>JAPYXD010000723.1:15000000-20000000 GCA_030998225.1 Diplolepis rosae | reverse complement strand
TGAAATTTTCAAAAAATTTGGGACAAGGAAATTTCTTTGCTGGTACACTCGGCAAATTTTGCCTCCTAAATGTATCGCTGATGTCCCAAAACCTTGAAAAACTTTTGATAACTTCTAATACTCATTTTCCACGATGGAGAAATGTGCACTTGAAGCGAAGATTGCCCGTGCCAGCAATTTACATAATTGATTTTAGAAAATATTAACAATTTATTACTATTATCAAAAATATATTTGTATATTATATTCCAACATTTATTCTATTTAAAAGTAATAAATGTACGTTACGTACGATGAATGCTTGTTTCTAAAGGTTATGTTTGACATAGAAAAGAAAGTAAATTCCATTTTTTATCATTTTAAAACACTTTTTCAGCACTTTTCCTCCAGGACAGTCTCTTTTTTCAACGAACTGCAATGACACACAATATTTTGGTAATGTGTCATAATTAAAACAATTAATAGCGAATTACCGAATTGCGATAAAAATTCACGAGTGTTCACAAGTGACCAATAAATTACGGCAACATAAGATCACTACATGTGGGTTTGTTGTTCCCCCAGTGATCGAAGTGTTTTTGACGCGGATAGTAGAAGTGGAAATGCTTAATCCAGCTTAATCCATCGGCATCATGTTTTCCACGTTCGCCGCCAGATGTCACCGCCTCCTTGACTTTTTCGTGCCATCATCCCCTCTTGTGATTAAAATTTCTCTCTCTTACTCCCTCCAACTGCAACACTTTGCCTCTCTCTCATTTCCCTGTCATCGCGTCGCTTTCCCACTCTTCTAGTGGTGCACCCCCTTCCCGACCTCCGTACGTCCTTCCACCCGTCCGCCGCCACAGAGCATGCCACTCCGCCGACTCCGTTTTGATTCCCTACCTCGCAGCGCGCACTCGTACTGTCAGTGCTACGGGCCAAGCAAAGTGAGTCTGGTACCGTACAAATACAAGCTCCCGATTATCTAGTGCGCAACCCGCCTTGTCACTCGTTCTGCCACGAGATCGCCGGGCGTCGTTGCAGACCACGCGAAAAACACCTCTCCATCAGGATCTCGTTCGGTAAATAAGAACAATTCCTTAAATTTTTCAAAACTACCGTCCAGGTACCGCCTTTTCCTGATTTTATCTCCCCCAACTCCACTTGTTCCTTCTTTTCACCGATTACCGGCTTTTTCAAGGAGCCGGAAGATCGAAGAGGTCGCCAGACTGCCGCGGTCGTCGGCCATTGTGACTCGTTGCTCGTCGATCCTCCCTGTTCTCTCTGTGTATCTTCTTTCACTCTTTCTCTTCTCCCCCATCTTCTCCTCCCCTTGGCACTCAACTTGCTCCGTTCCATCCCGCTCTTTACACTTGTATATACAGGGTGTCCCGTCAGAG
This sequence comes from Diplolepis rosae, assembly GCA_030998225.1. NCBI lineage: Eukaryota > Metazoa > Arthropoda > Insecta > Hymenoptera > Diplolepididae > Diplolepis > Diplolepis rosae. The sequence continues at coordinate 19,998,621 of JAPYXD010000723.1, read as the reverse complement.
TCAGATACAAGTGCGTTCTGTCAGTGTATTGAGGACCATTATCATTTCTCTGAGCATAATCGTGCGACGTTTACGCCCATATAATGAAAACACGCGTGCGAATCTGTCGTAAGTGTAAAACCGGTGTTTGATGCCCGAGCGCATGTGGTGTGTGTACATCGGCTTCTGGGTGTGATTCTGTGCCTGAAATTCTTTTTAGTGTGAGCAATTTTAGCTGGTGTATATATTTTATCGGTGATTCAAGTTTTCTTTACCAATGAGATTTTTATTTGTGTCAAGAGCATTCAAACTTGAATGAAGGATTTGTTTGAAAAGTCGCAAGATGATATATTTGTTATTGCTGGAGAGAGTAAGAAAAGGATAGTTTTGCCCACACCAGTGGATTCTTGGTTCAAACGTCTCCCCCTATCATCAAAAGAAACCCTTTGGTCCATATCATTTGCATCTTTTTTCTTCTTCAAACGAAATCTCGTTTAATCTCTTCCTCACTCCTTTCTTGTGTTGTCTTCCTATTTCTTTCTCTCTCGTTCTCCAATGCTTTGCAATGCTACGCACACACTCTCTTGCCAGTGGCGTAAACATCCAAAATTGGGAGGACTGATGTGTGCGAAATTGATGATCATTATTTATAATTGATTAAGTGACAAAATTTATTCAAAATTTAATTCAAACCCACATCACTACGAACCCAAATTCATCTCAAGACCCAAACAAAAGTATAATTCAAAATTTCTAGAATTCGAAATCGTTCAAACCTTCAAAATATAAAAAACGATCAAATTTGCACAATGAAAATTTCCTAGGATCAACGATTATGATTTTTATTTGATATTATATATTTTTTTTCCTCCTTTTTTCTTGGTTTCTCATAATCGTTGATCCTAGGAAATTTTTGTGGTCCAAGTTTGGTCGTTTTTTGAATTTTGAGGGTTCTAACGGTTTCGAATTCTGGAAATTTTGAATTAGACAACATTTATATTGAAGAGAATTTGAATTCGAGTTAGAATTAGAAAGAATCTTACTGCATTAAATTGTATTTTTTACGAGTAATGTGCAATTTTTATGTTATTTTGAATAATTTTTAAGTGAAGATAGATTTTTATTTAAAAGTGAAGCTTTTAAGAGCAAAACATTATTTTTGAACTTTTATTATTTTGGAGTAAAGTGAGGTTATATGAGAACTTGAATTATTTTGGAGCAAATCCAAGTTTCTTTATGAACTTGAATCATTTTGGAGTAAAGTAAGGTTTCAGTATGAGCTAAAATCGTTTTAAAGTAGATCGAAATTTCTGAACAAACTTTAGCCAAGAGCAAAACAAAATGTGACTACATTGTTAAGTTTTCATTTTGCTTTAAAGCATAATTATTTTTGAGTAAATTAAACTTTTTCTATGATGGTAAATTCTTTTTGGATAAGAAAGAAAATTGAAATATTTTAATGAAGTTTATTTTTTTAGTGCAAAAAAATGTAAATATGAACTTTTTACAAATCTAAGTGTAAAATAATAGTAAATAATATTAAGTTTGTTTGTTTTGTATGGCCTTGAATAATTATGAACTAAGTTAAAATTTCTATCTACAAACTATTCATTTTTGCTATGAAATTTTTACTATGAATTGTAAATCGTTCTGTCTCATATAAAAATTGCATGTACTTACAGTTCTGAACGTTCATTCAACGATGACAATTTTTTTTTCATTCAAAACAAAATTAATGATTATGTTTATATTCATGGTCCTAAAAATATACAATCTTTTATAAAATATACGCTACTTTTTAATTTACTGAAGCGAGAACTAATCATTTAGTTTTCAAAAATAGTATTTTCCATCGTTCAATGAACGTAAAATTTGATGAAAAACCTGAATCGTTTTAAAATTATTATAGTAAAAATATCTTTATTCACTAATTTAAATAATTTTTTTTTAACTCAAAGCATCCTTTTCAAAACAAAATTTCTATTATGGGTTTGAATTATTTCAGAGTAAATAAAAATTTGGATGCAAACTAATCGTTTTGAAGCAAATTAAAATTTCTGCAAAAATTTTAATCATTTCGAAGTATAAAAGGATTTCGATATAAGTTTGAATGATTTTGGAGTAGAATTAACTCCCTGGGGATAATTTTGATCATCTTTGAGCATAAAAATTTTCGATATGAAGTTGAATAATTTGCTAGTAATCTAAAGCTCTGATATGATTTTGAATCAAATTTCAATCGAATGTTAATGAAATATACCAACATAGTATATAAAATCGATACCGGGCGTTCCTTGCCTCGCAGTATTTGCGTAAGATTTATATTTAAAATTGATTATCATATGGAAGCTGTACGCATCCCCTTTCATAAATGTTAGGGACGCCACACCTTTTTTCTCTCCCTTCTCTTGGGTTAATACGCCACTGAAAGAAAATTAAATCAAAACACAAAAATGATTCAACTAGCCAATATTTAAAGTTCTATTCAAAAATACAATTCAATTTTACTCAAAAAGGATTTTTAGTACCATACAGACGTGAAAAAAAGAGCCAAAAAGGTCTCTCTGGTACCAAAAATCTATTTTAAATTATTAATTTTTGAATATCCTTACATATTGTAATTGCAATTACCGACGTCACGTGGTGTGGTTGATCCACGACCTTAAGGCCATGGGCCATGCAGGTCACGTGACCAATTCTATCCCTGGCTATCGATTTTTTTTCTCCATGTATAAAATTTGAAATCAAAATAAATGGGTCAAAATTTATACAATGGTAAGTAATAGCATATGAAAGGAATAAGGGAAGGCATAGTGTATTAAAATAAAAATAAAGTGTTTAATACCAACTCAGTGTCTTGAATTCTGCTGCACTGGTCTAATACTGCCAGTAATATACTCTGCAAATTTGCTAAAATTACTTATTTTTATCAAAATTTTTAAATTTTTTTATGAATATTCAAGATATAACAGATATGTCTCAGTAAATTTTGATTTATTTATTTAAAGAATTTGAAAATCTTTCTGTGGAAGAAAAAACGCTTTCGACTGAGCGGGGATTCGAGCCCAGGACGTTCGATTTCAACCGGCAATTGAAAGCGTCTTTTTTTCCATAGAAATATTTTCAAATTCTTTAAATATTTGAATTAGGTTGCATTATTTGCTAATTTAATTCAATCCCCAAAATTTCAAGACGATATTTTAATCTTCGTAGAAATTTAGTTACAGATATGTAATTGTCGATAACACTTCAGTTTTATATTTCAAAATAAAAAAAATGCAGAATTTTTACTAAAACGAAATTAACAGACGTTCCTTAATACATTAAGTAGTGGTCTGGCTAGAGTATTAGTAACTCATTTACGTAGACATCTAGGCATTATCATACGAATCATTATTGTTTTTCACATTATTAACATTACGAAAAATGTTTAACTTATTCTAAAAAAATCTCATATCAACGCTAATTGCTAATAAAAAACAGTACATGAGAATATTGGTACTTTTTATGATCCTGATCAATTATTGAATTAATTAGAATGCCTATTCGATTTTTTAAAGATTGTCAATTTGCATATACCTACAATGAAAAAAATACGTGCTGGATCTTGTAAAAAATTATCATATAAATTTATTATTACACCTACTCTCTAAATCTGAATCAGTCAAATTTTGACTGATTGAATCAGTGAATTGCCTTTTCACTGTTTTATCAGCGCGAAATATTTTTCACTCTTAAATCAGTTAATTTGCACTTATTGAATCTGTAGAAAATCGTTTTACTGATTAAATCAGTCGTATTTCACTGACGTAATAAGTGAAATTTGACTGATTTTCAGTAACCTCTTTTTAGCTATTTGAATCAGTCAAACTTCACTCATAATCAGTAGATTTTGACTGATTTAGATTCAGAGAGTAGCTTATTCATGATAAATATATAAATTCGATTATTTATTGATTTTATAAAATCACGAATAATTTGAGGAAGTACATATCGGAATAATTAGGCTTTTATGTAGTCTGAAAAATAAATTGTTTCAGGAACAAATTAAAATCTGATTTTAGATACATTTCCGACTAATAACAATAATTAAAACCTTCAAAAGCACATTAAATTACAATTTTCTTAATTTACATTAATGGTCTACATTCTTCTTTAAAATATGTTTCTTCCTATTTCTTTTTGCCATTGTCATTAGCGTGTAAATTAGAATTTCATATTCTAACCGAGTACGAAGAAAATAAGAATGAGATTTTCTCAGAAGACAGTTTTATTTTCCAGTAAAATTAGATTATACTTTTAGCCTTGTCGAGGCCAAGGGGGTTGTTCTTTAGTCAATGCTGTACTGAATAGTTGAAGGTTCTAGGGATGTTTTTCTCAATCTAGGATTGAATAATCTTTGCCACGAGGTCATTTAATATTATACTTCTAACATTCAGACTTATTTCGCAGTGAACGTGAGAAAAATGTCTTGGAATGTTCTGTCTGTAAAAAGAGACTGGCAGACGTAACATTGACCGAGGGTAGAACTAAAAGTGATATACGGTGCTTTTCTCTGACCTCGAAAAGTTTAGCCTCCGTTGCGTAGCTCTTTCAACTTTAAAAATTCCACTTCATGGTTTAGAAAGCGTTCAGGAATTTCAGGAAGAAAACTCCTTTTCTTAAATTAAGAAACTTTAACTGTAAGAGAAAATACTTTACCTGTGCTTAAAATTGACTAAAACTAAGAAAGTAAAATTTTAATTAATTTTTTAATTCTACTAGTATGGTCATTTGGCTTTAAGGCCATGGATCAGCCAGACCACGTGACCAAATTTCTGTAAAAGTTCATGTAAAATAACTTTTTCATTTTACAAAATATCTGCCTGAAAATTCGTAAAATACAAGAGAAGATGATAAAAAACGTCTTTCAACTTCGTTTGAGTGAAAAGTTTGCAAATTTTTTTACAGTTAACTGTAATTATCGGTGTCTTCCAATTATTTTCAAAATTTTCACTAAAAAGGAGATAGCAGGCGTGTTTTGTTATGTTTCCCAAATTTTCAAATATATGTTTTCTAAATTATAAAAGTTATCTTAAGGCAATCAAAATTATTTTAGTGTCTTTAGATGAATTTATGTTAAATGCAACTGAATTTGAATTTCTTTTGAGTTTGAATTTAATTTAATTTTAGTTGAATTTAACTTATCTTAATGAAGTAAACCATTGTAGTTATTTCTTATTGAGTCTGCAATCGTCCGCAAAAAAATAGTCGAATCAGATATGTTTGATCGGCTTCAATTCTATAATTAAAAAAATTAACGAACTTACCTGTTAGTAATTTTTTATCTTCTATTCTATTTCTATCCTTATTGTTTAAAGTATATTACAGCAATAATGAGGCTTTAAGGTAGTTGATCCACAAAAATTAGACCTCAGGCAAAAATAGATAATTTTCCTTTCAAGAATAGTAATCTTATTATTGAAGGACTAATTTAAAAGAGAAAAGATTATTTTCCATAAAAAAAATTTGAAACACAGAAAATTAATTTTATTAATAAATGTTATTTATGCCCCAACTTTTTTCTTATCGCTTCTTACCAAACTTTAAAAAATTATGCGATTCTAATAAATCACGAATCATTTTTTAGAGAAAAGATTCTCCACAACTTCACCGTTTCCAATTTTTGAGAATAAATTCTTTAATGGCTGAAAACATTAAATTTTTTTTTTTCAAAACGAAATTTTTATAAACAAATTGCTGAATTTGATAATAATTTATTCATTTTCAAAAATTGGAAACGTTCAAGTTGTAGAGAATCTTCTCCTTGGAAATGTGATTCATAATTTATTAGAATTAGCCCTTATTTATTCAAATTAGCCCTTCAATAATAATGTTGCCATTCTTGAAAGCAAAATTATCTATTTTTGCCTGAGGTCTAATTTTCGTGGATCAACTACCTTAAGGGGACTAGGAAGTCAAACTAATCCTATTTTCAAAGTCTAATTAAGAAGTAAATATCAAGATATAAATAATTTTTTTTCATGAGTTATTTATAACAATTGAATAGAATACAAAAAATATTTTTTTATTTAAAAATTCTAATATACAATTATATAATTAAATAAACAATTTAACAAAACAAAAAAAAATTTGCAGTAATATCTTCTGTTCTTATAATGGGAATTAAATTTTTCAAAGTGCGTTGTGTTCGTAATACTTTCCTCTCTGGGCTGAACCTGTTCAAATAAAAAGAAAATTAAAAATTTTTCACAAAAAACTCATGTTTACAAATTTTTTTCTCAAAATCAGGAATTTTTGCAGCTTAATACGGAGGTTCAGCCCGTAAAGGAACATGTTCTGCAAAAGCAAAAAAATTTTCAAACCGATCTGAACCTCCATTTTTTTTGCAATCACTGCAAAACGGAACAAAAATAAAATAAGCTTCTATTTTCTGCGGCCTGTCAATTTTTGCGAAAGGCGCTCAGCCTTTTGTCTCTCATTTTTTCATTTTTCATCCAAGCGATCTAAAACTTTGGTATTTACCTTTTGAATAGTAATGCTATTGAAAAATGCAATTAAAAAAAATCGATTTTTTGACTTCCTAGTCCCCTTAAGGAGGCTCCAAATTAGATATTTAGGGAAATTACCAATTTTATTTGAAAACTTCTATCCGAAGAGAAATAGACTACTGGATGCTTATCTCTATTTAAAGAATAAAATATTCTACGGATTACCATCTGTATTGTATCGGATGCAATGCAAGTGGTAATTCTTACAATATTTATATAAAGCTTATTATCTGTATTGTACTCGATACAATACAGGTGGTAACCCGTACAATATTTTATTCTTCGAAAAAGGATAAACATCTTAATAATAAATCAGTCTTATATTTTTCTCTATGTATAGACCCAGAAAAAAGTTTTATTTAAATTTAAGAAATCCTTTTTTTAATTTCATTTATTTAATTTAAAGTAAAAACACCTTTCGAACAAATACAAATACACATTTATTTGATTTTAAGAAACTACGTTTTTAGCCTTTTTTAAATTAAAGAAATTATTTAACATTATTTATTTGATTTAAAAAAATATTTACGCGATTCAAATACAGTACCGGCAAAAATTTAAGAAATAATTTATTTAATTTTATTATCTTTGAACGAAGACAATATTTTCTGTAAATGAAAGAAAATATTTCTGTGTGTCACATTACGTATGTACATATGCGATTGCGCATTTATTTTTTTAATTAAAAAAAAAAAACAATCAAGAAATGTCTTTTAATCAAAGAAACTTTTCTTTGACTTTATAGCAATGCACAAATTTGTTTGAATCAAAGAAATTTTTTTCTGGGTGTATACTTTTGCATACTTTCTACGATAAAATATTACTAATTAACACATCAATCATCAAAATAAATTAGATTCTTTAGTTATTTTGAATCACTTTTTATTATTATGTTTCGTTGAAACAACCTTTTTATAAGTTTCTATTTGATGTTTTGTTTTCGAAAAATCATCGAAAATTATTTGTAAGTGATTTTCCAAACTAAATATCTCGTGAATTCTCTGTTGAAAATTTTACAACAGTTTTCAAATTTCCTCAAAAGGGAATAATAAATATTATTAGTGACGAATCAAAGATATCAAATCATCAAATGTAGTAACAATCTCATTTTGTAATCACACATCGGTAAACTCTTCCTCGCTTCTCTATTACTTCTATTTAATAATGATTTGAAATATAACTCGGAGGTGATTTTCAGAATTACTGAAAAGATTTGCTGTGTATTTGAGTTTACAAAATATTATTCTTTGGACAAGTCATAAGAAGCTTATTTTGTATGAGAGACGGAAATGGTATGTTTATCGAAAATACATTAGTTTCTTCTGTATATATTCTATGGCGTCTAAAAGCTGTTCAGCAAGCGAACGTCAAGTTGAGCTGATATATGACCTGTTCTCTCAACAACAAGTTACATCCGTATACAATAGGTGCCTCATTTATATGTACTGTATGGATACCTTATTTTGAGGTAAAAGGTCATAGATCAGGATCCATCAAAAATTTCTAAGAAAATTCGTTACAAAGTCTGCGAACTCCAATTAACTACTTGTCAAATAATTCCGATATATTCACGAATCATTATCATTAAATTCTTTAAAACTATTGAGAAATATTATAAAAATATAATGAGCAGGAATCATTAACACCAGTTGTTATTATTATTTCAAATTAAAAAAAATTTTGCATTGTGATTATTATATAATAATAATAATTATTATTATTATTATTATTATTTCAAATTAATTAGTTGAGTTTGAAATTTTTGTCACTGCCTACATTATCGGAGGATCACTAGTCGCGTATCAGATAGGATACGTTGTCGACAGGTGTCCTCGTAGACAATTTCAAACTCTTATATCGCAAATAATGCAAATAAATTCAATATTTAAAGAATTTGAAAATCTTTCTGTGGAAAAAATGACGCTTTCGACTGCGCTGGGATTCGAGCCAGTCGACCGGCAATCGAAAGACCTGGGCTCGAATCCCAGCGCAGTCGAAAGCGTCATTTTTTCCACAGAAAGATTTTCAAATTCTTTAAATATTATTATTATTATTATTATTTACTTTTTAAATTTATGAACATTTTTGCTTCTAATTTGACATTATTTATGAAAATATCGCTCGAATGCTTTGAGTTTGGTTTATCAGTAACACTTCAAATAGATTTGATAAATTTGAACAAAAGACTTTCATTCAAAGCTCTTACTGAGTTTTCTTCTGTAAACTTGTTTGAATAGATTTACTCAATATTAAAATATTAACTTGGGAAAAGACACCTTTATGTTCTATCAATATCATAGGATCTAGAACAGGATAGCATTATCTGATAAAAATGTAAAATGTAGCTTATATTCAGATAAAGCGAAAAAATATAAGTTGTCCTCTTAAAAAACTGGTGAATCTTTTAGAGGCACAGAATAAAGTGATGAAACTACAAGTTGATCTTAAGAAGGCGATACTATGGGAAAAAAACTACAATCAAAAAATCTTTCATGCTACTTGAGTTTTTTAAGGTAGTTCGTTCACGAAAATTAGACCTCAGGCAAAAATATATAATTTTTCTTTCAAGAATAGCAATATTATTATTGAAGGGCTAATTTGAAAGAGAAAAGATTATTTTTCATGAAAAAAATTTGAAACGCAAAAAAATAATTTTATTTTTACCCAAACTTACTTTCTTATCGCTTCGAGCCAAATTTTTAAAAATGATGCGATTCTAATAAATCACGGTTCATTTTTTTAGGAAAAAGATTCTCTAAAACATGCCCGTTTCCTATTTTTGAAAATGAATTAATTTTATCAAGTACAGCAATTTGTTTATAAGAGTTTTGTTTTAAAAATTTGTTTTTTTATAATTTCATCCATTAAAGAATTCATTTTCAAACATTTAAAAAAATAATAATATTGCTATTCTTGAAAGCAAAATTATCTATTTCTGCCTGAGGTCTAATTTTTGTGAACAAACTACTTCAACAAATTTACATATTTTAATTTAGTTTTTACCTTTTCCTCAATCGTAATTTTTACATTTTTATCATATGCGAGGGTGTTCGATTTATGTAAAATTTAATTTCTTCTTTTCTCAACAAATATACTCGTACAGGTTTTAAGGTTCCCTGAATCGAAAAAAAGATCTCTACGAAATTTTCTGTCTTTTTATATTCGTCGTCGTTTTCGTCGTAGTCTGTAAGCAAGATAATTTCTTAAAGAATTACAAAACTTTCTTTTGGAAAAATAAAAACTTTGAATCTCGGTTCGTGATAGTATTCAAAATTCTTCAAAAATAAGTTGAATAACATTTTTCAATAGAAGACAAATTTACAAAGTTGCAAGATTTACAAGACTACACAAAATTGTATATTTTTTTAAAATCCCTTGTTTCATTGAACGCAAAACGTGATTTTTTTCACAGAAGGACTTAAGTTCTAAAACTTGTTTTAATTAACATAATTTCTTTTTGAACTTAATAGACGAACTATGATGAATTTATTTACTCTCTGAGATTTAGTAAAATTTGATTACATTTTCATTAAAAAAGTAAAAATAAGTTAAATGTATTTGGGGTCACTGAAATTAAATAATATTCTATTTGCATTAATTTGCTCTGTTCATTAATTTATCTTCAATATGCTTATTAAATCTGACCTCAATAGATCATTAGAATCCCGATTAAAATTTTAATTATTGAATTTTTTGTTTGGTTTAACTGAATGGTATTTAAAAAAACCATTTTTGATTAAATTAACCAAAAATTTGGTCAATCGTATCTGATACAACTAAATTTTAGTCAGATTAACCAAATATTTTCCTAAATGTAAGTTCAATTAAACTAACTTTATTTGTTTATAATTCAAATGAAAAAGGAATTTCAATGTACTTAAAGCTCTATCGGCCTTAAGGAACAGATTCTCATCATGACACTCGCGCTTCGCGCTCAATTTTTTACTTTATGTCCATTAGAACCACATTTGCATCAAAAATACAAATTTGGGCGCGCGTTGCGGTCATCGCGCTCTGAAATATGTGAAACTTACGCTTTGCGCTCGGTGTTCTATGTCGCCTGCATACAAATTATTAAATTCGTTCCCTAAATTTTTTCGTATTCGTCGTAGTTTTGTTAGAAAGAGGTTTTTTATTTTTTTGACAGTATTTTTAATTAATAAACAAAATATATAACTTCTATGAAAAATTGTTTGTTGTAGATCTTTCTGAAATAAACAATTTTGTATTTTGAAATTTTTTCCGTATCTCGTATATTTTCGTAGGAAAATTGAATTTTTGATTTTCATAAAAACGTTTTTGATAAATAAATAAAAGGATATAAAACTCTTATGAAAAAATAGTCAGAAGCTAATCTGTAGATCTTTTCGAAACGAAAAATTTTCTTTTCTAACATTTTTTTCGTATCTTGCATAGATTTGGTGCAAAATAGAATTTTTTATTTTTGATAACGTTTTTTACAATTAAAACGAAAACTACGTGTCTGATCAAAAAATGGTCTGAAGTAAATTCGTATGTTTTCTTGAGATTAACAATCCTCCGATAATGTAAGCAATGGCGAAAATTTCGAACTCAACCATCTAATTTCAAAAAATATAACTTCTATGAAAAAATGGTCAGTAAGAAATTTGTAGATCTCTTTGAAATAAAGAATTTTGTTTCTCAACATTCTTGCCAAATTCAACCAAAGATGGTTTCTTTGATTGAGATTGGTTTGAGTTAAACAAATATTTTAGTTTCATTCAACCAAATTTTGTTCCAATTAAAAGATCTTGGTTCATTTAACAAAATGGTTCTGGGTGTCACATAATTCAAATATTCTGCAAACTCTCAAAGTCCGCACATTAATCAACACTGACAAAATATTTTGGTTATAAAAGTACAGTTTAAAAAACGTAGATGAGAAAAGTAAAACTACTTTATGAATCAATAAAATTTTTAGAAAAAGATGAAACCCTCGATGTAAATATTCCAGATGGTGTCTGTAGGTGATTAAAATGATTGTAGGATTAGTCATGTGTATCGGAAAGACCATCAACCTTCGTTGGCTCGTCGTAAATTACCATACAGAATAACGAAGCTCTCGCAGCATCCCTTTTTTATCCTCTTTTGTTTTATTCTTTCGCGAGGCAAGTCATTACTGCATTGGCTTGTAAAAACGAGGATTATGTACAATTGAACGACAGTCTCTAATTGGCATTTACAGGTCAATCGTTTTCCAATTTACAGAGCCTCTGAATTGTATAATTTGTCACTTCTTTTTTAACAGACTTCTTTATAGTCATAAATCTGAAAATTCACACCTATCACAATGTAACTCTTGGTATTATTACAATACGTTCTTGCTAAAATGATTAAGAACACGATTTTGTGCTAACTCAGCGAATATTATCTTAGCGAGCATGTTTCACGTGTCGTTGTATTAATGACGTCGTATATCGCAGTAAACTGGAGTTTACCGCGTAAAAATATTTCTTCCGTGATGGTCCTCTACTTGTGTGAGTGGACAGGCTTTAATCCACTGACGTCAAATTTCAACGAAGCAGGAAAGTTTCAGGGACGTTTGATGCGGATGAGCTGTTATCTGAGCTCAACTTGCTTGTTAGCCACTTATTCATTCAGGACTTCATTGCTTAAGGCTCCAAAGTACAATAAGCTAGAGCTGCCGATTCGAATTAGCAAACCGGGTTAGATACAATTAGATAATTCACTTGTGTGAGTGCAATCTATGAAACTAGAGAACTCTTGGCCAAAGAAATAAAAGTCATGATCTTTTGCTTAAACATGTCCTCCTAAAAAGGTAACTAGGAAGCTGTTTAGTTTCACAGCAATAATGCATTATGGTTCTTCTATTACAGTAACCACGCGTGTCCAAAGATTCAATCGCACATGTGCCTGAGGGAATTTCACAAACTCTGTTCGTCACAACATGTCAGTTGTGGAGGCCTGATACTTGTCAATAAGGATGTTTGCAAGCATTACTTGTCAGATGCTTGCTACATTAGCAATCCTAATCGTTTATTCAAGAGTGTCAGGTAGAAGCTAATTGAAATAATTAACAGTCAATTACTTTTTTAGTTTAACTTGGAGCATGGAATTCTTGTTTATTATCCTCCTTAATTGTATTAATTAGAGGCAATTTATCACCCCATTGATAATCTTCACATCGTCGTGAAGTATCTGAGATCCTGTATAATTTTCTATGATAAAGTTACATGTAATTGGAACCAGAAGAATTAAGTTTTCAGTTTAGTTGATACGACAATTTCCCACCTTCCTGAAAAACCATCGTTAGAATCTCGAAAAAATATTTTCATCTTCGTTTTTGAAAGATAATACTAGTAGTACGAGGGGCACTATTTATATTTTGAACCTAATAATGAAATACAGTAATTTGTCAACATAAATGGCTTTATTGTTTTTCAAAGTATTCTCCTTTATTTCAAATTAATTAGGTGAGTTTGAAATTTTTGTCACTGCCTACATTTTCGGAGGTTCACTAGTCGCGTATCAGATAGGATACGTTGTCGACAGGTGTTCTCGTAGACAATTTCAAACTTTTATATCGCAAATAATGCAATTGAATTCAAATATTTAAAGAATGTAAAAATCTTTCTGTGGAAAAAAGACGCTTTCGACTGCGCTGGGATTCGAGCCCAGGCGTCCGACATCTCCTTCTCCACAGGAATAACGAGGACACCTGTCGACAACGTATCCTATCTGATACGCGACTAGTGAACCTCCGATAATGTAGACAGTGACAAAAATTTCAAACTCATCTAATTAATTTGAAATCAATTTACAGCCGCAAGACAGAGCCACTTGGTGATATAAGGAGATCTTCCTGTGGAGAATTAGATGTCGGACGCCTGTATGCTCTGTGGTTAGAGCAGTCGACCGGCAATCGAAAGACCTGGGCTCGTATCCCAGCGCAGTCGAAAGCGTCTTTTTTTCCACAGAAAGATTTTCATATTCTTTAAATATTCTCCTTTGTGGTCTATACACTTTTGCATGCGTTCGAACCATCTGTCATAGAATTTTTTCCATTCCACTTGAGACATCTCCAAAACATGGTTTTTGAACGCATCAACGGCTTCTTCTGGTGACGAAAATCGGTGTCCATGCAGTTTGTTTTTGATGTGCGGGAACAAAAAAAATTATTAGGGGCAAAATCAGGACTCTAAGGCGGATGACCCATTAATTCGATGTTTTGAGTGCTTAAATATTCGGTTGTTTGGCGAGATGTGTGAGAGCTTGCATTGTCTTGATGAAGAATGATCCGACGGCGCTTGATTGTCTTCCTTATTTCACCAAAGACTTCCGGATAACAAATGGTTGTGTACCATTCAGAATTAACCGTTCTACGTTGCACTAATGGCACTCTTGCCACATGACCAGTTTTTCTGAAAAAGAGGCGACCATTTGTTTAGAAGTGCTTCGAGCGCGAACAACTTTTGTTGGATTTTGTTCATCTTGAAACACCCATACAATTGACTGTTGTTTGCTTTCCGGCTCATACGCATAGATCCATAATTACTCACCTGTTAAAATCTTATACACGTCTTTTGAAGCACCGGCATTGTATTTCTTGAGCATTTGTTTGCCCCAATCGACTCCTGCATCTTTTTGATCTTTTGTCAAATTGTGTGGGATTCAATAAGAACAAATCTTTTTCATGGCTAAATGTTCATGCAATATTTTATATATGCTGGTGGAACTAATGCCTAAGGTTGTCTCAATCTCACAGTATGTCAAATGATGATCTTGCAATATCAGTTTTTGCACAGCATTAATGTTTTCTAGCCCAACAACTGATTTTGGACGACTTCTATGAAATTCGTTGGTGAGCGAATGGCAACCACGATTAAACTCGTTATACTGGCGTTTCACAGTGGCATAGGATGGGGCTTCATCGTCAAAAGTGGAAATAAGTTGATCGGTGCATTCTTCTCTTGCTAATTCACGTCGAAAGTCGTAATAATACATCGCACGAAAATGTTCACGAGTAAATTCCATTTTTTTTGCTGAGACACAATTTTCAAGTCACTGTAAACAACACAAATAACGCTCAAATGACAAAACGTTCTAAAGGTGAATATGGTCAAAAATTTCAAACTTTTCAGTGAAAATGTCAGATGGCACCTGGGAACACTCAGTGTTGCCAAGGCTCAAAATATAAATGTAAATAAATCTTACACGAATGTTCTTTTTCCTAAGTTTAAGGGGGTCGCCTTATGAAACGCCCTGAAAAAAGGTTCTTTTTAATGATTTTTGTTTGTCAAGAAAGAAACGATATACATCCATGATCTTTTACATTTATTTTAAGCTACTTCTGAACAACAATGCAAAAAAAACCAAGTCAAAATTTTCAAAAATGACGGCGTTATTCATGGCGGACTGGGATGCCTCGTGACTGGAGTAGTTGAACGTCGTGCAGGATAGCGTCCGTAATTTTTGTCTGAAATCAATGAAATTTTTATTTATTTAGTACCTTTGTTTATTCTATATGAAGCACTAAAAAGTCAAAGACAATAGAAAATTTACTATTTTGTTCTGTTAAAATAAAAATTTACGATTTTCCGCAGTGAAATTTGTTAATATTGTTGCATAAACAGTCTGAAAAATTGATAAAATTATTAATATCTGTGGTTCATATATAATAATTGTTTATTATCAACAAAATAAAATGTAGTTGAGGTCAATCGGTTGAAAACTTTTTGTGTAATCCTGCACGCCAGTTTGAAAAATGTGGTTTTGAGAAAACGCGCTTCAAAGTTTTTGTAAGATACAATTAGATCCTAAGAAAACTTACAGAGGTCAATTCCTAATCTGCTACTCCCGGTCGATACAACAAGCCCTCCGCTTCCTCGAAAAACTCGTTTTGTTGTTGTTTTTCTATCGATTAAAAAATAAAAAATAAAAAAATGCGATTTGTCAGTTTTCATGAGGCGACCCCCTTAATGAGGGATGGGTACAAATTCTGTAACAAGTCCCAACAAAGGAACCGACATGGTAATTTGAATTAGGCTGTTTGAGTGACTTCCACCGGATTCTGTCTTCAGTATTCCCCTATTTCCGTAAATGAAGTCCTAGATATTGCTTGATAATCTATTTTTCTTCAATATCAAACCAGCTTTTGTGCTTTACATTCAACCGATAATTTGTATTCGAGTTCCTGGTCCGTGATAGTCTATAGAATTATCGAGCCGGTGGAATCACCAGGTGGGATATTGGCTCTAGATGAGGGGAAAATGTCTCATCTAGAGGGACGTGAAGCCGGAAAGAGAATGGGAGATTATCGCTGAGGGAGCTGCTCCCAACGATGCGGTTAGCTACATCGTTGCCCTTATCTTCTCGATGCACCTGCTTCACGCATTCACGATTCGAAACGCACATATAATACCCACACACACTTAAACACTGGGCTCGTTGCCATCCACTCTGCACTTGATACTTGCAAATAAACTCCTTTGTCGTCTGAGGTTTCGAGGACAAAACTCAAAATCCATCTAAACTTGTAAAATCAAAGTTAAAGGATTTGGAGTAATTCACGTTGAACCCACTTTCAATTAATTCTATTCAACTTTAGAAACCTTTCACATAATAATTAATTAAATTCAAAATTTTTATATACGGGTTTTGGATAGGACACACAAAAAATATATATACATATTTCAAAATAGTTTTAAAATAGTTCAAAAATAGCCTTAATGGTCTCAATAAAGCTCTTTCGAATCAGCTTTGCACCAAAGAAATTCTTTTGTAGATACGGGTACGGATAGGACATACGAAAATATATATACATATTTTAAAATAGTTTTCAAAAATAGTTTAAAATAGTTTTCAAAATTCCTAGTGACCTCAATCAATCTCTTTCAATTCAGTTACGCACCAAAGAATTTATCAGTAGATTCGGGTTTAAACTTGAGTATATAATTTATATAATGTGACATGTTTGAGAACATGTCTGCTATTATATCGTCCCAAAATTCACAGAATTTTTATTCATTTCATTATTTTGTCATAGGGTCAGATTCTTTTTATTTTCACATTAAAAATTATCAATGGCAGATATAAAAAAACATAAAAAGTAAGGCAAACGTTTCGGCCACATATGGGGGGCCCTCTTCAGTGCCATAAATTAAAAGATTAATTAAAAATTTCATTGAAAGATTATAATATAGGAGATTATTAAAATAAGTTATCTCATAGCTTGCAAATCAAAATGAAGCAGTCTGGTATGCACAACACGTATTGAAAAAATATGTAAAATTCACTGTATATAAACAAACGGATAGAACGAACAAAACTTGGAATTTTGCAAAACGAACCGGCCGAGGAAATTTTTGTTTTTTTAATTTGAAATTGACAAATCATGACAATCCGAACACTTATCAATTTCGAGAATTCTTCTTGAGGACTTTGTTACCGGAGTCTCTCAACGATCGAGTTCAACTGTTTTGAAAACCGACTCGGGACATTGCAAAATTCCAAGTTTTGTTCGTTCCTTATTTTAATAATCTCCTGTATTATAATCTTTCAATGAAATTTTAAATTAATCTTTTAATTTTTAGGCACCGAAGAGGGCCCCCATATGTGGCCGAAACGTTTGCCTTACTTTTTATGTTTTTTTTATATCTGCCATTGATAATTTTTAATGAGAAAATAAAAAGAATCTGACCCTATGCCAAAATAATGAAATAAATAAAAATTCTATATAATTTATGTTTTTTCAAGGAATCCCTGTAAACTACTCACAGTTGTTCAATACAGTTTCACACCAAAGAAGTCAATTTAGGTACATTTTTTGTTCTGGTCGAATATCCAATCCTTCCATTTTCACTTATAAATTTAACTTTACATATCAAGTACTCGTTTTTGTATTATATGTTTAAGTGCTATAGTCATTTCTAAAAATGTGAAATCAGCGCCATCCTTTTTGTATTTTTTAGATTTTAATAAATATCACTGATGAGGGTTCCGATCTGAGCCAAAACGTCTGATTAAATTGACTTAATCATTTTTGGACCCTAAAGCCAATTTTTCCAACAACGTACCAGTTTATTTTATTTTTCGAAATTTTTTAATAACGCACAAATATTTAATAATTATTTATTTTTTTATTAGCTGCTGGAGAAATTGATCCCAATCACAACTTGATACGTATATACTCTGATAACAAGAGATATAATAACTGTTGAATATAATCGATGACGATAAGATTGATAATATATCTTCAATAGTCATGCTAACTCTTTCCTTGGAATTTTCCTTAACTTATTTAATAAATTATTTGGTAGAGTTCTAAATTATATTCAATCTCCTCGTAAAAATTTCATCTCTAAAAGCTTGAGATCCGCAAGTTGCATGTATACATGGTCTTGGAAATATTCACAAAGCCGGAATGAATGAGGAATTATTCCTCGTAGTAGGAAAATACATTTTCTCTCTTTGTGCAAAGTCCCCAAGAATGCTCTAATTGCTAATGTGCACTTGACGTTGAATGTGGACAAGGGGGTATTAACTTCGAAGCGCTGTTTTTCTTTTTACCTTTTTTATACAAACTTGATCTCGATGAGAAAGAAAAATCGATTATAAATCCTTTTGTGTGAAATTTACTTGTGATTGGCAGACTGCTAATAACTCATGAAAGTCATTTATCATTTCTTTATGGGATTTGACCTTTTGGGTCAATGTCGATAAGTTGTAATGATAATTTATGTTGACAGTAATTTTATAATTAATGTGAATATAATTGTGCCAATAGAATAATTGGAATTGAAACGATATTAGACTAATTTTTACAAAAATCTAGCGTTTTTATAATACTCTTAGTTTTTTCAAATCGACACCTAAAAAACTTTGTATGTGTGAATATTCTGTTCCTGATTCAGATATACATGTTTCTTATATTATATTATATTTTTTCTTATATTTTAGTTTAGCTTATATTTCTAGTTTCTTATATTATATTATTCTTATATTATTAGTTTTTTTAGATCTTAACTTTCTTTTAAATATTCATATTCTGGACTTGCATTGACCCTTAATTAATAATTGAAGATATATGTTGATGTTGATAGTTGGCTTTAGGATCCAAGGTTAATAAAAACTCAAAGTTTTACATAATCAAACGTTTTGGCTCTGATCGGAGCCCTCATCAGTGAATTATTTTGAATCCAAAAAATACAGAAAACAATTTCGCTAACTAAGGGCTTCTTTGATGGAGAATTTTATTATTCACTTATTTTTTTAATGCATCGATAAAAACTTGGAATTGCTTCCAACTAAAATACTTTAAAAAAGAAATTGAAAAATTAACAATTTTTTTACAATGAGATTGATTATTCAGAATGTACACGAAATGTACACAAGGCTTGATCGGTGAGAGACTCTGGTAACGAAGACCTCAAGAAAAGTTGTAAAAATTGAAAATTATCCGGGTTTTGTCATTAATAATAATCAATTAACCATTTTTTCCCCGGCGGGTCAATTGAAGATTTCTAAGTTTTGTTCGTGTATCCGGTTGTTTATATACAGTGAATTCTACATATTTTCCCAATACGTATTGTCATACTGGACTTATTCATTTCGAATTGCAAGCTATGAGATAAATTTTTGAGTTTTATGATTTTCTTTATTTTTATTATTTCCTATATTTTAATCTTTTACACAAAATTTTGAATTAATCTTTTTATTTATGGCACTGAAGAGGGCCCCCATATGTGGCCGAAACGTTTGCTTTCCCCTTTCTTGCGGTTTTTTATATCCACCATTGATAATTTTAATCGGATAAAATAAAAAGAAACTCACCATATGCCAAAACAACAAAAAATGAATAAAAATGTTCATATAATATTATACATAAAGTTTTCTTTGGTTTGAGTCTAAATATAAAATACCTATGTAAATATTTCTGTGGTATAGGGCAATTGAGAATAATATTGCTTCCGAATTCGGCTTAAATATGTATTAGGTGTAAAATTTTTTTAAACATTGTGCACAAAATTATAAGTCGAAGTTTCTTTGTTATAAAGTAGGGTTTGGAAAACGTTAACATTTAATGTTCAAATGTTCAAATAATGTTTAAATTAATGTTCAAGTTAACATTTTTTGTGGTATACAGTAATTTTTGCAAACAAGCTGAGTTGAAAAACCTGAAAAATTGCATAGCATCATGTTGAAGATTGTAAAAATTTAAAGAATTTGAAATCGTTCTGTGGAGAAAGAGACGCATTCGACTGTGTCGGGATTCGAGCCCGGGTCTTTCGATTGCTGGAATTTGAAATTGTAAGTTTTTGAAAAAATTAGATTGGATGCTGCAAGTGTACATGGAGTGTGTCCAAATTTACATATAATTTTACACATAAAGTCTTTTTTAATAGCAGGCTAAGTATAAAATACTCTCTAAACCCGAATCAGTGGGCAATGGGTCACTGAATGAAACAGTAAAGATTATATAGCTGAAAATAGGTCACTGAATAACATCAGTAAAGATTTTGACCGACAATCGGCAAAAACGAAAACTCACCGATTCAAATCTCCAGAGTACTCTAACAAATATTTACATAGTATAAAAAAATTTTTTTAAATAAAATTGCATTTGAATAAATCACCTTGAGAAAAAGTATAAAATTCTGCCTAGCTTTTGTGCGAGAAATTGTACATCGAAATTTTTTTGTTATATAGAAGAATTTGAAATAAATTAACATTTTTTGATATGCATTAGATAGGAAAAGTTTTTATAAAAAACGTTAAAAACTTAAAAAGAAGTATTCGAGGGTAGACTCTATTTTAATTTTATCGTAATTTTAACACAATTTTTTGAAATTTGGGTAGAAGTTGTACGTATGGGCAGATGTTGTCGATTCTTACGAGTGTACATGAAATGTACGCAAATTTACATAGACCTTTGCACATAAAGTCATTTCTTGATATAAAGCTAATTAAATATAAGTGATATTTCTTTGGTAAAAACAATTTTGGAGATAACAAAATTTAAAAATTAGGAGTTGATTTGGAATTTTCAAGCGAGAACATATTTTTAAATTTAAAAATTGCGTTATTCAAACATTTAAATAAAGAATTGTTAAAATTATTAAATTGGCATTTTGTAATTTTTAAATCTTTTAATATTACACATTTCAAGATTTTTAAATTTCATATGATTTGAGGAATGTATAATTATAAATTAATCACGAAAAAAAGAAAACCAGTTATCATTTAATTTGATGATTGGAGAAGAAGTTAATGTTTTGTTTGCGAAAAAAAGTTATGATTTCGAAATATGAAAATCTTATATTTTATTTTAGATTTGTTTTCTAAATTTCTAAGATGCTGTTCATTTGACATCAACATTTTTCGATGATATAATTTATCTCTTTTCCCATGTGATATTCTTCTATATCAATTTTTTTTTTTTTAAATCATAAATGGAGAATTATTTAGTTGATGCAAAATTTTTGAACTGAAACATATCTGTAAATGTTATTTCTTCAGTTGCGATTTTTTCTAGACTTTATTGTTTCTTTAGAAAAGGCTGTGAAGTTTGATATTTTAAAATCCGACGATCTATAGAAGTAAAAAATAAAATGTTAACAAATTTAATAACAAAATTATTCAGAAATGAAAATTTAGAACATTTAGAAACTTTTAGTCCACAACATCCGAATAATTGAGAACCGAAATATTTTTTTGATTATATAATACCAAATTTTATTAAGAAATTGCATTGCTTTTATATTTATTCTAGTATAACCTATTACGGAACTAAAAATGAAAAAAAAAATATTCTCCAATTCTGAAACAAGAACAGTACGGATAATTCAAAAGCAAACAAAACTGACCATTTAAATTGAAATTGAAGAATTTTTGTTATTTGGCCATATTAGATTAAAATAACAGAACTTGCATTCAGTCTTTTGGATGAACTATTTTTACAATAAAAGTTTGGTATCCGTAAAAATTTGACGATCAGGAAAGGTTCAAATGGTCTCTAAAATATTCCATTTGATAATTTATATGTTTCTTTCCAGGAGGCAGCGCGTGGGTTGAGAAAGACTCCTGCTTTTGGGATCGACTGAGAAATATCTTCACCAATTAAAGGAGAGGCGGAGGGACGAGAACAAAAAAAGGACACATTTCTGCAACTGCGTGCTCGTGAACGTTCTGACGTCATTGCGGCGAGGACGTCGACACTCAAACGGATTCTGGGATCTTGAAGCTGCATCAGAGAATACGCATCCTTGTGAGGATACTCGTATTTGAAGTATCCAAGTCGAGAGGCTCGGCTTCGTTCATGAAGAGTAGAAGACCCCTGAGTTGGAAATACAAAAGGATGTTCGCACAAATCTATCCCCTCGTTTTTTCCCCGGCTTCTCTGCATTCAAGTGCTGAAGTACGGATTGACAACCTCTCATAATCGCATCGCAGTTGTGAGAATGAAAGTGTGAGTAAATCGATGAGTCTGGATTTTCCTGGAAGAATGAAGTAGAAATCTTAAAAAGGGTAGTTTGAATTGGAGGAGACCTAAGACGACTGGGGCACCAGATTTGAGTCAATAAAACTTAATCGAGAACTAAGAGATTTGTAGACTCTAGAATTCTAGATTTTTAACTTGAAGCTCAACTGGAATTCCACGTGGCAGGTACACGGGTGGATTCTTCTGGACATCCGTGAAAAACAGATGGGAACAGGTCTAATTAGAGACTGGGTGATCAAACCCGAAAAAAGGTGTACTAGAAGTTTTTCACTCTTCCAAGGTCTTCCACGATCTCGTCTTCCTCTACGTCTCCTCCAAAGCTATCTTCGAGGATTATCCTTGGTTCGGCCACACAAACTCGATCAAGCTGGAATTGATGGAGTTGGAGAACATCGTAGCCAATACTGTGTACCTGAAAGCCAGAGAAGGTACGTAATGCAGTTTTGATAATGTTTGACACAGTAAGTTTACTCGTGAAAACATCCCCTCTGTGTACTACATTCGGTCGAGATAGAGAATATAAATTCATCGATCGATACATACCCTGGAAAATATTCTGGGTGGTATTAAATGAAAATAGAAATACGCTGGGGAAATGTGAAGTAGAATTCGACGACTAAAGTTTAAATTAAATTTATCAGATGGAAACATGAGAGGAATTGTTTCCTCTATTATAGGTGAAAATTCTAAAGCATTATTTTTTTAAATTAAAATTATTTCTTATCAAGTTATTCGTACTTTATCAGTCTTTGGAATTAACCCAAGTCGGTATTAACTTAAATGCGATTCACTTTTCCAAAAATTGGAGAATAAATTTCCATAATCTGGAAATTGAATGTCTCTTACTTTTAAGGTAGTTCAAGGATAGCAATATTATTATTGAAGGGCTAATTTGGAAAAGAAAAGATTATTTTCCATGAATAAAATTTGAAATGCAGAAAAATAATGCATTTAACAAATTTTATTTTTACCCGAACTTTTTTTCTCGTCGCTTCATACCGAATTTCGAAAAATTATGTGATTCTAATAAATTACGGATTA
Source organism: Diplolepis rosae (assembly GCA_030998225.1). Classification (NCBI taxonomy): domain Eukaryota; kingdom Metazoa; phylum Arthropoda; class Insecta; order Hymenoptera; family Diplolepididae; genus Diplolepis; species Diplolepis rosae. The sequence continues at coordinate 19,975,569 of JAPYXD010000723.1, read as the reverse complement.
TTTTTTCAGGAAAAAGTTTCTCTGCAACTTAACCGTTTCAAATTTTTGGAAATAAATTCTTTAATGGCTGGAACTATTAAAAATCAATTTTCCAAAACAAAATTTTTATAAACAAATTGCTGACGAGAAAAAAAGTTCAGGTAAAAATAAAATTTGTTAAATGTATTATTTTTTATGTTTCAAATTTTTTTCTTGGAAAATAATCTTTTATCTTTCAAATTAACCCTTCAATAATAATATTGCTATTCTTGAAAGCAAAATTATCTATTTTTGCCTGAGACCTAATTTTTGTGGATCAACTACCTTAATATGACTTATCAACGATTATTATAAGAGAGTTAAGTAGTCATTTATGTTTTATCTATATATATATATAATGAACTGTTTCTATAATTAGTTAGACTACTTATAGAAATGATAAAATTTATAGCTCATTTAATAATGACGAAAGTAGTTGTTTTTATTTATGATTGACGTTGTAATTAATTAATAGCATGATTACATAACACATTACGTAAGGTAAAATATCATGAGACAAAAATTTCTAATATCAAATCAATTATTTGCGACTTTACAATTTACTATCCACTATAACCTTCTGAATACGAACGTACTTACACTTCATCATACATGATATCATGTCTACGAAGATTGGAGTCTAGAATGCATTTCTGTGAACACGTGCTGATTTTGATAAGTGTACCACTCCTTTTGAATCGTAGATATGTAGGTATTATACTCGTGCGTTGTGAAGTGTAATCATATACGTTGGAGGACGTACCTATGTATGCACACCCGTGCGTGATAAATGCTGGCGAACTGACAATGAAACTGAGGAAGTTTCAGTTCTCTGCATGTTTACTGGGTGTACAGATATAAATCTGCAAATTTTAATATTTCTATTTGATATTTGCTTTAAGTTATGGTACCTCAAATCAATAAAACTGAAATTCAGAATTCAAAAATTGAAATTCTTTGAAATTACGGTACTCTCTAAATCTGAATCAGTCAAATTTTCACTGATTTATCGGTGAAAACATATTTTTCACTGTTAAATCAGTTATATTTAACTAATTGAATCAGTGAAAAATAATTGTTTCACTGATTGATCAGTCAATTTTAATGAAGCAATCAATGAAATTTGACTGATTCACAGTGACCTCTTTTTAGATATTTTAAGCAGTCGAATTTCACTGATAATCAGTAAATTTTTACTAATTCAGATTTAGAGAGTAGTTGCATCGCGGAAAAAAATATTTAATTATACGTATACCAAAAAATGTTAAAGATACAAAAAATTATTTATTTTTAAACTTTTATTCGTTACTTAACTTTTGATTATAACGTTAAACACCAATTTTTAAAAAATCATGGGATTTTAGCAAATGAGAGCTGATTTTTTGGAAAAAAAGATTCTTTATAACTTGAACACATTCAATTTTTTAAAGTAAACTTTTTATTGCCTTAAATCATGGAAAATAATTATTCTCAAATAGAGAAATTAATAAAATAACTATCTGTAACTGGCATTAATTAAATTGGACACAGTCAAGTTTTGATGAATCTTGTTCCCGAGAAAATAAAATCTTGTTTTTTAAAATCTTATAAATTTTGAAAAAAATTCGTGTTTATTGATATTAATTAAAGTTCAGCCAAGAATAAAAGTTTTTAAATATAGTGGGTGGCCAAATTATTATACTCACTTTGTTTTTGTTGATTGTATAAAATTTATTATTGACAATACATATATTAAAACTTTGCTCTAAAAATACCACGAAAAACTTCAAAATTGTGCATAAAACAACCTCAAGATGAACTGTTTTTGTCAATTTTTGAGGAAGATATTGTGTAAAATGTCCAAATTTCAAACTTTTCTTAAATTATGAAATTACTTTTGAAATAATTGATGTTTTTTGACTCAAAGGCAAATTTATAAAATGTAAAAAACGTGCCAAAAAATCATACTAATTTTCCCCTAGATTCTGAAACGGTCTAAACTTAAAACAAAAAATGCGTAAAAATTCAAACTTGCAAATTTATTCATGAAAAATAGTACAAATAATTATATTTAATTTTTCAAGAAAATTTAATTCCTTCTTGTTGGTTACCACTTTTATATGTATTTTTAATATCCTTTATTGAGTATTAGAATTTCACGCTCTTTTTGTTTTAAGTTTAGACCGTTTCAGAATCTAGGGGAAAATTCGTATAATTTTTTGGCACGTTTTTTACATTTTACATAAAGGGCACATCCGGGTTTCCATGTGAAATTGTCCTTAAAACCAAATCAAATTTCGCATCGATCATATGGAAGGGGTTGAGTAGGAGATAATTTTGCCAAATTTTCAGATCATTATCCGCCATTTTGAATGAGTAATGGCGGATTTTACAATTTTCGTTTTTTTCTTTTTCTAGTTACTAATACTACTACTATTATTATTTATATATATTATTATTTATATATATATTATTACTAATACTAAAATTTTCCTAGTATTAGTAACTAGTAATTAGTTACTAGTTACTAATACTAGGAAAATTTTGAAAAAAATCAGGGTTGTTTTTTTCCAATACAAGACACATTTTTAAATTTTTGCAAATTTTTTGATGCATAATTCGCGATGCAAAAAATTGCGAAAATTTTTGCACGAAATTTCATTAATGTTTGATTTGCGCGACCACTCTTTCGTATTATGCTATTCATAAGTTACCTATCGATGATTAAAACAGAACTTTTGCAGATTTTTTCATGGTTTAGACGGGGGTATAAAAAAATAAAAGCCGACAAAATATGCATTCTTCGAACATCTTACTATTAAAGCACATTTTATAATAATAGTAGACTAATGAAAAAAATTTTTTTAATTTCAAACGATACCTTTAATAATAATATTATATTTAAAGAGTTTGAAAATGTAGGCAGTGACAAAAATTTCAAACTCAACTAATTAATTTGAAATAATATTATAATTCCGGAAAGTATGATTAAATATTTTTTTACAAATTTGAAAAATTTTAGTTGTAAGCGTAAAAATTTGTTTACTAATATTCTTAAGAACTGAACTTAAACATTTTTAAACAGAATTATTCTCTTATTTCAAATATAGTTTAAGTCTACTTTACGTTTAAGTTTCTTGGAATCAGGATCAAGACTTTTTCACGTGGTAAATTTTTCAATTCATCAGAATAAAAGAACTTGAGTTACAAATCATACTGATTTGCATGATTCTGTTAAAAATGGTACTTTTACCGAGAATTAATTTCCCAATGAATGTCTTAAAAATCTTTCATGTACGATACTATTATGCTCATTCCTTGTGAATGACCTCCTTCTACTGGTTTTAATGTGCAATTCAAAACTTCGTAGGTTATAGACAGTGTTCATATATAACTTTGCTTTATGCTTTTTATCATCCACTAAGCTTTTCTGGATCTTTTCGTTTGATTAATGAGTTCGCTCAACGGGGTATACAGTTCACCTACGTTAATCTACGATCATAATATTTTCATAAATTCTGGAAATATCACTATGACCGAGTTTACAAGAAGCAAAATATTTTTCAATATAATTTTTGGTAAACTACAATTTTTTCTTTTTTGTGTGCTGGAAAAATCTACAATTTCTGTTTTATTTCTCTCTTGTGGCAGAAAATGTTTCTATGATCTGTAGATGATAATCTTTGATTTACAAAAAATTTCTTTGAATCAAACAAATTTGTGCATTGCTATATGGTCAAAAAATAGTTTCTTTGATTTAAAGAAATTTCTTCATTATTTTTTTTTCTTTGAATTAAATAAATTATTTCTTAAGTTTTTTCCAGTACTGTATTTAAATCGAAAAATTTTTTTTTTTAATTAAATAAATAATTTCAAATTAATATTAAAAAAATAATTTCTTTTATTTAAAAAAGGCTAAAACAAATAATTAAATTCAAATAAATTTATATTTGTTCAAAAGGTGTTCTTTAAATCGGAGAAATTAAGTTAAAAACGATTTTTTTTTTATTTTAATAAAACTTTTTTCTGGGTGTGCTCAGTGACTTTGAGAAGTGACTATGAATAATTTAAATTTTCTCGTAAAATTGTAGAATTTATTTTTTTGCTAGATAATAGAAAATGATGTTTTAAAAGGGTTTCAAACTGTTGACACAACAAATATGTTAGTGTTATTCAATGAGTTTTGGTCCCCTTTTAAAAAAGTAATCAAATTGATTCCATTTATAAAAGGAAAAATTATGCTGCAGTTGACATCAATACTCCTCCATGTCTTTTATCATTTCATAAAATTACTAACCGTAACGTAGGTTATTTCAATAATAAAGTCGCTGACGAATTTTGTATTACCGGCCACGGTAAACAACTTTGCATTCAGCTACTTTCCTGATAAAATAATAATTTCTATTTCAAGTTCCGTTCAGAATAATTCTCTACAATGGATTATATGAATCAAAAATTTATTTCCATTATATCCATTTTGAATGACCCAAATTCAGAAAATTACAAAATTTGCAAAAAATATGAAGATTTGAACAATTTGACAACAAAACGTTAAGAACATGAGATAGTACTTAGACAAATTTTATTTATAAGAATGTCTATGAGTTTTAAGAAACTTAATGAAGGATCAAAATGTTTCAAAATTTTCTAAGATTTTATAATCTCAGTGGGAAAAATTATTTCTCTTGAAAAACCTTAATTAGAACATAAGAACATCTTATATTAGAATTTTGGTTTTATCTATAAAAAACGTTTTTGTAAAAATCAAAAATTCAATTTTTCTGCAAAAAAAAACGAGATACGGCAAAAATGTTAAGATACAAAATTCTTTATTTCAAAGAGATCTACAAATTCACTGGTGACCATTCTTTCCTAGGAATTATATCTTTTCATTTATTCATCAAAAACGTATTTTATAAAAAGCAAAAATTCAATTTTCCCGCCAAAATATACGAGATATGGAAGAAATGTCAAGAAACAAATTGTTTATTTCTAAAAGATCTACAACTTTGGTGTTATAAAAAATTGAAAAATCAATTTTGTACCAAAGCTTTACGAAGTACGGAAAGAATGTTAGGAAAAAAGAAAGTTTATTACAAAAAGATCTATAATTTTTTTCTTTTTAATGCAAATGTGACTTCAATGGATATAATGTAAAATTTTCAAAAATTGGAAATGGTTAAGTTGTAGGGAATCTTTTTCTCGAAAAAGTGATTTGTAATTTATTAAAATCGCATAATTTTTTAAAATTTGGTAAGAAGCGATAAGAAAAAAAGTTGGGGCAAAAATAAAATTATTTTTCTTATTTCAAATTTTTCATGGAAATTAATCTTTTCATTTCCAAAATAGCCCTTCAATAATAATATTGCTATTCATGAAAGCAACATTATCTATTTTTGCCTGAGATCTAATTTTCGTGGATCAACTACCTTAAAGAATCGTATATATCCGTTTTACACTATTTCTATTTATGATAAAGCCAAATTGTAGCAAAGAAGTTGAATTATTCAAACTCGACTTAGAGTAAAGCCTCGAGTATTTTGCATATAAAAAGTATGCAAATTACAAAAATTAGAGTGCTGTTTAGATTTACCTTCCTTTTCTCAGCAGAAAATTTATTGTGAAAACATTTCTAAACATAAATTGAAAAAAATAACATGTATTTTACGATCTTGTTTCCCATGTGATTTCTTTTATTCTTAATTAAAAGCTCTTCTTTTATCTTTTTAGGTGGTGGTGACAGCAACAAAGGAAAGAGCAAAAAATGGAGGAAAATACTGCAATTTCCTCACATATCCCAGTGCATCGGCCTAAAAGATAAATTGGGTAAGAGATGAAAATGTACAGAATTCATTAATTAGAGGATTTGTTTTTTTTACTGGATAAAAAGAACACCAACATTTTTGGATTGGATGGAGTCCAACAGGGTTAAATTTAATTTCGTTCTTTCTCGTATTAGCAGGAATAAAAATTCCTTTCAAAGTAATGAATCTGTATGGCTGCTTGCAAGTGCATTTTGCTCCAAACATTTCGGACGCATATGCATACAAAGTGCAAGTGGAATGTACAATAAAGGCTAAAGGTCTATAACCCATGATAAAAGTCTTGTAGTAATTTTTACTTCTTGGAATAGCGGATATTTTAATACCTTGTAGGCGCCGCATGTCCTTTGCAGAACCTTTCGATTTTCCGTTATCTTGTTGAATAAGAAATATCCGATAGAGTTCACAAGCAGCACGTCCCCCTTCGATGCATTATGATTTAATTGGCACTCTGACCCTCCACTGACCTCGTCTTGATTTAATGATTCTCTGAACCCTCTGCACATAAGCTGCTGAAAAAATCATTTTCACCAGGACCTCTTTTTAGAATTTTAATTTAATTGGGGAAGATATATTGGCTGTATGCAATATATTTTTATCTCTAGAGCATTATTCTTAAAGTGTTCCCAGCTGCAGCTTGAATTTTTTCAAGTGGGAATGCATCAAGAATCAAATATAATCCCACTTTAAGTGTCAGTATAATTTCTGAACTGAAATTACATTTGAAATTCTAATCCTGATTCAATTTATGGCGAATCAGAGGAATTTAAATTATTATTCATTTTAAAAATGGGTTAATTTTAAGTAGAATCAGATTTTCATCAATTCTGAGAAATTATGTAGTTGTTACCTTTGAAATACGTATATTTGTTTCAAATACCCTAAGGGATATTTTCTTTCAGGACAATTAATCTTCGTATACTTTGTGATGAAAAATGTTGGTATTGCCATTTGCATATCTAGGTACTTTGTACTTTTATAAAAATATTCTAGACTGAGTATCTCTGAAACTCTTAAGAGCTCTTCTACTTCATAAAGTTAGTCTCTGTATTTCATCCGGCATTTCGTGTGTCATTTTCAGCTTCATTGTCTTCCACTAATTCCAAAAAATATATGAAGACTTCAAGGTTATAAATCAGGAAGATTAATTACAATCAGTTATGAAAGGGACTGTACCGAATCAAAAATTCTATTACCTCATATTCTTTACCGAATTTACAAGCCAAATCCATTTTTAGATGATAAAAAATTTTAAGATTTTATTTTTAATTCATTTTTAGATAAAAGAATATGATACATAAATAAAATAGAAATTGCATATGGTGTTGTAAAATTTATTTTCTGTTGGTGTGAGAAAAAGATCAAGATAAATTTAATTGTATCTGATTGAGCAAATTTAACATTAATCTCTGAAAATGCTACTAGAAATTTCTAACAATGTTATCAATAAATTAGAGAACTGCTTTCAAAGCACTTCCTCCGAAGTTAATCAAAACTATTTGTACAATTAACTGTAGTTGGCAAAAGATTCTTAATTAAGTAATAAACATTTCATAAATTAAATATAAGAAATGAATATTGATTGTTTGCTTATCTATGAATTTGTATAATTACGAAAATTCAAATGTATTTTTTCATACAAATATTCAAATTTCGATATATGGCTCAGAAATTAAAGATTATTTTTAAATTTAATACTATAAACAAGAATATCCAATTAAGAATTTGCCCTTTATATTTTACTAATTCAAAACGGTTTTAATTAAAAAATTTTCTTTCGAAATGTGTATAAAAAATTATAATAAATTTCCGTTTATAATTAATGACCCTCAAAAACTTGAGAAGTTTCTATTTCAAAAGTAAATTTAATAAATAAATAAAATAAATTTCTTTTTCGATCCTCTTCATGATATATGAAAAGGTAAAAGGCAAGGCTTCTTTTTTTATAAATTTTGTGAAGAAAGGCTACCCTAGCGGACGGTCAGCGAATTCGCTGACCATTCACTGACCTCATAATAATTTTAAAAAGAGAAGCATAAAAAACATTTAAATTATTGCTATTATGATTCTGCGGTACATTTTGAGTTTGAAGGTATTGAAGTTAATACAATAATTTTGTTTTTTAGCGTTAAAAAGTAAAAAGAACATAATACCTGTCATTGAAGACAGTGCAGTGGTTCATCAATTGCCATGTCTCCATCGTCAGAATTAGAGTTCGAAAATTCTCTGTAAAATAAAATTGGAAAAGATAATAATGAAAATTACCGTATATTACCGTTAGGGCGAGAATTTATCGAGAAAATATGAGAAGATTCTTTTAAAACATTTGTTTGTTATTATTCTTATTCTTAAATCACATTTAATTTTAATTTTATCTGCGACAAATTAGTAGTAAGTATTATAAAACAGAATAAATAATTTTACTTTGTTTATTTACAAAAAAAATGTAAAAAGATGTTAAAGAAATAGGATATAAATGAAAATTGGTCATAGGTAAATTGCATTAAATATCATTCATGTTTTAATATCACGAACATTTTAACACTCCAATATAAACTTTTCCGTATAATCTATAAAATTAAGTACTGTTATAAATTTTAATCTTATATGTACCGTCTTTAGAACTCTAGTCAGAGTTGACTATTTGTTAGAGTGAAACGACAGTAGTCGTGTCTCACTCCAACCAATGGTCAACCCTGACGGTTGAGAAATGGCTAAAAACGCTAAAAGAAATTATTGTAGCAACTTCGATACCTTCAAACTCAAAATATACCGCAGAATCATAATAGCAACAATTTAAGTGTTTTTAATGCTCCTCTTTTTCATATTACAAGGTCAGCGAATGGTCAGGGTTCGCTAGGATACTTTTGATAATTCTTTTAGTGCCTCGAGCACTTCGAATCTTGTAATAATTAAAAATAATTATCTACATTCAAATTTGAATAAATCTTCATAGCTGAATAAATAGTTCTCCGTAAATCTGCAAAATTTTAAAAACATTTATTTATACGTCAATTAATTTCCAGTTAAATCAATTAACTGGTCATCTTATCTATACGACACTAGTAGTACCAGCTGCAGTTCTCGTAACTAAACTTTCCAAGTACCGATCTTTCTGAATTACGAAGGGTATAGAAATGCGAGAGCTGCAGGGAATGTGTAAATTGTAGGAAAAGGGAGGAGGAGAATGTGCTTCCGTTGAAGAGAATTTGCATTCACTACACAAATAAAACACAGATGTCTTTGCTAGGTTTCTTGGTTCTGTCGAAACGATCCTTGTTATGCATAGTTTGAATATTTCCTTAAACATTTTTATTATTATTATTTAGTTTCATTTAATTCTCAGGCACATAGGCCTGGTCATTATTAGTATTTATTATTAGTATCATTTCCCTTCATTGATCCGATGCTCATTTGAGTCCAGGTGAATTTCTATTTCTGGTGTATTGAATCCACTGATACAAATAGTAGCAATATAAAATATTCTTGGCTTGAGATTTTCATACCAGTTTGTAAATTATATAAAAATAAACTTTAATACTCTATTTTCCAAAGTTATAATTTTATTTATCGAATTGGATTTTATAATGCTGTTTCGAATTTATAACTTAATTTATACTGGAAGTTGATGATATAATTAGTAATAAAAGGTAAACTCTCGATGGAATTCCATTATCGTAATCAGAATTTAAGCCTGCGCAGTCAAAGCACTCAGTTAAATTACTGTTTAAAGCAGAATGGATATTAATAAACTTTAATGACAAACGTAATAGAAACATTTCCATCTGGAAAGCACTTATTTATCAGAGTCCTTTGTGCTTGAAATTGCTCGTATATATGCATAAAATAAGATCTGGGTAACACGCCTTTATTGTTTAACCCACAAAGATAACAGGCGCGTACACGTTTATGGTCGACGCTAAAGTTGACGGAAAATCAATTCTGGGATACGGTTATTTAACGCATGACGGATGAAACGAAAGCTTTTATTAGATCCTGAATCATTATTGAAACTACGATTTATACAAGATACTAAAAGTCGCTTTTAAGCTTACAATTTACAATAATGGTGCTGTGTTTACTCGTATACCTTTATGGCGAAGGCTATCATCGTAGGAAACTAATTATTACGTACTTGGCTGCAAAATATCTAGTCACAAGACACCAATAGTTTCAGTTTTATGGAGTAAATGAAGTCTGGAAAATTGCTTTCTCGGATTTCTCGCACATCGTTATTTGTATCTTGAGAATTACTTAATTATCACGACTAAAGGTCCGTCGTTCCTCTCTTCACAGAAAGATTACCTAGATTTAATTGTGCATTACTTGCATCTTTCTGTGAAGAGAAGAATGTCAGGTGCCAATTTAAATTTGTGTTGAGAGGATTTGAGCGACAATCGAAAGTTCTCGGCGCCATCGAAAGCATTTGTTTTTACTGAATCCCAAATCATTATTGTTCATTGCAGTTAGAATTTGCACAAGATTTTTAAAATCATTTTTATCTTTTCCGAATGCTTTTGTACCCAGCAGAAACTATAATCGTAAGAAATTCATTATTATTTATCCGCAAAATTTTGGGTCATAAGACACCAACAGTTTCAGTTTTACGAACTTAATGAAGCCTGCCAAATTGCTTTCCCAGAGTTCTCGCATCATGTATCTCAGAAATTACTTTATTATTGCTGTAAAAAGTTATGAAAACAAATTTTAATTTAACAAGTTTTTCTGAATATCCGAAATTTCCAGAAGTAGACCTTCGGCAAATTGTCAATACTTATTTTCAAAATTTTGATATTTTCCGAAACTTTTTTTTTTTCCTCGAAATTATTTGAAACTTATGAACATTGTTTAATAGCATGAAATAATAAATTCCGAGCCGCAAATATTGTCCTGTCCGATTTATTCTTGTGAATATTCGCATATTTTCAGCCGAGTGAATTTCAATTTCTTGTAAATTGAAGAGATTTCTGAGTCGTGTGGTTCACACATCGCAACCCAAGTTGAAAATTGAAAAAATACTTCACAAGGAATGCTATTTCATCTCTGATCAATATCTATTTGTTTGATCTTCCGTTACCTATTGGCTAAGTTGGGAAGGGTTCTACTCGCGTATCAAGACAAATTGTTTTGAGGGATGCTATCAAATGTTCAGTGAAACTACGTAGCTGTCAGATAACATAAAATTTATTAACGTCCCACTTGACTCACGCAAGGGCTCAGTTATATCGAGAGGTCTTATGAGCTTTCTAGAAACCTTTTAAAACCGCTTAAAATCTTTTGAAATCAAAATTGCCTATATCATGTTATCAAACATGTCACTTTAAAATTTATATTTCTAACGTTTTAGATTTAAAATATTTTCAAATTCGTCGAATTTTAGTAATTGGAAATTTCTGTCATAGAAAGAGCAAAAGATAGTATTTTGGAACTAAAGAATTTTATAATTGAAGAATTAAATATTTTGAAATTTATTTAATTAAAATACGAGGAATTTTTAAAATATGAGAAAATAGGAACACAGGATTCCTTGTATCCTTAGCTACATAGGCGCCCACTGTTCCTCTCTTCACAGAAAGATATTACTGTACAAGTAATTGAATCTGGTTTTAAGTTTTTCAAAAGATTTTTAGAGTCTATAAAAGAAAAAAATTTTCGACTGGATCATTCAGTTACTTGTTTTATACAGTGATGAGAGGGTACTTTTCTGTGAAAAGAAGAATATTATATATTACAGGGTGCACAGTTTTCCCCCTTTTTTCCCCTATTCTCGAAAATCTTCCCCTTTTTCATTAAAAATACAATATTTGAATTACGTGGAAAAATTCTCTTCGCATGCGAGCGCGCACTAAGACTAATTAACATAAACTCGGTTTAGGTAATACAAATAAATATATTTGTCTACGGCGAGGACCAAAAAATATTAAATGTATTTTTGCTAGTTGTATAAATCAGTTTTTAAAAGATATTTCTGTTTCTCAACGTTGTGGGCCAAAAAAAGTTTAACGCACTTCACTTAGATTCTCAAATACATAGAAGTTTCTTTAAAAGTTCAAGATGTTTATATTTCTCCAAATTGTGAATCAAAATTTTTTTTTATAAATCTATATTTGACATAGACTTATAAAATTCGTAGACTGAATTAAAAGAAACGTGTAGAAATTAAATCTCTATTTTAAGATGATTCTATTCCTTTAGTCTACGTTGTGAAAAAAAAAAAACAATAATTAATATGCTTCGTTTAGATTTAGAAAATCGACTGAATAGAACATTATACCTATACAGAGATGAATAAAAATATAACATTTTATTAAAAAACATTTTTTCTCTTCTTTTCTACATGTAAAAGTGAATGTTTAATCTTTCCCCTTTTTTCCCCTTTTTCCCCTTTTTCGTGTAAAAATCACCCTAATTCCCCTTTTTTGAGCTCATTTTACGCTGTACACCCTGATATTACTACAGTGGTAGATGTTTTTGCAAGGTAACTTTTGTAATTTAGAAAATATATTTCTGAAAATTTATAAAATTCATCAGAAGACAATAAAAAATGTTTATCAACTTCGTTTTACTGAAAATTTTTCAAAAATATTTACATTTAATTGTAAATTCTAACAACTCTTTCAGTTTTATTTCATCTAAAAAAATGTCTCCCAAAGGTTTTTAAATTATTTGGCAACCCTGAAGTTTTATAAGTTTTAGTATTTTTTTAAATACATTACATCTGACTCTTAAAAATTAGTTGCAAGTTAAAACCTAGAAAGACGGATCATTGGAGGATGAGACAGGAAACATTTACTAAGATAAATTAAGCAGTAAACCATTAGATTATTTATCATGCTCGACAATTTTAAAACTTTCTGAAACAGAATTTTGTTATTTTTAGAAATTAAAAAATGAATAAAATTAATAATTTCATTGTCACTTGTTGCAGATATAAAATACAGCTATGTGGTGGACCAGCAGCCGATCGGACGGCTCCTATTTCGGCAGTTTTGCCAGGACAAGAAGCCATCCTATCATAGTTACAACCTATTCCTGGATTCAATCGAGAAGTACGAGATTGAAATGGACGAGAATCGAACGGAACTCGCCAAGAAACTCTTCGAAAAGTACCTGAAACGTGAGGGTTGCGAAGTCATCGACATCTTAAATGATTCGTTGGTTTCACAATGCGAGGAGAGACTCGGATGTGGCGGAAAGGAGATCTTTGTCGAAATTGCCCAGACCGTGAAGAACTTCTTAGCCGGTGAACCATTCTCTGTATTCCTCACCAGCTATTACTTCTACAGGCATGTAAAACTCTCAAAACAGAAATAGTTTTATGAAATAGCCGTTTTTCAGAAACCAAAGTTATCTTGCTCCAGAAATATCTCTCAATTTTCACATGAAATTGTGTTCGAGGATATTATTTCTTAACAACTAATTCTTTGTTTGAATTCTTAAAGGGATCGCGCTCTAAACTATTTACAGTAGATAAACCATGGTGCCCACATTTTAACATGTTATTTTTACAATTCTCAACATGTGTTGATTTTGAAGCATTAACATTTTTTTAAAGATTATGTAAAATTGCTTTTTCTACCTATAAAGCATCTACTGCTTCAATATTCTTAAATCTTCAAATATTTTCTAAAATCGTTAATATGGTACCTTTCATCTATAAAATAAAACTGAAATAAAATGAAAGTTATAAAAACATAGTTTTCTTCTCGCTTCAGATATTTTTAAAATAACAATCTTAAATTTTCTAATTTACAGGTATCTACAGTGGAAGTGGTTGGAAGCGCAGCCTGTGACGTACAAGACCTTCCGGATGTACCGAGTTCTGGGTAAGGGTGGCTTTGGAGAAGTATGTGCTTGCCAGGTAAGAGCAACAGGGAAGATGTACGCCTGCAAAAAGCTCGAGAAAAAGCGGATCAAGAAACGCAAGGGCGAAGCGATGGTATTAATCGAGAAGAACATCTTACAGAAGATTAACTCCAATTTTGTTGTCTCCTTGGCCTATGCCTATGAAACAAAAGATGCTCTCTGTCTCGTCTTGACTATCATGAACGGCGGTGATCTTAAGTTCCACATCTATAACATGGGTGGCGATCCTGGCTTCGATATCAATCGAGCAAGGTTCTATGCTGCAGAGGTTGTCTGTGGTCTCGAACATCTCCACCTTCAAGGCATCGTCTACAGAGACTGCAAGCCAGAAAACATCCTCCTTGATGATCATGGTCACGTGAGAATATCCGACCTTGGTCTTGCTGTCGAGATAACTGAGGACGACATGGTCAGAGGTAGAGTTGGAACTGTCGGTTACATGGCTCCAGAAGTTATCGACAACGAAAAATACACTTTTTCCCCTGACTGGTTCAGCTTTGGTTGTCTTCTATACGAAATGATTGAGGGTCAGGCGCCTTTTAGAGCTCGAAAGGAAAAGGTCGCAAGGGAGGAAGTTGATCGTAGAGTGAAAGAAGATCAAGAAAAGTATTCTCACAAATTCACTGAGGAAGCCAAAAGTCTTTGCCAACAACTTCTGAAAAAGAATCCTAAAAGCAGGCTGGGCTGTAAATGTGGGAGACATGGGGCAAAGGAGGTGAAGCTTCATAGCTTTTTTCAGTGTTTGAACTGGAAAAGGGTTGAAGCTGGTATGTGGGAACCACCGTTTGTACCAGATGTGAGTAGTTGTTGAATCGATTTTTCCGCTCGTTAGTTCCTTTCTTACCTCCAGTAAATTTCCTTTCTCCACGCCTTCTTTTTATGGATCTTAGAGACCTCTGTGACTTGAAACTTTTTAGCCATTTTCAATTCAGAGAAAACAATTTCTGTTTAGGAATATTAAAGAAAGAGTATAATTATTGAAGCTACATTAAACTTGAGTTAATTAGGTATTAATCATTTTTCTTTGTTATAGCCACATGCAATTTATGCCAAAGACGTGTTGGATATCGAACAGTTTTCAACAGTAAAGGGCATTAATCTGGACGCAACGGACGACACATTTTACAGCAAATTTAATACCGGCAGTGTCTCTATTCCATGGCAGAATGAGGTGAGTGTCCTTATCATTATTTGGACAGTTAATAAGCTCGTATCAATGTGTCTAGTAGTTTCAATGAAACCGACCAGCAATAAAAATTCTTGACCTCACAATGAGCACTACGAAGTTACTTGGCTTTTTAAACGACGATCGCTTCAGTGGCACGCGTTTCATTTGTATTGATACATCAATTAATTGCAATTTCTGCGAACACAACTTGATTTTGTCAATATTTATTATTTATTTAAATTAACAAATTTTATAAAAATATTCAAAAAGATTATCTTTCTTTTACTTTCATAGTTTAAATTGTTGCCAGTAGCAAATTTAATGCGTTAAATGCTAATTTTATTGTTTTTGAATGAGGTTCAAAGATCAAAGAGTTGGTACTTGAACTTAGATTAAATTTTATGACGGCAAACTAGTGAACAATCGATGTCAATTGAGCATTATTTGACTGATGAGACTGTATAAAGTAAAAAATAAATTATTTAGTAATGACGTCTTTGCGTATGTTCTCGATAAAAACAGATATTTTGTATGAAAACGAAACTGGTTTACGCAAGCGATATCAAAGACCAGAAGTCAATATCATGCGTAAATAAAAATTAATATGCGTTTCAAATTTCAAGCATCAAGAAAGACTCTGGTAGAAATGTTTGAAAGGTTCTGTGACCAAGTAATCGTCGTTATTAATAAAGCCGTTCTTTTAATAGGCACCCATTTGTCTGGTCTTAGTTTGAGTCATACGCGCAGTTGCACATTTTCCAGATGATAGAGACCGAGTGCTTCAAGGAGCTTAATGTACTTGGGTTGAACAATACACCAACTCCTGATTTGCTGATAAACCATCCTCCACCCAATAATGAGAATAGAGGCTGCTTTCCATTTAGAAGAAAGGTGATTTGAAAGACCCAATGTCGATTACTTTTGACCATCAAATCCATTAAAATCAGAAGCAATTGAAATTTAGTTTCCATTTAATTTGATTCTTTCTTTTGATTTCAGAAGAAGCAGAGTCTTCGTACCAGACAGATGCCGATTTCAGAGTGCCATTTGCTAGAACTCTTACAGAATCAGAATTCCGAGATGCCAGCTAGCTGATCCAGAATGAACTCTGGAAGTGTATACGCACCCACAGCGTCAAGGCATCGTCCAGGATTCCCCACACGCTGTATCACGTTCTGCGATCATGGTCCACCCCCGAGCAACGGCAATGATTTACGTGAACGAGTGAAGATCGTACAACAAGTGGGAACTCGAGCTCATAAGTTGGAGTCGATACAGAAAGTCATTTGGAAAAACGCGAACGCATCCAAGTGAGAAAATGCAGATTCCTGGCGTCGCATAATCCCAAGTAGGAAATTCTCTGCGTCTAATCCTCGACGCAATTCAGGAGGATACCACAATTTCAACAATTGCGAACGTTCAGACGAGGTACAATCAGTTTGAAACGTGAATTTCGAGCCTCTACTACCTCGAGTAGGATAGCAGAGTTTCTGTAAATAGGGCTGAGGCAATGAAACTTAATTTGCGAAATTCCAGAAATATTCTTTGATTATCAAAGAGTTTTTTAAAATTATTTTAAATATTTTTAAGTAACTCTTCTTGTAAGTTCCTGATATTTCCTTTTTCTCGTTGTAAAGCTGAATGTACTCTTGAAATTCTATCTCACATTGGGTCATACCGTGGCGTTTACTGTAAACTCAATGAAATCAAAGATCTGAGCACAGAACAGTCTCGTTGATAGTGCTCTAAAGATAAAAAATGAAGGTTTATCCTAAGGTGTAGTGAGAAAATAAATACATTATTAGGCAATCGTACCTAGATCATTCGCATACGCTTAATTAGGAACTAGAATCACGTAACAGTACTTTTCGTGAAAAGACAAAGTGTTTGAGGCGTGTCGGTGAATCAAATTGATTGCTGTAAAGTGAGAAGCCTTCACGTCATCAGCCTAGGCAATTCGACTGAAGTAGACGAGAAGTTCCTATGGACGATTTCCGTTGCGCAAAAACTAATAGTGCTGAAATTTCCAGAATTTCTAAAAGGCGACTATTTATCTAAAATAATACAACTCATTCACTCCACGAATAGCACAAATGGTACAACTATGTATGAATTGTCACACTATGTATTCATACTGTTTCCTTTAACGCACATTTCCGTGATATTTTGGAACAATGTTTTATCTTTCTAGATTCAATATTTTTATTCTCATATTCTAGTATTGTGAACAGAACTTTTTGATATATCTGGTTTACACTTTACAATATTTCGTGGTATTTTTTATAATGGTTGGAAATTATGAATTTTATTTCACGTCGAGTTGAAAGTAAATGAGAAGGATAAGGCTCAAATTATTTTAATTTTAAACTTTTGAATTTGAATAGCAATTTTAAAAGGTGTTAATAATTTTTACGATTTGAGTAGGTTATCCTATGTTGATGAATTCACGAAAAATAGCATCCGTTTCTTTTGCAGAGCTCCGATCAAAACAGTTCCATACTGCCGTAGAATGTTTATAAGTTTTTGAAACATATTGATATTAAGGAAGAATATTTTCTATCCTCAGCTTATGAAAATGAGAATCACTCCTATACAGAATTAGTATAAAAATTGTAAGGGTTCGAGAGTGACTATCGTGAAACTAAAGAACTTTTTTAAAAAATATTTTGACGAAGCTTTTCTTTTTTTACGACCATTGTGACAAACCATGTTCACATTTGTGATCTTAAATTTTCTCTGAAATCCGTGGCCAGTCTAATATAATACACATGTTCGATGCGTAAGACTTGCGTGTCTCGCTAAAATTAATGTAATCAATTACATAGTTAATTAATTGAAAAAACAAAAAAAAGATCCAGCGCTTTTGCGCTTTCGCTCATATTTGTACGGTATAAACGTAATACTTCCGTCATATGTATAAGCACTTCAAAAGTCAGGACATTTTATGGATAATTATCGTGAACGATGAAAAACGAAATTAGTACAATAGATTGACGTGAAATACATGAGAAATTGATGAGTGAAAGTGGTCGCTTTATGGGTGTCCTTTGAAGATAACTTATACTTCATGTACAAACTTGTACTTTCAAGCACGTCAATTTCTCACTTGTGTATCGAATTTCGAACTGCATATGCTAGAAAACGTCGTTTGGCCATTATAGGAAAATGTAATATACAACATTAACAAATTAAATTACCGACATATGTGGAGGGGCTCTCTTGTCACTGTAATTAAATTATAAACTGAATTCAAACATCAATTATTCAGAGTTCTCTAATCAACACACTATTTTCTTAACTGAATATTTAATTAAATGCTAATAAATATAGACACCCATCTTTAAAAATGTTTTAAATGTTTTTGAGTTCAAATTCTTCTAATTTTATACGACTATGAGATTAATTACAAAATTGTATAAAGTTTTATCTACTTTTTTCTCGCTTCTAAATTTCTAATCGATTCATATTTTAATTGGAGTATTTACAGGTTCAAAAACTGGAGAATTTTAAAATGTATAAAAATTTTTTTATAATTTTATTTCTGTTTATTTAAATGCAGAAAATAACGTACAAGTAAATTTGAAAAATATGTGAATTTAGATAGAAGTGTGAACTTTTCACAAAGGCCCCTCTACTGACGATAAGTATTTAGCTTTAAGGTCGTAATGTAAATGTTTAGCTGTAAGCGATAACTATAGTAATTTAAATTAATTTAATTTAATTTGAATGAATGGTGCGCCAAGGTAGTTTTGAAAAAAGTGAAGAAGCTGTTTCGTCTCACGATTCGCGCGTTCGTCAGAATAGTGCAATTTTTGTATACCTATCACACAAAGTTAAGAAACATATTTATCTTGGAAAATATTCAATTAAATGATTAAAATGAATTCATAAACCGCAGCGAATCGATTGGCGATACGGTTATAGTCCCAGTTCTAAATTTAAAAAATTCTATTTGGAATTTATTTTCAAAGATTCAGTCTCATTTCTTTATATTAAAATTTTCAAGGTATTTTTATTTTCCTCAAAAATACAATATTTTCACAAACTTAATTGTGCACAATTGTAGGGACTATGATGCGTAAAGACGATGGAAAAGCTCAAACGTCAGGTTAAACAGTTCTTTTTTTATTTCAACGCTTTTTTGTCTTGATTCTGGGAACAAATTCCGACGCGAACATAACATTTTTCTGTACTTCTGAAATCCAAATGAAATCTGTATTTTTTACCAAAACTGACGACAAATGTATGTTAATTAGCAAATTGAATATGAAAATTTGGCCTCTTATGTCTTTATATAGAAAAATAAATTATAAACCACGCTCTTTTATACGCAACAGAATCGTCCTTTTTTCTAGAAGTAATTTTACTTTTTAAGCTTCTACCGAGATACTTTCTATATTTAATTCAAATATTGAATTTACAATTTGAATAAATCAATTTTACAGAATAGTTAAATAGTGCTATGTTGTGGCTTGCAGAGCACCCAATAATAGTGATGAGGATAGTCAATATTAATAGGAAACGGAATCAGTATGGATTAGAATTTATTGAAATTAGATAGAATAGATTAAAATTGAAGAAATCAACAGTGAGAATCCTTAGAATTTTCAGTGACTGATCCAATGGATTCTTTGAATGAAATCGATGCTGTTGAGAACTTTCTCAAAATAAGATATGGATGGACCATTGAATTTTTCTGGAAAACCATCGCTGTGTGGATATCGCATCTAGGAGATAATGTTTATAACTAGGTTTCGATAATAATAGGCTTAGAAATTAATAACGTCAATCTTAGGGTACGACAGACAAAAGGACGTGTAGGGCTCCGGGGTTGAAATCAAACTTAGGTCACAACATATAGGGCTCTGGGGTAGAAATGAAACTTAGGTACTGCTCTTCGAGATCGTGGTGGTTAAATACTTTTGGAGGATAAAAATTACACCTCTTTTTATGACTTAATCGGTAGCTGGCCCTCTGGTAATTCTCCTCAGAAATTTATTCATAATTTTGTTAGGTGGCGTTATTTGTTGATCACGTGTCATTTCCTGCTCTAGATGCATTTGACATCTTATTTGCTGATGGTAAAGTCTTCTGTCAATCAATATTAAATAGTATGACATCATTTTTGAGCCTGCGACCAGATTTCATATTTAGCATAGTCTGAGTTAAGATTTTGGGGGTTCGATCTCTAAATTAATAAGTTTCGCATTCCTTAAGTTCACTTGTTGCTCCTAGATTAGCCATATAAAATAAGGTTGAAATGAAATCTCACTGTTATTTTTTATTTAGTATATGTCCAGATAGGTTGAGAATATTGAGATTTGTGGTGACTGGTACTCTTTTGAATGATTTCCTTGTTTCTTTTTCTGTTTCTTTTTTTTTTAATGAATAATATTTGTTGATTATAAATTATATTCTAGCTGCTCGGAAATTTTTTAAATAGACTATATAAAACCAAGATAAAAATGAATTTTGCAAAAATAAATGATATTGGTACCAATTCATCGTAAAATTAACTATAATTATATAAACATAGATTTGTAATCTCGACATTTTAAAGCATTTTCCTAGAATCTTGAGTAAGTCTGGTAGACTATAAAAAATATGAAAATCATACATTTTCAATCCGATATTCGTGCGATGTTTCTTTATAAAAATATAGATCCTTGTAATATTAAAATGACAATGAACTAAATCTCTGATATTAAATGAGTATCTATTATTGTTTATTATTGTAAGTTTCCACAGCAAGCTGTTGCATCTCTGCAATATAAATATTGGGAATGTAAAAGATATGGAGAATAAAGTTCGTGTGTATTTATCGATCAAAGGTCAATTTAAATCACATATGTGTTTGAATTCATGATAGCGTTGTGAGTCTTGACAACTTATATTTTTTCCACGAAGTTTTATTAGATATTAATTTGCAAGGATTGTCATTAGCAACAATAAAAACTTAAAAATCTAATCAAAAATTGAAATTTTCATTCATGAATTGAGAATCTTACTTATTTGAAATAAAAAGTCTATTTCAGAAATATTTCAATTACTAGTCATGATAAATTATTGGAATATTCCATTTAAGTGCAAACATTAATTCTGTCTCATTTTCATATGAAGGTCATGTGATCACGAAATATATGTACAAACATTGTAGATTTTAAGTCAAATTAAACGAAAGTAATTAATTTATTGCATACTTATTTTGATTAAGTGTTGACTCTTGAGAAATTTCAAGGACAAAAATCTTACAATTCAATGGAATTTTTCCACTATATAAAATAAATTTCAATCAAATATCTTGGGAACCAATACAGATGCTAGATGCCAAAAAATATCTGAAATTTTAGAGACTTTTTTTGTAGTATGATAATAAAGATACATCTGATGAATTTGTCACATTTTAAGACTCTATTTGTCAAGTATTAAAATATTTTTTTCATTTTTAAGATAACGACAAAAGTATATATAGAATGTTTTCACAAAAGCTTTCAGTTTATGATTAAGAAATTTTAACTGAAGTTTTTTGAAATTTAACGAAAATGAGGATTATGTATATTATTTTACTATGTGTCTTCACTACTGCTACTGGTAAAATAAAACTTATAATTTTTTAATAAAATAGATTTATATTGATTATATTTTTTTTGTCAGATGATTTGACAAAGTAATCAATTTAATTGTAGAAAGCTAAATACTACTGATCATTATTTTATAAAATAAATGTTTAAATACAATTTTCATTTGATGATTTCTCACCTTTTTACAGGGTCCAATTTGACTTCCTTGAAGGGTAAAGTAAAAAGTAATCAGTTAGTTCCAGAAGGAGATATGACTTACATGGTTTCTGTGAGACATTTTAAAATACACGTATGTGCTGGATGTTTTATTACTTCTACACACATCTTAACTGTAGCTCGTTGCATTTATAACGCAAAGAAGGAATCGACCTTTGTAGATAAAGTGATAAGATTCACATACAGCATTTACACTGGAAGTCTCCATAGAAGAATAGGTGGTAAAGTGATTAAAATTAGGGAT
Organism: Diplolepis rosae; assembly: GCA_030998225.1. Classification (NCBI taxonomy): domain Eukaryota; kingdom Metazoa; phylum Arthropoda; class Insecta; order Hymenoptera; family Diplolepididae; genus Diplolepis; species Diplolepis rosae. The sequence goes on along the minus strand of JAPYXD010000723.1, from coordinate 19,953,675 downwards.
GTTGATATTCATCCTAAATTTAATATCTCACAACTCGACTCTCCTGGAGATATTGCAGTTATATTGGTGAGTAGTCACACATGAAAAATAAATTTAAATTCATATTAAATTTGAAAATATATTAAGTGTGTTAAGCCAGAACGCAACGCACTCCTTAAGCAAAAAGCGTCTTATTTTAAGTCAAAATTCAAAGATTCTCTTTTAGGGATGAGAAAATGTCAAGAAATGGAGTGGATCTCAAGATAAAAATTTTATTGTAAAGATTACAAGATTATGTGTTTCTTAATTCAATAGGCATTATGAATGCAGTCGGTTGTAAGGTTTTAACAGATTTTGTGATAATCCGTGTTTTATCTTTTGTATGGATACCTAAATCTAGTTTCCGACCTTGAGTAGGCGTTCAAATTGTCGAGTTCAAATATTGAAGTTACAGTTGTAATTCTGAAGAGTATAATGTTTAAAAAGGTTTCAACTGCTGACATAACTTCAAAGTATAAATAACATAAAGAAATGTGCAATATGATGATTATGAATATTAAGGAGTTTTTATTATTATTTTATAAACAAATTTTAAAGAATGATTAACATCAGGGAATTTTGAAGATTTAATTGTAGAAAACTTTTTGGTTCTTCTTCTTACGTTCTATTCTAAGCTGATACAGATTTTTTCTCGTTCTTCAATTATTTATCTGAAAGAACCGCAACATTTTCAATAGTTTTAAGAAAATCGAAGGAATATATTGTAATTATTTTAATTGTTATTTTAGGTTGATGATATCTTTGAAACTCAGGCCTTAAAGAATATCAAACCAATTTCACCAGCAGCGTTCAATGCCACAAATGGAATGGTGGCTGCATTGGCTGGATGGGGTTTAGGACTACATAATCCATTATCGAAACGTTCTGACACAGATTACAAGTTGAAAAAGATAAGTGTAGTAGTGAGATACAATCAAAATTGCCCTATGCAAAATTCTCGGCCCTCTTTTATCAATGAAAATTATATTTGTGGACAGCAAGAACATGAAAATGAGTTGGCTCAACCTGTAAGTATGCATTTTCACTATACGAATTGTATTGTAATTCTTATTAGATAAGAATTACGTCACATTGTTTGTGGTTAAAAACAATATAATTCTATATTGTAAACACGAACAATGTAGTGTATTCTTAATCTCTGAACTGCAATACATCCGAATAAAATGGACAAATTAAAAAAGTAATACATACATACTTAAATTATTCTAAGAATAAACAATTTAATAGAGTAATAAGTTAGAAACATGAATTTGAAAGATTACAAAAATTAATTCTTGGAACTCTTTGGTATATCTTAAAACATTCAAGTGTTGAAATTTTTTTTTTCTACTAGCGGGCCATAAAGTGGACTTTATTGCCCCGTGCGGGGCAAACAAATCTACTTTCTGACCCTATAGTAGAAAAAAAATCGTGTGCAACACGGGAAAAACATTTATTTTACTCGTGTCGTTGTTACCCTCGCTTTGCTCGGGCATCAAACTTCACACTCGCAAAATAAATTTTTTTTTCCCTAGTTGCACAATGTACTATTTCTACTAGCGGGTCATAAAGTCGATTTTATTGACCCGTGTGGGGCAAACAAATCCATTTTTTGACCCCTTCGTAGAAAAAAATGGTGTGCGACACAGAAAAAACATTAATTTTACTTGTGTGGTTGTTACCCTCGCTTTTCTCGTCGGGCATCAAACTTCACACTCGCAGAATAAATTTGTTTTCCCTAGTTGCACAATATACTATTCAAACTCTTCTATAATATTTATGATTGATCTATAATATTAGCTGAATACTTGTATTAGAAATCTTGAATACTAGGGAATTCAATAAGTCAGTAAGATGACACAGAGATAGCACGCCCTGTTTAAAAAAACCGTTAGTACCCGATAGAACCCTGTTAGAAGATGAGTTTCTACTTGGGTGTAAACGGAGATATGGGTGTCAAGCAGGTTCTAAGAAAGACTTTAAAGGATTTTATGTGGGTTTTATGCGGGACCTGAAATTGTTCGGCGTATATGGTTTTAAACGAGTGTTAAGCAGGTCGTATCCGACCCTAAGAAGGGTTCTGTATCTCCATAAAAGGGTTCTATACGGAACCAAACATTGTTACGCTAGACCCTTTTAGACACGCAAAGCGCACTTGACCAAATTTGTCAATTTATGTCCCCGCTAGGGACCGTTTAAATCCTGATAGACGCTCACACCTATGATTCCTTAGATACCTGATACAACCCGTTTAAAAATCCAAAGTTTACTTCAGAAGAAAAATTCTCATATACTAATCGCGGACGGTAGCCAGGTATAACCTGCTAGGTCCTGTTTTCCAATGAAAATAATATAATTAGAGTACCAATTGCCCAAGTAACACGCGGATCAATAAGTCTCGGGACTGACGCATAGATGGCGTTGCCAACAAAAGTTCTGTATGATTTTTCATGAGTACCAACCTTCAAAAGATACCTGTCAAAATTTCATGACATTCTGATCTTTGGTCCACGAGTTACAGTGATTTAAGTGACGCTAGTCTTGATATTCTCAAAACAATGGATTCGAAACAATTTTGTGTGTTGATTTACCATTGCTTTTTGATGAAAAAAACACAGTGCAAGCTCAGCAATGGCTTGCAAAGTGCTACGGGGACTCTGCTTCATCAAAAACAACCATTTTTCGGTGGTATGCTGAGTTTAAATGTGGTCGTACAGACACTGAAGATGTTGAACGCTCCGGCCGGCCAAATGAGGTAGTTACACCGGAAACCATCAAAAAAGTCCACCAAATCGTTTCCGAAAACCGTAAATTAAAATTGCGTGAGATAGCTGACACCTTGAAGATATCATACGGCAGTGTGCACGCTATTTTGCATGAACATTTGTCTATGAGGAAGCTGTTGTCAAAGTGGGTGCCGCGTTTGCTCACGGTGGATCAAAAACGACAACGTGTCGTTGGATCCGAGCGCTGTTTGGAGTTGTTTCGCCGAAATAAACCGAATTTTTTGCGTCGGTATGTGACAATGGACGGAACCTGGATACATCATGCTCATGGAGTTTTGTTTATCGACTACCTTGAAAAAGGTAAGATGATCAATAGCGAACGTTACATTGGCCAATTGATGCGTTTGAAGAACGAAATCGGTGAGACACGGATCCAAATGAAGAAGAAAAAGGTGCTCTTTCACCAAGACAGTGCGCCGTGTCATAAGTCGCTCGCTACCATGGCGAAATTGAATGAAATGAGCTTCGAATTGCTTCTGCACTCACCGTATTCACCGGATCTGGCCCCTAGCGACTACTACGTGTTTGCAGACCTCAAAAAAATGCTTCAAGGAAAGAGATTCTACTCCAACAAGGAAGACATCGCCGAAACGAACGCTTATTTCGAGGCCAAAGATAAATCGTTCTACGAGAAAGGTATTGAAATGTTAGAGAAGCGCTGGACTGATTGTGTTGCTTTTGAAGGAGACTATGTTTATGAAGAAAGTCGAGTTTTCCCAAAAAAATTTGTTTTTCGTTGTTAGTCCCGGGACTTATTGATCCACGTGTTAGAACTTGCTTACACCCGGATAACGATTCACAATTCTGTTATAATTTCCCGTTAGAACCCAGTAGGTCCGGATAAATTGCCATAGCTTATGATGGGAACCTACCTGGGTTCTAAATGGCGTTTTACCCGGTTCCAACCATGTTTCTAACGGTTTTTTTAAGCAGGGACCCCAAATTACATTTTCATTTTTCCTCTATGAAGTACAATCTTTCAGACGGCAGCTGTGTAAATTTCAGCAAATTTCATTGTTTGCGATTAAATTTACAGACGATAGAAGCGAACAAGTTTTGATTTTTTTATTAAAATGGAAAAAAATGAATTTAGTGTGCTGATTGAACACTGTTTCCTAATGGCCCTAGCGGACCCGGTTGAGAGAACGGTCAGAGTATTCTCTGACTGTTCTCTGACATCGCATTATTATGGCTGAGAACGATTAAAAAACATTTAAAACGCTGCAATTATGATTCCGTGGCGAAATTTGGAATGTGGTTCACCATTTGCGGAACGTCTCCACCAATGGTAAACCTTCACGGTGGAGACGTTCCGCCATTTGTGAACCACTGCATTGCCTTCAATGAGAGGTATACGATGTTTTTCTAGTTTTTATATCTAAAAAATAAAATGATTGTATTTATTCCTACTACTGATAATTCAAATTTGATCACAGAATCATAATTGCAATGCTTTAAATGTTTTTTATCGTTCTTAGCCATAATAATGCGAGGTCAGAGAACGGTCCGCTAGGGGGGAAAAAACACCATGCAGATGAAACATCAGTGGCTTAATTAAATCATATGGGGAATCTGCTTCATCAAGGCAAATGGTTAAAAAGTGGATTGGTGAATTTAAACGAGGTCGTACGAACACAAATGTTGCTGAACGATAGGAAAGGCCAAAAGATGCTACCACTTCAGAAATCATCGAAAAAACCCTAGCGAAGCGGCTGAACGCTAGGTTTATGCTGTAGCGTAAACCTAGCGTAAAGTATTGTAATATAACTCATGAAAGCGACAAAATAAATATTAACGTTAAGAGATAATGAAGAAATATAATAATTTTATTTTATAGTATTAAAAACTAAAAAAACAATACCTGGCATTGAAGGCAGTGCAGTGGTTCACCATTTGCGGAATGTCTCCACTGTTAAGGTGTTTTTATACCTCTCCGGCTGCGGGCTGGCAAATTCATCTATAGAAGTTGATTGGTGCATTCTTTGAATCTTGTTTGTTGAGCAACGGAATGTGCCAACAAAGTACTCTAAATGCATTTTTCGGCCCGCAGCCGAAGAGATATAAAAGCACCATTAGAGTTGACCATTGGTTGGAGTGGGACACGACTATATTTTCGTCTCACTCCAACCAATAGACAATCCTGACGATGGACACATTCTGCCAATTGTGAACCACTGCACTGCTTTCAGTGACAGGTAATATGTTTTTTTAAGTTTTTAACGCTAAGAAATAATATTATTGTAACGATTTGGGTATGAAATAGCTAGCCGCAAATTAGATGCCACGTTTGCTATAAATCGATCAAAACCGCCAACGAGATCGTGATTCAAAGAGTTGTTTGGACCTTTTTAACCGTAATCCAAGTGATTTTTTGCGCCGATTAGTGACCATTGATGAAACATGGATCCGCTACTACACACGAGAATCGAAAGAACAAGCATAACAGTAAGTAGGAGCCGATAAAACTCCACGAAAGCGAGCAAACCCTAGCGGGCCCGGATGAGAAATGGCTTATGGCTAAGAAAGGTAAAAAAACATTTAAGTCATTGCAATTATGATTCTGCGATCAACTTTGAATTAGCAGGTTCAGAAATAAATACAATAATTTTATTTTTTAGCGATAAAAAATGGAAAAATATCGTATACCTGTCATTGAAGGCAGTGCAATGGTTCACAATTGGCGGAATGTCTCCACCGTCAGGATTGGCTATTAGTAGAAGTGAAATAAAAGTAGTTGCGTCTCACTCCAACCAATGATCTTCAGTGGAATTTAAAAGATTTTTATCGTTTTTTTATCAGAATAATGTGAGGTCAGAGAACGGTCATAGTATTCTCTGAACGATCTCTCAACCAGGTCCGCTAGGGAAGTCACAACAATCAGCTTGAAAGGTTATCAAAAAAACAACCGCGACTACTTTTATCTGTTCACAAACTTAAAGAGATGGCAACAGGGACAGAGATTTTCATCAAATGAAGAAGTCAAATAGAAAACCGATGGCTATTATGGAGGCCTTAACAAATCGTATTACAAGAGAGAAATCCAAATGTTGAAAGATGGTTGGACTAAGCGTATTGAGCTGAAAGGAGATTATGTTGTAGAATAAATAGGATTTTTCTCAAAAAAGTTGTTTTTTCTTTGTTATCCTACGGACTTATTGAACTCTCTCTCTATATTACCAAATTAAGTACAACTACAATTTTGTTGAAGAAAATTATTGTTTTTCAGGGAGATGGTGGTGGTCCTCTGATTTACCAGGATGAAATTATAGGTCTCTATTCTTTTCCTGTAAGAAAAGTATCTGAACTTAACGTTTACATAAAAATTTCTAAATATGTACCATATATTGAAAAGGCAAAAAAACGCCTCACGCTGAAAAATAAACGAATAAATACTGGTAAATTTAGCTTTGTCAAACAAAAAGCAAATAATATGCGTGAGAAGTATAGGAAAAATAACGAGAGAAGGAATTCACAAACAGCTTGAAAGACTTATGTAGAATGTAAATACTTTCTAGATACGAAAATAAATTACTCTTTCATTTTAATTCTTTATGAAAATGATTAATTTACCCAACCTGTAATTATAAATTCTGTTGGAGTGTTTCTTCATTTCCATAAACCCATACTCTAGATTGAAATTAAGATATAGACATCATAATAGTATGGCCAGCTTGTTGTTACCTGTAATAAAATATGTACCTTTTATGTTTGAAGGTTTCCCTGGTTTAAATTCTTTTATAATATTATTCTTTTACGCCAATTTACTTTCTTCTCATTTAGTTTGGAAGTAAGTATGAGTAATTATAGTATCTGAATCTTTCTCATTTTTAAGTGAGTGTGAAGAATTAAACGTATCAATTTTCAACATTTTCTGAATCTGTTGGCAGATAATTCGATTATTTTCTTCAATGAGTTCATGAATGGTAACTACATTTTCTAGTGTCACCGAATCTAGCATCCGACCCGAACAAGAACTGTGTTCAAGGGAAACCCTAGCGGACCTAGTTGAGACCGTTCTCTGACTGTTCTCTGACCGTTCTCTGATCTCGTATTATTATGGCTATAAACGATAAAAAAAACATTTAAAGTTGGCAATTATGGCTCTGTGGTAAAATTTTGAATAGAAGATGTAGGAATAAATACAATAATTTTACTTTTTAGCGATAAAAAGTAGAAAAACATCATATACCTGTCATTGAAGGCAGAGCAGTGGTTCACCATATGCAGAATGTCTCCACCGTCAGGATTGGCTATTCGTAGAAGTGAGATAAAAGTAGTTGCGTCTCACTTCAACCAATGGTCAGCCCTGACAGTGGAGACGTTTCGCAAATGGTGAACCACTGCACTGTCTTCAATAGCAGGTATATTATGTTTTTTACTTTTTATCGCTAAAAAGTAAAATTATTGTATTTATTCCTACACCTTCTATTCAAAATTTTACCACAGAGCCATAATTGCCACACTTTAAATGTTTTTTTAATCGTTTATAGCCATAATAATGCGTGGCCAGAGAACGGTCAGAGAACCGGGTTCAACGGGGTTCTGCACATTTGAGTTTAAATTAATCTTTATGCAACTGAATTTGTACAGACAAATTAAGAAAACTAAATGCATGTTTAGTCTCCTATGCATCAGTAAAAGAAACCTGCGTTAAAAGAATTCATACTAAGTAATTGAAAAGGATTCGCCTGTCTCAAAATTATGCATGAAAGTCCAAATCATATCTCTCATAAAACGAGATTTACGGAGGTTCTTATATTATTGAATACTTCTTAATTCTTTCTAATTCGTGATTTTTGCTAGGTACAGTGGCTGTTAAAAGTATCCGGACACCTGTTTTTAAGCCATTGTCGAAGTATCTTAATTTTTATAAAAACAAGTTAAAAATGTTTATTCGATAATTAAATGAATGTTAATGAAATTTTGCTTCTAATGATTTCAAGTTGAAGGCAAAATATCAATTTTATAAAAAAATATTACAAATATAACCAATATCTTCTCATATAATGAGGATGTAAAAAGTCAAACTTCGATATTTTTGTAAAATGTTAATAACTCTAAAAATAATTAACAATTTTAAAAGATTTTTTTCTCGTTTAAAAGGTAAGTTTTCACAGTAATTTGTTAACTGTACAAGATGTTTTTAGATCTTTTTTCTAGATTCTAACCTGGGGTCAAACATGGTACAAGATATTCGTAAAATTAAAAATGTGTAGCTTCTTAAAAGAAATCTTTAAAAATCAATGTATTGGGTTGTCAACAAAGTCATTTCGCTTTTTTCCGCTAGATGACTCTAGTCGTTCGAAGTCGTTCTTCTCCATTGCAAACTTCAGACTATATATGGTATTTGACAGCTGACGTTGCATAAATTATTCAGTAAAAAAAAGTTTTAAGTTTTGTTGTTCATTGATTGTTTTGCATTAATTTGAAATAGAGATTCCAGATGGTCATTTTCGTCACATTTTACTTTATTACTTCCGAAAAGGTAAAAACGCAGTACAAGCTTGGAAAACGTTATATGATGTTTATGGTGAAAAATCATTAACAGAACGTCAGTGTCAGAATTGGTTTGCTCGTTTTCGTTCCGGAGATTTTCACCTCAAAGATGCACTACGATCTGGACGCCCAACTGAAGTTGACGACGACAAAATAAAAGCCAAGATAGAAAATAACCGGCGTAGTACGAGACGAGAAATCGCAGAGAAGCTTAACATATCACATACATGCATTGAAAGACATTTAAAATAACTTGGTTACGTTAATAAGCTCGATATTTGGGTTACTCACAAATTAAACGAAATTTAACTCACCAAACGAATTTCCATTTACGATAACGTCGTGCAAAAAATATCATGGAGAAAACGAGATGATCGTGCACAATCGACATCAAAAGTCCATATTCATCAAAAGAAGGTTAGGCTGAGTGTTTGGTGGGATTTCAAAGGTATTGTTTATTTTGAGCTGCTCCCAAGGAACCAAACTATCAATTCGAATGTCTATTGTCGCCAGTTAATGAAATTGGACAAAGAAATCAAGGAAAAGCGTCCAGAACTGGCAACTCGTAAAGGCGTCATCATCCATCAAGATAACGCCAGACTACATAGATCTTTGGTCACTCGCAAAAAATTATTGGAGTTAGGCTGGGAAGCGATGCCTCATCCACTGTATAGTCCTGACCTTGCACCATCCGATTATCATTTATTCCGTTCACTTCAAAGCCATTTGAATGGACAAACATTCAATTCAAATGAGGCTGTCAAAAATGAGTTGATTCAGTTTTTTGCGTCTAAGAACCAAACTTTCTACGAAAGCGGAATTACGAAGCTGACTGAAAGATGGCAAAAGCTTATCGAACAAAATGGTCAATACATAATTGATTAATGTTTGTTATTTGTATTGATAAACTTGGTTTAAAAATCATGAATAGAAACGAAATGAAATGAAATGCCAACCCAATATATAAAATTTTAATAATATTTAGGAATATTTATAAAAATATTGGAATTTTATGACTATTTTGTATCATGTTTGATCTCATGGTAGAATCCAGGAAAATTTTTTAAAAATATCTTAATCAGTTGGCAAATTACTCTGAAGAATTACTTTCAAAACAAGACCAAAAACATTTAAAAATATTAATTATTTTTAGAGTTATTAACATTTTTCTAAAATATCGAAATTTGTCGTTTTTTGTAATATATTTTTATAAAATCAATATTTTTCTTTCAACTTGAAATCATTAGAAGGAAAATTTTATTAATAATAATTTTATTATCGCAAAAATATTTTTAACTTGTTTTTATAAAAATTAAGGCGCTTCGACAATGCCTTAAAAAACTGGTCTCCGAATACTTTTGAGAACCACAGTATATAGGCATCGTGCAAGGTTCTCTTAATTAAATATTCATTTTTTTCCAGTATAGTTCGGATCGAATCAGTTTGTAATCTGCGACGAATTTAGAATAGTTCGGATTAATTCGGATTGATAAAAATAGGATTTCTCTGTACCTCGAATTGAATTCTCGTCATTGATCATTGGTTCGAAAGTAGATTTCAAAATAGCATAGAATGAAAGAGATAGAAATATTTTGAATCAAAAATTTCACGGCTATACAGTCATATTTTTTTACCAACAATATTATGATCTAGAAAAATGATTTCATTTTTATCGTTGTAGATCATATTTTCTATCGCATTTTTGAGAATGGAACTGAAAACTTTAATAAAAGATAGATAAACCGGATTTATCGTAAATTCAAAATTATATTTTATAAACCAAAAAAGAGAGGTTCCAAAAAAGTTAATTTTACAATTTTTGATGAATTCTGAGAATATTCTCACTATGAAATACTTGTCTATTATTCCGTTTTATACTATTTTCACAAAACATTAAAGTCCTTATATTTTGATTTGAGAAATATAGTTTCTGTTATTTAGGATATCTAGTGAACATTTATAGTTTTGTCACGTAATTGTACAGTAGCTGTTCAATTATTGTAAAAGTGTCGTCCAATTCCCTTAAAAGTGCCACAAAAAAATCTTCTACCTTCAAAAACAACTGTAAATAAAAACAAGTAGATGCCGTGGCCTATATTTGTTGGTGCGCACAGTGGGTCAAAATCCAGAAACAATATTCAAAATAACTTGGAGGCCGCAATTCTTAACTTGTTTTGGATTTTTAACATTCTTATCACATATAAAAAGGTATTAGATTTGTGTTCCATTTTCCAGTGTATAAAAACTGAAGCCTACAAATTCGATTGAATTGATAATTGTGAATATGATATGAGCAATTGTTTACGAATGGTAAGATTTCCAAATATTTTTTAAAAATAAGTAATAAAAAGTGTAAAAATGTAAACACTTTTTTCAACCAATAGACTTTTGTAGTCTTAATCAAATTATGACAGTTAATACAACGTTTTGAAATTATAGCTTTTCAACGTTTCAGAATTAAAAACTTGCTATGATTATCAAAGGAAAATCTTCAACGTGGAAGTTTGATTACAACGTTAAGTAAACCTGACTACGGAGATTCATGAGTCTAATACTTTTAATGACACCACCTTAATTGTGGAACACATCATTTTCTTAAATAGTGGGGTAGCGATTCAAATATATATAGAACGTTGTTGCAAAAGCTTTTAGTTTCTGATCACGAAATAATAATCATAGCAGTTCTTTTAAACTTAGCTAAAATGAAAATTGGTTTCGCTATTTTCTTAAGTGTTTTCATAGCAATCAATGGTGCTACTAGTAAGTGTGAATCCATATGTCTTTAGACTGGAGTATAAGAGGAATCATCGTGTCAGGAGTGAGCCGTGCACCCACCACTTGACCGCCGGCAGCCTTCCTTGCCGCGCTCCAGCTGGCACAGACAAAGAGTGTGTGCTCTGCATCGTCCACAGGGGATTTGCAGTAGCGGCATGACTCATCGTCTCTTTTCTTGAAGTGCCTCAGGTACGCATGGAAGCAACCATGGCCTGAAAGCGCTTGCGCCAGGTAAAAGCCGACTTGACCGTGCTTTTTATTCAGCCAAGTAGCGAGCTCCGGGATTAGACGGTATGTCCATAGACATATATATATACATATATAGACATAGGGCTGACCGTCTCTGGCCGACACCTTGATGGCGTCGCCCGACTTGGTGGGCGTGGAGCGTTTTGTCGTCTTCGGTTTTCCTTGTGCCTGCAGCACTTCTTTCTTTTCTTGGTTTTTTTCTTTTTCCACTTCTTTCTTCTTTTTTTTTCTTCTTCTTTACCACCACTTGCCATTCCCCAACTTCTCTAGGGGTCTGGCTCCTGGTGGCTTCAGCATAAGAGGGCGACAAGCTGCCCTTCCCTTTTTTCGCAGTCCATTCCTCAGGAGGAGAAGGTGCCCCCCTCGTCTCCCCTTTAGACTGCATTTTGGAAGTATCTCCGAGAGACGCAGACCTGTGTCTCCGGAAAAAACCCGATTTTCTTTCAGGCGGGGTGGGATTCCAACCTCTTCTGGATTTCTACCCCGCTTTTCAATAAACACTTGTGAGTGTTAAGGAAGGTGTCCCAAACCTCGGCAGCCTCTGCAACGCTAGTTTTAGTGGTGGCCGGGGTGTTTTGACGCATCGCGTCTTGACTAACTTTAAGGGCCAAGCCCAGCCTCTCCATTTTTTCACTTTGCTCTTTCAGGAGCTGGAGGATGTCTTTCAATCCTTCATCTCCCGAAAGAGTCTCACGCACTTCATTCCCTTTTTTCAAATTAAAATTTTTTGGGTCCATAATCAATTTTACCAGCGCATCGTGCGTAAAGGAACGGGTTGGAGTAGTTAGGAACGGGTGTACTCTCGGACCGAAGTCCTACCCCAGTTCCCTGAGGCCCAACCTCCGCTTAGTCGGTCCCGGAATACACTGACAGACCGGACTAGCTCGAAGCAACACTGGCTCCGACACCTGTGCATGGCACAACACCTCAGCAGAGCTAGGCTCACATCAGCCTCACCTCCTCGTGGGACGGGGGAGACACCACTCGGCGACGAAGCACTCCGAGTAGGATGCCATACAGGAACGATCGCTCGGACTGTTCTTGCTCACAGACACATATCAAAGTCATGCGGCGCTGTCATTCATTCAATTTACTTATTTCTCGCAGGCGTTCCCCGCTTTCAACATGGGATAGATCCGTTTATAGGGCACCCTTCACGCACTGGGAAGGTGCCCGTCTATAGAGCCCCTTGCATTTGTTCACCGTTTCATCGGGACACTACAGCCTCCATGGCCCGAGGGCCGTCTGCTAAGCCTTCCCACTCGTCCTTTTTTGGCATAGCCAAGAGAAGGACTTCGCCAAGATACCAGTCCAAGGGGAGGTGCCGTGAGTGGTTTCAAACGTTTTAGAACGGTGAATTGGACAACGAAGGCAAAGAACGTACCGGAAGGCTGAAAGTTTACGAAGGCGCGGAATTGGAAGCATTATTGGATCAAGATTCGTGCCAAACGCAAGAAGAACAATACCATGGACAATACTTCGAATTATACATAAGGTTCCGTTCCTTCACAACGAATTCCCAATTTTTGATAAAAAACAGCGGAAACTTACTATTATCTTATCTTATTTATGTTCACATATTTAAGTACGCAATGATACACTATTTATAATCGCACACGCTTGAATTAAATTTCAGAATCGCTTTTGGGTTCGAACCCTCTAACCCTACCTACGAGGTCGTTCCGGAAAGTATCGGGCCTACCTTTATATCTCCGCGCCATAGTGTTCGAGTGACCTCTGCAGGGCATGAACATCAACAGTAAAGCCTCACGAACCTATCGGTTGCTTGCTGACATCTGCCGGACGAATAGTTCATGCGCAGCGTGTCTTTGTTTACAAAGCTATTTTTGAGTTCGTCGAATTTTGTGATTGTTAAAAATGACTGAAAAACAAGATCAACGAATTTGCATCAAATCTTGTTCAGCAGTTTCTGAGTAAACACCGTATCGCATTGCTTCGACAACCTCCGTACAGTCCCGACAAAATGACGGTTGAAAATAATGCAACGAGCGTACTCAAGGCCATCCCTAAAAGTGAGTTCCAGGACCGTTTCGAGAAGTGGAAACATCGCTGGAACCGTGTTATTCAATCAAATTTTGGATTTAGAGAGTATCTAAACGCATTCTTAAGGCCTGAAGTCTCTCGGCTATTCTCGCTTGCCATATTCCGGAAGAAATCTCGCTTATAAGCTATTACTGAGTTGGACAGTCTGAGATCGAGTCTTCAAAGCCAATTGGAATTTGCATTTTTATTCTTAAATAACAGTAAGTCGTTTTCTGAATATTTCAATGAGATCCACATTGAATTATAGCAAGTGATATGCTATAAATTAACAAATTCTTGCTGCTTTTGAGCATTTCCATGCTAAAATAACAGTAAGTCATTTTTTCTGAATTTCAGTATGCTCCACGCTGAATTTTATGATGAGAGGTTCTAAAAATTAGAACATTCTTGCTGCTCTTGAGCATCTGCATGCTTAAACAATGAAAAGTCCTTTGCTGAACATTTCAATGAGATCCATATTGAATTTTAGCAAGTGATATGCTAAAAATCAGAAAATTCTTGCTGCTTTTGAGCATTTTCATGCTTAAATAATAGTAAGTCGTTTGCTCAACATTTGAATGAGATCCACACTGAAGTTTAGCAAGTGATATGCGAGCTGCTTGTCGTGTAATTCTATACGCGAGTACTGTAAGCTTGGTATTCACATAAAGTTATTGAAACATTCAATATTTTGCACGCGGTTTAAATAAAATAAAAATCATATACACATGTGTATTAAAAATTCAAACAAATGTGTAATTTTAAGATGTAAGTATCTAAATTTTATATACTTTACTGAGATAACTTCCATTACATGTAATGCAAGTATAGTCAAAAAGGTTACATTTCCCTTGAATTTAGATTGGTTCTCCTGTAAGATTCTTTTAACTTGCGGTCTTAAAGCCTTTTCTCCTCTATCCTCTCGTCGAACACTCAGGCGCAGTTAGGTCTTGAGTAGCCAGGACATAGACTGTGTACGGGGGTGTGTTTATGGGTTTGGAACTTGACCCTTCATAAAAAATAGTCACTGTATATACTACTTCTTTACTCTAGTTCTTAAATGTTACTGCTCGCTTTTGAAATCAGTTTTCTTTTTGAAACTGAACAGAGTGTGCGGCTTTTTCTATCTGCTGCCTCTGTGTGCTAGCGAATCGAGAATAAATTTCATAATAAACTTCCATACTTTTACTTTTTATTGGGTCGTCCCAGAAGTAATTGCCGATTTTTTTTCATACAAATTAAACACATTTTTCCAAATACAAGGAATAAACTTTAATCAATGACATATTTTCCATTTTGTTCAATGACCTTTTGTCATCTTTCTGGTAACTTCATGATTCCACGCTCATAGAATTTCTGTCTTTATCGGCAAAAAACTGAACCAAGTGCAATTTCACAGCTTCATCATCACCATTCAAGAAGTTCTGCAAAGATCGAAATAAATAATAATCAGATGGTGCAAGGTGAGGGCTATATGGTGGATGTAACATCACTTCCCAACCAAGCCTTGATCATTTTTGGCGAGTGGCTAAAGATGTGTGGTGTAGCGTTGTCATGGTGAAAAATTACACCTTTACGATTAACCAATTCTGGCCGTTTTTTTATCGCTGCGTTCAATTTGTTCAGCTGACGACAGTAGACATTCAAATTAATTGTTTGGTCCCTTAAAAGCAGCTCGAAAGATACCATACCCTTCCTATACCACCAAACAGACAGCATAATAATTTTTTGATGCAATTCAGCTTTCGATGTTGTTTGTGGTGGTTCATCACGCTTGAACCATGATCCTTTTCAAACGATATGATAGTAAACAATACATTTTTCATTACAAGTGATAATTCGTTTTAAAAAAGAATAGAATCCATTGCGTTTAAGATGCAAATCAGAAGCGTTGATGCGCTCTGTTAAATGAATTTCTTTCAATTCGTGTAGAATCTAAATATCAAGTTTTTTAACGAGTCCAAGACATTATATATGACGATCGATTGTTGATTTTGGTATTTTTAACATTTTTTCAATCTCTCGTACAGTTACATGACGATCCGTTTCGATTATGGCTTTGATTTGATCATCAACTTCATTTGTCCGACCTGAACGTTGCTCATCTTTGAGTGAAAATCCCCAGAACGGAATTTATCAAACCAATTCCGACACTGTCTGTCTTTTAAGGCTTCCTCACCACACACATCACGTAACTTTTTAGCAGTCTATGCTGCGTTCTTTCCTTTACGGAAATAAAAATTATTTCTAGGGCAACCCAATATTTTTTACATAACTTCGCCCTTCTGCGTTCGTGTGTTGTGTTTTGTGCTGTACATTATTCTCAAAGGCAGCTGTCTTGCAGTCACACTCTCCACGAATCCGCGGAATAGGAGATCGTTTTCTATTTTTCAGGACTGTTTTCAAGCGGTCTGGTTCCTGTACACCTTGGAGCTCACCCCGTCGCATAAGTTCCTTGCATGTTTTTATTAAATATTAATTTTAACGAAAAAAAACAAAAAACCAGAAATCTAATATTAATATTAACACTTTTGCACGTTTACAGCTTTTTCTTTAAGTCTTAAAAATTAGCTGGCACTGAAGAGGGCCCCCATTTTTGGACGAATCGTTAGCCTTTATCCCAATAATATGTTCCCAGATTTTTTGAATCTATAATATGTTCCCCTAACCATTGATTTTAAATGGAAAGTAAATGACCCAATGCCAATACAAAGATACTACAATATAACGAATTTATTTATAATCTCTTATATGGTATTTACAGAATTCAATTCGACCTCCTTGGAAGGTAGAGTGAAAAGTACGCAATTGGTTCCTGTAGGAACTATGAATTATATGGTTCTTATAAAAGGTTGCGGTTTCCTTAGATGTGGTGGAAGCTTTATCTCTGTTCAATTCATATTATCTGTAGCTCATTGCTTTGTTACCTCTGCGCAAGAATACCGCACTGTAAGGAAAATTCTATTACGTCAATACCAAGTTTCGTTTGGGAATGTCTATAGAAACAATATGAAACACACTATTAGCATTATAGATATTGAGATTCCTGCCGATAACGGAAATATCCAATTATTTCCTTCTGATAATATTGCAGTTCTATTGGTAAGTACTATACTTGTACATGAAAAATAAAATGAAATAAATGTTACACTAAAAAATATAGTTCTAGAAATAAGAATTATATACTTTCATATATTTGTTTATTTGAGAACTCGCAAAATTTATTCAAATGTATAAAGTAATTTGAATATATAAATTAAACTCAATTCAAAAGTGATTTGAGACAATTAATAGAATTTGGCATTTGAAATCATAAATGGATTAGATCAATAAATTTAATTTATAGTTTTTTTAAATCGTGAATTCAAATGTATGTTTAACTTCAAAATATAGTAAGTGCTAGCAATGAAAATTATATGTTTATGTGTTTTTATTTGTAAACTGTTTTAATACCAGACAGAATGTTAAATTTTTTGTAAAATTTTGTCCTAGTTTTCATGAACTTTAATCATTATTTACAAAAATGTATTATATATCAATGATTTTTTTTCTCTTCACATATTTTTTTATCTTTTCTTTTTTATTGTAACATACACGACAAAAAAGATCGTAGTATCAATAAGGTCGCTAAAATTGATACTGGTGGGCAGAGAAAACAATGCTATGAAATCTCTAGCATTTGTGCCAAAAGCATATGTAACACAACACTCAATAAGTTCGTAAGATGACGCATGGATGGTGTCACTATTAACACATCTATATCATTTTTAGGACGTTTATTTCACAGGATACAGTGATTTTAGTGATGCTACTTTTGTAATTAAAAAAAAAATCGGAATTTCGGGTGTTGATGAAGCATTCCTTTTTAATGGTAAAAAATACCGTTCAAGCAAAGCAGTAGCTTGACAAGTGTTATTTGGACGTTGTCCCATCGAGCGGTACAAACACCCATGATGTTGAACGCTCGTGTCGCCGACATTCGGCAGTTGTTCCAGATAACATAAAAAAAAGTCCACAAAATAGTTATGGCCGATCATAAATTGAAGTTGCGTGAAACAGCTGATACCTTAAAGATTCCAGAAGGCAATGTATTTACCATTTTGCATGAGCATTTGAGCATGAGAAAGCTGTGTTCGAAATGGGTACCGCGATTGCTAACAGTTGATCAAAAACAACAACGCGTCGACGATTCAGAGCGCTGTTTGGAGCTGTTTCAACGCAATAAAAAAGATTTTTTCATGCGGTATGTGACAATGGATGAAACATGGATCCATCACTATACTCCAGGCTTGAATTGGCAGTCAGCTTAGTGGATAATAAAGGGTGAAAACCGTCCGAAGAGACCAAAAACGCAAATGTCAGCTGGTAAGATTTTGGCCTCCGTATTTTGGGATACGCACGGTATTTAGTTTATCGATTACCCCGAGAAAGGAAGAATTATCAATAGCGAATATTATATGGCGCTATTGGTGCGTTTAAGGAAAGAAATTGCGGAAAAATGACCCCAAATGAAGAAGAAAAAAGTGCTCTTTCACCAAGACAATGCACTAACTGTTTGCAGAACTAAAAAGAATGCTCCAGCGAAAGAGATTTGGCTCCAATGAAGAAGTGATTGTCAAAACTGAAGCGTATTTTGAGGCCAAAGATAAATCTTTCTACAAAAAAGGCATATTAGAAAAGAAATGTTAGAGAAGAGTTGAAATGAATGTATCACTCTTGAAGGAGACTATGTTTTTTCTAAATTTCTTGACAAAACATTGAGAGAAAAGCTGATATCCGGTCGAATAATGATTTGCAAGAACATTAGATTATCTACCAGACCACGATATGGTGCTTTACAGTCTTTTCATTCAGATACATAATTGTCATAATTACATTCAATTGGAGTCGACACACTATTCGCTTCACTAATATTGAATATTTCCAACAACCTCCTAATGTACTTGCTCCGATGAATGAAAATGGAACCATCCTTCAATCTACAGATCTCTATTCCAAGAAAGTTTTTAACATTTTTAGTAATCGTGATTGTGAATTGCTTACTTAAATTGTTTAGTAATCCATCAATTAGGCGTTGATTTGTAGCTGCTATAAGTCCATCATCAACATACACACCATCAAACCTTTGGGTTGCTTTATGTATATATCTTCTCTGAGATTGCCATGTAAAAACGCTGTTTTAATATCATATTGACCAAGATGCAGATTTTCATGGACAGCAATACTTAACATAAGCCTCACAGTATCGAAACGCTTTACAGGACTGAACGTTTCCTTGTAATCAATTCCTCCTTCTTGGGAATAACCCTTAATTACTAATCGCGCTTTATAACATCCTGACCCGTCTAAATTATTCTTTCTCGTGAAAACCCAACGACTGTTAGTTACTCTTTTACCTTCTGGTTTCTCAACCAGTATCCTTGTTCCATTTTCATACAACGAGTTCATTTCATCCTGCATCGCAGCGCGCTGATTGCTTCTTCATAATTAAATGGTAATTTCTGTACAATAAAAGTCATTGGACAGCTATAGAGTTCTATTTGTCTAATCAGTGATCAATCGCGTAATTTTCGTTTGTCTTTACTATAATTGGTTGAAGCTTGCAAAGGTTCTTGAGTACCACTTTCAGACTCCACTTTTTCGTTTTCATTTTCAATAGAAATAATACCTATCTCTCTCCTTTCATTAGTATCATCTCGAGAATTAACATTAATAAAACCAGCAGATAATTTTTCTGGTTTGAATAGAACATCTCGGCTCAAAACTACAATACATCTCTCAAATGTGAAACGTACACACGATACGTTTCTTTTGCGGTATATGTATAAAACATTCCATTTCGAAAATTTTAAGATTATTTATAAATATCCGACTCTTTTCCATACCATAATTTATACGGAGTTTTATTACATGTTTTCGTCGGACCTGTTCGATTAATTACATGAACAGCAGTATTCATTGCTTCTGCCCTCAGAAAGGAAGATAAATTTGGATTTGAATGAATCATCGATCTAGCAGCTTCAAGAATTATTCTATTCTCACGCTCCGCGACTCCGTTTTGTTCGGGCGTATATGGAATATTTACTGTATGCTAGATACCTTTGCTCTTCAAAAATATTTCAACTGCATCATTTATATATTCTTTACCACCGTCACTATGAATTTCTTTGATTGAATTTTCAAACTGATTTTCGAAACTATAGCAAAACGTTATTAATTTTTCAATTACTTCTGATTTCTGACTAATGAAATGAATTTCTTGATAAGTTGTCTTGTCAATTTTCTCATGAAATGTTGATCTATGTTGCTGTCGTAAGCACATCCTTCGCAAAGAAATCATCATTCAAGAAAAAAATTTCTTCCCAAACATTTAGCATGGTACCTACCATTCGTTTTTTATCTACATGCAATTCTACATTAATATTACCTTTACCATAAGCATACATAGTTGTACCATTACCATTTCCTACAAACACTGGTTCCGAAAACTCCTCGAATGTTGAATACCAGTTTCTTCGTTTTGACATGTGGTCAGTCATTCTTGAATCGATTAGCCAAGTGTCGTCTTGTCCGTTATCGCTGCTCGCTATCAGTGCCACTTTCGATGAGTCGTAACTTCCTTGTCTGCTTGCTGTTTGTTGCTTCGAACGACCTTGTAACATTAATTCCTCAGCCATTAATCGCACAGCCAAATTAACATTTCTCTTTTCATCTTGCACTGAGTCCCAAGCACTATGGAAATGATTGAATTTCTTAGGTAATGAAGATAGAATACGAGTTATAAACATGCTCTGAGGTATTTCACTCCTGAGGTTCTTTATTTTATTTGATAACAGTTCCAACTTCGATAGATTGCACGCGACACTTTCACCGTCTGTCCACTTATAATCAACAAATTGTTTTTGAACAGCTGATAAATTTTCATATGATTTCATATCATATATCGAGTTCAGTTTTAGCCACATTTCTCTTGCAGTAGAGTAACTCATAATTAGCACCATAGGTTTCTTCTCTACTGTTGTCACAATCAATGCTTTAATGCGTACCTGAAGCGCTTCAAGAAAAGAAACGATGAGTCGTGTCGCTACTGCGGATCCCTTGTGGAAAATGCAGAGCACACACTCTTTGCCTGTGCGAGGTGGGGCGCGGAAAGGGAGGCTGTCGATCGGGCAGTGGGCGCACAACTCACTCCTGACACGATGGTCTATCTCATGCTCCACTTTGAGCGGAACTGGACGCTTATCGAGTCATTTGTCACACTTGTGATGAAGACGAGAGAGCTCGATGCGCATCGACAGCAAAACAGCGGGGAGGTTCAGTAGAAATCGCATCGGGGCCGGCACCTGTGGTTCTGTGACTTAGGCGGGCTTGGCTGTCCGCGTCGATCGGGGGAGAAACTTTTTTATTCCTCCCCTGGTTGGCGCGGCTAGTCGGCCTGCCTAACGGGCGTGGTGTCTGCGGATGGGAGTCCCGGGCGAACGGATGGCGGAAGAGTCGTTCGCGACTTTAAGCTGGAACCAACTGCCCGCGAAGTTTAAAGCTGAAAGGCGGTTCCGTGGGCGCACAGTGGTCTGAAAAGCCGGAAAAGCTGGCCAAAAAGAAAAAAATCGATAATTTTTTTCGGATGACCGCCTACGGTATTTGACTAAGAACGTAATCCAGCATCAAATGCTGAAAGGACTTTCTTTTGTTTCACCCACGTGAGTCATGGCAGGACTCCAAAATTGGCTATGTCAATCGGTCGCGTTTGACGTGCAAAGTGTAAAAAAAGTGCGCTCGGTGTTAATCGACATATCTTTCTCGAAAAGTGCACGATTTTCTTGTGAATCATGGAGAATATTGCTGGAGGTATGTATTATAACTTGTGAGCGTAAATTGCTTCATTACATAGCATGAAAAAGTGTATTGACAATCGCAAATTGTCGTTTTAAGCGATTTGGAGGGAGCGAACATATTTCGAAAAACTTTTCTACGAATCGATTCTTGTGCTGTCGTGCTAAACTAATGACAGGAGTATAAAGATGAATGTCTAATGAATCAAAAAATGTGGGATTGGACTGCACATACGTGCACGCGTTTTAGTTTTTCCCTAAAATGTTAAAGTTAAACCTCTGTTCGAATTTTGGCCAACTTTTCCGGCGTTTCAGACCACTTTGGGGTGGTGTATTGATTCGAGAGAGGTGTTTTTTTAGTTTTAACAGGAATGCCTAGACCCGTCCTAGGAGAGTCCTGTACAACGTCTATAAAAGATTTCGCCATTTTTCTTCCTCACAGAAAAAAAATGCACATTATCAACATCTTCCGATAATGTATGAATCACAAACTTCCACTGATGCCAATTTTCTTTATCACGCAGACGCTCAATATTCAAACTTGCAGCATCCATTTTTCTTCCTTTTTTTTCACGAACAAAACTTTATATTCTTGCAGTCGATTTTCACATTGCACTATATACTTACGAACGCACCTGGGCCCATAACCTGTTGCGGTTATTAATTCTAGTTTAAAGTACAGGCGCAAGAATTTATTTAGTAATTTAGTAATTTATTACTTCTTAGAATAATCTAGTCCTAATTATAATCTACATTTCGAGAATCTTACAACTTGATCTTTCTTACAGAGTACAGACGAAGTCTCAAACCTTCTAGATGTAGAGTTTTTCGATTTTGTTTTCCACAACATTGCTGATAATAAAATTGAGTTAATTTCTATCATCAATGTAGACGGCTCCAGGCACGTATATCAACTCATGGCATTCGCCTGTTGATGTGGGTAATAGTGATAAAATTGCCCACATTGTTATTATTATTGGTGTACGGTATTTATTCTGCTAAAAAAAACCGTTAAAACCCAATAGAACCCTGTTAGAACATAGGTTTCTACCTGTATGTAAACGTAGTTGTACACGGTCTTTGCAAATGGGTCCTGCCCCGAGTTTTATCTGGTCCTAAGTAGGTTTCTAAAGGGTTCTAAATGGATACAACAATTGTGCGACCATCGGGTTCTACACGGGTTCAAACCAGGTTGTACCCGACCTTAAGAAGGGTTCTGAATGGTTCAAAAAATTGTGCTCCAATCAGGTTCTATATGGGTGTCAAGCAAGTTCCAAGAAGGTCTTTAAAGGGTTTTATCTGGATTTTATGCAGGAATTGAAATGGTTCCGCATATATAGTCTCAAACGGGTGTTAAGCAGGTCGTATCCGGCCCTAAGAAGGGTTTTGTATGTCCATAACAGAATTCTATAAGGAAACAAACATTTTTACGCTAGGCCCTTTTAGACACGCAGAGCGTACTTGACCAAATTTGTCAATCTATGTCTCCGCTATGACCAGTTCAGACCCTGTTAGACGCCCATACCTGCGATTCAAGAGATCACTAATAGAACAACGGTAGACCCGTTTAGATGTCCATAGCGCACGGCCAAATTTGTCAATCTATGTCCCCGCCATAACCCGTTTAGTTCCTATTAGACGCTCATACCTTCGATTCAAGAGATCTCTGATAGAACCATGGTGGATCCGTTTAGATATGCAAAGTGCACTTTGACCAAATTTGTCAATCTATGTCCGCGCTAGGAACTGTTTAGACCTTGATAGACGCCCACACCTATGTTTCCTTAGATACCTGATACAACCACGCTAGACCCGTTTAAACACCCAAAGTGCACTTTGGAAGAATAATTTTCATATACTAATCCCTGACGGTAGACAGTTATACCTTGTTGGGTCCCGTTTTCCGATTAAAATAATATAATTTGAGTACCACTTACCCATGTAGAACTCGCTTACAGCCGGATAGCATTCCACAATTATGTTATAATTTCCCTTTAGAACCCAGGTAGGTCCGGATAAAGTGCCAGAGCTTATGATGGGAACCTACCCGGGTTATAAATGGCGTCTTACCTGGTTCCAACCATGGTTCTAACCATTTTTTTAAGCAGGGTACTTTAGTCATTTCTTTTTCTATACAATTTTTAAAAATATTATTAAAATTGTTGAAATATTTTATTTTATTTTATGAATTAAACTGGAAAATAATTTGCATTAAATCGAACTCATTCGGCATTCGTAGCCTGCGTATTAGTACTCTCAGGAAGGGCAAAACGTAGAGATGTGTTTTTTTTTTAATTGATAACGATCAATTCCACAGACAGGGTGCGGATAGTTGTTGATACACCCTCGCATTAATATAAAGTGTACTATGCCGTCCACTATGCAGCAAATACGTAAAAATAAATGAGATATTGTAATTGTACGTGATCAACGTAAAACTTTCATAAGTATAGTAACAATTGCTTCAATGAGTCATAGTGTATGAATTGTTCCATAAATTGTAGGGGCCAAAGAAGTTTTTATTTTTTTTAAATATGAAGTACCTCTCCGAAAGTTTCGAAAAATATATATTGTCACTTTGAATTTGAGCATGGTAAGGTAAATGTACTAGTCCTCGGAGATGTGCCAGAGTCCGGACAAAGTCAATCGTTTCCGACTTTTGTTAAATGAATAATTAATAAATTTTACTGAAATTTTTTTTTAAGTAAGCTGTAGTTAAGAAGTAAAGATGACACGAAACATTTTGTTTTCTTGAGCAATAGTTTTAAAAAAAATCAATATTGTGTAAGTCGATGTCAATTATTTCTCAGAAAATATTACGCGCATACTGTTTTCGTTAGAAACAGATTGAATTTCATAAGAAAATATACACCTCAATTTTTACGATATGAAAGAAGTAATGCATGTATACTTTGTAAAAATGAATTTCGCATACAATGTATTTATTTTTTTAAAGATTTTATTATTCTTATGTTAATAAATAAACAATCCGGACACTGGATCACGTAACATGCCAATGTGCCAGTCCTCCGACACAATCACCAAGACTAGCACCGCAACCTTTTTGTGTTGTGCCAGTCGCCGTCAATCGAAAAGTTATTGACTTTTTATGCTTTAATAGTATATTATGTGCCTAGGTGCATAATGAGGGTTATTACGCGACGAGTGACAATCCTTGCAGGAGATCAAAGCCGAGGCGCGATCAGTACTGCGAGCATTTTAAGCGAGTCTCGTAATTACCCGAATTGTGTGCATTGGCACATATTCTATTTTATGTGACTTCGGCGCATATACGAGTTTTTATGCGTACACTCGAATCCAATCTGAAAAGGTCGAAATTGCCGTGATTATCGCCTATCGTAATAGGCGCATGCGTAGTTCAATTTAACATTAGATTCCTCTGTATCGTAATACACAAAATTACGCTACTCTCAGCTGTAGCGTAAAAACTCGTATACGCACCGAATTCACATAAAATTGAATACGTGCCAATGCACACAATTTGAGAAATTACGAGACTCGCGACATTGCTCGCAGAACGGATCGCGCCTCGGATTCGTCTCGGCTTCGTCTCGGCTACGCCTTGGCTTCGATCTCCTGCGAGCATTGTCGCTCGTCGCGCAATAAGCCTCATTGTGCGCCTAGGCACGTAATATACTATTGTTTGCCCTTCACTATCGCAAGCAACAAATAAGAAGAAAAAAGTTGACAAACATTCTCAACCTTACGCTGCAACGGGAGACGGTTGGATGGAATGGTATAGAGATCATGAGGAAAAGAAACTCGCAATTCAGCTTGAAAAAGAAGAAAGGGTAAAGCTGAGAAAACAGCAACAAGAAGGAAAACCAGTGTTGGCAAAAATTAAGAAGGAGAAAGCAATAGAATAAGCGAAGAAAAAGACGGAGGAGCGTGCTGAGTTTGAGAGGATTAAGAAAGAGAAGCAGATTGAAAAAGCGAAACGAAAGCAAGGATCAAAAGAGAGGAAAAAGCTGAAAAGGACAAACGAAGACAAGAAAATCGAAAAGCAGAAGCAGTTGAGAATCAAACACTGACCAAGAGGAAGAAGTCATAAAAGGTCAAAGCAATCGAAGAAGATATTAACGATGACTAGCGCTCGTATGCGTTGTAATTCAATAGTGAAATAATTTTTGTTCAACACAAATATTGATTGTATTAAAAAGTTCGTTAAAAACAAAAATAAACGTGTTATATATTGTTTCAATTAATGTACTTTTAATAATTATCTTGACCGGAGACTCGAGCATGCATTTTCGGCCACTCACGCAATCACATTTTACTTGTCCGGTGACTGGCACACGTGTATCAATTATCATAATTCTTTTATATTATCAAAATTGATGACTCAAAACCATTATCAAGTATATTTTTGTGAAGAAAATAATATCCCTAATATTTCTACTATGATAAATGAACAATAGATAGCAATTTCATGGAAAGGTTTATTATTTTTTCCGCTCTGATGTCTTAACTGTCCGAGGACTGGTGCATTTACCTTATAGAAAAACAATGGTGGTTGTTCAAGAAGTAATTCACATTATAAAAATTATTCAAAAATTAAAAAAAAAATGTTTACCTCTTTTTTATGAACGGAATAGGTTCTTAAATTTTTTTTAGAAACTCTTTAGTACCATCTATAACATATATTTTAGCAATAAAGATATGTTTAGCAGTTTTAGAGAGAATGTGATTTTTTGATTTTTTTAAAATTCGTTCATAACTTTTTTAAAAATTTTTTTTTCAAATTGATACTTGGGGTGAATTTATCTTGTAATGGGAGCCACTTACCGTCGCAATATGGATCAAATCTGAGCGGGGGCACCCAGACCATGGTTATCCTGCTACGGCCTTTATTGAGATAAGAAAAATTTCCATAAGTCAAGAAAATTTTGGTGTCCGCATTTATACTAATGTTTATTCCATTTTTTTTAGTGCGGGTTTTTGAGAAATGAACTTCAATATTTCCTTGCATCAATTAAAATATTCTCTTCAATCAATCAAAATTTTTACTTGGATCAACTCAAATATTTGCTTAGAGCAACCAAAATATTTACTTGAATCAACTTAAATGTTCCCTTAGAAAAACCAAAATATTTGGTTAGACCAAATAAAATGTTTGGTGGAATCAACTAAAATTGCTCAAACGAAAAATTGTATTGGGTGAAGAAAACATTTTGTTGGCCGTATAATAAGTAAATTCTATGGTTGAATCAACTAAAATTTTGTTTATTCTACCAAATTTTTTCTAAATGCATTTGCAAACAAAATAATTTTGACAGTACAGTCAAGTCTCGTTTATTTCAAGTATCGCGAAACGAGAGAGTCTTGTTTATTTCAAGTCACGAGGGGTTCACACCACTTCCTCAGTTGCCATCCGACTGAATGCACCTCCCCACCTCTCTTCACACTTCTTCCGAGCGCTCCACAGAGCTTCACGTGACAGTGAAATAGTGGGGCGTGAAGGGGAGCGTGAAACTTGAAATACACGAGACGCTCGACTTGATATAAACGAGACTTGAAATAAAAGAGACTTGAAATAAACGAGACTTGACAGTATAACAATTTGAAAGAATTTTTGTCAAAAATGTCTGAAGATTTTTTAATTATTTCAATTTATTACAAAATGTATTAAAATGTTTAGATCTTATTTGACAAAATACTTTTTTAAAAAGCGTATCTGCGCAGATACGTTTTTTAAAATTAGTATTTCGGCCTCAAATTAGCCTGAAATCCTGTAAAAAGTATAGATATGGCAAATCATGCGTAGATACCCACTTTCTTCATCAGGATTTCTTGAAAATCACTGTAGATACGGAAAACCGCAAAAAACGCGACCTTAATATCTTTACCATAATTTATAATTTTGTACTAATTATTGCGCAGTTTAATTCGTCTTTTCATGACGGATCCTACGATATAAAAAACTCATTTTATATAAAAATGCAGATACTTTTTACTTTTTTACTTTTTCACTTTTTTACTTTTTTACTTTTTTTACTTTAGGTTGAAGATGTTTCTACATATACCGATACGCCAATCACCATACTTACTCCAGCATGCGTAGATCCTGCTGTAGAAGATAGAGGTACCCTAGCAGGATGGGGTTTAGGACGGAAGAAAGTGTTTTTAAATAATTATTCTCCTGAAGAATACCGTTTAAGGGAGATAAAAGTGAAAATAGTACCCAATCAAAATTGTAAGCCGAAATATTCTCCAAAACTTATGGCCAGCGGAAAATATATATGTGGATTGGCAGTAAATGAGGCAGAGAAAGCTCAAGTTGTAAGTAGTTTTTCACTGTTCAAGGGGTTATACCTGTTTGTCGTATCGTAAATTGAGAACCTTTTGGTAAATGTTTTTAGACTCTATTAATAAAGATACAAAAAGTTGGTTTGCAGGGTTTATTACATACGTCTTACGGTACATGAGAAAAATTTTTTTTGGTGGAAAAGAATTCAAAATGGTAGCCCACTTGTAGTTTGACTGAGAACGTCTTGTTTTTAAGCGTCAAAACCTAATTCGCATTTGCGTTCAACTCGTTGTATTTTCGAAAGTAATTGTTCAATCGAGTTGATATTTTCCAAAAAGTTGCTCCATATACTAATGATCGACTTGATTCACCTGATATGACTGGCCGACTTTTCTCTTATTCCAAAACTCAAATTACCATTTCGAGACACCAGTTTTCAGTCGATAGAAGACATAAAAGAGAATTCGCGGCGAGAACTGAAGTCGATTCTGGAAAATGCGTTTAAAGAAAAAAATGAATTTGGATGAATAATAAATAGTTTGTGTTTTATTGACCAATTCTCGGTGCTTTTTTGACGGAATGTATATACTATTGGGATATATACTTCTCGATTTAGACTTAAAGTAGGTCCTACATCAAGTCAATAAGTCGCTGGGAGTTAGAACTGTATTGAAACTTGTTACTGATATCCTTAATCTCTAAACTTTAAAAATTCCCCTGCAGATGTGATCCAAAGGACGAGATAGCGAAGTATGATAATTAAAAAACTGATACAACAGCAAAAAAAAAGTTTGGGTAGTTGTATCAAAATTTGAATTTATTTTAGAGCTCAAATTCAGGGACATTCAGTGAGATTTTCACATGCATATTTTTCCCGAGTTTTAGTTAAAAAAGGAGATTTCGAAAACTCTAAAAATTGCTTTATTGTCCCAATTCCGGTCGGATATTGCTGTCTAAATAAATCAAATTGCATGACTCTCGAAAGAAGGATGGCCTTTTTTCGAGAGTCATTGTGTCTACAGACTGCAACGATTACGTCTATAACAATGAAAACGAGCAGAAAGACGCATCGACGTAAACAAGATTTTTTCTCATTCCAGTCATAAATTAGAAACTCTAACATTACAAAAGTGAATTCCAGAAGCTTCTTGAAATATCTGAAAAGCTTGTGAAATAGTTTTAAATTTTCCTAGAATTGCTTAAGCTGTTGTAAAATTCTCTAAAATTTTATTAAAAACATCTATCTTCCATCAGCATTTTTTTATGAAACAAATTTGATGTTTTCAGGAAGACGCTGGTTGTCCTCTAGTTTCTGGAAATGAAATTATAGGTCTCTATATTACCGATGTAACTGGGGGCGGAATTTATACAAGAGTTTCTGAATATGGAACATTTATTGAACAAGCGAAGAAAGACCTTCTCTCGTCAAATCCTTTGGTTTCATCAAAAAGAAAATCTAAATTCTATAAAAGTTCACAAGAGAAGACTAATTGTATATCTAACAGCCGGAAAAATCTTTTGGGGGAGGATTCCGAACGGCAGCCACTCATTGCACAGAAAGAAAAGATTCTTTGAATTTTAGAGCTCTAGATAGGCGGATACAAAGGATAATTGGATATTTAGAGTCAGATGTAAAATATTCCAACACCATAAACATAGAGATTTTTGGAAGATTTCCCGAGTTTGTTTTTACGAAGCCACTATCCACCTCAGGAGGCATTTTTCAATAAACAAACCAGTTTTCTAATTACTTAGAACTTCACTTGCACATGGTTTGCATGTTGCCGATACGAAAACACAATGATATGATGTCACAGCTTCAAGAACCAATCAGAGACGTTTGACCGCCAAAGCAATCCGTTTCAAACGCTCATTATTTTTTAATCAATTGCAAATCAGCAATTAAGGAATAAAAAAGCGTCATTGTAATTATTTTCTATGGAACATAAATTTTGGATTGACTATACAAAAAGGTATCATTTTTTTCCTTGCGAATTCCCAATTTCATAAAAGTTGAAACTGTCAAGTTCTAAATAACTGAAAATTAGAAAAGAGAAAAATATATCCAAGATAAATTCAGTCTAGTCATAATAATTTAATTAGGATAATTTATATTCCTAAAGAAAGATTAATTTTTACTTTCCAAGTTAGTTGCTTGAGATTAAGATTTTCTCAAAGTTACAGTCTCAAAAAGATCTTCTGACCGTATTCCAGCTTCGGGTTTGTGTCCAAAATACATTGAATTTTGTTTTCAAAATTTGAGAAATGGTAGAAAAGATGAAAACAGACGTAGATACACGGAAAAAATAAGTACTGGGCAATTTACTTGACAGTCCTCGACTTTTGGACAGGACAAATTTTTCCGAAGATCCTATATCCTTTAATGAAGATGCTTAGAACTTTATTGAAAAAAAGAAAGAATGTCCTGGATTAATTCAAGCACAGTCAAAGAATGAAATTCTTTCAAATTTTATTATATAGTTTTTGAAAAAATTACAGAAATTCAATTATTTCTTCTAAAAAGTTCTTCAGGTTTTATATTTTATATTGTAATTGTATTTTATATTGTGTTCAGCGATATGTAACGATAGTGTATAATAGTATAATTTTAATACAAATCAATGAACAAGTTTATAAAAAAAGACAACTTGCGAAAATAATTTTTTTTTCTTGTTGCCTATGATAGTCCATAACAATTTCAGAGTGCTATGCGAGCTCTATCTGCCTATATTCAGAATTTCGTGTTACATCTTAGAAATATCCAATCTTTGAACTTCGTTTTCTCAAATGATTCATAAAAATTATACACGTTGCGTATTCAGAACTTTCACGGACTTTTTACTGAATACTTTTGAAAAGGTCTATACTTTTGCCTGAATTGTTGATCTAATTGTACAAGAACGGTACTTCTAATTTTAAGTAACTTTTGAACGTATCTGAAAGTCGAGTACTCTGTCATGTAAATTTCCCTGTACTTATTTTTTCCGTGTAGACTACTTTTGTTCTATCTATCTATGCTACTTTCTTCTATTTTCCGGAGAAGACAGTAATGCATTACATTTTCCTGCATTGCTGTCTTCTTCGACAAATTTTTTAAAATTATTATTTTATTAATAAAGCGGTCGTATATAATTAATAATGACAGACCTTATCATGCGGCCTTAGGGCCATGGGCCACGCAGGTGCTCGTGAGGTGAAAGATAACGCTTTTTTGGGATCTTTTTTTGAAAACAGGTTTTATTATTGTTTAATGAATGGTCCCCAGTTTGAATAGTGCATATTTCAATGAGTCAAAATAATTTTTTCATGTATTTCAAGCGAAAAACAACTGAGTTAATGCCATTCTCCCAGAGGTCCAAAAAAGGTTGTTATTGAATTCACGATGGCGGTTGCCCCCGTACCCCGCAATATTCGTTTGTTGGGTTATTCCTATCCACTAACCCGGATTATCCCTCCACCTAGACGATGCTTCACTTGTCAGAGGTTTCGGCACATCCCCATCCAGTGCCGCAGCTCGCGCTCCATCTATGAGTTTTTCTCTGAGCACTATCGCACGGACTCCTGCCCTAATAAGCTATGGTCAGCTTTCTGTTTTAATTGCTGTGGTGGTCATGTTGCTTCTTCTCGAGAGTGTCCTGTTTATCGCTGTGAATTTAAGGTTAACAAATTCTGCTACTGAAAATGGTGTGAATTTGGTGAAACGGAGCTGGGTTTGCGGGAGCGTGGTATACTGAGGTCTGGACGACGCATTGAGATTGGTTTTGATCGTATCTTTCTTAAGGATCCCCCTTTGGCGCTGCGTTAGATTTATCTGGGCTTTTCTGCCTCTGTCTCCCTTCCATCTGGCTCTGGCTCTGCTCTTGAGGTTGCTAGGTCTCTGCTGGACCTTGGCCAGCCTTAGGAGCTGAGCTCAGGCGCCCCTGAGGACCCTATGTCTTTTCCTCCTTCGGGGTCTGCTTCCATTAGCTCTTTTTTGGATGTCGGGCCCGGTCCTTCTGACGGCCCGCGATGTGCTGGGCACTAGCTTATCCCAGTGTCTACTCTTCTATATATAACATTAGTTCAGTTGGTTTACGTGTCCTTGAGTATATATTGTTATTCGTGTTTGGCTTTTTTTTCTTCTTGTTCAGCATGTACTCCCCTTGTCGGGGAATTAGATTTTCTGTTTGGAACACTCATAATGTGATCAATAAGAGGGCCGATGTGGAGTTTCTTCTGCATGACCAAGAGCTTGATATCCTTTGCATCTCTGAGTCGTGGCTTACCGAGGATGATGTTTTCGAGTTTCACGTTTTTTATTCCTTGAATGATTCTTCATCCACCTTTCTGGCTGCTCCGGGACACTGGCAGAAATTTAGACCTGGTCTTCCTTTCGGTCTCGAGGATTGGCGTGGCCTCGATTTGTGTCACTGATGACACCCTCGGATTTGGTCACGTTCTTGTGGTGGGTGATCTAAGGATATCCCCTCGGTATGCTCGATATACATCGAACTGCTTTAATACTAAGAATGTTGACTGGGTCCGTTTTCGTGGGGTCTCCGACGATGGGTTCTCAAGTCTTCCTCTGGCTCCTGGCGGGTGTTCTAATACGGTCATGCTATACCTGGAGTTTCTTAGGCTGATCACGGAATCCTTGAGTGCTATCCTTCCTCCTTGCCTGGTAAGAAGAGGTCCCAGACGCTCTGGTGGAACTCTGAATGCGATGCGACTATTGTTAGAAGGCGTGATGCCCTCAAGAAATACATCGCTTGTCAGGAAAAAGAAGAGAGGGCCTGTTGCAGGAGGGTTGATGAGGAGGTCAAGAGATTTCTCAGAAGAAAAAAGCACCTCTCATTTGTCTCCTGCTGCAAATCCATCGATCCCTCGTTGGGTCTGACCAGGATTTAGAGGACGGATCCGGACTCACCGGCCTTGAGGGCCCTTAGGGAGGAGCTTGTCTGTCCGGGTATGACGGATGTTGATGACGCTGACCTTATAAACTGGCCGTTCTCCGATCACGAATTTTCTGCGGCTTTGAGTTTTTGTAATGCTCGCTCTGCTCTTGGTTTGGACGGTGTTGGCTTTGGGGTCTTTCTGTCTGAGCGGGCCAGGGGATTCCTTCTATCTCTTTTTAATTTGATGCTTTCCGTTTTCAGCTTCCCGCTTTCTTGGGGTGATACTCTGATGAATTTTGTTGCGAAGGCCAGCTCTGATAAGTTTCGTCCCATTTTGTTGACTTCTACCCTCTGCAAGATCTTTGAAAGACTGATCCAAAAACGTCTCAAATTTCTTGCAGAGAATAAATCGTGGATCCCTTCTAACCAGTTTGGTTTTAGTGAAGAAATGGTAGTGTCACCCTCCATAGTATGAAATTGAAGCGACGTTTCGTTGGCTATGGATTTGCCAACCCCATCCGGCTTTATTAAATTAAAAAAACAACACCCAAATAGAATAAAATTGTCACGCACAATAAAAATAAAACACATTTTTATAACCTTAATATTAAAACAAGCACAAAAATAGTAAATTTTACCTTTATAAAAGAAATTTAACTTATGATGAGTAATGTCGAATCAATAAAATAAAAATAAAAACCATAATTTTAGTTAATAAAATGACATGATGTCATGGAGTCGACGAAACTCTGTCTACTAAATTCTTACATTCTTACATTTAACAGTTAACTTTGAATATTGACAAAAGTTATTTTAAACACAGAGTTTGAAATGTAAACAGACATCAGCTGGAACACAATCATGAATTAAATTTATTGAGTAATGAAAAATGAATTATATTCAAAGTGAATATATCTTCTTTTTTATTTATACTAAATTTATTAAATTTTATGTGAATCATCTCTGATGTTAATTTTTTCCGATAGTCAGAGACATAATCAACAATCTTAGTATTCTGCCAATCATATTCATGGTTGAATTCCAATTGATGTTCACAGACTACTGATTCACTGTTTTTTTTATTTTTGTGTTCATTAATACGAACTCTTAATGCTCTCTTAGATTCATCAATATAAGTCGCAGGGGAATTTTTGCCATTAAATTTGTACACGATATTAGTTTGTCCCCATTTGTTCGTGAAGTCTTTACCTAATTTTATTATTGATTTTAAATCTTTGTTAACCACAGGGATAGTTGAAATATTGTATTTTCTAAAAATATTTGACAGTTTAGTGCAGTTTGTTATGTTGTATGGTAAGCATACCTTTGATTGATGTCTGTATAATTCTGAACGGTTTTTTTTATTTAGAGAATTTGGCGAACTATATTTAATTTTATTCATGCGGATTTTTATATTTTTATCGATGAAGCTATTTGGATAATCATTGTTTAATAATATTTGTTTAACGATTTTCAAATTGGCATCATGAAATATATCTATTCTTGTCTATAGAGAGATGGTTAGGGCATACTTGGAGTGGGGTTCCCCGCTGTTTTCAGGTGCCTTGGGTATTATAGATAGAGTCCAATATGAGGCTTTGCATGCAGCCCTGGGATGTATACTTTCCTAATCGAACGAGCCGCCGATTGCGCTGCGCCGCTCTCTGCTGGAAAATCGATTTATCCTTAGGAATCCGTCCTAGCGAAGTAGTGCATTAATCCCTACACTATGTAGCCTCTTGACGACTTATGAGAGTGTTCGGGGTGTGTTGAGTATGTGTTTCCGCACGGTTCGGCCCTTGCATTTAGATTATACGTGGTCTGACTTGACTATATTTATATATTTATATTTTTAACTATGGCGCACCACTCCGTTTACTTCGGGAAAAATATATGTTTAACAGAATGTAAAAATGTTTTTGTAAAAAGATGGTCCTCGCAGCTCAAAAACATTACCTATAAAAAAATTCTTGAAGAATTCAAAAAAAATTTTCTAATGATTATATTTTGTCCGAAAATTCTGGCAATTTCTATTTCAACTCTTCCTAATGGTCTCTGCAAAATATATTTTTTTCATTAAAATCGGTTGAGCAGTTTCCGAGAAAACTCACTTTTTTCTCCCCCCCCCCCCCCCCCTATAACTCTAAAAAAAATTCAATTTGAAAGTTAATATTTGGTGAACTTTTATAACACATCGGTGCAAACTTACAGCATGCTTTTCAATTTGATACGTGCGGGGGCAGATTTTGCATGCTTATACTGCTAGATCCTTTATTGGCACTTTGAAGTTCATCGGTATCGTTACCCTACTATGAAAATTAAACATTGTGTAACAATGAAATTGATAACATTTATCTTTAGATTGGATATTTATTGAAGAAATGTTAGGTTGAAAACGAATCGTATATATTATGAAGTACTAACTATATTTTGAGAATTTTTCATTCAGGTCTATGTTTTGTGATTCCAAATTGAATAAGGGTTTTCGCGCTTTCAACACTGAATGAAATGCTTGGGATTTATCAGCCATATGAATATAGCTGAATGTTTTTAAGTAATTCAATAAAATATATTTGACAGGTAATCAAAAACATTGCTGCAATAGTAATTCATATGTTTGGAATACACATACAGGCTGAACTAATACAAGCAAACCTTGGTTTTTGGTAAATCTCCAATATAATGTAGGTCAAGGAACCACATTATAATGTCTGTATCGTCGAATTTTTTTTTTCAGTGAATTTTTAACAATTTTTTTCTTATAAACGATGTGACCAAAGAAAAAATTACTTAATACACTAAGTTTAATTTTGAATTATTTTATCAATGACTTTTAAACAAGCCCATTATAATTTTTCGTAGAAATATGTAATTACTTGTTAAATTACTTGTATGTTATAGTTCTCTACAATATAACATATAACCACCATTTACCATCTCTTTCTTCTCATTTTCTGTATACATCATTATTAATTTATGACGTATATGATTTTTAGGATTTCAAGAAATTTGTGACGGTTTAATCGATTAAGCGTATTTAAATAATTTGTTTTCCATACAGATTCCTAAAATGTTTGCATTTTTTAAATATAAATGAATTTAGGCTTTAGGTTTTTTATATTAACATGGTTTCCATTCTTTCCAGGCCAAATGAAGTCAAAATATATCAAGATAAAGATGAAATTACTTCACACGTGCTCGTATAATTATTTACAAGACTCAGATTACAGTAAATGAATACAGTTGTTTACATTATCAGGGCACAATTACAAGGAGAAATATTCAGTGATTTATATTTACTATCTGTTCATAAAATTTAGACGGCTGTGTACATAAAGTAATGCAAACTCCGTATTGCGCACTAAGGAAAATGACAAGTTTAAAAAATGATGCAAAGCGGTTCCAAACCTGAAAAATAGACAAGTTTCCACTTTTTATATTTACAAAATAATTAGTCAACACACCTTAAAATCATATTTGATAAAAAGCAAGAAGTCAGTCACTCATTCAATTAATTAACTATCATTCAGTTAGTTAGTTGAATTTGAAATTGTTGCCACTGCCTACATTATCGGAAGATCACTAGTCGCGTATCAGATAGGATATGTAACCGACAGGTGTCCTCGTAGACAATTTCAAACTCTTATATCGTAAATAATGCAAAAATAGATTCAAATTTTAAAGAATTTGAAATCTTTGTGTGCAAAAAAAGACTCTAAAACTTGAGCGTTATGCAATGAATCTAACAAAATCTATTCTTTAAGACCAACTTTTAAAAATTTCATAATATTAGACAAAAATTAAAATATTCTCACATTACATTCCCATTACATATGAGGAATTATTATATTTATGTAAAATTGTATATCCTGTTTTTTCAAAAGATCCCCCTCGTTTTAACAAATGACCCCCTGAATCCGAAAAAGCTGTTTTTTCAGTTCTGCCCGTTAAATTTTTGTCGTTGTTCTTGTCTCTGATCACGGTAACTATCGAAAATCAAAATTCATTTTTCAGTGAAACTGTGTGAGGTGCGGAATCAAGTTAGGTAACAGAATTATTTGCTCGACTGTATGCTATGTACAAAAAAAAATCTTTATAATATGAAAAATTATTCTACTGAAAAAGATCTGTAGTATTTATTCAAATTATTCTTCATGACCCATAGTTTTCATTTACATGTTTAAAATGCTAGAAAAATAAAACAATTTCCTTCTTCAACTGAAATACAGCTGTCTGAAATAATTACACTCCCGAAAAAATTTTACAAATTTTCTTTGGTGAGATTTTTGCTAGGATACATTGTATTAGTTTTATTAATTTCTTCAAACACGAAATCTTTCGAAACTTAAAGATCTGCTTACGGAAGGTAGACACATTTTAGTTTCTTTCTCTTATGATTGCACGTTAAATTTTGTGAAACTTGGAATTATAACAAAAAATTGTAGTTTTCTATGAATTTTCTGTAAATATTTATAGTTTATACAAACTTTCTCCAAAATAGTCCTCAATTTTTATAGATAAATTCTTATTCATAGAATATTAGGACGAAATTTCACAAGCAATCACGAATTTACACAAAGAATGAAAGTTGTCACAACCATTAAGATTGATTGTAATTTATTGCATTCCATATTAAAAGAAAAATTTTACTAGAGAATAAATCAAAGTATTTGCCTATTCTGAAAAAATAGTTTATTTTCATAATAAATAAAAATGATGTGATAGTTTAAATTTGTTGTTGAAATTTTTTACTAGCACATCTAAAAATTTTATAATTCTGTTTGAATTGTAAATAAAAAATTATATAATTCATTAAAATTAAATTAATTGTACTGTTCCTTTTATTTTGCACTTTGCTATATGATTATGAAGATAAATTAAAGTTTATGTACACATATTCTTATAAGAACCCTATACGCAAACCTATTAAGGCACATTATTAAATTAATACAATTAAAATTGAAGTAATTATAATATTTAGTTCTGGCAGCGTCATAGACACTGATTTTCTACAGTGAAAATTAATTATAAAAATTTGTATTATTTATAAAATTTGCATTTACTAAATGGGCCTCAAAGAAAGTATATTTCAAAAATATTGCAATTTGAGGAGGTTATTAACAATTAATATTAAACTTCATTCAATTTGAAATATTCACTTGTTGTTAAACATATTTCCCTGAAAAAGCGAGTACCGGAAACACAAGTAAAAATATTAGTATTGAGTCAATAAGATCGTTAAAAGTTTTATCTCGATGAACTATTTTTTGAGACAGTTTTTTCATTATAACTTGAAAATGCTTCCGGGCTACAATGAAAAACAAGAGTAATTGATTAACTACTTATTTACTTGAATTAAATTTCGATATCTGCGAAGTTTCAGAGACAGAATTTTCCACTAGGTTTTCTTGATAAAAACGACATTATTACAGTAAATTAGACTAAGCTATATTAGAGAAAATTTCTGAAACTTAACTAAAAATATTTTGTACGGAAAGAAAACTAACATTTTCAGGGCATAAAAAGACATAAACTTCAAAATTATATTGAACTTTAAAAATTTTAAATAAATTATGAACAGATTTTCATAAATCTGATATAAAAAACTGCAATACCGTAACTGCAGTCTGCTATTAAAGTCAATGTCGTACGAGCGTTCAGGTAACACTGAACCTCACTTTGTACGGCAGAAATAATGAAAAATGTCAATAAATTTAGTAGATGTACGAAAAAAAGTGTGAAAAATGTTAAATATTTCTTTAACTACTACAATTTTGCAATTTGAATCAAACTTTACAGTTTCAACGTGAATCGAAAATAAATTCAATTTTTTTAAACTTCAATTTTACAAAACGGTGCAAAATATTTTGGTTGGCACGACCACAAGTTGCTTGGTGTAACTATACTGAATAGTGACATCAACCAATAAACTGAATGGTATCGCAGAATTCAAAGAACTGGATGGGATAACCAACCTTTTTTTTAAGTGCAGTAAGTTAGTTTTTCCCCCTAATGGATTTATTTCATTTCTCTATGAGTTTTTTATTTTTATAAATGAAGTAAATTTAATTGAAGGTTTTAGACCAGAAGTTTCACAATGTTGGAGGTGTACAAGAAAGATTCTCATTGTGGAAGTTTTATTAGAACTTTAAGTAAACGTGACTACACAGAGACATGTGCATTATACTTTGCATGCCACCACCTTAATGTAAAGATGCAACATTTTTTTAATAGTGGGATAGCGATTCAAGTATATATAGAACGTGTTTCAGAAGATTTCAGTCTTTAACTAAATTCAAATTTTCACATTTCTTCCGAATTCAAAAAGATGAAGGCTGATTTTGCTGTTTTTCTATGTGCCTGCATAAGCATTGTTGGTGCTACTGGTAAATACAACTTTGAGTTTTTCATAAAATAAAATATTATTTTAGAATCATCTTCTATTATAAAAAGTCTGCCTCCTTCGCGGACACATTCTCATTGGTCACAGATTCGAGCGCGCATAGGGCGCATAATTCGAGCGTCGTGCCCGCGCTTCGTTCTGCATAGACCTCGCGCTTCGCGCTCGGTCTTATATTCTTCGCATACATTTAAGTTTATTTCTTGTTATTTTATACTGAAGTCAATTTTATAATAATGCAGATGTGAATTACATTTTCACAAAGTTATTAATGTTTTTTTTTTATTTCAAATGGAAACAGAAATTCAATTTACTTAAGGAGACTGAGCCATAAATCGAGCCGGAATTCGAGCTTTCATGGTAGACATGCATTTTCTCGGTTATAATACTACTTGCATTTCGATAATTTTTTTTTCATTTTGTTGAGGACACTATACTTTCGGACGGTGTAGCCCAAATCTCAAATAAATCCAAAAGGAACCGTAGGATCGACGAGGAAAGCCAGATTTTAAATGCTCAACTTTGTTTCCCCATCAATTCCATACCAATGGACCTAATTCAAATTTTTTTTGTCCTTTTACTCGTTATACTGTCCTCTTCAATTTTTCATACGATTTTATTCGAAAACAAACGGCAAATGCCAGAATCAGTGTGTAGACTAAGTTGATGGAACATGAGGCAAAAATAAAACGAGATTGTAACATGAGGATGAAATGAAAAAAAATGAAAAAAAAATAATCAAGATCCAAGTAGCATTGACCGAGAAAATGCATGTTTACCATGAACGCTCGAATTCCGGCTATATTTTTGGCTCCGTCCCCTTAAGGTTATATGCAAAAAAATCGATCTACGGTAGAATTTTTTAAAAGAGGAGCTGATATTTAAATAGAATAATTATTTATATGCTAAATTAATTTCAAATTTTTCAACCGTACGATGCAGAGATAATTAATGTCAAAGTTGACTCTTAACACGCAATTCATGGGCAATGCATAGGCACTCTCCACATTTTAATTTGAGGTAATTAAACGCTCTGGTAGAGAAATTTAAAAAATGTCGGTATTTGTGCTGCTTGAAAATATAAATTTTTGAAAAAAACATAAAATCTCTCCACCGTGCAGATTTATAGATAATCTAATTGAGAACATTTAAATTTAAGTCACTTTCAAACAGATAAACGTAACAGTATCGCGACCCGGCAACACTGTTCCCTTTCTTCAGCTTGTCTGCTGTAGGTCTCGACACACACACACACACACAACCAGCTTGGAAGCATACGTGAAATTGCCGGTAGAATATTTTCTTTTCCTCGCTTCAACCAGTCCCGAATTTCGACGCACTTCATAGTCTAAAGTTTTGTTCTTTTAAATCTTCCTTTCCATCTCACTTGACCTGACACTTTTTTAACTGTTAACAATAACCTTTGGCATCCAGCTATTCAAACGCATATCACAGTTAGGTTTAAATTGCAGTGTTGCACGATCTACGAGTCAGCTGCTGGCATAGCATTGGTGACTATACGTATACACACATAATACGAATTCTAAGCCAATAGCGCACTAATATTTCACCATGCGAACCAATGAAATTTTTTCAAAACAACATAACTCGACGGCGCCCCACGGAACTCTACTATTTGTACGGGGATGGGACTCACATCCAACCTTAAGGCTCTATCAGCCTTAAGGGACACATTTTCATCATGACACTCGCGCTTCGCGCTCGATTTTCTGGTATACATTTCCGTAACTTGCTAATCATTTATATGATTAGAAAACTTTAATTAAACAAACGATTTTGCATTTCAACGCTTATTTCGAATTTCACATATTTTGTGTAAAAAATGGGATTTAAAAATTTTAATATTATTTTTTGAAATTGAAACGAGAAAAAATATACGCTTTATCAGAAACTGTGTCAGACAAAATTTGTAGACTTTATTGATACGATAGTATATTGTGTTGCAAGGACGCGATGTAGGTAATTCTCACATTGATAAGTCACCTATCGTGCCCGCGCAACACATACTACTTTTTGTTATTTGCACATGTGAATGACTCCATTCTTTTAGTAGCAATTTTAGTAGACAATGTGCCTGATTCTCATTTCTTTGGGACGATGCCACAATTTTCAAATTCCGCATTATTCTATCACCAAATAATGCGGAAATCGAAAATTTTCGCATCGTTCCAAAGATGCGAGAATCAGGCATATTGCGTACTAAAAATGGTCCTAGAATGCTCTTATTCTCATGTGAGGATGACAAAAACAATTTTGCATTCTTACTTATCTTTTGTATTTCACATATTATTGTTAAAAAATTGAATTTTGGATTTTCAATATTATTTTTTTAATTAATTAGTTGAGTTTGAAATTTCTGTCAGTGTCTACATTATTGGAGGATCAGCTGGCAATCGAAAGACTTGGGCTCGTATCCCAGCGCAGTCAAAAGCGTCTTTTTCCACAGGAAGATTTTTAAATTCTTTATTATTTTTTTAAACAAAGAAGAAAAATATACATCTTATGAAAAAAGCTTCTGGTTAAAACTTCTAGATCTTTATGTAGTAAAAAATTTTGTATCATAACTTTTTTTCGCATCTCGTATAATTTAACTGGAAAATAGAATTTAGATATTGACATTTTTAGAGTTTTAATATGCTGTTACTTTCCTAATTTAAGTTCAATCGAAAAGAGTAGTGAGGTTAATTAGTAGAGATTTATGAGAACTTTTGGATTAGAATATTTGAATTTTGTATTTTTTCAAAAACACAAGAAATACTCTTATTTTCACAATTTTGGTCGGATGTGGCTGGTTAACAAATTTGTCCTTATTTTTTGGCTTTGATAAAGTATGCCAAAGCTCAATTCAATCCGATAATTCTACCGAGAGTTATGCCCAACACCACCTACTACCAGTGATCCCAGAACGTGGGATCTGGCGGCCTCCACCATAGACTCCATCAGCTCATGGATTCTTCCTCGCTCGACTGTCATAGGTTGGTTGAATGAGGAAGACACAATGAGCTCGAGGCATGTATGGTGGGGACAGTCAGCTCCCACGTTCTGGGATCACTGCCCAGTGTG
This sequence comes from Diplolepis rosae, assembly GCA_030998225.1. Lineage (NCBI taxonomy): Eukaryota > Metazoa > Arthropoda > Insecta > Hymenoptera > Diplolepididae > Diplolepis > Diplolepis rosae. The sequence continues at coordinate 19,911,850 of JAPYXD010000723.1, read as the reverse complement.
CTCAGATTGCAAACCGGGGTACCTTCTTCTTTTTCTTCTTCTTGGTTGTGGCAGCTTGCAATTCTGCAAATAGCCATATCAAAGGGGTACCTACAGACGCGATTGCACGCCGAATCCGTGTGAAGTGAGTAGGGAGAGACGACGGGGCACGCTGCTTTTGTTCTTTCCTTGTCGTTCTTGTGTGCGAGAACGACACCTCCTACTTCTCCTTATTCTCCTCACAAGAACGACAAGGAAGGAATAAAAGCAGCGCGCTCTGTGGTTTCTCCCTACTCGTTTCACACGAATACGGCGTGCAATCATGTCTATAGGTACCCCGGTTTGCAATCTGAGCACACTGTCACTGCCTACTACTACTATAGACAGACACTTTCGTAAAAACCGTTTTTTCTGACTCAGGGGGTCTCCAAACGTAAAGATTTGATGAAAATTTCGAGTAATTTTGCACATATAACTAATACCTTCTCATTTATGATAAGAATGTAAAAATCGAAAAGACTGAATACTATTGATTGCTATTTTATACAGACAAAGACAATTTTTGAATACGTTTTTAATTGTATAATCTCTTGTATCTTTACAGAATTAAATTCGACCGTCTTGGAGGGTAAAGTGAAGAGCAATAATGTGGTTAAGGAAGGAACTATGACTTACATGGTTTTTATAAAACGACCATTGTCGCTATATTGTGGTGGAAGCTTCATTACCAATCAATTCGTCTTGTCTGTAGCTCGTTGTTTTTTTTTAAGAAAAATGCACCAGTATAGTTTTTTAAAAAGTCTAGTACTGAAGCAATATCTAGTTTATTTTGGAAATATCAATAGATTGAAAATGACTCACAGTCTCAAGATCAGAGATTTTAAGATTCCCACTACTGACGGAAGAATGCTATACCCACCTGCTGATGATATTGCAGTTCTATTGGTAAGTAGTTGCACATGAAAAATGAAGTTAAATACATATTAAACTTTAATACATGGTAAGAGGTAAAAATAAAAATAATGTTTTTGTTATGCTTTGTATTGATTTTAACTTTTGTTTTCACCATCGTACATTTAAGTAGAAGATTATTATAAAAATTGATTTCTTTGGAAATTAGGGTTCACTTTATTAATTTTGAATTCGAATTTATTCACACATTGATACAGTAATCAACTCGATTCCTTCTGTAGTCTTTTATATATAATTTCCTATATGCAGGAATTTTTTAAGTCCCAATAGGGATTAATTTTGACGGTCATTTAAAGATTAACTTGTGCTTTTCAAATGAAATAATCCTATAGGACATTTTAAAAACAATTCAAGCTTTTTAATATCAAGGCCCAGTTTTGACACTAGGATAGAAAATAAAATTTCACGCCAAGAAAATGGCATAAAGTATGTGGGTCCAGATTTTCAGTCTTTTTTGAAGCAAAAAATTAGAAAAATAGACCATAAGATTAATAATCTCGAGTTACTTTCAAATAAACTTGAGAATGTCCCCTATGTGAAAGTTATGATGCACTTAAAAAATTTATTCGGTAATACAGGGGTATCAAGGACAACAAGACAACGGATAGACTAGCCAAGCTAGCGACAAAACAAAACCCAACTCAGGGGCGGATCCAGGCAAGGGTTTAGGGATGGGTGGGGGAGGGGGGGGGGTGCTACCAAAGCTAGTTGGGAACATCGCTAAAAAAAAGGTCATCAAAAAAGTCTGAACAATTTTTATTTATTTACGTGATCCAAAATAAGCGGTAAATTTGAAAAGTTGGTATCCACATTTTATACTTTGTGATAGCCCAACTGGTCTAGAACCAGTAATAGGTATTTCAAATAGGTCGGTCACAGAAGACATTAAAAAGTGGCTGGCCGAGAAACACCAGGAAGAGTGGTACAAGGCTACGGCATGCAAACAGCCAAAACCCTCATGGGGGAACACATCTAAACCCCAAACGAGCTGCAGATTTGCGCGGACTTAGTAGAACCGAGGTAAAGACCTTAACAGAAGTGTTTATTGGTCACGGCAACCTTGCCTACCATAGACATAAGATAGGGCTTGCTGAAAGTCCACTTTGTCGACTATGTGGGGAAGACAACGAAACTTCCACCCATATACTCTGCATTTGTCCAGCAATTAGGGACAAACGACAGATTCTCACGGGCTACTTCTCCATAGACGTAGCCATGATTCAGACCAAAAACGTGGCCCAGGTTCTTGCCCTTTGGCACGAGCTGTGAAGTCGCGCATGAGGTTTTAGTTGGTGATGCAACGGGATTATCCAAGCATTAGGGGCCCTTCCAGGTCCCAGCCATATCTATAAATAATAATAATGATAATTGTTTGACCCGGCCCAGGTCTGGCAATGTCCAGACCGGCCAGTCTGGAAGTTCTGGTCTGGCTCAGATCTGGCGCTGATCAGCATTCCATGACAAAAAAGTTTATATGTCATGAATGGAATTTTTTATTACAAGTTTTGAAAAATTCATAGGCTAGTAACAAGTTTTTAGACAAATTTATTACGCGACAAGTATCTCCTTTTTGCAAATATTGTTACTACTTACTTTGTGACTTCAAAAATCGCGAAGATTAAGTTCTGACTTTGCGGGTTATATTGCTAGTCTCCCTAGCGAACTGGCTGAACGATAGCTTTACGCTGTAGCGTAACATTACCGTAACATTATCGTAAAGTTATCGTGAAGTAGCATTATAACTCATGAATGAGGCAAAATAAACATTTAAAATGTTTTTATCCTTATTCTACGTTAAAAAGAACGTTAACTGGTAATTGAAATATGCAATAATTTTATTTATTAATGCTAAAAATTAAAAAAACATAATACCTGTTCATCACTTTCCATGTCTTCACCGTCAGGATTGACTATTTGTTAGAGTGAGATGAACGTATAGGTGTGTCTCACTCCAACCAATGGTAAACTTTAATGGAGAAGTTCCACAAAAGGTGAACCACTGCACTGCCTTCAATGACGAGTATTATATTTTTTTAATTTTTAGCGTAAATAAATAAAATTATTGCATATTTCAATTACCAGTTAACGTTATTTTTAACGTAGAATAAGGATAAAAACATTTTGAATATTTATTTTGCCTCATTCATGAGTTATAATGCTACTTTACGATAACTTTACGATAATGTTACGATAATGTTACGCTACAGCGTAAAGCTATCGTTCAGCCAGTTCGCTAGGGCTTCATTGCTCAAACGTGTTTACAAATAAAATAAACTGTCAAAAGTTTCTTAGCAAAAGCTTGACTGCACTTTTTGACGCATGAAAAGTGGAATTTTTCTTGTCAAACGGTGATCTGTTTCTTAATTAGAAGGTAAGTACAAACCGCGTGCATCTAATAATGAAGAATATAAGAAAAGATTGAATTACTTTGAGAGGTTAGGATATTTAATCGAAATCGATAAATGTTCAATTAAAATGGTTTTTCAACCAAAACTTCATTAACTGACCACCAATTAATGGCTGACTAGTGTTTGGCCGACCGCTGGCTTGAAACTGAGCAACCAATGGTTTGTGGCTGGCCAGCCACTCACTAGCGGCTGATCGTACAAAAACGGTACAATTCTGGCCAGACCCAGACCAGGCCTTATAGTCAGCTTCAGAACTGGAAACCAGACTGTCTAGTTTGGCGCTGACCAGCGCCATAAAATTTTCCCATACGGGTACATAATACGCAAATACTATACTAATAAATACGTATATGAACAAAACGTAACGTCGTTTATCGTCAGGCAAATAACTATCATCTCGATTCTATATTTCATAAAATTTATTTTACTAAAATTCATGTAAATATGAAAGTAAATAGTAAACAAGAAAGGCTAATGAAATTTGCGTAGGCAATTCTGTATTTTTGTTATTCACTAGTCATGATTACAATTTTGTAAACACTACTGTACTCGTTAATTAAGCTTGAACAATTAAGTTTTAATACAGAATTCGCTGAAAATTGATGGAAATAACAGCAGAAAATAAGATTATGCCGATATATTTCAACTTTACTGAAGTCATGTGAAATTAAAGTGCCAAATTTTCTTCATGTACAGTTACGATTTTTAAATGATTTTGGGCGATTTAAAGGGCCAAAATCGTGGTACCCTGGCGGGTCGCATGAAGCGAACTCTACTGAAAAAACAGTATAGCTGAGAGAACTATATTTTGGTCCTCAGAACCAAAAAATATTGACATCAGACCAATGCTACTGTATGGTCCTCAGAACTATTTCGAGGTTAGAGTCGCGTGGATTTCGGTGCGTCATGCATTCAGTTTAGCTACAGTACCAATATCGTATAGTCACGCCAGGTATTTTGCTGAACTAAAATTCCGTATAGTTTTCTCAGCTATACTGTTTTTTACGTGTGTTACCGAATTGGGTATCATTTTAGTAACGATTGTGTAACGTTTCGGTAATAAGACAGTGAACTGAACAAATAGCGCAAAATTGACACTTGAAATGTTGATAGTGTGATTCTTTGTTGAAATTGACCTGATAAACTTAACAATAAAAAGCGATAATTTTATTTCTCGACTGTAGAAAATAGAAAAAACACGATGTCGAATTTTAATTTTAATTCTGGAGAATTAACATATAGTCGACAACAGAGTCTTGACAATTATTATTCACAGAACTTTATTTTAATACATATTTACTGTCAACAGTTAACTTGAAGCCGCCTTCACCAGAAGTGAAAATTCGACATCGTGTTTTTTCTATTTTCTACATTCGGGAAATAAAAATATCGATTTTCATTGTTAAGTTTATTAGGTCAATTTCAACAATGAATCGCACTATTAATATTTTAAGCGTTAATTTTGCGCCATTTACTCAGTCCACTGTCATGTAAGCAAAATAATACCCAATTTTGTTACCGAAATGATACCCTATTCGGTAACAGTTTGGTTCAAAGCCATGGATCAACCAGTACAGCTGACTAATTCAATAAAATCATTTTACTCCAAATGTTTTTCTACAATAATGAATTTTTGTAACTGAAACTTTACGTTATAATAAAGGACATAATAGGGGATATCTATGGTATATATTTTAATTAGCTTATAACAATTGAAAAAATGTTAGTGTCGGTAATACAGGAATCATTTTTTTTATTGTTTAGAGCTAATTGAAGTCTTCAGCCATACCCTATTATGTACTATATTATGTCCTAAATGTTTCAGATAAAAAAATTCATTATTGTAGAAAAATGTTGGGAGAAACTGTTTTAATTGATTTTATTGATTTAGTCAGTTGTACTGATTGATTCATTGCCTTAAAGTAAATATTTTGAGTAGCAAAATATATAAAATTGTTGATTGTGGGTCAAGGCTTTTTAATTTATACATCCTGAATTTTAGGTTGAAGATGCCTCAGTATTTACCGATACACCAATCACGACACTTACACCAGCAGAGAATGGTCCTTTTGTAGATGGTAGCGGTACCTTTGCAGGATGGTCATTAGGATCAGATGCATTTGCAACGCAAGAAAACGCTCTTGATAGTAATCTTTTAAGGGAAATGCAAGTGAAAATCGTATCTAATGATGAATGTAAACCATTATTCTGCAACGATTTAACTCTCAATGAGAAACATGTCTGCGGACAGCCAGAAAAAAAAGGTGAATCAGCTGGATTTGTAAGTACTGTGTCATTGTCTCAACGTAGTTTATACAATAAAATGACATTATTCGGAGCAAAAAAACTTCATTTCCTATTTAAGTGCATAATTTAATAAATTAAAATTTTTTTAAGGTTACAAAGATTAATTCCAATAACTTGTGAAAGTATCTTAGATGCTCAGTAAATTACTTAGAGTGTTTATAAATCTTCTAGAACTCTGCTAATTCTACCAAAATCCTTAAAATTTTTTTACATTTATCTAACTCTTTTTATCAGGTGTAAAAATAAGTTTCCGCCGTTTTTTATCAAAAATTGGGCATTTATTGTGAAAGAACGGAACCTTATGTTTTATTCGAAGTATTGTCCATCGTATTGTTCTTCTTGCGTTTGGCATAAATCTTGATCCAATAATGCTTCCAATTTCGTGTCATCGTACACGTCGGTCTTCCGCTACGTTCTTTATCTTCGATTTCAAATTCACCGTTCTTAAACTTTTGAAACCACTCACGACAATTTCTCTTACTTGAGGCAGCCTCACCAAATGTTTCTACAAGCAATCGTTGCGCCTCAGCTGCAGATTTCTTCAAATTGAAGAAGTAAATCAAAAGTTTCCGCAAATGACGCTTATTCGGTTCAGAACTCGACATTTTCGCACACAAATCATCTATAACATCTATATATCTACAATATACTATACTGATAAAAATTCACTAATATTTCAGACAGATTTCCAACCTTACGACAATGACGTTTTACATCTGTAAATTTCAACCAAAACTTACTGGTGACGCCAACTTTTGTCAAACGGCGGAAACTTATTTGTACACCTGATAGCATATTTTTATTAAGGAAAATGATTGACATGAGAAAAAATTGAAGATTCAATTTTGCTGCAGTTGAAAGAAATTGACTCCTTTAGATCTTTTTTTTTTGTCAGGAGAGATAGAGAATGCATTTACGCACGCTGCGTGGGACACGGCCGAAACAATACCCACTAAACTCAAAACTCCCCTGTTTCACTCGACTGCACATGACCCTCGGAACCACCGCGAGGCATTACTTCAGGGTCATATTCTATAGGCGTAATTGGCCAGACCTCGGCGCTCTTTTGGTTAGCCTGCTGCTTCTCACGGTCACCTCTTCGGGGCTCAAAAAACCGCACATCTCGTAGTCCCCGGATGATGGACGATCTGGGGGTTTCCTCTTCTCTAAGCGCAGAGGTTTTTTGGTGAGGAGGATAAATGGCGAAATCTTTTATAGGCGTTGTACAGGACTCTCCTAGGACGGGTCTAGGCATACCTGTTAAAACCAAAAACCCCCTCTCTCGAACCAATACACCGCCCGTGGAACCGCCTTTCGGCTTTAAACTTCGCGGGCAGTTGCTTCCAGCTTAAAGTCGCGTACGACTCTTCCGTCATCCGTTCGCCCGGGATTTTCATCCGCGGCCACACGCCCGTTAGGCAAACTGACTAGCCGCGCCAGCCAGGGGAGGAATAAAAGGAATCCTCCCCCGAACGACGCGGACAGCCAAGTCCGCCCGTGACGCAGGACCGCAGGTGCAGGCCCCGATGCGATTTCTAGTGGCCCTCCCCGCTGTTACGCTCTCGACGCCCACAAGTGTTACGAATGACTAATAGTAGTAGTAGTAGTAGTAGTAGTAGTAGTAGTAGTAGTAGTAGTAGTAGTAGTAGTAGTAGTAGTAGTAGTAGTAGTAGTAGTAGTAGTAGTAGTAGTAGTAGTATCGATAGAATTATCGGATTGAATTGAGCTTTGGCATACTTTATCGGAGCCGAAAATTTAAGGACAAATTCGTTATTCAGCCACATCCGACCAAAATTGTTAAAATGGGAGTATTTTTTGTGCTTTTGAATAAAAAACTTTAGGAAAAAAATTCCAAACTACAATACTGCTTTCTGAAAGTGATGATTCTCTACGAATTATCCTATTAACATTTTTCCATTAAACTAAAATTAAGGAAGTTACAGTATGTGAAAACTTCAAAAAAGTCGATATCTAAATTCCATTTTCCAGTTAAATTATACGAGATGCGAAAAAAAGTTATGATACAAAATTTTTTACTACATAAAGATCTAGAAGTTTTAACCGCAACATTTTTTTATAAGATGATTTTTCTTTTAAATTTAAAAAAATAGTATTGAAAATCCAAAATTCAATTTTTTAACAATAATATGTGAAATATGAAAAAAACGTTGAAATGGAAAATTATTTGCCTAAATGAGGTCTACATATTCTCAAAAGGACATTTCTTGACAAGAAGTTTATTTTATGTTTTGGTTTTAAAAAAACACTATTGAAAATCAAAAATTCCATTTTTTAACCAAAATATGTAAGATACAAAATAAGCGTTAAAACAAGAAATCGTTTGCTTAAAAACAATTTACGAATTTTTTTTCCTTTTTGAGATATTTGGAAGAAGATACATTTTTTTAATCATGTAAATTATTAGAAAGTAATAGAAATGTATACAGAAAATCGAGCGCGAAGAGCGAATGCCATGATGAGAATGTCTTCCTTAAGGCTGATAGAGCCTGAAGTAAATTGAATTTCCTTTTTTACTTGAAATCAAAAAGAAATTTAATAACTTTGTGAAATTGTATTTCACATCTACAATATTATGAAATGAACTTGAGCTCCAGTATCAAATAACAAGAAATAGACATATATGTATGCGAAAAATATAATACCGAGCGCGAAGTGCGATGATCAAATAACGCGCCCCAGGAGCGTCCAAACTTGCGAGGGATGAGAATGTGCCCAAAAAGCGGACAGATATTTTAAAGTTAGGAATGCGGGACCCCCAGCCCCAATTTATTTCCTTGTAACAATGTTGAGCTACAAACGTTACAAAGTAATTAGTTAATTGACCGCTGACTGCTAAATTTGGTTTCAATTAGCACCTGGTTTTTCTATGAATTTTTTCAGAGAGACGCTGGATGTCCTTTAGTTTTTGGAAATGAGATTTTGGCTCTTTATACTTTTGACTTAAGTGGGCGTGGAGTTTATACAAAAGTTTCTTATTATAAGAACTTTATTGAACAATCAATGAAAAACCTTCTCGAACTCAATCCTGTACTCCCGGCAGGAAGAAATTCTCGATTAGGAAAAGTTACAGTAAAGGCGACTAAAAATATAGCAAAAAGATTTTACCAACATCAAAATGTATGGACCAGCCAAACCCCCCAGCAATCATCAACTCATCTGTAAACAAATATTTCTAATAATGAATTAAATTACTGTTTAATGTTAAGTGTTTATGCAGATCATATTCTTACACAGCGTGTTAACTGAAAATCTTCAACGTTATTTTGAAAAGTACAATTCCAAAATAATTATAGATTTCGTTATACTATGCATATGTGCAATAGAAAATTTAACAATACAGCGATAATGGTGTTCCTAATGAATAATTCCTAATAGAATTTATCATATACTTACAACTTTATTTGCTTAATTTTAGACAATTTTGAGGCATGTAAAGAGTTTATCCAATATTTAGACCTGAATAAATGTACACAAAAAGAAAAATATTGTACCGTATGACTATATTTTTGCTTACATTCATATTACATTGTTTCTTTGTCCGTTATTGTCTTAAAACCTTCTGTTACTATTTTTGTATTGTTTCTTAATACTTGTAAACAGATATTACAAAATACATTATGCTACATAAAAATTATATACCTTCGAAAACGTTTTTTTTTATCTAAAAGGAAGCTTCAGTGAATTAAATGTATTCTCTTTTGAATAAAATTATTTTCTAGTGCTAAATATTTGAAACATTATTAGGAATGAATATTGATATCTTTTATAAGTATTTCAACTAATATCTGTGATATAATAAATCTGTTCTATGAATATGTTTGTTACCTCATCACGTAAGAACTACTTAACCATTCTTAACTTAACATACTTAACCATTTCGGTTTCAGCCGATTAAAAAAGGCTTTGTACTACTGCGTAAGTTATTCATTGAAGATGGTTTTAGTTTGAGTATCATAAGCATTTATCGCTACACTGAGAGAAAGTATTAGTCGTGGTTACCCATTTTTTTGTAAAAAAGGGTCTCAAGTATGTTAGTAAAACCTACAAAATCCGATTAGTCTGTCCGTTTTGTAGCCGGGACTATTTTCATGCATTCCCACATTGTATCGATCTTATGATAGAAGTTACCAATACGTTTTTGTAAAATTTACTAATTTGGCCACGGATATATCATGAACAATATTTTTTAAAAATTATTGTTTTTCAAAATGTAACAAAAGGTGATAATTGTTGACATGTTTTTCATCACAAGCCGAACAAAAGTTTGAAATTATTCTTTTAAATCACCATGATTTAATTCTTCTCATTTTGATGAAAAAAAGCAAAATTTTAAGAAAACAATGTATATAACGATTCAAAACAATCGATAAGCAGGTAAAATCTAATTCGTCTGTACAATTATTTCTTGAAGTTTACTATTACCAAAGATTTATAATTACAGTAAAACCCCGTTTATCGCAACACCTTCCAATCAAATGCCTCCCGTTTATCGCAAAAACAGAGGGGTTCCCACTTCTTCGCCACCAGCTTGAACAACTGATTATCAGCACATGCTCCTAAACGAATAGTTTCACGCGCTTTCGCTGTTTATCATTGTTTACAGTCGAGTTTCAATAACCTCGAATGCGTTTTTTTATTGTCATTATATGTGCAATTATAAATGAGTAAAAACGTGGAACCGAACGATGGTACGTAAACGACTAGTACAAACAATACATTTTAATTACTTTAAAGCTTACATATTTCTCTTATAATTTTCGAATGCATAATTGAATTTTTTTCAGTAGAAATATTCCCGCATTTTGTAAAACAATTGATTCGCAATTGGTAAAGCGATTGCTGTACTAGGCACAATTCATGCTATAATTTGTCATAATAATATACATTGAAATGTGAAAAATTTATGTATTTTTCTGTTACATATAAAACACAAATATGTAGAAATATATACATAAACGATAGTTTGGAAAGAATTGCTAAATAAAGAATTTCAAAAACATTTATGCATTTCATAAGAAAAAAAATGTACCTCTCAAAATAAGTACGGATTCCAAAGACGCTTAAAAAAATGTAATAAAATCCTTTTAATAAATTAATGGCTACAAATAATTTCATATCTCCCTAATATACGAAAATTCATATAAATATATGCATCACAAATTTAAAAGTGAGGGGTATTCCCGCCTATCCTTAACAATCACGTGACTACTCCTTCTACTAATAAGAGGGGGAACAAAATGGTAAGGTTTATGGCGATAAACGGGAGAGACAAGTTGCAATAAACGGGAGTTGCGATAAACGGGTGTTGCGATAAACGGGGTTTTACTGTACACGGAATATTGCATATTGGAAATAAAATATTTATATTTCTAAACTAAATGAATTTGATCTATTTTACAACAAAAAATTAGTAGAATACTTAGTTCCATGGACTTTTGAGCATTGGTAAGTTTTACAAAATCTTTGGTACTGCTCACTAAAAATATATAGTTGTGACCTTTTAGTCAGCACAATTAATAGGTATGGTTTATTGATAAATTAATAAGTTGTTCACGAAGCGGTTTTCTAATAAAATAAATTGAATTAAGCTATGCTCTTTGTTTGATACTTCATGATTATATTACATATATAATAGATTAGACTTGTACAATCAGCATTTTACAACGGAAAAAAAAACCTAAGTCCAGGCCTATTCAAACTTATTGTATTTGAGGTTGATTCTCAGCACTTTTACAAGCTAAAAAGAATCTAAGTCGACTGAGGTTCGTTCTGAGCCGTAAAGTATTAGGCCAGATACAACTTTTTCGCGACTTGGCTCTTTTTCCATCAGAGACGAGCGAGAGTTGATCGCATAAAACTTTTGAAATAGAATAAAAAATATCCATCTCTCCAAATTCTTGTTTCCGCAGGTAGAAGCAGAATTTTCTTACGAATCAATTGATATAAATATCTCATTTTCGTCAAAAATCCCAATGAACATTAAATTCAATAAATTACACATTTATATTCTCTAAAGATTAAATGCAAAAATCCTCTTACCAGATAAAGAGTTAATACAATAACCTCAGGAATTCACCAAGTAAATGCTATATAGAAACTCTACACTTTACACTATTTTAATTAAACTTTTTATAATTATAAATATATATATAATGTCTTTAAAAGCTTCTTCTTATATAGTGTCCTTAGTGATGTTTTGGATATTATGATGAAAACTTCCAAGGCATGCAAATTTTGAATTTCAGGCCAGGTCAAGAAGTCAATCATATATCAAAAGGCAACAACCCGCAAAAAAAAGTTGATATTGTTAGATCTGGTTAGATCTCGACAAAATCAAGATGAACTTTTTTTCGCGGGAATGCAGCAAGTATACAGTTGGCTTTCTAAAGTAATAAAAAATCCTTAGGTACGACAAGTAGCAATTCAAATTCATTAGACACGCCAGGTTAAGTTAAGGTTAGACGGGAATATTTATCTACTCCAAGAATTATAAATTCTTCGTCATATCGTGCTCTAGAAACGGTGACTAATTTTATATACGAAATCGTCTTTACCCAAATAAAGAAGTAACGACTCCATAAACACCTCAAGGAATTCAACTACTGCGTAAAATAACACTTCTGATGACGAAATAAATATTGTTCAATTTTCATTTTCAATGCAAACAGTTAATAGTACTTTGTACTTGTGAGCAAATTTCAAGCTATAGATTATACAACATAAAATTATATATCTTCTAAAATGTTTCTTTCTTCTTGAAAGCAAACTTTACATATTATGATCTATTTTATGTTCAATAAAATTATTTTCTCAAAGCTGAATATTTGAAATATTATTCTAAATGAAAACTGATGGTTTCATAAATATCTTATGCAATTTAACCCATCAGGCTCGTTTTATTGAAATAATCAATATAAATGTTTATTTTGAAGTTGAAAATATTTAAACAATGAAAAATCCCATATTTTATAACATTCTTGATATTGACATTAAACTTAGCACGTATTTGGATTAAAAATGATTTTAATTAATAATTTCAACCCTCTTCTAGGGGCTGTAGCACCTGGTCGTTGGTGGTGGTGGCGGGGGGGGGGGGGTGTTAAGCGTGCTGAGGTCAGGAACTAAATGGCCTCACTTATAGACCAGTCACATTGTCAGAAAAAGAGGCAAAATCCCGAAATAACTAGAAAATTTTTTTTTTCAAGGGGAGGCACCACTGAAATTTCAACCTGTTAAAATAAAAAAAAAGTGAAAAGTAGTAATTTTTTTAATAGAATTATTTTGGCAATAGAATCACGTCATGCATTAAAAAAAATTATAACATTCTTCCCAGCTATATAGCATTTTTTTTCAATTATTCTGAATATCGACAAATCCATGCGAGAGTTTTGCGAGAGTATTGGTTTTATGTGAAAAATGACTTTCGAAATTTTCATCAAATCTTTACGTTTTGAGACCCCCTGAGTCAGAAAAAAGGGTTTTTACGAAAGTGTCTGTCTGTCTGTCTGTCTGTCTGTAGGTCGTGTGCGGCATAACTCTCGACAGAATTATCAGATTGAATTGAGCTTTGGTACACTTTATCGGAGCCGAAAAAGTAAGGAAAAGTTCGTTAACCAGCCACATCCAATCAAAATTAAGGGATTGAGCACTACTTTTGTGTTTTTGAAAATAATTTTTTTTTTTAATAAAAAATTTCAATACTGGTTTTTGATAGTGCTCATAAATCTCTACAAATTATCCTGATAACATTTTTTGATTAAATCAAAATTAGAAATGTTACAGCATATTCAAATTCGAAAAATGTCAATATCAAAATTCCATTTTCAAGTTAAATTATACGAGATACGAAAAAACGTTATGATACAATATTATTTTCTACATAAAGACCTACAAATTTGAATTGTAACATTTTTTCATAAGATGGATATTTTTCTTTTTAATTAAAAAAAAAAACTATTGAAAATCCAAAATTCAATTTTTTAACAATAATATGTAAAATACGAAAAAACGTAAGAATACAAAGTTGTTTGTTTTGAAAAGATCTACAAATTTTGTCTCACACAGTTTCTGATAAAAGATATATTTTTCGTTTCAATTGCAAAAAATACGATTAAAATTCAAATGGAATAAATTATTTTAATCATGTCATTTATTAAAAAGTTACTGGAATGTATACAGAAAATCGAGCGCGAAGCGCGAGCGTCATGATGAGAATGTGTTCCTTAAGGCTGATAGAGCCTTAAGTAAATTGAATTTCCTGTTTCACTTAAATTCAAAAAGAAATAGAGTGACTTTGAGGAAATGTGTAATTCACATCATCTGTAATATAATTATAAAATTAGTTTGAGCTTCAGTATCAAATTATAAGAAATAAACTTAAATGTATGCGGAGAGCACAAGAACGAGCGCGAAGCGCGACGATCGAATCGCGCGTCCTAGGCGCGCTCAAACTTGCGAGCTGCGCGCGAACCGCGCGATGAGAATGTGCTCGCGAAGCGGGCAGATTTTTTTGTATGTTTTTTCACGATTTCGAAAAAACTCTCGCATGGATTTTTCGATATCTGGATTGATTTAAAACTAAATATTAATATCAATTAATATTAAAAATAATATGGCATTGAAAAAATAACTACTATTTAGTGTTTTCAATTTCAACAGGTTGAAATTTCGGTTGTACCTCACCTTAAACGTTTTATTTTGGGTCATTTATATACCACCTGGTTTTGTGACAAGAATTTCGGACCGGAACGCGGGTAATTGTTTTAAGGAAGGCGCGAAAAATCACATATATGTGAATTGTTGCTCTCCTATGCATTTTAACGGAAAGAGATGGAGAGACGAAAATGTTTCTTCGTTATTCACCTTCCATTAATTCTGTCACGAACTGGATAATTACAAAAAAGTTCCCATTGTTAACATTTATTTGTTTGAAAAATTATTTTTTAATTGATGAAAAACGTCTGCTTACCTATTTTAAATTAAATTCTCTCAAGAAACAAACGGCAAATGTGCAGAAAATGAAACATTATTTATTCAAATAGTCATTAGCTTATGAAAAATAAATTTTTAATTAGTCATGATTAATCAATAAGTGCATGATATTTGCTTGTAATAGCGAAAACAGGACTGCAATTACACTTTTTTGTAAATTCGACTCACTTGCAAATTATACGTTAAAATTGCTGAAATGACCAAAAACACAATTTTTCCATTTTTGGAAAAAAATGAAAACAACCTGCAAAAAAGACAAAGATTCAGAAAGACATAATTCCAAAGTTTATGGAGCTAGAAAATTCTCTTTTTATAATTAATGCGGAATTTTATTTTCCAAAAAATTTTGCTCATAAAAACAGGAAAAATGGTGTCAAAGTTGAGAGACTATATCTCCCAACCTATTTTTTCTTAAATGGCGAATAAAACTTACGTTACTGTTAGAATTTTAGCAAAAATGTCAATTTTTGGGGAATTTTGTTTTAATTTTTTACAACTTATGAGAAATCTATACAAGAAATTTATTTGTTTCAGAAAAATGTTTACGCCGGACTCGTTTTGTTTGGATTCATTGAATATCAAACTTATCTGATGAGCTGGTGGTACCTTGACCTATAATGTGTATACTTGAAAGTTTTAAAATGCATTTCGAGACAAATCTTTTATCTTTTTATTTTCTTATTATTCTCTTTCTTCTCATTGATATTCGTATTTTTTAATCATAAAGCGATGAATCATAAAATGAAACAATGTTTTCTTTTCTTCCTAACTGCTTTTATTTAGCGTTTTATCTGCAAATATTTCAATTTTAAAGAGCTTATTGCATACACTTCGTAAAAGAATGCGATTATTTCTTTGTCACACAGAAAAATATTTCGTTATTCCAATCACAATTTAGTCGAATCAAGCAAACAATTTGTTTCTCATCTGGAAATTGCAGTTTATTTAAAAATGGTTAATTGATCTTCAATTATTTCGATTTTATTGGAATAGGCTAAATAAGACAATTACTGCGGATCGAGAATTAAGACGATTTTCAAAGATGAAAAAAGGTTTTCAGATGAAAAAGTCGTCGCCAATTAATTTGTAAAGCAGCATTTGGTATTAATCAAGTAGGATGCAGTTCTTGAACTCTAAAAAGAAACCAAATTTGTATGAAAAATCTAAATGTAAAAAATTAATTCCTTGTGGGTATACTGCGGGTTTGCATGAATTACTGCACACCAATTACTGCTGAAGCATAGATGCAGTAGTTTCCTTTATCTTAGCTTCTTTATTCCTTGATGAAAATTCTTCGCTTGCTTTCTTTTCCTCTTCCAGATCTTTCATTCGTTTTTGTTGTTTTATTAGTTTTTCCTTTTCTGTTTCGAATTTTAGTTGTTCTTTTTGCAATTTCTGTTCATCTCTTTTGATTCGGTCCGATTCCTTTTTGATTCTAATTTCGTCCTGTTTTTCTATTTCAATTTTTCTTTTCAATTCTGCCTCCTTAGTATACGTATTTTTTGTTTTTACATTCTTATCGAGAAATTTCTCGATAGGATGTATATTTTAATTTTTTATTTTTGATATTGAAAAAATTCGATTTTTTTCACCAAAATATGTGAGATACGAAATATGCGTTGTTCTGCAAAATCGTTTCCTTAAATAAAGTCTACGATTGTTTTTCCTTTTTGAGATATTTGGAAGAAAATAAATTTATCAATAATCATGTAATTTATTAAAAAGTTACAAAAATGCATACAGAAAATCGAGCGCGAAGCGCGAGTGTCATGATGAGAATGTGTTCCTTAAGGCCGATAGAGCCTTAAGTAAATTGAATTTCCTGTTTCACTTAAACTGAAAAAGAAACTTAGTGAATTTGAGAAAATGACTAATTTACATCATCTTTAATATCATTAAATTGGTTTGAGCTTCAGTATTAAATTATAAGAAATAAACTTAAACGTATGCGAAGAGCACAAGACCGAGCGCGAGGTCCAGGAAGAACGGAGCGCGACGTTCAAATCGCGCGTCCTAGGCGCGCTCAAACTTGCGAGCTGCGCGCGAAGCGCGCGATGAGAATGTGCCCGCGAGGCGGGCAGATTTTTTAGCATAAAGATTCAGAAAAATAATACATTTGCTATACAAAAAATAATATTGCAATAAACATTTTATTTTCAGAAACGAAATTATAACAAGTTTTTCAGAATGTGTTCATGAACCGTTAACAATCGAAGCACTAGAACTATTAGAGTAGGGAAGAAGTGAGATTCAAATTGCAAGAAATTAGCTACAATTGTAACGTAAAATTCAAGGATATTTATGTTATTTTCGATTATAAGTATCTTAAAATTGCGAAAATTTCACTGAATTTTCTAGAACTGTTCCCAATATCACGAAACTCAACTGAATTTTCATAAAATGTATCTTGAAATTACCAAATTGTAACAAAATTTTCATGAATTTCATCTCAAAATTACTAAACTCTAACCAAATTCTTAGTTACTCGAAACGTAAACTTTTCCTGTCGTAAGTTTCAGAATTTCCAGAAACGAATATCAGAATATTAAGAAATTTCTAACTGAAAATCAAGAAATTGCAATTTTATCTTCATTTTTCGAAATTATATCTGCATAAAACTTCAGCTGCGAGTTTCGGGAAATTACGGTAGAAATTTCTAACAGTGCAGCCAATCAGGTGTCTCAGAAAAAACTCTTGTTTTTATATATTGTTGAATATTGTTTGAATAAAAATTTCCATATGGGACCCCATGGGGACAATTGGATGGGAAACTACAATGATTACCGTACAGATTTGAATCAGTTCCTGTATATTCAATTGATTAAAAATACAAGAACCTAGTTACTGACAGTGGTCAATTAAAATTTCTTGAATCAATTGATTAAAATTCAATTTTATCAAATATGATTGATGTATCAGTCGTTTTGGGAAAATTATCATTTATATGTGCATATATTGTGGGAAATTTGCTTGCAAAGTTAAAGATGTTGGAAAGGCGATTGATTTGAGTGCTAGACAAAAAATCAGCGAAAATATTACACTGAGAAAAAAATGCTGTTGAATCAAAAGCATTTCTTTCCAAAAGCATGTATACTATGAATTCATAAAAATATACTACAAGAACCAATGAAATATGTTGCTAATTCTATAGCATATTGATTTGAATCCGTGATATACATGCTTTTGGAAAGAAATGCTATTGATTCAATAGCATTTTTTCCTCAGTGTAGGTGTTCAGGTTATGTTTTCCAATATAATTCATCTCATTTGATTGAGGTAAATATTGTATGTTACTTGAAAAAAATATTGAAAATTACGTTTGACTAAACAGTGATTGTTGACTTATTATATTACAAAAGAGTAAACTGACGCATTATTCACAGAGGAAAAAAGAAATACTAGGTACACATCTTCTCCTTATCTAAGACCTTGATTATATGCAACGCAGTTACCTGTAATTACAAAGTGTCGTAGGTAACAACTGTCAAGGGTTTATGTAAGTTGAGAGAAATTTATGATTGACAGTACAATAAAATGGACTAAACAATTAGTACTACAGAAATAATAACTGAAAATAGTTCGTTATTTTCAAATAAAAATTCAATCAGTAGCCGAGAAATATTTAATTTTACAGTTAAGCACTATTTTACTGATTAAATCAGTTAAAATATAAATAGTCAGATGTAGAAAGTAGTTAATAATTCCGATCAGTGACTGACTTCTTGCATTACAATCAGTCATTTCTGACTAATAATCAATCATTTATATCTGAAAATCAATCATTTTTGATGGATTAAAAAGCAAGAAGTAAATGATTGATCAAAATTATTGAAAATTCCCACCAAATCAGATTTAGAGGGCAGTTTTATATATGATTTTTTTTGGGACCCCATATCAGAATTTTTAATAAGGAATAGCTATAATGCACTGTATAAAATACACATATGAAACAGAAATAAATGATAACTTCAACAGATTTTAAAAATAACTCTAATTTCAAAATTTCAAGAAATTTAATAAAAGGCAAATAAAAAGATATAGCCTTCACGTCAATACTTTTGAAAAAATTCAAGCTTACTTAGAAAACTATACCAGCATTTATAAATTTATGCAAAAAATAACGACTGCCAACAATCTCTTGTAATTTATTGTATTTTATAGTAAAAGGAAATTCTCACTATAATGTCACGTCCCGCGACTCTACCGCCACAAGTAACAAGCAGATTAAGAAACCAATAAAGGAATCAAGACAGCATTACAGCGAGTGTGATTTTATCAACGCAAGTTATAGACAAATCTAAAGATCAATAGGATGATCAATATGAAATTACCATGTGTCGTTATAATACCCACACATGATAACAAATCGACTGACCCAGAGAGAAAGTGAATGAAGCCCTACAATACCAACACACTACCGTCATAACATGCGACTTGTAATAGCATGTGACTTGTTATAACATGCGACTGGTCATAGCATGTTACTCGTCATACTTGACCTTTCAAAGTTCTATAAAAAGCGAAAGTTCCAAGAGAAGTCAGTCCAGTACCATCATCTCTACACCGCGAGTTCAGTTAGCTAGTCAACGTTCGATTTCTACAATGTGACCAACGCGAGTCCAGTCCAGTGCCATCGAATCTATACCACGAGTGTAATCCAGTCAGTCCAGCTTCTCCAGATTTCTACCGCTACTCAACCCGAATTCTAACTCGGCGCTGAGTTCAACGACATTAGAAAGTGAAGGGGAATCGCCTTCCAAATTCTCTTGAAACTGGGATCGAAGAATCATCTAGATCAACTGTCTTGATTACGAATTTACTATACAGCAGAAACTATCTGAAGATTACAAGTTACACTCAACTGACCACATTCGCTTACTGGACTCAATTGATCATCAATAAATTCAAACTCAGGATAACTAAAAGGGTATTTCTAATTACAATTCTATATTTACATTTCCATGGTGCTTACCTGATATAATTTCAATTGACAATAAATATATTTTATATACCTAACCCTTCTCAATCACTGACTATTCCTCATCCCTTAGAGAGGATCCTTCTGATCCTGACATAAAACGAGGAGATCTTTTAAGAAGAGAAATGTTACGTTTCTGACGTAACATACCCAATCTCTCTTTTTCGGTGCATCGGCCGGGAAACACTTAGTCAGTGAATGGGATATCGAAATTTCATGATTAATAGGAATTAAACATTAATAAATTGCAATTACAATTTATATGATTTTACACACATATTGGTTAAAATAAAATAAATTTGATAAAATCACGAAAGGACTTGACCTTGAGGCTAACTTGAGTGATTAAATAATCATTTTATTTTATTTGAAATTTTATACACATATCTTGTTAAAATAAAATAATTTTATCAAATCACAAAGGGATCTGACCTTGAGGCTAACCTAAGTGATTAAATAATTATTTTATTTGCAAAACTGTTTTATTTCCTGATTTCTTGTTATTTTGTACAAACTGTGTTAAAATAAAATAAATTCTGTTGATTCACGCAGGGATTTGACCTTGAGGCTAACCTAAGTGATCAAAAGACTTATTTTATTTGAAATTTTATTATCGGAATTTTTGAAAGTGCAGAGATTACATAGGATTTTGTGCTTGAGTCATGCCTGTCTAATCTCGTACTTCTTTAATTCTAAATTGTTGACTATGTTTTAATTTGAGTTAAAACGAGAAAAAGCAGAACAAGAGACTATAAGTCCTTTTTAGATTCGTTGAACGGTCACCATTTGATGACGATCAATTGGGTAAGGCAAAATTCAAGTGCTCATACAGTATCGTTTGAAACTTTTATTTTAACTCTGTTAACTAACAGAATATTTTTAATTGCAAAAGATTGACCAAGATGTTGTGCTTGAGTCAGGCTTGTCCAATCTTGCATTAATTAAATTCTGTATAATTTATAATTTTGTTTATGTCTGTGTAATAAAAAAAATATAACAAAAAATTTTTTTTTGTGAGTGTAACAATTATTTAAAACCCATTTATGACCTATACCATCCGACGATTATATAAAAAAAAAAACATATCAAGTATCCCAGGTAAGACAAGGAACAAAATTATTTTCTATAAGAATAAATTTGAAACAAAAAATTCTAAATAAATATTTTTTCTGTAAGCACATGGAAATTGGTAGAATTAAGGCATATTATTTTTAAGAATTTTGATTGATGATTATAAATTTACCTGACTCGGAACATTGAGACAATTCATATTTTCTAATAAAAAATTATTAATCACATTTATTGATTACAAAAAATTTTTAAACAAAAGATATTTGAAAAAATTTTCTGCTGATCCAAATTAATATTTATGTATTGCAATTTTAAAAGTGTCTCCATGTACGTATCAGTAAATTTTATTTTATAATAACCTATGTCGGGACCCAACCCCAGTGAATTAGGGAAATCACAAATTCAAGAAAATCCTATTACGCGCAGTCAAGTTAAGAAAAATACTGAACTTGCAAAAATTGTGGCACAAAATCAAACTGGTCCCCTTAAACCAAAAAGAACTATTACTGTAAAGGAAAAGGTAACTAAAGATAATTTTGAAAATTTTTATAACAAGGACAAAACAAATATCAGTTTGCAATTAGATAATATTTCTTTAGAGAAAACCTTAACGTTTGAACAATTCGAAACTGCCGGAACAAGCAATTCATCTGACTCGAATAATTGGCGTAATTCAAATTCAAAAACTAATTCGAGTATTATTTGTGGATCAATTGATCAGGACGAAACATTAAAAAACGAAACTACTTATATTGACAACGAAGATATAAGTTTACTTAGTTCAACGATAATTCCAAAAAACACAGTCGAAGAAAGAACTAAAATAAATTTATCAGAAAACTCTCTTAAACGCCAAACAGTTTTAAGTAATAACGATAGCGACGATAATAGTACCGACAACGAACAAATGGAACAAATTGTTCACAAAAATCCTGCAGAAAACGTTAATCCAATTAGAAACAACGAAATGGTCCTACCTAATAATCAACAAGTATCCTTACGCGACGCGTTAGAAGTAGTACCCTTATTTGATGGAAGTAACATTCCATTATCACATTTTATTGAAGGATGTTATGAGGCAAAGGCAATGCTGCCAACACCCGCAGCTCAAGAAAATTTAGGACGATTATTGAGAAGTAAATTATCAGGAGAAGCGAGAAAATGTATCTTTGGATCGACTTATAATAATATGGAGGAATTAATTGAAAAACTCAAAAGAGTATACGCCCCAGCAAAAAGTGTGTATCAATTACAAGGAGAATTGGGGAATACCTATATGTGGGAAAAAGAGAACGTACTTTCCTATGCAGCTAGAATTAAGGAGATTGCCGACAGAATCGAAGACGCTCATAGACTCAACAATAATGGACAAGTAGATAATACCTTCAAACAGAACCTTCAAAAAGATGTTATTCAATGCTTTATTCGCGGTCTGCGTCCCGAATTAGAAATTCGAGTAAAAACAAAGGAAACATTCAAAGAAGTTTTCAATGACACAATCAACGTAGAAAGAGACTTGGCAGCATCATCCGCACTACGGAGAAATAAAAATTCAGATTATTTAAAAATGGATGATTCTATAAATAATAGAAATAATAAAACAACTCGGTTCAATGTTGCACGAGATAACAACATAAATTGTATAATATGTAAAAAACCAGGTCATGTTGCTGAAAATTGTTATCATTTAACCAAAGCACAAGAAGCAGTATCTAGAAAACAAAGTCCTAATTTTTTTATGCAAAACAAGAAAATTTAGATCACAACAGGTATGCAAATCACAGACAATTTTTAAATCAAAATAGCCAACGAGAAATACGAAATCAGCAATTAAGTAGACCAAATCAAAATTATCCACAAAAATCAGAAGTTATATGCAACTATTGTAAAAAACCAGGACATGTTATAACAAATTGTAACGTTAGATTAAATAAGCAACAATCGCAAAATTCGGAAAATTCAAACGCTCTCCCCAGTACGGATGCACTGAGGAAAGCGTAAGGCAAGAACCAGAAGCATCCACTTCTAACGATCAACCGGCTATAAAGATAAGCGTTTCCAAACCAAGTATAATTCCATCGATAATGATATGCGCAGAAGGCCTTCAAAGCCCTGCTCGCATGATGATAGATACCGGTGCTGGTCGAAATTTGATTAAACAAAATTCCGTAAATCCTAATTTGCCAATAAATGAAAAAATAGTGTTAAAACTTACAGGAATAAATAATTTACCACTTTTTACAATGGGACAAATACAAATAAACATTCTAGGATATCCAACAATATTGAATATAATTCCTAATGAAGTTCCAATAGATGAAGACGGAGTTCTAGGTTCAGAATTTTTTCGAGAAAATAAAGTCAATATAAATTATGTATCAAAATGTCTAGAAATACAAAATAAATTGTATCCATTTGAATCGACACAGATATTAACAATTCCAGCTAGAACAGTAACAACATTTTATGTTCCAATTGAAAATACTGAAAAAATCGAAGGTTACGTACCTCGGCTACATTTTGGCGAAGGAATTTATGCAGGGGACGCAATTGTAAAAAATTGCAACGGTAAAGCTTATATCAAATTTGCAAATACAAACGAAATTTCAGTAACGATATCAATACCAGCTATTACTTTAGAAGACTTTGAAGAAAGAGATTTTCAAAATGTAATAAGTCAATCAAGCAATTTAAAAAACTTGAGTGATGACGATTTATCTAACCAAATACTGAATAGCTTCTTAAAAACCGAAAATTCTTTCAACAATCCATGCAGATTTTTTAACATAACAGGTGAAGAAAGAATAGAATACATTAAAAAACTTCTTCGTTTGGATCATTTGAATCAAGACGAATACGAACATGTAGAGAGATTAATTATTAACAGTGCAGACAGATTTCAAATTCCAGGAGAACCACTTGAAGCTACTAACGTTTTGCAACATTCAATTCCAACTACAGATGATTCTCCAATTTTTTCAAGACAATATAGATTTCCCCCTGTTCATAAAGAAGAAATTACAAAACAAGTTGACGAATTATTAAAAAATAAAACAACAAAATCTTCACAATCACCGTATAACACTCCAGTTTGGATTGTTCCTAAAAAACCAGACTCTAAAGGTAAAATAAAATGGCGAATGGTTCTAGACTTCAGAAAACTTAATGAAAAAACAATCGGAGATTCTTACCCACTACCTAACATAAATGATATACTCGATTCACTCGGATCTGCCAAATATTTTTCAGTATTTGATTTAGCTACTGGTTTTCACCATATAAAAATGGACCCTAAAGACTCTCATAAAACTGCATTTTCTACACCTCATGGCCATTATGAATTTGATAGAATGCCCTTTGGTTTAAAAACCGCCCCTGCAACATTTCAAAGGTTAATGGATATTACTTTAACTGGATTAATAGGGACAGAACTCTTTGTATATCTTGATGACATAGTCATATTTGCTGATACACTAGAAGAACATGAGAAAAAATTTAATAATTTAATACAACGTCTTCGAAAAGCAAAACTTCATTTACAACCAGACAAATGTGAATTTCTACGACCTGAGATAGGATATTTAGGTCATATAATTGATAAAAATGGAGTTCGACCGGACCCCAAAAAAATAATAGCCGTAAAAGAATTTCCAGTTCCAAAAACACAAAAGAATGTCAAACAATTTTTAGGATTAGCAGGATATTATCGTAGATTTATCGAAGGATTTTCCAAAATTGCCAATCCTCTTAATCAACTTCTAAAAAAAGATACCCCTTTCATATGGACCGATAAACAGCAAACAGCTTTTGATATTTTAAAATCAAGATTATGTGAAGAACCACTTTTACAACGACCCGATTTTTCGCAACCCTTTGTTCTCACAACAGATGCCTCAGGATACGCAATAGGAGGTATATTATCACAAGGTAAAATAGGCAAAGATAAGCCAATAGCATATGCTTCACGTAGTTTAAGTGACGCTGAGAAAAAATATGACACATATGAAAAAGAAGCACTTGCAATAATATTTTGTGTCACTCATTTCCGTCCTTATTTATATGGAAGAAAATTTACCCTAGTAACCGATCATAAACCACTAGTTTGGTTTCAAAATTCTAAGGACCCTTGCTCACGAGTTTCGCGCTGGAGGTTAAAACTCGCTGAATATGATTTTGATGTAGTATACAAAGCAGGAAAAATGAATGTCAATGCAGACGCTCTTTCAAGAAACCCTATTATTAATGAAGAAAGATCAAGAAATTTACACGAAGATGATGATGATACTTTTATGACATCTCAAGAAAAAATGAATCTTGAGAATGCTTTTATAAAAATTAATCAAGAAAATAATATCAAAAAAGGAAATACTTTAGAAAATAAATATTTTAATTCAATATTCGCCGAAGATGATGCGAATGACTTCAGTGAAACTTCAGAAGGACCAATATTCGATGATAATTTGAGGTTTTCTGATATTTTCAATGGAATCTTAAATGAGAAATTACTTAATGAAATTAATAAAGATATAGTCAAGTATAAAAATTTATTTAAACTGCTATCTTCAAAACTTTCTGTTATAAATTATGAAAATTCGCCATGGAAAACCACGACTACTAGGGGTAAAAAGAAAAAACAAGAACAAATGAAAAATTCAAATCAGCACAAAAATCTAGAAAATTTAAATCAAAATGAAATCGAAGAAAAATTAGACGAAAATTTTTCTTCTAAACCTCTTGTGAGAAAACCTCGAGGTGAGCCAAGAAAAAATCTACTTACAAATTTAAAAATTATTCCCTCTCAAACAAAAAGAAAGAGAGGTAGACCAAGAAAACAAATATATGAAAATGAATTACTAGAAATAAATATACAAAAAGGAAGCCAAACAAAAGTAAAATCAGATTCCGACTCTGATCCTGATTCTGATCCTGAATATTTGGACTATTTAAAAGAAATGCAAGCAAAAAATAAAAGAAATAAAAATGGCAAAAAGCCTAAACAATTTATTATACCTCAAGCGGAAAAAAGCGAAAATTATTTTTCTACTTCTGAAGACGAAGTAAGTGATATGAAACCTGAAGATGAAGAGAACTCTGAAAGCTCTTGTATTGAAGAAATTTTTGAAAATGAAAATATCGAAGACACTTTTTATGAACGAAATTCTGAAATAAACAAAAATCGACAAATAAAAACCAGGGAAAATGTTGAAAATGATAATAATTCAGAATTTGAAGAAAACCGTCCAGCCCCAGAGCCCCCTCCAACCAAATCAAAATCTACCAGGCAAATTTTAATGAATAAAAATATCGTTGAATGTCGCGATCAATTAACAATTCGAAAAGATAATTATGTATATTTTGTTACAACAAATGGAAATCCTCGAGATAATGGATCAAAAAGTCTAGAAAAACGTGGAACCTTACCAAAATTCAAAAACTTACAGAAGGGAACAGCGAAAGAAATTAAAAAAGGAAACTATTATCATTTTGCTCTTCCGATTGAAGGAGAAATTCAAGACAATTTATCTGAAACCTTGAATAATATAAAATTGTCAATTTATTCATTACACGAATTATCTCAAAAATTGAATTTACGATCAATTAGTATTTCAAAGACTTCAAAAGTCAACCATATAGCTTGGTAAGAAATAAAATTAATATTTTATTTAGTTTTTGCAAATTCTCTTACGAAAATAATAGTTTGTAATGGCATAACGCAATATCCAACAAAAGAACAAAGATCACAATTAATTGAAGAAGCACACTCCTCAGCATTAGGAGGCCATAAAGGTGTCACAAAGACCTATAATCGAATTCGTCAAAAATTTTTTTGGGAAAATATGAAAGTTGATATTCAAAAGTATATTCAAGGCTGTTTACAATGCCAAATAAAAAAATTAGTTCGGGTTAAAACCAAAAATCCTATGGTTATTACTGATACACCCACTACTGCCTTCGAAAAAATATCAATGGATATTGTTGGTCCACTACCAGAAACAAAGTCTGGAAATCTGTATATTCTTACTATACAAGATAATTTTACAAAATACTCTCTAGCAATACCTCTTTCCAATCATAAAGCTGGTACAATAGCAGACGCATTCGTGAAAAAATTTATTTGCATATTTGGATCGCCAAAAGGAGTACTGACGGATCAAGGCAGAGATTTTTTAAGCAATTTATTAAAAAGATTAGCAAAACGCTTTAGAATCAAACAATTTCGTACCACAGCTTTTCACCCTCAATCCAATGGATCACTTGAACGATCACATCATGTCCTAGGTGAATATCTCAAACAATTTGTAGCAAAAAATTCAGAACGGGACGATTGGCTAGAATTAGCAATGTTCTCATATAACACAAGTGTACACGAAGCCACAAAATGTACGCCTTACGAATTAGTTTTTGGCAAATTAGCCCGTGAACCCTCTAGTGAAGCTCTATCACAGAATGAAAAATTGCAAACCCATGATGATTATTTGATCAATTTTTTCACACAACTGCATGAAATGCGAACACAAGCAAGAGAAAACCTCATAAAGGCAAAAGAAAAATCAAAAATGTACCACGATAGAAAAATAAATCCCTTGGAAATAAAAATTGGGGATAATGTATTTTTATTAAAAGGAGGAAAAATTAAAAAGCTGGATAATCAATACACAGGACCTCACGAAGTTTTAGATGTACTGGGAAAAGGAAATGTAAAAATCAACATAAAAGGAAAACCGACATTAGTTCACATCAATCGAATAAAAAGATCGCACATAAATATACAAAATTGATTAACTAAATTTGAATTCAAACTTAAAAGAATATAAACTTTGCATGAAACTAAAGCGTTTTGAATAACTAAACCAGGAAATGTTCTAAACAAAAAGATCTTTTGAAATTTTATTCTAATCTTATTTTTCTATTTCAGAAATTCGAGAAGCTCACTGTACCTTTTAAATAGCAATCAAAAAATTTTAATAGATTTCATGTTTTTTTTTCAGAGTAAATTAAACTCCTCAAACTAGCAAGTACTTATCAAATGCATTGAAATTTTTCAACTTTTCTCTTCTGTTCAGCACAAACTAAAAATCTAATATCATCACACAAAAATTATATCTTTAAAATTCTTATAAATACTTTCTTTATATTTGATTCAATCATTTTTGTTTTTGTTCATTGAATATTTAAAAAACAAACTAATAACCTTTTTAGTAAGACAAATGCTAGTTTTTATTCGAATCAACATTTGATTTTATCACTTAAAGAAAAATATAGAAATATTTGCATTTTTCTTCTTTTTTTGGATGAAAAAAAAGCCTTTTTCTGACAAGAATAAATAAGCACTTCATAATTGGTGCCATCATAAATATAATTTCAGTTTTGATTTTTTTCTATCAAGGGAACTTTTCTTGATTCCCATCCTATTGGAAGAACAGTTTCTACAAATATTGAGTCTGTAAATGTAAACTGTGCGATGGCGTTACAAAATTGTTAATGTGAAAATTGCTTTTCCAATAGAAATTAATGTGCAACAATAACAAATTGAATATTTACTATTCTTCATATGTTTCATGCACAAATAACTCTATTAATTTTACAAGAAAGATTAGAAAAACAATTAAAAGTACAAGAATTGTAGGAAAATCTATTACCCTGTTATTATGTAAAATTGTTTTTCTTATGATTATTTTATTCATTTAATAATACACCAATGTAATTGAAGTTCATGAATTTAATTTTTAGAAACATGTAAAAGTAATAATAAGCAATAGCAATGCCATGTTTTGAAGAAATCAATTTTAGATTTAACCAAGTTTTTTCTCTTCAATGTACCAAGTTACAACGTCTATTAATTCATATATGTAATCAACGATCTTAATATTATTTTTAATCTCTATTAATATTATATATGTCAATTTCTTTTATGTATAATCAATAATTTATAAGGCTTTTTAGATTTTATTTTTACTAATGTATACATTTAACGATCGTAATTCTTGGAAATCACTCCTTAATATTTTATATCTAATCGATAAAATTTTACAATTTTTAATCTTCTTTTTATCAACAATCTTCATGTTCTAAGTTTAAATAATTATTATCAATCAAAAAAATTGTCAAATTACCTAATTACCACTATAACATATGTAATCAATGATTGTAATATTTCCGGAATTGTATCCTCTGTTATTACTATGCATTTATGTAAAACTTTTTATAAATTTTTAATTCGCAACAATAATTTAAAATGTTAATTCCTTTGTATAAACGAAATTCTTTATGTTGCAAATTGTCAAATTAAACTAAAAATATGTACTTGATTGAGTAAGCATCCTGGATTAAAAATTTTATTCTTCTTCCGAAGATTCGATCGCGGATCGTTAACTCCCCGCGTTCGAATTAAGGGGGGAGGTGTCACGTCCCGCGACTCTACCGCCACAAGTAACAAGCAGATTAAGAAACCAATAAAGGGATCAAGACAGCATTACAGCGAGTATGATTTTATCGACGCAAGTTATAGACAAATCTAAAGATCAATAGGATGATCAATATGAAATTACCATGTGTCGTTATAATACCCACACATGATAACAAATCGACTGACCCAGAGAGAAAGTGAATGAAGCCCTACAATACCAACACACTACCGTCATAACATGCGACTTGTAATAGCATGTGACTTGTTATAACATGCGACTGGTCATAGCATGTTACTCGTCATACTTGACCTTTCAAAGTTCTATAAAAAGCGAAAGTTCCAAGAGAAGTCAGTCCAGTACCATCATCTCTACACCGCGAGTTCAGTTAGTTAGTCAACGTTCGATTTCTACAATGTGACCAACGCGAGTCCAGTCCAGTGCCATCGAATCTATACCACGAGTGCAATCCAGTCAGTCCAGCTTCTCCAGATTTCTACCGCTACTCAACCCGAATTCTAACTCGGCGCTGAGTTCAACGACATTAGAAAGTGAAGGGGAATCGGCTTCCAAATTCTCTCGAAACTGGGATCGAAGAATCAACTAGATCAACTGTCTTGATTACGAATTTACTATACAGCAGAAACTATCTGAAGATTACAAGTTACACTCAACTGACCACATTCGCTTACTGGACTCAATTGATCATCAATAAATTCAAACTCAGGATAACTAAAAGGGTATTTCTAATTACAATTCTATATTTACATTTCCATGGTGCTTATCTGATATAATTTCAATTGACAATAAATATATTTTATATACCTAACCCTTCTCAATCACTGACTATTCCTCATCCCTTAGAGAGGATCCTTCTGATCCTGACATAAAACGAGGAGATCTTTTAAGAAGAGAAATGTTACGTTTCTGACGTAACAATAACATGAATTAAATATGACGCTTATTCTGAAGAAAAAGTATGTTTTAAAAGTATTAAAATTCTAAAGTATAGGAGTTAATGCAATATTTTAGTTTTTTAAAAATATTTGTTACTATTTTCCGAAAAAGGTGGTTATGAAACGTTTATGGAGTGGATGTAATCACAGCAGGTGCTACATTAATGAGATCATTAAAAGTCTTATCTCGGCGTTAATATCAAGTTTGCGACATATATTAATAATCACTTTTTTAACTTGCATCAAAAAATGTTTTCATGTTACATTAAACAAAAGTAGGTAATTTATTTACGATTCATTTTTAAAAATGAGCTGTTGCCACTTGTGGGATATCAGGGATAAAGTAGTAAATTGTGCAACTAGGGAAAAAAAAATTTATTTTGCGAGTGTGAAGTCTGATGCCCGAGCAAAGCGAGGGTAACAACCACACGAGTAAAATAAATGTTTTTCCCGTGTTGCACACGATTTTTTTTCTACTAGCGGGCCAGAAAGTGGATTTGTTTGCCTTATTTTATGCGACTCCGGTGCGTATACGAGTTTTTATGCGTGCACTTGAATCTAATCTAGTATTGTAGTTGTTTGCGGCGCTAGTCATTACACTTGATATGTCACGACTAGTCCCGGCCATTTTGATTTTATCGATCTTGTTTAGTAGTAATGAATTTTAGAAGACGCATGCGCAGTTCAAATGTAGAGGGCTTTGCCAGTAAGATGCTAACGCTGTACGAAGAAGAAGAAGAATAAGAAGAAGGATTGAGCTTCGTTTCATGGCTATGGGCGCATGCGCAGTTCAATTTTTACATTTCATTCCTTTGTAGCGCAATGCACTACATTGCGCTACCGTTAACTGTAGCGAAAAAACGAGTTTGCATGCCGGTGGCACATAAAATTTGTTACGACACTGAAAAAACAGTATAGCTGAGAGAACTATATTTTGGTCCTCAGAACCAGAAAATATTGCTATCAGACCAATGCTACGGTATGGTCCTCTGAACTATACCTGTTATAACAATGCATTTGATAGAGTTGTCGCATGTTCTGTAATCCAGAGCTTTAATTATAAATAATAGGAAATGAAAAAATGATAGTCAAATTATTGTGAATATGTTAGTATTTACCTTGGAAAGCTTCGATATATTTTCTTAATGCCCAATCAGTCAATATTTTTTTTCACCCACTCGTCCATCGCTGTTGCGAATTTTTGCGCGTGATGAAATAATACGCGATACGTAAAAATGATCTTTCAAACAAAGAAAAAATGCTCCAAACAAATCGACTAACGCTTCAAAAACGACTCGAACAAATGACACTTTTTTCTCATTTCGAGGTTAGAGTCGCGTGCATGCGAAATAATGTATAAGTCGCGCGGCAAACACGGACAGCAACACGACACTACATACTTACAGCGACACTGAACGCAACACACTCAACACCCGAGAGGGCGCTTCGCGGGAGGGCAGCGTCTCGCCCAGAGGAATTCGTGAGGTCACGCACGGAGCAGACGCGTCCTGCAGCCCACCAACGGTAGTAGCCGAAAGGACTCTGCCAGCAGCTGGGCTGTCGCCGTCAGGATGGCCGTCAAGGGAGCTCTATAGACAGTCTTTCCCTAGCGGTGGGCCTGCCGGGCGCACCTTCAAGCGCATGAGGACGCGGTGTGGAGCAAAAGCATCAGGGGACATTGAACAGGTCCCTTGATACCGTATGAGTGAAAACAGTGTGAATGCGGGGGGCCCCTTAATAGGGGTATCACCCCAAATTCGCATGCGGCAGTGACGCTGTAGTTCCCTCGTGCCTTCTTGTGGACACATCACAACTACATGCACGCTACCGACACCCACACATACAAGAACGAATGCACTGCTGAGTGAATGGGCTGCGGCCGGCGCCTGGTGGATATTCCCGATAGACTAGCCAAGGGAGGAGTAGTAGCCTCCCGATCAGGATAGGACGCGATGTAAGTACCTTACCTCTGTGGAAGTAATATGGGTAAATGTAAGTCCCTCCGGTGTTCGGCTGCGAAGGGCAAAGATCCCGTGAAACCACATGTTAAATTGGGAAAACCGCTCACGTTTCTACCGTCTGGAGCCAATTTCGGGGTTGAAATCATGGATGCCCGGGCGCAGGAATGAAGGATTACCTGGTCAGTATTTCCTTATATCCGACGCTGCGTAGGATAAATCGCACACCGTGTAGCCTGAAGTCCGCGTCAGGTGTCGGGGCGGACCCGGCACCGCTCGGTCGATAGGGGTGACGTTAAACCTTTAGCATCATTATGGCGCGGGCCTATCCCGTAACCTTCTTATTAGCTTCATTTAATGTGCCGATAGGATCGACCATCCGATAAGACGCTTCTCGACTTCGGCGCACATAACTAGGGATATATAGAGGCGGGGATAGTAGCCCTACTGCGGTAGGGCTCCCATGATGGGCGAACCGTCATAAGACACGACGGTAATTAATATGAACCCTATTATAAATAAAAAAGATAAAGAGGTGAAGGCACCGGATACGCCCTCACACACTCCTCCCGGGGCTGAGGGATAGAAGGACGTCCTTCAGCTCCTGAAGGAGCAAAATGGAAAAATGGAAAGGCTAGCCAGGGCCCTCAGCGTTATCCAACAGGGTATGCTGAAGAATAACCCTGGCTTTGTAAAAGATTCGGTGAACGAGGCAACTGAGGTGTTGAGCGGTATGCTCAAACCCAATAAATGCCTCCTAGAAAGCGGGGTGGAAATCCAGAAGAAGCTGGAATCCCACTCCGCCTCAAAAAAGATGGGTATCTTCCGGAGACTACGTTCAGCATCTCTGGGAGATACCCCCAAAAAGCTGACAAAGGGGGAGAAGAGGGTTGCCCCCCCCTCGAGGATCGGCTCCCTAAGAAAGGGAAGGGCGGCTTATCGCCATCCTACGAGGCGGTCACCAGAGGCCAGACCCCACAAAAGGATGGGGAATGGTAGCTGGTGCAAAAGAAAAAAAAAGAGAAAAAGAAGAAAGAGGCTCCTGTGCCTTCTGGGCAGGAACCTAAAGCAAAGGGGAAGTTGCCGAGGCGCTCTCCGACTGCCAGGTCGGGTGATGCTATCAGGGTGTCGGCGGAGAACGGCGAGTCCTACGCCGAGATCCTGAAAGCCATGAAGGCGAAGGTTAACCCCCAAAATTCGGGAGCGGAGGTCCTCTCCATCCGAAGAACCAGGAGGGAGGAGATCCTTCTGGTCCTAAAGAAAGATGGCGACGTCTCAGCCTTCGAGAAGGCGCTCGATCAGGCGGTCGGAGTGAAGGCCAACGTAAAGTCTTTGGTCTCGAAGAGGAACCTCGAAGTTAGGAACCTCAACGAGACCGTCACAAGGGAAGAGCTTGTTGCCGCGCTGTGTATCGTGCTGGGCAAGCCAGACCTCGTGGAGCAGTGCAGGCTGTACAAGCGCTTCTGCGTTGTGCAGACTGCGGTGGTCCGTTTAACCGAGGCGGAAGCTCGGAGCTTGCTCGGGCTCGGTAAGCTAAGGGTGGGGTGGGTGGACTGCCGCATCCGAGAGCATGTCGAGGTTGCCCGGTGCTCCAGGTGCCAGGGATATGGCCATGTGTCGCGTGGCTGCACGCTTCCAGGCAGTAAGGACGCCTGCTGGAGGTGTGGGGGCGCGTCGCACGTGGCCAAGGAGTGTAAGGCTCAGCCTAAGTGCCTGACATGTGCCGATAGGGGTGAAAAAGAAGTCGGCCATGCTTCGGGGAGCGGTATATATATATATATATATATATGAACTGTATATGTGTATATATATATAATATATATATATGAACTGTATATGTGTATATATATATAATATATATATATATATTTAGGGCGGAGCTCCAGAGGTTGAGGAGTGGAAAGTGAAGTTTCTACAGCTCAACCGCGGGAGAGGGAAGGAAGCCCAGAACCTACTGATGCAGACTGCCAAGAAGAGGGGGGCCGATGTGTTGCTCATTAGTGAGCAAAACAAATGGTCTGTAAACTCTGCTTGGTACCAGGATGCATCACGGAGGGCTGGGATCCTTGTTTGTAGCCCTGATTTGAACATCGGGGAATTCCTGAAGACCGACGCGGGGTTTGTTTGGGTGGAGGTGGCGGGGGTACGTGTGTACAGCTGCTACTTCTCCCCCAACGATCCTTCCGAGATCTTTGAGACCCAGATCCTCTTCCTTGAGGAAAGCCTCAAAGAGGCTAGTGGGCGGTCCCTTATTGCGGGCGACTTTAATAGTAAGTCGCCCGTCTGGACAGGAGGGGAATCTTGTCGGAGAGATGGTCGCCAGGAATGACCTGATTGTATTGAATCGGGGCAGGGATTTTACGTTCAGACGAGAAGCGGGGGGGTCGATTATCGACCTCACGATTTCCGCGCCCCGTCTTGCCTCCAGGATTGGCGACTGGTGCGTCCTCGATGTAAAAACATTGATTGACCATCAGTGCATTGAGTTTAGCATCCAGAAAAGGAGTCACCCAGTGAATACGGGAAGGGGCGGCAAGGTAAGGAGCCCCTCCTGGAACACAAAACGACTCAGCAAAGACAAGCTTCGCGAACATCTCGAAGAAACCAGGCTCATAGAGATGAGCTTGGTTGGGCAAGGTCTGCTGGGTCGTTGGAGGACACTGTGCGGGGGGCGAGGCGGAAAGTGGTCGCAGCACGTGACCACTCCATGCCTCGCCTTCGCACAGGCGTACCGGGGACTCGATGTACTGGTGGAACGACCAGTTTTCCGTCCTGCGTCGAAAGTGCCTTACAGCGCGGCGGAGTTTTACCCGCTCAAAGGATGATCCTCTGCTGCGCGAGGCATGGAAAAAAGCAAAATCAGCTCTGAGGCAAGGCATAAAGAAAAGCCGACTTCAGTGCTGGAAAGACTTGATCGGAGAAGTCGAGAAGGTTCCATGGGGTCTCGCCTTCAAAATAGTCACTAAGAGATTGGTGACTAGAAGAAAGACCCCGGGCCTGGATAATGCCGATCGAGTGAAGTACATCGTGCGAAGCTTGTTCCCGCATGTAGAGCCGTTTCAAAGACAGGACCGAAGTACCTGCGTGGTCCGGAGCCAAGAACTCTTCACTCTCGAAGAACTAAAGAGAGCGGGTGGAAGGCTCAAGGCAAACACAGCGCCGGGGATCGACGGGTTGCCGAACGAGATCCTCAAAGAAGTGATCGGGGTATACCCGGATATACCAGTTCGGCTTTCGGAAAGGCAAGTCCACAGTTGACGCCATCCAGGCAGTGGTGGACATCGCCAATAAAAGTAAGAAGAGGAACTGGTAAGCGTAAGGGATTCTGCGCGTTGATCTGCATTGACATACGCAATGCGTTCAATACCTCGAGATGGAAAATCTGCATCGAGGCGATGGTTGGGAAAAAGGTTCCAGACTACCTGTTACGAATGATAGATGACTATCTGAGCGACAGGTGGGTGATATACGAGGGCGACAAATGGTCTCTCAAGGAAGAGATGACATGTGGCGCCCCTCAAGGGTCGCGGGTAGGTCCACTCGTTTGGAGCGTCATGTACGACGATTTCCTGCGCATGAACCTGCCTGCTGGAACGAGCATCATCGGCTTCGCGGATGACGCACTTGTCGTGTGCGCCGCTGACGACGTCAAAATCCTGGAGCTGAGGATCAATGATAGTCTGTGGCGGGCAAAGCGTTGGTTGAATAGCAGATTCCTGAAAATGACCACTGAAAAGACTGAGGCTTTGCTGGTCACAGACAGGAGATCCTTCAAATACCCGAGGATCGTTCTCGGGAAACATGAAATCAAGTGGAAAAAGAGCATTAAGTACCTGGGTGTTCAGTTGGATCGAAGGCTTAGCTTCGGCGAACACCTGCAGATCGCGACTGCCAAAGCCATCCAATGTGGGGCCGCCCTGACTCGGCTCATGCCCAACATTCGTGGTCCTAGGGAAGCTAAGAGAAGGCTGGTGGCGAGCGTGGTAAATTCGAAGCTGCTCTATGCAGCTCCGATCTGGACAAGTGCCCTTAACAACCATGCTATCCTGAAGAAGCTGTTCTCGGCACAGAGAGGTGTGGTGATGAGAATTGTCTCAGCATACCGAATTGTGTCAACGAGTGCTGTGCTGGTCCTGGCGAGCGTCCCGCCAATAGATTTATTGGCGGAGGAAAGGCAGAAGACCTTTCAGCTTCGCAAGGAGCTTACCTGCGCTGACCTGCAGGAAATCGCTCGCGCAAAGGAGGCCATCCGCAAGGATGGAAGGCGCAGACTCGTCGAGAAATGGCAGACGAGATGGCATGGTGACCAAACCGGGAGATGGACACACCGTCTGATCCCGGAGCTCGCCACTTGGCTGGATAGAAAGCACGGTCAAGTCGGCTTTTACCTGGCGCAAGCGCTTTCGGGCCATGTTTGCTTTAATGCGTACCTGAAGCGCTTCAAGAAAAGAGACGATGAGTCATGCCGCTACTGCGGTTCCCTTGTGGAAAATGCAGAGCACACACTCTTTGTCTGTGCCAGGTAGGGCGCTGAAAGGGAGGCTGTCGGTCGGGCAGTGGGCGCACAACTCACTCCTGACACGATGGTCTCTCTCATGCTCCATTCTGAACAGATATGGATGCTTATCGAGTCATTCGTCGCCCTGGTCATGAAGACGAGGGAGCTTGATGGGCGTTCAGAGCGCGGCAACAATGGGGGCCAGTAGAAATTGCATCGGGGCCTACACCCGCGGACCTGCGTCTTGGGCGGACTTGGCTGTTCGCGTCGACCGAGGGAGGAATCTTCTTATTCCTTTCCTGGTTGGCGCGGCTAGCCGGCCTGCCTAACGGACGTGTTTCCGCAGATGGGAGTCCCGGGCAAACGGACGACGGAAGAGTCGTACGTGACTTTAAGCTGGAACCAACTGCCCGCGAAGTTTAGAGCCGAAAAATTTGGAAAAAAATACCTCTATTTCTCAACCTACACGGAGAAAAGTAAACCTGAATAGTTACCACCGAAACCATAATGGTTTCTGTGCTGACCGCAATCGTTGGGCAGAAATTTTGTGTTGTAGCAATTCTGCGTTTGCTACTGTCTTAGCCCGTAAAGTTCCTCCTTAGACCGTAACCATTACTCCGCGAAACCAGAACGTGATCTGGAGGAATCATTACTGCGTTGGCAATAACAGTTATTCCTCTATACCGAAAACGTTTCTCCCGGCGCAGTTCTTGATGTAAGTTTTACTGGGTAGTGGTTCTGGAGGGTTTAGAGTTGTTACTCGTCATCAAAATCCTCCCCGAAAAGCTCCTGGAACGCCTTGCGTTTGATGGTCCTACAAGACGTTGATCCCAGTGATGACGTAGTGGCTTCGATCGGAGAACAGCGTGTCGGTATGTCCAGGATGTCTTCGTCGGCGGTCGCGGTCTTGGTAGCTTGGAGGCCCACCCCCTATCACATGACATTGACATTATTATGACATTATGACATGACATGACATTATTATCTCCAGGGCCGGTAAACCTCTAATGGATGTGGTGTGCCTGTAACTTAGTTCACGTGCACAGTTGTACGCGGTGCTAGTTGTCACAAGCGTGCGGAGCGCGGGAAGGGGAACTGGCTTCATATGAGTTCCGCCATTGTTGTTTACAAGTATTTCATTACGCACAATTCATTACGTGATTGCGCGTTATCATGAATAAAAAATACGAAATTGAGTTTGCTGTTCGTGGACGTACCACTTGAAGGGATCGGAAGGAAAGTGTGCCTATCCATCGGTTTTCGAAGAGAGGAGATGCTGGACCACGATGGATAGAAGCTTGCGCGCATTCTTACATGTCGAGGTTAGAATAACTTCAAGTAGTAGAAAGGATATTTTATGTAATTTAGCCACAAAGCCAGAATCGTATCGGATCGAAAGCTGAATTGCATCAAAAAAAGATTATGCTGTCTGTTTGGTGGGATTGCAAAGGTGCGGTATTTTTTGAGCTACTTTCAAGGAACAAAACGATTAATTCGGATGTCTACTGTTGGCAGATAAACAAATTGAATTCAGCGGACAAAGAAAAATGGCCACAATTGATCAATCGTAAAGGTGTAATTTTTTACCATGACAAAACTACACCACACACATCTTTAGCCACTCGCCAAAAACTATTAAGGCTTGGTTAGGGAGTTATGTTACGTCCACCATATAGTCCTGACCGTGCACCATCAGATTACTATTTATTTCGATCATAAAAAAACTCCTTGAATGGTAAAACTTTCAATGATGATCAAGCTGTGAAATCGCACTTGTTTCAGTTTTATCGATAATGATCAGAAGTTAATTAAAAAAATAAGTTAATTCGTGCGGTTTGCTAAGAGATTGCGTAACTTGATTATTATTCCATCGTTCCAATATTCCGAACATGCGTTGGAAAGCTACTGTCATTGTGCGTCTTTTTCAGTATATGTTATTCATTTGAAACGTAAACAACAATAATTTCTTTTCACTCAAATATGTCGAACTTTGTGCCTGAAAAAGTGTTTTTGTGGGGAGTTCTTCTTCATTACTTTAATATGAAGAAAACTGCTGCCGAAAGTCATCGTATTTTGGTGTAAGTTTATGGTGAACATTCTCTAGCTGGGCGAACTTGCCAAAAGTGGTTTGCACGATTTGAAAGTGGTGATTTTGGCTTGGAAGACGAACGTCCTGGGCAGCCAAAAAAGTTTGAAGATGAAGAACTGGAAGCATTACTCGATGAAGATTGTTGCTAAACACAAGAAGAGCTCGCAG
This sequence comes from Diplolepis rosae, assembly GCA_030998225.1. Taxonomy (NCBI): domain Eukaryota; kingdom Metazoa; phylum Arthropoda; class Insecta; order Hymenoptera; family Diplolepididae; genus Diplolepis; species Diplolepis rosae. Next base: position 19,873,049 of record JAPYXD010000723.1, on the reverse strand, counting down.
AATCTTTGGGAGTCATTGAAGCAGCCATTTCAAAACGTTTAAAAGCAGCCGGATACATTCAGAAGCAACGAAATTGGGTTCCACATGAACTCAAGCCGAGAGACGTTAAAAGGCGATTTTGTGGATTTTCCTCACAATTTATGTCGCGGTCACCTCATTTAATCGACCACTGCGATGTTTGTCTTGGAAGCTTGTACGACCTCGTTTAAAGTCTGCCACCCAATACTTTATTGTTGTAAACGAAGGAGCAGACTCCCCCAGAGTAGAATCTAGCTCGGCTTTGATATTGTTTGGACAGAGACCTTTCAAATGAAAGTATTGTATCACATAATGATGACCAATTTTTTCAATGTTTACAAATTTACTGAGAGCGTTCACTATTGATTGCTTTGAAACAAATACTAAACAACGTATCGTCTTAAAACTTCTAACTTAAGCTTTGTAAGGTTGGTATTTCCAAACATAGTAATTTTTTTCAAAAAGCAACCATCATCCATACGTCAGGTCGTGTATTTCTGGGACTACCCTCGTATATAAGATAGATTCTTGACCTAAAAGTGCACGGAGAAAAATAACTCTGGTTAACAAAATATGACTTATGTGTAACTAATGCCGCAAACGTGAAGAGTACCTAGCTTTGAGAACAAGTGAAATGACGAGAGTGAAATAGATGAATTTGAGTGTTTCATGCTAGCCAATTTCACGTGTAACGTACGTGAAAGCTGGTGAAATTTAAGCGTTTGGTAGACTAGCCTTACAATGTCACGTCCGTGGTTGACAGGCGTACACCGACGCTGTCTGATTGGTGAACGTGGAAGCTCACTCAGTTTAAAATTGCGCGAGGAATCTTTTAGTCGCCTATGAAGCTGAGTTTTGGATTTTAATACTAACACATGTGAGAAGGAAAACACTCTTATTTAATTATTAACTATATAATTAATGTGGTTTATTTAATACACAAAACAACACACAGAAATATTCGAATAATTACACTGAATTTAGGACTAAATAATTCAAGTGACATAAACTTAGAAGGTTTTCAATGATCGGCGCTAATTTCTTCTACGAGAAGAAGAAAGTTATTTCACTGAAAACTGAATATCAACTATAACTTAGCCGAAAAGTGGAGGTGCGATCTCGGAACCTCCGGATTGAAATCCCCACTATAAAGAATAATAATTAGAAAAAATTGGGGATGATCTTTAACCAATAAGGGTGTTTATAGTGACCAAGTATGCATGATTTTTATAGTCTTTCTGCCAATAACAATCCCCTTGATATCGTGACATTTCTGTGTTCTCACGCACCCCACATGGTCCATTTCGCTAACCCTCTGGCTCAATGTTCCGAGAACTCGCATCCATGTGCACTTGAGAAAGGTCATAAAAGTACAGTTTTGTTAATTGATCTACGATTTCTAGGTTTCTAGTGTATAGATCTTGAATTGTGTTTGGACTTTTATTAAAATTTTAAATCAAACATAACGACTTTCTACGAGTTCTCTTGTTTTGGAGTTCTTGGTCCAAAGTTGTTACCAAAATGCTGTTTCAGATAATAAAAATAGAGTGCTCTGGTTTTTAGGGACTTTTCAGAATTGGAATAATTATTATTTCTCATATTGGTTCAAAGAGTACTGTTTAAAATCAAATAGATTTATTATTTAGAATCGACTGTTTTTAAGTGGTCTCAAAAATATAGCTTTTATTGGAGAAAAGCTTCTTTGAAGCAGTACTAATAAATTAGTTTTATGTGAATTAGAGTCGTATTTGTTTTACAATTTCTCATCTAATAAAATTCCATAGTTTCGAGATCTGGTTTCAATCCCTTTTCTACTAAAATTCAAACCAGTTTATAAAAGCATATGAATTGCAGAGGATATTTCTTGTAGACCTGTCCGATAAGTCTTAAACTAATTTCTTATTTCTAAATTTCATTAAGAATTTAGTGAAATAAATTGTTTTATATGTACATTATTTATAGCGGACCCTTCTTGAAGATCTGAAAATAAGTCTTAAAGTTATTTCTTATGTCTAACTATCTTAGAGACATTGATATTCTAATAAACATCATATGTAGTGGGCATTTCTTGTAGAGCTGAAAAGTCATTTCTAAAATACTAAAATTACCAATTTCGCACATCCTCCAAAAGAGAGTATAATTATCTTTTGTTTCACGCAGTCATTTACTTTAATTCTCTCTGCACATTACATATTATTAGAATCAAATATACCATAAGAGTATTCATCTGCTATTCGTTAGATTTAATCCATTATCATTTTCAAGAAACCAAAGAATCCTGCATTACCGACCTCAGATCAAAGTTAGTTTGCGAATTTACAGATGAGAGCACCAGGTGCGATCATCACAACAATGTGACGCGCCGAGTCAATTCGAGCAAAAACAGGCGGTAAATTTAAGCTTTGATAATTTAAAGTTGTTTCCTTTGAGCTCAGATGGGTGTACGTAAGCTCTCCACGTTTAAGAGTGGAAACTCACCTCACCTTGAGTGGAAACACTTTTTATAAAAAGAATAAAAAACTGTTAAATCTAACATTAATTAAGTAGGTTGTTTAACATATAATAAAAAGTTATTTAAGTAACACAGTTAAAACAAACGTATATTCAAATCTTTGATTATTATACACTAATAGTACGTTGAAGTTTACAATTAACTCAAAGTTAATTGTACAAAACTGATCAATTAAGATTTCGCGCGCGGATCGATCGTTTCAAAGGTCAGAAAAAATATGATCTTCAGCGACGAAGTCTTCCCACTAATTGAAAGTAGTGCGGCTAGCCAATGGTATTGATCATAAATCCCTATTCATTAACATAAGTTCTAGATCTTTATATCCCTACTTTTCTTCTTAAATACACGTGCACCACAACATCAAGGGCTGCCGCTCAAGCTTATAGTCACGTATCACATACACGAAATTCTTATGAAATCTATGTCGTAAAAACTACTATCGTCTTTTTAGAAGTAAACTACCTGTCACACTTAGATCCTATTTGTTTATTCTAATATATTTAATGTGTCCTGGTTATTTAGAAGATAACTATATTTGGTGCGCAACTAAGTTCCCACTGTTTGTCAATAGATGGATCCAGCAGTAAGTAAGGTCATTTGCGGGGAGTGTTGATTTTCTTCTTTCATTCGAAGAAAACGGCGGCTGAAGCGCATCGAGAGCTCCAAAAAGTTTACGGAGATGCTGCTTAAAGTGAAACAACGTGCCGCGATTGGTTCTGTCGCTTCAAGGACGGTGATTTCAAGTTGACGACCGACCGCGTGAAGGAAGGCTAAAAACCTTCGAAGACGCTGAATTGGAGGCATTGCTCGATGAGGATCCGCGACTAACGCAAGAAGAACTTGCTTCAGCATTAGGAGTTACCCGCCAAGCCATTTCCAAGTGATTGCATGCGTTAGGAATGATTTAAAAACAAGGAACTTGGGTTCCTTATGATTTGAAGCCAAGGGACGTTGAGCGTCGTTTTTTCGCCTGGGAACAACTGCTTCGGCGGCAAAAAAGGAAGGGTTTTCTTCATCGCATTGTGACGGGTGATGAAAAATGGATTCATTACAGCAACCTAAAGAGAAGAAAGCCACGGGACTGCCCGGCCATGCTTCTACGTCATCGGCTCGGCCGAATATTCACGCTGCGAAGGTTATGCTGTGTATATATACCGATCAGGTCGGTGTTATTTATTATGAGCTGTTGAAACTGAACGAAACCATCAATGGGGAACGGTATCGAACGCAATTGATGCATTTGAGTCGAGCACTGCGCGAAAAACGGCCACGATACGAGCAAAGGCACGAAAACGAGATTCTACAGCATGACAACGCTCGGCCTCACGTTGCCAAACTCGTTAAATCCTACCTGGAAAAGCCCAAATTTGATGATAATTTTACGTTCTACTTAGGTTCTCAGAAAAGTCTATAAATAATAAATTCTTTGTTCAAAGCACGTATTCTAAATATTACAAAGGCTAGTCGCATTTCGCTCATAACTACCTATAGAGTAAACATATATTATCTGTACTTATATCATGCTGAATTCATATTCAATATATTTTCTATGTCGAATCACTTTTATTCTATGCCAATCTCACTATTTTATTTCCAATGATCTTTTTCATGAATAATCCAAAAAATTACACTTTATTTTATTGAATATTTAATTTCAGACCATTTAAACTTTCGCGCAGAAAGTCATCTTGCGGCTAATATTTGAAGCTCACATGTTTCGCATGTGAGCGCAGTGTATCTGGTGTATGGAGAATACCGTATGTGTCAAGCAAGAATATCAAGTTTCTTTTCTTTCTACTTCATGTTTTCACCACTTGAACGGTTCGAAGTGTTGAAAACTTATTTGCCTGAAGTGCGTGGCAATGGTTATTTCTCCCCATGTAGTTCGTCTACGAAAATTGGACCTGAAGCAAAAATACCTAATTTCACTTTCAAGAATAGCAATATTCTTATTGAAGGGATCATTTGAAAGGAAAAACATTTTTTTCATGAAAAAAGTTTGCAACACAGAAAAATACTTTATTAATAAATTTTATTTTTGACGATCTTTTTTTCCTTATCGCTTCCCTAGCGAAGATGTAGGAATAAATACAGTAATTTTAATATTCAGCCATAAAAACTAGAAAAACATCATATGCATGCCATTGAAGGCAGTGCAGTGGTTTACCATTTGCAGAAGTGAGATAGAAGTAGTTTTGTCTCACTCCAAACAATAGTTAACCTTGACGGTGGAGATGTTCCGCCAATTGTGAACCACTGCACTGCCTTCAGTGACAGGTATACGATGTTTTTCTAGTTTTTATCTATGAAAAATAAAATTATTGTATTTATTCCTACACATTCTAATTCAAATTTCTCCACTGAAATGATGCGATTCTAATAAATAACAGATCATTTTTTTAGGGAAAAGATTCTCTACAACTTGATCGTTACCAATTTTTGAAAATAAATTCTTTAATGACTGAAGCAATAGGAAGAAAAGTTCGGACAAAAACAAAACTTATTAATGAAATGATTTTTCTGTGTGTAAAATCATTATTAATTCATTCAAAATTTATCCATGACTACCTCACATTCACTTGTTAAAATAAAATCTAGATAAAAAAGAAGTAAAATTATTAAGCAAAAATTACACATCATATAGTTCGAGAGTGAATTTAGATACCTAACCCAATAAAAACGAACGTAATATTTTTTGTAGCTTTGAAAATATTTGATCTTTTAAATTGACTAGAGATATGAGTTAATATCTTTTACAACTACGCTTTGGGGAAATTATAAAAAATAAAAATGTTGATTCGCTATCGCAGAGAGTACAGTTTATTCAAAATAACGAATGGCCTATGTTACCTGACTCTCCCCTAATACTTTAATATTGGAGACAGTAGAGTTGTAGAGAATATTTTTCTTGAATAAATAAGCTGTGGTTTATGAATATTCAATCATTTTCAAAAGATTGCTAAGAAACGATAGCAAGGAAAACACATCGTTAAAAGTTTTATTTTTCCTAAGTTAAAAGTTTTTTTTAAAACAATTAATGTTTTTTCAAAGCAAATAATTAGTCATTCTTAAGTTTTTTGTATCTTGCATATATTGAATGAAAAATGAAATCATTTATTTTCAGTGATATTTTTTTGTAAACTAAAACAAAAAATATACATTCAATCAAAAAATATGTAAATGCAAAGTAGATCTTTTTAATAAAAAAAATTCATTTTGATGTATTATCATATTTCGAATAGTTAGGATGAAAAATGAAAGATTATTGATTTTAAAAACTTTTGAAATACTATAACTCACTTAATTTTGGCTGAATTACAAAATTTTCTTGATATAATGCAATATTTTTGTTTTTTGAAAATATTTGTTATTATTTGCCGAAAAACATGGTTATGAAACGTTTACGGAACGTGGTTGTAATCACAGCAGCTGTAAAATCAATAAAGTCATTATAAGTCTTATTGCGGCATAAATATCAAGCTTGTGACATATTTTCGTATTCAATTTTTTCCGTAATGGCTTCTTAGTTTTCTCAAAACAAAATTTATAGTACATAATTAGTTACTAATATCATGGCCTATCTTTTCGGCGGAAATATTCTATAAAATTCTACTGTTTGCAATTTCGATAATAAGTTCAAAATCTTCAAATATAATTATTTTTTGAATAAATGTTTCTTTAAAAAAAAAACAATTTCCATGAAAAAAGTTTGAAACACAGAAAATTAACTTTATTAATAAATTTTGTTTTTTCCTGAACTTTTTTTTCTTATTGCTTCGAGACAAATTTCTAAAAATGATGCGAATTTTTTCCCAAAAAAACATGTTTCTGCCAATTAGAGAGGGTATCGCTGAAGTGTTGCACGAATTGAAGCAACTCCGCAAAGATATCGAACACACGGAGGGCTGGTCCGAATCATTTGGAAATCAGCTGGGAAAAGCTCTTGGCAGGGAAGTGAAACTAGCGCGGGCCCGAAGTGTTAAAAGCGTCAGGGATGAGGGCTGCCAGACAGATCCACAAATTGTAGTGAGCAGTATTCCGGAGTTGCGGAAACGGTCGAGAGAGCTGACCGTGAGCCCGCAAGACACTGCAGCAAAGAAGCCGGAGATGAAGAGGCCCAAAGCCTCCCCCCCATGGGAAGAGGAATGGATGAAGGTTCCAGCCAGGAAGAGCCTCCGGAAGAAAAATCCTAAACCGGAGGCTAAAAAACCGGATTGGCCAAAGCGTGGTCGCCCAGAAGCGGTGCTAATAAAGCCTACTGAGGGAGTGAGCTACGCGGCCATTTTAAAAGACCTCAAAAAGTACGTCAAACCTGACGAACTGGGTGTCACAATCCATGGAATTAGGGAGATGCGTTCTAAAGACCTGCTGGTAGAACTGAAATGTTCCCAAGAAGGCAATGGGCGGCTGGATACCGCCTTGAAAGAGGTTATTGGTGCTAGTGGAACTGTCCGTCACCTCATCCCCAGGATCGAGGTTGAGATCGCAGACATAGAACCTAGCATTGAAGCCGAGGATGTTGAGAATGCTGTAAGAGGCTTTTTGATCATGTATCGGAGTTAGAACTCAAGGTGTCTCTTACTAAGAGACCATACCGAGGAAACAGAAAGGAGTATGTTCTTCTGGAGGAGGCACGGGCCTTAAAATTACTCAAGGCGACCCACATCAAAATCGGATGGGTCTCCTGCAGGGTCCGCAAAAAGATGAAGAAAAATCGATGTTGCCGCTGCCTTGGCGTTGGCCACATGACGGCGAACTGCCGGGGGCCCGACCGTAGCAGAAGTTGCTGCAGGTGCGGCGAAGATGGGCACGCTGCGGGCTCCTGCACAAGGAAACCGCAGTGCTACCTTTATCCCGCTAAAGAAGATAAGCCCCGGGATGACCATATCCCGGGGACAATACGTTGCGCGACATTTCGGGACGCAGCCCCGAAGAGGAAGCCTTTGAGAGTCCGCATATAAAGCCAAGCAGGCAGCAGATGGGGACGCCGACGTTTGGTTCAGTGATTTTTTTTTCCTAAGTAAAAAAAAATTCATTTTGATGTATTATCATATCTCAAATAGTTAAAATAAAAAATGAAATTCGATTATTGATTTAAAATTTTTGTTGAAATACTATAACTTTCTTAATTTTGGCTAAATTGAAAAATGTAATCAATATAATTTACAGATTTTCAAGCGCTATTATCAACTAATATTGGAATTGTTTATTTTTTGAAAATAAAATTTTCAATAACTTCAAGAATGTCTTAATTTGTTTAATTTGTGTGTCATATGGCTAATTAATGAACTTGTCCTCTCTTTTTTGATTCGAATAAAGTTTTCCAAAGCGCATTTCAATCTGATAGTTCTTTTGAAAGTTATCGTCTCCACAGACAAAAACGGCGACAAACGGACAGACAGGGTTAAAAAACCAATTTTTCGGATTGAAGGGGTCATGAAAAATGTAATTTGTTAAAAAAGTAGATGTCAGATTTTATACAAATTTAATACATTCTCATATGTGATGAGAGTGCAATAATTCATAATACAAAATTTAACATTTTATATGAAAGCGTTTATGTGTTATTTATTTACGTGATTCTATATAACAGAGTTATCATGAAACAGATGCCCGTTATGAAAGCTCTTCGATAATGTTAAGTAAATGTAACTGAAAATTTATGACTAATACTTTAGATTTCACCATTTCTTATTTGTCAAATATTACTTTGCTTTTAATCAGTGAGATAACTGCTCGAGTATATATATATATGCATACATTTTTCCACAAAGCTTATAGTTTTTGACAAAAAATATCTTATTTTTACATTCAACGAAAATGAGGGTTATTTTTCCTGTTCTCCTATGTGTTTTCATAACCACCGCTGGTGCTAATGGTAAATCCGATTTTATACCATATTCTCTATAAAATAAATTTTTTCTACTAACGGGCCATGAAGTGGACTTTATTGCCCCGTGTGGGGCAAACAAATCCATTTTCTGACACCACAGTAGAAAAAAAATCGTGTGCAACACGGGTAAAACATTCATTTTACTCGTGTGGTTGTTACCCTCGCTTTGCTCGGGCATCAAACTTCACACTCTCAAAATAAATCTTTTTTCCCCTAGTTGCACAATATACTATAGGATAATTCTGAATCAGATTTTATGTTTTATAAGAAATCGAAGAGTAATTATTTTAACCACAAGTGCGGGATATTTTCATTGCTAATTTTTTTTGCATAAGTAATACCATAAGTATCTCACACATTTTGTTTGAGAAATAGAATTTTTAAATTTTAATCGTATTTTTTTAAATGGAAACGAAAGAGAAAGGTTTTATCAGAAACTGTATCAGACATACTAAATTAAGAAGAAAAATATACATCTTATGAAAAATTGTTGCGATTCAGACTTGTAGATCTTTATGTAGTAAACAATTTCATAACATAACTTTTTTTCGTATTTTGTACAATTTAATTGAAAAATGCAATTTAGATATTGATTTTTTTCAAGTTTTAACATACTGTAACTTTCCTAATTTCAGTATAATTGAAAAATGTTATTAAGATAATTAGTAGAGATTTATGAGAAGTTTTGGATTGGAATAATTGGATTTTTTCAAAAACACAAAAATGCTCTTATTTTGACAATTTTGGTCGGATGTGGCTGGTTAAGGAACTTGCCCTTACTTTTTTGGCTCCGATAAAGTATGCTAAAGCTCATTTCAATCCGATAATTCTATCGAGAGTTATCGAGTATACGACCTAATACTACTACAGACAGACAGACAGACAGAGATTTCGTGAAAACCGTTTTTTCTAACTCTGGGAGTCTCAAAACTTTAAGATTTGATGAAGATTTCGAAAGTTTTTTTTCATATAAAACTAATGCCTTCTCATATATGATAAGGATGTGAAAACATTCAATGTTTTTTTGGATATCTAAATAATATTGAATATTAAACAGTAATATTATCAGTAAATATTTAAACAGACTTTAATTTCACGATTTATTGTTTTTTTCTAGAATTTATTTCAACCCCATTAGAGGGTAAACTTCGTGGTAACCAGATCGTTTCCGAAGGAACGATGAGCTACATGGCTTCTATAAGGCGTTTGAGCGTACACTTTTGTGGTGGAAGCTTCATTACGTATACACACGTTTTATCTTTAGCTCATTGTATTTCCGACGCAAAGCACAGAAATCCCAAAATACAGATGCTGCTGCAATCAACTTATAGCATTTATTTTGGAAATATTCATAGAGTCAAAGGTGGTAGAACGACTCGAGTTATAGATTTTCAAACTCCCACTAATTATAAGCCCTTAGTATTCCCACCTCAAAATGATATTGCAGTTATATTGGTGAGTATATAGTTGCACATAGTAATCAGCTTGAATGTATATTTTAAACATTAGAAGTGTGGTAAGTCATGTGTGGAAAAATTTCATGGCGTTGGCCAGCGTCAGACCAGACTGTCTGGTTTCCAGTTCTGGCGCTGACTATAAGGCCTGATCTGGGGCTGGCCAGAACTTTAACGTGTTTGTACGATCAGCCGCTAGTAGTAGTAGTAGTCAGTAGCCGGTCTGGACATTTCCAGACCTGGGCAAGATCAGACAATAGACTGCCATGAAATTTTTCCACACGGGGTGGTGAGAATAAGAATTTTGTTTAAAATAAGAATTTTTTTGCTATGTGGACAACACAATTTTGAGTTGATCCAGAAAAATAATTGCTCAGTCCAACAAAATTATTTGATTGACTAAATAAAATCCTTGGCTAATAAAATTTGGTTAATCTAACCAAACATTCTAGTCACTAACAGTAAAATTCAATTATTTATTAGGTTTAACCAAAGAATTTACTCAAATCAATAAAATACTTTATGTATTCAAGAAAACGATTTTGTTCAATGAACAAAATTTGTTACTTTGTGAATTACAATAATGTAAAAATTATAATTTTTTGTAGAAATTCATAATTATTTGTTGAATTTTGTAAATTTTACTTTTGGAACAATTTTTTTCCAGTTCTCTTAGACTTTTAATAATTTAAAATAAATAAAAAAATTTGCCAATTAGAGAGATATGCATGGTTTTTATTCAGTGCGATCTTTTATTGATGACAGAATGTTTTTTTGAATAACAACTACCCGATAAATTCTGTTTATAAAAATTAAAAATGCGATTGTTTTCCTAGATCTACAAAGATATTTTTCCTGTAGTCTGATAACTATAGGTGAAAAATATTATATTTAAAAAAGTTTAACCTGATGACACAATTTCATATTAATTAACGTTAGAGAAATAATCTATACTTTTATCTCAGGGAAGAAATTTGTTTAGAGAAAGCAAACATCGTTAGAATTAAAGTGAATCTTATAAGTAATGAAATATACTTTTATGTGCCACCGGCGCGCAAACTCGTTTTTTCGCTACAGTTAACAGTAGCACAATGTAGTACATTGCGCTACAGAGGAATGAAATGTAAAAATTGAACTGCGCATGCGCCCATAGCTATGAAACGAAGCACAATCTTCCTCTTATTCTTCTTCTTCTTCGTACAGCGTTAGCATCTTACTGGCAAAGCCTTGTACATTTGAACTGCGCATGCGTCTACTAAAATCCATTACTACTACACAAGATCGATAAAATCAAAATGGCCGGGACTAGTCGTGACATATCAAGTGTAATGACTAGCGCCGCAAACAACTATAATACTAGATTAGATTCGAGTGTACGCATAAAAACTCGTATACGCACCGGAGTCACATAAAATAGAATACGTGCCAATGCACACAATTCGGGAAATTACGAGACTCGCGACAATGCTCGCCGGACTGATCGCGCCTCAGCTTTGCCTCGGCTTCGTCTCGGCTTTGCCTCAGCTACGTCTCACCTACGCCTTGGCTCCGATCTGCGAGCATTGTCGCTCGTCACGCAATAACCCTCATTGTGCGCCTAGGCACGTAATATACTAATTTGATTAAGAGTCACAGCTCTTTAATTTTTAAATTCTCATTCCAAGGTTGAAGATGTCTCTCAATTTACTGATGTGACAGTTACCCCAATTACACCAGCGAATTTCAATCCTACAAATGGATTAAACGCTAAGTTGGCTGGATGGGGTTTAAGCCTACGTGAAACATTTTCACGGAATCGTGTTCCTACAGATTATATATTAAAATTTACAAATGTAAAAACAGAACCCAATGAAAATTGTAAACTGAAATTATTTCCAAGTTTTATTGTAAATAATGATTATGTTTGTGGACTACAAGAAAATCCTGATGAGGCAGTTAAATATGTGAGTATTATTTCAGTGTTTAAAAATAATGTATGTAATGAATTGAAATTATTTAAATAAATTATAAAAATCAAAGATTTCAAACAGTGACTGGTAAAAATAAATGGCAAATTTCAGGAATATTGGTTTCAGTGACATATTCTCAATTATTCTTTACTATTACAATTCAACGACTTCGACGATTTTTAAAGTATTCCAAAAAAATAAAAATAATGAAAGTGTTTTAAAAATGTTTGAAAATGAAATCAATTAGTGACATTTAATTTCTTACAAACAATTTCAAGGAATTTATTAATTTTTTGTGAGATTGAAAAATAGATTTCGGTATTTTTAAGATTTTAAACATTTCAATTATTTTTAAGATTATACTTACTAAAAATTACATAAATCGAATTGATTCCTAGATTTCAAATATCACAGGCAATGCTAATTTTTTTTTTCTTATGACTTATTTCTTGAATACTTTGAAATTTTTTGGTAACTCCTGATTTCTTAACGTCGTGTGAAAACTCTTTAAATTTTATTATATAATACCTAAATATCATTCAATCACCCATTAACTTTTGTAACATGTTTTAAATTTAATGTAATTTTTTGTTAAATCTTATACATATAGGACCAAGCCAAATACAACTGAACATATTGTTAGTAAACAAAATTATTGTTTTCAGGGAGATGTTGGTAGTCCTTTAGTTTATGAAAATCAGATTATAGGTCTGTATTCTGCCCGTGCATTGAATGGTGGAGCTTACTTACGAGTTTTCAATTACTTAGAATTTATTGAAGAAGCAAAGGCACGCCTTCTTGAAGAGAATTGTCAAGCTCAGGCAAAAGCAAATATTCGTACATATAAGGCTGTACATAAGGTGAGTGGTCTTGTATATGATCGGCTTCACCGATCTAATAAAACAAATGTTCCACAAACGACTTCATCGAGCTTATAGAATAAATGTTGCACAAACGGCTTATTGATGAAATTTATGTGAATTCCAAAAAATGTTCTGGCAATGAAATATGTTACTCTTAAAATTTAAGCCTTCGTGTAGATTTAATTCAACCAGTTTATAACTAGAAATCTGTAACGTGAATTTAGAATGTAAGGTTTCTAATTAATCGCACGTTTTGTTAAATTATACACATATGCGATGCGATCTGACAAAAGGGCCCAAAACGGTAAAAAATTCCATTTTCAGGTTATGATTGTTATGCTTTTTGAGCTGATCTTGCAACAGTTTAAACGAAATTATTATCATCATTTTAATTTTCTTGTAATCAATTTTTAACCTAGTGACTGAGCGCTTCTATCTGAACTCAAGCGATCGTTTCTTTCGCTCCTCCCGTTAAATTTCCGCTTTGCCGCTAAAGGTCCTTTTTCGGAGTGCGTCACATACATTGTAGAAAATCCACCAATAAAATAATTTCAGCATTCAAGAAGATTATTATTTGTTAAGGCAGTTGATTTCCAATGAATTTTATCACGAGTTCACGACTTCACTGAGAAAACTGGAGTGTCAACCTAAACATTTGGAGGGTGAAGCAGACTATATTTGAGGTTAAACTATAGGACAGCCTTCTAGATAGTGTAACTTATTACCTGTGAATTGTCAAAATAAGATGGTCAACTTGAATACTTTACAGGGAAAAGTTGATCATCGCAGAGAGAAAAATAGATTATCGAAGAGGGAAAAATATACTATAATCTACCTCTATGGCTAACCTCAAAACTATTACATTTAAGCTTTCACAATTATTATGTTATTATAGCAAGTGAAATAGGTACTCGCCAATTAGTTGGCAAAAATAACCCTCGTGACACTTTAACACGTAAAGGACGCGAAACCGGCAATGAGGTTAGAGTCCACGCTGGTGATATTGGAGGAAAAATAGGCGAACCCACGTGACTTTACAATTTTGGCGCGTATTTCGCCAATCGACACTCTTTATAGTGATTCTGACACTCTGGTAACAGTTAAGCAGAATATCAACTGAGTGTCTCCCTGACCAAAAAGAAAAAATTTCGGAAAAAGTGTTGTACTATCTAGAAGTTCAGACTGACTATCTACATTTTGACACTTAAAGTATGACACTCCAGTTTTCTCAGTGTTGAAATGTAATTAGATGCAATTATGATGTATCATTCTATACTAAATAAAATTATGTTCTAAAATCTGAAAATTGGCAATATTATTAGAAACGAAAAATGATAGTTCTAAAAATACCTAACAAAATATTACTTATGAAGCTTTTTCTAGAATAATAATTAATATAAATGTCAACTCTGAAGATGAAAATATGCCAAAATTTTAACAATTGTACTTTTGAAAATAAGAGTACATTCCAAAGTAAAATTTTCGAAAAATCAAGTTTTTTTTATCACATATTTCGAAAGTACAACATTTTAGGAGTGTACCGTAGAACTTTTAAACAACAATTCGCAAATGTACACAGAAAATATGAACGAGGGGCCGTTCCTCAAAATTGATTGTACGTGTACATAATTATTTGGTTAAGTAGCTCACGATTCATGTGATTTCACACTTGAAGCATGATCCGGTTTGATTCTGACAATTAGAAAAAAAAGAATCGAATCCAACCTCAAAAGAATCACAGGGATCATTCCGACAGTTGCGCGTATTGAGCTGCATCATTACAATTGATTCCTGTTGATTCCGCCTGAGTCCAGCTGATTCTTTGTTGATCTTTAATTGATTCAAATATTACAGCCTACACCGGCGATGTCAGCTGAAAAGTTGAGAACCTATGTAGCTTCACATCTCCACGTATATGTAGCCTGCGCGCGAGACTGCGCATTAGACAAGTTTTGACGCTTTGATCTCAAGTGATCGCAAGCTAACTCGAGCTGACTCGCTCGATTCCCGGTGATTCTTCTGAATCTTAATGATGAACGCGGCTTTCAAACTTTCAGAATCAATTTCTAAGATTTTACTGAATCAAGCTGATTCCCCATATGATTCCGAAAAATCTTTCGACGAGTCACTGGTTCTGAATCGATTATAAGTATGGAAAATCATTGATTCCTCTAGTGAAAGGCCCCTCGAATATGAATATAAGAGAGTATAAAAATGGATTTATTTGAGATTGAAAATGATCAGGTTGATATTGAAACCCTTAATTACAGTTTGAAAACTTCTCAATTCTCTAGATACATAGGTACTAAACTTATTTCTCTTGAAAAATGTGATGATTAAAAAATCAGATGATAATAATTACATAATTAAACAATCAGATAATTGAAAAGTTGAATGTAGTAATATTAAAATATGATCACAATGAATATATTATATCCAAGGAAATCAGAGTATCGATATCCACTAATAAATTAGAGCATCTTTATATACGTTTTTTTACAAGAGATGTCTTGTCGTACAAATTTTAAAATATAAGATTTATTTCGAGGTGATGGGAACTCCATTTTCTGGTATACGATAAGATATTATCCACATTGCACAACATCATTTTTTTCATTTATATTGTTCTTTCCTTCTTAAATTCATTGTGATATTCTTATCATCAACGTTTAATAAACAGAAAATGGGTTACACAATATATAAACAATCCTTAGCGTTGGGAAATATGAGGAAAATGTGTGACAGGAATTATTAAATGGGAGAAGCGAATGTCATAAACCTATAGCGAAGATGAATATGACGTGAAGACTTGTTGATATACTGTGGGTGATTAAATTATTATTATCACTTTTAATATTTATAGGAATTGACTTTTACACGTAAATTTCTAGAAATGTCTACTGGTATTTTCTAGAACACAAACTGCAGTTTTATACAGTCACAATGCCCCAAAATTATGTTAAATTTACGAAAATTAAGTTACTGTTTAGTAAATTCAAAATGACTGAATTAAAATTAATTTATCTGATATACCAATACTGGTATCTAAAAATGCTAAAACATGTAACAAAGAAATGTCACGTTGTGAGCAACTAAAATTTTATACATTATCATGCATTATTGCACTGAGAGATTTTTATATTAATTCCTACCGTCGGAAAATATGATTTTTTACTATGTTCTATTTGAACAGTGAACCATAATGACATTACACCAAACTTCAGTAGGGTACAATTGTAATTCACGGGATGATGAGAATGATATGAAACGTTAAAATAAATTCTATTGGATCTATAACTTAATTCGTGCGATTTTTTTCAAAATTTGAACGTTTATTTAAGAAAAACACGTACAATAGTATTATTCAAAGTATTGCTCATCGGAAGCTATGACTTTTTCCCATCTTTCTGAAAATTTGTGGATTCCATCCCAAAACAACTGCGCCGGCTTGGTGGCCAAGAATGAATCGAGCCAATTTTTGATACCCTGTTCTGATGTGAACCGTATTCCAGTGAGGGCGTTCTGCATCGACCGGAACAAATGGTAGTCAGAAGGGGCAAGGTCTGGGCTATAAGGTGGGTGGGGTAAAACTTCCCATCCACTGTTTTCCAAATAGTTCTTATCCGGAATAGCAACATGGGGCCGAGCGTTGTCATGATGGAAAATTATTGCCTCGCGTCTTGTCGCATATTCTGGGCGTTTTTCGGCTATTCCTTTCATTAAACGGATTAATTGTGTTCGGTAGCGTTCGCCATTGATGGTTTCACCCGCTTTTCGTAGGTCATAATACAGCACACCCTGAACACCTGAACCCAATTTCATTGTTTTTGAATGTATCCAGCTGCTTTTAAACGCTTTGAAATGGCTGCTTGAGTGAGTCCCAAAGATTCTGCGAGGTCTTCTTGTGTTTGGCAACAATCTTCATCGAGTAATGCTTCCAGTTTTTCATCTTCAAACTTTTTTGGCTGCCCAGGACGTTCTTCGTCTTCCAAGCCAAATTCACCACTTTTAAATCGTGCAAACCACTTTTGGCACGTTCGCTGAGCTAGAGCATGTTCACCATAAACTTCCACCAACATACGATGACTTTCGGCAGCAGTTTTCTTCATATTAAAGTAATGAAGAAGAACTCCCCGCAAAAACACTTTTTCAGGCACAAAGTTCGACATATTTGAGTGAAAATAAATAATTGTTGTTTACGTTTCAAATGAATGACATATACTGAAAAAGACGCACAATGACAGTAGCTTTTTCAATGCATGTTCGGAATATTGGAACGATGGAATAATAATCAAGTTACGCCATCTCTTAGCAAACCGCACGAATTAAGTTATAGATCCAATATACTATATAATAATATAATACCATCAAAGAAAAAATACATGGTTCCATTTTAAAAAGAGGAATTGACCTTGACGTAGCTTCAGCGCATCCACCGATAAAGAAATAGGGTGGTCCAGTATGACGGCCTTCTCGAACACTGAAACTTTTGTATGAAACATTTTTGGATATTATCAATAGTTCGAGTGCTATCGCTCTGTAACATTTTATGTGCTCCACCCTGTATATATAAAGTCTAAAGTTGAAAATAAGCTAAAATTTTAGCTTTCATTCTATTGAAAAAAAAAATACATTTTCAAGTACAATTTTCGAAAAATCGATTTTTTTATCACATACTTCGATAGTACTTGTACAACATTTCAAGAGTATACCATAGAAGTTTCAAAATGCTAAAAAAGATGAATTCTTGAAAATCTCATCTTTGTGAAAGTTTTAATTTTGCTTACTTATACTAAAGAATAAACAAAAAATTGAAGGTATATTTTTGCTGCAATCATTACCACTGTTTTTCAAATAATTTTCTATTAAAAGTATAAAAATTGATTAATTTGAGATAGAAAATGATCATATTGATATTGAAACCCTTAATTACAGTTTGCAATCTTCTCAGATCTCTAGAAACATATGTACTAAACTTATTTCTTTTCAAAAATGTGAAGATTTAAAAATCAGATTATAATAATTACATAATTAAAAACTCAGATAATTATAAAAAATTGAAGACAGAAATATTGAAATACGATCACAATCAATATATTTTATGTAACGCAGTGATCATAATATTTTTATCACCCACTGTAATAAAATTGCACAATATTACCGACAGTATTCAATTTACTTATTAGCTATGATTACACCAAAGAGAAAAGCGGAGAATACGCATGCGTGAAATAGAAGAGAAAATCAAACTTATCTCCTCTGAATTATTGACGAAAAGCAACGCAATCCAAAACAAGCAAACTATAATAGTCAATATGCTTTCTGTCTACAAGTTATTCAAATAAAGCACCAGGGAAAATTTTTGGAGAAACTTCGTTTAGAAATTAAATATCAACGCTAATTCAGAAAAATTTAAATTAAATTTATAATTGAATAAAACTTTTTATTTATTTTTATTAGTAATTTAATAAAAACGTAGTCGAATTATAATTTTGATCGATTCTATATTCTCTTTAGAAGCATTTGCATGCGTAACTAGTCAAACTACACGGAGAAAACGTTTAGGGTAACTTTTACCACGCTAACATGAAAACGCTCGAACGAGGGACAAATAGGATAAAAGTTATACAAATTAAGGAGAAGTTTATCCATCAATGTAGAAGAATTTTTACCAAAGAGTATCGTAATTTAGTTTTACTATAGAGAAAAATTATTGTAGAAATATTACCGTGTATCTGGGGTTTAATGCCCATAAAATTAGGTGAAAGACTCCCAGAAAATAAATATATTTATAATATATAATAATATATATATAAAATATAATATATAATAAAATACTAAAAGAAATCTTTTTTGAATACTCAGAAACTTTTATATGACAATTTCGATTTATAAGCGTGAATGAAAGGTTTGATTTTTTTTTTAAATGAATGAATAAAGGAAAAACAATCGTAGACTTTGTTTAAGGAAACGATTTTGCAGAACAACGCTTATTTCATATCTCACATATTTTGTCTAAAAAATTGAATTTTTGAATTTTAATCGTATTTTTTGGAATTGAAACGAAAAATATATCTTTTATCAGATTGGATAATCAAAAGCGGAGAAAATGTGGAAAAACCGGGAACTTTAGCTTTAGTTAAACAAATTAATATCTCATTTAATTTTTAACTTTTTAGGTTGAGGTTTGGTGGAAAAGTAGCAGACTTTATGCTCTTCAAATGTATAAAAAAACGGAAACTTTTAGATAATACGTTTCCGCGCTATTGACACTTTAATTTATTTAATGCGTTAATTGCAAAATGTCTGCTTGCCGCAGAGGTGGTCCGATTATTATTTTGAAAACGGCTATCAAAAATATAAATCAAGCACAACAGAACGTCAATCTTGGTTTTTCGCTAAAATGTTGCAAAGTTGATTAAAAAAAGCCCCAAGCATGGCTTCAAACGCCTGAACGCTGCAAAGTGACAGTGGTGGGAGGAGAAGGCGAGTAGGCTCACTGAGTGAGTAAGTTTACTGAAACAATTATACCCAACGAAGTGATTGACATTGTTTCCCTGGGTCCTGACCATAGTATTTCGCACAAAATTTCAAAACAAAATGTCATTGACACTATTAAGAATTTAGAGTCGTCCCTCATTTCTTTAGATATCCAAGAGAATCTCAAAAATGAAATTAGAAAAAAAGTCACTGACAATATTAATAATAATCTAAAGAAACAATCTCATATTTCTAATGAAGACAGAATATTTTCCAAAAAATTAAAAAACACAAAAATTTTTTTTAAAAATAATCCGGACATTTTCTCTACAAATGCAGATAAAGGCAATGTCACGGTATGCTTACAAAAATCTACTTACTATACAAAAATGCTCAACCTTCTTTGTGACACTTCTACTTACATTCCAATTCAGAAAAATCCCCTAAAAAAGTTGCGAGATAACACTCACAAGGTTCTTAAGGGTCTCAATGACAACAATTTTTTAAAACACAAATTTCATAATAACCAACTCACCTTAACGAATACTGTATTAGCGAAATTTTATGGTTTACCCAAAATTCACAAAATAGATTTGCCATTCCGCCCTATCATCTCGTTGATTAACAGTCCTACACATTTTTTAGCCAAAATCATATATCAGGAACTAAACGAGATTATAAAAGTCCCTAACTCTCATATAAATAATATTATCGAACTAAAAAGTGAATTAACAAATGTTAACCTTCTCGATGATCATGTTTTGATCTCACTCGATGTTAGTTCATTGTTTACTAATATACCCAGTGATTTGGTTTTGGAGAGTTTAGAGCGTAGATGTCATTATATTCATAACAATTGTAATATTCCGTTTAATGAAATTATTAATTGTACTAAATTTCTTTTTAATAACACGTATTTTACTTTCGACGACAAGATTTATAAACAAATTTTTGGCACCCCCATGGGTTCTCCAATTTCACCACTTTTCGCAGACATGGTAATGGATGACTTGGAAAGTGATTGCTTACGAATTTTAAAAGATAACCACAATTGCTCTCTCCTCTTTTATTACAGATACGTCGATGACACCATTTTGTGTGTACAAAAAAAACATATTGAGTTAATCATCAATACTTTTAACTCCTATCATCAAAATTTAAAATTTACTCACGAATTACAGAAAAATAATTCAATTAATTTCTTAGATATGACTCTCATCTCTAGCGACAACCATATTATTACTAACTGGTTCCAGAAGCCAACTGCATCTGGTAGATTTATCAATTACTTTTCAAATCATCCACTACAACAGAAAAAAAATATTGTATACAACTTGATAGATAGAGCGATTTTGTTGTCTCATGAATCCTTTTATCATACCAATATATATGTGAAACGAAAAGATCTCTAAAAAACTCGTATTAATGAACATAAAAACAACAAAAATAGCGAATCTGTCGTATTTAAACATCAGGCTGAATTTAAACACGAGTTTGATTGGGAACATGTTAAAATTATTGATTAAGAATCTGATTATAAAAAAAGATTAACATCTGAGATGATTCATATAAAATGCAACAAATTTAGTATCAACAAAAAGAAGGACATATTTACTTTAAATAGAATTTACTTCCCATTATTAAAATTATTAGATTCGTGATTGAATTTAGGTTTGAATTTCTTACACATTGGTTCTTATTTGTGTTAGTTTCTTAGTTGTTAACTTATACTATAAATTCTCGTCGATGTATTTCCTTAGTTTACAAACTCTGTTTGCTCGTTTAGCACCTATTATAATGACGGACTCAGCTTTTAATCATTAACGTTATGTGACTTTTATAAATTATTTTAACTTATTTATTATGGCAATTATTGTCTGTTTTCGTATTATTTATTTGTTATTGGTTTCATAAGATGTGTTTTTTTATAGTGTTTTTTGTGTTTTTCAATAAAGCTTAAGCCTGATGAGGTTGGCGTACCCATGCCAACGAAACGTCGCACTTGACAACGCAACATTCTGTCTTTCGTTTCTTAATTTTATACCCTGACTGATCGACACAAATCTTTCTAAGGATCTATTCCCTGTTCGTCACAAAAATTCCACCACTTCCTTAGTGCGATGTCATATTGCTTTATCGTAGAATCAGCCAAGGAAGCTAACAAAATGTTTAATGTCGAATCCGACAGCTTTTTTCGTTGATAACTTTCCCTGATAGCCGCCCTACAACCAGTGTAAGTCAAGCTGCCAACGGATGTCGACGAGATCTACAAGGGGACAAAAGGTGAGTTGACTGTGGTGGAAAAATTAAAGGATAACCTAATATCATCGATTGAAAAAGCGGAAACCATGGTTGTGAGGTCCACCGGGAAACAACTACAATACCACAAGCCTCGTTTGTTATTATTTTTCTTAAGGTCCGTAAAATCATGGAAAAAGGAGGAAAGGCGTAAAAACTTTTATCTTTCCAGGAGATGGTGAAGGCATCAAATGCCACAGCCCCAGGGTCAGGAATCCAAGTGCAGAAAGATATACATTTGGAATTCGATTTAGATGCGAATAAGTCAATATCAGGATTCGGAAAATGTCTTATAATTTCCTGAAAAGCATAATCTGCTAATTCCCATTTCGTGTCAACATTACGGATCCTAGACTCCCTATCAGCTTCGACATTTTCTTTTGACGCGTTGTCAGATGCGTGAATCCATAATTTTCGGCTTTCACACCATCCCCAAGTCTGTCTACTTAGGGAGTGGAGATTGGGGTATTGAATCCCACCCATTTCATTAATATAGGTGATAACGGTTGTATTAACTACCCGTAAAAGGATCTCATACTCTTCTAGATCGGAAGCAAAAGTTTTAAGAGCCCAAAAACTGCTAAAAGCTCTAACCGATTTATACTCCACGATCTTTCTTCTTCATTCGAGAAACCATGGGTAGATTCGCCTTTACAGAAGGCTCCCCAGCCTGATTTTGAAGCGTCAGAAAAAATTTCTGTTTCAAAAGTAAACTGACGTATTGGACTTCGTGCTGATCGTATATTTTCGCGAAACCAAACTAAATTAGGATGCAAAGAACTTGGTAGAAAAAATCTTTCGTCACAATTGCCATCAGCAATTAGAAGAGCTTGAAATTTAGCTCTTTCCCATGGTTTGGTGTAGCCTATTCCGTAGGGTATTGCCGGGCAACCTGAGACGAGACTACCAATTAATTTGGCAAACTCCCGAATAGTAGAAGAATGCTTCTTTAAGAAGATATCTATTAAAAAAATCAATTTGTCTCTATTTGTGAAGGTAATCCTAACGTCAGGGACTCTGAATTCAAATCAAAGCCCAAAAACTCCAAATTTGTGTTAGGGATGAGGGAACTTTTCTCGTAATTAATTATGAATCCCAGTGATTGAAGTAATGCAATAGACGTTTGAACATTGTATAAAGAAGCTTCGAAGGAAGTACCGAGAAGAAGAAAATCGTCTAAATAAACTACCGAAAAAAAACCTTTTTCCCTTAAATAACTCACAACAGGTTTCATAATCTTCGTAAAGACAAACGGACTAATATTAAGGCCGAAAGGTAAGTAGTTAAATTCAAATAAAATATTTTCAAAAGAAAACCTCAAAAACATTCTGAATTTTTCGTCAGCAGGAACTAAGAAATAGGCATTTTTCAAATCGAGATTTGCCTTGAAACAATTTTGTGTAATTAATTTACACGCTGATAGAATATCCTCGATTTTAAAATGAGGCACTTCAACAAACTCGTTCAAGGCCTTCAAATTAAAAATAAACCGCTTTGATTTATTTTTGCGACCAACAAGAAAAAAGGAGGATAAGAACTGACCCTTTTTGGGCTCACAACGACTAATTACACCCATGATAATCAAGTCATTGACTTCAGTCCTAAGAGAAATGACTTCTTCATGAGTCCAATCTCAAACAGGTGGTGCACTTAGCTGACATGGTTTCCGCTTGAACGGAATCTGAAAACCTTTAACGGCCTGTAGGGCAAAATTATCTGAAGTGATTTTCTTCTAATTCAGCAAAAAATTCTTCAAACGGCCAGCAACACATACCTCTAATTCCGTCCTTGACGAGTTGATGGTCGAAATTTGTTTGATAGTTGAGTCGATTGTTGCTCCCGAAACGATTTCGGCTGGGTTTTCTTGGCAAACTGTTGCGACTGGGGATTCCGGTTGTTGCTCGTCCATGATGACCTCTGGTTCTTCATGGACAAGCCCTTCGCGTTTAAAGATCCAGAAGTTGAATTCTGAGACATTTTTGAAGAAACTGGCGGCTTAAGGGACTTGCTAATTTTTCCTAATGAGCTAACTTCGTTGATCTTGTCCGTTAAGTCATCGCCGAAGAGGTAAGTATCCCTGTTTGATTTATCTAAAGTTAACTTATCTGGCTTGCTGTAACCGGGGGTCATAAATGCTCTCCTAGCAATCGTCTCCGTGTTATGAAGATGTGTGATTAATTTTCCAGCATCGGATAAATATTCCAGAAGTTTTATGACATCAAGTCCTTCGCCTGAATTGTCAAGTAGCAAATTTATGCCCTGGCCTAAGGCCGATAAAACTGACACTGCGAGGCGTTGAGAATTCTGAAAATGTTCGTCTCTCTTAACTGACGACTCGCCCATGGACAGTAACATCACAGGATTTACTTCTGGCGCATTAAGAAATATATTTCCTTTCCAAGGATATTTATTCAATAACTCCTCTTTTTCTTCTTTAGGAAGGCCTGACCTAAGCCAAAACTCCCACCTTGAAACGAACTCTGGTTTTAAATTGATTTATCCTGCGCTAGGAACTGTAGAATCTTTCCCAAGCACACCTAACCTCTTTTCGTCGACTGCTGGTACGACAGTGTCTTTTGTCGCCATATTGTCATCAACACCCTTCGTCCCGCTGCTTGCTTCATCAGATTGATGATTCATACCACGTAGACCGCCATCTTTGTCTGTCCCCTCCTTAGAAGGGGCTTCTGCAAAGATACAACTGGATTAGTCCTGTACCTATATACAGGCTCTACCAGCGAAGGATCGGCACGTATCTTACCTTATGAATGAGCCTGGCCGTCTAAAAAATTTCTAAATAAAGAACATACCAGTTGTACACTGTGAAGAGCGTCTATCTAATGGTGACCTTAATGGTTCATGCGACGAAATTCAGGAATGAGATCTCCGATCTTTTGAAAGACTTCTTACTGAGTCCCGAAAAGAGGTTTGTGAAGAACTTCGACCTCGTGGAGAAGATCGCGATGTTTAGTTTTTTCATAGTTCGAATTAACTTTCGAACAAGCAAAGCCTCTGTCTTTTCAGGGTCCATGTTCAGGCATCTGCTATCCAACCAACGCTTTGCCCGCCACAAACTTTCATTGATCCTCAGCTCCAAAATTCTGACGTCGTCAGCGGCGCACACGACAAGTGCGTCATCCGCGAAGCCGATGATGCTTGTTCCAGCAGGTAGGTCCATGCGCAGGAAATCGACATACATGACGTTCCAAACGAGTGGACCTATCTGCGACCCTTGAGGGGCGCCACATGTCATCTCTTCTTTGAGAGACCATTTATCGCCTACGCATATCACCAACCTGTCGCTCAGTTATTCATTTATCATTCGCAACAGGTAGTCTGGAACCTTTTTCCAAACCATCGCTTTGATGCAGATGTTCTACCTCGCGGCATTAAACGCATTGCGTATGTCAATGCTGATCAACGCGCAGAATCCCTTACGCTTACCAGTTCCTCTTCTTGCATTTGTGGCGATGTTAACCACAGCTTGGATGGCGTCAACTGTGGACCTGCCTCTCCGAAAGCCGAACTGGGTTTCAGAGAGACCGATCTCGCCGACCATGTGACCCTGTAGTCTTTGTAGAATCATTTCCTCCAGAAGCTTCCCCATTGTATCCAATAGACAAATAGGTCTATAGGATGAGGCATCTTCTAGGGGTTTGTTGCCCTTCCTCAGCAGGACCAATCTCTGCTTCTTCCAGTCTACGAAGAACTTCCCCTCCTGAAGACAGGAGTTGAAGGCTTCCGAGAGGATCTCGGAGTATGCTTCGATCACCTCTTTGACGATCTCGTTTGGCACCCAGTCGATCCCCGTCGCTGTATTCGCCTTGATCCTCCCACCCGCTCTCTTTAGTTGTTCGAGAGTGAAGAGTTCTTCGCGCCGGACCACGCAGGAACTTCGGTCTTGTCTTTGGGACGGCCCCACGTGTGGAAACAAGCTACGCACAATGTACTTAACTCGATCGGCATTATCCAGGCCCGGGGTCTTTCTTCTAGTCACCAATCTCTTAGTGACTATTTTGAAGGCGAGACCCCATGGAACCTTCTCGACTTCTCCGATCAAGTCTTTCCAGCACTGAAGTCGGCTTTTCTTTATGCCTTGCCTCAGAGCTATTTTTGCTTTTTTCCATGCTGTAAACACTTTCCGCCTCGCCGTCCGCACAGTGTCCTCCAACGACCCAGCAGACCTTGCCCAACCAAGCTCATCCATGAGCCTGGTTTCTTCAAGATGTCCGCGAAGCTTGTCTTTGCTGAGTCGTTTTGTGTTCCAGGAGGGGCTCCTCACCTTGCCGCCCCTTCCCGCATTTACTGGGTGACTCCGTTCCTGGATGCTGAACTCAATGCACTGTTGGTCACTCAAGGTTATTTATTACCTCAAGGATGCACCAGTCGCCTATCTTTGAGGCAAGACGGGGCCTGGCAATCGTGAGGTCGATAATCGACCCCCACGGTCCTCGTCTGAACGTAAAATCTCTGCCCCGATTTAATACAATCAGGTCATTTCTAGCGACCATCTGACCGAACAAGATTTCCCTCCTGTACAGAGGGGCTTTTCCCCACTCGGGTGACTTACTGTTAAAGTCGCCCGCAATAAGGGTCCGCCCACTAGCCTCTCTGAGGCTTTTCTCAAGGAGGAGAATCTAGGTTTCGAAGATCTCTAAAGGATCGTTGGGAGAAAAATAGCAGCTGTACACACGTACCTCCGCCACCTCCACCCAGAAGAACCCTGCGTCAGTCCCCAGAGAGTCCCCGATACACAAATCAGGGCTACAAACAAGAATCCCAGCCCTCCGATTACGGAGGGCTATGGTAAGAGGGTA
Source organism: Diplolepis rosae (assembly GCA_030998225.1). Taxonomy (NCBI): domain Eukaryota; kingdom Metazoa; phylum Arthropoda; class Insecta; order Hymenoptera; family Diplolepididae; genus Diplolepis; species Diplolepis rosae. The sequence goes on along the minus strand of JAPYXD010000723.1, from coordinate 19,846,765 downwards.
TCTTACCATTAGGTAAGATACCCTCTTACGAAGGAATCCATCAGAAGAGGCATCTCCATGCCGTCCGTCTAGAGCGCCGCTCCGGCGTGACCCGGATCGTCGCTCCAGCTGAACTGCCCCGTCTCGGTGTTCCGTCCTTCCTCATATACCGTCCGCAAGGGGTGGGGGTGTCTGCGCACGTTTACTCGGTGGTCGGTGAGTAGTCACGTGAGTAGCGGCGGTGGGAGTACCCTTCCGAACGCCGCGGTAGGAGAGCTGCGGTGTAGTGCGTATGTACGGTTCATTACATTTTTAATTGGGATGCACTGAAAATATTCTGAAATAGCAGAAGTCACCAATTGAAATTCTTTTGCAATAAAATTTCGATAGTGAAATCAGTAGATAAATTGAACATAATTAAATCATTTTTTGTATATTGAATCAAATTTATCAGGATTTTTCAAAAAGTTGAAAATAAGATGCCTATAAAAAATATTTCACTAAAATTTTATGTGAGGATTTTTTGTCTATAGATCGTCAATTAAAAAATTTAAAAATATAACCTATGACGTCTAGTATCTTTTACATTATATGGTTACTCGTTCGACTATTTTCATGCTAGCATGACGAAAGTTACCCTGAACGTTTTTTCCGTATACTGCATCTTGGTTAACAATTCGTTGAATAATCAAAAAAGCGACAAACAAATAATTCAACCATTTACGTTAATTTATTTTCCAAGAACTTGTAAGCTTTTATCAAATTTGATACATTGAGCTGTTCTCCCGTAATCGTGCACACCATTTTGAAATCATGAATAGCACTGGGGCGAACCAGGGGTGCGCGAACCGGTCGGTCGCCGTCATGTTTGATGAGCTATAATCTCAAACTAGAGAGAAATCTGGCAGACTCATTTCTGAGACTCTTTAGATTAGAAAATTTTAATAAAAAAATCGATTTCTTGAAAAGTACAAGGTGTAAGTCCGCCTTAAGGCCACATCGATCAGAACACGTGATCAAATTTCTGTAAAAGTTTATGCAAGATAACTTTTTTATTTTACGAAATATCTTCCTAAAAATTTGGATAATACAACAGAAGATGATAAAAAACATCTGTCAACGTCGTATAAGTGAAAATCTGTTACAATTAACTATAATTATCGATAAGTTTACCAATCTTTTGTTACGTTTACTGAATTATTCAGAAAGATGCTTTGTGGATTAGAAAAGTTATTTTGCATGAACTAATTAATATATAATTCAGTCACGTTGTTCGATTAATCTATGGTCTGAAGCGTAACTATTGAATGAATATTTCGACGCGCTCGTGTCGACATTTCCAGCGAACAATTTAGGGACCAATGCACATGGTAAGATAGGAAAAATACAGATATTACTCTGTTTAATTCTTTAAATGATTGTACAGATTTTTGACATTCTAATTTCTCTTCAAATTAGTAATCTTAATATTTTCTGCATTTGTAGTAAGAGAAATTAAAATTCTTCTCGGAATTAATAATCATGATATTCTCTGAATTAATAATTGTCATTATTTAAAGAGAAATTAGAATGTCAAAATATGTTTAATCATATAAGTAATTCAACAGAATAATATTTGTATTATTATCTTACTGTCTGCTTTGGCCTTAAAATCGTCCGCTAGAAATGTCAACACGTGCACGTCGAGATATTTATTTAATTGGTACGCTTGAACTCTGAAACAGAATTGTCTGAAATTTTTCAAAAATCCTTTTTGAATCCTGCTACAAATTTTGGTGACAGTTTATCAAATGTTTCTTTAACTTTTCTCGACTCCCAAAACATTTGCAAATTTCATCACATTATTTTCGCCATGACTTGAAGACGAATTTTTGTATACAATTTCAAAAATGAAAAGTCGAAATCATGCAAGTTCTGTTAGTTCCTCTACATTATAATACACATTTTCTACAAATTTGTTAGACAAATTAATTTTAAAAAAGAATTGAAGGCGAATTAAATATAAACAAATAATTATTTTCTAAATGCAAAAGAAAGGATCGAAATTTCTATTGAGATATGTAATTAAAATGATTGGAATTTGCGATTTAAAGAAAATCTTCCACGGGAAAACTGCCCGTTCATTTTATTTATTGTGACCTTTTGTATATTCTGTGATAAAAGTATATTTTAATAGGGTTCGTCTTACTCGTTTTAAAGAAAAAAAATATTTGAAGCATTTTATCTCACCACAAATATCAAGTTTGCGTCACATTTTTTAGAAAGTTTTCTAATAAGTTTGATAAAATGTTTTCAGGCTAAATTAAACAATAAAAATTCATCTAATACTTCTTTCCTTGGATTAAGTACATACAATAACTTTGGAATTAATCTTGATAAAAACTCATTTTTATAATAAATTACAATAATGTGGCAACTTCGAAATTTTTGTGAAATTTATTATAATTTTTTAAAATTCTATTACAATTTAAATTATAGCAAAAAATAGTGTTATTATTGTTATAAATATGGCTGGGACCCGGAAGGGCCCCTGATGCTTGGGTAATCCCGTTGCATCACCAACTAAAACCTCGTGCGCGACCCCACAGCCCGTGCCAAAGGGCAAGGACCTGGGCCACGTTTTTGGTCTGAATCACGGCTACGTCTATGGAGACGTAGCCCGTGAGAAACTGTCGTTTGTTCCCAATTGCTGGACAATGGCAGAGTATTTGGGTGGAAGTTTCATTGTCTTCCCCACATAGTCGACAAAGTGGACTTTTAGCAAGCCCTATCTTATGTGTATGGTAGGCGAGGCTGCCGTGACAATAAGCACTTCTGTTATGGTCTTCACCTCGGTTCTACTAAGTCTGCGCAGATCTGCAGCTCGTTTGGGGTTTAGATATTCCCCCATGAGGGTTTTGGCTTGTTTGCATGCGGTTGCCTTGTACCACTCTTCCTGGTGTTTGTCGGCCAGCCACATTTTAGTGTCTTCTGTGGCCGACCTGTTCGAAATACCTATTACTGGTTCTAGACCAGATGGTTTTTGATTTTTTCGTCGCTAGCTTAGCTAGTCTATCCGCTGTCTCGTTGCCCTTGAAACCCTTGTGTCCAGGAATCCAGAGGACTGTGACTCGGTTGTCTTCCGCTAGTTTGTTCAATGCTTCGTAGCATTCCCAGACCAGCGTCGAGGTAGTCACTGACTTATCTAGTGTCGTGATGGCCGCTCTACTATCTGAGCAGATGCGGATGTTCCTGCTGCGACCACGATTCTGTGCTGCGTGTGCGCATTGGAGTATGGCCGCAATCTCGGTTTGAAGAACTGTGGAGTGGGGTCCCAGCGGGACCACGAGGCGTGTGTCGCTGTTCTTCCCATAGACACCAGCCCCCGCACCGTCCCTATTTTTGGAGCCGTCTGTAAACCAGTTGTTTCCGTCCGCTGAGAGGTGTGCGCGACCCACCCACCAATCTTCCATAGTTGACAAGCTTACCTTGTACTTTTTGTCGAAGAGGTACAGTGGAGACGTCCTGTCTCTTACCATTTTCATGATCGGTCTCTTCGCGATGTTGACAGTGGTTTTCAGTTTTTTCGAAATCACTGTGTTAGGGTTTTCACCAATTCTCCAGGCCGCCTTGATAGCCTCGGCTGTGATGGTTAGGTGCAGAGGCTCTAGCCCCATTAGTGCTCCCAACGCCGTTGTGGGTGAGGACTTCGAGGCGCCAGTGATCCCTCTAAGGATCAGCCCTCGAAGTCTTTCCAACCTGGCCATGGCTGTCTTCTGCTTGACTCTGCTCCACCAGACCAATGACGCATACGCTAGTCTGGGTCACAGAATCGCCGTGAAGATCCACAGCAGTGTGTCGGGTTTCAAACCCCAATTATTGCCAATAGCTCTTCTGCAGAGCCAGAGGGTTGATATAAATTTATTGCACTTGTTTTCGAAGTGGTCTTTCCAAGTGAGCTTATTGTCCAAGATAACTCCTAGATATTTAGCGCTCTTGGAAATTTCTAGACGCTGCTTTTTCAGTTCCAGTGTTCTAGTTGTACTCCATTTGTACTGCTTGGTAAAAATGACTGCGTCAGTCTTACCTGGGTTCACCGAGAGTCCTGTTGTTCGACACCAGGTATCCACAGCTTTTAGCGACTGTTGCATTACGCCCATCAGTGCATCCAAATGCATTCCGCGTACTATGACTAGGATGTCGTCAGCATATCCAATGGGGTGATATCCTTGGTCGGTTAGTAGATGCAGTAGTTCATCCACCACTAGACTCCACAGCAGGGGATATAGTACTCCTCCCTGCGGGCATCCTGAAACAACGATCCCTTGGAGGGTAGTCTTTCAAAATAGTGTTGCTGCTTGTAAATTTTTTCATGATTTTCTACAAATTTTAATTATTTTTATTAAAAAAAAAAACATGTGTCGAATAAAAGTTTCTTACTTTTTTATGCGGAATAATAACCTCCAATAAGAAAAGGGATTTTCATTCAGAAAAAGGAACCTAACCTAACTTTCACTGACAATAGAGTCACCTACAGTCAATTTTTTGGTTCGAACAAGTTTTTTTATACTGTGTGTTATGCAAATGCTCTTTTTTAAAATTTACGAAGTAAGCGACTTATATTTTTATATAGGGTCCGTACTTCAGAAAAGTTTTTCGTTTATTTGAAGTGAAAAAGAGTCAATTTAGATTGAAGAACGATTTTTAAATCTATACTAATTGATTTCGATTCCAGAAACGTCGTTAACTTAACTTTTTTAAGAGTGCATTAATTTTTCAGGTGAAATAATTCTTTTACATTCTTACCATAAATGAGAAGGTATTAGTTTTATGTGAAAAATGACTTTCGAAATTTGCATCAAATCTTTACGTCTGAGACCCCCTGAGTCCGAAAAAGCGGTTCTTACGAAAGTCTCTGTCTGTCTATAAGAGTAGGCCATATACTCGATAACTCTCGATAGAATTATCGAATTGAATTGAGCTTTAGCATACTCTATCAGAGTCAAGAAAGTAAAGACAAGTTCGTTAACCAACCACATCCGACCAAAAATGTCAAAAGAAGAGCATTTTTGTGTTTTTGAAAAAATCCAAAATCCAAATATTCTAATCCAAAAGTTCTCATAAATCTCTACTAATTATCCTAATAACCTTTTTCAATTAAACTAAAATAAGGAACGTTACAGTATGTTAAAACTTGAAAAAAGTAAACATTTGTTTCGAGTGAACAAAAGCTTTTCGTTGAACAGTTTTGTTAACTTTAAAGAATGATTTGTTGATGTTACAAAATTTTTCGGTTGAATTCACCAAATGAATTAGTTTTAGTTGGATTAACAAAATTATGTTTTTGTCCATATAATAACAAAATTCTTTGGCTAAACCAAATAAAATTTTATTGATTCAAGCAAATATTTTTTTATGAGTGCATACACTGATTACACTGATCAACAAAAATGACCCATGTCTTCGCTGAATACGACATATCATTTCCAAGTACTTTTCAATGCTGAACATGAATCTGGCTTCCATTTGTTGCTATCATGCCTAGTTTAATAGATATTTGCAAATAAGGCTGTTAATAAAAAAGTTTCCAACATTTTTTTTTAAATGTGGGAATTTTTCCCGCCATCAATGCAGGTCATTTTGATGCATTTTCAACCCAATTTGCGAATATCGTCTTACTTTAGCGATATCTATAACGGTTTTTGGGATATTCTTAAAAAACTGGAAAAAAGTGCCAAAAATGTACTGAAATTTCAGTGCTCTGTAATTCAGGACATATTTACTTTTTTTTTTTTATAAAGAATAGGTCGATTTGTTTGTTTTTTCATGAAGAATAATTATTTGCAACAAAATTCAAATTCGGATTATCTGTTTCTGAAATATCTTGAAAAATGCATACCCTTTTTTTCAATTTTCGAAAACTTGTACTATAAATGCTTTCCCAGGGAACACGTTATGTAACCGCTCCGTAGCAAAAGGGTAGCATAGTTATTTCTGGTTACGTAACGATTGTTATTGTTCAGTGATGTAATTGCTATATAAAGGGAAGGTAACAATGTTATGTAAGATTGTTACCGCGTGAAGATGTAAAAGACCAATAAAAGAGTGAATGTAACAATTCTGTAGCAGTGGGATGTATATGCTATAGAAAAACAATGTAAAATTCGTTCTCTAATTGTGTGACACACATGATCTGTAACAGTTTTGTCATAATGTTATGTAAGTGAACTATCACGGCATTACTGTATAATTATGTAAGTCGTGTATAATGTACATTAATAAAAGCTATGTAACAATGTGACATAATTATTATGTAAGAATCATGTAATATTTGTTCTGTAACTGGGTTGCCCGAATGATCTATAACAATATCGTTTCTTTGTTACGTAAGGGTAATGTAACAGTGTTACGGAATAGTTATGTGAGTTGTATGTAATGTACATTAGTAACAGTTACGTAACAATGTTACGTAATTTTTATGTAAGAATCACGTAAGATCTTTTCTATAACTTGGTTACCAAAATTATCTATTACATTTTCTTTGCTTTGTTATGTAAGGGTAATGTAACAATGTTACGGAATAGTTATGTTAGTTGTATATAATGTACATTAGTAACAGCTACGTAACAGTGTGACATAATTTTCATGTGACAATACTGTAACTTTGATTCTGTAACTTGGTTACGCGAATGATCTATAACACTTTCTTTGCAGTGTTACGTAAGTGTACTATGACGGCATTACTGTGTAGTGCTTCTCTGTAAGTTGAGTATAATGCACGTTATTATCAGATATGTAACAATCATGTAATATTATATATAGATATTTCTAATTTCCTGAATACTGACATCAATAATAGTTGGAAAAATTAAAAATTGTGGGTAATAACTTGTGTAAACTAAATTGCTCTTATAGTTAAATTTCACATGCCCTAAGTATAATATTCAGTAATCGACAAATAACACAAAGGTGCAAAATTTAACTCACAGAATTGAGTTGTGTATTATCAATATTTTATCATCGTATATCTGTTTAACATATCTCTGTTACATATAGTTACATATCGCTTTTACAAAACTTCTATATAACATAATTGCATAACGCATATAGAACATATTTACATTGATGCTGCGTAACAATATAGCAGATATGTTACATAAGTCTGTTACAGACCCATTACATTACAACGTTACAGAGCTGTTATAGAACTAATTCATCACACAGTGTGTGACATTTTGCGTCACAGGTGACTCACCTGTAAGTCACCAGCTATGTAACGTGTTACAATCTGTTACGTAACAGTTACATACATGTTATATAACAGTGTTTTCTGGCTTACTGGGCATCAGATCTTCATTTATCCATATTAAAATATTCAACGTTTGCTTGAGCGAACATGTCTTTTGATCGGGTCGTAATGTGATCGTGAGTGATGTGAATGATCGTCTTATATTTTAGAACTGTATGAAATCCATAATCAAGTAGCATAAGACGCTCACTCACATTGTCAATTGTTTCTGAATTTCCTGCAGTTATGAAACATAAAACAATCACTCACATTTCATTCGTTTCTGAAATTCATGCATTTGTGATTTTGGAACACATTCTTTACGGGTAACCAGGCTTTTCCCTCTTCACTGCTCAAGTATTCGTCAAATTTTTAGTCTTGCATAAGTTCACTAATATGAGGCCCAATGGAAACCCCTTATTTGATTTTTGCTTTGCTAAGTTTTGGGAATTATGATTTTAGATAGACAAATGCGTTTTCGTTTCGAACTATTGCATTTACGAAGTTTTTAACTATCCCGAGTTTAATATGTAGAGAAGGCAGAATAACATTTTTTGTGTTTACCAGAGGATCTTCAGCGAAGTTTCTTTGCCCTGGTTGAAACGAGTCGCGTTCAGGCCAAACCTTGAAAGTGTAATGTTTTCCCTAGCACGGTTGTCCCAATAACATAAGAAGCAACAATATCCATGTATCCTGTCTGCAGTCCTAATAGAATAGCAATCACTTTAAAATCTGAACAGATTGACCAAAAGTATGCGTGGTAATTTATTTTCAGAAGAAGCATTTTCATAACTTCGTAGCATTCTTTTAAGTATGAAGGATAGGCAACAGGTATGGATGGAAACTCATTACCAATATGCAGAAGAACTTCTTTCAGACTAGTCTTATTTGAATCGATGAATAAACGCCATTCGTTGGCTATCTGCTTATGTCCGACAGCTTTCATCAATTTATTTACGTAGTTACAATAAATAATTAAATAAATAAATAATTAAATAAATAATTGAACTGCGCATGCGCCTATAGCTATAAAGCGGGGCACAATCTTCTTCTTATTCTTCTTCTTCTTCGTACAGCGTTAGCACCCTACTGACAAAGCCTTGTACATTTGAACTGCGCATGCTCTATTACAATACGCTACTACTACACAAGATCGAGAAAATCAAGATGGACGGAAGTATTCGCGAAATATCAAGTGCAATGGACGAGAATCACGGCAATTTCGACCTTTTTAGATTGGATTCGAGTGTACGCAGAAAAACTCGTAAATACGGCGAAGTCACATAAAATAGAATATGCGCCAATGCACACAATTCGGGAAATTACGAGACTCGCGACAATGCTCGCAGGACTGATCCCTCCTCGGCTTCGATCTCCTGCGAGCATTGTCGCTCGTCGCGCAATAACCCTCATTGTGCGCCTAGGCACCTAATATACTATTCCTTTAATCGAGAACTTAACAATTCAGCTTTATCTTTTCATAGCTTAAGATCTCTTATGAGATCGTTCAATTCAGCTTGATCAAATAAAATCCGGTTTTTCTTCGAACGTTTCGGTTCTGGTTCATCCCCGTCAGAATTAAGCCGCTTATTTTCGATTACACCCAAGCTATTCTCTGCTTCAGGCACATGTATAAAAACAGGCTTGGCCAACGATGGGACATCAGCATAAACAATCTGTTGTTTATTCTTTGTATTAAAGCCCTTTATGAGTGTGGTATTGCAGAAATAACAATCTAAATCATGATTTTACGGTTCATTCCGAAGCATTTGTGTAGAAAAATTTAGAATTGGATGATTTCTTCGACTTGTAAGCCCTCGTCCAATCGCACAAGTAGGACATACATACATTTTCTCAGCTTATTTCAACTCAAGAAAAAAAATTGAATTCCTAATGTATATGTGCAGACCTTATATCTATTGACTCAAAATTTAAAATACAAATATATTCACCTTATTTTTAATGAATCAAATCTAATAACACAAAAACACAAATGGTAGAAACCCGATAAGGAAAAGAAAAAGAAACGTATTCACTATGATTGAAGACAAGTTTCACCGAAGAGTGAACAATGTGGTTGATCGTCTTATACTTCCCAAATACATGAATTTCAGAAACGAATGTAAAGTGAGTGTCGTCTTATGTTTCATAACTGCATGAAATTCAGAAACAAATGAAAATGTGAGTGAGCGTTTTATGTTACTTGATTATGAATTTCATACAGTTCTAAAATATGAGACGATCATTCAGATCACTCACGATCCGATCAAAAAACATGTTCGCTCAAGCAAACGTTGAACAATTTAATATGGACAAATGAAGTTCTGATGCCCAGTACAGCATTTAGTGCAAAAAATTATTATTGAAATGCTTCTCTATCCAGAACGTGTAACGGTTTGATGCGGTTTTTGGGCAGGTGGGATCATTGGGCCTTATTTTTTTGATAATGCAGCTGGAGTGGCTGTTTTGATGAATGGACTGCGCTATCAAACCATGATTAATGAAGTTTTATGGCCAGAATTAAAAGATATGGATGTGGACGATGTTCATTTCCAACAAGACGGCGCTATGTGCCATACAAGTAGCGAAACCATCGGTCTTTTGCTTGAAAAGTTTCCAGGCCGAGTGATTTCTCGAAACGGCGATTACAATTGGCCTTCGAGATCATGCGATTTAACACCTCTAGTCTTTTTTATTTGGGGTTACGTGAAAGATAAGGTTTATGCTGATGCTCCTCAGTCAATTTAAGAACTCAAAGAGAAGATTTGTGCCGTTATCGACGAAACAGAGCCCAACATATGCGAAAATGAAATTACAAATTTCATCAAAAGAGCATGGTCCTGCAAACATAGCCGTGGAGGCCATATGAATGATATTGTTTTTCAATATTAATGGCAAGCCTTCCGCTATTGAATGAAATTAAAATCAAATGGGTTTGAACAAAAGCACGCGTTTTTCTCATAAATCAAAATGAAACCTCTAATTGGAAAACCCTGTATATTAGAGATCAAATCAAGACCATTCAAGTTCATTAGGGCCAAAAATATCTGTAAATTGGTAAAAGAGTTGATCTTTCATTGTAAATTATTTCTCTCCTGCACCACCTCCTTTTCATCTTAGCCTCCCTCACCTACACCTGCTCAGTATCTTATTTTGTTATTTTTTTCTTTCCAAGTTTTCTTCATATACTGTAATTTTTATTGAAGTTTGATCAAAGTTAGCATTTCAAAATTTTTAAACAATTTTACTTTTGATTGGCCTTCTCCATCTTTTATGTTTTTGAATAAAAAATACGCACATTAGAAAATTTTCAGCTTCTTAGTAATAGTTATAAAGATATTTATCTTTAAAGTGTATTCAATACGAAATTCCGTCAATGTAGAATTCAAGACTCGATATGATAGCGTTAATAAAATACGTCACTTATTTACACTGTCTCATACAATGGACTTAGTATAAAAATTATCTTCAATATAAAAGTTTCGTAATATCCTGAGGCAATTGTGACTATAAATATATATAACGAATATACTTAATATCACACCATTTCATTCGTCAGATATTACTTTTTTTTAAGTAGTGGGATAGTTGTTCGAGAATATATTGAAAATGTTCCCAAAAGTATTCAGTTTTTAATTAAGAAATAATTATCATCGTTTTTTTTAATTCAGTGAAAATGAAAGTTATCTTAGCTTTTCTTCTGTGTGCTTACATAACTATTGCTGCCGCTACTGGTAAATGCAATTTTGAATTATTTCAAAGGAACTAATATAAATTTAAAATCAGGCTTTATGCACTATTAAGAACCGAGAAGGCTTACTGAAATGGGAGCATGCAAATATTACCAAGAAATACATTTTTTGTATCTTTATTTTTTAATTAAGTGCCGCATAAGTATTTTTTCGAAACGAAAATCTTTTTCATAGTATTTCTTTAAATCTGAATCAGTTAAAACTATTGATAATTTTAATTAGTGACTGACTTTTTGCTTTTCAATCAGTCAAAAGTGATTCATTGTTAGTTAACAATGATTGCTCATCAGTTAGGAATGACTCATTGTAAAACAAAAAGTCTGTCACTGATCGAAATTATAAAAAATTTAAACTGATTCAGACTTAAAGAAATTACTTATATATTTCTGATCCATATAAATAAGGGGGAAAAATAAGTACATTTTATTTATCAATAATTTTGGCATGTTTTTGTTTTTTCACACGGAGAAAAGTAGTTGAAGTAATTTTACTCAGCTCTGTCGATTAAACTTGGGACATATAAGGACATTTGAACATCTATTAAATCCTAGTCGGGTTAAATGAATTTGATAAATACCTAATTCACCCAAAGTGAATAACAATAAGCGTTACATAGGGAATAGTAAGGAATTGAGTAAAACGTTATCGACGGCAGGGCACCAACATGCGTCAGTGGGTTAACATGAAATGTATAAGTATATCACCGACGCTTGAGGTGCTTCAAACCGTAGTTAGGTAAAATGAGCATCGGGCGAATTATTTCAACTGGAAATGGTATGGTTCTCTTGAATAAAAAAAAATTCTTACCTCGAGCCTGCCAATAATCATCCGGTACATACATAAACAACATACAAATACATTCACACTATTCAGTCGTAGCCAATCATATTTTAAATCACAAATACACTTAAACATATAACCTTATATATATAAACCTAATAACTACATTTATATATAGTACGATACGCTTTCGTCGAATCACGCACACGCTCGCTTAGAATCCTCAGACATAAAACTTGAAACTTTGTTATATAGTGACTGCAAGAGTTATTCAAAGCTTGTGAGAGTAAGTGCCGTCAATAAAATTTTTGAGCCTTACTCAAGTAAGAATAAATCAACTTTTTTCATAAAATATTTTTCAAAATTAATATAATTAATTAATAAATTATTATAATTATGATTGTTGATATATATAATATAATTATTAATTAATATTTAGTATGCATTTTTATTATAACTATGTATGAATTTTAATTAAACTAAAGTTTGAAATGTACATTAAAACATTGCATTATTATCAAAAAGCATCTTGTGTAAAAATATTTAAAAGAAGGTTTTTTTATTTACTGTGCTGTATATTTTCAAAATATGGATTTTATAATTGCGATTTCCAAATTATTATTGTCCCTAATAAATTGATGTGCAATCTAAATCCTGTGTAGATTTTTCAAATTTTATGTAATACACTTATCAAGCCTTTTGTTGTTTGAATTTTCATGAAATGAATTTTATCTAAAAAACTTAAGTGAAAAAGAAAGAAGTAATTATAAATTAATTAAGAACAAATTTTGTATCACGAATTTATTAAACTTACAGCATCTCTATAACTAGATTATGTGAAATTTTAAAATAAATTATATAAACTAGTGGATAATCATAAAAACAAATAGTGGTTAACACTGCGGAGCATGTACAAAAGCTTCGTGACGAACAGACAAAACATAATCAAACACGACTGCATTACGATGAATTTTTAAAATCACTAGTTTATAAGTGTAATCCACTATTTTGGATTTAGAGAGTACTAAAATAAACTGTAATTGTATTTTTAATGTTTTTAGTTGATTTTGATTATTAAATTGGAACAAAACTTGGAACATCAGTATGCTGAAAATTCAACAGGTTTTTCAAATTAAAAATATTTTATGTGTGCCCAAGGCGCAGATTACTCTCATTCGTTCCTGCGTGAATAGATATAGCTGATGGAATTAATCTTGCGATTCACGGTTTACTCAACTCTCGATTGAAGCGTAGAGTAGAATGAACGGAAAGCTCTACTATTTTTGTGATTTAATAAAAGATTGGTGTTTTATAATTATACTACGAGTAATAATATATATATTTAAAAATTTTTAATGGACGCTTTCATACTGCACCCTACACTTCTGAATTTTACTCAACTTTGATTCATTTTTGAACATTTAATAAGTCACAAATAATTACAATGATACTAAATAACTTCTAACTTGTCCATATGTCCCAAAATGATCGGTAGTTGAGTAAAATTACTTCAACTATTTCTCCCTGCAGTTTTTTTAAAGTCATTTTAAACATTTTACTAGGTACCCTAGCGAACTGGCTGAACGGTAGCTTTACGGTGCACCGTAAAGCTATCGTAAAGCTATCGTAAAGTAGCATTATAACTCATGAATGAGGCAAAATAAACTTTCAAAATGTTTTCATCCTTATTCTACGTTGAAAGTAACGTTAATTGGTAATTGAAATATGCAATAATTTTATTTATTTACGCTAAAAATTGAAAAAAAAACATAATACCTGTCGTTGAAGGCAGTGCAGTGTTTCACCTTTTGTGGAACTTCTCCGTTAAAGTTGACCATTGGTTGACGTGAGACACAACTATACTTTCATCTCACTCTAACAAATATTCAATCCTGACGGTGAAGACATGGAAAGTGATGAACCACTGCACTGCCTTGAATGACAGGTATTATGTTTTTTTTCAATTTTTAGCGTAAATAAATAAAATTATTGCATATTTCAATTACCAGTTAACGTTATTTTCAACGTAGAATAAGGATAAAAACATTTTGAATGTTTATTTTGCCTCATTCATGAGATATAATGCTACTTTACGATAGCTTTACGGTACAGCGTAAAGCTACCGTTCAGCCAGTTCGCCAGGGTAAACATAATTGAAATAAAAATTTAAACACAATTTGCATTTTGTAATCCCTTGCCTTTTTTTAGAATCGAATTCCACCTTAGAAAGCAAAGTGCGTAGTACCAAGCTCGTTTCAGTAGGAGAATTGACTTATGTTGTTTCTATAAGAGCTTTACGTTCTCACCGATGTGGTGGAAGTCTTATTACTTGGACGCATGTTTTGAGTTTAGCTCGTTGCGTTTTTCAAATGGTAAAAAAGACAGTTAAGGGAAAATTGACAAGATTAGGTTATAGCGTTTATGTAGGAAGTGTTCATAGAAAAATGGGTGGTATGAGTATCAAAATTGTAGATGCTGACATTCATCCTCAATTTGATCCCTCGAGAGTTGACACACCTGGAAATATTGCAGTTTTATTGGTAGGTAGTTGCACATGAAAAATAAGTTCTGATGTACATTCTTTCAAAAAAGTACCGGTAATTGATCATTCAAAAAGCCCGCTTAAAGAGATTGTCAAAAACCCTTTTGAGGCTAACTTTGCACCACTGCCCTGTATACTAACGTGGAGTTCTAGGTTCGAGCGCGATCTGTCATTTAGTTTGTTCACAGTGCTCGATGTTGTCACTTTATCTCAGGTGTGTTGCGCAACTTTTCCAATGGATAAAAATATCGGACAAAGAATGTGTCTCAAATTTTGCATTGCAAACAGAATTTCGTATGCGGAATCGCTGAAAATGTTACAGAAGGCTTATGGTGAATCGACTTTATCAAAAACACGTGCATATAAGTGGTATAGTGCATTCGAAAGCGGTCGAGATGTGGTAGAAGATTTGCCTTGCTGTGATCGGCCATGAACGTCTTCAACTGAAGTTAACATCGCAAAAGTGAAGGAAATGGTGACTGAAAATCGTCATTTAAGTTTAAGAGAGATATAGTCGCTGAACTTTCTGTGTCTCACGAATCAATTCGTACCATTTTATACGATTGTTTGGGCATGAAACGCGCTGCTGCTCGACTAGTTCCGAAAGATCATCTTACAACGCTATCATTGTGAACGAATTTCTTGCCAAAAAATTAACAAATATTATCGAACAACCACCGTATTCACCTGAAATGGCTCCGGTCGACTTTTTTCTCTTTCCAAAAGTCAAATTACCACTTCGAGGCACCCGTTTTCAGTCGATAGAAGACATAAAAGAGAATTCGCGGCGAGAACTAAAGTCGATTCCGGAAAATGCGTTTAAAAAATGTTTTGATGATTGGATTATTCGTTGGCATAAGTGTATTATTTCGGGAGGGGCCTACTTTGAAGGCGATAAAATAAATTGGGATGAATAATAAATAGTTTTTGTTTTATTGACCAATTCCCGTTACTTTTTTGACAGAATGTATGTTCCACTTGGATATATATTGATAGGTAGTTCAATTTGTTCGTAGGATGACAAAGAAAAAATGAATTTTTTGGCAAAAATCCTTGTTGGAAACATTGAGTTCAACGATCTTTCAACATTTCGATGCCTCTCTTCCCGCGAAAAAAAGTTGATCTTGTTAGATCTGGTTATATCAAATTCCCAGATCTAACCAGATCTTGATTTTGTCAAGATCTGACCAGATGTGATCAGATCTAAAGTTGATCTGACGAGAACTGAAGTAGATCTAGTCATATCTGAAGTAGATCTGGCCAGATCTCGACAAAATCAAGATCTGGTTAGATTTGGGAATTACATCTAACCAGATCTAACAAGATCAACTTTTTTTTCATGGGTTGCAATACAATTGTTAAGGCCTCCAAAATAACCATCAGTTTCCCATTTGACCTCTTCATTTGTGACGTGCGCCAAGGAAAGGGGGCTTCTCCTTAAAAGGAAGATTTTACAGGAGGAGTGGTCGTTACGATCTTTACAATAATGACGTTTGGAAAAAAAATTTCCATCGTTACAATGAAAAGAGCAACTAAAAAAGTATCAAAAGGCGTTAAAATTTGTAAACAGATTTTTTTCGAGGAAACCCCTTTTCTTCAGTACGTGTCACATTTGCGCGGTGTTTTTTACATAAAGAAACAGTGTGTAATCAACACACGAAATTCACTTTTTTCCATTTTGATAAAAATATCAAAATTTGTTTGCTTCTATCGTCTTTAACTTTGAAAGTAAACAATGAAATTGGTTCAAATTTAGACAGCTGTCGTCTGAAAGATCGTTCTTCATGGAAAAAATATGTAAATGTTATTTGTGGTGCCATCTCTGGGTCATCCTAGAGACTTATTATATGGTAGGAAAGATAATTGAGTTTTCATATTGTGCTTTACGCTGTCTAACATCAAAATGTAAATACCCCATGACCCCTCGCATACATGCAAATTTTTATTCACATCAAATAATATTAATTGCCTACGAAATAATATAAAATTAAATACAAAATTTAAAGATGTTGACATCTTTACTGCATCTCAAAGTCGAGTATTTTTAAAAATGATTTATGAAACCAGGAAAAATTCTTTAAAATTATCCTTTCAATTTATTTTCATTTCAATTTCTTAATTTATCAATCATGCGTTTGGTATTTTTATAAGAGAAATATCTCGAAGTCACTTTTCATTTAAAAAGCTATATATTCTATCTGTAAAATTCAATTTTCTTTTTTAATATAACTTTTTGTGCATTTATGAATTATCCAAGTTATGTAATTACATAATTGAAGGTCCGGATCGAATAACTCGCCGAGCGCTCGGGCTTGAAAATGAAAAAAATTATTCCTTTACTTTTGTGGACGTTTATATATTAATACTTTATTCTATTATATTATATGTATTGTACACATTATATCAAATATATATCATCTATATTGTTCTTAGAGAATGAGTTCTAGAGCGTCAGCGCGTCAATTGATTCACACGATGGACGGAGCGGTTTGTTAAGCATTTGAGAAATTCGTAGACTTATTATCTTATTGACTGCAAACATTCAAAAAAACTACTTTAAACTATCCTTGACGACTTTCTCACTGGAAGTTTGCAGACACTTCAATAGTAAAAAACTTCCTCACTTACTGAAAAATAAAAAACACAATTCTTTGTCAAATCAGTTTATAATTAAACATCCACATAATAGAATGTTCACCTTTTTTAGAACTTCGTCCATATCAGCAAAGTAAGAAGACTATCTGTATGAAAGCCCGATGTAAAATTTTCATTTTTAGGCCGGTTTGTGATGAATTATGTTTAGGAAAACAATGATTTGCGGAAATAAACAAATTTAGATTTTTATCCTTTTTTTCGAGAAATAATTGTTTTATCGAAAAACTTTGTATAAAAAAAATATGCGCCTCCATGAGCTCTACCACATTATATATATATTTTCTAAAACAAATTTTTTTTTCTATGTCAAAAATTGCCTTAGGGGTTACTTTATTTTCAAGCACGAGCGCTGGGCGAGTTATTCGATTCGGACCCTTAATTACTTATACTTATTGAAATTCTTTAGAGTTGTAAACAGAACTTCGTTAGAAATATCCTGCTTATGAGTCTTTTACGTTACAAATTGAACGTCAAAAGATATGAAATTTGCGATACTTTCGAGTAAACGTATCTTGAATTTGCAAAACATTGCTAGGAATTTCTGAAATTTTTATTTAAAATATGAAACTTAACTTTGAAACTTAATTTCAAACTGACAAATAAGAGATTTTCTCTTAAATTGACCAAAAAGTAACATTCTAAAATGTCACGAAATGAGTTTCCATATTCAGACTAATAATCTCTTATTTTTATAAATTCATTTTAGATTCAGGATGCTCTTAAGCACACACATTTTTCTGTGAAAGAAAATATAAAACTAATTCCAGTAGCATCACACGGTAATAGATTTGAAGGGGATGCTGTATTGGCAGGATGGAGTAGGCAAGTAGTAAGTAATCTGGAACGTACTGATGAGGATTTTCGATTGAAAAAAATGGAGGTTTCAATCAAATCTAATGAACATTGTCCGTTCGGAAATGGTAGTATTAGTGAAGACTATATTTGTGGGAAGCGAATGGATCCAGATGAGTCACCAGAAGATGTAAGTACTGTTTTACAGATAAAGGTAGTTTACAAAATGAAAGAAAATGTCTCAATCAATAAAAAGTAAAAAGTTTTATGAAGGATAGCAAAAAAAAGTAATTTAAAGTAGTCTCAAAAGTCTTTTTAAAATTTTGAAAAATTAATATTGCATATTTATTTTAATTTATATTTTTAAATATTTATTGCCTGCAAATTTTATTTTTTCAAGAATTATCGTAAGTGCTTTCAAAAGCATGTACAAATGCTCTTGATACATTAAATTTTTATGATAACAAAGTTTTTCAAAATAATGAAGACTAAAAGAAGTTTTTAGCATCACATTTTTTTTTACTGTGTCACAAATGATGACATTGACATGAAATTTGGCACAGTTGTCAGTAACAGTAGGACCAACATAAAAATAAAAGAGTTTGCCCGAACCGGTTAGCCCGCGAAATTTAAATAAAAAATTCGTCTTAGTTTTTGCCCACAGTAGTATCTCTGTCAAATTTAGTAGAAATCTCAAATTTCATTATTTTTTTTTAGAATGATGACATATAGGATTGAATAAAACATAGAAGTTAACGTATATTTTTAAAGTAAAATTGATGTTTTTCAGGGAGATGGCGGTAGTCCTCTAGTTTACAAAAGTCAGATTATAGGTCTCTACTCTTATATTTTCCCATATAAAAATAGATGGAGTGTTGACGTCTACACAAATGTTTTTAAGCATAAAAAATATATCTCAGAAGCAATGGAACGTCTTAAGGAGAGAAATAAAGGTGGACCTAAAGTAAAAAAAAATACTAGTAAGTTTAATATAATCAAGAAGCCGGCAATTTTTATGCGTAACAAGTTAACCAAAAAGAAAGAAGAAATGCCGTTACAAACAGCTTGAAGAAAAGTATGTAAAATGTACAAATATTTTTCTGATAATGATTAGATAAAAATAAAACATTATTTTTCAATCAATGTTTCTTTTATTTCAGTTCTTGCTCAGGTCTTCGACATTGCCCCACTCTCCCATATATAGTGTATTGTTTTATACTGTAATACATACACTCATAGTACAGGGTTTTTCAACAGGAATTTTGTTTCTAAAGTTAAAATAAAACACACATTTTGAATGAAAGTTCTGTATTTCTTTATTGATATATAATGTTACAAACGTCGATCCTTTTATCAAAATTTTTGATTACATTTCTGCATAATTGCCCCGCAAGAAATAGACTAAGGGCCTTAAATCACACGATCTAGGTGGCCAATTGACTGCAGAATTATGCGAAATTATTCGTTAGGGATGTACGGAATACATTCAACGTTTCAGTGGCTGTGTGGCATATGGCACCGTTAACTTAACCATTCAAATGAAAATGAGCTTTATATGAAAAGATGATTTTTTCAGAAAAAGGATGACCTTCTTCAAGGATAAAATTAGCGAATTTCTGACAAAGCGAATAGTTGGTTGGCTTTAATTCTAACACTAGCTGAACCTTATCAGGTTTTAGACTCAAACCTTTACACGAAATTCGCCACGGGGTGCACAAGGATAGGCCCAATTGCTGAGAACACCATGGAATTGATATATTTGGATCTTCCACAACATTTTCACTTACACGTTTTGTTGTTGGTATGTTATGTACCGAATCAGTAGACTCAAATTTATACTGGAGTTTTATTCAGTTACAGTTTTGTGAAATTAAGATGAAATTTCAAAAAAATCCAGTTCCTTTTTAATAATTTTAGAACCAATTTCTTAATTTTCAGTTAAAAAGTGTTGTATATTCTGATGCTTGTATCCGGAAATTTTGAAACTTGCAACAGAAAAAATTTTATGTGCCTCAGGCACGGAAACTCGTTTTCCCGTTACAGCTGAGAGTAACGGAATGTTGTGTATTCCGTTACAGAGGAATACAATGTAACAAATGTAATACAACCTTACTGACAAAGCCTTGTACATTTGAACTGCGCATGCTCTATTACAATACGCTACTACTACACAAGATCGAGAAAATCAAGATGGCCGGAAGTATTCGCGAAATATGAAGAGCAATGGACGAGAATCACAGCAATTTCGACCTTTTTAGATTGGATTCGAGTGTACGCATAAAAACTCGTATCCGCACCAAAGTCACATAAAATAGAATACGTGCCAATGCACACAATTCGGGAAATTGCGAGACTCGCGACAAAGCTCGCAGGACTGGTCGCGCCTCGGCTTCGTCTCGGCTTTGCCTCAGCTACGTCTCGACTACGCCTTGGCTTTGATCTCCTGCGAGCATTGTCGCTCGTCACGCAATAACCCTCATTGTGTGCCTAGGCACGTAATATACTATTACTCGATCGGCACAAGCGATCTCCGAATTGCATAGTATAAACCTTGTCTTTGCTTTCGGAACCCATGGTACACCAGTAATGTGGGAACGCGTTGTTCTTAAAGTGATATAATGATATAGTGATGGATATTTTTATAATAAAAAAAACATTTTGAGAAGTTGAAACGAGTATTTGAACGCAAGTCAACAATTTTAACTTGATTGTAAGCTTTGTAAATGTGTTTATTATAAGTAACCTATAAATTCCTCAAGCAAAAATAGTGACTTAACCGCTTCATTGCATGTGAAGAGGTTTAAGAAATAAATGGCACATTATTAGATTCATTACATGATCAAATGCCTTGTGTATATATTGAAGCTAGTAATAAACTAGTTATACCAAGTGATTCAAAGCATATCTAAATGTCGGGAGCAGAGAAAAAAAGTATTTTTCGAAGACTAAGACTAAAGTAAAGAAAATAAAAATAACTTAGTAAGTTTTTTAACAATTTAATAAATTCTATTAGGTGCGCACTAATTTTCATAAAAAACAGCGGGAACTTAGTTGCGCACCTAATAATTGTAAAAAATGTTCAAGTTGGTTAATAATGAAAAACTATACATTGTTTGAATGTACAGAGTGTCTAAAAAGTCCCGGGACGGTTGGATATTTCCACAGGTAAAATATTTTTCAAAAAAGTGAAGGTCATTCCTGAAGTAAATTTCAACGAGAAATTTAATGGTGACCTTTATTTTGACCTTGAAGTTGACCTTCATGGCTTTTGAAGGTAAAATTTGTTTTTTTTAATGGAAACCCCCTTTTCTCACATCTGCAATCGATAGAGCGAAAAATACTACGTTCAAGTACGTACCCAAGTCATAGGTCAATTGTAACGTTCCAGGTCAGTTAAAGGTTATTTGAAATTAACAAAGTTTTTCCAGAGGTCAGTGTAATTCCTAAAGTAAATTTCAACGAGAAATTCAGTGGTGAGCTCTGTATTGATCTTGGTGATGATCTTCAAGGTTTTTTCAATGTTTTTTCCAAGCAGTTTACGTTTACGTTTAGCATTACCCAGGAACAACGACGTGGATGTAGTAAATTCTGTTCCCTTTGGGGTGCTTTATTAGAATGAGTCCCCTTGCCTCTCACGTTTCGGGGTGCTTAATTAGCTTGAGTCCCGTTGCCTCTTACTTTTCGGGGTGATTGATTAGCGTGTACTTTATAATTTGTCATTTTAAAAAAATTTCAAAAACCCTCACTGATGTTTATGTAATCAAATCCTAGGTAGGCATTGTCATAATTTTTTTTGAATGACAAATTATGAAATTTAGCTGTAGCAACTGATGAGAGACAGGAATAGCTACTCGAGAACCAAATTAGAAGAATTTGAAGCAATTATTTTAATTACAGTCAAGGATTTATGTGATATTTTGTGTGTATTTGGAACTTGGCAACTCTAGAACGGCAGCTATGAGTATTGAAGTTTTGAAAAAATGATTTTTCAGAACTGTTTGCTACGAGGACTGATAGAGTACGAGAATTAAGACTTCTGAGGCACTTTACAGAATTTTGAAACTTTTATTCTAGTCCCGGGAACAATTTTTACAATAATCGTTAATTATCGAGGATTTGATTACATAAACATCAGTGAGGGTTTTCAAAATTTTTTTTAAATCACAAATTATAAAGTATAGCTTTAGGAACTGGTGAGAGACAGTGATAGCTACTTATGAACTGAATTGAAAGAATTTATAGATATTATTTTAGTTACAGTCAAAGGTTTAGGTAATGTTTTGTGTGTATTTAGAACTTGGCCACTCTAGACTGGCCGCTATGAGTATTGAAGATTTGTAAAAATAATTTTTTACAACTTTTTAGTATAATAACTAACAGAATACATGAACGTAGACTCCTGAGCCAGTTTGCAGAATGTTGAAACCTTCATTCTAGTCCCGGGAACAATTTTTACAATAATCAATGGCTATCGAGGATTTGATTACATAAACATCAGTTAGTGTTTTGATATTTTGTTCAGAATGATAAATTATAAAGTTGAGCTTTAAGATATTTCAAAGCATTATAACATTATTATTTATGTACTTTTGCTATTGCAACTTATAAGAAACATAAATACCTACACAATTTTAGTTCTTGAATCCTTTATTTTTCCCTCTTGCTTCATTTTTTACTCTTTCTGAAAAAGAAAAAAAACATTATTATTGTGATTGAAAATTTTACATTAAAAAAATATTCAATATTTTTTATCATGGAGATTTAAAATCTTACCATTCTCCATGCCATAAATTATTCCTGTTCTCATTTATCAATCTTTTAGAGCAACAAAGCTCTTTATTTGTATAAAATTTATATTTTTTATCACACACTACAAAGGTGAGCTTCTTGCTGTCACACTTGATTCCAATTTTCAACTATTTACACTTGTGTGTCTGAATAATAAATTCACTCACCGTTGTTCAAAATTCTGCCGCACTTTCGACAATATTTGTAAAACATGACACTTTTAATTTTAATATTTTTACTATTTTTTCAAAAATGACATTTAAAAAACCTAACCTGTACCATATTTAAAATGTATATCGCGGATTCAAATCAATATGCTATAGAATTAGTAACATATTTATTGGTTTTTGTAGTATATTTTTATGAATTCATAGTAAAATTGCTATTGGAAAGAAATGCTTTTGATTCAATAGCATTTTTTTCTCAGTGTAAAGTTAAGAAAATAAAAAAAACACTTAGTAATTTTTTTTATCAATTTAATACATTTTAATTGTAAAAGAATTTCAAATTGGTTAATAATTAAAAACTGTAAATACTTTCGCGCATCTTCACGCCCGAAATCTGTGTAACGGTTGCTCCGAATCTGCAGTGCAGCCGGCGTACTGTAGGTGGTGCAACCGGTGCACCAACATTTTTTCAGTGTGTAATCGGAAATGATATTACAGTTTCGTGATTTTATAATAAATTTCAAAAAATCTCAGTATATTTTTCGCAATTTTAAGATACTTTTACTCAAAAATTCAAAAATAATAGAAAATCATGTAAATAAATAGGGTATACTGACGCAGATTATACAGGATGTCCAAAAAATCAAAAATCTGGAAGCGACATTGTCTTTTGGTTTTATAATTGAGCAATATCCTGGTCTAGTCAGCGACAAAATGTAAGTTCTTAGTTTTTACGAGTCATTCAAACATAAAATATATTAAAAACTATTAGCATATCGCTTTCCAAACAATTTTTTCAACATAATAATAACTGATGCAAAAGATGTATGATTGACATTCCATGTAATTAGCTTCTGATAATGCGGCCAGAGAGGTTTGCGAAACCTCAAAATTTGCTAATAATTTTCGATATGTTTTATGTTTTCTTGGAAATGGTTTGCTAGAAATCTAGCCTTGCTTTAGTTGTCCTGAGCTTTAGTCTTGCCTTAATTTACTGGATACTTAGTGTTGCATCAGTTGGCTGGATTCTTAGTCCCTTCTTAGTTGGATGGATGCTACTCAGGTCTTGTCTCAATAAGCTGGACTCCTAGTCTTGCCTTAGTTGACTGAATTCACATCGTTGTCTTATTTAGCTACACGGTTAAAAATGTTTGTGATTTTACAATAAATTACAGTACAAATTGTAATGCAAAATTACAATCGGAGTATTGTAGAGTGAAATTACAATAATTTTAATGTAATTGTAAGTGAAATTCGGAATTACAATACGCGTATTGTGAAGTTGAAAGTTATGTCACGCTGCTGTGGAGTGTTGCTACCGTCGGTCATCTGTCACGTCCATTGTTGAAGGCGTGAGCCGACGCTGTCCGATTGGCTGACGTGATGATGGCTTTGATTTGAAATTGCGCGGGTGATGTGTGGTCGCCTATAAAGATAGGCTTTGGGCTTTTTATAAAAATCAAAACACACTGTTGATATAATATCAAATAATATTCCTAGTTCTTTATTTGACATCTTTAATAAGACACAATAGCCACTACATTTATGAGAACTAATTTTTTTAATCTGATAAAATAACTGTAAAGGTTTTCAGTGATCGGCGCTAATTTTTTCTACGAGAAGAAGAAAGTAAATTCATTGAAAAATCGAACGCAACTGACTTAGCCAAAAAAGTGGAGACGCAATCTCGGAACCTTAGGATTGAAATCCCCTCTCTAAAGAATAAAAATTATAAAAGTTGGGGATGATCCTTAACCAATGAGGGTGTTTACAGTGACTAAGTATGCATCATTTTTATAGTCTTTCTGCCAATGAAAATCTCTTTGATTTCGTGACGTTTTTATGTTCTCATGCACCCCACATTGTCCATTTCACTAACCCTCTGGCTCAACGTTCCGAGAACTCGCATCCATGTGCACTTGAAAAAGTCTGGGCTATAAGGCAGGTGGGGTAAAACTTCCCATCCACTGTTTTCCAAATAGTTTTTAACCGGAATAGCAACATGGGGCCGAGCGTTGTCATGATGGAAAATTATTGCCTCGTGTCTGGTCACATATTCCGGGCGTTTTTCGGCTATTGCTCTCTTCAAACAGATTAATTGTTGTAATGGATCCATTTTTCATTACCAATAACAATCCGATGCGAAAATGACTTCTTTTTGTGGCGTTTCAGCAGCATTTTGGACATGAAAAAGCGCCCTTCAACGTCTCTCGGCTTGGGTTCACGTGGAACCCAATTTCCTTGCTTTTGAATGTATCCGGCTGCTTTTAAACGTTTTGAAATGGCTGCTTGAGTGAGTTCCAAAGATTCTGCGAGCTCTTCTTGTGTTTGGCAACAATCTTCATCGAGTAATGCTTCCAGTTCTTCGCTTTCAAACTTTTTTGGCTGCCCAGAACGTTCTTCGTCTTCCAAGCCAAAATCACCACTTTTAAATCGTGCAAACCACTTTTGGCACGTTCGCTTAGCTAGAGCATGTTCACCATAAACTTCTACCAAAATACGATGACTTCCGGCAGCAGTTTTCTTCATATTAAAGTAATGAAGAATAACTCCCCGCAAAAACACTTTTTCAGGCACAAAGTTCGACATAATTGAGTGAAAAAAAATTATTGTTGTTTACGCTTCAAATGAATGACATATACTGAAAAAGACGCACAATGACAGTAGCTCTCTAACGCATGTTCGGAATATTGGAACGATGGAATAATAATCAAGTTACGCCATCTCTTAGCAAACCGCACGAATTAAGTTATAGATCCAATAAAACGCATAAAAACGTCAAAGCGAATTTTCACATTTTATCAGTTTTACTACCAATTAACATGTAACATGTGTAGAGAAAGGTTGCCCTGAAAGGTACTGGAATTTTCAATCTATATTTCTAAATCATTTCAGTCGATTATGTCGATCATTAGAAGAGTGTGTATCACTCTACGTGATAACAGAACTCTACCATATCGACCTTACCAACCTGCAATTTAGAAATAATTTTAACGTCTCGTAAGACTAGATGGAAATATTTCAATATAATTTGAAGAAATTTTCAAATTGGAATATTTAATATATTTTTCTAAATCCCATAAAAAAATAACTACCTCAGCGAACATCTCAGTTTGCGAGTCATGAAAGGTTAAGCAATGAACAGTAATTTAACAATAGTATATTGTGCACCGAGAGCGAAAGCGGGCTTTTGTGCGCCGCGTGAATAGTTGAACCACGAGGTAAAGCAGAGGGGCTTCAACTTTATACAAGCCTCCTTCCCCCCTTGTTTGCTCGAGGATCACATACTGTTTTGTCCGGCAGCGGAGCGAAAGCGAGTTTTCGCGTTCGAAAACCAACAGAATATCAGTCACTTTAAACCCGCTTTGTATATTTTCAAACGCAAAAACTCGCTTTCGCTCGGCTGCCGGACAAAATAGTATGTGAACCTCGAGCAAAAACGGGTGTCTGTGCCTTGTATAAAGTTGAAACTTTTTACGCGGTGCGCAAAAGCCCGCTTTCGCTCTCGGTGCATAATATACTATAGTAACACGAGTGTAACATACATATTTAAAGTTAGCTGGAGAGTGTAAGTTGGGTTTTTATTTTTATCTGGTGGATTGTGCACAAATTTTAAAATTATTTTAAATTTCTTATTATTTCGTAATGAAAAGGTGCATTAAGTTTTGCTGGGGCTGTTTTGGTTCATGAGGCTAAATTTATATAGTACATATGGGAGGAGGAGGGTATTGAGTAATGTCATCTGTAGGTAGTTAAGCACATAATTATTTCGGTTGCAATGTCTCTCTTTTCCTTTTCTATTAATGTCAATATTTCAATAATTATACCTGGTGAACACTCGTACTTGTTACACACTTGTTATGTAAGAGTTCTACCAAAAAATGGCGCCTCATGAGTGTCGCAGTTGAAGAACAAGAAACATAATGTAAAAGTTAAATAAAAAATGTTTTTTTGTAACTGTGACATTTAAGGGACGACACTTTAACATAACCATTATGTAATGAAGCTTTCAGTAAAAAGAGGTTAATCAAAAGTGATTCTCAGAAATCCATATTAAAAGATTGAAATGAAGTGAGATAAATTGAATTAGTGTAACGGACTACGATAGCTTTGAAATGAACTTTTCGGTAGAAAGAGGTTAGATGGTTTGAGGCCAGACCATTACTCAATCGAGATTATTAATGATGTTCTACGAATTCTTATTTTATTTATAGTAGTCATTTTAGGAATAAAAATCAGAACAAAGTTCTATTGTCATCGCTACTGCGCATAGCTTCTTTCTTTTCTTACTGACCAAATGACTTAAGTACGAGAAAGAAGAAGGTGTGTATTCTTGAGTTTGAATCAAATTTTTTTTATTCTCTTCGATGTCTCAAGGTCCGAGTTACATTCCTTATCGCTAACTATATGTTACGCTCATCCACTCTCCAAAAATAAACTCTCTATGGTTAAGTGTAGAACTTTCTTAATTTTTACATACTTGTTTCAGGTTCAAGACGCGAGTCAAAATCCTAATTTGAATGGTAGTATTAATCATATTTCACCCAGAAGAGAAGATGTTTCAGATGGCCTAACTTTTACATTAGTGGGATGGGCTGTTCGAACAGGCCGCCCATTAATGCAACATTTCGACAAAAATGTTGTCTTTGAGGTCATCTAAAATTGCTGGCTCGTTGGCATAGACCAGTGACTTGATATGGCCCCATAAAAAGAAATCCAATGGCGTTAGATCGCATGAACGAGACGGCCATTCGACCGGACCATTTCTCCAGATAACACGTTCACCGAATTTGCCTTTCAATAAATCGATTGTGACGCGTGCTGTGTGGCTAGTGGCACCGTCTTGTTGAAACCACGTATCGTTGATGTCAAGTTCATCCAATTCTGGCCACAAATAATCTTCCAACATAGCACGATAGCGCTCCCCATTGACGGTAACATGACGGTCGTTTTCTTCCATGAAAAAATACGGCCCAATCACACATCCGGCATGAAAACCGCACCAAACGATCACTTTTTGCGGATGCAACGGTGTCTCGAGAAGCACATTTGCGTTTGTTGCTGACCAATAACGCATATTTTTTCTTATTAACAAAGCCATTGAGCCAGAAATGAGCTTCATCGCTGAAGATGATTTTTCGATGAAATTCTTCATTTTCTTCAAGCTTTGCCAGAGCCCAATTGGAGAAGTCTCGGCGTTTCAAATGATCAAGTCTTTTTGGCACCGAAACGTCCAATAGTGTAAATTTGGTCTCGAATTTATCCACTATAGCACGCACAGCCTGTCGAGTGGAACGATTATTACGGCCAAAAATTTGAGTAAGCGCTCTTAAAGTTGCGACCGCCGACTCAGAATTTCGGTAGTAATTTTTAATAATTTTCAAACGTTGCTGGTTCGTGAACTTTACCATGATGAAAATGTTGAATTTAATTAACGTTTTGACATTGACAGTTCATTAAAAAAGTTTAAGGGTGCGTTCATATAAAGATACAAAATTGTTATGTCCCTATTGGAAAACCCTTTAGAAGAATTTCCACAAGCTGTGAGTACTGTTTTACTGTTTAAAAGAATTATACATACTTGGCAGACCCATTCGAGTGAAAGGTCAACGAATTCGCTGACCGTTCACTAACCGTTCGCTGACCATTCGCTGACCTCTTAATAATATGAAAAGAGAAGCATAAAAAACATGTAAATTGTTACTATTATGATTCTGCAGTAGATTTTGAGTTCGAAGGTATCGAAATTAATACAATAATTTTATTTTTTAGCATTAAAAACTAAAAAAACATAATACCTATCATTGAGGGCAGTGCAGTGGTTCACCATTTGCGGAACGTTTCCACCGTTAAAGTTGACCATTGGTTGGAATGAGACACAACTATACTTTCGTCTCAGTCTAACAAATAGTCAATCCTGACGATGAAGATAAGGTAAGTAATGGACTACTGCACTGCCTTCAGTGACAGGTACAGGGTGGGACATCTAACATTTGGAATTTGAATCGGCTATAAACTAAAACTTATGGATATTTTTTTAGAAATATGGTTTTATTAGAAAGATTGAACATTTCCATTTAAGAATGAAACACAAAATCATTCAAATGACTTCCACGGCTGGACTTACAGTACCCCATTCGATGAACACAATTTTTCAATACATTTTCAATTGTTTGGGCAAAAGTTCAATAAGGTTAATAAGCAAAATTGTCGCATTTCGGGTTCAGAAAATCCAAACGCCACATTGAGAAGCCGATGCACCGACAATGAGTGACTGTTTGGTGCGGATTTTGGTACGGTGACATCATTGGGCCATTTTTTTCGAAAATGAGCAAGGAGCCGCCGTTACGGTCAATGGCCAGCGTTATCATGCCATGCTCAACGAATTTTCGTTTCCAAAAATTGAAGAAGATAACATGGACGACATTTGGTTTCAACAGGACGGGGCTACTTGCCAAACATCCAACGTAACAATCGATCTTTTGCGCACCGTTTTCGAAAATCGAATAGTTTGTAACGTGGTAGATTACATTAATTTTTTTACCTCGACCGGCAACGACAGGATCGAGCCCAAGCCACCTTTTTTTTAATCAAAACTCAACACTGTCAGGGATAGTCTGAGAGCTGCTCATAAGATTCTTTATTTTTGATTGTTTTTCTGGCCGTTTCTCTTTTTTTTTTGTTTCATCATTAACACCAGCTTGAAAGGCGCCGCCAAAAAGAGATCGCTATGTTACCATCGCACGCAGAGGGGTTCACCGGCAAGCCACAGAAGGCATCACCCAGCAGGCATGGCATCTGAAACGACCACGTGCTGCAGCCCATGGTTTCCAACACCGTCACACCGTTATAATTATAATTAAAATAAAAATGGGCATGAAGAGATGGAACAATTGGAAATTATATTATATATTGTATATTAGTCTTGTCTGTTTGTAACTGCTGTGTTGTGCAGCACAAACTCAACGTAGTTTGAACGCACCCCTCTACGTTTTAAGCCAATGGGGCAAGCTGACCGATAGACGCTTCAGCTCATTGGTTGCCTGGCGCCGTCGTCCTCACAAGGCGAGTCACCCGCGCAAACCTGAGCTTCACGCGCGTGCTCTAGCCTTTCCAGCTGATGCAATAAAACTGCGCGACACCTTCGGGGCGCAGCTTTATTCTGTCGTTGCAACCTGAGTGGTAAATTGCCAAGGGGAAAATTATTACTCTTTTACCTCCTAATGGACGCCACCGGAGATTTTAATTTGGACGAAGTTAGGCGCGAGGTCGCGGCCAGATCTTTGGTAAGTCTTTGAGACTCTATTCCGGGCCATTATAAAATTTTTATTCTCTTAAACCGCGTAGCTCTCAGGCTCTCTCAGAGCTCTGCCTCTTTTTTGGTACCATGTGCTACTGTTGGCCATGATATTTTAATAATTTTTTTTGTTAGTTCTCTTGAATTTATATCGAGCCAGCGCCTTGCCCAATAATTGAATAAATTGTAGCCTATCTTTTTTTTACTGCTTAATTTATTTTATTTTGTTTGCGCAAGAGCTCCTATTCTTAGGTTAGGATCCCTTCCTTAACTTCAAAACCTTTACCTGATCCGGACTCCCGAATCCATAATCACCCTAGCCGGAACCCCTGCTTGGCTTTGCTTTTTTTTTCTTTCTTTCTTTTGCATGCTAAGTCCTTATTTTCAGGGTCATCGATTTATAAATATGGCGTCGGCAGACGCCAGGCGCTCAGTTTAGAAGCCGCCTTAGTAACGCCGGTGACACCGAGGGTAATCCCGAATCCTCGGGTCCGCATTGTTCAACATTTTTTTTTTTTTGACGTTTCAGCGGAGTTCACCCGTTATAAGTTAGCCGAAATTCTGATGTCAATTGACCGTCTTGGAGCTGTGATTTGACCCCGTTGCACTATTTTTTGTTAGGGGCCGTTAAGGATAAGTTTTACACTAACCATCCAGAGACGATTGGGGTCTTGAAACACGAAATCGAAGTTGCCATCCATGGGATTGAAGCCCAAACAATCGAAAATGTACTGAAAAATTGGGTTGATCGAATGGGGTACTGTAAGGTCAGCCGCGGCAGTCATTTGATTGATGTCCTGTTTCATTCTTAAATAGAAAGGTTCAATCTTCTTAATAAAACCATACTTTTAAAAAAATATCCATAAGCTTTTTAAATCGCCGATTAAAATTCCAAATGTTAGATGGCCCACCCTGCATTATGTTTTTTTATTTTTTAACGCTAAAAAATAATATTATTGTATTAATTTCGATACCTTCAAACTCATAATATACCGCAGAATCATTATAGTAACAATTTAAATGTTTTTTATGCTCCTCTTTTCATATTATTACGAGGTCAGCGAATGGTCAGCGAATTCGCTGACCTTTCACTGGACTGGGTCCATCAGGGATAATATGAAAGTATATTCAATCAACCAAGAATGTTAACAACCAAAATTAATATTTTTAGGGAAACGCTGGTAGTTCTCTAATTTACACGGATGAAATTGTGGGTCTCTTATCTTTCATCACAGACAGTGGATGGGGGTATGGATTTTACACAAGAATTTATAAGTACTTGCAATTCATTAATAACGCGAAAGTAACCCTTATCGAAAGAAATAATAAGCAGACTTCAAAAATGAACTTTTCTGCTGTCAAAACGATATTCACAAAACATACAAATGATCTTCGTAACAAGTTCACCCAAAGAAATGGAGCTAAGAGATCAGAAACGGCCTAAAGAAACTTATGTAAAATGTAAAAGTAGTTTCCTGATGGTAAAATAAATTTCTATTCATTCTCGATTAATTTTGTGGATGATTAATATACCCAATATAAGGTATAGGGTATCGTTTTAAAAACCAATCATCAATAATCAGTTATTCAGAGTTTTTTACATACGATCTTCTGGAGATTTAAGAGGACCGCTTTTAATCATAGCTGCGCACGTGCCTACTACGCATCAGTGTTCGCAGAACGTGGACGTAAACGGCCCCCACCATAGATGCTTCGAGCAAATTTCTAAGCTGACATTCCTGTTTTAAATTAAAAGAATTTTTAGTGTGCATTGAAAAAAATATTTTTTCTAGTAGTGGGACATAAAGTGCATCTTACTACCTCCTGCAGCGCAAACACATTTATATTTTGACTTTCCAGTAGAAAAAATATGCGCGAGGGTAGCAAACTTCACACTCGCAAAGTAAACTTTTTCTTCTCATGCATGCACAGAAATGGCCACTTTTTTTTACTTAAACGCGAGAAGAAAATCCCCTTTTTGGGGTACACATGAAAAATGTTATTTTTTGCACCATCAAGGACAACCTATTAACGGATCAAAAGGTAAGTTCGTTGCGAAAACTTGAAAGTATGGGCATCCAACTTAATCGCTGTGATAACCTACAATTGGTGCAAAATTGTCTTTGTCGAATATTCTGCTGACATTTTTCGTGTGTTTCGTTTCAGGTAAGAAAAGTGGCCATTTCTGTGCATGCATGAGAAAAAAAAATGTATGCTACACAAGAGGAACACGATGATTCTCACTCGTGTTTTTGTGCCCTCGCTTCGTTCGTGCGCAACTTTACACTCGTCAGAATCATCCTTTTCCTCCCTTGTAGCATGAATATCTATTTTCCCTAGTTGCACAATATAATCTTTTTCGTTTTGGTTAAATTCGAATAATATATTTTGTAATCAAACAAACCGTTCAAAAAATGAACTTTTTCTATTCAAATTCGTCATTTTTTAAAATAAAACATATTTTTTGTAGCACAAATAAATTTGTATTTCCAATTTAAAAAGGAGGGTAAAACATAATTTCTTCAATATGCGGATATATTAAGTTTATCTATAAAAATTCAAATTTCTCAAGTTTTACGGTTTTCAAAATAAATTTCATTCTTAGTTAATATTTACAATGACTATTAAAATTTGCATTAATATTCTAGTTTATAACAATTTTAAGAAATAAAAAATGTTTACATATCATTGTTCTATTCGTTAATATGGGGATAATATTGGATTCAAATAATTTTTAATAATCACAAATAACAATAAGTATTTTTTTCAATTTAGAATAATTAGAAATAAAAATTACTAATGAACAGAATCAAAAATACATATAAGAGAGCTCCACTTAAGCGCCACCTTTGTACGTGGCCTATTCGATCCTGCCTCAACGAAGGAGGCGAGCAACAAACCGGCCGAGAACCGTGATCGTCGATTAAAATTCAACTCAGATACGATTGAACATTTGTAATCGTATCTCGAGTACCCATGAATATTTTTGAAGTTTTCTTGGCTCAAATTAAAGATAAGATTTTAGACTCTATGTCGTATAATTTTCAGATTTTGGAAAAATTTTCCCTAGGTCATGCTAGAAGTTGAAGTAGAGAATTTGAGAAAATCTTGAATTTTTTTTTTTAACTCCTCACGTGCTGTATTATTTTCAGAAGGTCAAAAAAATATTTGTTGAGCATCACTAGACGTGGAATTTTATAAGCTTTCCAACTGTATTTTTAAAAATGCCCTATCTCTTTTTTTCACCAAGATATCGTGATTCATAGTCAGCAGTGATTTTTAATAGCGCTCACAAGCACCGTGCGCACAATTTCCGACGGTAGTGTAATTATATAAATTAACAAATAAAAAATAAATAACCTAGGAGTAAAATAATTTTTTATGGCATAATATCTTAAATAATATTATCCATCAGATTATTTTTTAGTAAAGTAGACAATATAAATTACTGCAGTGAAATAAAGAAATATCATACTTTCTTTTCTAGATGGGATTGATTCTAATTAATTGATCCTAAGAAATTTTTTCAATGTGGACAAATAGAATAAAAACATTTTAAGTAAAAAATAGATTCATTTGAATTGAAAAATTACCTGTTTACTTATATTTTAGGACATATAAAAGATGATTTCCGTTTAATAATCAAATGAAGAGCTACAGAGTATCTTAACAATTAGTCTGTCGATTGAGTTAATCTACAAGCTAAATTAGTAAATAAAAATAGTTATCTCCTGAATGTGTCAAGTCAAGCAAGCAAGATACTCGTATACTTCTAACAAGATTTGAAAAGTTTTCAAAGATTGAATAAGATGAATCAGTTCATACAGAATTTGAAATATCTTCTAAGACTTATGAGAGATTTTAAATGATTTTAATACATTTAAAAAAGTTTGCGGTGAGAGGAAAGAGGAGATGTAAATCACACATCAGGAGGGATTCTTCGGAATTCAATAATTTCACAAGCAACTTTGACTGACTTCACTAACTTTAGAAATTGTTGTTTTATCGGCCTCTGTGTTTAGATTCCAAATTATGAAAAGGAAATGAACTATTTAGGCATCTGTCAAAAGACACTTTCTGTGGTCTGACTGTAATCTACTGTAACTACTGCAGAACTCGTTTTATCTTTCAAAATACGATTCGTGCTGTTTCTTTGAATCCAAAAAATATTTGATTGATATTCGGTCAAAGAAAAAATTTCTTTGAGCTAGAGAAAGTTTCTTCTTGATTCTAAGAAATTTTTATGGATGAAAATAAATTTTTTCCCGAGGGTTGAAGAAAGTTCCTTTCAATCAAAGAACTTTTGTAATTCCAAGAAATTTGTATTCATTTTTTATAATTGAACTATCAAAAAAACTATAATATTCTCTCAGTGTCGATTTTCTTAATACTACCTATAAAAATATTTTTTAATACAATTTGAAGGCATAAGATATTTCATAGAACTTCAGTATCAAATTACAAGAAATAAACTTAAATGTATGTGAAGAATATAAGACCGAGCCCGATTATCGAATCGCGCGACGAGATACACTATAAAAAAAGACAGTTAAGGGAAAATTGGTAAGATTAGGATACAGCGATTATGTAAGAAGGGCTCATAGAAAATTGGGTGGTATGAGTATCAAAATTGTAGATGCTGACATTCATCCTGATTTTTATCCCAGGAGAGTGATTGATATTAACTCAAACTATCAACTAAAAAACTATCAAAAGACGACAAAACCTGGAAACCGATTTTTTTCGAGGAAACCCCTTTTCTTCAACGCACGTCACATTTTTGATGAAAATTTCTGTCCCTGGAGCCATCTCTTTAAGTTAGGGAAAAGATAAAAGTAGTTGGGGGCCAGACCTAGAAAATAAAGTGGATGAAGAAGCAATTAGAAACGTAATTTATTGATTTCTGACATCATTTTCCTTTTCCCAAATAGTCGATGAACAATATGCCACTGGAATTCCGAAAAATATCGATAACGATGTTATTTATCAAGACACTGTTTCGTCTGCACGGTGTTTTTTCCTGCTAGGAAACAATGTTTAATCAACACACGAAATTCAATTTTTTCCATTTTGATAAAATATCAAAACTTGTTTGCTTCTATCGTCTTTAACTTTGTAAGTAAACAATGAAATTAGCACAAATTTTGACAGCTGTCGTCTGAAAGATTGTATTTCATGGTAAAAATATTAAAATGTAATTTGTGATGCCATCTCTGTGTCATCTTATGGTCTTATTAAACTTCCTAGTCACGAATACTGTATACAGGATTATCAACCCGTACCCCAATAGCACGCAGGCCGTTGGGCGAAAAACGTTACCACACGTTGGAGGGGAGAGCAATGCGCGCGCTTGCACCTACTACTACTGGCATACGCGCTTGTGTAGTACGTGAACTAATACTCTTGCCCAGGTGTACAGTAAAGCATTGCGCATCACCACGCTGCGCTCAAGACACTCTGCGCACGGAGGCAATGGGGGCGAGTAAAGACGTTTTATGTCCCACCCCTACCACATGAGTTGATAATCCTGCATACAGTATTCGTGTTTCTAGTAAATGGTAGGAATAATAAAGTCTTCATATTATGCTTTACGCAGTCTAACATCAACATGTAAATTCCCCCTAACCCCTCCCGCACATGCAAATTTTTATTAACATCAAATAATATTAATTGCTATGTTGATGCCATGATACTCATTCATTCACTGATATACTTCACGATTTTACAAAGTATCATGGCATCAACATAGCTCAGGGGTTATAGCAACCTACCGGCATTCGGAAGACGGGGGTTCATATCCCACTGTGGTCGCCTTTTTATCTGTGAAATCCAAGAGTTCAATAATGTAGGCTCGATAGTGTTACGTACGAATAATTCAATTTAAATTATGGAAAATAAATGCGTGTAAAGAATTAGGCAAAATTTAGATAATAAATATACCCTTCGTTGAGGCTCCAAACTGCCAAAATTTAAAAGAAGATAAATTAAAATTCGTTTTCATTTTGGGATCGCTATGTCTCTCTCTCTTTTAACTGAAAAGACTATACCCGATTAAACAAAAGAAAATCAACAGTGCATATGAATTTAAACATCAATCTCCCAATCTTAACAATTTTATTAAAAACACACACACATATATATATGGAACGATACCTTTTACAACGAGAGTTTCTTAATTTTACCAGTCCTAGGTGAGAAAGAGGGGGAGATCTATCCCTTAGTTCCTTGCTCTTCCTGGATTGGGCGGAGAGATTTTCTGATGATCGTTGCAAAGAATAGTATATTGTGCACCGAGAGCAAAAGCGGGCTTTTGCGCGCCGCGTAAAGAGTTGAACCCTGAGGCGAAGGCGAGGGGTTTTCAACTTTATACAAGGCCC
The DNA here is from genome assembly GCA_030998225.1 of Diplolepis rosae. NCBI lineage: Eukaryota > Metazoa > Arthropoda > Insecta > Hymenoptera > Diplolepididae > Diplolepis > Diplolepis rosae. The sequence continues at coordinate 19,810,369 of JAPYXD010000723.1, read as the reverse complement.
AAACGCCCGTTTTTGCTCGAGGCTCACATATTATTTTGTCCGGCAGCGGAGCGAAAGCGAGTTTTCGCGTTTGAAAATATACAAAACGGGTTTGACATAATTGATGTTCTGTTGGTTGCTATATGTTATCTGTCATTTCTGTGAGTTAAATTAAGCTAAAAAATTATTATAAAATTGATTAATTGTTATATTCGATAGTTTATAAATTAGATCATATGTGCTACCACATCGTTCGAATTTATAAAATATCAAATATTTTATAATATTTTATAATGTTTTATAATAATTTTGTGATAATCTAAAGTCTAAACTAATTCACCAGCGAATAATTAATTTATCGTCAGTGGAGCCAGCTTAAGTTAGCTTTAGTACGGGTGCCATCCCATGTGAGCGCAAAATGAAAAACAGAAAGCAAACAGCCCACTACAGGAAATCTTTAGATTTCTTTCTTCTTAAAAATGCCCTGTAATTGGCTGTTTGTTTTTTGCTTTGCAATTTCCGCTCACATGGGACGGCACCCTAACACCAGCACAGTGCATACACAGGCAAGTGTCGTCCGCAATGGAGTAAAAGAACAGCAATCGTTAAAATGATAGGATTCTATCATTTTTTCCCGCCATATATCGGTCATTGCGAAACCTGCAATTTTTTTTATCAATCGGCGATATCTCCGGTTAGAAACATTAAAATAATACATGTAAATAATTAAATGGAAAGCTGAAAAGTTGCTCTTTTTGGTGGTTTTCTCATATTTCAAAAATAATAAAAATTCGCGAAGTTATCGATGCTCAAATATAGCGAAAAACCGTGTTTTTCGCACTTTTAGATTAGGATTACTCGAAAAATTTCAGAAAATTCAGTACATTTTTGGCAATTTTAAGATACTTTTACTCAAAAACATCATAAATATCGTCAAATTTCACGTTACTTTTGTAACATAAAAATTAAGTAATTTTCTGAACATTTCTAACAGTGTAGAGTGTGCCGTCCTGATATAGAATATACAGTAAATAAGCTTGATTTTTGCATTATATTCGAAAATAATGTAAAATCATGTAAAATAACAGGGTATACTGACGCAAATTATGCAGGCTGTCCAAAATCGTCGATGGTTTGCTGGAAATCTAGCCTTGCTTTAGTTCTCCGGAGCTTTGATCTCGTCTTAATTGACTGGATACTTAGTGTTGCCTCAGCTGGCCGAATTTTTAGACTCTTCTTAGGTGGATGGACTCTTAGTCTCGCCTTAGTTGGCTGGATCGTACTTATGTCTTGTCTCAATAATCTGAACCCCCCTCCCCTTGGACTGGCACCTTGACGAAGTTCTTCTCTTGGCTTTGCCAAAAAAGGACGGGTGGGGAGGTTTAGCAGGCGGCCTTCAAGCCATGGAGGTTGTAGTGTTTAGATTAATGGGTGAAAAAAATGCGGGGGGCTCTATAAACGGGCATCTTCCATGTTGCTGGAAGGGTGCCCTATAAACAGGTTTATCCGTAGTTGAGAGAGGGGTACGCTACAGACGCGTTCATGGCCATGAATGTTGAGGGATGTATGTATGACAACGCCGCGTGATTGGGATAAATATCGCATGAATGTGAGAGAAGACCCTATAAACGAGCTCTCTCCTGAATGAAGCTATGAGTGAACTAGTGAATGAAACCTCCTAGGAGGACACTGCAATCCTCTGCAGCCTGCGACTAAGAATAGTCCAACTGATCATTCCCATATGGCGCCTTACTGGGAGTACCCCGCCACCTGGTGGTATCTTTTCCCACCGATGAGGAGACGAGACTGATGTGAGCTTAGCTCTGCCGAGGCGGGGTGCCATGCGGGATCAGGAGCCAGTCCTTTCGAGAACATGATCAGGAAGTGCGTATTGAACATGGGCGTCGGAATCTTTGTAGCCCCGAACGAATCTGATCTCTCCGTGTATTCCGAAACCGGCTAAGCGGAGGTTGGGCCTCAGGAAACTGGGGTAGGATTGCGGTCCGAGGGTATAGCCGTTCCCAACTATTCCGACCCACTCCTCTACGCACGATGCGCTGGTAAAAAGTTTATGGATAATTTGAAATTTCGGGGAACAAGGAGTAAAGAGGTCCTTCCGGGGCTGATTTACTAAGCAAATGGGGATCTTCCGGAGACCACATTCGACGTCTTTGGGAGATACTCCTAAAAGTCAGAAAACTGAGGGATAGTCGATTCGACTAACTTTTCTTCAGACCCCTCGTGCAATGCTTCATTGAACTTCAAGTTAACCAGTTTTGTTTCCACTCCAAACCGTTTCTCTTTTATTTTGCCAAACAAAGCCCTATGACATAAACAATAAATCTTTATTGTATACAGTAATATTCAAGTACAAGGCATGTATGAGCACATCAGTGCCTCTTGAATAAAAACGAACTCCGCAAATATTATTACAACTAACAACAAGTGTGTCTTATTTCGAAAATTAAATATCAACATTTGAAAAAGGGAATTGTAAATTGAAAAAGAAAACATTTCAATATATTATACATATATATGTATTGTCACAGTTCGCTTATTCTTACACAGTTTTCTTTCATTCAGATCCTAAGCTACCTGTACCGCTTTTTGTTAATTTGAATACATTAAATTTACAGCATAACACACGCAGCTCCTGCACATTCAATCTTATGGAATACAGTATACAGTATTTGTTTTGTTTGTATATGCTTACATACTATTGCATATAATACAATATAGAAGTCGAACGCAATAAAAGTAATATAATCATATAAATGCATTCTACCGTTTTAGTGTTTTCTTTCTTGTTATTCATTGTCAGTCAACGCCTTATTGTCACGTGATAATGTATTTATTAGGGTTTTTCAAATCGTATTTCTTATTGAATTTCGACATTTCCTTACACATTTGTAGTAAAAGATTGAAAATATCGATTAGGTAATAAAAGACAGGAAAGGGGATTCTGATATTGAGATCATAAGTTGTAGGTTGTTAGGTCACCCAACAATGACTTTTTGGTCCTGAACTTTTTTGGTTCTACGAATTTTCATTTTTATTGATTTCTTAGAAACATCTTCAGAAATTGGTACTAAAGATGTAAAGGTAGATTTTGAATTAGTTTCAGAAAAAATATAAATTCTCGGATAAAATTTCCTTTAAAAATGCATACTACTTTAAAGTTTATTATCAATTTTTTCAAATTATAATCTAACATCAAATTAAAAACCTCATTTTCCAGGTTACGAAAAAAAATACGAAAAAGCTATAAAAATAGAAAAAATATATGATTTTGTATGGAAGAATGTTGCTGTACCGGTTTATCGTAATACTAACTACACCTAAACACCCGAACTTTAAATTTCAAAACATTTTTCTCAAATCCCAAGCATGTCTGGTGAATGATGAAAAAATAAAAATTCAGAGAAATGGAAGTTTATAAAAAGATATGAAGTTTATTCATTGCCACTCTAATGTCTGTGCAATATTTCTTCATACAAATATAGATCATTGAAATACTAAAGTGGCAATGAATTCGATCTCTGATAACTCCATTACTAATTACTATTGTAACTTCATACAGGCGTTTCATATGCAGCATATTAATCTATGCAGAATGAATGTTAAAAATGTAAAACAAGTGGAGAATATAGTTTGTGGATACTTAACGATAAAAGGTCAATTTGAATAGTTCAAATTTGCGATATGACGCATTTTTCGCATGTCAGGTATTTGTTTTCATTAACATTAATTCATTATAGACTTGCAATTATACGAAATAGAATCATAATTTAATTATACATCATGAATAAATTGTAGAAAACAAATTATTCAATGCGTAGAATACTGAATTATTTATCGAGTGAAATTCTAAATCTATGAAATAAATGAAATCTAATTTAGACTATGTCTAAACAATTTTAAAATACCAATAATAATACGCTTATAAAAATAATATTCTAAGTGCGAAATCATTAAATAAGACTTAATTAAAAACTATTTTTCAGTACAAATACTTTTACGATAATGATTTCTGCACATTTTTCCCTGTTCGGCGCTGAGCTAAATATGTGTATAAAAGCTACTTGTGAACTATTAATTATATAATAGCAGAGTATTTTCTTCGAACATTATAAGTTGATGTCGTAAAAATAATTTTTATGATTATATACAACGCACTATAAGATATGACAAAACGTTTGATTTCCTTTTTTGTGTTCAAAAGAAAAGTTTAAATAAAAAAGTCAATTTTCAAATTTTTCTTTATCAAAAATCTAAATTTGTATGATATATTCATCAAAATTAAGATATGTCAATTTTTTTTAAAAGCATCTATGTTTCTGATTGCTATTTCATAACAGTGTTTCTTTACTTAAAACAAAATGTTTAATATATTTATACACTGGAAAAAAATTAGTGGTTGTGCTAATTATATTATTAGTAAAAAATGGTACCTTCATCTTTCTCAGTTAACCCAATTATTTCATTATATGGAATAATTATTCGATTTATTAAAGTTACTAATTACTAATAACTTAGTTATCACAACGAATTATATGTTCAGTGTAATCTAGATCGGCCGGTTTTGAATAAATAGGTAAGTATTTTTTTCCGATTCTTAGAATTAAGTGATTATGAATTTCAATACCCTCAAGAATAAACGTTTATTGTCTCGAAAACATTTATTTAGAATTAAATCGAGACCTTAAGTTCGAAATTTGAAAAATAATTATAGGTTACGAGTAAAAAATATCTGTAGAGTACTTGATTGCTTTTAAATTTAATGTTTTTTTGTGATTAATACACATAAATGATTTAAAGTGGAGAAGAAACCAATAACAAGAAAATAGCTATGTTTTACATTGAAAAAGTGATTTTCACAAAAACTCAAGATTGATAAGCCGATAACAGACCAAGCTTCATAAAAAATTATATGAATGAAATAACTAATGAATTTACTTTTAAAAAATATATGGAACGTAGAATTTAAGTTTAAAAATATATTGAAAGTACCAAAAGATATGGTTTCTAGTTATCATGATATTGTAAGTAGACATGATAATATCGTAATTTGAGTTTTATTTGTCATTCAAAAAGGTGGAAGAGCAAATCTCTCTGCACGTCACGTCCCGATTAAAAATAAACGTTTCTCCGAAACAACTGTTCATCTGCGTAGAGTGATATTGTCTATTTTGCATAAGTATTAGTTGTTTGTTGAGATCAATCGAAATGATTGAAAACATAGTGAAAAGGTATTAGTATTTTCTTATCTTTCAATGTTAAAATTCGATTCGTCAAAAGGGAAATTATTTAATCGTCATCAGCCGCATACAGATTCCTGTGTAACTGATTACGACATTCAACACATAGATAAATAGATACACTGTCAACCCCGTTTGATGAGACAAGGCAAAATGCATGTTTTTCAAGCTTGACTTGGCCCTGGTTTGCAATAAAACACCAATCTAGACCTTGACCTAATCGCGCTAAAACTTTGCACACATCTTAAGCACATATATAGTTCTCGTCTGAACTAAAATCAAGTCAAAATGTTCATTTTTATTAATTTTACAACCCTTTAAACAACAACAAAATTCGCAAAAATTGTAATTCAATCTTGAAACCGGCGCCATTTTGTTTTTTCGATATTTTTTGTTTATTCTAGTTCAAACGATAGCCGTCAACATATATTTCAAGATTCTCTTTGGATTTTTTGTTCAAGATAAGCATAACGATAGCAATATGGATCACTTTATTTTTTACATGCCCTTGTAATTATTGCTGTAAAAAGATTTATTTCATGAAATAAAGCAATAAAAAAATTCTAAAAAATACTCAAGATGTGTAATAATATTGTATGTAAGAGAAACCATGGTATAAGTATACTTAAACAATTCCGCATGAAAAAATAGTAAAATACCTTAAAATCGGGCTTTTAAACCCGAACCTCCCCTTAAGTCAAACAAAATTTGGTTAAATCAACTGAAATTTTGGTTTAATTCACTCAATTAATAGCCAATCAAGCCATTTTTAGGCGAATAAACCAAATTTTTTGGTTGAATTGACCGAAAATTTGTTTAAGCATATTATAACCAATTTTTTTTTAGTGTAATCAGCAGACGTGCATTCAAATCATTACGTCACATCGACGCGTCCTCCATTGAGAGACATATGTGTCGCGTTCATGTGACTGATGACCTAATGGAACAGGAGTGCGTTTTCACACGCACGTCAAGCATCTCATGAAGTGTGAATTTGTGCATGCGTTTCTTATTGGGGCTAACATTTTTGATTTTGTAATCAATTTTTCTAGGAAAAATTATTTTTATAAGTTTTTACTAGTGGGGAATTACTTTTAGTATTTACTACTTCGCTGTTTGTTTGCAAATTAGAAGCGAGTGTCTGTTCATTGTAAATTTCAGGAACAATCGATGCTTGATAGTCTTCCATTCAGTATGGCTGCATCCTTTTTTGTAAGACTTATCGCATTTTTCGTTTCTGCAGAAAGAATATTGGAAGTTTCGTGGAATTTGTTCCCCAACATTTTTTTTCTTATTGTGTCATTTTTCTTAAAATAATTGTACTTCGTACCAGACGAAGGAAGAAGCAAATCGCTCACAACTTTTATAGTATCAGCTTTTTAAACCTGAGCAGGTTTCGACTTGCCGACGACGAGCATTATCTTCTGCAGGAACTTGGTGCAACTCACTGAAACAAATTTTTCAGTTTTTTATTTCACGATTTTTGTACCTTTTGAATATTTAAAAGCATTAAAGACAAGCCCAGGTAGAAATGTGTTTTTAAAACAAAATGTAAGAAATTTTAATAAACGACAATGTGCGATTGTAAATTTTTGTAGAAATTTCTATCCATTTGATTAAGTTTTTAAATAAAATTGATAAAATTTTAGTAAAAAAATATACATTCTTCTGGATTTTGTTAAAATTTTTTATAAGGTTTAATAATATTCAGCAAAAACAGTGTAAATAGTATTTAAAAGACTGCTTAAAGCTAAATAAAATTACAATATAGTTTATGAAAACATTTAAATATTATTCACAAGTTGAGGAGTTTTAAATTTCATAAGCAATTGAAAATTTTCATAAAAAATTATAACCAGCAAATTTTTGTGGTTTAACGTTATTTGTGGTATTTTATTGTTAGAATATATTTCTACAAGAGAGACTGTAGAATACAAGACAATACGTAAGACATTTCCAAAATTGTAGCATTGCTCTTCTCTCTTCAAGAATCTGAGATTCTGTCTGCAATGTTTTTAAAAAATAGCTGTCTTCTATTATGAACAAATATCATATCACTCGCTTCCAATTTTTACAGGACTGTGTTAATATTAATTAAATGATTTAATAACTGAAGTGTGGATTTGCAAAAGGAATCAAACGAAATTTTCCACTTTTCACAGGAGAGATTAGAAGCGTTTTGTAAATACATCAAGAACATTAAAAAAAGAACAACTTAGTTTCAAACTATTGTTTGCCCTATTGAAATCGAAGAAATTGTTTAACAAAAAGCTATTCAGTTTCGATAAAATATTAATTCTGAAATAAATTTACAGTTAGAAATAAAATAAAGGATTTTATCTTGGATGGAATTAAAAAAAGTCTACTTGAAAAAAATTGTCCAGTATCGAAAAAATTATCATAAAATCATATGAAAAATGAACAAGGTTAAACAGTCAGCATATATGTATCTAATTGTATATTTATTCAATTTTTATGAATAATTTACCCAACTTTGCATTTAAACTTAACTTCTAAAGCATTTTTATTTTTTAGGGGAATTTAAAAAAATTAATCCCTAAAAATCCTTGCAACGACTTTTTGTAGGATGTGTATTCAAATTTTTCTAATTTCTGAGCTGTATAGACGCAATTTCGAAAAATTGGCGCTCTATCCTTTAATTTGTATTGGGAAAATAAGATTCCTTTGAAATATAATTAAATACAATATTCACGTATTTAAAAAAATAAAGCTTTTATTATTAACATTCCTCTTTTACATGGTCTTTATTAAGCATAAATTGAGATCAAGGTTTCTGAATCTTCCGTTCTTGATTTGTTTTTAAGTATTGCAAACAAAAACTCATCTTCAATTCTATCTTATAGCTTGTAAGACATTAGTAGACTAGCACTTCCGATGATTTTTTTAGCATATTCCTAAATTGTTCAGTCATCGAACCATGAAAAGAAATTGGCTTCTAATTGAAGTTTGATCATAAGGTATTTTTAAATATCGAAATTTAATTTTTAACTAGAAATAAATACCTATATTCTGTAATAATATATATATATATATATATATATATATACTATTTTTAGATAAATTTAAATTATATTCTTTTGTTAATATTGATTTTTAAAATTTTAAAATTAATAAATTATTAAAAATTAATGTCAAAATCATTTGAAAATTGTTTTCTCTTGAAGCATGCTTTTAAGGTAATATGGGCACGCATGTTCTCTGCAGAAAGTTAATCTTACGTTGAAACAAAAAATTGAAATTGGGGCTGTCCTCTCAAAAATAAAACATCACTCAATAATTTCATACACGGAGAAAATCCTACACTACTGGTTACTTCTTTCTACACGACTCAGTCGTGTAGCTGAAAAAAAATATCACCTACAAGACTGAGTAGTGTAGTGGCACGAATCAATCGTTTTTCAGCAGTAAATATTCGTGTCAGCCACACGAATGCTGCTACAGTCAAGAGTAGTGCCGTCTACACTACTCTGTAGTATTGCTACGCAACTGAGTCATGTGGGCCACACGATTGAGTTCAGGAATCTGAAATTTTTCGATATATTAATATTAAATTTTTTTTTTTCTAAATTCATGTGACATAAACGACTCAATCGTGTGGCCTACACGACTCAGTTGTGTAGCAATACTACAGAGTAATATAGACGGCACTACTCTTGACTGTAGCAGCATTCGTGTGGTTGACACAAATAGTTACTGCCGAAAAACGATTGATTCGCGCCACTACACTACTCAGTCGTGTAGGTGATATTTTTTTTCAGCTATACGACTGAGTCGCGTAGAAAGAAGTAACCAGTAGTGTAGGATTTTCTCCATGTAGGATGACTAATAAAACAACTGTTAAGCAAAATTTGAATGCATTCAGGAACATAGTCACTTCGAGAGGGATACATTCATTCCAACTCTTCTCTTGCTTTATTGGAGTCAAATCTCTTTCCCTGGAGCATTCTTTTTAGATCTGCAAACAGGTAGTAGTCGCTGGGAGCCAGAACCGGAGAATACGGAGGATGGGAAAGCAATTTAAAGTGCAATTCGTGTAATTTTGCTATTATTTTGATCGACTTGTGACATAATGCATTGTCTTGGTGAAAGAGCACTTTTGTCTTCTTCATTTGGGGTTGTTTTTTCGCAATTTCTTCCTTCAAACGCACCAATAACACCATAGCATCGGATTAAATTTGACCCGGACTGGTTAAAAAAACGACATTTTTATGTGTTTTAATACAAATCTTTATTATCGCCTTCAAAATAGGTTCCTTTTGAGCCAATCCAAGCATTCCAACAGATAATCCAATTTTCTATACACTTCTTATAGGCCTCGGCCGGTATGGCCTTTAGTTCCTTCAGCACATTTCTTTTTATGGCCTCAATCGACTCATGGCGCGTTCCCCAGAGTGGATATTTGAGTTTTAGAAACAGGAAAAAGTCCCAGGGAGCCAAATCTGGCGAATACGGTGGCTGAACAATGACTTATGTTTCGTGTTTAGCCAAAAATTCAGTCACAATTAGGCTGAAATGTGACGGCACATTATCGTGGTGAAAAATCCATGAGTTGTTTGTCCATAAATCCGGCCGTTTACGACGAATTGCTTCACGTAGATGCCTCAAAACGGCCAATTAGTATTCCTTATGGACCGACTTTGACGTGGTTTTTTCAGTTTCGGTTCATTTTTGGCGCACCATTCGCATCTCTTGTGTAACCTATACTCGATGTTCTTTTTGCAAAAAATTCAGGTCTTTCAGTACGAGTCTGGCTGCGACGCACTTTATACCCAAAACATGAACCACAATGTGTTGAGTCGATCCATAAGAGATGTTGAGAGCATTTTGGGTCGTTTTTTCGCAATTTCCTCCTTCAAACGCACCAATAAAGCCATATAATATTCGCTTTTTATAGTTCTTCCTTTCTCAAGGTACTTGATAAATGAAATACCGTTCGCTTCCCAAAATACGAAGGCCAAAACCTTACCAGCTGATATTTGCGTTTTCAGTCGCTTTGGACGGTTTTCACTTCTTGCTGTCCACTCAGCTGACTGCTGATTTGACTCTGGAGTGTAGTGATGGATCCATGTATCATCTATTGTCACATACCGCATTAAAAATCCTTTTTATTGCGCTGAAACAGCTCCAAACAGCACTCTGAATCGTTGAAACGTTGTTGTTTTTGAATGACTGCAACTTCAATTTGCGATCGGCCAAAACCATTTTGTGGACTTCTTTATGTTTTCTGGAAGAACTGCCGAATTTGGGTGATCAGAGCGTTCAACATCATCAGTGTTTGTACGGCTGCGTTTAAAATCAGCAAACCACTTCTCTACCATTTGTCTCGATAAAGCATAGTCTGGGTAACACTTATCAAGCCATTGCTTTGCTTGAGCAGTATTTTTTTCCATTAAAATGCAATGCTTTATCATTACACGAAATTCAAATTTTCCCATTGTTTCACGGAGAAAAAAATGCTATTGAATCTATAGCATTTCTGCCAAAAGTATGTATATTATTGATTCAAAAAAATATTTTATAGGAAATGATACATATGCTATATATTGAGTGATGTGTTTATACCCACCCCAACCGCTTAAGGTAGTTGTTGCGCCAAAAATCAGTCTCTGGAAAAAGAAGTTTTTCTATGATTTCAAGACTGGTAATTATATCATCAGCCGTGTCATATGTAACGAAAGACACTCTTTTTAATAAATAAAATTTTTAAATTATGAAAAATAATATTTTAATAATGTTTTTTGTAATAGGATATTTCCTTATTATCGCTCCATACCAACTTTTCAAAAATGGTGCGATTCTGATAAATCATGAATCATTTTTTTAGGAAAAGGATTCTCTACAACTTTACCATTTCCGATTTTTGAAAATAAATTCTTTAATGATTGAAATCATTAAAAAACAATTTTCCAAAACGAAATTTTTATAAACAAATTGCTGAATTTGATAATAATTGATTCATTTTCAAAAATCGGAAACGGTAAAGTTGTAGAGAATCCTTTTCCTAAAAAAATGATTCATGATTTATCAGAATCGCACCATTTTAAAAAATTTGGTATGGAGCGATAATAAGGAAATATCCTATTACAAAAAACATTATTAAAATATTATTTTTCGTAATTTTTAAATTTTTTTTATTAAAAAGAGTCTTTCCTTACATATGACACGGCTGATGATATAATTACCAGTCTTGAAATCATAGAAAAACTTCTTTTTCCAGAGACTGATTTTTGGCGCGACAACTACCTTAATGAGGTAGTTTTAATTTTCACATTCAGAAAATATCTTATTCCCGAACTGAAAAGGCGAAAATTCTGAAGCTTGTTGACAATTTTCTCCAAAAACCCTTTTAACACGAATTAGTTTTAAAAACAAAAAAGTATAAAAAGTATAAAAGCTAGAGTTAAATATGTCATTTTCTTGTAATTTCGGAATTGAACTCATGTGTATAAGCATCCATCTTTGGTAATAAATATCTCCGCTCAGAATAAGTCATTTCTCTTATAATTTTACAATGTGTAGGTAATATTCCAAGAACATATAGTCTATGATTTAGAAAACTCCTAACAAAAGCGCACTCAAAAAATGATTTGATTAAATCAACAAAATTTTTGTTGGCTCGGCCATAATATTTTGTTATACTGACGGAAAAATGTTTGGTTGTTCTATTAACATTATTTCATTGACTTGACAAAATTCTTCGATCAGCAAAATTAATCTATTGACTCAAGAAAATTCCTTGGTTAGTAAAATTATTTAATAAACATCAAGTATTCATCAGATTCAACCAAAAAATGTGGTAAAGTCAATAAAATACTTTGTAAATTCAACGGAACAATTGTGTTCAATGAACCAAATTTTTTTTCTGCGTGTGTTTGCGCTCATAATACCTTAAAATATTGCAATGTATCCCTAATAATGGAAAACCAGCTCAATATAATGTATTTCTTACAACCTTCTGTGGAATATTTCTCCATTATGTGCAAACATATCATATTTTTTAACAAAAGAAAATCCGTTTTTAAATGTTTGGTCACCAATTTCTTTTCTCACCACGTATGTACCATAAACCGTGGAGCGTGTTTTGTAGTTCTGATGTTCGATGCGACATGCAAACTGAAAATTCAAAGGATGCCATAAAATAATAATAATGAAAAATGAATTTACTGTTACTGCCAGAAGTCAATTTATTATATAATAAAAATGAGAGCAAATATGTCTTGAAATTTTTGTAGTTGATTTTTTCCCAAAGTTACACGGAAAAAAGTAGTTCAATAAAGTTGATAGAGCTGTTCAAGAGTTGGCGATACAAGTATTTACGGAACAGAGTTCTGAAAAATTTACAGGACTTTTTAGAATGAAATGCGGAACTTTCTATAATTTTTCCTGAATGTCACGCATTTTATTCTGAAAAGTTATATAAATTTTCTAGAACTCCGTTCCGTAAATGCCTACATACCCAACTCTTGAACATTTCTTAAACTTTACTGAACTATTTTTGCCGTGTATTCATTACAATTAAAGGAATAGTAACCCTTTAAATTTTACAATAAGTTAGTTTTTTTAAAGTACACTTAATAGTCACGAATATATTTAAAACACAGTAAAACGATCAGAACAATACGAATGATGTGAAAAGTGCAAAAAATATGGTTTAAAATGAAACATGATTTGGAAGAAAGAAGTAAAAACATGCTTGATATGATAGAGTAAATTTTGTAGTGTGTTTTGAACCTTAGATTTTGGTCGGACGACTACCAACAGCTTCTGCAAACTTTGGGTAACTGCGCCTGGAGAAATGAATAAATTAAAATATAACGTAAAAGAAAATCAGAATGTTTGGATTCCAAGTCTTTCCATTGCAATAAGGTATGTAGGGCCATCAAACGTATATTCAAAATAGATATCGAGTTAAATATTTGTGTAATTGAGTAAAAAGCGATAAGGAGCGTTTATCTGCACCTAAATATTAATAATCATGAGAAAATTTCTTTTTTTATATTATAATTGTAAGAATTTTGGACCAGATAAAAGTTCTTTAGTGCTTTTTACTTAATTACTCAAATTTTCAACTCGATATCTCTGATTAGAGTGAAACTACGAAGAGCGAGAAAAAATGTTGGTAAGGTAGGGATCAAATAAGTAAGACATTACCTTAAATTTAAAATAAGGACGAAAATAAACAATACTCACAGACGCCACTCTGGAAGAATTTCGGTTTACTCTTCCACGCAATGAATAGGAAATACACAGGTATGGAAGAAAGTATCATCAGACAACCATAGCCTGAAACAATTTTAAACTTTAAACTTCTTAACTTAATTGAAATTTGTCAATAAAAAATTATGAATCACTCCAAATTTGAAACAAAGTCATAAATATTTACCCATGGATCAAGGCATTATTAAAGCTTCCTATACGGAGAAACAAATCTAAAAAATTTCAGCAAGAGTTGAGACTTGCAACACTTACTTGGAAGAGAGCGCCGGTAAGGGTGGCCTAACATCTCGCTTCTAAGAAAACTCTTGCTGAAATAGGATGAGTTTCTCGCAACTATAGCAAGGCAAAGTTCGAGCTATTTTTGCAAGGAACATTACTCTGATAGCATATGACACTAGCAATAATGGCATGCGCTTTATTTATTTATAGTATAAGACATTCTACTCTAAAATGCAAGAGTTCATCCCAATATTGCTTGAACTTCATACCAATTTCACACTTTAAAGTTCCATATTATTATAGGAAGACCTCTGCTTACTACAATAGTTAGATTTTTCCCTATGTATATAAGATTAAAACTTTAAAAATTATTCAGAAACGTAAAATTCTATGCAGTTTTCTCAGTTTTCATTCAAATCGAATCAGATTGAAATGATATCCAGTCCAAAAATTTTACCAGGGTAATCGTTTCTTATTCGCAATACTTTTTAATCTTGACCCATTTAAAAAAAACCACCATAAGTGGGAGCAGAAGACATGATTGTATAATTGTACGATTAGAAATTTCAAAAAATTATTGCGCAGCACTTAAATTTCCCTCAATCAATATACAAGATTATGTTTTAAACGATGGGAGCATCCCAGTAAAAAGACTTGAATAATAGTATATTACGTGCCTAGGCGCACAGTGAGGATTATTGCGTGACGAGCGACAATTCTCGCAGGAGATCGAAGCCAAGACGTAGTCGAGGTGTAGCCGAGACGTAGCTGAGGCAAAGCCGAGACAAAGCCGAGACGAAGCCGAGGCGCGATCAGTCCTGCGAGCATTGTCGCCATTCTCGTAATTTCCCGAATTGTGTGCATTGGCACGTATTCTATTTTATGTGACTTCGGTGCGGATACGAGTTTTTATGCGTACACTCAAATCTAATCTAGTATTGTAGTTGTTTGCGCCGCTAGTCATTACACTTTGATATTTCACGACTAGTCCCGGCCATTTTGATTTTATCGATCTTGTGTAGTAGTAAATTGTTGTAATAGAGCATGCGCAGTTCAAATGTACAAGGCTTTGTCATTAGGGTGTTAACGCTGTACGAAGAAGAAGAAGAATAAGAAGAAGATTCTTCTCCGCTGTAAGACTATATGCGCATGCGCAGTTCAAATTTTTACATTATATTCTTCTGTAACGGAATACACAACATTCCGTTACTTTCAGCTGTAACGGAAAAACGAGTTTCCGCGCCGGAGGCACATACAATTATATTCAATTTCCCAAATCGAATTCCGGAATAATAATTATTTAATTTAAATTAGTTCCTGATTGTGCATCCGAGTTTTAATGAAAAAAAATCAAATTTCTTTTTATTTCCATCTATAGCGTCATCTTTTTGAAGTCTTTTAAATGCCATAAAACGGAACACAGAACTACACTGGTTTAATGCAAAATAATTCTTTCAGATATTTCATAACTTTAATCCCATTAAATCCCTTTAGTAGGATTTAAGTTGGATACTTCTAATTCGATTGTATTCACAGTAATATTCATAGTAATATTTTTTCTTGACTTCAATACATTTTATTGGGTTGGCAACAAAGTCATTTCGCTTTTTCCGCTAGATGAATTTAATCGTTCGAAGTCTTTCTTCTCCATTGCAAACTTCAGACCGTATATGGTATTTGACAGCTGGCATTTCATAGATTATTCAGTAAAAAAAAGTTTCAAGTTTTGTCTTTTTATTTAATGTTTTGCATTGATTTGAAATGGAGATTCCAGATGGTCATTTTCGTCACACTTTACTTTATTAATTCCGAAAAGGTAAAAACGATGTGCAAGCTCGAAAAAAGTTGTATGATGTTTATGGTGAAAAATCATTAACAGAACGACAGTGCCAGAATTGGTTTGCTCGTTTTCGTTCCAGACATTTTGACCTCAAAGATGCACCACGCTCTGGACGCCCAACTGAAGTTGACGACGACAAAATAAAAGCAATGATAGAAAATAACCGGCGTAGTATGACACGAGAGATCGCAGAGAAGCTTAACATTGGTACATGCGTTGAAAGACATTTGAAACAACTTGGTTACGTTAATAAGCTCGATGTTTGGGTTCCTCACAAATTGAATGAAATTCAACTCACCAAACGAATTTCCATTTGCGACACACTGCTGAAACGTAACGAAACGTAACGGAGCAAGTGAAATGAGCCTGCACAATCGACATCAAAAGCCGATATTCATCAAAAGAAGGTTATGCTGAGTGTTTGGTGGGGTTTCAAGGGTATAGTTTATTTTGAGCTGCTCCCAAGGAACAAAACTATCAAATCGAATGTCTACTGTGTTAACCGCCATGCCGAGGGTTGCATGGCACTAGGGAGTGTTGAGTTTCACGGCGTCTCTAAGGAAACTACGTCGCCTCCTAGCGTGCATGCGGGGCTCTGCAAGGGTAAACCGAGTACTTTGCTAGCTGATCGTGGGACATAAATGGAGAGTGACAGATTAAATAAAAATATATGTGAAGAGGTGTTCAGCGGGGAGCTTGGCATTATGGAGGAGTCTGAGGTTGAGAACTCTTAAGCTAGAAAATATAGGGATCGCCTGCTTGAGATGGCTGCAGAGGAGGGCAAGATGATTGTGAGGATGACGCTGATCCGCAAAGGGATGGAGGTGTTTCGGCGCTCCAAGAAAATATGTTTTTCCCTACCTACTTATGCGTTCGAGGAGTTTTGTCAGCTGAAATGTAGTAACACCAGCAACGAAACCTTCATCCAGTCTCTAGAGTACTTCCCCTTGGCAGATAAGAGGAGGGCGAAGAGGCGAGTAAACCTCGTCAATGAGGGGTGCCAGACCGGCCCCAAACTTGATGTATAGTGTAGGGGGTTTTAGGAGTCGGGTCAAGAGAAAACGCCAGTGCTTAAATAATAAACAGAGTAACTTTATTTAGTGATTCGGTCAAGGGGACAAGACAAAGACTGAACTGCCTCTAAGACATCCAGCGCGAGACGTACGCAGCGTCATCTGTGTTTGACTAGTGGGAAATTTGAATCGGAATCTACTACAATTCGGCCACTCCTGACAGTAATCCGCCTCGGATTCAAACCTTAATCTACGTAACATAATACATAAGGAAATACATTATTGTGTCATTCATTCATAATCCAGGGACGCATATTTGCGGGTTCCCAAACTCCTTGATAGGGTCTTTGCGAATTTTGAAAACCCTCCACGTCGGCTACAACATATCTGTCATTTCGTAACTTTCTTATAATGCGGTACGGTCCCTTACATCGGGGGATGAGTTTTTTCGAGACTCCTGGCGTACTCTCAAAATTCCTAAGCATTACAAAGTCACCCTCTGTATAATTGTGGGCTTTCTTCCGCTTTTTATCAACGTAGTTTTTATTGTATTCTTGCGCACGTTCTATATTTTTTGAAGCAATTTCCCGTAGATTTTCTAAATCGTGATCGGTTTCTTGAACATGATTTTCCATGAAATCTTTAATCTCGTCGACTGAGTTACCTCGTTGATCGACCCCAAAGAGCAAGCGGCTTGGAGTGCAATTTGTCGACCGATTTACAGTATTATTTAACGAATATTCAACATTTTCCAAAACCTTATACCATTGTTTTCCAGATTTATCGTCACTTAACTTAGCTAACATCGGAGCTATTATTCTGTTGATTCTTTCCACCTGGCCATTTGCCTGAGGGGAACCAGTCGCTATTAACACATGTTTTATATGATTTCCTAACAAGTATTCAGTAAATTCGTTGGACGTAAAAGCACTACCTCTGTCAGATACAAGAGTATTCGGTTTGCTGTAATCGACGAAGTACTTTTTAAGACAGACAATCGCTTCCTGACTTGAAGTACTTTTTGTTGCGTAGAGTTTTACAAACTTTGTAAATGCATTTATTACGAGGAACACATATTTTTTAGTCGCAATTACTTTATCCACATTGCCAAAATGGTCGACATGTATGGTCGCGAAAGGGGTTTTACCTTTTGGGATAATTTACAAATAACCTTCGCTTTTCCCGGATATAGGTGAAAAGGAAATGCACTTTAAGCAATTATTAATGTGTTCTTCTACTTTATCATTCAATTTAGGAAACCAATATGTTCTTGAAATGACCTCTCTGGTCTTGGCAGGGCCAAAGTGGCCTAACTCATTGTGATACTTGAAAAGTACATGCTTTTCCATGTTAGTGGGGACATAAAACAGTAATTCATTTCCTTTTTTCTTATATACTACTCCATTTCGCATCTCATACAATTTGTCCTCCTTTACTTCCAACAATTTGCGTATTTCGACTATCTTTGGATCCTGGTTCTGGCACACGGAGAGATTCCATTCAAACGGATTGTCCTCGATAACTAAAACATCGAAAGCTCTGCTTAATGCATCAACGTGTTGCATTCGATTTGCCGGACGGTGTTCAGTCTTGTAATCGTAACTCTGCAACTCTAGGACCCACCTGGAAATTCTTGGATTTATTTCCTTTTTATCCAAGGCCAATTTCAAGGAGTTGCAGTCAGTTATGATTTTAAAAGGGATCCCCTGAAGATAAATGCGGAATCTCCTTAAAGCGTACACAATTGAGAGCATTTCTAGCTAAAAGCTATGATATTTTCTTTCTAATTCAGTGGTTCTCTTTGAAAAGAAGAAGATCGGGTGGAATTTTCCATCACTTTTTTGCTGCATTAGAGATGCTCCAAACCCTATAGAGCTGGCATCACAATGCAGCTCAGTTTTGTCCCGAGGACTGTAAATTCCCAGCAACGGTTTAGCAATGAGTTTACGTTTTAAACTTTCAAATGCGCGAAGTTCTCTCTCACCGAATCGAAATTCCGCATCCCTCCTCAGAAGGTCATAGAGTGGTTTTGCCATGAGGGCAAATCCCTCTATAAATTTTCTAAAATACTGACATAGTCCCAGAAAACGCTGGACCTGAACCAAGGTACGTGGTAATTGGAATCTCTCTATGGCCTCCAGACCTTTCTTGGAAGGACGCACTCCCTCATCTGATACTTCATAACCTAAATATTCAATAGACGTATACATAAAATAACATTTATCGAGTCTTAACTCCATTTTGTTTCTTACTATTACATCGAAAACTTTTCGTAACATCTCGATTTGTTCGTCGAGCGTTTTCGTCGCTATCATGAAATCATCCAAGTACACCATAACATCTCCTGATCTGATCAATTCTGAAAAGGCTGTATTAAGAAAGCGTTGAAACGTCGATGGGGCCGTCTTCAAGCCAAATGGCATTTTGAGGTATTCAAACTGCCCCAACGGCGTCACGAAAGACGTGAACTTGATTGATTCCGAGGATACGCCTATGTGATGGAAACCGTCCTTCAAGTCGAGCAGACTGAAGTATTTTTTTACACTCGGATCAGTTTCATAGATTGTAGTCATATGAAGTAGTTGCATAATTTATGAGCATATATGAGCTCATACTATGAATGCTCATCTACTATCATAGTTCAATGATACCGAGTTGCATATATGCAACTACCGATGAACTCGGAAAAGTTTTGATTACTGCCGTCAAATTCACTTAACAAGTCACTAATAGCCCTGATGTTCGTGTTGGGTCGAAAACTTGAAGCACTTGATCGAGATGTCATTTTTGCCTGGGCTTCACGACGTCGGAGATGCATCTCACGAGCGAGTAAATCCCTTTCCCTCCTCATCAGGTCCATCTCACGTCTCATAGCGTTCGCATTAGCCATCATTTCTTCCGGAGTTGATCTTTGTGTGTTGACACTAATTTCATGCTGGGATTCATTATCATCGGGTGGCGCTGCATGAATTTCTGCAGAGGTTATGTCTTCTGTGGTTTCATCCATCCAAGCACCTGTAGGATCTGCTTCTTCCAATCGAAGGATCAATTCGCTTTTGTTTCCAGCTGTCGATAGACCTCTTCCTTTTAAGATCTCTTTCAACTGCACAACTAGAAAATCGTTTGGATTCTTCATTATGAACACGGATAATATCGTCACACTGACGCTGTTCGAAAATGGCGGACCACGTCCACGCACTTTTCCAATTCACACAGAATTTATACACTTTTAATACACTTTACACACAGCAAAATGTCTCGTTGCTTGCACACAGCCAAGCCTGCTTTGTTCGCACACAGCAAAACACAATTTGTTCGCACACAGCAAAACACGATTTGTTCGCACACAGCGAAGCCACTTGGATAAAAATCCACTAAGGTTGCACACAGCAAAATCTCGAACCAATCTTTAGAGCACACAGCACCTCCAAAACACGAGGCCCGTCTTCCGTTTTTCTTCCCCTTTCACACAGCCTCTACTCTGTTTCGAATTGCACGACTCAATGCCTCGTGGCCAATATGGCGTCTCTTTTCCATTCTTGATTTCGTTTCTTTGGAATACCACCATGTGCCGATTTCTTCACGGGTGATACGCTTTGCAGTGGTAAGAACAACGCGAGCAATTATCCCACTTCTGAAAACTGTAGGGGGTTTTAGGAGTCGGGTCAAGAGAAAACGCCAATGCTTAAATAATAAACAAAGTAACTTTATTTAGTGATTCGGTCAAGGGGACAAGACAAAGACTAAACTGCTAAACTGCCTCTAAGACATCCAGCGCGAGACGCACGCAGCGTCGTCTGTGTTTGACTAGTGGGAAATTTGAATCGGAATCTACTACAATAGTTAACTCTGGACCTCCAGAAGTGGTCTACAGAGCAAACCGTGACTCCGCAGGAGACTCTTACCAAAAAGCCGGAAAAAAAAAGTTCGAGAACCTCCACCGCATGAGAGGAGCAGGCGGAAGGTCCGATCAGGATGAACCTTCGGAAACCAAAGTCTAAACCGGAGGCTGAGAAACCGGAGGCTGAGAAACCGGAGCGGCCAAGTCATGCTCGCCCAAAGGTGGTGCTAATAAAGCCCGCTAAGAGGGTGAGCTACGCAGCCATATTGAAGGAAATGAAGAAGTGAGTCAAGCCTGAGAAACCCGACTTCACTTCTTTGACCTCAAAAGACAGACAGTGTCGAAATTGGTTTGATAAATTCCGTTCTGAGGATTTTTACTCAAAGGTGAGCAACGCTCAGGTCGGCCAAATGGAGTAGATGGTGACCAAATCAAAACCATAATCGAATCGGCTCGTCATGTAACTTTGCGAGAGAATGAAGAAATGTTAAAAATACCAAAATCAACAATCGACCGTGCTATACAACGTCTTGGAATCGTTAAAAAACTTGATATTTGGATTCCACATGAATTGAAAGAAATTCATTTGACAAAACGCATCAACGCTTGCGATTTGCATCTTAAACGCAATGACTTCGATCCTTTTTTGAAACGAATCATCACTGGTGATGAAAAATGGATTATTTACAATAACGCCGTTCGAAAACAATCATGGTCCAAACATGATAAACCACCATAAACAACATCGAAAGCTGAATTGCATCAAAAAAATGATTATGCTGTCTGTTTGGTGGTATAGGAAGGGTGTGGGATCTTTCGAGATGCTTTCAAGGAACCAAACAATTAATTTGAATGTCTACTGTCGTCAGCTGAACAAATTAAACGCAGCGATAAAAAAACGGCCAGAATTGGTCAATCATAAAGGTGTAATTTTTCACCATGACAACGCTACACCACACACATCTTTAGCCACTCGCCAAAAATTTTTAAGGTAGTACTGTCGGTACGTAGCTAATCAAATGAGTACTTTTTCTCATTTGCTTCACGTAGTATCTAAATTTGTCAACGTTGCATAAGAAAGCAACTATACATGTGTGTATACTAGATGACTTATTACGATACGTGAATGGCGCGCGCTTTCACTTATTCTGCGACGTTGCTACATGTATTTAATCGCCGCCGGTTACTGGAGAAAAATTATATTTTTGCTTACTTAATTAGATTTTGCTACGCTTACACGTATCCAATTGAGATGTTTTAATTTGCAAAATGATGCTTATGGGGCAAAATTCGTCAAGTGTACCCGCCTAAAAACTTTTTGTCTCTGATTTCCTTGAAAGTCCGCAAAATTATTCTCCATGTGAACCTCTTTTAATTCCTCTAAGAGAACGTCTCTAGTACGAAGGGTTGTCAGTATACAGGGGCTCGAATTTTCAACCTTTTACCGCGCACGCTGATACTCAATTAACTATAACTTCTACAAAAGTTATCCAAATTAATTTTTTTATGGAGGTCCTAGAAACGATTTTTCATCAGCTTTACGCTGAAGGCAGTGGTTTTAGATTAAAAAAATTATTTGAGCTTCATTTTTTAATTTGAAACATATTTTTGAGTTTTTCTCCAAGTGCGGCCGTTAATTTTCTTTCCAAAATTATGTTTAAAAAAAATCTTGATTTTTTCCTTTAAAATAAGCCATGGTAGAAAGTAGGGCGAAAGAAATTGGTGGAGATATATAACCCTCCTTGCGCGCGGTTTCTGCCTCGCGAGCACCCATGCTTCAAATTCAGAATGTACGGTTTCTAGTCGACTACAAATAATCGACTACAAACTGCATTTTTTAACCAAATAATTATTATCGTTATAAATTATTTCATTGATGATAATTTTTATTATTTATTGGACAAATAAAATCCACTTTTATGTCGATACTTCATTTTTAAGCTTAAACCTCACACTTTTACAGCGAAACAACAGTCGTATTTCTTCAAAAACCTTAAGGACACACTGAAAGAAGGAGAATTTCTTATCCTTTGTGATTTCGCTGAAAATTATGCCTTTGTAGTCCAGAATGCAGCTCAGTCATTTCATTGGAACAATGATCAAGCTACCATTTTACAGTGGTAATTTATTATAAAGAGG
Source organism: Diplolepis rosae (assembly GCA_030998225.1). Taxonomy (NCBI): domain Eukaryota; kingdom Metazoa; phylum Arthropoda; class Insecta; order Hymenoptera; family Diplolepididae; genus Diplolepis; species Diplolepis rosae. Next base: position 19,787,842 of record JAPYXD010000723.1, on the reverse strand, counting down.
ACAACATTCTAAAGCACCGCAGTCTTGCTATGTTATCAGACTGTTTGACTCATGACACAATTGCTGTGTACGAATTTCAAAAAATTATTACACACTATTTGAAAGAGAATTTTCAACCCAGAAAAATGATTTATTTTACAGATGGAGCCGCCCAGCACTTTAAAAATAAATATAACTTCATCAATTTGCTCCACCATGAAATGGATTTTGGTATTCCAGCCGAGTGGCATTTCTATGCAACGGCGCACGGAAAAGGCCCTTGTGATGGTATTGGGGGAAATTTAAAGAGACTCGCAGCGCGTGCTAGCCTACAAGCGTCATCTAAAGATCCGATTTTGACTGCTGATGCCTTGTATCAATGGGCAAAGAAAAATTTAGTTGAAACTTTAGTATTCATTAGTCCCAAAGAAAATCATGCCATCACAGCTCAAGAACTTAAGAGTAGATTTGCATCAGCAAACACAGTGCCTGGTACATACAAATATCACTCTTTTGTTCCCTCTGCTGAATTAACTATCATGTTGAGAAAATATTCGTCATCATTAGAATGTGATGTTTTCCCGAAAAAAACTGCGAGGCAAAGAAGAAAGAGAAGTGCACATACACTGTAATAAGCAAATTATTTGACTCAATTTTAGATGTGAGAGGCGAGGGGACTCACACTAAAAAATCACCCCGAATTACAAATTAATTTTTATTTTTAATTTCGTACCAGCCAAAAATAACAGTTTTACGAACAAATTATACAAAGTACAATTAAATAAGTTCCCAATGGACAGTACGTCGTGATCGTGGCGCCTAGCTGCACTGCGACGTAGAAACCGCGCGCAAGAAGTGTTTAAAATTAAAAAATGAAGCTCAAATAATTTTTTTAATCTAAAACCATTGCCTTCAGCGTAAAGCTGATGAAAAAACGTTTCTAAGACCTCTATAAAAAAATTAATTGGGATAACTTTTGTAGGAGTTATGGTTAATTGAGTATCAGCGTGCGCGGTAAAAGGTTGAAAATTCGAGCCCTGTATACTGACAACCCGTCATACTAGAGACTTTCTCTTAGGGGAATTGAAAGAGGTTTACTAGGACAATAATTTCGCGAACTTTCAAGGAAATCGGAGACAAAAAGTTTTTAGGCGGGTACACTTGACGAATTTTGCCCCTTATATTATGAATCAATGCACCAGTCATTTTTATTGAAATATGAACGGTTGTTATGGCAGGATTTTTAAATGAACTCGGTTTCCCATAAGGTTAGGTGTTAATCGTCTCAAAATGCAATTACTAATTACTCCCCTTCAGTGTACCCTAGGTCCTCAAAAATTTAACTGAGTCATTTCTGGCTTAATGTTCACCAGTGATTTCAATTTTATCAATATCTGAACGGTATTTCCATTTACGACAGTACTACCTTAATGCTTGGTTTGGAAGTGATATTACATTCACCATATAGCCCTGACCTGACACAATCAGTTTACTATTTATTTCGAGCATTGCAGAACTCCTTCAGTGGTAAAACTTTCAATGATGATGAAGCTATGAAATCGTACTTGGTTCAGTTTTTTGCCGATAAAGACTAGAAGTTTTATGAGCGTAGAATCATGAAGTTGCCAGAAAGATGACAAAAGGTCATTGAAGAAAATGGAAAATATATCATTGATTAAAGTTCATTCCTTGTATTTAAAAAAATATGTTTAATTTGTATAGAAAAATTGGCAATTACTTCTAGGACATCCTAATATAATTTTTTACAGGAACATGAGATAGCATTTAAAGATTTAACTAATGCAATAAAACGAGTTTTGAAATTTTTTACACTTAGGACCATATGCCGTAACACTATTCAATTATTAAGATATTATTAATAGCATTATAACAATACACTTAATTATATAGTTTAATTTATTTAATAATTGTTTAGACCTATTCATATAAATTACATTTAAATTACGACTATTCTATGCTTTTCAGTTCCGAACTTTATACGAAGCGCCCATTCTCATTCCTTTTAATACCGTTGCTCCCTCTTTACTGAAAGGTGTTAAGAAAGATTGGATGTTCTTCTCGAATTCCGTTTTGTAGAATTAAAAACAAATGTAGAATCAAAAATTAAAATGAATAAAATTTTTAAATTCTTTAATATCTAAGCCTTCTTGCAGAAATATTCTTTGAAATGATTATAAATAGACAATTTTAATTTAGCTTACCTGTATCCAACGGGCTTGCGTACATAGGGACGATAGTAACGAACAAAGTAGCGATGATGTAAACAATAGGAAACGCTAAATTGACCTTGATCGGCCTTGGTAAATTAGGCTGAGCCCATCTGAGCCATGGCACACAAAGTACTGATACGCCTATGCTGAGCTGCAAACCAGAAAGTAAACGATAAAGGGTCCATTATGTTAAATACTATACATCCGGCAATTCATGAGCAATCATCCGGTTTTGTCTTAATTTTTGAGAACAGGTAGAAATTGTAGCTTTTTGTAATTTTTAAGACTAGAAATAGAAGAAAAGCAGGAAATATGAAACACTGTGATATTTTTAAATGGTTGCTAAAAGTCTCGAGCTAAAATAAGGATGATAATATATCATTTATATACATTACTATACGAATTTTACAGTATTTTATCTTTATTTATATTAAACAAATCTTAATAAATTGTATTTTTAAAGTTTTTAAAAATTAAAAACTCTTTACTTTACAAGTCTCTGAACTCTTTCCAAATCTTCTCATTTTACTGTATTGTGTATTTTAAGACCTCTTATATCACTTTTCGAATTGTTCACTCTACCCATATTTAAATTTTATGTATGAAACATAATGTTAAAAAATGCGTAATTCACCAAACAGAAACATTTTTTATTTTTGATTTCTGAATTTTGGAATTAAACTTGTTTTTCATTTGAAAATTTAGAAGGATAATTGAAAATTGATAGATTGGATCAAAACCTTGAAAATTGGAATAGTTTTACACATACGACATACGGCAAAAATTTTAAGAAACAAAATTCTTTATATCAAAGACATCTACAAGTTTGCTGCTGACTATTTTTTAATATGAATCATATCATTTGTTCCTAAATGAAAAATTTTCACATAAATAAAAACTTTCACTTTCCGAATGAACTATACGAGATACGAAAAAAATGTTGAAAACAAAATTGTTCATTCCAAGAAGATATACTAATTTAATTTAGACTATTTTTTGATCGGTCACGTAGTTTTCGTTTTAATTGTAAAAGATGTTATCAAAAATTACAAATTCTATTTTGCACCAAATCTATGCTAAATACGAAAAAACTGTTTAAATTTTATTTATTCATAAAAAATCTACAATTTTTCTTTTAATGCAAATGTCTTACAATGAGAATGTGTTCCTTGAGGCCGGTAGAGCTTTAAGTAAATTGAATTTCCTTTTTTACTTGAAATCAAAAACAAATTCAGTATCTTTGAGAAAATTCAATTCACATTTACAAAAATTATAAATTTGTTTTGAGTTTTAGTATCAAATTACAAGAAATAAATTGGCAGAGTCAACAAATTTTCTGCTCCTTAAGGTCATATTTTTTCACTGCCACAGTGGTGTAAGTGCAATTCATAAACAAATCGATAGATGGTGTTACCAGGTATAATTGAAATTATTTTAGAATTTAAGGTAGTTCGTTCACGAAAATTAGACCTCAGGCAAAAATAGATAATTTTGCTTTCAAGAATAGCAGTATCATTATTGAAGAGCTAATTTGAAAGAAAAAAGATTAGTTTGCATAAAAAAAATTTGAAACACAAAAAAATAATTTTATTTTTGACCAAACCTATTTTCTTATCGCTTCAAGCCAAATTTTTAAAAATGATGCGATTCTAATATATCACCCTTCATTTTTTTAGAAAAAAGATTCTCTACAACTTGACCGTTTTTAATTTTTAAATTGAATTAATTATTATCAAATACAGCAATTTGTTTATAAAAATTTTGTTTTGAAAAATTGTTTTTTTTATAATTTCAACCATTAAAGAATTCATCTTCAAAAATTGGAAACGGTCGAGTTGTAGAGAATCTTTTTCCTAAAAAAATGAACCGTGATTTATTAGAATCGCATCATTTTTAAAAATTTGGCTCGAAGTGATAAGAAAATAAGTTTGGGCAAAAATAAAATATATTAATAAAATTATTTTTTTGTGTTTCAAATTTTTTTCATGAAAACTGAGCTTTTCTCTTTCAAATTAGCCTTTCAATAATAATATTGCTATTCTTGAAAGCAAAATTATCTATTTTTGCCTGAGGTCTAATTTTCGTGAACGAACAACCTTAAATTCTAAAATAATTCCAATTATATCTGGTAACACCATTTATCGATTTGTTTATGAATTGCACTCACACCACTGTGGCAGTGGAAAAATATGACCTTAAGGAGCAGAAAATTTGTTGACTACCAATTTTGTCTGAACTCCTCATTTTTTTATTGGAAACTTTAATAATAAGGAAATTCTAAAGTCAAGACCTTTGAAAATTGAGAAGTTGTGGAATTTCAGAAGTAAACAGTAAAAAAAATTTGCAAATTATTTGGATTAAGAGCGTATGATGCTTTGTTCATGAGAGCAACCAGATGTACATTTTCTACATGTTTATATCCAAAATAATTAAAATTATCAAAAGAAATTTTTGATGAAGCTGAATCAACTAAATAATTCAAACCAAATATAATTTATCTACATCCGTTTTTATGTTCTCTAACACTTCCCAAATTTTCCGAACATTTTCTTTATTTCTGACTTGAAATCATCGAAATTATGTACCTAATTTGTTAAGTATTAAATGATGAAATTAAATAATCTAATCTATTATAGAAAGAAAGAAAAATATATTTTAGGAAAGTAAATATAACGTGGAATAAAACTTAAAAATCCAATAGACAAATTAAAAAAAAATTCGTAAACGAGAATGGGAAATTTCAAATAAGCAAACAGGACAGAATATGACGTCTGAACTTGTTGAAATAATTGCACAACATTGCCGGCAGTGCTCGATTTACTCATTTATCAAAAGTGTCGCAATTTAAGACAAGTTGGCAATAATAGCAAATGTACTTTATGCCCACGAATCCGTCAAATTATTATAATTTTAAAAAGCTGGTCAACTTATGATGCTGATTAATTTTATATTTACCCAAGTAGCGAATCCCACGTAATTGATTAAACTATTGATATCTGGGAACATCAGGTACAACATCGACAGTAAAGCCTGAAAAACAGTAGTTGTTAATCAGTATAGTGCCTATTTATTTTATTCAAAAAATAAGTGAACAATTTATAAAGCTTAGATAATCTATAAAGTTATAATAATTTGTAATATTTAAAATTAGATGATTTAACGTCCGATTGATTTTCTTCATTAGAAGCAGGAAAATGACCAACCTCAGACAATCTAGATGTTTTCTCAAATTTGTTTACACTTACAATGACGTTCGATGACATTATGTCATCCTTTTCAGATCAACAAGACATTCCTTTTAGTGTTTGATTCTGTAGTTGTAGTATTCATTTTTACACAAATTGGGAATTAATATTACCTAATTTCTTCGACAATAATCTACGAATTTCCAGTTACGATGCTTAGTACTATTTTGACAAGTTTTGAATTTTATATTGACTAAAGTTTTGACAACAATCGACGATATATACTTTTTTGTGATCTTTGTGTAAAAATGGATACTATTGGGTTGGCAACAAAGTAATTTCTTTTTTTTTTCCTGATTTTCAAAGCAAGTTCATCAATCAGGACTATGCAGTGAATGAGGCATCACTTTCCAGCCCAACTCCAATAATTTTTTACGAGTGACCAAAGATGTATTGTGGTCTGGCGTTATCTTGATGAAAGATGACGCCTTTACGGGTTGACAGTTCTGGCCGCTTTTCCTTGATTTCTTTGTCCAATTTCATTAGCTGGTAGCAGTAGACATTCGAATTGATAGTTTGGTTCCTTAGAAGCAGATCAAAATAAAAAATACCTTTGAAATCCCACCAAACACTCAGCATAACCTTCTTTTGATGAATATCGGCTTTTGATGTCGATTGTGCAGGCTCATCTCGCTTGCTCCATGACCTTTTTCGCACGACGTTATCGTAAACAATCCATTTCTCATCGCCTGTTATGATTCGTTTTAAAAATGGATCGGATTCGCTTATTAACGTAACCAAGTTTTTTCAAATGTCTTTCAACGCATGTACCAATGTTAAGCTTCTCTGCGATCTCTCGTGTCATACTACGCCGGTTATTTTCTATCATTGCTTTTATTTTGTCGTCGTCAACTTCAGTTGGGCGTCCAGAGCGTGGTGCATCTTTGAGGTCAAAATCTCTGGAACGAAAACGAGCAAACCAATTCTGGTACTGACGTTCTGTTAATGATTTTTCACCATAAACATCATACAACTTTTTTCGAGCTTGCACTGCGTTTTTACCTTTTCGGAAGTAATAAAGTAAAATGTAACGGAAATGACGGTCTGGAATCTCCATTTCAAATCAATGCAAAACAATATATAAAAAGACAAAATTTGAAACTTTTTTTTTACTGAATAATCTATAAAACGTCACACGGAGAGAAGTTTAGTAGAACCGTTGCACTAGTAGTGAGAAAGCCGCTCATCTTTGGTTTAGTGTGACATCTACTCTAAAATTGGGGCACTGGTTACCCCAAACTGACGAAAAAGCTTGCGAGAGAACGGCTGGCCTACGTATTTCGAATAACGGCTCGCCTAGTTTGGGGTAATGGTTCCCCCAAATTGGCAGAGCTGTTCGACCAAACAGAGGTTGCGCAGATCTCCGTGTGTTTAGCGCATCAGTTCTACGTGTTGGGCGAGCGGATCCACTAGACCAAGCAACAGGGAATTTGTTATGACATTATTTATTTCAGAAAACGGATTGCGCCATCAGAAGAGAGGTTGGTCATAGAGTAATTGTGTCATGTTTTGGACAACGAAATATGATTTATAAATTTTTTATTAACATTTAAGACAAAAAAATCGCACTTTTTTTAGTTTTTTGTTTATAAAATTAAAGGTAATTATCCAATCTTGATGACATTAATTGAAAAGTTGTGGAAAACTTAATTTCGAACAATATGAGTCGTCGCTTGATCTGATTGGATAATTAGAAGCGGAGAAAATTCGGAAAAACCGGGAAATTGAGCTTTTGTTAAACAAATTAATATTTCAGTAAATTTTTAACTTTTCAGGTTGAGGTTTGGTGGAAAAGTAACCGACTTTATGCTCTTCAAATGTATAAAAAAAAGAACACTTTAAGATAATACGTTTCCGCGCTATTGACACTTTAATTTATTTCATGCGTTAATTGTAAAATGTCTGCTTGCCGCAGAGGTGGTCCGATTTTTATTTTGAAAACGGCTTTTAAAAATATAAATCAAGCACAATAGAACGACAATCTTGGTTTTTCGCTAAAATGTTGCAAAGTTTATTAAAAAAAAGGTCCAAACATGGCTCTAAACGCTTGAACGCAGCAAAGTGACAGCGGTGGGGGGAGAAGGCGAGTAGGCTCCTGTGTCACTTTGCTGCGTTCAAGCGTTTAGAGCCATGTTGGGACCTTTTTTTAATAAACTTTGCAACATTTTAGCGAAAAACCAAGATTGACGTTCTAATTATCCAATCAGATCAAGCGATGACTCATATTGTTCAAAATTAAGTTTTCCACAACTTTTCAATTAATGTCATCAAGATTAGATAATTACCTTTAATTATATAAACAAAAAACTAAAAAAAGTGCGATTTTTTTGTCTTAAATGTTAATAAAAAATTTATAAATCATATTTCGTTGTCCAAAACATGACACAATTACTCTATGACCAACCTCTCTTCTGATGGCGCAATCCGTTTTCTGAAATAAATAATGTCATAAATCATTCATAACAAATTCCCTGTTGCTTGGTCTACACCAAATTTTTCTCCGTGCAGCTGTCTAATACCATATACGGTCTGAAGTTTGCAATAGAGAAGAATGACTTCGAACGACTAAAGTCATCTAGCGGAAAAAAGCGAAATGCGTTTTTTGCCAACCCAATATAACTACAGAACTAAACATGGAAAGAAATCTCTTGTTGATCTGAAGAGGATGACATAATGTCATCGAAACATTATTGTAAGAGTAAATAAATTTTAAAAAACATCTAGATTGTCCGAGGTTGGTCACTTTCCTGTTTCTAATTTGTAATATTATTTTACCATGCAAAGTACAGCTGGAGTCGGTGTCAGCCTCGAAGTTTGAATCATTGTCAAAATTTCGGGCATCTGTCCTTCGCAGGCACCAGCGTAAAAAAGACGAGATGAGGTGAGCAAAATTCCGTTTACTGCGCCAAAACATGACAAAGCAACAAATACCGGAATTGTCCACGCCATTACGCCAAAAAGTTGGTTAGCAAAGGTCTGAAATTCATCAAAAAAGAAGCTTTCTAAAAAAGTCATTAAATTTATATTAATGGGAAAATGCTTCATATAAAAAAATAAAACAGTTTACAAAAATTATTTAGAAGGTTATGAAAATCAGAATAATTTAGAATGTATAAAATTATAACAGATATGATATTTTCTTACAACAGCGACAGCTTCACTTCCCAAAACCTCTGCCGGGCTGAGAGTTGTGTAAAAAGCAACATTTGTCAGGACGTATACAATCGTTACCAGCGTGCAGGATAATCCAATAGCTAATGGTAAATTTCTAAGAAAATAAAAAAGACATTTCAGTTTATAAAAACATGAAATAAAATAAAATTCAAAATTTCAGAACCAAGGATTGAAGAATTTATTTTAAAGTCTTATAAATTTAAACTAGAAAAAAACTGGATGGAAATGTGTATTTATAATAAATTACAATGAAGTATACTAATAAGGCCAGTGTAATTTTTTATAGAAATCTATAATTATCGGTTGAGTTTTCAGAAACTTTAAAATTTTAAGAAGTAATGGTAGTTTTTTGTAAATGTTATTATTTTGTGCAAGCAATAAAAAATTTCTTAAAAATTTGATAAGATTTATGAGTTTTTGAAAAACATAACAAATGTAAAAGGAAATAAAATTTTATACTAGAGCTCTAAAGTTTTTTAAAAATTCACAAGTACAAGTTTCTGAAAAAAATTACAGTAATTACATTATTGGATTTTATTGTAACTTATTGTGCAAACATATTTCCACTAGAGGATTTATTAAATGGAATTGAGGAATATTAAATCTGTTTCCACCTGACTGGATCTTTCAATTCTTCGATGATGAAATTCAAATAGTTCCATCCGTTATACGCGAATAAACCTGAATAAAAACTGAGGGCAATGGTCGTAACTTCGGTTTTCGAATCTTCAAACGTAAAATGCTCAGTGTGTCCTGCAAAGTTAAAAAAATTCTTATAAAATACAGGGTTTACTATAAAGAACTTTAACAACCACCCGATTTAAAAAAACTCTACCCTATCTCAAAATTATTGCCCATATTAATCATTTTACTTCAATTAAATAATTTGTATTCAATTACCAAAATCTTTGTTCATTCAATCAATTTTATTTCTCTTCAAGTTTTTTTTTATTTATGCTTTTACTGCATTCGTTTATCACTTAAATTAAATTGACATTTTTGCTAGAATTCAAATAATTTTATAAAATTCTACAATTCTGATCGAAAGAGGTACAACTGAATAATTAATTTTTTTTATAAAAATGCATTGAGAGGTCCGCGTTTTTAACTTTTTACTATGTTTCAATTTACAGAAACATGTGCCGCATTCAGAATTTCTGGTAGCCTTAGTGTAAAACTTTTAAAAAATTAATTTTTTCCTAATCTGAAAAATAGTGTATGATACAAATTTAAGAACTATATTTTTTATCAGTCACTTTTTACTATTTTCTAATTAAAGGTAATCATTGTTTATAGTACGTTCTCTTAATTATCATTTGACAAAAAGAATAATGAGTTTATTACCCCAATCTCAATTAGTGACTTATTAGTGACTAGTCAGAATCAACTGATAGTATATCTTGAAGTCAATGATTGAAATTAAAACAATAAACTGCTGATGAAAACTAAGAGGGTAGAGAACTTTTGGATTGAAAAAATGATCGTGAGAAGGAGACGATTAATTGAAAAAGGACGAAGAATAATTTTCGAGAGAAGGACTTTCGAATAGAAATGTCCCTTAGGCGGATGAATAGATCAATTTAGTGATTCTTTACGTAGTGTAACTTGCTGCGTGCTCGTACGTATTTAACCACCTTTCTGATTGGACAAATTGTCTCGTCCGGCAAGTACCCGACACTGAAAAGACGAGACCTGATGAAAATTTCATGATTTCATCAGAGCGTGGGCGAAAATCTTAAATGAATTGTAACATTTCCTTCATTCATGTTACTAATCTTCTAAGCTTCTTTTACAAAAGAATCTGTAGTTCGATTATTTATCTTCTAATGTTTTCATTTCATCTAACTTCATTTTATGGAGTCCAATAAAAAGTTTGTTTACATTAAACTTTACAATAAACATAAGTAATGTGATGATTGACATTGTTTGTGTTAAATTATAATGAATTATAAATCCTATTCATTCAAATTATTCCATCAGATAACAAAGTAAAAAACTATTGCAAAGAATATGCAACAACATAATTTCATCTACTTTGGTCGGAAAATACTTTCTACAATAAAATTACAACAAACTATAATAATAATACAAGTTCAATTTATTGTATAAAGATGTGTAGTTATTATGTGTATATTTTTTAAGCTACTCTCTAAATCTGTATCAGTCAAATTTCACTGATAATCAGTAGATTTTGACTGATTCAAATGTAGAGCGTAGTTGCATTGCATTGTAGTGAAAAACAATAGCTTTTCGTAAATTGAAAAATTTAAATCGTCACATTTTTGTGATTAATTCTAATCCATTGTATTTTATTGTACAAACACATCTCTATCAGGACATTAAAAAGCAACTAATCTTTACTCAATGAGGAAAATATTTGTAAAGAAAGTGAAGAGAGTGTTATTTAGATTATAGAACCGTTTGTAAGTTTAATATAGATCGCAAATAAATTTTTACTAACCAGTGAACAGCTGATAAACTCCAGCAATTATGATAACGAAAAGAGCTAAGAGTTTTGCATATGTAAACACGTCCTGCACTCTCGTTGCCCATTTTACGTCCCAGCAATTAATGAACGCCAAGGTACCTGAAATTAATCAATGAAATACTTTTTAATTGCTTTTTTCTAACAGTGAATACAGTGAAGCAGTAAAAAATTATCTTCCTGAAAATAATTGATTGAATCCAATTCAGCATGTTTGATCCTATCTAGAAACACGATTGAAACCAATCCATTTGATCGGAATCAATAGTGTAGTACCGATTGAATCCAATAGAACAAATCAGTTTTAATGATCTTTCGGTATGGAGTCAATCTCTCTCTATTGGATTCTATCGATTATTTCTATATTCTCTCAATCTAAATCAGTGATTTGCCTTTTCACAGATTCGCCAGTGAAAATATATTTTTCACTGTTATATCAATTAAGTTTTACTGATTCATCAGTGGAAAAAATATTTTTCACTGTTAAATCAGTTAATTTTCACTGGAGTGATCAGTGAAATTTGACTAATTCTCAGTAACCTCATTTTAGCTGTTTGAATCAGTCAAATTTCACTGATAATCAGTAGATTCTGACTGATTTAAGTTCAGAGAGGAAAGTTAGATTTTATGCACTTATATTATGTTAAAAAATATATTGATTTCCTTTTATTTTTCTTGTTATGTTTGATAATAATTGAAAACGTTCAAATAGCTCACGTAAATGTGCATAGTCATGTGTTTTATGTCGCCATTAGTGTACATACATATTTCAATATGCCTAATGCTTATCTCGAAGATAAAATTGTAAAGAGAGCGTTCATATATTACGTAACACTTTAAAGAATAGCCTTCTGTACTCCTGTCTCTTTTCGATCTTATAAAATTGAGAAAGACACCAGATTTCCCAAAAAATACCTAAATGTTTAATGCGTAATAAAGAAACACTCGAAAATCAGAACAAATAAGATTTTAAAAGATTTCAACTGTTTAAGGACTTATTTAATTAAGACTTTTCACAATAATTGTCTAGAATAGAAAAAAGAAGCTTGAAGATGTATTATTATTTTTATAATAAGTTCCATAGTACATATATTGATAATAACCCATCGAAACCTACAAAAATATTTTTAAACTGAACATCTGTAAATATTACAATAGAGTCGAACCAATTATTTCAAATACACAAGATATTTTTGCACAGTTTTATAAATAATTTCAGTCTGACTTTCCGTGTTTGATATTGTAGCAACAATAAAAACTTGGAATTTTAATAAAGGATTAATAATTGTAGTAATCATCAATTGAAAGTTTTATTGAATCGTAAAAAAAAATCTTTATCGAAAGTAGTTGAACTTTGAAATATTCAGAACTAATATTGTACTTTATCAGTTAATTTGAAATATTCATTCGTTGATAAACGCATTTGTTTAGACAAATTATTATCATTAATAATACTTTTATTCTAGAAAAGGTTTTGGGTGAATAAACTAAATTAATTTGTTTTGATAGAAAGAATAACTTGGTTGATTCAATCAAAATATTAAGTTATCAACTATGAAACGAATGCATGTTGTGCTATCGGTAAACACGCATTTATTCATCAAAACATTAGTTAGGCTGTTTAATTGTTCAAAATAAGATATCTCTGTGTTCTTATTTCTGAAATCGTTTTTGTATGAGCTCTTGAGAACGTTTCCGGACTAAATTGAACAAGGCTAATTTTGTTGAATTAAGTGTTAACGCTTGAAAACTTTTAGTGAAAAAAATATCTTCTTAGATATAAATGTAACTTTAAGTATGCTTTTCTAATGCTAAAATATTGATAATCAGAATGTATAGTGACAGTTTAAGCGCGCCTAGCGCGCGCGGTTTGGTCGTCGCGCTTCGCGCTCCGTTCTTTTTGGACCTCGCGCTTGGCGCTCGGTCTTATGCTCTTCCAATACATTTAAGTTCATTTCTTATAATTTGATACTGAAGCTCAAACCAATTTTATAATATTACAGATCATGTGAATTACACATTTTCTCAAAGTCACTAAATTTGTTTTTGAGTTTAAGTGAAACAGGAAATTCAATTTACTTAAGGCTCTATCAGCCTTAAGGAACACATTCTCATTATGACACTCGCGCTTCGCGCTCGATTTTCTGTATTCATTTCAGTAACTTTTTAATAAACATATCACATTTTTAGGTTAAAAAATGGAATTTCATAAATATTTAAAATCAAAACATAAAATATACATCCTGTCGGAGAATGTCTCAATGAGAATTTTTAGACCTCATTTAGGCAAATAATTTTCCATATATTCGTTTTTTTTGTATCTCACATATTTTGTCTAAAAAATGGAATTTTTAAATTCTAATCGTATTTTTTAAAATTGAAACGAAAAATATACGTTTTATCAAAAACTGTGTGAGATAAAAATTGTAGATCTTTTTAAAACGAAAAACTTTGCATTCTTACGTTTTTTCGTATTTCACATATTACTGTTAAAAAAAAATTGAATTTTGGATTTTCAATAGTATTTTTTTAAATTAAAAAGAAAAATATACATCTTATGGAAAAATGTTGCAATTAAAATTAGTAGATCTTAATGTAGAAAATAATTTTGTATGGTAACTTTTTTTCATATCTTGTATAATTTAACTGGAAAATGGAATTTCGATATTGACTTTTTTCAAGTTTTAACATGCTGTAACGTCTCTAATTTTGGTTTAATCAAAGAATGTTATGGAAATCATTTGTAGAGATTTATGAGCACTATCAAAACCCAGTATTAGAATTTTTTCAAAAACAAAAAATGGTCGTAAAATTTCGTAAAAACCACTTTTTCTGACTCAGGGTGTCTCAAAACGTAAAGATTTGATGAAAATTTCGAAAGTCATTTTTCACATAAAACTAATACCTTTTCATCCATGATGAGAATGTAAAATAACATTTGTACTTTTTTGTTAAAAGAAATTTTAAAACCACAGAAAAATCTATAGGAAATCACATATTTTTGACATATTTGAAATAATGTGGCAAATTTTAAAAAATAATCACTTAACAGGAATTGTCTTCACCTTTTGAAAACAAATTGTGGAAAAAGACATATTTTTTCCTGAAACCTAAATTTGACAAAGAAATCAATGAAATTTATAAGATAAGAAAACAAAAATTAGTAATTCAATTCTTCTTAAAAGTAGGTTTATTCGTTTTCGTTAAAGTATTCCAAAATACTGTAGTAGAAATAAAATTAATCGAAAATATAAAATTCAAAAATCAAATATATTTTGGTCAGTATTGTGGAAGAGTAAGCGTTTGGGATTTGAATTTTTTATCTTTCATTAAGCAGTATGCATGTATAAAGAAATAAAATTAAGTCGAAAAATATAATTATTACAATAAATACGAAAGATCGTATTACACAAATCAAAACTTGATCTGATTGCGTTCTTGAACTACGTCACTTATCGCTATGTTAAGCAAATGTAATTATGAAGATTATTATCATAAATGCTCCATATTACATCAAATCATCCATCTTATATAACATTTTTTTATCAATACTATAGCGGTTCGAATAAACGTGAAAGATTTTTCAAAAGTTTTTAGTTTTTGATTAAGGAATAACCATGGCAGTTCTTTTAAATTCAACTAAACTGAGAATTTGTTTTGCTATTCTTCTATATGTTTTCATAGTAATCTCTGATGCTACTGGTAAATGAAATTTTTAATTATTCGTAAAATAAATTTATGCTGGCTTACAATCAGACTTCTTACTCTCAAGACAAACCTTTCAGCCACAAATAAACATATATATATAAACAAATCAATACATTTTATTGCAAAAAGCTTAATAATACGGAATAATATTTTAAAAAATAGATATCTTAATGCAATTTTAATTTAATGTCTTTTTACAGAATCCAATTTGAACTCCTTGGAGGGTAAAGTGAAAAATGGCCAGCTCGTTGCGTCAGGATCTATGACCTACATAGCTTCCATACGACTTTTCAAAAAACACCTATGTGGTGGATCCTTTATTACCTTGATGCACATTGTATCTGTCGCTCGTTGTACTTATAAAATAAAAGATAAAACAATAAAGGGAAAAATTTTAAAAACTAATTATGACGTTTATGCTGGAAGTGTCCATAGAAAATTGAATGGTGCACCGTTGAAAATTATAGATGTTGAAATTAACCCTGAGTTTAATCCTTCGCAAGTCGACTCTCCTGGTAATATTGGAATCTTGTTGGTGAGTAGTTCCACATAATAAATAACTAACCTTAATGTCATTTAGTCTCTATATGAGTTCGTCTAGCAAAGGCTGTGAACAATTAACACCAGATTTTTAATAACTGCTTGAAAATAACTTGTTTAACCCTTCGTTACTCGCATCAAATTTTATAACGCGGTTGACTGCATCTAAGGGAATAGCTCACCCTATATTTATAAACAATTTGACAATCCCAGTATATAAAACGCATAAAAACGTCAAAGCGACTTTTCGGGTTTTGTCAGTTGTACTACCAATTAACATGTAACATATGTAGAGGAAGGTTGCCCTGAAAGGTACTAGAATTTTCAAATTGGAATCTTTAATATATTTTTCTGAATTCCATAAAAAAACCACTACCTCAGTGAGAATCCCATTATGCGTGTCATGAAAGATTAAACAATGAACAGTAATTCGAGAAAATACTTTTGTAACATGAGTGTAACATAAAGTTAGCTGGAGAGAATAACTTGGGTTTTTATTTTTATCTGGAGGATTATGCACTAGTGCATTTTCTTATAATAAAATTTAAAATTATTAAAAATTACTTATTATTTTGTAATGAAAAGGTACATTAAATTTTGGTGGCGCTGTTTCGGTTCATGAGAGTAAATTTATACAGTACACATGGGGGGAGGAGGGAATTGAGTAATGTCATCGGTAGGCAGTTAAGCAGATAATTATTTCGGTTGAAATGCCTCTTTTTTCCTTTTCTATTCATGTCAATATTTAAATAATTCTACCTAGTACACACTCGCACTTGTTACGTAAGAGTTCTACCAAAAAATAGCGCCCCGTGAGTGTCGCAGTCAAACAACAAGAAACATAATGTAAGAGTTACATAAAAAATCTTTTTCGGTAACTATGACATTTATGGGACGACATTTTAACATAACTATTGGGTTGTCCCAGAAATAATTGCCGATTTTTTTCATACAAATTAAACACATTTTTTTTAATACAAGGAATGAACTTTAATCAATGATATATTTTCCATTTTGTTCAATGACCTTTTGCCATCTTTCTAGTAATTTCATGATTCCACGCTCATCGAATTTCTGGTCTTTATCGGCAAAAAACTGAACCAAGTGCGATTTCACAGCTCCATCATCATTGAAAGTTTTACCACTGAAGGGGTTCTGCAATGATCTAAATAAATAGGAATCTGATTGTGCAAGGTCAGGGCTATATGGTGGATGTAACATCACTTCCCAACCAAGCCTCAACAATTTTTGCTGAGTGGTTAAAGATGTGTGTGGTGTAGCGTTGTCAAGGTGAAAAGTTACACCTTTACGATTGACCAATTCTGGCCGTTTTTTTATCGCTGCGTTCAATTTGTTCAGCTGACGACAGTAGACATTCAAATTAATTGTTTGGTTCGTTGAAAGCAGCTCGAAAAATACCACACCCTTCCTATACCACCAAACAGACAGCATAATAACTTTTTGATGCAATTCAGCTTTCGATGTTGTTTGTGGTGGTTCAACACGTTTGGACCATGATCGTTTTCGAACGAAGTTATTTTAAACAATCCATTTTTCAACACCAGTGATAATTCGTTTCAAAAAAGGATCGACTTCATTGCGTTTAAGATGCAAATCACAAGCGTTGATACGTTTTGTTAAATGAATTTCTTTCTATTCATGTGTAATCCAAATATCAAGTTTTTTAACAAGTCCAAGACGTTGTATATGACATTCGATTGTTGATTTTGGTATTTTTAATATTTCGTAAAATCGCTCCCACAGTTACATGACGATCTGATTCGATTATGGTTTTGATTTGGTCATCATCAACGTCATTTGGCCGACCTGAACGTTGCTCATCTTTGTGTGAAAATCCTCAGAACGGAATTTAAGGTAGTCCGGTAGTGGGAAGGGGGGTGGTTAAGTGCCCTTTTTTATTTCATATATCGATAGATTAGACTCCTCCCGATCGAAAAGTCCTCTGCCATTTTGGGCCAGAAAACAAGAATCAAAATCTGCCCGCTTCGAGGCCACATTCTCATGGCACGCTGCGCTCGCAAGTTTGAGCGCGCCTAGGGCGCGCGATTTAACCGTCGCGCTTCGTTCTTTTTCGACCTCGCGCTTTGCGCTCGGTCTTATGGTCTTCGCGTACATTTAAGTTTATTTTTTATAATTTGATACTGAACCACAAATCAATTTTATAATATTACAGATGATGCGAATTACAAATTTTATCAAAGTCACTAAATTTGTTTTTGAGTTTAAGTGAAACAGGAAATTCAATTTACTTAAGGCTCTATCGGCCTTAAGGAACACATTCTCATCATGACACTCGCGTTTCGCGCTCGATTTTCTGTATACATTTCAGTAACTTTTTAATAAACATATCACATATTTAGGCTAAAAAATGGAATTTTTTCAATAGTGTTACTTATAATGAAAACATAAAATATACAATTCGTCGAGAAGTGTCTTGATGATAATTTGTAGACCTCATTTAGGTAAATAATTTTCCATCTCAACGTTTTTTTTGTATCTCACATATTTTGTCTAAAAAATGCAATTTTTGGAATTGAAACGAAAAATATATGTTTTATCAGAAACTGTGTCAGACAAAGCTTGTAGATCTTTTTAAAACGAACAACTCTGCATCCTTACGTTTTTTCGTATTTCACATATTATTGTTTAAAAAATTGAATTTTGGATTTTCAATAGTATTTTTTTAAATTAAAAAGAAAAATATACATCTTATGAAAAAATGTCGCAATTCAAATTAGTAGATCTTAATGTACAAAATAATTTTGTATCATAACTTTTTTTCATATCTTGTATAATTTAACTGGAAAATGGAATTTCGATATTGACTTTTTTCAAGTTTTAACATGCTGTAACATTTCTAATTTTGGTTTAATCAAAGAATGTTATGGAGATCATTTGTAGAGATTTATGAGCACTATCAAAAACCAGTATTAGAATTTTTTATTTTTTCAAAAACACAAAAATGGTCTAATTTCTTCAATAGTGGTTGGATATGGCCGCTTAACGAACTTCTCTTTAATTTTTCGGCTCCGATAAAGTGTGCCCAAGCTCAATTCAATTTGATAATTCTATCGAGACCTATCGAGTATACGACCTACAGACAGACAGACACTTTCGTAAAAACCACTTTTTCTGACTCAGGGGGTCTCAAAACGTAAAGATTTGATGAAAGTTTCGAAAGTCATTTTTCACGTAAAACTAATACCTTCTCATCCATGATGAGAATATAAAAAGGAAGTGGAATCTATAATTTCCGCTCAGCTGACGATTAGTTGTCATCTCGTCGGGTGAGTCCGCGATTGAATTCCTTCTTCTTCTTCTTCTTGTTTGTGGCAGCTTGCAATTCTGCAAATAGCCATGTCAATGCATAGTGTAAATCAGTCAGAAATATATAGTCGGAGCAATGTGAGCGACACAGCGATAGGCAAACAGCAACAGGAGATCAATAGATGGCGAAAATTAACCGAAGTCCGCAATCCGTCCCAGGGGGACGAGAGGTGTCCCAAGTGATCCATCCCTCCTGAACTCGCAGTAAAGGAGCAGGAGAAAACAGGACACTAGACACCCGGGGCAACCCTCACCCACCAAAATCCCAAGGGCTCACAAGATAAGGTTACCGCTCTTAAAAAACTTCCCCAACTCGCTCACAACGCTTGGTTCATGGTAGAGCACAAGTTCTTTATAGTCAAATTGGTCAGGCGGCAGGCCCGGGAATCGGCAGGCCTAAAAGCCGAAAAATCCCGGTCTGCCCTCCAACAGTAGCGGACAATTCAGGAAAAGGTGCTCTACGTTCTTCAGCTCCTCACCACAGCTACATCCAGCCTCCAAGTCCCAACCCATACGCACGAAATGCTCCCCAGTACAAACATGTCCCGTTCTAAGGCCAGTAACCAGATTGATATATCCCCTGGGCGCCCTGTAACCACGAAACCAAAGACGGGGGCTCTTGAAGTCCAACCTAGCAAAATATGCCGAACCTGTGGTGCTAGACCCGTAATAAGGCCAGCGAAGACGGCACCAAGCCAGGATGTCGCGACGCACCTCCTGCAGCAAGTCCCCAAACGGGAGCGCAGGACAGACGTAAAAAGGAAGACGCGCAGCCAACTTCGCAATATAATCCGCAACCTCGTTACCCCGAATGCCTGAGTGAGCAGGGACCCAGGAGAGACGCACCCCCAGGTCTCGAGAAGAGGCAAGCAGAAGAAGACGAGTAACCAAGTGGACGATATAGGGAACTCTGGCATCAATAAAACGGTCCCTGATACATACAAGGGCCACTCGCAAATCAGAAAGGATAATCGAGTCCGCAATGCCCGTCCTCAGAACATACTTGATCGCGGAGAAGATCGCGTAAAGCTCAGAGAAAAGAACCGAAGAGTCATCGGGAAGCCGAACGCCAAATCGATAATCAGCAGCAGTCACAAAGAAGCCACAACTCGCCCTCCCCTCAACAGGGTCGACAAAGCCATCAGTAGAAATAGGTCGAGAGGAAGTGTCCCGAAGAAGGCCAGTCAAGTCAGGGGGAGTACCACAAGCAGCGGGAGACCCAGGGACAGGAACCTGGTCCACAGTCAGATCAGCCTCAAAGGAGAGCTCCCTCCAGGGGACGTCAAAAAACGAAGGCCGACGAGTTCGATGGCGGCCCTCGACCAAGCCCAGAACACTCAAGTAGGAAGAGAACAAACCGCACCTAAATATTTAAGGGTAGGCTGACAGGAGATGAGGGAATCACCAGCTCGATACAGACATCACCCACACGGCGCCGATTCCTTGAAAAGACACACAACTGGCACTTGGGAATCGAAATAGAGTCAACCAAGTCACCAAGCCAAGGGGTGAGCGAGCCCATAGCCAATTCGAATAAATTCAGGGCCCAAGCAGAGTCGGTCCCCCTAGCGTAGAGGAGCAGGTCGTCCGCATACATGGCAGAATGAACGCCAGCGGGAAGAAACCTATTCAGGAGCCTCAGATGGAGATTAAATAGAATCGGCGACAGCACGCCTCGCTGGGGAACACCGACACCACAAGCCCTCGGAGAGGGATCCGATGATGAAAAAAATAGATGCCGCTTGGCAGTCAGAAAAGAGATGAAGTTGAGCAGTCTGCCAGGTAGCCGAAGATCACATAATTGCCTGAAGAGTTCCGTAGGAAGAACGGAGTTGAAAGCCCCCTTGAGGTCGAGCGCAAGGGCATAAGAGCTCTCACCGGATCCAAAGCCAGAGAGAATGTCGCAGAGCACCGTAGCCACACAATCGAGAGAAGAGCGACCTCTTCGGAAGCCATACTGATTTGGCGGGATCCACTCGCCAAACTCTGCCAAGTGCTCGACCCGTCTCTGCACCAAACGCTCAAAGAGCTTGCATAAGGTCGACGTAAGAGAGATAGGGCGAAACTTCCCAGAACCAGTCTTTGGTATGAAAACGACCAAAGTATCGCTCCACGGCCCAGGAAACAGCGAGACGCGAAACATACGGTTGAACAGCGCAAGCAGAAATTCGTGCGAGAAAGAGGAGAGACCCTTGACCACACGATACTCGATCCCATCCAATCCAGGGGAAGTACGCACGCCACAAGAAGCAAGAGCAGCAGAGAACTCTCGGCGAGAGAATGGAGCGTTCATCAAGTCAGACTCATCAACGGACTCGATCCTAGCAAGATCAATCGGAGAACGCAACGGCTGGACCAGCTCGTCCTGCATAGCACGAAACTCGGAGGAATCCGGGGCATTAGTAACACCGGAGCACCCCGTTACCTTCCTGGCAGACATGGACCTAACTGTACGCCATATGTTACCCAATCCAGAGGAGGGGGATAGAGACTCACAGTAAGAGCGGAAAGACTCACTCTTCTGAGACCTCAAAAAACGCTTCACCTCCTCGTCAACACGTCGAAACTCAGCCTTCCCCAGCCTGGTTTGATCACACAGATAAGCCTTAATGGCGGATCTCCTCCTAGCAATAGCCGCATCACATTGGGGGTTCCACCAGAGCGGCTGGGCCTTTCTCTTACCACGCAGGGAGGAGGGACGGTACGCACCACAAGTCTCCAGCGCCGAAGAGAAACCCGTCAGGAAATCCCCGTAGATGGATCTAGGGTCGTCCCCAAGCTCAAGCCGAGGCTGAAGAAACCGTGCAAGCTCATCACAGCGAGAACAAAAACCAGGCCAATCGAGATTTTTAATGCTGAAGCGCCGACTAGCAGAGCGGACGCACTGCAGAGATGCATCAAGCGAGCAGAAAACCGGAAGGTGGTTGGACCCATACGAGTCATTACCAACATAAAACGATAAAAGATGGAAGAGGGAAGCCGATAAGAAAACCAAGTCCAGATTGTTGCACAGCATTCCAGGGCCAGCTATGAATGTGGGCGATGAATCGTTCAGAGGAATAAGATCGAAGTCGGAGACCAAACCGGAGATCAGCCTGCCAGCCGCGTTAGTGAGAGTCGAACCCCAATGACCAGAATGGGCGTTGAAGTCGCCACAGAGGAGAATAGCAGCACCATTAGGCACGCTTGCAAACAAGGATCGCGATGCCAGAAGAGCGGCACCCGAATTAGGAGGCATATAGGCACAAATAATAGACAAATCACCAAGAGGAGAGCGAACAGAGAGGCCAACCGCCTCGAAGACATCCCCATAGGGAATCATGAGATCGAGCCTGGTGACGGCAAGCTGACTCCTAATCAGGAATCAAGGATCCACCGCCTCGACCCAGCCTCCTATCACAACGGAAGGTTAAGTAGTCAAAGAATTCGAACAAAAAATCAGGAGTAAGCCAGGTCTCAGTAACACACAGCATGTCCAGATCGTAGAGAGAGAGCATGGCCTCAATTTCCTGTCTTTTATTAAGAACACTATGTGCATTCCAGTTGGTGAACCTAAATCGCTTCCCGGGCTCAGTCATCCTAGTAAAACAACGCCAGGAAAAACGCCAAGAACAGAGCAGCTGGTAGCCCAAAATCAGCAGCAGCCAAAAGTGGTCGTCTCGAAAGGGAGGACGGCACAGCGGGCAGACAGAATTGACCGACAAGGCAGGCAGTCACAACAAGGACAGGCCGACAAGAATACCGAATCCAAGCGTAGAGCAAACCAATAAGTAAGATAGAAGATAAGGAAACAGAGAACCAAGTAAAATAAACCTAAAATTATTTAAAATTGGGTAGGACCACTCAGGACCAAATAGAGGGAGCGAATCGGCACAAGAAGAAAAAAGAAAAGGAGGATCAGAGTAGCCTCGTAGATAAAGAATAAAGTAACGATACACAGAACAGGAAAGAATTAACAAGTATAACTATAACTAGGTAGGGCGAGCCATAGCGAAAAATAAAATAGAAAGAAACCCCTTCGAGAAAGACACCTAAGAGCGCAGAGAAATCTGACCAAGAGATTCCGAAGCGCTCTCCAAGGGAGGGCCCTCGAGATCCTGGGCAGAAGCACGAACATCCATCAAGCGTTTTATGCATTCATCACTCCGCTGACTGAGCTCCAGCAGTGACCTCGCAATATCAATAACCGAATCAGAAGTACCCGGTCGAGAAGCAACATCCCCAGAAAGCGACCCGCCAGGAAGGCTCCCAGGAGGAGAAGAGGCAGCGACACCACGGGCTCCGCGCTCCCCCAAACGAGACGGCCGCAGGACATCCCGTTCGCCAAGGATAGCCTCAGCCTCAGGAAAGCCGCAGTTGCTCCAGAATCTGACGCGCATTACCTCATGCTCGTACCGAAAAATCGGACAAACCCGAGAAGAGGCCATGTGATCGCCAAAGCAATTTGAACATCGGGCCGTCCAAACCCCGTGAGAGCAATCCCTGGTAAGATGATGACCCGCGCAGAACTCGCAGCAAGGTCTAGAGGATCTACACTGGTTGGAGACATGGCGAAAACGTTAACAAGTATAGCATCTCCTCGGGTGGAAGAACCGGGAAGAGCTCCAGCTCAAAGCCCGAGAGAGAGAGACGGCGGGAGGAATGGTGGAAGTCTCCATGGTAAACTCCACCGTATCCAGGGGGGCACCATCGCCATCAGTCCTGCGTCTGATCGCAGTTACAATGTCCCTACTGCGAGGGTCAAGTCTATTCAGGATGGATATGGGGCTATGCCGGGGGTCAATGTCCCTAATAGTCACCCTCTTACAAATCAACGAGATGGGGAGAAAGGCCTTGTAGCCAGCGATCCTGAGATCGTGAGAAGAAATGAGAAAGTTGGTATCGGCACGTCCGGAGCAAACAACCTTGATCTGATTAAGTCAATTCCGGTAAATGGTGCGTTCACCCTGAATGACCTCGTCAATCTGATCAGCAATGGAAAGAGGATCGTCCTGCCCAGATTTCGACCCGGAACACTACTCTCCATTAATACGGAAAAGAAAAAGCTAAATATGGCAAAAATGCTCGTTTTTATACTCCATCCTAAAGTTAATGCCAAACTAACATCTCTAAACGAAATCACGCGCAATTTATTTGTGAAGCATGCTAAGAGTGACAGCTAACAAATGCCAGAAGGAAAAATCATGACATTAAGAGAGACCATTCAAAAAGATGGTCAAAGACATCTACTTGTGAAATCGGCAATTACTTCTGGGACAACCCAATATTATTTAGTGAAGCTTTCAGTAAAAAAAGCTTAATAAAAATTGATCTTCAGAAATCTATATTAAAATATTGAAATGAAGTGAGACAAATTGAATAAGTGTAACGGACTAGGATAGCTTTGAAATGAACTTTTCGGTAAAAAGAGGTTAGATGGTTTGAGGCTAGACCATAACTTATGCGAGATTATTAATAATTTTCTGCGAACTGTTATTGTACTTATAGCAGTCATGAAGTATACTAATTTTGATTGCTATTTCAGAACTACAAGTCAGAACAAAATGCTATTGTCATCACTACTGTAGAGAGCTTCTTTCTTTTCATACTGACCAAATGACTTAAGGTAGTTGATCCGCGAAAATTAGACCTCAGGCAAAAATAGATAATTTTGTTTTCAAGAATAGCAATATTATTATTAAAGGGCTATTTTGGAAGAGAAATGATTAATTTCCATGAAAAAAATTTGAAATACAGAAAAAAATTTTATTAATAAATTTTATTTTTGCCCCAACTTTTTTTCTTGTCGCTTCTTACTAAATTTTAAAAAATTATGCAATTTTAGTAAGTAACAAGGCACTTTTTCAAGAAAAAGATTCCCTACAACTTAACCATTTCCAATTTTCGAAAATGAATAAATTATTATCAAATTCAGCAATTTGTTCATAAAAATTTCATTTTGGAAAATGTTTTTTAATGAGTTTGAATCAAATTTTTTTCATTCTCTTCGATGTGTCATTCGTTCTTAAAAATTAAACTCTCGATGGTTAAGTGTCGAATTTTCTTAATTTTAATATACTTGTTTCAGGTTCAAGACGTAAGTCAAAATCCTAGTTTGAATGGACGTATCGATCATATTTCACCCAGTGAAGAGGATGTTTCAGATGGCCTAACTGCTACATTAGCGGGATGGGCTGTTCGAACAGTCCGCCCATTAATGCAACATTTCGAAAAAGAAGTATTTTTAAAAGAGTCAGAAATGACAGTCGTCTCTAATGAACATTGTAAGCTACAAAATAATCAATCAGTTGATGGTAATTATATTTGCGCACAGCGAATCCGTCAAAATGAATTACCTCAAGCTGTGAGTATTGTTTTACCGTTTAAAAGAATTGTACATAATATGAAAGTAAGTATATTTAAATTAACCAAAAATGTTAACTTCCAAAATTAATATGTTCAGGGAAACGCTGGTAGTCCTTTAGTTCACGAGAATCAAATTGTAGGTCTCTTTTCTTTCATCACAAACAAAGTATGGGGCTATGGAGTTTACACAAGAGTTTATAAGTACTTGCAATTTATCGAAGACGCGAAAGAAACCCTTGTCAATAGAAATAAAAAGCAGACTTCAAAAATAAACTTTTCTGCTGCCAAGAAGATTTTCAAAAAACATACAAATAATCTTCGTAACAAGTTTACCAAAAAGGATGGAGCCAAGACTTCAGAAACGGCCTAAAAAATCTTATGTAAAATGTAAAAGAAGTTTCCTGGTGGTAAAATAAATTACTGTTTAATCTCGATTATTTTTGCAGATGATTAATATACCCAATATAAGGTATAATGTATCGTTTTAAAAACCAATCATCAATAATTTGTTTGGTTAAATTCGAATAATATATTTTGTAGTCAAACAAATCGTTTTAAAAAAAAAATTTCTTTTAAAATTCCTTATTTTTTAAAATAAAACATATTTTTTGTAACATAAACAAATTCTTATTTTGAATTAAAAAAAGGTTAGTAAAAAAGTATTATTTCAATATGCGGGTATATAAAGTTTATCTATAAAAATTCAAAATTCTCAAGTTTTATCGTTTTTCAGCTCAGTTAGGAAAAACAGGTAGAAATGTTGAGAGGGAAATATTATTAATTCCTTCACTGGTAGACGTTTTAAAGAGTGAGGTGGTGATTTCTGGCCGAGATAAAAAAGTTTGAAAAAAATACAGATCCATTAGACCCCAAAAATTGGTTTCAATTAACACTTTGGTTTTTCTATACAATATTTTTTACAGATATTTTTAAGTCACGTATGTTACGATGATTATTTATCATTCACTATCTTAAGACCTATTTTTTATTTCGTTATTTTTATTTAGTTAAATTGGCTTAGCGCTTTGCTCGATATGTTTTTCAATTATTATTACTTACGAGAAAATTTGAAGCCATAGATTTCCCTAAATAATTGAATAAATTAAAAAATAAATAAATAAAATGAATAAACTATGAGTAAACTAATATTTTGAAGCAGAATATCTTAAATACTATTATCTAGCAGACTATTTTTGAGTAAAGTAGACAATATAAATTTCTGCAGTGAAATAAAAAAATATAATATTTTCTGTTCTAAATAGGATTAATTCTAATTCATTGATCCTAAGAAATTTTTTCAATGTGAACAAATAGAATAAAAACATTTTAAGTAAAAAATAGATTCATTTGAATTGAAAAATTACCTGTTTACTTATATTTTAGGACATATAAAAGATTATTTCCGTTTAATAATCAAATCAAGAACTACAGAGTATCTTAACAATGAGTCTGTCGATTGAGTTAATCTACAAGCTAAATTAGTAAATAAAAATAGTTATCTCCTGAATGTGTCAAGTCAAGCAAGCAAGATACTCGTATACTTCTA
Organism: Diplolepis rosae; assembly: GCA_030998225.1. NCBI lineage: Eukaryota > Metazoa > Arthropoda > Insecta > Hymenoptera > Diplolepididae > Diplolepis > Diplolepis rosae. The sequence continues at coordinate 19,761,241 of JAPYXD010000723.1, read as the reverse complement.
ACAAGATTTAAAAAGTTTTCAAAGATTGAATAAGATGAATCAGTTTATACAGAATTTGAGGTATCTTCTAAGACTTATGAAAGATTTTAAATGATTTTAATACATTTAAAAATTTTACGGTGAGAGGAAAGAGGAGATATAAATCACACACCAGGAGGGATTCTTCGGAATTCAATAATTTCACAAGCAACTTTGACTGACTTTACTAACTTTAGAAATTGTTGTTTTATCGACCTCTGTGTTTAGATTCCAAATTATGAAAAGGAAATGAACTATTTAGGCATCTGTCACAATACACTTTATGTGGTCTGACTGTAATCTACTGTAACTACTGCAGAACTCGTTTTATCTTTCAAAATAGGATTTTTGCTGTTTCTTTGAATCGAGAAAATATTTGATTGATATACGGTCAAAGAAAAAATTTCTTTGAGTTAGAAAAAGTTTATTTTTGATTCTAAGAAGTGTTTATGAATGGAAATAAATTCTTTTCTCTGGATTAAGAAAAGTTCCTATAAACCTAAAAACTTTTTTAATTCAAAGAAATTTGTATTTATTTTTTATAATTAAACTATCAAAGAAATTATTCTTTCAGTGTCGATTTTCTCAATCCTATCCTTGAAAATATTTTAGATTACCATTTGAAAGCATAAGAATTTTTATAGAGTATACATTTATACTTTTCTGGAGTAAATATTTTTTGTAATATACAATACATTACACTTGAAAAACAGTTTATTCGAATAAAGATGTTTCTTTTTATTCAGAGAGAATTTCTTTGATTAAAAGAAGATTTGTTTACACTGAAAAACATTTTTTTAGAATCAAAGAATGATTGCGAAAAAATTTATAATTAGCTTTTTGTAAAATTATAATTTTGATGGACTCTCAGGCATCAATTCTCCATTCAATAAATCTTCGGCAGTACTGCTTGAAGTTGATGAAGTCAGTTAGACAGTTTATTCTCAAAAATAAAGCAACATGTCAATTAAATAATAAAAAAATTGGCAAAACCATTGTTAAAAATGGTTGAAATTATAATTGCCCACTGAAAGTAGTCCGGTAGCGATCAAATAAGCAACTATAACAATTTTTCGAAAATTTTTCATGCGCGTTGCAAAATTTCGAACATTGTGCGTAACATTTTTTTCCGTTCAAATTTACTATTAATACCTATAACGATTGGAAAAAGAAAATTTGTTCCATTAATTTACAATCTTTATTTCACTCTCGGAGTATTTCTTTCGGTGAACTTCGGCAATCATCGCGCTGCGACAATCACTCGGGATCCAATCGCGGACTCACCTGACGATGGATTCCACTTCCTTTTTATTCTTGTTTTCTGGCGTTTATTTCTAAATAACTTTCCGAGATATACGGTAAGATACGATTTTCAAAGAAAAATTAATATTCTTATGAAATTTCCCAACGATTCCATAGTTTTCCGCAACGCCGCCACCAGAAATTTTTTGGCAAATTCGAGATATTATGAGCCCGCAAAATGACTTTCCATAAGAACCCATGTTAAAATTCCATATTTCGAGACGTGATAATTCAAAATTCAATACGGTAAGGCCTAAAATGTCAGAGGACTTTTCGATTAGGAGAAGTCTAATCTATCGACATATGAAATAAAAAAGGGCACTCAACCACTCCCCTTTCCACTACCGGACTACCCTAATATGTTTGCATTGTTAGTTGCTTATTCTTTCAATATCTTTATCGCTGCGTTCTTTTCTTGTCAGCTGTTTCTGCACTGGTTCTTCGGCTTTTTGTTCCCTTGCAAATTCCTCGAAATCAATTCCAAACATAAATCACTAATTGAAAATTGCGCATCTTCTTCAATGTTTATTACATACGACCTATGTTACCACTACCCTATTTCTATAAAAATCGAGACAGGTAACTGAAAATTTGTAGAATGAAATAAAATACATTAATATAGGTCCGTCTGATCATAAATGTTCATAATTATAAAAAAAACCTTTTTGAAATTTTTATTTATAGTTAGTAACATTTATAAATGCTACAAATGTTCATAATTATGAGAAAAAAATTTATTTGAAAATTGTTTTTTTTATAATTATGAACATTTATGACCAGACAGGCCTATATTAATGTATTTTACTTAATTCTACAAATTTTCAGTTACCTGTCTTAATTTTTATAGAAATAGGGTTACACAATCTGAAATGCCAGTGGCATTATGGCATTATTATGGCACAAAAAAAATTTATTTAAAAAATTGTTTTTTTATAATTATAAACATTTATGACCAGACATACGCTTACAAATTTTCAACTTGTTATCTCATTTTTTACAGTAATGTGTCCACACAAAATGAAAATGCTAATAGGGTAGGAATCTAGTCTCGTGTTCCGGTTGTTCCATGGCCTTAATGCAACCATGTAAGATAACTTTTTTCGAATATAACAAATCTTGCTCAAAATTTAGTAAATGTATCAAAAGATAGTAAGGAAGGTCTGTTAACTTCGTTTTGGTATAAATTCTGCAATTTTTTTATTTTTAAATATAAAACTGGAGTGTTATCGACGATTGCAGCTCTGTAACTACAGTTTCACGAAGATTAGAGTATCGTCTTGATATTTTGGGAAATTAATTAGAATTTATTGAGACAGGTCTGGTATGTCTTGAATATTTATAATGATATAAAAATTTTAACACAAATAAGTAATTTTAGCAAAACAGAGTATATTACAGAGGCACACAAAAAAAAGTGGTCTGAACTTTTAATATGACTAGGCTAACTTTATGTTTTTTTCAGTCGCTGAATCCGAATCTGGTTTTAGAATTTCGAATCCGACATTAGAATTTTTCTACAGTACCTCAGAATTGTCCTAGCTTAGGGAAAAAGTGTATAACTTAGGGAAACTTGAGATTTCACGGAGATATTATTTTTGCACGAAAAAGCTGATATCTTTCCATATTTTGAGTTGCTGAATTCATATCCGACATAAGAATGTTTCTACAGTTCCTCAGAATTCCCCTAGTATAGGAGAAAAAATGAAAAACTGAAGGTTTAATGCAGGTTTTATTTTTGCACGGGAAAGCTGATGTGCACATGTTATATGTTTGATTTTATTTTGCAAAGTTATGCACTTTTTCTCCTAGACTAGGGGAATTCTGAGGAACTGTAGAAAAATTCTCATGTCGGATATGAATTCAGCAACTCAAAATATGGAAAGATATCAGCTGTTTCGTGCAAAAATAAAACCTCCGTGAAATCTCAAGTTTTGCTAAGTTATACACTTTTTCCCCTAGGCTAGGGGGATTTTGAGGTACTGTAGAAAAATTCTAATGTCAAATTCGACCTTAGTGACTCGAAATACGCAGAAACCACATTGTTTTATTAACTTTCCCCTGGATAAAAATTACTTTAACGGAGCCTGAAACTTCCAAGATTTCACACTTTTTCCCTAGGCCAGGGGAAAATTGTGGGATCTAGGGGAAATTCTAAGACCGAATTTGGATTCAGCGACTCAAAATCCATAAGGGTAGCCTAGTTACATGTAAAATTCAAACACTCATAGTTGTTACGTAATTGTTACATAACAGTTTTGTAAAAATGTCGTCACACAAGTGTCGCAGTTACAGAACAAGAACTGTTATGGAACAGTTACATAACAAAGCTTGTTCTCTAACTGCTACACTTATGGGACAACATTTTTACAGAACTGTTATGTAAATATTACGTAACAACTGTGAGTGTTCACTGGGGTGTTAAAGCAGTGAAGCATAAGCATAAGCACTTACTTGGTATTATTAATGAAATAAAATAAAAAATTTAAATTTAAAACACTATTTCTTCGCGTATTCCTTTCATATGCTATCATTTATCATTTCCTAAAGTTTGACCGACTTATTTTGATACAAAATTTTATGCCTGGAGAAAAAAATTAATAGCCACAGGGACTGAATGGGTCACGTGACCTGCATGGCCTATGGCCTTAACCAAACTTTATTCCGTGTACTGCGATAGTCGAGAACGACATCTGCTTATCCACCCTGTACGTCTAAGTCTGCTTGGCCCCTCAGCCCCGTACTATCCAGTAACCATTTAATTAGTCCAAGCTGACCTTGACCAAGAACGGGACTCAAAATGTTACGGGAAGGAACAAGAGGTATAACTCAGGTACTAACATTAAACTTTACACAGCCAATTGTCTATATTGAGATTATCAAGTTTATGTCTACTGAATTAACGGTACTCGAGGAGTTAGTTTCTTAGATTTTTTTCAAAAGACGTTAGTAGCACAAAAAAAGTTATGATTGATAATATACTACTGTGGGCAAAAACTAAGGTGAATTTTGTTATAAAATGAAAAATCTTTATTTATTTATCCAAATGAATTACATTCCCTTTAAAGTAATCCCCTCCGATATAATGCACTGATGCCAACGTTTTTTCCAATCGTCGAAACACTTGTTAAATTTGATTTTCGGAATTGCCTTCAAAGCCTTCTTTGATTCAGCTTGTATCTCTTCAATCGTATCAAAACGGTGTCCTCGGAGTGGTATTTTAAGTTTGGGGAATAGCCAGAAGTCACAAGGAGCCAAATCAGGCGAATATCGTGATTGTGGAACGATATGCGTTGAGTTTTTGTCGAAATGGTCACGAAGAACGAGTGCAGTGTGAGACGGCGCATTATCGTGATGCAAAAACCACGAGTTGTCTGCCCAAAATATCTTTTGAAACGATGTTGAGTGATCCTCTTGAAATGCCAATAGTGTCAGCAAGGTCTCTGATTGTCAATCGACGATTTTTGTGTTGATGTTGATGGTCGTCTGGGGCGTTCCAAGTCATCAACACGTTCTCTGTCTTCTTTGAAGTCTTTGTACCACTTATAAACATTTTTCTGCGACATGGTCAAATCTCCGAAGGCCTTCTGCAACATTCTGAACGTTTCCACAACTGAAATTTCATTCCGCAAACAAAATTTAATGGCACTTCTTTGCTCAACAAATTCAGACATTGTAAAAATCGAAAAAATCACTTTTAGTTGTTTAGAAAACACAAGCGTAACTATGTAACAAATTATGACATTGACATGAAATTTGGCACAGATGTCAATAACAGTAGGACCAACATAAAAATAAAAGAGTTTGCCCGAATCGATTAGCCCGCGAAGTTTAAATTAAAAATTCACCTTAGTTTTTGCCCACAGTAGTATGCTCCTTGACTAGATCTACAACTTTTGTATGAAATGTATTTTGATAACATCAATATTTTAGGAAATATCAAATAAAATCATTTTTCGATCAATATAAATGATTATTCGAATATTTCAAGAGCCTCGGGGGTCCATTTATCATTATCCGATCGTGCTAAAACTTTATAGAAATTATTTTTTCATCAAATGGAACCAATCGGGGAGGGATTGAAACTTAAAAATAAGGGCCAGCCTAGTGTAATATATAGAAAATAAGAAAAAATGAGTTTTTGGTTAGACGTAATCAAGAAAATATGTAAAAAGTAAACTTATTATGACTGATTGTAAAGCACGAAGTCAGTCATTGATTTGAATTATGAATAATTCGAACTGATGCAGATTTAGAGAGTAAGGTTAAAGAACTTTGAAAAGAGTTACCTACAAGACTATGTAAAAGACATAAAGTCGTATCACATTTTGTGGGCGTATTAAGGTCAAGTTTTCATTGCGTAATATTTGCATGCGTTTCCGCTTTTCTTCACAACGAGATATCATTTTACATAAGCAAATATACAATATATTCTGTAACAGGTAAATTGAGATGTCTTTCTTGTTCTCTCTGAATATAAACATATTCTCAGATGCATGTCTTCCATGCTTTATAAACCACTCTTATATTCAAAATCAAAATATTTATTATTTTCAGTTTTTTCAATCACTAAAATTATTTGGATTTGGGAAATTCTATATTAGAATGATAAATTTGAGAGAAAATAATTGTGAATTTGGGCATAAATTATAGTTAACTAATAATCCCGTCGAAAATAATGGACAGGATGGGCTAAAACTATATAAGAAACCGGATAGCAACTAAAAATATTTTCCATTCGGTTTGACTCGGGATTTCATTGATGTTTTACATACTGTTACCGACATCAATACGTATTCAATAGGCAATCGGCAGCTGAATTGATTTCATTTTTCCATTACAGAAAATTTAACAAAATTAAAGAAATATATTTATACAGAATTCTTATTTCTTATTACTATTGCACATCTGACATTAAACATTGAGATTGTGTGTAAGTATTAATTAAAACTTATGAGTTGTGGAAAAAGTTACGGAGAGAATCAGTTTAAAATTGTTCAAAAAGACTGTATAAGACTATCTAGAGGACCGAATGAAAAGCTTAACTCATATCTCGTTTACAGATCGGATAGAACTGCATGAGTACCAAATAGGTATCTTACTCAGTCGCAACCGAGTGCCGGATAAGATTTGTCAGGTCCGGATAGAAAAACTATATAAGATTTCGTATAGAATCCTATTCATTTCAATTTCGCACATGGGTTTCATCCAACATTTTCAGCAGAGACAGGGCTGATTTAGTTCTTGCGCAGCCCTAAACTACTGTTTCATTTTTCACCCTTTATTTTCAATTTTGTTTGATATAGAAATTCGTGCTTTAAATATGAAAAAAATAGAAAGACAGGTTTTGGGTGGGAGGGTATTTTATGTTTCCTCTTAACACACTTACTAATACAAAAAACATTCCATTTAGAATCTATTTCACTGATGTCCTTTGACGGGTATCGAACTCAGGACCATTAACTCATTTTCAGAACACCAAGTTCGCATTTAGGACTATTGTAATTTTTCTAAACGTCAGTAAACATCTTACTGAAATTTAGCAAATTTCCTTTTTCCTCCAACTCGCTACAGTTTAGAATTTATAAAATCAATTGGAAATTCAAGGGAAAATCAAGAAACACTAAAGAAAGTTGATCTATTCTAAAAATGAGTATTGAGTTTCCAATGTTTAGAAGATCTCGTACTTATATTTAGAAACCGTCATTTAGAACCTGGTGTGCTAAAATTTAGCTCGAAATTTTCTAGTCTTTAGTGCATATTTTCTAAACTATAGTATTTTTCCTCGGATGACTTTGTGCAAGAAATAATTGTCTACGAACAATATTTCTCCTTGTGTATGACCTTCTATTATTCACCTTTGCATGGACGAGAGTAGTCTCAGAAGTACCCCACCTAACAAAGCAAACCCAAGAAATTTGTAAAGAATACTTTTATTTTTCAACGTAGTCTCCGTTTAGCTCGATACTCGTTACTGTGCTGACCGCAATTGTTGGGCAGAAATTTTGTATTGTAGTTATTCTGCGTTTGCTACTGTCTTAGCCCGAACAGCTCCTCCTTAGACCGTAACCAGTACTCCGCAAAACCAGAACATGATATGGAGGAATTATTACTGCGTTGGCAGTAAAAATTACTCCACTATACCGAAAGCGTTTCTCCCGGCGCAATTCTTGTTGCGTATAATATCGGCAGGGGCACCACTGAATATTACAGCTGAGCGCATTGTGCCGAGTTTTTCAGATACGCGTGCCGTGTTTGTTATATACCGAAAACCGACATTAAAAAGATATTTGAACAGAAAACTGCGCTGGCGGAAACGTTTGCCGGTCGATTGCAGTAATAGTTACTGCGATTCCGGTTCTGGTCTCGCACCGTTACAGTTACTGCACCCTCCGAAACCGCTCACGTTCAAACAGTTAACGCCACTGCTTTCTCCCGCTGTGCGAAACTCACCGAGTCATTTTTTCAAGTTTGGAAAGAGAAAATAATCCGAGGGGGCTAAATCTAGTGAATAGGGTGCGAGAGGAAGCAATATGAACTTCAACTCATTGATTTTGACCATCGCGATAACGGATATGTGAACTGGTGCATTATCTTGACAAAACAACACCTTATTTTTCGCTAAATGCGGCCGTTTTTTCTTGATTTCATCATTCAAACGCTGTAATAAGTTCCCATAATATTCGCCGTTGATTGTTTTGTCTTTTTGAAGATAATCAATGTGAATTATCCCACGTGCATTCCAAAAAACTGATGCCATGACCTTGCCAGCAGATGTCGCGCGAGCCTTCGTTTGCTCACGCACATCTCACACAGCCATACGATGCCCCGACTACCGGCGGAGATTCTCAAACATACAAACTGATGAGACCTTTAAATTTTCCTTTATCTTATGCTTTTTACTTCTTGAAAAATTTACAGTTTGGCATTTGACACTGATGAATATTTTGAATTGTGAAACTTTTGTTCCTGTTTACATCCCTTTTTTCGCTTACATTGAATAATTTAATAAAATTATCCTTTTAAACTAATGGGTCTAATTTGCAAAACTATCGAAAAAGAAAAATAATATTACTTCTGTAATGAAATTTCGAACGCATATATTATATATAAATGACAATATGAAAAATTAAATTGATTCAAACTGTTTGAAAAGTGTAAATGTATTCGAAATGGGTTCATGTAAAAGTTAAAATAACTCTGAATAATTCTGAAAGAAAAAATACTAAGGCAGACAATCATAGACAGACTATCCTTTCTTAAAACTTCAGGAAAGAGTAAAATGAAAGTATCTTTCAGATGATCTTAAAAATAAAACCTGTCTATGAATACCCGCCTTAGTTGATTATGTCACACGTGGAAACGCACATACATTTTTCAAAATATACTTACACACAAAAAAATGTGTAGCTGGTACAAAGAAACATATCACTGTTTCAGCTATATTATTAACCATGTTAACCATAAATATGGCTGATATAACCTAAAAAATCCTTGTGACATCTACACATTTTTTTCCGTGTACTTTAATTTATTTTGGAAAACCTTCACTCAATACAATTATTATAATTAGCACAATTCAGAATATCAATCAGTATCAAATGTCAAACTCTAAATCTGTCAAAAAGTAAAAAACACGTAAAAGAGAAAAATTTAAAGGTCCCATTAGTTTCTATGTTCGGGAATCTCCGCCGGTAGTCGGGGCATCGTACGGCTCTGTGTGATGTCCCAGACTAAACGAAGGCTCGCGCGACTCTCGCCTCTATAGCAAGTGCGACTTACTACTTTTTCAATTGGGACAGCAGAAGTGTCTTCACCTTCTTTGGAGCCGATTTTCCCCTTTCAGTCCATTGTTTTGACTGTTCCTTCATCTCAGGTGTGAAGTGAAGGACTCATGTTTCATTCATGGTTATGAATCGACGCAAAAAAAACGGTTTTATTGCTATAAAACATCGCCAAACACTCGATTGAAACATCCTCAAGACGCTGTATTTGTTCCATTGTGAGAAAACGCGGCACCCATCTTGCACACAGCTTTCTCATGTCCAAATTTTCATCCAATATGCGATGTACAACACTTTTTGAAATGCCTGCCATGTCTGCTAGCTCGCGCACTTTTAGTCGACGGTCATCCAATACCATTTTGTGGATTTTTTTCAACATTTCTGTCGTGGTTACCTCATTCGGTCGACCATTACGATGTTCGTCTTGGCAGCTCGTATGACCTCGTTTAAACTCTGCAACCCAATACTTTATTGTAAGCCAGGGAGCAGACTCCCCCAGAGTAGAATCTAGCTCGGCTTTGATATTGGTTGGATTGAGGCCTTTCAAATGAAAGTATTGTATCACATAACAAAGACCAATTTTACCCATGGTTACAAATTCACTGAGAGCGTTCACTGTTGATAGCTGTCAAACGAATACTAAACAATGTAGCGTCTTTAAACTTCTAACTCAAGCTTTATGAGGTTAGTACTTTTGATCATAGTAATTTTTTTCAAACAACAACCGTCATCTATCCGTCATGTTGGGCATTCCTGGGACTACCCTCGTAAGAAGGGATCTAAGTCTGGTACTTAAGTCCTATCATCCATGAATTCTCAAACACTCGCGAAGATATTCTGTTTGGTAGGTATCTTGCATTATTTTTCAAACTAATATATTAATTTCTAGGTGACTGAGCCTATGTGCAGGGAAATGAAGAGAACTTTGAACACAATTTATTGTTTAATTATTTTTGTTGAAATTAGATTTCTCAATTTTAACTAAATTACGTTTAATGTACGAGGTCTGTTTGGAAAGTATCGGACCTACCTTTATATCTCCGCGCCATAGTGTTCGAGCGACCTCTGCGGGGCATAAACATCAACAGTAAAGCCTCATGAACCTATCGGTTGCTTGCTGTCATCTGCCGGGCGTATAGTTCATGCGCAGCGTGTCATTGTTTAAAAAGCTATTTTTGAGTTCGGCGGATTTTGTGATTGTGAAAAATGACTGAAAAACAAGATCAACGAATTTGCATCAAATTTTGTTTTCAACTCGGAAAAACGAGTTCGGAAACTATTCAGATGATGCAGAAGGCGTTTGAGAATGAGTGTATGAGCAAAACACGAATAAAAGAGTGGTATAATCGTTTCAAAGGAGGCCACACTTCTGTTGATAGTGATTCTCGTTCTGGCCGACCTTCGACGACAAAAACATTGGATAATATTGAGCGGGTGCACTTGCGATTGAAGGTGATCGTCGATTAACTGTTCGTGAACTAGAAAATAATCTCGGAATACCGAAAACTACTGTTTGAGAAATTTTGAACAAGATTTTAGGAATGACACGCGTGTGTGCGGTGAGTGGGTTCTTCACCACGATAACGTGCCAGCGCATTCACTGAATCTTGTGCAGCAGTTTCTGAGTAAACACGGTATCGCATTGCTTCGACAACCTCCGTACAGTCCCGACATAGCGCCCTGTGACTTTTGGCTGTTTCCAAAACTCAAAAAACCACTCAAAGAATAGTGATTTGATGACAAAACGACGGTTGAAAATAATGCGTCGAGCGTCCTCAAGGCCATCCCTAAAAGTGAGTTCCAGGACTGTTTCGAGAAGTGGAAATATCGCTGGAACCGTGTTATTCAATCAAGTGGGGATTACTTTGAAGGATGCCACCCACCCCATGACGAAAAATAACGCCACCGCGGAGATGTAAAGGTAGGCCCGATACTTTCCGGACAGACCTCGTATATATATGTATATATATATTTTCCCATACTAATTTTTTGCTCTTGATATACGACATTTTGCTTTTCACGTAACAAGTAATCGAAGTTCAATGACTTTCTTGAATTTTTTGAAAATAAACATCTATTATAAATGAAAATAAAAATGAATCAGTCCAATGGTGAAATCCTGTGAAGAAAAAGTTGTATTAGGTGTACGAATAAGTTCCCGCCGTTGGGAAAAGTTGGCGCGACCGGTAAGTTTTGGTTGAATTGACAGATGTTAAACGTCACTGTAGTAAGGTTGGACACCTGTCAACAACATAACCTAGAAAAATTAGTGAATTTTTATCAGTATAATATTCACATTCCACATTGTTTAAAATCATTAGGAATGATTCAAAAGCAAGGCAATTGGGTTCCGCACGAGTTGAAGCCGAAAAAAGCCGATTTTGAAATATGTCAACGATCGGTCCAATGTTGCAAAATCGGTGAAAACCTATTTGAAAACGCTGAAATGGGAGCTCTTACCCCACCCGCCGTACTCTCCAGACGTTACTCCTTCCGACTACCATTTGTTTCGATCTATGACCCATGGCCTGTCTGAGTGGCTCTTCACACCATATAAAAATACCAAAAATTGGGTCAATTCGTGAATAGCCTGAAAAGATGAAGCATTCTTCCGACGTGGTATCCGTATGCTGCCAGAAAGATGCGAAAAAGTAGTGGTAAGTGATGGACAATACTTCGAATAAAACATAAGGTTCCGTTCTTTCACAATAAATGTCCAATTTTTTATAAAAAACGGCGGAAACTTATTTGTATGCCTGATATAATCTGATGTATATTAATACCACGGTAAAAGGAACACCATTTAATTATTTGCGATGAAAAACGGACCGATAAAAAAATTAAAATTACATTCAAGCATTATTACGGCTTCAATAACGGACATTCCGAGTTACGAGAGAAAAATATTTTTAACTTTTTTGTTGAGTAACTCTACGAATGAGTCTCGCATCGAGCGAGTTCTTTCTGTTTTTTCTTGCTATCGTAAGTGGTGATATCTCAAGTTCTAATGAACCGATTTACTTGAAATTTGGCATGAACCTTCTCTATATAACCCTCTATCGCCCCTACCAGATTTATCTCAAAATCTTGTTTTTTACTATTTAAAAAAAAATTTTAATTTTGAAAAAAGGGTAAAAAATGTCTTACATTTTCAAATAGTCGCCATTTTACGAAATTTTTTTTTTGTCAAAAATTGTTTTATCAATAACTTTTGTTTATTTTTAGATGTTTAGAAAAAATAAATAAATTTTTTGAAAATATGATTTTCGTGACATTAAATATTGTATTTAAAAATAAAGTTCATCAGTTTTAGAAATGTTCAGAACAATGAGAAATTCAAAATGTATACAAACTACTTCCTATTGAAAAGGATATTAAAAAATTCTATGATTCAAAAATTCCAAATATATACAATCCTGTATAGTTTTTTTCATTTTCCTCGAAATGTACCTAAGTGGTTTTTTTTGCAAACAAACAATTCAATTACTTGGATGAAATGATCAAAGTCGGTAAATTTGTACACGTCAGTCATGTGACCAGTCTGGAAATGACCTTGAAGTGAAGTAGAAGTTTTAGAAACTTAAAGGTATCGTGGCAAGTATATAGTCCTATCGTACATCTAGAAATACATTTTTAATTCCCCATGAAAAGTGCCTTCACTTCATAGAAAAAAATTAATTTTCAATATTCAAGGCCATGATGGTGCAGTTATCGTATGAAGACAAGTCGTTGGCATCACCCAAGGACGTCACGTGTATCTCGTGTGAGTCAACAAATTGGTATTAACAAGTCTAGGATTAGTACGTTGACATTACACGAATGACGCGTAAATTTGACATTCAACAATGAATCAAATAACAGTTAATGCTTACGAGTTGAAATGGTCAATACTTTACGTGACTACAATTCTACGCTGGGGATCTTTTCCACGAAAAATACTACAGTGACTGATGCAATATCTCGCAGAATCTCGTGAGATGGCCTCGTCAGTCTTTTTGTAGAACATCTTCTCTCTCCTTTATTATACTTCCCGATTATATTCTTTCTTTCTCTATCTGGCTTTGTTTTCTTGCCAATACAAAGTGACTTCTTTCACCAACTCTTTTTCCCCTTCTCAAAAAGATCATCAACGACCTCTTTGGTTGCTATCAGTAGAGTCGTTCGGTATATTACGCTCTTACTATCACCCGTTGTTACGTTATTAAATTACATTTGATTACCATGAAACGAGATTGATGCCTTTGACTGGAAGAGACCAACCAGTTACGTTACGTTATGTGCGTTATAGAATGAATAATTGTGTTCCACACGGATGGATCGAGTTCGCCCCAAGGGACACTTATTCAGGACTTCTTACCTCTTATGCTCACTTGATTTGAGCACAATGTTGCGCTTTGCAAAAAATTCATTTATACGGGAGATTCTGCGAAAAGGATCGGATTAAAAAGTATTGAAAAATATTGCATTTTTTTAGCATTCCTGGTAAGAAGGCTTGCATTAAAAAGTATGGGAAATTTCCAGTACTTTTGAAGAAGTAAAACATAGCCTTGAATAAAAATAAAAGAAATTTGCCTTGGAAACACCCGAAAAACTTGAAGTTTATGAAATTTAACAAGATTGTGCATGAGATTAAATAACTTTGTCTTTAAGGCCATGGATCAACGAGTACAGTTGACTAAATCAATAAAATCAGTTTCCCCTAGGATTTTTCAATAATAATGAATTTTTTTAGCTGAAACTTTAGAACATAATAAAGGAGATTTTAGCGGATGGTTATAAACTCTAATTAGATTTTAGCAATCAAATTAATTTTAGTGTCGATAAAACAGAAATTATTTTTTTTTTACTGTTTAGAACTAATTGAAGTCTACACCCATCTGCTAATATGTCCTTTACTATGCCCTAAAGGTTCAGCTAAAAAAATTCATTGTTGTAGAAAAATATTTGGGGGAAGTGATTCTATTGATTTAATCAGCTGTACTAGTTGATCCATGACCTTAAGGGAATCCACCTGTGTGACGGCTTTATTTCGAGCTCTTTTCTAGAAAAATTTTTTTGGAGAACCACCATAGATTTTTTAACAAATTTTATGTCATTTTAAATGATTATTCTTCTGTTTTACACAGTAATTTTGTTTCTGATGCTTTTTGATATTTTCGAACTTTAAAAGCGTTTTTCTCAAAACTATGTTTTTCAAGTCGGTTACCAGGATTGTGAAAAACGTATTGCATGAATCGACTTGAAATTTTTTGTGAACAATCTACAAACATAATCCAAAGTCCTGACATAGTGGATTTTTGAAACTTTGTTCTATTTATTTTTTAAAGCTCATAATATCAACAAAAAATACACTAAAAATACTTTTTCGAAAAAAGTCTGCCATATTGGTGACTCGACATTTTCACAAACCCCTACGTCAAGACCTCGGCAACTGGACTACAAATAACGCAAAAAGTACCCAAGAAACGGCTCGAAATTAGGCGATCACACAGGTAGACCCCCTTAAGGTAGTTATCGTGCCAAAAATCAGGTCTCTGGATAATAAAGTTTCTCTATAATTTTAAGACCTGAGATGATATTATTAGTCGTGTCTTATGAAAGCAAAAACATTATTTTTTATGAAAAGAATTTAAAACTTACGAAAAGTAATATAATGTTTTTTGTAATTGAATTTTTCCTTACTATCGTTACTTACTATTTTTTTTGAATTATTGGATTCTCATAAATCATGGCTTATTTTTTCTAGGAAAGTATTCTTTATAAATCTACTGTTTCCATTTTCAAAAATATGTAAAAGAATCTTCAAATTTAGTCATTTAAGAATTTGTATTAATTTCTCGTTGTTTTGGCATGAGGTCAGTTTGTTTTTATTTTCATCGATAAAAAATTATCAATGATAGATATAAAAATACGCAAAAAAGTAAGGCAAACGCTTCGGCCACATGTGGAGGCTCTCTCCAGTGCCATAATTAAAAAGATTAATTCAAAATTTCTGTAAAAGACTAAAATATAGGAGATAATTAAAATAAGGAAAATCATAGTACTCAAAAACTTATCTCGCGCTTAGCGCTCGGTCTTATGCTCTTCGCATACATTTAATTTTATTTCTTATAATTTGATACTAAAGCTCAAACCAATTTTATAATATTACAGATTATGTGAATTACACATTTTCTCAAAGTCACTAAATTTATTTTTTAGTTCAAGTGGAACAGGAAATTCAATTTACTTAAGTCTCTATTGGCCTTAAGGAACACATTCTCATCATGACACTTACGCTTCGCGCTCGATTTTCTATATACATTCCAGTAACCTCTTAATAAATTACATGATTAAAATAATTTATTTTCTTCCAAATATCTCAAAAAGGAAAAGCAATCGTAGACTTTATTTAAAGAAACAATTTTGCAGAAGAACGCTTATTTCGTATCTCACGCATATTTAGGTAAAAAATGGAATTTATTCAATAGTGTTTCTTATAATCAAAACATAAAATATACATCCTGTCGAGAAGTGTCTTGATGAGAATTTGTAGACCCCATTTAAGTAAATAATTTTCCATCTAACCGTTTTTTTTATCTGTCATATTTTTTCTAAGAAATGGAATTTTAGAATTTCAATCGTATTTTTTAAAATTGAAACGAAAAATATACGTTTTATCAGAAAATGTGTGAGATAAAAATTGTAGATATTTTTAAAACGAACAACTTTGCATCCTTACGTTTTTTCGTATTTCACATATTATTGTTAAAAAAAATTGAATTTTGGATTTTCAATAGTATTTTTTTAAATTAAAAAGAAAAATATACATCTTATGAAAAAATGTTGCAATTCAAATTAGTAGATCTTAAAGTAGAAAATAATTTTGTATGGTAACTTTTTTTCATATCTCGTATAATTAAACTGGAAAATGGAATTTTGATATTGACTTTTTTCAAGTTTTAACATGCTGTAACATTTCTAATTTTGGTTTAATCGAAAAATATTATTAAGATAATTAGTAGAAATTTATGATCACTATTAAAAACCAGTATTGGAATTTTTGATTTCTTCAAAAACACAAAAATGTTCTGGTTTTCTCAATTTTGGTTGGATGTGGCTGGTTAAGGGGGTCGCCTCATGAAAACCTGAAAAAAATCGCATTTTTTTTTTTGTAATCGATAGAAAAATCACAACAAAGCGAGTTTTTCGAGAAAGTGGAGGGCTTGTTGTATCGACCGGGAGTAGCAGATTAGGAATTGACCTCTGTAAGTTTTGTTATGATCTAATCGTATCTTACAAAAACTTTGAAGCGCGTTTACTCAAAACCACATTTTTCAAACTGGCGTGCAGGATTACACAAAACGTTTTTAACCGATTGACCTCAACTACATTTTATTTTGTTAATAATAAACAATTATTATATATGAACTACAGATATTCATAATTTTATCAATTTTTCACACTGTTTATGCAACAATATTAACAAATTTCACTGCGGAAAATCGTAAATTTTGATTTTAACAGAACAAAATAGAGAATTTTATATTGTATCTGACTTTTTAGTGGTTCATATAGAATAAACAAGGGTACTGTATAAAAAACAAAACGTAAAGATTTGATGAAAATTTCGAAAGTCATTTTTCACATAAAACCAATACCTTCTCATCCATGATGAGAATGTAAAAAATTTCATTGATTTCAGACAAAAATTACGGACGCTATCCTGCACGCCGGTCAACTACTCCAGTCGCGAGGTATCCCAGTCCGCCATAAATAACGCCGCCATTTTGGAAAATTTTGACTTGGTTTTTTTAAATGTTGTTCAGAAGTAGCCTCAAATAAATGTAAAAGATCATGGATGTATATCGTTTCTTTCTTGACAAACGAAAATGATTAAAAAGAACCTTTTTTCCGGGCGTTACATAAGGCGACCCCCTCAAAGCGTAAAGATTTGATGAAAATTTCGAAAGTCATTTTTCACATAAAACTAATACCTTCTCATCTATGATAAAAATGTAAAAAATATGTAGAATTCACTGTATATAAAAATCGGATAAAATGAAAAAACATAGAAATTTGCAAGCGAAACGGCCGGAAAATTTTTTTAAGAAAAAAGCGCAATTGATTATTAGTGACAAAAAGCGAACAATTTTCAATTTTGAAAACTTTTCTTGAGGACTTTATTACCGGAGTCTTTCACCAATAGATCTAAACTATTTTAAAAACCGACTCAAGACATGTGGCTTTGTTGACTGACAATTTTTTTTCAAATCCCATCTCCCATCCTGATAAGTTTATTTTTATTATCTCCTATATTTTAGTCTATTACGGAAATTTTGAATTAATCTTTCAAATTATGGCACTATAGAGGCACCCATATGTGACCAAAACGTTTGCTTTAATTTTTTGCGTATTTTTTTATTTTGGGTCAATATAATAGCAGACATGTTATCAAACATGCCACTTTGTAGTCTTTTAAATTCAACTTATTTTACCATCTAGATGGGGATTTTTATCGGTAATTTAGCACATTGTATAATAGAAATCCTAATAAATATGAATGATTAAGTTTTGTCATATATTGTATATTTTTAATTTAATACTTATTCTATAAATATTTAGCGCTGCTTACATAATGTTTGGAAATTTTTGTGGTTTTTTCGAAAAACAGAGAAAAATGAGCTCCTAATCTGATGAATTGGCTATAGTGGTTAAATAATAGCTTTTTGTGATCGATTTGGTAGCATATGGTCGCCATTACAATAGAAGATAGAAAGCGGTTCCCTGGTAAGATGTGTTCCATTAACTATAACAGGTGATAGTTGGAAGGGGACAATTCTAGGGAAGATTCGGATCTGGTTCGCCAACAAAATTTAATTTAATTTGGTTCGAATAATACCGAATAAGCTACAGTGTAGTTTCTTTAAAAAATGTTGTATTAAAGTTTCGAATAAAACCGAATAATATTCTACCTCCATCATAATTAGTCGTAAATATTTTATGCTACCTGGAGAATAAAAACGATTAAACGTGTTTCTTTGACTCTTATATAATTTCAAAAGGTTTAAATTTTTTTGGAAATTCAAAAACATAATCAAATTTTTTAGGGCGTGAATTTTTGTCAATTTGTCAGTACTAATTCCTTTTGAATTGTTTTCAATGTGAGTGTTTGCATTAATTAAAATTTTTGGAAAAATCTCTGGAATTAAAACTATTTGAACATTTTTGCCAATAAATAATCTATAAATCAATTTCATTATTACTTTTTGGATGAAATATTATCATTAAACTATTAGAGTATAACCTACGTAAAGGAAACATGTTTTTATAAGAAAGGAAACATTTTGTTATTCCAGGATACTTAGGGACTCTAAACATGCGATGTATTCTCTTTAATCGTTTGTTCTGTTTCACGGTTAACGTAGGTAACGAAGTTTTTTGCTCGTTTATGTTCTTCGACTAGATCAATAATCTTTAGACTAACTGACTGACGGCCCTAAATTTCCAACCTATTTGAAATACTATTTCTCCTGACTTTAATTTTATAGTCACAGAGTTCATCCAACTCAGAATTTAAAATAAATACCTGCACAATTATATTGTAATTGTACATATTCATCCTTATGGACAAAAATACTTTTAAATAGAAAGTGTTCAGAATTGTGAAGAAATATTAGAAAAAACTATCGTATATAGTGCTTTGTGTATTCAACAAGAATTTTGCATTTCCTTAACTCATTGAAATAATTGATGCAAATTATACGTTTGTATTTTACGACATACATTATTTTTATTCGAGAATACATGGAATCGTGGTAATATGATAATTATATGAAAATATGAATCGAAGCAAATTCACTGCATAATTGTAGTCGATAATATGATGATAGTATATCTATCCACTTTCTCAGTTCTTTTCAAATAGTTTTTTTAATAAGAAACATTATATTAATTTATCGAACAACAATCATGCACATATTTATTCCATAAAAAAAAATTACATCATTATAGTTTTAGTTTATATTATCAATTGGATACGAATGTTACAATTCAAATTATTATTTTAGATCTTTTTAGTTAGTAATATTTAGGTATTTAGTTATATCATCTAGATATTCAGCTGTAATATGTTTAAATATCTCAGAGACTACAGTTAAATATCTAGATAGTACAACTGAATATATAAGATGACTGTTCTATAGTTTAGTAACTAGATAATAAATCTGACTATCCATTTTTCGCACTATGTGAACTTTGGACGAAAAATTTCCAATTTTAGTTCTTTCTTTCATATTTCTACATATTTTCAAGGAAAATAATTTAATTTAAAAATATGTCCAGTACGTCATTTTTACACAACAGTCTTGAAAATAAATTATTTCACAATCTCATACTATTGAAACAATAAAAGATTGTACCAGCTTTTAGGTTTAACTTGAAAAAAGTAAGCAACACTGTAACAACGTTTTTGGGAACTTTCCGAATATTTTCGGGATGCAATAGACATATACTAGGGTGTTTGATATTGACGTGATAATTCTATAAGAGGTCGCCATTAATAACAAACGGTTATCATTGTAAAGAAGTTTAATCCTTTAAACCTCTTCTGTCCAAATTTGAACCAAATCCATCCATTAGTTTACAAGTTACAGTGCCTGAAAGCAAACAACCTCCGAATTTTTTGCAAAGATGGAAAAAAGTGAATTTCGTATCTTGATTAAACACTACTTTTTGCGTAAAAAAACCTTATCAGAAACCAAGGCCACCCAAGAAAAAATCATGACACTCTGCCGACTATGATAATCGGTTAAATGTTGGTCCAACGTAGGGGATTGACTGTTGATTACCAACGTTGGTATAATGTTGGGAAACAATTGGCCCAACCTTATTCCGACTGTGGAAAAAGTGATTTTCCGACAGTGGATGTACAAGGTCTATCCAGTGTCTATTCAGCCCTGATAGTCGACTTTAAAATACCAGCGTTTGTACAATGTTGGGTGTACAACGGGTCCAACCATCTTTCGACTGTGAAAAAAGTAATTTTCCGACAGTAAATATGAAGGTACACCCAGTGTCTAATCGACTCTGACAATCAACGTTGTAAAATACCAGTGTTTAAACAAAGTTGATTCGATACTGATAGTCTTCTCCAAAGTACGCCTTTACCCGTAAAACAATAATAATAACAGAATACGAGGTCTGTCCGGAAATTATCGGGTCTTCCTTTATAACTCCGCGCCATAGTATTCGAGCGACCTCTGCGGGGCATAAACGTCAACAGTAAAGCCTCACGAACCTATCGGTTGCTTGCGGACATCTGCCGGACGTATAGTTCATGCGCAGCGTGTCATTGTTTAAAAAGCTATTTTTGAGTTCGGCGGATATTGTGATTGTTAAAAATGACTGAAAAACAAGATCAACGAATTTGCATCAAATTTTGTTTTCAACTCGGAAAAACGAGTTCGGAAACTATTCAGATGATGCAGAAGGCGTTTGGGAAAGAGTGTATGAGCAAAACACGAATAAAAGAGTGATATAATCGTTTCAAAGCAGGCCGCACTTCTGTTGATAGTGATTCTCGTTCTGGCCGACCTTCGACGACAAAGACATTGGATAATATTGAGCGGGTGCACTTGCGATTGAAGGTGATCGTCGATTAACTGTTCGTGAACTAGAAAATGATCTCGGAATACCGAAAACTACTGTTTGGGGAATTTTGAACAAGATTTTAGGAATGACTCGCGTGTGTGCGGTGACTGGCTTCCTCACCACGATCACGTGCCAGCGCATTTATCGAATCTTGTGCAGCAGTTTCTGAGTAAACACAGTATCGCATTGTTTCGACAACCTCCGTACAGTTCCGACATAGCCCCCTGTGACTTTTGGCTGTTTCCAAAACTCAAAAAAACACTCAAATGATAGTGATTCGATGACAAAACGACGGTTGAAAATAATGCGACGAGCGTACTCAAGGCCATCCCTAAAAGTGAGTTCAGGGACTGTTTCGAGAAGTGGAAACATCGCTGGAACCGTGTTATTCAATCAAGTGGGGATTACTTTGAAGGATGCCACCCGCCCTATGATGAAGAATAACGCCACCGTGGAGATATAAAGGTAGGCCCGATACTTTCCGGACAGACCTCGTATAACTAGTATTTTAGAAATGTTGACAGCCAGCGTTGAAAATATGTTGGTTACCAGTATTGGTACAATGTTGGAAACCGGTGTTGTATCAACGCAGTACATCGCTATCATTTTGACTGTCCGTTGACAGTCGGATTCCGACAGGCGGAAGTTAATATCCAGCGTTGGATCGACGTTGGTCCAATTGTTAATTTCTGCTTGGGCAAGCGCGATAAACATAATTTGGACTCTTTTCCGTCGTGTGAAATGATTCAGAAGTGGTTTACCGAATTTCGTGTGGTCGTACGAGCACAGAAACCATACCAAGTCCAGATCGTCCTAATGAGATCCTTACACCAGAAATGATCAATGAAATCCATGATATTGTTTTTAATGACGCGAAAGTGAAAGTCGTGAGATAGCTAAGATCGTATCCATCTCAACTGAGCTTGTAGTCAATATTTTACACACACATTTGTGCATGAGAAAGCTCTGTGCAAGATGGGTGCCGCGGTTTCTCACAATTGACTAAAAACGCATTCGTGTGACCACTTCGGAGCAAAATTTGGCCTATTTTAACCGCAATCCGAAAGAGTTTCTGCGTCGATTTGTGACGATGGATGAAACATGGGTCCACCACTATACTCCGGAATCATGTGAAGGGTCAAAATAGTGAGTTGAACCCAGTGAAAGTATACCAAAGCATACGTAAACGTAACAATCGGCTGGGAAAGTTACACTGAGAAAAAAATGCTATTGAATCAAAAGCATTTCTTTCCAAAAGCATGTATATCATGGATTCAAATCAATATGCTATAGAATTAGTAACATATTTATTGGTTCTTGTAGTATATTTTTATGAATTAATAGTATACGTGCTTTTGGAAAGAAACGCTTTTAATTCAATAGCATTTTTTTCTCAGTGTATGGTTAGTATTTTTTGGGATGCACATAGACTAATCTTCATCGAATACCTTGAGAAAGGAAGAACAATTACTGGAGCATATTATGCTGCATTATTGGATTGATTGGTTGACGAAATCAGGAAGAGACGGCCACATTTGAAGAAAAAATCCTTTTTCATGATGACAATGCACGATCTCACACATCGAACATTGTACAGGCAAAAAGCATGAATTGCATTTCGAATCGCTTCCGCATCCACCGTATTCTACAAACCTGGCCCCCAACGACTATTATCTGTTCCCAAACCTGAAGAGATGACTGTGTGTTAGACGTTTCAAGTCGAACGAAGAAGTTGAATGGGAAACAGAACGGTATTTTGAAAGGTTTGACAAATCGTATTATTTGGAAGGCATAAAAAAGTTGAAAGATCGTTGGACTCGTTGTATCGAGCGAGGGGTAAACTCCTCTGAAATCAGTGAGACAACGTTCATTGTTATATGAACGCTGTAGTAAGCAATCGAATGCTATTGTTTCTTACTCGACGCTTATCCCATTGTTATTTTTCTTCGTGGCGCGTTGCGTATAGCTATACTTGTGATTTCTTTTCTCAGCTATTGATTTTTAAAGTTTAAAAATCTTGATTTTAGATTGGTTTACCCCTCGGTATTGAGCTAAAAGAAGAGGACATTATTGAATAAAACCGATTTTTGCCAATTTAAAAAAATTCTTGTTCATTGTATCACGTCAATATCAAACACCCCAGTATTCATATTAACCTATTTCAATATTTTAGATAGTAAAGCTGAATGTTTAGATATTACAACTGAATATATAAGATGCTTGTTACATTGTTACATTTCCTTTAAAAAAATGATACTTTCTTTTGAATACCGGAAAAATTTCCAGTTATATTGAAAAATAAGTTTCCCTACCCAAAATAGAAAATATTCCATATTATGTATGTATGTATGTATGTATGTATGTAGTTTTCACCCAGGATTCCATTTAATTGCTCTTTTGTAACTTAACTAGTGCACGGAGAAAAATGGATATCCATGTTAAATATCTAGATATCTAACTACGTGACAAGCATCTCATATAATCGGTTGCAATATCTAAATATTTAGCTGTGATATCTGAGATATTCAGTTTAACCTATTTCAATATTTCAGATAGTAAAACTGAATATTCAGATATTACAGTTCAATATCTACATGGTTGGCCATCTAAAATTTGGAATTTGAATCGGCTATAAAAAAAAAACTTATGGATATTTTTTCAAAAGTATGGTTTTATTAGAAAGACTGAACCTTTCCATTTATGAATGAAACACATCATTCAAATGACTGACATTTTTTTCGAAAATGAGCAAGGGGCCGCCGTTATGGCCAATGGCGAGCGTTACCGTCCCATGCTAACTATCCAGAGACGATTGAGGCCTTGAAACACGAAATCGAAGTTGCTATTCATGGGATTGAAGCCCAAACAATCGAAAATGTAGTGAAAAATTGGGTTGATCGAATGGTGTACTGTAAAGCCAGCCGTGGCAGTCATTTGAATGATGTTTTGTTTCATTCTTAAATGGAAAGGTTCAATCTTTCTAATAAAACAATACTTTAAAAAAAATATCCATAAGTTTTTTTTATAGCCGATTTAAATTCCAAACGTTAGATCCCCCCCCCCCCCCCCTCCTGTAGATATTAGAACTGAATATATAAGATGCTTGTCACATAATTAAATATCCATTCTTCTCCGCGTGAAATGTTAAAAACTCACAAATGCAGCAGGCAGCCAACATTGCTACAGCTTCTGCAGGAGGTTCACATTCTGGAAACATAGGTTTCAGGACGTATTTGCTGAAAGTCAGAGCTACGATTGCCTGACTGCAAGGTCTCACTATCATGCACTCAATCCACAATCGGATGAAGGCCATAAAAGGTCCAAAAGTTTCCATTATATATGCGTAATCTGCACCTGATTTCCTTATCATGCATCCCAATTCTGCGTAACAATAAGCTCCCACCTAAAACAAATATGTATTATTTAAATAAAAGTAAAATTCATTTTATTTTTTATTGCAGGGATTTCGTTGGCTCAAATGTTCAACTTCTAGGGAATTTTTCGCAAAAAAATCTTTAAGGGCTCGGGTATTCAAGTTTATCAATTATGATTCATTATTATAACTCAGATGAATTTCCTGATATTTTTTTATATGGAATTACTTTTCTTAGAGATACTTCCATTTTGAGGAATACATTCTCATTGCGGCACTCGCTCACGATATTCAGAATCGAAAAGAAGCATAGGATTTTTTATTTTCAATGGAATTTTTTTATTAAAACGAAAAATATACATCTTAGCAAAAAATGTGTAAATAGGAAATTTGTAGACCTTACCTTAGGTAGAAAAATATTCTTTACATCTGTACCATTTCCAATTTTAAAAATAAGAAAAGAAAACTTCAAATATAATTATTTAAAAAATAAATATTACATTGAAAAAATTCCTTCAACGATTTCAGCCACTGAAAACTTTACTTCCAAAATTGAAAACAGTAGAGTTGTAAAGAATATTTTCCCTGGAAAAGTGAAAATCCAATAATTTTTTTAAAATTTGTAAGAAGTGATAATAAGGGGGTCCACCTGTGTGCCGGGGATATTTCGAGCGCTTTTTCAAGAACTTTTTTCGTGAGAATCATTAAAACTTTGTTAACGAATTATCCGTTATTTTGAAGGTTTATTTTCCTATTTTACTGAATAACTTTTTCAAAAATGAAATTAAAGCCTAATATTTACTAAGAGCGTTGTAAATGGCCTTCTCAAAAAGTGATGGTGAAATTGTGGGCATAATTCCGCTCAAACCAGTTGTCTAAAACACGAAAAAAAAAATCTCGTTATTCACTGTTGAATGGTCGAGGTACCCACGCAGGATTTTGTCAAAATTTATGAGCTGAAAAAAATGCAAAAATCAAAATGTCAAAGAACCGCTACGTGGGTACTTTAAGTAATCTTTGTAGATTAATCAGTTAAAATGTTCACTTTATCTGTTCAGTAGATTTTTTTCAATTGCGCCCACAAATTGCAAAAGCATAGTGTCGGGAAAAACGCCTTTAAATATTGAAAGGTTCGGGTATAATCCGTGCACGGGCACTTTTAGCGCCTTGTCATGCATTGAGTAAGCCGAATCCGTGAAAATCATTTTATGTCAACATTTTTCACATCCTAAAGATGCGAGAAATATAAAAACAAAATCGACTTTTTAAAAATATCACACAGTTGGACCCCCTTAAGGAAAAATACGATCACAAAAAGTATTATTAAAAGTATTATTTTTCTTAAGTTTCAAATTTTTTCATATTGAATAATGTTTTTTCTTTCATAAGACACGACTGATAATATCATTTCATCTTAAAATAATTTCTATAGAAAAACGTTTTTTTCCAGAGACCTGATTTTCAGCATGACAACTACCTTAAGCAAACAATTTTGCAGCATGACGTCTTTTTCGTATCTCGCAAATTTAAGGAATTGAATCTGAATTTGTTAATTTTTGTGTGATTGAAAAATATAAAAATAATTGGTAGAGCTTTATAAGCACTGTCAGATTTCAATATAACAATTTTTAATTTTTTCAAACAATAGTTTTCAAAAACACCAAAATTGCCCTAATTTTCGAAATTTCTTTCGGATATGGCTGCTTGAGTAACTCGTTTTTCCTTTTTGGGCTCCAATAATGTGTACCAAAGCGCATTTTAAGCTGAACATTATTTTCAAAGCTATCGTGTCCACAGACAAGGACAACGACAATGAAAAGGAAAGTTTGCGATACGATAAAAGATTTCATACAAGTAAAGAATGTTAATAAATACGTAATATTTATAAGATACATTAATAATTGAAGGGCCGGATGCAATAAGGGGCTTAGCGCTCGGATCTTCTCAAACGTGACGTCTCGGTTACCGATTTTCCGAAGTCAAGAAAATTAAATAAAAAAAATACCATCATATTCAGCATTTTTTATTTTCTTGAATTTGGAAAATCGGTAACCAAGACGTCAAGTTTGAGGAGATCCGAGCGCTAAGCCCCTTATTGCATCCGGCCCCTCAATTCAAGTTGGGAAATGTTGATATCAATCTTTCAAAATTAGAAGTTTTCAGTTTCGATAAACTTTAAACTTTAATGTATTAAATTTAAAAGTGAAGAAATTTATCATTTGTTAAATTACAAGCATTGAAATCTGGAAGTCTGTTTTGAAAGTAATCAACTTTTAAGGCATTCTCTGATATGTAAATATTTTCTCTTCAAACAAGATTTTACTTTTCGGAATATTTTTAATTTGTAGACTTTTTATTTTGGAATTGCTTAAACTTGAAGTTCACATAATATATAAAGTTCTTGAATTGTCTTATAATTTTGATAAATAATTAATTTGAACTATTGAAATTTCGAAATAAACATTCTTCTTGACTTGTAGACTTGAATTCGACAAATTTTGAAGCCTTGAACCTAAAAGGTATTGCATTTCAGAAATATTTAAATAAGAACTTTTGAAATTTCAAGTTGTGATGCCAGAATGTTTGACAAGTTTTGACTGGAAAGTCTGATTGCTAGGCATTTTCAAAGTGACTCAATTTTTAAGGAAAAAAAATTCAAAATTATTTTTCGATAAATGCTCGTTATTTAAATAAATTTATTCCTTATTGATAATGTTAGTTTATTTTCCAATTTGAAGAATTTCAATATTACTGTATTTAACAACAATCATCCAAAAAATAATTTTGCTTACAATTCTAGATTACTATTTACTTTTTTGTTGTTGATAATGTGGTAGGAACTACTTCAAGGAGTTCTAATGAAAACTCGTAACTAGTAAATTGTTTCAAAGGATTGAAAAAAGGAGGTGAGGGGATAAAATTCTCTAACTTGGCCATATTGACATAATGACAAGAATATATTCCAACGCCTCCATGCAGCATAGCTCTATTTACTGATTTCGCATTTACAAAACATCAAGCAGACTTTCGATGAGATAAATTCAACTGCTTAAATGTTTACATATTTGATCAAGATATATCCAAATATTTGTAATCTTTACTTACGTCAGAGTATGTTTGAATTATTTAAAAAAAAAATAAAGCTGAAGGTTAGATATCTAATTGTACAAAAATGCCAATTGAAGAATTTATTTATACAAAATTAATTATTAAGAAATATATTCACCATCGAAAAGAGTCCTGAGGCAGTCCATACCAATAAACTGGCATTAACACTTCCGGTGTTTTCAAGAACACCTTTTGGACTCACGAAGATTCCAGAACCAATAATTGATCCGACAATGACTGTAACACCATTCAGCAGTGACATCTTTGCCTCTAATTTTATTTCATCGCCTGCATCTGCATTTAGCGGTACAGGATCGTAAGGACCCTTCTCCCCATCCTTCAAACTGCCCTTCATACTTCCCCCTCTACTAACCGGCTTGGACATTTTTCCTGAAAGAATAAAAACATCATTGATTCATTTTAAATACATCAAATAGAAATTAAAACACCATGGACATACAGTGAGGTTATCGTTATGTCACTGTGACAAGATAAAAAAGCAACAGGTTACTAATTAGTCATTGGAAATTTTATCCCAAAAATCTTCAAAAATTTTGTAACAGTTCTGGAACAATGTTACACTAGTTCTGCAATAATTTTAGAAGACTGGCACACACTTCGCGTGATAGTGAACGCGCGGTGATAGTTCCGTGCTATTCAATTCAATAGAGGTGACGTTAAACCTTTTGCATCAATATGGCACGGGCCTGTCCCGTAATAATTTTTGTGTCTAAACGGGCAGCAAAAGTCGCATTGCATGCTTGCGTGTAAAGTGGCATGCAGTCAATCGCGCCTCGGTGACGCAAGTGGGCGAAACACGCTCGCACGCAATGTCACTTTCTTCCGCCAATTTGGACACAAAAGACGTGTGTACTTCGGTAGACATGGTTGCGATGTGACTCGTGTGAATACCACCCTTGCTACGCTCGGGCGGGTACACTTCGCACTCGTCGCAGTCGCCACCATGCAGCCCTTGGTACACAATCTATTATTATTAGTAAAACTGAAGGTATCGATAGAGTCGACCATTCGAAAGCCGCCTCCCGATTTTGGCACCTCGAACTAGGGATACATACAGGCGGGGATAGTAGTGCCACCAAGGTGGGGCTACCGTAATGGGCGAACCGTCTATGGATAATACGGTAGATATAAAGGAATTGTTAAAAAATGAGCAGGAGGAGAAGGCGACAAACACGCCAGGACATGATGCTGCCTCGGTGGCCACACTGGGCATGAAAGCAGCAAAAAGACAGAATGTTGCCTCTTCGAGAGCTGAGAAATGGAGATATTTGAAAAAAAAATTTTTTGTAAATTTGTAAATGGAGATATGTCCTCCAGGTCTTGAAGGAGCAGAGCATCAAAATGGAGTAATTGGACAGGGCGCTGAGTCATCCAGGAAGGGATTCTAAAAAACTGCCCCGACTCCGTTCAATTGAGAGCTGGGGAGGCTAACGAGGTTTTCGATATTCTTCTCAACACTCACAAGTGTTTGCTCCAAGGTGGCATGGAGATCCAGGGGTCTAGGATTCCCATCCTCTGGTCTCTTTCTGGATGACACTCTTAGAGCGAAGTCCAGCTCACGGCTTCTTCCTCGCTCCACTGCCATAGGTTGATTGAATGAGGAAAACAAAATGAACTCGAAGCATCTATGGTGGGGGCCGTTTACGTCCACGTTCTGCGAACACTGCTGGGGACTGGCAATTGGTGCAAAGAAAAAGGGACAAAAAGGAGAATATAAAAGTTCAGACAGCACAGAAGAAGGAAAAAAGTACAAAGAAGACGCCAAGACGATCTCCACTTGCCAGGCGGGGCGATGTTTTTAGGATTTCGGTGAGGGACAGATAGTCCTACGCTGAAATCTTGAAAGAGATGAAGGCGAAGGTGAATCCCATGAATGCAGGACTGGAGTTTCTGAGCATCCGAAGAACCAAGAGGAAGGAGGTCTTCCTAATCCTGAAAAAGGGGGGCGATGTTCCTGCCTTTGTAAAGGCGCTTGGCCAGGTGTTCACGCTTTAGTCTCTAAGAGGTCCCTAGAAATTAGGGGCCTAAAAGAGACCGTGACAAGAGAAAAGGTTATTGCTGCTCTTTGCTTACAACTGGGCAGATCCGATCTTGACACACCTTGCAGACTCTACAAACTGAACTGAAGAGGTTGAGGGTTAGAAAGTGAGCTTCCTACAACTCAACCTCGGGAGGGAGAGGGACGCCGAAGACCTCTTGATGCAGACGGCAAGGGAGAGAGAGGCTGCCATGCTGCTCATTATTGAACAGCACAAATGGTCCGAAAACTTTGCCTGGTACCAGGTTGCATCAAGGAGGGCCGGGATCCTTGAGTGCAACCACGATTACCAGACTCATTGATGGGCTTGCTTTGGTGAAGTGTACTGGGTCGTTGTAAGACAGGGTTAGGCACATCGTGCAAAGCCTGTTTCCATGGGTAGAATCATTCCCGCGAGAGGACCGAAATTCCTGCACAGTCCAATGTGAATTACTTTTTATACTCGAGAAACTAAAAAGAGCGGGTAGAGTGCTAAAAGCTAATGGTATCATGGTATACCCGGAAATCCTCATGGAATCCTCTAAGTCCTGTCTTTGAATGGAAAGGTTCTTCGAGGACTGAAAGACGTAGAGGTTAGTCCTTCTCAGAAAAGGAGAGAAGCCTCTAGATAAAGCTTCATCCTATAGACCAATGTGTCTATTAGACACATTGGACAAGCTGCTAGAGAAATTGATTCTGCAAAGACTTCAAAGTTATATGAAAGGCGAGAACAATCTACCGGAAAACCAGTTCGGCTTCGGAAAAAGCATGCCTACAGTAGACGCCACCCGGGCTGTGGTAGACATCGCTACAAAAGCAAGAAGAAGAACTGGTAAGCAAAAGGGGTTCTACGCGTTAGGCAGCATTGGCATACGCAATGCGTTTAATATCGCGGGATGGAAGATCTGCACTGAGGCGATGGTGCAGGAGAAGGTTCCAGCTACTTTCTAGAACGAGCATCATTGGCTTTGCGGATGACGCACTTGTCGTGTGTGCTGTTGATGACATCAAGATCCTGGAGCTGAAGATAAATCAGAGTCTGTGGCGAACAAAACGTTGGTTGGACAGCAGAAGACTTGAAATGGCTCCTGAAGAGACAGTCTTTGCTAATCACGAACAGGAGATCCTTTAGGTGGATACAATCTTCGGATGAAGATTGTACTTCGTGAACACGAAGTCGCGTGGAGCAGGAGCATCAAGTTGTATCGGAGGTTTAGCTTCGGCAAATACTTTCAGATCGTAATGAATAAAGCCATCCAAAGTGGAGCTAAATTAGCTCGCTCATGTCCAACAAACAACAACAGAGAGGTGCAGCGATAGGAATTATCTCAACTTACCGAACTGTGTCAACAAGCACTGTGCTGGTCCTGGTGAGCGTACCACCAATAGACTCATTGGCGAAGGACAGGCAGGAGACCTTTCTGCTCCGCAAGGAGCATACCTGTGTTATGAACGAACAGAAAATCGTTTGCGTAAAGGAAGCTATCCACATGGATGCAAGGCGCAGACGAGATGGTACAGTGAACATGACATGACTGTTTTAACGCGTACCTAAAGCGCTTGAAGAAAAAAGTCGAAGAGACCTGTCACTACTGCGATTCCCTGTGGACGATGCGGAACGCACACTCTTCGTCTACGCCACCGACATGATGGTCCCTCTCATGCTCCGGTCTTAAGAGTCCTGGAAATACATCAAGTCCTTCATCACACAAGTGAAAGAATTACACAAAAAGAAATTTGATAAAGCGGCTGTTCTACCTCTGGTATCGCAGTGCAGCCACGCGTTTAGTGCACTAGCAACATCATTTTGGGCCGCCAACTCCCCCAAACGTGATGCAGAGGCTTTCTCGCGTGTGTTTTGCTAACACGTTGTTGCTGGGGCCGCACGATTTTGAAACAGCAGCTCGCCCAAAACGGAGCTCAGCCACACCAAGTTGTAGGCGCGCGACTCTCGATGTGTGTGTTGCTGGTGCTGTAGCTATTGAGCGAGCCGCTCAACCAACATTTTTCCTGTGTAATGTTATAGAATATCCGTGGCTCAGTCGTTCTGTAACGCTTACTTAACAACAACTTCAATAGTTTTATAACCTTATCAAAATCTTGTTATAATACTTTAAAGCAACATGGTTACGAAAAAATGACAATACTCATTATTTACAGTTCTCAAACTACTACAAAACAACTCAATTGTAAAGGAGTTTTCTAAGCATTCTTATATTACTGTCATCGAACTACTATAACTCCATAGTAGAACCATTGTTACATCATTTGACTTTTCTAATTTTTATAAAACCTCAACATTTTGAGACGCCCTGAATAAAAAAAATCATTTCCACGTCGGTGTTCGTCTGTCTGTTGTCATTGGCCTATTAGGTTATTGTTATTGTTGTTGTAGCTGTTTTTACTGTTGTTGGAGTCTGACGGCACGATATATTTTGAAAATATGATCCAATTGTATAATGCAATTTTGTATACCTCATCAATCTGGGAAGTTAAGGAATTTTTAGTGTTTTTGGAGTTGTAATAACTTATTTTTGAAAGTATCAAATGTTTAATTTTTTTCTAACAATGCTAAAAAACTTTACAAATTCTCCTCATTGAATTTTTATATCGGATTGAAATTAACCCGTATTACTCGTGTGGTTGTTACCCTCGCTTTGCTCGGGCATCAAACTTCACACTCGCAAAATAAATTTTTTTTTCCCTAGTTGCACAATGTACTAATTTCGCATACTTAATGCTCAGAGTGCATCAACTTACAAATCTTTCAATCAAACTTTTATACTTAATCCTGTACAAATGCATAAATCTTTATCTTGGTTCAATTCTTAAAATCGTGAGCTGCGCAGGATGAAATGTGCCCGAAAGACAGATTTTTTGTTATGAAGCAGTTATAGAACGTGCCTTGCAAAGTTAAAGTTTCCAAACATCTAGAACCTAAAGTCTGATAAATTAATTATAAAGTAGATTAGAAACTCAATCTTCTCTATTTTTATCTTGCCAACTTCTAAAAAGTGGTATCAACTTACACCCACGCAATGTATAGATCAGAAGACTCACTGTTTTTCATTTCCTTAAGTGCTTTTGGCTTTATCCTGAATAATGCATTTTTTCTAAGCAAGGCCAGGTAGTACTCGTAGATTTCTTGAATGTAACGAATCACGCTATACGTGCCGTTAAAGTGAAAGAGATCAATTTAACTCGAAATGCTCTTGAGAGAAAAAGTATTCGTCATTAGCGTAACAAGTCGGACTTGAAACTTCTAGTGTTCTAAAGTAGTTTTAAGAGTATCTCACACTACTATATTCTAGAAAAAAGAAGAACCATTTTATTGCGAACGTGTTTGAACCACATTGTTGTAGATTTCATTCGATAACGTTTGTTATATCCGAGTTCTAGAACTTAATCTGAAAGCAGTGATATCCTCAATAATTGAATCAGTACTTCGAACGTCTAGTCAAGAAACAATGATTTACTTTTTTTTCTAATGAATAATTGAGCGAATTGAAAATTGATGTAGAAAGAAATCTGTGGCATCTGTTTCAATGATTCATTTGTGAATCTATTTCTATCATTAGTCATTTTCTACTAATTCAATAAGTCGTTTTTACTTTTTAGTATAGTAATTAGTAAAACAATTAGTAGCACTTTTAGAATAATTAATTTTATTGCATATATTTTACAATTATTATTTGGCATTTAACTAAGATGATTGAGATTGGGTTTGAATTACGACTTGTGGATAAAATAGAAAAAAAGTTCTTCAATGTCAAGTAGCTATTCTTGCATGAATAAGTTGCATTTTCAAAATACATTGATATTTGTAGTTAAATTATATTTTCCTCCTTTTTAAAGATTATTGTTTAATTTAAATGTCAGTAGAGAGGACCTTCTTTAGAAAGCAGAAGGTTCAAATTTAATAATTTAACACAATGTTAATGATAAAACTCAAAACAACTCTCGTAAGTGTGTTGGCTTATGTTACCTGTGGCATAAATTGTCTCTTATCAGATTACATTCAACTGATGCATTCTACAGTATCATGCTACTTGTCAACAAACTATAAATTCATGATTAAAAGAATACGATAGTTGTAACCTTCAAAAAGAGAAAACTGCAAAAAGACCCTTATTATTTTCAAATCTCCAAGAATGATTAGATTCAGTTTTTATGCTAAATTCATAACTATATTTACTAAACCTAATTATATTAATTCATAGGGAAAAAGACTTATAATGGGTCCATTTCCGATAAAACTAGTATTGGAGAAAAAAGCATATCAATACAAAAAAATCTTAATTTCCTAACGATAAAAAAAAAGATAAAGGCTGATTAAAATTAAAAATTTTTATAGTTATGTATATGGATTCGCAATAGTGATTGAAAATAAAATAAAATTATCAAATTTTTAAAACTGAATTATATTTTCAGAAATTCGACAGTCAGTTGATATGGGCAAATCCATAAAAGTTTTAACTTTCAATGAAACGTGATAGAATTAAAGATATTTATCAAATTAACAATACTAAGCATATGACCCTTTTTTTATTTTACTCCTATATACTATTAACAATATATCCACCTAATATGAATGCAATAGGATGTATAAAAAAATAGTAATGAACAGTTAAAGAATGTATTTTCTTGAAAACGTATATTGAGCATTAGGGAAAATTCAAATCCACGAGCGCCTCGCTACTTTTTATTTAAGTTTTACAAGTTTTTGATCACTTTTCATGCAAGAAAATTTTGTTTATAGGCTCACATATGTGTTTCATATAGAAAAAAAATTGTTTAGCTATAAACGTGCGAGTCTGCATTTCAACGTTTTTTTTTAATTTTGCAAAATTATTAACCTCACACATGTGCTCTGTTATTTATTAGTAAATCTGTGAAGTTAATTTATTTTTTATGAAAAAATGAAGATTTTCCTTCGTGTCTCATTAGTATGAGGCTTATACTCTTCATTTAGCACAATTCTGAATGTTATTTTTTAAAACGTAAATCTATAGAGAAATTCATATTTTGTAATGACACATAAAAATTGCCTCTTTTTCTTGATTTTTCGGTTGTAATCGAATACATTTCAAATAAGTATTATGAGAAAAAAGTCGCATTTTATATTGATTCATACATTTAGATTTATTTAATTTACAATTAAAATATTAGTTAGTATTATAACGCCCCCACATTAAAACGCTTAACGGCTACTGAATATTGTTCTATAAAAGCATTAAAAAATTAATACAAAAGGACACGAGTGTGCTTGTTAGTTTGAAAAAACATGTTTCTTATTTCACAATATCAAAACTTTTATAAATATGCCCATATCAATACAAGTAAGAGTGAAATTAGTGTACTTTTTCTATTGTGTAATAAATTATAGACATGCTGAAGGTGTGATCATTGCATCGACCAATCAAATGATTAAGATAGGTCCACACCTTCTTTACATAAGTAATTTTATGTATAATACAGGTTCGTGTCATTCTAGAATGAACACAATCATATACAAAACGACCAAACTTGTTTTCTTAACTATATGCAAGAAATAATTAATTAGAACTTGTTTACAAATGACTTTGCAGTGAAGTCATTTATAAAGAGCATTTTCCGCACTAAAATGTTCTAAATGTAATACTCTGGAAAAGTAAGGTACTTTAGGGGAAGAGATAAAAAAGTAATTTCTTTCTTTGCAATTACTTGTTTCTGTCTGATAATCAATCATTGTTAACTTAAAATCAATCACTTTTGACTGATTGAACTTATTAAAAATTCTAACTAATGCAAATTTAGAGAGAATTTTTTCTCAAATTTGAGTTTTAATATTTTATTTACAAACTTTCAAGTCATTTTAATTTTTAAGTATGATTTTTTTATAATTGTAAATCATTCTAGATCTA
Organism: Diplolepis rosae; assembly: GCA_030998225.1. Taxonomy (NCBI): domain Eukaryota; kingdom Metazoa; phylum Arthropoda; class Insecta; order Hymenoptera; family Diplolepididae; genus Diplolepis; species Diplolepis rosae. Next base: position 19,726,087 of record JAPYXD010000723.1, on the reverse strand, counting down.
TAAATGTCCAAGATTGGTAAATTTGTTAACATAAACTTTCCTAAATTGTTTTTATACTAACTACATTTGATCTGAGTTAGAATATTTGTTTAATTCTAGAAATTTCATAATTTTGACTGTTTTCAAAAATATCCATGTTTGCAGACTTTCAGATTGTAATTATTTAAATTCATAACTTTTTTTTTTACATTCAATCTGATCTAATCAACCATCCAATCCGTTCCAAAACTCAAAAGCTATTAACACGAAGGTTTCAATTAATAAAAACTAGTAAAATATAAACAATAAATTTAAATGAAATTATTTGTAATGGAATTTTTTAACTGAAAACTAATTAATGCTTAATTAATAAAATAATTAAAAGCTTTGGAATTATGTATAAATTTCAAACCCTCCAATTGCTACATAAATTTAAAAGCTTCTAAAAATTTGTAGGAAAAAGTGACGCCTTTGGTTGCATCAAGATTTGACTTGTAAAAATGTTGAAAAATGCGTTATTTAGTGATATAACCGGTTTTAAGGATGTGATAAAAAAATGTATACTTGCATCCGATATTCCTCTCTTCGCAGAATGATAGTGTGATTCACTCATAAATAAAAGTAGTTAAATGACTTAGTACAACATTTTTTAACTCAACCACCCAATTATTCAATTGCATGCATTGCACAGCAACAAAGCAGTATATTTCTGCGCAGAGAAGAATGTTGGATTCTGTATAACTCAATGATAAAAGTATTTGACTCTCAATCATAAGGTTGTGGCTAACTTTCCAATATAGTCAAACGCGTTCTGTTTTTCTACAGATTTTAAAAACATTCCGATTTGCTTAAAAAGTTAAGAACCTAAAATTCTCTGAAAGGGACATTCCACTTTTCATAGAGTGATAAGGTTATTTCACTAAACAATGCAGCCAATTATTATGAATGACTGAGTATAAACATTTTAAACTTAATCATCCATTCCTTCAATTAGCAGCATCGTGCAGAGACATAACGCTATCATTCTGTGAAGAGAGGAATGTTGGGCCTATGCAAATCATTAGCTAATTAACTTTCATAGTAAACACTCTAAATCTGAATTAGCCAAATTTTCACTGATTGAATTAGTGAAAATCATCAGTGAAAACAATATTTATCAGTGTTAAATCAGTTAATTTTCACTGATTATTCGGTGGAAACAATATTTTCCACTGTTAAATCAGTTAAATTTCATTGAAATAATCAGTGAAATTTGATTGATTCACAGTAATCTCTTTTTAACTATTTGAATCGGTCAAATTTCACTGATATTCATTCCTAATGGTTCTTATTCATTAATTACTTTTTTCTGGTGAATTACCAAAAGCCAAACAACCAACAAATTTGTGTAGTTGTTCAAATTTCTGTATTTATTGAATTTTAAGATTGAAATGCCAATTACTGGGTCATTTACCTTACCTACTTTCATAATTCCATACTTTCTTCAATATTTCTGGAAAATAATTTTTATTCATTTTATAATTTTGTAAGCCATTAGTACTGGAATATTTAATTTTCAGAAAATATGTGTATGCATAAATGATATATGTATGCAAATAAGGAAGTTAATAAAGTTGATAAAAATCTGAAATAATTACATTATTATATCATAGGTATAGACTGCTTTTAGAATTTTTAAGAATATTTTAAAACTACAGAGATCTAATGTCATTTTACAACTAATATAAATGGTAAAAATGTCCACAATTCCCAAATTTTCATTGAAAATAATAAAATCTGGAAAACTGTGGTTGGAAATAATAATATCAGTGCAGAATGATTCCAAGACTTTCATGGTCATTATTTGTGTAATAGTAATGCACTATATAAACTGGAATTATATAAACTTTGTCCTTAAGATATTTTCTACAGAGTATTTTTTAAGATTTTGTTATATTACTTGACAAACATTGCTGGATGGAAAAATAATTCAAATTATTGTCCAATCAAGTGCGATATAATTGACTCGAGGTTCGATGACGTTAATTATCAGCTTTTACACTTTGGATTTCGATTGTCAATTCAGAACAAATTGAAGACGTATATTGAAAATAAAAAGCAATTCAAATACAATTACAGATAAGAATATCCCACCAATGTTACATATTGGGAGGACCTTTATGAAATATGTTTGTACAAATAGTTGGATGATGATAATTTATTTTGAAATGTTAATTTTCTAGTTACTTCATGTTTCAAACAGACTCCAATGTAAAGGGTTATTTATACATGAAATTTAGTCTCTGCACTTAATAAAAGTTTAGTTTCCCTGTTATTTTTTACAAGTCTAGCAAAAACAACCAGAATTATAGTAATTATTACCAGAATAAGAATGTTAAATATGCCTTACGAGAATTTTACTTTTTATTGTTTTCGATTAGAGCTTAAAAAATAGTATTCCAATTATAAATTAATATAGAATCATTATTCATCAATCTTGCTTTTAAAAACTGAATTTATTTCGGTAATGATTTTTATAGAATAATGTCAATGTTATTGATAAGAACATAATCATTTCCTAGAAGCTTAATAATACAGTCTTCTCGAATTTGCAATATTTTCTCTATCAGTTTCTTATCTTAAACAAAACAACGTCTAGAACGAATATGAGTTATATTTACTCATCAAATATGCTTAAAATAGAATTAAATTGTTTCAAGTAAAAAACTCGAACTCAGTTATGATTACAGACAACTTTATTCAATATGCGAACAATTGAAATATTGCTTTCTTTAATTAGAAAAATTTAATTTTAATTTGACAAAACTTTAAATCAAATTATAAATTTTACAAAGCTGAAAAAAATGTTGGTCTGGTATCGAGGAAGTAAATTATTCGATTGTTTGATTGAAGTTTTATTGACCTTTTGAGAATTATCATTTTGATAACCGCGGGGCATTAAATCAAGAATGGATGACTCATTGTTAATGGTACACAATCAAATTCTAAAAGAATCGGAAAATGATGGTAAAAATTGAAAATAGGGCTGATGTAAACATTTTCATCGACGTTTTTATTAGTCTCGTGTATTTTTTAGTGAAAAGTTGATAAATATTTGTCAATATTTTCTTTGACTAGTTATATGTTACGTAGTCAATGAAAATTTCGACAATTTTTGAGAAGCTTTCATTGAAAAGTATTTGGAATTATTAAAAACGTCAATGATTTTCATCACAACTTCAGCTCTATTCAAAAGTCGATGACAGTAAAAGAAAGTTTTGAAAACTAATTTTTTCCGTGTACACCATTGTTTATTCTTTGAAGAAAATATATTCTAGAAGTGGAAGCCAAATATTTTTTGATCTATTTAAGTCTATTGCAGGTTACTAATTATTGCATCAATTTAACTGACAGATCAAGAACTTCACTATCAATTTCAAAGCATAACAAGGTCGATTGTAAATCGGTATTAACATTGATGTAATTTCTATTTCTGGTGCATTTTTCTAATCATTTTATTCTTTCTTAGGGTGATTCTTCTTACACTGTAAAAAATGTCTGTTGGGATTTTACAATAAATGTATTAGAAGTTTATTTCCGAATCATAATTTGATTCTACAATGCATGTAATGTACACTGAATTATGAGAAAAATTACCGTACTATGTGTATATGTTTCGTTTGAAATATTTAATGATAATCAAAAAACCAGCATGATTAACGCTTAATTAGAAATTGCTTTTAGGTCAGGTTTATGTGAATTTTTAATATTTTAACCATTTTTCACTCTCTAAATATGAATCAGTCAAAATCTACTGATTACTTTAGTGAAAATTAACCGATTTAACAGTGAAAAATATCCTTTTCACTGATGAATTAGAGAAAAGGCAAATCACTGATTCAATTAGTGAAAATTTGACTGATTCAGATTTAGAGAGCAATTATTAATAATTTCTGTTACAATATTATTAATATTAAAAAGTTATATATTTAGAAAATAGTGCATTATAATTTTTTATAAAAACTTTAAAATTATTTCATAAAGCTTATATATTTAAATGAAAATCTTTTGAGAATTGCAATGCATGTAATGTAAAATTATAATAAATGTATTAAAATTTCAATTTACACATTCTCATCATGACACTCACGCTTCGCGCTCGATTTACTGTATACATTTGTGTCACTTTCTAATAATTTACATGATGAAAAAGATTAATCTTTTTCTAAATATCTGAAAAAGGAAAGAAATACGAGAACTTTAATTAAGCAAATGATTTTTTATTTTAACGCTTATTTCGTATTTCATATATTTTAGTTAAAAGATTGAATTTGTTGTTTTCAAGGATTACCACACTGTTAAAAATATTCGGAAATTTAAAAAATTAGTATGTTGCAAAGATAACGAAAAATTTGACGATGTTTATGATTTTTTTGAGTAAAAGTATCTTAAAATTGCGAAAATTGTACTGAATTTTCTGAAATTTTTCTTAATATTACTGTAACAATATTTTTATAAAATTCATTATAAAATTAAAAAACTGTAACAAAATTTTCAGTTACATGTAACTGCATAAAACTCCCGTTACCCAAAACAAGTTTCAGAATTTCCAGATACAATTATCGGAATATTCAACACTTTCTAACTGAAAATTAAAAAATTGTTTCTTAAATTTGCTAAAAAGTAACTGAATTTTCTGAAATCCCATCTTCATTTTACAAAATTGTAACTGAATAAAACACCAGTTACGAATTTCGGGAAATTACACTTTTAAAAATCTTATTAATTTTAATACTTTAATATACAAGCAGTAAATTAAAACTAATATATTTGTATAAATATTAATTAATAAATATTAATACACATTCATATTAGATTTAATAAGTTTTCAATCAAAATATATTAAAATTAACAAACATTATTATAACATATACACATTTTGTATACAAGTTTGTATTTTTTAAGATAAGAGTATTTTATACATACTATACGTTATATATATATGAAATAATGTTGATGTTCTTAGTTGGCTTTAGGGTCCAGAAAAAATGTAACTCAAAGTTTCATATTTTCAAACGTTTCGACTCAGATTGGAGTCCTCATCAGTGAGAATTTATTTCTATTAAAAATACAAAAGAAACTTAAAAAAATTGCACGTATGACGGATAAAAATTCTTACTGAAAAAAACTTCCATCACATGTAGTGGAAGCTTAATACTCCCTAAATCTGAATCAGTCGAATTTTCACTGATTGAACCAGTAATTTTCATTTTTACTGATTTATCAGTTAAAAAATATTTTCCACTGTAAATTCAGTTAATTGTCACTGATTGAATCAATGAAAAAATATTTTTCACTGTTAAATCAGTTGATTTTCACTGAAGTAGTCAGTGAAATTTGACTGATTTACAGTAACCACTTTATATCTATTTGAATCAGTCAAAATTCACTGATAATCAGTAGATTTTCACTGATTCAGATTTAGAGAGTACACTAATTTCTAATACCGTAGAAATATCTAACAGTGCACTGTCAATCAGTTTTCTAAGAATTTAAAAATTTTAATTTCTGATTTGAGTAAAATCTGTTTTGCAACTGTGGGATTTGATGAATCTTTGATTTACTTAAACAGAGTCTGTCTAGCCTCGAGTACATTTTTACGGCTTCAGTCAGTCACACATTTACGGGCTGCAAACGTTCACTAAATTCATCAGGGGGAAAAATATATCTGAGTACCTATGTGTGTTGAAAGAGGCTTTATTCAACCCCTAGGCATACATATGAGGGAAGGGTGAGGAGGGGGAAGGGGGGGGGCGCCTTTTGAAATTGAAAATACAGCATCTCTTAAACTTTTAAAGCGATGCTTACAAAATTCCAAAACCACTTTCAGGGGTCCCGCATGTTACTCACGCTCTTATCCCAATGAACCATTTTTTTCCTCCTTTTTAACAAAGGGTTCACCATAATAACAGAACGGGTGCAATACAAAAATCGACCTTGAAAAAACTCGCTTTGCAGCAGTCAGTTTTAATCATAAAGAGAAACGCAATTATGAACGAATCGTTTTTGAGAAAATAATTATTTACTTTTGAAAAGGGAGATTAAATTTTCGGGTTTCGTTTTGTAGGAAATTAGTGTAATAGCTGGTGAGGATTTTTCAAACTGCACCACCACGAAAGTCAATTAAAATGAAGTCTAACGTTGTTTTATCGGTTTTAAGACTATTAAATAGTTAAATTATTATCATTGACGAGTATTCAGAATATTAATTAAAAATATTCAAATATTGTTGATGTTCTTAGTTGGCTTTAGGGTCCAGGAAAAAATGTAACTCAAAGTTTCATATTTTCAAACGTTTCGACTCAGATTGGAGTCCTCATCAGTGAGAATTTATTTCTATCAAAAATACAAAAGGAAGAGACTTAAAAAAATTGCACGTGTGACCGATGAACATTGTAATAAAAAATGTTATAAAGAATTGCGAGTGTAAAATATAAAATTGGTCTCAGTAACTAAATTTGCAAAAAAAAGTGAAACTATAACAAACCAAAAAATTCTGTAAAAATACTAGGGGGAGAACATTAAAAGAATTGCACGTGTGACGGATAAACATTGTGGAAAAATGATATAAATGAATTATAAATGTGAAAGTGTAAAATTAATCTAAATAAACAGTTTTTACATGTGCAATAGATTTATATTGGTTTTTTACATTGGTTATCCGTCACAAGTGCAAATTTTTTTGGATTTTGTTAGAAAACATTTTCTTGCACAGTTTTAATATTTTTTGTAAATTTAGTTTTAGACCAATTTTATTAGCATATCACATGTACAATTCGTTTATATCGGTTTTTACAACAATTTTTATCCGTCACACGTTCTATATTTTTTAAGTCCCTCCCCTTAGTAATTTTTACTCAAAAAATCTTTGCTAAGTTTTATTTTCTTGTAAATTTGGTTATTTAGACCTATTTTATATTTCCACATGTTCAATTCATCTAGACCGTTTTTACCACAATGTTTACCCGTCACACGCTTAAACTTTAAGTTTCTTCACTTCGTATTTTTATAGAAAAAATTTTTTTTGGTTACATTTTTCATTTTTTTTGCAAATTTAGTTATTTAGATTAATTTTACACTTTCACATTTATAATTCATTTATATCATTTTTTCACAATGTTTATCCGTCACACGTGCAATTCTTTTAATGTTCTCCCCCTAGTATTTTTACAGAATTTTTTGGTTTGTTATAGTTTCACTTTTTTTTTGCAAATTTAGTTACTGAGACCAATTTTATATTTTACACTCGCAATTCTTTATAACATTTTTTATTACAATGTTCATCGGTCACACGTGCAATTTTTTTAAGTCTCTTCCTTTTGTATTTTTTATAGAAATAAATTCTCACTGATGAAGACTCCAATCTGAGTCGAAACGTTTGAAAATATGAAACTTTGAGTTACATTTTTTCCTGGACCCTAAAGCCAACTAAGAACATCAACAATATTTGAATATTAATAGTAAGGGTCGACACAAGTCCTGTTCCACTATTATTAATTAAAAATATTAAAGATTTTAATCATTAATTAAAAAATTGGAATTTATAAATTATACGATTTTGTGAAAATTTAAAGTAAAACATCTTCTATTGAAGTGATTTAAGTGTCTGATAAAAGAATTCATTATACAGGTGATAAATTTCAAGTGATGCGGTATAATATATTGTTTGTTATCAGCTAATCGTTTCGATTATATCTGACAGTGATTTGTAGATGGGAATTACTTAATTAAGAGATTAAAGAATGCAATAGTTTATCAATATCAGAGAATTTATACAACTTTGACTTGGCAGAAAATAGAGATTTTTGAAAATTTTCGAAATTCAGAGAAAATGAGGTTTTTTGAATTTTGACATTTCTTTGGAAGATACGTAATAGGAAGAAATTTAAGCTTTCAGAGAGTTTAAACTTAGATTTGGTAATTTTTATTGTGTTCCGAATGAACAGAGCCTTTATTTCCATTACTCAGGCGTAGACGCTTTATGGCGCGGCGCTTCAGAAAATCAATAGACCACGTGGGTCAAAGTTCGGTTTTTCCGAACTCCATTTTCTAGCAAGAACACTGAAACAATTGTGATTCATTGTTTGAAAAAAATGGACAATCTCATCAAAAATAAATTCACTATATCTGACCCATATCTAAACTTCCTGATACAAATTTGACAAAACCACTCCGAATTGATCAACATCTTTTAAATTGACATCCCGAAAAAAATATTCGATTATTTTTACAGTACCAATCGTTCCAGTCAATGCATTAAGAACAGATAAATGGTAAAAAAAAGGCTAAAAAAATATTGATATTCTTATTTAAAAAAATATATTTGAATTGTATTAGAAATGAAGTAAATTGTACTTCATAGTAAAATAAATATTTCTTCGCAATCTCATTTGCATGTAAGTTATTTTATTAACTTACTTTCAATTTTTCATGAGACTTACCTAAATCAGTCTTTGAATTTTTGATGGAAGAATAAACTTCCGGTAAGATCACTAATTTGAAAATTAAGGCGCACAGGTCACTTATGTTAAGAATGTCATGCTGACCGTGAAAAAAGGGCGAACATGGGGATAAATAAAATAAAATAAAAATGTCTCTCGGGGTGATGTATATTTGTGACTAGTGCCGGTAACGATAGTCGTAACCACCACTCGCGCGGTACGGTGGCCCGAGTCAGAATGACTTCTACGCTTTCTATCCTTCCTCATGTCTTTTCTCTCTCGAATCGGCTCTCTTTCTTTTTCAATAGCGCTGTCTCTCACTCTATCACCCTCCCGATCGAAATTGTTTTTTTTCTACATTCTAGAAATACATATTGTGTTTCCTATTCATCTAAGAACAGGAACTATCATGATCAGAGCCCTTCTTAAAGGGCTATTCTACTGTTATATTTTCAAAAAATCGTATTTTTTATTATTTAATTTTTGAAAGTATATACTATTAAGAGGATCTACCACTTTTATTATTTTTATTTTTTTGAGTTTAGATCTTTCATATAATTCTGTTTATTCGTTATGTAATTTTTGTATTGGCATTGGGTCAGTTCCTTTCTATTAAAAATCAATGATTAATGAAAAAAATTAATAATTTTCATTAATGATTGATTATTAATTAGGCCATTTTACCGTTATATTTTCAAAAAATCGTATTTTTCTTTTAAAGTATATACTTTTTAAGAGGTTCCGCCGCCTTTATTATTTTTATTTTCTGAGTTTAGACCTTTCATGTCATTCTTTTTATTCGTTATGGTATTTTTGTATCGGCATTTGGCCAGTTTCTTTCTATTAAAAATCAGTAATATAAATTATTGATTATTGATTGGGCTATTCTACTGTTATATTTTCAAAAAATAGTATTTTTTTATTATTTATTTTTTGAAAATATATACTAATAAGAGGAACCACCACTTTTATTATTTTTATTTTTTGAGTTTAGACATTTTTTAAATAATTTTTTTTATTTACATTTGGTATTTTTGTAATAGCAATGGACCAGTTACTTTCTATTATAAAACAATAATTAATGAAAATGATTAATAATTCTCATTAATTATTGATTATTGATCTCATTGATCGATGATTGTGCTATTCTACTGTTATATTTTCAAGAAATCGTATCTTTTTATTATTTATTTTTTAAAAGTATATACTATCAAGAGGAAACACCACTTTTATTAGTTTTATTTTTTGAGTTTAGACCTTTCATATCATTTTTTTTACTTACATATGGTATTTTTGTATTGACCTTAAGGTAGTTGATCCACAAAAATTAGACCTCAGGCAAAAATAGATAATTTTGCTTTCAAGAATAGCAATATTATTATTGAAGGGCTATTTTGGAAGAGAAAAGATTAATTTCCATGAAAAAAATTTGAAGTACAGAAAAATAATTTTATTAATAAATTTTATTTTTGCCCCAACTTTTTTTCTTATCGCTTCTTACCAAATTTTAAAAAATTATGCGATTCTAATAACTTACGTATCACTTTTTCAAGGAAAAAAATATCTACATCTTAACCGTTTACAATTTTTGAAAATGAATCAATTATAATCAAATTCAGAAATTTTTTTATAAAAATTTCGTTTTGGAAAGAATTTTTTAATGGTTTCAGCTATTAAAGAATTTATTTTTATGAATTGAAAACGGTGAAGTTGTGAAGAATCTTTTCTCTGAAAAAATGATTCATGATTTATTAGAATCGCATAATTTTTTAAAATTTGGTAAGAAGCGATAAGAAAAAAAGTTGGGTCAAAAATAAAATTTATTAATAAAATTATTTTTCTTGTAAAATAATCTTTTCTTTTTCAAAATAGCCCTTCATTAATACTATTCCTATTCTTGAAAGCAAAATTATCTATTTTTGCCTGAGGTCTAATTTTCGTGGATGAAAACTACCTTAAGGAACACATTCTTATCATAGTACTCGCGTTCGATTTTCTGTATCCATTTCTGTAACTATCAAATAAATTATATAATTGGAATAATTTATTTTGTTCCAAATATTTCAAAAAGACAAAAAATTTTAGACTTTATTTAACTAAACGATTTTGAATTTCAACGCTTATTTCGTATCTCACATATTTTTGTTGAGAAGTGGAAGTTTTTTTTCAATAGTGTTTTTATAATACCTATATACATAAAATATACATCTTGTTAAAAAATATCTTGATGAGAATTTGTAGACCTCATTTAGGCAAATAATTTTTCGTCTTGACGTTAATTTATTATCTTACATATTTTTTTAAAAAATGGAATTTTTAAATTTTAATCGTATTTTTAGGAATTCAAACCAAAAATATACATTTAATCAGAAAGTGTATCAGACAAAATTTGTAAATCTTATTGGAGTGAACAATTTTACATTCCTATATTTTACTCGTATTTTATATATTATGGTTAAAAATCTGAATTTTTGAGTTTTAATGGTATTTTTTTCAAATTAAAAAGAAAAATATACATCTTATAGAAATATATTGCGATTCATATTTGTAGATCTTTTTTTAGTAAATAAATTTTGTATCATAACGTTTTTTTCGATTCACGGAGAAACTTTTTATAGCAATATATCTTTTATTTTATAATTATATTGTAATTTTAAAAAATATTAGGAATCTATAGGGAAAATTTACCGCAGTCAAATTACTAAAGATTCGAAAAATGATATGAAACTTTAGTATAGATTATGGTAAAGTTTGATACAATATATAGTAAATTATCATAAAGTTCATCTAAATTTCAGTATTTCACTCCAAAAAATTATCAATATGACAATGTTTTTTCCTAAATTGAAATGCAGTTTAGCAAAAATTCTAAACTTGGATTTCTCCGTGTATCTCCTATAGTTTAACTGCAAACTGGAATTTCAATATTGACTTTTTTCAAGTTTCAACATACTATAACTTTCCTAATTTTGATTTAATCGAAAAATATTATACATTCAGAAAAAACATTTGATTGAATCAAAAAAAATTATTTGTTTGAAAGACTTTTTATAATTTGAAAAAATAATTTATTTGAATTAAATAAAATTTTTTTGATTGAAACAGAGTATCTTTGAAGCAAATAAAATTTTTTTCAAATCAAATAAATTGTTGCTTTAAATCAAACAAATTATATCTTTGACCATATACGAATGCAATAATTCAAAAAATTATTTTATTTGCCCGAAAAATATTTTGTTTGAATTAAACAAATGTTATTTAATTTTAATAAATCTTCTGTTTGAATCAAAAAAAGCCTTTCAAACAAATTCTCTTCTTTCATTCAATCAAATCTTTTTCCTGAGTGTAAAGATAATTGGTAGAGATTTATGATTACTACGAAAAAGAATATTACAATTTTTTATTTTTTCTCAAAACGTAAAGATTTGATGAAAATTTCAAAATTCATTTTTCACATAAAACCAATAATTTCTCATTTATGATGAGAATGTAAAAAATAATGAACCGATCTTCTTCAAAATTTTATATAATGGTCCACATATTAGTAGCTCCGGCCTGTTGTAAAATAATAGTATTTTGTTAATAATTTATATTTTTTTAGTGATAATAAAACAAAAAAATCGTGATTATTCGAAGTTTTTCTTTCAACTCTAAAAAATATTTTATTTTTATTTTAAATAGATTCATTTACTAGGGTCTATAGCGATATCTTTTTTGATTAATAACCTGTTTGGTTTTTACATTCTCATCATAAATTAGAAGGCATTGGCTATTTATTATTTTAGATTCGCTAATCCAGAATTATTACCAACGCCAGCATCAGTGAAATTTGCGAGGACTTTTTTTCAACGCCATATATACCATGTTTAGATATTAGACTTTAATTGTTGTTGTATATATATATTTATTTTCTATAAAAACCATTCTTTATGAAAAAACTCAAATCTTAAGCAATTGTCTGTATATGTATATGGAATTTATTACCTGGTGTATTGTGTTTAATATGCTGAAGTGTTAAATTTAATACACCAAAATAACAAACTCACATAATTGGATTTTAAACCATTATAAAGTTATTTTCGCAGTGAGTCTATGATGTAAATAACAAAGTAGATTATTTTCTTACATATAGATACAAATTTACTTTTAAATTATTTAATATACTCTCTAAATCTGAATCAGTCAAATCTTCACTGATTGAAAATTGAATCAGTAATTTGCCTTTTCACTGATTCATCAGTGCAAAAATATTTTTCACTGTCAAATCAGTTAATTTTCACGGATCGAATCAATGAAAAAAATGTTTTTCAGTGTTAAATCAGTTGATTTCTACTGAAGTAATCAGTGAACTTTGACAGATTTACAGTAACCTCTTTTTAGCTATTTGAATTAGTCTAATTTCACTGATAATCAGTAGATTTTGACTGATTCATATTTAGAGAGTATTCAAGTATCTGAATAATTAGTTTGCTTCACCTATAAGCTTTTAAATACATCATGAATTTTAATAATTAGAGAAATATTTAGTTCAAGTTTACTCTTGTACATTGCATTTCTGGAATATTTAAAGCCATGGATCATTGCGATCACGTGACTAAATTATACATTAATTCGTATATATTACACAAAATAGTATAATTATGTGTATTCATAACTACTCTCTAAATCTGAATCAGTAAAAATCTGCTGATTATCAGTGAAATTGGACTGATTCGAATAACTAAAAAGAGGTTACTGTGAATCAGTAAAATTTCACTGATTACTTCAGTGCAAAGTAACTGATTTAACAGTAAAAATTAACTGATTTAACAGTGAAAAATATTGTTTCCACTGATGAATCAGTGAAAAGGCAAATCACTGATTCAATCAGTGAAAATTTGACTGATTCAAATTTAGAGAGTTAGAGAGTGCCATACTAGATATCTCTGATTTAACAAGAGAATCGACTCGATAATTACTAATTATTCAATAAAATTTTAGCACATTTTATAATAATACAAGCAAACCATTTTAATTGTCGCACCATCATTCATTAAACTTTATTTGAAATCTAAATTACATGCTTGTCATTCTTGCGTTAATTTTAATATATACTGGTTCCCCACTTTTTCTGGAAAAATGTCGGGGATTAATTTTAATTTATGGAAATATATTGAGTTAGTAAGATAATTATATTGGTTACTTTTCAAATGGTTTAAAGATACTACTTAAAAACTCACAATAATTTTTGAAGTCATTGATCAATCGGACCACGTGACTAAATTATACGAAATACGAAAAAAAAGTTATGATACAAAATTGTTTTCTTCATAAAGATCAACTAGTTTGAACAGCAAAATTTTTTCATAAGATGTATATTTTTCTTTTTAATTTAAAAAAATACTATTGGGAAACAAAAATTCAATTTTTTAACAATAATATGTGAAATACGAAAAAAACGTAAGTTTGCAAAATTATTCATTTCAATAAGATCTACAAATTTCGTCTGACACAGTTTCTGATAAAATGTATATTTTTCATTTTAATTTCAAAAAGTACGATTAAAATTTAGAAATTCCATTTATTTAACAAAATATTGAAAATCAACAATTCCATTATTTCTTAACCAAAATATGTGAGATTCGAAATAAGCGTTGAAATTCAAAATCATTTACTTAAATGAAGTCAACGATTGTTTTTCCTTATTGAGATATTTGGAAGAAGATACACTTTTTTTAGTCATGTAAATTATTAGAAAGTTACAGAAATGTATACAGATAATCGAGCGCGAGTGTCGTGATGTGAATGTGTTCCTTAAGTAAATTGAATTTCTTTTTTTATTTGAAATAAAAAAATTTAGTAACTTTGTGAAAATGTAATTGACATCTACAAAATTATAAAATTAATTTGAGCTCAATTATCAAATTACAAGAAATAAACTTATATGTATGTGAAGAATATAAGACCAAGCGCAAAGCGAGACGATCGAATCGCGGGATGAGAGTCGCAGATTTTTTAATTCACAAAAGATCTGTTCGAAAATTTGGGGAACGTAACAAAAGTCAATAAAGCACGTCTTTTAACTACTTTTCAGTAAAATAAAAAAAAAATTATAAAACATTACTATACAAAACAAAATTATACATCAATTCCTTCATAGAAGATAAATTTCTTAATTTACAAAACATCTTTCTAAAAATTTGTGAAACGTAAGAAAAGTCAATAAAACCAGTTTTAATGATTCACGAGTTTTCAAAGAATCTAGAAAATATGCGCAGAAAAAAGTGAAGATAAGAAAATTGGCATTGATTACTGAAATTTCTGTGAAAAAATTTTACGTTTGATTAAGTGATTCTCGAATAAATAGAAGTGATTGTAATGTCACTTGAAATTAATTAAAGGGATTCATTAATCATTACGAATCTGCGTGACACTTTTCTATTTCCCGAAAGATTTTGCTAAAATAGAATTTTTGTCTCATTTTAAAAATCTTAAAAACAACATTTCATGTATTTCCGACGAAATCATGTAGAAAACTTACGCGCTCTCTAAATCTGAATCAGTCAAATTTTCACTGATTGAATCAGTGATTTGCCTTTTCACTGATTCATCAGTGAAAAAAATATTTTTCACTGTCAAATCAGTCAATTTTTACTGAAATAATCAGTGAAATTTGACTGATTTACAGTAACATTTGTCAGCTATTTGAATCATTCAAATTTCACTGATAATCAGTAGATTTTGACTGATTCAAATTTAGAGAGCGAAAAAAATTAGTTTATTGACTTTTGCACGACATAAATTTTTTCCTTATGAATAAATTGGCAGAAAATGTAATGAGATTTCTATGGAATATCCATATAATTTGTCTGAAAATTATAAATTATCTGTATACAAAATTTTATGAAGAGTATTATGTAGTAGGTCCTGGAATATGAGATGTTGTTCATGGTACTTTCATCAAAATTTCATGATAGCCCTACACAAGCATCTGTGCAATATAAGAGTCTGAATGAATAAATAGGGATCTATTCTTATCACAAAGTCTGAGTTGATCTCCCGAGATAAAGACATTATCATTCAAAGCTAAATTTCTTCCACAAGGCTCACTTATCTATTAATAAATTAAAAAATTAGTTTAAGTAATGTCACATAAATAGAGATGAAAATCGAAACCGAAAATCTTATTTAATAAGTCAAGAACACTAACGCTTTTAAATAATAAACTAAATCAATATGAGAGAAATTTCACCTAAAGATATATGATTAAAATTAATTAATAACCAGTTCATTCAAGGACTAAATTTTTTTTGGCAAAACTTACTCTTATAGTAAAAATAATGTAAATAATATTGTTAAATAAATTTCAACTTATAATTAATGGAATGTTATTAACTTAATATTTAAAGAATTTGAAAATCTTTCTGTGGAAAAAACTTTCTAAAATTGGCTTAATGAAGTATTACTAATTTTTCATAAAATTCTTTGCAGCTTTTTAATTAACCCCATTCTACTAATTCTCAAAACAATTTTACTAAAGTTCTAGTCGAATTTTATTGACAATAATAGTTAATAGATTTTCATTGATTTTATTAATTGAAGTTAATTTGAAAATTTAATTAATAATTTAAATTTATACTAAATCTGAAGTATAATCAATAAAGTAAAAAATAACACAATTAGCCAAGAAAAAATACAAAAACTCCCAGAGAAAACAATTTATTTGAATCACACAAACATATGTTTATTGTACGGCCAAACAAAAATTTTGTTTGATTCAAATAGATATTGCTTAATTTTTAGAAATTGCTTTTTTAAACCAAAGAAAATCTGTTTGAATTAAACAAACATTCTACAACTTATTCAAACAAAATTTTTGTTTGACGGTATATCAAACATATGTTTGTCCAATCCGAAAAGTTTTCTCTAAGCTTCGAGCAAAGAAAATTCTGAATTAAAAAATTTTTAATATCGAAGATAAGTTCTTTCAAATTAAATTAATTTTAAGTGAAGTTTCAAGGAGACTGCTCTTTAAATCTAAATCAGAATTTGGCAGATTTCCAATTTTTCAAATTCTAATATTGAATTTATTAAATTTTTATACATACAAGTATATACTTTTTGATACTGACAATACAAACCAGGAAAACACAGTGATAAAATACTGCAAAAATTCCTTGAAAAGTATTCTCTACCAATTCAATATAAAAATTTCATCTTCACCTTGTCCATCCCATTAATAAAGACTTTAATAGCCCCATAATTTATACATTCATTTAAGAAATCTCTCGGCATGCAGATCGACTAACAATAAGGATATGCTTATTTAAAAATAATAAGCAGCTCAACAAATTCTTTAAGAGCATCAAACATGTATTACACTAAAAAAGACTAGGATTAATTGTTTAATTCTAGTGAAATGAATAGTAGTAAAATCAACTGGAATTTTGGTCAATTCAACCAAACAAGTCAAGTGGTTAATTTTACCAGTTTAATCGAAAAGATTAGGATCTATAAGACCTGTTTTTTCTAACATTAATTTTTATATATTTTTTATATTTACACAGTGTTTTGGTAAAATTCAACGAACAAATTGTTCTTTAAAATTTTTAATTTTACTACAATCTACGAAAGTATTGAGTTAGAGCTGAAAATCTTTGAAAAAAATTTTTTTTTTTCAATTTCTCATTAGAATGAAGAGTTTTCAAGAAAAATGGAAAATCCATTTTTTAATTTCTTACTTTGGCTCTACACTGACAAAAGTATCGGATTGAAATTCATTCTGAATAAATCAGAGCTATTCCGAGCTATTCCGGAATCTGTTTCCGAACCATTCCGAGTCATTCCGGAACAATCCGAAAAACGTTTTGTATCTTTTCTCCCTGGCGAAAGTATCGGATAGGAATTCATTCCGAGCCAATCAGAACTATTCCGATACATTCCGATATCTTTGTCCGAGCCAATGCGAAAAATTCCGAAACAATCCGAAAAACGTTTTGTATCTCGTTTGATGAAAAACGGTAAAAATTAATCCGAACAAATCCGGCACCAAGTTTTCAATCTGAATCAATCCGAGCTCGAATTGATCCAGACCGAATTTTCAATCAGATTTAATCCGAATGAATCCGAGGTCGGAATAATTTGGATTAATTCTGATTGAAAATTCCGATTAAAAACTTGGTTTTGGATTGTTTCGGATTAATTCGGATAGTTTTCTCGGATTAAATCGGATTAGGTCGGATCGAGTTTTACCGCTTTTCATAAAACAATTTACAAAATGTTTTTCGGATTAATTCGGAATGATTCGCATTGGCTCGGAATGAATTCCTATCCGATACTTTCGCCAGGGCTGTTAAAAAAGACTAAAAAATTAATCCCACTTAATCCGATTCAATCCAAAGCATCAATTCGAGTGAATCCGAACAAATCCGAACTCGGATTGATCCAAACCGAATTTTCAATTAGAATCAATCTGAATAATTCTGATTTCAGATTGAAAACTTGGTTCGGATTCATTCCAATTGAATCGGATCAATGCGGATTTATTTTTGACCGTTTTTCATCAAACAAGATACAAAACATTTATCATCTTCCAAAAAAGAAGCTCTATAGAAAATATTAAAATCAAGGATCTCATCCTTTGTTTCAATTAGAAGTGGTTTATGTGAATTTCAACAATAAGGACTGAGAAAAAATCATGGATGAATGGATAATTATAAAAATGTATTTAAATAAGCATCTAAGGAAGTGGTGATAAATCTCAAAGCGACGTTTCTATGAATAAAATTAACACGCATTATTTTCATTTCTAAACCCTAGATAATTTACAACAATTTCCTTCTATTTCAATTTTCATTTTTTAGAAAAAGTCGTTAGTATCATTTTAATTTGTAGCTTTTTCACATTAGTTACTGTTTTATCTTATAATAATTTCCAATAATAATAAAACCAATGCTGCATAGAAACTTGTTATGAGTAATAAAGTTGCTAGAAAAGCCATTAATAGTGTAATAAAATTATTCAATTGCTTCAAATCAAACTTGATTTATAAATAATTAGTCATGTTATAATAAAAATTTCAGAAAAATATTTTATCTTTGGGTTTAATTTTTATAAACAATCCCATAAATCTAATCTAGTTTCTATTAATTTGAATATTATTATAAGAAATTCTTGACAGAGCTTGACCAATCAAAAATCCACCTTTCAAAAATCCTAAATTTTCGTGAAAACTGGAAAACATACATTTTATTTTTATTGTTTTTATTCAGTGATACGAAAAGAACAAAATTTCCAATTTTTACTGAACTACGTTTTAATTTTTTTTATTGTGTCATAGTGCGCGGTTCTTTCCGCATGGAAAAATCTTAAGGTCAGTTGTCAATATTTAAAAACTGCATTTTACATTTTCCCTGTTCCAGATTTTAAAGGTGGTGCGCGCAATACTTGGGACGCCCTTAAATGACGTCAAGGAATCAATACCAGTGGAGTCTGGATCCACCTACGTCATCAATATCACTCCAGATGGCCTTGAGTGTTTTAAACCAGATCCTAGAAAATCACAAAAGTTGAAATGCAAACGACCCTTAGATCGAAATTCCAGTCAGCAACGTAATGCATTCCACCTTTCATTTACTTTTTTCTTATATTCTTCTCTTAATTAATCACTAAAATTCCACGGATCATCAAAGCAATTTTATTTCAACACAAGCAAATTTCTGTCTTTTAATTTTTTTCTAGTCACAAATTTGTCATGAAGGAAAGTGATTTTATCTGCAAATAAAATTGCAAAAGCGAAAGACAAGTTTATGATCATTGATGAAAAAAAATGATTCCAATGGATTTTTAATATTTTTTAACTATTATACTAATTATATACGACATATACGATTATACGTAAACGGAAATTCCCTGACTTTCCCAGGTTTTCCAGGTCTAGAATTTTCGTTTTTCCAAATTTTCTTAGGATGTTCTGTATAAATAAATGGTCAATAAAATTTACAATATTTATAAAATATATTTATTATCATTGAGAAAAAAAAATTATGATAAAATAATCATCCCGGACGAAAGTTACGGAAAGGATTTCAATCCGAGTGTATCCAAACCATTCTGAATAATTCCGAATCAATCCGATAAACTTTTTGAATCTCGTTTGATGCAAATCGGTTAAGATGAATTCGATTCATTCCGGTTCAATGCAAAACTTCAATCCGAATAAATCCAAACCAAGTTTCTAATCTTAATGAATCCGAATCCTTTCGACCTGGGATTTATTCAGACTGATTCGGATTGCAAATTCGATTTAGATCAATCCCAATTCCAGATGAATCGGATTGATTTTTAATCGATTTTCATCGAACGAGATTCGAAAGGTTTCTAGGAATGATTCGGAATAAGATTTTGGACTGCCTGGAAATATGTTTGATTCACTCTAGCGAAAGTTTCAGATAGAAATTCATCCCGAGTTATTCCGAAGTCTGTATCCGAGCGAAATCAAAAAAAAGTTCCCAATTTCGTTTGTTGCAAATCAGTTCAAAATTGATCCGCCTCCATTCGGGTCAATCCGAATTCAGTTTTATTCGAGTTCATTCGCATTAGACTAATCCATCTTCCGAATTGCGAATGAATCCTAAACCAATCCGTATACGGATTAGTTTAATCCAAATTTTTAATCCAAATTCGGTTTTATTCAGATTCATTTGGATTGAAAATTTGGATTTAATCCATTTGGTTTAATCCGAAGTCGGTTTTATTCAGATTCATTCGGACTGAAAATTCGGTTTAGATCAATGCGAATTCAAAATGAATTGGATTGATTTTCAATCGATTTGCATCGAACAAGATTCGAAAAGTTTCTCGGATTGGTTCGTAAAAGATTTTGAAATGCCTGGAAATATGTTTGATTCGCTCTAGCGAAAGTTTCAGATAGAAATTCATCCCGAGTTATTCCGAGCTATTCCGAAGTGAAGACGGATTAGTCTAATCCGAAAGCATTCGAGTCAATCCGAATTCAGTTTTATTCGAGTTCATTCGCATTAGACTAATCCATATTCCGAATTCCGAATGAATCCGTAAAAGGATTATTTGAATCCGGTTTTCTAATCAGAATTCGGTTATATTCAGATTTATTCGGATTTAAAATTTGGATTACACTAACCCGTGATCGGATTGGTTTGAAATCATAAGGATTAAAAATCTGGTTCATCTCCATTCGGATTGATTCCGATTGACTAGAGTTGAGATGGACTAATTTTCAACTAATTTGCGCAACAAACGAGATTAAAAACTTTTTTCGGATGGCTCAGAATGAATTTCTATCCGAATCTTCTACGAAGGTGTTCCGATTGAATTCCAGTTCGAACGAATTAATGTATAATTTTTTAAGCGGTATTTTGAAACCATTAGAAAAGTAACCAATATTATTATTTTACTATCTTAATATATTTCCAGAAATTAAAATTAATCCCTGACATTTTTCCAGAAAAAGTGGGAAACCTGTATATATTAAAATTATCGCAAGAATGAAAGCTTGTAATTTAAATTTTCAATAAAGTTTAATGAATGCTGGTGCGACAATAAAAATGGTTTGCTTGCATTATTATAAAATGTGCTAAAATGTTATTGAATAATTAGTAATTATCGAGTCAATTCTCTTGTTAAATCAGAGATATCTAGTATGGCACCCTTCGGTTATGTATACACATAATTACTACTTTGTGCAATATATACATGCAAAGTGGCTCCTTAACAAGAGTCTTAAGTAAACAGCCCCGAGAGTCAATCGAGCATATCAACGAGAGATAGCAAATCAACGCTTGTCGAACCAGGCGGCCTAACAACCATCAATGTAGTTGAGATTATTAATAATTATCTAGAGAGCAATTTTCTAATTTGCGACTAAGGTTACACGTTCGCTTAAGCATTCATAATAATTGCCTTTGCTTACGTCTATCTATGGCTAATTTCCCCTCGAGTCCTTTTCATTTTTCAAAGAATTTATCACAAAAATTTCTATTTTTTTAAATTCTCATTAACTGACTATGAATCGAATGTGGAAATAAATACGAAAGTCCCAGAAAAAATAAAATATGATATTACATTCTCATTATAAATGAGAAAGTATTAGTTTTATGTGAAAAATGACTTTCGAAATTTTCATCAAATCTTTATGTACTGAGTCAGAAAAAACGGTATACTCGATAACTTTTGATAGAATTATCGAATTGAATTGAGCTTTGGCATACTTTTTAGGAGCCCAAAATTTAAGGACAAGTTCGTTAACCAGCCACATGCGACAAAAATTGTCAAAATAGGAGCATTTTTTGTGTTTTTGAAAAAACCTTTATGAAAAAATCCAAAATTCCAATACTGGTCTCTGATAGTTTTCATAACTCTCTCCTAATCACTCTAATAACATTTTTCTATTAAACTGAAATTAGTAAAGTTACAGTATGTTAAAACTTGAAAAAAGTCAATATCTAAATTCCTTTTTTCAGTTAAATTTTACGAAATACGAAAAAAAGTTATGATACTTTACTACATAAAGATCTACAAGTTTGAATCGTAAAATTTTTTCATAAAATGTATATTTTTCTTTTTAATCAAGAAAAATACTGTTGAAAATCCAAAATTCAATTTTTTAACAATAATATGTGAAATACGAAAAAAACGTAAGTTTGAAAATTGTTCGTTTCAATAAAATCTACAAATGTTGTCTTTCGTAGTTTCCGATAAAACGTATATTTTTCATTTTAATTTAAAAAGATACGATTTAAATTTAAAAATTTCATTATTTGAACAAAATATGTGACATTTTTTGACAAGATATATAATTTGTGTTTGGTTTTAAAATAACACTATTAAAAATAAAAAATTCCATTTTTTAACCAAAATATGTGAGATACAAAATAAGTGTTAAAATTAAAAATCGTTTGCTTAATTAAAGTTCTCGCATTTTTTTCCTTTTTGAGATATCTGGAAAAAGATTAATTTTTTTTAATCGTGTAAATTATTAAAAAGTTACAAAAATTTATATAGAAAATCGAGCGGGAAGCGCGAGTGTCATGATGAGAATATGTTTCTTAAGGTTGTTAGAGTCTTAAGTAAATTGAATTTCCTTTTTCATTTGAAATCAAAAACAAATTTAGTAACTTTGAGAAAATGTAATTGACATCTACAATATTATAAAATTGATACGAGCTTCAGTATCAAATTACAAGAAATAAAGTTATACAGGGTGTCTAAAAAGTCCCGGGACGGTTGGATATTTCCCCAGGTAAAATATTTTTTTAAAAGTGAAGGTCATTCGTGAAATAAATTTCAACGAGGAATTCAATGGTGACCTTCATTTTGACCTTGAAGTTGACCTTCATGACTTTTTCAAGGTCAACTTTGTTTTTTTAAATGGAAACCCATTTTTTACATCTGCAATCGATAGAGCGGAAAATTCTACGTTCAGATACGTACCCAAGTCATGGGTCAATTTTAACGTTCAAGGTCAATTAGAGGTTATTTTAAATAAACAAAGTTTTTCAAGAGGTCAGTGCAATTCCTGAAGTTTTTTTCAACGGGGAATTCAATGGTGACCTTCATTTTGACCTTGAAGTTGACTTTCATGACTTTATCAAGGTCAACTTTGTTTTTTTAAATGGAAACCCCATTTTTTACATCTGCAATCGATAGAGCGGAAAATTCTACGTTCAAGTACGTACCCAAGTCATAGGTCAATTGTAACGTTCCAGGTCAGTTAAAGGTTATTTGAAATTAACAAAGTTTTCCAAGAGGTCAGTGTAATTCCTGAAGTAAATTTCAACGGAAAATTCATTGGTGAGCTCTGTATTGATCTTGGTGATGATCTTCAAGGTTTTTTCAAGGTTTTTTCCAAGCAGTTTACGTTTACGGTTAGCATTACCCAGGAACAACGACGTGGATGTAGTAAATTCTGTTCCCTGTGGGGTGCTTGATTAGCGTGAGTGCCCTTGCCTCTCACGCTTCAGTGAAGATGTTCGAACTGAAAACCTTGAGCTTGTTGACAAAAAGCTATGCGATTGTAAAAATGAGTTACAGCATTACGAATCATCTCCCTATCAATCAAAGTAGCCTCTTGCAGAATCCGATTCTGCAATTTGTCTAAGCTTTGGGGTTGCGTTGAGTATACTTTGCTCTTTAAATAACCCCAAAGAAAATAGTCGAGAGGCGTCAGATCAGGAGATCTAGCAGGCCACTCGATTTCACCTCTTCTTCCAATCCACCTATGAGGGAACTGAGTATCCAAATATGCTCGAACCTCCCTACCGTAATGAGCCGCTACTCCGTCCTGCTGGAACCAAATATTTTGAAAATTATCGCTTGTAATCTCCCTTATTCTTGGTACCATTTGGTTTCTGAGAAGCTCTTCATATGCATGGGCATTGTGATTACCATCGATGAAGAAAGGGCCTATCAATGTATCATTCAAGATACCAGCCCAAACATTAATCTTTTGTGAATATTGTGTGTGACTCTCCAACATCCAATCAGGATTTGTGCCTGACCAATATCTACAATTTTGCCTGTTAACTTCACCTTTTAAAGTGAAAGTAGCTTCATCTGAAAATACTGTATTGTACAAGAAAAGAGGATCACTATCGATTCTGTCCATCATAATTTCACAAAATTCAACCCGACGATCAGGACCGTCTTCATTGAGCTCTTGTACCAGATGAACTTTGTAAGGATGGAAATTAATGCTTTTTAAAATATTTCGCACTGTCTCAGGAGCAACGTCACGCTCATCACTAGCTCGACGTAAACTAAGGTGTGGGTTTTCAACAAATGCTTGGGCTATGTCCATCTGCATCTCCTCAGATCCTGCAGATTTTGGCCGACCAGTTCTCTGAAGGTCCTTGATAGATCCATGATTCATAAAACGCCTTACAGTTCTTTCAATTGTTGATTTTGAGACAGGATTTAACCCTTCTCCATTACGAAAAATGCGATTAAAAAGCAAACGAACTTGATCATAAGATCGAACTCGATCTCCCCAACCATGCATCATTAATACAGACATCCTCTCTCGTTCCGAAAGTTTAGCTTGTGCCATAATAATCTTTTAGCGAAAGATAGTAAGTATGTACTCGTAATACGTAAATGTAGTTTCGATTCGTAATATTCGTATGGAGATAGAAAAACGGTATAGGACTTATGGTATCGCCTTAGGTATTGACTTAGGTATCGAAAAACGGTATAGGACTTTTCGATATAACTCTTTGGGAAGGAACAGAACTCTCACCAGAACTCCTGGAACTTTTAATGAAAAATTTCCTATACATATGATTTTACAATATTCAAAACGCTGTAACCAAGATCAATACAGAGCTCACCAATGAATTTCTCGTTGAAATTTACTTCAGGAACTACACTGACCTCTTGGAAAACTTTGTTAATTTCAAATAACATTTAACTGACCTGGAACGTTACAATTGACCTATGACTTGGGTACGTACTTGAACGTAGAATTTTCCGCTCTATCGATTGCAGATATAAAAAATGGGGTTTCCATTTAAAAAAACAAAGTTGACCTTGATAAAGTCATGAAGGTCAACTTCAAGGTCAAAATGAAGGTCACCATTGAATTCCCCGTTGAAAAATACTTCAGGAATTGCACTGACCTCTTGGAAAACTTTGTTTATTTCAAATAACCTCTAATTGACCTTGAACGTTACAATTTACCTATGACTTGGGTACGTGCTTGAATATAGAATTTTCCGCTCTATCGATTGCAGATGTAAAAAAAGGGGTTTCCATTTTAAAAAAACAAATCGACCTTCAAGAAGCCATGAAGGCAACTTCAAGGTCAAAATGAAGGTCACCATTGAATTCCTCGTTGAAATTTACTTCAGGAATTGCACTGACCTCTTGGAAAACTTTGTTTATTTCAAATAACCTCTAATCAATCTTGAACGTTACAATTGACCTATGACTTGGTACGTATATGAACGTAGAATTTTCCGCTCTATCGATTGCAGATGTAAAAAAATGGGGTTTCCATTTAAAAAAACAAAGTTGACCTTGAAAAAGCCATGAAGGTCAACTTCAAGGTCAAGATGAAGGTCACCATTGAATTCCTTGTTGAAATTTACTTCAGGAATGACCTTCACTTTTAAAAAAATATTTTACCTGAAGAAATATCCAACCGTCCCGGGACTTTTTAGACACCCTGCATGTATGCAATGAATATAGGACAGCGTAAAACGCGAGATCAAAACAGATATTCGCGCGAAGCGCGATGTTCAAATATTTCGGAGCGCAAAGCGTGACGAACGAATCGCGCGCCCTAGGCGTGCTCAAACTCGCGAGCTGCGCACGAAGCGCGCGACGAGAATGTGCCGCGAAGTGGGCAGATTTAAAAAAATATATTTATGTATTTACTGACTAAAAGTAAATTAAGTGAATAAAATTTGACGAACGATTTTTTTTTCTTATTTACTACAAATTACTATGAATTTATATGTTTCTGAATTTTTATAATTCTTAGGAGCAGAGTCTTGGTCATTGCCTCATGAACTATAATTATTACTTTTAAAGACGTACTTTTTTATTCTTCATAATTATATAATGATATGCTTTATTTACTTTATACTGCTTTAATGGATGATTTCGTTTCATCACTTATTTCATCATCTTGAAGTTAGAAATTCCAATTGTATTTTGATTCATACTGGCGTTTTATTGATTGACACTCTGTTAATAATTAACAGGTCCACATTTAATGTTTCGTATCTGAACTTCTAGTGTAATCCATATAACATTAAATGCCTTCATGAAGTATTTTAATCTATATTTTAACTATATTTGCATCAATATTAGTTTCATTATACTACACAGAGAAAAATATTTTTCAAAAATCACTAAACTATTTGGAAACGCACGATAAATTCTGAAGCTATGTACTGTTTTCTTATAATTCAAATTATTTTACTATCTGAATGGGAATTTTTATCGGTTATTTAGCGTATTT
The DNA here is from genome assembly GCA_030998225.1 of Diplolepis rosae. NCBI lineage: Eukaryota > Metazoa > Arthropoda > Insecta > Hymenoptera > Diplolepididae > Diplolepis > Diplolepis rosae. The sequence continues at coordinate 19,699,648 of JAPYXD010000723.1, read as the reverse complement.
TATAATAGAAATCCTAATCAATGTTGATTTATTAGAAAAAATTACGTTGTTTCAGAATTTTTCACGCGTTTCCAAATAGTTGGGTCATTTTTGACAAATATTTTCCTCCGTGTAAAGAATTTAGAATACTTTTATTATCGTTTCAAAGGACGTTATCCCCTGATTAGAATATCTTTTGTAATAAAATGCAATAAATGAGAATAAACTAGAATAATGTAAAAATTGATTTTTTTTTTCTAAAAAATGTCTATCAGCGTGTTATTTTTTCTAAAACTCAAAATTCTGGCTTTGTGAAAATTTGTACCTTGTAAAAAATTGTTATAAATTGTAGAATATTACAAAATATTTAAATAATTTCTTAGAAAGTTTCCCCGAAAAGTTACTTTTTTCATTCTTCAACAAAAAAGGATTAAACAATATAATGGAAATAAAAAATTAATAATTAATTTTTTAATATCAATACTAATCATAATAAACAATGATGTTCCACAAAATGACTATTTAAAAACAAATACAATAAACAATAAAAGTATTTAGTTTTTTAAATATATTTATTTTACATAAAATTTATTATTGAAAAGGATTTTGTGTACAGACAGACCTCATATATTTTTTAATAATTATCTGGTACAAAAAATCCATTTTAGTCACATACTAGTTTTTGAATATAAACTTACAGACTGTAATTTCAATGACCGTTAATGAACTATATATCACATCAATTCCTACATTACCAACATTTTACAACTCAATTCAAAATATTATTTTTTCTGTAATTACAGGCATTTAAGGGCTGGCAAAGCTTCATTCATACCTTTTATTCAACTTCACAAATTTTTAATAGGATGTATTGTCCCACTTGAACATGAATTTGGAGGGAAAACAATATCGGTAGCGTAGGAATCAGCAGATGACATATGTCCTTAAGGAAAAATTACACACACATATCCTTATATATATATATACATAATTTCTTTTTATTTCGAAATTAAAACTTTCATAATATAAATAAACTAAAACTTATGTAAAGCCGTAGCCGGTAATATAAGAGGTATAAGAGTAATATCTCTGGTAATAATGAAACCTGAAGAAGACAGCTAGTGTCATCTTTTAAATTAGGTAGGAAGCTTGATCATTTACATGTGATCATTTACATAACCTTAAACGGTTGCCGTCAGTTGCTTTATGATTATGAATAGAAAGTTTACAAATATAATTTGATTTTATTATAAACGAAGTGTTTTAAAAGCAAAATGGGAAAAGTAAAACCGCGGTTAAATAGTAGAAAAAAGGCAAAACGATGGCCGAAGGGACAAAGTGCAAGTTCAAATCCAGATACAAGAAAACATCGAAATCAGGCACGCACGTGCTTTTTTCAAGAAACCACAGGTAATTGTAAACTTTATATAACTTTATTTTAATTATGTGCTTTTATTATCTAATATTTATGAGAATGTTTCTCATGACACTTTAAAAGGGCTGATTATTCAAGATGTTTACTATTTAGCTTAAAATAATTTGTTACCTTTAGGTTAGAATTTAGAAAATTTCATATGCTTTTTGCATATATTTTGCTATGTTATTTGTTTTACTCTATCTTGTAGTTTAGTATAAATTATATAAATTATATGTTAGATTTTCCCGGTTTTTAATTTTTACCAGTAATTATTAGGGTTTAAATTACCTTTAACATATAAGACATTTTGCATGCGTTATAATCACTAAAGTTGTAAATAAACGTCAAATAAAATCACATTAAACGTAAAACTACGTTCTTATTTATCGATTGAACTTGAGTGATTTCCTATTTATCTGATGTGTTATTTTTGTGTGTTTTCGACCGACAAATTAATTTAAAAACTTGAATTATTAATAAATTTACTTCTTATAGTGTCATCAGGTCTGACGACTGATGTTTTGCGGAAGCACGATGCTCTTCAAGGCATACAGTCAATGCCTGAAAAAATCGATATCGATGATGAAAGTAGTGCTAATGGAACTGTCACCACGTTTAAAACTTTTAACACTTATGCTAGCGATTTCAGCCAGTGTTCCAACATGTCATTCAATCGGTATGGATCTTCCTGATTTTTTTTTGTTTTTCATTTGAGGCGCAGAATTGAATAAGGAGGCATAAAGTCTTTTCGTGCAAAAACAATACCTCCTGGAGATTTTCAAAAAAGTTTTATGATTATAATTTTTTAACTTTATATCTGTATATGAAAATCCATTGTACATATTTTTTCCCCACACAATAAATCGTAGCTTTTTTAGTTTTCAAGTTAAAGTTAAAAAGCCGCCTGTTTTGGAAAAATCAATTTTGATTGTTTTCTTCCTCTGCTCATTCTATCAGATTTTAGAATTTTCCAATTAAATTTTCACAATGTATACTTTTATACGCAAATTTGTATTCCTTTATCAGTGGAAGTACATCCTGAACCACAGTCCGTGAAAATTTAATTTAAAAATTCCAAAAACTGACAAAGTGAGAATAAGTTGAAGTAAAAACTAAGATTTTTTGCCTAGAAGAAAAAAGATGCAAAATAAAGTTTCATTTATTCATATAAAATTCCAAAATTAAAATTATTAAATGTTTTTAAAAGCTTCCAGGAGGCTTATTTCTTCTATACTAATTTAAAAATTTTCATTTAATATCATTTTACCTTCAATCCTTTTCTAATTTAAAATTACGAACATAATGATTTCAAGATATAACTCAAAATTCTACATTAAATTTCTTATTTTGTATCTTTTCAGATTTTTGGCTCACTTTCAGCCGAATTCAATTATTCACAAGGAAATGTTAGCCGTATTAGCTGCTGTGACTGAAGTAATTAAACAGAACGGTGGTACAGAATCATCCACGGAATATTATGCAGCTCTTGTGAGAAAAACATTTCAAATGAATTGAATAATAATAATAGTTAATAAAATAGTTAAAAGCATTTAATTTCTAGATGACGACACTAGAGGCGGCAGAAACCGAAGAATCCGTAGCTGCAATATTATCTTTATTGGGCATGGGTTTGAAAGCAGTTCCAAAAAATGTTCTTAAGCTGCAATTCGGACACACAAGTCAGATTTTTTTGCAAGTATTAACAAAGTACGCTGTAACGGAAAACTTTCTCATTCAGCGACACGTAAGTACTTCGAATTCTGTATCTGAAATTACAAAATAAAAGTTTAAATATATTTTTAATTAATCGGTTTTAAACACTTTTAGTGCATTGGGTGTCTTCAAATAATACTTCGAGCACAAGAAGCTGCAGTCTGGTCAAATACGTCAACACTTCAAGTTTTAGATGCCCTCTTAGCATTTACAATTCATGCGAAACCTAAAGTTAGGAAAGCAGCACAACATGGAATCTGCGCTATTTTGAAAGGTTTTTGTTTCTAAAAGCTAAATCTTAATCGAAGTTTCAAGAGCTGGTCTATTTATGAATCAAAAAAGAGAAACTAATTTAAAATTTTTATTTTTAGGAAGCGACATAATGAAAGTAGAGAATCCACCACCGTACCATCCAGCAGCTACACAAGTAGCTAAGCATTGCTTATCTCAATTAGAAGCAGCTGGCCAACCTGGACATATAACAAATACACTTCATATCTTGACTTTACTAAAGGAAATTTGCCATCAATTACCAAAGTCTTTTGTGAAGGTAAATATCTTTTATAGTATTTATTAACGTTGTGTAAGTTTAATAATATCAATTTATCATTTTCCTTTTTTAGAGAATTTGTGAAGGGCTACTGAGTATCATGACTCTAAACAACGTTTTGGTAACATCTTGTTGTCTTCATACCTTTCACGGATTGTTCGCATCAAAACCAAGTGAAGCTGTATTGCCATCGCAATTAAATGCCCAAATTATAAATGCTCTCTACGATTATCAGCCATCGCCCGGAGACACACAACCGACATTGGCATGGCTCACAGTTATGCAGGAAGCTTATAGTAATCTCGCCTCGTAAGTAATACTTAAATTTTATTAAAATCAGTAAATATGAACAGTTTTCATTTTAAGAAAATTTACATGAGATAATTATTTTACAGGCACTCATTAGATCTATGTTCAGCAAATATTCCTTGTTTCATAGAAAAGTGTACAGAGCTTTGGCTATCGGATAAACTAGACGTTATAAGTGGAGCTTCACATGCTATCAAACACGTTTTGCAAGAATGTGTAACCCTAATGTGTGAAAGTGAACAAGTCGCAAAAAGGTGGCTAAAACTTTTTATTCAAGATGTACTTTGTTTCAGATTTTAATTTTTTAATTCTGAAATATTTTTTAAATTCAGGTATAACACGACGTTGACGAAAACAATTCAATTAGTTCAAGAAGGAATGAAGTATCAATACAGCGGTGCCTGGCACCACGTTCTCCATTTATTAGCTATTCTATTTCAGGTACTGAATAAAATTTCCTATTCAGATGAAGATTTGTATTTTAGCTATTTTTATTTATAAAAGTTAATAAATTTTCATTAGATTATCGGGCTCAACTGCAAAGAAGAATTTGTGAATATTTTGACTGCTTTAGCGGATTTGCGAGATACACATAAATTTACATATAATAGTGAAGTTGAATATGCTGTCGGTGCTGCTGTTAAATCTATGGGTCCGGAGATTGTTCTCGACACGATCCCTCTCAATGTGCGTAATTTGTATAACCGATATTGATAAATTAGTACGGTTCAAGAGCAATTTATAAATAACTATCTTTTTCAGGGTTTAAATAGAAGTTGGCTTTTGCCTGTTTTGAAAGATTGTATCTCTAATGCTTCTTTAGGATACTTTATTAAAAATCTATTGCCTCTAGCTATAAATTGTCAGTAAGTAATATTGTTTTAAGAATATTATGAATCAATTGAAAGAATCATCTCACTATTTAATTATCAATGATTACAGAATAAAATCAAAAGCTTTAAAGGAAAGTAAAGATGGAATTGGAGCTCACAGTTACGAATTGATGAGATCCCAAATTTGGGCCCTTTTGCCTAGTTTTTGTAACAATCCATCTGACATAAAGGATAGTTTTCAGGTTTGTTATCATGCAAAGAGTATTATTGAGTTCGAGAAATCTAATAAACAAACACTAATTAAATAATTGCTTATGTAGTCGAGCTTTGCTCAAACTCTTGGAACATTAATAAGAAGTGATAAAGACCTTAGACTCTCTGTGATGGCCTCATTAAGAAGATTAATTTCCCGATCGGTGGAAAACAATAACCAGGAAGATGTAGACACTCTCGCTAATTTTGCGAAAAATTATTTACCTATACTTTTCAATCTTTACTCGACAAAACCACACGGTTCAGATGAAGAAGGACAACGATATGCAGCCTTTGAGACTATCAAGGTAAAGCCAATCTTTAAATGTTTCATAATTAAATTTTTATTTTACTGAATATAAAAATTAAAAACTTGGTTTTATAATTTTCAGCTTTACTTATCTATTACGAGCAAAAATTACTTGGACTTGTTTTTCGATAAAGCCATGGAGAAAATAGAAGATGAGAAAATAGAGGAATTTGAAAAGGAAAGTATTTTTGATCTCTTTAGATTATTCACGCAGTTTACAGACATTGAAAGAGTGAAAACTTTCTATGATTTTTGTGCTCCACTTTTAATTCAAAATGAGAAGCAAAAGGAGCAGAAAAAGGCTTACAGGTATAGGAAAATTTATAAAATGCTTTGTTTTTTTAATTCCTTACTCCGTATACGGGGGACACTTTTAACTTCACGTTTTTTTCTGATGGTGATGCCTCCGTACGCCTCGTTTGATATATTACAATAAAAGTAAATAAGTAAATCTGTAAATCTATTGTCCTAGCCCTTATTTGGAAACTATAAAATATGTTATTTTTTATTACGCATAATTTCAAGATTCCTGGAAGAAGTTTGCAGCAGCGAGAGTGAAATATGTAAGCAATTCGTTCTCAAAAATCGTCGAATGATTCAAAGCTTATTAAAGAAAGCCCAGCCTTTCGTACATAAAATAAGCAAAGGGGTAAAAATTGCTGTTTCTTAATTTTACCATAAATGTTTATTTTAGTGTTTGGTATTTCATTTATTCTTTTAATTTCAGGCTCGAATTCGGTGCATTATTCACCTCGTTAAGAGCCACCCGCAACTCGAAAAAACTAAATTTTTACAAGCAATTGTGCCTGAAGCGGTGATGTGCTTAAAAGAATTGAACGAGAAATGCAGAACATCTTCTTATCAATTGTTAAACACAATTGCTGAAAAATTTTTGAGTAACGAGCAAAATTTTAAAGAATATGTAGAGTTAATTGTAGCAGGTCTTGCAGGCGTTCCTATTTTTTGTAGTGCAACTTTACTTGCGCTTTCTTCGATCATCTATAATTATAGTGGTAAGATTAATCAATTAATAGTGCTCTTCTTTATTTATTGTTTTAATCACAAATCCATTTTTCAACATTAGGCTCTCTAGGAATGCAGACTATTCACGAAATATTAGGCCATACCTGTAATCTAATAACGGGACCGACGAGGGAAATCACTTTATCATGTTTAGCTTTCGTCAAAGTTTATTTGACAGTAATGCCGACTCCAGTGATAGGACCGACTTTACCTAAAGTTGTAAGAATTCACGTCTATCATATTTTCAAATTTAACAAGAAACAAATTTCACTACAATTAATTTTATTTTCATTGCTCAAGGTGGAAGCTCTTTCGAAAATGACAGACGATTGCAAGAGACACTTTAGGCAAAAAGTTCGAGATATCCTCGTGAAAATGGTTCGTAAATTTGGTATTGAAAACATTACGAATATGGTACCAAATTCAGACGAAACTATGTATAAGAGACTGAAAAATATTCGAAAGATTGAAACTAGGAAGCAAAAGGTTAAGGAAGAGAAAAATAAAGATGAGGATAGTGACGAGGAATTCAATCTCAAGAGAATGCCAAAAAGGTTATTTTTCATAAACTATTAAAGAAAGTATCTAAATTATTTATTAAATTTTTTGTTATTTTTAGTGTGGAAGAAATTTTGGCAGATAGCGAGGAAGAATTTGAAGACACAGAAATGGAAGATGCAAGTAAAAACCCGAAACGAGCCCGAAAGAAGACATGGATTCAGGAATCAGAAGATAATATTGTTGATTTTGCTGATACTACCGCAGCTAAAAACATTATTGGTTGGTTTTTATATTATTAATGTTATCTTCGTTTTTTAAAGTGATTTTTTACTTTTTATCAAATTTTTAATCACGTTTATAAATTTTAATTTGTAAATTTGTTCTGTTCAGCTACAAAACCTGGAGTGTCCTCTGGGAAACCAGTTAAAGAAAAGCCAAAAGATATCGGTTTCAAAACTGCCCCGGATGGTAGGTTGATAATTACAGATGACAAGGACGACGAAAGTGATGAAGAGGAAGAGAAGGGAAAGAAGACAAAGAAAAAATTATCATTTTTGGGAATGAATGAGGACGACTATGGTATTAAAACATTTTTTGCTGAAATAAATTAACTCTGGAATACTTTGATGCAGTACGACAACTAATAAATCATTTTAATTTTTCAGAAGAAGATGAAGATGATGTTAAGTCAACGAAATCGATAAAGAAGAGAAAGCATAGCGAAAGCGGAAGTGTTTACTCAGAAGCGGTTTCCTCTTCCTCCAAGTACAAAGGTTTATAAATTGAAAATAGTATTTAAATAACTAATCAATTCAAAATAAAAGGCCAGCGTTTCGATTTTTAAAAAATTTTCATTTTCATAGCTGGAGGTTCAGGAATTCACCGACCAGTGAAGGCCAGAAAAATGGAGAAAGAAGCCGGCGCTGAATATAGAGGAAAGAAAGCCTCAGGAGACATTAAACGGAAAGGAAAACCGGATCCTTATGCATATCTGCCACTCACCAGATCTGCTCTTAATAAGAGGTATAGATGATTATAAATAAATTTCATTATAGATCACATTCAACTTGAATCACACATAAAACTTAAATTTGTATAGGAAAAAAATGAAGAACGCTGGAAGGTTCAAGGGCATCATTTCTGGAGCTAAGAAGGGCGCGCAAATTGGCAGGAAAAACCAAAAGAAAATGAGAACGAAATAGATGAGTTCTGTAAAGTACTAACGGGTATGTTAATTATTTAAGTTTATTAGTTTTTCAAATAAATTAAATGTTCGACAAATACTAAATATATTACATGAAAGAAAAACCAGTTATGTCAAATAAAGAGTGTTTTCTGTAAACTTAAACTCCATGAAACTTAGTTTCATTCAATACCTAATATATCACAATTGAAATAAGATTGTTATGCAGCTCGCGTTGAAGATTTCTTGTAAATTACGTTCGAGAATTTACAAAAAAATAGATATTAAATTTAAAAATGATAACTTTATAACTTCTTTTGAAAGATGGCGTAATTCATTGGAAAACGAGATTATAGAGATTAATAATTTATTAAACTACTCATGGAATACTCAAAAACTGAGCGCAAGAATTTACAATTATCAATTAATTACACTTTAAATCTTGAAAAATACAACAGCTTGGTAGTCCTTTTTATCTGCAAGCAGTAAAAATAACTCCTCAGTATTTCTGAAGTTTTTATAAATGAAGGAAAATGTCATAGATGCAGAAAACAAAAATCAAATTCTTTTTTCAAGTTGGAAGGGATTTTATTCTTCACCTTTCTTCTGAGCTAAGTTTCTTGGGCAGCATTTCTTCTAAAGCTCCAGATTCGCTCATTTCTTTAACGATATCTAAGCCACCAATAAGTTCTCCATTAATGTATAATTGAGGATAAGTAGGCCAATCGCTGTACTTTTTAAGTCCTTCCCTGACAGTGTTATCCTCCAGGATATCGAAAGTTTGATAATCAGCTTTGTAGCTATCCAAAAGCGAGATTATTGTTCTTGAAAACCCACAACGAGGATTGGCTGGAGTTCCTTTCATGAACAACATGCATGGAGCTCGATTGACAAGCTTCTTTAATCTATCTTCCAGATTTTCGGTTTTGTTCTCGCCTGGGCTAAGCAGATCTAGGGATAACTGTTTCCTAGTTTTCTCTACTAAGGCTGCTGGGTTCACGCCATCTATTCGGTCCACTATTTTTCCACTTTTGTAGAGAATTACAGTCGGCACTGCCGAAACGCCATCCTTAACAGAAATTTGAGGGAAATCTTCCGCTGGAATTTTAGCGAATTTTACTTGCTTAAAGTCATCTAGTTTTAGCATTTCTTCAATGGCATCGCACATCTGGTTGCACTGTTGAGACCAGGGCGTAAAAAAATGGATGACGACCAAGTCCTTGGATCTAAAATGATAAGAGTAGGAATAAAAAACAGACGAAAGGTCATGGAAAACTTCACGATGAAAAGAAGAAAACAGTGATAAGTTACATGATATAACATTTTACAAACAATCTAGACATATAAAATCATTCTAAAAGAAACTTTTTTGAGATTATGAAATTTATGAAAATAATTTTCAGTAGCAAATTACGAATTCATTAGTATAAGGAAAAATTAAAAAATGTAAAACGACTCTATATTCAAAGAAATCATTGAAACTGACTCAATTTCAGGGTTCACAGCGTAAAATGAGCTTAAAAAGGGGGAAATAGGGTGCTATTTTCACGAAAAGGGGGGAAGATTTCACATTAATTTTTACATGTAGAAAAGAAGAAAAAAATGTTATTTAAGGAAATATTATATTTTTATTCATCTCGATATAGTTATAATGTTCTATTCAGTCAATTTTCTAAATCTAAACAAAGCATGTTCTCTATAAATATGAATCAGTCAAATGTTCACTGATCGAATCAATGATTTGCCTTTGCAGTGATTCATCGATGCAAAAAATATTTTTTGCTGTCAAATCAGTTAATTTTCACTGATTAAATCAGTGGAATTTGACTGATTTACATTAATCCCTTTTTAGCTATTTGAATAAGTCAAATTTTACTGGTAATCAGTAGATTTGGACTTATTCAGATTTAGAGAGTTAATTATTGTTTTGTTCACAACGTAGACTAAAGGAACAGAATCTTCTTAAAATAGAGATTTAACTTCTACACGTTTCTCTTAATTCAGTCTACGAATTTTTTAAGTCTATGTGAAATATAGATTCATAAAAACAGTTTTTGGTTCACAACTTGGAGAAATATAAACATTTTGAACTTTTAAAGGAACTTATATGTATTTGAAAGTCTAAGCGAAGTACGTTAAATTTTTTTTGGCCCACAATGTTAGGAAACAGAAATATCTTATAATATAAAACTGATTTACACATCTAGCAAAAATACATTTAACATTGTTTGGTCCTCGCCGTAGACGAATATATTTATTAGTATTACCTAAATTGAGTTTATGGTAAATAGTTTTTGTGCGCGTTCGCATGCGAAGGGAATTTTCCGCGTATTTCAAACATTGCATTTTTAATGAAAAAGGAGAAAAAGGGAAAAACTGTGCACCCTGGAATTTTTAAGAATATCAATTTTAACGTATATTTCAATAAAAAGGTTGACTAGAATTTAGAAAATAGACTATCTAGAATAAAATTATGTACGTGGTGAATATCTTCCAGAAAAGACGATCTTAACCTTAAAATTAAAGGCGTGCTATAAAATCGAGCCGGTACTTACTCGAGTAAGTGGTTGTACGCTTTTTCATCTTCGATTAAAACGTATCTTGGATTTTTTAATTTCTCCGTCATTTTTAACTCTTTTAGTAGCTTTTTGGTTTATAAATGAGTCAAACTTTGTTAAAGAATTAACCAATTAACACTGCAAAAACCACACACAAACTCACGAATCGGTGCAAATCAGCTGATCCCTGATATATCGTAATGAAATGCCAGAAGATGGAGCTGCAAGTTTTTCCCCCACTTTTTAAGGTTCACGTGCTTCCGGTTCCGAGTTCCGAGTTTTGATTGCGGCGTTTCACCTTTCACCGTTTTCACTAAATGATTTGATTAAATTTGATACATGTTAAATTGATGCTTTTATAGTTTTGTTCAATGAAAGAAAGTTATTAAGATACTTTTAATAATAATGAGATTAATTGTGAAGTGTTGTGTTGTGAGTGATGGAAAGTCTGGTTGTTTGAAGTTTATGAAAAACAATTATAATGTCAACAAGTTCTGGACATTCAAGTTTGAACTTTGTACAGGGTGATTTACAAACGGTTTCATTTTGGAGACGCGTTAGCTTGTGTTTACGAGATAGCTGGTGGTACAGACTCTATTAATCCGCTTATCAACCAGTAGTAGGAAAATTACCATCCTGTTGACAACAAGTCTAGCTGAGATTTCTAACCTTAAAATTCTACTGACACAACATCCTTGAGGATGAGCTTTCGGAAGTCCAGGAGGGATTCTGATGTTACTCTTTCAAATTCCAATCATAAGGAACTACTTTTTAAGATCCTTGTTATCGGTGATTACGGTGTTGGTAAGTCAAAGATACAAATTCTAAATAAATTCAAGATAAGGTGCATTCTTTTGTGCCAGGATTTAAATGATTCTATTTCTGTTAATAATTTTAAAAAAATATAAAAAATATGTACTTATAATTAAAAAGTTTGACATATCAATTGAACTTTCTTGATATTCTTATCTTTGTTTCTAATTATTTAGATAATAAGTAAGATTTTAAAGTTTTTATTGTATTTTACGATTTTGAAATTTAACAAAAATGTGATGTAAAAAAAATGTAAATACCATTTTATAAACTTTTTTTATTATGCTAGCCTAAAATTTTAAATTTAAACGAGCGTTTGAATAAATGTTTAGTTAATAACCAAAATATATAATTTGATAATTAACTTATAAAATAATTAATATTTTTGATTATATGCTTTTATAAACATGTCAAAGGAATTAAACTACGTATACACGAACGCAATATATAATTGCGTCTTCTGCTTATTTAATGGAAAGGATTTAAATCATAGAATTAGTGACGGAAAATTTAAAAAACCTGTAAATCAATTTTAAAGCTTTAAACTTTCAATTCTTTTCGATGAATTAAAAACTTGAAAGTGAATAAAATGGTAGAAAGTGAGAATCGAAAAATACATAAAGAAGAAGTCGTGTTTTAAGACATAGATATGTGAAGTGGTGGTCGAAACGATGCTATGAAATGGTATTTCTATTTTCAGGGAAAACTGCAATCGTAAGAAGATACACCGAAGGTAAGTTTAATTTTATTACATTTGTCAATTAAAAAAGTGATGATTTTGAAAAACTTTATCGTTATCGACAGAAGAGAAATTTGAAGAAAATATTTCCGTCAACTTTATGAAACGACGTTTATTTTTTTGTTGAAGATTCGGCAATGGCAGCCTTACAATTTTATTTTGTACTGTAATCTGCTCCATTATGTGCGATATAAGAAGCAGTAAAGTATTGTCCTTGAAGTATTTCGATTCAGCGAAAGCAGCTTATACGCACAGACGTTATTTACGCCACTAAAAATATATGCATCACAATTATTCAATGGCTAAGAATAAATCTAAAATTGTCCCTGGGTATAAAACTTTTGTGACTAGATTTTTAAAATTTTTGACGTAATAAAACTTAATACTTGTTAAATTCTGTCCATCCTGATAAAGTATCCAATAAATATATTCTCTTCAATTGATTATTCAAGTTTGAAAGTAAGACTTTCTAAATATTTGGATTGTCATTCCAAATTCGTTAATCAAGATAATGAAAAAATAAGAAAATCTTTCAAATTCAATTTCAGGCAAGTTCTCTTCGAACTACAAGATTACCATAGGTGCAGATTTTGCAATCAAATCACTTGATTGGGATCATCACACAAAAATCAATTTACAGTTATGGTAAAGATGCTTTGAGTGAGAAAAAAGCGTGTGGTAGAAGGAGGAAACATCTAACAGATTCTTTTTAATTTATGGGAGAGAAAGTTCGTAAAGGTTATCGCAATTCTTATTGAGATCAAAAACCTCAGTGGTTTCAACTTTCCTTAAATTGATTCTTCCAAAAAGAAAGAAACCAAAGCAATTACTTCGATAAAAACTCAAAAGGCCTTACAGGCAACGTGTAAAGGACGATTTATTTTTAAGATAGAAAAAAATGATACTTCGAAATATGGGGTAATCTTGATAAGAAATATTACTTAAAAGAAGAAAAACAACCGACCCTTCTGCCTCGCAGTTTATAAAGATTAGACCTATCTTTCTTCATCACTCTCTTTTAGTACATTTCCTGATTAGAGCTTTTCTGAATTTTAGGGATATTGCTGGTAACGAAAGACATGGTTACATGACCAGGGTTTACTACAAATATGCGTAAATATCTAAGTTATTTTGTACTTAATTAGTTATACATAATAATTTTAGTTACAGAAATATTTTTAAAATTCTTTATTGAAAAATATGTATTGACTATTAGTATATTTAATTCTATTTTGTGTGAATTTCTCATCATTTCTTTTATTTGAAAAATTGCTAGTGTGGCTGCAGCTTTGGTGTTTGACATTTCGCGAGCAGCTACGTTTCAGTCAGTAAAGAAGTGGCTAAGCGATCTTAGGGAAAAAATTACGCTGCCAGATGGTTCGAACATTCCTATAGTTTTGTTGGCCAATAAATGCGACATTCAACAAGTTGCCATTCCTAATGAACAAATCATCAGGTTCTGTAAGGAAAACGAGATTGGATCTTGGTACGTCACATCTGCCAAGGAAAACATGAATATTGGTAAGAAAAACCAATAAATGAAATTGATTTTTCATTAATTTTTTGAATCAATCAATTTTGGTAATTTCTTTTATTATTTCAGATGAAGCGATGCACTATTTGGTGGAGAATGTGCTAAAAGCAAAGATTCAGGATGAAATTCGAGAGTCTATAAAATTAAAAAATTCACCTGTGAGCCAAAGCAAAAGCACATGTTGCCATATTTGAATGAAGATCAGAATGTCTTTGTCAAAGTTTTCGGTGGATTACAAACCGATTATCTCACAAATATTATATTAAATTAATAATTGATCTTTAGATTTATTAATAGCCACTGTAAAAGTAGCTACATTGTTTACGCAAAGTTGATGCTTTAATTCCAAGTTGTTAATATTGTATTTATATATCTAACAATAAGATAGAAAGACAATAGACTTGAAACTCGTGCTGTGAGGTATTATATTTCTATTTTTACATGCAACTGTACAAAAGTCTGATTTTTTTTAGTTTTCACATCCGTCTTATATTAAACTAAAAATATTTTATACTATATTTTTAACAGCATAAGATCACTCAAATTATTTTTGTACACAAATCTTAAAATATGTATATTTTTACATTTTAAAGTAGATAAATGTCTCCTAATGCGCGAGACAACGTATTTGGCTCTTTAAACGCGAATCGTTGTAGATTGTAATAGCTAATGAGTTTAATATACACAAATTTGTCATCGCAATGTATATCGTATACTTTAATCTATGGTTTTGAACAATGAAATAAATAACTTAACCTAGACGCTGAAATTACTCTTTGCTACAAAGTATTCTCGGGGTGATCCAAAAATGATTAATTACCTTTTTTTGTATCGTTTATTGAAAATTTTAAACTTTAAAGCATTTGAATCTTGATTATTTTAATGTTCATTAATCATACAAATATTGAGCATTGATCTTTCAAAAAAGTAGAGACATTGAACAAATTTATACTAATTTCCTTTTTTTTAGATCACCTTAAAACTTGTATTGAAAATCTAAATTAACCTTGGTCTGCACTTACACTATCCTTTTTGGATATTTTTTCTTCCGTTTGATTTTTATCAGAGTTCATCTTCTTGTGAATTCTTCACAGCATTCATGGAAATGGAAACAGTTGACACCATAGTCTTACTGAATTCTTTTGAGTAATCTAGAAGCAGAAGATAACACTTGAGTTGTTTTTGGATTTAGAGAATGAGCTCTAAGCAAGAACTTGGCGCATTTGATCAATAATTGAGTAATAAAAAACGGTCATTGTTCAAAGACAAAATTGGAGAGAACATTATGTTAATATTTCGGAAAGGGAAATATATATTTAAATAAATGTAACTAATAACAAAATGATAAATATAATACTTAGACGAAACAGTTACTATTAAAGAGTTGAGACATTTTAAAGAGATTTTTTGTGAAGGATTTTATAGATATTAAAGTTAGAGGAATATACTGTGAACGCAATATATTTTTATGGAAGAAATTAAAGAGTAGAGGAACGATAAAACCGCTTTCGATTCGACGATTGTAAAACCAAGCGAACGAGAATGACCTTATAAGCTCACCCATAGCCCTAGAATTGCTATAATTGTTAGTCGATATCGTGGAATAGAAAAAAAATTAACGAAGAAAAAGAAATTGCCCTTATATTCTACGTTAATGAAGCTGAAATGGGAATTAAGAGTGTTAATTGGCTGAACGTTTTTTTAGCATTTTACTGTACTTAAGAGTTAATTAGTACCTAGCTCATTTGCCATACTCTTAAACATGCTACCCACTTGTTCTGCGTTAGTGGAAAATGTGCGTACGATTCTAACTCGCATCGCCTACTCCTGAAAAAATAGGTATAAAGAATGACAGAAGTGTCAACTTGAGAATGCGAGATCATTAGATACAAATTTATTGGTAGATTCACGTTGCACAGGAATGTAAATATAGAATTTTCGGTTTTAATTGAAGCTTCTGAAATTCTTAAAAAACCATATGGAGTAGAATTATTTTTTATTTGTGATTTCTTTTCAAACTTATTTTTGACAACAATTATTTGTTTCTCAGCTTGTTCAATTTAGGTAGGATTGGGATGAACTGCAAAAAATGATTGAGTTATTAACATTCTAATGGCTTAAAATTCGAATTTTTTTCTGATAATAGATTTTTCCCTTCTGTTTTACATACACATAAAAAGAATTTTATTGAGAAATTAGATTTCTGGAACTAAATTTTAAAAAATACAATTCTTTTCATTGGGTCATTTGTTTTAAAGTATGGAAGGTGGCAAAGGAGGACAGGAGGAAACTAATAAAAGTTCAGAGGAAGATTGATTGTGGCTAGAGCTTAGCGATTTGCTTTTTTATACAATGTACACCGGAATGGAAAGAATGAACTGAGTTTGCGACGTCGATTTACAAGATGACATGGACCAATTCGCTGAGGAAACGACAAGCGGAAATACGAATAAGATTGTAAAACTAGCTGAACTGAAATCTTAGATTAGAGAAATTGAATTTATATCTAAATTGAAAATCGTGGTTTCATTGGACTATGTATTCATTATATTCTTTTTAATCACGATGTCCACTTTAATTTTTGAAACCCAAATATTTTGATTTTAAATCGTTTAAATTCAAAAACTATTTAAATTTAAATTTTTTAAGTCAAAAGTCTTTATGAACTTGAAATCCCAAGATCTATTTTTATTTTTTTTGAGCCGGCAGTCATTTTAATTCAATTTTTATAGATTATATTTGTAAAGAGGCACAAAACTAAAATACATTCCAGTTTCAAATGATTTATTTTATTTATAAATGATCTAATCTTTGAGGAATATAAATTTTAAAGATTTTCAGTTTAAAATGAATTATTGAATAAGTATTTAAAACTCTATATCTATGAGAAATTACTTTCGAAATTCAAGAAAACTTTTGGAATAAAAGTATTTTAAGTTCTGCTAGTCGAATGAAAAAATAATTTGCTCAAATATAGCAAAAAGAGATCTTAGACTTGAAAATTCTTTGAATTTGTTTTCTTAAAATTGCTTATGTGAATCAGTTGAAAGGGTTGCGAGAGTCTACGTTAAATTTGATTCCATGATCATGCCAGTCCCAATCTTAAAAACCATCAAGTGCCCTTCACTTACGAATAAAGTAGCCGCGCTTCGTTTAGGTCAGAGTTTGGTAACCGTAACGAAGTGGTGGTTACCTTGGCCCATGTTGTTTTGCCCTGGAGCACTGCTTCCATGAGGTGAGAGGGTGGCTCTGATTTTTGAGCAGCTGATCACTCCAGCATAAGCTTGCCGATACTGCTTGTTCATGATAACGTAGATTATGGGATTCACACATGAGGCGAAGTACAACAGCAAATATCCCATCACGTGAAAACCTGGAATTTATATATATATATATATATTATATTTTTAATTTTTACTTATCAAACTTATGAATTTTACAATAACAAATATTTATTAATTTTGATTTTGAATTGAAATATTAGAAACTTGGAGAAATGGAAAAATTTATTTCAAAACATTTTTTAATGTTAAAAGAAATTTAAGACAATTCAAGATATTTGAATAGAATCAAGTAGATATCGAAATTGCATTTTCTTAAGGGTTTTAAAGGGACGTAAAAGATTTACAACGGTTGTAAAATTTCAAATTAATTAGTTGAGTTTGAAATTTCTGACACTGCCTACATTATCGGGGAATCACTAGTCGCGTTTTTTCCACAGAAAGATTTCAAATTCTTTAAATTTGGAAGAAATAATATTGGAAAAAGAAATTAAAAATATTTTTCAGTTTAAATTAAATTGAAGTACAAGTAAAAAGTGCTGGTTTATTTAAAAAAATGTTGAACTCAATCTTTTCAAAAATTTAATAAAGATTTTAATATTTCAAATAGGAGTTGTATGGAAAGTTTCCTTGGATAAGAAAATGATGACTCAAGATACTCTCTTTTATCTTTGCATTAATAGTTCTTTTTTATTAATTCATCACTGAAGGTTGAAATTTCTCTTCCAAGATCCTTACCAGGATATCTGACCTCTGCGTCAGCGACTTTTACAATCGTGATAGGAAGGTAACAAGCGACGAAGCTTAAGAAAATGGCCAGCACCATTTTCGTGATCCTCCATTCGCTTCTTTTTTGTTTGATTTCTCTCGTATCTCGTCCTGCAGTGTGAGGCGATTTTACATTCGGAGTTGCATGTTTTCTCATCCTGGACTCTGAACTAAAGCACATCCATAAATATCAATTTTTTTAACGATCCTTCAAAAACAACATTAGGTTTTTTAATAAGTTTTCCATGTCAACAAATATTATTTCTATTGATTCCAGAAAATTTGAGCAGACTGAAGATTTTGAAATTAATCATTTAAATTTAAGAATAAACTATGCTTCATTTTTGAATTTTTTATAATTCGTATGTCAAAACTACCTGTTCTTTTGATTTTTTACTTCTTAAATCTCTTTAATCATTTATTTTTATCATTTAAATTAGATATGAAAATCCTAGGCATTACTTTAACTTCATATAAAAAAATGATTGGATTAATACAAATTTTAGAATATTTGAAATTAAAAATTTTTTATTTCAAAATAACAAATATTTGAGTTTGAAGTTCAATTTTACAAAATGCTTCAATTTTGGAATCGTCATGTAAAAAACATAGAAATAAAGAATTGCAGATTTAAAAAAATTAATGTAAAAATCTGTATAACTGGAAAATAATGCAGGCTTCTAAAAATGTTCACGAGCTTTTTACTTTGTACAAACATTGCTTATTTTTTCAAAAATGATATTGATAAGTATCAGCTTTTATTTTGTTTATAGACAATTTAGAGCTCTTTGAACAATATTTTATTTTTTATACGCGTCATATTCTTTTAATTTAGATTTTTGGTTTTATTTGATGGCATTTATAATTAGAATTTTTACAAAATTAAATTTACGCATTCTGTTATAAAATTTAGAAATTAAACTTAACAATTAACCATATTAACAAACTTATCAAGATATAACAATATTTTAATTCGAATTGTTCAAATAAATGTTTATTACAGTTATAAATTTCGAAACGCCTGATATTCAAACCATCTAAGCATTAAATGAAATCAGAGAGTTGGATTCTTATTATTTGAATGAGTCAAGCAAGATGAATCTACAAAAATTATTCCATTCAATTTAAATTGAATGACGTAAGAAAATTAGTCATAAGCTTCGTGAAAAATAATTGTTTCTTAGTAAAGGATTGTAATTTTAAAAAAGATGAGATTTTCCCAATCTTGCATATAATTACAAGTAGAAATAACAAGAATGGAAGACTAAGTAATTCTTTTTCCCAGGGATGTATAATTAAGTTTTACAATTTGCAGTGGAATAAAGCACTAGAGTTACATTAACTAGAGTTTCAATTTCATGCACACACAGCTGGCAATTACACCAATGAAAAATGTAGAATTAAGTAAAAATAATTATGGCCAAATAAACAAGATATTTTTCTGATAAGTAAAATTAATTTGTAATTGTTATAAATTTTCGGTGTGGTAGCAATTATATATAAAGAAACTCCACATAATAAAACTATGCACAGATAATTTTACACAAAAAAGATTTTAATGCTTGCTGCAAACATTTTCGTTCGTTAATTTATATGCTCATTTCATTATTTATATGATTTAAAATTAAGAATACTCTTTTAAATGAATGATGCAAGAGGAATGATTTTACGAAATAGTCAACCCTTTTTTAATTGTTCTTGTGTTATTGTGGGTATATTTTTCTCAATTTTTTAAAAAAAGAAATAAAATTGGCACATCTAGAATTTTTTGAATTAAAATTATACAAATTGATAGTTGTGTAAAATTTATTCAAAATTTTCTTGAGCCAGTCAGTAATTTTAAGAAACGAAATTATTTAACATTTATTTCTACTTTTTACAAATTTATAAAACTGATAACTTTACCTGTGCACGACCCAAAAAATTTTCGCATAGCATCCAACAATTACTATGCAAGGTATGACGAATCCAGTGATAAAGAGGAAAGTCTTGGAAGTATATCCTCTTGAGTCTCTCACAATTGAGCAAGTTTCAAGATTGGGATCGTAAGCGAATTTTCCTGAGGAAGAAATTTTAAATTTAGTTCAAGAGTTCTATGAGTTTGTAGAAGAGCTATTCATTTTAAAAAACCATATGAAATCTCAAACTATTCCATTTCCTTGCAAGAAGATGAAAATACATAGTCTGCTATTCTTTAGCTTTAAATCTAAAAGATTTTTATTTTTGTTCTTACCCCAAGATCCAACCAAGGTGGGAACCTGCATTCCATACGAAAACAGCCAACAGAATAATATCATCAAGGCTATCCAGTGTTTTTTGTACACTTTGTTGTATATATTATGATGAGTAATCATAATATACCTAATGAAGAATTTACAATCATTAACATTTTTGATTTGAAAAGACTTTTCAAATTACACTCAAGATTCCCACCAACGAGCGTTCCCTTATGCGAGGTACGAGCACGTCACCGTTCCCTACAACGAGCAGCTGATCGATCCATCTTCCCCCATTACTATGGGATAAAGCGCGCTCGAATTTGATATATAAAGGGAGCGAAGAAAAACATTATTTTAGGTTAGGATCGATAATGGTTAATCTTCCTGTGCTACAATAGATTAATCGGACTATATTTTGAGTACATACCGTCAAAAAAGTCAATTCTATGTTGAATACTCGCAAATTACTCTTTCATAAACTTTTTCACTACATATAATTATTCAAATGGTATTACTGACTGCGCGAATCATATAACGCGCATAACAAAAAGTTTTTCCAGATTCTGATTAAAAACCGATAATTTTTTATTTTTTAACTTTAAAACTATTTTTATTCTCTCATTCAGGCATCAACTGGCACATTTATGGCAAATTTTCTAAGAATTTTTGGAATAATATAAAGTGAGTTATTTAAAAAAATTCCATTCAGCGAATGGAATATATGGAATATATTTTTATATCTGCAATATAAATAAACTTTCTTTAACTGAAAATTAAAAAAAAAAATTAGAAACAGAACTTTGAATTGCATAATTATGGTTCCAAACGTAATAGTTAATTTAGTACTTTTTCACAAATACTTTGAATTGCCCTCCAAAAACAAGAGACAGTTTCGTGGCGTGATTGGTTGAAGGCTGTAGTAATATCTAGTAAATTACACGCATATTGTCTAGGAAGTGAAAAGACATTTTTTTAAACTTTTTTTATATTACGGTGATGAAAAGTAAACAATACCAGTGATTTGCTGTCAAAAAGTAATGAATATTATAAAATCTCCAGACAAGTTTATAAATCTCCCAATGAAATATCCTGATAGTTATTTTTCGTCGGTGGCAACACTGGTATGGAGGGGATCCCTCTTGCGCTCGTTGTAGAGAACACTCCGAAGCTCGAGCTTCTTGTTGGAGGAAATCTCGAGTGTATTTATAAATTAATTTTTCAGAATTTAATGCTTTATTATAAATAAATGATAAATGATTATAGCATAATAAAAAAATATAATTAGTGAATTTCAATGTAAAAAATCACCTATTTACAGTGATTGCTCCTACAAGAAGAAGGCTAACACCAACATTTCCGTATCTAAGAAATGGCACAAGTACGCAAAGAAATCTGATGTCTGCCCATCTTGCATCGATAAATCGAATTGAATCGAAAGGTAATACAAGAAGGCAGAAGATAAAGTCTGCCACACATAAGCTACAAAAGAAATAAATTATCGTTAATTTCATTTGTTCAAGAATGCAAAGGATGAAAATGTGAGTTTTTTCAGAATATTATTCAATAATGTAATTTCTTTTAATTTTATTTATTGTTCATTCCTCTATCTTATTTTAATATCACAAATTTGTAGAATTTGGCAAACATAAAGTTGAAAGTTTTCGAATATTAAAATGAATTCAACTGTTGTTTGAATCAGATTAAATCAGATAGGAAAGGTTTTAACTTTAAATAATTACAATTTCACATTCTATTTTACAATTCTACTACACATTTGAAAATTTCCAGTTATTCAAGAAATGAAAATTTGTAAGTTGAAAACTTGCTACTGAATTTTTTAATATTAATCATAATATATCTACTAAAAATTTTCACTTTTCCACGTATATATATTTTTGTTATAAATAATATTAAGCTGTTTATTTCGATTAATATTGTTAAGAAAATTGCATAGCAAATCGATAAGTTAATTTTAACATTAATTAATTTTTAAGTTTTACTTATCAAACTTATAAATTTTACAATAACAAATATTTATTAAATTTTCGACATTTCCTGTAGTCTGATTTAAAGGATTTTGAATTATATCATTTTCAAGTTTCAAAACTAAATTAATAAATAAGTTGAAAACTTGATACTGAATTTTTTAATATTAATAATAATATTAATATGAATTTATTAATTTATGACTGAAAATTATGAAACATCAAAAGAATTAAAAGATTTTGGTTATAAAAATAAAACTACTTTTAATACAGTAAAATCTGGAAAGAATTTCAGGGGTAGAATACTCGAACCTGTAGTTATAAAAATTTGGATAATTACAAATTTAAAAAATTCAAAATAATCTTAAGTACAATAGAAAACTTCTCTCTTGAAATAATTCAAATTCTTTGAGTTTAAATGCAATTACAATTGAAAAAATTTCAAGAGATTTCAAAAGATTGAAAATATTATTATTGCAAAATTGATATTAATTTATTAAAGGAAGAATTAAATAGACAACTGGAAAGAATTTCACTTGAAGCGACCATTACCTCAATTTTTTTTCGGACAACATTTTTTTCAATTTGTTTTTTTAGTGAAAGTGTGGACAATTTTATTTCTAATAAAATGAACTATGGAAAGTTTTAATCATGTCAAAATTATTGACTTGTTCTATTTAAGACCCATTAATGAATTTGAGCTCTTTTGGCTGAAATAATTTCGAATAGAAAAAGTCTATAATTTTTATCCGATTTAACGTTTCCACACTTTCACTAACAAAAAAAATAATAATAAATGACATAAGGATACTCAAAGTGAAAAAACTGACCAGAATTTAAGAGGATCAATCAAAGAATCTGCTTACTATACAGTTGACTAAATTTTCGTTTGATTAAACCAAAGATCTTTCGTTTTGATGCGATTTGGTTGAATCAAACAAATATTTTAGTTGATTCAGCCAAATTTTGTTTGACTGAACTAAAGATCTTGCTTTATTTAAAATAATTGTTGGTTCGGTTAGATCAAGTAAATTTTTTTCTGAATGGAGAAAATTGTCGCTATAACTAATCAATTTATTTGTTATAAACTGAAATAATGTACAAATATTCTCATAGTATTTTAGATAAACCTTTTTTTATTTTGGAACCAAGATTGCAAATTCTGATTTTCAAGTCGAGAGGAAAACAAAAATCCTCTAAAACCAGAGAATTTATAGTTCAGAGTAGAGCCGTAGGGAACTCCACTAATACTAAAGCATCTTTTCGAGAAAGTATGTTACTATCACTCCTTCAAAGAAGTGGCCATAAACAGAAAACAGTTGCAGATTAAATCTTGCAAGGAAAAACAAATTGCTTTCAGTAATGAAAAGTTATATAGATTAAATTTTAGTGCAATCAAAAAATGAACAGATTTTCCATGTCTGTTATGAGAGATTTAATTATTTTTTAAATTTAAAGCTGTATATAACATTATAAATGAACCATCACTTAAGGGTTCAAAATTTCGATATTTTAATATTTCAAACTAATCACTCAATTAAATCCTTCTGCATAGAAAACTACATGAGAAACCAAACGGGAAACTGTATATATATAATCTGGACTCAAATAAACATACAATACAGCCCTCCATATGGGTCTCAATGTAGATTCTCATATAGTTTTGACTTTGACTTTAGTTGAAAAAAAGAGAACTGCATTTCCTCGGCAAAATTTGCACTCAGAAATAAGATTTGATTAAATCAAAGAAAATTATTAGCTTGTAATACTTTCTTTGATTGAAAGAAATGATTTATTCGAATTGAATAAAATTTGTTTGATTCAAACAATGTATCTTTGAACCAAATAAAAATTTGTTCAAATTGAATAAATTTCTGCCTTAAGAGCATGTGATACTTGAGAAAAGTAGCAAGTTTATGTAAACAATATTATCCAGATTCTACATTTTTGTGTCCAAAAAATACATAAAATTTTGTTTCCAAAATTTGTGAAATGTTACTTAAGATTAAATCAGACGTGGATAGACTACTTTTGGTTTTGACGGTGAAAGAACATTTTCCGATGTATTTTGCTAAAATTGAACATTTTCTCTATTTCGAAACTAAAAGTAGTCTATCTACCTACGAATTTATCTTTTCTACCATTTCTCTTTTAAAACAAAATTTTATGTACTTTGGACAGAAACATACCATACATCAATGCATTAATTTCTTTGCATTCAAGAAAAATTTATATGATTTAAATAAATATTTACTTGGCCCAAAGATGTTTTGTTTGAATTAAGAAAACGTTATTTAATTCAAATAAATCTTTCGTTTGAATCACAAAAAGCCTTTCAAGCAAATTATTTTCTTTCATTTCATCAAATATTTTTTCTCAGTTTGGTTGCTCACATCAGAGGTGGTTTGCCTCACATCCTAGTCTACGAGGAACTGTTTCAAAACTAAGGAAAATATGTAGCTTTACCCGAAGAATATTCTTTTAAGTTTTCCTAAGTGGCTTTTATTCTTCAGAAACTTTTGTCCTTTACCGATGAGTAAAGACATTTGAAATCGCTTGAGAAATGCTGATTTCCACGAATGAACGGAAACGTTTATCTTAAAAAACAAGGATTTTAATATTTAGAAGGGTCATTTGTTGTTGTCATAGTCATCAGTCCTGGGACTGGTTTGACAAATTTACAAGCAACATTCACCAGTCATTTTTTCATCCTTGTAATATTGCATAAAAAGTAATTTATCTAAATTGATTTACAGAAAATTTTTTATCTTGCAATTGTTTAATAAGAAAAAATCACAATTATAATGATTTGCCATTGACCTTTTGTGTTCCATTTTTTCATAATATTCAGGCACACGTTTCAGTTCTATATTGAAGGAGGAGGGGGAGGGAGGGGGGTAGTAACATAATTTACGAATAATTGAGTAAACAGTATAGCCACTTCTTAAAAAATATACACTTAGAACATATTTTGTAAAAACGTATTGAAATTGAAAAATTTTTAAATTTAAACTTATCCTAATGCTTGCTGACAAAATTTAGCGTAAAATTTATTAATTCGAACTCTAGACAAAACGCGAAAGAAGCACTATAACTTGAAATTTAATTCAAAAATATTGCGACAAAAATGTAAACTTCCCGTAAAATTTTTTAATTCGAACAATCATGTACCACATATAAACTGCATGTATAGAATAGTATATTTAGTATCAAGTGCGGAAAGAAAATACGAACAATATTTTTTGTTCGCTGTATACCGTAAGTTAGCCGTGTCTGTGTCGTTTAGCGTGCAGAAAGATGATTTTCCTGCACTAGTGCGGTAAAATTTTAAGTTTGTTTTAATTTTCCGCACACTTAAAATTTTACCGCACTAGTGCGGGAAAATGAACTTTCCGCACGCAAAACGACACCGACAAAGGTAGCTTTCGGTGTACGGCGGACAAATAGTACATTGTACAACAAGGGGGTAAAGTTGATCATTTAAGGAGAGTGCGATGTTTTAAATGATCTTACCCCCGTGTTGTACACGGTACTTTATACAACAAAAGCATGTTTTTCTCGCTTTTTGACGTGTGTTTTACGGGCGTAAAGTTTGTTATTTAAGTCCTGCGGGCGTAAATAGGGAGTGGGGGGTGCTTAAATGACTACTTTTAAGCACTCCATCCCTATTTACGCCCTAGGGCTTAAATGACAAACTTTATGCCCGCAAAACAAGCGTCAAAAAGCGAGAAAAACATGCTTGTGTTGTATAAAATATATTTTAATATATATTTTGTATAAAATATATTTTATACAACACGAGCATGTTTTTCTCGCTTTTTGACGCTTGTTTTGCGGGTATAAAGTTTGTCATTTAAGCCCTAGGGCGTAAATAGGGATGCAGTGCTTAAAAGTAGTCATTTAAGCACCCCCCACTCCCTATTTACGCTCGCCTTCGCCTCGAAATGTAAACATCGCACGAGATTTTAAATGATCAAATTTACCCCCTTGTTGTACAATGTACTAATAAAGCATAGTTTTTTAAATTGAATGAAAGCTACAGTATTTTACAACATTTTTTCGAGAGCCAAATGAAAATGTCGAGGAATAGATTTAGCAGTGAAGAATAATCAAAAATGAAAGCGAATTATGTGGGTCATTTATTATAAAATACTTTTCGATGATAAAGCACTTAAGATACTTAAGGATTGCTAGTCAGCGTAATTGCAGCATAACGAGCACTTAATGAGCAACAATAAAAATCCTTCCAACAAGTTCCGATAAAAATAAACATGACGAATGCAAAAAATACAGCCTGACTTTATTTCTCTTTTCTGTCCTCTCTTGTTTGATGAAATTCCCTAAAGTACCTTAAATTCACAATTTGCCCTTTTTTGTCCACTTTTTCTTGCTTTTATTAATCATTGTTTAGCGCGAATGAATTTGTATACAATTTATATTTTACATCATTAAGGATTGACATGATAATTGCTTTTCTACGTTGGAAAAAGGGATTTTATACTGAATAACATTATTTTTTCCCCCCAAAAAATATATTCGAGGTAGGAAATCAAATTGAATTCAATATGTTCTAACGTAAATCAGTCTATAATCAATATTGATAATTGATATAATTTAATAACAAATCTTTATTAATAGATTTCCAAATTTTAAAATTCTTGAAATGTGACCTTATTTACAAAATTTTTAGTTCATATTTGAAAAAAATTGGAAAATTTTTACTTTTTCAATTCTGAGCCAATAAGTTTTCAGACATTAAGAATCATTCAGTTTTTAGAAATTTCAAACTAGAAGGCTTGCAAATGTCAAAAATTTTATATAGTAGACTGGCTTTATGTCAGAAAAAAATAGCATTCAAATAAAACTCTCTCCACTTTATATAATTATTCAAAACTGTCCCCATTTCCCTTAAAGTTGAATTTCTGAGGTACTGCGATCCATTAGAGTAAAATAATATGAAAATATAAATTAAGAACTAAATTAAAATTCAGAAACGTACCTTATTATAAATGCAGCAGCGACGTTTCGTACTTTGGGGTACTTGCTGAGAGCAATGATAGTTAATAAATTCCCTAGCAAGCCAACGATCATAATCAAAATCGCTGCTATAGCTGCAAAAGTTCGCAGAGGTTTGGAAAATCTGAAATGAATTGTAAAAATATAATGGATATGTTTATTCCAATTTCAGTCAGGTTTCATTAATTGTAACATTATTTTATAACCTTTACAATCCCGGAATGTTTTTGACCGATTTTTTTTTTTTTAATATTAGAACAAAAAATTAAGTTAATATTTCATAAATAACTCGTGTGATATCATTTTTATCATTATTTATGTGGTTGAAATAAAAAAAATGCATCATTTGTTTCATATCAATTTATTTTACAAATAACGAGGTGAGTATATGAAACACACAATAATTGTGGCTTCCGGGATTGTAAAGATTAAACCAATTTTTATTCATTATTTAAGGGGTTTACCCCTACTTTTAAGTATTTAAAAATTTCTCAGTACCAAATTGACGTTTTGGAATATTCATTATAATGTAATGGAATATAATTATATGAGGCTAAAATATATTTTGCTAAAATTAAACTTTTTTTCGTTTTCCAAACTATATGTACATCCGCTTTTATCTCCTCTACTATTTCCCAAATTTTGAAAACAAAATTTTATGTTCTTTGGACACAAGCATGTAGAAATCTAAAATCAATAAAATTTGCTAATTTCCTGAATATTATAATATGTCCGTAAGATAATGTTTGGCTAAAACAGAAATGAAGACTCAAATGAAGCCTAATTTTAGCGCTGAATGTATGCTTTTATCTTATCTTTATCCCTTTCAGTAGAATGAAAGTCTTTTCTCTAAATACGAATTGATGAAAAGTAAGCCACTAATTCGAATTAATGGAAACTCCTACTAATTGAGGGTCCGGGTCAAAAAACTCGCTGAACACTAGAAAACGCGTAAAAATATTATCCAAACGTTTGAGGACATGAGAATTTCAAAAGTTACGGAATTAATTTTTATTTTATATAAATTTGTAGCGAATAACCGGACACAACTTTTGCTTACTTTAACATTTTTGTGTGATCATTCGGCAACGTATCCTACACATAGAGATATTACAGATAGAGTGGACAAGCGATAGGCCGCTCTGTAAGTGGCAACGTCAGTCTGGAAACTCGGTGAGAGCGAAAGAGAGAGACGATGGGAGGTTTTTTCTGTCTTTGTCTACGCATACCGCGTTAGAGAGAGTCAGCCTAACCCTTCAAATCACTCTCTCTCTCGCCCGAGCTGACAGGTTTCAGGCTGGCTTGTCGTCTCTATCTGTAATATCTCTATGATCCTACACGGAAAAACGGTAAAGCTGAGAAAACTATATACAGAATTTTAGTTCAGCAAAATACTTGTGTCGTGACTATACGATATTGGTATTGTAGGTAAACTGAATGCGTGACGCACCGAAATGCTTTTTTTGCCATCGTACCATTATAATTTCGTTCGTGCAAAGATAGAAGTATAGCTGCTCGACCTTTACCGGTATATAGTGTCTTGACCCATGCGATATAGGTGAGACAACTATACTGGTTTGCCGCGCGCCCTATACATTGCTTCACATGCACGCGATTCTAACCTCGAAATGAGAAAGAAGTGTCATTTGTTTGTCGATTTGTTTGGAGCATTTTTTCTTTGTTAGAAAGATCATTTTTGCGTATCGCGTATTGTTTTATCAGACGTGAAAATTCACAACAGCAATGGACGAGTGGGTGAAGAAAAAATTTACTGATTGGGGATTAAGAAAATATATCGAAGCTTTCGAAGGGAAGTACTAACATAGTTACAATGATTTGACAATCATTTTTTCTTTCCTATTATTTATAATTAAAGCTATGGATTACAGAACATGTGACAACTCTATCGCAACATTGTTATAACAGGTCGGAACCACATCGGATTATGATAGACAAGATTATTTTCAAATTTTGTGTTGTGGTCGTGATATTGTAGTGACTATATTGAAATTAAAATGCCAAAACCAAAAAGTACATGGCGAATTCGGAAGCACAGAATCGTTGGTGAGATTTCTTATATCCACATTATTGATCAAGGTAAGTTAATTCACTAGATTCATTATATAAATCCTAACATTGTAGGTTATATTTTCTAGACGGTTTATTTTATTTTGAATGTACGTAATTTATCAAAAATATTTCCATTTTGTTCTAAGATGTAAATATGGTAAATAATAATGAGAAGTATTGCATTACAATAAACATGAAGTAGCATGAATTAATAATTGTAGTGATAATAATACCACAAATAGTTGTTGATGCAGAAGACGAAGAAAAAGGAAGAGAAGTTACTGTCTTGCAAGCCGCTAATGAAGAAGAAATTCCAGTAGAAATGGAACCCGAGGATTTTCAAAAAGTTTCAGAGGAAATGGAAAATCCTATTGCTTTTCACGAAACTTTTCAGGTAATGAACTAGATTATTGAAATTTTTTTTTATTAACGGTAATTTGAAAAGAAAAGAAAATTATAATTTTAAATGTAGAACGTTATTGTGTTTCATTATTTTTTATATCGTATATTCAATTTTCCAAGTTGAATTTTTAAAAAAGAAAATGATTAATAATGTAATTTATTTTTAGATTCAGAAGAATCGAATAGTTCTACAGACTATGAAGATGGGTTTGAAGATTATATTGTTTGTATACTCGTGATTATACTGTTGCATCACTAAACTGAACTTATAAAATAAATTTTTTTGAACCAACTATTTATTGTTATTAAACAAAAACCTTTTAAATTTTACTATTTGTAGAAATACAAAATTAGAAGGGTCTATATCTGGGCCAGATCGGGCCCCCATTTTACGGGCCCAGATCTGAGCCCGATCGGGTAAGGCGTTTCATTACTGGTCTAGCGCTAGACAGATTACCCTATCGCGGCCACATTTTTCCTGATCGGGGCTCAATCGGCGCTCCACCAAAATTTCTGCACGGGGATCGCTATACATCGTATTGTCATATCAACGAACTTGTATCCTTCGCGGAGCAATATGAGGTTTAGGAATACCAGTATAGCTGTCTCACCTATACTAGTATAGTTCTGAAGACCATACAGTAGCATTGGTCTGATAGCAATATTTTCTAGTTCTGAGGACCAAAATATAGTATTCTCAGCTATACTATTTTTTCAGTGTATCTGATACGCGACTAATGATCTTCCAATAATGTAGGAAGTGGCAAAAATTTCGAACTCAGCCTCCTAATTTTTAATAATATAGATAAAAAAAAGGACAAAGAATTTCCCTAAAATCAATGATTTAAAAAAACATGAATTGTCGTAAATTAGTTAAATTTGTTTTAAATCTCTTGAAATTTGAAATACATGCGCAGTATAATCTAGCGATGCTTACAAAACAATAAAATATCTGATAATAATCCTTTGTTTAATAATTCTCAATTTCAAATTGAGCCCACGGGAAGAAGAACCCGCCGAGCGCTCGAAAAAGGGGAAAAGTATTGTCCACTTTCTAAAATTGAAGTGAAAAAAAAAAGTTGTAAAAACTCAAAATAAAAAAATATAAGTTGATAGAGCTTGTCAAAATACAACTTTTATTCCTCAAGTATTTTTTAGTCCAACATATGATTATTACGAAAAAAAAAATAAAAGGTATTTTCTGAATAACCTAAAATCATTATTTCAAAAAACATATATTGCGATTTCTCGGTAAGTACTGCACGCAATGGATTAAATTTTGCGTATTTTCATTCAGTATTCATTGCTGATGCCGAATAGTCATTTAAAAACGATAAATATCATCAACATTTGATAATATTCAGTAACAAATTAATACCTGTCAATTCTTTGGTTTTCGCGATTCGGAGTGAAAAAGGGACGAATAAATTTTATGTTTCAAAAAATATGAAGTGACAAAGTTATTTATTTGTATTTAAGGAAGTTTTTCGGAAAATTTCAAATTATTCGTAAAAAATAAAGAATTGAGAGGGTTGTTAATAAAAAGCGCGCGACGCACGAAGTGCTAAAGTTGAATTATTCATCAGGATTCCGCGGTTTTCTTAGTTTATTTGGATATTCGTTTAAATATTTGCCACTGAAAATCATTGAAATTCATAATATGTAACAATAAAATAAAATTATCTAAGTTCAAACTTCTCCCACCTCCAAAACCTTATATATATGATGAATTGTGTGAAACACCTCAGGACGATTCTATTGGAATAAGCAGGCAAAAAATTAAAGATGTTCGAGCCTTATTAAGATATTTGAGCCCAGGTGGAAACAAATATTACGAAGATATATTCACGAAAGTCCCAGTTAAGAAATCCAAATGAAATAGTTTTTCAAGATGCAAGATTAAGGTATTATTATTGAGGTGGTATAGAATGATGTTTTAATAGATATATTGTGTACAATTGTAAATTATTTTCATTTTTATAATAATAAAATTTGTATAAAAAATACAAAACGTCAAATTTAATTTCACGATCAATTGTTTGCGAAAAAATTATGTATACAATCGCATGATTTTCAGTAGTAAATTCACAAATAAACAAATAAATAACTTTGTCACTTCATATTTTTCGAAACATAAAATTTATTCGTCAATGAATACTGAATGACAATACGCAAAATTTAATCCATTGCGTGCAGTACTTACCGAGAAATCGTAATTTATGTTTTTTGAAACATTGATTTTAGGTTATTCAAAAAATACCTTTTATATATTTTTTTCGTACTAATCATGTTGGACTAAAAAATACTTGAGGAATAAAAGTTGTATTTTGACAAGCTCTATCAGCTTATATTTTTTTATTTTTAGTTTTTACAACTTTTTTTTTCACTTCAATTTTAGAAAGTGGACAATACAATTGTACATCAATTGATGTTGATCAGTTACCATGTTTTTTTATTTTCGTGGATTTTAGATTTGAAACAAAATCCAGTGAGATATTTGTGTCTCATTATTGAATATAAATTTCTAAAAATATTCAGATAAATGTATTGAAAATGTTCACGGCATCGCATTCTTTCCTATAAAATACAAATTTTCGTTAATTTTCAGCGAATGGATCTAAAAATTTTCAGAAATCTTTCTTCAATACTGAGGAACAAATGTCTAACTGAAAGTTTGAAATCAAAAACTCCCTCGATACTCTTTGTTGGCGAAACTAGAAACACGTGGTAATCGACCGAGAGCAATTTGCAATTGAATATTATGTAACAATAGGCAATTATCAGACGTTTCATTGCTGTGCACACGGAGAAAAATGGATATTGAAAAGTAAATATTCAAATAGGAGATATTCATCCATAATATCTAGATATTGACACGCAATATTAAAATATTTTTTTTCAATATATAAAATTTTCCAGAGAAGTAACGTTTGATATTCAGATTGAATAGTTTAGATATTGAAGCATGAAGTGCGCGCGCATATATATAAAGGTCATGTGATCACTTTTTCGCTCTCATCGAAATCTAAGTGAATCTAAGATTGACATGCTTGCAGCGTTCCGGAAAGATAAATTTTGAAAGTTTATTAAAGTTTCCTTAAATTCGAATAAATGTTTTTAATGGAATAAAAGTGATCGGGTCTTTAACTTGAGATGCAGTAAGTAAAACATATAAGTTATATATTTTCTCTATATGTGGTTTATAGCTGAGAATGAAATCTAACCTTAGTGTTAAAAGGTTAAGTTTCTAACAAGAACATTAAATTAATTTTAGACATGCCAAATAATGAAAATGAGAGCGATGTATAAATCTACTATATATACTTATGTACATAATAAAATATAATTTGACATTTTTCAAAAACTGAATATGTAGTTATTTTATAACCTTTAAAATAATTTTTTGAGTATATTAGACATTGAGCTGTAACATTTATAACTTAGCTTTTCAGTATACCTGATATTGATGTTAAATATCTGAGATATTTAAATTTAGTACCTCAGACATTCAAGTTTTTTTTTCAATATCTACAGGCACTGAAGTAGAATATCTAAATGTTTGTCACATAGTTGAATGCTACTGACATTGTGCTTCAATATCTAGATATTATGGGTCAATATCCACTTTTCTCCGTGCAGGCATTGCTAGACTATATTGCGTGTGTATATCAAATATCAAATGATTTTAGGGAATTTTTTACGGTCTTCATCTATATTATTAAAAATACGCAAACGTTGCGTCTCGTGATTATCTACAAGTTTATATAAAAAAATATAATATACTTTTTATTTGTAATAAGAATGTGAAAATCTGATTGAGTCTTATATTGGTTGAATCTTGAATTTTTGATTTTCACTAGAATTTTTTTTAAATTCACAAGAAAAATATACATCTCATAAAAAACTGTTTGGATGAAAATTTGTATATCTTTTTTTAGTAAACAGTTTTGTGTTATAACGTCTTTTCGTGTCTCGTATAGTTTGACTGGAAAATAGAATTTTACACAGAGAAAAACAGTTCGAGGAACTTTACTCAACTTTTGGGCAAAGTTGGGACATACGGACAAGTTGGTGATTATTTGGTATTATTGTAATCATTTTTTAATGTACATTTTGAAACTTTACTCTATATTTTTGAAGTTTACCAACCTGTGATGCATTCTTTAACATTTGGTACCTTAACAGATGATAACAATAATATTAAATAATCTCCAACTTGTCCATGTGTCCCAACTTTGCTCACAGGTTGAGTAAAGTTTCTCAAACTATTTTTCTCCGTGTTTTCTTGATTTTTTCAACATTAAAAATACTGTAACTTTTCTACTATGGTTTGATTTAAAAAGGTCAGGAGAATAATTTGTAGAGCAATTAAACACTATTAGATAGTAGTCTTCAAGTTTTGGATTTTTACAAAAAATATTTTTAAAAAACCCTTTTTCGGTTTTAAGGCGTCATGATAAATAGAAATTTGTTAAAATCATTTTTCACCAATAAGTTGTAACCAAATTAGTATCTACTAATAATTAAATTGGTAGAAAATGACTACTAATTAGAAGAATTCTCATCAATTTGAATTTGTGGTTCACTTTTCATTAATTCAGATTCAGATACTTTATTTTAAGAGTGATTTAATTCTATCTCATGCTTGAATCTAGTCGATATAACGTCCAAATCAATAAATCAACTTAATTCAAGTTAACTTTCGGCCCAAGCTGACAAAAGAAGACTTTTGATAGAAGGTTTTAAAAAAATCGTTTTTCAAAAAAGGTTTGCAGTTCCAAAAATCAACATTTTTTTGTAACTTTTGTGATTTGTTTTATTAATTTCCCTATCTGAATTTTGAAAAGTTGTATTTTTGAAAATAAATTGTATAATGGTTGAAGAAAAAAGTTGGGGCAAAAATAAAATATATTAATAAAATTATTGTTTTGTGTTTCAAATTGTTTTCATGGAAAATAATCTTTTTTCTTTCAAAAAAGCCCTTCGATAATAATATTTCTATTCTTGAAAGCAAAATTATCTATTTTTGCCTGAGGTTTAATTTCGTGGATGAATTACTTTAAGGGTCTAGACTAGTTTCTCACTTTCAAAAAATCGATTATTTTTTTTTCAATTTTCGATAGTTTAACTTTTTAAGAATGATATTTCAAAATAATAGAGTCGGATCTCAAATATTATCGAAACATAAAAATCAGTAGTTAAAACTTTAAACGCGTTTTTCTCGAAACTGCATTTTTCAAAATGGCTGATGCAGTTCTAACTCTCGAACAAATCGATAAATTGATTCCGAATTTTCAGGGTGTACTCAGTACATGCTTTTACATACCATGAACTAGGATCTTTCTGATCCGTTATAAATTGCAAATTTGCAATGCAGAAAACAGATGTTTTGTTTTGCAAAATTAGAAACTTTTTTCAAAACGCCGCCATTTTGACAATTTTTCATATTTTCCAGAAAATCCTAGTTCATTATATGCAGAATTTTATCTAGTTTAACGCCTTTTTTGTTTTATTTTTATTTCAGGCACTCTGACATCACTTACGACTGCAGCCGTTTTGCTACTTTTTTTTATGGACCGCCAGGAAATGGCTTATATCTCGGCTATAACTTCATATTTCAATGTCAAAAAATTTGTGGAACTACATTGAATAATGCTAAATACAGTCTAAAAAATCTCATAAAATTTGGTCGTATAGTTTTCTTTTTTTAATTCCAGACAATTAACCCCATTTTTAGTAGTAGAAACTAGTCTAGCCCCTTATGAAACAAAAGTAAATTGATTTTTTGAAAAAATGTTGACCACTGGTCCCTTTAAGATAGATTTAATTGCACCTGGAGCTTGAGTTAAGTTAATGTTTTGATTAATATGAAATAATGACTCATAGAAGACTAAATTTCAGTCCTTAGAATATGCTTCTGTCAGGGAATATCGCAGTAAAAAGTATGTCTCATTTTTAAAAAATACTTCTTTTTATGTCGAGCTTAAATTCAGTCAATTTAACGTTTAAACCATCAAGGTTCGTAAATTACAATAAAAATATCAATCAAATGTTAAAACCAATAAAGTAACTCAATTTAATTTTCGGCTCAAGCTAAAATGAAAAATTATCTGACAGTATTTAAAAAAAATGAATTTTTGGAAAAGCTAAACAATTATCATTGATCAGCTAATTAAAAAAAATTCTTGGTTAAAATTAATAGCGATTATTCAAACTAAACTGAAAAGTTTAGTAAAATATGTGCTCATACAAAATTTACATTTTTTATCTAAGTTCAATAAAAATATACACATTTTCCAAACAGTTTTTCAAAATGAAAGCATTTGTCATGATAATAAGACTTAAAAGTTTTTTTCAGACATCCAATTTATAGAAAAAGTAATTACGTGCTTGGAGTTGAAATATCGTTACAAAATAATTGCTGAGCAATCACAGCCCAATTGGATAAATAGAGGAGAACTGTTACCTTTACTGTACATGCGAGTTTGCAAATTATTGTTATTTTCTCTCAAATTACTTCAATCCGACATTCGGATATGCTGCTTGTTTCTTAAATACCATCAAAGGCAATTAAACATTTTTATTGATAAGTACGTACTTAAATTTAAGGAGATTTCACTTCAAAATTTATATTAGTCAAGTTGTGGTAAAATCTAATACAGTGGGACCTCAATCGACATAGTAAATGGAGGGGGGTGTTGAATCAAATGAGTTTTATGCAAAGATTTTGATTCGCCAGTTAAAAGTGTGTGAGTTGCGTAGTTCTTAACCGCGCAACATTTAGGCTGTCGGTGGGGGAAGTAGAGCGGGGGATTGTTGAGTCGATTGAGTTTCACAGAATCGAGGTTCAACTGTATTCGACTAATCATGTGTTATACAGGAAAAAAGTAAAATATTACTTTATTTAAAGAAAAAACCTAATTGTTTAGCAAAATGTGTGGTATTTAGAATTCTAGAATTGGGATCAATTTTATAAGAGGAAAGAATTATTTTTATTTTACATACCTTGATATTTCACTTTCCATTATTGCGCTTGGATTTATAATTTCATCAATTTGTGGCAACCATGTTGCAGCTGAATCTACATTTAATGTTGATCCGTCAAGTCTCGTCATCTGGATAAAGAAAATTAAATTAAAAACATAAACATTTGTTAGAGATAGTTTTTTTATTGAAAATGTTCAGAATGAGTAAGAATTGGAAATTTAACTTAAATATCTGTAATACTTCCGAGGTAGACATACATTAAAGTGTAGTTTCCGGTAAATACAACAGGATAGCTGCGGTTTGAAGATAAATTTCTCGAATTATCTAACAGAGTAAAAAGAGAACGATTCCAAGCTATTATCTCTGATTTTTATCTATAGTTAAACTTTCTGATTCAAAATGTTCTAAAATATAAAACAAAACTACACCTCGTGTTAAATATATTATATACGAGACGAATATCAAGAAAAAAAATGTTGTTTTATTAATACTTTTTCTTTTTTTATTTAGCTTCATTTTTAACAATGTAAATGTAATCTTTTAAGTTTGAATCAAATAAGTAATTCAATAGATTTTAATTCGCATGAGGATTGGACTTTAATAGAATGATATTTAAAGAATTAAAATGGCGTTTACATGCTCAAGAAAAAATTGAACAAAATCGTCTTGGTATGGATCCACAAAGTATTTTGTTGGTTAAACCAAATTTGTTACTTTAATCTAATATATGGGTCATTCGATATCAGATTTACAACTGAAATTTTAATATCGACGGATATTTTTTCTAGCATTTTCTAGAGCAAAATAATCGACACATATTTTTTTTTTATTACGAAAAAACAATTTTTTTTACATGATATGATTTTTTAATATTTTAAATTTGGAAAAAACGAACAATTTTCAATCACTGATTATTCAAAAACTATTCGAGGTGGAAAAAAAATTCCTAATAATAATGGGCGCGCCTCAGGATGCGAGACAAATCCGGTCAGCGCTCTGTATAAATTCGAATATTTCGGAAACTGTATATATAGTCCGACTTCGAATAAATCGTATTTTTCCACAGAAAGATTTTCAAATTTTTTAATATTTGTTTATATCATTTGAAAAATTTGCAGCTTAAATAACAAGAACGATTTTATTTTTATTTTTATGAAAAGTTCATATTATTAGCAACCTTTTATTATAAGGATTTTTTTTCGACGTTATATAGTTTTTGAATAATCAGTGATTGAAAATTGTTAATTTTTTCCAAATTCAAAATTTCAAAAAATCATATTTTGTAAAAAAAAAATTTTTGAAATAAAAAAATATATGTCGATTATTTTTCTGTAGAAAATACTAGAAAAAAATTCCGTTGACATTAAAATTTCAGTTGTAAATTTGATATGTAATGACCCATATATTTTTAATGTCGATTGATCGATCAACGCAACGTTTTTTTTTTTGTATAAAAACAAAATAAAAATCTGAAAGATGTCTTAAGTTATTAGGAAACATTTTAAATTACAAATAATTGATAACCTTCAGAACTGAAAGTTTTCAGAATTTTCTAAAACTAAAGGCGATTAAAAATTTTGCAAATATACTGATTTTCATCACCATTAGTTTTCTGAATTAATTATTTTTTTATCGTTTGTTCAGTACATTTTTCTATTTGAAAAATATTATTCTATTGTTTAATATTATTCAGTATCAAAATAAATAAGCATGTTTTTATTTTTAAATTCGATACCAAATAAGAAGAGTGCTTGATTGAAAAAAGGTATCAATTTTTTTGATGAATGTTTGAGACAAAATGCGGGCGTAAGAGTAAGACACATAAAAGGATAAGAAAGACATCTTCCGTTTCTAAGAAGTTGAAATGGCATCTCTTCATCCTGTCTGGGCCATAATAAAAAGTTTTTCATCCATGCCCTCATGTCAGTATCGTTCATTGCATCCTTTGCGTAATGTAAGACAACAGACTAAGTATGGGGGTGTTGGATTTGGTAAACTAGGGTTAAACAGTCGAGCGTTAACCTCGATTGAGCCTAATTAAGAAAAATTAACAAACACCCGGTATTGAGTTACCCTGATGATGAAAAAAAACAGTCCAAGTGTCTTCAGCCATGGGAATGCGTTCGCGTGTCTTCAAAACATCCGCAAAATAAGTGTTTTAAAATTTATTTCAAACTAAGAGGGTGTACACTTCCTGAACCTTAATTAATAGATTCTAAATAATTATTACTGTAGTGTAAAAGGTTTACTAAATTAACTCGTACATATTTTATAAATTTTTGCTCTAATAATATCAACTCTCAGTGCGATTTGAATAATTTATTTGTTACTGAAGTAGATTTTCAAAGCCTCAATTACTTATTGAATCAGTAAAATTAACTGTGAATCAGGCATCAGACTGAAAGTCATTAAAATATAAACATTTTTACCACGTCAGGTTTTGAAAGTTTCAATAATTAGTTCGGCCTTTAAAATTAAGAAATCTTATCCATATCTTGCAAATCGTTAAATTATTTTCTTTTCGAAGAGAATTAAAATTAATAGTTGTCATTTAGTTTATTTTCTTTTATAAATATTTATTTTTTAATTTATCATTTTTATTCATTTATCAAAATAAGGAAAACTTTCCTTTAGGAATTTCTTAGTTTAAAAATATTTTTAAAAATTTACTTGTTTAGAAATATATGCAGAAAATTTATTTACAATTAAAATTCGAATTTGTTTATTTCAAAAATTACTTTTTTTCAGTAGAAATTGTTTTATAAGAGATTCATAACAATTCTGTAATATTTATTTTGGCTTGGGGTCAGCTTAGTTTCTAATTATTTATGTCATAGAGGACATAAAAATTAGGAAGGCAAACGTTTCGGCCACAGATGGGGGCCCTCTTCAGTGCCAATTAGCTTAATTGTAACCTTTAAATATTTATTAACTAATACATGCAATTAAAAAATATATAGTATTTTTTGTTTTTTTGTTTTAATAAAACAACATCATCTTCAACAATGTACGCTCCTGGCTCAAGGATGTTTCATGGTTATAGTAATTATTATTTTTCTCGGTCAACGAGACAAAACATCGGTAAATGGCTACACGAGGAATTTCTGACGATATTGACGTCATCAAATGATTTCCGAGTTAATCATATGAATGGCAATGAATGAGTCAACTTGACTCACGGTGAAAGTACTATTATTATGTGCGCTCCCGTGGAAACAGAAGTCAAGTGTTCGAATATTTCACTACTGTTTGCAAATCCATTACTCTTCCCTGAAAACACGGCCATGAAAACGTTATACAACTGTTACAGAACATGAATCAACATTTTCTGTAACAGTTTACTAACCAGACATTCAAAATTTCGTTCGAGCAAACAGTAACGATTTAAACAGTACGGAAAATATTAATCTGTTATATTTACTGAATCCATAGATTGTAATAGTGAGAGCATATAATATTTGTAAATTCAAAAGATATTGCAATACACGCAGAAAAAAGATCAGTAAAATTTACAGGAAGTTCGGTACTTATTTGGACAACATGACTTTTTAGTAAATTTTACAAGAAGTTGAGTTCAATCAACAGATTTTCTGTACAATTCACTTAGCGTACAGTACAATCAACTTAACTCGGATTTTTTCGTATTCAGTAGATTTTACTGGACGCTGAGTGAAACGTACAGAAAATCTGTTAATTAAACTCAACTTCTGGTAAAACTTACTGAAAAGTCATGTTGTCCAAATAAGTACCGAACTTCCTGTAAATTATACTGATCTTTTCTCTGCGTGTATAATTCACCGCTTTTTTTCAAAGATAACAGATTTGTCGATAAACATTACAGATATGCCTGTTGAATTAACATTTTGAAGAAAATTCCTTATTCTGTAAATTTAACAGGCATTCCTGGGATATTTATTGACAAATCTATCATTTTTACAAAAATGGCTGTTAATTACACTCAATTATCTGTTAAATTTGAAGAAATTTTATACTTTCACTAATTTAACGTATCTCTTTGAATCTGAATTAGTGGAGAGTGAGCCACTAATTCAATTTAGTGACAATTTCTACTAATTACTTTTCAGAATTCATTTAACTACTAATGAAATCAATAGAAGATGAATAATATTTAGTAAAAAATTTACTACACGCAGAAAAAAAATCAGTAAAATTTACAGGAAGTTCGGTACTTATTTGGACAACATGACTTTTCAGTAAATTTTACAAGAAGTTGAGTTCAATCAACAGATTTTCTGTACAATTTACTTAGCGTACAGTACAATTAACTTAACTCGGATTTTTTCGTATTCAGTAGATTTTACTGGACGCTGCGTGAAACGTACAGAAAATCAGTTAATTGAACTCAACTTCCGGTAAAATTTACTGAAAAGTCATGTTGTCCAAATAAGTACCGAACTTCCTGTAAATTTTACTGATTTTTTTTCTGCGTGTAAAGTAAATTTTCACTAATTCAGATTTAGAGAGATGGGCTCAGTAAATGCAATAGATTTATTTTATCCATGAGTTCTGGAACAATATTAAATATGTTCTGTAACAAATCTAGAACGTCAATCCACATGTTCTGTTACAAATGTATTATAACAAAACTGCGCTCATACTTCTAGAACTATTATATATCACTGTTACATGTTTGTTATAGATGTGCCATGTCGCCTAATAGTAACAATTTTTATAGAGCGTTGATATCTGTTTGTTATGGAATAGTTATTGAACAGGTTTGCTAGTTTCGAGGATGGAGATCATAGATAAAAGATGACCGACCGTAAATTCCCTCTCGAATATCAAACACAATGTAAAGTGTCTGTTCTATTGACCATGTGTGCTTTAAACAATTGAGATCTATTCTCAATGGTGTCAACTATACGAGCGCAAAATCGTAATTGACCTGCATTAACTCGGAGAATAGTGAGATACAGTTTACGACTCCAATTGTCAGAATTTTAATCAACATCATAACTTAACACTTTTTTTTCAAGTGGATATTTAAAAAATCTCTCTAATAAAATTCTTAGCTATATATCCTGGTGGAAATATGTCTTTCATACTAGCAGGTCATAAAGTGCATTTTATTGCCCCCTACGGAGCAAAAAAATCTATTCTTTGACCCCCCGATAAAAAAAATATCGTGTAGAACACGGAAAAACCATATTTTACTCATGTAATTGTTTTCCTCGATTGTCTCGGGTATCAAACTTCACATTCGCAAAATAAACTTTTTTCTCCCTAGTTGCATAATATACTCTTTTACACTAGCGGGTTATAAAGTGCATTTTATTGCCCCCTGCGGCTTAAAGAAATCCATTATTTGACCACCCAGTAGAAAAAAAATCGTGTACAACACGGAAAAACCACACTTATTTTACTCATGTGATTGTTGCTCTTGCTTTCCTCGGGCATCAAACTTCACATTCGCAAAATAAACTTTTTTTTCCCTAGTTGCATAATATATTCTTTTCATAGCGCCTCCTTTGAAAATCCGATTTTCGGTACCTGTAGAGCGGGTTGAAACTACGATTTTCAACTCTAGGGTTGAAAGTCGCTGTTTCAACCCGCTCCACAGTTACAGCCAATCAGATTCTCAAAAGAGTTGCTATGAAAAATAGTATACATTACTTGAAACAAAACACAACGAAAGCATTTCGTGTGATTGCAGCCCTCGTTTCACTCGGGCAGCAAACTTCACACTCATGCAATCGCTCTGTTTCGCCCCTTGTAATGTAATATACTATTTATACTACTGGGTCATAAAGTACATTTTATTTCCTCCTGTGGAGCAAATAAATCCATTCTTTGACCCTCCGGTAGAAAAAATATCATCTGCAACACGGAAGAAACCATATTTATTTTACTCATGCGATTGCTGCCTTTTTTTTCCTCGGGCATCAAACTTCACATTCGCAAAATAAACTTTTTTCTCCCTAGTTGTATAATATACTATTTTATACTAGTGGGTCACAAAGTGCATTTTATTGCCCCCTGTGGAGTAAAACAATCCACTTTTTGCTCCCCATGTAAAAATTATATTTTTATTCAATACATTTTTAAAAAACCACAATCAAATCTGGGCCTAAAATAGAAAACACCAAAAAACATAAAGAAGGAGAAAATAAAAAAGACTCCTAGTACATTTTATTTATACACTCAATTTATTGAAGAAGTTGTAAGTTAAAAGAGAAAACGAAATCATAAAATTAGAAAACTTTATATCCAAAATTTCTCAATTGATCAAATCAGCATTCAATTGTTTTGGTGATAGTTTACATTTTTGAAATGTGTCTTTTGATAATTTGAAACTCTTAATTAGCCAAGGAATTTTAAATTTATGGAAAGTGAAAGTTTTTCGACTGTGACGGAAAGTGAGCCTGAAATATTTTCTGCTGAACAACACATAGACGTCCGACATTTCTCGCTTTACAGAAAGATAAAGTTATATTCGACTGAAAATCGAAAGTTCACGACTTCATATCTTTTCAATATTAGTTCAATATTTAAATTACAAGAAAAAATTATTCTTGTCAATAAAGAATGTCAGATAGCCCTCTTTTTACAGAAATATACCCTTATTACCTTGTATAATTTAATTTATCAATTCCTTATACTAAGTATACGATTTTTTACCAATCAGAAAATAAATTTTGTCGTTTTGTTTTTCCCTTTGGATGTAAAGATTAATCTACGAAGATTGCGAGATCCTCATAAAGTTGAATATTTTCACCGACCACAACATCCTGTATTATCGATTCAAACGCGAGAATAACATTCATTATAATCGAACAAAGAAAGAAATCCTACGCGATTATGTTAATACTTAATACAATATTTACGGGAACGGGAAAAAGAGATTAAAGACCTTACAAGAGATTCTCTTTGATAAGGGGTTATTATTATAATATCATTGGACTACTACTATGAGCCGAGGCATCGTTTTCCTTTATTATCTTGTCTTATTTTTTCTTCACTTATCGAAATAAAAATATTTCACTTGATATTTGATTACAAGTATCCAGATTTCAGAGCATACTAATTCAGAAACAGTATCTAAATTTGAAAATTTTGAATTTCAAAATTTACAGTTCAAATATTAGTAGAAGAAAATTAAAAGTAAAAAATTATTGAATTCAAATCATAATGATGAGATATTTTGAATATTTAAATAATTGATTA
This sequence comes from Diplolepis rosae, assembly GCA_030998225.1. Classification (NCBI taxonomy): domain Eukaryota; kingdom Metazoa; phylum Arthropoda; class Insecta; order Hymenoptera; family Diplolepididae; genus Diplolepis; species Diplolepis rosae. Next base: position 19,656,021 of record JAPYXD010000723.1, on the reverse strand, counting down.
CAGTATCTGGAATATTTACATCATATTTACAGTGATAAAAATTTCAAACTCATCTAATTAATTTGAAATCATTTACATCATAGGTGGTGTTTAAAAATAGTATTTTACACATATAAACTGTAAATTTTGAAATTCAAAATATTATTTTATTAATTATTAGTTAATATTAGTTAAAATATTAGTAGATGAAAATTAAAAGTAAAAAATTATCGAATTCAAATTATAATGATGAGATATTTTAAATACTTAAATAATTGATTGCAGTATCTGGAATATTTACATCATAGGTGGTTTAAAAATATTTCTTTAAAACGTAAAAACTGCAAATTTTGAGATTAAGAATTTATTGTTTAAATATTAGTAGAAAAAAATTAAAAGTGAACAATTATTGAATTCAAAGCATAATTATGAAATATTCGAATAATTGATTACAGTATCTGAAATATTTATATCATAGGTGGAGTTAAAAAATATTTTTTTAAAACGTAAAATAAAAATTAGCAAAAATGATCTGACAAATATCTCATGGGATTCAATAGAATTTTTTGTAATATGCAGTCTTAATTATTCTTCATGAAGAAAATTATTAAAAAGATATCCAAGCAATGAGAAATAGTGAGTAAAACTGAATTTTTTTAAACCAAAATTTTTACTTGAAAATTTATCTTTTATTTCGGTTCTCAATTCATTTTCTTCTCTGATCTTACAACGTAACAAATATAATTTATAACGCTATATAAATTATCATTTTAATGGCTTAATTTCAATTCCTTTTCTGAAAAGATTAGGAAGTTCAAAAATTGATATTTGGGAAAATTTCGAGATCCTTAAAATTCAAAAATATAAATTTGTCAAGCGTACAGTCTAAATAATTTAGTCAACATTTTTTTAGCTAATATCTCACATTTAAAATCAGTGTTTCTGACTTCAAAATTATTTTCAAGTTTTAAAGGTAAGCAATATTTCATCATTGTAGTTTTTTGTTATCAATTACAATAAAATGATGAAAATCGTATAACATGAAATTATTGACAATTTAATATTTCTTTGAAAATTTTCAATATATAATTAAAGATTCAGATATGAATTCCTGATTTGAATTTCTTTTATTCAGACGCATAAATTATTTATCAAAATATATATTCACGAGATTGAAGATGTTATGACAACGTTAAAAAAATAAGACCCTACAAATTTAAATATGCCAGAATAAGTTTTTCCATTTCTTCCGAGCACTATCACTTCTTCAGAGTTCACACAATAGGTACTTTGCACTGAGTGAATGAGGCAATCTAATCTTTCCCAAATATTTGTTCAATGAAACGTCCAGTGCACCTGGACAACTTATACGATCAATGTAGAAATCGAGATTCAGGATGGTGCGATTAGTAATAGCACACGTGCAATGGAAAAGCTTGAATTCAACTCACGTGTTCTTACGAGCCAAAGAAAATAGGTACTTCTTACAAAGATATGTTTCTTTTTCTATATATATGCTTCAATAGTCGGCATTATTAAATTTAAAATTACATTCTTACAGGGTTCAGCATTAAAATTTTAATCCTAAATAATTATTATCACAGTAACATTAAGGGGATCCTCTACCTTTAATATTTTTATTTTTTGAGTTTAGACCTTCCATATAATTACATTCTCATCATGGATGAGAAGGTATTGGTTTTATGTGAAAAATGACTTTTGAAATTTTTATCAAATTTTTACGTTTTGAGACCCCCTGAGTCAGAAAAAACGGTATTTACGAAAAGTGTCTGTCTGTCCGTCTGTCTGTCTGTCTGTCTGTCTGTAGGTCGTGTGCGGCATAACTCTCGATAGAATCATCCGATTGAATTGAGCTTTGGTACACTTTATCGGGGCCGAAAAAGTAAGGACAAGTTCGTTAACCAGCCACATCCAATCAAAGTTGAGGGATTGAGCACTACTTTTGTGTTTTTGAAAGTAACTTTTTGAAAAAATAAAAAATTTCAACACTGGTTTTTGATAGTGCTCATAAATCTCTACAAATTATCCTGATAACATTTTTTGATTAAATCAAAATTAGAAATATTACAGCATATTCAAATTCGAAAAAAGTCAATATCAAAATTCCATTTTTCAGTTAAATTATACGAGATACGGAAAAACGTTATGATACAATATTATTGAATAAATAAAGACCTACAAATTTTAATTGTAACATTTTTTCATAAGATGCATATTTTTCTTTTTAATTAAAAAAAAACTATTGAAAATCCAAAATTCAATTTTTTAACAATAATATTCGAAATACGAAAAAAACGTAAGAATACAAAGTTTGTCGTTTCAAAAAGATCTACAAATTTTGTCTCACACAGTTTCTGATAAAACATATATTTTTCGTTTCAATTCCAAAAAATACGATTAAAATTCAAAAATTCCATTTTTTAGACAAAATATGTGAGATGCAAAAAAAACGTTTAGATGGAAAATTGTTTGCCTAAATGAGGTTTACAAATTCTCATGAAGACATTTCGGGACAGGATGTATATTTTATGTTTTGATTTTTAATATTAAAAAAATTCGATTTTTTTCACCAAAATATGTGAGATACGAAATAAGCGTTGTTCTGTAAAATCGTTTCCTTAAATAAGTCCTACGATTGTTTTTTCTTTTTTGAGATATTTGGAAGAAAATAAATTATTTTAATCATGTAATTTATTAAAAAGTGACTGAAATGTATACAGAAAATCGAGCGTGAAGCGCGAGCGCCATGATGAGAATGTGTTCCTTAAGGCTGATAGAGCCTTAAACAAATTGAATTTCCTGTTTCACTTAAATTCAAAAAGAAATAGAGTGACTTTGAGAAAATGTGTAATTCACATCATCTGTAATATAATTATACAATTAGTTTGAGCTTCAGTATCAAATTATAAGAAATATACGTAAATGTATGCGGAGAGCACAAGACCGAGCACAAAGCGCGAGGTCCAGAAAAAAACGGAGCGCGAAGCGCGAGGTCCAAAAATTCCGGAGCGCGACGATCGAATTGCGCGCCCTAGGCGCGCTCAAACTTGCGAGCGAAGCGAGCTGCGCGCGAAGCGCGCAATGAGAATGTGCCCGCGAAGCGGGCAGATTTTTTATGTTTCGTACCTTTATTTAGAAAGTTTTTAGGTTTTTCTCAAAACTCCAACACTTTCATGTATTTTTAAACTAAAAATTTTGAGTTTTTGGGGAATTTTTTTGACATTTTTATTAACTTTGAATAACTTTTTTGTTTTTCAACCAATTGTCATGATTCCTTTTTTATTTTGTTCCTTACAATGTGTAGCAACTTTATGGGCATGGGAAATAAGGTAACATAATTAAAAAAAGTTAAAATAAAATTAAAAAATAAATAAAAATATCCCAAAATATAAAAAATAATTTTGTAGTTATTTTTTTAGCTAGAGTGCTTTCCATATCCAAAAATGTTGAAAATATAAACAAGAATAAGTGATAAAAATTTCAAAGGGCTGTGTCTAATACTTCAGATTTTATTCAAACATATGTTGCAACAAACACGGAAAACGGAGGTTGAAGTAAAAGTCCTAGAGGCAGGTAGCCAACATTGTGTTACTAAATCATATATGTATATACATAAAGGAAATGTATATATTATGTTTCTATAGAGATACCTATTATATACTATTTTCGATATAATTCAGAAATATTAGTAAATAAATAAACAAACTATTTTGTGTAAAAAGCTCATTTTCGCTAAAAACACGTTATTTGTAAATCGTAGTAACTTTTAATTTTATTTATTTTTCCAAAGAAAAGAAAATCAGATTGCCCTGAAAATGTATACACATACTCAGAAAAGTATAGAAAATAAAAAAATAATATTTATGGAAAATGTCAAAAAATATAAAATATACCAATTAAAGGTGGCGGATCCCCTTAAATGCATTTTTTGTCATTGTTAAAAATGTGTAATCAACGTTACAAGGAATAATTTTTCATACGGGGTGGAAAAAAGTAAGTTTCGATCCAAAACTAATTTTTCATTTGAAATTAATTGAAAGGGTATTCTACTTTGAAATTTTAAAAAAATCGAATTGTTTTTTTTCTGGAACTATAGGATCGCAAATTAAACGTAAGTCTAAATTTATATAAAATTTGTATACTTGAAACTTTAAACGCGTTTATCTCAAATTGGTCTTTTTTATCGGGTGAAAAGAATAAAATAGAAAATGATGAACTGATCTATCTCCAAATTTGATAGAATTTTCTACACATTAGTAGATCCGTCCAGTAGTAAATTTATAATCTTTTAAAAATAATTTATATTTATGAATTAAATAGTTGATTTTTATTACTAATGAAATAAAATGAAATCGTGAGTTTTTAACTTTCCTCTTTCAACTCTAAAAAAAATATTTTCTCTTCATTTTAAATAGATAAATTTACTACAGGTATAGCGACATCTTTTCTGACTAATAATCCGTTTGATTTTTTCATTTTAGATTCGCCAATCTAGATTAATCACCAACGCCAGCAGCAGAGACATTTGCAAGGCCCGTTTTTCAACGCCATCTATGATATGTTTAAATAATAGAATATTATTATATTTATATTTTTTTTTTTTTCTATGAAAACCATTCTCTGTGATGGAAAAAAATCAAATCGTAAGTAATATATATAAAAAAGATCCCTGAAAAATACCTATTTTCCTGCTCGTCACGGTAATTCAATTACGGTTAATTTCATTTCCGTATAAGTAAAAATCAAATCTGCTCTCTAAATCTGAATCAGTTAGAATCAGTCACAAGTGATTGATTTTCAGTTAATTATGATTGATCAGTCAGAAATAACTGATTGTCAAAAGTTAAAAAGGTTGTTAAGCAAAAAGTCAGTCACTGATTGGATTTATTGAGAATTCTATTGATTCAAATTCACACATGGAAAAATATTTGGATATTTTAGTCAAAATTTAGTTGGATTAACTAAAGAATTTGCTTCTAATACGGTTAACCAAATTTTAAGTTGATTTAACTAAATAATTTGTTTTATGTAACCAAAGATGCTTTTTTATATAATTTGATTAAATCAAATATTTTAGTTGATTTAACCAGATTTTTTTGACTTAACCGTAGATCTTGGTTCATTTAACAAAATGATTTGGTTAGATCAAGTACATTTTTTCTGAGTGTAGCGAGTGGAGTTCTAATCTTATATCACCGAGAAAAATATTTGTTAAAGAATTTGTTAAATTCAACCAACAAATTTAGTTGTTAATAAAATACTTTGTGAATTAAAAAAAAAATAATTTTGTTCAATTAAAAAAACATGGTACATAATAATATAAAAATGTATTGCAGTTGAATATACACAGATAATAATGAATCAAATAAAAGTCAAATTTTTGAGTCAGAAATTGAAGACTTCAAAATTTTGCAACTTAAAGATTTAGGGAATTTAGAGAAATACAAAATTAGGATATTCATCGATCAGAAAACTTGTTAACTGACAAATATATACAATTTATATACGTGGTGTGAAAGATGATAAACTATTAGAAAAATTAATTTAAAAATCAGAAAACTTGAAAGTGAAAAAATGTAATTATGCTGAGAAATATAATATATTGTGCAACTATAGGGAAAGAAAAGTTTACTTTGCCATTGTGAAGTTTAATGCCTGAGCAAAGCGAGAGTAACAATCAGACGAGTAAAATAAATGTGTTTACCGTGTTGAGCACGATTTTTTTCTACTGGGGGGTTAAAAAATGGATTATTTACCCACAGGGGGCAATAAAGTGCACATTATGACTCTCCGCGTCCAAAAAATTGACTTATAAAATTTTAGTAATTGCTACCTTTATACTGAATGTGCCTGGCGAAAGTATCCGATTGAAATAGATTCCGAGACAATCAGAACTATTTCGATTCATTCCGATATCTGTATACGAACCAATGTGAATCATTCCGAACCAATCCGAAAAACGTTTTGTATCTTGATTCATAAAAAACAGTCAAAAATCAATCCGACTCAATACGATTAATTCCGAGACATCAATCCGAATGAATCCGAAACCAAGTTTTTAATCCAGATCAATCCTGTCTCGGGTTGATCCAAACCGAATTTTAGATCAGAATCAATCCGAATCATTCCGACCTTAGATTCATTTGGATTGTTTCTGATTGAAAACTTGGTTTCGGATTCGTTCGGATTGTTTCAGATTAATGTCTCGGAATTAATCGGATCAAGTCGGATTGATTTTTGACCGTTTTTCATCAAACGAGGTACAAAACGTTTTTCGGATTGGTTCGGAATGAATAGCATTAGCTTGGATACAGATATGAGAATGAATCGGAATAGTTCTGATTGACTCGAAATAAATTTCAATCCGATACAAAAGTTAGGAATCCCAAAATGTAATTCCTCTGCCTTGAAACATTTGAATGTTCCTACTTTTCCAAGACAGAAATTTATCTATTCTTTTTTAGGTAATTTCTAACTTTCTAATCTCCTGTTTTTCCAAATTTAAAAATGAACAAACTCTAAAATAAAAGTTGGAAGTTATAATTAAGTTAAGTAATCAGTCACATTATTATTCAGTAACTTGAGAATTTATACAGTTGTAAATTAATTTTTCAGTATCTTGGATATTTTGCTGCTGAATTATAAAATATCAAATTTAAAAAGTATGCAATATTTATTTTCATGAACTGCAAACAATTTTAAAAATTATAAAATTTATAAATGTTTTCCAGTAGTGCAATTTCTCAAAATTTTCTTAGAATTGATTCTGCGTTAATTGTAGAAATTTAATAACGACGCATAATTGGATTATTAATTGGCGTCTATAAATATTTATATATCGCCTCTTAAAACTTCTGTTAATAACCTGACACCCAGTAATAAATCTGGCAAAGGGCAATAAAGGTGTTTTTCTCTCCCAGCGTGGTTTTCAAAATTAATGGTAACGGTCTACTACCCTTATTGACGCACAATAGAAACATCTGAACGCAGCATTGGTCTTTGAATTTGACAGAGGAGGATTTTCTACCCTAATTTCTCCCTATTTACAGACCTTTCTTTTCTTAGTAGGAGATCTTTCCCTGGATGATAGATCGATTTCAGCTCCACATGTCTTTAGGCCCCATGGGTCAATAGAGTTCTAACAAAGTTCTAAAAAAGTTCACTTTTCAAAAAAATAAAATCACTACACTACACTTATTCCTCAGGACTCTACTAGCAGATTTTCAATTGATTAAATAATTAAAAAGTCTTTTTTAAGGTAGTTCATCCACAAAAGTTAGACCCCAGGCAAAAATAGATAATTTTGCTTTCAAGAATAGCAATATTATTATTGAAGACCTTTTTTGAAAGAGAAAAGATTATTTTCTATAAAAAAAATTTGAAACACAAAAATAATTTTATTAATAAATTTTATTTTTGCCCCAATTTTTTTTCTTATCGCTTCTTGCCAAATTTAAAAAAATAATGCGATTCTAATAAATTACGAATCACTTTTTCAAGTAAAAGATTCTCTACAACTTCACAGTTTCCAATTTTTGAAAATTAATCAATTATCATAAAATCCAGCAATTTGTTTATAAAAATTTCGTTTTGGAAATTTTTTTTAATGGTTTCAGCTATTAAAGAATTCATTTAAAAAAATTGAAAACGGTCAAGTTGTGGAGAATCTTTTCTCTGAAAAAATGATTCGTGACTTATTGGAATCGAATAATTTTTAAGAATTTGGTAAGAAGCGTTAAAAAAAAGTTGGGTCAAAAATAAAATTTATGAATAAAATTATTTTTGTTTTTCAAGTTTTTTTCATGGAAAATAATCTTTTTTCATTCAAAAAGGGTCTTCAATAATAATATTGCTATTCTTGAAAGCAAAATTATCTATTTTTGCCTGAGGTCTTATTTTCGTGGATGAACTACCATAAAAAAGCAATTCATAACAATTAATTAATTCTACCTTGAAAGACACAGTCTTATTTGAATTCCCCACATTTGTCACTTTCACAGAATTCAAAACCACAGATGACACATCGCTGTTATCCTTTACTCTTAAAATGCGGAAAATGAATCGACTCACACAATTCTATAATTGTTCATCCAAATCCACTAATTGCTTTTGGTTAAAAGCAATATTTTCTTGATTTGATTAAAACGTAGGTCGTTTATTTAAAAATTAAATAAACTTAAGAAATGGATAGATTTAATTTTAAAAAAGTATAAATACTTATAATAAATTTGTACTAAGCGGTTGTAAATTTAGTGTCTTTTGGATTGTCATTTTCTTTAGGTTAAACAATCTTTCTTGGATTAATTGACATTTTTTGGACCTTTGGGTGATCGCGCCAAGTGACAGTATCAGACTGCTTAGCAGGCAGAACGGGCAGAACTGTCAAATCGTGTTTGCCTCTTGCCTGGAGTTGGAGTTCCTGAATGGGTGGGGATGCCATAATGAAAAACGTGCACGTGACACATGTTGTGTACTAAGAGCATTATGCGTGTAAGTGGAGAGTAATGCACATATGGTTTTCTACTCTGTGTATGACGTCCATGCATTCTCATTCTCAAGTCGATTAAACTGACAATGAGCCTGAAGACGCAATGAGTGAATCACGGTTATGCGAGAATGTGAACGTATGAATAATATGCCCAGGTCATCTTTTCAGGTAGTTGGAAGTGCCTTGAAAATGAAGAAAACAAATCCTCATTTTCACATTCTTATCGCGCGGAGCTCACTCCGCTCGTAAATTTGAACGCGCCTGGGGCGCACGATTCGCGCTTGGTCTTATGTTCTTCGCATACATTCAAACTTATTTCTTGTAGTTTGATACTGAAATTCAAGTCAATTTTATAATATTGTAAATGTCAATTACATTTTCTCACAATTACTAAATTTGTTTTTGATTTCAAATGAAAAAGGAAATACAATTTACTTAAGGGGGACTTCCACCTTATGACTTGGTTTTCGGGCCAAAATTCAACATTTTGTTTCTGCATAATGACATAAGATATGTCAATGTTTTTTTTTTGCGTGTTGTTTGTTTACTCCTAAAGATAAAAAATATATTTACATGAAATGTTCGAAAACAATTTTCGCGGTATACGTTTTCCAAAATTTTGAAATGAAGCGAAATGGCTCTTATTTGTGACAAAAATGAATTCCCAAATGGAAGAGGCATATTCAATGAATATTCAGTCCAAAAATCAGCTTGATTCACTAAATGCTTTTCTTGTAATTGTGGTTACAGTTTAGAAAAAAATAGTTTTGTGAAAAACGCTTTTAAAGTCATCTATAAAACTTTGTATCTCTGGAAGCGACATTTTTTTCACAAAATTCTTTTGAGAATCCATTTTCGATAGTTCATAGATTCGATAAATGCAACAAAAAAAAATTCGATTTTTTGGAACGCATAAGGTGGAAGTCCCCCTGAAGGATTTATCGGCCTTATGGAACACATTCTCATCATAATATTCGAGCTCGATTTTTACATTCTCATTATATGAGAAGATATTGGTTTTATGTGAAAAAATAAATATTTAAACGCGCCTAGGGCGTGCGAATCGGTCGTCACGATCGGTGTTCTATGTCCTTTGCATACAAATTGCTAAATTTGTTTTTGATTTCAAATGTGAAGAGAAATTCAATTTACCTAATGTTCTACGATATATTGGCCTTAAGGAACACATTCTAATCGTCATACTTGCGCTTCGCGCTCTATTTTTACTTAGTACCCATTGAAGCCACATTTGCATTAAAATAAAATTTGTAGATCTCTTTGAAATAAAGAATTTTGTTTTTTTAACATTTTTGCCGTATCTCTTATATTTTAGTGTGAAAATTGAATTTTTGATTTTCGTAAAAACATTTTTGATGAATAAATGAAAAGATATAACTCTTATGAAAATATAGCAAAGAGCTAATTTGTAGATCTTTTTAAAACGAAGAATTTTGTTCCTGAACATTTTCTTCTACTAGCGGGTCGTAAAGTGCATTTTATTGCCCCTATGAAGCAAAAAATCCATTTTTGACCCTCCAGTAGAAAAAAAATCGTGCGCAACACGGGAAAAACATTTATTTTACTCGTGTGGTTGTTGTCCTCACTTTGCTGAGGCATAAAACTTCACACTCGCAAAATAATTTTTTTTTTTCCTAGTTGCACAATATACTATTTTGTATCTCGCATGGATTTGGTACAAAATGACATTTTTCTTCTCCGATAACGTTTTTTACAATTAAAAAGAGAACTACATTTTCGATAAAAAAATAGTCTGAAGTAAATTTGTATATTCGATATATGTGTAAATTGGCTTTAGGGTCCAGAAATGATGAAAACTCAGTTATTACATTCTTTCAAACGTTTCGACTCAGGTTGGAGTCCTCATCAGTGAGAATTTATTTCTATAAAAAATACAAAGGAGGAATCTTAAGAATTGAACGTGTGACGGATAAACATTGTAGTAAAAAAGTGATATAAGAATCGCAGGTGTGAAAATAAAATTGGGATAAGTAACTAAATTTGCAATACAGAAAAACTGTAACAAAACTGTACAAAAAAATTTTTTTCGTAAAATTGCTAAAAAGAACCTTAGAGACATTGTAATACAATGATATAAATGAATTATGCATGTGAACCTATAAAATTGGTCTAAAACTGAATTGTAATGAACTGTACAGAAAAAAAAATATTTCTATAAGAATACAAATGAAGAAACTTGAACAATTTGAAACTGTGACCGATGACAAATATGTTAAGAATAATGTAAAAGGATTGCAAGTTTGAAATTAAAAAATTGGTCTAAATAACTAAATTTACAAAAAAAGTAAAGGCGTAAAGCCTTAATTTGAAAGAAATACTAACAAGAGAGACTTAAAAGTAACACGTGTGACAGATAACAATTTTGGTTAACCGATATGAATGAAATTGTACAAGTGAAACTATAAATGGTATAAACTAAATGTTAAAAATGTAAAATGTAAGAATAATGTAAAAATGTAAAAAACTTGTACAGAAAAATTTCTTGTAAAAAGACAGAGGAAGAAACTTAAAATCTTGAATGTGTGACCGATGAACATACTGTTAAAAAATGATGTAAAAAAGAATTACAAGTTTGACACTATAAAATTGGACTAAATAACTAAATTTTGGATACAGTAAAACTGTAACAAAAAACTGTACAAAAAAATTTATTTTTTACTGTGAAATTATTAAAGAGAACCTAAAAGAATAGCACGTGTGGCGGATAACATTGTAATAAAATTATATGAGTGAATTTATACATGTGAACTATAAAATGGGTCTAAATTAAATGTAAATGAACTGTACAGAACAATTTTCTCTATAAAGGTACAAAAGAAGAACTTGAAACAATTTTAAACGTGTGACCGGTGAGCATTCTGTTAAAATGATGTAAAAGAATTGCAAGTTTGAAATTATAAAATTGGTATAAATAACTAAAATAGCTAAAAAGTAGAACTGTGAACCTTAATTTGAAAAAATTACTAACAAGAGAGACTTAAAAGTAGCACGTGTAACAGATGACAATTTTTGGTAAAACCGATGTAAATGAATTGTAAAGTGAAAACTATAAAAATGGTCCAAAAAATTCGATTTGCATGAAAACATAAGGTACACAAAAATTTAATTCTGTAAAATTACTAAGGGGAGAAAAATTTAAAATTTTGAAAATATAACATGTGACGGATAAACATTGCGGGATAAAAAGTCAAAAAATGAGAGCTTATCACCAACAAAACACTGTAAACGAAACTGACCTGTTATTTTATTAAGAAGACATACAGCGATGATAAAAAAGATTAATCCAAATGAACATAAAATTCCTTTTTTCTTCCTTTTCTTTCGTCCCAAACAAAATAGATACATAATTTTGAAACAAATAACTCCTGACACTACGGGTTTTATTTGAAAACTGAGTTGCACTTGGAAACTGACTTGGAAAAGGCTTTGTAAAATGGAGTGGAGGGTTAGGTTTTTTTTTCCTTTGGAAAGTCTCGGTTCAATGAAAAGGAGAAAAAAATTATGGAAATATGTCCACAAGATGTCCAGAGAATGTGACAAAGGAGGGCTATGAAATTTGAGACGAGTCATAAGAGTCTGTGTATAACTGTTAGAAATTTTCACCAACAATCTCCCGAGACATGTGACCGGGGGGTTTTTTTAAAATTTTTTAAAAATTTTTTTGTTTGACAGTCTCAGTGTCGCAAGATTAAGGTGGAAAAAAAAATTGAGTTTTTAATGTACATACAAAGTGATGGATATTATGTTGCCCGTATGTGGAATTATAAGACTCTTAAACAGAAATTAAATAATTTTTAAATTTTTGCAATTTAATGAAGAATTTGATAAAATCGATAAAATTCGATAAAATTTGGTAAAAGTTTTCCAGATTTTTCGGAAGCTGTGGAAATTTTGTGTAAACCTAAGTTTTTTTATTTAAGAGAGGAAAGTAAAAAGCAGATAGATTGTCTGTGTCTGTTCTTTGATTGACTGTATGGGCATTGCTAGCAATGTGAGTCATTTCGAGAATCATACGTTTTTTATAATTGTTAGATCTGTCAACTATTTTTACCTGGTCAAAATTAAATTTATGATCCTGGCGCCACGTGTGCTTGGTGAGGGCGGTCCATTTTTCTGGGGGGTTATATACATCTTTTTTATGTTCCTGGATTCTATTTTTTAGAGGTCTTTTGGTTGTGCCTATATAATTTGCTGTACAATCAATGCAAGGAATGTTGTAGACCACATGTGCTGTTTCAAGTTTTGGTGTGGGGTCTTTTGCTGATTTGAAAAGATGTGATAGGTCATTGGTATTACGTGGGGCAATTTTTATATTGAAAGGTTTGAGGATGCTTGAAAGTTTTTCAGATAACCCTTTAACATAGGGAATTGACACATATTTCTGTGTTTGGCTAGCTGAGTTTTGTTTTTGCTTGTTTGTGCGAGTGTAAGAGTGAGAAGATTCCTCACCCACCCTCACAGGTGGATGGTGAATGAGGGTCCCGGTTATGGAGGCTTTATGTAGCAGATAATTGAGTCTGTGTTTTATAGTGGAGTTGATTATTGTTGTTGGATAATTGTTTTGTGATAGGATATTTTGGATTTTTTTTAAGTTTTCTGTGTGGAAGTTTTTGTGTGATAAGATGATGCCTCTGTCAACAAGGTTGTTAATCACATTAATTTTGTAGTGTAATGGGTGGTGAGAGTAAAAGTTAAGAATACGGCCTGAGTAAGTAGGTTTTTGGTACCAATTTGTCTTGATGTTCTCCCCTGTTCTGATGATAAGAACATCCAAAAAACATAATTTGTTAGTCTTGATGTTCTCCCCTGTTCTGATGATAAGAACATCCAAAAAACATAATTTGTTATCTGATTCCTCTTCTACTGTAAATTGGATTTTATGATTGTAACTGTTAAAAGTGTTTCTAATTTTGTCTATTTCATCAGCCGGTACTGCTGTAATTATGTCGTCTACAAAAATTTTCGTATCACAAAAAAACAGTTGTAAATCGAAATTTGAACGTCTCAAAAGAACAGAGGAAAACTATTTAAACAAAGATGATTCCCCTTTCTATCTAAATGATTCATGGTTCATCAATTTGACTGACACAAACATTCCAACCGTAGTAACGAAAACAATCAGCCTCCTTTGTATTTTTTATAGAAATAAATTCTCACTGATGAGGACTCCAACCTGAGTCGAAACGTTTGAAAGAATGTAATAACTGAGTTTTCATCATTTCTGGACCCTAAAGCCAATTTACACATATATCGAATATTCATCAAAGGGTCGATACAAGTCCTATCTATAAATTTGTATATCTTCTTAAGATGAACAATTTTGTGCCGAAATTTTTTTCGTATCGTATAGTTTTTTTTCCTTAACATTTTCGCCGTATCTTGTTTATTTTGGCGTTAAAATTGAATTTCTGATGTTTACAAGAACGTTTTCTACGGATAATAGTCATCGAAGAAAACTTCAAAGCAGTTCATGTCTTCGAAAAATTTAAAAATAATTCCAATGTATTTTAAATGATTTCATATTATTGAATAGGGCTCAAGTTTCAGTTGTATATTCTGACAAAAAATTTTTGTTTTCTTTATCGACTTATTATGTCTAAACTTTAATAACAATAGGTGTAAGACCCGTCTTAAATTTCTAAATGCAATATCTTGCTCAAAAACACAAAAACTGACCCGAAATTCGTCGATTTAAAGTTAGACGGTAAATTATTGCCCAAAACTAAAAACTTCTGACAATTGTAACATGTCCCACCCGAAAGTGGATAAAAAAAGGTACTCAAACAATTTTTTTTAAATATTTTTGTTATTGCCAGTGCTACCAAATTAAAATAGAGTAAAAAAAATTAGTTCCTAAGCTTCCTTCTTTCCTCTTTCTCTGAATAAGTTTCTTATTATATGCAATATTATATTTGAAAACAAGTTTTCTTTTGCAAAATAGGAATTTTTACCTACAAAATTGTTGGGGAAATTCCGAAAAATGTTAACAGTGTAGGAATACAAATCCTTTTTCCCAGTCTTTAAAAATGTGATATATGTCAAATACACTCTTCAATATATATCTTCGAACATTAATTTACTGATCCTGTTTATAGATTTTTAAATTAATAATAATCTGAATCAGTAAAAACTCACTGATTTACAGTGTAAAATCACTGTTTTTAATTTCATGTCTTCGACATCGAAATCAGTGGAATTCGCCAGATTCCACCAGGAAAACTCACTAGTTAATCAGTGAAATTCGCTGGTCAGCAGGTGAGTTTCCCTAGTGATATCAGTGAAATTTCACTGATTCTATGTGAAAGACTTATAACATTCGAAACAGTGGTTTTTCACAGTTTTGGATTCAGGGAGTATGAGATTGACTCAACAATTTCCTTGGTCAAAATCCATATTTTGTGCGAGTGAACCTATTTTCCAAAATATTGGTCAAAATTTTGCCATCATTTAGAAAAAAACAGTTTTTCCTAACAATGTCATTTGCAGTTAAAAATAACTTATTGTATATCTAAAGATAGATCACTTATTTGAATTCTGTCGAATTTTGATTGATTCATTTTTAGAAAAAAAAAGTTTAATGCCATTTTAAAAGATTTCAGAAACTTTCTTTAATCGTTTTTAAAAAATCCAAAATTATTTGCCTTTGGGGTGTTGAACATATTCCGAGAGTGACTAATTTTATAATCTTTTACAATATTTGAACCTTTCAATATATTATGCGTGTTTATTGCAGTTTTATTTATAGAATAAATGTATATAATTATCTTTCAAGTTCTTGTTGAGGTATTAGATGGGGTAAAAGCGCCAATTACCGAGGAGTAATTTATTGCCCATTTTGAAAATAAACTTCTTCGTATGTATCTACACAAGGAAAATTTTGGTAGTTTAACAAAATTGTTTTATTGAATGCATTTGGTTGGAGAAACTAAATTTTGGTTCATCGGAACCAACTCGTTTGCTTTATTAAATTGAAACTTTTTGTTTCAATTTAACTGACAAACTTTCTAAATCTGAATTAGAATTTTTAATAATTTCAGTCAGTGACTGACTTCCTGCTTTACAATTAGTTATTTCTGACTGATAATCAATTATTGTTGACTAGAAAACAATCACTTTTGACTGATTAAAAAGCAAAAATTTAGATACTGGTTAAAATTATTTAAATTTTAACTGTCAAAGTTTGTAAATCTGAATTAGTTCGAATTCTCAATAATTTCAATCAGTGACTGACTTCCTTCTTTACAATTAGCCATTTCTGACTAATAATCAATCATTGTTAATTGAAAACCAGTCACCTTTTGACTGATTGAACAAAATTCTATGGTTGAAACAAACAAAATTTTAGTTTTTTCACTAAATATTTTTTGAGAGTAGTTATTATGTTTCAGAGGCTTACAGACAACGTGTCAAATTACCTTTTTGAAGAAAATATATTAAGGGTACACTACTGAAGCTTTTAAGGGGATCCGCCACCTTTAATATTTTTATTTTTTGAGTTTAGACCTTCCATATAATATTTTTTATGTTTAGTACCTTTATTTAGAAAGGTTATCGGGTTTTTGGAAAATTTCAGAACCTTTATATATTTTTAAACTAAAAATTTTGAGTTTTTTGGGCATTTTTTTGACATTTTTTGACATTGATTAACTTTTGTTGTTTTTTAAGCAATTATCATGATTCTTTTTTTATTTTGTTCCTTACAATGTGTAGCAACTTTTCGGGTATAGAAAATAAAGTAACATGACTGAAAAAAAAGTTACAAATAAAATAAAATAAAAAAATTAATAAAAATATCCCAAAATATAAAAAAAAAATTTTACTTATTTTTTTAGCTAGAGTGCTTTCCATATCCATAAATATTTATAATATGATAAAAAATAAGTGGTAAAAATTTTAAAGGCCAGTGTCTAATACTTTAAATTTTATTCAAATATTTTTTGCAACAAACGCGGAAAATCACATTAGAGGCAGGCAGCCAACATTGTGTTACTAAATTATTTATTTATATACATATAGGCAATATATATATTATGTTTTTATAAGGGTACCTGTTATATACTATTTTGCATATAATTCAGAAATATGAATAAATAAATAAACAAACTATTTTGTGAAAAAAGTTAATTTTGGCTAAAAACACGTTATTCGTAAATCGTAGTAACTTTTAATTTTATTTATTTTTCCAAGAAAAGAAAATCAGATTGCCCTAAAAATTTACGCACATACTCAGAAAAGAATAGAGAATAAAAAAATAACATTTTTGGAAAATGTCAAAAAAGTCAAAAATATACCAATTAAAGATGGCGGATCCCCTTAAGAAATATATTTTATAGGAGATTCTTATATTTTAAAGATAGAATCATAGGTAGAAATCAGTGTATCTCCGGTATATTACATTATTAAATGCGTTGGTGTCGAATAACAGAAAGTATGAAATCTTAACTGCACAACCACTTATCATCAAATTTTGTGTACACACATACAAATAAAATCCCTGATAATGGTAATAATGCTAATAAAAATAATCCTCACAGACATGTTATATAAAATATGTTACCTAAGCTACTCGAACTATCTGGGACGATTGAATATGGGATGTGGGCTGGAAGCTGTCCCTACATCCTTTTTAAAAATAATTAGATTTTGTTGCTGCGGCGCATAGATGGGGGAGATTCCATTTAGGTTGAAAAGCCTCGAAGGCTGAACTAGTTTTTCTTTTAGAAAAGAATCACGTCGTGAAACAAATGCCCCGCCATATCACAAATGAGATGAACGCACCCATGAAGTGTACATCCAAGTTATTTGAATAAGGAATCAAGGTTGGATGATATTTCTTTAAAAATTGTATTACATATTTACGGAAAATTATAATTCTAAAATAATGAGTTATTTTTTGAGAATTCAAACAAAATAAGATACTCTTTTAGACGAAAAATATAAAGAATAACAAAATTGATATTCTTATTTAATTAAAAATAAACTTCTTCAGGTGACTACTCTCTAAAACTGAAACAGTTAAATTTTCACTGATTGAATCAGCGATTTGCTTTCTCACTGATGCACCAGTGAAAAAGATATATTTCACTGTTAAATCAGTTGATGTTCACTGATTCGTCAGTGAAAAAATATTTTTCACCGTTATATCAGTTAATTTTCACTGATAATCAGTAGATTTTAACTGATTCAGATTTAAAGAGTACGTTGATGAAAACACAACAACGAAATTAGTAATATTTAACTAAACATTGATTTGTGAAAGATATAATAATTGTGAATATTATTACATTTTGAAGAAATAATACTTATCCGATCCCTACCTTACCGACACTTTTTTTTCGCTCTTTGCATTTCCACATTAATTGAGAAATCAAGTTAAAAATTTGAGTAATTGAGTAAAAAGCTCTAAGGAACGTTTATCTGCTCCTAAATATTTAAAGTTATAAAAAATAAAATTTCTAAACTAGTGATTCTCCGATAATGTAGGCAGTGGCAGAAATTTCAAATTTAATTTTTTTTTAATTATCAAAATTTTGAACCAGATAAACGTTCTTTACTACTTTTCACTTAATTACTCAATGCTTTTACTCCATATCTCAATTAATTTGGAAACGTCAAGGATGAAAAAAAGGTGTTAGTAATGTAGGGATTGGATAAGTAAGACATGGCCTTAAGGGTATGTGATACTTAGGAAGTTAGCAAATTTTATTCCTTTTAAGTTTCCAGATTTTTGTGTCCAAAAGAGTTGGTTTTATTTATACACAAAATTTTTTTCTACAGAAAATGTTTTTTTACAGTCTTTACATTTATTTATTTACATTTATTTATTTATAAATTTACTTATTTTTTTACAGTATTTATTTATTTATTTATTTACAGATCTGTTTTAAGGGCATGTGATACTTGAGAAAAGTAGCAAGCTAATGTGAACAATTTGGTCCAGTTTCGACATGTTATGTCCAAATTACATAACATTTTTGTTTTCAAAATTTTGAAAATGATGGAAAAGATAACAAAGGATGTAAATAGACTACTTTTGGTTTCGGTAATGACAAAAAAAATGTTCCCAAGTATTTTGCTAAAATATTGAACTTTCTTTCATTTTCGAAACCAAAAGTAATTTATCTACGTCCGTTTTATCTTCTCTACAATTTCCCAAATTTTCGGAATAAAATTTTATGTATTTGGAGACAAACATATCGAAACCTTAAATCAATCAATTTTTCTAATTTTTTAAGTATTACATGTCCTTAATTAGAAACAAAACTCGGAAAATATCTTTCGAATTTTGGTTCCCGATTAAACTAAATCTTTGTATTTTCTGTAAAAAACACTTTCTGTAGAACAAATTTTGTGTATAAATGGAACCTACTTGTCCTAAAAAAGATCAAATTTTCTTTTGAAAAGTTAGGAAATAGTAGAAAACATAAAAACGGACTTGGATAGACAAGTTTTAGTCTGTAGGTCGTATACTCGATAACTATCGATAGAATTATCGGATTGAATTAGCTTTAGCATAATTTATCGGAGTCGAAAAAGTAAGGACAAATTCGTTAACCAGCCACATCCGACCAATATTGTTAAAATAGGAACAAATTTTTGTGTTTTTGAAAAAAACTTTATGAAAAAATCCGAAATTCCAATACTGGTTTCTAATAGTGCTAATAAATCTCTACTAATTATCATAATAACATTTTTTGATTGGAGGTAGTTCATTCACGAAAATTAGACCTCAGGCAAAAATAGATAATTTTGCTTCCAAGAATAACAATATTATTATTGAAGGGCTAATTTGAAAGAGGAAAGATTATTTTTCATGAAAAAAATTTGAAACACCAAAAAATAATTTTATTAATAAATTTTATTTTTGCCCAAACTTATTTTCTTATCGCTTCGAGCCAAATTTTTAAAAATTATGCGATTCTAATAAATCACGGTTGATTTTTTTAGGAAAAAGATTCTCTACAATTTGACCTTTTCCAATTTTTGAATATGAATTCATTAAGGGCTGAAATGAAACAAAAACAATTTTTCAAAACAAAATTTTTATAAACAAATTGCTGTATTTGATAATAATGAATTCATTTTCAAAAATAGGAAATTATAATGTTGTAGAGAATCTTTTTCCTAAAAAAATGAACCGTGATTTATTAGAATCGCATCATTTTTAAAAATTTGGTAAGAAGCGATAAGAAAATAAGTTTAAGCAAAAATAAAATTTATTAATAAAATTATTTTTTTGTGTTCCAAATTTTTTTCATGAAAAATAATCTTTCCTCTTTCAAATTAGCCCTTCAATAATAATATTGCTAATCTTAAATAGCTTTTTAATAAGCCGGTGACTATGGTTTTTTTTAAAATTCCTTCGTTAAGGTCTTGGCTTTAAATTAAGTAGTTTTTTTTTTCATTTTCATCGACAAATTTTGGCGAAAATTATTAAAACATTTCATCTATCCAGCACTTTGTCATAAGACCAATGTTTAATATGCTGACTTTTGAAGTCGATTATCTGTTTAAACAATTGGCCATCCCCCCTCAAATTTTCAGAATTTGTTTAGTCGTATTTGAACTTCACATAAAATAAAAATCAAGTCTTTTGTTCGAAGATGCTACCGTGCTCGTACTACCTTAACTAAAATTGGGAATGTTAAAGTATGTTAAAACTTGAAAAAAGCCACTATCTAAATTCCATTTTCTATTTAAATTATACGAAATACGAAAAAAAGTTATGATACAAAATTGTTTATTACATAAAGATATACAAGTTTAAACAGCAGCATTTTCCCATCGAAAGACCTGGGCTCGAATCCCAGCGCAGCCGAAAGCGTCTTTTTTTCCACCGAAAGATTTCAAATTCTTTAAATTTAAACAGCAACATTTTCCCATGAGATGTATATTTTTCTTTTTAATATAAAATAATACTATTGAAAATCCAAAATTCAATTTTCTAACAATAATATGTGAAATACGAAAAAAACGCAAGTTTGCAAAATTTTTAGTTTTAATTAGATCTATAAATTTTGTATGACATAGTTTCTGATAAAACGTATATTTTTCATTTTAATTTCTAAAAAAATATGATTTAAATGCAAAAGTTCCATTTTTTAAACAAAATATGTGACGTACGAAAAAAACCTTAAGATGGAAAATGATTTGCCTATATGAGGTCTACAAATCCTTAGTAGAACATTTTTTGACAAGATGTATATTATATGTTTTGGTTTTAAAAAAACAATATTGAAAATAAAAAATTCCATTTTTCAACCAAAATATGTGAGATACAAAATAAACGTTAAAATAAAAAATCGTTTGCTTAAAAACACTCTACGAATTTTTTTCCTCTTTGAGATAATTAGAAGAAGATACATTTTCTTAAATCATGTAAATTATTAGAAAGTTACTTTCTTCGATGCTTTTATATTTTAGAAATATGATAAATGTGTACTAAGGAAAATAATAATCAACGCTTATTTCTATCTGTATTCCTTGTTTGTTTTTAACATTAGTAATTGTTTGAAAGTTTTGTCGTTCAATCTCCACCTTCTGCAGCCACCATCCGAATAGTCGAAATGAAAAAATCGTTTAAGAAGAAAGACATCTAAAGATCTTCTGTAATTGGCTGTCCGTTTTTTGCTTTGCATTTTCTGCTGTCATGGGATGTCACCTTTATTATTACATTGTGGTTAATAGCTACATTTAATGCAGTCAGCTGATTATTCTGAATTTTTCGAAAAATCGTGTTCCTGAAAAAATCGAAACCTCGAGCAATAGTGTTTTTCACACTGATTATCTGGAGCTAAGTATTGAAATGAATTATAGATTCTAGTTGATTTTCTATTTTTCGTAATAAATATATAAAATAATAATTGAAAGTTGAAAGCGCTGGAGCGCAGAGCCTAAAATCTCGTTCTTCCTAACCTATAAAACCCAGTAATCTTATTCCCCATTCGAAACATTATGTATCATGTAATTTAAGAAAAGCATATTTTTAAGTATTACATACATTAATCAATCTTGTTTGTGTTTTTGTACTACCTAATCTGTATGGTTTCTGAACCATAAAATTATATCATTTTTTCTAAGAACTTATCCAATGTTATTTTTTTACATTCTCATCATGGATGAGAAGGTATTGGTTTTATGTGAAAAATGACTTTCGATATTTTCATCAAATCTTTACGTTTTGAGACCCCCTGAGTCAGAAAAAATGGTTTTTACGAAAGTGTCTGTCTGTCTGTCTGTCTGTAGGTCGTGTGCAGCATAACTCTCGATAGAATTATCAGATTGAATTGAGCTTTGGTACACTTTATCGGAGCCGAAAAAGTAAGGACAAGTTCGTTAACCAGCCACATCCAATCAAAATTGAGGGATTGAGCACTACTTTTGTGTTTTTGAAAATAATTTTTTGAAAAAATCAAAAATTTCAATACTGGATTTTGATAGTGCCCATAAATCTCTTCAAATGATCCTGATAACATTTTTTGATTAAATCAAAATTAGAAATGTTACAGCATATTCAAATTCGAAAAAAGTCAATACCAAAATTCCATTTTCAAGTTAAATTATACGAGATACAAAAAAACGTTATGATACAATATTATTGAATAAATAAAGACCTACAAATTTGAATTGTAACATTTTTTCATAAGATGCATATTTTTCTTTTTAATTAAAAAAAAACTATTGAAAATCCAAAATTCAATTTTTTAACAATAATATTCGAAATGCGAAAGAAACGTAAGAATACAAAGTTTGTCGTTTCAAAAAGATCTACAAATTTTGTCTCACACAGTTTCTGATAAAACATATATTTTTTGTTTTAATTCCAAAAAATACGTTTAAAATTAAAAAATTCCATTTTTTAGACAAAATATGTGAGATGCAAAAAAAACGCTTAGATGGAAAATTGTTTGCCTAAATGAGGTCTACAAATTCTCATTAAGACATTTCGGGACAGGATGTATATTTTATGTTTTGATTTTTTAATATTGAAAAAATTCGATTTTTTTCACCAAAATATGTGAGATACGAAATAAGCAGTTTATACTAAAGTTTCATATCATTATTATAAAGTTTAGTATTTTTACCAACAAAAATTTTCAAAGTGATACGTTTTTCCCTAAATTGAAAAATACTATAGTAAAAATTGATATAAAAAGTTTCTCCGTGTGGCACTGAATCCACGTAATTTATTAAAATTAATACGCGTCAAGCTTTCGATGAAAAATAATATCTTCTAGTTTATTTGATGTCTCGTTAGTGATTTAAACTTGGAAATGATATTTTTAACCAATTTAATGGTGAATATCCTTGAACTTTGTTGTTAATTATGTCAGAAGTACAACATACAGAGATAAACTTGCGCTTGAAATTTCTCTGAATATGGAAATTTATAACGTGTACATGTTTTTATAGGCTAAGCTAACTGATTTTTCAGAAACTGAGATATTATAAATAATTAATGAATTAATTTACATTTCGTATTCTTAATTACTTTATTATCATTTTTGGAAGATATTATTCAACTCGTTTTAGTGTCTGAGAATTTTGAAAAAATTCATTATTGAATATTTCGCCGTTCTTCCAGATAAATAATTGAATAGCACAAAAATTCTGCCTAAGCCCAAAATTAATTAATTATTCATTTAATTTATTATGCATCATTTCTGAAAAACTTTAGATTCAAGGGAATATTTCGGTCTAGAAGACAAAAAAGGCCTATTTTTGGGAATTTTTTTTACGGCTCCTTTATTTGATATTAACATGCAACTTTTTTTTAGCATATAATTACATAAATGGACTATACAAAAAAAAAAAATGTTTTCATTACTCTTCCTTTAATATATAGAGGGCGTCAAAGTCTGATCCTGAAAAAATCCTTCTCCCATTGCGGACAGTTAATCTCAGGATTAAGAAGTCTGAAACAAAAAATTCAAAAAAGGTCTTTTTAAGGAAGCTTCCTCACACAGTAATTTACCACCATTATTGAAAAATCCATTTAAAAAAAAAAATGGCAGCTCTTTGAAAAAAGTTTGAAAAATCGACCTTTTTTTTAGTCCTTTCTTATCACACTTTTTTTTTTATATAAAGGTGGTAAGTTACTGTAGCCAATACATAAATAAAGATATATCCAAAAATTGATAATGATCGGACGAATAGATCTGGAGATTAACTGTCCGCAGTGTGAAAAAACTTGAATTTGAGAAAATCGCGTTTGAAGTTGTTTTTTGTGAAATTACATGAATAATTTATAAAAAATCGATTTTAATATTAATATATTAATATTAAAATTTCAAGAAAATATTTTGAGAGGTCATTTTTAAGACTAATAAGGAGCCAGAAAAAGTAAAAAAAATCTATTTTTTCAAAATTCTAGACCGAAATAGTCCTTTAAGAAAAAAAGTCAACTTGTATAAATGGAAATTTTTAATGAACAAAATGTTAGTGATTATATGGTGATAATTTCTAATTTATGTCGACAGATATAGCCTCGATAAATATATTTGTTGATGATATAACCATTTAAGGGAATAAAAATCAATATTTACAATTATCCGATAAAATATTAGGCTTTGGAAATTGTAAACAGCCTCTTATACCTATAAATTTGGATATTTACTATCTGGGTCGTGTTATCAATAAAAAATAATTTTGTTCTCACGCATTCATTCTCCAAAATGATTATTATTTTACGCTAAACAAAATTATCAATTACTACATTTTAATCAGTATTAACGTGATTAAATTTTTTTAGTTGCCTTGACTCAAGCATAGTTTTGTCAACATTGTTTACATGTTTTTAATCATTTTAAAAACAGTTTTTAAATACATTTATATACTGTTATGTAACTGTTACAGAATATACGAGACATATAGTAACATTCCTGTAGACACAGGGACATGCTGGACATGTTCAGAACATTTTAGGACCGACCCAGGGACTTTATGGGTTATATTTATAACGTTTCTAGAATATTGATGCATACGTTCTATAAAAAATCTATAAAAATTTTATAACATTGTTTGTTTTTTGAATATTAATTTTGTAATTGTTATCATATAGATATAGAAGTAGATAATTTCAAAATAAATACAGAACAGTATTACATAATTGAAATAAACCAGAGTTACATAATAAATAATAAAAAATTGTGCGAGATACATAAAGTTCCTGCGATGTAACAAATCCTACAGAAAATTTCTGATACTTTAGTTCTGTATTAAATGTATTTGCTGATCATTGCAAAAGTTGCTGTAGATCATTGTTAACTTGTTGTTTTGAAACGGTTATAGAATGTGTTTGTGGAGAGTTTCAGTGTGAGATATTTATTATTGCAGGAATAAAAGCAGAGAAAATGAAATTTCTCCATGAAATGATTTTACTTCGCAGACTTATAAAATTCTATCTGAAATCATAACAATTTCTGATATTAAACAAAAAGAGCTTTTATAATAAATGTTATAAATATATTTTTTTACTAGCGGGTCATAAAGTGGATTTTATTAACGCGTGCGGGGCAAACAAATCCATCTTTTGACCCCCTCGTAGGAAAAAAATCGTGTGCAACACGGGAAAAACATTTATTTTACTCGGGTGATTTTTACTCTCGCTTTGCTCGGGCATTAAACTTCACACTAAAAAAAAAAATAATTTTTTTTTCCTAGTTGCACAATATATTATTTCATAACTTCAGATGGAATTTTATAATCTGCGAAATTAAACCACTTAACCCCTTGAAGAAATTTTATTTTCCACTAAAATGTTTTTTGTTGACGTTCTAAGGTATCAAATCAGACCTTATTCTACTATTGCAACTTTTATCGATATATTTATATTGTAAAAAGACTTTCCTCTTCGAGTTTTATATAAGTTTCATTTTCTTCACACATTTATTTTTCTTATTTCATGAGTGTTTATTCTGAATGGTAAGAGTAAAAATTGGTAGATATTTTTTCTGTTGTGATGTTTGTTTCTTTATCACTTTGTTAACAATGACATGAATCGTTTACGCAGTGACTACCACAGAAGATTCTGTGTTGTCTTTCTTTCGTTTTATATACATAGAAAAAGCCAAAGTGAGAACAACAGCTTCCATCGGTGTGTAAACGAACGCAGTCGCACGTGGTGAGATAAATATTTGATGAACTTTGATACGATTCTACTTTTTCTGTTAGCACTCAATAAAGCGGAAACGTGCGTTTATGTAATTATGAAAGGATTTAATGCAATTGAATGATAACAGTTTATTCGTTACAAATTGAGATTAATGGAATATTATTCAGATAAAAATACAATATTTCTTTCCTAGATTCTGAAATTGGGATATTTTAACAAAAAAGACAGTTTTTATTATTTAAAAACGCGTTTTTAAAAGGTTTTCTTTTATGATTGTAAAGACTCAAAATAAGATTATTTTACAAAAATCTGAAACAATTAAAATTTTTTTTGAATTTTAGGAAAAAAGGATATTTTATCTGAAATATATACATTGATAATTTCTCAACTAATCAAATATACATTTTTGAAATAATAACTGCCAAGTTCAGTGAAAATATGTAAAAATGTTTATATCTATGGTTGAAAAAGCTTAAAAAGATGAATCAAAATACATAAACCACCACGTGGCATTGTATGTATATTTTCCCATGATGAAAAGAAAGAGAATGTACGTCTACAGGCAAAAAAAAGAATTATAAAGCCATTGAGCACAAACGTGACTTCCTTGCTTGTCACATGTGCTACGCTTTTTGTCAGATAAATTCGTTTGTTTGTGTCTGTCATGGGCTATTTTCAACTGGATCCTCAAATTCGACGTCAGACGCCGACTTTATTCTTTTTGTAATTTTTCAATTTTAATCCTTCAGATCTAAATTCGACTCTCAAATAAATTGGTTCAAGAGCTTCTAGAATTTGAAAAAAATATTTAAATTCTGTCTGAATCTTTCATTCAAAGTTCTGAATCACACGAGTAAAATAAATTTTTTTCCCGTGTTGCACACAAATTTTTTTCCAGGGGGTGGTCAAAAAATGGATTTGTTTATCTTGCAGGGGGTAAGAAAGTGTACTTTTTGACCCGCCAGTAGAAAAAATATTTTTTGAATTTTCTCCTCTTTCTTCGGAATATTTAAAAATATTGTACATTTTTTAGAATTTACTTGAGAATTCAATGAACTTCTATTAATTTTGCATTTTATTTTGTGCATTTCAAAATTTTTGAAAGCACAGAAGGGAAATTTCGACTTGCAATAAAAATGATGAAAGATACTATATCGTGAGAAATGATTTCAGAAGCAATGAAAAATTATGCACTCCATTTGAAATGGTAATTTAACGGTATTTGAATTCTATAGAATGTCTTAATGGATCGCAAGATAGTTTTTAGCCAGACATACTGAATTTAAATTGACAGTGTAAATGAATCTATTTTGGACTTGTTTAAAGATACGTGACTTTGAAATAAAACATTGTGACATTCTATGGACTTTTGTCGTATGCAATTGTATACATGTATAAATACACACAATACATAATACATAAGTTATATGTAGCTATAAAAGAATTTGTCAGAGAAGAAATATTAAAAAATAATTAAATCATACTGATAATTCAAAGTTCTAATAGTTTATTTCCTAATTTGAAGATTAAAGTGAATCATTTTTATGTCTTAATATTCAAGCAATTTTTTTATTCCAGTTCTATTTAATCACGAGTCTGTTCTAATTCTGATTATACCTGTTCAAGCAAAAGCGGTTCTTTATTTATAAATTTAAAAGTAAGAATTTGGTAAAATGGGAATTCAAAAGCCGCTGAAGTTTGAGGAAAAACTGAATGATCTACACAGTAAAAAATTTCTTCGGAAATTTTCCCTAAAATTTCGGGACGCTAATTTCAACAAGGTTTCCGGAATTAAAATTTGTTAGGGAAAATTCCCGAAACTCCCTAAATTTTAAGAAATTTTCCCTAAGTAAATTTCCAGACGTTTTAGTGAAATTCCCTAATATGTTGGTGATGAAAATTATTTACCCAAAGAAAAATGTGGAATAATCTCTATGAAGTTGTAGGGAAATTTCTCGAAATTTTTTACAGTGTAACTTGAAAAAATCATTAGTTGAAAATGAGCATCTGAACCCAAATACATTTTTTTAACTTGTAATGAGAAATTGTATAACACATCACTCAATAAGTTTCCAGTCTGGCATATAGATGGCACCACTCTTATCAAATCCATATGATTTCTGGATAGCACCAACCTTCAAACGTTAAGTGTCAGAATTTCATGACAATCTAACGTTCAGTTCAGAAGTTACAGAGGTTTTGGTGGAGCAACTTTTGTCATTTTCAAAACAATGGATAAAAAAGAGTTTCGAGTGTTAATCAAATATTGCTTTTTAAAGGGAAACAATACAGTTGAAGCAAACCAGTGGTTTGATAAGCGTTTTGGGGACTCTGCATCAGAGAAATCAACAATCATGGACTGGTATGCCGAATTTGAACGCGTTCGTACAAACACCGATGACGCTGAATGCTCTGGTCGCCCAAAATCAGCAGTTGTTCCGGAAAACATAACAAAAGTCGACGAAATAGTTTTGGGCAATCGTAAATATAAGCTACGTGAGATAGCTGACACCCCAGTAAAAAAAAACTGATTGAGGTGGATTGAGATGAATTGATGTCTGTGAATTCATTTTAATCCTGCTTTCTGATTCGTCGAAACGATTTGAGGTGCAAATGAAATGAATTGAACTGATGAGAATCGCGACTGTGTATTCAATCGAATTGAAGCATGCATATTCAGACGGATCAGGATGAATTAAAAGTGCTGTCATCTAATGCGGAGATATGCTGGATGAAAAATAGGAATTTGTTGTATTTATGCACAACATTATTTATAAATAAGTTAATTAAAAAAGAATAAGTAAATTGTGTATAAAATGATAAGATAAAGTCATTTTGTTATGTTTTCAACAAGATATTGCAAAAAAGGTGCAAACATTGCTGTATTGAATTTTAAATAACACCTGAAATAATATTGAGTGCTCAACTAAGTTCCCGCTGTTTGTCAATAGATAGCTCCAGCAGTAAGTGCTGGTCGATTTGGACATATCCAAAACGTCATGAACCAAGCTTAGACATATGGTAAACAAACCGTTTGTGTGAGTGTGTGTGTGTGTCCCGGCCATGGCGGTATCCAAGAGGCCGGGGTTCGGGTGTGTCGGTCGGTCAGGTCGGTCGTTAAACGGAGTGGGAGGTGTCGGTATTTCGCGATCGTGGAGCCCGGTGTCGGCTTCGTCGTGAAGTTTCGTAGCGCGTTCGGTCGTTTTCGGTAGTTTTCGGGTCGGTGTGGGTCAGTGCATCGTCTGAATCACTTCAAGGAAGTTCAAGTTGGTTCGGGGTCATTTCGGGTCGGTTCGTCGCCTGAATCACGTCGTGTAAGTTTGAGTCAGTCTGGGTCGGTCTGGGGTCGGTTCGGCTCGGTAAAGGGTCAGTTCAGTTTGCGTCGCGGGTCCCCAGAGACCAGAGGCTCGCCGAGAAACCCAGGCGGAGCTCGATCAGGCGCACCTGAAGTCGAGCCTCGTGGTGCCCAGAGGGCCGGTCATGGGACCGCCCACTCACCGGCACTCTTCGTGGGAGTTGCGTAGCGGGTCAAGTCTCCCTGGTTAGGTTGCGAACGTCCTCACCCAGGTATGTCGGGGCCAGGGTCAGCCAGGAGCACCTGAAGCTGACTCACGGCCCATGTCGAAGGCCCACCATGCAGGCACCCATTCGTCGACGTTTGACGCGGCATAACCTGGAGATTAGTCTGTTCGGGGCATTGACGTCCTCACCCAGGTATGTCGGGGCCAGGGTCAGCCAGGAGCACCTGAAGCTGACTCACGGCCCATGTCGAAGGCCCACCATGCAGGCACCCATTCGTCGACGTTTGACGCGGCATCTCCCGGGGGAGTAGTCCGGTCGTCTTACCCCCATATCCTGGTGAAACCTTAGCAGCACCTAGTCAGGGGCACCTAAAGCTAGGTGCACCTCCTTTTCGTCCGTCCAGTGCGACGCTCCGGTGAATTCGCAAGAGTAGGAGATTGAGAGATAAAATAATTCTTCCACGAATTGGCGCGAATTTACGTACTAATTCAATTCGTAATTGTCAAAAAGCGGGATTTACAGAGCGCCTAGTGTATTCTTTTGAATCCACCCCAATCAGTTTTTTTACTGGGGCCTTAAAGATATCAGGAGGTACTGTGTTTACAATTGTGCACGAATCTTTGGGGATGCATAAGTTGTTTTCAAAATGTGTGTCGCGTTTCCTCACACCCGACCAAAAACAACAACAGGTCAAAGATTCAGAGCGCTGTTTGGAGCTGTTCAAGCTAGGTAAAAAGGATTTTCTGCATTGGTATGTACAAATGGATGAAACATGGATCTACCACTACACACCTGAAGGAAAAAGATCGTCAGCTGAGTTTACAGGAGCTGGTGAAAGCTGCCCAGCGCGGCTAAAAACTCAACAGGGGGCTGGCAAGGTTATGGCATCCGTATTTTGGGACGCCCAAATTATTTTGTTTATTGAATATCTAGAGAAAGGTAAAAACATTAACAGCGACTATTACATGGCATTACTGGATCGATTGAATGCAGAAATCAAGAAAAAACGGCCTCACGTGCAAAAGAAAAAAGTGCCTTTCCACCAAGACAATGCGCCTTGCCACAAGTCCATGAAAACGATGGTAACATTGAATTAATTAAGTTTCGAATTGCTTCCTCACCCACCATATTCTCCAGATCTGGCCCCCAGCAATTATAAAAAATGCTGCAGGGAAAGAGTTTTGGCTCCAATGAAGAAGTGATTGCGGAAATTACCAATAAAAATCCCCATCTAGATGGTGAAACTTTGTAATAATTCAATTTATTTTACCATCTAGATAGGAATTTTCATGGGTAATTTAGCGTATTCTATAATAGAAATCCTAATAAATGTAAATTATTAGAAAAAAGTACGTCGCTTTAGAATTTTATGATGTGTTTCTAAATATCTTGGTAATTTTAGACAAATATTTTTCTCTGTGTATCAGTCTATACGTTTATTTATCCTTTCCTATCCGCTATTATTAAATCGGTCAGATAAGGCCTATCTTTTTATTTCCATAAATCTATCCATTGTGTTCATGAATGCTTATTCTTTTGTATGCACTTGAAAGCACAGCTATTGAGACCTAAACTTATTAATACTTGTATATGTTTTTTATTATTTTTTATTTATTTTCATTAAAATGTATCCTCCATATATCCATGTGAATCCTTTTATATCTTTTTGCAAGCTACAGTATT
The DNA here is from genome assembly GCA_030998225.1 of Diplolepis rosae. Taxonomy (NCBI): domain Eukaryota; kingdom Metazoa; phylum Arthropoda; class Insecta; order Hymenoptera; family Diplolepididae; genus Diplolepis; species Diplolepis rosae. The sequence goes on along the minus strand of JAPYXD010000723.1, from coordinate 19,625,176 downwards.
GATAAGTTGGAAATAAAAAGGAATAAAATTTGAAAACGTTGATAGACGGAGGATAGGAACAGATAAATACGGATAAGTTGAGATTAGAAAGGATAGAATGACTGGGATTCGATAGAAAGAAGATGAATGTAGATTTAGAAAAATAAATAAATTTACATGGATAGCGTAGAATAAATTTGGATACATTATTTGTTTGTATTTTAATTTTGAAGATTGAAAATGATTTAATTGATTGGATAGAGTGTGTATTTTTTTACTGCCAGCCAAACAAATAGCATAAATCTGACAAAGTTTAATTTTAATTTTTTGTAAAAGGGGTGAAACAGAATTTAACTTTTGGCTAATAAGATCGATAAACGAGCATAGAATCAGTTTTTATAGCGAATAAAAATGAGAAACACGTTGTTAGGAGGGCGAGTTTCTGAAACTCGCTAAAGTCTTTCGAGGACGTTCCACGTCGTTGCTTCTTCTAAAAGCGATGACGTGGTGAGTTACGCTCGCACAATTTGCAAATCAACAACCGTGTATATTTTGACAATTTTCTGCAAGTTTCGGCGAAACACGATCGAGCAAAGAGAGATAAAAAACGACGAATATTTTTTAGTTTTTCGTTGGGGAAACAGAAATATAGTTTCAAAATTCTATCCAAAGTTCTATGCTTGGTTCCCAGACCTCGTATACTGTGCATTTTCATCTTATTTTCGACTGAAGTAATAAAATCCTCGTTTTTGTTCAGACCAACGTTGACGAAGTTTCCTACTGCGTTGATAAATGTGCTTTGTCCAATTCAGATTCCAAAAACTCTTATTTGTTATCAAATGGATTTAAAACTGCATTTTAATTGAGTTCCATTATAGGTTAAGATAATTGGGTTCGTTAAGAATTTATTGGATTATTTTTAGAATTTTCCATACCACATATTTTTATAAAATTTAACAGATCTAATTCTGTTATTTAATTTTTTGATCACTAAATATTCTAATACATTAAATTGACAGTTTTTGAACAGTTTTCTCCATTAATAATTTCGGTAATTTAAAATTTTGAAAAAATGGTATGCTGACAATCAGAATGTTTGTAACGTCCTGGTTACTCACCTTTTATTATATTATTTATTTTTCCTCGTTTTTTGTTTAGAAAAGAGACCTGAAAAGATTTCTTAACCGAAACAAGGGATGAGGATAGCCAACAGTAAAATGTCAAGAATATCACAATTATTAACCCTTTTATTAAATATTTTGAATATAAAAATGATAGAAGTTCCCCTTGAAAATTCCTCCTGGGAAGCAGCTTGAAAATGAAAGGGGGAGAATTGATAGATCTATCCAAGTTAAATTAGGGACTTAATAAAAATTTGGTACTTACAGGAAATGTTTTATCTTAGTGATTCGAGTCCACCTAATCCTTGTGTCCCCTGGGTATACAATGATGAGGGTAATTTATGTAAATCCAATTTGATATTTAAATCCTCTAGCATCACTGATAATCCAATTAATATTCACAGTGATGAACGAACTGATAAACTGATGGAAATGAGTGACGATTGAATTTGATTTCTGAGAAAAGTACCGAGTTCCGAAGTCATTTCTTTGAGGAGAGTTCCGAGATTCAAGTCACTTTTTCTAAGAGAATTTCGGGGTTGAAGATAGTCTGAAAGTCACTTGTTACTTTCCTGAGAGAGATCTGAAGTTCAAGATGGTCTGACGGTCACTCGTTGCTTTTCTGAGGAGAAATGCGGTTCTGAAGGTGGTCCGACGGTCACTTTTCTTGGAAGAGTTCCGTGGTTCAAGATGGTCTGACGGTCACTAAAGATTTGCGGATTTGCAGGTGCTTTTACAGACTGTTTTTTCGGTCGATACCGACATGAAATCCGCCAATTTTCGATCGATACTAACATGACATTGCAAGATGCTGCTTGAAAGCTTTTCTTCCACCCAGATGTGACCATAATTATTTCCATGAAGATTCCAACACTTTCTTTAATTTGTATCCATAGCGACAAGATTCCAATTTTATTCCCACTCAGTAACAGGTCTTCTAAATTTTCCTGCGTGTTCCTCTAGCTTCCCTATTTCCCTTAGGTGAATAGACTATGCAGGAAGTACAGGGTTAATGGTTTGTGTACATAACGCATTATAACGCATTCCGATGGGGTTCCCCAATGAGCACAATTTCGTTTTGTCTAGACATTTAGGGTTTTTCGACGATCGATATATATAGATACCTGTTGCTTTTACATGTTTAATAATTTTAAATTATTAATTTCACACATATTATTTTGTAAATAAATATTGATAGTCACGGGACGTGACATGTTTTTGTTTTCATTTTACATAAATATTTTCCAATGAAAAATTTTGCAAATGTTTGCGAATCAGTGTTTTAAATTAATTTTCTGGGTTTATCATTTCAATTTTTTATTTGAAATGTAATAGATTAGAATTATAAGGCTTAGAAGTTTTAAAAAGTTATATTAAACCAATGACGCACTTCATGCCATTCGATCAGTTGTTTTTACTTGATTGCATAGCAAAAAGTGAATGAGAGAGGTAAACAGTCAAAAAGAGAGATCGTCAATAAATCAGAAATTTTAGGAGCTTAAAATAAAAAAATATATATATTTTAAAAATGTTAATCCTAATAGCATAACACTTTTGGCCTATTATAGGATTTCCAGAATCAGGGAATGTGTTAGAACTCTTAATGATTTTGAAGTCTTGACATATGTAACTTTGTCAAAGAATTCATAATAATAAGATATTTTATCAGGAAACACAGTTTTATAAAAAATGCATTCTGAAATCAATTTGTCACATAATTAAGAATTACAAAAATTATGAAATAATAATATACATTCAAAGCAATTATCATGTGAAATTTCTGGTATAAATAAAATGAAATAGTATATTATGTGTCTAGGTGCATAATAACGTTATGCATAATGCATAACGAGCTACAATGCTCGCAGGAGATCCAAGCTAAGGCGTAGTCGATGCGTAGCTGAGACGAAGCCGAGGCGCGATCAGTCCTGCGAGCATTTTAAGCGAGTCTCGTAATTACCCGAATTGTGCGCATTGGCACATATTCTATTTTATGTGACTTCGGTGCGTATACGAGTTTTTATGCGTACACTTGAATCTAATCTAGTATTCATCATGATTCTCGTCCATTGCACTTGATATTTCGCGACTACTCCCGGCCATTTTGATTTTATCGATATTGTGTAGTAGTAGCGTATTGTAATAGAGCATGCGCAGTTTAAATGTACAAGGCTTTGTCAGCACGGTGCCAACGCTGTACGAAGGAGAAGAAGAATAAGAAGAAGATTACGCTCCGCTGTATGGTTATAGGCGCATGCGCAGTTTAATTTTTACATTACATTCTTCTGTATCGTAATACACAACATTACGATACTCTCAATTGTAGCGTCAAACGAGTTTACGCGCCGGAGGCATATAATAGTAGATTGTGTATCAAGGGCGGCATGGTGGTGATTGTGACGAGTGTGAAGTGTACCCGCCCGAGCGTAGCGAGGGCGGTATTCACACGAGTCACATCGCTACCATGTCACTCGAGGTGCACACGACATTTTGTGTCCAAATTGGTGGAAAAAGTCGCGTTGTATGCGAGTGCGTAGTTAGCCGCAGGCAGTCATGTTTCGGGCGGTATGAACATTTTGCCCGTTGAAGCGGGCGGTATGAACATTTCGCCCGATTTTGACGCCGAGGCACAATTGAATCCATGCCGCTCTACGCACAAGCATGCAATGCGACTTTTTCCGCCCGTTTGGACACAAAAATAAAACCTATATGTAAGATAAAAGCGCGTGTTAAAAATATGCCAAGATCACAAAGGACCATTAGAAATGATTATATTAGGCTTTAAAGGATAACATTGAATTACAACGATTTTAAAAGTACAGAATTTCAAATGATTACGCAAGAATTGTAAATAATTTTAAAAATACTTGAAGAAATCGGATGTGATTACCTGCAATTGGACATACTGTCTGGGATTACATTGGATCACTTGGCTTGCAAAGAAGTGAAAGGATCGAACAAAAATTACAATAGATTGCAAAATATTGCGAGAGACTTCAAGAGATGACCTGCGATTACATTAGATTACACGAGATTATAGGGATTACAAGGGACTGCTCAGAATTAATTGGGAGTGTGTACAACAGAGTATAAAAGAATAGTTCATCCCTCGGAAACTTAAACTCTATTCCCTTATAATAAAATTATCCTCAGAAATGTAATATTTTCATTTCCTTGCTCGTTTTTAGTATATTCGTGCACGGATAGAAATTTGATGGTTGAAAGTACCATTTTTGACGGTAAACCAGAACCATAAGGAATTTCTGCCAGTTAGTCCCAAAAATATGCTACTTAATATAACATGTTTGGGCAAATATCACCAAGAATGATGGTAAAAATTCAAAATTCATATGCCAATTTTTTTTTTGATAAAATAAGGTAAATGTACCAGTCGTTGCGCTATTGAGCATATTTTACGTAAAATTAAGAAAATTACTTTATATTTTTGTGTTCAAGTTGAAGATATCGTTGAACATAAGGTTATTATTCATCTCTCATAACAAATTTTTAATGTAAATGCTTACTCAAAAATGCTAAAAAATAAAATTTTTTATGCAAATGGAACTCTTCTCGCATTTAAGTATTTATATCAATTTATTTGACATCAATTTTGAAAGTTTTTGATTTATATTTGTGATAACCCTTATATAGCAATAAATAATACAATAATAAATTTCTTGCGCAAAGACTGGGCCAAACGCATTTTTTCATATTTTCGACTATTTGTTAATAAGAGTTGAAAATTTTCAGAATAATAAGCTTTGCAATACAAATCAAAAGTGTTTTTCAAAATGTGATTCGATTAATATGACGAAAATTTTTATTTTTCTATAATTAAATTCAATAATCTTCGAAGGCTTTCCTTAACCGCGCAACGACTGGTACATTTACCTTATACCATTAAAGAAAACGTTTTAGCAAAGCATTCTTCTAATACAAGTTTATTGATTTGACTTTTTAAGCCCTACTGTATTCGAAATATGAGAATGCTCGAAAGTGAAACGTACCCACCGTAGATGGTAAAAATTTGCCTCAATGTTTCCATTTTCAAACACGCGCTGATACGATGACGTATATTTACATCAGAAGATTCGCTAAAATGATATGAATGCTGCTATTATGTCTCATTATTAGACTCAAATTTCAGACACACAGCGAGTAGTGATTGGCATAATAAACTTTACCATTATGATGGGACTTTTTCACAAGTTTTTCCAATAGTTCTGGTTTACTCTCTAAAATGGTACTTCTTTTCATGAAACGTAATACATTTAGCAATCAAACTTCTTTTCGTGTGCGATCTGCAGTGAGTCGCGCTTAATTAGAAAATTAAATGGGAAGTGTTTGCATATTATTTCTGTGTAAAGATAACACATAAAAGCGTTTACCGATAAAACAGTAGTTTTTCAAGAAAAAAAGTTTTGAAACGCGCAAGCGCGACTTCCTGGTCTGGAAAGAGTCTCTGAAATACAGAATCAAGTTAGTCAGCTTGCGGAGCTTGCAAAACGAGGTTACACGGTTTTTTAAAAATTTTTCCTTAATCATCACAATACACGTGATATTAAAACAAAATAGAAATTTCGTGGAGAATGAATTTTAACACCAGTGCGGTTTTGTTAGAAAAGAATCCTAGTGTCAAAATTAAAAAAAACCACCTTACTTTTTTGCCATTAAAGATGTAATCACAAAAATGGTGAAAATTTATATAAAACATCTATTTCACAATTTCAACTTTCTATCTGAATTTGAAATTAAAAGTTTAAAACTTCCAGTAAGCAGGCTACCAAATTTTGATTAAATTAAGAAAATTATAATATTTTTTCCATTATGGCCATAAAATAAACGTTGAATCCGAAAATGCTAGATCAGAAGCTATCGTTAATCAGATGTGATTTCATGCAGCGGTAGAACCTTAGAACCTTTAATTATGCCAAGCACCAAATAATTCCCGTATCGAAAGTTATTCAGTGCAGCTTTCAATGTCAAAACGCGCTTTACAATAGTTTATAATTAATTATATTTTTTGTGATCGAATAGCTGGAGAAAAGACTTTTTGTGGTGAGAGAAGAAAAATGTTGGCGATAATGGAGAAAAACAAAGCTAGAATCCAGCCGTTTTGATTTTTGTTCATCTCAAATTTAAATTAGATAGACTAGTCAACTTTCGTGGTTGTTTATTTCTTCAAGACGTTCGATGACTTTGCAATCGTGTTCTAAATCTGCTGAGGAAGCTCAAAAATCTGCGAAATATCCATCGTGTGTCACAATCACTACTGAATGCCGACTGCGAGAGACTTTGTCATCAAAAGGTAACGTTTTATAATTTCAAACTCGACTCATGACCGAGAACATGTCTTTGCTATGAAAAAAAAGATTAAAAAGTTGGATAAAAATATTCTTGTTATTTCAAACGTTTATAAGAAAGAAATTGTTTCAAAAATAAATAAATTCTTCAAGATTGACTGAAATATTAGACATTTCTTTACTAGGCTTTTGTTTGATGAGCTTTCATCGAACGTGATGCAAACCACGTTTCTCTGCGAGTGCTTGGAGCACATGCCTGTCTCTGTGTATTGGCATTAGAAGCACGTCATCTCTGAACGTGCTGATATTTTCTTCTTCCCTTCAGCGTTTACTTAGCAGCTTCCTTGTGCAAAATGAGGCACCTGGTCCTGAAATCTTTCTCATTATTTCAACTGAAACTTTAACTTAAAAATAAAATGATAAGAAACATATTTTAGATTCTTCTTGAGAAATTCCCGTTTTTCCCCCTATTCTCGAAAATCTTCCCCCTTTCCCCATTTTTCATTAAAAATACAATATTTGAATTACGCGGAAAAATTCTCTTCGCATACGAGTTACGAGCGCGCACAAAGACTAATTACCATAAACTCAGCTTAGGTAATACAAATAAATATATTCGTCTACGGCAAAGACCAAAAAATGTTAAATGTATTTTTGCTAGATGTATAAATCAGTTTTCTAAAGATATTTCTTTTTTCCAAGATTGTGCGCCAAAAAAACTATAACGTACTTCGCTTATATTCTCAAATAACTATAAGTTCTTTTCAAAGTTCAAGATGTTTTATATTTCTCCAAGTTGTGAACCAAAAAATATTTTTATAAATTTATACTTCACATAGACTTATAAAATTCGTAATCTGAATTAAGGGAAATGTGAAGAAGTTAAATCTCTATTCTGAGATGATTCTGTTCCTATAGTCTACGATGTAAACAAAACAATAATTAATATGCTTCGTTTAAATTTAAAAATTTGACTGAATAGAACATTATAACTATATAAAGATGAATAAAAATATAATATTTTCTTAAAAAACATTCTATTCTTCTTTTCTATATGTAAAAATTAATATTTAATCTTTCCCCCTTTTCGTGAAAAAATTACCCTATTTCCCCTTTTTTGAGCTCATTTTACGCCGTGCAACCTGGAAACATCGAAAACAAATTTTGTGAATTTTATCATCTACGAAAACCGATTGAATTTTTATCTTCCTGTAGATTTGCCTTCATGAGCTTTAGATATACTAAAAATAAAATTACAGTTTTTCTATTGGTTCTCCTTCCTTTAAAGAATTTTCATTTATCCTTGTATTCTTGTTGCAACAACAGTATTGGCAATTATGTTACTGGTATTTTTTTAAACATTTTCATTAGATGATAGAATTATATAATTTTATCAAAGATAAGATAGAAGAAGTTCCTTGCCTCACAGGATATTTTACTTTGGGATGGATTTTATTATTATCCTAACTTGAGGTAGAATAACGTGTATCTTTTGAATCTTTGAGATATGAGGATATCTACAGAACTTTTAGCTTTTGAGGATCTAGGTATAAAACCAATGTATCCAGGAACTTAGCGATTTTACAATGATAGAGAAACATAAGTTATTTTTTGTTTCTCAACGTCTTAAAATAATACAGTTTTCTTCAATCGATATTAAAATTTAATAGTTTAATAGTTTCTTAGAACCGAAGAAACATTTCTTTGATATACGGCCAAGGAAATTTTTTTTTGAATTAAAGAAATTTTTGCTAATTCAAAAAAAATTTCTTTAATGTAAACAAATCTATTCCTTTGGATAGAAGAACATTTTTTTGAATAACAAAATTTTTCTTAATTCAAAGAAATTTTTTCCTCTACCGTATATCAAAGAAACATTTTTCTCAATGTACCTTTTATTTCATGTAAAGCATTGAACTGTACTTTATGCGAAAGTATGCTCACATATTTTCAGGTTTTTTTTTTACTTGAAAAATATTGCATATTTGGGCTCCCGTTGTTAAAATTTTTTTTTTCAATATGCACACACAAAATTTATAACCAATGCGTATGTAGCCTATACTAGGGTGTTCGATATTGATGTGATATTTCTATGAGAGGTCGCCACTAAAAACAGACGGCTATCATTGTTGACAAGTTTCATCCTTCAACCCTCTTTTGTCAAAATTTGAGCCAAATCCATTAATTAGTTTACATGTTACAGTGTTTGAAAGCAACCAACCTCCGAATGTTTTGCAAAGATGGAAAAAAGTAAATTTCGTATCTTGATTAAACACTACTAATTGCGTAGAAAAACCTTATCGGAAACCAAAGTCAAGCTCGATAAATATTATTCGGACTCTGCTCCGTCGTATGGAATGGTTCAGAAGTGGTTTACCGAATTTCGTTGTGGTCGTACGAGTACAGAAACCATACCAAGTCCAGGTCGTCCAAATGACATCACTACACCAGAAATGATCAATAAAATTTATGATATTGTTTTGAATGACTCGAAAGTGAAAGTGCATGAGATAGCTAAGATCGTATCTATCTCAATTTACCAAAAACGCATTCGTGTCACCACTGCGGAGCAAAATTTGGTCTATTTTAACCGCAGTCCGAAAGAGTTTTTGCGTCAATTTGTGACGACAGCTGAAATATGGATTCATCACTATACTCCGGAATCACGTGAAGGGTCAAAACAGTGGGTTAATCCTGGTCAAAGTGCACCAAAGCATCTAAAAACGCAAAACTCGGCTGGGAAATTTATGGCTAGTGATTTTTGAAATGCACGTGGAGTAATCCTCATCAGCTACCTTGAGGAAGGAAGGACGATTACTATAGCATATTATGCTGCATTATTGGATCGATTGGTTGTCGAAATCAGGAAGAAACGGCCACATTTAGGGAAGAAAAAATCCTTTTTCATGATGACAATGAACCATCAAACACATCGAACACTACACAGGCAATAAAGCACGAATTGGGTTTCGAATCATTTCCGCATCCACCGTATTCTCCAAACCTGACCCTCAGCGACTATTATCTATTCCCAAACCTCAAGAGGTGGCTGTGTGGTAGGTGTTTCGAGTCGAACAAACAAGTTGGATGGGAAACAGAAGGGTATTTCGGAGGGTTTGGCAGATTGTATTATTTGGAAGGCATAGAAAAGTTGAAAAATTTTTGGACTTGTTGTACCGAGCTAAAAAGAGAGTACATTGAGAAATAAAACCGATTTTCGCCAAAAAATAAATTCTTGTTTATTTCATCACGTCAATATCAAACACCCTGGTATCCCTTGTTTTTCCAGTAAGTGATTGAGTTATTCTTATAGGACTTGAGTCGGTATTTTAATAAATATCTATTATATGAAACAAACAAAAACAATACAAATTTTTTTTTGTATGAAGCAAACTGAATTATTCAACTATACTTATTTCCATGGTATATGTATTTTAAGTATTTTAATTCAATACAAACTTCTAAATATACGTTCTATTATATGTAGTTATTATATATTAATATACATCATATATTAATATGTAATTTTATATTGAATGTCTTAAATAATATCTTAATATATTTTTGACTTCTATAAGAAGTTTTTAATTTTTTCTATTATAGCCTGCAAATACAATTTCTTTGCGAAAATTATTTATACTTAGACAATATAATAATTTTAATTTTACTGTCAATTTAAGAAAACTAAATCGGAAAAAATGATCTTATTATTTAATGTTAGAGGAAGTACTAGATTTTTCTTTTAAAGTCAAAAGCTCAAAGTTTTATGGATTTACTCATCTAATTTATTTTAATAAAACTACAAAATTGCATCATGAAACTTTGCACAAATTTAACCTGAATTTGATCTTATTCGCACATTATTTTGGTCATTATTTGCAAAAACTGTCTTAGCTAGAGCGATTCCGACTTGCAATTTCATAAGTTTTTCAACAAGTTTTATAAAAATCTTGGTGTTGTGTATTACAATACAGAGGAACCTAATGTAAAAATTGAACCGCGCATGCGCCTATTACGATACAGCGAGCGTAATCTTCTTCTTCGTACAGCGTTGGCACCGTACTGACAAAGCCTTGTATATTTTAACTGCGCATGCGTCTATTACAATATGCTACTACTACACAAGATCATGAAAATCAAAATGGCCGGAAGTATTCGCGAAATGTCAAGTGAGATGGGCGATAATCACGACAATTTCTACCTTTTCAGATTGGATTCGAGTGTACGCAGAAAAACTCGTAAATGCGCCGAAGTCACATGAAATAGAATATGTGCCAATGCACATTCGATCTCCTGCGAGCATTGTCGCTCGTCGCGTAATAACCCTCATTACGCGCCTAGGCACATAATATACTATTATCATCGATAGAAATTACGGTTTGGCAACAAACTCATTTTGTTTTTTTTTTTCATGATTTTCAAAGCAAGTTTATTAATACAAATAACAAACATTAATCAATTATATATTGACCATTTTGTTCGATGACCTTTTGCCATTTTTCAATCATCTTTATAATTCCGCTTTCGTAGAAAGTTTGATTCTTAGAGGCAAAAAACTGAATCTATTCATTTTTGAAAGCCTCATTTGAATCGAATGTTTTTCCATTCAAATGGTTTTGAAGTGAACGGAATAAATGATAATCGGATGGTGCAAGGTCAGGACTATACGGTGGATCTGGCAGCACTTCCCAGCCTAACTCCAATAATTTTTTGCGATTTACCAAAGATGTATGCGGTCTGAGATTATCTTGATGGAAGATGCCGCCTTTACGAGTCGGTACTTCTGGCTGCTTTACCTTGATTTCTTTGTCCAATTTCATTAGCTGGTGACAGTAGACATTCGAATTGATAGTTTGGTTCCTTGGAAGCAGCTCAAAATAAACAATACCTTTGAAATCCCACAGCATAACTCAGCATAACCTTCTTTTGATAAATAACGGATTTTGATGTCGATTGTGCAGGCTCATTTCACTTGCTCCATGATCTTTTTCGAACGATGTTATCGTAAACCACCCATTTTTTATCGCCCGCTATGATTCGCTTTAAAAATGGATCGGTTTCGTTACGTTTCAGCAATGAATCGCAAATGGAAATTCGTTTGGTGAATTGAATTTCGTTCAATTTGTGAGGAACCCAAATATCGAGATTATTAACGTAACCAGGTTGTTTTAAATGCCTTTCAACGCATGCATGTGATATATTAAGCTTTTCTGCGATCTCTCGTGTCGTACTACGCCGGTTATTTTATATCATTGCTTTTATTTTGTCGTTGTCAACTTCAGTTGGGCGTACAGAGCGTGGTGCATCTTTGAGGTGAAAATCTCCGGAACGAAAACGAGCAAACTAATTCTGGCACTAGCGTTCTGTTAATGATTTTTTACCATAAACATCATGCAACTTTTTCCGAGCTTGCACTGCGTTTTTACCACTTCGGAAGTAATAAAGTAAAATGTGACGAAAAAACAGCCTGGAATCTCCATTTCATATCAATGCCAAACAATAAATAAACAACAAAACTTGACCCAACTTCCAGTCTTCTAAGGTTGACAAGCTTCCCTTGTACTTTTTGTCGAAGAGGTACCGCGGAGACGTCCTATCTCTCACCATTTTCTTGATTGGTCTCTTCGCGATGTTGGCAGTGGTTCTCAGTTTCTTTGAGATTACTGTACTAGAGTTTTCACCAATTCTCCAGGCCGCCTTGCCAGCCTCGGCTTTGATGGTTAGGTGTAGGGGCTCTAGCCCCATTAGTGCTCCCAGCGCCGTTGTGGGTGAAGACTTTGAGGCACCAGTGATCCCTCTAAGGATCAGCCCTCTGAGTCTCTCTAACTTGGCCATGGCCGTCTTCTGATTGACTCTGCTCCACCAGACTATTGACGCATAGGTTAGCCTGGATCGCAGAATCGCTGTGAAGATCCACAGTAGTGTGTCGGCTTTCAGGCCCCAATTAGTTCCGATAACTCTTCTGCATAGCCAAAGGGTTATTATAAATTTGTTGCACTTGTTTTCGAAGTGGTCTTCCCAAGTTAGCTTATTGTACAGGATAACTCCTGGATATTTAGCGCACTTGGAAATTTCCAGACGCTGTCCTTTCAGTTCCAGTGTTCTAGTTATACTCCACTTGTACCGCCTGGTAAAAATGACTAGGTCAGTTTTGCCTAGGTTCACCGAGAGTTCTGTTGTTTGACGCCAAGTGTCTACAACTTTTAATGTCTGTTGCATTACGCCCATCAGTGCATCCAAATGCATTCCACGTACTATGACTAGGGTGTCATCAGCATATCCAATGGGGTGACATCCCTGGTCGGTGAGTAGATGCAATAGTTCATCCACCACTAGACTCCACAGCAAGGGAGATAGTACTCTTCCCTGCTGGCACCCTGACTCAACGATCCCTCGAAGGGTGTTATTTCCTTTGGTGATCGTTATATTCCTGTTTCCTAGCATATGGCAGGTCCAGTCAAGTATGGCTATGGGGACTCCTTGTCTAATCATGGCTATCCTGATCACTTCACTGGATGTGTGGTTGAAGGCACCCTCAATATGCATGAATGTTCCGATAGCGAATCGTTTAAGGTTCATTTGGTCCACCGTTTTTAGTACGAAGGATGTAAGGCTGATTAGTCGGAAATCTTTCGGGGACGTCCATACGTTCTTGCCTGCTTTAGGTATAAAAATGACCCTCGTCCCTCTCCAAGCTTTTGGGACGTAACCCAGAGTCAGACTGGCCCTAGCAAGACTCACTAGCGGCCCTATGATGGGGTCCCCAGCCCTCTACAGTAGGACTGGGTAAATGCCATCCGGTCCTGGGGACTTGAAGGGGTTAAAAGACTTCAAGGCCCATCTAACCCTGGCTGGGAGGCAATCTCATGGGCCAGCCGCCCACGTATTTCCAATTAGGTCGCGGGCAGTGGTTGGCCCTTCTGATAATCCCCCCCACCTCCGTTGGGCCTTTAAAGCCTGGGAAGTGCACCACCGTCAGAAGGGTCATGGTCTCCTTGTCCGAATCTGAGTACGTCCCGTCTGGTAGTCGTAGGGTGCTTAACATAGCTCTCGAGTTGCGGACCAGTAGTATGTTCAGCCTGGCCGCCTCTGCACCCTTCTCTATGTTTGAACAGAAGGAGGTCCAGCTCTTACCCTTGGTCTCCCTAATTTCTTTCTTGTATGCATCCCTAGTTGCATTGAATAAGTTCCATAGTTCTTCCGTATTGACTTTCTTGGCCCGTCTGAACCTTTCTCTGGTTTCTTTACGAAGCTTCTCAAGCTTCCTATTCCAACAGTGGGTCTCCCGCGCCTTATTGATTTTCAAAGGTAACCAGTTGTGTTCATAAGCAGTAATGATGGCTGACGAAAATTGGTCAGCCGCCCTTTCAAGGGCACCTACGTCTCTGATTTCCATGGTTGTCCCGTAGAGTGCAGCTTGCAGGTCTGTGGAATAGCACTCCCAGTTTGTTTTTCTCGGGTTTCTGGCTCATGTAGGACCAGAAGGTGCATGTGATTCCAGTTCGTACAGTATCTGCATGTGGTCAGATAGGGAGGGTTCGTCTGAAACTCTCCATTTCTTGACTTTATCCCGAATGCTCCCGACGCAGAGGGTGATGTCGATTACCTTTTTTCTCACAGAGTTCCGAAAAGTCGGTATCGTTCCTGTGTTTAGAATATCCAAGTCAGTAGTGATTAGATAGTCCACTAGGTCCTCACCCCTTCTGTTGGTGTCCGTGCTACCCCACGGCTCATGGTGGGAGTTGTCATCGCACCCCAAGAGTAGTGGCAGGCCTCTTACCTTACTGTACTAGGTTGTTCAAAAAGTTTTGATCTCAGTATAATCTCCCATAAGATCAATACATTTGGTCCAACGGTCTTCCAACTTGTTTATCCCATCATGGAAGTGACTTTCTGCAAGGCCTGCAAAATACTCCTCTACGACGGCTATAACCTCTTCGTTTGATGAAAAATGCTTCCCACGAAGGAATTTCTTGAGGTGTGGGAACAGCCAGAAGTCAGAGGGAGCTAAATCAGGCGAATAAGGTGGATGCTGCAACAATTCGTACTTTAATTCGGTTATTTTAGTGATGGTTTTTTGGGCTGTGTGAGCGGGTGCATTGTCTTGATGAAAAAGGATTTTTTTTTTCTGCAAACCGGGTCTTTTTCACGAATTTTTGCATCCAATTGATCCAAAAGGTTACAATAATATTCAGAATTTATTGTTTTGCCAGTTTGGAGATAATCCACCAACAAAATCCCTTTTGCATCCCAAAAAACTGATGCTAACACCTTCTTCGCCGATTTCTGGACACGAACTCGCTTCGGTGCCGAAGTGCCTGGTTCACACCACTCCTTAGCCTCTTGTTTTGATTCAAGATCATGATGGAAGACCCAAGTCTCATCCATAGTGATGAATCGACGCAAAAGATCCTTTTTATCCTTTCGAAAACGTTCCAAATGTTGCCCAGAAAGTCGCATTCGAACGTGTTTTTGTTCCATTGTGAGCGAATGCGGCACCTATTGCGCACAGAGCTTTCTGAAACCCAAAACATCATGTAAAATATGACTCACACTGCCTAATGAGATGTCTAGGGCCTCTGCTAAATCTCTCTCCGTCAATCGATGATCTGCCAAAACCATATCCTGTACTTTTGCTATGAATGCTGGTGTTGATGCAGTTTTTGGACGTCCTGAGCGTGGATCGTCTTCAACGCTTTTTCGACCACGTCTAAACTCTAAAACCCATCGATGCACAGTTGGAAATGAAGGAGCAGCTTCCTTTAACACTTTCACCATTTTTGTATGAATTTCCGTTGCTGATAAACCTTCCAAAACAAAGAATTTTATCACTGCACGATATTCGGTTTTTTCCATTGTACAAAAATACACTGACACGTCAACTTCAAATGGCTTGTAAACAAACAATGAATTGACAGAGTGGAATGACACTTTGGGTATGTTCATATGAAAGATGAAATCTTAAAATGGCGTAGAAATTTTGGTTCTTCTACTGCTCTATAGATGTCGCTTTCAAAACTTTTTGAACAACCTAGTATTATACTAGTGAACGGACTTCCTCCGGTGGATGAGACACATTGTCATGAGGAAAGTATGCCGATCCTATGACTAGCTTACCAATTCCTGTCAGGTCGATTGAAGCCACCATGAAGTCTCTGGAACAAAGATCCAGTAATGGGACGATGTTGACGGTCTTCGCCAAGATGCATGTCCTCGTGTTGAGTGCCTCGGGGTACCTGTGACAACAAATGCCCCCCCCCCCCCCCTAATCCTCTAATGGCATCGTTGTTTATCCATGGTTCTTGGGTAAGTGAGATGCCTGTGTACACCACAGCTATGCTTTTCTGCAGAACCGCAGAAGCGCTTTTTCTGTGATGCAAGTTGATTTGGATAAAATGGTTAAGCCGGATGCAGCCATTTAGGGCTGCTTCGGCCTCTCCGTTTCCATGTCAGGCTCCACCTGCTCTCGACCGCTTACCTTAAAGGTAATCCGGCCGCGATGATAGAATGGCCTGTCGTTGAGGCCAGCTAAGGCTCTCGCCTAAGACTCAGGGACCTGAATGTTTAGAAGGTGTTTTAATCCCACCGTCGCATTAGCTATCTAAGGTCTTTCATGCCTGACAATACGCCAGGATGCTGTTTTCAGCGAGGTGTTGAACCCCTCCAGACGCCGTAGGACGACAGCCGGTCTTGGTTCCACTTCGATCATGTGTCCAATATTTGATATGAGGTCATAATCGAGATTCGCGATTAGCTAATCCGCCTTGGTGGGCTCAGAAAGAATAAGCGCCCGCCTGGACGCCACTTCCATAACGATAAAAAAAATAAATACGGTCTTCATGGAATAACTTTGGAAGTTTTACTGCGCGGTATACGTCTGCCCGTTGGGACTCGATCGGAATTAAATTGTAGCCAACGCCAGGTGCATTAGACCTTCCTGGAAATTGCTTGCTATTAGACATGGTTAAATTTCGTAGGTGAAGCATAATTTGCAAAAATAGCACCAAAGCAATAAAGTCAAATAATACATTATAAATGTATTGATCAATACTTTAAATTAAGATAAAATCAATTTGAAATAAAAAATACTCATAAATATCCCGGGGAGGGTGCCAGATGTTTCCAGAGGATTGCCGCGACAGATAAAATTTGGAAATCCAACCAGATGGAAATTGAATGCGTCATGACGATGACATCGATCATTAACAAGAAAAAACTGCGAAAAACATACTTGTAAATAAATAGAATAATAGCGTCGGCTCGTAATATTTACTAAAGGAAGATTCCTTTAAAAATGTAATTATTCGTACGCAAATAGGTCGTGAATTCAGTGTTGTCACAGCTCCTGATTTATCGGGAAATCTTGCGATTTGTAGCCTCTCCTCCCGATGTACCGATTTTTCTGTCAAACCTCCCGACTTTTCCAGATTCCGATTAAAAACCGATATTTTTTATTTTTTAGCTTTAAAACTTTTTACATTCTCATCATGGATGAGAAGGTATTGGTTTTATGTGAAAAATGACTTTCGAAATTTTCATCAAATCTTTACGTTTTGAGACCCTCTGAGTCAGAAAAAAAGGTTTTTACGAAAGTGTCTGTCTGTCTGTCTGTAGTAGGTCGTGTGCGGCATAACTCTCGATAGAATTATCAGATTGAATTGAGCTTTGGTACACTTTATCGGAGCCGAAAAAGTAAGGAAAAGTTCGTTAACCAGCCACATCCAATCAAAATTGAGGGATGGAGCACTACTTTTGTGTTTTTGAAAATAATTTTTTGAAAAAATCAAAAATTCCAATCCTGGTTTTTGATAGTGCTCATAAATCTCTACAAATTATCCTAATAACATTTTTTTATTAAATCAAAATTAGAAATGTTACAGCATATTCAAATTCGAAAAAAGTCAATATCAAAATTCCATTTTCCAGTTAAATTATACGAGATACGAAAAAACGTTATGATACAATATTATTGAATACATAAAGGCCTACAAATTTGAATTATAACATTTTTTCATAAGATGCATATTTTTCTTTTTAATTAAAAAAAAAACTATTGAAAATCCAAAATTCAATTTTTTAACAATAATATTGGAAATACCAAAAAAACGTAAGAATACAAAGTTGTTCGTTTCAAAAAGATCTACAAATTTTGTCTGACACAGTTTCTGATAAAAGATATATTTTTCGTTTCAATTCCAAAAAATACGATAAAAATGAAAAAATTCCATTTTTTAGACAAAATATGTGAGATGCAAAAAAAACATTTAGATGGAAAATTGTTTGCCTAAATGAGGTCTACAAATTCTGATAAAGAAATTTTGGGACAGGATGTATATTTTATGTTTTGATTTTTAATATTGAAAAAATTCGATTTTTTTCACCAAAATATGTGAGATACGAAATAAGCGTTGTTCTGCAAAATCGTTTCCTTAAATAAAGTCTACGATTGTTTTTCCTTTTTAGATATGTGGAAGAAAGTAAATTCTTTTAATCATGTAATTTATTAAAAAGTTACTGAAATGCATACAGAAAATCGAGCGCGAAGCGCGAGCGTCATGATGAGAATGTGTTCCTTAAGGCTGATAGAGCCTTAAGTAAATTGAATCTCTTGTTTCACTTAAATTCAAAAAGAAATAGAGTGACTTTGAGAAAATGTGTAATTCACATCATCTGTAATATTATTATAAAATTGGTTTGAGCTTCAGTATCAAATTATAAGAAATAAACTTAAATATGTTTTTAATAAATAAAACTTTGAATTGCATAATGATGGTTCTTAAAGTAGTAGTTCCGTGCCGTGCTTAGTTGAAGGATGTAGTAATATCTAGTAAATTACACACATATTGTCTAGAAAGTGAAAAGACATTTCTTAAACTCATTTTATAGTACGGTGATAAAAAGTAAACAATACCAGTGATTTTACTGTAAAAAATTAGTGAATATTATAAAATCTTCCGAGATTTCATTAATCTCCCGATAAGTTTATAAACCTCCCGATGAAATATCCCGATAGTTATTTTTCAACAGTGGCAATGATTTCATATAATAGATATCATATAGATATCATATAATCATAAGGCACTGATCTCCAGTACGAAAAAGCGAAATACAGACATCAGTGGTTATACTTACGTTCAAATTTGGGTGGCAATTTAAATTTCAAAGATCGAATATAAAAAATTAGAAAAATCTACAATACTTGGAGAGCGAGAGTTAAATAAAGACTATAAAGAGATACATATACAGAAAATATTGATTTCGGAATCATCGTAGAAGAATCGGTACGTAAAAATATGTCAATTACCTAGTCACTATATATAATAATTTACCAGTTATAAAAATAAATTTTGGTAGTTTAGGTTTAGATAGGAATACTATTGTTGTTTACTAGACTAATATTTGTAAGGAAAAATGATGTTCGCAAAAATAAAAATATCTTCAGTCAAAATTAACAAGAAATAAATATACAAATGATTTCTAATTAGTTAACGATACAAATAGATAACTTGATATAACATCTGATAAATGTATGACCTAAACTGAATATTTGTAAAAATACATAAAATCGAAGAAAATGATTACATGTCATTTCGATTGCAGCGACAAAGTCAAGGTTAAGATATTTGTAAAGGCGTGTTGGAAACGCTGTTTGGCATGAACTTGGGAATTTTTTTCTGATATAGGATTGGACTTTCCTGGAGGTTGATAAGACTAAGTGTCTTCAAATTGAGCGCAACGCTGCAGGAAAGTTACCATTTTCTTGAAGATGGGATTATCGGATTCTTTGCTAGAACCCTCCCATTTTTCACGACAAAATGAATGCAATTTTTGTTTATTTATTTTTACCAAAAGTAGATTCCATTGATCTACAGGCGCTTTTAACACTTCAAGTGCCCTTACGTGTTTTTGGACTTGATCGAGTAACGAATGAATAGTAAAATCTTTTGAAATAAATTGTAAATTTAGAAGAGCTTTCACGTGAGTTTGGCGAATAATTTTCCTATTATTATAACGCTCTTTTAGCAGGTCCGAAGCGACCTTGTAGTTTTCCAAGAATAATTCAATTGAGGCCAGAACCTCCGCGGCTTTGAGTAGGATCATCCTCAAGTGATTCTAATTCCGCTTGCAAGGTTTGAAATTTTCTAAAATCTTTATCATTGGAACATAAAAAAAAGAGATACCCGTATAATAAAATTTGGTGCGCCATCAAAGTTGCTCGTTTCAAAACGTCGATGATGTCGCGTCAAGCATATGGTAATTCTAAGCGTTTATATAGCGTGTAACTAACTCAGATTCTCTACCCTGGTCCTTACTTTTCCGGTCAAAATATTGATCTTTTGAATCGATTCTTCACTAGTCGATTTCTTGATGGATCGATTCTTTTATCTTTTTGTCCCACTTTTGCGACCGTGATGAACGTTTGTATTTTTACATTAAAGTAAGAATAAAATTAATAAAATTAGATTCATGGATTTTTCATATATTAGACTTTGGTATGAATATATGGTGTGCTACTTTTACATTCCAATCTTATTAATTCATTGCACATATTCTATGATCGCCTATATTTTATATTCCAACAACATTTTTCATATTTTCTTCGCTTGCGTGTTTGTTATTATTTTTAACTTTTTATGTTAGTGAAGGACCTAGCCCTGGGTGTTATTCGAAAGACGAAAACTTTAGAATTCTTCTGTAATTAATGATTTGACATTGACTAATTGGCGATCTTTATTCCTTTTATCCGAACTTTGATAAATTGAATTACTTACAAGTAAACGTAAACAATTTAGGTCGTTTTTAAATCAAGTCTTTTAAATCGATGTTTTTAACAGAATCGCCTATCCCTACGCCCAAATACTCAAGACAGCTCTGTCCCACGCTCAATGGAAAATTTTATAACTAAGGGCAACCGAGTCGAGTCTTGATCTATCATAAAGGATCTGAAGGAACAATTTATAAATGAAGCATGGAAGTTCAAAACTTGATATCTTCGAACGGCGATTGATTATTTCGCTGCTATGTGTTCGATCATAACTTACATTGCAATTTTGTGATTCTTTTACTAATGGGGTTACACAAACTGAAATGCCGGTAAAGTAGGAGAAATGTGTCTAAATATGGCCCAGGGATTTCAGATTAGCTATATATACTATTTATACGAGGTGTCCTATTTTAACTAATGATGGAAGATTACTTTTTTGCGCATCAATCTTGGTCGTTTTTCTCCGCATCTCTTTCTTCAACTAAGTGCAAAGTGTTGCCTAATATGCTCTTGTGATTGTTTCACCCTTTTATGAATAGTTAATCAAGACGATTTTTTGGGAACTCTAAAAAACTGTGGTCTTCACCTTCCCAGTAGACAAAACGATCTTCGTCTTTTTTGTCGTATTTTCACCAGGCTTTGTCCATTCCTTTGATTTCTGTTTCGACTGGAGTGTGTAATGGTAGATCCGAAACTCTCCACGGTCATGAATCGCCACAAAAATTCTTGCGGATTGCGACTGAGCATCGACAAGCACTGTTGTCAATCGTTTCTAGCGTGTTGACCTCAGTTGGACGTTCAGGGTGCGCTTCATTTTGAGTTTAAGTATTGCCACATTTGGATTTATAACTCCAATATTAAATGGTATTCAGAGCATCGGTTCTTCAGGTGATGGCATTCCGGGCTTCTAAACAAGAGATCTAGGGTTCCATCCTTGAGTCGATACCAATGGAAACTTTTCCGAATACTTTTACCAAGATTCTGCTGCTTTGGACTCCAGCTTAAACCGTAGGTTTAGGTGGTTAGGTAGGTTAGGTCTAGAGACCTTCCATTGGAGGATCCCCATGTCGATGGGAACTGCGTGGGGGTCACTGGATGACTTTGACAAGACTTGAAATAGGTTAACGGTCTTCTAGCGAAATGGCGTTATGTCAATATGCTTGTCGTTTGAGGGCTGCTAGTCGCTTTCGAGTATCCATTCTCAAATAATCTGAAACTTCATGAAAAAGGGGTGGGCTAATTATCCTGTACCTCCACGAGATGGAGAGCGTGTGTGAGATGAGGGAACAGTTGAACAATAAGGTGGCAACACAGACCGTACATCAAATATTTGATACCTCGGATCTATTCAAAACAGTGGAGGAATCACACCCTGTACCATCACCAGTAAGGGGAATGTGGTGAGATTAGGGAATGGCTGAAGTTGGGGAGGCGTACAATAGATCTAGCACCTACACGCCGGTGATTCGTGTTGAGAACCCTTCTACTGCTAATGTAATGTAATTTAATAAACGGTCTTTAATGCTGGTGCAGTGTTCCCGTGAACTTCATCCATCTCGGTTTCAATTTGTGTAGCTGTGCACTTTGTTGAATAAGAATGTTTCATCATTGTATGGAACTCTTCTTTCTCCACTTTTACGACAATCAAGACCAGAGCTAAGCTCTATGGAGCCAATCAACTCAACACTAGGGTACAATTCATCAAGTAAAGACATGCAAAATTCACAATCGACAAGACACCTGAGATATTGCTTAGATTACATCCAGCCACTAAAGATGATGTGATATTTGTATGAGGTCACCACCCATAACAAACGGCTGTAATTGTTGACAAGCTTCATCCTTCAAACCTCTTCTGTCAAAGTTTAAGCCAAATCCATTTATTAATTCACAAGTTACAGTTTATGAAAGCAACCAACCTCCGAATTTTTTGCGAGGATGGAAAAAAGTGAATTTCGAGTGTTGATTAAACACTAATTTTTGCGTGGAAAAGTCTTATCATAAACCAAGGCCAAACTCGATAAATATTATTCGGACTCTGCTCCGTTGTATGGAATGGTTCAGAAGTGGTTTACCGAATGTCATTGTGGTGGTACGAGCACAGAAACCATACCAAGTTCAGGTCGTCCAAATGAGATCACTACACCAGAAATGATTAGTAAAATCCATGTTATTGCTTTGAATGACCCGAAAGTGAAAGCGACTATTATCTGTACCCAAATCTCAAGAGATGGCTATGTAGTAGGCGTTTTGAGTCGTACACAGAAGTTTAATGGGAAACAGAAGGGTATTTTGAAATGTTTGACAAATTGTATTATTTGGAACGCAAAGAAAAGTTGAAGGATCGTTGGACTTGTTGTATTGAGCTAAAAAGAGAGTACATTAAGGAATAAACTCGATGTGATAGGCATAGTTTCCGTCAAACATATGTTAGATGGGGGTCAACATTTTTTAAAAATGAGCATGACGGTCCTTCCTGAAAATTATTCGAACGGACTAGATGATCCTGAAGTAGATTCAGAAATAATGAAGATGAAAAATCTCTATTCTGCAGGTAATTCCTACAGTAAAAAAGCTAAACTTACAAGTGTGAACAAGTGTCCTTGTCCTCACTATTTGATCACGTTAACCGACAGGAGAGCTTCTCATACAGATTTAGCGTGTGACAAAAGTGATGAAGATGAAGAAATGGCTATTGAAATTCAATTTCCCGATGTTTGCGTTTGCGACTGTTTGCACCTGAAATCTTATAGAGATTTGAAGAAAGATCATGAGAAATTCATAGCATTTTGTGGAAATGAAAAATTAGCCAAAGTAAAATTAGCACAGTGAATCTTCCTCTCGTAAAGGAAAAAGATCATGTGCTCGTATTGAGAAATATATCGTTCCAGAACTGGATTATTTATGTGCCAATTACTGAAATAAAGAATCCGATTACTAGGACACTTACCTTATCATGCGGCTTTATATATTTCAACATATACTTTTGTTTTCATACGGAATTGCCTTTTTATGACCTCAGTAGACCAGGTTGATTAATGGTTATTAGAACTTTTTGATCTTGAACTAGCTGCTAACTTAGTGATTTTTGAAATACAAAAGATTACTAAAAAGAGTATAAGCCTCATTAGCTGTTCTACTAGTGTGTATATTAAATATAACAATCAGTATTGCTGTTATAAATGTTCTGAAATCAACGATAATTTTACATTAAAAAAGTAACGTAAAATTGAAGGATATTACGAAGCTTTTACAGAAGCGTATATTACAATTGCACAAAATTTACTAACTTTATTGAAATTTTTCTTAAAATTACGAAACTGTAAAATAAACCCAATAAGCATTAACGATTTATCGACACTCCAACTTGTAATAACCATAAATATTGTCGACTTGTTGGTAATATCATATATAGCAATCGCCAAATAATTTCTTATTTCTATTTTTCAAAGCTAATTTTATATTTGTTTCCTTAATAAAACTTATAAAAATTATTATACAAATACTAGACTATTCAGCTATATGTATGTAAGTAAAGTATGTAAAGTATGTAACGATTTTTTTCGACATTCACATTAAACATTTTTTGAAGAATGTAACATTAGAGTTCTGCACGTTGAACATCGTCTACTTTGTATATATAGGCCTCAAAAGCCTCTCTTTCCGTTCTAACTTCTTTTGTTGGAACACTGTTGTGATTTGTAATCTGTAAGAGATTAACAAAATATCAAAATTAAGTTCATTTTTTAATTTATTATTCAATATACTTTACCTTTGCATGTTTTACTATTTTGTCTTCCTTAGAGACAATAATGATAGGTATATCGAATCCGAATATTTCATCCAATTGGTTTATACACTGAGGAATGCTTAACAGATTATTTTCACTTCCCAAATTGGTACACTCAGAAATTCCACTTATTGGGCCCCAAAAAATGATTAGTCCAGGAATCCCATGTTTAATTCTTCTTTCACACAACCTTGTTATTTCAGATTCTTTAGAAACGTGCTCTTTGATGACATCATTGGGATTTATTACTGCTGAGCATATAACAAAGTGACTTAGATCAGGACAAAATTCTCTGGATTCCTCATCTAAGTATTCAGTAATTGTATTTACACATCTCATAATCTCATTTAATTTCAAGAGTGGGGATCTCATACGCTGAAGATCAAAAATGGCATCTACAGATCCTATTGACATAGCTTCTTTCATAAGATCTTTTACGTTCTGTTTCTTTGAAAGGTTCAAGTTCTCCCGAATAATAAGATTAATCCCACATGAATCCCACAATCCACGGCGAAGTTTACAAAAGCGTTTTTCAATTATTTGTGTACAGGAGGAAATGATAATTTTTCTAGCTCCACGAGCAATCAAAAAATTGAGTACTTCGTGACCAAAATCACTCAGGCCTTCGATTATCAAGTATACTTTGGAGCTTATGCAGTGAATTTTGGGTTTTGCTAATACTTGGTTTTGAAATGATGATTGTGATTGGATCTTAATTAATATCTGTGCAAAAAATAAAATATTTATATTTTTTAATACTCTCAGAGCATGTTTAAAATATGTTATTTTCTTATCACGAAACGCAGAATCTTTACCTTTTCATTACTTTTCCTTGAAACACTATCAACAAATGCATTCTTGAGCATCTCCATGTCGTAAACCCTTCGATAAAGAGGTTTAACAATTCCATTAGCTATACCTTTGGCAACCATAGAAGCCAAAACTTTTTTCGTATTGATATCCGCATCAACTAGTTTTGAAATAACAATAGAATGTAAACATATGTCTTTTAAGAAGACTGCCATGCCAACAGATTCATGAAGAGCATTATCAAATTCACCAACAACAATGACCTTACAACCGGTTTTAACACATCTCAAAGATTCTTCAAGATTGTATAAATTACTATCATTATGGACAATTACGTCAACACCTTTACCTCGAGTTATTCTCATAACAGGATCTTCAAACCTTCTATTACAACAAAACTGATTTTCATTAATATCAGGATATTGAGAACAGAGAAATTTCTTTTCATCAGTAGTATCATAGGTGGTGAACACTTTGCACTTATTCTCTAAAGCTATATTAATAGCAGCTTGACCTAAACTACTTCCACCATTCAAAATTAAAATTGATTCTCCATTTTGAGCCTCCGCTTTAAGACAGACAGCAGCATATGCTGCTGTATAAGCCACTGGAACTGTAGCAGCATCTTCCAAAGTCCACGAATCTGGAACTGACCAGGTGAATTCAGAATCAGGATATGTGTACTTGGATAATGTATTCTTCGCGATTCCCATTACTCTAGTTCCTTTTGAATTTATACCAGAATATTCTAAACCAAATCCCTGCGTTTCTAGTTTGTGTCTTTCAGTAGCCTCAATGTATAACTTTTTAATAGCTTCATATATATCCGAATGGTTGAGTCCTGCATATTCTATCTTTACTAATTTCTTTAATTCCGTGTTATCAACAACAGGCAACTCTACCCAAGTAATACTATTCACTTCACCCGGTCTAATTTGACTTGCTTTCCAATTCCTGACAATGCGGAGATGAGAAGATAGTGGAATAAATTTGGCATCATTTTCACCGAGAACAACTTTGACTGTTTCGCATTTCAATTCATGATCGCTGGATTCGGGCAAAATGGTATCTAGCGTTATTCCTGTCAGTTCGACTCCTCCAGAACAAATTATATCCATCTTTGAATCAATTAAGACGGGTATTTCTACAAAGTAAAGTATTTGATTACATCTTGTAGTTTGTTTGCTCAATTTAAGTTTAGGTAGTTAAGATCTTGATTGTAAATGAAACATACCTTCAAATTTTGATATGAGCTTTTGATGCTTTTGCACATCGATGACAATTCTACTTAGTTTTAAAGGAAGCTGTATTTCCCTAGTATCTTTTGTGAGGACGTACAATTGTATCATGCCGTCCAGAAACGTTATCCAATCATCTTGCCAGTAAAGAATACCTCTGTCTTTATTAATAGAGCACTTGCGAATGCTTCGGAAACAACCAGAGTACTGAAAGCCTCGCATGTTTAGTTCGCTGTAAACATCGTTTTCAGACAATACTTCTGACTCATTCCTAAATTCTTCGTAAACAGATTGACTGTTCTGTTCATGATTTTCAATAATGCGGGTTACACCTGATGCTAGGATTGTCATATCAGCTTGTACTTCAAATCTTCCATCCCCTGATGACAATTGAAAACATCTTATTAATTTTTTATTGCAACAATCTTTCAGTGATCCTGTAAAACAATGATTGCTTAAAAATTATACCTTGTTGAACCATGACCGTTAACATGAGAGTTTCTTTATTTGTAATTTCAACAAAACTTTTATGAATTCTTACATTTTCGAATATTACCGAAATATCTTTTTTTTTGTGAATAGCCTGTACAACATTCCACACAAGCTTTAGATATACTGAAAATGGAATAAAATATTTTCCATTTGCTTTGTTTCCTTTTAAAAATTTCCATTCATCCTTGTCCAAACTAAGTTGGAAAACTTGTTCACTAAGATTTTTTTTGTGGGATGGTTCATAAGATGTTGTGTACCTAACAATAAAAATGAATATGCATATTTTTATGAAAAGTCATCAACTGATATTGTTGTTTATCGTTAATGTACTTACCAGTCAATTGAATGTTCCCATTTTATAAGGGGTGAGATTGAAGGAGTCCCTCGTCCAATTGGATATTCGACCTTAGAATAGAGTTTATGAATTTGAGGTTGAAGGCCTGCAATATATAATTTTCCGAAAGCTGAGAGCAAATATTCAACATTATCTTTGTGACCTCTTCTAGTCAGGGGTACATTTAAGCACCCTTTTGATAAAGATTTCTTCAAAATTGCTTGCAGAAGTCCATGTGGGGCGATTTCGATAGCGATTGCATTAGCAGGAATGAGTTTCGAAGTCTCGTCAAACAAAACTGGACATAGTAGGTTGTTTGTGTGATATTCAGCCGAAGATAAGCGAGCTTTAGCAATTTGCCATTCCTTCCTAGGTACGGATGTACTAATCCAACGAGCAGTTCGCGGTCTTGGATTTGGAATTACTTTTTGAAGGTAATTTAACAATTTACTTCCTGCTGGTGCGATGTAGCGACTGTGATATGCAATATTACTGGATGCAACTTCTTTTGCAAAAATACCTTTTGACTGTAAACGACAAAGTTTTAATTAGATTTAGAGAAGATTTATTTTTGAAATTTGGTGCAAAATTTCAATCAAATCATAAGGTAAAGTTCCCACATTAAAGTATAAACATAAAAGCGAAGCAAGAATTTTAATAAAAATAGAGACAATGAAGGCCATCATATAAATATATGTATGTTCTTATTTGAGAAAACCACAGTGACTGAAAGTATAAGTAATCTCTCATTTGTAAAATCTAAAAACATGATGCAGGCTCGTAAAAATCGCAGAAAAATTATTTTCAGAAAAAGTGTTCTGACCTTCAGTTGAGTGATGAATTTTTTTACGGATTCAAGTGGACCACTAATAGTTGAACTGTTTTCTGAATTCCGACAAGCTATGTCGATATCAGAAGGGCAAAGAAGCTTGATTTTTTCATATCCCAGTCCCACAGCGGCCATTAAGCCTTCTTGTAAATCCGATTCTACCGAAGCCAGTCCTCTACTCAATGCAGAGAGAACCATTTCTTCTGCTGTAAAACAGCCATCGGCATAAGCACAGCCAAGTTCTCCAACAGAGTGACCAATCATAAAATCGGGCTCGATTCCGACAGATTTCAAAACGTCCACCAAACCGATCTGTTAAAAAACATGTTCGAGATTATGGTTTGAAATGTACTAAAAATAAGATCACTCTAAAATATTCTAATTAAAGAGGTACTTGAACAGTTGCAATTCCCACAAAAGAGTTAACCACGTTGTCGAAAATTTTTGGATTTTTATCTGTTAAAATGTACTTTATGTCAATTCCTCGAGGTCTTAAGACGGCATCACATTTCTCCACTGATTCAGCAAATACAGACAATCTCATCAAATCTTCACCTGGATTGAGAATATAAATTTCTAAGCATGCTATCCGTAGATTAGAATAAAATATTTGTAATTTAAGAAAATAATCTAACCCATGCCGGCCCACTGGGATCCCATTCCTGAAAAGATGTACCATATTGCTTTTCGCTTGTCTTGTATACGTTCGATTTGTCTCTGCTGTGATAATGGAAAGCTATATGGTGATAATATAGTAAATCCTCGACAGAGATGAGCAGAATCTTTGTCTTTGAAAACGTCATAGATAAGTTGAAGCATTTCAGTATCAACGGGTCGATTTTCCAACTATACAATTAGAATAAAAATATTTTCAAATTATGGATACTAATTCGAGATTAAGGCCATGAATCAACGAGGTCACGTGATTAAATTTATAGGTTAATCGAACCATGTAAGATAACTTTTCTAGTTTCTAATATATCCACTTGAAAATTTAAAGCACGTAATAAAGGGCAGTAAGGATCATCTGTTAACTTCGTTTTAGTAAAAATTTTGCAAGAAGTTTATTTTTGAGAAAATGAAGCTGGAAATTATTGGCAAGTACAGCTCTGCAATGCCATTTCCACAGGAAATGGAATATCGCTCTAAAAATTTCAGAACATGGATAAGAAAGCGATAAGACAGGTTTATTGGGTGCCGAATATCGAAATAAATACAAAAATTATTTTATCAAATTGACAACATTATAACAAAAAAGACAGAATATTTGGAAGCGCTACCTATGTGAAGTGTCACACTGTAGGTACTAAAATATATTGACAGGTGATGTACGAGGTTATGTGTGTCCGTATTTCTGTGGGAATTATAAAACTTTTTTTCTTTCTACATTCAACGCTTGTGTTGTAACTTTTAATTCCTACCTCGTTCCTTCCGCTTTATTTCAACTTACAATTTTAATTGTTTGGAAAAAATCGATACGCATGTAACTCAATTCATCAGCTGATGTGGTTGATTCATGGCCGTAAGTAACCATCTTTCATTATTCAATTTATGTTTTACGATGACTTTTATTCTCAAATTTTCAAGGAGATTGAATTAAAAATAAGGCAAAAGTAAATACGAACATCGCTAAGAATGGTATTAACAGCATCCTCCGTTCGTCCAGAGACCATTACAAGACGAGGAAGGTTGTCTTCCGGTTGCCCATTGTTTTTCTTTTCCTTCTTGTGAGCTTTCAAAATTACATTAGAAAAATTCCCGCTATAGGAAGTTGAATTGATCGCTGCAAAGGTTCCTTGCCAGGGGGTGGCTTCTGTGACAACTTTCAGCCGACCTTCAGCAAGTGCTGGAATTTTCTCTGATGGAATTGTGTGATGAAGATTAGGAGGGATAAATCCTGTTTCCATCATTGTAACCACCTAAGTAGTATTGTTGAATTACATTCAATAAATTATCAATAAAAGTTTATTTCAGGTTTTTTTAGAAATATATTAGTATTAAGACCCACAACGAAACCAATAAGGATATCAAAAAAGGAGCCAGGAGAGAATAGATATCAGTACGTCGGGTAAACTGCGAACTTGAAATTATGCATTTTTAATAGGTGTAAAGCTTTGCTTCCGCCGTTCTTTCCCAAAATTTGAGGCTTTATTCTTAAAAAGTGATTACCTATTTATGACTCAAAGTACTGTCTGTCGCTAGCCACTACTTCTTTCCATCTTTCTGGCAATTGTCGGATACCATCTCAAAGAAACGATGCGTCTTTTGATGCGATCCACAAATCGATCCATTTTTTGACTTCTTTATAAGAGCGAAAATGCTGATGAGCCAGGCCGTGTACCATAGATCGAAACAAATGATAGTCGGAAGGAGCAACGTCTGGAGAGTACGGCGGGTGGGGTAAGACCTCCCATTTTAGCGTTTCCATTATATCTTGACCGGTCATGCGATATTTGGCCGAGCATTGTCATGCTGAAAGATAATTTTTTCGTGTCTCTCTTGGTACTGTGGCCGTTTTCCCTTCAATTCTCGGCTCGAACGCATCAATTGCATTCGATACCGATCCCCTATGATGTTTTTACTCGGTTTCAACAGCTTATAATGCACCACACCGAACTGGTCCCACCAAATGTAGAGCATATCCTTGGAACCGTGAATATTCAGTCTGACCGTCGACGTGAAGGCATGTCCGAGCATTCTCCATAATTTTCTGCGATTGGGATTATCGTAGTGGACCCATTTTTCGTCGCCGGTCACAATGCAATGTAAAAACCCCTTTCGATTATATCGCTGAAGCAGCTGTTCACAAGCAATAAAACGCCGTTCAACATCTCTCGGCTTCAACTCGTACGGAACTTAATTTGCTTGCTTCTGAATTATTCTCATAGCTTTGAGGCGTTTCGAAATGGCTTGTTGAGTCACTCCCAATGACTCTTCCAATTCTTCTTGCGTTTGGCACGAGTCTTCAGCAAGTAATGCCTCCAATTTGGTATTTTGAATATTTTCTCTTTTCCACCGCCATGCTGGCCCTCGACATCAAAATCACCGCTCTTGAAACGTTGAAACCAGCCGCGACACGTTCTTTCACTAAGAGCAGCCTCATTGTAAGTACTTGAGAGCATTGGATGAGCCTCAACCGCAGTTTTCTTCAAATGAAAAAACTGACATCTTCGATCGAGAATAAATTTAAGATGCAAACACAAATTCACAAATGTGGTGCTGTCGTTATGTTGACAGATGTCTAAGCTTATTGTGTGAGATTTTCAATCTGCCTATTTCGACCAGCACTTATCGCTGCAGCTATCTATCGAAAAACGGCGGAAACAAAGTTTTACTATTTTATGCCAGTTTCTGTTTCCTCACTGACTATAGACCAGGATATTATGCTGGCACCGAAATATGAACAAATTAAAATATCGAGCACGAAGCACTAGAGTCATGATGAAAACTCGGCATTAAAGGCATCATATTCACAGAAAAATAGTCTTAAATTTGTTACGTCTAACAAACGATTGTGGCTTGAATTTAGTCAGCTAGTGTATAACCATATAAATCTGTCCTTTTCTAATGGTCTTGTTTACATTACAACTTGAAGTTAACCAATTTTTAGTCTTGAATAAAAACCTTTTTTTAGTGTTATTTTTTGCGCATTCAAAAAAATTAAAATGATATAATTTTTATATAATAATGAGCATTTAGTGGCATTCGAGACAAAAACCGAATTATTTCGCGTTTGAGGGCATTGAAATATTGAGTTTTTTCACTGCCATTCTATCTCTCCAAATGAACCCCTTCTGAGAATGAATGTATTCCTAAAACTCGAAGTAATTTTGAGAACATTGCATCTATATTTACAATGTCAGAGAATGTACTGTAGCTATACACAGAGAAGAAAATCTGGCTATAATAGCAAGAACACTGGTCATGTTTTTGTAGCAGTTTTCGTTCTTGCTATCATATCCTGGGAAGAAATTAAAAAATTTCAAGCAGGGATCCCTTTATGTTAGAAAAGTAATAAGTTTCATTCTTTTAGAGCAGTTGTGGCTTGCAAAAATTGCTTGAAACTCGTCTTGCTATTGTTGTAAGAAACTCATCCTATTCCAGCATGACTTCTTTTACAACCGAGAATACATGGTAGGCGTTACCTTCGTAGGTGGGCGTGGCCTAACATTTTGGTTGTAAGAGAACTCTTGTTGAAATAGGATGAGTTTTCTTGCAATCATAGCAAGGCTAAGGTCGAAATATTTTCGCAAGGAACATTGCTCCGACAGCATATGACACTAGCAATAATGGCATGCGTTTAATTCTTATATAGTATAAGACATTCCATGCTAAAAATGCATGAGTTGATGCCAATATTGATAGAAGCTCATACCAATTTCGCACATTAAATTCGGTGCCTCAATAGGAAAAGCTCTGCTTATTGTAATAGTTAGATTTTTTCTCCGTATATTGTAGTATTGAATCATGAGAAATAAACTTAAATGTCCTCGAAAAATAAAAATAATCGAGTGCATGTATATTGTATAATTTGTTTCTAAAAATATGTTCCAAAAATTGATTTTCAAAATATTAAGAGTAAATAAAAAATAATTCTACGGATTGAAATAGCAAGCTGACCTTGATGACTGAATCAAGAGTACTCGATGCAGAAGTGCATCCAATGTTAGATTTGACTGAACCAATCAAAAGTGGAAAGTCTGGATTTCGGTTAAAAACCGAATCAATTGCTCTTGCTTCATTAGCATCTGCCTCCTTGATTCCTTGTCCATCCGCCTCTATGAATGAAACGTCTTTGGGTGAGAGTCCAGATTCATCAAGAGCTTGTTTCATAACAGCAGCTTGATAGTCACTGTTTGGAAATAGGTATGAATTGACATCTGTGCTGGGGCCGTGCAGTGATTTTACGTTTATAACTTCCGCATAAATACGTTTGGCGTCCTGAGGTTTTTGTAAGAATATAGCCACAATAGACTCACTAAAAGCGTAGCCTTCAGCATTATTATCAAAGGATTTGGTTTTACCATCTGTTGAAAGAAGTCCTGCAGTGGAAACAAAAATTTTAAATCCTTTTACCATATATTTTAAGTGTCGCTTTTGTAATGTATATGCTCTTGTCTTAAAGATATCTTTACGATATTGTGCGATGTTAGAAAGCCATCTTGAAGACACGAACATAAATATAGCCGTGATGACATCGTAGAGATGTCCTTAAAGTTTTTTGGTCAAAATACGGTTGTACCTAAAGATATTTCTTTCGTCGAAATCACAAGTTACATAGTACCTATATTCTTTTAGATATAGATGAATATTTCCATATATATTTTCGAATGTAATGTATTCTTTCTAGAATTATTGAAAATTTCTGAGTATTTTAATTTATATGTTAAAAATTGAAAACTAATTATTGTAATAAATATAGTAAAGTAGAAACGATGAAATTTCCAAGTACTTGCCTGCTAAATTCAATACCAATGGCATTTGTGGATGCAAAATCAAGTTTGAACCGCCAACTATGGCATTTTCGCATCGACCTTTTTTGATAGATAGATAAGCTTGTTCCAACGCAGTGCAACTGGAAGTGAAACCTGAATCTACATTTAAACTTGGTCCAATTGCTCCTAAGAAAAAAGATACTCGATTGGCCAACATTGTTCGGGAATTACCGACTAGATGAAATCCACTTTGCTGAAAAGAAACATGTACTATGATATACTTTTCATTATTTATATTTTACCAATAGAGATTTTTCTTCGAATTCAAATGAAGTGTTTCTTCAAAAAGAGTTTTGGAGGTTCACAATATGTTATACGTTTCTGGAATGTATTTGGAACAATGAACAAATTTCTCTAGTATAAATTTATACATAGGAACCTGCATGGGTTACCATGTGTGAACTCTTGTCATAACTTGCATGGGAACCCATCTTTTATTTTTTTTTTAAGAATTTAAGACCCAATTTCTTTACTATATACAAAAACCTTTCTAAATCATTTCAGTCGATTATGTCGATAATTAGAAGAGTGTATCACTCACCATGATAACTGAACTCTACCATATCGACCTTATCGACCTAGATTTAGAATTAACCTCATTTAAGACGAAATAATTTTATTTCAATTCAATTTTTTTACGAAATAATATAGGAACCTACCTGAGTTACTGAATAGGTCCTTATGCGGAGTCTACTAAGGACTTGTGTGAGAACGTATGTGGTAAACTGGATTCAGTGTAAAATTTAATATAGGATTTATTTTAGGAAACCACGTAAAGATTCACATATAGGAACCTATGTATGTAATGAACCAGGTTGGTCTCAATCTTATTTTATATATTAATTTGTGTCTCGACTTCGTATAGATGTTGAGATAGGTTTCTAATGTACGTTATGACAAGGGTTATCACATGAGAACCTAGCTAGGTTTTCATATAGATTCCTATGTTGGGATTTACAGTAGAGTTAGGCGCTATTATATATTTCTGAAATAATTTGTTCAATTTTGATAAACCTTGATATAACGGAGTTTCAGATGTTGCTTTTGAGTTTTACTCAAAACATAAGAAGTTATGAATTGTGAATTTAATATAGTAGATGTCAAAACGATATTCGGCTGATGGCACCACTATTGCCAGACCTATATGATTTCTGGATAGCACCAACCATCAAACTTTAAATGCTAAAATTTCATGATAATCTGATGTTTAGTTCGGAACATTTCTTTTTAATGGGAAAAATATTGTTGAAGCAAAGCAGTGGTTTGATAAATGTTATGGGGACTCTGCACCAGAGAAATCAACAATCATCGACTGGTATGCCGAATTTAAACGCGGTCGTACATACACGGATGACGCTGAACGCTCTGTCCATGGCAAAGTACCTCTCGACAAGAGATCTCTTAAAAGGAGCGAATTCGACCACAAGCGATCGCTTTGTAGATCTCTTAGTCAGACGATCGCTTGGGTAAAAGATCTCTTGAAAAGCGATCGCTTGTGGACGAATTCGCTCCGTTTAAGAGATCTCTTACCCAAGCGATCGCTTAATTGTAAAAGATCTCTCAATCAAGCGATCGATATGTAAGAGATCTAGCTGAAGCGATTGCTTAGGTATAAGATCTCTCGAAAAGCGATGTCTATGGAAGAAATTAAGTGTAAATCCATATAGTTGTGTATAATAAACAAAACATTGCTATCAGTATCGAATTAAGTGTATACATAATTCAAAAACGATGTCCGATTCATTTTTTCAGAGCAATTTTAATTTGAGATGCAAATTTCTAAAGATCAAAAAGTGTTTGATGGATTTATAGTGTTGATGAAGACAATTTCGCTCTAGCTGGGAGTGACCGCACACTTGAATGTTAAGGGCAAGCGCAAGAGGCTTGCAGCGAATTACCTGCAAGCTAATCTTCCTCATACGCGACTGCGCTTTTATGACTAGGAATATCGCTTTAAAAGCGACGACGCTTGTGACTAAGCGAAATCGCTTGAAGTAAAAAGCGATGACGCTATAGATAAGAGTTGTCGCTTTGAAAAAAAGGGATATCGCTTGAAAAACAAGCGATCGCTTACATTTTAAATAAATAAATAAATCCTTCAAAAACTTTTTGATCTTTAGAAATTTGCATCTTAAATTGAAATTGCTCTAAAAAAATGAATCGGACATCGTTCCTGAATGATTTATACACTTAATTCGATACTGATAGCAATGTTTCATTTATTATACATAACAATGTGGATTTATACTTAATTTCTTTCATCGACATCGCTTTTCGAGAGATCTTATACTCAAGCAATCGCTTCAGCTAGATCTCTTACATAGCGATCGCTTGATTGAGAGTTCTTTTACAACTAAGCGATCGCTTAGGTAAGAGATCTCTTAAAAGAAGCGAATTCGTCCACAAACGATCGCTTTTCAAGAGATCTCTTACCCAAGCGATCGTCTGACTAAGAGATCTACAAAGCGATCGCTTGTGGACGAATTCGCTCCTTTTGAGAGATCTCTTGTCGAGAGGCACTTTGCCATGGGTTGTTCCGGAAAACATAACAAAAGTCCACAAAACAGTTTTGGGCGATCGTAAATTAAAATTAAAACAGCAACGCGTCGAGGATTCAGAGCGCTGTTTGGAGCTGTTCAAGCGAGGTAAAAACGATTTTCCGCGTCGGTATATTACAATGGATGAAACATTGATCCACCAATACATGCCTGAAACAAAAAGATCGTCAGCTGAGTGGACAGCAGCTGGTAAAAGCCGCCCAACGCGACCAAAAATTCAACAGTGGGCTGGCAAGGTTATGGCAACCGCATTTTGGGACGCACATCGTATTTTGTTTATCGACTATCTTGAGAAAGGTAAAAACATTAACATCGACTACTACCTAGCATTACTGGATCGATTGAGAGCAGAAATCAAGAAAAAACGGCCTCACATTAAAAAAAAAAGAGTCCTGTTCCACCAAGGTAATGCACCGTGCCACAAGTCCATGAAAACGATGGTTAAATTGAATGAATTAAGCTTCGAATTGCTTTCTCACCCACCATATACTCCAGATCTGGCTACCAGAAACTACTGGCTCTTTGCTAACCTGAAAAAAATGCTCCAGGGAAAGGGATTTGACTTCAATGAAGAAGTGATTGCATCGAAAAGTTAGACTAGCGTTGGAATGAATGTATTATGCTTGAAGGAAACTATGTTGATGAATAAAGTCGAATTTCTCGAAAAAACTGTGTTTTTCTTAGTTAGACCGGAAACTTATTGAGTGATGTGTTATTAAAGATAATTTGCTTGTCAAGTTCCAGATGTTTGCAAGATGATTTATTTGAGTGTTTGAAAATAAATCAACCCAAATTATCAAATTTCCAGGTTTGTGTTTGCAATATCGTCCATCTGATTTGATTTGGGCGGATGTTGTGAAAATTGAAAAATTAATAGAATAATGATACATGATCGACTTGATTATATTTTGAAAGGAACGAGTTTCGTTATTAAATAAGGACTTTTGTCTTATACTTTTATGATATTTTAGTAAGTTCAGGAAAAAATTGTTCAATTTTCACTCCTAAATTACTGATTATTCTGATAATTGTATCTGAAAATTCTTAAACTTGAGCAGAAAAAATTTAATGTTCCTGGTAACTGAAACTTTATACAGTTACATTCAACTGAAAAATCTGTTACAGTTTCGTATTTTCAAAATATATTTACGACAATTCTGTATAGTTTCATAAATCGTAAAATAAATTCAAAAATTTCAACCAATCTCTAGTAAATTTAAATAATACTTTAACACTATAAATATTGTTTTTTGTAATAGAATTTTGTCTTACTACCGCTTCTTACAAGTCTTTTAGAAATG
Source organism: Diplolepis rosae (assembly GCA_030998225.1). Taxonomy (NCBI): domain Eukaryota; kingdom Metazoa; phylum Arthropoda; class Insecta; order Hymenoptera; family Diplolepididae; genus Diplolepis; species Diplolepis rosae. Next base: position 19,588,161 of record JAPYXD010000723.1, on the reverse strand, counting down.
ATTGAGTTTTTATACATCATGGCTTATTTTTTCAGGACAAATATTTTCTACAACTCTTCAGTTTCCAATTTAAAAAAAAGTAAATAATCTCCAAATATTTTTATTTAAAAAAAATGTTTTCTTAAAACAATTTGTTTTAACGATTTTAGCTACTGAAAACTTTACATTCAAAATAGAAGAAAGAATAGCGACAGAAGGGAAATATTTTATTACAAAAACATTATTAAAAGTATTATTTTTCGTAAGTTTTACAATATTTTCATGAAAAATCATATTCTTTCTTACATAAGACAGGGTTGATGATATAATTTCAAGTCTTAAAATCATAGGAAAACTTTTTTTTGTAGAGACCTGTTTTTTAGCACGAAAACTACCTTAAGGATATGTGATATTTAGAAAATAAGTCCTACAACTTTTATTCGAGTTATTTTTCATAAAAAACGTATAGATGTGCAAATTAATAACCTCAAAGTGACACTATTAGCCTAAATTCAGTCATTTGCAATTATCTCTGTTTAAGAGATATGGCCATACATATGCCGTATAAATTTGACTTGCATGGCCAAAGATAGTGATTGCTATTCTACGAAATTTCAAATGTGAACCTTACTCCTATTACTATTTTCATGGATCCTGTATAAATAAATTGCCTGAACATATGAATATAAAAAAAAATATTGCTCTTCTGCACTGTCATTCACATATTTGATCTATAAATATCCCTCGTTATAACACTTATTATTCATAATGTAGAGATGTGTTTGTATTAATGAAACACTTTCAATTGTTTTCCGTGTATTATACTTACAATTAGCCACTGAGTGAAGGGAGGCCTCGACACACAGAGAACGATTGTATAAAGCACTGAGTCATATGGTAATTATGTACATTTCCTAATTCCTCATGTTCTATTTATATAGAAATTTGTTTTTGAAACTCTATATCAATTACAATTATTTTTTCATAAATATTTAATATATTTTTCGATTTAACATACCGAATGAACAATACCCTATTTGAAGAAAATTTACAAACATAAAGTTGTAACAGTTAAATATCTTAACGTACAAATTGCTAAATCGACATTTTATTTAACATAACCCATTTCATAATTAACCATAGTACAACGTGAAATAAATAAATTCATAGTCAGTTTTTACAACAACACCGGTTACAACATTCAGAATAAAATAGGTTCCCATTTTGACTGATTGTACAATTTTCAATTGAATATATGGAAAGATTAATATAAAAGGCGAGATTTTCGATTCTACATGTAAGGTAAATGTACCAGTCGTTGCGCTGTCGAGCATATTTTACGTAAAATTAAGAAAATTACTTTATATTTTTGTGTTCAAGTTGAAGATATCGTTGAACATAAGGTTATTATTCATCTCTCATAACAAATTGTTAATGTAAATGCTTACTCAAAAATGCTAAAAAATAAAATATTCCGGAATGTTCAAATCGTAGTTCATAAAATGACTATGTGCTTATTTTTTATGCAAATGGAACTCTTCTCGCATTTAAGTATTTATATCAATTTATTTGACATCAATTTTGAAAGTTTTTGATTTATATTTGTGATAACCCTTATATAACAATAAATAATACAATAATAAATTTCTTGCGCAAAGACTGGGCCAAACGCATTTTTTCATATTTTCGACTATTTGTTAATAAGTGTTGAAAATTTTCAGAATAATAAGCTTTGCAATACAAATCAAAAGTGTCTTTCAAAATGTGATTCGATTAATATGACGAAAAATTTTATTTTTCTATAATTAAATTCAATAATCTTCGAAGGCTTTCCTTAACCGCGCAACGACTGGTACATTTACCTTATCTATTATTTACAAATTAGTTAAGCACATCTAGCCAAAAAGTTTCATGTCCGATACTTCATTAGCCGATTGTCAATTCATATATTCTATACATTTGAACTTTTTTCCAATTTTCGCGTAATTATACATTGACCGATTCATCAATGAAAGTTTATGATTTATAAATGTCATTCGATTTATCACGTCCCAATGTTACATGACTATTAATTAAGCAGAAAATTTGTAAATCGTTTTCCGTTTCTACATGGTTCGATTCATAATACAAATAATAATAATAATTTACGTGAATTATTGTGCACTGAAAAAAATGTTCGATCGAAAGAACTTTAAAAAAGAGTGATTTCAACTATAAAATACAGTTCGTTTTGGCGACAACTAGACCTTTGAAAGTGTTACAACAACACGGCAGGCCGGCTAGAATCAAAATCAGATTGTGAATGAGATTATTGAATGGAAACGATATTGTGTTGAATTTACACGATTTGTTTCTCCGTGTAGAAAATAAAATAACAATGTAATGTTGAGTGACGCAAATTTCATGACACACATGCAATCGACAAATAAACGAGTGTATAATGTCAAATAAAAAATAAAATCAAGCTAAATGATGAACAGCCCAATGGGCACACGATATTAGAAACGTTTATGTAACATTCTACAAACGTTCTAGGAACATCCCAATGTCCAATGCCCGAAAGACGTTACAAAAACGTTTTAAGTACGTCTTTCGGACATTGGACATTGGGATGTTCCTAAAACGTTTGTAGAATGTTACATAAACGTTTCTAATATCGTGTGCCCATTGGGAGAACATTGCATCAGACGGGAAGTATTATTTTATTCATTATGCTTTAATGGGTCGTAAGAGGTCGGATTTTGACAAAACACTATTTGAGTTTATGAATTCTTTGATTTCAAGATATTCGAGTATATTTCTCTTTTCCTTGCCCATTCCTATTGAACATGGTAACTGTTTTCTCATGTTGGAGAAGTCATAAAAATACACCAAAATTCACAAAAAAATATTCAATAACATGCCGAAAATTTAATTTTCAACATTTTTTAATGATCCCAATTCAAAGACTAGTTCTTATTTCACAGATTAAAATGCCGTTCGATTTTTTTGTTTTAGATAAGCAGAACGCTTGTAACCTTGGTTACGGCAAAAAACTTTTTTTAGAGATGAGTGGCTAAATTGCCGTATAGTTCAGCAATGAGATATGATTTCTGACTGAAAAAATTTCAAAGTATGCTCCAAATATTGCCATTACTCGAGATGACCCCCTTAAACTACTAGTTATTGCAATTATATTTTTATTGCTTTTTTCTATGGGCACACTGAGTGAAATTTGCGTCGTTGAATTTCTCCTTAACTGCGTTTTCAGTTTAAGAATCCAGAAAAATGGTTATTTTGATCAGATTTCTGGTCGTCCTGATTAGAAAAATATAGTTAAGGACAAACTCAACTGCGGAGATTGGTTAGAAAATCTGAATTTTCTCTCAGTGTATTACTTTTTTCTAACCTTCAGTTTGTTATCGAAAATACTAATCTTTCCAACTCTCAATTGTAATTGATACTTTTGTAATGTATTTATAATTTATTCGAAAAAAGCAATTATTATATTCGCTGTAGCATATAATATCAGTTTTATTTGCATTCATGTTTAATTATTAATCCTACAGGATGTTCTTAATTTTTAGAATCTAACTTCTTTATGAATAAGGACACCAGGAAAATTAATTTTTTCTTCAACTTACTTCCTTTCTGTCGTAAAAAAGTGCTTTGTCAGATTCAGAGTAGCAGCTTCCCATAAAAACACCAGTGCGACTTCCTTTCAATGAACGAGGATTAATTCCAGCATCGAAAATTGCTCCATAAGCTTGTTCCAACATCAATCGCATCATTGGATCCATAAAATTAACAAATTTTGAATTCGTACCAAAAAAAACGTTATCCAGTTTGGAAACATTGGATACAGTACCAATTCGTGCCGGAATATCTGGATTATCTATTTAAAATAATTCCAAATAGTAAGTTATACTAAGTTCTATCATGCGAGAAATATGATCCCGTCAACCGGAGCTATTACAAAATTCGCGTTTTTTTAAATGTCTAAAATCTTTATGGTGACGAAAGAATTATTTACTCAATCTTATCAACAACAAAATTTCTTCTTCCCCATCCCTGGGGATGGAGTTATTATAGAAACAATTTCAAGTCAACATAATTTAGGCATCAATAATTCCTTCATTATTAAACTGACCAGAAACCTTTACGAGGATGTTCACAACATACCTAAATAGTTGAACAATTTTCCGATTTAAATCCTGATTTTTGGTGAAGCTTGGGATGAAAAATTGACTTTTTTCTTCTATAATAACCCCAGTTGACGGTATATTGTATTTGTAAAAAAATATATAAAATTGATTATACCTAGTTACAAATCCTACACTGAGAAAAAAATCTTTGCAACAAAACTTTTTTTGTCAACCCAACAAAATTAGTACATTATGGTTGAATTATCTATATTTTTAAAAATTGTTTGAAACGAAGCAAAAAATCAGTCACATTTGTTAATCATAATAAATAATATAGTTGAAAATATATAATATTATAGAAGTATTCATAAAAAAGAATGGATCATAATTTAATAAACTTACTAATTTTCCAGCGACAAGAAGCATCAGTAACACAATCAACCTTATTGTAAAGATTTTTTTGAAAATCTCGGACGTTGTCACTTTGAGGAAACTTTCCGGCTATTCCGGAAATTACAACTTGTTCATTAGCCATCTTATTGCTTTCTTTTTTGATAATTTTTCATTAATAATTCCAATAAATTATTCTTTTTCTATTCTATTAACATCCAATTGAAACAAATTTTTTTCAAAAGCAGTCGAAAAACCCACTGCATTCTTCCTTTTATATACTTGAGTTAATGAATTCTGTGAGAATATCATTCATTGTACTTAATATTAACGGCGATATTTTAGTCAAAGTGGGTGGTAAGATATAGCATTAATGTTTTTGTATGTAATAGACCTGTTACGTTATTTCTAAAAATACTTACGTTTCCACAACTAATTATTGATTTATCGAGACTCGAAAAACCACTTTACTAGATTTTCTGTCTACTAAAGGTTGATGTCCCAGTTTAGGAAAGTTTTCAGTATTTTAGAGTAAGGTAATTAGACTTCAATATGTCAATATTGATTTATTCATCAAGTTCGAGGCCGAAATATTAATCAGTTTTTGAGGTAAAAAAATATAAGAGGTCTTTTTCAAAGAGCGATGTATCGAGAACAATGCATCGTAGTCACAATTTGGAATCAAATTTGGAAAATCCAAATGAGCACAGGAAGCTAAAATAACCATACATAACACATATACAATAATAAAAAAAAATTGACAACAAATTGCGACTCAATAACAGAAGTCGAGACGGTCGTGTACAACACATATTTTTAATTTATGAGAAAACGAGAAGCTCCGATTTGCTCCGACTAAAAACCACATGGGAAAGTGTTTTTTATTTAATTTTTTTTGTTACAAAACGTTTAATTTTTAATTTTTCAGCCCGATCAAAATATAGACTCGTCTATATATTTGTGTTTTCATAAATTTAAAATTTGATAACACGACCGTTTCAACTTCCGTTTTTGAGCCGTAATGTTACCACGCGGTGCAATTGTGTTTTATTTGTATTTTTTTTTTTTATAAAAATTTGTTGATTTTGATAGATTATTATGTTATTACTACACTTATTTGAAATTTTTTTGTTTTTTGATAAGATTATTCATAAATTTATTAGGGACTTTGCTAAAAAAACGTATAATTTTGTAACATCCCTACTTTTTCCCCTAGTGCCAGATGCTTCAGCCAGCCTGGATTCGGTGCGGGCGGTAGGCGATGAAATAAAATCGTAACGAAATGTAAATTTGAATTCTGAATTTATTATAGAAACATATAAAGAATATACAAGTGAAGGTGGTCTGTCTGTTTTTACAAATATGTTTTTTTATTAACAAAATGGAGGATAGCCTTTCTAGTATTTTTTAGATGTACAAAAGGAAATTATAAGTCCATTTTCAAATTCCATTGAAATTGAAGTTTTATTAATTCCCTCAGTAAGTGAACGTTTCGAATGAAATTTCATTCCTTATCAAGACTAAAAGAATAACATAGGTTATTTAAACATGAAAAGAGTAACATAAATAGTCCGAGGTTATAGTAGAAAATATTGTAAGATGTTACCTTAGACAGTTCGTTGCGAGGAGTTAAGGTTTTTAAATGAGACGTCACATGATAATACATTTTTTTCGTTGAAAAATACAGATCAATAGAATGTAAAATTAGTTCTTCGTATTTTTATAATATATTCAGTATTGTAAAGATTCATTTTAAATTATCAAAAATTGCCATAAGATATACCAGGGGTGTTAGCTGAAGTTTAACGGTTTTTTCAATAAAGAAAACACTTAATTCTCAAGGGAATTTCAAAAAAATTTTATTCAAAGTATTGACCATTGGATTCTACACATTTTGCCCATCTTTCAGGCAAATCATGGATACCATTCCAAAAAAACTTTTTTTCTTTCACAGTGATTCAAATGTGTGTTTTAGCTCATTTTGTAGAATTGCCTGTAGTGCACGTATTGTATCCGTTTTGATGGTCGAAATGTCATTAAAAAAACATCCTTTTAACTTAAATTTCAATTTTGGGAATAGAAAGAAATTGCACGGGGCCTAATCAGGTGAATACGGCGGATGCTTCGACACACAGACTTGATTTCGAGACAAAAGTTGACGAACAATGAGTGAGGTGTGACTCGGTGCATTATCGTGCAACAGAGACCAGGTCTCTGGATCACGATATTCGGGTCGAATACGACGGATTCTGACTATGAGACGCTTCAAAACTGCGAGGTAATATGCGCCAGTATTTGTTTAACCAGTTCGAATGAATTTCTTGTGGATAATTTCATTGCTATCGAAGAATGTAATCAGCATTTAACGCTTGCTTTTTGGCTCGTACTGGAAGCACCATGTTTCGTCACCCATAAAAATTGATTTCAGGAAGTTTGGATCATTTCTGGCGGCTGCAACGATTTCTTTGAAATGATTGATTTTTTCATGTTGGTATTTCAACATCGACAAAAAAGTTGTTTTGGGAGAACTGTCATAATTTTGCTATTTATCAACCGATTGAAGCAAAACTTTTATTATTGCACCGAGAAAAAATCCACTCTAACCCAGTATTTGACTTTTGCTTGAATAGCAAGAATTTTTAGCTTAAATTGCATGGGCCCGGTCCAAGATCCTACATGAGACGTATGATGCGCTTCATGCTCATAACGCTCGAATAACCACAGCTCTCGGGTATGGGAGAACCGAGCGTTTGTTCATATTTCTTCCCGTTGTATGCGCTTTTTCCACGTGACTACTGAGTAGGCGTGGCCTAAATGTCAAAATGCTCGATCTCCCATACCAAAATGGCAGGGTCTCTCTAGCGCTTGAGGTACGAACAGCGCTGTGCTTCTGTTGTGTGTAGTCCTTATTATCAAATCATGTAGTACATGTGTTAAAAGCATGAAATGAGTGCATATACATACTCATATAATATAATTGTTTACTTTACTTAAAGAGCTTCATTTTCATGCATCGGAAGTTCGACTTTGAGCTAACTTCGAAAGTAGGAGTCAGTACCATACATTACCCAGATTAAAAAAACCGTTAGAACCATGTTTGGAACCGAGTAAAACGCCATTTAGAACCCGGGTAGGTTCCCATTATAAGCTCTGGCACTTTATCCAGACCTACCTGGGTTCTACCGGGAAATTATAACATAATTGGGGGAAGCTATCCGGGTGTAAGCGAGTTCTACACGAGTAATTGGTATTCATATTATATTATTTTATTTGGAAAACGAGACCTAACTGGGTATACCTGGCTACCGTCAGGGATTAGTATATGAAATTATTCTTCCAAAGTGCACTCTGGGTATCTAATCGGATCTACTGTGGTTCTACCATAGATCTCTTGAATCGAAAGTATGAGCGTCTAACAGGATCTAAACGGGTTATAGCGGGGACAAAGATTGACAAATTTGGTCGTGCGCTCTGTTTGTCTAAACGGGTCTACCGTTGTTCTATCAGGGATCTCTTGAATCGAAGATATGGGCGTCTAACAGGGTCTAAACGTGTCATCATAGCGGACACATAGATTGACAAAATAGGCCAAGTGCGTTCTGGGTGTCTAAACGGGCCAACCGTGGTTCTATTAGGGATCTCTTGAATCGAAGTTATGGGCGTCTAACAGGCTCTGAACGGGTCATAGCGGGGACATAGATTGGCAAAGTTTGTCAAGTGCGCTGTGCGTCTCTAAAAGGGCCTAGCATAACAATATTTGGTTCCGTATAGAACCCTGTTATTAACATAGACAACCCTTCTTAGGGCCGGATACGACCTGCTTAACACCCATTTAAGACCATATACGTGGAACAATTTCAGGTCCCGCATAAAACCCTTTAAAGTCCTTCTTAGAACCTGCATGAAACCCATATAGAACCTGATAGGCGCACAATTTTTTGAACCATTTAGAACCCTTCTTAGTAGGGTCAGGCGCAACCTGGTTCCAACCCGTGTAGAACCCGATAGTCGCACAATTTTTGTATCCATTTAGAACCCATTAGAACCCTTCTTAGGACTGGATAAAACCTGGGGCAGGGCCCATTTGCAAAAACCGTGTACAACTCCGTTTACACCCAGGTAGAAACCCATGTTCTAACAGGGTTCTATCGGGTTCTAACGTTTGTTTAAGCACGGTAAAAACATGGATTTTTTCTCGCTGTGGGAATAGGAATGTCACAACTTTCAAACGCCGGTTTAAACACATAGGTGGCGCTACTAGTTACTCAAATATGGTTCGAATCTCGGAATTTATTTGTCGTACTGTATATTACAGACTTTGCAGCTTGTTCATGACTTTTATTTTCGTCCTTAGTAAAGAATTGTTAATGAATTAGTTAATAGGTGTTAAGAGAAATCTGGCCATTTCGAAATTTCCTGTCATGAACCGAATATTGTACTTCAACTCAGACTGATCCATTTAGGTATCAATTGTCACAGTTGCTAAACAGATTTTCAAACTTAGCCAAGTAAAATTGTCCAGACGAAAGTTTTGAATACCTCCTTCAATTAGGCTCACCCGCCCAGCTACACCCGCTTTGTAACTTCTAAGCCAATCTATGTCTTCGACTATTCCTTCGAAGTTATTCTAAAACCTTCAATGCTATGAACCATGTAGGTTACGTGAACAATTCAATCCCTGGCTATCGATTTTTTCTCCATATATAAAATTTTAAATCAAAATAAGTCGGTCAAAATTAATAAAATTATAAATAATATCATATGGAAGGAATAGGGGAAGGCATACTGAATTATAATAAAAATAAAATTTTTAATACCGACTCAGTGTCTTTAGTTCTGCTGCACTATAGTGTAACGTTATCGGTAATATACTCTGTAAATTTGCTAAAATTACTTATTTTTATCAAAATTTTAAAATATTTTAAGAATATTCAAGACATAACAGATCTGTCTCAGTAAATTTTGATTCATTTCCCAAAATTTCAAGACGATATTTCAATCTCCGTGGAAATGTAGTTACAGACCTGTAATTGTCGATAACACTTCATTTTTATATTTTAAAATAAAAAAATTGCAGAATTTTTACTAAAACGAAGTTAACAGACATTCCTTATTATTTTCTGATACATTTACTAAATTCTGAGCAGGATATTTTATAAACAAAAAAAGTTATCTTACACGGTTGGATTAACATATAATTCTTGTCACGTGACCTGCTTGGCCCATGGCCTTAAACACAACTAGTTAGACATTTTTGTTTTGGTGCCGGTTCATAAAATTTCTCGAGCCGAAGAATAGGGACTATGTGGGTATCTACAGTAGAATTTTAAGCTTAAATAAAAAAAATTTTAAATGTAGGGGAAGCAGTTAGTCAGTTTCCTATACTCAAAAAAGATGTAAATTCAGGACTAGGTATAAGTTTTAAATATTTCAATGAACAAATGTTTTTTTTGCATATATGGCTGGTTGGATACCGGTTATCGGAACTTTTTTTCCTAATCTAAAATTTTAAAGTTGACGTAGTGATTGTAATATACTAAATATCGTAGAAAAAAGTGCAAGCCTCATAAGGTGTTTTACATATACTAGTTAGTAAAATAGACCGATTAGTATAATATAATTGAACTTAACTCAAACTTAATCTAAAGTCTATATTTTAAAAACCTAGTTTCATTTCTAATTCTATATCCCAACTTGTAATAATTAATATGGAAATACTTTATCATGAAGGTTCTTACATTACTTAATGATAAATTAGATATCACATAATGAAGGATTATTTCAAATATTAACTTTATGAAATTCCCTAACAACAAAATGCTAAAGTTCTGCACGTAGGATCTCATCTACTTTGAAGATATAAGCCTCGAAAGCATCTTTTTCCGTTCCAATTGGTTTGGTTGAAACAATATTCTGCTTCTCGTTCTAAAAAATTATTAAAGTATCAAAATTGAGCTCGAGGCTCGAGGCGCTTAGTCAATATTGTTGTCATAGAAAAGTGAAACATAAAAACGGTTGGAGCAAAAGGTAGACAAATTTTTTTCAGCGGTAAAGCGAAACAAAATAAAATTGGAGGAAAGGAGTGACTCGGTTGTCTCGCATTTTTGTCTCACTTTTCTACGAAAACAATATTTACTTTCCTTTTGCTCTAAGCGACTCATTTGGCATTATTAGATTGTTGTTCAATACTTTACCTTTTCGTTTTTCAAAACTTTGTTTCCATTAGAGACAATAACGACGGGTGAATCAAAACCGATTATTTCATCCAATTGGTTTATGCACTGAGGAATGCTTAAGAGATTATTTTCACTCCCCAAATTGCTACACTCAGAAATTCCACTTATTGGGCCCCACAAAATTAATAACCCAGGAACACCATTTTTAATTCTTCTTTCGCATAACCTTGCTACTTCAAATTCTCTAGAAACGAGTTCTTTGACGTCATCATTGGGATTTATTACTGCTGAGCATATAACAAAGTGACTTAGGTCAGGACAAAATTCTCTAGATTCCTCATCCAAGTATTCATTAAATGTATTTACAGACTTCATAATCTTATTTGATCTCAAGAGTGAAGATCTCATACGCTGAAGATCAAAAATGGCATCGACAGAACCTATTGACCTAGCCTCATTTATAAGATTTTTTACGTTCTGCTTATTTGAAAGGTCCAAGTTCTCCCGAATGATAAGATTAACCCCATATGAGTCCCACAATTTACGCCGAAGTTTGCAGAAGCCGCTTTCAATTATTTGTGTACAGGAGAAAATATAAATGTTCTTAGCTCCTCGAGTAATCAAAAAATTAACAATTTCAAGACCAAAATCATTCAGGCCATCAATTATTAAGTATACTTTGGAGCTTATACAGTTAATTTGGGGTTTTGCTAATACTTGGTTTTGTGATGATGATTGAGGTTGGGCCTTAATTATTACCTGAAAAAAAATCAAAATAATTACAATTTAGAATATTCTCAAAACATACTTAGAATATGTTATATCTTTACTAAAAACGCAACGTTTGTACCTTTGCATAACTTATGTTTGAAACACTATCCACAAAAGCACATGTTATCATTTCCATGTTGTAAACCCTTCGATAAAAAGGCTTGACAATTTTATTAGCTACACCTTTGGCAACCATGGAAGCCAAAACTTTCCTCGTATTGATATCAGCATTAACTAGTTTTGAAACAACAATAGAGTTTAAGGAAACTTCTTTCAAGAAAACAGCCATGCCAACAGATTTATGAAGAGCACTATCCAATTCCCCGACAACAATGACCTTGCAGTTGCTTTTAGCACATCTCAAACATTCCTCAAGCTTGTATAAATTACTATCATTATAGACGATTACGTCAACACCTTGACCTTGAGTTACTCTTAAAATTTGATCATCAAACTTTCTGTTACAACAAATCTGATTTTCATTAATATCAGGATATTGAGAACAGAGAAATTTCTTTTCATCAATAGTTTCATAGGTGGTGAACACTTTGCACTTGCTCTCTGAAGCTATGTTAATAGCAGCTTGACCTATACTACTTCCACCATTCAAAATTAAGATTGATTCTCCATTTTGAGCCCCCCCTTTAAGACAGACAGCAGCATATGCTGCTGTATAAGCCACTGGAACTGTAGCAGCATCTTCCAAAGTCCACAAATCTGGAACTGACCAGGTGAATTCAGAATCAGGATAAGTGTACCTGGATAAAGTATTCTTCGCGATTCCCATTACTCTAGTTCCTTTCGAATTTATACCAGAATATTCTAAACCAAATTCCTGCGTTTCTGGTCTATGTGTTTTAGTAGCTTCAACATATGACTTTTTCTTAGCTTGACATATATCCGAATGGTTGAGTCCAGCATATTCTACCTTTACTAATTTCTCTAATTCCGTGTTATCAACAACAGGTAATTGTACCCAAGTAATACTATTTACTTCACCCGGTCTAATTTGACTTGCTTTCCAATTCCTTACTATGCGAGGATGAGAAGATAGTGGAATAAATTTGGGATCATTATTACCAGGAACAAATTTGACTGTTTCGTATTTCAATTCATGATCACTGGATTCGGGTAAAATGGTTTCAAGCGTTATTCCTGTCAACTCGACTCCACCAGAACGAATCAGGTTTAATTCTGAATCAATTGAGACTGGTACTTCTGGAAAGAAAAATATTTGATGTTTTTTAGTTTTTTGGCTTATTTTAGATTTGAATATTTAAGATATTGGTTTTTGATCAAATATACCTTTGGATTTCGATGTGATCTGTTGATGCTTTCGCACGTCAATGACAATTGTTTTCAATTTTAAAGGAAATTGTATTTTTCTAGTGTTTTTTGCGAAGATGTACAATTGTAGCATGCCGTCCAGAAATGTTATCCATTCATCTTGCCAATAAAGAATACCTCTATCTCTATTAACAGAGCACTTGCGTATGCTTCTGAAACAACCAGAATACTGATAGCCTCGCATATTGAGTTCGGTGTAAACATCGTTCTCATCCAATACTTCTGATTCATTTGTAAATTCTTCAACAACAGATTGAATTTCTTGATCATGTTTTTCAGTGAGGCGAGTTATACCTGATACTAAGACAGTTGTATCAACGTGTACTTCAAATTTCCCATCGACTAATGAATAAGAACATCTTATTAATCACTTATTGTAAGAATTATTTACTGACCTGGTAGAACAATCAAATTTGACCCGGACTGGTCCAGTTAAACAGCGCGCGTAAACCGAAACGGTAAAAAGTTTTTCTTCTAGGTTGGTAACACCTTCTTTGACAGTCATGTGAAGTTTGAGCGGGAGACGTTCATTAGTGTGTGTTTGGCAGCCATTGGTTTACGACGCGAAAAGTTTGTCTGGCGATTTTTACCCATGGAAAAAAAAAATTGAACAACGAGTTTGCTTGAAATTTTGTGTTTGCAATGTAATTACGGCTACGGAATCATTGACAATGTTGCAGAAGTGGTTTGGGAGTCTACTCTATCGAGAACGCAAGTATTTGAGTGGCATAAGGCATTCAGTGAGGTTCGTGAGGTCGTAGAAAACTTGCCTCATACGAGTCGTCTATCCATCTCTGTTAAAGACGATAACATCGAAAAAGTGATGAAAATTGTTCTCGATAATCGTCGTGTTGGCATTAGAGAGGTAGCAGAGGCTCTCAACATCCCTTATTTATCGACTCAAAACATTGAGGTTCATGTTTTAGGTATCAAGCGCGTTGCCACCAAACTCGTACCGAAAGACCTGATATTTTTGCAAATAGAGCGTCGAATAGAGGTCGCAAAAGAGATGCTTGCCAACATAGCTGATGACCCTACATTCATCAAACGTATTATTACTGGTGATGAGACGTGGGTTTATGAATATGACGTCGAAACTGCTCAACAATCTAGTGAATGGCGCGCCAAAAATAAGCCAAAACCGAAAAAACCACGTCAAAGTCGGTCAAAGATCAAGGTGATGATCATAGTTTTCTTCGATTACCGTGGTGTAGTTTACCATGAATTCGTTCCAGAGGGTCAAACGGTTAATAACGAATACTACTTGGCCATTTTGAGGCGTCTACGTGAAGCAATTCGTCGTAAACGAACGAATTTGTGGACAGACAACTCATGGATTTTTCACCACGATAATGCGCCTTCACATTCCAGCCTGATTGTGACTGAATTTTTGGCTAAACACGAAACAAAAGTCATTGCTCAGCCACCGTATTCGCCAGATTTGGCTCCCTGTGACTTTTTCTTGTTTCAAAAACTCAAATATCCGCTCCGGGGAACGCGCCATGAACTAAAGGCCATACCGACCGAGGCCTATAAGAAGTGTATGGAAAATTGGATTAAGCGTTGGCATGCTTGTATTGGGTCAAATGGAGTCTATTTTGAAGGCGGTAATAAAGATTTGTATTAAAATACATAAACATGTTGCTTTTTTTTCAACCAGTCCGGGTCAAATTTGAACAGATGGTATACCTTTGGAAATCATGACTTTCAGTGTGAGACTTCCTTTTCTTGTAATTTCAACAAAACATTTATAAATCTTTACATCCTCGAAAATTACTGAAAAGTCTGGTTTTTTTTTAATAATCTGTAAAATATTCCACACGATCTTCAGATATACTGACATTGGAATAAAATATTTTCCATTGACTTTGTTTCCCGACAAAAATTTCCAGTCATCCTTTTCCAAGGTAATTTCGAAAATTTCTTCTACGGAGGTTTTTTTATGGAATGGTTTGTAAGATGCTGTGTACCTAACAATAAAATGATTATCCATATTATCATAAAAAGCCGTTTACTGATGTTTTTATATATATTCAATCTTCTTACCAATCGGTTGAATGTTCCCACTTTATAAGGGGTGAGATTGAAGGAGTTCCTCGTCCAATAGGGTATTCGACCTTGGGATAGAGTTTGTGAATTTGAGGTTGAAGGCCTGCAATATATAATTTTCCGAAAGCTGAGAGCAAATATTCAACATTATTTTTGTGACCTCTTCTAGTCAGGGGTACATTTAAGCACCCTTTTGATAAAGATTTCTTCAAAATTGCTTGCAGAAGTCCATGTGGGGCGATTTCGATAGCGATTGCGTCAGCGGGAATGAGTTTCGAAGTTTCGTCAAACAAAACTGGACTTAGTAGGTTGTTCGTGTGATATTCAGCCGACGATAAGCGAGCTTTGGCTGTTTTCCACTCCGTACTAGGAACGGATGTACTAATCCAACGAGCAGTTCGCGGTCTTGGATTTGGAATTACTTTTTGAAGGTAATTTAACAATTTACTTCCTGCTGGTGCTATGTAGCGACTGTGATATGCAATATTACTGCTTGCGACTTCTTTTGCAAAGAAACCTTTTGCCTATAAACGTCGGGATTTTAATTAGAATCAGGGGAAATTCATTTATGAATTTGCATATAAAATTTTAATTAAACATTGTGCAAGTTATTAGAAATATCAATAAAAAAGTATTGCCAGCAAAAAATATTACACCTGAAGTTCAGATATGAATTTTTTCATGGATTCAGGTGGGCCACTAATTGTCGAACTTTCATCTGAATTTCGACAAGCTATGTCAATATCAGGAGGGCAGAGCAGCTTAATTCTTTTGTATCCAAGCCCCACAGCGGCCATTAAACCTTTTTGTAAATCCGATTCTGCCGAAGCCAGACCTCTACTCAATGCAGAGAGAATCATTTCTTCTGCTGTAAAACAGCCATCGGCATAAGCACAGCCAAGTTCTCCAACAGAGTGACCAATCATAAAATCGGGCTCGATCCCGACAGATTTCAAAACGTCCACCAAACCGATCTGTTGAAAAACATGTTCGAGATTATGATTTGAAATTAATTAAAAATAATTTGACTTTAAAATGCTCTAATTAATAAAGTACTTGAACAGTTGCAATTCCCACAAAAGAGTTAACCACGTTGTCAAAAATTTCTGGATTCTTATCAGTTAAAATGTACTTTATGTCAATTCCTCGAGGCTTTAAGACAGCATCACACTTCTTCACTGATTCAGCAAATACAGGCAATCTCATCAAATCTTCACCTATGTTAAGAACATAAATATTTTTCAATATTACTTTTGCACCACCGAGAAGATATAGTAAGAAAAAAGAGAATTGACGGATCATTACAATATTGTTAATTAATGCTTTTGATAACAGATAAAATTTCACCTTTCCTCTTGAGGAACCTACAAAATTAAATATGATTTTTTGACTTCAATATTCTTATGACAATATGGACATTAATGTTCACTATAATTGTCTTAATGATGCTTCCAAATGAAAGGTGAAACGGCAATTTTGAAAACCTCCCATAAAGATAATCCGAAATCCCTGCACACGATATTAGAAACATTTATGTAATATTCTACAAACGTTCTAGGAACATCCCAATGTCCAATGTCCGAAAGACGTTCCAAAAGCGTTCTAAGAACGTCTTTCGGACATTGAACATTGGGATGTTCCTAGAACGTTTGTAGAATATTACATAAACGTTCCTAATATCGGGTGCCCATTGGGTTCTCTCTTTTTTATACACTTCTAAGTATATAGTTTGTAGATTGAGACAAAAAATTTGTGATAAAAAAAAGTCTTACCCATGCCAAGCCACTGAGATCCCATTCCTGAGAAGATATACCAAATTTCTCTTTTTTTCCCATCTACAAATTCAATCTGTCTTTGCTGTGATTGTGACAAGCCTCGTGCAGGTAATATAGTATATCCTCGATAAAGATGAGCAGAATTCCCTTCATCAAATACGTCATGAATAAGTTGAAGCATCTCCGTGTCAACAGGTCGACTTTCCAACTGTATAATGTAAATGAAAAACTACAATAGGGAATTCTAATTTGTTTTAATCGAAGTATTTATCGTTCACTTGGTATACACATAAGTGAATGATATCTATTTTTGTGCAAAACACGCACTAAGAAAGTGCTTCGAGCCCCTGTAGAGCGGTATTAAGGACGTCTATTTGTAACCGATGTTTTCATATTGTATCTGTTTTCGTTTTTTAGGTCCTACTTTTCTTCCTCAACTTCGCTGAATAGCTGTGCTAATATGGATTAATTTTTACAATGTGCGTCGTTGGCACGCAGCCTACGTTTATGACATGGTCACTACTATGATGCTAGTATTCAAGTCGATTAACATAACAGGTTCATAGAGCACCGGGTCGTGAATGGACACCTTAATATTGCTCTACAAACGCTTGAAACACTTTTTTAAAGACGTATTTTACAAGAAATAACAACATATTATTTTTTATCAATTTTTGAAGGTATTGAAATAAAAATACGGAAAATGTGAATACGGACATCGCTTAGAATGGTATTAACAGCATCCTCTGTTCGCCCAGAGACCATAACTAGACGAGGAAGATCGTCTTCCGGTTGCCCGTTGTTTTTCTTTTCCTTTTTGTGCGTTTTCAAAATTATGTTAGAAAAACTTCCACCATAGGAAGTTGAATTTATTGCTACAAAGTTTCCTTTCCAGGGAGTGGTTTCTGTGACAACTTTCAGCCGACCTTCAGCCAGTGCTGGAATTTTTTTTGATGGAATTATGTAATGAAGATTAGGAGGAATAAATCCTGTTTCCATCACCGTGATCACCTAAACAGTATTATTGAATAAAATTAAATTCATTCATGATAAAACTATGAATAATTAATAATAAATTTGTTAAAAAATAAAATGAAAAAGAATTGATAAACAATTTAGATAAATATTAATAAAAAAATATTATTGACAATATCAATTCAATTGAGACTGAATAAAAATGAAGGATAGGCTGGAAAATCAAAGCAACCTTAATGACTGAATCAAGAGTACTCGATGCAGTAGTATGTCCAATATTAGACTTGACTGAACCAATCAGAAGAGGGGAATCCGAATTTCGCTTAAAGACCGAATCAATTGCATTCGCTTCATTAGCATCTGCCTCCTTAATTCCTAGTCCATTAGCCTCTATGAAGGAAACATCTTTGGGTGAGAGTCCAGATTCATCGAGGACTTGTTTCATAACAGCAGCTTGGAAGTCACTGTTTGGAAATAGAATTGAATTCACAGCTGTACTGGGTCCATGTTTCGATTTCACATTTACCACTTCTGCATAGATACGTTTTGCGTTCCGAGCTTTCTGCAGAAATATAGCCACTGTAGACTCACTAAGAGCATAGCCGTCAGCGTTGTTGTCAAAGGATTTGGTTGTTCCATCCATGGAAAGAAGTCCTAAAACACGCTGCATATTATTCAAAGGATTTTCAATATACCAGGGTCGTTCAATAAGTCCTTAGAAAAATATAGATAAACAAAATATTTTGTGTAGTTTTTTTTTTTCAATATAATCTCCTTTAAACTCTTTACACTTTTCCAAGCGTTCCTCCAACTTTTTTAAGCCGTCCAAAAAGTAGGATTTTAGGAGGTCCTCAAAATAGGCATCTGTTTGGGCGATGACCTCCTCGTTCGAAGTGAACCGATATCCAACAAGCCATTTTTTCAAGTTTGGAAATAAAAAACAAGTCACTTGGGGCCGAATCCGATGGATGTTGTGATAATTCGAATTTTCATTCCATAATTTTGGCCATCAAAAAACCCACTGTTTTGACTGTTCCTTTGTCTCTGGAGTGTAGTGGTGTATCCATGTTTCGCCCACAGTTATGTATCGACGCTGAAATTCTTTAGGATTGCGACGGGAAAACGCCAAAATATCCTCAGAGTCGATCACACGATTGCATTTATTCTCCTCTGAGAGAAAATGCGGCACCCATCTTGCCGAGAATCTCCTCACACCCAATTTTTCGTACAAAATTGAAAACACTGTACCTTGAAATATGCCTGTGGCCTCAACTATTTCGCGCACTTTGATTCGTTTAGCACTCAAAACCATATCGTGGATTTTGTCAACCATTGTTAGGGTAGTCACTTCCACTGGACGTCCCGAACGATGTCCATATTTTGTGGATGTATGGTCACGTTTAAACTCATTTACCCAATTGTTAACAGTTGCAAACACAGGAGAAGATGTGCCATGAACTTTATCCAACTCAGCTATGATCTCTTTCGGTGCTAAGTCTTCTGTGTATAAGTGTTTAATCACCGCTCGAAACTCACTTTCTTCCATTCTTCTAAATACACAAAAGGTTTTTGCTTCAATCCACAATAAAAATGAAACCATGTGATGGATATAATTGAAACTTTAACAGCTGTCTAGTGAGTAATGATTCTTACTAAACTAAACCATTTTCGATACTACGAGCGCCATCTCTTGGATTTTCTAAGGACTTATTGAACGACTCTCATACCATAATTTTAGCTTTTAAACAGATTAAAGAATTATTAAGAAATTTTCTGTGAAAAAAGGAATGCTTCCACTCCGCTGGGTAACGAGCCCAGGTCCTTTCGATTGCCGGTCGAATGCTCTGTCATCTGAGCTACGGAGGTTCCACAACTTTTCTCACAGAAACTTGTTAACCTCCGTAGCTCAGATGACAGAGCATTCGACCGGCAATCGAAAGGACCTGGGCTCGTTACCCAGCGGAGTGGAAGCGTTCCTTTTTTCACAGAAAATTTCTTAATAATTATGATTAAAAATTCCATCTAGTCTTGCGAGACGTTACATTAATTCTGAATCATAGGTTGATAAGGTCGATATAGTAGAGTTCCGTTATCACATACAGTGATACACTCTTCTAATGATCGACATAATCGACTGAAATGATTTAGAAAATCAGATTAAAGAATTATTAAAAATAATTTCCTTATACGCGCTATTTAGTTAGCAGTGGGTCAGATTTAGATTGGCAGTTATGATAAAAATATTTCAACCTTTTTTATACGATTTGGATGAAACTTGATGTTGATTGTGGTTTAGTTCATAACTGTACCAATTACCTATTATTTTCAATGCAATCCTTCTCACTGGGCTAAAATTAATTCAGGAAAGCAGATCACCCAAACAAGGTATTTATGCATTATCATAATAAAATTTTGTTTTTATGGAACTAAAGTGTATCTCAATAAAGTACTAATTTTATTCCATTGAAATCAAGGACTGCACTTTATATTTAATTGGGCATGTAGATAAATATTTTGAAAACAATTAAAAAAATTAATAAGCTGAAATTTATTTCAACCTAAACTTTCAATGTGTCTATTCTCTAGTGAATATTATTTGAAAAGTTTTTATCAAGCCTCTGAAACATAAAAACTATGCATACATGCAAAAATAGTTAAAATACGAACAAAATTATCTTTGGAATTGACAATAAGTTCCTTCTCAACAATTAGTGCCTTCACCCTACATTTACTTTAAATTTATTGGCAATGTCTGCGTATTCGAGCTTGGATCTGAAAAAAATTGAAAATAAAAGAATGAGAATTCATGAGGATAGCAGTTAAAATATTGAATTATTTTTACATTATTATATTACTTAAAGAATTAATATTTGCAAAATTTAAAAGTTTCTTGAAATTTTGTGTGTGCAAAATCTGCCGTCAGTTTTCTGGTGTGCTTCAGTCCAAACCTTAACACTGATAATCAGTGAATATGCACTGTTGTCCAGTGAATTTTACTGATTCAGATTTGAGGAGATTATTTCTGAATAATGAATTAAAAATTTCAATAAATATATCAATTAAAAGCAGAGATGATAAAATTTCTGAGTACTTGCCTGCTAAATTCAATTGGAATGACATATTTGGATGCAGAATTAAATTGGAACCACCAACTATGGCATTTTCACATCGACCTGATTTGATAGCCTGATAGGCTTCTTCCAATGCAGTACAACTAGAAGTGCAACCCGAATCAATATTTATACTCGGACCGACTAGTCCTAAGAAAAAGGATACTCGATTAGCCAACATGGTTCGGGAATTTCCAACGATATGGAATCCATTTTGCTGAAAAGGAACGTTTTCTATTATAAACTATTCTTCAGATATTGGGTTGTCCCAGAAGTAATTGTCGATTTCATATATAGATGTCTTTGACCATCTTTTTGGATGGCTTCTTTCAATGTCATGATTTTTTTTGGCTGGCTTTTGTTAGCTGTCACTCTTAGCTTGCTTTACAAACAAATTGCGCGTAATTTCGCTTACAGTTGTTAGTTTGGCATCAACTTTAAGATGAAGTGTAAAAACGAGCATTTTCGTCATATTTTGCTTTTTTATTTCCGTAAAGGAAAGAACGCAGCACAAGCTGCTAAAAAGTTACGTGAATCGAATCGGATCGTCATGTAACTGTGCGAAAGATTGAAGGAATGTTAAAAATACTAAAATTAACAATCGATCGTTATATACAACGTCTTGAAATCGTTAAAAAAGATTGATATTTGGATTCCACATGAATTGAAAGAAATTCATTTAACAAAGCGCATCAACGCTTGTGATTTGCATCTTAAACGCAATGACTTCGATCCTTTTTTTAAACGAATTATCACTGGTGATGAAAAATGGATTGTTTACAATAACGTTCTTCGAAAACGATCGTGTTCCAAGCTCTCTGTTTGGTCGAATTGGAAAAGTGTGGTATTTTTTTATCTGCTTCCAAGGAACCAAACGATTAATTCGGATGTCTACTGTCGTCAGCTGAACAAATTGAACGCAGTGGTCAAAGAAAAACGGCCAGAATTGGTCAATCGTAAAGGTGTAATTTTTCACCATGACAACGCTACACCACACACATCTTTACCCACTCGCCAAAAATTGTTAAGGCTTGGTTGGGAGGTGATGTTACATCCACCATATAGCCCTGACCTTGCACCATCAGATTACTATTTATTTCGATCTTTGCAAAACTCCTTGAATGGTAAAACTTTCAATGATGATGAAGCTGTGAAATCGCACTTGGTTTAGTTTCTTGACGATAAAGACCAGAAGTTCTATTAGTGTGGAATCATGCAGCTACCAGAAAGATGGCAAAAGGTTATTGAACAAAATGGAAAATATATTATTGATTGAAGTTGAATCCTTGTATTTTAAAAAATGTGTTTAATTTGTATGAAAAAATCGACAATTACTTCTGGGACAACTCAATATATTCGACCAATCGGAATTTTTGTTATATCTAAATAGAGTGTCTTTTTAAAAGAGTTTAGAAAATTGCAAACATTTTGTACATTAATGGTAAAAAAAAAATTTAGATAAAAAGCTGCCATTTTATTATAAAAGATAACGCGATATATAACTTAAACTGTAATATTTATCACTCTTTTATAACTTGGCTTGACAATTGGGATCATTCCAATGACCCCCGAAACATTTTGAAATTGTGCTTCACGTAGATCGAGTGATATTTCCATTTTAATTCGCCAAATTGGATCGCTTTTTTTATCATGAAATTTCGAAATTGTAAAGCTAAAAGTGAATGAAGCTATTCCAAAAACTTTAAAGAACTATATTTTTGGTGTTTTATTAGTGCGAGAAATTCCCCGTTTTGAAATGGTTATGATCAGAAAAATATTTTTAGATTTTACAAAGAAGCAGTCCGAAAAATGTTTTTCATTTCAAGAACCTACTATTTTGGTTATGAATAAGGCAACCACGTAAATTGATTTATTTTTACTTACTTCCATTTTGTCATAAAAAAGTGCTTTATCAGACTCAGAAAAGCAACTTCCTATGAAAACAGCAGTACGACTTCCTTTTAACAAACGTGGATTAATTCCAGCATCGATAACTGCCTCATAAGATCGTTCCAACATCAATCGTGTCATTGGATCCATGAAAGGAACAAATTTTGAATGCGTACCAAAAAATACGTTATCCAGTTTGGAAATATTGCTCGTAGTTCCGATTCGTGTTGGTATACAAGGATTATCTGTTCAAATTAATTTCAGATGGTAAGTTATACTGAGTATGTACGTTATATTTATGAGCACTTTGCTTCCTACATAGAAATTTAATGAATTTTCTTCCTCATTAATTGAGGAAGCTTCTGAATTTATAAATATATAATGGAAAATAATCATTTTTCTAAGTAATATGATATGAGTAACAAATGAACATTCATTTTGTTCCATTAACGTGAAAAATTTAATGCTCACAATGTCATTATGTTCTATAAATTAAAAAATAAATAAAAAATTGTTGAATAAATAATTTTTTCACAGACATTTCTAATAATTTTATGAATTTATATCAATTAAATACCAGCCCTTGTTCTCAAAACTTGACTTTATAGATAGTTTAGTTCAAAATTTCCATGAATGTAAGAAATTCGCGTCAAAAACAATTTTATTAGAATCAAGAACAAAACGGTCAAAATGTGTGCCAGAGTGGTGGGAAATTGGGTCCAAAGAATCAACCGCTGTAAACGGGCTCGTGGTGGTCATATGACCGATATTGAATTTCATTTATAAAGTGTAAAGCTTGCACTACACCCACAATAAATTTGAACGCAATATCTCAAATATTTATGTGTTTTATTCATAGATAAAATTGTTATGTCCCTATTGGAAAACCCTTTATATAATTGAGGCACCGGATTATTCTGAACATGCGTTGGAAAGCTACTGTCATTGTGCGACTTTTTCAGTATATGTCATTCATTTGAAGCGTAAACAACAATAATTTTTTTTCACTCAAATATGTCGAACTTTGTGCCTGAAAAAGTGTTTTTGCGGGAAGTTCTTCTTCATTACTTTAATATGAAGAAAACTGCTGCCGAAAGTCATCGTATTTTGGTGTAAGTTTATGGTGAACATTCTCTAGCTGAGCGAACGTGCCAAAAGTGGTTTGCACGATTTAAAAGTGGTGATTTTGGCTTGGAAGACGAAGAAAGTCCTGGGCAGCCAAAAAAGTATGAAGATGAAGAACTGGAAGCATTACTTGATGAAGATTGTTGCCAAACACAAGAAGAGCTCGGAGAATCTTTGGGAGTCACTCAAGCAGCCATTTCAAAACGTTTAAATCAGTCGGATACATTCAAAAGCAAGGAAATTGGGTTCGACATGAATTCAAGCCGAGAGAAGTTGAAAGGCGGTTTGGCATGTCTGAAATGCTGCTGGAACGCCACAAAAAGAAATCATTTTTGCATCGGATTGTTACTGGTGATGGAAAATGGATCCATTACGATAACCGCAAGCACAAAAATCATATATGAAACCCGGCCAACCAGACAAATCAACGGCAAAGCCGAATATCCATAGCGTGAAGGTAATGCTCTGTATTTGGTGGGATCAGAAGGGTGAGCTGTATTATGAGCTGCTAAAACCGGCTGAAACCATCAATGGAGAACGCTACCAGACACGAGGCAATAATTTTCCATCATGACAACGCTCGGCCCCATGTTGCTATTCCGGTTAAGAACTATTTGGAAAACAGTGGATGGGAAGTTTTACCCCACCCACCTTATAGCCCAGACCTTGCCCCTTCTGACTACCATTTGTTCCGGTCGATGCAGAACGCCCTCACTGGAATATGGTTCGCATCAGAACAGGGTATCAAAAATTGGCTTGATTCATTCTTGGCCGCCAAGCCGGCGCAGTTCTTTTGGGATGGAATCCACAAATTTCCAGACAGATGGTAAAAAGTCATAGCTGCAGATGGGCAATACTTTGAATCATACTATTGTACATGATTTTCTTAAATAAACTTTCAAATTTTGAAAAAAAACCGCACAAATTAAGTTATAGATCCAATAGAATTGACGAAGTTATGACTATTTGAGCGTCCGTTGCTCCAGGCCGCGTTTCTATACAAGTTTACGTGTTGCGAATTAGTAGAGCAAAACTTTAAAGCGTTTTTCTGAAACTTGTTATTTTTGAAGACAGTGTACATCATAACTCAATATCTACTGGACCAATCGTTTTGAAATTCTTCATAGTACTTCTTCACATAATTCACCAGGTATCCATGGGAGCTTTTTTTGTTTTTTTTTATAATTATCAATTTTACAATAACAAATTAGCTGATTTTTTTTACGAAAATCAGTTTTTTGGCTTCCAAGTGCTACGAAAAATTAAAAAATCGAAAAATAAAATCCTCCCAGGGTTACCTTGAAAAACATCTCCTTTAAGAAATATTGAATCATACCTCAGCCATATTAAAAAAATTTTTAATATCTTCATCTAATCCTTCTAGAATAATTTTCGAGATTTAAAATGTAGTCCAAGCCATATATTTTAATATTATTAAAAAAAATTTTGAATTGAATTTGATTTTGAGATTACACTGAAACCAAGTATGAACTTTCTAAAAAACTTTCAATGGAGTTCACGACAGCCCTTTTATTTATTAAAAATGAAAGTCTTAAACACGCAGTTAAAATAAATAAAAAAATTTAATACTTTATTCCAACCTCTAAAATGACAGATTCAAAGTCTAATCTACAAATTTGATTTACTTACTATCGTTTTCATTGCTTACTCTTCTTGCTTTAATTATCGCGCGATGCTTCCGGACTTGTCCAGTGCTCTTTATTTTGGGCATTTTAATTAGCATGCACAGAAATTAAATGCATACACTACCGAACATAATCATTAATATCTTTGGCATAATTTAAAGAACCCGGGTTCAAGACTGGAGGCGATCTAAAAACACAAGCACAGCCAAAGTAGGTGGCGCTGTAACCGCGACAACTATTGAACAAGGATCAAGGTTGGCTTCATGCCACATCCAAGACATTTGCCATGTTGTAGCCAAATAATAATTTTCCAAGTTGGGGCCAAACTTGTAATAGGGCAAAAATTTGGCAATTTTCACACGGGTGCCTCCAGAGATTTACTGTCACTCGCTCAATTTTCAGAATTTTGCAATTAAAATTTAGGCAAATATTGTTCAAATGTTGCATTATTATGTGGAAATTAACTGAATGAATTTACACTATCTGTATAATGTAGATAAAAAATTCGAAAATATGATAAAAAAAACATGTCAGTACATCTTAAATGTCGTTCCGCATATTTTTTCTTCCATAAAGTTTTGTGTCAGAACTCTAGTTTTTTTTATAATCGAAGAAACCCGTATTTTTTGAAGGTACGTAATCAATCGATTTTTTTACAATCAACTCTCTGTTTTTCGTACAAATTTTTTCGGAATAGTCTGAAATTTTATCAACAGACTACTAGGCCACGCGCGCCGTCAGTATGGAATCCTGAGCCTCAATTATCATATTAAAAATTGTACCATATACTTATTAAACCAAGATCCCACACTGAGAGAAGAAATTATTTATATTTAACAAATCAACTTATTTAACGTTTACATCCGAAATTCGTTTAGTATTAAGAAATTTCTTTAATATTTATAGAATGAACAGTTTATCCAAATGCCATTTATTTTTAGTAGCATTTCCTCGAAATATACTATCTATTTACTTAAAAATATGTACATTTTACCAGGAAAGTTTCATTATTTGAGATTACAAATATGAAAACTTGATCCAAATGTAGCATATTCTCAATCAAATTGGGAGAATCTTAAGATGATAGAAGAACTAGTTTACATGGAACGCAAATTCGTTAATAGTTAACGAATCTCTTTTGGTGTAAACACAGCAACTTTTTTACGATGAAAGATGAACTTGTTTACATGAAATGCAGATTTGTTGATAGTTAACGAATCCCATTTAACGTAAACACAACAACTTCACGTATGTCTGATTAGTCAATCTGATTTGTTGTAACCGTCTACGTGATTTATAAATGTATTGTTGCTCATTTTTCAGTGATTTTGATTGAGCATTTGTGAAAAATTAAAAAGATGGATTCCGAAAATGTGCTACAGTCATGGGGGATCGGGCATTTGCACCCTATTCTTGCAGCTACGTTCAAGTTCAGTATTTGTATAGTATAATTTTAATTTTTTGGTGACTGAAAATTAAGGGTGAGGAAGTGAAGAATAAAAATACTTTGAACATGTTTTATTTATTAAACCATTGTAATAAGTTGTATTCTCACTGTTATTTAACGAACACTTCCTTATCAAGATCACGTTTAAAAGATATTCAATGTAATTATATATTTATTTATAACTTTCTAAAGTGCATGAAGTTCATTTAATTTGTACCTACATAAAATACCTACGAAACAAATTTCAAATATTGGAATTAAAAGTACACAATCCATCCTCAATATATAATAGAATTCGTTCAAATAAAATGTTTCAAATTTATATTCCAGAAAAAAGAATCAAAAGCAGTTTCATAGACTTATTAATTTCAGGAACTGGAATGAATTAAATAAACCTATAATGTATTCCTCTTAACGGAATACAAAACAATGTAATATAGATAATCCTATGATGATTGAATTGGCATGGGGTCAGTTCGTTTTTTCCAACCTTTTAGGTGGTGGAAACCATAAAATTTCAATATGCAAACGTTTCGGCCACAGATGTGGGCCTTCTTCAGTGCCAAATTTTTGAAACCATTAAAGGTGTCTGAAATGCCTTAGAATATAAAACTTGAACAATAAATTATTGAAAGCTGAAATGCGTGCAATCTTCGGGTCATTTAACAACCTGACTAATATTTATTTTTGTCCTTTTGTTTTTCTTTTTTGAACTAATTCAGCAAATCATGCATAGAAAACGTTGGTAAGAAACTCAAGATTAAAGAACACGAAAAAACACTAAAAAACACAAAAACTGACACAAAAATAAAAATCACTTTATTGGTCTAGAGCACGAAACTGTCGTTGAATTATATTTAAGAATACAGACACAGAGAACATGGAAAAACACCAAAAACACAAGAAACCTGGAGAAACACACGTCCAACACAGAAATCACAAAAACATAAAAACATAAGAGAAAAAAAGATTTTAATACTGATCACTTCACTGACCTAGAGCACGGAACAATCGTTGAAATATATTTAAAAAACATAAAAATCTCAAAAACACTTTTTTAGTTTTAATCAATTCAACAATTAAATTATCACGACAGCTAACCTTTGACACTTCCACCAACACTAAAAGTAACACCCGGAAAAATTAAAACATTAAAGAAATTAAACAAAAAAAACCATAAAAAGTTAATTAATTATTAAAATTAAACCCTATTATGAATCTACACACACACGCAAGCGCAATTAAGGGTGAAAAAATAGTTTTCCGCTTCTTGAACTGTAGAAGGATCGGCGTTCGTCAAGATCGTTCCAATTGAAAAAGCAAACTTATTTAAAGGGATGAAATGTGACATTTAACGGCTTATGCCAAGAATGTTTTTATGTATAAGGAAAAATGTGTTAGAAGGACTTGAGTTTAAAGCCCCCAAGCCTGAACACTTCAAGAGCTTGCCCCAAAACTTCAAAACTTCAAAACGTCAACCGGCTCAATAAACATGAGAAATGGAAAGCACATGTTAGTGTTAGCTTCCAGGGAAAGAAACGGGGTAGATTTTTCCAGTATATTATCAATATGTATATGTTATAATAAATAATATGGACTGTACACGTATGATAGAACTGGTCAGATAATAGTCAATTCCAGATTCGTATTTTATCGTATTAATTAAGAGAAGAAATGTGATATTGGTAATGTAGCTGCTATATAACGGTTGTGACTTTTATATAACAACATAGTTTTATAGCATAGAAGGAGATATATGAAAACTGATTATTGCGCAAGGGTCATGCAATATCTACGTACATTGATTGAAGATTGAAAATCTTTGTACAGTAAAATATTACAAGCACCCAACATCAATATGAGCCAACCTTCCATAAGGATTTTTGGCAAATAAAAACCAATATCCATATGCAGTTCTGAGGCAGAGAAAGAGGTGTATGATAATAACTATTGTAAGAAAGCTATGTAACGATTACAAAACAGTAATTGAAGATTGGAAATCCGTGTAAAATCAGATACGGCTTTAAAGTGCAGAAAGAGGTATATGACAAATAACCGTTTAGGAAGAGTCCTGTAACAGTAGTGTAAAAATGATTGGAGATTGAAGATCCTTATAGAGCAAGATATAACGAAGATGTAACATCAATAATGACACAATCTTACATCATTAATTCTAACCGTAAAAGGGAACTAACATTCATATGTAGTTTTATTGGTACAGAGGGAGATATATAGCAACTAGCTATTGCGAGAGAGTTATGTAGCATATGGTTTTATAGCACAAACGAATGTATATTCCGAGTGACCGCCGCGCAAGTAACTGTCATATAACATTTACGTAACACAGATTGAGGATATAAATCTTTGTATAGTAAATTGTAACAGTACAATCAGACATAGTTTTGCAGCACAACGATGTTGCAGGAAACTTGAAGTTGTGCCTAAACATTTACAGCTTCTCAGATTACATTTCATCATTTTCAATTCCGGTAGTAAGGAAAGCAGATTTTCTAACCTACAATTTGCATTTCAGAGGTCCATCTTGAATTTAGAAATCCGTGCTATATGTGCGCAGATTAAGAAACTTGAAAACCTTATCCTTTGTCTTACTAACAGAATAGCTTCAATTTTCCCTGCCCACGTCTTCAACAGATTTTTCCATTTTGAATCGAACAAAATTTCGCGCCATTTTGAAGGCAATAAATGTACCAGGTCTAGAAGTATGAAACCGGAATTTCCCTATTGATGGTGCTTCCCATCAGTTTAGAGACCGTACGACCGCTTCTGCAGCGCCATCTTCTCCCTCTAGCAGCTGAGAAAGATTTTCAGTAGACAGCAACCCAAGTTCGATATACCAGTGTATTTACTACAAGCATCAACATGTCGAGTTTTGTGCGCACGAACTACGATTTGCGGACAGCACTGGTTTTTTGTTATCACTTGAAGAAAACTGCTGCAGAATCGCATCGAATGCTTGTTGAAGCTTACGGTGAACATGCTCTTGGCAAAACACAGTGTTTCGAGTGGTTTAAAAAATTGAAAAGTGGTAATTTTGATGTGGGAAACGAAGATCGTGGAAAACCACCGAAAAAGTGCGTTTGGTGGGATCAGAAGGGTGTTATCTATTATGAGCTGCTAAAACCTGGTGAAACTGTCAACACGAATCGCTACCAACAGCAAATGATCGATTTAAATCGAGCATTACAAGAAAAACGATCGGATTATCGAAGAAGGCAAAACAAAGTCATTTTTCTTCACGATAATGCCCCATCACACACAGCAAAACCGGTCAAGGAAACGATCCAGACGTTCAGTTGGGAAATACTGGCGCATGCCGCTTATTCTCCAGACTTGGCTCCGACGGATTACCATCTGTTCGCATCACTGGGCCACGCTTTCGCTGAACAACGCTTCACTTTGTACGAAAATGTTCGAAAATGGCTGGATAACTGTTTTGATTTAAAAGACGAACCGTTTTATTGGCGTGGCAATCATCACCTTCCGGAGAGGTGTGAAAAATGTGTAAATAGCAATGGAGATTACTTTGAATAAAATATTTTTGATCATTTTCATGCAACAGACGTGTAACTTTTGCAAAAAAATTCCGGTTTCATACTTCTAGACCTGGTAAATGCAAAGGAAAATTAGAAAGTTTATTAAACTCACTTGATTGCAACAAAAGGACTGTCTCCAACAGTAAACTAAATCAAAAATGGTTCAGAAACTTAACCGGAGTTCAAATCCCCGAAAATGTTGCTAACGTAGCTAGCTTAGGAAAAAATTTCGGAGTGACCATTAAAAGACGCGAAATTCCAACGTACAATATTATTGCCGATATCGAATCCAATATAAAAAAAATAAACCCTGAATCACATGACGAATTAAGACTGAAAATTGCAAACGTTGTTAAGAATTTCATGAAAAATGGAAGTAAACACAAATCAAAATTGTTACAACCTTCTAAAGAAATTAAAGAAGCTAGAATCTTCGTAAAAAAAAAACCCAGACATAATTTTTACTAGGGCAGACAAGGGTAACACAACGGTAGCTTTAACGCGAACTGATTACAATGAAAAAGTCGAAACGCTTTCACAAGACAGCAACATATACCAGGTTCGTCCGAAAGACACGACTGTTAAAATACAGAATAAAGTAAACAGGCTAGTT
This sequence comes from Diplolepis rosae, assembly GCA_030998225.1. Lineage (NCBI taxonomy): Eukaryota > Metazoa > Arthropoda > Insecta > Hymenoptera > Diplolepididae > Diplolepis > Diplolepis rosae. The sequence goes on along the minus strand of JAPYXD010000723.1, from coordinate 19,557,190 downwards.
AAAAAATGGGAAAACAAAAAATTGATCAATAATTTGTTAGCTAAAGATTTCAAGAAGCGGAAAACTATTTTTTCACCCTTAATTGCGCTCACGTGTGTGTGTAGATTCATAATAGGGTTTAATTTTAATAATTAATTAAATTTTTATTGTTTTTGTTGTTTAATTTCTTTAATGTTTTAATTTTTCCGGGTGTTACTTTTAGTGTTGGTGGAAGTGTCAAAGGTTAGCTGTCGTGATAATTTAATTGTTGAATTGATTAAAACTAAAAAAGTGCTTAGTGTTTTTATTAAATTCGGCCTCCCATTAAGGCTTTAACATTTCTGTAAGTGTGCTCCCTTTGGCTTTTTTGTTTTTAGTTTTGTATTTTTGTGATTTTGCGTTGGTTTTGTGTTTTTCCTGGTTCTTTGTGATTTCCATGTTTTTGAGATTTTTGTGTTTTTAAAATATATTTCAACGATTGTGCCGTGCTCTAGGTCAGTGAAGTGATCAGTATTAAAATCTTTTTTTCTCTTATGTTTTTATGTTTTTATGATTTCTGTGTTGGTCGTGTGTTTCTCCAGGTTTCTTGTGTTTTTGGTGTTTTTCCATGTTCTTTGTGTCTGTATTCTTAAATATAATTCAACGACAGTTTCGTGCTCTAGACCAATAAAGTGGTTTTTATTTTTTGTGTCGGTTTTGGGGTTTTTTAGTGTTTTTTCGTGGTCTTTAGTGTTTATTGTGTCTACTATTAGTGTTCCCTTCATTGACAACTGTATAGTACACTCTCACGAGCGCAAAAGGAAATTTTACTGCTATAAAATGAACCTCCCCTGTGGTTGACGTGTTGTCCAACACCAGGCCTTCACTTTTCTTGAGTTTCTTACCAAAGTTTTCTATGCATGATTTGCTGAATTAGTTCAAAAAATAAAAACAAAAGGACAAAAATAAATATTAGTCTTAGGTTGTTAAATGGCCCGAAGATTGCGCGCATTTCAGCTTTTAATAATTTATTGTTCAGGTTTTATATTCTAAGGCATTTCAGACACCTTTTATGGTTTCAAAAATCTGGCAATGAAGAAGGCCCACATCTGTGACCGAACGTTTGCCTATTGAAATTTTATGGTTTCCACCACTTAAAAGGTTGGAAAAAACGAACTGACCCCATGCCAATTCAATCATCATAGGTTTATTACTGTGGGTCAATACAAAAATAGAAAGCATGTACCGGAACATGTCTTACAATAATATAGATAGTCTTTGCCGAAAATTGAACGAATTAAACAAAGTAGAGATATATTCTCCTTTATAGGATTTAACGAAAATGACAGTACGCTTTGTGAATAGAATAGAATTAAGATTTACAAAGATGCTATTCCCGCTACATGAATTGGGCTTTAGGGAAAAATCAGGTATTGAATAGAAAAAAAAGATCGTCATTTTCACGTTAAACTGTGAAGTTTTTAATTTTATTAAATTTAAGCCTTCTTACTGCGATACGAATCCTATGGAGTAAATTCTATATATTTCCTAAAGTTTATTTTATCGAAAAAAAAATTCTTTTGAGAGATATATTAATTTAAACTTTTGATAAAATTGGATAAAATGCTAAATTCTCTTGTACTTAAAATTCATTATCTCTGGTTGAAATAATCAAATCGATTTCGGGTTTATTTCATTTTTTATCTTATTACGTTAGGTTTTCAGATAAATATTTTTATAATTTTTATTTTGTTAACTAACTACAGATATTAGTAGTTCCATTGTTTAAACAATTTTCGCATGTTTGCCCTCTCAGTGAAAAAATTTGGAAAAAATACTATCATATGCGCTATGTCTCAATGTAACTAGCGCATATTTAATAAAAGTGGAGACTCAATTAGATCGGAAGATATTAAATACTTTTGAGCGCGCGTCGCGCGCGACGTGTTTAATCATGTCCGAGTAGAGCCGCAACTAGCCTTCCTCGAGACATAACTCTCTTTCGCGATTTCATTTCGATTAAGCAAAAACGTATAATTTCAAAAAATGCCAAAATCATCGAAAGCATTGAAAGGGTCAAATATTCGAGTGGACAAATGTTTTGATCCCTTCAATTTATCCCCTCATCCGAAGATACGTATGACCGAGACCCTCAGAAAAGTTACAGAGAAATTTGTATTGGCAGCAAATAAAACAATAAAGACTCTGGAGCAAAAAATTTGCAATACGTGCCGACTTAAGTTGTTTAAATTATCTATGAAAAAAGACGAAGGACGTGAATCAGACGAGGAGGTACGTTTATTATTTTACTTTGTAGTCACATTCTGAATTGTAATTTTTTCCCGGAAAGATTATACGTATAACAAAATGCGTATATTTATTGAGAATATAAAAATAAAATTATGTTCATTGAGCAATTGAAAATATTAATGTTAAATTAATATTAAATATTAAAAAGAAGCTGTAAAAAATTCTTTATGCAAATCTAAATTCTGAACTCAAAATGAGTGTACGATTTGCGAAAGAATGTCCCATATGTAATAAGAAATTAAATGTGAAATTCTCTGAATTATGGAATTTATAATTTCATTCGCAATGTAATAAGCTGTTGATGTTATGTAGAGCAGCGCTACAGAATTTTAAACTGCAATAAGAATAAATTTGTTGTTTATGAGAACGAGAAGAGAGAGAGGGGATTCGAACGTATTTCGAACCGCTGATGGAAAAAGTCTTACTAAACGAAAAATATTGCTTAAAGAATCATTCTGAATTCATAATATTAGATAGCAACATTGAATTAACCTTAAACGATCATAATCTCAAAAATAATTTTTGGACGTTAAGCTTCCTTTTCTCAGATCGCGCCACATATGTTGAAATGCGTAAAACTACTGAGATTTAATCGGAGAATTTATTAAAACAAAATACTTTATAATTACTAAAAAAAAGCGTATATACTTACTAATTTTCCAGCGACAAGAAGCATCAGTAACACAATCAACCTTATCAAAAAGATTTTTTTGAAAATCTCCCACGTTGTCACTTTGAGGAAACTTTCCTGCTATGCCGCTAATTACAACTTGTACATTAGCCATTTTATTTCTTGGGTATTTATTTTATTTGTTATTAATTTTTTATTTACAATTCCGATCTATCTTTTACTTTTGATATTTTCACACGAAATCGAAATAAATTTTTTATAAAAGCAGTTTATAAATTCACTGCTTTCTTCCTTTCTTATGCTTGAATGGATGAGTTCTGTGACAATATAATTCACTGGGCCTAAAATAAACCAAATGATTTGAATCGATGTAGTGGGGAAATATAACCGTAATACTCATTTTATGCAATAATAGGATGGATACACTCTATTGGGAAACACTTGAATTTTAATGACCAATTATTAACCTTTAGAGGTCCGGAAAACCAATATATTGGCTTTCCAGGAAAGTTAAAAAGTTGAAATGCTCTCTAAAGGTTAATGATTATGATCTATGTAAGACTAAAAGTTTACGCACATTCATAAATAGACATTTTAAAAGGGAATTCGAATAAAGCTCACTTGGTGATTTCCAGCATATGTATCAGTATCGATCTATACCTTCCTGATATATGAATATGCGTATACAATACAGTTGCTACAAGAATAAAGCTAATAGTCATTAAAAATTAAATATTAAAACAAAAAATTGAAAACGACCTTAAAAAACATTCCTGTTTAGGAATAAATAATAGGATATTTGAACATTTTGCCTTATATGCGGAAGGCTGCGAGTTCAATTCTCACTGCGGTCAATTTTTTTTATTCTTCAAAATGTTTTTGCAGTCAATTTCTTAATAAGAATTATTCAATATGCTATTGAATAAATGTATGATAGTTATTTTAAGGCGCTATTCTACTACCTCAGCAAAAAAATAGTGATTTTCAAGAATTTTTGTTCTCAACAACTACTTTATATATTTAAGTAAAATTTTCAGTGTTCATTTATGCAGTCTCAAAGTTAACCAAAAAATTTTTTTATATAAAATTATTGTCCAGTTCAGGTAATATTTAACAATTAACAGAGTGTCTAAAAAAAGGCATGTTCTAAAAGTATTAATAAGTCATATTAGAAATATTTTAAACCAAATCATCAATGAATAAGGCGAGTAGTTATACATATGTAAATATAAATAAATATTCAATTTTTTACTTACAATGGTAATCTTAATGCAGGCGGCCATCATCACAGAAACACAACATAGAGGAAATATTTTTATAGATTTCGCAGGTAAATAAGGATAGTTGTAAAACATTTATTTAATAAGGGCAGAAATGAGAATTCAACTATATATGTAATGTAAAGGGTTTCCCAATAAGGGTGATATGTTTTGAAATTGAAAAAAAACACTGAATATTCATTCGGAATTGATCGAAATCTTTTTTATTATATTGGATATTCTATGACATTTATGATTTAAACAATATATCGGCCAAATGTCCCCCGAGACTTGAGCCAAAAATGCGCCTCATCAGAAAAGATGATTTTTTGATGAAAATTGGGATCATTTTCAATTGATTCCAGAGCCCAATCCGCGAACTCCCGACGCAAACGATGGTCATTAGGCTTCAGTTCTTGGGCCAGAATCATCTTATAGGGATGCAGGCCAAGATCCAATCGCAAAATACGCCAGGTAGTCATCCTGGACTGGCCCAATTCCTGAGATCGGCGTGGCACGGACAATTCACGGTTTTCCTCGATACTGGCCTGTACGGCGGCTATATTCTGTGTAGAACGTGCGGTACGCATACGATTTTTAGGCTTAGTATCCAATAGAGTAAACTTACTCTCCAACTTATCGATTATTCGACGAATTGAGAGCGCGGATGGAGCAGAATGACGACCATATTTTGCACGATATGCTCTTTGAACACCGACAAAACTTCTCGAATTTTGATAAAATAATTGGACAATTTCCAAACGTTGTGGAAGCGTGAAACTACTCATGATTAAATGGCAAACCTTACTGATCACAACTGACAGCAGACGTCAAAAATTTCAGTTCAAATGAGCCCGACAGGGACATTCAAAATCATATCACCCCTATTGGGAAACCCTTTATAAGACCACATGTATTTTTTATTCTAGTAATTTTCACAGAGCATGTAATAGTAACTAATACAGTATTATGTAAAATCATTACAGTAGCAATCAATAACTATTATTTGATAAGTAAACTTAAAATAAATAGCAATTAGTGATCAATAATCGATAAAATAATAAATAAGGCAACTATTCGATAAGTAAAACACTCGCTTCTATTTACCAGCGCTTATCATAATAAAAAAAATCACAATGACAAGAATTGTTACTAATAATTATGTTTGTATTATCCAGAAATAATAAATAAGGGGCCGTCTATAAATCTCGTGACGCTGAGGGGGGGGGGGGGGTCAAAACGTTACGTGGCAAAGTAAATCGAATCGAATCGAATTGCTTATTTGTAACATTTTTAGTCAGCTCAGTATAAGCAAAAAATAATTGAAAAAAAAATATTATACATATTTTCCCTCTATGTTGTGTTTCTGCGATGATGGCCGCCTGCATTAAGATCATCATTATGAGTAAAAAATTGAATAAACATGTTTGTAAAATTATATTTAAAAAACCGTGTCACGAGATTTGAGGACGACCCCTAAAAATTATTATTTGTTATATAATAGTACTATATTTTATATTATAATAAATATTTCATATGAATAATAAAATAATTGAATTGAACAAGAATTTGTTTATATTTTTGATCAAAACCCATTTTTATTACATAATTCGTTGTAAGTTGTAACTGAATTAACACGTTTACGCCAGAAGACTGTGCGACATTAAACACAATTGATTATTAACGATAAGAACGAGACATAAAGAACGAAAAAAATATTTTTCTCAAGCACGTGGTGTATTCGGTGCATCTCTTTCTAATGCCCGAATCGTTCCGAACTTCAACCGCCTCTTGGATACGGTGATATGTGATATGATATGTTCCAATAAATGAAAACAAATATTATGCACTCATTCGTCATTTACAGTGAGCTAGTACTATGTCTATTAACCGGATTTATACGGATAATAAACCGGCAAAGTCAACTCGATTGCAATGTTGGTAACGTTGGTAACGAATGGACATTTAACGTAATTTCAATACAAAAAATTTTAATAAAAATCTGAAAATCTTCGATTTTTCCTCATATAACAAAATGATTATTACGTGAATTGTAATCTTATATACAATCAAATTTGACAACTTTTTATGCAAAACTATTTTATTTTAAGAAAATTAATGTACATACATACTAATTGCATATTTTGTAGAGTGCCATTTGCATTATTCTATTCGTGATGTAGGAGAGGCATACAGAACACTCTCATTGGCACCTCCCTCTTGCAAATTCATTTCCAATTTAACCATTTTGCGTCTTACATAATTAAGATTAAAAGCCAATACTTGCACGTTTGATGTTCTACGTAGCTCCACGTATATAAATCTTTACTATTTGTTGAATATGCAAATAACGACCGCTTTACTCTCCAAGGCTTCCCGTGTAGAAATTTCTATAGGGGCCTAGTGGGGCCCTGACGAGTTTGACCTATTTCTAGTCGGGATCACCATGGAAAACTAGTCAGGGCCCTGTCGGTAATGTAACGCTTTTGTCAAGGTGGGCCCTACCAAACTTTCTAGTAGGGGTTTAGTGAGGTCAGCCCTTACACTACCCTACCTATAAAAAAGGACACCATTAGGATCTTATTGGACATCCGCAACTGTCACATTTAAGTCACTGGCACCTGACATAGCCCCTTTTTGTTTTTTTCTGGCCTTGAAATACTAATCGGGTGCTAACAGCGCCCCTACCAGTTTTTTCTACATTAGGAAATTCTAGTCCGAACCCCACTAGAACCCAACTTGAAATAAGGAAAGATAGGGAAATTTCTACACGGGTTGCAGTGGATTGCAATGCCTTCCGGGCTTCGAATCATTTTTGTAATTCGGAAAAGCGATTCATTTTTCAGCATAACAAAACTTTTAGGTGAAATAATTTTTAAGGTACATTCCTTGTACTGCACTTTTAAGATATTTGAACCCACGCATTTGAAAATCTGAATCTAATGAGGAATTTGTGGTTTTGGAGGATCTATTTTACTCAATTTATGTAATCCACGACAAATTTTAGCTGAAGGACAGTTTGCAGTCTGCATGAGGCTTGTTGATTTCCAAAAATGTTTTTAAAACCAAAGGCACAAATTCTGTTGAAATCAAATCCCATCTCTAATACGTCGCCGGCAGCATGAATGGCGGAATGACTGTTAAAAACTTGCATTTTGAAATACAGTCGACGCAATCCTACAAAGAATTTTTGTAAATGGACTTTAGCATGCTGCTGACACTTTGTAATCAGCATGAATAGTTTTGCGAATTAGAATGAGTCTTCTTGAAACCTCCGTCTTCATTCGTTGACCTACTTTTGAGCACCCAAGAATAAAATACCAATTCATTAAGTCTTTTCATGATCCTTTCACAGAATTAGTGCATAAAATCAAGTATAAACATGAAAATCATATTTACAAATATTTTAATCTGTAGAACTGGAGATTCACGGTTCTGATGGCGAGGTTGCGACTCCGTCATGAAGGAGTTATTACTATTTTGTGGACAGTTTATAAGAGGGAATTGTGTAACGCCATCTTCTCTCAGGCCGCTTATTTCGCACTGTGGTTTCCTTGAACAGGACCTCACAGTGTACTCTTATTGCCGCACCTCCAGCAACTTCTGCCTTGAGTAATTTCAGTGCCCATGTATCCTCCAAAAGGACGTACGCCTTTCTGTTTTGTCTTTTGTTTACGAAGGATCTTCCTAGGTGGAACCTCCACCCACTCCACTCCTCTTCCTTACTGGAGCCTCTCAGCTTGAGTCGCGTTTCGATCGTGGTAACACGTGGATCAATAAGTCCCGGGACTAACTAGGAAAAACATATTTCTTTGGCAAAACTCGACTTTATTCATCAACATGGTCTCCTTCAAAAGCAACACAATCAGTCCAGCGCTTCTCTAACATTTCAATACCTTTCATGTAGAACGATTTATCTTTGGCCTCGAAATAAGCGTTCGTTTCGGTGATGACTTCCTCGTTGGAGTAGAATCTCTTTCCTTGGAGCATTTCTTTGAGGTCTGCAAACAGGTAGTAGTCGCTGGGGGCCAGATCCGGTGAATATGGTGGGGGCGGAAGCAATTCTAAGCTCATTTCATTCAATTTCGCCATGGTAGCGAGCGACTTATGACACGGCGCACTGTCTTGGTGAAAGAGCACCTTTTTCTTCTTCATTTGGATCCGTTTCTATTAAACGTAACGTTCGCTACTGATCGTCTTACCTTTTTCGAGGTAGTCGATAAACAAAACTCCATGAGCACCCCAAAATACTGAGGCCATAACCTTACCTGCCCACATTTGCGTATTTGGCCGCTTTGGACGCTTATCACCGACTGCAGTCCACTCGGCTGACGACCGCTTTGACTCCGGAGTGTAATGATGGATCCAAGTTTCGTCCATTGTCACATACCGATGCAAAAAATTCGGATTATTTCGGCGAAACAACTCCAAACAGCGCTCGGAATCAACGACACGTTGTCGTTTTTCATCCAGCGTGAGAAAACGCGGCATCCACTTTGACAACAGCTTCCTCATAGACAGATGTTCATGCAAAATAGCGTACACACTGCCGTATGATATCTTTAAGGTGTCAGCTATCTCAAGAAATTTTAATTTACGGTTTTCGAAAACGATTTGGTGGACTTTTTTGATGGTTTCCGGTGTAACTACCTCATTTGGCCGGCCGCAGCGTTCAGCATCTTCAGTGTCTGTACGACCACGTTTAAACTCAGCATACCACCGACAAATGGTTGTTTTTGATGGAGCAGAGTCCCCGTAGCATTTTTCAAGCCATTGCTGAGCTTGCACTGTGTTTTTACATTCTCATCATGGATGAGAAGGTATTGGTTTTATGTGAAAAATGACTTTCGAAAATTTCATCAAATCTTTACGTTTTGAGACCCCCTGAGTCCGAAAAAAGGGTTTTTACGAAAGTGTCTGTCTGTCTGTCTGTCTGTTGGTCGTGTGCTGCATAACTCTCGATAGAATTATCAGATTGAATTGAGCTTTGGTACACTTTATCGGAGCCGAAAAAGTAAGGACAAGTTCGTTAACCAGCCACATCCAATCAAAATTGAGGGATTGAGCACTACTTTTGTGTTTTTGAAAATTATTTTTTTAAAAATCAAAAATTTTAATACTGGTTTTAGATAGTGTTCATAAATCTCTAAAAATTATCTTGATAACGTTTTTTGATTAAATCAAAATTAGAAATATTACAGCATATTCAAATTCGAAAAAAGTCAATATCAAAATTCCATTTTCCAGTTAAATTATACGAGATACGAAAAAACGTTATGATACAATATTATTTTCTACATAAAGACCTACAAATTTGAATTGTAACATTTTTTCATAAGATGCATATTTTTTTTTTTAATTCAAAAATAATCTATTGAAAATCCAAAATTCAATTTTTTAACAATAATATGTGAAATACGAAAAAAACGTAAGAATACAAAGTTGTTCGTTTCAAAAAGATCTACAAATTTTGTCTTACACAGTTTATGAAAAAACATATATTTTTCGTTTCAATTCCAAAAAATACGATTAAAATTCAATAATTCCATTTTTTAGACAAAATATATGAGATACATAAAAAAAGTTCAAATGAAAAATTATTTGCCTAAATGAGGTCTACACATTCTTATTAAGAAATTTCTCGACAGGATGTATATTTTATGTTTTGATTTTTAATATTAAAAAAAATTCGATTTTTTTCACCAAAATATGTGAGATACGAAATAAGCGTTTTTCTGCAAAATAGTTTCCTTAAGGTAGTACGATCACTAAACTTAGACCTCAGACAAAAATAGATAATTTTGCTTTCAAGAATAGCAACATTATTATTCAATTTGAATGAGAAAAGATTATTTTTCATGAAAAAAATTTGAAACACAAAAAAATAATGTTATTAATCAATTTTATTTTTGCCCAAACTTATTTTCTTATCGCTTCGAGTCAAATTTTTGAAAATGATGCGATTCTAATAAATTATGGTTCATTTTTTTAGAAAAAAGATTCTCTACAACTTGACCGTTTCCTATTTTTTGAAATTGAATTAATTATTATCAAATACAGCAATTTGTTTATAAAAATTTTGTTTTGAAAAATTGTTTTTTTATAATTTCAGCCATTAAAAAATTCATTTTCAAAAATCGGAAACGGTCAAGTTATAGAGAATCTTTTTCCTAAAAAAATGAACCGTGATTTATTATACAGTAAAACCCCGATTATCGCAACACCCGTTTATCGCAACTCCCATTTATTGCAACTTGTCTCTCCCGTTTATCGCAATAAACTTTACCATTTTTTCCCCTCTTATTAGTAGAAGGGGTGGTCACGTGATTCCTAAGGATAGGCGGGAATACCCCTCATTTTTAAATTTGTGATGAATATATTTATATGAATTTTCGTATATTAGGGAGATATGAAATTATTTGTAGCTATCAATTTATTAAAAGGATTTCAATGTATATTATTATGACAAATTATAGCATGAATTGTGCCTAATACAGCAATCGTTTTACGAATTGCGAATCAATTGTTTTACAAAATGCGGGATTATTTCTACTGAAAAGAATTCAATCATGCATTCGAAAATTATGAGAGAAATATGTAAGCTTTAAAGTAATTAAAATGTATTGTTTGTACTAGTCGTTTACGTACCATCGTTCGGTTTCACGTTTTCACTCATTTATAATTGCACATATAATGACAATAAAAAAACGCATTGGAGGTTATTGGAACACGACTGTAAACAATGATAAACAGCGAAAGCGCGTGAAACTATTCGTTTAGGCGCATGTGCTGATAATCAGTTGTTCAAGCTGGTGGCGAAGAAGTGGGAACCCCTCTGTTTTTGCGATAAACGGGAGTCATTTGATTGGAAGGTGTTGCGATAAACGGGGTTTTACTGTAGTCGCATCATTTTTAAAAATTTGGCTCGAAGCGATAAGAAAATAAGTTTGGGCAAAAATGAAATTTATTAATAACATTATTTTTTTGTGTATCAAATTTTTTTCATGAAAAATAATCTTTTCTCTTTCAAATTAGCCCTTCAAAAATAATATTGCTATTCTTGAAAGCAAAATTATCTATTTTAGCCTGAGGTCTAATTTTCGTGATCGTACTACCTTAAATAAAGTCTACGATTATTTTTTCTTTTTGAGAGATTTGGAAGAAAATAAATTATTTTAATCATGTAATTTATTAAAAAGTTACTGAAATGTATACAGAAAATCGAGCGCGAAGCGCGAGTGTCATGATGAGAATGTGTTCCTTAAGGCCGATAGAGCCTTAAGTAAATTGAATTTCCTGTTTCACTTAAACTGAAAAAGAAATTTAGTGAATTTGAGAAAATGAGTAATTCACATCATCTTTAATATTATAAAATTGGTTTGAGCTTCAGTATTAAATTATAAGAAATAAACTTAAATGTATGCGAAGAGCACAAGACCGAGCGCGAATCGCGAGGTCCAGAAAGATCGGAGCGCGCAGCGCGACGATCGAGTATTACGGAGCGCGAAGCGCGACGATCAAATCGCGCGCCCTAGGCGCGCTCAAGATTGCGAGCGAAGCGAGCTGCGCGCGATGAGAATGTGCCCGCGAAGCGGGCACATTTTATTTTATCAAAAAGCAATGGTAAATCAACACACGAAATATACATGATATACATGGTGTAATCTAATAAATTTACATGGTATAAACTTTCAATTAGTATTATTGGATGTATCGCACAACCCAGAGTGATACTCGTCTTAAAAGCAAGTAAATTAAAAAGTACGCTACATCTAGTAGATCTAATAAACGCAGATTTCTTAGGCTCATAGAATTTTAATAAAATGTACGATTTTCCAAAGAAGACATGATAAAAATTTGAAAATAGAGATTTTTATTGAAAATAATGATTAAATATTCACCAAATTTGAGAAATTGAATGAAAAAGCATTTTTTTGATTAAAAAAATTGATGCTAACGGGAAGTGAACCCGCAGTCTTCCACTTAAAAGGCAAGAAACCTACTAGGTGAGCTACTGGAACTTTGAAAGTTATTAAGGGCAAATCGATATGTTGGCGCTTGAAGTCTTTTAAGAGCACTTTTCTCGAAATTACATTACATCTTCAGTCAATGACGGATTCAGGCATGGTCAACATGGGCAACTGCACAGGGCGGGGATTTTTGGGGGTGGAAAATTCTTGGAGACAAACATCTTTTGAACATTATTTGTCCAAAAAAAATTAAATATGTGACGCAATCTGAAGAAAGACCCTTAAGCGGCCAAACGTAAATTTTAGAGAAGAAGCAGGAGAAGTGGCGACGGGCCGATACGACTCTTCCGATATTTTTCTCTCTTTCAATCGCACATACTTGTAGAGGTCTATTGTGTGTGTGAGTTCGATCGGTTCGGCCGTCTTCGGAAAGAAAGACAGAGTATTCACACACTTCTAACTAATAGGTATATTATGTGCCATGCGCTTTCTCTTACAATTTAATATACCACGCCCTTATTCATTTTCTTTATTATTTAATTGGTAAATATTTATTAAAAATTCAGAAGTTCAATTATAAAACGTTATAATTCAATTGCGATATAATAGTACAGCTCGTATCACATGGAAAATTACACGATATTGTACAATATCTAACTCTAACTATCTAACACTATTTAACAATCACGATCTCTGGAATGGCTCACAGTCACAGCATTCGCGCATGTGTACATGTCGAGAGAGAAGTCTCGAGTGCTCTCCCGAACGGCAATGTTTAAACGCTCGTACTGAATAAATTATTAATGATGGAATTTTTTTAACTATACCATCTTAAAGAGCATGTTCGAATCTACGTAAAACATTATGAATCAGAGAATCGATTTTTGGCCGCCTAGGGGTCTTTCTTCAGAACGCGTCACACATTAAAAACAATACTAATTATTTAAATTTTAATTACTTGTGAAATTTTTGAAAGTTTTACATTCTAATTTTAATTCCCCTCTTTTAACTATCCAATGCACTGTATAGAAGCGGCAGTTTTTTTTGCCCAAGGGCCGTGCCCAATGTAAATCTGGCTCTGCCTCCAGTGATAAACTTGTAATATGGAAAATATCGGCCCAAACAAAAAAAGCATACCCCAAGTTCCTCTTGTAAGGTAATAAGATATAATATTTTTAAAACAAATTAAAACCAAAACACAGACAATTAATTGAGTAACTGAGATATCAGATTTTGCGCAATGTGGGCGAAAAGGTTCTAACCTACAGCGATAAAGAATAATTTCAATATCATTTGAACGAGCAATTGCATGTGTTATGATTCTGTGTTAGTGAGTTAGTATGTACTTAAAAGTACATAAAGTGTTTAATAACAATAATACGAGTAATATTGTATATTTTTTTAATTTAAAAATCAAGAATAATTTTGAAGAACTTTTTTCTACAGTTTCGAGACTGCTTTATAAGATTATATATTGTTTCCAGTTTTAGAATTTAGAATAGTATATTACGTGCCTAGGCGCACAATGAGGGTTATTGCGTGACGAGCGACAATGCTCGCAGGAGATCGAAGCCAAGGCGTAGGTGAGGCGCGATCAGTCCTGCGAGCATTGTCGCGAGTCTCGTAATTTCCCGGATTGTGTGCATTGGCACGTATTCTATTTTATGTGGCTTCGGTGCGGATACGAGTTTTTATGCGTACACTCGAATCTAATCTAGTATTGTAGTTGTTTGCGGCGCTAGTCATTACACTTGATATGTCACGACTAATCCCGGCCATTTTGATTTTATCGATCTTGTGTAGTAGTAATGGATTTTAATAGACGCATGCGCAGTTCAAATGTACAAGGCTTTGCCAGTAAGGTGCTAACGCTGTACGAATAAGAAGAAGAAGATTCTGCTCCGCTCTAAGACTATATGCGCATGCGCAGTTCAATTTTTACATTATATTCCTCTGTAATGGAATACACAACATTCCGTTACTCTCAGCTGTAACGGAAAAACGAGTTTCCGCGCCGGAGGCACATAAAAATATTATATCACATTTTCATCCATCAGCTCATTATGTCGCACAACAAAAACGGTTTTAACTTTTATTAAGGCCGTGTGGTAGCGTTTGACGTCACCAATTACATATGACCACTTTATTAATGAAATAATAATTTTAATACATTTTCCGGAGGACAGCAATGCAAAAAAATGTAAGGCATTACTGTCTTCTCTGGAAAATTTGTTAAAATTATTATTTTATTAATAAAGTAGACTTTATAGTCGTTGACGTCAGACCCTACTATACACGGCCTTAAACTATCCTTTGTATCTGCTAATCTAGAACAAGTTTTGTATACTTGAAAAAACTTTTTCTTTCCGTGTGTTAGAATTGGTGAATAATAATAAAAGTTGTCTTTCCCCTTTTCAAGTCGGGCGTCACATTAGTGCATAATAAAAACAAGTCCAATTGGTCTTGCGTATTGCGACACTTTGTCTGCTTCCAACTTATGTATATCTTTATATACCGTACATTACATGTTAATAACACAAATTAAAATGTATTTGGACATTTACAATCCAAATGAATCCCATTTCCTTTCTTGAATTTAAAAGCCGTTTATTGAAATTAAAATTGGCATATTATAAAATAAATTATTCAATAGAATAACCTAGAACGTAGAATAATAAACATGAATAAAAATATTTTCTAATTCTTCAGGAAAGTTAATGTAAAAAGTATATTAGTTTGTCGTTGCAGACTTTCGGATATTGTTTTGTGTCTAATACACCCAGAAAACAGTTTTTTGACATAAGGTCAAGGAAAAAATTTCTTTGAATCGAAGAGTTTTGTTGATTCAAAAAAATGTTCTTTAATGCAAAAAAATATATTTCTTCGGATCAAAGCAAATTTTATTGAATTAACAAAACTTTCTTTAATTCAAAGAAATTTTTTCTTTGACCGTACATCAAAGAAAAAAATTTCTCAGTGTATGATATTACATAAATTAATTCTTATGTCGGAAAAATTGTAATCCACTTTACACTACCACATTTTTGCTTATGAAATTCAGAAGACATTAATATTGATGATCAATATTTGAGATTATTGGTGATATTCTACAGTTCATTGTCTTATAACAGGACACAACGACTCTTTGCTATGACAAAGATTAATATATTATAGCAATAGAACACGTGAAACTGTTTAAAATTAGTAAGGATACAATGGAATTGACTCTTTTCAATTTATCTTTCAGTTATGTGGTACTTATCAGTTTTCTTGATAAAAGAAAGAAATTGTGGGAAAAGCAAGAATTCATTCAGATTTAATTAAGATGACCAAAATTAAAATTTACTTCTTCATTTATAAATTCATTTTCATTATCCTATTACTACCGTCTATGGTAAAGTTATTTCCAAAAATATGTGTAAACATTATTCCTTCCCCTTAAAAAATTTTGTACGTACTTCAGTAAACAAAAGCTCAATATGCAAGTATAAATAGATACGTAATATCGCACTGTTTACAATGACTCAACCATAAAATCTTGTAACATATTAGGAGACTTTGACCACTGACTATATTATCCATTACACGCAACAAAGATCATTATACATCATATTAAAATTTAGTGAACTTGAACTTAAATTTTCTGGTAATAGGCAATGTCATTCATTTTTGTTTTAAAAAATATTGTAGAATAAGTTTTATTTTTTTATACATTTTGTGCTGTCTACATGTTCTTTCTACGAATGAATTGTTTATAAATTGTTTATTTGTTGCAAACTTGTATTCTTCACACCGTAGAACAATGAAATAAACTGTTAGAATCAAAAACTTGAGAATATCAAGTCTTAAAAATATTATATACTTGAATATCATGACATATTTTTAATAACAATGTCGATTTTTTTATGAACCCAGAGTAATTAATATTTGAAAGATTTTTTAGCTTCACGGAAGAAATTTGGTACGTAAATTTTACTCTCTAAATTTGAATCAGTCAAAATCTACTGATTATCAGTGAAAATTTGACTGATTCAGATTTAGAGAGTACGTGACTTTTCAGTAAAGATGTAATATATGAGCATGATCTCATTTTTACTATTATTTCCATTAATTACTAACAAGTTCTGCATTCTAAATATAAATATTAGAAGTTTATGTTAAACTTACCCGTGCAGAAATTGCCCAACTTGTTTCCAAGTTCCGATCCGGACTCGATCGAATTTTCCTCATGTGGCCGCAGGGGGGCACATGGTGTGGCCCGGGTCGGAACCACATCGGATTATGATAGACAAGATTATTTTCAAATTTCGTATTGCCGTCGTGATATTGTAGTGACTATATTGAAATTAAAATGCCAAAAGCAAAAAATACATGGCGAGTTCGGAAGCACAGAATTGTTGGTGAGATTTCTTATATCCCCAACTAGTAACTTATTGAATAATTATTTATTTAACTTAAGTGTTTTAAGAAATGTACTGAATTACCTACGAAAGTTTCATGAGCCTTCCGTGTGTATACATTGCTTCATAATTTACTGTGCAGTATTTCAGAACAGAATTATAAAGTACCCGAGTCGAAATCCTGAGACACGCCTGGATCTCTATACCAGAAAAACAGTTCTAGTAATTTTATTCAACTTTGGATCAAAGTTGGGACATATGGACAAGTTAGAAAATATTTAGTATCACTGTAATCACACTGGTTAACAAAATATGACCTATGTGTTCATGGAATGAGATATATCATTTACAGAGTATTCCAGAGTGATTTGTGTGTCTCGCTTTTGAACCAACACTAAAGCAGGGCGACCGAGTCGCTCTTTTCCTCCAACTTCATTTTGTTTCGCTCTACCGCTAAAAAATGTTATTTTTTGCGCTTTAACGCTAAAGATTTGTCTTCCTTTTGCTCCAACCGTTTTATGTTTCACTTTTCTATGACAACAATATTTACTTTCCTTTTGCTCTAATCCCTATAACTTTAAAATCACTACAGATAGACCACTCATATGATTTGTAATTTATTTTGTGAAGTAACAATTTCATAACAACATAGCACTCTTTCATATTGGTGGCATGAGCGATGGGTATTGATGGATATTCATTTCCATTGTGCAAGAGAACAGTTTTTCAACTATGTTTATTTGCATCAATGAATAAACACCAATTCTCTGGCTGGTGTTCATTTTAAACCTTGCAAATATTGTGAACAATGTGAATATTGTAAATGTTGCAAATATTGTAGACTTTAATGCTATGAGATACAAGAAAGAGTACAATGATTTGCCTCAAGTACTTGTAAGCCGTCAAACCAGCAACTCTATAGAAAGAGACAACTTCTCTGCCATGTATGTATCTTTCGAACAGTTCAGGCTGGATCTATAAACTTTTTTGAAATTTTTTCTGCATAAAAAAAAGAGAATGACACGCAGTTGACTAATAAATAAATTATATTTAGTTTAATATAAAGTTTAGAATTCACATAAATTTATTAGGCATAATAATAATTTGGAATTCACAATTTTAAAATACATCTTTTGAAAATATAAGAATCTTTTTATAAATGTTTTTACACAAAATACTTTTTGATGATACTGCAATTTTTGAATATACTTTTCAAAATTTAGTCATTAAACTTCATACGTAGTTATAATTGAAATTTATATTAATTATTAATTATATTATAATATATTGTATATATTAATAATGTATAATTATAATAATGAATTATATTGATTCTTTTTATATTTTAATTTCTGACCATATTACTTATGTGTTCCAAACAAAGTTCCATAAAATGTAACAAATATAGTATATTGTGCAACTAGGGAAAAAAAATTTATTTTGCGAGTGTAAAGTTTGATGCCCGAATAAAACGAGGGTAACAACCACACGAGTAAAATTAATAATTTTCCCGTGCCGCACACTATTTTTTTCTACTAGGGGGTCAGAAAATGTATTTGTTTGCCGGTTGCCCCGTACGGGGTAATTAAATGCACTTTATGACCAGCTAGTAGGAAAAAAATTTTACGCGTTAGAATCAAATTGAGTCAGGTATATTTTTAATACGGGAGCTTTCTTCAGTGACACAAATTCAAAACACATTTTTTATTTTATTTAAATTTTTGAAAATTATGAACATTTTAAATTATCAAGAACTCGTCTCAAGGCTTATCAATATATAGGAAACGCATATTTTCAAAAACTTGAATTTTAACTTTCTGGAAAGTTAATTTAGCAATAATTTCATAAGCAATACTAGAAGAACATATTTTGTTCGCACGGAGAAAAACATTGTTGTATTAGCCAACCGGATTATTGACACAGAACTGACAATATTTTTTTGCTGTCTCAACAAATTTTCCGTTTTCCCAGAAAACCTATTTGTTGAATCAACAAAAGAGTTTGTTATTGTTTTTTGTTTGACAACATTTTTTGTAAGAACTAAAATTTTGTTGTCACAGCAAAAAAGGTTTGTCAACTCTGTATTAACAAATTTTTTTTCTCCTTGCGATTGTTTGGTTATCGTCGCGAATATTTATTTAGTTACAGCATAGTTATTTACGGTGAGAAATACGGCCACCCTAGCTAACTCATGTAAGCGACAAAATACATATTTTACTTGTTTCTATCCTTATTCTACATTGAAATTAACGTTGAATTGTGATGGAAATATGCAATAGTAAACCGTCTTTTTTTCCACAGAAAGATTTAAAAATCTTTATATTTATTTATTAACTCCAAAAATATTCAGAGTTGTGCTTTTATTTTATTACTTGACCAAAAAAATGGAATCAGATTGATTTTTTGAGCAACTTAGATTTTTTTAAACCGGCCGTATTATTGGCCCTAAATACGGTTTCTCATACACGTTAGAAATACGGCCATAAATACGATCATAAATACGGTTTCTTATACACGGTCGAAAATACGACCATGAAAATAGCCGCACATATGCCCATAAATACAGCCGTATATTTTAAGTGGAGTAATAATTCTGTTTGATAGTAAAAATTTTAATCTCCATGAACGATTATACAATATTCATATGTGTACTGTATAGTTATTGATAGATTATGACAAGATGAAAGTTTTCTCGTTGATTACACTTGAAAGTTACTTAACAAAAAGTTATTCAAGTTCTGCACATAGAATCTCATCTGCATGAAAGATATACGCTTCAAACGCATCTCTTTCCGTTATAATTTGTGTGGTTGGCACACTTTCCTCATTCGCATTCTACAAAAAATTAATGAAATATGAAAATTATGTTCATTTCCTATTACTTGTTATTCCATACTTTACCTGTTTTGTCTCCACAGTTTCAACTTTTTTATAAACGGAAACAATGAGTGAATTTGATCCGATTACTTCATCTAATTGATTCATACATTGCGGAATGCTCAAGAGATTATTTTCACTTTCCAAATTGCCAGACTGCGAAATTCCATTTATTGGACCCCACACAATTAACAACCCAGGAACACGATGTTTAATTCTTCTTTCACATAACCTCGCTACTTCAGATTCTCTAGAAATGAGCTCTTTGACGTCATCATTGGGATTTATTACTGTTGAGCATATGACAAAATGACTTAGATCAGGACAAAATTCTCTGGATTCCTCATCCAAGTATTCAGTAATTGTATTTAGACATCTCATAATCTCATTTAATTTCAAAAGTGGAGATCTCATACGCTGAAGATCAAAAATTGCATCTACAGATCCTATTGACATAGCTTCTTTTATAAGATTTTTCACGTTCTGTTTCCTTGAAAGGTTCAAGTTCTCCCGAATAATAAGATTAACCCCATAGGAGTCCCATAATTTACGTTGAAACTTGAAGAAACTGTTTTCAATTATTTGTGCAGAGGAGCAAATAATAATGTTTCTGGCTCCGCGAGTAATCAAAAAATGAACTAATTCGAGACCAAAATTAGATATGCCTTCGATTATCAAGTATACTTTGGAGTTTGTACAAAAAATTCGGGGTTTCGCTGATACTTGGTTTTGAGTTGACAATTGTGGTTGGATCTTGATTATTACCTGTAAAGAAATTAAAATGATTACACACGTGAATGTTTTCAGAACATGATTATATTATTTTTTGCAACCTCCACCTATAAAGTTGCTATTTTTGTAACTCTTCATAATGTATAAAGAAACTCTTTTCGGTACAGATAGTAAAAAAGTTGTTTTACGCATTGACGTCCATTGCACCATGTAAAGTGGTATTTTTACGCACTGCAATGAGAGTGCATGCATCAAATAGATACTAGATACTTTTCGCACTTGAGATGTGTGATAACACACCACTCAATAAGTTTCCGGTCTGGCATACAGATGGCACCACTGTTGTTAAATCCATATGATTTCTGGATAATACCAACCTTCAAACGTTAAGTGTCAGAATTTCATGACAATCAGACGTTTAGTTCAGAAGTTACAGAGGTTTTGGTGAAGCAACTTTTGTCATTTTCAAAACAATGGATAAAAAAGAGTTTCGAGTGTTAATCAAATAATGCTTTTTAATGTAGTCTAGTATATTTAGTCCGATTCCTATAAGTATTATTGCAATTTATTGGGTAAGAAAAGTTTTTTTTGCCATCTTTAGGGTACCATATTTAGATCGAATATCTTTTTTTATTTCGGTGCTATCGCAAAACTTTTCGGGCAAAAGTTGTGATTCACACGATCCTCTACAATTTTTGTCGAAAACTTTTTTTTTGTAAGGGCAAATGTTTACTTACCGTAGCGTCTGAACGTTGCGCGCATCGTCGGTAGCTCGTAGCACTCAGTGGCGCGCGCTGTACCTGGTGCCTTGGCGCCTGGCGGACATTGGCTCGCTTTTTTCACCTGCCTACTGTAGAATGTGTGTGACGTAGCTTACGCCTAATGATCGTTTTTCATATCTTATCGAGAGCGATGAGACAAAAAAGTCTGATTTTCTCGAAAAATCAGTCTATTTTGGAACGTTCGCTGACATTTTTGTAAATTTTTGAAACAAAAGAAAGTCAAACTGATCAAGAATCTTGAAATTTCATTACAGATTGCATATTCATAAATTAAAGAATTGGATTTTTTCATATTATTTGACGTCACAAGGTACTTTGAAAAATAAACAATATAAAATAAAACTGATCAAGAATAATTTAGTACGGCACAGCGCTCGCAATCCAGCACTACCAACTACCGAGTGACGGATCGCGCAACTTTCAGACGCTACGGTAAGTAAACAATTGCTCTTACAAAAAAAAGTTTTCGACAAAAATTGTAGAGGATCGTGTGAATTACAACTTTTGCCCGAAAATTTCTGCGATAGCACGGAAATAAAAAAAGATATTCGATCTAGAAACATTTTTAACCCTTTTTTTATTTTTATAATCGATTTTTAAGCAACAAATAAGGAAAATACGAGAAAACATAAGATAAAATAATCTGTAGAACTCATTTTTCCCGTGAAAAATGGTATCAGCTGTTTTCTTGATAAAATCAAAAATACGACTGTTATTCGCGATACAAGAAATCACCCCTTAATTCAAGATGGCGGACAACCTGCAAAGGGTTGATGGTCGAAAACTTGGATTTAAGCTTCCTATATGGTACCCTAAAGATGGCAAAAAAGAATTTTCTTACCCAATGAATTGCAATAATAAAACCTAAATATACTGGACTAATGGGAAACAATACAGTTGAAGCAAAACAGTGGCTTGATAAGCGTTATGGGAACTCTATACTAGGGAAATCAACAATCATCGACTGGTATGCCGAATTTAAACGCGGTCGTACAAACCAGTGATCCCAGAACGTGGGAGCTGGCGGCCCCCACCATAGATGCCTCGAGCTCATTGTGTCTTCCTCATTCAACCAACCTATGGCAGTCGAGCGAGGAAGAAATCATGATCTGGTGGGGTCTATAGTGAGGGCCGCCAGCTTCCACGTTCTGGGATCACTGGTACAAACACCGATGACGCTGAACGCTCTGGTCGCCCAAAACCAACCAAGCATTGAGAACAAGTGAAATGACGCGTATGATATACATGAATTCAAGTATTTCACACTAGCCAATTTCACGTGCGTCGCACGTGGAACTCAAGCGTTTATTACACTGTCCCTGTAATGTTTGCAACAAGTCATCTTGTGGCTAAATCTTAAAGCTCACATAATTCGCATGTGAACGCAGTGTATCTAGTGCGCGGACAATACCGTATGTGTGAAGCATGAATATCACAAGCTTCTTTCATTTGAACTTCATGATATCACCACTTGATTGGGTCGAAGTGCTGACACTTATTTGCCCGAAATACGCTGCACTGGTTATTTCTCTCCGTGTAGTATGTTTACAATTTTGCACGAATCTTTGGGGATACGTAAGTTGTTTTTGAAGTGGGTGCCGCGTTTTCTCACACCCAACCATGAACAACAACGCTTCGAGGATTCAGAGCGCTGTTTGGAGCTGATCGAACGAGGTAAAAAGGATTTTCTGCGTCGGTATGTGACAATGGATAAAACATGGATCCACCACTACGCATCTGAAACAAGAAGTTCGCCAACTGAGTGAACAGCAGCTGGTGAAAGCCGTCCAAAGCGACCAAAAACTCAACAGTGGGCTGGCAAGGTATTTTGGGACACGCATGATATTTTGTTTATCGACTATCCTGAGAAAGGTAAAATCATGAACAGCAACTATTAAATGGCATTACTGGATCGATTGAGCGCAGAAATCAAGAAAAAACGTCTTCACATGCAAAAGAAAAATGTGCCCCCAGCGATTACTGGCTTTTAGCTGACCTGAAAAAAAATGCTCCAGGGAAAGCGATTTGGCTCCAATGAAGAAGTGATTGCCGAAACTGAGGCCTATTTTGAGAGCAAAGACGAATCATTCTACAAAAAAGGCATCGAAAAGTTAGAGAAGCATTGGAATGAATGTATTACGCTTGATGGATATTATGTTGATGAATAAAGACGAATTCCTCGTAAAAATGGTGTTTTTCTTATTTAGATCGAAAACTTATTGAGTGGTGTGTTGCATATGCACATAGGTCATTCTTGAGTTGTGTAAATTGTATCATTCGCCGTTGGCTCATGTTCCAATTGCCAAACTTTTTGTAATTACTTATTTCGCTTACTTCCCTAGCAAACCTGGTTAAGAGAACGGTCAGAGAATATTCTGGCCGTTTTTGACTGCTCTCTGACCGTTCTCTGACTTCGCATTATTATGTCTAAGAACGGTAGAAAAAACATTAAAATCATTACAATTATGATTCTGTGGCGAATTTTGAATTAGAAGGTGTAGCAATAAATACAATAATTTTATTTTTCAGCGATAAAAACTAGAAAAACATCGTATACCTGTCATGGAAGGCAGTGCAGTGGTTCACCATTTGCGGAACGTCTTTATCATCAGGATTGGCCATTGGTAGAAGTGAGATAAAAGTAGTTGTGTCTCACTCCAATCAATAGTCAACCTTGACGGTGGAGACGTTCCGACAATTGAGGCGCTTAGAACAAAAGCAAAGTAAATATTAGACAAATTTTTCGTGAAAAAAAGGAACGCTTCCACTCTGCTGCGTATCGAGCTCAGGACCTTTCGATTGCCGGTCGAATGCTCTATCATTTGCGGTACGGAGGTTCCACACAACTTTTCTCACAGAATCTATGTACGCCCCATACGTATACGGATATACGTATATGTATACGTATACACAGTATACGGATACTGAGATGATTTGGAAAAATTAGCAAAGTAAATATTGTTGTCATAGAAAAGTGAAACATAACAATGGTTAGAGCAAAAGGAAGACAAATCTCCTTCAGCGCTTAAGCGAAACAAAATAAAGTTGGAGCAAACGAGAGACAAGTTTTCTTTAGCAACAAAGCGAAACAAAATGAAGTTGGAGGAAAAGAGAAACTCGGCTGCCCTGCTTTACTGTTGGAGCAAAAGCGAGACAAGCGAGTCACCCTTTTTTTTGTCTTTCTTTTGCTTCAACCCTTTTTATGTTTCAGTTTTCTATATAACAATATTTACTTTCCTTTTGCTCTAAGCACCTCAATTGTGAACCACTGCACTGCCTCCAATGAGAGGTATACGATGTTTTTCTAGTTTTTTTTCGCTGAAAAATGAAATTATTGTATTCATTTCTACACCTTCTAATTCAAATTTCGCCACAGAATCATAATTGCAATGCTTCAACCTTAGCCATAATAATGCGAGGTCAACGAACGGTCAGAGTACTCTCTGACCGTTCTGTCAAGCGGGTTCGCTAGGCTTGTATTACAAATAACTATCCTATCGTTTTTACATAACGCAGAATATGTACCTTTTCAAAATATTTCTGTGAAACACTATCAGCGAAGGCATTTTTCAGCATCTTCATTTCGTAAACCCTTCGAGAAAGAGGTTTAACAATTCCATTAGCTATACCTTTGGCAACCATGGAAGCCAAAACCTTTCTAGAATCCACATCAGCAGTAATAAGTTTTGAGACAACTAAAGATTGCAAACAAACTTCTTCTAAGAAAACTGCCATGCCGATCGAATTATAAAGAGCACTATCCAGTTCACCAACAACAGTGACCTTACTCCATCTTTTAGCACATTTTAAACATTTTTCAAGCTTGCATAAATTAATATCATTATAAACAATCACATCAACACCTTTAAATTGAGTGTCTTTCAAAATCTGATCTACAAACTTTTTATTAGAATATAACTGATTTTCATTAATATCAGGATATTGAGCACAGAGAAATTTCTTTTCATCAATAGTTTCATATGTGGTGAATACTTTGCACTTGTTCTTTAAAGCTATATTGATAGCAGCTTGACCTAAACTACTTCCACCATTCAAAATTAAGATTGATTCTCCAGTTTGAGCCCGCCCTTTAAGACAGACAGCAGCATACGCTACTGTATAAGCCACTGGAACTGTAGCAGCATCTTCCAAAGTCCACGAATCTGGAACTGACCAGGTGAATTCAGAATCAGGATAAGTGTACCTGGATAAAGTATTCTTCGCGATTCCCATTACTCTAGTTCCTTTTGAATTTATACCAGAGTATTCTAAACCAAATCCCTGCGTTTCAAGTCTATGTCTTTTAGTAGCTTCAATATATGATTTTTTCTTAGCTTGACATATATCCGAATGGTTGAGTCCTGCATATTCTATCTTTACTAATTTCTCTAATTCTGTGTTATCAACAACAGGTAACTGTACCCAAGTAATACTATTCACTTCACCTGGTCTGATTTGACTTGCTTTCCAATTTTCAACAACTCGTTGATTAGGAGAAATTGGAATACATTTGGCGTTATTATTGCCAGGAATAACTTTGACTGTTTCATATTCGACTTCTTGATTGCATGAATCAGAACAAATCGACTCGAGAGTTATTCCTGTCATTTTGACTCCGCCGGAACGAATCACGTTTATTTTTGTATCAATTATAACTGGAACTTCTGTAAACAAAATAGTTGATTACGTCTGTTAAAGTGCTTTATTAGTCTTGATCATATTGTATGCCAATAAAATATACCTTTGGAGTTTGATATAACTTCTTGATGTTTCTCGATGTCAATAACAACTTTTCGCAGTTTTAATGGAAGTTGTAATTTTCTAATATCATTTTTGAGAATGTACATTTGAATTATGCCGTCCAAAAACCTTATCCATTCATCTAGCCAAAGAAGTGTACCCCTATCTCTATTAATAGAGCACTTGCGAATGCTTCTGAAGCAACCAGAATACTGATAGCCCCGCATATTCAGTTCGGTGTAAACATCGTTTTCACCTAATTCTTCTGATTCATTTGTAAATTCTTCAAAAGCAGATTGACTATCCTGTTCATGTTTTTCGAGAATACGTACTAGACCTGTTCCTACTAAAGTAGTATCAGCTACTATTTCGAATTTCCCACTGCCTGGTAAATAAGAATATATCATTAATATTTTGTTTACAAATCTATTTGATGATAATGAATAACAATGATAGCTTGAAAAACTATACCTTTATGAACCATGATTGTTAACGTGAGAGTTTCATCTTTTATAACTTCAACAAAACTTTTATGAATATCCACATCCTCAAAAACCACTGAAATATCTTTTTTCTCATGAATATCTTGTAAAATTCTCCACAATAGATTCAGATACATTGAAACTGGAATAAAAATTTTTCCATTCATTTTGTTTCCTTTCAAGAATTTCCATTCATCTTTGTCCAGCCTAATTTCGAAAATTTGTTCACCGGGAGATCTGTTTTTGTTCGGCTTGTAATAGTGTGTGTACCTATGAATAAAAATATCAATATTACTTTTAAAAATCACCAACCGATGTTTTTGATATATTGGGCAAAATTCATCAAGTGCACCCGCCTAAAAACTTTTTGTCTCCGATTTCCTTTAAAGTCCGCGAAATTATTATCCTAGTAAACCTCTTTAAATTCCCCTAAGAGAACGTCTCTAGTACGAAATTAAAAATAAAAATTAATTTGTAATTCGGGGTGATTTTTTAGTGTGAGTCCCCTCGCCTCTCACATCGAAAATTGAGTCAAATAATTTGCTTATTACAGTGTATGTGCACTTCTCTTTCTTCTTTGCCTCACAGTTTTTTTCGGGGAATATTTTCTCAACATGATAGTTAATTCAGCAGAGGGAACAAAAGAGTGATATTTGTGTGTACCAGGCACTGTGTTTGCTGATGCAAATCTACTCTTAAGTTCTTGAGCTGTGATGGCGTGATTTTCTTTGGGACTAATCTATACTAAAGTTTCAACTAAATTTTTCTTTGCCCATTGATAGAAGGCATCAGCAGTCAAAATCGGATCTTTAGATGACGCTTGTAGGCTAGCACGCGCTGCGAGTCTTTTTAAATTTCTCCCAATACCATCACAAGGGCCTTTTCCGTGCGTCGTTGCATGGAAATGCCACTCGGCTGGAATACCAAAATCCATTTCATGGTGGAGCAAATTGATGAAGTGATATTTATTTTCTAGTCGACTAAAAATAATCGACTACAAACTGAATTTTTTAACCAAATAATTATTATCGTTATAAATTATTTCAAGGATAATAATTTTTATTTTTTATTGGACAAGTAAATTCCACTTTTATGTCGATACTTCATTTTTAAGTCTTTAGAGAGAATTTGAAAAACCCGCCGAAAAAATTAGTACACATATTTGACCATTAGATGGATGTGTTCGATAACTTTCTCGCAACAAAACTCATTGTCAGTTATTATAATTGCCAATTATTTTTCGATCAGAAATCGCTTTTATATGATTTAGTTTCGGCTTATTTCGACGTCATACTACTGCAGGTTCGTACTTTCCCGTATATTGTATATTCTCATTTACTTTTCTCATTATTCAAAATAGACATAGTATTACTTGAATACTATATTTCGAACACTTACCCACCTTCCGTGGTTGGACTCGCATTGTTATTCAGTGCCTCAACTTAGCTTTTTCTTCTGCTTAATTTTCAATCATGCCAAGAAGAACCAGCTTGGATCGTCGTTGTTACAATCCATTTTGTAAGGAAAATCACAAGCGTGATCCGTGCAGTTTAAGAACAATTTCTGCAACTCTTCAAAAGAAGTATCACAGTATACCCATCGATGCGAAACTGTGTGTAAATTGCAGAAAAGAAATTTCTCAACTTGCGTTGCTATCCTCTTTGTATTCTCATACTGATCCAACAATTGAAGATGCTTCAGTGATCAACGATAATTCACCTCCTATTCTCGAGAATGATATTTTAATGGAAGACGACGATATCTTTGCCGATCCTTCGACATCCAAGTTTTGAAAATCATTACGCCGGAATGGAAGTTCTTGAACAAATAAAAGAAAAATTTCAAAAAACTGCAAGTAATTCAGAAAAAGTGTTACTTTTAACTCTTGCTCCGAAATCTTGGGGCCGCAGAAGATTGGCTAAAGAATTTGGTGCTTCTGAACGCCAAACTAGAAAGGCTAAGAAATTAGTAGCTGAGAATGGTATTTTAACTTCTCCAAATTTAAAAAAAGGTAAAACTTTAGATTCCGAGATTGAAAATTTGGTCAAAAAATTTTACCTTGATGATGAGAATAGTCGTATGATGCCTGGCATGAAAGATTTCGTTTCCGTAAAAAAAGATGATGGCTCCCGTGAGCACGTTCAAAAAAAGTTAATTCTGTGGAATCTTTCTGAATTATATGCAAATTTTAAGGCTCAGCATCCTATAGTTAAAATTTGCTTATCAAAATTCTCTCAGCTTAGACCCCGAGATTGCATACTCGCTGGAGCCAGTGGTACGCATACTGTTTGTATTTGTGTCTATCATGAAAACGTTAATCTAATGCTAGATGCTGTAGATTTAAAAGAACCAACCTGCGAAAATTTTTCCCCCATTAAGACTTATCATGATGCTATGAACAGGATTATGTGTAGCGTTCCGACTTCAGAACGCTACTTGAATGAATGCACAGCGTACCCTGGTACAAGCGCACTTAAGGATTTTATAACATCAGTTCTCGCAGACCAGTGTATTAACAGAGTAGAATTCCAGACTTGGCAACAAACTGACAGAAGTACGTTACGCACGGAAATAACAGACGCAGAAGATTTTGCTGGACAGATTTCCGAACGCTTGCTTAAGCTTAAACCTCACTCTTTTACAGCCAAACAACAGTCGTATTTCTTCAAAAACCTTAAGGACACACTGAAAGAAAGAGAATTTCTTATCCTTTGTAATTTCGCTGAAAACTATGCCTTTGTAGTCCAGAATGCAGCTCAGTCATTTCATTGGAACAATGATCAAGCTACCATTTTTACAGTGGTAATTTATTATAAAGAGGACAACATTCTAAAGCACCGCAGTCTTGCTATGTTATCAGACTGTTTGACATGACACAATTGCTGTGTACGAATTTTAAAAAATTATTACACACTATTTGAAAGAGAATTTTCAACCCAGAAAAATGATTTATTGTACAGATGGAGACCCCCAGTACTTTAAAAATAAATATAACTTCATCAATTTGCTCCACCATGAAATGGATTTTGGTATTCCAGCCGAGTGGCATTTCCATGCAACGGCGCACGGAAAAAGCCCTTATAATGGTATTGGGGGAAATTTAAAAAAACTCACAGCGCGTGCTAGCCTACAAGCGTCATCTGAAGATCTGATTTTGACTGCTGATGCCTTGTATCAATGGGCAAAGGAAATTTTAGTTGAAACTTTAGTATTCTTTAGTCCCAAAGAAAATCACACCATTAAAGCTCAAGAACTTAAGAGTAGATTTGCATCAGCAAACACAATGCCTGGTACACAAAAATATCACTCTTTCGTTCCCTCTACTGGATTAACTCTCCTCTTGAGAAAATATTCATCATTAGAATGTGATGTTTTCCCGAAAAAAACTGTGAGGCAAAGAAGAAAGAGAAGTGCACATGCACTGTAATAAGCAAATCATTTGACTCAATTTTCGATGTGAGAGGCGAGGGGACACACTAAAAAATCACCCCGAATTACAAATTAATTTTTATTCTTAATTTCGTACCAGCCAAAAATAACAGTTTCACGAAAAAATTATACAAAGTATAATTAGATAAGTTCCCGATGTACGTT
Organism: Diplolepis rosae; assembly: GCA_030998225.1. NCBI lineage: Eukaryota > Metazoa > Arthropoda > Insecta > Hymenoptera > Diplolepididae > Diplolepis > Diplolepis rosae. The sequence goes on along the minus strand of JAPYXD010000723.1, from coordinate 19,527,455 downwards.
ACGTCGTGATCGTGGCGCCTAGCTGCACTGCGACGCAGAAACCGCGCGCAAGAAGTGGTATATATCTCCACCAATTTCTTTCGCCCCACTTTCGACCATGGCTCATTTTAAAGAGAAAAAGTCAAGATTTTTTTTAAACATAATTTTGGAAAGAAAATTAACGGCCGCGCTTGGAGAAAAACTCAAAAATATGTTTAACATTAAAAAATGAAGTTCAAATAATTTTTTTTTATCCAAAACCATTGCTTTCAGCGTAAAGCTGATGAAAAAACGTTCCCAAGACCTCGATAAAAAAATTAATTTGGATAACTTTTGTAGAAGTTATGGTTAATTGAGGAGTTATATTCAATAAGGCGACAGGCGCTCGAAAACCTGTAAAAGTATTGTCCGCCTCGTGATGTCATAGCCAAAAATTGAAAATCGAAATTTGAAAAAACCAAAAACATAGTTTTATAGCTCGTGAAAAATGAACGTTAGTTTCCCCTTACAGTTTTTTTATAACATTGCAAATTTTCGAGTAAATTAATAAAAAGTGTGTTGGTTTTGAAGCATAGAAACCATGTTTTATTTCAATCCACTCGCCTCGAAAAATTCATTAATTAACGGATTGAGAAATTTTTTTTTGCGTTCTACTCGTGAATCTCTGGCGGAGGCGACAGTGCTTGCAAAAAACTTTTTTGTTCATTGTTAAATGGTTTTTTTTAATCCGAAGAAAAAACTATGTTTTTCGAGCTTCGGACCGAAAAAGTGATCGAGGAAGTTTAAGCTGCAGTAAACTTCCCGTGAACAAGTTGATCATTAGTAAATGGAGCAACTTTTTGGGAAATATCAACTCAATTGAACAATTACTTTCGAAAATACAACGAGTTGAACGCAAATGCGAATTAGGTTTTGACGCGATTTTACCGGTTTTGTTACGAGCAATGCAGGCGCGCCGATGAGTAGAAGCGAAGGAAGATAGAGAAAGAGAGTAGGAGTGGCATGCGATGAAAATGAGCGTCAAAACTCAATTCGCATTTGCGTTCAACTCGTTATATTTTCGAAAGTAATTGTTCAATCGAGTTGATATTTTCCAAAAAGTTGCTCCATATACTAATGATCAACTTGTTCGCGGGAAGTTTACTGTAGCTCAAACTTCCTCGATCGCTTTTTTGGTCCGAAGCTCGAAAAACATAGTTTTTTCTTCGGATTAAAAAAAACCATTTAACAGTGAACAAAAAAGTTTTTTGCAAGCACTGTCACCTCCGCCAGAGATTCACGAGTAGAACGCAAAAAAAATTTCGCAATCCGTTAATTAATGAATTTTTCGAGGCGAGTGGGTTGAAATAAAACATGGTTTCTATGCTTTAAAACCAACACACGTTTTATTAATTTACTCGAAAATTTGCAATGTTATAAAAAAACTGTAAGGGGAAACTAACATTCATTTTTCACGAGCTATAAAACCATGTTTTTGGTTATTTCGAATTTCGATTTTCAATTTTTGGCTATGGCATCACGAGGCGGACAATACTTTTACAGGTTTTCGAGCACCTGTCGCCTTATTGAATATAACTCCTCAATTGAGTATCAGCGTGCGCGGTGAAAGGATGAAAATTCGAGCCCCTGTGTACTGACAACCCGACGTACTAGAGACGTTCTCGGAGGGGAATTAAAAGGGGTTCACTAGGAAAATAATTTCGCGGACTTTCAAGGAAATCGGAGACAAAAAGTTTTTAGATGGGTAGACTTGACGAATTTTGCCCCATATGCTAAATTTCCTTACCAGTCAGTTGAATGTTCCCATTTTATAAGGGATGAGATTGAAGGAGTTCCTCGTCCCACAGGAAATTCGACCTTGGGATAAAATTTATTGACTTGAGGTTGAAGGCCAGCAAGATACAATTTTCCGAAAGCTGAGAGCAAATATTCAACATTATCTTTGTGACCTCTTCTAGTCAGGGGTACATTTAAGCACCCTTTTGATAAAGATTTCTTCAAAATTGCTTGCAGAAGTCCATGTGGGGCGATTTCGATAGCGATTGCGTCAGCGGGAATGAGTTTCGAAGTTTCGTCAAACAAAACTGAACTTAGTAGGTTGTTCGTGTGATATTCAGCCGACGATAAGCGAGCTTTGGCTGTTTTCCACTCCGTACTAGGAACGGATGTACTAATCCAACGAGCAGTTCGCGGTCTTGGATTGGGAATTACTTTTTGAAGATAGTCCAGTAGTTTATTTCCTGCTGGTGCTATGTAGCGACTGTGATATGCAATATTACTGCTTGCAACCCCTTTTGCGAAAATACCTTCTGCCTGTAATTGTACACGGAGCATAGAATTTATTCGATATAAAATCATAATTATTTGGCTCTATTAAGCAATAACAATGACCTAATCTGAATTAAATTAATTTGATTTGAACAAGACATATTGGATTGTCCCAGAAGTAATTGCCGATTTTTTCATACAAATTAAACACATTTTTTTTAATACAAGAAATTAACTTTAATCAATGATATATCTTCCATTTTGTTCAATAACCTTTTGCCATTTTTCTGGTAACTTCATGATTCCACACTCATAGGACTTCTGGTCTTTATCGGCAAAAAATTGAACCAATTTTTTTAATGAGTCCAAGACGTTGTATATGACGGTCGATTATTGACTTTGGTATTTTTAACATTTCTTCAATCTCCCGAACAGTTACATGACGATCCGATTCGATTATGGCTTTGATTTGGTCATCATCAACTTCTTTTGGCCGACCTGAACGTTGCTCATCTTTGAGTAAAAAATCCCCAGAACGGAATTTAACAAACCAATTTCGACACTGTCTGTCTTTTAAGGCTCCCTTACCATACGCATCACGTAACTTTTTAGCAGCGGTGCTGCGTTCTTTCCTTTACGGAAATAAAAAAGCAAAATATGACGAAAATTCTCGTGTTTACACTACATTTTAAAGTTGATGCCAAACTAACAACTGAAAACGGAATTACACGTAATTTGTTTGTAAAGAAAGCTAAGAGTGACAGCTAAAAATGCCAGAAGGTAAAAATCATGGCATTGAAAGAAGCCATTCAAAAAGATGGTCAAAGACATCTATATGTGAAATCGGCAATTACTTCTGGGACAACCCAATACTTCATCTACGTAAATTGTATTCAAATAATGCCAATTCCTTTTTTGAATAGAGCCAATCAATTAGGATTTTGCATTAAGTGAATTTTATTATATGTGTAAAAATTTACGTCACAAAATTCATAAATTTATTTTCAGAAAAAGGGTTCTGACCTTCAGTTTAGTTATGAATTTGTTTACGGATTCTGGTGGGCCACTAATGGTGGAACTGTCATCTGAATTCCGACAGGCTATGTCAATATCAGAAGGGCAAAGGAGCTTGATTTTTTCGTATCCAAGACCCACAGCAGCCATTGAACCTTTCTGTAAATCCGATTCTATCGAAGCCAGTCCTCTACTCAATGCAGAGAGAACCATTTCTTCTGCTGTAAAACAGCCATCGGCATAAGCACAGCCAAGTTCTCCAACAGAGTGACCAATCATAAAATCGGGCTCGATCCCGACAGATTTCAAAACGTCCACCAAACCGATCTGTTTAAAAACATATTCGAGATTATGATTTGAAATTTATTAAAAATAATTTGACTTTAAAATGTTCTAATTAATAAAGTACTTGAACAGTTGCGATTCCTACAAATGAGTTAACCACGTTGTCGAAAATTTCTGGATTTTTATCTGTTAAAATGTACTTTATGTCAATTCCTCGAGGCTTTAAGACAGCGTCACATTTCTCCACTGATTTAGCAAATACAGGCAATCTCATTAAATCTTTACCTAAATTAAGAAAATAAATTTTGAATTTTGTTATTCGTAGATTAGAATAAAATATTTGTCATAGAATAAAGTAATCTTACCCATGCCAACCCATTGGGAACCCATTCCTGAAAATATATACCAAATTTCTCTTTTCTTCCCATCCACAAATTCAATTTGCCTTTCTTGTGATTGTGGGATGCCACGAGCTGGTAATATAGTAAATCCTCTATAAAGATATGATGAATTTTCTTTATCAAAGACGTCATGGATAAGTTGAAGCATTTCCGTGTCAACAGGTCGACTTTCCAGCTGCATAAATTTAAAAAACTTAAGGGTACCAAGTTTGTTCAATTAGAATCTATTAATCTATTGGAATATATCAAATTGAGTGTTTCCGACCGCATGGTCCGGTTGATCCATCACTTCAAACAATTTAAAGTAGAAGCAAGTTTTGACACTAAGATCTACACTACCGGTCAAAATTATTTGTTTATCTGTTGTTCCAGCAATTCCTGGACTGTCTTAATTGTTATAATAACAAGTTGACATTTTTTCCTATGATAGCATGAAAGCTAATAAAATTTTGCATCTAATGAGTCCAAGTTCAAGGCAAAAAAATTAAGATTTTTGAAAGTTTTTGGTCTCATTTTGAAGATTAGTCTTCATAGTATTTTGCTAACTTATCAAAATATTTTTAGAAATTTCTTTCTGGATTCTACCCTGGAGTCAAAAATGATATAACGAAGTCGTGAAGTTTCAAGTGGAGACAGTGATCTATAAATCAATTTAAAAAATCCTAAATATTACTATTTTCATGAATATTCTTAAATTTTATTAAAATATTAAAATATAATGTTTGTCCTTGAAAGCAGTGCAGTGGTTCACCATTTGCGGAACGTCTTTATCGTCAGGATTGGCCATTGGTAGAAGTGAGATAATAGTAGATTGTGTACCAAGGGCGGCATGGTGGCGATTGTGACGAGTGTGAAGTGTACCCGCCCGAGTGTAGCGAGGGCGGTATTCACACAAGTCACATCGCTACCATGTCGCTCGAGGTACACACGACGTTTTGTGTCGGTATGAACATTATCGCCCTTTGAAGCGGGCGGTATGAATATTTCGCCCGATTTTGACGCCGAGGCACAATTGACTGCATGCCGCTCTACGCACAAGCATGCAATGCGACTTTTTCCGCCCGTTTGGACACAAAAGTAGTTGTGTCTCACTCTAAAAAAATAGTCAATTCTAACGGTGGAGACATGGAAATATATGAACCACTGCATTGCCTACAGTGACAGGTATCATGTTTTTTTAGTTTTTGCATTATGTTTATATAAAATTAAGATTTTGCCTTCAACTTGTGCCGATTAGATAAATATTAATATTATTAAATATCAAATCAAAATATTATTAATTTTCATGCTATCATGAGGGAAAAAATTTCAACTTCTGATTATAAAAGTTAAGATGCTTTGGAATTAGCTGAAACAACAACTAAACGAATAATTTCGACCAGCAGTGTAAGTAAAATCAGATAATAAATAATTACTAACATCGCTGAGAATGGTATTAATAGCCTCTTCTGTTCGACCAGCGACCATTACAAGACGAGGAAGATCGTCTTCGGGTTGCCCATTGTTTTTTTTTTCCTTCTTGTGAGCTTTCAAGATCACATTGGAAAAGCTTCCGGTATAGGAACTTGAATTTATCATTACATAGGTCCCTTGCCAGGGGGTAGTTTCCGTGACAACTTTCAGCCGACCTTCAGCTAGTGCTGGAATTTTCTCCGATGGAATTGTGTGGTGAAGATTAGGAGGAATAAACCCTGCTTCCATCATTGTGATCACCTTAGGAGTATTATTGAATATAAATAAATTAACGATATAATTGTGTCAAAAATATAGTTTTCGATTTCAGTAAAATTGAGACTAAATGAAAATAAAGGATTAACTGGTAAAGCAAAACAACCTTCGCAATTGAATTAAGAGTGCTTGATGCAAAAGTGTGTCCAATGTTAGACTTGACTGAACCAATAAAAAGAGAGGAGTCCGGGTTTTGTTTAAAAACCGAATCAATTGCTTGTGCTTCATTAGCATCTGCCTCTTTAATCCCTAGTCCATCAGCCTCTATGAAGGAAATGTCTTTGGGTGAGAGTCCAGATTCATTGAGCGCCTGTTTCATAACAACAGCTTGGAAGTCACTGTTTGGAAATAGAATTGAATCCACATCTGTACTGGGTCCGTGTCTTGATTTTACGTTTACTACTTCCGCATAGATACGCTTTGCGTCCTGAGCCTTTTGCAAAAATATAGCCACTACAGATTCACTGCGAGCGTAGCCGTCAGCATTATTGTCAAAGGATTTCGTTTTCCCATCCATTGAAAGAAGTCCTAGTATAAGCATCAAATTATTTATGTATGTAAATCAAGATAATTGTACTTCCTAAATATAAATCAGAAAAATTCATTTGAAAACTGTGAATATACACTGATTACCAGTGTATTTCTTTTGTGTAGTTCTTTTGGGATTTTAAGAATTTTGCAGTCTAAAGAAAAAGTGGACTTTATAAATTCATAAAATATAATAAAGTAAGATCTTGTAGTCTAGTTTTTAATATATTGTTGCGCTTTTGACTTTCTACTATAAGTTGGACAACACATGAAAAAAATTTTGTCGGTAATCTTTACAATAAAGTTTGGTAATAGTCGGACATAGTGAAACTTCAATAAATTTTCACAACGCGCATTGTAATAGGAATCGCTTGAAAGTTTAATCAATTAAGGAGGAATTTATAACAGACTGAGACTGCAGACGTTTGTTCTTGATTTCCTGGTCCAAACGTTGTAATAGCCCAGCATAATACTCTCCGTTGATAGTTTTATCTTTCTCCACGTAGTCCACAAAAATTACCAGTGACCATCACTTTGCCAGCTGACGGAATTGTTTTCGCCTTCTACGGAGCCGGTTCATCCCTTTCAGCCCACTATTTCAATTGATCTTTTGACTCCAGATTGTAATAGTGGACCCAAATTTTTCCAACAGTAATAAAACATCGTAAAAAATCTTTTTTATTTCACTCGAAACGCTAGACACGATCATGAAGTTTCCAACCGTTCTAGCTGTTGATCAACAGTGAACAAACGCGACATCCAACATGCACTCAGCTTTCTTATACCTAATCCTCTCGCAAAATATTGTGCACTTGTTCTTATGAAATACCAACAGTTTTCGCTATCTCTCTCAAAGTTAATTGACGATCGTTTCTTACGATTTCATGAATGCAGTCGATCATCCATCCGGTGTTGCGATTTCTGTAATCCAGAGTGTTCCTCGTCGAAAATTCTCGTACTACTACGTTTGAACATAGCAGCCCAAGTTTTCAAGGCCGTAAATAAAGAAGCAGCATCTCCATAAACTGAATCTAGTTCAGCTTCAATTTCCGTAGAAACTACGCCTTTCAATTGAAACAATTCTATTTACTACTGTGGGCAAAAATTAAGGTGAATTTTGTTATAAAATGAAAAATCTTTATTTATTTATCCAAATCAAGTTCATCCCATTCAAAGTAATCCCCTCCCGATATAATGCACTTATGCCAACATTTTTTCCAATCGTCGAAACACTTGTTAAATTCGATTTCCGGAATTGCTTTCAAAGCCTTCTTCGATTCGGCTTGTATCTCTACAATTGTGTCAAAACGGTATCCTCGGAGTGGTCTTTTGAGTTTGGGGAATAGCCAGAAGTCACAGGGAGCCAAATCAGGCGAATATGGTGGTTGTGGAACGATATGCGTTCAGTTTTTGGCAAAATGGTCACGAAGAACTAGTGCAGTGTTTTGAAACGGTGTTCAGTGATCCTCTTGAAAAGCCTCTAATTGTCAATCCACGATTTTTGTGCACTAATTCTTTGATTTTATTGACGTGTTGCTCGTCAGTTGATGTTGATGGTCGTCCGGGACGTTCCAAGTCATCAACACGTTCTCTGCCTTCTTTGAAGTCTTTGTACCACTTGTAAACATTTTTCTGCGACATGGTCAAATCACCAAAGGCCCTCTGCAACATTCTGAACGCTTCCGCAACTGAAATTTCATTCCGCAAACAAAATTTAATGGCACTTCTTTGCTCAACAAATTCAGACATTGTAAACATCGAAATATCACTTTTAGTCGTTTAGAAAACATAAGCGTAATTATGTAACAAATGATGAAATTGACATGAAATTTGGCACAGATGTCAGTAACAGTTGGACCAACATAAAAATAAAAGATTTTGCCCGAATCGGTTAGCCCGCGAAGTTTAAATTAAAAATTCACTTTAGTTTTTGCCCACAGTAGTACGTTACATCTATTGGACAACTATTTATATTTGAGTAAAATCTTGCTTTTTTGATTATATCAGAAACTTTTAAATTCATCCTCGTACTTTGTATGTTCTAGCAGTAGTAAGAATCCCGCAATTGAAGTAACCTTTTTCACGAATGAATGCAAATTGAATAACTGTCTATTGTTTAAGACTCTGCGGTAGGGTATGATGTTAGCAATCACACACAACCGCTTTACCAATAAAATAGTAATTTTAACAAATTCTTCGGACAAAACAGCAATTTAGAAAAATGCAAAGCATTACTGTCTTGCCGAAAATTTTATTAAAATTATCATGTTATTGATAAAGTGGTCAAAAAAATCACAATGTTTCTTATTTATATTTTTTTTTTAAATTTAAAACATTGCACAGAAACTGTTTTTTTGCAAAAAGCTTCAATTTTGTTGTATGAGTCAAATTGGCTCACTTCAGTAAAAATAGGTATATAATCAACACTCGTAAATCTAGTGTTAAAGAATTACGAAATGTGACATTTCCCGAGTTTTACCAAACTTTATTGTTTATACTCGTGTTTAAAAAACTGTAAATGTTTGAAACTACTGGGTTGGCAACAAAGTCATTTCGTTTTTTCAATGATTTTCAAAGCAAGTTTATTAATACAAATAACAAACATTAATCAATTATATATTGACCATTTTGTTCGATGACCTTTTGCCATTTTTCAATCATCTTTATAATTCCGCTTTCGTAGAAAGTTTGGTTCATAGAGGCAAAAAACTGAAGCAACTCATTTTTGACAGCCTCATTTGAATTGAATGTTTTTCTATTCAAATGGTTTTGAAGTGAACGGAATAAATGATAATCAGATGGTACAAGGTCAGGACTATACGGTGGATGAGGCATCACTTCCCAGTCTAACTCCAGAGCGTGTTACATCTTTGAGGTAAAAATCTCCGGAACGAAAACGAGCAAACCAATTAACCATAAATGACCGTCTGGAATCTCCATTTCAAATCAATGCAAAACAATAAATAAACAATAAAACTTAAAACTTTTTTTTTATTGAATATTCTATGAAACATCAGATGTCAAATACCATATACGGTCTGAAGTTTCCAATGGAGAAGAACGACTTCAAACGACTAAAGTCATCTAGCGGCAAAAAACGAAATGACTTTGTTGCAAACCCAATAGTGATTACAAGTAAAAGTTTGCTATTTCCAAACTTATAATAGGGAGTAAAAAGTCAACCTGCCTGTTGCTCACAATCAGTGAAAATACGGTTCATATATAGATATCATTATATTACTATAATATTCGATGAATTTTTAATTGGAGAATTTTCAATTCAATAGAATTTTTGGATGTTGAATTAATTTAAATCTTTATTAAATTGAATTTTCTAATACTTGCCTGCGTGATTCAGTTGCAAAGAGAAATTCGGATGCAAAATCAAATTGGAGCCGGCTACTATAGCATTATCACATCGACCTGATTTGATAGCCTGATAGGCTTCTTCCAATGCAGTGCAACTAGAATTGCAAGCTGAATCAATATTCACACTTGGGCCACTTAGTCCCATGAAAAAGGATATTCGATTGGCCATCATCGTTCGCGACATACCAGTGATAAGAAATCCGTTTTGCTGAAAACGAGAATTTTCTACAAGAAACGGGACGGAGGCTTTGTGCACGGAGAAAATTTATTTGTGAAAGATTATACAAAAGTTGTGGAAAATGGAGACATAGAGGCATTTGGGCAAGTTTCACAATAATTCAATGCTCGGCTCAAATAAAGGGATACAACGCTCGAACTGGACAATAATGGCTATTGTCCAGTTCGAGCATTGTATCCCCTTATTTGACGCGGGCATTGCATTTTGCTTGTTTGATTACAAGTTATGAACACAATCGAGAGGTTAAGTAAACCTTCAAACCGTAGGATAAAATTTTACTTGAGTGATATGTATAATAAATGAATAAAGAAAAAAGATGTTAGTTTTTCATGTGCATAATATGAATCCTTCATATAAAACAAGTCATAGAAAGTCAAATTTTAGTGAATATTTCCGAGTAATAAGTTGTTTTTTAAAATAAACGTTTTCGTTCACTCGTTAAAATCAGAATTGCTCAAGCCATTTCAAATGTCTTTACTCATCGGTACAGGACAAAAGTTTCTAAAGAAGAGGAGCCACTTGGGAAGACATAAAACAAATATTCGTTGGGTAAAGCCACATGTTAGCAATCAACTTTTGCCGAAGAAATGCAGTTCTCCGTTCATTTATATCATTTATAATTTATGTATCATCTGCACGATATGAAATTACTCGCTTCGGATAGAAATGGATGGAGAACTGCATTGAACCAGTCTCAAGACTTCTGGCTATAACAATAAACAAGATTAATCCAGCAAACGTTGTTTTTACACAAGGAAGGGTCTTTGAAATGACGGTGGCGCTTCTAACCCGGCGAGATAAAAAATCAGATGATCAATAAGTCAAAACACGCCTGTTTTGTTGTCCTTACGTTTTCACTTCAGACCCTTATTCATCTTGTAATTGTTTGTAAATTACGATTGTAGCCTGTAAGGTTATTCATAAGTCAATGATTCAAATGTATTTTCTGTGGCAAATAAACCTTATTTTTAGTTTTTCTACTCTGTTATATATGGGGTAAAATTTACCAAGTGTATCCGCCTAAAAGGTTGTTGTCGCCTATCTTAATGAAACTCCACTAGATTGTAGTGTTAGTGGACCTCTTTAAATTCTGTAAAGGGGGTGAACCTAGTATAATGGAATGTCAAGATACAGGAGCTTAATTTTTCGAAGATTCACCCCGACCGCTTACTTCTAACTGTATATTGTAGGCGCGCGGCCTAGTAGGAACGGGAGGGGTTACGCAGCGCTGGGATTCGTTGAAATTTAAAGTGAACGAATCCTAGCGCTGCGTATCCCCTCCCGCTTCTACTAGGCCACGTGCCTCTGCTGTTATTGCATCGGACCCCTCAATTTTCATATTTTAAAAAGGGAAAATTATGAAATTCGAAATATTATTAGGTGTACAAATAAGTTTCCGCCGTTTTTTATCAAAAATTGGGCATTTATTGTGAAAGAACGGAACTTCATGTTTTATTCGAAGTATTGTTCATCGTATTGTTCTTCTTGCGTTTGGAACAAATCTTGATCAAATAATGCTTTCTATTCCGCGTCTTCGTACACTTTCGACCTTCCGCTACGTTCTTTGTCTTCGATGTCAAATTCACCGTTCTTAAACTTTTCAAACCACTCACGACAACTTCTCTCACTTAAGGCAGCCTCACCATATGATTCTACAAGCAATCGATGCACCTCAAGTGCAAATTTCTTCAAATTGAAAAAGTAAATCAAAAGTTCCCGCAAATGACGCTTATTCGACTCAAAACTCGACATTTTCGCACATAAAAGATAATATTATGCTGATGAAAATTCACTAATATTACAAGGTTACGTTGTTGACAGATGTCCAACTTATAACAGTGACGTTTTAAATCTGTCAATTATAACCAAAGCTTACTGGTGATTATTATCCCGAAGTCAGCCGAACTCACACGGACGCTATTCTTAATTTGATGTGCGTGGTGAAGGGAGAAAGGAATATCAGACGAGTTCTATCGGCTCGTATACATTGCATGACATATCATGTCATGTTATATCATGGCAATTAATTTAAATTTCTTCTTCAAATCTCAAAGATGTGGAGGAAACAAAATATTTTTATTTTATTTATATTTTTATCTTATTGAATATAATTTTATTTAATCAAAAAAATGAAGAATATGACGAATTTTCAACAGGAAGAAAGAAAATTTGAAGCCTTTTTTTCTTGGTTGAACGTAGAAATTAAGATAAATGATAATTAATGGTAACGTTGCAATTCTGCATGTTGATAACAGGAATGTCATGTTTAATAGGATTGTCGTTTCTCAACTCTGGTGGCTCGTATGAAAAATATTTCTTGGTATATCGTTGTAGTGATCTGCACTTCTCCTTCTACCGATCTGTTCGTGTTTTCCATCTTTTTCTTCGATTCCGAAGTGAACGAAATCGATTTCGTAATCATTTTTCCAGTCTGCCTTTTATAAGAGATCGAATCTTTTACATAACCTTCGGCGACATTAAGCAACTAATTCTTCTTAATTGATTTAACGTTTCGTTTACATTTTATTATTCATTCTTCCTATAGTAATAAATTAATTTTCTAAGTTAACAATATTTTTAATTTACTTATCACTTTTCCAACCTCCATGTCGCTTGAACGTCAGCAGATCTGCCCCAGAATTGGCGATTATTGTTGCAGACATTCTTCGAAAGGTGTGGCTCGTGTAAAGGTTTGGATCCGTCAAGTTGAGAAATTTCGCAATCTCTTTGGTCATGGCCCCAATTTTATTTTTTCCGATTACCTGAGTGGTGTATTTACCATTTTGAAAATTGACAAAAAATCTATCTGATTTAGTATTGGACGCCCTCATTAAAGAGTAATGCTCGACTAGATCACGGAATTCGCCTTCAATCGTGAACGAACGTTGGATTTTGGTTTTCGTTTTGGGGATTTTGACATAAATAATTTCTCCTTGACGCTGAACATCTTTTGTCAAGACGTTAATGGGTTCTTCTCTCCGCATATCTCCACATATTCCGAAAATTAATGCAACCTGTATTCAAATACGTATATTTTGATATATTTTTGTATATATTCACATTTTCGCATTTGATTAGCTGATTTTGTTTTTCTTTAATAAATTTTTCAGATTTATTGACGTATATTCATGCATTTATTTGTAATAAATTTGTGTAAATGACGTTTTTCCCTACACCTCTTATTTACAGTTTTTATTTGTACTACACGTATTTTAGATTTTAACAATATTTATACACGTAACTTTCTTACCTTTGTTGCTAAATACTGATTATTTGGAGCTTCCTTCAAGAATTTTTCAACTTCCGTTGTTTTAAGGACTTTTGCTTTTTTCGGGACGTATCCTTCAGCCTTTCTCTTCAGAAAAACGATCAGGCTCTTGAAGGTTTCAATTATAGTATTTTCTTTTTGATGTATCGTTGATTTCAACATCGAATATGTTGCCCAAAGAGTTGTAGGTCTGAATTTCTCCGATAATTCCTTAAAGTAAGCGATCAACACGTTTTCTGAAGTCACCGCTGTGTTTTCTTTTTTCTTCCACTTTCCAAAATCCAAGTATGCATTCTTATATTTTTTTTCGATCTCGATGGTAGCGCATAATCCCTGACCGTTTGCACGATTTCGCGAATTCTCGGCGGTGTGAGAACGTCCTCGAAGTCTTCAGCATTGTTCAAATCTTCTTCCATCGTAACTATTTTTATTTAACTTTCTGGCAAATTAGACACGAGAGAGCGAAATTTAAAGGTTAGAAGCGATGACTGGACGGTAGAAGTGCCAAACGTTAAAATTAAATAACGGTTGGTTGGCACTACTGCTGGCCGCATTCGATTTTTTCCGGCTACAAGAGAAATGAGCAATGTCAAAAGAGGTTTAAGGAGCAGAGTCAATCAAGAACGCTTTTAACTATGAAAGAAGAAAGAATTGTTCAAGGCCAGTGTATATCTTATTACCGCATTCTCGAACTCGGAGAAAAAGTTTACTATACTGCTTTTCTACTTTGTGTCAATATGAATAACAAGAAGACAAGTACTCTCATCGTACGATTGTTTTTTGATATGTGTTAACCTCAATGTTATTTTTAACAATCATATTGCCTAATCAGTGCGCCCGTTGAAGCGGGCGGTATGATAATTTTCGCCCCTTGATGCGAGCGGTATGAACATTTCGCCCGATTCTGACGCCGAGGCACAATTGACTGCATGCCGCTCTACGCGCAAGCATGCAATGAGACTTTTTCCGCCCGTTTAGACCCAAAGTAAAGGGTTTTCCAATAGGGACTTAACAATTTTATCTATGAATATAACACAGAAATATTTGAGATATTGAGTTCAAATTTATTGTGGGTGTAGTGCAAGCATTACATTTTATGAATGAAATTCGATATCGGTCATATGACCACCACGAGCCCGTTTACAGCGGTCGATTCTTTGGACCCAATTTTCCACCACTCTGGCACACATTTCGACCGGAACGTTGGCAATTTCGCGTTGGATGTTGTCTTTCAGGTCGTCTGAAGTTGCTGGCTTGTTGGCATAGACCAGTGACTTGATATGGCCCCATAAAAAAAAATCCAATGGCGTTAGATTGCATGAACGAGGCGGCCATTCGACCGGACCGTTTCTCGAGATAACACGTTCACCGAATTTGCCTTTCAATAAATCGATTGTGACGCGTGCTGTGTGGCTAGTGGCACCGTCTTGTTGAAACCACATATCGTTCATGTCAAGTTCATCCAATTCTGGCCACAAATAATCTTCCAACATAGCACGATAGCGCTCTCCATTGACGGTAACATGACGGTCGTTTTCATCCACGAAAAAATACGCCCCAATCACACCTCCGGCATGACAAACGGACCAAACAGTCACTTTTTGCAGATGCAAGGGTGTCTCAAGAAGCACATTTGGGTTTGAAGATTACAAATAACGCATATTCTGCATATTAACAAAGCCATTGAGCCAGAAATGAGCTTCATCGCTGAAGATGATTTTTCGATGAAATTCTTCATTTTCTTCAAGCTTTGCCAGAGCCCAATTGGAGAAGTTTCGGCGTTTCAAATGATCAAGTGGCTTCAGTTCTTGAGTCAATATAATCTTGAAAGCATGTACGCCAAGATCTTTTTGCATAATACGCCACAGTGTCGTTTGAGCGATGCCCCATTCTTGAGAACGACGTGGAATCGACTGATTTGGCTCATTTTTAATCGATGCACTTATGGCTGTGATTATTTCTTCGCTTCGAGCAATACGACATCTTTTTGGCACCGGAACGTCCAATAGTGTAAATTTGGTCTCGAATTTATCCACTATAGCACGCACAGCCTGTCGGGTGGGACGATTATTACGGCCGAAAATTGGAGTAAGCGCTCTTAAAGTTGCGACCACCGACTCAGAATTTCGGTAGTAATTTTTAATAATTTCCAAACGTTGCTGTTTCGTGAACTTTACCATGATGAAAATGTTGACTTTAACTAACGTTTTGACATTGACAGTTCATTCAAAAAGTTTAAGGGTGCGTCCATATAAAGATACGAAATTATTATGTCCCTAATGGAAAACCCTTTATATTACGGACAGTGTTAGACTAGTGCAATGGAACTCAATACACTTGATTGGTATTATTAATAATTTTTTTTAAATTTGATTTTAATATACTATGCTATTTTCACCGATTCATTTTGATTTAAAATTTTATATTTGGAGATAAAAATTGATAGCCAGGGATTGAATTGGTCATGTGACCTGCTTGGCCCATGGCCTTAAGTAATTTTGAATTACATCTGGTGGACTTCGCTGATACGGTAGAGTTTAATTTTTTCGATCTGTGATGCACTCTACCGATAATTGATGTAATATTGACTGAAGACTCAGAAAAAAATTTGTATTCATTTAAAAACAACATACTTATTTAAATAAATATTGTCCTTTTCAACTTACTTCCACTTTACTGTAAAAAAGAATTGTCTCAGCTTCAGAAAAGCTAGTTCCTGTGAAAACAGCAGTGCGACTTCCCTTTAATGATGAAGGATTGATACCAGCATCGATAATTGCTTCATATACTCGTTCCAGCATCATTCGTGTCATCGGTTGCATAAAATTAACAAATTTCGAGTATATGCCAAAAAACACATGATCCAGTTTATCAAGATCATTAATAGTTCCGATTCGTCCCGGAATACAAGGATTATCTGTTTAAATGGATTTAAGATAATAAATAGGAGTAAACATAATGTAAAAATTGATTGATTTCTTGTTGTTTTGTCATAGGGTCAGTTTCTTCTTTTCTTTTTCTTTAAAAATTTATTTTTTGGTCAGTAAAATAACAGAAATGTTTTCAAACATGCCGCGATAAAAAATTACAATGAAAATGTTAATACAATATTATAGTAAAAAAATTATAAAATATATCTATTACACTGAAGTAGGTTTCTAAAATAGAAAATTAAATATGAATAAGGAAAATTAGTATTTACGATACCATGACAAAAACGAACAGAAAGCATTTAAGCTATGTTTCCGTCAGTTTCGTGTACAGTTCTGAAATTACCGAGAACTAAAGTTTACGTAATATAATCAAGAATATAACAGAATTTGAAAAATATAAGAGAATATAAAGAAAAATTTATATAATTTAAAATGTTGCCAATAAAATTATTATAGTTTTATTTGTAATGGCATGGGGTCAGTTTTTTTAAGAACAATAATTGAAAACTCATATTAACAAAAAAAGGCAAATGCTTCGGCCACAAATGGGCGCACCCGCTGTGCCAACTAATTTAATATCATTAATTCAACTATCAATCAGCCAAGTCACAGGTTAATAAGGTCGATACATTAGACTTCCGTTTTGGTGTCAGTGACGCACTCGTTTAATGACCGACTTAATTGACTGATATGATTTGCAAAAATATCAGCATATTTGTGGATGCATGTCTGAATCTTTAGAATCTTTAAGCAAAGCAATAAGAATTTTTTAAAAAGCTCGATAGGGGGAAAGAGGCATTTTAATTTTATGTTGCTTGTGCATACATGTACACTGAGAGAAATCGGCTTTGGTTCCTGTGCACATAGCACATAAATTTTTTGTACAGTAGTTGCCTTGACTAAAAAAGTTGAGAGAAGCTACTACTTTTATAGTTATCATGACAGTAATTTTGACTTTTTTGTGTATTCGGTTGTTGTGACCAAAGTTGATGATTAGAATCAGCTTTATACGTACCCGGACGGTTAGTACACATAAATTTTCTTTATATGTACTGCCAAGCTCCTTTAGTTACTACAACCGCAGCGTTCGCTGTTGCGCTAGACAAATCAAGTATAACTTTCATTTTTTACAACGAGGTAAGCCTGTCCTGACAACTATTAAATCTTGTAATAGTCACACAATTTAACTTGCACTGCACTGGAGATAAGTAGTTACTTCCAAAAAGATATATTTTGTGAAAACTATAATCAGTCAAAAAAATTTTATGGTGATGAAAAAAGTGACAATTTTTTAACTTAATTGACGAAAGTTATCATAAATATCATACCGGATTATTTTTCTAGATCTTATCGATGAAACTTTATTTTTTGTAATCAAATTGAATTCGAATTTTGATAACTAGGAGAACCATACCTATAACCTCAAAAATAATTTTGGCTGGGTATTTACTGTCCATAAACAATTCATCACAAATTAATCTTAGAAAATGATCATAACCTAGTGAATCTGGTTTTTATGCAGAAAACTTAAAAAAATAAAGATGAATTTTCATAAAATAATGTAGATTATATAAACAAAGCAATTTGATAAGAACTGTACTTGGTCATTTTAACTAAACTCTATGCGCGGCTTTACGATAGATTTTGGTTCCTATAACCGCAGCTCTTACGGTATTTCAAGTGCACAAAAGCAATTACCCCGAATACATTAATAAGTTTCTGCCACTCGGCCTACCATAATCGTGGTCTCAGTAACGTTCCTTGCAGTTGGAGTTAACACCTTTCCAAAGTATGACAGCCACTACCATGATTGTCATGACAACTTTAACATTTTTTGTAAAGACGATTTGAACAAAAAAACTTTGGTTTGTGAAACCCGCAATTTCTCTCAGTGTAGAAACATTTTCCACGCCTAAATAAAAGTTTCAGCTCTTATGGAGAATAGTTCCTTTCCTTAAATAGCACTTGTTCTGAAATATAATCTTTAACACAGAATAAAATAGTTGAACCTTCTAGCTCGACCATTAAAATATGCCACTACTATACTTTTTTAAGTAGCACAACTACCTTTCTAGTTACTTTTATTACCCGAGATTTTTTTTAATAAGAATGCAAATTTTATCATCAATAAAAAAAGTAGTTGTGCTGTATAGTAAGTGTAACATATTTTATAAACCCAAGAAGCTGAATCAACTAAACACTTTTCAGTGTATTTTTGGTCAAATTCATTGACCCAATACATATTGAGATTTGCATTTGCAAATATGCCGACTTTAATGCAAATTTAATTGTTGATAATACTATAACTCGAAAACGATTCTTTGTACAAAACTTTAGACTTGTCAAAAAAGTTTATTTTTGCATGAACTTCTCAAAAGATAAATATCACTGATGAGGGCTCCGATCAGAGCCGAAACGTCTGATTAAATAGACTTCTTCATTTATGGACCCTAAAGCCAATGCAAACGTACCAAGTTTAGTTATTAAAATATGTTGTAATTAATAGTAATAATACTTTTAATAATATAAAGACTCGCTGTAGTGTGCATTGAATATTAGGTATGGGTGATTTTATATTAACTATAAACATGAATACACTGAGAAAACAGTTTTAGAAATATTTCTTTGATATACGGTCAAAGAAAAAATTTCTTTGAATTAAACAAAGTTTTGTTAATTCAAAAATATTTTATTTCGTCCAAAGAAATAGATTTGTTTGCATTAAAGAAAATTTTTTTGAATCAAAGAAACTTTCTTCAATTCAAATAAATTTTTTCTTTGGCCGTATATCAAAGAAATGTTTCTTTGATTCAAAGAAACTGTTTTCTGGGTGTATAAAATACCCTTAAGTAATCGTATGTTGAAAGTGTAGAAAATTTATTAAATTTTCTCAAATTTATCTTGAAATTATGAAACTATTACAGAGTTTTCAGGTACATGTAACTACATAAAACTTCAGCTATTTTTAACGTAAAGCGTTTTCTATTACAAATTTCAAAATTTTATTATTCTGTGTAATCAGGGCGTTTTATATAAGGTATATTGAAACTAAAGTTACCGAGTAAATCTTCTAGTGCATACGTTGATAAAAATAGATTGCCGAATTTAAGATAGTCATATGTAGATATTAGGAATATACTATCTAGATGATAAGTTTAAATATCAAAGATGTTGAAAATTGACATTTAAATTGTACAACTTAATGTCCAGATATTCAACCTTAATATCATTAGATTGCTACCCCATAGTAACTCTTCCAAGATAATAAACAGTTCTGTATTTTATTATTATTCTTTTCAAATGTATTCTTTAAATATGATATCAAAATTAGAATTTTGTGTTACACGTTAAATTAAAAAAAACATACAATTTTTTTCAAAATAAAAAATCGAATAATCTCTGTAAAAATATTGTTTGAGGATTTTAATATTTTAAGATGTACAAATTAAACTTTTCCAGTGGTGAACTTAGACTGAATTAAATAAATTTTGTAAACTTAATTCAAATCAAACAAAAAAAATGGATGTATTTAACTATTATAAATAGAATCACATACAGTAATATCATTAATCAAAGAAAATACACTAAATAATCATTTTCTAAACTTACTAATTTTCCAACGGCAAGAAGCATCTGTAACACAATCAACCTTATTAAAAAGATTTTATAGAAAATCCTTGATATTATCACTTTGGGGGAATTTTCCCGATATACCCGAAATTACAATATCTTCATGAGCCATTTTTAATTTGTTGTTTAATTACTTAGTTCTTTAATAATTTCCGCTCAACCAATCTGAGTTTATCATTTAATTTTAATATTTTAAAGTCAAACTGAAATTATTTTGTTACACAAGCAGAAGACAAGGTGTTTGCTTCCCCTCTTTCCTGTACTTGAACGACTGAATTTTGTGAAAATGCCAATCTACCTAAATTTATACAAAAGACTAGTTAAAGTAGTGGGAAAATATAGGCTTTATTTTCTTCGTACTTTGTAATAGACTGAATACATTTTAACTTGCATGTTAATGACCGTTTATGAAAAATGAACAATTGTTGAACAAAGAGGAAAATCAAATAAAGCTTGAATCGATATTGAATTTATGTGCATTTATGAAAACGGATTTTAATGGAAATTAATCGATGCATTCCAATTTCTAAAGAGGTCAGTTTGCTTCAGAATTTAAAACGAACTTAACATTGTTTCATATCATTTTAAAAATGAACCAAAAATAGAAAATTGTTCTTTTCATTCTCATAAATTTTTAATTTCTACTTCTACATCTGCATCAATTATAATTTTACTGAATTGAATTAAACGATTGTGTAGTTCAAAACGGGTTACTGATTACAACTAAAAATTTTGACAGACTCAGGTTTAGAGAGTAAAATCAAATTTTTAACTGATTTTCAGAATTATCGAATATTTTTTCAAGGTGTTTATTTAAGGTAGTTTACATACACGAAAATTAGACCTCAGGCAAAAATAGATAATTTTGCTTTCAAGAATAGCAATATTATTATTGAAGGGCTATTTTGAAAGAGAAAAGATTATTTTACATGAGAAAAATTTACAACACAGAAAAATAATTTTATTAATAAATTTTATTTTTTACCCAACTTTTTTTCTTATCACTTCTTACCAAATTTAAAAAAATTATGCGATTCTAATAAATCATGAATCATTTTTTGAGAGAAAAAATTTCCCTTAACTTCACCGTTTCTGATTTTAAAAAATAAATTCTTTAATGGCTGAAACCATTAAAAAAACATTTTCCAAAACGAAATTTTTACAAACAAATTCCTGAATTTGATAATAATTTATTCATTTTTGAAAATTGGAAATGGTCAAGTTGTAGGGAATCTTTTTCTTGAAAAAGTGATTTGTAATTTATTAAAATCGCAAAATTTTTAAAAATTTGGTAAGAAGCGATAAAAAAAAAAGTTGGGGCAAAAATAAAATTTATTAAGAGGCTCATGGATTGGCCGTATTTCGAAGCGTTTTTTGGAATTTTACTGTGAGGAAACTATAATTGATTTTTTAATGCGGTTTATTTTAAAAGTTTTATTAACCCTTGGACTACAAAATTCAGAAAACTTGTATGAAAAAATTTGCACGGTTTGGCCACTGCACCCTTGCGAACATAGACCTTCCAAAAAAAGTTGGTTGATGGTTCCCACCAAATCTCAAAAATGGTTGATCTGAAACACAAGAGTAAATGTTTTTCTTTATCTATGGTAGTGTAGTTATCGTCTGACGGAGGCTTTTTTTATCATAACAATTTTCAAAATGGCGGGCTATAGAAAAAAAAATCGTTTTTTTTTCACCTTTTTTTCATCATTCAAAATTCATTAAACATTTTTTATAAAAAATGGGGGAAAAGACGTCCGTCAGACGATAGCGAGTACATTTCCACACATTTGAAAAAAAAGTTTATCAAAATCCGTCTACTAGTTTCTTAGAAATCGTGCGAACCAGTGTGGAAAAAGTAGTTTTGAGAAAAACGCGTTTAAAGTTTCCAATGAAAAAAAGTGAAAAATTGAGTTTCACTTTCCTGACGTAATTGCCATAGTAAAACAAATCCTTTTGGTATACTATTGTTATATCCCAACTCTTTGAAAAAATGAAAAAAAAAAATCGATTTTCTAAAACCGTTCGATGAGAACACCTCCTTAATAAAATTATTTTTCTGTATTTCAAGTTTTTTTCATGGAAATTAATCTTTTCTCTTCCAAAATAGCCCTTCAATAATAATACTGTTATTCTTGAAAGCAAAATTATCTACTTTTGCCTGAGGTCTAATTTTCGTGGATCAATTACCTTAATGATAATTGAAAGAACGGGTGGAAGAAGGATGCACGCATGACCCGCAGCTGAGTAGCCCGTGAAAGGAGGCAATATCCGCTGGAAACGACTGAACCGCATTTTCAATTAAATACCGCGCCAAATATTCATCGCCCAGAAAATTTCCAGCGAGAAAATTGGACCACAATGTCTCCCGAGTACACATGCAAACTTTTTAGCATCTTTGTGCTGTGGGTTCGAAAATATCGCGAGTTGAAGTGTTCGGCGCTGTTGACTCGCAAGTTGACACACGGTTTTAATTGCCTACTTTCAGGGGCTACTCAGCTCCGGGACACGCGCGCATCTCGTTCTTCCATCCGTTCCTTCAATTATATTGAAAACAAACAAAAATTAAATAAATATTATGCTTATTCTGACTCTAAATTCATTACATTTTCACCATCATCTGTACTTTTGATTGAATATAAGTAAAGTTATTAATAAATTATTTATATTTACATATTTATAATATCACACTATGTAACCATAACTTTTTTTATCTTTAATAGGACAACACTGATAGATAAATATTGGCTACCTTTAAGAAGGTTGAATTGCTGATTGACTTCAAAATTAACCAAATTAAGTTATGGGCGCCAGACCATCCTCAGTCAATCAACACATAATTATGATTATTGATATATATATAATATAATTATTAAATTATATTTATTACACATTTTTATTATAACTACGTATGAAGTTTATTGAAACTAAAATTTGAAATGCACATTAGAAAACTGCATTATTATCAAAAAGTATCTTGTGTAAAAACATTAAAAAGAAGGTTGTTTTATTTTCTGTGTTGTATATTTTCAAAATATGGATTTAAAAATTGCGAATTTCAAATTATTATTGTGCCTGAGATGTAAAATCTAAATCCCGTGTAGATTTTTAATATTTTATGTATGTACACGGAAAAAAATGTGCAGCTGTCACAAAGATCGTTTAGGTTATATCAGCCATATTTATGGTTAGGATAGTTAGTAATATAGCTGGAACAGCGATATGTTTCTTTGTACCAGCTACACATTTTTACATTAAATTTTTACACTAAAGTCAAATTATATACATTTTTTATATAATTTATATATATATATATATATATATATATATATATATATATATATATATATATATATATATAAATTATATTTATATAAACCATAATATTTTTCAAAATTAAGAAACATTTTCCTTTAATTAAATATTTTAAATCCGGTTATTAGGTCAATGAATATTCATTTTGCCTCATAACCGAACGCGTGTCCGGTGTTAGATTGTACTGCTTTTGTTTTCGCTCTAGTCGACGGACGAAAAGTTTATTGCAAAAACAAATGCGAATTTTAAAAAGTGCTGTCAATATTTTCAAAAAATTTGGTTTCAAGAAAATTGTTTTCAATTCATAGAAGATATTGTAACTTTCTACTTTTGTTATTCCTTAAAGGATTATTGATAATTATGCTATATCTCGGGATGTGGTAATCTACACAAGAGTAGGAATGAGAAAACAGTCGTTTTAATACAAGAAACGATTTAATTAATTAATACTAGATCACAGACTGCCTTCTTTACAAAATTATCTACGCTTCAATAACATCTATTTAGTGATAGAAAACAGTCTTTACCTCCCTATTACCTATATCTAACAACGCGATGCTTATTTACTAACAAATCGTCCGAATGTTCGTTATATTTAATTTATCTATTGCAATTTTCCTCATTATATTTTTCTATTTCTATCTCCTTTAATCTAACTGTCTAAACTAACGTCCTTCGAGAAGTGGAGACATCGCTGGAACCGTGTTATTAAATCAAGTGGGGATTACTTTGAAGGATGCCACCTGCCCGATGATGAAGAATAACGCCAGCGCGGAGATATAAAGGTAGGCCCGATACTTTCCAGACAGACCTCGTATTCCGACACCATCTAATTCAAATTTGATCGCAGCATCATAATTGCAATGACTTAAATGTTTATTTTAGCGTTCTTCTTCAATATATTGTAAGGTCAGTGAATGGTCAGAGTATTCGCTGACCGTTCACTAAACTGGATCCTCTAGGGTCCATATAGGTACTATGACACTATCAGCACTTTGTAGCATGGATTCTTGTTAAAATTTTTTCGGAACTCGGTACCTATGGGTTCTTTGAGTTGCTGATTACGAATCTCATGTCAGATTTCTAAAATCAAGTCGGCGCATAAAATATTGAAAGAATTATTCACCAGGCCTGTCTAGTAAATTTAGGAATTTTGGCGAAATTCAGCGCCACGTATAAGGAGCACGCGAACTGAAATTTTGTATGTGTGTGTCATTCAGTGTACGTGCATATATACGCTATCTTAAATGCATTTCATAACACATCTCTTAATAATTGCGTTGGATGGCATATAGGTGGCGCCACTATTGACACATCCATATGATTTTTAGGAAGTACCAACCTTCAAATGATACGTATGAATATTTCATGACAATCTGACGCTTAGTTCACAAGTTACAGTGCTTTTAGTGACGCTACTTTTGTAATTTTCAAAACAATAGAAAAATCTGAATTTCGTTTGTTGATGCAGCATTGATTTTTAATGGGAAAAAATACCGTTCAAGCAAAGCAATGGCTTGACAAGTGTTATCCGGACTCTGCTCCATAGAGACGAATGGTAAAGAAGTCGCTCGCTGATTTTAAACGCGGCCGTATAAACACCGATGATGCTGAACGCTAAGGTCGCCCAAATTTGGCAGTTGTTCCAGAAAACACAAAAGAAGTCCACAAAATGGTTTTGGCCGATCGTAAATTGAAGTTGCGTGAGATAGCTGATACCTTAAAGATTTCAGAAGGCAGTGGATTCATCATTTTGCATGAATATTTGAGCATGAGGAAGCTCTGTTCGAAATGGGTACCGCGTTTGCTCACAGTCGATCAAAAACAACACGTCGACGATTCAGAGCGCTGTTTGGAGCTGTTTCAGCGCAATAAAAAGGATTTTTCATGCGGTATGTGACAATGAATGAAACATGGATCCATCACTACACTCCGGAGTCAAATCAGCAGTCAGCTGAGTGGACAGTGAAGGGTGAAAATCGTCCAAAGCGACCAAAAACGCAAATGTGCACTTTGAATTGCTTCCTTATTCACCGCATTCTCCAGATCTAGCTCCCAACGACTACTACTCGTTTGCAGACCTAATAAGAATGCTCCAGGGAAAGAGCTTTGGTTTCAGTGAAGAAGTTATTGCCGAAAATGAAACGTATTTTGAGGCGAAAAATAAATCGTTCCACAAAAATGGCGTCGAAATGTTAGAGAAGCTTTGGAATATCAGGTCTAGAACTATGAAACCGGAATTTTTTTGCAAAAGTTACACGTCTGTCACATGAAAATGATCAAAAATATTTTATTCAAATTAATCTCCATTGCTATTTACACATTTTTCCCACCTCTCCGGAAGGTGATGAATACCACGCCAATAAAACTGTTCGTCTTTTAAATCAAACCAGTTATCCAGCCATTCTCATACATTTTCGTACGAAGTGAGGCGTTGTTCAGCGAGAGCGTGGCCCAGTGATGCGAACAGATGGTAATCCGTCGGAGCCAAGTCTGGAGAATAAGCAGCATGCGCCAGTATTTCCCAACTGAACGTCTCGATCCTTTCCTTGACCCGTTTCGCTGTGTGTGATGGGGAATTATCGTGAAGAAATAGTATATTACGTGCCTAGGCACACAATGAGGGTTATTGCGTGACAAGCGACAATGCTCGCAGGAGATCGAAGCCGAGACGAAGCCGAGGCGCGATCAGTCCTGTGAGCATTGTCGCGAGTCTCGCAATTTCCCGAATTGTGTGCATTGGCACGTATTCTATTTTATGTGACTTTGGTGCGGATACGAGTTTTTATGCGTACACTCGAATCTAATCTAGTATTTTAGTTGTTTGCGGCGCTAGTCATTACACTTGATATGTCACGACTAGTCCCGGCCATTTTGAGTTTATCGATCTTCTGTAGTAGTAATGGATTCTAATAAATGCATGCGCAGTTCAAATGTACAAGGCTTTGCCATTAAGGTGCTAACGCTGTACGAAGAAGAAGTGAGAAAAAGAAGAATAAGAAAAAGATTGCGTTCCGCTGTAAGACTATATGCGCATACGCAGTTAAATTTTTACATTGTATTCCTCTGTAACGGAATACACAACATTCCGTTACTCTCAGCTGTAACGGAAAAACGAGTTTCCGTGCCGGAGGCACATAAAATAACTTCGTGTTGCCTTCTTCGATAATCCGGTCGCTTTTCTTGTAATGCTCGATTTAAATCGATCATTTGCTGTTGGTAGCGATTCGTGTTGACAGTTTCACCAGGTTTTAGCAGCTCATAATAGATAACACCCTTCTGATACCAGTCTTCGAACTTTTTCGGTGGTTTTCCACGATCTTCGTTTCTCACATCAAAATTACCACTTTTGAATTTTTTAAACCACTCTAAAGACTGTGTTTTGTCAAGAGCATGTTCACCGTAAGCTTCGATAAGCATTTGATGCGATTCTGCAGCAGTTTTCTTCAAGTGATAATAAAAAACCTGTGCTGTCCGCAAATCGTAGTTCGTAGGCACAAAACTCGACATGTTGATGCTTGTAGTAAATACACTGGTATATCGAACTTGGGTTGTTGTGTACTGAAAATATTTCTCAGCTGCTAGAGGGAGAAGATGGCGCTGCAGAAGCGGTCGTACGGTCCCTAAACTGATGGCAAGCACCATCTATAGGAAAATTCCGGTTTCATACTTCTAGACCTGGTAAAGTTGCGCTGGCTATCTGCGCAGGTAAATTTTTGTAACCTCAGAAGTTGCTTAATTTAATATGGTGAAGTTCCAGTACATTTAAGGAGGTTCTATCAGTACATAGCTAGTCAGAATAAAACATTTTGTGCAGTTGACTCACGAGGTAGTTGATGTGGCAATACCGCCTCGTTTTTTTAGTGTCCCTTTTAAATTTGGCATCATAAGAGGCATTTTATTGAACTAGATTATAAATCTAAGGAATTCAGGTGTGAATACTATAACAGGGCAAAGGTGTATGTAGGCTCAATGTTTCTTTTTGAATAGCACGTCATAACTTACCAACGTATACTCGGCTGCGATGTTGCCATATCTACTACATTATCACTCAATATCATGATTTTTGTAACATTTATTTCCATTTTCATTGATTTACAAGTACCCTTCTAACAATATTGTAAGCTAAAAATGTTTTTTAGATATTTTTCTCACTATTATAAAAGATTTAATCGATATTCAACCGGTAATAAATGTGTGTTGGGTAATTGAAAACAATGAAAAGGTAGTTGTCCATAAGAGCACATGTTAAATGACGGAAAATATTTATTAAAATATCTTAGCTCACAGGTACCCTGGAGTCTTGAAAATTTGACTGATTCATTTTTATGCATTTAAATAACTATATGTTTCAAGTTTCATCCTTTTCTGAACGTTAATTCGTTTTACGATAGAACCTCTTTAATTTCATTCAATAATGGATGCATGCACGGAAAAAAATAGTTGAAGTAATTTTACTCAACTTACGATCAAATTTGTGACATAAGGACAAGTTAGAAGTTATTTAGTATTACTGTAATTATTTTTGATATATTAAATGTTCAAAAATAAATCGCAGTTGAGTAATATTCAGGTGTAAGGTGAATTTTAAAAGCGTGCATTAAAATTGTCTGAATATATATATATATATATATATATATATTATTACTCGTAGTATGATTCTAATAAATCATTCTTTTATTAAACCACAAAAATATTAGCGCTTTCCCCAGGCCGTGTTCGCGAGCATAGGCGATAGCGGCCACTATACTTTGATCCTGTTTTGAGCTTACGCCAGATGGCGCCGAAGTATAATTTCTTAAACCTCACCCCGCTGACCACCGCACCGTAGTTGCATCACTAATGGCTGCTAATGGTCACTAAAATGTGCTAAGATACTGAAGGATAGGAATAAACTTGGAGGTTTAATAAAACTATTTAAGTAATTGTTATTAAGTGAGTATTCGAATCGCATTGATAAACTTGCTTTTTGTGATTGCAGTTTTCTGATAAGTGCATCCTTACATACATGGAGTATTATTATTTCAATGTATATATTTGTAATTTTGGGACGCTTGGGTGATCATCTCTATTTGTGTTTAGCCTGACAGTACTCTGCGATACACAATTAAAACTCCGTGTATGTGAGGATGCACTCATCAGGAAACTGCAATCACAAAAAGCAAGATTATCAATACGATTCGAATAATTACTCGATAATAATTACTTAAATAATGTTATTTAACTTAAAAGTTTATTCCTATTTCATTATTTCCTGAATTATCTAAACATTATCTGAATATGATCTGAACATGATCTGAACAGTCATCTATTATCTTATTTTAGGGTTTTGAGCTTACGCCAGATGGCTCTGACGAAATCTATGTTGGGCCACGGCTAAAGCATTACGCGGGCATGGCCTGGCTTTCCCTCCATTCTACTCTACGTTTTAAGATATAATGCAGACCTGAGAAATACCATTCAGAATTGACCGAAATTTAACATATAGGTAGATTTTAGTGTAGAAATGACTTAATTAAATTTTTGTGTATGTAGGGTACGTGAGAAAAAAGTTACTAACATTTTCTTTTTCGAGCGTTTACCATTGAGTCTTATGGGGAAATACGGTTTTTACAAAATTGAAAAAAAAACTGCTGTTCAGATTTTAACGTATGAGCTAAGTAATTAGTTAATGTATATGAAATTGAGACGATGTGGCAACGTCGCAACGATCCATCATGAAGAGAGAAACATACGCAACAACCGAGCGTTATATATATATTTAAAATCCTATACCTCTAAATTGATCACCCTTTATATATATATATAAAGGGTGATCAATTTAGAGGTATAGGATTTTAAATTGAAATAAAACAACGAAAATTCAAATTGATATGGCAATCTTTTTTATTTTTGTGTAAAACCATTCAGGACATTTATTTTTTAAAGATAACCCCTTTCAAATGTTGGCCGCAACTGCGCTTTAATTGGTCCATTCGTAAACACCAATTTTGAATGACTCGTTCGAGGACTTCGGTCGGTATCTCGCTAATAACTTCAGTAATGTTGGCTTCCAATGCCTCAATAGTAGCTGGTTTATCCACAAAACATTTAGACTTTACATACTCCCACAAAGAAAAGTCCAAAGGTGTGATATCACACGATCTTGGAGGCCGATCCACCGGTCCGAGACGAGAGATAAATTGCTCACCGAAACGACTACGCAGTAAATCCATTGTTTGACGGGCTGTATGACATGTAGCGCCGTCTTGTTGGAACAAAATATCGTGGAGATTACGGACTTCAATTTCTGGCATCAAAAATCGCCCAAGTAGTGCCATAAGATAGGCCAAGTTGTTGAGATCGGCGCCGAATCGATTCTTCCGGGTTTCCGCAAAAACTCTCATTTACAGCCGCAATATTCTCTACAGTTCGGGCTGTACGTGGTCTAATCGGTCGAGTATCATCCAATAATGTTAAATTATTCTCGAGTTTGACGATGGTATGCCGAATAGTGCGTTCGGTAGGATGATTATGTACACCATAAATTGGCCTGAGCGCGCGATAAACACTTTTCACAGAGCGTCCATTTTCGTAATATAATTGTAAGATTTGTAAACGTTGTTGAGGCGTAAGTCGATTCCATGATGAAATGTCAATAAAAATTGAATAAAATTGTGTATTTAGTTTGACAGTAGTCACGCGTGACATGTCAATAAAACCCTATTGGAAAAAGTACCTCCAATTTGATCACACTTTACTTTTCGTCTTGCTACGCAACGTTGGTACATCTAAACACCACAATAGTCAAATGCGTGCATTCGCTTTCTTGACTAGGTGAGTTTCTGCGTTACTACCTTAATTGAGAGTTGAGTAAACCGTGAATCGCAAGATTTATTCGAATAGCTATATTTATTCACGCAGGAACGAATGAAAGTAATCTGCGCCTTGGGCACACATAACAAAATTTTAATTTATTATTTTATTTTATTTGAAGAATTTAACATCTTTCTGTGGAAAAAAGACGCTTTCGACTGCGCTGGGATTCGAAACTTGAAATCATATTTAATGATCAAAATCAATTGAAAACATACAAAAAACAATTACAGTTTAGTTTAGTACTCTCTAAATCCAAAATAGTGGATTCCACCTATAAACTAGTGATTTTAAAAATTCATCGTACTCAGGCCTACCCGACTCTGTGTAGTAGAAATGGCCGATGAGTGAGCTTAGGGAGGGCAGAGAGGGCGGTAGATTAGTTATAAAAGTGGTGGTAGATGGCGCCAGATGTTTGCGGGTGAGGGACGAAGAGAGGAAAGGAGATTGCGCTGTCACATTAGCACGCATAAGTGAGGTTATGTTTTAGTTGTGCTTGCATGTTACTTGTCTCTGATTATTATATTTGCAAATAAGTAACAAAATGTATTTGTGCTAACGTTTGTATACATTGATGGTTTAAATGTGTGGAATGAAATTTTTAATTGAATATAAATTAAATAATTAATGCAAAATCTAGGCAATATTAGATAGAAAATACGTAAAAATCATTACAGATATTATTTCATATTTTGTGTGTGGTTTTTCCAGAATCTCGCATCAATTTTTCAATTTATTGTATATTACAAATTTTATTCACATTTTCAAAAATCAACTCATAAAAGAGGTACTCATATATGAAATTTAGAAACTATGTATATAGGAGTCTTTTATATAAGTTGCTTTTTAAGAATGTGAATAAAATTTGTAATCGACAATAAATTGAAAAATTGATGCGAGGTCCTGGAAATATCACACAGAAAATATTAAAAATATCTGTAACAATTTTTACGTTTTTCTATTTTATATTGCCCAGATTTTGCATTAATTCTTTAATTTATATTAAATTGAAAATTTTATTTCACATATTCAAACCATCAATGTATACATGCATGCGAACTAATACATGTGCACAAAGTTTTAGTTGCATTTTATAACAGCATCCTATAACATATCAGGAAACGATTACAACTGAGAATGAAATAAAAACGCGAACCTTAGATAAATACATCTATTGAGCATGAATCAAAACAATTGAAAATCAGGTGCTTTTTGCGAGCGAACTCGTGTGGCATTCAAAGCCTGCACAGTAGTACTCTCAGGAAGGGCAAAACGTAGGTCATCCCTATTGAAAAACTTGACGTAAGAAACGACGTAAAAGACGACGTAAAAAATGACATGAAAAACGACGTAAAAAACGACATGAAAAACGACGTAAAAAACTACATGAAAAATTGGGATAGTTTTTTACGTCGTTTTCTATGTCATTTTTTACGTCGTTTTTTATGTCGTTTTTCATGTCGTTTTTTACGTCGTTTTTCATGTCGTTTCTTACTTATTAATGGCAAATTATGATTAAAAACACTATTGAATTAAAGAAAATTACTCTACTGATTTTTCAATCGAACGTACATTACGAAGAGACTTACAATTGAAGGAAATAAATATGGATTGTTTTGCGGTTTATGTTTAGTTTATTAATTGCAAATTATGAAGCACATATCCCACATAAAGGTAAAGAAAAAAATATAAAAGTGCACTTTTCTTCTTTTACATTATACCTTGAATATATAAGGTGCCCTACCATCTGTAGCACCCCTTGTACTATGCGATAGAGGAAAATAAAATAATGAGAAAAATTCTTTTTCTAAACTTTGTCGGAACCTCAGTTTGGGCAGAATAAGGGTTCAAAGTTGGGTTTAAGTGACCAATCAGGAGCGACCATTTTTACTGAACACGTACTTGTCCCCAGCGTTAAAATTCAGTCTGAGTTTGACGGCACACTTCAGCTCTCGCAGCATTCGCAAATAAAAATAGTTACTCCTCATTGGCCACTTAAGCTTAACTTTGAACCCTTATTCTGTCCAAATTCCTCTATCACACAATACAAGGGGTGCTGCAGATGGTGGGACACCCTGTATAAAGTGGCAGATAAAAAACTTAAAATAATTTATTCTTATTCCGCAAAATAAAAATAAACAACGAATTAGAATAAGTAACAATTTCTGTTTTCTTAACGCTCAATATTGATGAATGTATGCATCTTATGGGTATCTTAAATATACAAAGTGATAAGATGGAAGAATTAAGTGAGTCAGTCTTGTCCTGCAAAAAAAAGCCTACGAACATTTTCTTACGAAACTAAAGTAAACAACGAATTAGTAAAAAGTAAAAGAAAGTCTTGGAAGAAAAGTTCTACCGTCATTTAATATGTATATTACGTAATGTTGTGGTAATTTTCTACGTAAGTAGTAAATTTTTTCTGATAGGTATCTCCATACTTTTCTTACTCTAGCTTGTCGTTGAGATCAGGAAACACCGGCGTCTGAGATTTTTTCGTATAGCAACTCTGCGAAATGAATATCGAACGTATGTAAAAAACAAGAATAAAACGTAAGGATCAAGTATTTTTTTTAAAGTGTTATTGACAAAAAATCATGAGTTGTAGTAAATTTTTGCATGTGAAGAAAGCTCAAGGCGCATTTTTGGAAAACCTACCCTTTATCAATTGGTATTTCCTTGGAGTTAATATTTTTCTTATTGCTTCTTCATTATCTTGCGCATTTTTATTGGCTCTGCTTGGATTCAGACACCTGCTAGATAAATAATCTAAGTTAGGAGATTTTTTTAAATATTTATAACTTCTTGAAGTCAATGTGACTTTTTAAGCACATATAGGCATTATACAATATAATATTGTTGAGGATGATGGCCTTTCTGGTATTTTTGTAAATAGATGTCATGCAGGAAATTAATACCTCATTTTAAAATCATTTAAAATTGAAATATATTTCATTCCTACCAAAAGTCAACGTTTCGACTGATCTCTCAGTCCTTATCAAGACTAAAGAAATGTAATATCATCATGGATTAAATAAACAGATAAACAAACAAACAACATAAAGTCTTAACCTGCAGCAAAAAATATCAGAACATTGTTACCTTTAATAAATCGTTGTATCGGCTTCAAATGTGTTTAAAAATTCAGATATAAAAAGTCGTGTAAACATTGTTTATCTGTGTATTTAATCCATGATGATATTACATTTTTTCAGTCTTGATAAGGACTGAGAGATTAGTCGAAACGTTGACTTTTATTAGGAATGAAGTATATTTCAATTTTAAATGATTTTAAAATGAGGTATTAATTTCCTGCATAACATCTATTTACAAAAATACCAGAAAGGCCATCATCCTCAACAATGTTAACAAAAACTGGTAACAACTAAACAAATTTTTCTGAATATTATACAATATACTTACTTCATCATTGACGCGGATAACTCTACTTGCTGGTCGTTGGTGACTGACTTCACCAGTGATGGGAATATCTCTGTTCGCTTGTGGTTGGTTATTGCCCTCATTATTGTCATTGTCTCGGGTTGATCGTTGATCAGGGGTGATAACAAGAGTTGCATTTTTCTCGTGTCCACATTTACCACTATTATTACGTGACGCCAACGCTGACTGAGAAATTGGTGCAGAGTGTCGTCGATGAATTGTTTGCTGAGGTGTTTCTTGCAAAACGCTTGAAATTTCTAATTCTGACCGAGCTCGCAAGCGTAATACCGAGGACGTAGGATTCTTAATGATTTCCCGGTCCATATAATTTTCAAACCCTACATATCAAAGAAGAAAGTGTTTTAAAATTTCAAAAAATTGAAGCAAATACATTTAATTTTTAGTGTTTAAAGAAATATAAACAAATTAATTATTTAAAAAGAAATACAGTTATTTATAATTTAAAAAGAAAATTTAAACTTTCAAAAATGGAAAATTTAAAATCAATAAAATTTAAATTTAAATGTTTGTCAATGAAATTCTCAAAAAATAAAATTTGATTTCAATTTGTTAAACCAAAAAGAAAATGGCATTTGCTTGCTTAATACCATACAAAAGTTCTCGATAGTAGGTGAACTGTTTACTTCAAAAATATATTGCAAGATTGTTAAATATTGTATTTCAACTATAAATTTGTCAAATTTATACAATTTTAAATTAGAACTTTTCATAGTTGAGCATTCCGTGCTTAATTTTCAAGCATTAACATTTTTATCATTTTAAATCTTCAAACTTCATTCAATGAAAAATAGAAAAGGAATATTAAAAATGTATATCCTACTTCGAAAATACTGTTCACATTGGTTTTGAACATAAAGGTCGAATAAAAAAAACTTACTGTCTGAACTCAAGTTCAATTCTTCACCTTCTTGCAGAATGATAGTGTCATGGGACAAAGATCTATCATCATTTATGTGAGATATGTTTTCTTCCAAGTGCAGAAGATCCCTTCTAGAGTCATACTTCTGAAAAACACATATTACATTACTAAGTGAAGTTTAGATTTACATATTTTAGGTTTAAATTGTAGATAATAAACTCAATACTTTTTTCAGTTTCTTTTGCTCCTTCAACCGCTGCATCCTGCATCTGATTGTCTTCTGAAGTTGTAAACAAATACAATACGTAATAGAAGATATTTTTTATTATACTTACAATTAATAAAAGTTAATTCTTAAATAATGGGCTTACCAGGTTCTTCATCTAAATCAATCCCAATAACCTTTCTGTTTCTAAGTAGCTCGAAATTTTTCAGGAAAATTTTTTTATTTTCATGCTATTTTGCGGATTGAGTGGGGAAATGTAATTTTCTTATCACTGGCTGTTGGATAAGGAAAGAAGGAAATATTATGTGAAAAATTTGAAAGGATTAGTAGTGTTTTGTTGAAAAAGAATTTATAAAAATATATTTTGCAAAATAACTAAGATTTTTTACCTTTTTTGGCTTCGCTGGCGGCCTCACTTTTTTGAATTCCTTATACCCTGATGAGAAACTTATGTTTCGTTTGTTGGGATATTTTAAACGCTTCTCTGCCTTTTGTTTGCGTATGTCTGCCTCGCTTGCTAAAATTAAAATGCAATTATAGAATTATTCAATAAGATAAACGTCCCATTAATCACGGCGGTCTTAGTAATCGTGAAAATTGGTTATAATTCAATATATATTTAGAAAATATGATGCTAACATAATATAATAAAAAATGAATTAAAATTATTTCACACCATATAAAGAGTATGAAAATTTGTTTCACGACTAGTGGGACGTTTACCTTAACACATAAATATACCCAGGTAACAAAAAGTGATAGGCTTAAAATTGGTGTGAATTGCATATTTTAAAATTGCAGTTTTTCCGCTTAATTGTGCGGTGGATATTTGAATCGGCAAGGTTTTGGAATCGGCAATTTGATCCCAGAACGATTAAACAACAAATTTGTTCAATTGCTTTTACGCTTCTTCCAATCGTATAAATTTCTTTTACTAATGTTAATCGTAAATTTGAAGAATGAGATGAATAATTCATTAAATGTATCTTGAAGGTTCAAACTTTGTGGACTGAGTCACTTAATCGTAAAACTACGATTAAACCTCTTCCGAACAAATTCATACGCTTGAAAAATCCTGAAAACAATTCTACAATGTTTTCATATAATCTTTCCCATATTAAATTGCAGATTCAGAATCCTTTAATCATAAATTTTAAGATACGCAGTTCACAGGAATTTCAACTAATTGTTTTTTTTGTTTCCTGGTTACAATTTCGCAAATTAAATATTTAAAAATACATAGTTTAACATTTTATTAATGAAATTAGAAACTTGAATTTTAAGGTTATAACCATTATCCACTGTCCTTAATATATAATAAAAATATTTTAAGTAAGAACTGGTGTTTCAAAACTTTTTTATAATAATCTAAATCAATATAATTTAATCTTTCATTCTTTGCCATGTTTTAAGTGTATAATGCAAAATGTATAATTCCTTTCTAAATACATAAAATATTAAAGCAAATATCTACTTACTTCCCAAAAGAAGGATATATGCATTGTAAAGGTAGTCATCGTTTTCTTTGCTACCATTCCACCAAATTTTGTACTTCTGTGATGTATTAAAGTCTTTCCGATGCTTCGGAGAAAAGTTTATTACAGATGCGACTGGAACCACTTTCTCGACACCATTAACAAAATACGCGTATACAGTTGAAACTTTTTCTCCTGCCATTTCCCAATTTTCCAAAAATATAAACAAAGAATTATTAATAAACATTAATAAAGCACGGCACCGGCAGCGACAACCGGCATCCATAACTCACTGGACCGCACTTTTCAATCGTCACGTGGGTCCAAGCAAATTAGTGCTCATGCGCGATTTTTAGAAACTTCAAGCATTAAAGAGCATTCACACGATTATTTTTCAAAAATATTATCTTTCGCCACAATATCGGATGTAGCGTAACTAGATATTGTTAAAGTATTAAAGTAAAATTATTTTATTTATTTTCAAAAATGTTTATTAGTTTCTTACCTGAAAGACGCTGCCAAATATTTGAATTATTATGGTGGAAGTAAACAAAATGTAGTACACATCTCTCCTATCAGCCAATGGGAAAAGTGTAACACATCTCTCCTATCAGCCAATGGGAAAAGTGTAATATTTTCCGCCATTTTTTTATCGGGTATTATATCTTAGTAGTAATCACTAACTTATTCACAGTCACTAGTGTATATACAAGTATAATGATCGACATTGCTACATTGCTCAGAGCTTTCATAAACTGGTCGTCAGTGTTATGATACGGTATCGTTGTTTGAATTGTAACGGATATTAAATTTGAAATAAGGACAAGTAAAAATAGTGAAGGTGAAAATTTGAAAAACGGGATCTGCTGTACATAAAGCGTTGTGTTGTTTTCGCAATCAAGTAACGACATTTATAAGTTTCACCCTTGCTCTGAGCATTATTGAACATAAAGTCGGAGAATATAAGTAAGTATATATAAAAAATGCATGTTATTCGAAAAATTGTACAATACTCAGATGTATAAAAACAATAATAAGAAATTGAAAAACAATAATTCCTTTAATAGCTAACGTTTTATGAGGTTAGAATCAAAATTAATACTTATTTCGAAATAAATATTTTTAGAGTGCAACCATAAATAAAATGAGCAAAAGAAATAATTAATAGTCGTGATTGTTGTAAACGATCATTTTGACTTAGTGTAACAATATTTTTGTAAAATTAGTCCTTATCAAAAGTTGTACAGATAATTGTTAAAAGTTGATCAAATTTTAATAAATCTTCGTTCCTAAAATTTAAGAAAATATGCGTGAGAAACTTAATGCATTGGAAAATTAAGCTAAACTAAGATTTGAAGAAATTTCAAATACAATTAACAAAGCAGTGAAAAAATAAAAATACTTATTTTAGATATTTCAATGTTTAAAAATTAAAATTTTCGTTAATTTAAAAAAACAATTAAATTTAAATTCAACAACTAATAAATTTCACTTTCAGTTAATTCTATACTTCGCAATAAGAAACTCTATAATAGATTCATTTTCCAAATGTAAGGTATGACAATTTTTAAATTTCTTAATAAGAATTAGCAGAATTTTTAAATAAAAATATTGAAGCTTTAGCTCATTCTTTGATAAATGAGAAATCAGAACATTACGATACTAATCCTCAAGAAAAATTTGATAACTGAAACTCTGACTAAAGTAAAATAATTTAAGGGCTTCAAAAAAGAGTTCCGAAATTGTTTACTTCTGTTTTCTTAAACATTATCA
Organism: Diplolepis rosae; assembly: GCA_030998225.1. Taxonomy (NCBI): domain Eukaryota; kingdom Metazoa; phylum Arthropoda; class Insecta; order Hymenoptera; family Diplolepididae; genus Diplolepis; species Diplolepis rosae. Next base: position 19,489,849 of record JAPYXD010000723.1, on the reverse strand, counting down.
TATTCCTTGACATTTCTTTTTCAATTCAACATTAATTTCATTTCACTATTTGCTACATTTATTTATTTTGTAGATCATCATGGATAACCGTCGATCGTACAAACAGTACTCAGAACGCGGGTCAGCTGATCCTATTCCATCGTCATCTAAATATAGATACAAAAAAATGCGAAAAGAAGAGGTAAATGATTCAAATTTATATACGATACGAATAATTTTTAATTCAGTTTTGAATTTATACTATTTGATGTATATCACATATAGTTCTCTCTCAAATTATCCTTTCAATAATAATATTGCTATTCTTGAAAGCAAGATTATCAATTTTTTCCTGAAATCTAATTTTCGTGGATCAACTACCTTAACTTTAATTAGGGAACCAATGAAGAATCTTTTGAGTTGTCTCCAGACAATACGGACAGTAATCTCGAAATCAACAGTGAATCACCTGCTGGTGCTACGGAGGAAGGAATATTGCAGGATAACTTGTCCATTGAAAAAACATGCAAGAGTATTCAGAATGATTTGATACAAGAAGAGCAACATGAGGTAGACAAAATTTTATGAATTTCAATATACATTATATTATTTTTTTGAGAATATATAAAGTCCTCGGTTGACTAATTTATCGTTTTGTTTCATGCATGGGAAAAAAATTAATTTGAATGATCTAACTTTTCTAACTGCAACATACATATTATATTAAAATTTTGTTTGAGACTTTCCGATTTCTTATAAAATATAATTCAATGTTTGAAGGTATTTCTGGATGCCATACGTGAAAAAACATATAATAAAGTTAATGACGTTGAAGAGGTCGTTCGGTCTCTGTCAGAAGAGCTGGATTCCATAGAAAATAACGATGCAGTACAGCACATTGAGGTATTCATCTTTCTATAACTCTCCGGACATACACTGGGACCTCCATTTAGTGTTTTTCCATTCAATGGTATGTTCACGCTTTAAACTCGTGAGAGGTTGAAAAGTGCAGTATAGAAGGAGTCGTTATAAGACCAGTCGATTTATACGGGCGTACACAATAGAGTTACAATCTAAATATGACCTTGGTTGTTTATGATTTCACGCTTCACTGAGCTTAGTTTGGTTAGTGCACAAATCTCTAAACAGCAGACTAAATAGAGGTTCCAGTGTAAATATGTTTATATGCGTATTCAACTAGAACATATGTAAAATTATATTACGGAACTGTTTGTTTTTATCTGAGGATTACCTGAGTTTTGGGACACAACCCCCGAAATTGCCCCTGTTATCCGATTTTAGTGTATTTGAAGCATCCATTTTCTTCAAGAAAAACTGAAACCAAGCCGATGTAGTATATTGTTTTACCAGGAGCCAAGGCACGTGTTTATTTTTTGCAAAACACATACTAAAGAAGTACTTCAAGTCCCTGTAGAGCGATAGTAAGGACATCCATTTGCGACCGGCGTTTTCCTTTGTATCTGCTTCCGTTTCTTAGGTTCTACTTTCGTTTTTTAGGTCCTATTTTTAGTCCTTACATCTACTGAACAGCTTGACAATATGAGTTATATTTTTCCAATGTACGCCGTTGACACGCAACCTACGTTTTCGACATGGCTAGTATTCATGTACGCAATTTCAAATTTCCTACCAAGTACTATATTTATACATATTATTGATATAACATATTCGCAGTCCACTGAGTTTTAAATGTGCACCCTCAATATAGAGACTCAAAATACTTCTTTAGGACGTATTTTGGAGAAAATATCTTGTGCGCTACGTAGTTCGACCATTTTGGCTTTAATACGTCGGTCCTCGCCCCCAAAACGCGTGTCTAAGCTCCTAGCAACACAATATACTATTTTTACTAATTCTGACTCCAGTTAGAATGAAAGTAAAATGTTGGAAATTAGTTAATAACTTTGTGATGAGGAATAATAACCTGCAAGTAAAGGAAGTTATTCAACAGTTATTTTTGAAATTTTGGCGATATTTGAAACATTATTTTTGAAACAATTAAAAGTTGTTTATGTTATATCAAGTGCGTTGTTTTTTATTCATAAACTTAACTTTATTTTAAAGTACCTCTGAACGAAGTTTCAACTTTAAAGTTACTACATTTTTTTCAAAATTCATTGCACAGATATGGTTTCCAATAATTGATTTCCTTTTTCAGTTTGAAGATGAAGATAATTATTTCATAGATGCTCTACACGATGATAATTTCATTATATATGAAGAAATGGATGGAACAGGAAATGTAGACGAACTCTCTCTGCAGTCTTTTGACTCTCTTGAAGACATGATAAATAGCAAGAGGTTTCAAGAACCCATAAACGTTCCGGTTGATAAAAGCGTTGGTGACATAATTCTAATGATTGACAAAATTTTTTACCCCAGAAATTGTACAGAACTTCATGCGACTTGCACAGAATGCGGCGCGTACATTGGTAAATTCATGCGTAAAGATCGATCTTTAAATTGTGAAGTGTGTAAAGCTAAAATCGACGTTAAAGACTGTTCATATAAGGATTTTTTCGTCATGCTAGATATTGCCTCTCCTATTTCGAAACTGATAGAAACAAATAGCAAGTACTACAATTATATTGTAAATGAAAGACTGCATGAAAAAGGTCATATCCGAGATATTTACGACGGTAAGCGTTACAGAGAATTTGTAAAAAGTTTGAGCACAGAAGACCAACATCGATATGCTACTGTAACATTCAATACTGATGGTGCGCCTTTATTCAAAAGCTCCAATTATTCTATTTGGCCTATATATGTGATGGTGAACGAATTACCTTATAATATTAGAACCAAAGAATTAATTTTAGTAGGTCTTTGGTTTGGAAAAAACAAGCCGAATATGAATGTTTTCCTTGGCCCGTTTGTGGAGAAAATGTACAGTCTTTCATCGACAGGAGTTCAGTGTCTAATCAGGCCGTGCAAACCTAATGGAAAGGTGGTGGACCGTTAGCAACTAGCGCCGCGTACAGCACTGCGCATGAACTACCATTATTTGTGCACGTGTTAGTGCATATACATGCATACTTAGGTTCTTTAAATGTGTTACAAAGAATATATTCAAATAAAATTAAAAGGAAATTGAAGATTTAGCGCAAAATTGTTAAAATTTAATTCAAGATTGAAAAGTTATGTTGATATCAACTCACTCTTTAATTACATTTACACAATTTTGCCTTAAATCATGGTTTTCTCGTCATAAATAAAAATCAAAAATATCTGTAATTTGTATTTTTATTTTCAGAAAATATAGTTGCTTAGCAAATTTTGCGTTGACTTTTGTACTACAAGATAATCGAACACTTTGTGGGGTCGAGATAGCTCTCTTCGGTGTTGTGTGAAAGTCTTCTCCAAATACATCCTTGCTGCTTCCTGCTTCTGGGATATCTTCTGATTCTTTTCTCTGGAATATAGATTAAAAGCATTTAATTTATATGAATATTTGAAATTTATTTCGTAGGTATTTTATAAAATAAATAAAAATAAATTTTATAAAATAAAACTCCAGTCATATGTTTCGCGAAATTTTGGTGGGAATTTATGACATTGTGGAATTTGTATTGGAAATTCTCAGCTATTTTTTCATAAATAATCCTTTGTAATTTTATACTATATATGTACTTGCATCTATATCTTCAGTAACATTTAGACAGAAGTACACTGCCGGTCGAAATTATTTGTTCACGTGTTGTTTCAGCTATTCCTAAAGTGTCTTAATTTTTATAATAACAAGTTGAAATTTTTTTCTCTATCATAAAATAAAAGTTAATAAAATTTTGCAAATAACAAAAATAAAACAAAATAAAAAATAATAAAATAAATTTTTAAATAAAATAAATTTTTTTTTTCACAGAAAAATTTCTTCAATTTATATTGGAAAATACTATCTAGTTTTAAATAACGTTGGATTAATTCTAAATCAGAGGTTGATAAGGTCGATATAGTAGAGTTCCGTTGTCACGTACAGTGATACACTCTTCTAATGATCGACATAATCGACTGAAATGATTTAGAAAAATCAGAAAAAATAACAAAATTTTAATTTTATAAAAAAATATTTCAGAAAACTTGAAATTTCAATCATTCTGAAAAATATTAACAACTCTGAAATTAATTAAGATTTTTAAAACTTTTTTGTCTCATTTAAATAGTAGGTTTTCATAGTATTTTGCTAACTAATCAAGATATTTTCAGATTTTTTTTCCTGGATTCTACCCGGCGTCAAAAATGATACAAAAAGGTCATAAAATTTTAAAAATGTGTAGCTACTTACAAGAAATTTTTAAAAACCAATGTGTATCATATTTTAATAAAATTTATAGATTACTGTCTTCATTTGAAAATTTTCGACATGTTTGTACCATGTTTGACCCCAGGGTAGAATCCAAAAGAAAAATTCTAAAAATATCTTGATAAGTTAACAAAATACTATGAAGAGTAACCTTCAAAATGAGACCAGAAACGTTTAAAGGTCTTAATTAATTTCAGTGTTATTAATATTTATTCAAAAAGATCGAAATTTGACGTTTTTTGCAATATATTCTTATAAAATTATCATTTTGCCTTCAACTTGGGCTCACTAGATGCAAAATTTAAATAATTATAAAAATTAAGACACTTTAAGAATACCTAACACAGCAGGTGAATAAATAATTTTGACCGGTAGTGTATATACTACTTTTTTAGTTTGGTATCTCAAAATTACGTGCTAGAATTTTATTGTCATTCCTAAGGAAATTAAAAATATTGTTACTTACGTGTGCAAACTGCACGCTACTTTCTTCAAAGTCTCGTGTGCCTTCTGCAGGTTTTTCTACTTCGGGAATGAAAATTTCGAAGTCTGATGGGGAAGAAACACTCGCCGGTATAATGTTCACATCACTTCCACTCGACACATCACTACACGACGGTAAATTTAACGACGGAAAAATGTCGATGACAAATAAAAAATTGTCTTTCTAGTACTTCGAGGTATCCTAACCTCGACAAGTAGGGATTTGAGCATGCTTCTATCCATCGTTGTCCGGCATTTTCTTTCTTCGGAAACCGATGAATTGACACATTGTTCTTCCGACCCCTTTTGGAGGTACACCCACTCACAGCACACTGAATTTCGTACTTCGAATTCATTTTAAATGATTATAAAGCGCGATCGCGTACGAATTGTTGATACATGTATACAACAACGACGGAACTCATACGAAGCCGTTCCCTTTGCCGCACTCCGCCCGCTTCCGACAACTAGCGCCGCGTACACCACCGCACATGAACTATCCTACGGGGACACCTAATACATTAGAGGTCGACCTGCCCTGTGTCTAATAAACGGGGTCGAACTTTCCATTAAAATCTTTGCATTGATATGCTGTGTCGATTCAGTAGCCCGCGCCCCAGTGCAAGGTTTTGTACAGTTTAACGGATCGTACGGCTGTAATCAATGTTTACACCCCGGCGTATCGGTTAAAAGTAACCCTAAAAATAAACGTTCTGGGAATATAAAATATCCTTTGCTTAACACGATGCCGAAGGAGAGAAACGTCAAAGACACCTTAAAACACATGGAAGAAGCAGCTACTTCAAAAAAATCTGTTTTTGGAGTTAAAGGTCCATCTCAATTAATAAATTTAATGTATTTTAACATTATTTTTGGTGTCGTCGGAGATAGCATGCACTGCTTTACCGGCGTAAGTAAACAGTTTGCTACAACGTGGTTTGGCAATGCGAAAAAATTTGGTTTATTCTCTAAACGAATGATTTCGGAAATTGATACACTCTTAAGAAGTTTGAAAGCGCCTCATCAGATAGTTCGATTAACACGTATGTTTTCTGATAAGGAGTTCTGGAAAGCGCGAGAATGGGAAAATTGGACTCTATTTTATAGTTTACCAATTCTAAGAAATATACTTCCAACTAAATTTCTTTTGCACTGGGCTCTATTCGTTGAAGCTACGTACTTGTTACTCAAAGACGATGTTCAGGTATATGAAATAGATTTGGCAGATCAACTGTTCCACAAATTCGTCGGTGAAACTGAAATGTTGTATTCAAAAGTATCTATGACCTATAATGTTCATTTACTCTTGCATATGGCAAGAAGTGTTTACGATTGGGGACCGCTTTGGTCTCACAATGCTTACGCGTTTGAATCAGGGAATGGGCAATTGTTAAAAGTTATCCAAGCAGCAAAGGGCGTTCACCATCAAATTTGTCGCCGAATCAGCTTACAATACAGCATGCTAATTTTAAAAGACCGTATATACCCTGAATGCTCATCCACTGTGAAGCATTTTTGCAATAACATTGGCGTGACAATGGTCCAAAAGACCTTGCGAATATCTACAACCAGATATTTTGGTTCTGGTTTCAGTGTTAATAAAGATTGGGTAGAAAAATTAAACCTTTCCGAACAAGCGCTTTCGTATCATAGAATTGTTAAAAGCGGTTGTCTGTATATGGCATCCATAAGAAATAACAAGCGATCAGATAATTCATTTGCACAATTAAGGGATAGCTCCTATGTTAAATTAATAAACTTCATTGTTGGTTCAAACACTGAGAGAGAGTATACAATAGTTCAGAAAATTCAAACTGAAAATTTATTTCCTGACAACTCTTGCAACATATTGCAAAAAATTTTGGAAATAAATGAAGAATCTGCTATCCCTACCGGTGATATTGCAAGAGTTTGTGTGCATGTAGTAAATAATAGTACTCAGTATTTATGTACGGTACACAATTTATACTTTTATTAATAAATTAATTGTGCCTTTTTAATTCAACGTACGCTTTTTTTTTTAAACTCTCAATTATGAAAGATGATGTATTTCACGTACCTACGTATGATTTATAATAAATGAACTAATCCATATTTATTTCCTTCAATTATAAGTCTCTTCGTAATGTCCGTTCGATTGAAAAATCAGTAGAGTAATTTTCTTTAATTCAATAGTGTTTTTAATCATAATTTGCAATTAATAAGTAAGAAACGACATGAAAAACGACGTAAAAAACGACATAAAAAACGACGTGAAAAACGACGTAAAAAATGACATAGAAAACGACGTAAAAAACTATCCCAATTTTTCATGTAGTTTTCTACGTCATTTTTTACGTCGTTTTTCATGTCGTTTTTCATGTCGTTTTTTACGTCATTTTTTACGTCATTTTTTACGTCGTTTTTTACGTCGTTTCTTACGTCAAGTTTTTCAATAGGGATGGGCACAAGCTTCGAGAAGGAGATATATGGGGAAATATATAAACTGAATTTTGTGACTAAAAGAAAAAGCTTGTTGACAGGTGGATAAAGTGTATTAAAAAAAAGGTGATCATGTAAAGATGTGTTTTTTTTTTAAGTTGATAACGATCAATTCCACAGACAGGGTGCAGATAATTGTTGATACACCCTCGCATTCATATGAAGTATAGTATGTCGTCCACTATGCAGCAAATACGTCAAAATAAGTGAGATATTGTACGTGATCAACGTAAAACTTTTATGAGTATAGAAACAATTGCTTCAATAAGTCATAAAATATCAATTGTTCCATACATTGTAGGGGCCAAAGAAGTTTTTATTTTTTTTAACTATGATGTACCTCTCCGAAAATTTTCGAAAAAATATATATTGTCACTTTGAATTTGAGCATGATATAAAAAAAATGGTGGGTGTTCCAGAAGTAATTCACATTAAAAAAATTATTCAAAAATTAAAAAAAAAATGTTTACCCCCCTTTTATAAAACCCTCGCAATATGGATCAAATCTGAGCGGGGGCACCCAGTCCATGCTTGTCCTGCTACGGCCTTAAAAAAAATCGGTGATTTTAGACTTCTACTGAATTCGGAAAACAATATTGATGAAATTAATAAAATAAATGATGTAAATCCCGTGATAAACCCACTTTCATCTCCTCTACTATTTCCCAAATTTTGAAAATATAATTTTATATATTTTGGAAACAAATATGGAAAAACATGAAATCAATAAAATTTGCAATTTTTTCTAAAAGTATATGTCTTTAGATGACGGCAGTTTGTCGACGCGCGCGTGTTGGCACATCGTGCGTCGGATATGCGTTACATATGAAGTTACATAAGTTAGTGTTATCGCCTTCACGGCGTGCCAATTATCCTGCACATCATGCACGCACTATACGGGCTGTTACGGTGTAACAATCATAAATCTAAAGTCTTCAGTACATTAAACTAGAGAATTGTCACAAATTCAATACCTTTTTTTAATACTAAATCCTCAATCTAAAGTAACCAGTATAACATATTTTCTAAAAATCTATAGTGTTTAGAAATCCTCAATTTCTTACAAATTCAACGACTCAATTGTACATCGCCAAGTGTTTAGAAAGTTATCATATTTTAGTGCTTTAATCCTATAGCTGTCTTTCAACTCACGTAGTGTCTCTTCTCAAGGGTTTAAGTTTTATTAAGGCAAAAATCATCGACGCTGCTACACAATGGTTGGGTTTTTCCGAATTGTAACCAATGGACGTCGAGGATACATTGTTCTTGCCGTCCTCTCGATTTTTGACCAATTACAGAAAAACTAGAAAATTTTGTGACACCTTCTATAGCGTATTTCACTCTCAACTTTTCCGAACTTAGTTTTTAAGATAGATACTCTTGGCCTTTCAACGAGAGAAGTAAGTTCACAATCCTTGTATACTCCTCCTCTAATTAATAAATATTGTTAAAAGTAAGAAATCTAACAATAATTTCAAAGTTCGTTTCAATCAAGAGAAGTTTCATTCCATTCAACCTTAATACTACTCAACATTTTGGTCCTTCGAGCCGGATGTTTTGTAAAAGTGAACACGCATCTAAGATAACACAGGCACACAAAAAAAACCAAGTCTCTGATATTTGAACGCGACACATATGTTCCCATGTAATTTGATCCGCTGATCACGAATCCGCGGTCCAATTGACCCCATGACATCTGGGTCAAGGGCATTTGAAGGTCAAAATTGAACACACACATTTGAGTTGAAAAAAATGACTAATCTTTATGTTTTTTGGGTCGCTGAATAATAATTCGAGGTCGGTTTGACCTCAAGTAGTAAAGGTCAAGGTCATTTGAAGGTCAAACTTGTTTATTTTGGAAATAATGCATTTTTGACTGCAGATTCTGAAAGAACGGAAAATTTTACGTCCAAAACTGTATTTTTTAATTTTTTTAATATGATCCAAAGGTCATTTCAAGGTCATTATAAGTGGTGATGTGGAGAATCAATTTAATAACTGCAAAAATACGAAAATATGGTTCCCTTCACCTAAACTATTGCGGTAATATATTTTGGTGATCGTTGAACCAGAATACAAGGTTCGTCTGTCTCCTCAAGGACAAGATAAGGGTCGCCCCATCAAGGTAAAAAAAGAACTGAATCTCTGCAGAACTATAAATATGAGCATTAGCTATTGTTTTTTCTTCTATAACGCTTTCTTTTACTTTCGAAGGATCTGTGTAGCGGATTTATAATTCTTTTTGCGCTCTCGTCATCTTCTTCATCATCTGACACTCGATCTCTTTTCAGTAACCAACAGTAGTCAGCCAACATATTTACTTCCCATTTCCCTTGCCATCTAGTTTCAGCCTCTTTCAGATCTTGATGTAACCGTTCCCCTTGTTCTTCGCTGTAATCTCCCAAGTTATCAGGGAAATAGCTGAGATGAGCATCCATAAAATGAACTTTGTGACTCATCAAACATCCCAAACACTTATAGTTTCTTATCATATTTGCTAAAATAGTTTTGTAGTCATCGCTTTTGTTATTTCCCAAAAAGTTCTGACAAACATCTCGGAAACTGAGCCATGCAGCTTTCTCTAAGTCATTCATGGTATCAATGAATTTTTCATCGTTAAACATTTTACGGATTTGAGGTCCATCGAATATCCCTTCCTTCAACTTCGCTTCACTTAATCGAGGGAATCGCTCCACTAAGTACTTAAAACATTTTTCACCTTTATCCAACGCTTTGACAAACTGTTTCATCAGCCCAAGTTTTATGTGAAGAGGCGGAAGTAAAACTTTTGAGGGATCAACTAAAGGCAGTTTCAGTATATTGTAACTTCCAGGAACTAGTTGTGCTCTTGATTGCCAATTTTTTTTTACATAATGGTTTTCGCGATCTCTACTATCCCATAAACATAGGAAGCAGGGATACTTTGTAAATCCTGACTGTTGACCAAGAAGAATCGTTATTATTTTTAGATCGCCACAAATCTGCCAATTATGTTCTTTATATCGTATTTTATCCAATACGTATTCCACATTTTCGTAACTTTCTTTCAATTGCGTTGAGTGCGCTAAAGGTAGACTTGCGTACCCATTTCCATTATTGAGAAGCACTGCCTTCAGACTCCGTTTTGAGGAATCTATAAACAATCTCCATTCTTCAGGAACATAAATACCTTCTTTCATTTCGTTCATCAAACCTAAAACATCTGTGCAATATACCAGAGTGCCTTCTTCGTCTTTCTTGAAATATTGACGGAATTGTTTTTCTCTATTTCTGTAGACTGATGACTTCGTTCCCCGTTCAAGCATTCCTCGATTTTTCAACACAGCGGCCATGTATTCAGAAGCATCTTTAGGAAGCCCCATATCCCTGATAAAATTACTTAAACTTTCTTGATTGAATAGTTTTACAGGTTTATTTTTTTCCTCACTCAATTTTGGAACATATTCTTCTTCATGATCATCTTTGTCCGAGATATCGAGAGATTCTTCTACACTGTCAAACAATTCCTCCCTATCAGTTTCTTTACTCGTTGAAGCTTCATTCATTGATGGACTCGTATCCATTTTTTCGTCAGCACACTCTACCCTAGATTTTGCTGGTACAACGTAAGATACTAGTGCTTATGATATCTGTGACTTTGTTTTAACGTTGAATCCTTTCACATTGGTATTGCAAAAATAACAATCTTTCTCGGATTCAGGTATTGACCATATTACTGGTGAAGTATATTTCAAAATTTTATCATTTCTGGTTTTATCCCATCGGATAAGCATATTAAAACAAGAGCAGCAAATAGTTTCTGGAGCAAACGTTGAATTTTGAACAGAAAGTTCTTTTTTATAACATTTCCCATATATATCTGTACATTTTTTATTCATTGACCTACGATATTTGCTTACTTCATATTTCCCGCAAACGTAACAAAAAACATTTTTATCAGTGCCACAAAAGTGGCTTGCAGCATCTTCAATTCTTCTTGTAGCATCATACTCCTTATTAGCCAAGTCACCAACTAGTAAAGAGCTGCGGTCACTTGATGACGATGATTGCGGGCCCGCTTGCTCACCCTGACCAACCGCCGATACTGGGCATCCAAGACCCTGCATCGTAGACTTTCCTGTGCCAGCCATGACGGCGTCATGCCTTCACCCCAGGGCTTAGCCGGAAAACAAACAAGAAAAACAAAGCCGTTTCCGCCGTCACCACGTGGAGGTGCCCTGGGTGCTGACACAAGATAGGTATTACTGATAGATACTACTCCGTTCTTTCAGAATCTGGAGTCAAAAATGCAGTTTCTTTTCAAAATAAACAAGTTTGACCTTAAAAATACCTTGACCTTCACAGCTTGAGATCAAACCGACCTCAAATTCGAATTCAGCGAACCAAAAAACATAATGATAAGTAGTTTATTCCACTAAAACGATATTTTTCCCAATTTCGACCTTCAAATGCCCTTGACCCAGGTGTGATGGGGTCAAAAAGACCTCGTATTCTGATCCAGCAACCACCAAAATATATTACCACAGTAGTTTAGGTAAAGGAAATCATATTTTCGTATTTTTGCAGTGATTAAATTGATTCTCCACATCACCACTTATAATGACCTTGAAATGACCTTTGGATCATATTAAAAAAATTAAAAAATACAGTTTTGGACGTAAAATTTTCCGTTCTTTCAGAATCTGCAGTCAAAAATGCATTATTTCCAAAATAAACACGTTTGACCTTCAAATGACCTTGACCTTTACTACTTGAGGTCAAACCGACCTCGAATTATTATTCAGCGACCCAAAAAACATAAAGATTAGTCATTTTTTTCAACTCAAATGTGTGTGTTCAATTTTGACCTTCAAATGCCCTTGACCCAGATGTCATGGGGTCAATTGGACCGCGGATTCGTGATCAGCGGATCAAATTACATGGGAACATATGTGTCGCGTTCAAATATCAGAGACTTGGTTTTTTTGTGTGCCTGTGAATCGCGTCGGTTCATGTGGATTCAAAATATTGCTTTTGTTTCACTACAGACAACGCAGGATTTCAAATCTAGTGAATCTCAATGTGGTAATTTTTAAAGCCAGGGTTTACTATTGACAATTTTATAGCACTATAGAAAGTGACAGCACAACTTGTGAATTTAAACCTAACTGTCAAGAAGCAATCGACAAATTAGTGCGTTACAACTAGTGAATCAAAATCGGATTATTAAATGCAGGGACTTCAAAATTAGTGAATAAAATTAGTGAATTGGTAAACAATAACTGGCAAACCTAGTAATTCTAAAGCTAGGGAATTAATAAACAATAACTTTCAAGTTGGCGAATTTACAACTAGTGAATCCACAAATAGTGAGTCCACATACAGTGATTGTTTTACTGAACTTGACACAAAAGCAAACCAGCAATTTTAAGGAGGAGTTTTCATTCTCTACACCATTTCAACTCTATCACGTCATCTGAGGAGATCAACATTCTAGACCACACATTTCCAAGGAGGCCATATTTTCTAGATCAAATATTTTTAAAAATTCCATCGCTCCAGTCAACCGGACTTTCAACGTCAGTGACAGCAGCATCAGAAATCTCAGCAAGAAATCATCTCAGGACTACTCAGCAATCAAAGTAAGTCAAGAGAGTTCCAATCTTATGTTCAATCCTTTCTGTATATTCCCATAGTACGCCTCAATCTCGTCTCGATATTGATAAAGTATATTAGATAACATTCTTGCTCGGAATCATGGCTGAATCCACACTTACAAATTCAAAAAAGTTGCGCGGTTCAATAAAGCGCCAGTTAACGGACTTTGAAAATATATTAAAAGCAATAAAGGAAGATACGGATATAGAAGCGCTTGATTCAGAAGGTAGACTAAACAAACATCTCACTTATTGGGATGAATTTAAAGAAATTCAAAACAAATTTGATTTCTACGCTATCAGCGGATTAGCCAAAAAACATTTAAAATCGCGTTCTATAGGTTCCTTATCAATAGCGTTCACATCGATCACCCCACCATTTAGTATTTCGAGCAGAAATGAAGACCATGTGCCTCGCGAAAATTTATGTCGACCCGTGTCACGCTTTGAGTTTCCGCGGCTTCAAACACCCACATTTCACGGCTCCTATGACAATTGGTTTAATTTTCACGATTCTTTCAAGTCAATGTGCCACGATAATGCGGAAATTTCAACAATACATAAATTTTATTATTTAAAAGCCTGTCTAAAGGATGAAGCAGCGGAAATCATTGCGTCACTCAAGACAACAAATGAAAATTATACCGTTGCTTGGGAACTTTTGAAAAATCGCTACGATAATCGAAGATTTATCGTGGAAAGCCACGCCAGATCATTATTTGAAATCCCACGCGTTTCAAGGGAATTTGCAGTACGAAATTTAGTAGACAATGTACAAAAACACGTGAGGGCTCTTAAAGCACTCTCACAACCAGTTGATACTTGGGACACACTCCTTATTCTTATCGTGAAAGAAAAACTCAATACCTATACGCGAGAAAAATGGGAGGAATCTCTAAAAGGAACAGACGTGCCTCGGTTTGAAGATATTGTCTCATTTCTCGAACAACGAGCGTCATTGAGAGTGATCAGTCATTTCAAAGGCAAATCCATTCTCAAAAACAAACTCAATATCATAAACAAAATCAATTTTCAAGAAATACTTCAACTAAACACAATTCCAAATCACCACATTTATGCAATAAGGCAACAATATCTCATAATTCAAAAACTTCACAAGTTACTTGTCCCATTTGTTCAGAGCAACACATGCTCCTATCGTGCTCCACCTTTCAAGGTATGTCACCTCAAGAAAGGTACAATGAAATTAGAAAGACGTCTTTCTGCCACAATTGCTTAAAGGGTTATCACCGTACCATCGATTGCCGTGCGAATACTTAAGAAAAATGTCAAAAGCGATATCACATTCTTCTCCATTTCGAGAGAGAGTTCCCAGAAGGTTCAAAGCCTTCCACCTTAAATTCAGCCACTACTTTAGTGAGTTTTCAGACTCAATCAACAACGCAGGTTATCTTAGGAACTGCGATTGTAGACATTTTAAATTCTAAAGGGGAATACCACTCCTGTCATGCTCTCCTAGATTCTTGTTCACAATGTAACACAATGACTGAGAAACTCGCCAATGCATTAGGGCTTCAAAGAAAAAGGGTAGATATTCAGCTGAAGGGCGTGCAAAATCTCCAGTCGAATGTGAAACACGTCACCTCAGCACAAATAAAATCTCGTTACACTGAAATCGAAATTAGTCTTTCATGTTTAATTTTCAAGGAATTTTCAGAAGCAATGCCAAGTCTCCCTCTCAATAAAAAATCATTTCATATTCCTGAAGGTGTCATTGTAGCTGTTCCAGATTTTGAGAAGCCAGCTGAAATCGATCTTTTAATTGGTGCAGAATTTTTCTACCAGCTTTTACGCTCTGGTCAAATTCGTATCAAAGGTCAATCTGCCGTATTTCAAGAGACCTATTTAGGCTGGATTCTTGTTGGCCGTCTTTCAGGTTCTCACGTTTTCAAACCTTCGCTTTCAACTACCTGCAACTTGATTAAATTTCAAGAATTGCCTATTCTGTGGGAATTAGGTTCTGACTTCCCTTCCAATGTAAGGTCGGAGGAAGAACTGGCTTGCGAAGAACACTACAAAACCAATGTTCAAAGAGATGAATCTGGTAGGTACTGTGTCAAACTTCCCTTTAATAGTCGAAAGGACTTTCTAGGAAGTTAAAAAAATACAGCTGTTCAGCGTTTCCATGCACTTGAACGAAAATTCCAGAAAGATCCTGACCTTAAAAGGCAACACACGGAATGTATTCAAAGTTATTTTCAAGAGTCACACGCGAGTCCTATTCCAAACAATGAAAAGATCGATCACGATTATTATCTCCAACATCATGCTGTTGTGAAGACGTCCAGTCTCACCACAAAAACAAGAGTCGTTTTCGATGGCTCTGCAAAGACATCAACTGGCATCTCGCTAAATGATTCACTGATGGTCGGTCCGACCATTCAAGAGGATCTTTTTTCCATTATAACGCGTTTTCGAACCGTTCTCTATGCGTTCATCGCTGATATCGAACAGATGTACCGACAGGTTCGAGTTTCACAAGAAGATAGTCGGTTTCAAAAAGTTCTTTGGCGTGACAATCCCTACGAACCAATCCAAACCTACAGTTTAAACACAGTGACTTTCGGCACTGCGTGTGCTCCTTTTCTCGCGATTCGCACCCTTCATCAATTAGCTGAAGATGAACGCGAATCCTTTCCAATCGCTTCCAGTGCTCTGGAACGAGACTTTTATGTTGATGACCTTCTCACGGGAGCCTCAACGTTTCAAGAGGCACTCAATCTTCGAAATGAATTAATCGACCTGAAAAAAGGTGGGTTCAATCTTAGAAAATGGGCATCCAACGACCCTCAATTAATTAAAGGTTTTTCAAACGAGCATTCTAAGGCTTTCATGTCTTTGGATCCCTCAGAAACAATAAAGGCTTTGGAGATTCACTGGGATGCTGCAGCTGATTCAATCCTGTACACTGTTAACTTGTCTAATTCACATGAACCTGTTACTAAGCGTTCAATGTTATCGCAAATTTCGAAATTGTTTGATCCATTAGGATTACTGGGTCCAGTGGTAGTGCTGGGAAAAATAATGATCCAACAGCTTTGGAGACTCCAACTTTCATGGGAAACTCTTGTCCCTCAAGAAATCCAAGACTGCTGGATCACTTATCAAAGACAGCTGGAGCTTCTGAACAATATAAAATTTGATCGTTGTGAGTTGATTCCAAATGCAGTCGAAATTCAATTGCATGGCTTCTGCGACGCTAGCGAAAAGGCCTATGGGGCCTGCATTTATCTTCGCTCCACGGATCAAAGGGGAAACCATCAAAGTGCCTTGATTTGTTCGAAGTCACGAGTCGCACCCTTGAAAGTCTCTACAATACCTCGATTAGAGCTCTGCGCAGCAAATATTTTCGTAAAATTATACGTTATCACAATCAAGGCTCTTCCATTCCAAGTGCACAAGACTCATTTTTGATCCGATTCAACGATAATTTTAAATTGAATCGACAGTCCTTCTTATACTTTGAAAACTTTTGTAGCCAATCGAGTTGTTGAAATTCTGGCAACAACTCAAGCTCAAAATTGGCATCACGTCCCTACAGAAGACAACCCTGCTCACCTAATTTCACGCGGTCAAGTCTCTCAAGACATCTTAAAGAACAGGCTTTGGACTCACGGGCCTCAATGGCTGAGTCAAGACAGTGATACTTGGCCTCAATTGTCCTTCAAAAAGCACGAGATTCCCGAAACACGCCGTGATCCATCAACTCTTTTGTGCCTACTGACTCAGGAACATAATAAACCTGAGAACGAAATTCTGAAACGATTTAGCAGTTTTTCAAAGGCTTAAATCCATCGTAGCTTATTGTCTTCGTTTTATAAAAAACATCAAGACCAAGGACCCAGCCGCTAGGCAAACTGGATCTCTTTCCATTAGTGAATTAACTAACGCGTTTCACACAATACTTAAAATGACACAATTGGAAGCATTTCCAAATGAGCTACGATCGCTATCAAGAAGTGAGACAATAGATTCAAAGGGTAGTCTCTTACAGTTAAATCCTTTCATAGATCAAGGACTTATCAAGGTGGGTGGCAGACTGATTCACGCCAACCTACCAGCTTCGCGAAAACATCCCATCCTACTTCCAAAAAATCATCAAATTTCAAAAATTATTATTCGCGATGAACACATTAAACGCATGCATGCAGGAGTCAGTGCGACACTCTATGGCGTTCGCGAAACCTTTTGGCCAATTAATGGTCGTAATTATTATATTATGGGTAATTTGCCAAAAAATCGGGTTTCATTCACGCGTCCGTTTACTAATGTGGGCGTGGACTACTGTGGACCTTTCTTTATCAAAGAACGTCGCCATAGAAATCGCGTCAAGATTAAGACTTACGTATCGATTTTTGTCTGCCTTGCTACCAAGGCAGTCCACTTGGAACTGGCTAGCGATTTGACAACGGAGGCCTTTCTGGCTTGTTTAAAAAGATTCTTCGCTCGAAGGGGACATTCAGACTCCATTTCATTTGATAACGCTACCAATTTCGTTGGTGCCGACAGAGAACTACGAGAAGTCTATCAAAAGGTTAATTCAATCGAGAACAATAAAGAAATTCAAACCTTTCTTGCAAAAAAGGGAATTAACTGGCACTTTATTCCACCGAGAGCTCCTCACTTTGGGAGGCTCTGGGAGGCCGCGGTCAAATCATTTAAAACACATTTCACGCGAATCGTAGGAAGATCTCTTTTAACCTACGAACAACTACACACATATGTTGTCGAGATTGAGGCAATCCTGAATTCGCGGCTTTAACTCCACTTTCTTCCAATCCCAATGATCTACTTCCTTTAAGCCCAGGTCACTTCCTTATTGGAACTTCTCTGACGAGCTTTCCACAGAAAGACTTGCGCAACCTTGCAGCCAATCGCTTAAACTGCTGGGAACTCGTGCAACAAATGCGCCATCATTTCTGGGACAGATGGCACCGGGAATATTTAAACCAACTAATCTCACGAAGCAAGTGGAAATTATCTACTAAGCAAGAGGATATCGAGATCGTGACTCTGGTGGTTATCAAGAAGGATAACCTACCACCCATGAGCTGGAAACTTGCCCGAATCGCAGCAACTCATCCAGGCCACGACGGGATAATTCGGGTAGTTACTTTCCGAAATCCTTCAGGCACTTACAAGCGAGCCCTGAAACTCTTATATCCCCTTCCAATATACAAAGACAATTAGCGAATTAAGACAATCCTGACATAGGGTTTATGCGCAATGTTATCTTCATGTTTCTCACAAATTCAATACCTTTTTTTAATACTAAATCCTTAATCTAAAGTAACCAGTATAACATATTTTCTAAAACCTATAGTGTTTAGAAATCCTCAATTTCTTACAAATTCAACGACTCAATTGTACATGGCCTAGTGTTTAGAGGGTTATCATATTTTAGTGCTTTAACCCTATAGGTGTCTTTCAACTCACGTAGTGTCTCTTCTTAAGGGTTTAAGTTTTATTAAGGCAAAAATCTGTCTCTGCCCTAGGAAATAAGTCTGGGATCTTGCCTAATTACATTTATTGCACTTTGCTGTAAATCGCACCTCACCGACGCTGCTACACAATGGTTGGGTTTTTCCGAATTGTAATCAATGGACGTCGAGGATACATTGTTCTTGACGCCCTCTCGATTTTTGATCAATTACAGAAAAACTAGAAAATTTTGTGACAGTTAGTTTTTAAGATAGATACTCTTGACCTTTCAACAAGAGAAGTAAGTTCACAATCCTTATATACTCCTCCTCTAATTAATAAATATTGTTAAAAGTAAGAAATCTAACAATAATTTCAAAGTTTGTTTCAATCAAGAGAAGTTTCATTCCATTCAACCTTAATACTACTCAACACGGGCTTAGTATGGGCAAATTGTTATCTGGGTATTATTTGGCATAATATTCAATTGATGATTCAGAAAATGATTTATTTATTATTGGAATTACAAAAGTTTCTGAGTTGAACATATTTGCAACGTCACAATATTAAGGATATTAAGAAAATATTAGAAAATTTGTTGTAAATTTGCAATAAATATTTTAAAAGATTTGTAAAATTACAATCTAATGATATAACAAAAACAGGATATTTGATACTCACAGTTATTAAAATGAATTGCTCAAGATATATGCAATGAAAAAGTTCTATTTGTACTGTAACATTCGTTATTTTGTAAATATTACTTAGTAAACGATTAGTTTATAAACTAGGATTATAACTTCCTTAAGACCATGATGCTAGAGTTCTGAACGTATAGTCTCGTCCGTGTGGAAGATATAAGCTTCAAAAGCCTTTTTTTCGTCTAAAATTGGTTTGGCTGGTACAAATTTATGATTCTCATTCTACAAAAAATAATTAAATTATAAAAATTTAGAACTTTTCTTATTACTTGTTATCTAATAAATTACCTTTTCGTTTTCCACAATTTTTATTTTTTTAGAGACGATAACAATGGGTGAATCGAATCCGATTATTTCCTCCAATTGATTTATGCACTGAGGAATGCTCAACAGATTATTTCCACTTTCCAAATTGCTACACTCCAAAATTCCATTTATTGCGCCCCACAAAATTAACAACCCAGGAAACCCATTTTTAATTCTACTATCACATAATTCTGCTACTTCACATTCTCTAGAAACGAATTCTTTGAAGTCATCATTGGGATTCATTACGGTTGAGCATATGACGAAGTGACTCAAATTAGGACAAAATTCTCTTGATTCTTCATCCAAGCATTTAGTAAATGTATTTACATATTTCGTGATCTCATTTGATCTCAAGAGTGAAGATCTCATACGCTGAAGATCGAAAATGGCGTCTACAGAACCTATTAGCGTAGCCTCATTCAAAAGGGCTTTTACGTTCTGCTTCTTTGAAAGGTCCAAGTTTTCTCGAATAATAAGATTCACCCCATAGGAGTCCCATAATTTTCGCCGCAGTTTGTAGAAGCTGCTTTTAGTTATTTGTGTACAGGACGAAATAATAATGTTCCTAGTACCACGAGTAATCAAAAAATTAACTACTTCAAAACCAAAATTAGTTATGCCTTCGATTATTATGTATACTTTAGAGCTTGTACAGTTAATTTTGGGTTTTGCTAATACTTGGTTCTCCAATAGTGATTCTGGTTGATCCCTAATTATTACCTGTGAACAAATCAAAATGATAATATCTTTGAATATTTTCGGAACACGCTTAGATTACACTGGCCGACAAAAAAGTTCTGTTTGCTGCAGGGTATACAACAACTTTTTACGTGATTAGGGGACGCGAAATCCATAAAAGATCATCATTTTAGTCAATCAGCTCTTGTTTTTGCGATATTGCAAAAAAAAAACGTTTTTTTTATATTCAATACCATTTCGCTAATTTTTATTCAATTGTGTTGAAATTTTAAAATAATATTTTTGTAGAAAATAACTTTATAAATGTGTATAATTTAAGTTTTTCCATTTGAGTTAGGATCCATAGCTACACTAAGAAAAAATCCTGGGCATAGTGACGTATTATATGTAGTTGAAAATGTCCTTAACTACTTTTTGTGGTTGAATTCAAGCAATGGTTGACCCGTCAATGTAGGTACTAAAAGTTGTCGCAGTGACTAAGTAATGTAGTCACAGTCACTATATGTAAGTGTCAACGATAAAGTTATGTTAAATCAAATTCCGAAAATGAAATGCATGAAATCACTACGTGGAACATTGTATTTTTCATAGCACCTCTTTTGAAAATCTGTTTGTCGGCATCTGTAGAGCGGGTTGAAACTTTATAAATAGTAGGATTTAAAATCACAGTTCGAGCCGCTTGACACATCAAATCAAATTCTCAAAAGAGTTGCTATCAGTTGCTATGAAAAATAATATGCATTACTCGAAACAATACACAGCGGATTCAACGAGTGTGAAGTTTGCTGCACTGGTTATAGCGACTACGTTATTCTAGCTACGACAACTCAATGTTTCAAGTTCTCATAGCTAGGTTTACGAGTTAAGGACAATTTCAACGATGTTAACTAGTCGCCACGACCAGGTATTCAGAATATGGCTACCATGGCTACAAATCATGTTACTGTAGCCATGGGTCAAGTAGCAACAACAAGTCTCCCTCGTTACAGTCACTTTTTTATTTCCAACTACATTATTCAATGAACATACTTTCGAAAGTTTATGTTCAAAATTTCAAGTAGATCCGAGCAGTAGATCCCGAGTAACAACCTCATTCATAGCGCACTATTGTTAACAAATTAAGCATACTCAAAACTTCAAACGTGAATATCTCAGTATGGTGTTTTTCAAAAAGTGCCTTTGCGGTGAACACGATTTTTCAAAAACTACTTGACCGATTTATCTAAATTTTTTTAAAAGTCTTCCTTATCACAACCCGGTTTACTTGAATGATCATTTTTTCATATGCAGGTTATTGCTTCAACAATAACTTTTTTTTAAATAGATTTTAAAGACCAAAAAAAGTGATGTTTTCCTAAAACTTTCGTTCAAACACATGGTGCTATAATATAAAACAGTAAATTCGTTGCCTTTTTTGTTGCAGCTGAGTTGTTGGCATCATATCGTGTTCACCGCCAGACTCTGCGAAAAAAAAGCGTTTGGGGGAAGGAGCTATAACTTCTGCAATTTTT
Source organism: Diplolepis rosae (assembly GCA_030998225.1). Taxonomy (NCBI): domain Eukaryota; kingdom Metazoa; phylum Arthropoda; class Insecta; order Hymenoptera; family Diplolepididae; genus Diplolepis; species Diplolepis rosae. Next base: position 19,468,287 of record JAPYXD010000723.1, on the reverse strand, counting down.
TATATATTTTCATAACCGACTACCACATATTTTCATTAGAATATGTGCTATTCAAACCTGATTTGTTTATTTTGAATAAACCGTTGAAGATTGCCAAAAAAAACCACAAAAATGTTCTAATTTTCTTGGACCGCAACGTATATGGGGCAAAATTCGTCAAATGTACCCGCCTAAAAACTTTTTGTCTCCGATTTCCTTGAAAGTCCGCGAAATTATTGTCCTAGTGAACCTCTTTTAATTTCCCTAAGAGAACGTCTCTAGTACGACGGGTTGTCAGTATACAGGGGCTCGAATTTTCAACCTTTTACCGCGCACGCTCATACTCAATTAACCATAACTTCTACAAAAGTTATCCAAATTAATTTTTTTATGTAGATCATGGAAACGTTTTTTCATCAGCTTTACGCACAAGCAATTATTTCAGATTTAAAAAATTATTTGAACTTCATTTTTTAATTTTAAACATATTTTTGAGTTTTTCTCCAAGTGCGGCCGTTAATTTTCTTTCCAAAATTATGTTTAAAAAAAAGCTTGACTTTTTCCCTTTAAAATATACGAACTTGAAAATGTTTGCATATCGAAAAAACGGTTTTTTTGCAATATCGCAAAAACAAGAGCTGATTCATCAAAATGATGGGTATTTTTGGATTCAGCGTGCCCAAATTACAATAAAAAGTTGCTGTCTACCCTGCAGCAAAATGGTTGTTGACCAGTGTTATTTTATAACTCAATTACAAAACGCAACGTGTGTACCTTTGTATAACTTTTGTTTGAAAGACTATCAACAAAGGCACTGGTCATCATCTCCATATTGTAAACCCTTCGAGAAAGAGGCTTGACACTTTTATTAGCTATACCTTTGGCAACCATGGAAGCCAAAACTTTCCTCGTATTGATATCCACATTAACGAGTTTTGAAACAACAATAGAGTTTAAGGAAACTTGTTTTAAGAAAACAGCCATTCCAACAGATTTATAAAGAGCACTATCTAATTCGCCAACAACAATGACCTTACAGTTGCTTTTAGCACAATTCAAAGATTCTTCAAGCTTGTATAAATTACTATCATTATAGACAATTACGTCAACACCTTGACCTTCAGTTATTCTCATAACAGGATCGTCAAACCTTCTATTACAGCAAAACTGATTTTCATTAATATCAGGATATTGAGAACAAAGAAATTTCTTTTCATCAATAGTTTCATAGGTGGTGAACACTTTGCACTTGTTCTCTAAAGCTATATTGATAGCAGCTTGACCTATACTACTTCCACCATTCAAAATTAAGATTGATTCTCCATTTTGAGCCCCCCCTTTAAGACAGACAGCAGCATATGCTGCTGTATAAGCCACTGGAACTGTAGCAGCATCTTCCAAAGTCCACGAATCTGGAACTGACCAGGTGAATTCAGAATCAGGATAAGTGTACCTGGATAAAGTATTCTTCGCGATCCCCATTACTCTAGTTCCTTTTGAATTTATACCAGAGTATTCTAAACCAAATCCCTGCGTTTCAAGTCTATGTCTTTTAGTAGCTTCAATATATGACTTTTTCTTAGCTTGACATATATCCGAATGGTTGAGTCCTGCATATTCTACCTTTACTAATTTCTCTACTTCCGTGTTATCAACAACAGGTAACTGTACCCAAGTAATACTATTCACTTCACCCGGTCTAATTTGACTTGCTTTCCAATTCCTTACAATGCGAGGATGAGAAGATAGTGGAATAAATTTGGCATCATTATTACCAGGAACAAATTTGACTGTTTCGTATTTCAATTCATGATCGCTGGATTCGGGCAAAATGGTTTCGAGTGTTATTCCTGTGAACTCGACTCCACCAGAACGAATTAGGTTTAATTCTGAATCAATTAAGACTGGTACTTCTGGAATGAAAAATATTTTATTTCGTTTGTTAATATGATTCATAACTTCTGGTAATATTGTCTGTCAATAAAATATACCTTTAGATTTTGATATAATTTCTTGATGTTTCTCAATGTTAATAACAACTTGTCGCAGTTTTAATGGAAATTGTAGTTTTCTAATATCATTTTTGAGAATGTACATTTGAATTATGCCGTCCAAAAACGTTATCCATTCATCTTGCCACAGAAGTATACCCCTATCTCTATTAATAGAGCACTTGCGAATGCTTCTGAAGCAACCAGAATACTGATAGCCTCGCATATTCAGTTCGGTGTAAACATCGTTTTCACCCAATTCTTCTGATTTATATGTAAATTCTTCAAAAGCAGATTGACTCTCCTGTTCATGTTTTTCGAGAATACGTACTAGACCTGTTCCTACTAAAGTAGTATCAGCTACTATTTCGAATTTCCCACTGCCTGGTAAATAAGAATATATAATTAATATTTTGTTGACAAATTTATTTGATGATAATGAATAACAATGATAGCTTGAAAAAGTATACCTTTATGAATCATGATTGTTAGCGTGAGAGTTTCATCTTTTATAACTTCAACAAAACTTTTATGAATATCCACATCCTCAAAAACCACGGAAATATCTTTTTTCTCGTGAATATCTTGTAAGATTCTCCGCAAGAGATTCAGATACATTGAAACTGGAATGAAAATTTTTCCATTCATTTTGTTTCCTTTCAAGAAATTCCATTCATCTTTGTCCAGCGTAATTTTGAAAATTTGTTCACCGGAGGGTCTGTTTTTCTTCGGCTTGTAATAGTGTGTGTACCTATGGATCAAAATATCAATATTACTTTTAAAAATCACCAACCGATATTTTTGATATATATGCTAAATTTCCTTACCAGTCAGTTGAATGCTCCCATTTTATAAGGGATGAGATTGAAGGAGTTCCTCGCCCCACAGGAAATTCGCACTTGGGATAAAATTTATTGACTTGAGGTTGAAGGCCTGCAATATATAATTTTCCGAAAGCTGAGAGCAAATATTCAACATTATCTTTGTGACCTCTTCTAGTCAGGGGTACATTTAAGCACCCTTTTGATAAAGATTTCTTCAAAATTGCTTGTAGAAGTCCATGTGGGGCGATTTCGATAGCGATTGCATTAGCAGGAATGAGTTTAGAAGTCTTATCAAACAAAACAGGACTTAGTAGGTTGTTTGTGTGATATTCAGCCGATGATAAGCGAGCTTTGGCAGTTTTCCATTCCCCCTTAGGAACGGATGTACTAATCCAACGATCAGTTCGCGGTTTCGGATTTGGAATTACTTTTTGAAGGTAATTCAACAGTTTACTTCCTGCTGGTGCTATGTAGCGACTGTGATATGCAATATTGCTGCTGGCAACTTCTTTTGCGAAAATACCTTCTGCCTGTAATTGTACACGGAGCATAGAATTTAATCGATATAAAATCATAATTGTTTGGCTCTATTAAGCAATAATAATGACCTAATCTGAATAAAATTAATTTGATTTGAACAAAACATATTGGATTGTCCCAGAAGTAATTGCCGATTTTTTCATACAAATTAAACACATTTTTTTAATACAAGAAATTAACTTTAATCAATGATATATCTTCCATTTTGTTCAATAACCTTTTGCCATTTTTCTGGTAACTTCATGATTCCACACTCATAGGACTTCTGGTCTTTATCGGCAAAAAATTGAACCAATTTTTTTAATGAGTCCAAGACGTTGTATATGACGGTCGATGATGGCTTTGATTTGGTCATCATCAACTTCTTTTAGCCGACCTTAACGTTGCTCATCTTTGAGTAAAAAATCCCCAGAACGGAAATTAACAAACCAATGTCGACACTGTCTGTCTTTTAAGGCTCCCTTACCATACGCATCACATAACTTTTTAGCAGCGGTGCTGCGTTATTTCCTTCACGGAAATAAAAAAGCAAAATATAACGAAAATTCTCGTGTTTACACTATATTTTAAAGTTGATGCCAAACTAACAACTGCAAACGGAATTACACGCAATTTGTTTGTAAAGAAAGCTAAGAGTGACAGCTAAACATGCCAGAAGGAAAAAATCATGGCATTGAAAGAAGCCATTCAAAAAGATGGTCAAAGACATCTATATGTGAAATCGGCCATTACTTCTGGGACAACCCAATACTTCATCTACGTAAATTGTATTCAAATAATGCCAATTCCTTTTTTAAATAGAGCCAATGAATTAGGATTTTGCATTAAGTGAATTTTATTATATGTGTAAAAATTTACGTCACAAAATTCATAAATTTATTTTCAGAAAAAGGGTTCTGACCTTCAGTTTAGTTATGAATTTGTTTACGGATTCTGGTGGGCCACTAATGGTGGAACTGTCATCTGAATTCCGACAGGCTATGTCAATATCAGAAGGGCAAAGAAGCTTGATTTTTTCGTATCCAAGACCCACGGCAGCCATTGAACCTTTCTGCAAATCCGATTCTATCGAAGCCAGTCCTCTACTCAATGCAGAGAGAACCATTTCTTCTGCTGTAAAACAGCCATCGGCATAAGCACAGCCAAGTTCTCCAACAGAGTGACCAATCATAAAATCGGGCTCGATCCCGACAGATTTCAAAACGTCCACCAAACCGATCTGTTTAAAAACATATTCGAGATTATGATTTGAAATTTATTAAAAATAATTTGACTTTGAAATGTTCTAATTAATAAAGTACTTGAACAGTTGCGATTCCTACAAATGAGTTAACCACGTTGTCGAAAATTTCTGGATTTTTATCTGTTAAAATGTACTTTATGTCAATTCCTCGAGGCTTTAAGACAGCGTCACATTTCTCCACTGATTTAGCAAATACAGGCAATCTCATTAAATCTTTACCTAAATTAAGAATATAAATTTTGAATTTTGTTATTCGTAGATTGGAATAAAATATTTGTCATAGAATAAAGTAATCTTACCCATGCCAACCCATTGGGAACCCATTCCTGAAAATATATACCAAATTTCTCTTTTCTTCCCATCCACAAATTCAATTTGCCTTTCTTGTGATTGTGGAATGCCACGTGGTGGTAATATAGTAAATCCTCTATAAAGATATGATGAATTTTCTTTATCAAAGACGTCATGGATAAGTTGAAGCATTTCGGTGTCAACAGGTCGACTTTCCAGCTGCATAAATTTAAAAAACTTAAGGGTACCAAGTTTGTTCAATTAGAATCTATTAATCTATTGGAATATATCAAATTGAGTGTTTCCGACCGCATGGTCCGGTTGATCCATGACTTCAAACAATTTAAAGTAGAAGCAAGTTTTGACACTAAGATCTACACTACCGGTCAAAATTATTTGTTTATCTGTTGTTCCAGCAATTCTTGGACTGTCTTAATTTTTATAATAACAAGTTGACACTTTTTCCTATGATAGCATGAAAGCTAATAAAATTTTGCATCTAATGAGTCCAAGTTCAAGGCAAAAAAATTAAGATTTTTGAAAGTTTTTGGTCTCATTTTGAAGGTTAGTCTTCATAGTATTTTGCTAACTTATCAAAATATTTTTAGAAATTTCTTTCTGGATTCTACCCTGGAGTCAAAAATGATACAACGAAGTCGTGAAGTTTCAAGTGGAGACAGTGATCTATAAATCAATTTAAAAAATCCTAAATATTACTATTTTCATGAATATTCTTAAATTTTATTAAAATATGATAATGGAGATATGCAACAATTTTATTTATTAACGTTAAAAATTTAATAAATATAATGTTTGTCCTTGAAAGCAGTGCAGTGGTTCACCATTTGCGGAACGTCTTTATCGTCAGGATTGGCTATTGGTAGAAGTGAGATAATAGTAGATTGTGTACACGGAAAAAATATGTCCAGTAAAAAGTGTAGAATTAGTCCAGGAGTTTTGGACGGGTAGCAAAATGTTGGAGATCTTGAATGACTTTTAATAAAATATTTCAAACTTTTCAGTACTAAATGCAAATGAGTCTTGAAAATTTTCAATAAGAGTCTAGGAAAAATAGTTTTGTATTTACTACACAAAATTTAAGTAAGAAGCCAAATTCAGTTCACGACGAATTGTAAAAAAGTTGTGAATGTTTCTAATTCGGTTCGAAAGAATATGAAAAGTTCCTAAAGTAAAAAATAGCGAGCTGGTATTACAAAAAGTTCTGGACAGTCTAGGAAAATAATCTGCGCCTCGATATGCGCAGTTGACCATCAGCGCATCAGCCGGTAGTGCGAATTAAAGTGAATAAGTGATCTTATTTTATATAAAGGAGATAAAGGATAAAGGATTAGAAGTGTATTTCGTAAGTACCAACTTTTGTATTAAAATAGTTACCTAACACCTTCATTTTACATTAAATTTTAGTGAGTTTCAAAACTTAATCTATTAACATCAACCTATTTCTTTATTTTACATGTTTGTGAAGAAAGTATTAATGTAATTAATATCTCACTAAGAGAGGTTAGTTTATCTCTATTTTATAAAAAATGTCATAAAAAATTTCTCTATTTCATCAAAAATTTTTAGATACCCGGCACTGGACGTTTCTCACAAGCGTTGAGAATTTGACTAGCTACTATATAAGGACCATTTCGACCGATATACTCAGCGTGCGATATTCTGCGTGTTACCGTGTTAGTGAATTGCGTTGTATGTATTATGTATTAAGTTAGGTTATAGAATAAGATTTGTGTGTATTAGATAAGTGAAGAATACGTTTCTCGTGTATTAGTAGTGTGAACTTGTAAACAAAAGACTACAAATCTGATGTCTGCTTCGCTTTTTTATTTTGCTTTAGAACCCTTCATATTTTCCCATACTGTCTTGGAAATTGTACACGCTGCCTCTACACTTTTTCCCAGACTGTCTTAGACATTTTACAGACTCCAAATTGTTTTTGCTTTATCGAAATTTCCTAGATAGTCTAGGACTTTATGTAGTTCTTTCTTGCACTTAGTATTGAAATATCTTGTAAATATTCAAAGAAGGAGGTTTTCAAGTTTTACAACATTTTGGTACCCGTCCAAGATTCCCAGACTAAGTTCTACACTTTTTACTGGAAATATTTTTTCCGTGTACCAAGGGCGGCATGGTGGCGATTGTGACGAGTGTGAAGTGTACCCGCCCGAGCGTAGCGAGGGCGGTATTCACACGAGTCACATCGCTACCATGTCGCTCGAGGTACACACGACGTTTTGCGTCCAAATTGGTGGAAAAAGTCGCGTTGCGTGCGAGTGCGTAGTTAGCCGCGGGCAGTCAAGTTTCGTGCGGTATGAACATTTTGCCCGTTGAAGCGGGCGGTATGAACATTATCGCCCTTTGAAGCGGGCGGTATGAACATTATCGCCCTTTGAAGCGGGCGGTATGAATATTTCGCCCGATTTTGACGCCGAGGCACAATTGACTGCATGCAGCTCTACGCACAAGCATGCAATGCGACTTTTTCCGCCCGTTTGGACACAAAAGTAGTTGTGTCTCACTCTAAAAAAATAGTCAATTCTAACGGTGGAGACATGGAAATATATGAACCACTGCATTGCCTACAGTGACAGGTATCATGTTTTTTTTAGTTTTTGCATTATGTTTATATAAAATTAAGATTTTGCCTTCGACTTGTGCCGATTAGATAAATATTAATATTATTAAATATCAAATCAAAATCAAATCAAAATATTATTAATTTTCATGCTATCATGAGGAAAAAAATTTCAACTTCTTATTATAAAAGTTAAGATGCTTTGGAATTAGCTGAAACAACAACTAAACAAATAATTTCGACCAGCAGTGTAAGTAAAATCAGATAATAAATAATTACTAACATCGCTGAGAATGGTATTAATAGCCTCTTCTGTTCGACCAGCGACCATTACAAGACGAGGAAGATCGTCTTCGGGTTGCCCATTGTTTTTTTTTTCCTTCTTGTGAGCTTTCAAGATCACATTGGAAAAGCTTCCGGTATAGGAACTTGAATTTATCATTACATAGGTCCCTTGCCAGGGGGTAGTTTCCGTGACAACTTTCAGCCGACCTTCAGCTAGTGCTGGAATTTTCTCCGATGGAATTGTGTGGTGAAGATTAGGAGGAATAAATCCTGCTTCCATCATTGTGATCACCTTAGGAGTATTATTGAATATAAATAAATTAACGATATAATTGTGTCAAAAATATAGTTTTCGATTTCAGTAAAATTGAGACTAAATTAAAATAAAGGATTAACTGGTAAAGCAAAACAACCTTCGCAATTGAATTAAGAGTGCTTGATGCAAAAGTGTGTCCAATGTTAGACTTGACTGAACCAATAAAAAGAGAGGAGTCCGGGTTTTGTTTAAAAACCGAATCAATTGCTTGTGCTTCATTAGCATCTGCCTCTTTAATCCCTAGTCCATCAGCCTCTATGAAGGAAATGTCTTTGGGTGAGAGTCCAGATTCATTGAGCGTCTGTTTCATAACAACAGCTTGGAAGTCACTGTTTGGAAATAGAATTGAATCCACATCTGTACTGGGTCCGTGTCTTGATTTTACGTTTACTACTTCCGCATAGATACGCTTTGCGTCCTGAGCCTTTTGCAAAAATATAGCCACTACAGATTCACTGCGAGCGTAGCCGTCAGCATTATTGTCAAAGGATTTCGTTTTCCCATCCATTGAAAGAAGTCCTAGTATAAGCATCAAATTATTTATGTATATAAATCAAGATAATTGTACTTCCTAAATATAAATCAGAAAAATTCATTTGAAAACTTTTAGGGATGGCCGTGAGTACGCTCGATGCATTATTTTCAACCGTCGTTTTGTCATCGAATCGCTGTCCTTTGAGTGGTTTTTTGAGTTTTGGAAACAGCCAAAAGTCACAGGGGGCTATGTCGGAACTGTACGGAGGTTGTCGAAGCAATGCGATACTGTGTTTACTCAGAAACTGCTGCACAAGATTCGATAAATGCGCTGGCGCGTTATCGCGGTGAAGAAGCCAGTCACCGCACACACGCGTGTCATTCCTAAAATCTTGTTCGAAATTTCCCAAATAGTAGTTTTCGGTATTCCGAGATCATTTTCTAGTTCACGAACAGTTAATCGACGATCACCTTCAATCGCAAGTCGCATCCGCTCAATATTATCCAATGTTTCTGTCGTCGAAGATCGGCCAGAACGAGAATCATTATCAACAGACGTGCGGCCTCCTTTGAAACGATTATACAGCTCTTTTATTCGTGTTTTGCTCATACACTCATTCCCAAAAGCCTTCTGCATCATCTGAATAGTTTCCGAACTCGTTTTTCCGAGTTGAAAACAAAATTTGATGCAAATTCTTTGATCTTGTTTTTCAGTCATTTTTAACAATCATAAAATCCGCCGAACTCAAAAATATCCTTGTAAACAAAGACACGCTGCGCATGAACTATACGTCCGGCAGATGTCAGCAAGCAACCGATAGGTTCGTGAGGCTTTACTGTTGACGTTCATGCCTCGGAGAGGTCGCTCTGTCACTATGGCGCGGAGATATAAAGGTAGGCCCGATGCTTCCGGGACAGACCTCTTATACGCTGGTAATCAGTGTATATGCACTGTTTTCCAGTGGATTTTACTGATTCAGATTTAGAGAGTAATCAGTGGTATATTTATCGCAGATTTAGATTTACAGAGAGAGTTATAGGGTAGCAAGAAAGCAAAAGTTAATGTTTTGGGTGGCAACATTGTCGCTTGAAATACATTTATTGTTTCTAGACGCCGAAGCTGCATTTTGTGTCCAACATAGAAAAAAGGAATTTCTGAATATCAGAAAGCGCTTTCTAGATTTTAGCAATTCGGCTAAATGTAACGAAAATTAGTACACATCAGCGAATAAGTACTAAATTTTAGAAAATCTTCTGCTAAAGTCGAGTAAGTTCATTGCTAGATTTCACTTGCTGAAAATAAGTATATGGTATCCCGTAAATTAGTAGGCTATTGCTCTCAACAAGCAAATTCTATTTTATTTTATAGAAACATGTAGATGCTAAAAATCAGTGAACAAAGATGCTCGAAATTACCTGATACATTATAACTTTTAGCATATCACTTGATAAAATTCAGCGTGGAACATTCTGAAATTCAGAGCAAAAGACTTACTGTTATTTAAGCATGAAAATGCTCAAGAGCAGCAAAAATTTTCTAATTTTTAGCATATCATTCGCTAAAATCAGTGTGGATCTGATTAAAATGTTCAGCAAAGGACTTACTGTTATTTATGCATCGAAGTGTTCAAGAGTAGCAAAAATGTTCTAATTTTTAGCATATCAATTGCTAAAATTCAGAATATCTTCATTACGTTCAGTCCCGGTTTATATTCTTTTATGAGAACCGGTAGTCTAAGCGTAAACTAGCGTAGTGGTTAAGATGTGAGCGTGCACCCAAAAAACAGTTTCTTTGATATAGGTCAAAGAAAAAATTTCTTTAAATTGAAGAAAGTTTTGTTAGCTCAAAAACATTTTTTTCAATCTAAACAAATTTATTTCTTTGGATCAAAGAAATTTTTTTTGAATTAACAAAACTTTCTTTAATTTAAAGAAATCTTTCTTTGACCGTATATCAAGGAAATATACAATTTGTAGAATATAACTTGCGGGGATTTAGAACGCACTCTACATATATTAGTATACAATATGCTAAAATTCAGCAAATCGACCACAAAGTCACGAATCAGCAAGCGATTTGCTAAAATTCAGTCAGATATCTTCTGGTTTTCAGAAATTCCTTTTTTGCGTGAACAACTCATGGTTATTACATTGTGCTGTCAAGCTGAAACCGAACTATGATTGCATATTAATCTCCAATCAATAACAAAAATGATTGTTCGAGATATTTAGTGACGATAAAGTGATCTGTGTGCATAACAAATTCAAAATGATGTTCCTCATTTTCATGAACTTCCAGGTTAGCACTTGCATTGCACTAGCAATAAGAACTTGCTTCATGCCTTCACGCACGTGCCTAACTTGAAAAGCGATGCCTATGCACCTTCATAGGGGATGCATCTCCGTCGTGATTTAAAGGTACATCGTAAGGATAAATTGGCACACATGCCTCCAACATGTGCGTGCCATGCGGACATTTTGTTATTTGGGATTTTAAGAATTTTGCAGTCTAAAGAAAAAGTGGACTTTATAAATTCATAAAATATAATAAAGTAAGATCTTGTAGTCTAGTTTTTAATATATTGCTGCGCTTTTGACTTTCTACTATAAGTTGGACAACACATGAAAAAAATTTTGTCGGTAATCTTTACAATAAAGTTTGGTAATAGTCGGACATAGTGAAACTTCAATAAATTTTCACAACGCGCATTGTAATAGGAATCGCTTGAAAGTCTAATCAATTAAGGAGGAATTTATAACAGACTGAGACTGCAGACGTTTGTTCTTGATTTCCTGGTCCAAATGTTGTAATAGCCCAGCATAATACTCTCCGTTGATAGTTTTATCTTTCTCCACGTAGTCCACAAAAATTACCAGTGACCATCACTTTGCCAGCTGACGGAATTGTTTTCGCCTTCTACGGAGCCGGTTCATCCCTTTCAGCCCACTATTTCGATTGATCTTTTGACTCCAGATTGTAATAGTGGACCCAAATTTTTCCAACAGTAATAAAACATCGTAAAAAATCTTCTTTATTTCACTCGAAATGCTAGACACGATCATGAAGTGTCCAACCGTTCTAACTGTTGATCAACAGTGAAAAAACGCGACATCCAACATGCACTCAGCTTTCTTATACCTAATCCTCTCGCAAAATATTGTGCACTTGTTCTTATGAAATACCAACAGTTTTCGCTATCTCTCTCAAAGTTAATTGACGATCGTTTCTTACGATTTCATGAATGCAGTCGATCATCCATCCGGTGTTGCGATTTCTGTCATCCAGAGCGTTCCTCGTCGAAAATTCTCGTACTACTACGTTTGAACATAGCAGCCCAAGTTTTCAAGGCCGTAAATAAAGAAGCAGCATCTCCATAAACTGAATCTAGTTCAGCTTCAATTTCCGTAGAAACTACGCCTTTCAATTGAAACAATTCTATTTACTACTGTGGGCAAAAATTAAGGTGAATTTTGTTATAAAATGAAAAATCTTTATTTATTTATCCAAATCAACTTCATCCCATTCAAAGTAATCCCCTCCCGATATAATGCACTTATGCCAACGTTTTTTCCAATCGTCGAAACACTTGTTAAATTCGATTTCCGGAATTGCTTTCAAAGCCTTCATCGATTCGGCTTGTATCTCTACAATTGTGTCAAAACGGTATCCTCGGAGTGGTCTTTTGAGTTTGGGGACTAGCCAGAAGTCACAGGGAGCCAAATCAGGCGAATATGGTGGTTGTGGAACGATATGCGTTCAGTTTTTGGCAAAATGGTCACGAAGAACTAGTGCAGTGTTTTGAAACGGTGTTCAGTGATCCTCTTGAAAAGCCTCTAATTGTCAATCCACGATTTTTGTGCACTAATTCTTTGATTTTATTGACGTGTTGCTCGTCAGTTGATGTTGATGGTCGTCCGGGACGTTCCAAGTCATCAACACGTTCTCTGCCTTCTTTGAAGTCTTTGTACCACTTGTAAACATTTTTCTGCGACATGGTCAAATCACCAAAGGCCTTCTGCAACATTCTGAACGTTTCCGCAACTGAAATTTCATTCCGCAAACAAAATTTAATGGCACTTCTTTGCTCAATAAATTCAGATATTGTAAACATCGAAATATCACTTTTAGTCGTTTAGAAAACATAAGCGTAATTATGTAACAAATGATGAAATTGACATGAAATTTGGCACAGATGTCAGTAACAGTTGGACCAACATAAAAATAAAAGATTTTGCCCGAATCGGTTAGCCCGCGAAGTTTAAATTAAAAATTAACTTTAGTTTTTGCCCACAGTAGTTCGTTACATCTATTGGACAACTATTCAAATTTGAGTAAAATCTTGCTTTTTTGATTATATCAGAAACTTTTAAATTCATCCTCGTACTTTGTATGTTCTAGCAGTAGTAAGAATCCCGCAATTGACGTAACCTTTTTCACGAATGAATGCAAATTGAATAACTGTCTATTGTTTAAGACTCTGCGGTAGGGTATGATGTTAGCAATCACACACAACCGCTTTACCAATAAAATAGTAATTTTAACAAATTCTTCGGACAAAACAGCAATTTAGAAAAATGCAAAGCATTACTGTCTTGCCGAAAATTTTATTAAAATTATCATGTTATTGATAAAGTGGTCAAAAAAATCACAATGTTTCTTATTTATATTTTTTTAAAATTTAAAACATTGCACAGAAACTGTTTTTTTGCAAAAAGCTTCAATTTTGTTGTATGAGTCAAATTGGCTCACTTCAGTAAAAATAGGTATATAATCAACACTCGTAAATCTAGTGTTAAAGAATTACGAAATGTGACATTTCCCGAGTTTTACCAAAATTTATTGTTTATACTCGTGTTTAAAAAACTGTAAATGTTTGAAACTACTGGGTTGGCAACAAAGTCATTTCATTTTTTCAATGATTTTCAAAGCAAGTTTATTAATACAAATAACAAACATTAATCAATTATATATTGACCATTTTGTTCGATGACCTTTTGCCATTTTTCAATCATCTTTATAATTCCGCTTTCGTAGAAAGTTTGGTTCATAGAGGCAAAAAACTGAAGCAACTCATTTTTGACAGCCTCATTTGAATTGAATGTTTTTCTATTCAAATGGTTTTGAAGTGAACGGAATAAATGATAATCAGATGGTGCAAGGTCAGGACTATACGGTGGATGAGGCATCACTTCCCAGTCTAACTCCAGAGCGTGTTACATCTTTGAGGTAAAAATCTCCGGAACGAAAACGAGCAAACCAATTAACCATAAATGACCGTCTGGAATCTCCATTTCAAATCAATGCAAAACAATAAATAAACAATAAAACTTAAAACTTTTTTTTTATTGAATATTCTATGAAACATCAGATGTCAAATACCATATACGGTCTGAAGTTTCCAACGGAGAAGAACGACTTCAAACGACTAAAGTCATCTAGCGGCAAAAAACGAAATGACTTTGTTGCAAACCCAATAGTGATTACCAGTAAAAGTTTGCTATTTCCAAACTTATAATAGGGAGTAAAAAGTCAACCTTCCTGTTGCTCACAATCAGTGAAAATACGGTTCATATATAGATATCATTATATTACTATAATATTCGATGAATTTTTAATTGGAGAATTTTCAATTCAATAGAATTTTTGGATGTTGAATTAATTTAAATCTTTATTAAATTGAATTTTCTAATACTTGCCTGCGTGATTCAGTTGCAAAGAGAAATTCGGATGCAAAATCAAATTGGAGCCGGCTACTATGGCATTATCACATCGACCTGATTTGATAGCCTGATAGGCTTCTTCCAATGCAGTGCAACTAGAAGTGCAAGCTGAATCAATATTTACACTTGGGCCACTTAGTCCCATGAAAAAGGATATTCGATTGGCCACCATCGTTCGCGACATACCAGTGATAAGAAATCCGTTTTGCTGAAAATGAGAATTTTCTACAATAAACGGGACGGAGGCTTTGTGCACGGAGAAAATTTATTTGTCAAAGATTATACAAAAGTTGTGGAAAATGGAGACATAGAGGCATTTGGGCAAGTTTCACAATAATTCAATGCTCGGCTCAAATAAAGGGATACAACGCTCGAAATGGACAATAATGGCTATTGTCCAGTTCGAGCATTGTATCCCCTTATTTGACGCGGGCATTGCATTTTGCTTGTTTGATTACAAGTTATGAACACAATCGAGCGGTTAAGTAAACCTTCAAACCGTAGGATAAAATTTTACTTGAGTGATATGTATAATAAATGTATAAAGAAAAAAGATGTTAGTTTTTCATGTGCATAATATGAATCCTTCATATAAAACAAGTCATAGAAAGTCAAATTTTAGTGAATATTTCCGAGTAATAAGTTGTTTTTTAAAATAAACATTTTCGTTCACTCGTTGAAATCAGAATTGCTCAAGCCATTTCAGATGTCTTTACTCATCGGTACAGGACAAAAGTTTCTAAAGAAGAGGAGCCACTTGGGAAGACATAAAACAAATATTTGTTGGGTAAAGCCACATGTTAGCAATCAACTTTTGCCGAAGAAATACAGTTCTCCGTTCATTTATATCATTTATAATTTATGTATCATCTGCACGGTATGAAATTACTCGCTTCGGATAGAAATGGATGGAGAACTGCATTGAACCAGTCTTAAGACTGCTGGCTATAACAATAAACAAGATTAATCCAGCAAGCGTTGTTTTTACACAAGGAAGGGTCTTTGAAATGACGGTGGCGCTTCTAACCCGGCGAGATAAAAAATCAGATGATCAATAAGTCAAAACACGCCTGTTTTGATGTCCTTACGTTTTCACTTCAGACCCTTATTCATCTTGTAATTGTTTGTAAATTACGATTGTAGCCTGTAAGGTTATTCACAAGTCAATGATTCAAATGTATTTTCTGTGGCAAATAAACCTTATTTTTAGTTTTTCTACTCTGTTATATATGGGGTAAAATTTACCAAGTGTACCCGCCTAAAAGGTTGTTGTCGCCTATCTTAATGAAACTCCACTAGATTGTAGTGTTAGTGGACCTCTTTAAATTCTGTAAAGGGGGTGTACCTAGTATAATGGAATGTCAAGATACAGGAGCTTAAATTTTCGAAGATTCACTCCGACCGCTTACTACTAACTGTATATTGTAGGCGCGCGGCCTAGTAGGAACGGGAGGGGTTACGCAGCGCTGGGATTCGTTGAAATTTAAAGTGAACGAATCCTAGCGCTGCGTATCCCCTCCCGCTTCTACTAGGCCACGTGCCTCTGCTGTTATTGCATCGGACCTCTCAATTTTCATATTTTAAAAGGGGAAAATTATGAAATTCGAAATATTATTAGGTGTACAAATAAGTTTCCGCCGTTTTTTATCAAAAATTGGGCATTTATTGTGAAAGAACGGAACCTCAAGTTTTATTCGAAGTATTGTTCATCGTATTGTTCTTCTTGCGTTTGGAACAAATCTTGATCAAATAATGCTTCCTATTCCGCGTCTTCGTACACTTTCGACCTTCCGCTACGTTCTTTGTCTTCGATGTCAAATTCACCGTTCTTAAACTTTTCAAACCTCTCACGACAACTTCTCTCACTTAAGGCAGCCTCACCATATGATTCTACAAGCAATCGATGCACCTCAAGTGCAAATTTCTTCAAATTGAAAAAGTAAATCAAAAGTTCCCGCAAATGACGCTTATTCGACTCAAAACTCGACATTTTCGCACATAAAAGATAATATTATGCTGATGAAAATTCACTAATATTACAAGGTTACGTTGTTGACAGATGTCCAACTTACAACAGTGACGTTTTAAATCTGTCAATTATAACCAAAGCTTACTGGTGATTATTATCCCGAAGTCAGCCGAACTCACACGGACGCTATTCTTAATTTGATGTGCGTGGTGAAGGGAGAAAGGAATATCAGACGAGTTCTATCGGCTCGTATACATTGCATGACATATCATGTCATGTTATATCATGACAATTAATTTAAATTTCTTCTTCAAATCTCAAAGATGTGGAGGAAACAAAATATTTTTATTTTATTTATATTTTTATCTTATTGAATATAATTTAATTTAATCAAAAAAATGAAGAATATGACGAATTTTCAACAGGAAGAAAGAAAATTTGAAGCCTTTTTTTCTTGGTTGAACGTAGAAATTAAGATAAATGATAATTAATGGTAACGTTGCAATTCAGCATGTTGATAACAGGAATGTCATATTTAATAGGATTGTCGTTCCACAACTCTGGTGGCTCGTATGAAATATTGTGCTCCAAAGCTTCTTGGAATATCGTTGTAGTGATCTGCCCTTCTTCTTCTGCCGATCTGTTCGTGTTTTCCATCGTTTCCTTCGATTCCGAAGTGACTGAAATCGATTTCGTAATCATTTTTCCAGTTTCCCTTTTATAAGAGATCGAATCTTTTCATAACCTTCGGCGACACTAAGCGAAGAATTTTTCTTAATTGATTTAACGTTTCGTTTACATTTTATTATTCATTCTTCCTATAGTAGTAAATTAATTTTCTAAGTTTACAATATTTTTAATTTACTTATTACTTTTCAAACTTCCGTGTCGCTTGAGCGTCAGCAGATCTGCGCCAAAATTGGCGAGCATTGTTGCAGACGTTCTTCGAAAGGTGTGGCTCGTGTAAAGGTTTGGATCCGTCAAGTTGAGAAATTTCGCAATCTCTTTGGTCATGGCCCCAATTTTATTTTTTGCGATTACCTGAGTGGTGCATTTACCATTTTGAAAATTTAAAAAAAATCTATCTGATTTAGTGTTGGACGCCCTCATCAAAGAGTAATGCTCGACTAGATCACAGAATTCGCCTTCAATCGTGAACGACCGTTGGATTTTGGTTTTCGTTTTGGGGATTTTGACATAAATAATTTCTCCTTGACGTTGAACATCTTTTGTCAAGACGTTAATGAGTTCTTCTCTCAGCATAGCTCCAGATATTCCGAAAATTAATGTAACCTGTATTCAAATACGTATATTTTGATATATTTTTGTATATATATTCACATTTTCGCATTTGATTAGCTGATTTTGTTTTTCTTTGATAAATTTTTCAGATTTATTGACGTATATTCATGCATTTATTTGTAATAAATTTGTATAAATGATGTTTTTCCCTACACCTCTTATTTACAGTTTTTATTTGTACTACATGTATTTTAGATTTTAACAATATTTATACACGTAACTTTCTTACCTTTGTTGCTAAATACTGATTATTTGGAGCTTCCTTTAAGAATTTTTCAACTTCCGTTGTTTTAAGGACTTTTGCTTTTTTCGGGACGTATCCTTCAGCCTTTCTCTTCAGAAAAACGATCAGGCTCTTGAAGATTTCAATTATAGTATTTTCTTTTTAATGTATCGTTGATTTCAACATCGAATATGTTGCCCAAAGAGTTGTAGGTCTGAATTTCTCCGATAATTCCTTAAAGTAAGCGATCAACACGTTTTCTGAAGTCACCGCTGTGTTTTCTTTTTTCTTCCACTTACCAAAATCCAAGTATGCCTTCTTATATTTTTTTTCGATCTTGATGGTAGCGCATCATCCCTGACCGTTTGCACGATTTCGCGAATTCTCGGCGGTGTGAGAACATCCTCGAAGTCTTCCGCATTGTTCAAATATTCTTCCATCGTAACTATTTTTAATTAACTTTCTGGCAAATTAGACACGAGAGAGCGAGATTTACAGGCTAGAAGTGATGACTGGACGGTAGAAGTGCCAAACGTCAAAATCAAATAACGGACGGTTGGCACTACTGCTGGCCGCACTCGATTTTTTCCGGCTCCAAGAGAAATGAGCAATGTCAAAAGAGGTTTAAGGAGCAGAGTCAATCAAGAACGCTTTTAACTATGAAAGAAGAAAGAATTGTTCAAGGCCAGTGTATATCTTATTACCGCATTCTCGAACTCTGAGAAAAAGTTTACAATGCTGCTTTTCTACTTTGTGTCAATATGAAGAACAAGAGGACAAGTACTCTCATCGTACGATTGTTTTTTGATATGTGTTAACCTTAATGTTATTTTTAATAATCATATTGCCTAATCAGTGCGCCCGTTGAAGCGGGCGGTATGATAATTTTCGCCCCTTGATGCGAGCGGTATGAACATTTCGCCCGATTCTGACGCCGAGGCACAATTGACTGCATGCCGCTCTACGCGCAAGCATGCAATGAGACTTTTTCCGCCCGTTTGGACCCAAAGTAAAGGGTTTTCCAATAGGGACTTAACAATTTTATCTATGAATATAACACAGAAATATTTGAGATATTGAGTTCAAATTTATTGTGGGTGTAGTGCAAGCATTACATTTTATGAATGAAATTCGATATCGGTCATATGACCACCACGAGCCCGTTTACAGCGGTCGATTCTTTGGACCCAATTTTCCACCACTCTGGCACACATTTCGACCGGAACGTTGGCAATTTCGCGTTGGATGTTGTCTTTCAGGTCGTCTGAAGTTGCTGGCTTGTTGGCATAGACCAGTGACTTGATATGGCCCCATAAAAAAAAATCCAATGGCGTTAGATTGCATGAACGAGGCGGCCATTCGACCGGACCGTTTCTCGAGATAACACGTTCACCGAATTTGCCTTTCAATAAATCGATTGTGACGCGTGCTGTGTGGCTAGTGGCACCGTCTTGTTGAAACCACATATCGTTGATGTCAAGTTCATCCAATTCTGGCCACAAATAATCTTCCAACATAGCACGATAGCGCTCTCCATTGACGGTAACATGACGGTCGTTTTCATCCACGAAAAAATACGGCCCAATCACACCTCCGGCATGAAAACCGCACCAAACAGTCACTTTTTGCGGATGCAACGGTGTCTCAAGAAGCACATTTGGGTTTGTTGCTGACCAATAACACATATTTTGCTTATTAACAAAGCCATTGAGCCAGAAATGAGCTTCATCGCTGAAGATGATTTTTCGATGAATTTCTTCATTTTCTTCAAGCTTTTCCAGAGCTCAATTGGAGAAGTTTCGGCGTTTCAAATGATCAAGTGGCTTTAGTTCTTGAGTCAATTTAATCTTGAAAGCATGTACGCCAAGATCTTTTCGCATAATACGCCACAGTGTCGTTTGAGCGATACCCAATTCTTGAGAACGACGTGGAATCGACTGATTTGGCTCATTTTTAATCGATGCACTTATGGCTGTGATTATTTCTTCGCTTCGAGCAATACGACATCTTTTTGGCACCGGAACGTCCAATAGTGTAAATTTGGTCTCGAATTTATCCACTATAGCATGCACAGCCTGTCGGGTGGGAGAATTATTACGGCCGAAAATTGGAGTAAGCGCTCTTAAAGTTGCGACCACCGACTCAGAATTTCGGTAGTAATTTTTAATAATTTCCAAACGTTGCTGTTTCGTGAACTTTACTATGATGAAAATGTTGACTTTAACTAACGTTTTGACATTGACAGTGCATTCAGAAAATTTAAGGGTGCGTTCATATAAAGATACGAAATTGTTATGTCCCTATTGGAAAACTCTTTATATTACGGACAGTGTTAGACTAGTGCAGTGGAACTCAATACACTTAATGGGTATTATTAATAATTTTTTTTAAATTTGATTTTAATATACCAAGGTATTTTGACCGATTCATTTTGATTTAAAATTTTATATTTGGAGAAAAAAATTGATAGCCAGGGATTAAATTGGTAATGTGACCTGCTTGACCCATCGCCTTAAGTAATTTTGAATTACATCTGGTGGACTTCGCTGATACGGTAGAGTTTAATTTTTTCGATCTGTGATGCACTCTACCGATAATTGATGTAATATTGACCGAAGATTCAGAAAAAAATGTATATTCATTTAAAAACAACATACTTATTTAAATAAATATTGTCCTTTTCAACTTACTTCCACTTTACTGTAAAAAAGAATTGTATCACCTTCAGAAAAGCTAGTTGCTGTGAAAACAGCAGTACGACTTCCCTTTAATGATGAAGGATTGATACCAGCATCGATAATTGCTTCATATACTCGTTCCAGCATCATTCGTGTCATCGGTTGCATAAAATTAGCAAATTTCGAGTATATGCCAAAAAACACATGATCCAGTTTATCAAGATCATTAATAGTTCCGATTCGTCCCGGAATGCAAGGATTATCTGTTGAAATGGATTTAAGATAATAAATAGGAGTAAACATAATGTAAAAATTGATTGATTTCTTGTTTTTTTGTCATAGGGTCAGTTTCTTCTTTTCTTTTTCTTTAAAAATTTATTTTTTGGTCAGTAAAATAACAGAAATGTTTTCAAACATGCCGCGATAAAAAATTACAATGAAAATGTTAATACAATATTATAGTAAAAAAATTATAAAATATATCTATTACACTGAAGTAGGTTTCTAAAATAGAAAATTAAATATGAATAAGGAAAATTAGTATTTACGATACCATGACAAAAACGAACAGAAAGCATTTAAGCTATGTTTCCGTCAGTTTCGTGTAGAGTTCTGAAATTACCGAGAACTAAAGTTTACGTAATATAATCAAGAATATAACAGAATTTGAAAAATATAAGAGAATATAAAGAAAAATTTATATAATTTAAAATGTTGCCAATAAAATTATTATAGTTTTATTTGTAATGGCATGGGGTCAGTTTTTTTAAGAACAATAATTGAAAACTCATATTAACAAAAAAAGGCAAATGCTTCGGCCACAAATGGGCGCACCCGCTGTGCCAACTAATTTAATATCATTAATTCAACTATCAATCAGCCAAGTCACAGGTTAATAAGGTCGATACATTAGACTTCCGTTTTGGTGTCAGTGACGCACTCGTTTAATGATCGACTTAATTGACTGATATGATTTGCAAAAATATCAGCATATTTGTGGATGCATGTCTGAATCTTTAGAATCTTTAAGCAAAGCAATAAGAATTTTTTAAAAAGCTCGATAGGGGGAAAGAGGCATTTTAATTTTGTGTTGCTTGTGCATACATGTACACTGAGAGAAATCGGCTTTGGTTCCTGTGCACATAGCACATAAATTTTTTGTACAGTAGTTGCCTTGACCAAAAAAGTTGAGAGAAGCTACTACTTTTATAGTTATCATGACAGTAATTTTGACTTTTTTGTGTATTCGGTTGTTGTGACCAAAGTTGATGATTAGAATGAGCTTTATACGTACCCCAACGGTTAGTACACATAAATTTTCTTTATATGTACTGCCAAGCTCCTTTAGTTACTACAACCACAGCGTTCGCTGTTGCGCTAGACAAATCAAGTATAACTTTCATTTTTTACAACGAGGTAAGCCTGTCCTGACAACTATTAAATCTTGTAATAGTCACACAATTTAACTTGCACTGCACTGGAGATAAGTAGTTACTTCCAAAAAGATATATTTTGTGAAAACTATAATCAGTCAAAAAAATTTTATGGTGATGAAAAAAGTGACAATTTTTTAACTTAATTGACGAAAGTTATCATAAATATCATACCGGATTATTTTTCTAGATCTTATCGATGAAACTTTATTTTTTGTAATCAAATTGAATTCGAATTTTGATAACTAGGAGAACCATACCTATAACCTCAAAAATAATTTTGGCTGGGTATTTACTGTCCATAAACAATTCATCACAAATTAATCTTAGAAAATGATCATAACCTAGTGAATCTGGTTTTTATGCAGAAAACTTAAAAAAATAAAGATGAATTTTCATAAAATAATGTAGATTATATAAACAAAGCAATTTGATAAGAACTGTACTTGGTCATTTTAACTAAACTCTATGCGCGGCTTTACGATAGATTTTGGTTCCTATAACCGCAGCTCTTACGGTATTTCAAGTGCACAAAAGCAATTACCCCGAATACATTAATAAGTTTCTGCCACTCGGCCTACCATAATCGTGGTCTCAGTAACGTTCCTTGCAGTTGGAGTTAACACCTTTCCAAAGTATGACAGCCACTACCATGATTGTCATGACAACTTTAACATTTTTTGTAAAGACGATTTTAACAAAAAAACTTTGGTTTGTGAAACCCGCAATTTCTCTCAGTGTAGAAACATTTTCCACGCCTAAATAAAAGTTTCAGCTCTTATGGAGAATGGTTCCTTTCCTTAAATAGCACTTGTTCTGAAATATAATCTTTAACACAGAATAAAATAGTTGAACCTTCTAGCTCGACCATTAAAATATGCCACTACTATACTTTTTTAAGTAGCACAACTACCTTTCTAGTTACTTTTATTACCCGAAATTTTTTTTAATAAGAATGCAAATTTTATCATCAATAAAAAAAGTAGTTGTGCTGTATAGTAAGTGTAACATATTTTATAAACCCTAGAAGCTGAATCAACTAAACACTTTTCAGTGTATTTTTGGTCAAATTCATTGACCCAATACATATTGAGATTTGCATTTGCAAATATGCCGACTTTAATGCAAATTTAATTGTTGATAATACTATAACTCGAAAACGATTCTTTGTACAAAACTTTAGACTTGTCAAAAAAGTTTATTTTTGCATGAACTTCTCAAAAGATAAATATCACTGATGAGGGCTCCGATCAGAGCCGAAACGTCTGATTAAATAGACTTCTTCATTTATGGACCCTAAAGCCAATGCAAACGTACCAAGTTTAGTTATTAAAATATGTTGTAATTAATAGTAATAATACTTTTAATAATATAAAGACTCGCTGTAGTGTGCATTGAATATTAGGTATGGGTGATTTTATATTAACTATAAACATGAATACACTGAGAAAACAGTTTTAGAAATATTTCTTTGATATACGGTCAAAGAAAAAATTTCTTTGAATTAAACAAAGTTTTGTTAATTCAAAAATATTTTATTTCGTCCAAAGAAATAGATTTGTTTGCATTAAAGAAAATTTTTTTGAATCAAAGAAACTTTCTTCAATTCAAATAAATTTTTTCTTTGGCCGTATATCAAAGAAATGTTTCTTTGATTCAAAGAAACTGTTTTCTGGGTGTATAAAATACCCTTAAGTAATCGTATGTTGAAAGTGTAGAAAATTTATTAAATTTTCTCAAATTTATCTTGAAATTATGAAACTATTACAGAGTTTTCAGGTACATGTAACTACATAAAACTTCAGCTATTTTTAACGTAAAGCGTTTTCTATTACAAATTTCAAAATTTTATTATTCTGTGTAATCAGGGCGTTTTATATAAGGTATATTGAAACTAAAGTTACCGAGTAAATCTTCTAGTGCATACGTTGATAAAAATAGATTGCCGAATTTAAGATAGTCATATGTAGATATTAGGAATATACTATCTAGATGATAAGTTTAAATATCAAAGATGTTGAAAATTGACATTTAAATTGTACAACTTAATGTCCAGATATTCAACCTTAATATCATTAGATTGCTACCCCATAGTAACTCTTCCAAGATAATAAACAGTTCTGTATTTTATTATTATTCTTTTCAAATGTATTCTTTAAATATGATATCAAAATTAGAATTTTGTGTTACACGTTAAATTAAAAAAAACATACAATTTTTTTCAAAATAAAAAATCGAATAATCTCTGTAAAAATATTGTTTGAGGATTTTAATATTTTAAGATGTACAAATTAAACTTTTCCAGTGGTGAACTTAGACTGAATTAAATAAATTTTGTAAACTTAATTCAAATCAAACAAAAAAAATGGATGTATTTAACTATTATAAATAGAATCACATACAGTAATATCATTAATCAAAGAAAATACACTAAATAATCATTTTCTAAACTTACTAATTTTCCAACGGCAAGAAGCATCTGTAACACAATCAACCTTATTAAAAAGATTTTTTTGAAAATCCTTGATATTATCACTTTGGGGGAATTTTCCCGATATACCCGAAATTACAATATCTTCATGAGCCATTTTTAATTTGTTGTTTAATTACTTAGTTCTTTAATAATTTCCGCTCAACCAATCTGAGTTTATCATTTAATTTTAATATTTTAAAGTCAAACTGAAATTATTTTGTTACACAAGCAGAAGACAAGGTGTTTGCTTCCCCTCTTTCCTGTACTTGAACGACTGAATTTTGTGGAAATGCCAATCTACCTAAATTTATACAAAAGACTAGTTAAAGTAGTGGGAAAATATAGGCTTTATTTTCTTCGTAATTTGCAATAGACTGAATACATTTTAACTTGCATGTTAATGACCGTTTATGAAAAATGAACAATTGTTGAACGAAGAGGAAAATCAAATAAACCTTGAATCGATATTGAATTTATGTGCATTTATGAAAACGGATTTTAATGGAAATTAATCGATGCATTCCAATTTCTAAAGAGGTCAGTTTGCTTCAGAATTTAAAACGAACTTAACATTGTTTCATATCATTTTAAAAATGAACCAAAAATAGAAAATTGTTCTTTTCATTCTCATAAATTTTTAATTTCTACTTCTACATCTGCATCAATTATAATTTTACTGAATTGAATTAAGCGATTGTGTAGTCCAAAACGGGTTACTGATTACAACTAAAAATTTTGACAGACTCAGGTTTAGAGAGTAAAATCAAATTTTTAACTGATTTTCAGAATTATCGAATATTTTTTCAAGGTGTTTATTTAAGGTAGTTTACATACACGAAAATTAGACCTCAGGCAAAAATAGATAATTTTGCTTTCAAGAATAGCAATATTATTATTGAAGGGCTATTTTGAAAGAGAAAAGATTATTTTACATGAGAAAAATTTACAACACAGAAAAATAATTTTATTAATAAATTTTATTTTTTACCCAACTTTTTTTCTTATCACTTCTTACCAAATTTAAAAAAATTATGCGATTCTAATAAATCATGAATCATTTTTTGAGAGAAAAAATTTCCCTTAACTTCACCGTTTCTGATTTTAAAAAATAAATTCTTTAATGGCTGAAACCATTAAAAAAACATTTTCCAAAACGAAATTTTTACAAAGAAATTCCTGAATTTGATAATAATTTATTCATTTTTGAAAATTGGAAATGGTCAAGTTGTAGGGAATCTTTTTCTTGAAAAAGTGATTTGTAATTTATTAAAATCGCAAAATTTTTAAAAATTTGGTAAGAAGCGATAAAAAAAAAAGTTGGGGCAAAAATAAAATTTATTAAGAGGGTGTTCTCATGGATTGGCCGTATTTTGAAGCGTTTTTTGGAATTTTACTGTGAGGAAACTATAATTGATTTTTTAATGCGGTTTTTTTTAAAAGTTTTATTAACCCTTGGACTACAAAATTCAGAAAACTTGTATGAAAAAATTTGCACGGTTTGGCCACTGCACCCTTGCGAACATAGACCTTCCAAAAAAAGTTGGTTGATGGTTCCCACCAAATCTCAAAAATGGCTGTTCTGAAACACAAGAGTAAATGTTTTTCTTTATCTATGGTAGTGTAGTTATCGTCTGACGGAGGCTTTTTTTATCATAACAATTTTCAAAATGGCGGGCTATAGAAAAAAAAATCGTTTTTTTTCACCTTTTTTTCATCTTTCAAAATTCATTAAACATTTTTTATAAAAAATGGGGGAAAAGACGTCCGTCAGACGATAGCGAGTACATTTCCACACATTTGAAAAAAAATTTTATCAAAATCCGTCTACTAGTTTCTTAGAAATCGTGCGAACCAGTGTGGAAAAAATAGTTTTGAGAAAAACGCGTTTAAAGTTTCCAATGAAAAAAAGCGAAAAATTGAGTTTCACTTTCCTGACGTAATTGCCATAGTAAAACAAATCCTTTTGGTATACTATTGTTATATCCCAACTCTTTGAAAAAATGAAAAAAAAAAATCGATTTTCTAAAACCGTTCGATGAGAACACCTCCTTAATAAAATTATTTTTCTGTATTTCAAGTTTTTTTCATGGAAATTAATCTTTTCTCTTCCAAAATAGCCCTTCAATAATAATACTGTTATTCTTGAAAGCAAAATTATCTACTTTTGCCTGAGGTCTAATTTTCGTGGATCAATTACCTTAATGATAATTGAAAGAACGGGTGGAAGAAGGATGCACGCATGACCCGCAGCAGAGTAGCCCGTGAAAGGAGGCAATATCCGCTGGAAACGACTGAACCGCATTTTCAATTAAATACCGCGCCAAATATTTATCGCCCAGAAAATTTCCAGCGAGAAAATTGGACCACAATGTCTCCCGAGTACACATGCAAACTTTTTAGCATCTTTGTGCTGTGGGTTCGAAAATATCGCGAGTTGAAGTGTTCGGCGCTGTTGACTCGCAAGTTGACACACGGTTTTAATTGCCTACTTTCAGGGGCTACTCAGCTCCGGGTCACGCGCGCATCTCGTTCTTCCATCCGTTCCTTCAATTATATTGAAAACAAACAAAAATTAAATAAATATTATGCTTATTCTGACTCTAAATTCATTACATTTTCACCATCATCTGTACTTTTGATTGAATATAAGTAAAGTTATTAATAAATTATTTATATTTACATATTTATAATATCACACTATGTAACCATAACTTTTTTTATCTTTAATAGGACAACACTGATAGATAAATATTGGCTACCTTTAAGAAGGTTGAATTGCTGATTGACTTCAAAATTAACCAAATTAAGTTATGGGCGCCAGACCATCCTCAGTCAATCAACACATAATTATGATTATTGATATATATATAATATAATTATTAAATTATATTTATTACACATTTTTATTATAACTACGTATGAAGTTTATTGAAACTAAAATTTGAAATGCACATTAGAAAACTGCATTATTATCAAAAAGTATCTTGTGTAAAAATATTAAAAAGAAGGTTGTTTTATTTTCTGTGTTGTATATTTTCAAAATATGGATTTAAAAATTGCGAATTTCAAATTATTATTGTGCCTGAGATGTAAAATCTAAATCCCGTGTAGATTTTTAATATTTTATGTATGTACACGGAAAAAAATGTGCAGCTGTCACAAAGATCTTTTAGGTTATATCAGCCATATTTATGGTTAGGATAGTTAATAATATAGCTGGAACAGCGATATGTTTCTTTGTACCAGCTACACATTTTTACATTAAATTTTTACACTAAAGTCAAATTATATAAATTTTTTATATAATATATATATATATATATATATAAATTATATTTATATAAACCATAATATTTTTCAAAATTAAAAAACATTTTCCTTTAATTAAATATTTTAAATCCGGTTATTAGGTCAATGAATATTCATTTTGCCTCATAACCGAACGCGTGTCCGGTGTTAGATTGTACTGCTTTTGTTTTCGCTCTAGTTGACGGACGAAAAGTTTATTGCAAAAACAAATGCGAATTTTAAAAAGTGCTGTCAATATTTTCAAAAAATTTGGTTTCAAGAAAATTGTTTTCAATTCATAGAAGATATTGTAACTTTCTACTTTTGTTATTCCTTAAAGGATTATTGATAATTATGCTATATCTCGGGATGTGGTAATCTACACAAGAGTAGGAATGGGAAAACAGTCGTTTTAATACAAGAAACGATTTAATTAATTAATACTAGATCACAGACTGCCTTCTTTACAAAATTATCTACGCTTCAATAACATCTATTTAGTGATAGAAAACAGTCTTTACCTCCCTATTACCTATATCTAACAACGCGATGCTTATTTACTAACAAATCGTCCGAATGTTCGTTATATTTAATTTATCTATTGCAATTTTCCTCATTATATTTTTCTATTTCTATCTCCTTTAATCTAACTTTCTAAACCAACGTCCTTCGAGAAGTGGAGACATCGCTGGAACCGTGTTATTAAATCAAGTGGGGATTACTTTGAAGGATGCCACCTGCCCGATGATGAAGAATAACGCCAGCGCGGAGATATAAAGGTAGGCCCGATACTTTCCAGACAGACCTCGTATTCCGACACCATCTAATTCAAATTTGATCGCAGCATCATAATTGCAATGACTTAAATGTTTATTTTAGCGTTCTTCTTCAATATATTGTAAGGTCAGTGAATGGTCAGAGTATTCGCTGACCGTTCACTAAACTGGATCCTCTAGGGTCCATATAGGTACTATGACACTATCAGCACTTTGTAGCATGGATTCTTGTTAAAATTTTTTCGGAACTCGGTACCTATGGGTTCTTTGAGTTGCTGATTACGAATCTCATGTCAGATTTCTAAAATCAAGTCGGCGCATAAAATATTGAAAGAATTATTCACCAGGCCTGTCTAGTAAATTTAGGAATTTTGGCGAAATTCAGCGCCACGTATAAGGAGCACGCGAACTGAAATTTTGTATGTGTGTGTCATTCAGTGTACGTGCATATATACGCTATCTTAAATGCATTTCATAACACATCTCTTAATAATTGCGTTGGATGGCATATAGGTGGCGCCACTATTGACAAATCCATATGATTTTTAGGAAGTACCAACCTTCAAATGATACGTATGAATATTTCATGACAATCTGACGCTTAGTTCACAAGTTACAGTGCTTTTAGT
Organism: Diplolepis rosae; assembly: GCA_030998225.1. Taxonomy (NCBI): domain Eukaryota; kingdom Metazoa; phylum Arthropoda; class Insecta; order Hymenoptera; family Diplolepididae; genus Diplolepis; species Diplolepis rosae. Next base: position 19,439,256 of record JAPYXD010000723.1, on the reverse strand, counting down.
GACGCTACTTTTGTAATTTTCAAAACAATAGAAAAATCTGAATTTCGTTTGTTGATGCAGCATTGATTTTTAATGGGAAAAAATACCGTTCAAGTAAAGCAATGGCTTGACAAGTGTTATCCGGACTCTGCTCCATAGAGACGAATGGTAAAGAAGTCGCTCGCTGATTTTAAACGCGGCCGTATAAACACCGATGATGCTGAACGCTAAGGTCGCCCAAATTTGGCAGTTGTTCCAGAAAACACAAAAGAAGTCCACAAAATGGTTTTGGCCGATCGTAAATTGAAGTTGCGTGAGATAGCTGATACCTTAAAGATTTCAGAAGGCAGTGGATTCATCATTTTGCATGAATATTTGAGCATATGAAAGCTCTGTTCGAAATGGGTACCGCGTTTGCTCACAGTCGATCAAAAACAACACGTCGACGATTCAGAGCGCTGTTTGGAGCTGTTTCAGCGCAATAAAAAGGATTTTTCATGCGGTATGTGACAATGAATGAAACATGGATCCATCACTACACTCCGGAGTCAAATCAGCAGTCAGCTGAGTGGACAGTGAAGGGTGAAAATCGTCCAAAGCGACCAAAAACGCAAATGTGCACTTTGAATTGCTTCCTTATTCACCGCATTCTCCAGATCTAGCTCCCAACGACTACTACTCGTTTGCAGACCTAATAAGAATGCTCCAGGGAAAGAGCTTTGGTTTCAGTGAAGAAGTTATTGCCGAAAATGAAACGTATTTTGAGGCGAAAAATAAATCGTTCCACAAAAATGGCGTCGAAATGTTAGAGAAGCTTTGGAATATCAGGTCTAGAACTATGAAACCGGAATTTTTTTGCAAAAGTTACACGTCTGTCACATGAAAATGATCAAAAATATTTTATTCAAATTAATCTCCATTGCTATTTACACATTTTTCCCACCTCTCCGGAAGGTGATGAATACCACGCCAATAAAACTGTTCGTCTTTTAAATCAAACCAGTTATCCAGCCATTCTCATACATTTTCGTACGAAGTGAGGCGTTGTTCAGCGAGAGCGTGGCCCAGTGATGCGAACAGATGGTAATCCGTCGGAGCCAAGTCTGGAGAATAAGCAGCATGCGCCAGTATTTCCCAACTGAACGTCTCGATCCTTTCCTTGACCCGTTTCGCTGTGTGTGATGGGGAATTATCGTGAAGAAATAGTATATTACGTGCCTAGGCACACAATGAGGGTTATTGCGTGACAAGCGACAATGCTCGCAGGAGATCGAAGCCGAGGCGCGATCAGTCCTGTGAGCATTGTCGCGAGTCTCGCAATTCCCCGAATTGTGTGCATTGGCACGTATTCTATTTTATGTGACTTTGGTGCGGATACGAGTTTTTATGCGTACACTCGAATCTAATCTAGTATTTTAGTTGTTTGCGGCGCTAGTCATTACACTTGATATGTCACGACTAGTCCCGGTCATTTTGAGTTTATCGATCTTCTGTTGTAGTAATGGATTCTAATAAATGCATGCGCAGTTCAAATGTACAAGGCTTTGCCATTAAGGTGCTAACGCTGTACGAAGAAGAAGTGAGAAAAAGAAGAATAAGAAAAAGATTGCGTTCCGCTGTAAGACTATATGCGCATACGCAGTTAAATTTTTACATTGTATTCCTCTGTAACGGAATACACAACATTCCATTACTCTCAGCTGTAACGGAAAAACGAGTTTCCGTGCCGGAGGCACATAAAATAACTTCGTGTTGCCTTCTTCGATAATCCGGTCGCTTTTCTTGTAATGCTCGATTTAAATCGATCATTTGCTGTTGGTAGCGATTCGTGTTGACAGTTTCACCAGGTTTTAGCAGCTCATAATAGATAACACCCTTCTGATCCCAGTCTTCGAACTTTTTCGGTGGTTTTCCACGATCTTCGTTTCTCACATCAAAATTACCACTTTTGAATTTTTTAAACCACTCTAAAGACTGTGTTTTGTCAAGAGCATGTTCACCGTAAGTTTCGATAAGCATTTGATGCGATTCTGCAGCAGTTTTCTTCAAGTGATAATAAAAAACCTGTGCTGTCCGCAAATCGTAGTTCGTAGGCACAAAACTCGACATGTTGATGCTTGTAGTAAATACACTGGTATATCGAACTTGGGTTGTTGTGTACTGAAAATATTTCTCAGCTGCTAGAGGGAGAAGATGGCGCTGCAGAAGCGGTCGTACGGTCCCTAAACTGATGGCAAGCACCATCTATAGGAAAATTCCGGTTTCATACTTCTAGACCTGGTAAAGTTGCGCTGGCTATCTGCGCAGGTAAATTTTTGTAACGTCAGAAGTTGCTTAATTTAATATGGTGAAGTTCCAGTACATTTAAGGAGGTTCTATCAGTACATAGCTAGTCAGAATAAAACATTTTGTGCAGTTGACTCACGAGGTAGTTGATGTGGCAATACCGCCTCGTTTTTTTAGTGTCCCTTTTAAATTTGGCATCATAAGAGGCATTTTATTGAACTAGATTATAAATCTAAGGAATTCAGGTGTGAATACTATAACAGGGCAAAGGTGTATGTAGGCTCAATGTTTCTTTTTGAATAGCACGTCATAACTTACCAACGTATACTCGGCTGCGATGTTGCCATATCTACTACATTATCACTCAATATCATGATTTTTGTAACATTTATTTCCATTTTCATTGATTTACAAGTACCCTTCTAACAATATTGTAAGCTAAAAATGTTTTTTAGATATTTTTCTCACTATTATAAAAGATTTAATCGATATTCAACCGGTAATAAATGTGTGTTGGGTAATTGAAAACAATGAAAAGGTAGTTGTCCATAAGAGCACATGTTAAATGACGGAAAATATTTATTAAAATATCTTAGCTCACAGGTACCCTGGAGTCTTGAAAATTTGACTGATTCATTTTTATGCATTTAAATAACTATATGTTTCAAGTTTCATCCTTTTCTGAACGTTAATTCGTTTTACGATAGAACCTCTTTAATTTCATTCAATAATGGATGCATGCACGGAAAAAAATAGTTGAAGTAATTTTACTCAACTTACGATCAAATTTGTGACATAAGGACAAGTTAGAAGTTATTTAGTATTACTGTAATTATTTTTGATATATTAAATGTTCAAAAATAAATCGCAGTTGAGTAATATTCAGGTGTAAGGTGAATTTTAAAAGCGTGCATTAAAATTGTCTGAATATATATATATATTATTACGCGTAGTATGATTCTAATAAATCATTCTTTTATTAAACCACAAAAATATTAGCGCTTTCCCCAGGCCGTGTTCGCGAGCATAGGCGATAGCGGCCACTATACTTTGATCCTGTTTTGAGCTTACGCCAGATGGCGCCGAAGTATAATTTCTTAAACCTCACCCCGCTGACCACCGCACCGTAGTTGCATCACTAATGGCTGCTAATGGTCACTAAAATGTGCTAAGATACTGAAGGATAGGAATAAACTTGGAGGTTTAATAAAACTATTTAAGTAATTATTATTAAGTAAGTATTCGAATCGCATTGATAAACTTGCTTTTTGTGATTGCAGTTTTCTGATAAGTGCATCCTTACATACATGGAGTATTATTATTTCAATGTATATATTTGTAATTTTGGGACGCTTGGGTGATCATCTCTATTTGTGTTTAGCCTGACAGTACTCTGCGATACACAATTAAAACTCCGTGTATGTGAGGACCCACTCAACAGCAAACTCAAAACACAAAAAGCAAGATTATCAATACGATTCGAATAATTACTCGATAATAATTACTTAAATAATTTTATTTAACCTCAAAGTTTATTCCGATTTCATTAATTCCTGAATTATCTAAACATGATCTGAATATGATCTGAACAGTCATCTATTATCTTCTTTTAGGGTTTTGAGCTTACGCCAGATGGCTCTGACGAAATCTATGTTGGGCCACGGCTAAAGCATTACGCGGGCATGGCCTGGCTTTCCCTCCATTCTACTCTACGTTTTAAGATATAATGCAGACCTGAGAAATACCATTCAGAATTGACCGAAATTTAACATATAGGTAGATTTTAGTGTAGAAATGACTCAATTAAATTTTTGTGTATGTAGGGTACGTGAGAAAAAAGTTACTAACATTTTCTTTTTCGAGCGTTGACCATTGAGTCTTATGGGGAAATACGGTTTTTACAAAATTGAAAAAAAAAACTGCTGTTCAGATTTTAACGTATGAGCTAAGTAATTAGTTAATGTATATGAAATTGAGACGATGTGGCAACGTCGCAACGATCCATCATGAAGAGAGAAACATACGCAACAACCGAGCGTTATATATATATATATATATATAAAGGGTGATCAATTTAGAGGTATAGGATTTTAAATTGAAATAAAACAACGAAAATTCAAATTGATATGGCAATCTTTTTTATTTTTGTGTAAAACCATTCAGGACATTTATTTTTTAAAGATAACCCCTTTCAAATGTTGGCCGCAACTGCGCTTTAATTGGTCCATTCGTAAACACCAATTTTGAATGACTCGTTCGAGGACTTCGGTCGGTATCTCGCTAATAACTTCAGTAATGTTGGCTTCCAATGCCTCAATAGTAGCTGGTTTATCCACAAAACATTTAGACTTTACATACTCCCACAAAGAAAAGTCCAAAGGTGTGATATCACACGATCTTGGAGGCCGATCCACCGGTCCGAGACGAGAGATAAATTGCTCACCGAAACGACTACGCAGTAAATCCATTGTTTGACGGGCTGTATGACATGTAGCGCCGTCTTGTTGGAACGAAATATCGTGGAGATTACGGACTTCAATTTCTGGCATCAAAAATCGCCCAAGTAGTGCCATAAGATAGGCCAAGTTGTTGAGATCGGCGCCGAATCGATTCTTCCGGGTTTCCGCAAAAACTCTCATTTACAGCCGCAATATTCTCTACAATTCGGGCTGTACGTGGTCTAATCGGTCGAGTATCATCCAATAATGTTAAATTATTCTCGAGTTTGACGATGGTATGCCGAATAGTGCGTTCGGTAGGATGATTATGTACACCATAAATTGGCCTGAGCGCGCGATAAACACTTTTCACAGAGCGTCCATTTTCGTAATATAATTGTAAGATTTGTAAACGTTGTTGAGGCGTAAGTCGATTCCATGATGAAATGTCAATAAAAATTGAATAAAATTGTGTATTTAGTTTGACAGTAGTCACGCGTGACATGTCAATAAAACCCTATTGGAAAAAGTACCTCCAATTTGATCACACTTTACTTTTCGTCTTGCTACGCAACGTTGGTACATCTAAACACCACAATAGTCAAATGCGTGCATTCGCTTTCTTGACTAGGTGAGTTTCTGCGTTACTACCTTAATTGAGAGTTGAGTAAACCGTGAATCGCAAGATTTATTCGAATAGCTATATTTATTCACGCAGGAACGAATGAAAGTAATCTGCGCCTTGGGCACACATAACAAAATTTTAATTTATTATTTTATTTTATTTGAAGAATTTAACATCTTTCTGTGGAAAAAAGACGCTTTCGACTGCGCTGGGATTCGAAACTTGAAATCATATTTAATGATCAAAATCAATTGAAAACATACAAAAAACAATTACAGTTTAGTTTAGTACTCTCTAAATCCAAAATAGTGGATTCCACCTATAAACTAGTGATTTTAAAAATTCATCGTACTCAGGCCTACCCGACTCTGTGTAGTAGAAATGGCCGATGAGTGAGCTTAGGGAGGGCAGAGAGGGCGGTAGATTAGTTATAAAAGTGGTGGTAGATGGCGCCAGATGTTTGCGGGTGAGGGACGAAGAGAGGAAAGGAGATTGCGCTGTCACATTAGCACGCATAAGTGAGGTTATGTTTTAGTTGTGCTTGCATGTTACTTGTCTCTGATTATTATATTTGCAAATAAGTAACAAAATGTATTTGTGCTAACGTTTGTATACATTGATGGTTTAAATGTGTGGAATGAAATTTTTAATTGAATATAAATTAAATAATTAATGCAAAATCTAGGCAATATTAGATAGAAAATACGTAAAAATCACTACAGATATTATTTCATATTTTGTGTGTGGTTTTTCCAGAATCTCGCATCAATTTTTCAATTTATTGTATATTACAAATTTTATTCACATTTTCAAAAATCAACTCATAAAAGAGGTACTCATATATGAAATTTAGAAACTATGTACATAGGAGTCTTTTATATAAGTTGCTTTTTGAAAATGTTAATAAATTTTGTAATCGACAATAAATTGAAAAATTGATGCGAAGATCCTGGAAATATCACACAGAAAATATTAAAAATATCTGTAACAATTTTTACGTTTTTCTATTTTATATTGCCTAGATTTTGCATTAATTCTTTAATTTATATTAAATTGAAAATTTTTATTTCACATATTCAAACCATCAATGTATACATGCATGCGAACTAATACATGTGCACAAAGTTTTAGTTGCATTTTATAACAGCATCCTACAACATATCAGGAAACGATTACAACTGAGAATGAAATAAAAACGCGAACCTTAGATAAGTACATCTATTGAGCATGAATCAAAACAGTTGAAAATCAGGTGCTTTTTGCGAACGAACTCGTGTGGCATTCAAAGCCTGCACAGTAGTACTCTCAGGAAGGGCAAAACGTAGGTCATGGGCACAAGCTTCGAGAAGGAGATATATGGGGAAATATATAAACTGAATTTTGTGACTAAAAGAAGTAGCTTGTTGACAGGTAGACAAAGTGTATTGAAAAAAAGGTGATCATGTAAAGATGTGTTTTTTTTTTAAGTTGATAACGATCAATTCCACAGACAGGGTGCAGATAATTGTTGATACACCCTCGCATTCATATGAAGTATAGTATGTCGTCCACTATGCAGCAAATACGTCAAAATAAGTGAGATATTGTACGTGATCAACGTAAAACTTTTATGAGTATAGAAACAATTGCTTCAATAAGTCATAAAATATCAATTGTTCCATACATTGTAGGGGCCAAAGAAGTTTTTATTTTTTTTAACTATGATGTACCTCTCCGAAAATTTTCGAAAAAATATATATTGTCACTGAATTTGAGCATGATATAAAAAAAATGGTGGGTGTTCCAGAAGTAATTCACATTAAAAAAATTATTCAAAAATTAAAAAAAAAATGTTTACCCCCCTTTTATAAAACCCTCGCAATATGGATCAAATCTGAGCGGGGGCACCCAGTCCATGCTTGTCCTGCTACGGCCTTAAAAAAAATCGGTGATTTTAGACTTCTACTGAATTCGGAAAACAATATTGATGAAATTAATAAAATAAATGATGTAAATCCCGTGATAAACCCACTTTCATCTCCTCTACTATTTCCCAAATTTTGAAAATATAATTTTATATATTTTGGAAACAAATATGGAAAAACATGAAATCAATAAAATTTGCAATTTTTTCTAAAAGTATATGTCTTTAGATGACGGCAGTTTGTCGACGCGCGCGTGTTGGCACATCGTGCGTCGGATATGCGTTACATATGAAGTTACATAAGTTAGTGTTATCGCCTTCACGGCGTGCCAATTATCCTGCACATCATGCACGCACTATACGGGCTGTTACGGTGTAACAATCATAAATCTAAAGTCTTCAGTACATTAAACTAGAGAATTGTCACAAATTCAATACCTTTTTTTAATACTAAATCCTCAATCTAAAGTAACCAGTATAACATATTTTCTAAAAATCTATAGTGTTTAGAAATCCTCAATTTCTTACAAATTCAACGACTCAATTGTACATCGCCAAGTGTTTAGAAAGTTATCATATTTTAGTGCTTTAATCCTATAGCTGTCTTTCAACTCACGTAGTGTCTCTTCTCAAGGGTTTAAGTTTTATTAAGGCAAAAATCTGTCTCTGCCCTAGGAAATAAGTCTGGGATCTTGCCTAATTACATTTATTGCACTTTGCTGTTAATCGTACCTCATCGACGCTGCTACACAATGGTTGGGTTTTTCCGAATTGTAACCAATGGACGTCGAGGATACATTGTTCTTGCCGTCCTCTCGATTTTTGACCAATTACAGAAAAACTAGAAAATTTTGTGACACCTTCTATAGCGTATTTCACTCTCAACTTTTCCGAACTTAGTTTTTAAGATAGATACTCTTGGCCTTTCAACGAGAGAAGTAAGTTCACAATCCTTGTATACTCCTCCTCTAATTAATAAATATTGTTAAAAGTAAGAAATCTAACAATAATTTCAAAGTTCGTTTCAATCAAGAGAAGTTTCATTCCATTCAACCTTAATACTACTCAACATTTTGGTCCTTCGAGCCGGATGTTTTGTAAAAGTGAACACGCATCTAAGATAATCGCGTCGGTTCATGTGGATTCAAAATATTGCTTTTGTTTCACTACAGACAACGCAGGATTTCAAATCTAGTGAATCTCAATGTGGTAATTTTTAAAGCCAGGGTTTACTATTGACAATTTTATAGCACTATAGAAAGTGACAGCACAACTTGTGAATTTAAACCTAACTGTCAAGAAGCAATCGACAAATTAGTGCGTTACAACTAGTGAATCAAAATCGGATTATTAAATGCAGGGACTTCAAAATTAGTGAATAAAATTAGTGAATTGGTAAACAATAACTGGCAAACCTAGTAATTCTAAAGCTAGGGAATTAATAAACAATAACTTTCAAGTTGGCGAATTTACAACTAGTGAATCCACAAATAGTGAGTCCACATACAGTGATTGTTTTACTGAACTTGACACAAAAGCAAACCAGCAATTTTAAGGAGGAGTTTTCATTCTCTACACCATTTCAACTCTATCACGTCATCTGAGGAGATCAACATTCTAGACCACACATTTCCAAGGAGGCCATATTTTCTAGATCAAATATTTTTAAAAATTCCATCGCTCCAGTCAACCGGACTTTCAACGTCAGTGACAGCAGCATCAGAAATCTCAGCAAGAAATCATCTCAGGACTACTCAGCAATCAAAGTAAGTCAAGAGAGTTCCAATCTTATGTTCAATCCTTTCTGTATATTCCCATAGTACGCCTCAATCTCGTCTCGATATTGATAAAGTATATTAGATAACATTCTTGCTCGGAATCATGGCTGAATCCACACTTACAAATTCAAAAAAGTTGCGCGGTTCAATAAAGCGCCAGTTAACGGACTTTGAAAATATATTAAAAGCAATAAAGGAAGATACGGATATAGAAGCGCTTGATTCAGAAGGTAGACTAAACAAACATCTCACTTATTGGGATGAATTTAAAGAAATTCAAAACAAATTTGATGATCTAGCTGTAACTTTAGAAGAGCAGGAAATTAACGAGTCAGAAAGATCCTCCTTCGAAAGTCGTTTCTACGCTATCAGCGGATTAGCCAAAAAACATTTAAAATCGCGTTCTATAGGTTCCTTATCAATAGCGTTCACATCGATCACCCCACCATTTAGTATTTCGAGCAGAAATGAAGACCATGTGCCTCGGGAAAATTTATGTCGACCCGTGTCACGCTTTGAGTTTCCGCGGCTTCAAACACCCACATTTCACGGCTCCTATGACACTTGGTTTAATTTTCACGATTCTTTCAAGTCAATGTGCCACGATATTGCGGAAATTCCAACAATACATAAATTTTATTATTTAAAAGCCTGTCTAAAGGATGAAGCAGCGGAAATCATTGCGTCACTCGAGACGACAAATGAAAATTATACCGTTGCTTGGGAACTTTTGAAAAATCGCTACGATAATCGAAGATTTATCGTGGAAAGCCACGCCAGATCATTATTTGAAATCCCACGCGTTTCAAGGGAATTTGCAGTACGAAATTTAGTAGACAATGTACAAAAACACGTGAGGGCTCTTAAAGCACTCTCACAACCAGTTGATACTTGGGACACACTCCTTATTCTTATCGTGAAAGAAAAACTCAATACCTATACGCGAGAAAAATGGGAGGAATCTCTAAAAGGAACAGAAGTGCCTCGGTTTGAAGATATTGTCTCATTTCTCGAACAACGAGCGATCATTGAGAGTGATCAGTCATTTCAAAGGCAAATCCATTCTCAAAAACAAACTCAATATCATAAACAAAATCAATTTTCAAGAAATACTTCAACTAAACACAATTCCAAACCACCACATTTATGCAATAAGGCAACAATATCTCATAATTCAAAAACTTCACAAGTTACTTGTCCCATTTGTTCAGAGCAACACACGCTCCTATCGTGCTCCACCTTTCAGGGTATGTCACCTCAAGAAAGGTACAATGAAATTAGAAAGACGTCTTTCTGCCACAATTGCTTAAAGGGTTATCACCGTACCATCGATTGCCGTGCGAATACTTAAGAAAAATGTCAAAAGCGACATCACATTCTTCTCCATTTCGAGAGAGAGTTCCCAGAAGGTTCAAAGCCTTCCACCTTAAATTCAACCACTACTTTAGTGAGTTTTCAGACTCAATCAACAACGCAGGTTATCTTAGGAACTGCGATTGTAGACATTTTAAATTCTAAAGGGGAATACCAATCCTGTCATGCTCTCCTAGATTCTTGTTCACAATGTAACTCAATGACTGAGAAACTCGCCAATGCATTAGGGCTTCAAAGAAAAAGGGTAGATATTCAGCTGAAGGGCGTGCAAAATCTCCAGTCGAATGTGAAACACGTCACCTCAGCACAAATAAAATCTCGTTACACTGAAATCGAAATTAGTCTTTCATGTTTAATTTTCAAGGAAATTTCAGAAGTAATGCCAAGTCTCCCTTTCAATAAAAAATCATTTCATATTCCTGAAGGTGTCATTGTAGCTGTTCCAGATTTTGAGAAGCCAGCTGAAATCGATCTTTTAATTGGTGCAGAATTTTTCTACCAGCTTTTACGTTCTGGTCAAATTCGATCAAAGGTCAATCTGCCGTATTTCAAGAGACCTGTTTAGGCTGGATTCTTGTTGGCCGTCTTTCAGGTTCTCACGTTTTCAAACCTTCGCTTTCAACTACCTGCAACTTGATTAAATTTCAAGAATTGCCTATTCTGTGGGAATTAGGTTCTGACTTCCCTTCCAATGTAAGGTCGGAGGAAGAACTGGCTTGCGAAGAACACTACAAAACCAATGTTCAAAGAGATGAATCTGGTAGGTACTGTGTCAAACTTCCCTTTAATAGTCGAAAGGACTTTCTAGGAAGTTCAAAAAATACAGCTCTTCAGCGTTTCCATGCACTTGAACGAAAATTCCAGAAAGATCCTGACCTTAAAAGGCAACACACGGAATGTATTCAAAGTTATTTTCAAGAGTCACACGCGAGTCCTTTTCCAAACAATGAAATGATCGATCACGATTATTATCTCCAACATCATGCTGTTGTGAAGACGTCGAGTCTCACCACAAAAACAAGAGTCGTTTTCGATGGCTCTGCAAAGACATCAACTGGCATCTCGCTAAATGATTCACTGATGGTCGGTCCGACCATTCAAGAGGATCTTTTTTCCATTATAACGCGTTTTCAAACCGTTCTCTATGCGTTCATCGCTGATATCGAACAGATGTACCGACAGGTTCGAGTTTCACAAGAAGATAGTCGGTTTCAAAAAGTTCTTTGACGTGACAATCCCGACGAACCAATCCAAACCTACAGTTTAAACACAGTGACTTTCGGCACTGCGTGTGCTCCTTTTCTCGCGATTCGCACCCTTCATCAATTAGCTGAAGATGAACGCGAATCCTTTCCAATCGCTTCCAGTGCTCTGGAACGAGACTTTTATGTTGATGACCTTCTCACGGGAGCCTCAACGTTTCAAGAGGCACTCAATCTTCGAAATGAATTAATCGACCTGAAAAAAGGTGGGTTCAATCTTAGAAAATGGGCATCCAACGACCCTCAATTAATTAAAGGTTTTTCAAACGAGCATTCTAAGGCTTTCATGTCTTTGGATCCCTCAGAAACAATAAAGGCTTTGGAGATTCACTGGGATGCTGCAGCTGATTCAATCCTGTACACTGTTAACTTGTCTAATTCACATGAACCTGTTACTAAGCGTTCAATGTTATCGCAAATTTCGAAATTGTTTGATCCATTAGGATTACTGGGTCCAGTGGTAGTGCTGGGAAAAATAATGATCCAACAGCTTTGGAGACTCCAACTTTCATGGGAAACTCTTGTTCCTCAAGGAATGCAGGATTGCTGGAACACTTATCAAAGACAGCTGGAGCTTCTGAACAATATAAAATTTGATCGTTGTGAGTTGATTCCAAATGCAGTCGAAATTCAATTGCATGGGTTCTGCGACGCTAGCGAAAAGGCCTATGGGGCCTGTATTTACCTTCGATCCACGGATCAAAGGGGAAACCATCAAAGTGCCTTGATTTGTTCGAAGTCATGAGTCGCACCCTTGAAAGTCGCTACAATACCTCGACTAGAGCTCTGCGCAGCAAATATTTTCGTAAAATTATACGTTATCACAATCGAGGCTCTTCCATTCCAAGTGCACAAGACTCATTTTTGATCCGATTCAACGATAGTTTCAAATTGGATCGACAGTCCTTCTTATACTTTGAAAACTTTTGTAGCCAATCGAGTTGTTGAAATTCAGGCAACAACTCAAGCTCAGAATTGGCATCACGTCCCTACAGAAGACAACCCTGCTCACCTAATTTCACGCGGTCAAGTCCCTCAAGACATCTTAAAGAACAGACTTTGGACTCACGGGCCTCAATGGCTGAGTCAAGACAGTGATACTTGGCCTCAATTGTCCTTCAAAAAGCACGAGATTCCCGAAACACGCCGTGATCCATCAACTCTTTTGTGCCTACTGACTCAGGAACATAATAAACCTGAGAACGAAATTCTGAAACGATTTAGCAGTTTTTCAAAGGCTTAAATCCATCGTAGCTTATTGTCTTCGTTTTATAAAAAACATCAAGACCAAGGACCCAGCCGCTAGGCAAACTGGATCTCTTTCCATTAGTGAATTAACTAACGCGTTTCACACAATACTTAAAATGACACAATTGGAAGCATTTCCAAATGAGCTACGATCGCTATCAAGAAGTGAGACAATAGATTCAAAGGGTAGTCTCTTACAGTTAAATCCTTTCATAGATCAAGGACTTATCAAGGTGGGTGGCAGACTGATTCACGCCAACCTACCAGATTCGCGAAAACATCCCATCCTACTTCCAAAAAATCATCAAATTTCAAAAATTATTATTCGCGATGAACACATTAAACGCATGCATGCAGGAGTCAGTGCAACACTCTATGGCGTTCGCGAAACCTTTTGGCCAATTAATGGTCGTAATTATTATATTATGGGTAATTTGCCAAAAAATCGGGTTTCATTCACGCGTCCGTTTACTAATGTGGGCGTGGACTACTGTGGACCTTTCTTTATCAAAGAACGTCGCCATAGAAATCGCGTCAAGATTAAGACTTACGTATCGATTTTTGTCTGCCTTGCTACAAAGGCAGTCCACTTGGAACTGGCTAGCGATTTGACAACGGAGGCCTTTCTGGCTTGTTTAAAAAGATTCTTCGCTCGAAGGGGACATTCAGACTCCATTTCATTTGATAACGCTGCCAATTTCGTTGGTGCCGACAGAGAACTACGAGAACTCTATCAAAGGGTTAATTCAATCGAGAACAATAAAGAAATTCAAACCTTTCTTGCAAAAAAGGGAATTAACTGGCACTTTATTCCACCGAGAGCTCCTCACTTTGGGAGGCTCTGGGAGGCTGCGGTCAAATCATTTAAAACACATTTCACGCGAATCGTAGGAAGATCTCTTTTAACCAGGCCGTGCAAACCTAATGGAAAGGTGGTGGACCGTTAGCAACTAGCGCCGCGTACAGCACTGCGCATGAACTACCATTATGTGTGCACGTGTTAGTGCATATACATGCATACGTAGGTTCTTTAAATGTCTTACAAAGAATATATTCAAATAAAATTAAAAGGAAATTGAAGATTTAGCGCAAAATTGTGAAAATTTCATTCAAGAGTGAGAAGTTATGTTGATATCAACTCACTCTTTAATTACATTTACACAATTTTGCCTTAAATCATGGTTTTCTCGTCATAAATAAAAATCAAAAATATCTGTAATTTGTATTTTTATTTTCAGAAAATATAGTTGCTTAGCACATTTTGCGTTGATTTTTGTACTACAAGATAATCGAACACTTTGTGGGGTCGAGATAGCTCTTTTCGGTGTTGTGTGAAAGTCTTCTCCAAATACATCCTTGCTGCTTCCTGCTTCTGGGATATCTTCTGATTATTTTTTCTGGAATATAGATTAAAAGCATTTAATTTATATGAATATTTGAAATTTATTTCGTAGGTATTTTATAAAATAAATAAAAATAAATTTTATAAAATAAAACTCGAGTCACATGTTTTGCGAAATTGTGGTGGGAATTTCTGACATTGTGGAATTTGTATTGGCAATTCTCAGCTATTTTTTCATAAATAATCCTTTGTAATTTTATACTATATATGTACTTGCATCCATATCTTCAGTAACATTTAGACAGAAGTACACTGCCGGTCGAAATTATTTGTTCACTTGTTGTTTCAGCTATTCCTAAAGTGTCTTAATTTTTATAATAACAAGTTGAAATTTTTTTCCCTATCATAAAATAAAAGTTAATAAAAGTTTGCAAATAACAAATAAAACAAAATAAAAAATAATAAAATAAACTAAATAACAAAATTGAAGAAATTTTTTTTTTACAGAAAAATTTCTTCAATTTATATTGGAGAATACCATCTAGTTTTAAATAACGTTGGATTAATTCTAAATCAGAGGTTGATAAGGTCGATATAGTAGAGTTCCGTTGTCACGTACAGTGATACACTCTTCTAATGATCGACATAATCGACTGAAATGATTTAGAAAAATCAAAAAAAATAACAAAATGTTAATTTTATAAAAAAATATTTCAAAAAACTTGAAATTTCAATCATTCTGAAAAATATTAACAACTCTGAAATTAATTAAGATTTTTAAAAGTTTTTTGTCTCATTTAAATGGTAGGTTTTCATTGTATTTTGCTAACTAATCAAGATATTTTCAGATTTTTTTCCCTGGATTCTACCCGGCGTCAAAAATGATACAAAAAGGTCATAAAATTTTAAAAATGTGTAGCTACTTACAAGAAATTTTTAAAAACCAATGTGTATCATATTTTAATAAAATTTATAGATTACTTTCTTCATTTGAAAATTTTCGACATGTTTGTACCATGTTTGACCCCAGGGTAGAATCCAAAAGAAAAATTCTAAAAATATCTTTTTAAGTTAACAAAATACTATGAAGAGTAACCTTCAAAATGAGACCAGAAACGTTTAAAGGTCTTAATTAATTTCAGTGTTATTAATATTTATTCAAAAAGATCGAAATTTGACGTTTTTTGCAATATATTCTTATAAAATTATCATTTTGCCTTCAACTTGGGCTCAGTAGATGCAAAATTTAAATAATTATAAAAATTAAGACACTTTAAGAATAGCTAACACAGCAGGTGAATAAATAATTTTGACCGGTAGTGTATATACTACTCTTTTAGTTTGGTATCTCAAAATTACGTGCTAGAATTTTATTGTCATTCCTAAGGAAGTTTTAGATACTTCATCGAAGTTTCTTGTACTATTTTATGTAAATTTTCTTACGATTTTTACATTTTTTCACATTTTCAAAGTTTACTTCGAAATAGGGCTCATATATGTAATATTTTATTTATTGCACTTAAAATTTTAGAAATAAAGATCACTAATGAGGACTCTGATCAGAGTCGAAAAGTTTGAAATTATATACAATATCGTATGAAATTAAAAATATTGTTACTTACGTGTGCAAACTGCACGCTACTTTCTTCAAAGTCTCGTGTGCCTTCTGCAGGTTTTTCTATTTTGGGAATAAAAATTTCGAAGTCTGATGGGGAAGAAACACTCGCCGGTTTAATGTTCACATCACTTCCATTCGACACATCACTACACGACGGTAAATTTAACGTCGGAAAAATGTCGATGACAAATAAAAAATTGTCTTTCTAGTACTTCGAGGTATCCTAACCTCGACAAGTAGGGATTTGAACATGCTCCTATCCATCGTTGTCCGGCATTTTCTTTCTTCGGAAACCGATGAATTGACACATTGTTCTTCCGACCCCTTTTGGAGGTACACCCACTCACAGCACACTGAATTTCGTACTTCGAATTCATTTTAAATGATTATAAAGCGCGATCGCGTACGAATTGTTGATACATGTATACAACAATGGCGGAACTCATACGAAGCCGTTCCCTTTGCCGCACTCCAACGGCTTCCGACAACTACCGCCGCGTACACCACCGCACATGAACTATCCTACGGGGACACCCAATACATTAGAGGTCGACCTGCCCTGTCTTTTAACCTACGAACAACTACACACATATGTTGTCGAGATTGAGGCAATCCTGAATTCGCGGCTTTAACTTCACTTTCTTCCGATCCCAATGATCTACTTCCTTTAAGCCCAGGTCACTTCCTTATTGGAACTTCTCTGACGAGCTTTCCACAGAAAGACTTGCGCAACCTTGCAGCCAATCGATTAAACTGCTGGGAACTCGTGCAACAAATGCGCCATCATTTCTGGGACAGATGGCACCGGGAATATTTAAACCAACTAATCTCACGAAGCAAGTGGAAAGTATCTACTAAGCAAGAGGATATCGAGATCGTGACTCTGGTGGTTATCAAGAAGGATAACCTACCACCCATGAGCTGGAAACTTGCCCGAATCGCAGCAACTCATCCAGGCCACGACGGGATAATTCGGGTAGTTACTTTCCGAAGTCCTTCAGGCACTTACAAGCGAGCCCTGAAACTCTTATATCCCCTTCCAATATACAAAGACAATTAGCGAATTAAGACAATCCTGACATAGGGTTTATGCGCAATGTTATCTTCATGTTTCTCTTGTTTGTCTATCATATTACATCTTTGTAGATTTGTTTAAAAATGTTAGCATACCTTAATGTAGACATCATTGATTATGAACTATTTATCTCTGATTTTGAATGCATGGCATTCAAAGGGGGCAGGCATGTTACGGCGTAACAATCATAAATCTAAAGTCTTCAGTATATTAGACTAGAGAATTGTCACAAATTCAATACCTTTTTTTAATACTAAATCCTCAATCTAAAGTAACCAGTATAACATATTTTCTAAAACCTATAGTGTTTAGAAATCCTCAATTTCTTACAAATTCAACGACTCAATTGTACATGGCCTAGTGTTTAGAGGGTTATCATATTTTAGTGCTTTAACCCTATAGGTGTTTTTCAACTCACGTAGTGTCTCTTCTTAAGGGTTTAAGTTTTATTAAGGCAAAAATCTGTCTCCGCCCTAGGAAATAAGTCTGGGATCTTGCCTAATTACATTTATTGCACTTTGCTGTAAATCGTACCTCACCGACGCTGCTACACAATGGTTGGGTTTTTCCGAATTGTAATCAATGGACGTCGAGGATACATTGTTCTTGACGCCCTCTCGATTTTTGATCAATTACAGAAAAACTAGAAAATTTTGTGACAGTTAGTTTTTAAGATAGATACTCTTGACCTTTCAACAAGAGAAGTAAGTTCACAATCCTTATATACTCCTCCTCTAATTAATAAATATTGTTAAAAGTAAGAAATCTAACAATAATTTCAAAGTTTGTTTTAATCAAGAGAAGTTTCATTCCATTCAACCTTAATACTACTCAACATGGGCTTAGTATGGGCAAATTGTTATCTGGGTATTATTTGGCATAATATTCAATTGATGATTCAGAAAATGATTTATTTATTATTGGAATTACAAAAGTTTCTGAGTTGAACATATTTGCAACGTCACAATATTAAGGATATTAAGAAAATATTAGAAAATTTGTTGTAAATTTGCAATAAATATTTTAAAAGATTTGTAAAATTACAATCTAATGATATAACAGAAACAGGATATTTGATACTCACAGTTATTAAAATGAATTGCTCAAGATATATGCAATGAAAAAGTTCTATTTGTACTGTAACATTCGTTTTTTTGTAAATATTACTTAGTAAACGATTAGTTTATAAACTAGGATTATAACTTCCTTAAGACCATGATGCTAGAGTTCTGAACGTATAGTCTCGTCCGTGTGGAAGATATAAGCTTCAAAAGCCTTTTTTTCCTCTAAAATTGGTTTGGCTGGTACAAATTTATGATTCTCATTCTACAAAAAATAATTAAATTATAAAAATTTAGAACTTTTCTTATTACTTGTTATCTAATAAATTACCTTTTCGTTTTCCACAATTTTTATTTTTTTAGAGACGATAACAATGGGTGAATCGAATCCGATTATTTCATCCAATTGATTTATGCACTGAGGAATGCTCAACAGATTATTTCCACTTTCCAAATTGCTACACTCCAAAATTCCATTTATTGCGCCCCACAAAATTAACAACCCAGGAAACCCATTTTTAATTCTACTATCACATAATTCTGCTACTTCACATTCTCTAGAAACGAATTCTTTGAAGTCATCATTGGGATTCATTACGGTTGAGCATATGACGAAGTGACTCAAATTAGGACAAAATTCTCTTGATTCTTCATCCAAGCATTTAGTAAATGTATTTACATATTTCGTGATCTCATTTGATCTCAAGAGTGAAGATCTCATACGCTGAAGATCGAAAATGGCGTCTACAGAACCTATTAGCGTAGCCTCATTCAAAAGGGCTTTTACGTTCTGCTTCTTTGAAAGGTCCAAGTTTTCTCGAATAATAAGATTCACCCCATAGGAGTCCCATAATTTTCGCCGCAGTTTGTAGAAGCTGCTTTTAGTTATTTGTGTACAGGACGAAATAATAATGTTCCTAGTACCACGAGTAATCAAAAAATTAACTACTTCAAAACCAAAATTAGTTATGCCTTCGATTATTATGTATACTTTAGAGCTTGTACAGTTAATTTTGGATTTTGCTAATACTTGGTTCTCCAATAGTGATTCTGGTTGATCCCTAATTATTACCTGTGAACAAATCAAAATGATAATATCTTTGAATATTTTCGGAACACGCTTAGATTACACTGGCCGACAAAAAAGTTCTGTTTGCTGCAGGGTATACAACAACTTTTTACGTGATTTGGGGACGCGAAATCCATAAAAGATCATCATTTTACTCAATCAGCTCTTGTTTTTGCGATATTGCAAAAAAAAACGTTTTTTTATATTCAATACCATTTCGCCAATTTTTATTCAATTGCGTTGAAATTTTAAAATAATATTTTTGTAGAAAATAACTTTATAAATTTGTATAATTTAAGTTTTTTCCATTTCAGTTAGGATCCATAGCTACACTAAGAAAAAATCCTGGGCATAGTGACGTATTATATGTAGTTGAAAATGTCCTTAACTACTTTTTGTGGTTGAATTCAAGCAATGGTTGGCCCGTCAATGTAGGTACTAAAAGTTGTCGCAGTGACTAAGTAATGTAGTCACAGTCACTATATGTAAGTGTCAACGATAAAGTTATGTTAAATCAAATTCCGAAAATGAAATGCATGAAATCACTACGTGGAACATTGTATTTTTCATAGCACCTCTTTTGAAAATCTGTTTGTCGGCATCTGTAGAGCGGGTTGAAACTTTATAAATAGTAGGATTTAAAATCACAGTTCGAGCCGCTTGACACATCAAATCAAATTCTCAAAAGAGTTGCTATCAGTTGCTATGAAAAATAATATGCATTACTCGAAACAATACACAGCGGATTCAACGAGTGTGAAGTTTGCTGCACTGGTTATAGCGACTTCGTTATTCTAGCTACGACAACTCAATGTTTCAAGTTCTCATAGCTAGGTTTAAGAATTAAGGACAATTTCAACGATGTTAACTAGTCGCCACGACCAGGTATTCAGAATATGGCTACCATGGCTACAAATCATGTTACTGTAGCCATGGGTCAAGTAGCGACAACAAGTCTCCCTCGTTACAGTCAATTTTTTATTTCCAACTACATTATTCAATGAACATACTTTCGAAAGTTTATGTTCAAAATTTCAAGTAGATCCGAGCAGTAGATCCCGAGTAACAACCTCATTCATAGCGCACTATTGTTAACAAATTAAGCATACTCAAAACTTCAAACGTGAATATCTCAGTATGGTGTTTTTCAAAAAGTGCCTTTGCGGTGAACACGATTTTTCAAAAACTACTTGACCGATTTATCTAAATTTTTTAAAAAGTCTTTCTTATCACAACTCGGTTTACTTGAACGATCATTTTTTCATATGCAGGTTATTGCTTCAACAATAAATTTTTTTTAAATAGATTTTAAAGACCAAAAAAAGTGATGTTTTCCTAAAACTTTCGTTCAAACACATGGTGCTATAATATAAAACGGTAAATTCGTTGCCTTTTATGTTGCAGCTGAGTTGTTGGAATCATATCATGTTCACGGCCAGACTCTGCGAAAAACAGCGTTTGGGGGAAGGAGCTATAACTTCTGCAATTTTTTATATATTTTCATAACCGACTACCACATGTTTTCATTAGAATATGTGCTATTCAAACCTTATTTGTTTATTTTGAATAAACCGTTGAAGATTGCCAAAAAAAGCCACAAAAATGTTCTAATTTTCTTGGACCGCAACGTATATGGGGCAAAATTCGTCAAATGTACCCGCCTAAAAACTTTTTGTCTCCGATTTCCTTGAAAGTACGCGAAATTATTGTCCTAGTGAACCTCTTTTAATTTCCCTAAGAGAACGTCACTAGTACGACGGGTTGTCAGTATACAGGGGCTCGAATTTTCAACCTTTTACCGCGCACGCTCATACTCAATTAACCATAACTTCTACAAAAGTTATCCAAATTAATTTTTTTATGTAGGTCTTGGAAACGTTTTTTCATCAGCTTTACGCACAAAGCAATGATTTTAGATTTAAAAAATTATTTGAACTTCATTTTTTAATTTTAAACATATTTTTGAGTTTTTCTCCAAGTGCGCCGTTAATTTTCTTTCCAAAATTATGTTTAAAAAAAAGCTTGACTTTTTCCCTTTAAAATATACGAACTTAAAAATGTTTGCATATCGAAAAAACGGTTTTTTTGCAATATCGCAAAAACAAGAGCTGATTCATCAAAATGATGGGTATTTTTGGATTCAGCGTGCCCAAATTACAATAAAAAGTTGCTGTCTACCCTGCAGCAAAATGGTTGTTGACCAGTGTTATTTTATAACTCAATTACAAAACGCAACGTGTGTACCTTTGTATAACTTTTGTTTGAAAGACTATCAACAAAGGCACTGGTCATCATCTCCATATTGTAAACCCGTCGAGAAAGAGGCTTGACACTTTTATTAGCTATACCTTTGGCAACCATGGAAGCCAAAACTTTCCTCGTATTGATATCAGCATTAACTAGTTTTGAAACAACAATAGAGTTTAAGGAAACTTCTTTCAAGAAAACAGCCATGCCAACAGATTTATGAAGAGCACTATCCAATTCACCGACAACAATGACCTTGCAGTTGCTTTTAGCGCATCTCAAACATTCCTCAAGCTTGTATAAATTACTATCATTATAGACGATTACGTCAACACCTTGACCTTGAGTTACTCTTAAAATTTGATCATCAAACTTTCTGTTACAACAAATCTGATTTTCATTAATATCAGGATATTGAGAACAGAGAAATTTCTTTTCATCAATAGTTTCATAGGTGGTGAACACTTTGCACTTGTTCTCTGAAGCTATATTAATAGCAGCTTGACCTATACTACTTCCACCATTCAAAATTAAGATTGATTCTCCATTTTGAGCCCCCCCTTTAAGACAGACAGCAGCATATGCTGCTGTATAAGCCACTGGAACTGTAGCAGCATCTTCCAAAGTCCACGAATCTGGAACTGACCAGGTGAATTCAGAATCAGGATAAGTGTACCTGGATAAAGTATTCTTCGCGATCCCCATTACTCTAGTTCCTTTTGAATTTATACCAGAGTATTCTAAACCAAATCCCTGCGTTTCAAGTCTATGTCTTTTAGTAGCTTCAATATATGACTTTTTCTTAGCTTGACATATATCCGAATGGTTGAGTCCTGCATATTCTACCTTTACTAATTTCTCTACTTCCGTGTTATCAACAACAGGTAACTGTACCCAAATAATACTATTCACTTCACCCGGTCTAATTTGACTTGCTTTCCAATTCCTTACAATGCGAGGATGAGAAGATAGTGGAATAAATTTGGCATCATTATTACCAGGAACAAATTTGACTGTTTCGTATTTCAATTCATGATCGCTGGATTCGGGCAAAATGGTTTCGAGTGTTATTCCTGTGAACTCGACTCCACCAGAACGAATTAGGTTTAATTCTGAATCAATTAAGACTGGTACTTCTGGAATGAAAAATATTTTATTTCGTTTGTTAATATGATTCATAACTTCTGGTAATATTGTCTGTCAATAAAATATACCTTTAGATTTTGATATAATTTCTTGATGTTTCTCAATGTTAATAACAACTTGTCGCAGTTTTAATGGAAATTGTAGTTTTCTAATATCATTTTTGAGAATGTGCATTTGAATTATGCCGTCCAAAAACGTTATCCATTCATCTTGCCACAGAAGTATACCCCTATCTCTATTAATAGAGCACTTGCGAATGCTTCTGAAGCAACCAGAATACTGATAGCCTCGCATATTCAGTTCGGTGTAAACATCGTTTTCACCCAATTCTTCTGATTTATATGTAAATTCTTCAAAAGCAGATTGACTCTCCTGTTCATGTTTTTCGAGAATACGTACTAGACCTGTTCCTACTAAAGTAGTATCAGCTACTATTTCGAATTTCCCACTGCCTGGTAAATAAGAATATATAATTAATATTTTGTTGACAAATTTATTTGATGATAATAAATAACAATGATAGCTTAAAAAAGTATACCTTTATGAATCATGATTGTTAACGTGAGAGTTTCATCTTTTCTAACTTCAACAAAACTTTTATGAATATCCACATCCTCAAAAACCACTGAAATTTCTTTTTTTCCGTGAATTACTCGTAAAACTCCCCACAAGAGTTTTAGATAGAGTGAAACTGGAGTTAAAATTTTTCCATTAATTTTGTTTCCTTTCAAGAATTTCCATTCATCTTTGTCCAGCGTAATTTCGTAAATTTGTTCACCAGGGCTTCTTTTCTTGAATTCCGAGTAGAATTGCGTCGGCCTGAGAATGAAAATTAGTGTAAATATTTCGCTCAATAATTTTGAATTGATATTATTGATAGAATGTTTTTATTTTTTCACCAGTCGGTTGAATGTTCCCATTTTATAAGAGGTGAGATTGAAGGAGTCCCTCGTCCCACAGGAAATTCGACCTTAGGATAGAATTTATTAACTTGAGGTTGGAGGCCAGCAAGATACAATTTTCCAAAAGCTGATAATAAAAATGCAACGTTGTCTTTGTGGCCTCTTTTTGTCAGTGGAACATTTAAACACTCCTTTGGTAAAGATTTCTTCAAAATTGCTTGTAAAAGTCCATGTGGGGCGATTTCGATAGCAATTGCATTAGCAGGAATGAGTTTTGAAGCCTCATTAAACAAAACAGGACTCAGTAGGTTGTTCGTGTGATATTCAGCCGACGATAAGCGAGCTTTACCTGTTTTCCATTCGTCCCTAGAAACGGATGTACTAATCCAACGAACAGTTCGCGGTCTTGGATTAGGAATTACTTTTTGAAGATAGTCCAGTAGTTTATTTCCGGCTGGTGCTATGTAGCGACTGTGATATGCAATATTGCTGCTGGCAACTTCTTTTGCAAAAATACCTTTCCCCTGTAATTAATAAAATTTTTGTTTGATTGAGTCAAAATTTATTTTTGAATTTTTACAGTACCGGTCAGAATTGTGGGACCACCTGTTTTTCGATAATAAGCTTAAATTATCCTAATTTGATTTATGTAAGTAAAAAAATTTGTTCTTTTAATTAAATTCAAAGCTAACAAAATTCTTCATAAAATGAGCCCAGCATGAATTCATTTTGTTTAATTTTGAAGAAGTTATTGCAGAAATAATCAAGATTTCAATACTTTCTTAACTTTTAAATAACTTTCGAAATAATCAACATTTTTTAATGTTCTTTGATTAAGTTTGAAGCTAAATTTCTACAAAATCGAACCAAATTCTTAGAATTAATGTATAATTTTTTTCTTACATACTGCTCGAGGTTAAAGTTCAAATAAAAAAGTTGGAAAAATTCCAATATTGCTTTTGCTGAGAAAAACATTTTTATAAGATATATAAAACAAATAATCATGAATTTTGTATTGAATTCCCTTAAAATATATATTCATATGATCTTTATTATGATTTACCTACAGATGAAATGTTTTCGAAATTCCCCTACTTTTTGGTTAGAATTTCAACTCATTGCATTATGCAAGAAAAAATTATAGATTTATAATGACAATTTATTGCGATTCTGTAGAATCTTAGCTTTGAAATGAGCCTAAGAACATTAAAAACATGTTCATTGTTTCGAAAGTTATTTAAAATTTAAAAAAACATTGAAATTTGGACTTTTTTTGTAATAACTTCTTCAAAATTTAACGAAACGAATTCATTCCAGACTAATTTTGAAGATAATTTTGATGGCTCTCACATTATTAAGAGCACGAATTTCATCACTTACAGAATTGAAATTAAGGGGTTACAACAGTGTGAAAATCTGAAAATGAAGTATTTTTTAAGAATCTTTGTTTTTGTAAAAGCGACTTCACCGATTAATTTGAAAATTTAGGTATTTATTAAGTAAGTTATAAAGTGTACAAAAAAATTTTTTTTTTTTATATATTCAATAACAAATAATGATAAAAACGGTCACAAGATGGCTTACGAAAAAAAACATCGTCTGGTTGAATTTTTCATCAAAATTTTGCACTAAATTGTTAATAAAAAAAAAATAATTAATTTAAAAAAAACTGTACGATGCAGCGATAGCGATATATTTTCTGAAGAGAATCCATTTGGGATCGAGTCGATCGGACAAAATTTGATTGAGTTATGCTGTCAACGAGGTCAAAAAACATGATTTCGAGAAAATCGCGTTTAAAGTTTCAGAAGCCGTACGAAGACTCTGAGAGCCCTAGTATTTGGCGCTAATTTCGAATACTTCTAAGCTGAATATGGTTTTGGGAGTTTGCATACATATTCTTGAAGTCAAGAACTATAGATTAGAGCAAAAAAAAAAATTAAAAAAAAATTTTTTTTCACCTTGTTGTAACCCCTTAAGATAATTTAAGCAATCATCGAAAAACAGGTGATCCCACAATTCTGACCGGTAGTGTATGCAAAAGTTTAATTCAATTCATTTAGGTAGCATCTGCATTGCAAACACTTCACATAAAACTATAAACGGTGAATAATTTCAAAGACATATTTATATAGTTTTTTTATATCTCCTACGATTGAATGTATATATATATATATGGGTCATTCCATATTAGATTGACAGTCGATGTCGCAGATTTGAACGAGATAATTTTTTTCGGTTCTTTATCAACAATAAAGAGACACGTATTTTTTGTTTGGCAAAAAAAATTTTTTTACAAGTATACGATTTTTCGAATTTTCTAAGAAATGATATTTTCGTCATAGCAAGCGCACTTTCAAGCCTATTTATCTTGAAAACAATTGTTCGCAGGAAAATTTTTCCAAATTACGAAAATTAGGGTTTTGACTCTTCTTTACAGAAATTGTTGCGAAAAAATTGTTTAAATATTTTTTAACATACAAAAGTAAAGAAATAAACGCAAAATCGTTTTTTCCAAATTTGGCCCCTTTCGAAATTTCTTTTTTTCGTGGATTTAGATTCCTTGAAGTCTCTTATAAAATACGGCGATTGAATCAAAATGGCTGGATCATTGATTTGGAAGTTATGGAATTTTTAAGAGCCCCGCGCGGCCTCGCGTGCAATCCGGGCGCTTCCACGCGCGGCGAGCGTTTACCTTTACTTTTAACACTAATAACTTATGCCCGGTAAAACGCTCGCTGCGTGTAGAAGCGCCCAGATTACGCGCGAGGCCGCGCGAGGCTCTTCAAAGTTCCATAACTTCCAAATCAATGATCCAGCCATTTTGATTCAATTTTCATATTTTATAACAGACTTCAAGGAATCTAAATACACGAAAAAAAAAATTTCGAAAGGGGCCAAATTTGTAAAAAAACGATTTTGCGTTTATTTATTTACTTTTGTATGTTAAAACATATTTAAACAATTTTTTCGCAACAATTTCTGTAAAAAAGAGTCAAAACCCTAATTTTCGTAATTTGGGAAAATTTTCCTGCGAACAATTGTTTTCAAGATAAACAGGCTTGAAAGTGCGCTTGCTATGTCGAAAATATCATTCCTTAGAAAATTCGAAAAATCGTATACTTGTAAACAAATTTTTTTTGGCCAAACAAAAAAATACGTGTCTATTTATTGTTGATAAAGAACCGAAAAAAAATTATCTCGTTCAAATCTGCGACATCGACTGTCAATCTAATATGGAATGACCAATATAAAATGCCTAAAATTAATTTCTGAACTCCATACAGAAATATAGGTTAATATTAATATTTTATTCAAATACAGAAATTGAATTAGAATATTTTATTAAAATATATAAATCTAAATTTTACAAAAGTAATATACACTCGACTCGCGCTAAGGCGGCGGCAAAGTTCTTGGTAAGGCGTCGGGCATTGCTTTCCCTTTACCCCTACGACGAACCATGAGTTACCAACGTGACTCTATTCATATGCACAGACATCAAAACTGAAAGCACGACGCAGGTCGCGGAAAATGAGTGGGATCCCCTCTTGCGGACGCCTTAACGCGAATACTCGGTTTTATTTGCGTCGCCTTAAGGCGAATCGAGTGTATCTGACCTGCAGTTCAGTTACGAATTTTTTCATAGATTCAGGTGGACCACTAATAGTTGAACTGTTTTCTGAATTCCGACAAGCTATGTCGATATCAGCAGGGCAAAGAAGCTTGATTTTTTCGTATCCAAGACCGACAGCGGCCATTGAGCCTTTCTGTAAATCCGATTCTACCGAGGCCAGTCCTCTACTCAATGCAGAGAGAACCATTTCTTCTGCTGTAAAACAGCCATCGGCATAAGCACAGCCAAGTTCTCCAACAGAGTGACCAATCATAAAATCGGGCTCGATCCCGACAGATTTCAAAACGTCCACCAAACCGATCTGTTGAAAAACATGTTCGAGATTAAGATTTGATATTTATCAAAAATAAGTTGCCTTTAAAATATTCTAATTAATGAAGTACTTGAACAGTTGCGATTCCCACAAATGAGTTAACCACGTTGTCGAAAATTTCTGGATTTTTATCTGTTAAAATGTGCTTTATGTCAATTCCTCGAGGCTTTAAGATGGCATCACATTTCTCCACTGATTCAGCAAATACAGGCAATCTCATCAAATCTTCACCTAAATTAAGAATATAAATTTTGAATTTTGTCATTCGTAGATTTGAATAAAATATTCCTGATAAAATAAAGTAATCTTACCCATGCCAGCCCATTGGGAACCCATGCCTGAAAATATGTACCAAATTTCTCTTTTCGCTCCATCCGGAAATTCAATTTTCCTTTCTTGTGATTGTGGAATACCACGTGGTGGTAATATAGTAAATCCTTTATAAAGATGCGATGGAGTTTCTTTATCAAAAACATCATGAATAAGTTGAAGCATTTCGGTATCAACAGGTCGACTTTCGAGCTGTGTAAATTAGAATATAAAATTGAAATTAAGGATACTACTTTGTTTTGACCAAACGAGTTATCTATGAGCCTTTTATTCAGTTGCAGTATATCTAATATTCTTTTGTTTTTGATTATCCTAAGAGATTGAGCTAAAAATAAGGCAAAAGTAAATACGCACATCGCTAAGAATGGTATTAACAGCATCCTCCGTTCGTCCAGAGACCATTACAAGACGAGGAAGATTGTCTTCCGGTTGCCCATTGTTTTTTTTTTCCTTCTTGTGAGCTTTCAAAATCATATTAGAAAAACTCCCGACATAAGAAGATGAATTTATCGCTGCTAAGTTTCCTTTCCAGGGAGTGGTTTCTGTGACAACTTTCAGCCGACCTTCAGCGAGTGCTGGAATTTTCTCCGATGGCATTGTGTGATGAAGATTTGGAGGAATCAATCTCGTTTCCATCATTGTGATAACCTGAGTAGTATTGTGAAATTGAATTGAAGGAATTGATAATAATATTTTAATTTAGGTTTTTAGGAATAATATCTCATTAAGACCTATAGTGAAACCAATAAGAATATTAAGAAAGTACACTGCTGTGCAAAAGTTGCCGGGCACTTGTTTCTAACCATTCACAGAGAAACTTCTAATTTATAAAATACCTAACAATTAATTTTTTCCTAAGGATAACATGGAAGGTAACTCAATTCTGTATTTAGTGACCCAAAAACGAAGTGTTTTAGTCAATTATTAACGAAGATATTGCGAAAAAAGTCATGATTTCAAAGTTTCCTTGAATTTTAAATAACTCTTGAAACAATGAACATTTTTGAACTTTTTTCAGCGATCCTCGCTTAGGGATGAAGATAAATCAGAAAAGGACACAATGACTAGTAAAGTGAGACAAATGTAATTTATTTAAATTATAAAAGTTCAAAAACAATCGAAAATCAAGTTGGTTATATTTCCACCGACGGCCGAAAACTACGACAAAGTTATTTCGTGTTTGAAGGATCGATTTGCGCGTGATGAATTAAAAATTGACGCTGTATGATAAAGTTTCGTCAGATTTAAGAGCACTTGAAACCCTCGGAAAGTCTGAGAGTAAAATCCGCTAATAGTGCAGGTCAAGAGAAACCCAAGAAAGAGAAAACTCGCACATTATTTCATAGAGATGAACCAAGTACAACCGGTCTTCTAACAATGAAGGGCAGGACAAAGACTGTTTATTGTATATTCTGTGATAGAAATTATCTCGAAAGTGCGAGGTATGAACAAGGAAAGAAGATGAATCTGCCGCAAAGGCAAGAATGTGTGGAAAAAAAATTTGCATGTTTTAATTGTCTCAATAAAAGGCATAGTTATAAATACTGTCGTGTAAAAGTCAAGTGTCCGTGGTGCTCAGGCCGTCATGTTATATTAATGTACCCTAATATGTTAAAGGAAGTGGGGGCGGGGGAATATTCCGAGGAAAACGTGGAGAAAACAATAATTCAGTTTGGCAAGTGTAACTTGCTGCGTTTTGGAAAAGGTAAAATTGGTGTTATTACCGATATAAAGAAGGTTTCTTTGCAAATTACCATCAATATTAAAGATAGAGACTTTTTAAGATTCTTATGGCGCGATAATCATGGTGATGCTATTATTTTTAAACACTGCAGAGTAGTTTTTGGTTTCACTTGTATTCTGTTCATTTTAAGTGGTATAATTGAGATGCATTTAAGAAAGTGTTATGATGAAGTATCGACAAGTATAAAAGTAAAGTTCTTAAAATGGTTAGACCAATTAAAAGAGTTGAATCAAATGCAGGTTTCGCGATGCCTATTCAGCGAGATTAATGATAATGATAAAGTAAGTTTACACACTTTCTGTGACGCGAGTAGTGTAGCATACGCGGCAGTTTCGTTTATCCGTACTGAAAGTGAAGAAGGAATCGTAGTAAAATTTTTCCAATCAAAATCGGGAGTCGCGCCCGGAATAAAGAAAAGTCAAGTGGTCGTTTGAATATCCCGCGTAAGATTGACTGATTCTTCTTCTTCTTCTTGATTGTGGCTTCTGGCTGGATCTAGCAAATAGCCATATCAACGATTGACTGATTCAATTTTGAAATCTCTAGGGTTGAAAAACGTTGATATTTTTTATTGGAGTGACTCATCAACTGTTTTAGCCTGGATTAGCCCTAAAAGTAATTGGTCGACTTTTGCTTATAATAGAGTCAATTAGATTCGTACATTCTCAAGCCCAGAGTAGTGGCGACACGTACCTGGGCACTCAAACCCGGCCGACCTGCCTTCACGTGGGTGTACGGTCGCTCAATTGCTAATTTCCAGATGGTGGGAGGGCCCAGAATGGCTAGGCCCTATTATTTTACCCGGTAATAATGAAATAATAAACTTGAATATTGATGAAAAACATTTAGAATTAAATCAAGCTTTATTAGAGATATCTATGAGTGCGTTGCGAGAAAAATTTTGGATAATGGGGGACCGGAAAGTTGTTAGGACTGTAATAAACAAATGCGTAAACTGTCGTAGGCATGATTCGAAACCACTTGATTCGCTACCTGCACCATTACCGTTATATAGAATTAGGGACGCAGCCGTTTTTGAGATTGTGGAAGTTGATTTCATCGGACCACTACACCTGAAAGGTGGGCAGAAAGCTTGGATCTCCTTATTTACCTGCGCCGTGTTTAGGGCTGTCTACCTGGACTTAGTGACGCCATTGTCCACTGCATCACTTTTAATGGCCCTAAGGTGCCACATTGCGCGACGAGGCAGACTTAGTGTAATTTATAGTGACAATGGTACGAATTTTGTAGGTTTAAACAATATATTTTATGTGCCTCCGGCGCGTAAACTCGTTTTTACGCTACAGTTGAAAGTAGCGTAATGTTGTGTATAACGATAAAGAGGAATGTAATGTAAAAATTGAACTGCGCATGTGCCTATAACCATACAGCGGAGCGTAATCTTCTTATTCTTCTTCTTCGTACAGCGTTAGCACCTTACTGGCAAAGCCTTGTACATTTGAACTGCGCATGCTCTATTACAATACGCTACTACTACACAAGATCGAGAAAATCAAAATGGCCGGGACCAGTCGTGACATATCAAGTGTAATGACTAGCGCCGCGAACAACTACAATATTAGATTAGATTCGAGTGTATGCATAAAAACTCGTATACGCACCGAAGTCACATAAAATAGAATATGTGCCAATGCACACAATTCGGGTAGTTACGAGACTCGCTTAAAATGCTCGCAGGACTGATCGCGCCTCGGCTTCGTCTCGGCTTTGCGTCAGCTACGTATCGGCTACGCCTCGACTATGCCTCACCTACGCCTCAATTACGCCTTGTCTTCGATCTCCTGCGAGCATTGTCGCTCGTCGCGTAATAACCCTCATTATGCGCCTAGGCACATAATATACTATAAAAGTAATGATTTTGACAAACTAGCTAGCGTTGCTGCTACGAAACAAATCAAGTCGAAATTCAATCCACCTACTGCAGCGTGGTGGGGAGGCTTTTGGAAGAGACTTATCGGTATTTTGAAGCGCTTGTTATGACGGACGCTCAAAATATCGTGCTTGAACTACGAAGAAATGCTTACCGTTCTACTGAATTGCGAGGTAGTGATAAATTCAAGATCGATTACCTTTATGTCCGAGAAAAATGAGATTATCCCACTTACTCAATCTAGGTTTTTGCAGGAAATTAAATTACATTACAGAAAATCTAAGTGTAATTTTCATTCAGAAAACTTAAGCGAAGTGCCTGAAGTTAGTAATTTCAAAGTCTCTCGTGCGAAAGAGAATGAATCAGTTTATATGACAAAAGCCGGACGAAAGGTTGTGAAATCCGAGTGATTAAAGTACGAATAATCTATGTTTCATGTATCTTTAAGGATGTAATGTAAGAAGTAAGTTTTGATTAATTTTCTTGAGCGTTTATGTCTATAGAGCGATTACCTCTGATGTTTTTGGCAGCGGAACGTCCAAAAGTGTAAATTTGGTCTCGAATTTATGCACTATAGCACGCACAGCCTGTCGGGTGGGACGATTATTACGGCCGAAAATTGGAGTAAGCGCTCTTAAAGTTGCGACCACCGACTCAGAATTTCGGTAGTAATTTTTAATAATTTCCAAACATTGCTGGTTCGTGAACTTTACCATGATAAAAATGTTGACTTTAACTAACGTTTTGACATTGACAGTTCATTAAAAAAGTTTAAGGGTGCGTTCATATAAAGATACGAAATTTTTATGTCCCTATTGGAAAACCCTTTATATACTTCACTCAATATACTTATAGTGTTTACGCATTTTCATTATTATTTTCCCAAGTCCTTATCTATCTATATTGACTCTCTTTCACATTCCTTGACTGTCTCTTTTTCTCGTTAAGAGCCGCAAATGTAAATCGAAAAGAGTAAAGAAGACATGAACATGTAGAAAAACGGCAATTGTTACCCCCATGATCTATACCAATTTCCGTTCCCTCACTGACTTAAAACAGAATATGTTTACGAAAAAAAGACAATAGCTAAAATAGTATTACTAAAATAGAAAATAATACACTTTATCTTTACAAGTGTTGCCACTTGAATTGCACTATTTACTACTTAACTACCGCAAAATGGAACAAAACGGTAAGTGGTGCAATTCTAGTGGTATCAGTCGCAAAACTAAAATGTATTACTCACTATTTTGCCTTTCAGAGTGCGCATTGGCCATTTCGAATGGCACTCTTAGCTATTTTTTTTTGGGGGGTATATGTTCCTTGCTGCTAAATTTTTTCAAACTATTTGCTGAGAACTGTCTAAAATGATTGTCATGATCAGTTTCAAAGCAGAATCAATATTTACTAATTTGTTTCTAAAAAATGGTTCGAATAAATTTCGGCAATTGAAAATTCCATATTAACATTTTTTTTCTACGATTACTGCCACAATTCTAGTAGTTACTTTTTTATATCGCTAATGGTTTATCCATAGGCTAACAATATTAACACAATAATTATAAATTCTAAGAATTGGAATATCAAGCTAACCTTAATAACTGAATTAAGCGTGTTCGATGCGGAAGTGTGTCCAATGTTAGATTTAACTGATCCAATTAAAAGAGGAGAGTCCGGATTTCGATTAAAGACTGAATCAATTGCTTTTGCTTCATCAGCATCTGCCCCCTTGATTCCTTGTCCATCAGCCTCTATGAAAGAAACGTCTTTGGGTGAGAGTCCAGATTCATCGAGAGTCTGTTTCATAACAGCAGCTTGGAAGTCACTGTTTGGAAATAGGATTGTATTTACATCTGTGCTGGGTCCGTGCAGTGATTTTACGTTCAAAATTTCCGCATAAATACGTTTTGCATCCCGAGCTTTTTGCATAAATATAGCGACTGTAGACTCACTGCGAGCATAGCCGTCAGCATTATTGTCAAAGGATTTCGTTTTTCCATCCATTGAAAGAAGTCCTAGAACACGTTTTATATTATTTAAGAGTGTACTTTAATTTTATCTATAAAACAGATTAAAAGATTCATTTTATCGAAAATGGATAATTCATGATGACACATTTCGCAAAACATCGCCAACCCCAAATATACTATCAGAGTCTGATCAATAACGAAAAGGAGCTTAGACTTAAACTCTGATCAAAATCACGTTATGTATTAAGTCCAAATATTCATCACAGACATATTATCCTAGTTTCGTTAATTATGAGATACTTTCAGTTTTGCGAATATGTTATCATAAAATTTTTATGATACACTAACAGGAGATTTTTATACTAGAGTGTTTGATATTGACGTGATATTTCAATGAGAAGTTGTCACTAATAACAAACAGCTATCATTGTAGAGAATTTGCATCCTTCAAACCTCTTCTGCCAAAATTTGAGGCAAATTCATTCATTGGTTTACAAGTTACAGTGTCTAAAAGCAACCAATCTCCGAATCTTTAGCAAGGATGGAAAAAATGAATTTCACGTATTGATTAAGGTGGTTTTATCATAAAACGAAATCCATGCTAAACATCTGAAATTTTCATTATAGCTTCTTTAATTATTTTAGAATACACCTGCAAAGTTTTAGGATGCTTGACCGTCTAATTATAGAGAAATAATTACTTGAAGTTTCACCGTTTGATCATGAATTACTATACCGTCCATGGAGACTAGATATAAGGAGACCAATCTCCATATGTCCATTCCCGAAATAAAGTTCTGCCAAGTTCTGTCAAGTAGCTACAACAAGTCTCCCTCGTCAGTTAGAAGTAGGTATACGTCGTATACACAAGAGAATTTGAAATACGTTAAATCACTGAGTCGTGATATAACCACCTTAAACACTACCTTCTGCGTGGAAAACCCCTATTAAAAACCAAGGCCAAGCTGGATAAATACACAGCCCCACAAAAAAAGTATGTTGTCCGGACTAAAATACCCGGTAAGAAGAGAAGAATTCAGAAAAATTAGTATTTCAAGACTTAAATGAAAGAATGAGAATTATTTAATTTTTTTGAATGTGCTAATTTTCCATCGGAAGAAGCGCCCAACGAAAGAATAGGTTTATCTCCGAAACCAATTCTTTTCTATTTCCTTAAAGATTTCCAGTTGTGTTGTATTCCATGCAGGCGAACGCTTTTTCAATTTGTTAAATTCCTCTTAATCCGAGCATAGACACACCTCATGGTTATTTTTAATTCCATTCTTACATGCTGCATTTTCGATTAATTTAATTCTTTCTGATCTGCTCACAAAATATGTGTTATATATACGTTTTTTACAGCTTTTATGTAAAAATACATTTTCACAAGTTTCGGACACGAGAAACAATTTTTTCGCAAAAGTTATTAACAATAAAAGTATAATTTTACAACACGATCAACATTTTTTTCGTTATTTATGATATCATTTAGATGTGTTTCAAGACAGATTTCATATGAAATCGGTCAAAATATGTCTCTTTTCAATAAATGAATACAAAAGTTTCAATATAATTTACCCAAATTCTTTTTTTTACCTCTAATTTATAAATTTAATACAATATTTATTGATTTTAAAAAATTCACTTAATTTAATTTTCAGTTACGTCTTCAAAGTGACATTATTCTATTACCTTCTAGTCTCTGCTTTGTATTTTTCCACTTTTTAATTCCTCTCAATACGCTTCCATTACATTTTGCGAAGTCGATTAAAAGGAATAGATTTTGCTTTTTTTACATTCTCATCATGGATGAGAAGGTATTGGTTTTCTGTGAAAAATGACTTTCAAAATTTTCATCAAATCTTTACGTTTTGAGACCCCCTGAGTCAGAAAAAAGGGTTTTTACGAAAGTGTCTTTGTCTGTCTGTCTGTCGGTCTGTAGTAGGTCGTGTGCGGCATAACTCTCGATAGAATTATCAGATTGAATTGAGCTTTGGCACACTTTATCGGAGCCGAAACAGTAAGGACAAGTTCGTTAACCAGCCACATCCAATCAAAATTAAGGGATTGAGCATTACTTTTGTGTTTTTGAAAATAACTTTTTGAAAAAATCAAAAATTCCAATACTGGTTTTTGATAGTGCTCATAAATCTCTAAAAATTATCCTGATAACATTTTTTGATTAAATCAAAATTAGAAATGATACAGCATATTCAAATTCGAAAAAAGTCAATATCAAAATTCCATTTTCCAGTTAAATTATACGAGATACGAAAAAACGTTATGATACAATATTATTTTCTACATAAAGTCCTACAAATTTGAATTGTAACATTTTTTCATGAGATGCATATTTTTCTTTTTAATTCAAAAAAACAATATTGAAAATCCAAAATTCAATTTTTTAACAATAATATTTGAAATACGAAAAAAACGTAAGAATACAAAGTTGTTCGTTTCAATTCCAAAAAATACGATTAAAATTCAAAAATTCCATTTTTTAGACAAAATATGTGAGATACAAAAAAAACGTTTAGATGGAAAATTGTTATATTAAAAAAATTCGATTTTTTTCACCAAAATATGTGAGATACGAAATAAGCGTTGTTCTGCAAAATCATTTCCTTAAATAAAGTCTACGATTGTTTTTCCTTTTTAAAAGATTTGGAAGAAAATAAATTTATCAATAATCATGTAATTTATTAAAAAGTTACTGAAATGTATACAGAAAATCGAGTGCGAAGCGCGAGCGCCATGATGAGAATGTGTTCCTTAAGGCTGATAGAGCCTTAAGTAAATTGAATTTCCTGTTTCACTTAAATTCAAAAAGAAATTGAGTGACTTTGAGAAAATGTGTAATTCACATCATCTGTAATATTATTATAAAATTGGTTTGAGCTTCAGTATCAAATTATAATAAATAAACTTGAATGTATGTGAAGAGCACAAGAACGGAGCGCGAAGCGCGACGATCAAATCGCGCGCCCTGGGCGCGCTCAAACTTGCGAGCGAAGCTAGCTGCGCGTGATAAGAATGCAGATTTTTACATTCTCATCATGGATAAGAAGGTATTGGTTTCTTATTAGGTTATATCATAATTTTTTTTCCTTTTATCCCTGAAATTACATTTCCTTTGTACGACAAAGAATTTAATTTCCAGACCAAAGGAGATACTTCGACGGTAAAAGGATAGCATTTGAATAGAAAATCCTTTAATAGTGAAAGGAATCGTTTGCCGGTCAATAATCTGTTTATAGAGTGTACTCTATTACTTATTAATTAAAACACGGAAGAAAGTGTAGACTCTCCAAATTTAGAAAATATCATCTTGCAGTCTAGACTTTAAATTGACATTGCATTTTGGATTTCCTGACATGAGTTTACAAAGTCTCACAATAGTATATTACGTGCCTAGGCGCACAATGAGGGTTATTGCGTGACGAGCAACAATGCTGGCAGGAGATCGAAGCCGAGGCGCGATCAGTCCTGCGAGCATTGTCGCGAGTGTCGTAATTTCCCGAATTGTGTGCATTGGCACGTATTCTATTTTATGTGACTTCGGTGCGGATACGAGTTTTTATGCGTACACTCGAATCTAATCTAGTATTGTAGTTGTGTGCGGCGCTAGTCATTACACTTGATATTTCACGACTAGTCCCGGCCATTTTAATTTTATCGATCTTGTGTAGTAGTAATGGATTTTAATAGACGCATGCGCAGTTCAAATGTACAATGCTTTGTCAGTAGGGTGCTAACGCTGTACGAAGAAGCAGAAGAATAAGAAGAAGATTCTGCTCCGCTGTAAGACTATATGCGCATGCGCAGTTCAATTTTTACATTATATTCCTCTGTAACGGAATACACAACATTCCGTTATTCTCAGCTGTCACGGAAAAACGAGTTTCCGCGCCGGAGGCACATAAAATAATTGTAAGCGCGACCCACAATTTTTAAAAGTCATACTTTTATAAATGAGTGTGATAAATTTAAATGGTTGAGAGTGTGCTCGTTTGTATTTATATTATTTTCTTTATGTAAAACATATTTTACCATCTAATCAAAATCGATTCTGAAGTAAAATGTTTCGAATTTTCTCAATTAATTCGTTAAAAAGTTAGAATATTGAATTTTTTGTTACTACTTTGATATTTGACAAATTAGTATTTGGAAACTTTAATCCTTTAACCACTAATACCGTCAACAGACGGTCATCACTAAAATCCAATTATATTTAAAAGACCGTCTACAGACGTTCTTTCATTTTTTTCACCTCTTGCTTTCAGGTAAATTTTTTTTTGACAAAGGGAGATTATATTCGTGTTTTCAGCCTTAAATCATCAAAAATTGTAATAAATATATCAATTAAAAGTAGAGATGATAAAATTTCTGAGTACTTGCCTGCGAAATTCATTTGCAAAGACATATGTGGATGCAAAACCAAATTGGAGCCACCAACTATAGCATTTTCACATCGACCTGATGTAATAGCTTCATAGGCATATTCCAATGCAGTGCAACTGGAAGTGCAAGCTGAATCAAGATTTGTACTTGGACCCACCAGTCCGAAGAAAAATGATATTCGATTAGCGATCATCGTTCGCGACAAACCAGTGATAAGAAATCCATTTTGCTAAAAACGAACAGTGTCTATATATTGCCTTTTATTACATATATATTCTTTAAACGAAACTTTATTTTCATATCTAAATCAAGTGGCTTCCAAGATTCCCAACATTGTATATTTTTTAAACCCTTTCGGAATAACCGGCACGTTCACCGAAAAACAGTTTGTTTGAATCAAACAAGCACATGTTTGATATACAGTCATACAAAAATGTTATTTCATTAAACGAACTTTTTTTTTACTTTTTATAAGTAATTTTACGTAATTTTTCAATGTTATTTTGTATGAATTTACGATAATTAAATTAAAACGTTCAAGAAGTTGTAACAACTAGGTTCATAAAAAGAAAAGCAAGAACAATAAAATAAGTAACATAAATTTAAAACAATAGAATCAAAACATTTTCACAATTTTTTTCGTATTTATGAATTTAATTGAACTCTTACAAACCGGTAAGATACCAGGTGTAATAAATTAAATCACTATAACAAGGATTTGAGTCA
This sequence comes from Diplolepis rosae, assembly GCA_030998225.1. Lineage (NCBI taxonomy): Eukaryota > Metazoa > Arthropoda > Insecta > Hymenoptera > Diplolepididae > Diplolepis > Diplolepis rosae. The sequence goes on along the minus strand of JAPYXD010000723.1, from coordinate 19,400,891 downwards.
GTTGCCGTTGGGAGGCACAATAAGTATTTTACCTTCCGCGAAGTTAAAAAAAACTGGGACAAATATTTTCTTAATAATTAATGATTAGACTTTGCTTGGATATATACATTATTATAGTAAGTCAATATGTTTGATAAGAAAAAAAAATTTAAAAACATCAGATACCATAAAGTGTTGTTAGGGGGCACATTTACCTCACATTTTTTACAACGGGAAAGAATAATTGTGGTGCAAACAAAATACTACGTAGATTCAGAGATAGAGGAAGAAATTGAAGAAATTCTCGAAAAGGTGATGATAAATGCTTCACAGTATTTTGTTTGCACCAAAATTATTCTTTTTCGTTGTAAAAAATGTAGTGAAATAAGCAGTATGATTTTACTTTGATACAAAACAACCATTGACAACTGAACTTAATATGAAGTTAGCTACAGACTAGCGCGCGATAAATCGAACCTTACTGCCTCGAAGCCATTACAATTTTCTGGTACTTTTTTTAGCATGAAGGGATCTCTGCTTAAAATGTATGAGTTTTTCACGAGGATAGCAAAAACAAAACCTGCTACAAAAGTATGACACGTGTTCTTGCTATTATAGTCAGATTTTTTCTCCGTTTATAGTTTTTAAATATTTATCTCTGTGTATAAAATAAAATAAAATTTTTTAACTCACTTCGACTTTTTCGTAAAAAATATTTTTTTCAGATTCAGAGTAACTAGTTCCAGTAAAAACACCAGTACGACTTCCTTTTAATGAAGAAGGATTGATACCAGCATCCACAATTGCTTCATACACTCGTTCTACCAACATTCGTGTCATTGGTTCCATATGAGGGACGAATTTTGAATGCGTCCCAAAAAACACGTTATCCATTTTGGTAACATCGTTCATGACTCCGATTCGTGTTGGAATATAAGGATTATCTGTTTAAATTAATTTTAGGTGATAAATCATCATTATCATAATAATAATGCAGAGTGACTACTTTGCACTGTTCTTTTACACTAAAATATCTTTTAATTACACAAAACTGCAAAAAAAAGGTTTAGACATTTCTATTCGATATACCTGTCCGCAGCTGAAAAGTCACGAGTTAAAATTGAAAAATAATAATTAAAGAGTTTTATAAATAATAAATACTCATAACAATTGTTTAGATTGAATTGATTAATGTAAATCACTGTTAGAAATTTAATCCGTAATTTTCCGAAACACATAACTGAAGTTTTATGCAATTTCAATTTCATTAAATTAAGATAAAATTGAAGAAAATTAAATTACTTTTAAGTAAATTAAAAAAACATTCTTAATTTTTAGTTAAAAATTGCTGAATATTCGAATACTTGTATCTAGAAATGTCAGACATTTTTTTTACATTTTTGTAATTTTAAGATGGATTTGATGAAAATTCTGTTAAAGTTTCTGTTACAGATCAATTTGATGAATATTTAGCAGTGGAGATCTAAAATAATTACAAATTTACTGATTTTATTTAAACTTAATTGTTCACATAAGCACGGAAATTTTGATTGTTTGCAAGTTACATAATTTTTGAAAATCATGCACTTTATAATTCATAAAAAATTTCTAAATTATGGTAATAAAATGAAAATGCTATCGAAAATGTTGAAACAAAGTCAAACATAGTCCGATAAAAGAAACTTTCACAGTATTTAAAAAAATGTGTATCTCTACTCTACACATTTAAAAAAAAAATTTGGAATCCTTATTACAAGAATCATTTTTGTTTTCTTTAATTCCACAACTTTTCGACAACAACCCTTATACAGATAAAATTAATTTAGATTATATAATTTCGGTTATATTGACTGAATAATTAAATCAGAGGAAATATTGGTCGTACTTGATAAACTATAAAAAATAAAATCATGCAGTATTATCATTGGTTAAATATAAAAATGTCTATTATATAATTAAAAATTATTTTATAACTCACTAATAATCCATCGAGAAGAAGCATCAGTAACGCAATCAACTTTGTTAAAAAGATTTTTTTGAAGATCCTTAACATTGTCACTTTGAGGAAATTTTCCTGCTATTCCCGAAATTACAACTTGTTCATGAATCATTTTTTATTTATCGTTTACTCCTCTATGTTTCAATAATTTTTTGTTAAGAAAATCTAAATCTATTATTTAGTTCCAAAATTTCAAAGTTGAATTGAAATTATTTTTTATGGAAGTAGTAGACAAGCGAACTGCTTTCTTCACATCCTATGCTTAAATGGTTGAATTCTGCCAAAATTTCAAAGTGAAAGAGTGGTCAAAGTAGTGGGAAAATATTACTCTTACTCTCTATGCATATCGTAAAAGACTGGGAACATTGTTTCTGGATATATTTGAATTTTAATGACTGTTCGTTAAAAACGGGATAAAGTTTGCTAAATGGAAATGTGAATCCAATTTTATTCATTATATATTCACTAAATTTGTTTTTGATTTCAAATGAAAAAAGAAATTAGCTTTCTAATAAATTATATACTGAAAAAGAATAAGTTAAATTAGGACTTGTGGTGACATCTATTAGGTTTTAGTTGAAAACACTTTCTTGAATCGACAATTTTTAAATGGTAAATTACCTAAAAGTTTTAAATAATTTTTTTCACATCCTAATTTCAAATTTACATCACCACTATATGGATAATGGATGAATGTTTTTGTTCGTTAATTTTCGTGAAAAATTAAAATGCCTAATATTTAGATGTTAAAATTTTATAAGCTGAAAAAAATTTGAAAGCGTGCATCTTGCATGTGCCAGAAGGAATCGAACCTCCATTTTATGCTTGTTACGTTTATCGTAGTAAGTCCCCGGAAAGACATGCATAAAATGGAGGTTCGATTCCTTCTGACTTCAAAACAAAGGATACCTTTCCAAAACCTATGATAGATAATACATTTTTCGGGCGCATGACCTTATCGTGGTGCTGACGGCGCTCTTGTGACACTGAGTGTTATCAATGTTGTTTTTGTTGTAAAGGAACCGCCTTTGTTGGTCCTACGCAGTGCCGTAGTGATGATGTCCTTCGATCTCCGATACATTCGGTTGACGATCTCTTTCGGGGAGTATCCCGGCTCCACATCCCTGATGAAGGCCTTTTTTGTAAGAAGGGAGGACGGAATAAATAACTTGTACCCTGCAAGTTTAAGATCAACAGAAAGAATTAGCGAGTTTCCGTTCTCTCTGGCATCGCAAATAATTTTACATTGATTCTGGCCATTTCGTTGAATCACCCACTCACCCTTAATGACCTCATAAATAAGGTTCGCAATCGCGATGAAGTCGTATTTACCCAAGTTCCTCCCAGAAATGGTACTCTCCATAAGCAAATGAAGGGAGCAACAGCTGAATCAGGAAAAAGCTGGTCTGAGAGATCCTCCTTCCTGGACCAAAAGAGATCGACCCCGCAACGCCCACTTCAGGCAGTTTATGCAGTAAGTTCTCAAGAGCACGAGGAGAAGTCAGGGCGCCACAACCCGCAGAGGAGGGAGAACCAGGGGATAAAGATTTGGTCCTCTTCATGCATTTCGCCTGCAGGCCAGAAGAAGGTGAAGATCTATCGCGTTTTTTGGAGTCCGACCCCGTAACCTAGTGGATATGAAAGATCCGAGCCGCGTCCCAAACCCCCTCGTACTGACTCCCGCCCCTCTCAGCCGCGTCCCCAGGGCATCCAGCCCTACGATTTTTCACTATGAAATTTGGCGCTGATTCAGCTTCAAGCGCATAACTACTGGAATCAATCTCCTGATCCTTTTTTAATTGACATCAGATTTTAAGTCCGAAATCACAGAATCAGAGCAGCATCACCAAAGATGACGAAATTAGCTAATTCGGCATCAGTTCTCAAGTACACGGCCCCTCGACTGATTAGAGCCGCACAAGAAGTAGAGGAACTGACCAGTGCTTCGTGAAGCCCACATCAATATTTCTCAAGGGGTGTTTCACAAAGTGAAGTTAGCTGTTTATGGAAGTGAAAATACACAATACGCTCGAGTTGACGATTTTTATCGATAACGGTCACTATAGCGTCATGACTCGATTATTCATGATGATAATATTATACAGTGTCATCACGAGTAAGTTACAGAATAGGCTATGGGTGCGCGAAAAAAAAACTTGTGGGAATGCATATTGTTGACTTATAAAAGATTTAGCAATAAATTGATAAATTAATTTCAAATACTTATGCGTAAATTATTCGAAACAACAAATAATTATTATTTGGTTTCCATTTCAGATGCTGGAGTACTGGATGGGAAACAATGACACAGAGTCGAACTTCAGCGAATATATAATCGAAGAGGTCATCGAAGATCCAGGTTCAGCTAGCTTATTTCGTGACTATCCACCTTGGCTTCTGTATTTTGCCGCAGGGTGTTGCGTGCTTTTTATGTCGATTGGCATACCTGGAAATTTGATCACCGTGGCAGCCCTTTTCCGAACAAAAAAGGTCAGTGACAACTTATTATTATTTGGTGGGTTTTATGGGCACCGCTTCTGGACGAGTGCGCCTATGCCTCTCCAGTTTTGCTATCTCCGTCTTCGATTTTAGTTTCGGTGTTTTCTTTTGGGCCCGAACCACCAACCCCTCCTTCTCCCTCATAGAAATTTTTGGCTTCTTTTCCTCCGGTTTTTTTGCAGCAGTTTCCTACAGACTCATGGTCGGCTCGCGTTGCAGCCTAGCCAAGTCTGGAGTAGACTTCGTCGCAGGTGGTGGGCCTGTCTGACACCCCTCGCTAACGAGGTTTGCTCTACCCTTCACCCTCCTTACCTCCGTCTCCTTCTTTTTTATCAATGGTCACTCCCAGGCCAAGGAAGCACTCGAACGATTCGAGGTAGGTTTTCCTCCAATCATAGATTTTGGAAAGCTCTCCCATCTCTCTCAGCGCGTCAGCAATGTCATCCCTAATTGGGAGGAACATATTTTTCATAGCCTCAAAGAATTGGGTCAGGTCCCAATACTGTAGGAGGCAATCTGGTTTGCCAGAAACACCGTGTGAAACACCACTCTCTGGTACCATGCAGCACTCGGCACGGTAGTTAACACCTTGGCTTGGGGGTTATTCCTTTGGAATCACCCCTGGAACATTGCCCACGACTGCTTATTTAGTTTTGTATCCGTATTAAGCAGTAAATATTTAATATTATATATTTATTGTCATCCTAATCTCTCTAACTGTCATGATCACTGCATTCAGTATAATGTTATATGGAAATATTTGGTTTTAAAAATTTACGCAATTAAACCTTTTATAAATAATAATGTATTTAATGAAGATTTTAATTTTTGATTATTTACTATACCTCCGTTTATCACAACAGCAAGTTTATAACTATTGCGAATCTAGAGATTTGAAAGTACAACTGTCGACATTATTTAAATACTATTGTATTGTTCGAACCCGATTACTTTATCTAATTAATCAATGCAGCGAACAATGCTCAACCCGCGGGGATATTTAGGGGTATTCTTTTTATTTAAATTGTGAAAACATTAGTACCAAAGGACAAACATCTACGCTAGTAGCCGTGGATGTTCAAATTGTTCTCACGCACAGAAACGGTTTCTGTAAAATTCAAATTTTTTAAATTATCAGGATGACAGTTTTTTGATTCAAAGTATAATTTAGTTTGTTAATCTTTTCATGAACGGCAATAATAAAAAGTTCAATTTAGATAATCCATTCTTGAAATATCATGACAAATCCACACTGTTATCGCATTTAATGCGAACACAAGTCATTTTTGTTGATCAATTTAATTATTACTTTCATTGCAATAGAATTTATTTGCGAACATGAACGAAACATTTTTTACTCTTTTTAATAGAAATCTCATATGTATCAATAATTTCTTTGCAAAAATCAAACTGTATGGTAAATAAATTATTCCTTCGTAATTAATTTAATTTAATTTAGTTAAATCACATGAATTATTCAATATTCTTCTGATGAAATTGGTACTTCCTCATCAATTATAATTTTTTCCTCGAATTTAAAATGAAAATAATTATTCACAAAACTAGTAAGCTTCTGGTCAAGGTCTTAGGGAAAAATGGTTTTACATTATTTGTATTGATAATCCAGAGGCATTGTGTTATGATACTGTTGAATTTCAATTATCAGCATTGAAAAAGTCGATATTTAATTCAGCCACTTCATTGTTACAAAATACATACAAATTCATTTTTAAGACCTTTGATGACACCGGAAATATTTAACTATGTATTTGTTAAAACATGTTTTCTGATATTTTGAACGAAATCGATACCTTATCGTACTAACATCTCAAAATAAATCTGAAGTCGAAAATTGATTTTATTATATTAAATATTGCATTATATATAGTGTATTAAATATTATTACATATTACTTAATATATACTACATTAAATGTTAGACGAATAAATCTATTGAGGGGGTCGTCTACCTCCGAGGTATCAAAAAATCGTTTTTCTTTTTGCATATGTTAGTTCGCGAGTAGTAGAACACCATTCACGGCCACTCGCGATCTTTTCACGGGCCTCTGCGGTGGTTTAAATACGCTTCCCCAAAAATCGTGTTTTTCAAAAGTTTTGGCAAGAGCCCGTCTAGAATATTTGGAACATCAGGGATTTCTTGTTTTATGATTTTTCAGCAGACATATCGCTAGGTCAGGACACGAGCTTTTTTGAACAAGTTTTTCTATTTAATTTTTACAGCCCTTTTCAGCTCGAAAAAAAGGGTCGAAAAACAACTTTTTGTTAAAACGTCTGCCATTTTGGAAGATTTGGATATTTTCCGAAAAGCTTATGTCCTGACCTAGCCAACCTGATAACAATTAAAGACACTTTTTCGTTTTTTTCCTCAAGAAACCGGAATGGCGAAATCGTGCCACAATGTCGACTGTGACGTTTTTGCGGAGGCCTTGTCAAGGACGCTCTAAGATTGCGATTTTGAAAAAAAAATTTTTTCGATGTAATTTTTTTTAAGTCTAAGAGTTTGCTAATGAAATACGGAAAATCGTTCCTCAATATCATGTGCAGTTTTTACGCAAACCATCGTTGAAAATAGGCTCGAAATTTTGGCGCGAGGTAGACGCCCATGCCTAGACCAACAGATATCGAACATTTAACTATTGGGTTTTTGGCACTGAATCTAGCAATGATTTTTGGTGTATAAAAGAGCTTGTCAAAAAAATTTTGTTAACAAATTGTCATCAGAAAATGTGAAAAAATTTGTGATTTTCCACCTCCATTTGTTGTTAAAAACTCATAAATAATCTCTATGTACATTTATACAAAGGCGGAACGACAAAAAATTGTTCTCATTTCTTCTTTGAATATGGCTGAAAAGTTTCGGGTAGGAGCCAAAATAATTCTTCTAAAAGAAGAGGTTATGAAACAAATGTCTTGAGTTCGCAAAAGAACAAAATACGCCAAAATAAGAGAAAATGGCATATTTTTCATCATGACTGGGTTACAAATCGATTTTAATGAATCAAATGAGCGGAAAAAGATGTATAGTATATTCTCATACTACTGTGGGCAAAAACTAAGGTGAATTTTTTTATAAAATGAAAAATTTTTATTTATTTATCCAAATCAATTTCATCCCCTTCAAATTAATCCCCTCCCGCTATAATGCACTTATGCCTTCTTCTATTCGGCTTGTATCTCTTCAATCGTGTCAAAACGGTATCTTCGGAGTGGTCTTTTAAGTTTGGGGAATAGCCAGAAGTCACAAGGAGTCAAATCAGGCGAATATCGTGATTGTGGAACGATATGCATTGAGTTTTTGGTGAAATGGTCACGAAAAACGAGTGTAGTGTGAGACTGCGCTTTATCGTGATGCAAAAACCGCGAGTTGTCTGCCCAAAATATCTTTTGAAACGGTGTTGAGTGATCCTCTTGAAATGCCAATAGTGTCAGTAAGGTCTCTAATTGTCAATCGACGATTTTTGTGCACTAATTCTTTGATTTGATTGACGTGTTGCTCGTCAGTAGATGTTGATGGTCGTCCGGGGCGTTCCAAGTCATCAACACGTTCTCTGCCTTCTTTGAAGTCTTTGTACCACTTATAAACATTTTTCTGCGACATGGTCAAGTCACCGAAGGCCTTCTTCAACATTCTGAACGTTCCGCAACTGAAATTTCATTCCGCAAACAAAATTTAATGGCACTTTTTTGCTCAACAAATTCAGACATTGTAAAAATCGAAAAAATGACTTTTAGTCGTTTAGAAAACACAAGCGTAACTATGCAACAAATAATGACATTGACATGAAATTTGGCATAGATGTCAGAAACAGTAGGACCGTTGAGTGAAGATAGGTATAGAGGAGACATTGAGGGCGATTGAATGTTCCAAACCTTGCGGGGAAAGACGCCAGGGGTAGGTAAAGTTCCATAACCCAACACGGGAATCGACACTTTCGAAAGTCGCCAAAATCTCACGGATAAGAAGAAAGTTGTAGGAGTAAGGCCCAAACTTGTGTTGGTTAGTCTGCTGTAATCATGGTGGGTCAGGTAGTCCTCGTCAATTAAACCCTAGCTTGTCGACAGAATTTTACAACATAGATTTTTTCCTTCTACTTCCCTCTTTACCAATCTTTTCCTAAGATCGGATATATATTTGCAAAATATGTATATATAAAATAATACATAAAAGAATATATATAAAATATTTAATATTATAAATTTTATAATATATATTATAAAATAATATATATATAAATATTTTATATTGTAAATTTTGTATTATAATATATATAAATGTATTATAATATATAACATATAAAAGAACCATGTATTGAAATAATCATTTTTAAAAAAAATTTATTACATATTTATTGACAAATTGTTTTCAATATTCTTTCATTATCTTGATTACGATAATGAAGACATATAGAGAAAGGAAATAAATTGTCAATGATGATATTTTGAAAGTTTAATATTCATACAATATAATTTATGTGCCACCGGCACGCAAACTGGTTTTTGGCTACAGTTAACAGTAGCGCAATGTAGTATATTGCGCTACAAAGGAATGAAATGTAAAAATTGAACTGCGCATGCGCCTAAAGCCATGCACCGGAGCACAATCTTCTTCTTATTCTTCTTCTTCTTATTCTTCTTCTTCTTCGCACAGCGTTAGCACCTTACTGACAAAGCCTTGTACATTTGAACTGCGCATGCTCTATTACAACAAGCTACTACTACACAAGATCGATAAAATCAAAATGGCCGGGACTAGTCGTGACATATCAAGTGTAATGACTAGCGCCGCAAACAACTACAATACTAGATTAGATTCGAGTGTACGCATAAAAACTCGTATACGCACCGAAGTCACATAAAATATAATACGTGCCAATGCACACAATTCGGGAAATTACGAGACTCACGACAATGCTCGCAGGACTGATCGCGCCTCGGCTTCGATCTCCTGCGAGCATTGTCGCTCGTCACGCAATAACCCTCATGGTGCGCCTAGGCACGTAATATACTATTTCGTTTATACAATACGGTTACAAAGTTAATATTATTCTCTATAGTAATACAATAATAATTTCTTTTTTAAAGGAATTTACAATTCTCAGAGAAATTAAAATGAAAACAAATTATTGCCTATTTTGTTTTGTTAAAAACAAAAGTTGTTCTGAGTTGTAGTAAGCGAGCACACGGAAAAAATATGTCCAGTAAAAAGTGTAGAACTTAGTCTGGGTATCTTGGACGGGTACCAAAATGTTGTAAAAATTGAAAACCTCCTTCTTTGAATATTTACAAGATATTTCAATACTAAGTGCAAGAAAGAACTACATAAAGTCCTAGACTATCTAGGAAATTTCAATTAAGAAAAAACAATTTGGAGTCTGTAAAATGTCTAAGACAGTCTGGGAAAAAGTGTAGAGGCAGCGTGTACAATTTCCAAGACAGTATGGGAAAATATGAAGGGTTCTAAAGCAAAATAAAAAAAGCGAAGCAGACATCAGATTTGTAGTCTTTTGTTTACAAGTTCACACTACTAATACACGAGAAACGTATTCTTCACTTATCTAATATACACAAATCATATTCTATAACCTAACTTAATACATAATACATACAACGCAATTCACTAACACAGTAACACGCAAAATATCGCACGCTGAGTATATCGGTCGAAATGGTCGTTATATAGTAGCTAGTCAAATTCTCAACGCTTGTGAGAAACGTCCAGTGCCGGGTATCTAAAAATTTTTGATGAAATAGAGAAATTTTTCATGACATTTTTTATGATACAGAGATAAACTAACCTCTCTTAGTGAGATATTAATTACATTAATACTTTCTTCACAAACATGTAAAATAAAGAAATAGATTGATGTTAATAGATTAAGTTTTGAAACTCACTAAAATTTAATGTAAAATGAAGGTGTTAGGTAACTATTTTAGTACAAAAGTTGGTACTTACGAAATACACTTCTAATCCTTTATCCTTTATCTCCTTTATATAAAATAAGATCACTTATTCACTTTACTTCGCACTACCGGCTGATGCGCTGATGGTCAACTGCGCATATCGAGGCGCAGATTATTTTCCTAGACTGTCCAGAACTTTTTGTAATACCAGCTCGCTATTTTTTTCTTTAGGAACTTTTCATAATCTTTCGAACCGAATTAGAAACATTCACAACTTTTTTACAATTCGTCGTGAACTGAATTTGGCTTCTTACTTAAATTTTGTGTAGTAAATACAAAACTATTTTTCGTAGACTCTTATTGAAAATTTTCAAGACTCATTTGCATTTAGTACTGAAAAGTTTGAAATATTTTATTAAAAGTCATTCAAGATCTCCAACATTTTGCTACCCGTCCAAAACTCCTGGACTAATTCTACACTTTTTACTGGACATATTTTTTCCGTGCATGATAAATCTCTTCCTTAACAATTTTCTTGCAGACGCATCCTTTTGAAAATAAATACTTTTTTGTCAATTTCTAAATTTGTATAAACATATAATTTTCAAAAATGTGAATTTCGAAAAAAAAAGTTCTGCTGAGTTGTGCTAGCAAGAACAATAAATCTCTTCCTCAACAATTTTCTCTCAGACGCATCCTTTCAAAAACAAATACATTTTTGTCGTCGATTTCGAAATTTGTTTAAATATATAATTTTCAAAAACGCGAGTTTTGAACAAAACATAAAAAAAACAAAATATAAAATATTTAAATGTTTAATCATAAAAAATTCTTACAAATTTTCATCATGGACTGGGAAACGATGAAATGACACTCCTTTCGTGACACCATACTTGCTCATGCAATTCTTGAATTTGCACGACATACTATAGTTCTTTTTTACACTTTTTGTATTTCAACGCACTTTTAATTCATTCACTGAGATCTTTATCTTCCACGAAAATTTTTTACTTATGACATGAAAGAATATTGTTATTTGTACGAATACTACAATATTTTTCTTTGGATTTAAAAAAATTTGATTTCTAACTAGTTCCTCTAAATTATCTGTCTTAATTAAGTCGATTCAATGGAATTTAATAAATAGAATTTATTGAATAAAAAATAAATGAGAGAATTTACGTAATTCAATTATTTGAGTCCCCATCAATTTTTAATTATGATTAAAAATGTTTTTTCATCACTTAAATGGAGAAAAATTATTTCAATTATTAATGTATAGTAAACAAGTAATAAAGTTAAAATGATTCATTTTTACATTCTCACCATGAATGAGAAGGTATTGGTTTTATGTGACAAATGACTTTCGAAATTTTCATCAAATCTTTACGTTTTGAGACCCCCTGAGTCAGAAAAAAGGGTTTTTACGAAAGTGTCTGTCTGTCTGTCTGTCTGTCTGTAGGTCGTGTGCGGCATAACTCTCGACAGAATTGTCAGATTGAATTGAGCTTTGGTACACTTTATCGGAGCCGAAAAAGTAAGGACAAGTTCGTTAACCAGCCACATCCAATCAAAATTGAGGGGTTGAGCACTACTTTTGTGTTGGAATTTTGATATTAAATTTTTTCAAGTTATAATATGCTGTAACATTTCTAATTTTGATTTAATCAAAAAATGTTATCAGGATAATTTGTAGAGATTTGTGAGCACTATAAAAAACCAGTATTGAAATTTTTGATTTTTTCAAAAAGTTATTTTCAAAAACACAAAAGTAGTGCTCAATCCCTCAATTTGATTGGATGTGGCTGGTTAACGAACTTGTCCTTACTTTTTCGGCTCCGATAAAGTGTACCAAAGCTTAATTCTATCGAGAGTTATGCGGCACACGACCTACTACAGACAGAAAGACATACAGACAGACAGACAGACACTTTCGTAAAAAATGTTTTTTCTGACTCAGGGGGTCTCAAAACGTAAAGATTTAATGAAAATTTCGAAAATCATTCTTCACATAAAACCAATACCTTCTCATATGATGAGAATGTAAAAAAAATTGTTAATTTCAATACATGGTTCTTTTATATATATTTAATATTTATATATATTCTTTTATATATTATAATACAAAATTTACAATATAAAATATTTATATATATATTATTTTATACAAAATATTATAAAATTTATAATATTTAATATTTTATATATATTCTTTTATGTATTATTTTATATATACATATTTTGTAAATATATATCCGATCTTAGGAAAAGATTGGTAAAGAGCGAAGTAGAAGGAAAAAATCTATGTTGTAAAATTCTGTCGACAAGCTAGGGTTAAATTGACGAGGACTACCTGACCCATCATGAATACAGAAGACTCACCAACACAAGTTTGGGCCTTACTCCTACAACTTACTTCTTATCCGTGAGATTTTGGCGACTTTTGAAAGTGTCGATCCCTGTGTTGGGTTATGGAACTGTACCTACCCCTGGCGTCTTTCCCCGCAAGGTTTCGAACATTCAATCGCCCTCGATGTCTTCTCTATACCTATCTTCACTCACCGTAGGACCAACATAAAAATAAATGAGTTTGCCCGAATCGCTTAGCCCGCGAAGTTTAAATTTAAAATTCACCTTAGCTTTTGCCCACAGTAGTATATGGTCGTATAGTATAAACTTGATTAAAGAATTTTTTACAGTCCCGAATTGATCTCAAAGTTATCGATAACCTAAAAAATCACTCAGTATTGCAAATTTCTCAATATTTCAGAGTCAGCGAGTATTTTTTTTACATCCATATGCATGCCTCTGTAATATAGGCTCGGTAACAAAATTTTTCATGACCCTGCTTTGATATTAACCCTAGCGGACCCGGAAAAGTGAACGCTCAGCGAATTCATTCATCATTCACTAACCGTTTGCTGACCATTCGCTGACCTCGTAATAATATGAATAAGAAGAGCATAAAAAACACTTGAATTGTTGCTTCCATGATTCTGCGCTACATTTTGAGTTTGACGGTATCGAAGTTGCAAACATAATTTTTTTTTAAGCGTTGAAAAACTAAAAAAACACAATACTTGTCATTGAAGGCAGTGAAGTGGTTCATCAATTGCCATCTCTTCACCATAGGGATTGACCATTGGTTGGAATGGGACACATCTACTTTCGTCTCACTCTAACAAATAGTCAACCCTGACGGAGGGGACATGGCAATTGATGAACCACTACACTGCTTTCAATGACAGGTATTATGTTTTATTTTAGTTTTTAACGCTAAAAAATAAAATTATTGTATCCAGACTCAAAATGTACTGCAGAATCTTAATAGCAAGAATTTAAATATTTTTTATGCTCCTCTTTTTCATATATTTTAATCTTACTTATTTTAATTACATTTTCTGCACTTTATGTATTGTCCCTTATATGTATGGGACATTCTTCCTCAACTGAACACACCATGGGGCCCAATAATAGTTAAAATTAAAGTAGTTGCATTTGGGCTTGGAATGTAGCAAATTTTATCTACTTTTCAAAATCGATGGGCGTTTCTGAGAATTCAATATCGCGGACTAAATATGACGCTAAGAGTCAGGAAAGACAGAAAAAAAAATTTATTTCTCGTAAAAGAGTTATCAAAGTGTCGATTTAAATTACTCTTTTTGGGCCTAAATTCTGCGTTCGCATAGGTGGATCGCTGGGCGTAAATTCGCCAATTTCAATTTAAATCCGCCATTTTGTATTTTGGTAATCTGATTATAGATTCGTAATCAGCAATCTAGAAAACCCTGTAATAATTATTTTTAGGCCATTTTGAGCAATTTGAGTTACTTAAAAATGGATCGTTAGGCATCAGTACTTCATGTTAGATCCGCCATTTTGATCTTGCAAAATTTCATATAGGTTATAAAAGTTCCTTTTCAAACGTAGAATTAATGCCCAAAATAAGTAAAAGTGATCATTTTTTCTACAAGAAATACAATTTTCGTTTCCGTTTTAAACATAAAAATAAATGTAAATCTCAAAGTAGTAAAGTTAAGAATTTAATCTTCCAAATCGACAATTAGAACGTCTTCGATTATATCTGCTTTTACCCTGGTGATAATGATTACAAAATCAATAAACGGTATTTTTTATTTTGTATGCGGAAATTAGAATAAAAATTCTCCCACACACAATACGTGCGTGATGTGATGGTCGCACGCTGTATTGTACATTGTGCAGACCGAGTGCGCTCACCTTGCTGAAAAATTTATTATTCTCACCTCGTGCAGCCACCGTGCTTGCGCCCTTGCCAAAAAATCGTGCTCCCATGTCAAGCGGCTATCGTACGCTATCACACATTGTTATCTGAGTTTTTATGGAGATCCAATTTTGTTTTGATTGAAAAATTACCTAAGGACAATTTGTCCTTTCTTTTTTGGTCCTAATAAAGTGTATAAAAGCATAATATTTCCCGTGGAATTCTGATACTCTTATAACATTATCAGCAAAACGACTCACGAATAATAAGAATAAATTGCTTCCTGCTGTCCTTAATACACTTTATGTTGATCAAACAGCTTCCGAAGATTTTGACTCACTTAGTTTAGATAGTTTAAAAGAGGTTAGTGGATCAGAAAATAATGGATAGTAAAATATTTCTTAATCTATATATCTAATACATTTTTTGTATATTTCATTACAATTAAGAAGAAAAGTGTTTTTTTGAATTTCTTATACATTTGGAAATTTCGTCCACTGTATTAGATCAGCGAACTTGAATTATTTATTTTGGAAATCATATTCGAAATGGGTAACCACTAAAACTGTTAGATATCTTTGATTATAATTCGTTCATCATAAATGCAATGTGAAGATAATACTTCATAATTTTTTAACATTTTTCAAGATTTCTGTATCTATAATTCATTAGCGGGTCGACCTTGAAGATATACTCCTTGAATCTCGTCTCCTCGCTTTCTTTACATTCTGCATCATCTGTATTCTGTTGCTGCAACATATATTTCTTAAGTAACAATTATATTTGTATATTTAATGAAAAAATTAAGTTATTAAAGTTTTCGCATTTGAATACTAGTTAATGAAGATGAAATACAGTCGCCTCTATTTACCTTGCCGCGTTCGGGACCATGGGATGGTAATTTTCGTGGAAACGATATTCCCCCACTCTCGAGCCCAGCCGGTTCTCGATGCATTTTTTTTTCTTCTCTATTTACGTTGCCAGGCGCATCAGCACACAAAATTCACAATCCTAACACAGCAAAACAGCAGACATCTCAAACCATGAAAACGACTAACATTTTTCGCTTTTCTTCTATAAAGACAAAATGTTCCTACACACGGAGAAAAGTAAACCTTAATGGTTACTCCCAAAACCGCAACAGTTTCGCGCAGCGGGAGAAAGCAGTAGCGTTAACGGTTTAAGCGTGAGCAGTTTTGGAGGCCGCAGTAACTGTTACGGTGCGAGACCAAAACGAGAATCGCAGTAACTATTACTGCAGTCGATCCGCAAACGTTTCCACCAGCGCAGTTTTCTTTTCAAATATCTTTTTAATGTTGGTTTTCGGTGTATAACAAGTACGGCACGCGTATCTGAAAAACTCGGCACAATGCGCTCAGCTGTTATATTCAGTGGCGCCCCTGTCAATATTATATGCAACGAGAACTGCGCCGGGAAAAACGCTTTCGGTTTTCGGTATAGAGGAGTAACTGTTACTGCCAACGCAGTAATGATTCCTCTAGATCATGTTCTGGTTTCGCGGAGTAATGGTTACGGTCGAAGGAGGAACTGCTTGGGCTGAGACAGTAGCAAACGCAGAATAACTACAACACAAAATTTCTGCGCAACAATTGCGCCAGCGCAGTAACCATTACGGTTTCGGTGGTAACTATTCAGGTTTACTTTTTTCCGTGCAGATTGCGAAAAACGAATATTTGCAAAAATAGTATTTTTGGACCTATTATTTTCGGCACAATCGAAATAATCGTTTTCAGAATCTTGGAATTGTACCGAATTTTCGTAGTAGAAAATGAAAATCTGTCAATTAAGTAATTATATACTCTTTTTCTTCCATAAATATACATACCAATATAACAAGTTTTTGCGCTTTAAAGCGGAATTATAAGATTTATAACAGCAACGGCAACGTAAATAGAGAGCAAAGGAATTCTCGAGTACCGGGCTGACGCGGTCTTGGTAGGGGCAGAGCGGCTAGGTAAGTAAAGGCGACTATATTAATTTTCTCACCATTTCGTTCTCTTTTGATGGTCTTGAAGCCAAAACAATGGGTATGTCCAACGTGATAATTTCATCAAGTTGGTCCACACATTGAGGAATAGGCTCCAAACCTAATTGTTCAATTGGTAAATTTTGAGGAGGGATTAATTCTTCTATGGGACTCCATAAAACCAACAAACCAGGAAGACCGTCTTTACTTCTTTTTTCACAGAGTCTTGCTACTCTAGCCTCCCTCAATAAAGATTCACTCATGCTATCTTTCAAACTTTTAGAAGATGAGCAGACAATAAATTTCCTTAAATCAGGACAACTTTGTCTAGACTCTTCATCTAAGAACTTTGTGAAAATGTTCATTGACCTTGATGCTTCATGCAAATTCACCAAAGAGAATCTCATTCTTTGGAGATCAAATATGGCATCTATGGGTCCCAAAGAAGCTGCCTCCCTGATAAGAGCCTTCACATTCTGTTTTTTGGAAAGATCTAGATCCTCTCTTATTATTAAATTAACTCCATAACTGCGCCATAATCCTAAACGCAATTTACAGTAACCTCTTTCGCTTTTCGTTCCAGAAGAGATGACAATATTCTTTGCACCACGAACAACCAAAAAGTCGATCAGTTCAAGTCCAAAGTCTGTCAGACCTTCGATTATTAAATATGTTTTGTTATTCGAACAGTAAACTCGAGGAACAGCCAATGCTTGGTTTTTGGATGACTTCTCATCTGGTTGAACTTTAACTAATATCTAGAAACATAATACAGATTTCTAATAAGTTTGATAATGGAATTTTAGAAAACTTCCTTGTTTTAATTAAGAACTCAAACTCACCTTTCCAAAGTGCTTTTTCAAAATACCATCAGCGAATGCATTTTTCAAGAACTCCCTAGAATACACCTTCCGATGCAATGGCTTAACAACTCTACTAGTAATACCATCCTTAACCATTTTAGCTAATTCTATTTTTATTTTTTGATTCACAAATGTTATATTTTTTGGACAGATTGAATACAAGCTGACTTCTTT
Source organism: Diplolepis rosae (assembly GCA_030998225.1). Classification (NCBI taxonomy): domain Eukaryota; kingdom Metazoa; phylum Arthropoda; class Insecta; order Hymenoptera; family Diplolepididae; genus Diplolepis; species Diplolepis rosae. The sequence goes on along the minus strand of JAPYXD010000723.1, from coordinate 19,383,226 downwards.
CAAAAATATCTCTAATCCTACTGAATCATGACTGAAGTCTTCTAAATCATCTATAACAACGATAGAACTATTGGGTTTTGCACAGGTAAAAGCTGTCTCTAGAATCTGTGAACAAGTAGTGGTGCAGATAATGATGATGTCAACACCTTCACCTTTCGTCTTATCTAAAATTTGATGTTTTAAAAGGGAATTGTTTGCAAAACAGAGATTGCTCTCTGAGATTGTAGGGTATCTAGAACGCAGGAATTTATTTTCATCGTCATTGGCATATGTAGTAAAAATTTCACAATTATTGCTAATTGCCAGGTTTATAGCCGCCTGACCAAAACCACTACAGCCTCCAAAAATTAAAATCAAGTCTCCCTTTTTTATCTCTGATTTTAGATATAGAGCATTGTATGCTACTGCGTATGACAAAGGAACTGTAGCAGCATCTTCTAAGCTCCAAGATTCAGGAATCAGCCAGGTGTATATAGGATCAGCTATAATTGAACTACTCAATGCCCCTTTTTCAGAAATCCCCATGAGTCGAGTTCCTTTGGAATTCAGTCCTGAAAATTCTGAGCCAAATTTCTCATTCTCTAGAATATTTCTTTTAGTGATTCCAGTTGGCAATTTACCAATAGCTTCACGAAAATCTTGAGAGTTTAAGGTTGCATATTCTATTTTAATAAGTCGATTACTATCAGTTTCTGTTAAATTGGGTACTTCTACCCAAATGATCGAATCCGGCTCCCCTTGAAGAATTTGCTTGGCTGTCCAACTGGTGACACTGTGAAGACTAGGAGCTACTGGAACACTTCTGTGAGAACACCAAAGTGCTCCTGGCTCGAGGATATTAAATATGAGGTCTAGTTGCAGTTGGGACTGGTATAAGGGATCATTGAGCGAAAAATTTGGGGCTGTTGGATCACGAATATCGAAGAAACGAATTTTTTCTTTGCCAGATATTTCCTGAAGTAGGTCCACGATTTCTAAATAGTTTATATAATCTTTGGTCTTGTTCAGTACAATGATCCTATCATAATTTTGAGAAAATAGCTTTTCTTGTATTTCTTTTGTCCAGTCGTACTTTTCATCAGACATTTCCACAACACAAATCTTACCTACAAACTTTCTTCTTCGAAAGAGGAGTAGAAATTGGTCTGGAGATAACCTTTTCTTCAAGACAACTGCTAGGTCTGTTGATTCTAATTTTTTGATAAAATCAGTCACAGTTTTTGAGTCTACAAAAGTTAACAGGAAAGTTCTGTAGTCTAAGAATTTTAAAAGATCTGATTTGTTCTCTTTATCTAGGTCTGGTAAAATTATTAATGTTGTATCTTTGAATTTATTTTTGCCATTTGTTAGACATGAAATGGGGACAGTTTGAACATGTAGTTTAAATTTTTTTGCTAATTCTTGAAGAATTTTCTGATAGTCTTCTTGTGCTTTACTGTCTTCATCAATAACTCGAACAATGTTTGCTTCATTGCAGTTCTCGGTTGATAATTGTAAAACAATTCGTAACAGCTCTGGCAGTTTCATTATAGTTTCATCAATATAGGGAATTACATTTAATCCTTCGATGTTTGATTTTCTGGTTTCTGGGTCAGGTAACACAGTTTCTAAGGTGATCCCTAGAATTTGGACTCCCCCACAGTTCACAATATTCAGTCGATGATCAACAGTTATTGGCAGTTCTGGAAAAACGTTGTTCCTCAAATAAATCAATCTTTTTTATCAACTAGCAGGTGTACAAATAAGTTTCCGCCGTTTGACAAAAGTTGGCGTAACCAGTAAGTTTTGGTTGAAATGGACAGATGTAAAACGTCACTGTCGTAAGGTTGGACATCTGTCAACAACATAACCTTGAAATATTAGTGAATTTTTATCAATATGATATATTCTTTTGTGTGCGAAAATGTCGAGTTTTGAGCTGAATAAGCGTCATTTTCGGGAACTTTTGATTTACTTCTTCAATTTGAAGAAATCTGCAGCTGAGGCGCATCCATTGCTTGTAGAAACACATGGTGAGGCTGCATTAAGTGAGAGAAGTTGTCGTAAGTGGTTTCAAAAGTTTAAGAACGGTGGATTTGACATCGAAGACAAAGAACGTAGTGGAAGGCCAAAAGTGTACGAAGACGCGGAATTGGAAGCATTATTGAATCAAGATTCGTGAAAAAGGCAAGAAGAACAATACGATGGACAATACTTCGAATAAAACATAAGCTTCCGTTCTTTCATAATAAATGCCCAATTTTTGATAAAAAACGGCGGAAACTTATTTGTACATCTGTTATTTTCTAGGGACCTCATGAAGAACTTACCCTGAGAATTGTTGATTATGTTGTTATGCATATTCACATCAATACAAATTTTTTGTATTGAAAGAGGTAATTGCGTTTGCCTGACATCATTGCCAAGGACAAACATTTGCATCATGCCGTCTAGAAAAGCAATCCATTCATTTCGCCAAATGAGTGTACCGCTCAATCCATTCATGGAAGCTTTACGAATGCTTCTGAATGAACCAGAATACTGGAATCCTCGCATCTTTAGTTCTGTATAAACGTCACTTTCACTAAGATCATCTTGATCATTGCTTTCACTTGGCGATATATTCGAACGTTCTTGAACTGGTGAATCCGTTGTACGTATTACACCCGAAGTTATCAGAGTTTCATTATTGCTCGCTTCGAATTTACCACTTCCTGGTGGTTATAAAATTAATTTTTAATATTTTTATTATTGTGATCTATTTCAAAACATGACATAATGAAATGCTACCTCTATGAACCATCACAGTCAGCATGAAGAATCCTTTTTTAGGAAGAACAACCTGTTGTTGATGGATTTTCACTTCCTCGAAAACTACTGGTTGATCTTCAGACTTTTTTATTATTTTCCAAATTGTCCATACAAGTTTCAAACACATTGAAATGGACAATATAATCTTTCCATTGATCCTATGCCCCTCTAAAAAGTTCCAAGAATCCTCAGCTAGATTGATTTCAAAAATCTTCTCTCCCTTGATATTTTCATCACTGACTTGATAGAAATTTGTAAACCTTGAACAATATAATTAAAAATGTAATATTTATCAATATCATCATTAAAGGTTTCTAGTTTTACTTCGAACATAACTTTCTATAGTGCGCTTGAATTCAGTAGTTAAATCCAAAAAGGCTTGCACCTCTCGTTTTTCTTCTGAAATTATTTCAGTTATGCCTTACGATTATTTTCAGATCAAAGAGAAAAAATGTTTCGAGGGATTGTTTCATAAATTTAAATTTTTTTTTTTCAGGTTATTATGTATTATATATTTTTGTAAAAATTACTGCAAAGCGATGTTTGTGTGGCTTAAACTCTGTAGTTGAGCATCCAAGATTTTTGGAGAACCAGAACCCATTAACATTTTGGTAATAGTGTATAATAAGAATATGAGTTGAAGCAGACTTCATTTCAAGGAAATCTAAAAAAATGTTCTTTTTCGCATAAATCCGAATTTATAGCGTGTTAAAAAATACTCACTTTTATGAAAATTCATTAAATAGTACATTTTTTCGAAATATTCCGTTTCTACTGCACTTTACGTTAAAAGTTATTCTTATAACAGTAAAAACATTAAATTACTTAAACAAATCTAAAACACTTTAAGAATTCAGAAAACTTAGCTATAAAAATTAGTTTGCTTTTACAGCTTGATGCCCTCGATTACACACTACTTTTTGTATTTTACATTCTAATCATTTGCAAAGTATTGGTTCTATGTGAAAAATTACTTTCGGGATTTCCATCAAATCTTCACGCTTTGAGACCCCCTGAATCAGAAAAAACGGTTTTTACGAAAATGTCTGTCCGGCGTCTGTGGACACGGTAACTATCGATAGAATTATCGGATTGGATTGAAATTTGGTATACCTTTTTAGGGTCAAGAAAAACTATACGAGGTACGAAAAAAATTTTCCACACGAAATTATTAACCTTAAGAAGATAAATATATATATATGTTTATATAAATTACTTCAGAGCACTTTTTAATCGCACAAGTAGCTTTCGGTTTAATTATAAAAAACGTTATAAAAAATGAAAAATTTTATTTTCCACCAAATCTATGCCAGATACGAAAAAAATTTCAGAAAAGAAAATTGCCCGTTTTAAAAAGACCTACTAATTAGCTTGTGACTATTGTTTCTTAAGAGCTATATCTTTTCATATAAGCATCAAAAACGTTTTCATGAAAATCGAAAATTTAATTTTGTCCTCAAAATATGCGAAATACAAAAAATGTTAGGAAACAAAAATTTTTATTTCAAAAAGAGTCTTGAAAATTTTTTCATAGAAGTTATATCTTTTGTTTGTTAATAGAAAAAAGAAATAAAAAACCTCTTTTTAAGCAAAATTATACGCGGATATGCAAAAAAATGTTTGGGACAAATTTAGTAACTTGTATGTAAAGGGCATAGAACACGGAGCTCAAAGCGCAAGATCCTTATATTTCGGAGCGCATAGTGCGATGACCGAAACGCGCGACCCAGGCTCGCTCAAATTTTTAATTTCGATGTAAATGTGACTAATGGATATAAAGTAAAAAATCAAACGCGAAGCGCGAGTGTCATGATGAGAAGGTGTTTCTTAAGACTGATAGAGCCTTAAGTAATTTGAACTTCCTTTTTCATTTGAAACCATAAACAAATTTAGTAACTTTGGGAAAAATTAATTCGCATTTACAATATAATAAAATTAACTGGAGTTTCGGTATCAAATAACAAGAATTAAACTTAAATGTATGCGAAGAATAAAAGACTGAGCACGAAGCGCAACGATCGAATTGCGCGCCCTAGGCGCGCGGTATGTATGTGCTCGCCAGGTGGGCAGATCTTTTTCAGTGCGACTGTGAAAATTACAGTGCACCGTCATAAACTTCAGATTTATGCGAGAAAGAACGTTTTTTCAGATTCGCTTTAAATTGAGCCTGCTTTGACTCATATTCTTATTATGTTTGTCTACAATGTACAGAAAATAAACAATTCCACAAAAACTAAATGCATTTTAATTTTTGTTCAGGCGAATTTAAAGTAGCATCGTTTACAGTAAAAAACATTTTTAAAAACATTTTTAAAAACTGCAAGTTTTTCCGCTTCGGAGTTATTTTTACAAAAATTTACACAATAAACTGAATATTAAAATTAAAACTGAATTGATATTGAGTCAAAATTTGATTAGAAAATGAGAGTTTTACCTTTAGAAACCGAAAAAATGTGAAGTATGCATCTTGTACCATCTGATCAAATTTGACCCGGACTGGTCCAGTTAAACCGCGCGCGTTAACCGAAACGGTAAACAGTTTCTTTCCAGGTTGGTAACACCTTCTTTGACGGTCGTGTGAAGTTTAAGCGGGAGACGTCCATTAGTGTGTGTTTGGCAGCCATTGCTTTACGACGCGAAAAGTTTTATCTGGAAATTTTTACTATGGAAAAAAAATTGAACAACGAGTTTGCTTGAAATTTTGTGTTTCCAATGGAATTACCGCCACGGAATCATTGAAAATGTTTCAGAAGTGTTTTGGGGAGTCTACTCTATCGAGAACGCAAGTATTTGAGGGGCATAAAGCATTCAGTGAGGGCCGTGAGGTCGTAGAAAACTTGCCTCATGCGAGTCGTCCATCCACCTCTGTTAACGACGATAACATCGAAAAAGTGAAGAAAATTGTGTTCGAAAATCGTCGTGTTGGCATTAGAGAGGTAGCAGAGGCTCTCAACATCTTTCATGGATCGACTTAACACATTATGGTTCATATTTTGGGTATGAAGCGCGTCGCTGCCAGACTCGTACCGACAGACCTCACATTCCAGCCTGAATGTGACTGAATTTTTGGCTAAACACGAAACAAAAGTCTTTACTCAGACACCGTATTCGCCAGATTTGTCTTTCTGTGACTTTTTTCTGTTTTCAAATCTCAAATATCCGTTTCGAGGAACGCTCCATGAGTCAATTGAGGCCATAAAAAAAATTTGCTGAAGAAACTAAAGGCCATACCGGTCGAGGCGTACAAGAAGTATATGGAAAATTGGATTTACCGTTGGCATGCTTGTATTGGCTCAAAAGGAGCCTATTTTGAAGGCGATAATAAAGATTTGTATTAAAATAAATAAAAATTTTGTTTTTTTTAACCAATCAGGTTCAAATTTGATCAACTGGTATATGCTAGGAGTAATATCCTATTTCAGCACTTTTAAATGAAATATTTGAAAAATTTTTAAATTTAAAAGTTTTATAAATTTATGAAGTTCAGATTTATAAAATTTTTTAAAGTTTTAAGCAATGGAAAATCTTATTCAAAAAGTAAACATAACACGATATGGAAATTAATAATTTTGATAACATGAACATTTAAAAGTTAATAACTTTAATTTGAAAAACAAATAATCAAAAATTAAAGTACGTTCTGTATTCAGAAAATTAAAAAGTTTAAGCATTGGAAGGAATGAAAATTGTAATCTAAAACGTTGAATCATAAAATTTTAAATTTTAAAATAACACATGGATCAATAAGTTCCAGGACTGAGACGTAGATGGCGTTGCCAACAAAAGTTCTGTATGATTTTTCATGAGTACCAACCTTCAAAAGATACCTGTCAAAATTTCATGACATTCTGATGTTTGGTCCACGAGTTACAGTGATTTAAGTGAGGCTAGTCTTGATATTCTCAAAACAATGGAATCGAAACTATTTCGTGTGTTGATTTACCATTGCTTTTTGATGAAAAAAAAACACAGTGCAAGCTCAGCAATGGCATGAAAAGTGCTACGGGGACTCTGCTCCATCAAAAACAACCATTTGTCGGTGGTATGCTGAGTTTAAACGTGGTCGTAAAGACACTGAAGATGCTGAACGCTCCGGCCGGCCAAATAAGGCAGTTACACCGGAAACCATCAAAAAAGTCCACCAAATCGTTTTCGAAAACCGTAAATTAAAATTTCTTGAGATAGCTGACACCTTAAAGATATCATACGGCAGTGTGTACGCTATTTTGCATGAACATCTGTCTATGAGGAAGCTGTTGTCAAAGTGGATGCCGCGTTTTCTCACGCTGGATGAAAAACGACAACGTGTCGTTGATTCCGAGCGCTGTTTGGAGTTGTTTCGCCGAAATAATCCGAATTTTTTGCATCGGTATGTGACAATGGACGAAACTTGGATCCATCATTACACTCCGGAGTCAAAGCGGTCGTCAGCCGAGTGGACTGCAGTCGGTGATAAGCGTCCAAAGCGGCCAAATACGCAAATGTGGGCAGGTAAGGTTATGGCCTCAGTATTTTGGGGTGCTCATGGAGTTTTGTTTATCGACTACCTCGAAAAAGGTAAGACGATCAGTAGCGAACGTTACGTTTAATAGAAACGGATCCAAATGAAGAAGAAAAAGGTGCTCTTTCACCAAGACAGTGCGCCGTGTCATAAGTCGCTCGCTACCATGGCGAAATTGAATGAAATGAGCTTAGAATTGCTCCCGCCCCCACCATATTCACCGGATCTGGCCCCCAGCAACTACTACCTGTTTGCAGCCCTCAAAGAAATGCTCCAAGGAAAGAGATTCTACTCTAACGAGGAAGTCATCACCGAAACGAACGCTTATTTTGAGGCCAAAGATAAATCGTTCTACAAGAAAGGTATTGAAATGTTAGAGAAGCGCTGGACTGATTGTGTTGCTTTTGAAGGAGACTATGTTGATGAATAATGTCGAATTTTGCCAAAAAAATGTGTTTTTCCTAGTTAGTCCCAGGACTTATTGATTCACGTGTTATATGTCACGCAATCTAAAAAAAGGAACCTTAGCGTCCAAAAATTATTTTCGGGATTATATTCGTTTCAGATTAATTCAATGTCGCCCTTTAATGTTATGAAATCAGAATAATTTTTTATGCCATATTCATCGTTTAGTAAGACTTTTTTCATCACCAGTTTCAAATAGGTTCGAATCCTCTGTCTCTTCTAATAAAGTCACTTCCAACGTCTTTGTGAGACGTAAGAGAGAGTAAAGAATATCGGAAGCTCTAATCGGCTCGTTGACTATTCTTTCCCTTCTCCTGTAAAATCCCCACTGGGACGTAAGGACTCTTCTTAGACTGCATCATATATTGTATCTATAACTTAATTCGCGCGGTTTGCTAATAGATGGCGTAACTTTATTGTTCCATCGTTCCAATATTCCGAACATGCGTTGGAAAGCTACAGTCATTGTGCGTCTTTTTCAGTATATGGCATTCATTTGAAGCGTAAACAACAATAATTTTTTTTCACTCAAATATGTTGAACTTTGTGCCTGAAAAAGTGTTTTTGCGGGGAGTTCTTCTTCATTACTTTAATATGAAGAAAACTGCTGCCGAAAGTCATCGTATATTGGTGGAAGTTTATGGTGAACATGCTCTAGCTGAGCGAACGTGCCAAAAGTGGTTTGCCCGATTTAAAAGTGGTGAATTTGGCTTGGAAGACGAAGAACGTCCTGGGCAGCCAAAAAAGTTTGAAGATGAAGAACTGGAATCATTACTCGATGAAGATTGTTGCCAAACACAAGAAGAGCTCGCAGAATCTTTGGGAATCACTATAGCAGCCATTTCAAAACGTTTAAAGGCAGCCGGATACATTCAAAAGCAAGGAAATTGGGTTCCACATGTACTCAAGCCGAGAGACGTTAAAAGGCGGTTTTGCATGTCCGAAATGCTGTTGGAGCGACACAAAAAGAAGTCATTTTTTCATCTGATTGTTACTGGTGATGAAAAATGGATCCATTACGACAACCCCAAGCGCAAAAAATCATATGTGAAACCCGGCCAACCAGCCAAATCAACGGCAAAGCCGAATATCCATAGCGTGAAGGTCATGCTCTGTATTTGGTGGGATCAGAAGGGTGTGCTGTATTATGATCTGCTAAAACCGGGTGAAACCATCAATGAAGAATGCTACCGAACACAATTAATCCGTTTGAAGAGAGCAATAGCCGAAAAACGCCCGGAATATGCAACCTGACATGAGGCAATAATTTTCCATCATGACAACGCTCGGCCCCATGTTGCTATTCCGGTTAAGAACTATTTAGAAAACAGAGGATGGAAAGTTTTACCCCACCCGCCTTATAGCCCAGACCTTGCCCCTTCTGACTACCATTTTTTCCGGTCGATGCAGAACGCCCTCACTGGAATACGGTTCATATCAGAACTGGGTATCAAAAATTGGCTTGATTCATTCTTGGCCGCCAAGCCGGCGCAGTTCTTTTGGGATGGAATCCACAAATTGCCAGAAAGATGGGAATAAGTCATAGCTTCAGATGGGCAATACTTTGAATAATACTATTGTACATGTTTTTCTTAAATAAACGTTCAAATTTTGAAAAAAAACCGCACGAATTAAGTTATAGATCCAATATAAAGTTATAAAGTATATAATTAAAATTCGAAAAACAATAATCTTGTGAAGCATAAATTATATCATAATAATTTTATGACATTTTTGACTTTTCTGCAATTATTACGCGATTTTGAGGTTTCGGAAGAAGCTATACATCTTATTTTTATCAATTAATCCTTTTAAAGTATTCATCTTACCAATCAGATGAATGATCCCACTTAATAAGGGACGAAATCGTAGGTGTCCCACGACCTACAGGATACTCAACCTTGGGGTAGAGTCTTGTAAGCTTTGGTTGTAACCCAACATTGTAAAGTTTGCCTAAAGCTGTCATGAAGAAGCCGATACCATCCTCCTGACCTTTATTTGTTAAACTTATGTTAATGCAGGTTTCGGGCAAAGATTTCTTCAAGATGGCTTGCAATAATCCATGAGGCCCGATTTCAATAAGCACAGCATTTGCGGGAATCATACTCAAAGTTTCGGCAAATAGAACAGGACTCAGAAGATTGTTAGTATGATATTCGGGTGATGAGAAACGAGCCATATTTGTATTCCATTCAGATTGTGGAACTGAAGAACTGATCCATCGATCACTTCGAAGTTTAGGTTCTTGGATCACTTGATGAAGGTGCTTCAGCAATTTAGGACCAGCTGGTGCGATGTAACGACTATGGTATGCAATATTGCTAGTCGCGACCTCTTTAGCAAAAATTCCTTTACTCTAAAATAATTTATAAATGTTCTTATCTAATTTAAACAACTGATTCAGTAATGGTGCATTTGCAATGGAATTTTTGTTAGTTTTCTTCTTACTTTGAGCTCTTCCGTGAACTTTTTTACGGACTCTGCTGGACCACTAATTGTAGCACTATTTGATGAATTATGACAAGCTACATCAATATCGGGAGGACAAAGAGGTTTAACAGCTTCATAACCCAAACCTACTGCTGACATGGCTCCTGGCAGTAATTCAGTTTCAAGTGAAGCCCGTCCTCGAGATAAAGCTGAAAGAACTGTTTCTTCTGCGGTGAAGCAATCATCAGCATATGCACAACCAAGTTCACCAGCAGAGTGACCAATTATATGGTCCGGCTCAATGCCAATTTCTTTCAAAATATTCACCAAACCAACCTAGTAACAGATCAAATCAATTGAATTATTCAAAAATGGTTCCAAATTTGAAAATAAAAAAGAAGAGAAATTTTTCAAAATCTTGGGGCACATGAAAATTGTCTAAGTTTTATATTTCTTAACATTTATTATTATTATTATTATTATTATTATTATTATTATTATTATCTACCCAACTTATTTTTAATAGCTTTCTATAGCACTACATTTCAAAAGCCTCTATTCTTCTACTTTTTCCTATACCTATACTCCATGCTTCACAACGATAGAGTGCCAGGCTCCATACGTATGTTTTGAGCAGTTTATTTCTATTTCCTAGATCTATATTTGAAACTAATAATTGTGGTAATTTAGCGATGGTTTTTTTAGCTTGCCCTATTCTATAACGAATATCTGTATTACGAGTACAACGGCGTCCCTTGTTATTTTACTCCTTGAATAACAAAATTTGCTAATCTCATCAATCTTTTCCTTGCCTGTTCAGATATTCAAGCCATTTGTTCCTGATTTTGATCTACACAAGATGGTTTCAGTTTTTCCTATGTTTATTTTCATATTATAGTTATTGAAAACTGTCTCCGTTACCTCCAATGCTTTCTCGAGTTCCCTTTCGGTATTCGCTAGCAAAGCAAAATGATCAGTGGAACGAAACATGATGATTGTTTCCCCCTGAAATTTTACGCCTATATTTTTTGTTCCCCCTTTAATTTCATTAATGGTTTTCTTTGAGTATAAATTAAACAGCGGTGGGGATAAGCAGCCTAGTCTTACCCCACTCCTAATACTTGCTTCTTTTGCTCCCTCCGAATTTCTACCACTGCCTTTTGTTTTCGGTATAAAAAGCTAATGATTCTCCTGTCCTTGTACTGTATCCCTTTGTTATTTAACATGTTGAAAATATTAGGCCAGCTTACATTGTCAAATTTTTTTTCTAAGTCGATAAACGCAATAAATAGTATATTGTGCACTGATAGTGAAAGTGGGCTTTTGCGCGCCGCGGGAAAAGTTGAGCCCCGAAGCGAAGCCGAGGGGTTTTCAACTTTATACAAGACACAAACGCCCGTTTTTGCTTGAGGTTCACATACTACTTTATGTGCCACCGGCGCACAAACTCGTTTTTCGCTACAGTTAACAGTAGCGCAATGTAGTATATTGCGCTACAGAGGAATGAAATTTAAAAATTGAACTGCGCATGCGCCTATGACCATGCAACGGAGGCACAATCTTCTTTTTGTTCTCCTTCTTCTTCGTACAGCGTCAGCACCTTACTGGCAAAGCCTTGTACATTTGAACTGCGCATGCATCCATTAAAATCCATTACTACTACACAAGATCGATAAAATCAAAATGGCCGGGACTAGTCGTGACATATCAAGTGTAATGACTAGCGCCGCAAACAACTAAAATACTAGATTAGATTCGAGTGTACGCATAAAAACTCGTATACGCACCGAAGTCACATAAAATAGAATACGTGCCAATGCACCCAATTCGGGAAATTACGAGACTCGCGACAATGCTCGCAGGACTGATCGCGCCTCGGTTTCGTCTCGGCTACACCTCGACTACGCCTTGGCTTCGATCCCCTGCGAGCATTGTCGCTCGTCACGCAATAACCCTCATTGTGCGCCTAGGCACGTAATATACTATTGTCCGGCAGAAGAGCTAAAGCGAGTTTTCGCGTTTGAAAATATACAAAACGGGTTTGAAGTGATTGATGTTTTGTTGTTTGCTATATGTGATCTGTCATTTTTGTGAGGTAAATTAAGCTAAAAATTATTATAAAATTGATTGATTGTTATATTTGATAGTTTATAAATTCGGCCATATCTGCCACTACATCGTTCGTTGTGCCTCTAACGTTTTCCATCCTCCCCCCTTTACAGGCGTGGAATCGCTTGGTTTCGCTCCGCTGTCGGACAATACTATATTGTGCACCGAGAGCTAATGCAGGCTTTTTCGCGCCGTGTAAAAAGTTGAGCACCGAGGCAAAGCCGAGGGATTTTCAACTTTATACAAGGTACAAACGCCCGGTTTTGCTTGAGATTCACATAGTATTTTGTCCGGTAGTGGAGCGAAAGCGAGTTTTCGCGTTTGAAAATATACAAAACGGGTTTGAAGTAAGTGATGTTTTGTTGGTTTCTATATGTTATCTGTCATTTTTGTGAGGTTAATTAAGCTAAAAATTATTATAAAATTGGTTGATTGTTATATTTGATAGTTTATAAATTCGGCCATATGGGCCACTACATCGTTCGTTGTGCCTCGAACTTTTTCGATCATCCCCCCTTTACAGGCGTGGAATCCCTTGGTTTTCCTCCGCTGTCGGACAAATTTGGTTTCCCTCCACGTATTCTGCCGCCCTGAATCAATCGTAAGGAAAGTAATACTTCACTAGTTCCTCTCTCTTTACTAAAGCCGTACTGATCTTCGTCAAGTGAGGTATCTATTGTCTGTTCTATTCTTCTATAAATTATTGTAGTTAGGATTTTATATGCATGTGTCGTCGGGCTGATAGTACAATAGTTTTCGCATTTGTCTGCTCCTACTTTTTTTCAGTATAAATACAATTTTGTTAACCTTGAAAACGTTCAAAATCGAATTACCCCTATCATCATTTTGCTCTTCGCTTTCGTTTTCTATGAGGTCGACTACAACGTCGCCTTTATATAGGTTCTCTATGAATTGTTAAAATTCACTACAAAAATGCATGAAAATGAACCTGAATTTCACCGAAAAATCATTATGAGCGATGCAGTCTTTAAATTGGTTTCCTAAATTTTTGCTTGACTAAAATGTAGTGTATTAGATATTATTTTTTATAATTCTTATAATTGCAAATAAACATTTTTTTCATATCCTACAGCAGACGATTATAACTTCTATTAAACTATCTTTTGTATTCGCTAATCTACTTGTGCTAATTTACTTGTGCTGTACCATTTAAGAGATAGATCCTTCGATTCCATCAAGTAAGGAATTTTAATTTCTCAAATTTAAAAAAATTTAAATTTCGTGTTTTTAAAATAGAGAGTCTCTCTAAAATTCTAGAGTGGGGAAGGGGGGGGGGCTAGAAATTGCGTGAGAGAAAAACATTCAATGATGATTTTGAAAAATAATAAAAAGGTGTCAAATGAATATTCGTAAATATACAAATTAGGACGAAAGCTTATTCGGCCAAATGGATTTCGTAAATATAAATCTAAGGAAATATAGAATTTAGGCAATATTCATACGCTTCTTTTAAATGTCGCTTTTTTAATTGTTTTTAAAAATATGAATCATTAAACTTCATAATGTTTCAGTGGTTTTTCCAAGTTAAGTATAATTTTTCATAATGTAATAAATGCTCCCAGTAATACCTGTACAGTGGCAATTCCCACAAATGAATGAATTATATTATCAAAGATCTTGGGATCTTTGCTGGTCAAGATATGTAAAATATCAATTCCTCGTGGTCTCAAAACAGCGTCACATTTCTTTACTGATTCCGCGAAAATAGGTATCCTCATCAAACTTTCTCCTACAAAAAAATGTACATGTTAAAAAATGTAGAATCATATCTTTAAAGCTTTCTAGAATAAGATAAAAAGTAAATAGAATATACAAAATATATAGTCTCTGGAAACAAATTTTAAGACTTTATTTTGATTGTGAGAACAATTCTTGATTAATTTCAAGATAACCTATTATAGCTGGCAGCTTAATATACATGTGCAAAATAATAACAATCTAAAATTTTTAATTTTGATTTTATAATTGTTAGATCAAAACTTACCTCTTGGCCTAGTGAATACTTATACTTGTTACATAGCAGTTCTTTGTAAATTTCGTCTCTGAAATGTTACAATTACTAAGAAAGAAACATTACGTAACAGTTATGGAACAACTGTACAACATTTCTCATCATGTATCGATGATATAAACTGGATGAAAATTTTACAGAACTGCTAAGTATACAATTATGTGTATGTAACAATTGTGAGGGTGCAGTGAGAAAGTTTCATTTGGAATGCTTCTTCAATATTTGTTCAAATCAATAATTTTTGCATAATTTGATTTAATTGATAGAACTCACCCATTCCAACCCACTGAGAACCCATTCCAGAGAAAACATACCAAATATCTTTTTTCTCTCTGTCACAGTATTGAATTTCCTGCCTTTTTGATTGAAGTGATCTTTGAGGTAGCAACACTGTAAAACCTCTGTATAAATGGGACGGAATATCCGTTTCGTAAACGTCGTACAGTAACTGCAACATTTCAACATCTATTGGTCTGCTTTCCAGCTATAAAATAACAATGAATTTTCAAGCTCTTGATAAAAGTAATCATTTTCTGGAGTTATATTTTTGGCGGCTCTTACATCGTCCAAAACTGTTTCAACTGCTGCTTTCGTTCGCCCAGAGGCGATGACCAACCGTGGCAAATCGTCTTCAGGTCGTCCACCATTTTTCTTTTTTTTTTTAAAACCTTTGAGAATTATGTGCGTGGAATTACCTGTTAGAGAAGCAGTATTAACTGCTGCATATTTTCCATCCCAGGGAGTTAAATCTGTAACGACTTTCAAGCGACCTTTTGCCAATGCCGTAATTTTTTCGGACGGTTTTTCATAGTTAATATTCGGAGGAATGAGTCCACTTTCCATTGCTGTTATTACCTTTACAATTAAATTATAATCAAAATGTTCATTCTAAAAATAACAAGGAAAACCGTTCATATTTCACCCTTTTGAAAATCTCTATACAAGAATCTGTGTAGGAACCTACGTATATAGCACTCTGTAGAAACCCATATGGTATTCTAACAGGTTTCCATCTTAAATTCCTTTTGCGAAAAAGATAGGAACCTATATTGGGTCCTAGGAAAAATAAATAGAAATGAACAAGTGGATTTGAGTTTTTACGAGGTCTGTCCGGAAAGATTCAGGCCTACCTTTATATCCTCGCGCCATAGTGTTCGAGCGACCTCTGCGGAGCATGAACGTCAATAGTAAAGCCTCACGAACCTATCGGTTGCTTGATGACATCTGCCCGACGTATAGTTCGCGCGCAGCGTGTCTTTGTTTACACGGCTATTTTTGAGTTCGGCGGATTTTGTGATTGTTAAAAATGACTGAAAAACAAAATCGACGAATTTACATCAAATTTTGTTTTCAACTCGGGAAAAGGAGTTCGGAAACTATTCAGACGATGCAGAAGGCCTTTGGGAATGAGTGTATGAGCAAAACACGAATAAAAGAGTGGTATAATCGTTTCAAAGGAGGCCGCACTTCTCTTGATAGTGATTCTCGTTCTGGCCGACCTTCGACGACAAAAACATTGGATAATATTGAGCGGGTGCGACTTGCGATTGATTAACTGTTCGTGAACTAGAAAATCATCTCTGAATACCGAAAACTACTGTCTGAGAAATTGTGAACAAGATTTTAGGAATGACTCGCGTGTGTGCGGTGACTGGTTTCTTCACCACGATAACGCGCCAGCGCATTTATCGAATCTTGTGCAGCAGTTTCTGAGTAAACACAGTATTGCATTGCTTCGACAACTTTCCTGCAGTCCCGACATAGCCCCTTGTGACTTTTGGCTGTTTCCAAAACTCAAAAAACTACTCAAAGGTCAGCGATTCGATGACAAAACAACGGTTGAAAATAATGTGACGAGCGTACTCAAGGCCATCCCTAAAAGTGAGTTCCAGGACTGTTTCGAGAAGTGGAAACATTGCTGGAATCGTGTTATTCAATCAAGTGGGGATTACTTTGAAGGATGCCACCCGCCCGATGATGAAGAATAACGCCAGCGCGGAGATATAAAGGTAGGGCCGATAGTTCCCGGACAGACCTCGTATATAATTTCCCATATTGAATCAGAAACAAATTAAAAATAAAATATTTGCCTTGCGGATTAATATAGGGAATCATATGAGAATTTTAGAGAAAAAAATTCTACGAAGGGTTATACACAGGTTCCCATTTTCTTTCCTAGAAGGTCTTTGAGTTTACACATAGGATCCTATCTTTTTTTCGGAGACGGAATTTGAGATAGTAATCAATGCATATAGAATCGCGCACAGGTCCCCACGTACATCTCTATGTAGCTTCATACATAGGTTTTTATGTTGATTTTTTCAAAAGGACATCTCATACATGAAAACTGACATAAAATTATGTATAGACACCTGGCCCACATACAGGATCCCATATGGAAACATTGTTTCATAAAATCATATACGCACGGAAAAAAATGTGACTAGGCGACCCAGCGAATCAAGAATTTATCAAACTTAAAGAATCTATACAACTAGATTACGTGAAACTTTTAGTTACATTGTATAAACTTTTGGATTAAAAGAGGATTTGTCACGAAACTGCTAAATAAGAAAAATTACTTCCTCCTATTTCTCATTATTTAAATTAGGATATATCTTCACACGAAATTACTTTAAATTTATTGTTAGCTAAACATAGTATTACATTTTATACATTGTGTCAAAAAAGTACCGGGAATTTCTAATTCAAAAGGCCGCGCTGATGATTCTTTAAAAATCTTTTTTTCCGTAAGTTGGTAGTACTGTACTTAATTACTATGCCAACAATGAGCGAAAAATGGCAACCAGTTTGTTTAAAGCAGCTGATTGAATCAGTCTACTTTAGTTGTGCATCACGAATTTCACAATGAACAAAATTATATATAATAATTTATATTTATATTTATGAGTGGTACAAAGTGTTCGAGGGCGGCCGAGAGATCGTAGAAGACATGCCTCGTTCTGGACGACCCTTGACATGTAAACAGGTCAATAGTCATCAGAATGGAGGATAAAAGACGAGTCGAAACGAAAAAGAAACACGTCAAAGTTGCTCAAAAGTCAAGGTGATGGTTATTGTTTTCTTGCTGGATATTCGTGGTTTGGTGCATCATAAATTCGTTCCAGCGGGACAGACGGTCAATAAAGAATACTATTTGGCCGTATTGAAACGTTTGCGTAAAAAAATCATTAAAAACGGACAGATTTGTAGAAGAACAGTTAGTGGATTTTACATGATAATAAAATGCGCAACAAATACCATCGCTCAACCACCGTATTTACCAGATCTGGCCCCGTGTGACTTCTTTCTGTTCCCGAAACTAAAATTACCGCTCCGAGGTACCCGTTTTGACTCGACTGAAGCCATAAAACAACATTCGTAAAAGGAGCTGAAGGCCATACCGTAAAGTGCCTATAAAAAGTGTTTCGAAAACTAGAAAAAACGCTGGCATATGTGTGTTGCATAAAATGGAACCTACTTTGAAGGCGGCAAAATGAATATTGATAAATAAATGTATATTGTGCGTTTTATTTAACAATTCCTAGTACTTTTTTGACACAATGTATCTCTATTCCAGTTACAGTAATGTCTGGATCGACCAAATTATATTGCTAGAACCGTTAAATTGGTCAAAGATATTCACTCTCACTAATTCAAAATTCTTGTTACATTTATTTGTTCGTTCCTAGCTAAATTTTAAGATGTAACAACGATCAACTTCCCTATTACAGCTGCACTTTTTTCCATGTGGTACAAGATCTTGTAAAGTTTTCTCATAAAAACCGGTAAATTTCGAAAGTATTTTATGGTAATTTCTATGCAAGTACTACTACATCAACGTTCATTAAGGCAGGGGCCTGCTTTATAGGGTCCAAAAAATCGAAAAAAATTTTTCCCATAAATCAACCGTAAGCTGAAGGACTACTATATGGAGCAGGAATAGCCGAGTAGCAGAGTACTAGCGTAAGTTATTGAAAATTATTACTTATTCCTATCGAAAACTATAAAGCGCTTTTTCTCGGTTTTCTATTTTTACGATTTTTTAAATGTTGCGTGCAAGATAAAAAAAAAACTAAATGAGATAGCAACTACATTACAACGGCATTATCTTCAGTTTTGCTTCCTCTTGTCCGTGAACTGAAAGGGAATGAGCAAGAAAATGTTTAAACGTGTTTGGCAGGTAGTTAAAACAATTTTTTTTGCCTCAAAAATCACTTTTTTTTGTTGAAACTTGCGAAAATTTCGAATTTTTCATTTTTTTCCGGATTTTGTTGGTTCAAGTAGAAGAAAACTATACAGAAAATAACGTTTTTTTTACTTCAAATATATAAGAATATATCTCCAGAACTGTGTTTGATTAAGTTATTTATTTCCCTTCCAAAAACGCTTTGCAAAAACCGGTGAGTTTTGGCCTTCTAAAGCAGGCCCCTGCCTTAATGCTTTCCATCCAGTTGAGTTTTGCGCCTAGAAAAGCACAGTGAAATTGAAGCGCATCACCCGACTAAAAGGGAGGAATTAATGAACACTGCTATACAACAATTTGCAAGAGGCAGACTGTCTGCTAATCATAACAATAACTGTTTTGCAATTTATGTTACGTTACAGCTACAGTTACTGCTTGTAATTGGTAACAATATTCTGAAACACTTAGATAATACTGTAACAGGATTTACAGAACAATTATCTAATGTATGTCACGTAACCGTAATGTAACGTAAGTTATAGGACTAGAACTGTATATGTAGAACAATCTGGTTATGTTAATTTTACATTATCAACGAAAAAGTTATATTTATATTATTTATTGTTAATTTTTTAGTCATTTTAAGCATAGTGCTTTCAAATCCACCAGCTGAGACAATAAGAATAAGTTATTAACCGACCTTTACGATAGAAGTTAAGGTGCTAGATTGAAAAGTATTTCCCAAGTTGGTCTTGACAGAGCCAATGAGAAGGGGTGAATTTCGACCTTTATTATAAACACTGTCTAAGGCATTGGCCTCTTGTGCATCTATTTCTTTGATTCCTTTCCCATCAGCCTCAACAAAAGTGATTTCTTCTGGAGAAAGTCCACATTCGTCAAGAGTGTCTCTAATAACCATTTCTTGCGATTTGCTCGTAGGGAATAATACAATTCTTTCAATTGCTGGTCCATGTGATGATTTTACACCTACTATCTCTGTATAAATTCGCTTTGCATCACGAGCCCTTTGCAGAAAAAAAGAAACTACCGCTTCACTTCGAGCGCATCCATTAGCCTTGCTGTCGAAAGATTTTGTTATTCCGTCTGGTGAAAGGATGCCTAAAATGTATACTCTTTTTAAGTACAATATTAAGACATGTGCATATGTCCGTCTATTTGTCAACCAACAGAGTTTATTCTTATAATTTTAGTGAGTAATCGAAAACTGTAAAATCATTTAATATTAAATTTCATGTCATTTACTAAAAATCATTAATAAATTTAAACGTGGAATTGTAAAGTGATTATCATTAAATTCTTTTTGATTTTTTTTTCCTCGGGGTTCTTAATTTCGTTTAGAGTAATAAATTAACTCTTAAAATAAATCCTTTTCTATGCACACCGGCGACAGCATTTTTTCGAATACTTTTGCATTCCATAAAGCAAACTTGAAATCAAAACTTTTAAATACTTTACCTTTGCGAAAGTCATTGAAAAGGATTAAATATTGGTTTCAATTTAGATGGATAGGTTCCCGACAGGAGCCCTCTTAGACAATTTCAAACTTTTATATTGCAATAATGCAAAGTAAATTCAAATTTAAATTCTTTACAAAATTAAATATTATTAGGTGTACATCTTTGCCTTCGCCGTTTTCGATAGATGGTTACAGCGGTAAGGATTGGTCGAAATAGGCAGGTCAAAAATGTAACACAGTAAGCTTGGACATCTATCAATATAACAACAGCACCACATTAGTGAATTTGTGTTTGCATCATAAATTTATTCTCGATCGAAGATGTCATTTTTCGAGCTTTAATTTGAAGAAAATTGCGACTGAGGCTCGTCCAATGCTCTTATGTACTTACGGTGAGGCTGCTCTTAGTGAAAGAACATGTCATGAGTGGTTTTAACGCTTCAAGAGCAGTGATTTTGATGTCGAGGGCCAGCATGGCGGTGAAAAAGAGAAAATTTTCAAAATTCCAAATTGGAGGCATTACTTGCTGAAGACTCGTGCCAAACGCAAGAAAAATTGGAAGAGTCATTGGGAGTGACTCAACAAGCCATTTAAAAAGGCCTCAAAGCCATGGGAATAATTCAGAAGCAAGGAAATTGAGTTCCGTACGAGTTGAAACCGAGGGACGTCGATTTTTCAGCATTTCAACGGTCGGTCCAATGTTGCAAATCTGATGAAAACGTACTTGAAAACGCTGAAATGGGAGGTCTTACCCCACCCGCCGTACTCTCCAGACGTTGCTCCTTCTGACTAACATTTTTTTTTGATCGATGGCACACGGCCTGGCTCCTCAGCATTTTCGCTCTTATGAAGAAGTCAAGAAATGGATCGATTCGTGAATCGCCTCGAAAGACACATCGTTTTTTCGAGATGGTATCCGAAAATTTCGAGACAGATGAAATTTAATGGAACGTAATTCGTGCGGTTTTTTTCAAAATTCGAACATTTATTTAAGAAAAACACATACAATAGTATTATTCAAAGTATTGCCCATCTGAAGCTATGACTTTTTCCCATCTTTCTGGCAATTTGTGGATTCCATTCCAAAAGAACTGCGCCGGTTTGGGGGCCAAGAATGAATGAAGCCAATTTTTGATACCCAGTTCTGATGTGAACCATATTCCAGTGAGGGCGTTCTGCATCGACTGGAACAAATGGTAGTCAGAAGGGGCGAGGTCTGGGCTGTGAGGCAAGTGGGGTAAAACTTCCCATCCACTGTTTTCCAAATAGTTCTTAACCGGAATAGCAACATGCGGCCGAGCGTTGTCATGATGGGAAATTATTTCCTCATATCCGGTCGCATATTCCGTGCGTTTTTCGGCTATTTCTCTCTTCAAACGGATTAAGTGTGTTCGGTAGCGTTCTCCATTGATGGTTTCACCCGGTTTTAGCAGCTAATAATGCAGCACACCCTTCTGATCCCGCCAAATACAGAGCATTACCTTCGCGCTATGGATCAATTTTTCATCATCAGTAACAATCCAATGCACAAATGACATCTTTTTGTGGCGTCCCATCAGCATTTCGGACATGCAAAACCGCCATTCAACGTCTCTCGGCTTGAGTTCATGTGGAACCCAATTTCCTTGCTTTTTAATGTATCCGGCTGCTTTTAAACGTTTTGAAATGGCTGCTTGAGTGACTCCCAAAGATTCTGCGAGCTCTTCTTGTGTTTGGCAACAATCTTTATCGAGTAATGCTTCCAGTTCTTCATCTTCAAACTTTTTTGGCTGCACAGGACGTTCTTCGTCTTCCAAGCCAAAATCACCACTTTAATAATAATAATAATAATAATCAAGTTACGCCATCTCGTAGCGAACCGCACGAATTAAGTTATAGATCCAATATAATATATTAGGGTTGTTCAAAAGACCGTTTTTTATTTATCGGTGGCCATATCGTGACAGTTTTCTTCTCTGGGTGCGAAAATACTCTCCTAATTTTTGCCATAGTAAAAAAAAATATTTAGAGGTTGCAAGCATCAAGTTTATGTAAAAATTAAGATTCTCTCAACTTCCGATTTAGAAAATTTGTTTATCAAATATAAAGAAATATATTCTAAATTGAAGTAGATAATGCAAGGCATATAGCTCTGACTTTGTATTTGACTCCAAAAATTGCCTTGGCAGTAGAAGTCATAAAAGGTACGATTTACTTTATTATTATTTTTAAATAACCCTGAAACAAAAAACCGTGAATAATGATTAAAATCTGATTACCTGCTTTAAACATTTGTAAGGAGATATGAGGATGCAAAGAAATATAACTGCTCCCAACAATGGCATTATCGCAACGGCCTTCTTTGATAGCTTCATAGGCTTGTTCCAAAGCAGTACCGCCAGCATTACAGCCAGAATCAACTGCCATACTACTACCAGTTAAGCCATAAAAAAATGATACTCGATTTGCAAGCATTGCTCTACTGGTACCAATAATAAGAAAACCAAGATACTGAAATTGAATAATTTTTATTACATAATTTTTATTTTTATTTCATTTTCATTTATTTAACCCTCATCGTACAATTCTGTAAAAAGACGAAAGGTCGTGTTGTTAGCGTAACCCCAATTGTACGATAAGGGTTAATTATTTCTTCTTGCTAATAAAGTTAAATATTTATTTTACTGATAACAGTATATTATAATAGTATTTGTGAAACACAACAGTTTTTCTAGGCCAACCAAACTTTTAGCTTTGGTCTTTTATTGGTCTAACCAATTTTTTTCGTTGACCTAATAAAATTGTACAAACAAATAGGTTAAAATTTTTAAGAAAGGGCATAGCCGGGTTTCCATGTGAAATCGGCCTTAAAACCAAATCAAATTTCGCATCAACCATATGGAAGGGGTTGGGAAAGAGATTATTTTGTCAAATTTTCAGATCATTATCTGCCATTTTAAATGAGTAATGGCGGATTTTACCATTTTCGTTTTTTGCTTTTTTTAGCTAAACTAATCATAGGAAACTTTTGAAAAAAATCAGGGTTGTTTTTTCTAATAGAAGACACATTTGTACATTTTTGCAGATTTTTTGATGCATAATTCGCGATGAAAAAAATTGTGAAAATTTTTGCACGCAATTTTGTTCATGTTTGAATTGCGCGACCACTCTTTTGAATTATTCTATTCATTAGTTACCTATCGATGATTAAAACAGAATTTTTTCAGATTTATGCAAGGTGTGGACTGGGGTAAAAAAAAAAACCATCAAAATACGCATTCTTCCAACATCTTACTATTAAAGCACATTTTATAACAACAGTAGACAAATCAAAAATACAATTTTATTTGGTAATCAACCTCTAACACGGTTTTCTGCTGAAAGTTTTGCAAAAATTTTGCAAAATATTTTGCGATTTTTTTTTGTTGCGAAAAATCGAAATTTTTACATGCATTGTGTACAAATGGCTGACTGTCGTTATTCGCAAGTCGAAATAGTGCTGCTAAAAATATCTTTTCGTATTCTTGAATAATTTTCGAAAATACAGGTTAAATTAATTTCTCTTTGTTAAAAATAACATACTCATTTTACCATACATTATATCGAAAATATCCTCAAAGCGTCCTCCATATACTTTACTTTTTGAAATTTTAATGAGCACAAATAATAAGAAAAGCTCGTAAATTAAATAAATAATTAACTTTGATTTCTGGATAACAAAAAATTTTTAGCAGTTATTTTGCATTGCAATACTTACATTTTCGTTACATTTTTTTATAAAGTTTTTCCCGTTAAAAAATTTAGTCCGTTCAAAAACTGTCCGTTTTAAATAAAAGTGGTATACAAAATGTAAAATTGGTTTTCCTACAAAAATATATTTTTCTACCATCGAGTTTTTACAAATATAGACGGTTGATTGTACTTTCATAGCACATACTACATAAGTGGCTAAATATTTGCCAAGCATAAAATTGTTTTTCAATTATAAATAAGTCATCATCGCTGTCTACGTTTAAAACTGTAAGTTTGTAAGAAAACCAATTTTACTTTTTGTATACCACTTATATATAAAACGGAAACTTTTTGAACGGACTAAATTTTCGCAACACTCTTTCGACTTGCGAATAACGACAATCAACCATTTTTTCACAATGCATGAATAAAATTTCCATTTTTCGCAACAAAAAAAATTCGCAAAATATATAGCAAAATTTTTGCAAAAATTTCAGCAGAAAACCGTGTTAGAGATTGATTACCAAATAAAATTGTATTTTTCATTTGTCTACTGTTATTGGGTCAGAATTCCTGAAAAAGCCACAAAAAAATGACTAATTTTTGTTTTCTTCGAAATGATGAAAAAACGATAGGTCACTATCATCCTAATGACTTGACAAAAATGAAAAAAAAAATTTCTTTTTTTCAACAGTTTATTCTTACATGAAGTTTTTAGATACTTTTTAAACAAATACATTTTTATAATAAATCAATCAACCGATTTAGATAAACTTTTGGAATTTGGCAGGAAAATATAATGAAGTTTATAAAATCACTGGAAAAATTCTCAAAAAATTTTGTTTAGATGATTTTTTAATAACTTTTTTATAAACAAATGATTTTTGATGGTGTTCTGCACTTTTTAAAAATCTGAAAAAAATTACAATATATAAACAAACCTTGAGGAATCCAAATCCGTTGAGAAAAGGTTGGAGCCGAAATTATTTTAGAAGCTGTAATTCGAAGAAAGTTGCGCGGCATGCCCTATCTATTGGAGTGCATTGCACTGTACGCCTCTCGCGCCATTGTAGTTGGGAAGTGATTTAAATTGGAAGTTTTGATGATCAAGGATAAAGTAATTATTGTATTCGTACGATTAAAAAAGGCGATTTTTTTATTTAACATTTAAAAATAATTAGGCATGAAAAAATTTTTAATTACAATAATTTGTGAACATCGAAATCCGTATATGAAGAAATGACTTTGCATGCAACACTTTTTGAATCAATGGGTATGAAACAATGATAGCTTCGCGTTCCTTTGATTGTTTTCACTCTTTCAAAACGTTTCTGTCACTTTTCTGATTCCTTTATAAACGCAAGAATGTTTTTTTGAATTTAATGGATTACAGCACGCGTTTGGATTCAGCATCTTGGACGATTGACGAAAACTCAAAAACTAACTGAGGAAAACCGACTAGAATTCGTAACCCACTAATTTGAAATTTTACGACGAAATTCGAGAAAAAGACTATCTTATCTAGAAATAAATGATGTAGAAAAAGTGGGAAATAAAAGAAAAACAATGAACCTTTGAAATCGCAAGTCATCGTCCTGGAGATTCTAAAAATCTCCAAAAATGCGCGCATAAATTGAAGGACAAATGAACCGTAGAATGCGATGCACTCCAATAGATAGGGCACGCCGCGCAGCTTTCTTCGAATTGTGGCTTCTAAAATAATTTCGGCTCCAAACTTTTCTCCATGGATTTGGATTCCTCAAGGTTTGTTTATATATTTTAATTTTTTTCAGATTTTTGAAAAGTGCAGAACACCATAAAAAATCATTTGTTTATAAAAAAGTTATTAAAAAATCATGTAAACAAAATTTTTTGAGAATTTTTCCAGTGATTTTATAAACTGCATTATATTTTACTGCCAAATTCCAAAAGTTGATCTGAATCGATTGATTGATTTATTATGAAAATGTATTTGTTTAAAAAGTATCTAAAAACTTCATGTAAGAATAAACTGTTGAAAAAAAGAATTTTTTTTTCTTTTTTGTCAAGTCATTAGGATGATAGTGACCTATCGTTTTTTCATCATTTCGAAGAAAACAAAAATTAGTCATTTTTTTGTGGCTTTTTCAGGAATTCTGACCCTATTATATAATGTGCTTTAATAGTAAGATGTTGGAAGAATGCGTATTTTGATGGTTTTTTTTTACGCCCGTCCACACCTTGCAAAAATCTGCAAAAATTCTGTTTTAATCATCGATTGGTAACTAATGAATAGAATAATTCAAAAGAGTGGTCGCACAATTCAAATATGAACAAAATTGCGTGCAAAAATTTTCACAATTTTTTTCATCGCGAATTATGCATCAAAAAATCTGCAAAAAATGACAAATGTGTCTTCTATTAGAAAAAACAACCCTGATTTTTTTCAAAAGTTTCCTATGATTAGTTTAGCTAAAAAAAGAAAAAAACGAAAATGGTAAAATCCGCCATTACTCATTTAAAATGGCAGATAATGATCTGAAAATTTGACAAAATAATCTCTTGTCCAACCCCTTCCATATGGTTGATGCGAAATTTGATTTGGTTTTAAGGCCGATTTCACATGAAAACCCGGCTATGCCCTTTGGAGAACTAGAAATTTGAATTTTTTTTCTCCATCACTTTATTTATCGTTTAAATTTCCCAAAAATATTTTGATCTTATTGTATGCAATATTTGCATTGTAAACTATAAATTATAATTGAAATTGTTTTTATTACTTCTCTTTATATTATTAATGCTCGAGAAATACACAAGATATATTAAATGAAATCAGTATTAAATTTTATCGCAAAAAATCATGTTATAAAAGTAATAACATAAATAACATAAATTAAACATAAATTACCTCATCCTTCTGATAGAAAAGAGATTTTTCTGATTCTGACAAACCACAGGCCATAATGACCATAGTTTTACCGTCTTTTAGTTCGCGAGGATTGATTCCTGCATCGACAATAGCCTCATAAGTACATTCGAGCATCATTCGTGTCATTGGCTCCAACTGGTCTGAGAGCTTTGCATGAATTCCAAAAAAAATGTTGTCAAACTTATCTACGTTTTTTATCTTGCCAGTTCTCTGCGGAATTTTTGGATTTTCTGTGTTAAAAAGAAATACTGATGAAATCTATTTCAAAAATTTAATACACTTACGTTATAAATTTGCATATACTTTTATAATCCGATAATTAGAAGATCTATAGAAAATGAAATTGATTGCCTCACTCATACTGATATTGAAATTGGTGCCAATTAAAGAAAAATGCAAATTTAATTTATAGTTAGCATCAACAATATTAATTGAATAACTATTAATGATTAAGAGTTATTAAGGCACACCATGCAACACATTTTTAAAGCACTCAAATACTTTGCACTTGCAATAAATTTGGTTAGCATTATCGATGTAAGTGCATGTGAATGGAAGAGGTCAGGCTTTATAAAACAGAATAAGATGTAGCAAAAGTAAAATGATGATTGTGTTTTGTTTAACGCTTTAACAAAAACGATGAAAAGAACTCATGTGTTTTAAAAATGTTTAAAACCATATGGAAATTATTTTTTATATACTCCAGAGTGATTTAACACAGATTTTGAACAATTATTTATTATGAACAGTAGGAAATAATATTATATAATATAATAATATAAAAAAGTCCTTTTCGAAAATGTGAATTCAGAATTTCACGAGCTGTCAATAAAGCGTCAATAAAGAGTGAATTTCAAAAATGCTCCTGACTCTGTAAAAATTTACCCCACGCTTCATACCTACAATAAAAATAGAGACAACTAAACTTTAAAAGTGCTTCATTCATAGAAATGAAATAGATTTATTCAAATGATTTTTATTTTTTGGAACAGTCTAAATAAACTATAAAAATAGAGACAAGTAAACTTTAAAAGTGCTTCATTCATAGAAATGAAATAGATTTATTCAAATGATTTTTATTTTTTGGAACAGTCTAGTGCTCGAACATTTTGTTCAACATTTTTTCTGACGCAAAATAAGGAAATTATTTATATACGTACACTGAGAAAAAAAATTCTATAGATTCAACAGCATTTTTCTTATAGTGTATGTATATATGTACGTATATTACTTCAGCCAAATATTAAAACAAAATCCAAGAATCCAAAAAAGGCAACGATTCAATTCTGTATCTTAAATACATTTTAATCAGTTCGAAATGCATTTATGAAATTGATTTGTGTAAATTGGCATCATTATTATTTTTCAAAGCATTTTATTAATTAGTGATTGCAGCAAATCTAACCAATGAAAACAAATCATTTAATTTATGTTCGGTTTTTTAAGTTACAATTTGATCAATTATAATGTTATTCTTTACATGTCGGACATTTTTCCTTAAGGGGATCGACCAGTGTGAACACTTTAAAAATCAATTTTTTTGTGTGCATAATTCTGCAATTAGGAAGACGAACTCTACGGTCCTCGTATTACAGATCAAACGTAAGTTCATGAGAACCAAGCTTTATCGCGTTTTAAAACTTCAAACGCGTTTTTCTCGAAACCATGTTTTCCAAGTCGGTTACCAGGATTCGGTTGGAATTTTCTTTTAACAATTCACAGACTTCATTCAATTTTTACAGCTTATGTATAATGTAACGAAAAAAAATCACAAAAAATTACTTTTTGAAACAGTAGCTGGCATATTGGTAATTTTAAGAATTTCGAAAAAATCCTACGTCAGGGCCTTGACAACTTGCCTAAAAATAACGGGATTTTTTGAATTTTTGTTTTAGACGACCGAACGTGGCGCAATTGTGGCAACCGTTTAACACTGCCATTTTGAGGAGGTCCCGTGTAGACGATCTCTAGGAACACCCGCAGTTGATAACATTAAATATAAAATAACTGTTCAATATTGACGAATAAACTTACTAAATAACGTTTAATTTGTTGGAATATCCTTAGTAATTTTCTCAAAAAAAAATTACTAAGAAACCGCTCAAAAATTTGCCATCACACTGGTCGACCCCCTTGACACTCATATTGTGAAGAATCACTAGAACCGAAGCATTTTTATTTAAAGGAGTATATAAACAAATTCACAAAAATAATAATAATTTAAGAAATTATTCAGTTATAGTTCTAATTAAATTTAAATAAGAGTCACATATTTACCAATATTCCAACGACTTTTGTCATCATTCACACAATCCTCCTTGTTCATCAGACTCTTTTGCAATTCTCGAATATTATCACAATTCGGAAATTTTCCCGAAATTCCCGAGATCACTATTTCATCACCAGTCATTGTTGTGGAATCCATACTTTATTATTATTATTCAGTAATTATGATTTGTGCGTATTTCTTAGGATTATAGCGCATTAATTTATTAATTTGATTATTAAAAAATTATTTATTTAGCGAACTCTATCATTCGTTGACTTGATTTGACACTTGTGCTCTCTACTTCATGTGTTCTCCAGCCAGTTTGCGAAACTTGACAAAACTGACGCCCAGTAGAATATCATTTGAATGCGCTTCGTATTTATAGCTTTTATAATTTTTCGCTCGAAGTGGGGTCGTACAATGACCAGCACAAAATCAAGCTGTGCACAGCAAATAGATACAAGATTTACATGCCCATACATGTGAAGTCTGACTGCATTTTTTCGTACAAATTTAATCTCCATCCAACATTGCTATGTGAATTTGAAAATCAGTTAAATGAAATTTAGGGGTGCAAATAAAATAGGAAATCAAAGATCTTGTTACGATTGGGGTCTAAAATTTTCGGTGACCCTGTAATCGAGGCATTTGAAAATGATCATCTTAACCGGGGGCGTGTCCCCATTAGCAAAACATATTGAGAAATAAATACTTCCACCATAGGATGAAAAGAGGCCGACGTTTGCTGACGTAAAAACTGAATCTTTTCATCCTATGGTGGAAGTATTTACTTCGTAATACCAATCTTGCCTAAAAGATTTTTCCATACCGCTATCTACTATTTTTATTCAGCGGCGAAAAGAGAATGTATTTACTCACGTTGTGTGGAACTCGACCGAAGGAATACCGCCTAATCTCAAGACCCCCATGTTTCCATCGCCAGACCGGTACCTCGTTAGGTTTAAACTTCAGGGTTATTGTCTATAGGCGCTCTTCTATCATGCCTGCTTGAGTTCTCTGCGAGGCTTTTCAAGGCTTCCTCTCCGGAGCTGCCTCCCGAAAAGCCGCGCACCTCATAGGCCCCGAAAGAAATTGGTTCAGGGCTTTTCTCCTTTCATTTTTTGACGCAGAGGTAGCATTTCCCGAGTCGAGAAATGCTCCTACTTTGACGCTCTTCATACGCATGTTTGTAGGATCTAAGAGTTTCAAAGTAAGAGTCCTTTCCTTAGCAACTTGTAGAGGTATAAATTTCGAACTTTACCCGTAGTAGGGGCTAATGAGGGGCTCATATGAGCCATACCATACCCTACTTTAGCACTCCACGTTCTCGCAACGCGGACCCCGTACGTTATTACGCAGACATCGCGAAAGGTTCCTGATTAGTTGCTTTTGTCGGCGTCATTTAAAATTCTTTGAATATAGTGTGTTTTTTGTTCACTATAAATAATGGTATTTTAATTTATGAAAATAACCATTATATCCGAAGTAAGAAAGTTTGAGCAAAATATGAGGTTTATCTATACGGTAAATAAATAATTTAAATTACAAAGGTTAATTTCATTTACAGAATAGTAATTTAAGTATTCAATATTTTACACAGAATTCCTTAATTTCGATATAATATTTATTTATGTTAATCAAAATACCACTATTTATAATAAGCAAAAATGCAAATTTTTGTTCTAAAATATTGAAAAATTTACATAGCGTTTAAACTAGAGAAATATGTGCTAATGGAGGAGCGTGAAAAACGCGCGAGGAGCAACTTTCTTTGGAAGGCTCTCTTATGGAGGTTCAAAGAAGATGGTAATCACAAACGTAGTGTGTAGTGGCAAGAACTTTATGTAAAAGCTATAACTTTGTTGAATCAAAATAGAAAGAAAATATTTCTAAGAGCGGTAAAGTAGGAGCTACTAATAGATAATATAACAAAGAGTCACAAAGTAGAGGTAACATCTGTTGGTCAGCATCATCCTGTGAACTCGGTAGAAGACTCACCCAATCTTTATGTGGGCCGCCTTCAAGAACCTGAAAGCCTGCGCTTTCTCCAGTGTCACTTAAGCCTTCTGTGTTCCTCTAAACTGCCGCCTTGTGAGTGACACCTTGACCTTTGTTGCCATCTCTTGGCCGAAGAAGTTGCTGATGGCCTCTTCGACTTCCACATCCTCCGTAATTAGATCAATATTCATTATATTTACCTCTATGCGAGGGAATAGGTGGCGGACAGATGTATCATCGCCAACTACGACTTAAAAGACAGAATCGAGCCTCACTCTGTCCTACGCAGTACACTTAATCTCTACCAAGAGATCCTTACAGTGAATCTCCCTAATGTCTTTGACAATCACACTCAGCTTCTCAGGGTTGACCTGTTTCTTCAGGTCCTTCAGTATCAAGGCGTAGCATACACCTTCAGCAGGCTTTATTAGCACCGCTTGTAAGCGAGCGCACCTGCGTCGCTCCGTTTTTTCTACCTTCATCTTCGGTTTTAGTTTCAGTTCCAGGGCTTTTTTTAGCCGGGACCTTCACCCACGCATCCTTCCTTATAAAAACTTTTGATAACTTCTCCTCCGGCCTTTTTGCCAGATGCCTACGGATTTGCCTACGGACTCGTGGTCGACTCGCGATGACGCTTACGTAAGACTAGAGTAGACTTCGTCGCTGGTGGTGGAGCTCTCTGGCAGTCCTCACCAACGAGGTTTCTTTTGCTCTTCGCGCTCCTGACCTCAGTCTCCTTTCCTTTATCCTTGGCCACTCCTAGGCCAAGGAAATACTCGAACGATTCGATGTAGCTTTTCCTCTAGTCACATATTTTTCTTCGCCTCGGAGAAGCTCTTCATCCCCTTTAGGATCAAAAACATCTTCTTAATAACCTTTCACTCCTTCTGCATGTTCTGCATCAAGATGTCTTTATGCTTTCTCGCCTGAGGCTTCTTAATCCCAAGCTCCTCCGTGACGCCTAATTCGCTCTCAAACAAATCCTCACAAAAACTTTTATTTAATTTTTTAGACTTTATAATGATCCCCTGAGTAGCTGGGAAAATATTCGGTCCACCCTGCAGAGCCTCGCATGCAGGGATAAGGATCTCAATACTCTAGGAGGTGACCTGGTTTCCTAGAGACACCTTGAGAAACACGACTCCCTGGTGTCATACAGACCTCGGCACGGTAGTTAACACCTTGGCTTGGGGGTTATTCCTCCGGGACCATCCTCGAAACATTGTCCGTGACTGCTTATTCAGTTTTGTATCCTTATTCAGCAGTATCGCTCGTACAGCCCCGTACAGGGCCCCTCTATCCGCAACCCGAGGACGCACCCGGTGGCCTGGTCTAGAAGGGCTCCCTGTTTGATTTTGAAAGAAATCAAAGCAGGCTAGTGCGTCATCTACTATTACAACTCAATCTTTGACAGTGATGTGAACTGGTCATATGACCGATAAGGTGATGCGCCACATGATAGTCATGGCCGTAATTGACCGAAGCAATCGAATTTATACTTAGAATTACGCTTGTTTCTTTGCAAATATAATTTTTTTACTATGTATGTAGAGTTATTCAGAAATTCTTAATCAAAATGAACTTTCTGTATCAATCTAATAGAGAAAAGAGGAATGACAATTTCTTTGATGAAGAAAACCCATTTTAGCAGAAATTTTCTTACAGTACACCGAGAAAAATAGATCTTAAACCTGACTATCTAGATAATTGTCCTTGCTGTTCTCATGTTGAATAAAAAATATGATACTAGGGTGAATTGAAAATTCCGTGGCCTGATCATGAAAATATATATAGATTTTCACGAAAGATTTTTTACTTTCCTACATAATTACCGCCTAGCTCGATGCTTTTATTCCATCTGGTTGCTAATGCTATAATACCTGTTTTAAAAAAATATTCTTTTTAGCTCTTAAAATACTCATAGACTGTAATTTGAACATGTTCATTTTGTGAGAATTACATCTCTCCCAAGTGTTTCTTACGATTCGGGAAAAGATAAAATTCAGGCGAGGCCAAATCAGAGGAATAAACAGTGTGAACAGTTGCAGTTCAAAGCCAGAATTATCGATATTAGCCATCAATTGTACGGATATGTAAACACGCGCGTTGTCTTGGTGGAACAAAATTTCCATTCTTAGTATGCCTGGATGTTTCTCATTGATTTCTTCACTCCAACGGTGTAAAAGGGTGCAGTAGTAAACTGAGTTTACTGTTTTACCCTTTTCAAGATAATCCACCAGGATAATATCCTTTGAATCCCAGAAAACAGATGTTATCACCTTGTTCGCCAACAAAACTGGTTTTGCTTTCTTAGGAGGAAATGATTCTGCTCGTTTCCACTGTTTAGATTGTTGTTTTGACTGGAGCATAATGGTGATAAGTCTCGAGAAGCAGCTGGGACTAACTAATGGCAAATAGTGAGTATAAATGGTCCCAATCATCCATTTATAAAACAAGCGTCAAATGAACTGGAAGTTTAAACTTCAGTCCATACTTAAGGTCACTTCTATCTAAATCACTTTGAACAAAACAACTTCTGCTCTTACTGGTTTTCGTAAAAACCCATATTTTTTAAGATATCCCGGGAGTTACATACTTCTTGAACACCCTGTATAGCATTATATTAACCAGGTTGTGCGAGAGAGAAACAAATTAACTTAATTCGAAAAATAAATAGCCATGTCACTGTGTGTAGAAATCGAGACAATTCTCAGGTGACAACACCTATAACAAAAAAATTAATAATAAACGAGTTCAGATTAAATATTCGTGCCGACATATTACACAAGTCATGACCTGATAGTGACGGTCAGACCAATAAAATGAAAATGAATAATATTCCGACATAAAACTGTTACACATATAGTCTCTGAATTGAGTCACACTTGCAAGTATAATTTTATTTGATACACGGAAAAAAGTACTTCAAGAAACTTTACTCAACTTTTAGAAAAGTTGGGACATACAGACAAGTTGGAGATTATTTAATATTATTATAATAATTTATTACGTACATTTTGAAACTATAATGTGCATTATTAAAGTTTACCGAACTGTGATGCATTCTTTAATATTTGGTACGTTTTAAATTATTTAAATAATATGAAGGAACAAACGTATATTTAATAACAAATAATCATGACATATTAGTTTCAATGGAAACTTTAATATATCTGCTTTAATATTTACACTTTACAAAAAAGAAATTTTTGCAAAATATTTTTTATTTAAATATACTCCATTTAACAATTATCGTTATTGAAATGTTTTATATTGTTATAAAAAAAATTAGACGTTGTTAAACGTACTTTATACGCTTTATTCTTCAATGTAAAGCCAATATACACTAAAAAAAAAATTCTGTCCAAAAAATCGCTTTCGAACGTACTTACCACACATGGGTCCAAAAGACCCAGGCCTATTTTTGGACAGTTGCCAAAAGTAGACGAATGGCTCTAGCGTCATGCTAAATGACCTGAAGGGTAGTTAAACTCTTCAACTATCGACAAATGTTGCTACAGACCGGTTTCTATTTCATTTAGGTATTTAAAATTGAGGCGCAAAAAGGTCCTGGGTCCTTTGGACCCAGTGTGGTAAGCAAGGGTTAAACAAGAAAAAGCTTTAAATATTTTAAGTGATTCGGATAGAGTGTATAATTCAGATGAAATTGGGATAGAGATATGTCCCAAAAGTGTAAACTTTTAGGAATAAGAAAGGAGCGTGATCACTACAGGATTGCAAACGGGCAAGAAAAACAATCAATAACTGTTTTATGCTGTTATTCTCCCTAGCGAACTGGCTGAACGGTAGCTTTACGCTGTAGCGTAAAGCTATCGTAAAGCTATCGTAAAGTAGCATTATAACTCATGAATGAGGCAAAATAAACATTCAAAATGAATTTATCCTTATTCTACGTTAAAAATAACGTTAACTGGTAATTGAAATATACAATAATTTTATTTGTTTACGCTAAAAATTAAAAAAACATAATACCTGTCATTGTAGGCAGTGCAGTGGTTTCAAAAAAACATTTTTTACGCTACAGCGTAAAGCTACCGTTCAGCCAGTTCGCTAGGGCTGCTAGTGGCATAGTTATAGATCCTATGATTATTTATCCATATCAAATAATTCCAGGAGAGATAATGAAGCATGTTCCTGACAACATTGCTGTGGGGCGAAGCCCAACTGGTTGGATCATCACACCTACGTTCTTCGAGTACTCAGCTAATATGCTTTACAAGAGATTAGTTCAAAAAGGCATAAAGTTTTTGATAGCTTTATTTCTTGATGGTCATAAGTCTCAAGTATCGGTGGAGATGCATGATTTCTGGGTTAAAAAGATAATATTAGTTGTTCGCTTTACAGCTCATGCATCTCATATTCAACAAGCATGTGATGTGCGAATTTATAAATATATGAAAACAAAATGGAGAAAAGTAGTGCTACAGCATCAACAATCATCAACAGAACCAATAACAAGAATCAAGTTCGCTCCTCTCTTGGCTGCTCCTAATGCCAATGCTGCAAAGTCTGCAACTACACAAAATGCTTTCAGACGCTCTGGCCTTTACCCTTTCAATCCTGAAAATGTTGACTATTTTAAGTGTATGCCGACTAGACATAAAGAAATTCGCCTCTTAGAAGCACCTGAAAAAATACTTTCAGAAAATAAAAGTGTGAGACAAGAAGCATCACAAGAAGTTGTTTTGACAGTTTAATTGTTGTGTGACATAGATTCAAGATTGTGTAAATATTGACACCCTTGTCTCTCAAGAAGTTAATTTTGAAAACAATTCTGATGGTAAATATTTTTTTAAATGTTTTATATATTTTTTTAAATTATTTTATTCATATTAAATAATTTTTTCCAGAACTGGAGCAATTTTCTTTATCTGACATACCTATTCATTTTGTAAATAAAAGTGATTGTGATATGAGTGCAATTTTGAAAAGCGAACACTTTCTTTAAGAAGAAGGTAGTACCTATCAATAAAAAAATGATACTTTTAATTGATTAATATAATAATCAGTAAATTTGATTTTAGTTATTCCAGTTATAGATTTAACTTCAAGAAAATGTAGCTAATAATATTTATGTAGTATCAAAAGATGTTCAAAGTGATAAAGCATCAACGCTTGGTGCAGATGTAATTCGTAACAATAACGTTAAATCAGTAGTAAAGTAATGCAAGTCATACAGTATTTGAAGATAAATGTGATAATATAGTGAAAACTAATAGAAATGTAAATCTACAAAGCGATGTACCTTTAGATCTCTCTAATAAACATAAGCCGATAGATAATTTAGTGAAGCACGAATGGAGCTGTGATATTACTAGTAAAAAGAGGACTTCTCTTACAACGCTCTCAGAAAATAATCTTAATATTGACAAAGGTATATTATAATCTTATTGCTAAAAATATTTTTATTTTTTAATAAATCATAATAAAATTTAATTTATTTTGCTTGTTTTAGGTCAAATAAATAATAACAAAAAAACTTCTACTTCAATAGTTAAAGTTGAAGAAATAGAAAATCAAAATCTTATTTGGAGAAAACACTTAAAGCTTTCCTCGCATTCAACCAACTAAAAAAAAAAAGATCAACCAAAATTGATAACATTTATGCAATTACAAGTACAGAGTGGAAAGAAAGAGAGACGGAAAAATTAATGTTAGCTGAAAAAAAGTGGAAAAAGAAAAAAGACAAGAAGAGCGTTTGTTGAAAAGGAAAATAAAGCAAGAAGAAGCTGAAAAAAGCAGATCAACGTAAGCTAAGAAAAATGAAATCAGAGTCCGAAGATACAAAATAGGAAGAAGGCTGTTAAAAAAGCACTTCAAGTGCGCCAAAGAAAATTACTAAAAAAATAAAGGTTACAAGTAGCAAAAAAGTAACTAAAAAGTCATATTTTAAAAAGTATTTTAAGTTTTCTGGTGAAGACTGATTAATTGATAAATATTTAATTTATGATAATATAATTATATCGCCATTGTTATATGATGAATAAAACGGTTTAAAATAATTTATCATAATAATAAATACGTTCAATAAGTATACTTAATTTCAAGAGTCGATTTGACTAAAAATAAATATTAAGATAAATTATTTGTTATTACCAGTACGTGCTTAATAAAAGTTTAGATAAAAAACCTCCTTGTACCTGGTTTATTTGCCTTCACTTTTTTATAAATACAGTATAATAAAATACACTATAAATATATTAATTTACTATCATTTTCAAAACTAATTTTAAAAATTGCATAGAATTAAAATTTGATTCAATTATAAAATAAATAAATATAGGTGCCTGTGTTTGTACTTAAAGCAATACTAAAACTGGTTATGTACAATATATCATATACTTTTTACACGTTCCTTTACTAACTCATTTGAATTTCATGTTGTTCCTTTACTAAATTTTCGATGTCAATTTTTTAATCTCATTTTTTTTATAAAATCTTGTGTTGAACAAAAAAAATGAGTTGTAGTTCATAATCTTAAATAGTTTAGGTGCCACAAAACAAATATTTTATATCCAACAATTTTTTAGTGTATTTAAAAATAACGAGCGAAAGTAGAATTTTTCTTATTTGTTCGTTCACTAAGTGATCTAGGCGAGCGGGACTCACCCCCAAATGGACCTTCCAGTGACCACGGAAGTCCTAGTGGCTAAAACTACTTTTTCTTTATGTTTTCGAGGTCGCTGGATACGAATCTGAAATTATTTTTTCGATAGAATAGGTGGAACATTGAAAAAAACGGCAATTTAGCGGAAAATTAAAAAAAATGAATTTTAGGTTTTTCAATGTTACTCTCGCTATATTTCAGACGATTATTAATATATATTTATAAAAATTGTTCTGGTTATTGTACAACTAAAGAGCTAAATAACAAGCGCACTCCGATAATTCTGCGTCAATTATTACTCACTCGGTGAATTTTCAAATGTGTACTACTACGAATTCCGAGTTTCGTCATACAATCGTAAAAGTTGAGTGACGAAGTTTCGAATTTCCAATAACTAATTATTGAGTATTAAAATATAATACATAAAGAAGTTTTTGGGAAAATTTCAGCTCAAAATATCAAAAAGAAAAAAAACTGTGCTATTTCAAAGTCGTGTGTCGCGTCAGAATGCACGGAGCGCGCTAGCACGCACGCCACAGTGGAGTGAAATAGAAAAACGAGGTTCAAAATCATTTTCTGAGCTGAATTCTTGACCGATTTGAGATTTTTTTTTGTTGAAAAATCCAACATTAAATTATGAAGAGATCGCTGCAGGCCGATTTTTGAATTTGTTGTTGTTACAACTTTTATGTTAATGTAAATAGCGGAAAAAATGTCGATTTTTCGAATTTTATTTTTTATTTCTTCGAGTAAATTTTTCCTAGGCCTGTCACACCCCAGCTTCGATGCGCAGGAGTATATAGAATGGAATAATTTTGTTGACATGTGAATTCATTTGTTATAAACAAATATATATAACAATTAGTCAACGGAATGGATTGGTCATTTGTGCAATCCAATTAAGCATCGGAATCAATCGTTCCCATCTCTAAGATGATATCTCATCATGAAAATTCGTCATCCGTTATTATTTGTTAACTTTAACATCAAATAATATAAACAAATGCACAGTATGGGCATTTGTAGGCAAAAACGAGCCGAATTTCTTCCGAATCTTCATCATAATACATTGCTTGTGATGTTGACAGATGTTATCTTGTCATCTGACATTATTTATCAACTTTATCAGCTCAGAAAATGATTTTGAACCTCGTTTTTCTATTTCACTCCACTGTGGCGTGCGTGCTAGCGCGCTCCGTACATTCTGATGCGACACACGACTTTGAAATAGCACAGCTTTTTTTCTTTTTGATATTTTGAGCTGAAATTTTCCCAAAAACTTCTTTATGTATTATATTTTAATACTCAATAATTAGTTATTGGAAATTCGAAACTTCGTCACTCAACTTTTACGATTGTATGACGAAACTCGGAATTCGTAGTAGTACACATTTGAAAATTCACCGAGTGAGTAATAATTGACGCAGAATT
This sequence comes from Diplolepis rosae, assembly GCA_030998225.1. Classification (NCBI taxonomy): domain Eukaryota; kingdom Metazoa; phylum Arthropoda; class Insecta; order Hymenoptera; family Diplolepididae; genus Diplolepis; species Diplolepis rosae. The sequence continues at coordinate 19,344,291 of JAPYXD010000723.1, read as the reverse complement.
ATCGGAGTGCGCTTGTTATTTAGCTCTTTAGTTGTACAATAACCAGAAAAATTTTTATAAATATATATTAATAATCGTCTGAAATATAGCGAGAGTAACATTGAAAAACCTAAAATTCATTTTTTTTAATTTTCCGCTAAATTGCCGTTTTTTTCAATGTTCCACCTATTTTATCGAAAAAATAATTTCAGATTCGTATCCAGCGACCTCGAAAACATAAAGAAAAAGTAGTTTTAGCCACTAGGACGGCGTGGTCACATACTGCTATTTCTAAGCGTCTTTTTGGGGGTGTCCCGCTCGCCTAATCCACCCTATCTCATTTGGTGAAAAACGGTTAAAAATTAAACCGACTTAAATCGATTTAATCTGTGGCATCATCCGAATGAATCCAAACCAATCTGACCCAAGCTTTCAATCCGAATAAGTCCGTGGTCGGGATGATTTGGATTAAAAATTCGGTTTAGATAAATCCAATTTAGAACATGCCTTGGGTTAAATCGGATTGATTTTTGATCATTTTTCATCAAATGAGATACAAAACGTTTTTCGGATTGGTTCGGAATGACTCGTAATGGTTAGGAAACAGATTCTGGAATTGCTTGGAATAGGTCTGATATTCAATTCTTTCGTCAGGAAGAAACAAAAACTGATTTTCCATAACTTTCTTAAAAACTATTGGTTTTAGCAAAAATATGCTCATTAATAAAAATATCCCTTTTTTTTAAGTCTGCATTGACATCAGAACAATTCACGGAAAAAAATTTAACTAGGCGACCGAGCGAATGAAGAATGATCCCAATTTCAAAGAATTAATGTGTTCAAATCATATAAAACTTTAGTCAAATTGTATAAACTGTTTAGGTGAAGAAGCACATTTCACACAGTTGCTGAATAACAGAAATTATTATTTTCTACAAATTGCATATGTTTCCAATATGGTAGAATTAAGTAAAAAGTATAAATGAAATAGAAATATATATTCCCATAGCAGCAACTTGTTTATCAGCTATTGTCAATTTCAATATCTCTATGCTAGCTATATTGTAAATCCCTGCAAGTTTATGTGGTGATGTATTTAAAATGACAACTAAAGCTTAAGTGCAATGTTTAAAGTTTAAATTACTGTAATTTTAAAGTATTAAAGGTAAGCAAACTGTTAAACGATGGCTGATTTTTATGTACGTAACATTCTCCAACAGTGGAAGTTGGATAAGTACATTCCCGTATTTGAAGGTTAGTTTTGCATATTTTTCCATTTTCATGTCTTTTTACTTACTGCAATCAAAATATGTATGTTTACAAACTGCTTGCAATTTCTTATTGTAACGAACACAAAAAGTTCTTCTAAATTTTGCTACTATTTGCGAATAAAAAAAAAAGGTTTTTTCGTTTTGAGAAAATGAAAATCCTTAATACTGATTATAAAGATTTCAAGCACGGAAAAATTATGTCATATTTTTATTTGCTTATACTCCATAAATATATATCGTGTCACATAACTTACAAATGACTCAAAATTATTTTGTTATTGTCATGTTCTTAAGGTTATAACTACGGTAGCTATACTTTTCAATTAGCCTTCTTTTATAATTGTAAAATCTCAATTCTAGCTATAAACAGTGCCTTTCTCGACTATAGAAAATCGCTGGAATAGCTAAAGTGGTTACGGATATTCACTTTGGCTGAATCCGAGATATGCCTTCATTCGCTCGTTCGTTACCAGCTAAACGTTTAACTGTCGCAAAGAATAACTTTGCTGTCACAACTATACTTTTTTTTCCGTGTTTCTTTAAATCGAACAAACATATCTATAATATACAACCAAAGAAAAAATCATCCTAAACTTTAATAATAATAATAATTAGTAATGAATAAAATTACCAATCAAAATAAAATCGCTACATTCATAAAATTACTGCGTTTCTTATATATATTATAAAATTCTATAATGCAAATCCAGTAAAATCCTTGCACGTAAATTGCTCTCTTGGGAGAAGCAATTCACTAAAGAAAGTAGTTCTTTTTATTGGAGTACATGTAATTTAATTCAAAGTACTATACTGGAATGGTTACAGACTTACTCTCTATCATGAAACCATGCAGGGATTATTTTTTGCAACTTTTTTTAAAATTAGAATAATTTGTCTCGTGGGTTCTCTGAAATCGGTACAAAATTACCTTTCTTAATAATTTTTTTTATTTCTTTCATGTGTGTTTGATCTTAAATGATATTCTTTAGATTTCGTTTAGTAAAATTAGAGTACGAAACATTACTAAACCTTACATGGAAAAAATTAGTTGAAGAGTGGACATTCAAAAGGGCGTAACCCACAATTTTTCAAAAATCATTTTTTTGGCGAAACAAATTCTTGAGGTTAATGCTAATACAATAGCGCAAACGATTTTTTTTTCCAATCGGAAATATTTTTATTTTCGATTTGGAAATCAAAAATCTGTATCTCGAAGTGTCGAAATGGGAACGTTTCTGTGCCGCCGTGTAAAATTTCAGAAATGTGGGTTACGCCCTTTTGAATGTCCACTCTTCAGTTGTCGAAGTTTTCTTCGACTCCCATTGACTTTTGAATAGAGCTTAACTTTCAAAGCTTTTCATTACATTTCTTTCTTTTTACTTTATGATAAGAAGTTCGAAAATGGTTTTCGAAATTTTTGTTGTCAGTCAAATATTTTACAGTCTAGGAAAATTTCAACTACTATTTTAGGACTTTTCATTGAACATTACATGAGATTAATAAAAACGTAAATAGAAAATTTTAAAACATTGTCCCTATCCAAAAGTTGTTAACAGTAAGAAAAACCCAACAACTAATTTTTTCTGCATTAAAATTTTATTGCAGAGATTTTTTTCTTACGATACGTATTCTCTCTATTTTATAGAACTTATTATTTGTAACAGAAATATATTTGAATAGCATAATTTTAACTTCCGAAGCAAGTAAATAATTATTAAAAATCAGAATATATGTACGAGTGAAAATTGATTTAATTAAGAATTTAGAAAATTTTAGAACAATTTTGATGTAATTTTTATAATCTACGTGGCTGAGAATTTTTTGCATTTTGATGTGATAAAAATTCTTAATTTTTCGTGAGTATATTTTATCTGAAAATAGGTAAAAACAGCGAATTCAAATTTATATCAGCAGTAGACAGTCTAGAAATTGGAGCGACGCTCATTAAATCTTAATGTTCTATAAAAAACTGACAAAGTGAGTACAGCAAGACTTTATCGTTTCGATGGCCATCTGTATCCACTTTACCCTCAGAAACTTTTGTACTTGCTTCAGGCTCCATTACTTCTCGTGGAAACGCTCAAACTTATCGAATAACGATCCAATATAAGACTCAAATAAAGTGAAACATCTGTCGTACTGTGAAAAAATTCTACAAAAGTTTTTCAACAAATCTCATAAAAACACATAAAATATGGTTCCTCAAGATTCTTAGGGTTACAGAATTCGAATCCGCCCTCATAATTTTTAAATCTTCTAATTGAAAAGTTGCGAATTGAATATGACAGATCAATATTTGGAAAATCCTTTGATCTAGCAAAAATTAAGTCTTATAAAGTTTCTAGAAGTGTTTATATCCATCGAATTTGAACCTGACGTCATTTTCATATTCTTGACGTTTTATGATTTTTATTTCTGATTCGAATTAAGCGATCCGAACATTTTTTTAAACTGATTTTTACATAGATCACATTATTCTGTTATCAAAATAAAAGGAACCGCATCTCTCTCTTTGTAAAATATGGCCCGTCATATTGGATCCGTTATATTGATTATCAATATTACCTTATGAAATTGATTTTTTTTCTAGATCGAGCGAATGCTAAAATTTTTATCCGAAATAATGTATCTACCATATTAGATTATAGAATTTTGAAAATTTGAAATTAAATTCGAATCCAATGACTTCAAAAACCTCAAAAAACTGTCTTTTACGCGATTTGTATTGAAACTCGTGAAAATAAAGTAAATCATATTCAATCGTATTAATTTTTATAGTCATGGTCTATATTCAGACCATCCGTCCCGAAATGGTTGGAAAAGGACCCCACACAAAATGTACATAAAATGGCTCCTAGTCGATTTTTATCAAACTTTTTAAAACTGTAACTCTCATCAACTTCATCAAAAGTCTTAATGAGCACAAAGTCCAAAAATTGACAGTTTTCGAGTTACAGAGGGTGAAACATCGAACCATTTTCAGCGGGTATTCTACTGTGACGACCGAAAAAGTTAAGGATTTTAGACAAATTTCCTCTCAGAATATACTGCATGTGACGGCACAAACTTTATTTTCGCTGAAAGGTATACTCTAGGAAAACAGATGAAAAAAAATTGTATTGTATAAAAATGCATATTTATTTATTGGATCTATAACTTAATTCGTGCGGTTTGCTAAGAGATGGCGTAACTTGATTATTATTCCATCATTCCAATATTCCGTACATGCGTTGGAAAGCTACTGTCATTGTGCGTCTTTTTCAGTATATGTCATTCATTTGAAGCGTAAACAACAATAATTTTTTTTACTCAAATATGTCAAACTTTGTGCCTGAAAAAGTGTTTTTGCGGGGAGTTCTTCTTCGTTACTTTAATATGAAGAAAACTGCTGCCGAAAGTCATGGGATTTTGATGGAAGTTTATGGTGAACATGTTCTAGCTGAGCGAACGTGCCAAAAGTGGTTTGCACGATTTAAAACTGGTGATTTTGGCTTGGAAGACGAGAAACGTCCTGGGCAGCCAAAAAAGTTTGAAGATGAAGAACTGGAAGCACTACTCGATGAAGATAGTTGCTAAACACAAGAAGAGCTCGCAGAATCTTTGGCAATCACTCAAGCAGCCATTTCAAAACGTTTAAAAACAGCCGGATACATTCAAAAGCAAGGAAATTGGGTTCTGCATGAACTCAAACCGAGAGACGTTGAAAGGCGGTTTTGCATTTCCGAAATGCTGCTGGAACGCCACAAAAAGAAGTCATTTTTGCATCGGATTGTTACTGGTGATGAAAAATGGATCCATTACGACAACCCCAAGCGCAAAAAATCATATGTGAAACCCGGCCAACCAGCCAAATCAACGGCAAAGCCGAATATCCATGGCGCGAAGGTAATGCTCTGTATGGTATTTGGTGGGATCAGAAGGGTGTGCTGTATTATTAGCTGCTAAAACCGGGTGAAACCATCAATGGAAAACGCTACCGAACACAATTAATCCGTTTGAAGAGAGAAATAGCCGAAAAACGCCCGGAATATGCGACCAGACACGAGGCAATAATTTTCCATCATGACAACGCTCGGCCCCATGTTGCTATTCCGGTTAAGAACTATTTGGAAAACAGTGGATGGAAAGTTTTACCCCACCCGCCTTATAGCCCAGACCTTGCCCCTTCTGACTACCATTTGTTCCGGTCGATGCAGAACGCCCTCACTGGAATACGGTTCACATCAGAACTGGGTATCAAAAATTGGCTTGATTCTAGATTTCTAAAGAGTTTATGTGACCGAGAGTATGCCTGGGAGCACGGGAATATGACTGAGAATTTCTCTGATGAATGTGCTCTTCGAGAATTTATGAAAATTTAAAAATATTTTTCCGTAACGATTCAAGCTTTCAATTGTTTTTTATAAATGCTTTGTTCTGGAAGTTCGTGTAACGTGCGCAATAAAAATGAAAAAAAAAGAATATAGTTTGGAATTTAAAAAAAAAAATTATTGATAATCAAAATAAAGCTTCTTTCAAGTGCAAATACTGTGATCAGATGTACAGAAAGCATGCCACTCGACAAATAGAGCACTTAAAAAAGTGCATAAACTGTCCCGAAACTGTCAAAGAATTATTTAAATCAAAGCGTAATTTGTGCGAAGAAAACTTGAATTACTTTTTCTTTATGTTTGAATTTAATATAATGGTTATAAAAAAAATTTTTTTGATATTGAATCCCGATAAAACTTGACATTTTTCGTAGTTTATTTGTATAAAACCTTCACTATTGCAATTCATAGTGTTTGGAAATAAATTTACAATATTATAAGGTTTAATGTGGCTTGAGTGTTTTTGAAAAAAATTACAGATTGCTCTGAAACTTAGAGATTATCTTAATAAAATATGCTAGATTCATTTGGAAAAAAGAAATACCGTGGTTGACGATGCCAATGCCGAAAAAATCGCTACCGAAAAAATGTCAGTTTAACACGTAGTCTTATGGGATTCCTCATCAAAATCGGCGAAACTCCGGAACAAAACACAAGTCCCCATAAATAAAATATATAATAGTACTTTCGAATTGGAGGAATCTATTAGTATTATAAAAACAAAGGGTTAACGACTTCAATCAAGAGAAAATTGCGAGAAAAGTACAGAATATAAAAAACCGCCTCGAGGTGAAACTAATACATTTTTACTATAACTTTTTTCAGGGGACATTTCCGTGATTTCTTACCCTTCTACTCAGATGTAACTATAATACATATGATTATTAAAAAAATAAGTAGCAATGAGCATTCATGTAACACGTGCCCCCACGATGCCCCTCATTTCATACGACACCAAACGCTCAAGCCACCTTAATGATAAAGAAAATATTGGTGAAGGTATGGTAAAATTCCCTTAAATTCTCTGTAAATTCTCAAGTTGTCTTAAAATGACGGTCACGGTCACGAGAACGTGACCCGATTTTAAATGTCCGAGAAATTTAGAACTCTACTTGATTCATTCTTGGCCGCCAAGCTGGCGCAGTTTTTTTTGGGATGGAATCCTCAAATTGCTAGAAAGATGGGAAAAAGTCATAGCTTCAGATGGGCAATACTTTTAATAATACTATTGTATGTGTTTTTCTTAAATAAACGTTCAAATTTTGAAAAAAAAACCGCACGCATTAAGTTATAGATCCAATATTTCTACATGAATAGAACCATGAAAAGAAAATTAATTTTGCTGGCGCAGGTAATTTCAGCCCTCTATGTGATTTGGAACAAAAAATTCAAAGAGCTTCTTAACCTGCATGAGTGTCGCTATCTTCTTTATCTTAATCGTTAATTTATATTATAGTATAAATTAGCAAAATGTCGGCGTTTTTTGCTAACGTCTTAGAATACGTTTTATTGCGCTATAATTGGGGTACAAATATAAGTTGAAATTAAAATTTGACCATGATTGAGGTACGGACGATAGCCATGTTTGTGCTGAACATTATCCTAAAATTTCAACCTGATTCGTCAAGCCGTTTTTGAGAAGTCACCTGTGCCAGAAAGATTAATTTTTTTAGTGGGTTTATTCATGTAGAAACTTATCAGCGGAAAAAAAGTTTGTGCTGTCTCATGCAGTACTTTTTGAGGGATTTCTCAAAAATGCCTAACTCTTTCAGTCGTCACAGTAGAATACCCCCTTAACGGACTTATGCCAATATCTTAAAAACAGATGAAGCTCTTGTCAATATCCAGCCAATGAAGGCAAAATTAGTTAACAAAATTCTGTGAAGACTTACCTTTCAAATGATACAGATGACTCTTAAAAATCTCAAATAATTGCAGTCATTAATTTTTATTCAAAAAGATCGAAATTCGACATTTTTGCATTATATTTTTATAAAATTAAAATTTTGCCTTCAAATTGAACTCATTAGATACAAAATTTTATTAACTTTCATACTATCATGGGGAAAAAAATTCCAACTTGTTATTATATAAATTAAGAAACTTTAGGAATAGCTGGAACAACAAGTGAACAAATAATTTTGACCGGTAGTGTAGGTAAAAATATTCTACAGAATTGACTCTTTTGAGGTATTTTAAAACTTTGTTAAATTTTTCAATATGTATTAAAACATTGTATTGTTTATTACTATAACATCTCTGACATAGGGGAATTTTCGCAAAGCATCTAGGAAATGTATTTCAGATAGATAAAAATCATAAAACAAAGAGTAGCAATAAAACCAGATGTCGATTTTGTATTTCATAAAAGCGACCTGACGCATATGTTTTTTGCATACTTAAAATCATTTTTATCTAGTATATATGCAACAATGTTGTATATCCAAAAGATAAAACAATCTTTTCAAATTTCATTTTTTTAAACGAAAGAGACTCAGATGTGTATTCACGAATTCACTTAACAAAAAGTAATACTATATTTATTATTCCCACATTCGTCTCTTTTTTCTGATCTCACTTTACATTTTTTGTTCGTTTTTACTTGAAAGCTCCCAGCATTTTGAAGAATTCGAAAGTTACAAACAAAAATCGATTAATTTATATCCCCAATAGTTTTAAATCAATCTAGAAATTAATTTAATATCTTTTATAATTATACAATAAATGCTTATGATACAATATTATACTGTACATTATTTTTAGAAATTTAAATTATTTCTTGTATTTCATATTCGAAGAATTTAATATTGTAATTTGCGAATTTCCAGATTGTAGAAAATTCTTAAATAGAAGTTTCCAAACTATTAATAAATTCATGCTCTGTTCACTGATACAAGTTCAAATGCGAGTATAGCAAGCATGGAAAGGAAGTTCTCCAAAGAATTTATTAGATAGTCCCTTCGGGTCAAATTTCGAGCGTGAATGTTTTCTCAAGAAACCACGTTCGCGAAACTTTTTTACGACTTGTAAACTTCCTGCTCTTTCTACTATATTATACATTTCATAAAATGACGGAAACCAATATCCAGGAATGATTATATTTTTTAGTTTCAGCAAAATTACGCAAGCTAGACGTCGACATAATTCTATTTTCTATTCAACGCCAGTGACAAAAAACGTATCAATTTGTAGATCTTTACCGCCATTCCAGGCAAACCTTATGACTGACCTCATTCAATCGTTAAACTATCGTGAAATTGGTAATCTTTATCATTTTATTGATTCAATACACTTTACTGCCACATACATATCTCATAACTTAGATAGCCTATAAGTTTATTGAATGAGATTTTAATAGTAAAAGTACACAAATGTCTAGAATTGTAGAAATGGTTTGGATTGATTTTTACATTTTCATCATATGAAATACAATTTGATTACTCTCGAAACTTCCCCGAGTGAAAAGTGAGACACTCACTCCAATAGAGTGTAGTATTTCCCATTAGAGTGAAAATTCCATGCCATGAAATGTTAAGGAGTAAAATACTTCAGGGCTCCAAAAAGGGATGTTCGTTAGTAAGCCATAACCGATAAAACTTAATTAGAAATATTATGCCATTTTCAAGATTTTCGGAAACGACTTTTCATAAAATTCTATATTTTCAATATGATTTCCTGATACAGAATATGAATATATTTTAATCTTATTTCTACTTCAGTTTATTTACGTGATGTTAAGAAAACCCAACTTTGAATCTAACGTTGGTTTTACTATTGCGATCATAGAGGAATTTTGAATAGGGCAATTGCAATAATTTGAACAATGTGGGTAGAAAAACACGTATAAATCTTCATAATAAGATTTCTCGGAATAACCTGGATTACTCCCGAATACGCGGATTATCTCAGATTACCACTTTGAATCACAAAGTTGTCAAGCGGGTTACCAGAGTTGTTTCCCCCTCGGGAATTCCGCGACTTATGACGGATTACCCTGGATTACTTTGGATTACTTTGGATTACTCGGATTACTCAGATTACCTTGGATTACCTGGGCGTGTAACCAAGTAGTCCAGCGTATTACCGGAGTTGCCTCCCCCTCGTAATTATTGCGGATTACCGCGGATTACGCCAGATTACCCCGGATTACCAATTCAGATCACCAAATGGTCCAGCGGATTACCAGAGTTGTTTCCCTTTCGGAATTACCGCGGATTACGCCGGATTACCCCGAATTACTTCGGATTACTTTGGATTACTTGGATTACGCCGGATTGCCCCGGATTACCACTTCGGATCACCAAGTGGTCCAGCGGATTACCAAAGTTGTTTCCCTTTCGGGATTACCGCGGATTACGCCGGATTACCCCGGATGACTCCGGATTACTTCGGATTACTCTGGTTTACCAGTTCGGATCACTAAATGGTCCAGCGGATTACCAGAGTTGTTTCCCTCTCGGGATTACCGCGAATTACGCTGGATTACCCCAGATTACTGCTGATATTTATTTCAATAAAAAATCTCATTGTGTGTTCATTATTAATTTGATTGAAGAACCGGTCCTAAATTTTTCATAAACTATTTCGTTAATATTTCTGAATAGTTCAAATTATTTGACCAAAAGTTACTAAAAATCATAAATTCCTAGAATGTCGTCCAATGGAACTGAATTATGCATGAAATTTTAATGAATTTTTTTTCGTGATAAATTGAATGAACTTTTACCGGAAAAAGTTCATCCGGCGATGAACGCTTATGACCTTTTTCTATACTTCCGACACAGAAACGTTAAGTATTCGGATACGTTTCTTTTCCATACGGTTTTATTTTTCTATCTCTCTAGTTTAATCAACTCGGACTTTCCATTTTAAACTCAAAGTCTCAGCTTTGTATTTTTGCCAAGTTGAGCACAATTTTTCAAGAAGTCCCCTTCATCACAAAAAGAAATCTGTTACATTTACTGCATTAGTCTATAAGTTAAAACAATGACTGCATAAAATTTCTGTAGATTTAACAAATATTTCAATACAATTCATTTTCTTTTGTAAACATAACAAATTTGTCGATGAATATTATAGAAATGCCTGTTAAATTTACAGAATAAGGAATCATCTTCAAAATGTTAATTCAACAGGCATTTCTGTAATATTTATTGATAAATCTGTTATGTTTACAAAAAAGCGGTAAATTGTACTGAAATATCTGTTAAATTTAAAAAATTTTATGCTGTCACTATTTTAACTTACAGACTCAATGAATGCAATAGAATTTTTTCTCCGCGATTATAGACGACATGGCCATTTCTCATTAGGGCTCAATAATTAAGCATAAACCGGGATTAGAAAATCTGCACACTCAGAAAAAATATTTGATTGCATGAAAGAAAATAATTTATTTGAAAGACTTTCTTTGATTGAAAGAAATGATTTATTTGAATTAAATAAAATTTGTTTAATTCAAACAAAGTATCTTTGAACCAAATAAAAATTTGTTCGAATCAAATAAATTTCTGGCTTAAATCAAAAAAATTATGTATATATATGTATATATATATTAGGGTGTGCCAAAAAAACGCGAATTTTTTTTTTCACGAAAACTTGAAAATATCATAGAACACGTCTAAACAAAAATTCTGTCCTAAGCACAGCTCGTAATTTCAATTTTAAGAGGTTTCTCATGGTACCTAAATTTTTTCCATTTAAAATAACACAGACTATAGGTATTTTCTACACTATTTCCTTCCCTAAGCTATGATAAAATTGTTTTTTCATCGAATAAATGAGTAAACCTTATTCAAACTTAAATTCTCTATAAAAAATTCTATTGAGTAGAATTCCTATCATCAATATTGCATTTTCTACGGAGCCTCAAAATTTTAATTTTTAAAAATTTTGAGTTTTTTGAATTTTAAGCTAAACTATATATATGTATATATATACACGTTGACCCATTTTAATCTATAATCCCAAATATCTTCTAAAATACTTTATCTACGAAAAAATGGTTCGAACAACGGCTGACCAGGACCGAGGAAGACATTTGACTGTAAGATCAATTTTGACTTTGAGGTCAATTTTCAAGATCAAATGGAGGTAAGACCCTTTTCTTAAATGAGAACCTCTATTTTTGACTGCGGATTCGAAAAGAGCGGAAAATTTCACGTCAAAAATGACCTGTGGAAAAATGGTTTTTGTGACCTTGGAAAGGTAAAAAATTAAGGTCAAATGTCTGAGAAATGTCTGAGCCCTTTTTCTGAATTGTCTTGGTTTTGCGGAGTAAACAAACGTTCAAGATGCTTCACAAAAGTAAATGAAATGTTAAGGTGTACATCATCTTGACCACCATGACCTTCAAGTCAATTTTCAAGGTGACTTGAAGGTCAAGACGATTTTATTTAGATTGAACTTTGTGCCTGGATAAATTTTTTTTGTAGACTTCAGGCTGTGGATTCTCATCATAACACCCCCCCCCCCCCAACACACTCATACAGAATAATCATTTCAGATAAGATGTAAAGACTGTGACTATGTAGTTATAAAAATGACAACCTTAACAATCTCACTTTTCTGTGACTAGTTACAAAAAAAAGACACTTTGTCTTTACTTTTAGCGTTACCCAGAAACAACGGCGTGCACGTAGTAAGTTCTGACAAAGTGTCTTTTTGATCAAAAAAATCGAAAGAAGTTATTCGAAAATATTTTTTTAATCGTTGTATTCACTGAAATTTTTCCGGATATTCTTAGAAAACGAAGCCAAATTTTGTTTTTACACTTCAAAAAAATGTACCAAAATTTAACTTAAGCTGCCAATTTTTTCACAAATTCATTAATTTTACAACACTCTCATATGATAATGTAAAAATGATAAATAAAGTTTTAATATATACACATATATTTATAATTTATTCTTCAAATTTTTGCTTACAGTTGAGGAATGCAACAGCCGTTTTTATAATGAACTTATCAATTTCGGATTTAATGTTCTGCTGCTTTAATCTACCCTTGGCCACTTCTACTTTCTGGCACAGTTCTTGGTTACATGGACCACTACTTTGTCGATTATTTCCATTAATGAGATATGGATTGGTGGCTGTGAGTCTATTTACAGTTTTGGCAATCACGATCAACAGATATGTGATGATTGGTCATCCTAGACTTTATCCCAAGTAAATATGAATATAGTATTCAAAAATTTTCTTACGGGATAATACTTTGGCTTATCATGTTATACTATCAATTTATTCAGTTTTGCATTCTTTTTCTGGCATTGCTTTAGATAATAGGTCACATTAGAAAATCAAACTAAAAAACGTACAATTTTTCCAATATTTATAAATTTGACATATTTTTGAAGAATATCAAGATGGTCCAAATTTTTCATTATTAGTTCGAAAAACTCAAAAAGAGACGTCGGACACTATAGTGCAGGTTTTGGATAGGATTTCATTTTTGGCCTATTCTGCGACAATTCGAAATCTGTTCCACATCTATCCGTGCCATTTCAAGAGAATAAAAAAAATATATTTCCAATCGTGATGCAAATTGTTTGAAAATCAATCTGTCTCAATTGGACTTTATCCGACATATCTAATCCAAAAGAATACGAACCAAGTTTTCAAGCTGAGCTTTTCTGTATTGGCTCGGATTGGCACAAAATGAAGCGTAATAGCGCGGAATGAAATCCGATCCGAATCTTTTACCTAAGAAATCACGGTTTAATAATTACCGATAAACATTGCAAGAAGTAAGAATTTCACTTGTTGACTATTATGAAGAAGAAAACGGGTACAATTCGGTCATTTATTTTCAGATCTTTAAAAATTTTTGCCAACGTTTCGCTTCCACTCCAGAAGCAACATCAGGGCATATAAAATTCAGCCATAAATTACATTACATAGAATTTCTTAGAATATAATGATCAAGTCAAAACATGACAGTCAATGGTAAAAATCATTAAAATAATAAAAACGTTATAATTAAATAAAAACTTTAGTAACGTCAATTTCCCACATTCACTTAAAATTTAAATTTACAAGAGGAAAAGACATATTGTCTAGTCAATAAGAGATATTATCTTTTTTTAAAGATTTTTTAAAGATTTTTTAAAGATCTGAAAATAAATGTCCGAATTGTACCCGTTTTCTTCTTCATAATTATCAACACTTGGACATTAAACATACCTAAATTAACTTGTTGACTAGTTTTTTCATTAAAAATACTGCCTAAGAGAAATTATAAAGTTTATGTATGCAAAAGTTAATTTAAAAAATATATATAAGTTTTAATTTAATAATCTGATTCTAAAATTTAAAATAAAATCATTTTATTTACAGACTCTATAAGTCCAAATATCTAGTATTAATGGTACTGGCAATCTGGATCTCTGGTTTTGGTGCTTTAATTGCAACATGGTTTGAACAATGGGGTCGATTTGGACTTGATCCCGAAATTGGATCCTGCTCGATCCTTCCTGATGTTAATGGTCACAGTCCCAAAGAATTCCTATTTATTCTTGCCTTTTTGGCACCTTGTGTTGCCATAGTTGTTTGCTACGCAAGGATTTTTTATATTGTTCGTAAAACTGCTATTAAAAGCAGGAGAAGAGACAAGGCTGCTATCGACCTTGTTAAGGCCAGTTTGGAAGTTAATGTGAGTAAAGTTGTTTATTTAAACATACAGTACCGGTCAGAATTGTGGGACCACCTGTTTTTCGATAATTCCTTAAATTATCCTAATTTGAAATATTTAAATGAAAAAATTTGTTCTTTTAATTAAATTCAAAGCTATCAAAATTCATTATAAAATAAGCCCAGCATGAATTCGTTTTGTTAAATTTTGAAGAAGTTATTGTAGAAATAATCAAGATTTCAATGCTTTCTTAAATTTTAAATAACTTTCGAAATAATCAACATTTTTCAATGTTCTCCGATTCATTTTAATGAAAAATATCTACAAAATCGAACAAAATTTTTGGAATTGATGTGTAATTTTTTTCTTACATACTGCTCAAAGTTAAAGTTCAAATAAAAAAGTTTCAAAAATTCCAATATTGCTTTTGCTGAGAAAAATATTTTTGTAAGATATATAAAACATATAATCATGAATTTTGTGTCGGATTCCTTTAAAATATATATTCATTTGATCTTTATTATGATTTACCTACAGATGAAATGTTTTCGAAATTTCCCTACTTTTTCATCACAATTTCAACTCTTTGTATTATGCAAGAAAAAAATGATAGATTTATAATGACAATTTACTGCAATTCTGTATAATCTTAGCTTTAAAATGAGCCTAAGAACATTAAAAAATATTGATTTTTTCGAAAGTTATTTAAAATTTAAGAAAACATTGAAATTTGGACTTTTTTTGCAATAACTTCTTCAAAATTTAACGAAACGTCTTCATTCCAGACTAATTTTAAAGATAATTTTGATGGCTTTAATATTACTGAGAGTAAAAATTTCATTACTCACAGAATTGAAATTAAGATAATTTAAGCAATCATCGAAAAACAGGTGGTCCCACAATTCTGACCGGTAGTGCATTTCTAATTAATTTATTGAAAACCATAGTAATTTTGAAAAAAAATTCTGTGAAAAAAATGAAATTTTCCACTCCGCTGGGTATCGAGCCCAGGACCTTTCGATTGTCTGTCGAATCCTCTATCATCTGAGCTACGGAGGTTCCACACAACTTTTCTCGCAGAATCTATTTACGTTGGCTACGGTTACAGATATAAGATTCTGTGAGAAGAGTTGTGTGGAATCTCCGTAGCTCAGATGATAGAGTATTCGACTGGCAATCGAAAGGTCCTGGGCTCGATACTCAGCGGAGTGGAAAAGTTCCTTTATTCCCAGAAAATTTTTTCAAAATATATTGAAAATTCCATCTAGTCTTAAATGACATTAAATTAATTCTAAATCACATGATCGACTGAAATGATTTGGAAAAATCAGTAAATAATTAGAGTAAATTACATTGATGTCAATTTTTCAACCATGCAGGTGTAAAATTCTCTTGTTTCAGATCAAATATACCAAAACCTTCGATGATTCAACTATAGGTGCACGCTGTCGACCCACATTTACAACTGCAACCAAAAACGGTGGATCTCCTTTTAAATGTAGTGTGAAATTTCCACCAAAAAATGATGAAATTCACAATGAGATTTTTATTTTAGGAAGAGAAAACCTGAAAAGTAGAAATATTGTAAAAAGCAAATCTGATATTGAAGTATCAAATTTTCGGAGGAGATTCACAGTTCCTAAATTACAAATCCAGGATTTGAATACAACATACACCGATGAAGAAAAGCTTGAAGCAAATGTTACTGAGATCCTCACACCTATTGACACCGAAAATATTCAGTTTGTTGATTACATGCAAAATGCGAATTCTTTTTTAACTCATCGTTCGGATTACCAGGTATCAAAAGATAATCGGATGTCTAGAGACTCTAATGAGAATAAAGATGGTGACTCAGGAAGTCATCAAGATTTAGATTCTAGTGATAAAAGTTTGGAGGATGGAAAGCAACACAGTTCAGACATCAAAGACCAATGTAATTTAAATACTACAAATGAACAAAATTTGGGTAGCAAAGGTCAAAACGAGTCTCTAGATCATTGTAACCTTCGACTTCCCAAAAGATTAATCCATTCTCTGGAATATTGTTCTGAAAATTTGTTAAGTCCTCGGAGTAAAAAATACGATGAAGTTTCTGAAGATTATGGAAGTTCAAGGTCAGAATCTCCCTCTGATAGAAGATCAGGAAAAAGAATGAGTATCTTCCGCAGGGAATCTAGATTTAGAAGTATTAGAGGTCGAAATTTTGAAACGGGGAAGATGACTCCAAAAGATAAAAAATTACTGAAAATGATTCTTGTTATTTTTTCTGCTTTTCTTATTTGCTATCTACCAATTACGATCACAAAGATTTTCAAAGACTTAATTGATTGGAGGGGTCTCAACATTGCTGGTTACATTCTCATCTATCTGACCACCTGCATTAATCCTGTAATTTATGTAATTATGAGTTCGGAGTACAGAAGTGCTTATAAAAATGTTTTATTGTGTAGAAGTGATTCTTCACGACAAATGAACAAAATTTCCAGAGTCCAGGAGAAAAAGAAAAAAACTGATTCCGGGAGTAAATAATATTCAAATGATTTTTTACGTTTTTCTAAACCAAAACAATACAATAAGAAACAAACGAAAAATTCCCCAGCAACCAAAGAAATATTTAGTTCAAGGAAAAGTTTTTTGAGAATAATTTTTTTAAGAACCACAAGGGACCACATGATTCTGAATAATGTCAGTGGGAATTTCGGTGTCGTAAACGAGAAAACGAAAGCTATGAGAATAGATCATTTTGTTGTATTATGAACTTTTTAATGTAGTTCGACCACGAAAATTAGGCCTCAGGCAAAAATAGATAACTCTGCTTTCAAGAATACCATTATTTATTAATTTTTTTATTTTGGCATAGGGTCAGACTCTTTTTATTTTCACATTAACATTGTTATCAATGGCAGATATAAAACAGAAAACGTAAAAAGTAAGGCACACGTTTGGGCTACATATGGGGGCCCTCTTCAGTGCCATAAATTATAAAATCAGTTTAAAATTTCATTAAAATATCATAATATAGAAGATTATTAAAATGAGGAAAGGCATAAAAATCAGAAACTTATCTCATAGCTTGCAATTCAAAATGAAGCAGTCCGGTATGCATAACACGTATTGAAAACATATAAAAAATTCACTGTATATAAACAACCCTATAAAACGAACAAAAACTTCGAATTTTTCAAAACGAACAGGCCGTAAAATTTTTTTTTTTTTAATATAAAATGTGATATTATTATTATTATTGAAAGGATCATTTAAAAGAGAAAGAATTATTTTCTGTAAAAACCATTTGAAACGTAGAAAAGTAATGTATTTAACAAATTTAAAAAATTTTATTTTGAACTGCACTTTTTTTCATATCGCTTTTTACCAAATTTTTAAAAATGGTGCGATATTAATAAATCTTGGATAATTTTTCTAGGGACAAAATTCTATATAACTTGACCGTTTTCAATTTTTGAAAATAAATTCTTTAATGGATGAAACTATTAAAAAACAATTTTTCAAAACAAAATTTTCATAAACAAATTGCTAATTTTGATAATAATTGATTGATTTTCAAAAATTGGAAACGGTAAAGTTGTACAGATTCTTTTCCCTGGAAAAATGATCTATGATTTATAAGAATCGCACCATTTTTAAAAATTTTGTAGAAAGCGATATGGAAAAAAATTCATTTGAAAATAAAATTTATTAAATGCATTATTTTTCTATTTTTCAAATTTTTTGATAGAAAATAATCTTTTTTCTTTTGAATAATCTCTTCAATAACAATATTACTGTTCTTGAAAGTAAAATTATGTATTTTTTTCTGAGGCCTAATTTTCCGTGACCGAACTACCTTAAGGGGGTGTTCTCATGGATTGGCCGTATTTCGAAGCGTTTTTTGGAATTTTACTGTGAGAAAACTATAATTGATTTTTTAATGCGGTTTCTTTTAAAAGTTTTATTAACCCTTAGACTACAAAATTCAGAAAACTTGTATGAAAAAATTTGCACGGTTTGGCTTCGCACCCTTGCGAACATAGGCCTTCCAAAAAAAGTTAGTTGATGGTTCCCACCAAATCTCAAAAATGGCTGGTCTCAAACACAAGAGTAAATGTTTTTCTTAATCTATGGTAGTGTAGTTATCCTCTGACGGAGGCTTTTTTTTATCATAAAAATTTTCAAAATGGCGGGCTACAGACAAAAAAATCGTTTTTTTCACCTTTTTTTCATCTTTCAAAATTCATTAAACACATTTGTTATAAACAATAAGGGAAAAATCGTCCGTCAGACGATAGCGAGTACATTTCCACACATTCAAAAAAAAATTTTATCAAAATCCGTCGACTAGTTTCTTAGAAATCGTGGGAACCAGTTTGGAAAAAGTAGTTTTGAGAAAA
The DNA here is from genome assembly GCA_030998225.1 of Diplolepis rosae. Lineage (NCBI taxonomy): Eukaryota > Metazoa > Arthropoda > Insecta > Hymenoptera > Diplolepididae > Diplolepis > Diplolepis rosae. The sequence goes on along the minus strand of JAPYXD010000723.1, from coordinate 19,325,651 downwards.
ACGCGTTTAAAGTTTCCAATGAAAAAAAGCGACAATTTGAGTTTAACTCTCTTGACGTAATTGCCATAGTAAAACAAGTCGTACATCTTTGAATCGTTCTTAGATCCCTAATCTTTGAAAAAATGAAAAAAAATAAAATCGATTTTCTGAAACTGTTTGATGAGAACACCCCCTTAAGCAAGTTATGTATGTACAGTTGTCTCATAAAGAGAACTATACATTAGTCATGATATTTTTTAGTCGAAATTTTTTTTTCTCAAGACTGAATATTCGAAGAAGTGACATGGTATTGGTAGTAACCTAATTACATGCTTTGTTAAATCTACATACTTTTAATGTTAATCTTTTTCATGTATGTGAGAACTTCTGGTATTAAAAAACAGGAAAAGCTGTGTTTGTTTTTTAATTATTTATATATTTTATTGTTTTCCATTGTGAATGAGACTTTCTTGACCCCTTAGAATGCTATATAAAAATAGTGGAACAATAACAGAGAATCTTAATTACAAGGCTTTTCTCTTTTTATTTCCATTCATATCCATACATTGAAGCAGTACATTGTTTCTTTCGTTTCTTACTTCGAATGTAATAAATAACAAATTAAATATAGGGTGCTTCAATTTTCTATATGTATAAAAAAATAATTAACATAGAAAATTGACATATTAGGAACTAGAATTAATCAGCGAAGGCAACATTTAATTAAAAACAAACAAAATGGAGTGTTAGCACTGCAATGAAAAAATATATAAATACCTCTTAGAATTCAAGAAAATTTGGTCTAAAGTACTGAAACTTAAACTTTACTTGAACTTGTAAATATAAAATAACAATTAATAAGTTATTTATAATTAATATACACAGCAGGACCAAAAACTATTGAAAACTTTTATCAAGTGGGTCACGTGATTAAAAACAGTATTTCAATTTCCCCCAAAATTTATCTGGAATAATGAATAATTTTGGTTGAATTTTCGTGACACGATAAAGGACCTGCATTAGTATGTCCTTTATTGTATCTTAAAACTTCAGCCAAAAATATTCTTTATTCTAGGAAAATCTTGAAGGGAACTAAAATACTTTTCTTGATCATGTGACTTCCAACATTTTTAATTCAAGTGTTTGCAGTGAATCGAAGCTTTGAAAGAGTGATTAATTGGTTGCGTGCTTTCTATTATTTTATTAGGATTTATAAATGAATTTAACATTAGAAATCAAAACATTCTGATAGGCACGTAAATAATCTAATACATGTGTGACACACAACATTCTTATATTCGCATCCGCTAACGAACCTGAGTGAAAGCTATGTTCAGAAAAGGTTCAGACCAAACTAAGTTGTAGAAATTTTACTCTTAGTTTAAAAGTGTTTTGCAGCAGCAAGAACATAACTACACTTAAAATTACATAACATTATTAATAACAAATCAAATTTACTTTTATCATAAGAAAATTAAAAAATTATCTTGGTAAATAAAAAATCTTGATATTCCTTCTAATTATTACATTCTCCCTAAATGATATTATAATATCAAACGAAATTGCATTTATGTACATATTGTATTATTTTTATAGAAAAGGGAGGATCTTATCATATAAAATGACATTTGAAACTTTGAAAATATAATAAAAAATTAAATAAGAAGATAATTTGAAGAACACAATAGTGAGATAAATAAACAATCGTTTTTGCACACTTTTAAGTTTTTCAGTGTATTTTTAAAGATCATCATCGTTTTTTGTATAAAAAAATATATCTTTTTTCTGAATTAAAATATATTTTACATTGATTTTTATCATTAATTTCAAGAATCAAAAAATTATTTCTTTAAAAGTGATAGAATCACTTTTTTATGTTATATTATCATCCATACACTGAGAGAATGTATTAGTCGTGGCTACCCATTTTTTTATGTAAAAAAGGGTCACAAGTATGCAATAATTAAAATTTTTATTAAAACTTACAAAATCCGATTAGTCGATCCGTTTTGTAGCCGGGACTATTTTCATGCATTCCCACATTGTATTGATCTTATAATATAAGTTACCAATACGTTTTTGTAAAACTCACTAATTGTGTTAATTGCGCAATAGTTAAAAACTATTTCAATATCTTAATTAGAAATTGATGAATTTTTTCATCCGTACATGATTAAAATAGTAATTCCAACTTTGAAAAAAATGTTAAATTCATCATTCTATCTATTTTATTTTGGTTAAAGTCGATGGAAACTTTCTTAGGTTAGAATTTTTTAGGAGAAAAACTTGTTTAATTATGGTTTTTCAAAATGTAACAAAGGATAATAATTGTTGACATATTTTTCATCACAAACTGCACAACAATTTACACTTATACTTTAAAATTACCATGATTTAATTCTTCTCATTTTGATGAAGAACAAAAGCAAAATTTTAAGTAATCAATGTATGTGGCGATTTCTAAACGATTCAAAACAGTTGATAAGCAGGAAAAATCTAATTCGTCTATACAATTATTTCTTGAAGTTTACTATCATCAAAGATTTATAATTACACGCAATATTACATATAGAAATAAAATAATTACTTTTCTCAAACTAAATGAATTTGATCAATTTTACAAAAAAAAACTAGTAGCATATTCAGTTCCATAGACTTTTGAGCATTGGTAAGTTTTACAAAATTTTTGGTACTGCTTACTAAAAATAAATAGTTGTGACCTTTTAGTCAGCACAACTAATAGGATTTCTCTCAGTGAAGTTCAATCGCATATTCATATCAGTCTAAGTATCGAATATCGAAGAATGATTTCCCGATGTATAACATTTTTTTTACCCATTTAGTTTTTCATTAATCAAGATTTGTTGGTACCGCTGCACTCTGAAGATTTTGAACGTTAAGAGGCCATTCTTTTTTTTCATTATCTGGATTTCCACTGCTAGGCTTGCTGCTATTTTCTACTACTTTAGTAACTTCCATTTTACTAGACTTATGCTTTCTATATTGTAGAAAACCTGCTGCTCCACCTAGGCCCATTCCTCCAAATAAGAAAAGGTACTTAAAGACTCTGAAATATTAACAGTTACATTATTTTCTGCAATTTTTTCGTCATATTGGAAAAATACACATAAAGTTTATGGGTCATTCCAAAACAGATTTACAACTAAAATTTTAATATCGACGAACATCTCTTCTAGTATTCTCTAGAGAAAAATAATCGACACGTATTTTTTTATTTAAAAAAATTAATTTTTTTACAAGATATGATTTTTTGAAATTTTGAATTTAGAAAAAACGATCAATTTTCAATCACTGTTTAAACAAAAAATATTCGACGTCAAAAAAAATTTTAATAATAAAAGATTGTTAAAGGTATGAACTTTTCATAAAAATATAAACAAAAAATTGTTCTTGTTATTTAAGCTGCAAATTTTGCAAATGATATAAACAAATACGATTTGAAGTCGGTCTGTATGGTTTTTCGATTTTTCGGACCAAGAATGTTTATTCAATTTTTTTAAAAGAATTTGAAAATCCTTCTGTGAAGAGCAGTCAACGAGCAATCGAAAGACCTGGGCTCGTATCTCGGCGCAGTCGAAAGCGTTTTTTCCACAGAAGGATTTTAAAATTCTTTTAAAAAATTTGAATTAAATTTGCATTTGTTAGCGCTCTGTATAAATTAAAATGAATAATTTTTTATAGGTGTCATCACTTAAATAAGAAATTAAAAAATATCAGAAAAACTCAACATTTTTTGAGTCATCTTCTTCTCAACTTTTTAAAATTGGTATTCTTCAACATTTTCTAAATTTAAAATAATTATATCCTCCAAGGAAAGTTTATTTGAAATTTATTCAAAGAATTAAAAAAATCAAAATCTTCAAACGATATCATTTTTTATTCTATAAAATTTGAGATTCTAAATTATCCACTTCTTGGATTTTGTAATTTGAAAAATCTAAACATTTGATTTTCCAGTTTTTCCAAATAAATAAATACAGCAAAATCATTCAAAATATAAATTTTCAAATATTCAAATCATAAATTTCGATAATTTCAGGAATTGTATTATATTTAAAATATCAAAGACGTGGATTGCAACGGCCAAATTATTTGATTTACGCTACACTGAGAAAAAAAACATGACTCAGTAGCGTCCGGAAAGGAGTGGTTCATGTCCGAAGCCGAAAATTGAAATTAGACATCAATGTATCTTCGCTAGGCATGAACCACTCATGTCCAGAGCGTACACACTAATGTCTTAGGCATTAATAACGCGCACAGGACTCAGCGCTGTCTAGACAGTAGTCAGTCATGTCCTGCACCGGAACGACAACGCGATAAACATTACTGTATATTGTATCAGTGCTTGAATGTGGAAAATTTCGTCGATTGTGTCTATTGATGATTAGCAGCTTAAATTTTCAAATATAAAGTGAAAAAGTACACTAAATTTAGTGACACGTATTTTTCATGATTATTGAGTTTCGAGAGCACAATTCCAATCATGAAAACGAGAGGTAAGTTCGAAATTCCTCCCATAACCTCATTTTTTTGACATATGCCAATTCTCGTTAATGACAGAATCATTGGAATATTCGCCGAGGACGGACACTTCTACAGAATAATAAATAACAATTTATAAGCAAAGCAGAATTGGCATATGTTAAAAAAGTAAAAAATAAAAAATAAAAATTTTTGCTGCTAATCATCAATAGACACAATCGACGAAACTTTCCACATTCAAGCACTGACACAATATACAGTAATGTTTAGCGCGTTGTCGTTCCGGTGCAGGACATGACTGACTACTGTCTAGACAGCGCTGAGTCCTGTGCGCGTTATTAATGCCTAAGACATTAGTGTGTACGCTCTGGACATGAGTGGTTCATGTCTAGCGAAGACACAGTGATGTCTAATTTCAATTTTCGTCTTCGGACATGAACCACTCCTTTCCGGACGCTACTGAGTCATGTTTTTTTTTTCTCAGTGTACGAAAGACTTCCTCATCCACCTTATTCCCCAGATTTGGCTCATTCCGATTATTTTTGGTTTCCTAACATGAAAACTTGGCTTGGTGGTAAAAGATTTTCATCGAAGGAAGAGATCATTGCTGCGTCAAATCAGTATTTTGAGGGGTTTGATAAAAATTACTTTTTAGAGGGCATAAAGAAGCTTGAGTACCGCTATAATAAATATATACAGTTAAAAGGGGACTATGTTGAAAAATAAATTGGAATTTTTGTTATAAAAAGTGTTCTTCATTTCAAAGTCACGGACTTATTAAACAGCCCTCGTATATTAGCAATCAAAACTTTGAGGAATATTTAATTTTCCTTTCTGCTTTTCATCAATTTTTCGTAATTTTAAACTTAAAGGACAATGAAGACACCAAGGAAAAACATTCTATTGGCAGTTATTTTTCTTTCCTTTGTTACATATTTTTTCTATTCAAAAAATCATATTGTGAATAATTTCTAACACAAATAACAATTATTTCAAATATAACTCTTTTTACTAATATATTTGTTTTAAAATAATTTCCAATGCATTTATCAACATGTTTACTTATCAAAATATATTTTTCTGAATCAAGTATCAAATAAATTAACAAAAAATTATACAAATCTTCAAAAAAGATTATTTTTCATATCATAAAAATGTAATATTTTGCATCATTAGTACTTTAACCCTTTCAGACCCTAATTATTTCTGGCTGCAAAAAAAAAATTTTCTTGCGTAATTTTTAATACTTATGCCTAAATATGACCACTGATTTTTTTCAGAATTTTCCGACCCCCCTATAAAAAGTTACGGATATGTACATTGGAATGTACATTAGGTGTTTGGGAGAAGGATTTTGCAAAAAAAGTTGGAATTTCCAAATATATGATTTTTATGGCTTATTTTCACATTAACAGAGAAAGAATGCAGAAACCCGACTAAATAATTTTTTACACGGTTGTCAGCTCTACTGAGTATATTTAGTTTAAATAAGTTTTATCGGTCATCACGAGCAAAAATATGTCCCTAGAAACTTTCTCATAATACAATATATTGGTTCTCAATGGCTCTTTCTTCCATGTTATATCCTTTTTGTCACATACATTATATATACTGTGCAACGAATCATCATTGTGAACACTCTCAATATTTTCATCAACATTGTTTATTGAATTTCCAATTAGCGGAATCTCGTCACTGTCACTGTCTTCATCACAGTCTTCTACTTCTGAAGAGTCTCCTTTGTTACTGAGTAACTTAAATATTTTTCTTGATCTCAATTTCATCGTATACCGAAATTTCAAAACAGTAGTCTAATATATTGTGACTTTTATATCATAAACTTTAATACAATGAAAACAATATTTTTGACTATTACGGATGACACTCTTCAACTTGGTGAATTACTTTGACAAACAACGCGAACCGAACTGCAACTAAAAGGCGCCAGGCTTTTGTTCGCGAAAATCATTGAATATTGACCTTTTTTCCCCTCTATATTAAGAAAAATTGTCTGCAAAATCAAAACTAAATCTTGACTCGTACGACGGATGTACATTACAATGTACATAGAATAATTTTCAGTTTTATAATTTTGAATTTATTAAAATTGATTTTTAAAAAGAATTTCTTATACTTGAGCACTTTTTTAAGCTCAGAGTATTTTTTCAATGGAATACATAGACATGAAGCAGTCGGAAAAAAAAAATAATAAATTTAAAAATTATCATCTATTTTCTGACCTTTTTTTCATACTCTTTGCCTAAAACAACCAACAATACGAAATTATCAACCTTCAAATAAATTTTCCTAATAGATATTGCATCACTCCAAATGATCCAATAGCTTATAAACCATTTTAACTCGCCAAAAAAAATTTCTGAGCCTTTAAAAACTATGTACATTGGAATGTACATTGGGTCTGAAAGGGTTAAGCAAGATACAGTGACTAGAAATTAAAAATCCATAATTTCCCATTTTTAATTGAAATGCAATTACAAAGGCAAAATATTTCTTACGCAACAACTTTGAGGACAGTGAAAACGCTTTTCAACTGTTTAAGGAAATCGCCTTCTAGCAAAACACCCTCTTCCACCCAAATAAGTGGTAGCAAAGCATATGGGAAGTTTTTCATCAACTTGAATTTTTCTATTGGTTGAAGAAATATATTGAATTGCAGTCTCTTCCTCGCACTCACTGGAGTGCCAGTCATTGGCTCGAATTCTACAAATATCTCGTGGTTTTCCTGAAAATGACACATCATTTAAAAATGTCTGTTTAACAAATATTCTCAAACCTCATATACAACAATTATTCATTTAAAATAAAAATTCCACAATTACTTTCTTTGGATGCAGTCCAGTCACATTCTTTAAATACATTGGGTGGGTCTTATACATATGTGGAAGGCTCGCAATAATTGGAGCACCAACACATTTCGAAAGATCAAAAAGGCCTTGCTTCAAACAAGTATCTTCTGTTTCACAGAAACATTTCAGTTCTGGTTGAGTGCTCGTATCTCCAAGATCTCCGCTATAACGATTTGTATGAATACCTTTAACTTTACTCTTTTTTTCAAATGGGATTCCCATGCTTCGACAGAGATCAGGAGCAAAGGAAACTAAATCCTCATTTGAATAAAGATATGCGTGGAAAATGGTTGAATCCGTGCCATTGAATTTATTGCAATCATCGCCAGACCATATAGTTTGCGATGGCTTCCCATCGAATTCAGTGACTACTCCAACGTCTAGTGGATTTTTCATTCCTCGGTAAACTCGCAGTCTTTCACGCACAACAGATCCATTTTTCTAATAATTAATCACATCATTAATTTGATATTTAATCAAAGTTTGCTATCAAATTGATAATATAAATGTTCAATTAATTAAAAATCTTTCAGTGTAAAAAAAGACGCTTTCGGTTGTGCCGGGATTCGAGCCCGGATCCTGCGAATGCCGGTCGACTGCTCTAACCCCAACTGAGCTACACAGGCCTCCGACATGAAAAACCCGGACTCGAATCCCGGCACAGTCGAAAGCGTCTCTTTTTCCACAAAAAGATTTTTAATTATTTGAAAATTATTAATTGCTTTCCGTGATTTAAGAGTTGAAATTGTCTGCGGGGATACTTGTCGGGAAAGATCTGATACCGACACTTGTATTCTGATAAAGTAGACAGTGACATTTCAACTCTACCATCAAAATTGTAAAATAATAATAATAAATAATATTCCACATCAAAGTTTTTTTCCACGGCCCAGACCAGGCTTAAGCCTGGTAATTTCCGTCTTGGCATGAAACACTGAGCTTGAACTGGGTCTGCCCTGGCAGAAAAATTGTTACAACCTCATCTTCAGGACTTTTAATCTACTTGATGGGGCCAAGCTTGGTTTGGTGTTTCATGCCAGGCCAGCGCCATATCTAGAATTCTCCACAAAATCTCTCTCAAAATACTCGTATTTTGTGATGAATTTCCAAGTAATAATAAATTATACAATGTACTATTTTATGAGAAAAAGTGTTTTGTCATCAAGCAAAGCTACAATTATAAAAATGCAATTTCATTGAAAATTATTAGGTATTCATTTTAATGTTGCATTCTTAGAATTTATCAACTGCTTTTGTTATTTGTATCATCACTGCGATTTAAATGTTTTGTAGGTAATTAATATTTTTCATAAAAGTATTTAATAATATGGTGATTATGATAAGATGTATTGTTCATACTTACACCACCGAAAAAGGAAAAAAGGTAACGATTTTCACCATCGGTTACCAAATCTGCTGCTTGCTCTTTCAGTATGGTACACACAGCACTTCCAGCAAAGTCAGTCACTGTGCAATCTACAGGTAATCCATCGAATAGAATATCTTTCACCTTGGCCTTAATAAATATCGATTCAGGTTTCTTGAAAATGCTGTTGATAGCTTTACCTAAATTGAAAAAAAATATTGTCTTTCATATGTTCTTGATTCACTACAAGGAAATCATTTTTGCTTCCATAAATAATATCTTTGCTTATTTTAATATAATCATTTTTAAAACTCTGTAGATGTATTCTTCCTCTTTATAGTATTTAATAACATAACATGCAAACAACAATTTATAATATGTACAAAATGTGTGAAATAAATTGAAATGTTTCAGAAGAATTTTTACTTTTTCCAACCGAAAATTCCCGCGTTATTTCTTATTCTATTTCTTCTTCAACCATTAATTTATCCTCTACTAAAATTCATTATCTTCTAATTTTTATCTACGACAATTTCACTCACTTTTTCAAATGTACAATTACTCAAGGTTTTTATTCTTTTTTTTATCTACATCTACTTTAACTCTTACATAGTTAATACCATTTTATATTGTATGCAATACACTTTTTTATTCATTGTTTATACATCTTCTAATTTAATTCAATTCTATATTTTACTTTTTTCAAATCTACAATAACCATCTTATCCGTTTCTATTAACATATTTCTGTATACATCAGTTTTTAGTCTTTAATATCGACGAAAATTTTTTCTAACTTTCTCTAGACCAAATTAATCGACACGTATCTTTTTATTTCGAAAAAAAATGTTTTTTACAAGATATGATTTTTTCGAATTTTGAATTTGGAAAAAACGAACAATTTTCAATAATTGAGTATTAGAAAACTATTATGACGTCAAGAAAAAATTCCTAATAGTTGAAGGTTCTTGATTGTATGAAATTTTCATAAAAATATGAACAAAAAATTGTTCATGTTATTTAAGCTGCAAATTTTATAAACAAATACGATTATTTCAAAGTCCATGCCTGTGGAGTTGGTGTGTTCAAGCGCACTAAATGACTGGTTTTCCCCAGGTTGCCGATCCCTTTTTTGGGTTAGTTAAAAATATGCTGGCGATTTCATATGGGAAGGTATTGGTTTTAATTTTTGAAGTTTTTTTCCCACGTTTATTTGTTTACTATCCAAATCAATACAGATTAAATTTGTTCTCAAATTAGAATTATCTTATCCCTTTTTTCTACCTTTTACTGTATATTCTTTTGTATCTTTTATCAGACTATCAGATTCTATCCTGTTCTATAATTTTCAAATTACAAATATCCAATCTTTTTTAATCTGCTTTGCCCTATCCTTATCAATCCGCTTTGTTCTATTCATATCAATCCGACCTCCTATAGAAGTCAAACCTTCTCTAACTTTACAATAATCTAAGAGTCACATATTATCTAACTCTAATTTTTTTATCCGATTTTATGCATCTTCTGTCCATATCCAACTTTATTCCATCTTATATAGAGTCTATATTTTGCATTTTGAGAATCTTGTATCTTTTTAATAGATTAATCAGAACCAAAAATACACCTAAGAAGAAAAAAATCTACAGAATTTTGGTAATATATTTGTTTGAAAAGCTCTAATGGCGAAATAATAGCTTGATAGGAAGTTAGGGTTAATGAATCAGCTAAAATTTCGCCTTTTTATAATACTAACCGACTAAACCCATGGCAGTAGGCTTTTCTTTGAGAGTACCCAAAACTATACCCAACATAAGTAAATGAGGAAAAACAACTTCTTCTTCCCCAGTTAGCCCATTGCTTTTTGCAGGATTGAATATCCAGGTATTTTTCATACTATATTCAACTGTGTCATCCTCTTCTCGATCGACCAAATCGAGTTTCTTCTTCCACTCACTGAAAGGCAAGTGGTGAGATAATTTCAAATCATAATTTGAATCTAAAAATTCACATTATAAAGTGTCTTAATTTTTATAAAAACAAGTTAAACATTTTTTTCGATAATGGCATAAATTTTAATAAAAATGTTTATCTAATGATCGCAAGTTGAAGGTAAAATGTTAATTTTATCAGAATATATAACAAAAGACGTCAAATTACGATATTTTTGGTAAATGTTAATAACTCTAAAAATAATTAACATTTTAAAAAGTTTATGGTCTTCATGTACATGTACATGTACTTCATGTAGAAGTCTTCATAGTAATTTTTTAACTGTTCAAGATATTTCCAGAACTTTTTCCTGGATTTTACCCTGATGTGGTCAAGCATGATACAAAATAGTCATAAAATTTAAAAAATGTGTAGCTTCTTATAAGAAACTTTCATAATTCAATGTATATCATATTTCAATAGAATTTAGGAATATTTATGGAAATATTGATATTTTGTATTCATTTATATAATGTATAGAAGTTTATTTGAAGTATTAGGTTTTTGTACGATGTTTGAGCCCAGGATAGAATCCAGAAAAAAATTCTAAGAATATCTTGATTAGTTAACAAATTACGATGAAGTCACCTTTAAAACGAGAGCAAAATCTTTTTAAAATGTCAGTTATTTTTAAAGTTATTAACGTTTTCCAAAAAGATCGAAATTTGACGTTTTTTGTAATATATTTTTATAAAATTACCATTTTGCCTTCAGTTTGAGGTCATTAGATGCGAAATTTGATTGAGATTCATGTTATAATCGAAAAAACAATGTTAAGTTGTTTTTATGTAAATTAAGACACTTCGTCAATGGCTCAATCAGCAGGTGAACTTAAACACTTTTGACCGGTAGTGTTTAAACCAGTTAATTCAATGGCTGACTTTTTTATTTAGTATCTAGCAAAAATATTTTTTTGCTTTTTTCATCTATTCGCTAAAATCGTATTATCTATCAGAAAAATCTCTATAATTTTTTATCCATCATCATTCTTCTACGAAAAATATTTCAATCTTTTCCCTATCGATCATCACTCCAAACTTTTTAACATCCACTACAATCTTTTTTGTATCTACTCCTAATTCCTTTCTAATCAACTCCTTTCTAATCCGATTATTTTTTCTCGAATCTATTCTTCTTTTGCAATTTTATTACCATCCGCTTGTTTGTGCTTAAATATATTCTTGCTTTTTCCATCAATCCGATTAAATTCTGTTTTTTATCTAAAGTTTCGCATTGGAAATTTTTCTGATCTAAAATCTATTCATCATCGAACTCTATCATGTTCGTTGCTTGCATCCACATTTTCTATCCAATACATTAGCGAAAATTTCTCATTCATATACTTCTTTTATTTTTCTATCAAAATATATTTGCGACACTATTACATTTCAATATTTTTTCTTTAACTAAAATTATTACACTATTCTTACCATTTCGATTTCTTGTGCTCAATTTTATTTTACTTCCTACATTAGCCCACTTGAATTCTGTCTTCTATCCAGAATTTCCCTATAATTTATAATTCATCTTTTTCTATCCATCTATCTGTCTATCCATCGCTTATCTGTTTCAAAACATTGAAATCTTGATTAAAAGTCCCATTATTCTATTTTTCCAATATCCACTACAATATTTATTGCACCAAACAATATCCTATTTTTTTATTTTTGTGCACTTTTTACTATCCAAATCTATTTACGTCATTATTTCAGTTCAATATTTTTATTTCATTTGAAATTACACAATCCTTACCAATTCGAATTTTTGTCTTCAATTTTATTATGCTTTCTTCTCCATTAGCTCATTATAATTCTAGTGTCTATTCAGAATTTTCCTACATTTTATAATCCATATTTTTCTATCCATTTCTATCCATCGCCTATCTGTTTCTAAACATTGAAATCTTTATTCAAAGTATTATAATTCTATCCATTTTAATATCCACTACAATATTTATTGCACCAAACATCGTATTTTTTTACTTTTGTGCATTTTTTCCTATCCAAATGTAGTTACGTCATTATTTCAGTCCAATATTATGTTTTCATCTAAATTACACAATTCTTACCAATTCGAATTTTTGTGTTTAATTTTACTGTGCTTCATCCATTAGCTCACTATAATTTTGGTTTCTATTTAGAATTTACCTACATTTTATAATTCACATTTTTCTATCAATTTCAATATCCACTACAATACAAGGGTCGTTCAATAAGTCCTTAGAAAAAGATAGGGAAACAAACTTTTTTGTGGATATTTTTTTTTATTTTTCAACATAATTTCCTTTTAACTCTATACACTTTTCCAAGCGTTTCTCAGTTTTTTTAAGCCCTCCAAAAAGTAAGATTTCGGAAGGTCCTCAAAATAGGCATCTGTTTGGGCGATGACCTCCTCGTTCAACGTGAACCGTTGTCCGCCGAGCCATTTCTTCAAGTTTGGAAATAAAAAAAAGTCACTGGGGCCCAAATCCGGTGAATATGGTCAATGTTGTAATAATTAAAATTTTAATTCCATAATTTTGGCCATCGAAACTGCGCAGGTGTGAACCCGTGCATTGTATTGATGGAAGAGGATCTTTTTCTTTTTCAAATGAGGACGTTTTTTCTTGATTTCTTTGCTCAACTGGTGCAATAACGACGAATAATACGCTCCAGTTACCTACTTTCTTTTTCCCAAGAAATCGGTGTAGATTATTCCGCGTGCATCCAAAAAACCGTGGCCATCACCTTGCCGAGGCTATGGACACGTAAAGCTTTAGTGGTCGTCCAACATAGTTTTCGTCAGAGCCATCTGGCGTAAACTCAAAACCCTAAAAGAAGATAACAGATGACTGTTCAGATCATGTTCAGATAATTCAGGAAATAATGTGATCGGAATAAACTTTGAGATTAAATAAAATTATGTAAGTAATTATTATTAATTATTCGTATCGTATTGATAATCTTAGTTTTTGGGATTGCCTCTACACAAATAAAGATGGTCACCCGAGCGTCCCAAAATTACAAAGATATACATTAAAATAATAATACTCCGTGTATGTGAGAATGCATTCATCAGGAAACTACAATCACAAAAGACAAGATTATCAATACGATTCGAACAATAATGTAATAATAATTACTTACATAATTTTATTTAACCTCGAAGTTTATTCCTATCCGTACTTCGCATTCTTAGGAGCCCGTTCACCTTCAAAAACCCACTGTTTTGACTGACCCTTTGTCTCTGGAATGTAGTGGTGTATGAGAGTAAACACGGCATCCATCTTGCCGAGATTTTTTTCATTCACAATTTTTCGTGCGAAATTGAAAACACTGTACCTATAGATATGCTTGTGGCCTCAACTATTTCGCGCACTTTGATCCTTCGATCACTTAAAACCATATCGTGGACTTTGTCAATCATTTCGGGGTAGTCACTTCTACTGGACGCTCGAACGATGTTCATCTTTTGTGGATGTACAGCCACGTTTAAACTCATTTAGCCAATTGTAAACAGTTGCAAACACAGGAGCAGATGTGCCATGAACTTCATCCAACTGTTTAATCACCGTTTGAAACTCACTTTTTCCATTTTTCTAAATACACAAAAGTAAACCATTTTCGATACTACGAGCGCCATCTCTTAGATTTTCTAAGAACTTATTGAACAAGCCTCGTATTTATTGCATAAAAAATTATCCTATCATTTGTTTGAATTAAATTTTTTCTATCCATGTCTATTCATCCCCTATCTATTTTCAAACTTTAACGTTTTCTTTCAAAGCATCAACATTCTATCCTTTTCAATATCCACTATAATATTTATTGCATATCATTATACACGGTGACCCATTTTAATCTATAATCCCAAATATCTTCTAAAATACTTTATCTGCGAAAAAATGATTCGAACAACGGCTGACCAGGACCGAAAGGGATATTTGACTGTACCATCAATTTTGACCTTAATGACAATTTTCAATGTCAAATTGAGGTAAGACACTTTTCTTAAATAAGAACCCCTATTTTTGACTGAAGATTTGAAAAGAGCGAGAAATTTCACGTCAAAAATGACCTGTGGAAAAATGGTTTTTGTGACCTTGGAAAGGTAAAAAATTAGGGTCATATGTCTGAGAAATGACCAGATGCCCTTGTTCTTAATTGTCTTGGTTTTTCGGGGTAAGCAAATGTTCAAGATGCTTCACAAAAGTAGATGAAATGTTAATGTGTACATCATCTTGACCATCATGACCTTTAAGTCAATTTACAAGGTGACTTGAAGGTCAAGACGATTTTACTTAGATTGAACTCTGTGCCCGGATAAATTTTTTTTGTAGACTTCAGGCTGTGGATTGTTATCACAAAACTCCCCCAAACACACCCAGACAGTAACAATCATTTCGGATAAGATGTAAAGACTGTGACTATGTAGTTACAAAGGTGACAATCTTGACAATGTCACTTCTCTGTGACTAATTACAAAAAAAAGACACTTTATCCTTACTTTTAGCGTTACCCAGAAACAACGGCGTGGACTGAATAAGTTCTGTTTCCTTTGGGGTGCTTTCTTGTCGTAAGTTCCCCTTACCTCTCACGTTTCGGGTGGTTGATTAACGTGAGTCCCCTTGCCTCTCATCATTGCTACCAGTGTTACAATCAGCCACGGAGTAGCTGTTCGAAGTGCTCTCCATTGACTTCAAGACACAAACGTAGACGTCTTTCAAAACCGTCCACAGTTTTCAGCAATGTTTCTCGAGAGATGTCTGCTCAAGCTCTCCGAATCCTTACCATCAGATCTCCTCTTGTGGCTCGCTGAGCAAAGACTTTTAGATGGTTAAGTTTTGTTTTTCACTTGTTACAAAAAAAAAAATATTTGAATCAAACAAATTTGTGCATTGCTATAAGATCATAGAAATTGACCTGAAGGTCATGATGGTCAAGGTGATGTACACCTTAACATTTCATCGACTTTTGTGAAGCATCTTGAACGTTTGTTTACTCCGAAAAACCAAGACAATTCAGAAAAAGGGCTCAGACATTTCTCAGACATTTGACCTTAATTTTTTACCTTTCCAAGGTCACAAAAACCATTTTTCCATAGGTCATTTTTGACGTGAAATTTCCCGATTTTTTCAAATCCGCAGTCGAAAATAGGGATTTTCATTTAAGAAAAGGGTCTTACCTCCATTTGATCTTGAAAATTGACGTCCAGGTCAAAATTGATGGTTCAGTCAAATGAACCCCTCGGTCCAGGTCAACCTTTGTCCGAACTATTTTTTCGTAGATAAAGTGTTTTAGAAGTTATTTGGGGTTATAGATTGAAATGGGTCACCGTGTATATGTTTATGCATTTATTTTATAATTCAACAAAATTCGTTATCAATTATTCTTCTGTTTCACGTTTTAGCAATCTGAGTCTGAAAATCAGATGGTTTAAACAGTTTTGAGATTTTATGATCTATTATTTTTAACTTTTTTATAATGTTGTATAAACTTAAGCCCTCTCAATTCACGCAATTTTCCGGAGTAAATCGCCAGGCACTGAATTAACTGTTCTCCAATTTTTAACTGCTTCTCAATAAAATTTCACTAATTTAAATTAAAAAAACAAAGTGCTATGAAGAATGTATTATTCATTAAAATAATAAAATTCTTTTTTATCAACTTACTCGTAAAAAAATGGTCCTACTTCTTGGACAATTGGATTTTCCCCCTTCGCAATACCTTCAGCATTTGTTACGTTGAATATAAAGATTCTAAAGTCAAGAGGAATTGGTAAATCGGCCCAGAGGTCGCGCATTTCACTTTTTGGTGCCAAGGCACTTGCCTAAAATCGATTTATTTATCAATATATAACAATCAAGATGCTAAAAATTAATAAAAGCTGAAAAACTACAGTCAACAAAAATTTATTAAATTTTTTATCTATCACATTTTAAAAAATGAATATTGAGGCATTCATTTTTTTACACATTTGTATCTTCTTTGTACATTATATAGGAATATTAAATATTATTCAACTTATAAGATATTTACGTTCGACTAATTCTCTTCATTGAAAGCAGGAAAATGACCAACCTCGGACAATCTGGATGTTTTCTATAATTTCTTTAATAACGTTTCGATGACTACTATGTCATCCTCATCAGATTTTACAAATTGGTTTGATGTTGAAGTTCTGTAATAATTATACAAAAAAGAAAATCTTGAGAATAAAAATAAAAATTGTTTTTTCCTTAAATATATGTATATAAAAATCAAAATACCTGTGATATTCTGTCGCATTTTTTAACACACATTAAAAAAAATATCACCAATCGCTTTTTAATACCATTTATCTTCACAAATTAAAATTATGTTTAAAAATTTTGTATAATTATTATAGAATTTCAACATCAAACCAATTTGTAAAATCTGATGAGGATGACATAGTAGTAATCGAAACGTTATTAAAGAAATGATAGAAAACATCCAGATTGTCCGAGGTTGGTCATTTTCCTGCTTTCAATAAATATTATTTTTCTACTAGCGGACTTTCTGACCCTATAGTAGAAAAAAAATCGTGTGCAACACGGGAAAAACATTTATTTTACTCGTGTGGTTGTTACCCTCGCTTTGCTCGGGCATCAAACTTCACACTCGCAAAATAAATTTTTTTTTCCCTAATTGCACAATGTACTATTATAAAATAGGGCTTGTATCGACCCTCAAATAATAAGCATGGATAACTTCGTAGTGGCCAGTGTGCTACGTTGAAATATGTATGTATGTGGGTTCCCAGGAAACGAAAAAGCAACAAATTTAAGAAATTACAATAGTCTCAGGGAATTACAATCTCTCAGCTTTTTACCTACATCATACTGCATTACATAAGGTTAGTATTAGCAATTCTTAGCTATTATTTCAAAAATAATCCTTTGCAAATTTATACTATGTATGTACTTGCATCTATAAAACATCACTTAATAAGTTTCCAGTCTAACTAAGAAAAATAATTTTTTCGAGAAATTCTACATTATTCATCAACATAGTTTCCTTCAAGCGTAATGCATTCATTCCAACGCTTCTCTAACTTTTCGATGCCTTTTTTGTAAAATGATTCGTCTTTGCTCTCAAAATAGGCCTCAGTTTCGGCAATCACTTCTTCATTGGAGCCAAATCTCTTTCCCTGGAGCATTTTTTCAGGTCATCAAAGAGCTAGCTTTAATTTGACCATCGTTTTCATGGACTTGTGGCACGGCGCATTGTCTTGGTAGAACAACACATTTTCCTTTTGCATGTGAGGCCGTTTTTCTTGATTTCTGCGCTCAATCGATCCAGGAATGCCATGTAATAGTCGCTGTTAATGGTATTATCTTTCTCAAGATAGTCGATAAACAAAATACGATTCTCGTCCCAAAATACGGATGCCATAACCTTGCCAGCTCGCTGTTGAGTTTTTGGTCGCTTTGGACGGTTTTCATTAGCTGCTGTCCACTTAGCTGACAATCTTTTTGCTTCAGGTGTGTAGTGGTGGATCCATGTTTCATCCATCGTCACATACCGACGCAGAAAATCCTTTTTACCGTGCTTGAACAGCTCCAAACAACGCTCTAAATTCTTGACGCGTTGTTGTTTTTGGTCAGGTGTGAGCTAACGCGACATCCACTTCGAAAACAACTTACGCATTCCCAAAGATTCGTGCAAAATTGTAAAAACACTACCTTCTGATATCTTTAAGGTGTCAGCTATCTCACGCAACTTTAATTTACGATCGCCCAAAACTATTTTATGGTCTTCGATGTTGGTATGACCGCGTTTAAATTTGGCATACCAGTCGATGATTGTTGATTTCCCTGGTGCAGAGTCCCCACAACACTTATCAAGCCACTGCTTTGCTTCAGCAGTATTTTTTCCATTGAAAAACAATGTTTGATTAACACTCAAAACTCTTTTTGATTTATTGTTTTAAGAATGACAAAAGTTGCTTCACCACAACCTCTGTAACTTCTGAACTAAATCTCAGATACTCATGAAATTTTGACGCTTAACGTTTGAAGGTTGGTATTGTCCAGAAATCATATGGATTTGACAATAGTGGTGCCGTCTATATGTCAGGCCGGTAACTTATTGAGTGACGTGTTATCTTCAGTAATATTGCGATACAAATATATACTAAGTTTTTAGTTTAGGCATTTCAAAGTTATGTGCTAGAATATTATTGTCATTCCTAAGGAATTTTCAGGTATTTTTTCGATGTTTGCCTTTACAATTTTATGTAAATTTTCTCACGGTTTTTTACATTTTTTCACATCACCAAATTTTACTCCAAAGTAGGGCTCGTGTGTGTAATATTTTATTCATTGTTTTGATATTTTAGAAATAAAGATCACTGATGAGGACTCGGATCAGAGTCGAAACGTTTGAAAGTATGTAACCTTACTATTAGAAATTTCTACCGTAATTTTCCAAAACACGTGACTGGAGTTTTATTCAGTTACAGTTTCGTAATTTTATAAGTTTTATAAAAATTCAGTTACAGTTTCGTAGTTTTAAGATACATATTATGAAAATTCAGTTGAGTTTCATAATATTAAGAATAATGTCAGAAAATTTCAGTACATTTTTTGCAATTTTAAGACACCTTCACGCAAAAATATCATAAATATCGTCAAATTTTACGTTACCTTTGTAACATAAAAATTTTGTAAATTTTCGAACATTTGTTACAGTGCTTTTGAGTTATTATTTCTGGATCCTAAAGCCAATTATTAACAACAACATCGTATAAAATTAAATATTGTAATTTTGAAAATTTCAATTTAATGCACGTGCACATGAAGAATCTTGACTGAATACTGAAAATGAGTCATCGCTTTTTCATATGCGACACGTCAATTTCATAGTACATAATATGTTACCGAATGATTGTCCAGGATGCATGTTTATAATTGAAAGACTTTAGACTCTTGATCCGTTTTATCTTGTAACTACAGTGCTAAACTTCCAAGGACTTGCTTAATGTCTATTTAAGTTCAAGGTAAGTTAAGTTTCCTGAATTTTTAAACTATACTATAAAATATAAATAAATACTAATGAATATATACTATATTTTTGACTTCATTCAAACTTTTCCAATTCAGAATCTGTTACATATTTTCATCATGATTTTCAGAATAAAAGATGAAAAGAAAAAATAATCCCGAGTAATAAGATAAGCATTTTTTTATATTTTTATTAGTTAAATAAAATAAATTCTAACAAAATGAGTTTTTTCCTAATCCACACTTTATCATGCCTATCAATAAATAGTGATTATTTATTAATAAGCGCCTGATAATAATAATTAATATTAAAGAACCCTTAGAACTTTACCATAAAAGTTCTTGATAGAGTTTTGCACACGTAATTTTAAGCAATTTAAAGTAGTTAATGTCCTTCGGTGTTGCAAACTTTTATAAATGAAATGTAAATAACTTTCTGAACATTTTGAAAGTTTTGGAATCGATGAATTGTTGAACACCCCCCCCCCCCCCCCACGCACAATTTTCTTCCATATACTTGACCTTTATTTTAAGCAATTAGTTAAATAAGTTATCCTGATGAAAATGCGTTTTACAATGAAATACAATAATCCAAAAATTGTCATTTTGCAAAAATTTGAAAATACATACACACTTTTTACAAGACTAATGAAGTTCTATTTTATAATGATTGTTTCAAAAAATATTTAGAATTTGACCAAAATCGTAGAATAATGGAAAAATTATTCCCACACTGAGAAAACGATTTGGTATAGCCAACAAAATAATTTTATTGGTATTTATGTCTCTAAAAAGTTTTGCTGGGTCTTTTCGCAGGCCTAACGAAACTTTTTTGATCGTCTAATAAAATAATTATTACTGTAAGGTGGGAAAAATATTTTTGGTGCTTTGAAATTTTCAATCGTGATGGAAAGAAATTCATTACTTATTTATTTAATTTTGATTGAAATCCATTTTTCTTTTGAAATAATTTTTTTTGTAAAATTTCATTAATCTAAATAGGTGATCGTAAATTTTGTTCGATTTTTTTTTTAGCTAAAAAAACTTTGTTTAGAACAACAAACTAAAGCCCAACAAAAAAATGTTGTCAGGGCAAATGAAAATTTTTCGCTGTAAAAATGCTATAATTTCAAAAGATATGAAACTTGTATACAAATCATAGTAAAGGTTGCTATAATTTTATAATAAAGTCTAATATAGCTTTTTCAAAGTTTTATACTTCACTGGGAAAAATTCTGACTGTAAAAAGTTTCTTCCTAAATTGAAGCGCTGGAGTTCAGTAAAAATTGTAAATTGTGACGCTCCGGGAATTTGTTAAATTTTGTAAAACTCTTCGAATTTTATTAAACGAGTACATTTTGTTGTAATTTTTCACAACATCTGGTAATTTTACAATTTATTGAAATTGTCAATAAACTGAAATTAGCTTTACAAAAAAATAACGTTTTTTTAGAATTCTTACAGTTTTAAGAAATTTAACAACTCATTACTTTTTGCAAAAATGACAATTTATTATCTTGTAATTATGAAAACACATTGTTTAACGAATAACAAAACATAATTAATAGTAAAATAAATAATTGCTGATAACAGCTAAACATTATATACCACGAATAAAATGCATGTCTCTTGCTATATAAAAAGTTGTGGATGTTGAAAAATAAAAAATACTAAAATC
Organism: Diplolepis rosae; assembly: GCA_030998225.1. Classification (NCBI taxonomy): domain Eukaryota; kingdom Metazoa; phylum Arthropoda; class Insecta; order Hymenoptera; family Diplolepididae; genus Diplolepis; species Diplolepis rosae. The sequence goes on along the minus strand of JAPYXD010000723.1, from coordinate 19,304,263 downwards.
TGTAAATATATAAATTATTCCAGCAATCTTTTACACAAATTTTCTTGGTAATGAATTCATAATACAAAGTAGATCTTTTATTCGAATTATATCGGAATTTTTATTTAAATTAAAAACTCACGAATAAATTTTGTAATTAGTTGGTGCTTAGATTTTTTAAATTGAAAAACATTTGATCTATTACCATTAGAAACTCAGTAATTTCTTTAATGAAGAAGATACAAATACTCAAAGAAATTTGAAATATTCTCACCTTATGAACTTGAGATTTGAAAAACTTCGGAAATCCGATGAATAAAAGAAATACGGAGATGGAAAACATAACGCCTCCAGCAATCCCAAGTTTCATTGGAAGCAACATTATGGCTTCGAAAAATCTTCTTAAGAAAAATAGACTTGCTTGATACTACGTAAATCAAATTTATTTGTTCGATCTTCTATAATCTTTCTAAATTTTAAATACACTAAGCGTTCTTCAGTTTTAGACTTTTTTCACAAAAATATAACACAATGAGCTAATTTTAAATAATAATAGTTGAGGTATAATCAATTTGTGAACTTGTAGATAAAATATAAACTCGAGTAGTTTTTAAAAATCTACGTAATCCAAAATAATGTATTTCATACTAATGAGATTTTAATCAAATCTAGAACGTTCTCGTCGCGGAGAAAGGCCGGAAGTTCTCCTCGCATTTGAAGGGTTTTTGAATGTACACATAATTTTGGGTCTTCACTGCATCCGAGATCTTTGTTCTTCTTACAAGAGTGACAACTGACTGCCAAGCATAATTTGCAGTTATAATGCAGCACCTGTAGAATTCCATCGTCAAGAACTGGTGGAGTTGCGCAGTTCACATAATATTCATATCATCAATCTTTATATTACCTTTTAAAAGAACATTAGATGAAAAAAATCAGAATTGTTATACTATTTTATAATTTTATTTTTATTGAAATTATATGTAACTCTACATGCAGTGCAATAAATATATATATTATAATGTAAGAATTGCAATTTCTTGAAGAAATGTTTTTTTGAAATTGTAGATTTTGGTAAATTTTATTGCCATTTTATAGAAATTATGAAAATTTTCTAAACAGCTACAAATACTTGTTAAAAAACTGCTATCAATCTGAGTAATTGATAATAATTTTAATTTTTGATTTAGAATTTTCCAAAAAATTAAAATTGTCACACTATTTTGATTTATTGTAATTTATCATATATTATTGTGGAAAGATATATCCAGGGATATATTTAATTTATAGGTGATATATCAGGATATATTTACATTGTCGAATTCCATTTAGAAATGATCAAGAAACCACATTGTTTTCCTACAATGCGAGTGTTTTTATCAAATTAAACGCAAGCGAATACAAATGTCTACAAAGAATTGAAACTATCATATTCTGGTTTATTGTCTTTTGTTGCATAACAATAGTTTCTATAATATATAATTAAAAATTAAAGAAAAATGTGTTTAATGATTGTCGGCTGTCTAATTATATTTTTTGGATCAATATTTTTCTGAATTAATATATAATTAAATTTTTTATTAGGAATAAATGGACTAATTCTATTAACAGCTTTTATACTTCATGAAAAAATTTCAATAAATTTTATAGAAGTAGTAGACGTTCCATTAATTATAAATTAAATTGATGATTAATTATGAATTTATTAATTCTCGAAATAGGAAAATTATAAGAAAATATTTAAAGTAAATGAAAGTTGGAGACAAATTTCATGAAAAATATCAATTGAATGAAACATATTAAAGAAGATTCTTTAACAATACTAAACAAATTATTCGAAAATTTTACAAGTATATTTCAAGAAATCTTTAAAATATTGAAGCGGAAATTGAATTTTATAGAATATTAAGGAATTTTTCAGGGACTAGAAATAAGAATTTTTTCTTAAGATTTTGTAATATACTTGGAATAATTGTTGGTTAATCCAAACAAAATTTAGTCGAATCAACCAAAGAATTTGTTTGTTCTTATCAATAATGGTTTGTTTTGATACGACTTTGTTAAGTCAAACAAATATTCTAGTTAGTTCAACCAAATTTTGTCTGATTGAACCAAAGATCTTGGTTCATTTAACCAAATGGCTCGGTTAGATTAAGTAATCTGTTTTCTGGGTCTACACTTAGAAAAAAGATTTGATTCAATCAAAGAAAATTATTTGTATAAAAGACTCTCTTTGATTTGAAAAAATGATTTATTTGAATTAAATAAAATTTGTTTGATTCAAACAAAGTTTCTTTGAACCAAATAAAAATTTGTTCAAATCAAATAAATTTCCGCCTCAAATAAAACTAATTATATATTTTACCATATGAATGGATTAATTTCTTTGTTTTGAAGAAAAATTTATTTGATCAAAACAAATATTTTAAAGAATTTCAAATCTTTCTGTGGAAAAAAAATTAGTTTTAAATAAATATTTATTTGGCCCAAAGATATTTTGTTTGAATTAAACAAATGTTAATTAATTCAAATAAATCTTTTGTTTAGATAAAAAACTTGTAAACAAATTATTTTCTTTCATTCAATCAAATTTTTTTTCTCAATCTTGTATAGAAAGCACATAAAGAATTTATCGAAATTCCATAAAAATTTTAAAATATTCCTCAGAGTTTAAATCGTAATTTCCTAAAAATTAAAACGGATTCGTATTCTGTGAAAATTCGATAGAATTATCAAAGATTTCACAGCATCTGAACAAAAGTATATTAAAATTTGATGCAGTTTTTCGATCAAAAACCACATAAAACCCTAAGGTTTTTTCGGTTTCAAATGCCCAAAGTAAAGAATAATTTATGAAATTATAAATAATTATAGCATTATAAGTATATTTTCTATTTAGGAAAATGTTCTAAAAAGATGACAAATTGTAATATGAATAATAAACTATGATATGAAAAATGAAGGTTTAATCAGGATGGATTTTTATAAAGTTAAAGTTAGACAGTAAGTGTAACTTGTAGTGTCAAGAGCAACACCTATTATTGAGCGTGAAAGTGGCAAGTGTATTAAATAAATATGAGATTCTATAGATTCTCCAGCCATAGTTCGATTCACGATCAGCTGGGGTTGCCTGAACACTACTTTTTGAAATGTAGGAGGTAACGAGGGCAGACCTTCGATATACCAAGACCCTAATTATTTAAGAATTTATATGAAACGGACCGTTCGACCTTCCTTTAATTCTTCCGCGATCCAAGTGGAGGCATTTTTCCAGCTTATAGGTGCGATATTTCTCACGGCTCAAGTCTATGTATTAAAATCTATTCTTTAAATTATAATATGTAGACTGTTAGAAATTCCTACCGTAATTGTCCGAAACACGTGACTGAAATTTTATTCAGTTACAGTTTCGTGAAATTAAGATAGAATTTCAGAAAATTCAATTACTTTTTAGTAAATTTAAAAAAAAGTTTCTTAATTTTCTGTTAGAAAGTGTTGAATATTCTGATACTTGTATCTGAAAATTCTGAAACTTGTAACAGGAATAATTTAACGTTTTGCATAACTGAAGTTTTATGCAGTTACATGTTACTTAAAATTTTGTTACAATTTCGTAAAATTAAAATAGAATTTCAAAAAATTCAGTTACTTTTTAGTAAATTTTAGAAAAAGTTTCTTAATTTTCAGTTAAAAAGTGTTGAATATTCTGATACTTGTATCTGAATATTCTGAAACTTATTAACAGGAATAATTTTACGTTTTGGGTAACTAAAGTTTTATGCAGTTACATGTAATTGAAAATTTTGTTACAGTTTCGTAATTTTATGATAAATTTTATAAAAATTTTGTCACAGTTTAGTAGTTTTGAGAAATATTTTATGAACATTCAGTTTAGTTTTAAAATATTAAGAAAAATTTCAGAAAATTAAGTACATTTTTCATAATTATAAGTTACCGTTGCTCAAAAACATTATAAATATCGTCAAATTTTACGTTACCTTTGTAACATAAAAATTTTGTAAATTTTCGAACATTTCTAACATTGTAAGTATAAATAAAAAATATTAAAATCTGTAAATATATAAATTATTCCAGCAATCTTTTGCACAAATTTTCTTGGTAATGAAATCACAAGACAAATTGGACACTTTTATTCGAATTCTATCGGAATTTTTATTTAAATTAAAAACTCACGAATAAATTTTGTTATTAGTTGGTGCTTAAATTTTTTAATTGAAAAAGATTTTATCTATTACCATTAGGAACTCAGTAATTTCATCCGATGAATGAAAGAAATACGGAGATTTCTGAAACTAGTCACATGAATAATTTTACGTTTTGAGTAAATGAAGTTTTTTTGCAGTTACATATAACTGCAAATTTTGTTACAGTTTCCTGATTTTATGATAAATTTTATAATAATTCTGTTACAGTTTAGTAGCTTTGAGATACATTTTATGAACATTTAGTTGAGTTTCAGAATATTAAGAAAAATTTCAGAAAATTCAGTACATTTTTCACAATTGTAAGATACCGTTACTCAAAAACATCATAAATATCGTCAAATTTCACGTTACCTTTGTAACATAAAAATTTTGTAAATTTTCGAACATTTCTGACATTGTATAAATAAATGCATGCAAAATATAAAATGAAGAAATATCTTTTATGTATAATAGAAGAAAAATATTAAATTATTGGAATCAATTCTTTTTGTGATTTAAAAGTATTTTTTTCCTAATAAGTGTGATAAACTAAATATAATTTTTATTCATTTTTCCACTTTCACAAACATTTAAATATTCTCGAGTGTTGGAACCAGTATTCTAAATACTTTTTTCAAAATAGAATTTTCTCAAACCTTGCAAAATGTATATTTTTATCGTCCACAACAAAAAAAAAGTTACTTTCAGTTAAATATCTATAATATTTGCTTTTAAAATCTAAAATGCTGTGTACTTCATATTTCCAAGTATGCAGTGGAAAATCAATTTTAAGCTAAATTTACGGTTAGAAATATTTTTCAAACAATTCACTTAGTTTAGTAATTGTAAATTTTATATTGCTTGTATATCGAAATAGATGAATTAAATGTTTTTTGTATTCTTCTTGTGAGTATGTGAGGGAGATGGGGGGGGGGGGGGGGTCACATAAATTGTGCTATCCAAAATTTGAAGCATTTTAGTTCTCTGATTATTTGGAAAATTAGGTATGGATATTATTAAAATTAAATTATATTTAAAGTTGTATTCGTAAAATCTCGGGTATTATAAAATATTTATTTTGCTTATTGGTTGATTGTCAGCAATAAAGAATGATATACATGAGGAACAAATTTTTTCATTCTTGAAGTAATATTTTTTATTAGATAAAAACCTTATAAGATTCATCTTGAGTTCAAATATTTTGTAAATAAGTACAGTTTTCTTATTTTTCATTATTCCCAAATAACTTATCCTGCAATGACTTAATAATTCCTTAACAAATTAACAACATGCTTTGGTAACATAACTATGATTAATTATAGTTAAATTTTTAGAAATAGTATATCGAAAACATATATTTTTTGGAAACTTTTTGTAAGTATAAATCTTTCTGAATTTGAATTAGATTTATTCAATTACTGACCTTTTTCTTGAGTAATTAATATGAATGAAGTATTTTTCAATATTATTTTCAATCCGATTTATCTATTCATTACTATCAAAATTCTACTGATTCAAATTCAGTTTGCATTTTTCTATCGCAGTTATACTAATATAATTATCTATCATTGCACTGATATTCTATTACATATTATTCTATTTATACGTAATGAAAATTCTTTATAATCTTCAATTTAAATTGAAGATTTCAATTTCAACACTCAAAGTAACATTAGCAGTTTTTACTTTCATCAAAAGTTAATTGCTAAATACACAGTCTTTTCATAATACATTTCTTTCGCAACTTATGCAATAAACGTTATTGCAATAAAAGTAGAAAACAGAGTAGTTCTGATCTGAAACTCATGGAAAAATAAAGATTTATAACAGAAAATTTCTTCATGTTTGATTTCATTGTCAATGCTACGTACTTATAAACCATAAATATATACAAGAATATTTGTATTGTATTTATACAACAAGGTCTCTCAAGAAAAGAATCAATGCCGACTTGGTACAGCTTTAGAACTTGAAGATTTGCGATCTCCTTCCTTGTAATTTAAAAATCCAATAAAATGATAGTAAAAATATTTAGTTTCGATTTTATCAATCCAGTTCAGATTTTAGTTTTGATAATTAAAATTGTAATGAATCCTATTAACAAGATATATTTCCATCAGAGATTTACTCAGTTTCAATTGTTTCGAAATTTACCAACCATGGATTGGTTTATACTGAGTATGGATAGCAACTGGTACTGGATAAGGTTTTGGCACATGTACTGGGACAGCCACATGAACTGGATATGGTCTATCAACATGAACGTATTTTTCTACTGTAACTGGATAAGGTTTAGGAACCGGAACTGCGTAAGGTCGATCGACAGGAACCGGTACATGAACAGCTTTTTCTACTGGGACATGAACGATTTTTTCAATATGAACAGGATAAGGTTTTGGGACTGGGACTGCAACATGTACTGGACGGTCTACCGGTACTGCTACTGGACGATCTACCGGCACTGCTACTGGCCGGTCTACTGGATATGCTACCGGTCGATCTACGTGTTTTATTAATGTTTGTATCACTGGTACAGCCACTGGATACGGATGTGGGACTGGTTGAGGCACTGGAACCGGATGAGGTACTGGAACCGGTTGAGGTACTGGAACTGCAGGAGCTGGAAGAATCAAATATATGAAAATGTATACAACATATTATTTTGTCCAACAAACATGTGGAATGATGATATTTTACATAGTCTGGAAAAATTAGCAAAACGAGCGATTTCTTCGATTAAATGACATGTTTCTCATGACGATTGTGTTTCGTAGATTCAATGAATGGACGTCAGTTGTCGGATATGAAAGAAAAAATAAAACTTTGACAAACTATTTTGATAAACGAAAAGCGGCTTTTTTACATTCTCATCATGGATGAGAAGGCATTGGTTTTATGTGAAAAATGACTTTCGAAAATTTCATCAAATCTTTACGTTTTGAGACCCCCTGAGTCCGAAAAAAGGGTTTTTACGAAAGTGTCTGTCTGTCTGTCTGTCTGTAGGTCGTTAATACTGCTTTTAGATAGTGCTCATAAATTTCTAAAAATTATACTAATAACATTTTTTGTTTAAATCAAAATTAGAAATGTTACAGCATATTCAAATTCGAAAAAAGTCAATATCAAAATTCCATTTTCCAGTTAAATTATACGAGATACGAAAATACGTTATGATACAATATTATTGAATACATAAAGACCTACAAATTTGAATTGTAACATTTTTTCATAAGATGCATATTTTTTTTTTTAATTCAAAAATAATCTATTGAAAATCCGAAATTCAATTTTTTAACAATAATATGTGAAATACGAAAAAAACGTAAGAATACAAAGTTGTTCGTTTCAAAAAGATCTACAAGTTTTGTCTTACACAGTTTATGAAAAACCATACATTTTTCGTTTCAATTCCAAAAAATACGATTAAAATTCAATAATTCCATTTTTCAGCCAAAATATATGAGATACATAAAAAAAGTTTAGATGAAAAATTATTTGCCTAAATGAGGTCTACACATTCTTATTGAGAAATTTCTCGACAGGGTGTATATTTAATGTTTTGATTTTTAATATTTAAAAAATTCGATTTTTTTCCTTCCATTTCTGCTATTTCTTTACTGTTTTGTATAGTTATTTTAAAAAAAAACGTTTCTTTTTTAAACAACCCTTTTAATGATTTCAGTCACTGAAACCTTACTTGTTAAAATTGGTAAAACAGTACAATTGTAAAGAATATTTTCCCCGAAAAAATAAACCATGATTAAAGAACATCCAATCGTTTTTAAAAAATTGGTGAGAAATGATAGTAAGGAAAAATTCTATTACCAAAAACTTTTGATTAAATTTTCACAAATGAATTTTCTCCGTGTACCTTAAGGTAGTTTTCATCTACGAAAATTAGATCTCAGGCAAAAATAGATAATTTTGATTTCAAGAATAGCAATATTATTATTGAAAGGCTATTTTGGAAGAGAAAAGATTAATTAACATGAAAAAAATTTGAAACACAGAAAAATAATTTTATTAATAAATTTTATTTTTGCCCCAACTTTTTTTCTTATCGCTTCTCACCAAATTTTAAAAAATTATGCGATTTAAATAAATTACAAATCACAATTTCAAGAAAAAAATTCCCTACAACTTAACCATTTTCAATTTACAAAAATGAATAAATTATTATCAAATTCAGCAATTTGTTTATAAAAATTTCGTTTTGGAAAATGTTTTTTAATGGTTTCAGCCATTAAAGAATTTATTATTAAATATCAGAAACGGTGAAGTTGTCGGAAATCTTTTCTCTGAAAAAATGATTCATAATTTATTAGAATCGTACAATTTTTTTAAATTTGGTAAGAAGCAATATGAAAAAAGGTTGGGGCAAAAATAAAATTTATTAATAAAATTATTTTTCTGCATTTCAAATTTTTTTCATGGAAATTAATCTTTTCTCTTCCAAAATAACCCTTCAATAATAATATTGCTATTCTTAAAAGCAAAATTATCTATTTTTTCCTGAGGTCTAATTTTCGTGGATCAACTACCTTAAGGGGGGAAACCCATGTAAAAATTTCAAAAAATCGTCAGGTCGCAAACTTCAACAGATTGAAAAAAATCAGTTTTTTGAAGACTCAGAAGGTCTATTGTATGGACCTGGAATTGCAGATTAATCGGTAAGTAACTAAAACTGGTCGTTATACTATACTAAAACATTAAACGCGATTATGTTGAAACTGTATTTTTAAAAACTGCTTGTGTTGTAACTCGAAAAGTTATCGACCGATTTGTCTGAAATTTTGAGAGGCTTTTCTCCACATTATTATCGAAAGGATGAACCTAAAATTTCAGATATTTCGTGTTAATAAAATACTTTTTGGGGGTCAAAAATGTCGAAAAAATAGCCCAAAATTCTATCTTATTTTTCAAAGGCTTATTTTATATTGAGTTTTATGTTTTTTTTCAGTGTTAAAGGTTTATCCTTCCCGTTAATATGTTATAAAAAGAAAGAAATTTAATTTTTTTGTTTCAGATCAATAGTTAATGTGTGATAAATAGAGCACTTTTGGACCTCACGCCGAAGACGACAGACGAAAAATTATCCGGAGCCGCCATTTTGGAAGGAAATAAAAAAATAAAAATTTGTTCATACTTTAGAAAGGTTAAATAAAGTTATGTAAAAAATTTAAAACAATAAAATTATTTGATCACCTTCAAAAACATTTTTAAAATATGACTGATTTTGAGGCGTTTACATGGACTTCCTCCCTTAAGGGGATCCGCCACCTATAATATTTTTTGAGTTTAGACCTTCCATATAATTTTTTTTATGTTTAGTACCATTATTTAGAAAGGTTTTGGTTTTTTTTTAAATTCCATGACCTTTATATTTAACTAAAAATTTTGAGTTTTTTTTAGAGATTCTTTTACTTTGAATAACTTTGTTTTTTTGAAATCAATTTTCATGATTCTTTTTTTATTTATTTCCTTGAAATGTGTAGCATCTTTTTGGGCAAGGAAAGCACTGTAGCTAAAAAAATAACTACAAATTTTTTTTCATATTCTGGGACATTTATATTTATTTATTTATTTTATTTATGACTTTTTTTCAGTCATATTACCTTATTTTCCATACCCAAAAAGTTACTACACATTGTAAGGAATAAAATGAGAAAAGAATCATGACAATTGGTTAAAAAGAAAAAGTTATTCAAAGTAAAAAAATGAACTTTATAATTTTCAATATTTTTTGATATTTTCAAACGTTGAAAATACACTCACCAACTGGATTAAAAAAAATTGATGGATGATGTTCCTGATGTGCTGGAACTGGATATTCATTAACCGGCGCTGGAACTTGATGAATTGGTGCTGGTTCTACTATAGGAGGTCCGTAAATTTGACCTCCATGTTCCTGTTGATAACCATATTCCAGACCGTAAACTCCCCTTTTTCCATGACTTTTCGAATTAATTGAACTAATTTGATCTCGCTTTTCAACCGTCACAGCCGATACAGCAAAAAACAGCGTCATTATCTGTAAAATAAACACAACACACAATTAAATTACTTTTAATTTCTGGAGACAATCCTCAAATTCTTAAGGCTAATAGTAAATGTAATTTTGTACTTCCTTTGATGAAAAATTCGATAAATTAATATTTTATACAAATTGAAGAATTTAAAACTCTAAGTATACAAAATCGATTAATTACACCAAGAAACGGTAGCAATTATTGAATTAATAACACTCGCGACTACACTCATGCAGACACATGTTAGTTTTATTTTTTAATTAACTGTCACTGAGGAAAAGAAGCACAATCCACACTTTTCTGGTAATTTTAAATTATAACAATAAGACAATAAGTACCAAAATGAACTTCATGATGAAGTTGGTTCCTGCTGGCTTCGAAGTCGAAGAAAAACTGAGTTTGCTCTCTATTGTGACCCCCATAAGTATTTATAGGGCTCATTGTCTCATGCATCAGTTTGGAACAACTCATCGATTGCCGATTCGATAACTTTCGCTGTTTCTAATACTTGGGTGTCAGCCAAAACTGCGTCTCTTTCCTATCTCCAATTTTTCCTCAGGTTGTAAGTGTGCAATGTTTCAAAATATGATTTGCATAGCTTTTAATTTAAAATGTAAAATGTATTAGCGCAGATCCTTTGATTAATTATCGAAAACTAATGAAATTCATACTAAATTTTTTTTATTAGAGTAACTAAATTATCTTTTTCAATTTAAACAAATGGACTGAAAACAAATTAATTTAGTTAACTCACCTAAAACATTTCCTTAAATTTCCTGAAAAATTTAGAAAAAATATATTTATTTTAAGGTAGTTGTGCCAAAATTCGGGTCAGTGGAAGAAAATTTTTTTTTATGATTTCAAGACATTAAAAGCATTATTTTTTAAGAGAACAATTTAAAACTTACACAAAATAATACTTTTAATAATGTTTTTTCTAGTAGAATTTTTCCTTTCTATCGCTTCTTACCAATTGTTCAAAAATGATTAGATTTTCATAAATCATGATTTATTTATCAGGGGAAAATATTCTCTACAATTCTACTATTTCTAATTTTAAAAGTAAAGTTTTCAATGGCTGAAATCATAAAAAGAAACATTCTTTTTTAAATAACTGTATTTGATGATTTTTTACTTATTTTCAAAATTGGAAACAGTAGAGTTGTAGAAAATATTTTCCTTTAAGAAACAAGCCATAATTTATGAAAATTCAATCCTTTTTTTTTAATTGGTAAGAAGCGATAGAAAGGAACAATTCTATTACATAAAGATTTAAAATATTATTTTTCATAAGTATTAATTTTTTTCATAAAAAGTAATGTTTTTATATAAGATACAACTGATAATATTTCAAGTCTTAAAATGAGTCGCTTCGAGCAAAAGGAAAGGAAATATTGTTGTAAATAAAGTTGGAGCAAAAGAAAGACAAGTTTTCTTCAGCGATAAAGCGAAACAAAATGAAGTTAGAAGAAAAGAGTGACTCGGTTGTTTCGCTTTTGCTCCAACGTTAAAGCGAGACAACCGAGTAACTCTTTTCTTCCAACATCATTTTGTTTCGCTTCAGCGATGAAAAAAACTTGTCTCTCTTTTGCTCCAACTTTATTTTGTTTCGCTTTACCGCTGAATAAGATTTGTCTTCCCTTTGCTCGAACCGTTTTAATATTTCACTTTTCTATGACAATAATATTTACTTTCCTTTTGTTCTAAGCGCCTCAAATCATTAAAACTTTTTTTTCCAGAGATCTGATTTTTGGCACAACTACCTAAACTAAACCATTTTGTTGAACAAACCATGATCTTTGATTAAATCAAACAAAATAGAGTTTAATACAAAAAAATTTTAGTTACATCAACTGAAATATATTTTTTATTCATCCAAATGGATTGGCCAAATAATAATCTGTGGCTAATTTAACAAAAAATGTAATTATTAAGAAAATTGTTTCGTTTTAATGTAAATGCAGCCAAATTTTGGTTAGATTATCTACATTTTTTGTGCATAATAAACTTTTGAAGGTGATCTCACCCATTTAAAATGTTTACTGTTCTTTAGTAAAAGACACGTTACTTTACTTCGAGTTTCATAAGTTCTATGAAAGAATTCTAATTGTTTCTAATGTAATTGTTTATGTAATTTCTGCTCGAAAATAGCACCTGAACGTGAAGCTTACTTTTTCAAAGCCTGTAACGAGTTACCTTTAATGTTACTTTAATTAATGTAGTTCGTTCACGAAAATTAGACCTCAGGCAAAAATAGATAATTTTTCTTTCAAGAATAGCAGTATTATTATTGAAGGGCTAATTTCAAAGAGAAAAGATTATTTTTCATGAAAAAAATTTGAAACACAAAAAAATAATTTTATTAATAAATTTTATTTTTGCCCAAACTTATTGTCTTATCGCTTTGAGACAAATTTTTAAAAATTATGCGATTCTAATAAATCACGGTTCATTTTTTTAGGAAAAAGATTCTCTACAAATTGGTCGTTTCCAATTTTTGAAAATGAATTCTTTAATGGCTGAAATTATAAAAAAACAATTTTTCAAAACAACATTTTCATAAACAAATTGCTGTATTTGATAATAATTAATTCAATTTCAAAAATAGGAAACGGTCATGTTGTAGAGAATCTTTTTTCTAAAAAAATGAACCATGATTTATTAGAATCGCATCATTTTTTAAAATTTGGGTAAGAAAATAAGTTTGTGCAAAAATAAAATTTATTAATAAAATTATTTTTTTGTGTTTCAAATTTTTTTCATGAAAAATAATCTTTTCTCTTTCAAATTAGCCCTTCAATAATAATACTGCTATTCTTGAAAGCAAAATTATCTATTTTTGCCTGAGGTCTAATTTTCGTGAACGAACTACCTTAAGAAGTACTCTTCAAGTTACTTTTCAAGAATATAATACGGATATATTAATATATAAAAAGGTAAATAGAATATATGCAAGTGACAAAGTAACAATAAAATGGAAGAAAAAATGTTTATTTAAAATTTAATATAGATGTTAAAAACCCGTTCTGAAAATGAAAGTAGACTAGAGTAGCAATGAACTTGAATTGGTAGACTAACGAAAATTTTATAATGACCTAGACGTGCAGAAACAGGATGTCGAACGTGGAAACGCTTAATTAAAATTCCTTCAATGCATTGTAAATGCGTAACTTTAACTAGGTTCTCATTCGGTAATGAAAGTGGCGCGTGAAAATTCATTACTGCACTTTAGACTAATCTTTATCAAATCTCTCTGATCGAGAATTGAATTCTAATGTGGGAAAATTAACACCTAATAATTAGACGACTAAACTTTAATATAATTTTCAATAAAAAATCTAATACCTTCTCATATGTGAAAATATGTTCTGTTTTAAAATATTGTAGATATGAATCACATTTTATCAAAGTTACTAAATTTGTTTTTGATTTTATATGTAAAAGGAAATTCGATTTACTTAAGGCTCTATCAGCCTTAAGGAACAACTTCACATCATGAAACTCGCACTTCGCGCTCGATTTTCTGTATACATTTCTGTAACTTTCTAATAAGTTACATGATTGAAAAAAATCTATTTTCTTCCAAATATCTAAAAAAGGAAAAAAATTCGTAGACTGTTTTTAAGCAAATGATATTTTATTTTAACTCATATTTTGTATTTTACATATTGTGGTTAAAAAATGGAATTATTGAAAAAAAAAGAAAAAAACTGCCTGCTTGGTGAGCACATTCTCATCGCGCTCCGTTTTGTTTGGACCTAGCGCTTCGCATTCGGTTTTAAATTCCTCGCATACATTCTAGTTTATTTCTTGTAATTTGATAATGAAGCTCAAGTCAATTTTATAATATTGTAGATGTGAATTACATTTTCTCAAAGTTACAAAATTTGTTTTTAAATTTAAGTGAAACAGGAAATTCAATTTACTTAAGGCTCTATCAGCCTTAAGGAACACATTATCATCATGACACTCGCGCTTCACGCTCGATTTTCTGTATATATTTCTGTAACTTTCTAATAATTTACACGATTAAAAAAATTTTATCTTCTCCGAAATATCTCAAAAAGGAAACAAAATTCGTAGAATATTTTTAAGTAAACGATTTTTTATTGAAACGCTTATTTTGTATCTCACATATTGTGTTTAACAAATGGAATTTGTGATTTTCAATAGTGTTTGTTTAAAACCAAAATATAAAATATACATCTTGTGAAAAAATGTTCTACTGAGAATTTGTTAACCTCATTTAGGCAAATAATTCTCCATCTCAACGTTTTTATCGTATGTCACTTATTTTGTTTAAATTTTAATTGTATTTTTTTAAATTAAAATGAAAAATATACATTTTATCAGAAACTATGTCGGACAAAATTTGTAGATCTTATTGAAACGGAAAATTTTTCAAACTTACATTTTTTTCGTATTTCACATATTATTGTTAAAAAATTGAATTTTGGATTTTCAATAGTATTTTTTAAATTAAAAAGAAAAATATACATCCTTTCAAAAAATGTTGCGGTTCAAACTTGTAAATCTTAATGTACTAAACAATTTTGTATCATAACTTCTTTTTCGTATTTCGTATAATTAAACTAATTTATTTATGAGCACTACCAGATTTTTTTAAAAACACAGAATATGCTTTTATTTTGACGATTTTTGTCGGATGTGGCTGGTTAACGAACTCGTCCTTACTTTTTCGGCTCCGACAAAGTATGCCAAAGCTCAATTAAATCGGCTAATTCTATCGAATTATCGAGTATACGACTCACTGCCACTAACTACTACAGACAGACATTTTCGTAAAACCGTTTTTTCTCGCTCAGGGGATCTCAAAGCGTAAAGATTTGATGACAATTTCGAAAGTCATTTCTTCTTATTATGAGAATGTAAAAATATACAGGAAATTAATTTTCTTTCTAATTAGGATATGCATTATAGTAAATAACTAAGGACTTTTCAGGTATAATAAAAACGTAACTTTGATCATTAAAAGATTCCTGTTAAATTACGTACAAAAATCTCTTCACCTGACTTTAACCTGGCATGAAAATCTGAAACAGGTCTGGGTCTGGTTCATACAGCGGTAAAAATTCTGCATGAAACTAAAATATTAAAATATGTATTGAATATTTTATCAACTTCTTGTAGATTTAGAATTTGATTTCACGTAGTTCATATTATATCGACCTTGGAAAAAACTTTACAAGGCTTGCATTTCTTGCAAGTTTTATTAAAATGAAGAAAAAAAAATAATAGCACGTAAATATAATTCGATAT
Organism: Diplolepis rosae; assembly: GCA_030998225.1. Classification (NCBI taxonomy): domain Eukaryota; kingdom Metazoa; phylum Arthropoda; class Insecta; order Hymenoptera; family Diplolepididae; genus Diplolepis; species Diplolepis rosae. The sequence goes on along the minus strand of JAPYXD010000723.1, from coordinate 19,288,770 downwards.
GGCGAAAACTACCTTGTTGTCTGTAAATCTATTATTGCCGACACCGATTATACAGGTGCTACAAACCTCTTTGATGAATAATGAATGTCAGGTAGCGTAGCATTAGAACTGGCTCGTATTAGAAAATGAAAGTCAAGAAAGTCAACTCTTGACTTCCCAACGCGGAAGACTTCTCTTATTACAAAAAACGATGCAAGGAGCGACATCAAGTCACACATGTAATACGCTTTTCTAACAATAACAAAGTTCATTCAATGTTTTTCTCGATTTTACGATTCTGCATATTTAAATTGACAATTTCGATTTCACATTCCTTATAAAAGAAATAAATCCTACCAACTTCCAATAATAAAAAATATATGTTTTCTTATCACAAATAAAAGATAATAAATGAAATATTTAAAAATTTTCTTCAAGTGATTAAGCGTGAAATTTTATATTAGTTTAAATAATTTTCTTATTGTTTGATTTAGCAATTTTTTTTTAATTTAGCTAAATAATTTAATATGCTTGAAGGAAAATTGTTTGTTTGGCTTCGCCTTTTTTAATTCAAAAAAATATTTCCGTTGATTGATATAAATTCACTTATAAGACATACAGTCGATCAAGTGTCAAACACTTTTCCTATCGATCCACTTTACGGAAGGCAAACGTGTATTCGCTGGTGAAAATGGATGTAATAAAAGTCAAGTTGAAAGTTACATCCTCGATAAATTATTCTTTCATCGAGAAAATATATTCTGTTTGTTGTTTAGAGTGGAGGTAATTCCAGATTTGAAAATTATAAGTGTTTTCGAATCAGGTTTTTAATTTTTCATTGCAATAGTTCGTTATTGGACACTAAAAAAGTAGCAAAATGCATGGAAAATAAAAATAATTAAAAATTTAGAAATTGTGTTGATGTGAATTCACTTTTTTCAAAGTTACTTCGATTTTGATGAATGCATTCTCATCGTGACACTCGCGCTCGAAAATCACAACCGGAAAGAAGAAATTAAGACTTGCAATTTTAAGAAGAATAAATTAGCTGAGTTCCGACATGAATCTGATTCAAAATGATAAGAATGTAAAAAATGCACACATACCCTACAAATTTATAGACATTTTTGAAGCAATCAATTTGGTATCCTGACATTTTTTCGTATCACGCTTACTTTAACTAAAAAATAGGATTCTTCATTTTCAATGTTATTATTTTGAATTAAAACGAAAAATATACAAGTTATCAAAAAATCTGTTGAAAGAAAATTTGTAGAGCTTATGTAAGCTAATAATTTTACATTCAGACTGTCTTTTCGTATCTCGCATATCTTGGTCGAAAAGTGGAATTTTTGATTTTCAATAGTATTTTTTGAAATTAAAACGAAAAATTCAAATCTTATAAAAAATGTTTACATTCTTATTTGTAGACATTCTTTCTAGTAAACAATTTTGTAGGATAAGGTTGTTTTATATCTGGCATATTTTGGTTGAGGAATGAAATTTTTTATTTTTAATATTGGATTGGCAACAAAGTAATTTCGTTTTTTTTCATGATTTTCAAAGCAAGTTTATTAATACAAATAACAAACATTAATCAATTATGTATTGACCATTTTGTTCGATGGACTTTTGCCATCCTTCACTCAGCTTCATAATCCCGCTTTCGTAGAAAGTTTGGTTCTTAGAGGCAAAAAAGTGAATCAACTCATTTTTAACAGCCTCATTTGAATCGAATGTTTTTCATTCAAATTGTTTCGATGTGAACGGAATAAATGATAATCGGATGTTGCAAGGTCAGGACTATACAGTGAATGAGGCATCACTTCCCAGATAACTCTAATAATTTTTTGCAAGTGACCAAAGATGTATGTGCACTGATAGAAAGGAATGGCTGTTACAACGATATTTATGATTAATTTAACCTTACCTTATTGCTGGCATAGATACAGCAATATGAGATTTGTATTTTAACCATCTGAATATAACTGAATAAATATGAACGAATTAACCATATTATTGGTTGCTATGGAAAAATGTATTGTTCGCCTTCCCATATTATATTTCTGATTCGACCAGTTTCACTTAACAATATTTTGATTTCTGTATTTAACATCCTGCGTTGTTCAGAGAGACATATTATTTTATAAATACAATTATAAATTCCCAACCTACAATTGAATGGCTAAAACTCCCGAACCATTTCTATCAGTGTGGTTTGGCGTTACCTTGATGGAAGATGACGCCTTTACGAGTTGTCAGTTCTGTCCGCTTTTCCTGGATTTCCTTGTCCAGTTATTGCATTAGCTGGCGACAGTAGACATTTGAATTGATAGTTTGGTTCCTTGGGAGCAGCTCAAAATAAACAATACCTTTGAAATCCCACCAAACACTCAGCATAACCTTCTTTTGATGAATATCGGCTTTTGATGTCGATTGTGCTCCATGATCTTTGTTGCACGACGTTATCGTAAACAACCCATTTTTCATCGCCCGTTATGATTCGCTTTAAAAATCGATCGGTTTCGTTACGTTTCAGCAGTGAATCACAAATGGAAATTCGTTTGGTGAGTTGAATTTCGTTCATTTTTATGAGGAACCCAAAGATCGATCTTATTAACGTAACCAAGTTATTTTAAATTGCTTTTATTTTGTCGTCGTCAACTTCAGTTGGGCGTCCAGAGCGTGGTGCATGTTTGAGGTGAAAATCTCCGAAACGAAAACGAGCAAACCAATTCTGGCACGAGCGTTCTGTTAACGATTTTTCACCATAAACAGCATGCAACTTTTTCCGAGCTTGCACCGCGTTTTTACCTTTTCGGAAGTAATAAAGTAAAATGTGACGAAAATTAACGTCTGGAATCTCCATTTCAAATCAATGCAAAACAATAAATAAACAACAAAACTTGAAACATTTGTTTTACTGAATAATCTATGAAACGTCAGCTGTTAAATACCATATATAGCCTGAAGTTTGCAATGGAGAAGAACAACTTCGAACGAGTAAAGTCATCTAGCGGAACAAAGCGAAATGACTTTGTTGCCAACCCAATAAACTACATCGTAAACTATGTCATTATTTGTGAGTGTATATGACATCGGATACAATGTCGTTTCCGACGTCGTTTACGATTCCTTTTCCAACGTCACCTTTTTTATTAGGGAAGAGACTGAAAGTAAATTTTTGACACATTCATTATTTATTAATATTTTTCAATACGTCGTGAACGCTATCGAATCTGCTCCCAAATTACGATATAGCTTACGAAGTAGTTTACAACGTCCTTTATGACGCTTCCGGTATATTTTTTTATTGGACTAACAGTTTTTAATGATGAAAGAAGTAATAAATTATCAATCAAAAATTCAATAGAACAAGTAATAAATTTATCAAAAATTTACTTTTTGCGCATTAATGCGTTTTTATTCTACAGTTGAGAGTAGCGTAATGTTGTGTATTACGATACAGAAGAACATAATGCAAAAATTGAACTGCGCATGCGCCTATTATGATACAGTGGAGTATAATCTTCTTCTTATTCTTCTTCTTCGTACAGCGTTGGCACCGTACTGACAAAGCCTTGTACATTTGAACTGCGCATGCGTCGATTACAATACGCTACTACTACACAAGATCGAGAAAATCAAAATGGCTGGAAGTATTCGCAAAATGTCAAGTGAGATGAGCGATAATCACGGTTATTTCGACCTTTTCAAGGATCAAGATAACTCGTAAATACGCCGAAGTCACATAAAATAGAATATGCGTCAATATATCTTTTTATCCTGAAAGGCGCTGGTGCGCATGTGCCGAAATTTGACGTCATTTCCGGATTTTTCGTCAGGTTTTGTATAGAAAAACGATATTTACTGTTATAAATTAATATACTAAACAAATAAAAAGCATAAATATTAAGAGAACGAAAGAGACGAAAATCTACAACAAATTGAAAAAAAAATCCGGTGAAAAAACAGTAAGAAGTGCGGTTAAATCGTGAAATAGGTGCGAATGTTTACATCTGTCATCGATTGACCCCGTTGTCGAATGCTGTTGACAAATGCATTTTTCGTCAAGTCTTGTATGCAGAAAAGATATTTAAAGTTATTTTGGAAAATAATCAATTCAATTTTTGTACTATATTAAAAATTTATTGAATGCGATTAATTTTATAACCATAACATAAACATTTGAAACAGAACTTCTACCATACAATACTTTTATATCCGTCAGTATCACATTGCAGCACATTTTTAAATGTACTTTTTCATTTTTACATTTTGACATTCATTTATAAAATCAACCTTTTACTATAGGCACCGTGCGAAGTCATGGTAGGGAGATTTAAATCGACGCCAGCGCACGCAGTGGATAATTTAGGCGTTAAAGGAGGCTGTTTTATATTTCCGAGCAATCAAAATACATGTGCAAATCTAAATTTTGTTTTAATTAATAAAATATAGCTGAAATGAGCCACCGAAGTTGTTGTGTTGTGAATTGTAAAAATACAAGCAGGAAAAGTGAGTGTAAATTTTATAAATTTCCAACGTCTAAATGGAAAATAAATCAAAGGAATAAGTGGGTACTGTAGGGTGTTGCATGAACTGATGCTTGTCGAATTATACGAGATTTTATTAAATAACTTTCATTATTTCTACAGAACTCTTGGACATCTCGTACGTGTTCTGACAGAACGAGATTTTTACCTTTAATTTTCGTTTGTGGTTGAAATTCTATTGTATGTTTAATTGATTGAAAACCTGTTTTAATAATTATATCCATGATGAATTTGAATCTGAAAATAAACAATTAATATTTATTTACTCAACAAGTACCTAAAAGTGTCATCATGAAATTACAATTTAATTCTTTATTATTTTTCTAGTCTGTTTTGATCTGTCATTAACTTAAGGTAGTCGTCATGCCAAAAAACAGTCTCTGGAAAAAGAAGTTTTTCTATGATTTCAAGACTGAGAATTATATCATCAGCCGTGTCATATGTAAGGAAAGACACTCTTTTTAATGAAAAAATTTATAAATTACGAAAAATAATTTTTTAATAATGTTTTTTGTAATAGGATTTTTCCTTACTATCGATTCTTACCAATTTTTTGAAAATGATTGAAGTTTCTTAAATCATAGCTTATTTTTTCGGGGAAAATATTCTCTACAACATAACCGTTTCCAATTTTTGAAAATGAATCAATTATTATCAAATACAGCAATTTTTTTATAAAAATTTTGTTTTGCAAAATTGATTTTTAATTATTTCAGTAATTAAAGAATTTATTTTCAAAAATTGGAAACGGTCAAGTTGTAGAGAATATTTTCCCCGAAAAAATAAGCAATGATTTAAGAAACTTCAATCATTTTTAAAAAATTGGTAAGAAGCGATAGTAAGGAAAAATCCTATTACTAAAAACATTATTAAAAAATTATTTTTCGTAATTTTTAAATTTTTTCATTAAAAAGAGTGTCTTTCCTTACATATGACACGGCTGATGATATAATTCCCAGTCTTGAAATCATAGAAAAACTTCTTTTTCCAGAGACTGATTTTTGGCACGACAACTACCTTAACCTTATATTTATTGGTTTCTATATCATTTTTATTATGGAAAATACTTACTTTTTACTGCTGATTTCACACAAATACTTCACAAGGAAAAACAATCGAATTTTAAAGTGAATCAAATTGTTTTTTTGTTTGTTTTTTTATTGATAATAAACATTTTTATAACTAAGTCCCATTATAATACATTGTAAAAGTTCTCGAACAGCCTCCTTTAGTTCACTCATGCTATGGCGCTGCAGTCACGCACGGTGCCTATACTATGTAGAAGTAAATACCTCAATAATATTAAAAATAACATCTTTGTAACTCTTTAAAATGAAGTAAACTGAATGTTTGACATGTTTTTTCTTACTTTTACTATAGCCTGCAGTAATAAATAAGTTAATAATATTAAGAAAATTTTTGTAACTACAGCATAGTATTTCACTGTAGTATGTAGTAATAAATATCTGAAAATTAAAAAATATTTTGTAGCTTTAACAAAAAAATTAAAATATACTTTTTTAAACATGTATTTTGTAATTTCTTAAGTTTAATGTAAATTTTTAAAAACTGGTGAAGGAATGTACGTAACGCAGGTACATTATTTATCAAATTCTACTATAACGTGTAGTAAACATTCGCACCTATTTGACGATTTAACCGCACTTTTTACTGTTTTTTCACTGGATTTTTTTTCAATTTGTTGTAGATTTTCGCCTCTTTCGTTTTCTTAATATTTATGCTTTTTTATTTATTTAGTATATTAATTTATAACAGTAAATATCGTTTTTCTATACAAAACTTGACGAAAAATCCGGAAATGATGTCAAATTTCGGCACATGCGCACCAGCGCCTTTCAGGATAAAAAGGTCAATTCACTCAATTCGGGTAATTACGAGACTCGCTTAAAATGCTGGCAGGACTGATCGCACTTCGGCTTCGTCTTGGCTTTGTCTCGACTTCGTCTCGGCTTTTTCTCGGCTTCGTCTCGGCTTTGCCTCAGCTTCGTCTCGGCTTCGATCTCCTGCGAGCATTGTCGTTCGTCGCGTAATAACCCTCATTATGCGCCTAGACGCATAATATACTATTTTGATTCTTCCCTATTGAAAAAGACAACGTTGGAACAGGAATCGTAAAATACATCGTAAACGACATCGTATCTGATGTATATACGATATATTTTACAACGTCGTTTCCGACATAGCTTACGACTTAGTTTAAGACGTAGTTTACGATGTCATTCACGACGTATTTTCCAACCTCGCCTTTTTCAATAGGGTAGATCAGTCGACCAGCAATCGAAATATCCGGGCTCGAACCTCGGCACAGTCGAAAGCGTCTCTTTTTCCACAAAAAGATTTCAAATTTTTTAAATTTGAATTTAATTTGCATTATTGCGATTTAAGAGTTTGAAATTGTCTGCGAGGACACCTGTCGGCAACGTATCCTGTTTGATACGCGATTAATGATCCTCCGACAAATGTAGGTTAATACAGCTAAACATTTAACTGGAATTCTGGAAACGAATAAGTGAATGTAAGAAGATCTTTGAATCAGCTAAAGTAAATATGTTTGACCAATTTAACGTTTTCAGCGATATCATTTGTTCTTTTCAGACATTATGGTATAGCTGGAAAAGAGATATAAGAAATAACTGCCACCTGATTACAAATATGGCAAAATGGACGTCAATTGACAGTTTGAAGTTAATTTAAACTTTTAAACACTTTAAAAGTATTGTACTAAATAATATGCGCGTTGATCCCAACATTCAATGTAATACTTTGTTTATCTAACAATAAATTGGAAATAGTTCCTGCAAAAATACATCATAGTTCAAATAATGAGAAATAGTAGATAAGCAATAAATCTGGCTTCTAAATTTAATTATAAGTTAGAACAGCAGTATTCACTTTCATGATACCAGACGAACAAGTGACTACAATAAGAATTTTTATTCCCATTCCATCTGAATCTTTCGTTAATTTGAAGGTATAAAAACTATACTCAATTTAGCAAAAATAGTATATTGTGCAACTAGGGGAACACGAGAAAAATTAATGTTTTTCCCGTGTCCCGTGATTTTCCCGCACAAGTTAAAATTAACAATAAAAATTAACACCGACTCGCCTACCTTTCTGATGAATACAGCGAACAAAAAATATCGTTCATATCACGTGCGGAACGTATTTTAACGCGCGAGCGAGTCACCTCGGTGCTCATCGCGACTCACTCTAGCGTTAAAATACGTTTCGCACTTGATACGAAATATACTATTTTCTTATTTAAAAATGTCGTCACAAATCCTGTTTTAATCTAACAGTCTATATAATGTAAGTAAAAGATTCACATAATCTAGTTATATAGATTCTTTAAGTTCATTAAATTCTTGATTCACTCGGTCGCATAGTCAAATTTTTTTCCGTGTAATTTTTTACAATATTGTAACTTTGTTGATTTTTATCTTATTGAAAAATATCATAATGATAATTGTTAGAGCTTTATAAGCACTATCAGAAATCAATATAACAATTTGTGATTATTTCAAAAAGCAGTTTTCAAAAATACCAAAAATGCCCCAATTTTTGGGATTTTTTCCGGATATGGCAGGTCAATGAACTTGTTCGGTTTCACGGGGTCATGAAGCGTGGATATTTGTTCAAAAAAGTAGATGTCAAATTTCACATGAATCTATTACTTTGTCATATGCAATGATAATGTAAAAATCAGATACAGTACACTTTTAGAACATTCTTTATTTAGGAGAGAAGAAATCTATATGATTTGTGTTGAAATTCTAGTCATGAATTGAAGATATGAGTATTGCTTGAGATATAATATTGATGAATGACCTCATAGGTGCAGCAAATGCATATTTGGGTGACGATTGAAGTTTTGGTTTCACCGGAAGTAGGGGTACGACGAAGTAAGAATAATAAATTTAAAAGTAGGGCAGTAGCGCGAACGTAACACCATCAAGTATGTAAATGATGATGCGCTCTTATAGTAATGGAAAATAACAAGGAAACTCGAGCAAGGCAGAAGAAATGTTAGCTTCCATCGAATCCTCCTGGTGGGACCTCTAAGGAATTTCAGAGATGAGAAGAAAGAACATAGCATAGTAAACGAGCTTTGCAGCACCGAAAAGCTTTTACTTTAATGCCAACAGTGTGGAGTGAAATGATTTCTTTTAAAATTTAATCAGTTGAAAAAGTAATAGGAAGAAAATGAAATATTGATATTTAAAAGAAGACAGGACGCCATTCAGGCCAATATTCGACTTACTTAACCCTCGACTTTGAGGAATACATTCTCCTAATAACGCTCCCGATTAAATAATAGTGATAACGAAAATTTATATCTTCTAGACAAATTACGTGAGACACTCCCTAAAGGCACATGGAGAAAAATAGTTCAGAAAAGTTTATTTAACTTTTGACAAAGTTGGTACACGTGGACAATTTGGAGATTACTTAATATTATTTTAATAATTTGTGACTAACCAAATCTTAATGAATGTATCACAGTTCGGTAAACTTTAAAAAGGTACGTCACAAATTATTGCAATAATATTAAATAATCTTCAACTTGACCATATCTCCCAACTTTGCTCAAAAGTTGAGAAAAGTTTCTCGAACTATTTGTCTCCGTGCATTAAAGATTTTCACCCTAAAAAAGTTTAAATTTGAGTTTTAATGTTTTCAACTTTTTTAAATGTCGTATAATTAAAAGGAAATTAAAGATTTAATGCAAAATAGTGCAAATGTAATTCAAGAGTGAGAAGTTGATATTAACTTCTCACTCTTGAATTACATTTTCACAATTTTGCATTAAATCTTGGTTTTGTCGTAATAAGTAAAAATCAATAATATCTGTAATTTGTATTTTTATTTCCAGAAGATATACAGAAAATTTTCCCATGCAACGAACTGCAAACCTTACAAGCATGTGATACTTAGGAAATTAGCAAATTTTATTGTTTTAGGTTTCTACATGTTTGTGTCTAAAGTACATAAAATTTTGTTTCTAAAATTTAGGAAATAGTAGAAAAGTTTAAAACGGACGTAGATATGCTATTTTTTATTTCAAAATTGAAAAAAAACACACTTTAAAATAAAGGCACCATTTCTCTTTTGTTAGTAATATTGTTCATCGAAATGTCGTTGATAAACAAAATATTGCCTTTCCACTACTTGTAGGTATTCTAACCTCGACAAGTTAGAGTTCGCGCAAGCTTCTATCCATCGTTGTCCAGCATCTCCTCTCTTTGGAAACCGATGGATAGGCACACTTTCCTTCCGATCCCTTTTAGTGGTACACCCACGAGGAGCACACTAAATTACGTATTTTTTATCCATGATAGCGCACAATCACGCACAATGAATTGTTAAATATTTGTAACGACTTGTAAACAACAATGGCGGAACAAATACAGATACAGATTGCCGCAATCCACCCGCTTGCGACAACTACTGCCGCGTGCAACTGTGCACATGAACTAAGCCACGCGAACACCTCATCCATTAGCGGTTGACCGGCCCTGGTTATAGTGACTGCTCCCTAAATTTGAATCAGTGAAAATTCTTACTAATTTTATTCAGTGACCAATCTCTAGCTACTTAAGGGGGGAGATACCTCTAGAACCCTTAAAAAAAGCAGTTTTTTTCAATTTTATTTTGGGAGAATGAAAATGAAGCGAGTCCGGATTTTTTGCATATATTAGAAGGCATTATTTAACTTCAAAAAACAATTTTTTCATGATAGGAAAATACAAAATGGCGGAAATATGACGGATCCCGTCATTAGTTTCGAGAAAACGAACCTCAAAGTTTTTGTACATGAAAAAATATGTTCCATTCAACTTACGGGTCATGAATGTTGGTGGATATTTATACTTTTGAATAGTTTGTCAATCGATTTGAGCAAAAAAAAAATTTTTAATTTTTTGAAAGTTCTAGAGGTATCTCCCCCTTTAATTCATTCGGTAGCCCATTTCTCACTGCTTCAAATTTAGAGAATGCAGACAGCTACAACGACAGATACAGACATGATTGCAAATACACTCGAGATTCCCTATAACGAGATTCCCTGTAATAAGGCCTCCCTTTTACAAGCGCGTCACGGTTCCCCATAACGAGCAGACGATCGACCGCTCTTCCCGCACTACTACGGAATGAAGCGCTTGAATTTGAAACAGTAATTAATGAGTTTGATGGCTTTTATCAGAAATTAATGAGAAAATAATTGGTCAATTATTGAAAAATTACTTAATTGTGTAATTTTACAGTATTTGAAATGAAAAATTTAATATTTAATTTTTCCAATCTGGAGTTTTCAATATTTTGGAGTAAAGTCGGTTCTCGAACATTAAAATTGCATAAGTTTTTTTGGAAATTTTGATATTTCACACATTACTGTGAATATGTAAAATTCTCTCTTTTTAAACAATATGTATGAAAATTTTATATAATTACAATTAATCAGTATGTATAATTTTGCGCAGTTTATTATTGTGATCAATACTACATGTGTAATACTATGTTTCGAAACGCTTTCTTACTATGTACATACAATTATTCACATGGCATCACTGACAGACTGACTGCACGCATCATATACATAATGCGCATAACAGCGCATAGCAACAAGTAGGATATGGAGGGAATCCCTCTCGCGCTCGATGCAGAGAGGTCTCCGATGCTCGAGCTTCTCGTTATAGGGAATCTTGAGTGTACCTTTATTTCAAATTTATGGAGTTTCAACACGAAAATATTTAATTTAAACAAGAGCAAGGGGCTAAATTTGATACAAAACACTTCATATAATATAAATATTAGAATATGCAGCACCATATGATTCCACTCGTATATAGTGGGTCGTTTGAAAAGTCCCGGGCTTGAGTAATAAAACATTTTTTTTAGAAAATTTGCATTTATTCTTGAACATAGTTCCCTTCCAACTTGATACACTCATTCTAACAACTTTCTGAAAGATCGATGCCTTTTTTATAGTAGTCAGCGCTCAACTCCTTAAAATACACGTTTGTTTCAGCAATGACCTTTTTATTTGAGTAAAATCTCTTGCCAGCCAGCCATATCTACAAGTTTGCAAACAGATAATAATCGCAGGGGGCCAAATCTGGAGAATAGAGGGGCTGAGAAAGCAATTCGTGCTCCTATTCAGTCAATTTGGTCATCGTTTTAACTGATTTGTGTGCCAATGCAATGTCTTGATGAAAGAGGATTTTTTTCGTGCCAAATGTGATCGTTTAGCCTTGATTACAGCATCGAATCGATTCAATAATTTTCTGTAATATTAAGCAGTGATTTTCTTTCCTTTCTCCAGGTAGTTAATATGAATCATACCATACATATTCCAAAAAACAGTTGCCATAACCTTGCCAGCCGATTGTTGCGTTTTCGGCCACTTCGATGTACTTCCACCAGCTTCTATCCACTGTTTTGATTGTTCGTTGGTCTCTGGTGTGGAGTGTTGGACCCATGTTTCATCAATGGTTACATAAAGGCATAAGAACTCCTGTGGATTACACTTGAACATTTGGTTCATAATTTGTGCCCGTGTGACCAAACTTAAACTCTTGCATTTACCTTTTGACTGTTGTTTTCGATGGAGCAGATATGCCATAATACTTATCAAGCTTTTCTTTAGCTTTATTAGTCATTTTACCTCTCAAATAATTATATTTAATGAGAACACTAAATTCGTTTTTTCCATTGTTTACAAAATCACTGAGACGATGCCGCGACAATTACTCTAAAACACAAACTACTTGAGAGATTGTAATGAAACTTTGTATTTGGTGTTTTTAAGGTTGGCGCTCCACAAAAATGATAAGGACCCGAGTCGAAAAATCGAAGGCCTCATTTGAGCCTCTGCGACATAATTTTGAGTCTGAAGAGGGGTAAAAGAGGTTCTTGTTCGTATTTTTGAACCTCTTTTAAGCCTCCAGACTTGACTTACGTCCGTTTTAGGCTCAAGAGATTCAAAGGAGGTCATACATTACGACGGGAAAAGTGCCTGTGAGGCTCTTCTCAATCGAAGAGGTTCCTGAGCGTTAAAAGAGGTTGAAAAATAAAATACAGAGGCTAAAGAGGGTTAAATGGTGACTTAACGATTATCAATAGGCTTTAAAGAGGTTGTGGAGGCTTAAAATGTTTCAAATGAGCTTCAACATCACCAAGAGGCTCATATGAGGCCCTCGAAATTTCGACTCGGGCGATTTTATATTTATTACGCCATCTGGTCGTCAGGCCTGGGACTTTTCAAACGACCTTGTATGTTAACTCAGAAAATACCAGGTGTTATATTTACTAATATTCTGGATAGAATCTACATTTTACCCTGAAATTAGATTAATATAACACCAGGTGCTAGTGCAGAATCTACTACTGTAATCAAATTGAAAGGTGAATTTTAAATTTAAACTTCCCGGGATTCTCGAAACTGAATTTTGTTTCCATAAGTTGGTAGTACTGTTAGTGACATCTATGCCAAATTTCACATCAAAATATTCATTAGTGTGAAGCTGTTCGCAGAAAAAGGCCGGATTTATGGGACAACAACTCTTGGCATGATAATGCACCATCACACACGGCACTGGTTTTACGCGATCATTTCGTCCAAACTTCAACAAATATCGTTCCGCAACCACCGTATTCACCTGATTTAGCTCCGTGTGACTTCTGGTTGTTCAGCAAACTCAAGAGACCGCTCCGGGGACACCGTTTTGACTTGATTGAGGAGATAAAAACCGAATCGCTGAAGGCTCTGAAGGCAATTCCGGAAATCGAATTTAACAAGTGTTTCGACGATTGGAAAAAACGTTGGAATAAGTGCATTATATCGGAAGGGGATTACTTTGAAGGGGATGAAATTGATTTAGATAAATAAATAAAGATTTTTCATTTTATAACAAAATTCACCTTTCAATTTGATCACAGTAGTATATTCCACAGTAGAATCCGAGTAAATATAATACCAGAATCAGAATAAATATAACACTAGATTCTGGGTAGAAGTAACACATAGTTTTTTCTGCGTGAGTTATTTAACCCAAAGCAATCGATTGTTAACAATGTGTAATTTTTCTTAATTCTGGAAATTTGGCAATGATGTACACGGAGAAAAAATCTGTTAAATTTGCTGAGTCCATAACTTAAAATAGTGACCGCGTGAAAATTCTGTAAATTCAACAAATATTTTAGTACAAAATTCGTGGCATTTTTGTAAATGTAACAGATTTGTCGTTAAATATTACGCAAATGCCTGTTGAACTTACAAATTGAAGAATTTTCTTCAAAATGTTAAATCAACAGGCATTTCCGCAATATTTATCGACAAATCTGTTCTGTCCACGAAAATTTCGTGAATTTTACTCAAATATATGTCGAATTTAAAAAAATGTCAAGCTGTCGCTATTTCAACTTATAAACTCAGTAAATGCAGCAGATTCTTTTTCTCCGTATATACACAAAGAGAAAAATATGCAAGTGGGTAATATCAAGATGCTTATTCCTATTAAAAGAATAAAATATAGTATGGATTACTAACTGTATTTTAATGAGTACAATACAGATGGTACTTTTGTAATAACTAATTTGCTATTTCATGATATCCTGGACTTTTATTTAATATATTTTTAAATTATTATTCAATTTTAGCAAATTTAAAATCATATGATTTACTCAGAAAAATAAAAGGATTCGTCATGATGAAAGTTCACTTTCGATCAATGATCTACTGATCACCTTGTGTAGTTTACTTAGTTTAGAAGCTGATTTTCTTTACTTTTTCCTCTCCGGAAATAATACCTGATGGGCAAGGCCGAGTTCTCGATCGGGTAAAATGTGGGAACGCGATCTGGACCACTCCCTGGGCTAATATAAAAGCGTATCATTCTGTCAACAACTCGCAACAGTTCGCCACGAGCTGAGAAATGTCGATACTCTTGGTAAGGGCTTAAGAATTTGCCTACCCAAGTTTTAAAAATAGGATTTTATTAGAGCTAGTTTTTTCACTCAATCTTTGTTAATTAACAATTAAATAACAAGTTTCAGTTTTTTATATAATTATTTAATTTTGTGAAAAGTGAACTCAAGTGCGTCGAATTTTACGGGAAAAAAACGTTAAGTTAAGGGCATGTGATACTTAGGAAATTAGCAAACTTTATCGATTTTGAATTACTACATGTCACAGCACAAAATACATAAAATTTTGTTTAAAAAATTCGGGAAATGGTAGAAAAGTTACAAACGGATTTAAATAGGCAACTTTTCGTTTGGAAAATCGAAAAAAGTTAATTTTACAAAATCTATCGAAATTTTTTTATTATTATCAAAACCAAAAGTAGTCTATCTGCGTCTGTTTTCGTCTTCACTGTCCCTTCCTAAATTTTGCAAACAAAATTCAGTGTCTTTTAGACGTAAATATCTAGAAACTGAACTAAGTTGTTCATACGAACTTGCTACTTTTCTCCAGTATCACATGCCTTTAAGTTAAAAATAAATGAAACATTTCATAAAAAGGAAATATATTATTTACAAATTACCGCTTTAGCGTGAAAAAGTATGCTGTGCGACTAGGGAAAAAAAATTATTTTGCGAGTGTGAAGCTTGATGCTAAAATAAAGCGAAGGCAACAATCACGCGAGTAAAATCAATGTTTTTCCTGTGTTATACATGATTTTTTTTACTGGCACGGTTAAAAAATGGATTTTTCTACTTGCAGGTCATGAGATGGATTTTATTGCCCCGTACGGGGCAAACAAACTTCATGACCCGCTAGTATAAAAAGAAAATATACTCCTGATTTTTTATAAAAATGCTTGTCCTTATTTGAAGAATAAAATTTTGTTCAGTTCTCCATCTATATTGCACTAGACACAATAGAGATGGTATCTCGGGCCTAAATATTGTAAGAATTAGCACCTGTATCGTACTTTTTTAAGATTGATTGGATATTCATAAACCATGGTTTATTTATTTTTTTTTTGTAGAAAATATTCTTTACAACTCCACTGTTCTCAGTTTTGAAAATAAGTAAAAAATCTTCAAACATAGTTTTTTTAATGTTTCTTCATCGATTTCAACCACTGAAAACTTCACTTTCAAAATTGGAAACATAATTGTAGTGAATATTTTCCCTGAAAATAAAACCCATCATTTATGAAAATTCGACCATTTTTAACAAATTGGTAGGAAGCGATAAAAATAAAAAACATTATTAAAAATATTATATTTCGTAAGTTTTGAATTCTTTGCATACAAAATAATGTTTTTTTTATAAGACACGACAGATAATATTATTTCAAGTCTTATAATCATAGAAAAACTTTTGTTCCCAAAGACCTGACTTTTGGCACAACTACCTTAAACACATTTTCTATTGAAGACTTATCCTTCATCAAATAAACATTTACAAATCGCAGAAAGAAAAATTTACGATCAAGCTAGATTTATATCTCGTTCATAGACTTACATTTCATTCAATTTGGAATATCGTCACCCAAAATAAGGTGTATTCATTTATTCCTAATACTGATACAATGCCAGAATAAAAATATCTATACACTAAATCCTATTAAGTTGGAATACGTTTTTGTATAATCGGCGAAAGAAATATTGTACTCGAGATACAATAATTATCGTACTGGATACGATATTTTTTTACGTATAGAAATGACTTCTTATTGTATGGGCATATTTCATAGATGATATTCTGGTGAAGGTAGCAAGTAACATCTTGTCTAGTAAAAGATACCAGTCATATTGTACGCATTACAACATTTTCTAGCTGCTGGTCACACTTTTGTGTACTTCCGCATTTGCGGCGGAAAAAGAAGATCAGACTCAGAGGAAGCGGGGCATTGCCAGTGGTGGATGGGTAGGAATCGAGAATCTAGGCAGTTATGGTTTGAGTCAATCATGGGCGACTAGTCAGAACCAGTTACCGACTCTCTCAACTGCTCCTCAACATCCTCAAAACGTTCCAATTGCCGGAGGGTAAGAAAGCAAAAGTAAATTTGCAGCAGATTCATTTTCTTTGATATGAAAAAGTATTTCGAAATAATTAAAATAAGTTGGATTGCAAAATTATTTAAAAGTTTATAATTTTTTGTTATTCCAAGAATCGTTTGATTTATTATAAAATTAATTATATTCCTATAAAAATAATCCATGGGCAAAGAAAACAAGAATATAAAATTACAACACTTTTTATACATGAGTTTTTTTGCCATAGTTTTTCTATTGAGTATTATATTTTTTTCACTATAAAATTCTTACAATACATTTCTCTTTCTGTAGCCTTTTCATGCGGCATTATTATATTAATGTATTTTTCTATAATTTTTCTGTCATTTTACAATGAATCTACTGTTAAAAATTATATGATTATAGAAAAATCACCGCATGTGTATAATTATTATAATTAACGGTATTTATTCAATCAGAGAATTCCTTTTATGTTTTGTAATATAATGTTACGAAGAGCGGTACTTGTAATTCCGGTTGAAAATGTTATAAATTCTGGTAAACGCTTTTCGTTTTTTCGATCTTTTATTCCAGTTAAGGGAGCAGCCCACCTTTAAGGCCTCTTTATTCACCATTTTTTTTCTTTCAGAAATTTTTATTTTACCATTTTAAGTTTTTTACATTATGTTGTATGGTTATTAACGTATAAGAGAAAAAATTTTTGGCAAATTTTGGTGACACCCCGCTGAGTTATGGCCGGCCGAATGGTCAACAATTTTTTCCTTGTTGGCACGATTTCTGATGTTTAGATGATCTGAAACAGTAAATCCATATTTATTCTTAAAGAGGGCATGAATGGTTATCGTCCCTAGCAAAATTGTGAAAATTCGTTTATAAATAAACAAATAGTGAATTTTTTATGTTTTTTTTCATTTTTCACCCTGTTTTTCAACATAAATGTTGCTACAATATTGTTAATAAACAATTGGCATGCATGTCCGTGCTAGGGAAGATAGCGAGGTGTTTTATAAACATTTAAAAAAAAAGTTTAAGCAAATCCGTCCAGTAGTTTTGCCGGAATCATGCGGACAAGTTGAAAAAATAGTGTTTTGAGAAACACGCGTTTAAAGTTTGAGATGCAGAATAAACACATAAGTATCGAAATGAATGTGGTACATTCGATTTACGCCTAATCAGCAATGCCTGGCCCGTATAAAGTGCCCCCTTTAAACTAAGTAAAAATGAAAAAAAAAATATCGAATTTTTGAAAATTGAAAGGTGGGCTGCCCCCTTAATGTAATAAAATTTTCTAGTTGATATCACCATAATTTTTCTAGTAAAAAATTTCTCGTTACATTCATGGTTATATTCCGATAAATTTAATTAATTTAGTCCATTTAAGATTACCATATTTCTAGTTAAAACTCAAATTTCCCGGTTGAATTCTAACATAACCTTAAAAATAAATAATGATTTAAAGACGTGGGAATTATAATTTATGAAATGAAAAATTACATATTTATTGTTGAATTATTTTATTTTGTTTATATTATTATTAAAAATGTACATTTGAATACATATAAATTTACAAATTTCTTTACCATTGAATTTTTCCTTTTAGTTATCTAACTTCCACTTACGTAACACCTTGTACACTTCATTCTCCATTTCTTCAAAACTTTGTAAAAATAATTCGAGACAAAACGCGAGATCTTTAAGATTCCTTTGGACTCTACCTTGTTTTCGTTTTCACTTGCTTTTGCAAACGGCCTAATGCACAGCATAACTAACAGGAAACCGGTATCAACATGTATACAAGCCTCAGAATTTTGACTGATTGAGAGGCTGCCCTTCGAGAGTCAAAATGCCGAGGCTTGCATGTATAGCGAAAAACGAAAGGCGCCAGATTGTGTAGACAGTAACGCTGCCAACGGCGTATCTGGAAACTACTTTTACTATATTTACCTGTAACGTTAACTGGAATAATAATACATGGTCCATTCTGTGGGTCCAATTTTCGAGCATATCGGCCGGTATTCCGTTAATAACGCGTGTTATGTCCGCTTTAAATGCATCAATCGATTGTGCTTTATCAACATAAACAAGCGATTTCACATACTTCCACAAAAAGTAATCCAACGGCGTCAGATCACAAGATATTGGAGGCCAATTCACGGGTCCATTTCTTGAAATGATTTTTTCATGAAAATTTTCTTTCATTTTAATCGATGTTTTCGCCTGCTGTGTGGCGCGTTGCAACATCCTGTTGAAACCACAAGTCAACTACACCAATATCTTGAATTTTTGGCAATAAAAATTCATTGATCATTGCTCTGTAGCGTGTGCCACTGACGGTTACACACACTCCTTCCACATTACGGAAATAAATTTCCACATTTTGTAAACGTTGTTCAGGCGTAAGTCTATTCATGGTGAAATGTCAATGAATACTGAATACACATGTCATATGGACATGAAAATTGTCACGCGTGATATGCCCGAGAATCCCTATTGAAAAAAGTACCTCGTATTGGATCACCCTTTATAAACCAGAATTTTGTAACCATAATAAGTATAGTATATTACATTACAAGGGGCAAAACAGAGCGATTGCATGAGTGTGAAGTTTGCTCTGCCCGAGTGAAACGAGGGCTGCAATCACACGAAATGCTTTCGCTGTGTTTTGTTTCGAGTAATGTATACTATTTTTCATAGCAACTCTTTTGAGAATCTGATTGGCTGTAACTGTGGAGCGGGTTGAAACAGCGACGTTCAACCCTAGGCTTGAAAATCGTAGTTTCAACCCGCTCTACAGATACCGAAAATCGGATTTTCAAAGGAGGCGCTATGAAAAACAATTTTTCAGGTCAAATTAACTAAAAGTTTAGTAATTTTAACTGGAAATTTTTTAACCGATTAACTTTAGTAAATTTAACCAAACCTTTTTCTGAGTGAAGCACTCACGTTGTCAAACCTCTTTTTTCCCGGAAAAATAAGCTTTCATTCGTTCAAATATCCTCCATTTCTAAAAGATCGGTGTTTTGCAATAAAAAAAAATATCTAGTCAAGAATAAAATTCTGAAATAAATGACTTTTTTCCACGCGAAATAAACTTCTTTCTCCGTAGTTGCATAATATACTATTTTATATACTCAAAATTTGTTCTTGAAAACTAATCTTTTCGCTCTTGAGGTAGTTATCATGTCAAAAATCAGGTCTCTGAAAATAAAAGTTTTTCTATGATTTTAAGCGTTGAAATGATATTATCTGTCATGTATGAAAGAAAAATTATTATTTTTTGGCAAAAAATCTAAGAAAAATAATACTTTTAAGGGATATTCTACTCAATACAGTTCAAAAAGTCGATTTTTTTTCTTCGCACGTTTATGAAGTAAACAATATAGAAAACGTATGTGCGAGAGCGTTTTTCTCAATGACGAATACTTTTCATGTTTTATAGCCATTAATCAAGGGAAGCACGGTTTTTCTCAACAAATTTTGATTAAATATTTTTTTTATTGCAAAAAACACACAAAAATTCGGCATTAAAAGTAGCGCGAATTTGTTAATAAATAATATTTTCTATGTTTCTGAGGTTTAGACGATAGTCACAAGTCTACTTTTGATAAAAAAATTTTCACCCGCTGTATCCGGTTTTTTAAACGAGCAGAATCGTGTCCACCATAGAGCAAAATTTTTTTGAAGGTTCAACTTTAAGGTCTCGCCATGACAGCATTAATAATAATTTCCATAAAAAATAATAATTTTTCTTTCATAAGACACGATTGATAATATGATATCAAGTCTCAAAATCACAGAAAAAACTTTGTTTCCAAAATTTGGGAAGTGGTAGAAAAGATAAAAACGGACGTAGATAGACTACATTTGGTTTAGAAAATGAAAAAAAGTTCAAGTTTATAAAAAATTTGGGAAATTTCTTTTTAATTATCGAAACAAAAAGTAGTCTATCTACTTTCGTTTTCATCTTCTCTACCATTTCCTTAATTTCAGGTAAAAAAATGTCATGTATTTTGGACACAAACATATAGAAACTAGACCAAATTGTTCACATGGAATTACTACTTTTCTCAAGTATCACATGCCCTTAAATGATTTCCTTTATTATTTTAGCTTTCAAGAATATAGTTAAATGGTCTGTTTTGTTGTTTTTCCATAGATGGAAAACCGGACAGGCACTCGTTCAGACAGGTGTAGCAGAGACATCCCTTGCAAGGGAACATCCGAGTTATGCATCGATTCCTGTTTCAGCATCAAAACCAGCTCCAGAGGCAACAGTAATAGAAAAAGCTGTAGAAAAACTCGTTGCTGTACCTGTTGAGAGGGTTGTACACAAGCCATATCCGGTGCCGATTCCAATTCCACAGGTAATTGCATTGATTTCTGATTAAATATCATTATTTTTCATCCTCATATTGATATTTCCAAATAATTATTGTAATTTTATACATTTCAACACCCTGGTGAAAGTTTTGGGTAGAAATACATTCCAAGCTATTTCGATCCAATCCGAGTCATTCTGAGCCAATCCAAAACAAGTTTTCAATCTCGTTTTTTGCAAATCAGTTGAAAATCAATGCGTCTCAATCCGAGTCAATTCGAATGAATCCGAACCTGTCCTTATACGGATCAGTCTAATTCGAATGAACCCAAATTCGGATTGACTCGAATTCATTCGAATTAGACTTTTTCGTTTTCGAATCGGTTCGGATTCATTCAGATTTAAATTTCGAATTAAATTGGAACAATTAAATTCAAATTAGTTCGGATTCATTCGGATTGAGACGGATTAACTTTTAACTGATTCGCAATAAACGAGGTTGAAAACTTGTTTCGGATTGGCTCGGAATGGTTCGGAATGAATTTCTGTATTGGAAAGTTGAAACCCTGTTGTTCCGTTTTTAATTGACACAGGTTAAGTACATCAGAAGGGAAAATTAATCAAAAATGCGTATGGTTATTTTAACTTTTTTTAAACTTTTTTCTCAAATTTCGGAGTAAAATGAAAAGAGTGTATCTATAATTAGTAGGTTTATCATTTAAGCTTGATAACTTTTTAATATTGTCTGAGAAGTATTTTTAAAAATATAAAGAATGGGATTTGCGAAAGTTTATTTTTTGAGGAAATTTACATTTTCGAAATATTTAGGTTTTTTTACTCTCCTAATGTAAAAAGGTAGTAATTTCATATCATAACGAATTTTTGGCCTAAAATTAAATTGTTAATGTGTTTTTACAAAAAATAATTCTTTGCTTATAGTGTGAAAAAAAATGTTCAGCAGTGTTTTATTCTATTTTTATAATAATCGAAATGAGTATATATCCAAGTACAAGTTCATTTATTTGCATTAAATCTATTATTGCTATATTTATTATAATTAATGACGATTTTTAAAACATATATTTTTTTTTAAATTTGAAAAATTCTAATTTTTGATTCGAATTCAACACTGAAACGTTTTAATACTAAATTAATGTAACATAATCAATATATCAAGATCTCTTTATTTCTTTTAGATATTGTACTTATCAGTATAAAACCAATGTTAACAAACACGAACTCATTTCCAGATTTTTAACAAATGTAAATTTTTCGTAAGCATATACAAATTTTCGGAAAAGATTTCAGGCATTGATTTTTCTAGTTTAATTTATAAATTGTAATCTCACTGAGATACAACTGTTATCTCTACTTTTGATTTTTAATGTGTAAGCGGTAAACCCCCTAAACAAAGGCTTTATCTGTGCACCAGTGTATATAAGTAGAGCTTTTTATTGCTATGTATATGCAATCTCTGCCTATGACACCTTGTTTATTAGAAAATTCTGCAATCTCGGGTCTTGAATTAATAATCAAATTTTTATTAAAAATTCTTTTTTTAACTAAAAATGTATACAATTTTTAATCAAATCCTTTTGAATTGCCATGTTGAAAGTTTCCAATAGAAATTTTACTCTCAACTTAAAAAAACGTTAAAATTTTTTATTTAAATTTGATAAAAATTGTAATTATATTAAGTCCATGGATCAATCGGACCACGTGACTAAATTATACAATAATTCGTTCATGTAAGATAACTTTTTTAATTTACAAAGTATCTTTCTGAAAATTTGGGAAAAGTCACAAAAGACAATAAAGCACCTTTGTTAACTTCTTTTTATTAAAGGTTTTGAAAAAAATTCGAAAACTTATCGACAATAACAAATAACTGTAAAATGTTTTGCAAAATTTTTACTCAAACGAAGTTGAAAGACGTTCTTTATCATGTTCTGTAGTATTTTCCAAATTTCCCGGAAGACATTTTTTTAAATAAAAAATTTATCTTACACGAACTTTCACAGGGATTTGGTCGCGTGATCTGGTTGATCCATGGCCTTAAATAGTTCATTGTTTATTGTTTGTATTAGATTTATTTTTTTCAAACTTATATCCTTTAGAATTTATATCCTTAAAACCTAATTACTTTCAAACAAGACATTTAAATTTAGACATTTAAAAAATTTGACATATCGTACAGGTATTCGTAATTTTTAATTTAATACATATATATCAATACTCCTGAATCTCGATAGTAATCAGTAGCAGATTTTTCCCACCCTTAAAAATATATAGGTAAATACTAATTCAATAATAATTTTTTTTTTTTGTAGACGGTTCCTGTTGCAGTGGAACAAGTAATTCCAATTCCAGTGAAAACACCAATTGC
Source organism: Diplolepis rosae (assembly GCA_030998225.1). NCBI lineage: Eukaryota > Metazoa > Arthropoda > Insecta > Hymenoptera > Diplolepididae > Diplolepis > Diplolepis rosae. The sequence goes on along the minus strand of JAPYXD010000723.1, from coordinate 19,265,519 downwards.
TATACCAGTGCATCATCCTTTTCCGATACCCGTAAAACACGCGGTACCAGTTCCAGTTCCCATACCAGTACCAGTACCAGTTCATGACCACTATGGATTGGGCATTGCTGGTCTAACTTCTGGTTATGGCCAAGGTGGTTATGGCCATGGTGGTTATGGTGGATATGGTGGTTACGGTGGTTATGGTGGTTATGGTCATGGTGCTTATGGTCAACTTGGCTTTGGAGGATTAGCACATGGACATTATGGTCATGGTGTAGGTCTAGGTTTAGGAAATGGATTAAGTCATGGTTTAAGCCATGGATTAGGTCATGAATTAAGTCATGGGTTGAGTCATGGAATAGATCATGGCACATCACATGGTAGTTATGGAATTCCTGTATCTGCCGGTAGTTATGGAATTGGATTTGGTCATGGGCAAGGCCATGGCTATGGCTATGGTCATGATTATAACTCATATACTAATGCCCATGGTCACGAATATAAAAAGAAACGAAGTAAAGACTAATTAGAATTGATTTTTGTTAATTGTATTATATAAGAAGAATTAAAAAAATGATTTGCTCTGAGAAAATTATTATAACTGAAATTACGATAAAATTTTTGATAATTATTCAAAACTAAATTGGTTAACAATTTTGTTTCCAATTTGCTTTACTGAAATTCATTCAAAGCTTTTCTTCAAAATTGTGTGCATAATAACTAATTTGTTATAAAGGTGAATCATCGAATGAATTTGGAAATTTCTATTATAAAAAATTTCTCATTATTGCAGTATATGTTTTGTAAATAGTATTCAAACTCAATAATTTTTAAGTTACCAAATGAAGTGAGTCTATCAAAATTCAAAAATATATTTTTGGGAAGACAATCGATTTTAACCGTTCCATATTAGATAAGCTCGAATTATTATATGTGAAACAAACTGTAAAAATAGAAATAAGTAGGTATCCACTAATGAAATTGCATATTGTGAATGTAGTGCCAAGCGTATATCATTATTAATTTAATCTTAAGTGTTTTTTTCTATTTAAATTAGACCAAGAAAAATATTTGTTTTTGATATTGTTTTAAAATACATTATTTCAAAACAATTTTAAAATGTATTATATTCTTTATATTAAAGAATTTCAAAAATTCTTCATCTTGCCATCCCTCTTAATATATCCCTATCCATCAAATATTTTTAATATATTTATAGATTTTCAAAATTCATCATTTCAATCGCTTTTCAAATTCAATCGCTTCCAATCCTTGATTCTGCATTTTTTTTTAATCTATGAAATGAGAAAAATTAAATCGATTTCAATCACACAGTCCCACAAAAAAAATTCTCATGTTAACCCACAGACGCATGTTGATGCAACGTTTTACCCAACTCCTCACTATTCCCTATGTTTTTTTACTCTACCATTTTTTCCGTGTAGGATCATAGAGATATTACAGATAGAGTCGACAAGCCAGCCTAAAACCTGTCTGCTCGGGCGAGAGAGAGAGAGTGATATGGAGGCTTAGGCTGTCTCTCTCTAACGTAGTATGCGTAAACAAAGACAGAAAAAGCCTCCCATCGTTTCTCTCTTTCGCTCTCACCGAGTTTGCAGACTGACGTTGCCACTTACAGAGCGGCCTATGGCTTGTCTCCTCTATATGTAATATCTCTATGGATGAGAATGATGACTGTGTATTCAATCGAATTGTAGTGAATTCAACTCCTAATGATCCAGTTCGTGTGATGGCCGAACGTTTGATGGATGACATGCATATTCACACGCATCGGGATAAATTAAAAGTGTTGTCATCCAATTCGGAGATATTCTGGATGAAAAATAGGAATTTGTTGTATTTATGCACTACATTATTTATAAATAAGTTAATTAAAAAATAACTCGTGAATCACGGTGGGGGACCGCGAGACAAGATAAAAGCGGGATGCTGCGTAGAGAGGGATGGGCGATTCAGCTAAAAAGAATCGATACTTTTGAATAATTGATACCAAGGAATCGATTATTTTTTTAAAGAATCGATACTTAAAGGTACAAAGAAATTTATTTCAGCGCATTTTGATCGCTAAAAAAGTTAAAACTGTACTTCAAAATTAGAATTCACGTATAAAATATCGTTCTAAACATACAGAAAAAATTCAAAAAATCGAAGTTGCCAATCCCATATTAAACTTGCTTGTAAATTAAAGAATCTAAAATAGGAATTTATTTTATATATATATATATTTAAATATATCCACACAAATGTATTTAGGATACTTGATTTCCATTTTTTTTATTGATCCACGGAATCTGGAACATAAATAAAATATTAGAAATATTCTTAATAATATGTGTATACAATTGTTCAATTTTGGGATAATCGTACCTTAATTTTAATTGTTTTTCGGAATATAGACACCGACATCGGTAATCACAAACACAACGCACACATTCAACAAATATACTATCCAAATCCACTTGCACTTTGAATTGTCAAGTTGAAAATTTGTTAAATGATTAAAGTAATTATTATTTATTATCACATGAACTCTTTACTTACCTTTGTTTACTTGAAATTTCGGAAGAGAATGTGACATACACATTGATGTACAATGTTAAAAAGTGAGTCGATTCTGGTTGAACGATTCTTCGTTGAAACAGAATCGATACTTCAAGAATCGTTTTCGAAAATAATCGATTCCAGAATCGATTCTGAAGGCAAGAGAATCGAATGATTCAAAATGTTACAAGCCGCGCATGTCCGTATTTCGCGGCGAAGGTGATTGGTTGGTTCTTCTCGGAGTAAATCCTTGAAAGGAACCGGGAAAGTCTAATTTATAAAATTACAAAACACTGATTCGTTCAAATAAAGTTTAATATTAAATGCAACCTTATAATTAATTGAGTCTGGGCGCAACAGTTAATACACTAGCCCGACCGCGAGAACAGTTGATTATTGAAAAACGCTACAAGTTCGACGAGTGGACTTGTAGATGAGTCAATTCGCAGGTTCGGTTAAAATCTATCCAACATTCACTCCGCAAAACGCTACAAACCATCCTCGTAGCTCACCCCCCACGCACCCCCTCTCTCCCCAGTTCGCATGCTGGCCCTCGCTCGGCACAGCCCGAGTAAGCGCGACCGGGAAAATCCGAGTCCGAAGAAACACGAGTCGGAAAATCCCAGCCCTAGCCTCTCGCCTCGGCTACAGGCTTTTTATGATGAAGAAAGTGAAGCTCGAAGAAGGGTAGTAAAACAGTAAACCCTTCCTGAATCATCTTTACTTCCTTCTGGCGACCAGATATACCTTTTGAATGACTCTGTGTGTATTCGAACAACTCGTTTCTGAATAGATTCACACAGATGTTTTATGCTTAGTTTTTCTTAGTTACTATGCGTGAATTACTGCTGTAAAATCCTAACTCTATCTTAACTAAATTTATTCTAATCCTATCGTCCAGACTCAACTTTCTCATCCTTAAACTATAGCGTACATAATTCAAGTAGAAACTAACAAAGGAGTCTTAAAACTAATTTACAATGTTGAGGTATTTATTGAAGGCATCTGTTGAACACTCGGACTACTATTATACTAGATACATTATTATTACTATTTAAATTTTACATGGAAAACTAACCAGATTCTATGCTTTTCCCAAGGTCTCTTTATTACTTTATGTATTCCAGGTTTGTTCGTGACAACCTCTTCAAACAGTCGGAATTTCCCAAATTAGTATTAATTTATTTTATTTTAAATTGAATACTCGCGGACAAGTATGGCGCCTTCACATGTGACGTCATACGAGACACGAGCGAGAGGTAGTCGCTCGTAACACCTCCACCCTTATGGAAAGATTTTTCGACAGATAATATCTTTATTTTGACAAGATTAGTTATCATTTTGATGCATCTAAACAGGTGAAGATGTAAGAGGGGGAAAAAAAGGATTATAAAAATTGAACAGTAGTTTTTGAACGAGTCCCAGTCGTTCAACTCTCACTCCCCCATCAATTTTTTAATTTTATTTATCTTTCGTTTAGTTAGTTTGAATCATTTAAATTCCGACCCGGAAAGATTTTAATCGTTTGTGGCCGTAGTCGATTCATGTGAACAATCTTTGTTTTACCGTATTTTAGAGCCAATTCAACGTTGTGGTTATTAAAAATTTGAATTATTCTATAAGGACCGGAGTATTCATGATCTAACTTGGATGTTTTGCCATTTTTCTGAAGGAAGACAGGATCACCTACTTGGTAAATTTGCGTATTTAACTTTTGATCATAATATTTTTTTGATCGTTCTTTCGCGGCATGAAGTCGCTCCCTAGCTTTTTCTTGAGTTTCTCCTAATTTTTCTTTTAGCGTTTTTAAGTGCACATCATAGGTTAAAGGAAGTTGTTGTTTTGCGAACTCGGATGGGATTCTAGCTGGCTTACCGAAAATTAGCTCGTGCGGAGTAAAGCTAGTCCCTTCATGCTTGGAAGTGTTATAGGAGAATAAAGCGAAACGAATCCACCTATCCCAATTCGTTTTCTCACAGTAATTTTTCAAATACTGTATTAATACGTGGTGGCTTCTTTCAAGGGATCCTAATGATTGAGGGTGGAATGCAGTTGACTTTATGTGCTTAATTTTAAATATTTTACAAAGGTTGTCCATAACTCGGCTCGTAAAGTTACTACCTTGATCGGTGTGGATGAATTTAGGGCAGCCAAAACGTGTAATGAATTGTTCCGCTAAGGCTGAAGCGACAGCGGCAGATTCAGTACTGCGTAAAGGAATGGCATCAAAAAATTTCGTTAGGGAGTCTTGAATAGTGAGGATATATTTATTGCCTAATTCTGTTTCGGGAAGGGGACCAACTATATCTATTTCAATTTTTTCGAAAGCTTCTGACGGGATATCGGTTATTTGCATCGTTAATTTAGTTTTTACTCTGATGGTCTTATTAAGTTTACAATTTTCGCAATCTTTAACAAATTTTCGAATTTGTTCGCGCATATTAGGCCAAAAGAAATTTTCGCGAATCCTTTCGTAGGTTTTCGTGGATCCTTTGTGACCACCTGTTGTTGAACAATGGTGTTCACGAATTATTTTTTCTCGGTCTATTTCGAGGGGTATTTCTATTTCGCCATAGCATATAGAAATTTTATAGTCAAGTTGACCAAAAAGTTCGCGTAATTTTGATTCTATACACGGCCAAGAGATTTGATGAAGTCCGTTTCCGATTCTCGACACACTAATCGTTTTTACTTGGAGTTCGTTCATAGCATGCTTCAGTGCCCACAGAGTATCAGAAATATCAGAAAGGTATGGTCTTGATTCGAAAGTCTCTTTTATTATAGCATAAAAAACTGAATAATTTTCGTACTTTATAACTATTACATTTCCAACGCGTAAATTCTCAGGATCTTCGCTTTTTAGATCATTGTAAATGATTCTATTGTTAACTATTAATTCTTGTCCGGTTTCGGAAGTTATTTTACAGTCTGCAGGGATAAATACTAAAAGGTTGTCGTTTCGCATGTACAGTTTGTCTTTTAAAATTCGAATGCAAGAAAATTCTGATTCTAAAGGGGTTAGGCTAGAAGTGTTGATAATATTGTCTATCAAGTCAGGACTTTGATTATTATCAGCAGGGTGTTCGTCTGGATTTAAATCACCTTGAAATATCGGAAGGCAAGGAATAATTGTGTCTTTATTTAGGTGGTGTTTTTTTGTAATTTTACAATTAAAAACGAAGATTTCCCTGGAATTATTCTCGGCAAATATCTGAGGAAAAAATATGAGGCTCAAAAATACTTGCGGTGCTTTCGTTATCAGATTCAACTTCATCGTTATTGTTGACCACGATTTCGGTGACAGGCTGACTCATTGCTCTTATCATAATCTTCATCGGAAATCAATGCAGTCCAACTGCCGTTTTCTGGGAATTTCCCACAATCTTCCGAATCAGATATATCAATTTCAATAGCCTCATCCTGGGTGTGAGTGGTGCAGTCCCGGCTGTCGCCTGTGAAGCCAAGGATAGCCTCACAATATAGGAGCCTCTTGGCCTTATCATCAATATCCATACCCTCACCCTTGGTGTGAGTTGTGCAGTCCTGGCCAGGGATAGCCTCACAAGATAGGGACCTGTTGGGCTGTTCATAATCTTGCCTAGACAGTACGTCGTCATAATCAGCATAGTCACAAAATTCATCAGCAATCAGCGAGTCACTGTCACCAGAATCAGGTCCATTGATACCATCATTGATAACTTGACAATTAAAATAGGTTATTGAGTTAATAGTTTGCTCTGCAGACTCTCTATCTGTCCCTAGAAATACATCCTCAATACATGCTTTCATTTCGTCTGAATCCTCAGGTAGGGACTGGATAGACACAGGTGTTTGATCGGGATTCATCGACACCTTGTGCATTAGGTTATTAGGATCAAGTGGGTCTACGTCATCAGTCAGATTAGTGTTAATTTCATTATCACTTTGATTCAGTATAATCTCATTTAACGGGTTCCTAGATAGAGCATCTGCATTACAATTTGTAACTCCCTTTTTATAAATAATGTTATAATCATATTCGTTCAAACGAAGTCGCCACCGAAGTAACTTTGAGTTAGGATTCTTCATATTGTGGAGCCAGACAAGAGGCCTGTGATCCGTCTCTAGAGTAAATTTTCTCCCATACAGATACGGGCGAAAGGTTTCGACACAAAACAAAATTGCAAGTAATTCTTTTTCTATAGTCGCGTAATTTATTTCAGTATCTGAGAGAGTTCTTGAAGCATACGCTGCAGGTAAAATTTTTTCGTTAAATTTCTGACTCAAGACCCTCCCACCCCATACCCTGAAGCATCGCAGGACCCGATAAAGGGGTTATTAAAATCCGGATACTGGAGTAGGGGGTATGAACATAAAATATCTTTAAGTTCATTAAAGGCTTTTTGTTGACTTTCGGTCCAGAGGAATTTGACGCCCTTTTTTAATAAATGAGACAACGGTTTTGCGATGGAGGAAAATGAAGGTATAAACCTGCGATAGTACCCAGCGAGACCTAAAAACTGTTTAATGTTTTTTGGAGATTTAGGCATGGGAAATTTGCGGACAGCTTCCACCTTTTTAGGATCTGGCTTCACTCCACCTTGAGTGATCACGTGACCACGATAGCTAACTTCCTTGCATAAAAAGTTACATTTTTCGGGTTGAAGTGTTAGATTGGCTATGTCTAATCTTTGAAACAGGGTCCTGAGTTTTCTCGTATGTTCCTCTAGAGATTTAGCATAAATAACTATATCGTCCATATATACGAATAGTTCAATGCCTTGGAGACCGGAAAGAACTTTGTCCATCAGGCGCTGGAAGGTGGCAGGAGCGTTTTTAAGACCAAAGGGCATCCTATTGTAATGATAATGTCCATATGGTGTAGAAAAGGCTGTTTTTGTCTTAGAGTCTGGGTGCATTTTAACTTGATGGAAGCCCATGGCTAGATCGAATGTTGAAAAGTATTGTGCCCCTCCCAGCTGGTCAAGGATGTGTGTGATGTTGGGTAATGGATAAGAATCTTTAACTGTTTTTTCATTTAATTGACGAAAGTCAATGACCATCCGCCAGCGTTTATTTCCGTCAGCGTCTGGTTTTTTAGGGACCACCCATACTGGGGAGTTATAAGGAGAATCAGAATCTTCAATAAAATTGTCTTTTAATAGAGTTTTTGTTTGTTGTGAAATTTCCTTACTGTGGACTTCAGCAGGTCTGTACTGTCTATGAAAAATAGGGATATCGTCAGTCGTGTGTATTTTGTGCATAATAGCGTTGGTAGCCCCTAGAACATCTCCCTCGAGAAAGAACCTATGAGAAAACTCCGATATTGGACCTATGAGGCTATTTTTCTCTTCCACGCTGAGTTCCGAGAACTTGAAGATTTTTAATAACTTATGGAGTCTATCAGAAGATTGGGTTTTGGTATTGTCATTCGCTTCACTATCTTCGTTAATGTCGAGAGTTTCGAATTCTAATAATTCTACAGGTGGAATGGTTATTTGTACATCACGTGGAGTTGTATTGATTGCGAAAATCTTAATGAAACCGTCTACAGATTTTACCAGATTTTCTCCGATAAAAATGCTTTTACATGTTGGGATTTTAGGCAGATACCCTTCATTCAACGATGTACTGGCAACAGGTATTGTAATTAATTTTTTTGTTCGAGCGGGTAAATCAGCAATGCACGGCATTTTAGTAACAAGCGTGGATAGGTTAAGTACCACATCGCGATTAGTGAAATTTAGGGAGGCTGAATTCTCTCTAAGAAATTCCATTCCTAGAATTCCACAGGAAGAAATAGAAAAGTCGCCTCTAACTAAATGGAATTTAACGGGCCTTTGAAAGATCTGTAAGACGACTGTACCTTGAGTCCTTTTAATTCCTTTGCCAATACCTGTTAAATGGAATATTTCTGATCGATCGATTCGCGGTTTTCGCCGTAAACATGTTTGTTTTAGGAGATTTAGTTCGCTACCGGTATCAATCAAAAGGGGTGCCTTACCGCGATGGAGGTATTTATTATTTATTTCGATGTTGGGTCCGTTTGATAATTTATCTTTCGAAATAGTGAGCACTAGTTGTTTGATTTTGCAGGGGCTTGGTGGCTCATGGACGTGCTCGGGCGATGGCTGCTTGAGAAGTTTAAAGACCCGGAGGTTTCTTTAACGGAAACCTTCTTTGCTCGTTGTAATTCATCGAGCCTTTTTTCAGCCTCCTCAGCTCTTCGCAAAAAGCACTTGACTTGAGTATGACCCAATCCCGAACAATAGTCGCATTTTGTTTTATGTTTTCCCCGATAATCTAAATTTTCGCGTTTAATTTCTTCGGTTTTCACGCAGTGTCTCGTATCCGAAGATTTATATTTTCTGTCAGGACAGTTACGCGAAATGTGGTTTTCTTTTCCACAATTGTAGCAGGTAAGTTTGTTTGTTTTGTTTTGCGAGTGTGTGCGTTCCCCTTTTATGTTATATACTAATCTTGGCTTTTTAGTTATGGGATCTCTATTATTAGGGTTGTCCGTTCCTTCCCTTGATGTTGAAGGCGAGCTCTCATCAATTTCACCGTATAGTCTTTTTCGTCTATTTAACTCGCGGTTAGCTTCGACAGCTAAATTAACAGCTTCTTGTAAGGTTAAGGGATTTCTTTGGCGAACGCGAGATTCTAACTCCCCCTCGAAGACCCAGACAGAAACAAGAGGCTACTTCTGAGTCGTATTCGCGGATTTTAAATGCAGCTATATCAGCTGGAGATTGTTTCTGCGTCAACTCTACCATCTTTGAAAATAATTCCATGGCCCTTGCACCATAGGAAAGAACAGATTCACCCAAATTTTGCTTCATATTAGCGAATTCGGATTGTATCTGGAAGAGTGTTTTGTGAGCTCCGAAAATTTTATCTAGATTATTCAATAAATCGTCTAGATTTTCGAAGTGCATGTTCCGCGTATACAATTCCGCCTCTCCCTTAATTTTTGTTTTTAATAATTTGAATAAGAAAGGTCGAAGGCTCGGAGAAACCCTTCCCTCGGCGAATCTACACTCTCGGGAAAATGATTGGACTGAAATATTAAACCCATCGAACGTAGGAATTAGGTCAACTATTAACTTTAAGGCTGAAAGATCAGATCCTCTGACTGCACATAAATTTTCGTTATGCGAATTATTTGGGTTTTCGGACAGATTTCTTGATTCTAGCAACCGTAATGGATTTGCTAATTCTTCGCGTGACTTTTCGGCTTCTATTTGTTCACGGATCATTTTAGTTAAACCCCGAATATCGTTTACTGAAATTTGTAAGGGTGCCCTATAGAGACCTTGGGAATTAGTTCTGCCCTCGTCAGTTCGAGAGACTGAAGGATTAAGTGCCCTACCAATACTTATTCTATCCTCGTCGAAGTGAGAAACAGAAAGGTCGTTATTGACATTTTGCGACACAATTTCGTCAATGCTGTCTGTTTCTGACGATTCGTCGACAGTGACCATTGATCCATTTTCAAATCTTAAATCTAGTGGTGCCTCGATAGAACTACCGGTCTCCGCTGAATTTTCCATTTTGAACTTATAGTTAATTTCAGGTTTGGCAAATTAATTAAATTTAGGAGGATAGTAATCAGAAATCGGGTGAAGAAATTAATTCGAGAGTAAATAGAAAAATGATTGTAAAAGAAGGAATTGAAGCTGCAACAAAAAACAAATTCGCTGACACAATTTTAGAGTTTCCAGTGGGTAATATTACCATGCATTCCTTTAGAGAATTTATGAGGATATTCAATTTTCAAAATTGTGCTTTTTTTTTTAAAGATAACTATGCATAATTATGCTTTATTATTATTATTATTATTATTATTATTATCGAATAGTTATAATTGTGAGGTTGGCAAAAGGTAAAAAATAAAAATAAAATTAATCCTCACAAATTTTCTCAGATTCTCCAAAATAAAGTACACGACGGTAAAATTCTCGGTAAAGTTACCACATTTAAAATTACCGAGAATTTAAGAATTCTACAATTTCGAGGATAGTTTTCAAGGTAAAATTCAAAATTAATACGTAAGGGAATATATATATATATATGACCAAATCTATAAATATAAATAAATATATGTAAACAAATCTGTCAATAAAGATTTGAAAATCGAATCGTGGATAAGTTCAAATAGTGCAAATATTTTGAGTTGACGCAAGGATGAATTCTAATAAACCAAATTACAAACTTAATTTAAACTAGATTGATCGAATAAAATTTGTCATTAATTCAAAGATACTGTCAGGAGAATTGATTAAGAAGAATCTTAAATTGAAGATGGATTTCGGAGAATGTAGTTTTAGGTTAACAAAAATTACTTTGGTAAAATAAATTCAATAGATATTTGAAAAAAGGGAAATTTATTTGGAATAATTCGAGATTCAGTTCTGAAGAATTTATAAGGTAGTCAAACGTATATTCAAAAGGTTTGAAAGGTAAATATAACCAACAAAAATTAAGCAGGAGCTTTTCCCCCCCTGTTTGAAATTCTGTCTTCTTCGTCTTCTACAACGTTACAAGTTTTGATGTTTTAATCCCTCACGAATATTCCTAAGTTTCAAATATGATCCTAGACGTTTGTTTCGAATTGCACCTCCAATTTAAATTTTAAACTTTATAACTAACTTTTGGAATTGAATGTTTATTTGTTTTTAAAAAGCGAATTCAGGGAGACGGCTAACAAGCTTCGTTCTGCACAGAGAGAGAGAGAGAGAGAGAGAGAGAGAGAGTATACCAAATATAAAATAAAATAACTTATTCTAACCAAACCTTGTGGTATTCATCCCTAGTCGCAATCAATAGTAGTTCAATAATCCGATGTGAACTTTGTTTCTCACTACGCTTATAATTTTGCGAACAATGACTTTATTTCCAGAAAGGAAAGTTCACTCCCGCACACTATCGCAATTTCTTCCGTTGGATCCCGCGACGTCCCTCGAAGAAGTTCTCCGTTGATCCTAGGATGATATGACCGTCAGCAACTCAGGAACGTTAAATTTTTTTAGAAGCGATCAGCAGCACTGGAACAAGCAGGAACTAGGTAGAAACCTCGTAGTACACAGGAACAGCAGCAAGGTGTTTTTTTTTTTTTTTCCAGAATTCAGGAATCAGTCAGAAATAACAGTGTACAAGAACTGGACCATTAATTACAGGAACGAGCATCAGGCAGAATAAGAACTCAGGAATCCATCCGAAACAATCAGCAATAATATGGAACTCGGTCGACAATCAGGAAATCAGTAGAGCAGGGCAGCAACACAGGAACAAACTTCGACTCTGGACGTGGACAGATCACGGGCACTGTATAAATCAGTCACTGGATCTCAGAGGAAGTGGACAGTAATACGGGTCGAATCTTGACTCAGGAACATGGGTAGATCACTAGTATTGATCTAATCAGTCACTTTAATATATTTCGCTTCCGATTTCGCAAAGTTGAAGTTTCCCACTCGCGAGCACATAAACAAATAATTTTAAAGTCAATAAGAGGCTTAGTGTATTCACACGCGTATTTCAAGTGCATATATTTTTGATTTTCACTCAATTCCCACAAAAATGTTAGAGTTCTCAATTTCGTGAAAACACACTTGCACTTGTCAGTTTTTTCCTTGCACTCGCGAATCAAAATTTTCAAAAAAAATCACGACTTTCCCGCACCAAGATCCCGGACGAGCCCCCAAATTATGTTACAAGCCGCGCATGTCCGTATTTCGCGGCGAAGGTGATTGGTTGGTTCTTCTCGGAGTAAATCCTTGAAAGGAACCGGGAAAGTCTAATTTATAAAATTACAAAACACTGATTCGTTCAAATAAAGTTTAATATTAAATGCAACCTTATAATTAATTGAGTCTGGGCGCAACAGTTAATACACTAGCCCGACCGCGAGAACAGTTGATTATTGAAAAACGCTACAAGTTCGACGAGTGGACTTGTAGATGAGTCAATTCGCAGGTTCGGTTAAAATCTATCCAACATTCACTCCGCAAAACGCTACAAACCATCCTCGTAGCTCACCCCCCACGCACCCCCTCTCTCCCCAGTTCGCATGCTGGCCCTCGCTCGGCACAGCCCGAGTAAGCGCGACCGGGAAAATCCGAGTCCGAAGAAACACGAGTCGGAAAATCCCAGCCCTAGCCTCTCGCCTCGGCTACAGGCTTTTTATGATGAAGAAAGTGAAGCTCGAAGAAGGGTAGTAAAACAGTAAACCCTTCCTGAATCATCTTTACTTCCTTCTGGCGACCAGATATACCTTTTGAATGACTCTGTGTGTATTCGAACAACTCGTTTCTGAATAGATTCACACAGATGTTTTATGCTTAGTTTTTCTTAGTTACTATGCGTGAATTACTGCTGTAAAATCCTAACTCTATCTTAACTAAATTTATTCTAATCCTATCGTCCAGACTCAACTTTCTCATCCTTAAACTATAGCGTACATAATTCAAGTAGAAACTAACAAAGGAGTCTTAAAACTAATTTACAATGTTGAGGTATTTATTGAAGGCATCTGTTGAACACTCGGACTACTATTATACTAGATACATTATTATTACTATTTAAATTTTACATGGAAAACTAACCAGATTCTATGCTTTTCCCAAGGTCTCTTTATTACTTTATGTATTCCAGGTTTGTTCGTGACAACCTCTTCAAACAGTCGGAATTTCCCAAATTAGTATTAATTTATTTTATTTTAAATTGAATACTCGCGGACAAGTATGGCGCCTTCACATGTGACGTCATACGAGACACGAGCGAGAGGTAGTCGCTCGTAACAAAAAGAATCGAGTAGAATCGCCCATCCCTAGAAAGCATTCCGGCGGCTCACAAGCGAGCCGCAAGCAGCTCCAGTGGAACTTCCGGGGCAGGCTGAAGGGTTTTCTGCCTTTCAGACGAGTCCTGACTTGCCACTTGAGGCCTTTCCGGAGCAGGCTGGGAGTTTTCTGCTCCCTCACTGAGTCCTGACTGGTCTCACTCCGAGTCCGGCGCTCAGGGTTCCTAAGACTACTAAAGGTCTACTGCATTGATGAATACTCAAATTCATTGATCAGGACCTTTCAGTTCTCCATGCTTGCGGTATCTAGAAAGGACCAACGGAAGTTGATTCGAACATTCAAATATCTTCACAAAGTTACATTTAGCACAAATTTGTACGATATAGAATCCCACCACGTAGATAATAAAAAGTCAAGTTTTCCCGAACCAAAGAATTTTTACAAATTGTTATCTAGATTTATTATAGACTCATTGTATAAGTAATTACCTCGTGGGAAAATTGTATTTAAAATATTAGGTTAAATAATGTTCTTATGAATCATACATGAAACTTACTTATAATAATATGTCATTCTGATGTTGGTGTAACCTACTAATTATGTTATAGAAGTAGATGAACATTTATAGATCAATGGTAGGGTGTGAAAGAGACACTAATAAATGTTGGGGAATTATTAAATTCGCCTGCATTTTATATTTGCTGATACTCTATCTTACTTATCGGGAAGCCTCATAATTTTGGAATTTTTTTCTCGAAAAAAACTTTTGTAATAAAAAAAACATCAAGAATAATTTTGATTTTAAATTTTGCGTAGAAATATATACATATTTCTAGTAGCTTCATGGCAGCCGCCATATTGAATTTTAATTTTATGGGCTAATATTGCTTCCGCCAATCACAATCGGTGAGACAAAACTCGTAATAACTTATTTGTATGATCACACTACGAAGTAACCTGGAAAATCCTAAATAGGATCAATATCCTCAATTTCAAAACATTTCAAACGTCCAGGCGCCATTTTGAATTAGAGAACAAAGAAAAACAAAAAGTTTCAATGCATATTTTAAAAGTACAAGTCTCGAGAACACGTTTCTGATAAGTTAGAAGTTGCTTAAGTGTCGGGAACATAGTGAAAATTTGAATTTAAAAAAAATCGTATCCCAAAAATAACGTTTTTTTGGGTATTTTTGGGAAAATAAAGTGTTCAGCGTCATTTTTTGAGAATTCTGACTATGCCATTTGAAAGAGCGACCCCAAAAACGGTAGGATATGGAGTTTCCGATCCTTTTTAATCTTTTTTCTATAAATGGTACGACATTGTAGTCAACGTGAAAATTCTGCACATCTGGGCGTTAAAGGGTTAAATTGAGAGATAAAAATCAAAGGAGTGTTCCTATTTCTTTCTCCCGTGGGCAGCCCCTTATAAAAACATAATTATTAAATATTTGCTTTCTTAGTTAGTAGTGATTTAGTTCACTAGGTAAAATAAATAAAGTTACATAAGGTAAAGCGTCCAATAATAACCAATATTTGTGAATATTTTGAATAATTATTCCACGAAAATATTTTTGGGAATTGTTTATCACATGTGACAATAAATTACAGTGAGTGTAAAAATAGTTCGTAAGCCTATTTTTTAATAATTGCAAAAGTTCTCTTAATTTTATTTATATTTAAGATAATATTTTCTGCCTTTCATAAATTTAAAACTCTCCAAGTTATGTATAAAATGATAAGATAATGTCATTTTATTATGCTTTAAACAGGATATCCCTGGGTAATGGCAACCCCACATACCGACGTGTAACAGGGAGAGCGAGGTGATCCACTCTTCTTCTTCTTCTTCTTCTTCTTCTTCCAATAACGTTGGCACCGTACTGACAAAGTCTTGTACATACGGCCATGACCAGGATGATAGATTAGATCTGTGAACAGAGCTTGACACGCGGGGGAACTTCCCACACGGATCTCGACTCACCCCCGGTCAGCCCCCGGAATCTCTGGAGTTGAAAATGTCACAGATGTTGACCGTTGGCCACCGTGGCGCTGGCTGTTCATGAGGCCGACCTTATACAGATTAGCATTATAGAACATTGAAATTTAACGTTTTTTGTGAAAAATTGGTGTCTGAAGTGCTTTTGTGTGCTTTTTAGGTAAATTGGAATGGTTTTAACAGTCGGTGATATAAAAATTTAAGTGAATATGCGGAAATTTGTTGCTGTAGGTTGCAAAACAGGCTACACGTAATGCTCTGAAAAAGTGCATTGTTTTGGGGTTTATTTATCATGAGCGCCTTTAACTTATTAAAATTTAATCTATACTAAACTTAAAACGCTTTGAATAAAAAAATCAACAAAGCTGACTGACTGAACTTACGGTATTATAGATAGGGATGGGCGATCTTCAAAAAAAAGAATTGATTTTGAAATTATTGATTCAATTTGATCGATTAAGCGGTTAAAAAGATCGATTTTTGAATCGATCTTCAAAAATCGATACCTTTTTCTGAAAATGATAAATTTCTGTAAAATAACCTTTTTTTAAAATGTTTTATAACAATTGCAGATATAATTGTTACTTGCATATTTTGTGAATTTAAATTATCAAAATAAAAAAGTGTTTATATCAATAAAAAAGGAAATTCGGCTTAAAAAACACACTATATTTGCGAATCAGGAACGTTTTTTACATTCTCATCATGGATGAGAAGGTATTGGTTTTCAAATTAATTAGTTGAGTTTGAAATTTTTGTCACTGCCTACATTATCGGAGGATCACTAGTCGCGTGTCAGATAGGATACGTTGTCGACAGGTGTCCTCGTAGACAATTTCAAACTCTTATATCGCAAATAATGCAAATAAATTTAATATTTTAAAGAATTTGAAAATCTTTCTGTGGAAAAAATGACGCTTTCGACTGTGCTGGGATTCGAGCCCAGGTCTTTCGAGCCCAGCGCAGTTGAAAGCGTCATTTTTTCCACAGAAAGATTTTCAAATTCTTTAAAATAGGTATTGGTTTTATGTGAAAAATGACTTTCGAAATTTTCATCAAATCTTTACGTTTTGAGACCCCCTGAGTCAGAAAAAATGGTTTTTACGAAAGTGTCTGTCTGTCTGTGTCTGTCTGTCTGTAGTAGGTCGTGTGCGGCATAACTCTCGATAGAATTATCAGATTTAATTGAGCTTTGGTACACTTTATCGGAGCCGAAAAAGTAAGGACAAGTTCGTTAACCAACCACATCCAATCAAAATTGAGTGGTTGAGCACTACTTTTGTGTTTTTGAAAATAATTTTTTGAAAAAATCAAAAATTTTAATACTGGTTTTACATAGTGCTCATAAATCTCTAAAAATTATCCTGATAACATTTTTCGATTAAATCAAAATTAGAAATGTTACAGCATATTCCAATTCGAAAAAAGTCAATATCAAAATTCCATTTTCCAGTTAAATTATACGAGATTCGAAAAAACGTTATGATACAATATTATTTTCTACATAAAGACCTACAAACTTGAATAGTAACATTTTTTCATAAGATGCATATTTTTCTTTTTAATTAAAAAAAAAAACTAGTGAAAATCCAAAATTCAATTTTTTAACAATAATATGTAAAATACGAAAAAAACGTAAGGATGCAAAGTTGTTCATTTCGAAAAGATCTACAATTTTTGTTTTACATAGTTTCTGATAAAACATATATTTTCCGTTTCAATTCCAAAAATACGATTAAAATTTATAAATTCCATTTTTTAGACAAAATATTTGAGACACAAAAAAAAGTTTAGATGAAAAATTATTTGCCTAAATGAGGTCTACAAATTCTCATTAAGACATTTCGAGACAGGATGTATATTTTATGTTTTGATTTTGAATATTAAAAAAATTCGATTTTTTTCACCAAAATATGTGAGATACGAAATAAGCGTTGTTCTGTAAAATCGTTTCCTTAAATAAGGTCTACGATTGTTTTTTTCATTTTGAGAGATTTGGAAGAAAATAAATTATTTTAATCATGTAATTTATTAAAAAGTTACTGAAATGTATACAGAAAATCGAGCGCGAAGCGCGAGCGTCATGATGAGAATGTGTTCCTTAAGGCTGATAGAGCCTTAAGTAAATTGAATTTCCTGTTTCACTTAAATTCAAAAAGAAATTGAGTGACTTTGAGAAAATGTGTAATTCACATCATCTGTAATATTATTATAAAATTGGTTTGAGCTTCAGTATCAAATTATAAGAAATAAACATAAATGTATGCGAAGAGCACAAGACCGAGCGCGAAGCGCGAGGTCCAGAAAGAACGGAGCGCGAAGCGCGACGTTAAAAAATTTCGGAGCGCGAAGCGCGCAATAAGGATGTGCCCGCGAAGCGGGCAGATTTTTATTTTTTTAAATTGCACAATTTCTAAAACAATGCGTATTATTAGTGATAAAGTTTCTGACATAAAAATGAAGTATTACTACAAAGTTTATAATATTAATATACTTTGAACTTTGCATATCACTTAAAGTATTATTTATGATAAAATTTCTGGCATAAATATGAAGTATTATTATAAAGTTTATAATATTAATATACTTTGTATATCACATTAAGGATATTCTCGTGGTCGACCCCTTGATCTCACTTTTAAACTAAAAAACAGTTCATAGAAATAGGAAACAGGAAAAAAAGAAAGGAGAATCGTTCGTAAAGATCGGAAAAAAATATCAATCCAACCGATTAATCGAGTAAAAAAGATCGATCTCCGTAGAATCGAATCGAGATCGCCCATCCCTAATTATAGATAAAATACACATAATAAATTATGTGCATGTGAGATCTAAATATCCATTATATTATTATG
This sequence comes from Diplolepis rosae, assembly GCA_030998225.1. Lineage (NCBI taxonomy): Eukaryota > Metazoa > Arthropoda > Insecta > Hymenoptera > Diplolepididae > Diplolepis > Diplolepis rosae. The sequence goes on along the minus strand of JAPYXD010000723.1, from coordinate 19,247,343 downwards.
AAATATAGTATATTATGTTGATTATTATTTATTACAAACATCTTTGTTCTTAGTGTTTTCAAATACTTATAAAGGAATTTTATAAATTCTTTATATTTGTTACTTTTTCAAACGTACGTTCATTCCTTATGTGAAAGTTTTTTTCATATAAATGTAATTTTTTCAATTACTGAGAAGTTTTAAGATATAAATTACAAAGTGTCCTATAATAAAATCTAATTTTTCTAACAAAATCAAGATGATATAATTAATACCCGTATTATAATTCAATTTGATGGAATTTCAATAGCCAATTTTTCTATTATAATATGTAAGACTGATATAATATCAATAATATTGATAATATAAATAAATATTGTATTTTTATTTAATAATCACAATGTAAATATTAATGTTAAAACGAAGATAACAGAACTTTGATTTCAATTTCCAGCCAGAATTACAAAGACAATTTTCGCCCAAATTTCAAGCATATTACCCTTTATATCAGTAAAAATTGCTTTAAATAATATTTAAAACTTTCTAGTTTAATGTGTTGTAAAAAAAATATGATCAAGTAGTTTTTATCCCCAAAAATTTAATTTTTATGCATTTTTCCCATGCATTAAAATGAATTCAGGCCTCATGAACAATCAGCGCCCCTAGCGGCCACGGTCAATTCTTGTGACATTTTCGTTTCGCGGATTACGTGCATTCTGGCTAAGATGCAGGGGGCTGCCCCCGGTACGGAGTCAGGCATGCGCAACAAGGTCGCTACCCATCCCAGACTGCGCGAGCGAATTGAAGGTGGCAAATTTTAATTGCATATTATTTATAAGATCCTTAATAAGGATGCGACTGCTTAGATTTTTATGTTAATTGATTTGAAAAATCTGAATATATGTGAGACCATTTTTATTGACGGTTCCGTTAGAAATTCGTGAATTTGAAAAGGTGGGTCCCGTTTAAGAGCTTTGGAGAGACCCCTAATCAGACCCCTACGTTCTTCAGTGAATAAAGGACAGTCCCAAAGTACATGGTCCAGGTCCTGCTCTGTGGTACTGTCGCAAGGACAGACCCCAGAGTCTATGATATTTTTTCTTGCCAGGCTTGAGTTTAGCGAGTAGTGATTACTCCTCATCCGGAACAAGGATACAATCCACTCCCTTCGAGTAAAAAATACAGAGAACCACGGCTTAGTACGGAATTTGTAAAAGAATTGAGTGTAATATGCACCCTTGTTTTTCCCAGTATCTTTGAAGTAAGAGTCGCAACTTTGATGAAAGGTTTGTTTTAATATGGCAGTAAAGTCAGAAGGTGGCAAGGGGATGTTCAATAGTTCAGCTTCTAGAGCTGCCGATTTGGCTTCTCTATCCGCTTCTTCATTGCTCAGGAGAGCTCTCTCTCGAATTTTCCATAATGCTGGTTGCTGGAGGGTGACCCTCCGCAACCCTTTGGTTTATCTTATTCTTCGAAAAGGATATAATTGAAATCCCGCGCAGTCCGGAGATGGCCGACGCCGGCCGGCAAGGGCATCCCAACCTAAAAAGGCCAGGGATCGAGATCCGCGTATAAGTAGGAGAGGCGCAGTCCCACTCTTCAGATAGACTTTGGATGTTTTATTATTTTTAACTTGTTCTCCGCGATTAAAAACCGCTGAGCACTCTTCAGCACTTTATCGTCACAGCTTTAGAAATGTAAAACCGAGAACCTAACAATCTCCAGCTGTTCAACCACATTTATTCTCCCGTGATCCACTCGCAGGGAAGTTACGATAAGCGCAGGCGCCGCATCTCCCTCCTGCATCCCACGGTCCAGAGTGGGAGATGATTGACCTTGGTGGGAGTCTGGACACAGGATATTAAAATGGGATGCTGAGTCCAGAGATTCATTCCGGCCAGTGATCCCAGAATTCCCAGATCGTGGAAGCTGGCGGACCCCACCACGCTCCCATGTGGGAGCATACACAATCAAGCGCGCCGTGTCGGTGTGTCACCACTTCCTCGCTTCGATTTCACGCTTTCGTCTGTTGAGCCAAGATCGAAAATTATGTTTCTGTCGACTTCGTGTCAAAGTGGCGCGAAGCAGACGACAAATTTAAAATCACGAAATATATCATTTAAGATATTACCTTTCTTTCTTTGATATTTTTAAAAACATTCACGTAAAATGACTATCTAAACATTTTATCTTGAATTTTAGGATGATTTAAAGACAAAAAATGATTTTCTATTGAAATTTAAACTGAATAAATTTTAAAGTTTCAAAACAAAATATCAATTTCAATATTTTTTACCTATGCAAATCAAATGGTTCAATTAGAAAATTATGTAGAGAATATTATATATTAAGGAATGATAAAATATAATATTGGAGTTTAAAAAATAAAATATTAAAATACTTGAGCAATACATAAATTATATCTAATTATACACTCGAAATTATACAGTAGATTTTCTTCTCTGGTATAAGGCAACATTGAAAAAAATTGCAATCAAATAAAATACTCTGAAAACTTTTTGAAATACGTAATATTATTCACATATGAATTTTATTATAAAACTGTGAATAAAAGGCTTCAGTATTAAAAAAAAACAAAATTACATCTAAATTTGTATACGAAATTACACTTTACGATTTCTCTTATATAAAATACAAATATAAAATATTTATTTGGAATAAAATCGTTTTCAAAAATTTTATAGTACGTAAATCAACTATATCAATTAAAAAATTAAATGGAAAATATTTTATTTAAAAAAAATAAGAAATAAGAAATAAGAAATTAAGGTTAAAAATCTACATTCCTAATTACATGGTGATAGTAGATAAAAATTCTATATAATATTGTTCTTAATAATTGGCTTTAGGGTCCAGAAATTATAACTCAGGAAGTCACATACTTTCAAACATTTCGACTCTAATCGGAGTCCTCATCAATGATCTTTATTGCTAAAATTTTTAAACAGTGGATAAAATATTGCACATATGAGCTTTATTTTGGAGTAAACTTTGGTAATGTAAAAAATGTAAAAAAATGTAAAATATCGTGAGAAAATTTACATAAAATTGTACAGAAAACTTCGGTAAATTATCTAAAACCTTCCTTAGGAATAACAATAAAATTCTAGCACATAACTCTAATGTAAATCAACTAAAAAACTAGTATATATTTGTGTCTAAATGCTACTGAAGATATAGATGCAAGTACATATGTAGTATAAAATTACAAAGGATAATTTATGAAAATTAGCTCAGAATTGCTAATACGAATTCTACACTGTTAGAATTTTCTACCGCAATTAGACAGAATTTCAGGAAATTCTGTTACTTTTTAGTAAATTTATGAAAAAAATTTTTTTTAATAAACTTCAGTTCCAAAGTGTTGAATATTCTGTATATGTTTCCCTGGAAATACTGATACTTGTAATAGGAATAATTTTACGTTTTGGTAACTGAAGTTCAATGCACTTAACTGAAAATCCATCTACATGCAACTGAAACTCAGTTACAGTTACGCAATTTTATGATAATTTTATAAAAGTTCTTTTACAGTTTGGTGGTTTTTAAGATACATTTTTTGAAAATTCAGTTGAGCTCCATAATATTAAGAAAACTTTTTTTTTATATGTATAAAAATTGAGTACATTTTTTCCAATTTCAAGTTCTCATTTTACGTTTTAGTGGCTTATATTCATAGACTTTTTAATGTTTATAAGAAATGCTTCACACAAAGGCAAAATTTTCTAATTGATGCAGTTGATCAAATTTTTAAACCCAAAACATGTTTTAATTAATATCTTGATTTAAATCTTCAAATATTTGTTGACTTTAAATTTTACTGAGAATTTTCCAACAATTTCACATCATTTCAAAAATGTTTTTATTAGGCGAATGTTTGTTACAAATATCAATAAAATTTCATAGTCAATAAATGTTTAAAATTTCAAGTTAAGGTATTGATTGGAAATTCAGTAGCTTTGTTAGTTAACTATTTTAATCAGAAAATTCTTCATTATCGTAGATTTTTCAATTTTTTAATTAAAAAACTATGCATAGGCCATAAAAACGTGAGATGAAAATTTTGAATCATCAGCTACAATTTCTAGGTAACAGAAATTTTAATTGGATTGTGGAAAAACTAGTGAGAGCATTAATTAATACGAATTTCTATTTAACTCCTTTCCACACTACCGATGAGGTAGAGTTTCAGGTGCGTTTTTTTAAAAGTGGTTTACCCTGTAGGCCTAATCCACTATTTCAAAAATTTGCAATAAGACGAAAGCGAAAAAATAGAAGAAAATATATTCGGGGTGCTTAATTAACGTGATACACCTCTGGTCACTTGTAAATGAATGCTAATAGATGTCTTTTACCAAGATATTATACATGATAGATGAAATCGAACAAAAAAATTTGTGGATGTATTTGTAGTTGAATATATGTTTTTTTAAGCTGTGAAGAAATGATCTTAATTTGTTCTAGTAAAACATTCTTCCTTTTGTAAAACATTTTTGAATGCTACCGCTCATTTTTCTCTAATCTGATAGTGTTTTGTTTTCAAAATCATATGGCCAGCACTTCCACTGCTTGGTTATAATAATAACTGAAGTGTTATTATTGTGAAACGACAAAATTCCAAAGTGGTAACAGGTGAATAAAAATTCATTTGCCATCAATATATTATAATTAAAGTGTTTAGTGTTTGCTATAGATAGTGTTTTCTTGTTCGCCGTATGTGTTAAGTGATAATACACTTTGATTTAAACATTTTATAATCAATTGTGTAAAACAAATTTTTCAGGTTTCTCGGCATCACATTTATATAAGTGTTTGTTGCATTTTCAGTTCGAATATAATTCGCTCTTTCGTTTTTTCTTCCCTTTTTGTATATCGTCTTCTTTAACTTCATAGTTGATACCATTTTCCCCAAAATTGTTATTTATTTAGCAACATGAGTCATAACGAATCTTCCGACCAGAATCGGGATTTGATCGATCCTACATTGGGTTCAATTGAAGAACCATCAAAAAAAGTGTCCAAAAGGATGAATAATTTCCAGGAATTTCCATCATGGAGAGAATGGGTCGTTAAATTAGAAAATGAAACAAAATTTCATTGTAAGATTTGAAACAAAACAATGTTGTGTGGCAAATCAGAAATTCAAAATCATGAGGCGACTGTACTTCATCAAAAAAATCAATCTTTTTCTGACAAAATGGCTGGATACGGGCTTGCAAAAAAAAGTAGTGAGTTCAATCCAGATGCTCATTCTGCAATGGACTCTTGCAAAAAATGACTCTGGTGTTGGTTTTTCAAATCTCACAAATCCGGAAAGTTGCACTTTCAAAGACAACGTTCAAGAAGCCGAAATTAGGATTGCAACTTCCTTTCTTGAACATAATATTTCTTTCACGATTTCATCAGAATTGATAGGTCTTTTTCAGGACATGGATCCTTTGGTTCTAAAATCAGTAAAATCAGCTTCCACTAAAATTTCCAGCATTTCGAATAATGTGGTTTGTGCTGCTGAAACTAACCGAATTATAGAGATTTTACAAAAAGAATTATTTTCGGTCTATGAAGACGAAACGAATGATAGAACTCAGGAGAAATGGCTGTCGTTAGTGGTTCAGTACATCAAGCAAGTTCACATCAGCGCATTCGAAACAGCTTTAGAACAGAAAAAAATTCCATTATCCAATATTATTGGCCTTGCATGTGATAACGCAAGTGTCATGACTGGTAGTAAATCTTCTTTCAAAACCAAATTATTGGAAAAGACTCCACGTTTGATTACCATGCCCTGCGTCTCGCATTCTTCGGCAATCGCAGCAAAAAATTTTTGTTCAACATTCCCAGATGTCGATTATGTAATAAAATTATTACCAAGTTTTCTCAATGCTAGTCCCAAACGAACTGCCATTTATCGGAATATTGTCTTAGAATCAGTGTATGTATTCCAGAAGATTCCGAGTCACTGTGAAACTCGTTGGCTTGTTCAACATCACTGCATTGTTGTCATTTTGAAAAATTGGAATGTCATCATTAAATTTCTCATAGTGTTCGAATCTGAAAAAGTAGAAAAGGCATAAGATTTGCTAAAAAAATGCAAGATCCTTTGATATTCGCATCTTTTCTTTTCCTGAAGAAAAATACTTGGATCAGCAGCTTGCTAATAACAACTTGCGTAGAGATCAAGTTGATGCATTTCTTCGCAACTGCTTGGACTTCTACATTACTCCAAGTAAGGAAATTCGAAATCGCCTTCCATTTGATGATTACTTCCTAGGTTGTGTTACTGTTCTCCGGCCTGAAGTCGTTGTTAAAGTCAATAGTCATGAAACATTTGTAAGGGTGTGGAAAATATGTCAAAAATTGGGGTCATTTGACCAAATTGCAATAGGAAATTAATGGGGATCTTTGATTGAACTCAGTCCTGAAATCAAAGAGCAATGGTCTAAACTTTCTTTTGATGAAATGTGTATAGCTATTGGACTCTTTACCACAAACAAAGGAGGAAAAATGTTTCCGAACTTATCATCTTTATTGAGTCGGATGCGTACACTTCCTCATTCTAATGCTGAAGCTGAACGAGCATTCTCAATGCTCACAGACCCCAAAACTAGCAAAAGGAATCGATTAGGGATTAGGAGTGTCAATTCCATTTGTGTCACTCAATCAGCTTTAAGAGCTAGACATGAGACCGCGAGAACAACGCGCATCACTTGGAAACGTTTCAACCTGATGGACTCTGCCAATCTTTACAAGCTGGCAGTAAAAGAATATAGTGAAAACAAATTGACGCTCTTTGCTTGGGATGGCACGGATACTTTTTAAATAATTTAGTGGCTTCCTTAATTAAAAAAGTATCTTTGGTTATCGCAAAAATAAATTATGGGATAAAGTCATTGTTGTTTAACTTTAAAAATATTAAGTGTGTATGCCGAGTTATGTGAGAGGCAAAGGGACTCACGTTAACTAAGCACCCCAAATATATTTTTTTCTATTTTTTCGCTTTCGTCTTATTGCAAATTTTTGAAATAGTGGATTAGGCCTACAGGGGAAACCACTTTAAAAAAACGCACCTGAAACTCTACCTCCTCGGTGGTGTGGAAAGGAGTTTAATAGAAATTCGCATTAATTAAGGCTCTCACTAGTTTTTCCACAATCCAATTTATAAACATTTAAAAACATTTTTGAAATGATGTGAAATTGTTGGAAAATTCTCAGTCAAATTTAAAGTCAATAAATATTTGAAGATTTAAATCAAGATATTAATTGAAACATGTTTCGGGTTTAAAAATTTGATCAACTGCATCAATTAGAAAATTTTGCCTTTGTGTAAAGCATTTCTTTGTTTGTATGCAGAAGCAAGAGAACTGCAGCCGATGATGGCACCGGGGAAAATAATCCAAAAACTGGCTAGACATTACAATGAGGAAATTAAGTATACAATAGTAGGACGCGGAATATCACACATCGATAGCCTGGTGGAACTGTTAGAAAATTTTGACAGAATAGGCCCAATTAACATAGGTAAAGATGAATCAAGGGAAAGAATAACACTAGGCCTCGAGATGAGATCGAGGAAGAAACAACTACAGATACAAAATCGGGAAACGAACTTCAGCCACGTCTATAAAAAAGACAGAAAGTCAACAAATAGACGTGGCATCAGAAATCATAATCCACACAGATATTTTACAGCAAGAGGAAAATGAAACGAGAAGACGATCCAGATGCTATGTGGTGTAACGTCCTGCGTCGGTATATTAATTTTTATTATTTTATTATTTTCTGTAAGCCATAACTTGTCAATATTTTATTTTATGTTCACTTCGAAATTTTGATCTTAAGGATGTAAATATTTTAAGCTCAATATCTTTTTCAAATACAATATAGATTCAAAACCTTTTAAGAAAATGTGCAGCTGCGTCAATATAAAGATTTGAATTTTTCTTAGCAATCGGTAAAAGTAACAAACTTGCACTTTGAAACTTTGAACAAAATATACAGCCCACAATCGTATTCCTTTTTAGATATTTCTATCTACTATCCTCTTGTAAATAAATACATAAAACTGCATAGAGCTATAGCAGTATATAGCTTAGCGATTAAGCATTTCCGGAAATATCGTAAATAGCTTAGGCTAATGGTCAAAAGGGCCCGCGCTTGTAGCACGCCCAAGTAAATACAAACAAAGTATATTGTATTCTTTTCTCTCAGAAAATAGAATAGGCTATATATAATAAATAATAAAAATTCTTAATTAATAAGAATGTTCAAATATTAAGAATCTAGTTTTAAATTAATATTATTTATTTTTATATCATTCAGTATTCCATGATTATAAAAGTAAAAATAAACTATTGTATTAGCTAATAAAGGAACAGTAATTTGAATCTAATTTTTTATGTGAAATAACGTCTCAAATTTATAGAATGTAGACAAAAATCAGTCGCAAATTATTAAAAACAAAAACTTAATTAGGAATCTACCTTATCAATGTATAAATTTATGAGAATTTATTTCTGAAGGTAAAATAATAATTTAAAATTTACTAATAGATATTCATACACTCTTTTATCAATTCTAAAAATGGTTGAAGTATCAATTGATATGATATGTAGTTGAATTTATTCACAACGTATTTCAAAAGTAATTTATTTACAAACATTACTATCTTACCTTCACAAAAAATATACATATCCACTCTTTATAAACATATTTTTAAGTTCGTAAATTTTAAAAATCAAACTTATTTGCAAAAGATCTAGTTTGATTTGCAACCAATGTCAGAATAAATTAGATTATAAGCTAAGTACTAGAAAAATTAACAATTTAAGTCAATTAAAATACTGTTATTAAAGATTTGAAATAATAGAAATGTTCTGTTTTACCGACAATATTTCATATTCGGATATGTATTTTATAAATAACTTTGCGCAAATTTTCCAAATGAACAAACTCAGCTTCAAATATTTACACTTATTTTTATAAATAAGAAGTTTATATCAAAATGAAAAAACACAAAATTACAGAACTACTTTTTATATTTTATCAAATAAATTCACAAGAGAAAACTTATATTAAATTTACCCGTTTAAATTTATAATTTTGTATATTTAAACAACATATTCGATGTTTAGTTTGAATGTTATGATGTTAATGTTTATTCAGAAAACCAATTACAGAATAAAAATTAACCTTATGTAATAATGATTCTATTGAATTTTTAAAGGAAGAATAGTTAATTTAATGTAAAATAACGAGATTGTAAGTTAAATTAAGATATAAATGAATCATGTTTGACTTTTCTATTATGTAAATTTAACGAAATCTGTAAACATAATTGTTTAAATAATGAGCTTTGAATGTAATTTATTTAAGAGAATACAAATGTCGCCATCTTTTAGAAGGTGGGTGAACCTGGAGAAAACTTGGTACGGCCCACAAGGCCCGGAAAACTTGCAACGGCCCTACATTTTCACACTATGGGAAGTCTGGGCGTAACTAGGCTTGCCTAACTAGACCAATAGAGAGCCAGGACAGCTATCCCCAGACTTTTCCTAAATTTGAAATATGGTGAGGGAAGCGAGGTGCTGCACATAAAACGAATTGCAGTGAAATTTTTAGTTAGTTACTTTCGGCATTCAAATCACTTAAAAATTCCTTCTGCCGTCATATTTTGTCCACGCAATTTTACAAATCAGCTATTTCTACAAATCAAAATAAAAAAAAAACTTTAAAACCCTAAAGAAAGAAAAACTTTCGGAAACTCTCTCGTCGGTTGGAGTTATTTTTTTTATAAAATCAAAATAAAATTTCAAGAAGCCAAGTTTTCCCCGGTTCATCATTTTTAAGGAAGGCATCAAACTAGGATTTTCAACCAACATAAATAAAAAGTAAGTTCTTTTATCATAATTGCTGTGTCTTTTTCTCTTAACTTTTCTCCCTCTATCTCTTTATTATCTTTTTATTTATATTTTATTACAAATGTTTGGGTGCTGGTAATAACTCCAGTACTAACATTTGTACATTTTGTTTACCTTCCAATCCAAATCCTAGAATTAAGGGCAAAGTGGCGTGCTCCCTTTTATGGGAATAGTACGACTTTGTCCATAATTCGCCTTGTTCTTTCCCATTTTATATTTTATGTGAGGTTTATTTTCTTTTCTTGAATTGGTTGAGAATGGTTTATTAATGAACAGTAATTCCCGGGTTATTGGAATTAATTTTCCAGGCCCGAAACTAATAAAATTATTATATTCTCATCCAGTATAATAATATAATTTAAAATAAAAAATTTCCTTTGTTATCTTGTGTGTCTTCAGACGTCATAGTGGCAAATATTCTCATAGGAGGAGTTCTGACAACGGCCTTAATAGATACAGGAGCCGAAGTAACGTGTATATCGGAGGAGTTTATCAACCAGAATAAAGAAAGATTACGGGAATGTCCAACTTTACCGGTCAATGGAGTGACGTTAATAGGCCCTATTGAAGGAAAAGCCATCAGATTAAGAAGACAAATTTATGCAGATGTCCAGCTACCAAATTACATGATTCAAGTGGTTTTCTTGGTAGTTCCTAAACTATCAAGACTAGCGGCGACTAGGGGACGTAGCAATTACTATTTTTCTTTCGCCACTTAGCCTATAGGAGTGGGCACACCGCGTTGTGTACACAAGCTATCTATGGGTCATTGCATGGGAGTGAAGCCCGCTTTGGAAGGAGAGAAACACGTCCATGCAAATGTGGGGGAATCACGCAGCCAATTAAAAACCCCCAAGAAAACCATGGGAGTGAAGTCCGCTTTGAAAGGGAAGAAACACGTCCATGTAAATGTGGGGGAACCACGCAGCCAATGAAAAATCCCCCAGAAAACAGTTGAACTCGCAGTTCAGAAGAGTCATAGCTGCTTGTGAAATGACATTTAGTCTGAATCCAAGGAAATTAATGCTAAATACTCCAATGAGGCACCAGAGGCGATCAAGTTATGAAATTACAACACCAAATTTACTGGTTAATACATAGTAATACAAAGTTTTGCAATTTCAGCATCTAATCGCTTTAGATGCATAAAAATTTCATTTTAGAATTTATTTGGGCAAAGGGGCAGGTGGGCAGCGGGAGCGCTGAAAGGCTCCATGCAAAAGTGGGTGATCGCATGCTTTTACCGCCATGTTTGTTTCCAGTAATTTACCATTGGGTTTCACCCCCATGGGTCATTGGATGGCATGTGAATGACGCTTCTGTTGGCTTATACCAATTTTCGACTCCAGCCATATATAGCACCTGCCTAAATATCTCTATCTTTGCTTACTCTATTCATTCCAGCAATTCCTTTCTAACGATCTGACTAACTTAACCTTTGCCTCTGTCCAAGCTGGGGGGGCTGCTTTTCCGTTTCTGTTGCGCGGGTTGCTGTGCTGCACTTGTCTGGCTGAAATTTAACCTTAACTATTATTTTTTGCTTAATTCTAATTATCGTCGCAACAATTTTGACACTATAAAGAGTTTTCTTCTTTATATTTGACCCTCATTGATCGCAAACCAGCATCTTTTATTATATTAATATGGAGGGTGACACTATCATTTCTACACTCTAATTATTTCTAGTGAATATCCCAAATCCTGCTGCGAAGCCGGATGATTATAACCTGATGTGACTCTGATTTTAAATTTGCTATGTAGCCACAACCACTAATCCTTAATCGCAATATAATGTTTACCGGCTTAACCTCATTTCACACGGGTTGTGGTCCGAGGTCGCGCCGCAGAAGCACGTAGATAATTATTTACTCAATTCTGTAGTTTGATAGTTTCTGTTTAACAGTTTATATTTAATATAATTATTCCAATTCGTTAGGGAACATCCAGTTAGTGATAATTCATGAAAATAAGGAAAATAACCGAGCTGGACAATATATTGATTTTGTTTATTATTATTAAATGGCCAACGTTTCGAAGACAGCAACAGTCCATAACAACCATAACTTTAACTGGAAAAAAACTCAAATACTACACAAAGAAAATAACTTATCTAAAAGATTGGTTGCAGAAATGATTTTTATAAAAAAAGAAAAAGACAATAGTCTCAATAAAATTATTGATTTTGACAACCTCAGTGAATCATATTTTCCTCTAATCTCAGATATTCCTAACTATCGATGTTCTTACTAGGTGATTTTAATTGTTCATACAATACTGGTTGATAATTTCCCCCTCCGTCCTCTGAACTCTATTAATTCTTATACTTTCCTTATTGATATACTTATTCACCTTAGTAGAATAGTCTTTCTCAAAGGCTGGAGATTGCCGAACACCTTGCTCTCCCCCTTTCCTTTCTTTTGTTCGTATTTTTTACTGTACACTGGTTTTGGACCTTATTGTTTTTTGATTCTACAATTGTTATGCTGTATCTCCGTTCTCCTAATTACTAAGGTACTCTTAATTTTTCTATTCAATCTAATTTACTTCATCGTCTTTTTAATTTCTATTATGATCATAATTTTTTCAAAATTCCTATTTTGACTTTAATTTTTATTTTATTATATTTTTGTGTATGTAATTTTCTTAATAGTAATTTATAATAAATGTAGGCCCTGAAGAGGAAGACTGTTGCTGTCTTCGAAACGTTGGCCATTTAATAATAATAAACAACATCAATATATAGTCCAGCTCGGTCATTTTCCTTATTTTCATGAATATAATTATTATTATACTATTATATTCACGGCAATTATCTGCATGTTTGAATTTTTAAACTTATTGCTTATTTACTTTTATCTCTCATTTTAAAATTTATACGGTAATTCCTGTCATTCTAGAGGTAGCTCATGATGTCTGGAAAGGCCAGGGAAAGGGGCTTCTTCTCGGGGGGTGGTCCCGACTCGCGGGGCAGCAGAGGGGCTCCACCACCTCCGCCTGGAGCTGCCCGGAGCCCGACCTCTGGGGATGGTTCCACTGATCGACTCTGCGCGCCACCTGTGGCGGATGGTGGAGAGAAACGTAAAAGCGACGTGATTTCGCCCCCGCTTCCGCTTGATAGAGTTTTATTGTTATTATTATTGTTTATTATTTTTATTGTCCTGCTGGAATCTCGGGTTCCTGGCAAGAAGTTGGGTATGTTCAATCTGATTGCTCTTGGTGACCTAATTGACTCCTTTATCCCAGACATTAAGAGGCACATTTTTCCTAATGTTCGTAAACAGGCCAAGGTTTTTTGCGATAGATGGCAGGCGGCAAACACCCTGGTGTATTCTTCTGCTCTTCAGAAGTTTGGGGTTCACGCCTATATCCCGGCGTCCCTCGTCCAGAAAAGGGAATTTGCTAGAAACATTCCGGCGGAGTACTCGGCCTCTGACCTGAGTACAAGATTGGACCCTGATATGCTTTCTAGCGTTCTATCTATTAGGCGGCGCACTTTGGTTGATGGTTCGGCCTCAGACAGGGTAGAGTTTGTCTTTTCCACCGTCAACATTCTTCGTAGATTATCACTCGCCAGTGTAGCTTTCGACGTGACTCCAGTCATACCGCCTCCTAAGCGCTGCTTTTGCTGTCAGCGGTTTAGACACATTTCCGAACAGTACCGCTCTACTCACCCCACCTGTGAGTACTTCTTTCAGGAGCATCCGTTCCGGGATTGTCCTAATACGAGGCTGACTCCACGCTGTGCCAACTGTGAGGATAGGCACCCAGCATACAGCCGTGACTGCACTATCTACATGTTTGAATTTTCAGTCATGAAAAAGAGGACGCTGAAGAATTGTGGTTACGAAGAGGCCGAAAACCTTCTCTTGAGTAGCGGAATATCGAAGCCTCTTTTCTCAGTTGAGTCCTGGAGGATGTTGGTGAAGGGGTCTCTTCGATACACTCGGCCGGGGATGAGCTGTCTTCTGCGAACCTGGTGGCCGAAATCCTCCTCAGCATGCCCCCCCCCCCCCCTGCATCGGCATCTACATTGATGGTCCGGAACGAGGAGGAGACGGAACAATAGTGGTCGTTCGATTCAAATAATTCTATTTTTTACTTACTGCATGTTAAGTTTAATTGTTTTTCGTCTGCACCTCCCAGAACATTTCAGAACTTTTTTCTTAGGCTCTCTAGGATATCTAACTGTTAGTGTTAATTAATTTCTATTTTTGATTTTCCTTCCTCTAATGGTATTATTGCTGGCGTTTCATCCTTCCTTATGATGGGATCTCTGGGGGTGAGGGAGTATCGGGTGTCTAGGGTCGTGGCTGTGCCGGGTCGACCTGGAGGGATGGACAGCGTGGGAGTGGTCCTATGCACGAGCCGGGGTGCCGTGGCGATCTTGTGCGTCTATCCCCCCCCTCGGCCCCTTTCTGGAAGGGGAGGTGTGGTCCACCTTGTTGGAGCGGATGTGGCCATACTCTGCGACTTTTCTCTGCAGCGACTTTAATGCGCATCATGTTAGCTGGGGTTGTTCTCGTTCTTCTCCGAGAGGGACTCATCTCATCTCGCGAATGCTGAGGTGATCTCTGACCCATTTGGGTCGGACCACCTCCCGTAGTGCTCGAGGTGTCTTCCTCTATCTCTGCTGTTCCTGGGTTGTCCTGTCGTATCAACATTAGGGAGGTGTATGACGATTTTATGCGGCTCGTTCTAGAGATCATACTCGAGCAAGGTGCCTCCAGACGGGAGGGCACGACGAAGAGGAGGAGGGCCCAGCCTCTCTGGTGGTCTGAGGAGTGCGATGCCAAAATTAGGGAGCGGAGGAACTTTTACAAAGCTTACAATAGGGAACAGACTGCGGAGTGGAAAGCAGAATTCAAGAGGATGGACTCGGAGGTCAAGCTGTTCCTGAGAAGGCAAAAGCGTAATTCCTTAAGAGCGTTCTGTGAGTCTCATGACTCCTCGCAGGGCATCAGCAGGATTTGGCGTACGATTAGGGCACTCGCCTCTAGGTCGGAAGCTCTCAGGACCAATGTTGTGACCGATGTGGACTCGGCTGAGCTGAGGGCACTCAGGGACGAGCTGGTTCGCGATGATGTCCCGCCTTTGGATATTTCTCTTAAGAAGGTAGGGATGGTGGATGACCCTTTGGACGAGCCGTTCTCTCTGGGTGAGTTTGATTCAGCGTAGGGGTCCTGCCGGGCCGGGTCTGCCCCTGGTCTTGACGGCATTTCCTACGAGATTTTGAGGAAGTTCTCTGATAAAATGTACTTGTTTGTGCTATTCTTGTTCAACTGCATGTTTCGGGACTCATCATTTCCGTCATCCTGGAGGGAAACCTATGTTATTTTCATACCGAAGCCGGGTGGTAAGGGTCACAGGCCGATCTCTCTTACGTCTTCTATCAGCAAATCATTCGAGAGAAAGGTACATCGGAGGCTGGATCATCGGGCGGACCACGGGAATTGGGTACCGCATTTCCAGTTCGGCTTCAGGAGGTGAAGATCAGCGTTGGATGCCGACGCTGTGGTGTCTACTGATGTCTCTCAGGCTTTTGGCAGGAGGGAGTCGGTGGCGGCGGTCTCTGTGGATATTAAGGGCGCCTTTAACTCAGTGTTACCTGTGGTACTCGTTGGGCAGCTTTGTCGTCTAGGTCTATTGCTAAGGGCCAGTTCTCCGTCTTCACTAGGTCAAGGGGCGACCTGTCAGACCTCGTTCTTCCGGTAGAGTGTCATGCTCTCCCGTGTCTCGGCGAGATCAAGTACTTGGGGGTTGTTCTTGACCGCCGTCTTACCTGGGCTCCTCACATTCGTATGATCTCGGAAACGGCGATAAAAGCGATTAGTGTCATTTGAGTTCTCGCCATAGTTAGTTGGGGAGTTACTCCATCTCTTCTCCTGATGGCCTATGGAAATCTGGTCCGGTTCACTCTGGAATGGGGCTTCCCTCTTTTTTCACCGGCTCCCCGCGGGACCCTTCGTCTCTTGGACCGAGCGCAGTACATGGCCCTCCGGGCAGTTTTGGGCTGCATGCGGTCCACTCCGATCGCCATTCTTCTGTCGGAGGCTGGGGAGCCCCCCTTCTGGCTTAGGAAACATCTTCTCTGCAACCGCTATATCGTCAGTAATTTTTCGTGGAGGGGTAACCCACTCATTCCGAAATTCAAGCTGCTTTCGGAGAGATCTGCTGTGGTCCCTCGTTCTAGATCACCAGGTTCGTCTCTGGTCTGTGCCTTACAGGGTTTGGAGGGACTATTGGGCGCGACGGCTCGGTCGGTGAGACCGGGCTATTTTGACTGGCCATGGAGGTCTTTTGCTGTTTCAGTCTTGGTTGACCCAGTGTCTGGCTATGATTTCAGAGGCTCGGATGATCCGGATCGGGCCTGTATGGGGTTCCTTGCCCAATTTTATGCGGTATATGTTGTCATTTACACGGACGGGGCGGTGGATCCTGCTAGCGGGCGTGCTGGATGCGGTTTTTATGTGGTCGACGACAACTACAGATATGGCCTGTCACTCTAGCCTTTCACGTCGCTCTTGTCTGCGGAGCTCTCTGCCATACTCAGGGCGGTTCATTATGCTGGGCGAACTGCAATGCGTAGGGTGCTGATTTTGACTGACTCGATGAGGCCGCTCACCTGCCTTGGGGACTGTATGGCCGCGTCGGTCAGGAACTACTTGGTTTTTAAGATTGTTCATCTTGTGGTGGGTTTGGCGGGCTTAAGCGGGGAGGTGTGGTTCATGTGGGTCCCTCGATACGTTAATATAGTCGGAAAAGAGGTTGCCGATGGGGTCGCAAGGGGTGCGGGGGGCCTGCCTTACAGCATTATGTACGGCCTGCCCTCTTATGACCTCTATGACCACATTGGATGCGACTTCGAGACATGGGCGAGGCTTCTGTGGCTATATGCTGGGACTGGGGGTGCCGCCTGCTCGCGGTATTTTTCTCGAGTTACTTACAAGTCTGATGGACCTTGGTTCTCGCGTCTGTGTCTGCCCAGGCGCTCGATTTGTTTGATCACGACGCAGTGGAGCGGCTACGTGTGCACCGGTGAGAATTATTTGAGAATTGGATGGGACCTGGAGATCGGGTGCTCTTGTGGTGCTCCTTTGCGGGACCTGTCTCACGTTCTGCACGACTGCCCCCAACTGGAGGAGTTCAGGCCTGGCTATTATGCGTTTCTGTCTGGGCGTTTCTCCAACCGCAGACCAGAGGGGATTCCCATAGAGGACCTGGTGTTTGACCCCGGGCCTGTGGTCGTGGGAGCGCTAGCTGGACATCTGGGGCGCTGTGACCGCGTGCTGTAGTTGTCGTTCTTCCTTATCTGAGTCTGGTGCTCTCATCCACCCAGGGGGGTCCTTAAGCGCCCTCACTCGCGAATATTATTTACGAGTAAAGAGCTTGGAGCTCCTGTCTGCTTGTGGAAATCAACAGTCAAAGGAATTTAGGAACTTAAATTTATATCGAGCCAAAGAATTCTACACGGCATTTTAAAATTATGTAGAGCCAAAATATTAATATCTCGGGGATATATCATCGAGGAAATTTACTATTGTTTTTAGGCATTTATTTTAAATCTCGCAGTTAGATTATATAGAGTCAACCTGTTTCAAATCTCGCGGTTGGTTTATATCGACTCATCAATTCAAAATAAATGCATGTTTTATTTTTAGTGCTATTGGCCCAAGTATTAGTTAGTCAGCTATTCTCTTATAATATTTCATTTGTAAACATAGGTTATAATTAGCTGTTAGCCTCTATAGGCTGATCACCTATGAGTAGACTCTGGAAACAGCGTAGGGCGATTTCTCCCTTTTTATTGTTTAATTTGTGTTATTCCAATTTTATAATGCCTCTTGTTAAGAGAAATCGCACGTCGTCGTGTTTTCATTAAATTGATTCTCATTTCACACTAATCAGAGTTCTTATTTCTTCTCCCGTGTCCCGGATTGACCGTAACGACCCATTTGAGCAATTGGCTGAATTTTAATTTGAATAAAATTTAATGAAATAAAAATACTAAGTAACAATATATATATATATATATATATATATATATATATATATATATATATATATATATATTGCGACCTCGATGTTGAATTAAGATAAATATTAAAAGTAGAAATTTATTAATAATAGAAAAATACATATACCAGGGGTGATAGTTGAAGTTTGTTGGTTTTTTCAATAAAGAAAACACTTAATTCTCAAGGGAATCTCAAAAGTTTTTTATTCAAAGTATTGACCATTGGATTCTACACATTTTGCCCATCTTTCAGGAAAATCATGGATAGCATTCCAAAAAAACTTTTTCTCTTTCAAGGCAAACCATTCAACGAGAGATTTTCGACTTCTTCAAAATTGGCGAAGCGCTGCTCTGCGAGTGATTGTCCCATCGATGCGAAAAGGTGATAGTCGGACGGGGCGAGGTCTGGAGAGTACGGCGGGTGCGATAATATTTCCCAATTCAATGCTTTTAATGTGTTCTTCGCCACTTTAGCGATATGAGACGGTGCGTTGTCATGTTGTAGGATAACTTTGCCATGTCTTCGGGCCCATTCCGGCCGTTTTTCGATCAACGCATGATTCAAATTAATAATTTGATGTCGGTAGCGATCCGTATTCACCGTCTCACCAGGTTTTAATAACTCGAAGTACACCACACCACACTGGTCTCACCAAACACAGAGCATTGTCTTACGGCCAAAGCGATTTGGCCTTGGAGTCGATGGGCCGACCTCACCAGGTGAAAGCCATGATTTTTTTCGCTTCGGGTTCTCGAAATAAATCCATTTTTCGTCCCCCGTGACAATTCGATGCAGAAAAGATTTCCTTTCGAATCGTTGAAGCAGCATTTCACAAATGGTTTTTCGATTTTCCATTTGTCTATCGTTCAGTTGGTGTGGTACCCATTTTCCATACTTTTGGATTTTTCCCATGGCTTTTAAACGTTAGCAAATTGCTCCTCGGGTCACATTTAGTGTTTGTGCCAATTGTTTTGCGATTGGGTTGGGTCTTCATCCAATAACGCCTGCAATTCCTCGTCTTCGAACTTTTTCGCTGCACCAGGATGTTCATTATCTGTTAAACCGAAATCTCCACTTTTAAATTGACGAAACCATGTCTCACATATTCTGATCACTGGAGCATGTTCACCATAAGTTTCTACCAGCAATCGATGAGCTTCAACTGCTTTTTTCTTTTGATAAAATAAGAAAAGCAACGCATGCCGCAAATGCGATTTACTTGGAACGAAACTCGACATATTCACTGAGGTAAACAACTATGATGCTATTATTTTGGCAGAATGTAATTGTGTATTTTTTAAGGTTATTGTCCATAGAAAAATATGACATAGATGCCAAATCATAGAAATGTATACATATCTCTAGCGACATCTATGAGTAAAACTGGCAAATTTCAACTAACACCCCTGGTATATAATACAATTAGATTTAAATAGAAGAGTGTGTGCGTGTCTGTGTGTGTGCGTGTGCGATTTAGGGCAGGGAGCTCCCAGCGGTATCCGGGTCCACGCCCTGCCCTCGTGTCCCCGGCCATGGCGGTATCCAGGGGGCCGGGGTTTCGGGCGTGTCGGTCAGTAGGTCGGTTATTAAAAAGAGGGGGTGAAGGCGGTGTCGCGTGATTGGTTGAGCCCGGTGTCGGTTTCGGGTTGCGTTCGGTCAGGTTCAGCCGTATTTCTAGTCAGTCAAACATTCCTAAAGTGCGGGCCAAGTTCGCGTTAAAATGTGCGAGTCAAGTTCGGGTGAAGTGCGGGTCAAGTTCGAGTCAAGCGTGGGTCAATTTCGTTTTAAAAATGTACCAGTAGAATGCCTGTCAAGTTCGCGTCAAACCGTAGGTCAAGTCCGGTGTCTAGATTGGGTCAAGTCTCCCGGTCTGGGAATGGAGTCCTCGCCCAGGGATGTCGGGGCCAAAGTCAGTCAGGGGCACCTGAAGCTGATTCCCGGCCTATGTTGAAAGCCGACCATAGGATGACCCATTCGTCGGTGTTCGACGCGGCTCCACCAGGAAGTCGGAGGGTGCTGGAGATACGTTCCTGTGGGAGTACCTACCAGGAAAGGCATCTCCTGGCCGTCCGTCCAGCGCGACGCTCCGGTGTGACCCAGCTCGCCGCCCCGGGCCACAGTGGGTCCACTCATATAGGAGAAAAGGGGAACGAATTATAATGTTTGCTATCAACAAGTGGTGGCGCTATTGTCACTACCGATGTTATTTTTAAACTGTTGTAATCATAGCAACCATATCATTGCCAGTTGAAATAATACAGTTGATGCTCATCTTACTCAACTACCGTTCGAAGCACCTCAAGCGTCTGTGATATATTTATACATTTCAGATTAACCCACTGACGCATTGTGATGCCCAATTGTCGGCAACGTTTTACTCAACTTACTATTTTCTATGTAATGCTTTCTGATATTCACATTGGGTGAATTAGGTATTTATCAAATTCATTTTACCCGACTAGGATTTAATAAATGTTCAAATGTCCTTAAGTCCCAAGTTTAATTGACAGAGTTGTGTAAAATTACTTCAACTATTTTTCTCCGTGTAATAGTATAGTATTTAACTGTTCATCGTGATTCATATTCAAAATTTCTCGTATTTTTATTCGTTCACAAATTATGTTCAACTTTAAATCATTTAAATTTATGAAATGGATTTCATAAAATATATTTCAAAATTTTCCGCTCCTTAGAATACTTATTATTTTATATTATTTTATACTTATTTATTTATTTATTTATTTATTATTTTATACTTATTAGTTCTTGCTATCAAAACTTGGCGGCGCTGATTTTCATTTTAACTTTTTTAAGTACCTTCCTAAAATACATGCTAGTGGCCGCACTGTGCCCCGGGCGAACTGCCTCTTCTCGGCTCTCGGGCCTTTCCTTTATATCCATCCGCGCGTGGTGGGGGAAGGCGGAGAATAGTGGGGGTTGCTGCTGCGCGCGCCGGTCGTTGTGCTGGAGGGAGAGAACGTGACTGAGTGTACTGACGAGTACAGTCCGTCACCCCCCCCCCCCCCTACTTCGGAGAGCGAAATTTCGCCGGATTGAAACCTCGCTCTTTTCAGAGGTTTCGCGCTTATGTAAGGATAAAAAACAACAACTTACAAACATCATGGCTGGTGAAGCTACGCAAAAATGCCACCGGTCGTCAGGCGCAGGTTATACCTCCTTCCGTCGATGGTGACCCGGTGCCTCGTTGCATCGACTGGGTTCACCACAGTGGAGCCTCCAGAGATGTTTATGTGTTGCTGGTTTGCCGCATGAATTCCCTCGTTGGGCGCCGCTGCTGGCTGTTTCCTCTCGTGGCAAACCGTTGCCCATGGTTTGCACTTCTCTCCTTTACTGTGTAGGTGCCTTTCGACCATTGTTAAGTACGGCTATTATTAAATTAATTAAAATGCATAAAAAGTAAAAAAAAACAATTACCCTTAATATATTTTATTCATTAGTATAATGAGTACGCGGAGGTCGTCCAAACTGCCGAATTTAGTTAATATAAATATTAGCTAAATTCGTTTATTATTATGTGGGGTCGTTGGTCTTCTACTCTCGGACTGAGAGTGTATTCTACACGCCTACGCTTATCACTTTTAATTTTGAAAGAAAGAAAATGGGAAAAGGTGCTTCAAATAATTTCGAATCAACTGGCTAAAATTCACATAAATAAAGAGAAAATTTATTCTTAAGAAAAGCAAAATAACAGACCGATGTGAACACTTTTTCTAGTAGAGTTTTAGAAAAACGGAATAAATATCAATGAGAACGATACAATGTTTGGATTTTGTACATTACCGCATCCTTATGTTTATCTATTTCCTTAATCCTACCGGATGTCCTGGGAGCACAAGCAAAGAAGGAGAATACGTTCAGGCTGCTGAAGTCCTGGAGATCCTGGCGAAATTCAAATTGAGATTGACGTGGTTCCAAAAAGGAACCACCCTTGTCCTTACGCGACTCACTCGCGCACACACCCTTTTTCTTTGCTTCAACCTTATAGCTTTAAGGTGAGAAAAAAATGGATAGCTTTGAACTACAAGGGAGGCAGAACTTTTAGACTGCCTGTCCTTCGCCACTCCTGTCTCACAATAAACCTATTTCTGGTTATAAGGAAATAACTCCTCGTCATTTTGAGATTCGACGAGATGTAGATTTCCTTAGCTAGTTAGTATTTAACTAGCTAGGTTTTCAACGCCAGGCTGTACACGCACAGTTATCTCTCGCGGCTAACTGACCACAGACGCACTCAAAATATTATTTCAGCGCGAAGCGCAGTGGTAAAAATTTTACTTGTATAATTTTTTAGCACGACAACCCCGTGAACGGCTTTCGTCGGAGGAAAGATTTTAGAAGTATTTACGTCCGCCCAAGTACAATCCCCAATATGTGGACCTGGCTAGGTCTTTTTACGAATCTAAGTCAACTATCCAGGTGATAGTGATCCGCAAGGATGGAAGGCGCAGACTCGTCGAGAAATGGCAGACGAGATGGCATGGTGACCAATCCGGAAGATGGACACACCGTCTATTCCCGGAGCTCACCACCTGGCTGGATAGAAAGCAAGGTCAAGTCGGCTTTTACCTGGCTGAAGCGCTTTCGGGCCATGGTTGCTTTAATGCGTACCTGAAGCGCTTCAAGAAAAGAGAGTGGAAAATGCAGAGCACACACTTTTTGCCTGTGCCAGGTGGGGCGTGGCAAGAGAGGCTGCCAGTCGGGAAGTGGGAACTCACTCCTGACACGATGGTCTCTCTCATGCTCCAGTCTGAACAGATATGGATGCTTATCGAGTCATTCGTCACCCTGGTGATGAAGACGAGGGAGCTCGATGGGCGTGCAGGGCGCGGCAACAATGGGGGCCAGTAGAAATCGCATCGGGGCCTACACCCGCGGTCCTGCGTCTTGTGCGAACTTGGTTGTTCGCGTCGACCGGGGGAGGAATCTTCTTATTCCTTTCCTGGTTGGCGCGGCTAGCCAGCCTGCCTAACGGACGTGTTTCCGCGGATGGGAGTCCCGGGCGAACGGACGACGGAAGAGTCGTACGCGACTTTAAGCTGGAACCAACTGCCCGCGAAGTTTAAAGCCGAAAGGCGGTTCCGGGGGCGGTGTATTGGTTCGTGAGAGGGGGTTTTTCGGATTTTTCTGGGTGTCCTGATTTTTGGAAGGAATTCATGCTTACCGGTAATTTTGCAATTACCGATTGCCTAACTACTTGGTAGCCTACTTGTTATTACCTGTTGCCAAGTGAAGTTTGTAATGAAATGTTTATTTCTGACATAGTTGAAATTTTTGGATCATATTTCATGACACCAATAAATCAAATATCGATATAAAATAATTAAATTGATTCCGTTAATTATTCATTTTGGATCCTGACACCTTAAATATTTAGAAAAAACAATGGTTCAGATCCTTTTCAGAAATATCGTCTGCACTGGCTATGGTAACTTGCAGCTATCCAAGTTTGTTTTATAGTATTTATAGTTTATAATGTTTATATAGCAAAAGCACCGTAGTGCTTATGCGGTTAACAAAAACATAAATAGGAAATTCGGGAGGGGATATAGGGAAAAGTATAGAATAACTAGGTGGAACCTATTTGGAAACTATGAAAAAACTAAACATCATTGATACTTGTGTTTGAGGGATTTTCCACGTTTTGAGTCTGATTTTAATGTATTCTTCTCACGCAACGTAGCCAGACAGAGCTGAAAAATGACTATGTGCGCTAGCGTACTATTTTTGAATATTTTGATACTTGAAATTATTTCTTTAAGACTTGCGTTCTCCTTCTTGTTTTACTTTCCAGTCATCTGAATCCTGTGCCAATTTATAATATTTTCCTACAGTTTACATTTATTTAGAAACAGCATGATTGAAAATTTTGAAGAGTTCGCCTTGTTTTGTAGTTCTAAGCTATATATAAGTCATTTCGTGGGAGATTTACAGTCAACATTTTTTTTTCGACGAAACATTTTTTTTGTCTTTTTACTTCGAAAATAATCGACACTTATTTTTTTTTTCAATGTGATACTTGAAAATTTCGAGATATAATTTTTTTAACTTTGGCACTCGGGCAAAAATTTTTTTTTTCAACAGCTCACTGCAAAAGCAGTTTTGAATATAAAATGTAACCCTTGCACTTGGAATGCACGAAAGAGTACGAGCTTTCAAAAAAGTTATAGCACACATTTCGTTGTTTTTTTTGTAATAACAATATAGTAAATTTTTATAAACAATTGGATGTTTTATAAATTTGGAACTAATTTTTGTCCGATTTTTTGTTTCTAAATCGTTGTTGAAGTTTTTTCAATATGCATGCAAAATTTTGGAATGGAAAAATGAAAACTGTAGGTGTAATTAATTTATAAAATCTGTCCCATGCGTTGCAACGAGCGAGCTCGCACGCTGCAACTATGCTTAAGCGTGATTAGGCATGCTTGGACTCGAAGCACGTGTGGCAGTGAATGCAGTGACCGCTGTTTTAGTTTTCTGTGAATGTTCCTCAAGTGTTCACCTATTTCAAAGTAATACAGAAATGCCAAGCTCTCGATTTAAACATGTCTGCTGCAATCCGTTTAATAAAAAAAATCATAGTGGAAAAAAGCAAAAAAAAAAAATTTGCGTCGCGTTTCGTCCTCGATACTTGAAAAATTGAAAATTTTCAAACCTGATGATGTTTCTTGTACACAATGCAAAATAGAAGCAAATGAAATGGAGATGGAAGATTTTTGTTGTAAGTACATTCAAACTTGTGCGTAGACTATTTCAAAACGAATCATTAGTTATAATGATGAATTGATGAGTGAAGTTTTACGATAAAATTACTCTAAATGATACACTTAAGACGCAATTTTTTTTTGTTGCTTTTTTCCACTATGATTTTTTTTTATTAAACGGATTGCAGCAGACATGTTTAAATCGAGAGCTTGGCATTATACTTGAAAATTTCGACATATAATTTTTTTAATTTTGGCACTCGGGCAAAATTTTTTTTTTCAACAGCTCACTGTAAAAGCAGTTTTGAATATAAAATGTAACCCTTGCACTTGAAATGCGCGAAAGAGTACAAGCTTTTAAAAAAGTTATAGCACACATTTCGTTGTTTTTTTTGTAATAACAATATTGTACATTTTTATAAACAATTGAATTTTTTTTAAATTTGGGACTAATTTTTTTCCGATATATATATATATATATATATATATATTCACCCGTTAATTTTTATTATTTACATTAATAATCTAAAACAATATAATATAACCCAGAATATAGAAATATAACACATGTGATTATATAAGTGCCCACAGATATTTACCTATTAGTTTTCGTCATTTATATTTATAATGATCCTGCCTTTATTCCAATTTTAGTTTTAATTTCGAATTAATTTGGTAAATTATTATTTAGGTAAAATTTGTTGGAATACTGTTAGAAATTTCTGTATTAACTTTCATCGCATATGATGGAAGTTTGTTTTTCAGTAGCGCATATTAAATTCGAAACACTTCCTTTTTAAGAAGAATACAGCTTTTAACTTCAATTTTAATATACTTTATGCATATATTTTAATAATGCTAACATTGAATTTGATATATTTTGATTGAAAAGTTATTTAATTGAATATGAATGTATACCAATTTTTCATGACATACAATTGTATTGACTTTGATCTACCATTTGTATGTTAAAGTACATCAAAATCAATAGCATCTTAACGACAAAGTTATATAATAATAATTTTAAGCTAATAACTATTTGGCTTAAAGTAGCAAGATTGGGAATTTCCTTCCTGAACCAACCATTTTTTAAAGTCTTCGACCCGAGCAATGGTGAGCCGCATCAGCGGTCTTGTCAAGGTGCTCGGGTTACGGGCGCTTCAAGTGGCATACAAATTTAATTAATGATTTATTATTTCGAATTTTTGGAAAAATTCCGCCGCCTTGATACGCTCGTAACAACCATATTGACGGGTTCGTGGTACGGTTTTAGTTTGCTGATGTGTATGTTTCGTTGAACATGCGGTCTCCTACCGCCGGTGTCTAGTCTCTTCGTCTTAGGTCGTAGTACCTTTTTTGTTTTTAGAAGCTCTGGGCAGTTTTGGTCTTTTCAGGTTCCAGGGCGTCCTGCAATTTCCTGATTCGTTGTTCGTGCCCGTCTTTCTGTGGAAGCGTGGCTCCTCGAGCTAGACCGCCAGGGCTGATCAATTCTTGGCCGTAATTCAGGTATGCTGGGGTTTCGAGTGTGACGGTCAGTCGTTGTAGGGAAGGACGCTCTCAGCGGTATCTGAGCAGCGCCTCGCCCTCGGGTCCCGGCCATGGCGGTATCCAGGGAGCCGGGGTTCAAGTGTGACGGTCCAAATATTTCTCGGCCTGGGCCTCCTCTTTTTTTTTGGTTTTTCTATTATAGGTTATCTATTCTAAGTCGACGATTGTCCCATCCGCCATGACAGCCGTTTTGCCAATGTCGGCTACCTCCTAACCTTCTCGTCGGCATTGTTGTGCATTTTTCTAGTCAAGGTAGGACCGGACGGACCCCGGATCAATAAGAGCGGTTGTCCATTGGTACCCTATCTTTACTTTGATGAAGGGCCTTGGATCGGTACTGCTGGTTTCTCGGACCGGGCTGCAGGTCTTGTCGGCCCGGTCCGACTGTCGTTTCCCGTTTTCGGGCACTGGCAATCTTGGGTCACAGGATATCCTCTTTGCTGCACCAAGAGCAAAACCGTTTGGGTGGATTGCGGCAGTTGAAACGGTTGGCCGCCCTGACTCGGCTCATGCCCAACATTGGTAGACCCAGGGAAGCTAAGAGAAGGCTGGTGGCGAGCGTGGTAAATTCGAAGCTGCTTTATGCAGCTGCGATCTGGACAAGTGCTATTAACAACCATGCTATCCTGAAGAAGCTGTTCTCGGCACAGAGAGGTGTGGTGATGAGAATCGTCTAAGCATACGGAACTGTGTCGACGAGTGCTGTGCTGGTCCTGGCGAGCGTCCCGCCAATTGACTTATTGGCGGAGGAAAGGAACGAGACCTTTCAGCTCCGTAAGGAGCTCACCTGCTTAAATCAACCTGCAGGAAATCTCTCGCGCGATGGAGGCCATTCGCAAGGATGAAAGGCGTAGACTCGTCGAGAAATGGCAGACGAGATGGCATGGTGACCAATCCGGGAGATGGACACACCGTCTAATCCCGGAGCTCACCACCTGGCTGGATAGAAAGCACGGTCAAGTCGGCTTTTATCTGGCGCAAGCGCTTTCGGGCCATGGTTGCATTAATGCGTACCTGAAGCGCTTCAAGAAAAGAGACGATGAGTCGTGCCGCTACTGCGGTTCCCTTGTGGAAAATGCAGAGCACACACTTTTTGTCTATGCCAGGTGGGGCGTGGCAAGAGAGGCTGCCGGTCGGGAAGTGGGAACTCACCCCTGACACGATGGTCTCTCTCATGCTCCGGTCTGAACAAAAATGGATACTTATCGAGTCATTCGTCACCCTGGTGATGAAGACGAGGGAGCTCAATGGGCGTGCAGAGTGCGGCAACAACGGGGGCCAGTAGAAATCGCACCCGCGGTCCTGCATCTTGGGCGGACTTGAGCGAACGGATGACGGAAGAGTCGTGCGCGACTTTAAGCTAGAACCAACCACCCGTGAAGTTTAAAGCCGAAAGGCGGTTCCGCGGGCGATATATCGGTTCGAGAGAGGGGGTTTTTTGGTTTTAACATGTATGCCTAGACCCGTCCTAGGAGAGTCCTGTACTACGTCTATAAAAGATTTCGCCATTTTTCCTCCTCACCAAAAAAAAAAGAAAAAAAAATATATTAATTAAAACATTTTAATTAACCCTGAGGAAAAAGGAAAAAAAAATTAATTAATCTTTTTTTATAATCAATAATATATATATATATATATATGTATATAATATAATCAAATAATTATCTTTTACAATACTATTAAATATATAATTAAAAATAATTTTATTTTTATTACTAATACTTTAATTAATTAATATTAATTTAAATAAATTTATGTTTTGTAAAAATATCAAACAACATATTTAATTTTATTAATTCTAAAAACATTTTCCAATATCTTTACTTTGTTGCGACTCATTTAATTTTAATTTAATATATTAATAATTAAGTTATTAAACTAAAATTAAATTGACGGGAAATGTGTACATATTTTATATTTAAAATAAATTAAATTAATTTAATTAATTTACTTTTAAATCCAATTTATTACATATTATTAAAATAATTCCTTCCATAAAATAAATGTATTGTAATTCATTAAATTCTTATTTAATATTTATAAATATATAAAGTATAAATTTATAAATTATATAAACTCTTTGTAATTGACATGATATTGAAGTTTTATTTCATGTGAGAATTAAACGCAAGACTTACTTTATTGTTATTGTTTAATAGCACTATTTCTTCTGAAGAAATATGGCTTTTATTGAACACAAGACTCATACTTGAAGTGCAAGTGTTCTCTTGCCTTTTGTCAACTTGCATCTGCTCATCTACTAGCAAATAATTTTCAATGGCGATGTATCTTTTCGAAACTTGTAGAATTTGAAAATTTTTCTATGGAAAAGAAAAATGTTTTCACGCTTCAAACTCAACTAATTAATGTATCTTTCCCTGGGAAAAAGTAATTTTCGTGCATTGGCCTATCATCTTTACTCATGTTTAGATTATAATTATGAGATTTATTAACGAAATGACAAGATTCACGAACGATACACAAAAATTAGGTTAGCTTGCGCGCCCTTCAAAACTTTTAAGTCTAGAATATACGTAAATTACGTGTAGAAAACCATGTAAATTACTTTAGGTATTTTACTTGCGCAACCCTGCTGATTTGAGATACGTGCGCAACCCTGGCTCTCGGATCCTACTGAAAATTACGTGGTAAATTACTAAAGAAATCTACGTAAATTACCTAGGGTTAATTACTTACCCATCTGTGACCACAAATCATCAGGGTTGGGCAAGGACACGTCGAAAACCCATGTATTTTACGTAGTTTTCTATACACAAGACATACCTAGAGTTCTAAAGAGTTTATGTGGCCGAGAATATGTCTGGGAGCACGGGAACATGACTGAGAATTTCTCTGATGAATGTGCTCTTCGAGAATTTATGAGAATTTAAAAATATTTTTCCGTAACGGTTCAAGCTTTCCATTTTTTTTTTATAAATGCTTTGTTCTGGAAGTTCGTGTAACGTGCGCAATAAAAATGGAAAAAAAAAGAATATAGTTTGGAATTTTTTTTTTAAATTTTTGATAAACAAAATAAAGCTTCTTTCAAGTGCAAATACTGTGATCAGATGTACAGAAAGCATGCCACTTGACAAATAGAGCACTTAAAAAAGTGCATAAACTGTCCCGAAACTGTCTAACAATTATTTAAATCAATGCGTAATTTGTGCGAAGAAAACTTGAATTACTTGTTCTTTATGTTTGAATTTAATATAATGGCTATAAAAAAATTTTTTTTGATATTGAATTCCGATAAAACTTGACATTTTTTGTTGTTTATTTCTATGAAACCTTCATTATTGCATTTCATAGTGTTTGGAAATAAATTTACAATATTATAAGGTTTAATGATAAAGAAAATATTTGTGAAGGTATGGTAAAATTCCCTTAAATTCTCTGTAAATTCTCAAGTTGTCTTAAAATGACGGTCACAGTCACGAGAATGTGACCGGATTTTAAATGTCCGAGAAATTTAGAACTCTAGACATACCATTCGTCGAATACGTGTCGCAAACTTGCTTTTGTATAAATAAAGAACCTAATTGGCTATTTCTAACCTTTCTAACATATTCAAATAATTTAAAGTTTCTGGTCTCAAATTTGATAAGACTTAACATGCATAAAAAATTTAACATTAGTTGATAAATGTGTGTATTTTTAAGATACAAACAGAGCTTGAGTATGCGATACTCAATATGTCAAGATACTCTTATTATATATTACAGTTACACTATACTGATACGTTACTGAAAGCGAGTTTATAATCTTTATAATGGTTGAAAAATGAGTTTTTTTATAAAGATACAAATAGAGCTTGATTATTCCATACGAAAAACTCTTATTATATGTAGGTACTCTATAAAAGTGATACGTTACTAAAAGCTTTACCTGAGACATTAAAAATTTCTATGATTTAATTTCTAGCATCTTTATTCAGCTTTCTCATTATTTTCAAAAAATTAATTAGTTGAGTTTGAAATTTTTGTCACTGCCTACATTATCGGAGGATTACTAGTCGCGTGTCAGATAGGATACGTTGTCGACAGGTGTCCTCGTAGACAATTTCAAACTCTTATATCGCAAATAATGCAAATAAATTTAATATTTTAAAGAATTTGAAAATCTTTCTGTGGAAAAAATGACGCTTTCGACTGCGCTGGGATTCGAGCCCAGGTCTTTCGATTGCCGGTCGACTGCTCTGACCACTGAGCTACACAGGCGTCCGACATCTCTTTCTCCACAGGAAGATCTCCTTATATCGCCTAGTGGCTCAGCCTTGCGGCTGTAAAATGATTTCAAATTAATTAGTTGAGTTTGAAATTTTTGTCACTGCCTACATTATCGGAGGATCACTAGTCGCGTGTCAGATAGGATACGTTGTCGACAGGTGTCCTCGTAGACAATTTCAAACTCTTATATCGCAAATAATGCAAATAAATTTAATATTTTAAAGAATTTGAAAATCTTTCTGTGGAAAAAATGACGCTTTCGACTGCGCTGGGATTCGAGCCCAGGTCTTTCGATTGCCGGTCGACTGCTCTGACCACTGAGCTACACAGGCGTCCGACATCTCTTTCTCCACAGGAAGATCTCCTTATATCGCCTAGTGGCTCAGCCTTGCGGCTGTAAAATGATTTCAAATTAATTAGTTGAGTTTGAAATTTTTTTTTTTTTTTTTTTAAATTTCAAACTCAACTAATTAATTTGAAATCATTTTACAGCCGCAAGGCTGAGCCACTAGGCGATATAAGGAGATCTTCCTGTGGAGAAAGAGATGTCGGACGCCTGTGTAGCTCAGTGGTCAGAGCAGTCGACCGGCAATCGAAAGACCTGGGCTCGAATCCCAGCGCAGTCGAAAGCGTCATTTTTTCCACAGAAAGATTTTCAAATTCTTTAAAATATTTTCAAAAAATACTAAATTTAGGTAATCTTTCCATTCGGAAATATATATTGTTAACTGGATTATCACAGGTTGATAATGTCAATATGGTAGAGTTCTGTTATCATGGTGAGTGATACACTCTTCTAATTATCGATATAATCGAATGAAATGATTTGGACAAATTTGTAAAGAGTGTTTTTTCTTCTGTTTCGTTTCGCGAAAACAAGAAAAAAAACTCTTTTTGTACCAGAATAGTCCCGTTTAACGATATCTATATTCTTTTACAAAAATCTTCATGATGAATAATAATATGTTTACAAAAAAAGCTTGTATTTTTCAATTGGAGAACAATTTTGAATGTATTTAATTATGAATTAGTTTAACTTCTCGAATAAAACTCATTTAAATGGCGTTCTCATGCCATATAGTTTTCGACATGTAAAATACGCGACGTCAAAAACTCAAGACGGAAAATACATACTTATCGACGTGTCGAAAACCATGTAAGTTACGTGACGTATGTTACGGACCCAACCCTGCAAATCACTAGATTATTGGGTCGTCCTTGAAACTCTTTGAAATGTTCTAGTTTCTATACAAATTTCTCAACAACATGAGAATAAAATCCGTATTTCTTGTGAATAATGTTTTATTTGGTTAAACTGCAATTTAGGTACCGTATTACGAAGTTGACTGCGTATCACGATAAAAAAAAGGTAGCCAACTTAGGGAAAATTACGTATTTAGTAATAGTGTGAAATTTAAAGTTTGAATTAAAAAAACTATAATGAAATAATGTTAATTTCATTCCAATAATAATTTATTTCACGTTTCAATGAATTCGCATCATTTTCTTGTGCTTTTTTTGCTAAATAATTCATTGTGTTTTGTTAAATATGCAATTTATTACAGACTGAGAGAATAGTTTATTTCAATTAAACCAAAATTTATTTAATATACAAAACAAATAGTGGAACAATATCTTACGTGATCGTATATTAATTATATGTTTGTTTCAATGAAACAAACTCATCTTCGGGTTTAGTCAAATAAAAATGATTTGTTTTTGTACGAGATTAATATGAATAAAAAGGGGGAAATTTAATTTAAAATATTCAAGTAATATTAATATTTAAAGTCTAATCTCTTTTATTTGTTTATGGCATTGAATAATATAGTTTTTTAAGTTTTTATATCAAGTTCTTCGTATATTACTGTGAATTTTCTGGGAGTGATCCGAGTGATGGTACAGTTAGCGCTGCGTGTGACGATTCTAAACTAACTTAGGAATTGAACTTAGCTTACTAACGGGGTCAAGACGCCGGTCAAGTTAGAATCGGGAAATACGGGCTGATGCATACCCCTGGTAAATACGTTTTTTTAAAGGCTGGCTGCCATAACCTTTTCAAATGTAACAAACTTCGCAGTGCAGTACCTGAACTAAAGTTTAACTTTTTATTATAAGGTAATGTGGTAAACCTTATTATGGTTACAGTCTAGTATCTACAGTGTAGTGTTGGCATGCCAAGTTACAAAATGAAAATAAAATATACAACCTAACCTATAAACACTACAGAGAGTCAATAGAGAGTCAACAGTTTGTTGATAATGCTTGTTATATGGACTATAATTTAAGTGTATTTCTTATCACAACCTGTCACATCATATTAACTTACCATCTTAATTCTTTTGGTAGCTGAAATTCAATGATATTTCACAAAGGTTAGTATAACTTGTATATCAGTGAAAAATATGTAGAGAAAATATATTTGTCAAACGTTCGAAGCATACAATTCTACAGATTTATATTTTTTCATAATTTTTTACTACAACAAATTTTACTTTGTGATTTAAAAATGGTACTAAATAAAATAACGTCAGGGATTTATCATATTTCAAAATTTAATATTTTTTAATTTTTGAGATTTTGTAAAGCGACAGTGACAAAAATTTCAAACTCAACTAATTAATTCGAAGATATTACATTGGTTGAATCTACCACTTTCAATACCACAAAGATAGCACATATTTGTTTAATAAACTAAATATGAACATTAAATCCCAAGTTTTCTATCGACATAATTACTATATCATTAATATGTTCACAGAAAAATTTAAGACCCACATTCATACTCTGTACTTATTTTTAAAACTGATCTTAAGAATCATCTGTCTTTTTATTTGATTATGAATATGTGCCTCAAATCTTCTAATAAATATCACTATTCGTTCTCAATGTTTCAATTTTAACCGAATATTTAATTTTATTTCAGATACAACTGTAAAGGACGTCACTCGACGCTAAAAACAAGAAATGATAACTTTACGTGGATCAAAAAGAGAAAAGTTGTATGAGAAACTAAGATTAGATGAGTATAAAAAACATGATTTTGCAACTTCGAACCTTAGTAACTCAGTTGATCATGATTTATTACTTAAATTTAAAAAAGAGGAAAACGATCATCACAATTTTTATTCAGAATTATTATCTATAAAAAATGAACCCAATGTTGCATCAGATCCAGAAAACTCCATGGGAGAGTATATTCATGTATCAGAGAAAGGCCTAAAAATGGAAAACGAATTTTTCAGAAACAATTCAATAGCCTCACACAATTTATTCATTTCGGAAGAAGATTCCGAAAATTTAAGATTAACTAATCAGTTACTTCAAGAAACTAATGGAATGTCTATTTCGTCTTCTCAAATGCAGGAAGAAAATCATGCAATCGAAGTTATGGACGAAGATCCTCTTTTAATTGAAAGATCAATTAACTTTTTGATGGAAGAGGATGATATGAGTGTTTGGTTAGAGAATTTCAGGTCGCTCTCTATTCTTTACAATAATGAAAATCAAGCTTACACAACATGTCCAGCTTGCCATGCCATTTTTTCTTCGGTGATCCCCTTTCTAAATCACGTTTACACCCATTGTATAAAAGAAGGTGAACTCTTAATTTGTTCCTTTTGTAGTTTACCAGAAACAGACCTAGACGATTTTTTCTCTCACTTAGCCGTACATCAGGATCAATGTGAGGGCTGCAATTCAAATCTGACAAAGAAAAACTGTTTTCAAAAACACTTCGATGAATCCAAGTATACCTTTTCCGCAAAAAGAGATCACACCGGCTGTTTTATATGCACCATCTGCAAACTGACTTTTGATTTATCACATCAGCTTCGAAAACACTGGTTCAAGCACATCTGTGAAGACGAAAAAACTCACCAATGCGATGGATGTCATGGGCTCTTTGATACTATCGAAGCTTTGAAAAATCACGTATGTTTAAAGTGCCCGGTTTGTGATGAAGTTTACGATAATTTAGCTCGCCTTAGATCTCATACACGATTTAAAAAACACTTTCTATTATGTCCAGTTTGTGCGTATGAATTCATCCTTGCCATAGATTATGAAAAGCATATGGAACTTCATAGAAAAAAGTACAGAGCACATAAATTTTACAACCATTGCCTTAAAGCGGTGGATGGAAGAGCTTTTCAGTGCGAACGATGTGGAATGATATTTAAAGAAATTCTAAACCTTTTAAGACATCTTAGGAGTGATCATAAAATTGTGGTAGAAGAAGTGGATATAAGTGAGAGTGAGGGTGAAGATGAGGATAAAAAAATAGATATGAGTCGAACGTTAAGATCAAACACCACAAGCAAGGAAAAAGAGAAGACGAAGAAGACAAAGAAGACGAAGAAGACGAAAAAAACGAAGAAGACGAAGAGGGCGAAGAAAAAAAAGAAGTTAACCTCGTCGTCTTTCGAAGTTATCGACTTAAAAGAGGAGGTAGTATTAGAAGAATTTTGTGATGAGGCTTTACAAAATTAAATTGAGAAAAGAAACGAAAATGTTGACGAAACTGATGATCAGTGCAAACCTGTTGCGTTGTGTTGGAGAAATCCGAATGATCAATTAAATGTAAGAACAACTCTCTAAAAACTGACTGATAAGATAATTTAATTACAATGAATACTTTTGAATATTACTTTTGAATATTCAGCGATTAAGTTTTAAAATTTATTGATTTAGTAGCTGGAAAAAAATCTAACCCTTGGGACTCTAGAAAGTAGAAAGCATTTGCAGTTTGTATCATATTTTTAATATAAACCAGGTAAAGTATATTGGATTCCAAAATAGCAGTTTTAGTGGGTAAAAATAAATCTAATTTTCTAATATGGTGTCATATTATTCAAATTTCTTTTGAACAACTTAAGGATGTGTACCACATTAGACATGTAACTATATAGACAAAGTTTAATTTCCGCAACTTTTTTCCAAAAATAGTAATTATTTCTTAATAAAATGTTAGAATATGAATAAGGTCCGGGTTTATTAGAAATGATTTAGTACTATGACTACAGCAAATTTTATGATATAAATGTAGATTCAATTTGCACAAAATTACTTCGACTTTGAGAAATACGTTCTCATCGCGACACTCGCGCTTCGCACTTGATATTAATAGTTTAAATAAAATAAAAACCACGCGTCCTATCAAAAGATAAACCAAATCGAATTTCTAGAGCTATTTTAAATTAATAATTCTACTCTTCAATTTATTTTTCGTGGATTGTATAGTTTGGCTGAAAAATATTATTTCTGATTATTAATGGTATTTTTTAAAATTACAACGAAAAATATAGATTTTGTCAAAAAATGTGCGGGAGAAAATTCGTAGATCTTTTTAAAACAAACAATTTTGCATTCTGACGTTTTTTCACATTTCGCATCGTTTGACTAAAATATTTAATTATTGATTTGCAATTACATATATTTTTTTCAATTCAAAAGAAAAATATATACTTTTTATCAAAAAATGTTTAGATTCAAGTTCGTAGACCTTTTTTGAATTTGTCAATTTTGTTTTAGATATGGATGGATAAGGAACATGTCCTTTCTTTTTAGGCTCTCATAATGTGTACGTAAGCACATTACAATCTGATAATTCTTTCGAAAGTTCTCATGTCCACAGACAACGACAACAATAGATGGACAAAAAGATTAAAAAACCTTTTTTTCCGATTCAGTGGGTCATGAAACGTGAACATCTGTTGAACAAGTAGATGGCAAATTTTGACAAATGTAAAAATGTTGCGGAAACTATATTTAGTAAATTTTTCTTCATAGTTTCTTAGCCAATATGGTAAATGCCTTCAAGGGGGTCAGTGCCTGTTTCTATTCCCATGGGGAAATTAACTCTGATTAGTATAATTTTCTTGGAAACTACTGAACAAAATGAAACAAAATTTTGCATCTTACTTATGCTCAGTCTATTATTGTACGTTTTAAAGAAGAGATGGTTTCACGGTGTCAATTAATACTTACCAGATAGAAGTGTACCTTTATGAAAAAATAACTTTTCTGGAGGGAAAAATATTGATTGAAAGTATTGCTCATAGTGAAATTTATTATTATTATTTATTTATTTAGTATTTTGTTCAGTCCACTCCTAGTGATGAGGATTTAATTTTGGTTACATGAAAATTTGCAAAGGGGTTTGTACCTTTAGAAACAAAAATGAAATAACTAATCTTCGAAAACTTTTTGAGCACTGACCCTCTTAACTTTATTAAATGATTTTTATATTTTAGTTGAATACAAATTTTTGACGCCACTAATTTCTTTTAAATTGATATCTTCAATTTTTCATCATCACCAAAACATTGTTACTTTTTTAAGATAATTAAAAAAAAAGATTTCCTATATGATAACTCTTATTCTTTCGAAGCTAAATGTGCAATGTATAACACATGTTCTAACTACATACCTAAGGGAAATCAAATGTAAAAGCAATATTTGGTCCAAAAAAACTAATAAAATCAGTGCTTATGAAGAGAATTGTAGAAAAATAAAAATGTATCTGTTTTACGTAAAGAGTGAAAAATGTAAATATAATATTAGAGCCTCAAAAGCAAGAAGTAATTTTCTAATAATTTATATTATTATGAAGATCACATGTTATAAATGATAGCATATTTAATGTAATCAGTTTGCACCGTTAATTTGAAAGCTTGTTGAAAAGTTTTAGTAAAAGTGGTTGCGAAAAAGAACGAAATATTGAAAATGATTAATGGTTTTTATTTTAAAAATTTTTATTATATAAATTAAAATTAAATTCTAAATATGGTTATAGTAATATTAAAAGAATGAATCAATTGATTAGTTGCAAAAATTCGTTTATTGCTGATCTGTTTATTCGACGAAAATGATTTGCATAAAAAAATTATCACACTACAGTATTGTAAATGGCGATGATTCATTTTTCAACAAGAAAATACAAATTGACTACTTAAGTATACAATAAGTATACAAAATATTTAGTATATGTACACGTCAAGACTTATATATGTACATTAGCTTTACAAGGCGAATATTCCTTATTAATTACGAGATATTGTAGTGATTACATTTTTATTTCTAATTCAAAAAATGCTTTTTTATAAGAACCAATAAAATAAAAACTGAGATTGAAATTGAATGAGTAATTATTAAAAATTTGTACAGTAAGAAGCAATAATAAAATCGCATTTTCTAGCAAAACATTATTAATCTATCAACGCTTCTTGTTAATATAATTTAACAAAGCAAGAAGTAAAAGATTAATTACAAGGCAAGTAAGCCATCTTATAAAATAATATGACATAAATATTTATTTAAAAGAAAATTTGTA
Organism: Diplolepis rosae; assembly: GCA_030998225.1. Lineage (NCBI taxonomy): Eukaryota > Metazoa > Arthropoda > Insecta > Hymenoptera > Diplolepididae > Diplolepis > Diplolepis rosae. Next base: position 19,209,579 of record JAPYXD010000723.1, on the reverse strand, counting down.
AGATATCAAATTCGCTCCTCTAATTTTGATTTGTGCCATCTTCAAAATTTCCATCTGGCTTTAATCATTTAGTTTCTACTATTTGAATTGCTTTTACTTGTTCATCGAAGCTTATCATAGAAAAATATATAAATATGAGTTATAACGAGGTGTTAATGTATGAGCAAATTATTAGTTAGGAAGCTTTACTTTAACTTGTAGAATGACATGGAAGAAAATACTTAGATTCGGAAAAAGTGAGCTGCTAGCTATGCTTGATCAGATTTTCTGTTTCGCCGAGATGAACTGGAAAACAGTGGTCGTGGTTTGTAAAGATCGTCACTGGAATATCGCTGATTCTTCCTCTGCCGACTGTAACCATTCATTAAAAATCAATATTATTTAATTGGACAAATACCTGGAAATATTGCTTCGACATTAAATCTTTACTCTCTAAACGGTTGAGAAAATATAGCAAAATATTAAATCCGATCACTATGGATGTCAAATACTGTATTATATATCACTTTTTTCACTCCAAAATATTTTTATTTCAAGTAATAAACGGTGCATTTTAAACAGTGGAAATAGTATCGGTTCTACAGAAATAAATCTTACGCGACAAAATTCTACAAATCGAGGTCATACTTATATACATACACATATCTATTTAACAAAGCACAATTACCGCCGGAAATTGTTGGTATGTTTACTTTTCAGCAGTTACTCAAGAACAATATATCAACTTTATAAAAAAAATTAATAACTCCGAAAATAATTGAATTTTCTTAAATTTCTTGGTTTCATTTCAAAATGAATTACCCTAATAGTCTGTTAACTAATTAAGACAGTTATGGAATTTTTTATCTAAGTTCAATCATAGGCTGAACTTCGTGATAAAAAAAACTCGTAAACGTTTAATTAAAGTATGTACTTACTTTCTACACATAAATTAAAATAAAAAATAAAATGCTAGTGTTTTATAGTTATAATTTGATTGATTTCATGATGTTTAAAAAACATCATTACAGCAAACAGTACGAGGTACAAAAAACTCAAAACAAATTATTTGGCAAATGAAAGATTACAAAAAGTTCCCTTGAATATTTTCTATCTTGCAACGTTTTAAAGATATTGTCTAAATATCGAAAAATTATTTCAAAACATTATATCAGCATAAGCATAAGGTGTTTCAATTTTCGCTACATAATATTGGAAATTCTATTTCTTCTCGGAAAATGACATGATAATGACGTCTTGAAGTTGGCTCTATTTGGTAAAAACGGTTTTTTCAAACAGTGATATAAATACAACATATTATTCTATCAAAATATTCAAGACTGATTTAAAAATTATTCAGTTTTATTCTATTGTAGGTATTGATAAAGAAGCTTCTTCTGATGGTAAATATCAGTTTCTCTAAAGTAAGCATGGTGAAGATAAGAAGCAAATAGAAGTAATTTAAGAAGTAAGAATGCTTCACGTTATGAGGCTATCAGAATCCAGAAAATACAGATTTTTTATTGTACTAGGGTGTTTGAAATTGACATGATAATTCTATGAAAGGTCGCCAATAATAACAAATGGCTATCATTGTTGGCAAGTTCCATCCTTCAAACCTCTACTGCCAAAATTTCAGTCAAATTCATTCATAAGTTTATAAATTACGGTATTTGTAAGCAACCAACCTCCGAATTTTTTGTAAAGATAGAAAAAAGTGAATATTGCGTGTTGATTAAACACAACTTTTTGTGTGGAAAAACCTTATCAGAAACCAAGGCCAAGCTCGATAAATATTATTCATACTCTGCTCCATCGTATGGAATGGTTCAGAAATGGTTTACCGAATTTCGTTGTGGCCGTACGAGCACAGAAACCATACCAAGTCCAGGTCGTCCAAATGAGATCAGTACACCAGAAATGATTAATAAAATCCATGATATTTTTTGAATGACCCGAAAGTGAGACATTGAGAAATGAAACCGATTTTTGGCAAAAAATTAATTCTTGTTCATTTTATCACGTCAATATCAAACACGCTAGTATATGACTATCTTTTAGTCGAAATTTTTAATCGCATTGAATATAATTCTAGAATTTACGATTTTTTTGGCAAAGGAATAAATTTTGAGAGTAGAAGAAATAAGATTTGCACTTTATTTTGTAATTACCAAATTAATAATAATTCAAAAAATGTTGACTGATTTATAATACAACTTTTACAACCTATTTAAATCGAATACAAAATACTCGATGAAATTATGTATATCAGGGATTTTCAGTTCCATAAACAGCAAACTTCACTTCGTCGAGCACTGTGGAAATTGCTTTCATTGGGAATGTACAGGAAAGGATCTTATTCTTCATTTTTTGCAATAAAGAAGCATTTAAGAACAATTTTAATAGTGAAAATATTTTTTATTATAAAGCATAATAAAACATATTTTAACTGATAATTTTTTCTTTTTAAATGTTTTTTTACTGCAGAAATTCAAAAATAAGATCCCTTCTTATAAATTTCCAATGAAAGCAATTCCCTCAGTGTTCGACGAAGTGAAATTAGCTATTAATGAAGTGAATATGCCTATTTGCTGAAGAATAAAAAAGATTTAACAAAATTAAATACACGATTATTTTAAATAAAATCATAGTTTTCAATGTTCAGACTTTCAATTTTCACACAACGAAAATGTTTCCATCCAAGACGAGCAGATTTTTGTGGTTTTTGGCATTAAATTCTATACAAAGAAATCAAATTTTATTGAATTTTTTGAAACTGCTCACCGTTGAACTCTATACCAACGCATTATCCTATTATTTTGTTTAAAACAGTTTTTCATTCTTCAACATTAAATTTTACAAAATCAAATTCTGAACTAGAAATTCAAGGAAATTTTGTATAACTATAATCACGCGTAGATCCCACGGCCACAGAATTTAACACAATGTAAAAAATTAAATGTTATTTAACTTTTTCAAACAGCGTTATAGAATGTTATATCTTTAATATCTTTGTCCTTTGTTCGCTCATTTTACAAACTGGCGTGATTAAAATTCCTCAACTATTTTTCCTGTTTTTCCAACTATAATTCTAAAGAAATATTACAGATGCATTTATATGGGGATTTACAACAGTGGAATTTTATTTGATAGAATTTGAGTATTCTCATAAAAATGTTGTGTACAGACCGAATTAAAAAATATCCTCGTGGAGAATTAAAGGGTGTAGTATTTCGAGGTAATACACTTTGTTAATTAACTGAGTAGAATTTCGCTGTGCAGGATTTATTTGTGTAGAATCGGTACAACCGTGTAACTCTCTAAATCTGAATCATTCAATTTTAAAGAAAATTAATTTAAAACAGAGAGCCATTGGAGGATTCTCTAATTTAATTAATTCTTTTGAAAATACTTCAACCCAAGCTATCTTCTGTTTGTGATGATACTTACAAATATTTCAATTCTACATCTGTTTTAAAAGAAACTAGTATTGGCTTCTGGATTATTCACTATTGTCTTTTCTGTCCCTGTTTTATTGAATAACGATGACAGCAATTCATAGTAATCTTTTTGTATCGAAATGGAAAAAAGATGTTATTATATAAAACTGGATTCTCTTCTAGTATTGTAATGACGAGTTATTACTCTGTAAATTATTATTTAAAAAATTTAGTGTTCTCTCGAATTAACTCAAATACTACAAAAGTCACTCAAAATGAAAATTACAAACCAAATATTATAAATAACAAATAACCCCAGAATATATAAATCAGAATATTTTACCTTTTTTCCTCTTTTAGTTGTTGTCCTGTTGCTTTTTCACTACTTGCAGAAACGTCGCTTTCTGGACTCAAAGGCATAACGAAATTTTCTCCATTCAAAATTCCTGGAGGATTAAAGCTACTCAAACTGGGCCTTTGTTTCTTTGGTCTACCAAGTTTCTTCTTCTTTGTTCCATGCTCACTCTTATCGTGAATTTCTGCCTCTCCTTCCTTTATTCTGTCGTTATTATTATTTGCATTATGTAACAAAATATCACTGAAAGGACTGGTCGAAAGTTTTCGTTTTAATTGCGGCGGAGCCATAGTTTTGGATTCTAATTTTATGGCCTCGCTCCTTAGACTCTCTACATTTTGAGATGAATCTAGCTTTTTCTCGAAAGACTCCAAGAATCTCGTGAATCTTAAATATGGCTCGTCATCTGGTTCCAAGTATAAGCAATCTTTTTCTACTGGTGAGATTGCTCTATATTTCACTTCTTGATTTTCTTCAACTATCTCATTCTTTTTTAACAAAACTTCTTCTTTTATCTTCAAATGATCTTTATTTGCTTCAGATTCATTCGCAATATCTTCAAAGAGTTCTTCAGTTGAAACGGAACGCTCCAACTTTACTTTCTGTATTAAGTCCTCAGTACTTTGTTTGATTCCCATGGAGACTCTTAACTCCAATTTTTGTGGGGAAATCTTATTAACCTTTTCGTCAGATTCCTTTTCAGTGTCCTCAGATTTCAGACTCTGATCAAATTCTGTAGATGTATTTTCTTCAGGGATATCCTGAAGCTTCGAAAGACCTTTCTCCCTTTTTCCAAGACTCTCATCTACTGTCGGTGACTCCTTAAGATTCTCAATAATTTCTTTCGCAGAATCCATTCTCATTTTCAATGTTTCATCTTCACTTAAATTTGTCCGCGCCTCTGATTCAATCGTTCGTTCTGCATTCGCTGCACCATTGCTACTTTCGGCTAATTTTTGATCTGACATCATTTCATCCAAAGATTTTCTAATGGATTCCTCCATCAGGGATAACTTTGACTTTTTTTTCTGCTCACTTTGCACTAAATCACTCTGACTTACAGATTCTCCTTCAAGGATAATCTTCGAAGTTTCTTCCAAAGTGAGTGTAGGCATTTCTTCAGAGTAAGGCTCATCGCAGTCTTCTTCAGGAACTTCGATTATCTGAACTCTCTCTTCATCAGGAACTTTAGTGATGTCCTCGATAAGAAGAGGAGAATTCGAAAGACTTTCGACATCAGTTCCTTTGGATTTTATCTTTTTCAACTCAAAGCAATGATTTTCTTCCATAATCTGCTTATCCATTTGTTTTCTAATTTTCATAAGTTTCTTGGCCTCGTGGAAATTCTTTGCAAACTTTGGCTTCTTTACTTTAGTCTCGTCAGAAGGTGATGGCGAGTCTACACTATGCATTCTTTTTTTCAAAGGCAAAGAAGCCTCGTTTGAATTGGCATCAGTTTTTAAAGAACTTTCATTCTCTGGATATAAATATTCAAATTTTTTTGAGGAACCTTCACGATTAATTCCAATCGGTTTACTTTCAAATTCAGTCGTTGACAACTTAGTTTCATTTGCTTGCGTATCTTCAATTCCGTCCGATGTTTCACCGCTAGAATTGTTTGTATTGTTGGTCTCTTTAGTCAAAGACGTAGACACCGATTTCCCTGTAGTAGAAGTACTTTTTTGAGAACTCTTGCTGTTGGAACCATTTGAACCGTCTCTGTCAGTTGAACGTCGATCGTTAGAGTTTTTTCTCAAACTTGAGTGATCATCTTTTGATTTTGATTTCTTATCGTCCCTCTGTTTCTTTTCCTTCGAAGACTGACTCTCGCTTTTGGTGTCTTTCTTGCTTTCTGACCTTTCGCTTTTTCCTTCCTTTTTAACTCGTTGGTCCTTTTCACTCTTCGAACTTCTACTTCTGCTTTCTTTGGAATGATGACGATCATCGCGTTTCCTATCTTTAGAGTCTTTCGAGTCACTAGATTTTGTTTTAGAGCTTTTATCGTGTCGATCTGAGCTTTTTGAAGTTTTATGACCTTTTTTGTGATCCTTCTTATCGCGAGAAGAATCTCTCTTTTCTTTAGAATCTTTATTTGTTTTAGAGTCTTTAATTAATTTTTCTTTCTCTGTGAGTTCTTTTTTTTCTCGCAATTCTCTTATTTTTTCTTTGTAAATATCCTTTAAGTCCTTGAACATGTCTTGCAAAGCATCTTGTTTAGGCAATTCTTTCTTTTCTTCTTTCTCCTTCTTCTCTTCCTTTTCCTTCTTTTCCTTCTTTTCATCGTTTTCCTTTTTTTCTTCCTTTTCCTTCTTTTCTTCATTTTCCTTTTTTTCTTCCTTTTCCTTCTTTTCTTCCCTGACTTTTTCATCCTTATACTTGCTTGAAGCTTCTTTAGATTTTTCGGGCATCTCCTTTCGCTTTTCTGATCCTTCTCGAGATTGATCTCTTTCTTTCGTTCTGGATTTTGAATGCCTAGAATTACTCGAACTACTTTGCTTTTTCTTGTGCCTCTGTTTCTTAGAATCTCTTGAATCGCTTTTTTCCTTCGAAATTTTGAATTTGATAGAATCATTTTTATCTTTTCCGTCCTTACTGTCACTTTTGCTCTCCTTTAAACAACCTTCACTTTCATCTCGAGAATTCTCCCTAGAAGATAAACTTTTAAGACTCTTAGTGTCTTTTTCTTTTTCTTTAGGACTTTCCTTACTTTTGAAACTATCGAAATTAAATTTAGTCTCCTTGTATTTTCCTTCCTCAATATCTCTGATAGCCCTGAAATTATCTTTGCTATATTTATCCTTACTATCCTCATTCACATTCGGAACTGGAGTATAAGCCTGGTTTGAAGATCCAAAATCAGTCACAATGGACAATCGAGAGTTAGAAGAAACTTTACTAAGTTGCGAGTCTTGATTGTTCATATCAAAGTTGTCCCTCGAAAAGTCGTTTAAGAAATCAGGGCTTCGAGACCTGTGGCTTGTTAACTCAGAAATTCCGGAAAGATGAGAGTCATTAGAAAGGTTAGACTCGTTTAAATTCATTATATCAATTGGCTCGAATTGTGGACTTTCTTCTTCTTCTTCAGTTTTGTCATCTGATCTGAAAGAAGCGTTAAGGTTCGATGCAGAAACATTTCTTGTAAGTGACTTCTCAAATCCGTCCATAGAATTTTCATCGATGTGAACTTTACCATTTTTAGACTCCTCTGATTTCTTAATTTCTTTTTTAGTCTCCTCGATATTCTTAATATCTTCAACATTTTTACTCTCATCTGTTTTTTTATTTTCATTTCCTTTTTTCGCTTCCTGAGTATTTTCAGAGACTTGTGATTTACTTTCCGAGGTAGGATTCTCATCTCTTCCATTTACATGTTTGTCTATGTTTACTTCCACAGAGTCTAGGGATATGTCCTTTAAACTATTTCTGTCAGATTCTGGAGAAACGGGGTCTAAGTCCTTAGGCAATAAATCTTTAAGGTTGCAGGGTCCATTCTTCTCACGAGGTTTAGGTCTTTCTATCCCAAGGAATTTGTATACAACATCTTCGATCTGGGGCATAAAAACGGAATAGATTTTTGGATTTACTACTTGATCCACTATTCGCTCCACTCCGACTTCTAGAAAAGGACCTTCATGTATGTGTTTTCGCAAGGTTTCTCGAAGCTGGTTTTTGTTCAAATCCGGCTTCCATGTTTGCGATTTCAGGAAGGAGTTTACCGAACCTTCCACACGAGTTCGCAAATTCTGGTAAGCGGGCTGTAAAAATAATTTTGAATTGATAGAAAAATTACTCGGGAACATTTGAAACATATTAAACAGAAATACAAGTACATTTCCAATATAAATGTTTGCTTAAAAGCTTTCAGGATTCTGCACGTATCTACAAATGTTCAGGAACAAAGATAAAGTAAATTGGCTTCTTATTTTTATATAGTAAAATTAAGATTTACAAAGGTCTAATCATATAATCTTTAATGCAATTAAAGGATTATTTCATTTGAAAAATTGTGATTAATAATATTCCAATTGTATGTAATTATTGACTCATAAATAAATCAAAATTGACCCTTTGACGTTACCCTATTTTTTGACGTTGTTCCGATTTGAATGCAAAGGACACCTATCATAAGCAAAAAATATTCGTAAAACTGAAGAAAAAAGATATAATTAACTGAAAAATATCTTGCTTACCTTTGTGTCAACATCGGCAATGCATTCTTTTCGAAATTGATCGAAAATACCTTGTGATTTTACTTGAGTTACTATATGGTCCACTAATCGCGGATCACCAGCTAAAAGGGTGTTACTCATACCCAGATCCATAATTTATTATAATAACGCAAACAAATTACTTGTGGAAATATGATGAAAAACTAAACTGATCATAATGCGAAATAGTGTTTTGCACGATCAAAACGACCATGGTTTATTTTTATTATAGAAAAGTAACAATTCTACAAACCAGGCTCCAGGCTTTACAATTTACTAGAGCCACTACGCTATTAGAGGAATTTACTGTCGCGGGTCGCGGCAATATCGGCAAATGTCGGAACTAGTGTTGCAAGTCGGTAAATTTATCGGTAAATTAGCTGGTTAATTAGCTGCGGCTAATTATTATTCATGTATTGAAAGCACTGTCTTTACCAAATTTACTGGTAAATTTCTTAAAGAACATATTTTACCGGTAAATTCACAACACTAGTCGTAACAGGCGTTCTTCTGATTTCTACTTTACCGGCTAAGTACACATAAAATTAGAGTTCTAAAGAGTTTATGTGACCGAGAATATGTCTGGGAGCACGGGAATATGACTGAGAATTTCTCTGGTGAATGTGCTCTTCGAGAATCTATGAGAATTTAAAAATATTTTTCCGTAACGGTTCAAGCTTTCAATTGTTTTTGACAAATGCTTTGTTCTGGAAGTTCGTGTAACGTGATCAATAAAAATGGGGAAAAAAAGAATATAGTTTAGAATTATTTTATAAAAATTATTAATAATCAAAATAAAGCTTCTTTCAAGTGCAAATACTGTGATCAGGTGTACAGAAAGCATGCCACTCGACAAGTAGAGCACTTAAAAAAGTGCATAAACTGTCCCGAAACTGTCAAACAATTATTTAAATCAAAGCGTAATTTATGCGAAGAAAACTTGAATTACTTGTTCTTTATGTTTGAATTTAATAAAATAGCTATAAATAATTTTTGATATTAAATTCCGATAAAACTTGACATTTTTCGTAGTTTTATTTTTATGAAACCTTCACTATTGCAATTCATAGTGTTTGGAAATAAATTTACAATGTTATAAGGTTTAATGATAAAGAAAATATTGGTGAAGGTAAAATTCTCTTAAATTCTCTGCAAATTCTCAAGTTGTCTTAAAATGACTGTCACAGTCACGAGAACGTGACCGAATTTTAAATGTCCGAGAAATTTAGAACTCTACATAAAATATACATTTCTGAGGAAATCAAAAAACTGTCTCTTTTAACTAAAGTATGATTTAGGCTACATAACATATATATGGGTCATTTCAATCAAAATTTTTTTTTCGACGAAACATTTTTTTGCCTTTCTACTTCGAAAATAATCGACACGTATTTTTTTTTTCAATGTGATACTTGAAAATTTCGAGATATAATTTTTCTAAGTTTGGCACTCGGGAAAATTTTTTTTTTTCCAGCAGCTCACTGTAAAAGCAGTTTTGAATATAAAATGTAACCCTTGCACTTGAAATGCGCGAAAGAGTACAAGCTTTCAAAAAAGTTATAGCACACATTTCGTTGTTTTTCTTGTAATAACAATATAGTACATTTTTATACACAATTGAATTTTTTTTAAATTTGGAACTAATTTTTTTCCGATTGTTTTATTTCTAAATCATTGTTAAAGTTTTTTCAATATGCAGGCAAAATTTTGGAATGGAAAGATGAAAACTGTAGGTGTAATTAATTTATAAAATCTGACCCGCGCATTGCAACGAGCGAGCTCGCACGTTGCAACTACGCTTAAGTTTGATTAGGCATGTTCGGACTCGAAGCACGTGTGGCAGTGAATGCAGTGACCGCTGTTTTAGTTTTCTGTGAATGTTCCTCAAGTGTTCACCTATTTCAAATTAATACAGAAATGCCAAGCTTTCGATTTAAACATGTCTGCTGCAATCCGTTTAATAAAAAAATTCATAGTGGAAAAAAGCAAAAAAAAAATTTGCGACGCGTTTCGTCCTCGATTCTTAAAAAATTGAAAATTTTCAAACCAGATGATGTTTCCTGTACACAATGCAGAATAGAAGCAAATGAAATGGAGATGGAAGATTTTTGTTGTAAGTACATTCAAAATTGTGCGTAGACTATTTCAAAACGTATCATTAGTTATAATGATGAATTGATGAGTGAAGGTTTACGATAAAATTACTGTAAATCATGCACTTAAGACGCAAATTTTTTTTTTTGCTTTTTTCCACTACGATTTTTTTTATTAAACGGATTGCAGCAGACATGTTTAAATCAAGAGCTTGGCATTTCTGTATTAATTTGAAATAGGTGAACACTTGAGGCACATTCACAGAAAACTAAAACAGCGGTCACTGCATTCACTGCCACACGTGCTTCGAGTCCGAACATGCCTAATCAAGCTTAAGCGTAGTTGCAGCGTGCGAGCTCGCTCGTTGCAATGCGCGGGACAGATTTTATAAATTAATTACACCTACAGTTTTCATTTTTCCATTCCAAAATTTTGCATGCATATTGAAAAAACTTTAACAATGATTTAGAAACAAAACAATCGGAAAAAAATGAGTTCCAAATTAAAAAAAAATTCAATTGTTTATAAAAATGTACTATATTGTTATTACAAGAAAAACAACGAAATGTGTGCTATAACTTTTTTGAAAGCTTGTACTCTTTCGCGCATTTCAAGTGCAAGGGTTACATTTTATATTCAAAACTGCTTTTACAGTGAGCTGCTGTAAAAAAAAAATTTCCCCGAGTGCCAAACGTAGAAAAATTATATCTCGAAATTTTCAAGTATCACATTGAAAAAAATACGTGTCGATTATTTTCGAAGTAAAAAGGCAAAAAAAAATGTTTCGTCGAAAAAAAAATGTTGACTGTAAATCTCCCCTGTAATGACCCATATAAAGGGTTTCCCAATAAGGGTGATATGTTTTGAAATTGAAAAAAAACACTGAATATTCATTCGGAATTGATCGAAATCTTTTTTATTATATTGGATATTCTATGCAATTTATGATTTAAACAATATATCGGCCAAATGTCCCCCGAGACTTGAGCCAAAAATGCGCCTCATCAGAAAAGATGATTTTTTGATGAAAATTGGGATCATTTTCAATTGATTCCAGAGCCCAATCCGCGAACTCCCGACGCAAACGATGGTCATTAGGCTTCAGTTCTTGGGCCAGAATCATCTTATAGGGATGCAGGCCAAGATCCAATCGCAAAATACGCCAGGTAGTCATCCTGGACAGGCCCAATTCCTGAGATCGGCGTGGCACGGACAATTCACGGTTTTCCTCGATACTGGCCTGTACGGCGGCTATATTCTGTGTAGAACGTGCGGTACGCATACGATTTTTAGGCTTAGTATCCAATAGAGTAAATTCACTCTCCAACTTATCGATTATTCGACGAATTGAGAGCGCGGATGGAGCAGAATGACGACCATATTTTGCACGATATGCTCTTTGAACACCGACAAAACTTCTCGAATTTTGATAAAATAATTTGACAATTTCCAAACGTTGTGGAAGCGTGAAACTACTCATGATTAAATGGCAAACCTTACTGATGACAACTGACAGCAGACGTCAAAAATTTCAGTTCAAATGAGCCCGATAGGGACATTCAAAATCATATCACCCCTATTGGGAAACCCTTTACATAAACTTGCATTTTCTACACAAATGTTTTATGTACAACATTTTATTTTTATTTACACCAGACAAGTACACGTAATCGCTGTATTCAAATATTGGCGCCATATTCAATGTGAAAAGATTGATAAGTATGAATTATGGGGGTGAAAATAGTGGAATGGATTTCGAAATAAAATCAGACAAGTAGTTCCTATGTGATGATCGCACCCATTTGTAACGAGAGACGCTAATTCGCTCGTATTTACGCAAGATGGCAACACCTCTCGAGTTAAGTTTGCGGGAAATTATAAATTTAGTTACACCTATCTTTAGTTATTTTATTCATTTAATTCATATTTTAATACTAATAAAGATTTATTGTTGGACTTCTGGTGCAAGATATAGAATATTTTTCAATTCACGTTTTGTCCTGGATCAGCTATCTAAAGAAAGATTATAAAAGTAATTAAATTAGAGATAGAGTTACTAACTCTTGAAAGTTAAACTGAGTTTTCTCACGTTTTTTAAATATTTAGTTTATAGTTAAAAGGAGTCGGTGTGATGAGAGGGCTTCAGAGAACCCTGCATGCGCACGTTAGAGTATAAGGACCTTTGTCAGTCTATTATAAATATTTTGTGCAATAGTTCTAAGTTTACATTAGAGGCAAGTCCGGATATTAGGTTCGAAATAAGCGGCATGTAATAAAAAGCGCTAAGAAATGAAATCATTATCCATAATTTATCCGAATAGTTTACAGATCTGTCACACTAGGGCTGATAGCGGCGAGACATAGACCTAAATGTTTAGGTGACATTAAATACGAAACGCGAGTTTCGAATAAAGGGTGAGATATGAAGCATTAAGTATTTTTCCTAGAACATATTAGTATACATGAGTACAGGGAGCGAGTCTACCCTTTTTTCGAATCTGAAGCTTTCTGGCCAGCGAGCCTCAATAAGGTATGAGTGGGAGAGCATGTGAGCGCGTAGTTTTGTAAATCGTGTGGGAGTTGAATAATCTCAATCCTGATCTCAGTCTTCATTTTACTCGTCTGAGTTGATAATCTCGCCGTCTTGAACTCAGACGTAACTTTGTCAATCCGGACTTAGCCGATTTTTATTGAATATAAATAATATTGATTAAAGTCAATTTTGAACGAGCCGATAGTTTTCTTTATTTAAAAACATTCATATCTCCCGGTTTATTTCAATAATTTGACCGACGCGAACCCACTTATCAACTCCTATCTCTTCTGTCGCACCTGCGCGGCACGTAACACATTGATCGCACCTGCGCGCTCATATGATTTGCGGATTGCGAATCAACTAGATCGTGTGTTCTTAAATTAGATTCAAAATTCCTGCTTCGGTACGTACGTAATTATACGTAGCAAAGAAGTACTGTGGGGAAGTTTAATCTCGTTTTCATTTTTAAAATAATTGAAAAAGGGCAGAATAAATCTTAAGTTTTATGCTCCGGAGAGACTTTAATGTTTATAAATGTAAATAGTAATAAAATTTATATTTCTTGAAATTTAATTTGTGAAATGACAAGACTGAGCCTAGACCTATTAAAATACATGAAATACTTATAAAACAATCACATATTTCATTTAGACCTTAAAGGCAAATCAAGAGATCTTTCGATTGAATTAATAAAGAATGAAGTTGCTTATTCTTAAATATTCCAAACAGGCGAGGCATGTTCTCACTAATAATTAAGTTAAGAATTTATTTTCAGGGTAACAGGTTGTAAGGAAACTTCGAGGAATACCTCTAAAATAATTCATAGTTTTAATATAAAGAAAGTGTAAAAATCGTTTTGGAGACTGAAAAGATAACGCAAAAGGAAATCAAAATTAGTATTTATGTTTCTTTTATAACCACGTCTAAATGTCTAAAGCCTATATCACTCGTCGCCTCAAGAAAACCTGAAACAAAACGTTAAATTTATAAAATAAACCAACTCTCAAGTCGCGAGAACGATCGTAAAAGATTAATTTATGTGAGAACTCGACATCCCCTAACTAATAAGGGCATAATATTACGTGACCAGAGACTGACCCCCCCGAGGCGAAAACACATTATATATATTTTGACACTTATGTGTATGCACTTGACAAGCTTAAAGCTTATTTAAAACTTTGAAAAATCCCCGTTCCTATATTAATACACGAAAAACGAACTCGGCAGTTTGCTCGCTCGTGACAGTGGCGTTTCAAATCGGACGGCGCGTCCAAAAATCGAAGTTTAGTTGGCGAAATTCTCGTGAAGACGGTCCTGAGATCGGATTGTCACACATAAGCAGGGTTGCAAAATTACGCGTAACTTGAGGCTCTCCATGTAAATTACGTATAATACGTAATTTACGTCGAAAACTGTAGTTAATTACATATTCAAGGTAGCGAACCTTAAAAGAGTGTGTATAATCTCTCTTGTTGCGTTTGTTTATGCAATTAATTATAATTGAAATTTAAATCTGCATTCCTCTTAATTCGGCAAGTGTCGAAATTAAAATCAAAATATAAAATGAGCAAATCTGATGGAGGAAAAAGAATGAAATGTGCAACTAAAATCCCATGTTCGGAATTGAATTTCAAGTGTTTAAAAGAAACTGATAAAATTGTGGCAAAATGTTTACAGTGTGACCAAATTTTAAAAAACAGTGCTTACGATCGGCTTTTAGGTCACAGGAAAGTAAATAAAAATAAAAATCTATTAATTTATTTGTTTATTATCTTTTGCTAATCACTGGAATATCAATAATTTTAATAGAAAATCTAGAGAAGTTATAAATATTTACCGAACTACTGTAATATGTTATATTCAGGATAACGTAAATTTCTTTTCAATAAATATTATAGAAATGTACAGACTTTATAATATTTGTTAATGCTGTGATCACTTTGCTTTATACTTATACTAAATTATTGTTTTATTTATGTTAAGAAACGTCTGTAAAGTGAAATCGACGAAAATATACAATTCTGGGAATAATAATCATCTATCTCAAGAGGACCTTACGGAAATAGATAATCCTTTTAAAAAACGTAAAGTAAAGCTTATAAGCTTTTTAGTGATCCTTTATTTACAGCAAAATAAAATAATATTAATAGCTTTAATAATAACGCTTTCGACTGCGCTGGGATTCGAGCTCAGGTATTTCGATTGCTGGTCGACTGCTAGACCTGGGCTCGAATCCCGGCGCAGTCGAAAGCGTCTTTTTTCCACAGAAAGATAACAAATTCTTTAAACTTGAATTTAATTTGCATTTATTTGCGATATAAGAGTTTGAAATTGTCTTCGAAGACACCTGTTGGCAACGTATCCTATTTGATACGCGACTAATGATTCTCCGATAATGTAGGCAGTGGCAGAAATTTCAAACTAAACTAATAAATTAAAAATAAATCAATAATATTTAATAATTTCATATTCAATAATTCAAACTCAAATTTTATTTTATTTATAAGCTTAATTTTATAACATGTCAGTAGTTGAGTCTTGAGATTTAGAAAAAAAGTTTTATAAAGTCTATATCATTCGATTTCTAACTCAAGAAAAAAATTGTTCATTGAAAAAAAGTACTAAAAAGGCATAAACTAAATTTAATAGTTATATTTTAATTTGTGCAAAATTAAGGACATTTTTTATTTCTTTTGTGAACCATCTTTACTATTAAACAATTTTAGCTACGGTAAATTCTTTTTAATTGA
Organism: Diplolepis rosae; assembly: GCA_030998225.1. NCBI lineage: Eukaryota > Metazoa > Arthropoda > Insecta > Hymenoptera > Diplolepididae > Diplolepis > Diplolepis rosae. Next base: position 19,194,217 of record JAPYXD010000723.1, on the reverse strand, counting down.
CATGATATTGAAGTTTTATTTCATATAAGCATTAAGCACAAGACTTACTTTAGCGTTATTGTTTAACAGCACTATTTCTTCTGAAGAAATATTACTTTTATTGAGCACAAGACTCATATACTTAAAGTGCAAGTGCTATCTTGCCTTTTGTCAATATGCATCTGCTCATCTGCTAGCAAATCATTTTCAATGGCAATGTATCTTTTCCTGGAAATAAGTAATTTTCGTGCATTGGCCTACCACCCTTACTTATGTTTAAATTATAATTTTGACATTTATTAACGAAATGACAAGATTCGCAAACGATACACAAAAATTAGGTTAGCTTGCGCACCCGATAAAACTTTAAGTCTAGCATATAGGTAAATTACGTGTATAAAACCTCCACGTAATATACATAGTAAATTACGTGTAGAAAACCATGTAATTTACGTTAGGTATTTTACCTTCGCAACCCTGCACATAAGCTTGCGGTAGTCGCCTGGCAAATTAGCTTCCCCTTCCCAGCCATGCCACGTATCTTCACAGGTCGAAAGGAAAACGCGGGAGATTTAAATTGTTGATATGTTGAATTTAAATAGTAAAAAAAATGTAATGAAAGTATTTCGTAAAAACGCACAATCAACTAAAGTATCTGAGTTGTAATTTAATAATATTTCCTAATATCATCAGGATACCATATCCTCTACGATGCAGCCTTTTATTTTAATTGATGACAGAATCAGAACGACATTTGACGACATAAACAACTTAGCGGACTGACATTTTCAAATATGAGTATGAGAAAAATCAAACGGAAGTGACGCGTGGGGCGCAAAACATATTCGAATCTCATTGGTGGTTCCGTCCGCCATTATATCACCAGGCAAAATTTTTGTGTTACCGGAAGTCCCATTGAGAGGTTCACCCCCATGGTATGAATGGTATGAATAACGCCTAACCGGCCTAACCCTGATATACTGAATACATATACATACTCCAAACCTCCAATGTGGGAGCGATGTGGAGCAATGCATGGGACTGATTTAGACATTTGTATCAAAATAAAAATTTGTTTGATAAAAGTTTATGAATCGAGGATTTTCGGGCTAAAGTGAAAGTTATAAAATAAAGTGTTTGTAGGTATCCGAATTTTTGAAGTTAAGTGTTTCATTCGAAGATTGTGGGAAGCAATATGAGTCGCCGAAAACGAGCAAAGGTAAGAAAACCATTTGTTGTGTTTTTTATAAATGTAACCATAGTATTGACTTTTATATGATTTATAAAAGAATGAAAGTATTTCCTGAGTTTAATTCTTTCGTTTTAAGCTGCCTCAATCTCATTAATTCTTATAATTTTGTGTCGACTCAGAGTTGTTTACGATTCAAAGAGGTTATGTTTTGACCTTCATGTGTTTTTCTACTTTAAATAATCCGATGCAAATTTTTGATACATACTTTTATTTCATAAAGCTTTTGAAATACATATCAGGGAGAATTATGGAGTAAGTTTAATGCAATTTCCACAAATAAATTCTAGAATTAATAAATTAATGTTGTTACGATCTTTTCTTGTATAATCTGAGATGAAAATCTGCAAAAGTCTTAATTAAAAGAAACTGATTGATATGTTGATAATTTTAATCATATTTTAAAATATAGAATAATATATTGGTTTGAAAAAAATGTATTCTATTCAATTTTTCAACCTGGAAAACATTTTAGGTTGAATACAGAGAGATGGAGGAAAAGTATAACCAACTGGAAGATGAAAATGCTTCTGATGCTTCGGAAAAATCAAAGACTGGTTTAGGAACTCCAGAAAAAAAAGGGTTAATTGAATCTAAAAAAGATTCTGAACCAGTAGCAACTATTCCTCCACCTATCCCTTCCAAATTGGAAACTAAAGAAGAAGAAGACCAAGACAGTGATCATGAAGACCCGCATGGTAAGATTAAAAACAGTTTCAAAATAAAAATTCATCTGAGAACAAATAAGATAGAAAGAGTTTGATAAATTGATATTTTTTCTTTATTATAGTTAAAGAATTGCTAAATGGTCTTGAAGGAGCTGCATTTCAAAGTCGTCTTCCCTTTGATAAATTAACATCAACGGAAGCAGCCTGCTTTCCTGATGTTTCTAGTGGACCTCCACAAACTCAAAAAGTTTTCTTACATATTAGAAATAGATTGGTAAGTACATTAATTCGTAACATTAATATTAAAGGCAATTCTCAGAATAATAATAAAGAAATAAAATGCTGAAAATCTAACATGACATTTTATTTCTCAGTTGCAAATATGGCTGGAAAATCCAAAACAGCAGCTCCTTTTCGAAAATGGTTTGCCCCAGATTGAACCGCCTTATAATAGTGACACAATACTTGCACTTAGAATTCACTCTTTCTTAGAGCGCCACGGATTTATTAATTTTGGAGTATTTAAAAGACTTAAGGTAATAAAGTTGCAGAACTTCAGTAGAGGTTTTTGGTTTTTGGCAGATACTTTTATTTATTTAATAAATCTTTATGATAATCATTGTAGCCCATACCAACCAAAAAGTTGGGAAAAGTAATTGTGATTGGTGCTGGAATCGCAGGATTAGCTGCAGCCCAACAAATGCAACAGTTTGGTTTAGAAGTAGTCGTCCTGGAAGCTAGAGTAAGTAAAATTAATTTAATACTCTGGATTTGAAATGTACAAAACATATTCTTTATTTACTTTGTTCTGTAACAGGATCGAGTCGGTGGACGAATCGCAACATTCCGAAAATCGTCCTACATTGCTGACCTCGGGGCGATGGTTGTCACTGGTCTAGGTGGTAATCCTGTAACGACTCTTAGCAAACAAATTAACATGGAATTGCATAAAATTAGGCAGAAGTGTCCTTTGTATGAAAGCGACGGCCAAACTGTGAGTACAAAGAATTGTAAATTAATAAATTGTAAAATTATTCCAATTGTTTATATTTTGGATCAAAAATTTCACACTCTTTTTTCAGGTTTCAAAAGACAAAGACGAAATGGTAGAGAGAGAGTTCAACAGATTGCTAGAAGCAACCTCTTATCTTTCGCACCATTTAGATTTTAACTATGTAAACAATGCTGGAGGAGCTACACAAACTGCTCCGACGCGTCCAGTTTCCCTTGGACAAGCTCTCGAATGGGTGATACGATTGCAGGAACAAGGTGTTAAACAAAGACAAGTTACTCATCTCCGTCAGTACTTGGCTCTTCAGGGTAGACTCATAGCTAATCAACATAGGGTAATTAATAAAATAATTTCATGCTTCAAATTTCTTTCCTTAAACATTAAGCAAGTGTGAAATGAAAACCATTTTTTTCCAGATGATTGCTATAAAGGAACGCCTGGTTGAGTTAGATCAACAATACAAAGAAATGTCAGATAGTAAACAAACGAGAGATATTACTCAGGAATTTGTTTTTAGATCCAAATTACGTGATCTCCACAATGTTTGCAAGGTATATAGACAGAAGTTTTTACTTTGTTGTAGATATACATTTAAAAAAAAATCTCGATCTATTTTATTATGTATTTTAATTTGAATTCTATTGCAGGAGTGGGATCAGCTTGCAGAGCAGCAAAAAGAAATCGAGGCGAAACTGCAAGAATTAGAAGCTTCCCCGCCAAGGTAATTCTGACTCGATTATTCCGAATAATTATCTACTATATTTTTCGATTTCTCTGTCCGAATACTAATGTTTATTATTTTTGCTATAGTGATGTATATTTATCCTCCAAAGATCGCCAAATATTGGATTGGCATTTTGCAAACTTGGAATTCGCCAATGCTACTTCACTTTCTAATTTAAGTCTGAAACACTGGGACCAGGACGACGACTTCGAGTTTACTGGCAGTCATCTAACCGGTGAGTGAATTTTTTCTGTGGTATCTTTTACATTTACCTGGCTCTTAAAATAAGTTTTATACTCTGAAAGCACAATCTTGTGGCTGGCAAGTCTGCTTATGAAAAATTGCGTGGTTGCTAAGGTCGTAAACTCTGAATATAGCATTTCCAACTTAACTCTTTAAATTTAATATTTTTCTATTTAATTTCTTCGTTTATAAGATGAAATTAAATTTGGTTGACATATAATTAAAGTCAATTCGAAGTTGATAGTTAATAATCATGATAATTGCGCGCTACTGGGACGAGTGAGCGAAGCAAATCAAATTAGAGTAATTAATTGAAATCAATCAGACAATTGGGGACGTGATGGTTTCTTATTGCTCGACGCTTAGCTCGAAGAACCGGAACTTTGCGCCTCCAAATATGGCGTGCCCAGAATTTGCAACCATTCCCTTTCCCCCTTGACGATTCTTTGTGCCTGAGGCGATCGCACGGATTGCTTGCCGTATATGCGAACTTGAACTGGCGTATAATGTGTTCAACGTTAGATACAAGGAGGCAATTAAATTTTGTGCGCATTCTAGATTTATTAGGTTTGAGTAGTCCTTAACTTTGAAGCGTAAGATGAGGAGATAAAAGTTTGCATTAGTTAGAAATTTAAACTTGTAAATCGAAATATTTGAGTTTAAAGTTCGAGAGCAAATAATGTATGAATATTTCCCTTTGATTTATCATCATTAGCAAATGCCATAAAACATTTTTCATATCAAAATCAAAATAAAAAAAAACAGGTCCCCGGAAAAAATATTAAAATGTACTTTCAAGAATTGTAATATATATTTTCATTAATGATATCTTTCACCAAAAAAAGATTATTTTTTTTAAGGTTCAAAGTTAAAAAAACTCGAAGTTTCAAGTAATCAGACATTTTGTATCTGATTTGACCCCTTATCGGTGATTTTTTTATTATCTAAAAAATTACAAAAAAATTTTGTATGAATAATTCCTGTATATTCAAAGCTTTTAATACAGAATAATCTTTTTTTCAAGCGGTATCATTAATAATAATTTGAGAAGTAAAAATTTGTCTGTGGAAAAAATGCGCTTTCAACCGTGCCGGGATTTGAGCCCGTGTCTTTCGACTGCCGGTCGATTGCAAGCTCAACCATTTATTAATTAAAAATATAATTTAATTCAGATAAATTGATTGATGGATTGATTTGTTGATTTAGAATGATTTGTTTAGCTTGAATTTAATTTGAATCTAATTAAAAAAATATTTGATCTCTGAACAAACTTTGAGCACTTTTATTTAAATCTGTAAAGAATAAGCTTTTTAAATGTTAAAACTGAATTAGAGAGCTATTGATATTTTATTTATAATATTTATTTGTATACATTATTTGTATTGATTTATTATTACTTTGCATTTTATTGAAGCTCATTTGAATTATATAAATTGATTTCAAATTCCGTTGTTTCAATTTAGACTTCAGCAAAGTTGAAGGCAAACTCGCAAATTCAAATAAATTAATACTTTTTAGGTTTTTTTTCGCGTCTAAGATAAGGAATTATCAATAGACAGGATTGGCTCATTCAGACATTTAAGTGTGGGAAATGTTATATTTACTAAACCTAACGATTTTTGAAGATTAGAATGCAGGGTCATGAAAATGATTTCGGAATAAAATACAAAATATTTTAACGTCATTAGCAAACATAAAAGTATATAAACAAGATCACATTCATAATACAATATGACTCTAGATTTCTTATCTTTATGAATATTTATATTAATATTATTAACCATTTTTAAATGAATTATTTATTGTTAAATCATTTGAATGTTTGATTCTGAATTCCATTAATTACACTCTCAGTGTAAATTATAATATCTGATAGAGAAGACTCTTGTTACTATCTAAATCATCAAAAATGTAATTAATTATGTGGTTGGATTGTTGTATTTTTTAACATTCACGTACTAACTGGATTTGTTGAATTCCTGAGACAACACATTTTTTTTAATTTCACTTATTTCGATTTCTTAACATTTATATTTTTTTTCTCATTTTATAATGTTTATTAAGTGTCATGACAAATTATAACTAAAGTAATATTTGTTATGAAATAATGTTACAAATATGACTGTACTAATGACTAATTGCGTCTGTTATTCAACTTTTTAAACATTAAACAACTTTATGCCTGAATGAACCGATCTTATGTACATAAATTAATGTAATTTTTAATTCCGTTGAGTTAGGTCAGTTGGGTGGCTGAATCAAGGAGAACGACCTATTGGTATATAAATTTAAACTAAAGAACTTTTTTAAGAACCAGTCAGAATGGAACCAAAATTAATTTTAATACTTATTAAGATTAAGTAGAAATTAAAATTGAATACAAACTAAAATTTTTTCGAAGGATTGAATAAAATACTCTAAGTGTCAAATAAATACCATTAGAGAATTAAATTTTACCCGAACTCATTTTTTCTAAGGGGCCGTTCACATAATACGTCACACAGTTTATGGGAGGGGTCTGCCCTCTGCGTTACGTCACGCATTAAATGTGTACCCACGAAATTTGAAAAAAAGTTCTGAAAAGATTATCTACAATAATAATTAATAGCTTCTTTTTTTACTGGATTTTGTTTTATAAAATTAAGAGGTGTGACGTGACATCGAAGGGGGGGGGGGGGGGCTGAGGTTTGCGACCATGTGTGACATGGGGAGACGGGGGGGGGGGGGGGGGGGGTAAAAATAGCTAAAAATCGCGTGATGTATTATGTGAACGGCCCCTAAGTAATGTATTGCTACTTCTTCCAAAATGCCTTTGAAATTAATTTTGTTTTTAGTCCTACTGGTTTTAAAAACGTTCATTCATTATAACATACATATTATTTTGTATTCTAAAATTTTTTTCGTATCTCGCATAGTTTAGCTGAAAATATGATTTTTTACTTTCAATGTTATTTTTTGAATTAGGTGCTTGAGTTTGAAATTTTGTCCACTGCCTACATTATCGGAGGATCATTAGTCACGTATCAGATAGTACATGTTCCCGTCAGGTGTCCTCGTAGACAATTTCAAACTCTTATATCGCAATAATGCAAATTAAGGCCATGTATTACTTATTCGATCCCTACCTTACCGACACTTTTATCGTCCTCCGCATTTTCACATAATTTGAGATATCGAGTTAAAACTGGACTGTGCAATCGAAATACCCGGGTTCGAATCCTGGCACAGTTGAGAGCGTTAGGTTTTAAAATTAAAACGAAAAATATATATTTTATTGCGAAACGTGCGAATAGAAAATTTGTAGACCATATATTAGCCAAAATTTTTGCATTCTGATGTTTATTTCGTATCTTGCATATTTTAATCAAAAGAGGAATTCTTTACCTTCAATAGTATTATTTTAAATTATAAAAAATACACACCTTATAAAAAAATATTCAATTCGAAATTTGTAGATCTTTTCCGAGTAACGAATTTTGCTTCATATGACATTTTATCGTATCCGTATAGTTTGACTGGAAAATGGAATTTCATTATTGATTTTATTCGAGTTTAAAAATATGTTTACCTTCCTAATTTTGTTTTGATTTAAAAATGTAATGGGGATTTAGGTTTCTTTATTTCAGATGAGCCGTTCCAGAGTTATTATGGTCACCGCAAAAAAAGACTTTTAGGGAATTAAGATGTGAAATCTTAATTTTTAAATATTTTATAGTTAAATAATTAATTTGAGTACTCTCTAAATTTGAATCAGTCAAATTCTACTGATTATCAGTGAAATTTGACTGATTCGAATAGCTAAAAAGAGGTTACTGTAAATCAGTAAAATTTCACTGATTATTTCAGTGAAAATTGACTGATTTGGCAGTGAGAAATATTTTTTTCACTGATGAATCAGTGGAAATTAACTGAAATCAGAAACAGTACTACTGAAACAGGTAAATCACTGATTCAATCAGTGAAAATTTGACTGATTCAGATTTAGAGAGTACTTTAAAATATGTACTCAATGATCGTATATTGGTTATATGGATAAAATTAATTTGAGTTAAAAAAAGAATTCACCTAACAGGTGCACGAAAACGGGAAAAAGTTTTTTCCCCGTCGTGATATCATATATTGAAATTGAAAATCAGAATTTGGAAATAAAATAGCTTTAGATAGCTGCATTAAAAAATGAACTTGAGTCTCCTTCACTGATAGAAAGGAATAGCTGTTACAACGATATTTATGACTAATTTAACCTTACCTTATTGCTGGCATAGATACAGCAATATGAGATTTGTATTTTAACCATCTGATTATAACTAAATAAATATGAACGAATCAACCATATTATTGGTTGTTATAGCAATATTTGTTGTTCGCTTTTCCATAATATGTTTCTGATTCGACCAGTTTCACTTACAATATTTTGATTTCTGTATTCAACATCCTGCGTTGTTCAGAGAGACATATTATTTTATAAATACAATTATAAATTCCCAACCTACAACCGAATAGCTAAAACTCCCGAACCATTTCTATCAATGTTCCCCGGTTTTTTTCTAACGTTTCACATTTTTGAGTAAATAAATAAAAACTGTGTTATTTTACATTCTCATCATGGATGAGAAGGTATTGGTTTTATGTGAAAAATGACTTTCGAAATTTTCATCAAATCTTTACGTTTTGAGACCCCCTGAGTCAGAAAAAATGGTTTTTACGAAAGTGTCTGTCTGTCTGTATAGTAGGTCGTGTGCGGCGCCATAACTCTCGATAGAATTATCAGATTGAATTGAGCTTTGGTACACTTTATCGGAGCCGAAAAAGTAAGGACAAGTTCGTTAACCAGCCACATCCAATCAAAATTGAGGGATGGAGCACTACTTTTGTGTTTTTGAAAATAATTTTTTGAAAAAATCAAAAATTCCAATCCTGGTTTTTGATAGTGCTCATAAATCTCTACAAATTATCCTTATAACATTTTTTGATTAAATCAAAATTAGAAATGTTACAGCATATTCAAATTCGAAAAAAGTCACACTGAGAAAACTGGAGTGTCAACCTAAACATTTGGAGGGTGAAGCAGACTATATTTGAGGTTAAACTATAGGACAGCCTTCTAGATAGTGTAACTTATTACCTGTAAATTGTGAAAATAAGATGGTCAACTTGAATACTTTAGAGGGAAAAGTTGATCATCGCAGAGAGAAAAATAGATTATCGAAGAGGGAAAAATATACTATAATATGTGAGATACAAAAAAAACATTTAGATGGAAAATTGTTTGCCTAATAAATGAGGTCTACAAATTCTGATAAAGAAATTTCGGGACAGGATGTATATTTTATGTTTTGATTTTTAATATTTAAAAAATTCGATTTTTTTCACCAAAATATGTGAGATACGAAATAAGCGTTGTTCTGCAAAATCGTTTCCTTAAATAAAGTCTACGATTGTTTTTCCTTTTTAGATATGTGTAAGAAAGTAAATTCTTTTAATCATGTAATTTATTAAAAAGTTATACTGAAATATATACAGAAAATCGAGCGCGAAGCGCGAGTGTCATGATGAGAATGTGTTCCTTAAGGCTGATAGAGCCTTAAGTAAATTGAATTTCCTGTTTCACTTAAATTCAAAAAGAAATTCAGTGACTTTGAGAAAATGTGTAATTCACATCATCTGTAATATTATTATAAAATTGGTTTGAGCTTGAGTATCAAAATATAAGAAATAAACTTAAATGTATGCGAAGAGCACAAGACCGAGCGCGAAGCGCGAGGTCCAAAAAGAACGGAGCGTGAAGCGCGACGTTCAAAAATTCCGGAGCGCGAAGCGCGACGATCGAATCGCGCGCCCTAGGCGCGCTCAAACTTGCGAACGAAGCGAGCTGCGCGCGAAGCCCGCGATGAGAATGTGCCCGCAAAGCGGGCAGATTTTTTTCACATTCAACTCGCCTTTAATAATTTGTTTTCCAACGTATTTACGAGTTTCTTATTGAGTTTTATTTGTTACACTTTAGCGGAGACAACAATGTTCGAAAAAAATACAAAATTAATTGATAATCTATGTTTTTTTATTACGAACAAAAAACCATGTTTTCGCATTAAAAACGTGATTTGGAAAGCTTAAGCAACATAACTTCCTGTGGAAGAGTTAACCGTCACTGTATTGTAAAAATTTATGGAAAATCTTAACTCGAATCGATTTGTTCTTTTAACAATAGAGCGAGTTCATTACAAGTGCGTGACGCGTCGCAACAAGATTTTTCAGGAAATGCGGATGCGCTGACGAGCGTAATAAACTTGTATTGTTAAAAGTGCAGATCGATTCTAGTTAAGATTTTACATAAAGTTTACCAATACACAAGCAGTTACCTCTTCCACAGGAAGTTTATGTAGCTTAAACTTCCCAAATCACTTTTTTAATGCGGAACATAAAAATCATGGTTTTTTATTCGTATTAAAAAAACATTGAATGAAATAAAAACCAAATGATTTTTCACAAAAAACACGCGTTTTTTGTATAAATCAAAATGAAACCTCTATAATTGGAAAACCCTGTATTTGTCAAAATTCTGATTTTTAATTTCGATATATGACGTCACGACGCGGAAAATACTTTTTCCCACTTTTGAGCGCATCTCGCCTTCTTGTTAAGAACTCCTCAACTGCAATTACAGTAAGTAAGGTAATTCATAATATAATAGTTAAAATATATTTTTAGTACTAGACAGACCTTGGCTCTTTTTCTCACGTCTGTCTGGTACCGAAAATCTATTTTAATTATTATTTTTTTAATAACCTTACATATTGTAATTGCAATTACCTACGTCACATGGTCCGGATAATCCATGACCTTGAAAGAAAAATAAACTGAGTTTTGAGAAATTAAACATGTATTTAATTGGGTGTTTTTAGTAGACACCTTTTTTTGAAATATAGAGACAATTGCTTACTGCAAACTATTGAAAATCTTGAGGTAGTTGTCGTGCCAAAAATCGGGTCTCTGGAAAAAAAAGTTTCTAATATGATTATATTATGAGACTTAAAATTATATTAACGGTCATGTCTTGTAAAAGGAAAAAAAAATATTTTTTATGAAAAAAATTTAAAACTTATGAAAAATAGTACTTTTAATAATGTTTATGTAATAAAATTGTTCCTTACTATTGCTTATTACCAATTTTTTAAAAGTGATTAGTTTTTCATAAATCATGACTTATTTTATCGGGTAAAATATTCTGTACAGCTCTAGAGTTTCCAATTTTAAACGTAGAATTTTCACACTGATATAAATGATTCGGGAGTTTTAGCCATTCGGTTATGGTTCTCATTAAATCGGAATCAGTCAAAATCTACTGATTATCAGTGAAATTTGACGGATTCAAATAGTTAAAAAGAAGTCACTGTGAATCAGTCAAATTTCACAGATTACTTCAGTGAAAAGTAACTGATTTAACAGTGGAAAATATTGTTTTCACTGATTAATCAGTAAAAAGACAAATCACTGATTCAATTAGTGAAAATTTAACTGATTCAGATTTAGAAAGTTGGGAATTTATGATTGTATTTATAATATAATATGTCTCTCTGAACAATGCAGCATGTTGAACACAGCAATTGAAATATAAGTGAAACTGGTCGAATCAGAAATATAATTTGTGAAGGCGAACAATATAAATATTTCTATAGCTACCAATAATATGGTTGATTCTTTCATATTTATTCAGTTATAATCAGATTGTCAAAATTCACATCTCATATTGCTGTACCTATGCCAGCAGTAAAGTAAGGTTAAATTAATCATAAACATGGTTGTAACGGCCATTCCTTTCTATCAGTGCAATGGCTGAAATCGTTAAAAGAAGTTTTTAAAAAAGAAACATTTTTTTTAAGTAACTATATATCAAGATTTTATCCCTTATTTTCAAAATCGTAAACAGTGTAATTGTAGAGAATATTTTGCCCCAAAATATAAGCCATGATTGATAAAAATCCAATTATTTAAAAAAAATTGGTAATACGGTATAGCAAGGGAAAATTCGATTACAAAATACATTATTAAAAGTAGAATTTTTATTCATTTTGTTATTTTGGCATAGGGACAGATTCTTTTTATTTTCACATTTAAAAATTATCAATGGCAAATATAAAAAAAAAATCTGTCCGCTTCGCGGGCACATTCTCATTGCGCGCTTCGCGCGCAGCTCGCTTCGCGCGCAAGTATGAGCGCGCATAGTTTAAGTTTATTTCTTATAATTTAATACTCAAGCTCAAACCAATTTAATGATATTAAAGATGATGTAAATTAGTCATTTTCTCAAAGTCACTCTATTTCTTTTTGAATTTAAGTGAAACAGGAAATTCAATTTACTTAAGGCTCTATCGGCCTTAAGGAACACATTCTCATCATGACACTCGCGCTTCGCGCTCGATTTTCTGTATGCATTTTTGTAACTTTTTAATAAATTACATGATTATTGATAAATTTATTTTCTTCCAAATATCTCAGAAAGGAAAAACAATCGTAGACTTTATTTAAGGAAACGATTTTGCAGAACAACCCTTATTTCGTATCTCACATATTTTGGTGAAACAAATCGAATTTTTTCAATATTAAAAATCAAAAAATTAAAAGATACATCCTGTCGAGAAATTTCTCGATAAGAATGTGTAGACCTTATTTAGCCAAACAATTTTTCATCTCAAAGTTTTTTTTGTATCTCACATATTTTGTCTAAAAAATGGAATTTTTAAATTTTAATCGTATTTTTTGGAATTGAAACGAAAAATATATCTTTTATCAGAAACTGTGTAAGAGAAAACTTGTAGATCTTTTTGAAACTAACAACATTGTATTCTTACGTTTTTTTCATATTTTACATATTATTGTTAAAAAATTGAATTTTGGATTTTTAATAGTTTTTTTTTAATTAAAAAGAAAAATATGCATCTTATGAAAAAATGTTACAATTCAAATTTGTAGGTCTTTATTTATTCAATAATATTGTATCATGACGTTTTTTCGTATCTCGTATAATTTAACTGGAAAATGGAATTTTGATATTGACTTTTTTCGAATTTGAATATGCTGTAACATTTCTAATTTTGATTTAATCAAAAAATGTTATTAGGATAATTTGTAGAGATTTATGAGCACTATCTAAAACCAGGATTGAAATTTTTGATTTTTTCAAAAAATTATTTTCAAAAACACAAAATCTTGTTGCGACGCGTCACGCACTTGTAATGAACTCGCTCTATTGTTAAAAGAACAAATCGATTCGAGTTAAGATTTTCCATAAATTTTTACAATACAGTGACGGTTAACTCTTCCACAGGAAGTTATGTTGCTTAAGCTTTCCAAATCACGTTTTTAATGCGAAAACATGGTTTTTTGTTCGTAATAAAAAAACATAGATTATCAATTAATTTTGTATTTTTTTCGAACATTGTTGTCTCCGCTAAAGTGTAACAAATAAAACTCAATAAGAAACTCGTAAATACGTTGGAAAACAAATTATTAAAGGCGAGTTGAATGTGAAAAAAATCTGCCCGCTTTGCGGGCACATTCTCATCGCGGGCTTCGCGCGCAGCTCGCTTCGTTCGCAAGTTTGAGCGCGCCTAGGGCGCGCGATTCGATCGTCGCGCTTCGCGCTCCGGAATTTTTGAACGTCGCGCTTCACGCTCCGTTCTTTTTGGACCTCGCGCTTCGCGCTCGGTCTTGTGCTCTTCGCATACATTTAAGTTTATTTCTTATATTTTGATACTCAAGCTCAAACCAATTTTATAATAATATTACAGATGATGTGAATTACACATTTTCTCAAAGTCACTGAATTTCTTTTTGAATTTAAGTGAAACAGGAAATTCAATTTACTTAAGGCTCTATCGGCCTTAAGGAACACATTCTCATCATGACACTCGCTCTTCGCGCTCGATTTTCTGTATATATTTCAGTATAACTTTTTAATAAATTACATGATTAAAAGAATTTACTTTCTTCCACATATCTAAAAAGGAAAAACAATCGTAGACTTTATTTAAGGAAACGATTTTGCAGAACAACGCTTATTTCGTATCTCACATATTTTGGTGAAAAAAATCGAATTTTTTCAATATTAAAAATCAAAACATAAAATATACATCCTGTCCCGAAATTTCTTTATCAGAATTTGTAGACCTCATTTAGGCAAACAATTTTCCATCTAAATGTTTTTTTTGTATCTCACATATTTTGTCTAAAAAATGGAATTTTTTTCATTTTTATCGTATTTTTTGGAATTGAAACGAAAAATATATCTTTTATCAAAAACTGTGTCAGACAAAATTTGTAGATCTTTTTGAAACGAACAACTTTGTATTCTTACGTTTTTTTGGTATTTCCAATATTATTGTTAAAAAATTGGATTTTGGATTTTCACTAGTTTTTTTTTTTAATTAAAAAGAAAAATATGCATCTTATGAAAAAATGTTATAATTCAAATTTGTAGGTCTTTATGTATTCAATAATTGAAGATATGTGTCTTCCCAAAAAACGGAAAAAGAAAAAACTGGATAATAACATTTATACAAAAAATCGTAATTTTAATCAAGGTTAGTCCTCCTTTTTACTCTATATATAGTCTGTGATAGGATTTAAAAATTTGGATAGAATTGTGCACAAATTTAATAATAAAAACTACCATACCTACACATTTGAAAGTACTACACATTAAACACTAAGACATTACTATTAGATTTCGATAAAATTACTCTTAGAATTTTTTCGCGGCTCTCTACGTCTTTTCATACCTTTATTTATGTAAAAAAATTTTTTTCTTTCTATGTACAATCGCATCTAAATTTCTTTACACAATTTATAATTTTTTAAAATATTTTTTCTTACATCTACTTTTCAAACCAAAAAATCGGCAATCTACTCCCAAAAAACTGTATTTTACACAGTGCTATTCTCATTGCTTTACACCAAAGAAATATTTACATAGGTAATTTCAGATCTAGACTCAAACCAAAGAAAACTTTATGTGCAATATTATATGAAAATTTATGGCCTTTTTGTGTACATTCTGAATATGCCAAAGAAAAAAATGTTAAATTAAATAAAATTTACAGATTGCACTTCATACCAAAAGAAATAATATTTAAAGAATTTGAAAATATTTTATATGTGTGGTATATATAATGTTATATGCATGTAATGTGTATGTATGTATGTGTGTGTGTACGTATGCATATTATATGGTATATGTATATTGTATATTGTACATGTATATATGTATATATTGCATGCGTGATATGTATGTGTGTATATGTGTGTATATGTATGTATATATATTGTATTAAAAACTACACCACAAAAATTTCAATCTACAATTCCATGCACGAATGTCAATTAAAAATATATTTTTTTATATTTAGACACTTAATTCCAACCTTCCAAAAAATGCTTTCTGGTATCCAGTTTGTTAGGTTATGTGAATGAAATATTTACCTTAAAGTAATATCAAAATTTATTTACCTACATGTAAAAATATAATGATAATTACTTATTAAATTTTTACAAAAAATTTTTTATACAAGATATCCTATGTTAGCAAAACCTTTTTCTGTATTTTTAGATTTAAATAAATCACTGATGAGGGCTCCGATCAGAGCCGAAACGTCTGATTATGTAAAACTCTGAGTTTTTATCAACCTTGGACCCTAAAGCCAATTACCAACATCAACATATATCTTCAATTATTAATTAAGGGTCAATGAAAGTCCAGAATATGAGTATTCAATAATATTGTATCATAACGTTTTTTCGTATCTCGTATAATTTAACTGGAAAATGGAATTTTGATATTGGACTTTTTTCGAATTTGAATATGCTGTAACATTTCTAATTTTGATTTAATCAAAAAATGTTATAAGGATAATTTGTAGAGATTTATGAGCACTATCAAAAACCAGGATTGGAATTTTTGATTTTTTCAAAAAATTATTTTCAAAAACACAAAAGTAGTGCTCCATCCCTCAATTTTGATTGGATGTGGCTGGTTAACGAACTTGTCCTTACTTTTTCGGCTCCGATAAAATGTACCAAAGCTCAATTCAATCTGATAATTCTATCGAGAGTTATGCCGCACACGACCTACAGACAGACAGACAGACAGACAGACACTTTCGTAAAACCCATTTTTTCTGACTCAGGGGGTCTCAAAACGTAAAGATTTGATGAAAATTTCGAAAGTCATTTTTCACATAAAACCAATACCTTCTCATCCATGATGAGAATGTAAAAACGTAAAAAGGAAGGCAAACGTTTCGGCCACATATGGGGGGACTTTTTCAGAGCCATAAATTAAAAGATTAATTCAAAATTTCATTAAAAGGTTAAAATATAGAAGATTTTTAAAATAAGGAAAAGCATAAGAATCAAAAACTTATCTCATAGCTTGCAAATCAATATGAAGAATTCTAGTTTACACAACACGTATTGAAAAAAAGTATGTTTTGTGTATACCTGACTTCTTCATATTGATTTGCAAGCTATGAGATAAGTTTTTGATTTTTATCCTTTTCCTTATTTTAATAATCTCCTATATTTTAAGCTTTTAATGGAATTTTAAATTAATCTTTTAATTTATTTAGTTATTCATCTTTATTCATCTTATTCACAGACCATCAAAACCCGCAAGCACAAATTTTCGAGATAAATTTTCGAATGCAAAATGGTATGAACCAAAGAGTCAATGTGAATGCTCATAAGGTTGTTCGGATAAATGTCAAAACTTGATATGGCCGTATCTTTGTGAAAAAAAAATCACTCGTGACTGTTCTATAGCTCATTTTGAAGGGAAAAAGTAGTGCTAAATGATGACATTTGAGGAAAAAACCAAAAAAATTTCTTGCGCCCTGTACATAACCTCAAAAGTAGCGAAAACCCCCATTTTTCGAGCACATAACCTCAAATATCTCAAAATCCTGACGTGATAGGCTGATTCTGATTTCGGATTCGGATTCTACGTCAAAAATTACCCTGGAAATAATCTCTCGTTTTCTAACAACAAATACAAACCCATTATTTGCAGACCTGTGTAATTTTTAAATGTGAAAATAGAAGGAATCTGTCCCAATGCCAAAATAACAAAAGTCATAAATCATAAAAGAACTTATTTTCCAAAGACCTGATTTTAGGCTCGACACTCTCTAAATCTGAATCAGTGATTTGCTTTTTCACTGATTAATCAGTAAAAACAACATTTTCCACTGTTAAATCAGTTACTTTTCACTAAAATAATCAGTGAAATTTGACTGATTCACAGTAACCTCTTTTTAGTTATTCTGAATCTGTCAAATTTCACTGATTTGACTGATTAAAATTTATAGAGGAACTACCTTAAAAAGATGTTAGAAAAGCGTTACGTGAAATTCGTGACGACTTCTCGGTAGCATCCGTACAGAATTCGTGCGGCATAGTGACGTTGCATGTACCCACAGCTAGTGCACTACTAAAGATCCAAGGAAGATGCTGGACTCCTGGGAAGATGGCGTAGATAACGCGTGAATTATTTCCGCGGTACATCCGCTTTGGAGCCAGATACCCGACATCCTCTCCCTCTTTACGTCCCGCCTACCTTTCCGCCCAGTTGACTTTATCAACCTTATTAAAAACCGATTCCAAGAGATCCCGTGGAGATAAAAGCTCTATCCTGCGGCCGATCAAATACCCCAGTCCTCGTTATATTAGAGGCTTATATTCGCGGGCGGGCACATCAGGTATTAGGTGGAAGGTACCTGTTCATCCCTACGTTTCGCGAAACTATCTTTCTTTAATGCATTAGCACTCCTTTGCTTTCGAGCCGTTTAGAGTTTAGACAGCAACCAGGAAATCCGATTGTGTGCTTTATACGGTAGTATGGTTACGACATTAAGTTATGATGGAGATCACTATCCGAGAAAGCGTAAAGTAACTGCTTACAGCAAAATGCACCAGCGATTATCCAAATCGTGCACCGATCTTTACGTACGACATGCTTTGCTCTCTACTCTTTTCTTTGTCGACTCTCGCGTCTTCTATTCAAAGCAACAAACTGGATCTTCAAACCAGACGGATTTAGCTTTAAATCGAAAGTGAATGACGATTATGTGTACATTTGAATGCCGAGATAAGAAAGTGGAATTCTCATTGGGGAAAAGTGAGTGAAAAATGAAAATTAATTGATACAGAAATGCACTGAAAGACATTTTTTTAGAAGGATCAAGTATTTTGCTATAATCAGCATCAATCTAGGTGGAATGAGAAGGATTCGAGTTTATAATTACAATTAGCATAGATGTAAGCCTGGTAATGCTATCTTGGCAGAAATAACTAGACTGTTAGAAATTTCTACCGTAATTTCCCGAAACACGTGACTGGAGTTTTATTCAGTTACAGTTTCGTAAAATTGAGATAGAATTTTAGAAAATTCAGTTGATTTTTAGTGAATTTAAAATAGAATTTCTTAATTTTCAGTTAGAAAGTGGTGAATGTTCCGATACTTGTATCGGGTAATTCTTAAGGTAGTTCGTTCACGAAAGTTCAGGCAAAAATAGATAATTTTGCTTTCAAGAATAGCAATATTATTATTGAAGGGCTAATTATATTTTATGTTTTGATTTTAAAAAATTGCAATAAAATTGCATTTCCTTTTTCATTTGAAATCAAAAACAAATTTAGTAATTTTGAGAAAATATAATTCACATCTACAATATTATAAAACGGACTTGAGCTTTAGTATTAAATTACGAGATATAAACTTTATATATGCGTTCTAGGCGCGGTCAAACTTGCGAGCTGCGCGCAAAGCGCGTTATGAGAATTTGCTCGCAAAGCGTCAGATTTTTTCTTATCGCCTCGCGCTAAATTTTTAAAAATTATGAGATTCTAATAAATCACGGTGCATTTTTTTAGGAAAAAGATTCTCTACAACTTGACCATTTCCAATTTTTGAAAATGAATTCTTTAATGGCTGAAATTATAAAAAACTAAAATTTTTAAAGACAAATTGCTGTATTTGATAATAATTAATTTAATTTCAAAAATTGGAAATGGTCAAGTTGTAGAGAATCTTTTTCCTAAAAAAATGCACAGTGATTTATTAGAATCTCATAATTTTTAAAAATTTGTCGCGAAGCGATAAGAAAATAAGTTTGGGCAAAAATAAAATTATTTTTTTGTGTTTCAAATTTTTTTCATGAAAAATAATCTTTTCTCTTTCAAATTCCAAAAAATTTTTTAGTTTACCTAACAAACCTACTTCTTCAACCAACAAAAGAGTTTGTTATTGTTTTTGCTCGACAAAACTTTTAGTAAGAACTGAAATTTTTTTGGGACAGCAAAAAAATTTTTTTCAGTTCTATATTTTTCTCCCTGTATGATTCAAAATATAATTTTACTCTTAAAAATGCTAACTACAATATTTTTCTCGATTTTTTTGATATTAACATTTCAAAAATATCTGAACCTGTAGAATATCGTAAGGTATACACAGAACCTACTATAATTTTGACGGTTTTTGAATAAATTATGACCTCAAATAAGCTTACTCTTTAAATTTGAAACACTGAGAAATGGGCCACTGAATAAAGCCAGTAAGGATTTTCACTGACAATCACTGACAATCAATGAAACGTCACTGATTCAAATTGAAAGAGTAATTTATCCTATAAAACAATTTCCAAACTTCTTGATTTCTATCAAAATAAAAAAATGTTTTCATCAGTAATTCAATTACATGTCTGATAATTTTGCATTGTCAAAATTAAATTCACCATCACGATTAAACCAAACTGGAATTTGTGTCATTTCAACTACACTGTTAGAAATGTTCGGAAATTTACAACATTTTTATGTTACAAAGATAACGTAAAATTTGACGATATTTTTAATGTTTTTGAGTAAAGGTATCTAAAAATTGCGAAAAATGTACTGAATTTTCCGAAATTTCCCTTATATTATGAAACTCAACTGAATGTTCATAAATTGTATCATAAAATCCGGAAAATCAGCAAATTTTTCGCAATTTTAAGATGCAAAATGCACAATTATCAAATACCTGTAATTGAATTACTAATGAAAACATTGTTTTTATTTTGATAAAAACCAAGAAGTTTGGAAATTGTTTTATATAGGATAAATTACTCTTTAAATAGGTTTGTTTGGTAAACTAACAATTTTTTGGAACAGGAAAAATCCGGTCGGCTAATACAACAAGCTATGTAGAATTTTCTATTAATTTCATTAACTTTAATTTTGGAACCTTAATGTATAATATATAGATGTATAAATCTACTCTCTAAATTTTTCGAGCGTAATTTCACTTTCAAGAGTGCAAACCGAGCTATTCTTCATTCGAAGAGCTTTATTTTCACTCCAAAAAGGAGTGCCTTTTCACTCTATTTGTATGAATTTTCACTCGAATGAAGTGGAATTTTTATTTCAATGATAATTTCTACTCAAAATAATTGTAGAGTACAGTCAAAAAATAATTTTTTTGAACCAATAAATTTTTGATTTAAACATATTATTTTGTTATTATATGGACCACAAAATTTTTGTTTGATCCTACCAAATACTTATCTTTTTATTAGATGATTACACCCAGGAAAAAAAATGTTGTTCATTGAATAATATATACGATTGTTCAGCTTTTTATTTATTTACTAATATATTACTATATACTGTATTGATAATTCAATATTATATATATACTACTATACTATATTATTATATAGTATATATTATATACTAAAATACTGTATTGAATAACATACTATTGCTCAATGAACAACATTTATTTTCTGGGTGTAATCATTTAATAAAAATTAAGTATTTCAATAAAAAAGTATTCAATTTGAAAGTTAAAAAAAGAATTTTTTTTACTCATAATATATATTTTTGAATACAAAAAAAATTAATTTGTGATCGTAGATGGGTGCAAGTGATTTTTTTCAGTGTAGAAATAACAAGTTAAATCGGTAAGAACATCTTAGTTTTATTAACATTTCCCATTATAGGGGTTAGGTTAAAATTAGTTTTTATCATAATTAAAAAACAGTCTTTTTACATTCTTATAACGAGTGAAAAAGTATTGGTTTCTAAACTCATAGGAAACTCTAATTATTAAATTGTTTAATTTAACAATTTTTTAAATTTCATCTAGAACTATATGTTTTATGATTTTTAAATCTTATTTTGCCTCAGGGATTGATGAGAAATTGCTATGGTTTCTCAGATGGCTGAAATACAAAGGAAATTCTCTTTCTCAATAGGAAACCTACTTTCTTGCTTCTTGCTATCTACTTCGAAGCCCAAGAGTTTATTAAAACTACTTAGGCTCTCTAAGAAGAGTTAGGGAATTGTTTGAAGGCTTATTAAGATCCGGGACAGACTTTCTTCTAATCATAGATGTTAAACATAATTAAATTTTCTACTCATCAGTGTCAATTAATATAAATATGATCTAATCTTTGCTTCTTTGTAATCAGACTTAAAATTCATTAGAATATACACTTTAAATTGCTTTTTTCAATTTTATAATTTTTACTATTTAAACTTACTTCATTTACTTTAAATTCGAAAGACTTTTCCTTTTTGACAAGAACAATTAAATAATTACTTTCGTTTTTGTTTCTATTTATTTCGAGGTTTTGAAATCGTTTTTGTTCTTACTTTTTTTTAAACACAACGATTCAATTTTGTTTTGCTGTGGAATCAGTTTTTTATCAATAACTTGAAGAGAGAAAAATAACAAACGATTCAGCCGTAAATTCGAACCCTTTTTAGTACGAAAAATACTTTTAATAATGTTTTTTGTAATAGATTTTTCCTTACTATTGCTTCTTAACAATTTTTTAAAAATGATTGGATTTTCATAAATTATAGCTTATTTTTTCGGGAAAAATATTTTTTACAACTCTATTGTTTCCAATGTTAAACATAACGTTTTCAATAGCTGAAATCGTTCATAGAATTTTTTTAAATAACTATATTTAAGAAGTAAGGTTTTTAGATAACAAACGACATTCTTCAGACATAGAGATGGAAATATTTGTATTTCAAAGTTTCGAAACCTAATATGGTTTTCTCATCAGGACCAAATTGGCAAATTATTATTTCAAATGCAAATAAGATGAATAGGTGTAGTCAACGAATATAACTATTTGGTCAAAAACAAAGTAGACATACTGGACATCTCCAAAAATTTCTCTTTTCTTCAATCTGTATAAGTAGATAACAACTTTTTTGATAAAGTTGAATTAACGTCAATTTTATGCCCTTATATAAAATTCTATTAATAAATTAATATTTTTTTAAAAAGAAAAATGATTTTACGTGTGTCAAGGCCAATTTTTTTTAAAAATTACAAAGAATATTCAATCAATGGCAAGTTTAAATGTATTAAAAAATGATAATGATAGCTAATATTGATAAAAAGTATGCCAAATTTTAAATTTTAAATATGGAATCATTTTTAAGCGTTAGAAAAGTTAAAGGATTTAATATTTATATTTATTAATATTTGAAGATTTTATTCTTTATTTTCAAAAGTGGAAATGGTAGAGTTGTAGAGAGCATTTTCTCCGAAAAAATAAGCTTCGATTTATGAAAATTCAATCATTTTTAAAAAATTGGTAAGAATTGATAGTAAAGAAAAATTGTATTGCAAAAAATATGATTAAAAGTATTATTTTTGGTAAGTTTAAAATTTTTTTTAGCAACAATAATTTTGTTTCTTTTACAAGACATGACTTTTAATATCATTTCAAGTCTTTTAATATATTCATAGAATTGTTTTCCAGAGACCCGATTTTTGGCACAGAAACTACCTTAAGGTAGTACACACGCGCAAATTATGCCTCAAGCAAAAATATATAATTTTGTTTTCAAGAATAGCAATATTATTATTGAAGGTATCACTTTAAGAAAGGAAAGATTATTTTTCAAGAAAAAAATTTGTTCATTTTCAAAAATTGAAAACGGTCAAGTTGTAGAGAATCTTTTCCCTGAAAAAATAATCCGTGATTTATAAGAATTGCATGATTTTCAAAAATTTGGCTCGAAGCAATAAGAAAAAATCTGACGCTTTGCGAGCAAATTCTCATAGCGCGCTTTGCGCGCAGCTCGCAAGTTTGACCGCACCTAGAACGCATATATAAAGTTTATATCTCGTAATTTAATACTAAAGCTCAAGTCCATTTTATATTATTGTAGATGTGAATTATATTTTCTCAAAATTACTAAATTTGTTTTTGACTTCAAATGAAAAAGGAAATGCATTTTTTTGCAATTTTTTAAAATCAAAACATAAAATATACATCTTGTCAAAAAATGTCCTACTGAGAATTTGTAGACCTCATTTAAGCAAATAATTTTCCATCTTAACGTTTTTTGCGTATGCCACATATTTTGTTTAAATAATGGAATTTTTAAATTTTAATCGTATTTTTGAAATTAAAATGGAAAATATACGTCTTATCACAAACTATGTCAGACAAAATTTGTAAATATTATTGAAACGAAAATTTTTAGAAACTTCAGTTTTTTTTGTATTTCACACATTATTGTTAAAAAATTGAATTTTCGATCTTCTATAGTATGCTTTTAAATTAAAAAGAAAAATATACATCCTATGAAAAAATGTTGCGAATCAAAGTTGTAGATATTTATGTAGTAAATAATTTTTGTTCATAACTTTTTTTCGTATTTCGCATAATTTATTATGAGAATGTAAAAAAGTTCGGATAAAAATAAAATGTATTAATAAAATTACTTTTCTGTGTTTTAAATTTTTTTCTTGGAAAATAATCTTTCATTTTCTAAATAATTCCTTCAATAATCATATTGCTATTCTTAAAAGCAAAATTATCTTTTTTTGCCTGAGGCCTAATTTTCGCGAGTGCACTACCTTAAAGCCATTAATTTATTTTTGCAATACAGAAAAATTTTCTTCAATCACATTATTGGAACATGGACAACGAAACGCTGCTCATGACTAATAAACGATGGGTGTTTCAATTATTTTTTAACCCCCAACTGGATCGACCATTTTTATATATAGCCGGGTTTCCATGTGAAATCGGCCTTGAAACCAAATCAAATTTCGCATCAAACATATGGAAGAGGTTGAGCAAGAGATGATTTTGCCAAATTTTCAGTTCATTATCCGCCATTTTGAATAAATAATGGCGGATTTTACCATTTTCGTTGTTTGCTTTTTTTAGATAAACTAATCATAGAAAAATGTTGAAAAGAATCAGGGTTGTTTTTTTCAATAGAAGACACATCTGTGAATTTTTGCAGATTTTTTGATGCATAATTCGCGATGCAAAAAACTGCGAAAATTTTTGCACGCAATTTTATTCTCGTTTGATTTGCGCGACCACTCTTTTGAATTATGCTATTCATTGGTTACCTATCGATAATTAAAACAGAATTTTTGCAGATTTTTGCAAGGTGTGGACGGGAGTAGGAAAAATAAAAACCGTTAAAATACTTATTCTTCTAACATCTTACTATTAAAGCACATTTTATAATAATATTAAACCAATAAAAAAAAATTTATTTTGTAATCAACCTCTATAAGGGTTTACTGCTGAAATTTTTGCAAAAGTTGCAAAAATTATGCAAGATATTTTGCGAATTTTTACATTCTCATCACATGAGAAGGTATTGGTTTTATGTGAAAAATGACTTTCAAAATTTTCATCAAATATTTGCGTTTTGAGACCCCCTGAGTCAGAAAAAACGGTTTTTACGAAAGTGTCTGTCTGTCTGTATAGTAGGTCGTGTGCGGCGCCATAACTCTCGATAGAATTATCAGATTGAATTGAGCTTTGGCACACTTTATCGGAGCCGAAAAAGTAAGGACAAGTTCGTTAACCAGCCACATCCAATTCAAATCGAGGGATTGAGCACTACTTTTGTGTTTTTGAAAATAACTTTTTGAAAAAATCAAAAATTTCAATACTGGTTTTTGATAGTGCTCATAAATCTCTACAAATTATCCTGATAACATTAAATAAAAATTATAAATGTTACAGCATATTAAAAGTTGAAAAAAGTCAATATCAAAATTCCATTTTCCAGTTAAATTATATGAGATACGAAAAAACCTTATGATACAATATTATTTTCTACATAAAGACCTACAAATTTGAATTGTAACATTTTTTCATAAGATGCATATTTTTCTTTTTAATTTGAAAAAAAACTATTGAAAATCCAAAATTCAATTTTTTAACAATAATATGTGAAATACGAACAAAACGTAAGAATACAAAGTTGTTCGTTTCAAAAAAATCTACAAATTTTGTCTCACACATTTTCTGAAAAAACATATATTTTTCGTTTCAATTCCAAAAAATACGATTAAAATTCAAAAATTTCATTTTTTAGACAAAATATGTGAGATACAAAAAAAAACATTTAGATGGAAAATTGTTTGCCTGAATGAGGTCTACAAATTCTCATTAAGACATTTCGGGACAGGATGTATATTTTATGTTTTGATTTTTAATATTAAAAAAATTCGATTTTTTTCACCAAAATCTGTGAGATACGAAATAAGCGTTGTTCTGCAAATCGTTTCCTTAAATAAAGTCTATGATTGTTTTTCCTTTTTGAGATATTTGGAAGAAAATAAATTCTTTTAATCATGTAATTTATTAAAAAGTTATACTGAAATGTATACAGAAAATCGAGCGCAAAGCATGAGTGTCATGATGAGAATGTGTTCCTTAAGGCCGATAGAGCCTTAAGTAAATTGAATTTCCTGTTTCACTTAAACTGAAGAAGAAATTTAGTGAATTTGAGAAAATGAGTAATTTTCATCATCTTTAATATTATAAAATTGGCTTGAGCTTCAGTATTAAATTATAAGAAATAAACTTAAATGTATGCGAAGAGCACAAGACCGAGCGCGAAGCGTTAACCGAGATCTCAGTTATTGTATTTATATGACTGACATATAGTTTTGTGATAAAATACCTGTTTTCACTATTAAACGTCATTTACTAAGGACAACGAAATAGCCTTATGGCGTGTGATTAACAACTCACTATTTCACAAGCAGTAAACACTTTTCAAACACCTTTCAAAGAGGGTGTATGTGCTTCTAACGGAGCACCAGTAACAGTTAAACAAGCCTTTACTACTCGTATATTATTATTCCGTTCTTTCACTTATCAGAAAGTCCATAAAACAAAAAATAATTACTTGCTCATATATATATATATATATATATATATATATGAGTATATTCTTGATTAGTGAGATCTCTATTTTACTGGAAACTTGTCCTATTTTCCAGTTTGTAAACTAGAGTGAACTTCTTCCAAAACTGTTGTTTGAGTTATTGATTTGTAACTCGACTAGGACGGGTTATTCTATTACGAGTTTAGGGTTACCGTTAATGATTAGCTTCTTCACAATTTTGTGTAAATATCAGCCTGCTTAATTAAACGTCAAATTCGTGTAGAGAGTTAGTTTCATATGCAAACGCTTACAATAGCTTCATTTCCTGGACAAAGTCCTTTGTTATTTTACAAATTTCTGGGAAATTTAAATATTTTTAAAATTTAATCTATTTTAAGTTTGATTCACTTTATAGTATTTCAAATTATTTTAATTTCAAGGATTTTAAAATAAAAATAATACAAATAATAAATATATTTATATTTTATATTTATAAATATTATGTTCGATACAAAAATAAATTAAATACAAATAAAGGGTTTTTCATTCACAAACTATCTTTCTGCAAATTTTGGAAACGTATAACAAAAGACAATAAAGCACGTCTGGTAACTTCTTTCTAGTAAAATTTTTTTTAAAAATTCGAAAAATTATCGACATTTACAAATAACTGTTAAATTTTTTGTAAAATTTTCATTTAAACGAGATTGAAAGACGTTCTCTATCGTGTTCTGTAGTATTTTCCAAAATTTCAGGAAAATATTTTGTAATTGAATATTATAATTTTAATTAAAATATTTACTTTAATGTAGTTAATTGCTTCGCAGATGAAACAGACCCCGGAGAAAAATATTTAATTATACTTTCATGAACTTCAATATTATTATTGATATTTTAAAGAATTTGAAAATCTTTCTTTGCGATATAAGAGTTTGAAATTGTCTACGAGGACACCTGTCGACAACGTATCCTATCTGACACGCGACTAGTGATCCTCCGATAATGTAGGCAGTGACAAAAATTTCAAACTCAACTAATTAATTTGAAATTATTATTAATGGTACAGTTATTTATTTATTCACTTAAATTATATATTTAAAAACTTTTATTTTCGAGTGGACCATTTTTACATTCTCATCATGGATGAGAAGGTATTAGTTTTATGTGAAAAATGACTTTCGAAGTTTTCACCAAATCTTTACGTTTTGAGACCCCCTGAGTCAGAAAAAGTGGTTTTTACGAAAGTGTCTGTCTGTCTGTCTGTCTGTAGGTCGTGTGCGGCATAACTCTCGATAGAATTATCAGATTGAATTGTGCTTTGGCACACTTTATCGGAGCCGAAAAAGTAAGGACAAGTTCATTAACCAGGCATATCCAACCAAAATTGAGGAAACTAGACAATTTTTTGTGTTTTTGAAAAAATAAAAAATTGTAATATTGGTTTTTGATAGTGCTCATAAATCTCTACAAATTATCTTTATAACATTCTTTGATTAAACCAAAATTAGGAATGTTACAGCATGTTAAAACTTGAAAAAAGTCAATATCAAAATTCCATTTTCCAGTTAAATTATTATTTACACAATTTTTGTCGAATGTGGCTAGTTAACTGAATGGTCCTTTCTTTTTGGGCTCTTAAGAGGTGTGCCAAATTTTCATCCAAACAGATAATTCCATCGAGAGTTATCGTGTCCACAGACACCGGACAGGCAGACAAACAATTTCGTAAAAACCGCTTTTTCTGACTCAGGGGGTCTCAAAACGTAAAGATTTGATGAAAACTTCGAAAGTAATTTTTCACATAAAACTTAAACTTTCTCATTTATCACGAGAATGTAAAAGCGTTGCAATTTTCAATAAAATTTAAAGTATATATTCTCTTAATTTCGTGACTTGTCAATATTAGCAAGAAGTAGAAAGTGGACTGCAAGAAATTCTTCGTCGAAAGGAAGATTGATCTTTTCCATGTCAGACTATAATATCATGATTATCAGTGTCCAAATTGTCAAATAGTTTAAAAAGTCTACTCAGTCGGAAATGTGATAGACAGGCGAGTTAAGTAGTGAGGAGAGGTTGTTTCTACTTGACAGGAAAGCTATCTTCGCTATCTTCTCATCCTCCATTATGTGTCCTCGAGACAGTCTGTAAGAGAACACGTTCTCCAGCTTCGCAAAAACTGACTATCCACAAATTGAAAGCACCGACTGCTTCTTCCCTTACTTTCCCGCGAGGTACTTACGCCGCTGCATTCTCACGTAGATTCTTGATTGCAAAACACTTGACTAGTATTGTAGGCTGCAAACCGGGACACAAAGAGAATACATATGTTTCGTGACTTTTTCTCCATCCAGAACGTAACGTTCTCCAACCAGTGCCATTTTTATATCCTTCAAAATTTCAATTTTACCTTGCTTTGTATTTAGTTAAGGGGGGCGCCCTATCCAGCATTTTCAAAAAATCGATTTTTTTTTTTTCATTAATCGATTGGGTCATGTCTTGAAAGTATATTCTCAAAATATTATGACTCAACTCTGAATATTGTGACACCCACAGTTCGGGCGCGCTGTGGCCGCTGTGGGTGCGAACCACTAACTCGAAACTTTAAATCAATTTTTCTCAAAACTATGTTTTCCAAATTGCGGTACACGATTGTGAAAAAACTACTAAACCGATTTTCGATTTCTAAAAAGTTTTTTGTAAATTATTAAATAAACGAGTGCATGAATGTCTGAAATTATAAAAAAAAAGTTTTTTTATACACTTTTTAGCCACATTTAGCAGCCAAAAATGACGAAAAAAAAGCTCTTTTTTTTCAAGACGTGATTTCAATATTTTGAAATCAAATTTTTTGGAGTTGCTGACATTCATGCACTCGGGGGAAGCCTGCTGAATAATAACAAAATTGGGTTGCATGTTTCAGATGAAAACTTTGGGCTCCACGATGTACCGCGAAAAATCCGTCCGCCGCGACACGCCACACGCGATCATCAATAAGTCCGCCATTTTTTTATTTTAGTTCTTGAAAAAATGCTTTTTTTCTAGTTCAAACATGTCTTTAAATATATGCAAAAAATTATTTGTGTGTGTTTTTATTTTCCGAGTGAAAAAAAATCCCAAAAAATGACCACTTTTTGACCTGCTGGATAGGGCGCCCCCCTTAATGACATATGATACTTAGGAAATTAGCAAATTTTATTCAATTTAGGTTTATATATGTTTGTCTCTAAAAAGTACATAAAATTTTGTTTTCAAAATTTGGGAAATGATAGAGAAGATGAAAACAGGCTTAGATAAACTACTTTTGGTTTCGAAATTAAAGAAAAGTTCAATTTTAGCAAAATATATCGGAAAATTGTTTTTCATTGTCAAAACCAAAAGTAGTTTATCTACGTTCGTATTTATCTTCTCTATCATTTGCCAAATTCTGGCAGCAAAATTTGAGTAATGCTAGAGAAGATAAAAATGGACCTAGATAGACTACTTTTGATTTTGATAATGGAAAAAAAATTTCCAAAATATTTTGTGAAATTGAACAGTTTTCCATTTTCGAAACCAAATATATAGTCCATCTACGTCCTTTTTCATCTTCTCTACAATTTCCAAAATTCTGGAAACAAAATTTGAGAAGTGGTAGAGAAGATGAAAAAGGACGTAGATAGACTTCTTTTGGTTTCGAAATTAAAGAAAGGTTCAATTTTAGCAAAATATATCAGAAAATTGTTTTTCATTGTCAAAACCAAAAGTAGTTCATCTACGTTCGTATTTATCTTCTCTATTATTTCCCAAATTCTGGAAACAAAATTTCAGAAATAGTAGAGAATATGAAAAAAGACGTAAATAGACAACTTTTGGTTTCGAAATTAAAGAAAAGTTCAACTTTAGCAATATATATCAGAAAATTGTTTTTCATTGTCAAAACGAAAAGTAGTTTATCTACGTTCGTATTTATATTCTCTATCATTTCCCAAATTCTGGCAGCAAAATTTGAGTAATACTACACGGAAAAAATAAGTACTGGGAAATTTACTTGACAGTCCTCGACTTTTGGACAGGACAAATTTTTCCGAAGATCCTATATACTTTTTATTAAGAAGCTTAGAACTTCATCGAAAAAAAGAAAGAATGTCTTAGATTAATTTAAGCACAGTCAATGAATGAAATTCTTTCAAATTTTATTGTATAGTTTTTGAAAAAATTATAGAAAGGCAAATAATACTTCTTCTAAAGAGTGCTTCACGTTTTAAAAGAGTTTGGATAGAATAGTTTGATTAGGAAGAGATGAATACCTGCTATACAAATCAAAGAAAAATTCTTGGACTGCGCTTGTAAGTCTTGTGAAATTTTTAGTGGTACGATTCGCAGTTGTCAATGTCAGTTTTTTAGATGCGCAAAATTTTTATTACTTTGTGAATTGACATAAACTTCAGAAATTATGAAATTCTTATATTTGATATTTTAGAATTCAGTAATTAATTTATTAAAAGTCTCTTCATCTAAAAACTTTTCTTAGCCTTATATAAAATTGATGGCGAAACAAGGCGCAGCAATTTCTTACACGGCCCTGCATTTTCAAAGGATAAAATGT
Source organism: Diplolepis rosae (assembly GCA_030998225.1). NCBI lineage: Eukaryota > Metazoa > Arthropoda > Insecta > Hymenoptera > Diplolepididae > Diplolepis > Diplolepis rosae. The sequence goes on along the minus strand of JAPYXD010000723.1, from coordinate 19,163,548 downwards.
ACCCAACATTTTTTGAGAAGTATCGCAAGTGCTTCGGTAGCCGTGCGGTTTAATTTTAAGATTAGACTGCGTTATACATGCAGGTTAGGTAAAAGTTAAGGTTCGAATCCTATCAGCGTAATATTAATTTCAACAGCGGTAATATAATTTGTAATAAAAATCAATAAAATAGTATATAAAAAAAAGACAGCTTACGAAAATAATTTTTGTTTCTTATTGCCTTTGATAGTCCATAAAAATTTCATTAACTGGCTTTGAAGTTTTCATGCACGAGTGCTTCAGAATTTCATACCAATTCGTAAAAATATCCAATCTTTGAACTTTATTTTCTCAAATGATTCATAGACATTATATATTTTGCGTACTCAGAATTTTCACGGACTTTCTACTGAATATACTTTTGGAAAGTTCTATACTTTTTCCAGGATTATTGATCTAATTGTACAAGAACGGTACTTCTAGTTTTAAGTAACTTTTGAACGTATTTGAAAGTCGAGCACTCTGTCATGTAAATTTCCCAGTACTTATTTTTTCCGTGTAGAGAAGATAAAAATGGACCTAGATAGACTACTTTTGATTTTGATAATGGAAAAAAATTTCCAAAATATTTTGTGAAATTGAACTGTTTTCCATTTTCGAAACCAAATATATAGTCCATCTACGTCCTTTTTCATCTTCTCTACAATTTCCTAAATTCTGGGAACAAAATTTTAGCTACTTTGGACATCAACATCTAGAAATCTACTCTCTAAATCTGAATTAGTCAAATTTTCACTGATTAAATCAGTGATTTTCATTTTCACTGATACACCAGTGGAAAGGATATTTTCAACTGTTAAATCAGTTAATTTTGACTGATTCATCAGTGAAAAAAATATTTTTCACTGTTGAATCAGATAATTTTCACTGAAGTAATCAGTGAAATTTGACTGATTCACAGTAACTTCTTTTTAGCTATTTGAATCAGCTTAATTTTACTGATAATCAGTAGATTTTGACTGATTCAGATTTAGAGATTAAAATCAATAAAATTTTCTAATTTTTCCGCTAAAACATGCCCTTAAGAAAAGTTAAGAAGTTTTTTTGCTCTAATTAAACCTTGAGTTATTTAATCGTTTCTAGAATATAAGTAATTTATATATTTAATAACACATATTGAAGTAAGTATATATTAAATATAAAGTAATTATCAGTTATAACTGACTGGTACAATTGTGCAGACGGTCTTACTGGAAGTAAATGAATATCTATCCATTTTTATTTTTTTAGTTTTAAGGCCGTATGGTAAGCTCTGACGCCACCAATCATATGCGATCACATTATAATTAAAATAATACTTTTAACCAATTTTCTGGAGAAGATAGTAATGCCGTTGATTGTAATGCGTTACATTTTTCTGCATTGCTGTCTTCTTCAGAAAATTTGTTTAAATTACAATTTAATTAATAAAGCAGTCGTATATAATCGGTGATGACAGACTTGACCACACGGCCTTAAGGCGGTCGTCTGGTGTGATCGGTCCAAAATTCGAAAAACATTTTTTTGCATAAATTGCTTCTATAACATCTCTAGAATATTTCCGTAAAAGGATTTTCTGATATTCGAAGTCATTATATAAATACAGACAAAGAACGGAGCTAGTAAAGCTCCTTGTGTTATGCGTACGTTAACTTTCTAACGCGTTTTTCTTAAAACCGCATTATTCAAAGTGGCGAACACGATAACTCAAAAACTATCAAACCAATTGACTTGTTCTTGCGTATCAAACCAGTTAATATGCGTCATTCCTCGGTGAACGACTACAAACTGAAAAAAAATTTTTAGATCATTTTGTTTAAAGGAAAAAGAGCAAATTTCAAGGGCAAAAATGACATTCTTCACTTTTTGTCAACCATTTTTAAAAATGGGTACTTTTGCCTTATCGGTTATTATCAATTTTTAAAAAATGATTGGTTTTTCATAAATCATGGCTTATTTTATCGGAGAAAATATTATCTACAACTCTACTGTTTCCAATTCTGAAAATAAAGTTTTCAGTGGCTAAAATCGTTTAAACGAATTTTTTTTTTAAGTTGCTATATTTGAAAATTTTATTCTTTATATTTTATCTATGATTTAAATGTTAATTTCTGACTATCTAAGTGTTATAAATGTAAATTATTAAATTTAGCCTGATGAGGTTAGCGAACCAAGCCAACGAAACTTTGCTCATGACTAATCAAAAATGAGTGTTTAAATTCTTTTTCAAACCCCCAACTGGATTTACCATCTTTATCTATTATTTGTCTATAAATTTTGTTTCACAGAGTTTCTGATAAAATGTATATTTTTCGTCTTATTTTTAATGAAAAAATTCGAGCGCGAAGCGCAAATATTACGATGAGAATGTCTTCCTTAAGGAGATCCGCCACCTCTAATTCCCGTGCAGAACTTTTGGTGGGTCGCCGATCGGGAAAAATGTGGCCCCGATAGGGTAATCTGTCTAGCGCCAGACCAGTAATGAAACGCTCTACCCGATCGGGCCCAGATCTGGGCTTGTAAAATGGGGACCCGATGTGGTCCAGATATGGCCTCTTCTAATTTTGTATTTTTACAAATAGTAAAATTTAAAGGTTTTTTGTTTAATAACAATAAATAGTTGGTTCAAAAAAATTTATTTCATAAATTCAGATTACTAATGCAACAGTATAATTAAAAGTATAAAAACAGTATAGTCTTCAAACCCATTTTCGTAGTCTGTAGAACTATTCGATTCTTCTGAATCTAAAAATAAATTACATTATTAATAATTTTCTTTCTAAAAAATTCACTTTGGAAAATTGAATATACGATATAAAAAATAATGAAACACAATAACGTTCTACACTTAAAATTGTAATTTTCTTTTCAAATTACCGTTAATAAAAAAATATTTAAAGTAATAATCTAGTTCATTACAATGTTTTGACATTTTCAAAAAATGTTATTTTTTTATTCTTTATACTTTTCTGAGAATGTGTGTAAATTTTCAGGGCAATCTGATTTGGGAAAATGAATAAAATTAAAAGTTATATTATCAATTTTCTTGGTTGGTTTTTTGGTTTGGTTTTTGGTTCTAGCTTAAAAAAAAATAATTACAAATTTTTTTTTTATATTTTGGGATATTTTTAATAATTTTTTATTTTATTTGTAACTATTTTTCTGCCATGTTACCTTATTTCCCATACCCAAGAAGTTGCAACACATTGCAAGGAAAAAAATAAACAAAGAATCATAACAATTTGTTAAAAAACAAAAAAGTTATCCAAAGTCAAAAAATGTCAGGAAAATGCCCAAAAAACTGGAAATTTTTAGTTTAAAAATACATAAAGGTGCTGGAATTTAAAAAAAAACCCAAAACCTTCCTAAATAGAGTTACTAAGCATAAAAAAATATATATATGGAAGGTCTAAACTCAAAAAATAAAAATATTAAGGGTGGCGGATCCCCTTAAAATCCCAGAAAAACTTTTTTAGACACTTGATTTTTGGTATGACAACTACCTTAGAGATAAAAATAGAATGGCAAAATTTACCCATGCAAGTTCTTTTCTATATTTGACATATACTGGTTTATCTTTTTATCTTTTATTTATCCGCTTGAATGATTTCCTACTCTCCATGCATCAACGCCAATCTTTCTCTATTCTCCGATCTCTTTTGCAACGCGCTGCCAATTTTATTATTTTTTTAATTCCTATCTTTGTATCTAAGTCTATAAATTTCTTCAACATCTATTATCAAATATTTCATGCTTTGATTTTTAAAAACAATCTTCAAAATTCATAAAAAATATAAAGTTTATTTTAGAATAAAGTGCTAAATTTTCCTTTCGAAATAAGCACATAAAAATTGGAAAATGATAATTAGTTTCCAAGATATTGATAATTTTAAAAAGCTGAGAAAAACGTTATTAATTGGTATTTTTACATAGAATGATAGAAATTAATTTAAATAGAGTTCATTCAATGCATATTTGTACACTTTTATATATTTTCTAAACCCTATTTTTCAATTTATTCAAATGAATAGACGAAGGATAGACGAAGGATAGAAGAATAAGGGTTGAAGAAGGTAGACGTGGTATTAATTTGTTAAAGGGATAGAAAAGGGATAGAAAAATATTGGTATAGATAAATATTTGTGCGTACGAAAAATGAACTCAAGGACTCAAAAAGATAGACATTATTATAGTCAGCGGATATGCTCAAGGATAAGAAGAAATAAATAATCCTGGATGTGATAGATAAACTCATGGATAGAAAAAGATAGCGTTTAGAAAGTATTGATAGCAGCTTTTATGAAATCTCTGTCTATTTTAAAACAACCTAAATCGCGTTATGTAATTTCTCAATATTTTTGGAAGATCCCTTATTCTTCATTTCTCAAATATTTTCCAATCATCCAAAATCTGAAATTACTTTAATTTTTCTTAAAATATTTCGAAATTCCTTGAAATGGTCTGAAATTTTGATTGCAATAAAGTCTCAAATTTTCGGAAAGTTATAAAAAAGGATATTTTAAGTTTTGAAAACTAAAAAGCAGCCAGAAACAAATTTTCTTAGTATTATAACATCTTTTTCTTTAATTCATCAAATAATTTTGTTTTAATTTGTTCAACAATAGTATATTATGTGCCTAGGCACACAATGAGGGTGATTGCGTGACGATCAACAATGTTCGCAGGAGATCGAAGCCAAGGCGTAGTCGAGGCGTAGGTGAGGCATAGTTGAGACAAAGCCGAGACGAATCCGAGGCGCGATCAGTCCTGCGAGCATTGTCGCGAGTCTCGCAATGTCCCGAATTGTGTGCATTGGCACATATTCTATTTTATGTGACTGTGGTGCGGATACGAGTTTTTATGCATACATTGGAATTTAATCTAGTACTTATTGTAGTTGTTTGCTGCGCTAGTTGTACGACGCGGGCGCAAATTGGCGACTAGTCCCGGCCATTTTGATTTTATCGGTCTTGTTTTGTAGTCAGTGCTAACGCTGTACGAAGAAGAAGTGAGAAGAAGAAGAATAAGAAACAAATTGCGTTCCGCTGTAAGACTATAATGCACATGCGCAGTTCAATTTCTACATTGTATTCCTCTGTAACGGAATATACAACATTGCTTTACTCTCAGCTGTAACGGAAAAACGAGTTTCCGCGGCTGAGGCACATAAAATTATTTGACATTACCAAACACATATTTGGTAAAATCATCAAAATATTTTCAACCAAAAATTTGTATTGTGTTTACAAGAAATTTTGTTGTTCATATAATAACAAAATTCTAGGCTTGAACCGATTAAAATTTGTTTGATTTAACCAAAAGCTGTTTTTAGTGAACTGTTTTATTTACCAGGATTTTGATTTGTAAACCCTTCAATCTTTTAGATTTTGTTTTTTAAATTAATAGAATTAATGCTCAAGGCAAAATATAATATAGCCTCTCGATCCTTCTTCGTTATTTAAAAAGCATTCGGTATGCATAAAATCAATATATCTATATAGGTGTATACATATATACGTATACATTCAGAGTTTGAAGCTTATGGATCATACGAGAAAACTTGAACCATCAACGTAATTATGAGGCTATGTTTAACAGATTCAGGCTATAGCTTTCTGTATTCACTGAGTACTTCCACTAATTATCCTTGTCTGTCATCATCATCCATAGACTATCGGCACGAAATAGATAGAAGCCTTGTAAAAGCGCGTGTCCTAAATAAATGGAATGAACGAGCGATTAGTGAGGTCTAAAACCATAGAGCTGTCGAATCTTAGTGATTAATATCGGTAACACATGTTTAGATGCACCGTTATCTTCTCATCGTTTGTTAAAATGAGATAATGTATTCACGTTTCGTGACTTTTCCGTCTCACCTTAGCAATAGTCCTGGTTGCGTAATTCAAACCTTTCTTGAAAGTTAATTAAGGCAGCAGGCAATTAATACAGAATTTAAATTAGGTCTTACTCTTGTGCAAAACAATTTCAGATCCCAACTTTAATTTGAGATTTAAAGTTTAATTTGATATTTAACCTTTTCTTGAGACCGTAATAATTCAGAAATCTCGTTTGTAAGATAAATGGGTATCTCACAAGTTTGAATAATACCTTTTTTTCCTTTTTAGAAATGATTGAATGTTTACTAGTTCTTCAAATTGAATGTAATAAGTTTTTCTCATGAGCCTTTTGAGCACAATATTTCAATATTCAGAAGGGATGGAGTAACTGAAAGGTTGAGACGGCACTCCTGTTAGGATGATGAAAGCAGTGTGAATAAGAAATAAGGAATAAAGAATGGACCCGTAGCGAACAGAATACACTCAGATGACTATCTTCTTTTATTTTTATCCTTATTTTTATCTTATAAATTACATTGCTTTGATCGTGTATCTCACCTACTTCAAAGTGCCTCAAATTGCTTATTTTAAAGGAAACACAAAAATTCCAAGTTTTACAAAATAAAACTATTGTTATTTTTGCAGTTTCGACAAAATTTAAGCAGGTTCTATCGTAAAACGAATTAACGGTCAGAAAAGGATGAAACTTGAAACATAGTTATTTAAATGCATAAAAATGAATCAGTCAAATTTTCGAGACTCCAGGGTACCTGTGAGATAAGATATTTTAATAAATATTTTCCGTCATTTAACATGTGCTCTTATGGACAAATACCTTTTCATTGTTTTCAATTACCCACCACACATTTATTAACGGTTGAATATCGATGAAATCTTTTATAATAGTGAGAAAAATATCTAAAAAACATTTTTAGCTTACAATATTGTTAGAAGGGTACTTTTAAATCAATGAAAATGGAAATAAATGTCACAAAAATCATGATATTGAGTGATAATGTAGTAGATATGGCAACACCGCAACCGAGTATACGTTGGTAGGTTATGGCGTGCTATTCAAAAAGAAACATTGAGCCTACATACACGTTTGTCCTGTCATAGTATTCACACCTGAATGCCTTAGATTTATAATCTAGTTCAATAAAATGCCTCTTATAATGCCAAATTTAGAAGGGACACTAAAAAAAGCGAGGCGGTGTTGCCACATAAACTACCTCGTGAGTCAACTGCACGAAATGTTTTGTTCTGACTAGCTATGTACCGATAGAACCTCCTTAAGAAGAATTTTTGAACTTTAAATTTAAAATAATCCAAATTGTAAAGTAAAGATTTAAAGAAGAGGACATTTTAGATTCATACACAGAAACTTCTTACAGAAATATGTTTTATTTCATGGTGATAATTTTGAAAAATATTAGGAATTTAGGGAAAACTGAGATGCAATGATAGTTATTCCTAAGTGGACTGAACATTTTTGCAGTAAAAATAGTGAAATTAATAAAAATATGAAAAGTATTGAATACTTTTTTAAAAGTTTAGGTCTTAAAACTTGACCACATTCCATTTATGGTAGTTCATCTACGGAAATTGGACATCAGGCAAAAATAGATAATTTTTCTTTCAAGAATAGCAATTTTATTATTGAAGGGCTAATTTGAAATAGAAAAGATTATTTTCCATGAATAAAATTTAAAATGCAGAAAAATAATGTATTTAACAAATTTTATTTTTGTCGAACTTTTTTCCTTATTGCTTTATACTAAATATTACAAAATGATACGATTCTAATAAAACATGAATCATGTTTTCAGGTCAAAGAATCTTTATAACTTTTCCATTCCCAATTTTTGAAAATGAAATCTTTAATGGCTGAAACCATTAAAAATCAATTTTTCAAAACATAAATCTTATAAACAAATTGCTGAATTTGGTAATAATTTATTCATTTTAGAAAATTGGAAATGGTCAAGTTGTAGTGAATCTTTTTTCTGAAAAAATGATCTGATTTATTAAAATTACATCATTTTTTAAAATTTGATGTGAAGCGATAAGAAAAAACGTTCGGGTAAGAATAAAATTTGTTGAATGCATTATTTTTCTATGCTTCAAATTTTTTTCTTGGAAAATAATCTCTTTTTTTTCAAATGACTCCATTAATAGTAATATTGCTATTCTTAATAGCGAAATTATGTATTTTTACCTAAGGTTTAATTTTCGCGGACGAACTACCTTAAATGGTTGAAAATTAATTCAATTTGATTGAAATTCCATTAATTATGGTTAAAATTTCATTTAAATTTTGGTTGAAAATTCATTTAGCCACGATAGTGTTTTTAATCGTTAGAAGTACGATAAAGGCAACAAACGATGATGAACTTATGAACATTCCCCAAGATAATCTTTTTACATTCTCATTATAAATGAGAAGGTATTAGTTTTATGTGAAAAATGACTTTCAAAATTTTCATCAAATTTTTATGTTTCAAGACCCCCCGGAGTCAGAAAAAACGGTTTTTACGAAAGTGTCTGTTTGTAGTAATAGTAGGTCGTATACTCGATAACTCTTGATAGATTATCGGATCGAGTTGAGCTTTCTCATACTTTATCAGAGCCCAAAAACTAAGGAGAAGTTCATTAACCAGCCAAAATTGACAAAAATTGTCAAAATAGGAGCATTTTTTGTATTTTTGAAAAAAAATTTATGGAAAAATAAAAAATTTCAATACTGGTTTCTGATAGTTCTTATAAATCTTTACTAATTATCCCAATACCATTTTTCGATTAAACTAAAATTTGGAAAGTTACATAGTATCTTAAAACTTGAAAAAGTCAATATCTAAATTCCATTTTTCAGTTGAATTATAGAAAATACGAAAAGAAAGTTATGATACAAAATTGTTTATTAAATAAAGATCTAGAAGTTTGAGTCGCAACATTTTTTCATAAGATGTATATTTTTCTTTTTAATTTAAAAAAATACTATTGAAAATCTAAATTCCAACTTCGTAACAATAATTTGTAAAATACGAATAATGGTAAATTTGCAAAATTTTTCCCTTCAATAAGGTCTACAAATTTTGTCTGATAGTTTCTGATAAAAAGCAGTTTTTTTATTTTAATGTCAAAAAATACAATTAAAATTTTAAAATTTCATTATTTAAAGAAAATATGTGACATGCGAAAAAAACGTTAAGATAAAAAATTATTTGCTTAAATGAGTTCTACAAATCCTTAGTAAAAAATTTTTTTCAAGATTTATGTTTTATATTTTGATTTTAAATAATTAAAATAGTTAATTAAATATTGAAAATAAAATATTTCATTTTTTAACCATAATATGTGAGATACAAAATATGCATTGAAATGCAAAATCGTTTGTTTGAAAACATCAGTCTACAAATTTTCTTTTTTTTTATATATTTGGAAAAAAAATAAATTTTTTTTAAGCTTGTAAATTTTAAAAACAAAATATTAAGTATTTTGGACACAAACATCTCGAAACTGGAGCAAATTGTTCATATGAACTTGCTACTTTTTTCAAGTATCACGTGCTCTTATAAGGGCATTTGATACTTAAGAAATTAGAAAATATTATTGATTTTATGTTTCTACATGTTTTTGTCTGAAGCAGATAAAATTATTTGTTCAAAATTTGGAAAATGGTAGAGAAGATAAAAACGGACATAGATAGACTACTTTTGGTAGCAAAATTGGAAAAAAGTTCAGTTTTAGCACAATATATCGGAAAAGATTTTTTTGTCGCCAAACCAAAAGTAGTCTATCTACGCCCGTTTTTATTGGATCTATAACTGAATTCGTGCGGTTTGCTAAGAGATGGCGTAACTTGATTATTATTCCATCGTTCCAATATTCCGAACATGCGTTGGAAAGCTACTGTCATTGTGCGTCTTTTTTAGTATATGTCATTCATTTGAAGCGTAAACAACAATAATTTTTTTCCACTCAAATATGTCGAACTTTGTGCCTGAAAAAGTGTTTTTGCGGGGAGTTCTTCTTCATTACTTTAATATGAAGAAAACTGCTGTCGAAAGTCATCGTATTTTGGTGGAAGTTTATGGTGAACATGCTCTAGCTGAGCGAACGTGCCAAAAGTGGTTTGCACGATTTAAAAGTGGTGATTTTGGCTTGGAAGACGAAGAACGTCCTGGGCAGCCAAAAAAGTTTGAAGATGAAGAACTGGAAGCATTACTCGATGAAGATTGTTGCCAAACACAAGAAGAGCTCGCAGAATCTTTAGGAGTCACTCAAGCAGCCATTTCAAAACGTTTAAAAGCAGCCGGATACATTCAAAAGCAAGGAAATTGGGTTTCACATGAACTCAAGCCGAGAGACGTTGGAAGGCGGTTTTGCATGTCCGAAATGCTGCTGGAACGCCACAAAAAGAAGTCATTTTTGCATCGGATTGTTACTGGTGATGAAAAATGGATCCATTACGACAACTCCACGCGCAAAATATCATATGTGAAACCCGGCCAACCATCCAAATCAACGGCAAAGCCGAATATCTATGGCGCGAAGGTAATGCTCTGTATTTGGTGGGATCAGAAGGGTGTGCTGTATTATGAGCTGCTAAAACCGGGTGAAACCATCAATGGAGAACGCTACCGAACACAATTAATCCGTTTGAAGAGAGCAATAGCCGAAAAACTCCCGGAATATGCCACCAGACACGAGGCAATAATTTTCCATCACGACAACGCTCGGCCCCATGTTGCTATTCCGGTTAAGAACTATTTGGAAAACAGTGGATGGGAAGTTTTACCCCACCCGCCTTATAGCCCAGACCTTGCCCCTTCTGTCTACCATTTGTTCCGGTCGATGCAGAACGCCCTCCCTGGAATACGGTTCACATCAGAACAGGGTATCAAAAATTGGCTTGATTCAGTCTTGGCCGCCAACCCGGCGCAGTTCTTTTGGGATGGAATCCACAAATTGCCAGAAAGATGGGAAGAAGTCATAGCTTCAGATGGGCAATACTTTGAATAATACTATTGTACATGTTTTTCTTAAATGAACGTTCAAATTTTGCAAAAAAAACCGCACGATTTAATTTATAGATCCAAGAAAAACAAAATATGTGACGCCGGATTAGAAAACGTGACTAGCGTCTAAATCCTAAATTTTACAGAACATGAGATTTCAAGTTATATTTTAATACATATTAATATCAAAAGCGTAAATTAATACTAATACATGTAACAATACATAATAGCACAAAATGAATAGAAAAATTTCGTTTGTTCCATGCGATTGGTCATCTTAAAATCTATAAGAATCGATTTAAAAAAATTGATTTTTTGGACGCTAGTCGCGTTTTCTCATCCGGCGTCACATATTAAGTATTTTGGACAAAAACATCTAGAAACTGGAGCAAATTTTTTATATGAACATGCTACTTTTCTCAAGTATCACATGCCCTTAAGTGAGTGTGTCGGTTCAGTAAATTTGACTGATATATTCCTTGAGACTACAAACATCCTGGTTTGCTTACATTTCTTGTTGAATGTAATTTTATCATAATAACATGGGTTTTCGCAAGGATAAAATGAATGTAGGTAGCGAATGAAATATTATGTATTTGTTTGCAAGTCAAGAGCCGCGTGTCTTGTTAATCCAATGAGTTTATTTTTTCTGATTATGGCAAACGTCAAAAGGTAGAGTGGACGTGTGTCGTTTTATTTGAGTTGTGGACGTAGCCCGATTGTCTCATCTCTTTCTAAAGTCATCGACTTATCTCAAACCTATTTTCAATAATATTGGAGGAGATGTCGCGTCGCGTTGCGTCGCGTCGACACGATCGACGATGACAAGTAGTAAGATGCGTCGGGGTACATAACAGAAGTTAAGGCGAGGAAGGCGGAGCAGAGATAAGCTGGAGGATTGGCCATCGCAGTAAGGTAAAAGAAGGTAAGAACGAAGGCAAAACGAGTTCGAGGCGGCTTCACACCGATCACCGTCTGACGTGACACGGCCAGCACATTCTTTCATGGGAGAATGCTAATCGTGGCCCGGCCGACTCTTGCTTCCTCCTACTCTTCTTCATTCTCAAGCTGTTGGTACCTTATTTCGTTTTCAATTTTTTTTTACTTTATTTTATTTCTTTTATTTATTTTCTTCCTTTTATCTCCGCCTTCTCATACCATTTCTTCGTACATGGCTTCATACGCATCTTTTCTTCTTAGCATGAAAAAAGAGTGACAGAAAGAGAGAGAGGGAGGAGAGAGAAAAATATAAAGTGAGGATAAAAGGGCACGTTACCAAACTGAAGTTTGAATTATTAAATTTTTGTATATCAACCACTTGAATTGGGCTCCTACATTAAACAGTAGCATTCTTCAGTTCTTAAGGTTGCATGCCTTGTATTGGGTTGGCAACAAAGTCATTTCGTTTTTTTCCGCTAAATGACTTTAGTCGTTCGAAGTCGTTCTTCTCCATTGCAAACTTCAAACCGTACATGGTATTTGACAGCTGACGTTTCATAGATTATTCAGTAAAAAGAAGTTTCAAGTTTTGTTGTTTATTTACTGTTTTGCATTGATTTGAAATGGAGATTCCAGACGGTAATTTTCGTCACATTTTACTTTATTACTTCCCAAAAGGTAAAAACGCACTGCAACCTCGGAAAAAGTTGTATGGTGTTTATGGTGAAAAATCACTAACAGAACGCCAGTGCCAGAATTGGTTTGCTCGTTTTCGTTCCGGAGATTTTCACCTCAAAGATGCACCTTACTCTAGACGCCCAACTGAAGTTGACGACGACAAAATAAAAGCAATGATTGAAAATAACCGGCTTAGTACGACACGAGAGATCGCAGAGCAGCTTAACATATCACATACATGCGTCGAAAGACATTTAAAACAACTTGGTTACGTTAATAAGCTTGAGATTTGGGTTCCTCACAAACAGAACGAAATTCAACTCACCAAACGAATTTCCATTTGCGATTCACTGCTGAAACGTAACGAAACCGATCCATTTATAAAGCGAATCATAATTGGCGATGAAAAATGGGTTGTTTACGATAACGTCGTGCGAAAAAGATCATGGAGCAAGCGAGATGAGCCTGGACAATCGACATCACACTGAGAAAATTACATTTTCTAGTTGCTGTGACCAGATTTCTGGTTACATTAACTATATACAAAGTTACAGTTACCATTTTTAATTTTATGGTAACAGTAACTAAGTTTACTAGTAAAAAATGTCTTTGACTAGACGGATGTAGTTCGAGCAAGTAGAGATCCTGGTTAGAGGAATTATAAAATTCTAGTCGCTGCAACTAGACACTCAAAGTCAGTTTGACTACACTGAAAGAAATTTATCGTGAATACAGACAATTTTCTGGGTATATTAGCAAAAGAGTGTGGCTAACTCAGATACAGCTAAACTGTATGGGTGTTTCATAAAAACAGTTATATTTGAAGGGATATTACTGCACCAGTAATATATTTTCAATACACACATCCCAACTGATATGGCTGTAACAGATGAAACATGGTTATGGTTCCTTTAGCCAAACTCTGTTTTGGAAAATCAGCTCAACTTCAAACAGAGGCTTGTCTGCTAGTGATGCGTAGTAATTTCAGAGGTTAGGAATAAGTAAACTATTATATTAGTGGTTGATTTTAAGATTTTAAAACTGTATCAAATAACTAATTTTATAGATCTATATATGAATTGTTATTAAGTGTACAAGTTTGCTTTCGCCGCTTTTCGATAGATGGCTACAGCGGTAATCGACAGATTAAAACTGTCACACAATAAGCGGCAAAGTTTTACAGCTTATATAAAATTTATAAATCTAAAAAAAATAAATTAAATCGATGCCGGCAACACGTGTTTTGTTTGCATGATCACATACCATATGTGACGTGCCACGAGAAAAGGGGACTAACCCGGAAAATATCGCAAATCTGTTTTTGGTCTCTATCGATAGTTTCGGAGTTGCTCTACCTAGTAAAAAAATCAGAAAATTTTTTTAAGCATTATTTATACCTATAAAATAGCTTATTAGAGGGCCGTAAATGCAGCATTTCTGAGCTAGGGCTTCACTTCTATCGCTTGCCCTGTAAAATTCTAGTTTTCCGCGTTAGTCCCCTTTTCTTGTAGCACGTCATATATGATCACTCTCCGAACTTTTGAACGCACACCAATATACATCCTTGAAACAAACCATTTTGTTTTGCTAAATCAGCATAACAGTCGATGGATAATACAATCAGAAGGACATTTATGAAAGTTTCCTGAGCTGATAGCTAATTTAAAGACATGTCATTAGCTCAACTAGTATTTGTTATTTTCTTATTCATACTTTATAACTGAAGTAAAAAGATTTTCTTTCTGATTTGCACAGAAATTCTCTAACAAACTCGGTTAGGTAGAAACACAATACCATTTCTTTCAGCGTAGAATAGAGATCTCGTATCGAAAGATACGTAACCCCATTTTATTTTTTTTTTCGTTGTCAGATAAAATTGATAATAATTCACTCTGGTTCCTGTGATCAGAGTTACATGGTTACCATGACGCGTGAAATCTGGTAGCTGTAACCAGATAGCAAAGTTACAGCATCGTGGCTAGAATAGTTGTGCTACCTAAATATTTTTGGTTGCTATGATTATGATTTGATAAATTAATACAGAATTTACTAGATTACTTAGTTGCTACAACTAGATTTCTATGTTGTTGCAACTATATTCAAAATTGCATTGTTAACTAGAAAAAAAAGTCATATTTCTATTTTTTATTCAACCGAAATGAAATGAAGACAAAAGCAGAATAGCCATTATCCAATGAGAATTGTTTTCTGCCCTATATGAAACACGTTTGACAAATCAATCATTTTTTTAAATGAAGGCTGAGTAGAGTTAATTTTAAGGGGCACAACAAGTTTGACCGCCTGAAAAATAGGTGATTTTTGTGGATTTAAAAAAAATAAGTATTGCATCGAATGTTTTAAAATTTTGCAGATATATTTGTGCATGAATAATGAATACACAGTAATGTTCTCAAATGAAAATATCCGATTTTCTGCAAGTTATTCACCATCTCCTCCTTAGTCTTCAAAAAAAAAAAGTTCCGCTACTGCTGCAGTGACCCTCGATTGTAAAAAAAAAAATTAAAATGCAACAAAATGACGGAGTTTTGAAAAAAAAAATTATAATTTTTCTCAAAAATCTGATGGTTTTTGGCGTGGCAAAATTATATTTTTTATCCAATCATAAAACTGGAGGGTCATTGTGTGGAAAAACAAATACACAATAAGCTATAAAAGGACGCAGATAGATCGGATGATTTCTTATCGAGGTACAGCTGCAGCAAATTTGAAAAATATAGTTTTGAGAAAAACGCGTTTAAAGATAAAAGTACTGATTTCATTATTATAAATTTCAAGTATCAAACCTAGATTTAATCTGCTATTTCAGGCCCATACAATTCACCTTCCTCTTCTTCGAAAAGCGCCTGCTGGGCTGTTAAAAAATGTAAAAAAAAAAAATCGAAATTTTCAAAATTTCAAACTAGCTGTGCCCCTTAATGTGATTTACGTAAAGACATCTCATTTATACTTGTGTTTTATAGATTATAAGCTGTTTTATAAAAAATAAATGTTTTTTAATAAGAGTTACTTCAAGTAAATGTTACAAAATGCAAAGACTTGAGAAAGTAGAAACTGTGTTATAATTACAGTAAAACCTCATTTATCGGGACATCAATTTTTTTACATACCTTCGTTTGTATTTCTTTCTTCATTTTCCACCATGAAAAACCAAATAAATTTATACAATTTGCAAATACATTACAACTTATGTACACGTGCACTTTTTGCATCGTACATAACCATTACTAAATGTCAACATACAACACGAGTCATGGCAACGTACCATGAGACTGTAGGTGGTAGTGGGGAGCCCCTCCAAATCCCGATAAACGAGGTGTTTACATTTCAAGGGCATCCCGATAAATGAGATTTAACTGTATTATTAAAATAGTATTACTAAAACATAATTTTATTATATTTATTAACAAAATGTTATTAACATTTTATTTATGAAAAATATTAAACTTTGAAGTATTTGAAGATATATTAATTTGAATTTCGCGCCGCACATGCGTCTTGTAAACATGTACCATAGTATACCATAATTTTAACATGCCGATTCCATAATTTCGCTCCGTGTGTCTGGCAACGCTGCCCTGACCTATTTTTTCTCTCAGTGCAAAAACCGATAGTCATCAAAAGAAGGTTATGCTTAGTGTTTGGTGGGATTTCAAAGGTATTGTTTATTTTGAGCTGTTCCTAAGGAACCAAACTATCAATGCGAATGTCTACTGTTGCCAGCTAATAAAATTGGACAAAGAAATTAAGGAAAAGCGGCCAGAACTGGCAACTCGTAAAGGCGTCATCTTCCATCAAAATAACGCCAGACCACATACATCTTTGGTCACTCGCAAAAAATTATTGGAGTCAGGCTAGGAAGTGATGCCTCATCCACCGTGTAGTCCTGACCTTGCACCATATGATTATAATTATTCCGTTCACTTCAAAACCATTTGAATGGAAAAACATTCAATTCAAATTAAGCTATCAAAAATGAGTTGATTCAGTTTTTTGCTTCTAAGAATCAAACCTTCTACGAAAGCAAAATAGGAAGCTGACTGCAAGATGGCTAAAGTTCATCGAACAAAATGCTCAATACATAATTGATTAATGTTTGTTATGGGTATTAATAAACTTTCTTTGAAAATCATGAAAAAACGAAATGACTTTGTTGCCAACCCAATATATTAAAGACCTTTCATCAGAGAGTAGATTAAGCATTCATAAAGTTGCTTAGATTGGGGTAAATTGGTTGGAAAATTATTTGGTTTGAATGGCAGTAAGAGAGAAAGGGTGAATCTTTAAACAAAAGGATGATTAAGGCCATGGATCAATCGGACCATTTCACTACCATTTGTTATAGCTAAACATTTAACTGGAAACGAACAAGTCAATGTAAGATCTTTGAATCAGCTAAAGTAGATATCTTTGACTAATTTAACGGTTTCAGTGATATCATTTATTCGATCCAGACATTATAGTATAGCTGCAACACAGATATAAGAAATTACCGCTACATGATAACAAATATGGCGAAAGTGAGGTCAAATCACAGTTTAAGGTTCTCCCTAAATCCGAAACAGCAAAAACTCACTGATCAGTGAAATTTATCTGATTCCACAAGGGAAACTCACTGATTAATCAGTGCAATATACTGGTCAACAGTGAAATTCGCTGGTCAACCAGTGAGTTTTATACTAAATAATATGCGCGTTAATATCAATATTGAATGTAATACTGTGTGTTTATCTAACAATAAATTGGAAATAGTTCATGCAAAAATATATCTTAGTTCAAATATTAAGAAATAGTAGATAAGCAACAAATCTGGCTTCTAAATTTAATTTAGTCAGAACAGCGATATTCACTTTCATGATACCAGACGAACAAGTGATTACAATAAGAATTTTTATTCCTATTCCATCTGAATCTTTCTTTAATTTTAAGGTATAAAAACTAAACTCAATTCAGTGAAAAAAGTGATTTTTCGTATTCACAAATTTTGTGAGAAATCCTGTTTTAGTCTGACTGTTTATACAATGTAACTAAATGTTTCACATAATCTAGTTATACAAGGTGTACCAGAAAGATCGGGACACCTGAATGTTTTAGAAACCGTTGAGTTTGACAAAAAATTATTCTAATAAAAGTTGTACAGTTCTTTAAAAAGTATATGACGGTGACCTTAATTTTATTAAATTCTTTAAGGGTTAAAGTCTAGGTACACGTATTTTTAACAATTTTTCGTGGTTAAATAATAAGCAAAATCAAAAATTCATTTAGAGCACTTTATTGTATAAATATTGAACTAGAAAAGAATTTTTTTTTTTCAAAATGGCGGCTATGGGAGCCCGAAATAGGCCGTTACTTTTCCGTTGACGCTTGAACTGGCGATAAGTTTTATCGTACATGATGAACTCTAGAACAAATAAGCAAAGTTTTTCTTTAAGTACATATTAGTAGGCGTAGTATAACGTAGGGATTTTGTTTTAAATCAAATTTTTAAGAAATGGCGCACATTTGAAAAAAAGTTTCGATTTTGAAAAAAAATTACCAGTATATTGATTATAAAAAAAAAAGTTTAAGCCAAATCGAAAAACATTTTATGAAAATATATATTTCAGTATATTTTTCGCAGATTTCAGGAAACGTAAGTCCACGTGGATTCTAGCCCGACCCCCCCCCCCCCCCCCGGTCACCTTCGTGGACACAAAAAAATGCTCCTATTTTGACAATTTTTGTCGGATCTGACTGATTAACGAACTTTTCCTTACTTTTTGGGCTCCGATAAAGTATGCCACAGCTTATGGTAAATCAATCCGATAATTCTATCGAGAGTTATCGAGTATATGACCTACTACTATTACAGACAGAGACAGACAGACAGACAGATACTTTTGTAAAAACCGTTTTTTCTGACTCAGAAGGTCTCAAAACGTAAAGATTTGATGAAAATTCCAAAAGTAATCTGTCACATAAAACCAATACCTTCTCATATGATGAGAATGTACAAATATTAAGACTCTAAGGAAAATCGAGGTGCAATGATAATTATTCCTAGCGGACTATAAATTTTTTGCAGTCAAAATACTAAAGATCCAAAAATGATATTAAATTCCAGTATAGGTTATAGTAAAGTTCGATACAATCTATAATAATTTATAAAATAGTTCATATAAAATTCAGTATTTCACTGCGAAAAATTCTGATAATTACACGTTTTTCCCTAAAGAAGGTGGCGGATCTCCTTAAGGAAGACATTCTCATCGTAATACTTGCGCTTCGCGCTCGATTTTTACTTTACATCTACTAGAGCCACATTTTCATTAACAGTAAGACGAAAAATATACATTTTATCAGAAACTCTGTGAAACAAAATTTATAGACAAATAATAGATAAAGATGGTCAATCCAGTTGGGGTTTAAAAAATAATTGAAACACTCATTTTTGATTAGTTATATGAGCAAAGTTTCGTTGGCTTGGTTCGTTAATCTCATCAGGCTAAATTTAATAATTTACATTTATAACACTTAGATAGTCAGAAATACAAATTTAAATCATAGAATTAACATGGCTTATATTTTCGGGTAAAATATTTTCTACAACTCTATAGTTTCTGATATTGAAAATAAAGAACAAAATCTTCAAATATAGCAATTTAAAAAACAATTCGTTTAAACGATTTTAGCCACTGAAAACTTTATTTTCAGAATTGGAAAAAGTAGAGCTGTAGATCATATTTTCTCCGATAAAATAAGCCATGATTTATGAAAAACCAATCATTTTTAAAAAATTGGTAATAATCGATAAGACAAAAGTACCCATTTTTAAAAATGGTAGACAAAAAGTGAAGAATGTCATTTTTGCCCTTGAAATTTGCTCTTTTTCGTTTAAATAAAATGATTTAAAATTTTTTTTTCAGTTTGTAGTCGTTCACCGAGGAATGACACATATTAACTGGATTGATACGCAAGAACAAGTCAATTGGTTTGATAGTTTTTGAGTTATCGTGTTCGCCACTTTGAATAATGCGGTTTTAAGAAAAACGCGTTAGAAAGTTGAAGTACGCATAACACAAAGAGTTTTATTTGCTCCGTTCTTCGTCTGTATTTATATAACGACTTCGAATATCAGAAAATCCTTTTACGGACATATTCTAGAGATGTTAAAGAAGCAATTTATGCCATAAAATGTTTTTCGAATTTTGGACCTATACTGTTTGTATACTTTTGATTATACTGTTGCATCACTAATCTGAATTTATGAAAAAACATTTTTTGAACCAACTATTTATTGTTATTAAACGAAAGCCTTTTAAATTTTACTATTTGTAGAAATACAAAATTGGAAGGGGCCATATCTGGGCCAGATCGGGCCCCCATTTTACAGGCTCAGATCTGGGCCCGGTCGGGTAGGGCGTTTCATTACCGATCTGACGCTAGACAGATTACCCTATCGGGGCCCGATCGGCGCCCCACCAAAACTTCTGCCCTTCCAAAACCAGTACTGTACCAGTCGAAACAAGGAACAATGCCTGTACTGGACAGTTGGTACCGGGCCGAGGGTTGGCTTGGTACTAGCATAGTACGGCTCCAGTCCTGAGACCAAGTGTCGGCTAACAACCGACTTCGGAGTAATGCCAGTACTGAACCAGTACAGATTCCAGTGTTGGCTTGATACCGACTGACAGTATCGTGCCAGTACCGATGGAAAACTTCCAGTCAAGTTACTTTTCAGAGCCTTGCCGGTGGTAAGCCGTGTTTATGCCAGTACCGCGCCAGTACTGCAAATCCTTCTGCGGTACTGGCGCGGTACCAAGCCGGTTATAAATTTCCACCTTGGGTAGTTTAGCAAAAATTGTAGACTTAAGTTTCTCTGTGTATGCAGCATAAATTTATGACTGCTGAGAACACATTTTATTATTTTTTTTTAAAGAGCTAAGTCAATCCTCCAATCTAAATTGAAACTGGACTTCAGAACATCTCTTGCCTCCTGTCTTACCGGTGGATGTTAATAATTTGACAGATTTATCCAAACGGTGTTTTCTTATTTTAGTAATGTTCAGGTTTTACAAACTGTTTCAAGATAAGAAATTGCAGTTATAACTCGTTTAGGTTCAGTATGCTCCTGTAGAATTAAAATTCGAATGCAATTCCCATGGTCGTCAAAAAGTTCTGACAGAATGAGTGTGTTCCAAGCAAAAAGGCTACTCGAGCAAAAAAAGCAAACTAAAAAATCTTCTTCTAATAACATAGGAAAGACTTGTAGTCGATACAGACGTAGAAGACGTCGCCTATAACCAACAATGAACGGAGGTAACAAAATGATTCGCTGCTATCTGAAAGTATCTCGAGAATTTGTTCTCATGGAGTCATTAACTACGATGCTAATTACTTTAGCTCATTGTTTCTAGATCGTTTGGTGTTCTACTAAGCATGAATAAAGGACGTAACAATATGTTGTTTTTTTTAGTCAGATAAGACTTCTGAATATTTAGGGATACCTACATCAAAAATAATATATGGATATAATAATCCTCATGTTAAGGAAGTTGCTCTTTAAAATATCTCGTTTCTGTTTTCTCTGTATGTACATATGTTTTTTTGCATTAATGCAAACATCTGATATCTTTATCTTTAATGTAAAGTATATAATCAACTTTTAATTATATTAGTAGTAAATTATAGGTTGAATTATAACGTGAATTTAAAATCAAATTATTGCAAATTTTGGAAAAAACCACTTGTAGAAATATTTATAAAATACTGAAAATAGTGAAATGTTTTTAAAGTTTTTGAGTCTTTTATATATTTTTTATCATCACGCTACAAAGAGCAGTCGATGAATCCGAACATATTTGACGAATTTCGGTCTGTTTAAAATTTCATTCATAGGAAAGGAAAATATTTTCGGGATATGGGAAAAAAACTTTCTGATTTGGGCGAAAGTTAAAAAAAAAGAAAATAGTTTCTTAAAATCCGAACGACACTTTCGGAAATTCTGAAAAAGAATGTTCGTTTTTAACATTCGTAAAATGTGATGGTTAATTTCCGATATTGAGAAAATAATGTCCGAAATATAGCAAATCGGTTTCTTATTTTCGGAATTTTGTTTTCGGATGCGACTAGAAATTCAGATAATGGTTTTCTAAATTTCAGAATGTCACATTCTAAGCATTTGAAAATCATATTCTACTTCATTAAATTATGATTTATGTAAAATATATAAATAAATTATTTATTTAACCATCAATTAATTAATGTTTTAATTTTATTTATATAATATTCATTTAATAATTATTTTTCTCAATGATTATATTTATTATTACTCAATATTTGTTTAAACTCTGATTTCTTTCGAATAAATAATTATTTTTAGAAAATGTAACATATATGTTATATATACATCATATTTTTTATATTATTATTTTTGTTGAATTTATTGATTATAATAGATAAAATTGATTTGAGTTAATTTAAGTCATTAATTTAATTTAATGACCTTGAGTTAATCTAAGTCAATTTAATTTGAGTTAATTTCTGTAAATTTATAAAAAATTAATGATTGAAAATATAAAAAGTGTTTCCCTGTAATAAATTGAAATAAATGTATTAAAGAATAATTTTAATAATAATAAAATATATAAATAATAATTTCAATAATAATAAATTCAGTGATAATAAATTCATTAAATAATGAAATTCATTTATAGATTTTAAAGAAGAATAAATTCATCAATCGGATCAGATTTTTTTAGATTTTATTTAAATTCTCGAGCTTTTTCCATATAAGAAAGAATTTGTTATTATTATTATCTTTATTGTAAATTTACTTATTCAGCTCTTAAAAAGGACTCAATACTAGAGTCGATAGTTTGAGGATTTAAATATAAAATCTACAAAAAACTGATCGGATTGATGAATTTATTCTTCTTCAAAATCTACAAAATCTACCGATCGTATTCATTATCTGACATAATTAATTTATCTTTTCGGTAATAGTATCAAGGACGAAACAGCAATAAATATGACTATTGATAAAGTTATATGGTCTTAACTTTATTAACTCCCCGCGAATGCGTCTCTAGCTTAGGAGGTAGCATTATACATAGTAATAGGTAGCGAGGTAGGGTCAGAAGTTTATGGTAGGTACCAGGTTTCAAATCCCCCTTAAATCGTTTTTAGAAATGAAATTGTGACTAAAAAATTGATTTCAATTCCAGAGATTGCAGTGATCATGGATGAACGAGAAGAACCACCATACTTTCAATAACATTTTCTTTTTTTGCTTTTCATAGAAATTCAAAAATTATAACGCTGAAAAGAGCGTTCGTGAATTCTGAAAAATATTGTCTAAATATCCGAAAATATTTTCGTCAAAGGGCCTAAATTCGGATTATCAGCAACGACGTTCGGATATGTATTCCGAATTGAGGCCCCGAAGGCCCTTTGACGAAAATATTTTCGGATATTCCGACAATATTTTTCGGAATTTACGAACGTTATTTTTAGCGTGCATACTAATAATAATAATTGGAAATGTTTCTTTATGATTATGAAGTTTTTATAATTTAAGCTCATTTAATACAAAACTTAGAAATCTATTTGAATAAAAGTTTTGTAATATTTTACGTGAAACCGAAAGAGAAAAAGGAACTGTTTATACAATACAGACGTTCGCAAATGTATGGCGCTTTGAATCTTTGTGATATTTAAGCTTTTGTGCAATAAGTAAAAGGTAGAAAATGATCCTGTAACGAATTTGCACTAAAGAAAATATTTTCTTTGAAAGTTCTTATTCAATCTGGATAAAAAAAAGTAAATAAGAAAATAAAGGAAAAAAGGCGCGCATCTTCTACTGAAGATTGCCTAAATTTCGTCGTTGGATGACGACGAAGGGGCTTTACAAATGGAGCCATTGTCGTGTTTAATTCAGCGTTAAATCGCTCACATCTCATTAATCGTGAAGCGAGCAGCAATACCTGCGGCAAGCCAACGCACTCACTCATCGATGCACATCTATCGGAGTCGTAGTCATAACTTTAATTTTAGGCTGTCTATGAAAAGAATCATTTTTCAAATTCGAATGGAAACTTTTCTTTAGCTGAAAAATGTCTCAGTTTTTCTCTTCTCATGAATAGAAAAAAATCAATTATATCTCTCGAAAATATTTCTAAGAGAATATTATTATATTCAATTTTTCAATTTCATATTAGAATTTCTAACATTTTAATTAAAAAGATCATCCTTAAGATATGTGGTATCTTTTCATTCTCATCATATGAGAAGGTATTGGTTTTATGTGAAAAATCACTTTCGGAATGTTCATCAAATTTTTACGTTTTGATGGAATTATCGGATTAGATTGAAACTTGGAATACCTTTTAAGAGTCCAAAAAGGAAGGTTGAGTTCCTTAACCAGCCATTTTTAACCGAAGGTTCTGGTTTTATCCATGAGAAATATTTTTATAACACATAAAAAATTGTGTTTTTTCGCTGAAATATATGAGATACGGCATTAATGTTGGAAAACCGTATTTTCATGGGACTTATATCTTTTAATTTATTCATCAAAAACATTTTAATGAAAATCAAAAATTCAATTTTTCCTCCAAAATACACGAGATACGAAAAAAATGTTAGGAAACAGAATTGTTTATTTCAAAAAGATCTACAACACTGTTATTGAACATTTTATTATAGGAGCTATATCTTTTGTTTATTGATGAGAAATATTATTAAAAATAAAAAAAAACCTCTTTCTAAGCGAAACTCTACACGGAATACAAAAAAAATTTTGGTAAAAAATTTCGTAAATTCTATGTAAAGGACATAAAATACCGAGCGCGGTGAGCGAAACGCGCGCCCCAGGCGCGCTCAAATTTTTATTTTTGATGCAAATGTGATTCTAATGGGTATAAATTATAAAATTGAGCACTGTTTGAAATTTCAATCGGAATTTTCTCAAACTCGTTACTCAAGTTTTATGCAGTTACAATTTTGTAAAATTTGGACAAAATTTATAAAAAATCACTCACACGGATTAAAAAAATTTGTTGCTTTTACTGAGTCCATAAGTTGGAATAGTGGTAGCATAAAATTTTTGCAAATTCGACAGATATTTCAGTAAAATTTACCATATTTTTGTAGACATAATATATTTACCAATAAATATTACAGAAGTGTCTGTTAAATTAGCATTTTGAAGAAAATTCCTTATTCTTTAAGTTTAACAGGCATTTCCGTAATATTTCTCGAGAAATCTGTGACTTTTGAACAAAATTCGTAAATTATACTGATAATATCTGTTAAATTCACAGAAATTTTATGCTGTGAATATTTTGACTCATGGACTCGGTAAATGTAACAGTTTTTTTTCTCTTTGCATTTTTTAGTAAGTTTAAGAAAAAATCTCCTTATTTTCAGTGAGAAATCGCTGAATATTCTGATATCTGCATCTGAAAATTCTAAAACTGCAACAGAAAAAATGTTACGTTTTGAGTAATTGATGTTTTATTCAGTTAAATGTGACTGAAAATGTTGTTACAGTTTGTAATTTCAATATGAATTTAATAAAAATTCTGTTAGAGTTTCGTAATTTTAAGATATATTTAGTAAAGTTTTTTAATTTGTGGAAAAAGTTGGGAAATTTCAGTAAATTTTCCGTAATTTTATAATACGTTTACTTGAAAGCATCGCAAATATCTTATAATTTAGGTTACCTTTGTAATATAAAAATCTCGTTTATTTAAAAACATTTCTAAGAGTGTCAGTGAAAAAAAATTAAAAACTTTAAAGCGACATCGTAGAACTTGTTATCTTGAATTTTTTCCAAGTTTACTATACATAAACTCCCAAGTGCGAAATTAGATACGGCCCAACACTGGCCCAGCATCGCCAAAAATTTGCCGAAGATCGGCTGCCAATATCGTGCCGTTGCTGGAATGATAACTCCGGTATGCACGTGGCGGCCAATGCTGGCCCAAACTTTGGCCGCCAGCAGTTGTTTTCGGCACAGCAACGGGCCAATGCTGTGCTGAACTCTGGTTTTTTCACTTCCAGGATGGTTTGCCGTGGTAAAAGTGACACATGGCCCAGTAATGTGCCGTCCATGAGCCCGACTCTGGCTCTTCTACTTTCAGAACTGGTTGCCATAGTAAAAATGACAAACGGCTTGGTATAGGGCCGATACTGGGCCAAGTTTCGGTTGAAGGTCGGTAAATTTAAACAGTCGAAAAAGCCCGCCGTCGTCGGCCCAGCACTTGACCGATGCAAACAGTGACACTGGCCCAATAACAATGGCCGACTCTTGGCTGCCGAGATTGGGCCAATATTGTGCCGTATTATCACCTTCGGCAATTCGCACTTAGGCTATTGCAATACTTGAAGGAATGTTGCCATAAAAGATACTCTCTAAATTTAAATCAGTCAAATTTTCACAGATTGAATCAGTGATTTGCCTTTTCACTGATTCACCAGTGAAAAATTAAATTTCACTATTAAATCAATTGATTATCACTGATTGAATCAGTGGAAAACATGTTTTCACTGTTAAATCAGTTAATTTTCAATGAAGCAAACAGTGAAATTTGACTAATTTACAATAACCTCTTTTCAGCTATTTAAATCAGTAAAATTTTACTGATAATCATTAGATTTTGACTGATTTATATTTAGAGAGAACTGCAATTTCCAAATTAGTATCTTATAGGTTTTTACTTACCATAAAAACACAACTGTCTGAACAAAAATCTCATTGTGCGAGGAACGAAAGGTTAAAACATATTTAATTGAAAATTCCTGAATATTCATAGACAATTGTCTTTTTCAAGTAAAAAAAATACATTTATGTAATTTTACATGATTTCAAATTTCAATACATTCATGAAAAATTTCATTATCAAATTGGAGAACTTAAAATAACATGGAAGGTAAAAAAATTCTGCATTTAATGACCCCAAAACGAAATGTTTTATTCCATTATAAATGAAGATATTGCCAAAAAAGCAAAAGTTTTAAGCTTTTTTAAATTTTGAATAACTTTTGAAATAATAAATATTTTTTAACTTTTCTTGACTCATTTCAAGATAATATTTACATAGAATTTTTATAATGTAACAAGTAAATTGTAATCATTTTTTCTTAAATGCAGCCAAAATCTAAGCTCAGAACAAAAAAGTTGTAAAACTTCAAATTTGCCAAATTATTTATAAAAGAAACTTTGAAAATAATTTTATTATATTTTGTATTTTTTCCATATTAATATTTATAATTTTTAAAATTCATTTTTTATGTATGAGAATCCTTTGTATTCTCACAACTTGGTTTTTCTAAAGGGGACCGCCACCTTTAATATTTTTATTTTTTCAGTTTAGACCTTCGATATAATTTTTTTTTTATATTTAGTACCTTTGTTTAGAAAGGTTTTGGGTTTTGTTTTAAATTGTAACTTTAAATTTTTTGGTCGTTTTTTTTGGGCATTTTTTTACATTTTTTAACTTTCAATAACGTCTTTCGTTTTTACCAATTGTCATGATTCTTTTTTTATTTTGTTCCTAACAATGTGTAGTAACTTTTTGTGTATGAAAAATAAGGTAAAATGACTGGAAAAAAGTTATAAATAAAATAAAATAAATATCCCAAAATATAAAAAAAAATGTTGTAGCTATTTTTTTAGCTAGAGTGCTTTATATAACCAAAAAGTTGCTAAACACTCTAAGATAAAAAATTAAAAATAATCATTACAATTGTGGTTAAAAAACAAAACATTTATTCAAAGTCAAAAAATGTCAAGAAAAACTCAACATTTTTAGTTTAGAAACACATAAAGGTGCTGGAATTTTTTAAAACCCCTAAAACCTTTATAATAAAGGTACTAAATATAAAAAAAAAAATTATATCGAAGGTCTAAACTGGAAAAATAAAAATATTAAAAGTGACGGATCCCCTTCATTTTAACTTTAATAGTATCAAGAAAAAATCTATAAAAATATTTTTGATTCGTTGCTAATCTATGTAAATTTACCTTTATAATGAGCTAAGAAAAGTTCAAAAATGTCATTGTTTAAAATTCAAGAAAACTGTCATATCTTGACTTTTTTCGCAATATCTTCGTTTATAATTGGTTAAGGTTGCTTGATCGTTTTTGAAAAAAATTATAGACTGTTCTGAAACTTAGAGATTATCTTAATAAAATATGCTAGATTCATATGGAAAAAAGAAATACCGTGGTTGACGATGTCATTGTCGAAAAAATCGCTACCGAAAAAATGTCAGTTTAACACGTAGTC
This sequence comes from Diplolepis rosae, assembly GCA_030998225.1. Taxonomy (NCBI): domain Eukaryota; kingdom Metazoa; phylum Arthropoda; class Insecta; order Hymenoptera; family Diplolepididae; genus Diplolepis; species Diplolepis rosae. Next base: position 19,135,765 of record JAPYXD010000723.1, on the reverse strand, counting down.
TTATGGGATTCCTCGTCAAAATCGGCGAAACTCCGGAAAAAATCACAAGTCCCCATAAATTAAATATATACTAGTACTTTCGATTTCGAGGAATCTATTAGTATTATAAAAACAAAGGGTTGACGACTTCAATCAAGAGAAAATTGCGAAAAAGGTACAGAATATAGAAATCGCCTCGAGGTGAAACTAATAATTTTTTACTATCGCTTTTTTCCGGGGACATTTCCGCGATTTCTTACCCTTCTACTCAGATGTTACTATAATACATATGATTATTAGAAAAATAAGTAGCAATGAGCATTCATGTAACACGTGCCCCCACGGTGCCCCTCACTTCATACGACACCAAACGATCAAGCCACCTTAAAACACTTCGTTTCGGGGTCATTAAATCCAGAATTTTGTTACCTTCCATGTTATTCCAAGGAAAACATTCTTTTTTAGGTATTTTATCAATTAGAAGCTTTTATGTGAATGGTTAAAAACAAGTGCCCGGAAACTTTTACACAGCAGTGTATCTGTTGAAAAGACTTAATTTAAAACAACTTCTCACGACACACCCAGAGTTCCTCAAAATAGACTTTAAACAATACCTCCATCCAATAATTTACATTGAAATTACTTTTTCTCCTATCTGACTAGCATATTAGTGATCAAATAACTACCTCGGGTTTTAATTAACAGTTTGAAAGTAAGTAGCGTTGAAAATCGTTTAAATGGCTCTGGTTGTAGTTGTATTTCCCCTGCCATGACGGACGAAGGCTTGTTGAAAAGTACAAAGTAAAAGTAGCAATATATATATATAGATGTATATGGAGGGGTGAGGTGGTTAGGAATCGTAACTGATATTCCTTCCTGCTATTGTGAGGATTTTCGAACTTTCCCATGAAACCGATAAATTCCGGAATGCGTCCAATTGGAAACTAAAGTACTTGACGGTATAAACGGGGCTGCTGCCCCCGGATGGAAATTTAGTCGGTCGTCGATGTTCGCGAAGTGGTTTGCCAGTCTTGCCAGGAGAGGACGAAAACACAGGCACCTCTTTCAAAGGACTATGGGAGGGAGAGAGATGCTAGGAAGTGGCGCGAAGGGGCCGACGGTAATTTACGAGGTATCGAAGACCTTGTACACTCCCACCCGCCAACGAGGCAGCCTCGCCCCGCGAAATCCACTCTTCTTCTTTCTTTTGCCTCCACGATATCCCTATAATACCTTTACCTATATCTATATTTACTATACCTATAGGCCGTTCACGTATATATATGTAGGCAAATCCACATAACTTTTAACTCTTATCATTCCTGAATAAAACTACTCAAAACTTGATTTATTTTTCATTTAAGGGGGTCCACCTGTGTCATATTTTTAAAAAATCGATTTATTTTTTTTTTATATTTCTCGCATCTTTTGGATGTTAAAAATGTTGACGTAAAATAATTTTCAGGGATTCGGCTTACATAAGAGGGTCTCCCGGTGTGAAGCTTGAAAAAAAGATGATTTTCGGGGTGTTCTTTTTACGAAAATAAAATTGCATAGACAGTTTATTTGAAAGGTATATTTGAGGTAACTTTTGAACAATATTTAAAAAAAAAAAAAATTCTTGAAAAAGTTAGAAAATGGCGGAATAATCTCAAGTGAACTGGGGCATGACGCTGATGAATTGGTTCGATTGTGTACAAGATAGCGTCTGTAATTCTCAACTGGAACAGAAATAATTTTTATTTTGTTTATTTATATGCTTTTCAACTCTATATGAACTTCAATTACCTAGTGATAATCGAAAATAAATTTATTTTTTCACGTTTGGAACCCAAAAATGAAATTTTAACTTAAAATTTTATTATTTTTTTCTGTTTTAATTATGAAAAACAATTAAAGTTGCATAAAACTGTGTTTCATATAGAACGGTTTTTAAAAATCTACAAAATGAAAGTTGAATCAGGTCGATAGGTCAAATAGTTTTTACGCAATCATGTACACAAGTTGCGAAGATATTATTTTGAAAAAACACGTTTTAGGGTTTTGGAATAATATAACTTTGAAACTATATAACTTACAGCGGTGAAATTCGAATCTGCTGAAATACATGGAATTCAGAGCTGAAATTTTGTAGGGATGTTTACAGAGAGTTTTGTAACAGATTAACCTAATAAAAACAATCGATTTTTTTTTCTATTCACACCGGGAGACCCCCTTAAAGGAAGCAATCTATGTCTCGGGCCGAAATTGCAACTAAACTTTGCGCGTGGATTGAAAGAAAGTATTCATGTTAGATATTATATCAGTATATGTAAAAAGTTCGATTTTTGTAATTGTTTTTTATAAAAAAAAGTATTAAAAATTTTTTTTTTTTTTTGACAAACGCGTACATTTAATTCCAGCGGGATTATGTTTTCTTAAAGTCATTAAAATGGGTCAAGTCGTTCTTGCGGAATCCGTAACACTGTTTTGAAAAACCGGATTTTGGGAAAGCGCGGCTAAATTTTTTGTAGACAGAAAAGTATGTGTCTCTAATAACTTACATATTTGTCAATTTTCGGAATATTGACCTAAAACTTCTTAGAGACATTTTTGAATATCTTTAGAATGAATTTATTGAAAAAAAGAAAAATCGATTTTTCAACCCGAAACATGGATCGCTCTCCTTAATGCGTGACAGGGCGCTGCGCACACGGATTATACCCAAACCTTTAAAACTTTGAAGGCGTTATTCTCAAAACTATGTTTTTGCAATTTCTGGGCAGGATTGAAAAAAATTTACTGAATAGATCAAGTGGAAATTTTAACTGATTAATCTACAAAGATTTCTCAAAGTACCCACGTAGCGGTTTTGTCACGAAAAAATTCATTAAAACTATCGATTTTCGGGAAAAGACCACCATTGTATAAAATTCCAAAATTCTGACAAAGTCCTACGTGGATACCTTGACCATTTAACAGCAAATAACGAAATTTCTTCCTTCCGTCTTTTAGACAACTGGTTCGAGCGGTATCTTGTTCACAATTTCACCATCACTTTTTGAGCAGGCCACTTACAACGCCCTGAGTAAAATCTACTGATTATCAGTGAAAATTGACTGATTTGACAGTGAAAAATATTTTTTTCACTGATGAATCAGTGAAAAGGCAAATCACTGATTCAATCAGTAGAAATTTGACTGATTCAAATTTAGAGAGTACCAAAAAAAATTCTTAAAAAAGCGCTCGAAGTATCGCCGGCACACAGGTCGACCCCCTTAAAGAGGTTCTACTGCAGCTAAGAAGTCCTTGGAAAACTTAATTACCACTTTTAAAAATGTTAGTGTTGTTATTCAGTACATAATATCAAAGAAAAATGTTCGCTTTAGCGGAAAATTATTTTAAATGATTTTTTTAGTAACAATTATTCTAGGTCAAATTTCAATTCACTTTTTTCCAAATTTACTCTTAAAAAATGATCAGATTTTAAGAACATGTGATACTTGAGAAAAGTAGCAAATTTATCCGAACAATTTGTTCCAGTTTCTACATAATTGTGTTCATAATTTTTTGACCAAATTATGTGAGGTACGAAATAAGCGTTGAAATGCAAAAAACGTTTGCTTAATTAAAGTCTACGATTGTTTTTCCTTTTTGAGGTATTTGGAAGAAAATAAATTTTGCTAATCATGTAAATTATTAGAACCTTACAGAAGCCTTAAGTAAATAGTATTTCCTTTCTCACTTGAAATAAAAAAAACTTAGTAACTTTGAGGAAATGTAATTCACATCTACAATACATTCTGTCCAGAAAAGACCGGAAATTGATCATTCAAAAAGCCCGCTTAAAGAGATTGTCAAAAACCCTTTTGACGCTAAGTTGGCACCACTGTCCTCTATACTGACATGGAGTACGTTCGCGATATGTCATTTATTTTGTTCACAGTGCTCGATGTTGTCAGTTTATCTCAGGTGTGTTGCGCGATTTTTCCAATGGATAAGAATATCGAACAAAGAATTTATTTTAAATTTTGCATTGCAAATAGAATTTCGTGTGCGGAATCGCTGAAAATATTACAGAAGGCTTACGGTGAATCGACTTTATCAAAAACACGTGCATATGAGTGGTACAGTGCATTCAAAAGCGGTCGAGATGTGGTGGAAGATGTGCCTCGCTCTGGTCATCCATCAACGTTTTCAACTGAAGTTAACATCGCTAAAGTGAAGGAAATAGTGACTTAAAATCGTTATTTAAGTTTAAGAGAGATAACCGCTGAACTTTCTGTGTCTCGCGAATCAATTTGTAGCATTTTAGACGATTGTTTGGGCATGAAACGCGTTGCTACTCAACTAGTTCCAAAAGACTTGAATTTTCATCAAAAACTCGATCGCGTAAAGGCCAAAAACTCAACGAATATCAGCGAACAACCACCCTATTCTAGTGATGGGAAAAGTATCGATAAATATCACTATATATCGATACAACACCGTATCGAAAAGTATCGATACATTTTTTTCTTAACAATACATATCGATATTTTTCTTACTTACCGCGTCGACACCGTTCAACGGTCACCGCTTGCGCTGAATATTGATATTTATATTCTGATCATCTTCAATTCTTTTCAAAAATTGTGAAATATATCAACAAAAAATAAATAACTTTTGTACAAGGTGCGCCATCTAGACCTTCGGTATTTCAACATTGAATAACTCTGTTGTTTTTCAGCCGATTTTGTCAAATGAGCACGATTCTGAAACGTCATTCAGTACCATTTTAACCATTAGTCAATACACACCGAAAGAACGCGCTGAAATCGTAGCGTTTTACATTGAAAACAATCGTTCAATTGTGAAAACACGTGTTGAAAAATGGCGATTTGGAGTGGCCTCCTCGTTCTCCGGATTTAACTGTACCCGACTTTTTTCTTTGGGGTTATTTAAAAAGCAAAGTTTATGCCAGCAAGCCAAAGACAATTGACGAACTTAAATGTAACATACGAGCCGAAATGCTGGCCAATGTTATGCAGAATGCGCGAAAAAGAGCTGCTTTTTGTGTATCGAATGGAGGTGGTCATTTAATCGACGTTGTGTTCTAAAACTGATTTGAAATGAATGGTAAAGTACCAGGGGTGTTAGTTGAAATTTGCCGGTTTTACTCATAGATGTCGCTAGAGATATGTATACATTTCTATAATTTGGCATCTATGTCATATTTTTCTATGGACAATAACCTTCAAAAATACACAATTACATTCTGCCAAAATAATAGCATCATAGTTGTTTACCTCAGTGAATATGTCGAGTTTCGTTCCAAGTAAATCGCATTTGCGGCATTCCTTGCTTTTCTTATTTCATCACAAGAAAAAAGCAGTTGAAACTCATCGATTGCTGGTAGAAACTTATGGTGAACATGCTCCAGTGATCAGAACATGTGAGACATGGTTTCGTCAATTTAAAAGTGGAGATTTCGGTTTAACAGATAATGAACATCCTGGTGCAGCGAAAAAGTTCGAAGACGAGGAATTGCAGGCGTTATTGGATGAAGACCCAACCCAATCGCAAAACAATTGGCACAAACACTAAATGTGACCCGAGGAGCAATTTGCTAACGTTTAAAAGCCATGGGAAAAATCCAAAAGTATGGAAAATGAGTACTACACCAACTGAACGATAGACAAATGGAGAATCGAAAGACCATTTGTAAAATGCTGCTTCAACGGTTCGAAAGGAGATCTTTTCTGCATCGAATTGTCACGGGGGACGAAAAATGGATTTATTTCGAGTACCCGAAGCGGAAAAAATGATGGCTTTTACCTGGAGAGGTCGGCCCATCGACCCCAAGGCCAAATCGCTTTGGCCGTATGACAATGCTCTGGGATTGGGACCAGTGTGGTGTGGTGTACTTCGAGTTATTAAAACCTGGTGAGACGGTGAATACGGATCGCTACCGACATCAAATTATTAATTTGAATCATGCGTTGATCGAAAAACGGCCGGAATCGGCCCGAAGACTTGGCAAAGTTATCCTACAACATGACAACGCACCGTCTCATACCGCTAAAGTGGTGAAGAACACATTAAAAGCATTGAATTGGGAAATATTATCGCACCCGCCGTACTCTCCAGACCTCGCCCCGTCCGACTATCATCTTTTCGCATCGATGGGACACTCACTCGCAGAGCAGCGCTAAGCCAATTTTGAAGAAGACGAAAAATGGCTCGTCGAATGGTTTGCCTTGAAAGAGAAAAAGTTTTTTTGGAATGGTATCCATTATTTGCCTGAAAGATGGGCAAAATGTGTAGAATCCAATGGTCAATACTTTGAATAAAATTTTTTTGAGATTCCTTTGAGAATTAAGTGTTTTCTTTATTGAAAAAACCGGCAAACTTCAACTAACACCCCTGGTAGATGACCTCCATTCTGTGATTTTCTAAATTTCTCCTATGTAAATACCATGGGAAATTCCGAGGCCCATGTTTGGTGGGTAAATATTAACCGATTTGGCTAAAATTTGATGTACTTCCTTTTTTGAGCATACGAACGAATTCTGACAGTAGGAGCAACGAATTAAGAAAAAAATAAATAAAGACCGCCCTACTAAAGATGTGTGTGGTATAGTGTTGTCATGATGAAAAAATATATCTTTAGGATAGACCAATTCTTATCGTTTTTCTTTGACCGCTGCGTTCAATTTTTTCAGCTGACGACAGTAGATATCCGAATTAATCGTTTAGTTCCTTGGAAGCAGCTCAAAAAATACCACACTTTTCCAATCCCACCAAACAGAAAGCATAATCTTTTTTTGATGCAATTTAGCTTTCGATATTGTTTGTGGTGGTTCATCACGCTTGAACCATGATCGTTTTCGAAAGAAAATATTCTAAACAATCCATTTTTCATCATCAGTGATAATTCGTTTCAAAAAAGGATCGAATTCATTGCATTTAAAATGCAAAGCACAAGAGGTCCAAGACGTTGTATATGACGGTCGATTACTGATTTTGGTATTTTTAATATTTCTTCAATCTCTCCCACAGTTACATGACGATCCGATTCGATTATGGCTTTGATTTGGTCATCATCAACGTCATTTGGCCGACCTAAGCGTTGCTCATATTTGAGTGAAAAATCCCCAGAACGGAATTTATAAAACCAATTTCGACACCCCACATGTGGCCGCAGGGGGCACATGTTTTGGCCCGGGTCGGAACCACATCTGATTATGATAGACAACATTATTTTGAAATTTTGTGTTGTGGTTGTGATATTGTAGTGACTATATTGAAATTAAAATGCCAAAAGCAAAATGTACATGGCGAGTTCGGAAGTACAGAATCGTTGGTGAAATTTCTTATATCCGCATTATAGATCAAGATAAGTTAATTCACTAGATTCATTACATAAATCCTAACATTGTAATGAATTGGATTATTACTTGGCATATTTTTTTATTAACGGTAATTTGAAAAGAATAGAAAATTATAATTTCAAGTGTAGAACGTTATTGTGTTTAATTATTTTTTATATCGTATATTCAATTTTCCAAAGTGGATTTTTTTGAAAGAAAATTATTAATAATGTAATTTATTTCTAGATTCAGAAGAATTGAATAGTTCTACAGACTACGAAGATGGGCTTAAAGATTATACTGTTTGTATACTTTTGATTATACTGTTACATCACTTATCTGAATTTATGAAATACATTTTTTTGAAACAGCTTTATTGTTAATAAACCAAAACCTTTTAAATTTTACTATTTGTAGAAATACAAAATTAGAAGAGGCCATATCTGGGCCAGACCGGGCCCCCATTTTACAGACCCAGATCTGGTCTTTATCGGGTAGGGCGTTTCATTACTGGTCTGGCGCTAGACAGATAACCCTATCGGGGCCACATTTTTCCCGATCGGGACCCGATCGGCGCCCCACCAAAATGTCTGCACGGGACTGACTGTCTTTCAAGGCTTCCTCATCATATACATCACGTAACTTTATAGCAGTCTGTGCTGCTTTCTTTCCTTTACTGAAATAAAAAAGCAAAATATGACGAAAATGCTCGTTTTGACACTCCATGTTAAAGTTGATGCCAAATTAACAACTGTGATCAAAATTACGCGCAATTTATTTGTAAAGCAAGCTACGAGTGACAGCTAAAAAATGCCAAAAAAAATCATGGCATTGACAGAAGTCATTCAAAAAGATTGTCAAAGTTATCTGTATGTGAAATCGATAATTACTTCTGGGACAACCCAATATTAGTTTTATTTCACTTATTTTCAAGCTAAAAAGTAAAAATGTCTTTCGATTTGCCGATGTGTATATACGCATAGGATGGCTTGGCTCCTTACTTCTACTACCGCCTCATTCCCTTTTCCTTCCGGCTCGTACATATTCTTAGTACATACTTGTACGTACTTACATACCTAAAGTAAATCGTTGAGAGTGGCAGACCGTATAGGCACGTAACACGTACAAGAGGCCTCGACTCTCACCGGGCACCAATGTTTGCCAACATCCGTGCAGTCGATCGAGTACCGTTTACACGTGAGGTCCCAGCCTGGACGTTAAAATGGCCATTAACGATTTCGCAGGAATTATAAATTATAGGGGAGATCGAGCCTGTTTTTACTGGGCGCTACCCTCAGCCAATTTAGGATCAAACTGCAATGTTATCAGTTTCGCATTTATGTTACATGTCTAACTTGCTAACAAGGAGGCTCTCAAGATCCGAATTTTGCTTCCTTTTTATGAAAAAAATTTCTCCCTGTACAGAATCCTGTACAGAAATCCCTGTTCAGGTTTGGTTCGAGGTTTCATTCCAGGCCTAGACCAAGTAAATGAATTTCTGCAGGAGTTGGATAAACTTTATCAAATTCATTTACTACTGCTTGAACATCTGCACGCAGGAAAAAGAATTGTAGAATTTAGAGAAAGATCGGTACTTGTTTTTACAACTTGACATTTCAGTAGATTTTACTAGAAGTTCAGTTCGAAAAACAGATTTTCTGTAAACTCGGCCTTTCTCGTATTTTGTAGATTTTACTGGATGCTAAGTGAAACGTACAAAAAATCTGTTAATTGAACTGAACTTTTTGTAAAATCTACTTAAAAGTCAAGTTGTAAAAATAATTACTTATCTTCCTGTAAATTTTATATGGTTGACCCCAGGCTGGAATCCATAAAACTTTTTTTAAAAATATCTTGATCAGTTACCAAATTACTATGGATATTTTTCACTATGAATTACCTTTAAAACGAGACTAAAAACTTTCAAAACTGTTAATTATTTTTATAGTTATTAACATTTTCCAAAAAGATCGAAATTTTACGTTTTTCGTAATATACTTTTATAAAATTAATATTTTGCCTTCAATTTGGGATCATTAGATGCAAAATTTTATTAATATTCATGCTATTATCGGAAAAAAATTTAACTTGTTCTTATGAAAATAAGGCATTTTAACAGTGGCTTAAACAACGAGTGAACCTATAATTTTCAACGGTAGTGTAGCATTGTTCTCTGCAATTAAAAAAAATCGTTTTTCTATGTATTATTACCCTCTTAATCTGAATCAGCGAAATCCCGCTGATTATCAGCTATAAGTATACCACTGATTATAATCAGCGTATAAACGCTGATGAATCAGTGAAATACAACTGATTTATCCAGCGTATATACGCTAATTGTAATCAGTAGTATGCTTATCGCTGATTTAGATTTAGAGTATAGCACATGGTCGCCTAAGCGTAAACATTTTGTATGTCGACTTTTTGAATTTTTTGAGTTGATGCAAAAAATTGTGAATTGAGGATATAGTCTCCAATATAATAATATTATATTGACGTCAAATTATGTTACAATGTAATATTGAATAATTTGTCCTCAATTTACAATTTTTTGTATCAACTCAAAAAATTCAAAAAGTGGACATACAACATTTTTACACTTAGGTGAGACATGGTTCTTAAAATATTTTTGTGAAATTTATTATTAAAAATTGATTAAACTGACGGCGTCATAGCAGTAATTTATTTATTTATTATACGATATCAAATTTTATATACCAATTAAATTCTAATAAACCTCTATATCAGCTGTAATTAATAAACTACAATATTAAAATTTTAGAACTCACATATATTGAAATCATATAAAATCATATCAATTCAATTGGAGGGCACAACCATAATTTTGGTTCCGTAAACTCTCTTATATTGGAAAATCATAAAAAACCCAATTCTAGGAAAAATGTACATATTGGCATTTTAACCATATGAATTATTAGTGCAGTAACATTTTTTGTTAGTTTTTAAAGATTTTTTGTTTAATTACCTTATGAACTTAATACATGATCACATATGGCTGAGGTATTCCGAAAATTTCTTTCTGTGTCGAAAAAAAGTATTTTTTTACGAAGTTGAAATTAAAAATACATTTTTTAAATAATTCATTCTTCTAAAAGGACTCCAATAAATTCCACGCTGGTCAGTTAAATAGTTTGAAAGGTCCTTCATTCTGATTATAAGAAAGTTTTTACAGCTATTCACTCCTACTTTCTATAAAAATGTTTAAACGAAATTGTAAATTTGTCTCGCAATAAACCTACAAAGTGAATTTAAAATTTAAAATAAATTGTTCTTTTAAAATATATTACTCATGGCGCAATGGCCTGATATCGGAAATATTACGTGTAACAGTCCAAGGAATTCTATCATAAAACTCCACTTTTAAGGCGCTCATAAATACATTTATGGGTCATTTGAAAGATTTGGTATAGGATTTAAAAGAAATCACAAGAGGCGTTTTACAACAAACTATACTACTACTATATGCTTTGTTTAAATTCATCTAGACGTATAACCATTTCAGGAAGCAAGTAAATTACTTTAAAGTACTGCTTTAAAAGTTATATGCATAGTTAATTGCATATTTCAACAATGAGATTGCCGAATACCAACGAACACGAAGAACATTTTTTAAAACTCATAGTAGATTTTTTTCAATTTGTACTGACCATTTATATTATTTGCCTCAACCACATAATTATTTTCTAATTATATAATCATTTGAAGTAGCTATTCAGTTTATTATTTCATTTACTACTAATTGAATAGTTACTATAAATTATTACATGGTTGAGGTTACTTATATAAGTGGTTGGCCCAAATCCAACTATTCTCGTGGTTCTCACAACTATACAGTTTTTCACAAGTATCAGGTAATATTTCTGAAGTATATCTGGTCTGAAAATTCACATTCCTGGATCGATGAGAAAATATAAGACCTAGTAGTCCTGTTGGCTAATACTTGATCAGGGCCGAATTTACCCTTAATGACGCCCCTGGGCAGTAATGAAATTGCCCCCCTCAAACCTTTCCATTTCGGCCTTAAATTTTTTCGACAAATTTTCACTGCGCAATGTTAGCAATTTTCAGCTATAGAACAAGTAGTTTTTGATTGAAAACCAGCGGAAGATAAGTGATTGTATAGCGAAAAATTAGTCACTGATTTAAATTTAATCAAAAACTTCCTGAGGTATAATGGGGATGCAATTTTCCAACATTGTGTAAAAAAGGGCTTTATTTCGAAATACACTAAAAAATCAAAAAATGCGCTCAATATTTGTTCTGCTTTAAATAATTTTCGGTCGAGAAAAACGAACATGAATTCTATACTGGTTTCTGATAGTTCTCTTAAATCTCTACTAATTATTCTAATAAAATTTTTCGATTAAATTAAGATTAAGAAAGTTACAGTATGTTAAATTTTGAAAAAGTCAATATCCAAATTCCATTTTTCAGTTAAATTTTACGAAATACGAAAAAAAAGTTGATACAAAATTGTTTACTACATAAAAATCTACAAGTTTGAATCGCAACATTTTTTTTTCATAAGATGTATATTTTTCTTATTAATTTAAAAAAATACTATTAAAAACCCAAAATTACATTTTTTAACAATAATGTGTGAAATATAATACGAAAGAACGTAAGTTTGCAAAATTGTTCGTTTCAATAAGATCTACAAATTTTGTTTCATATAGTTTCTGATAAAACGTATATTTTTCATTTTGATTACAAAAAATATGATTAAAATTAAAATTTCCATTATTTATACAAAATATATGATATGCGAAAAAAACGTTAAGATGGAAAAAGATTTGCCTAAATGAAGTCTATAAATTCTCAGTAGGACATTTTTTGACAAGCTTTATATTTTGTGTTTTGATTTTAAATTCAAATTTTTAAAGAATTTGAAACCTTTCTGTGGAAAAAAGATACTTTTGACTGCTCTGAGATTCGAGCCCAGGTCTTTCAATTGCCGGTCGACTGAGGCAGTAGCAAAAATTTCAAACTCAGCTAATTAATTTGATTTTAAATATTGCAAATCAAAAATTCCATTTTTTGACCAAACTATGTGAGGTACGAAATAAGAATGCAAAATCGTTTTGCATTGTTTTTCTTTTTAGAGATATTTGGAAAAAAATTAATTTATTTTAATCAAGTATTATTCGAAAATAATAGAAATGCATACAGAACGGAGCGCGAAGCGCGATGATCAAATCGCGCGCCTTAGGCGCGCTCAAACTTGCAGCAATGAGAATATGCCTGCGAGGCGGGCAGATTTTTTTCATTACCTTTATTACCTTTGCATTTTTTTGCATTTTTTATTTTATAAAGTAAAAAATATAAATGCTTCACTAGAAGTTGAAAAATTATGCTGATAATAATTAGAAAATTCATTTTGCGTCAACAAACGGAACAAATAATCGGATAAATCATAAAACCACATCTTACTAGGCTTTAAAATAGGTATTTCGTTGTTTTCCGCTTTCAATTGGAATTAACTTCAATAGTTTGTTACATTCTCATCATGGATGAGAAGGTATTGGTTTTATGTGAAAAATGACTTTCGAAATTTTCATCAAATCTTTACGTTTTGAGACCCCCTGAGTCAGAAAAAATGGTTTTTACGAAAGTGTCTGTCTGTCTGTCTGTCTGTAGGTCGTGTGCGGCATAACTCTCGATAGATTTATCAGATTGAATTGAACTTTGGTACACTTTATCAGAGCCGAAAAAGTAAGGACAAGTTCGTTAACCAGCCTCATCCAATGAAAATTGAGGGGTTGAGCACTACTTTTGTGTTTTTGAAAATAATTTTTTGAAAAAATCAAAAATTTCAATACTGGTTTTAGATAGTGCTCATAAATGTCTAAAAATTACCCTGATAACATTTTTTGATTAAATCAAAATTAGAAATGTTACAGCATATTCAAATTCGAAAAAAGTCAATATCAAAATTCCATTTTCCAGTTAAATTATACGAGATACGAAAAAACGTTATAATACAATATTATTGAATAAATAAAGACCTACAAATTTGAATTGTAACATTTTTTCATCAGATGCATATTTTTCTTTTTAATTAAAAAAAAGCTATTGAAAATCCAAAATTCAATTTTTTTAACAATAATATGTAAAATAAGAAAAAAACGTAAGAATACAATGTTGTTAGTTTTCAAAAAGATCTACAAGTTTTGTCTCACACAGTTTCTGATAAAAGATATATTTTTCGTTTCAATTCCAAAAAATACGATTAAAATTCAAAAATTCCATTTTTTTCGACAAAATATGTGAGATACAAAAAAAACTTTGAGATGAAAAATTGTTTGGCTAAATAAGGTCTACACATTCTTATCGAGAAATTTCTCGACAGGATGTATATTTTAATTTTTTGATTTTTAATATTGAAAAAATTCGATATGTTTCACCATAATATGTGAGATACGAAATAAGCGTTGTTCTGCAAAAAATCGTTTCCTTAAATAAAGTCTACGATTGTTTTTCCTTTTTGAGATATTTGGAAGAAAATAAATTTATCAATAATCATGTAATTTATTAGGAAGTTACAAAAATGTATACAGTAAATCGAGCGCGAAGCGCGAGTGTCATGATGAGAATGTGTTCCTTAAGGCCGACAGAGCCTTAAGTAAATTGAATTTCCTTTTTCACTTAAATTCAAAAAGAAATAGAGTGACTTTGAGAAAATGACTAATTTACATCATCTTTACTATCATTAAATTGGTTTGAGCTTCAGTAATAAATTATAAGAAATAAACTTAAACGTATGCAAAGAGCACAAGACCGAGATTACTGTAGGTCAAAGGTCAATGCAGTTTTCTGTCAAGTTATATTTTCGGGATGAAATCAATAAAAATCATGATTTTCCAGTTGAATGAACACAATTTTTCAATCTCTCTCATAGAATTGTAAGATAAAATTAAAATTTCACCCCGACTTTACCGCCCCCTAAATTTTGCTGGCATAGGCGGTTGCCTATTTCGCCTATATGGTAGAGCCGGCCCTGAGGAGAGAGACCTACAGAAAATCATTTCTTATTTAGCACACCCTATTCTACATTGGTGGTAAGTTTTGTTGAGTTTTAGTATGCGGAGCCTTTATGATTTCAACTTATTCTGAAGTTTCACATAACGAACTAGAAAAAGTGAGAATTTCGTTAGGAAATTGTAAAAGATACCCTGAAAAAGTAGACTTGCACTCTTCAGATGTTTACGATATTGTTATATTAGATCTCTGTTTTCTTCGGATTCCATAAAACTTGCCTCTTCCTTTTTCACTCTTTCTCAAGCTATACATTATATACCAAACCTTTTTACAATTACGAATTTTTTTCTCATGACCAGTAATCACAATGACTTTTTACATTCTTCAAACCATTCAACATATTCACAAATAATATAACTTTTTCCCTGTAAAATTGATTATACATACACGTATGCAAATACCCAAGATTACGTTATGAATAATTTTACTGTTGTTCCTATTATGTACTTATCGCGACTGCAAAAGCCTACCTTTTATTAAAAAAACCCTGAACCCTTGGAAGGTAAAGAAATTTTTGACACGAAGATATCTACAGAAAATGTATTCGCTGAAACTGGCCACAAATATAATAGTAATTGCAGACTTTTGTCGCAGATTATGGAACTCATACTATGCCTTCTTTGAAGAAATACACCTTTGACAATAATATTCACATTCACCAAGAAACTGAACAAAAAGTTCAGTTGATAAAAATTGCATTGACGAGGAAATGTTTTCCATTCTTTTGAGACCTTCCTTTCCTCTTACATCTCTGTAGGTCTTAGTTATTCTCAAGTGTTACTCTCTCTCAGATTTGTCAATTGTCCTCTTTAGCTTCGTCAATTGCAAATGCAAATGAATCACGTTGAAGGCAATCTATAGACAGGTAGAGTGAAAGGATTGATAAATCCGGGATTTAGTGCTGAAACGGAAACGCAGTAATTTAGCATCGTACAGCGAGTATAGGTGTAATTACAGAAAGTACCTACCTCGCGCAAAAAAGGTACATACTTTTATCTGAGGTACTTTACATCACTGGTTACGGTCGAGAGTGATTATTCGCAGTTCAGCGAGAAAAAGGGCTTCCCAGAAAGAGTCTCTCCCTCGTCGCTTCGTCATGTCGCGTAGGTTGTAAGTAAGGACAAGGAACGAGGTACTCGAGCAATCCTCTTCCATCTTTTTTATTTTTCTTCAATTTCTGGCTTTCGTGCCTTCTTCTTTCTGCAAGAAATGTAAGCGACGCTGGCGCTGCGCTGCGTTGGTCGGTTTGGTGGTTGGACTCTTGGTCGACCAACCAACCATCCAACCGACCAATCGTCCATCCAGCCAGGAGATTGCCTGGGATGTAACTGGAGAGCACATTACCTGGCATTAAGTCACCGAGATAACTACCTGTGTGGGAGGCACACACGGCGATCTTTAGAGTACGCAATGCTATACTGTCGTTTATTTTATAAATTAGGATTCCTCGCAAGCCGTTGAAACGTTATCCCCTGACGAATATACGCATCGAAGCGACTCGACCGAGAATCGAGCTTCCAAGTTTCTTATCGATATTGCTTGCCACGAACTTTACCTCACGTCCGAGCTAAATCAAGTGAATTGCGAGGGGGCAAAAAGTTTTCAGCTTCGAGTTGAAACCGGTTATCTAAATTGATTTTGACTTTTATTGCGAGATAAGTTTTAGATTTTGGAACTGCTTATTTATTGTGTGTAAAAGTATCGAATCTTAGAAAATTTTTTTTCTTTGCATGTTAAGTGGATGCTTAATCGAGTCTATAGTGGGTTTGGCAACTTGGAAAATATAAAAGTAATGGAATTGAACAAGATTTGTACTGTTTATGGTCATTTAAATGACTCTTGAAAAAAACTGTATGGTTGTGAGAGCCACAAAAATAGTTGAATTTAGTTTAACCACTTATATTAGTTGCCTCAAAAATAAAAGGTAATCGAACCGGAATTCGACTTTTGATTAGCTTCATATTTAAGGGCATTTGCTATAATAATAGTTCTATAGACAGCATTTCTACGTCACGAAGATTATTGCTTATTTTATATATCAGGTGTACAAATACAAAGGCTGTTCAATAAGTCCGTGACATTGAAATGAAGAACACTTTTTATAACAAAAATTCCAATTTATTTTTCAACATAGTCCCCTTTTAACTGCATACATTTATTATAGCGGTACTCAAGCTTCTTTATGCCCTCTAATAAGTAATTTTTATCAAACCCCTCAATATACTCATTTGTCGCAGCAATGATCTCTTCGTTCGATGAAAATCTTTTACCACTAAGCCAAGTTTTCATGTTAGGAAACAACAAATAATCGGAAGTAGCCAAATCTGGGGAATAAGGTGGATGAGGAAGTATTTCGTAGCGTAGATCAAATAATTTGGCCGTTGCAACGGCACTCGTGTGAGCTGGTGCATTGTCGTGGTAGAAAAGCACTGTTTTTTTCGCTAGATAGAGCCGCTTTTCCTTGAGTATGGCATCAAATCGATCTAATAATGAGGCATAATACTCTCCTGCAATAGTGTTTCCCTTCTGCAGATAATCGATTAATATTATAATATGTGAGTCCCAAAAAATTGTGGCCATGACCTTACCAGCTGGAGAAACCGTCTTCGCTTTTTTCGGTGCAGATTCACCAGGCCCAGCCCACATTTTTGACTGATTTTTTGTTTCTGGCGTATAATAATGAATCCACGTTTCATCAACATGTACATAACGTCGCAAAAATCCCTTTGAATTACGTTGAAACATGCCCAAACATTGCTCAGACGCAACCACACGAGCCCGCTTGTGATCGGTTGTGAGCAAACGCGGCACCCATCTTGCAGACAGCTTCCTCATGCCCAAACATTCATGTAAAATGTGCCATAGGCGTCCCACTGAAATGTTTACAGTCTCACTAATCTCATGCACTTTCAATCGACGATCGTTGAATACGATGTCGTGGATTTTATCGATCATTTCTTGAAAAGTCACCTCTTTTCGACGGCCATGACGCTCAAGATCTATTGTGCTAATACGGCCGCAACGAAATTCAGTGAACAACTTATGAACCATGCCATGCGATGGAGCAGACTCCTTATAATATTTTGTGTCGAAACGGGCGGAAAAAGTCGCATTGCATGCTTTCGCGTAGAGTGGCATGCAGTCATGGCGCCTCGGCGACGCAATCGGGCGAAATGTTCATACCGCCCGCTTCAACGGGCGAAAATGTTCATACCGCCCGCTTCAACGAGCAAAATGTTCATACTGCCCGCGGCTAACTACGCGCTCGCACGCAATGCGACTTTTTCCACCAATTTGGACACAAAAAGTCGTGTGTACCTCAAGCGACATGGTAGCGATGTGACTTGTGTGAATACCGCCCTCGCTCTTCGCACTCGTCACAATCGCCATCATGCCGCCCTTGGTACACAATCTACTATTATGTGACTCCGGCGCATTTACGCGTTTTTATGCGACAGTTGAGAGTAGCGCAATGTTGTGTATTACGATTCAGAGGAGTATAATCTAAAAATTAAACTGCGCATGCGCCTATTACGATACATCGGAGAATAATGTCCACGTACGAAAATCGTGTTAACATTTTTTTTTTCGGTCATTCATGAAAACAAAAATACCGTTTTGTAGGATTTGTAATGACGAACTTTTTATCTCCATACAATTTTTATGCATCCGTAATAGTTTTTCAGATAAAAATAAAAAAAACTCAATTTTTCGTCATCAAAAATGATCGAAAATCAGTGTTCTTCAAAACATGAATTGCTATTACTCTGTCAATTTTTGACGAAATCGTTTTTCTTGTCATTAGACGTGGAATACTTTAGCGAAGCCAATGTATTAAACGAAATGTATCGAAACATTTTTCTTTAAATAATATTTTGATGTAAATAAAAAACCATGTTTTTGTGGTTGTCCCGGTCGAAAGTCTTTAATAAATTTTCGATTTCGGAAAACTTCCAGCAACAAAGTTGTTTCTTATCGTTAAAAGAAGTTTTCTGGAAATTTTCAGAAACATTTTTTTATTATTGCGGATTTGGCGCGATGTATTTTGTGTGTGGACAATAGTTTTCCACCATCTCGAGCGCTCGGCAAGTCATTGCAGGTGGCCCTTCATTAATATACGCTTCGTAGTTCCAGACGATTTCATTGTAACATTCATTATACAATAATAAATATATTTGGAGATTATTTACTTATTTTGACAATTATAAATGGTAAAGTTATAGAGAATATTTTCCCCGAAAAAATCAACCAAAAATTCTATTACGAAAAACATTATTAAAAGTATTATTTTTCAAAAATTTCAAATTTTTTCATGAAAAATCATGTTTTTTCTTTCATAAAACATAACTGATAATATCATTTCAGCTCTTGAAATCATAGAAAAACTTTTTTTTCAGAAACCTGTTTTTTCCCACAACATTTTACAATATAATTTTAGAATTTAGTTTTCAATAAAATTTAAAAAATCTCTTTGAATGAAAAAAGCAAGCCTGTGACGATGACCTGAATAGTCATATATGTATATCTATATATCCAGATTCTCATATTCATATGAAAATCTCTATATCTGTGACGAGAAAAAATATTTCCTTCTCGAATAAACGTAACCGGATATTCTCGCCGAAGCATGAATTCGTAAAATGATCACGTTGTACATTGTCGTGAAAGCGGAAAGTCAAGACAGTATTACGTTATGAGTATCGAGAAAAGATACGTGGTAAAAGGTCGACGAGAGATGCATCGGAAACAGACATAATGCGTAACGGAAGGATAAATAATTAAATTAATGAATTAAGTATTCTGAAAAGAAATGTAGGGAAACAATGTTAAAAGTTCCATTTCTTCGTGTAAATAAATTTGCATTCTATGTTGAAGTTAATTTTAACCCAAGCAAAAATTTTGAAATGACCTAGATTAGGCTCAGAGGTGGCATCCCTTGTTCAAAATTAAACGCGGTGCCTAATCTGGGCCAGGTCTAGCCTTCGGATAATTGTTTGTACATTATGTCAAAAAAGTACCGGAAATTGGCCAATAAAACACAAAATATTTATTATTCGTCTAAATTTATTTTATCGTCTTCAAAGTAGGCCCCTCGTGAAATAATAGACTTATCTCAACGAATAAACGCATTTCCCGGAATCGACTTCAGTTCTCACCGCGAATTCTCTTTTATGTCTTCTATCGACTGAAAACGGGTTCCTCGAAGTGGTAATTTGAGTTTTGGAAAGTGAAAAAAGTCGGCCGGAGCCATATCAGGTTGATTTCGTTGATTAACGTTCTTAAGAATTCATTCTTGGTTTTTCAAGCTGCTGACGACTAGTCTCGATAGGCGAATGGTTAGGCTTTTTGATTTGTGTGCGTTAGGTTAGGCGTTCGAATCCCCCCCGTTGTGTGCGAAATTTTAATTACTAAGTAAGCGTTAAAAATTGCGATTACCAATTAATTATATGTAGATTCATGTATATCTTAACAAAAATCATGTGTTATCTGTAATTATATATTTTTATAATTTTAACCGCGATTTTACTATTCACTGAAGAGTAGCACCTACTGCGCACGCAGTCGCATGTACGATTCTTGTTTACTAAAACGCACTCAACTTCAGTAAATTTTACTAAACAAGAATCGTACGTTTTGCTAAGTTAAAAAAATGTTTGTTTAAAATAACCAAATTTTTGTTAATTTAAAAAAAAATTGTTAACCCTTTCAGTCATATGTTCTCTACAAAGGACAGGTCATGATGAAGTGCAATCATATTTTTACACGAATAAAATAAATAATATAAAATAAAATTGCACAAAAAAATATATTTATTAAATAATAAAATAATTTTTGTTTACAGATCAACTCAAAACAAAATAAATAAAGACTACTTCATGAAAATGAGTCGAAAAATTTTTTTTATCGGTTTTCAAAAAATAGTGACTGAAAGGATTAATATAACTAAAAAGTTTGATTGCACAAATACTAACAGATTATTTTTTTTTAGTTTTACAATACTATCTTCTTAGTGTGATATCTTATTCTTTGAATGAAGTCTCGAATCGTATTAAAAAATCAAACTTGAGATTCTAATTCTCAAATAGAAACAGCTTTCTCTTGACGTTAATTCTGTCATTTTGTTCTGAATTTTGAGCATTGTTTTGTCAGATCACTTTTATTATATCCGCTCTTTAAGAAGATTAAGGAAACGGAAGGAACATGGATTGAAAACTCATTGTTGTAGATGAAGACGCTCTTCCACTTTAAACTCGGCACTTTGACTTGATATAAAACATTAATCAAATTCGGCTTAAAGACATGAAAGAAGGGAGAGAGAGGCCAACGTCTTGTTCTATGATACCCTTTGCTTTCCTTTATAATATCACCCCTTCCCCTTGTCTTTATATCCCTTTTCATCTTGCTCTCTCAAAGGAGTAAAGAAGAAATTTATTATGAGCTCTGACAAGGTGTTCCTTTAAGAATTACATCGAGAAGTACAAAATAATGGAGTAAACAGTTTTGTTGCAGCATGATAAAGTTTGATATCTACTCGTATCATTCGCTGATGTCAGATTGATGTTGCGCTCTGAGACATCTTCATGTGGCGTTCTCTCTGATCTTGCCTGATAATTTATGTATGCTAAGTGCAAGAGAGAAGAAGACAAATATCTTACATTATACTGTGAGCTTTAAGGAAAATTTAATTATTTCATTTCAGGTAGACTCTTGCATTTACATAATTTAAGGGACACCATTAATTCAATTGTAGAAAAAATGTATGTAGACTGTTAGAAATATTATTATAGTTTTTTTAAATATACCAGAATTAATAACTAACATGATTTGATTTTACGTAATTATAACGTTATTTTTGCAATGAATCTAGGATTTGAATAATAAAGTTGATTATTTGATTTTAAATGGATACAAATTGATTTTTGAATTATTTTATATGGAAATAAATACATGTAAATGACTTCATATACTTTTATATTAAATTTAATACAAAAATTTTCAACAGTGTATGCACAGAGAGATTTTAACGTAGCATATTAGTCACATTTCAATATTTTTAATCAATATCTGAAATATTTTAATAATAGTACATTTTTAATCAAGGGGGGAATCAAGGAGATTCCCAACGACCATGAAGTTGTCGCGCAAATTCGAATACACTCGAGATTCCCTATAACGAGAAGCTCGAGCATCGAGCGCGAGAGGGATCACCTCCATATCCTACTTGTTGTTACGCGCTGTTATGCGCATTATATGATGCGCGCAGTCAGTCTGTCAGTGATGCCATGTGAATAATTGTATTTACATAGTAAAAAGCGTTTAAACAAGATTTTTGCGAGTATTGAACATGGAATTGACTTATTTGACGGTACACGGAAAAACTTTTGATATCAATTTTTACTATAGTATTTTTCAATTTAGGGAAAAACGTATCACTTTGAGAATTTTTGTTAGTAAAAATACCAAACTTTATAATAATGATATGAAACTTCAGCATAGTTCATAGCAAATTTTACTATAGTTTATACTAAACTTTCATATCATTATTATAAAGTTTAGTATTTTTACTAACAAAAATTCTCAAAGTGATACGTTTTTCCCTAAATTGAAAAATACTATAGTAAAAATTGATATCAAAAGTTTCTCCGTGTATGTACTCAAAATACTAAAAATATAATACTATAATAATAAAAATATCTATGCTTATCAGGTGTATTTTTGAAATTTTCCAGAAAAAAAGAAAAGTCTTGACAATTAATAAAAAAAATGGAAATTTTGACAAATTTGGAACTTGGGATGAAAAATTGGTCAATTTGCAAAAAATACGTTTCAAATTCGAGCGCGCTTCATTCCGTAGTAGTGGGGGAAGAGGGGTCGATCGTCTACTCGTTATGGGGAGGCGTGACGCGCTCGTAAAAGGGAGGCCTTGTTACAGGGAATCTCGAGTGTACTTCCAAGCTTTCCCGTCACTACACCGAAAAAAATCTCTTACGCATTTCGTATGAGGTACTGTTACAATTTTCGTAAACGATTTTTTATGTGGTATGGCCAAGTTGGTCTGACAATGTATTGCAATACATTAGATTCGGCAACTTCAGTGTATTGCAATATGTTGTCAAACCAACTTAGCCATACCGAGAGTATCCCAGTCTATTCCAGGAAGTACTAGAATTTTGAGAAAAATTACAAACAAAAGTTGTAGATTTTATCAAAGTACATATTTTATTTTTCATACATTTTTTTAATACTATTAATAGTTTCTCACAAAGTCGGTGAAGAAGCTAATAAAGTGAAACACTGTCTTGCGATAGACAGTTTATTTTAAATACGATGGGAAGGAGGCGTATGTTACAATTAATATGTATCCCTGTTTCGCAATGGATGGTTTTTTTCAAACACGATGGGAAGAAGGGGTATGGTACAATTATTACATGGGATTAAAAGTCCAGGCCCCGTCAACTCGTATAGGCCGATGCGCCGAATTATGATTATTATTTTTTTAAGTTCAGTTTGAAGCCGTCAGCCATTTTTCTGTTTGTTTTGATTATGCCGGTAGTGGACTTTTTGCAAATTCGAGAAATAAAACCTCGACCGATCAAATAAGATAGGCAGAAGTGTATCGTCCCAGGTTGTCATTCGATTCGTCGCGTGAAACATCACGTTTTTCCAAAAGTCGAAATGCAGGGTTGGCTGGGGGTAGAAGCGGTGTTCAACCCGCATTTAAATGACCTAACCTATTGATCTATTGATTGATGACCTATTAATGTTTTTGTATTAATTTGTTGCAGTAATGTGCCATACTTTGCAGCATGTGTGTTGTAACTACGTGAGAAATACAAAAACCTAATCAAATGATCAAATAATGCTGAAAACAAAAGGGGAAAAAAATTTTTAAAATATAAAGAATAATCATTTATACTTTATGTATTTTAATTTTTTTTATCTTGCTTCATGCTTTATTTGATAATTTGATTAGGTTTTTATATTTCTCACATAGTTACAAAACATATGCAGCACATATATACAGTACACATACGTATTTTAACTCAATGTACGGCCAACTGTTGGCGCTTCCATCGACTATCCTTCTTCATATTTCTACCATTGAGTTGATGGGACCTGGAAAAGTCCGCGGTTTACCAATGAAAAAACCAATTTTTGCATGCGAAATCATTTTTATTATTCAACATAATCTCCTTAAAGCGAAATGCACTTCTTCTAACGATCTTCTAATATTTTGATACCTTGGAATAATACGATTTGTCAAGCTCTGCAAAATAGGTTTCGTTTCGGATATGATCTCCTCATTGGTATGAAATCTCTTTCTCTGAAGCCATTTTTTCGAATTAGGAAACAAATAGTAATCGCTGGGGGCCAGATCTGGAGAATATGGTGGGCGAGGCAGCAATTCGTAACCCAAAGAATCCAATTTCGCCATCGCTTTTATGGATGAGTGCGCCGGTGCGATGCCTTGATGAAACAAGATTTTTTTCTTCTTCAAATGCGGTCGTTTTTTCTTGATCTCCTCGTCCAATTTGTCCAATAATGTAACATAGCACTCGCCAGTTATTGTTTTTCCAAATAATCGATGACTATTATGCCATGCGCATCCCAAAAATACTGTCCATAACTTTGCCGGCTGAACGTTGTGTCTTTAGGCGCTTCGGTCGGCTTTCACTCGCTTGAAATCACTCTGCAGACTGTCTATTGGACTTCAGCATGTAAGAATGGATCTATGTTTCATCAATCGTCACAAATCGACGCGAAAATCTCGTTTGATCACGCTGAAACAATGCCAAAGCACGCTCCGAATCATCAACACGCTGCTACTTCTGGTCGATTGTTAGAAAAAGCGGCACACCCATCGAGAAGACAGATTTTTTATACCCAAATGTTCATGTAAAATATAGCGCACACGTTCTGTTGATATCTGTACCATGTCAGTTATCTCACTCACTTTTATTTTTAAATCATACAAAACAATACGATGCACTTTTTTGATATTTTCCTTAATAACTGCTTCATTTGGACAACCTGAACGTTCAGCATATTTCATATATCACTTATTTACTGCTGCATGTATACTATGGAGAAGATGTGCCATAACATTTATCATGCCATTCCTTGGCTTGAGTAGTATGTTTTCCCATTAAAATGCAACGCTTAATCAAAAGACGTAATTCCTTGGAGCCTATTTTTCTCAAACAGCAAAAGTGGCATCACACTATTGGTTGTAACTCATTAACTAAGCGTCGAAATGTCTTGAAATTTTGACTGAAGGCTAGTGAAGGTTGGCACTACTGCATAAGCATAAAAAATGTGAGATAGTCACGCAATCTCTATATGAGGCCGCGGATTTTTCACCCCATATAGTAATATGTAGTCCTCTCTTCGAGTAGACGCTTTTTTTTAAACACAATGGGGAAAAGGGGTATTGTATAAATAATATGTAGCCCTCCTCGAGTAGACGCTTTTTTTTAAACACAATGGGAACGGAGAGTATGAAACTAATGAGATGTATTCCTGTCCCGCAGTGGACGGTTTTTTAAAATTCATGATGGGAAGAAGGGGTATGGTACAATTAATATGTATCCCTGTCCCGCAGTAGATGGTCTTTTTTCCAACACGATGAGAAGGAAGGGTACGATAGAATGCAAACGTATGTTAATAAGTTTGAAAAATGTAACTCGAGGGTGGACGTCGAAAAAAAACCTAATGCCTACTACTCCTACTCTTGTTACGACTTTTTAACTTCATCTACGTTTTTCTCAAAAACTATCACTCGCACTTAAAAAATGTGTGGAACATAAAATATGTATTTTAATGAAATTTTCAACTTTTTTTCTATATATTTTTCAAAATTCTTACTATAGTCCGAGATAAACGTGAAAAACTATAGGTTTTATGGATTTTTTATTGTTTTTACCATGAAAATCACATTTGTGCTGATTTCCTCTATGATACTCGTAATCACCGCATCAAAATACATAAGTGTTGGATTTTTTAATAAATCCTATAATTTAGTATTTTGAATTATTATTATAAGTTGTTCTTTGTTTTCTTTATGTTAACCTGGGAAAACCCCTATGACCAGGTTTACTGTCGAGTCCGTAGACAAATTTTGCCCTTCGTCCTTAACTGAATTATTTTATTGTAAGCGTAATCAACTGCCTATACGTGCCAGATGACACTCCAGCAAAGTTAAGCTACAGCTACAATTTTAAACCGTACAATCCGCACCTTTTGTTTGTATCCGCCACCGTTTATTTGGGAATCTGTAATTCTACAGAAATTATGTCTTCCTATAGGTCGGGCTGCGTCCCGAAGTAAAATTTGACTAGCTAGCAACTGCAGACAAGCGTCAGTTCAATTAGTTAGGTCTTGACACTACAGCGAAGCTCATCGCACTTAAACTGAGTTTTATTTTTTCACAACTTACGATAAACATTTATACCTATTTACAAATTCTTTATTTTTCTGATTAATAAACATACGCAGTGAAAGATACTCTCTGTCTTCTATTTATTTTACAATAAATATTCAACAATAAGTATACGTAGTTTTAAGGAAATCGGAGAATTGGACTTTTCGAAAATTCACCTCTAGTTCCATTTTCAATGTTTTGCAAGAAGGAAAAAGTAAATGACGATATTCCATTGTTGGGGTTGAAGAATGCAGAGCAAACAATTTTTTCTGTGAAAAAAGTAACGCTTCCACTCGGCTGGGTATCGAGCCCAGGACCTTTCGATTGCCGGTCGAACTCTTTATGATCTGAGCTACAGAGGCTCCACAAAACCTTTCTCACAGAATCTATTTACGCCAATTTGGCGTGAGAAAGGTTTTGTGGAACCTCCGTAGCTCAGATGATAAAGCGTTCGACCGGCAATCGGAAGGTCCTGGGCTCGATACCCAGCGGAGTGGAAATGTTCCTTTTTTCACAAAAAAAATTGTTTAAATATATATTGAAAATTTCATCTGATCTTAAATGACGTTAATTCTAAATCACAGGTTGATAGGGTCGATATGGTAGAGTTCGGTTATCATGGTGAATGATACACTCTTCGAATTATCGACATAATCGACTGAAATGATTTAGAAAAATTTGTATAAAGACAGAACAAGTCATAACAGTCAAATATACTGATTTATGTTAATAATGTCAATTCTACTAGTAAGGACGAAATATGTATAATCGATTCCGTTTTTGACTTGATAACACGAATATTTTTTGTAACTCATACACCAAATTTAGTAGCTAACAGTAGTTAACTTTATCGTTCCTCCAAGGCTTTGAGTCCTTAATGAGGTGCTTGAGAAAGTTTACTCAGGACGAAATTCTGTCGCGTGTCTTCCTCACGTACTTTCCCTTTCGTTTCGTTCCTAGTGTGTGTATCCCACCGGCGATGGCTCTGGTAAGGGGATTTACTGACGAAACGGTGTAAAGTGAATTCTAATAGGGTTGAGTGGAATGAGAACGAGGCGGAGAAGGAGGTTGAATGAGAATAAGTGCAGCGCGTTACCGGGTGAAGTTGGACGATCCATTACTTGTGCCGGTTTGCCATACCGGACGACCGGGTTCAATCTTCGAGGAGTCCACTTACAAAGTTACGTCAAGGCTAGATTCGAAGAGCGGTTCCTTTGTAGCAATGTACGCGCTTCTGCGTACATTCTCGCCCGATAAATATACCCTTTGGCAGTATAATCCAGCTCCACGCTCGCGTGGATTCCTGTACCACCGGTAGCTTCTGAGAACCTGCCTCGAGGTTGAACTAACTCTCCCCCACTCTCCTTCTCTTTCTCTCTCTCTGCCGTTATCCTTCTCAATTCTTTTACACATATTAATGCAACTGCACACACAGACACAGAAACAGGCACTGATGCAAGAAATGTACACGCTCAGAGAGGCTGGTAAGCATCGACAATCATCTTTTCTGTAATCGGATGTCTCACTCACTCAGGTGGCTCAACGAGCTTCAAGGAAATGGTTCTTTGTCTTATTCGGTAATGCCGCTTCCTACCATGTTTACACTCTGTGACTGGCGCGACTGAGCGATATCCAGCTTTATTACCTTTTTTCAAGACGTTTTACGTACTCCGCTCAACTACACTGTGATTTATTAATCTCCCTCGTCTTGTAGTTCTCATAAGGCCGTGTGGTAGGGTCTGACGTCACCAATTACGCACGACTACTTTATTAATAAAATAATCATTTTAATGAAATTTCCGGAGAAAACATCAATGCAGAAAAATGTAACGAATTACTGTCTCCTCCGGAAAATTTGTTGAAATTATTATTTCTATTATAAAACGGTCGTATGTAATTGATGACGTCAGAGTCTACCATACGGCCTTAAGGCTACACTGAAAAAAAATTTCGGTCGAGAGAACTGTAAAAAAAGAGTGATCCCAACTACAAGGTTTTCCAATTAGAGGTTTCATTTTGAATAGTCAGCTATTTTGACAGCTGTCATAATAAGAGATGTCATTTTTTGACAGATGACAATTTAAAACTTTACCATTAATACAAATGAAACAATACGCACTTCAACAACGCATTGAAATGATTAATGGATTTTTATTGCCAAAATTGGAAGATATGGATGTGGACGATGTTTATTTCCAACAAGACGCCGCGACGTGCCACACAAGTGGCGAAACCATCAGTCTTTTGCGTGAAAAGTTTCTAGGCCGAGTGATTTCTCGAAAAGGCGATTACAATTGGCCGCCAAGATCATGCGATTTAACACCTCTAGACTTTTTTCTTTGGGGTTACGTAAAAGATAAGGTTTATGCTGATGTTCCTTAGTCAATTCAAGAACTCAAAGAGAAGATTCGTGCCGTTATTGACGAAATAGAGCCCCAAGTGCGAAAATGTAATGGAAAATTTCACTAAAAGAGCATGGTCCTGCAAACGCAGCCATGGAGGCCATATGAATGGTATTGTTTTTCATTATTAATGGCATACCTTCCGCTACTGAATTAAATAAAAATCAAATGATTTTTCACAAAAAAGACGCGTTTTTCTCATAAATCAAAATGAAACCTCTAATTGAAGAATTTTTTATAAAATACAGTTCGTTTTGGCGACAACTAGACCTTTGATAATTGGCCCTACTGTACGTTACAGTTATCCCTACAGTATAGTACAGTTGAAGGAATTAAATAATACTGTTCTCTTAACTATAAATCGCAGTTGGAGCATCTTGGAAATAGTATATTTCTGTTAACTAAAAATTGCAGTTAAAAATAAAAAAATGAATATCCGGACGAATTACTAAAATTTAACCAACATATATACAAATAGTTGCCACAACTATAGCCGATTTTTTTCAGTGCATGGGCCAAGCAGGTCACGTGACGAAAATTATATGTTAATCCAACCATGTAAGATAACTTTTTTGTTTATAAAATATCTTGCTCAGAATCAAGGTGCGTTCCAAAATAAACGAGGCTTTTTCAAAATAGCTATTTATAGTGGCGCTATCTTCTTATGGGAGTAGGAGTTGGAAAGGTACATCCTTCACTGACGTTCTGTCGAAATTTCATGACCAACGGACAATTAGATGCCGAGTTATTGCTTTATAAGGGACAGTGTGTTTATAGCATCGGTAGAAAAATGTACTTCGGACAAAGAGCGAATATTAAGTTTTGTTTGAAACTTGGTAAAACTTTTACTGAAAGGTTTGAATTAATGAAACAAGTGTATGGTGACAATTGTTTATTCCGTGCCAGAGTCCATGAGTGGTTTAAACGATTCAAAGAAGGTCGTGAAGACATCAAGGACGACGAACATCCCGGTCAGGAAAGTTCAACGCTTATCACTGATTTTTTTACCAAAAATCACATTTTATCCGTCAACCACTCACCGTATTCGCCTGATATGGCTCCCTGTGACTTCTACCTATTCGGAAAATTGCATTTGGCCATGAAAGGAAAACGTTTTGCGTCCGTAGAGGCCATCCAAAAGGCTTGTACCGACATCCTGAAGGACATTCCGGTCAATGACCTGAAACACTCTTTCGAAAAGCTTTTGGATCGCGCAAAACAGTGTATCGAGGCCGGAGGGGACTATTTTGAATAAATAAACTCGAATTTATCAGAACAAAGCTCCTGTCGTTTCTATTTTAGCTCAGTCTCGTTTATTTTGGAACGCACCTTGTATATCTGAAGACAATAAGAAAGTCTGTTAACTTCGTTTTAGTAAAAATTCTGAATTTTTTTTTATATTAAAGTATAAAAGTGAAGTGTTATCAACAATTACAGCTCTGTAACTATATTTCTACGAAGAATGACATATCATCTTGAAATTTTGGGAAATTAATAAAAAATTACTGAGACAGGTCTGTTATGTCTTGAATATTCATAATGATATAAATAACTTTTAATGAAAATAAGTAATTTTAGCAAATTTACAGAGCATATTTCCGACAGTGTTAGGCCAGTACAGTAGAACTCAAGATACTCGGTATTATTGATCAAATTAATTTAAAAATGTATTTTAATGCACTATGCCTTCCCCTATTCCTTCCATATGCTATTATTTATCATTTCCCAAATTCTTACCGATTTATTTTCATTAAAAATTGTATGTATGGAGAATAAAATCGATAGCCAGGGACTGAATTGTTCACGTGACCTACATCAATCGAACCACGTGACTGAATTATACATTAATTCGTTCATGATAACTTTTTTAATTTACAACGTATCTTTCTGAAAATTGGGAAACGTAACAAAAGACACTAAAGCATGTCTGTCAACTTCTAATTGTTAAAAATTTTGTTAAAAATTCGGAAACTTATCGACAATTACAGTTGTCTGTAAAATTTTTTGCAAAATTTTCCTTCCAACGAAATTGAAAGACGTTCTCTATCGTGTTCTGTAGTATTTTCCAAATTTTCAGGAAAATATTTTGTAAAATAAGAAATTTGTCTTACACGAACTTTTACAAGAAATTGGTCACGTGATCTGGTTTATCCATGGCCTTAAGTGAAGCATTACGGGGGAATTGTTACCTTACAAAAATTGTGCATACTATCCCGAGCTGTAGTTTGCTTGGTAAATAAATGTTGAACATTTTAGGTATAAATGGCAGCTTGTTAAGTATAATAACATCCTCAATTCAGTAGGGGTTTTAATTGGGCGTCGTCTCCGGGAAATTGGTTAGAGATAAATATATGTATTTACTTGCAGCATTTCAGTGTGTATTTACCTAAGTAATTTAGTCGATATGGATGGAATGGGAAA
This sequence comes from Diplolepis rosae, assembly GCA_030998225.1. Taxonomy (NCBI): domain Eukaryota; kingdom Metazoa; phylum Arthropoda; class Insecta; order Hymenoptera; family Diplolepididae; genus Diplolepis; species Diplolepis rosae. The sequence goes on along the minus strand of JAPYXD010000723.1, from coordinate 19,105,151 downwards.
AGGAGTTGTGGAACTCGAGGTGAAACTAGATTGCAAACAGTTTGTTATGATAGGCAAAACTAGTGGTTGTCAATTCCTTATATATAGAAACACAAATCATTTCGTCGCTTGGGAGCAATAAGATAGGCACCTATTGGAAAAATAAATAAATGAATCAGAAGTGCTATGAACGCACCTTTAAAGTAACAACGCTACTATAGCCAAAAGCATCCTGGAAAAAATTTATTTTCGATTTTTAATATAAATTAACCAAAAAAATGTAAAAACTTATTCAAAAAGGAATTGCTTGTAAGTAATCAATATTTTAAAATAATTAATTATATAAAAAAAATTTTTTTTTAATACATTCCTTTTTATGTGCATTTATATTATAGGTGTCTTTGTTTTCATTTTAACCTCAAAATGAACAAACAAGCAATCCGAATTTTTAAATTTTAACGAATTTCTCACAATTAATAACTTTTATATTATGAACAACTTTATTGATTTTTCCATAAAAGCTTTGTATTATAACATGGATTTTTAAAACAAATTTAATAACTACAAAATTATGACTACATCTACTGGTCAAATTTGTCTGATGTAAGGAAATTATTTGCGCAGTCGAAAGCGTCTTTTTTTCCACAGAAAGATTTTCAAATTCTTTAATATAGTAAGGATTAATATGTCTTTCTCTCTTTTCTTATTTTTTAAACTTATCATTTAATATCTATGTTATTAACATATTATTTATACTGATATCTGTAATTTCATTTTTATATTAAAAATACTCATGTTGTATATTTCCTTCAGAGTCTTGATAAGGACCAAAACTTTGGTCGAAAGGTTGACGCTTTATGAATAAACAACTGTACATGACCGGAAAGGCCACCTATTTTCTTCTCTAAATTATATATATATATATATGCTACAATATATAATATATAAATCAATATAGGCTTATACTGATTTATTTTTTTTTAATCACGATTTTATGTAAGGATCTTCTTGCTTCCTTTTCTGAATAGTTATTTTTTACCTCTTATCCTAAATAGGTATCTTCTTATATCTTTCTGTGAATCCAACCGACGATTCGACTACAATATAAAGTAATCTGAAGAATATTATTTGAGACGATGGATCAAATAGCGCGTGCAGAAATTTTTCAATCTGTCCCTGATCTGAAATAAGACGCCGCGCCCGATTTGGGCCAGGACTAGAAGGTAAATAGTTTTCCAGACCAGGCACAGTTCAAGCATATTGCAGGAATAGCAGACATGTTTTTAAACATTTCACGTTATAATGTAAAAAATGGCACATGCAATACTTTCAATATAAAGGTGGAATTTCTCATAGTTCTGACTATCTTTAGAACTAATGAAATTTAATAATACTTCTAAATGTGATACATGGAGAAACTTTTTATATCAATTTTTACTATAGTAGTTTTCAATTTAGTGAAAAACGTATCACTTTGAGAATTTTTGTTGGTAAAAATACTAAACTTTATAATAATGATATAAAACTTCAGCATAGTTCATAGCAAATTTTACTATAGTTTATACTAAAGTTTCATATCATTATTATAAAGTTTAGTATTTTTACTAACAAAAGTTTTCAAGGTGATACGTTTTTCCCTAAATTGAAAAGTACTATAGTAAAAATTGATATAAAAATTTTTTCCGTTTACTTAATTTCGCGAATACTAAAAGAAAAGGAATTTTTTTTTCAAAGATAAGTTTATTATTTTTTCAAAACATCTCAGAATAAAACTAAAATTTAGAAGTATAAACCTTCTATCATTTTTTCATTTCTAAATATACACAAATAATATTGAATAAAATAAGATATATAGATATGACAGTAATTTATACTTCTGTAAAGCCTTGCTTGCAAATTCAATCTAAAATGGATTGCGTGTAAAGCTGATATACCAAATTTTTCCTTCAAAAATACACGCTCCCTTCTGTTTAGATCTCGCGCTTCGCGCTCGGTCTTATATTCTTCGCATGCATATAAGTTTATTTCTTGTCATTTGATACTGAAGCTCAAGTCAATTTTTTAAATATTGTAGATGTGAATCACATGTTCTCAAAGTTACTAAATTTGTTGTTAATTTCAAATGGAACAGGAAATTCAATTTATTTAAGGCTTTATTAGCCTTTCTGTATACATTTCTGTAACTTTCTAATAATTTACGTGATTAAAAAAAATTTATCTTCTTCCAAACATCTGAAAAAACAAAAAGTTCGTAGACTTTTTTTAAACAAACTATTTTTTATATTAACGCTTATATTGTATCTCACATATTTTGGTTGAAGAATTGAATTTTCCATTTTCAATATTTAAAACCAAAACAAAATATAAATCTTGTCAAAAAGTCTCCTACTGAGAATTTGTAGACCTAATTTAGGCAAATAATTTTCCATCTCAACGTTTTTTTCGTATTTCACATAGTATTCTTAAAGAATTGAATTTTGGAATTTAAATAGTACTTTTTTAAATTAAAAAGAAAAATATACATCTTAGAGAAAAATGTTGCAGTTCAAATTGGGAGATATTTATGTAGTAAACAATTTTGTATCATAACTTTTTTCGTATTTCGTAAAATTTATCTGGGGAATAGAATTTAGATATTGACTTTTTTCAAGTTTCAACATACTGTTACTTTACCAATTTTGGTTTAGTCGAAAAATGTTATTAAGATAATTAGTCAAGATATATGAGAACTATCAGAAACCAGTATTCGAATTTTTTTATATCAAATTAATTAATTGAGTTTCAAATGAACTCTGACAATTTAAAAGTAAGAATTTTTTTCTCTAAACCTGAATCAGTGAAATAGTCACTGATTGTATCAGTAAAAATATATCAACTGATGAATCAGTGCCCTGCTTTGATTTCACTGAGGAATCAGTGAACGCGGCACGTGAACATAGCTTTTGAATTCGTGAATTCAAAACTTTCATCTACACTGTACTGGTTTATCGTCCCTTAAAAATAATAATAATTACGTAATTTCGTTTTAGTGTTGTTTAGCCTAAAATAAACGAGTTCATCGATCGTTAAAATATATTGCTGCTTTTATTACTCCCACCTGAAGCTTTCACTGATTCAATAAGTGAGTTCAATCTATTTCACTGATTCGTCAGTCGAATTTCACTGATTATCAGTGAAAGACTTATAGCTGCTGCCATCAGTGAATAGTCACTGCGAATCAGTGGCCGTTCACTGATTCAGATTCAGAGAGTTCATTTGTATCAGTATATTTTTGTATTTGCCCATAACATTTTACAATATTCTATTATATCTATGCACTATTTTTCGAAATGTAAGGAACTGGTTAGATAATCACGTACTTGCATTTATAGCTAGTTTATGAAATAGTAAGGTCTACATTGTATAATGAAAGTGTCTTTAAAGTTTACGTTTTGCAATCGTGAACCTTGGTCAAAATGAATGGTTAGTTGGCTACGTTTCCTCCGCTTCTGAGTAAGGTATATGATTTTATACTCTAGCTCATAGGCACGTAGTAGCATTCAAGTCTTTACTCTTCAGTAGTTATAAGAATTGTAAGTACATGAATGCCTCGTCAACCGACACTTACCGCCCACAAACTACTGGACTCTAACTTTTCCTTTATTGAAAATCAAGGGGTTTACGTTTTGTATATAGATGAAAACAAAGGCTTAAGATTACGAAGGATTATTAACTATTTCGAGAATTGCAAGGAATTATAGGAAATTTTAATGTAATATAATTTCGAAAATTACAATATATTACAGAAAACTATATGGAATTTGAACGAATAGATAAAAATTATTATGCGAATGATTGCAATGGGTTATAAAATAATACTCGACGATAACATAAAGAATTTTACAAAATTACAAGGTTTTCATAGCGATTTATAAGAATGAAAAGTAAACAGAATATTTCAAGGTAGACGGAGAAAAAAATCGGTTATATTTACTGAGTCCATAAGTTGGAATAGAGACAACATAAAAATTCTGTAAATTCAACAGATATTTCAATACAGTACTTGGCTTTTTTGTTAACATAACAAATTTGTTCATAAATGTAACGGAAATGCCTGCTAAACTTTCAAAATGAGAAATATTTTTCGAAACGTTAATTCAACAGGTATTTCTGTGATTTTCGACCATAAATATGTTAGATCTATAAAAAATTCGTGAATTTTACTGAAATATCTCCGTCTATTTTAACAAAGAGTCATCTAATGAATCAAAGAATTTCGTGGAATTAGTAACAATAACAAGTATTCACATTTAGATTGCAAAGATTTTGCAGTGGATAATGCGTCCTCCAGGGATCTTTCTTCATTTTAATCAGTTGTTTTTTACTAATTTCGATCAATAACTGAATTCAATCTATGCAGTAAGTTGTTCCGAGTCACACGACTGAGAAATCAGTTATAAGATCAACTGATTTACAGTTGAAATTGAATCACTGATTGATATCCGTGAAAAAAAACTACTGATAGATATTAAGAGAGGTTGCAATAAATTAAATGATTTACAAGGGTTTCAAATATTTTTTAAAAGCATAAGAAAGAGTATAAAATACAACTGTAGATTACAATAAATTAATAACAAATTAAATCAAATAAATTTAAGAAAATATAAGAGATTTCTATAAGATCCAGGACTTAAAAATAAATTATAAGGGATAATAGAGGATTTTCGAAAAACTAAAGCTTACTTAGCTGAAATTTTATGCGAGCATCGTGACTGAATGAGTTTTTAACCAAAATTAGTGGTTGAATTTAAAAAATATCTGTGTTTCTGTCAAATTTTATTGAAATGCTCACCTTCTCTAAAGTTGATTCACTTTGGTTTTTGCTGACTTAATTACGAATCAAGTTGTATTAGTTTCTGCTTAATTAATTAATTGTAGAGAATATTTTCCATGGAAAAATGAGCCACGATTTATGAAAATTGAATCGTTTTTAAAAAATTGATAAGAAATGATACGAAAGAAAAATTCTATTTCAAAAAACATTATTAAAACTATTATTTCTCGTAAGTTTAAAAATTTTTTGATAAAAGAAAAGTGTGGGAAATTCAATCTCCAATAAAGTTAGTCATGAAAAGTCGCAATCGAATAAAAATTTTAGTTTTTTCATGATCGGAATTGTTAGACAAATTTTAGTTGTACTTAGCAGTTTTTGAATTCGATGATTTCACGTTTAAAAATTCTCTAATTTTTTTCTGGTGCAGGATTTTTTAATTTTATTTTGTTTAAGATTAAATTTTCCACACTTTCACTAATAAAATTAAAAACAGTAGAGTTGTGGAGAATATTTTCCCCGAAAAAATAAGCCATGATTCATAAAATTCTATTCAATTCTTATAAAATAGTACAAAACGATAATAGTGGTTGAATTTTAAAAAAATATCTTAATTATGTATAGAGTTGTATTAGTTTTTGCTTAATTAATCTATACCGTTGATAAAATGTTTTTAAAATAAGAATTTTTTAAAATCATTGCATTTTAAAGATTTTCACTTATTTTAAATTTGAAATAATGAAATTGTAGAGCATATTTTCCACGGAAAAATGAGCTATGATTCATGAGAATTGAATAGTTTTTGAAAAATTGATAAGAAATGATACGAAGGAAAAATTCTATTTCAAAAAACATTATTAAAAGTATTATTTCTCGTAAGTTTTAAATTTTTTTGATAAAAGAAAAGTGTGGAAAATTCAATCTCCAATAAAATGAAACATGAAAATTCGCAATCGAATAAAAATTTTAGTTTTTTCATGATCGGAATTGATAGACAAATTTTAGTTGTACTTAGCAGTTTTTGAATTCGATGATTTCACGATTAAAAATTCTCTAATTTTTTTCTGTTTCAGAATTTTTTAATCTTATTTTGTTTAAGATTAAATTTTCCACACTGTCACTAAAAGAATTAAAAACAGTAGAGTTGTGGAGAATATTTTTCCCGAAAAAATAAGCCATGATTTATAAAAATTCAATCATTTTTTTAAAAAATAGTAAAAAACGACAATAGTGGTTGAATTTTAAAAAATCTTAATTATGAATCAAGATATATTAGTTTCTGTTTAATTAATCTAGATAGAAGACAAGAAGTTCCAAAAGAAGTTGAAGGTTCTACAGAATATTATATAATAAAATGAAAGGTTTAAAATATTTTTACAAAGTTGCAAGAAATCACAACGTATATATGAAATTATTAAAAAATATCTGATAAAAGTAGTAGCAAAATATTCTGAAATATAATATATATTTACATGTCAGTCATTGGAAGTTGTGTTTATTTTAATAATTTGATTTTGATTAGTTTCAACAAATTATCCAAAATCATAAAACTGATTACTTTGTAAAGGCCGATATTGCAACGTTTCATGATTATAATCATTTTCTCCCATGATTATCTGTGAGTTCTCCTAAACCCAGTAATAACCATAAGCACACAACTTTCTTATTTGAAATTGTCTTTTTCTTGAGGTTGTGTCTTTTACGATTGCAAAGTGTAAGGACTTGAGATATACCAGCATAGTGAAATATATACAAGTTTCTTTCCTAAGTACCCTTAACTATCAATATATCTGACTTTTTGCCTACATATTCCTGTTTACTGAAATACTAAACGCGTATCTTAACCTCAGTGAAGATTGAAACCGCAACTTTCATCCAAGGCAGATCAGGTTCTCTCCGTGAACGTGTAATTCGAGCGAGATATACTGTCGTTTAGGGCAAAGATCTGTTTTACTTAAATAAACTTGATGAACCACCAGAATTTTCATACAATTATAGCAAAATAAGATCTCGTTTTCTATTCCACGTTTAATCATTCTGACTCTAATTGAACTTATATCCCACCTAATATTAATAAATTTATTCAATTACAAATCTAATCAGGTTACAAATTACTTTCTATAAACATATTTCCCAATGCAATGATTATTTTATTGTCCAAATAAGGCCATGGATTAACTAAATCACGTGATATCGGTAATTGCAATTGCATTGTTGAAAATAATATTAAATTTTATACACATTTATATATGAAATTTAATATTTCTGTATACGGAGAAAAATAGTTCGAGAAACTTTACGAAACTTTTGAACAGAGTTGGGATAAATGAAGAAGTTGGAGATGATTGAAAATTATTGCAATAGTATGTGATGTACTGAATGTTAAAGAATGCACCACAGTTCAGTAAACTTTTAGAATGTAGAATAAAGTTATAAATTGTAGGTGACAAATTATATAAAAAATATTTAATAATCTTCAACTTGTCCAATTTGATTGATTTTAGGTTTCTATGCGTTTGTATCCAAAACACATTGAATTTTATTCTAAAAATTTAGGAAATGGTAGAGAAGATAAAAACAGATATAGATAGACAACTTTTGGTTTAGAAAATTGAAAAAATGCAATTTTAGCAAAACCGATAAAATTTTTTTTTTTTTTTTGTTATCAAAACTTGATATATTTTGGACGTAAATATGTATAAACTGGAACAAGTTGTTTTTAGAAATTAATTACTTTTTCCAGGTATCACATGCCCTTAATGTAGTTGTCGTGCCAAAAATCAGGTCTTTGAAAAAAAAAAGTTTTCCTATGATTTTGAAACTTATGATGAAATTATCAGATGTGTCTTATGAAGAAATAATAATTTTTTATGAACAAAAATGTAAAACTTGAGAAAAATAATTCTCTTTATAATGTTTTTTGTAATAGAACTTTTCCTTACTATCGCTTCTAACCAATTTTTTAAGAATGATTGGATTTTCAAAAGTCATGGCTTATTTTGCAAGGAAAAATATTCTTTACAATTTAAAAGTAATATTTTCAGTGGCTGAAATCGTTAAAAGAATGTTTTAAAAATAAACATTTTTATAAGTAAATGCATTTTAAAAAATTCCCACTTACTTTCGAGATTAGAAATAATAGAATTGTAGAGAATATTTTTCTCGAAAAAATAAAGCATGACTTATGAAAATTTAATACTTTTTGAAAATTTATAAGAAACGATAGGAAGGAAAAATTTAATTACAAAAAGCATTATTAAAAGTATTATTTCTTGTAAGTTTTAAATTTTTTTGATGAAAAAAATGTGTGGAAAATTTAGTTTCCAATAAAATGAGTCATAAAGAGTCTCAATCGAATAAAAATTATAGTTTTTTTATGGCTGGAATCGATACACAAATTTTAGTTGTTTTTAGCAGTTTTTAGATTCGATGATTCCACCAGTAAAAATTCTCCAATTTTTATGTGGTTCAAGATTTTGTTATCTTATTTTGTTTGAGATTAAATTTTCCACACTTTCACTAAAAAAATTGAAAACAGTAGAGTTATGGAGAATATTTTCCTCGAAAAAATAAGCCATGATTTATAAAAATCCAATCATCGTTTTTTAAAATTGTAAAAAACAATAATATGGTAAATATCTGTGATACAAAAAATTATTAAAGCCATCATTTTTAGTAAGTGTGAATGTTGTTTTCATAAAATATAATGTTTTTTCTTCTACAAAATACGACTGATAATATCATTTCAAGTCTGAAAATCATGAGAAAACTTTATTTTCATTTTAATTATTATTTTTTAAACAATCTTACATACTCTAATTGCAGATACCAAAATTAGATTGATTTTGAGGTTTCTGCATGGTTGTGTCCAAAATACATAACATTATGTTTTCCAAATTGCGGAAATAGAAGAAAAGATAAAAACTGACGTAAATAGACAACTTTCTGTTTTGAAAATGAAAAAAGGTTCAATTTTAGCAAAATCTATCGGAAAAATAATTTTTATTATTTAAAAAAGAAACAAAGTTGTCTAACTACCTTCGTTTTTATCTTCTCTATCATTCCATAAATTTTAAGAACAAAGTTTTACGTATTTTGGGCGCAAAAATGTAGAAATTGAACCAAGCTTTTCACACAAACTTGCAACGATACTCAAGTACACTCAGTTAGAAATTTCTGTATTAAACTTCCATTACATATAATGGGAGTTTTTTTCAGTAGCGTATATTAAATTTAAAATATTTTCATCTCAAAAAATACAAACTTTTATTTTTGAAAATAATCACAGATGTGTATATATTTTAATAATGTTTGCTAATTTTAATATATTTTGATTGAAAATTTATCAAATTTAATATAAATGTATATTCATTTTTCATAATATACAAACCTATTCATTTTAATTTACCACTTGTGTATTAAAATTTATTAAAATAATTAATAAGATTTTTAACAGTTTTAACAGTTTTAAGCATCACACCTGCTCAAATATAACCTTATAAAATAACATTTATATCGATTACACAATACGAATGTGATCAAATTGCAGAGTTCATTATATTGTTTCTACCAACTGTTAATAAGTTGAGACTTGAAGGTCATGATTGGCTAGTTTCGTTCAATCGGAACGGATTCACGCTATAATCTGTTTCAATGGGCCGGAACGCACCGGAAACGCTCGGACGTTGCCTTTGTTTCATGATACTCTACTTAAACTCCTGATACTGACAATATATTATTGTCATTGCCATTTTTGGGCATTTTTGACATTTTTACCATTTTTGTCATTTTGGCCAGCTGTCATTAGCAGGTAAATTTCAACTCTAAGACACTCCATCTGAATGATCAAACGAAGAAAAGGTTCTAGTCAGACTCGTTTTTAACAAAGAAAGTTTGAGGCGTCGGCCGCATGCAGTTTTTGAAATTAACCTCATCGCTCTACCATTTCTGCTCTTTTTTATTCATCAACGTCAAGCAAAATACAGGCAAAATACAGGCGACATCCGATCCTCAGACTGATGATCATTGTCCGAAGGAAGCTTATGCGTGGCTGCTCTCGAAAAAACTTGCTCTTCATTCGTCCTCGCTCTCTTTCTTTCTTTAATTTTTCTACCCATCTCTCTTCATACCTCCCTTTTCATTTATTTTCCTTTTCTGATTCCTTCTTTCTTCTTCTCTCTCACTTTTTATTCCCTCTATCCTCTTATTACTCTTTCTTCTTTTTTTTTCTTCTTCTCTTCTTTCTCCTTCCTCGGTTTAGTTTCTCTCTCCCTGGATATGGTATCGAGGCAATCCAAGTTGATCAGAATTAAATTAATCTGCAACGATCGAAAGTAATGAGCGATGCGGTATGAGAGGATTGAGGATGGGTAGGGAGGAGAGGGGGGAAGAGAGATGCTGGCACGAACGAAGGATAGGAGCGATCCAAGGATCGTTTCAAGTGCATCCAGTTTAGACAACCTCCTCGTGAAGACAGCCTGCTTTACCGATCGTAACGGAACACGAGTAACGCCTCGTAAACCTGTTCTCGAAGTGGACGGAATAGCATTTTCTCATGTAGGCAACGTCGTGAGGATACTTTCGATGTATGGTACAATCAGGGGAATTCGATTTAACATGGCGTACAGTATTTTTAATGAGGCAGTAACTTTTGTCACTCACGTCCAAACCTCAATTGCATTAGAATGTTACCGATAATACTATGAATTTGGTATCTTTATGATGAGGAGTATCGACAAGACTTCGTCTCGTTTTATACTTTACATTTTTCATCGTTTTTTTTACTTTAACCACCTTGGAGATATATTATATTTCTTTTAACTTGTTTATTGTCTCTTGTTCTGCTTTGATAGAAAGTATTTTTAATTTTGGTTAAATTAGACAGGCCGAGAAAAATTGACTTTTTTTTTTAGGCAAAGATCAAACTAGGTGACCCTGAAGAATTTTGATGTCTTAAAATGAATCTTTTATTTGAATTTTTCGTATACGATAGGATTTAGAGATATTCTAACCTAAAAGCTTTAAAATGGCCATTTTCTGCCATGTTTGAAACAATATAATTCGAGCAGGGAATTATTTTTCTTGTAATCACTTACGCCATTGTTTAGCAATCCTTTTTTACTTTTCATTTCCATTTTGGATCATCCTGAATCGATTTTTTTTCTCCGAGATATGGTACATTAGCCATTTCAGTGTCGCAATGAAAAAGAGTTTGGTGTCTACAGGTTTTTGAGTTTTCTGAATCTGAATTTGAGCTCGGATTAGTAAAATTCGAGATGGCGGACCAAAATTTTAAGAAATACTTGGTTTTGTACAAGAATTAGAGTATTAAGGTTAATGTGCCATATCTCAGAAAAGAAAAATCGGTTTGGGATAGTCATAACGGTCATTAATATATGAAGAAGATAAAGTAGTATTTTAAATACTAAATATTATGAATCTCTATTCGAGAAATTGAAAGTACGAGAAAATGATATTATGATTACTAAGTTGTCTAAAAATAATTTGAATAAGATAAATAATGAATATCACATTTTGGAAAGCATGTTTGAGAAATTCATATTATGAATATGAACTTGCCAGAAACCTCACGACGCGCAGCAAAAATCAAAACATTAATTCTCGGTTTTTCATATAATTTGTTTCAGAATGTCGTCCGAGTACTTCCGACGTTATCCGAATAGCTTCGTAGACTCGAATCCAAGTCTGGCCAACTCAGTAGTGGCTTATAAGCGACATTTATTTCGGAATGTGGCAAGCGGGAATAGCCGAGAGGCTTTAGGCGTTAGGAATGCGTTTAGTTAATGTATATATAGGTAGAGTTAGGGGGTTCGAACCCAAAGGCGGATTCTGAAATTTAATTTCAAGCGTATGCGAATATAAATAGTGTAGCATTGTGTACTTAAATATATGAACATAAATAAGGTATGATAATAATATTTGTGTATGTGTTTCCACTGAAACCTCTCCCCTCTTCTGAGTGCCCAAAGCTCTCTCCCTCTATCTTCCTCTTGCTTCGCACGCGTTAGAAAAAGACACCTCAATCCATAACCCGGAGACGTCCCTTCTGAAGGTCAAACTTTTTGGTGGAGTGAGTGATTTTTCATATAGTGGTTTTCAGATTCACATATTCTTTGATTCGCTTCGAAACTTTGATATAGTAAATTTCAAATCCTCGTAGGTTTTATAGCAGTTAGTAAAACATATATTCCATTTATTCAAACGAAAATATTAATTTCGCCGCTTGAAAACCACTATATTAATTTCTGATACGTAAACCCTGTTTGCCTCACTTTGAAACGATATTATACTAAAATATGATTCACTTTTACGATTTATTCTAACGAAAAGTCTCTCAGTGTAAAAGACAGTGCTAAGCGAGGGCGTAAGCAGATTTTAGAAAGAATAATTGGCTGCTCGTGTTTTATTCTTGCAAAAATGGCTGAAAATGGCCATTTTTGCATTAGGCCTGTCTTATGCAAAAGCAACTTATCTCAATTATCATCACTTTGACCTTGAGTTTTTACATTCTCATCATGGATGAGAAGATATTAGTTTTATGTGAAAAATGACTTTCGAAAATTTCATCAAATCTTTACGTTTTAAGACCCCTTGAGTCAGAAAAGGTGGTTTTTATGACAGTTTTTGTCTGTCTGTCTGTCTGTCTGTAGGTCGTACATTCGATAACTCTCGATAGCATTGAGTTTGGGCACACTTTATCGGAGCCGAAAAAGTAAGGACAAGTTCGTTAACCAGCCATATCCAACCAAAATTGAGGAAACTAGACCATTTTTTATGTTTTTGAAAAAATAAAAAATTCTAATACTGGTTTTTGATAGTGCTCATAAATATCTACAAATTATCTTCATAACATTCTTTGATTAAACCAAAATTAGAAATGTTATAGCATGTTAAAACGTGAAAAAGTCAATATAAAAATTCCATTTTCCAGTTAAATTATACGAGATATGAAAAAAAGTTATCATACAAAATTATTTGCCTAAATGAGATCTACAAATTCTCATCAAGACATTTCTCGACAGAATGTATATTTTATGTTTTGAATATAAGAAACACTATTGTAAAAATTCCATTCTTTTGCCTAAATATGTGATATGCTTATTAAAAAGTTACAGAAATGTATACAGAAAATCGAGCGCGAAGCGCGAGTGTCATGATTTTAAAAATGTTTTTGAAGGTGATAAAATAATTTTATTGTTTTAAATTTTTATCATAACTTTATTTAACCTTTCTAAAGTATAAGCAAATTTTTATTTTTTTATCTCCTTCCAAAATGGTGGCTCAGGATAATTTTTCGTCTGTCGTCTTCGGCGCGAGGTCTAAAAGTGCTCTATTTATCACACATCAACCATTGATCTGAAACAAAAAAATTAAATTTCTTTCTTTTTATAACATATTAACGGGAAGTATAAACCTAAAACACTAAAAAAACCATCAAATTCAATATAAAATAAGTCTTTGAATATTAAGTTAGAATTTTGGGCCATTTTTTTGACATTTTTGACCCCCAAAAAGTATTTTATCAACGCGAAATATCTGAAATTTTAGATTTATCCTTCCAATAATAATGTAGAGAAAAGCCTCTCAAAATTTCAGATAAATCGGTTGATAACTTTTCGAGTTACAACACGAGCAGTTTTTAAAAATACAGTTTCGAGATAATCGCGTTTAAAGTTTTAGTACAGTATAACGACCAGTTTTAGTTACTTACCGATTAATCTGCAATCCCAGGTCCATACAATAGTCCTTTTGAGTCTTCGAAAATTTGATTTTCTTCAATATGTTGCTGTTTGCGAGCTGTACGATTTTTTGAAATTTTTACATGCACAGAAAAAAAGTCTTAAATTTATTACGTCTAATAGACGATTTTGGCTTAAATTTAGCCACCTTGTGTATAAGCGCATAAGTCTGTCCTTCTCTAATGGTCTAGTTTTTGTTACATCTTAAAGTTAGCCAATTTTTAGACTTGAATTAAAACTTTTTTTTACAGTGTGGATTTCCCCCCTTAAATGAATTGAATTTCCTGTTTCACTTAAACTCAAAAACAAATTTAGTGACTGAGAAAATGTGTAATTCACATCTTCTGTAATATTATAAAATTGATTTGAGCTTCAGTATCAAATTATAAGAAATAAACTTAACTGTATGCGAAGAGCATAAGACCGAGCGCGAAGCACGAGGTCCAATAAGAACGAGCGAAGTGAACTGCACGCTAAGCGCGCGGTGAGAATGTTACTTGAAATTTGACCAACAATTTTGTGTAGGAAAAACCATTTTCTGATATGATTAGAAATTTTGTCATAAATTAGGAAAAAGGATCAGTTTGAAAGGAAATATTTTCATAATATATATATTTATATAATATTTAGTTTCACTTTAAAAACATCGGTTCTTTGAATTTGAATCAGTGAAATTCCACTGATAAAATAGCTCAAAATGGGTCAGTCTTTCATTTCAGTGACAATCAGTGGTGTTCCACTACAACACAGTGACATTGTCGCTGATGTTAATCAGTAAAACTCGATTAATAAAATATATTTTACTGATAAAAAGTGATAATTAACTGATTTTCAGGGGAATACCATTGATTTTCATTGAAATTTCCAGTGAAGTGAAAGAGTAACCCTTCATCAGCTATTTCATTAGTGAAATCTTACTGATTTGAATTTAGAGTTTCGTCTGACAATTTTATAGATAAAATCCACTAATTTGAGTAGGAAAATTTATTTGTTATATAATTAAAAAATTTTCTATTATTAGCGTTGGAAAAGATTAGTCAAATAAGTAAAATACAAGGCGCGAATCTAGGATATTAAATAACATTCCAATTGATCTTACTACATCCTAAATCTGAATCAGTAATATTTTAACTGACTTGAATTCAGTGACCTTTCTTTCTCAATAAAATCTATAATTTTTCACTGATTACTAACAAATGACTGATTCAATAGCCAAAAATTTACCACTGATTTTAATTCAGTTAAATTTCCACTGATTCACATTTAAAGAGTAGTTTTCCTATATAATTCAACTGAATTTGCTTAATAGTTTGCGATCTTACCAGTTTTCATTCAATGTAAGAAAAGTGTTAAGGTACACAGAAAAAAAATAGTCTTAAATTTGTTACGTCTAACAGAAGATTTTGGCTTAAATTTAGCCACCTTGTGTATAAGCGCATAATTCTCTCCTTCTCTAATGGTCTAGTTTTTATTACATCTTAAAGTTAGCCGATTTTTAGACTTGAATTAAAACATTTTTTTTACAGTGTAGTTCATCCACAAAAAGTAGTTCTCAGGCAAAAATGGATAATTTTGCTTTCAAGAATAGCAATATTATTATTGAAGGGATAATCTGAGAGAGGAAAGATTATTTCCTCAGAAAAAAATTTGAAACGGTAAAAAATAATGCATTTAACAAATTTTATTTTCACTCGAACTTTTGTTCTTATCGCTTTATACCAAATATTAAAAAATGATGTGATTCTAATAAATCACTGATCATTTTTTCAGGAAAAGGATTCTCTAAACTCAACTGTTTTCCACTTTTTTTAAAAAATCAATTACAGTAAAACCTCATTTATCGGGACGCTCTTGAAATGTAAACTCCTCGTTTATCGGGATTTGAAGGGGCTCCCCACTACCACCTACAGTCTCATGGTGGGTTGCCATGACACTTGTTGTATGTTGACATTTAGTAATGGTTATGTACAATGCAAAAAGTGCACGTGTACATAAGTTGTAATGTATTTGCAAATTGTGTAAATTTATTTGGTTTTTCATGATGGAAAATGAAGACAGAAATACAAACGAAGGTATGTAAAAAAATTGACATAATAAAACTCCTGCAAATGAAGCATCTGAAAACCATGTCACTATGTCACTATGTACAAGGAGTGGTGGCTGGAGGAGAAACAAAATGTCCCGATAAATGAGGTTGCGAGATCCCGATAAGTGAAGATCACGATAAATGAGTGTCCCGATAAATGAGATTTTACTGTATTACTAAATTCTGCAGTTTGTTTCTAATTTTTTTCTGAAAAAATGATCCGTGATTTATTAGAATCACATCCTTTTGTAAAATTTGATACGAAAAAAGTTCGGTAAAAATAAAAATTTGTTAAATACATTATTTTTCTACATTTCAAATTTTTTTCATGAAAATTAATCTTGCCTCTTTCAAATTAGACATTCAATAATAATATTGCTATTCTTGAAAGCAGGATTATCTATTTTTGTTGACTTCTAATTTTCGTGGATGAATTACTTTAAAGAGACTATTTTATAGCATGTAAAGAAATACGGAAATTTAGTGAAAATGTTGGAAAAATTTACTTAGGTTGTTTTCTTAAAAAGTTACCAACTTTTATTGGTTTATTGCGCCCTTAAAATTTCGGGAAAATTCACGGAGAAACGTTTGAAGTATAATTTTTGTAATAAATAAAAAATATGAGTGAGGTATTTAAAATGCATATTTTAGCATTTCTGTAAAATAAAATTCAATTTTCCCTTGAATTTTTTATTCAGTAATAATGAAAGAATCGCACAAAATATAAAAAGAGTTAAAAATGCACTGTCACAAATTCAAAAGAAACCGATTTTACTAATTTCAAGCTTGAAATTGTTTTAATTAATTTTAAACAGTATCTCAAAAATGAATATTAGCCAGAACTCGTTTCAAACTTTAATCTCCTTTGAATTCATTATCCTGTGAATTCAAGAGCCATTTATTTGATATTTACCAAGGTTGTTATATTCAGAGAAAATTGGTAATTATACTGAAATATCTATTCATTTATTTTTTGAATTTCGTTATAAAATTCATATTTATTCTATTAGAAAAATCTTTCAGGTTATCCGATTTTTTACTTTTTTTATGCGTATTTATTTCTAATGCAGTGGAATTATATTGTGCAATATTTATAATTTAGTTAATAGCTGAATTTATAGTCAAACCCACTGATATTTAATTGAATTTTGTAGACTTTTGAGTTTTATTAATTAATTTGCAATTTGATTAAATATCATCTTAAATTCATTTGAATTTTGTTGCAGACAATTTTAAAACAACGCAAATTATATTTATGATGATGACATCTTTCAAGCTCAATTTTACTGCAAATTGTACAGAAATTGATGTATGTTATTAAACTTTTTTCAATATATTTATCTCTGCTTATTTCGTGTTGAATTTTATTTTGAGAAGAGAAAAGTGCACTATACTTAAAAGTATAAACTATGAAAAAAGATGGAAAGGAAGAAATAGAAGGTAGATCATCTTCAATCCAAGTCTCGTTTTCTCGCAGTTGATCTATAGCTGTACCCTTTGGCGTTCTGTGACGAACGAATGAAAAAAGGCTTCGTATGTAGCGTGTAGAATAAAAAGAGTTACCGACTTGTCTGACCACATACGACATTTTTCCCTGACATGAAACTGTGATTACTACTAGTGCACTCGAGGCTATTCAATCTACAGAATGCGACTGTAAAAGGGAAAGTAACATGGAGATTCAACTTCTGTGATATGAATAGCTAATTTTTCCTTTCCCGAGTTACACTTTTTTCAATTCTCATAACTCTTATTCATCATTGTGATGTGCCGGCAAAAGTTCTGAGAGACAGGATGTTTTAATTTTATGTTCCTTTGTTTTCTAAGTAATGATATTATGTAAAGGAGAATTTAAGAGAGCTATGCTTGAAATTATTATGCGACTTGCACCTAATGAACTTATTACATTCTCATCATCAATGAGAAGGTATTAGTTTTAAGTGAAAAATAAATTTCGAAATTTTCAGCAAATCTTTATGTTTTGAGACCCCTTGAGTCGGAAGAAAACGGTTTTACGAAATTGTCTGTCTGTAGATCGTATACTCGATAACTCTCGATAGAATGATCTGACAAAAATTGTGGAAATAAGAGCACTTTTTGTGTTTTCGAAAAAATCCAAAATTCCAATACTGGTTTCTGATAGTTCTCATAAAACTCTACTAATTATATTTATAACATTTTTCGATTAAACCAAAATTAGGAAAGTTACAGTATTGAACCTTGAAAAAAGTCAATATCTAAATTCCATTTTTCAAATAGATTATACGAAATACGAAAAAAAGTTATTATACAAAATAATGTTGAGGATGATGGCCTTTCATCCTCAACATTAGTAACTGAAACTGGTAACAACTGAAAAAAAATTTTTGTGAAGTTATGATACACAATTGTTTACTATATAAAGATCTATAAGTTTGAACAGAAATATTTTTTCTTCAGATGTATATTTTTAATTTAAGATATTGAAAATCGAAAATTCAATTTTTTTAACAATAATATAATATGTGAAATACGAAAAAAATGTAAGTTTGCAAAATTGTTCGTTTCAATAAGATCTACTTTTGTCTGACGCACACTCAGAAAAAATATTTGATTGAATCAAAAAAATTATTTGTTTGGAACACTTTCTTTGACGTAAAGAAATGTTTTGTTTTAATGAAACAAAACTTGTTTAATTCGAACAAAATATCTTTGGAACAAATAAATATTTTTTCGAATCAAATAAATTTCTGCCTTAAATCAAACAAATTATATCTTTAACCATATATCAATGCATAAATTTCTTTGTTTTGAAGAAAAATTAATTTGATTTAAACAAATATTTATTTGGTTCAAAGATATTAAAGAATCAAACAAATTTTATTTCATTTAAACAAATCCTTTCTTTAAATCAAAGAAAGTCGTTCAAAAACATGATTTTCTTTGATTCAATCAAATCTTTTTTCTGAGTGCATAGTTTCTGATAAAACGTATATTTTTCATTTTAAAGAATTTGAAATCTTTCTGTAGAAAAAAAAAATCATTTGCTTAAAAACGGTATACGAATTTTTTTTCCTTTTTAGGATATTTGGAACAAGATAGATTATTTTTAATCATCTAAATTATTAGAAAGTTACAGAAATGTATACAGAAAATCGAGCGCGAAGCGCGAGTGTCGTGATGGGAATGTGCATTCTTTAAGGGGGTCGTCTAGTGTGAAGGCCGTATTTTTATGCTTTTTTTGACAGTCATTATTTAAAAAACCATTCAAGTAAAATAATTTTTGAATTTTATTCCTTCTTTGAGTACATTTGGACAAACTTTTAAAATTTTTTGAACCCAATATATTGAATAATATCGGAGATGCACCGCTCAACAGGAAGACGTAAAAAAAAAGTTGCTCCACTGCTGCCATGATTCCGGGCGTTCTAATTATCTGAAATCAAAAAACCCAACGCCATTTTATTCCTGAGACTTAAAACTGCAAAATGAACTAAAATAAAGTTCGAATTCCAAAAAAAGTATTTTTTTGCTTCACCAAAAAAAAAATCTTAGTTTTTCGACTATTTTTTGCGTCTATATAATTAAAAAAAAAAAACTAACGAAGCAATCTTAATTATTTTAGCTTAATTTGTAGTTGGACATGTACTAAAGATGCTGTAAAAAGTTGAGCATTAACAGTGAAATAGTTTTTGAGGTATCCTGGCAGCAGTTTTGAAAAAAACGCGTTTCAAAGTTGGTGTACATTATTCATAATCCGCATACTTGCTCCGGTTTACAAGTGCAAGTTTATAACGGCTTCGAATTTTCAAAAATCCATTTATCCACGTCTTCTAAACATGTTTTAGACGTGATTTATGAAAAAAAAAAAAAACCGATTTTTTTACCCGTCACACTAGACGACCCCGTTAATGCTGATAGAGCCTTAAGGAAATTTAATTTTCTGTTTCATTTGAAATTAAAAACAAATTTAGTATAACTTTGAGAAAATGTAATTCACATCTACAATATTATAAAATTGACTTGAGTTTCAATATCAAATTAAAAGAAATAATCTTATATGCATTGACATTCTCTTTTTTTTACATTTTCTTACCTTTTTTACGTTTTATTATATCTATCATTGATAATGTTTAAATAAAGAAAATAAGAAGAAACTGACCCTATGCCAAATCAACAAAAAATGAATACAAATTCTATAATTTTTGGGTTAATATAATAGCAGACATTTTATCAAACATGTTACGTTATAATTGTTATTTATCTTTTTTGTTGCAGGTGAGTTTTTGCTGTTATTTTTCGTGATCTCTCAAATTATGGTAAGAACAAATTTTAATTGCATCCTAAGCAAGCTAATTAAATTTTGAGGGTGAAATTTTAACTTTGAGAACTTGATCTGAACTAAATGTTTTATAGAATTTCCAAATACTGAGAAATTTATCTAAAATATAAAATCATAAACGTCTATTTTTTAAGTATCTGAAATCACTGAAATATTCTAGACGATTTCACAAGGTTTGAAAAAATTGCAAAGATTTTATTTAACTTTTATCTGATCTTTATGCAATTTAACGCTCCAATAGTTCACAAACAAACCTAAATACAGAGTTTATTCGAGGATTTTAAAGGATTTGATTATACATGGAGAAAAAAAAATTGTTGTATTAACCAACCAGATTGTTGATATAGAACTGAAAAAATTTTTTTGCTTTCCCACCAAATTTTCAGTTTTCCCAACAAACCTATTAACAAACAATAGAGTTTGTTATTACTTTTTGCTTGACAAAACTTTTTGTAAGAAGAACTAAAATTTTTTTGAGACGGAAAAAAAAAGTTTGTCAGTTCGATATTTTTCTCCGTGTGAGGTATACCTAGAGATTTCAACAGATGTCCAAGTTCTTGTAAATTTAAACAAATTGTTATTAAATACTTTTTAATTTACTTCATTTCAAGTAGTAAAAAAGACAATTTTTATGAAAAAACTCGTTTGTGTTGTGTTTACTTAAACAGTATAAAGTATATAAAAAACATCATAGGAAGTAGTATTATTCTATCAAAATGGCCACCCTGTAAAAGTGAAGCGGAAAACAAAATGGATAATTTTATAATCAAATAACTCATTTTTTTCATAAAATTAAAAATTTTTCTGCATGTCACCAAAAAATAAAAGTTTTTACGGACTATATCGGAGGTTCCGCGGAAAATGACACATATCCTACATGTTTTCAAATTGTAAAAGGGACAAAATAGTAGAAATTTGTCGAACATCTGCTTAGGTGCGCAATAAATACGGTGAATATTAACAAGAGTAAAAAAATAATATCCCGAATTGTACATTTGTCACGTAAGCCGAATATTTATGTGAAAAGACATTTTTGTGCTTTGAAAAATGTATTTTCGTAAAAGTCACAAAAGTGTCGAAACTTGCATGCGCCACAGAATTGAACAATAGCAATGTAGGAGAAAAAATAGAAAAACAGGTCTAAAAGGTTTTCAATATTCGAAACATATAAGGTCTAAATCAAGTTTTAGCTTTGAAAAGCAGCAAATAGGGATCAATTCAGGTTCTATTGGGTTGGCAACAAAGTCATTTCGTTTGTTTCATGATTTTCAAAGCAAGTTTATCAATACAAATAACAAACATTAATCAATTATGTATTGACATTTTGTTCAATGACCTTTTGCCATCTTTCAGTCAGCTTCATAGGGGGCTTTCACATAATACGTCACGCGATTTTTAGCTATTTTTACCCCCCCCCCCCCCTGTCACACATGGTCGCAAACCTCAGCCCCCCCCCCTCGATGTCACGTCACACCTCTTAATTTTATAAAATATTTTTCGTTAACGCGTACAAAATCCAATAAAAAAAGAAGCTATTAATTATTATTGTAGATAATCTTTTCAAAACATTTTTTCAAATTTTGTGGGTACACCTTTAATGTGTGACGTAACGCAGAGGGCAGACCCCCCTCCGAACATGTCACACCACGTCACAATTTGCAGACACCCCCCCCCCCCCTCCCATAAACTGCGTGACATATTATGTGAACGCCCCCATAATCCCGCTTTCGTAGAAATTTTGGTTCTTAGAGGCAAAAAACTGCATCAACTCATTTTTGACAGCCTTTTCCATTCAAATAGTTTTGAAGTGAACGGAATAAATGATAATTGTATAGTGCAAGGTCAGAACTATACAGTGGATGAGGCATTATTTCCCAGCCTAACTCCAATAATTTTTTGCGAGTAACCAAAGATGTACGAGGTCTGTCTGGAAAGTATCGGGCCTTCCTGTATATCTCCGCGCCATAGTGTTCGAGCGACCTCTGCGGGGCATGAACGTCAACAGTAAAGCCTCACGAACCTATCGGTTTCTTGCTGACATCTGCCGGACGTATAGTTCATGCGCAGCGTGTCTTTGTTTACAAGGATATTTTTGAGTTCGGCGGATTTTATGATTGTTAAAAATGACTGAAAAACAAGATCAACGAATTTGCATCAAATTTTGTTTTCAACTCGGAAAAACGAGTTCGGAAACTATTCAGATGATGCAGAAGGCCTTTGGGAATGAGTGTATGAGCAAAACAAGAATAAAAGAGTGGTATAATCGTTTCAAAGGAGGCCGCACTTCTGTTGATAGTGATTCTCGTTCTGGCCGACCTTCGATGACAAAAACATTGGATAATATTGAGCGGGTGCGACTTGCGATTGAAGGTGATCTCGGAATACCGAAAACTACTGTTTGGGAAATTTTGAACAAGATTTTAGGAATGAATCGCGTGTGTGCGGTGAGTGGCTTCTTCACCACGATAACGCGCCAGCGCATTCATTGAATCTTGTGCAGCAGTTTCTGAGTAAACACAATATCGCATTGCTTCGACAACCTCCGTACAGTCCCGACATAGCCCGCTGTGACTTTTGGCTGTTTCCAAAATTCAAAAAAACCACTCAAAGGACAGCGATTCGATGACAAAACGACGGTTGAAAATAATGCGACGAGCGTACTCAAGGCCATCCCTAAAAGTGAGTTCCAGGACTGTTTCGAGAAGTGGAAACATCGCTGGAACTGTGTTATTCAATCAAGTGGGGATTACTTTGAAGGATGCCACCCGCCCGATGATGAAGAATAACGCCAGCGCGGAGATATAAAGGTAGGCCCGATACTTTCCGGACAGACCTCGTATGTGGTTTGGCGTTATCATGATGGAAGATGACGCCTTTACGAGTTGACAGTTCTGGCCGCTGTTCCTTCATTTCTTTGTCCTATTTCATTAGCTGGAAATAGTAGACATTCGAATTGATAGTTTGGTTCCTTGGGAGCAGCTCAAAATAAACAATACCTTTGAAATCCCAACAAACACTCTGCATAACCTTCTTTTGATGAATATTGGTTTTTGATGTCGATTGTGCAGGATCGTCTCGCTTGCTCCATGATATTTTTCGCACGATGTTATCGTAAACAACCCATTTTTCATCGCCCGTTATGATTCGCTTTAAAAATCGATTGGTTTCGTTACGTTTCAGCAGTGAATCGCAAATGGAAATTCGTTTGGTGAGTTGAATTTCGTTCAGTTTGTGAGGAACCCAAATCTCAAGCTTAATAACGTAACCAAGTTGTTTTAAATGTCTTTCGACGCATGTATGTGATATGTTAAGCTACTCTGCGATCTCTCGTGTCGTACTACGCCGGTTATTTTCTATCATTGCTTTTAATTCACGTCGTCAACTTCAGTTGGGCATTCAGCGCTTGATGCATCTTTGAGGTGAAAATCTCCAGAACGAAAACGAGCAAACCAATTCTGGAACTGGCGTTCTGTTAATGATTTTTCACCATAAACACCATACAAATTTTTCTGAGCTTTCACTGCGTTTTTACCTCTTCGGAAGTAAAAGAGTAAAATGTGACGATAATGATCGTCTGGAATCTTCATTTCAAATCAATTAAAAACAATAAATAAACAACAAAACTTGAAACTTTTTTTTTACTGAATAATCTATGAAACGTCAGCTGTCAAAAACGATATGCGGTCTGAAGTTTATAATGGAGAAGAATAACTTCGAAGGACTCAAGTCATCTAGCGGAAAAAAGCGAAATGACTTTGTTGCCAAGCCAATAAATAATTCGAGGAGTATCAAAGCAGAGTTAAATTTCGATTCGGGTACTGATTTACTCGGAGCTCGTAAAAAACGTGACTGAATAGTTGCACTAGTTTGTGTGGAGCATTGTCATGTAATATCACTTTCTCTGCAACCGTTTCTTTAATCTGAAATTCACGATAAACCATTTAACGTTTTAATCTGTGAAAAGAGTTGGTTGAGGTTGAATCGCGAATCGGTTATGCTATGTACACAATCCTGGCTCTCGGTCACGAAGTTCGTGGAGCATAAAGGATTTTAGGTGATTGTCCTATGGAGCGCACTGCTCTCTGTGCAGTCTGCAGATCTTGCGAAAGAGAAAGTCGCAAGTAAGAGGGTACAACTCGAATGATTATCCCGATATCAAATACCACGAATCGCACTTTGCTCTTGTCCGCCGCCAACCGTTATGCCCGTCCATTAAATACCCCCTCCTCAAATAAACTCATATTGTCTTTCCACTCGATTTCACGCGGCACAGCTTCTTGGGTTGGAGTCTTGAGAGCACTACAGAGCAAACATTACATTCTTACAGCGACCGCACACGAATCGAGCGCCTGTAACCTCTAGCGTTTGCAGAGCGCCAGCGCTTCGCATCGTTGCCTATATTATTCGTGAATCGTCGGTACCTTAAACTCAATGAAATGTTCCGTCTTCCTTACAATCATTGTATAGAACATAAGGGCATTTTATTGCCATCGTAATAGTAATTTATGTACCTTTTACAAGAATCTTCGCCTTACTGTCGGCAAAACTCGGTACACGGTTTTACTCTTGTTACTTCGCAATCTGCCTGTGCCCAATTCTTTCAGCACAAACAATAAAGTTACGTCTTTATTATTCAATCGTACCAACAAATTGCTTCGATTGTACTTACAAGTCTCAGAGACACACGCATCCAAGACTTTAATTTCTTTCAAGATTATAAATACATGTATACATTTTGCTAGAGATATACTTTGTATTTTGATTTCATATGCGGGCAGGATAACAATATTAGAGGATTTATTGAGATTATTTAAAAGAGTGTTATAATTATTTTAATATAGAATTAGACAGATAGTTGTATCAAAAAAAAGTTTTTCTATGATATTAAGATTTGAAATGATATTATTAGTCATATTTGGTATTTACTTTTACAACTTTTTCGTACGTTTTACTTAGCATTTAGTAAAATCTGCCAAATACGAAAAAACTCGAGTTCAGTAGATTTTACCATACTAATTGTACTAAAAATCAGGTATCTAAAAAAAGTTTTTCGATGATTTTAGGACTTGAAATGATATTATTAGTCATGTCTTTTGAAAAAAGCATTATTTTTATGAAAATAATTTGAAACCTAATAAAAATAATACTTTTAATAATGTTTTTAGAAATAGAATTTTTTCTTACTTTTGCTTCTTACAAATTTTCTACAAATGATTGGATTTTTATAAATCAACGCTAATTTCTTGGGGGAAAATATTCTCTGCAACTTTATGCCACATTCAATTTTGAAAATAACGTTTTTAGTGGCTGAAATCTTTTAAAGAATTTTTTAAAAAAGAACATTTTTTATAACAATATTGGAAGATTTTTTACTTGTTTCAAACTTGCAGACAGCAAACTTATAGAGAATACTTTCCCCGAAAAAATAAGCCATGATTTATAAAAATCAAATAATTTTTAAAAAATTGGTAAGTAGCGACATATTTATTCAACCTATTAGCAGTTCAAACAAGTAATAAAAGTTTTAAAAAATTCTTTTCTTCCCTTTCTATGGTGGCCAGCCTTCATAAACAATGGTTTGAAAAAATCAAGTAAAACATAAAAATTATTTCCATGAATCTAGCTTTCGCACTAACCAAACTCCTTTTTAAAAAGTTGAAAATTTTGGAAACGGTGATTAAATATATTGAAAATTGTAAAGCTTGAACAAATAAATAGTTAATTCATTGTTTATACAATTTGAAATTTTTTGATTAACTAGTCTGTAGTACTTAGTGCGATAGAGGCACTATTTTTTTTTTTTTTTTCGGAAAGAAAACACAAATGCAAGCTTTTTTTAAATTCTACTGTTTTTATTACAAATTTTTAACATTCACATTGCAAGCTTCACCTTTTACCTATCGAAATCTCAGAATCAGCTAAACCAAATTTCCAATCCGAATGAATTCGAGGTTGGAATCATTTGGATTGAAAACTTGGAGTCAGATTGATATCTCGGATTGAGACGGAATGAGTGCGATTAATTTTTGACCGTTTTTCATCAAAAGAAATACAAAACGTCTTTCTGATTGGTTCGAAATGATTCTGAATTTCGGAAACCCCAAACGGATTTGATAAAAAAAATTCGCTGCTCATGTTACATTGGTTCAAATATGGCCAAAAAAATACCTTTTTACATTTTTAAGGCCATGGACCAACCGGATCACGTGACTACGTTCCTACTTTACCATCATTTTTAATTCGTGCAACCCCATTTCTGTAAAAAATAAGGTAACCAATTGAAAATTTGTGAGGGCAAATGAAATGCACTAAGTTTGTCTGGTCATAAATGTTTGTAATGGTAAAAAAATTTAAAAAATCATGACACTCGCGCTTCGCGCTCGATTTTCTGTATACATTTCAGTATAACTTTTTAATAAATTACATGATTAAAAGAATTTACTTTCTTCCACATATCTAAAAAGGAAAAACAATCGTAGACTTTATTTAAGGAAACGATTTTGCAGAACAACGCTTATTTCGTATCTCACATATTTTGGTGAAAAAAATCGAATTTTTTCAATATTAAAAATCAAAACATAAAATATACATCCTGTCCCGAAATTTCTTTATCAGAATTTGTAGACCTCATTTAGGCAAACAATTTTCCATCTAAATGTTTTTTTTGTATCTCACATATTTTGTCTAAAAAATGGAATTTTTTCATTTTTATCGTATTTTTTGGAATTGAAACGAAAAATATATCTTTTATCAGAAACTGTGTCAGACAAAATTTGTAGATCTTTTTGAAACGAACAACTTTGTATTCTTACGTTTTTTTGGTATTTCCAATATTATTGTTAAAAAATTGAATTTTGGATTTTCAATAGTTTTTTTTTAATTAAAAAGAAAAATATGCATCTTATGAAAAAATGTTACAATTCAAATTTGTAGGTCTTTATTTATTCAATAATATTGTATCATAACGTTTTTTCGTATCTCGTATAATTTAACTGGAAAATGGAATTTTGATATTGACTTTTTTCGAATTTGAATATGCTGTAACATTTCTAATTTTGATTTAATCAAAAAATGTTATTAGGATAATTTGTAGAGATTTATGAGCACTATCAAAAACCAGGATTGGAATTTTTGATTTTTTCAAAAAATTATTTTCAAAAACACAAAAGTAGTGCTCCATCCCTCAATTTTGATTGGATGTGGCTGGTTAACGAACTTGTCCTTACTTTTTCGGCTCCGATAAAGTGTACCAAAGCTCAATTCAATCTGATAATTCTATCGAGAGTTATGCCGCACACGACCTACAGACAGACAGACAGACAGACAGACACTTTCGTAAAAACCCTTTTTTCTGACTCAGGGGGTCTCAAAACGTAAAGATTTGATGAAAATTTCGAAAGTCATTTTTCACATAAAACCAATACCTTCTCATCCATGATGAGAATGTAAAAAAAAAAATTTCTAATAATTATAAACATTCATTTATATTCTGGAATTGCATTAACCCTTAATTTATAATTGAAGTTATATGTTGATGTTGATAGTTGATAGTTGGCTTTAGGGTTTTTTTCAAAATTTTTGGTTCTGATTGGAGCCCTTATCAGTGATTTATTTTAAAAAATAACTTTTTATACATAAAACATCACAGCTTACTCAAGATTCAAAATGAATTACTAAGGAGGGCTCCGATCAGAGCCGAAACTTTCGATTATGTAAAACTTTGAGTTTTTATGAACCGTTACACAAACTGAAATGTTGGTAATGTAGGAATCTAGTCACGTGACAAGATTGGTCCATGGCCTTAAGTTATCATATCTTGAAATCCTGACGTGATGGAAAAATTTGGACAACGGATTTGTTTTTAAGAAATGAAAATCCTTCGGGGACATCTAGTCCGGTGTTTGATTAGGAAAAAAAAGGTAAAATTTGTCGGCCTGTGTAACCATTTCCTGTAAAGAGATGTAACACGTCACTGACATCCGAGTGCGAATCGTGCTGGAATTCTCTATGCAAATCATAATTACTATCTTGCCGTGTTCTTCTATTAGTGCAGGAATTCATTAGATTTACTTGGCCATTGCAAACAAGCAGTGAAGGGATGTAATTTATGAGGAGCTATGTAGGCCCGTTTCGTATCGTCCGTTTCACGAGATCTCGAGTGGATCGTGAGTTCGGGGCCTTGAGCAAACTCTTTCTCCCCTTCTCGTTTCTTCCAGCTTCTTCTCCTTATACCAATATACATCTATACTGTATCTCCACTTTACAGACAGTTTGTTACTACCGAACTCTAATGCCCTTTCCCATTCTACGAAGAGAAATGAAAAATTAATCTTTAAAAAAAAAATTGTATTCCTGAGAAGAAAATATTATTGAGTACATAACAACATAGAGGAATTTGAAGTGAACAAAGAGAAATAAAAGTGAGCAATAATCTAGAAACGTAAGATTATAAGTCGTAAAGATGAGAACAAAAGAGCAGAAAATAATGAGAAGAACAGAGTAGAAATACTCTCGAAACACTCGATTGGAGTGAAATTTGACTCATTCTCCTAGTTAGAAGTTAGCTTATCCAATTGGAATGAAATTTCACTTTTTGTTGGAGTAAAAATTTTCTCTTTTATTTTTACTCACTTTTCACTCTTAAAGAGAGGAAAGATATTTTTTTTGGGTCAAATAATAACTTGACTTAAATAGAACTTGACTTAAATACTGAACTTGGACTTAATTACTCTCTAAATCTGAATCAGTCCAAATCTACTAATTATCAGTGAAATTTGACCGATTCAAATAGCTAAAAAGAGGTTACTGTGAATCAGTCAAATTTCACTGATCACTTCAGTAAAAATTAACTGATTTAACAGTGGAAAATATTGTGTTCACTGATTAATCAGTGAAAATTAACTGATTTAACAGTGAAAAATATTTTTTCCACTGATGAATCAGTGAGAAGGAAAATCACTGTTTCAATCAGTGAAAATTTTACTGATTCAGATTTAGAGAGTAGACTGAAAAAAATGTGTGCAACTAATTTTTTGCTGTCTTTTTGTTGATTTTACAAAATCGTTTTTTAGTGCATATCACTCTGACTTTAAGAGTGAAATTTCAGTCGTGGAAGGAACAAAAAAACCACTCCTTGGACTTGAATGATTGAATTACCATAATTTAATCTTTATATTTTCGAATCATTCCTTAATCTATTTTTTATTTTCCTAAATTATCATTAATCATAATTTTTATATTTTCGAATCACCATTTCAACTGAATCACACGTCACCGAATTTTCATCTTACAAAAACACCATTTGACCTAAAACACATCCGGCCGAAAAATAACGGCGCTGAAGTCAAATCCAGCCAATAAAATCCATAATAATTTCAATTAAAAATCTTGATTAGCTGAATTAAATTCCCCGCCACTATTTTTCGGCTGGATGTAATTTGGGTAAAATGGTTTTTCTGTAACATATGCCAATTCGATGAAATGGAACTTCGTGGAAATAGTAATTTATAAATATAAAAATTATGACAATTCAGGTTAATAAAATTTAGGTTAAATGATAGATTTGCAATAGAAAAATAATGTTAAATAATGAATCGGAGAAGTAAAAAAAGTCGGTCAAATAGTTATGCAAAAATATAAACATCGGATTATATGAGGATTCGGAAAGATAAAAATGAGAGAAATTGGTAATTTGGTTACACGAATTTGGGTTAAATGAATTTCAGGAATTATAGAATTTGGGGAATATTCATGCGCCTCAAAGCATTCCTTTGATATGTGACATTTATGCCATAGTAGTGATCATGTCAATCCATTGGACTGAAGAGATTCATTCTTACTTTAATAGTGATTATTTCTATTCTGGTGTATAGAGTGACTTATTTCTAATCACTTAATGTACATAAAGCCAAATAGTGGAGTCAAGAGACTACCCCTTCCGTGTCTAATAAGTTCAGTGGCCAATTACAAGCAATAATGTTCCACTCTGGGAACTAAAGTTAATTACGTCGTTGCCTTATTAACTATACTGCACAACTAGCTTTCTGATTGATTTTCTTACGCGATTCCTTGAAATAACAATGCGGATAGTAAAATCAACAAAACAAGTAGTTGCGCCAATTAATAAAATAACAGTGGCATATTTTCCAAACCGAAGTAGTTGGACCATTTCTTCCGTGCGTAAGAAAATTGTTTTGACAAATCAACAAAATTATTTTGTTAGTATTTGTACTACTCTCTAAATGTGAATCAGTCAAATTTTTACTGATAGAATCAGTGATTTGCCTTTTCACTGATTCACCAGTTAAAAATATATTTCACTGTTAAATCAGTTGATTATCACTAATTGAATCAGTGGAAAAAATATTTTCACTGTTTAATTAGTTAATTTTCACTGAAGCAGTCAGTAGAATTTGACTGATTTACAGTAACCTCTTTTTAGCTATTTGAATCAGTCAAATTTCACTGATAATTAGTAGATTTTGACTGATTCATATTTAGAGAGTACCAATTTTTTTCTCAGTGCAATTAATACATAAAATTCACTATGGATTTTCATCTGAATATAAATATAGATTATAAGAAAGAGTTGGAGATAAATTGCTAAAAAAATTTGTCCCTTGGCCCCTATCTTTTGCAAACTCATTGTTTCGAGACTTTCAAACTCGGCACGACTAACCTAAAGATGACACAGGTAGATAATTGGCCAATTGTATTAGAAAGTACTTCGTGACTTGTGAATTTAGAAGAATTGACTAATCACCTGTTTCCGCACCTTTGTCAATTCCAAATATGTCATCCACTGACTATAGGCGGTGAAAGTGGACATTTTAGGTATAAAAAGTCAATGTGTGGGAAGCGTTTCGAAGGTTTCTTAAAGGAATCCGCCACCTTCAATATATATTTTTTTTTAATTTAGACCTTCCATATAATTTTTTAAATGTTTAGTCCCTTTATTTAGAAATATTTTGGGTTTTTTTTCAAATTCCAGCACCTTTATGTATTTTTAAACTGAAAATTTTGAGTTATTTGGACATTTTTTTGACATTTTTTGACAAAAATTACAATAATTATAATGAACATTTTTTGGAATTTTCTACAATTTTTTTAAGTTTTCTTTTATTTTTTTCAGATTTTTATATAATTTTTTCAAGGTTTCTGTAACATGTCGTTCCCTTTATGCAAAAACCATAAAATGTGCAAAATCAAAGTTCTGAAATAACGAATAAAAATAATCCAATTTTTTATGCAATTCAAATAGTGTAGTTTTTCAATCTAAATTTATTCTTTTCTTAATTAAATTTTAATTGTAATTCTTTTAAACTTGAAATCAGTTTTATACATTTTTCTAAAAATTTCGATTTTGCACATTTTATGGTTTTTGCATAAAGGGAATGACATGTTACAGAAACCTTGAAAAAATTATAGAAAATTCTGAAAATTTTTAGTTTAAAATAGGTAAAGATGCTGGAATTTTTTTTAAAAAACCCAATCCTTTTCAAAATAAAGGTACTAATCATAAAAAAAAAAAAAATATATGGAAGGTCTAAACTCAAAAAATAAAAATATTAAAGGTGGTGGTTCCTCTTAAGTGACAAAAATTACAATAATTATATTTAAAATTTTTTAGAATCTTCTATAATTTTTTTAAGTTTTCTGTAATATATTGTCCCCTTTATGCGAAAATCATGAATGTGCAAAATCAAAGTTCTGAGAAAAACGAAGAAAAGTAATTTCAATTTTCTATGTAATTCAAATAGTGTAGTTTTTCAATCCAGATTCATTATTTTTTTAATTAAATTTTAATTATAATTCTTTTAAACTTGAAATCAATTTCATACATTTTTCTAAAAACTTCGATTTTGCACATTTTATGGTTTTTGCATAAAAGAAATGATGTTTCAGAAAACTTGAAAAAATTATAAAAAATCCTGAAAATTTTTAATTTGAAAATACGTAAAAGTGCTGGAATCTGAAACAAAAAACCCAAAATTTTTCTAAATAAAGGTACCAAACATAAAAAAAATATATGGAAGGTCTAAACTCAAAAAATAAATTTTTAAAGGTTTATGGTTTTCGAATAAAGGGAGACGATATCAAAAATGCTTAAATTTGTTTGAACTTAAAGTCGTGAAGTTTATTGCAAATCTTTTATTAACAAAGTGAAGAAACAATGCAAAATTTTATTTTTATTTGTTATGACAATGAAGGATAGTCTTAGACTTGATCTGAATAATCGGTGATATTTTTAAAATGTAAAATTTTAAATGTATCTTGCTTTTTGGGATAAAATGTTTAAATCGATAGCTTCATAACGAAGGTAAAATTTCAAATTAATTGACTCTATTGAAATGGAGGATGATTTTCACACGATACGTTTCATAATAATGCACATCAAATTTTCTCGTCAGTGGGAAAAAGCAATTTCGCGAGATTTAATTATTAAGGTTTGGATCAGACAATGGGACTGTCAACGGAATCTGGTTGTATCGTCAGCAAGTTTCGAAACGCACCCATTGTACGAGTTACGTGACTGCTGAGATAGGATGAGACAATTAACAAGAAATGTGTGAGCAGGTAGTTCTATAGAACTGAATAAATGAGCTTATTAAAGCCACTAACCATGTGGTGATCGAAGCAAAACTGTAAGCTAGAGTCATTTATAATCATCACAAAAAAGACAAGTGAATAGGTTAAATAATCAATTCAATTGAGTTGATATATAAGTAATTCAATTAAATGCAAATAAAGGGAACGCTACTTTTTAAAAGAAGTTTAAATTTCAACTGATGATTTTGATGAATCAATTTTAAAATATTTAAAGCCTATTAGGAACTTTAAAATTTAAATAACTTTAAATTTATTAAAAATTTTAGGATATTTTAAAAAATTTTATAAACTTATATATTTCTTTTAAATTTGAGGAATTTAAAAGAATGAAACAAATTTATGTACTGTTAGAAATTCCTGAAATTTACAAAAATTTTAAGTTACACATGAAATGGAATATCGTTATTGAAATGTGTTATCCAACGCGTTGAACGTTTGGAATTTTTAATCAATTTAGTGTTATTTTAAAATAGTGTAATAAACTAAGTAAACTGTAAAATAAAGTTTAATAAAAACTAAATTTTTAATGGCAAATTTGCTAAATATTGATTGAAATCTCTAAAATCTTGGAAATTTCTATTCAAGTTTTCGAATTTTCAGATGCAAGTCTTGGAATATGCAGTAATTTGTAACTGGAAATTGAAATATTTCCTCTCAAATTCACTAAAAATCAACTGGATTTTATTGAAATTATCTTGTTTTTAGGAAACTGTAATTGTATAAAATTTAAGTTTGTGTTGTCGTACCCGATAAGAACTTTCATATTTTACAGTAAGAACCAAAAAATAATTGATGATTGTTAAAAGCACACATCAGAGAAGAGTCTGTCTAAATGATTAATCGATTCCATTTGTTTTCAAAGTATAAGAAGTAATTTTGTATCATTTTCGGATACCGTAACCTGTTCTTCACTTGTCAGGGGCGAATCGGACTGAATCAGGCCACTCCCGAAAAATTTATACTTCAAATTAATTCAAATGAAAAACTGAAGTTACAAACACTGAAGTAAAATAAATAATGTGATTCTAAGGTCGATAAATGCACCTTTTTAAATTAATACATATTAACAATATTTTGAAGAGAAAAAATGTAAACTTTATTATTTTCAAAAAAACGTTTATTCTTCGCCATTCCGGTAAAGTTTTTATTTGAAATAAATTGAAATACAGACGCAAATTGCCAAAAACGGGATTGGTTAAGGATTCAAATGGTTTTAAATTCATCAATATTTTTATTGTTCGAGATTGCATTGGATAACAGTTTTTAATTAAACGGATTGTTTCGAATTAAAATGTTGACGATCAATACACCATGTCGCTTCTTGTCATTAAGTAAGATTAGATTGATTTCAGTTTCTAACATTTTCAATAGAATTAAGATGTATTCAAATAGTCATTCTAATTAAACAAGATCAAAGTTCTGAGAAAAACGAAGAAAACTGATTTCAATTTTCTATGTAATTCAAATAGTGTAGTTTTTCAATTTAAATTCATTCTTTTTTAATTGAATTTTAATTTTCAATTGTAATTCTTTTAAAATTGAAATCAGTTTTGTACATTTTTCTAAAAACTTCGATTATGCACATTTCATAATTTTTTCATAAAGGCGACGATATGTTACAGAAAACTTAAAAAAATTATAGAAAATTCTTAAAATTTTTAGTTTAAAAATTCTCTCATATTCTCTAAATTCTGTAATATTCTCGGTTACATTACTTGAACTTAAATTCTCGAGAATTTTAGAACTCTACTTATAAGCAGCAAAAAGTTGAAAAAAATTCTTTCAAAAATGATTATTATTTTACGATACTTTAATGGAATTTTATTACGAAAATGTAAATTTAATTTTTCGGAATCACAATACAAGTGTTGTGAATTTTCTGTAAAGCAGCGCCATCATCAATTGTAAAATTACAATACTTTATTTGTTGTAAAATTACATTAAATTTTGGTAATGAACTTCCATTACAGTATTGTCTAATTACAAAATAAATTGTTTACACTGCACAGCTCATTAGGCATAAAATGAAAAATATCATCTAGTGCCAGAAGTGCTTCAAATAAAATTCAAGCGTGAATATTTTCAAGAATTCTTCTTGTCATGCCAATGAACTTAATTAGTATGAAAAAAAAAATTTGAAACAGTTTTGCAAAAAAAAGTAACTCTGGCCAAAACTGCCCCGTATGCAGAGAATAAGCCATATATGCGTCATAAACATCCAAAGACTCATCGTAACTGTAATTGCGTTAACATAAGCGAATCTCTGAACAAGACTTGGAGTAAAAATGTTGATCTTTGGCTATAAAATTTCTCATCGCGTTGGAACGTTTTATATTTTTCCTGGTACAAGAAAGCATGGAATAAAAAAATAATAAAATTCGCAGATGTCAGTATATATTATTCCTGTACAGTAAACCCGCACGTGAAATCGTTGACATTCCTATAGTGCACATTTCACTTGAGTAATTAACGTGATGATGTATGGTTACATTCGCGGCCGAAAGAAGCCCTATTCGTAAAGCGAACACTCGGCACTCCGCGATTACTCATAAGCGATACATATCGCATACGATTCAGCAGAGAGAAGCAACTAAAAGCGTTACCTTACTTCGTAAAAGCCACTGAGAATCACTTGTTTATGATAACCCAAAGCAACAAAAGGCGTCATCCCGTAGCTAGTACAACGGTTGCTCATGAATATGCGAATAAGCTGCATAGAGTTTAGATTGGACGGATTCTACAATTTGATCAAAATCGTTTCTTTCCAGTTCCGTTAGTTATACATTATCCACTTTGCCATTTCGTCAGAATACACAATAAGTTAAGTTGAAGTTTCTGTGATTACACTCTAAATCTGAATCAGTCAAATTTTGACTAATTGAAACAGTAATTTGCCTTTTCACTGATTCATCAGTAGAAACAATATTTTTCACTGTTAAATTGGTTAATTTTCATTGATCAAATCAGTTACTTTTCACTGAAGAAATCAGTGAAATTCGACTTATTCACAGTAACCTCTTTTTTGCTATTTGAATCGGTTAAATTTCACTGATACTGAGTATATTTGGACTGATTCAGATTTAGAGAGTGATAACTGTTTAATTCTACCTAGAAAATTGATCATTTTACTAATCTGAATCAGTCATAATCTACTGATTATTAGTGAAATTTGACTGATTCAAATAATTAAAAAGAGGTTACTGTAAATCAGTCAAATTTCACTGATTACATTAGTGAAAATCAACTTATTTAACAGTGAAAAATATTTTTTCATTGATTCAACCAGTGAAAATTAACTGATTTGACAGTGAAAAATATTTTCGCACTGATGAATCATTGAAAGTGCAAATTACTGGTTCAATCAGTAAAAATTTGACTGATTCAGATATAGAGAGCACGTAATTTTTTTTTCACATTTCGATCAAATATTTTTTATTGTCCTGATTCATGTGAAATTTGATGTAGAGAGGTTTTTGGTAAGCATTTTTTTTTATTCTATAGACCAAAATTCACAAAAAGTTTAGTGGTGATTCAATAACATTTGCATTTTTTAACCATTTTGAGGTTAGATGTATTGGGTCCGCTTTGTTGAATTTACATTTTTAACTTCAAAACTGAAAAAAAAACTATATTAAAATCTTTGAGAAACTAAATTGCACATTAATTAAGTGATTTTTAAATTTGTATCTGCTATATATATTGGAATTTCCAATTTGTATTAAAAAATTCTGAACTTATAGAAACAAATTAGAACTTAGAGATTCCAAAAACCCTTCAAAGAATTAACTGAATTCATCTTAAACTTACGAATCCGTAATAGAATTTTTATGAGTTTGATATACAAAAGTTTCTTATAACTTTATTTCTTAAATTCTTTATCCCAAAATAAAAAATAATTGTTATGGTTATGGCATTTTTTTAAGCATTTTGAAATTGAACATATCGGCTTCGCTTTTCCAAATTTACATTTTTTGCTTCAAAATTGAAAAAAACGATATCAAAATCTTTGAGAAACCAAAGCCCACATTAATTGATTTTTCAAATTTTATCTGCTATAAGTATTGTGATATGTGATTTTGAAAATTTTATATGCTTTATTGGAATTTCCAATTTGGATTACGAAATTTCAAAATCAAAGTTCGAATTTAGAGACCCGAAAAAGCCTTCAAAGAATTTACTAAATTTATCTTAAAATTACGAGACCATAAAAGAGGTTTCATGAAATTCATCCTAAAATTACGAAATCATAAGAGAATTTTCAATCACATGTATAATTGCATAAAATTCAATCACCCAAAATTAAAAATTAATAATTTTTTTTTATAATAGTGGAACAGGACTTGTATCGACCCTTAGTATTAATATTCAAATATTGTTGATGTTCTTAGTTGGCTTTAGGGTCCATGAAAAAATGTAACTCAAAGTTTCATATGCCAACTAAGAACATCAACAATATTTGAATATTTTTTTATTTAAAGAATTTGAAAATCTTTCTGTGGAAAAAATGACGCTTTCGACTGCGCTGGGATTCGAGCCCAGGTCTTTCGATTGCCGGTCGACTGCTCTAACCACTGAGCTACACAGGCGTCCGACATCTCCTTCTCCACAGGAAGATCTCCTTATATCGCCTAGTGGCTCAGCCTTGCGGCTGTAAATGATTTCAAATTAATTAGTTGAGTTTGAAATTTTTGTCACTGCCTACATTATCGGAGGATCACTAGTCGCGTATCAGATAGGATACGTTGTCGACAGGTGTCCTCGTAGACAATTTCAAACTCTTATATCGCAAATAATGCAAATAAAATCAATATTTAAAGAATTTGAAAATCTTTCTGTGGAAAAAATGACGCTTTCGACTGCGCTGGGATTCGAGCCCAGGTCTTTCGATTGCCGGTCGTGTCTACGAGGACACCTGTCGACAACGTATCCTATCTGATACGCGACTAGTGATCCTCCGATAATGTAGGCAGTGACAAAAATTTCAAACTCAACTAATTAATTTGAAATCATTTACAGCCGCAAGGCTGAGCCACTAGGCGATATAAGGAGATCTTCCTGTGGAGAAGGAGATGTCGGACGCCTGTGTAGCTCAGTGGTTAGAGCAGTCGACCGGCAATCGAAAGACCTGGGCTCGAATCCCAGCGCAGTCGAAAGCGTCATTTTTTCCACAGAAAGATTTTCAAATTCTTTAAATATTGATTTTATTTGCATTATTTGCGATATAAGAGTTTGAAATTGTCTACGAGGACACCTGTCGACAACGTATCCTATCTGATACGCGACTAGTGATCCTCCGATAATGTAGGCAGTGACAAAAATTTCAAACTCAACTAATTAATTTGAAATCATTTACAGCCGCAAGGCTGAGCCACTAGGCGATATAAGGAGATCTTCCTGTGGAGAAGGAGATGTCGGACGCCTGTGTAGCTCAGTGGTTAGAGCAGTCGACCGGCAATCGAAAGACCTGGGCTCGAATCCCAGCGCAGTCGAAAGCGTCATTTTTTCCACAGAAAGATTTTCAAATTCTTTAAATATTGATTTTATTTGCATTATTTGCGATATAAGAGTTTGAAATTGTCTACGAGGACACCTGTCGACAACGTATCCTATCTGATACGCGACTAGTGATCCTCCGATAATGTAGGCAGTGACAAAAATTTCAAACTCAACTAATTAATTTGAAATCATTTACAGCCGCAAGGCTGAGCCACTAGGCGATATAAGGAGATCTTCCTGTGGAGAAGGAGATGTCGGACGCCTGTGTAGCTCAGTGGTTAGAGCAGTCGACCGGCAATCGAAAGACCTGGGCTCGAATCCCAGCGCAGTCGAAAGCGTCATTTTTTCCACAGAAAGATTTTCAAATTCTTTAAATATTGATTTTATTTGCATTATTTGCGATATAAGAGTTTGAAATTGTCTACGAGGACACCTGTCGACAACGTATCCTATCTGATACGCGACTAGTGATCCTCCGATAATGTAGGCAGTGACAAAAATTTCAAAATCAACTAATTAATTTGAAATCATTTACAGCCGCAAGGCTGAGCCACTAGGCGATATAAGGAGATCTTCCTGTGGAGAAGGAGATGTCGGACGCCTGTGTAGCTCAGTGGTTAGAGCAGTCGACCGGCAATCGAAAGACCTGGGCTCGAATCCCAGCGCAGTCGAAAGCGTCATTTTTTCCACAGAAAGATTTTCAAATTCTTTAAATATTGATTTTATTTGCATTATTTGCGATATAAGAGTTTGAAATTGTCTACGAGGACACCTGTCGACAACGTATCCTATCTGATACGCGACTAGTGATCCTCCGATAATGTAGGCAGTGACAAAAATTTCAAACTCAACTAATTAATTTGAAATCATTTACAGCCGCAAGGCTGAGCCACTAGGCGATATAAGGAGATCTTCCTGTGGAGAAGGAGATGTCGGACGCCTGTGTAGCTCAGTGGTTAGAGCAGTCGACCGGCAATCGAAAGACCTGGGCTCGAATCCCAGCGCAGTCGAAAGCGTCATTTTTTCCACAGAAAGATTTTCAAATTCTTTAAATATTGATTTTATTTGCATTATTTGCGATATAAGAGTTTGAAATTGTCTACGAGGACACCTGTCGACAACGTATCCTATCTGATACGCGACTAGTGATCCTCCGATAATGTAGGCAGTGACAAAAATTTCAAACTCAACTAATTAATTTGAAATTTTTTTTATATTGCATAAAACTTTAGTCACGTATTTCGGAAAATTCCGATTAAAATTTCCAACAGTGTTAGTGAATCTTAGATTACCACTCTCTAAATCTGAATTAGTTAAATTTTCACTGATTGAATCAGTGATTTGCCTTTTCACTGATTCATCAGTGAAAAAAATATTTTTCACTGTAAAATCAGTCAATTTTCACTGAAATAATCAGTGAAATTTGACTGATTTACAGTAACCTCTTTTTAGCTATGTGAATCAGTCAAATTTCACTGATAATCAGTAAATTTTGACTGATTCAGGTTTAGAGAGCAATCTTGACCCAATATTGTCGAATTCCCACAGGGTTATTTCACCATATTGACTACTGAAACTTTCTAATATTGCCCCTATATTCCAACATCGTGAAACTAAGCCTCGTAAATTTTAAAGAATTCATTTTTTCTATGAAGAAGAGTTTAAAGCTAACATCATAGAAGAAGAATCGTAAAGAGAGGAAATAAAACTTTTATGCGACGTCGAAGTATAATGTCAACAATTTAAAGATCAGATGAAGAAACATATTCTTCTATAGGGAGCATTCCAATATCAATTTTTTACGTTAAAAATTGAGTGATTCTATAAAGTCTGATTTATGATCAAGAACGGTGCAAGAATTCGATTTTCAAGTTATGATTATTCTTTCAGTCGAGTATATTTATATGGGACATTCCATGTCAGGCGGGCCACCTTTTGGTCTTGGTGAATCAGATCTTGATCGAGCTTCCAAATCTGAAGAGTTCATTGACTTCGGCGACAGACCTAATTTTTTTCCATTCTATTGCTATTTCATATCTTTGAAAAAATTATTTCCTCTTACTTTATTCTTAATTCGCAATAAATTTTAATTTTACAACTAATAAATTAACTAACTTAACATAACATAAATTAACTAACATAACTAAGAAACTATTGAATTCAAAATAATAAATAATCAAATTTATTATACAAAAGTAAAAAAAGTGGGCAAATATACTTAATCATATTGACAAATAATGTAGTTTTGATTTATAAGATTTCTATAGCGATAGAAACTTCCAAATGATTAAAAAGAACAAAGTTTAGTACTAACTGAAATACATATCTCAATTGGAGACAATTTTTTTTTTATTCTCAATTAATTAAACATTCTTGTTGGAAGAACAAAATTTGATTAAACAAGTAATTGAGTTAAACTAAAAATAATTTCTATTTAATTAAGAAAAATATTTGGTCATGTAGGAGGCAACAAAACTGTCCACATTTGTTTAACACATAATTTTTGAATTATCTCTCATTTTGACTTGAACTGCTATTCGAAACGTCAAGTGGAAAGTAGACTGTCACTAAGCATAGAAAACTGAAAAAACTAAAAAAAAATTCTATTAAATTAAAAAAAATATTTGGTCACGTAGGAAGCAACACAACTGTCCACATTTGTTTAATACATCATTTTCTAACCACCTCTCATTTTGATTTAAACTGTTGTTTGACTTCCATTCTTAAAATTTTTTAAAAATTTCAATCCATAAAAAAAGGTCTTTTTTATTTATATTTAAATTTAAAGAATTTGAAATTATTCAAGTTTTTTAAGGACGATAAAGATACCTACCAGGATTTATAATAATTTTTATCCAATCATATCGAAACGTCAAGTGACAAGTAAGCTGTCAGTAATCATAGAAAAAAAACTGAACAAATTAAAGAAAAATTCAATTGAATTTACAAAAATTTTTAGTCGCGTGGGAGGCGACAAAACTTTCCACATTTGTTTAGTAAATAATTTGTTAATTATCTCTCATTTTGACTTGAACTGTTGTTTGAAATTCATTTTTAAAAGTTAAAAAATTTCAATCTATGAAATAAGATCTTTTTAATTTATATATTTATAGCTAGATATTCAAGTTCTTTAAGGTTGATAAGGATACCTACCAGGATTTATAATAATTTTTAGCCAATCACTTCGAAACGTCAAGTGAAAACTAATACTTTCCCTAAGCATAGAAAAAACATGAGTGATGAGTAAAAATAAAGAAGTTACAATTTTAAGGAATAAAATAAAACTACCGCACTTTATTGTTTTATTGATGAATAATTAATAAAATAATTCTTGGTAAAGATAATCCATAAAATTTTTATTTTTATTTCATTTTACGTATTGTCATTAAGATTAAAGCAGCAATAATTTCAGTCTAACAAGAGAATTATTATTTAAATTATGAATACTAATCCGAACTCAAAGGAGAGCATACATTTTGAGTAGCCAGTGTAAATGAAATGTGATGTTTAACACACTGCTCCCTGATTCTTGTACAAATACAGAAAGTGCTCTTTACTTACTTCAGGAAATAGGTTTTGTACAAAGACTAGTGTTAGCACCAGACTTCCAAGTACTGTTTTCATTTCAACGCCTTTCTCAACATCTTCAATATCTTCAAATCACTTATTCTTTTGTTATTTAAATAAGCGCTTGAAGTATGTACCGATTACTGGTAACTATTTTAAGGACATTTTATCATCAGGCTATGATATTCATCGATACCATTTTAATTTTTTTATTTCAACAACTTTATTCCTAATAAATATAGAAATGTGTATTTTTTTAACTTAAATAAGACGAAAGAAGGGAAAGAATAGGTCGTGGCTGTCGCCTTTTCTTTTCCATATTTAAAAATTTATTTTATTCATGCAGAAATTTCAACTTGATCTTAACCAGGCTCAGGCCGGGCAGGACTGCCGTCCAAAGCATAAAGGTCATTAACTAAAATTTTTCACGAAAATGACTTTTTTATATCATTCCATTCTTGAAGAAATTTCGGGTTTTACTGTGTTTGGCATTTCAAAAAAATCGCAATGGTTTTTTAATTTAAAAAAATCCAAAGTACGATAGTTCAGATTCAATTAGATTTTTCGAAGTAATTAAGTGTCGTAACTAACACGAAAATAGGAAGAAACATCAAATACCTCATCACTTTGCCAGGAAAAAGTGCCGTAACTGCACTTATGGCTTTCTTCTCTGGCAAGAGCATCGAAGAATATCCCTTGATCAAAACTAAAAGGATCGTTATGTAGTTACGGCTTTTTTGTCTTGTAATTCACGTGAACTCCGGGCCTTTTTCCCAAACAAAACAGTCGTATCTATAATATATATTATATATTTATGTATTTGTATATTATGCATTTATTATGTATGTATATTATGTTATTATTATGTTTATTTATCTATTTATTTATTTATATGTATATTTATATATTATTTATAAAATTATATTTCATAGATTAGAAAACGTAAGTAATAAAATTGGAAGTTAGAAAATCAAGAAGTTTTATGCATCTAACAAACACAAAGATGTAGTTAACGACGTTTTTGCTTTGGAAACAGGCCCGGCCTCGGACGCTATTCCTTGCTGAAAAGCCTTAAGTGCAGTTACGGCCTTTTTGACGAATATTTTCATCCGAAAAAATGTCGTAACCACTTAAACTAATTGTTGTTATTAAAAAACTCATTTTTTTTAAGAATCAGATTAAGCATGCCTTAGTTGTCTTAGAGACGGTTTTACAAAAAAAATAATAATAATTTTTTCACTTGTTTCTGGAAGAAAAAAGTTTTTCTTGAATTTTTTTTTATTTTTTTGACATTTGTTGTATTATCAATATTTTTGAGTATACAAAGTACTCTAGGTAAAAAAATAACTTCAAAAATTTTTGTTTATATTTTGGGATATTTTTATTTATTTCATTATTTTATTTGTAACTTTTTTCAGTCATGTTATCTCATTTTCCTTACCCAAAAAGTTGCTACAGATTGTAAGGCACAGAATAAAAAAAAATCATGACACTTGGTTAAAAACCAAAAAGTTATTCAATGTAAAAAAATGTCAAAAAAATGGCCGAAAAGCTCAAAAAATTTGGTTTAAAAATACATAAAGGTTCTGGAATTTTTAAATAACCCCAAAACCTTTCTAAAAACAAATACTAAACATAAAAAAAATTATATGGAAGGTCTAAATTCAAAAAGTAAAAATATTAAAGGTGACGGATCCCCTTAACTCGACTTGGGACCAGCTTGGACAAAAAATCATTTCTGAACAGAAATTTCGCTGTGGCCCTGGTCGGGTCCTGATCAGAAAATTCAAATCGGTAATGAAAACACAGCCCGACTAGGGTCAGATCTGACGGCCTGGTCACGTTTTATGATTCGGTTTGGGTCTGATGTGTTTAATCATCGATTTGAGTCATGATATGGCCATTTCTGCATAGGTTACAAGGTCATTTTTCGAATTGTATTCTACTGACCGGGCCCACGTCTGTTCCGGCGTTTCAATCCCGGTCAAGGACACATATTTGGTTCAATAAGTTTGTCAAAATATATATTACTTTCAAGATAGATTTGGAAAGTTAAAACGTTTTTTTATTATCACGTGTCCATGCCAAAATTTTTTAAGCTGGTCTTGGCCTGGAAAGAAACGCTAAACTAAATCTGGGATCGGTAAATTAGAATATAAATCCAGAGGATGGCGTTTTAATAATTCGCGTTTTTCCAGGGCCAGGCCCTGTTCGGCGTTTCATGGCCACGACGGACTTATCAATCCTGAGCCATGCCTGTACCAGAGCAAAATCCTGCACAGATGATAAAAATGGAATGTAACACCTAGTTGAATTACAGGAATTTATCA
Source organism: Diplolepis rosae (assembly GCA_030998225.1). NCBI lineage: Eukaryota > Metazoa > Arthropoda > Insecta > Hymenoptera > Diplolepididae > Diplolepis > Diplolepis rosae. The sequence goes on along the minus strand of JAPYXD010000723.1, from coordinate 19,061,194 downwards.
TTTGTCTGATTATTATACATTATAATTATAAATTAATATAATTATAATAGATAATTTTGCTTTCAAGAATAGCAATATTATTATTAAAGGGCTAATTTGAAAGAGAAAAGATTATTTTCCATGAAAAAAATTTGAAATGCAGAAAAATAATGTATTTAACAAATTTTTATTTATGACGAAGTTTTTTCCTTATCGCTTCATACCAAATTTTACAAAATGATATGCGATTCTAATTAATTCTAATTTTCTAATATACATTTTGAAACTTTACGTTAATTAAAAGAAAATATTGTAAGAGATAATAAAAGTGGAAGTTGAATTGAAAATAAGAAAAGCAAAGTGATATTTGAAAAGCCATGTATATTTGGGTTCGTTAACGATTGTATCTGAAAAGACGAATGGTGCAAAAAAAGAGATTTTACCACTGTGACATGATGTCATGCAAGATCCTCTTCAACACTTTCAAAAATAGAAGAATGGTGCTCTAAATGTGTATGTATGTGTGCAAATGCTCTGAAGTTAAGCAACCACGCGGTACATGTCCGAACAATTAAGCATGCCACCATAAGTCAATGAACTCTCACATATGTAAATTTGATTAAGATCTCAGATATCAATGTCGAAACGCAACTCACTGGATGTGGAATCCCTTTTGTGCGCTTGACCGATTTTGATCAGCCGATCGATCAGATTTTTATCAAGTAGCATTCCCCATACGTACACACGTTTCCATCAGAATGCAACTTTCTATGTTCGCTGACAGTTTAATGTACATTTTTGGCATGCTTTTTTCTCATCAAAAATCCATAGTAATTTTTTATTCAGTTATGTATACACCCAGGAAAAAGTTTTATTCAAATTTAAAAAGTCGTTTTTTTAACTTCATTTCTTCAATTTTAAGTAAAAACATCTTTAGAACAAATATAAATTTATTTGATTTTAAGAAATCACGTTTTTAGACTTTTTAAATGAAAGAAATTATTTTTTTAACATTATTTACACTAAGAAAACTGTTTTTTTTTATCAAAGAAACATTTCTTTGATATACGGTCAAAGAAAAAATTTCTTTGAATTAAAGAAAGTTTTGTTGAATGAACAAAATTTTCTTTGAACCAAAGAAATAGATTTATTTGCATTAACGAACACTTTTTTGAATCAACAAAACTTTCTTCAATTTAAAGAAATTTTTTCATTGACCATATATCAAATAAATGTTTCTTTGATTCAAAGAAACTATTTTCTGGGTGTATATGATTTTAAAAAATATTTTTTCGGTTCAAATTCAATACTGGCAAAAACTTAAGAAATAATTTATTTAATTTTATTATCTTTGAACAAAAACAATTTTTCTTTTAAATTAAAGAAAATATTTCTGTGAGTCACATTACGTATGTACTGTGCGACTGTGGAGACATTTATTTCTTCAATTCAAAGAAAAAATACAATCAATAAATTTCTTTAAATCAAATAAAATTTGCTTTGACCGTATAGCAATGCACAAATTTGTTTGATTCAAAGACATTTTGTTTGAATCAAAGAAACTTTTTCCTGGGTGTAGCTTTGTATATATATGTTTTCTTATCATTTATGATGAGAATTAAAAAAGAATCAATAAGTTTCTGTAAATCAAAGAAACTTTTTTTTGACTGTATAGCAATGCACAAATTTGTTTGATTCAAAGAAATTTTGTTTGAATCAAAGAAACTTTTTTCTGGGTGTAGCTTTGTATATATATGTTTTCTTCTCATTTATGATGAGAATACAAAAACAATCAATAAATTTCTGTGAATCAAAGAAACTTTTCTTTTACCGTATAGCAATGCACAAATTTGTTTGAATCAAGGAAACTTTTTTCTGGGTGTAGCTTTGTGTATATATATATATATTTTTATGTGTGTATATAATATATTACATGCGGACAAGGGACTATTTTTCAGTAAATTCATTTGAATTTTTATCGCAACTTGTACAAGTCCACATGAGTGTAAGATCTTGAGAAACTGACATTCGTTTTCGGTGACTTTCTTCTCAAGGAAGCTTGCTTGAAAAGAGTCTTTTAATAAATGTATGGCGTCTTTGGGCTGTCAGGTCGCTTCTCTAAACTTATTTCTCACAAATCCGAGGTATGATTGATTAAATACAGTGTCTGGCATGGCGTGGAGACCAAGCGTATTATAAATAGATATCTTCTTGTCAGTACAAACTTATGCTTGGTTATAATCGTGTTTGAATTAATATTCATGTATTATTCTAGTCTGTTGTTCATCCCAGAATTTCATTAATATAACGTATTCCGTATATCATGGGTATCTACTTAAACGCCCACTTTTTAGTGAAAGAAGCCTTTTGCCAAAGCAGTTTACACTCTAACGGTAAAGAAGATATAATCGTGGCAGACAATTTATCTTCTAGGCAAACGAGACCGATTTCTAAGTAAACTCTAATTAAATTACAATTAAAATCCCAAAATAATATTACCTTTTATTTTTACCGTTATTATACAATGATTAACCCAAGTTTATTACGTTAATGTCTCAAATAAATACAATCGAAATTATTTTACGAAATATCTTCCTCAAAATTTGAAAAATATAGCAAAAGACAGAAAGACGTTCAGTAAATTAAAAATCTGATGGCTTGACGAACACATTCTGATTGCACCACACTTACATTTTAAAAAATATTTTTTATCAATAAACAAATGACATATGTCCTATAAAAAAATGCTTAATAGAAAAGTTTTAGATCTTTTTAAAATTGTCAATTTTGTTTCTTAACATTTTTTCCGTATCTCGTATAGATTTGGTGCTAAATTGAATTGTTATATTCCCATCTTATGGAAAAGTATTTGTTTTATGTAAAAAATGACTCTTGAAATTTTCATCAAATCTTTACGTTTTGAGACCCCCTGAGTCATAAAATATAAATATAAGGGGTATATTTTTATTTTTAATTTAAAAAAATACTATTGAAAATAGAAAATTCAAGTTTTTAACCATAATATGTGAAATACGAAAAAAATGAAAGAATAAAAAATTGTTCGCTTTAATAAGATTTACAAATTTTTTCTGAAACAGTTTCTGATAAAATTCATATTTTTCGTTTCCATTTAAAAAAATACGATTAAAATTCAAAAATAACATTTTTTAAACAAAATATGTGAAATACGAAATAAGCTTTGAAATTCATAATCTTTTACTTAAATAAAGTCCACGATTTTTTTTCCTTATTGAGATATTTGGAAGAAAATAAATTATTTTAATCGTGTAATTTGTTAGAAAGTTACAGAAGTGAATACCGAAAATCGAGCGCGAAGCGCGAGTCTCATGATGAGAATGTAATGTAATGTAATGTTTAATTTCCTTTTCCTTTGTAATCAAAAACAAATTTAGTAATTTTGAGAAATTGTAATTTACACTCACAATATTATAAAATTGACTTAAGCTTCAGTATAAACAACGAGCGAATCGCGCGCCTTAGACGCGTTGAAACTTGCGAGCAGGGTAGGCTGCGCGCGATTAGAATGTGCCCGCTAAGCGGGCAGATTTTTTATTTTCGATGAAGTTTCTTACGATTAAGATGAAAACTACGTTTCCGATTAAAAAAAATATTCTGAAGTAAATTTGTGTACTCTCTAAATCTGAATCAATCAAAATCTACTGATTATCAGTGAAATTTGACTGATTTAAATAGCTAAAAAGAGGTTACTGTAAACCAGTCAAATTTTACTGATTATTTCAGTGGAAATCAACCAATTTAACAGTGAAAAATATTTTTTCATTGATTCAATCAGTAAAAACTAACTGATTTGATAGTGAAAAATATTTTTGCACTGATTAATCAGTGAAAAGGCAAATTACTGATTCAATCAGAGTATCTTTTTAAAATGAACTAACTTGTCCCTAAGATTTTTTTCGTATGTTGTATAGTTTTTTTGAAAACCAAACGTTTTTATTTCTACATTCTCATCATATGAAAAGGTATTGGTTTTATGTTTTATAATATTTTTCATTAAGTCCGTATGGTAGGTTCTGACATCACCAATTTTATACGACCGCTTTATGATTAAAATAATAATTTTAACAAATTTTCCAGAGAAGACAGTAATACGTTGCATTTTTTACACTGCTGTCTTCTCTAGGAAGTTTACTTTAATTATTATTTTATTAATAAAGTGGTCGCATGTAATTGGTGACGTCAGACTCTACCACACGGCCTTAATAAAAAAATACACAACTCCTATATGAAAAAATGGTCATAAACAAATTCGTAGATCTTTTTGAAATAAACAATTTTGTTTTTTAAGATTTTTCCTATATCTCGTAAATCTTGTCGGGAAAATTGATTTAAAAAAAAACGTATTTGATGGATAAAATCAGAACCGCTGATTAAAAATGTCTGGTTAACGAACTTACCCTTTTTCTATGGGTTTATAAGAAGTGTATCAAAGCGCAAACCAATCCGATAATTATTTCGAAAGTTATCGTGCTTACAGACGACGATGACCGAAAAATGTGCGCGAAAGATTTGCAGGAATCAATATTCTCGCATCCTTGTGCGTGCAGGAATCTCTCAAATGTGTGGAAATGTCGTGATTCCCGTACATTTTTTAGAGAATTAAAAATATTCCATTTTTTGAACATTTTCCGGAGCTGAAAGTGCAAACTTCTCGTAATGTATTGCAAAAACGATTTTTTCTTACTCAGGGGGTCTCAAATTTATAAAAATTTAAAAATTCGTTTTTCTTATAAAACCAATATCTTCTCATATGATGAGAAGATAAAAAAATTATCTTACATTAATTGATTATTGTATACAGTAAAACCTCATTTATCGGGACACTCATTTATCGGGATCTTCACTTATCGGGATCTCGCAACCTCATTTATCGGGACATTTTGTTTCTCCTCCAGCCACCACTCCTTGTACATAGTGACATAGTTTGCAGATGTTTCATTTGCAAGAGTTTTATTATGTCAATTTTTTTACATTACTAAATGTCAACATAGAACAAGAGTCATGGCAACCCACCATGAGACTGTAGGTAGTAGTGGGGAGCCCCTCCAAATCCCGATAAACGAGGTGTTTACATTTCAAGGGCGTCCCGATAAATGAGGTTTTACTGTAATTTAGTCACGTGGTCCGATTGATCCATGAACTTAAGGCCATTTATCAACCAGACCATATGCTCGATATGTTAATTTTTTGGTCTCTAAACTTTTCTCCATGCAAAATAATTTGTTTTGAAATATATGTTTTTATAATTTAAAGAATCTTATAATCTTTCTTTGAAAAAAGAGACGCTTTCGATTATTTCATAAAAATTCAAAGAGTTGACAGATCTTTCTTAGTGCCTTTTCTTTGAACTCACAAATTTTTCACTTGACATCTTATTTTGCATGGACAAAAGTTTACAGACAAAATGATCACCATACCGATCATATGTTCTCGTTGATTCATGGCCTTGAGGGTTAATATAGGTCAAGAAATTTAACCATCAGACAAGTAGGTTGAACCAGAATTGGATAAAACTCGAGAGTGTTGATTGTTAAAAGAAGTTAAAGTTGTAGTACAGTAGCTTATTAATGTATAGAGCGGAAAGTAGAAAAAGGAAGCTAGGCGCTAGGCAGTGTTATGGTGCATCGGGTCGGGTTAGACTCGAGTGGTGAGAAGTAGATGGAGGTTGATAGGAAAGAAAATCGCGGCCGCTCATCGTCGTTAGCTCGTTAACTCGCACGCAACACCTCCAGCTCTCAAGTACCGGATATACCACTGTCTGTCTTCTTCTTCTTCTTCTCCTTCTACTTCTACTTCTACTTTTACCTCTTCTTTCCCCTCCTGATTTACCTTTCCTGGCGCTGGGAGAACGAGCCAACCTACTCAAACGATTCTTCAACTCGGCGTTTCGACTGCCACGAGACAACGAACATGTCGAGTGTCATTATTGACTAAAAAATATCACAGGAATAGGTTGTAAATTTCAAGCCAGTCGTCGTTAGCATGTATTTAGCCCAAGTTGGACACGTCCACTTTTCGATGCTCCACACGCAAAAAAAACATGGCTGATCGGTCTCACCAATTAGTCAATCAAATATGGATCTCACACTGATCTGCTTAGTAGAACGAACTTTTTTGATTCGCTCGATTCAATACCTTCAATCTTCTTCTATATTTCTCAAAAAGTAAAAAAATTCGTACACTGAGAAAACAGTTTGGTAGTGCCAACAAAAATTTGGTTGTCGCAACAAAATAATTTGTTTGATATACAGCTGACAAAATGTTTTGTTGGACCAACAAAATTTTTTTGTTGAATTTTTAGTTTCACTCAACCAAATAATTTTGTAGTGATAAAAAAAGTGTTTTGTTAGTATGACAAAACTTATTGTTGATTCAACAAAATTATTTTGTTCCAAGAAAAAAATTATTTTTTTGAAAGAGCAAAATTATTTTGTTAGGAGAGCATACTTTTTTTTAGTAGAACAAAATCGTTTTGTTGAAGGAAATGCATAATTTTGTTAAATTAGCAATATTTTTTGCACAGATAAAACATATTTCTATGCACGGAAAGAGAAATATGATTTTCCGAGGTTATTCGAATCTACAAATCATAAAAGTAAAAAAAAAGTCAACTACACGTATCATTATTTACATTGTTAAAATTTTCTGAACACTTTCTGGTAAGATTTTTAACAATCACTTTGCAAGACTTTGCCATATTGATTTTAATCCCAAAATAAAAGTGAAAAATGATAAATGAATATTTTTGATTAAATGCACTATTAGGGTTAGATTAGGGTTAGATTTACCTTTGAAGGTATTTATCAGGCCTGGTAAGCCCCATTCCTCCAAGAGTTGCTGCATTTTTAAGTCAGAAATCAATAAATATGAAGTCGCGAATTCGATTAAATTAAATTTCGGTGAACGGCGAAAATGAAGACATGTGGTTTCTCGGTAAAGTTTGCTACATCGAATCAAACAAAAGAGCCGCGTGACCAGACCTGTGTATCGAGGAATTGAAATATGTCACCAGAGTTCAGGTGTCGCTAGTAGTAACTTTGCACTGTCAAAGCACGTAACACATGGAAAATAACACAATAATATGAAAATAGTTTAACTACTAGTTTAAAATAATTTTTACTCTGTAACATTGTTTGTTTAGAGATTAATTTGCCACTTTTTCGTATTTTTTCTGTGCATTATGTGGTCTAGCAGAACATAATTAATACTAGCGCCACCTTAAGCCCTAGTTTAACTCTCATAACATATTTTATGAAGAGGAAAGATAGGATGATGTGCCGGTTGCGTGCGACGCGAACGAAATACTGATATAAACAAAACAATACACATGAGTGGTAATACATTTTGTCGGGACAACCAAATTATTTAGGTGGTTTAACCAAGGCATTCAATCAAATTATTTGTTCGAACCAAATACATTTTTTGGTAACATTAACCATTCTTTTTGTAATGCCAACCAAATTTTAGTATTGACAACAAAATCTGTTTAACAAAACTATTTTGTTGCGGTGACATTATTTTTTCTCTCAGTGTAGACTGTTTTTAAGCAAACGATTTTTTATTTCAACGCTTATTTTGTATCCCACACGCAGAGAAAAGATCAGTAAAATTTACAGGAAGTTCGGTACTTATTTGGACAACATGACTTTTCAGTAAATTTTACCAGACGTTGAGTTCAATTAACAGATTTTCTGTACGTTTCACTCAGCGTCCAGTAAAATCTACTGAATTCGAAAAAATCCGAGTTTCGTTGATTGTACTGTACGCTAAGTGAATTGTACAGAAAATCTGTTGATTGAACTCAACTTCTTGTAAAATTTACTAAAAAGTCATGTTGTCCAAATAAGTACCAAACTTCCTGTAAATTTTACTGATCTTTTTTCTGCGTGTACATATTTTCCTTAAAAGATGGAATTTTTGATTTTCAATATTTAAAATCAAAACATGAATTATATATCTTGTCAAAAAATTTCCTACTTATGATACACGGAGAAACTTTTTATATCAATTTTTACTATAGTATTTTTCAATTTAGGGAAAAACGTATCACTTTGAGAATTTATTTCGTTAGTAAAAATACTAAACTTTATACTAATCATATGAAACTTTAGTATGAACTATAGTAAAATTTGCTATGAACTATGCTGATGTTTCATATCATTATTATAAAGTTTAGTATTTTTACTAACGAAAATTCTCAAAGTGATACGTTTTTCACTAAATTGAAAAATACTATAGTAAAAATTGATATAAAAAGTTTCTCCGTGTATTTACACCTTTGTTAGACAAATAAATTTTTTGATAGTGGTCATAAATCTCTACAAATTATCCTGATAACATTTTTTGTTTAAATCAAAATTAGAAATGTTACAGCATATTCAAATTCGAAAAAAGTCAATATCAAAATTCCATTTTCCAGTTAAATTATACGAGATACGAAAAAACGTTATGATACAATATTATTGAATAAATAAAAACCTACAAATTTGAATTGTAACATTTTTTCATAAGATGCATATTTTTCTTTTTAATTAAAAAAAAAACTATTGAAAATCCAAAATTCAATTTTTTAACAATAATATGTAAAATACGGAAAAAACGTAAGAATACAAAGTTGTTCGTTTCAAAAAGATCTACAAATTTTGTCTGACGCAGTTTCTGATAAAACATATATTTTTCGATTCAATTCCAAAAAATACGATTAAAATTCAAAAATTCCATTCTTTAGACAAAATATGTGAGATACAAAAAAAACGTTTAGATGAAAAATTGTTTGGCTAAATAAGGTCTACACATTCTTATCGAGAAATTTCTCGACAGGATGTATATTTAATGTTTTGATTTTTAATATTGAAATAAAGTCTACGATTGTTTTTCCTTTTTGACATATTTGGAAGAAAATAAATTTATCAATAATCATGTAATTTATTAAAAAGTTACTGAAATGTATACAGAAAATCGAGCGCGAAGCGCGAGTGTCATGATGAGAATGTGTTCCTTAAGGCCGATAGAGCCTTAAGTAAATTGAATTTCCTGTTTCACTTAAACTGAAAAAGAAACTTAGTGAATTTGGGAAAATGACTAATTTACATCATCTTTAATATCATTAAATTGGTTTGAGCTTCAGTATTAAATTATAAGAAATAAACTTAAAAGTATGCGAAGAGCACAAGACCGAGCGCGAAGCGCGAGGTCCAAGGAGAACGGAGCGCGAAGCGCGACGATCAAATCGCGCGCCCTAGGCGCGCTCAAACTTGCGAGCGGAGCGAGCTGCACGCGAAGCGCGCGATCAGAATGTGCCCGCTAAGCGGGCAGATTTTTTTTTTATATTTCGTAAAATTTAACTGAAAAATGGAATTTAGAAATTGACTTTTTTCAAGTTTTATTATACTGTAACTTTCTAAAAATTTACATGATTAAAAAAAATGTATCTTCTTCCATATGCCTCAAAAAGTAAAAAAATTCGTAGACTGTTTTTAAGCAAACGATATTTTATTTTAACGCTTATTTTGTATCCCACATAAGTATTTTGATTGAAAAATGGAATTTTTGATTTTCAATATTTAAAAACAAAACATGAATTATATCTTGTCAAAAAATTTCCTACGTATAATGTGTACACGTTCCTGAGGCAAATAAATTTCCATCTTAACGTTTTTTCCGTTTGTCACATATTTTGTTTAAATAATGGAATTTTTGAATTTTAATCGTATTTTTTTAAATTAAAATGAAAAATATACGTTTTATCAGAAACTATGTCAAACAAAATTTTTAGATCTTATTGAAACGAACAATTTTGAAAACCTACGGTTTTCACGTATTCCACATTTTATTGTTAAAAAATTAAATTTTTGATCTTCAATAGTATTCTTTTAAATTAAAAAGAAATATATATATTATGAAAAAATATTACAATTCAAACTTGTAGATCTTTATGTAGCAAACATAATATTTTTTCGTATCGTTTCGTTTCATAATTTTTTTTCGTATTTCGTGAAATTTAACTAAAAATGGAATCCGACTAAAATTGTTAAAATAGAAGCTTAATAAAGCACATATTAACGGATGGCTTTGGTCTTTAATTAGTTTTTACCAATTAAAAAAATTTTGGTCTCGGTAAAACAGGAATTATTTTTTTTTACTGTTTAGAACTTATCAAAGTCTAAAGCCATCCGCAAATATGTCATTTTTATTATATCCTAAAGTTTCAGCTGAAAAATTTCATTATTATGGAAAAATCTTGGAGGAAACTGATTTTATTGATTTAATCAGCTGTACTGGTTAATCCATGACCTTAAGGTAGTTGATCCACGAAAATTAGACCTCAGGCAAAAATAGATAATTTTGCTTTTAAGAATAGCAATATTATTATTGAAGGGCTATTTGAGAAGAGAAAAGATTATTATTCATGAAAAAAATCTGGAATTGCATAATTTTTTAAAATTTGGTAAAAAGCGATAAGAAAAAAAGTTGGGTCAAAAATAAAATTTTTTAATAAAATTATTTTTCTGTGTTTCAAATTTTTTTCTTGTAAAATAATCTTTTCTCTTTCAAAATAGCCCTTCAATAATAATATTGCTATTCTTGAAAGAAAAATCATCTATTTTTGCCTCAGGTCTAATTTTCGTGGATGAACACTACCTCAAGTAAATTGGATTTCCTTTTTCATTCGAAATCAAAAACAAATTTAGTAACTCTGAGAAAATGTAATTCACATCTATTTATAATATTATAAAATTGACTTACGGTTCAGTATAAAATTACGAGATACAAACTTAAATATATGTGAAAAATATAATACCGAGCGCGAAGCGCGACGATCGAATCGCGCGCCCTAGACGCGCTTAAAATTACGAGCCAAGCGCGCGATGAGAATATGCCTGCAGAGCCGGCAGATTTTTTTCCTTTTTTTTATATCATGAACATAAATATTCTTAGAGCTCTAACTTAATTCGAGACTGACTTGAATGATACAAGTATTTTATCGAGATGAAGGATTTTGAATGTTGACGTTGATGCGACGTGATTATTACTTAGTAAAGCCGTCGTGGAGGGAAATCAGGTGCAGACTTGTTTTATTGAAAGCAATAGTTGATAGGGGATTTTTTAAAAAGAGGCATGAAAGTCATCGAATATTATGAAAAGGATTATTGCCTTAATCTTCTTTTGAAAATACTGGAATTTAGAGGATGATTTTTTTCTTTTTTCTGGGAAGTAGATGTGTTTATCTAGTACTCATCTGTAGACAAACATTTATTTGCATATTCATTTATTACATTTTTTTAAATCAAGTCGAATAAAAATGGTAATTTAAGTTGATTCGTGCGGCATTCGAAATCTTAAGATCTGATAAAAATTCCAAGATAGATCTGTTTGATGTTTTTATAAATACTTGAATCTTTTTTTAATTTCAAGAAAGTTCCAGAAATTCATAAAATTGTTTCTTGATGAACTCGAAAGAATATATTTAAAATTTTAAATATTCACGTCTCAAGGAAATCGTTCAAAAAGTTTTAATTGACCGTCAATGATGTTACCATTATTTTCTTAAAAGATCATTACAATACTATTTTCCTGGTTTTTCAATCTAGTTAGCCGGTCTCAGTTTTTTTTTTAACTAAAAAATAATTAAAATTCACTTTCATTAATGAGTGATTGTTTTTTTTTTAATGAGAAATAGTAAAAGTTAGGTAAGTTAGAGTGAAAATTTATTGCTCTCTAAATCTAAATCGGTCAAATTTTTACTGATTGAATCAGTGATTTGCCTTTTCACCGATTCACCACTGAAAAAAATATTTTTCATTGTCAAATCAGTCAATTTCCACTGATCCATCAGTGAAAAAATATTTTTCACTGTTAAACTAGTTGATTTTTACTGAAGTAATCAGTGCAATTTTATTGATTCACACTAACCTCTTGTTAGCTATTTCAATCAAATTTCACTGATAATCAGTACATTTTTACTGATTCATATTTAGAGAGTGGAATTTCACGGATATTTTAATAAGATTTCAGTAGTAATATTTCATGATATTTTGCAAACATTTATATATATTCTTCATTATTGAAAATGTAATGAGAATTTATTTTTATAATTTTTTAATTAAATGAGATTTTGCTTGAATTACATTAAATTTTTTATTATCATCAGTAACTTGTGATTAACTTGCAATTGTAAAGAGCACCCCTATCAAACTATTTGGCTGTATATTAAAATTATAGGTTAATACTTTCGGAAATTTTACTATTAGTTTCTTTAAATTTGTAACCATCTTTTTATCTCATAAAAAACATAATTTTACAAGGAGAAAAATTTTTTTCTCGAATTACCAAACTATTTGGACACGCATGATAAATCTTGGAGCGACCTACTTTTTTCTAATAATTCTCATTATTCAGGATTTCTATTAAAGAATATGCTAAATTACCGATAAAAATTCCCATCCAGATAGTAGAATAAATTTAATTATCAGAAATTTTTTTAATCATTAAATTTTTTTTTTATTATTAGAAATTTTCTTTATAATAAAATTCATTTTGCCATCTAGATGGAAATATTTTTCGGTAATTTAGCGTATTCTAGAATAAAAAACCCAGTAAATGTGATTATTAATCACATAACATAAAAATAAATTATTAGAAAAAAGTACATCACTTTAGGATTTATCATGCGTTTCCAAATAGTTTGGTAATTTGAGACAAATATTTATCTACGCTTATAGAAACTAAAATTATTAAGTTGTAAAGATTATTATAAGCTTATATCATTTAATATATTTTCTGATGAAAGTTTCATATAACTGTAATCTGCATAATTGGTACTGAACTAATTAATTATATTCAAATTTAAAGAATTTGAAATCTTTCTGTGGAAAAAAAGACGCTTTCGACTGCGCTGGGATTCACTAATTAATTTGAATTAATTATATTATTGTTTCCAATTTTTTCCCAAAAAATAAGAAATTTTATAAATAATTTACTTTTTCTGCTTAATTAATAATATATAGATAGATATGCAAAATCTAATCCAAACCATAAACATAATACCTAAACTCTCATTATCTTTTTCTATTGGAAAGTATTTGAAATCAACTTTTAACAATTGCTGAAGTTAAGAAATCAATCGTTCGACTTTAGTTTACTATATCGAGAAAAAATGTGTACTCCCTAATTTGAATCAGTCAAAATCTACTGATTGTCAGTGAAATTTGACTGATCTAAATAGCTAAAAAGAGGTTACTGTAAATCAGTCAAATTTCACTGATTATTTCAGTGAAAATTGACTGATTTGATAGTGAAAAATATTTTTGTCACTGATGAATCAGTGAAAAGGCAAATTACTGATTCAATCAGTGAAAATTTGATTGATTCAGATTTAGAGAGTACAAAAAATTTGTCGTAATTTACTCAGCACAGTCTTTTGTTAAATTAACAACATTTTTTGTTAAAATGATCAAAATTTGATTTGACAAAAAAATGTTGCATATGTACTAACAAAATATTTCTGTTGACTTGACAAAACCGTATTTTCAATTTATAAATATTTTGTAATAAAATGTAATTTATTCGAATTCATATGGAAATTCTTTTATAAGTATTTCATTTCGGAGAAATAAATATTTATTCTGAAGCACTTTCAAAGTTTTTTCATCAAAAAAATATGCATCTTATGAAAAAATGTTACAATTCAAATTTGTAGGTTTTTATGTAGAAAATAATATTGTATTATAACGTTTTTTCGTATCTCGTATAATTTAACTGGAAAATGGAATTTTGATATTGACTTTTTTCGAATTTGAATATGCTGTAACATTTCTAATTTTGATTTAATCAAAAAACGTTATAAAGATAATTTTTAGAGATTTATGAGCACTATCTAAAACCAGTATTAAAATTTTTGATTTTTTCAAAAAATTATTTTCAAAAACACAAAAGTAGTGCTCAATCCCTCAATTTTGATTGGATGTGGCTGGTTAACGAACTTGTCCTTACTTTTTCGGCTCCGATAAAGTGTACCAAAGCTCAATTCAATCTGATAATTCTATCGAGAGTTATGCCGCACACGACCTACATACAGACAGACAGACAGACAGACACTTTCTTAAAAACCATTTTTTCTGACTCAGGGGGTCTCAAAACGTAAAGATTTGATGAAATTTTCGAAAGTCATTTTTCACATAAAACCAATACCTTCTCATCAATGATGATAATGTAAAAATGTTAATTACTAAATTTTTCCATCAGAGAAATCCTAAGTTAGCTAATTTTTTCTCTATTTTTTAGATTCAAAATAAATATTATTCATATTCCAGTTGATCTAGGACAACTTTTAGTATTGACATTCCTATCTAGGAATTTACTCACTCCAGAAATATAATTTCTAAATGAAAACAAGTTTGTATTAGATTTTTAATAAAGTGAAAAAAAATAATAATCTTGAATAATTTCACGACAATTACTGCCCATAGATAATCTCATGAACGATACTAATTGAATTATAATGGACTTGTAATAATGCTTTAATTAGAATCCGTTATAATACGATTAATAAATGTCTCTCCACAAATCCTATGACACGCTTGTCTTGAGCAATCGTGCTACTGTGTTCACCTTTTTTTTTCTCGTCTGACTAACGGGTTTAGAATTTCTAGGAAAGCGTGAAGAATGTTAATGTCCTCCGATTGATTTTTTCTGATTTAAGAGCAACGTGCGATACCGATTACGAAACTAGGGATAAAAGAAAGCATTTTAAGTGTAATATTGGTAGTGGTAGGTGTGAAGGATTTTAAAAAGTGCAAATAGATTATCCGTTAACCTGCATCTAAACCGGATACTATTCGATCGACAGAAAGGGGCAAGGTAGGCAGTAGGTAGGCAGTCGATACTCGATAGCGAGGTATCGAGGTTGGTATGCGGGCAACATTCTCCAACTTGCTAGGCCGCTTTACCAACCAGCTGCACTACCCAAAAGGACAGAGGGATGGATGGGATAAAACAATGGACGTATAATCAATGAATACTCGAGTGCACGCTTCAATTTTTCTCTTCCTTATCCATATTCCTTATGAGACCAACATTAATCTTCTCTCGGAAGATTAGAAACTTTTAGAAAAAAATTCTTTTTGGACCTGTTTTAAAGTCAGTACGCAATCTTTTCTTTAAATTCACCTCACTGTTTACAGGATGCAGCTGTTGGAGCAAATTTGTAAATGTCCCAGTGTTTTATGTCTTACAAGTCTAATAAATCTCTAGAATGGAAGAAAAATAATTTTATTCAAATTTAAATGTATTGGATTCAGTTTAATAATTTATTTAAGATAAATTATTTATTTTTTAGAGGTGGGAATTATTTTATTCTGGTAATGATGGGAAATTGACGAATTAAGGCCATAATTGACCTGACCATGTGAACCAATAAAGGGCCGCCTTAAGAAAATTTGCCACTCTGGACAGAATAAATATTCGCACCCTTTCAATCTGGAGATAAATTAATCTATCTTTATATTAAGGTAGTTCGTTCACGAAAATTAGACCTCAGACAAAAATAGATTAATAGATATAGAAATATAGAAATAGATATAGAAATAGAAATAGATTTGTTTATAAAAATTTTGTTTTGAAAAATTGTTTTTTTATAATTTCGGCCATTAAAGAATTCATTTTCAAAAATTGGAAACGGTCAAGTTGTAGAGAATCTTTTTCCTAAAAAAAATGAACCGTGATTTATTAGACTCGCATCATTTTTAGAAATTTGGCTCGAAGCGATAAGAAAAAAAGTTTGGGCAAAAATAAAATTTATTAATAACAAATTAATTAGTTGAGTTTGAAATTTTTGTCACTGCCTACAAATTATTTTTTTGTGTTTCAAATTTTTTCATGAAAAATAATCTTTTCTCTTTCAAATTAGCCCTTCAAAAATAATATTGCTATTCTTGACAGCAAAATTATCTATTCTAGCCTGAGGTCTAATTTTTGTGATCGAACTACCTTAAGCCATTTGGAGTTATATTTTCGCGATGAAATTAATAAAAATCAAGATTTTACAGTCGAATTAACGCAATTTTTTAATCTCTCTCATAGAATTGTAACATAAAATTAGGGAGCGTTCAAATATTAGATAATGCTGGATGGGGGTGGGGGGGGGAGGTCAAGCGCTGTTTTACGTAGCGCAGAAATTTAAAATGCAGAGGTATCAACTGTAATAACCTTTACCATTTTTTTACGAACATAGAAATGTCATTAAAATTTCAGTTGATAATGAAAAGAACAATATTGCATTATTTAAGGTAGTTGATCCACGAAAATTAGACCTTAGGCAAAAATAGATAATTTTTCTTTCAAGAATAGCAATATTATTATTGAAGGGCTAGTTTGGAAGAGACAAGATTAATTTCCATGAAATAAAATTTGAAATACAGAAAAATAATTTTATTAATAAATTTTATTTTTGCCCCAACTTTTTTTCTTATTGCTTCTTATCAAATTTTAAAAAAATATCCGATTTTAATGAATTACAAATCACTTTTTCAAGAAAAGATTTCCTACGACTTGACCATTTCCAATTTTCAAAAATGAATAAATTATTATGAAATTCAGCAATTTGTTTATAAAAATTTCGTTTTGGAAAATGTTTTTTTAATGGTTTCAGCCATTAAAGAATTTATTTTTAAGAATCAGAAACGGTGAAGTTGTGGGAAATCTTTTCTCTGGAAAAGTGATTCTTGACTTATTAGAATCGCATAATTTTTTAAAATTTGGTAAGAAGCGATAAGAAAAAAAGTTGGGTCAAAAACAAAATTTATTAATAAAATTATTTTTCTGTCTTTCAAATTTTTTCCATGTAAAATAATCTTTTCTCTTTGAAAATAGCTCTTCAATAATAATATTGCTATTCTTGATAGCAAAATTACCTAATTTGCCTGAAGTCTAATTTTCGTGGATGAAAACTACCTTAAGCGAATAAAAAGTAATATGTAATAGTAATTTTTTCGATAAATAACAATTGACACTGGAACGCTATCTCAAAAAAAAAAAAAATTCCGTTCCGCAACGCTCTAGGGGCGGAATGGGGGGGGGGCTATTTGTTATACCACGTTACGTGGGGGTTTGGGGGGAGGGGAGCGTCAAGCTCTGTGCCACGTAATGTAGAAATTTGAAATGCAGAGGTATTAACTTTAATAACCTTTACCTTTTTTTTTACCAACACAGAAATGTCATTAAAATTTCAGTTAATCATCAAAAGCACAAAGTGTTCTACAAAATTGATCTAGTATTTTCAAATATTAGAAAATAATTCTTGGAATATCTGGTAAATCTAATTGAATTTCGGAAATTCAAAAATAGGTTATAATGAAGAAAAAATTGACATTTTTGTGACTTTTTAAATATTTTTGTCATTATATTTAAAAGATGGGAAATGGTAGCGTAAAATAGACAGTGGGATCGGAAAGAGCGGACAAAAATACAATAGGGAATGCATTCTCAAAATGATCCGTGAATTTTTTCTTTCAAAATTTACGTCGTTTCAGGACGAATCGAATATGGCAGTGAGGTAAAATTTGAAGTCATTAGTTACATTTGATGCCTTTATTAATTAATTTTACAGAATTTTATGCATTACTCTCTTCTTGAAAAAATTCGTTAAAATCATTGATTGATTAAACACAGTTTTCGAATGTGAGTGTTGACGTTAATTAATCGTACGACTAAATTATAAGTTCATTCCTGCAAGATATCTTTTTACATTCTCATCAAGGATGAGAAAGTATTGGTTTTATGTGAAAAATGACTTTCGAAAATTTCATCAAATCTTTACGTTTTGAGACCCGCTGAGTCCGAAAAAAGGTTTTTACGAAAGTGTCTGTCTGTCTGTCTGTCTGTCTGTAGATCGTGTGCGGCATAACTCTCGATAGAATTATCAGATTGAATTGTGCTTTGGCACACTTTATCGGAGCCGAAAAAGTAAGGACAAGTTCGTTAACCAGCCACATCCAATCAAAATTGAGGGATTGAGCACTACTTTTGTGTTTTTGAAAATAATTTTTTGAAAATCAAAAATTTTAATACTGGTTTTAGATAGTGCTCATAAAACTGTAAAAATTATCCTGATAACATTTTTTGATTAAATCAAAATTAGAAATGTTACAGCATATTCAAATTCGAAAAAAGTCAATATCAAAATTCCATTTTCCAGTTAAATTATACGAGATACGAAAAAAGGTTATGATACAATATTATTTTCTACATAAAGACCTACAAATTTGAATTGTAACATTTTTTCATAAGATGCATATTTTTTTTTTAATTCAAAAATAATCTATTGAAAATCCAAAATTCAATTTTTTAACAATAATATGTGAAATACGAAAATTCGTTTCAATTCCAAAAAATACGATTAAAATTCAAAAATTCCATTTTTTAGACAAAATATGTGAGATACAAAAAAAACTTTGAGATGAAAAATTGTTTGGCTAAATAAGGTCTACAAATTCTTATCGAAAAATTTCTCGACAGGATGTATATTTTAATTTTTTGATTTTTAATATTGAAAAAATTCGATTTTTTTCACCAAAATATGTGAGATACGAAATAAGCGTTGTTCTGCAAAATCGTTTCCTTAAGGTAGTACGATCACGAAAATTAGACCTCAGACAAAAATAGATAATTTTGCTTTCAAGAATAGCAACATTATTATTGAAGGGCCAATTTGAATGAGAAAAGGTTATTTTTCATGAAAAAAATTTGAAACACAAAAAAATAATGTCATTAATAAATTTTATTTTTGCCAAACTTATTTTCATTTCGCTTCGAGTCAAATTTTTGAAAATGATGCGATTCTAATAAATTATGGTTCATTTTTTTAGAAAAAATATTCTCTACAACTTGACCGTTTCCTATTTTTGAAATTGAATTAATTATTATCAAATACAGCAATTTGTTTATAAAAATTTTGTTTTGAAAAATTGTTTTTTTATAATTTCAGGCATTAAAGAATTCATTTTCAAAAATCGGAAACCGTCAAGTTGTAGAGAATCTTTTTCCTAAAAAATCGAACCGTGATTTATTATATTCACGTCATTTTTAAAAATTTGGCTCGAGGCGATAAGAAAATAAGTTTGGGCAAAAATGAAATTTATTAATAACATTATTTTTTTGTGTTTCAAATTTTTTCATGAAAAATAATCTTTTCTATTTCAAATTAGCACTACAAATATAATAATGCTATTCTTGAAAGCAAAATTATCTATTTTTGCCTGAGGTCTAAATTTCTTGATCGTACTACCTTAAATAAAGTCTACGATTATTTTTTTTTCTTTTTGAGAGATTTGGAAGAAAATAAATTATTTTAATCATGTAATTTATTAAAAAGTTACTGAAATGTATACAGAAAATGCACTGTAAAAAATTTGGGGAATTTTCCCCACCAATTATTGGGGAAAATTCCATATTTTAGGGTGAAAATACTTTTCCCCAATAAATTGGGGGATTTCCCCCCAAAAAATGGATAAATTCCAGAAAAAGTAGGGAATATTCCCCAAAAATGTAGTGAATAAGTAAATCACTAATATTTTGTGGAATTTTCCCCATCAATTATTGGGGAAAATTCCAAATTTTAGTGTACACATACTTTTCCCCAAGAAATTGGGGAATTTTCCCCAAAAAATTGGATAAAATCCAGAACAAGTAGGGAATATTCCCCAAAAATTTAGTGAATAAGTAAATCACTTATATTTTGGGGAATTTTCCCTAACCATGTTGTGTTTTTACGGAAAAATTAAAAAAATTTACGATAAATTAAAAAAAAATTTCTTTAAAAATTAGGGAATTAAGTAAACTTCATGTGATTTCGGGAATTTCTCCAAATGCATTTAAGGATTTTTTTCAAAAACATGAAATTTTCGAAAAAAATTTAAAAACTTTGGATTGCCATAGTTTTTTGAATTTTGATTTTAGAACAAAATGTGTTTGGATGTATTTGTAGACCTATTTGCAAAGAATCTAGAATTCTAAACATAATTTTTAAAACTCCCAAAAATGAGATTTTCGAAAAAAATTTTAAAACTTTGAAGTGCCATAGTTTTTCGAATTTTGATTTTAAAACAAAATGTGTTGGGACTTATTGGTAGAACTATTTGCAAAGAATCTATAACTCTAAACAGAATTTTTGAAAACTAGTAAAACAAAAATATTTTTGTAACCTGTCCTAAGCTTTACATGTAGAATCCGTCAGTATATTTCGGAGCCCCTTCAACTCTCCCATGAATCCCGCACTGCAGATTGTACCCATCAGCATTATGTGCCGATAGTTTTACAACCGGAATTTCCCAAGCAAATTTTCTTCCAGCATGACCTTTATTTTCCATCATTTTAATTTCAACCCTCACAAAAAGTGTATCCATAAGTGTATCTGAAACGAGTGAACGAACAAAGAGTTCCAGAGTTCCAGAGTTAACGTCAAAGGTGAGTTTTAAATATTTTTTTAAATTGATATATAAATATAAATGATAAATTTTAAAAATATTGCGGAGCTTC
Organism: Diplolepis rosae; assembly: GCA_030998225.1. Lineage (NCBI taxonomy): Eukaryota > Metazoa > Arthropoda > Insecta > Hymenoptera > Diplolepididae > Diplolepis > Diplolepis rosae. Next base: position 19,040,644 of record JAPYXD010000723.1, on the reverse strand, counting down.
AAATTTTATTTGATGTAATATTAATAAATTAAAATTAATTAGGTGAGTTTGACCGATCGAAAGACCTGGGCTCGAATCCCAGCGCAGTCGAAAGCGTCCTTTTTTCCACAGAAAGATTTTCAAATTCTTTAAATATTATTAATCGATTTTTTACAATCAACTCGCTGTTTTTCGTACAAAGGGCATAGCCGGGTTTCCATGTGAAATTGGCCTTAAGACCAAATCAAATTTCGCATCAACCATATAGAAGGGGTTGGGCAAGAGATTATTTTGCCAAATTTTCAGATCATTATCTGCCATTTTAAATGAGTAATAGCGAATTTGACCATTTTCGTTTTTTTCTTTTTTTAGCTAAACTAATCATAGGAAAATTTTGAAAAAAATCAGGGTTGTTTTTTCCAATAGAAGACATATTTGTAAATGTTTGCAGATCTTTTCATGCATAATTCGCGATGCAAAAAATTGCGAAAATTTTTGCACGCAATTTTGTTCATGTTTGAATTGCGCGACCACTCTTTTGAATTATTCTATTCATTAGTTACCTATCGATGATTGAAACAGAATTTTTGCAGATTTTTGCAAGGTTCATGTATACGAAATGCATTTTTTATTTATTCTTAAATTTTTCAATTTAAAGCATTAATTAATCTTTCTCTTCTGTTTTGCAGTATGCTCTTAGACAGCAATCCCATCCAAGGACACAAAAGAAGTGGGAAGTACCAAAAATTAGCCAGAGATGACAAGGCAGGAAAATTAATAGAAAATGTTGTAGGCTTCAGCAACAATTTATAATTTGATTTTTATTTTCAATAATAATAATATATATATTTAAAGAATTTGAAAATCCTTCTGCGGAAAAAAGACGCTTTCGACTTTAATTTAAAATAAGATGTATAAGTAAACAAAATAAACTTTATAATTTATGAAAAAATTTATTAAATTCGTATTTTTATTTCTCACCTAAATTATAGAGGATATTTTCTTAAAGATATCTTGGAAAATTCCCAATTTTTAGACAATATTCCCCAAATATTTTGGGAAATTCCCAGTTTTTGGGGAATACCCATAAAAAATATTTAGAGGAAATTTCCACAATAATTTTGGAAAATTCCCAATTTTTAAGTAATATTCCCCAAATATTGAGGAAAATTCCTAATTTTGGGGAATATTCCCCAAAAAAATGCGGAGGAAGTTTCCACAATAGTCTTGGAAAATTCCCAATTTTAAGGAAATATTCCCCAAATATTTAGGAAAATTCATAATTTTTGGGGAATATTCCCCAAAAATATGTGGAGGAAGTTTCCACAATAGTTTTGGAAAATTCCCAATTTTTAGGAAATATTCCCCAAAGTATTTGGGGAAATATTCACTAAAATATTTGGGGAATATTTTCCCCAAAATTGGGGAAAATATTCCCTAAGTTTTTGGGGAAAATATTCCCCAAAATATGTTGGGGAAAATTTCCCCAAATGTTTTGGGGAAAATTCACTAATTTTGGTGTAATTTGCGTTACTAACATTTTGGGGAATTTTTCCCAAAAAATTTTTTACAGTGTGGAGCGCGAAGCGCGAGTGTCATGATGAGAATGTGTTTCTTAAGGCCGATAGAGCCTTAAGTAAATTGAATTTCCTGTTTCACTTAAACTGAAAAAGAAATTTAGTGAATTTGAGAAAATGAGTAATTCACATCATCTTTAATATTATAAAATTGGTTTGTGCTTCAGTATTAAATTATAAGAAATAAACTTAAATGCATGCAAAGAGCACAAGACCGAGCGCGAAGCGCGCGATGAGAATGTGCCCGCGAAGCGGGCAGATTTTTTTGTATGCAAAACATTTAACGGTAAATTTGGGAAGTATAATAAAACGCAGTGCATAACGTTTATCGAATTCGCTTTGGTATAAATGTTGCAACAAGTTAATTACAGTAATTTGAATGAACTGTTATTGACGATAACTTCCAATCAGAATTTTTTTGCCATTCAGGTTTCTAGTGGTCATTAGTTGGTCTCTAATTGCGAGAAACTTCAAAATTAACATCTATGCGCAATAATTCAAGTATAAGTGAGGAAAAAGTCAAGAAAATTGATATTTATGTAAATAATGGCTGTACTTGTTGACTTTATAATAACTTTTTTTGTCTGGAAGATTAGTACTCTAATTTTATTTCGGATCATAATTAAATTAGCTTTAATTTAGACTTAGATTTCTCTGCCTTTGATATTCAGTATATAATACTTATTACAGTATCATACTCGATTTTGTCTTAGAATTTACCATGAATAATGAAAAGTCAAGTACTTGTGTACAAAATATTTCTTCCGGAAATTTAGAAAATATATTATGAAATAATAAAAAACGACTTTCTGGTTTTTTTTGGAGAAAATTTTGCAGTGAACTGCAGTTGTCAATAACTTTTACAGTTCTATTTTTTGAAAAAAAAGAAATTTTTGGCAAAATGTTTACTATAACGAATTTTGGCGGTAAATTCGAAAACGAAATAATTTAAAATTGTTTTTGCTGAATAACAATTTTTCTCAAAAATCTAAAGTATTTCGAATACGGTGAAAGATACGCAAAAATTGATAAAATTTGAGTGCTTTTTCCCAACAGGAAAATCCTCTAAATCCCCTAACTGATTTGGTTAATAAAATTTCAAAAATTTGAAATATTTTGAAAACGGCGAAGATACGGAAAAAGTGACAGAATTTTGTGAATTAAAAAGTTCTCTGATTACAATTATTATGAATGAAAAGTTTTTTAATTTAAAATATTCTGCAGCTTCGATAATCAATAAATATTTCTCGAAAGAATAAATTAAAATTCTGGGCATTTTATATTTTATTGAGCAGGGTTCTCATCGTAAAATTATTGGAAAAAAAGTCACTGGGAAAGAATGTATTTTCTCATAGAATGATAAAATAAAAAGTAACTCTATAATTTACTCCTTTGTTGAGAAAATAAGAGATTTGTCGACAAATATTATAGAAATGTCTACTGAATAAACATTTTGAAGAAAATTCCTTATTCTGTAAATTCAAATAGCATTTCTAAAATATTTATTAACGAGTCTGTTAAGTTTACAAAAAAACGATGAAGTATACTGAAATATCTGTTGAATTTACAGATATTTTATGCCGTCACTATTTTTTTCCTTCATGTAGCCTCTAGAAAATTTTGCTATAATTTTCATGAAGTTTTAATGGTTTTTCTAACGTTTATTGTTTTTGCTTCCAAAGACTCTTACTGTGACATATTTTTACCCAAAGTGGAATTTTTAATTCAGTATAAATTATAATCGTGGATCTTTCCGTGTAAATATTTTTATAGAGATACACGGAAAAAACAGTATAGCTGTTCGTTCTATACCGGTATATAGTGTCTCGACCCATGCGGTATAGGTGAGACAACTATACTGGATTGCCGCGCGACCTATACATTTCTTCGCATGCATGCGACTCTAACCTCGAAATGAGAAAGAAGTGTCATTTTTTCGAGGCGTTTTTTCAAAGCGTTTGTGGATTTGTTTGGAGCATTTTTTCTTTCTTTGAAAGATCATTTTTGCGTATCGCGTATTGTTTTATCACACGCAAAAATTCACAAGAGCGATAACGATGGCATAATATTTTGTTTACGATCGTTATACATGGTATTTTCATGTCAACGAACTTGTATAGCTGTCTCATCTATACTCGTATGGTTCTGAGGACCATACCGTAGCATTGGACTGATAGCAATATTTTCTGGTTCTGAGGACCAAAATATAGTTCTCTTAGCTATACTGTTTTTCCACGGAAAAATTTCAATTCTTTAAATTTGAAAATAAATATAATTAATGGTTACTACAATTTACGAATAACGCGTTTTTAGCGAAAATTAGCTTTTCACACAAAATAGTTTGTTTATTTATTTACTAATAGTTCTGAATTATATGGAAAGTAGTATATAACAGGTATCCCTATAAAAACATAATATACGTATTCCCTTTATGTATATACTTTTTAAACCTGAATCAGTGAAATAGTTACTGATTATATTAGTGAAAATATATCAACTGATGAATCAGTGCCCTGCCTTGATTTCACTGAGGAATCAATGAACGCGACACGTGAACATAAGTTTTGAATTCGCGAATTCAAAAGCTTCATCTACAGGTTACATAATATAATTATACGTAATAATAATTACGTAATTTCTTTTTAGTGTTTTTTAACCTAAAATAAACGAGTTCATCGATCGTTTTATTATTCCCACCTGAAAATTTCACTAATTCCATAAGTTAAAATCTCTCAGTTAAAATCTTATAGCTGCTGCCATCAGTGTATACTCACTGCGGATTAGTGACTGTTCACTGATTCAGATTTAGAGAGTACATATATGATTTTTGACAGTGAGTATTAAGACTTTTACAATACTTTACTTTAAACTCTGTTTTCCGCGAGTTGTGATTTTCCGTGTTTGTTGCAACACATGTTTGAATAAAACCTAAAGTATTAGATACAGGCCTTTGAAAGTAAAAAAAAAAAGCAAAAAAAAATGCCCAAAAACTCGAAATTTTGAGTTTAAAAACAGATAAAGGTGCTGGGATTTTTATAAAAAAACCCCAAAACTTTTCTAAATAAAGGTACTAAATATAAAGAAAATTCTATGGAAGGTCTAAACTCAAAAAACAAAAATATTAAAGGTAGCGGATCTCCTTAATTGTATAATGAAGATAGATTGATGACTATTACGTCAGGTATTCAAGAGAGCGAGTGCAATTTTGAATCATTCGTCTTTATCCTCTGAAAGTTTATCATCGTGAAAGGCATAACTCTCGAACAATGCACGAACTAGCATTATTTACACTTTAGCTGATTATCAACTTTCCTCATCATAATAGATGTTCTTCTTAGATACTAAAATTCCGATCCGCGGTTCACGATATAACAAGATAAAAGATGTCAACACGACTTTGTCATTCATCTCAGGTAGCCGTAAGTAATTTAAAAGTGCATCTGGAGCTTCATACTTCTTTGGCGAGGAAACTTTCTCTATGTTTTCAATACACTGTGATTTAATTCGATCGAAATAGCTTTGTGATTATTTTTACATAATTTATCCATTCTAAGAAGGCAGTAAAAATTCACTGCAATTGAGTAGAAGAGGAGACAGTTAATTCTTAGAGGCATTGTATTGAAATTAAATATTGCACTTTTAATTCAAGTTGTATTGCCAGTTTTTTATTTTTAGTATTAAAGTGTTCACTTATCAAGAAACTTTATTACCAATGTCTCTGAACTTGATTCGCTTTTAATATAAGAAGTTACATTTTGCTCATTAAATATTCCATAAAAATAACTTTATTCCAGTCTTACTGTCTCGTCAATTACAATTTCTGAATGGAATCCTGGTTTTATGTTTTTAACTGACTTGTAAATAATTGCCTCTTTAATTCACTTTTATGGAAATATTTTACAGTATTTACTTTTTCAATTGATATTTATATGTTAAGGAATGAGTTATTTGTTTTGGTAAATATTCATGCTTTGAGTCTAGAGTCTAGACGTTTATGAAATATAAATAATGAAACTGTTTATAACTTTTTTACACTTAAGATAAGAGGATAATGTTTAGATATAAATTTAACTGTTTTTAAACTATGAGTCAGTTTCTTAAATCGAAATTGTGTTTAATGAGAAGGAAATCTGAAAAAAAACTTTTTAAATCCGGAATTATGAAAAGTCGTACATCCACATCTTAGGAGGTAACTTTTGCAGATTTTAGCGGTAAATTCGAAAACGAAATAATTTAAAATAATTTTGGCTGAACAACATTTTTTGTCAAAAATCTAAAGTATTTTGAAAAAGGTGAAATATTTCGAAAACGGCGAATATACGAAGAAAATGACAAAATTTTGTGAATTTCCCAAAGGAGGTACTAAGATAAAAAAATATTGACTTATTTTATATTTAAAGTAATACATTAATCTAAAATGTAGAAATTTTCGGTCTATTATATTTTTGTTCATTAAAATTGAAATCTATGTCAATAAAATTATTCCAGCTTAAGAACATGTGATACTTGAGAAAAATAGCAAGTTCGTGTAAAATTTTTTGTCTAGTTTCTACATTTTTGTGTCCAAAATACATAAAATTTTGTTTTCAAAAATTGGGAAATAGTACATAATGGAAAAAAAATTTCCAAAATATTTTGTGAAATTGTACTTTCTTTCATTTTTGAAAACAAATGTATTAGTCTATCTACGTCCGTTTTTATCTTCTCTACAATTTCCTAAAGTTTGAAAGCAAAATTTTATGTACTCTGGACATATACATATAGATATCTAAAATAAATAAAATTTGCTAATTTCCGAAGTGTCACATGCTCTTAATCATTGCTATATTCTTTATTACACGAAAATGAAAAAATTTTCAAAAAAAGTCAGAAACTTGTCTGGACATTCTGAATTAGTATGTAGTTATAAACATTTTGTCAAAGTATTTAGTAAATAAGTGTCTAATAATCAGTAAAATTTTTTATCAATGTTAATTAGTGTACGACTTTTCATTAATTCACCGTACTTTTCATAATTTCAGATTTAGAAAGTAAGAATACAAATTCTTCTTGAAAGTTTTTTTAAATTGAAATTTAAGTATAAACTTTAAATCTCTTTTACAGAAACACTTCTTATACTTCATCGATATTGTCAAAATCAACAATTTTAATTATTTGTGACGAAAAACTATCATATGAAATTTACAAAAATTTACGAAAAAATGATTTCACTAAATTAATTAGTTTTGATTGGATGAATAAAATTATTTGGCATCAAATTTTTATTGTTACAACTTTTAAAATTTCCTTATGGGCGTATCTCAAGAACCTTTCACTTTTCAGTAAAAAAATTAGGGATATAATTTTTGTAAGCTCAACACTGGAAATTTCACAATATTATCTGAACGTATTGCAATATCATATTCTGCAATTGGACAGGCGAAAACTATTGTCTTACAATAGTTATTAACGATTAAAATAGATTACTTATGCGAATGAGAACGACCAATCGGATTTAATTTGTATTCAGAAACATTAGAAGATCGGTTGATAAAAATTTTAAAAATAAAAATTGAAAATAAAATTGTGAAAGGAAATTAATGAATTGTGAAATTAATTACGAAAAATTAAATGGTTCTGAAGATATACAACTAAAAATTATTTAATAATTGTACAAATTTTTATTTTATGTTCAACCGTTTTACAGTCGACCCTAACAATTTATAATTTTTTATTAAAAGTTAGGAATTAAGTATTTTTTTTTTTGAGCACAACTATAGAAAGCTGGGGGAAAACCGTGAGAAGGTATTTATAAACTTTTGCATAACTTTTTATCATATTTCAAGGAGTATCATGAGTCTTAGGCGTTTTTAAATATTGCACACATGCAATTTTTTTTTCAATTATTATTTCTCTTATAAGAAAATACGTACATTGGTTTAGATTGTCCCTCATTCTCTATTATTACTTAAATTTTGATTTCCAGTAAATTTGTTTTCCTCGTGCGATTTAGCTTATTTAGAAAAAGTCTGCAAATATAATCGTTACGGTCAAAATGTAAAAATTTGAAGGACATAATTTTAAAGCCTATAACTTGGTTCTTATTGAAGAAAATGCAGATTCTCATGAATAAACATGATTCTGCTTTAATTATCTTGCAATACATCTTTTGTTTTATAGCCTTATCTTATTTCGTCATAAAGTTGAGACATAAATAGTATGTGAAAATTTATTTAAATTTATTGAAAAATAAAATTTAATAAATTTATTTAAATTACCTATATATCTTTGAGATACATAATAGTGAAAGGTTTCGGAGATATGCTCTTAAGCAAACTTTCTAATTTAAATAATCATACTCTATCGCAGATCGAATTTTTAAATTTAAACCCAAAGCAGATGAATTATTATTTCAATTCATTTAATTTTTTATTAGAAGTCTTTTCAAATCATCAACTTTATTTTTCTTCTTAATCTTTTTGAAGTGAATGACTTTTAATTGGTAACTTGTTGTTGTCAAACAGTTTAAACTACCTCAAAAAAAATTCTTTTTATTTTAGTTATTTTAGATTGCAAAAATATATTATGAGATTCAACTGTTAAACATTTTAGTTACAGTTTTAGTGCAGTTACAGTTGTTCTAAGTTTAGACTTTTTACGAATCTAAGGGAAAATTATTATAACTTCATTTGCACTCTTTTACATTCTACGTAAATTTATCTTCACAATAAGTCTAAAAACATCCAAAAACATTAATTATTTCGGGAATTATTTATAATTTAAGGTAGTTCGTTCACGAAAATTAGACCCCAGGCAAAAATAGATAATTTTGCTTTCAAGAATAGCAATATTATTATTGAAGGGCTAATTTGAAAGAAAAAAGATTATTTTTCATGAAAAAAATTTGAAACAGAAAAAAATTAATTTAATAATAAATTTTATATTTGCCCAAACTTATTTTCTTATCGCTTCGAGCAAAATTTTTAAAAATGATGCGATTCTAATAAATCACGGTTCATTTTTTTGGGAAAAAGATTCTCAACAACTTGACGGTTTCCAATTTTTGAAAATGAATTCTTTAATGGCTGAAATTATAAAAAAAAACTATTTTTAAAAACAAAATTTTTATAAACAAATTGCTGTATTTGATAATAATTAATTCAATTTAAAAAATAGGAAACGGTCATGTTGTAGAGAATCTTTTTCCTAAAAAAATGAACCGTGATTTATTAGAATCGCATAATTTTTAAGAATTTGGCTCGAAGCGATAAGAAAATAAGTTTGGTCAAGAATAAAATTTATTATTAAATTTATTTTTTTCTGTTTCAAATTTTTTTCATGAAAAATAATCTTTTTTCTTTCAAATTAGCCCTTCAATAATAATATTGCTATTCTTGAAAGCAAAATTATCTATTTTTGCCTGGGGTCTAATTTTTGTGAACGAACTACCTTAAATTATAAATAATTCCCGAAATAATTAATGTTTTTGGATGTTTTTAGACTTATTGTGAAGATAAATTTACGTAGAATGTAAAAGAGTGCCAATGAAGTTATAATAATTTTCCCCTAGATTCGTAAAAAGTCTAAACTTAGAACAAAAAATTTGCCCTCTTCGCGGGCACATTCTCATTGCGCGCTTCGCGCGCAGCTCGCTTCGCTCGCAAGTTTGAGCTCGCCTAGGGCGCGCGATTCGATCGTCGCGCTTCGCGTTCCGTAATACTCGATCGTTGCGCTGCGCGCTCCGGAATTTTTGAACGTCGCGCTTCGCGCTCGGTCTTGTGTTCTTCGCATACGTTTAAGTTTATTTCTTATAATTTAATACTGAAGCTCAAACCAACTTAATGATATTAAAGATGATGTAAATTAGTCATCTTCTCAAATTCACTAAGTTTCTTTTTCAGATTAAGTGAAACAGGAAATTCAATTTACTTAAGGCTCTATCGGCCTTAAGGAATACATTCTCATCATGACACTCGCGCTTCGCGCTCGATTTTCTGTATGCATTTTTGTAACTTTTTAATAAATTACATGATTATTGATAAATTTATTTTCTTCCAAATCTTTTAAAAAGGAAAAACAATCGTAGACTTTTTTTAAGGAAATGATTTTGCAGAACAATGCTTATTTCGTGTCACATATTTTGGTGAAAAAAATCGAATTTATTTAATATTAAAAATCAAAACATAAAATATACATCCTGTCGAGAAATTTATCGATAAGAATGTGTAGACCTTATTTAGCCAAACAATTTTCATCTCAAAGTTTTTTTTGAATCTCACATATTTTGTCTAAAAAATGGAATTTTTGAATTTTAATCGTATTTTTTGGAATTGAAACGAAAAATATATGTTTTATCAGAAACTGTGTGAGACAAAACTTGTAGATCTTTTTGAAACTAACAACTTTGTATTCTTACGTTTTTTTCTTATTTTACATATTATTGTTAAAAAATTGAATTTTGGATTTTCAATAGTTTTTTTTTTTTTTAATTAAAAAGAAAAATATGCATCTTATGAAAAAATGTTACAATTCAAATTTGTAGGACTTTATTTATTCAATAATATTGTATCATAACGTTTTTTCGTATCTCGTATAATTTAACTGGAAAATGGAATTTTGATATTGACTTTTTTCGAATTTGAATATGCCGTAACATTTCTAATTTTGATTTAATCAAAAAATGTTATCATGATAATTTTTAGAGATTTATGAGCACTATCAAAATCCAGTATTGAAATTTTTGTTTTTTTCAAAAAATGATTTTCAAAAACACAAAAGTAGTGCTCAATCCCTCAATTTTGATTGGATGTGGCTGGTTAACGAACTTGTCCTTACTTTTTCGGCTCCGATTAAGTGTACCAAAGCTCAATTCAATCTGATAATTCTATCGAGAGTTATTTTTTGTATTTTTTAATACATAATTTTACAAGCTTAAAAATTTAAGAAAAGTTTTGAAATTTCGACTTTTTCTGCAGTATCTTTCTTAAAAATTGACAAAAACATTTCATCTTGACGTCGTTTTATACATAATTTTGATGTCTTTCATTTCATTTTTAGGGGAAAAGTTTAATTTCTTTATTGTCAATATTAGGAGAATTTATGTGATTAACAAAAAAAGTGATTTGAATAATTTGGTCACCCACTGTAGATTTAAAAAATACAATTTCATTCTATTTTTTTTTAACTATTATTTTTAACTCTTTTCAAATAGATGTAAAACTGTAAGAATTAAAATGATTTAGAATTCGAATATTTCACGTTTTCTTTCATTTTTAAATTCTAATCTTCAAAATCTGATTCAATATGACACAAAATCGAGTATGTTATCTAATTGATAAGCCATCAGTTGAAATGATTAGACTCATTACAAATATTTTAAATTAATTTTTATTATCTATCACAAGTATCGGAATATTCAATCATTTGTAACCGAAAATTAAGAATTTTTCTTTAAAATAGACTAAAGTCCCTACAGAAATATTTATTATTGTATAATTGAAAAAAATCGGTCGACTCTTTTTCATCTTATATTTCATTCATCTAAAATACTTTTATCTTTTCATGGAAAGTTGATAATTCGATAGTAAATTGAACATTGAACAGTCTTTTAAAGTAAACGAAATTTTCTTTGTTGCATTTAAAAAATACCAATTAATTAAAAAGTCAATATATTTTTAAGAAGAGTTAAGATGCTCAAGTGTTAAGACGCCTAATTTCTTAAGAAGGTAATTTCCGGCTCTAAGAAATAATGATAAGGCATTATGTATATCGGATGAAGTGATCTACTTGTAAGATTAATGTCGAGTTATATGTTAAGTCGCTCGCTGTAGCGGTATTCTTTTAGGTATCATGCTCTACTTTGTCTCAATTTACACGTTGGCCTGAATGCGTTCAGAGATTTGAGACCTGAATTTTCGTAGTAATCTTGTGAATCTAAATAAGAGAGAATGATTAACATTCACGTTGTTAACAATTTAAATGAATTACTTTTCAACAAAACAAATCAACAAAGCAATTTGAATATTTTCATTAATTAAATAGATTAATTAAGTCATGACAATAGGGTTCAGGGATAAGAAAATTAGGAATTAAAAAGACTCAAATTAAACGTTGTAATAGAGGATTTTATTTGTCCATCAAATATTTTGTTCTAATAGTGCACTTCCAAATAATCGAGTATTCGCAGAAAGAAGCGCCCCTTGCAAAGGGAAAACAAATTTTAAAAAATCCTGATTATTGAAGCTTTCGTAAACTATAATTTACATCGTACAGTCTTACATTTACATTTGAAGTATCCGGTTGAAGAAGAGAATTTAAGCATTCAGTCAAGTTTTGCGAAGAGTTACATGTACACGTGTCATTTATCGCAAAAATCGCAAAAATCGTTTAAAAAACAGGTACAAGTTTCTGTTTCCTAAAATGTATTCCTTGGAGGCGTTCAAGTTTCGCGTTTACTATTACTATTTTAAATTCGCCATATAACATATTACATATACTTATGACCGGTTTAAAAATATTCTTCAGGAGAATTCAAGGTGCGTGTAGACTTGGAATTGTTTAAAGTTTGCGAAAAAAATTGCTATTTAAAATAAATACTGAGTATACACTACTTTACAAAAGAGAGAGTGCTTTCGCGTTCCCGTAATTCCAATTGAGTCATTATTGGCACATTGTTGGCGCCGATATCACAAATGGAAAAAGAGTCTCCTTAATTAAACGATTACTAATATGCAAGTTTAGTTTGTAAATTTGCAGACTCGCATAAAAGTATTCAAGAAGTGATATCACCGTAAGCGAGATAGCCCGCTCGAAACTACATATATAAAAGAATAAATCTCGTAAGGCTTGTTAGTAACGTTTTCAATAAATTATAATTCAACGATCGAAACATTCAATTTAAATACTAAAAAATAGCGATTTTTTTGGCCTTTTTGAAAATCAGACTTTACCGAAAGTATTAAGCAGTTTTATTTATCTTCAAGTTCCTATCGATTATAAATAAAATTGCAATAACATACCTTTTTTGCTAAATATACTCCTTTCGATAAATACACTTTTTTTTCCAATAAATACTCCAAACTCGATAAACATTTCGTGTCTAATACTCTCGATTAAGGCTCTTATTTAAAAACACAATTTTTACATATTAAATAAAAAATTTCCATGATTTTTAAAATCATTCCAAAACAAAAACAAAAAACTAGGGACCACAGTAAAAACTCGCAACTATAAATTCGCTTCTATAATTACATATTTGAAATCGCACAATAATAATAATCTCGAGGATAACTAGTCACTCGTGTATTCTACGAAACTGAATGACTTTTAATTTCGTTTTATTATACAGGCTACACAGTGCTCGTTGTAATCACAATATATCGCGTACGTTCACCAGAGAACACCGATTCGAAACTATTATACATAGACTCTCATATCGCAACCGATAAGCATGAAATCGCGTTTAACATAAGCACAGAAACGCAACCCGGGTCACGGTTAGAGTCCTCGGCTGGTGCCGATTTATGATACACGCTCTTGCAAATCAAAGGCATTTACACTCGATCATTTAAATCGATTACGAATCAGGTGCAAATCCCTTTGATCCTTACATATATTTACATCAGACTTCCTCAAATTTACATAATTATAATAGATTTTTTAACGTTCATCTAAAACTTTGTCCATCTTTGTCTATTTCAATATTTACAGACTTTAGTGTGACACGCACATTTCTCGTTAAACTCGATTTGTAACTTTATATACATACACAGATACTCGAGCCGAAGAACAAAACCACACAAAATCGATACTTTCCAGTTTCCAGCTGGTCGTAACTCATATGTGAACAGCAAGTGTTCGTGGCCCATTAGACATCTGGTTATTATGTTGCCGTCGTACAGGTGGCGGTTGTCTTCTTGGCGTTGTCCTTTGATTATTCGGGACGTCAGGAAGGGCAAAGCGTAACTTTTCCCAGAACAATTTGTCACCCCATTGCAAATAAGTGTTCGTTTTGAGGTACAATCTGATGTCGGGATCGAGATCCCTTTGTGGTACTTCACCAACCAGGACGAGGATCAATCGTCGTCTTCTATCCCGAAGGACCTGGTGATGAGCCGATTTAAAGTCAAAGCGGCACCATTCAGATTTTATAAAATTCTCCGAGAGAACCATTATTGTTCTCCTAGAAGACTCGACTGCCTGGACAATCGTATCTGCGATGAAGTTTCCAACAGGAAAGTCACGGTAGTGGAGGCAAAGTTTGTAAGATGGATTCCCCATTTCGAGAACCGGTGCTAGTTCCTCGGCGACAAAAGCTTCGTCCTTCGAACTGTAGCTGACGAAAGCGTCGAAGAGCTTATCTCGGTCATCTCTGTCGACATCTGCGTGCCTATAGAATATCCGAACTCCGAAGCGGGAGTGAAACCAGACGCGAAGTTCGTGCCGAAAGACAAAAGCCAACATGCATGAGATGATGAGGATTAGGAAGGCCACGAGCGTTGAAAGAAGCAGAGGAAGATAATCCTGATCGCCAAAGAGCGCTTTTTTCGGGAGATTGCTGTAAGTGCTGTTCTCCGTGTTCTCCAGGTCGAAACAGGTGGTGCCGTTGGCACTGTAACCACTGCTCGTGATCAAAGCAAATTCCACTCCGTTGTCTTCTATGTTAGGCAAAGCTTCTCTAGTGTTGTCGAGTTCATCAGGAGTTATGGTTGTGTTTGTGAAGCATTTTAGTGCCGCCTTGTCACTAACAATGATCGCTGGATTGTGCACCCACTTCCGATATGCCCTGAGGTATTCGCAATCGCACGACCACAGATTCCCAGCTAGACTTATTTCGATAGACGTTGGCAAAGACCATACCGCTAAAGTCGTCAGGCGATTGTCTTGTAATCGAAGAACCCGCAAAAAAGGTAATCGGGCAAAGGTATTGTTTGCTACAACTGATAGTTTATTACGCTCGAGATGCAATTTTTGGAGGGATTCTAAACCCTCGAATTCGTGGCCTCGCAATTCTCGAATACTGTTATCTTGCAGGTGAAGGTCTTCTAGTTCTCGCAAACCGTTGAAGGATCTATTTTGCACGATCTCGATGTTAGAGTTATTGAGAAATAGGACCTTTAGCTTTTTCCTACCAATGAATGCGTGACTTGCTATTACTCGGAGATCGTTGCCATCGAGGTAGAGCCGCGTTGCATCCATAGGTATTTGCTCAGGCAACTTGCCAATGTGGCCGCCGCTCGAGCAATCAACCACGTTCGCTGACCACGATTGATCGTGATAGCAGGTACAGTTGGCTGGGCAGGTCATTTCACAGTCGCAGGCATCGAAGTCGCAACAGTGACACAATACCAGACAGTGATCCTCGTACTTGCAGAGAAACTGGGAATGTGATGCCTCCACCAGAGGCACGTAGATGTGTTCCCGATCGTAGAGAAGTTCGCAGTAAATGCTCTCAAGATCCATAACTTGCGGTTCATTTCGACTCTTGCTTTGATTGTTGTTGATTTCCTGCAACCACTCCATCGAGCAATCGCAGAGATAGTCATTGTCACCTATGTAGAACTCTGGAAGTGGCTTATCAAGTGGCACAACACTTAGGCGTAACGAGTACGGGTGCAAACTACGTATCCGGTTGCCCTTAAGATTCACTCGCGTCAAATTCGGCTTCTTGAAGAAGGCGTAACTAGTCACTCGCGATATCTGATTGTCGTTTAGCAACAGCGTTTCGATACTCATAGGTATCGCACTACCTGTGATCTCCGTTAGCTTATTTTCACTCGCGTCAAATGTATTAAGGTGCAATTGTGTCTCGATTTCCATATAATTTCCCAATTCACTAATCTCGTTCGAGTGGATATCCAGCCACTGTAAACCCGTTGGGATCATCGCGTAATCAAAGAACTTTAACTTATTGTCACTCACGTTCAACCACACGAGGTTCGGTAGATTCGTGAACAATCCCGCAATGTCGGTCAATTGATTCCCATCGAGACGAATCGCTTGGACGTTGAGGTTATTGTCGAACGAGCCGGGTTCGATGGACTGTATCCTATTTCTCGATAAATTGAGTATCTTGAGCTCTTTGATCTTATCGAATATACCCTTTGTCAAATTGCCAATATGATTTTCTGTCAAGCGTAATCCGTACAACTGGGATACGTGATCGAAGGTACCGTCTGGTATTTCGAAAATGAGATTTTCTCCGAGGTCGAGGGTGCGTAACGAGGGAGTAGCTTTCAAGGCATCGGGAATCTCTGTAAGTCGATTGCCATTTAAATGAAGGTCCTGCAAGGAAGATGCATTACGAAAGGAACTTGGATGCAGGCTTTTTAATCTATTGTTATCTAACGAGAGAAGACTCAATACATAAAGTCCACTGAGAGTAGTTGCCTCTATTGCGGTCAGTCGATTATCACTCAGAACCAGGGTGTGAAGGTTTGATAGAGCGGAAAATGTATTCTCAGACAAACTCTCGAGAAGATTCTCCTGCAGGCGAAGAATTTGCAAGCTGTACATGTCACGGAAGACCGCAGGCTCGAGACGAGCTATACGATTGCTCGACAAGTCTAAAACTACTAATCGTACGAGGCCCCCGAAGGTCGCAGCATTCACCCATTCTGCCGTGAGTTCATTCTTAGACAAGTCTAATACCAACAATTGGGTCAACTCGCCGAAGAGACCAGGCGGAAGTACACCTAAGGTATTGTTTCTCAAATAAATCTCCTGCACGTCACGGGCATCGCTGAATAACTCTGGTGGTAAACTCGGGAGTCGATTGTTAGCGAGCTTGATCACAGTCAAGGAAGACAAACCCTCAAAGGCCCGATCAGCCATAAAAGCGATAGAGTTACTGCTCAAATCAAGACTATGCAGCCTCGACAATCCTGAAAACGCAGCTGAGGGTAATGACTCGATGCTGTTATTACTCAAATCTAAGATCTTCAAATTAGGTGCACATCGATTTCGGTAATTGAACTGAAAGCTCAGCACCTCTCTTAATCTGTTCCTTGTAAGATTTAACATTTCGAGACTATTTAGAGGACACATCACTCCCTCTGGTAAATTCCACATGTTGTTCTCGCCCAAATCAAGCCTCTCGAGTTGATTAAGCTCTTCGGTAAACGCTCTCGCTGATATTTCAAGCGCCATTGCTGACCAGTCGGTATTGTGAGTACGAACCGTCAGGTTTCGCAATTCCTTCAATCCCTTGAACGCCTCATCCGACAAGTTACCAATCTTGCAGTATTCTATCACTAATTCCCGCAACTCAACCAGCGGTCGAAAGCTCCCAGCGCTTAGCGAACTCTGATAGAAAAGGGCGTCACTACACTCGAGTTTTAGTCGAACTGTGTGATGCGGTTGAATCACGCTGAAATTTGTGTTCTCCAGTTCACTATTGATAGTCCTCAATCGGCAGACGAGAGAAACGTCGTCGGCCGAGTCGCCCGTCGCGACCCATTCGCACTCGTCTGGTGCCTTGTACCTCAAGGCCTTACTTAACGAGGCACCGAGAACCCCAAATATCGTTCCCAGCAGTATCGCGAAGAAAGCAGGCCTTCCCTGCATTTTTAAACCCGATCACTGGCACCGTGTACGCGTCTTTTCTCACTTGTTCTCAGCCCATTTATATAGCAACTATATCACGTCGCACATAATTCTATCTTATCACTTAGCCACCGCACTTTCGCATAATCGTTTCCCGACATCATTTTAAAATATATTCCTGGCGGTGCTCTCACCGATATCAGATAACATTTCGTAATTCCTGGAAACTAGTTTTTTAATCCTGGTGCTAACATTTGGTAATCCTAGGGAGGTTTTCATTTGATTAAAAATGGCGACGATAACTCGCGCGGAGAGAGGATGAACTCTGTTAGGAGTCACGGTTCTCCGAGGACTGGTTCTTTAGTTCTTGGCTGGCCCAACCTGGACCCACTACCAGTAGCTCCTCCCTCACCTCGCAACCAGCTCTGTTGCCCTCTCCCTACTAGCTTCTTTCCTTTCCCCACTCAGAGTTCGTTTCACCTAAGGCCCAGCCGTTCCGGCAGAGCCTATAAAAACAAGACACGGATACAATCTTTGAATCCGCGCAGTGGCTCGTTGGAACTCTAGAGCCTCTGTCGATTCTCTTATCCTTATCGACCTGGCCTCTTTCATCAACTTTCCTCTCTTTTTTCCCAATTGAACCCCTCGTTCTTATCCCAAGCAAATGATTTTTTGATACTTAAATTATTTTAATTATAATGATAAATCACGAGTATTCGAAGATCGGATGGAGTGAAACGAGTTCTTTAATCTTAGTACAGATTTTCATTTTGATGGTTTAATCACGTTATCGCGCCGGCATTCAAATCACTAGGCGTGAAATTGATTGCGCGGTGTCAGTACCTTTTTTAAGCCGATAATATAAATAAGACACGAAGGACACTCAACGGCTTAAGAACTCAACATTATTAAAGTCCCATTAAATTTTCAAGCTGTAACTCTTGCATCTACTGGTTATAATTCTTACTTAATGAACTTCTAATTTATACCAACTTGATAAATTTAGGTTTTATACTGCAGCCTTGTGGGTATTTTTTTTCTTCAATGAGAAATAATCATTTGGGGATAAAATGTAACGACTTTGTCTTTTTATTATAGATTGTTAGAAATGTTCGGAAATTCAAAAAAATTTTAGGTCTAATTGTATATTAAACGTACAGTTTGACAATATTTATGATGTTTTTGAGTACAGGTATCTTAAAATTGCAAAAAGTTTACTGAATTTTCTGAAATTTTTCTTAATATTATGAAAATTAACTGAATTTTCATAAAATGTATATTAAAACTACTAAACTGTAACAACAATTTTAGTTACATAACTGCATAAAACTTCAGGTACCCAAACGTTTAATTATTCCTGTTACATGTTTCGGAACTTCCAGATACAAGTATCAAAATATTCAACACTTTGTAACTGAAAATTAAGAATTGTTTCTTAAATTTACTAAGAAGTAACTGAATTTTCTGAAATTCTTCTTAATATTTTGTAACTCAACTGAATAAAACTCTAGTCACGTGTTTCGGGAAAGTACGGTAGAAATTTCTAACAATGTACCAAACTGTAACAGTAATTTTATAAAATTTATCATAAAATTACGAAACTGTAACAAAATTTTCAATTACATATAATTGCATAAAACTTCAGTTACCCAAAATGTAAAATGATTCCTGTTACAAGTTTCAGAATTTTTAGATACAAGTATCAAAATATTCAACACTTTGTAACTAAAAATTAAGAAATTGTTTTTTAAATTTATTACAAAGTAACTGAATTTTCTGAAATCTTATCTTAATTTTACAAAACCATAACTGAATAAAACTTCAGTTACGTGTTTCGGGAAATTACGGTAGAAACTTTTAACAGTGTATACTTGCTGAAAATGATTTTGAGATAATTTGTGTTTAAAAATAACTCTTTTTACTTTTAACGAGATTACCGGAAAAGTTACTTTTTCCTGTAAGAGTAACGTTATCGCTTTACAATTTTTGATTAATTGTAACGGAAAAAGAAACATTACCCGCGAACTGTAAAAATGTTCTCTTGTAATTTCAAACTTCTTTAATTGAATTTGATTTCACGAGGAAAAATATTTCGAGAAATTTCACACAATTTTTGAATAAAATTGGAGTATATGGAACGATTAGCAATTATTTAATATTATTGTAATAATTTGTAACTTACATTTTGAAACTTCACTCTACATTTTTTAAGTTTACCAAACTATGATGCATTCTTCAACATTTCGTATTTCACAAATTATTACAATAATATCAAATAATCTCCCACTTGTCGATATCTATCAGCTTTTCTCAAAGTTAAGTAAAGTTTCCCAAAACATTTTTTTCTATGTACTAAAACGCAATATAATTTTACAACATATGATGTATTGTGATTCCGAAAAATTACTGTCAAGTACTCTGATTTCACTTTACAATACCGCGACTGTAATTTTACATTGCATTTTGGTAATAAAATTCTATTAAAGTATTGTAAAATCAGAAAATTTGTCAACAGCGCACGGAAACCAATCAGAGAATTTAACATATTTTTTTCATAGAAATGCGTATTGGTTATTTTGTTATTGAATATAAAATATTCCTTGAATAAGCATATCTATTTTAAATATGCCTGTATTATAATTTATCTGAAATGATAATAAATTATTTTTTAAATGACAATTTAATTTACGCTCTAACAACTCTAAGCAATAAAAAGGGTTCAAATACGGCAAGGTAACGCATTTTTTTAGTATCAGTAACTTTAACGCGTTACTTTTGAGTGGCATTGTGGCAAATACTGGAAATACTATTCGACGAAAGATCCCCTCAGCGAATTGTTAAAAACAGTAGCTTTATGCGGGGAATTCAACTTGGAAATAATTGTTCCCATGGGGGATATTTGTTTTTATTGTGTAACGACACAAAGGGGTTGAGAAATGTTTGGATAATAAAAATCGCACTCGGAAAATTACAAATATCGAGATATCATAAAACCATGACTAAACGCTATAAAACTTTTAATGGCAACAAAAATCGTTCACACGAAAGAAGCATAAAACTTGGCAGGTCCACATTTTAAGCTTACTACCTTCCTGGTTTCTTATATATTTTATCGCTACAAAAATACAGCGACATCGCGCAATCAATTTTAAGCAGCTCGCATCCACCAAGTTTTATTCTTGTTTCTTGCTAGCTCGATTTTTGTACACGCTTCTGAAGCTTTTCAATAAATTTTTTTTGCCTCCGAATACCAAAGCCGAATACCAAATTAAAAGAAGGAGTAACTTTCGCAGCTTCTTTTTTCAGTACTTTCTGCTTCGAAAAAGATATTGCTTTAATGATTTATATTTTAGGAATTGCAACACTGTTAAAATGTATTCAAATATTTATCTTGATGCTTTCATGTTGTTTGTGTTTTTTTGTGGGTATTTACATTTTTTTGAGTAGGTAGTTTTGTGAAAAAGAACTTGTATACTCGTCCCTGGTCATTATTATTAAAAAAAAATTTTAATTAATACTAATATTCTCATTACTGTTAAGTAATCAGGAACCATTGCTAATAAATCTCTTAATAAAAGTCAGTTTATATTTTGAACTGGATTAAAATCAATGAACAACTTTTCTTGTTAAAATCAATCAGGAAAATTTTGTCGCTGGTTCAGAATCATTTTGGTGATTGATGCTGATTAGCTAATATGAGTGAGAAATGAGGAAATATTTTTATTTGCTTTAGTCAATGTAATAATTAGTAATTTACAATGAACAATGCTTACAAAAAAAGTTATTATTAATAGAATAAAATTATAAAGAAGCTATTCAATTGTAAAAATAATTCTTTTCACAATATTTTGTTGAAACTTACATTTATTGTTTTTGTAAAAAATTTTGTGAAAGATATTGCAAAAGCTTCAAAATGAAATAAGAATTTTAGAAAATTACAAAATAATTAAAATGAAAGCATAATTTTGCTGAAGATTTGAAAAAATTTCAGATGATTTAATAAATGAGTAGAACATTCTATGAAAAAATATAACTTTTATGTTTATTCTGATTTATTAAAGTTTGTAAAATAAATAAGGGTGTCCAAAAAACTTAAAAGTTCAAGTCAAATCAAACTGTCAAGTATTTTGAATTTTCAACTGCAAAGTATAAAAAATGAAGAAAAAATTTAATTATCGTATTTGTTCATAGAAGATAGTAAAACAAATATCAAAAAGCTAGGAAATTGCAGAGCGACGCATATAATTTGAAAGTTTGCGGCTAAGCCAAGCATTAAATTTTCAAGCTTTTGAGAAATCTCAAACACGACTGGATTCTATTTGATTACCAAATTAATTTTGATTCCAATTTGTGATAGTACTCGAAAAGCTCTACAAATTTTCGTCATAAAATGTTTCAATCAAATCAAAATTGGGAAAGTTACAGTATTCAAAGACTTGAAGAAAATCAATAATTAAATTCGATTTTCCAACCAGAATATGCGAGATACGAAAAAAACGTCATAATGCAAAATTGCATGTTTAAATAAGGTTTAAAAATTTTCATTTTAGACATTTTTTTATAAGATGTGAATCCAGGAAAAAATTCTAAAAATATCTTAATCAGTTAGCAAATTACTATAAAGACTTATATTTAAAACGAGACCAAAAACTTTTTAAAATTTTTGTTATTTTTAGGGTTATTAACATTCTTCAAAAAGATCTAATTTAGACGTTTTTTGTCATATTTTTTTGTAAAATTAACATTTTATCCTCAACTTGGAATCATTAGATGCAACATTTTATTAACATTCATGCTATTATCGGAAACAAATTTCAGCTTGTTTTTATAAAAATTCTTCGTTTTAATTTTAAAAAATACTATTGGAAATGAAAAGTCTAATTTTTTTCCCCTTTAAATCGCGAGTCTTCTAATGATAATCTGTTCCAAAAGTAACTAACTAATATATTAACTTTATAAAAAAAAATGTTTGTTAAGAAATACAAAATGACGGCTGAGTATTGTCGTGTCAAAAAAAAATTTCCTAATGTTTATAATATTACCCAGTAAGGTTTGAATTTAACACACGATTTTCGGTCAAAAAAGCGACCTTAATTTGTTAAACAAATAAACAATTTATTTTCTTCCAACTATCTCAAAAAGGAATAAAATTCTTGGACTGTATTTAAGAAAACGATTTTGAATTTTAAACCTCTTTTCGTATCTTATATATTTTGATTAAAAAATGGAATTTTGAAATTTCAATCGTATTTTTTGAATTTGAAACGAAAAAAAGTTATACGTTTCATCGCAGAAACTGTGCCAGACAAAATTTGTAGACTTTATTGATACGAACAATTTTGTTTATTTTTCTTTTCTATTTCACACATTATGGTTAAAAAATTGAGTTTTCGATTTTCAATATTTTTAATTAAAAATATACATCTTATAAAAAAATGTTGCGATTTAAATTTGTAGATCTTTTTCTAGTAAACAATTTTGTATCATAACATTTTTTCCTATCTCGTATAATTTAATTGGAAAATGGAATTTAGATATTGACTTTTTACAAGTTAAGTTAATTAACAATAAGTTAATAAAGTTATAACTTTGCTAATTTTAGTTTAATAGAAAAATTTTATCACCTTTCGCATAAAACTAATTCCTTCTCATTTATTATGAGAATGTAAAAAGAAAATTTATCAATTTCAATCATTTACTAATTTCCGGCTATATAGTCAGTTCTCTAAAATCAAATAAACTTGAAAATTAGTTAAAATCAACTGCTTATATAGCTAGAAAATCAGTTACTGATTGAAATGATAAAAAAACCTACCAATTGAAATGAATTGAGTACTAATTCAGATTGAGAGTGTGATGCACCATTCTGACCTCATTATTACATAATTTTAATCATCCATTGATCGTTTTAGTGTAGCTATTAGTACGCGCTTGTTTCTTTTCAAAAAAATAAGTTTGATAATGATTTAATAGTCGTTTAGTCCTTATTGTTACAAATAGTACTAAACGTCTACTGCTGTATCATTGCTTTTGTTCCATTCAATTCTTCGAAGACCTCAGCTTTTTAAGGTTATGGTTATAAGTCATTCCTCACTATACTTGGTGCCTTCACACTTGAGGTGTAAACGATTAAACGTATTAACGTTACTATTCGAGATAGGGACACGTTAAGTGGTATCCCGTTGCGACAGCGACCTCCCGTCAAGAATGGGCGCTACTTAAGGCCTACTAAACCCCAAGACGCCAGCGAATCGAAGAAAACTTGTCTTGAATTGCTTATTTCGATTCCCTTCATATCAACCAACTGATCGCTTAAGTAAATTATTTCGATTTTCCTTCCTGTTCATGAATTCTACTTTTAACGCCTCCTATCACCACAAATTCACGCTGCGAATCTAACTTTTTGTTTTACCCTAACACAACGCCATGAATATGAATATATTGGAGTAATACAACCATTAGAGAATGAAAAATTACAATTTTTTTAATATAGAATCTTCAAGTTTAAAGTAGCTTTCTGTAAAAAAGTTTTCCTATTATTTTAAGACTTGAAATAATATTGTCAGTCGCATCTTCAGAGGTGGAAACTTAAAACGGGCTTAGTACCGCAGAAGGATTTGCAGTACTGGCGCGGTGATGGCATAGAGCTGGCATAAGCACAGCCTACCACCGGCGCGGCTCCGAGAAGTAACTTGGCTGGAAGTTGTCCATCGGTACTGGCGCGGTATTGGACATCGGTACCATGCCAGTATTGAAATCTGTACTGGTTCAGTACTGGCATTACTCCGAAGTCGATTGTTAGCCGACACTTGGTCTCAGGACTGGGTCTGTACTATGCCAGTACTGCACCAACCCTCGGCCCAGTACAAACTGTCCAGTACAGGCATTTCTCCTTGTTTACAACTGGCGCGGTACTGTGCTGTTTGTAAATACTGTCATGAATCCGACTATTCCACCTGGGTAGTTTTCATGCCAAAAATTAGCTTTCTGTAAAAAAGTTTTTATATTATTTTAAGACTTGAAATGATATTGTCAGTCGCATCTTATGAAAGAAAAAATATTGTTTCCTGCGAAAAATATTTAAAACTTACGAAAAATATTACTTTTAATAATGCCTTTTATAGTATAATTTTTCTTTTCTATCGCTTCTTACTAGTTTTTTAAAAATGGTTGGATTGGTATAAGTAATGGCTTATTTTTTCGGAGACTAAAATCGTTGAAAGAATTTAAAAAAAAAATAACTGATGCTTTCCATCTCAATTTAACCGGTCCATTCGGGACACGAATTTATTTTTTAACAAAACTCGAATATGTTGCTCTTTCATCGAAATAATGAGACACGTATTTTTTTTTTTTTGGGCCGAAAAAAAAATTTTCTGAGATTTATTGGCAATTTCGATTTTGCGGTCAAAGTCTATTTTTTCAATTATTCGAGAGAACTTTTTTTTCAATTGTCTATAACTTCGTAAAAATTGACCGATTTTAACAATTTTCACTATTAAATGTTTGTAATAATTTCAACTACCGAATACAGTTATAAAAAATCGCTTGTCGATTATTATTAATTTTTTATTTAGCAATAAACAAAAATTGCAATTTTTTTTTGAAATTCAATATCTCGAAAAGTGTATTTTTTTTCTCTCAAACTTTTTTCGCATCAAAAAGACACCTGAGTTTTAATTCTACTGAATCTCTAGTAGCTAAAATTTTTTGTTTCTGAGTTATGATTTTTTGAAAAAAAAAATCTTTTTCTTCGTAAAAACGTGGACTGCACAATGAATATCAACTTTATATGTTCAACGTGTATGGTATCCAGGATTTGAAAAATTACAATTCCGTTTTTTTTCTTACATTACAAAAGCATTACATTCTCCGAAAATAATGTTAAAATTTCCCAAAATGTTTCTGTGTTTGACTTTTATAAAACTTTATTGTATCTTATATCGTGACATGTTCCCGCACATGTTCATTGTTTTATTGACCCACAGTGATAATTCTGAGATAATTAATTTGGCATGGGGTCAGATGTTTAAGCAGTTTTCTATGTAATAATCATAGAAATTGGTAAAGGCAAATGTTTCGGCCACAAATGGGGGCCCTCTTCAGTGCCAATAATTTTAATTTGCATTAAAAATAGTAATTATAACATAAGCAAGCAAAATCCATGCAACTTAACGGTTATTTTGTTTTTTTATAATAAATTTATTTAAAAAAATAGAATTAGACCATGCGAATAGACCTTCCAGTACCGTCCTCACACAGAAGTCCTCTCCTGTCAGATTCGTGGCTTACTGAACAAAGTTTTTCCGCGTAAAAAAAGTGGATTATTCAATTAAATATCCTAGTATAATAACTATAGAACATCCATCTGGGTTATAAAGAGTTTAATCTAAATTATATTTTTCATAATATTTAACTTTATAATCTAGTTTGTCCTCAAAATGTTGGAATTTTATCCAGAAAACAGTTTCTTTAAATCAAAGAAACATTTCTTTGATATGCGGTAAAAAAAATTCTTTGAATTAAAGAACGTTTTGTAAATTCAAAATAATTTTTTTTGATCCAAAGAAATAGAATTGTTTGCATTAAAGAACATTTTTTTCAATTAACAAATTAATAAGATGTTTAACAGTGTAACGTATATTAAATTTATTATACGCAATTATGAATTTTAATGTGCATCAAAGTGTCGATCATTAAAAACGGTTGATAATATTTTTAATTAATGTAATCGTCAGAAATGCGACGTATATAAATATGAATATTCATGACATGTTTAAATGCTTATAAGTCAAGCAAACTACTTTTTCAAATACTAGGATATCTTACATAAGTTTTAAATGAATTTGCATCTATATGAAAGAACATAATCTATTTTGTTATTTACATCCTAGATCAACTGCAAAAATAACTTTATATGATTGTGTAAAATCAAATTATATGAGTTTTTAATTTTGTTATATTAAATTTAATAAAATGGTACGTTGTTGGAAAAATTGTCTTTGGGATCCAAAAATGATTAAGTCGATTTAATCAGACCTTTCGGCTCAGATCGGAGCATCAGAGATATTTATTAAAATCTAGAAAATACAAAAAGGGGGGCGCTAATGTCACATATTTAGGAATAAGAATAGTACTCAAACATGTAATACAAAAAAACGAGTACTTAATGTGTTGAATTATCAATTCAAATCTTAAAATTATAGAAATACTTTTTTCCAGAGACCTGATTTTTGGCACGACAACTAACTTAAATTAACAGTGAGTTACCAAATTATTATACTTACTTTCTTTTTGTCAATGGCATGAAATCTCCTAATATTGGTAATATGCATATTACAAATTTTTCCTAAAAATAATAAGATGTTGAAATTATGTATGAAATTCAATTTACTTAAGGAAATGGCTTTCTCACTACCAGAATGGTTTGCCGTGGTGAAAGTGATACATGGCCTAGTAATGTGCCGTCCATGGCCCGGACTCTGGCTCTTCTAATTTCGGAACTGGATGCCATAGTAAAAGTGACAATCGGCTTGGTATAGGGCCGATACTGGGCCAAGTTTCGGTTGAAGGTCGGTAAATTTAAACAGTCAGGAAAGGCCGCCGTCGTCGGCCCAGCACTTGACCGATGCAAACAGCGACCCTGGCCCAATAACAATAGCAGACTTTTGGATGCCGAGATTGGGCCAATATTGTGCCGTATTATCAGCATTGGCAATTCGCACTTGGGATAAAGTAATGAGTTTCAGATTTAGTACCACAGTAGCTACATCCTGAACCACAACCAATAAAATTCATGCAAAAATTTCAAAATGCGGTAATTCTTTTTAAAAAAACGTTTTTACATTCTCATCATGGATGAGAAGGTATTGGTTTTATGTGAAAAATGACTTTCGAAATTTTCATCAAATCTTTACGTTTTGAGACCCCCTGAGTCAGAAAAAATGGTTTTTACGAAAGTGTCTGTCTGTCTGTCTGTCTGTCTCGACAGAATTATCAGATTGAATTGAGCTTTGGTACACTTTATCGGAGCCGAAAAAGTAAGGACAAGTTCGTTAACCAGCCACATCCAATCAAAATTGAGGGGTTGAGCACTACTTTTGTGTTTTTGAAAATAATTTTTTGAAAAAATCAAAAATTTCAATGCTGGTTTTAGATAGTGCTCATAAATCTCTAAAAATTATTCTGATAACATTTTTTTATTAAATCAAAATTAGAAATGTTACAGCATATTCAAATTCGAAAAAAGTCAATATCAAAATTCCATTTTCCAGTTAAATTATACGAGATACGAAAAAACGTTATGATACAATATTATTGAATAAATAAAGTCCTACAAATTTGAATTGTAACATTTTTCCATAAGATGCATATTTTTCTTATTAATTTAAAAAAAACCATTGAAAATCCAAAATTCAATTTTTTAACAATAATATGTGAAATACGAAAAAAACGTAAGAATACAAAGTTGTTCGTTTCAAAAAGATCTACAAATTTTGTCTGACACAGTTTCTGATAAAAGATATATTTTTCGTTTCAATTCCAAAAAATACGATAAAAATTCAAAAATTCCATTTTTTAGACAAAATATGTGAGATACAAAAAAAACGTTTAGATGGAAAATTGTTTGCCTAAATGAGGTCTACAAATTCTCATTAAGACATTTCGGGACAGGATGTATTTTTTATGTTTTGATTTTTACTATTAAATAAATTCGATTTTTTTCACCAAAATATGTGAGATACGAAATAAGCGTTGTTCTGCAAAATCGTTTCCTTAAATAAAGTCTAAGATTGTTTTTCCTTTTTGAGATATTTGGAAGAAAATAAATTTATCAATAATCATGTAATTTATTAAAAAGTTACAAAAATGCATACAGAAAATCGAGCGCGATGCGCGAGTGTCATGATGAGAATGTGTTCCTTAAGGCCGATAGAGCCTTAAGTAAATTGAATTTCCTGTTTCACTTAAACTGAAAAAGAAACTTAGTGAATTTGAGAAAATGACTAATTTACATCATCTGTAATATTATTATAAAATTGGCTTGAGCTTCAGTATTAAATTATAAGAAATAAACTTAAACGTATGCAAAGAGCACAAGACCGATTTTAAGAATGTATTTATTAAGCCCAAAAAGTTTCATATCAATAATTTCGAGACATGTTTGTATTAATGTCTTCAGTTTTTATCTTGACCCAAAAATAAATTCAATGTAGTTTATTTATATTGGCATTGGGTCATAATTTTTCATTAAAAACAATGTTCAAGGAAACATATCAAAAATTTTTAAAGGGGCAGAAAATATATTGTAGGGATGAAAAAGGCAAACGTTTCGGCCACAAATGGGGGCCCTCTTCAGCGACCTCACTGAGAAAACAGTTTCTTTGAATCAAAAAAAGATTTCTTTGATAAACGACCAAAGAAAAATTTCTTTGAATTCAGGAAAGTTTTGTTATTTTAGAAAAAGTCTCTTTGATCCAAATAAATAGATTTGCTTACTTTAAAGAGAATTTTTTTGAATCAACAAAACTTTCTTCAATTTAAAGAAATTTTTTCTTTGACCGTATATCAAAGAAATGTTTCTTTGATTCAAACTCTCTAAATTTGAATCAGTGAACGGCCACTGATTTGCAGTGACTATTCACTGATGACAGCAGCTATAAGTCTTTCACTGAGAATCAGTGAAATACGACGGATGAATCAGTGAAATAGATTGAACTTACTTATTGAATCAGTGAAAGCTTCAGGTGGGAGTAATAAAACCAGCAATATATTTTAACGATCGATGAACTCGTTTATTTTAGGCTAAACAACACTAAAACGAAATTATGTAATTATTATTATTATTAATCAGTAAAGTGTAGATGAAAGTTTTGAATTCGCGAATTCAAAAGTTATGTTCACGTGACGCGTTCACTGATTCCTCAGTGAAATCAAAGTAGGGTACTGATTCATCAGTTGAAATATTTTCACTGATATAATCAGTGACTATTTCACTGATTCAGGTTTAGAGAGAAGAAACTGTTTTCTGAGCGCTCTAAAAAAAATTCTTAAAAATAGTCTTTTTTTGAGGGGTCTTATGATTCTTTAAGATCGTGGTAAACTGAAACTATGGACAAATCAATTCCTACCGATTTTACAATTCACATAAATTTATATTTCCTGATCGAATTATATTAGCAAGCTATTTCCTTGAAATGTTATCAGTTATTTGATGAAGGATTTTGACTATAAGAGTAAATGATCGTGAACCAATCATTTGAATCTTTGGTGAAGTGTAAGGACATCTGATTGGCAGTGCATTGTGACCGATATGATTTGAAAGATTTCGCTTAAGGTTTTGTTAATACGTCAGTGAGCTGAAGTACATGTAGAATTGGTATTACATTCACGGCGATATAAGTAGCGTTCGAATAACGACACGCTAAAAAGGTTATCCCGACGCTTCTGCTGCTGAAAGCTGTCTTGGTGATGGCGGCGGCGGCTGCGGGGAAAGGACGATACACGGTCACTGATCGCCGATGCCTTTATGCCTTTACTCCTTGCCCAGTGCCAGTTCATTCCATTCCTTACAGTTGCTTTTCCCTCTCCAGTGAACTTTGAGCGGCGCAGGTGACGGGGTATGTTCTTGCACAGCGATTGCCGTTTCCAACGATGCTAAGGTCAAAGCGAAACGAACCAAGAGTCTACTTTCAACGATATCCGGCCATCCCTTTTAACCTTCAATTCACTAGACTTTATGTAAACCGGGTCAAAGCACAGCCCGGGTATAAATTCCAACCCGATTCTCGAAAGCTACTCATCACTTATTCAAGATACTGGACAGTATCTGTCAAGGAACTCTGACAAGTTTCTATGCAAATTAAGGGGTAACACCACTGTAAGGGCCTAAACAAAAACGTTTTTTTGACAATTTTATTTGGCTGGAAGGAAAGGTAATAGAGAAATAATACTTGGGATACTTATTGAGCATATATTTAACCCATTAACGCCCAAAATCACATACTTTTTAAATCATTTTTGGCCCATATTGCCAAAGCAAAAAGGGGAATATATTATGACCAAACCTTGTATACTTAATATTCTTGGGTCTCCTCTTTCGATTTATGAAGTCAAAATTACATTACCGTGCACTGGAAAACCAATATGGCGGATTTTATTTAAAAAAGTACCAGAAATTTGAAATTCTTTTTTTTCAAATGGATAAAGCATATTGATCTATTTCAAACTATGGACAAAGGCGGACAAAATAGTTGCAGTTTATGAAAACAAATTTTTAATCCAGCTCCTTATGTTTTATCTTTTCCAAAATGGCGTAAAACTATGGCAATTTAGAAAAATACGCGTTTTTTCATGACATTTCTAAGATAATTGGATAATACACGGAATTTTATTGATCAAACTGTCAAATTCTGATTGATAAATTATGTACAGACCTCTTCTAGTATATGTAATGACCTGATTAATGGCGGTTTCAATATGGCGCTTGGAGAACTTGGGAAATACCGAGTTTTTTTAAGGTTATCGTTGATGAAAATTCCTGAACCTTTATTAAATTCAATTTTCCTATGTTTCTTGGCATATTATATGAAAATCCGGTGACAGTGTTAGAAAATTCAAAATGGCGGTCCAAATATTGAAGATTTAATTATAAGCCAATGAAAAAAATATTTTCGTATTTTATGTAAAAGTTGTGATCAAAAATGTATCTAGCCATTTTTTGATTGAGAGCGCTGATTCAGCGGAAAAAATTCGTAAAGTTCTGAATTTATATTTCACGATCTGCTCTTTGCTTTAGCTCTCTTACTATAAACGATAATTTGCTATGAAAAACATACAAAAAAAATTGTTATACAGAATTATATCGACCGTTCGCCTTTTTTTATAAACATTTCAATAACAATAATTCGCAGTTCGAATGAGTTCCGATTTTGATTGGATGTGGCTGGTTAACGAACTTGTCCTTACTTTTTCGGCTCCGATAAAGTGTGCCAAAGCACAATTCAATCTGATAATTCTATCGAGAGTTATGCCGCACACGACCTACAGACAGACAGACAGACAGACACTTTCGTAAAAACCCTTTTTTCGGACTCAGGGGGTCTCAAAACGTAAAGATTTGATGAAATTTTCGAAAGTCATTTTTCACATAAAACCAATACCTTCTCATCCATGATGAGAATGTACAAATTTTGCAGGAAAATATTACAAAATGCCGACACTGCAGCTATTCTCCCGAGGCATGTTGAATTTGAGGCGATCTGCGGCACGCACTATAACTGGTGCGAATTTGAAGCTGGAAAAAAGAAAAAAAAATCTATGTAATCTAAATGAGTGTAGCTAGTGAACCACGTAGGGGATTTCAAAAATATTGATTTTTGTGTAATAGGCGAGTGTTTGAATAAAGTTGTTCAATTTTCACCAAAAAAAAGACAGTCACTTGTTAATAAATATTGTTTAAATTAACCAATCGAAAATCCCCTACGTGGTTCACTTTGAAATTTTATTTCAAAGTTAAAGTTAAATTTTCAAATAAAAAGATTGAAAATTGTTAGTTATGCTGCCTGCCGTTTTGAAAAATCATATTTCGAGAAAAACGCGTTTGAAGTTTTAAAATGTGTTATAGACATGAACAAATGAAAAAATTTTACTCTTAGAAAACTTTGGTGAAAAAAATTAATTTATTTTTAATATTTTTTTTACACATAATTTTGAAAGTTTGAATTTTTTGGGTATAGAAAGCACTCTATCTAAAAAAATAATTACAATTTTTTTTTTCTTTATATTTTGGAATATTTTTATTTATTTTTTTATTTATTACATTTTGAACTTTTTTCAGTCATGTTACCTTATTTTCAACACCCAAAAAGTTGCTAGACATTGTAAGGAACAAAATAAAGAAAGAACCATGAAGATTGGTTAAAAAACAAAAAAAAATTTATTCAAAGTCATAAAATGTCAAAAAATCCCAAAAAAAACTCGAAATTTTTAGTTTAAAAGTATATAAAGGTGCTGGAATTTGAGCCTATTTTTGAGGATATATTTCTGAAAAAATAATGTTATAAACTCATATGTATAAAGTTACATTAAAAGTATTTTCTTCACATTCAACCTCTCAATTGAAATCGAATAATTTCTTCATTCAATCATCACAAGTACTTTTACTTTATTAATCATAATTAATATTCTTGATATTGAATTTTACGTTTATTTTACATTATAATCTGTGATTTATAAGAGCTCATTTGCTGAATCAGATGAGAGAGCGTACAAAGCGAACTTGTTAACAAATTATGAATTAAAAATTTCAAGAAGTCTTCGCTTCAGTAACCCTTTATGGGAAGTTTCTCTGATCAGTGATGGACAAGTTCTCAAAGAGGATTTCTTATCAGAATCTTGGCCAGTTATTCTGTTCAGTGACGAACCAGTTCTCAAAGATTTCTTACTTGGATTTTTTTCAGTTTTTCTGTAGTAAAAGACCAGTTTTCGAAGCGCATTTCTTATCAAGATTTTGACATGTTTTTCTGCTACGTGCCTTAATAGAAGTACTCACAAAAAACATAAAGTGCATCGCTAGATTAGAAAAACTTGCCACAAACTACACAGCTACTGTAATTTGCACCCAGAAAACAAATTTACTTGATCTAACCAAATATTTTCATTAAATGAACCAAGAACTTTGGTTGAGTAAAATGAAATTTGGTTAAATCTACTAAAATATGATTAAGGGGTCATTCTAGTTTAGGCGCTTGAAATTACATAAGAAAATTTATTTTTATTTTTTTTATACACTTTTTTTATATAAAAACAACAAGTAAACGTGACTCCTCAAAAAGTATGTATGTCTGCGCTGTTGATGAAATCTTGGAGACGGACCATCTAAATCAAAAAATTCAAATAGTTTTAGATTTAGTATGACACTGGCTAGGGCGCAAACCGCAATTTTGAATACATAATAACAAAATGGCGGACATTTTTCGGAAAAAAACGAGTGATTTCTTTTTCACCGTTTGTCGCCAAAACAAGAAAATTTAAATTTTAAGGTTTCGTTCATCTCACCCTAGGCATAAAACAAATTTTTTGGCTGAATCAACAGAAATTTTTTTGATTTTATTTCGTTTTCATACCAACAATAAAATAATATTAATCAAAGTGGTTTCTTTTGAGCTTTTTGCAGTTCATTTTAACCCTTTTTTTCTGTGCGCACAGTCAGAAAAAAGATTTGATTGAATCAAAGAAAATTGTTTGTTTGAAAGGCTTTCTTTGCTTTAAAGAAATTATTTATTTGAATTGAATAAAACTTGTTTGATTCAAAAATAGTATCTTTGAACCAAATGAAAATTTGTTCAAATTAAATAAATTTCTGCCATAAATCAAACAGTTATATCTTTGACCATATATCAATGCATTAATTTCAAATATTCGATTGGCAATCGAAAGGTCCTGGGCTCGATACCTAGCGGAGTCGAAGCGTTCCTTTTTTCACAGAAAAATTTCTCAAAAGAAATATTTATTTGATTTAAACAAATATTTATTTGGCCCAAAAATATTTTGTTTGAATAAAAAAAAGCCTTTCAAACAAATTATTTTTTTTCATTCAATCAAATCTTTTGTCTCAGTGCAGAGAAAAGTGAATATTGAGGATAAAGTTATTATGTGACATGTTTGTGTTCATGTCTTTGTTCTTTATCTTTACCCAAAATTGGATTCGATTAAATATCTTTGTATTGGCATTGGGTCAGTTTCTTTACATTAAAAATCAATAATTTACGGACATATTATATATCTATATGATTTTTTTTGCTTCTTTTTATAATATGTCCAAAAATTATTGATTTTTAATGTAAAGAAACTGACCCAATGCCAATACAAAGGTATATTTAAACGAATTGAGGATAAATATCTAGATATTAAAACTAAATATATAAGATGCTTTGTCACATAGTTGAATATTCATTATCAACCATGTGTGATTGATTGAACGAGAAATTTAGTCTATCCAGTCAAATATTTTAGTTACTTTTAATAAATTTTAAGTATTTATTGGATTTCTCCAAAAACATTAGTTAAGGTAGTTCAGCCACGAAAATTAGATCGCAGACAAAAATATAGATAATTTTGCTTCAAAGAATAGCAATATTATTATTGAAGGGCTAATTTGAAAGAGAAAAGATTATTTTTTATTAAAAAAATTTTAAATGCAGAAAAATAATGTATTTAACAAATTTTATTTTTTCCGAACTTTTTTCCTTATCACTTCAAACCAAATTTTACAAAATGATGCGATTCTAATAAATCACGAATCATTTTTTCAGAAAAAAGATTCTCTACAACTTAAACGTTTTCAATTTTTGAAAATAAATTCTTAAATGGCTGAAACTATTGAAAAATAATTTTTCAGAACAACATTTTTATAAACAATTTTCAAATAAAAAGATTAAAAATTATTAGAGTTATGCTGCATGGCGTATTGAAAAATCATATTTCTAGAAAAACGCGTTTAAAGTTTTGAAATGTGTTATAGACATGAACAAAAAACATGAAAAAATTCTACTCTTAGAATAATCTTACAAAATTTTTACATTCTCATCATGGATGAGAAGGTATTGGTTTTATGTGAAAAATGACTTTCGAAATTTTCATCAAATATTTACGTTTTGAGACCCCCTGAGTCAGAAAAAATGGTTTTTACGAAAGTGTCTGTCTGTCTGTCTGTCCTTCTGTCTGTCTGTCTGTAGTAGGTCGTGTGCGGCATAACTCGATAGAATTATCAGATTGAATTGAGCTTTGGTACACTTTATCGGAGCCGAAAAAGTAAGGACAAGTTCGTTAACCAGCCACATCCAATCAAAATTGAGGGATGGAGCACTACTTTTGTGTTTTTGAAAATAATTTTTTGAAAAAATCAAAAATTCCAATCCTGGTTTTTGATAGTGCTCATAAATCTCTACAAATTATCCTAATAACATTTTTTGATTAAATCAAAATTAGAAATGTTAAAGCATATTCAAATTCGAAAAAAGTCAATATCAAAATTCCATTTTCCATTTAAATTATACGAGATACGAAAAAACGTTATGATACAATATTATTGAATACATAAAGACCTACAAATTTGAATTATAACATTTTTTCATAAGATGCATATTTTTCTTTTTAATTAAAAAAAAAACTATTGAAAATCCAAAATTCAATTTTTTAACAATAATATTGGAAATACCAAAAAAACGTAAGAATACAAAGTTGTTCGTTTCAAAAAGATCTACAAAAAAATATACAAATACACAGTTTCTGATAAAAGATATATTTTTCGTTTCAATTCCAAAAAATACGATAAAAATGAAAAAATTCCATTTTTTAGACAAAATATGAGATGCAAAAAAAACATTTAGATGGAAAATTGTTTCCCTAAATGAGGTCTACAAATTCTGATAAAGAAATTTCGGGACAGGATGTATATTTTATGTTTTGATTTTTAATATTGAAAAAATTCGATTTTTTTCACCAAAATATGTGAGATACGAAATAAGCGTTGTTCTGCAAAATCGTTTCCTTAAATAAAGTCTACGGTTGTTTTTCCTTTTTAGATATGTGGAAGAAAGTAAATTCTTTTAATCATGCAATTTATTAAAAAGTTATACTGAAATGTATACAGAAAATCGAGCGCGAAGCGCGAGTGTCATGATGAGAATGTGTTCCTTAAGGCCAATAGAGCCTTAAGTAAATTGAATTTCCTGTTTCACTTAAATTCAAAAAGAAATTCAGTGACTTTGAGAAAATGTGTAATTCACATCATCTGTAATATTATTATAAAATTGGTTTGAGCTTCAGTATCAAAATATAAGAAATAAACTTAAATGTATGCGAAGAGCACAAGACCGAGCGCGAAACGCGAGGTCCAGAAAGAACGGAGCGCGAAGCGCGATGAAATCGCGCGCCTCAGGCGCGCTAAAACTTGCGAGCGAAGCGAGCTGCGCGCAAAGCGCGCGATGAGGATGGGCCCGCGAGGCGGGCAGATTTTTTTTCTAGGGATTGGACTTTTTGCCTCAGATTTTAGAAGGTTCGAAGCATCTTTTGAGCCAATAAAAGAAAAAATGATTTTTTGAAAATTCTACAATGGTATTACCCCTTATGTCGATAAAGTACCTTGTAAATTCGAGAAAATCAATTTTTTTCAATGAACAAAATTTGTTTTTTAGGCTTGGACAAATTTATACTCGGGAGATACCATAACCTCATTTGTTGCTTTTTTCCAAGCAAATTTTATTTTGTCTTTCTATAATATGAATTTCAGTTGACATTTTGTTTATATTGTCCCTCTTTGGATGGCGATTTATAAACAAGACTCAAGACTCCTAAGAGAGCTTTCCATGATGTTCAACTTACCACAAGAGGATTTACTAGGAGGAGTCCTATTGTATTAGCCTAACGGGATGGCCAGCAACCCGCACGATAAATCCTTGGAACATTCTCAGGATATTCCAGGGTCTCGTCTCATGTTAGTAGGAAACGCGATGAGAACGGGACAATCCGATCCCGCTAAATATGTCCCTTGAACGTATAACTGATCAGGATTGCAACTACTATGTTGTCCGCTAACAATATCTGATGTCTTTCAATCCAAATTAAAAATGTGGGTTGTTAGAGAGATGGAATAGCTAATCCATCTTACCTGAGGCAGATACTGATTTGGTAATCAAAATATCTAATGACTGCGACCTCATTCCATTTATTTAAACTCTATCAGATTCCCAAGATGTTTACTAAACAAAAAAATCAGAAAATAACCGGACATTCAGATTCTACTGGGAATATTTATGCATGACGTGATAAGAATTTATAAATTCTTGGATTTTGTTGCTCGATATTGAAAAAATTTGTCAAAAGTGACTCACAAAACAATTTCTATAAATGAAAGAAACGTTTTTTTAAATTTAAAAAGGTTTTTTTATTATTTTAGATAATTGTTGTGCTAAAATTAAAAACCTGGAAAAAAAGTTTTTACGTGATTTTAAGACTCAAGACAAAGTATTTTTGTTCATTTTTGAGAAAAATTATAAATAACTCCTGAAATAATTGATTTTTTAAGGTTTTTGCCGACTCATTTTAAAGATAAATTTACGTAAAATGTAAAAAATGGGCCAAAAGAGGCGTTAAAATTGAAAAATGTTAATGCTCAAAAAGGGATTTTAAAAATATATAAAAGTGATAACCCACGAGAATTAATTAAATTTTCTTACAAAATTAAATATAATTATTTTCAGTATTTTTTTTATAAATAATTTTGCAAGTTTGAATTGTTTCTATTTTTTTCTTCTGAGTTTAGACTTTTTCATTATCTAAAGGGAGAATTAGTATAACTTTTTTGACACGGTTTTAAAATTATTCGTAAATTTATCTTTAGAACGAGTTGAGAAATATCTAAAAACTTCAATTATTTTTTGAATTATTCAAAGTTTTAAATAAGTTGGAAATTTCGTCTTTTTTTACATTATATTCTTCAAAAATGGACAAGAACACATATCACAAATTGAGTATTAATAATTTTTTTAAATAATTGGATTTTCATAATTCATGGCGAATTTTTTAGAAAAAGATATTCTCTATAATTCTACTATTTCCAATTCTGAAAATGAGTACAAAATCTCTAAATATAATTATTTGTTGAAAAAATGTTTCTTTTTAAAGAATTCTTTTAACGATTTCAGCCACTGAATGTTTTCTTTGAAAACATAAGCCATGATTTATGAAAATTTTATCATTTTTAAAAAATTGATATGAAGTGATAGAAAAGAAAAATTCTATTACAAAAAACATTACTGATAATATCATTTCAAGTATTAAAATCATAGGAAAACTTTTTACCTGATTTTGAACACGAAAACTAACTAGATACTTCAAATGATGCTATCATTTGTGTCTTATGCAAGAAAAGATATTATTTTCCATTAAAAAATGTCAAACTTGAGAAAAATAATACTTTTAATAATGTTTTTTGCAATACAATATTTCCTTGCTATCGCCTCTTACAAAATTTTTAAAAATAATTGGATTTTTAATGAATTATATCTTAATTTTTCGGGGAAAATATTCTCAACTCTATTGCTTCCAATTTTGAAAATAAGTCAAAAATCTTTAAATATAGTAATTTGAAAAAAATGTTTCTTTTAATAAATTCGTTTAACGATTTCAGCGGATGAAGATTTCACTTTTAAAATTGGAAACAGAAGAGTTTTGAATTTTTAACATAAAAAACAAAGCTTTTTTTTAAGTTACAAATGATAACATCATTTGATGTCTTAAAATCACATAAAAACTTTTTTCCAGGGTTTAGTTTTTAGCATGACAACTACCTGAAAGAATTTGTCTTTAATCGAAAAAAAGATTTGTTCACATTCAAAAAAAAATTTTAGAATTAAGAAAACATTTTTTGATTCAAATAAATTTTATCTTTAACTATATATCAAAGAAATAATTTTTTAATTTGAAGGTCTTGTTCTCTGAGTAAGATTGTTGAAACTTTTTTTGTTTATTATTGTACCTTTTTGTTTGTGTTTTCGAACACCGGAAATTTACTAGTTGACTGCTGGGTTAAGAGGATTCCAAGTATTTTTGGTTCAATTCAGTTGATTTTACCACTTTTTCAAGACAATTTTACGAGAATTTAACTAGTAATACAAGTTTTTATAAAATTGTAACATATTTCAGAAGAAATTATCATTTTTTGAATAATACAAAGAGTTTTAAAAAATTTAACAAGTAAATGCATATTTTAATTCAAAATCACAATCATCCCATTTTTGTCGTTTACTGTAACTTATAACATTTTACTCTAAAATCACATTTTCACTAGAACAACCAAGATTTTTATGAATTGAATTTTTTGACCTTTTATGACAAAAATATTAAAAATTACTTTCAGCTTTTGTTGAAATTTAACCGATTTGGAAATAATTTGGAAGTTATATCGATCAAATTTAAGTTAATTTACGAAGATTTAATGTGAATTGAATTAAAGTCAACTTGAAATGCGTAAATTTTTAACCAGTTAGTTGAATAATCTACTGGTAGATGAATTAGTTATGGCAGATAACTTGATCTTCTGATGAAGTTTATTCACTGCATGTATCCATAAGTTACAGATCGACGTAATTAGTAGATAAGGAATGGAAAATAAGATAAGTTAGCCATGCAAATTATAAACTGAGTCCAATATATGGGTTCTAAGAGTCCCTTTCTCAACACTGTTGTCAAAAGACAATGTTTAAGGTAGTTTTCATCCAAGAAAATTAGACCTCAGGCAAAAATAGATAATTTTGCTTTCAACAATAGCAATATTATTATTGAAGGGCTATTTTGAAAGAAAAAAGATTATTTTACATGAACAAAATTCGAAACACAGAAAAATAATTTTATTAATCAATTTTATTTTTGACCCAACTTTTTTTCTTATCGCTTCTTAATAAATTTTAAAAAATTATGCGATTCTACTAAATCATGAATCATTTTTTTCAGAGAAAAGATTTCCCACAATTTCACCGTTTCTGATTTTTAAAAATAAATTCTTTAATGGCAGAAACCATTAAAAAAACATTTTCCAAAACGAAATTTTTATAAACAAATTGCTGAATTTGATAATAATTTATTCATTTTTGAAAATTGGAAATGGTTAAGTCGTAGGGAATCTTTTTCTTGAAAAAGTGATTTGCAATTCATTAAAATCGGATATTTTTTTAAAATTTGGTAAGAAGCGATAAAAAAAAAGTTAGGGCAAAAATAAAATTTCATTCTATTCTACCTCTATACTACCTTAATGCATTTCAAAATATGCACATTAAAAAGGAAGACTTGCTATGAATTAAAATATAGATTTAAATTAAGGTCGAAATAAACATCATTACTGCTAAGAGTCAAAAGCAACAATTGAATCTGAAATTAAGTTGGTATTTTGCCTTATAAATTCAACCACCTTCTTTATATTCTCATTCATCGAACTAATTGACAATAAATTCAGAAAAAATGTAATTAATCTACAAAATTTTGGTTGCTTCAACCCTAAAATTTGTTTATCATGCGAACAACAAAATGTTTAGTTGAAAATATTTTAATTAAACGTCTCAAGAATGCTTTCAGGTAGTTTTTCTAATCTGGTTAAAAAAAATTTCTCAGGTGAATTCTACCAAATCTGGTAAAATCAACAAAATATTTTGTAAAAGTTAACAGAACTGTTCAATTGAAATTCTCTTTATTCGAGCAAGCAAGTTTAGTCAGATGAACAAAAATTCAGTTCATCAAAGCAACCCATGCAGAAATTTTTCTATGGCCCTGGCAGGGCCTAGATCGGGCCCGGCCCGATTAATTTTTGGAGAGCAATTATTTTCAACTCAACAAGTTTGCCCCGATTTTCCGATTTGCCCCATGTATTTTGAGACTCTGATTTTCGAGTATTAGAATTTTTCAATTTTAAGGCCTTTTTTGTTCAATGTTTAGACTTTTTCAGAATTTAGGGAAAAATTAGTATATTTTTTTGGCACATTTTTTACATTTTACATGAATTTACCTTTAAAATGAGTTGATGAATATTTAAAAACATCCATTATTTCAGAAGTTATTCATAATTTTTAAAAAATCTTAAAAAGCTAAAAATTCTTTTTATGACGACTGAATCAAAGTGAAAATAAATTTTAACTGAAAGTCAGAATTTCTTTGGTTAAACTTCCGAAAAGAACTTTCGATTAATTTGAAACTCACTAAACCCACGTATTTTGAGGCGCTGATTACGAATATGACGATGAAAATACATGCAAATTTTATTTTCAAAGTCAGAACTGAAAAAAATGTTTTTAACGAGTTCTTTTATTTCATGTCGATAAATATTGATCAAAAGTTTATACAAAAGTTGAAGGGAATGAAAAAATCTATGTTTAATGTTCCACAAATTTTTGCCCTAAAACCATTATTTTTCGAGAAAAGTAAGATTAAATGGAATCAAATAGATATTGGTTGAGATAAACGCAAACAACCATGATTTTTATGGTTTTACCATGAAAATTGAATAGTCAGCAATTTTCACTATTATATATTCGTAATCAGTGCATGAAAATACATAAATATGGGGAGCTTGATGGAAATCGGAATGTTCCCCTATCCAGAACTGCACCCTTAATGGGTTTTGGCAGTTTTTTTTTTAATCTAATTTTTCTCAAAAAATAATGGTCTTTGGGCAAAAATATGTGGAACATT
Organism: Diplolepis rosae; assembly: GCA_030998225.1. NCBI lineage: Eukaryota > Metazoa > Arthropoda > Insecta > Hymenoptera > Diplolepididae > Diplolepis > Diplolepis rosae. The sequence continues at coordinate 18,999,323 of JAPYXD010000723.1, read as the reverse complement.
AAAAAAAGATCTTTTTATCCACTCCAACTTTTGTACGAAATATTTTTTGTCCTAGATCAACATTTATTAACATAGAATTAAAAATTTGTTAAAAACAATTTTTTTAGTTTTGACCTTAAAAATCAAATTTGCGGGTATTTTCAACATCATATTTGTAATCATCGACTTAAAATACATGGGTACAGTGAGTTTAAAATAAATCGGAGGTAAGTCCTTTTCGGAAGTGCACTCTCTAAATCTGAATCAGTCAAAATCTACTGATTATCAGTGAAATTTAACTGATTCAAATAGCTAAAAAGAGGTTACTGCTAATCAGTCAAATTTCACTGATTACTTCAGTGAAAATTAACTGATTTAACAGTTAAAAATATTGTTTCCACTGATGTTTCAGTTAAAAGGCAAGTCACTGATTGAATCAGTGAAAATTTGACTGATTCAGATTTGGAGAGCACCCCTTTTTTTTTACTGTTAATCAAGATATAATTAAATTAAAAAAATTCTCATGGACATTTGCAACAAATGTGGCGATAATGGTTGAAAGTAAAAGGCTAATAAATCACGATTCAATTTTATAAATACTCCTTCATAAATCCGTTAACTCACTCTTGTCTCCTACATTATAAAATAATATTCATTTGTACAATATGAAAGTATTTTTCTTATTGAATACGAGGTAACGGGAAGATCTTTATTTATAAACTGGCGTAGCAAAACAGTCCTGACTGATTGTGAAGAGTGTGACTCATTTGAAATGCATCGATTGATCTCCCCTTATTTATTCGGTACTCCAAGATCAACAATCAAGTCACTCGTGAAATTCTCATTACACCTTTTCTGATTGACAATGAGTTATGCATGCGCCCTCGCGAGTTAAGAGTGGGGGGTTTGTATTAAACTGAACGAAGCAACGAACAAGCACGCAAGGTATCCGTTAGCGAGTCTGGCGTCTCCATTGTGTTCAAAAACGTCGAAAAGCTCATTAGTCCCGCTGACGAACTTGAAATGAATTTGTTACGAACCAGCAATCTGTTTCAGATTCGCGATAGATATCCTCCTTTCAATCCAGAGCTCGTTCTTCTCATACGAATGCATGTCGACAGGATGTAATTTACAAATCCAATGGTTTGCTGGATTTATTGGCGCTTTTCTACCCTCTTATTATCATCCCCCCTTACCACCTGCCCTCCCTCTCTTTGTCTTTATTTTCCCTCGCTGATCTTTCTACCCTTCCATCAGTCAGCGGCCTTGATATTGCCATGATCACGATCACCATCAAACTGACCTAATTGATTACCTTTTATATTGGGTTGTCAAATTATTATACTCAATTTGTGATTTGTCTTTTTGTCCATTTTTTGGGAATATAATATTAAAAAAGTCCAAATTTCAAAATTTTTTAAAATTTTGAATATCAACCGAAATAATTAATGTTTTTAGATTTTTCCGACTCAGTTTAAAGGTGAATTTACGTGAAATGTAAAAAATGTGCGAAAAAAAAATTCTAATTCTTCCCTAAATTCTGAAAAAGTCTAAAATCAAATGAAAAAAGGCGAAAAAATTGAAACTTGAAAAATTATTTATAAAAAAATACTAAAAATAATTATATTTAATTTTTTAAGAAAATTTAATTCATTGACTCAAAAAACAGTTTCTTTGATATACAGTCAAAGAACAAATTTATTTGAATTGAAGAGAATTTTGTTGATTCAGAAACATTTTCTTCAATGTAAACAAATCTATTTCTTTGGATCAAAGAACATTTTTTTGAATCAACAGAACTTTCTTTAATTAAAAAAAAATGTCTTTGAATTAAAGAAAGTTTTTTTAATTCAAAGAATAACTGAAAAAACGGTTTCTTTGAATCAAAGAAACATTTCTTTGATATACAGTCAAAGAAAAAATTTATTTGAATTGATGAAAATTTTGTTGATAAAAAAAATTTTCTTTAATGTAAACAAATCTATTTCTTTGGATAAAAAAACATCAGTTTCCTTGAAACAATGAAACATTTCTTTGATATACAGTCAAAGAAAAAATTTCTTTGAATTGAAGAAAATTTTTTTGATTCAAAAACATTTTTTCTAATGTAAACAAATCTATTCTTTTGGATCAAAGAACAATTTTTTGAATTAAAGAAAGTTTTGTTAATTCAAAGAATAACTGAAAAAAATCAGTTTCTTTGATATACGGTCAATGAAAAAATGTATTTGAATAGATGAAAATTTTGTTGAATGGAATTTTTTTTAAATTAACAGAACTTTCTTTAATTCAAAAAAAAAATTCTTTGATCGTATATCAAAATAAAAATTGCTTTGAATTAAAGAAAGTTTTTTTAATTAAAAAAATAACTGAAAAAAAAACAGTTTCTTTGAATCAAAGAAACATTTCTCTGATATACAGTCAAAGAAAAAATTTCTTTGAATTGAAGAATTTGAATTAACAAAACTCTCTTTCAATTAAAGAAAGTTTCGTTAATTCAAAAAATAACTGAAAAAAAAACAGTTTCTTTGATATACGGTCAACAAAAAAATTTATTAATTTTCAGAAAAAAATTTAGAAAAAATGTATTTGAATTGAAGAAAGTTTTGTTGATTCAAAAACATTTTCCTTAATGTAAACAAATCTAATTCTTTGGATGAAAGAAAATTTGTTTGACTAGGGTGATTTGAATTCCTCGAAAATTCGTTTGATTTTTGCAGGAATTCCTTGGAGGATTTTACCAAATGCCAAGAAGGGAAGAGCCAGGGTTTATAATTCGTTGGCCACCGCGGGCCTTTGGTCTTCGGTATATCGCATGGCGCGCGTGTATTTTGAAGCGGCGAAGATGGCTCAACTCGGTTTCGCTTCGAGATCTTCGCTTTCCTCTCGCGCAGAACCGCGGCTCGTTAAAAAGTTGCTTGACCGGTTAGGCGCTCCGAGAGGCCCGACTCTGTCCGTGGTCTACGACCCGACACCCTCACACATTCTTTCCTACACACACCGACAAGCTACCACCTCCTCCTCCTTAGACTCTTCTTCTTTTATCTTCCCTCTTCGTCGTCGTTGCTCTTTCGACTTCTCTTCTTCTGCTCCTGCAACCTCCACCTTCTCTCTAACTATTTTCATCCTTATCCTCATCCTCCTTCATTCTTATCCTTCTGCTGCTTTATCCTTATCCTCCTCTTCTTATCCTCGTCCTTTTCATATCTTCTGCCTCTACCGAGTCCCTAACTCGCTCACGTTCTTGAGCTTTCGACATTCGGTCCTCCCACTGATCTCTATAATACACTAGATTGCAAATGTAATAGCGCGCTCTGTTCACTTTAGAGCCGCTTAGCTTGGGACGATAATCCACATTCGACTGTCTCCTTCTTTAAGGTATTTGTCCTCCCAAAAATCAGGTCGATCGAGAAAAAAGTTTTTCTAGGATTTTGAGACTTCACTAAGAAAAAAGATTTTATTGAATGAAATAAAATAATTTGTTTTAAAGGCTTTTTTAAATTCAAATCAAACTCGTATATTGTGCAACTAGGGGAAAACAAAGTATTTTTTTAGAAACCAAAAATTCTTATTTTCAATAACATTTTTTATCAATTAACAAGAGATATAACTCCTTTGAAAAAATAGTCAGCATGGAATTTGTAAATCTCTTTGAAATAAAGAATTTTTTCTTAAAATTTTTGCCGTGTATTGTATAGTTTGGCGTGAAAATTGAATTTTTTATTTTCGTAAAAACCTTTTTGATGAATAAATAAAAAGATATAACTCTTATGAAAATATAATCAAGAGCCAATTTGTAGATCTTTTTGAAATTAAGAGTTTTGTTTCTTAACATTTTTTTCTACTAGCGGGTCATAATAGTAGATTGTGCAAATAGAGAAAAAAATGTATTTTGTGAGTGTGAAGATTGATGTTCGAGTAAAGCGAGGGTAACAACCACACGAGTAAAATTAACGTTTTTCCTGTGTCGTACACGATTTTTTTTTTTACTAGGTCAGAAAATGAATTTCTTTTCCCTGTAAAGGGCAATAAAATTTATTTGAATTGAATAAAATTTGTTTATTCAGACAAGATATCTTTGGACCAAATAAATATTTTTTTAATCAAATAAACTTTTCTGTAAAACAAACAAATTATTGCATTGATATATCGCCAAAGATGTAATTTATTTTGTTTAAGGCAGAAATTTATTTGATTTGAACAAATTTTTATTTGGCTCAAAGATACTTTGTTTGAATCAAACAAATTTTATTTTATTCAAATAAATCATTTCTTTAAATCAATGAAAGTCTTTTAAACAAATAATTTTTTTTATTCAATTATATCTTTTTTTTTAGTATTGAAATGATATTATTATTTGTGTCTTATGAAAAGAAAAAAAAACTTTGATGGAAAAAATTTCAAACTCACGATAAATAATACTTTTACTAATTTTTTCTGCAATAGAATTTTTCTAGTGATGTGTAAAATGAATTTAATCCAACTCGGAACCGAGTTTTCGTCATGTTTCAAAGTCGAATTTTCAAGTTCGTGCCAGCGCGGGTTCGAACTCGAAAAATTCGAAACGAACCAGCATAGGTTTGAATGTCAAATTTTCGAGTCCATTCCCGTACTGGCTCGAATGAAAAAATTTGAGCCGAGACAGCGTTGACTCGAATTTTTACATCCGAGCCAGCGGTGATTTATATATCGAGTTTTTAACATTTTATTTATTTTCTATTCTAAAAGATTGTACCCAAATTGTAAAAAAACTCTACTCAATCTAAGCTAGAGTCAGTTTACAAACATTCGACTTCAAAAAAATCATCAAAAAATCAGGACTTAATTTTTTTGGCGAAAATCTTCTCTACAACTCTACTGTTTCCAATTTTAAAAGTAAAATCTTTAGTGGCTGAAATCGTTGACCGAATATTTTAAATAAAACATTTTTTAAAAATAACTATATTTAAGGATTTTTGACTTATTATTAAAGTTAGAAACAGTAAAGTTTTAGAAAATATATTCCCGGAAAACATGAGTCATGATTTATGAAAATCGAATCATTTTTCAAAAATCTACACGCAGAAAAAATATTCATAAAATTTACAGAAATTAGTATAGTAAAATCTACTAAACTCAAATTTTGTCGTATCTGGCAGATTTTACTAGATGCTAAGTAAAATGTAGCTTCCCACTTCACTTAAAATATGATCTTCCTTTACTATTTTCTAAAGTTATAGTGAAAATAATCAACATTTTAGACTTAAACATGGAGAAACTGAATTATTAGAAACATAAGCAATTGTATATGTCACATGGCCTTGGAAAAAATAATTTCTTTGATTTTCTATGTTACGGGACCCTTCAAAGCAAGGTATTTATAATATTCGAAAATTTTAGGCCGGAAAGAGGCGGGCACAACGCACAGTAGAACAAATCAGTAATTCAATGTTCTAAACAGTCCACCGACTTTAGTTTTCATCCCATTTTCAATTTTCTTCTTTTATTAAATATAATTATATCTCTAAAAGAAGTGGAGGAGGTGATTACTAAAAGTATTATTTTTCGTATGTTTTAAATTTTTTTCATAAAAAATAATGTTTTTTCTCACATAAGACACGATTGATAATATTATTTCAACTATTAAATTCATAAGAAAACTTTTTATCTGATTTTTAGCACAACTTACTCAAGACTTTAAATGATGTTATCATTCGTGTCTTATGAAAGAAAAATTATTATTTTTTAAGAAAAAATATTTATAACTTACGAAAAATAATATCTTTAATAATGTTTTTTGTAATAAAATTGTTCCTTACTATCGCTTCTTTATTGGATTTTATAAATCACGTTTTAATTTTTCAGGGAAAATATTCTCTACAACTCTACTGTTTCCATCTTTAAATATGGCTATTTAAAAAAAAAAATTTTTATATAAAATGATGTTTTTTCTTTTATAAGACTGCCATCCAAAGTAAAAGAACCGTTAACTGCATTTTTATTGAAACTGAGAAAAAGGCCAAAAACTTTTTTTATCAAATTCATAAAAATTTCCAAAATTTGTGTCAATTAACGCTTTTTTCTCGAATACGATTTTTAATTCAGATGATCTTTTCGTTCTTTGCATTGCTGAAATAAAAAAAACTAATGTGTTTTTTTCAAAATTTAAAGCGCAAATAAATGCAGAATTTCTTCAAGATTCTAATTATATTAAAAACTCATTTTCGTCAAAAATGTCAGTTAACGATTCTTTTACATTGGACGGCAGAAGACACGACTGACAATATCAAGTATTAAAATCATAGAAAAACTTTTTTTTCCAGAGACCTAATTTTTGGCACATCTACCTTAAGGCCGTATGGTAGACTCTGACGTCACCAATTATATACGACCGTTTTATAATTAAAATAATAATTTTAACAAATTTTCCGGAAAAGACAGTAATGCGTTATATTTTCCTGCATTGCTGTCTTCTTCGCCAATTTTTTAAAAATTATTGTTTTATTAATAAAATGGTCGCATATAATTGATAATGAGAGACCTTACCACACGGCCTTAAGGGAATGTTATACCTGAGAAAAGTAGCAACTTCATGTAAACAATTTAGTCCAGTTTCTATACGGTTGTGCCCAAAATACATAAAATTGTGATTCTTAAATTTGGGAAATGGTAGAGAAGATCAAAACCCAAATTTCGAAAAGAAATATTTTTGTAGCTTAGACAACAAATATCTAGAAACCAAAAATCAATAAAATTTCCTAATTTCCTGAATATCACATGTCCTTAAAAAGGGATTGTGCGGAATACTGTTCTGTCTTAGTAACTTCTTCACTCAGAAAAAAGATTTGATTGAATCAAAGAAAATGATTTGCTTGAAAGACTTTCTTTAATTAAAAGAAATGATTTATTTGAATTAAATAAAATTTGTTTGATTAAAACAAAGTATCTTTGAACCAAATAAAAATTTGTTCAAATCAAATAAATTTCTGCCTTAAATAAAACAAATTATATCTTTGACCATATACTAATGCAATAATTTGTTTGTTTTGAAGAAAAATTTATTTGATTTAAACAAATATTTATTTGTCTCAAAGGTATTTTGTCTATATGAAACAAATGTTATTTAATTCAAATAAATCTTTTGTTTGAATCAAAATAAGCCTTTTAAACAAATTATTTTCTTTAATTCAATCAAATCTTTTTTCTGAGTATATCACAACACTTGACCATCCTACACTCAGAAAAAATATTTGATTGAATCAAAAATATTATTTGTTTGAAACACTTTCTGTGATGTAAAGAAATGTTATGTTTTAATGAAACAAAATTTGTTTGATTCAAACAAAATATCTTTGGACCAAATAAATATTTGTTCGAATCAAATAAATTTCTGCCTTAAATCAATCAAATTTTAACTTTGTCCATATATCAATGCATTAATTTTTTTGTTTTGAAGAAAGATTAATTTGATTCATACAAATATTTATTTGGTTCAGAGATATTTTATTTGAATTAAACAAATTTTATTTCACTTAAACAAATCATTTCTTTAAATCAAAGAAAGTCGTTCTAACAAATCATTTTCTTTGATTTAATCAAATTTTTTTTCTGAGTGTACTGGATCCAAGTGTTTTTTATGATTTATGTATATAGACACGGAAGTATTTTGTCTGATAAACCCAAACAAAATGGACTCAAGTCTAGTGTGAACATGTGGTTTTGCACTCGATACCCAATCCAGTGTATTGTAGGGATCGGTGGGTCCTCCCGATTGAAATGCGATCGTGTCACATATGCAAGGACGACCAGCTGAACTCTCGTGCGGTTTTCTCTATCCATCCTTTTCCAGAGAGAACTGGAGGAGAGTTTCTCTCACCGACGAGTCCTGTCCATTTATCCTTCTTCCTGTTCTCAGTTTCTTAAACGTGGCTTGCTATTTGCTTTTAAGCTGCTGAGAATCTGTAGAAATGTTGTAATGCAGCTACAAGCACCCCTCACCTTTCTGTACAAACACATGGCCACATACAGGGCGTCTAAAAGTATGTGTCAAAATGATTTTGCTCTCATAGGTACAGATGGTGCTGGTGTCGACAGTGACAGATACAAATGAAGAAAAGACTTTAACTTGTCCAGAATAAGTTATTTGTTTTCCAAACAACATTTTTTTCTCATTATTATTTTATGGAAGATAAAAGCGTTCACTAATGCCATTATTCGTGCTTTAGCTATAAAATCAAAAACAAATAAAGAGCAATGAGATATTGTTCTACTGCTACTTCATAAATTCCTTTGCGAATTTTAAATTAACCCGACAAATAATATTATTTGTCTCTTTTTAAGGGACCATTTCGGTCTAGAATTTTGAAAAAATAGATTTTTTTTTTACATTTTCTGACTCTTTATAGTCTTGAAAATGACCTCCTAAAATATTTTCTTGAAATTTTAATATTAAACTGGTCTAGAGCGAGTTATTTTTTATAAATTATTCATGTAATTTGACGAAAAAAAACTCCAAACGCGCTTTTCTCAAATTCAAGTTTTCTCGCACTACGGACAGTTGATCTCTGGATCTACTCGTCCGATCATTACCAATTTTTGGATATATCTTTATTTATGTATTGGCCCCAGTAATTTACCACCTTTTGGCCAAAAGAAAAAAAAGGTGTGATAAGAAAGAACTAAAAAAGGGTCGATTTTTAAAATTTTTTTTCAAAGTGTCACCATTTTTGTTTTTAATTGATTTTTCAATAATGGTGGTAAATTACTGTGCGAGGAAACTTTCTTAAAAAGACCTTTTTGAATTTTTTGTTTCGGACTTCTCAATCCTGAGATTAACTGTCCGCAATGAGAAGGATTTTTGCAGGACCAGACTTTGACGCCCTCTATATATTAAAGGAAGAGTGATAAAAAATAAAAAAAAATTTTTGTGTGTAGTCCATTTATGTAATTATATGCTAAAAGAAATTGCATGTTAATATCAAATAAAGGAGCCGAGAACAAAATTCCAAAAAATAGGTCCTTTTTTTGCCTTCTAGACCGAAATAGTCCCTTAACGCTTGCACTGTAAAAAAAGATTCGAGTCTTTAGCATCACTGGATGATACTGTTAATAATTATGGAAAAGAAACTTCTGAATGTATGAAAAGACAAATAAGGGAAGAAAATCTGGAGGTGAAGTAGAATTATTACAGTAGTAATGTACCGTTTAAATTTTCCTTGTAAAAATTTCACTTTAAAAGTTCCAAAATGTGAAATTTTTAGACGAAACTTATAAACTTACATTTTTACAATTTTTGCTAAACTAGGTTTTAATTTAGGGAAAAACATGTTATCAAATTAATCAGTTGAGTTATCCCAGCGCAGTCGAAAGTGTCTTTTTTTCACAGAAAGATTTCAAATTCTTAAATTTAAATTTAAAAAACATGTTATATTGAGAATTTTTCGTAGCGAAATACTAAAATTTAGACTAACTATATCATAATTTACTATAGATTGTATCAAAGTTTAATATAAAATATATACTTTTTCGAATCTTTAGTATTTTGACTGTGAAAAATTTCCAGTTGGCTAGGAATAATTACTATTGCGCCTCGATTTTCCCTAGATTCATGATATTATTTAGAATTATAATTATTAAATAAAAGATTTATTGTTATAAATAATTTCTACGTGTATTCAACAATTTCTAATTTCAAATGAAAAATCAACACTTATTACAACCATCTCCAAAAATAAAATAACAATAAAATAATTAGTAAAAAATTCCAAGTCATTTTTCACATAAAACCAATACCTTCTCGTTAATTATGAGAATGTAATAAATAATTCTGACAAAAAATAATCATAAAAAGTTTATTGAATATGAAGCATAATATAAAATTCAAATTTTGGTGCCTGTAGTATTGGTTTTATGTCAAAAATCACTTTTGGAATTTTCATTAAATCTTTACGTTTTGAGACCCCCTAAGTAAAAAAAAAGATTTTTAAGAGAGTAAAATCGGAGCTGAAAAAGTAAGGACAAATTCTTTAAGGTAGTTGATCCACAAAAATTAGACTTTAGGCAAAAATAGATAATTTTGCTTTCAAGAATAGAATAGAATAAAATTTTATTTTTGCCCCAACTTTTTACATTCTCATCATGGATGAGAAGGTATTGGTTTTATGTGAAAAATGACTTTCGAAATTTTCATCAAATCTTTACGTTTTGAGACCACCTGAGTCAGAAAAAAGGGTTTTTACGAAAGTGTCTGTCTGCCTGTCTGTCTGTAGGTCGTGTGCGGCATAACTCTCGACAGAATTATCAGATTGAATTGAGCTTTGGTACACTTTATCGGAGCCGAAAAAGTAAGGACAAGTTCGTTAACCAGCCACATCCAATTAAAAATTGAGGGATTGAACACTACTTTTGTGTTTTTGAAAATAATTTTTTAAAAATAAAAAATTTCAATACTGGTTTTAGATAGTGCTCATAAATCTCTACAAATTATCCTGATAACATTTTTTGATTAAATCAAAATTAGAAATGTTACAGCATATTCAAATTCGAAAAAAGTCAATATCAAAATTCCATTTTCTCGTTAAATTATACGAGATACGAAAAAACGTTATGATACAATATTATTTTTTACATAAAGACCTACAAATTTGAATTGTAACATTTTTCCATAAGATGCATATTTTTCTTATTAATTTAAAAAAAAACCATTGAAAATCAAAAATTCAATTTTTTAACAATAATATGTGAAATACGAAAAAAACGTAAGAATACAAAGTTGTTCGTTCGAAAAGATCTACAAATTTTGTTTCACACAGTTTCTGATAAAAGATATATTTTTCGTTTCAATTCCAAAAAATACGATTAAAATTCAAAAATTCCATTTTTTAGACAAAATATGTGAGATGCAGAAAAAACGTTTTGATGGAAAATTGTTTGCCTAAATGAGGTCTACAAATTCTCATTAAGACATTTCGGGACAGGATTTATATTTTATGTTTTGATTTTTAATATTAAAAAAATTCGATTTTTTTCACCAAAATATGTGAGATACAAAATAAGCGTTGTTCTGCAAAATCGTTTCCTTAAATAAAGTCTACGATTGTTTTTCCTTTTTGAGATATTTGGAATAAAATAAATTTATCAATAATCATGTAATTTATTAAAAAGTTACAAAAATGCATACAGAAAATCGAGCGCGAAGCGCGAGTGACATGATGAGAATGTGTTCCTTAAGGCCGATAGAGCCTTAAGTAAATTGAATTTCCTGTTTCACTTAAACTGAAAAAGAAACTTAGTGAATTTGAGAAAATGACTAATTTACATCATCTTTAATATCATTAAATTGGTTTGATCTTCAGTATTAAATTATAAGAAATAAACTTAAACGTATGCGAAGAGCACAAGACCGAGCGCGAAGCGCGAGGTCCAGGAAGAACGTAGCGCGAAGCGCGACGATCAAATCGCGCGCCCCAAGCGCATCCGATTTTAATGAATTACAAATCACTTTTTCAGGAAAAAGATTCTTCTGAAAAAAATGATTCATGATTTAGTAGAATCGCATAATTCTTTACATTTGGTAAGAAGTAATAAGAAAAACAGTTGGGTCATAAATAAAATTTATTAATAAAATTATTTTTCTGTGTTTCAAATTTTTTTTCAGTCATTTCTAATCAAAATTGTTCAAATAAGAGCATTTTTCGTATTTTTGAAAAAATTCAAAATTTCAATACAGGTTTCTGATAGTGCTCATAAAGCTCTACTAATTATTCTCATAACATTTTTCGATTAAATCAAAATTAAAAATGTTACAGTAGGTAGAATCTAGAAAAAAGTCAATATCAAAATTCCATTTTCCATTTAAACTATAGGAGATACGAAAAAATCGTTGATACAAAATTGTTGACTACAAAAAGATCTACAAATTTGAATCGCAACATTATTCTTAAGATCAATCAATTTTTTTCAATTCGAAAAGTTACTGTTAAAAATCGAAAATTCAATTTTGAAGCAGAATATGTGAAATAGAAAAAAGACGTAAGAATGCAAAATTATTCGCTTCAATAAGGTTTGCAAATTTTTTCTGACACAGTTTCTGATCAAATGCATATTTTTCGTTTCAATTTTAAAAAATACCATAAAAATTCAAAAATTCTATTCTTCAAACAAAAATATGTGAGATACAAAAAAAACGTTAAGACGGAAAATTATTCGCGTAACTGAGGGCAGCAAATTCTCATTAGAACATTTTTTGACAAGATTTATAAGTATTTTATGGTTTGATTTTAAAAACATGTAATGTTCAGAAATTTACAAAATTTTTGTTACAAGGGTAACGTAAAATTTGACGATATTTATGATGATTTTGAGTAAAGGCATCTTAAAATTTCGAAAAATGTACTGAATTTTTTGAAACTTTCTTTAATATCATGAAACTCAACTGATTTCTCATAAAATTTATCTTAAAACAACCGAACTGTAACAACATTTTTATAAAATTTATCATAAAATAATGAAACTGTAGCAAAATCTTCAGTTACATTTAACTGCATAAAACTTCACTTACCCAAAACGTAAAATTATTCTTGTTACAAGATTCAGAATTTCCAAATACAAATATCAGAATATTCATCACTTTCTAACTGAAAATTAAGAAATTGTTTCTTAAATTTACTTAAAAGTAACTGGATTTTCTGAAATTTTATCTTAATTTTACGAAACTGTAACTGAATAAAACTCTTGTTACGTGTTTCGGGAAATTACAGTAGAAATTTCTAACAGTGTATGTAAAAATATTTCGTAGCCGAAAGTCACCAAATTTTGTCTTTTACCGACATTAAATTTGAATTATTGTTTTGCAAATGATTATGGGAGTGTAATTTGTAACGACAAGACTTAGTCCAAGTTCTTGATATAAATATTCCAGTACAGTGTAAAAATTTGTATCCTACTACGAGCTTTGAATAAATTAAAATAAAATAAATATCTTTTAGTATTGAAAACGCAATTTAAAAAGGAAGATCTTTTGATGTTAGTTGCTGAAATACAATATGAACATAAATCTTTCGAAAATGATTATTTGTCCCCTTGAGCTAGATAAGAGATTAAATATGTTTAAGAATTTCTATTTTTATAGAGATAAAATTGTAATCTGTGATAGCAACGGACTGCCTCAAGTTTACTATTTATGATTTTAGCACATAAAATTTATTTGCATAACCAGAAATCTCGTAAGGATTCAAGAAAGTAGTAACAGAATTTTGTGTTGCTAGTAGAAAAAGTCATGTGTAGTCAGACAAATCGACACTGCTTGTCTGCGATAAGATTCTACTCAAGAATTTCTTCTGGACATTTGAATAAACGTGCACTAGGATAGAAGGATCAAAGACAAATTGAGGTTCGAAGTTTGTGTAAAAAAGTACGAAGTTGACTTTTTATCGCGGCGAGTGAATCTTAACTAAACTGGACAATATAAAAGGAAACAGAGATCATTTAATTATATTCACCTGAGCATTTTGAGATTAGCTTATAATTTTCCTTATCTAAATTTAATTATGTTACTTTCACAAAAATAAGGTGTTTCAACGTTACAGCTTAATTTAAATCATACTCAACTATCTTTAATGAAAATTTATATATAAAATTGATAAAAGTCTTGTTTCATGATGTTTATGGCTTCTTTCTGGTCACAATGAATTCATATTTTAATTCTGGTTAAATTAAAGATACGGTGATGGAGAAGGAATTTAACTAATAAATTATTCTTATATTTAATAAATATAATAATTAAAAAGTTATTAATTTTGATATGTTGAACGCTGGAAAATTTTGTGATAACAAATTTATAAATTTACGATGATTTAGAAAACTAAAATATCTGAGGCGTTGAGAATTGAAAATTTAGAGTATTTCTTATATTTTAATTAGAAAATTTTTGAAGTTTTTTACTAAAACCTCCACAAATTGAGAAATAAAAACTTTTTCCAACTATAATGTAGGTACTTTTTCAGAAATTTTTTATTTTAACGCTTATTTTGTATCTCACATATTTTGGTTAAAAACTGGAATTTTTTATTTTCAATAGTGTTTTTTTAAAATCCAAAACATAAAATATACATTTTGTCAAGAAATGTCCTACCGAGAATTTGTAGAGCTCATTTAGGCAAATAATTTTCCATCCCAATCCTTTTTTCGTATGTCACATGCTTTGTTTAAATAATGGAATTTTTTAATTTGAATCGTATTTTATGAAATTAATATGCAAAATACACGTTTTATCAGAAATTATGTCAGACAAAATTTGTAGATCTTATTGAAACGAACAATTTTGCGAGATAACGTTTTTTTCGTATATCACATATTATTATTAAACAATTGAATTTTGGATTTTCAATAATATGTTTTTAAATTAAAAAGAAAAATGTACATTTTATGAAAAAATATTCCGATTCAAACTTGTAGATCTTTATGTACTCTCTAAATATGAATCAGTCAAAATCTAATGATTATCAGTGAAATTTCACTGATTCAAATAGCTAAAGAGAGGTTTCTGTAAATCAATAAAATTCCTCTGATTGCTTCAGTGAAAATTAACTGATTTAACAGTGAAATATATTTTTTAACTGGTGAATTAGTGACTGATTCAGATTTAGAGAGTAGTAAACAATTTTGTATCATAACGTTTTTTCGTACCTCGTATAATTTAACTGAAAAATAGAATTTAGATTTTAACTTTTTTCAAATTTTATCATACTGTAACTTCCCTAATTTTAGTTTCATCGAAAAATTTTATTGGGATAATTAGTAGAGCTGGGGCACTTTTTCCTGGCAAAGTAATGACGTATTTGAGGCTTCTTCCTATTTTCGTGTTAATTAGGACATTTGATTACTTCGAAAAATCTTACTGAATCTGAACTATCGTACTTTGGATTTTTAAAATTTTAAAAAACCATTGCGATTTTTTCGAAATAACAACAATAAAACGCGAAATTTCTTCAAATATCGATTGATATAAAAAAGTAATTTTCGCGATAAATTTCAGTTAACGATCTTTATGCTTTGAACGGCAGATTTCTAGTTTCAATTTGTCATCAAAGATATTGTTCTTTGCAACTCTCAATGATAATTTATAAAGTTACACTATATCTACAGCTGGTTCAGAAAAAATATTTCCTCCAATCGCTATGGTAAATAAAACTAGTTTTGTTACTATATCCTCACTTTCTATTGACTTTTAGTAATTAATAAATATAATAATACTAGATTTTACAATAAATAGTTTCTCCGTGTACAAAACTGTTGAGAAAATCCTGAATACTTTTTACAGAGTGTAAATATTTGGCAATTAAGTATTTAGCATCTTTAATACGTGGCATAAATCCCAAATTAGTTTCCTGAAGCAAATTTCTAAATAGAGGATAAAATGAAGTTTCTTGCACCTTGGCAACTTTGTTTAACCGGATAAGGAGCTTTGGCTTTTTTAGTGGCTTAAAGTGATATCTTGAGTTTCTCTACCCTATGCTGGTTGCATATGCATGAGGAACAAAGTCGAAAAGCCAATAATGGCATCTATAATAAATCCACTTAGAAACTTGAAAGTGATTATTATCAAGTAGCTGACGCCCAATCAGAAACTTTTACTCCTAAACTTTACATCCATTCATTATATAAAATACCTAAAATCGAAATTTATTAGAAATTCTAGTGTGGAATGAATCTTAGTAAACGTCAAGCTACAAGACGTCGTTCTTTGCACAAGAATGTCCGATACACGGAAATTGTCGTGCAATTCTGGCTGGTTAATTTAACAAGGGACTTCGAAACCGGCAATTTCATGGAATTCTCGAGGAAAAAGCAGGAAGAGCACCTCCCTATTGTTCCAAGCCTAATGGACTCAAGTTAGGGTGAAGGGGGGATGAATCTTGGACGTCGTGAGTAGAGAAGAAAGAGAGAGAGAGAGAAAGAGAAATAAAGAGAGAAAGGGGAAGTCAGAAAGACAGAGACTGAGACTAAGTGACTCTCAGACTGTTTATGGCCAAAATTAACTCTATGTGAAATTAAATACAGAAATTGTTTTTCAAATGGAAATTCAAAATGTGCTTTGACAGGGCTCAAGATAGTTTTCATTATTCCAAGTATCGGACCAACTTTTGAATATCTATTCAGGGCCTCTTGGAAAGGAAAAATTGAAATAACTTATTTCAGTCTTGAATTTGTTTTTATATCGAGTCTTGAGAGATTTGAAAAGAAAGTAATAGTAAATCGTATAGAAATTGCCAGGCCTGGCGCTAGTTTCGCAATAAAACGCCAAGCCAGGCGTAGGCCCGACCTGAGGTGGTTGAGAGACCTAGCTACAGAAGAAGCCCAGGCCTGGTTCAGCGTTTCATGGCGAGCCACCGCTCGCCAGGTTTCGGCCCAGCCTAGACCATGCTGAAATTTCTGCACGGGAAAATGCACAGACTGGGAATTATATGGAATCATAGTGAATAACTCCTTCCCGTGTGGAAAAATTTCATGGCAGTCTATTGTCTGATCTGGCCCTTGTCTGGCAATGTCCAGTCCGGATAGTCTGGAAGTTCTGGTCTGGCTCAGATCTGACGCTGGTCAGCAAACCATGACAAAAAAGTCTGTATGTCACGAACGAAATTTTTTGTCAAATGTTTCTTGTCAAACGGTGATCTATTTCTTAATTGAAAGGTAAGTACAACCCCCGTGTATCTAATAAAGAAGAATATAATAAAAGATTAAATTACTTTGAGAGCTTAGGATTTTTAATCGAAATCGATAAATGTCGAATTAAAATGGTTTTTCAACCAAAAATTTATTAACTGACCACCAATTAGTGACTAACTAGCCGCGAATTAGTGGCTGGCTAGCCGCTGACTAGTGTCAGCCCCAGACCAGGCCTTATAGTCAGCGCCAGAACTGGAAACCAGACAGTCTGGTCTGGCGCTGGCCAGTGCCATAACATTTTTCCACACGGGTCGTTTAATATCATTTTCTGTGTGGAAAAATCTCGTGGATAGACGGAGAAACTTTTTATAGCAATACTATACACTACCCTGCAAAAGTTTAAGTTTACCTGTTGTTTAAATCATTATCCAAGTATCTTAATTTTTATAAAAACAAGTTAACATACTTTTTTTGATAACACTGGCCCACAAAAAAAGTGGTCTGAACATTACATGTGACTAGGCTACCCTTATGGATTTTGAGCCGCTGAATCCGAATCCGATCTCAGAATTTCCCCTAAACCCCAAAATTTTCCACTAGCCTAGGGACAAAGTGTAAAGTCTTGGAAATTTCAGGCACCGTTAATGTAATATTTATCCGCACGAGATAGTTAATAAAACAATGTGGTTACTACGTATTTCGAGTCGCTAAGTTCGAATCTGACATAAGAATTTTTCTACAGTACCTCAGAATTCCCCTAGCCTAGGGAAAAGTGTATAATTTAGCAAAACTTGAGGTTTCACGGAGGTTTTATTTTTGCACGGGAAAGCTGACGTACACATGTTATATATGTTTATACATTTATATACATATGTTTGAGTTTGTTTTAATAAGTTGTACACTTTTTCCCCTGGGCTAGAGGAATAATTCTGAGGTACTGTAGAAAAATTCTAATATCTAATATGAATTCAGCAACTCAAAATTCAGAAAAATATCAGCTTTTTCGTGCAAAAATATAACATCCGTAAAACATCAAGTTTTGCTAAATTATACCCTTTTCCCCCAGGCTAGGGGAATTCTGAGGTACTGTAAAAAATTCTTATGTCAGATAGGAATTTAGAAACTCAAGATACGGAAAGATATCATCTTTTTCCTGCAAGAATAAAACATTCGTGAAACTTCAAGCTTTGCTGAGTTATACGCTTTTTCCCCTAGACTAGAGGAATTCTGAGGTACTGTAGAAAAATTCTAATATTAGATATGAATTGAGCAACTCAAAATACGGAAAGATATCAGCTTTTTTCGAAACATTCCAACTAAAAACCTTACTCTATACATTATATAAATAAATACAAAATATCAATACTTTCATAAATATTCCTAAATTCTATTAAAATATGATATACATTGAATTATAAAAAATTCTTATGAGAAGCTACACATTTTTCATATTTTACGACTATTTTGCTTCATGTTTGACCCCAGGGTATAATCCAGGAAAAAGTTCTGAAAACATCTTGAATAGTTAGCAAATTTCTATGAATGCTTATCTTTAAACGAGACCAAAAACTTTTGGAAATGTTAATTATTTTCAGACTTATTAAGATTTTCCAGAAAGATCGAAATTTCACGTTTTTTGTAATATATTCTTATAAAATTAACATTTTACTTTCAACTTGAGGTTATTAGATAAAAAATTTTATTAACATTCATGCGATTATCGAAAAAAATGTTTAACTTGTTTTTATAATCAGTCAAAATCTACTGGTTATCAGTGAAATTTGACTGATTCAAATAGCTTGAAAGAGGTTACTCTAAATCAGTCAAATTGCACTAATTAATTCAGTGTAAATTAACTGATTCAACAGTAAAAATATTATTTCACTGATTACTTCAGTGAAAATTAATTTATTTGACAGTGAAAAATATTTTTTTCGCTGATGAATCAGTGAAAGGTCGAATTACTGATTTAATCAGTGGACATCTGACTAATTTAGATTTAGAGAGTAGTTTCGCAAAAATTGTAAACTTTGAGTTTCTCCGTGAGTTAGCCTCCAGATAGAGACTGGCCAGTATCACATTTTGAAAAATTTTAAAGGAATAAAAACTGAAATATATCAATAGTTTAGCCCTATTTGACTACTCTCTAAATCTGAATTAGTCAAAATTCACTAATTATCAGTGAAATTTGACTGGTCCAATTAGATAAAAAGATGTTGCTGCGAATCAGTCAAATTGCACTGATTACTTTGATGAAAATTAACTGATTTAACAATGAAAATATTTTCCACTGATTCAATCAGCGAAAATTAACTGATTTAACAGTGAAAAATATTTTTTTACTGATGAATCAATGAAAAGGCAAATCACCGATTCGATCGTTGAAAATTTGACTAATTCAGATTTAGAGAGTATTAATCTGTTGGACTGAATAAAAATTGTTTTTATGTCCGGAATTAGGAGCTTATAAATGATAGAAACGCCTTAAAATTCACCTCGTGTTTGAACAGAGAAAATGTTTCACTCCTACAAAGCTACATTCTGGCCAATCAGAAACAGTGACAAATTTCGCTGACGGGAGTTTCATTACTAGCTTCACCCTCGTGATATAAAGTAAGTGAGACGAGAATTGCTAACTACTACCCCATAACTCTTGTGAAAAATAATCGTGGTGCTGTTATGGTATAGTCTAAATCCCCTAGATTTTAGACTGAATAGTTATTAGAGAGTTTATGTTGCCGCTGTCCGCAAATGAAATTTTTTCATTGACCAACGACGAAAAAGATGGCCTGGATTTATGAAAAAAAATAAAATGACTTCGTGGACACAATACTTTTCAGTTATCCTTTACAGCCACTCAACTTTTCAATGGCGTTTTTTTAATTATAATGAAAAATATTTAACTAAAGCCAATTATCCAACATTACAAATATAATGAAAAATATACATGTTATACAAAAACGCATGAATAAAACTTTAAAAATCTGTTTTAAGTGAAAAATTTTGTATTCTGATTTTTGTATTCGTTAATCGCATATTTTGGTTGAAAAATTGTATTTTGAGTTCTCAATAGCAATTCCTTTTAAATCATACAAATAATATATTTTTTATTGAAAAATGTGTAGATGAAAATTTTTATATCTTTTCCAAGCAAACAATTTTGCGGTTTATCTCATTTTCGTATATAGTATAGTTTAAACTGATTGAAAACGGAATTTGATTATTGATTTTTTTCCAATTTTACCGAAATTTCCGATTGATCTAATAACTTAATGTTTATATTTCCAAATAAGTATGTATCCGAATTTTAATGTCTTCGAATCATTACTTGACATAATTTTCATATTGCCAAAACATCATTTCACCTAATTTTTATTCATTCGAATCTTCATTTGCTATAATTTTTATATTTCCAAATTACTATTTCTCTTTTTTCCCACTTCACAAAATATGTTACAGGAAAACCAATTGACCTAAAATACATCTGATAAGAAAAAGCGTCGCGAAAGCCAAATGCAGCTAATCAGAATTTATAATAATTTAAATAAAAAATTTCAATTAGTGGCATTTGACTTTCGTGCTGTTATTTTTCGGCCGGATGTTTTTTAAATCAAAAGTTTTTTCTGTAGCATGACAATTCGATGATGTGGAAATTAATAGAAATAGTCATTTGTAAATATAAAAACTATAACAAATAATATTTTGCATAAATAAAAATTATGTTAAATGCTGATTGAGTAACATGGAAATTATGTCAAATAATGATTCAGGGAAATAAGAATTCGGATACATACATATTTGGAAACATAAACATTAGATTATTAGATAAATCGAAAATATAAAAATTAGAGCAATTGGTAATTCGCTTACATGAATTTCGGTAAAATAAATTTTAGGAAATATAGAATTTGGGCAATATTAATGCGCCCCAAATTTCAAAAATCATATTTCACATAAAAGTAATACCTTCTCATTGATAACGAGAATGTTAAAATATTGGGTGATTGTTATTCGCATTAGTAAATTTCCATAACTCTTTATACACGTTTCAAAATTCAGAACACCGAGACAATTTCTAAAAGTTTGGATTCTGAATTATTGGTGTCGAGAACTTATATCTGTTCTGCGACAGAATTATTTCCCAGACTTGGTATATGTTATGAGAAAATTATTCTGTACGAGTTCATTTAATAAATTTCCGAAAATAGTCATTATCTTTTATAGATACTATTTAGAAATTTATAACTTTAATTTCACCCAGAAAAAAGTTTTATTTAAATTTAAGAAATCGTTTTATTAACTTCATTTTTTCAATCCGAAGTAAAAACACTTTTAAAACAGATAAAAATTTATTTGATTTCAAGCAATCACGTTTTTAGCCTTTTTCAAATCAAAGAAATTATTTTTTTAACATTATTTATTTGATTTAAAAAAATATTTTTTCGCTTTGAATACAGAACTGGCAAAAACTTGAGAAATAATTCATTTAATTTTATTATCTTTGAACGAAGACAATTTTTTCTTTAAATTGAAGAAAATCTTTCCGTGAGTCACATTACGTACATACTATGCGACTGCGCAGACATTTATTTCTGTAATTCAAAAAATAAAAATAATCAAGAAATTTCTTTGCATCAAAGAAACTTTTATTTGACCATATAGCAACGCACAAATTAGTTTGATTCAAAGAAAAAATGTTTGAATCAAAGAAACTTTCTTCTATCCAACTGTTATTGTAAAATATACGGTCAAAGAAAAAATTTCTTTGAATTGAAGAAAGTTTTTCTGATTCAAAACAATTTTCTTTAATGTAAAAAATCTATTTCTTTGGATCAAAGAAAATTTTTTTGAATTAACAAAACTTTCTTCAATTAAAAAAAATTTTTTCTTTGACCGTATATCAAAGAAATGTTTCTTTGATTCAAAAAAACTGTTTTCTCACTGCACCTTTTCAGCTTTTTTTAAATGAAAGAAATTATTTTTTTAACATTATTTATTTGATGTACAAAATATTTATTTGATTTAATTACTATACTGGCAAAAACTTAAGAAATAATTTATTTAATATTATTGACTTTGAATGAAGACAACTTTTTCTTTAAATAAAATAAAATATTTTTATGAGGCCCATTACGTATATACTATGCTACTGCGCAGACATTTATTTCTTTAATTCAAAGAAAAAAAAACAATGAAGAAATTTCTTTGAATCAAAGAAACTTTTTCATGGCCATATAGCAAAGCACGAATTTCTTTGATTCAAAGAAATTTTGTTTGAATCAAAGAAAGTTTTTCTGTATGTTTTAAGGATGTTAATCCTTATTATTTAAAGATAGGGATTTAGAATGAGTAAAGCCAGATTGTGGAAACTGCATACCGCTAAGTTTTTGACAAATTGAGATAATGTTCCTTACAGAGAAAACTACAGCGCTTGTTCGTGGAAGATTTCAGATCTCCTGAGTACTCGCGTTACCATGTTAGGTCAGAAATATGCACAAGTGCGCAGTTACATTTGAATTTCATTATGGGAAATGGTACGATGCGAGTAAGATGTCATGGAGGTTCAGTAATGTCTCGTTATAATAATTTAAGATCACTTATTATGCTATTCATATAGAATACGCATAGCTTTAATATATTAAATCATTTGCCTTAGAATACCCATATATTTTAATGTTTAAAATCACTTGAAAATTCATGCAGTTTACAGTTTCAAGTTTAAAAATATATGCATTTGCTATTATATTGGGTTTAGGGTCATAAATAAAAAAATGGGTTTCAATTAGACTTTTCGACTCTGATTGCATTGAGAAAACAGTTTCTTAGAATCAAAGAAACATTTCTTTGATATGCGGTGAATGAAAAAATTTCTTTTAATTAAGGGGCTATACCAGTGTGACACTTTCAAAAAATTGATTTTTTTTTTGGCTTATTCGACAGTTTGCACATTTAAGAATATTTTGTGAAAATTTCAAAGTCATATCTGTAATATTTTTTGAATGGCAGTCTTTCAAAGAGGAACCGCTCGCTAGCGTAAAATCGATAGGTAAATCTTTAAACGCGTTTTTCTCCAAATGAAATTTTTCCAATTTGCTGCCATTCTAACTCGAAGACTAATTATCCGATTGACTTGAAATTTTAACTGACTACTCTTGACTATATTTGCCATACAGTGAACTAGGATATTTTTAATCGGATGAAAATTGAAATTTTAGCAGATAAAAAACCGACCATTTTTTAATCAAAAAATAGACTGTTTTCTTCATATTGACGCCATTTTGTTCGATTTTGGAATTTTTCAAAAATCCTAGTTCACTGTATAGAAAATACCTTCTAGTTTAATGTCTTTTTTTTCCATTTCAGTTACTCAATCGACCGGAATCGTGGCCGCAGTGGGGGAACTTTTTTTTTCGCGTTTCCGAAGACAGCGCATAACTCGCTTAATTTTCAATATTTTTTAATAAAAATTAAATGAAATATTCATCAAATATAGCTAAATACATTGTTAATTTTTAGAAATATTTAGTTTAATAGTTTTCTTTAAAAAAATTCCCAAAAATCACTTAAATTTTAAGCTCTCACACTGGTATAGCCCCTTAAAGAAAGTTTTTTTAATTCAAAAAAATTTTCTTTGATCTAAAGAAATAGATTTGTTTACAATAAAGAAAAATTTTTTGAATCAATAAAACTTTCTTCAATTCAAAGAAATTTTTTCTTTGATCTTATATCAAAGAAACTGTTCTCTGAGTGTGGAGTTATTATCAATCATTTATTTTGAATCTAAAAAAAATACAGAAAATTATTATAATTACTAGCTTATTAATATTTAGATCACGTAATTTGGAATTCGGGTGAATAAACTCTTAGGAAATAAATTTTAAAGTTTTTTAATTACTAGAACTCGATCATTGTAAAAATTTGTTGTGGCCCAGATCAGGCCCAAACATGACAGCCCCTGGCTTGGCATCAAAAATATACGGACATAGGTTTTTGCTATAAAAGTTTATTCTGGAAAAAATTTGAAGTAATTTAATTTGGCACCAATCTAAATATTTAATTAAATGCGTTTGTATCTGAATTTCCATTCGCGTGCTCCCAGAAAAAAGTTTCTTTGATTCAAACAAAGTTTCTTTGATCCAAACAAATTTTGCATTGCTATACTTTATCTTTATCTTTTTTATTTATCTTAAAGATTTAAGGGGGGAATGGAAACTATTAAAAATCTGCCAAAACATTCCAGAACCTTTTAAATTTTTCCACAGTTTTACTAAACATTTTAAAATAGCTCTTTAAAATAAAAATCCGAAAATTAATCTCAAATATTTTGCAATCCAAATTAAACTTTTTGATACTTTTAGAACATTTCACAATGTTAGAAAAATATCTAGGTTTATAAATTCTGAAGTCGTGATTTCAAAAATTTATCAGACAAGGTTTTAGAATTTTTCTTCTAAGCCAATCTAGGATGTTCTAGAACCTACAATGTTTCTAGACCAATATGAAAGCTTCTATGAATATTCAAAAAAGTTTTATAGCATTTTACAGAATTATGGAATATTAGAAAAAATTTTCAAATTATTCTAAAATTATAAATATTGAAATGAAGATTTTATCCAGAAAAAAGTTTCTCTGATTCAAAAAAAATTTCTTTGAATTAGACCAATTTGTGCATTGCTATAAGGTCAAAGAAAAGTTTCTTTGATTTAAATAAATTTCTTGATTGTTTTTTTTTCTTTGTATTAAAGAAATGAATGTCTGCGCAGTTATTTCACGGAAGTATTTTCTTTAATTTAAAGAAAAAAATTTCTTCGTTCGACACAATAAAATTAAATAAACTATTTCTTGAATCTTTGTCAGTACTGAATTTGAATCGAAAAAATATTTTATTTAAATCAAGTAAATGTTAAAAAAATAATTCCTGTTATTTAAAAAGGGCTAAAAACGTGATATCTTACAATCAAATCGATTTATATTTGTTCTACACCCAGAAAACAGTTTCTTTGATATCCGGTCAAAGAAAAAATTTCTTTGAATTGAAGAAAGTTTTGTTGATCCACACAAATTTTCTTTAATGTAAACAAATCTATTTCTTTGGATCAAAAAAAAATTTTTGAATTAACAAAACGTTCTTTAATTTAAAGAAATTTTTTCTTTGACTGTATATCAAAGAAATGTTTCTTTGACTCAAAGAAACTTTTTTCTCAGTGTAAAAGTGTTTTTACTCCGAATTGAATAAATGAAGTTAAAATAAATTTATATAAAACTTTTTTCTGGGTGTGATGCGCTTTCTGATAATAATATATTTCAAAATTAATTTATAATTTTTCGTAAATATCTAATTCTTTAATAACATCAAAAGATATTATAATTCGTTATTCATGTGGATTCTTATTTCAAAAATAAAAAATTGTAAGGCTTCTTACGCCCACTTGTTGAAAAAATTCCTGAGTTCTGCCGATGGCCTTATAAAAATTGGGGTTGATCCAGTATCGCACAATTTTGATGCAGAAAGTCGGATTCAGCTGGAAGGCTATTAAAAGTTATGCAGAACCCGAAGGCAGGAGAAATGTACCGTTTCACCTTGATCGAAAACAATAACGTAACATTTTTGCCCGAAGGGAGACTTAATCTTAACAATGAATCAGGAAGACTATTCTCGGTATCGACTTTGCACTCGCAGAGAATTTGGATTTCCGACCAATCGCGTTGCTTGCTGTTCCTCTCGATCTGCAAAGCGATTGGGAACCTAGCAAGTCCCGTTTTGCGGGCGAATTCGGATGATCTCCTGGATGACCTTCCAGAAAACCGCCGTCGTCTGATCGCATCAAAACTTATATTTTACCGATATATACTTAGTTGAACCGCAAATGCTTTCTTTCGCAAAGGATACTCAATAAGATATGCCAGCAAAATCTTCTTTGTGGCGAAAACAGCACATAAACTTATACAAACTTTATCATATATATATATATATATAAAGGTAAAAAATACAATATCCACTTACAAAGATCAAGAAACTAAAAGATAAATTTATATGTATATTGGAAATAGAAATAAATTTGCAATGGAGTTATAATTCAACTCTGTCTAGTTTACCTGATCAGATCCTACACTGAGAGAAAAGATTTGATTGAATCAAAGAAAATAATTTTTTTGAACGACTTTCTTTGATTTAAAGAAATGATTTGTTTAAATAAAACAAAATTTGTTTGATTCAAACAAAATATCATTGAACCAAATAAATATTTGTTTGAATCAAATTAATTTTTCTTCAAAACAAAGAAATTAATGCATTGATATATGGTCAAAGATATAATTTGTTTGATTTAAGGCAGAAATTTATTTGATTCGAACAAATATTTATTTGGTCCAAAGATATTTTGTTTAAATCAAACAAATTTTGTTTCATTTAAACAAATCATTTCTTTAAATCAAAGAAAGTCATTCAAACAATTTATTTTCTTTGATTCAATCAAATCTTTTTTCTCAGTGTAATCTAGTGCTGGGTAGCTCTCTATACTGCTCTCTAAATTTTTAAAGTAAATAAAACGCCAAACGATACTGGGGCCGGATGAGGAAAACTAAAATTTCGGCAGAGGGTACTGCAGTGATCCGTTTTCCAAACCGGGCCCAGATCAGGCTTGAAGTTTAATTTTAAATCAGAGATTACATATCTGGGCCACAATCAAATTTTTTGCACAAGAGACGATGGAAAAACAGTATAACTCTTCATATTTGAACTGGTTAGTTTTCGTTCAGCCGCTAGATAGCCTTTCTGAATATACATTAACACCGTGTAGACGAACTGATTACTTTATATTGAGGCCATGGGTCATACAGGTCACATAGCCAATTAAGTCAGTGGCTATCGATTTTTTTCTCCATATATGAAATTTTTAATCAAAATAAATCGGTCAAAATTTAGGAATTGATAAATAATAGCATATGGGGTAAGATGGGATAACAGCTGCTTTTTCCCCTTATTGCACAACATACTATTTTCTACTAGCGGGTCATAAAGTGGATTTTATTGCCCCGCGCGGGGCAAACAATAGTATATTGTGCGACTACGGAAAGAAAATATATTTTTTCTACTAGCGGGCCATAAAGTGGACTTTATTGCCACGTGCAGGGCAAACAAATCCATTTTCTGACCTCATAGTAGAGAAAAAATAGTGTGCAACACGGGAAAAAAATTTATTTTACTCGTGTGGTTGTTACCTTCGCTTTGCTCAGGCATCAAACTTCACACTCGCAAAATAAATTTTTTTTCCCTATTTGCACAATATACTATTGTGAGTGTGAAGTTTGATGCCGGAGCAAAGCGAGGTTTACAACCACACGAGTAAAATTAATGTTTTTCCCCTAGTCGCACGCTATTTTTTTTATTAGGGGGACAGATTTGTAAACTTTAAAATCCACTTTATCTGTATTTTTGTTCTCTCAGTTCCCATTCCTTACTATTACATTACGTGCCGTTCGTAGCGGTACAATAAAGTGTTATTTTTTACCAGCGTGTCATAAAGTGGATTTTATTGCCCCGTACGGGGCAAACAATTAGTACATTGTGCAACTAGGGAAAAAAATTTATTTTGCGAGTGTGAAGTTTGATGCCCGAGCAAAGCGAGGGTAACAACCACACGAGTAAAATAAATGTTTTTCACGTGTTGCACACGATTTTTTTCTACTATAGGGTCAGAAAGTGGATTTGTAAATTTTAAAGTCCACTTTATCTGTCCTTTTTTCTCTCTCGCTTCCGATTCCTTACTTTTACATTAGGTGCCGTTCGTAGCGGTACAATAAAGTGTTATTTTTTACCAGCGGGTCATAAAGTGTATTTTATTGCCCCGTACGGGACAAAAAAGTCCATTTTTGCCCCTCCAGTAAAAGAAAATCGTGTGTGATACGGGAAAAACATTAATTTTACTCTTGAGGGCTTTACTCTCGCTTTCGTCGGGTATGAAACTTCACACTCGCAAAATAAATTTTTTTTTCCCTAGTTGCATAATATACTATTTTTCAAACAGGGGTGAATTTGGCTCTTTTTCATCTCTATAGGGCGGGGCGAAAATGGCCGTTATTTGCTCAGTGGGATATTGTGGGACTAAAACAGACCCTAGAGAGTAAAAACAACCACAGCTAATTATTAATGGATTAATACTCCAACATTTAATTTTTTGATGAAAATGTTTTGAATATTATTCATTATCGTGTAAGAGCGTTCTTTCTATACATAATACAAATGAAATTTCTTATTCTTAAGAAAAAAACTATTTTTCACAATTTTAAGTCAAAATAAGAAAATCTTTTTTTATCTAAAAAAGCACATCAAAGTCAAACTAAGCTGCCTCGTCTTGCACATAACGCATACATTTGTTACAATAGCGGTTAGGGCTAGTCCAGTTCGCCTGATTAGAGCCAGATTAGAATTTACTCAGGCTAGTTTGTGTCATATCAGAATATTTTTCCACACAGGATGTGATGAGAATATAAAAAGGGAAACTTTTTTAACAAATGTTTCGAGTGTTTGGATTTCTGGCGCCATTGAATTTAAAAATGTTAATTTTGCTATACTTATTCAGGTTTTACTTCTACCTTTGCTGTTAGGGGACCTGCCCCAGTGCACAATAAATACGTGTCCGTCTCTTTCTTAGAGTCCGGCATGCTCTCATTTTCTCTTTCTCATTGGCTTTGCTCCCTCCCACGGAACTAATTCCTCAAGAGCCAGTTTAGGTATTTGTATTTTAATTAGCTCCTCCTTTACGATGCCCGTTTGTTCTGCCGACTCTCGGCCCTTTCGTCGTGCGTCTCCAGTCGATTCGCTTCCTTCCCAACCCCTCCAATCGTTTAATCATAATCTAATAACTGGCTGACACAAAAAAGGAACTGAACAAGCGCGCCTTCTCGGCAGCACGTCTGTGCGAGTGCGCATTCAATTCTTGTTTACACACGTCCTTTTGTGTGAGTATATTTATATATATTTATTATATTTACAAGGATAATATGTCTTTTGAGATCCTATCTATCGAATACTCTACTTATCACGTCGCTCGAAAGTTAATTGACATTTATTTTGCACGTATAAATAATATACAGGGTGTCTCTAAATTCAAGAGATATTATGTGCTTTTTATCATTTTCTAGAACTTAAGGACATGTAATACTTAGGAATTTAGGGAACAGAATTAATTTTAGATTGCTACATATTTGTGTCCGAAATACATACAATTTTGTTTTCAAAATTTGGGAAATGGTAGAGAAAATTAAAATGGAGGTAGATGGATTACTTTTGATTTAAAAAATGGAAAAAAGATCAATTTCAGCAAAATTTATCGGAAAAAATGTTTTCATTGTCAAAACCAAAAAAAGTCTAACTATGTATGTTTTTATCTTCTCTATTATTTTTCAAATTTCAAAAACGAATGTTTATGTTTTCAGATGTAAAAATGTAGAAACTGGACAAAGTTTTTTACATTAAATCACTTGTTTTCTTAAGCATCACATAGTTGCCTCACTGAAAAACAGGTCTCAGAAAAAATTATTTAATTATACTTCCAGAATTTGCAATATTATTATTGATGACAGCGTTTGAAAGAAAATAAAAATTTTATTTTATAATAAAGTTGTTAACATACAGATATCATTTATTCAAAAACTTTTATTCCTGAGTGAAATTTTGTTTATATAAATAAAGACCAATTTTAAAAAAATGATATAATGTGAAGTTTGATGCAAGAGCAAAGCGAGTGCAACAAGAACACGAGTAAAATAAATGCTTTTCCCGTATTATATACGATTTTTTTCCTATTGGGAGGTCGAAAAATGGATTTGACCTGCTAGTAGGAAAAAAATATTTTTGTTCGCCGTACACCGAGAGTTAGCCTTGACGGTATCATTTTGCGTGCGGAAAATTGGTTTTCCCGCACAGGGCGGTAAAATTTGTGCGGTAATGATGTGTGTGGTGTAGTGTTCCCAATATACGATTGACCAATTCTGGCCACTTTTCTTAGACGACTGCGTTCAATTTGTTCAGCTGACGACAGTAAACATCCGAATTAATCGTTTGGTTCCTTCGAAGCAGCTCAAGAAATACCACAAAATTTTAAGTATGCGTAAAATTGAATCAAACTTAAAATTTTACCGTACTAGTACGGGAAAATCAACTTTCCGCACGCAAAACTATACCGTCAAGGCTAACTTTCGGTGTACGGCACACCAAAAATATTTTTTTTCTACTAGCAGGTAAAAACTCTTTCATCAAACTTCACATTCGCTAAATAAACTTTTTTTTCCTTCTTGCACAATATACTATTTCCCAAGACCTGTTTTTTCGCGAGGTGCAAAATTAAATTAAAATTAAAATAATTAAAAATAAGGTGCACCTTAAGTGCAAAATGTTTATTATTTTATGAATAAAAAAAGGGGATTAAATATTTTTTAATAGCCGGGTGATTAATCTGTGATAATTCCTGAAATGTTTCATTTCCAAAATTTTGAATATTTTTATCTTTAACTTTAGGACATCCAAAATATGTGAAAGAAGTTATATAACTGAACTGAGGATTTCAGTCTTTATGGAGACTTTTTTCTTGTGACTTTTATAACAAATATTTCCTGCTGGAAAAAATGGATATAATGCCCAGTTTCTATTGGAATTTCATAATATATGTATTGGAAGTTTATTCCCAAAACTTAATGTTCTTATAGATCTGTTTTGTTTCTAAAATACTTATTAAAAATAAAAACAAAACAGTATGCTCAAGTATTAAAATGTGGAAATTTATTTTAAAAAAGTAAATGTCAAATTTTAAACAAATTTATCTTCTCATATGTTACGATAACCCAATTAGAATCATCAGATTACATAGCTAGAATCCAATCACTGATTGATATTAGTAAAAAAAAATTCTCATTGAAATTAAAAGATTTTAGACAATGAAATATAAACCTTTTTACCGAAAGAAGCGGTTTTATTCACAACTGAAATATTATTTAAACCCTCAAAGGATGCGAAAGAAAATTTTGACACTCTTTTCTCATAATTATGATTAATAGTTGCTTAAAACTAATTTCAATTCGTGAAATAATTCTAGATATTAAAGCATTTAATCTTGACTCGTTTCTTATTGAATTTGATTTGAAACAATTGATTGTGTAACTAGAAATGAGAGTCACATCTTCGCTGACATTCAAGTTCTTTTTCATGATTTAATACTATATAACTAAAGTAAATTTTATAATATTGTACTGATTGAAATCGGGAAAGTTTGTCATAAATACTTTACGATTCAAATGCACATTCACTCTCCTTGAAGGAGCAAAAAGTAAATAAAAAGTAGTAACACCTTGCACAAGTTGTGAACTTGCTGACGCTGTATATAATCTATGGAATAAAATTCCGTGACTCGACCAATTGTAAAACTCAAGGCGACGCACGCAGGGGAAAAATATTCTGAATGTACATGTAATAAGGCGACGCTATTCTGACGTCCGGCACGCTCTCTCCTGAAAATTTAGCTGTGAGAACTTTTCTTCATATGAATTTTGTTGCCTTTCTTTTTCTCGCTTCAAAAATGAAGAATTTTAGACTCGAGCAAACTCACAGTGCCCATAGAAAATTTACAATTCGTAATGAAACGGTAAAGTTTACAATGAAAATTGTCTTTTATACATGCGTTAAAATACGCCTTTCCGCACTTGATACGAAATATACTACTTTTAAATTCAATATATAATTTCAAATTAATTAGTTGAGTTTGAAATTTTTGTTACTGCCTGCATTATCAGAGGTTCACTAGTCGCGTATCGGAAAAAGGAGATGTCGGATGCCTGTGTAGCTCAGTTGGTTAGAGCATTCGACCAGCCATCGAAAGACCCGGGCTCGAATCCCAGCACAGTCAAAAGCGTCTCTTTTTCCACAGAAAGATTTTCAAACTCTTTAAATATTTAAATTAATTTTGCATTATTTGCGATATAAGAGTTTGAAATTGTCTACGAGAACACCTGTCGACAACGTATCCTATCTGATACGCGACTAGTGAACCAATCGAAAGACCTGCTCTCTAAATCTGAATCAGTCAAAATCTACTGATTATCAGTGAAATTTGACTGATTCAAATAGCTAAAAAGTGCTTACTGTTAATCAGTAAAATTTAACTGATTAATTCAGTGAAAATTAACTGATTTAAGAGTAAAATATATTTTTATAACTGATTCGATGAGTAAAAATTAACTAATTTAACAGTGAAAAATATATTTCGAGAAAAAGGTAAATCACTGATTTAATCAGTGAAAATTTGACTGATTCATATTTAGAGAGTGGGCTCGAATCCCAGCGCAGTCCAATACATAATCTTAAAAAAATAATTATTAATTAAATAATTTTGTGGGTCTACAAAAAATGTTTCGGTGTATATCAGAATCATTCGAAACATTTCAAAATCTAAAATATTGTCTATTTCTAAAAGTATAAATATCCTTTTTATTTTGTAGTGTTCTAGACACTGAGAAAAAAGATTTTATTGAATCAAAGAAGTCAAGCAAGTTATATCTTTGACCATATACAAATGCAATGGTTTGTTTTAAATTAAAATTTATTTCATTTGAACAAATATTTATTTCGCTTTTACTTGAATTAAACAAATGTTCTTTAATTCATATAATCCTTTTTTTTGAATAAAAAAAACCTTTCAAACCAATTATTTTCTTTTATTCAGTTAAGGGGACTTTTACTTTCTAAATTGGAAAAAAATACAGTATTTAAATATTAAAAAAAACTATTTTATTTATAATTATATTCTTTTTTAATACATTGTTAACAATGTTTTAAGGTGTACAAAAAAATTTTTTTGGACACTTTTAATTACTTTTTACTACTGCAGAGGGCGTCTTCCAAAAGATGCATTTTAATTTGCGGGACACTTTTCTGCTTTCCTGTAATAAATTTATTTAAAATTGTAACGCGATTCAATTCATGAGACTTGAAACTAAACAATAAACCTTTAATAAGTTAATTTTTTTATATTTGTATGGCCTTTATACGCGATTTTATAAAAAGTTCGAAAAAACGCCTGTTTTGGGGATGAATTTACCCCTGTACTAAGAAGATGGGGTGGTTTTTTTAACTTTTTAGAGGTTTGTTTACTAGTTGTTTGTATAAAGTATCAAAACAATTTTGGTTTACTGAGATTGGTTTAGTAGATTTTGAGAAAAACGTCTCCCAGATTTGAAAAACGTGATTTCGGGAAAAACGCGTTTAAAGTTGTTTATAAACAGTTTTGTCTTACGTAGGTACCATTATAAATACAGCTATAACATTCTTCCTATTTCGAATTTTTTAATAAAATTTTATGGCAGTATTTCTATGATACTAAGGAAGATTTTTACGTAAAAAAATCGATTTTTTGAAAATTTAGAAAGTAAAAGTCCCCTTAAATCTTTCAGAAGCTTCTCTTCTATGACAAAAATTCATTTGACTTAGTAACTTTGAACTGTTTATAAAATGTTTGAAGATTTTTGAATACTTTCGATTTATTTTAATGTTTTGGAATTTTTAAATAATTTGAAAAGTTTTTAAAAATATCCACATTCCACACAACCTTTAAATTTATAAATTCATTTTTTAGAATTGAATACAAGTTTGAGGTGTTTTAAATGACTGTCTGAATAATTTCAGAATACTTTAAAATATTTTAGAGCCTTTTAAGTGTTTTTGAACTGTTTGGAACTTTTTGCCTTTGGCCTCTCATTAACTCTACACTCTCTGTAAAAAAAGAACTTTGTATTTTTATACTCAAATTTAGTATTTAAAAAGTAAATTTTTACCTTTGATTCCAAATTTTAGAGATCTTAACAATTTATTATGAATCGCGGGAATAAATTTTTTGATTTTTTTACCAATACTCCGTTGCATGAAACTATAATTCTCCAGGATTAGCTAACTGAAATCGATTTTTTTCATTTATTTCCAAATTGAAAGCAGAAGTTCCATGTCGGCTGTTGCATACTTTATGAATTCAATCACAGCAAAAATGGAAGCGGTTTCCGCAGTGATTCAAACTGAAGCACCTATCGAATCTGGTCTTTATTGAATGAATCTTGATGAACCCAAAAAAAGAAAACTAATTTCAAAATGAAATAATGGATTTCTAAATAGATTGACGAATTGGCGAACCAACCACGTCAAAACTATTCAAATCCCAAAATCTCTCAAAAAGGAAAAACAATCGTAGACTTTATTTAAGGAAACGATTTTGCAGAACAACGCTTATTTCGTATCTCACATATTTTGGTGAAAAAAATCGAATTTTTTTAATATTAAAAATCAAAACATAAAATATACATCCTGTCCCGAAATGTCTTAATGAGAATTTGTAGACCTCATTTAGGCAAACAATTTTCCATCTAAACGTTTTTTTTGCATCTCACATATTTTGTCTAAAAAATGGAATTTTTGAATTTTAATCGTATTTTTTGGAATTGAAACGAAAAATATATCTTTTATCAGAAACTGTGTGAAACAAAATTTGTAGATCTTTTTGAAACGAACAACTTTGTATTCTTACGTTTTTTTCGTATTTCACATATTATTGTTAAAAAATTGAATTTTGGATTTTCAATAGATTATTTTTGAATTAAAAAAAAAAATATGCATCTTATGAAAAAATGTTACAATTCAAATTTGTAGGTCTTTATGTAGAAAATAATATTGTATCATAACGTTTTTTCGTATCTCGTATAATTTAACTGGAAAATGGAATTTTGATATTGACTTTTTTCGAATTTGAATATGCTGTAACATTTCTAATTTTGATTTAATCAAAAAATGTTATCAGGATAATTTGTAGAGATTTATGAGCACTATCAAAAACCAGTATTGAAATTTTTGATTTTTTCAAAAACACAAAAGTAGTGCTCAATCCCTCAATTTTGATTGGATGTGGCTGGTTAACGAACTTGTCCTTACTTTTTCGGCTCCGATAAAGTGTACCAAAGCTCAATTCAATCTGATAATTCTATCGAGAGTTATGCCGCACACGACCTATTACAGACAGACAGACAGACACTTTCGTAAAAACCATTTTTTCTGACTCAGGGGGTCTCAAAACGTAAAGATTTGATGAAAATTTCGAAAGTCATTTTTCACATAAAACCAATACCTTCTCATCCATGATGAGAAAGTAAAAGAGTCTATCCATAGTGAAATTACGTTCTTTTCAGAATGCATCCATTGAAATTAAGCATATTCCTTTTGTCTACCAACAGAATCTTTTCCCTGTTACAAAACTCATCCGTGAGATGCAAAAAGAAAATATTTTTAGCAATGAACGATTTTTTTTGACTCTGAAAAGAAATCCTCTAATTATGTAAGGATTTCATTTCTAGACTAGAAGACGAAGTGCGCCTGCGCATTAGTGAGTGTA
This sequence comes from Diplolepis rosae, assembly GCA_030998225.1. Lineage (NCBI taxonomy): Eukaryota > Metazoa > Arthropoda > Insecta > Hymenoptera > Diplolepididae > Diplolepis > Diplolepis rosae. The sequence continues at coordinate 18,964,278 of JAPYXD010000723.1, read as the reverse complement.
AATCGTCTGGTGCTAATCTGTTCACAGATATTTTGTCAGTACGGTGCCAACTACGAAGAATATATTTATTTATGATCAAAATCAATTAAGGAAATCAAATAATGGATTTCTAAAAATTATTAGGAATCCCAGAGTGCGACGTAGAAATTTTGAAAGGTAATTATACCAAAACAAACAATTTTGATCCGCATAACCTTATTTTTCATTGCTTCTGATGACAATTCAAAGATATTCCCAAGAATGTGAATAAAAGCATTGTAGGAACTGAAATCATGATAACGGGGTGTGAAAAGGGGGAAGAGTCCTCGTTTTTTTGTCTCAGACTTTCAGTGTTTAGATTACTTTCAAAAGATTATTTAAACGATCTAATGCATTACAGGCCATCACATAAGTCAAGATGTATTGCGTATCATGGACAAAGAGGATTTCCAAAAGCATGATATCAAGATTAGCATTGGGGCGAAAATAATTTTGGAGAAATATATTTTGACGGTCAATAATTATGTAAAACGTACCTTTAACGTTTATTCTGATTCTACACTGAGAGAAAAAAATTATCAAATCTATAGCATTTTTGCTAAAAGCATGTTTATCATTGATTTAAATCAATATGCTATACAATTTTTATAGCATATTTATTGCTTTTTATAGAATATTTTTTAAAATCAATTATATACATGCTTTTGGCAGAAATTCTATAGATTCAATAGCATTTTTTCTCAGTGTATTGAGTTTATTTGTTAATTATAGGTGTATAGGTAGAAATAAGTTCAATTATATCTAATCGTTAAGAAAACAATTGTAGAATTGTTAAATAGCCGAGATTTTATGAATAACGTTTTTGTTTCATCCTTCAGGGTATTTTATATTCTATTCCTTCCGAAATATTCTGATGAAATAATATTAAAGGTTAGAAAAAAAGACAAAAGTAAATGAAAACATTCAATTCTATCCATAATTCTTTTTCTAACAATAAATAGTATTCCAGATCCTCAAACAAAGTTTGGACAAATATCTATTTAATTTCAAGAAAAAATGTATACATTCAAGAAATTTTCAAACTGTAAAAATAAAGATCATGGAATATATACTTTATAAAACGAATAATAGTTTTGGATTGGAAAAAAATGTCGACATTTAAAGTTTATATGGAAATCCATTCTAATATCATTGATAACATTGAATAAAAACATTTCTTAAATGAATTTTGAAAACATTTATTTAACATTACACGCAAAAAAATGTGTAACTGGTACAAAGAAACATATTGCTGTTCAAGCTATATTATTAACTATCCTAACCATAAATGTGGCTACTATAACCTAAAATATCCTTGTGACAGCTACACATTTTTTTCCGTAAACAGTTTCGTATATGTATAATTTTTTATACAATTTATTCATTTTATGAAATACAGTTGTTTTTTATTTGTAAAAAAATATTTTGATTCGAAATTATTAGTAAAATGTTTACTATAGAATTTATTGTGAAATTTAAAATGCAACAAAGTTTAAAAATAATTTTGTAACACTTTTTCAACATTATATATTTAATAGATCATGGACTTTCAATTTTACACGTATTGGAAAATTTGTAATGTAAGCGAGTTATATCTTAAAATTTCTTTAAGCTGAAATCTAAGACGGGTCGTTATTATATTATTGAAAATGATCTATTGAATATTGGGATTTGTCAAAGTTTGGCTTGTGTACATTTGTTATAGGTTATATCATAGAATTTGTTTTCTTTTAACATCGAAATTATACTTCCTTCACACGACAAAGGATTTTATTTCCAGACCAAAGTAAAAACTTTGGCAATAAAATGATAGCACTTGAAACGAAAATACTTCAGCTGTTAGAGGATTTCCTCTTATGCGAATTTTGAGTAGAAAATCCATTCATAGTGAACGGAATTGTTCGACAGTCAATATTCCGTTTTTAGAGTGTAAAACTTGATTAATTCTCATACTTTTCAGTAATTTATGACGCGAAATGTTTATTATGTTTATTTATTATTTAAAAATTCGTTACTTTAAAGACTGTTTTAGAATTTCCATTTGTCAATTTGCCATTGAGGCTTTGTTCACAGTCACCACTGGATATCCTATTGTTTGACTTATTCTTTAGCTAACTGACATTCGTGCAACAGGAGAAAATTGCAAGTCATCTTGAAAGAAAGTGCAAACGTCGTTTACAATGACTAGCATTAATTTCTTTATTCTGGAATTCCCGACTATGTTCCATTTACCACGTACAAACGTTGTAATTTTCAGCGGGAAACTGGTGCATGCCTTAATTCTATCCCAGAGACCTCAAATTACCTCAATTGTTAAATTTAGTGATTATTATCATAATTCATGGTAATTTTAGATTATAATCGCTACGCCTTTTAGAAATACTTGTCTCTCTGAATTGGAATTTGTAAAATTCGACTAACAAGTGTCTAGTTATATTTTTGAAATTCATACGAAAAAGGTAATCGAGGTATGAATATGTTTTTATAAGGCCTTATTCTACCAATTTTATATATTTTCTGAATCTTTAATATATTAATTAATTTATATTTTAGTAATTTTTTAAATTTGTAGTTTCTTTAATTTTTCGGCTCCCAAAATTTCATCAAAAATTTTCGGAATAGAAAGTTTGAAAAGAAATTAATTAATTTTAATTCAGGAACATCATTGTTGTTTTATAATCGTTTGGAGACTTTTCTAATTCTCAATTGGCATTTTAAGGCCATGGCTCAATCGGACCACATGACTAAATTATACATTTATTCGTTTATGTAAGATAACTTTTTTAATTTACAAAGTATCTTCCTGAAAATTTAAAAAACGTAACAAAAGACAATAAACCATGTCTTTTAACTTGTTTTTAGTAAACATTTTGAAAAAAATTCGAAAACTTATCGACAGTTACAGTTAACTAATTTTTTTCCAAATTTTCATTCAAACGAAGTTGACAGAAGTTCTGTATCGTTTTCTGTTATATTTTTCCAAATTTCCAGGAAGACATTTCGTAAAATAAAAAATTTATCTTACACCATCTTTTACAGAAATTTGGTCACGTGATATGGTTGATCCATGGCCTTTAAATTTCTCGAAATATCCTGAAAAATCATAGATTTTTTTAAATCCTCTAATTGTACTTGAATTCCTATCAAATATCTGTAAGAAATTGAAAGATCTTTGATATTAAATAAATTTTAATTGAACAAAAGTAATAATTTATATATTTTCCATAAAAAGTGAATAATTCAATATTAAAAGTACATAATAATTGGTAATTATTTATCTAGAGGTTTAGAGAAATTAATTTAAATACCTCTAGAAACTTCGGATCTATGAATTTAATTAAAATAGCGAATCCAGGAACGATTACAGCGTTTTTATGTGCGAATAATTGAAATAATTAAAATCTTCAATACTTTGTGCGGAAGAACCGTTAATTTCTCCATTTAAATAAACAACCTTCAACTCCAAAATGATAAAGATGGATAGAAATATTTTTAATGGGTATAATAATTTAAACGGATGCTTCATAAATGACAAAAAATATTCGATTTTATATCAGGTGGAATCAGATTTGACAGTTGAGAATTTAAAAAAGAAAGAAAACGTGAAACATTCGAACTCTAAATGATTTTTATTCTTACAATTTTACATCTATGTGAAAATAGTTGAAATTTAGAATTAAAAAATAATTAGAGTGGAATTATATTTTCAAAATCTAATTCAAATTTTCTACAAATTAATATCATAATATATTTTTACAATGTAAAGTAACTAAAATAAAAAGAATTAATTTTTTTGAGTCAGTTTAAGCTTTTGGACAACAACAACTAATTAACAATTAAGAACCGTCCACTTCAAAAAGATTTATAAGAAAAATAAAGGCGATGATTTGAAAAGACTTCTCATAAAGAAGTAAATAAATTGAAGTAATAATTCAACCGTTTTGGGTTTTAATTAAAAAAGTTAATCTGCGATAGAGTATGATTATTTAAATTAAGAAATTTGCTTATGGACATATCTCAGGAACCTTTCACTATTATGTCCCTCAAAAATATCTAGGTAATTTCAATAAATACCAAATTAATTTGAGTTTCAACGGATGAACTATATTGTAAAGTATACTGAACAAATCGTTTTAAATAAACTTATTATCTGCATCGAAAGTAATTGAAGTTTGAATGTTCGATTTTTAATTAAGTCAGCTTGTCCCAATCCACATTTTCATAAGCTTTTTATGCTTAAACTCTATGACGAAATAAGATGAGGCTATAAAAAAAAGATGTATTTCAAGATAATTAAAGCAGAATCATGTTTATTCATGAGAATCTGCATTTTCTTCAATAAGAACCAAGTTATAGGCCTTAAAAGTATGTCCATCGAATTTTTACATTTCGGCCGTAACGGTTATATCTGCAAACTTTTTGTAAATAAGCATAAATTACTAAATTTGGTTTCGATTTCAATTGAAAAAGAAAACTACATTTACTGGCTTTATGGACCTTAAAGAACACATTCTCATTTTAATACTCGCGCTCGATTTTCTCTCTAAATCCGAAACAGTCAAATTTTCACTGATTCAATCAGTGATTTACCTTTTCTTTGATTCACCAGTGAAGAATATTTTCACTGTTAAATCAGTTAATTTTTTACTGTTGAATCAGTTAATTTTCACTAAGGGAATTAGTGGAAGATATTTTTCACTGGTGAATCAGTTAATTTTCGTTTAAGTAATCAGTGAAAGTTTACTGATTCACAGTAACCTCTTTTTAGCAATTTGAATCAGTCAAATTTCACTGATAATCAGTAGATTTTGACTAATTCAGATTTAGAGAGTTTATTTTATATCCATTAGAGCCACACTTGCATTTAAAAACTAGAGTGCACGATCCAATCGTCGCGCTTCAAAGTGTTTTTAATAATATTTTTCATTGCTAAACAAATGATATAACTCATATGAAAAAATGGTCTGTATCAAAGTTTTAGATCTGTTTGAAACGAATAATTTTGTGTTCAAACATTTTTTTTGTATCCCGTATAGATTTGGTGCAAAATGGAATTTTGTATTTTTTATAAACTTTTTTACAATTAAGACGAAAAGGATTTGTCCGATCAAAAAATGGTCTGAAGTAAATTTGGATATCTTCTTGAGATGAACAATTTTGTACTCAACATTTTTTTCATGTCGTATAGTTTGTTTCGAAATCAAACATTTTTATTTTTAATAACATTTTTCATCAATAAACAAAAGATATAACTCCTATGAAAACATAGTCATCTCACTAAATCCGTATCAGTCAAATTTTCAGTGATTGAATCAGTGATTTGTCTAATTTTTTCATCAGCGGAAAAAGTATTTTTCACTGCTAAATCAGTTAACTTTTACTGATTCATCAGTGAAAAAGCATATTACACAAATGTTTAAGAAAAGAAGATTGTAACTCATGTCATATAATTACTAAAATGCAACTCAGTTTATAAAAAGTAATTTTATTGATTTTATTTCGTTTTTTGCAATAAAAACTCGATGTTGATGATTGTTAGCGTCTTTTATCCTGTTATCAACTAATTTTTAATTGTATACTTCCACATGTATTAAATTTTTCGTAATTAATTGCACAACTCATTAATTTCCTCTCGTATTTTTCTTTTCATTTTCTAATTTTCTGTCAACCGATCTTCAAATCTTTTAAAACACAAATTAAATCCAATTGGTTGTTTTCTTTCCCATAATTAAAATTTGTTAATCATTATTAACTATTGTAAGACAATAATTTTCGTCTGTTCAATCACAGAATATCCCTGGCGAAAGTATCGGATTGAAATTTATTCCGACTCAATCAGAACTATTCCGATTCATTCCGATATCTGTATCCGAGCCAATGCGAATCATTCCGAACCATTCCGAACCAATCCGAAAAACGTTCTATATCTCGTTTGATGAAAAACGGTCAAAAATCAATGCGAATCATTCCGAGCTTGGATTCCTTCGGATTGATTCTGATTGAAAATTCGGCTTAAATCAATCCGAGCTCGGATTGATTTGGATTGAAAACTTGGTTTCGGGTTGGTTCGGATTCATTCGGATTGATGTTTGGGAATTAATCGGATTAAGTCGGATTGATTTTTGACCGTTTGTCATCAAACGAGATACAAAACTTTTTTCATATTGGTTGGGAATGATTCGCATTAGCTCGCATACCGATATCGGAATGAATCGGAATAGTTCTGATTGACTCGGAATGAAATTCAATCCGATATTTTCGCCAGGGATGATATTTTAGAACCATTATACAGTATTGTTGAATTCCCAGTGTTGTACTTACAAAAATGTTGTCTTTTATTTTTTTTACTGATAAATGAAAAGCATTGAGATACCCCCTTATATGCTTTTGTTTGCATAAAAAATCTTTTTCATTGCGATTTCCTATTTTAATTAACTAATTTGTCAAGGGTAGGAAAGTTACAGCTTTACTAAGTTATTTTTCCCGCCCATGTATATTAACACCTTTTTGTCTCGGCAAACTTCTCGTATTACCTGCACGAATTATACCGCCTTCTTGAATACGGGTTCCTTAGTTGTACCACATTTATTCAGCATTCCGCCCAGACAGTGTACGTCACTAAAAGAACGCCGCACATTTGAATTGCAATAAAAGAATATTAATTCTTGAACAGATTTTCAAAAATGTTAATTACAATAAAAGATACTACAGATTAAAAACTTGATTTTAAGATGAAAATTTCTAAACGTACCAACATTCACTTTTTGAATTGGTTAAATGAATTGTAATTGAACATTTTTCAAAACCAAATGCATTAAAAAAGATAATATTTCTAAAAATTTAATTTAATTTATTTTTTAATTGTATTATTTTCTACAAATTGTGCAATTTTCTTTATCATATTTTGGGCAATATTTCCTAAAAATTTGAAAATTTACCTGAATATTATAGGAAATCTCCGAGTAACGATGTAGAATATTTTCTACAGATTGTGGGATTTTCCCCATCATATTTTGGGCAATATTTCCTAAAAATTTGAAAATTTACCTGAATATTATAGGAAATCTCCGAGTAACGATGTAGAATATTTTCTACAGATTGTGGGATTTTCCCCATCATATTTTGGGAAATATTTTTTGCTTAACGAATTGATAGTTTTTTGCCCAAGGAAGTTAAAAAGTAGCGTATATTTCGTGACAGGATTGTATATTTTAAGGGCCCTAAATATAGATATGATAATAAATTTGGTTTTAAACAAAAGTTTCTTTCATCGTTCTATGAACTTTCAGAATTATAAATATTCTGAATTACTTCATTACAGAATGTTCATCAAATTTATTTTCTTTTGAAATGACGATGTTTCGGTGACATTATGTCATCCTCTTCAGATCATAAAACATTTGATTCAGTAATTACTCTATAATAATTATAAAGATTGTAGTAAAATTATTAAGATAATAAACACAAAACTATCAATAATGTATCTAAATACCTGTAGTTATAATGGAGAAAACAACTAATTATTTGTAAATTTTATCATATTTTAGTCAATATAAAAATCAAATTTTGTCATGTTTTAGTCAATATATTGTAGTTGCAATGGTTATTTGATAAGGTTTTTTTCTTTTGAGTGCCAATTTTTGTAAAGAATTATACATTTTTCTTATAATAATTATAATCTTTTAAGACAGTAATAACATTGATACTGTTTTCTCTTTCTTTTTTTATGTAAAACATTTCTGCAATTATTCTTTTGAAATAATTAGACTCTTTATGTAACATTTTAATATTATCCCAGTCAAAATGAATTATAGTGGTTTTCTAGTATTTCAAATATATTTACTCTAAAGCAAGTTTTACCTAGAATTCGATATATGTGTAAATTGGCTTTAGGGTCCAGAAATGATGAAAACTCAGTTATTACATTCTTTCAAACGTTTCGACTCAGGTTGGAGTCCTCATCAGTGAGAATTTATTTCTATAAAAAATACAAAGGAGGAATCTTAAGAATTGAACGTGTGACGGATAAACATTGTAGTACAAAAGTGATAGACGACTCGCAGGTGTGAAAATAAACTTGGGATAAGTAACTAAATTTGCAATACAGAAAAACTGTAACAAAACTGTACAAAAAATTTTTTTCGTAAAATTGCTCAAAAGAACCTTAGAGACATTGTAATACAATGATATAAATGAATTATGCATGTGAACCTATAAAATTGGTCTAAAACTGAATTGTAATGAACTGTACAGATACAAAAATATTTCTATAATAATACAAATGAAGAAACTTGAACAATTTGAAACTGTGACCGATGACAAATATGTTAAGAATAATGTAAATGGATTGCAAGTTTGAAATTAAATAATTGGTCTAAATAACTAAATGTACTAAAAAAAGTAAAGGCGTAAAGCCTTAATTTGAAAGAAATACTAACAAGAGAGACTTAAAAGTAACACGTGTGACAGATAACAATTTTGGTTAACCGATATGAATGAAATTGTACAAGTGAAACTATAAATGGTATAAACTAAATGTTAAAAATGTAAAATGTAAGAATAATGTAAGAATGTAAAAAACTTGTACAGAAAAATTTCTTGTAAAAAGACAGAGGAAGAAACTTAAAATCTTGAATGTGTGACCGATGAACATACTGTTAAAAAATGATGTAAAAAAAAATTACAAGTTTGACACTATAAAATTGGACTAAATAACTAAATTTTGGATACAGTAAAACTGTAACAAAAAACTGTACAAAAAAAAATTTATTTTTTCCTGTGAAATTATTACAGAGAACCTAAAAGAATAGCACGTGTGGCGGATAACATTGTAATAAAATTATATGAGTGAATTTATACATGTCCTATCTATAATTATTTACCTAGAATTCTTAAATTTTATACTTCTTGAAAAACCGACTTGATTCAAACTCCGAAAAACACGACTCGATCAAATTTTTTGCACACTACAATATTTATTTTCTATTTCTCTCACAAATATCCCTTCTGGACTTCAATAAACTTGATTTCATCAACTTATTTATTCTCACGATTAAATTTACGACTCTTCAATTTTTCTGAAACATGAAGAAAAGCTTGCCTTATGAAATAAACTTTACTATCGACATCTTCAACTGGTTTAAGAGAACGGGTTCACTAAACGAACAGGTTTTTGTATGAATAATAAACAACAACTCTTTTACTAAATCGCTACAGCATCTTTTCGAAATATATTTTTATAAAAAAATATATTATCATTATTTCAACTATTTGTTACAAGCATCAAGAAAAGGTTTGTGAATTGGCGAAGAAGTATCAAAACGTGTTGCGTTTATTGCACGACTTCGGGAAAGGCAAACATGTACGGAATGCCCAAGCAGGCCAATAAAACTGGCAAATATAGTTGGACGCGTGGGAATTCTATTGGCTAAACAAACCTTCACGACAACCTTCGACGATCCTGTCTCGAACGAAAAATAGCACATATTTCGGTAGTAGTTGAAGAAAAAATGAAATAAAAAAAAAAATATTTAAATCAAGAAAAAGGTAAAAGGTGAGTCTCGGTAGCCCATTGAGATCGGTTGCCGTTAAACCTGTCACCTTCAAGGATGCATCGTATATTGTAGTCATTCTTAGTAGCCATATCAATACCTTGGCCAAGAATTGGCGGAGAAATCGGCTTTTCGTAAGGTTAGAGGAGGTCGGAATGTCTCGTAATTATAGCATGTGAGATTCCAGAATGAATCGCTACAGTTTGACAAGATTATAAATAAGCGTGATCGTTTCCTTTATTCAGTCGGTTTGTCCTTAACCCTATAGGTGGAAATTTACTACTGGCGCGATACCATGCCAGTACTGACGTCGAATTCCTGGTACTGGTAGAGTACTGGTGCAATATCGGCATGGAGTTGGCAGCCAGTACTGGTCTAGTATTTGAAAGCAGTACTAGTCCAGAGCTTCCAGTCGGTACTGGCATAGTACTGGCTATACCCCTAATTATAACTCGGCTGGGAGTTGGCAGTCAGTAATGGGCTGGTACTTTAAAGTAGTACTGGTCGAGTACTAGCAGCCGATACTAACTGGATTTTATCTGGTGAAAATTTTGTAATTTCAAAGTTATTCTAACTTTTAGTATAACTATTTCAGAATGTATATTAACCCTTCGTAGGTACACGTATTTTTACTGGCACCGTGGGTAGACGTGGCCCAAAAAGTCCAGGCACTAATTTTTTCATGAAAAAGGTCTTCAAAAAATCTCTCAATATTCTGAAATACTCTTTGGGGATCCTATTTTATGTTCCAATAGGTTTTGCAGCAATTTGTTTAGCGATTGTTTATTTATAACAATTTATTCCGATGAAAATATTTCACATGAATATTTCGTCATGTCCCTTTTGGGACACGTGTAACTACGAAGGATTAAAAATTAAAATATATCAAAAGTAAATTTATACAAATTGAATCAAAAACATTTAATTGAAATTTCATATTTTGTACTGAAAAGTATAGTTCTTTTGCAAAAAAACTGAAAATTGTATGGAACACTCAACGAAAAATAATCATGAAATTATTTATAAAAATACATTTTGATTTAATATGTCAAAAATAGATGAATTAAAGGTTGTGAAAATAGTACGTCGGGAATTTGCCACTAATGATTATTAGTACTGCACCAGTAGTAAACCAGTAGAGCGCCAACTGTCATTGGGATTCCTTTGTCGGCTGGTAGCCAGTATTTGGATGCTGTATATAGTCAGCACTAAGCCAATACTGTGCCGAAGTTTGGCATAACTCATTTGTCGTTATTTGACTAGTAATAATGATCAGTACTTCACCAGTAGTAGACCAGTGAAGTGCCTACTGTCAATGAGGCTTCTATGTCGGTTTGTAGCCCGTATTTCGATTCTGTATACAACCAGCACTAAACCAGTACTGTTACGAAAGCTGACACACCTCCTTTGACAGTATTTTTCCAGTAATGATAATCAGTACTTCACCAGTAGTAAACAAGTTGAGCGCCAACTGCCAATGAGATTCCTATGTCGCTTCATAGCCAGTATTTGGATTCTGTTTACAGTCAACACTAAGCCAGTACTGTGCAGAAGGTTGGAATAACTCACTTCCTGGTATTCGCCCAGTAATAATGATTAGTACAGCGGCAATAGCAAATCAGTGGAGTGCCAATTGTCGATGAGACTTCTATGTCGGTTTATAGCCAGTATTTGGATTGTGTATATAGCCAGCACTAAACCAGTACTGTTACGAAAGTTGGCACACCTCTTTGTTGGTATTTTTCCAATAATAGTAATCAGTACTGTGCCCGTAGTAAATTAGTAGAGTTTCAACTGTCAATGATTTCCCTATTTCAGCGTTTCACCAGTACTGGCAAGGAATACCGCGCCAGTACTTTACCAGTAGTAAGCCAGTAATATTCCAATGTTTGGCACAGTATTTACAGACAGTACTGTCATTAATTCTTGGATATCCTTTTTGTATAGATACTTAAAAAGGGGATTTGTATTATATCCTTTTCATAAAATGTTGGGTCAGGACATAATTTCTTCGTTTGCGGATGAATCTCTAAAATATTGGTCGAATTACCATATCCTCTTTGCTGAAGATTTATTTATGGCGATGCATATTCGAATCCAGGAAATAATCAGATATAAGTGATTGCCTTTGGGAGGGAAAGAGTTTGGTGATTTATTCAGGACAAATATGAATTTATGTGCCAATTTTAATAACATTTTTTCAGATTTCCATCTGTGAATCAAACTTATTTCTGGGTTTAAAACGGTTTAGAACATTCGATTATTTTAGTTTTTTAAATGTTGTGAAAAAGTGCGTTCCCGAGATTTATAAATATCTGACATTCATATTAGTTTCTAGAATAATTGCTAATTTACTTTAATGAATTTATTAGATTTTTTAATCATCTGCATTTTAGATTATTTAATTTGCATTTTTTATTTTTCAAGGAAGTTGATATTCGTGATTAGTGCCTAGAAACATTTTTTATGCAAACAAATTAAAAAATTTGAATTCATTTGTATAAATCATAGTATGCAGTTAAAGTTCATCAGTCGATAAATAAAAGATATATATATTCTCAAAAATTATAGGGTCAATATAATAAATTTTAGATTACCAATAGTTTTATTCAGTAAATAATTACAATGAAATTAAAAGGCATGAACTAAGTGAGTCATGTGATTTAAAAAAAAATTTAGCCCCCCCCCCCCCAAATTTTCTACAGTAATAAGTATTTTTGGCTGAAACTTTAGGACGAAATAAAGTACATTTTAATGAAGGAATTGATTCTGAAAAATTAAAGAAACTGTATTAAACTTTTGAGGAAACTAAAATTATTTGCTTGATCATGTGACCCAATTGGTCTATGTCGTCAAGTAGAGAATTATTTTGCGATCGCTCAAGGAGTTTCATTACCTTTTCATTTCTAAAAAATATTTTTTTTTATTGTATAAAAAGGTCCCTTAGGGTCCTAAGAATGATTTCCGATAGATAGGAAGGTATGGAGTAGTCATATCAGATTAAAGGTACAGTCCGAGCTCTCTACAGGGCCACCTCGGGTGGTTAGGGGAAGTGTTTTCTTAGAAAAAGCCTTCTCCCTCCACTCGCGATAGTACAGATTGGGGGTAGAGGCTCTATTGAGAGCAGCCCTATAGAGAGCGCGGACTGTATATCAAAATGATAGTACTTTTTTACGTTATTACAACTTTAAACGCGTTTTTCTCGAAACTGACTTTCAAATCGGCAAGATACGCCATTTCAACAATTTTCAACCCATTGACACGAATCTTGTTTTACATAAAAGGCTATTTAATTATCTGGTCTTAACAAAAACATTTTTTTTATAAAGTTAATACATTAGTTAATAAACTCTATAAATTTTAATTGCTTTACGCTTTGTTATCTGCCTGAAAATAATTCATAAAAATGACACTATTTTTGGAGGCTCAAACCCAGGCGGAAAAGTTGATGTACTGCCAATACTCACAGCCGGCGCGGTACCGTTCCGGTTGTAACTCGAGAGTAATGCCAGTGCTGCTGATGAGCACTGTACCAAGCGTTGGAACAACACTGGGGTGGCACTGGCTAAACATCGGCGCAGTACTGCTTTTTAGTGTTGGCATAGGTTATACTAAAGATATATTTTAAATTCCTGTAATCATTCTAAGAATTTCAAAATTTTCTAGGATATTTAAAGGGATATTCTATAAATTTTCATGGCATATCTATGACGTTTTTGGATGTTAATTGAAGATAAGTTGAATATCCACCTAATTTTTGATTTATAATATACACCTTATATTGAAAATTTTGGCTCTAACTTTCCGACAAGGTCACGTTCGAGGACGTCTATACCGCGAAAATTTCTTTTTGAACTTTTCATGTAAATATATTTTTTATCTTGAGGAATAAACAAACAACAAGAAAAAAAAATCATTGTGATATCTTATGCCATTCTGTAGAAAAAAAATGTTGAATTTTGGCCCGAAAACCGAGTCACAAGGTGGAAGTCCCCCGTAAGGGGGTATTCTGGTCTAGACGCACAAATTTTGGATTTTTTTTGAAATTTGATAAAAAAAACCAAAAAATATTTTTACCATCTATTTTTTATCAGATATTTATTGATATTTTAATAGTACACAAAAATATTTTAATTCAAAAAGTTACAGGCTGGCAAAGTCATTTTTTACCTTTTTTTTCAGTTTTGAATTTTTTTAAAATAGTAATAAAACAAAATTTTGACATAAATCTGGTAGGGGCGATAGAGGGTTACACGGAGAAACTATTTATAGCAATAAATGTTTTATTTTATAATTATAATTCTAAAAAATATTAGGAATCTAGGGAAAATCGAGGTGCAATAATAATTATTCTTAGCCAACTGGAAATTTTTCACAGTCAAAATACTAAAGATTCGAAAAATTATATGAAATTTTAGTATAGATTATAGTAAAGTTTGAAACAATCTATAGTAAATTATCATATAGTTCATCTAAATTTTAATATGTCGCTACGAAAAATTCTCAATATAACATGTTTTTCTCTAAATTGAAACGTAGTTTAGCAAAAATTGTAAACTTGGGTTTTTCCGTGTACATAGAGAAGGTTCATCCCAAATTTCAAGTAAATCTGTTCATTAGAACTTGAAATATCATGTCAATCGTGTTGAAAAAAGTAATTTCGAGAAAAACGGGTTTAAAGATTTTGCCCCTGATGCACTAGTAAAACTTGTATCTTCTTCAGCAATATATTGATTCCCTTGGAATTTTTTTTTTGTCTATCTGAACGCGAAACACTTCCTCTTTCACCTTTTCTATCTATTTTGCATTCAAAAAATTAAAATGAACACTCAACATTTTTTATTTTTTCACTCTACACAGAGTACTACTGTGGGAAAAAACTAAGGTAAATTTTGTTATAAAATGAAAAATCTTTATTTATTTATCCAAATCAATTTCGCCCCCTTCAAAGTAATCCCCTCCCGATATAATGCACTTATGCCAACGTTTTTTTCCAATCGTCAAAACACTTGTTAAATTCGATTTCCGGAAGTGCTTTCATAGCCTTCTTTGATTCGGTTTGTATCTCTTTAATCGTATCAAAACGATGTCCTTGGAGTGGTCTTTTGAGTTTTGGAAATAGCACTAATTCTTTGATTTGATTGACGTGTTGCTCGTCAATTGATGTTGATGGTCGTCCGGGGCGTTCCAAGTCATCAACACGTTCTGTGCCTTCTTTGAAGTCTTTGTACCACTTATAAACATTTTTCTGCAACATGGTCAAATCACCGAAGGCCTTTTTCAACATTCTGAACGTTCCGCAACTCAAATTTCATTCCGCAAAAAAAATTTAATGGCACTTCTTTGCTCAACAAATTCAGACATTGTAAAAATCGAAAAAATCACTTTTAGTCGTTTAGAAAACACAAGCGTAACTATGTAACATATGACGACATTGACATGAAATTTGGCACAGATGTCAGTAACAGTAGGACCAACATAAAAATAAAAAAGTTTACCCGAATCGGTTAGCCCGCGAAGTTTAAATTAAAAATTCATCTTTGTTTTTGCCCACAGTAGTACGTACATCTACGTTGCTTGAAGCAAACTGAGCTGAACTGAACACTAAACATGGAAATATTTCATTAAAATATGTTATAACAACCTCCGGTTGATCAATTTTATATTCTTGAAGGTCTGAACTTTGAAAATAAGCAAAAAAAAATCGATTTTTTAAAAATTCTAGACCAGAATACCCCCTTAATACAATTTTTCTCTCATCATAAAACACATTTTTCAGATTTTATAATATCCCCCATGATCCCTCTTCAATCTAAATTTTACCCAGATTTGAAAATTAAAAAAAAACCTTCTACTTGTTTTGAAAATAAAAATAAGTTTTAGAAATTTTCACCGAGGTTTCTCTTCATTCTCACATAATTTCGCGAATTGCCATGAGCTCGGCTGCATGTCCTTTAAACTTGAACTATAACTCAGCCCACAGCTTTCACGTCCTTTATATACTTGAAACGTCATCTATAACAAAACACTCAGGTACGGATGCATACTTTGGTGGAAAAAATTTATTGGGTTGCGGTGGGGCGGGAGGGAGGGAGGGAAGGAAGCAAAGAAGTTTCACCCTTTCTGTCGTGTCTGAGGTCCTTTTCTGTCGAAGACCCGGTCAAGGGATCGGTCCTCGCTTGACGCTGGCAGAAATATATGGTTCGTTAAACCTCGTAAGAGTTCTGCCAGTTGGCTGTTTTAGTATTTGACTGTTCTTTAACGCGAGGCTGAGTTCGACTCCCGTCGAGCGACAGAACGCCATAAGCAACCAATTTAAATGTAAATTGAAAAGCAGCGTGGCATACAAATTGTTCGACTCAGCGTCAAAATATATTGCGTGCCAAGATCAAACACAAGACGAGGGTGATGCGGTCAATGTAAGGAGGACCGGTAGGATGAGCAAGGGGGTTCAAAAAGATCCTTCCTACGTACAGGGAGCATTGCACATTCTTCCCAGGATTCATATACATGCCTCTTTCATTCCTTCCAGAATTCACCTCCTACGCATTCAATTGACAAAGGTGTTGGCAATATCCAGATGGAAATTAAAATTAAGGAAGTGTGTTATATAGTTGTTATGTAACATCAAGGGGAGACTCTTATGTAATAGTTATCTGTTTGATGCGATATACATTGCTGTGCAAAAGTCGCGGGGCACTTGTTTTTAACCAATCAGATAAAAACTTTTAATTTATAAAATACGTAACAATGAATTTTTCCCTTGGAATAACGTGAAAGGTAACGAAATTCTGCATTTAATGATCCCAAATCGAAATTTTTTAGTCCATTATTAACGAAGATATTGCAAAAAAAAAAAATTGAATGAATGAAAATAATTTGTTTGAAAGGATTTTTTTGATTCAAACAAAAAATTTATTTGAATTAAATAACATTTGTTTAATTCAAACAAAATATCTTTGGAAAAAATAAATATTTGTTTGAATTTAGTAAATTTTTCTTCAAAATAAACAAATGATTGCATTCGTATATAGTCAAAGATATTTTTATTTTAATTAAGGACAGAAATTTATTTGACCTGAACAAATTTTTATTCGGTGCAAAGATACTTTATTTGAATTTAACAAATTTTGTTTTATTCAAATAAATCATTTTTTTTATTTAATAAAATTTATAATAAAATTAATAAAATGCCTAACAGTGAATTTTTTCTTCAGAATAACATGGAAGGTAACAAAATTCTGAATTTAATGATCCCAAGTCGAAATTTTTTAGTCCATTATTTACGAAGATATTGGCAAAAAAGGACAAATTGAATGAAAGAAAATAATTTGTTTGAAAGGCTTTTTTTTATTCAAACAAAATATCTTTGGGAAAAATAAATATTTGTTTGAAGTTAATAAATTTTTCTTCAAGACAAACAAATGATTGCATTCGTATACAGTCAATGGTATTCTTATTTCAATTAAGGACAGAAATTTATTTGATCTGAACAAATTTTTATTCGGTGCAAAGATACTTTATTTGAATTTAAAAAATTTCGTTTTATTCAAATACAATAAATAATTTTTCTGAATCAACGGAAGTCTTTCAAACAAATTATTTTCTTTAATTCAATCAATTGTTTTTCTAAGTGTATTGTAAATTAAAATCATGGTACTTGTAAATTAAATTTTCCAGAATTACAATACAAGCTTTGTAAATTTGCAGTAAAGCGACGCGACATACTGAGAAAACAGTTTCTTTGATATACGGTTAAAGAAAAAAATTTCTTTGAATTAAAGAAAGTCTTTTTAATTCTAAAAAATTTTCTTCCATCCAAAACAATAGATTTGTTTACATTAAAGACAATTTTTTTGAATCAACAAAACTTTTTTCAATTCAAAGAAACTGTTTTCTAGGTGCACTGTTAAAAATGTTATTAATTTTAATACACCTCGATATACAAGTGGTAAATTAAAATTCATATTTTTGTATATTATAAAAAATCAATATACATTCATATTAAATTTAATAACTTTTCAATCAAAATATACACTGCTGTGAAAAAGTCGCAGGGCACTTGTTTTTAGCCATTCGCATAAAAACTTCTTATTTATAAAATACCTAACAGTGAATTTTTTCTTCAGAACAACATGAAAGGTAAAAAAATTCTGCATTTTGAGATCCCAGAACGAAATGTTTTAGTCCATTATTAAGGACGATATTGACAAAAAATGTAAAAATTCAAAGCTTTTTTAAATTTTAAATAACTTCTGGAATAATGAATATTTTTTAACTTTTCATGACTCTATTCAAAATGAGATTAACGTAGAATGTCTGTGATTTAACAAGTAAATTGTAATCATTTTTCTTGAATGCAGCCACAATCTAAGTTCAGAACAAAAAAGTTGTAAAACTTCAAATTTGTGAAATTATTTTTGAAAATAATTTTATTGTATTTTTTAATCATGTTTTGTATTTCTTTCACATTATCAATTTTCATAATTTTTAAAATCCACTTTTCAAGTATGAAAATCCTTTGTATTCTCACAACTTTGTTTTTATAAATTTCAACTTTAATAGTATCAAGAATCAATTTATCAAAATATTTTTGATACGCTGCTAATAGTCTATGTTAATTTAACTTTATAATAAGCTGAGAAAAGATCAAAAATGTTCATTGTTTCAGGAGTTGTTTAAAATCCAACAAAACTTTGAAATCTTGACTTTTTCCGCAATATCTTCCTTAATAATTGACTAAAACACTTCGTTTTGGGGTCATTAAATGCAAAATTTTGTTATCTGCTCAAACATTTTTTAGTAAAACTAAAAAGTTTGAATATAGTTTGTTTAGAAACATATTTAAGTTACATTTTTTAGTTATATAAATATATTGACTTAAGGTCATGAACCAACCTGGTCATGTGACTAGATTCCTTCTTTACCGGCATTTCAGTTTGTGTAACCCCATTTCTATTAAAGTTAAGACGGGTAACTGAAAATTTGTAGAATTAAATCAAATACATTATTATAGGTCTGTCTGGTTATAAATGTTTATAATCATTAAAAAATATTTCAAAGAAATATTCATAATTATGATGAAAAATTTCTTTGAAATTTTTTTTTTATAATTATAAACATTTATGACCAGACAGACTTGTTTGGGTGCATTTCATTTACTCTCACAAATTTTCAACTTATTATCTCATTTTTTACAGAAATGGGGTTACACAAATTGAAAATGCTGATAAGGTAGGAATCTAGTTACGTGACCAGGTTGGTCTATGGCCTTAAGTCAATGTATATTCAATTTCATAACAAAAATTAAAAATTTTAGCTTTATTAATTTGTTTACAACGTTCTGACGAATTTGACCAGATAATTTCGTTTAACTATATAATTTTTGGTGGATATAAGGCTATCGATATAATATATCAACTAAATAATATATTTTTCGTAATTGAATTTAAATTCGTCTCATTTTACTCGCCCACTCTACGAAATGGGTATAATTTACTTCCTTCACAAACTCTTTATTATTTACTATAAATTTTTAATCTTTTAGAATGCCGTTTTTTTCATATAATAATATAATAGTTTTCGCATGGTATATCAAATGCTGTTTATTTATAAAAGCATTTTTTTATTAATTTATTATCTAAAGTTAAATTGCTGGATGTATCTGATTCTCCCTTATAGTTGTAACAAAACATCAAATATGTTGGATACAAGCATAAGTAATATTATTTATATATTATTATTAGAGAAAAAACAAATAATGATTGTTAGACATTTTTATCAAGATTATTAAGGTTTGAAAAAACTAAATATCTGTTTCTAACTCTTATATTTTGAATAAATAAAATATATTATAAATTAATTTTAATTTATTCCATTTAGGAAGTATTGTAATGTTTCAAAACTACTCTAAATTTAAAAAGTTTAATTCAAAATTTCAAGAATTTGAAACCGCTCGACGTCTGAAAATATAAAAAACAACCAAATTTGGACCAAAAAAATTTCTTAGGATCAACGATTATGAGAAAGCAACAAAAAAGAAAGAAAGAAAAAAGAAGGCAACATTCCAAAGCCCCTTCCTTCTTTTTCTTTCTTTCATTCTTATTTATTGGTTTTTCATAATTGTTGATCCCAAGAAATTTTTTTGGTTCGAATTTGGTCGTTTTTTGTATTTTGAGAGTTCGAACGCATTCGAATTTAGTTTTGAATTTAAAAAGTTAATATGATGTTTGTGCTCGAGTTTCTCAACTTTGAAGCCTTCATTTCAGATTATATTATGCATATATATACGGATTAGAATATATATATATAGCTCTATTTGTGGTTTGCAAACGAGGTACTTGCAGTTGAAAGTGGCCATGTTTAGAACAACTTCCAGTTCCTGTCGAATCCATCGATTTACCACAAATGTGTTCTATTAAATTCTCTTGGAGATTACCTGTACAATATAGTTATGGAATTTGATAAAGGAGATCTGTAAGAGATCTATAACTTAGGTAGAAGTCAGTCCTTTAGTTCGCGTAATAGCACCACAAACTACAAACAACATGATCAATATATGTGAAAATAAGGAAATTCATCGTGTTTATTACTGACTTGGAAATCAATTTCATAATTTGATAATTTTCATAAATATTTTAATATTTGTTGAACCTGTAAAATATTTCATAACAATGTAAATTGTTATCAAAGAAACAACCAAATGTTTATATTGTTTGAGTGAATTAGTGAAAAGACGAATCACTCATACAATCAATGAAAAGTTGACTGATTCAGATTTAAAGAGTAATCAATACAAACAATTTTGGCGTCTTTCGCTAATATTTTTTGTAATTTAAACAAACCCGATTGCAAAGTTAGCCGAATATAATCAAAGAAAGCATTTGATTGGACAAAAAATAGAACTTATATCAAATATAATATAATATTGACCTGATACTTTAAACGAAGTCATTGCTTACTTTCTAAATCTGAATCAGTCAAAATCTACTGATTATCAGTGAAATTTGACCGATTCAAATAGCTAAGTTGGGGTTACTGTGAATCAGTCAAATTTCACTGATTACTTCAGTGAAAATGAACTGATTATGCAGTGAAAAATATTTTTCACTGGTTACTTCAGTAAAAATTAACTGATTTGACAGTGAAATATACCTTCTTCGCTGGTGAATTAGTGAAAAGACGAATCACTCATACAATCAATGAAAAATTGACTGATTCAGATTTAAAGAGTAATCAATACAAACAATTTTGGCGTCTTTCGCTAATATTTTTTGTAATTTAAACAAACCCGATTGCAAAGTTAGCCGAATATAATCAAAGAAAGCATTTAATTGGACAAAAAATAGAACTTATATCAAATATTATATAATATTGACCTGATACTTTAAACGAAGTCATTGCTTACTTTCTAAATATGAATTAGTCAAAATCTACTGATTATCAGTGAAATTTGACCGATTCAAATAGCTAAAAGCTTCTTCGCTGGTGAATCAGTGAAAAAGCAAACCACTTATTGAATATTTGAAAATTTGACTGATTCAGATTAAAAGAGTGAATATATTTCTCAGGGAAAATGCACTAATTTTGACTATTTATCTACTTATAGTATTTTTAAAAACAACAATTAATGATTGTTCATGTTTTTTCACACTTATTGATGTTCTAGGGACCCTATAAAGATAAAAAATCTGGTACTCGTTAAAAAAATAGTTTAAAAACTTAAAAACTGAATAAATTGAAGAAAATTTGATTACACAGTTTAGTGAATTCAAAACAAAATATAATAACTATACCCAGTAAAAAATTTCGTTGAATCAACTAAAGCATTCGTTGGATTTAACCAAATCATATAAAAAGCCATCTTTGATTACATAAAACAAATTCTTTGGTTGAATCAAATTTTACAATTTTTCTAATTACTTTTAAAAAATTTTATAATTACTGATAAAATTAGTAGAAATTTTCCCTAAAAATGAGTTGATAGCTTACTTTTCGCTAATTCAGATTTAGAGAAAATGTCAAATAAATTTTCCTTTATTCTAAAAGTATTTTTTTTATGAATTGAAAAAAAAAAGATGGTAATGATACTATTTTTTCATGCAGTACAAAAGAAACCCTTTTCTATATCCAGCCTTTCATTTAGGAAACAGCATGTTTTTCATATTTTCGTACACATAAAAAAACTATCACTGCATCATTATCAACTATCAAAAAGTCGTTAACCCTACTTGATTATAATAATTTGACAGCTTGCACAAAAAAATAATGTCGAGTCCGCAGGATCAGTATCTCTGGAAGTGAAGTGCGATAAATGATCAAAGGTTTTTTGAACCGCAGTTTTGGATGCTTTCGCATATTGGATGCTGTAAGGAAATCGACCTTCTTGGGGGACAGTATGTACACTACCGGTCAAAATTATTTATTCGCCTATTGTTTCAGATATTCCTAAAGTGTCTTATTTTTTATAATAACAAATTGAAATTTTCTTCCCCATGATAGTATGAAAGTTAAGAAAATGTTGCATCTAATGAGCCCAAGCTGAATGCAAAATGTCAATTTTATTAAAAAATATTGCGAAAAACGTCAAATTACGACCTTCTAAAAAATATTTATAACTCTGAAATTAATTAATATTTTGAAAAGTTTTTTGTCTCATTTTTTTAAAGTATGTCCACCTTTCATGATCTCCTTAATTCGAAAAAAAGATTTTTCTCCGCGGTCGAAAGTTAGCCTTGTCGGTGTCGTTTTGCGTGCGGAAAATTTGTTTCCAAGCACTAGTGCGGTAAAATTTTAAGTGTGTGGAAAATTTAAACAAACTTAAAATGTTACCGCACTAGTGTGGGAAAATCAACTTTCGGCACGCAAAACAACACCAACTCGGCTAACACTAGATACAAAATATACTATTTCCCAACACGTCTGATAAAAATTGTACTTTTACCGTTTGTTTTAAGACGGGAAAATGGCTGATTTCACAAGTGCCTCAAAACAGACGGTACACATTATCAGAACCCAAAAAATAAGGAAAAGTTCGTTAAGCAACCATATCCGACCAAAATTTCAAAAATTAAAGCACTTTTTGTATTTATAAAAACTTTTTTTTTGGAAATATCCAATATTTTGATTATAATTTTTGATAGTTTTTAGAAAGCTCTACAAATTGTCCTCATAAAATTTTTCAATAAAGGTACAATTAGAAAAATTACAGTATTTTAAAACTTAAATAAAATCAATAATGAAAATCCCATTTTCAGCCAAACTATACAGGATACGAAAAAACGTTATTATACAAAATTGTTTACTAGAAAAAGTTCTACAAATTTTCAATTGTATATTTTTTGATAATATGCATATTTTTTATTTTGATTGATAAAAACACTTTTGAAAACAAAAAAATTCTATCTTTTAACCAAAATATGCAAGATATGGAGGAAGCGTCAAAATGCGGGATTTTTTGCTCGAATAAGTTATACAAAATTTGCATCCACATATTTTTTGAAGAAAAATTTTTTGTTTTTATTAAAAAAAGAACACTTTTGAAAATACAAAAATTCGATTTTTTCACCAAAATATGCGAGAAATGGAAAAACCGTCAGAATGCGAAAAGTCCTGGCTTGAATAAACTCTACAAATTTAAATCCACATATTTTTGGAAGTGTTAAATATTCATTGTTCCTATTTGTAAAAGATACTTTTGGAAACAAAAAATTCGATATTTTAAGCAAAATATACAAGATGTGGAAAAAACTTAAGAATGCGAAATTTTAAATGAGTTCTACGAATTTGCATTGGCACATTTTTTGATAAGATGTATATTTTTTGTTTTGATTGATAAAAACACTTAAAAAAAAAAAAAAAATTCTATTTGTGACCAAGATATGCAAGATGTGGAGGAAGCGTCAGAATGCGGAATTGTTTGCTGAATTAAGTTCTACAAATGTGAAACCACACATTTTCTGATAAGATTGGCAAAACAAACGTCCACCGCGGGCTTAGGGGCGCTGCTGCATGAAAACAATCATGGCTGCCGCAGGGCTTCGGCGCTCACGTATTTACTGCTGATTTGAATAGGACTTTTCAAATTACGTTTATCTGTAAATGCTAAAAATGCTTTTGTTGTCGTTAAATACGTTATGCGAGTACGTACAAGCACTGCATTTACGAGTAAAGTCCTTTCCTTTCCTGTGCTTCGGTGAGAATTCCATTCTCACGCTTATATTTATTTATGCACTTCTCACTTACTTTTTATGTTAACTATATATTTATTTGTCAAACAATTGATTAATTATTGCGTTACACTGTGAGCATCTGGCTTTAGTATAGTATACACAATGCTGCGCGAAGCCCAACGGTAGCCATATTGATTAGTTCGCTTGTCAACCACCAGGTCTCGCATTGCAAGTTTGAATTGCCAATATTTTTTGTTTTGTCTAAAAAAACACTTTTGAAAATAAACAATTCGACTTTTTTAACCAAAATATGGAAAAAACGTCAGAATGAGAAATTTCTTGCTTGAATAAACTCTACAAATTTAAATCCACATATTTTTTTAAAAAGATGAATATTTCTTATTCTTATTTTTAAAAAACACTTTAAGGTAGTTTTCATCCACAAAAATTAGACCTCCGGCAAAAATAGATAATTTTGCTTTCACGAATAAGTATATTATTATTGAAGGGCTAATTTGAAAAAGAAAAGATTATTTTGCATAAAAAAAAATTTGAAACACAGAAAAATAATTTTATTAATAAATTTTATTTTTGACCCAACTTTTTTTCTTATCGATTCTTACCAAATTTTAAAAAATTATGCGATTCTAATAAATCATGAACAGATTTTTCAGAGAAACGATTTCCCTCAACTTTACTGTTTCTGATTTTCAAAAATAAATTCTTTAATGGCTGAAATCATTAAAAAAACATTTTCCAAAACGAAATTTATATAAACAAATTGCTGAATTTGATAATAATTTATTCATTTTCGAAAATTGGATATAGTTCAGTTGTAGAGAATCCTTTTCTTGAAAAAGTGATTTGTAATCTATCAAAATCGCATAATTTTTTAAAATTTGGTAAGAAGCAATAAGAAAAAAAGTTGGGGCAAAAATAAATTTTATTAGTAAAATTATTTTTCTCTATTTCAAATTTTTTTAATGGAAATTAATCTTTTCTCTTCCAAAATAGCCCTTCAATAATAATATTGCTATTCTTGAAAGCAAAATTATCTATTTTTGCCTGAGGTTTAATTTTCGTGTATCAAATACCTTAAAATATTAATAATTCGATTTTTAAACAAGATATGCGAGATTTGAAAAAAATATAATAATCCAGAATCGTTTGCTTGAATAAGGTATGGAAATTTGCATCATGACATTTTTTACCAAAATGTATATTTTTATAAAATCAACATCTTGCCTTCAGCTTGGGCTCATAAGATCGAAAATTTAAACTTATTATCATAAAAATGAAAACACATCAAGAATAGCTGAAACAAAAGGTAAACAAATAATTTCGACCCGTAGTGTATGTCTATTTCTGAAGATTTAACGAGGCCCAAGAAACGATCGAAGGATGCCCAATGCAAGAGACAAATGGCATCTAATCACATCTAATAGGGAAAAAGCCGGTTTGATGATTTGGCGTACCGAACGCTACGATGATTATCACATGGACGTTTAATTAATAACAACACCCAGCGAGGCTGACGTCTCCTCGCTACATGAGTAATGGTCTCCGCCCATCTGATCGTCGTTTCTCTTCGTTTTACATTCCGTCGTGCCACCTATGCCGATTCATTAGGCATTATCGAAAGTGTTTCAAGGTCAAAACAGTTCTTTAAACTTTTTGATTAAAAGATTTTCATATCGCGATCGGCGCCTCCTACATTTACATAATTATCGGCCTCCTGCCAACGATGTACTCTCTAGTTCTTTATAGGAAAAGCTGGCGAACGCCCTTAGTGACGAGGTCCAATACTAAGGCCGGATACAGTAGATAAGAAGGCTAACTACCAAGCCTTTTGATTTAACATCGATTAAATAAGAATAATAAGAGATCGTGACGACGGTATCGATAAGGTAGAATCAAATGAAAGCGAGCGAACGAGAGCGATGACATTTATGAGGAATAAATTTCAAGAATCAGATTTAAAATTTACATTTTTATATTAATCATAATGCCTTTCTCTTCATTGCTTTAGTTCTTTCAGTTCAATATATCATATATATCATTATTTTTGTAACAGAAGACTCTTGGCTTCTCTGGTTACTTTTATGGGGGGCTTTATATTCAGTCAATTATAGGAGCTTAAATGCCGATGTTTTATCTTCTTTTTCAATTTTTAAAACACTTAATTGTCGAGATAATAAAATAAGGTAAAAAATTAGAGGAATAAAATGTTCAGTTTATTTAGCGACTGTTTTAAGAGGATTGAAACATGAAACTTTGGCAACTTAAATGTCTGTTCTAGTACGTGCAGAGAAATGAAATGAATGTAATGTACCTAAGTGGAGGAAATAAAATCGATAATTTAGATTCTAGTGTATAAATCATTGAGTTGAAAAAAGGCGATTCAGAATTCAGAAAAATTGGCCACTTGAGTTTTATCAGTGTAAATTCACTAATGGATAGCTGAACTTTAAATATGATTTAAAATTAGTTCATTTATGTTTAAAAACTAAATCAGGGAAATCTGATTTATTTAAGTAGGGCAAAAACGTTCACTACTCTCTAAATATGAATCAGTCAAAATCTACTGATTATCAGTGAAATTTGACTGATTTAACAGTGGAAAATATTGTTTTCACTAATTAAACAGTGAAAATTAACTGATTTAACAGTGAAAAATATTGTTTCCACTGATGATTCAGTGAAAAGGCAAATCACTGATTCAATCAGTGAAAATTTGACTGATTCAGATTCAGAGAGTAGGTAAATTCATATAGATTTGACAAAATAGTGAAATTTTCTATTTCTTTTAGTAAGACGAGATTTTATTAATTTTATTCATTTAATCTATATCAAATTATTTAGTAGTGGACGACTTTTATCTAATTTTTATTGTATAGTGTAAAAAATAATGTAACTATTTTTTCAGTTAATTTTGACTGATAAATAGTATTTTTTTCTTGACTTTGATTCTATTAACATTCTCTGCTGAAAAATCAACCGAAATTTAGAGAAAGGCAGTGAATTTACTGATATGTTAGTATTTGACTAATTTTTACTACAACTGATTACATAATTTCATAATTTTCAAATTCAAAAACTTAACAGTGCCCAAAGATTTCATGTTTAAATACTTTCAAAATTAAAGGCGTTAAACATAAAATCTATTTCAAAACAATTTCTTTCAAAAGAATTAAGAAGAAAATAATAATTAAAAAAATGAACGATTTTATCCATGATTGATATTCAATTCTCATAATTTTTATTCATCATAGATTTGTATAAATGTTTCATTTACAAAAGTGTTTGATATTTTCAACAAAAAATCAGCTCTTAGAATATAATTATTTTAAAATCTCTATTCTTTCTCAAATCGTATTATAATTAGTAGCAATATATTTTTATTCCTTAATGATAGTAATAAAGTAATAATTACCATTATTTTTAATGTTTTGCGAATCAAATCAAAACTATTCAATCACAAGAAATCATATTTACCGGAATATTTATTTCGGAGTAATTTTTCCAAAAAATTAGGAAAAAAGAATAATTAAAAGAATAAACGATTTTTTTCATAAATGATATTCAATCCTCATAATTTTTATTAATGAAAATTTTTTATAAATGTTTCATTTACAAAAATGTTTGATTGGTATTATCAACAAAAAATCAGATATATAGTTATTTTAAAATCTCTATTCTTTCTCGAATCGTATCATAATTAGTAGTAATATATTTTTATTTCTTAATGATAGTAATAAAGTAATAATTACCATCATTTTCAATGTTTGACAAATCAAATTAAAGCTATTTAATCACAAGAAATTATATTAACCGGCCAATTTATTTCAGAGAAATTTGTTCAGAAGCATTAAGATGAAAAGAGTAATTAAAAGAATAAACAGTTTTGTTTATTAATGATATTTAAATGTCATAATTTTTATTAATCAAAAATTTTTATAAAAATGTTTCACTTACAAAAGTGTTTGATATTTTTAACAAAAAATCAGCTATTAAAATATAATTATTTTAAAATCTCTATTATTTCTGAAGCCATATCATGATTAGTAATAATACATTTTTATTTTTTAATGATAGTAATAAAGTAATAATTACCATCATTTTCAATGTTCTGCAAATCAAATGAAAACTATTCAATCTCAAGAAATTATATTCACCGGTAAATTTATTTTGGAGTAATATATCCAAAGGAATAAAAAAAAAGAAGAATAAACGATTTCGATCATTAATGATATTCAATTTTCATCATTTTTGTTCAATAAAGATTTTTATAAATAAAATGGTACGTTGTTGGAAACAATTAGCTTTAGTGTCAAAAAATGATTAATTCGACTTAATAAAACGTTTCGGCTCATAACGGAGCCCTCATCAATAATATTTATTAAAATCTAGAAAATACAAATTTCATTTACAAAATTTTTAAATAATTTCAACAAAAAAATAAAAAAATCAGCTCATAAATACTAATGATAAGTTTTTATTTTTTAATGATAGTAATAATGTAACAATTACCATCATTTTCAATGTTCTGCAAATCAAATGAAAACTATTCAATCACAAGAAATTATATTCACCGGTAAATTTATTTTAGAGTAATATATTCAAAAGCATTAAGATAAAAAGAATAAACGATTCCGATCATTAATTATATTCAATTTTCATAATTTTTGTTCAATAAAGATTTTTATAAATAAAATGATACGTTGTTGGAAATAATTAGCTTTAGGGTCCAAAAATGATTAATTCGACTTAATAAATCGTTTTGGCTCAGAACGGAGCCCTCATCAGTGATATTTATTAAATCCTAGAAAATACAACTTTCATTTACAAAAGTGTTTAATAATTTCAACAAAAAAATTTAAAAATCAGCTGATAAATACTAATGATAAGTTTTTATTTTTTAATGATAGTAATAATGTAATAATTACCATCATTTTCAATATTGCGGAAACGAAATAAAAACTTTTTAATCAGAAGAAATTATTTACCAGGTTGTTCTTTATTGCCTTTAAACCAAAGTGTCCTTAAAATCTAAAGTACGGGCATTGGAAGTTCATTCCTCCTTAAAACGTGCAGCAGCTTGTCTAGAAGTGAATATAAAATTTCATGACTCTTGTTCGCAAACGTCGCGATATGAAATGATGAGAATTGCGTTAACTTGGCTCGTGCCCTTTTTTCGTTCATCATTCCATTTGTGGGTGTGAGGAAATCCAGCAAAGAGGACAAGAAAGGCGAAAGAGAATATATGGGAGAGAGAGGATACAGGCAACAATGGGAACAGATATAATGGAAAAAAGAACAAATGAGAGAGAAATATTTATTATACGTTCTGGCACAAAGTCCTAAAGGTAACAAAAGAAGTGAAACAAGCACACATAAATGAAGAACAGTTTACTCCGAAAAGTGAAGAAGAGTAGAGAGGAGGAAAAAGAAATTGCTTATTTAAAAACAAGACTTACAGAAATCATGCCAACAGCATGTAAAATATTAACACTTTTGTCTCTTTTATTCACTTTCAGGTCACCCATGATGAACAACTACTGAGGAAATATGTGTTAAACCCAAACATTTATTCTTCATTCTTTTCCTTTCCTTCCCCTCCATCTCTCCTGTCTGATTATTCAATTTAATTCACGTTACGATGTTTATATTCAACTTCCTTAAATCAAAAATTCGAAAAACTTTTAGGTCGCTTTCTTACTCAATCAACTTTAGTGAAAAAATTCACCGGTAGAAAAAATCTGTTGCATATCTTTTACTACTCATTTAATTTATTAGTAGTTATTTTTAATGATTTCAATTAGTGACTTAATTCTATTTGCTCGGAAAGAAATTTGTAGCTGTCACAAGGATTTTTTAGGTTATATCAGCCATATTTATGGTTAGGATAGTTACTAATATAGCTGGTACAACCATTTGTTTCTTTGTACCAGCTACACATTTTTTGCGTCTGTATAATTATTATTTTGAGTCATTTTAACTGATAAATCAGTTGAAACAACTTTTTGTATCGCTAGAATCCAGTCTCTGATTAAAATTAAGAAAATTTCAAGCAACACTTTGGAGGAAATTTTTCATTCTGTTATCTTTGCAAGAAAACAATTAATTGTACTGAAATATTTGTTGAATTTACAGAAATGGATTTTCTGCATCTGATGCACTTTATTTGCTCACTCATCCACGCTTTTCTTAATATAGAAATTCTTTTTTAGTTATTGATTTTCAAATGATCTATCAGACTATTGGGATCGGACATGGAGGCGTGGCTTTCCATAGTCACGTGGGTCCGATCCCAATAATTTCCAATTGTCACGTGGTCTAATTGAACCATGGCCTTAAGACTGATCTCAACGCCGTCAACGCCATTCAGTACGATCAGACGTTAACGCTATCGAGACATTGCAACTAGAGTCTTGACTCCCCTTTTAAAAAAAAATTCTCAACTCCATGGATCAGCTGGATCACGTAACTAAGTTCCAGCATTTTCCATTCGTGTAATCCCATTTTCATAAAAAAATGAGATAAGTTGAAATTTTTTAAGAGTAAATGAAATGCACTAATTGAAGTCTGGTCATAAATATTTATGACCTATATTATATATAGGTCCTATATATATATAGGAACTATATTAATATATTTTATTTAAATCTACAAATTTTCATTCACCTATCTTATTTTTTATAGAAATGGGGTTACACAAACTGAAATGCTGGTAAAGTAGGAATCTAGTCACGTGGCCAGGTTGGTTCACGGCCTCAATTAAAGATTTATTTTAAATTGAAATTGAAATTATATGTGTTTGTCGGCGTGTTGTGATTAATCTGTTTAGTTGTTTGAATCTTCATCAATTAATAAATCTAATTTCCTCTTTTTCAGTTCGAAATGGATATTCCTGCGTTCCAGTCGCACTTTCGGAAGGTCTGGACATTCGATTGAATACAGCAGTTCGAGCAGTGAGATATAGTGCAAATGGAGTCGAAGTTTGGGCAGCACCTTCTAGAAGTCCTCAATGTAATCACACAGTCCACAAAGCTGATGCAGTTCTTGTAACTCTTCCACTGGGTGTTTTAAAAGCATCAGCTCCACCTTCAGCTGTCGCTTTCAACCCTCCACTTCCAGATTGGAAAACCCAAGCCATTCAGAGGCTAGGCTTTGGCAATTTAAATAAGGTTATTCTAGCTTCAGTTATTCTTTTCCTATTGTTATTCCATGTTTCTTATCACCTTACTTTTCCTTAAGGCCATGGATCAACCGAGTCACGTGACCAAATTTTTAGGTTAAATTGTTGGGTGCCGAATATCGAAATAAATGCAACAATTATTTTATCAAATTGATAACATTACAACAAAAAAGACAGAATTTTTGTAAGCGCTATATATGTGTAGTGTCGCACTGCAGGTACTAAACTATATTTGACTATATTGATAGGTGAGATACGAGGTTATGTGTATCGGTATTTCTCAGCCCTATCCGACGACGAGGTAAATTTGGTCTCTTAGTGATGCCAGATGGAAACTAATCCTTAAGACGGCGCCACTTTGTCAACGTTGATAAAGGCCGTCGTCGGATAGGGCTGGTATTTCTATGGGAATTATAAAACTTTTTTTCACACTACACTCAACGCTTTTGTCATAACTTTTTATTCCTACTTTCTAATCATTTTCCAAAATTTCTCCGCTTTATTGCAACTAAAAATTTTAAATGTGGGGTAAAAATCGATACGCATGGGACTCAATTCATCAGCTGATGTGGTTGATCCATGGCCTTAATTCTGTTTAAAACTTCGGTTTGGATCAATCCGAGCTCGGGTTGCCTCGGATTGATTTGGATTGTTACATCGGATTAAATTGGATTAGGTCGGATCGATTTTTTACCGTTTTTCATCAAACGAGTTACAAAACGTTTTTCGGATTGGTTCGGAATGATTCGCATTGGCTCGGATACAGATATCTGAATGAAACGGAATAGTTCTGATTGGCTCGGAATGAATTCCTATCCGATACTTTCGCCAGGGTGTAAAATGAAAAATCGTCCGATTGATTCCGGAATCTATCAGGTCTTTGAAATTTGTCCGCTACTTAAAACAGGAAATAAATTTCTATAAGTGTAAAATATAAAATAGTCCGATTGAATCCGAAACGTTTCCGGTCAAAAACCTCACATCCGAAATGAGTCCAAAACAACAAAAAATTTGTCCACTACTTAAAACAGGAAATGAATTTCTATAAGTTAAAAAGTTAAGTTTCTCAAACAAATAAATACGGATATGGCCGGACACATTAAGGGCTAAACGCTAAACCGGATAAAATCTGGATGAGATAGGTCTGTCTGGTCATAAATGTATCTTATTCTACATGAAAGTGGGATTATGAGAACTGGACTGCCGCGGCAAGGTATAAATCTTTAGGAGATTCACAGCCTTAAAAACATAACATCCAATTCCTATTTTATTTGCAATATAATTCAATACTCAGAATATAACAAAATACTTATTTGTAAAAAAAGCGCCTGAAATGAATCTAATCACAATCTTTATAAATTTTTTGTTTGTTTTTTGAAACCTGAACTATTTTTGTTTACTTTTTGGTAATATTTTTCAATTTTTAGAATAGAAATTTGTAAATCCTAAGACAGCAAAAAATGAAGATTCTGTTTTAAGTTTAAAAATAATTTTTCGAAGTTAATTACAATCTTTTTTTTACCTATAAAATATCTTCTAGTTATTCCAATTTCCATTTCAGACTATTAAAAAGCTTTGAACCTAGAAATTTCTTCTCTTGCGAAAGTTTTGGTTTGAAATTCAATTCGAGCGAATCCGAACAATTTCGAAATCTTTTTATAAATCATTCCAGTCCAATCCGAGCTCGGATTGAAAAATTGGTTCGGATTAAAAATTGAATCGAAATAAAGGTTGGAGAATTAAAGATTCATTCGGATTGATTTTTAACCAATTTGCATCGAACGAGATTCGGAACGTTTTGCGGATTGAATTCCTTTCCGAAAATTTCGGCAGAAATTTTTAATCAAAGTAAAATCACTCCTTGGAATATTAAAAATCATTGGCTTGAGAAACACAGTTAAATTAATATTTATGAATGAATATTTCAATTCCATTTTGGATCCGTTCTCCGCAAAATTATAAATAACAACATCAAGAAAGTTTTGCTAAATTATAGATGAAATAAAAGTTTGGAGATTTTTTTATTTCAACACTTTTTAAAACATTTATTACAGGGGTGTGGATGCAAACGTGATTCGTTTTTTAATTTATGCAAACTGTGAATAAGGTATGAAAAAAGCCGCTTGATAAAAAATCGAGAATCATTCCAATTCTGGTTGTTTACAGGTAGTATTATGTTTCGAACGCATTTTTTGGGATCCGACGGCGAACTTGTTCGGTCATGTTGGAAGTACAACGGCGTCTCGTGGTGAACTCTTTTTATTCTGGAATTTGTACAAAGCACCGGTCCTTTTGGCGCTGGTCGCTGGAGAAGCTGCCTGCGTTATGGAAAATGTTAGCGATGATGTTATCGTTGGTCGTTGCATAGCTGTACTCAAGGCAAGAATCAATTAATATCCAGACCTTAATTGAAATCATAAACATTATTCAGAAATTTATTGAAAAACTGAGAAAGAATACTCTAAACAGACAAGAAAGATTTATTATTTAAGAGATTTTTTCAAAAACTCAGATGCTTAATCTTTTCAATTAATTTTTTCCAGTTTTCAATTTTTTTTACTTCATTTTTATTATTAGATATATTTGATTATTCATATAAATCACCACCTTATCAATTTTCATCTTTTCATAAAATCTTAGGCTCCTATTCTGGCATGAAAATTTAATAATTTCAAATTTTTTTTTAATTTATTGTAAAACCTTTATAGAGATTACATCAACTGGATTGTGGAAAGAACATGGGAACTAAAAATTCTCTTTTTAATGAATGCACCCTCCAGTTCGCAAAAAGTCACCCTTCAACACATTGTAACGTAATTTTAATGTACTTTTCCTTAATTTTTTGAAAGTGAAATGAAAGTTTAGACTATAAATCATTTAAAAACTGTATCTTCTACCTTTACATGATACAATTTTTTATAATTAAAGAACGACATCCTTCGTTGGTTTTTGACTATTTTTGAAGTTGATAGATAAAAAGATTTTTTTTAGTAACAATCTTTTAATTCGTCAATTTTTCACACTTTTTAACAATAATTGCTGATAATTATTGTAATGTTACAAACAAATAAAATACTTTCTAATAGAAGTCTAACTTTCAACAAATAGAAAAAATCACAAAGTTACTTAAAAACTTATTAAAAATTTTTGTGAATATATTTTCTAATTTCTTCTTCACTACACTTGCGCTTTAAATATAAATAATTTTGCAGTTAGAAAATATTCAAACGCTTCATAAATCTGTAAATATCAATAAGAATTATTACTTCCTCGAATATTTCCTAGTAAATTTATACATACGCGCAAAAAAATGTGTACAAAGAAGCATATCGCTGTTCCGGCTATATTCCCAGAAAACAAAGTGTCTGCGTAATGTGGGGCATGACGCACGCACGCGTGAGGATTAATCCGCACAGGTGAACTCAGAAGGTCACACAGGTGCGCGTGACATTGCCACGCATATGTCTCGCACGTTGTGAATCGCACACGTGCTTCCAGAATGCGCGATTCCGAAAAATATATATATTTATTTTAATATTATCAATTTTATCAAGGAAAATGATGGGAAAATAAATAATTCGAACAATTTTTTTATTTCGCAAAAAATTTTAAAGAGCAAAAACAACTGTTAATAACTACCCTAGACATAAATATGGCTGATATAACCTAAAAAATCATTGTGACAGCTACACATTTCTTTCCGTGTAGTTTTAAATTTGGCATTGCTTTATATTGTATTTTAGATGTTTTTCTTTGATTATTTATTTATACAAAAACAATTTCCGACTAGGTCAAAACATTGATTTACCTATAAACTATTTTTTACAAATTAAATTTTCATTTCACTTTTATACAGTTCAGAAAAAATGCTTCGAAATCATGTTGTAATTACTTATTATGTGACTTTTTGCGTATTTGGCTATGTATTTATTTCAAAATAACACTTTATGATTTTTGTATTTTTTACACAATTAGCAATTATATTTTCTTTGAAGGTTTTATGATTTGTTTGAAAGTTAAAAGATTTCTTGTATTTTCTCATCTTTTAAGTGATTGAAGGATCGAAAAAAACTATTATCAAAATTGATTATAGTCAATGGTGCATATTGAAAAAAAATGCTAATATCTTAATAATACTTGAAGAGAAATGAATGAGAAATTTATTTAAATCCAGTACATTTCTCTTTATTAGAAAAAAATATATATTTAACTTTAAGACACATGAAGATATCATTCAAATATAAACTTCTTCTGTTACCTTGAATCAATATTATTTCACAATTTATGATTTGTCCAGATTAAATTTATAGCTTTCTTTTTCTTTCCTTCCATTTATCAAATTAATAAAACATAAGTAAAGAAGATAATTTTAAAAAAATCAAATTACCCAAATTTGCATAAGAAAATTGCGATGATAAATGCTTTGATGATATTATTTGCATATATTATTATAAGATTAGTTTTTACCGACTAAATTTTAAAATTTTTGCAAGGATATTAATCTTTTTATAAAATTAGGGTATCTTTGGAAATCAAGTCGTGCCTCAACCCCGTGAGAGCGTTGTAACAAGGTGGCGTGCGGATCCCTGGGCTCGAGGATCTTACAGTTTTGTGGCCGTTGGAAGTTCCGGAAGCGACTATGACCTTCTGGCGGCACCCGTAACGCCCCCACCACCGCCCAACCAACAACCAGGAGCTCCGCCGCCCCAACCACGAGTGTTTTTCGCAGGTGGGTTTTTTTTATCCTTATTTATTATATATACTTTAACAAACCAATTTCTTAACGTACTATTCAAAATCCTGCATTTTACTTTTGCTTATGTAGTTATTTTGCTAACAGATATAAATTCATATCACTTTAAAATATTATGATTATTTATGTTGTAATATATAATTTAATTCAACGAAAATAACACTTTTTAAAATACTTAAAAACCTTAAAACAATTTCATATTCCTGTAATGTTTTTTAACAGGCCTAGTTTTATCTTGCTCCGAAAATCTTGTATTCAATAATGCTATTCCCGTTTGAAAAATTAAATGAAAATTTGTTAATTTGAATTTATTATGTTTAAACAACGTTGATTTAGGCTAAGTTTCGTCTGAAATTACACGAATCTGAATTTAACACTTTTTTTATTTTTATTTTATATTTTCCTATCAGAAATACAGAACATCAGAAAAGTTAAAGAGAATGGTTAAAGTTTTTAACATTTCTATATCCAAAATTTCAAATTATTTAATTTACACATCTTTTACTCGTCAAACTTTAATATTTTTCTTACCTTTTAAATTAAAAATGTTGAGTCTTTTTATTTTTCAGATGCTGTTATTCAATATTTTCTTTTTTCTATTTAAAATTTCTAAATTATCCAAGTGCTACACAAAGTTTTTTATTCACCGAAAGTAATAAAAAATAAAATATCTTCTTATATGTGACGAGAATGTAAAAAAGGATTTTTTAAAAGTTATATGTTTTTACGTGCATTCACATTCAAGCAAAACAAGGGCAACTTTTGGGAAGTTTCTGAGTGCTTTATCCTATAAATATAAAAAAAAGATGACTGAGCGAAATATTATTTAAAAAAGGGCTAAAAAATAAAAACGAACAAGTATGTATACATTTTAGCATTAATTTATTATCAATACAGATCATATTAGGTCTAAAAAATTTTATTTTAATGGTTTTCTAAATTTAAACTATTAAAGTATTGAAATAGAGTTTCGAAAGTAGCTGAATAGTTTCAGATACATCAATATTTAAGGGACTTGAAATTTCTGAACATTTTGAGGTTTTTGAGTATTGATTTTTTTAAATATTTGAAACGATTCCATGTTGCAAAATAATTTTTCAATTGACTGCTTAAACTATTATCAAGTGATTAAAATTTATATTCATTATCTTTCTTACATCATAAATTTGAATGATGAAAATTAATTTAAAAATAATATAAATCCCAAACTCTTATGAAAAAATTATCTTACTTCAGCTTTTTAACAATTACAAGATTGAAAAATATTTTTAATTATATTTAATCGTTTTATGATTTATGAAGTCAGCTAAAAAAGATATTTTCAATTTTTATTCGAATTAAGAAATAAATTCGATACAAATCAAAAGAAGCAATTCTTATTTAAATGAAATCTTCATTTGTCTTCAAGTTTTATCTAGTATTCTTTTTCGAGATAATAATAAATTAATGGTTTTGAATAAATTTCTCATTTATTATTTCTGGAGCTATATTAAGTTATTTCCAAAAGAAAGTCTTATTTATAAAACACATCGTTGGCTATAATCAATAATATATTAGTTGAATATTTTTTATGCTTTAGACTAAATAAATTTATTATTGTGGAGCAAATAAAGATTTTATGAAAAAATCGAGAGTAATTTAGAAGTGGGAAATGTAAAAAAGATCAGAGTACTTTGAAAAAAAAATAATTCTAACATTTAGAAATTGAAAAAAATTCGAATGATCTAATATCATGCATTATGCTAAACTAATGCTCCATTGCTTTAAGCTAATTTTTTGTAGTATGGATTATGATAGTTTGAGAATAAATATTTATCCACTTTATAATATTTTTGAATTATTATTTTCATTAAAACAAGTTGAAATCCCTCTTTAAAAAATTGTTTTTTTCTCTAGTTAATAAATTTTACGGGCATTTTTGAAATTTTTTAATTTTAATTATATATATGTCTGTATATAATTTCTTGAAATTTAAAGAACGACATGAAACCAAATTAAGTATATTAAGTGTAATCAGATGGTTAAAAAGCAGAACGATTTATAACTAGATTCTGAGAAGTCATCCGTTTTACATAAGACATAATAGAGACCAGGTGACTGTTCAGACACGAATTAGGTCGTTCTGGCTTTTAGTCACATATTTTTTTCTTCTTTGTTTATTTGACTAATAAAAATGTTACTTTCAGGCGAACACACGATACGCAATTATCCAGCAACGGTGCACGGAGCATTTTTGAGTGGACTTCGGGAGGGTGGTCGTATAGCAGACCAACTTTGTGGAAGCCCGTATGCACCTCCTAACTTAACCACTTCCGTTGCCTCGTCAACCGCAATCTCTACAGCCACTCCGAGCTCAGGCGTAACTCCATAAAGACTTCCCTTACTGGCCCGCAGCTAACGCTTTTGGTTCGCACAAAATCTTCACAGGCGACTAGTGACTACCAACTTTCGCAAGCGTTGAAAACTTTCCTCATAGATCCGCTGATGAAACTTGAAGAAATTTTCAACGAACGCAGCATTTATCATGTAAAACGTAACTCGACTGAATGTCTTCTAATCCCTGGACATATTTCTTTTTCCAGGTCAACGTTTTATGCTCTTTATTTGAATATTTAAAATGATACTCGATTTTTTACAATTCTTATTTGTCAAGTTATTATTATTACTTTTAAGTTTTGCAAGGAAAGTTCTCAACTGGTCACTTTAAATTCCTCAAGCCTTAGCTCATTTTCTTTACTTCGATCAGACTGAAACGAACCTTAATGTACTTTACACGTCGTTACGTGAAAAGCACGCCAATAGTATTACGTAATTTCAATTGTAACGATATACTCAATGATTGAGTTGAAACGTGACAGCGTTCGAAAATGAAGTGTAAAAATTCGACATGCCTCGACGTTGTCTCACTCAATCAATTAGGAATTTTATACATCTCAATTCTATTAGAAAATCGAGAACGTTCGTTAGTTTCAACGAATATCAAGATTTAATTGTATATAAAATTTTTTCTGTTTATCAGTAAATCGTTAGAATATGTTTGTCTTAAATTGATTAATTATGGTAGCTTGCATTTTCCAACTACTGTCAGTCATGAACTTCGAGTTTTTGTTTTGCTTATTAATGATAAAATGACAATTACAACAAAAGGTTTAAGAAACGAAGCAAATGAGAAATTTCTTTGACTCAAATAACTCGAATTTAGTGACGAAAAGTTGGATATAGGATCGAATTCGCTGCCCTCTTTATCAGACACTCCTTGAAAGATAAGCGAGAATTCTTAAGACGGCTTTAGGATAATAAACCGGAGCAGAAAGTTCCAATAAACATCGTAGCGGAAATGCTTTCCTAGAAAGTTTAGAGGCTACAAAGTTACAGTCCTGTTCGATATATACATATATAGACGCTGTAACTTTTGCTGAAAACATTTCCGAGCTCTTGTTTATCGAAACTTCGCGAGTCATTTCGAAGCTCGGTTAACCATTCAGTAAATGAATGTGGATCCGTTAGGGGCTATGGCAGCACGATAGAAAAAATTTATTAATGAATGAGTATTTTAATGAAGTGTTCACACGGAAGTTGATGTACATGATATGAAGGAGATAATTTTAAAAACTGCAAATACCTTAGAATAAAGTAATAGGAAAAGCAAAATATAATACTTTTTATACATATATTTATCCATACTATACTAATTCGGATACAAGTATAATTTTTACAAACATTCACTTTTTTGAAAAAAAAATTTCCGAAAACGGCAGAAAAGTTTACTGTATAATAAATCAGTATAAGCTCAAGTTAATATGAAAATGCTTACTTAAAGAATCATACAACGCAGAAAAAAATTAAAAAATTATTTACAGAATTAAAGCATCCACTCAAAATTAAATAAATATAAACTAAATCTTGGACTTGTTGAAAGAATCTATAAGTTCTTTCCAGTCGAAAGATTTATTTGCATTAAATAAATCGATCACGTTTTCTTTTCTGATAAAACGAAGGAGTTTTTCGAAAGGTGTATAGCTCTCGAGAATTTTTTGATCGCCGATTATGACAAGTTTGTACTTTGCTCGTGTCACAGCTACAGTAAGTCTGTTGTGATCATCGAGGATATGGAAAGCCTGAAAGAGAAAATGTTGTTAATGGGATGTAGTGAAAGGGAGCAAACTTTGCGAAGCGTAAGTAAATGGCGCAAGCGCTCGCTTTGTGCTTCGTGTACGTTCGCTATCGCACTAGAATATTTACCCTTGTATTTGCACAGTCTTGCGGTGAGCTCTCAGTACAGGAGTAAACGATAATGTTCTTTTCACGGCCTTGATATTGATCTACAGTGTTTACTTCCACATCCTTTGAAACAGCTTTTCCCAATAAACTCACCTGCGCTCGAAAGGGCGCAATAATTCCAATATCTTCGGTATTCAACCCGATCTTCAGATAAAAATAAACTTTTTTATTCCACGATTTTACCCGCTACTTATTACAAGAATTAAATACAAGATCTTACCTTCAGTAGTGTATTAACAAGGCGTTGGATGATTGCAGCTTCCAATGTATTCGTATAAATTTTACTACTCTTTTTGTTACATTCAGGTTTTGGCTCAAAATCCTTCGGGATGAAAGTGTTTAACAGGATTACAGACTCTTCGAGTTTCAAAGACAACGCTGCTTTAAGCCACCATTCGCAAGATTGCAAGAGCTAAAACAAATTTAATTAGTATCATTTTCTTCGGAACTTACAAATCCAACTATTTACATAAATACCTCTGTATTCTTTATGGACAACGTTGCATTCGCCACTTCTTCATTGCCAGCTTCAAGTTGATCTTTATACGTTAGTTTATTTGCCAGAGTCATAATATCCCTGTTCATTCTGTACTGTGCAGATAAAACAATCGTGTTGTTTTCACTATCTAGTCTTGCAAATAGAGATTCATTAAAGCCGAGTTTCCTGGAAATATATATTTTTTATTTGATTATTTATAATTTTAAAAAATGCAAATGAAGAGAATAACTGTAAAATTATGTTTATATAGGTAAAGTGTTTCAATGAAATTTACCTTGCAGCTTCGCTTTTCGCAATTGGAGGCAATTGTTCTGGATCTCCTACAAGAATAAACTTCTTCGCATTGTAGAGAGGTTTCAAAACCGCACACTGCTGAGCTTGAGTACTTTCATCCACTAGACACATGTCGAATTTCCGACTCTCGAAAAGTTTGTGGTATGCTCCAAGGCAAGTCACACCCACGACATTCTACCAACAAAAAGTTTCAATTTTTATCAAAATGACAGACATTTTTTAAGATAACAGATTCTCTTTCCCTTTCTCTCATTGCAAACTGGGATAGGGCGTTTGAATATTTCAAATTAATTAAAAAATGTAATTAAAGCACTTAAGTAACTTCCTATGAAGTTTATTATTTAATAACATTCGAATCCAAAATTATTCACAGACACCATAATTGTATTATTTCTTTCCATTGGTAATACAAAAAAGATACGATTTATTATGAATAAGCTGATAATAACTGAATTACAGTGCATCATAAACTAGACGAAATACCCTTCCTAACAACGCTTCTGAATCTTCTACATCATGTAAGAGTATATAAAACAAAATCGCTGGATCACTTTTTAATTAAAACTACATAATATAGAATAACTATAAGAATATCTCACCTTGCTGGCATAGACATCTCGCAGACTTTCTGGAGTTTTACACTGCGCTGTGACAACATATTCTGAATAATTAGTTAACAAAGGATGAACCTTGGCTTGTGAACCTAATCTCAGAAAATCAATGTTCCTTTCCATCAAACCTATTAAAATATTGTCTACTGCACTGTGAGTGTTGGCTGTCACAAGAACAGACTTTCCAATTTTCACCAACAATTCTATCAAAGCCACTAAAGTTCGTGTTTTTCCTGTTCCCGGCATACCCTTCAGTAAAACGTATTCGTTAGTGGTTAATATTCTGAAGATCGCTCTCTGTTGCTGTTTATTAAGTCTTGCCAAAATCGGTGCACTGATTGGAGCAATACGTCTGGGCAATTGGGTTTTGAAAGTCGCAGGTTTTCTGAAAAATGTTCAATCATTGTTGGAATTGTAAATTTAGCTTTAGGGTTATACAAACTTACTATTCTTTCTGAAAATTTAATCAATTTTGTTGAGTAAAGTACATAATAGGGATTTTTGAAGGAATTAACTAATGAATATCTTAAAAAGAGAATGGAATCAATTAATAATCACCTTTCGATAACGATACTTCTCAGTCTGCTACAGTTCGCATCATCAGTGAGAAGTCCGCTAACTCCCGCGCGATTGTAATTTGAAAGATTAGCTGAAAAATACTTGTCGACGTGAAAAACACAATCGGTGTAGCGCTTCGTGATATTTCTGAAAATTAATTCTCCTATGAATAAAAGCTCAAGCACCGAAATCACAAAGTTAATAACATGTAATGAAGTTGATTATTGTATTAACAACCTATCTAAAAGTACAGTAATTGAATCATTGCTTATATCAGAGACGTATCCAGAAGCAATATTGATTCGATCGTTGGTATTGATAACGATGTAGTCACTCTCGTTAATTTCCAAATGGGTAAAATCTTTGTCAGCGTCTTCCAAATTTTCAATTTTCATAAATGTATGAGAAAAACGTTCCTCTTTCTCCTCAACTTCTACCACCTTCAAATTACAGATACA
Source organism: Diplolepis rosae (assembly GCA_030998225.1). Classification (NCBI taxonomy): domain Eukaryota; kingdom Metazoa; phylum Arthropoda; class Insecta; order Hymenoptera; family Diplolepididae; genus Diplolepis; species Diplolepis rosae. Next base: position 18,921,886 of record JAPYXD010000723.1, on the reverse strand, counting down.
ATTTCCTTTTTTTTCTCTGCAAAAAATTAATTTTATTATATTTTGAGTTAGAAAAATTTTAATACATGTATCAAAAGTATGATTCTTGCCTTTGTTGAGGTTTCATTGTCCACATGTCTTTCATCGAAGAGTTTGCAGTGTTATTATCTTCTTCAATTTGCTGTAATTTCACCCACCTCATGACGTAATTAATATGTTCAGGCTTTAAATGGCCCAGAAGTTTTTCAGATAAGGCTTTCAAAGGATGCGTCGAGTCTCTACGACGAAACTCCTCGTCATGAGCAAGATACATACAACATAAGTGATTAACAGGACACGTCGAACAGGCGTTTCGATGATTAATAGGTTCAGGCAAATCAAGTTGCAATTCCTTAATATCATCGAAATTATCCACATTTACATTAGATTTTTTAGAAAGGTAGTAAGATATAGTATTTCGGAGCATGAGTAAATCTCTTTGCTCGTGGCGACTACTCTTAATTTCTTGCATTGTATTATCCCTAAAGAAAAATATGAATTTTTAAAATGAAAAGAAATGTGGAAAAAGAAAATCGGTAAACATTCAATAAATCTTACTTGAGATACAGTAAAAGTCCACTGTCAACATCTTGACCTATTAAAGACATCATAATCGTGTAAAGAATAACTTGACCCTTATGCTCTGGAGAAAAGGAACTCTTTCCGGTTTTCAACTCCAAGGGCATAATTTTCCGCCTGGAATTTATTTTCACTTCGACTGAAACATCAATTTTTCCTTTCAATCCTAATTTTGGGAGCCAAATGTTTTCTTCGATGTCTCGAATAGTGTCGATTTGCCCATCGAAATTTTTTTCTGTAGAATTTTGTTTCTCTCCTGAAAATAATAAAATAAAATCCCTTTTTCCTACATAAAGGATTCAAATTCCGGTTTTTTATTAATAAAATTTTGTTAACTACCCTTCATGTAACACTTGATGAAATTGTAAATTTGTGGAATATAAGGTTGAATATGTGCTCGACAATCTTGAATTGACATTCCACATTGATGCAATAAACTTATAGCATTAAAACTTTGGATAACTTCTTCGTAAATTTTTTCAATTTCAGAAAGCTTGTCAACTTTCAACTCCAAAGTCTAGAGAATCAATGGAATTTAGTTTTTATTGTTCTAAAATTTTAGAGAAAATGAATGTAAGTCTTTCAAATTACCTTTTGTAATATATTATGAACTAGAAGTCCCACAGTCATATAGGATCCATCGGCCTGAACTTGGGGCAAGGATTCAAATCCACGAAACTTTTCTTTTAATATACCGCGTCTATGGCAAAATAATGCACCCACTACTGAAGTTCCAGATATTAACATATCTGGTTCAGTGATTAGGAAGCCGCTATTGTTATTTATCACCCATTCGTCATTGATTTTTGTAGCTTGTACCGTCACGATTTGTCCCTTTTCGACTTTCGCATCGCTCCTTTTCATAAATAAATCCAATTAAATTAAATCCTTTAATTTCAAGTCTAGCTGATCAAATTATATATTCATTTTCATTTAATTTGCTTTCAAAACAACAGAACAATTCCAAATAAATTAATAATTTCAGGCAACTCTTTCTGGATAATTTATGTTATGTTCTGACAAAATTTGGAAATAAACTTACCAATAATCACAACATTTAACAGAAGCTCTGTCCCCCGAAGTCGCGTCTTTCAGAGTCAAAATTACGTTTCTACAACTTTTTGCCACTTCAGAAATATAACAGCGAGTCAGAACAGAAAGATCAAGATTATTTTCTACAATATCTTGCCAATTTTCATCGAAAAAACTCTCAATTTCATTATCCAATTCAGAGAAATGCGAATCATGTGAACTATTATCTACTTTTAGCGGCTCGAGTTTTTTATCACAGTCTTTGGGAATCTTATTATATAAGCTATTCTCTTTGTTTAATCCATTAGAACTGCAATTTATACTCATTGTGTCATTTAGAGAGTTTTTGTTGATATTATCCTCCATAGATGAAGCTTTTGAATCTATTCCTGAATCTTCATCGCTTATGATCTTTTTTTTTGAAACTTGTTCAAAAACTAAATCAGAACCTAAGTTTAAAGAACGTAATGGAGAACCTATTGTCGATGTAGTAGCCTGTTTTTCTTTGGTCATTTGAGGTAGAATATTTTTAGCAGAGTTATTTTCAAATTTTGATTGATTTGATGGATCAACACATGTAGGTTTTTCTACTTTTTCCAAATGACTTTCCGAGTCACTTTTACACTTTTCTTTATTTTTTATATATTTAAAAACTTTTGATGGTGTTTTAGATGCACTTTTATTATGAGATTCAATTTTCCTAAGTTTCGGATCATGCTCCAAAAAGCAAATTTCCTCAGACTCAATAATTTTTCGCTTATTATTGGAATCACTTTTTCCATTAAATCCCTTAACAGGAGAATGATTTATTATCGAACTCGAGCTCGAAGGTTTTTTCATAAAGAAAGAAGATATTTTTTTATTAGAAGCAACATCTTTAGCTATAGCCTGGAACATAATATCCAATAAATGTAATTTTGAAGTGAAATAAATAAAGAGGAGACAGAAACTGCCATTTAAACTTTACACTACCAAAACAAAAATAAAATTTCTTTTGATATTGATGGGGTGAAGCGATTAAACATTGTGTAAAATCAAAATATTTATAATAAACAAAATTAAAGGGACTCCAAAAATTGTCTACTCCAAGTCTTTAAAATGCACGAACGAACAAACCTTTTTCTTGGCAGTATCGGGTTTCTGCACAGTCTTTGATGCCGAATTTTTCATTCTTGATTTTTATTTTACCAATTGGAAATGCATGAAGATAAGTTTTAGATCATTTTGTTCCACAAAAATCTGCCAAACCTTATCATCTTCTTTCCCGCCAACATTGCGTTAGCAATGCCGCCGACGTAAACAAATAACTGGTTAACAATTGTAGGTTATGTTCTGTAACTATAGAAATTTTGCGCAGTGCCAAATGCGCGCTTTACGCATGCGCTAGAAAATGGTGCCACTTTTTAAAATTATTAATTTGTTACACAAACTTAAAACTAAATAATCTTTTTAAATCATGCAAATAAATGGTTTTGTCTTTATTTAATTCTAATATAAAAGGGAACATTTCACGAATTTATCTTATTTCTCAATAACATGGTAGTTTTTTGAGAACTGTATTCTTATATTCATATAACACTTAACTGTTTTTATAAGAAATAATAATAATCTTTTTTCGACTTTTACGATCCATTGTTTTCTTCAACCGGCTTAAATGTTGAAAATAAATTATATATTTTTTAAATGTAACGTTTTATTTTTAAATTAAGAATTAAAATGTTTAAATATATTTTTATATAAATAGAAGCATCGAGGTGATTTTAATTAAAAATTTAAACAATATAAAAGTAATAGTAAAAAATGTTTGCTTTTAATTTCACACTTTTAAAGTAAATCACCTGATTTTGTTTCATCCTAACCAAATTTCAGTATCCATAATTAAGTGTCAACTGCAGCTAACGAATGTGAGCCCTTATAGTCTTTTGCATTAAGATTGCTAGAGGGCTCTCCCTGCAGTCATAACCAGTTGCTGCTTTTGTTTAATATTTAAGAGGTTTTTTAAATTCGTTTTGGACCAGACTAGACTTTATTCATGAATGATGAAACTTCAATCCCAATTACGTTGTGATTTGGGTCTTTGTAGATAAACTGAAATTAAATTATAAATTAGTAATTAAAATTTTCCATGTTTTATTAATTTTCTTGTGTTTATGTTTTAAAAACGGATTAAATTATCATTTATCATAAAAATGGTATTAGTGAAAATATGTTTTGTTATGCAAAAGAAGTCAAACTAAACAATAAATTTCACTATTCTTGACTGATTTTTCTATTTTAATAATTTTATTATTTAATATCATTTCTTTTGCATAATAAAACGTATTTTCACAAAAACATTTTTTCGATAAATGCTCAGTTTTTTTCATTGGGAATATTTTCCTATCGAGTTTTTTCAGTTGAAAAGTGAAATTTTTCTACTGGAATAAAATGAGCCATGAAAAGTTTCGATGGGATAAAAATGATAGATTTTTTATTGATAAAATCATATTACTCAAAAGTAGATTAAAACAACTAACATTTGGCTATCGATTCCAGCCATAAAGAATCTATAATTTTCATCCGCGGTCGAAACTTTTCATAGCTCATTTTATTCAAGATAAAAATTTTCACTTTTATTAAAAAAACTCGATAAAAAATATTCTAAATGAAAAAAACTAAGGAAATAATTACTTTAGCGAACTTTTTTTATCTCTTCAATTATTCCTCAAAACATGAAAAATAAAAACTGATAAATTTAGAAATAAATAATTACTATTAACAGGGAATACGAAAAATAAAAAATACAATGTCTCAAATCCTGTTATATCTATATTTTAAGATTAAAAATTGTAAAATCGTATAGATAGAGCTCTTTAATTAAATATTCATAAATTTGAATGTAAATGAAAAAATAAATATTGGATACATTGAAAAACAGAAGAATTAGTGAATTTACAATGCACCAATCTAGATAATACAATTTTTGAATATTTAAAGAATTTGAAATCTTTTTGTGGAAAAAGAGACGCTTTCGACTGTGCCGGGATTTGATCCTGGGTCTTTCGATTGCCCGTTCTCAGTTAGTTAGAGCAGTCGACCGGCAATCGAAAGACCCGGGCTCGAATCCCGACACAGTCGAAAGCGTTATAATGTAGATAGTAGCAAAAATTTTGAACTCAACCACCTAATTTATGAATATTTTAGAAACTTTTTAAAACAAAATAAATTAATTTTGACCAGGAATTTCATTTTAAAACATGTTTCCTTCATTACCTATTATTTATTCATTAACGTATTCATTATTTGGTAAACAAAGTTTTACACAAGAAGTTTTTTCAGTTTTTTGTACTATAATCAATTTTTGTAAGAACCTCTTCTGGGGTAATTTAATATTATATCTTAATCATAAAAATAACATTTTCATAATTCTCCTCTTTACACCAATTTGTTCTATAATTTATCAAATAAATAATATATTTCAAAAAAAAAATGCTTCACTCCTCTAAAAAATAATTTACTCTGTTTAACAAAAGTTAAACTGAACAATTCCAATTAGGTGCACCTCCTTCGAATAAAATGCTTAAAAATAAGACGTAATATCGTCCAAGTGACATCGAGTGGAAGAAGAAAAATAAAAATCTGAAAAATGGATCTCAAGGTTGATGAGGCATGGTTCAACTTGAAGATAAATAGAGAGGCATTGCTTCCCCTCCTTAACCCCTTGAAAGCTACCGAAGCTACAAAGCGATGCAATCAGAGTCAAGTGTTAGAACTGACTTTATGCCTTGCCCCGTAATCGTTCTCGCTGCCACTGAATTCAAGAGTAGCTATCTTGTTTAACTTTTCCAAGTTGTTTGAGTATGGATGAAAAGTTACTATCTATCTAGACCCTATGGTCATGTTGATCTTTACATCGTTTAATATCGCTTTTCCGATATTAAAAACTTCAAACTGTAAGTGGTGATCTCCCTTCCCCCTCCAGCCTCTCCCCCAAATACCTCTTCAATCCTGAATTATTATCTAATAACTTGAACAAAAAATATCAATATCCTGATATTATAAGAGTCTTTCGAGAAAATATGTAAAATAACTGTTATGTGACTCTTACAAAATATGGAGTAACATTTTGTATTATTTTTATTTAATTAATTACTCAAATAAGTGTTATTCTAAAAAATTGAAAGGATTTTGTAACAGATCTGTAACAATGTAAGATAGGGTTCGTAATTATTTTCTAAGAGACTAAGAGAATAATAGTTCTGTGACATTTCCCTGTCATGCAACAGATATAGTACAATGTTACAGAAGTGATGTTACAAAATTCAAATTGAACACGTGAATAAGAATTCGGTTATGAAACAGTACAGTAACAATAGTTATATAAAAATAAAAATATAGATTTCTGAAACTGTTACATAATTTAAAAGAAACAAAGTTACGGAACATCGAGTAACATTTTGTATTATTTTCTTTTAATTAGTTACTCAAATAAGTGTTATTCTAAAAAATTGAAAGGATTTTGTAACAGATCTGTAACAATGTAAAATAGGGTTCGTAATTATTTTCTAAGAGACTAAGAGAATAATAGTTCTGTGACATTTCCCTGTCATGCAACAGATATAGTACAATGTTACAGAAGTGATGTTACAAAATTCAAATTGAACACGTGAATAAGAATTTGGTTATGAAACAGTAACGTAACAATAGTTATATAAAAATAAAAATATAGATTTCTGAAACTGTTACATAATTTAAAAGAAACAAAGTTACGGAACATCGAGTAACATTTTGTATTATTTTCTTTTAATTAGTTACTCAAATAAGTGTTATTCTAAAAAATTGAAAGGATTTTGTAACAGATCTGTAACAATGTAAAATAGGGTTCGTAATTATTTTCTAAGAGACTAAGAGAATAATAGTTCTGTGACATTTCCCTGTCATGCAACAGATATAGTACAATGTTACAGAAGTGATGTTACAAAACTCAAATTGAACAGGCGAATAAGAATTTGGTTATGAAGCAGTAACGTAACAATAGTTATATAAAAATAAAAATATAGATTTCTGAAACTGTTACATAATTTGCAAGAAACAAAGTTACTGTATATCGACATAACACTGTTACGGTACATTTACAGAACCTCTTTGGAGATATAGAACATATGTTACACTGTGATTCTGGAACACACACATAATTTTTTATGTGACATTTTTCGGATAGAAAGTCTTCTCACCAATGTAACTATTTTTATATGTATATAAAACACCGTTACTTTCTTTTTACGAGATAGTAAGATTCGTGATCTGCTGCTTTTTAAATTATTACACATATTTTCTGTTCAGCAACAGTTACAGAACTTGTGTCATAACTTGGTTACGTCACTATTTTGTAAAATTATACAAAAAAAGTGTTTAATGCAGTAACAGAACAATTACAGAATAATGCTAACACAACTCCCACAACAGGACTATTAGAGAATTTATGGAAGTAGTTATCGTTAAATAACAATTTCTACTCATATTTTAAAACCCATTACATTCTTTTAATGTAACAACTTTCAAAAACACTCTTACTTTTATTTTTAGTAACATTGTTAGTTAGTCGGATTCATTTTCAACTGTTTCGAATCGAACGGGATTAATTTATAAAATTTTTCGGATCAGATCGAAATAAAAAAAATTCTGGAATGATTTGGAAAATTTCAGATTTGTTCGGAATAAATTTCGATCTGAAATTTTCGCCTGGGTGAATTAATGCGTGGAACCCTAGAATGGAACCCATTGAGGATTTCAACTTACCGTATGGGATTCAATTTTGAATATCTTTAAAATATTGAATTATATATAGTGATCGTTTTAAATTATAATTTATCACAATTCAGAAACTAACAATAGAAATAGTAAATAAAAATTAAAGAAAATTTAAAAAACGCAAAGATACTGATTTTTACATTTTCACTATATGTATAAGAAGGTATTTATGTGGAAAATGACTTGACATTTTTAAGAAAACTCGACGTTTTGAATCCTCTAAGTGAAAAATATATGGTTTTTACGGTGGATTTGTAAGGAAGCTGATGGTTATTTTTCATAGGAGTTATATCTTTTGTTTATTAATAAATAATGATATTAGAAAAAAAACTTTTGGTTTCCAAAAAAACTATACGGAATTCGAAAAAAAATTTCAAAATAAAGTTGTGTATCTCAAGAATATATATAAATTTACTTTGGAGCATTTTTTGATCGGGCACGTAGTTTTCGTTTTAATCGAAAAAAACGTTTTTAAAAATGAAAAATTCCATTTTGTTCCAAATCCATGCGGGATGCGAAAAAAATGTTTGAAAACAAAATTGTTCGATTTAAAAAGATCTACAAATTTAGTCTTAACAATTTTTTCATTGGAGACATCTTTTCTTTTATTCATCAAAAACATTTTTATAAAAATTAAAAATTCAATTTTTCCGCCAAAATATACGGGATACGGAAAAAATGTTAAGAAACAAAATTCTTTATTCCAAAAACATCTACAACTTTTAATACTTTTTCATATGAGCTATATCTTTTGTTTTCGAGCGCAAAGCGCAAGGTTCACATATATTGGAGCGCAAAGATGGACTCGCGGCCCCTAGGCGCGTTTACATTCTCATCATATGAATTAAAAAGGACATCACTAAATTCAGACATTTGGGAATTTTAATTTCAATAAATTACCCATAAAGGAACCTTTACAAAAATAATACACGGGAGCTCTTTGTTGAAAATATCCTGATAGGTACCCAAGTAGAATTAGGACATGGAACGCTAGAATAGAATCTGTTGAGGATCCCAACTTCCCGCATGGGATCACTGTCAGGTTCTCATATCTCCCTTCGAAATCTTAGAAAATCTCTTTCTAGGCTCCTATGCCATAATTTAACATAGGTACCCCTTGTATTTTAGCCAGCCTCTTGAAAGAATCTTTCTTGAACGGATAGTCCCAGAAGTACCCGATCTAACACAGAAAACCCAAGAAACTAAAAAATCATTATTTCTTAAGGTAGTACTGTCGGTACGTAGCTAATCAAATGAGTACTTTTTCTTATTTGCTTCACGTAGTATCTAAATTTGTCAACGTCGCATAAGAAAGCGACTATAGATGTGTGCATCGCAGATGACTTCTTACGATACGTGAATGGCGCGCGCTTTCATTTATTCTGCGACGTTGCCACATCATATTTTTTTACTTTTTACTAATCCGACTACCATAAGACACAAGCTTTTTAAAAGATTTTAAAATTTAACAAAATGGCAGCGATTTGAAAAAAAAGTTCTATTCTCTACCCTGTTTTTCTAGCTTAAAGAAACTGTAAAAAATTGAAAAACAATTTTTATTTAATAAAGCTCGTGTCTAATCGTAGTGAGACGTTTTTTGAATACGAAACAATTTACAGACTTCCAATATCTTTGATAGTTCCGTCAAAATCGTGCCAACAATTTTAAAAAACACTACTTTCGAGAAAACGCGTTTAAAGATAAATGATGAGGTCGGTAGTATTTGAACCAGCATGTTTTCGAATAAATCCTTCATAAGGCATGTTCCTTATAGTGTCTAGATTTGAAATAAGCAAAAAAAAAAAAATCGATTTTTTGAAACCGCGAAGGTACACGACCCCCTTAATCGCCACCGGTTACTGGAGAAAAATTATATTTTTGCTCACTCAATTGGATTTTACTAAGCTTACACGTATCTAAATGAGATGTTTTAACTTGCAAAATGATGCTTATATTATCAATGAATGCACCAGTCATTTTTTATCGAAATCTGAACGGTTGTTATGGCAGGATTTGTAAATGAACTCGGTTTCTCATTAGGTTAGGTTTTAATCGTCTCAAAATGCAATTACTAATTACTCCCCTCCAGTATACCCTAGGTCCTCTAAAATTGAACTGAGTCATTTCTGGCTTAATTTTTACCAGTGATTTCAATTTTATCAATTTCTGAACGGTATTTCCATTTACGACAGTACTACCTTAAGGGAGGAAATCCATGTAGAAAGTTCAAAAATCGATTTTTTTTTTCTATAATCTGAATTCAAATCAGTTTTTTGAAGATTCAGAAGGACTATTGTATGGACCTGGAATTGCAGATTAATCGGTAAGTAAATAAAACTGGTCGTTATACTGTACACTCGAGATTCCCTATAACGAGATTCCCTGTAACAAGGCCTCTCTTTTACGAGCGCGTCACCGTTCCCCATAACGAGCAGACGATCGACCCCTCTTCCCCCACTACTACGGAATGAAGCGCGCTCGAATTTGAAACAGTAATCAATGAGTTTGATGGCTTTTATCACAAATTAATGAGAAAATAATTGGTCAATTATTGAAAAATTACTTAATTGTGTAATTTTACAGTATTTGAAATGAAAAATTTAATATTTAATTGTTCTAATCTGGAGTTTTCAATATTTTGGAATAAAATCAAACATTAAAATTGCATAAGTTTTTTTGGAAATTTTGATATTTCACACATTACTGTAGATAATTAAAATTCTCCCTTTTTAAACGATATGTATGAAAATTTTTATATAATTACAATTAATCAGTATGTATAATTTTGCGCAGTTTATTATTGTGATCAATACTTCATGTCTAATACTATGTTTCGAAAGTATTTTTTATAAATGAAAACCAACAGCAACATTTTAACATTTATATTACAGTTTATTACATAGTCATCAAGACTTTTCTTTTTTTCTGGAAATATTCAAAAATACTCCTGATAAGCATAGATATTTTTATTATTATATTATTATACCTTTAGTATTTTGAGTACATACCGTCGAATAAGTCAATTCCATGTGAATACTCGCAAAAATATTTTTTATACGCTTTTTTACTATGTACATACAATTATTCACATGGCATCACTGACAGACTGACTGCACGCATCATATAATGCGCATAACAGCGCATAGCAACAAATAGGATATGGAGGGGATCCCTCTCGCGCTCGATGCAGAGAAGTCTCCGATGCTCGAGCTTCTCGTTATAGGGAATCTCGAGTGTATTAAAATTTTAAACGCGATTATCTCGAAACTGTATTTTTTAAAACTGCTCGTGTTGTAACTCAAAAAGTTATTGACCGATTTGTCTGAAATTTTGTGAAGCTTTTCTCTACATGATTATCCGAAGGATAAACATAAAATTTCAGATATTTCGCGTTAATAAAATACTTTTTGGTGGTCAAAAATGTCGAGAAAATAGCCCAAAATTCAAACTTATTTTTCGAAGGCTTATTTTATATTTTTTTTTCAGTGTTATAGGTTTATCCTTCCCGATAATATGTTATAAAAAGAAAGAAATTTAATTTTTTTGTTTCAGATCAATGGTTAATGTGTGATAAATAGAGCACTTTTGGACCTCGCGCCGAAGACGATGGACGAAAATTTATCTTGAGCCGCCATTTTGGAAGGAAAAAAAATAAATTTGTTTATACTTTAAAAATGTGAAATAAAGTTGTGTTAAAAATTTAAAACAATAAAATTATTTTATCACCTTCAAAAACATTTTTAAAATATGACTGATTTTGAGGCGTTTATATGGACTTCCCCCCTTAACGTAGTCTCCTTTTAGCTCGATAAACTTTTCCTACATGGAAAAAAATTTGGTACAGATGCTGCCCCTAGCGGTAGAGCTGTTACGTTCACAGGAGGAGTTGTGCGACTTATACATTTGGGTATGTTGCGTTCCCTCTGTGGGTGAGCAAGTGCCCCTTTTTTGGGGAGCAGTTCAGTTACGTCGAAGGAACAGAGTGCTCCTTCCGGTAGGGTGTGTAGTTGCACCGCATCGTCAGGCAAACGCTAAAGCAGGCCAAAGTACAACGTTTAAGTTTTTTATGGTTTACATGAAAGTGTCCATTGAAATGGTGTTTTCTGTATATATATAGAAGTACTTTTTAGTGAATTACGATCTGTTTACAAATAACGTAACCTCAATGTTGAGATTTCAAATAATTTCACATCATTTTAAGAAATTAAACAAATTCTTCAAAAGATATATAATAATGAACGAGGATTTCAGAAATATCAAAAAAATCGAATTATCCATTGAAAAATATAGTCAAATCTCAGCTTATATGACTCGCCCCAGCATTATCTTGCTAACCTATAAAAAGCGCTGCAGTCGCCCTCCAGTGTAGTGACGCAGGAGCACTAGAGGTAGTGCAGCATCTCTAACAAATTTTTTCGGTATACTGTTTATAGTGAAAACCGTCGAGCTCCTCGAAATAGCCATTAACTGCAGACCCCACCTCTTCCTTGTTGGCAAAGGTTTGACTACCGAGTCAGTTTTTCAAGTTTGAAAAGAGAGAATAATCCGAGGGGGCTAAATCTGGCGGATAGGGTGCGTGAGGAAGCAATTTGAACTTTAACTCATTGATTTTGGCCATTGCGATAACGGATGTTATATAAGACATTGTCTTGATGAAAAAACACTTTATTTTTCGCTAAATGCGGCCGTTTTTTCTTGATTTCATCACTCAAACGCTGTAATAAATTCGCATTATACTTGTCTTTGATTTTTTTTTCTTTTTAATGATAATCAATGAAACAAATGAAACTTGCCAGGAGAAGGAACTGTCTTCGCCTTGTTTGGAGCCTATTTTCCCCTTTTAGTCCATTGTTTTGACTATTCCTTCGTCTCATGTGTGAAGTGATAGACCCATGTTTCATCCATGGTTATGAATCGACGCAAAATATCGGTTTTATTACTGTGAAACATCGCCAAACACTCGATTGAAACATCCCAACGACGCTGTTTTTGTTCCATTGTGAGCTAACGCGGCACCCATCTTGCGCACAACTTTCTCATGTCTATAAATTTTCAGTCAATATGCGATGTACAGCACTTTTTGTAATGCCTACCATGTCTGCCAGCTGGCGCACTTTTAGCCTACGGTCATACAATACCATTTTGTGGATTTTCTCCACCATTTCTGTCGTGGTCACCTCATTTGGTCGATCACTGCGATGTTCGTCTTGGCAGCTCGTACTACCTCGTTTAAACTCTTCCACCCAATACTTTATTATTGTAAACGAAGAAGCAGACTCCTCCAGAGTAGAATTTAGCTCGACTTTATTACTGGTTGAACTGAGACCTTCCAAATAAATGTATTGTATCACATAATAATGGCCAATTTTTTTAATGTTTACAAATTCACAGAGAGCTTTCACTATAAATAGCTGTCAAGCAAATACTAAACAACGTAGCGTCTTCAAACTCCTAACTTAAGAGGTCATTCTAGTTTAGGCGCTTGAAAAAAAGGCTATTTTTATAAAGTTTTTTAGAGGCTGCTATTATAATTATTGTCCTGAAACTTGTTGGACTTAATACACTCATAAATTACATAAAAATTTTTTTTCTGCACTTTTTCTATATAAAAGCAGCAGGTAAACGTCTTCAAAAAGTAGGTATATGTCTGCGCTGTTGATGAAATCTTGGAGACGGGCCATCTAAAACAAAAAAATTCAAAGTTTTAGATACAGTGTGATAAAAAAAAGAAATTTTAATTTCTTACGTTTCGTCAGATCGCGCCCGAGGCATAGATATTATAATCTCGATTTCAATAATCTTTCTGGTTTTTTTCATTCTGATGATTACAGATAAAATGAGAGTGGTCACCGCAAAGGACTTCTTTTTTGCGGCAGTTGAAAGAGGACGCGTATACTTAGCTAATATTGTAAATTAAATGAAAAAAAATAATTAAACATGTTCTTGAAAGTGAGTACTTTTATTAAGAAAAAAAAATTATTCCATTAACCGTATAGGTTCTCTGAAGAAAATTCACGAAAATCGTCTTTTTTTGCGCTTCCAGGTGTATATTCCCCCTTAAGGTGGTTACATCGCGACTCAGTGAGTCATATAAGAGCGTAAGAAATATTCTTGACTTACATCGAGTCTTTTGTGTTGTAAAATCCTAAAATTAATTAAGATTGACATTTGTGACCGTTCCGCGATGTAAATGAGAATAATAAATAAATTAATAAAAAGATATCTCTCAACGGTTTGCGTATTCACGACCATATGACTCGAAAGAAGCAATGTGACAGCGTCGCACTTTCTCCACTCCTCTAGTCCGCCATATTCAAGTGCACATGTGTAGAAATCTAACCTACTTTATGGTTGTTGTTTGATTAGTTTGTAAAAATGTCTGATGAGGTGAGACACAAAGGTATATCCATAAAGAAAAAAGAATTAACAAGGAGAGAAAATGTGCGGAAAGCAAATATTGAGCGAAGTAAGCAAAACCGTGACAAGATTGTTGACAAGAATCGCGCTGATGCGAGTGGGAGAGCCACGGCCCATCCTACTGGAAACCGCATAGTAAACTAAATACTAAAATATCGCCTTATAAATGAATTATTAATGTAAAAAGAAGCATTCACTTTAGTGTAATTAGATTTTGTAAGTACAATACTCATTTGAAACTTCGGTTCACTTGTCATTGCCATTGACGGTATAGTAATTCATGACCAAACGGTGAAATTTCAATTAATTATTTCTCTATAACTAGACGGTCAAGCAACCTAAAACTTTGCAGGTGTATTCTAAAATAATTAAAGAAGCTATAATAAAAATTTCAGCTTTTTAGCATGGATTTCGTTTCATGATAAAACCACCTTAATCAGCGATGCCTGCACCATACAAAGTACCTTCTGCCTGTTCGAGAAGTTTATTTTCTTCCAATTTAGATTTTTGAAGTTGCTAATAACAGAATAACAGAGGCAATAAAAGAGGCGCGCGACCTAGTAGGGATGGGAGGGGATACGCAGCGCTGGGATTCGTTCACTTTGAATTTGAACGAATCCTAGCGCTCCCTACTAAGTCGCGCGCCTCTGATCTTATTGCATCGGAGATCGGACCCCTCAATTTATTTCAGACAACAACCGTCATCTATACGTCGGGTTTGGTGCTTCTGGGACTACCCTTCAAATTCAATTTTAAATTATCCCCACATTATCAATTTGTCATGATCACTCGTATTAAAAATTAGAGACTTTCTTACATAAAGGTAGCTTAAAAATAAACATGAACCTAATTCTTAAATCGATTTACCAAAGTGGAATAACTCTGCCAACTGAGGGCATTTGTACAAGTGTGAATCGTTTGGTGAGTGAGTGTAAAATAATGGTCTGCGATTCCTCATGCAAAACTGTCTTTATTGATGAAATGAAGCTTAAAGTATAATCGCACCGGGATGCGTGTTATGTTCACGGAAAAGGAAAATTCTTGCATCTGTTAACAGATGCGACGGGGGATATGCGACGTTGGTTTTCGAGCCGGCTTTACCGCATGAAAACAAAAGATATAATGATGCTCCAGTAGTAACAGCCTGTCCAACTGGTGCAACGTTGAGATTCACCCACTGGAAGCACCCATTAGAATGCATATGGGCGTATACGAACCAGAGAGAAGGCTGAGCAAATAGTACCGTACGCGCAGTTAAATACAAAACGATACTTGAAAAAGTAGATATATGTTTTATATGACCACGACTCTTCATGCTAGACTACCAGACTTTCCAGCATAATGAATGAACCTTTGCTCCCATTAAAATAGAAGAGTTCCTCTTTTTTCATTCCGGTAACTTTTCACGAAAAATAAGTTCGAATAATGAACCTATCCTACAAAAAGTTATTACGCTAGTACGTGTTTTTCGTAAATGTATAATACCTTATATAAATTCTAATATAATTTTTGTAATACTATTTATTTGTTATGAATTTTTATTACGTGTATATAGACTCCCCTCTATATGCAATTTGTATCATTTTCATCATTTTATCAAAGGATTAAAGAAACGAAAACAAAAATTGTTTTCAGATTTTTTAGATGAATCTATTTTAAAAATAAAATAATCTACACTTTTTAAGCAAAGTCTAAAACACATCTAGAATCACGTTTTATCTAAAAAACACGTTTTTTCAAACTTTAATATCCTGAAATATGAGGGTTTCGAAAAAAACTTCTGGAAATGTTTGCTTTTTCATGAAGAATCTAAAAATATATATTTGCAACCATAAAAAAAATTTGGAATCAAATAGAATCACTTAATTTTCAACAATTTTAAATTATGTAGATCTATTTTTTCATGAACCCGAGTCGAAAAATCGAAGGCCTCATTTGAGCCTCTGCGACATAATTTTGAGGCTGAAGAGGGGGAAAAGACGTTCTTCTTCGTATTTTTGAACCTCTTTTAAGCCTCCAGACTTGACTTACGTCCGTTTTAGGCTCAAGAAGTTCAAATGAGGCCATACATTACGACGGTGTGAGGCTTTTCTCGATCGAAGAGGCTCCTGAGCGTTAAAGGAGGTTGAAAAATAAAATACAGAGGCTAAAGAGGGTTAAATGATGACTTAACGATTATCAATAGGCATTAAAGAGGTTGTGGAGGCTTAAAATGTTTCAAATGAGCTTCAAAATCACCAAGAGGCTCATATGAGGCCCTCGAAATTTCGACTCGGGAAGAAATATAAATAATGTACACGGAAAAAATAAGTAGTTGGAAATTTACATGACAGAGTGCTCGACTTTCAGATACGCTAAACAGTTACTTGAAACTATAAGTACCGTTCTTGTACAATTAGATCAACAATCCTGAAAAAAGTATAGAAATTTCATAAAGTATCGAGTAGAAAGTCCGTGAAAATTCTGAGTACAAAAATGTATAATTTATATGAATCATTTGAAAAAATAAACTTCGAAGATTGGATATTTCTAAGATTAGACAGATATACCGAATTCGGTGTCATTTTGCGTGCGGAAAGTTGATTTTTCCGCACTAGTGCGGAAAAATTTTAAGTTATATATTTTATTTCCAGTCTCGGTTCCTTAGTGTCGCCTCTGCCCTCGTTGCGACTCGCTCGCGCGTTATTAGTATATTTCGTATCAAGTGCAGAAAGGCGTATTTTAATGCACACTTAAAATTTCACCGCATTAGTGTCGGAAAATCAATTTCCCGTACGCAAAATGACATTAACAAGGCTAACTTTCTGTGTACAGCGAACAAAAAATACGTTCCGCACGTTATATGAACGATATTTTTCTTGTTCGCTCTATACCGAAAGTTAGTCGAGTCGGTGTCGTTTTACGTGCGGAAAATCGATTTTCCCGCACTTGTGCGGTAAAATTTTAAATGTGTTTTAATTTTCGGCACGCTTAAAATTTTACTGCACTAGTGCGTAAAAATTCATCTTTCTGCACGCAAAACGACACCAGAAAGGCTAACTTTCGGTGTACTTTTGGTACATTTTATCCATTGAAAATGCAGGGCCATGCCAGAAATTTCTGCGCCTTGTTTCACCAATAACTTTATATAATAAATAAATTAAAAAAATTATTATGCTTCTAGATTTTTAATAATAAGATTTTTAATAAATTAATTACTAAATTCTAAATTATTAAGTATAAGAATTTCATAATTTCTAAAGGTTATTTTAATTTACAAATTAATAAAAATGTGCCTGATTCAGTTCTTCTAATATCATTACAACATTTAGTTTAAAAACTTCAAATTTAATTTCTGAGGTCGGATTACACCGCAGTGCTTATAATTACTACTGAAGTTCTAATTGCTATCCTTGATAAAAAGTTTCTCTGTAAGTGAGCGATAATTTTAATTTTTTTGTTTTTATTTTTAAACTAAGTATTTAGGTATTTTTAGTTCTACAATTAAAAATTTGATGAACTACTTGAATCAAATTAATTAAAATTGAAAAATTAATGTTCACATAGGTATGCATTAGAATTTTTCAAACAAAATTCGTTTTCCAATGTTTTATTTATTTCCAGTGATTTCCAAAATGCTTTTAAATTTCAATTCTTTAATTTTAAATTATTTTAAAAACTATGACACTGATAACTGCGTATGGTGCCAGTAAAAATTCCACAAGACTTTCAAGCGAAGTCCAAGAATTTTTCGTTGACTTGTATAGCATGTATTCATCTCTTTCACGAAGCACTTTCTGGAAGAAGTATTTGCATTCTTGTAATTTTTTCAAAAACTATACAATAAAATTTGAAAGAATTTCGTTCTGTGACTGTGCATAAACATTTTTTCTATTTTTCGAAAAAGTTCTAAGCTTCTTCATAAAAAGTATATAGGATCTTCGGAAAAATTTGCCCTGTCCAAAAGTCGAAGACTGTCAAATAAATTTCCCAATACTTATTTATTCCGTGTATATTTTAGTTTTTAATTGAGCGATAGGTATGTTTGTTCAGTCGTTTAGATTTTAAATTAGTAGTTAATATTTATTATTTCTGATCATAATTTCCAGTTAAAAATATTGTAAAAATGTTTTTCGTTTACGAGAGGCAGGCCTCATCAGTAATATTGTTCCAAAATTCTTTGGGAATGTTTTAAATAGCTTTTTTACTATACTGATGAGGCCTCCCTTTGGCAAGCAAAAAATGTTTTTACATCATTTATAAATGGAAATTATGGTTAGAAATAATAAATAAAATCTACCCAGTGTAGACCAATCCGCATTGTGACATAAAAAATTCAGTATTGCGCCAGTACTGGTTAGCCGCTACTGACTTGCCATTAATAGCGCAGTAATGGCTATCATGACTATTTAGTACTGCGTCAGTACTTAGAAGACAGTACTGTGTCAGACTGGTAAGACAGTACTGTGTCAATACTGGTTAGTCGCTATTGACTAGCCATTACTGGCGCAGTACTGGCGTAGTACTAAAGTACTATTATACACTAAAAATAGAATTCCAACTATAATTTTATTAAAAATGCACACTTATTCAAATATTGATTATTACATATAATTCGGAAAATTAATTATTTCCATGATTTATTAATAGAATAATATTTACTATTCATTATTTTTATATTATACAATTTTTTTACATAGAACATAGTAAATATTTAATTTTAAAATATTATTATTTGATTGAAATACTTAAAGAAATTTTGAAGATTTTTCGAAATTTGATTGAAATACTCTCTTAGGCAGAACAATTTCTATAAAAGAAATTCCATTAAAACTTGAGTGGAAAAAATAATTTATATAAATAAGTTAAATATTTCGTTTATTTTTTACTTATTATTTATACATTCCCGAGTTCTAGTGATCAGTACTATACTAGTACTGGTTGCTAGTACAGTTCAAGTACTGGATAGTCAGTAATGGCATGCCCGTATAAGCTCAGTACTGACTGATACTGGCAGTTAGTATTTAGACTTTACTGAAAAGCCAGTACTTGTTGCCAGTACCGTGCCCGTATCCGGCAGTACGGGTCTAGTACCCCGCCCCTTATGAAAGTCCGACCGAGCCCAGTTCTGGCTTGTCAGTACGGTTAAAGTATGGGTTAGCCAGTCATGAGACGCCCGTATAAGCCCAGTACTGAATGGTATTGGCAGTCAGTACTGGTAAAGTGTCATCATCCCCGTATTGTACCCGTACCGCGCCTGTATCCGGCAGTACGGACGTAGTACTGTGCCCGTTATTAAAGTCTAATTGGTTAGTAACCTAAAATGTAAATTTAATTTTTTTAAATGATGAATGTTGTTACTGTAACAATGTATACGCACATACATAAATATGAATACAATTTTTTATAGGTGTTCTATATATTCCTTCTAGATTCTGAATGAAAAAAGAAAAAAATGTTGTTCTTTAAAGTTTTTTCGAGACCTTCATATTTTATGAGATATTGAAGTTTGAAAAAAACGTGTTTGTTAGACAAAAAATTGTATAACTTCGCTTGAAAATGTCATATTGCAATTTCTCAGAACGGTCATTCGAAAATGCTTAAAAAACTTTTAAAATCACCCCCGAAAGTCTTAAGGATATATATTTTAGGGGTAGTAAAAATTTGAAAGCATGTGGAGGGGAATAATCGTTATCGAAAGGAATCTTCATCTTATGAAATTTGATATAAAGAGATAAGACACTATGTCTAGATAATTTCCTACTTATTGTGGTAAAACAGTTTGAGAAAGTTCATCTAACAGTTTTATAACAGCTCCATAAAAAATATGTACCAGTGTAACTGAGTTCTAAATTGCCAATTTGACTAATTTATAACATCCGTAGAACTATTAGGTTGTTACTCGATAATGGTTACGCTAGTGGTATATCAATGTTATATTATTATGGTATATAGCCTATATGTAACGTTCAAATTAAAATGATACGTTGATAATTTCAGTCTGCGTGACTCAGCCTGAATAAATCTATATTATGTAATGGATACACAGCAGTGATACATAAAAGTTAAATCCTGTTGTTAGGTAATAATAAGGTAACATTGCTGCATCAATTATATATTGACGGGTGCGTGAAACCTAGAAACATTAATATACTGATGGAATTCAAGACTCACAGTGGCATATTAAGGTGACGTAATTCGATGAAAGAACTGATATATATAAAAGTTAAGTAAGAAGTATTCTAGATCTTTTATATAACTTTAGGATTCATAACTTTTATACATATCTCTTTTTATTTAATATTCTGGAAATGTTATATCTTTACATTGTATAAAATTATAATTAGAGCAATGTGATCTTCATACCCTCTTACAGTTATATAACGTGTCAGTAGCCAATGTTATAAAACATTTTTCAATGTGGCAAATCCATATTTGTTGTTACGCTCATAAAGTTTAGTACGATTATAAATTAATTTTTGTATGTGTTTTGAATACTGACCACTCAGAAACTTTTTATTGATATATTATTTCTATACTAACAAAAACAATTATTGTAGCATAAATTAGTAATATAAAGTTTTATAACAATCTTATAACTTTGAAATTTTTTCATTCGTAAAAGGCAGTAGAAATATATAAGATTTTGTACCAATTATGCATCCAGTATATTTTTACAAATCTTCTAAATATTGAGTGTCGAATGTGTAACTGTGACGCCACCGTTACGTAACATAATAGAGCATGTTATGTAATCATTTAAGAACATGTTTATAACATGGGTTAACTAAAGTTGTCTTACAAAATATAACTATTCTG
This sequence comes from Diplolepis rosae, assembly GCA_030998225.1. Taxonomy (NCBI): domain Eukaryota; kingdom Metazoa; phylum Arthropoda; class Insecta; order Hymenoptera; family Diplolepididae; genus Diplolepis; species Diplolepis rosae. The sequence continues at coordinate 18,901,252 of JAPYXD010000723.1, read as the reverse complement.
TAACAAGGTTATATAGAAAATTTCTATAACATTGATAGAAGAGGAAAAATTTCCTGTTACAACTATGTACCTGTTATAGAGCGTAGTAACTATTGTTTTTACTGCGCCTAAAATTAAATTACTTCGTTACGGGATGAGTATGCAACAATTACAGAACACTCGATCTTCAGTATGTTTAAAATTATTGTGATGTGACAGTTCTATCACTTCGTTTCATATTTGTTACATTGTGAGATTTCCTGATTTCGATAGTACTGTATTGTAACGCTTACTTTACGTAGTTACATAAAGAAAAAATAAAGAATAAAGAAACAAAAATTGTATTACTTTGTTATTTATCTGTTACTTTTCACTGTTACAGAACGATTACGTTTCCTTACAGTCTGTTATGTAATAATCTAGTATTAATTATTGGCCTAAATATTGCACAAAAAATTGTACAAACTAGTAAAAATCTTGTAACAAGCATGTTACTTTTAAACTTTTAAAATTTTACATACAAGGTTAATATATTTTTTGTTCACTGTACACCGAAAGTTATAGCTTTTCGGTTTCGTTTTGCGTGCAGAAAGATGACTTTCACGCACTAGTGCAGTAAAATTATAAGCGTGCCGAAAATTAAAACACATTTAAAATTTTACCGTACTAGTGCCGGAAAATCAATTTTCCGCACGCAAAACGACACTGACAAGGCTAACTTTCGGTGTACAGCGAACAAAAAATATCGTTCGTATAAAGTGCGGAACGCATTTTAACGCAAGAACATATATGTATTCATATCTCTCACCATTATTTTAGTTAATTAATATTTTAATTAAATTAAACATTGTTACGAATAATGGAATGCTAGTTGGGATGCCATGAGTTGAGTGAAAAGTAGGTCCATCAATGATAATTGGCCAGTGCTTACAGTTTTCAATTAAGAGCTGCAACTTTTTAAATTAAAAATCATAAGTTCCTAATACTGTTCTCTTTCAAGATATTCAGTGCTGAAGTTTCAGCGAGTACGACTGGTCTGACTTTAATTATCCAAGACTTGTTTTCTACTTTATTAAATTCTCAACAGCCTGCCTTCCTGGATATCGTATATTCAATACGAACTCGTGATTTAAAATTGCAAAAAAGTTTCCCTTAGCCTTTTTACTCTAGAGCTTGAAATCTTAAAGATTATCCTCAAAACTAAGAATTTCTGTCTCATAAATGTAAAAGAATTTTTTATACATTTGGGAAAGCCTGTTACCAATTCATAATGTTTTAGAGTGAATATTCTAAAAATTTAATTTTAAACTGAGCTTTTCATTAAAGTAGACTTGTAACTGAAATTTAGTTAATTAATGTTTTCATAAAAAGCTGCCTTTATTTTCAGCTAAAAAAATTGTAATTTACCTAATACTACCTTCTATATGGTTATTATTATAATTAAAGATTTAATTCGTCTATTTTTAATTCCTGTTAATAACTTGGCCATTTTATTTATTTTGATGAATTGAATATAAGTGACTGCAATACCAACAATTTTCCCCTCTAGAATTCGTCTTTGATTTGACATAATTCACGGGCTATAAGTCACACACAAAAGGCTCATTAGCTGTTGGCTCTTAGTCGACTGACTGTTGGTGTTAAGCTCTTGAGTGCACGGATTATCTTTCTCCCTAGTACATACATATTGTTTCATCGAATCCATACACGAGCATTCGAGCACGATAAATCCATCGTTTTGAGCTAGACAGTCGACTGAAATTCCTCATATGCACAAAGTGATTTATATAGCATTTATTTCGAAAGTATAAATATTGTAACTCTGATTTTTATATTCTGATATCTCATGCATTCACATCGTTATGTACGACATTTGGTTATTTGAAATATTAAGCAGAAGCAATTTAAATTGTATGAATAATTAGAAGAACCAAATTCAACAAATCTGCCCGCCTCGCGGACACATTCTCGTCGAGCGCGCCTAGGACGCGCGATTCGGTCATCGCGCTTCGCGCTCGGTATTCTATTCCCTATTGAAGATTACGACGTCGTAAACTACGTTTTAAGCCACGTCATAAACTACGTGGTTTACTATGCAGTTTACCACGTTGTTTACTACGCAGTTTACGTTGCAGTTTACGACGTAGCTTACGATGTGGTTTACTACGGATTATTTGTTCCGATATTCAAAAACAGTGTTTTCAATTTTAGCTTATTAAAAAATACATAACTATTTAAAAATATTATCTTGTTTAATTTCAAGCGAATCCCAGTATCCTTAAATTAAGTTTTTCAACTATAAATTGTTAATGTTTTTAAGTTTAGTTTGTTTAATCACTATGCATAGATTGTACTAATTAAGGAATAATTGTTTAAATAAGAAAATTAATCTGCGTAGTAAACCATATCGTAAACTACGTCGTAAACTACTTAGTAAACCACGCCGTAGAGTATGTAGTAAACCACGTTGTAAACTACGTAGTAAACTATGCCGTAATCCTCGTAGTAAACCACGTCGTGTACTGCGCAGTTTACTATTCTAATTTCCGACCCAGTTTACGACGTAGCTTACGACGTGGTGCTACTTAGTTTACGACTTGGTTTACGGCGTAGTTTACGAAGTCGGAATTTTCATTAGGGATTTCTTTTATATGCAAATTATTAAGAGCCTAGTTAGGTAAGCATATAAAATCTGCCCCGACGTGTATCAAGTCTAAATTGATACCATATATTGCCACCTATGAGACACAAAATTCCTCCAAGTCTCAACCTCGATCAAGTATTTTTGTAGGAGTTATGGAAGGGGTAAGAAAAATCAAAAAAGTAGTTGTTCTCCTAAACGGCTTGACCGATTTTGATACGCAAAAAATATGTTGTGTAGGTCGATGGGATCATTTTAAAAAAAATTTAAATTGTTGTACAAAAATAATAGGACTAAAAATTTTTCTGAATTAAAAAAAATTCTAGGTTATGTTTTATAGTTACAGAAACAATTGTTTTCGTGAATATTCCCCGTGTTGTGAGAGGCGAAAAAAAATGTATTGTTCATAATTACATATAAATGTTATAAGTTCTATATTTGCAAACAACGTTGCTGACGAAAAACAGATGAAAAAGAGTTAGTAGCCGGCGAGAACAGTAAACCATAATGGTACACAGTTATACAGTGTCCCGACTACAATTTTAATTTTTCTTCACTATGTCGCACCGCTTCAGAGAATTTGACAAAAATACATATTGAAGAGGACATCTGAAGGAATATTCATGAAAAAAATGGTGGGTTCACTTCAAAACATAAACTAACAATTTTTTTAAATTTCTTTTTAAAATTTCCCCATCGACCTATATAACATATTTTTTACTCATCAAAATCGGTCAAGCCGTTTAGGAGAAAAACTACTTTTTTGATTTTTCTTTCCCACTCCATAACTCCTACACAAATACTTTTTCGAGGTTGAGACTTGGAGGAATTTTGTGTCTCATAGGTGGCAATATATGGTACCAATTTGGACTTAATACATGCGGAGGCAGATTTTATATGCTTACCCGACTAAGCCCTCCCGAGTCAAAATTTCGAGGGCCTCATATGAGCCTCTTGGTGATTTTGAAGCTCATTTGAAACATTTTAAGCCTCCACAACCTCTTTAAAGCCTATTGATAATCGTTAAGTCATCATTTAACCCTCTTTAGCCTCTGTATTTTATTTTTCAACCTCCTTTAACGCTCAGGAACCTCTTCGATCGAGAAGAGCCTCACAGGAACTTTTCCCGTCGTAATGTATGGCCTCATTTGAACCTCTTGAGCCTAAAACGGACGTAAGTCAAGTCTGGAGGCTTAAAAGAGGTTCAAAAATACGAACAAGAAGGCTCTATTAGCCTTAAGGAAAAAATTCTCAGCGTAATACTCGCGCTTCGCGCTCGATTTTTATTTTATATCAATTAGAGCCACACTTGCAATTGAAAATAATATTTTTCATTGATGAACAACAGATATAACTCCTATGAAAAAATGGTCAGTAGCAAATATATAGATCCCTTTGAAATAAACAATTTCGTTTCTCAACACTTTTTCTATATCTGGTATATTTTGACGGGAAAAATTGAATTTCAGATTTTTTGAAAAATGTTTTCTATGTATAAAAGCAGAATCGTTGGTAAAGAATGGCTTGTTAACAAATACACCCTCTTTTTATCGGCCTCAAGAAGTTTACCAAAGCGCATTCTAATCCGATAATTCTTTCGAAAGTTATCGTGCTTACAGATGCCGACGGCGACGACGGCAGACAGACACAATCGTAAAAACCATTTATTCTCACTTAGGGAGTCTCAAAACGTCGTGATTTTATGAAAATTTTTAAAATTATTGTCACATAAAACCAATATCTTCTCATATGATGAGAATGTAAAAATATATATAAATATGTTATATCATACATATATGTAACATGTGTTTTTCCAATACAATACATTACAGAATAATGAGACAGATGTAACTTTTTATATTGATCTGTGATTACCTTTTAAATTTTACGAAATAAGTTTGAATAAAAGTAAAAATGTTGTCTGTATGCAATTCTTTAAAGTTCTATGAAATCTCTTGGAAATTCGATGAAAAATTGTAATGGACATTTATAAGCAAATTTTATATAGGCAACAACTTTTAAAGACTGCGAAGCATCTGAAACAATTTATGAATTGAAATTTGCAGTTTATTATTAGAAATAGTCATGTATGTCAAGCTTTCTGAGTATGAAAATACAGTTTGATATTTCAATTATTTTTTATTACTAAGTGAAGTGATCTCGTTTTTTTTTTTCTGGTCTTACTTTTAAAAATATATTTTTTCTACTAGCGGGTCATAAAGTGCATCATATTGCCCCCTGTGAGGTAAACAAATAAATTTTTTCTTTTAGAAAAAAAATCGTGTGTGACACGGGAAAAACATTAATTTTACTCGCGTTCTTGTTGCCCTCACTTTACGAGAGCATCAAACTTCACAGTCACAAAATAAAATTTTTTTTTCCTAGTTGCACAATATACTATTTTGGCCCCCCAGTAGAAAAAAAATCGTATGAAACACGGGAAAAACCTAATCGCACAATATAATATTATTTTGTAAATTTTAAAGACATTGAATCATTAAAAAAAATGATATTTACCCAATTTGGTTAGAAATAATAGTCTCTTTACAGCAATGTAGAAAATCTATTTTTCTTATAGCGGGTCATAAAGTGGATTTTATTTCCCCGTGCGGGACAAACAAATCCATTTTCGGACACAATTTTTTGAAAAAAAATCATTTGCGACACAGGAAAAACATCAATTTTACGCGTGTGGTTTTACTCGCGAAATAATTTTTTTTTCCTAGTTGCACAATATACTATAAAACGTTTTCGAGTTATTGTGCATAGAAAAAAATTATTACATTAATGTTGGGAAGAGGGAAAATATAGATTAAAATTCCTTTAGCAAATAATCTCGAATACATCAATAAAAAGAGTATTTCGAAGAGGAAAAAATTATCCAGGCTTTAATAAAAGAAGTTAGAGAAAATGAAAAAAAAAATTCTAATCTAATAGGATCCAGTCAAAAAAACGTTCTTCCTATAAAGAAAAATTGCCTTCAGTGTCACGTCAATTGCCCCTACGTAATTAGTAAAGAACTTTTATAAAAAGTTCTGGAGTTGTCGTGCATACAAAAACTCTATTGCGCATACATCTGGACGCCATGGGTAGAAATGTTATTACAGGAAAATAAAATAAATTACAAAAAACTAAATTGGAATTCTATCCAAAAGAAATGATTACTTTTAAAATAAATTATCTTCTACTTGTCTACATTCTTTAATAATTTTATACAAGAGTTGTTTATTCCTTTTGATAAATTGTAACCAATTGTAGAAAATGACATCAAAATAAACAAGAAATTAGATCTGTCATATTATTTTCGTTTTTTGTAAATTATTATATTGGAATGTAAAACTGCATTTCTACTAGTGATATTTGAAATATTTTTTTGATTCATTGAGAAATTTTCACAAAACATCCAAAAGAAAGGAAATAGGAAATAAGAAAATATCTCTAATAGAATATGACGAACAGATCAATAAAAATACTATTTCTTTATGGGAAACTTTTCTCAGGAAACAATTACTCAAGCATTAATAAGAAATCAGAAAATCCCAAACGAGATAAAAATTCCAATCTGATAGCATCTAATGAAAAAATAAGTTCTTTCTATGAAGAAAAATAGTCTTTAATCTAGTATTAATTGCAAAGAACTTCGAAGGGGAATCTTCCTAATATAGTTCATACAATAAAAAAAATAATTACACATATCTAGACACTTACCAAAAAAAAAGAATAATTCGTAAAAATTTCTTATGAAATTTCCTGAAAATTTATGTATTATACAATTTAAAAATTTTCGAAAATAGTAAATTAATAGATGCTTCAGGAACCTTTTTTGAACTCTTAGTGTAAATACATTTTAAGAAAAATGTGGAACATTCTCTAACAAATTGAAGGATAATCCCAAGTAATTTTTCACAGCGTATGTACAGAAAATCATTTTCAGAAATTTCTGCTATAATTAATAATACATTTATTTTTATTTAGTCGGTCAGCTTAAAATACAAATGGGTCATAAATTTTTCCAAAGATATAGTCGGAAATATTTCCGACATAGAACTGGGAATAGTTCCTACTGTTTGGTCGGAGAAATATCCAGTTTATTAGGAAAAATTGATATATTTCATAATTTAAGTGGAAAAAGATCCAAAAAACGTGAACAAATTTCCGTTTTTGTGGAATAATTTCCCTTTTTCATGGGGAAAATTTCCTACAACTTAGGAGATTTGTGAAATGTTCTCACCTTTTTGATATATTTCCTAATAGTTCGGATATAAGTCCGAAAATTCCTCAAATCTATGAAATATTTCCGCTTTCTGTAAATTTAGGTTTTCATATCTAACTTTGCCATTAGTTCACGTAAAGTTTGAAAAAAATAAAAGTATGAATAGTATAAGATAACATCAAATATAAAAGAAGTATAAAGTGTAAAGTTTGAGAGAAATTCTTAAAAGCTTGGTGAAAATACTTCCACCTGACGAAAATCTGGAATAATTTCTAGGGAATTGTAGCCACGCTCAAAAAAAGTTTGGTTAAAATAACAAGAATTCTGGTTAGTACATGTTGAACAATCTTTCTATATTCTATTCACCAGATTTCTGTTCATTTTAATCAGATTTTCTAATTAATTTTAAATATTGTGGTAGAAATTTCGAGAATTCTACACAAACTTATAACTCAAGTTTTATTCAGTTACAATTTTGCGAAATTAAAACAGAATTTTGTAAATTTTCGAACATTTTTAACTGAATATAACTTTAGTTACAAGTTTTGGGAAATTACGGTAGAAATTTCTAACAGTGTTCATGTTACAAAGGTTACATGTTTAAGAACTTCGAGATACACTCTCTAAATCTGAATTAATGAGAAGTCGGTCACTAATTTATTTTAGTGAAAATTCCTACTAATCATTAGTCATTTTTCACTACAACTTTAGTGAAAAATTGAAAATAACTAAAAGAAATAATAAAACATGACTAATGATCAGTAGAAATTTTCACTAAAGCAAATTAGTGACCGACTTCTCACTAATTCAGATTTAGAGAGCAAGTACTAGAATATTCAACACGTTGTAACTGAAAATTAATAATTGTTTCTTAAATTTACTAAGATGTAACTGAATTTTCTGAAACTCTGTCTTAATCTTTAGAAACTCTAACTGAATAAAACTCCAGTCACCTGTTTCGGGAAATTACGGTGGAAATTCCTAACAGTGTACCAAACTGTAACAGAATTTTAATAAAATTTATTATAAAATTACGAAACTGTAACAAAATTTTCAGTTACATGTGACTGCATAAAACTTCAGTAACCCAAAACGTAAAATGATTCCTGTTACAAGTTTCAGAATTTCCAGATACAAGTATCATAATATTCAACACTTTGTGACTAAAAATTAATAATTGTTTCTTAAATTTACTAAGATGTACCTGAATTTTCTGAAACTCTGTCTTAATCTTTAGAAACTGTAACTGAATAAAACTCCAGTCACGTGTTTCGGGAAATTAGAGTAAAAATTTCTAACAGTGTTCCAAACTGTAACAGAATTTTTATAAAATTTGTCATAAAATTACGGAACTGTATCAAAATTTTCAGTTACATGTAATTGCATAAAACTTCAATTACCCAAAACATAAAATTATTCCTGTTAAACGTTTCAGAAATTCCAGAAAGATTATCAGAATATTCAACACTTTGTAATTGAAAGTTAAGAAATTGTTTCTTCAATTTACTAAAAAGTAACTGAATTGTATGAAATTATATCATTAATTCACGAAACTATAACTGTATAAAAACTCGAGCCATGTGTTTCGGTAAATTACGGTAGAAATTTCAAATAGTTTAGTTATTTCAACTACAAATAAAATGTTAAATATATTCTAACCAGACCCTTTTACATTCTCATCCACAATGAGAAGATATTGGTTTCATGTGAAAAATGACAAATTCTCATTAAGCCATTTTTCGACAAGGTGTATACATTATGTTTAGATTTTAAAAAACCCAATTCAAAATAAAACCTTCAATTTTTTAACAAAAATACGTCAGATACAAAAAAAGCCTTAAAATCTAAAATCCATTGCTTAAATAAAGTCTACCATTTTTATTTCCTCTTTGAGATATATGAAAGAAGATAAATTATTTTCATCATCTAATGTATAAGAAAGTTACAAAAATGCATACTGAAAATCGAGCGCGAAGTTCATCTAAAGAAAATAAATCACCAAAATTGTCACCACAACAACGCATTTCCATTTCGATCTCGAGAAACAAAACTTCCCAAGAGGAAAAAATAAAGAAGGGGTTTTTTCTCATGAAGATAAATAGCCTTCACTTCCCCGTTAATCTTCTCTAGGAAATTAGCAAAGGGCTTTAAAAAAATTAGGAAGCCTCCCCTAGACAACAATAAGATGCGGTGTCGAGATAATCTCCGTCTGGGGTGCTGTCTTATCTGAAACCGGCCCTGATTAAAAGCACACTAGAGGAAGGGAAGAAGGGATGAAGGGTAAGGGATAAGGGTACGATGGTAGAATGTAGGGGATACCAAAGCGGGAAATATTGGGGTATGTGGAGAGAGTAAAGAAAGTCCTTTGTGCGCACGTTCGAGAATCATGCGCACGTGGTCTAGTCGCCAATAACATGGGAGAAGAGCCCAAGGCATGCCATCAACCCCTGCATTTCATGACGTAACGTCAGGGGTAACATTCAACCTACACATACACAAGGGTGAATCTTAAAGCGCAGGACTCTCTCAAATCTTGTTTTCGCCTCAAGCTACTTTCCCCGAATACCCCCCTCAATATTCCATTCTTTCTCCGACATTATTCAAACCCTTCCATACATTTCGACTCCACAACTTCTCCTTCCAAATTCTCTCACAGAATTGATTCTGCAATTTTAATTCCTCCAGAATTAATCCTACATATTCGCTGAATCTGTTTGGCCGCCCCATGTGCGGTTTATGGAATGGATAATGGCTGCGGGTATTACAGAGGGTAATTGTGCAATGAATAATGTCTGGGGGTAGTTGAAGTAGCGTTGCATTTCTACTAGCCTTAAATTCGAAACTGGTGAGGGTGAATGGCAAGCGGCCATCACACATCAAATCGTTCCCCACCAAATTTGCGAGTCGAATTATGACGTTCGTTGGCCATGCGCTGGCACACGGTTGCGCCGGTTCCACCTTGTGTTTTCCGCATGCGGGCAGGTGGACTTGTGGAATCCCCGTGCATTGATACGCGACGGTCTCGGTCTGAATGGTTTCAGGATATCTTGCCACGCTGCTCGTGACGGCAGTGACGGCATTGGTGGAGATAGGAACGATCGGTGGGCGTTGCGTTAGGGGTTCAGATTCTCTTTGCGGGAAATTTCTTCCTCAGTTGTGCAGTGGCAGTCGATCTAACCACTAGGGTTTCCACTTCTCTTACAATAACTAACTCTATCACTATTATCACATGCATCCGCATCTAAATACCTAATGAGAAAAACACTCGACAAATATATCTAGAGAAAGAGATCTAGAGAAAATTGTAGATTTAATTCTTATGTGTTGAAATTCACTCCCCTAAGTGTGATCCACGCGGTTTTAATTAACAGGCAAATTCGCAACGTGGCGGGTAAGGGATTAAGCGGCAGTTAATTATAGTCCTTTGATGTACCAAGCATGATGTCCTTTAATGAAGTGAAACTCGTCGCGACAAGGGGAGCAAAAGACTTTTCGGATTCGCGTCGAGTAAAGGTGACTGTTATGAGGAATGTGGGAATATGTAATGCGTGTTCTTGAGGGAAGGGGACATTTGGATTAATGGATTCCCACTTTCGAAAAAGGTTTAGAGTCTGTGAGTGGGGGCACGTGATCCGTTGTATATTATACTTATGCGAAATCGTGCATGGCGTGAAGTATGTAGCTTTCAAGATGATGTAGAGTCTAGCACTTGAGGTGGAGTGCGTATTCAGAGTCTCCTCGTCTCTCCAGATCCATTATTATTCCGGAGACGTGGGGTTTAAAAAGGGTATTGTAAATAGCTTTATAATAGCGTTCGCTCTAATAAGCTTTCCTTATCTGCAATGCCGTCGGATGGTTCGACGTGGCTTGGAACAAATAACTTCTGGTGATCGATGATTGGGGTAACCGGATGTGAGAAAGGAATCGATTTACACTGCCGCAAACATGAAAGGATACGACAGCTTTGGGGGAATGAGTGCGGTGCGGGTCGTTTCCTTTTTATTACTCGTATGTCACGCGCTTGCAGTTTCCAGCACACCTTTCCCGAAACTTCAACTTCCGGAATACTGTGCTTGGAATCTTCGCGTCGAGGGTGCCATAAATTGCGTCTTCCGGCCCCAGCGGAACCATTCTTTGAGAATGAACTTCACGCAAATCGCCAGCGACTACGTGACTTCATTGAACATCGTCTGCGAAAGAAACGAAGATCAAACAACGAGCAAAGAATCCGAAGTTGTTGACGAATTTCTAAGACTTTGGAAGTTACGAGCTCTAAGGCTAACCGCTTGTGACTTTGCCGTTTGGTCTGAAAAGGCGCTTAGTCGTTATCGAGATCTCAGAAATCTAACAATTCAAACTGTCCTCGATAAGCGAGCAAACAAAGAACTAAATCCTTCAAAAGAAGATCCGGCTCTGGTTATGGATGAAAAGGCCTTTATAGGGATTCCACAGATTGAGATGATCGATCTCTCCTGGAACAATATTCGGAGAATACCAGAAAAGACTTTTTGTTCTTTGTCAAATCTTGTCTCTCTTAACGTATCCCACAATTCCTTGGAAGCAATAACGGAACTAGGATTCAGTGACTTCAGAGAGAAAATTGAGCAACCGTGCTTATTAGACATTAAAACGTTAGATGTGTCTGATAATCGAATCAAATTATTACCAGTATTCGCCTTCTCGAAGCTGAGGCGTTTAAACGTGCTCGATTTATCGGAAAACGAGATAAATGTAATCGTGGATAAAGCTTTCCAGGGTCTTAGGTCGTTGAGGACCCTCGACCTATCCAACAACAGAATAAGTGTCCTGCCTGCCGAAGTGTTCAAAGAGGCTGTGAATTCGTTGAAAGAATTAAAGCTGAGAAACAATAGCATCGAATCCTTACCACCAGGTTTGTTGTCTGATATGAATCAACTCGTTGCCTTGGACCTCTCTAGTAATTTGTTAACCAGTACGGGTCTAAATTCCAAGACTTTTTCGGGCTTAATTAGACTTGTTCTTCTTGACATGTCTAGCAATAAAATCGATACTCTTGACCCAGCAATATTCAAGGATCTCTACACACTTCAGATTCTTAATTTACGTTACAATGACATAGCGACGATTCCCGCCGACACGTTTTCACCAATGAGCAACCTACACAGTCTCGAGATCTCCCACAACCGTCTCGAGTACCTCGATGCGCATTCACTGAGTGGCTTGTTTGCATTGTCGCTCTTGAATATGGATTTCAACCTGTTGGAGGACATCCATCCGGACGCATTTCGAAATTGTTCTAGTATACAAGATCTCCATTTGTCGGGGAATAACTTTGAAGTTGTTCCTCTGGCGTTAAAGGACATGCGACTCTTAAGGACCCTTGACTTGGGGGAAAATCGGATTTGTAACTTGGATAAATCTAACCTGGAAGGGATGTCGAATCTCTACGGTCTCAGATTAATGGGCAATGAAATCGCAAACGTCACCCAAGAAGCTTTAATGGAGTTGCCTGCTCTGCAGATTCTAAACCTTGCCAAAAACAAGATAGAATACGTAGAGGATGAAGCATTTTCGATGAATCCAACCTTACAAGCCATTCGTTTGGATACGAATCTCCTTCAAGATATTTCCAAATCCTTCGCCAATGCCTCTAGTTTGCTTTGGCTCAACGTCTCTGACAATCTGATCGATGTCTTCGACTATGGCTTTCTACCAGAAAAGTTGCAGTGGCTCGACCTCCACAAAAATATCATTAAGGATCTAGGAATAGCTCCAGGAGTCTGCAAACTCCAAACCCTGGATATCTCTTTCAACAAGTTGACCAAAATCCAAGGAAAGAATCTGCCCAACTCCCTAGAGTTGATCTTTCTCAACAACAATTTAATCACGTCAGTGGAACCTCAGACTTTCTTCGACAAGGAAAACCTCACAAGGGTCGATCTTTATTCCAATCAGATCTTACGGATGGAACTCTCGGCTTTGCAATTAGCCCAGATCTCGAAGAATCGCTCATTACCAGAATTTTACATTGGGGGTAATCCTTTTATTTGTGATTGCACGACTGAGTGGCTACAAAGAATAAACCAGTTAAACTTGAGGCAACATCCACAAGTTATGGACCTAGAATTGGTTTATTGTAAGCTACCCTATGATCGTCGAAGATCATTTATTCCTCTTCTTGAGGCTAAATCAAGCCAGTTTCTCTGCAGCTACAACACCCATTGTTTTGCTCTCTGCCACTGTTGTGACTTTGACGCCTGCGACTGTGAAATGACTTGTCCCAGCAATTGCGTCTGTTATCATGATGAATCTTGGTCTGCGAATGTCGTCGACTGCTCGAATTCCGGTTACGATAAGATCCCCGGTAGAGTTCCAATGTACGCCACCGAGGTTTATCTCGACGGAAACAATTTCGGAGAGTTGAACTCACACTCCTTCATTGGCAGGAAGAACCTTGAGGTCCTTTACGCTAACAATAGCAATATTGTCGTCATCAGCAACAACACCTTCAGCGGTCTCAGTAGACTCGTTTCTTTACACCTCGAACACAACAAAATAAGCGTCTTTAGTGGAGCAGTTCTGACGCCAATTGAAAACCTAAAGGAACTCTATCTCGAGCATAATCTCCTGGAATTTATCGAGGAATCTACTTTCCTAGCTCTTCGTCACCTGGAGGTTCTTCATCTAAACAACAACCAGCTGAAGACTTTTCCTCTTTGGCAATTGGGTCAGAATCCGTATTTAGTGGATGTTATGCTCTCAGGTAATCCGTGGAACTGTGACTGTTCGTACGTCGATCAAGCGAGTAATTGGATGTTTCTGAATAAAGAGAAGATTAGCGACTGGAGACAGATCACCTGCTCTTTGGGCATTCCCATGATCACTCTCGTGAATGGTTCTGTAGTCTATTGCGCGGCGTTAACTAACACATCATCGACGATCAAGATACGACCCTTCGGGGCATATTTGCCATTGATGTTGGCTATGGGGGTCCTTTCTTTGATACTTATCGCCCTAATTTGTGGGGCCTTGAGGCATAATCGGGTGATTCGAGCCTGGACTGCTAACAGGTACCGGTTCAGAACCTGTTACAAGACTGCAGCGTTTGATGACAGGCAAAAGCCATTTGATGCCTGTATTTCTTATTCAGCTGTTGATGAACCTTTTGTTTCTGGGGTCCTGGTGCCTGGACTTGAAGCCTCGTATAGGCTGTGTTTGCATTATAGGGACCTGGGGGAGGGAAGTGGAATGATGAATGCGATTGCTGAAGCGTCTGAATCTTCCAGACGTACTATTTTGGTTTTATCGGAGAACTTTCTGCAGAGCGAGTGGCTGACGTGCGAGTTCAAAGGGGCTTTGAGAGAAGCTCTTAAACGGAAAGATCGCTCGGTAATTTTGCTACTTGTCGGGGAAGCATGCCCAAGGGACTTGGACAGGGATCTCAAGAAAATCATCTCTTCTCACACGGTTTTGGTGTGGGGCGAAAAATTATTCTGGCGAAAACTGAGGTTCGCTATGCCCGACGTCTCAACTATTCCGGCACTCGAGAGGCCTCCACTTTTGCCAACTCCGCCACCACCACCTCAGATTCGTTGGGCGTAGAGAAACTCTTCTGCAGGTAATTTCACTGAATGACATTTTACCGATTAGAGTTCAGGGAGGGAAGGGTTTTAACAATGTACTTCTGGGTTAACAAGCTGCAAAAACGCAAACTGAGGTAAAAGGCTTTTTGCTTTTCTAGTGAATTCTAGATTCTAAGGGAGGGGAATAGATATAAAGTAACGTGGAAAATGGGCATTTTTTAGAGTAGAGCGTTATTTTTAAGGGAGTTAGCGAAAAAGATAGTGTTTTATAGTAATGGTGATGGGAGTGCGTTATATTTTTATAAAAATTAACGATACTGCGTTACTTTTGTGAAAAATGTAATGGTAAAGTCTACTCTTTTAAATTTTTAATTAAGGGGCGGAAAAAGGTACTTTATCAATTTATATTTTTATACGAAAGTGCGGAACTCGATGAAAATAAAAGAGGCTACCAGAAAATTTTTTGACTCATTCTAGAAAAATAATAAAGTTAGAATCGTAGGTTCTAAAGATGAATGCGGAAAAACTACACTGTTAGAAATGTTCTTCGAAAATTTACAAAAATTTTATTTTACAAAGTTAACGTAAAATTTGAAGATATTTATGATGTTTTGAGTAAAAGTATCTTAAAATTTCGAAAAATGTACCGAATTTTTTGAAATTTTTCTTAACATTATAAAACTCAATTGAATTTTCATAAAATGTATCTTATAACTACCAAACTGTAATGGAATTTTTTTAGAATTGATCATAAAATTACGGAACTGTAACAAAATTCTCAGTTACATGTAACTGCATAAAACTTCAGTTCCCCACCACCTAAAATTATTCCTGTTACAAGTTTTATAATTTCCAGATACATTATCAAAATATTCAACACTTTATAACTGAAAATTAAGAAATTGTTTCTTTAATTTACTAAAAAGTAACTGGAATTTCTGAAAACCTTTTTTAATTTTACGAAATTGAAACTAAATAAAACTAGTTGCGAGTTTCGAGAAATTTCGGTAGAACTTTCTAACAGTGTTCATTTCACAAAGATAACGTAAAATTTGACGATATTTATATCCTGTTTTTGAGTAAAGGTATCTTTTGTGAAAAGTGTACTGAATTTTCTGAAATTTTTCTTAACATTATAAAACTCAATTGAATTTTCATAAAATGTATCTTATAACTACCAAACTGTAATGGAATTTTTTTAGAATTGATCATAAAATTACGGAACTGTAACAAAATTCTCAGTTACATGTAACTGCATAAAACTTCAGTTCCCCACCACCTAAAATTATTCCTGTTACAAGTTTTATAATTTCCAGATACATTATCAAAATATTCAACACTTTATAACTGAAAATTAAGAAATTGTTTCTTTAATTTACTAAAAAGTAACTGGAATTTCTGAAAACCTTTTTTAATTTTACGAAATTGAAACTAAATAAAACTAGTTGCGAGTTTCGAGAAATTTCGGTAGAACTTTCTAACAGTGTTCATTTCACAAAGATAACGTAAAATTTGACGATATTTATATCCTGTTTTTGAGTAAAGGTATCTTTTGTGAAAAGTGTACTGAATTTTCTGAAATTTTTCTTAATATTATGAAACTCAACTGGAGTTTCATAAAGTGTATCTTAAAACTACCAAACTGTAACAGAATTTTCATAAAATTTATAACAAAATTACGAAAGTCTAACAAAATTTTCAGTTACCCAAACCGTATAATTATTCCTGTTACAAGTTTCAGAATTTCCAGATACAAGTATCAGAGTATTAAACACTTTGTAACTGAAATTAAGAAACTGTGTCTTAAATTTACTAAAAAGCAACTGAATTTCCTGAAATTCGATTATAATTTCACGAAACTGTAATTGAATAAAACTCCAATCACGTGTTTCGGAAAATTACGGTAGAAATTTCTATCAATGTAGTCCAATTATAGTACCACTTGGTTTACAGATTTTTTCTTTTAATATGTTGTATTATTTAGATTGATATGGATAGAATTAACATTCACAAGTTAATTCTTCATCTGACACTGTCAATCTTTTTTATCTATAACTGTTAAAGATATTCGAAAATTTAGAAATTTTTTATGTTACAAAGGTAATGTAAAATTGGACGATATTTATTTATGTAACAGAATTTTTATGAAATTCATCATTAAATTACGAATCTGTAACGAAATTTTCAGTTACATGTAACTACGTAAAACTTCAGTTCCCCACCACGTAAAATTATTCCTGTTACAAGTTTCAGAATTTCCAGATAAATTATCATAATATTCAACACTTTGTAACTGAAAATTAAGAAATTGTTTTTTAAATGTACTAAAAAGTAACTGAATTTTCTGAAATTCTATATTAATTTTACGAAATTGCAACTAAACAAAACTTCAGTTTCAAGTTTCGGGTAATTACGGTAGAGATTTCTAAGAATGTAATTCTTTTATGATATAACCTTATTCTTTATAATTTATCTATCGTCTATGTTTATGAATCCATTAATTTTGTTCTATCTAAGATTGCCGTATCGCTTCTAATCTATATTCTTTTTATTCAAATCTCTTCCCTATTGAAAAATCCTATGTAGGATACTGCATAGGATCTCATATAGGATCTTGCATAGGATCCTACATAGCATCCTGTGTAAGATCTTATGCAAGATCCTATGTAGGAATTTGGCATAGGAACTTACATAAGATTTTATCTTAAGATCTTATCTTACATAAGATCTTACATACCCAGCAGACACTGTTACATAACATGTATGTACCTGTTACGTAACAGATTGTAACGGTTACGTAACAGATTGTAACACGTTACATAGCTGGTGATTTACAGGTGAGTCACCTGTGACTCAAAATGTCACACACTGTGTGATGAATTAGTTCTATAACAGCTCTGTAACGCTGTGATGTAATGGGTCTGTAACAGACTTATGTAACATATGTGCTATATTGCTACACAGCATGAATGTAAATATGTTCTATATGTGTTATGCAATTATGTTATATAGAAGTATTGTAAAAGCGATATGTAAATAGTATGTAACGGAGATATGTTAAACAGATATACGATGATAAAATATTGATAATACACAACTCATTTCTGTGAGTCAAATTTTGCACCTTTGTGCTATTTGTCGATTACTGAATATTATACTAAGGGCATGTGAAATTTTACGATAAGAGCAATTTAGTTTACACAAGTTATTACCCACAATTTTTAATTTTTCCAACTATTATTGATGTCGGTATTCGAAAAATTAAAATATCTATATATAATATTAGATGATTGTTACATATCTGATAATAACGTGCATTATACACAATTTACAGAGAAGCATTACACAGTAATGCCGTCTTAGTACACTTACGTAACACTGCAAAGAAATTGTTATAGATCATTCGCGTAACCAAGTTACAGAATCAAAGTTACAGTATTGTCGCATAAAAATTATTTCACACTGTTGCGTAGCTGTTACTAATGTACATTATATACAACTAACATATCTATTCCGTAACATTGTTACATTACCCTTACGTAACAAAGCAACGAAATTATAATAGATCATTTAGGTAACAAAGTTATAGAAAAGATGTCACGTGATTCTTACATAAAAATTACGTAACATTGTTACGTAGCTGTTACTAATGTGCATTACATATAACTCACATAACTATTCCGTAACACTGTTACATTACCCTTACGTAACAAAGAAACGATATTGTTATAAATCATTCGGACAACCAAGTTACAGAATAAATGTTACATGATTCTTACATAATAATTATTTCACATTGTTACATAGCTTTTATTAATGTACATTATACACGACTTACATAATTATACAGTAATGCCGTGACAGTTCACTTATATAACATTATGACAAAACTGTTACAGATCATGTGTGTAACAAAATTAGAGAACGAATTTTACATTGTTTTTCTATAGCATATACATCCCACTGCTACAGAATTGTTACATTCACTCTTTTATTGATCTTTTACATCTTCACGCGGTAACGATCTTACATAACATTGTTACCTTCCCGTTATATAGCAATTACATCACTGAACAATAACAATCGTTACATAACCAGAAATAACTATGTTACCCTTTTGTTACGGAGCGGTTACATAACGTGTTTGCTGGGTAAGATCTTATGTATTTTAAAGTAATAATTTTAAACTTTACATTCTATAATTCAAAATTTTCCGAATAATCTGATCTATATTATTTTCTTTTTATAATAAAAAATATCGTTAAAATGTATTTAGTAACTCATTAATGAAATTCTGCTGCTAGCATCCTGATAGATCAGATTATTCAGAAAATTTTGAATTAGAATGTAAAGTTGAAAATTATTACTTTAAAATACATAGGATCTTATATAGGATCCTATGTATGATCCTATGTAAGATCTTATGTAAGATCTTATGTGTGTTCCTATGCCAAATTCCTACATAGGATCTAGCATAAGATCTTACACAGGATCCTATGTAGGATCCTATATGAGATCCTATGAGGTATCCTACATAGGATTTTTCAATAGGGTTATTCTTTCAATGCTGTTACATCCACCTGAATCCATTTGAATTATTTTTAATCGGCCATCATTCTATCTTTTCTTCAAGTTTCTCGTCTTCAATTTTGGGGTTATCGTGTCTATTTTATTTATCTTTTTTTAAAGATACGTTAAAATTCTTCTAATTTCTTAAATATATCTTTGCAATTCTAATTTTATACAGAGTCTATCAGCGCCTATCAGTTTCTATTATTTTTTTGGTAGTATTGTGGAACTACAATAGTATATACAATTGATCATTTATTTCAAGATAGGAAGAAATACATTTTCATAGCTTTTGATTTATTTAGCCCTTCTCTCTAAAAACATATTTGAACTAAGTCGATCATAAATTAACTTAGATATACAATAAAGACTAGAAAAAAGGCATTATAATATTTTCTCTGTAATTTAATTTGTTTTATAACATATGGAATTTGCCTTTGGAAAATAAATTTTCAATGTAAAATGAAATATTAAAATTTTTTATTTACACATTTTAATACTGATACATACCGGTAATTTTGAAGAAATATTAATTAAAACATAAAGACTGTGAATTTAGGGATAATTATTTAAATTTTTTCAATATAAAAGCACATCAGGCTTTTATTTAAGGAATTATAATTTTTTTGCAAAGTATTTCCGTATGTTTTATAAAGAAGTTAGAAAAACTATTTTGGAATGCAGCATTGTAGCTTTTGTAATTATTATTTGCGTCTCAGAATTCATACATAACACGCCCTGAAATTTGTTTATGAATTGCCAGAGGGTTTTCGTGAATTCTGTATTGAGGAATTTCTCTGCATTTTCTCTGAAATTTCCACTAATTATATATTCCTCAAAATTTCTCCAGGGAGAATGCATATATTACGTAACGACGGAAGTGGGAATAAGTACAGAACGTCACTAAGTATCATAAGGATAAATTAAATTTTAGTTGCTGTCGAAATGTCAATAGATACTTTAATGAATAACAGTTGGAATTTTAATCTTATGATTTCTGACGAGAATATAAGAATCAGGGACTTAGTGAAATTTTGGTTCATTATCCATTTTATCTTATTTAAAAAATATTTTGATCAAAATTTTCTGATCAAATTTTCAAAAAATTTTCATGCAATTTTTTACCTGAAAATTAAATTCGAGTTTTTGTAATTTCTCTGATATTTTCCAGAAAGTTCTATGCATTTTCACTGAATTTTGCATAAAGGTTTAGAAATAATTTCTTTTTGTCTTTTATTTTTGGAAAATATACATTTTCAAAACAGAGTTCTTTAGAAATATTTGCTCCACTTTGAGAAAATTGCAATGTAATTCAGTAATTGATATATATTCAAAATCATCAATTTATCGGTCAAAATTAACTTATATTCTTTGAATATTTGCTTTAAATTTTTTTCTAACAATACTAAGAATCTTCAAGAATTATATAATATCTGTAAATTACGTAATTCCTTTTAGGAATTGTTATATAAAATTAATTTCCTATAAATAAGATTATTGCATCTTTATTAAGGTAGTTGATCCAAATTAATTAGACCTCAGGCAAAAATAGATAATTTTGCTTTCGAGAATAGCAATATTATTATTGAAGGGCTATTTTGGAAGGAAAAAGATTAATTTTCATGAGAAAAAATTTGAACTACAGAAAAATATTTTTCATAGCGCCTCCTTTAAAAATCCGATTTTCGGTTCCTGTAGAGCGGGTTGAAAGTCGCTGTTTCAACCCGCTCCACAGTTACAGCCAATAAAAAATAGTATATTACATTACAAGGGGCGAAACAGAGCGATTGCATGAGTGTGAAGTTTGCTGCCCGAGTGAAACGAGGGCTGCAATCACACGAAATGCTTTCGCTGTGTTTTGTTTCGAGTAATGTATACTATTTTTCATTGGCTATTATATATACTGTTTGTTCATTTCTTTGGCATAGGGTCAGTTTCATCTTATTTTCTTTGATTAAAATTATTATTATTAGATTTAAAAATGCGCAAAAAGAAAAGAAAGAATGCAAACGTTTCGGCCACATATGGGGGCCCTCTTCAGTGCCATAAATTCAAAGATTAATTCAAAATTTCTGTAAAGAATTACAATATAGAAGATAATTAAAAAAGAATTATCATAAAAATTAAAAACTTATCACATAGCTTGCAATTCAAAATGAAGTAGTCCGTGATGCTGCATACTGGACTACTTCATTTTGAATTGCAAGCTATGTGATAAGTTTTTAATTTTTATGATAATTCTTTTTTAATTATCTTCTATATTGCAATTCTTTACAGAAATTTTGAATTAATCTTTGAATTTATGGCACTGAAGAGGGCCCCCATATGTGGCCGAAACGTTTGCCTTTCTTTCTTTTTGCGCATTTTTAAATGTAATAATAATTTTAATCAAAGAAAATAAGAAGAAACTGACCCTATGCCAAAGAAATGAACAAACATTATATGAATTTGGGTTAATACAATAATAGACATGTTACCAAACATGTCAATTTGAAATTATATATACTATTTCATAGCGCCTCCTTTGAAAATCGGATTTTCGGTACCTGTAGAGCGGGTTGAAAGTCGCTGTTTCAACCTGCTCCACAGTTACAGCCAATCACATTCTCAAAAGAGTTGCTATGAAAAATAATATACATTACTCGAAACAAAACACAGCGAAAGCATTTCGTGTGATTGCAGCCCTCGTTTCACTCGGGCAGCAAACTTCACACTCATGCAATCGCTCTGTTTCGCCCCTTGTAATGTAATAGACTATTTATTAATAAATTTTATTTTTGCCCCAACTTTTTTTCTTATCGCTTTTTACCAAATTTTAAAAAATTATATGATTTTAATAAATTACAAATCACTTTTTCAAGAAAAAGATTGCCTACAACTTAACCATTTCCAATTTTCGAAAATTAATAAATTATTATCAAATTCAGAAATTTGTTTACAAAAATTTCGTTATGGAAAATGTTTTTTGATGATTTTAGCCATTAAAGAATTTATTTTTAAAAATCAGAAACGGTGAAGTTGTGGGAAATCTTTTCTCTGAAAAAATGATTCATGATTTATTAGAATCGCATTATTTTTTAAAATTTGGTAAAAAACGATAAGAAAAAAAGTTGGATCAAAAATAAAATTTATTAATAAACTTATTTTTCTGTGTTTCAAATTTTTTTCTTGTAAAATAATCTTTTCTCTTTCGAAATAGCCCTTCAATAATAATATTGCTATTCTTGAAAGCAAAATTATCTATTTTTGCCTGAGGTCTAATTTTCGTGGATGAAAACTACCTTAATCGAAATATATATAAAAAAATATTCATATATAGGCATGTAGAAAATATTATGCATGTCTCAGCTACTTTGAGTTTCACAATATGATAATTTACTACAAATTGTATCAAACTTTACTATAACCTATACCAAAGTTTAATATCATTTTTCGAATCTTTAGTATTTTGACTGAGAAAAATTTCCATTCCGCTGGGAATAATTAACATTGCACCTCAATTTTCCCTAAATTACTGATGTTTTCTAGAATTATCATTATAAAATAAAACATATTTTCTATGGAAAGTATCCCCGTGTATGCTTTAAAAATTTTCCCTCTCGTCATAACAACGTAGTTGTTGAAAAAATATATAGCTCTATCCATAAATCTTTATAGAATTTCACAAACAACTCCCGAGGGATATAAAAACGAGATGTTGACATTCTAAAATATTTGAACTCGGAAATGGAATTTTTGAAATGTTCAAGTCATGTTTGCTGGAAAAAAATTAATTTCACGCATTATTGTCTAACTTGCCTACTTTGTATTATTTTTAATCTGATTGAAGCCCCTTTTTCATAATTACAACGATCATAAATATATTTATGTTATTAGATAATGTATATATGCGAATAAAGCTTCAATTTGAACATTACTATTTTTTCATTTTACAAATAAAATGATTTTATATCGTGACATGTTTCCGCACATGTTCATTGTTTCATTGACCCACAGTGATAACTCTGAGATAATTAATTTGGCATGGGGTCAGATGTTTAAGCAGTTTTCTATGTAATAATCATAGAAATTGGTAAAGGCAAACGTTTCGGCCACAAATGGGGGCCCCTCTTCAGTTTAAAAATGTAAACCTTGTTCGCGTTCTGCCATTGATGAGCAATTTGGCATTCTTTTTTTAATAAAAATTTTTTTAAATTGCGGTCGGTTCGTGTGGAAAATTTTTTTATGTTTCCCGGTTTATTTGTTATCCGGTTTTTTATTCACAGTGAACTCTAAATATTTTTTCGAATCGTGATGCTGCATACTGGACTACTTCATTTTGAATTGCAAGCTTTGAGATAAGTTTTTGAATTCTATGATAATCCTTAATTTCATTATCTCCTATATTCTAATGTTTTACAGAAATTTTGAATTAATCTTTGAATTTATGGCACTGAAGAGGGGCCCCCATTTGTGGCCGAAACGTTTGCCTTTACCAATTTCTATGATTATTACATAGAAAACTGCTTAAACATCTGACCCCATGCCAAATTAATTATCTCAGAAAAATGATTTTAATTTTATTCACTCTACACAAATTAGAGTCAGCAAGTATCCAGAACTTTTTCATTTTTTAAACTAACACATAATTTCTATTAATTTTATATGCGCCTCGTTACATTAATAATGTTCAAAAAATTTTAAAGAAGAAAGGTTCTCTCTTCGTTAACTATTTCAATCTTCATTTTCTCAGTAATAAATTATTCTCAGACACCATTTTCCTGTGCGAAAACTTTCCGAGTGGTCTATTTTATCAAAAAAACTTTTCACTGAGTCACTCAAAAGTTGTTTCTGAGAAAATTCGCATAAAAGCTAACAAGACAATTCTAAACAAAAACTAGTTATAACATCAAAAAATTACACTAAAAAAAAATTCATACTTTGTATAAAGGCTTGTTAAAATTCATAATTTCGTGTAACAATATGTAGTATTTTTCAAAACATCTCAGAATAAATCTGAATGCAGTAATAAACAACATTAAATTTTTTTATTTATTGCTTAACATACTCAAATAATATTGAGTAAAAGTACATGTCTAGATATTATAATAATCTATGTTTCTGTAATGCCTTGCTTGCAAATTCAATGTTAAATGGATTGTCCATGAAGCTGATATAAAAAAATCGTTTCTTGAAAAATACACGCCTTCGTCCACTCGTGAAAATCACCATAAACGTTTCGAATTTCTTTACTAGGTATAGGACAATAGTCTTCTCAAGGAGGAAAAGAAACTCTCAGGATTTATTACATAAAAAAATTTTCGGTCAGCAAAGCCACATGTCTTGAGTCGGTTTTTAAAACAGTTCAGATCATTCTGTGAGAGACTCCGGTATCAAAGTCTTCACGAAAAGTTTAAAAATGTAAACCTTGTTCGCGTTCTGCCATTGATGAGCAATTTGGCATCCTTTTTTAATAAAAATTTTTTTAAATTGCGGTCGGTTCGTGTGGAAATTTTTTTTATGTTTCCCGGTTTATTTGTTATCCGGTTTTTTATTCACAGTGAACTCAAAATATTTTTTCGAATCGTGATGCTGCATACTGGTCTACTTCATTTTGAATTGCAAGCTTTGAGATAAGTTTTTGAATTCTATGATAATCCTTAATTTCATTATCTCCTATATTCTAATGTTTTACAGAAATTTTGAATTAATCTTTGAATTTATGGCACTGAAGAGGGCCCCCATATGTGGCCGAAACGTTTGCCTTGCTTTCTTTTTGAGTATTTTTATATGTAATAGTGAAAATTTTATTCGAAGGAAATAAAAAGAATCTGACCCTATGCCAAAATAACGAGAAATGAACAAAAAATATACAGAGTGTCCAAAAGATCTGGAAATGTTAAAATAACTTCAAAACAATTCATTGTACAAGCGAATGTTCTCCACAGAGAGATTTATTCAACACCGAAGCCTAATTTGAGACAAATCAGGATCAAAATTATAATTTTGAGTGACGACCAACTGTTCTAATATAATATATTATGCAACTAAAGGAAATAAATGTTTTTCCCATGTTGCACACAATTTTGTTTCTAGATGCGAGTCAAAAAATGGATTTATTCTCCCCGCACGGGGCGATGAAATCCACTTTATGACCCGCTAGTAGAACAAATATATTTGTGCACGATAAGACTCAAACGGATCACAACAAAAATTCTATATCACCGTATATAAATATATATGTTTATATATAAAATTAAATCAAAAATTTCTAAAGAACTTTATTTTGAAAATTTTTTTAAATGTAAAATTCAGAGAAAATGTAAAGAACCTGGTGAAAAATATTAGGAAAATTACACAAAGTGAATTCCCAGGTGAAAAATTGCATGACATTTTTTTGAAAATTTGTTCAGGAAATTGCCGAGTTTTTGAATACAATATCAAAATATTCATTATTAATTGTAAAAATGCCCGTGCAGGAATTGTCTCGACTATGCTCTGCTAACGGTCGGGTCCTGGCCGGGCAATAGCCGGGTAACTTTTACCCAACCAGGGCCTGGTCGGGCCTTGCCCGCGCAGTTGTTTGGAAAATTCTCCCCAACCAGGGCCTGGTCAGACTATGGCCACACAATTTGCTTTACGGTTTCCGCCCGGGCACTGGACGGGACCCGACTAGGTCGTCTGCTTGTTTCGAAATTTGCATTTTTATGAATATGCCAACAAGTTTTATAAAAATAATTTATCTATAATATATTAAATCAGATGTTAAAATATATGTGGGACCAAAAATTGTGTAGTAAAATTTAAAAACACAACTTTTGCCAGATATACTTACAGGTTTGCACCCTCATTGAACGATGACAGAAATTTTTTTTTACAAGATAATTAATTATTATGTTTATATTTGGGGTCCTTTAAATATACAATCTGCCATAAACAAACCACTATTGTTTTATTTTCTTGGGCAAAAACTAATCATTTAGTTTTTAAAAAAATATTTTCCATCGTTCAATGAACATTCAGAACTGTAAGTACGTTTTTTTTTTGTTCTGTTTGTATGTTTTGACATATATTCATGTTTAAATAATCAAAAATGTTCTATTTTTGTATCACAAAAGACCATGAAGAAAACTTTGATCACGAAATTCACCAGGACAATAATGAGCAAGAGCCTAATATTAAAAATGTATAATTTTCTGCTTTTATTTTAATATTTTAAAGTAATTTAGAGGGTTACATCTTATACGTATACCTGATCAGGGACTGGCAGGGTACAGACCGGAAACTATCCGGTACCCGATCGAGGATTAACCGGGCTTCTAGCCCGACCGGGGCGCGCTTGATTCCCCGTGACGAAAATGACCGCGCCCTGTCCGGTATACCCGGCCGGGGCCCTGATATTATCCAGGCTGATTATCCGGGGCCCGGCCAGGGCCCGATAAAAACCGGTTCAAATTTCTACACGGGTGTTAACTTTTTATTAAAATATTTTAAAAATAAGATAAAAATGGAAATGAAGCAAAATTTCACTAAGTCCCTGATGCTTATATTCTCGCCAGAAATCTTAAAATTAAAATCTCAACTCTCATTCATTAATGTACCTATTGTATATATATACATATACACAGTAATTCAGAATTTCTTTTGTGATCTGTTTGATTCTTCTCGTGCACAAATATATTTGTTCTACTAGCGGGTCATAAAGTGGATTTTATCGCCCAGTGCGGGGCAAATAAATCCATTTTTCTACTAGCGGGTCGTAAAGTGTATCTTATTTTTTTATTCGTAAAATTTAAGGGAAGTTCGGTACTTATTTTTACAATTTGACTTTTTAGTAGATTCTACTAGAAGTTCGGTTCAGCCAACAGATTTTCCATACGTTTCACTAAGCCTCCAGTGAAATCTAAAAATCACGAATAAATTTGAAATTAGTATATTTTACCGGAAGACAGATGAAACATGCAGAAAATCTGTTCATTGGACTGATTTTTGTTTCTTAATTTACTGAAAAGTAACCAAACAGGGTAAAACGGGATACTTATACCTTTTCAATAAGTCAGAACTGACCTCTCTACGATGTAAAACACGTTCACAATCGTAAACTCATTCATGACTTCCAACTTACTAAATTGCGCATCAAAAAAAACTTTTTCTACTAGCGGCTTATAAAGTGGATTTTATTGCCCCGTGTGGGGCAAACAAATTTGTTTTCTGACCTCCTAGTAGAAAAAAAATCGTGTGCGACACGGGAAAAACATTTATTTTACTCTTGTCGTTGTTACCCTCGCTTTGCTCGGGCATCAAACTTCACACTCGCAAAATAAATTTTTTTCCCTAGTTGCACAATATACTTTTGAAGTTGATATGTCGAAATAATTATTCGAGACGGAAAATAATGTATCTATAATTTTTTATCCGTATGGACCCCAGGATCACGTGGTTGAAATATTTGTACTGAATTACCAAACACCCTGCATATTTATTGTGATAATACACTCGGAGAAAAATGGAATATAAAATTAAGTATCCTGGTTATATATATATAGGACAGCCATCAATATTATAAACTGTATAATTAGAGTGACCCATAATTAATTTTCGAAAAGGAGGACAAAAATTTATTTAAAAAGGAGGACAAAGTAGGACAGAAAAATTTGAAAAGAGGACAAGATAGGACAAAAAAGGGACTATTTTATTAAATGTTATCAACGCTTCATCTTATATTTTTATTTTTGAACACTGATTCATTTTAATTAATAATCTATTGAGTTGAAAGATTATTTTTGAGTTGTTGAGGCTTGTGAATTGATGAAGAAATCGTTAGATGGCATTGAATGATAAAATTTTGTACAAAAAAAGATTTAAAAGTTGATAAAAAAATAAAAATGTATCATTTGAAAAATCCAGACGAAAACCCGGACAAAGTCAAAAATTCTGTAGGACAACTCATACAAGCCCTAAAATGAGGACATGTCCGGGGAAATACGGACGGATGTTGCTTATAATCTATAACTTATTCCTATTTCGTATCTTATTTATATTTTCTCGTACAGAAGTCACCAGGCATGGCGCAGACAGGTGTTGAAACACAAGGCCCGACCGGGCCTGGCCAGGCCCCGATTGTACCCCGGGGGGCTAAGGCCCCAGGGAAATTTCTTCACGGGTTACTATTTATAATCCAGATAGCTGTCCTATAGTTATTCTATTAGAATATCTTTTTTTATACTCCATTTTTCTCAGTCTGCGCACATGAACCTTTTTCTATATTTGTCTGTTGATCTACATTTACACCTTTTCTTTTAGAATCACCTCTTTTTATCCCAACCTATCACTCGTCAACCCAAGTCAATTTTCTATCCTTCTGTCAATCTTAATGTGCGTCTTCCGTTCCAAACAATTTATTTCCTTTTTTCTTATATAATTTTTTCAACATGCAAATTTTCAGTTATATAAATAAACGTGTGATGTAGAGTTTTGATTAAAAAATAAGGGCGAAATGTTTTACAAACTGAATCATAGAAAACGATTGAAATGGATAGGCCAGTGATAAACTGGTATAGAAAATAGGGAATACAAAATTATGAGCCGTACTTTTCATAGAAAAATGGATCAAATAAGATAAAATATGATAGAAAAGTAAATAAAAATAATATAAAATTGCGGATAGAAAGGGATAAACATGAATAGATTAAGAATACGCTTTGATAGTAACTAGTATACAAAAAATTATGAAGAGATGTTTCAATTAAAAAAAATAATGATCATAAATAAAAAAGATTTGAAACTGATAAGAACATTTTAGATAAAAATGAATAGGTGAGACTTTTGATAGACTGCAAGAGTAGAAAAGAATTGACATTAATTAAAAATGAATAAATTTGTGTAGATTTCTTCTATGCATTTCAATCTTTGTGATTAAAAAAATTTTAGTCCTATTATTAAAACATTTGTTATAAATGTTATGAATAATTATGTAATATGACAGTGGTAATTGAAATTCATAACAATTCATAAAAATTCCATAAAATACATTTTATGTGAAAATTATTGGAAGGTTTATTGATAGTGAAATTCGCACGAATGATTCTGCCCTAAAGCTGGAAGAGAACAATTTGGTCGTAAAAAAGAGTCAGAAAAGTTTTACACTGAAACCTGAACAAATCAAACCGACAATCTAAAGATATTATTATCGCTTTAATTCCTGCGAATAACTTCTCTGCGTTAATTTGAAACTTATGCACTTCGATTGAACGTCATTGATAAGAGTTGGATTTTTTTCTTTTTAAGATAAATTTTCCATAGACCGATGTTTCAAACATTTTATCTTGAATAAATCATTTTATAAATCGACAGTTAAGTTCCGAATCGTTTCCTCAGGTATAATACAAATCGTCATTACTTTTTATTTTCCAATCGAAAATCATATCAATCAGATCTAGATTTTTATACGTTTTTTTAAATCGATTTTAATCGTTTCATGAACCGTACAAAGTTAAACCAGTTGAATTAATAGGAAAGTTAAGCTTCAGTATGATTAAAACCTATTAATAAAAAAAACATTTCATCCCGTGCAGAAATTTTCTCGACTATGCCCTGCTAACGGTCGGGTCCTGGCCGGGCAATAGCCGGGTAACTTTTACTCAACCGGGGCCTGGTCGGGCCTTGCCCGCGCAGTTGTTTGAAAAATTCTCCCCAACCAGGGCCTGGTCAGACTACGGCCATGCAAGTTGCTTTACGGTTTCCGCCCGGGCACCGGACGGGACCCAACCAGGTCGTCTGCTTGTTTCGAAATTTGCATTTTTATGAATATGCCAACAAGTTTTATAAAAATAATGTATCTATAATATATTAAATCAGATGTTAAAATATATGTGAGACCAAAAATTGTGTAGAAAAATTTAAAAACACAACTTTTGCCAGATATACTTACAGGTTTGAACCTTCATTGAACGATGACAGAAAATTTTGTTTTACAAGATAATTAATTATTATGTTTATATTTGGGGTCCTTTAATTATAGAATCGGCCATAAACAAACCACTATTGTTTAATTTTCTTGTGCAAAAACTAATCATTTCGTTTTCAAAAAAATATTTTCCATCGTCCAATGAACGTTCAGGATTGTAAGTACGTTTTTGCCACTGAAGTTGCAACCATGTTGTCTTAACCTCAAAGTTTTCGTGCATGTTAACATTCTTGGGAATTCACTGTAAATTGTAACGTATAGTATCGGTTTAAATAATGGATAAACGTATTCGTGATGTAAATCATAGGCATTCTAAGAAGCGCAGGTTAATAAAAAATAGTTTAATTTTACATGATTTAATCGATATCGACATAGATGATTTTGATAGTGAAATTGAGACTCCCATTACACCTTTGGGTAAGTTCTGTTTGTATGTTTTGACATATATTTATGTTTAAATAATCAAAAATGTTTTATTTTTGTATCACAAAAGGCCATGAAGAAAACTTTGATCACGAAATTCACCAGGACAATAATGAGCAAGAGCCTATTATAAGTGAAGATCTTGCTGATAAAATTCAATACATTCAACAAATGAACTTGATTTAATTCAAAGATTTGTCGCAACAAATATATTATGTATGACTAATAAATAGCAATTAAAAATGTATAATTTTCTGCTTTTATTTTAATATTTTAAAGTAATTTAGAGGATTACATCTTATACGTATACCTGGCCAGGGACTGGCAGGGTACAGACCGGAAACTATCCGGTACCCGATCGAGGATTAACCGGGGCGCGCTTGATTCCCCGTGACGAAAATGACCGCGCCCTGTCCGGTATACCCGGCCGGGGCCCTGATATTATCCAGGCTGATTATCCGGGGCCCGGCCAGGGCCCGATAAAAACCGGTTTAAATTTCTACACGGGATTCTCTCTAAAAAATTCGATTTATTAATTTTTATTAAGTTTTTTAAACTTTAAATAACATTTGTTATAAACACTACATGATACTTGACGGGTAAAAGATTTTTCGGGACATAAATACAGTATTGGCACTAAGAAAACTCAAAAATACGTCAAGTAATATCAACCTGATATACCTGGCCTTACTTTTTCCAAAAAATGGAAGAGTGCCAACGACTGAGAACTTGAAAAAACGCATTAGGACCAGTCGTTGGCATTTGGATGCCAGGATTGGAAACGCTGCATCTGAATGATATTAAATTTTGTTGGCATTCTCTCAAAAACAAATAAATACATCTTTTTATTACATTTTGAAATTTCCTTGAATTATTATTAAAAAAAGGTTAGATGCTTTGCGCACAGCATCGCAAAGGAAAATATATAAAAATCTTTCAGCCGCAGACGTTATCAAAGAACTCAGTAAACACGTTCAGTACTTGTTATGTAACCAAAGGGTAACACTGTTTTTTAACAGAGGTTGCAGTGACGTTATGAAAATAATGTGTAATAATAACTTTACATTATTTTAGTGAAAAATTACAATCTGGTGATGCAATAGTTTCCGAATATTATTACTTAAGAATTTTTAAATAAAGTTACAAAAAAGTATTTGCAGGACGATAAAGTAAGAGTCACTTTCATGCAATTGTTATGTAATTGTTATATGATACTTTTGTAAAAATATTGTTCCACAAGTGTTATATTTACAAAAATAAGATACCTTGTGTAATTTTTCCATGGGTGCTACATAACTTTTCACTTTCTGCAACTGTGGCACTCACGAAATAATATTTTTATAGAACTATTATATAACAAATACGTAACAACAGTAAGATATATTTTACTAATCATGAAACATGATGTAACACTTATAGAACAAGTATTAGTTGCTTGTTATCTAACTGTGACATGAATAAAATGAGACTTAAAGGAACTGTTACACCGTTAGAAATGTTCGGAAATTCATACAATTTTTATATTATAACGGTAACGTAAAATTTGAGAATATTTATGATGGTTTTGAGTAAAATTATCTTAAAATTGCGAAAAATGTACTGAATTTTCTGAAATTTTTCTTAATATTATGAGACAACTGAATTTCCATAAAGTGTATCTCAAAACTACCAAACTATAATAACAGAATTTTATTAAATTTCATCATAAAATTACGAAATTGTCACAAAATTTTTATTTAGATGTAACTATGCAATATTAAACACTTTGTAACTGAAAATTAAGTAATTGTTTCTTAAATTTACTAAAAAGTGGCTAAATTTTGTGAAATTTTATCTTAATTTTACGAAACTGTAACTAAATAAAACTCCAGCTCATACAAAAGAAATAATTACACACATCTAGACACTTTCAAGAAAAAAGAATAATTCGTAAAAATTTCTTTTATGAAAATCAAGAAATTTTTTATTACATTTACTTAAAAGTAACTGAATTTTCTGTGATTCTGTTTTAATTTTAGGAAATTGTAACTGAATAAAACTTTAGTTACAAGTTTCGGGTAATAACGGCAGAAATTTATAACAGTTTTCATGTTACAAAGGTAACGTAAAATTTTACGATATTTATGAAGTTTTTAAGGTAGTTTTCATCCAAAAAAATTAGACCTCAGGCAGAAATAGATAATTTTGCTTTTTAAGAATAGCAATATTGTTATTGAAGGGCTATTTTGGAAGAGAAAAGATTATTTTACATGAAAAAAATTTGAGACACAGAAAAATAATTTTATTAATAAATTTTATTTTTGACCCAACTTTTTTTCTTATCGCTTCTTACCAAATTTAAAAAAATTGTGCGATTCTGATAAATCACGGATCATTTTTTCACAGAAAAGATTTCCCACAACTTAACTGTTTCTGATTTTTAAAAATAAATTCTTTAATGGCTGAAACTATTAAAAAAACATTTTCCAAAACGAAATTTTTATAAACAAATCGTATAATTTTATAAAATTTGGTAAGAAGCGATAAGAAAAAAATTTGGAGCAAAAATAAAATTTATTAATAAAAATATTTTTCTGTATTTCAAATTTTGTTCCTGGAATTTAATCTTTTCTCTTCCAAAATAGCCCCCCGAGTCGAAAAATCGAAGGCCTCATTTGAGCCTCTGCGACATAATTTTGAGGCTGAAGAGGAGTAAAAGAGGTTCTTGTTCGTATTTTTGAACCTCTTTTAAGCCTCCAGACTTGACATACGTCCGTTTTAGGCTCAAGAGGTTCAAAGGAGGTCATACATTACGACGGGAAAAGTGCCTGTGAGGCTCTTCTCGATCGAAGAGGTTCCTGAACGTTAAAGGAGGTTGAAAAATAAAATACAGAGGCTAAAGAGGGTTAAATGATGACTTAACGATTATCAATAGGCTTTAAAAAGCTTGTGGAGGCTTAAAATATTTCAAATGAGCTTCAACATCACCAAGAGGCTCATATGAGGCCCTCGAAATTTCGATTCGGGCCTTCAATAATAATATTGCTATTTTTGAAAGCAAAATTATCTATTTTTGCCTGAGGTCTAATTTTCGTACATCAACTATTTTAAGTAAAGGTATTTTAAAATAGCGAATAATGTACTGAATTTTCTGAGATTTTTCTCGATATTATTAAACTGAACTGAATTTTCATAAAATGTATCTTGAAACTAGTAAACTGTAACAAAATATTTATGAAATTTATCATAAATTTACGGAAGTGTAACAAAATCTTCATTTACGTGTAACTGCATAAAACGTCAGTTACTCGAAACGTAAAATTATTCCTGTTACAAGTTTCAGAATTTCCAGATACAAGTATCAGAATATTCAACGATTTGTAACTAAAATTAAGAAATTGTTTTTTAAATTTAGTAAGAAGTAACTGGATTTCCGGAAATTATATCTTAATTTTACGAAACTGTAACTGAATAAAACTCCAGTTACGTGTTTCGGGAAATTACGGTAGAAATTTCTAGGAATGTAACTGCATAAAACTTCAGTTACCCAAAACGTTAAATTATTCCTGTTAAAAGTTTCAGATTTTCCAGATACAAGTATCAGAATATTCAACACTTTGTAATTATAAAATAAAGAAATTGTTCCTTAAATTTACTAAAAAGTAACTGAATTTACTTAAATCCTATCTTAATTTTACGAAACTGTAACTGAATAAAACTCCAGTCACCTGTTTCGGTAAATTATGTTATAAATTTCTAACAGTGTAAATTAAAATTATGTAACAAATAAAATATGTACAAATTTAAATTAAAACAAATAACTACTTCTTATTATTTCTTTAATTTAAAAAATCATATAAATATTATACAAAATTATTAACTTGGGTGAGCTTTTTTACAGTTGGTAATTCCAGAGCGATAAATTACATGTGCTTTCAGAAATGAAGTAAAGGTTAGAAAGTGAGGAAAATGTTTTACAAGAAACGTTCCACTATTTCCTTTCAGCTTTAATGTTTTTCCCTCGCTCTCTTTTTTGCCGTGAAAGCTCCGGCGAAATATAAATAGAAGTGAGAAAATTTTGCATCAGTAATATACACAGACGGTATTTTCTTCATTCTCCCAGGATCAGGAATCCAGCCCAGCGGTTAGTAAACTCCGAATAATTCGAGTTTGCGAGACTTTGTGACCAGCATTAATGAAGCTTTCTATAGAACGCATGCGACCTTTGTAAACAAGAAATTACAGGAGAAAAATCAGGCGCGCCTGGATAGAAACTAGAGCAGTTCCCTGAAAGTCTCGTAAGCTTTCCAAAGAACTGTTCGGGGGACCTGCCGCTTTGTACTATCAAAGAACGGCTCCTGAATGTCCCTGGAATTCATCCAAAGAGATGTCTGGGGAACATTTACGGGCGCTTTGTGCTATCAGGGCATTCATCCGATGTTCGGTCGTTTCGCAATATCGATCCTACAAGTCATTGAGTGTTGCAATGGCAACATATGGTATTCATGAACGTTGGGCTGAAATTCCCTCTTTTTATTTACTTCAAAGGGTCCAGATATATGTACATTTTGCCATCAAATATTATTTTAAGCTCCGATGCGATACTCTCCAAACGCAACGCTCGTCAGTTACGTGTCCAATTAAACCAGATTACCTGCTCTCTGTCTCGCCTTTCTTGTCTTTTTTCTTGTCCATTATATCCAAGCATAACGTTATTTGGAAGAGATCGTTTTTAATTAACGCAGTATGGAGAAGGAAGTACAATTTATTTGATTTATAAAATTTAGTTATTATATCAAATATTTACTAGTGTGCTCCGAATAAATGGATATTCAACAATATGACAAGCATCTTACACTGAGAGAAAGTATTAGTCGTGGTTACCCATTCTTTTTTGTAAAAAAGGGTCATAAGTATGTTTTTACATTCTCATCATATGAGAAGGTATTGGTTTTATGTGAAAAATGACTTTCGAAAATTTCATCAAATCTTTACGTTTTGAGACCCCCTGAGTCAGAAAAAACGGTTTTTACGAAAGTCTCTGTCTGTCTGTCTGTCTGTCTGTCTGTCTGTCTGTAGTAGGTTGTGTGTGGTATAACTCTCGATAGAATTATCAGATTGAATTGAACTTTGGCACACTTTATTGGAGCCGAAAAAGTAAGGACAAGTTCGTTAACCAGCCACATCCAATCAAAATTGAGGAAACTAAACTATTTTTTGAGTTTTTGAAAAAATCAAAGATTTCAATACTGGTTTTTGATAGTGCTCATAAATCTCTACAAATTATCCTGATAACATTTTTTGATTAAATCAAAATTAGAAATGTTACAGCATATTAAAACTTGAAAAAAGTCAATATCAAAATTCCATTTTCCAGTTAAATTATACGAGATACGAAAAAACGTTATGATACAATATTATTTTCTACATAAAGACCTACAAATTTGAATTGTAACATTTTTTCATTAGATGCATATTTTTCTCTTTAATTTAAAAAAAAACTATTGAAAATCCAAATTTCAATTTTTTAACAATAATATGTGAAATACGAAAAAAACGTAAGAATACAAAGTTGTTCGTTTCAAACAGATCTACAAATTTTGTCTCACACAGTTTCTGATAAAACATATATTTTTCGTTTCAATTCCAAAAAATACGATTATAATTCAAGAATTCCATTTTTTAGACAAAATATATGAGATACATAAAAAACGTTTAGATGAAAAATTATTTGCCTAAATGAAGTCTACACATTCTTATTAAGAAATTTCTCGACAGGGTGTATATTTTATGTTTTGATTTTTAATATTGAAACAATTCGATTTTTTCCACCAAAATATATGAGATACGAAATAAGCGTTGTTCTGCAAAATCGTTTCCTTAAATAAAGTCTACAATTTTTTTTCCTTTTTGAGATATTTGGAAAAAAAAAATAAATTATTTTAATCATGTAATGTATTAAAAAGTTACTGAAATGTATACAGAAAATCGAGCGCGAAGCATGAGTGTCATGATGAGAATGTGTTCCTTAAGGCCGATAGAGCCTTAAGTAAATTGAATTTCCTGTTTCAGTTTAACCCTTTAACGCCCAGATGTGCAGAATTTTCACGTTGACTACAATGTCGTACCATTTATAGAAAAGAGATGAAAAAGGATCGGAAACTCCATATCCTACCGTTTTTGGGGTCGCTCTTTCGAATGGCACAGTCAGAATTCTCAAAAAATCACGCTAAAACCTTTATTTTCCCAAAAGTACCCAAAAAAACGCTATTTTTGGGGTACGATTTTTTTTTTAATTTAAATTTTGACTATGTTCCTGACACTTAGGCAACTTTTAATTTATCAGAAACGTGTTCTCGAGACTTGTACTTTTAAAATATGCATTGAAATATTTTGTTTTTCTTTGTTCTCTAATTCAAAATGGCGTCTGGACGTTTGAAATTGTTTGAAATTGAGAATATTGATTCTATTTCGGATTTTCCAGGTTACTTTGTAGTGTGATCATACAAATAAGTTATTTCGAGTTTTGTCTCACCGATTGTTATTGGCGGAAGCAATATTAGCCCATAAAATTGAAATTCAAGATGGCGGCTGCCATGAAGCTAGTAGAAATGCGTATATTTCGAGTTTTATTACAAACCAGGATGGTGTAAAATTTGCCAATTAGCAATCTCATAGGTTTTAGTCATCACTTAATTCGAATGTTAGGTGAGTTTTTCGAAATTTAAAATGGCTGATCCAATATGTCGGACCCGTTATGTAAAATTTAATATTCCTGAAATAAAAAAATACTGCCGCATTCTACAAAAAATTTAAAATCAAAATTATTCTTGATGTTTTGATTACAAGAGTTGTTTTCGAGAAAAAAATTCCAAAATTATGAGGCTTGCCGAAATTATGAGGAATTTGAGTTTGTTTTTAAAATAGACATTTAATGGATTTTTAATGTAAGATAGAGTTTAGGCAAATATAAAATGAAGGCGAATTTACTAAATCTCAAAAATGTATTAGTGTCTCTTTCACACCCTACAATTTATCTATAAATGTTCATCTACTTCTAAAGCATAATTAGTAAGTTACACCAGCATCAGAATGACATATTATTATAAGTAAGTTTCATGTATGATTCATATGAACATTATTTTGTAAAATATTAGCAAAGTCTGAGACAAAAAATATAGATATATGTAAATTTTGAATAATTTCGGGAAGCCTTATAATTTTGGAATTTTTTTCTCGAAACCACTCTTGTAATCAAAAAAACATCAAGAATAATTTTGATTTTAAATTTTTTGTAGAATGCGGCAGTATTTTTTTATTTCAGGAATATTAAATTTTACATAACGGGTCCGACATATTGGATCAGCCATTTTAAATTTCGAAAAACTCACCTAACATTCGAATTAAGTGATGACTAAAACCTATGAGATTGCTAATTGGCAAATTTTACACCATCCTGGTTTGTAATAAAACTCGAAATATACGCATTTCTACTAGCTTCATGGCAGCCGCCATCTTGAATTTCAATTTTATGGGCTAATATTGCTTCCGCCAATAACAATCGGTGAGACAAAACTCGAAATAACTTATTTGTATGATCACACTACAAAGTAACCTGGAAAATCCGAAATAGAATCAATATTCTCAATTTCAAACAATTTCAAACGTCCAGACGCCATTTTGAATTAGAGAACAAAGAAAAACAAAATATTTCAATGCATATTTTAAAAGTACAAGTCTCGAGAACACGTTTCTGATAAATTAAAAGTTGCCTAAGTGTCAGGAACATAGTCAAAATTTAAATTAAAAAAAAATCGTACCCCAAAAATAGCGTTTTTTTGGGTACTTTTGGGAAAATAAAGGTTTTAGCGTGATTTTTTGAGAATTCTGACTGTGCCATTCGAAAGAGCGACCCCAAAAACGGTAGGATATGGAGTTTCCGATCCTTTTTCATCTCTTTTCTATAAATGGTACGACATTGTAGTCAACGTGAAAATTCTGCACATCTGGGCGTTAAAGGGTTAAACTGAAAAAGAAATTTAGTGAATTTGAGAAAATGAGTAAAATTCACATCATCTTTAATATTATAAAATTGGTTTGAGCTTCAGTATTAATGTATAAAAAATAAACTTAAATGTATGCGAATAGCACAAGACCGAGCGCGAAGCGCAACGATCACATCACGCGCCCTAGGCGCGTTTAAATTTGCGAGCTGCGCGCGAAGCGCGCGATGAGAATTTGCCCGCGAAGCGGGCAGATTTTTTTACTCTGTATCATCTAAACACCTTAGTCCTTACAGCTAGAATAACTGAGTAGCAATGATTAAAATTTTTAGTAAAACTTACAAAATCCGATTAGTCGGTTCGTTTTGTGGACGGGACTATTTTCATCCATTTACACATTGTATCGATCTTATAATAAAAGTTACCAATACGTTTTTGTAAAACTTACTAATTGCGTTAATTGCTATTACTATATTTGTCCAGTTTAGTTATCACAAAAATATATATTTTTCCGACATAACTAAGAATCGTTGTATTCAAAACTATTCCAATATCTTAATGATTTTTTTCATCCGCGCATGATTAAAATAGTAATTCCAACTTTGAATAAAATGTTAAAATCATTCAATCTATTTTATGTCTGTTAAAGTCGATAGAAATTTTCTTAGGTTAGAATTGTTTAGGAGAAAAATTTTTTTAATTATTTTTTTTCAAAATGTATCAAAGGATGACAATTATTGACATGTTTTTTATTACAAACTGCACAAAAGTTTGAAATTATACTTTGCAATCACCATGATTTAATTCTTCTCATTTTGATGAAAAACAAAAACAAAATTTCAAGAAATTAATGTATATAACAATTTCAAAACCATTCAAAACAGTTGATAAGCAGATAAAATCTAATTCGTCTGTACAATTATTTCTTGAAGTTTACTATTACCAAGGAATTGCAAGTCATTTTTACACACGGAATATTGCATATAGAAAAAAAATATTTACATTTTCCAAACTAAATAAATTTGATGATTTTTACAAAAAAAAATTAGTACTGCTTACTAAAAATATATAGTTGCGACCTTTTAGTCAGCACAACTAACAGAATTTCTCACAGTGTATATACACTACCGGTCAGAATTGTGAGACCACCTGTTTTTCGATAATTGCTTAAATTATCTTAATTTTAATTATGCGAGTGGAAAAATTTGTTTTCTTGATTAAATTCAAAGCTATTAAAATTCCTTATAAAATGAGCCCAGCATGAAGTCGTTTGGTTAAATTTTGAAGAAATTAATGCAGAAATAGTCAAGATTTCAATGATTTCTTAAATTTTAAATAACTTTCGAAATAATGAACATTTTTTAATGTTCTTGGACTCATTTTGAAGCTAAATTTCTACAAAATCGAACCAAATTATTAGCATTCATTTGTAATATTTTTCTTACAGAGTGCACGAGGTTAAAGTTCAAATAAAAAACTTGGAAAAATTACAATATTGCTTTTGCTGAGAAAAACATTTTTATAAGATATATAAAACATATAATCATGAAATTTCTATAGAATGCCCTTGAAATATATATTCATATAATCTTTATTATGATTTACCTACAGATGAAATGTTTTCAAATTTTCCCTACTTTTTTGTTACAATTTTAATGCTTTGCATTATGCAAGAAAAAAAATTATACATTTATATTGAAAATTTACTGCAATTATGTAGAATCTTAGCTTAAAAATGAGCCCAAGAACATTAAAAAATGTTGATTCTTTCGAAAGTAATTTAAAATTTAAAAAAACATTGAAATTTTGACTTTTTTTCAACAACTTATTCAAAATTTAATGAAACGACTTCATTCTGGACTCATCTTAAAGATAATTTGGATGGCTTTTAATTTATTAAGAATACAAATGCCATCACTCACAGAATTAAAATTAAGATAATTTAAGCAATCATCGAACGATAGTTGATCCCACAATTCTGACCGGTAGTGTATATTCAGGTTTATTATCTAGATATTTAAGTGTAATATCTGAATATTCGGTATTACTGTCTAAGATAGTGAAATAGGTTCACTATTAGAAATTTGTACCGCAATTTTCCGAAATAGGTGTTTGGAGTTTTATTTAGTTATAGTTTCGTAAAATTAAGATATAGAATTTCATAAAGTTCAGTTAATTTTCAGTAAATTTAAGAAACAATCTTTTAATTTTGAGTTAAAAAGTGTTGAATATTCTGATAATCTATCTGGAATTTCTGAAAGTTGTAACAAGAATAATTTTACGTTTTGAATAACTGAAGTATTATCTGATTTTTTCAAATCATTTCAATCGAAAGGTCCTAGGCTCGATACCCAGCGGAGTGGAAGCGTTCCTTTTTTCACAGGAAATTTCTTCAATAACTGAAGTTTTATGCAGTTACATGTAACTGGAAATTTTCGTTACAGATTCGTAATTTTATAATCAATTTTATGAAAATTCTGTTACACACGGACAAAAATGGATATTCAGCTGTAATATCAGAGATATTCATATTAACCTATTTTAATATTTAAGACAGTAAAACTAAATATTCAGATATTACAGTTCAATATCTAGATATTACAGTTCAATATCTAGATATTACAATTGAATATACTATTTATACTATTTCTTAATTTTCAGTTGTAAAGTGTTGAATGTTCTGATAATGTATCTAGAAATTCTGAAAGTTGTAACAGGAATAATTTTACGTTTTGGGTAACTGAAGTTTCATGCAGTTATATGTAACTGAAAATTTTGTTAGTTTCGTAATTTTGTGATTAATTTTATAAAAATTCTGTTACAGTTTGGTACATTCTTAGAAATTTCTACCGTAATTTCCCGAAACACGTGACTGCAGCTTTATTCAGTTACAGTTTCGTAAAATTAAAAAAGAATTTCAGAAAATTTAGTTAATTTTTATTAAATATAAGAAACTATTTCTTAATTTTAAGTTACAAAGTATTGAATGTTCTGATAATGTATCTGGAAATTCTGAAAGTTGTAATAGTAATAATTTTACGTTTTGGGTAACTGAAGTTTTATGCAGTTATAAGTAACTGAAAATTTTGTTAGTTTCGTAATTTTGTGATTAATTTTATAAAAATTCTGTTACAGTTTGGTACATTCTTAGAAATGTCTACCGTAATTTCCCGAAACACGTGACTGAAGCTTTATTCAGTTAGAGTATCGTTAAACGAAGGTAGAGTATCAGAAAATTCAGTTACTTTTTAGTAAATTTAAAAAACTATTTTTTAATTTTAAGTTACAAAGTATTGGATGTTCTTATAATGTATCTGGAAATTCTATAATTTGAATCAGGAATAATTTTAAGTTTTGTATAAGTGAAGTTCTATGCAGTTACATGTAACTGAAAATTTTGTTAGTTTCGTAACTTTATTATGAATCTAAATAAAATTTTGTTACAGTTTGGTAGTTTTAAGATAAATTTCTTGAAATTCCAGTTGAGTTTCATAATATTAAGAAATTGTCTAGATAATTCAGTACATTTTTCGTAATTTTAAGATATCTTTACTGAAAAACATCATAAATCATAAATTTCCGAAAACTTCTAACAGTGGTCATAATCTAATATCTTTAAATATTACAGCTAAATATTTAGACATTAGAACTGCATATTTACAGTGGGTTGCCAGATTATTATACTCACCTTGTTTTTGTTGATCGCATCAAATCTCCTATTATTAAAAATATACATATTAAAATTTTTTCCTAAAAGTAGCATGAAAGGCTTCAAAATCATGCATAAATCAACCACAAGATGAACTGTTTTTGACAATTTTTAGGTACATATTGTGAAAAATGTCCAAATTTCAAACTTTTCTTAAATTATGAATAACTTTTGAAATAATTGATGTTTTCAGATGTTCTTCGACTCATTTCGAAGGTGAATTTACGTAAAATGAAGAAAAACGTGCCGAAAAATTGGATTAATTTTTCCCTAGATTCTGAAACCGTCTAAACTTAGAACAAAAAAAGCGTGAACATTGAAAAAATTGTAATACTCAAAAAAAGGATTTTGAAAATACATAAAATTGATAACCCGAATGAATGAATTCAATTTTCTTGAAAAATTAAATATGATTATTTGTACTATTTTTCTTGAATAAATTTGCAAGTTTGGATTTTTACGCATTTTTCGAGACCTTTTCAGAATCTAGGGAAAAATTAGTATAATTTCTTGGGACGTTTTTTTACATTTCACATAAATTTACCTTTAAAATGAGTCGAAAAACATCTAAAAACATCAATTATTTCAAAATTCATTCATAATTTAAGAAAAGTTTAATATTTGGTCTTTTTCACAATATCTTCCTCAAAAATGGACAAAACATTTCATCATGAGGTCGTTTTATGCATAATTTTGACGTCTTTAATGTTATTTTCAGTGACAAATTTTAATAAGTGTATTGTCAATATTAGGAGATTTAATGCAGCTAACAAAAACAAAGTGAGCATAATAATTTGGCAACCCACTGTAAAATGCTTCTCGCATAGTTGAATATTTAGATATTGATCCTGAATATCCATTTTTCTCCCTGTGTATTTTTGATATATGGGGTGTATTAAAAAGTCTGAAAGCGATCGAATGTCTCGTGCAGGAAGCATTTTAATTTAATTTATAAGTTTTCAGGATTTGTTGAAATCTGCTCATCTGATAATTCTAGTAAAATCATAAAACTTAATGATCGAATTGTTTATGTTTGAAATTCTCTTTGCAAGATGATATTCGAACATTCCTAGAGTTTTTGGACACTCTGTTTACCCATATTCTGTCAATTTGTTTCCCAGTAACAATGTAAATGATAAAAATATTGAGTTTATAATATCTCATGAAAAAAGCGTTTTTTTACATCCTCAACAAACATGTTCTGTAACTGTTAAGTAAATGATTAGAGCTGTCGTTGCTCATTCGTTACATAATTGCTATAAAGCTCTTTCGTTGCCTCACAATATTACTGTGATATAATAATGTATCAGCATTACATTGTGATAGTTGCAGAACATAATAGAAGTACACGTTACAAAAATACTTTGGTACATCACTGTAATGTAAACGTGTTAATATTCTAGAAAAAAAGGTAACAGTGTTTTATAAAATTGTTACATCAAGGAAACATCGCCGTCCCATGTCAGAAAGTTAACAATGTTCTAAAACACTATTACAAATAATTCATATAATGGTCCTAGAACTGTAAGCAGCAACTTTTACGTGCGTTTTATATTTTTAAAAATTTCAAGAATTCGAAACTGTTCGAACCGTCAATATATAAAAAATGACCAATTTTGGATCAAACAAATTTCTTAAAATAAACGTTTATGAGAAACCAACAAAAAAGGAGAAAAAAAAAGAAGGCAACGTTCCAAAACCCCTTCCTTTTTTTTCTTTCTTTCGTCCTCTTTTGTCTTTATTACCCACAACCATCTACATAAAAAATAACACGCCGACGTTTCGGTGCAGTTACAGAATTTTTAAATACAAGAATTTTTTTAAATACTTTAATAAAAAGGACATAGAATTTTATTGTTACAAAATATATGTAAAACTATTCTACACTTTTTACAAAACCCTAGTAATATTGTTTTAGAAAAAAGTACATAATCGTCACAGGTATTACATTTTTAATACCTGATTAAGTAATCTGTAACTAAGATCTATTACAAAATTTTGCTTCATTTAACACAAGTAACTTTATTAATAAATGTTACTTTTAAATTTGTATTTAAAGTCTGAATCATGTTTAGATTTTTTTAGCATATATAAAAAAATCGCATTATTATTATTATTTTATAATTATACTTTTCTACCAGAAATAACGAAAAGACTATTAAAATGCATTTTCTGAGGAAACTGTTTTGTTAGACAAAAATAAAATATAATTATTTTAGTAAAACTGCTTCCTTCATTGTGTATGGATAAAAGGTCAGGTTGAATAAACCTTCTTTCTCACTTTATTACTCAGAAAAGGCATTCATCCATCTTAATAAAGCCTCCCAGTAATATGATCGTATTAAAAGCTCTTCTATTGAATGAAATACTTAGCGCAAGATTTTAATGATGACTTATTGGGATTATCGCGTTCGTATTTAACCTTGCACGCGCAAATATAGAAGTTACGCTCATTTTAATGAAGCTTTCTACCCCTTGGAAATTTCAAATGTAACGAAGGAGTATAACGTATTATCTACTTGCGTACCAAACTATTCAAATATAATTAAATCACCTTCGTACTGACTTTTCAATATTATTATTTAAAAAGTCCAATCCAGTATTGAGCTCAAGTATAATCTAAATCACGGTTACATAACTGCTACATAACTTCTGTATAATAAAAATTGAATTTTTATTTGAGAGCTATATAACTATAATAGAGTACAAATTAGCTCATAATATTAATAAATATATACAGTAAAACCTCATTTATCGGGACGCCCTTGAAATGTAAACACCTCGTTTATCGGGATTTTGAGGGGCTCCCCACTACCACCTTCAGTCTCATGGTGGGAGTCTCACCACGCTTTCACCTTACCCCACTTCATGTCACT
The DNA here is from genome assembly GCA_030998225.1 of Diplolepis rosae. Classification (NCBI taxonomy): domain Eukaryota; kingdom Metazoa; phylum Arthropoda; class Insecta; order Hymenoptera; family Diplolepididae; genus Diplolepis; species Diplolepis rosae. The sequence goes on along the minus strand of JAPYXD010000723.1, from coordinate 18,856,353 downwards.
ATGTAAAAGGAGTGGTGGCTGGAGGAGAAACAAAATGTCCCGATAAATGAGGTTGCGAGATCCCGATAAGTGAAGATCCCGATAAATGAGTGTCCCGATAAATGAGGTTTTACTGTAATGCAATTATGATAAAAAACATACATGTTTTTACAATTCTATCTTACACGGAGAAATCTCTACTGTAATTTCACGAAACACGTGACTGGAATTTTATTCAGCTACAGTTTCCTAAAATTAAGATAGAATTAAGGAAAATTCAGTTACTTTTTAGTAAATTTAAGAAACAATTTCTTAACTCTCTGAATCTGAATCAGTCCAAATCTACTGATTATCAGTGAAATTTCACTGATTCAAATAACTAAAAAGAGGTTACTGCGAATCAGTCAAATTTCACTGATTACTTCAGTGAAAAATAGCTGATTTAACAGTAAAAAATATTGTTTTCACTGATGAATCAGTGAAAAGGCAAATCACTGATTCATACAGTGAAAATTTGACTGATTCAGATTTAGAAAGAATTTAAGTTAAAAAGTGTTCAATATTCTGATAATGTATCTGGAATTTCTGAAAGGTGTAACAGGAATAATTTTACGTTTTGGGTAACTGGAGTTGTATTCAGTTACAGTTTCGTATAATTAAGATATAATTACCGGAAATCCAGTTACTTTTTACTAAATTTAAAAAACAATTTCTTTATTTTGGTAACAAGTTCGGTTTCATAATATCGAGAAATATTCCAGAAAATTCAGTACATTATTCGCATTTTTAAGATACCTTTACTTAAAAACAGCATAAATTTCGTCAAATTTTACGTTACCTTTGTAACTTGAACACTGTTATAAATTTCTAACGTAATATCCCGAAACTTGCAGCTAAAGTTTTATTCAGTTACAATTTCGTAAAATTAAAACAGAATTTTGGGAAATTCAGTTTCTTGAGAGGTTTAAATTATAGATATTGATATAAAAATTGTGAGACTAAGTGAATACACTCTTACAATACATAAATAATTTTTTTCTAAATTTATTTTAGACACTTTTTACAGATGAAAGTGGTGGTGAATCATAGGTCCTCAAAAAATAAATAGGTGTGCGCTACTGATAAAACCTCGGAGATGCGGTTTGTCTGAAACAAAAAAATCAAACGGTTTTAGATTCAGTATGTAAATGACTATAGCGCACATCATAAGATTTTTTATTTTTGCGAAAATAACAAAATGGAGGACATTTTTCAAAAGAAGAGAAAAAAAACGTTTCTTTTTTACCGTTTTTTTTTCAAAAAAATAACAGTTAAAATCAAAATTTTAAAAAGTCATTGATATGCGCTATAGCTATAGTTGTAAAGAATGTGTGGTAAACATTTCATAAGGATCGGTTCATTAATTTCGGTGATTTCATCAACAAGGCATCGAAAAAAGTTGTTTTGAGAAAAACCCGTTTTCAGTTTTTCAGTTAGAAAGTGTTGAGTATTCCGATATTTATAGAACATTTTCACATTTTTAAAAGTCCTACATTTTTTTCTGTGGCATCTTTTTATTAATTTAATCGACACGTATATCGGGATTTTCGAAAAAAATATTTTTGAGAGTTATATTAATTTAAACTTTTTATAATCGATTATTTCAACCGGAGATAATGAATTTTAAGCACATAGAATTTAACATTTTGTCCAATTTTATCAAAAATTTTAATTAATATATCTCTCAAAAAAAATTTTTTTTTCGATAATCCCGATATACGTGTTGGTTAATGTATTAAAAAGAAGCTATAAACCATTTTTTATGCAAATCTAAATTCTGAACACAAAATGGGTGTACGATTTGCAAAAGAATGTCCCATATCTGAAAATTCTGAAACTTGTAATTGTAAAATTTTACGTTTTGGGTAACTAAAGTTTTATGAAGTTACATGTAACTGAACATTTTGTTACAGTTCCGTAATTTTATGATAAATTTTATAAAAATTCTGTTACAGTTTGGTAGTTTTAAGATACATTTTATGAAAATTCAGTTGAATTTCATAATATTAAGAAAAATTTCAGAAAATTCAGTACATTTTTCGCATTTTCAAGTTACCTTCAGATACCTTCATTGTTCAGTAAAATGGGAACAAAGTGACATTCTCTAGTATTTAAAGCAGTAAGATGTATATAATACTGAAAAGTTCAGTAAAATCTTATAACATAAACTGTTAAAGTTTTGAAAAATTGAGAATATAGCGAACTTTCCTCTATTCTATACATCCAAATGCTTTAAAGATTGACAAAATGTCATTCTGTCCTCTTGTTACCGAATTATTCGTTAATATTTTATAAATTAATTTTTTTGGTGTATAGGACATTTATAGTTATGTAACACTTCTAGAAAAATTTTATACAAGTTCTATGAAATTTTTAAAACGCTTTATTTAACAGCACTGTAACTCTTAAGTAACATATACGTAACAGTGCTGTTCAAAAAACATATTACAGTGTTATATTATTGACATACATAGATTAGTGTTAAATAAATACAATAGTAGCTACTGCAATGACATCAACCTGAAACACAGGTTCTAAAAATGTTACAAAACGTTTGTGATACATGTATTCACTAACACTCACTCAACATTTACAGTTCAGTATCATTGCAATGTTATATACACTGTTATAAATGTTCGGAAATTTATAAAATTTTTGTGTTACAAACGTAACGTGAAATTTTCAGGTACACCCAAAACCTAAAATTATTCATGTTACAAGTTTTAGAATTTCCAGATATAAGTATCAGAATATTCAACACTTTGTAACTGAAAATTAAGAAATCGTTTCTTAAATTTATTAACAAGTAACTGAATTTTTTTTCATGAAACAGTAACTAAATAAATCTCCTTCGCGTGTTTCGGGAAAATATGGTTGAAATTTCTAACAGTGTAGTACAATTTAAAAAGTGTTATATAGTGTTAATGTATCCTTTAAGTATCAGTTATAAATTAAAATATTTGATCTGATGTCACTACAACCTAATTTTAAAAGTCTTATAAAATAGAATGTAACATTGTTACAATACATTCAAGAATTTAATTGGAGCGAATGTTACATATTATTTAACAATTACAGATCTTAATTAAAACAGTGTTACAAAACACGATAATGTTCTTTAGATCGAGAAAATATGTTTTTCCAATTCAACAATTGTAATAATGGTTCTAATTCAGCTGTTAATTTTTTGTTATGGAACAGTTGCAGAACACATTTTGGGGATCCAGGTTTTATTTCTCATAATCGAAAACACAATTTTATATACAGTTCATCTATTTTTGAAATGAATAATGCCTTTCTGAACTCATTCAAAATTTCTACATACTATTCAACATTTCACAAAAGATGGAAGACATGAAATTTATGTATGAATTTGGAATGAGTTCTTCTTAGGAATTTACTTCCAAGAGGAGAAGTTCTAGTTGGGTACGGTTAGAATATTGAAACAGAATACTGCTTCACGATATACTGCAGAAACAGTACGAATTACAAATGATATCTCAACAGAGAATGAAACAGAAAAGTTCTGAAGCACTTCTAGGCAAATTTAATTTTCCTTCTTTTCTATTTTATATCTATTTTTGCCTTCTGTTATATTATCGTTGTTTTATTCCCTATTATTTGTCGCTTTTACATATAGCTTTTTCTTTTTATGTTTGTTCTTTTCTTCTCTTAAAAAGAAGCATAATTTTTTGAATCATTTTCTCGAATGTAACGTTGAATAATAAAAGGTTACATAATTTTCTTGTAAGTCTTTTAGAGACTTTTCTTGTAGTTGGCTCTGTTTGTAAAACAAGAATACATGCCACGTACATTTTTCTACCTTTATTCGTGCAGAATGCATTTCTATGTCGTACACTGAAAGCAAACAATAGGTGACTCAATGTGCCTTGTTTTCCTATAAAAATCACGCGTCCAGATAGATTTTATTTTGAAATTGGATTCGACTCCCCGTGAATATTCAGATTTGGACGTCAAGCTCCGCGCGTCGTTTAACATTTCCATTTTAAACTTCATTTTACATTTAGATCAAATTTTCCATAGTTCAGTGATTTCGTGAAGTTACAATGTGGTTTTAGCAGTCAGACACTTTGCATCCTACATACAAGTATAAAACATAGATTATACTTATATGCATATTAACCCATTATTACCCAACCAAAATCCAGGCTAGATAGCACCAAACTAACTATTGCATCACTTTCCAAACGAAAAAAAAATTTACCCTTGTTTTTTCTTTTTGCGATTCACACAAATTAACAAAAATTTTGCAACTTCAAAAAACTAATAATGCCAATCGATTCTACGGGCAAAAACACGAGTAAATTTTTTTTTCGTTTCAACAGTAATACAATAGTTAGTTTGGTGCTACCTAACGTAGATTCGGCTCGGGGTAGAATGGGGTACAGCATCTCCCCTCGGGATGTCATTGTTTATAACGATAATACACTAACAAAATAGAATCTGACAAAAAAATTGTATAGAGATTTCCAACTTGTTTTTTCCCGTAGAATGGATTAATTGGCATTATCAGTTTTTTGAAATTGCAAAATTTTTGTTAATTTCTTTGAATAATTTCGCATAAACAATTGGAATCGCAAAAAGAAAAAACAAGGGTAAATTTTTTTTTCGTTTGAACAGTGATACAATAGTTAGTTTGGTGCTATCTACACTGAGAGAAATCGGCTTTGGTTCCTGTGCACATAGCACATAAATTTTTTGTACAGTAGTTGCCTTGACCAAAAAAGTTGAGAGAAGCTACTACTTTTATAGTTATCATGACAGTAATTTGGACTTTTTTGTGTATTCGGTTGTTGTGACCAAAGTTGATGATTAGAATGAGCTTTATACGTACCCCAACGGTTAGTACACGTACATTTTCTCTATGTGTACTGCCAAGCTCCTTTGGTTACTACAACCGCAGCGTTCGCTGTTGCGCTAGACAAATCAAGTATAACTTTCATTGAAAGATATGCAGCCTAAGTTGAATCCTGCCAATTCTCGTTCTCGATTCCTGGACTATATTTCACCGTGCCAAGCATTATCAGGTAAATAATTCTATTATAAATATAGTTTGACAATTCTTTCTAAATGATAAACGATTTTGTTCGGGGACAATGCAATGCGTTCCAATTTTGCTGTCTCGTCGTATTTTGTCAAAACTATAGTCAGTCAAAAAAAGTTTATGATGATGAAAAAAGTGACAATTTTTTAACTTAATCGACGAAAGTTATCATAAATATCATTATACCGGATTATTTTTCTTAGATCTTTTCGGTGAAACTTTATTTTTTCTCATCAAATTGAATTTGTATTTTGATAACTAAGAGAACCATACCTATAACCTTAAAAATAATTTTGGCTGGGTATTTACTGTCCGTAGACTTAGTCATTTTAACTAAAGTCTATGCGCGGCTTTACGATGGACTTTGGTTCCTATAACCGCAGCGCTATGGTATTTCAAGTACCAGAATCGTGGTCTCAGTAACGTTCCTTGCAGTTGAAGTAAACACTTTTCCAATGTATGACAGCCACTACCATGATTGTCATGAGAACTTTAACATTTTTGTAAAGACGATTTTAACAAAAAAACTTTGGTCAGTGAAACCTAAAATTTCTCTCTGTGTAGCCTGGATTTCGCTTGGGTAATAATGGGTTAAATGATTATTTAGAACGGTGTTGTACACTCATAAACGATATATAGGTACATGATATTATCCCAAGTGCGAAGTTAGATACGGCCCAACACTGGCCCAGCATCGCCAAAAATTTGCCAAAGATCAGCTGCCAATATCGTGCCGTTGCTGGAAGGATAACTCCGGTATGCACTTGGCGGCCAATTCTGGCCCAAACTCTGGCCGCCAGCACTTGTTTTCGGCACAACAACGGGCCAATGCTGTGCCTAACTCTGGTTTTCTCACTTCCAGAATGGTTTTCCGTGGTAAAAGTGACACATGGCCCAGTAATGTGCCGTCCATGAGCCCGACTCTGGCTCTTCTACTTTCAGAACTGGATGCCATAGTAAAAATGACAATCGGCTTGGTATAGGGCCGACACTGGGCCAAGTTTCGGCTGAGGTCGGTAAATTTAAACAGTCGAAAAAGGCCTAATAACAATAGCCGACCCTCAGCTGCCGAGATTGGGCCAACATTGTGCCGTATTATCACCTTCGGCAATTCGCACTTGGAATATTTATACAGACACATCCCGTGCAGAAATCGCCAGACATGGCTCAGACCGGTGATGAAACACACGGCCCGATCAGGGCCAGTTCGGGCCCGTCCTGTCCCGATTACAGCCCGATCAGATACTAGGCGCCAAAATTTGGCCCCAGTCGGGCAGTGTGTTTCATCCCTGATCTGGGATTCCCGACCAGGTCCTGCTCAAGGCCACAGTAACACTTCTGCATAATATGCATAAATGCAGATAGGTTATTAAATTTCTGTTTTCAAATTTTGAGGAAAAAACTAAAGTGCCCATAGGTCAATTTTGTTCCAGAAACTGTGTGCAAAAACCACTTTTTTGAATAAAAGAGTTTATAATTTTTGGAATCATACACCTACCTACACTTTCATGAACAATGAAACATATTTATAAGCAAATAAATTTTATTAATGTTATTTGTGCGAAAAAATGAATGAAAAAAGCGTCAAAACAAAACATTAATTTATAAAAAGATTAATTTATTTATCCAAAATGTCTAATTAATCAATTCTAATTATTTAGTGCATTATATTTTACTGTATTGGTCAAAAAGTGACTGAAATTACATTTTTCAGTACGTTTGACTCACAAAAGACAGAAAGGGTCAAGTTCGAGGGGCCATAACTTTTGACCTATTGAAGTTAGAACCACTTTTTTTTTAATTTCTAAGAATTAAGTCCTTTTTTATTTATCCTGATATAACTTTCACGTCAGAATTGCAGAAATAATCAAGAAAACGGGTTTTCCATTTTTTGAGAAAAACAGTGAAAAACCACAAAGCTTGAAAAATGCGTACAGTTTGCATTTTTTTGTGCAAATTTCTTGAATATTTAGTAGCAATAATTAGGTTATGAAAATAAAGTTCTGTTACAGTACGAGAAAGTCAAAGTTTTTTGGCTGTATATTTTAATATTTGTTATGCAATCTTTCTATACCTATTATGTAACATGGTTACGTAATATGATATAATAGTATTAAAATGTAGTTATATATACCATTTACGTATCACAGTTCCATAACAGTTTGGTAATAGTCACAGAATTTTTTCACATTGTTACAAAATCATCACGAATTTACAACTAAGTAATTTCAACTTTAAAATGTTTTTACACAATTGTTACAGAACTATTATATTATTGTTGAACAAGCTCTCCAAAACTTTTATATCAATAGGAGTCTTAATACTTTAATGATCATGAAAATTACCTGTTCTTAACCGCTTATAAAACATGATATTCTCTATTGCATAACAACTGCACAACAGTTACGTACCAGTTCTTAATGGAATTTTCCGAAGTAAGATTTAATCAATTAACTTTACTTGATGCATTGAGCATATTTGTTTTTTACTCCTGGAATAGATTTCACGTCGATAAATCTGTTCCAAAAAATAGAAACCTTTCATCTTTAAAATTAAATATATCGAAAAACATTAAAAGAAAATCACTATTTCTTCCTAATATTCACCGTAAAGCAACCGTGACTCATAAATAAATGTTTCTGAAAAAACTTTATGTATGTGAAAAATTATAAATTTAGTAGATTTTTTCCAGTTTTTGCTAATTTTATTTGACAACGGTTCCTTATTTTTCATATTAAACTTTTTTCACCTGTATTAAAAATAGCGAAAGACTTGAATTTTTCTATAAATTACATTTTTTTGCACTAAATATTTTTCGAGAAAAATAGTTATTTCTACTCTCTAAATTTGAATCAGTCAAAATCTACTGAATATCAGTGAAATTTGATTGATTCAAACAGCTAAAAAGAGGTTACTGTTAATCAGTCAAATTTCACTGATTATTTCAATCAAAATTAACTGATTTAACAGTGAAAAATATTTTTTCACTGATGAATCAGTGAAAAGACAAATCACTGATTCAATCAGTGAAAATTTGACTGATTCAGATTTAGAGAGTACAATATTTTGTAACCTATTTTCAAAAATTTTTATTTAAAAGATAATCATGTGATTTGTAAATTTTTCAAATTTGCATTCCCCAACGATGTATGTAAAAGAGCTAATTACATAACTGAGTGTTTATTTACTCACGTCATTTGTATTTTTTTTTAAATTTGCATTCCCCGACGATTTATAAAGAAGAGTTAATTACATAACTGAGTGTTTATTTACTCACATGAAAAAAACTTTAATTAAATGTGTATTAAAATTCAAGTATATTTTTCTGACAAAGTATATATTCATATATTTATTTATATTTCTACACACATACACGTACAAATATTCGGCTATGTTTACTTGGTAAATGCTCATGCATGTATGTAATATAATTAAAATTAGCACCGAAGCAAGCTGTTCTTTGGTCTGGAAATATACTAATATCATAAAGTAAGTTATAATCTTAGTTACTTGAAAGGCCATTTCTGTGCTGAGTGTGCTAATTAAGTAATTAACGTAGATCTGAGTGAAAGGACATTATTCCTGTGAGTTTTCCTCTCAGTGTAATTTTTCCGACAAGTAAATAAAGGCTACAGTGGTTTCATCTCTGTAATTCACAGCAGCCCTCAAATTTGCCCTTTACGTTATTACCCATGTTGCCTGCGCCCATTTTACGCACCCATTACTTTCTGGATGAGTCATAAATCCATTCAATCACATACAAGTGTAAATGCAATTCACTGAGGGGATGAAACTTTTTGTAAAATGAGCAAATCACAAAGAATCGATTAGGGATATAGAAGCTGCTTGAATAAAATTACCATAAATCGAATGTTTAATCAATCTTGGAAATTATTTGAGCCCGCATTTTAGGCAAATTGAGTTTTATGAATACAAGAAGTGGAGCTCAATTGGATCAATTGAAAAAAAAAACAAATTCATTTTATCTAAAATTAGACTATTTATTATAATTTGAATTTCTTAACTTAATTTATTCAATTTAATTAATTTATTTTTTGTTAATTTCTCGTTATTTTGGCATAGGGTCAGTTTCTTCTTATTTTCTTTGATTAAAATTATCACTATTAGATATAAAAATGCTTAAAATAAAAAAATTCCGGTCGGTTCGTTTGCAGAATTTTTTGTGTTTTTTCATTTTATCCGGTTTTTTATTCACAGTGAACTCTAAATATTTTTCAATTTGTGCTACTGCTTACTGGACTACTTCATTTTGAATTGCAAGCTATGAGATCAGTTTTTTATTTATATGATAATCCTTATTTTAATTATCTCCTATATTCTAATTCTTTACAGAAGTTTTGAATTAAACTATGAATTTGTGGCACTGAAGAGGGCCCCCATATGTGGCCGAAACGTTTGCCTTTCTTTCTTTTTGCGCATTTTTATATCTAACAATGATAATTTTAATCAAAGAAAATAAGAAGAAACTGACCCTATGCCAAAATAACGAGAAATGAACAAAAATTCTATGAATTTGGGTCAATATAATAGTAGACATGTTATCAAGCATGTCACATTAAATATTTTAATTCATATTGTTTATGTTCTTATTTATATAAAATTTTTTATTGATTTTAATTAAAAATAGAAAAAACTGTTTTGTTTTAAATTTTAATTCTATAAATTCACGTATATTTATTAAATATAGAGGTTAGAAAACAATCGATGGTGGAATTCGGAATTTTATAAGATATAGTAAACAAATTTTAATGGCTTTAAATAAAAACAAGAATAAAACATTTTTACAACTCAATTTAATGGGGATTCAGAACATTAACCCTTCCAATTTTTATTTATTATGATATTCATTTATGTACGACTCAAAATTTAGCAATTTTAAACTTTAAATAATATCATACAATTTAAAACTTTTTTATAAAAATAAAGAGTAAACGAGCAATAGTATATTAATTTATTTATGCTCATTATTTAATAATATATAAAAATTGATAGATTGGAAATATAACATTGCCAATAAAAACAACTTTGGATTTGAAAATTAAAAAAAAAAATAAAGTGTGGAACCAATTTTTAATAAAATTATTTGAAGTTTTTATTTTAAAAAATTATTTCTTTATTGCAGCTTTCTCAATTTCAATATGTGTATATATGTAGAAAAATTATTTGAGCACTTACTTCAAGAATAGTTTTTTCTTTTTTTCAGGAATTACAATCCAATAGAAAAATTATGTGTTTAAATATATATGGGTCATTCTTTCTCAACCGGACATCCCCTACTGTCCAAAATTGGTTTGACTTAAAAAAATCGTGTTTAGACTCAAAATTCAACAAATTTTATCTAGTTTTCAGAACCGTTGGGCGGGTTTTGAAATTCAATATAGCCGACTAAATATGGGGTCGAGAGTCAGGAAAAACGAAGATGATCAAATTACTTTTTAAAACAAAATTATGAAAATGTCGATTCAAAATACTCCTTTTGAGCTTTAATTCTACGTTTGCATAGGTACTTTGATGAATCATATGATACATTGCGAAAGTTAAAATGGTGGATCCAAAATGGCGGCTGTATGCCAACGATTATGCTCCCTGCAACTAAATTCGCTCAAATCGACTTGGAAATAGTTACTCGGGGGGTTTCGAGGTCGCTAATTATGATTATGTAGTCGGAATACCGGAATCCAATATGCCGGTTTTCGTGGTCTCTGATTGAGATCTTGCAGTCAAAATATCAAAATTCAACATGGCGAACCCAATATGGCAGCTGTGTGTCGGCGATTCAGCTCCCAGCAACACAAATTGTTTAATTCAGCTAGGAAATGATTACTTGGAGGTTTTCGAGGTCGCTAATTGCGATCCTTCACTTGTTACCTCTGAAGAAACAATTGAGGATCACTAAGAGCGTAGTTCACTTGTTTTCTCTGAAAAAGCGTCTGAGGATCGTAGAGGCAGCCAACTGAGGATCGCAGAGGCAGAGCATCACTTGTTCTCTCAAGAAGAGAAAGTGAGAATCATAGAGTCAGAGCTTCACTTTTTTCCTTTAAAGGAACAATTGAGGAGTTATATTCAATAAGCCGACAGGCGCTCGAAAACCTGTAAAAGTATTGTCCGCCTCGTGATGTCATAGTCAAAAATTGAAAATCGAAATTCGAAAAAACCAAAAACATGGTTTTATAGCTCGTGAAAAATGAATGTTAGTTTCCCCTTACAGTTTTTTTATAACGTTGCAAATTTTCGAGTAAATTAATAAAAAGTGTGTTGGTTTTAAAGCATAGAAACCATGTTTTATTTCAATCCACTCGCCTCGAAAAATTCATTAATTAACGGATTGCGAAATTTTTTTTGCGTTCTACTCGTGAATCTCTGGCGGAGGCGACAGTGCTTGCAAAAAATTTTTTTGTTCATTGTTAAATGGTTTTTTTTTAATCCGAAGAAAAAACTATGTTTTTCGAGCTATAAAACCATGTTTTTGGTTTTTTCGTATTTCGATTTTCAATTTTTGACTATGACATCACGAGGCGGACAATACTTTTACAGGTTTTCGAGCGCCTGTCGGCTTATTGAATATAACTCCTCAATTGAGGATCACTAACTCCGAGACTCACTTCTTCTCTGTAAAAAAACAACTGAAGATCGTTGAGGCAGAGCTTTCTCTAAAAAAGACAATTGAGGAACACTAAGACCGAGCTTCACTTGCTCTTACGAGAAAAACAACTGAGGATCGTAGAGGCAGAGCAATTAGCGACCTCGAAACCCCACGAGTGCCTATTTCCAAGACGATTTGAGGAAATTTAGTTGCAGGGAGCATAATCGTTGATATACTGCCGCCATATTAGATCCACCATTTTAAATTTCGCAATGTGTTATATGGTTCATCAAAGTACTTATGCAAACGTAGAATTTAAGCCCAAAAGGAGTATTTTAAATCGGCACTTTCATAATTTCTTTTTAAAACGTAATTTGTTCATAAATATTTTTCCTGACTCTCGAGTACATATTTAGTCGGCTATATTGAATTTCAAAAACCGATCAACGGTTCTGAAAACTAGATAAAGTTTGCTAAATTTTTAGCCTAAACACAATTTTTTTTAGTCAAACCAATTTTGGACAGCAGGGGGTGTCCGGTTGAGAAAGAATACGTCATATGTACATATATAGTATGAATAGAAAAATAACTTGATATTAACGGAAGTATATTTATTTATTTTGTTTCTTAATCTTGAAACAAGATAAGCCAGTTTAATATACTAAATTTGTTGGTATAAAAATACAATAATTGTAAATCCTAATTAAAAATTTTAATTTACATACACCGTCCGTTCCACAACTTTAATTGAGCACTTACGTCAAGAATAGTCTTTTCTTTTTTTCAGGAATCACAATCCAATAGAAAAATTATATGTTGAAAGTAAATATATATGAATAGAATAATAACTTGATATTTTCTAAAGTAGATTTTTTTTTTAATGCTGAAGCAATATAAGCCAGTTTAAGACAATAAATTTGTTGGTAGCAAAATACAATAATTGTAAATCCTGATTTAAATTTTAAATCTACATAAATCGTTAGTTCCATAACTTTATTTAAGCGCTTAAGTTAAGAATAGTCTTTTGTGGAGTTTTCAAGTCTTGACACAGCACGTTAGCGACACTCGCATTAAGAAATATTATTGTCGTCGTGTTTTCATGCGAGATGAAAGTTTTGAAACACGAACCAACAAAGTTTAAATATTCACATGCACTGCAGGTACGGCGCTTGAAACACATGAGAGGCGTTCCTTTGGGGGAAGTAACAAATCTGTGCGTCAAAGAACTCAAGAACGATGATACTCCATTAAACTTTACGGGGTTATGAAAGGACAATACGGGTCGGATACGAAAAAAAATTCTACACCATACAAGACCGACCACTGCAACGTATGGTATGTTTTGCATTTTTAATTTCTTTTAACGAGTCAAGAGCGAAAAAACCGAGCACACTTTTAATTTATTCTTAAAGTTAGTTGCCGTGGAAAAAATCAAGTCTCTTGAAAAAAGTTTTTCTATGATTTTAAGACTTAGGATGAAATTATCAGTTGTGTCTTATGAAAAAAAATTATAAACTCACGAAAAATAATACTTTTAATAATTTTTATTGTAAATAGTTACTATCGCTTCTTAACAATTTTTTGAAAATTATTGGATTTGAATAAATCTACACTTATTTTTTCAGGGAAAATATTCTCTACAAATCTGCTGTTCCCAATTTTAGTAGTAGAGTTTCCAGTGGCTCGAATCGTCAAAAGAATTTTTTTTTTTAATTAACGATATTCAAAGGTTTTTACTTATTCTTAAAATTGGAAACAATAGAGTTGTAGAGAATATTTTCGCCGAAAAATAAGTCATGATTCATCTAAAAACAATCATTTTCAAAAATTGGTATTCCAAATCGGGAAGGCTAACTGTTTGAGTAAAAAATTAGATGTAGGTGACATACGAATAAAAACAAATTCTATAGTTGAAGGGCGCATGGTCAAATTAGGCTGAAGTTTGTGGCAATTTTTTTTGTCGCTGTACACTGAGAAAAAAAACATGACTCAGTAGCGTCCGGAAAGAAGTGGTTCATGTCCAAAGACGAAAATTGGAAATAGACATCACTGTGTCCTCGGTAGACATGAACCACTCATGTCCAGAGCGTACACACTAATGTCTCAGGCATTAATAACGCGTATTGAAAGGAATTAAAAAGTGGAAAAATACAAAGCAGAGACTAGAAGGGAATAGAATAATGTTACTTTGAAGACGCAACTGAGAATTGAATTAAGTGAATTTTAAAATCAATAAATATTGTATTAAATTTATAAATTAGAGGTAAAAAAAAGAATTTGAGTAAATTATATTAAAACTTTTGTATTCATTTATTGAAAAGAGACATATTTTGACAGACTTCATATGAAATCTGTCTTGGAACACATCTAAATAATATCATAAATAACGAAAAAAATGTTGATTGTGTTGTAAAATTATACTTTTATTGTTAATAACTTTTGCGAAAAAATTGTTTCTCGTGTCCGAAACTTGGGAAAATGTATTTTTACATAAAAGCTGTAAAAAAACATATATAACACATATTTTGTGGACAGATTAGAAGGAATTAAATTAATGGAAAATACAGCATGTAAGTATGGAATTTAAAAAATTACCCTGACAAAAGTATTCAAATTTCCAAACTTATATTGCACAAGAAGGAATAGAAATCATGTACGTGCACATATTTTGTGAGCAGATCAGAAAGAATTAAATTAATCGAAAATGCAGCATGTAAGAATGGAATTAAAAATAACCATGAGAGGTTTGTCTATGCTCGGATTAAGAGGAATTTAAAAAAATTGAAAAAATGTTCGCCTGCATGGAATACAACACAACTGGAAATCGTTAAGGAAATAGAAAAGAATTGGTTTCGGAGATAAACCTATTCTTTCGTTGGGCACTTCTTCCGATGGAAAATGAGCACATTCAAAAAAATTAAATAATTCTCATTCTTTCATTTAAGTCTTGAAATACTAATTTTTCTGAATTCTTCTCTTCCTACCGGGTTACTGTATATTGTGTCAGTGTTTGAATGTGAAAAGTTTTGTCGATTGTGTCTATTGATGATTAGCAGCAAAAATTTTCAAATACAAAGTGAAAAAGTACACTAAATTTAGTGCCATGTATTTTTCATGATTATTGAGTTTCGAGAGCACAATTCCAATCATGGAAACGACAGGTAAGTTCGAAATTCCTCCCATAACCTCACTTTTTTGACATACGCCAATTCTGCTTTGCTTATAAATTGTTAATTATTATTTTGTAGAAGTGTCCGTCCTCGGCGAATATTCCAATGATTTTGTCATTAACGAGAATTGGCATATGTCAAAAAAGTGAGGTTATGGGAGGAATTTCGTACTTACCTCTCGTTTCCATGATTGGAATTGTGCTCTGGAAACTCAATAATCATGAAAAATACGTGACACTAAATTTAGTGTACTTTTCCACTTTATATTTGAAAATTTTTGCTGCTAATCATCAATAGACACAATCAACGAAACTTTCCACATTTAAGCACTGACACAATATACAGTAATGTTTAGCGCGTTGTCGTTCCGGTGCTGGACATGACTGATTACTGTCTAGACAGGGCTGAGTCCTGTGCGCGTTATTAATGCCTGAGACATTAGTGTGTACGCTCTGGACATGAGTGGTTCGTGTCTAGCGAGGACACAGTGATGTCTATTTTCAATTTTCGTCTTCGGACATGAACCACTCCTTTCTGGACGCTACTGAGTCATGTTTTTTTTTCTCAGTGTATGATCTCCAAACCGATAAGAAATATGCAAAATAATGATTTTTGACAAAAAAAAAGATTTTTTATTATAGAAAAAAATTTGTAATGTTTGACCAAAGGAAGCCATTTATGGACAAACTTGTTGAATTATCTTGCAAACTAAAAAAGTGACATATATATGGACTTCAAACTCAATTTTTAATTTATATATTTTTTATTGTAGCACTATGTGACTACAATCGAAACCTGAAGCCCATATATATGTCTCTTTTCAAGCTTCCTAGATGATTCAACAAGTTCGTCCATGAATGGCTTCCTTTGGTCAAACATTAACATTTTTTTTCTAGAATAAAAAATCTTGTTCTGGTCAAAAATCACTATTCTGCATATTTTTGAACGGTTTGGAGATCATACGACAACCAAAACAAATTTGTCACAAGATGTCACAAACTTCAGCCCAAGCACGGTCAAAACGTGATAAGCGTTACTTTTTTCTAAATACGTTTTTTCTTATTTCTCCAAAATCACGATAAACTTTTGCACGAGGTAGATTTCCAAAATATTAAGTTCCTTTTAAGAATGATTTTTCAAATATCACATTTTGGTTAGTACAGGCCTATAGCGTGCAGTCAAAACGTGATAAGTGCATATAGGTTATGGAAAAGTCGTAAATTTCGTAGAATTTTCAAGACTTTAGTGTTTAAATTAATATTTGAATAGTTGTAAAACAGCGGCAAATGAGGGCTGCACTTTTGTAATAAATGTTTTTTGTCCTCCTGTAAAATTTCGAAATTAGCGCTTATCACGTTTTGACCGGGCGCCCTCTAATTGTTCTGTAACAAAAAAGTATCAATACTCTCTAAAAATTGTTATGTTTAGAAGGCCATTATGATATTCGTTTGAATAAGGTTCTGTAACTGTGCTGTAAAAGTGTTATGTTTGGCACTCAGTAACTCTGTGACAAACTGTTTACATGAAAGTTTAATAAATGAGTTGTAACTTTTACGTAACTATTGTTGCATTAGTGTGTCAGAAAGACAGTGATGTGTTGTGACAGTGTTATGGCTACGTTCTATAACACTAATGTAATTAAGTTATATAATAGTTTATGAAGTCTGAGTTTTAACTGTTACGTAAGTACATGGAAAGAAATTTGATGGCTAAATGTATTACGTTTCGTGAAAAGAAGTACCATTTTAGAGAGTAAACCAGAACTATTGAAAAAAGTTGTGAAAAAGTCCCATCATAATGGTAAAGTTTATTAGGTCAATCATTACTCGCTACCTGTTTGAAATTCGAGTCTAATAATGAGACATAACACATCACTCAACAAGTTTCCGGTCTGAAATATAGATGGCACCACTGTTGTCAAATCCATATGATTACTGGATAGTACCAACCTTCAAACGTTAAGTTTTAAAATTTCATGTAAATCTGAGGTTTAGTTCAGAAGTTACAGAGGTTTCGGTGAAGCAACTTTTGTCATTTAAAAAAATCTGCCCTCTACGTGGGCACATTCTCATCGCGCGCAGCTCGCTTCGCTCGCAAGTTTGAGCGCGCCTAGGGCGCGCGATTCGATCGTCGCGCTTCGCGCTCCGTAATACTCGATCGTCGCGCTGCGCGCTCCGGAATTTTTGAACGTCGCGCTTCCCGCTCCGTTCTTTCTGGACCTCGCGCTTCGCGGTCGGTCTTGTGCTCTCCGCATACATTTAAGTTTATTTCTTATAATTTGATACTGAAGCTCAAACTAATTTTATAATTATATTACAGATGATGTGAATTACACACTTTCTCAAAGTCACTCTATTTCTTTTTGAATTTAAGTTAAACAGGAAATTCAATTTACTTAAGGCCCTATCAGCCTTAAGGAACACATTCTCATCATGACACTCGCGCTTCGCGCTCGATTTTCTGTATGCATTTTTGTAACTTTTTAATAAATTACATGATTACTGATAAATTTATTTTCTTCCAAATATCTCAAAAAGGAAAAACAATCGTAGAACTTATTTAAGGAAACGATTTTACAGAACAACGCTTATTTCGTATCTCACATATTTTGGTGAAAAAAATCGAATTTTTTTAATATTAAAAATCAAAACATAAAATATACATCCTGTCCCGAAATGTCTTAATGAGAATTTGTAGACCTCATTTAGGCAAACAATTTTCCATCTAAATGTTTTTTTTGTATCTCACATATTTTGTCTAAAAAATGGAACTTTTTCATTTTTATCGTATTTTTTGGAATTGAAACGAAAAATATATCTTTTATCAGAAACTGTGTCAGACAAAATTTGTAGATCTTTTTGAAACGAACAACTTTGTATTCTTACGTTTTTTTGGTATTTCCAATATTCTTGTTAAAAAATTGAATTTTGGATTTTCAATAGTTTTTTTTTAATTAAAAAGAAAAATATGCATCTTATGAAAAAATATTACGATTCAAATTTGTAGGTCTTTATGTAGAAAATAATATTGTATCATAACGTTTTTTCGTATCTCGTATAATTTAACTGGAAAATGGAATTTTGATATTGACTTTTTTCGAATTTGAATATGCTGTAACATTTCTAATTTTGATTTAATCAAAAAATGTTATGAGAATAATTTGTAGAGATTTATGAGCACTATCAAAAACCAGTATTGAAATCTTTGATTTTTTAAAAAATTATTTTCAAAAACACAAAAGTAGTGCTCAATCCCTCAATTTTGATTGGATGTGGCTGGTTAACGAACTTGTCCTTACTTTTTCGGCTCCGATAAAGTGTACCAAAGGTCAATTCAATCTGATAATTCTATCGAGAGTTATGCCGCACACGACCTACAGACAGACAGACAGACAGACAGACAGACACTTTCGTAAAAACCGTTTTTTCTGACTCAGGGGGTCTCAAAACGTAAAGATTTGATAAAAATTTCAAAAGTCATTTTTCACATAAAACCAATACCTTCTCATCCATGATGAGAATGTAAAAAATGGATAAAAAAGTGTTTTGTGTGTTAATCAAACATTGCTTTTTAATGGGAAAAAATACTGTTGAAGCAAAGCAGTGGCTTGATAAGCGTTATGGGGACTCTGAACTAGGGAAATCAACAATCATCGACTGGTATGCCGAATTTAAACGAGGTCGTACAAACACCGATGACGCTGAACGCTCTGGTGACCCAAAATTAGCAGTTATTACGGAAAACATAGCAAAAGTCCACAAAATAGTTTTGGTCGATCATAAATTAAAGTTACGTGAGATAGCTCACACCTTGAAGATACAGTCTGTTCCACAAGAAAAGGTACGCGTTTTCTCAGAAAGTTTCAAAGATTTTTATTCCTTTCTTTTATGTCCTAACTGTACGTTCGAAGGGCTACGGCGCAACCACCGATTCGTTTCAGTCTTGTTCGAAGTGTCAGATATTACAAAACATTGAGCTATGAGTGCTATCAACGCTAAACGTTACGAAGCGGTTTTTTTGTGCACCCATGCACGTGGACCCCATCTTTCATACTCAGCTGCTGCCAAATTGCTTAAAAAGTCTAAGCACTTCGTGCAAATGTGAGTAGAGCGGTATAGGGACACAAGAACCGTCGAAGACCTGCCAGGGAAAGGAGAGATGCGAGCAACGTCCAGTAAGGAGGATAAGATGATCGTTGCACTGTTCAAGCGCAATCCAACTCTTCGGCTGCGTGAAGCCAAAGCTAAGCTAGCGGAGAAGGGACTACACGTTAGTATAAACACCATAAGACGGAGATTAGCTGAGGCGAAAGTGCAGTACCGTCCCACGAGGCAGAAACCTCTGCTCTCAGAGGTTCACATGGAAAAACGCTTGGCATGGGCTACGAAGAATGTTGATCGCGATTGGTCCAATGTACTTTTTTCGGACGAAGCGTTCTTTTGGGCATGGGTACCCATAAAACGTGCTTGGTCAGCCGCTGGTGAGCATTCCCTCCAGCGAACTGTTAAACACCCCATAAAGATCCCTGTTTAGGGATGCTTCTCACAGCGCGGTTATGGCTGTTAAGAGCTTTTTATTGAGGACCTCAACGCTCAAAAAATGCTTCACATCTACGAACATGGCCTTCTGAGATCTGCAGAGAAGATGTTTGGAGCTAACAATAAGAATTAGATCCTTCAAGAGGACAACGACCCTAAACATCACAGTCACCTCTGCACGTCCTGGAAAGCGGAAAATGGCATTACGACCTTGGACTGGCCTTCACAATCTCCTGATGCGAATCCAATAGAATATGTGTGGAGTGTCGTGAAGAGGAAACTTGCAGGAAAGCGTGCATTCACTCTGAAGCATCTCTCTCGACGAATTAAGGAGGTATGGCGCTCTCTACCTACGGAATATACCGAAAAACTAGTCGAGAGCATGCCCAGAAGGTGCCGGGCCATTATGAAGAACAAGGGCGATTGGACGGTTTATTAAGTGAATGCGTCCTAGTGCTTTATGTGCACTGTGGTGCCAAAAAAGAAAAATTAGGTTTTCTTCAAAACTTTTCGAGTAAACGCGTACTTTTTCTTGTGGAACAGACTGTATCAGAAGGTAGTGTGTTCACAATTCTGTACGAATCTTTGGGGATGCGTAAGTTGTTTTCAAAGTGGGTGCCGCTTTTGCTCACAACCGGCCAAAAATAACAACGTGTCGAGTATTCAGAGCGCTGATTGGAGCTGTTCAAGCGAGATAAAAAGGATTTTCTGCGTCGGTATGCAACAATAGAGGAAACATGGATCAACCACTACACACCTGAATCAAAAAGATCGTCAGATGAGTGGACAGCAGCTAATGGAAGCCGTTGAAAGCAACCAAAAATTCAACAGTAAGCTGGCAAGGTTATGGTATCCGTATTTTAGGACACACATGGTATTTTGTTTATCGACTATCTTGTGAAAGGTAAAACCATTAACAGCATCAATTACATGGCATTCATGGATCGATTGAGCGCAGAAATCAAGAAAAAATGGCCTCACATGTAAAAGAAAAAAGTACTATTCCACCAAAACAATGCACCATGCCACAAGTCCATGAAAACGATGGTCACATTGATTGAATTCAGCTTCGAATGACTTCCTCACCCACCATATTCTCCAGATCTGGCCCCCAGCGATTACTGGCTTTTTGCTGACCTGGAAAAAATGCCCCAAGGAAAGAGATTTGGCTTCAATGAAGAAGTGATTGCCGAAAATGAGGCCTATTTTAAGAGCAAAGGCGAATCATTCTACAAAAAAGGCGTCGAGAAGTTGGAGAAGCTCTGGAATGAATCTATTACGCTTGAAGGAAACTATGTTGATGAATAAAGTCGAATTTCTCGAAAAAACTGAGTTTTTCCTAGTTAGACCGGAAACTTATTGAGTGATATGTTAATAGCAGCATTCATATCATTTTACCGAATCTTCTGATGTAAATATACGTCATCGTATAAAGCAGAGTTTTGGAATCAGCGTGTATTTTAAAATGGAAACGTTGAGGCAAATTTTTACCATCTATGATAGGTACGTTTCACTTTCGAGCATTCTCATATTTCGACTACAGTAGGGCTTAAAAAGTCAAATCAGTAAAAGTGAATTTTACCATCTCCGATGGTAATGATTCCAAACTGAAGAAAACAAACTGTTTTCATTGCATCATTTCGTAGTATCATTGTTGATCTTCATTGCTCCCTGTCAATTCCCTTCAAAGGTATATTTTGTCCAAAAAAAAGTTGGCATATGAATTTTCAATTTTTACCATCATTCTTAGTGATATTTCCCGAAACGTGTTATATTAAGTAGCAAATTTTTGGGACTGAAAGAAATTCCTAATGGCTTTGGTTTACCGTCAAAAATGGTACTTTCAACCGTCAAATTTCTATCCGTGTAAACTATCTCGAGATAACAAAAAAGTGAAATTTTACAGATGAGTGAAATTGAGAGACTTCTTCATAATAAAAATTACCAGTTTAAAAAATTAAATCACCTGTAACTTTGGCAAACACTTTATCTCTGATCGATAAAATACACATCGATTTATTTCCTTTGAAGAGCAATATATTTCGTCAGCTACTAATTTTCGAATTCAAATTTAGTCAGTCTAACTAATTGGAAATGGATTGGGTCTAATAGAGTTTAATTAAATACATTGAGAGACGTTTTGTTTCAATAAACGGCAAAAATATACTAAAGTTTAGTACTTTACGTTTGAAAGTGTGAAAATCCATGATTTTGTTTGAAAATTAATGTGGTGCATACTAACCTAAGCAGCGTGTTAAATTGATATTTTTTTCCAATAATTGGATGAAATGTTCCAACGTTTGATGAAAAAACGTAATAATATTTGGACGACACCATATCGAAGTTGAAGAGCAATTTAAACAGACGAGTAATATGAAAAACTGAAATAATCGTTTACGCGTTCGACAGAAAGAATTATATCTACTGTGTTTCTTATTGAAATGACTCTTTCCATATTTTAATTAAAGGAATATTATTTTTTCCTATGGTAAATCTTCTGGAAAAATAATCACGATATTTGATATTCACTACACTAATTTTTCGTATTATTTTTTCAAAAACCGGTATGGTAATATTAAATTAAGATATTATGATATGATTAATTAAACTTATTGTCCTTTTCACTCCGCACTTTCGAATGTAAAACACTATTTTGTAGTACACTGAAAGAAATGCTTGGGATTTATCAGCCATATGAATATAGCTGATTGTTTTTAAGTAATTCAACAAAATATATTTGACAGTTAACCAAAAATATTGCTGCAATAGTAATTCATATGTTTGTAATACACATACAGGCTGAACTAATACAAGCAAACCTTGGTTTTCGGTAAATCTCCAATATAATATAGGTCAAGGAACCACAATTATGTCTGTATCGTCGAATTTTTTTTCTCAGTGTACTATACTGTATGTACTGAGTAAATTTTTTAAATACAGAGAGAAAATTTCTATAATGGAAATCGTAATAAATGTGAATTATTAGAAAAAAGTACTTCGCTTTTGAAATTTATCATGCGTTTCAACAACTTAATCCTACAGAGAATTTGTTCCAATTAAATTCCTTATTTTTTTATATCAAATATTTTCGAGCTAAAAAAATATTAATTCTAAATTATGAAAATAAGTATCATCAAGCGGTTGTTTAAATCCAAATAGAAGTTTTCTCTGAATCATTTATTTTGACGTAATTGTTTTTATTTATTTTTAATATTTTTAATATTTTTTTAGTATCAAATGTACGGTGTAGATCTAATTCGTTTTAAAGTTATTCATAATCAAACATTTCTGCGAAGTTTTCGCCCTTTAGGCAATAAAAAAATTATTTTCACAACAAAATATTATTGTTCCACAGCTCTTACATTGTATAATTTACTGAATAATAAGCAGTTTAATTGTTGAGAACAAATGCGTCAAAGCGATTAACAAATTAGGTGCTTTATGACAACAGATTACTGCTTAATTACTATTTATGCTTTAATTTTGCCGTAAATATGTTTTAAAAAGCGTTATAATAGATATTAAATTAATATAATTTACATTTTCATAAAAAAATTTAACTAAAAAATAGGAACGTTATTCTATTCAAATTTTTTTACTTCTTGAGGATAAAAACATGCTAAACAATCGAAAATATTAAAATTTCTCATATACATGTATCAATACCTAATATTTTTTATATTTTTTGTTAACAAATTTATTTAAAATACGATATCTGACCAATTATGCTGAAAAAACTATTTTCTCCTAAATTTATTCCAAATTACTTGAGAAATATGCCCTAGAAAAGCGAAAAATTGCCTTTTAGCTTTTCATTATCAGATTAATTCATAATAAATTGCATTGCTATTAGAAATGGATATTCCTTCAATTTATTATTCTTTATGCTCTTTATTGAAATGTGGGAGAAAATTTTTTTTTCTTACGAAATTTTACTTTTACATTTTAAATTCATGTTTATAGCAAATTAAATAGATTTTCTTGCTCATATTTCTGAACCCAGTTTGAAAAAGATCAGAAGAAAAAAGTAATTCTTGTTTCAATTATCCGGGTAGGCACTGACGATTGCTACATAATTGTTACCTAATTGTTGTATAACACTTATGTAGTAATTTCGTCCTTTAAGTGGAACACTTATACAACTAAAAATGTTATGAAAATGTTATAGGACGAATTTTTTACATAACTGTTATGTAACAGATACATGAATGCCCGCTGAGGCCTTTTTAAAACCTATGTAAATGATATCTTTGAACCAATAAAATGAATGATATTAAGTTATTAATAAATGTCAATTAATTTTTTGTTGTAGACACTGAATATGAATGAGGACCTTCTGCCAGTCAGGATCGATTTTCAAACGAATGTACAGGAATTGCTCTTCATCTCGCGAATCAAGGAAAAATTTAAACGGAGTTGTTGTTATGAAGATAGACATATATATATATATATATATATATATATATATATATATATATATATATATATATACATATGTATATATATATATATATATATATATATATATATATATATATATATATATATATATATATATAATAAATGACGCTCCGTCATATTTTTGAAAGATAAAATACACTTATGGAACTTTTTTACATTAAAAAACTTTTTTGCTACTAGTATTGATTACGAATTTTCATCGCTCAAGCTTTTGTCGACATTTTTACAAATTACATTGTATAACAGACAGATCCTATCGATATTTCATATGGAGTACATCTAAGAAAAATATAAATATAAAAATTCAAATTTGATAAGCAGTTTGAAATCGCCTGAGTTTTTTTAAATTTTTCCAAGCAAAACTTTTCCTTCACGCTTTGCCTTCATATATCCCTCAGATAGCAAACAACAACCTCCATTAATTTGAAGCTAGGGGATGCTTTCGTAAATTTGCTCAGGAAACGGAAGCACGTACTCCGTCACGTTACGGATCAAACACGAACTAAGTGGTATTTTCGTGCACGAAACGAATTTCTTCAACCAGATGTACATTAATTACTTTTTCAAGATTAGCTTATAAACTCTCATTAACGTAGTTTTTTTCATGTATCGAAAATTTCTCAATTATTTTCATGAATATTTCGATATATCAATTCAATTTTCACGTCTTTGCAAAGATGAAAATAGTATAAGATTCTTCGAAACTTTTAGAGAGATTCAGAATGTTGCAGAAACATTTTTTTGAGGCTCTTTTTAAAAAACTTCTTAGAAAATTCCAGGCAATATTATCATATTTCCTAGTAAATTGGAGAAATAAGTGGTCTTTGCGGTATTGTAAAGAAGTTTTAATTAGTGAGTTGACGTTTCGACCACGAACTTGGTCCTTTCCAAAACTACAAAAGATAAAATTACATCAATATCCAAGCAGAAATTAACAATCGGACCAACGTCGATCCAACGTTAGATACCAACAGTTTCCAACGTTGTATCAATACTGGTAACCAACATATTTTCAACGCTGGCTGTCAACATTTCTTAAATACTGGTTATATACTTTTATTACTAAATCATTTAGCAGTTGAACGATTATCGTTTCAAATGCTAACCTTTTACTCTCAAAGTATTTCCTTTGGTCTTGAAATGAAATCCTTTCTCCTACAAAAAAAAATAGATGACACAACTGTTGTCAAATCCATATGATTTCTGGGTAGTACGAATCTGAAAACGTTAAGTGTCAAAATTTCATGACAATCTGACGTTTAGTTCAAAAGTTACAGAGGTTTTGGTGAAGCAATTTTTTTCATTTTCAAAACAATAGATAAAAAAGAGTTTCGAGTGTTAATCAAACATTGCTTTTTAATGGGAAAAAATACTGTCTATCAAAACAGTGGCTTGATAAGCTTTATGGGGACTCTGAACTCGGGAAATCAACAATCATCGACTGGAATGCCGAATTTAAACGCGGTCGTACAAACACCGATGACGCTGAACTCTCTGGCTGCCCAAAATCAGTAGTTGTTCCGGAAAACATGACAAAAGTCCACAAAATAGTTCTGGGCGATCGTAAAGTTAAGTTGTGTAAGATAGCTGACACCTTAAAGATATCAGAAGAAGTGAATCAATGAAACATGCGAAAATTGGTAACAACGCGTTGAGGACGTTAGAACGTACGCGCGTCGACGATATGTACGACTCTTAGGATATATTATGGAACCAGCCTCAGAAGGTAGTGTGTTTACAATTCTGCACGAGTCTTTGGGGACGCATAAGTTGTTTTCGAAGTGTGTGCCACGTTTACTCACAACCGGCCAAAAACAACAACGCATCGAGGATTCGGAGCGCTGTTTGGAGCTGTTCAATCGAGGTAAAAAGGATTTTCTCCGTCGGTACACGGAGAAAAGTAAACCTGAATAGTTACCACCGAAACCGTAATGGTTACTGCGCTGACCGCAATTGTTGGGCAGAAATGTTGTGTTGTAGCTATTCTACGTTTGCTACTGTCTTAGCCTGAACAGTTACTCCTTTGACCGTAACCATTACTCCGCGAAACCAGAACGTGATCTGGAGGAATCATTACTGCGTTGGCAGTAACAGTTATTCCTCTATACCGAAAGCCTTTCTCCTGGCGCAGTTCTCGTTGCATATAAAATCGGCAGGAGCGTCACTGAATATAACAGCTAACCACATTGTGCCGCGTTTTCCAGATTCGCGGGCCGTGTTCCTTTGAAAAACCGACATTAAAAAGATTTTTAAACAGAAAACTGCGCTGGCGGAAACGTTCGCGGATCGACTGCATTAATAATTACTGCCAGGACACAAACAGTTAACGCTGCTACTTTCTCCCGCTGCACGAAACTGTTGCGCTTTTGGGAGTAACCATTAAGGCTTACTTTTCTCCGGTTATGTGACAATGGATGAAACATGGATCCGCTACCACACACCTGAAACAAAAAGATCGTCAGCTGAGTGGACAGCAGCTGGCGAAAGCCGTCCAATGCGACCAAAAATTCAACAATGGGCTTGCAAAGTTGAGGCGTCCGTATTTTGGGACGCGCATGGTATTTTGTTTATCGAAAAAAACTGTGTTTTTCTTAGTTAGACCGGAAACTGATTGAGTGATGTGTTGATTTTATCTTTTGTAGTTTTGAAAAAGACCAAGTACGTAGTCGAAACGTCAACACACGAATTAATATATCTTTATAATACCGGAAAGGCCACTTAGTTCTCCAATTCATTGCAAAATGACCGGTAAAATCTCTTTTAATTGTTATAATATTTCCAATAATAGCGTTAGATATTGCATTATAGCATTGCAACATTTTTGCTGTTACTTTCTCTTGCTGTAACAGTTCTGTTAAGTGATGACATATTTGTTATTAATTAATATTCAACAAATGTCTCAACTTTAGATTATGACATTTTACTATGAGAATGTAACACTCTTCCTCTATAATATGCGCATAACACAAAAGTTAAAAAGATCCTTTTTATGCTTTAATTCTTCTCAGTTCGCAATTAATTTTGCTAACACAATTTGGGCTCTTGATTCAAAATAATGGTTCAATGTATTTGTAAAAAAAATCACTTTGTTTCTATTATATTTTTAACATTGAAATTCAATACAACGTTAAATGATAACTTTTCGCCAATTTTTTACCTAATATTCAAACTGCAGAAATTTCGTGGAGGAAATTTATTAATTTATACTGTTTACTAAAAATTCAAATATTTTCTATTTAAATAAATCCAGCAATAAAAATTTTGAAATTCATGAAAATTATTTTGAAGTTTTAACATTTATTTTTTGAAAAATTTAATTATAATAGTGCATAAAAGTATAATAATGATTAGTATAATTATTATGAACCACCTGTAGGGTTTATTCATTAAAATAAAATATATTTCTCTAGGATTTCAAATTTTCAAGTTTAATATGGTTTACATTAAGACATGAAATGCTTATTATACCAGAAAGCAATTCGATATTTGACATGGAGTTCTCCTTTAACGTCTTGCTAATTAATTGGGTATCACGAAGTAGAATGTAAGAGAGGTAAGTGAAAAGAGAAACAGAAATATAAATTACATATTATTTTCGTAAATTGAAACATTTACTACTACATTTCATTCCCAAAAAAGTTTGATTGTAAATCGAAGTTGTTGAGTTCGACATTTATTAGAATAAAATACTTATGGTTTCGGCGTTGATTAATTCTGTAAATTTAATTAGCCAGCCAATAAAATTCATCATGCAGTAGCAGATCAAAAGACTTAGTTATTTTTTTAATTTACCGACGTGACAAGCAAGAGAAACGTAAATTTACTTCCGTGCAGCGGAAACCAATGAAAAGGAATTCGACCTACATTCAAATGAATCGTTTTAATTTACTTTCATTTTGGCTATTCAGGAACGCTATTTTTCGCAAACTTTACAAATTAAAACAAGCAACAATTACAAGTGACAAAGGAAAATAATTTAATTCTTTAAACGTTTATCCTATCGTATAACGTATCCACAATTTATTAGTTTAACTGTTATAGTTTATTCGTTCTTTAAGAGTTATAATAGAAAAAAATGATGCAAAAGCTAATCATAGCAATTTAAAATCAAAGTTAATTAAAAATGAGTAGAGTTTCTGCGAAAGAGTTTCATTTACTTTTATAGTTTTTTCTTAATACAAATAAATGAGCAAATTACAATAATTACATACAAATTGTAATTGCAGAAATCATTGATCCACAGATTTCATTGAAATTTTATTTTGAATTTAAATTATTACATACATATTTGTATCCAATTAAAATTATTTGCATATTTTATGTATCTCTTTCCACACTGTAACTAAATATTTAATGCAATGTCAAAAGGAATATTCTTTCCGAACAAATGTATTGATATTGAATGCAACAAAATATATTTTACATTGATAAAAATTATGACAAATGATAATCCAGATGAATAAAAATGAGGTTTAATGAATTGGTGATATGAAAATTATGTTAAATAATGATATGGAGAGTTAAAAATTTGGATACACAAATATTTGGAAACATTAACATTAGGTTTGTGATGAATCGGAATTATAAAAATCTGCCCGCTTCGCGGGCACATTCTCATCTCGCGCAGCTCGCTTCGCTCGCAAGTTTGAGCGCGCCTAGGGCGCGCGATTCGATCGTCGCGCTGCGCGCTCCGGAATTTTTGAACTTCGCGCTTCGCGCACCGTTCTTTCTGGACCTCGCGCTTCGCGCTCGGTCTTGTGCTCTTCGCATACATTTAAGTTTATTTCTTATATTTTGATACTGAAACTCAAACCAATTTTATAACAATATTACAGATGATGTGAATTACACATTTTCTCAAAGTCACTGAATTTCTTTTTGAATTTAAGTGAAACAGGAAATTCAATTTACTTAAGGCTCTATCGGCCTTAAGGAACACATTCTCATCATGACACTCGCGCTTCGCGCTCGATTTTCTGTATACATTTCAGTATAACTTTTTAATAAATTACATGATTAAAAGAATTTACTTTCTTCCACATATCTAAAAAGGAAAAACAATCGTAGACTTTATTTAAGGAAACGATTTTACAGAACAACGCTTATTTCGTATCTCACATATTTTGGTGAAAAAAATCGAATTTTTCAATATTAAAAATCAAAACATAAAATATACATCCTGTCCCGAAATTTCTTTATCAGAATTTGTAGACCTCATTTAGGCAAACAATTTTCCATCTAAATGTTTTTTTTGTATCTCACATATTTTGTCTAAAAAATGGAACTTTTTCATTTTTATCGTATTTTTTGGAATTGAAACGAAAAATATATCTTTTATCAGAAACTGTGTCAGACAAAATTTGTAGATCTTTTTGAAACGAACAACTTTGTATTCTTACGTTTTTTTTGGTATTTCCAATATTATTGTTAAAAAATTGAATTTTGGATTTTCAATAGTTTTTTTTTTAATTAAAAAGAAAAATATGCATCTTATGAAAAAATGTTATAATTCAAATTTGTAGGTCTTTATGTATTCAATAATATTGTATCATAACGTTTTTTCGTATCTCGTATAATTTAACTGGAAAATGGAATTTTGATATTGACTTTTTTCGAATTTGAATATGCTGTAACATTTCTAATTTTGATTTAATCAACAAATGTTATTAGGATAATTTGTAGAGATTTATGAGCACTATCAAAAACCAGGATTGGAATTTTTGATTTTTTCAAAAAATTATTTTCAAAAACACAAAAGTAGTGCTCCATCCCTCAATTTTGATTGGATGTGGCTGGTTAACGAACTTGTCCTTAATTTTTCGGCTCTGATAAAGTGTACCAAAGCTCAATTCAATCTGATAATTCTATCGAGAGTTATGCCGCACACGACCTACAGACAGACAGACAGACAGACAGACACTTTCGTAAAAACCATTTTTTCTGACTCAGGGGTTCTCAAAACGTAAAGATTTGATGAAAATTTCGAAAGTCATTTTTCACATAAAACCAATACCTTCTCATCCATGATGAGAATGTAAAAATAAGAGCAATTGATAATTTGATTAAAGGCGTATCTCAAGTAGCTTTCATTATTCAATAAAAAAATAAAAGAACACATTTTTGTAAGCCTAAGACTGCGGTCATTTCACAATATTGTCTCCAGATACTACAATATTTTATTCCAACGTTGTACCAATACTGATAACCAACATTTTTTCAACGCTGCCTTATTAAATCCATGTTTTACGGATAAAGACGTACTTTGAAGAAGACTATACCAGTGTCGAATGAACTTTGTACAAACACTGTTATTTTATAGCGTTAATTAACAGAGTCGAATAGACACTGGGTGGACCTTGCACATTTACTGTCGGAAAATAACTTTTTACACAGTCGGAAGAGACAACGCAATCAGAACGCAAACACGGCGGGAGAAGTGAACACGAGCAACAGAAAATCTTCGATGTGAATAATAAATTTGAGTTTTGTTTTATTATTTAAACTTATACAAAAATAATCTTTATTTCTAAATCTGTTTATTGTTTCTTTTATTTTTACCTTTTAAGGGTATGAGATACTTCACCATAGGAGCAATTTTGTAGGTAAAATAAATTCTAGAAAATATGAAAACTTAGATTTACTTTTAAATTTTCTTAATTTAAAAAATTAAGTTATTACTATACTTAAAATAAGGCTTTTCTACATGGCGATAATAACCAGAATATTGAACCAGAAATATTTCGATTGTTTCTCGGATCGTGTCGCTCGAATGAATCACTATGTACACCCAACCTTGTACAAACGCTGGTATTTTACAGTCGACTACCGGGGCTGAATAGAAACTGGGTAAAACTTGTACATCCACTGTCAGAAAATAACTTTTTCCACAGTCGGAAGAAAGTTGAGACTGTTTTACACCCAACCTTGTACAAACGCTGGTATTTTACAGTCGACTACCGGGGCTGAATAGACACTGGATAGACCTTTTACATGCACTGTCGGAAAATTACTTTTTCGCCAGTCGGAATAAGGTTGGGCCAATTGTTTCTCAACATTGTACCAAAGTTGGTAATCAACAGTCGATTTTTTACGTTGGACCAACATTTAACCGATCGTCATAATCGGCAGAGTGTCATGATTTCTGCTTGGGTTATTAGTGGCGACCCCTCATAGAAATATCACGTCAATATCAAACACCCTAGTAGGTTTTCTCTTTAGGGATACATTAGTCACATATTACAAATCTTCTTGGTGTCACAAGTCAAATTATTTCGTCATGTCTTAAGGGGCACAACTAGTTTGACGCCTAAAAAAAAGTTATTTTTCGTGAATTTTTAAAAAAAAAAGTATTGCATCGAATGTTTTAAAATTTTGCAGATATATTTGTACATAAATAATGAATATAAAGTAATGTTTTCAAATGAAAATATTAGATTTTCAGCAAGTTTACCACCATCTCCTGAGTCAAGAAAAAAAAGTTCTCCCACTGCTGCAGAGATTGTAGCCTTCAAAGTGCCTGAAATAAAAAAAAAAACAAAAATTTTTTAAACTAGAATATATTTATAAAAAATTTATAAAAAAAATAATTCCTTTCATTTAAGGGGGGAGATACCTCTAGAAGCCTTAAAAAAAGCAGTTTATTTCAATTTTATTCTGGGAGAATGAAAAGGAAGCAAGTCCGGATTTTTTGCATATATTAGAAGGCATTATTCAACTTAAAAAAAAACAATTTTTTCATGATAGAAAAATACAAAATGGCGGAAATATGACGGGTCCCGTCGATAGCGTCGCTGCTAACATTTTTTGCGGCCGTCAACTTCCTGGCTAGGTTTTTCATCTGAAACGATAAAAGAAAATTTTTTATAAATCGGGAAGCTTTTATCGAGTGCATAGCAGGGAGGTTTTGAGAATTTCGAAAAATTGGGTATATTTTCATGCGTTTCGTGAAAAAGCGCCATTTTTACCCGTGTTTTTTGACTTGAAAATAGTTAAACAACTGTAGAAATATTATTTTTCTCAAAAAAGCGCCCTACCACGCACTTGAATATAGAATTATCTATAAAATGCCGTTTCATTCAAGTAAATCGGTTGAATAGTTTGCTCGCAATCTTGACGGCCGGATAAAAAAAGTTAGTTTCGAGAAAACGAGCCTCAAAGTTTATATACATGAAAAAATATGTTCCATTCAACTTACGGGTCATGAATGTTGGTGGATATTTATATTTTTGAATAGTTTTACAATTACTTAAATTTAAACAAAACTTTTTTTTTCTGTGTCCCGTGTAGAAATTTAAACCGGTTTTTATCGGGCCCTGGCCGGGCCCCGGATAATCAGCCTGGATAATATCAGGGCCCCGGCCGGGTATACCGGACAGGGCGCGGTCATTTTCGTCACGGGGAATCAAGCGCGCCCCGGTCGGGCTAGAAGCCCGGTTAATCCTCGATCGGGTACCGGATAGTTTCCGGTCTGTACCCTGCCAGTCCCTGGCCAGGTATACGTATAAGATGTAATCCTCTAAATTACTTTAAAATATTAAAATAAAAGCAGAAAATTATACATTTTTAATTGCTATTTATTAGTCATACATAATATATTTGTTGCGACAAATCTTTGAATTAAATCAAGTTCATTTGTTGAATGTATTGAATTTTATCAGCAAGATCATCACTTATAATAGGCTCTTGCTCATTATTGTCCTGGTGAATTTCGTGATCAAAGTTTTCTTCATGGCCTTTTGTGATACAAAAATAAAACATTTTTGATTATTTAAACATAAATATATGTCAAAACATACAAACAGAACTTACCCAAAGGTGTAATGGGAGTCTCAATTTCACTATCAAAATCATCTATGTCGATATCGATTAAATCATGTAAAATTAAACTATTTTTTATTAACCTGCGCTTCTTAGAATGCCTATTATTTACATCACGAATACGTTTATCCATTATTTAAACCGATACTATACGTTATAATTTACAGTGAATTCCCAAGAATGTTAACATGCACGAAAACTTTGAGGTTAAGACATCATGGTTGCAACTTCAGTGGCAAAAACGTACTTACAATCCTGAACGTTCATTGGACGATGGAAAATATTTTTATGAAAACGAAATGATTAGTTTTTGCACAAGAAAATTAAACAATAGTGGTTTGTTTATGACCGATTCTATATTTAAAGTACTCCAAATATAAACATAATAATTAATTATCTTGTAAAACAAAATTTTCTGTCATCGTTCAATGAAGGTTCAAACCTGTAAGTATATCTGGCAAAAGTTGTGTTTTTAAATTTTTCTACACAATTTTTGGTCTCACATATATTTTAACATCTGATTTAATATATTATAGATACATTATTTTTATAAAACTTGTTGGCATATTCATAAAAATGCAAATTTCGAAACAAGCAGACGACCTGGTTGGGTCCCGTCCGGTGCCCGGGCGGAAACCGTAAAGCAACTTGCATGGCCCCGGTTGAGTAAAAGTTACCCGGCTATTGCCCGGCCAGGACCCGACCGTTAGCAGGGCATAGTCGAGACAATTTCTGCACGGGGTGTAGTACATATCTTGAAATCAAAATGAATTTGATATTTATTAAAATTACCTAGATATCTTTGAAGGAGATAATAGTGAAAGGTTCCTAAAATATGTCCTTACATGAATTTCGATAAAATAAATAAAATTTAGGGATATATAGAATTTGGATAATAATCATGCGTCCCAATAATAGGATATGTTAATTCTGAAAATCTATCTCTACTGATGAGGAGTTAGGAAAAGAACAGTAAAAATAGTAGATCGGTAAATATGAAATGAAGCTTTTAAAAAATGATGGAATCGAACTTTCCAGACGAGGCCGCTACATGTATTTCAAGGAAACTTTTATGACGCTCTATATTATTGAAGGAAAAAGGGGAGATAGTTGGGAAATAAGTTGGGCTCCGTTGCATAAAAGTCCTCCTATATGAATCATCTTTATTACGTTAGTTAGATACATAAGAATTATGATTCCAATTTATTTAGGAAATCGACGGGAAAAAAATGGGATTTATCGAAGGCCTCTTCTGGCATAATAAAATACCAATTTCGTGGTTCGATCCGGTAAAATGAACGTGTACCAGTATTCCGAGCATTTAAGGTGTAGGATTACTTATCAGGGGTTGGAGATTGGAGACTATAATGCCCCTTCTGCTCAAAGAGTCACAAAACGCAATTCGCTACGGTTTACGTTACACTTCGAACCAGAATCTGAACTAACGGACTCGGGTTTCTGTGTAATCCTGGCTCCAACTATAAGAGTCAGCAATATATGGACGTGAAGCAGAGCCAATGCCCCTCGAAACTGGCAAGAACCCTTCCTGAATATCCGAACGAAAATTCGTAACCCCAGGATATTTGGATGCTGTATAATTATTAGCATTAGTCACCCTTGCCGGAGATTCAGACAATACAAGATTCTAAGATTAATGGGAATATGATCCTGTTTCGGTATCGATAACTTTACACTGATAGAGAAATTACTCTCTCAATCTGAATCAGTTAAAATCTACTGATTATCAGTGAAATTTGACTGATTCAAATAGCTAAAAAGAGGTTACTGTGAATCAGTCAAATTAACTGATTTAACAGTGAAAATTATTATTCTAACTGATTCAAACAGTAAAAATTAACTAATTCGACAGTAAAAAATATTTTTGCATTGATGAATCAGTGAAAATGTAAATCACTGATTCAATCAGTAAAAATTTGACAAATTCAGATTTAGGGAGTAAGAATTCAGTTTCCCAACGAATATATACTGCATGAAGAAAAATAGTTTGAGAAAATTTACTTAACTCTTGAGCAAAGATATTATTGTAATTGTTTGTGACGCAGGGTGCCTGAATACTTGAAATAAAGAATCACAATCGAGCGCATGAAAAAATACTAATAAATACTAAAACTGAAACATTGGAAAATCACTAAAAATAACTAAAAATCACTAACTGTTCACTAGATTTTAAAAGGCGTGAAATTTTAATTTATATTTTTATAAAAATAAATAAAATCAGTATAAAAAATAATAATTGTGCATATAATACAAAAGAAACTTCAGAGATAGGCACAATTACTATAAAATAAAATTTGCATAATATTTCAAATTATTTATAATAGATGTAAAAGTGAAGTATTTCATTCATGTTTAAGGGGGACTTCCACCTTGTGACTCGGTTTTCGGGCTAAAATTCAACATTTTTTTTCTACAGAATGGCATAAGATATCACAATGATTTTTTTGCTTGTTGTTTGTTTATTCCTCAAGATAAAAATAGTAGATTGTGTACCAAGGGCGGCATGGTGGCGATTGTGACGAGTGCGAAGTGTAACCGCCCGAGCGTAGCGAGGGCGGTATTCACACGAGTCACATCGCCACAATGTCGCTCGAGGTACACAAGACGTTTTGTGTCCAAATTGGTGGAAAAAGTCGCGTTGCGTGCGAGTGCGTAGTTAGCCGCGGGCAGTATGAACATTTTGCTCGTTGAAGCGGGCGGTATGAACAATTTCGCCCGTTGAAGCGGGCGGTAAGAAGATTTCGCCCGATTGCGTCGCCGAGGCGCAATGGCTGCATGCCACTCTACGCGCAAGCATGCAATTCGACTTTTTCCGCCCGCTTGGACACAAATATATTTACATGAAAAGTTCGAAAAACAAATTTTCGCGGTATAGTCGTCCTCGAACGTGACCTTGTCGGAGCCAAAATGTGACCATGATTTTAGCATCCCAGGTCGACTGAAACAAAAAAGCGTAACACAGTTTTAATCAGTAGCGTGTTGGCTTTCGTCTGGGATATACATTTTCCAAAATTTTTAAATGAAGCAAAATGTTTCCTATTTGAAAAAAATGAATTTTTGCCCTATTGTCAATAGTTCATTTGTTTATAAAAGTGCAAAAAATGAAAATAAAATAAATCTAGCATTCTTAACGGAAGAGTCATGTTCAATGAATTTTCAGTCTAAAAATCAGCTTGATTCACCAAATACTTTTCCTGTAATCGTGGTCACAGTTTCGAAAAAAATAGTTTTGAGAAAAACGCATTTAATGTTTACAGCATGATCTATCATGAAAAAAAGACTTACCATTAGTCTGCAATACCTGAGCCGTTCATAGATTCGAAAAATGCAAAAAAAAAATTCGATTTTTTGGAACGCACAAGGTGGAAGTCTCCCTTAATTAACTATTTTATACAGTAAGTTTTGTTATATTTTTTCAGTGAACCAATGTACAATTTTATTGAAATTTCTATTTTTCAAATGTTTTAAGAAAGACGCAGATTATACAGATGTCAGAATTCAGTCAAATGTGTAAGAAAGAACAAACTAGGAATGTCCAGAACAAATTCAACAAATCAAAAAATTAAATTGCTATTGGAGAATACTTGTTATTGGACCATATTCTCTGTGTAATGAAGTGACCAATCGTTAATCGTTATTCGCTACAACGACCATTTGATTTGGTGCTGAAAAGCAATGGATTCAAAAACCACCAAAAAAACGTCAAAATTACTAAAAATAAACCAAATACAGTGAAAAATCACTAAGTTGTGTCTTCAAAAAATAACCGAAAAAAAACACAACGCGCCTTCGAAAAACACTAAATTTGTGTCAAAATCACTAAATTGGCCACCCTGTTGTGACGCACATTTTCTAATTTTAATCTTCATTTTCAAAGTTTACCCAACTGTGGTTTATTCTTTAACATTTAGTCCGTCAAAACATATTTGAACAACATTAAATAAATGTAAATACAAATGTCTGGTTCCGTGGAAAAAATACAAGGTAAAAAGTAATATTTTCCGCTAGCGGGTCATAAAGTGAATTTTATTGCCTCGTGCGGGGCAGAAAAGTCCATTTTCTGACCTCCTGGTAGAAAAAAAATCGAGTGCGACACGGGAAAAACATTTATTTTACTCGTGTGATTGTTACCCTTCCTTTGCTCAGGCATCAAACTTCACACTTGCAAAATAATTTTTTTTTACCTATAGTCCCTAGCGGACCCGTGTGAGAGAAGGGTCATAGAATACTCTGACCGTTCTCTGACTGTTCTATGATCGTTCTATGACCTCGCATTATTACGGCTAAGATCGGTAAAAAAGACATTAAAAGCTTGGAAATTTTGATTCTGTGGCGAAATTTGGATTAGAAGGTGAAGCAATAAATACAATTATCTTATTTTTCAGCGATAAAAACTAGAAAAACATGATACCTGTCATTGAAGGCAGTGCAGTGGTTTACAATTGGCGGAACGTCTCCGCCAATAGTAAACCTTCACGGTAGAGACGTTGCGCAAATGGTGAACCACTGCACTGCCTTCAATGACAGGTACATGATGTATTCCTAGTTTTTATCGCTGAAAAATAAGATAATTGTATTTGTTGCTTCACCTTCTAATCCAAATTTCACCACAGAATCATAATTGCAAAGCTCTTAGTGTCTTTTTTACCGATCTTAGCCGTAATAATGCGAGGTCATAGAACGGTCATAAAACAGTCAGAGAACGGTCAGAGCATTCTATAACCGTTCTCTCACACGGGTCCGCTAGGGGTTACACAATATACTATTCACAAATTTTATACACTGAGAAAAAAAACATGACTCAGTAGCGTCCGGAAAGGAGTGGTGCATGTCCGAAGACGAAAATTGAAAATAGACATCACTATGTCCTCGCTAGACATGAACCACTCTTAGGCATTAATATAACGCGCACAGGACTCAGCGCTGTCTAGGCAGTAGTCAGTCATGTCCAGCACCGGAACGACAACGCGCTAAACATTACTGTATATTGTGTCAGTGCTTAAATGTGGAAAGTTTCGTTGATTGTGTCTATTGATGATTAGCAGCAAAAATTTTCAAATATAAAGTGGAAAAGTACACTAAATTTAGTGCCACGTATTTTTCATGATTATTGAGTTTCGAGAGCACAATTCCAATCATGGAAACGAGAGGTAAGTTCGAAATTCCTCCCATAACCTCACTTTTTTGACATATGCCAATTCTCGTTAATGACAGAATCATTGGAATATTCGCCGAGGACGGACACTTCTACAAAATAATAAATAACAATTTATAAGCAAAGCGGAATTAGCATATGTCAAGAAAGTGAGGTTATGGGAGGAATTTCGAACTCACCTCTCGTTTCCATGATTGGAATTGTGCTCTCAAAACTCAATAATCATGAAAAATAGGAGGCACTAAATTTCGTGTACTTTTTCACTTTATATTTAAAAATTTTTGCTGCTAATCATCAATAGACACTATCGACGAAACTTTCCACATTCAAGCACTGACACAGTCAAGCGAGGACACAGTGATGTCTAATTTCAATTTTCGTCTTCGGACATTAAACACTCCTTTCCGGACGCTACTGAGTCATGTTTTTTTTCTCAGTGTAGATTGAAAGTGATTTACAAAACCACTGCTATGTTGAAATAATGATTTGTCTGATAACAAATATTTCGGTTTCAATGAGACAGAATGATTTAAATATCTTATTAAATGTTTTTATACTCTCATTATTTACTGTTATTTTTTCGAACAAATAGTATTTTTGTTTTGAACTATAGTTACTCATACCAAAGTATAGAAATGTTCAATTTTTATACTTTTTTATTTTTTTAGTTTGAGTTTTTTAGTCAATTTCTCTAAAGGATTCTATCCAAATTCTTAGTCAAACAAATTTGTGCATTGCTATATGGGCAAATCTTTAACTGCAACACTACGACCTTGAACCTTTTTCACAGTAGTTTTCCGCGACTCAAAAATCGCTTGTTGATTAAAATTAGATCTTGGTCTGAGTGAATATTTATTGTTATTGTCTGTAGTGTTAATTATTTCACTTTCATCTTGTCTAAAAATACGAAAATACAGATTTATTCAATTTTCAAAATAAAAATTTGTTAATTCTCAAGGACAAACACTCACGTATTTACAGTTTTACTCATATGTTTAATTTTATTTTGCTCATTGAGCTTCTTCAGTCTTTCAGCTCGTTTACTTAAAGCTGCTTTACGTTTTTCTCGAACTTTTGCTGTTCTTTCTCCTTTATTGTTAAGATATATATTATGTAGTATATATGCTTCTCGATCTTAAACAATTACATAATTAAATTAAAAAACATTCTATTTATTTTTTGGCATTATGATTTTTGATTGGTTTAATTTAGAAAAGGTGCAAAATATATAATACTTACCCATATTAATAGAATCTCAGTATAAGCAGTGTCCGCACAGAACGTTTGCTATTTTTGAAAATGGATTTTTCTAATTAAATTTAATTTTTCCTTATATGACAAATACAATCACAAATAAAATTAAAATGAAACATTATGCATTAGAATATTCGAATAAAAATATTTATTAGCTTAATAAACAATATCGAACAATGATGGAAATGAAAATAATCGTGCAATAAATCGTGCAATAAAAAGTTGAAAAACTTTATATCACCCTTGAAAATAATCATGAGTACAGCATAAACCGCGCATCTCAACGTAAAATTTTTCGCCCTTTCAAAATCTATAGTCAAAAATAAATTTTCGCTACACATAAAAAATTTGACATTGAAAGACCTAAAACCAGACTTTATTGAGACAAATGGAAATTGAATTCTGATTTAGTGACCCCAAAAACGTGTAAAAAAATCAGTCTAATTCTGCGAAAATCCCATTGTCACATTTCTTGTACTGCGTAATATATCTTGATTTTTTGATTTTGTAAAAGTACCCATTTTTGAATCTTCTAAGAATAATTTGGTATAAAACTTTTGAGTACTTGTTTTTAGTTGTATTAACTTGAGATTACACGTGTATTTCAGACTCATTGGATTTGACTAGGCAGTGTGCTCTTTGAAAATAGCATTATTTTTTACTAGTTACGCTAACGTCATATCGGATTATCACACCACAACTTTTTTATATTGCAAGGCACCTTAATTCCGTAAATATATTTTATATTGGTATGGTAAAGGGAATAAAAACCATTATTTATAACTTGATTTAATTCATAGCTATTTTTTTAAACAGTCGAAAACAATAAAATTGAAGGGACGTTATTTCAAAAAATTACTACTTAGAAACTATAATAGGCACATCATCCATTTCAGCGCCATTGTATAGATAGAAGTACTAGAAAAATCAGAAAAAAAATTGGACGCGATATCTGAAAAGCTAAAAAAGTTAAAAGCACATAAACGTTAGCAATCTAGCAAAGGGACGTTTACAAAACGTGATTTTTTTAAAAATTTTGATCTAAAAGTTCTTCTAAACAGTGATAGGCATATTTTAGGCCTGTAGTACACTCTAGACTTGTACTTCGTACAGTGAACAAGTAGGAGGCATAATAAAACATGTATGAAGCTTTAAATTCTAAATACAAGCAAGAGCCGGTGACATAAAAGCTTGTGGGGATTTGCCCATATAGAGCCAAAAAACGTTTCCTTAAATAAAAAAATTGCTTAGTCGTCTTTTCTTTCTTAAATCAAAAGAATATTTATCGTGATAAAAAAAATGATTTTTGAATTTGAAAAATGATGTTTTTAATTTTAAAAAACCATTTCTGTTGGAACAATTACTTTGGTTGTATCAAAATAATATATTTTTGTCCGCCGTAAACCGAAAGTTAGCCTTGTCGGTATCGTTTTTCGTGCGAAAAGTTGATTTTCCCGCACTGGTATAAATTCTTACATAAATCTTGTTAAAAAAAATTTCTTGAGTTTACTCTCTAAATCTGAATCAGTGAAATAGTCACTGATTGTATCAATGAACATATATCAACTGATGAATCAGTGCCCTACTTAGATTTCACTGAAGAATCAGTGAACGCGCCATGTGAACATAACTTTTGAATTGGATTAAAGTATAAGGATGAATTTTTAATTTTTAATTATACATAATATAATTATACACAATAATAATTACAATATATAATGATAATTGCGTAATTTCTTTTCAGTGTTGTTTAACCTAAAATAAACGAGTTCATCAATTGTTGAAATATATTGCTGGTTTTATTATTCCCACTCTCTAAATTTGAATCAGTCAAATTTTAACAGATTGAATCAGTAGATTTTGACTGATTCATATTTAGAGAGCACCTTAAAATTTCATTAATTTAATAAGTGAGCTTAATCTATTTCACTGATTCATCAGTCGAATTTCATTGATTCTCAGTGGAAGATTTATAGCTACTGCCATCAGTGAATAGTCACTGCGAATCAATGGCAGTTCACTGATTTAGGTTTAGAGAGTAGGTCAATTAGAATAATCTTTTTTAGCCATTTATTTGAATAGAAGCGAATAAAGTATAGCATAAGATGTTCAGAAACAAATAACACCATAAATCTCTCTTACCGATAAGGAAACGCGTAAATGTTATTTGAAAGAAGTATTTTCTATGTACTAGAACAGCTCCTGCACGTACACGAGTATGTCAGGATTACTCTGATTTATTACTCAGGTACTCAGATTCGATATTCAAATAACCGAATAAAACTGAAAGTCGTGAAACTCGTGCTGGCGTATTTGTGCTGAGCAAATCTGAAACACGAAAAGGTATCAGGAGATCATGATTATGGAATCTAGGAATATGCTGAATTTTAAGCGCACTAAAATTCTCTCCAGCTTCTGCCTCTCGTGCACTTTTCATAAATAATATAAAATTATTGATGTGGTGAGAATATTGAAGCTGATTCTTTCCAAGTTTTTATTAAAACTGACACATA
The DNA here is from genome assembly GCA_030998225.1 of Diplolepis rosae. NCBI lineage: Eukaryota > Metazoa > Arthropoda > Insecta > Hymenoptera > Diplolepididae > Diplolepis > Diplolepis rosae. The sequence goes on along the minus strand of JAPYXD010000723.1, from coordinate 18,814,740 downwards.
TTTCTCTTTTCGTTACTCACGGCTGAAATTTAGCAGCATATATTTTATGGGAAATCTAATACAATTTTTTTACAATTAATAGTGTTTCACATATACATACAAAATTCCTAATACAGTTAAAATTATATTAAAATTTATCGAAATAGAATTTTCTGTTTAGAAGTGACCAAAATAAATTTCGGTACAAATTCACTTGACTGGATTTCTATTCTATGAAATATGAATTCATTTACCAAATGTCAATTATCTTTCTATTAGTCTGATAAGTAAATTATCATCTCTCTTAAGTAATTAGTCAAATATTTATTGGCAGCTCTCAACCACACTCAGAATATCCAACAAACATTTTATCTGTGGCTGACTTTTCATACTGCATTTAGAATGCTGTAAATAAAATCCCAATATGATTTACCTAAATACAATCGAATGCCAATCGTGGTAAAAAATATGGTTTATTGAAGGCAGAAAATGAGAAGGAAAAATTGCTTTTAATTTAATTACTCGATCGGTAAATTTCAGATTGTCGCTCAATAAAATAAAATAAAGTAATCAGAAAAAAGTTTCCCAATTCACAAAACTCTGCCCGCTTCGCGGACACATTATCATTGCGCGCTTTAGGCGCATGTTTGAGAGCGCCTAGGGTGCGCGATTCGATTGTCGCGCTTCGCGCTCGTTTTTATATTCTTCGCATACGTTCAAGGTTATTTCTTATAATTTGATACTGAAGTTCAAGTTAATTTTATAATATTGTAGATGTGAATTACATTTTCTCAAATTTTCGAAAATTCAATTTTTTTTTTGCACTTTTCGAAAGTATATATATTCAAAAGTATTGTGTAATGTGTACTTCATATGGTGCAAGGATCACAGATTAACTTTAGATAAAAAATTTTCGTGATTTTTCACTAAAAAATACTTAAAACGCGTTTTTCTCCACTCTCTAAATCTGAATCAGTCAAAATATACTGATTATCAGTGAAATCTGAATGACTAAAATAGCTAAAAAGAGGTCACAGTGAATCAGTCAAATTTTACTGATTTCCCCAGTGAAAACTAACTAATTTAACAGTAAAAAAATATTTTTTAAACTGATGAATCAGTAAAAATTAACTAATTAAACAGTGAAAAATATTTTTTTCACTGATCAATCAGTGAAAAGGCAAATCACTGATTCATTCAGTGCAAATTTAACTGATTCAGATTTAGAGAGCAAAGAAAATTTTCTCATACGGTGTAGGTGATTTCTTCAAAACCACGTAACTGATTCTTATGACATTTTAACCACGAATCTTATAGATAAATAGCTTTCGTACATTCAATATCCGTGTTAAAATTTTAATTTTTACCATTTTTTTTTCATAAACAGTGAAAAAAACCTATTTTTTTCTAAATGTTCATCATTTTGTTTTTTATCGATAAATATTGATAATCATAGAAAGTACGATAGCCATTGTCATACTGAATCTAAAGCAATTTGAATTATTTGTTTCAGATGAGCAGTTATCAAGATATTACCTACACAATCGACCTACCTACTTTTCGAGGAGTTACGTTCTGCTATGGTTTTTGTACACAAAAATTTTAATAAAATGAATCGAAAAAACTTTTTCATGTATTTTAAGACTTCCTTTATCACACCCAACAAGTTTTAGGTCAATATCTTTTATACTCTCTAAATCTGAATCAGTCAAAATCTACTGATTATCAGTAAAATTTTACTGATTCAAATAACTAAAAAGAGGTTACTGTAAATCAGTCAAATTTCACTGATTAGTGAAAATCAACTGATTTAATAGTGAAAAATATTTTTCATCTATTCAATCAGTGAAAATTAACTGATTTGACAATGAAAAATGTATTTGCACTGATGAATCAATGAAAATGCAAATTACTGGTTCAACCAGTGAACATTTGACTGATTCAGATTTAGAGAGTAGGGTGCTCAGAAAAAATTCCCGAAAATAGCCTTTTTTTGAAGTTCAAAGTAAAATAACCCCTTAAGGCTCTATCAGCCTTAAGGTACTTCATTCACGAAAATTAGACCTCAGGCATAAATAGATAATTTTGCTTTCAAGAATAGCAATTTATTATTAAAGGGCTAATTTGAAAGAGAAAAGATTATTTTCCGTGTAAAAAATTTAAAATGCCAAAAATAATGCATTTATCAAATTTTATTTTTACCCGAATTTTGTTTCTTGTCGCTTCATACCAGATTTTCAAAAATATTGCAATTCTGATAAATCAAGAATCATTTTTTCAGGAAAAAGATTCTCTACAATTTGACTGTTTCCAATTTTTGAAAATAAATTCTGTAATGGCTGAAATTATGAAAAAACTATTTTTCAAAACAAAATTTTTTATAAACAAATTGCTGTATTTGATAATAATTGATTTAATTTCGAAAATTGGATATGGCCATGTTGTAGAGAATCTGTTTCTAAAAAAAATGATTCGTGATTTATTAGAATCGCATCATTTTGTAAAATTTGGTGTGAAGCGATAAGAAAAAAAGGTCGGGTAAAAATCAAATTTGTTAATTACATTATTTTTCCGCATTTAAAATTTTTTTCATGAAAAATAATCTTTTCTCTTAAATTAGCCCTTTAATAATAATATTGCTATTCTTGAAAGCAAAATTATCTATTCTTGCCTGAGGTCTAATTTTGTATCTCTTAAATTTTGGTTTAAAAATGAAAATTTTGATTTTCAATATTTAAAATCAAAGCATAAAATATACATCTTGTCAAAAAATGTCCTACTGAGAATTTGTAGACCTCATTTAGGCAAATAATTTTCCTTCTTAACGTTTTCCTCGTATGTCACATATTTTGTTTAAATAATGGAATTTTTTAATCTTATCCGTATTTTTTGAAATTGAAATGAAAAATATACGTTTTATCAGAAACTATGTCAAACAAACTCGAGTCGAAACCTCGAGCAAGTTTTACGTTTTTAGGTACTGCTTACCTCCTGCTTCTTCTCATTTACCACTGCTTTGATACTTTTCAAAATATTTAGAACCTGAATTAATCCTTATTCGTTACGCTGTTCAAAACAGAAGCAAACTCAATGTAATTTTTCCCCCTGAAAAACTTCTCAAACGTGGACAAATTGCCTTTTTCAGCACAGTTCGGCTTAAACAAGGGGCTAGTTTCAGGTTCTCAATACATTGAAGAGTATCAAAGCAGTGGTAAATGAGAAGAAGCAGGAGGTAAGCAGTACCTGAAAACGTAAAACTTGCTCGAGATTTCGTCTCGGGAAATTCGTAGATCTTATTGAAACGAAAAATTTTTCAAACTTACGTTTTTTCGTATATTTCCCATATTTTTGTTAAAAAATTGAATTTTGGATTTTCAATAGTATTTTTTTAAATCAAAAAGAAAAAAAACATTTTATGAAAAAATGTTGCGATTCAAACTTGTTGATCTTTATGAAATAAATAATTTTGAAACATAACTTTTTTTCATATTTCGTAAAATTTAACTGAAAAATGGAATTTAAATATTGACTTTATTCAAGGTTCAACATTCTGTACCTTTCCTAATTTTAGTTTAATCGAAAAATGTTATTAGGATAATTAGTAGAGATTTATAAGAACTATCATAAACCATTATTGAAATTTTGGATTTTTTCAAAAACACAAAAATGCTCCTATTTTGACAATTTTGATGAAAATGTAAAAAATTTGTTGAATAATCAATTTTGATATATGCATATATTTATAAAATACATAATTATTAGAAATAAAGTAATATTTTAACTTGGGATAATAAATTGATGTTATAGGATAATATAAAATTAGAGTTTGGAGAAAAATAAGTTATAAATATTGAAGCAGTTTATGTGCCTATTTTCTGGGTTTATTTTGATGAGAGCAGTCGACGAGAACTTTGAAAGCATGAGGTGCAAGAATATCTGAAGAATTCAGCAACTCCTCGGCAAGCTTCTGATATTCTTCCTCTCTTTGGAGACATTTCCGATACATTTCTTGGGCTTGCTCGCGCTCACGGAGTCTTAAACTTTTTACATAACGCTGTTGGTCGATAAGATCCTTTTGGTAACGTAAAGCTGCTTCCTTCTTACATTTTCGATCGTAATCCATCAACTTAGCGTCCAGTTCGAGCTGTTTCAGAAATAGATCATGTTCTTCACTGATTCGTTCCTTCTCTTTCTTCTGATTCTCTTCTTTTTCTTCCAACTGCTTTCTTCGAATTTCCAGGACTTTTTTAAGTTCGCGAGCTCGAGTTTCATTTTGCTCCTTCTTTGCTCGATCTCGTATCTCCTGTGCTTCCTTTTCATACTTTCCTACAATTTCATCGACCTCAGCATTTCGTTTTGCTTCTTGCTCTCGAAAATCCTGTGCGAGAGGAAAAAGATAGAGTTTTTTTATATGAGAGTGAAAATAGAAAATGTATTATGAATTTTAATGATATTGGTATACAAGTATAATAAACGTATATATAATTCATTTTTTTTACAATTGCTTTCTCCATGAAAAATGCAACCGTTTCCAGAATTTTAAGAATTTTTGCTCATGAGACTCAAAAAAACCTGAACGAAAAATTTGGAATAATGCGCATTAGGGCGCAAAAAATTTTGTCACACCAAAAATCAAGTCTCTGGAAAAGAGTTTTTCTATAATTTGGAGACTTTAAATGATATTATTTGTTGTGTCTTATGAAAGAGAAAATATTTTTTTTTATGAAAAAAATTTTAAACTTACGAAAAATAATAATCCTAATAATATTTTTTGTAATCAAATTTTTTCTTTCTATCGCTTTTTACTAATTTTTAAAATTTATTGGATTTTCATGAATCATGGTTTATTTTTTTCGAGGAGAATATCCTCTACTCTCTAAATCTGAATCAGTAAAAATCTACTGATTATTAGTGAAATTTGACTGATTCAAATAGCTAAAAAGAGGTTACTGCAAATCAGTCAAATTTCACTGATTGTGAAAAATATTTTTTTATTAGTTCAAACAGTGAAAATTAACTAATTCGACAGTAAAAAATATTTTTGCATTGAATTTAAATGTAAATTACTCGTTCAATCAGTGAAAATTTAACTGATTCAGATTTAGAGAGTACAACTCTACTGTTTCCAATTGTAAAATGTCTGGAATCGTAAAAAAAAATTTAAAAAAAAACGATTTTCAAAATAGAACTATATATAAAGATTTTTTACTTACATTCAGAATTGGAAACGAAGTTATAGAGAATATTTTTCCGAAAAAAGAAGCTATGATTTATGCAAATCCAATAATTTTTTAAAAATTGGTAATAAAAGATAGTAAGGAAAAATTCTGTAAGAAAAAAAATTATTAAAAGTAATATTTTTCGTAAGTTTTACATATTTTTCATAAAAAATGATGTTCATCTTTCATGTAATAGACTGATAATATTATTTAAAGTCTCAGAACCATAGAAAAATTATTTTTTCCAAAGACCCGATTTTTGACACAACAACTACCTTAAGGCTATTAAACGATCTGAAAAATTAAAAATGCAAATACTAACTTTTAATAAAAAAATTTAAAAATAGTTTAGTATTAACATATTTTACTGTGTTTGGACTAATTTACTGGGAATGAGAATTGTAAAAAATAAGTGATTGTGACAATTACATTATTATTAAGAAATGGTCTGCAAATATTAATTTATTGCTTCAGTCATTTCATCACTTTGAATTTACTCACTTTTTACTTTACTACATATAAATAAATAACCCTTTCATGCCCACAAGATATGCAGCAATTCTAAAAGAAAAATAACTACAGAGTCTTCATTATAAGGCCATAGAAAAAAATAATTGGTTGAAATTGATTGTTATTGGATTTTTATAAATCATGGCTTATTTTTTCGGGCTAAATTTTATTTACAACTCTACTGCTTTCAATTTTAAAAGTTAAGCTTTCAGTCACTGAAATCGTTAAAAGAAACTTTTTTTAATAAACTATATTTGAAGGTTTTTCTTTATTTTTAAAATTGAAAAAAATAGAGTTGTAGAGAATATTTTCGCCGAAAATTAAGCCATGATTTATGATAATCCAATAATTTTTTTAAAATTTGTAAAAAGCAATAGTAAGGAAATATTCTATTACAAAAAACATTATCAAAAGTATTATTTTTTGGAAATTTTAAGTTTTTTTCGTAAGAAATAATATTTTTCCTTTGAAAAAAGACGACTGATAATATCGTTTCAATTCTTAAAATCATAGAAAATCTTTTTTACGGAGACATGATTTTTAGCAAAACTACCTTAATAATGAATATTAAATAAAACTATGGAACTGACATTTATAAAATCATATTGGATCTGCTAGGATCCAAAAAATATTGTTTTTAAATCTCTTTTAAATTTGTTTAACAAATTAAGGTCGCTTTTTCTTCCAAATGCAAATCTCAATTTTTAGAATTTCTTGCCGCGGACGACCTCCGAAAAAAAATTTTTTTTTGGGACATGGCAATACTTAGCCGCCATTTTGTATTTCTTGACAACCAAATTTTTCTATAAAGTTAATATATTAGTTAATAAACTCTATGAATTTTAATTTCTTTACTTTTTGTTATCTGCTTAATATTCATTAATCTCCAAAGAGTTTATAGAACCTTTTATTGATGAGTTATTTTCTCATTCCGAATCCCAAGTTATTAATCAAGATATTTTTATGTGCAATTATTATTTCAGACACCTAATTGATGAATCAATTATCCCCAACCAGTTGAATGCAAACAACTTTGTCCCAATTACCGGAGCCAAGTTGTTCGCAGTTTTTTTACAGAAATAGAACCATCTTACGAGTATATTCGTCATGTTATTCTCTAAATATAAAATAGTTTCCATTGTTTCGTTATCAAAAATGTTTTTTCAATAAACTTTTTAGTTAGCGTGAATTTAAAAAATATTTTTTCACAATATTATTTTTTTTATTTATCCTCTGATTTACCCTATGTGAAAAAAATAAGAATAGTTAAGAAATAGTAATTTTATTTCCGAAAATAAAATTTCCCTAGTTTACTCGAATTAAATTTTAAGAATAATAATTTCAATTTCAAAGTAAAATGACAATTTCATAAGGAGATATTGCAAAAAAACGTGTGATGATGACCATTTTTTAGAAGTTTTGAATTTAATTTAAGACCATGGATCAACCAGACCACGTGACCAAAATCTTGTGAAAGTTCATGTGAAATAACTTTTTCATTCTACAAAATATCTTTCTGAAAACTTGGAAAATACAACAGAAAACGACTAAGAATGTCTGTCAACTTCGTTTGAGTGAAAAGTTTGTAAATTTTTTTACAGTTAACTGTAGTTGTCAATAACTCTTTTCTCTGAATCTTTTTTTCCAAAATGTTTACTATAAAGAAGTTAACAGACGTGATTTATTGTCTTTCGTTACATTTGCCAAATTTTCAGAACGATGTTTTGTAAATTTAAAAATTTGCAGGCACATTCTCGTCGCGCGATTCGATTGTCGCGCTTCGCGTTCGTTTTTATATTCTTCGCATACGTTCAATTTTATCTCTTATAATTTGATACTGAAGCTCAAGTCAATTTTATGATATTGTAGATGTGAATTACATTTTCACGAAGTTACCAAATTTTTTTATTTCAAATGGAAAAGGAAATTTAATTTACTTAAGGCTCTATCAGCTTTAAGGAACACATTCTCATCATGACACTCGCGCTCGATTTTCGGTATACATTTCTGTAACGTTTTAATAATTTACATGATTTAATAAAATGTGTCTTCTTCTGAATATCTCAAAAAGAAAAAGAATCCTAAACTGTTTTTAAGCAAACGATTTTTTATTTTAACGCTTATTTTGTATCTCATATATTTGGGTTTGAAAATGGAATTTTCGATTCTCAATATTTAAAATCAAAAAATAAAATATACATCTTGTCAAAAAATGTCCTACTGAGAATTTATAGATCAGAAATATAATACATAAGCGCTTACAGAATATAAATGATGTATTGAATGTATAAACTATTTGTTATAAACAAATTATATAAACAAATACTTTACTGTAGTACTTAATTGTTGAAAACGCTAATTTATTAACTAAAATTCGTGATATGTAGTATCGGATTTGCAATTAGTAACGATTTATTACCATTCGTCAACAATTGCTATTGCTATAAACAATTTTATCAACAAATGTTCAATTATGATTTTTATTCCTAGGTTTTTATTTCCTCACTGAACTAAATTGAAACTATTTCAGGAATTATTGCCAACCATGAAAATTTTTTAATTAATTAAAGGTACATTGTTGGAAAAATTGGCTGTAGTGTCCAAAAATGATTAAGTCGATTTAATCAGACGTTTCGGCTCAGATCGGAGCCCTCATCAGTGATATTTATTAAAATCTAGAAAATACAAACAGGGGGGCGCAAATTTCACATTTTTATTGAATTTATTTAGTTATTTATAACAAATATATTTAATAAATGACCCAAATGAAAGTTTTTCATGAAAATTTTTATTTTATTTTTTTTTTCCACTTACAATCTTCATAAACCATTTTTTCTACAAATAATTATTTATTTGGGGCATTTCTTTCTAACCTATCAACAAAATACCGTGAAAAAAAGTTCCCAAAAAAAAACGTTCATTTGGGGCTTATTAGCATTTAAAAAACATTAATTTCACGTATTGTGGCAATATCTTTTTATAGAATTGACATTTCAAAAGAATTTTCGCCAAACCTTTCCAGGAAATATCCCTAGAATTTTTATGTCATTAAACCACAAGAAAACGTAAAAATGTCATTTATTTTTAACTGAATTTCTCTAGAATTTTAATCTGGATTCCTCAAAAATCCATGCAAAATTTAAATATATATAAAAGAGTTATGCAATATGGAATCTATCGAGTTTTTTCAAAAAGTTAAACAAATTACTTTTTGACTGGAATTCTGGGATTTATACTAAATTTTTAAAAAGTCTAAGTAAGACCATTGTTTTATTTCTAGACAGTTCCTGTAAATTTTTGTATTATTCATTATTTGTTCAGAGTCCCATGGATTTTTTATGGAAAATTGAAAATTCATCCATGTTTGGAAAAAATAAAACATTTATTCAAATTTAAACAAAAATATTCTCCACGATTGTAATTCCTATGATATTGAAAATAAATTTCTATGAAAATCCTGAAAAGTAGTAAATCTAAACAAATATACTAAAATATTATAATATTTAGTTAAAAAGTTTATTCTGAGTAATCAATTTCAAGTTTACTAATTTTTTAACTTTAGTATCAGCTGAAATTTTTCTATAACGTTCAAGTAATTCAATGTAAAATAATTAAACAGTCATGTTTAATTGACTATATTAATTTAAATTTTGAGTCATCAATAAATGTACTAAAATAATTTAGCGAATATTAGTTTAATTATTATCAATTTTTTAACAATAGCTTTTCAAACCTAATTGACGATTCCATTTAATTCAAAATGCAATAATTAAAATTATTCATGAAGAAAATTAATGATAAATTGAACATAAATTGATGGAATAGAATCTAAAAATTGTGAATTCAGGTTTGCACGACCCTAACCCAGTCATTTTTCATAAGTCAGAACTTATAAAAAGTTGAGAAGTAAGGATAATCTATTTTAGGCATATTTCAAGAAAATTTGTATATCAGCAAAGTTTAAAATGTTATCAGAACTATAGGGTCGAGGAGTTGGAGAACCCCTTTTTAAAGTGTACTCACTTTCTGAACTCACATTCTAGAATATTTCGTGCAATATGGATGGAAATGAAAGTCATTTTCGCGGTTAATCGACAACCATTAATCCGATTCACCGAATGTGTTTATGAACCGTAAATTTAGATTTTGAAGAGTCATTTCCGTAAAATCCAATTGATAATCATCGTATCTCTCTTTGACTACAATTAAATTGATCGAACTCTCACAATTTTATATCAATAAAATATTCCTCTTTAAAATAAAATAATTTTTATTTCTATTTTAATATCTCAAAAAAACATTACTCAATTTAATTGAATTAATGAAAAATACTTATATTATCTGAATTACTCATTAGATTGAAAAAAAAAAATGTCAGTTGTATCGACAGAAGTCAGTTAGTTAATTTTCACGAGAAAAATTATGCAATTACTGCTAGGGTAAATAAAAAATACAAAAAACAAAGAGAAACATAATAAAAAATTAATTATTTTTGTTATTTTTATTTAAATAATCTAAAAATTTCATGCAATTTCAAAGGTATTATTTATGTGTTTATAATAAATTCAATCTACATTACTAACAATATTTTTTCATTATCGACGAATAATTAATATAAATATTCTTTCAAATTGCATTCTAAAATAGATACTTGTTAAATTAATCTTTTCATTCTATTATTCTTATTCGATAGTTTAGTTATTTCAATCCAAAATTCATCTACCTAATGAATCCCAAGCATTTTTTCTAGTAATAAAAAGCGCAATCCGATTTTGGATAAGATCGCAGTACAGTTAATCCAACTGAAAATTTCTTTGTCCTGCAAAATAACTGACATAGTCTGTTAATGTAACTAAACGATCGATTTTCGTTATTGGGTTGGCCCATAAGTAATTGCCGATTTTTTCATACAAATTAAACACATTTTTTCAAATACAAGGTATGAACTTTAATCAATGATATAATTTCAATTATGTTCAATGACCTTTTGCGATCTTTTTGGTAATTTCATGATTCCACGTTTATAGAACTTCTGGTCTTTATCGACAAAAAACTGAACCAAGTGCGAATTCACACCCGTGCAGAAATTGCCCAATTTGTTTCCAAGTTCCGATCTGGGCCCGATCGGATTTTCCACATGTGGCCGCAGGAGGGCACATGGTGTGGCCCGGGTTGGAACCACATCAGATTATGATAGACAAGATTATTTTCGAATTTGGTGTTATGGTCCTGATATTGTATAGTGACTATATTGATATTAAAATGCCAAAAGCAAAAAGTACATTGCGAGTTCGGAAATATTTTTTTATTAACGTTAATTTGAAAAGAAAATTATAATTTTAAGTGTAGAACGTTATTGTGTTTCGTTATTTTTTATATCGTATATTCAATTTTCCAAAGTGATTTTCTTAGAAAGAAAATGATTAATAATGTTATTTATTTTTAGATACAGAAGAATCGAATAGTTCTACAGACTACGAAAATGGGTTTGAAGATTATACTGTTTTTATACTTTTAACTATACTGTTGCATCACTAATCTGAATTTATGAAAAAAAAAATTTTGAAACAACTATTTATTGTTATTAAACGAAAAGCCTTTAAATTTTACTATTTTTAAAAATACAAAATTAGAAGGGGCCATATCTGGACCAGATCGGGCCCCCATTTTACAAGCCCAGATCTGGGCCCGATCGGGTAGGGCGTTTCATTACTGGTCTGGCGCTAGACAGATTACCCTATCGGGGCCACATTTTTCCCGATCAGGGCCCGATCGGTGCCCCACCAAAATTTCTGCACGGGCAGCTTCATCATCATTGAAAGTTTTACCATTCAAGGAGTTCTGCAAAGATCGAAATAAATAGTAATCTGATGGTGCACATCCGGAGTAATCGTTTGGTTCCTTGGAAGCAGCTCAAAAAATAACAGATATTTCCAATCTCACTCAACAGACAGCATAATTTTTTTTTACGCAATTCAGCTTTCGATGTTGTTTGTTGTGGTTCATTACACTTGGACCATGATCACTTTCGAACGACGTTATTGTAAACAATCCATTTTTCATCACCAGTGATAATTCGTTTCAAAAAAGGATCGAAATCATTACGTTTAAGATGCAAATCACAAGCGTTGATGCGTTTTGTTAAATGAATTTCTTCCAATTCATGTGGAATCCAAATATCAAGTTTTTTAATGAGTCCAAGACGTTGTATATATGACGGTCGATTGTTCCTTTACAGAAATAAAAAAGCAAAATATGACGAAAATTCTCGTTTTTACACTCCATCTTAAGGGGTAACACCACTGTAGAATTTTCAGAAAATCATTTTTTCTTTTATTGGCTTAAAAGATGCTTTGAACCTTCTAAAATATGAGGCAAAAAGTCCTGGGATAGCAGATTCATGGTAAGAGTTCTCAAAGAGTAGAATTTTTTCATTTGTTCGTGTCTATAACACATTTCAAAACTTCAAACGCGTTTTACTCGGAATACAGTACCGGTCAGAATTGTGGGGCCACCTGTTTTTCGATAATTGCTTAAATTATCTTAATTTGAATTATATAAATAAAACAATTTGTTTTCTTAAATAAATTTTAAAGCTATCAGAATTCTTTATAAAATGAGCCCAGCATGAATTCGTTTTGTTAAATTTTGAAGAAGTTATTGCAGAAATAGTCAAGATTTCAATGCTTTCTTAAATTTTAAATAATTTTCAAAGTAATCAACATTTTTTGATGTTCTTGGACTAATTTTAAAGCTAAATTTCTACAAAATCGATTAAAATTCTTGGAATTGATGTGTAATTTTTTTCTTACATACTGCTCGAGGTTAAAGTTCAAATAAAAAAGTTGGAAAAATTCCAATATTGCTTTTGCTGAGAAAAACATTTTTATAAGATATATAAAACATATAATCATGAATTTTGTATCAAATCCCCTTAAAATATATATTCATATGATCTTTATTATAATTTACCCACAAATGAAATGTTTCCGAAATTTCCCTACTTTTTTGTTACAATTTTAACTCTTTTCATTATGCAAGAAAAAATTTATAGATTTAAAATGATAATTTAATGCGATCCTGTAGAATCTTAGCTCTAAAATAAGCCCAAGAAAATTTAAAAAATGTTGATTACTTCGAAAGTTATTTAAAATTTAAGAAAGCATTGAAATCTTGACTATTTCTGCAATAACTTCTTCAAAATTTAGCAAAAAGAATTCATGCTCGGTTCATTTTATAAAGAATTTTGATAGCTTTGAATTTAATTAAGAGAACAATTTTTTTCACTAATATAATTCAAATTAGGATAATTTAAGCAATTAATGAACAACAGATGGTCCCACAATTCTGACCGTTACTGTATGATTTTTCAAAACGGCACGCAGCATAACTCTAACAATTTTCAATCTTTTTATTTGAAAATTTAACCTCAACTTTGAAATAACGTTGCAAAATGAACCACTATAAGGGGATTTTCGATTAGTTCATTTAAACAATATTTATTAACAATTGACTGTCTTTTTTTTGGTGAAAATTGAACGACTTTATTCAAACACTCGCCAATTACACAAAAATCAATATTTTTGAAATCCCCTACGTGGTTCACTAGCTACACTCATGTAGATTACATAGATTTTTTTTTTCCAGCTTTGAATTCGCACCAGTTATAATGCGTGCTACAGATCGCCTCAAATTCAACATGCCTCGGGAGAATTACTGCAGTGTCGCCAATTTGGTAATATTTTCCTGCAAAATTTTTTTGTAATGTACTTAAATATAAGCTCAATAACTACTCCAAGTATTATTTCTCTATTACCTTTCCTTCCGCCCAAAAAAAATTGTAAAAAAAAACGCTTTTTTAGGCCTTTACAGTGGTGTTACCCATTAAAATTGATGCCAAACTAAAAACTGTAAACGAAATTACGCGCAATTTGTTTGTAAAGCAAGCTAAGAGTGACAGCTAACAAATGCCACACGCAAAAAAATGCTAATCACCAGCATTTTTTTAACTCCGATTCAAAATAGAAGTATTCTAAGTTTCTACAATACAGCAAGCTGAATGCTGCCTAGCAACAATTCGCTCGTCGTTACGCAGCGCTCGAGTTGCTGATGATCAGTATTTTATTATACAAAACGCAGCACTCGAAATGCTGAAAATCATTATGAAAATCAAAATGGAAAAATCAATATTATGAAAATTCAATAGTGAAATTTTTTTTTTTTCGTTTACATTTTTGCCATTTTCACTTTTGTACACTTTTTTATCACACACACGTAGGCCTCCTTACATTTCTACCCTGAAAAAATCCTAAATTACATCAATCAATTACCTCCGCTGAGGTTTGAACCTGCATCGCCGGCGTGAAACGCTCGCATTTTATCAACTACGCTATCGCTCTCATGGTTTTGAAATCCCGTAAAAAATTACATGGATCACATATTTTAGTTTACTGATCGTTTATTTCTGCAACTCAGTAAAAGGTGTGCTGAATACTAGAATCCTTGGTACCTGTGCTCAGCAATAAGAGTTGACATTATAAGGTTGCTATTATAAGGTATCGCCTTTCTTTACCTCAGAATGCGAGTTGCTGCTGAGCAGCATTTTTTTTACTGACTCGCAGTGACTAGTGATGTTTTTGGGCTTAGTACTGGCCTTTAGTAAGGTAATGGAACCAATACTCGATCAGCATCCATGTAGGTTACGGAAAAAGACCTTTCAAAGTGTATAGCATTAGAGTAATAAATTAAACTTTTGTGTATATATTGTAGAAAAAGGTTTTTTTTATTGAATTCCAGACGCAGAAAATTTTTTTGTGTCGTTTTGTAAATGAATTAGGCGTTTTTAAAACATTACTTTTGGGTACCAATACTCGATCACCGAAAACCCTGCGAAACCAGTAGTCGATCAGCAAGGGACCAATAGTCGATCATGTCATTTGTGATCAGATGTTTTACGGAGAGTAAAGTTTTTCTTTTCTGATCTTCACCATCTGCACATGATTATTTTATTAATGTAGTATGTACTGTAACTCATAGTTAAATTAAAATATAGGTCACTGTGAAAGTATATATGCACATCAAAACAATCATATAACCTCAAAAACATACATGCAAAAATTAAAGCATTTATGTGAAAATTTTTGAAAAATATCACTTTTTTATAGTTTTCACTAATCGAGCACTATAAAATTTCGACCAGAAGTTAAAAAACTCATTTTTAAGAATTAAAAAAAAACGAACACAGCATCGCGGTAGGCTGATCGACTTTTGGTTCCCCTTCGCTTTTTGTATACCAAAAGACGATCAGCGTTTTTTACATATTTAATCAAATTTTTTATTATAATTACCTGTCTGTAATAATAGAAAAAGCCTTCATAGGCCTGGTAATGCCTTCTCTCACGCGATTTTTCCAACTTTTCCCTGATTATCGTCCAACTTAGCACGGACACATGAGAGTTGGCGGCACCACTGATCGACGGCGCAGGCGACTGTAACGCACGAAATTCAACGAGCGCGTAGGGGAAATATTTTTCTCATACACTATGTTATATTTTTGAATAATAATTGGGCAGTATAATATTGTTAAGTATTTTTTTTAAATGTTACAATTTTTTTGCAGTATTTTGCTCTTTTGAATTCATAATAAACATGAATTCATACCGAAGTGATCGAGTATTGGTTACTGATCGAGTATTGGTTCCATTACCTTATATGCCAGCTGATGCCAGCGTTGCCAGCCAGACACACGGAGAGAAATTATAGAATCGGCATGTTAAAATTATGGTACACTATGGTACATTTTTGCAAGACGCATGCGCGGCGCGAAATTCAAATTAATATAGTTTCGAATACTTCAAAGTTTAATATTTTTTATAAATAAAATGATAATAACATTTTGTTAATAAATATAATAATATTATGTTTTAATAAAACTATTTTAATAATAATTATAACACAGTTTCTACTTTTTCAAGTCTTTGTATTTTGTAACATTTACTTAAAGTAAATCTTATTGAAGAACATTTTTTTTTTAAACAGCTTATAATCTATAAAAAGCAAGTATAATGTGTAATTATGTTTGGAATGCCTTTACGTAAATCACATGAAAATTAACTCTACTCAGCCTTCATTTAAAAAAATGATTGATTGGTCAAACATGCTTCATTTAGGCCAAAAAACAATTCTCATTGGATAATGGCTATTCTGCTTTTGTCTTCATTTCATTTCGGTTAAATAACAACAAAAATGCTGCTCAGCAGCAACTACCGTTGCTGACCTACCGGCGTACTGATAATCAGCAATCGATTACTGATCAACAGCATTTTTTTTTTTTGCGTGCAGAAGGAAAAAATCATGACATTGACAGACGCCATTCAAAAAGAAGGTTAAAAACATCTTCATGTGAAATCGGCAATTACTTCTGGGACAATCCAATATACTAACTATATTTTTACTACAATTAAATACTCATAATTTTAATTATTTGAGATGTAACTAAAAATTTCCAGTTAACATCATTATCACAAATTTTTCTCCGTGTGTTAATTAATTATTATTTAATGCATGATTAAATTATGCGACACTACTCGATAATATTAGATAACTTTTAGTCCGTCTACTTTTCTCTTTAAAAATCATTTTCATTTCAACTTCATTATCAATTGCAATTGTTAAATAATTTTTTACCCAAATATGTTTTTCACTTTTCTCGAAATTTTTGGAGTGAGATTAACTGATTTTCTGTTATTGAAATTCCATGCTAGTTTTAAATTTGTATTAATATAAATGTTATAGAAAAGACTTTTAGAGTGAAACAATACCGTATTATATCACATATGTCAAGCTTTGCCGTTGAAAAGCCTGACTTGGGGCAAGATTGAACAGCGAAATAGTTGACCGTCGGAAAGCTTCGACCGCGTAAAGCTTCACCGTTGGAAAGCACTGCCTTTGGAAAATGTCATCTGCGACAAGCTTCACTAACGGAAATCCTCACCCAATGTACTGGCACATTTATGGCATCCCCATTGTTGCAAGACCTCTCTCATGACAAGGTTCACTATGGGAAAGATACTTCTAATACTCTCAAAATATAGTTGATCCAACGCAAACATTTTTTTCTGTTAAGGTAGTAGTTGAGCGAAAAATCAAGTCTCTGGGAAAAAAAGTTTTTTTGTGATTTTAAGACTTGAAGTGATATTATCAGTTGTGCGTCTTATAAAAGAAAAACATTCTTTTTTACGATAAAAATGTAAAACTTACGAAAAATACTTTTTCTATTAGTGGGTCATAAAGTCCATTTTATTGCTCCATGGGGAGAAACCAAATCCTTTTGTTAACCCCCTAGTAGAAAAAATAGTGTGCAACACGGGAAAAACACTTATTTTACTCGTGTGATTGTTGACCTCACTTTGTAAGGGCATCAAACTTCACACTCGCAAAATAAAGTTCTTTTCCCTAGTTACACGATGTACTATTTTTCTATTAGCGGGTCGAAAAAATCATACTTTTGCCCTCTTTGCAAGGCAAACAAATCCATTTTTTTATTCCTAAGTGAAAAATAAAGTCGTATGCATCATTTTAAAAGTAAGGTTTACAATATCTAAAATCGTAAAAAGAATTTTTCAAAAAAATAACTATATTTAAAGGTTTTTTACTTATTTTCATAATTGGAAACAGTGGAGCTATATAGAATATTTTTCCGAAAAAATAAGCCATGATTTATGAAAATCTAATCATTTTTAAAAAATTGGTAAGAAGCGATAGAAAATAAAAATTCTATTACAAAAAGCATTATTAAAAGTATTATTTTTCTTAAGTTTTAAATATTTTTCATAAAAAATAATTTTTTTTCTTTCATAAAACATAACTGATAATATCATTTCAAGTCTTAAAATCATAGAAAAATTTTTCTTTCCGGAGACCTGAAAAAATTAAAAATGCGGATACTAACTTCAAATAAGATAATTAGCTCATACTTTAGCTTTACTATATTTTACAAACAGAATTATGTATTTGGACAAATTAACAATGAATGAGAAATTGTCTACAAATTTTAATTTGTTGCTTCAATCGTTTCATTACATTGACTTTTCTTTCTTTTTGATTTACTACAAATAAATAATGAACCCTTTTGTGCCCACAAGATTTACAGCGCTTCTAAACCAAAAATAACTACAGAATCTTTATTAAAAGGCCACAGAAAAAAATTTTTTGTTGGAATTGATTGTTTATTAAACATTTGTTCAAACAAATTAATAAATTATTTTTCCAGAAAAAACTTTTGGTACCATTTGATTCCACGGAAAAAAACATGTAAGAAATATGTTCCACATATTCACATGTGTCATAATATTTGTTATAAAAAAATATAAACAATTATGCCTGACGTATTTTTCTTGGCTTATAGCACCTAACGGTATATTTAGGAAAAACTAAAGACAGGATTAATTCTATGCCTACGAAAGAAGATACCTCATTATAAAGTATTATCAAAATACATTGTTTTTTCAAATATTGTTTCATAAAAATTATATGAATAATTTTTTCAGTGAAAACTAATAGCTCTAATCGAACTATTAAGTAGTTGAGACAACAAATAATAATGATAAATAATTTTTTACTAATAATGCGATTAGCGCAACAGTTCATTTTTCCAGTGTGCGAGGCGTTCTAAAGTGCGGCTTTACAAACCAACAAAAGTTTACATGTAGTGCTGCTTTTTGGCGACGAAGCTTTCGACTAGTGCAGCTTTTCTGCATTAAATCTGGACGCTGCGAAGTGGATTTTCGATTATGAATTTTGCCATTGGTGCGACTTTTCGACAATAAAGATTGCCACGCAGCTTATCAGCAGTAGAGCTTGACTCTGGTCTGGATTTTTAGAAATGAATCTCGCTACTAGTATGGCTTTTCCGAAATAAATCTTGCTACTGTAATGTGGATTTTCGGTAATGAAGTTTACCGCTGGTACGACATTTCGACAATGAAATTTGCCATGTGGCTTATCAGCAGTACAGCTTGACTCTGGTGTGGATTTTCGACAACAAAGTTTGTCACTGGTACGGCTTTTCAGCAGTAAAGCTTGCCGCTGTAATGTGGATTTTCGGTGATGAATGTTGCACTGATGCGGCTTTCTGGCAGTGAATCTTACTGCTGGTAGAATATTTTGCTTGTGAAGATTGACTCTGGTGTAGCTTTTCGATAGTGAAGCTTATCACTAGTGTGTCTTTTCGGCAGTAAAGCTTGATGTTGTAATGTGAATTTTCAGCAAAAAATTTGGTCACTGGTTCGACTTTTCGACAATGAAGATTGCCAAGCGGCTTATCTGCAGTAAAGCTTGATTTTGGTGTAAATTTTCTGTAATGAAGCTTGCTACTGGTGCGGCTTTCTAGCAGTATATCTTGCCACTCGTACGACATTTCGTTGGTGAAAATTGACGCTGGTGCGGCTTTTCAGCATTAAAGCTTGCCTCTAGTGCGTCATTTCAACGGTGAAATTTTCCACTGGTGCGACTTTCCCGCAGTGAATCTTGCCACTGATGTAGCTTCTTGTCAGTAAAGTTCCCTACTAGTGTGGCTTATCAGCAGTGAAGTTTATCACTGGCGTGGCTTTTTGGTGAGAAAATTCTTCACTGGGTGCCACTTCAGCATTCAAGCTTGCTGCTGTACTCTGGATTTTTACTAATAAATTTTGACACTAGTGCAGCTTTTCGACAGTTAAGTTCCCTACCAGTGAGATTTATCAGCAGTAAAGCTTGACTCTCTTCGGCTTTTCGGCAGTTAAGCTTACCGCTGATGCGACATTTGTGTAGTGTAGCTTCCCACTGGTAATGCTTCTCGATAGTGAAGCTTGCCGCTGATAAGGTTTTTAGCCAGTGAAGCCTACCGCTGATGCAGCTTTTTGGTAGTGAAGTTTCCTACCAATGCGGCTTATCAGCAGTCAAGCTTGACTCTCTTCAGTTTGTCGTCAGTTAATCCTGCCGCTGATCTGCCATTTGAACAGTAAGGCTTATTTCTGGTGTAGATTCTCGGCAGTGGAATTTCCTACTAGTGCGGCTTTTTGATAGTAAAACTTGCCGCTGACTTGGTTTTGTTCTAGTGGATTTTCCTAATGATTCAGCCTATTAAGAGTAAAGCTTGACTCTAGTGTGAATTTTCTGTAACGAAGCTTGCCACTAGTGCGGCTCTTCGGCACGTAGTAATTGAAGTTTTCCAATAATAAAGTTCTCCAGGGGTGACTTTTGCCAGTGCTGTTGTTACTGAAGGTAAATATTTTCAAGATTGAGGTTTGCAGCAGGATAGGCGATGGAAGCCAGTAAAGCAAACCACTGGGAAAGCTGTGACTGCTGTTGTGGCTGTTTTCTGACAGTAAAGCTTACTATAAGTGATACTTCCTAAAGCTGAAGTTTGTCGCGGTTTCAGATTTACGATGAGGTTAGCCAACAATAAAACCTTGTGATTCTGAAGCTTGTCGTTCGTAAAACCTTTTGTATGTAATTATAACCTAACTTGAGTGAAACTGTCTTTAATAAAGATAGGTGGTGGTTCAATAGAAAACTTGTACAAAGAGGAAAAGTTCGTGTGTCTTGGGGCTGCCAATTACTCTTCATCTAGATTGAAACAAAGGTCTTTGAAATTTCTCAACGCTCTAACGCTCTCTATTCTAACTTGATACTTCACTTTAATGGACATAGAAAGCTTCGAATTCCTGCACCATGCTGAGAAATTGAAAGTGATCCAATCCGGACAACTTTCCGCTTAACCTTTGTTGAAAGACAAGTTTCAGGAATTGCCACTGTATTTTCTAAAGTAACTTTCTAACATTAATTTAAACTTTTTAATATTAAAAGGATTCTTTGATAACCTCATTATCTTTTCCATTATATTTTCTAAAAAAAAGATTCCATACTGAAAAACTTGTTTTCATCGAAAGTAATTTTTATGATTCAAAATTTTGCCTTCTGTTATTACGAACAATTATACAATTATACAACAAACAATTATATAACAGTTATATAACATTTATCTGATCAATATGCAATTTCAATTAAAATATAATAATAAATTTTGAAAATTATTAGACTATTATGTAACCTTTGTAATATAGTTGATTTTCTGGTATATAACAGTTACGTGATTTAATATTATTCTACATAACTTAGTAACTGTAACCAAATAATCCACATGAAGGTAATATAACTGTTTCATTTACGCTGTACCAGGATCGTATTTCTATGATCCAATCAAAAATATTCTTTTAATTAAAATTTAAAAAGATTAATTTTTAAATTTAAGATTAATTAAAAATGTTATTTTTAAAATTATTCCAAGGGCTAAAAGGCATGTAAATTTCTTCTGAAGGAAAGGATCTTATTAAAGATGAGCTACGCGTAGTACTTTTCTGAAAAGCACTGACCTGCTAAAACAGCGCAAGTTTCTCATCCGTAATAAATTAGTTCCTTGTGCGGGTATGAAAATTCTCTTTTTAATGTTTGCTCGGAAGTTTTTTAACGAGAAGGAACTAATTTGAAGGATAAACAGACTACATTTCAACGTTTTGCAAAACTTTTACAACTCTCGACTTGGGCATGTCAGTTGTCACTTGTCTGCTGTTTCCGGTCTTTAGCTTTGTTGAACTATTCGGAATAATTAATTACTGGGTATACAGAACATCACGACTACGAATATCGGGAAACGTTTGGTTGGACACGTAGTCACGCTATCCGCCTACCAAGTTGAAACTTTCTTGATACTCTGCTTAAGGTAATCAGAGAGAAATGCAAACTACAGCAGCTCAAGATTTATTATTATTCTGTAATACCAAGAAATCACACTTAAAAGAAAATTCTGCTTTATTTTATTATAATTTATTATATCAATACTAAACATTTATTTTTAAAAAAATTCAACACTTTAAACACTTTTATTTAATATAATTTAATCAAATCGAGTTTTTTAATTTACATTTCATTTCAAAAGTCAAAATAGACTTTTAGCCAAAAATAATATTTATACGTGATTATTATATAAAGCAAGTTTTTTATCTTGAAACTTCGAAATATCTCAAGAAATGCGCATCGTACGAAAAAATATTTCCGCAATAATAACTTTTCATTTTCAAGGAGGAATTACCCCACACCCTGGGGCTAGAGGGGTAGGGGGTTGTAACTTTGAAATTTCAGAACGGAAATTCTATTTTTTATTGCGCAGCTTCAGATTCTCCATTGAAAAATACGTAAGATTTATTCGAAAATTATTCAAAAATTTTAATTTGATTTTTAAGGCCATGTCTTACTCGAGTCACGTGACCAAGTAATCAATTTTATTTTTTCGTCCACATAACTTTTTTGTAATGAAATTATCCCCCTGGAACTTTGAGAATGCTAAATAGAACAATGAACTACGTTTATCCGTCTCATTTGGGTGGAAATAAAAAATAAAAATCTTTCGACCAAATTAAATATGGAGAATTTTTTCGTCCGTCGCATTTCCATACGAAATGAGATATCGATTTGAAACTTGCGGAAATTAAATACAAGGCAATGAAGAAGGTTTATATGGTCCTAAATATTTATAAATATGGAAAGAAATTCATAAATAAACTCATTTGTGCGAATACCGACAGTGCCGTAGAACACAAATACGGTTGGCACACACCCAGAAAAAAGTTTTATTTAAATTGAAGAAATCGTTTTTTTAACTTTATTTCTTCAATTCAAAGTAAAAACACCTTTATAACAATGATAAATTTATTTAATTTTGAGAAATCACCTTTTTAGCCTTTTTTAAATGAAAGAAATTATTTTTTTAATATTATTTATTTGATGTAAAAAAATATTTTTTTATCAGCTGTACACTGAAAGTTAGCCTTGTCGGTATCGTTTTGCGTGCGGAAAGTTGATATTCCCGCACTTGTGCGGTAAAATGTTAAGTGCGCAGAAAATTAAAACAAACTTAAAATTTTACTGCACTAGTGCAGAAAAATTAACTTTCCGCACGCCAAACGACACCGACTCGGTTAATTTTCGATATACAGCGAACAAAAAATATCGTTCGTATATATACGAAATATACTATTTTGATTCAAAAACAGTACTGGAAAAAATTTGAAAAATAATTTATTTAATTTTATTATCTTTGAACGAAGACAGTTTTTTCTTTAAGTTAAAGAAAATATTTCTATGAGTCTCATTACGTATGTACTATGCGACTGCGCAAACATTTATTTCATTACTTCAAAGGAAAAAAAAAACATTCAAAAAATTTCTTTAAATCAAAGAAACTTTTCTCTGACCGTGTAGCAATGCACAAATTTGTTTGATTCAAAGAAATTTTGTTTGAATCAATGAAACTTTTTTCTGGTTGCAGTGGCGGATTAGGCTTCGTCCGTCCTTGTCTGACGTCACCTCTGAGCTTGAAAGGTAGACAAGGATAGACAAAACTTAAATCCGCCACTGTCTGGCTACATTTTAAATAAAAATTTTAAATTTCAAAAAAAAGCTCACACACCCTCAGGGTGTAGAGTGTGAGATATATTTTTGTGGAGTCGCTTTTCCCCTCGAAAATATAAAGATAAAACTCACCCTGTACATCCTGAAATTGAATTAATAATAGTAAAATTGATTTGTTTTGAATAGGAAAAATATCTTAAAATACAAAATTCTGTAATAAGCAAACAAACAGAAATGTATATAAAAATGCAATATACTAATAAAATGAATTTCCCTATATCTGAAAAATGTTTGTGGAAGTTGACTTTATGCGCCACGTTCTCAAAACAAGAAAACTCAACATTTTGACAACTCAGGAAAGTTCGTGAAATATTAGTTTCACCACGACAATGCTCAGACTGGGAATCACGAAGTAGGATTGCAGTTGGCATTCGAGTAACAAAAAAGGGATCGATTTCACTTGGAAGCTCGCCTACCCTTATTTTTATACGGCATGAGAGCGAGTCCAAATGACGGTTTAGCCCAGCTTTGGAAAAACAGTCGAATGCGCTTCCAATGCATCACTTTAAAACTACTTAACCCTTTCAAAATACCAGAAATAGCATCAGACTGCACAAATGCCAAAACTTTTTTAAATTCATAATCTCCTTTTGTTACTTTTAGTTCTTCTTTCTTATTAAAATTAGCTTTTATAATACTCGGTAATACTCCTTTTATCCTTATTTTAAATATTTTATTTTATATTTTAATCTTCATCGCGGAAAACGCGATAATGTATCTGTTATATGTAACGATCAGGTACACTCAGAAAAAATATTTGATTGAATCAAAAAAATTATGTGTTTAAAACACTTTCTTTGATGTAAAGAAATGTTTTGTTTAAATGAAAGAAAATTTGTTTTATTTAAACAAAATATCTTTGGATATCCGCGGGCGGTGTATTGGTTCGAGAGAGGGGGTTTTTTGGTTTTAACAGGTATGCCCGGACCCGTCCTAGGAGAGTCCTGTACAACGTCTATAAAAGATTTTGCCATTTTTCCTCCTCACCAAAAAAAAAAAAAAATATCAATGCATTAATTTCTTTGTTTTGAAGAAAAATTAATTTGACTCAAACAAATATTTATTTGGTTCAAAGATATTTTGTTTGAATCAAACAAATTTTATTTCATTAAAACAAATCATTTCTTTAAATCAAAGAAAGTCGTTCAAACAAATCATTTTCTTTAATTCAATGACATCTTTTTTCTGAGTGTAACCAATCAAATAAAATTCATTTTCCTAAATCGAATTCCGAAATGCCAATTATTTAATTCAAATTAATCCTTGATTTTTCATCAGACTTTTAATGCAAAAAATTGAAATATGTTTTCACTAAAATTGAATTCCTTTCTATTTCCAACTATAACGCCATCTTTTTGAATTCTTTTGAATGCCAAATAACGGAATAAAGAACTAAGCAGTTTTAATGTAAAATAATTCTTTCAAATATTCCATAACTTCAATTCCTTTGAATCACTTTAGTAGGATTTGAGTTGGATACTTCTAATTCATTGGAATTCTATACGTCTTTATAACAAATAAATTTATCTTAATTCCAATTCTGGATATTGGTTTGAACTCTTCTAACTTCCTAAGAATCATAGTAATATTTTTTCTGGACTTCAATACATTTCAAAACCTTTCCTGAAATAAAATTAAGTCAATAAAAAGATGGATATTTCAAAAACGTATGCACGATGTAAATTAAGAAGAGAAATAATATGAAATATTAAAGATTTGTCTAAAATTACCAAACTATTTGGAAACGCATGATAAAATTCTCAAAGCGACGTACTTTTTTTAATAAATCACATTTAATAGGATTTCTGTTATAGAATACGTTAAACTACCGATAAAAATTTCCATCTAGAAGATTAAATTTTCTATTAATTCAACTTATTTTACCATCTCTATGGGAATTTTTATCGGTAATTTATCGTATTCTATTATAGAAATCCTAATAAATGTGAATTATTAGAAAAAAGTACGTCGGTTTAGAATTTTATCATGCATTTTCAAATAGTTTGGTAATTTTAGTCAAATATTTTTCTCCGTGATCCTAATGCTGGCACTTTTTTTTCATCCTTCCCTTCCCCACATTAATAGAGATATCACGTTGAAACTTTAAGTAATTAAGTAAAAAGCAGTAAAAAATGTTTATCTGGTCCTAAATTTGTATAATTATACAAAAAGAAGTTTTCCAAAAATAAATTTGTTTACAGTTATAAATATTTAGGCGCAGATAAACGTTCTTTAGTGCTTTTTACCTAATTACTCAAAGTTCGAAGTCGATAGCTCAATTAATGTGGAAATGCGAAGAATGTCTCAGAATGTCTTAAATGCCAAAAAAAGAATTTTACAAAAGAGTCAAAAAACTGCTTTGCATATTTGATTGAAATCAAAAAGTAATAAAAGTCATTCTAGCATTCACAGAATTCTATTGATCCTAAAAAAATAAATTTAAAAACTATTATCACTTCCAGCTATTTGATCACAGCTACTATACGATTATAAAAAAAATACTGAGGCCATTTTAAGCTATGTTTGTAGCTGTCAGCCATATAATAGACCGTTTCACTTATTTTAACGAGAGTAGATACAATATCTTATAGCGGTAGCTACAAAAAGGAGCTCCATATATTGGAGTTACAACCACAATATTCATTTTCCCAGTGTATTAGATACAGATCAATGTTACATAAAAGAAACACAGAATAAAGTAAAAATTCAAAATGAACTGCAACAATTTCAAAAGGAACCGGATTAAAACTCAAAATAAACGAAACTCAGAGCTTTTAAATTTTTAGATGTTGAATTTGCTTCAACAAAATGGCGGACGACTTTTGAAAAAATACAACTCATTCGCACTGAAAATTGTATGGGGGGTTTTTAAGGTAGTTTTCATCCACGAAAATTATACCTCAGGTAAAAATAGATAATTTTTCTTTCAAGAATAGCAATATTATTATTGAAGGGCTATTTTGAAAGAGAAAAGATTATTTTACATGAAAAAAATTTGAAACACAGAAAAATAATTTTATTAATAAATTTTATTTTTGACCCAACTTTTTTTCTTATCGCTTCTTAAAAACTTTTTAAAAATAATGCGATTTCAATAAATCATGAATCATTTTTTCAGAGAAAATATTTCCCACAACTTCACTGTTTCTGATTTTTAAAAATAAATTCTTTAATGGCTAAAACCATTAAAAAAACATTTTCCATAACGAAATTTTTGTAAACAAATTTCTGAATTTGATAATAATTTATTAATTTTCGGAAATTGGAAATGGTTAAGTTGTAGGGAATCTTCTTGAAAAAGTGATTTGTAATTTATTAAAATCGCACAATTTTTAAAAATTTGGTAACAGGCGATAAGGAAAAAAGTTGGGGCAAAAATAAAATTTATTAATAAAATTATTTTTCTGTATTCCAAATTTTTTTCATGGAAATTAATCTTTTCTCTTCCAAAATAGCCCTTCAATAATAATATTGCTATTCTTGAAAGCAAAATTATCTATTTTTGCCTGAGGTCTAATTTTCGTGGATCAACACTGATAGAAATGGTTCGGGAGTTTTAGCCATTCAGTTGTAGGTTGGGAATTTATAATTGTATTTATAAAATAATATGTCTCTCTGAACAACGCAGAATGTTAAATACAGAAATCAAAATATTGTAAGTGAAACTGGTCGAATCAGAAATATAATATGGGAAGGTGAACAATACATTTTTCCATAGCAACCAATAATATGGTTAATTCGTTCATATTTATTCAGTTATATTCGGATGGTTGAAATACAAATCTCATATTGCTGTATCTATGCCAGCAATAAGGTAAGGTTAAATTAATCATAAATATCATTGTAACAGCCATTCCTTTCTATCAGTGAACTACCTTAAGGCGTCATTCTACTATCTCGGCAAAAAAAGGTAATTTTCAAGAATTTTTTTCTCAATAAATACATTAAATAATTAAATAAAATTTTCAGCGTTTATTTATGCAATCTCAAAGCTTACAAAAAGAATTTTTTACATGGAATTATTGTTTAGTTTAGGTAATGTTCAACAATGAACAGAGTGTCTAAAAAAAACGTATGTCCAAGGCGCGCATGATATCCCTCGTCAGCATCATCTGAAACAAATAAATCAAAAATTTTCTTTATTAGTATGACCCTAAAACTGAAGTGACGAAGCGGAATTTTTTTATTCTGCAAGATAACAAAATAACGGCGGTTTAAACAAAAATGTTTTTAAAATTAAAAATGTTGAAAACCACTTCGTCACTCCATAGATAATTATGTTTAGAATAAACGTAGAAAATTTGAAAGTAATGTGTTGAAAACTTTTTGAGAAATCGTGCGTGCCGAGCGCAAAAACGTTGATTCGAGAAAAACGCATTTAAAGTTTTCGGAACATAAAAATTGTAAAAAAAAGTTACTTACAATTAATCAGCGATCCTTGCTCCATATAATACTCCTCCTGCTTGATCAATTGAGACTTCCTGAACTAATAGAAAAATGCAACAAAAAAAATCGAGTTTTCAAAAGCGAGATAGTAGAATGATCCCTTAAGGATGTACACTGAGTACAGTCAATCTCAAAATTCGCCAATCTTTATAACGATTTATAAAATCGACAAAAATAAAACCATTATTAATTACTACGAATTTGGCCGAATTTGCAGCTATCTGCAGCTGGTTTTTTTATATGTTTCACACGAATGCAGTCCAAATATCTGGATTAAAATCGCAAGTTGGAACTTTTTTGAATTTTTTACTTATTGCATCACATATCACATCACTCAATATGTTTCCGGTCTGACAAATAAATGACACCACTGTTGTTAAATCCATATGATGTCTGGATAGCACAAACCTTCAAACGTTAAGCGTAAATATTTTATGAGTATCTGACATTTAGTTCAGAAGTTACAGAGGTTTTGGTGAAGCAAATTTTGTCATTTTCAAAACAATGGATAAAAAAATTTTCGAGTGTTAAGCAACCATTGCTTTTTAATGAGAAAAAATACTGTTAAAGTAAAGCAGTGGCTTGATAAGCGTTATGGGAACTCTGCACCAGGAAAATAAACAATCATCGACTGGTATGCCGAATTTGAACGCGGTCGTACAAACACCGATGACGCTGAACGCTCTGGTCGCCTAAAATCAGCAGTTGTTCCGGAAAACATAACAAAAATCCACAAAATAGTTTTGGGCGATTGTAAATGAAAGTTGCGTGAGATAGCTGACAGCTTAAAGATATCGGAAGATAGTGTGTTCACAATTCTGTACGAATCTTTGGGGACGCGTAAGTTGTTTTCGAAGTGGGTGCCGCATTTGCTCACAACCGCCCAAAAACAACAACGTGTGGAAGATTCAGAGCGCTGTTTGGAGCTGTTCGTACAGGGAGAAAAGTAAACCTGAATAATTACCACCGAA
Organism: Diplolepis rosae; assembly: GCA_030998225.1. Taxonomy (NCBI): domain Eukaryota; kingdom Metazoa; phylum Arthropoda; class Insecta; order Hymenoptera; family Diplolepididae; genus Diplolepis; species Diplolepis rosae. Next base: position 18,786,107 of record JAPYXD010000723.1, on the reverse strand, counting down.
ACCATAATGGTTACTGCGCTGACTGCAATTGTTGGGCAGAAATTTTGTGTTGTAGCTATTCTGCGTTTGCTACTGTCTTCGCTTGAACAGTTCCTCCTTAGACCGTAACCATTAATCCGCGAAACCACAACGTGATCTGGAGAAATCATTACTGCGTTGGCAGCAACAGTTATTCTTTTATACCGAAAGTATTTCTCCCGGCGCAGTTCTCGTTGCATATAATATCGGCGCGTAAGTTATTGTCGAAGTGGGTGCTCGGTTTGCTCACACCCGGCTAAAAACAACAACGCGTTGAGTATTCAGAGCGCTGATTGGAGCTGTTCAAGCGGGATAAAAAGGATTTTCTGCGTCGGTATGTAACAATAGAAGAAACATGGATCAACCACTACACACCTGAATCAAAAAGTTCGTCAACTGAGTGGACAGCAACTGGTAAAAGCCGTCCAGAGCGACCAAAAACTCATTAGTGGGCTGGCAAGGTTATGGCATACGTATTTTGGGATGCGCATGGTATTTTGTTTATCGACTATCTTGAGAGACTTTCGGTTTAGAAATGAAATACAAAGGGAAGTGCAAACACCTGCATTTTGCCGTGAGTAAAAAACAATTCTAGAAGCACTACTAAAACTTTCCTAGCTATTCAAAATCGTCCTCTTTGAACTTGATTTTACGATTTTTGGTCGGGTTTTTGGAATTTCGCCTCACTGTATGCTAGTAACAATCAAAGCTATATCTGTAGTATACGAGAGCTGTTCAATAAGTCCGTGACTTTGAAATGAAGAACACTTTTTAAAACAAAAATTCCAATTTATTTTTCAACATAGTCCCCTTTTAACTGCATACATTTATTATAACGGTACTGAAGCTTCTTTATACCCTCTAAAAAGTAATTTTTATCAAACCCCTCAAAATACTCATTTGTCGCAGCAATCATCTCTCCCTTCAATGAAAATCTTTTACCTCCAAGCCAAGTTTTGATGTTAGGAAACAAAAAATAATCGGAAGGAGTCAAATCTGGGGAATAAGGTGCATGAGGAAGTATTTCGTAGCCTAAATTAAATAATTTGTCCGTTGCAAGGGCACTCGTGTGAGCTGGTGCAATGTCGTGGTGGAAAAGCACTTTTTTTCGCCAGATGGGACCGCTTTTCCTTCAGTATGGCATCAAATCGATCTAATAATGAGGCATAATACTCTCCTGTAATAGTTTTTCCCTTCTGTAGATAATCGATTAATATTATATCATGTGAGTTTTTGGTGCAGATTTACCAGGCCCAGTCCACATTTTCAACTGATTTTTTGTTTCTGGTGTATAATAATGAATCCCCGTCAGCGCTGCCAGGCCGTACCATAATTATGTAATCGTACCATGATTTTGCCTCTTGTACCATGTGCCATCCCTCGTGTACCATACCTCTTAAATGTACCATAGTTTAAAAGTACTTCTATTTTTTATTTTTCATTTAACCGGAATGAAATGAAGACAAAAGCAGAATAGCCATTATCCATTGAGATTTGATTTTTGCCCCATATGCAGCATGTTTGACCAATCAATCATTTTTTTAAATGAAGGCTGAGTAGAGTTGATTGTCATGTGATTTACGTAAAAACATTCCAAAGATTGGCTTTTTATAGATTATAAGCTGTTTTATAAAAAAATGTTCTTTAATATGAGTTACTTTAAGTAAAAGTTACAAAATACAAAGACTTTAAAAAGTAGAAACTGTGTTATAATTATTATTAAAATAGGTTTATTAAGACATAATATTATTATATTTATTAACAAAATGTTATTAGCATTTTATTTATAAAAAATATTAAACTTTGAAGTATTTGAAGATATATTAATTTGAATTTCGCGCCGCGCATGCGTCTTGTAAAGATGCACCATAATTTTAACATGTCGATTCCATAATTTCGCTCCGTGTGTCTGGCAACGCTGATCCACGTTTCATCAACAGTCAGTTACATAACGTCGCAAAAATTCCTTTGAATTACGTTGAAACATGTACAAACATTGCTCAGACGCAACCACACGAGCCCGCTTGTGATCGGCTGTGAGCGAACGCGGCACCCATCTTCCAGACAGCTTCCTCATGCCCAAACATTCATGTAAAATGTGCCATGGGCGTCCCACTGAAATGTTTACAGTCTCACTAATCTTACGCACTTTCAATCGACGATCGTTGAGTAAGATGTGGATTTTATTGATCATTTTTTGAGAAGTCACCTCATTTGGACGGCCAGGACGCTCAGCATCACTTGTGCTAATACGGCCGCAACGAAATTCAGTGAACCACTTATGAACCATGTCTGTCGATGGAGCAAACTCCTTATAATATTTTTCGAGATTTTCTTCAGTTTCTTTGATTGATTTTCCTCCTAGAAAATAATGTTTAATAAGCACGCGAAACTCGTTTTTTTTATGATTTTGTTTTAACAATGAAAAACTAAATTCAATTGGCTGTAAAAAATTTTCTAACCAACATACTGACTTAAAACTTTGTATACGCACTGATATTAGATGGTATTCTCTTAGAGTAGTAACATATTTACGATATCAGCACCATCTTTCGAGAAGTCACGGACTTATTGAACAGCCCTCGTAAAAGGCCCGAGAATCTCTCTCCGTTAAACGAGCTTGTGCACACAAAATGATTTACTACTTTCGGATGTAATGTAACTGTACTTTACAATATTATAAGCATGAAAATTCTTATTCATATTATGGAGCTTTGAGAATGAAAAGATTTCGAATCTTCGGTCCGTAAAAATTAAGTGCTTATAAAATTCGAATTTATACGTTTGTAAAGTAATACATTTGTGAATTTAAAATTCCATTGAAGAGACGGTACATTCTGAAGTTTTCATTCCTTTTGATTAAAAATGAAATTAGAAATTAGAAAATTTTAACTTTGAAATCTACTGTTCATAAAATTGAATTTTAATCCAGTATGTAAATGTGAAAGATCAGAAGTTTAAAAATTTTTAAATGTAGACATTTAAACTGAAAAAAGTTAGAATTTAATGTATCTACAATTAAATTTAGGATGAGAAATTTGTAATATTAAACACGCAAAAATTTAAATATAAATATACGCAGTATGTGCGTATCTCTCGTTTTCTGCGACTGTGGACGAAAATTTATGAGTCGAAGTGTCCGAGTCCTTTGATTTTTCTTGTCGTAAATTATCTTTAGCAAGGAATAAAATACTTCGTTTAAAATAATATAAAATCTGATAAACTTTATACTATAATGTATCTTTAACTGAGATTTGGAAGCGACGTCATGCGATAACCTCAAATTGAATTAGTGGTTAACTCTCTGCCGGCTAAAGCACAATTATTTTAAATATTTGCTTATTCTTATTTGGAAGATTCCAACTTCAATCCTTATTCAAATAGACTCTGAAATTGTATTCCTTTTCAAATTCCGAACTTGTAAATTATAATTCTTTTCAAATTTGTTACTAATTTAAAGTACTTTTTAAAATTTGTATATTTAATTTTAAAGTCGAACAAGTGAAACTAATAAATTTGAAAACTTATATCTCCATTGCTTCAATGAATTAAAATTAAAATAGAAAGACCAAATATGTGTAAAATTTGGAAACATATTTACGATTGGCAAAAAATTTTACAATTAGGAGAGGACTAAAGATGATTCTATTGAACACACTTTGAGTCCGACTCATAAAGTGCGATTTATATAAACATTATACAAATATATTTTGTTGTAGGAAGAAAAATGTATTATTGCCGATAATGTGATGTTAAGACACTATCCCCAGAACAATAAATGTAATGGAAGCTTATTACCAAAACGCAATGCAATTTCACAATATCTTTAAATTAAAATTACAATACATACTACTGTGGGCAAAAACTAAGGTGAATTTTGTTATAAAATGAAAAATCTGCATTGATTTATCCAAATCAATTTCATCCCCTTCAAAGTAATCCCCTCCCGATATAATGCACTTATGCCAACGTTTTTTCCAATCGTCGAAACACTTGTTAAATTCGATTTCCGGAATTGCCTTCAAAGCCTTCTTCGATTCGGCTTGTATCTCTTCAATCGTGTCAAAACGGTGTCCTCGGAGTGGTCTTTTGAGTTTGGGGAATAGCCAGAAGTCACACGGAGCCAAATCAGGCGAATATGGTGGTTGTGGAACGACATGCGTTGAGTTTTTGGCGAAATAGTCACGAAAAACGAGAGCAGTGTGAGACGGCGCATTATCGTGATGCAAAAACCACGAGTTGCCTGCCCAAAATATCTTTTTAAACGATGCACTGAGAAAAATGGATTGTAAACGGTAATGAAAAATATGTTACCGGGTATAATCTTGGACTATTAACTATGGGACAGCGATCTAGATTATTAAAACCATAATCTGTAGATGTTAATAAAAAGATAGTATCGGATAATATCTTGGATTATAAACTGAAACATACCAGATTTAACGCGTGCAAAACAAAAGAAAGATAGAGGGGAGAGCTTTGGCACTCAGAAGAGGGGAGGTTTCAGTGGGAACACATACACAAATATTATTATCATACCTTATTTAAGTACACAATGCTACACTATTTATAATCGCATACGCTTGAAATTAAATTTCAGATTTCGTTTTTGGGTTCGAACCCTCTAACTCTACCTATATCTACATTAACTAAACGCATTCCGAACGCCTAAAGCCTCTCGGCTATTCTCGCTTGCCATATTCCGAAATAAATGTCGCTTATAAGCCACTATTAAGTTGGGCAGACTTGGATTCAAGTTTACCAAGCTATTCGGATAACGTCGGAAGCACTCGGACGACATTCTGAAACGAATTATACGATAAACCGAGAATGAATGTTTTGATTTTTGCTGCTCGTCGCAAGGTTTCTGGCAAGTTCATATTTATAATATGAATTTTTCAAATATGGTTTCGAGGTTATAATATTCCTTGATAGACTTATTAAATTTATTTTTAGAAAACTTAGTAATCATAATATCATTTTTTAGTACTCTTTATTTTTCGAATGGGGGATTCATAATATTTGGTATTTAAAATACTAATTTTTCTTCTACATGTTTTAAAGACTGTTATGACTATATTGAATTTCGATGCCATAATAAAAATAAATGTAATAAAACCTGGGGTTTCCTCATTTTAAAACACTATTATACTAAACCTTCATTCAATCTTATCATTTACTCTAACGAAAAGTTTCTCAGTGTAGGTTTATTATCTTCAGATGTTACGAATTATTTTCTGAAGATTATAAGAATGTAACATCTGGAGATTATGTTTAGTAATATCTTTATATATTAGATAAAGATTATAGATCATACGCTTTAACATATTTTATGTTACCGAATACTATCCTTACTTTTAACATCCAGGTTTTATGATCCGTTTTTCTCAGTGTGTTGAGTAATCCTCTTGAAATGCCAATAGTGTCAGCAAGGTCCCTAATTGTCAATCGAGGATTTTTGTACACTAATTCTTTGATTTGATTGACGTGTTGCTCGTCAGTTGATGTTGATGGTCGTCCGGGGCGTTCCAAGTCATCAACACGTTCTCTGCCTTCTTTGAAGTCTTTGTACCACTTATAAACATTTTTCTTCGACATGCTCGAATCACCCAAAGCCTTCTGCAACATTCTGAACGTTTCCGCAAATGTAATTTCAATCCGCAAACAAAATTTAATGGCACTTCTTTGCTCAACAAATTCAGACATATAATAATAATAAATAATAATAATAAACTTCCATTACATTTATTGTGAAATTACAATAGAATTTTTTAACAGTGAAGATTGTTAAAAACCGTTACATTTCTATTATAAAACGATTAGGTGACATTATATTTTCTGCGATTTTTTATTTTTCATCTTCATTTATTTTTAGCGGTCTTCCTTTTTTTGTTTTAAGTCAGTCTGCATTTGAGCGCTGCTTCTCGTTAATGATAAATAGGTATTCTTCTCGATCCGAGACTCCAGTTCAGGACGAAAATTCTTAGGTACCAGAACGCGAGTGTACATATACTTTTGAAAGCCCTTGAGAATATCTCAGGCAAATCTAAGATTATTCACTGGGGCAATCCAGTTCAGTCTTATTCCAAATGGAATACTTTCGAGATAAGCTGAGCTGTCTCGTGGATGTTCTGTACGTAGATATCATGCGGCATTAACGAACCCACCCAAGAATGTCCTAAGTACTTCGCTGCGATTTTCGTAAAACCTCTTAAGAGTATCCACCGAATAACTTAAGCTACGTGAGCACTAGGTGGAACGCAAGAAACGGGTCAATCTGGGTCAACAAGCCCGAAAAGAACCAAAAAATCGAGTAACTACGTTCACATCATGAAAGGGAAAAAGCGGATGAGATATCAGGCAGATTAAGATTTAATTTAAAGCAGTTGAAAGAACTTGCTATTATCTTTTTCACTAGTTAGATACTAATATTCCAATTAAGGATAAAAATATTCATTCAATTTTAATTTATAATTTATATAGATTTCATATAACTCTAACATTACTTTACTATTACGTAATTGTGACACCACTGCTATAATAATGTAATATTACTGATATTCACTAGCCATAAATATATTGTTTAGAATACTTGTGTTACAGAATCTGGTACAGAAATATAAAAGTTACTTGAGGGAGAAAAATGGATATTCAACTATGTAACGAACATCTTACATATTCTGTTGTAATATATATTAGACATAGAAATATAATATCTGGCTATTCAGCTTTACTATCTAAAATGTTGAAAAAGGTTAGTATGAATATCTTAGATATTACAGCTGAATATTTAGATTTTACAACCAAATATATTAGATGCTTGTCAAATTGTAGAATATCTAGATATTTATCCTAAATATCTATTTTTCTCCATGCAATAGTGAATACTGGTAGATATAACAATTACATAACAGTAAAACATGATAATATGATAAATTAACACTTTCTGTGAGTCACTTGTTATACAAACTTTCACAGCCATGCGAAGTAACAGTTATAGAGCTGTTACATAACAGTGTTACAAAGAATCTGTAATGTTTATACAATAGAGATAATATATAACTGATATGTATGAATAAAATATAAATAAATAATATAAATAAATAATAAATAAAATAAATAAATAATATAATAAAATAACAGATATATAAATATAAATATAAAATATAAATAAATAAATAAAATAAAAATATGTATGGATTTTTGTAGGTAAGTGATATTTAACGTGTAACGTATGAAAATATGTAAATGGAGAAAAATATTTGTTAAAAATTACCAAATTGTATGGAAACGTACGATAAATTCTAAAGGGATGTACTTCTTTCGAATAATTCACATTTATTAGGATATCTATTACAAAATAGGCTAAATTACCGATAAAAATTCTAATCTGAATTGTAAAATAAATTGAATTAATATAACATTTTTCTAAGAATTATTTATTAGAAGAAAGTAGTCAAAAAAAGTAGACATTGCATATTTTTATTAGTGTCTATCGACGCACCTTGTAATATATTTAATATTCCTCAGTAAAAGTGCATGTATCGATCATAAAAATGTAAAACTGAGATGTGTGAAACAATTTGCCAAAGGGTTTTTCATTCGCTTTTGGCTTAAAGCTATAGGATCAATTTTTGTGTTGTTTTCCATCGACGTAACTGAATTTTCTGGCTGTACAGAAAATAACAAAAAAAAAAGAAATAGCATCCTTCCGATAAAGTTTTACCAAATAGTAATTCAAGAATAGAGTTTTGGATCAATAATTTTTTTTTTTCTTTCTTTAGAATATATTGAGATAAACAAATAATATAATTATAATAATCATAAATGCAGAATAAAAATAATGATTTTCACATTTTTCTATTTGATAATTATTTTATACCCTATTTATCTTTATTCTCAAAAATTTTATTTCATTCTCTTCCTTCTTTTAAGATTAAATTTCAATTACAGCAAATTGAATAATGTATGACGTCAAAAAGCAACACAAGCCCTCCAAATAAGTTTGTACCGTGAACACTTTGAAAAGTCTTTTTTTTAATAGTAATGAACCACTTTAAACTAAAAGAAAATTTTTTTTTAAATGTTGGAAAAGTGCCCTGTATTTCATATATATAATTTGAAATATATATTAATATTCCATAATATACAAATCTATTAATTTTAATTTATCACATGTATATTAAAATCTATTAAAATTAATAAGATTTTCAACAGTGTAAAATTTAATAATATTTCTCAAAGTCTAAAAATCACAGAACACGGACTTCTTTTGCCCTACATTATTGTAATATTTAATTTTGAAACCCCCAAGTGTAAAAAGTAAAAGAAAATAGCAGATGATAAAAAAATATTGGCAGTAAATGTTTTGTTTGGAAAAGATTTAAAAAAAGCATGAAAAATTATATATACGGGTATCCCAAGATATGATGTGGAAATAGTCTATTTCTGAAGCAATATATAAAATTTATAGGGCATAAAAAATCCCAGCTGATATCAGTGTGTAAACTATAAAGGTAAAGGTAGGTGACTTTGTACTTTTATTACCTGAAGACTTCTTAAATACGCCAACTGTTCTGCACGGAGCTCATTGGATAACTTCCTTACTCCCTCTTTCTCCATTGCCAATTCCTTTTCAATCAGATCCCTGAACGTGCGTTCCATTGCAGCCTCCCTAGAAGCACGCTCGGCCTGACACATTCGTGCCTTTTTCAATTGATCTTCCAAATCCCTTTTCAATTCTTCCTTCTTTTTTCGCTCCCTTTCCAATCGGAGCTTTTCCTCCTTTTGAAGATTCTCACAGAGCAGCCTGATGTACTCACGTTGCTCTTCCTGTATGCGTCGTTCCTCGGACTTCAACGCCTCTTTGCCAGCAATTTGCTTCCTCAAAGTGGCCTCTACATCCGACCCAATGTTCGCTTTTGCCTTTTCCTCCTCTTCTTCTCTGAGTTTCATCTCTTCCATCTGAATAAACAGAATCCAAAAACCATTAAGGGACAACTCATCGTCTAATGTGGCTTAGGATAATGCCCAAACCGTGACTTTAAATCTTTCATGTATCGTATTGTGTCCATTAATATTATTACAATATTATGTTTATATTAAAATTAATATTAGCATATTTATATTATATTATAATTATATTGTTGGGTTGGCAACAAAGTCATTTCGTTTTTTTTCATGATTTTCATAGCAAGTTAATCAATTATGTATTGAATATTTTGTTCGATGACCTTTTGCCATTGTCCAATCAGCTTTATAATTCCGCTTTCGTAGAAAGTTTGGTTCTTAGAGGCAAAAAACTGAATCAACTCATTTTTGACAGCCTTATTTGAATCGAATGTTTTTCCATTCATATAGTTTTGAAGTGAACGGAATAAATGATAATCGGATGGTGCAAAGTCAGAACTATACGAGGTCTGTCCGGAAAGTATCGGGCCTACCTTTATATCTCCGCGCCACAGAGTTCGAGCGATCTCTGCGGGGCATGAACTTCAACAGTAAAGCCTCATGAACCTATCGGTTGCTTGCTGACATCTGCCGGACGTATAGTTCATGCGCAGCGTGTCTTTGTTTACAAAGCTATTTTTGAGTTCAGTGAATTTTGTGATCGTTAAAAATGACTGAAAAACAAGATCAACGAATTTGCATCAAATTTTGTTTTCAACTCGGAAAAACGAGTTCGGAAACTATTCAGATGATGCAGAAGACCTTTGGGAATGAGTGTATGAGCAAAACGCGAATAAAAGAGTGGTATAATCGTTTCAAAGGAGGCCGCACTTCTGTTAATAGTGATTCTCGTTCTGGCCGACCTTCGACGACAAAAACATTGGATAATATTGAGCGGGTGCGACTTGCGATTGAAGGTGATCGTCGATTAATTGTTCGTGAACTAGGAAATGATCTCGGAATACCGAAAACTACTGTTTGGGAAATTTTGAACAAGATTTTAGGAATGACTTGCTTGTGTGTGGTGACTGGCTTGTTCATCACGATAACGCGCCAGCGCATTCATCGAGTCTCGTGCAGCAGTTTCTGAGTAAACACAATATCGCATTGCTTCGACAACCTCCGTACAGTCCCGACATAGCCCCCTGTGACTTTTGGCTGTTTCCAAAATTCAAAAAAACCACTCAAAGGACAGCGATTCGATGACAAAACGACGGTTGAAAATAATGCGACGAGCGTACTTAAGGCCATCCCTAAAAGTGAGTTCCAGGACTGTTTTGAGAAGTAGAAACATCGCTGGAACCGTGTTATTCAATCAAGTGAGGATTACTTTGAAGGATGCCACCCACCCGATGATGAAGAATAACGCCAGCGCGGAGATATAAAGATAGGCCCGATACTTTCCGGACAGACCTCGTACGGTGGATGGGGCATCACTCCCCAGCCTAGCTCCAATAATTTTTTGCGATTGACCAAAGATGTATGTTGTCTGGCCTTATCTTGATGGAAGATGACGCCTTTACGAGTTGCCAGTTCTGGACGCTTTTCCTTCATTTCTTTGTTCAATTTCATTCGCTGGCAACAGTAGACATTCAAATTGATAGTTTGGTTCCTTGGGAGCAGCTCAAAATAAACAATACCTATGAAATCCCATCAAACACTCAGCATAACCTTCTTTTGATGATATCGGCTTTTAATGTCGATTGTGCAGGCTCGTCTCGCTTGCTTTGCGATCTTTTTCGCACGACGTTATCGTAAACAACCCATTTTTCGTCGCCCGTTATGATTCGCTTTAACACGTTGAACGCCCAGCGTGAATCAGTGGGGTTTTTTCCGGGGCCCAAATTCGTCATATCGTGTTTAAGGGGGGAAATCCATGTAAAAATTTCAAAAAATCGATTTTTTTTCTACAATCTGTTTTTGAAGACTCAAAAGGACTATTGTGTGGACCTGGAATTGCAGATTAATCGGTAAGTAACTAAAACTAATTAAAATTTCAGATATTTCGCGTTAATAAAATACTTTTTGGGGGTCAAAAATGTCGAAAAAATAGTCCAAAATTGTAACTTGTTTTTCAAAAGGTTATTTTATATTGAATTTTATGTTTTTTTTAGTGTTATATGTTTATCCTTCCCGTTAATATGTTATAAAAAGAAAGAAATTTAATTTTTTTGTTTCAGATCAATGGATAATGTGTGATAAATAGAGCACTTTTGGACCTCGCGCCGAAGACGACAGACGAAAAATTATAAAGTTATGTTCAAAATTTAAAACAATAAAATTATTTTATCACCTTCAAAAACATTTTTAAAATATGACTAATTTTGAGGCGTTTACATGGACTTCCCCCCTTAAGGAGGTTCTATCGGTACATAGCTAGTCAGAACAAAACATTTCGTATAGTTGATGTAGCAACACCGCCTTGCTTTTTTTAGTGTCCCTTCTAAATTTGGCATCATAAGAGGCATTTTATTGAGCTAAATTATGAATCTAAGGCATTCAGAAGTGAATACTGTGACAGGACAAACGTGTATGTAGGCTCAATGTTTCTTTTTGGATAGCATGCCATAACCTACCAACGTATAATCGGCTGCGGTGTTGCCATATCTACTACATTATCACTCAATATCATGATTTTTGTAACATTTATTTCCATTTTCATTGATTCACAAGTACCCTTCTAACAATATTGTAAGCTAAAAATGTTTTTTAGATATTTTTCTCACTATTATGAAATATTTCATCGATATTCAACCGTTAATAAATGTGTGGTGGGTAATTGAAAACAATGAAAAGGTAGTTGTCCATAAGAGCACATGTCAAATGACGAAAAATATTTATTAAAATATCTTAGCTCACAGGTACCCTGGAGTCTTGAAAATTTGACTGATTCATTTTTATGCATTTAAATAACTATGTTTCGAGTATCATCCTTTTCTGACCGTTAATTCGTTTTACGATAGAACCTCCTTAAGCAGCGCGTTACGTTAGAAGAAGGATACAATACGCCTCAAAGTGGGAAATGCGATAAGTATTCCGAAGAAAGATAGCTTTCGTAAGCGAGGAAATTGTGATAGCCGTCACCCATGCTTGGGTGACAGGGCGTTCAACGTGTTAAAAATGGATCGGTTTCGTTACGTTTCAGCAGTGAATCGTAAATAAAAATTCGTTTGGTGAGTTGAATCTCATTCAATTTGCGAGGAACCCAAATTATCGAGCTTATTAACTTAACCAAGTTGTTTTAAATGTCTCAACGCAGGTACATATGTGATATGTTAAGCTACTCTGCGATCTCTCGTGTCGTACTACGCCGGTTATTTTCAACCATTGCTTTTATTTTGTGGCCATCAACTTCAGTTGGGCATCCAGAGCGTAATGCATCTTTGAGGTCAAAATCTCGGGAACGAAAACGAGCAAACCAATTTTGGCACTGGGGTTCTGTTAATGATTTTTCACCATAAACACCATACAACTTTTTCCGAGCTTGCACTGCGTTTTTACATCTTCGGAAGTAAAAAAGTAAAATATGACGAAAATGACCGTCTGGAATCTTCATTTCAAATCAATTCAAAACAATAAATAAACAACAAAACTTGAAACTTTTTTTTTTTACTGAACAATCTATGAAACGTTAGCTGTCAAATACTATATACGGTCTGAAGTTTGTAATGGAGAAGAATGACTTCGAAGGACTCAAGTCATGTAGCGGAAAAAAGCGAAATGACTTTTTTGCCAACCCGATGTTATATTATAACTATATGAATTATTATATTGGGTACTTGAATTAATTTCTTCGGTTTACTTTTTGTTCAAAAGAGCGTTTATTTTAAACCAAAATGAAGAAACATGTTATTGAAAGTATTGGCCATTGCTACCTATAACATTTCGCCACTTTTCTGGTAATTTTCGGATTCCGTTGCCGAAAAACTCTTCATCTTTTGAGGCTATCCACGAATCGACCCATTTTTTGATGTTCTCAAAAGACTGGAAACGCTTCTCGGCCAGGGTATGAGACATCAACCGAAACAAATAATAGTCGGACGGCGTGATGTCAGGAGAGTATGGAGGGTGGGGTAACATTTCCCACTCAAGCCTTTCAAGGTACATTTTCACAACTTTCGCAATATGGGGTCGAGCGTTGTCTTGATGATGAATAATTCGGTTGTGCCTTTCTGCGCATTCCAGCCGTATTTTCTTTACCGCAGTGTTCAATCTTGTCAGCTGAGTTCGGTAACGTTCGCCTGTGATGGTTTCTCCCGGTTTTAGCAATTCATAATAAATTACACCCTTCTGGTCCCATCATATTCACAGCATTACCTTGGATCCATGGATCCATGGATGGTCGAAATCTCCATTCTTGAATCATCGAAACCTATTTTTAACACTCTGAACTGTTGGAGTATGGTTACCGTATGCCTCTACAAGCAAACGATGACATCTGTCTGCTGATTTCTTTAAATGAAAGCAGAAAAGCATAGCTTCTCGCAAATTACGCTTTGTCGGCTCGAATTTCGGCATAATCGAAGCTCAAAAATAATATATTGTTCACACTTAAACGGAATGACAAATATTGTCAAAACAAGCTCAAGGATGGTGCTTTGATGTGAAGTTGGTTGCAATTTGTTCCGATGTCAAAACATACTTGTTGCGCCATCTCTTAGAAATCCCAAAAAATTAATTCAAGTACTCAATAATTATAATAAATGATATAATATTTTATATATCAAATATAATATAAATATATCATAAATAATTATAATTTCATATTAGGTGGTTGAGTTCGAAATTTTTGCAACTACCTACATTATCGGAGGATTTTTAATCGCGTATATCGAAAGATCCGGGTTCGAATCGCGGTACAGTCGAAAGTGTCTCTTTTTCTACAGAAAGATTTCAAATTCTTTAAATTATAATTATTATATATATTATATTTATATTATACAGTCAAGACTCATTTATTGCAATACTTGTTTACTGCAAGGCCTGAGCGTTCCCCTAACCCTCACCTTTGCCGTATATGAAACACTGTAGTTGGGGCAACAACCAATCCACTGCTTGCTCTGAAAACCAACCTTACCGATATATTCGGTGGTGGGATCTCCTTTCGTCGTGCAATAAACGAGTCTCGCTCGTTTTGGAAATTTGCAATAAACGAGTCTTGACTGTATTTATATTATATTTTTTCTTAATTTTTTAGGACAAATTAGTAAAATCTTTAGGAATAGTTAGTTGTAGACAAAAGGAAATTTATGAAATTTACTTTTAGCAAAATTTAATTTTATATTGTTTTTTACTTAAATTTAATTACTTTATTATTGTTTTATAGTAAAATTAGTTATTTTTTATAAAAGAAGACTTATTTTTATGTGAATAATGAGAATGGAATATTTCAAATAATAAACCATCACCTTCAATAATCAACAATTCATAATTTAATTCACAGCCGGAATGTCGAGTAGGAAATTAAGGGCTGAATTTTCGCGCTTCTTTGCCCCTATTTTGCTCGTGCATGCGAGAGATTTGGACATTTCTACCATTTAGAGTGTCAGACTAAACGGTACAAATTATATCAAATTGACCCTCCTTTTAAACTTACACTCCCGCCAAAATTTGAATTGTAAACAGCAAAATTTTTGCTAAAATTGAATTTTTTTTATTTTCGAAACCAAAAGTAATCTATCTACGTTCGTTTTTATCTTCTCCATTATTTCCCAAATTTTGAAAACTAAATTTCATACAGTTTCCACACAAACATGTAAAAACCAAAAATCAATAAAATTTACTAATTTCCTAAGTATCACATCCCCTTAAGAAACAATATTAATATTCAGAAATAAAAAATTCTGGAAATTTGAACAAATTATTTTTTCAAGTGCAACTGATTTTGTGATTTGAAAATTAATTGCGATGTTTGGTTTGAAGCGAATCGGGTCATAAGAAGCTACAATAAAGTTGCAAATCACCTCTTTCAACATCAATCCATGCCACATCATCTCCAACTCTTTTTCAGCTTCGCGTTGTGCATTGTTCTCTGCCATCTGTACCAAATTACAATACTTTACATCCTGAGTTGACTTTTTCACGAAACGTTCTCTAGCCTCTGGACATCTAGCAAGATATTGCTGAGTCCGTTTTGCTTTTAAAAGAGCCAACCTTTTCTCTTCCTGCCGTCTTTGAGCTTCTTCAGTACGTTTTTTTAGGTTCTCTAGATAGCCATCGTTACTCTTTTGAGCTTTCTCTATGATTTCTCTTGTTAAGATTGCTTCTTCCTCAAGTAATAAGGCTCGAAGTTTTTCTCGACGAAGGTTCAAATCTTCCTCATATGCCTCAATCCCTTGAAAAAAATAAAGAACTCTTATGATACCAGTTTTGGGTAATAACTCGTTAAAAGTAACGAAGTTATTTAAAAAGCTACGTTACTTGTAACTTTTGCAGTAACTTCGTTACTTTTCGAAAAAAAGTAACATAACTTAATTACTATTGTTCCGGTAACTTGTAATTTTCTTTTCAATTACTTTTTCGTTACTTTGTATTTTTTATAACCCAAAAAAAAAGTTGATTTGATTAAAAAAAAATCTCTTTGAAGCGAACAAATTTAAGCATTGCTACACGGAGAAACTTTTCATAGCAAAATATGTTTAATTTTATAATTCTAAAAAATATTAGTAATCTAGGGGAAATCGAGGTGCGATAGTAATTATTCCTAGCGGACTGGAAATTTATTCGCAGTCAAAATACAAAAGATTCGAAAAATGATATGAAACTTTAGTATATGTTATAGTGCTGTTTGATAAAATCTATAATAAATTATCATATAGATTATCCAAATTGAGTATTTCACTGCGAAAAATTCTTAATATTACATGTTTTTCCCTAAATTGAAACGTAGTTTCTTGATTGTTTTTTTTCTTTGAATTTAAGAAATGAATTTCTGCGCAGTCGCATAATTATATGTGTAATTGGCAGAAATATTTTATTCAATTAAAAGAAAAAATTTTCTTCGTTCAAGGTAATAAAATTAAATGAACTATTTCTTCAGTTTTTGCCAGTACTGTATTTTAATCTAAAAAATATATTTTCAAGGCCATGGATCAACTAGTACAACTGATTAAATCAATAGAATCACTTTCCCCCCTAGATTTTTCTATTGGGTACTTGAATTAATTTTTTGGGATTTCTGAGAGATGGGGCAACAAGTATGTTTTGACATCGGAACAAATTGCAACCAACTTCACATCAAAGCACCATCCTTAACCTTGTTTTGACAGTATTTGTCGTTCCGTTTAAGTGTGAACGAAATATTATTTTTGAGCTTCGATTATGCCGAAATTCGAGCCGACAAAGCGTAATTTGCTTTTCTGTTTTCATTTAAAGAAATCAGCAGACAGATGTCATCGTTTGCTTGTAGAGGCATACGGTAACCATACTCCAACAGTTCAGAGTGTTAAAAATAGGTTTCGACGATTCAAAAGTGGAGATTTCGACCATCCATGGATCCATGGATCCAAGGTAATGCTGTGAATATGATGGGACCAGAAGGGTGTAATTTATTATGAATTGCTAAAACCGGGAGAAACCATCACAGGCGAACGTTACCGAACTCAGCTGACAAGATTGAACACTGCGGTAAAGAAAATACGGCTGGAATGCGCAGAAAGGCACAACCGAATTATTCATCATCAAGACAACGCTCGACCCCATATTGCGAAAGTTGTGAAAATGTACCTTGAAAGGCTTGAGTGGGAAATGTTACCCCACCCTCCATACTCTCCTGACATCACGCCGTCCGACTATTATTTGTTTTGGTTGATGTCTCATGCCCTGGCCAAGAAGCGTTTCCAGTCTTTTGAGAACATCAAAAAATGGGTCGATTCGTGGATAGCCTCAAAAGATGAAGAGTTTCTCGGCAACGGGATCCGCAAATTACCAGAAAAGTGGCGAAATGTTATAGCTAGCAATGGCCATTACTTTCAATAACATGTTTCTTCATTTTGGTTTAAAATAAACGCTCTTTTGAACAAAAAAAAACAAAAAAATCAATTCAAGTACCGAATACAATAATTAATTGTTTTAGCTGAAACTCTAGGACATAATAAAGGACATAGCAGCGGATGGCTGTAGACTTCAATTAGTTCTAAACAATAAAAAAAATTATTTGAATAGCTGAAAACTAATTAAAGTCTATAGCCATCTGCTAATATCTCCTTTATTGTATCCTAAAGTTTCAGTTAAAAAAATTCATTATTTTTGAAAAATACTAGGGGAAACTGATTTTATTGATTTAGTCAGCTGTACTGGTTGATCCATAGCCTTAAATCAAATAAATAATGTTAAAAAAATAATTTCTTTCATTTAAAAAAGGCTTAAAGGATGATTTCTTAAAATCACATAAATTTATATTTGTTCTAAAGGTGTTTTTCACTTCGGATTGAAAAAATAAAGTTAAAAAAACGATTTTTTCAATTTAAATAAAAAAAATGTCTGGCTGTGCTGTTATAGCTATACAGACTATAAAGAGAATTTTTCGCATATATTATGAGTCATTGAACTTAATCAGTTATATATAGTTGAAATATACATTATACATTAGAAGTAATTGTCGTACCAAAAAACTAGTCTCTGGAAAAAAAAGTTTTTTTGTGATTTTAAGACTTGAAATAATATTATCAGTCGTATTTTATGGAAAAAAAACATTATTTTTCATGATGAACGTTTGAAATTTATGAGAAATAATAAATATAATGATATTTTTTGTAATAGGACTTTTTCTTACTACAGCTTCTCACAAGTTTTTTAAATTTTATTAGATTTTCATAAATCATGGCTCATTTTCTCGGAGGAAATATTCCGTACAACTTTACTGTTTCCAATTTTAAAAGTAAAGCTTTTAGTGTCTGGAATCGTTAAAACAACTGTTTAAAAAGACCTTAAACTGGTCAGTATCAAAGTGAATCTTTATTATTTCCCAAAATTTCAGCAAGAGTAAAAAATGTTCTTTTTTCTATCAGATCATTAATTGTCTGAATTTTTAGGTATTTTTTTATTTTTAGGCCATGATATTGGATCCATATTCCTTTGAATTGAACTATTTTTCGAATTGTAATAAAAAAACGGTATAAAAAGATTTTTTTATTTTGAAATTTAAAATAATATACAAATATATTCCATATGTTGAACAACAATTTGGAAAATCACTATCGTGGTATTTCACTCTTTTAAAGTCTATATTCTTTGCATTCTCATATTCTGAAATTCAGATATTCATACAACGACTACAATATTCTAACTTCATGCTGTGTCAAATCCACTTCACGCTACCTTAATTTCTCCCTTATCCATCCTTTACCTTATTTAAACTTATTTCAACCTTATATTAATCCGGAATTCCATTTCATGCCACTAAATATTAACTTAAAAATGCAATGAAATTGTAAAACATACTTATGGTATTTTAACCATTTTGAAAAATAAAGATTTTTATGAAATCATTTTCAAATTCCTATATCATTCTTACACAAATCCCATAGGATTATTTTTATTATACCTATTAAAAAGTTTAATGAAAATCTAATTTAATTCTATGAAAATCCTATACAATTCCTATAAAATTTCCATAAAATCTATCTGAAATTCTAAGAAATTATATTAAATTTTCATAAGAATCTCATAGACATTATTTAGAAGTCCCATTGAAAACTAATACAAAAACATTCGAAACTTTGTAATATTTGAAAAATTTATTTATTGCCAATATGAAAGGATTTATGGAATTTTGAAGTAATTCTAGCAAAACTATTCGAAAATTCAGTAAATTGCTTTTTCTATAAAGGTGCCATTAAGTTCTTCTCACAGCTCATTTAAAGTTTCATTTTGTTTAAACATTACTTGCATCTGTCTCTGAAAGCATTTCACAAAAAATTTATGGGATTCCCATAGATACATCAAGAGGTCTATGAAAACTAAAGAAAAATATTTTATAAAACTTGGTCATAACGATTTGACGTTTTTCTTAACTGATACTATTCAGTTCTAAGATTACATTGCAAAGTTAATATCCTCTTGGCTTCAAATATATTCATTCATAGCATATTGTATGCTTGCACTCATTTGATCACCATATTATGTTCTTGTTTGTGTTTTAGTAGACATATTCCTAACTTGCAGATCAAGGATATTACTATACCCTCTTGGCATTTAAATTTATACTCTATAAAAGAATTTCTCCTCTGTAGAGCAACAATATTTTGAGGATCATCAAAATTTTTTTGATGTTGAGCATCATTTTCTAACAAACTGCAACGAGACACACAACTAAAATCCCAGGTGGAAATTTACTATTGGCGCGGTACCATGCCAGTACCGTCGTCGGATTTCTGGTACTGGTAGGGTACTGGTGCTGGGAGTTGGCATTCAGTACTGGGCTGGTACTTAAAAGCAGTACTGGTCCAGTAATATCAGGTGGTACTGGCATAATACTGACTAAATCCCTAATTATAACTCGGCTGGGAGTTGGCAGTGAGTACTGAGCTGGTACTTAAAAGCAGTACTAGTCTAGTAAAGGGTTTTCCATTAGGGACATAACAATTTTATCTATGAATAAAACACAGAAATATTTGAGATATTGAGTTCAAATTTATTGTGGGTGTATTGGGTATTGAACGAAATTCAATATCAGTCATATGACCACTTCGAGCCCGTTTACAGCGGTTGATTCTTTGGACCCAATTTTCCACCACTCTGGCACACATTTCGACCGGAACGTTGGCAATTTCGCGTTGGATGTTGTCTTTGAGATCGTCTAAAGTTGCTGGCTTGTTGGCATAGACCAGTGACTTGATATGGTCCTATAAAAAGAAATCCAATGGCGTTAGATCATCCAATTGTGGGCACAAAAAATCTTCCAACATAGCACGATAGCGCTCTCCATTGACGGTAACATGACGGTCGTTTTCATCCACGAAAAAATACGGCCCAATCACACCTCCGGCATGAAAACTGCACCAAACATTCACTTTTTGCGGATGCAACGGTGTCTTAAGAAGCAAATTTGGGTTCGTTGCTGACCAATAACGCATATTTTGCTTATTAACAAAGCCATTGAGCCAGAAATGAGCTTCATCGCTGAAGATGATTTTTCGATGAAATTCTTCATTTTCTTCAAGCTTTGCCAGAGCCCAATTGGAGAAGTTTCGGCGTTTCAAATGATCAAGTGGCTTCAGTTCTTGAGTCAATATAATCTTGAAAGCATGTACGCCAAGATCTTTTTGCATAATACGCCACAGTGTCGTTTGAGCGATGCCCCATTCTTGAGAACGACGTGGAATCGACTGATTTGGCTCATTTTTAATCGATGCACTTATGGCTGTGATTATTTCTTCGCTTCGAGCAATACGACGTCTTTTTGGCACCGAAACGTCCAATAGTGTAAATTTGGTCTCGAATTTATCCACTATAGCACGCACAGCCTGTCGGGTGGGACGATTATTACGGCCGAAAATTGGAGTAAGCGCTCTTAAAGCTGCGACCACCGACTCAGAATTTTGGTAGTAATTTTTAATAATTTCCAAACGTTGCTGGTTCGTAAACTTTACCATGATGAAAATGTTGACTTTAACTAACGTTTTGACATTGACAGTTCATTAAAAAAGGTTAAGGGTGCGTTCATATAAAGATACGAAATTGTTATGTCCCTATTGGAAAACCGTTTACTAGCAGCTGGTACTGACTGAATTTTATCTGGTGAAATTTTGTAATTTTAAAAGTATTCTAACTTCTAGTATAACTATATTAAAAGCTAGATTGATCGTTAAGTTTTACAATACTATTTAAAAGTAAATTCATATAAATTGAAGCAAAAACATTTTATAGAAATTTTATATTCTATACTGAAAAATATAGTTCTTTTGCAAAAAAAAACTGAAAAATATATGGAACATTCAACGAAAAATAATTATGAAATTATTTTTAAAAATAAATTTTGAATGAATATGTCTAAAATAGATAAATTAAAGGTTGTGAAAATAGTACGTCGGCAATTCGCCAGTAATGATAATTAGTACTACGGCATTAGTAAACCAGTAGAATGCCAACTGTCAACGAAACTTCCATGTTGTTTTATATCCCTTATTTGGATGTTGTATTATACAGCCTGCCCTCAATCAGTACTGTGCCTAAGGTTAGCATACCTCCTTTGTCGGTATTTTGCCAGTAATGGTAATCAGTACTGCGCCCGTAATAAACCAGTAGAGTGCTAACTGTCAATGATATCCCTACTCCAGAGTTTCACCAGTACTGGCAATGAATAATGCGCCAGTAGTAAGCCAGTAATATGCCAATGTTTGGCACAGTATTGAGAGGCAGTACCGGCATTACTCCTCGTTTACAATTGGCACAATACTGCGCTGGTTGTAAATACTGTCTGCCCTCCGTCTTTTCCACCTGGGAATCAATACTTAATTCTTTAAGGGATTCTCTCCTTCGCGAATAAAAAAATTCATTTTTACAAATGGCACATGTTTTTCAACAAGCATAAGGTGAATGTCTCAATTAGTGACGAAAATTTTTTTTCGCCGGGATAACTAATTGATGTGCTTGTACTAAATATTAATAAAACCATTGAAAAATCTTAAATTTCATTCTCAGATCATAGATACATGAATTTCCGAACAACATTAAATCATAATGGAGTTCAAAATTGCGCTTCTCAACTTTCGTAATGTTTCAATCTCAGGATGGCGCTGACAATAACAATCTCGGCGTGCCCGCTTACGTCAAAGTTAATTATCAAGATTAATATTGCAGATGGTCACTTGCATAAAGTGTGAATTCGAGTCAGGAAAGCTCATGCAATTGAGAAAAATCGTGAATACTCAAAAGATGAGTTTTTTTGTATATTTTTTTTCAAGCGGTCAGTAATAGGTACAAAAAATTTATGCATGTCCCTCGATATGACCATTTGCATCAAAGTATTGAAAATTTCTGTATTATTGATGTAATCCAGGATCTTTTTCCAATAACAGGCTGAACAAACATTATTTCTGCATTAAAATTTTATTTCACCACCCTAACTTTCAAATTGATTGTTCACTGGGAAATTATTCATCGCGAGTGATTGTGTATCTGTTGTAAAAAGAGTCACTAATAGAAACTCAGTTTTTTTTACTAATTAGTGACCATCAAATAACTATTAATCATTGCTTAGATTTAAATTGATTTCAACCACTCATATACTTATAATTCATCGTTAATTTTTGTTACCTAAATTATTCATTTAAAGAATATCAATTTTCTGAAAATCATCAACAAATTTTTGACGTTCATCAACAATTTTCTAAGGATTATCAATACTATTCTGATTATCATAAATGATTTTCTGATGATCGTTATGAATGATATAATGAATAACAACTTATATTTTTGCAAGAAAAAAGAAAGTAGCCAAAAGATCCATTTCAAATATCCAGTTTGCGCTCTGAAAGGGAAAATAATAAATAATACATTTTATTTTTGCAAATTTTACAACTTGAATTGCACTATTTACTATTTTGTTCTATCTTATGATAGTTAAATGTCACAAAATTTCATTTATGAGAATAACCAACAATTTTCTGAAAATCATCAACAAATTTTTGACGTTCATCAAAAATTTTCTAAGGATCATCAATACTATTCTGATTATCATAAATAATTTTTTGATGAGCAGTATGAATGTTATAATAAATAACAACTTGTATTCTTGCGAACAATAAAGGATATAGCCAAATGTTACAACTTGAATTGCACTACTTACCATTTTGTTTCATTTTTCGATATCTAAATGGTAAATACTACAATTCAAATGGCAACATTTGTAAAAATAAAATCTTCGATTTTCTGTTTTGCCTTTCAGAGTCCAAACTGGCCATTTAAAATGGCACTTTAGCTATTTACTTATTTGGGGGTGAAAAAGTTACCTTTAAGTATGTTAAATTTAGAAATCGATCGTTAAATCTCCTTCTCTCCAAGGAAGATTTATCACCATTTGTCTCTCAATCTATCTCAATCTATTACTTGAAATTTTCTTTCCTTTCGGCAGGAGTTCGTCTTTTCCAATTATTAATTACACAGTCACTCGCTTTTTAATTTGCGAACCATTCATGGAGTAAAAGACGAACAAAAGCGCCCTTGCCATTTTATTTACAAGACCTATTGTCCCAAAAGCAGAACGTCTACAATTATTCTTCAGTCGTATCTTCTGCAAACAGAAGCACCGAGCGCAGTGCAGGGACCAAAACTATATACCTCTCCTCGTCGCCGAGTCTCAGAGCGTTAATATAATATTTACGTGCTTCGTGAACAACGAATAGAGAATGAGAGAGGGTGAATTTTTATACTCAGCACGTCTCGCCACGGAAGTAGTAAATATCTTAAACTTAATAGGACGCCGAATAAAAATATAGTTTTGACAAGCATATTTCCATCTTTTTTTAAATTCAACGCAATGTCTTTCAACCAAATTTGATTCTAAAATATCTTTTCTATTCTTATTTAGCAGCAATTGTGAAAATTGCAATTGAATTTTACCGTGATCATCAAAAATTTTCTGATGATACCCAAAGTTGAAAAAATTGAGGAATTATGAAAATACCATTCAATTCCTGAGAAATTCATTTTAAAAAAACTATTTCACAAGAATTACGATTTTTTACTGTAACTTTGAAACTTATGAAAATACTACCTGATGAAAATTGACAGGATTTCAGATTAACAATTTTTTAAATGTCAAATATTTAAAAATGCGATTTTTCATAAAAATTGTTGTATCGAAAATTTCCAACATTATTTTCTTTGAAGCATTCTGAAGATGATGTTGAAAAAATAGCAAACTTAAACATTCATTCTTGCTGACGTAAATAAATCTTTCATTTTTACCAAAAATGCATTAAAACAGTGATAAAGACATTAGAAAATATGTGATTGATGTTGGGGAATTTATCCTTCATTTAAAGATTTTTTTATGATACCCAACAATTTTCTTTAAAGATGATCAAATATTTTCTGATGATATTTATGATATTTAATCAAGGTGAAATTTTTTTTGAGCCAAATAGATATTTTCATTCTTTAGACTACTTATTTATGTTTATGTGGAAACTCTTGCGAAATCTGAGCGTAGTCTCTGGCTCGTTTTTGAGAGAGAAATAAAAAAATAAAATCCGTTTTTGCTATATCTTAACTGCTAAAACTTGGCCAAGTTGCAATTGTTGGCAATTTTCCTGGATTTTGAAGTCTGAGCAAAACTAATAAATCGAAATCTTTGTGGATCTTTCCTAAGGATATTATCGACAAACCCCTGCCAAATATTCAACCAAGAGTTTTTCTTTAGCACAACGAAAATTTTTTAATTCTAGAAGAAGATATCGCTTGATAATTTCCAATTATTTGTTGGTTTCAAGGTCTATTAAAATAATTTAAAAACTAAATATTTTAAAATGCCTATTCATTACGATGGCATGCAATTTTTCTTAAAATTTCCAATGGATGGTGAAAAATAATAGGAAAGAATATTGCAAGAAGATTTTTAAAAAGTGGACTATTTCAGTGAGAAATTTTGAAAATTCCAAGTAATATTCCAAAAATATTCCTAAAGGATAGAAAATTTCATTGAAATATTCGTATTTAAGGTCACAGAGATATTTAATTTGACTTTATATATTTCACTTACCTAAAATTACGTTTATAAGATAAAAAATCATATTTTTATTTAAGATTTTTAAACAGCCATAATTAATATCTTATTTCATAGTTATTCAATTATTCACAAAATTGAATAATAACGCATTGAATCACAATTTCAATAAAATGCAATGAACTTCTGCCCAAACTGTACGTTATGAAGATCCTTAATAGTTTTTTGTTGAAGACGTCACGATCATCAATAATTTTTCATTAACTTTTAACAATATTTCAACAACCATCAAATATCTTATGACGATCATCAAAATATTTCTGATAAAGATTTATAATCATCAATAACTTCTTATCAACCTCTAATCATTTTCTAATGATCATCAAACACCTTATGATAATCATCAAAATCCTTCTTGTGACAATTTCAATTATCCTTAACTACTTTAGTAATTGAATTTTCTAAAAGGCTTCTTCCAAAAGTTATGGGAGACGAAAGTCAAAAGTTTAAGATGTTTTATGAAAATTAGTCTGCATGGGTTTTTGACAAGGCAGAAAAATTGATAGTTTACAGCAATAGATGATATTATAAATAGATTAACTAATAATTATTATTATAATAACAACGGTAACCTGATGAAAGAAAATAATATTAAAATTTTATTGGTATTTTATTTATCGTATAAAATTGGATTAAACAATTGAAAATCGACATATTGAATTCGTCATTTCAAATTTTGCGGTGGGTATTCATCTGTCCGAAATCCCATTCTGCTGAAAAAACCACTGGATGTTACTAGATTGACAGCGCTGCGTGCGGAAATACCTAGGAATATAGATTCTATCTAGGTATTTTTGTATGCACCTATTGCCTCTTCAGATGAATCTAGTTATTTTTCCATCAAAAAGAGATTTTGGAGAAATCAGTATCTATAAAGTTTTAAAATCTTTTCATAACATTCATATTCATCAACCACAAGAAACATTCAGATATCGAGTGGCAACATCTGTTGGATCTTTTGGGCACTTAATCCTACACCCATCATGGACGTTGTATCAAAATTTCATGACATTAGGATGTATAGAATCTGAGTTATTGCGTCTAATGTGACAGTACGTTGAACCATCGGTCGAAAAATGAATTTTAAACAAAGAGGCAATATTTTTTAAACTGTAAAACAGTTGCCGAGACGTGTCAAATGATGCCACAAGTTTATGCTGATGAGAGTTTATGGCGTCCCACTATCTATGAATGGTTTATTAAAGTATGATTTAAAAAAGTCGTGTGCGGACAGAATATTGTGAAAAAGGAAGTTGGCCCTTATTGTACGATAATGCACCAGCTCATCAATCAACCTTAATAACGTATTTTTTTACTAAAAATGGCATTTTGACTATCAGCTATTCCCTCTATTCACCTGATTTGGCTTGGTGCAACTTCTATTTATTCGGAATGTTACATTTGGTCCTGAAAGAAAAGCGTTATGCAGAGATTGAAGACATTCAAAGGTCATCGATCGCCATCCTGAACATACGAGGTCTGTCCGGAAAGCATCGGGCCTACCTTTATATCTCCGCGCTGGCGTTATTCTTCATCATTGGGCGGGTGGCACCTTTCAAAGTAATCTCCACTTGGTTGAATAACACAGTTCCAGCGATGTTTCCACTTCTCAAAACAGTGCTGGAACTCACTTTTAGGGATGGCCTTGAGTACGCTAGTCGCATTATTTTCAACCGTCGTTTTGTCATTGAATCGCTGTCCTTTAAGTGGTTTTTTGAGTTTTGGAAACAACCAAAAGTCACCGGGGGCTATGTCGGGACTGTACGGAGGTTGTCGAAGCAATGCGATACTGTGTTTACTCAGAAACTGCTGCACAAGATTCGATGAATGCGCTGGCGCGTTATCGTGATGAAGAAGCCAGTCACCACACACATGCGAATCATTCCTAAAATCTTGCTCAAAATTTCCCAAACAATAGTTTTCGGTATTCCGAGATCATTTTCTAGTTCACGATCAGTTAATCGACGATCACCTTCAATCGCAAGTCGCACCCGCTCAATATTATCCAATGTTTTTGTCGTCGAAGGTCGGCCAGAACGAGAATCACTATTAACAGAAGTGCGGCCTCCTTTGAAACGATTATACCACTCTTTTATTCGCGTTGTGCTCATACACTCATTCCCAAAGGTCTTCTGCATCATCTGAATAGTTTCCGAACTCGTTTTTCTGAGTTGAAAACAAAATTTGATGCAAATTCGTTGATCCTGTATTTCAGTCATTTTTAACGATCACAAAATTCGCCGAACTCAAAAGTAGCTTTGTAAACAAAGACACGCTGCGCATGAACTATACGTCCGGCAGATGTCAGCAAGCAACCGATAGGTTCATGAGGCTATACTGTTGACGTTCATGCCCCGCAGAGGTCGCTCGAACACTATGGCGCGGAGATATAAAGGTAGGCCCGATACTTTCCGGACAGACCTCGTACTAGGGTGTTTGATATTGACATGATAAAATGAACAAGAATTTATTATTTTGGCGAAAATCGGTTTTATTTCTCAATATATTCTTCTTTTAGTTCGATAGAACGAGTCCAACGATCTTTCAACTTTTCCATGCCTTCCAAATAATACAATTTGTCAATCCGTCCAAATTACCCTTCTGTTTCCCTTTCAAATTCTTCGTTCGACTCAAAACGCCTACCTCACAGCCATCTCTTGAGGTTTGGGAACAGATAATAGTCGCTGGGGGCCAGGTCTGGAGAATATGGTGGATGCGGAAGCGATTCGAATCTCAATTCATATGCTTTTTTGCCTGTGCAATGTTCAAAGTGTGAGATGGTATATTGTGATCACGAAAAAGGATTTTTTTCTTCAAATGTGGCCGTTTCTTCCTGATTTCGTCAATCAATCGACCTAATAATGCAGCATAATATGCTCCACTAATCATTCTGTCTTTTTCAAGGTAGTCGATAAAGATTACTCCATGTTCATCCCAAAAAACACTGGCCATAACTTCCCCAGTCGATTGTTGCATTTTCGGACGCTTTGGTGCACTTTCTCCAGGTTTAACCAGCTGTTTTGACCCTTCACGTGATTCCGGAGTATAGTGGTGGATCCGCTGGGTTGGATGCAGGAGTGTGGGGGTCCAGGTAAAAGAAAAAAGTGGAGGCCCTTTCAATTAATAAATATCTATTGATAATTTCATTTTTACGTTTGAAAAACAAATTTACACTATTACAATACATTTTTTTTCATTTTTTGAAAATCTTTATTGCATTTGATAGTTTAGTACATTTAAGTGAATGACACTTTACGTGCTTTCTTAGAGCCAAAATTTTATTACTATAAAATTTTTGAATCCACAGTTTGTGGAGGCCCTCAACATGTGGGGGCCCCAGGGCTCCGCCCCGGTTGTTCCACTGCGTATCCGGCCCTGTGGATCCGTGTTTCATCCATCGTCATAAATCGATGCAAAAACTCTTTCGGATTGCGGTTTAAATAGACCAAATTTTGCATCTTGCATAGAACTTTCTCATGCACAAATGTATATGCAAAATAATGACCACACGTTCATTTAAGATGTGTACGATCTCAAGTATCTCACGCACTTTCACTTTCGGGTCATTCAAAACAATATCATGGATTTTATTGATCATTTCTGGTGCAGTGATCTCATTTGGACGACCTGGATTTCGTATGGTTTTACTTTTTTCCATCTTTGCAAAAAATTAGGAGGTTGGTTGCTTTCAGACACTATGATTTGTAAACTAATGATTTTATTCGGATCAAATTTTGACAGGAGAGGTTTGAAGAATGGAACTTGTCAACAATGATAGTCGTTTGTTATTAGTCGCGACCTCTTATAGATATATCACGTCAATATCAAACACCCTAGTTATTTCTACCGATGAAATAAAAATGTCTTTCAATCCTCTTCTTGACCATGCAAAGCGGTTTATTAAATCCAAAGGGGATTATTTTTAATAAAATAAATCAAATTCCCTCAAAACATTTTTTGGTTTTCTTTATTTTTAACTTGTCTGGAAACTTTTGCGACAGACTTTATGTGATATATTTTTACTCAACTGTTAAATATCAGAGGACAACAAAAATGAACTTTGGATTTTGGATCATTGCGAACCGATTTTATTGCCCGAAAAATGGCACATTATCCATTTCCAGTTTTGAGAAATACTTGCTTTTGTACAGGAATTATTATCTTAAGGTTAATGTACCATATCTCAGAGACTAAAAATCGGTTCGGGATAATCCAAAATATAAATAGAAGCTAAAAAGCAGTGCTGAACGATGGCATAAGTAGATTCTAGAACAAAAATCGCTGCTTCTGTTATATTGTTTCAAATATAAATACAAAAAGGCATTTTTGCACTTTTAGGTTAAGATATTTTGAAATCCTGACGTATAAGGAAAATTTGGACAATGGATTCGCTTTCGAGACATCAAAATTCTTTGCTTTACCTGGTCTGGGTCGGCGTGTATGATTTTAATTGAATCAAAAACTTACAACACGCAACACTGGAAAAAAATCTATTTTACTCATGTGATTGTTGCCCTTGCTTTGCTCGGGCATTAAACTTCAAACTCACAAAATAAACTTTTTTCTCCCTACACTGAAACAACAGTATAGCTGAGAGAACTATATTTTGGTCCTCAGAATCAGAAAATATTGGTATCAGACCAATGCTACGGTATGGTCATCAAAACTATACGAGTATAGGTGAGACAGCTATACTGGTATTCCTAAACGTCATATTGCTCCGCGAAGGATACAAGTTTGTTGATATGACAATACGATGTATAACGATCGTAACCAAAATATTATGCCTGTTATAACAATGTATGCGATAGAGTTGTCGCATGTTCTGTAACCCAGAGCTTTAATTATAAATAATAGGAAATGAAGAAATGATGGTCAAATTATAGTAACTATGTTAGTACTTATCTCCGAAAACTTCAATATATTCTCTTAATCCCCAATCAGTCAATTTTTTCTTCACCCACTCGTCCATCGCTATTGTGAATTTTCCCGTGTGATAAAACAATACGTAATACGCAAAAATGATCTTTCAAACAAAGAAAGAATGCTCCAAAGAAATCGACAAACGCTTCGAACAAATGACACTCCTTTCTCATTTCGAAGTGAGAGTCGTGTGCATGCGAAGCAATGTACGAGGTCTGTCCAGAAAGTATCGGGCCTACCTTTATATCTCTGCGCTGGCGTTATTCTTCATCATCGGGCGGGTTGCATCCTTCAAAGTAATCTCCACTTGGTTGAATAACACGGTTCCAGCGATGTTCCCACTTCTCGAAACAGTCCTGGAACTCACTTTTAGGGATGGCCTTGAGTACGTTCGTCGCATTATTTTCAACCGTCGTTTTGTCATCGAATCTCTGTCCTTTGAGTGGTTTTTTGAGTTTTGGAAACAGCCAAAAGTCACCGGGGGCTATGTCGGGACTGTACGGAGGTTGTCGAAGCAATGCGTTACTGTGTTTACTCAGAAACTGCTGCACAAGATTCGATGAATGCGCTGGCGCATTATCGTGATGGAGAAGCCAGTCACCACTTGACCAAAAGTGCGGGCGTTTTCTTCTCACTGCTTCACGCAAACGTTTCAAAATTTGAACGTAATATTCTTTATTGATTGTCTGACCTATCGGTGCATATTCGTGGTGCACAACACCTTCATAATCGAAAAAAAAAATCAACATTGACTTCACATTGCTCCGACTTTGACGTGCTTTTTCGGCCGTGGCTCGTCTGGACGCTTCCACTATGAAGATTGTTGTTTAGTTTCAGGATCGTAACCATAAACCCATGATTCATCACCAGTAATAACCTTTTTAAGCGCAGTATCATCGTTATTGGCCACTTCTAAGTTGTCCATTTCGAAGCGAAGCTTTTTTTGCTCTGCACTGAGCAATTTCGGAATGAACTTCGCACACACACGTGTCATTTGTAAGTTTGAGGTTAAAATTTCCCAAATTATAGTTTTTGTTATTCCAAGGTCTTCTTCTAGTTCCCGCACAGTCATACGACGATCTTGTTCGATGGTAAGTCGCACCCGCTCAATATTATCCAATGTTTTTGTCGTCAAAGGTCGGCCAGAACGAGAATCACTATCAACAGAAGTGCGGCCTCCTTTGAAACGATTATACCACTCTTTTATTCGTGTTTTGCTCATACACTCATTCCCAAAGGCCTTCTGCATCAACTGAATAGTTTCTGAACTCGTTTTTCCGAGTTGAAAACAAAATTTGATGCAAATTCGTTGATCTTGTTTTTAAGTCACTTTTAAAAATCACAAAATCCGCCGAACTCAAAAATAGCTTTGTAAACAAAGACACGCTGCGCATGAACTATACGTCCGGCAGATGTCTGCAAGCAACCGACAGGTTCGTGACGTTTTACTGTTGACGTTAATGCCTCGCAGAGGTCGCTCGAACACTGTGTCGCGGAGATATAAAGGTGGGCCCGATACTTTCCGGACAGACCTCGTATAGGTTGCGCGGCAAACCAGTATAGTTGTCTCACCTATACCGCATGGTTCAAGACACTATATACCGGTATAGGTCGAACAGCTATACTTCTATCGTTGCACGAACGAAATTATAATGGTACGATAGCAAAATACGCATTTCGGTGCGTCACGCATTCAGTTTAACTGCAATACCAATATCGTATAGTCACGACAGGTATTTTGCTGAACTAAAATTCTGTATAGTTTTATCAGCTATACTGTTTTTTCCGTGTAATTGCATGGTATACTATTTTCTCACTGGAGGTCTCAAAACGTCAATATTTCATAAAAATTCAAAATCATTTTTCACAAAAAACCAATACCTTTTTCACATGATGAGACTGTGAAAAG
Organism: Diplolepis rosae; assembly: GCA_030998225.1. NCBI lineage: Eukaryota > Metazoa > Arthropoda > Insecta > Hymenoptera > Diplolepididae > Diplolepis > Diplolepis rosae. Next base: position 18,754,581 of record JAPYXD010000723.1, on the reverse strand, counting down.
TATGATAAATACAATGTTAATTTATCAAAAATATTACTTAAAATTACCAATTACACCCCCAACCCATCCCTCCAAAAGCTCTTACGTAATTTATAGATGGCCTCTATGTTCATTTCACATTTTATTCTTTGCTACAAATGTTTCTGAACTTGACCAAATTATTTTGCAACTCGACACGACTCGAGCGTAAAAAGAGTAGAGCCTCGTATCTTTTAATTAATAGTACATTCGCTCTGAAAGTTGTTCCTTGTGGCGTCGCCTGCGGTTTCTGGGAACAAATAAAGTGGAATAGGGCATCATGGAGGCAACCGTGGAGAGAAGCCGTGTGTTGCGAAAATCGAGATAAATTATGAAAAGCGATTGTGCTTCGTACTCGTATTATCTCATCCCGATTTTCCTCTTCCAACTTTTGATCATTCTTCTTTATTAGACATAAAATTATTATTCTTTCCTGTGTGCAAGCTTGTAAGTCTAATGGGCACTATAATTCCTACAATGTAAGCCCATGAGCAAGGATTTACAATGCTGATTTTATAGTAAAACTTTCTGGCCAACGAAACTTAACGATGAGAAGAGTATGGCTCTCGTCTATTCCTGAACAAAATATTTATTTCACTGGGGACCTCCAAACTTTCATTATTTTTGTTTGGGATCTACTATTTTTATTGAATTACCCAACCCAAACGTCCCGTATTTTTTCCTTCAAATTACAAAAAACCTGACCTTTTTTTTCCTTACATCGTATATTAATGGAAAAAGTTTTTTTTATTATCATTGAGGATAAAGAGGAAGATAATAGTTTTATAACGAATATTCTCTCTTATAAATTTACGATTCATCGTAATCGAGATTTTTTTTATACTGTAGAAGAAATTTTGATTAAAATTTTCTATCCTTCTATAAATGTTTGTTTTTTATCAAATAAAATTCTCCATTTCAATGAAAAACGTTTTCACGTTAATGTCGTGTAATAAATGCCTGACGCTTTTTAGTTTTCACTATAATATCTTAGAGAGGACTTACAATTGTTACATAACCGTTACATAGCATTTATGTGAAAATTTCGTCCCATATATGTTACAGCTACATAAAAAAAAATTGTTATGTAAAAATTCTTGTTCTGTAACTGTGAACCATATTAGACAACATTTTCCTAAACTACAATATAACAATTATGTAACAACTTTGAGCATTAATTGGGATACTACAATATAGACTATATACTCAGAAAAAAATATTTGATTGAATCAAAGAGAATTATTCGCTTGAAAGACTTTCTTTGATGTAAGGAAATAATTTATTTGAATTAAATAAAATTTGTTCAAATCAAATAAATTTTTGCCTTAAATCAAACAAATTATATCTTTGACCATATTTGAAGAAAAATATATTTGATTTAAACAAATATTTATTTGGCGCATAGAATTTTCCCAATAGTTTTATATATTAAAGTAGAACATCTTGAAAATGTTGTCTCAAAATTTCAAGACGATTGGAGCAAAATTGAAAGGACTTGAGCGTTCTAAAAACAAAATTTATCAAGGTTTCATTTTTATTGAAAACTTCAAACGCATTTGTCTCAAAACTGAATTTTCGAAGTCGGTGGACACGATTTTTCAAAAACTAATGCACCGATCTCTTTGAAAATTTTCAGATTTATTTTATACATATTAAATTTGTGCGTGAACGAAGGATTTTTATTTTCAATTATTAGAACTCGTTTAAATAAAATAAAATGGTCTATTTTTTGTAACAATAATCGTGATTTTCACATCAAAGTTCTCTAAAAATTCGAAATTCAAAATTTAATTTTTTTTTAAATCCTTCGTTCAAGCGCAAGACAAAGTCATCTACTGATGAAATCTTTTTGATTTTTTGATTTCAGATGATCCTGTCTCAAGTTATCATGTCCACGGGATAGGCACTTTTTTTAGAACCTTCCTAAAATATACATAGCTATCATAATTATTATTATTTTTTCATAAAAAAATTTCCACATGTTTTTTAAATGTAACTTAATGACATGCAAAAGTTTTTAAATCAATAAATTCATTCATTTTTTTTTTAAGTTCGAGAAAAATCCTATTTTTTTGCCCCTCTGACTGAGTATGCCTCCTTAAACAAATGTTATTGATTTCAAATAAATCTTTTACTTAAATAAAAAAGGCTTCCAAATAAATTAATTTCATTCATTCAATCAAATCTTTTTTCTGAGTGTAAAATATAACTTGTTATTGGGCAATGTTGTTCAACATCAACATTTTCTAACATCATATAATGTTATATTCATGATATAATTTTGTAACGTTACCTTGTTTGATTTTCATTTCCACCATATTTTTTTTGCATCTTTTATCGGTCCTCTCCACAAATTTTTTAGTCTCTAGTAGATGTCTTTCATGACGAGACTCTGCACTTTCCATTGTCTTTGATCATAAAGTTCGTTGAGTCCTGTGCATAGTGTGCATTAAAATGAGCCGAAAAAATATTTTTTCTCAAAAATAAAAGTCTGAATGGCTCGTAAAGTTGTCCAGTGGTATTAAAAAATAAATAAATAAAAACAATTTATAATTCGTAACAATTAAGCAAGGAAGTCAAATATTTTTAATTTTATGATTTTTTCATCCAATTTCGAGAACATTTTACTCAATTGGTATATCGTTACCCTTAATTCGATAAAAATTCATATCTGCATTTATCACAAATTAAATACGAAAAGAACAATGCGATTTCTTTTAAATTTGGGAATACAACTCTTTATTATTTAAGTATTGACTTTCTTCCTGGATTTCTGAACAGTGAACATGATTCTGAGGTTCCAAAAATGTGAAAAAATTCAAGGGAATTTAGAATTCAATAAATTGTTACTAAATTAGACTGGGAAGAAATTAAATTTTTTTGCAAATGCAAATTTCACTGTTTTTTTTTTCATCTCTAATCATTTTTTTTCTAAAGAATTTTTTACGAATTCTCAGATTTTTAAAATGTTCAGAGAGTTTAATCAATACCTGTTTTATATTCTCAAATACTTTGTAACTATCCTGGAATGATATGATCACTTATCCTTACTAGCACAGTACTAGATTAAATATCGACAGAAGGTTTTTGGTTCGGTATTATATTTCAATATGTATAGAAAATAGTTATCAGTACCGGCGAAATTACTGGCATGGTACTAGTAAAACTACTGACGCTGAGTTCGCCAAGTATTAATTGCTAATACTAAAAATCAGTAACTACCTTGAAATGGTATGATCACTTGTTCTCTACTAGCTAAGTACAAAATTAAACATTGACAGAAGGTAGATTACCAGTACTGGCAAAATTGTTTGTGTTATACTGGTCTGAAAATACTTTATAGTAATAATAAGCAATGGATTAACAGTACCGGCGGACCTACTTGTACTTGCCTAGTTTATATTTATAATTTAATATCCACAGTAAATAGTTATCAGTACCGGCGAAATTACTGGCATGGTACTAGTAAAACTACTGACGCTGAGTTCGCCAAGTATTAATTGCTAATACTAAAAATCAGTAACTACCTTGAAATGGTATGATCACTTGTTCTCTACTAGCAGAGTACAAAATTAAATATCGACTTAAAGTAGTTAACCAGTACTGGCAAAATTGTTTGTGTTATACTGGTCTGAAAATACTTTATAGTAATAATAGGCAATGAATTAACTGTACCAGCGGACTTACTTGTACATTTCTGGTTTGGTTTTATATTTTAATATCTACAGTAAATAGTTATCAGTACTGGCGGAACTACTGGCATTTTACTAATAAAACTACTGACGCTGATTTAGCCAAGTATTGATTGCTAGTACTAAAAATCAGTAACTACCTTGAAATGGTATGATCACTTGTTCTCTACTAGCAGAGTACAAAATTAAATATCGACTTAAAGTAGTTAACCAGTACTGGCAAAATTGTTTGTGTTGTACTGGTCTGAAAATGCTTTATAGTAATAATAGGCAATGAATTAACAGTACCGTCGGACCTAATTATACTTTCCTGGTTTGGTTCTATATTTTAATATCCACAGTAAATAGTTATCAGTACCGGCGAAATTACTGGCATGGTACTAGTAAAACTACTGACGCTGAGTTCGCCAAGTATTAATTGCTAATACTAAAAATCAGTAACTACCTTGAAATGGTATGATCACTTGTTCTCTACTAGCACAGTACTAGAATAAATATCGACAGAAAGTAGTTTACCAGTACTGGCAAAACTGTTTGTGTTATACTGGTCTGAAAATGTTTTATAGTAATAATAGGCAATGAATTAACTGTACCAGCGGACTTACTTGTACATTTCTGGTTTGGTATTATATTTCAATATGTATAGAAAATAGTTATCAGTACCGGCGAAATTACTGGCATGGTACTAGTAAAACTACTGACGCTGAGTTCGCCAAGTATTAATTGCTAATACTAAAAATCAGTAACTACCTTGAAATGGTATGATCACTTGTTCTCTACTAGCAGAGTACAAAATTAAATATCGACATAAAGTAGTTAACCAGTACTGGCAAAATTGTTTGTGTTATACTGGTCTGAAAATACTTTATAGTAATAATAAGCAATGAATTAACTGTACCAGCGGACTTACATGTACATTTCTGGTTTGGTATTATATTTCAATATGTATAGAAAATAGTTATCAGTACTGGCGGAACTACTGGCATTTTACTAATAAAACTACTGACGCTGATTTAGCCAAGTATTGATTGCTAGTACTAAAAATCAGTAACTACCTTGAAATGGTATGATCACTTGTTCTCTACTAGCAGAGTACAAAATTAAATATCGACTTAAAGTAGTTTACCAGTACTGGCAAAATTGTTTGTGTTATACTGGTCTGAAAATACTTTATAGTAATAGTAGGCAATGAATTAACAGTACCGGCGGACCTACTTGTACTTGCCTGGTTTGGTTTTATATTTTAATATCTACAGTAAATAGTTATCAGTACTGGCGGAACTACTGGCATTTTACTAATAAAACTACTGACGCTGATTTAGCCAAGTATTGATTGCTAGTACTAAAAATCAGTAACTACCTTGAAATGGTATGATCACTTGTTCTCTACTAGCAGAGTACAAAATTAAATATCGACTTAAAGTAGTTAACCAGTACTGGCAAAATTGTTTGTGTTATACTGGTCTGAAAATACTTTATAGTAATAATAAGCAATGGATTAACAGTACCGGCGGACCTACTTGTACATTTCTGGTTTGGTATTATATTTCAATATCCACAGTAAATAGTTATTGGTATTGGCGGAATTACTCGCGTTGTACTGGTAAATATACTAACGCTGAATTAGTCAAGTACTAATTTCTAGTACTAAAAGTGAGTATATAGATTAAAATATCGACAGAAATTAGTTTACCAGTACCGGCAAAAATATTTTCAGTGAACACAGGCAGTGAATAAACAGTACCGGCGGATCTACTTGTACATTTCTAGTTCGGTATTATACTATAATATTGACAGTAAGTAGATTATCACTACTGGCGGAATTATTGGCTTTGTACTAGTGACGCTGAGTTAGTCAAATACTAATTTCTAGTACTAAAAGTGAGTATATAGATTAAAATATCGACAGAAAGTAGTTTACCAGTACCGGCTAAAATATTTTTAGTGAATACAGGCAGTGAATAAACAGTACCGGCGGATCTACTTGTACTTTTCTGGTTCGGTATTATATTTCAATATTGACAGTAAGTAGGTCACCACTACTGGTGGAATTACTGGCATTGTACTAGTGACGCTGAGTTAGTCAAGTACTAATTTCTAGTACTAAAAGTGAGTATATAGATTAAAATATCGACAGAAATTAGTTTGCCAGTACCGGAAAAAAATATTTTCAGTGAACACAGGCAGTGAATGAATTTAGATAAGGCTATATTTTTCATACTTGTCATTGTTGTTATTATTAATATCGTTTACCTACTTTTCAGTGCAAAGCTTGAAATCGTACAAAATCAGACCGACTTAATTCGATTCATTTCGCATCAATCCGAGGCATCAATTCAAATGTATCTAAACCAAGTTTTTAATCCGAGTCAATCCGATCCAATCTGACCTCGAATTCATTCGGATTGAAGCGAATTGAATCGAATTAAGTCGGATGGATTTTTGACCGCTTTTCATGAAACGAGGTACAAAACGTCTTTTGGATTAGTTCGGGAACATAAATAGGAATAGTACGGATTCTTTCGCATTGAATTCCTTTCCGAAACTTTCACCAGGTCAGTTTTCAAATATAATTTTATTTATAATGCCGTTCGGCAACATTTTCGAGTTGTTGCCTAACGATTTTCGATAAAAGTTTTTTTTGGGCCCATCCCCATATGCATTATCGTGAACCTGGCCACTATTTTTGAAACCAGTTCTGTCGAACTGGTTGGGAGTACTAACCACCTTCCTGGGTACGCGTAACCTGTAGCCACAAACGACATTAGCTGTTCTAGGTACGTTTATCGGCCTACAACGTGATTTGACTGCTTCATGCACAGGAACGTGATTCGAACGTACCGCAATGTTCATTCTCTTTTTAGGGACACTAAATACAAAATAGACAGTTCGAGTGAACGATGCTCAGTGATTATGCTAGTCGAGTACAGTGTAATACGTAATGAGCCAAATTTTATTGAGTTACGTTCCTCCTCTGGGTCTCCGGAGTCAATTTACCCCTGGGATGAGGGGAAAGACTGGTGCTCTGTTTTCTGAGTTACAGAAAATCTATAAGTAATTTCATTCTTTCAAAATGATCAGTATCAATTTACCTATACATTTTTCAAAAAATTAAGGCTATTCAATGAAATATCTAAGAGAATTTTTATTTTTAGTGATAAATTTGATAATTTTTTATGTCACAATACAAATGTTATATAATACTTATGTATTTGTTATATAACTTTACATACCATTTTCATCATTGCCATGTAATTTTTACATAGTTCTTGAACGTTTATTCTTGATATTTAATAATGATGATCTTGTTTAAGTTACACTTTAAAACAAGTCAACATTTTAACTTAAGCTGTGACTTTTTTTAACTGTGTAACTGCAACGTAACATCGAAAGAAAAATTATGTCGTCTACAAGACATGTATATATAACTATCGAGAAATTTTGAGACAGATGGAGAATTTGGAGATTATTTATTATTATTGTAATAATTTGTGACGTTTATTTTGAAACTTTACTCTGCATTTATAAAGTTTACCAAACTGTGATGCATTCTTTAACATTTGCTACGTTACAAATTATTACATCAATATTAAAAAATCTCCAATTAGTTCATTTGTCCTAATTTGCATAAATTTAAGTAAAGTTTCTCGAACTATTTCCTCCGTGTGTGAAAATCATTTTCCAGTTATATTTAGATGAAAAAAAAAAAATTCGAGAAACTTTACTCAACTTTTAGCAAAGTTGAGTCATAAGGACAAATTGGAGATTATTTAATATTATTGTAAAAGTTTGTGACGTATCAAATGTTAAAGAACGCAACACAGTTCGATGGATTTAAAAATGTAACATCACGTCAATATAACAATGCGATGATATCATATCTCATGAACGTAATATAACTGCAAAAACAAATATAGGAATTTCTTTATAAAAAATATGCATAGATATATTTGCAAACTAATACTTACAACTTCTCAGTGACAACTGGGTAATTAGAATATATTAGAATAATCAAAAGGTCGAGGCAAGTAACGCCCTCGTTGAGGCTATGACCCTTTCTAAAGTGACAAGGGGATGGATTCCTGTGGGAGTACGCAGCTGGGAATTTGAAGTCGCAGGCTCGTTCAAAATTCCAAGCCATAGTATCCCATGAGAATCCGTTCTCCTATTACTAAGGAAGAGGAAAAATTATAGGTTTATAGTCTTGCTGCACACTCAAGTTCACCAAAGTGTTAAATTCTCAAGAAATTTGACCTCTAGTTTGCACAAAACGACTCTTGTTCATTACCGCCTAGCAAAATATATAGCGTTAACTTATTTTTCAAATAACGACATTTTCAACGATGTATAAATCTACTATTGAACAGTAAATAAAAAATTATAATCTTAAACCTAACGTTGTCATGTACAATATTATGTAACTGAGATATAACTTTTTAAATTAATCAACTTGAAGTTACATTGCATTTTCAATTGTTTTACTTTAAAAGCTATTGAATTTATAAAATATGATTGTTTTGTAACAGCACCATAAAAGAATGTTACATTTACTGAGTCCATAAGTTAAAATAGTGACGGCATAAAATTTCTCTAAATTTAAGAGATATTTCAGTATAATCCATCGCTTTTTTGTAAACATAAAAAATTTGTCGGTACAGAAATTCTTGATGAATTAAGATTTCAAAGAAAATTTCATATTCTGTACATTTAACAGGAATTTCTGTAACATTCATTGACAAACATTTTATGTTTGGAAAAAAGCTGTGAATTGTACTGAAGTATCTCTTAAATTTATAGAAATTTTATGCTTTCACCATTTTAACGCATAAATTCAGTAAACGTAACAGATTTTTTTCTCCATATGGTCAAGTTTACAAATCATTTTTAAAAATTATACTAAGGTTAGACTAAAATTTGTAAATTTTTATCAATCATGAATAAAAAGTCCTCATTAGCTTATATCAAGTTCCTCAAAACTAAATAATTCAAATCAAACATCATTTTCCTACTAGTGGGTCATAAAATGCATTTTATTGCCCCATGCGTGGCAAATAGATCCTCTTTTTGACTTCCAAGTAGAACAAAAATCGTATTTATTTATGTATTCTTTTGTGTAAAATCGGTTTTGTTTGTCCCACAGGAGGCAATAATATTCACTTTAATACCCGCTAGTAGGAAAAAACATTTATTTTGAAAACAAGACCGTCTTTAAACCCCCTTGTAGAAAAAAAATCGTGTGCAAAAAGGGAAAACAATTTATTTAACTCATGTGATTGTTAACCTAGTTTTGCTCAGGTATCAAATTTTGCACTCGCAAAATCACTATTTTTTCCTCCCAGCGGGTAATAAAGTGAATTTTACTGCCCCCTGTGGGGCAAAAAATCCCGTTTTAAACCCCCTAGTTGGAAAAAAATCACGTGCAAAAGGGAAAAAAATTTATTTAACTCATTTGATTGTTGCTCTCGCTTTGCTCAGACATCAAACTTCGCACTCGCAAAATTACTTTTTTTTCTTACTAGCTGGTAATAAAGTGAATTTTATTGCCCCCTGTGGGGTAAACATACCTGTTTTTAACCCTTAACCGGCACACGTTTGTGATCGATCATAAAAGACACACGGGATGCTCTCTACCCTAGGTACTTTGAACGTAGATTACAACTAGAATATTGCATTAATTGAAATGAAAAAAATTCGAAATTTACTTTGAACCTTCAAAAATAAAATGCAACCTTTCCGATCAAAAAATGTTGATTCTGAAGTATAGAAAAAATTCTTGAAAAAAAAAATATTGAACAAAAAAATGAGATCAAAATTTGGCCGGGGTGTCCACCACGCCAGGTGTTTTGTTTGTCCCACAGAGGGCAATAATATTCACTTTATGACCCGTCAGTAGGAAAAAACATTTATTTTGCATAAAAAACTTTTTTTAACCCATTTAGTAGAAAAAAATTTTTGCTCAGGCATCAAATTTTGCACTCTCAAAATAAATTTGTTTTCCTGATACTGGGTCATAAAGTGAATTTTATTACCCCTTGCGGGGGAATCAAACCCGTTTTTAAATCCCCTTGTAGAAAAAAAAATCATGTGGAAAACTGGAAAAAAATTTATTTCACTCATGTGTTTATTGCCCTCGCTGTTTTTTCTTTTTCCTTTTTCTTCCTCTAGTTGTAGGAAAAAACATTTATTTTGGAGTGTGAAATTTGATGCCCGAGCAAAGTGAAGGCAACAATCACGCAAGTAAAATAAATATTTTTCCCACTAGTTACATAATGTACCATTGTGATAAATGAAAAAATATTGCTTAATACAAATTTAAGTTTTGGAAGTTATTAATTGCTTTTCGCTCTAATTAAAAGAATTGAAATTCTTTTACTAAACTTTTAAAATATTTGACCTCTATTCAGATAACATTTTTTCTGCTTCGTTATCGTTTGAAAAAAAAATTTAATGTTAACATATTTTTTTAAATAACAATATTATCAACATTACTTCAATCCTTTTTAACACGAATGCAAATGGTATATAGCTAAAACACAACATTGTTGTTAGAGATTACATGAGAATTGTAAGAATATCATATGACCAAAACATAATTATCATGATTACGACGAATCTACAGTTTCACTAAATTTCAAATGATTTACGTAGCAAAGTTATTGAAACAATACAAAAATAATTTTTAGACAGCATTGTTATTTTACCATATCAAGACTGGTTATAAACAAAATTTAAATATTGAATTTACAAATTGTACAAATATATGAAAGTCTACTTTCTAAATGTGTACCTAACAAAAGAAAAAAAATTTGAATCGATGTTCAAGGCAAAATAATTCATCCCAACCAGAATCATATTTCTGATAAATGGAAAAATATTGCTCACCACAAGATATGAATCTAGAAAGTTATAGAATTGTTTATCTCTCCACTTTCAGCAATCGAAATAAAAACACTCTTACTAAAGTCCCCGGAAATTGAAAAAGTCATTAAATGGCTCGAGTATACAGAAAATAAAAAATAACCTATCTTAGATAAACATGTGACAAGACATGATGAAACTGATTGTGAGTACGAAACTATGGGGATCTGTTTGTCGTCGTCATGGTGATGAATTATCGAACGTATGCATCCTTTGTGTAATAAAATGTGGGAACTTTATTCACTTCTCGTGAAGAAGCGATTTTTCAAAAGAAATTGAAAGAATGCTCGACGTGCTTTCAGAGGAATGACAATGTTACATGTTTGTGTTAATTTTGTCCCTTCATTAACTGAGTGGTAGTTGAGACAGTTGCATATAGGAGACTGTAATATTTCGAAAGATAAATCCACGAGAATTTTTCCAGAAAATATCTCACAAAAGAAATACCACAGAAAATACTGTGCACATTCTTTAGAATATTAAACTTCACCCAGCCAAAATTCCTCGACATCTTTTATTTTTCCCAGCCCATACGCAGATTCACATTAAAATTATTTCACAATTACTCCATTCAAAAATTCTATCTAGTCGTTGAAACAAACCCTGGCGAAAGCATCGGATTGAAATTCATTCCGAGTCAATCAGAACTATTCCGATTCATTCCGATATCTATACCCGAGCCAATTCGAATCATTTCGAACCAATCCGAAAAATTTGTTTGATGAAAAACGGTCAAAAAAATCAATCCGACTTAATCCGATTAATTCCCAGACATCAATCCGAATGAATCCGAACTTATCTGAAACCAAGTTTTCAATCTAGATCAATCCGAATCAATCCGAGCTCGGATTGATCCAAACCGAATTTTCAATCAGAATGAATCTGAACCATTCCGACCTTGGATTCATTCGGATTCATTCTGAATGATAATTTGCTTTGGATCAATCCGAGATCAGATTGATTCGGATTGATGTCTCGGAATTAATCGAATTGAGTCGGATTGATTTTTAAAAGTTTGTTATCAAACGAGATACAAAACGTATTTCGGATTGGTTCGGAATGATTCGCATTGGCTCGGATACAGATATCGAAATGAATCGGAATAGTTCTGATTGAATCGGAATCAATTTCAATCCGATACTTTCGCCAGGGAATGGATGAAAAATTTAAGCATCAATCATAAACTAAAAGACCTGCGTTTTCCATTTTTAATAAACTATATTTCAATTTGCAGAACAATTTTTCGGATCGAGAATATCAATCAAGAAAAGTATTAAAATTTAAAACAAGAATTAAAACTCCAGTATAGTTAATACTTAAGTTTTGTACAATTTTTTGAAAGATTTTAATTATTTTTCTAATTTTTATTATTTTTGATGCACAACAAATTTTCCGGAAATTGAAATATGTTTTATTGATATTTGAATACGTAGCACACTATGAGGAAATGCACTTTTTTTGTTCAAAAATGTCTAGAGCTTTCAATTTTGGTCCGATTTTTAATTTTTTTTCACGTGGCAAAAAATATTTATCTAATTTGTTTATAAAAATTTTAATTGTTATATTTTACGAAATATTATTAAAGATTTATTATTCTATGGAATACCTAAAGTCGTTCTGGCAATTGAAGGAAATCATAACTTGAAAAAACCTCAAATTCAAATATTTTGCAACAAGAATAGTTTATAATAATGGTTGTTGTTACTTATTTAATTATTTTTATGATTAAGTGCCATTTCTACATTAATACGATGTACTTTGAGTGAAAAGAATAATTTTTTTACCGATAATAAGACTATTTTCCAATTTGTTCATAACATTTGTTTATAACAATTAAGTGGAATAATAAACAAGTTATTTGTATTATGTAGAGACCCAAACATTCATTTAAGACAATATACAGTGTACCTAAGCAGTTATTAGAGCGTAAACATTTTTTTATGTCTCTTGGAGTAAATTCTAGAATAAATGTTTTTTGATATTATATCAGGATTTTTGATTGATTTTTTTTATTTATATCAGGATTTGAAAATTTGTATCAAACATAAATAAAAAGTCACCATTAGCATTCATTCAAATAAAATTACATTTTTCTACTAGTGGGTCATAAAATGCATTTTATTGAGGGCAACAATCACATGAGTGAAACAAATCTTTATCCCGTTTTGAACACGATTTTTTTCTACTAGGGGGTTAAAAACGGTTTTGTTTGCTCCACAGCCCAGGTGAGAATTGACCGTCGGCCCACGGTTGGGCCAACCTCGTTGGCCAAAGATCAGGCTAACTAATGAAATGATAACGCTCTCCGTCCATTGGCATGAACAGTTGGCCCGATGCCGGGTGCCGGAAATGGGCCGTCTTAGGCAAAATATGCTTGTATAATCTAGTTAATAATATGTCAAAGATTGGTTCAACCATGGCCCAGAGGTGGGCCGACCGAACTATCACGGTCATCTAAGATAATTCGCCGAAGTTGACCAGACAGTCGGTTCGAGTCTGGGCCATAGTTGGGCCGACAGTTGTTCATGCAATGGCAACGGAATCTAGTTATTTATATGCCAACGATTTGTTCAACCGTGGCCCAGAGGTGAGCCGACCAAACTTTCACGGTCATCTAAAGCACTTCGCCAAAGTTGGCCCGACAGTCGGTTCGAGTCTGGGCCATAGTTGTGCCGACGGTCGGGCACATCTTTAGTTACCGGTGTTGGCTGCCAAAGTTGGTAAAACCGAAACTACCACAGTTGGCCCAACTATGGTGGCCAAAGTAGGGCCAACCGTGGCCCGATGGTCCAACTCTGACAGCCGACCGAAATTCGCACCTGTGAGGGGGGAATAAAATTCACTTTATGACCCGCTAGTAGGTTTGCCAAACAAATTTTTCGGATATTGAAATATGATTTATTGATAGTTGAATACGTAGGTCTCTCCGAGTTAATTCTAGAAAAAATGTTTCTTGATATTATATCAAGAAAGAAATACCTATAATAGACTTTTTCATTCAATAGTGGAAGCAAATGACTAAAATTTGTAAATTTGTATAAAATATGAATAAAAAGTCCTTATTAGCTTAAATATCAAATTTCTCAAAACTAAATAATTCAAATCAAATAACATTTTTCTACTAATGGGTCATAAAATGCATTTTATTGCCCCCCTCAGGGCAAATAAATCCTGTTTTGGAGCTCCAAGTTGAAAAAAAATCGTGCGCAACACGGAAATAGTATACTATGCAACTAGGGAAGAAAAGTTTATTTTGCGAGTGTGAATTTTGATGCCTGAGTAAAGCAAGGTCAACAATCACATGAGTAAAATAAATTTTTTTCCCGTTTTGCACACAATTTTTTTGCTACTAGGGGGTTTAAAAACGGTTTTTTCAATCCTTAGAGGGCATTAAAAATCACTTTAGGACCCGCTAGTAGGAAGAATCATTTATGTTTTTCGTGTGATTATTTGCCAAATAAATTTTCCGGAAATTGAAATATGGTTTATTAATAGTTGAATACGTAGATCTCTCCGAGTAAATTCTAGAAAAAATGTTTTTTGATATTATATCAGGAAAGATATACCCATAATAGACTTTTTCATTTAAGAGTGGAAACAAACGTTTTGTAAGTGCGAAAAAGACTTCTTATGTCTTTACTCACTACAGTAAAACCCCGTTTATCGCAACTTCCGTTTATTGCAACTTGTCTCTCCCGTTTATCACATAAAACTCTACCATTTTTTCCCTCTCCTATTAGTAGAAAGAGAGGTCACGTGATTCTTAAGGATTGGCGGGAATACACCTCACTTTTAAATTTGTGATGCAGTGTTCGCAGAACGTGGACGTAAACGGCCCCCACCAAAGATGCTTCGAGCTCATTGTGTCTTCCTCATTCAACCAACCTATGGCAGTGGAGCGAGGAAGAAGCCATGTACTGGTAGGGTCCATGGTGGGGGCCGTTTACGTCCACGTTCTGCGAACACTGTTGTGATGCGAGGTTATGGAAACACGACTGTGAACAGTGATAAACAGCGAACGCGCGCAAAACTACTCGTTGAGGTGCATGCGCCAACTACCAGTTAGTCAGGCTGGTCATGGGGGAGTGGGAGCTCCTCCGTATTTGCGATAAACGGAAGGCATTCGATTGGAAGGTGTTGCGATAAACGGGGTTTTACTGTAAATCTGAATCAGTGAGATTCTCACTGAAATTAAATCAGTGACCCACTTCTGACTGGTCAATCAGTTACTTTTCATTTGACTTTTCACTGAAAACCAATGAAAAGTCACTGATTGACCAGTCCGAAATGGGTCAATGATTTAATTTCAGTGAGAATCTCAATGATTCAGATTTAGAGAGTATCTTCCTTCCTCTTGCAAAAGGTCTTCGAAACATTTGAATATTACCTGCATATACTCTACACTCTGAAATAAGATACGTAAAATTTAGACGAAGTTCGGTATTCATTTTTACAACTTGCCTTCTTAGTAGATTTTACAATAAGTTGAGTTTAATCAACAGGTTTTCTCTACACTCCACCTGTCTTCCAGTAAAATCTACTAATCTCGGATTATTCTTGTTTTGTAGATTTTACTGAACGCTAAGTGAAATGTACAGAAAATCTGTTGCTTGAAACAAACTTCTTGTAAAATCAACTAAAAAGTCAAGTTGTAAAAGTAATTACTGAACTTTCTGTAAATTATACGAATTTTTTTCTGCGTGTTGCGTTTTTCTTAAATGATAAGGTCTTTTGTTCTAAAACAATCATGAAGCACTAATGCATCATAAAAAAAAAAAATATATTACTATTGCTGTTCATATAATTAGTATATAACAGTTGTATAACTTGTGTCATGATACAAAATAATGTAAAATTTATTGATTCTTAAAAGTATATGTATTTATCATTCCAAGAATTTTGTAATTTCCTTATTTTGACCTTAAGGTAGATGTGCGAAGAGTCAGATCTCAAAAAAAAGTTTTTCTATGATTTTAAGATTTAAAATGGAATTATTAGTCATGCCTTATAAAAAAAAAATATTCTTTTTTGCAATAAAAAATTCAATCTAATGACAAATAATACTTTTAATAATGTTTTTTTGTAAGAATTTTTTTTACTATCGCTTCCTATCAATTTTTCAAAAATGTTTGGGTTTTCATAAATCATCGCTTATTTTTTCAGAGAAAGTATTCCTTACAACTCTACTATCAACAATTTTGAAAGTAAATTTTTCAGTGCCTGAAATCATTAAAAGATTTTTTTAGAAAGAAACCTTTTTTTTAATAACTATATTTGAAGATGTTTAAATGATTTAAAAAAAAAAACATTATTTAAAGTAATGTTTGTTCATTTCTTTGGCATAGAGTCAGTTAATGTTTGTTCATTTCTTTGGCATAGAGTCAGTTTCTTCTTATTTGTAATAATAATTTTAATCAATGAAAATAAGAAGAAACTGACTCTATGCCAAAGAAATGAACAAACATTATATGAATTTGGGTCAATACAATAATAGACATGTTACCAAACATGTCAATTTGAAATTTAAAAATGGCACTTTCACTATAAAGTTAGAATATCTAACAGTTCTGACCATTTTCAGAACTAGTTGAATTTAATAATAAATTCAAATGTGATAATTAATATCACGAATATTCAAGTTTCATTTTTAATAATTTTTAAAGATAAATTTCTTATCATTTTTCCAAAACATCTCAGAATAAATCTGAATGTGAAAATAAACAACTTTCAATTTTTTAAATATGAAGTAAAATTACATATATGGATATTATAATATTTTATCTTTATGTAACGTCTCGCTTGCAAATTCAGTGTAAAATGGATTGTCCGTGAAGCCTATATACAAAATCGTTTTCTTGAAAAATAAACGCCTTCGTCCACTCGTGAAAATCATCATAAAAGTCTCGAATTTCTTAACTAAGTACAGGACAATAGTCTTCTTCAAGGAGGAAAAGAACCTCTCAAGATTGCTTATAGGAGAAAAATTTTCGGTCAGCAAAGCCACATGTCCCGAGTCGGTTTTTAAAACAGTTCAGATCATTCTGTGAGAGACGCCGGTATTAAAGTCTTCACGAGAAGTTTTCATTAATGTAAAACTTGTTCGCGTTTTGCCATTGTGAACCAATTTGGCATCATTCATTAATAATAAACATTTTTTGAAAAAAATTCCGGTCGGTTCGTGTGCAAAATTTGTTATGTTTTTGATTTATCCGGTTTTTTATTCATAGTGAACTTCACGTAATTTTTCAATTCGTGATGCTGCATACTGGACTACTTAATTTTGAATTGCAAGCTATGTGATAAGTTTTTAATTTTTATTATAATTCTTTTTTGATTATCTTCTATATTGTAATTCTTTACATAAATTTTGAATTAATCTTTGAATTTATGGCACTGAAGAGGGCCCCCATATGTGGCCGAAACGTTTGCCTTTCTTTCTTTTTGCGCATTTTTAAATGTAATAATAATTTTAATCAATGAAAATAAGAAGAAACTGACTCTATGCCAAAGAAATGAACAAACATTATATGAATTTGGGTCAATACAATAATAGACATGTTACCAAACATGTCAATTTGAAATTATTTAAAGTATTATTCAACGTAAGTTTTAAATTTTTTTCATAAAATATAATGATTTTTCATTCATAAGACACCACTGATAATATAATTTCATATCTTAAAATGATAGAAAAACTGTTTTTTCCAAAGACCTGATTTTTGGGATGGGGAGGCAATCTACCTTTTATACTTTGTGATTTCATGTGAGAAGCTAAAGTTACCTCATTTCAAAAATGTGGGTTTAAGCCTTTGGGAAGGCCCGCCCCCCAGCCCTCCCGACAACATGGATCGGCACCAGATGCTAATTTCAGAAAATGGTATGAGACTACATTTTATTTTAATTCAAAAATGTTAGTCAGCACCTGGGACTTTCTCTTTCTTTATAACATCATTGAATAAAAGCTACTTTATTCGATATTTTAGAACCACACGCAGAAAATAAATTAGTAAGATTGACAGAAAGTTCGGTAATTACTTTTAAAACTTGCCATTATAGTGGATTTAAAAAAAATTTCAGTTCAATCAATAGATTTTCTGCATGTAAAATCTACTAAATTCGGTTTTTTCGTATTTTTTAGGTTTTTCTGGAGACTAAGTGAAATGTACAGAAAATCTGATGAAAAATCGACTAAAAAGTCATGATGTCCAAATAAGTACCAAACGTTCTCTAAAATTTACGAATCTTTTTTCTGCACATTAAAAAAAAGATTTGGTCAAATCCACAAATTTTGGTTCCTTTAACCCTAAAATTTTGTTATCATACGGAAAACAAAATGTTGAGTTGAACCAAAAAAATGTTTGGTTTGATCTACCAAATATGTGTTTGATGTTAAATAGTTTTGTTTATACAACCAAAACTAGTTTATCTTGTGAAGTCAATCAAAAAATGTTGTATCATCAACAATAGTATATTTTGTAAGAAGTGCGGAAAAGGCGTATTTTAACGCAAAAGCGAGTCTAGACTCGTTAGCGTGTTAAAATACGATCCGCATGTGATACGAACGATATTTTTTGTTCGCTGTATACCAAAATTTAGCCGAATCGGTGTCGTTTTGCGTGCGGAAAGTTGATTTTCCGCACACTTAAAATTAACTTAAAATAAACTTATTAAAATTAAAATAAACTTTCCGTATGCAAAAAGAGCAAACGAGTTTAATCATATGAACAAAAATTTAATTTATACAATCAAAACATTTTTTGGAATCAATCAAATGCAGCCAATAAAACGATTTTGTTCACCAAACTAAAATTTTTTTCTATGTGATTTTATTGCGTTTTTTACATTACTGTTACATAAAATCTAGAACTGTTAACACTTTAAAATTATTATAGATTTTCTCCTATGAATATTTTGAATTTAAACTAGAATATATTTTTATATTATTTTTAGTGGACGGTGCTCATGAGAGGAATGCGTGAATTGAGAAATGCAACCTCCGGAGAATATCCAGAATTTATTTTCTTTTCGACAAAGAACTTGTATTAGTATTCAAGTGTTTCCTGATCCGTGTTATATATCTATCCACCTATATCCTGATATGTAGGCGGTCGTGTGAAATACACTGAATCTCTCGAAAGTGAGAGAAAGGAGTGAAAGATTCCAATAAAAATTTGACGAAAAATCCTTCAAAGAAACTATTCACGGGATCTTTTCAAGTAGAAAAGCCGGATATTAAATATACCCAAGGCGATTTTAATGAAACAGGATTTACTATATACAAAAAGAGTTTGAGCACACTTTACAAAATATGATAAAATTTTTATTAGTTTAACCCAATTTACTCAATTTCATTTAATGACTAGCTCTTAAGCTTTAAATGTAACTTGTGATTATAAATCTTATCTCTTGTATTTAAATTGAACATCCGATTTACCTTCACAAATAAAGTCTACCTTTGGAGAATTTATCTAGAATAATTTCTACTTCAGATTCTTTTTTTAACTTGTTCTTATCCAGATAAAAATACACGAGGACAAAATTTCTAAACGTGTCAGTTGTTCAGTAGTAATTAGAAATACATCTAGGATATATCCTAGATGTATTTCTAATTACTACTGAAAAAAAATTATTATTTTTTTGATTGAACAAAATAGTTTTGTTGACTGTATTTGGTTGATTTAGAAAATTTTTTTCTTTGGATGAACTGAATATTTGTTCATTGGACCATTTTTTTTACTTGAGTTAACCAAAGCCTTTGATTAAACAGCTTTGTTAACTTAACAAAGTATTTTGATGACTCAACAAAATTTTTTTGTCAATAATGTTTGGTTGAATCAACAAAATTATTCAATAACATCAAATATATATTTGATAGATTCAACTAAACATTATTGAACAAGAAATTTCTTTGGGTCAATTAAAGATTTTGTTGTCTGTATGGTAACAAAATATATCAACTAATATTTTGTTAATGCAACCAAATACGTTTTAAAGTAACGGGAGGCACAATTTTTACATTTGTATCACATATGAGAAGGTTTTAGATTTGTGTAAAGTTTGGCAGCTACTTTTTTAACAAATTTCCACATTTTATGACTCCTTGAAACCAAAAAAGGGTTTTTTCAATCGTGCCTATTCACCTCTAGTTGTCGTTGTCTGTGGACACGAAAAAACAATAGAATGCAAAAATTATTATTTGAAAAAGTTCTACAAATTTTAATCCAGACATTTTTTTATAAAATGTATATTTTTCGTTCTAGTTTTCAAAAATACTATTGAAAATAGAAAATCCTATTTTTCAACCGAAATACGCGAGATAAGAAAAAAATGTTAGCATACAAAATTGTTTGCTTAAGGTAGTTGATCCACGAAAATGAGACCCCAGGCAAAAAAAGATAATTTTGCTTTCAAGAATATCAATATTATTATTGAAGGGCTACTTTGGAAGAGAAAAGATTAATTTCCATAAAAGAATTTGAAATACAAAAAAATAATTTTACTAATAAATTTTATTTTTGCCCAAACTTTTTTTCTTATCGCTTCTTACCAAATTTTAAAAAATTATGCGATTTTAATAAATTACAAATCACTTTTTCAAGAAAAAGATTCCCTATAACTTAACCATTTCCAATTTTCGAAAATGAATAAATTATTATCAAATTCAGCAATTTGTTTAGAAAAATTTCGTTTTGGAAAATGCTTTTTTAATGGTTCCAGCCATTAAAGAATTTATTTTTAAAAATCAGAAACGGTGAAGTTGTGGGAAATCTTTTCTCTGAAAAAATGATTCATGATTTATTAGAATCGCATGATTTTTTAAAATTTGGTAAGAAGTAATAAAAAAAATGTTGGGTCAAAAATAAAATTTATTATTAAATAAAATTTTTATATTTTTTATTCAGACTAATTTTACGGTTGCACATGTGCAATTTATTTATACAGTTTACCACAATGTTTATCCGTCACACTTCAAATTTTCTAAGTCTTCCCTATGTAATTTCATACAAAAAAACCTTTTGTAGAGTTTCTTCCTCAAATTCAGTTATTTAGACCAATTTTATAGTTTTAAACGTACAATTCTTTCATATCATTTTTACCATAATGTCTATCCGTCACATGTGTAATTTTCAAGGTTCTTCCTTTGCATTTTTTATAGAAAAATTCTGCACATTTTTTATTTATTTATTTATTTTTTTTTTTCGAATTTAGTTAGTTTGGACCAATTATAGAGTTTACATGTGCAATTGATATATATCGGTTTATCATAATGTTATCCGTCACGCGTGTAAAATTTTTTAAGTCCCTTCCCTATGTATTTTTATAGCAAATTTTTTGTACAATTTTCAATTTTTATTCGTAAATTTAGTAGACCCATTTTATAGTTTCACAAGTGCAATTCATTTATATCGTTGGTCAACACAATGTTTATCCGTCACACGTGCAATTTTTTTTTGTCTTCCTTTGTATATTTATAGAAATAAATCCCACTGATGAGGACTCCAATCTGAGTCGAAACGTTTGAGGAAAAAATGAAACCCTGAGTTTACATTATTTCTGGACCCTAAAGCCAAAGTAAAAAATAATCTATTTATTAATAAAATTATTTTTGTGCTTCAAATTTTTTTCATGAAAAATAATCTTTTCTTTTTTAAATTAGCCCTTCAATAATAATATTGCTATTCTTGAAAACAAAATTATCTATTTTTGCCTGAGATCTAATTTTTGTGGATGAAAACTACCTTAAAAGAGATCTATAAATTTCCATGCATGCATTTTTCGTCGTAATGAGAATGTATTCTTCGAAATTGGCAGTAACAATGCGAAAAGTAAATTCATAACAACAATATTATAAAATTTACTTTAATTATAATAATAAATTTCTCGTCCAGGTTCTGATATGGATTGAAACGGCGGACCAGTCTAGGCCCTATCTGGGCCAGGACGAAATTTTTGCCCTCTTGCTCACGCCTGTTAGGCGCCAATATTGAAATGCCAGGCTTATACACCCTACCATCTTCTTTTTATTCTGGGAACTACTAATTTTTGGTTTATTACTCGGGTTTTCTTCCCCTAATCTGTTTGGTCTGTGTGGCGTGTTTTATTTCCGCCCTGCCTTCCAGATCTAGTGAGTATCCCCCAATTCGCAATTACAGATTCCCAATTGCAATTACAGGTTCCCCCTGTGAACTAATATAATGTTAGCTATCTACTGACTGACGGTACTAGAGAAAGTAGTTGGTCGATTTCGTTCCAGTAGTTGTACCAGTACTGTTAACATGCGAACTTTCAGTACCGTGTAATAGTATTGTTACTGTACAATACTAGTGGTTTATTTTTTTTCGTAACATTCTCCACCAATGTTGTCAAACTATGGGGTTATAGTACTGTAAAGCAGTACTGTTTTGCTATAATGATAGTAATAGTAATGCTCAATCAGTTTTTTTGCAGTCAGTTACATAAAATTATATGAAACAATAAGTTTAAGTAAACGTATTTATAACTGCACTTCGGGATATTTAGAGGTACTTCATGTTATTTCACATCTTTCAGGATATTTACAGGTACTTAAGTATATTTTATTTGGAGGTATATTACAACATTTCCGGATATTTCAATGTATTTCAGGTTATTTCACATATTTCAGGAAATCTAATATACCTTAAAATACTTCACATACTTAAGGCTATTTCCAATGTCCTTCAGGACATTTGAAGGTACTTCAGGTTATTTCAAATACTTCAAAACATTTCACATACTTTAAGATATTCCACATACTACAAGATACTTCACATACTTCACATTCTTCAGGGTATTTCAAGATATTTAAGGGTACTTCAGTATACTTTAAGGTAATTTAGAATATTTCAGGATGTTTCAAGGTATTTCAATGTACTTCGGGATATTTTAGTGACCTTTAGGATATTCAAAGGAGTTTTAGGAAATTCCACATGCTTTAAGATATTTCACATACTTCTGATACTTTAGGATATTTAATATACTGCAAAATACTTCACGTACTTCAAGATATTCCCAAGGTACTTCAGGATATTTGAAAGTACTTTAGGTTATTTCAATTATTTCAAAACATTTCACATACTTTAAAATATTCCACATACTACAAGATACTTCACATACTTCCCATTCTTCAGGGTATTTCAAGATATTTAAGGGTACTTCAGTATAATTTAAGGTAATTAAGAATATTTCAGGATATTTCAAGGTATTTCAATGTATACTTCCGGATATTTCCGTGACCTTTAGGATATTCAATGGTCTTTTAGGATATTCCACATGGTTTAAGATATTTCACATACTTCTCATACTTCAGGATGTTTCAAAGTATTTTAGTGTACCTTAGAATATTTGAAAGTACTTAGGGTTATTTCACATATTTCCAAATATTTAAGGGTACTTGAGTATACTTTAAGGTAATTTAGAATATTTCAGGATATTTCAAGGTATTTCAATGTACTTCGGGATATTCACCGAAAAAAATTCCTTGTACCCGTATACTATTTTGCCTAGTTAGGACAGGCGCCAACTTTGCGATCCTAGTTGAAATGACAAAGTTCAAGTTTAGTAAGAAAAGCAAAGAATTATTGGCAAAAATAAATTTTTGTTTACATTGTGAAAAAGTAATAAATACAGAAGATATTCTTTTTACAATGGAGTTTTGTAATAACAGCATGGCAATATTAATTGAATTGAATTGTTAATAGAACTAGAATTATTTATTTCTCTGTAACAAGGTTTATATTGGTTTGTTTAACTGTATGTACGTGATTCTCTTAAACAGGAATCCGTTTTATTTTAAAATAGGTTAGACTTAACTATAGGTGATAGTTGACTCTCGGAAAAAAAAAAATTTTCGGTGTTCCAATGTCCTTCAGGATATTTGAACGTACTTTAGGTCATTTCAAATACTTCAAAATATTTCACATATTTCTCATACTTTAGGATATTTAATATACTGCAAAATACTTCGCATACTTCAAGATATTCCCAAGGTTCTTCAGGATATTTGAAAGTACTTTAGGTTATTTCAGATTCTTCAAAATATTTCACATACTTTAAGATATTCCACATACTACAAGATACTTCACCTACTTCACATTCTTCAGGATATATATTTCAAGATATTTAAGGGTACTTCAGTATACTTTAAGGTAATTTAGAATATTTCAGGATATTTCAAGGTAATTTCTACCTACGCATAATTATTATATCTAATATTTTTAAATTTTTGAAGAAAAATATAAGCTACATGTTATTTTTGAATTTAAACATTATAATGCAAAATTATACTTACACGATAACACCGAAATAATCAATTTTTAAGTTTTTATTTTAAAAAATCAATGAAAAGCGATAATTCCGATTTGATTATCACTAGGAAAAAGCGTACCAAAAAATGCCAACAAAATGCCAATAACATGCCAAAGTTGGCATATTCCAAAAAGTAAAGGGAGCAAGTACATTGTGGCATAATTTTTAAGTTTATGCTCTTTGACAGTTTTTACCCTGTTAATGTTCAACGGACACCCTTTTTCATTGGAAATTATCGTCAATAATTTCAGGCACAATTACATATACCAATGTTATTGCAATCGCAAATCGAGTTATACAATTCCACGATTCCCACTAGGGAATTATACAAGTTCTGTTTCCCATGCGTCGCGTACATTATAACCTGCATTTCGTGTAAATATTTAACATAAATTTCAATTGTTATTGGAATTAACGAGAAAGCGTATTCTGTCCGTTTTCATAAATTAATCTTTTCAAAGGAAATCGATACAAAATTTACAAATATGTAATTAACGATTAATTAAATACTTAGAATCTTCTAAAACACGTAAAATTTATTGTATTTTATAAAAAATACTTTTCTTATCACAAATGTTTTTATAATTTTGAATCTTTGTATTTCTTATATCACATTTTACTATTTTCAATAAATTTATTTGTTATTCATTTGTTTATAGTATAAATTCTCGATTATTCTATTTGAATATACCAATTGTTCAAGTATTTATAACGTTATATACCAATTTTTGAAAATAATCAGTTGGTGCATTCCAAAGCAAGAATAAAATATAAATTTGATTTATTAATGTCAACCAGCAGTACTGAATTACCAATAACAGGGATATAAAAATAAATAATAGCCTAGAAAAGGCGTAATACAGAGATATAAATTTAAAAATACAAAAAGATAAAAACTACTATAGTGCCGGTCTCTGGCTGGTTATAAAAGTACGAATAAAACCTCAAGCAATTTAATAAGAATCTTCAAAATATTAAAAGACTTTTTAATCACGTCTTATTATAATTTTTTACTTATCTCTTTAAAAATTTTCATAAAACTTACTGAAATGTTTGGAAAATTTTACAATTTAATTAATACTTGGTCAAAATGTGTTTTTCAAATAAACCACGATAATGTGCGAATTTTAGTTTGTTTATAAATTAAAATTAACTCATTATTGTCGTTTATTGTATTTTACTACATAAACATATTTCGGCCAGGGATTAATTACAAATTGCGTATTTTCTTGAATTTTGTTACGTGCATATTGTCTATTAATTTCCTAATAATGTTCAAATAAACTAAATAATGATTTAATGGAACATGATACTTGATACACGTTCAACTTGATACATTATCAGGTAAAATCGATTTTAATTACTGCCTTCAATGCGCCTATAATTACTTCAGAATAGGATTTTATTATGCTCATGTAACATTTTTATTAATTTTTTTATTCACAATGACAACGTTTTAATTCATGGGACAAGTGCGCCCTATTATTTTTAATAGATCATAATTATTTCAGCAGAAGGATTATCTCCGACGCTCCAGTTAACAGAACACTATCGAAGCCTCTGCATGAAGCAATTATCACATCCTTTTCATTCTATTTTTGGTATAAATTATTTTCACTGGTCCCCATAATTGTGAAATTTTTTACACCTCTTGAATCATTATTACGTTTGAGCTTGAAATACACGACTGAGAGAGTACAATCCTAATATGAACTTTCGACCGTTCAATACTGGCTCGTAATTTCTTAAGATAGTTCGTTCACGAAAATTAGACCTCAGGCAGAAATAGATAATTTTGCTTTCAAGAATAGCAATATTATTATTAAAGGGCTAATTTGAAAGAGAAAAGATTATTTTTCATAAAAAAAATTTGAAACACAAAAAAATAATTTTATTAATAAATTTTATTTTTGCCCAAACTTATTAACTTATCGTATCGAGCCAAATTTTCAAAAATGATGCGATTCTAATAAATCATGGTTCATTTTCTTAGGAAAAAGATTCTCTACAACTTGATTATTTCCAATTTTTGAAAATTTATTCTTTAATAGCTGGAATGATAAAAAAACAATTTTTCAAAACAACATTTTTATAAACAAATTGCTGTATTTGATAATAATTAATTCAATTTCAAAAATAGGAAACAGTCATGTTGTAGGGAATCTTTTACTTAAAAAAGTCATTTGTAATTTATTAAAATCGCATCATTTTTTAAAATTTGGCTTGAAGCGATAAATAAATAAGTTTGAGCAAAAATAAAATTTATTAATAAAATTATTTTTTTGTGCTTCAAATTTTTTTCATGAAAAATAATCTTTTCTTTTTTAAATTAGCCCTTCAATAATAATAATGCTATTCTTGAAAGCAAAATTATCTATTTTTGCCTGAGGTCTAATTTTCGTGATCGAACTACCTTAAGGGGATCCGACACCTTTAATATTTTTATTTTTTGAGTTTAAACCTTCCGTATGATTTTTTTTATGTTTAGTACCTTTATATAGAAAGTTTTTGGGGATTTTTGAAAATTCTAGCACCTTTATGTATTTTTTAACTAAAACTTTTGAGGTTTTGGGCCATTTTTTTGACATTTTTTTACTTTGAATAACTTTTTATTTTTTGAACCGATTGTCATGATTCTTTTTTTATTTTGTTCCTTATAATGTGCAGCAACTTTTTGTGTATAGGGAATAATGTTAAATGACTGAAAAAAGTTACAAATCGAATAAATAAATAAAAATATCCCATACATAAAGGCAATAATATCGCGTGCAGAAATTACCCAACTTGTTCCCAAGTTCCGATCCGGGCCCGATAGGATTTTCCACATGTGGCCGCAGGGGGGCATATGGTGTGGCCCGGGTCAGAACCACATCAGATTATGATAGACAAGATTATTTTTAAATTTTGTGTTGTAGTCCCGATATTGTAGTGACTATATTGAAATTAAAATGGCAAAAGCAAAAGGTACATGGCGAGTTCGGAAGCCCAGAATCGTTGGTGAAATTTCTTATATCCGCATTATATAGACCAAGGTAAGTTAATTCACTAGATTCTTTACATAAATCCTAACATTGCAATGAACTAGATTATTACTTCTTATATTTTTTTTTAAACGGTAATTTGAAAAGAAAAGAAAATTATAATTTTAAGTATAAAACGTTATTGTGTTTCATTATTTTTTATATCGTATATTCAATTTTCCAAAGTGAATTTTTTAAAAAGAAAATTATTAATAATGTAATTTATTTTTAGATTCAGAAGAATCGAATAGTTCTACAGACTATACGAAGATAGGCTTGGAGATTATACTGTTTGTATACTTTTGATTATACTGTTGCATTACTAATCTGAATTTATGAAAAAAAAATTTTTGAAACAACTATTTATTGTAATTAAACAAAAACCTTTTAAATTTTACTATTTGTAGAAATACAAAATTAGAAGGGGCCATATCTGGGCCAAATCGGGCCCCCATTTTACAGGCCCAGATCTGGCCCCAATCGGGTAGGGCGTTTCAATACTGGTCTGGCGCTAGACAGATTGCCCTATCGGGGCTACATTTTTCCGTATCGGGGGCCGATCGGCGACCCACCAAAATTTCTGCACTGGATACAGTGGGTGGCCAAATTATTATACTCACTTTGTTTTTGTTAGTCGCATAAACTCTTCTAATAATGACAATACGCATATTTAAATTTGCTTCTAAAAATAAAATGAAAGACGCCAAAATTATGTATAAAACGACCTCAAGATAAAGTGTTTTTGTCCATTTTTGAGAAAGATATTGCGGACAAAGTCCAAATTTCAGAACGTTTTTAAATGTTCTTCGACTCATTTTGAAGGTAAATTCACGTAGCATGTAAAAAACGTGCCAAAAAAATTATACTAATTTCCCCCTAGATTCGTAAAAAGTCTAAACTTAGAATAAAAAAGGCATGAAAATTCAAAAAATTCTAATAATCAAAAACAAGGATTTTAAAAATACATAAAAGTAATAACTCACAAGAATTTATTAAATTTGTTTGAAAAATGGAATATAATTATTTTTATTATTTTTTAATATATAATTTTGCAAGTTTGAATTTTTATGCCTTTTCTCTTTTAAGTTTAGACTTTTTACGAATCTAGAGGAAAATTAGTATAATTTTTTTAGCATGTTTTTTACATGCTACGTGAATTTACCTTTGAAATAAGTCGAAAAACATCAATTATTTCACACGGAGAAACTTTTTATATCAATTTTTACTATAGTATTTTTCAATTTAGGGAAAAACGTATCACTTTAAGAATTTTTGTTAGTTTCATATCATTATTACAAAGTTTAGTATTTTTACTAACAAAAATTCTCAAAGTGATACGTTTTTCGCTAAATTGGAAAATACTATAGTAAAAATTGATATAAAAAGTTTCTCCGTGCAGAAGTTTTTTATAATTTAAGAAAAGTTTTGAAATTTCGACTTTTCCGCAATATCTTTCTCAAAAACTGACAAAACACTTCATCTTGAGGTCATTTTATACATAATTTTGACGTCTTTCATTTTATTTCTGGGGGAAAAATTTATTATGTGTATTGTCAATATTACGAGATTTTATGCGACTAACAAAAACAAAGTGAATGTAATAATTTGTCCACCTACTGTATATATTGTGTTTTTATGGTATTACCTGTTATATGCTATTTTCCATATAATTCAGAAATATTATTAAATAAATAAAAAAACTATTTTATGTAAAAAGCTAATTTTCGCTAAAAACGCGTTATTCCTAAATCTTAGTGACTTTTAATGTTATTTATTTTTCCAAAAAAAAAAGATTGCCCTGAAAACTTACACACATACTCAGAAAACTATAGAGAATAAAAAAATAAAATAGATCTCTGTATTTTATTTATGATTAGTATTAGATTTAATATGGGTCAGAATTTCTGAAACGGATCACCCGAATTGGATGAAAGTTTAAATCTACTTCAAAATGATTTTTTACGCCGATAGTGTTTACCATTCCTGACATAAATCTAAAGTGATTTCGTTCAAAAAATTTTTTTGTTTATAATATTAACAATTAAAGATTTTTGTCATTTTTGTTGTAAAATTAATTCTGGCTGATCTAATTATCCTATTTTTATGTTTTTTGTGACAATGGAATCGTCATTTAACATAGATTGACTATGATTTTTTCCGATTTGAAAACTTGAAATTTTATGTGAAATTTTAATAATTATTTATAACAAATTGATAAACAAATGTCTTCTTCATCGGATTTTGACTGGAAAAAAACACCACATGTTCTTCATTCAATTATCTTTCATATTCCGTTGAGAAAAAAAATCGCCCGCATTTTAGAACGCTCCAATTCGGTCGAAAACATAGTCGCGCGAGGTGTTAAAACTGTGCCATTCGCTCGCGCGCATTTATTCTTCACCGCGCAAATGCTTCGTGCTATGTAAAAAGGATTTCTCGGGTGAATAAATAAACGTAACAAAATACTTAGTTGGAACATTTAATGGTGAATAACTAGAAGAAGAATGATATATAGTACAACATACTGAATTGAATGATTGATTTTACACATCATTCTGGTTAATGTAAGTGTTTGGAATATTTTACAAATAATGTGTTGATTCTTCGGCTGATCGAAAACTAACAAATTAACTCATCATATTATTAAGCCTCCAAGTGATACATAATAATTAACTTTCGATCCTGCACAGAGTACCAATATCTGAATTCCATACTATTTTGCACAAAACGTGCTTTGGTTCTGTGGCTGTCTCGAATAAATAATAATAATAATAATAATAAGGACAGATACAGCATAAAGCACTTTACCAAAAAAAACACTCGAAATTCTAGAACACCACTACAAAAATAACGCGTTAATTTTTTATAGAGGTAGACTGATCTACAAAAGCAAAAATAATAATGATGTGGAAAAAAACAAATGACAATGGCTAGCAACTAACATGTTCAAAGGCGTCGAACGCTCCATGTCAAATCGCGTTCCGAACGTTCGATCATATTTAAATTGGCATTACATTAATCAACAATAAAAATGAGAAAAAAATCTTTTTGCAAAATTAATCTTGATTTTAGTTCACATTGTCAATGCCTATCGAAAAAATACCATAACGAGTAGAAGTAATTTTTGACCATATTTGAGTGATCTGTTTAAGGAGTATATCATCCTTGAAAATACTACCTATTCTGTGCTAAATTTAAATAAACTGATGTCAAGAATGTATACTACTTATATACGTTTCAAAAATCTATTATTTATTCACCCAAGAAATCCTTTTTACATAGCACGAAGCATTTGCACGGTAAAGAATAAATGCGCGCGAGCGAATGGCACAGTTTTGGCACCTCGCGCGACTATGTTTTCGACCGAATTAGATCGTTCCAAAATGAGGGCGATTTTTTTTTCAACGGAATATGAAAGATAATTGAATGAAGTACATATGGTTTTTTTTCTAGTCGAAATCCGATGAAGAAGACATTTGTTTATCAATTTGTTATAAACAATTATTAAAATTTCACATAAAATTTCAAGTTTTCAAATCGGAAAAAATCGTAGTTATAATCTATGTTAAATGACGATTCCATTGCCACAAAAACATAAAAATCGGATAATTAGATCAGCCAGAGTTAATTTTACAAAAAAAAGTGACAAAAATCTTTAATTGTTAATATTATAAACAAAAAAAATTTTTTGAACGAAATCACTTTAGATTTATGTCAGGAATGGTAAACACTATCGTAAAAAATCATTTTGAAGTAGATTTGAATTTTCATCCAATTCGGGTGATTCGTTTCAGAAATTTTGACCCATATTCTAATGCATAAAATTTAATATATCAAAATTAACAACTCACATAATTTGATTTGACGCAGTTATAAAGTTATTTTTTAAGTAAATCTAAGATGTGGATAATAAAGTAAAGTATTTTCTTTCATATAGATGGAAATTAATTTTAAAATTATTTAAGATGTCTAAGTATTTGAAAAATTAGTTTGCTTAACCTATAAGCATTTAAACATGTCATGAATTTTCATATTTAGGGAAATTTTTAACTCAAATCGCATTTCTGACATAATTAACAAAAAAATTAACTCATATTTATGAATAAATTAATTTGAAATATTATCAACCAGTGATAATGATTTGCGGGTTACCAAAGAATCTAGAAAATATTCTGTTTTATCGACACTTTCATGGATATTAAAATTCATCATTGCGTTATTAAATTCCATATACAGTATATGCAAATGACTCCATATACTTTTATATCAAATTTAATACAAGAACTTTGCAGTATTGGCAAGAAATTAAGACATAAAAGATTACTATGTACGAAATAAATTAACTTTCCTTGTGACAACATAAATTATCATTCGAATAATTTTCGCCTTCATAACAAATTTTAAATAATTAAGCTCACTTTAAAATGTAATTAAATTATTACGTAAACTGTTATATGAGAACTGAATCATCTCAAATCCAAATTTATTTTCGAATTATATAAGAGTATTTTGATAAATATTAAAGTATAAATTATTAATGATCATTTCATTGATAATTTTTCAAGCCTTGTAACATTTACTAGATAGGGCTATTGCAAACGATTTCACAATCTTGGAAATGTATTTTAGAAAAGAAAAATTCGACAAATATTTTGCAAATTTCCGATTCTTTAAAAAAGATTTTGCAAATAGTACAATGCATTGAAAAGACCGAAGAGAAATTTTTGTAGAACTTTTTTTACATATAAATTTTTCTTATCTTTTACCGTTTACTAGATAATGTGATTTTAAAGGATTTTCCGATATTTTGAAAAATATTATTCGGAAAACGATGCAAGGTATAGACAAGATTCTAAGAAATCATTTTGTAGATATTTTCTCGCTAAGACATTTTTTCTATCTCGTATAGTTTGTTAGATAATGTAATATTAAACGATTTTTCGATCATTTGAAAAATAACTTGAAAACGGTGTGAAATATCATCGAGAAGGCTTATGAGAACATTTTATAAATCTTATTTTGCCAAACGATTTTTTGCTATTTTATCGTATTATGTACTATTTTCTAGAAACCTTAAACATTAAAATTAACCAAAGGGAATTGATTTTATTTGAATTTTATGAAACCCGGGACTGTCAAATTTTACAAGAAATTAATACTGCACTGTCGCATGATAATAATTTGAAAATTTGCCTTGCTGTTAGTTTTTAACCCTAAAAGAAAATCATGGAAAAAAACTTGGTTGATAATTAAATATTTACTAAATATTCTCATAATTAAATGAAATTCTATAATTAAAAATTATATAATTAAAAATTCTAAATTAAAAATAATTTACACCATAATAACAGAAATTACACTCAGAAAAAGATTTGGCTGAATCAACAAAATCTTTCTTTGGTTTAAACCAAGAATTTTTGTATCATTTGGACAACAAACGGAAACAACACAAACATGTGTTTGATGTTGTAAAATAATTTTGTTGATCCGACTAAAACAAATTCATTTGCTGAATTCAATCAAAAAATTTTGTAACATCAACAAAATATTTTGTAGAGTCAACAAAACTGGCCAACTGAAAACTTTGGTCCACTCGACCAAACGGATTTGAACAGATAAACAAAAGTTTAGTTCATCCAACTAAAATATTTTTTTCAAAACAACCAAATATAGTTAACAAACCGATTTTGTTCAAGAAATTAAATTTTTTCCTGAGTGTGCATCATTATTTTAGCTTTGGATTTTAATAATATTTATAAAACAAACTTGATATGTAAATTATAAGGAAAATGAATAATTCGAATTCTGGGATGTACAAAAAAATTCTTTATAAAAGATTTAAATTTCCGCAGCATTTTTTTTTCTCTTAATCTTGCTAAAATTTCATAAAAAGGTTAAAAAATAATCCAAATTGTTAAACTTTCCAAGAAAACTTCCAATAAAGTTACAAATGATCACTCATTATAGCAGTTTTAATATTTTTATATTCGATGAGCTTTAATTTAAAAATAATATATATATATATCTTTGAGGAATGATATCAATTAGAAATTTTATTCCTTCCTTGTTTCTTCTTTTTCTTTTAAAGTTTTAGATATAATTCCAAGATGCATCTTGGTCCAGAGACTAAGGACTCAAAGTTGGGGTGGGGTAGGATGTGAACGCGCAGCATCCGACTGGATCAATGAGCTCTCGGTCTACAGCTGGTATGACTTTCGTTCGATTTCGGTATTCGGTATTTGAGTAGTTCACATGTTGTATTTAGTATTGCATATACTTCCTCTTTCCTAAACGGAAATGTGACTACAGGTTTGGCTTTTGCAACTAAGCAAAATTTAAAGGTAAGTTCAACAACGAATTCGCTACTTCCATGCATCTCACTTTAGATACTTTTTCAACACGCCCAACACACAATCAAAATCAAAATTACTTCCATTTTCAACAATTCTCATTAAAATTTACCATCTCTGACGAAAATCAACTTTCAAGTTATGTGACCGCTATTTTACCATTTTATTTTATTTGAAAGTTTTGTCAAAATTCTTCATACAGGTTTTCATTGCTTTATGCCCAAAATAAAACTCCCTTTGAATATTTTTTTCCAATATTTTAAAATTCATTTTATGCTAAATTTCACGAAATTTTTAATTGGTTATTTATAATTTCTTGGCAGAATTTTTTCAAAGTGAGATATTTTAAAATAAATATATTATTAGGTAAAAACTCAAATACCTATATTTATTTATAGACATAAAGTACTATTTTATTTAAAAAAGTTTAATTACGTTTTTCAGAACGGAAATCTAAAAATCGACAATGGCTCAACGAAAAAGGGCAGCCCTATTAATTTTTATTATGCTATTAAACGATTATTTTCACCATGGATACTCTGCTCGGCCATTTTCAAATCCAGGACGATTTAATATCGGTGGAGTCCTTTCTAATAAACAAAGCGAAGCTCATTTTAATACCACCATTGACGTAAGTTTTTAAAATTTATTTTTGTGCTTAAAACGCACGTCTGATAAAATCCGTCATTAGATCTTTCTCATAAAATAAATAGTCACATTATCATCCGAATTTGCTTTTGAAAATAAAAGTTTACTCTCTAAACCTGAATCAGTGATATAGTCACTGATTATATCAGTGAAAATATACCAACTGATGAATCAGTGAACTCGCCACGTGAACATAACCTTTGAATTCGCGAAGTTCCTGCGAACGATTAAAGTATAACGATGGATCTTTAATTTTTAATTATACATAATATAATTATGCACAATAATTACACACAGAGAAAAATAGCATCTGGTCATAATGACTAGGAATAATGTAGTTGGAAATAAAAAAGTGACTGTAACGAGGGAGACTTATTGTCGCTACTTGACCCATGGCTACAGTAACATGATTTGTAGCCATGGTAGCCATATTCTGGATACCTGGTCGTGGCGACTAGTTAACATCGTTGAAATTGTCCTTAACTCTTAAACCTAGCTATGTGAACTTGAAATATTGAGTTGTCATAGCTAGAATAACGTAGTCGCTATAACCAGTGGAGCAAACTTCACACTCGTTGAATTCGCTGTGTATTGTTTCGAGTAATGCATATTATTTTTCATAGCAACTGATAGCAACTCTTTTGAGAATTTGATTTGAAGTGTCGAGCGGCTCGAAACGGTGATTTTAAATCTTACTACTTTTAAAGTTTCAATCCGCTCTACAGATGCCGACAAACAGATTTTCAAAAGAGGTGCTATGAAAAATACAATGTTCCACGTAGTGATTTCATGCATTTGATTTAACATAACTTTATAGTTGACACTTACATATAGTGACTGTGACAACATTACATAGTCGCTGTGACTACATTACTTAGTCACTGCGACCACTTTTAGTACCTACATTGACGGGTCAACCATTGCTTGAATTCAGCCACAAAAAGTAGTTAAGGACATTTTCAACTACATATATCACGTCACTATGCCCAGGATTTTTTCTCAGTGCAATGTATAATAATAATTACGTAATTTCTTTTTAGTGCTGTTTAATCTAAAATAAACTTGTTCATCGATCATTAAAATATATTTCTGCTTTTATTATTCCCACCTGAAGATTTCACTGATTCATCAGTCGAATTTCACTGATTCTCAGTGAAAGACGTATAGCTACTGGGTTCAGTGAATAGTCACTGCGAATCAGTGGCCGTTCACTGATTCAGGTTTGGAGAGTAATTTTAGAAAAAAATGAAGTTAAATATTGAGTCATTCAAAAATATTTCACTTAAATATGCGCCAAGAATATATATATATATATGGTTAATTGAGGTGAGGATTTATCTCAAATAAAGAATATATTCTTGAATGAATTGAAAATTAAATCAATCTGATCATTATCCGTAACCTATTTATGTAATAATCAAGAATTAATCTAATAATATAATTATTGATCTACAATAATTTAATATCAAATTTAAAATATATTCTTGAATAAAGGATTAAATAAAGAAAATATAATTCTAATTTGAGAATCTCCACTTATATTGAGAATATATATTCTCGGCACCTATTTAAGTTAACATTCTTAAAATAATAATATCGGT
The DNA here is from genome assembly GCA_030998225.1 of Diplolepis rosae. Classification (NCBI taxonomy): domain Eukaryota; kingdom Metazoa; phylum Arthropoda; class Insecta; order Hymenoptera; family Diplolepididae; genus Diplolepis; species Diplolepis rosae. Next base: position 18,719,008 of record JAPYXD010000723.1, on the reverse strand, counting down.
TTTTCAGTGTGTAAAAAAAGTTTTGATTGAACCAAATATCTTTTTAAACCACTAGTACCTTAAAACAAATCTTTCATTGAACAAAACAAACGATTTTATTCAGTTTGGTATAATTATTTTACTTTTTTATATTAAAATTCTTTTCTCATACACAATTTTTGTCAATTAAACCTCTTTCCTCATTTTAATAAGAAAATCTGAAAAAAATTTTAAATAGAATATAATATATATAGAAAATTATTATAAGAAAAATTTACTTTCAAAGATAAATGTTCAGAATTTGAAGGCAATGATTATATTTTCATGCTATGTTAAATAATTATAGACTTTTTAATTAGTTGAAATCTTTTATAACATATATTATATGTCCTGAAGCGAATTATATTTTTTTAAACAAATATTTATTTACACGTGAGTCAAGACGTTTTTACAAATCGAATAATTTGATTAATTGACTGTCAATCTTCGCAGTAGATACGGATAAGTTTGTCCAGCCGAAGTCGAATGTCACTTTCAGTCAAGCCCGTGTCTGAACAAAACTGTCCGTAACTACTGGTGGAATTATTTACACTAGATTGAATTGAAGAGCTGGGAATAATTCGATTCAACAAACTTTAATGCTTTAAATGCTTTTGAAAAATATAAAATTTATTCAAATATCTAACATTCAATATAGGATTGACGTTAATTGTTAATTTATTTTATTAATGCATTATCAATTAATAAAAATTTGTACAATCTTTGTTTTGATTCTCTTTATCTACACTGTGAAAAATTTCGGGAGATTTTCCTACAATTTTTTAAGGACTATACTGATTAAAACTAAGATTACTAGTTTAATTCCAGTAAAATTAACTACACGGGAAAAAATTATTGCATTAACTAACCGGATTGTTAATACAGAACTGACAAAATTTTTTTGCTGTCCCAACAAATTTGTAGTTTCTCCAACAAACCTATTTGTTAAACCAAAAATAGAGTTTGTTATTGTTTTTTGCATGACAACATTTCTTATAAGGACTAAATTTTTGTTTGGAACAGCAAAAAAAAGTTGGTCAGTTTTATATTTTTCTTTGTAGAAAAAAGTAGTAAAATTAACTAAGAAATTGGCGAAATAAACTAAATTTTGGGTTGATTTAACCATGAAAAACTATAGAAATTCCGCTAGTCAACAAGTCAAATATTCAATTTTACTAGTTTTTTCAATATTTTCACAAAGATTTTAGAGACTATTACTAAAAATTATAGCAACTTCTGAAATTGACGGTGGAAGGTAGGGGGGGGGGGGGGTCATTTAAATTTGGGAAATAGAAAAATCAATGATTTTTAAAAAATGTTCGTTAAATTTTTGGTAATTTTTCGGAAAATCTGAAAAATTCTGGAATGGTTCTAGAAATTAAACATTCAATAATTTTTAAGGAAAACATTCAATTACACTCTGTTAAAAGTAAAAAATAAAATCTACTTTGATCTTTAATTAACTTTTAATTAAAAGAGAATTTCTTAAAAAGTTTATGAATAGATTTCGCTAACAATAAGTTTTTAATTAATTTAACTAATAAACGACTTAATATTCATCTCGTATTGCAATATATTACAATATCAATACAATATAAATATTGATTACTGAATAATTGATAACTTAAATTCATTCTTGTAATTTAATATTAATGGATTCGGAAAAATGCTTTTTTGGTCACGTGGCCATTCTTGATTAAGGATCAAATATTAAATTGAATAAAACTTTTATTCATTGGTGCCTGACATTTTACTGACAAATGATAAAAAAGTCTGTTTTCGTAAATATTCACAAATAAAAACTTGAAACGACATAAAGATTTTTGTAAATGAAAAACTGAGAGATTTATTGTAGTCAAAACCATTCTTATAAAAAACACGTCCTGGAATGGAATTGTCAGTTTATAAATTATTTAAAGTTTTCAAATAATTTCGAAGACAGTAAATAATTTTTGAAAATTACCCTAAGAACCATAATTTCTTTTCAGATTTTCTATTTATAACGTTTTTGAGGGGATGTTTAAAACATAGAGCGCATCGATGAAAATTGCCAATTTTAACAAAATTATAGTCTTATCATCATTCCTCTTTAAAAAAATGGACTAGATAAGAATTATACGCTAGTTTTAGAGAAAGTCATAAATATTTAAAGACAATAACATTCTGAAGACCTTATACAATGTTAATTTAAAATTTATTGTCTTTGTTTAAAAGTTTGTGACCGCGCATCCAAAATGGTGTAAATAAATTAGTAAATTCCAAATTATAGAATTCGGTTGAAAAACTTTTTATTTTTCACCTTTATTGGGATATTCAATTTCACTAGAGTAAATCGAATACTTGAAAATTGACTAATCTCAGCTCTACCATTTTGAACCCATTATTATGACTTTTTCAACAATGACCAAATTTTTAAAACAGCAAGCCATAAACCTGCGGAAACTGAGTTTCACACAAGAACTGCTCGACGACCAACCAACAAGCGAGACAAAAAGAGAAACCAGTGTCCCAAAAAAACTTACAGAAACTGAGCTTTATGCAAATAAATCCAATATTCATGATTTACTAATCAACCTCTGCTATTTTGTACCCACCATCATAAATTCTCAAAAATTACCAAAAATTTCAAATCCTTACACCCAAATAAAATGATGTTATAAAAAATGCAATATTTTCCATGGCAATAAAAATTTTATTATTTTAATAATAATTAATCAAAGCAAATATAATTGCAGAGGAATATAAATTTCGCTCTTATATTCTTCGCATACATATAAGTTTATTTCTTGTAATTTGATACTGGAGCTCAAGTCAATTTGATAATATTTTGGGTTTAAATTACATTTTCTCAAAGTTACTAAATTTTTTTTTTTTATCTCAAATGAAAAAGAAAATTCAATTTACTTAAAGCTCTATCAGCTTTAAGGAACACATTCTCATCATGAGAATCGCGCTTCACGCTCGATTTTCTGTATACATTTTTGTGATTTTCTAATAAATTACATGATTAATATCATTTATTTTCTTTCAAATGTCTCGATAAGGAAAAACAATCTTAGACTTTATTTAAGCAGATGATTTTGCATTTCAACGCTTATTTCGTATCTCACATATTTTTGTTGAAAAATGGAATTTTTGGTTTTCAATATCTAAAATCGAAACATAAAACACACATCCTGTCGAAAAATATGTTAATGAGGATTTTTAGACCTCATTTAAGTAGATAATTTTTCATCTAAACGTTTTCCAAATTCAAGTTTTTAACCATAATATATGAAATACAAAAAAAACGTAATAATACAATATTGTTCACTTCAATAAAGTCTACAAATTTCGTCTGACCCAGTTTCTGACAAAATGTATAGTTTTCGTTTCAATTTCAAAAAATACGATTAAAATTTAAAAATTCCATTTTTTAAACAAAATATGTGAGATACGAGAATAACGTTGAGATGGAAAATTAATTGCCTACATGGGGTCTACAAATTCTCATCAGGACATTTTTCAAAAGAATATATATTTTATGTTTCGATTTTAAATAATGAAAATGAAGAATTCCATTTTTTAACAAAAATATATGAGATAAGAAATATGCGTTGAATGCAAAATCATCTGCTTAAATAAAATTTACACCAGGTTTCAAACTCAACAATCGAATTTAATTTTTTTACTTGACACGAATAAAGATTCACTCCGAAAGAGTGAAATTTCACTCCAACAGAGTGTTACTTTCTGTTAGAGTAAACATTTCAGTCCAAGGAATTTTAGAGAGTACACATTTTTGTCGGTAATGAAAGAACGCATTTTTTAATGCTTTTGATGCAAATAATTTCTCGTTCTAAAAAGCGGTAACTTTTTAAAATGGAATAGAAATATTTTTTAATTGACACTGAGAAAAATTGTTCATGTTCGAAGGCTAAATTGCGCTTTATTAGGTCCTAATTAACAGTCTAAGTGATCAGAAAACAAACAATTTCTTTATGTATTTGACAGAAATTATTTTTATCTTCTGAACAACATATACATTTTTTGAAATGTGTTAACAGAATTTTCAATTGACATTTAGAATTCTTTTGGTGATGAATGATTAATTAGCGCACCATTAGGTCCTGATTAGACAATATAAATTAGAGAGTCTTTACGAAACCACATCAGGGCTATATTAAACTTATGGTAGTTGTCGTGTTAAAAATCAGATCTCTGGAAAAAAAAATTTCTATGGCTAATTTTAAAATTTTCAAAATTGGAAATAGTACAGCTGTAGGGAATATTTTACCAGAAAAAATAAGCCATGATTTATGAAAACCCAATCATTTTTAACTTTAACATTTAACTTTCCCAATTTTTGGAAATAAAGTCTTTAATGGCTGAAACCATTAAAAATAAATTTTCCAAAACAAAATTGTTATAAACAAATTGCTGAATTTGGTAATAATTTATTAATTTTAGAAAATTGGAATTGGAAGAAAAGAAGTTCGGGTAAAAATATAATTTGTTAAAATTAATAATTAATATGTGGCCTTTCCGGTATTGTCTTGATGCTTATTGCAATTTCGTTGACGTTTCGACTAAAGTTTTGGTCCTTTTCAAGAGGATGAAACTATTCCTATTAACGCTCATTGAAATTCATCATGTCCAGCATGAGAAGTGTTATAATGACATATCGAAAGATTGTAGGTTTTAATAAAAGTAGTGATAAAGTGATAGTGATGAATACTATTTTATAGTTCATAGTAAATTTTGTTTGTTTTTGTAAAATAAAAAAACAGAAACTACTTGGCATAGTAAAATTTTTTTTTGAGTTTATAGAATTACCAAGGGTGTTAGTTAAAGTTTGCCGGTTTTTTCAATAAAGGAAACACTTAATTCTCAAGGGAATCTCAAAAAATTTTATTCAAAGTATTGACCATTGGATTCTATACATTTTGCTCATCTTTCAGGCAAATCATGGATACCATTCCAAAAAAACTTTTTCTCTTTCAAAGCAAACCATTCGACGAGCCATTTTTCGACTTCTTCAAAATTGGCGAAGCACTGCTCTGCGAGTGAGTGTCCCATCGATGCGAAAAGGTGATAATCGGACGGGGCGAGGTCTGGAGAGTACGGCGGGTGCGATAATATTTCCCAATTAAATGCTTTTAATGTGTTCTTCACCACTTTAGCAGTATGAGACGGTGCGTTGTCATGTTGTAGGATAACTTTGCCATGTCTTCGAGCCCATTGCGGCCGTTTTTCGATCAACGCATGATTCAAATTGATAATTTGTTGTCGGTAGCGATCCGTATTCACCGTCTCACCAGGTTTTAATAACTCGAAGTACACCACACCACACTTGTCCCACCAAACACAGAGCATTGTCTTACGGCCAAAGCGATTTGGCCTTGGAGTCGATGGGCCGACCTCACCAGGTGAAAGACATGATTTTTTCCGCTTCGGGTTCTCGAAATAAATCCATTTTTCGTCCCCCGTGACAATTCGATGCAGAAAAGATTTCCTTCTGAACCGTTGAAGCAGCATTTCACAAATGGTTTTTCGATTTTCCATTTGTCTATCGTTCAGTTGGTGTGGTACCCATTTTCCATACTTTTGGATTTTTCCCATGGCTTTTAAACGTTGGCAAATTGCTCCTCGGGTCACATTTAGTGTTTGTGCCAATTGTTGTTGCGATTGGGTTGGGTCTTCATCCAATAACGCCTGCAATTCCTCGTCTTCGAACTTTTTCGCTGCACCAGGATGTTCATTGTCTGTTAAATCGAAATCTCCACTTTTAAATTGACGAAACCATGTCTCACATGTTCTAATCACTGGAGCATGTTCACCATAAGTTTCTACCAGCAATCGATGAGCTTCAACTGCTTTTTTCTTTTGATGAAATAAGAAAAGCAATGAATGCCGCAAATGCGATTTACTTGGAATGAAACTCGACATATTCACTGAGGTAAACAACTATGATGCTATTATTTTGGCAGAATGTAATTGTGTATTTTTGAAGGTTATTGTCCATAGAAAAATATGACATAGATGTCAAATCATAGAAATGTATACATATCTCTAGCGACATCTATGAGTAAAACCGGCAAATTTCAACAAACACCCCTGGTACATACAATAGCGACAAAATGTAAAAATAAAAGAAATTAAGTCTGTTAATCATATTTTAAAATAAAAATGTAGACACTTTATCTACAAAAAACTGCTTGTCATTTTTAATCTATAACCTCAAAAAAAAAACGTTAGCTATGACAAGTAGTTTCTGTTTTTATTTTAAAAAACCAGCAAAATTTACTATGAACTATAAAATAGTTTTCATCACATTGATTATTGAGGATTTTCAAAACCAATTATTTTAAAACAAAACTACTTTTATTAAAACCTACAATCTTTGGATATGTCATTATAACAATTCTCATGCTAGACATGATGAATTTCAAAGAGTATTAATAGGAATAGTTTCATCGTCTTGAAAAGGATCAAAACATTGCTCGAAATGTCGACGAAATTGCAATAAGCATTAAGACAATACCGGAAAGGCCACATATTAATTATTAATTTTAAAAAAAACGGTAACACCACTTTACATAAAATTTGTTAAATGCATTATTTTTTTGCATTTTAAGTTTTTTCACGGAAAATAATCTTTTTTTTCAAATTAGCCCTCCAATAATTATATTGCTATTCTTGAAAGCTAAAGTATCTATTTTTGCCTGAGATCTAATTTTCGTGGATGAACTATCTTAAGTCTTCCACTAAATATTTCCACAAGTATTTTTTTTTTTAATATATTTATGCAAGATTAATATACTTCTAAGACAAAAAAAACTTTAGGATGGAGGTAGACTTTAAAGTGAAAGCTTGGATTGATTGTAGCATTTGAACTTCGACTCGCAATACGTTAATAAAGGAGTAACGTACTATCACACGGTAATCGAAATGGATTCCAATCCAATCCGTACAGCCCTAAATGTCTGCAAGCGATTAATAGCTCAAAGGGTTTATGCAGTGGTGGTGTCACACCCTTTGACAGGTGATCTATCACCCGCAGCAGTGTCTTATACAAGCGGCTTCTATCACATACCAGTGATTGGTATCTCATCGAGGGATTCCGCTTTCTCAGATAAAGTAAGAAAATCATTATCATAAACAATTTTGATAAAAATGCGTGCCTTACCTTTTTTTTATCTGAGGAGAGCCGTGCTTCGAATGAAAAGGGTGAAAAACACAGCAAGTAAATTGATATGACAGGCCCACAAAAGAAAAGTTGTCTGAACTTTATATGTGACTAGGCTACCCACAATTTTTCCCTAGCCTAGGGAAAAATTGTGAAATCTTGGAAGTTTCAGGCTCCGTTAAAGTAATATTTATCCACGGGAAAGTTAATAAAACAATGTCGTTTCTACGCATTTCGAGTTGCTAAGTTCGAATCCGAGATTATCATTTTTCCACTGTACCTCGGAATTCCCCTAGCCTAGGGGAAAAAGTGCATAACTTAGCAAAACTTGAGGTTTCACGGAAATGTATCAGTTTTTTGTGCAAAAATAAAACCTCCGTGAAACCTCAAGTTTTGCTAAGTTATACACTTTTTCCCCTGGGCTAGAGGAATTCTGAGGTACTGTAGAAAAATTCTTATGTCAGATATGAATTCAGCAACGCAAAATACAGAAAGCTTTTTTCGTGCAAAAATAAAACCTCCGTGAAAACTTAAGTTTTGCTAAGCTATATACTTTTTCCCTAGGTTAGGGGAATTCTGAGGTACTGTGGAAAAATTGTAATGTTGGATTCAAACTTAGCGACTCGAAATACGTAGAAACCACATTGTTTTATTAATTTTCCCGTGGATAAATATTACTTTAACGGAGCCTGAAACTTCCAATATTTCACATTTTTTCCTAGGCTGATTACGAATATGATGATGGAAATATTTGCAAATTTGATTTTCAAGGTCAAAATTGAAAAAAATGTTTTCAACAAGTTTTGTCATTTTTTGTCGATAAATATTGATGTAGGAAAAAAATATTTCTCACAACATTCGAAGCGGATGAAAAGATCTATCTTTGATGTTCTATGCATTTTTGCCCTAAAACCATTATTTTTCGAGAAACATGGGATTTTGAAACAAAAAAACTGCCAAAACGGATTAATGGTGCAGTTCCGAATAGGTGAATCTTCTGATTTCCATCAAACTCCCTACATTTACGTCTTTTTACACGTTGATTACGTATATAATAGTGAAAATTGCCGACTAGTCGATTTTCATGGTGAAACCATAAAAAAACCATAAAAATCATGGTTGTTTGCGTTTATCTCAACCAATATGCAAAATTTCGCAAAATATTTCAAACATAACCTGTAGACTTTATCGAGATACACATTTTTCATTGCATGCATTTTCTTTTACGATTGATAGTTTCCGAGAAAATTAGTGATCATCGACTTTCAACCCTTCATTTTTTAATTCCTCTTCATATGACTTAACACATCACTCAATAAGTTTCCGGCCTGACACATAGATGGCACGACTGTTGTTAAATCCACATTATTCCTGGATAATACAAAGCTTCAAACGTTAAGTATCAAAATTTCATGACAATCTGACGTTTAGTTCAGAAGTTACAGAGGTTTTGGTGAAGCAACTTTTGTCATTTTCAAAACAATAGATAAAAAATAGTTCCTAGTGTTAATCAAATATTGCTTTTTAATGGTAAAAATACTGTTGAAGCAAAGCAATGGCTTGATAAGCGTTATGGGGACTCTGCACCAGGGAAATGAACAATCATCGGCTGAAAATTTGGGTGATTTTCGGGAATTTTCCGGAAGAAAAGTACTCAATTAAATGTTTCGGAAAATTAAGAACATATTTGGCTATATTTGACCTATATTGCATAATTGTTTTCTAGAAAAATATTGAGATCCAAAGGACTTATGCGCTGCCTTCGGAGACGCCAAAAAAAATTTCCTCCACTGCTGACATGATTCCGGCTAATGAGTGGCTGAAACCGAAAGAGGAAAAAATGTCGTTGAACTGGAAGGTAGTTCCTGTACAATGACGTTGGATTTTTGAAAAATATCAAAATCTAAGAAAATGGCGTAGTTCTGAAAAAAGTCTGTTTTCTTGCCTATAAAATGGTCGATTTTTCAATGCCAAATCACCAATTATCATCCAATCAAAAATATCCTACGTCATTGTAGAGTAAATATATTCAATAGTACTCAGTACAAATTTCAAGTCAATCGGATAATTGCTCTTTAAGTTACAATGTCAGCAAATTGGAAAAATCTCATTTCGAGAAAAACGCGTTTAAAGATGTAACTATCGATTTTTGCAAGATAAAATGATATTTACCATAATAACTGATAATCAGCTATTGGCAATTCAAACTTGCAATGCGAGACCTGGTGGTCAACAAGCGAACTAATCAATATGGCTACCGTTGGGCTTCGCGCAGCGTTGCGTATACTATACTAAAGCCAGATGCTCACAGTGTAACGCAGTAATTAATCAATTGTTAGCAAATAAATATATAGTAAACATAAAAAGTAAGTGACAAGTGCATAAATAAATATAAGCGTGAAAATGGAATTCTCACCGAAGCATAGGAAAGGAAAGGACTTCACTCGTAAACGCAGTGCTTGTACGTACTCGCATAACGTATTTAACGGGAACAAAAGCATTTTTAGCACTTACAGCTAAACGTAATTTTAAAAAGTCCTATTCAGATCAACAGTAAATACGTGAACGCCGAAGCCCTGCGGCAGCCATGATTGTTTTCATGCAGCAGCTCCCCTTAGCCCGCGGTGGACGTTTCTTTTGCCAATACCTGGCCCATACAATGGACTGTTGAAAAAGGTACAAAAAAAATCGATTTTTTGAAAGTGTCACACTGGTATGGCCCCTTAAAGATATCAGAAGGCTGTGTGTTTACAATTGCTCACACCCGAACAAAAATAACAACGCGTCGAGGATCCAGCGCGCTGTTTGGAGCTGTTCAAGTGAGGTAAAGTGGAATTTTTGCGTCGTTATGTGACAATGGATGAAACATGGATCCACCACTACACACCTGAAACAAAAAGATCGTCAGCTGAGTGGACAGCAGCTGGTGAAACCCGTCCAAAGCGACCAAAAACTCAACAGTGGGCTGGCAAGGTTATGGCATTCGTATTTTGGAACGCGCATGGTATTTTGTTTATCGACTATCTTGAGAATGGTTAAACCATTAACAGCGACTATTACATGGCATTACTGAAGCGATTGAGCGCAGAAATCAAGAAAAAACGGCCTTACATGCAAAAGAAAAAAGTGATATTACACCAAAACAATGCACCATGCCACAAGTCCATGAAAACGATGGTCAAATTGAATGAATTAAGCTTCGAATTGCTTCCTCACCCACCATATTCTCAAGATCTGGCCCCCAGCGACTACTCGCTCTTTGCTGACCTAAAAAAAATGCTCCAGGGAAAGAGATTTGGCCCCAATGAAGAAGTGATTACCGGAACTGAGGCCTATTTTGAGAGCAAAGATGAATCATTCTACAAAAAAGGCATCAAAAAGTTAGAGAAGTCGAATTTCTCGAAAAACTGTTTGATTCCATTCCATTTAATAGGGGATGATTTGAATTGATAAAAACTCCCCATCGCGTGCCTTTCTGTTTGATTCCATTTAATCTTATTTTTCTCAAAAAATAATAGTTTTAGGGCAAAAATTTGTAGAACATTAAAGATAGGTCTTTTCATCCGCTTCGACTTTTGTACGAAATATTTTTTTCCTACATCAATATTTATCGACATAAAATGAAAAAACTTGTTGAAAACATTTTTTTTAGTTTTGACCTTGAAAATCAAATTTGCGGGTATTCTCATCATCATATTCGTTTCTGTAAAAAAAAGACGCATTCGACTATACCAAGATTCCAGCCCGGGTCTTTCGATTACCGAAACACCTAATTTGTAATAATTAATATTATTTAATATTTAAAAATATTCATTTTTGAGTAAAAATACAGGGTATTATATAAATTTCTTCAAAATTTGTATAAACAGTAATTATTTTATTGTTTTACTTTTATGAAACACTTATTATTGAAGTTTTTTCAGATAGAAATAAATTAACAATATTTCAATATTTGAGGAGAATATTTATAAAGGGAAAATTCGCAAAAGTTGTTTAGAAATTCCCAAGATGTTCTAAAATGACGGTCAAGATCACGCGAGAACGTGACTGAATTTTATAACTTCAGGCCTGCCAATAATATACAATATTTTTATCAGAGCAATAAATAGTTTTTGAGAAAAATTTATTTCTTGTTTTTTTATACATATTATGTTTCACATGAGGTAAATCTATTTTATAAGAAGAATTACATTATAAACAAACATTTTAAAAATTCACGCTGTAAAAAAATGTATGGAAACAACAGTTTTTTTGACGAAAGAATGGAAGATTCGCTGGCCTCAATATTATGTTTTTAAAATAAGCAGATATATTCACATGGAGTATAAAAACTGAATGTTTTATTAGAAAAAATATTATTCCATTACGTAACTGTGAATTAACTGTAATAAATAAATGGAGTATTTTTTGTAGTATATTAATGGTAATTTTTATAACTACTAAAATTTCAATAAATAATACTATTAAATTTTTAAATCCAAGATTGAACTCCAACCGTATTATTGTTATTAATATAAAATTATTTTGTTAACCTAACAAAAAGCAAGTTTGATTTAAATTGATTTAGATACTTTCTGAATCTAATTCACTTAGAATTCTTAATAATTTTCATTACTGACTGATTTTTTGCTTCACAATCTGTCGTTTCAGACTCATACTCAATCTTTCTTAACTGAAAATCAATTATTTTTTGACTGATTGAAATTATGAAAAATTTTAGCTGGTGCAGATTTAGAGAATAAATGATAATTGGGCTGAAATTTCACATGTCTAGTCAGACGAATTATGAAATTTTTTTTTCCACTAGAAACAATTCAAAAACGTTCGGAAACACAAAACTAATAATTTGCAAGACTCTGTAAACAATAAAAAATTTTTAATTAGAAAAAAAAAATTACCATGTAATTACGATTTGCTTGTTGAAAAATAAAAATTAAAAACATTTTTTTTCACTAATTTTAAAATTTTTTATTGTTTACAGAATCTTGCAAACTATTAGTGTTGTGTTTGCGAACGTTTTTAAAATGTGTGTTTAAAATGTGTTTAAAATTCAAAATTTGTCTGACTGGACGTCTGAAACTTTAGCCCAATTAAATGAAAAACCAAGTTTCGGTTTCTTGCGGAATTTTTGCGAGAAACTGCTGTAAAAAAATCTCAATTCCAGCTATTTATGTTGAAAATATTACAAGTTCCGTTAAAGGCGTCTTGCTTTCAGAAAAACTATTTGTGCAAAAAATTTGCAAAAAGTGGGTTTTTATATTATAATAAGTAATAAGTTTTGCATGTGGTTTTGCATGTCGTTTTGCATGTCGTTCCGCAATGACGATGGATGGGAATTTTTTAAATCCTCTTCTTTTGTATCAAATTTGTTTGCATTGTGTTTAATTTATACAAAAGTAATTAGATATCAAGTTCAACAATGGTAAAATACTTTTTTTCCATAAGAGAAAATAATAATTTTTCCAAATTTCCGCAGAAAACCAAAAAGCCAAAAAAAATAATTCTTCCCCATGTTACAGAATTTAGTTATGTCTACAAAAATATTTTGTCAAGTCAATAATTATTTTATTAGGTGATATAAAAGTGCTGTTAAGTCAAGAAGGTAGTTTATTTTGGCCAGCAAAAAAATTCTGTTAGACTGACAAAAAAACCTAACGTTCTTCTAACTTTTTAAATAGCAATGAATGTTCACCCCGAAAGTTTTTAGAATAATCATCATTAAATTTACAAGGGCTCGACATTCTTAAATTTTTAAATTTTATTTTGTGTGCGATAATATTTAAATAAATAATGCGATAAAATTAAATGAACAAATATTTGATTTTGTTATTTTTACACTAACCTCCGCTTCTTCTTCTACTCAAATCAAACTAAAACACTATGGAAAATAATTTTCAATGACAAAAAATTGTAGAAAAATTGTTTGTTATTAACAATAACAAATAATATAAACAAATATAAACCTTTCCTCGAGGTTTAAAATTCAGCTCTTCACTTACTTCTTTTGCATATAGCTTCATCTTGATATTTTTTTAAGAAAACATGCCAACGACTCTAATTCATATTTGTTATTAACAAAGTTTTAAACAAATTACCATCGTTATCAGTTTTCCGCAAAAATTGGTGGTTTTTTTGCTATAATTATTTTCTATGCATCTCACTAGCAATATTTCAACCTGTCCAAGATTAAAACATTAAATGATAATTAATATATTTATCAAATAGTTATTTAAACAATTTATTCTAAAAATATAATCTGAAATTACATTTTCAAAACAGAATATTCACGTTTCCTTCCTTCGCACGGTGCCTCCATATTCCCACCAAGCAGATGTTTGGGTGGAACTTTTGAAACATTTCAACTATATGAAGGTGATCTTCATTCACAGTTCAGATACAGATGGAAGAGCTTTGCTTGGTCGATTTCAAACGACGTCTCAAAGCCTCGAAGATGATGTTGAAATTAAAGTCCAAGTAAGAATTCTTTATCCAAATTAATTAAATTATGAATATAAACACATTTATTTTGAATATTGGGTACATTATCTATTTTTCCTTATAAAAATAATCGATAAAATCAGATTGAGTCCAATAGACCCAAATTAGAAATATCATTGAAACCGATTTGTTTTTTCTGATCCATCCGGCGCTTCACCACTGAATTGAATTAAACTAATGATTGTATATACATCCAGAAAAAAGTTTTATTTAAATTTAAAAAATCGTTTTTTTACTTAATTTCTTCAATTCAAAGTAAGAACACCTTTAGAACAAATATAAATTTATTTGATTTTAAGAAATCACCTTTTTAGCCTTTCTTAAATGAAAGAAACTATTTTCTTAACATTATTTATTCGATTTAAAAAAATATTTATTCCATTCAAATACAATACCGGCAAAAACGTAAAAAAAAACTCATTTTATTTTATTACCTTGAACGAAGACAATTTTTTCTATAAATTAAAGAAAATATTTATGTCAATCTTATTACACATGTACTTTCTTTTTCTATGAATCAATATTCTTACTGTCAAAGATTCTCAATATAACATTCTTCAGCACATTTTTGAAATTAAAATTTCAAAAATATTCAAACTTGTGGAAAATAGTAATATAGGGGAGAAGCGGCGAAATTGGCACACCTAATAGAAAGTGCAAGTTTAAATAGAAAGTATATGACTAAAAATTATGAAAAAATATTTATTTAATAGCTGGATATTTTTTCTATACTTTCCAATGGATAAAGATTGCATTGAAAATTATTAAAGCAGGTTTTTATTCAGATTTCCGAAGGACTGCACCTGCGTCAATTTACCCGCCATGCCGGGTAAATTGACGCACTAATATTATAATCTTCTCTTGCCACGTATTAGTTATATTTTCATAGATTTAAAATTACATTTCAGTAGCAAAGGTTGATGAAAAGAGGTAGTTATAATTTGAAACTAAATTTGAGATAGTATATCAAGATATGTGAAGTTTTTTATACCTTTATTCACATAAACCAGCCAAAGTTAAAATATATTTTATATTTGTACAATAAAATACTGGCAATTGTGGATATTTAAGTGAATATTCAAATTGAAATCATTTTTATAGAGAATTATTTGAATTTGTAATCAGAAGTATATACAATTAGTAACTTTAGAAGAGTTATAAATAATAGAAAAAGTCAATCAAAAATACAAATTTTTTACTTACATTGCTTTCACATCTTAAAATCGAGAAAACTTTCAAAACACTGTCAGACTGCAAATTAATTATTAAAAATCGCTTTTAAAATGCCTTAATACCTCAAACTTAAAAAAAAATTTAACCACTGATTGTTCAAATGAATATAACCTTACAAAGTCGTTACATCAGTTTTGCGAACCACATTACCTCCCATGTCACAAAAAATCTTAAGAAAAAGATTAGCAGAAAAGTCCAGCAACATTCAAATGTATATATCTATATATTAATAATTATGTACTTACTATCTTCTTTATATTTTCAATCATAAAGACCCGAGCACTTGACTTCAGTCACCGGTTTCCAGAAACACAACACGTGTGCCAACTTCGCCTCTGATTTGAATCTCGTATGCGCCAATTTTGCCGCAAGTGTATCGTTCATTAATTAAATACTTTTTACGTAAAATGCTTATTTTTTCATACAAATATTCTATCCTAATCGTAAGATTAAATATCAAAGATTATAAAATCGTTGCATTAATCTAATTCACCTTGAATTACTATTTTATTTAACGATTTAACTCAATGGCTTCGAACATAACCATTATGCCAAAAAACGATTAATCGCAATAAAACTGTATTAAGCAATTAGATTTTTATAATGTTTTCTATCAAATACATATCATACAAGAATGCACACGATAGAACTATTTTTATTTTTTGTTATGTTATCATTTTCTGAAAAATAGGGTGCGCCAATTTAGACGACGCGCCAATTTCGCCGCTTCTCCCCTATACACGCGGAATTTCTTAATTATTATCATAATAAAAAAGATTTCTTTAGTAATCCAATTATTTGTTGCTAACGCCTTTTCATTGTCAAAATTAAATTTATGGTTATGATAATCTCAATGTTAATATTTCAAAAACATTAATAATCTAATTTAAAAAAGTAGAATTTGTAATAATAATAATTCATTCTTATTTTTACACCAGGTTTCAAACTCAACATTCGAATTTAATTTTTTTACTTGACAAGAATAAAGATTCACTCCAACAGAGTGTTACTTTCTGTTAGAGTGAAAATTTCAGTCCACGGAATTTTAGAGAGTACACATTTTTTTGGTAATGAAAGAATGCATTTTTAAATGCTATTGATGCAAATAATTTCCCGTTTTAAAAAGCGGTAACTTTTTAAAATGGAATAGAAAGATTTTTTAATTGACACTGAGAATAATTGTTCAGGTTCGAAGGCCGAATAGCGCTTTATTAGGTCCTAATTAAACCGTCTAAGTGATCAGAAAAAAAACAATTTCTTTATGTGTTTAAGGTATTTGTCGTGCCGAAAATCAGGTTTCTGAAAAAAATCACCTTTTTAGCCTTTTTTAAATGAAATAAATTATTTTTTTAACATTATTTATTTGATTAAAAAAAATATGTATTTGATTTAAATACAATACCTGCAAAAACTTATGAAATAATTTATTTAATTTTATTACCTTGAAAGGAAGACAATTTTTTCTTTAAATTAAATTAAATATTTATGTTAATCACATTACATTATGTATTTATGCGACTACAAAGAAATTCATATTTCTTAAATTCAAAGAAGAAAACAATCAAGAAATTTCTTTAAATCAAAGAAACTTTTTTCTGGGCGTATATATTTTTTGTGATTTTTGAACTTGATACAGTCTTTTAATTATGTAGTAAGAGTTTGTTCTGAAACTTCTATTGATAATAAGGTTTGTTGGATAAAAATTGTTAAATTACTAATTGATATTTGATATTCATTAAAAGGTAGAATCTGTTATGGAGTTTGAACCAGGTTTAGAGAGTTTCACAGAACAACTTATGTACATGAAAACTGCTCAGGCCAGAGTTTGTCTCATGTATGCAACGTAAGTAATTAAACAAATCAGATAGATAATTAATTGATATTAATACTTTTAATCAAATTTATTCTCTTTTATTGCACGATAATAACAAATATTTGAATTGATCATTTAATGAGATAAGTTTGATGCATTATTTCTTTTCAATGTATATTAGAATGTTGAAATAGGTTTATAGTTACAATTTAAAATCAATATTTAGATATTAAATATAAATTTTTAATATTTAATTAAGACGCGTTTAATTAACTTCTAAAATGTATAGAAGTAAAATATTGTTAAGAAATGAAGTAAGAAAATATACATGGCGAAAGTTACAGAAAGGAATTCAATCCGAGCCATTCCGAACTAATTCGAAAAACTTTCTAAATTAAGTTTGATGCAAAATGGTTAAAAATCATTCCGATCCATTTCGGACCAATACGAGACTTCAATCCAAATGGATCCAAACCACTTTTATAATCTGAATAAATACGAGTTTGGAGTGATCTTAACCTAGTTTTCAATCCGAATCATTCCGACCTCAAATTCATTCGGATTGATATCTCGATTTGAACCGGAATTAATCGGATTAAGTCAGATTGATTTTTAAACGATTCGCATCGAAAGATACTCAACATGTTTTTCGAATTCATTCGGAAACAGACTTTGGATTGGATCGGAATAGTTCTAATTCGCTCGGATTGAATTCCAATCCGAAACTTTGACGAAGATATTTATAAAAAATGAGTGATTGATTTTTAAATGATAAATAACATCGAAAATTTGTAAACCATAGATTTTAATTTAGGAAAAAGGATGCTACAGTGATATTTAGGGATGCTGCAGCTTTAAATATGACAGGAGCAGGGTATGTGTGGATTGTGACTGAACAAGCTTTAGAAGCCCCTAATGCGCCAGAAGGGATTCTTGCACTAAAATTAATCAACGCCACTGATGAAAAGACTCATATTAAAGACAGCCTGTGCGTAATTTGATTAATTACTTCATAGATTTATCTTGATTTTAAACAGGAAATATAATTGTTACAAGACTGCTACGAGTTTTTTGTTATACGTATATACTTGTTACAATACTGTTACATAAATCATATGAAACGACCAGAATTATTTCAAAATTATTAGACATTAAAAATACTGCATATAAACTTGCTGAAAAATTATAATAAATTTGATTTGTCAAAAATATAATTGCAAAAGTAATTTTAGAAATAATACAAAAAAGTTACAAGTTTTACAATTGAAAATTCACTTGTTGCAAAACTTAAACCATAACTCTTTTATACTAATAAATATTTACTTTGATTTTTTTAATTTGAATCTAATTAAATTCATAGATAAATATGTTTTATTAATTATTTTCTCTTTTTATTTTTTTTCGAAGCTGAAATTACATAAATACGTAAAACAATCAGATCAATTTCAAAATTGTTAGAAATTAAAAATATTAAATATAAACTTGCTGAAAAATTATAATAAATTTGATTTGTCAAAAATATAATTTCAAAAGTAATTTTAGAAATAATATAAAAAATTACACGTTTTACTATTGAAAATTCACTTGTTGCAAAACTTAAACCATGACTTTTTTATACTAATGAATATTAACATTGATTTTTAAAATTTAAATCTAACTAAATTCACAGATAAATATGTTTTTTAATTATTTTCTCTTTTTATTTTTGTTCGAAGCTGAAATTACATAAATAACGTAAAACAATCAGAATTATTTCAAAATTATTAAAAATTAAAAATATTGAATATAAAATTACTGAAAAATTATAATAAATTTCATTTGTCAAAAATATAATTGCAAAAGTATTTTTAGAAAAAAGACAAAAAATTTAAAAGTATTACTATCGAAAATGCACTTGTTGCAAATCTTAAACCATAACTTTTTTATACTAATAAATATTTACTTTGGCTGATTTTTACAATTTTAATCTAATTAAATTCAAAGATAAATATGTTTTATTAATTCATTCCACTTTTTATTTTTTTTCTGAAACTGAAATTATTATTTTTCATTTAAAGATACGTTCTCGTCTCAGCCCTTCGTGAAATGAACGAAACAGAAAATATAACTGAAGCTCCACATGACTGTGATAATTCTGGATCTATCTGGGAAACTGGAAAAGTGCTTTTTGAGTAAGTTCATAGAAATTTAATCAAACATGGTGATATTTAATTTCTCAAGTACGCATAAATTTAAGTATAAGTGAAAATATTTAGTTACATAAGGCGCCAAATTCTTGAAAACGGAGCAACTGGACGAGTTGCTTTTGACGATAATGGGGATAGAATTTTTGCAGAGTATGACATCGTAAATATACAGAATAATAATCAAAAAGTCTCTGTTGGACAATATTTCTACTCTGCTGTAAGTTATTTTCAATTAACAAACAAATAAAAATTTATTAGTTTTAGGCATATACAATTTATAATAACAGTTTTATTCCATTCATTACAATAATTTTACAGTGGGCTGCCAAATTAATTGATCTTCAATCCGAATCAATTAAAATGAATTCGTGGTCGAAATGATTCTGAATGAAAATTCGGTTTTGATTAAACCGAGTTCGAATTGATTCTGATAGATTCGAATTGATAACTGAGTTTGAATTTCTTTCCAATACTTTTTTGACAGGTCTCCTAATAATATTGACAATACACATATTAAAATTTTTCTCTAAAAATAACATGAAAGACGTCAAAATTATGCATAAAACGACCGCAAAATGAAGTGTTTTTGTCAATTTTTTAGGAAAATATTGTGAGAAATGTCCAAATTTCAAACTTTTTTTAAATTACGAATAACTCACGAAATAATTAATTTTTTCAGATGTTCTTCGACTCACTTTAAAGGTAAATTTACGTAAAATGTAAAAAACGTTTCAAAAAATTATACTAATTTTCTCCTAGATTCTTAAAAAATCACAATAATTACAATAATTAATTTTTTTTGAAAAATTAAATATAATTATTTTTTTTTATTTTTTTATAAATGATTTTGCAAGTTTGAATTTTTGCGCCTTTTTTGTTCTGAGTTCAGACTTTTTTAGAATCTTGGGGAAAATTAATATATTTGTTTGGAACGTTTTTTTTTTATCTTGAGGTCGTTTCTTGCATAATTTTGACTTTTTACATATTATGTTTAGGGGAAAATTTTAATATGTATATTGTCAATATTAAAATATTTTATGCGACTAACAAGAACAAAGTAAGTATTGTATAATAATTTGGCAATACTATATATATATATATATATATATACTATACAATATATATATGGGTCATTTGATGGGAGATTTACAGTCAAAATTTTTTTTCCTCGAAATATTTTTTTTGCCTTCTTACTTCGAAAATAATCGACACGTTTTTTTTTTTCAATGTGATACTTGAAAATTTCGAGATATAATTTTTTTAAGTTTGGCACTCGGGAAAATTTTTTTTTTTCTAACAGCTCACTGTAAAAGCAGTTTTGAATATAAAATGTAACCCTTGCACTTGAAATGCGCGAAAGAGTACAAGCTTTTAAAAAAGTTATAGCACACATTTCGTTGTTTTTTTTGTAATAACAATATAGTACATTTTTATAAACAATTAAATTTTTTTTTAATTTGGAGCTAATTTTTTCCGATTTTTTTGTTTCTGAATTTTTGTTGAAGTTTTTTCAATATGCAGGCAAAATTTTGGAATGGAAAAATGAAAACTGTAAGTGTAGTTAATTTATAAAATCTGTCCCGCGCGTTGCAACGAGCGAGCTCGCACGCTGCAACTACGCTTAAGCTTGTTTAGGTATGCTCGGACTCGAAGCACTTACAATTGACTTGAATGACACAGAAAAAAATGCACTACTCTTTAAATCTGAATCAGTCAAAATCTACTGATTATCAGTGAAATTTAACTGATTCAAATAGCTAAAAAGAGGTTACTGTAAATCAGTCAAATTTCACGTATTACTTCAGTGGAAATCAACTGATTTAACAGTGAAAAATATTTTTTTCATTTATTCAATCAGTGAAAATTCGACTGATTCCGATTTAGAGAGTACATAATTTTTCAAATCAATTATAAGAAATAAGATTGCAATTTTTAGAATGCCAGCAAGATGAAGCTGAGATTAGATGAATCCAGCATCATTTGGCCTGGGCATCTCAAAACGAAGCCAGAGGGTTTCATGATTCCAACCCACTTGAAAGTATTAACTATTGAAGAAAAACCATTTGTATATGTACGAGAAGCACCTGATCACGAATGCCAGGCAGATGAAATATTTTGCCCTCATTATAATGCCGACGAAATGAAAAGTAAGTTGATTAAAATTAAAGATGTTTAAACATATAAAAATTGTTGCTAACTTTCAAAAATATAAATTAGGCGCCTTTTTTAAAAATTCTTTTGACATCTCCAAAAAATCTTGCATGTTTTACGAAAACCAATTTTTATACTTAAAAATTAAAATCCTGATTTTCAAATTGAAAAAAAAAACTTGCTTAGGATCAATTAGTTATTCCATTTATTAATTTCTAATAGATATTTATTTCAGATACAAAAACGTACTGCTGCAAAGGATATTGCATGGATTTACTCAAAGAACTATCCAAAACAATAAACTTTACTTATAGCCTTGCATTATCACCAGATGGACTTTTTGGGAGTTATACTGTTAAAAATAGTTCACGTAAGAATATGAAATCAAAAAATAATGAGTGAAAAAAAATCAAATATGCTTTTTCAATTTTTAAAAATTCATTCAAATATTTTCTTATCAATAGAATAATTTGTAAATTAATCAAATTTATATATTTTTCTTTAATATGCTGCAGTTAGTGGAAAAAAAGAATGGACTGGTCTTATAGGTGAACTGGTTAACGAAAGTGCTGATATGATAGTAGCTCCTTTAACAATTAATCCAGAACGTGCTGAATTTATTGAATTCAGTAAACCCTTCAAATATCAAGGAATTACAATCCTGGAAAAAAAGGTATCCCAAAAAATTTAGAGTTTAGAAAAGTACACTAAAAATAAAAAGCATTAACATTTTTTTATAAGTATAAGAATACAAATTAGTTAATAAGAAATTGATTGAACTAATTAAACAAAGTTCAAACATGTTGAATTGAAGGAAATTCGCTTATTTTTATTAAATATAGGGTAAGTGTGGGTATTACTGTGGATGCCCCAGTTACTGCGATTTCAAATAAAACTAATGATACACAATGTTTTAAAGATATATAACGCTACAGAACAATTAAAAACAATCAATTTCTAATCCAAGCATAATAAGTATCAACGAATTATCAATAGTTACGATATTTGTAGCTAATTGATTGCAATTTAAAACTCTCATGTTCCCGATTCCCATAGTTTTAATGCTTAGATTTGTTGATAGATCATGAACACGTTCTGAAAAACTTGTTATAATTCCGTTTCTGAAAATAAAATATTTATTGTGATATTACTTTCTGCAAAGTAAATATTTTATTTTTCTAAATATTTATGCAAAATAACAAAAAATACGTTTTTTAATCATTTTTTTACCAAAACAGTATTTGGTACATGATTTTCATAGGTGTATGAATTACTGCGATCTGCCAGGCGGCACTGCATAACCTTTCAATCTATTACAAATGCTTCGTTATGCTTACTTTTTATAAATGAGATTAAAAAAAATGTTGAAAATTCCAAAATCGTTGCTAATGAGGCAAGAGGAAGTCAAGTAATATAATTTTAAGGTAAATTAAATAAGAGTTATAATATTATTTAATCTTAATTTGTTAAAAATGCTTCATGTTCACTTTTTATAATTTAGTTTAAATAAAATGTCCAACACTCCTTAATCGTTGCTAAAGATGCAAGAGGAACTCAAGTGATATAATTTTAAGTTAAATTAAATAAAATTAATAAAATTATTAATCTTAATTTGTTACGAATGCTTCGTCATGTTTACTTTTTATAATTGAGATTAAATAAAATTTTCCACACTGCTAAATTAATTGTAAGTTCACTCAAAATAATATCGCAGTATTACGCGCGCAGAAATTGGGGTTTCCGCAGTAATTGGTGCGCAGTAATTCATGCAAACCCGCAGTAATACCTACATGGAACATTTTTTTTAGATTCGCATTTTCTAAGTAAATCTGGTTTCTTTTCAGGGTTTAAGGACTGCATGCTACTTACTTAATACCAAATACTGCTTTAAAAATTAATTCGGGACGACTTTTTTATGTCAAAATCTTTTTTTTAACTTTAAAAGCTGTCTTGATTTTCGATCCGCAGTAATTGGCACACTTACCCTACACTGTTGTGCAAAAATTGCCGGGCACTCGTTTTAAACGATTCACATAGAAGATAAAAATTCAAAGCTTTTTTAAATTTTCAGTAACTCTTGAAATAATGAATATTTTTTAACTTTTCTTGACTCATTTCAAAATGTAATCAACGTAGAATATCAGTAATGTTACAAGTGAATTGTAATAATTTTTTCTTGAATGTAGACAAAATTTGAGCTCAGAACGATAAAATTGTAGAACTTCAAATTTGTGGAATTATTTATGATAGAAATGTTGAAAATAATTTTATTGTATTTACATTCTCATCATAGATGAGAAGGTATTAGTTTTATGTGAAAAATGACTTTCAAAATTTTCATCAAATCTTTACGTTTTGAGACCCCCTGAGTCAGAAAAAGTGGTTTTTACGAAAGTGTCTGTCTGTCTGTCTGTCTGCAGTAGGTCGTATACTCGATAACTCTCGATAAAATTATCAGATTGAATTGAGCTTTGGCACAATTTATCGGAGCCGAAAAAGTAAGAACAAGTTTTTTAACCAGCGAGATCCGACCAAAATTGTGGAAATAAGAGCATTTTCTGTTTTTTTAAAAAAATCAAAAATTTCAATACTGGTTTTTGATAGTGCTCATAAATCTCTACTAATTATCCCAATAACATTTTTCAATTAAACTAAAATTAGAAATATTACAGCATGTTAAAACTTGAAAAAAGTCAATATCAAAATTCCATTTTCCAGTTAAATTATACGAGATATGAAAAAAAGTTGTCATACAAAATTATTTTCTACATTAAGATCTACAAATCTGAATTGTAACATTTTTTCATAAGATGTATATTTTTCTTTTTAATTTAAAAAAAAAACTATTGAAAATCCAAAATTCAATTTTTTAACAATAAAATGTGAAATACGAAAAAACGTAAGAATGCAAAGTTGTTCGTTTTAAAAATATCTACAATTTTTGTCTCACACAGTTTCTGATAAAACATATATTTTTTGTTTCAATTCCAAAAATACGATTAAAATTCAAAAATTCTATTTTTTACACAAAATATGTGAGATATAAAAAAAACGTTTGGATGGAAAATTATTTGCCTAAATGAAACTATAAAATAATAAAGGATCTTGTACAATAAACGAATAATTTTGGCTCTGAGGGACCATTTCCTTTTTAATTAACAAAGATAACGGAGCATTTACTTTTAAAAATTTTTTGATAGTTAATATGATTAGAATTTCATTCTAATTTACATTTATTTTGCCATAATCAACTTTATGTATATTTGATATATTCTTCTCTTAATGTATTGATCGCGCGGCCCTATTGACGACGGTGGAAATTAAATTCAGCATTGCACATGGTGGGGGAAGTGTCGAGTACAGATTAGGGGTAGAGGCTCTATTGAGAGCGGCACTATAGAGAGCGCGGACTGTACTATTAAAGTTAAAATTTAGAAAAACAAAGTTGTAAGAATACAAAGGATTCTCATACTTGAAAAATGGAATTAAAAAAATAATAAAAATTAATAATATGAACAAAGTACAAAACATCATATTCTACGTTAATCTCATTTTGAAATGAGTCAAGAAAAGTTAAAAAATCTTCATTCTTTCAAGAGTTACTCAAAATTTAAAAAAGCAGTCAATAATGGACTAAAACACTTCGTTTTGGGGTCATTAAATGCAGAATTTTGTAACCTTCCATGTTATTCTAAGGAAAAAATCCATTGTTAGGAATTTCATAAATTAGAAGCTTTTATGTGAATGGTTAAAAACAACCCTTGTAGAAAAAAATAATTGGACCCTATTGGGACCGATTGAACCAATTGACCCCATTTAAAAAACATCATTGAAACCGATTTATTAATCGGATTCAAAATTATCTCGCCTGATTGAATCCGATTAATAAATCGGTTTTAATGATGTTTTTGAAACGGGGTCAATCGGATCAATCGGTCCCAATCAGACCCAATTATTTTCTTCGACAAGGGAAGTGCCCATCGCCTTTTGCATAGCACTGTGTAATCAATAGATTTTAATTAAATAATAATAAAATTAAATTTTGATAATAAAAATAATATTTTATTTCAGCCATCCAGATCGTCAACGTTGGTATCTTTCTTGCAACCCTTTAGCAATACCCTATGGATATTGGTGATGGTATCAGTACATGTAGTGGCTTTGGTTCTTTATCTCTTAGATCGATTTTCGCCATTTGGAAGATTTAAATTGGCTAATACTGATGGAACAGAAGAGGATGCTCTTAATCTTTCGAGTGCTATTTGGTTCGCTTGGGGAGTTCTACTTAACAGTGGAATTGGAGAAGGTACACTTCCACTGATTTCACCATTAATCTTACTTCAACCAAACTCAGAAAATCAATAAAAATGGTACATCGCGATCTCTATAATCAAAAATTAAAATTTTCGAATAGAAATCTTTCATAATAGTAATAAGTATTTTTTTATTTGAAATTATAATTTATGAACTTGAAATTTTCAATAAATTATTTCAACTTAAAATAATTACATAAATTTACAAAATTAATTAATTAAAGGCACACCGAGAAGTTTTTCTGCTCGAGTTCTGGGAATGGTTTGGGCTGGATTCGCAATGATTATTGTTGCATCATACACTGCCAACTTGGCAGCCTTCCTCGTCTTGGAACGTCCAAAAACTAAATTAAGTGGAATCAATGATGCTAGGGTAAGTTTAAAATACAAAATTACAAATTGCATTCCAGACTGAAAATTAGTAGTAATCCTAGAAATCAAATGAACTCCAATCTTGTTACAAGACTGTTACTCTGGAAAAAAAATGAGTATTCGGACCAACTACGTTATTTGTGAGAAATTTCCTACACATTTTTTGTAGTTGCCCTCAATTATTTGATTATTTGAACTAATTATTTAATTTGTTAAACTAAAAACCCGGATAAGAAGTATGCGACGCACGCTTTCCTCACTGCGTGACTATCACGCTATGAGTGCGAGAACGCATTTACCTTGATAGTACGAAGTGAAAAGCACATACGTAAGAGCGCTATGATCGCATTTCACAATCACGCATGATTTTACGTAATTACAACACAATGCATGACACAGTGTGCATATATCATATAAGGGATGAGTTTAAACAATGGTTTACAATTGCATATGGATATGAAGACTTAATTAAATTGAAGCAAAATTATAAAATTTAATTTTTTAAAGAGAATTTAAAGTTTTTTATTTATTGAAGTTTCCTTTTAGTTTCTCCATGCAAATATAAAGTCATATGTTTGTTTCTTTTAAAATAAAACATTAAAATGTATGGCGGGGAAAAAAAATTAAATAATTATTACAAAATAAAAAATTGTTATTAAAAGTATTGATATAATTAAAAGTTTTGTTAAGTAACAAATTTAATTATGAAATTAAATATTTTTGAATATCAAATCAATTTGCAATAAATGAAGTTTTTATAATACGATAATTGTTTAAAAGTTTTGAAAAAAGTTTTGTTTAGTATTTGATATTTTTAATGTTATTTGACTCCTATGTTGAGACAATGCAAATCATATGGTGCGCATACCGTGAGGATAAAGTTGAAGCACTTAATTAATAGGGCAATTAAAATAGCAACAACGCATATAAGTATTTCATTAATGTTTCTACTTATAAACAATAAAATTAATTTATTTACATGTTACAAGTAAAAATTCCTATAAATTTATTCAATTAAAAAAAAATAAGTTTCTATTGGAAAAATTATTATTTTAAAGAACATTCCATATTAATTATTAAAAATTAATTACTTCATGTAAAAAAATCCTTAAGTAAACAAATTGTGTATTTATTAATAATTTCATATTTGCGTTTTTTAACAAAAACTCTACCTGAGAAAAATTGGTCATAACATTTGTTTGGACCCGCAAAAACGTATTTTCAACTTCAAAAACAAATCTTTGATAAAGCTACTTTCTAAATCTGAATGAGTCAAAATCTACTGATTAGCAGTGAAATTTGACTGATTTAAATAGCTAAAAAGAGGTTACTGTAAATCAGTCAAATTTCACTGATTACTTCAGTGGAAATCAACTGATTTAACAGTGAAAAATATTTTTTTCATTTATTCAATCAGTGAAAATTAACTGATTTGTCAATGGAAAATATTTTTGCACTGATGAATCAGTGAAAATTTGACTGATTCAGATTTAGAGAGTAAGCCATTTACCTCCGGTTCTATCAAACGGAGCAAAAACTAATTTGTTCATATGGTAATGTATCAAATATCCTTAAATCAAAGAAAGATTTATTTAATATAGAGTTATAAACAATCCAGATAACAATCATGTGATGCATGCCATTCTCATTGCGTGATTATTACATCATGAGTGCGATATTTATATCAATTGATGAGTCACTTGCGTGCTTGTCTGACTTCACCCCATACGGTTCGATCATCACGCGTGAGGTCAATACGCCATCATTATGAAAGCATATCGTTAACTGGGACTTTGAGTAGTTATATCAAGCAATTTAATCGTTGATTTGAATGGATTGCCTAAATTAATAAAAGATTGAGTTGTCAAGAAATTGCTACACAAGTTTTTATTTCAAATAGTTTATTTTCAACTGTTAATCCCCTAAATAATAATAAATTGAACTCAATTTCAATTAATAATTTTTAAAAACTCATTTGTAATGTAAATTATGAAAAACTATTTCTTACTTCTTTATCGATAGGAATAAAATTCTTATCTAAATGGAAGAACAAATTTACACTTAAAATAGATCACAAACTGCAATTTATATGTATTAATCAAGTAGGTAAAGACAGATTTGGTCAGACAACACTGACTATATCCACAAATCCACGTATATACAGAAATGTTTTATTGAAGCAACAAGAGTGCGAGCCTTCCACCTACAATTTATAGCATTTCGCATCACGAAACTCATCATTTACCATCAACATGTGATTTATGATTCAACACTATAATTTATCATGGTGTTTTAACAGCTTAGAAACACGATGGAAAACTTGACATGTGCTACAGTAAAAGGATCTGCAGTGGACATGTATTTTAGAAGACAAGTTGAACTTTCTAATATGTATAGAACCATGGAGGCTAATAATTATAATACTGCTGAAGATGCCATCAATGATGTCAAAGTTGGGTGAGATATTCTCATTTATATATTGACAAGTAGATTTTTATTTTATTGATTTCTGATAAATTTGTCACTGCAAGTAATTAATTTAACTTAAAGTTTATAAAATTTCGTTTTGGAAAATGTTTTTTTAATGGTTTTAGCCATTAAAGAATTTATTTTTAAAGAATGAGAAACGGTGAAGTTGTGAGAAATCTTTTCTCTGAAAAAATGATTCATGATTTATTAGAATCGCATAATTTTTTAAAATTTGGTAAGAAGCAATAAGAAAAAAAGTTTGGGCAAAAATAAAATTTATTAATAAAATTATTTTTCTGTGTTTCAAATTTTTTTCATGTAAAATAATCTTTTCTCTTTCAAAATAGCCTTTCAATAATAATATTGCTATTCTTGAAAGCAAAATTATCTATTTTTTCCTGAGGTCTAATTTTCATGGAAGAAATCTACCTTAACTTATTTGAAGCCAGTAAAATCACTTAAAGATTAAACTAAGTTACTTTCCAGAATACAAGCTCTCTAAAGTTCGATCAGTGAGATTTTACTGATAAAATAGCTAAAAATGACTTACCCTTCAACTTCAGTAAAATTTTCACTAAGAATCAGTACTCTCTAAATCTGAATGAGTCAAAATCTACTGATTATCGGTGAAAATTGACTGATTTAAATAGCTAAAAAGAGGTCACTGTGAATCAGTCAAATTTCACTGATTACTTCAGTGAAAATTAACTGATTTAACAGTGAAAATTAACTGATTTAACAGTGAAAAATATTGTTCCATTCATGAATCAGTCAAAATTAACTGATTTAACAGTTGAAAATATTCTTTTCACTGGTGAATCAGTGAAAATGAAAATCACTGATTTAATCAGTGAAAATTTGACTGATTCAGATTTAGAGAGTAGTTTTTTTTGCTGAAAAACAGCGAATTTTGACTGAAGTTCATCAGTAAAATCTATTTTATCGGTTGTGTTTTATTGATCAATTTTAGTTACAATTTCACTGTTTTTCGGTGAAAACTGCCGATTATCAGCGAAATTTTTACTGAAGTGAAAGAGTAATCCACTTATATCTTCGAGAGAGTTTACATAACTATTATAAAATTATAACAGAGTATAAATTAACATTCTCAGCAATAGATTGATACAGAAATGTGTTTTGCAATAAATACAAAAAGGTGTAACGTAATTCGTACAAAACAATATTATATACCCAGTTATAGATCTTACAAATGTAATACAACATTAATGTCACTGTGGTTCTGTAATATTTACATAATAATGATAAGGTAACGGTCACAAGACGCAGTTTTTTCAATTGTTATATAACTCAATTGTAACAGTTATATTCACAATATCAGATTTAAGGTTTTAGAACATATTTAGAATTGAGTTTCATAGTTCCTAAAAAATTACGAACTTAATCGTAACAGCATTACAGAACATCAGGATAACACTATCACGATACAGTTACAATTCAGAGTTTTTGAATTGTTATATAACTCTACTATAATAGTTATAAATATGATTTGTATCGACCTTCAAAAATAATTGTTAGAATTTTGCTGATTCAACAACCTTTTAAAAATATAATAGTTATATATGAAAGAGAAAAGATTATTTTACATGAAAAAAATTTAAAACACAAAAAAATAATTTTATTAATAAATTTTATTTTTGCCCAAACTTTTCTCTTATCGCTTCTTGCCAAATTTTTAAAAATAATGCGATTCTAATAAATCAGAGTTCCTTTTTTTAGGAAAAAGATTCTCTAAAACTTGACTGTTTCCAATTTTTGAAATTGAATTAATTATTATCAAATACAGCAATTTATTTATAAAAATTTTGTTTTGAAAAATTGTTTTTTTATCATTTCAACCATTAAAGAATTCATTTTCAAAAATTGGAAACGGTCAAGTTGTAGAGAATCTTTTTCCTAAAAAAATGAACCGTGATTTATTAGAATTGCATTATTTTTAAAAATATGGCTCGAAGCGATAAGAAAATAAGTTTGGGCAAAAATAAAATTTATTAATAAAGTTATTTTTTTGTATTTCAAATCTTTTTCATGAAACATAATCTTTTCTCTTTCAAATTAGCCCTTCAATAATAATATTGCTATTCTTGAAAGCAAAATTATCTATTTTTTCCTGAGGTCTAATTTTCGTGAACGAACTACCTTAAATATACTCATATTTCAAAATTGAAATATTTTTACTGATCGTAGGAAACTGATGGCATTTATTTGGGATAGTTCTCGATTGGAATTTGAAGCAGCGCAAGATTGTGAGTTGGTAACTGCTGGAGAATTGTTTGGAAGATCTGGTTATGGTATTGGATTACAAAAAGGATCTCCTTGGGCGGATCATGTAACTTTAGCTATATTGGATTTTCACGAAAGTAAGAATCATATTCTACAATAAGAATCGATTAAAAAAGGAGATTAAAGAAAAGTACAAAAAAATATAAATAATATACGTATTTTCAATTACCCAAGAAAAATTTGTTCATTTTAACTAATTTATTTATTTGGTATAATTAATTCATTCATGAACAGTTTTATTGAAACAAAGAAATTTTAGAGTTGGTGAAAACAACCAAAAATTTTATGCATTCATGCAAATAATACTTCTTTTATATCTCATATACAGTCAGTCTTACTGGATGAAAAGTACCACAATAATGGGAAATTAAACAAATTAATAATAAAATTTTTCAATTTATTTAAATCCCATAATTTTTAACAGGTGGCTTTATGGAAAGTCTCGACATAAAATGGATATTGCAAGGTGACAAAATACAATGCGATGCTCTTGAAAAAACCCCGAACACCCTCGGATTAAAAAATATGGCTGGTGTTTTTATATTAGTGGGAGCCGGCATAGTCGGTGGTATAGGTCTTATAATAATAGAAATGGCTTACAAAAAACATCAAATTCGAAAACAAAAGAAACTTGAAATTGCCAGGCATGCAGCTGATAAATGGAGAGGTCAAATAGAGGTATAAAAATTTAAATTTCATAACTATCCAGAAAAAAATGTGTCTGCGTAATGCAGGGCATGACGCACGCACGCGTGAGGATTAATCCGCACAGGTGAACTCAGGAGGTCACACGGTTGCGCGTGACGTTGCCACGCATATGTCTTGCACGCGTGTTTCCAGAATGCGCGATTGCAAAAAATATATATATTTATTTTAATATTAATTTTATCAGAGAAAATGATGGGAAAATAAGTACTTCGAACAATTTTTTTATTCCGCAAAAAATATTGAAGAGCAATAACAATCGTTAGACACACATTGAATGAACATCAATTGAATTATAACATTATATCAATGACCAACATCTTTTGAATGAAATAAAACTTTCGAAATTAATTTATTCATATTTTACATAAAAAATGCAATTATGCCTTATGTCATGGAGCTTTCAACACGATCATATCATTTATAACTTAATTGTAGAGTCCATTTTTTGACTTGAATTTTTACATATTCCAAAATTAATTTTCATGAAAAAAGTCAGTCAGAATTGAAATGAGTCTTGAAACTTTTTAAATAAAAAATTTTTTAATTAAAAACTTTTTAAGTAGTCTGTGGACCTCTACTTTTAGTACAACCTCAGAATTATATTCGTTTTTGTGTATCTCTTACTGTTTTATAAATATCTCAAAATTGATGTCATCAAAAATTTTTTAATTTACAAAATCTTATTGGTGAATAAGTAAAAATAATCACTTAAATCGAATTTCACAAAAGATTGATCATTTTTTGATTCAAGAATTTTTGTATGAAATTTGAAATTCCGCTCAGTGAAAATACTGCTCAATAAGTTACGTGATCAACGATAATTAAATATAATATATCTCAACTTTCTGTGCGTCTCATTTGATCAGGTTGCGTGCCTACATGAGTGATTGCGTACTGCGACGCATATGCGTCGCACTGATATGCCCCTCACGCCTTTAGACAAGTGCGCGCGAGATTGCTGCATTCTCGTTCACACACGTGACCCGCATGGCGTGCGGGCGTCGTGCCACGCACGATTGTTATCTGGGTAACCAAATTCTCCGGATTTCAAATCCAATACTTCAATAGATTCTCAATATAAAGTTCCAAGTAAAATTACCAATTGAAGTTTCAATTATTTACCATTTTAAAGAATGTTGGTAATTTATTAAATTATAAAATTCTCATAAAATCAAATTAAATGATTTATTTAAAAATAATTCGCAATTTTTTAAGTCGTTCTAAAAAATTTCAACTGAAATTTTTTTTTATAAAATGATGATGAAGAATTTAATTATAGTTAAAATTATTTTCAATCAATTTTCAGAAAAGAAAATCATTGCGAGCTTCGATGGCTGCCCAACGTAATATCCAAAGCAACGGATTGAATGATCCCATGACTGTCAGTCTTGCAGTAGATGCAGTTTCAAGATCAAATGTGTCTCATCGTAGTCCTGGAAGAGCCTGGCCAAGTGAAAAAGATATTCGTCAGAGGCAAATGAATCGCACAGATGATATCAGATTATCTCCAGCAGCTTACACCTTGGATGTGTCCCACTTGGTTGTTTAAATAACAATTAAGTGTATCAGTTTCTTAATCAGGGTGACTCTTATTTTTCACGCTTTGTCTTCAAAACCCTGCAAAAACGTTGTATTATTTGAATATTTTCAACTCTTTTGTTCCAATTTCGATTTTATACATATGTCATAAAACTCACCTGACGCTGGTCATAAGAAAATTCTAAAACGAAAACTGAAATACTAAAAGCGATAAGAAAATCTGAATTTTTAGCAGAAAGGCAGTTTTTATTAAGGCGGGTATTATATATAAAAATGATATGAAATTCAATTTTTTAATTCATATAGTATTATATTGGCTTTAGGGTCATAAATAAAAAAATAAATGTCGATCAGTCGTTTCGGCTCTGATTGGAGCCCTCATCAGTGGTTTATGTAAAAATACCAATTACTGAAATCCTAAGTTAGCAAATTTTTTTCTCTGTATTCTTTAGATCCAAAATAAATTACTGATGAAGGCTCCGATCAGAGCCGAAACGTCTGATTGACATCAAGTATTTTATTTATGACCCTAAAGTCAATGTAATACTTTATGCATTAATTATTGAGGTCCAATGTAATTCCTGATTTTGATAATCAATTTTTTAAACCTGAAGATGTTTGTAAAATAACTGATACATATTTTAAAGTTTAATAAGTTAAATTTATAAATAAATTTATTATTTGCCGTTTAAATTGAAATTGAAATGACATTGAATGTCTTCAAGGATATTTTTATACCTAAAATAAAAATAAAGGTAAATGTATTTTTTTTTTCAATGCATTAAATGGAGCAAATTTTTTCTGGCAGAATTTTTATGTGGTTAATAATTTAATGTTTATATGATGTTGAAAAGACAGAGACTGAGTTACGGAAAGAAAAACATTTTTGAGTCTCATAAACACTGCCAAAATGGGAGGCACCCTTTACTCTAGGCATAAAAACCATATGAATGTTTAGATGGTGTTTAATATTTAAGCAGATGTCGAAGAGACAATTAGAATGTTGTAATTTTCCTAAAATTGTTATCAATCGGAATAAAATACCTCTGAATAAAAAAAATATAAATAATATCAGTGTTATTTATTATTTAAGGCCATGGATCAATTGGACCACGTGACTAAATTATACATTAATTCGTTCATTTAAGATAACTTTATCTTCTATTTATTAAAATTTTGAAGAAAAAATGCAAGACTTATCGATATTTGCAAAAAATGTTTACAAAATTTTCACTCAAACAAAATAATTTCGAGGAAGATATTATGTAAAATAAAAAAGTTATATTACACAAACTTTTACAGGAATTTAGTCACGTGGTCTGGTTGATCCATGGCTTTAAACTACATTTCAAAAACTTCAAATGTTGAAAATTTGTACTTTTAACTTCAATTCTACATTTTGGAAATTTCAATTTTTATTATATTTTATCTACCCATAGTTTTCGTTGATTGAATTATTTGAAACCCTATACAAAACTTCATGTAAATGTACCGAATCTATTTTCTTTGTGCTCTTATTAAAAATATAATACTACTAATGTTAAATTCAGTTTAGAAACATACTTGCAAAAAAGCGAGTTTTGAGAATAATGAGAAGTTATTATATAATATACCATTCATACTTAACAATCATAAATAATGAATGTACAAATCTCATAGTAATACATAAAATGACGACTGGATTAAATAATAATTCCCTTTCTGTTTGATTTGAGTATTTATTTTAATAAATAAAATGGTCGAAGGTTTTGGCCTTTAAGAATAATATTATGCAGTAATCCCATTTTTTCTGTTCATGAAAAGAGAAAGTAAATAGGTATCTGTCATGATAGCCAGTAATTCTCTACGCTTATTGGAAGGATGAGGAATGAATTCCTAGTAATATTCCTTCATCGATAACTACAGGATTCTCCTTGTCTACCTACAATAAAAAAGTTTGTTTTTAATTAAGTTTTAAATTCCAGGTTGGAAACCACACTAAAATGTTTTTTTAAGGCCGTCTGGTAGAATCTAACGCCAACAATTGCAATTTAATTTAATTATCATTATTTGTGAATCAAAAGCTTTTAATCAAAGACTTATAAGAGATTTTCAGCCAGGTAAAAAATTACAA
This sequence comes from Diplolepis rosae, assembly GCA_030998225.1. Lineage (NCBI taxonomy): Eukaryota > Metazoa > Arthropoda > Insecta > Hymenoptera > Diplolepididae > Diplolepis > Diplolepis rosae. Next base: position 18,684,126 of record JAPYXD010000723.1, on the reverse strand, counting down.
CGAGAATCTTTTTTCTGTAGAATGAGACTTCTGAAAACAATAATAGTAAATCACTACCCAAGAATAAAATACCATATGCGTAGAAAGGATTTCATCCTGGCCCTTCTTATAATTAAAATTAACCATTTACACCAGAAAATATGCTACGTACCTCCGTAGCAATATCTAAAACTGGGAGAGCTATTTATATCACGTCTTGCAAGCATCACAAAAAAGGAACTCCGAGAACAATCTAAACTTCTAGGACAAATAAAAAGAGTACGTCTTAAGTGGTTGGGGCACATTCAAAAGACAGCGATAAGAAGATCTGTCAGGAAAATACTTGAAAGGGAGCCAGGAAAGAGAAAGGAAATCTGGCACACTGAAAATGAGGTCTAATATCATCAAAGATTGGAATCATCTCAATCAGAATCACAAATTAGTTATTTTAATTTACCTTCCATATATGTATGTAATTGAGACACTTTCCAATGACAATTCTTTGATTAAATAATTATTAAAAAATTACTATTAGTTTAAATTTTTAATTAAATTGATAAAATTATTTTAAATTATCAAATTTTTAAATTATTAAAAAAACTTGAAAAATCAGAAAAGTATTGGCCTCATTTTGAAATTAGTTATAACTTCTAAGAGTACATCTCTGCTGGATTGGAAAAGTTTAAAGTTGGATTTTGCCAAGGAGACAAAAAAGGATATATGGAGATAGATGAAAGATAAGCAGGGATAGAAAAAATAAGATGAAAAGAGATGAGTAGAAGTATACTGAAAGAGAAATAGAAAGTACTGGACGAAATAGTATTAAGATTGCACTCTAAATAATGAACTGCCAGTCTAAGATATCACTTATGCTTTATATTTTGCAGTTCAAAATCAAAATCAATAACTTTGTTGTGGACTTGAAAAATCAGAATAAAAAATGAGTAATAAGAAAAAATAAAAAAAATTTCAGTTTTTTAAAAACGAGAATCTTTTTACTCACATGGGAATTAGGTTCTCACTTGTAGATGTAGATCAGTTTTGCGTAGGGTTTTTGTTATTCCTTCAATCGTCTTATCCACTAGACAAAATATCTACTCAGTTCAAATGAAGCTTTTTTTCACTCATCTTGATTATCATTCTTATGTATATTTACAAAGAGATCTCAAGTTCGCAAAAGAAGTCTAAGGCTAGAAAATAAATAAATAAATTCAGGTGGCCTACTCCATTAATTCAGGTCTCAAAGTAGGTTTAACTTTTAGAAGTCGATTGCTTCGTCACTGATCACTATTTTTAGATTATGAGCTCTTAATCACTTGCATTGAATAGCGACAATGATGGCACTTGTGAATCGAGTAGTGCTCACTCATGAAGAGGAAGTCCTCTCACTAATAAATTTAAAGAGCGTTGACATCGATAGTAGCAAGAAGGCCAGAGAAGGTTGATAAGAATCAAGCTCATAAAAGATGTCTTATGAGAGATGAACTTCAAGAAGACGCATCCTGCGAGGAAAACAAAAAAATCTGGAGATGAAAAAGATGTTCTACCTCCACCAAGAGTGATATCCCACGAGTTGTATTTCCCAAGATTTGGAACCGCCAAAAGTAGCACACCTCCATCGCCATTTATTATCATCGATGGGAAGTTATTAAGAAGTGCGATGTCTTTTTGCAAAAAAAAACAAACCAGGAGAGTTAAGTTTCCCGATAATGACTTCCTCGTCACTGGATACATCGAATCTACCAATCCCTGGGATTATAGTACGTTATTCTGTGGTGATGATCAGTTTTTGGTTTTAATGTCGTGATTTGTGTCGCCTTTGTTGTGACCTAGTAGATCAAATTTATAGACCTGTAAAAAAATCCTAGACAATAATTTAAAAAATATATAAAAAGAAAAATTGCACCTAGAAAAAATTTAACTATATTTTGAAGTGTTTAAAAATAAAAATAAATAAACTTTAGTGCATTAAATTATGGAAAGAAATTAAGTAGACAGTAAATGAAATACACAATATCAACAGAATGAAAATGGTAATTTTAGAGTATGATATATTTTAGTTCTTTGATTTTAATTTATAAACGCTTTTTAACTTCATTTTCAAGCATAAAATTATAACTTGAAACTGAAAATAAATAATTTTATAAGTGTAAATTTAAATCTAGAAAACACTCAATTCTTTAAACGTAGTTACGTTAAAAAAAGTATTTTAATATTTGTTCAATATTTTAAAGTTCTTATTTGAAGGTGATCTTTCAAATCAAGAGATACGCATTAATCAAATGTAGAAAGCACGCTTTGATATATCAGAGATTTCATCATTCTAGTTATTCTTCACATATATCGTTAAATTTTTCAATTTGAAAAAACAGATAGAAAAAATACTAAATTCTTAAAAATGATAATTTAAATAATTCATAATTATTATTCAAAGTATTTTATATCTACATAAATTGAATTTTCTTTTAGTTATGGACGAAAAAGAAAATTCGGAGGAAGAAGATACTGATGAAAGTGAAGAAAGCGACGAGAGTGAAGATAATAAAAGCGAAAATAGCAGTGACGGCAGTATTTATGAAAGCTTGGAAGAAAATCATCGAATAAACCAAGGACTAGTCGCATAAAAATTAATTGTGATAGCTGGCTAATTTCAAAACTGTACTCGGCATGTCATAAAGTGTTCGAAACTGATTCTTACTTTTATATTAAGAATTAATTCGTATGTAAAAAGTATTTATTTATATCAAATTTAACGAGTAATTCACTATTAAATAGAATTTTCTTCCAGGATCAACCAACTAATCTACGAAAAACCTACCTTTGCGAAAATGTAAAACTGTAAAGTTATTTTCCGAAAGAAATCACGAATTCTTTGTATGAAAAAGTGAATTTCTGGAAATCGAGATTCTTCTCAATTAATTTATGAAGTAATATTTACAGTAAATGCAAAAATCTATTTTTAATATTCAATGTAGTCTAGTAAAACGAAAAAAATATATTTTTTAATTCTAAACTGAATTACCTTTTCTTAATTAACTAAGGTTCCAAAAAAATGTCCTTTAAAAATATTAATTGATTATATTATTTTGAAGATAGTTTTTTTTTTACTTTTATTGTTAAAACTCAACATATCCAACAATGGAAAAACAAAAATGTAGTATTCGCATTAAAAACATACAAATGAGGCTGTAAATAATTTTTTACAAATCGTGTTTTCGAACGCAAAGGTCTTTCGAAAGATTAAGTAACGAATTAAATTGCATCATTTTCGTCTGCGTACTGTACATGCAACGTTACCCACTACGTTCTCTCACATAAATGACACTTCGAAAATGGCCATTAGTTTTTCATTCACTCAAATTTACCTGTTGTGTAAACACTTGGTGCAAATCGAACAGTATGTAAATACATAATATTACGTCAAATGTATTAAATAGGACTGAATCACTTGACTTTTACGACACTAAAAATGTTTGACCTTTCGTCCGAAAATAAAATTTTATACACATTTCCACGACAAAACAATAATAAAACTTGCGCTGCTCATTAGTAAAAATTATCAGATTCATAGAATCTAATGAATTAGAAACGTCGACCTAAAGCCTTAAATCGAACCAGTTTTGATCGAGCCAAAAATCTCTGATCGATAATTTCCGGCACGAGAGAAGATGTTCTATTTTATTTTTAACATTCGATGGCAGAAGTTTTTTCTTTCTTAAATCGAATAATTAGGATTGGCGATGAAGATCAGTTACCTTGTTTATGACTTTCTAACTTTTCAACTACAGTCCCTTGACTGATAAAACAGAATGTAACCAGTTTCCGAACTTTTCTGAATGTCAGATGTTAAGCCATAAAAATCCTCTATGGTTGAAGCGTCAATTTTCTGCAAAATACCATATTTACATCAAATAATTAATTTATAAGCCATTGAGAAAGTACGTGACTCTTTTCAAAGATGGGAGTTATTCAAAATATTTAAGCTACTCTCAGAAGGAGTTCCAATTAATTTAATTTCATTAACATATTAAAAATAATCAAATAAATTTCAAACCTTCATAAATAGTATTTTCAAGTATGCAAAGAAAAAAAAAGCAATCAGAAATTTAACACTCGTGTACACTAATGAATAAATTATATAAAAATAGATTACTTACGTCGACCATATCATCGTCGAAAAGAAGCCAGAACCCGTGACTCTTAACTATAGAAATGTAGTGTCCTCTGTTAGGCCCGCTTCCGCAATGTATCACAACCGCTACTAAATCGTATAATCGATCTGGGTTAACGGCATCGTCGCTCTGTAAATTTAAACAAAAAGATGATCGAAAATTTATAGTGAGAAGCAACTATCCCTATTTAAAAAATCTGATTAAACAAACTTACTGTGTTGAAAAGCCTGAGTTCGAGAGGAAACACGACCCTATGGGATACTTTAATATGCCTATTATATTGTTCAACGTATTTAAATCTTTTTAAATGCAAAGCCAGAATCATCGGAAGCTTTTTTACCCTCATTCGTTTCTGCAAATAAATAAGTATATTTATAAAATATGTTAGGCGTAAAATAGAGTAGAATAATTCAATAAAAGGATTTAATCTAGTCAAATTATGTCAAAAATAGCGTCAAATTACATATACACGGATTGAGACTCTTCATTGCATATTGAAATAGAAATAGTTAAAATTAAACAGTACAAATACTTGAGCTAACTTAAAAAACAAAAACATCCTTTGTTAAATAGTAAGTGTTGATCTTGCAAAAAAACAATCCACAGATGAGTGGAAGTAGATTTAATTTCCAATAAGTATAAGTGAATAACAATCTTCTGGCTCTTATAAGTCGCGAATTATAACGCTTGCTTTTTAGACAAAAGTCAAGTTCTAAGTTTTTGATGTGAAGCTCATTTCAAAGCTGTTAAGTCCATTTAAATATTGATATTAATTTTATACTTTATTATTATATTGAATCATTATATTAAACATTATACATTACCATACCGATCAAATAATAATCAAATTGATTTTGATTGAATTACATAAAAGTTTGTTGAAATTTTGATTTTTTATCTAATTTTTTATTGAGTAAAAACTTTATATCTGTTTCTAATCTGCTTCTAGGAAAAAGATTTAAAAATGTAGTCGCGATTTGCAATGCTGTATCTCGCAAAGTATTTGACTAAGAAAATGATTCATTTTTATGTTTAACGCAGAACCTCATCTTCCTTCATTTTTTGACTATTTCTGACTTAACATCAAATAGAAAGCGTCAATACATACATATGTGACTTTTTGCATATTCGAAAAAAACTTGTTTGGGACAACCACCAAATGAAATATTGAAATCCTTTATCAGTATCGCAATATGAAGAGATTAAATAAAAAAAATGCATCAATTATTATGATTAATAAAAAAAACAATTTCACTAAGTAAGAAAAGTTTTAGTTATGATAGAGAGTGAATAATTTCGAATTACCTGGGCTTCTTGGTAACTGCTACAGTTGTCACACTTAAATTTATTATCACTGCACAGAGTCTCAGTATTTGAGAAACACTTTAGGCAGTGCGTAATAGAGGTATTCTGATCCACATCAACTTGCAGATCGAAAAAATCTTCATCCTTGCTAGATACAGTCTCACAGTTAAGGCAACGAGTTTCCGAAGTCAGAATCCCTTGAAATATCTCGTGCACCCAGGTGGGTTCTGAAGGAGATACGGCATCATCAGCACCTCCTTTCCCCCCCGCCGGTTTACTTTGATTTCTTTCTGCTGATAAATTATTTTTCATCGCAATTTTGCTTTTCATACAAGAATTTTTCAAAGTGAATGCAGTATATAGTGAATATTTGTGAAGTATTTATTAAATCAACTCACCTAAAATAATTTCATTGATGTGGTTTATGAGGAAGTTGAGAAATTCGTGGGCATCCTGTTGCATATAATTGTCAAACTCCTCTGTAAGGATAAAGCAAATAATGTAAAGATAAAAAAAGGACTACAAATATCTTAAACTATAAATAGAATTATTTTTATTTTATACCTTTCTCTTTTCTTAGCCTCGCAATAAACTTTTTAGGCGCTATCGAGCCGACTTTTTTCTTCTGTGTTGCGATACTAAAGAAAAGATCTGCCAAGCACGTCAATAAAGTTTCTTTGGTTCGCTTATTTCTAGCTTTGTATTCTAATACTTTCTCTCTAAACGGCCGACAGAAGTATAACGCTTGTAACACAGAATTGCTATAACAGGTGTTTCCAAACTGAAAAAGTATCGTGAGTGGTAGAAAATTATAACTGAATTCATAAAATAATATTCTGAGTGCGACAAATACTATAATTTATAAAGAACTTACGTTAACTAAACCAAAATAATGTTCATTTGGTGGAAATTGATCGGCCCCGATGTCTCTTTCCAGTTGTGATATATTTGCTCCCTGAAATATAAATAGATATTTCCACATTGAAGTTCAAAATTAATTTACTATAGCTTCGAAATCTTTATAACATCCTCAACGAACTTTATATTCATTTAATTTCAATTTTAAAGTTATGAAACCAAAACTAAATTTACTAATAATAATGTTATAAAATCGTTTACTAACATCTTCGACTTTCAAAAATCTGAACTAAATTGCATTAAAATTCACATAATGTGAAAATAATTTGAAAAATGTAGGTAACGACGAAAAGCGAAAAAGCGCAAATGTAAAGCAGTTTCTTATTGCTTGTAACATTCAGCTACTTTTGTAAATTTAGATTCAGAAATATCAATTTCGATAATCCAATAAAAAATTATAAGTATCTGAACTACAGCTAATCAAACACTTCACGTAATATTTCAAAATGTAAATAAAACTGAAGTTTCAAATGAAAAAACAGCATTCCAAATTGCGAAACAATCTTAAAGAAAGTGTTGGGTATTAAAGTAATTGCAACGCAATTAGAGTTCAATTTTCTAATAACTTACCATTGTACGATTAATTAATCGCAACAAGAAGAAATGAGAAGGTGTACAATCAACATTTCATTAGAGAATAGTATCATCTTATTAATGAAAATTATAACCGAAAAACACCCTTGAGAACTCTTCGCTCAGGTGAATATTGAAGCTTGGCATTTTTTATTACTTTCGGCGAAAAGTAGCAAACAAGAGACAAACGGATAAAACAAGCGAAGATTCCGTCTCATTAATTTGATCTCAAACTCGCAATTAAAAACGTGACCACTGCAAATCAACATCCAAGGAACGACCATTGGCAACCATATACTCGGCGATTTTTTGAGATAAGGAAGATAACCTCAAAACATGAAAAACTTGAATACATATATCTGATGGATCTGATGTGATCGAATGACAACTAGCAATCGATTATTCTCATAGTACTCTGTGTGATTTTGTATTAGCAATTAGGAAGTTTCTACTTTGTTATTGGGGGATTCCGATAGGTCTTGACCGTAATTGGTAGATTCAAAAGAATCATTTGAACCGTTGAAATCAGTCCAAATATTTGTCTTTGATGTTTGTTTATTACGCTTTCCTCGTCTGTAAATTTTATTTTATGGCAAACTTTTTTATTTATGATTCTATATTTTAAAACATTTTGAACATAAAAGGGTCAAGAAGGAAATATTTGTGAGATATGGAAGAGTTTTTGAAACTGAATTGGTAAATATAGTTTTTTTTTAAAAACATAACCTCAAAAATTTTGGATTTTTATTTAATTTATGTTAGCCATGATACTCATGATAATTTTAGATATCTACTAATTCTTTATAAAATATAAGGCAGTATAAGTTTGAGATTTACAAACCCGATGTGTTTTCATGTTACTGTCTTTATTATCGAACGTAATTTTCCGAAATTTTTTTAGATATGATTTATTTTTGTTTTTATAATAATTCAAAATATTTAAGAATAGGTTATTTATTTTTAACTATACTGCAGTGTTTCATCTTATAATGATCATTATATAAATTCCATTTTTTTAAATTAAAATTAAAACTACAGTTTATGGTCCCTGTATGTCTATTAGTTTTACATTAAAATTAATATAAATATGATTATAAACACTTGTGGAAACAAATTTTTAGAAATTCGAAGAGTTTTTAATAATTTAACAAGTGATTACAAATTTGGACAAAAATTTACAATTGTCACGATACTGTGTTTTAGTATAATTTATTGTAAAACCACACTTTCACCAAGGCACTATACATTCTAAATAAACAAAATTATTATCTCAGGACTCCGAAACCAGAAGATATGATTCGCGACCGTTTTATAAGTGAAGAACGATTAAAAAACGAAAGTGCAACGCTTCGAATTTTGCAAGGAACGTTCAACAATCCATTTCAACATATGAGAACACAAAACGGTGACAACAATAAAAACTCCAATGAATCAAATGCACAGGTTTTCAAAAACGAAACCCTAAGCAAACAAAAAGTTTTAAATTCACCCAAAAATAATCAAGGCGAAAATTCAGGACTTCAGGAAATTCAAAATTATCAAAATATACTTTGAATGTAATTAAACAAAAGAACATAATATTGATGTCAAAAAACTATAAGAACAACAGACTTCAAAAACATTTGCTATAAGCTTAAAACCAATAAAAAAACTTCACTTGGAAATACAAAGTTATACAGTAATATAATATCATATAGACGACTTTATTACAATTTATTTTATTCTAGCAATTCCCTAGGAAAGCTAAATCGCAGTAAACAAATATTTAATACAAGTAGATATGAACAGTAGTCAAAACTTTGACATACTGCGCATAGCGCTATTTTGCATTCATTCCACATTCTCAAGCAGCTGTTCTGCTAGTTTTCTCTCTCAAGATTTTCCTCCAAATCCTCCCATTAAGTTTCCTAATCCGCCTGCGGCTCCCTGCTGCAATTGTTTCATCATGTTTTGAAGTCCTGACATACCACCTGAAAAAATGCAGTATTTTAAATTAAAAGTACTTTAAATAATGACTACCTTAGTTTTAAAAACTCAATTCAGGGCAAAATAAAACTGTCACTATACCCATTTGATGTAAAACGCGAGGATCCATCATTTTGGCCATCTGTAGATTGAGTTTTGCCATTTGTGATGGATTGACGTTTTTCGTCATATCTCCTCCCTTGAAAAAACCTTTGATACCTCCCATTTTCTTCACAACTGCAGCAAACTTTGTATATTGTGCGATTAATTCTTTTACTTCTTTCTCCGTAACCCCTGATCCCTGGGATACCCTGATAATTCTTCCGGGTTGTTTAGTGAATAATTTCGCACCATCTTTATCATCTAATTCTGTAATAAGATAGAAAAGCAATAGTTATTTATATGCGTAGACTACACGTTTTATTTTAATCTTTATGATTTTTTATTTACAATTTCAGTCACTACTTGAATCTAAAGGTATTATTTTGTATTGGTTTAGAAAATTTTCATTCTCTACATTTAATATATTATTCAATTTTAAATTATTTGAGGTACAGAGAACAAACCTGCATCGTTCATGCTATCCATCATAGTCATCAGTCTTTTTAGTCTTGCCATAGATTCCTGTTCTGTTCCTTTTGTCATGAAGTCCTGACTGAACCCAGGAATCATTCCCTGAATAACGAATAATATTTTAATTTACATCAATCACTAAAACAAAATATTTATAAACATCACCTGTATTTTAAAAATTGTATGAGTTATAAAACTTGAAATACCATGATTTGTGAGAAAGGGCCCATTTTCATGATATTTTGAAACTGTTCGTACATATCTCGTAATGTGAAATGACCATGTTTAATTTTTTCCAATAACTCTTCATTATCATCGAGATTTAATTCGTTAACTCGGTCGATTAAACCCTCGATATCTCCCATTCCCAAAAGCTTGCTAATAAAGGGTTTCGTTTTGAAAGGTTCTAAATCGTCAATGTGCTCTCCGGTTCCGACAAAAATTACAGGACTTTGTGTTGCTGCAACTCTATAATAAAATATTTAATTTAAAAATTATTTCTAGTATAATAAATATTTTTGAATTTAGATAATAACTCAGTACTGACGCTGAAAGTGCTCCACCTCCTTTAGCGTGACCATCTAATTTTGTTATTATAATCGATCCAATGTTTACGCGATCTTTAAAAGCTTTCGCTTGAGCTTCACAAGCTTGACCTATCGTTGCGTCCATTACAAAAATTATATTATCTGGTTTCTAAAAAAAAAAATAATCTCATTAAGTTTACAAGTATTAGATTCACGACGGTAAGAGCAAATGTCAAGTACTCTTTAAAAACTGCACTATCAAAATATTTCACTTACTACTGCATTAGAAACTTGTAACATTTCTTCGAACAATGACTCTTCTTGCTTGTGTCTTCCACTCGTGTCCACGATTATGATTTCGTAGCCTTCTTTCTTGAACATTTCTACACCATCTTGAGCTATTACTACAGGATCGATTTCCGTATAACTAAAATTAAAAATATTTTTTATTAAGAAAAACTTTAAATAAGCCCTTAAATTGTTTATAAATTACCTTCCATAGAAAGGTATTCGTGCTTTCGTGGCATTTTGTTTAATTTGGTCGTAGGCACCAGCACGGAATGTATCAGCACAAACTAAACATGCCTTCCAATTTTTCTTAAGATAATGGTAGGCAAGTTTTGTACAAGATGTCGTTTTACCGGAACCTTGCAATCCTACAAACATTATCACATTGGGTCGACCTTTTACAGGCTGGTATGCTTTGACTCCAGGATCAATCAACTAAAAATAAATATTTATTAATCAATTATTTACGATGATAAAGGTATAAATAATAATTGATTAAAGACTTTAATGAATAAAAAACATTGTTTCAAATGTTTAATTAAAAATTCAAAGTACAATCTCTGATAAAAATGTGTTTTTGCAAAAAATACAACAAACCATACGAATTTGATAGTTCTAACCTTTTTTAAAAATCTTATAAAACTTTCTGTAATTCTTTACAAGTTATAACAATTTATTATAAAACATCTGCACATCTTGTAGAAAATTATAATAAATTGCAGAAAACTACAAAAAAATTTACAAGCAAATAATTGTTTGCTAGATTGCGATCAATTTTAAAAAATTTACCAAGTAATTACAAACTTCTGAAAAAAGTTACAATTATCATATTATTGAGTTTTAATTTTTAAAGATTTTACCTTGACGAGTTCTTTAAACACAGCACTTTGTATCATTCGTCTTTTATTAAGACCACCTGCCATGTCGTCAAAGTCGATAACTTGTCTAACATTTTCTCGTAATTTTTTCACCAATCTAATGTTAACGTCAGCTTCAAGTAATGCCGCGCATATTTCTTTTAGCATAGAATTTAACACCTGCATAACAAAAATGGAAAAAATTATAGAAAAAGAAATGGGAACCCATTAGAGAAATATATAATAAATAATACAATTTCGAATAATTAGACGTTAAATTATTTCAGGAATAATACATATATCTAATTAGGAAGTCTGATATATACACGGTAATGAAAAAATAATAAAACGTTACATTAATTGTACACAACCATTTTTTAAAAAGCTTAGAAATACTTTTCAACACGGGAAAAATTCGAAACAAAAGGTTAAGAAATAACAAAATTGACAGTTTACTTCGGAGTTGTTTAATGTCAAATTTATAATAATTATAGAAATTTAATTTTCAAAGATTCTTTCTTTATAATATTAAGAATTCTAAGTATGAATTGGTCTGAAAAAGTCACAAGAATGTGAAGAAAAAAGTTATTACTCCAAAAATTCTCTCATGGTTTTACTTATTTAATTGGAATCGTTTGACAAGACAAGAAGTAAGGTTATAATCACAAAAACAGATATAAATGATGCAGTCAATTTAAAGACATTTTTTAAGAATCTTTCATAAGAAATATCTTGTAATCCAAGACTAAAAATCGAATATAAGAAATAACTGTGTTTTTCAAGAATCCATCTGTTTACAAATTCCATAAAAGATAATTGCTAACTCACCTCCTCATTTATCACAGTCGCATTATTTAAAGATCGCAAAGCGGACGTAATTTTACGCCCTAAATCTGCTAACACCATTTTTCCTGATTAAGAGCACGTTTTCTTTAATTTTTGACACTTAAAGAGGTGAAAAAAATTCTTTTTGAACAACTCTTCTGCTCCAAATGGCTGGTACACTCGCGTAAATTGTGTGCGCGTGTTTCTGTGTATAAACCTAATGCATAAAAAATGTAGAAGGAAAACCTTATATGAAATATCAGATATATTGGTACCATTAACGCTCGTTAGAATCGCACTTTTGGTGCAATTTATTATAGTGCATTTATGGTACATTTATACCTCTGTCTGCCTGACCGGTGCGGACAGAAAATACATAAGAGTAAAGGAGACAGACAGTGTAAAATTGGACAAAAAGAAAACGTCTGTCTTTTTTGCTCTTATGTATTTTCTGTCCGCACCGGTCAAAGTGAAATCCCACGACAGCAGAAAACGGACAGCCAATTACAGAAGATCTTTAGATTTCTTTCTTCTTGAAGGTGTTCTGTAATTAGCTGTTCGTTTTCTGCTTTGCGTTTTCTGCAGTCATGGGATGGAACCTTCAGGTAGGTATACATTGTACCATAGTTTTAGTCAGCCCCCTGAATCTTGCCATCAAATGCATAAGAAAAAAATTACGTGAAAGTTGACTGCCGCCGGTGGCGGCGCTGACCGGTCATAGGCCCTAGATTCAAAAAAATGCATGGTAAAAAGCATAAATATTTAATTTCGTCCTAATAAAAACTATTTTATCGCATTTTCTTATACATGACAATAATCTAATAAGATCCAGTGATCCCAGAACGTGGGAGCTGGCGGCCCCCATCATAGATACCTCGAGCTCATTCTGTCTTCCTCATTCAACCAACCTATGGCAGTTGAGCGAGGAAGAAGCCATGAGCTGGTGGGGTCTATGGTGGGGGCCGCCAGCTCCCACGTTCTGGGATCACTGATAAGATCTTTATATTTTTTAGAAAAATTTATTCTCTTCAAAAAGGTTAAGAAATTCACTTTAGGCAAAAATATAATTTCCAAATTCTGGCGGGAATTGCATTATTTGTGTCATGTTCTTTATTTTATAATTGTTTTGAGTTAATTTGAATATGAATACTAATAATTAACATCATTATTATGAAGTTACAATAAATATAATATAGTATATACACTATATATTACTACTGTAATTAAATGAAACTTTTTTAAAAATATAAACATTTAAAAAATACTATTTGGAATTTGAACTGATAATTTGTTAATATTATACTACGAAATAAATTATTAATTAATGAAATATATTTAAAAAACCTGAACTTATATTCTTTTTTAAAGTCCAAAACTTTATTCTAATATCATAATTGTTAGAAATCAGAAATTTTTTTCCACACCAACACAATCCAATCTTAACAAGCTCGCATTAACTTCAATTCAGAATTTTAAAAAATATTCTTTCTCATCTCTTTTTTTTATTTCAGTCACTTTCATTTATCTATTTTTTAACTTCTATCACACAAAATGTTTGCAACTGAATTTATTTGCGATAAGTATTTGAGAGACATTTTTTGCGTTGCAAAAGAAATTCATTGCACAGGTAAATACAATTGATTAATATTGAGACATTAATCTTTAATATATTATGTAGTTAATTATGAATATCTCTATCAAATAAAATGTTTTATTTTAAACTAATTAAGAAAATAAACAATATGTTTAACGTACTTACTCTTCCCAAAACTTTTACTCCATCGGGCGCATAGGTTAACCTCTCTTGAAGAATATCTTCGGGCTTAAAATGCTTTTCGCAAATCGCATGACCTGCTTTTAATTTTATATCATCCCGAAGGATAGCAATTTGCCGTAATTCTATTGTATTTTCATCTTTCGGTACAATGAAAAAACGAACTTTATCGGAGCAAGACTTTTATCCGGATTTACACCCAAAACAAACACATTTTACCATTTTTTGCACCAATTTTTTTAGACATTTGTTTCTAGACTCGCGGAATTCATCTCAGTATCGTTCAAGAACTCGAAAATTTGAAAATTTACAGGGAAAAGCTTAAAAAACTACATTTTATAATGTGATTTTCGTGTTAGTCGGCCCAATGAACAGTCAGCGCCACCATGGCGCCAGTCACAATTCATGTCATTTTCAACTCAGAGATGCAGGGGGCTGGTTTTAGTTGCCCAAAGTTTCAATCTCCCATAAAGTCACCAGAAGTCACTATATTTGAAAAGCAGTGTTTGACGAAGATTATGAAAGGAATGCGTTGGCAAAAATTGCAAGTATATATCAAATATAGGCGGTAGAGAGCGCTTCAGGGAAATGTACAGGAATCCTGCATCTTGCAATTCTCGCAGTTTTTGCCAACACATTCCTTTCATAATCTTCGTCTAACACTGCTTTTCAAATATAGTGACGTCTGGTGATTTTATGGGCAATTGAAATTTTGAGCAACTAAAGGAGGAATTACACCTCTGCATGCAGGCATTATGCATGCAGGTTACCATGGTAACATATTAGTGGGAAAGAAACAGGAAAATTTTCGGTATCTTTCACTCTTGTATGTTACCATGGTAACCTGCATGCATAATGCCTGCATGCAGAGGTGTAATTCCTCCTTAAAACCTGACAATGTATACCTAATTACCTACCAACCTTCAGGCAGACAGAGGTATAAATGCACCATAAAGTTGCAGACATACCTCGTAAAGCAAGCATTTTGCTTGCTTGCTTGCGCAAAAACTTAATAGAGTGAAAGAGATGGAGAATATTCTGTTTTTCTCACTCTTGTGGGGTTTTGCGCAAGCAAGCGAGCAAAATGCTTGCTTTTCGACGAGGTATGTGGTATGTCTGCACGTGGTCTGCACAATAAGGAAATGCCAGGAGGGTTACCACTTTATACATAAAATTGGCATTTCGTAAATAAATTAGCTTTTTACAAAAAAAATGTCCATTTCAAAGCTTGTTAATAGCGAAATTTTAAATAATAATAATTGGAAAAAACCGAAATTTTCTAGAATAAATGATGTTTAAAATATTTCTCTAACCTATATTTTACACGGAAGTTACCTAAATATTTACGGAAACCTTACAAAATGTATGTATGTAATTGCAGTAGGCCTTCTCATTTATGTATAAAGCCACCTGCCACATTTGTACCTCTATTGGAAAATGTTCACTTTCTCGCTGTACTACATCACGATTCCATAAGTTTATATCATTCTAGCCATTTTACTTGAAAAATATTTAGAAAGAGATAAACTTTTGGTATTGACATGCAAAAAATATTCGAAATATTTGAAGTTTTCTTCACATGCGCTCTAGCGTTTCTTTCAGGGTGTTTTATGTTCATCTCTAATAACGAGTTTTTTTTCGTCCTTCGCATTTACACATTAATTGAGCTATCGAATTGAAACTCTGAGTAATTAGGCAAAAACCTTAAGGAATTTTCATCTGCTCCTAAATATGTATAATTATAAACCATTTTAAGAAGCAACCATATGAAAAAACCAGAATTGGAAAGACGAAAAGTATTGGATAAAGTCACGTCAATGACATGCATTTAATTAAAATATACATAAATATATTGATGAATGCTTAAAGCACTAACAATCTCCTCAACTATCTCAATAAATAACGATAAAAGTTATAAAAATTACGTATATGTAATATAATTACGATTTCAAATATCCCGCTAAAATTACTAGGGACATACTTTTTCTCTTGCCTCTAATTTATGTAAAAGTCCCTACATTATATGTATTCTTTTAAAATAACAGCGAATTAAATTTAATTCTTACTCAAATTTGACTAATGGTACAATTGTATACATTTTTTAAATGTAAGATTTATAAAAATGATTATAAACTCCACACACGACCTTAAAAAAGAAGAAAGAATATTCATTTTATAGAAAACTTTTGTTTGAAGAGATTTGCAGCACTGGTCACTATTGACGCTAGAGACGGTTCATTTCAGTTTGAAAAATGAACGTTATTTATTTTGTTTATTCTCAACGATAACTTGGGATGGATTTAGTGCAGTTTTGTGAATAAATCGTGATATGTGTTTTAGAAAAAAACAGTGCCATATTTAATGCAGTCAACGATTAAATTTGATAACGGACATTGAACTTTTCACAGAACAGTTTGTTCCATGCAAAAGATCAGTTACATCGATTTGTGAGTAAGGTATGACATTTCCTTTCAAAATAAATTTTTGGCGCGTTTTGAATAAGAAAAAGCATGTTTAGTCAACGTTTCTATTCAATCAATTTTCATAGAATGTGTGGGGGAAAGAAAGGTGCTTTTATTTCCGTCTTGGTTAAGCAAAATCAGAACTTGAGAGAGGCACATGGGCGGAACGTGTTCACGTTAAAAACAGCATCAGCAACTTTTTCTTATATTTTTATACATTCGTGAGTTTTAGTTCAAAGTTTTAGCTATGAAATTAAAGGTCCCCTAGTTATTAGAACATTTTCATAAGTAATTTTCTATTTTTTTCGAACTTCAAGTTAGTATTTCGCATCACAGATTCCGTACACTTAACCGGCTTATTTTAATTAATTTTAATATTTGATTAAATAAACAAGGCCCCAAAATAATTTCATTTGTCATAAAATATATATTTAAAAGAATATTTCAATTATAAGAGCAGGAAAGGTTTTGAATTTACTGCGAAATAAGAAACTGAGACGTCAGAATTCAATATATCATTTAATTCCTATCTGCTTCAATGTAAACTTTAACTGTTATTTAAAGAAGATCTTGTAGTTAATTCAAATGAAAATTCTGGTAAATTAATTTTCTAAAATTGTTAAGAAATTCTTAAAATCCTGGATAGATTATAAGATTGATTACAGATCTTGCAAATCACGATTTATTTTTGATTCTTTGTTGAAATATCAGATATAGATTTTTTAAAAATTTTAATCGCTTTTTGAAAAAATATTTGAAAATTACGTTTTCTTTCCTGTATATTTAGTAAATTCCCGTCATATTTTAGACTCGAAAACATACATTGAATTTGACTATTAATCTATGGAATTAGCCTGATTTCTAATTATGTTAAATAATGCTTATAGATGGAATCTCGACTACCAAAGCCAAAGATAAACTTAGTAAAAGCAAAGAGTACTTTATCAGTCGCAGGAGGTTCAAAAATTCTAAAGACAACTGGCAACAGCACTTTGGCATCACAAAGTACATCAAATATAACGAATTTATCAAGCATGTCGACGGTATCAAGCAGTATAAAAAATACAGCCAGTACGAGCAACATACACAATAAAAATGGTAGTGAGAATCAGCCTCCCAAGGAAACAGGAATGCTTCGCTCCAAGACTATGTCGACGATTCTTCGACAGAGGCCTACCCTGAAAGCCCCTGTGAAGAGGCTAGGAACTGCCGTCAATGCCATCGAAGTGAAACGACCTAATCTTACTCAACGAGTGGTTAATAAACCTACGGTTACCACAAATAATGCAAAACCTCCACCTAAACCAGTAGCTAAGCCACCGGCAAAATCCGCGGCTAAACCTCTCGCTAAATGGGACCTTAAAGGACGGTTGGCCTATACTGTCGAGGAATTAGCAAGTATCAAGGACAAAAATAAAGAAATGTCTACCAAGTACAATGAAATGCAAGAAATGTTGCAAACTCTTCAAGAAAGCGAAAGCTTCTGCAAAGCCAGGGCTGAGGAATTAGAATGTTCAAATAAAAAATTGAACGAAGATTTAATAAGCTTAAAAACAGAGCTTGAGGAATATCGCAGCAAGAATGAGGATTTAACAAGAAACCTAAAGGAAATAGAGGAAAAGTACAACAACGTTTGTGAGTCCTTGAAAGAATATAAAGAAAAAAGTAGTCAGCAGGAAGATATTCTGAAAGATCAGAAAATCAGGCTGGAAGAATATGATGGTAATCTGAAAGCAGAACGGGATAGGAATGAGAAGTTGACTACGACAAATGAAGATTTACAAATATTAGTTCATAGTATGGATAAAGATCGGAGGGTTCTTCATAATGCTATGCAAGAAATGAAAGGCAATATTAGGGTATTCTGCCGAGTGAGGCCCACGATTCCGAAAGAGACTTCAAAACCGTACGTTGATATATATATTTATTTATTATGAATTTATTTTTCATATAAATATAGAAAATTAAATATTAAGAATGACTGTTTCTGATTTCAGATTATGTTATATTAATTACCTTGACGAATGTACTATAGAAGTTGGACGAGGAGAAGGTGGGGAAATCGGCTGTGGTGGTAAAATACGACAAAATCGTCAAGAATTCCAATTTGATAAAGTTTTTCCTCCCAACACAACTCAGTCGGACGTATTTGAGGAACTATCGTTGCTTGTGCAATCAGCTTTAGATGGTTATAACGTTTGCGTTTTCGCTTATGGCCAAACAGGATCTGGAAAAACTTATACAATGGAAGGTTATCCTGGAACGGAGGTAGAAGGAATGATACCAAGGACTGTAAGTTATATTTTTGTCATGTACTAATTTCGTTTCACTTGATTCAGTCTGAGTATTAGTCTCACAAATTTTCTTTTCCATAGGTGAGACATATTTTTAACGAAATGAAACAATTTGAACTGCTCGGATGGCAATACAGAATTGAAGCGAGCTTCCTCGAAATTTATAATGAGCATATAGTGGATTTATTGGACTCCCAGCCTAAGTTGCTTGAAATACGCATGGCTGATAGTAAAGGAAATGACTTGTACGTTAGCAATCTTCGAGTCGAAGAAATTCACAGTCCTGAAGAATTACACAATTGCCTACTTGTCGCCCAACAAAACCGAGCTGTAGCAGCCACACATTCCAATGAAAGGTGAATATTTAATTTAAATTCCATCTCCATCTATTGAACAATTTATTCAATGTTTTATAATACAGGATAGTCTAGTGAGTAAATTACTGATTTTAAATTAGAATCAAACAGTTTCAATTTGTTTTATACTAATTTAATATTGTACAACTAAACTTTGGAAAAGCCATTGCTTCATTTTTAATATTTTAATAGCTATTAATTTTATTATTCATGTTTTCAATTTCTGTCCTGGTGAAGTAAATAATTTTCTTACAATATGTATGAAATAACAGTAGTAATATTTTTTATAGAGGTATTCAATCATGTTTTTCATGCTCGAATTTCTTATGGTATTATTTTCAATGATAATACAAGAATGATTCTTTCTTACATATTGTAAAAAAACATTAAAGGCAAGTTAATAATGACTAAATCAGAGTGCAGCGTAAACTGGACAAAATACCTTTCATATACCCATGTTTAAATCTTCTGCAATTTCGTGCAATGATATATGAAAAACAATCTACATAAGTAAGTACCCACTGGACGACACTGCAGCTTGTTGGAACGGGAATTTATTTTTAAATTTAATTTATAACTTTAAACCAAATTTATTTAATTTAAAAAAGTTTAATAACGGAATAAACATTTTTTTTAGATCGTCAAGATCGCATTCAGTCGCTCGAATTAGACTAATTGGCAAGCATACCCGAAAGGATGAAATGTCGATAGGCAACCTCAATTTGGTCGATTTAGCTGGTTCTGAGCGATTGAAAGGAGAGGAAGCCGCGCGGACAACCGAGACAAAAAACATCAACAAGTCGCTCTCAAATCTTGGAAACGTTATCTTGGCTCTTCTAAAAAAGCAGGATCATATACCCTACAGAAACTCGAAGCTCACTCATCTCCTAATGCCATCTTTAGGAGGTAATTCGAAGACGCTCATGCTTCTGAACATTTCACCTTTGGATGAATGCTTCAACGAAACGCTAAATTCCTTACGATTCGCCAGTAATGTAAATAATTGTAAAACTGGTACCGTCAAGAGGACTAAAATGATGCTTCAAACCTCATCATAATCCGTGTTCGTTAAAATAATTTACAGCTTCGGACTGTTTTCAGACAATATTTTTTAATGCATAATGATTGCTTCATTCAAACAACAGCCACGGTTTGTTTAGAATCTTAAGATATTTTTACTGATTTATAGACTACCTATAATTTACAAATTTCTATATCTTTTTTTATCGTTTAAAATATATTTTGTATAATCCAAGATAGAAGTAAAGACTTAAAGTAAGAAATTACTGACTCGGCAGTGATAGAAATCACTTTTGTTTATTGTTCTTTATTTTCCGTCAGTATCGCTTTCTAATGAGATTGCGCTATTTCTGAAAAGAAGTCTAATATATCTTGAACTGTGAACTCTAACGTCACCATACTGTCTGGGTAACACCGGTGAATTAACTCCTCAATGTAAATGTACTGCGCTATAAACTCGCCCTGCATTTCGCGCCAGACGACCTGAATAACATATTTTAAAGTATTTTAAATAATAACCTCCATATTATATTTCAAGCTCTTTATTTTTTCTCTGAATATTACCTGTAGTAAATTTTCTTCCTCGCATAGGTGTTTCTCCACCTTTCGATAGAGATGCTCGAGCCCTTTTTTCACTTCCCGTGCAGGATACTCTTTTAAAACCCTTTTTAATTCCTGCTTGCTAAAAGCCATTTGGTAACTTATTTCAGATTCTTTCACGCCTGTGCTCACTTTAGCTTGAACTCCTTCAAAAAAAAACTAAAATCTTTTTGTTAATTTTATAGAAAAGGGGAATTATTTGATAATTTTGATTGATAATTACATTAAGTTTTTCGAGAGGTCTTCCGAAATATTGAACGACGTAAGCTCTGAGTGCGTCCTGATATTTTTGTTTCGCTTCCTTGCGTTCGTGATCCAAAACGTGAATTTTTAATTGGGAGAGAAGGTCATACAAATGATGAAAATTTTCTGTGAAAAAGAAATTTTAATCAGAAATTTTAAGAAAATCAGATTATTCAGTGCCTGAAAGAAAAAAAAATAACGTACCCATTTTGACGACTTCTTGTGGCGTTTTATGGTGCTCGCCACTGTGAATTATAATCGCCTCGAACATAGTGCCAATTAGTTTCGTATACCACTTTTCTAGATCTACTTTCCTATCAGAATTGCGAAAAATATTTTCAGTGATTCTAGCAAAGGGACTAAAGTTTTCTACGTAGGGCAGGATACCGCATTTGTGTTTTCGATTTACTTTAGTATCTCGAAGGATTGACTGCTGCTGCACCTGCATAAATTTATCGAAAGCTCTTTTAACCTGGACGAGGGCAGATGCAAACGTCATTGAGAGAAATGATCCCGTATCCTGGGCTGACATCACATGTTGCGAGAGACGGACTAAGACGTACATGCACCAGCTACAAAATATTGGATTCAAATTTCAAATTACAAATAAAAATAAAAATCTGTACCACACATGATTGATTTAAGTTTCTTACAAGCTATCTATTTTATCCAAAAATGAGATAAAGTTGTTTAATTCAGTCTCGAGAGAAGGAAAGATAACCGCCATCGTGGCTCGAACTTCTTCATTCACTTGCCGCTCTAATTTTTTACTTGTCGTTGAACTTGCAGATTCTGGACTCACAGCTCCGTTGCTAACACTGTCGCTATCGTCTATCTCTAAACCCTGTAAAATAATTAAACAATTTCATTAATATGCAATAATAAAATAAACATAAAATACCTTTGAAGCTGGAAGCACCGAACTTAATTGAAGAAAAGATACGCAAAAGGCTTGTTCAGCAAAGCAAACTGGCTGCAGTTGAGATAAAACACATTCTAAAATTGAATCCAGAAGCGCCCCATCACCTTGCGGCGCCCAAACATCACCACTTAAAAGACAAATTGGAGCTGCACTGATCAAGTCCTCTACCTTCTGTTCTTTCGATTTTGATGTACTTGCTGGATAAATAATCATAATTTATTTCAGTTATTCA
This sequence comes from Diplolepis rosae, assembly GCA_030998225.1. Lineage (NCBI taxonomy): Eukaryota > Metazoa > Arthropoda > Insecta > Hymenoptera > Diplolepididae > Diplolepis > Diplolepis rosae. Next base: position 18,662,241 of record JAPYXD010000723.1, on the reverse strand, counting down.
AGTATTATCTATAAAATTTATCTCCTAATTAATTCAGCCCAAAACCATTTTAAAATTCGATCTTACCGTAACAACGTTTGCTAATTAATTTGCTTCTCGCTTCTTCAAAAAAGAACTTAAAATCCCTCTGATATAATTTACTCATCGCATCTGTGTAAACTTTTGTCAATTGAGCAAATGCTTTGTTATCTAATGCCCTTAGCAACTTCATTAATTCTGTATAAGGTTCTAATTCTCGGTGTACTGCTAGATGAGTTGGTAGTGTTAATTCCGCTGTCACTTGAACTTCTCCAATATCGTTGCCCTATTAGAAAAAATTGATAAATTGAAGCAGTAATAAGTGATATTTCCACAGTTAGAGTAATTAGAAAAGTTTATCACTAATATGCCTACCAAATGAATGAAAAGATTATTCAAGTGCCTTGCAACAATTTGTGAGAATTTCACTTTCATTTTATCAAGTTTTCTTCTTTGTTCGACGACGGCACTTAATTTTTCGAGACCTGGAGGCAAAGGAGCTGTTATTGCTTTTAAAAGAGCAACTCCAGCAAGACGAAGTTCCTCTCGATTTCCAGGGAGCTCCGCTTCATTAAGTGATGTTTGATGATTTTCGGGAATCTTTAACTGAGTCTATGGAAAGATTTTTCTCAGAGTTAAATTTATAAATTGAAACCATTTTATATATTTAAATAATTTTTTTTTTAACTTCAAAATTATCCAAAACTATTCACAAAATATTTGAAATGTTTCAATATTTTAAGAAAGACTTAAGATTATAGCTGCAACTTTATTCATAAAAAATATATTAGTTTGTCAATTATTCTAGCTATATGAAATTTGGCTTACAATTACTGCGTCAAGTTGTTCAAGAAGAAGTCTTGCATTCAAATTAGCAGTATGTATGGCCTGATTTTTTTGACCAACTCTTGCCATTGCTTCTCTAATTCTTCCTAAAGCTTCGTCATAGACACTTAAACGTTCCTCAACCACTGAAGCTTCAGCAATCGCTGCCTCTATTCCGTTCATTAAAAGCGTAACTTGTGGCTCAGATGCCAACACCGACTGTACATTTTCCTATGTAGAAGAATGCAATTTTTAAGTTTAGTTTATTATGTTCAAACCGTATGCAAAAAATCAAACTTCGCTATGTTATGAATTAATTAGGCATATTTACTTCACTTCGTTAAACCCTGCAGGTATTACTCCCACTAAAATTGTGTGGAAAGGGATATTATTTTTCAACTTCTGTAATAAAGAAGCACTTATCAAAAAAATGTTATTCGGGAGAATACGTTTTATTATGCAAAAGAAATAAAATTGAATAATAAAATTATTTAAATAGAAAAATCAGTCAAAATTAGTGAAATTTGTTGTTTAATTTAGTTTCTTTTGCATAATAAAACTTATTTTCAGAAACAAATTTTTTTGATAAGTTCTTTATTGCAGAAATTAAAAAATAAGATCCTTTCCCATACATTTTTAATGGAAGAAATACTTCCAGGATTGAACAAAGTAAAGTTAGCTGTTTATGAAAGTAAAAATGGCTAATAATAATTAATTTTCACTTTAATCTAATTTCATAATTCACCCCATCCAAAATGGAAAGATCCTTGGAAAGAGTTTCCATAAAATATTCAGCATTAGAAACCGCGTAATCACAGGATTCCATTAGTTTTGCGAGATCTGTTGCCTCCTTCTGGGTAATTGGCTGATACTCCAATGGCAGCGAAGATTCTAACAATCCTGTAAATCGATAATGAATATCAAGAAGAGGAAGGGAAAGCTCAAAATTATAAGCTAACAATAGTACATTACATTTTTAATTTGAAAATCTCCAACATCAAATAATTAAGGAGTTAGGCCACCTTGAAATTATCAAAAATTCGAATTTTATTGCATTATTTTATGCCTTTAACTTTTAGGAATAATTGCAGGTGAGGGGTATCATAAAAAGTTTCTATTTTCAATGTACTTACAGTTTTTAACGTTCATTGAACGATGACAAAAGTTTTTTCTTCATAAAAAAATTATTTATTATGTTTATATTCAGGGCCCTTCTAATATACAATCGGTCATAAACAATACTCTATTTTTTAATTTTCTGAGGCGAAAACTAATCATTCAGTTTATTAAAAAAATTTTTTTCATCGTTCAATGATCGTTCAGAACTGTAAGTTCATCTATTTTCAATAAGTTGATACAATTTTTCTTTTGCGTTTTTCTCAAGACTACTTTTTTTTACACCGGTGGAACGAATATCTGGAAAACTATTCAGCCGATTTACTTCCAATTTCAAACACATCTTATTAATATTATCTTCGATGTAGCACAGACTTTTTTTTATGAGATGTACCATTAATTTTTGATAAATTGTTTGAGTTAAATTTTTTTTTTCAACATCCAATTAATTATTTCAAACTGTTCTCATTTGCATGAAAATCACTGTAAAAGGACAGCACGTAACTCCACCATTGTTAGATACTTTAAAATATTTTTATACAATTTATTAATTCATGTTCATTGTGAATAGTGATCATAAAGAAAAAATTTCGTGTACAATAGTTGCGGAAATAAATCGTTTAATTCTACGAATTTTCTATACCCCCAAAGTGTTTTGATCCCATAAAAATTAAAGACTTCAACTAAAAATTACTAAAAATAAATTTTTTTTTTAAATCTCTCAACGCTTTTATTACTCAAGGGGTTAGTCAACATCTCAAATTCTAGAGTACACACTAGATGAAAAAGATGAGCCCTCTAAATCTCAGTAAAAGTCACCTCTTAAAAAGCAATGAAATGTTTTTGTTTTAAAATCTGTAAAATCTTTTTGTATCAAGTGTACACTCAAAATTCGAGTAATCGACCCCTCGTTAATAATTTTTAATTTGCCTACCAGCATTGAATTTGATACTCTCATCCAATATTCCATCTGTTACACATGAGGGATCAATAAGCCATTCCTTAGGTAAATTTTTGAACTCTGGCCTCTGTGGAAGACTAAATGAGCAAGTATATAAATGGGAAACAAAAGTTTGTTTTTCCTGAGCAGTCATTACGGACCATTTATAAATTTTGTCGATATGTATTTCCATATCTGTTGAATTTTCACCTACACCGTCAACTGTTCTAATATCAGCCAAAGGCCAGGTTTGCTTCTTTTTAAAGACGTTCTTATCGCTCTTTTTTACTTGATGTAAAAAAAAAGAGCCTGGAGTATCGGTGACTGATGTCAGGCATAGAAAACTCGTTTTCTTTTTCTTATATGTTTTTCTTACGCTAGCCACACTTAATATTTTTTCATCGTTAGGAGTGAAGATTTCTCTCTGCAGAGTATGTCTTATTGCTGCCATTGTGACTCTAATTTTATTTTTTAATTGAAGCTATAGGCCTATGGTGAAAATTGAATTACAAGCTAGGTTTATTCATAAATTATCTGAAAGAAGAAAATATATTTTTCCTTACAAGAAAGAAAAATTCGTCTTGAAAATGTGTACTATCAATTAATAAACTAATAGGTTTTTAGTCAAAAATCTTACGACACTAAAAAACTGATTACGTACCAATTGTTTATAAAACTCGGAAATATTTTGTTAACATAACCTACATTTCACTCTAATAAACAGTAAAAAGAAAATAATCGCTTTAGCGATTTTTCAGATAATAGTTTCCTAAGTCACTAAATTTCATTTTCATACACTTATAAATAACTTAAATTAGTTATAAGAATAAACATTCGAAAATGTTGTTTTTAACAATTTGACATTTGACGATTTGACGTCTGATAAGCTTTGAAGTTAACTTCGAACAATTCGATTGTTTAATATCGATAAGAAAAAATGGAAGGCCGTTTCTAACTATTTTCACTCTTCTTCGCCTTAGTCATTTGTAAAAAGGCGTGCAACTTTTTGAAGTAAATAGTCACAATTATAACGTAAAAATGGCTTTACACGTTCCAAAGGCCCCTGGAATGTCCCAGATGATGAAGGAAGGAGCTCGAGTAAGTAGGAAATGTATTTTAACGCGTGTAATGAAAGATTGATTCTTCCGAATTTCGTTTCGTTGCCGGTGAGGTTATAAGCTTCCAGCCATCCCATGCTTCCTATTCATGGCCATAAAAGGGCATAATTTAAGAATTTTTGATTTATTTAACAACCTAATTAATTTAATATTGGATTGCAAGTTTATGGTTCAGAATTTTTTTCAGCATTCAGTTTTTACTATTTTATCGTATTTTCACCAACTTTCCAGTTGCATTATACATATATAATTAAATTTAATACTGGAAGTATCTAGAACTGTAAACTTCATTTATTCACAAAAGTAAAACCAAAAGAATAATACATACCTATATATAATAATAAACTAATCTTTTGTATGATTCTTGAAATATAATGCGTTATGGAAAAACTTTGTTTGGCATACACGTCAAACTTTCTCAATATATTGAGAATATACCTTAAAGTAGACTGTTATTATAACGTAAAGTTTGTAACCTATTATGAGAAGATTCAAAGTCTATATATAATATTTATCTTTTGTTCATATTCATTACAAAATAACCTATTTATGAGTGGTAAAAAAACAAGTAATAGAAAGGATTAAAAATCTCATTTCAAATTGTTTACAAAATATGTGAATTGATCAAATTTTCCAGTACTTTTCTGGTCTTGAAGAAGCAGTTTATAGAAACATAAGCGCCTGCAAGCAATTCTCACAATCCGTTAGGACGGCTTATGGCCCGAATGGAATGAACAAAATGATAATAAACCACATTGAGAAATTGATCGTCACAAGCGATGCAGCCACAATCATCAAAGAACTGGAAGTTGAACATCCAGCTGCGAAATTAATGGTTTTAGCGTCGGAGATGCAGGAAGCAGAGGTCGGAGACGGCACAAATTTCGTCATAATTTTCGCTGGTGCTCTCCTCGAAGCTGCCGAAGATCTCTTACGTCTGGTAAGTTCAGTAAAAGAAGAAACGAAATCCATATTTTCAACTTGAATAATTATAAAATCTTGAAATAATGTATTTTGATTTCTTCCTTTCTAGGGTATTACCACATCTGAAATAGCAGAAGGCTACGAAACTGCTCTGGAAAAGGCTATTGAAATCCTACCCAAGCTGGTCGTCTCTGAAGTGAAAGACATCAAAGACCTCGAACAAATTAAAGCAGGCATAAGAACATCAGTGATGAGCAAACAATTCGGCCGAGAAGATTTTCTTACCTCTCTCATTTCTCAAGCTTGCGTTTCCACCGTCTCGAATAAATCACACTTTAATGTGGATAACGTCAGGGTCTGCAAAATCCTCGGTTGTGGAATTGAGTCCTCGCAGGTAGTGCAAGGAATGGTTTTCAAACGCCAGATCGAGGGCGATATCACCAAAAAGACAAATGCTAAGATCGCGGTCTACACATGTCCAGTCGACATCACCCCCACTGAAACCAAGGGTACTGTTCTTATCAAAACAGCTGATGAACTTATGAACTTCTCTAGAGGAGAAGAATCTATGATTGAGGCGCAAATCAAGTCAATTGCAGACGCTGGAGCTGAGGTTATTGTTTCTGGAGGGAAATTCGGTGATATGGTGCTTCACTATATCAACAAGTACAAACTGATGGCTGTTAGACTTCCGAGTAAATTCGACTTGAGAAGACTCTGCAAAGCTGTAGGAGCTACAGCTCTTACGAAAATTGTAATTACAGAAACTTACTCAGAAAATTGAATTTTAAGAAATATTTAATTAACTAAAGTTCATAAAGAAGTACGAAGAAGAAGGCGACTATCAAAACATCTCCCTTTATTTTTTTTGTTGTCGCCTTGCTTTATCTTTTAATTTAAATTGACATTCGACTGAAATTTGCAATTTATTTTCAGAATTTTTTTATTTAATCATACATATTATTTATATTCATAACTCTATTGATGATTTAGAAATGAAGAACTTGAAATTTGATTTTTATTTTCCAGACGCCTCCGACTTCTGAAGAAATGGGATTCGCAAGTACCGTTCACATCGACGAGTTGGGTGATACAGCTGTCGTTGTTTTCAGTCTAGATGGAAAGGAAAGTCGCATCAGTACCATCGTAGTTCGTGGATCGACGGAAAATTACATGGACGACATCGAACGCGCTATCGATGATGGAGTCAACACCTTCAAAGGCATGACTCGGGATGGGCGATTCGTTCCTGGTGGAGGAGCTACCGAAGTCGAATTAGCCTTCCAAATCGCAGAATTCGCCAATACATTGCCTGGTCTTGAACAATACGCTGTGCGTAAATTTGCAACGGCTCTTGAAGTTTTTCCGAAGACTTTAGCAGAAAGTAATGGTTGTCAGCCGTCAGAAGTTCTTTCCAAGCTTTATGCTTCTCACAAGGAAGGAAATAAAACTTATGGTTTTGACTGCAATGTAAATATTATTAGATTCAAAGACACTCACAGTTTTCTAGTAATTTCTTGAAAATAATAATTTGATAATAAATTACAGGAAGGAACTGGAGAAATGGTGGATGCTGTCAAAGCTGGAATCTTGGACCTCTTTTTAACAAAGCAATGGGCTTTGAAATATGCAGTGAATGCAGCTTGTACAATTCTCAAAGTAGACCAGATAATCATGGCGAAACGAGCAGGTGGCCCGAAACCACGCGCTGGTGGAAATGACAGTGATGGTGAATAATTACCCGCGTCGTAAAGTATTTTAATTTTGTACTTCATGAAGCATTTATTTTGTTTAACTGTTAAAGTCGTCAATAATTCTCCAGTTCAAAAAGAAAGCGTTTGTAACGTTTTATAGGACTCGTTCTAGCACGTAATTTTTATTAAGCTGCATACTTTATGATACCAACTAGCAGTTGACACCGCTTTAAAGTTAATGAATTGATCGAATTTTCATTTGCTAACATCGTTTAGTCCTAATTCACTATATTGGTACTGACTCATATTTGTACGAACATAATTTAGCTACATAAATACTTTTTGTGAGATTCGATGATATTCATTTTAAACCTTTTTTTTTAATAGAGGTTTTTATTGCTATCAACACTTAGAATTTATTTCACTTGAAATTTTTTTAATTCTGTTCAGAACTTCTATTTCAAACATTGAAAAATAAATTCTGCTCCGTAATTCTGGAGTAGAATACATCAAATACAACTTTTCAGGGCAAATTCTCAATTTGATTAGAGAAAATTAGTAGATTGATAGTAATAAATTTAAAAGTATGTATTCATTTGATTTAAAGCCTTAAGAGAAAAAAATATTATAGCAGGTATTGTTGCATTAAAAGCATGTGATACTTGGGAAATTAGCAAATTTTATTGACTTTAGGTTTATACATGTTTATGTGCAAAATAAAGAACATTTTGTTACAAAATTTAAAAATGGTAGAGGAGGTGGAAACGGAAGTAGATAGATAATTTTTTTGTATATCATTTTTAAAAGTTCAATTTTAATAATACTTTTTTTTTCTTATCAATATTAAAGATAGACTATCTTTTAAAAATGTCCTTATATTCATTCTATGTGTAACTAATTTATCTTTCTTTATTTTGTATAAAATTCAAATTGATAACTGGAAATTAATTTTAGAATGTTGATAAACATTCCATCCGACCAATAATTATATTTCTTGACAACAACAAAAAATGCAAGATTAAAGTACTTGAATGTGCCGATTTCATGCAGAATTGACATTTTTGTATTCAAGGTTAGTTTTCGTGTCACGCTCACGGTGGATCATGAATGTCAGGGACGTAAGGTGTCAAATCTACATATGTGATATGTACATGGGGTACATGGAACTCTTCGTTAATCATCGGTTTTTGTTCCATCGTCAGGGTTAGAATTTGGAATAAAATTGGGGAGTAAGTTGCCTGCTGTCAAAAAAAAACAATTTTTAAAGTATTTTTGTCATTTTCGTACATCTTATATTAAAATAACCTAGAATAAGATAAAACTTTGTAGAATCATAAATAATACTCATAATTAATTTTAACGAAATTTTAAAATATAAAGCTTGTGTTTGAAAAATATAGTTTTAATTATATAATGCTATACTCTATAGAAGCATTTAAACTCCAAAATTGCTGAAAACAAATTTTACAACTTATTTTATTGTTAGTTATTTCAGTTATTTCTCTGTTATTTCCAATTATTAACAGCGCAATGTTTAGAGATATAATTTCTTTCATAAGTAAAATTAATTGATGTTCAATATAGACAATGATTCTATAAATAGTACATATTCCGTCAAGAGTTATAATTTCTAATCGTTTTCATTTTGCACCGGATGCCGATGCCGGTCGCGTGCCATCGAATTCTTTCAAGTTCATACGTGAGTGTGTTTGTGATTCGAATTTCTTTTTTCTTTGCAATATGACTGGATTTTCACGTTTTCAAAAATGTGCTCTAGCGGGTTTTGGCGCTTTAAGCGGTCTTGCATTTGTTTATCATAATGTTCTTGGATTTCAAGAAACTAGTCAACAGTCTCAACAAGAATCACCGTTGATATATAAATCGTGGACTACAAATTTCACCCCTTCAGTGAGCTGGGACAGTAACTGGGATAAGTAAGTTTTATTGTTATCGATTTTTGATTAAAAATAAATAGCAGAGTAATTTTACACTGTTATCCGATAAATGCTGCTGATAGAAACTTTCTCAAAGTTTCAAAAAATGTGAGGTTAGAAACAATTCGTTTATGAATATTTTTCATTGGAAATTAAATTGTAATTGACCTAATTTTTCTTTTTGAAAGCAAAATATATTTTTCGATTCTTTATCTCATTTTGAAGTCTAAAATATTACTGAATAATATAATTGATACTCGAAAATTAATCTTTCTATCCCCTACAATGTTCCAGATTACTATTTTTCTCGGGAAATGTGTCATTCTCAATCATTATGGCATCATTTAATTTTAAAATAGAAACAAATTTTGTACTCTGGCATTTTTTATATTTATAATAATTTATTAATGCCCCATAAAAAACTTTTTCTTATAGGCGAGATCCCCAAAGTTTAGTAAAACCTAGAAAAACACGGAGTGCAGAAGACGAAAATGAACACAACAAAAAATATGAAGCCAAAAAGTCCAAAGCAGCACGACACTTACTACTCATCCGTCATGGACAATACAATCTTGATGGTCTCACGGATTCGGAAAGAGTACTTACACCACTTGGTAATAATTATTCTACTTTGAAAATCCGTTAGGCTTGGCTGCAGAATCCCTGAAAAAAATTAATTACTACTTTAAAAAATATTAGTACTGTATTATAGTTTTATCTTTTTTCAACAGTTTAAGTCCAAAATGGTACAAAAATATCAATTTGAAAGTTAACTATCACTTTTATAATGGGAATAAATTATGTATGTAAATAATACCTATCTGCGTTTTCTTGCAATCCAAGTGGACATGTTGAAGTCTGTTTTGAAATTTGTTTAAACACAGTGGAAGATTGTTAGAACATTTTAAAGATCTTTTAAGTAATAATTAATTGCTTTTCATATCTCGTCTAAGGTACTCGATCTTTCTTGAATAACATGAATAAAATAATTGTTCTAATGTTTTTAAGGGAGAAAACAAGCTGAATTTACTGGGAAACGTTTAGCTGAATTGAATTTGCCTTACTCGTTGATTGTCAGATCAACGATGGCTAGAGCTCAAGAAACTTCCATGATTATTGAAAAATTTCTACCTAAAGTAGAAACCAAAAATGACAGTATTTTAGTAGAAGGTCTTCCAATTCCACCCGAGCCACCAATTGGTCGTTGGCGACCTGAATTTTCCGTAAGCTGCATTATTTATTACGCAATTTTTTTTGAACGTTCATAAAATTTGTATATTTCGAATAGTTTTTTCAGGACGGTCCAAGGATAGAAGCAGCGTTTAGAAAATATTTTCACAGAGCGGATGAAAATCAATCTGAGGATTCATATACAATTATTGTCTGCCATGCTAACGTCATCAGATATTTTGTTTGCAGGTTATTAATTTAATGATAATTTCCTTGGAGAATTAAGAAAGTAAACATTATTGCCAGAAAAGGTTGCGTTGCTTACTTTACAACAGTTGATCAAGTTCTTTTTATATTTATTCGAGTAATTGAATTGAGAATTATTATTGAATGAAAAACACGGGAACCGTGATGAGAATGTATTTTCCAAAGTCTCATTGCAAAATTTTGTTTTGTTACAAAAAAGTGAGTGGACTTACAATTTCTGGCGGTAATGTAATTCTACATAACGTATATTTCGAAGAAGAAGATTTTAACGAAGTAACATTTTTTGCAGGGCTTTGCAATTTCCTCCAGAGGCTTGGTTACGAATTTCTCTTAAACATGCTAGCATCACGTGGTTGACGATTCAACCAAGTGGAAATGTAAGTTTGAAATGTCTCGGAGATGCGGGTCATATGCCTCCAGATTGCCTCACAACTAGTTAGTATTTAAAAATACTTATAGTATTTCAAGGTGTTCCTAGAGCGAATTGTATTGATATTTTTGTTATCTTGATGTACAATGAATATGCAAGTTTTTAATGGTTTATTAGGATAATTAAATAAACATATAATTTTCGTTATGAAAAATGCTTATTCATTTTGCTGAATCAAAGATTTGAACATTGTTCTATATAATAACCTAGGAAAGATTCAATGTTCAGATATTTCCATTTGTATTGTAAAAGTAAAAGTCGTATTTGAGGAATAAATAATGTTTATTTAAAATATAGATTTGTCAAACTGAAGCTTTTTTATTTTCGCGCCAATTTGTACTTGCTTTGCAAAGTTATTTTGAATTTAAATAATTCAAATATTACTCATGGAAAACCTATGTATTTTACGTAGTTTCTTACATTTGCGTCTAACAAAAAAAAGATGATAACATGGATAAAACGTACAAAAGTGAAGTTATATGTACGTCTTTGTTTGTGCTGGCAAGCAGTCTGCTGCAATCTGACTTGAAATACGATTAAAAATATTATTTGCGTAAAAAATAAATTCATGTATATATACAATTTTAACTTATAATTTAAATTTCTTTGTACTTTTGAAGAATGCATTGAATAGTGAGTTTTTGGATGGATTCTAATCACAGTTTCGTATTTCCTAAAGTTGATAATATCTATACTGGCATATAAAAAGTTAGCTAATTACAAACCTTTTGATTTTGTAAATTTTATGACGTATTTAATACTTATAATACAATTTTATTGTCGAATTGTGTAGTTCTAATCCATATCACATAAAAATATATCTTTCTCTCATTTATATTTTTTTAATAAGGTTCTTATGCTAGAAAAAGTCTAAAAACTCTTAAAAATTATAATATTCCTAAAATATTTTTAAGAAAGAACTATAAAGGTTGAAACAAAATTTATAACATTCATTCAAATTACTATTGGTTATTTGATCTTTTGTATAACGCCACGTAATTATTTCGAAAATAAATGACAATTCCTGCTAATCTGTTAATAATTTTCATTTAATAGTATATTACGTGCCTAGGCGCACAATGAGGGTTATTGCGTGACGAGCGACAATGCTCGCAGGAGATCGTGCCAATGTACACAATTCGGGAAATTACGAGACTCGCAACAATGCTCGTCACGCAATAACCCTCATTGTGCGCCTAGAACGTAATATACTATTATGTGGCTCCGGTGCGTATACGAGTTTTTATCAGTGTGTCCAGATTTGACACGCGAACGTTACGCACACAACGCCAACAGCAGTATGTACGTGAGAATGGTTGCGCGCGCAGCGTAGTGTGTCTGCTGTTCGCAGTGGTTCTCTGAGTTTTCTCTGGTTGAAGGCTCCTTGTACCTACAGCTGATATTGCGTGCGCGAGGAATCACATGTACGCACTGTTAGCTAAAGTTGTGTAAGTTAGATTGCTATATGAAACTCAACAGTGTGTAGGAGCACTGCTTACAAAATACAAATCGACAGCTTGCTCAGTTTTTATGTTTCTTTCGACTCGCTGGATTCCGCGCAAAAGAGGCGCGAAAGAGATGCCGAATTCGAAATGACGGAAGATATAATTTGAAAACTTAACCCTAAAATCAAAATTTTGTAATGTGTAAAATCTTTTACATGATAGTTTTAATAAAAAAGTGTTAATGAAGGGGTTCAATATTTAAGCAAGTTAATAATTTATATTCCAATTCACATACGAAATTACAATTACTAAACAATTTTTTTGTATAAACTTGATTCGACAAACTTTACTATTGAGTAAAATACTTTAAATAATACTACTTTTTGAAATACATAACATCTTTTACGTGACAATTTCAATATATAAGTGTAAACAAAAGGTTTCTTTTTTTTTTTTTATGAATAAATTATATTTACATTTTCATACGAAATTACTCATTGTGATTCTTTGTTATCAAGTAAAAGTGACCAATATTATAAAAATTAAAATACATTTAAAAAAAGTTTTAGAATACTTAAAAATTTATATATGACAATTTTAATGTATAAATGTAAATGAAAGGTTTGATTATTAAAAAAAGCCAATTAATTATATCTGAATTCGCATGCGAAACTACAAATTGAGATTTCTTTGGTATGAAGATAATTCGACAAACTTTTACTGTAAATTAAAATACTTTAAATAATTTTTTTGAAATACGTAAGAATCGTTTAAAAGATAATTTTAGTATATGCACTGCCATCAGAATTTACAGGTTCACTTGTACTTTCATCTACTGTTAAAGCATCTTCATTTTTATAATAACATATGATGTAAGAGATTTGAGCTATTCCACAAATTTTTAATGATATTTTATTCGAAATAAATATTTTTCCACTTCATATCAGAGAAATCTCAACATGTAATTTAGTATTCAAATTTAAATATATTTGATATTTAAAGAATCAAACTATTTATTCACACTTGGATAGTCTCTAAATCATTTATATCCAAATACAATATAATTTATTTTTGAATAATCAAATATTTTATTTACATTTATTTGATGAAATTGTCATGTAAAGGGTTTTAAGTCTTCTAAAAACTGTTTTGAGGTCCTTTATTCTAAAGGAAATTTTTTGAAATTTATTTCTTACTAGACAAATTTTAAAGTTTAATTTCTTATGCAAAATTAAACATGTTTTTTAATTTTTTATATAATAAAATCTCTTATTCACACTTGTATATTAGAATTTTCTAAAAATAATTTTGGGTAAATAAGAAATTTTGTTTCCAAATAATTGATTATTAAATTTGTAAAATTTATTTTATATTATAAAACTCTTCAGATGCAATTTCATATGAACTTTCAGCAGATATTGCGTGCGCGAAAGTTGTGTAAGTTTGATCGCTATATGAAATCGAAGCGTGTATTAAAGAACTTCTTAAAAATTGACAGCATGCTCAGATTTGATGTTTTTCTCGATTCTATACAAAAAAGGCGCGAAAGAGACGCCACATTTGAAACATATTATTTGAAAAATTAACCTTTTTTGCAATCTTTTGAAAAGTATTTACCTGAAATAAATATATGCAAAATTTTATATAATTTTGGGATGTTTTAAACACTTAAAAAAATTTTTCAGTAAAAATTAATATCAATAAATATTTATGGTTACAAGACGAGGTATAAAAAAATGTTTAGCTTCTTAAATTAAAGCTTCAATCACAAATTTGAAATACTTAAAAAGATTTTAAAAATGTTTATACAATCATTAAAATTTCAATCACAAAATTAGGAGCAAAATTTTTCTCAGTGAAAAAAGATAAAGAAGTCAAGGAAGTTAATTTGAAGCGATATTAAGCAAATATTTTTCATTAGAACTTTTACTTATGACGTAAAATGCTTTCTATGTAGGCAAATACAATTTGTTTGATTATGGTGGGGATTTGACGAATGAGAACTTTTTTTTAGGGAAAAATATTCTCCAAAATTTTACCACATCCAATTGGTAACCAAATAAGTGTTTTACTTTCTTAAAGTAATGAAAAAATTAATTTTAAAAATATGATATAATTACTACTGGAAAGGTACACTATCTTCTGTGCTTAAATTTTGTTTCAAATCTTTTTTCATAAAATCGCTTTTTCACCAAAATGTTTATCCGTCACAGGGGCAATTTTTAACTTTCTTCCTTTATTCTTTTTATAGAAAAAAATTCTCACTCATGAGGACTTCAATCTGAGTCGAAACGTTTGAAAGTATGAAACTTTGAGTTACATTTTTTCCGGACCCTAAAGCCAACTAAGGACATCAACAATTTTTTAATATTAATACTAAGGGTCGATATAAGTTCTGTTCATTATTAATTTTTAGATCAATCAAATATTAATCTTTTATATTAAAAATATAATAATTTTGTGAAAAAATATTTGAAACAAAATTTCCCTAAAAAAAAGTTCTCATTCGTCAAATCCCCACCATAATCAAACAAATTGTATTTGCCTACATAGAAAGCATTTTACGTCATAAGTAAAAGTTCTAATGAAAAATATTTGCTTAATATCGCTTCAAATTAACTTCCTTGACTTCTTTATCTTTTTTCACTAAGAAAAATTTTGCTCCTAATTTTGTGATTGAAATTTTAATGATTGTATAAACATTTTTAAAATCTTTTTAAGTATTTCAAATTTGTGATTGAAGCTTTAATTTAAGAAGCTAAACATTTTTTTATACCTCGTCTTGTAACCATAAATATTTATTGATATTAATTTTTACTGAAAAATTTTTTTAAGTGTTTAAAACATCCCAAAATTATATAAAATTTTGCATATATTTATTTCAGGTAAATACTTTTCAAAAGATTGCAAAAAAGGTTAATTTTTCAAATAATATGTTTCAAATGTGGCGTCTCTTTCGCGCCTTTTTTGTATAGAATCGAGAAAAACATCAAATCTGAGCATGCTGTCAATTTTTAAGAAGTTCTTTAATACACGCTTCGATTTCATATAGCGATCAAACTTACACAACTTTCGCGCACGCAATATCTGCTGAAAGTTCATATGAAATTGCATCTGAAGAGTTTTATAATATAAAATAAATTTTACAAATTTAATAATCAATTATTTGGAAACAAAATTTCTTATTTACCCAAAATTATTTTTAGAAAATTCTAATATATAAGTGTGAATAAGAGATTTTATTATATAAAAAATTAAAAAACATGTTTAATTTTGCATAAGAAATTAAACTTTAAAATTTGTCTAGTAAGAAATAAATTTCAAAAAATTTCCTTTAGAATAAAGGACCTCAAAACAGTTTTTAGAAGACTTAAAACACTTTACATGACAATTTCATCAAATAAATGTAAATAAAATATTTGATTATTCAAAAATAAATTATATTGTATTTGGATATAAATGATTTAGAGACTATCCAAGTGTGAATAAATAGTTTGATTCTTTAAATATCAAATATATTATATTTAAATTTGAATACTAAATTACATGTTGAGATTTCTCTGATATGAAGTGGAAAAATATTTATTTCGAATAAAATATCATTAAAAATTTGTGGAATAGCTCAAATCTCTTACATCATATGTTATTATAAAAATGAAGATGCTTTAACAGTAGATGAAAGTACAAGTGAACCTGTAAATTCTGATGGCAGTGCATATACTAAAATTATCTTTTAAACGATTCTTACGTATTTCAAAAAAATTATTTAAAGTATTTTAATTTACAGTAAAAGTTTGTCGAATTATCTTCATACCAAAGAAATCTCAATTTGTAGTTTCGCATGCGAATTCAGATATAATTAATTGGCTTTTTTTAATAATCAAACCTTTCATTTACATTTATACATTAAAATTGTCATATACAAATTTTTAAGTATTCTTAAACTTTTTTTAAAAGTATTTTATTTTTATAATATTGGTCACTTTTACTTGATAACAAAGAATCACAATGAGTAATTTCGTATGAAAATGTAAATATAATTTATTCATAAAAAAAAAAAAGAAACCTTTTGTTTACACTTATATATTGAAATTGTCACGTAACAGATGTTATGTATTTCAAAAAGTGGTATTATTTAAAGTATTTTACTCAATAGTAAAGTTTGTCGAATCAAGTTCATACAAAAAAATTGTTTTGTAATTGTCATTTCGTATGTGAATTAGAATATAAATTATTAACTTGCTTAAATATTGAACCCCTTCATTAACACTTGTTTATTAAAACTATCATGTAAAAGATTTTACACATTATAAAATTTTGATTTTACGGTTAAGTTTTCAAATTATATCTTCCGTCATTTCGAATTCGGCATCTCTTTCGCGCGTCTTTTGCGCGGAATCCAGCAGAGTCGAGTGTTACGAGCCGCGGAACGTGTGACGAGCGACTATACCTCGCTCGTTCTCCACTAGAGAGCGGCAGCTCTCAGAGACAAACTTTGCGCACTAAAATTTTAAATCGATTAACAAAATAAAAACTAATAATGATGAAATAAAGTAAAATTCTATATAAATGGTTATTTAGGAAATGTGGATGGTAATCGGAATGCATCATCGTTTTAACTACGTTTTAGTTTGAACTTCGAAAGGGAACTTATATTCATAAATTTACAGCTTCGAAAATATTGCGTAGCAAAGTATAAATTCCTTGCGTGAAATATTTAGTAAATATTTTTATCTTTTGGAGTTTGTGCCGTGAGTCGGGGCTTCAGAGAACCTCACACGTGCACGTTAGAATAAGGACCTTATGTACGATAGATTGATAACTTTTGTTTATAATTTAGGTTAGATAAAGAGAGCAAGTCAGATATAAAGAGTCGTAGATTTAGTATGAATGTAGATATTAATTATAATTTATGGCAAATTTTATTTATATCAGTGTCACTAGAATAGGAAACTGAACTGCTTGGAAGCTAAGAGCGACGCATAAACAATTTAATGTAGGTGCTAGAAAAATGTAGATAAGATTCGAAGCGATAGGATAAATGTGACTTGGTTTAAAAACTAGGGTGAGAATTAATTACTTTTCTTGGAACATCGGTCGTGATCAAAAAGAAACATTGATCCCGATATGATATGCACGGTGTGCATCAAAGGGTAGAATAGGTGGGATCGAATTCGAGTATGATTGGCTTGTGTGACTGCTTGATGTGTGAATATGTAAGAAATTGTAACGCAATAATTGGATGATGTGAAGTGTGAGGCGTTTTTCTAATCGCTTGAGATGAAATCACAGCAACGGAGCGGGGGTTGAGAAGCTGCAGACTTGAACTTCTCTTCTCTGGAGCTCAGAACAATTTTTACTACGGACATACAACTTGAAGTGACTATTCGTCGAAGTCACTCCAAGATATCGTTGTTACTTAAAATTATTTGTCTTTTCACGACGCGATCGCGATTAATGTTGTAAATCTGACTTGCTCAGAATTTGATTATTAAATTCTAAATATACCTTCAAGTTGTGTGAACTAAAAGTGTTTGTGTTTATTTTAAAAAATTCAAATTTCCCGGCTCTACGAAGTAGTTAATTGACCGATGGACCCGACAAATCATCGTTCGACCTGAAGGAGCGAATCATCTGGCTCGTAACAATAAACAATTTGGGGGCCCCTCCGGGATCACCTGGTCAACCGGGAAAAGACTTTAAATTTTTTCATGATTTTTAATATTTCTAAAATTATTTTATTTTTTTTTTCGAGTCCGGTCGCGTCGCGAGTGAGTAAGTGTTTGAAGTGAAAACACCAAATCAAAATTATTAATCCTGAGGACTTCATCCAGAATCAGAGGAACATCATCGTGGGATTTTCAAATAATCCAAACGTTTCGAACCAGGTGGATCGAGTAGCTTGGTGAGAAACGAAAGGATTATTTCCAGACGAGGATCATCGTGGGATCACTGGAGGACATCGCTGAGAAACATCGAGGGACTGAATCTTGAGAGGAATCATCGTGGGATCACTGGAGGACATCGCTGAGAAACATCGAGGGACTGAATCTTGAGAGGAATCATCGTGGGATCACTGGAGGAGATCGCTGGGAAGCATCGAGGGACTTCGAGGATCATCACAAACAAGTTCTGCAAGTGTGAAAAGTGCGGGAGTGAATTTCATGGTCAATTCCGTTGTGAAATAAAAACAAAGGTGAGGTGCGAAACATAATTTGGATTAAAAAAAAAAAAGGTTGGTGTAATTGTTAAGTTAAATTAATTATTGCATTAATTATAAGCAAGCGATGAGATAGGTCGGTCACTCTATTCTCTGAATTTACTCAAGTTTCTTGAATAGGTTTATCTTATTTTATAAAGTATATACAAATTTCTTTATTTGTTAATTCATTGAATATTTTAGCTTACTTATTGGAATTTATATTGTTGTTGTAATAATTATTCAAGTGGATTTATAAATCTAATAATTATTGTAGGAAGTAGAATTAACGTTAAAATTATTGTTCTGTAAGTTGATATAAATTTAAATTTTAAATATTTATAGTTTTGAAAAATTGATTATAAATTAAAAGTTAAATTATAATTTGAGAAATAATTTTTATGATAAATATTGAGTAAACTTTTAGAGAAAGAGATGGACCATCTTTATGCGAGGGTGATTGACCCTCTTGACAATGATCCCTTGAGTGTCGCTATACACACTCAGGCTGCGAGTAAAATACCGATGCGTTTACAGGGAACAGATATATTTGTTGAAAGCGATGATTATCCACAGGTATTACCATCCACATCAAGGGATCAAATAATTGATAATGACAGAGATAGCGAATATAATGATGTCAATGATATTGAAGTAGATTCAAAAAATGAAAATGTGGAAATTAACCCCACTGATAAAATTGATACTTTGAGTCAAGAAATACGTAAACAGATTTGCAATTTGTTAGGAATCGAAACAGCTAAGGAATTGGATAAAATAAAAAATGTACAGAAAACTCAAGTAGATCAGGAAAAACAAAATAATTACAGTAGAGGACCAGGAATTGGAAAGACAATTGATCAAAGCCCTAAAATGAGAGGCGGTGACGTAACTGCGCTTAAAGTCTTGATAGATATAATTCCAGTTTTTACAGGTAGGAATATTTCAATTCAGACTTTTGCGAAGGAATGTCGCTTTGCACTCGACGGAATTGATCAAGGATTCCATCCATTGTTTGTTAAATTATTAAGGTCGAAAATTCAAGGAGAAGCTGATTTATATTTGAAAAATAGAAATTTTAGCTCATTAGAAGAAATTTTATATTTACTTCAAAAAGCTTTTGGTACTCCAAAAACTATATTTCAGATTGAATCGGAAGTAGCTCACGTTAAGCAAGATCAAGGGGCAACTATTTTAGCTTATGCTGCTAGAGTAATGGAGCTTTATAATAAAATGGTTGAGTTGACTGAACAGCAATCACCGCCCGAAATTGCAACAATGAAAATTAAAGAATTTGATTCGGAAGTAGCAACTTGTTTTTTGTTAGGATTGCGCGGTGATATAGAAGGTAGGGTTAGACAGAAAAATCCAAGTAATTTGCAGGAAGCTATTTGTTGTGAATTTGAATAAGATTTGATGACGCGGGAAAACGAAAAGAAAGAACGGAACTAACGCCATCTGGGGGCAAAAAGCCAGATGGTTACGGCTGTAGAGAGTGGAAGGTGCGCTAACCTCTAATGGCAAATGTCTCGCAATAAAGATTGTAAAACGAATTTATGTTGTGTTGTTATTAAGGTGTTATCCGAAACATTTTGGCGACCGTGACAGGACTCTTTTGAAGATCGAATAACTGACGGGAGTGCTTGAGTTTAGTGTTTGGATGCAACAGAAAGATGGACGCCATCAAGAAACAAAGAAAGGCTCTACGATCCGCCTTCACAAAAATTTATAACATTTTTGAAGCGAAGTGTGAAGGTGATTTTTCTAGAGAAGAAAGACTGGTGGCTTTCCAATTATTGGAGACTAAGGCGGCAGAGCTGGATGCGGTGCATGCAACCTACAACAAGGCGCTTTTTGAGACATGTGATAACGATGAAGAAATTTCAAAGGATTTGGATTCGGACGATATATACAAGATGACGTATCTGACAGCAAGATTGAGAGCATGTGATTTCTTGGAATCAAGAAGTGAGAGCGTCGCGCCGGCTGCATTGGACTCAATCCCTACGCCGAGAAGAACACTCAAGCTACCCACGATTGAATTACCAAAATTTAATGGGAATGTTAGAGAGTGGCTTCCGTTTTGGAGTGTCTTTAGGAAAATTCACGAAGATCCGCTGATAAGGAGAGAAGACAAATTCCAGTACCTTATTCAGGCAACAGTCCCAGATTCAAGAGCACGGGATGTAGTGAGCAGTTTTCCCCCCACTTCAGAAAACTATGAGAAAGTCATTACGAGTCTCAAAAGTCGATTTGGCCGCGACGAAGTTGTCGTGGAGTTTTATGTTCGTGAATTACTGGGACTTGTACTACAAAATGCAGTAAAGGGATATCAAAGGGCATCACTAGCAAACATCTACGACAAGCTCGAGGCATACATTCGAGCCCTCGATACGCTTGGCGTGACAACAGACAAGTGCGCAGCTATGCTGTACCCTCTAGTTGAGTCTTCTCTCCCGGAGGAAGTTCTGCGGGCTTGGCAACGAAATGGTCAACACAAGGTAACCGATGCCAATGGACAAAACGACACCAAGGATCGACTAACCAAACTTCTGGAATTCCTGCAAATGGAAGTCGAAAATCAAGAACGCATCGATATGGCTCTACAAGGATTTGGGTTACCAGCAGAAGCAGAGAAGATAAAGAAATCAAGAAACAAGACAGAGACCACGAAAACGACAGCAAGCGCCAGCGCTCTACTCACATCGGAGAAGGTAAAACAGTTGGAGTGTTTGTTCTGTAAATCTTCTCACGAAAGTAAAGATTGTGAAGTAGCGCGAAAAATGAATTTAAGTGACAGAAAGGAATGCGTGAGAAAAGCGAATGCTTGTTTTACTTGTCTAAGAGCCGGTTATATCTCAAAGTTTTGTCGAGGTAAGGTTAGCTGTGCATGGTGTGGTAAACGACATGTTTTGTTAGTATGTACGGGATTTGCATATATAACACGTTTCTTGTGCATTTGAAAAATCTCGACGAGTCTTACGCATGTAATTTCTCTGAAATCTGATTGCGGTTATGATTGGTGCCGATGTAGCTGGAAAACTAATTACGGGCAAAAAATACAATTTGAGTAACGGCTTATCGGCCTTTGAAACCCTGCTGGGCTGGACGGTGATGGGAAAGTTATCAAAGAACGATAATGTGAAGTCAGACGCGACTGTTATGCTTACGACAATGTTCGTCCGGGAGGCGAATGTATCCGATTTGTGGCGATTGGATATTCTTGGTATCACTGATCCTATTCAAAGCAGGGATGAATCGATTAAAAATGAATATACGCGAAATTTTGTTAGGGAAACGTCAAAAATTAACTTGGAAGGTCGGTACGAAGTAAGGTTACCGTGGAAAGACGATCACGCACCACTACCCGAAAATTATGACGTCGCCGAACAGAGATTAAAATCAACTATAGTAAGATTAAATAAAAAAGACGTATTTAGAGCTTACAATGGGGTTTTCGAATCGTGGCTAGCCGAGGATATAATTGAAAGAGTTCCCGAAGAGGAAATATCTCGGGCAGAGCATTACTTACCACATCGACCGGTCATAAAAATGAATAGTACGACCAAGATCAGACCCGTATTCGACGCGTCAGCTAGAAAAAGGGGAAATCCATCTCTCAATCAGTGTCTAGAAAAAGGGCCCAACCTTTTGGATGTCGTACCGTCACATCTAAATAGGTTTCGCGAAAAACAGATTGGCGTCATTTCAGACATAAAGGGAGCATTTCTACAAATCGTCGTGAATCCTACTGACAGAGATTTTCTTCGTTTTTTGTGGTTGGTTGATGGTAAAATAGCTGTTTTTAGACATCGTCGGGTAGTCTTTGGATTATCCTGCAGTCCCTTTTTATTGGCAGCGGTAATTGAAATGCTTTTAGAATCAGCCTCAGAAAAGGCAAAAAAGAATGACGAAATCTTATGGACGGAAAATTCAGTTAGGAAATTAAAAGAGTCATTTTATGTGGATAATTGTGTGACTAGCGTTAGTTCATTGGAAGAACTGCAGGCCTTTAGTCTTGAAGCTACGGCGATTATGGCTGCAGGGGGGTTCGAATTGCGCGGATGGGAACAGTCCGGAGAATTTTCGGAGAAAGAATCGTCACTTGTTCTGGGAATCTCTTGGAATAAACGTAAGGATACGATTTCGGTCAATCCAGCTGTGGTGGATATAGACAAACCAAAGATCGTAACACAGAGGGCCATTCTATCTGCAACGCATAAAATATTCGACCCAATTGGTTTCACGTGTCCCGTGTCCTTGCAGCCGAAGATTTTTCTGAAGCAACTATGGAAAGAAAAAATAGATTGGGATACTGAAATCAATGATAAACGAAGCGAGAAATTTTCAATTTGGTTAAACGAATTACCCTTTGTGAAACAAATTGAAATTCCAAGAAAACTCGGGGATGGTAGTCTGTCGATTCATGCTTTCGGTGATGCTAGCGGCCTGGCGTATGCAGCTGCGGTGTTCGCGAGAATTGAGTATGGGGATTTTGTTGATTTACAGCTTTTAAGTGCTAGATCTCGTATTGCTCCTGAAAAAGCGTCTATACCTCGCCTTGAACTGATGGCTGCATCAATTGCCACGAGACTGACAAATCTAGTTGTGAAGTCATTGACTCGTCACGTGGAGTCCGTAACGTATTGGTCTGATTCCACCACGGTGTTAGCTTGGTTGAAACGCGATACTCAATGGGGAATATTCGTTTATAATAGGATTCGAGAAATTAGACTTTTAAGCAACGAAAAGGACTGGAAGTTTGTACCGAGCGAATTGAACCCAGCCGACATGCCGTCCCGGGGTTGTAGCCCATCGCAACTAGTTAAATCTGAGTGGTGGCGGGGTCCTAGTTGGCTTCGTGCGCCAGAGTGCGATTGGCCTTCCGTAAAACAAAAGGTCGATGAAAAGGAAGTAAACAGCGAAATTAAGAAGAGCGCTGTAGTTGCTATGATAAATACAAAAAGCTCTGAATTTATAGCAAGTGACTATTTCTCTACGTACACGAAACTTTTACGTTTTTTAGCTTGGGCGCGTAGATTTCTAAAAAATCGAAGGTTAGAATTAGAAAGGCACAAGATAACTAAACGTGATGACACGATTGAAGCAAGGACTCCGGGAAACTTGTACTTGTCTCAAGTGAATCGGAAGAAATTGTGTTTGTTTTTCAAAGAAATAAAAGAAGCAGAGATTAGTTTATTGAAACACCTACAAAATGTCATGTTCCAAGATACGAGTAAAGATAAACTATCATCATTTAAGACGTTCGTAAATGAAGACGGTTTATACGTTCTAAAAACCAAGATTTTAAATCGGAACGATGATGGTATGTTTTTATGTCCCATTCTCCTGGATAAGCACGACATCGTTAACCTACTGGTTCGAGAAACACACGTAAGATGCGGGCATTCAGGGACTCAACTCGTGATGAACACGTTACGTGAGAAATTTTGGATAATTTCATTACGACAAATCACCAGATCTATCGTCACGAAATGTGTTACCTGTAAAAAACATAAAGCTAAACACATGATATGCGAAACTCCCCCACTTCCCGTGAATCGCGTACGAGATTCTGCAGTGTTTGAAGTCACAGGAATAGACTTCGCGGGACCACTTTTCATAAAAGGTGGTGGGAAGGGATGGATATGTATTTTTACTTGTGCTGTGTACAGGGCAGTTCACTTTGAACTGGCATCATCGCTATCGACAGATGGATTCATAGAATGTCTTCGTAGATTCGTTGCAAGGCGAGGACGACCACAATACATATATAGCGATAATGGAACAAACTTTTGTAGTACAGCGAAGGCATTAGAGGGTTTAGACTGGGAAATTATAATCAAACGAGCGTCAGTGTTACAGATCGAATGGCGCTTCAACCCACCCTCAGCACCGTGGTGGGGAGGATGGTGGGAACGCCTAATAGGAGTTTTAAAAACAATTTTACGGAAAATTCTAGGAAAGGCGAGCCTCTCTTATGAATGCCTAACGACCTCCTTATGTGACGCCGAAGCGATAATTAATTCGCGTCCATTGACTTATGTTTCAGAGGATTCAAACGATTTTAAGCCATTAACTCCTGCAATGTTTCTACAAGAAATACGAGAGACGGGAGTTCCGGATTTAGATATGCTTTATAACGAGAGATTAAACAAAAAATTTAAATATAGACAAAGGGTTTTGAATGATTTGAGAGCTAGGTTTAGAACAGAATATTTGAGTCAATTACTATTAAAAAACGGCAAAAAGGAAACGCGAAATATAAACATCGGAGACGTTGTATTGATTGGAAATGATACACAAAAGAGAATCGATTGGCCTCTCGGACGTATTGTCGATCTTATAGTTGGACGTGACGGTAACACGAGAGTATGTATATTGAAAACAAAAAACGGATTGTTAAAGAGACCAATACAGAGGGTTTACCCGCTAGAGATAACAATAGACGATAATGATTTTGTAAAGGATATAACCGATAAATTCCAGGATATGAAAAACAGTGTAATTGAAAATAATGCGAAAGCAAACGAAAATCCAAACGCTAAGAGATGTAGTCATAAAGCAAAGGATTCTCGTTCTGATAATAAGGAAAAGGTTTTTAAAACGAGAAGCGGACGTACTGTCCAAAGACGTGAAAGATTTATGTACTAAGATTTATTGTACCTTATATAGACATTTCTTTCGAGTACTTATAAGTTTGATTGTTTCCAAATGCAAAAAAAAAATTGATGTTTATAAATTTAATAAGAATCTGGAAAATACGCTTATTCATAAGTTTTGCGCACGATGCAGAATACAAACGATGATTTTCCAACGGGGGGAGGATGTTGTGAATTTGAATAAGATTTGATGACGCGGGAAAACGAAAAGAAAGAACGGAACTAACGCCATCTGGGGGCAAAAAGCCAGATGGTTACGGCTGTAGAGAGTGGAAGGTGCGCTAACGTCTAATGGCAAATGTCTCGCAATAAAGATTGTAAAACGAATTTATGTTGTGTTGTTATTAAGGTGTTATCCGAAACACTATTAATGCAGCTATGGAATCAGAAAAGGAATTAAAAAGGAGAAAACGCTTACATCATGAACTTAATGACTATAGTAAGGAAACAATTAATAAAGAATTTAAGGGGAAAGATTATTTAATAAAAGAAAAATTTAGAAGAAGGGAAGGCAATCCAGAATACAGTGGTGTCTATCATGTTAATGAAAAATCTTCCCGTGATGTCGATTTTTCTAAAAAAATTTGTTATACTTGCGGGAAAGAAGGGCACATCGCTCGGAATTGTGATAGGTCAGGTGATAGTAGACAGAATTTAGTTTGTTATACGTGCGGAGAAGACGGCCACACTTCTAGAAATTGTGCTCACAGGAATATTAATTCGGTTTCTAATGCTAGGAAAGTTAATAAATCAAAAATAGCAGAAAACAATAAGTCAATGAAATGTTCTTATTGCCATGAGGTAGGGCATCAAATTAATACGTGTTTTAAGCGACGAATGTTAGAAGCTGAGCGTCGGGCTGATGAAGCTGAAAGGGCATTAAAGTTTTTGAAAAGAGAAAAATCCTCAAAAGCCTCTACTTCATCTGAGAATTTAAACCTGGAAGGTGTTCATCGTCAGGGCACAGGGATGAACAAAACCATTTTTACCGTGCGCCAATCAAACGCACCGTGCTCACTATCGGGAAAATGAACACAGTCCGAACCCCAATAATATATTTAAGAAATAAAACATTTCATGATGGGAGGTCAGAATTCTTGATAGACACAGGGTGCGAAATCAATATTTTAAAAGAAAATTGTATTAAAGATAATGTGCGTCGCGATAAATCAGAAAGATTTATTTTAACAGGAATAGGATCTGGGGAAATTGAAACAAAGGGTATGGTTAAAATAAATATCGAGGGTAGAGAAACAAACTTTCATTTAGTACATAATACTTTTCCCATTTCTCCATGCGGTTTATTGGGAATGCAATTTTTGAGAAACAACTCTGCGACTATGACATTTTCCGATGAAAAAATAACATTAAAATTAGAAACTCTCAATAAAAATAATCCAGGGAAAATTGTATTGCCAGCGCGTTCACATAAATTGATTGGTTTACCGATAAATAGCGAATTAAAAGAAGGATATTTGCAAAAAATAGATGCAGGAGTAGGGGTTTATTTGGGAGAAAATTTAGTTAAAAATGAAAATGGGTTAGCACAAATTTTTGCTATAAATACAACTCTCAATGATATAGAATTAATCGTACCGCCTGTGCAATTGCAAGAATTTTCGGTAGCACCACAAGTAGGAAATCTTATTCAAGTCGAAAACGGGGAGGAAGAGAATAAGCGATTAGCAGAGCGCCTTGCCAAGATATCAAAAGCTCTCGACTTCTCGCATTTAAATGATGAAGAAAAGGCTAGTTTACTGGAACCCATTTCCAAATTTTCCTATAGATTTAAATTAGAGAATGATAAACTCGGTAGCACAAATTTTATACAACATCAAATTCACACTACTGATGAAAGTCCCACTTTCCAGAGGCAATATAGACCGGCAGAAGCACATAATAAGGAAATATTAAAACAAACTAGCGAATTACTTGAAGGGGGGCTAATTGAAGATTCAGATTCACCCTATAATTCTCCGGTTTGGATAGTCCCAAAAAAGGCAGATTCTGAAAGAAATAGACGCTGGCGAATGGTTGTAGATTTTCGTCAATTAAATAAGAAAACTATTCCTGACGCGTATCCGTTACCAAATATTACTCACATTTTGGATCAATTAGGGGGAGCTAAATATTTTACAATATTAGATCTTGCATCAGGTTTTCATCAGGTACCTATGCACCCCGACTCAAAAATTAAAACTGCTTTTTCAACTCCATTTGGTCACTATCATTTTAATAGGATGCCATTTGGTTTAAAGAATGCTCCGGCTACGTTCCAGAGATTAATGGATAAAGTTTTATTAGGGTTGCAAGGGACAGAGTTGTTCGTTTATATGGACGACATTGTCATCTATGCACGATCATTAGAGGAACACACTGAAAAGCTTTATAATTTATTAATTCGACTAGAAAAGGCAAATTTAACGTTGCAACCCGAGAAATGTAGTTTTTTAAGAAAAGAAGTAGCGTACCTAGGCCACGTAATTTCTCAAGACGGAGTAAAACCAGATCCAAAAAAGGTGGAGGCTGTTAGGAAATTCCCTCGACCTAGAACTGTAAAGAATATTAAGCAATTTTTAGGTCTTGCCGGATACTACAGAAGATTCATTCCAAAATTTTCTATGATAGCAAAACCACTAACATTTCTTTTGAAAAGAGGAGTTCGGTTTTCATGGACTGATACTCAACAAAAGGCTTTTGATGATTTGAAAGATATCCTTTGTACTTTTACTGTATTACAATATCCTGATTTTACTCAAGCATTTGTAGTAACCACAGATGCCTCAAATTATGGTATAGGGGGTGTTTTGAGCCAAGGTAACGTTGGAAAAGACCCTCCAGTTGCATATGCTTCAAGAACGCTATCAGATACCGAAATAAATTATTCGACAATAGAGAAAGAACTTCTTGCGATAATTTTTTGTGTCGAAACTTTTCGTCCTTAGTTATATGGTCGACGTTTCACATTGGTAACCGATCATAGACCTTTAGTTTGGATGCATAACATTAAGAATCCTGGTTCTAAATTATTGAGATGGCGATTAAGACTTGGTGAGTATGATTAAGATGTCATTTATAAGAAGGGATCTGCAAATTCTAATGCTGATGCCCTGTCACGTAATCCTTTTGATGACGTAGAAACCGAATTTGATGAAAACTTTGACAATGCACCGATTGATGACCTTGATCCACTTACCCCCACTTTTCGAGATGAACATAAGGTGATGATAGTGCACGATCGACCACCTGTGCCATCTTGTCCTTTAACAGACAGAATAAATAACTTGATTGGAAGATGTTTTTTATTCGAAAATTTTAATAGTGGAGATGAGACCTCTGATGATGGGTTCTGTGTGAACCAGAGTTTTGATGATGGGTTCTGTGTGAACCAGAGTTTTGATGATGGGTTCTGTGTTAACCAGGCTACGCGACCATTGATGGGAGTGTCGTGTGGTTGATTTGATGTTAACGAGAACTCATCTCCAAGTGTTGATGACATTAATTCTTATAGTTATTTTATGAGTAAAGAATCTAGTGATAACAGTGACAATCAGTATGAAACCGCTGTATTGGGGCATATAAGTGAAACGGCTTGTGATAGAAGCGGTGCTTATGATGCATTGAGATGGTTAGTTAAGCGCGTAGGTCCACGGGGTGATGAAATAGTTCACGTAACAGGACAGAGACGCTATAACTCCATTTGTGAAGTTGATTTGGTTGGTCTTGGCACGAGGGGTGGTGATGAAATAGTTCACGTGAATCCGGAATGTGTTATAGGGCCAACCAGTTTTGGGGGTGGCATGAGCGGTACCCCACCGACTGATGTTGTCACTGGAAGCAAAAAAAATGATGATATGGAAAGTATTAAAAATAAAGTTTTTTTGAATATTTTAGACAATGACGAAGAACCTAATTCTCTTGAACTTGACAATACCTTGGATTTACCTGAAACAGAAACTTCTTATCCTTTAACTGATAACAATTTAGATTCAAATCCAAAATTATCAATCCAATCTCTCCAGAATTGCTCACCTATTAATGAAATTTTGAATTATAACGATGAAAATGATAATGATGATATAACTGATCTAGATTCAGTAATGTCTTGCATCCAAACTTCTAAAGATAAATTATATATGCGTAATGATCATTTAATTCATTTTATTCCAGCTGATTGTAAACTCACGACAGAAGTTAGACACGAACTTATAAAAGAAAATAGAATAAATTATGAGGACTTAAAAATCGAGCCGATTGAAAACAGACAAGTAGGAAACGTAATAGTGCATCGTTACGAGGATCAATGCGTTTTTCATTTAATTATTAAAAGTACCTTTGATTCAAAACCTTACATAACCGACGTAATTAATACCTTATCCGCGCTAAAAATTGCAATGAATGAATTAAATATTAAATCGGCCAGTATTTCACGGGTAGGGAATGGATTAAACCAAATATCATGGCCTGTTATTGAACAAGAGTTACGTGTCAATTTTGGCCAATCTGATTATAAAATTACAATTTGTTTTGGTGAAGTAGAAACTCCTTCTGAAAATGAACGGGAAAATATAATTAAAGAATTTCATTCTTCGACTACTGGGGGACATAAAGGCGCCACTAAGACATACGCGAGAATAAGACAACAGTTTTACTGGGCTAATATGCGTGAACAAATCAGGGATTTCGTAAAAAATTGTGAAACATGCAAAATTAACAAAACTGTGAGAATAAAAACACGTTTGCCTATGAAAATTACAGATACACCTTCAGAAGCTTTCGAAAAAATAGAAATTGATATTGTTGGTCCATTACCTGTAACTGAATTGGGAAATAAATACTTATTAACAATCCAAGATAACCTCACGAAATATTCGGATGCCATTCCTTTAAAAAATACTGAATCAACGACCATCGCAGCAGCCCTTGCTGAACAGTTTATTTCGCGATTTGGATGCCCGGAAGTAATCCATACTGATCAGGGTAGTAATTTTACGAGTCAAGTCATGTCCACCTTTTGTAAAATATTTAAAATAAAACAAATCAAATCTACCGCCTTTCACCCACAAAGTTTAGGGTCTCTGGAACGCAGTCATCATGTTTTGATACAATATTTAAAAAATTATTGTAACAAAAATAATTGGGACAGATGGGTTCGGTTTGCTGTTTTCTCATACAACACTTCAAAACATGAAGGAACAGGGTTCACGCCACATGAATTAATTTTTGGAAAAGAAGCCAGAATTCCTTCAAAATTTGCAAAAAGAAAGATTCCATTAACTTATAATTTATTTTTGAAAACATTACAAAATAAATTAATTGAAACCCAAAGCCAGGCTAGAGAAAAACTCCGGTTAGCCAAAGAAAAGTCTAAAAAATACTACGACCGAAAATTGAATGTGCAAAATTATGACATAGGAGATAAAATTTATCTTTTAAAGGATACTAAAAACTCGAAGTTAGATAACGAATACTCAGGTCCATATACAATCACGCAAATTTTCAATGACTTAAATGTAGAAATAGATTTAGGGAATGGAAAGAGAAAAATCGTCCATATTAATAAACTTAGACCACAAACAATTAAGATTTTTCATGATCAAGATATGGCTAATTCAGCGATTGTAAACGAATGAATAACTATTACTTTCTTATCAGTTAAATGTAATTAAATAGCTTAGATATTAATTTTATCATTATTATTAATTTTAATAAGGGGGGAGGGGAACATGAGCGACTATTGTTCTCGCTCATTATTGCATACATTCAACCTCAGATATGATATTGCTAAGGCAGAAGTGAGCAAAGGACGAATACTTTGAAACGCACGGAACTATGAGTCCTATGATTTTGACGATTTTTAATCTTTGTGGGAAACATAGAATCATGGTACACGGAGCCTTCAGGTCCTTTTGTGCTCAAAGCGTCGTTAGTGTGTTATTTTCTTACTTATGCCACACACATACATATATATATAAATACAAATTTAATAAATTGGTATAAAGAAAAATGACAAAAAAGCGAGAAAAACCAAACAAAACAAAAAAAAAAAAATTTTTTATTACCTTGCAATTGATTGCCTTGATTATTTAGTATTCTATTAAAAATATGTTATATGGAATATATACAATTCAAATTTTAGCTGATAATAGAAGAATTTTCATTGAAAATCCTTTTAATAAGGGGTGAGGTGTGACGAGCGACTATACCTCGCTCGTTCTCCACTAGAGAGCGGCAGCTCTCAGAGACAAACTTTGCGCACTAAAATTTTAAATCGATTAACAAAATAAAAACTAATAATGATGAAATAAAGTAAAATTCTATATAAATGGTTATTTAGGAAATGTGGATGGTAATCGGAATGCATCATCGTTTTAACTACGTTTTAGTTTGAACTTCGAAAGGGAACTTATATTCATAAATTTACAGCTTCGAAAATATTGCGTAGCAAAGTATAAATTCCTTGCGTGAAATATTTAGTAAATATTTTTATCTTTTGGAGTTTGTGCCGTGAGTCGGGGCTTCAGAGAACCTCACACGTGCACGTTAGAATAAGGACCTTATGTACGATAGATTGATAACTTTTGTTTATAATTTAGGTTAGATAAAGAGAGCAAGTCAGATATAAAGAGTCGTAGATTTAGTATGAATGTAGATATTAATTATAATTTATGGCAAATTTTATTTATATCAGTGTCACTAGAATAGGAAACTGAACTGCTTGGAAGCTAAGAGCGACGCATAAACAATTTAATGTAGGTGCTAGAAAAATGTAGATAAGATTCGAAGCGATATGATAAATGTGACTTGGTTTAAAAACTAGGGTGAGAATTAATTACTTTTCTTGGAACATCGGTCGTGATCAAAAAGAAACATTGATCCCGATATGATATGCACGGTGTGCATCAAAGGGTAGAATAGGTGGGATCGAATTCGAGTATGATTGGCTTGTGTGACTGCTTGATGTGTGAATATGTAAGAAATTGTAACGCGATAATTGGATGATGTGAAGTGTGAGGCGTTTTTCTAATCGCTTGAGATGAAATCACAGCAACGGAGCGGGGGTTGCGAAGCTGCAGACTTGAACTTCTCTTCTCTGGAGCTCAGAACAATTTTTACTACGGACATACAACTTGAAGTGACTATTCGTCGAAGTCACTCCAAGATATCGTTGTTACTTAAAATTATTTGTCTTTTCACGACGCGATCGCGATTAATGTTTTAAATCTGACTTGCTCAGAATTTGATTATTAAATTCTAAATATACCTTCAAGTTGTGTGAACTAAAAGTGTTTGTGTTTATTTTAAAAAATTCAAATTTCCCGGCTCTACGTAGTAGTTAATTGACCGATGGACCCGACAAATCATCGTTCGACCTGAAGGAGCGAATCATCTGGCTCGTAACAAACGTCCAACTTACGCGACGCGTGTGATAGGTTGATTCTTCCTTGGCGTTAATCTTTAAGAAGAACCGGGAAAATACGATTTTTGGAAACTAATGGAAAACACAAAGCTCGGTGAAACTGATATTTAATTAATCCACTTTATATATTAACGTTTATAATTATAACGTTAAGTCTGGACTTTGACAAGCTATTATACTGGCCTACTTGAAGATGTACAAATATCTTAAGTATTCAACGTTAAAATGTTTCGCGTCAGAAGTTTACAAAGATCGGCTCACGTCGGAAGTTCGGTATATTCTCATTTTCTTTCACTCCACAAAACTCACGCATCCCCTTTCACAACTCTCCCCCACGCATCCCCTCTCTCTCAATTTCACACGCTGGCCCTCGCTAGGCCCAGCCCAACTTCCCGGAGAAGCTCGACCAGGGAAAACCGAGTCCGGAGAACCCCGATTCGGAAAACCCCAGTCCCAGCCTCTCTCCTCTCAGCTGCAAGCTTTTTTCGGTGCTTGCAGTGAAAGCGCAAGAGAAGGCAGTAAAACAGTAAATCTTAAAGGATTACTTTTTACTCCCTTCTGGCGACCAGACATGCTATTTTAAATATTTTTAGGTGTACGTGACTAACTGGTTCCTATACCTATTTAGCTGACCATTGCATTTAGTTTTTGCCTATCTAAAATAGAAATAAATATTACCTTTATAAATCCCTAGTTCTATCCTAACTTAATTTATTCAATCCTACCGTCCAGACTTAACCGTTCCTTATCCTTAAAACTAGTATACATAGAAGTGATATATAACTTACAGAAAAATCTTAAAACTAATTTACAATTTACAATTTACAATACTTTCTAAAGCCGAACCGAATGTTTTACGGCTGCGAAAATACAATTATGAAGCTTATATTTAAATCTATTATTTATAACTAATATCTATAGGTAGAAAGTTTCTACGATTCTCCCAAGGTCTTTTTTTATGATTTTCAGCTCCTTTCCGTGGGAAACTCATTTCTTTAGATAAGACATGAGTTTCCTTAATTTAAACATATTTTTATTTATCACGAAATTCATAATCCCGCGAGTTTAATTCGATAGGTCGATTACATAATCGACTTCGAGCGAGACTTTATAGTCGCTCGTTACACGAGAGTGTTACGTGCCGCGCAGGTGCGACAGAAGAGATAGGAGTTGATAGGTGGGTTCGCGTCGGTCAAATTATTGAAATAAACCGGGAGATATGAATGTTTTTAAATAAAGAAAATTATCGGCTCGTTCAAAATTGACTTTAATCAATATTATTTATATTCAATAAAAATCGGCTAAGTCCGGATTGACAAAGTTACGTCTGAGTTTAAGACGGCGAGATTATCAACTCAGACGAGTAAAATCAAGACTGAGATCAGGATTGAGATTATTCAACTCACACACGATTTACAAAACTACGCGCTCACATGCTCTCCCACTCATACCTTATTGAGGCTCGCTGGCCAGAAGGTTTCAGATTCGAAAAAAAGGTAGACTCGCTCCCTGTACTCATGTATACTAATATGTTCTAGGAAAAATACTTAATGCTTCATATCTCACCCTTTATTCGAAACTCGCGTTTCGTATTTAATGTCACCTAAACATTTAGGTCTATGTCTCGCCGCTATCAGCCCTAGTGTGACAGATCTGTAAACTATTCGGATAAATTATGGATAATGATTTCATTTCTTAGCGCTTTTTATTACATGCCGCTTATTTCGAACCTAATATCCGGACTTGCCTCTAATGTAAACTTAGAACTATTGCAAAAAATATTTATAATAGACTTACAAAGGTCCTTATACTCTAACGTGCGCATGCAGGGTTCTCTGAAGCCCTCTCATCGCACCGACTCCTTTTAACTATAAACTAAATATTTAAAAAACGTGAGAAAACTCAGTTTAACTTTCAAGAGTTAGTAACTCTATCTCTAATTTAATTACTTTTATAATCTTTCTTTAGATAGCTGATCCAGGACAAAACGTGAATTGAAAACTATTCTATATCTTGCACCAGAAGTCCAACAATAAATCTTTATTAGTATTAAAATATTAATTAAATGAATAAAATAATTAAAGATAGGAGTAACTAAATTTATAATTTCCCGCAAACTTAACTCGAGAGGTGTTGCCATCTTGCGTAAATACGAGCGAATGAGCGTCGCTCGTTACACCTCAGCCCTTATAAAAAGAATTTTGAAGAAAATTCTTTTATTAGTCTTACCCTAGCAACTTAATCTTGTATCTTTAATCTATTCGCATAAAGGAAGAATTCTATTACAATAGTAAAATTTGTAAAAATACGATTATCAATATTGAAAATCTAAGTTAAATATTCTGTATATTTATTTTCCATCCCTCTCAGATAGACGATGAGTGTGATAGGGTGCTCCACGATGATGAAAGTACTAGAGTTCTTGTTATAACTTTATCAAAGCTATGAATCAAGAACTTAGAGAGCAATATTCTCTCTCATCGTTTAACTCCAAGCAGATATTTTGTGGAAATTATGACGAAAAGAAGATAAAAAAAAATTTGTTTGTTCATTTATTCTAAATTATGTTTCTTTTATAGCTATTTATTTATTACTATTTTTATTTCGTAGGGGATGAGTGACAGGGTGCTCACGACAAGTGTAAGCTCTAGTCCTTATTGCAATTCAAAAGGAAATGCGAGAAGTTCCTAGCCTTCGTGGTACAACAAAGAGCAATACTCTCTCACCTACGACCTTTTTATTAAAATATTTTTGTTTTGGTGTAGCTTAACAGGTGCATCGAGCGAGTCCAAGTCGCTCATACCCACTCTGCCCTATATACGAAGGATATTTACAGTGTAGCGTATTACGATCAAGAATTACATGTAGCTAAGCTATACCTAATTTCTAATTTAATTGTAGCATATTTTAATGGTCTGTGGTCTAAGACAATTCATATGCACAATTTTTGTTTTTCCATTTCCCAAATTTAATTCAACATTATGATCATTAAAAATGTTAACTATTTTGAAAGGTCCTTGATATTGTACATCTAATTTAGAATTTTTTGCATTATTCAATAAGTAAACCGATTCTCCAATTTCATAATTCTGCGAATTTAACTTTTGATCGTAATATTTCTTGGATTTTTCTTTTGCTTGCTGTAATCTTTCGTTGGCTTTACTTTGTGTTTCAATTAGTTTATCATTTAAGGTTTTCAAAAATAAATTGTATGTTAAAGGAATTTTCCCATTTGCGAATTGTGAAGGAATTCTTGCCCTTTTGCCAAAAATTAATTCGTGGGGTGTAAAACCAGTTCCTTCATGTTCGGATGTATTATAAGAGAAAAGAGCGAATCGGAGCCATCTATCCCAGTTATTTTTTTGACAGTAATTTTTTAAATATTGTATAAGAACATGGTGACTTCTTTCTAAGGATCCCAAGGATTGTGGATGGAATGCAGTTGATTTAATTTGTTTTATTTTTAATATTTTGCAAAAAGTTGACATTACTTGACTCGTGAAATCGCTACCTTGATCAGTGTGAATTATTTGTGGGCAACCGAAACGAGAAATAAAATGTTCAGCAAATGCTAAAGCTATAGTTGTAGACTGCGTATTTTTTAGTGGTATTGCATCACTGTATTTTGTCAAATTGTCTTGGATTGTTAATATGTATTTATTATTATGTTCAGTTTCTGGTAACGGACCTACAATATCTATTTCAATTTTTTCGAAAGCTTCAGAAGGGGTATCAGTGATTCGCATTGGTAATTTTGTTTTTATCCTTACTAATTTATTTCTTTTACACATTTCACATTTCGTACAAAATTTCTGACTTCTTCACGCATATTTGTCCAATAAAATTGCTCTCTGATTCTATTATTAGTTTTATTTGCACCTTTATGTCCTCCTACTGTGGAACAATGATATTCTTCAATAATTGGCAAGCGATCTGCTTCCGTTGGAATTTCGATTTGGCCATCACAAATTGTAATAGTATAATCTCCGTTTCCAAAAGTTTTACGCAATTCATTTTCGATTAAAGGCCATGATATTTGATTTAACCCATTTCCTATACGCGAAATACTAAAGTGATTCAATTTTAATTCATTCATGGCATATTTTAATCCAATGAAAGCATCAAGAAAATGTGTCATATATGTTTTTGAGTCAAAGTTTTGTTTAATTATTAAATAAAAAACGCACAGATGATTATACTTGTGAACTATAACATTTCCTGCCTTTAAATTTTCAGGAAGTTCATTTTTTAGATCATCATAGTTTATTCTATTTTCTTTAAGTAATTCCTGTCCAGTTTCAGTAGTCACCCTAGCGGACCTGTGTGAGAGAACGGTCATAGAATACTCTGACCGTTCTCTGACTGTTCTATGACCGTTCTATGACCTCGCATTATTACGGCTAAGATCGGTAGAAAAGACATTAAAAGCTTTGCAATTATGATTCTGTGGCGAAATTTGGATTAGAAGGTGAAGCAATAAATACAATTATCTTATTTTTCAGCGATAAAAACTAGGAATACATCATGTACCTGTCATTGAAGGCAGTGCAGTGGTTCACCATTTGCGGAACGTCTCCGCCAACAGCAAACCTTCACGGTGGAGACGTTCCGCCAATTGTGAACCACTGCACTGCCTTCAATGACAGGTATTATGTTTTTCTAGTTTTTATCGCTGAAAAATAAGATAATTGTATTTATTGCTTCACCTTCTAATCCAAATTTCGCCACAGAATCATAATTGCAAAGCTTTTAATGTCTTTTTTACCGATCTTAGCCGTAATAATGCGAGGTCATAGAACGGTCATAGAACAGTCAGAGAACGGTCAGAGTATTCTATGACCGTTCTCTCACACGGGTCCGCTAGGGCAGTTTGCAGTCAGCAGATATAAACAAAACTAAATGATCATTTCTCATATATAATTTATCTTTACAAGTTCGTAAACAAGTCATTTGAAAATCAGATGTCATTAATTCGTCATCGTTAGTTATTTGATTTGTCTCAGTTCCATTAATAGGATTTTCATTTTCAGAAAGAATTTCAGTCAACAAGGGAAAATATTCATAATTTTGAGAAGATTGGTTCGATTCAATTATTAATATTTCTTTTAAAACAGAATTATCATTTTTTTCAAAAAAATCTGAATCAAATGGATCCAAATCACTTTCAGAG
Source organism: Diplolepis rosae (assembly GCA_030998225.1). Lineage (NCBI taxonomy): Eukaryota > Metazoa > Arthropoda > Insecta > Hymenoptera > Diplolepididae > Diplolepis > Diplolepis rosae. The sequence continues at coordinate 18,624,909 of JAPYXD010000723.1, read as the reverse complement.
TCAACATCATTCGGTAATTTGCAAGATCCTTTTTCATTTATTTTAATATTTTTACTATCAATTTCATATCGCTTGACCTCAGTGACAACATCAACAAAATCATCTGTTCCAAAACAAACCAGGACCTTGTCCTCACCGACACAGGAATTTTTAACTGGTACCTTGTCTCCATAAACATAGGCATTTTCATAAACCAGAACCTTGTCCTCATCGACACAGGAATTTTTAACTGGTACCTTGTCTCCATAGACATAGGCATTTTCATAAACCAGAACCTTGTCCTCATCGACACAGGAATTTTTAACTGGTACCTTGTCTCCATAGACATAGGCATTTTCTACCACATCCCTGCCAAACACGACACAGGATCTCTTAATATCACTCATTTCGTATGATTCATCACTGGCGTCAGGCGATTCATCTATCTTATTATATTCACAAACAGGAGTACAATTATCAAGCTCATTATCAGCAGAAAAATACACTTCAGTTCTTAAAAAGGCTTCTTCAATGTTTCTACCAATAGTGTCATAGACAGGATCGTAAATAGGATCAGGATACACAGGTGGTAGATTCTGTAGAACCAACACCTTATGCAATTTTTGGAAAGATGAATCAAGAGGGTCCACTTCACTAATAGGTAGAACAGAATCATTATTGACATCAAAATTTATCTGTATTATTTCGTTACTCGGATTTCGCGAAAGAGCATCTGCATTTGAATTCATCACTCCCTTTTTGTAAACAATGTCATAATCATATTCACTAAGGCGAAGTCGCCATCGAAGCAATTTGGACCCAGGATTTTTTACATTGTGTAGCCAAACTAGCGGTCTGTGATCAGTCTCAAGTTTAAAACGTCTACCGTAAAGATAAGATCGAAAAGTTTCTACACAAAACAAAATAGCAAGTAATTCTTTTTCTATTGTTGAGTAATTAATTTCAGTGTCAGTCAAAGTTCTGGAAGCGTATGCAATAGGAAGATCTCCTTTCAAGTTTAATGGTTTTTGACTGAGTACACCCCCTATACCGTAATTTGATGCGTCAGTAGAAACTGTAAAAGGTCTTTTAAAATCTGGATATTGTAAAAGTGGAAATGAACACATAATATTCTTCAACTTATCGAAAGCTTCCTGTTGTCCAGATGTCCATGCAAATCTTACTCCCTTTTTCAATAAGTGAGATAAAGGTTTTGCTATAATAGAAAATTTAGGGATAAATCGTCGATAGTATCCTGCAAGACCTAAGAATTGTTTAACATTTTTAGAATTTCTAGGACGAGGAAATTTACGTACCGCTTCAACCTTTTTAGGATCGGGTTTAACTCCTTCACGAGAGATTACGTGCCCTAAATAAGCTACTTCTTTCTTCAAAAATTTACATTTTTCGGGTTGAAGGGTCAAATTTGCTCTTTCTAATCTCTGTAAAAGGTTCTTTAATTTTCGTGTATGTTCTTCTAGTGAATGAGCGTAAATAACGATATCATCCATATAAACGAAAATTTCTACCCCCTGAAGGCCAGATAAAACTTTATCCATGAGTCTTTGAAAAGTAGCAGGCGCATTTTTAAGACCAAATGGCATTCGATTGAAATGATAATGTCCAAAGGGTGTAGAGAATGCAGTTTTCGCTTTGGATTCCGGGTGCATTTTAACCTGATGAAAACCAGAAGCGAGATCAAGAGTTGAAAAATATTGAGCACCCCCTAACTGATCTAAAATATGAGTTATATTCGGAAGTGGGTATGCATCGCTGATTGTTTTCTCGTTAAGTTGTCGATAATCTATAACCATACGCCAAAGTTTATTTCCCTTTTCGTCAGGCTTTTTAGGAACAATCCATACAGGCGAATTAAACGGTGAATCTGAGTCTTCAATAAAATTAGATTCTAGCAATTTATCAGTCTGTTTCAATATTTCTTCGTTGTGAATTTCAGCTGGGCGGTACTGTCTTTGAAAGGTAGGAGTTTCGTCAGTCGTGTGAATTTTATGCATTATAACGTTAGTAGATCCTAATTTATCACCATCTAAAAAGAAACGATAAGAAAACTCAGAGAAGGGACCAAGTAAACTATTTATTTCTTCGTCATTTAGGTCTTGAAAATTGAGCAAATTCATTATTCTAGTTAGTCTGTCTGGATGTTCTTCAAATTTGTCATCTTGTAAACTTTCTTCTATACTTAATGTCTGTATATTATGAATAGTAGTTTCGTATTCAAAAAGTTTTATTGGAGGGATTATTAGTTCTAAATCATGTAAAGTGGAGTTAATAGCATAAACTTGAACCATTCCGTCATTATTTTTCACAAGATTTTCACCAATAAAAACCCCTTCGCCCGTATTGATTCTCTCCAAATAACCTTCTTTTAAATCTTGGTTTTCGATTTGCAAGGAAACTAATTTTCGCGTTCGTGCAGGTAAATAAATTATTTTTGGTTGATTACAATTTATAGGCTTCAATTTTAAAGTAATTCTTTCATCAGAAAATGACATGGTTGCAAAATTCGTTCTCAAAAAATTCATACCAAGTATTCCACAAGATGAAACAGAAAATTTATCATTAACTAAATGAAATTCGACTTCGGCATCAAAGATTTTTAATATTACAAATCCGTGAGTTTTTTGCATTCCTTTTCCAATTCCAGTTAGGTAATATATACATGTTTCGTCACGACGAATTTTCTCCTGAATACACGATTCTTTTAGGAGGTTTAATTCGCAACCCGTATCAATCAATAATTTAGCTTTACCCTTATGAAATTTTTCATTGAGTACTTCTATTGTTGGATTCTGTGAGATCCCCCCTTTCCTGACTGCAAGTGCAACTCGTTTAATTGGCGCTCTGTTGCATTGTTGTTGCTCATCGTTGCGCCTTGACGACGAACAAGTCCGGAGTTTAAATGCCCTGATACAGAAGAGACAGAAGAAACAGATGCAGCCCTTTTCATTTGTTCTAATGTTCCTTCTGCTTTCTTAACCTTTCTTTCTGCTTCGTCAATTTTATGTTTAAAACATTTTTCAAGATTATGCCCCTTTTTATTACAATATGAGCATTTCAATGTGTTTCTAATTTTACCCATGAAATTTTTCGATTTACTGAATTTTCTAGCGTTAGGGAGAGAATTTATATTTCTATGAACGCAATTTCTGGAAACATGTCCATCTTCCCCGCATGTGTAGCAAACGAAATTATTAATTTTATCGTTTGATTTATTTCCGCAACTGCGAGACGTATGACCTCCCTTACCGCAACTGTAACAAATAGTATCTTTATCTGACGATTGTGACGAATGCTCTTCTCGGATATGATTTATTGATCTATGATTCGACTTATGATATTTGTTATGAGGTTCTCTACTTGCGGAATCTACCCCTGACAATACTACGTTTTCCGCGATGGATGTACTTGGTTCCGACAAGTTTCCATATAATCTTTTCCTGCGGTTTAAATCGTTTTCTGCATCAATTGCAGCATTTATCGCATCTTGTAATGAATTAGGATTCTTTTGTCTGACTCTGGCTTCTAATTCGCCTTGCAAACCTAAACGAAAACAAGTGGCTACTCTTTAATTTTTTCTGTCGCTAGCTCAGGTGAAGATTGCTGTTCAATTATTTCCGTCATTTTGTAAAATAATTCTGTAACTCTAGCACCATATGATAAAATATCTTCACCCTTATTTTGTTTCACATGAGCTATTTCAGACTCCACTTGAAAAAGAGTTTTTGGAGTGCCGAAAGCTTTATCTACAATTGACAATAATTCATCGAGAGAATTAAAATGCCTATTTTTAATATATATATCTGCTTCCCCTACAATTTTTGAGCGTAATAATCTAAGAAACAGTGAATAAAATCCCTCATCGATACTTTCAATTGTTATTCTGCATTCTCGTGCGAAGGTTTGAATGGAAATATTTCTGCCATTAAAAATCGGAATTATATCAATTAAAGCTCTTAAAGCTGTAACATCACTTCCTCTAATTTTAGTTATGTTGTTAACTTCTGGGGGGGGGGGGGGGAGAAATATTTATATCAGAATTTTGTTCAATTTCTCGCATATTTTTGTTATTATCCACCCACTCAGCTGCGGATGAACCCTGGTTATGACGCAGATCAGCCATCTGTTTTTTCAATTCCAAAAGTAATTTATTTGTTTCGGTTACTAATGTATCATCATCTTTGGAATTAGTCTGGTCACTTTGTTTTGTAAAATTTTCATACGCATTTTTACTTATTTCTGTATTTAAAATTTTAGAACACGATGCGAAACCATCAGGTGGTGAGGCATAATAAAAAATGTCTTTTAAAATTTGAATGATTTTAAAGAAACACATATACATACACATATATATATATATATTCAGTAAAGATATGGACGCTTTCTAAATTAAAATTTACTTATATTCTAACCAAACCTTGAGATGTCCAAATAACGCAAACATTTAATTCTACTTGAAAATAAAAAACACTCACTATTCTTTCTTTTTTAAGCGAAAATGACCATTTCCCAAAATAGAGGGTTCACTCCCGCACTAAAAACACTGAAATCCTTGATTGCAGTCCCGCGATGTCAGTCGATCCCTGCAGAAAAAAGTCCAAGTCCCACGAAGGTGAAGAATCCAGTCCGCTAATCCGATGATCCAATGAAGGTGAAAAATTATCAAATCAAATGATTAAATAATTTATTCTTTCTTTACTCTTTTCTAATGCTAGCTACTCGATCCACCAGCATTGTACTCAGAGTAAATGAAAGAAATTTTGAAGAAAAGTCCGTCGATGGTCCACTAATTATATCGCTGCTGTCGTCCCACGATGATCCACCCTTGATCGAAAGTCACTATAATTCGCTGATGTTCCCACGATGATCTTAAATTTTCAGGCATTCACTTCTAACACTCTTTATTTAAAAATTCAAATTATCCCGTACCGAAACTAGTATACTAAAAGTTTATGTTTACTTAATTAATTCAAAAAGATCCCGGTTGAGCCCCCAAATTTATTTTTGTTACGTGCCGCGCAGGTGCGACAGAAGAGATAGGAGTTGATAGGTGGGTTCGCGTCGGTCAAATTATTGAAATAAACCGGGAGATATGAATGTTTTTAAATAAAGAAAATTATCGGCTCGTTTAAAATTGACTTTAATCAATATTATTTATATTCAATAAAAATCGGCTAAGTCCGGATTGACAAAGTTACGTCTGAGTTTAAGACGGCGAGATTATCAACTCAGACGAGTAAAATCAAGACTGAGATCAGGATTGAGATTATTCAACTCACACACGATTTACAAAACTACGCGCTCACATGCTCTCCCACTCATACCTTATTGAGGCTCGCTGGCCAGAAGGTTTCAGATTCGAAAAAAGGGTAGACTCGCTCCCTGTACTCATGTATACTAATATGTTCTAGGAAAAATACTTAATGCTTCATATCTCACCCTTTATTCGAAACTCGCGTTTCGTATTTAATGTCACCTAAACATTTAGGTCTATGTCTCGCCGCTATCAGCCCTAGTGTGACAGATCTGTAAACTATTCGGATAAATTATGGATAATGATTTCATTTCTTAGCGCTTTTTATTACATGCCGCTTATTTCGAACCTAATATCCGGACTTGCCTCTAATGTAAACTTAGAACTATTGCAAAAAATATTTATAATAGACTTACAAAGGTCCTTATACTCTAACGTGCGCATGCAGGGTTCTCTGAAGCCCTCTCATCGCACCGACTCCTTTTAACTATAAACTAAATATTTAAAAAACGTGAGAAAACTCAGTTTAACTTTCAAGAGTTAGTAACTCTATCTCTAATTTAATTACTTTTATAATCTTTCTTTAGATAGCTGATCCAGGACAAAACGTGAATTGAAAACTATTCTATATCTTGCACCAGAAGTCCAACAATAAATCTTTATTAGTATTAAAATATTAATTAAATGAATAAAATAATTAAAGATAGGAGTAACTAAATTTATAATTTCCCGCAAACTTAACTCGAGAGGTGTTGCCATCTTGCGTAAATACGAGCGAATGAGCGCCGCTCGTTACAAGAGAATGTTACGAGCCACGATAATCCGTATTCCGCGGCGAAGGTGATTGGTTGGTTCTTTCTCAGTGTAAATCCTTGAAAGGAACCGGGAAAGTTTGAATCCGGAAATGAAAATAAACACACGAATCTCGGTAAATGGAAGTTTAATTAATAAATGTTAATGTATTTCAAAACTGTTAAGTCTGGACTAACAGTGACGCCTAATTATTACTATATGGACCTTACGGATAAAAATACTACGATTCTACAAGTTCGACGAGTAAACTTGTAGACTATTTGAACGTGTCCAAATCAAAAACTGAAACTGTCATACTTGCGCTCTACAAAACTCATGCATCCTCTTCACAGCTCTCCCCCACGCATCCCCTCTCTCTCAATTTCACACGCTGGCCCTCGCTAGGCCCAGCCCCAACTTCCCGAAGAAGCTCGACCGCGAGAATCCGAGTCCGAAGAAGCCCGACTTGGGAAACCCCAGTCCTAGCCTCTAGCCTCAGCTGCAAGTTTTTTATGGCGCTTGCAGTGAAAGCGCAAAAGAAGGCAGTAAAGCAGTAAATCTTAAAGGATTACTTTTTACTTCCTTCTGGCGACGAGACATCCTATTTTAAATCTTTTAGGTCTACGTGAATAAATAGTTTCAATACCTATTTGCTTGGCCATTCGGTTTAGTTTTTGCCTATCTAAAATAGAAATGCATGTTACCTCTATAAATCCCTAGCTCTATCTTAAACTTAGTTTATTTAAATTCTAACGTCCAGACTTAACCTTTCGTATCCTTAAAACTAGTATACATAGAAGTGATATATAACTTACAGAGAAATCTTAAAACTAATTTACAATGTCGAGTTTCTCGACGAGTACATATGCTGAACACTCGCAGAATAATCTTAGGTTTATTATTTAAAGATAGTAAATCTAGCTAAAGAATTTGTACGCTTTTCCCAAGGTCTTTTATGATTTTCAGCTGCACAACGTGGGAGAATAATTTCTTTAAGTAAGATAGGGATTTCCTGAATTAAACTATGTTTTTGTTTGAAATTGAAAATACCGCGAGCTAGTATCGAACATTCGATTAAATTAATCGACTTCGAGCGAGACCCTATAGTCGCTCGTTACAAGAAACATAAAAACCGAGCAAGCTGTCGATTTGTATTTTGTAAGCAGTGCTCCTACACACTGTTGAGTTTCATATAGCAATCTAACTTACACAACTTTAGCTAACAGTGCGTACATGTGATTCCTCGCGCACGCAATATCAGCTCTAGGTACAAGAAGCCTTCAACCAGAGAAAACTCAGAGAACCACTGCGAACAGCAGACATAGTACGCTGCGCGCGCAACCATTCTCACGTACGTACTGCTGTTGGCGTTGTGTGCGTAACGTTCGCGTGTCAAATCTGGACACACTGGTTTTTATGCGTACACTCGAATCTAATCTAGTATTGTAGTTGTTTGCGGCGCTAGTCATTACCAGCCCCCTGCATCTCTGAGTTGAAAATGACATGAATTGTGACTGGCTGCCATGGTGGCGCTGTCTGTTCATTGGGCCGACTTACACGAACATCACATTACAAAACATAGTTTTTGAAGCTTTTCTCTGTAAATTTTCAAATTTTCAAGTTCTTGAACGGTAGTGAGATAAAGTTCGCGAGTTTAGAAACAAATTTCCAAAAAAATTGATGTAAAAAATGGTGAAATGTGTGTGTTTTGGGTGCAAATCCGGATATATGTCTTGCTCTGACAAAGTTCGTTTTTTCATTGTACCGAAGGATGAAAATACGATAAAATTATGGCAAATTGCTATCCTTCGCGATGACATCAAATTAATAGCAGGTCATGCGATTTGCGAAAAGCATTTTAAGCCAGAAGATATTCTTTAAGAGAGGTTAACCTATACGCCCGATGGAGTAACAGTTTTGGGAAGAGTAAGTACATCGAACACATTGTTTATTTTCTTAATTAGTTTAAAATAAAACATTTTATTTAATAGAGATATTAACAATTAATTTCATAATATAATAAAGTTTAATGTCTCAATATTAATTAATTGTATCTAGTTGTGCAATGGATTTTTTTTGCACCGCAATAAATGTCTCTCAAATACTTATCTCAAACAAATTCAGTTACAAACATTTTGTGTGATAGAAGTTAAAAAATAGATAAATGAAAGTGACTGAAATAAAGAATAGATGAAAAAGAATATTTTTTAAAATTCTGAATTAAAGTTAATGCGAGCCTGTTAAAATTGGATTGTGTTGAAATGGAAAAAAATTTTCTGATTTCTAACAATTTTGTTATTAAAATAAAGTTTTGAACTTTATAAAAGAATATGTTTAGATTTTTTGTTAATTTAGATTCCTTACTTTTTATAGCTCATAGTTTTACTGAATTACATAGAATTCCTAAAGTAATAGGAATTGAAAACTTAAATTTATAATTTAAAAAAATTAAGATGGCTGATATAAAGAAGGCCAATCTTGAAAAGAAAAAGGCAGCAAAGCTGACTGAGGCCTAACTTAATAATGTGCTCACATACCAAATATTATATTTATGAGATGTTCAAAATGGATGAGAACACCGTATCATCTAAACAAAAAAATTAGACGTTAATATAAGTTATCAGAGAATTACTTTTATTAGATAAACTCCAGTCAATTAAAAAATCACTTTTACTCGATGTTATTTATACAATAATCTAAGTGCAATTTGTTTTCAAACTATTTCACTGCTTTGAATTATAATATATTATAATAATATTTCATAGTATAATATTAACAAATTTTAGCCCAAATTCCAAACAGTATTTTTGAAATGTTTTTTTTGAAAAGGAGTTTCATTTAATTACACTAGTAATATATAGTGTCACGTCCCGCGACGTATTTGAATGTATATAATACACACAGGCTGGTTTGAGTTAGAAATCTATGAGAGAATCGATAAAGGGGAATAGGGAGTAGGGGAAGTAGGGAGCAGTATAGGGCCCCTTCTCCTCTAAGAAGATATGACTACGTCACGATTTTCGCTGACCGTCAATTTGTATAGAAAAATATAAAAGAGGCCCACACCAAGAGAAAGCAGTCAGTAAATTCTTCGTCTAGTTCGACACTTAAATTTTCCTTCGGATTTATAACCGGTCTCGCGACAATAGTCCAGTGCGGTATTTCAATTTAACTTCGGAAATCTCTGAGTTTGAGATTAATAAAATTCGATTGGGACAATTTAAAATCCAAGTTCGGGAGTCGTAAAAGTCATCGTAGACTTGAATAGATCTTGTAAAGATCTTCGAACAGTGACGTAAATTTGAATCGCCGCCCTTTACGGAATATACTTGTGCGGCCTATAACTCCGTCTCTCTCACACACTTGGAATACACCTGTGGGGATCCAGTACTTACAACTCACGGCCGTGTGGATTAAACCTCAACACAACTTACGAATCATAAAGGTACCGAACCTCTCTCTCTCTCTATCTTTATTCTTTGTCTCTTTCTCACCTACGTACCAACCAGCCTGTGCCTACATTATATAAGAATTGTCTTAACGAATGTATATCCGGAAATTTTAACCAGTAAAATAAATTCAATTTGTATTATTTTCATAATCATTGTGTCTTTCATTGACTTATCCTCATCCCTAAGCGAGGATCATTCGATCCTAACTTAAAACGAGGAATCTTCGATCAAAGTAAGTATTTACGTATTTGTGACGTAACAATAGTAAATGTATTATATGTTTTTGTTATATGTTATATTATATATGTGTTATATAATATGAAAAATTATCAAATTTTATTGTAACGAGGTTAATTATCAGTATTAATATTTAAATGAATGCAAAACAATAATAAAATAAAAAACATGATACAAATAATGCAATTCCCGCCGGAATTTAGAAATTAGATTTTCTGCCTAAAGTGATTTTCTTAACCTTTTCGAAGAGAATAAATTTTTGTGAAAAATATGAAGATCTTATTAGGTTATTGTCATGAATAAGAAAATGTGATAAAATAGTTTTTATTAGGAGAAAATTAATTTTTTATGCTCTTTCCTATGCATTTTATTTTAATTTTTTTCTTATGCATTTGGTGGCAAGATACAGGGGGCTGGTCATTACACTTGATATGTCACGACTAGTCCCGGCCATTTTGATCTTATTAATGATTAAACGAACTTACCATGTGAAGTTCGATCATAATTATATGAATTACTTGTTCGAAGATATCTTACTTGTAGTACCGCAACTTGTTGCCAGATGACGCCACCTGTTTAGAGATTGTAGGATCCCAGGGCTCTACAGCCCCGGCTTACCTTTCGTGCGCGCGGTCGAGTCATAGCGTTGGCGAGCTTGTAAGAATTTGGTTCATGCGTGGCTCAAGTAGTCGGTAACTAGCCTAACGAAAGTACCGTACCTTGTCATTCTCTGTATGTGCAACGCACGTTGGTTTTTGAATAAATATTAGTTGTAAAGTGTGATATAACCTCTTGGTTCTTTAACCTCCTTCTGAACGGATGCAGGCCGCTCACGCTAACTTGGAGTCAGAAAAGCGAGGCAACCTACTAGATAGATTGAGGTTGAAAAGCTTTCCCTCTTCGTCTATCCATACCCCGTCTCACGCCCTGCTCCGCCACAAACTTCATTTAGTTTAGAGCAATTGACAGTTTCTTTGGAGTGGGAAGAATGTTGAAAACATGTGTATATATATGCATAATTTTATTTATTTATTATTATTACTATTTTGATTTCTACTCCCCTCGATGAAACATTAATATTCTCTAGTTTTATTGAAAACAGAGATTGAACTCTAGGTTTTTTATTACTTAACCGACATCCCAAGTTGCACTGTATTTAGGAGCCGTAGGCCTTAATTTGAATACTCCCTTAAAGAAACGAGTTAATAGAATACTGTCCGAAGTATCCTGCTTGTTAATTAAGGCTATTGCAGATCTGAGCGAATTCAGAGTTCCGTAAGCCGCCCCCTCAGTGAACCTTTTTGTCAGGCAGGCCAAGATAATACTATCCTTTGCGCAAAACGGATCTTGAGATCTTTGGGTGCAGAAAGACCACCAGTATCTCAAACTTGAGTTGTACTGTTTTGCCGTGCTCTGAGATATGGAAGAAAGCATTATCTCTACCGTGTCATCCTCCAGGTCCTTTTGCTTGAATGTCCTCCGGAGACAACTCCGGATACCAGGGTAAGAGTTGATGACAGCGGATGAATGACTTTCCTGCATGGAGAATTTAAAAGTTTTTCTGAAGGTTCAAAGGTAATTGTATTCGAAATAAGAAGACGTTTGAATTCTGGGAACCAGGGTTGGGTTGTCCAAAAGTGAACGACCAGAATTCCAGTAGAACCCTCCTCCCTGACCTTTTTTAATACCTTGATAATCAAAGAGAAAGGGGGGAAGGCATACCAGAATTCTTCTTTCCAACCTATTGTAAATGCATTAATTGCATATGCCTCCGGGTCCCTTTCCCAAGAGCAATATTTGTTGCACCTATTATTGATTCTTGTGGCAAAAAGGTCTATGGATGGTTCACCGAAACTTTTGACTATTCTCTGAAAGGCGTAGTCTGCTAACTCCCATTCTATATCTATATTGTTTACTCTGAACCCGCCGTCAGCTAAATTGTCTTTGGAAACTACATATTCAGCAAAAATCCAAATATCCCTTTTTTGGCACCATTCCCATATCTGTTTGGTTATGTAGTTTAATGTCCTGTACCTTATTCCTCCCATTTTATTAATGTAAGCTAAAGCTGTAACGTTATCTATTCTTAAGAGAATCTGCTTATTAAAGCAGTATGATTTACGATGTTTAATGTGTTCTTTTTTTTATTTTGTATTAATTGATTTATGCAAAATGTGTATTTTATGTCCTAGAATCATTTTAGGAACAGTTTTTCATTTCATATTGTTCAGAAACCTAATTATTTAAATTTTTTTAAATATTTGTCTATTAGTATAATGCTTTTGTAGAGCGTGCCGCGTGCAGCGCCGCTCTGGTGAGAAAACTTCGCACATAGAAACTGTAACCACTAAGGGAATCAAGTTCTCGCCGTTGCAGGCAGAGAGTCGGATAGGGCTGCATTCGAGGTTATTGGAACACGACTGTAAACAATGATAAACAGCGAAAGCGCATGAAACTATTCGTTTAGGCGCATGTGCTGATAATCAGTTGTTCAAGCTGGTGGCGAAGAAGTGGGAACCCCTCCGTTTTTGCGATAAACGGGAGGCATTTGATTGGAAGGTGTTGCGATAAACGGGGTTTTACTGTAATCGATCTTGTGTAGTAGTTGGTAGTCTTCTTCTTCTTCTTCATTTATGCTCACTAGAGTGCGCATACGTTGGCTTTATACTGACTTAAGTAGTCTTGTATATTTCGCCATGATCTGGTGTAGAGTGATTCCATCCTTTTTCAATAATGAACGACCTGTAACATATCAATCGACTTGCCCAGCCCGGCAGAGCGCTGCGCTCCGACATTGCGTCGGTGCACGGCTGGTGGGCGCGGGAGCCCGGGGGCGTTGCTACGTCCCCGTCCTCCCACGCCCCGCACCGTGCAGGTCCACTTAAGCGGCAAATTCAAAATATATTAAGCTAGAAATTCTAAATTTTTAGATTGGCTTTCTTCAGGTATCTAAAAACGTGTGAGACAACTCTTATAGATGGGCTGAATGAAAATTGCTGACTGTGAAAGGGAGGATTGCATTTAAGGGCTTTTGAAAGACCTTTGAGAAGGCCAGGACGAAAGCTATCGAATCTAGGGCACTGCCACAGAAGTGCTCTAAGTCTTCTTCAATTAGTGGATTGCATGGGCAACTAGGCGAATCTATGATTTTTTTACGAGCTAAACTTTCCCTAAGGGAGTGGTGGTTGCTTCTCATCCGACATATGGATACAATCCATTCTCTTCTTGCATTAAACTTAGTAAACCAGGGTTTTCTATGAAAAATATAGAAGCGTTGTGTGTAATAGGCACCAAAACGCTTTCCTCTTTCTTTGCAGTAATTTTGGAAGATTTTATCGAGATGTTCCCGGAAGGATCTAGCAAAATCTGAGGGAGGTAATGGAATCCTTAGGGTTGGAGCATTGATGGAAGCAGATTTAGCCAATCTATCCGCCAGTTCATTACCGGGGATTCCCTTGTGTCCCGGAATCCAAACCAGTAAAACGTTGTAATCAAAGAAGACAAAGTTGCTAATCGGTTTCTAATTAGAAAAATGAGATGAGATTTGATAGTATTTGGAGTAGCAGATGAGACACTTTCCAAAACGCTCAGCGAGTCAGTAAAGATGGCTACTTTTTTAAAGTCTTGTTTACTAATATAATCTAGTGTATGTAAAATAGCTATAGCTTCTATCGAAAAGGTTGATGCTGCATTATTAATTTTCCAAGAGTGTGCTAGTTGTTTTAAAGGGCAAATGGAGGCAAAGCCCGCAGATTCACCGTCTTGAGATTTTGATCCGTCTGTGTAGAAAAGAAGATAGTCCTTGAATTCATTATTAATCATTTCCTGAAAGAGAGAAGGTGGGTCAGGAAAGTTTTGTAATAGGAAGCCAGTTTTTGCATCAACTTGAGGAATAAACGTGTGGTCACTATATGGAAATTCGAAAAAAGGATGATAGTATGATCTGCGAGTCTGATCTCTAAGATCTCTGGTTTTATGAAAAGCTAGCAGGAGCGTAAAAATGTCCATAATTCTGAAGGGATTACTCCGATTTGCGATCCTCCATAAGTTTACCAACCTGTCTGTAAGGGGGTGGTTGAGGTTTGTAAAAGTTTTGGTAATATATTTTTTGGCCAAAAAGCTGAAACGAAACTTAAGAGGCGGTTCACATGTTTCCGCTAAGAGGACATTAATGGGAGTGCTCGTTCTATATCCTACGGCAAACCTCAGGGCTTTATTTGGGATCTTCTCTAATTTTCCAAAGAATTTATGATTTTTAAATGTAAAAATATGCGAGCCGTATTCTAAACAACTTCTGATTAGAGCATCGTAAACGGTAATGAGGGTATAAGGATGTGCTCCCCACCAAACACCCCTCAAGACCCTTATAATGTTTAAGGATTTCCTGAGTTTATTAATTAAGAAATTAAAGTGTTCATTAAAGGAGAATGAGAACTCCAGGATTATTCCCAAAAATTTTACATAACGTGACGGTGTGATAGTATTATCATTTATATTTAATGAGTAAATTGGGTCGTCCAGATTTAATTTTAATTTGTTAAATAGAATTAGTTTAGTTTTGTCGGGGCAAATTTCTAATCCACGATGTAATAAAAATCCACTAACTATGGTTAGGCACTCCTGAAGGATTGCAATGCATTGAACGGCGTCGTTAGATCTGACCAGGATGGCTATATCGTCAGCGAATTCGATCAAGGTGCATGTGGGAGGGAGAAGATTATATAGTTCACGAGTATATACTGAGTACAAGATGGGGCTCAGTATGCAGCCTTGAGGTAGACCCACGGTGCTGACTCTGGGTCCAATCAACTCTCCATTTATGTTAAAGAACATATTTTTACAGGAGGTGGAGCTGTATATGAATTTAGCTACTGAATTAGAAATACCTAAGTTTTTAAGATCTTCCATTAAGAGTTGGGGTATTACGCTGGGAAACGCACCTTTGAGGTCTAAGAACAAACCTGCGGTAACCTCACTCGAGGCAAAACCCGTCCAAACCTCTGTGGAGAGAACAGCCAAATTATCAGCGCAAGATCTGCTCTTTCTAAAACCAAATTGTGAAGGGGAAAGATGAAAGTTGTGTTCAAGATACCAGCTAAGTCTATTGTAAACTAACTTTTCCATTAACTTAAATAAGCAAGAAGCTAGGGAAATAGGTCGGTATTTATTTGGAGTTGATTTAGGAATAAAAAAGACCAGGAAGTTGTTCCATGAAGGCGGAAATGAGCTAGACGACATAAGTTCGTTATATATTTTAAGGAGAGCAAATCTTGCTTCATTGGGAAAATGACTGATAATATTATTGTCAAATTTGTCCAGGCCAGGGGAAGATTTTATTTTTAGAGAAGAAATAGCCATGTTAAGTTCGCATTCGGAGAATGAGGAATCCCAAAATTCATTTACCTGAAAGTTAGTAGGGAAACCATCGTGAAAGACTGTGGGGGGACACATTTGCTCAGCGAGATTATGGAGATCAGCAATCACCTCTCTATCGGCTGAGCAGGAAGATGTGACAGGCTGAGCGTATCTGTTTTTAAAAGTTTTAATGACTCTCCATACCCTGGACATGGGTGTTGTTCTATCTAGCGATTCACAGAAAGATTGAAAAGATGTTCTCCTAGCCTTATTCAGAATACGTTTGGCTTTCGCTGCGGTTTTTTTGTAAGCTATATAGTTTTTGTAGTCAGAATGTTTTCTGAATTCGATTATTGCTCTTCGTCTATCTCTGACGGCGTCATCACAAGATCCATTCCACCATGGAGCTGGGACGAACGGCCTGAAGTTGCGGGGAAGAGTTGAGTAACAGGTCCCAGAGTTGCCATTCCTAGAGGGAGCCGGGGGAGCGCAAGCAGTTAAGACAGCCTCATCGACACACTCCATAAACGTATTGTAGTTTTTTATGGGATCCTCAGTAGACAGAAGACCATCGGAGGACCTGGAATCGATTAGATTTGTTAGCACAGACGAGAATAAAGTCCAGTTAATTCCCTTTAAACTATATTTGTGTGAATAATATTTAGAAACAGGCACTTGGACTCCTAGGCGAGTGACCACTGGGTAATGATCACTCCCGAGAGCGTCATCCCACACGTCATGAGAGCTTGAAGTGAAAAGATGGGAACTGATAAAGGTTAGGTCCAGGATCGACGGGGATTCGTTCGGACGATTAACGAAAGTTGACTTGCCATTACTCAAAGAAATTAAGTCTGAATCATCAAGAGCGGCGCAAAAAGATATGCCATTTTGACAAGCCCGAACACTGCCCCACAAATAATGATGCGAGTTGAAATCACCTGCAATAAGAACGTTGTTTGGATTAATATCTGTGACTGTTTCCAAAAATCGTCTCCAGGTGCTTTCAGAAATTCCTCTGCCCGCGACCGGAACTCTGTAGGCGGAAACTATTAGAAGCTGACCCATAGACGTATTGATGGAAATAGATAAAGTTTCTAAGCTGTTTTCTATATTGAGGATTGACGAAATTTTTGAAAAAACGATTTCTTTTCTGATCGCGATCGCCAAGCCCCCGCGATTGTTAGATGATCTATCGGATCTGATAATATTGAAATTTTTATTTAATACGAAAGTTTTTTCGGGTTTTAAGTATGTTTCGCATAGAAGTAGAATGTCAAAGTCGGCTGAAATATTATTTAAATCACCGCTTTTATTTGCCGCTCCACGGCAGTTCCACTGCATGATTCGCAGTCCGCTGATTTGAGCCATCCTGATGTTATTAAAGAAGGGATCTGGAGAGGGAGGAGAGACTCGTAGAAAGAGAATTGCCAGATGAGATGGCATTAATAACGTTTGTAAGCATGAGGAGTAAATTTTCAATAATTGATAGTGAGTTCGACGAGTGGTTGGGAGAAGAAGGAGGACAAAGAAAATCGGAGTTTGTCTCAGAAGAGAGACTCTGAAACTCAAAAGTGGAGGGAGAGTTATCCTTTTTTGTAGGGGTTGTGAGTGAAGTGCGAAACCATTGAGGAGGGAACTTGGCATCCTTGTATTGAACAAGGACGCAAACGATGGATTTGGGGCTGACGTTTTACGTCGGTAAGGCGTTTCGTTAGAACTGCTTGGCTTATTTTTATTTTCCCTGGACTTGTTTAGTGAAAAGCGACTAGGAGTTGAATTTGAGCAGTTCATTAGGGACGGGGAAGGGGGAGGAGATCGAAGGGCTTCAGAATAAGCCCTCTGAGAAGATTGGGAAAAATTCACAGGGGGGGAGAAGGGCGTATTTCCAAGATCTGGATAGCTACTGGTACCAAAGTTAGTTGCGGAAGATAATGTAGGGTGATTATGGTTTTTTTTTGCTTGTTTCTTTGATTTTTTAGGTCTGAGGACAGCTTTTGCCTCTGCGAAAGTTAAGCAATGATTTACCGCATAAGTACGGAATTCGTTCTGAAAATTAAATTCGGGACATTCCCTAGAACCTGACAGGTGTGGGCCGTCACAGTGCAAGCAAATAGGCGGGCTGTTAATTCTAGGGCAAAAAGGCGAATCGCTATAGGGGAGGTCCCCACAGCGCTTGCAGCGAGCTTTAGAGCGACACTGTTTTGCGATGTGTCCGTATCTAAGGCAGTTCCAGCAAATTTTAACGGGGGGCACATAAGGTTCGACTTCCGTTGACGCGTTATAAATCGCCACCCTTTGTGGGAGAGACCTACCCTCAAAAGTCAGTAATACTGAGCGAGAAGGAACATACGAAACCCTATTCGTATCCTTTTCAATGATTTTTCTATCGAGTCGGCGAGCCTCAATAGGATTGATCTTGTAAACATTGTCGAGGATCACCAGATTCTCAACAATCTCCTTCTCACTCATTTCCAAGGAGATACCTGAAATAACCCTTTGGCAGGTAACAAAATAGGACGGAATGGTGGCTCTTAAGCCCTTTTTTTCTAGGGATTTGTCGTCTAGAATGGCGTTTGCATCGCGAGCTGACCTGACCACAACAGAGAGTTTTCCAAATCCTGAACTATTAACATCTACAATTGAGTTCGGATACATGCTATTAAATACCTTTGCAAATTTGAAGCGATCAAGATCTTTATCGGAATCGTTTGAGTTCGATATGCGTTCTATCATGACCTTGCATTGGCCTCGATGAGATTCTTTATAGCGATAGTTAGGGGGCGAACGGTAACGGCGAGGGTCAGCCGAGCTACTGCTTGATTGACTATTAGGGGGGGTCGTTAGAGGAAAATTATTACTTTGCTCCATTTCCACGAGGTTATCGACATTATTGGTGCTTAGGAGTTGACAGTTTATCAGGTCAGAATCATCCAAGGCATCCGAAGATCTGTGCCTTTTGGCTCTACTAACCTGGGCTTGAGAGGATTTAGACTGTTTAAATTGCAGAAGGGATTCAGCCCCTGCCACTACATCCGAGGATAGATAGGTCTTCTGATTACTCAGAGTTTCCGCATCTACAGTTTCGGAAGCCATGCTACCGAGCTGACAAATTCCCGTGCCACGCGTGCTTTCGCGCAGCGCACGCCAACCAACTTAAAAATATCAATGGGATTTTTTTAGCCTGAAGGGCAGCAAAATTCTGGCTTCCTGATGTTAACCAAGAAGTCAAGACTTCCATTTTTCAATTTTAGTAACTACTTATACTTCCCTCTTAGATTTCTCAATTCTCAGTTGGAGATGCCTTCACTCTCAAAAAACCGCCATCCACAATCTCGTAGTTGGTAGTAGTAATTGATTTTAGTAGACGCATGCGCAGTTCAAATGTACAAGGCTTTGCCAGTAAGATGCTAACGCTGACGGGCATTCCTTCAACTACTCGATTGCAGCGCCACTTAAGCGGTCACTTTCGAAACTACTACTCGTCACGATAAGGGAACATCCCCCACCACGGGAGGGTATAAATGCACCATAAAAGGTATGTCTGCGCCTTACGGTATTTTACGTAACAAACGTCCAGTTACGCGTAACTGCACAACACTGGCCGACAGTCTGCACTGGTCTACACCACCCTAATAGCAAGAAGCAAGCACGTGTGCCACGTTTAGGCAGGTTAACACAGGTATATAAAATTGGTATAAAACTTGGTGAAATGGAAAAAAATTCAACAACAATCAACAAAATTACAAATATAGGCTACTTACCGTTTCTTGAAGGAACAAAATTCATTATTATTGATGAAGGTAAGATAATGAAAGTTGTCTATTTATTTATGTCAAATTGCGGTGTTGCTTATATTATTTACTTGCTTTCTTTATGAGTTGAGATATTATGACAAATTTTCTTAATTAATTATTTTAAACATGACATATATTTTTGTAATCAACTAAGGCTATATTTGTTGTAGGTTTGAAAGATTTTAAGAATTATTTATCATTACTGAAAAGTTTGGAATTTTCTTCTAACAATATGAATTTAATAAATATATGAAAAAATAAGGTGATGTCTGTCGTAAGAAGTTTTACAAATCCTATAATTATATCTTATTTCCAGGTGTTGAAACGACTCTTGCCGAAACTTTGATTACAGGATGGTGTAAAATGTGGGAGAAGAAAAGTACGGATAATAAAATAGAAATG
The DNA here is from genome assembly GCA_030998225.1 of Diplolepis rosae. Lineage (NCBI taxonomy): Eukaryota > Metazoa > Arthropoda > Insecta > Hymenoptera > Diplolepididae > Diplolepis > Diplolepis rosae. Next base: position 18,605,626 of record JAPYXD010000723.1, on the reverse strand, counting down.
CTCTTATTCTCAAGCCCAGAGCATATTTACTCTGAACATTTTAATTCTCTAAAATTGAGAAACGTTTGCTTTACTGACTTCTATTCTATAGAATCAAACGAGACAGAATCCATGTTGGAAAAATTGGAAAAATATCTTCAAACCGTTCCTCAAAAGTCTATTATTATAATTAATTGTTTGAGTACTCTCAGTTTATCAATCGGAATTCCAAAAACTGTATGGTTTGTGGAAAAACTTAAAGAGAAAGTAGGACAGTTAATTGGCATTTATCGAAGAGACTTTGGTAAACTGAATGTTCCCAGAATCGAAACTTTTGGAACGACTTATTTAAAATTAGAGCATCATTTTAAAACCACTATAAGTAGAAATTTTGCATACAAGGTAATTTATACACACAGGAAACCTGGGGGAAGTATTTTGCATCAATCAGAACTGGTTACGCAGGATGTTAGAACTTATGAAATTACATCGACTGAAATTTTAAGTGATTCTAGTAGTAAATCAATTAAAATTAGTCAAGAAACTCCTAAAAAAGTTGAAGCATCTTTCAGAATTGAGATGAACGACCATGAAATCGAACAAAGAAAGAATACTCCTTTACCTTATACTGCAGCTAAGAATTCAGAAAAAGGAGTTATATTTTACGAACCTGAGGATGTGGATGATGACGAGGAAGAAGACCTAGACGATGATCTATGTATTTAGGATTTAAAATAATGCTATTTTAAGAATTATTATATTCAAAGTGATTGAAAATTATTTATTGCAGTAGTGGACAAGAGGGCCGTAGCAACAGCGTTATATTTTCAATATAACTTTTTTGTGGAGGAGAGGAGGGGCGCAAATTTCGAAATTTGCCTAGGGCGCCAAAAGAGCTTGCTACGGCTCTGGTGGACAATAAGTTTGAAAGATTAAAACTATAATAAAATGTTAATTACTTTTATTAAAGAAATCTTTTCTATTTTTAAAGTGCGTATATTAAATTGTTTCAAAAAAATCACTGACAATTTTTAATATGGAAGACAGTTCTTATTTTATATTTATTTGTCTTATAAAATAAAAAAATGTTTTGAGTAAACTTTTATATAGTAATGAGTATTTTATATAAAAATTAATTTTTTGTTTTAAAATTTCATAATTAATATTAATGTTGAAAAATTAGTAGGTATATCATAAATTTAAAAATAAGACTCTATACCGTACATTTTTAAAAGAAACAATTACGCATTGTCACTTACACTGCCCATGCTGAAAGTAGCGTTTGCTGGGGAGCCACAAACACGTGATTAAGAGGTAACACCACTCTAGCGGCCGAAAAAGGCCTAATTTCAAGAATTAATTTTCTGGAATATAATAAAGGAAATAGAAAAAAAATTTAATGGATTTCTTTAGCATACATTTGTCTATGAAAAAAGTTTAATTTTAGCAAAATATACCGAACATTTTTTTCATTATTTAAACCAAAAGTAATCTATCTACGCCCGTTTTTATGTTCTCTACCATTTCCCAACTTTTGAAAAGAAAATTTTATGTACTTTAGTCACAAACATGTAGAAACCTAAAATCGATAAAATTTGCTAATTTCCTAAGTATCACATGCGGAAATTTTTTTTCATTTTCAAAACCAAAAGTAGTCTACGTATTTTGGACACAAACGTGTAGAAACTGAACCAAATTGTTCACATGAATTTGCTACTTTCCTCAAATATCACATGTTCTTAATGAAATAAATGTTATATTATTTTTGTGCAAAATCTTTCAACAATTCATTTTTAAAATAAAATGTTTTTAGATCGCAATAAAAAAGAATGTCTTATTTAAATTTTGCGCTGAAATGTTGATTAACATCTAATTGGTTGAAATTCGCCACATTTAAGAATTTTATCCAATCAATTTACAAGATTTACAGGATCATGGCTGCCATCTATAATTTTCTGCTTTTTCGTGGCTTTTTCTAAAGCCCCTTTCTACGTAATAATATTTTTTCACGGCATTTCGCATTTATAGATTTTCGGAGGCTATACGAGACGGCTTTATCTGGCTTTATCAGAGCAAGTTAAGAGAACAAGTATCAATAGCTTTTATCCCTTTGATTTTCAAAATGTTGCATCAAATAGCAAAGTCGTTTGTCCCAAGAGCTGTCTTAAGTGGTGAGTTTTTACTTACTTTACAAATGTAGCTGAATCAGTATTTATCAAGTTTTTTTTTATAACAAAAAAAATCTTTCACTTCCAGAAAAATTCACTGCACATGAATTTTGGACCCAGCATTTTCTATCAATTTGATATATTCTACTTGCTAAGTTTATAGGTTATGTTATCAAGTTTGATTTTCATTATAATTCCATGGATAGTTTTTTGAAAAACTATTCTAGCTTTGTCACTTTTCATAAATTTATTTGATTTTTTAACCCATAGACTTTTCCTTCTTGGTAAACCTAGAAGACTTCTCCTTTTCATCCAGAAACTAGAGTTATGTAATATTTGATAATGGACTGCAAAAATCCTTCTGCCTAAAATCCTACCCATATCCTGATGAAAAAGTCTAATTGCAGGTATTTAGTGCAATCTACAATAATTTCTGAAAACATTTAGTTAGTGCGTTAATATTTTGCGTGTACATAAAATGCTAGAAGTGTAAGATTTATCTATAAATTATTATTTCTGTCGTTTTCAATTTATGTTTCAATGTTTAACTATTTTAATCTTGATTTTCGAAATTTGAATATCCAAAATTATTCGCCATTTGATATTTTTCCTATCATAATTTTGTCAAATTTAAAGTTTTGAGAATTGCTTTAAGATTGTTTTACTTGCTACAATTTTTTGTAATTCAGTAATTTTTTACTTATATAACAAATTAATTGAAATTTTAACATTAGATGAGTACAGAGTTTTACAATGGAAGTGCATAAGTGAACAAGAATTTTAAGGCTGTACACTAGGTACAGTTAATCTCAAAATTTGCCAATCTTTATAATGATTTATAAAATCGACAAAAATAGATCTATTATTGATTCCTACGAATTTTGAAGGAGGCTTCTAAACGTACTTCATATAAAAATAGTTCGGGTTAAAATTGTTTACTTGATAAAAGTGAGTTAGATTTTTTTTTCTCTTCACAAAAAAATTACAATTCTCATTTAATTCTAATGATCAATGGCTCATTTGACTCTTTAAAGAATTCCCTGAAATTATATTCTGATGAGTTTTATTAAAATTTAAACTGTCATTGTTTACAACAATAATAGCTATATAATTTCTAAACTATTTTTGTCTGAAGTACGCTTAAAAAACTCCTTCAAAATTCGTAGAAATTAATAATGGATCTATTTTTGTCAATTTTATAAATCATTATAAAGATTGGAAAATTTTGAGATTAACTGTACTTAGTGCCCATCCTTAACTAACTTCGAGTATATTTTAGCAATACAGTACTTTTTTTATGTGGATAGGAGTTCGATCGGGGTCTCATCACTCCCAAGTTGTTCCGTACGAACTTCGTCCACCAACTTTAGATGAATATCCAGTACCGCAAGGATCGTGGCAGGAAGATTATAATAAAAAACAGAAAAGGTTCAATATTCATCTCGCAGCAGGAGTCATTATTTTTTCAAGCACAATTGCATTTGTACGTATGGTATTTTCAATATTAATTCATATAGGTAATTTAAAAAAAGTGAGTTCCTTTCACTAACATATTTTTTATGTAAAAAAATCATTTAAAAATACAGAAAATATACAAGTTGTAAAAGTGTGTTTCTCTGCAGTTGACAACGAGGGACTGGATTTTCTTCAACGCGTTTCCACCAAAACCCAAGTCAGAATAAATATTTGTGCAATTACTACCGACTTCTTCGCCGTGAGACAGAAATAATAATATACTATCTGTAAAAGTTGGTTAAAATAGAATTGTTCTATGATCAGTGAAATCAATAAATAGAGTTCATAAATCGCGTGGAATTGTGGTTTTAAAATTATTCTCAGGACCAATCCAATTAAAACAAAATGAAACATTATTAAGTACTAATAATATTACAAGAACAATCAATAAAATAACGATTTTTTAGGAAATTAAATGTTTATCCCTCATCAATGAACATAGTACATAATGAAAGTTATAACTCTGGAATGAGTTTTCACACTATAGATTAAGTTTATAAATAAAATTAAAATAAGAACATCAGTATAATACTGATACCTTAATTTGGTGGTTTACAAAAATAAATAGTAATAAAAATACATAAATACATTCGATTGAAGTCTTTTGGTTGTAGTACAAATTAATCAGAATCCGAATCATTAAAATTAATCTGCTGCCTGGGCAATTCGTTTTGAAATTCGAGGACGTGTTCTATTGGTTTTGGCTTGCCATCCTCACCAATTCGACAAGGGTGTACAACTCCTTCCCTATAAAAATAATGACACCATTATTGTATTTTCCTAAATTCGCTATTAGAAATTCTTTTATTTACCTTGTTAATTTATCGACAAGTCCTACTAACTGCATCGCTTCGTATTCCTTCTGCTCATCACTCATTCCTTCGAGAGGGTTTGACTTTGGCTGTTCATAGCATCCCGTCACTGGATTAATCCTGCGATAATCAACTTTAATTAATGTCATAATATAAAAAACTTAGAGAAGTATTCTACCAACTTTTAAGCATTTACTTTTCCAGACATCTAAATTTAAAAGAATTATAACATTTAACTGCGAAATATTTGATTTAGTTCAACGAAAATATTCATACCGGTCTTTATGTTTGATATACTCCTCAGTTTCACTGTTTTCAGATTCCGAGGAATATTCCGTTTTTGGCTGCTGTCGACCGAGCAAACCTTTATTTGCAAACATTCCTGCCGCGTTCCCATATCCAGTGTATTTAACCATGCGATTGACTGTTAATAAGTTTCAAATGGTTAAAATAATTATACTGAAAATGATCAAATATCACATCAAGAAAGATAAAAGAAATTAACTATATTTTCATATAAGGTACCATTTTCTTTGCAAAGAACAAATAAAAATTCTGCAACCAGGTCCCGCAGTTTTGTTATTGGCGACGTAAGTAATTTACAAAGCTTAGCTTTTAGACTAGTTCCTTCTTCTGGCCTTTTCATTACATTCTTTAACGGTGGTAATATCTAAAAATTAAAAACTTCATAAATTTCTTATTAAATTCCGAAAAAATTAATTTAGAATAAAAGAAGAATCCAAAAAATGATGAAAAAGTTCATAATGAATGCCATACTTGAAGACGCAGAAATTTCCTCATCAACCTTTCTGCTTTTGCAAGTCTCAATAGGCAAGAGACGATTGGAGCAACGTTTTCCATCAAATCTGTTTTAAATTCTAATCTCAGTTCCAGAAATTCCAATAAAACGGACATTGGTGACAAATCCATATTTTCATATACGACTGTACTAAAGTCGCCCTGTGCAGGTTGAATGAGAGGCGAATAACAGTTGTACGGAATTATTGTCATCAAATTGACAATATTACTAGAAAATAATGAAATGGCTAATTAAAATTTTCGAAATCGTCACTGATTTTCGTATTCAAAATCCGGAATGATTATTTTCTATTACCTGCAAAGTTCTTCTTTTTTCACATCACATTGATGCAAAATTATTCTACGTGAGATTGAGACTAGATTTTTATATTTTTCTTGATTTTCATTTGTAATATCCTCGGCTTCTATGTACAAATTAAAGAGCGTTTTTAGTATTTCACAAGCAAGATTCACATCATCTTCCTGAAAAACATTAATTCTCTATTTGATAACAGCTGTAAATATTAAATAAAAACAATTTATAAAATCAACTACATACTAAATTAAAATTATACCTTTATTGGAGTGGTTTCATAGCGAGTGGATATTTCGTCTAGCATTTTTATGAGGTGCCTGTCACCATGAAATTGATCTCTAACAATACTTCTTATTGGAACATTTAAAGCAGTCGTTAGGAAAAGAATTCGGATGTCGAACAATTTTATTTCATGAGGAAGACTTTCATTATGTTTACTATAATGTTCTATAAGGTGAGTTAAAAAACTTGTATCCATTATCATGCCTTGTACATTCACACTATTGAATAACAAGTTACAAAGCAGCTTCTGTGCTTCGAGAGTAACTGAAAGATAATGAAATTAATTATTATCTGCGAAATGTTTATGTATAAACTTTTTACTGTTTAGAAACTAATTTACCTGCTTGGTTGGGAATATTTTGTTCACTTTGCCTGTCCGCGAGACCTGCATTCCTCAGAACAATGTTAAGTTTTTCTTTGGTAATGATTTCATCCAAGTTAGTTTTATCACGACTAGAAAAAAAATTGTGTTTGTTATTATTCATTTTAAAATTCTAATATTAAAAAAAAGAGAGAACTTCAGGCAACTTTAATCATTTTACTGATAATTATTTATTAATATTGAAAATATTTTTTGAATTAATATAATTAAAGAAAATGTATTACCTAAGTATACGAAGAGTTGCTAAACACTGGCTGTGAATTGTAGAAAAAGCTTCATCTGAGAGATGACGAAATAATGCTTCCCAAACATCCAAACGAATATTTTCTTTGTTCAGTTCATCAAATTTTGATTTGTTCCCATACTATTAATCACATTTAATATTTCATTAATAATAATAATGATAATAATTCCTTTTCTAGTTCTATAAAGTGATATATAATTGTAAACAATTAATTTAGTTTTAAAGTTATAAACACTAAATTAAATGCAATATAATAAAAATAAAATTTTGGAAAATTTGGAAAAAACTTAATAAAAAGAAAAGTCCGGATTAAAATTTTGGAAATGAGATTCAATTAACTTATTTTTGGTTTGTGGTTTAGTAATCCAGATCTTTTATTGCTATAGATAAACTAGATAAACAGACTATGAAAGATTATTAATGAAGGTCAAAATTTTGTTACCAAGCAGTAAGTTATACACTTCTATCATCTGCATCAGCAAATCAAACAAACTTTATTTTTTAAATCAAACATAAAAGTGTATTTATAAATTATTTATCATGCTCTTGAATAATCAAGTCACACAAAAAGTCATAATTTCAAATTAATTTGTAAAAAATTTTAAAACAGCTTCATCAAAATATTTCACGCAGGAAATACACATTTTTTAAAAATTAGTTAAAATTTTTATATTTTTACTAGCTTTTAAAAATATAAATCACAGAAATTTTCTAAAGAAGTTATATTAAAAATAAGAAAATAGTGTTTCATTGTTCTGGAAAAATAACGTTGGAAAATTCAAGAAGAAAATTTACGATATGATTCATTTTAGTTCATTTTATCTTATTAATTTACAAAATCTTGGTGTCTAACCAATTTAAACACTTCAAATTTTTTTAGATAATCTAAAGTAGATGTAACAACAAATTTAATGTTAACTGATTGCAAAAGTGTCATTATCAAAGTACTTACATTAACAGAAAAACGCTCCAAACTTCTACGAACTTCTTCAGGATTTCCTGTGATGATTTTATAAAATACATCATCCATTCTGATACTCAAATGAACTATTTTCTACAACAGTCACGTTTTTGAAACACTTCTCGTGGATTGTTTACACGAAAATAAACACAGAACTCTCGATCGTATATAATTGACAGGATTACAGTAATGAAATTAGGTCTGCGTTATGAAACGTATAGTGTTATTGTATATTATTTTCCTTTATGGCTTGATAGTTGGATACCATATGTCAAATTCAGTAATCGGATAGTGGGTTTCTGACCCTTCAAAATTATTTAACAAGTTTTAATAGATATTTGTTCTTAATAAGCGTATACTAAAACGTTTCATTAATTTTTTTGAAAATAAATATCAAATGTTTTTCAAGCATTTACACTTGTTTATATTATAGCACAATAAATAAAACAAACCTGTAATACTGTTTTCTGAAGTTAGCTGTCAATAACTGTCAATGTTAGATGGCGGTACCTGTAAAGCGCAGGAATTTTTAAAAATGTTACGAAATAAAGCTATTCAGCTCTTTCATTACTTAATCTCTGCTTATATCCTTACATTTATGAAATTGCGTACAGTTACTTTAAGCGAATTACAATATAAAAAATGAATCTAGAGTCTGACTACTGTTTTTATTTCTACCTTTACAATATGTTTTTCACCCTTTTTATGTTTTTTTCGTCCTTCATCCATGCTCTTTTATTTTTCTCCAACTAGAAATTATTTTATAATAAAAAATCAAACAGATTAGAGATGAAAAAGTTTCATTTTTCAATTTTTACCAAACAATGTTACAAAAACTAGATAACTGAATGTCCTTTATTAGAAAGGGAAGAAATATAACAAATAAAAAATCAAAATTGTATCACAGTATAGACGGCGCTGCACGGCGCTGTCATCGAAAATTTTCGGCCTCCGTTTTTCTCGCATTTCAGTAAGTTCAGTTGGTATTTTGGTATTATGGTTGGTATCATGATATGTATGTACACTTCGTGGTATGTACTATGTAGTTGATGGTGAACAAGAAAATCCAACCTTAATTACAATTGACTACAATCTTGCGATAAGCATTGATAAGCATACAAAAGTGTTCAATTGTGTTCAATAATGGATAACAGTGTGGAGGAAGGCCAAACAATACAAGATGAAAGCAAGGATGGTAAAACTATAATTTATAAATTATTACGTATTAAGTTTCTTTATTCACACATAAATCATCATTCTAAGAATTTATTTGCTCCTTTTCAATTCTGTGAATCCTGCGTGGCAAAAATCGCTAATTGACGTTTGTCTTTAGTCATATTTCATGAAAATATGAATCGAAATAATTGTGAATTTCTTTATTCTTCTTTTATTACAGACGACCTACTGATAAAGTTAAAAAATTTAGAGACAGAAAACCAACAAATGCAGGAGCAGTTCAACGTTCAAAGGGCGAAAATGAAAGAATTGTTTCTTCAGAAGGAAGGTTTGTAATCATTTGTTTTTTGTCCTGGAAGTTAAAGCAGCTGAGGCTTATTGATTTTACATTTCTTGTTAATATACATGTTATTATTTTCCAAGGACATCACTTTTAACTCCACTCAAACCACAATTTTCATTCAGGTCTTTAAGATTTGAGATATAAATATTTAATAGTTTTTTAATAAGAATATTAAACATTACTATTATTGATAATAACCAAATTGATTATTTATTAATATTCTGACAAAATAATTAATATCTATTTACAGAGGAGTTGAAACAAAAGCAAGAAGAAAATTTGTTATTGCAAAAAGAAAACACAAAATTAAAAAATGAATTGGGCGACGCAAAAAGTCAATTGATGGTAGTAGATTTAAAAACACAAAATGATATTCTCTTCGAAAAGCAAAAAGCTCAAGAGGAAATAGCTTCTTTGCAACAAGTTATTAATGAAACCGTCGAAGAATCTTCTTCTTCTTGCAAGGAACTATATAATGAAGTACGCAAATTGAAGTCTGCAATCCTGAGATTGGAAGAAGAAAATTCTTCACTAAGAATGCAAATACCTTCCTCGGATGGACCGATCTCATTGTCTACTGTGACTAAATCTTTAGCTCGAAAAGTTGCGTCACAATTAGGTGCTGACAGTCTTTCTTTAGGTTCTGATAATTTAGAAGAAAGCATGCGGAAGGTAAACAAATATGTACGTAAACTTGTAAACATGCATTGCTTTATTCTCTCTAATTGGTCAACCTAAAAAATATATCTTTTTTTGTCTAATTCTTCGGATAAAATATAGTTTCAGGCAGTTAGAGAAAATACATTTTAGCTGTATATATTTTATTGTATTTCTACTAATATTATGATTTAAATATTAAAAATTCTTCTTCAGTTTCAAGTATAAATTAGTAGTTTCTATTAAAAATCACTACTTTTATGAATTAATAGCTTTTTATATTCTCAACATTCATGTGAGAATGATGATTTTTACGAATTTTAACATTCTTTTTTAACGGATCTCTACATTTTGAGTGCTTTTTGAAACCAAGAAGAAAGGTTTGGTAATGGTGTTATCGGATTAAGTTTTCGTAACTGTTTCTTGCAAACGATACAAGATACGAAGAAATGTTAAGGGATATAATTGTTTGGCTAAAGAATGTATATATAATTTCCTGGGGAAAAATACCTATAAAGATTTTTTTTGAATTTTCTTGATATATCGCATCGTTTTTATCATTTTCTTCTGACTTTTCTTATAATTAACATTTATAATTTACGATTTGAATTCCATAACTTTTTTCTCGTCTAGTAGATTTCAAAATGTAAAGATCCGTTGAAAGTGGAGGTATGATGTTTTATTTAAGTTTAAAAATTACGTGTATAATTCAATTGTAATTAATGGAGTCATAATTTTCTTTCTAAAGCAGAAATGAGATAATATGTTTTTAATTTCAAAGACTTTAAACTCGGATTCTATGGACATTATTATCCTTAAAAGTCATGTATTTAAAAAATATACATTTTAGGCTCAAGAAGACGCTGAAGTATTACGCTCATTGGTTGTGCCATTGGAAGAAGAAATTAAAGCCCTGAAAGAGAAATTACGATCCACAGACGATGAATTACAAAAATGCAAGGAAGTGCAAATTTTAAGGCCAGCCATAGATCCTGCCTCAGGTTCTGATTCTGCCTGTAATATGTGTGTCAACTATGAAGCGCAATTAGTTAGAATGCAAGAATCTGCTAAAGACTTCGAGAAGCAAATGCAAGAATCCAGTCGTCTGTTACAGTCGCAGAAGGATGATTTGTCCAAGGAAGTGGAATTCCGAAAGGAAATGGAAGAAAAGTGGAATGAGAAGAAAGAGGAGCACAAAGTCAAAATGAGTGAACTTACATCTCGTCTTCAAATTTCCCAGCAAGCCTTAAATGATTTAAAGCAGACCTACACCCAAACTTTCGAAGCAGCCAAGAAAGAATTGGCTAAGCTGAGCGCTGACAGGGAGAAAGTTCAAAAACATCTTGATGAGTAAGTGTCTTGAGTCTACTGAACACATAAAGAAAAATTCTAGAAAGATATTTTTTAGAATTTTGGTAGATAGAATCTCATTCCAAAATTGTTTTTTATCTTTCAGAGATTATTATGGTAACTTTCTTTAGAATATTTATCTATATTTGGTAAAAAAAATTTAATTTAGAGGGTTTATTAAATAATTAATTAATTACAGTTTGCAGAAACGAAATGAGTACCTGACAGGTAAACACAGCAAACACTCGCAGTTATTACAAAATGAGAACATCAATATGCCAAATAGTGTGGAAGAATTACATGTTAGTTTGTTGAGGACTCGAGAGGATTTAATCGTCGCGAAAGTGGCGCAAGAAGTAGCTCAGGAACAAGAAGAGACCCTACGATGCGAGGTCAGTTTACTACACGAACAAATCAAGCAAGATACTAGGATGAGAGAACAACAGGAGAATTTGCTCTTGAGCGAAAATATGGAACTCAAGTAAGTTTATAACCCTTAGCAAAATGTATTATAATTATTATAATTTTCACCATAAAAAATTTCTAAATTTTCAACACTTTGAAATCTTACAATTCACAATTTTTCTAATTTATAAATAAATACGATGTAATTTGCAAGTTTCTAGAATCTTCTAATTTTTATTTATTTAATTAATTTTTCATTTTTTTAAATTTCAAAGTTTATACCATATTTTTCTAGATTTTAATTTTCTAAAATTCCTTTTAACCAATTTTGCTAATTACAAAACTTAATAATCTTCTCTCTGTTTTCACGTTTTCTGAAAATATTTTTTATATTTCACATCTTTTTTTTTCTATATTGTAATCTATTTTTTATAAAATATAAAAGGTAAAAAATAATTAGTGATAAAAAATGATAACTTACCAAGTTTGAATATGTAGAGTATTTAAAAATAAAAATGTTGAAAAATTGATAAATTAAAAGAATATAGAATGAGATGATTCAAATAATCGCAAATAAGAATGTAATTTAACAATTAGAAAGAAAATTTGATTTTGATGATTAGAAGTTAGAATGTAAAATGATCATTATAATAACTGTTATTTGAACGATATTAATATTTGGGACATTTTTAAATACCTGGAAATTTCATATCCTGAAGCTTTCAAATATTGATTGATCCACGCCATCCATACGAAAGACGTAGCTGAAGATTGTAATCAAATAGATGTTTCATTATTTATAATTATTCACGAATACAGATCACAGCTTGATTCGTGCAAAAGAGAGTGTAACTCTCACGTCGAGAAAGTACAAAGACTGGAACACGTGGAGAAGAGATTGGATGAAGTATTAAAAGAAAAAGAGAAGGTTGACTCAACATTGTCTGAACTTCGACAGAGGTTATCAAACCTTCAGCAAGATCTAGACACTAGTGAGGAAGTGCAAAAGGACTTCGTTAGGCTCTCTCAATCCCTTCAGGTAAAATAAATTATCTTTATTTATTTATTTAATCTCTTAATTTTAAAATAATTTATGAATTATAGATTCAATTGGAAAGAATTAGAGAAGGAGACATCGAAGTAAGGTGGCAACACGACGAGGATGTCGAAGAATGTCCAAGTTGTCATACAGCTTTCACAGGCACAAAGAAAAAAGTACTTTCCATTTTCAAAAATTTCCAAAAGCTGTTTAAATACTTTTGAATTAATAAAATTTGTCTCTTTAATAGGTTCACTGCCGGCATTGCGGTCATATATTCTGCCAATCCTGTTTGAAGCATCAAGTTCCTAGTGGACCAAAACGAAGGCCATCTCGAGTGTGTGTTGTATGTCACACTTTATTGGTTCGAGATACGGCTCCATATTTTAGCAAAGAACCACCCCATACACCTGATTAATTAGCGTATCTGAGTATTCAGAAAATTTTGAAAAGACAGTTTAGTGAGACGTGCAATATCAAAGTGATATGTGATTGAGATGTGAGACATACTAAATCCAAACTTTAGTTCTTGTACGCGATTATGCAGATCAAAGATTTCCAATTGGATTGATAAACGATGATTTTGATCGCAGAATATCCTTCACAGCAGAAGAAAAATATATTTTAATGCTTTATGCTCCGTTAAGCTGCTTTTAGTTCAGACTTTAAATGGAGCTTCGACCTTAACTTGGAATCGCGTACGTCGAAACTTCTAAGAACTTCGCTAAAAGCTAGATGAAATTCTCTGTAAATAAGAAATTATGTACAACTTGATATTTCCTGTAATTTAAGAAATTAGAGCGTCAGTGACACAACTATCTTGATAATTTATTTCCATACAACAGTAAATTTGAAACTCTGGATTTGGGAAATTCTTCTAGATAGTTGGTAGGGTCTGACGTCACCGATTACATACGACCACTTTATTAATAAAATAATAACTTAAATAAACTTTCCGGAGAAGACAGCTATACAAAAAAATGAAACACATTATTTTAATTATAAAGCGGTCGTATATAATAGGGGACGCCAGAGCCTACCATACGGCCTTAAATTTAGTAAATACCCTGGTTTAAGGATCAATGAAAGAGACAAATTATTATACTATATTATAAGAAACAAAGACTATTTTATTGGACGAAACAAGAGTAAAAAAAATCTAATTACCTAGCGTTAACCTTGTCTGAGACGACTAATGGAGTTAACAATGGTTCTAACTCAATCGTTTTACGAAAACTATTACTTACGTTCAATGTGTCAATCATCTTATCTACATTCAATCTTAATTAATGGGATCAAAACTTAATTTAATTAATCACACTAAAACTCACTTATAGTGAAAGTTGCGAGTACAGGAGTGCCTTAATCACTAGTCTTTCGACGAATTCGAAACATCCTTTCGATACTGAGCTTCCAGACTTCGAAGTTTCTGAAGTCTATCCAACGGGTCGGTAAGACCTTTCGATTCTGGAATAGCATCGGAAACTTGTGCAGTTTCTATGAACAATAAAATTTCAAATTATTATTCCATTTACAATTAATCATAATTTTAGTTACTAAATATTATTAAATACAAATTAAAGTGAACAGTTACCTGCAATATACTGTTTATTAATCTGGGAGATGTGATTTTGACTCTTTCTAGCTTGATCTATATTCTTGAGTCCCTGATCTATAAAATCTTGAAAGAATTTATGGGATTTCACTAGGAAAGGCTGCACATCCGCTTCCGGGTGTTGGATTTTAAAGTCATATAATTGTATCAAACCCTGAAAATGCAAAAGATTAATATTCAAATATGTTAAACTTGAAAAACGTGCAAAGAAAAAAAGTACCTCACCTCTTGAGTGTGGGTCTTGGATCCTATTTTTTTAAAAATTTCGGAAAGTTGCTGGTGCATGAATTTACAGGGGTGCTTTTGAGATTTGACTTGGTTACTGGACTTTATATTATTTCGTGACGCTGCATTAACCTCGTCTGGTTTGAGTGTCTAGAAAAAGATTTTAATATAATTATTATAGAAACAATATAACTTTATTTGATTAATTCAAATGCTAAAGAAATCAGAAGTTACCGTGATAAGTCTTATTAAATAGGAATGTAGCTCTGACTCATTCGTGTTATTAATTTGGGTTAGGTGGTTTAGAATACTGTTTCCTTTTATCCTAGTCATACTGTGAAGGATCGTTTTGATGGTTCTCAAAGGCGTGTCCGACTTTCTTTTTTTCCACCAAGAGGATGGATAATCCTGTAATAAAAATTGTACACTTATCACAATATGTTAATGATAAAATATTTCAATCTAGTAAAGGTTGGAAAATTTATTTCTATTATAAAATTTGCCATCACATAAACTATGATATAATAATATGAACTTTAAACGTTATTATTACAAGGGTGTGTCTAACTTATTTGAAAATTTCTTCAAAAAACTTGATAAATCAGTAATGGTAAGAGAATTTTATAAATAATCACATAAGATCTAATAAATTAAAAAAAAAAAACGGCTAAGTGACCAAAAAGTTCTAGAGAATTTCATTTTTCCATATTTTAATTATCCTGAATTTTCTTTGATTTCTAGAATTCGCTAAATGTTAAAGACATCGTATATACTTTTTAAAATATCGTTTCAAAATTTACCTTGAAGAAGTTGTGAACTTCTAGAAGAATAGTGTCGTAGTCTAGTTCAGATGTCCAATTTGGAATAGTTTTTACAATTTTCCATAAACATTTCATAACCAATTCCTCATATTTTGGCAAGGCATCCGATTCCGTACAATCATGCAATAACTTTATAAGCACACTAAAAAGTATAATCTTATTTTAGACTTAGTTTAGGATGCACATTACTTTTGATGCTTTGATCAATCTTTATCGCTATAAAAGTATTACATTTTAATTGAACATACCATATGATAGTTGTGTGGTCAGAGTTGTCAATCGTTTTAATAACAACGTTATTTATCACACGATTGTAAGCTTCCGCCTCATTTAACTGATCGAGCTTGTTTTCAGCCAATAGAGTAATCATTTGATGAACCAGTTCTTTCAAGTGATTAGTCGGCACATTTTTTCCGAGTAAACCAGACTCGTAAAACTATAAATAGAAAAATGGAATTACATTTATGGATATCTACTAAAAGAGAATTTACTTAGGATTAAAACAGTTGAATTCTCTTTAATCCTTACCGCTAAAATGACTAGGAAACAAGTTCTGAAAGCTTTGGATATATCGGCATTGCGTTCAGCATTCAGTGTATAAGTTTGTAAAAGTTTCAATTGTAGATTTACAGCACTAATGAATTTATCTTCCTTTGATTGTAGCGCCATGAATTGATGCGACCTTAGGAACTGAAATATCAATCAAGCAAATGAGTCATATTTTTTGCAAATAGTTAATTTTACCATTTGCTATTGATACATACAGTTTCCATATTGTTCATAGCTTGTATAGCTATCGGAGGATCCAAGCTTGTCATCGCTTCTATTTTACGATCCAGGTCATCGTCCTTAGGACGTACTGATTGCGAGGCATTTGCAGATTTTGAAGTCAGCAGTTTTGGCGGTGAAATGGGAATTATTCTGGAAAAAGTATATACAAATTAGAAACTAAGGTCCACACAATATTCATAGAATTTAATTTTATACTAACTGTGTTGGAGATAAACTGATTTTATCAATAGGATCACTCAGATCTGCCAGACTTGGTTCTAACAGTTTAGGATTTCGACACTTGACAGGTGCGCTTGATTCTATTCTTTCAAGAAGTTCCATATCTAGTCCAAATGGACCCGATGCTTTTGTCCGCACTTGTACTGGAGAAGCTTTTATAATCGTTCTGAAAATAAGAAAGATAAAAAAAATTATTTTGTTATTCTAAAATATAAAATTTGAATATTTTATCCTCAATGTTACCGTTCGTTAGGAACTTCATTCTCCTGCTCTTCTTCTATATCTTCCTCGTAATCTTCTTCTACCTGCACCACAGGAATAGAAGGAACAGGATCCCTTTCCCGCGGTGGTGCGATTTGAGGAGCTGAAGCCGATTTTAAAGGTCGATTTTTAGCAGCTCTCTTTATCCTCTCCTCCAATAAAGATAAATCCTTTTCCGAAATATTTCCGATGAGCTTGAAGACTTTCTCTCCCTCGAGAAAATAAGCTTGAACAATGCAGTTCAAAGCTGCGTTACGAACCGAATTGTCTCGATCCGCAATCTGCTTTGCGACTTCCTTCAAAGCTATTGAGGGTGAAGGCTGACAAACTGAGACTCCATAGTTCTCTATTAATGAGCCTAACTGATCAAGACACTCTGAACAAAACAAATTTAAAAATAGACATTGCAGTTTAATCCACTATTAAAATTTCGATTACAACCAAAGGTTAAATAAATAACTACCTGTCCTTTGCCGAGCGTTTTTGGATTTTAGGCCCTCCATCATATACATGAATAATTTGCTTACAGGATAGACTAATGCTATTTGCTTAAATAGTGCTCGAACTCCGTTACGAACAGCGTCTTTCGGGTCTCCTATCTGTAATAACATTAAATTATTGAAATATCTAATTACTGTAAGTTTAAAAGTTTGATAAAAGTTCAAATTTTCTGAAAAATACCTTGATAATGAGATACGGAATGAAGGAAGCAGCCTCGTGTTCCTGCATGTGATACTGATCATCTATTAGAAGATTAAATACGGCTTGTAAATACTCCAAACCTTTTAATAATACCGAAGGATTGGTATCGAAAAATCGTAGCGTTAGCCACTTAAGTATCAAATCCAAATTAGACACTAAAGCCTTGTTATTTCCTGGCAGATCCTGCATGAAATCAGGCAATAAAATATCAATTCCAAACCAGAGACTGTATTTGCATAGCAATTATTATGAATTAATAAATAATAATGAATAATAGTAAATAATAAAGTACAAATAATTCATTTACGTATATGAGCTACATATTACTTGCATAATTAGCATGTGATTAGATTTACAATTATGTACAATTTCGGACGTTAAAGAGTTAAATAACATCTTTCAATATATATGATTAAAAACTAAGAAAATTTGAAAGTTGAGAAACTGACTACTTAATTAATGAATACATCTTTATCGAATATTATGATTAATAGTCAGAAATAAATTTCCTAGTAGAAAATGTACAAATACCTCTGTCAACGCTTCGATGGCCTTAAGATGATAACGAAAGTCCGCATGGAACATGTTCGCCGTTAGACTTTTATTAACATTGGCAGTTGCCATCAATTCCTTCAACAAATCCACAAACTCTTCCCTGGGGGTTGTGAAGTTCCATTTCAAGACTTTCAGTTTTTGTTCATCAATTACCCTCTGATGCTTCAAATTATTCACTGCTAACAATGGACTGGAATCAACATCCTCTTCCTTCTTTCTCGCACTGTTGGGCTTCGAGGAACCTGCTCCTTTCGGTTTCACGATCGCTTTCGCCGTCTTCGTCGATCCTCCACTCTTAACCTTTTTCTCCTCTGGTGCTTTCTTTGTCGTTAAAGGCTTAATCGGCATATTCGATCTTGCCTTATCCAGAATTGTTAGCACCACAGTCTTTGATCCTGGTTTCAACTTTTCCGTATTTCTCGCCATTAATTCGTACGAAAGGTGAAGCATGAAACCCAAAGTAGCCTCCTGTGCATTTTTCCTCACGTCAGAATTGCGATCTTCCAAATTATTAAACAAAATTGGCAAGCAAATGGTAAGTTCCTCTTTCGGAATTTGCTTCGCAGGAACTGCAGGCAAGGCCTGAGAAAGCCAGATCCACAATTCAGAACGAAGAGTAGGAGATCCGGATTTTAAAGCATCTCCGATCATTTCTCCATCGAAAAATTCTTTGTACCCACACTGCTCCGTCCAAGTATTGATGCAAGAGATGGCTGCAGTTTTAATCCAAGTTTTCGAATCTCCAAGACACTGGATGAATCCAGGGAAGAGGGTACGGATGTGCTGCTTGATTGGAGGACCCATAGCAGTGGCTAAAAGCTCGCAGACACCCAAGGCTGTCTGAGCAATTTTACTGTTGCTATCCACTAACCTTGGAGCTAACCACTGTGGAAGATCTCCAATCGTTGATTTTATAAACTTTAAGTCGTTCAAAATATTGGCTATCTTTTGCAACCCTTCATTGCGAACCTTCCAATTTTTATCAGACAACTCACTAAAGAGACTTTGAGTTATGTGGCCACTTATATCAACTCGAGGTAGATGATCAACATCTTGATTTCCATTTGTTTTTTCTTCAACTTCCTCTTCAACTTGTTCCTGTCGTTCCTGGCTTTTACCTTTCTTTCCTCTCGTACCTCGAGTTGGAACTGGTGTAGATTCCCCACTTCGCTTTTCGCATTCTTGTTCGATTTGCTGTTTTAGAGCTGGTTTTTCATTATCAAAATATACAAGAAGGTTCCTTCCCATGAATAAATACATAACACCAGCCAAATTAATTCCCGCTGCACGTACCGCTGGATTTGTTGCAGCCACTGCTTTTTTTATACTCTCTATCATAGGGCTAGAGTTGTTTGGACAACCAAACTCCATCAAGGCTTTGGCCAACCAACCGAGACTTTCTTGTTGAACTTTGGGATTTTTTTGATTGAAGGCAAAAGCGATTACTTCGTTGGCTACTTGATCGTAGCTTGTTGCTTCTGCAATTGAAGTCAATGTCTCTCCAGCAATAGAACTATTTTTTACATCACCGAGTTTCTCTGTTATGTCCATCACGCAATATTCAAGAATAGTGCTCGTAAATGGGTAATTTTCTGCGAGTAACTTCACGATCTCTATCCGGAGCTTAAGGACCTGAAAATTGGTGTCTTTAAATCCCGGCTTTTTCAACAATGTGCGAATTATAACCTGGGCTGATATTTCGGAATCAGCACCTTTGACTATTTCGAAAAGTTGCTCAGCAGCTGCCAAGCGAGTTTTCCAGTTGCTGTCAACAAGGCCAGAGATTACTTCGTTGGGAAGAGTCTCAGCTGCTATTTCGTCTACTTCCTCAGGAGTTAAGTTTCTCTCTGCTTGAGATTTAGGCTGAGATTTTTTAGCTGCTGAATTTGCAGATGAATCTGGTTTTTTAGCTACCGGTTTCTTTCCTATAACAGAGTTAGGCCTCTTGATTTTACCCGGTTCCTTCTCCCCGTCCTTTGCTTTTGCAATAGGTTCGACTTTGGACGGTGCAGTGTGAGGTCGCTGACTCTTTTTCACAGCTTGAGTTTTCACGACTATAACTGCTTTCTCAGCGCATTCCTTGATCTTTGCCATTTTTAAATTATCCAGATCTGCGAGGAAGGGCAAAAGAGCTTTTTCTCCAACGAGCTTCATGGCTGTCCCAAGAGCTTCAGCGGAATTGTCACGAACTAAAGGATCTGGTTCATTCAGCGTTTTCAAGAGGCTGCTTGTGTACGCCTTCAGCAATTTTTTATTCAAACTAGCTGGTGGAGTTTTAGTGAAACATCGAGCCAAAAATCCAGCTGTCTCTGCCTTAACCGCGGGGTTTTTATTCTCCAGAGCAGCAACAACATCTTCTTGAATAACATCAATGGCAATACTAAGGAAAATCGCATCAGAGCATTCGCGAAGAACTAGCACGACGTTCTGCTTCTTCTCTCGAAACTTTTCGAGAATCGTGGGAAGAGAAGCCAAAGCGTAGGGCGTGAAATGCTTCTTCAGACCATTTGCCAAACCGGTAAGACATTTTCCAGCTAAAGCTACTATTAGTACGTTTGAATCTTTCGCTATCAACTGAAATGATAATAGAGAATGTAATACTATAAATTCCAAAAAAATTAATACTATAATTATAAACTTATATTTATAAATTTACTTTTTTCAATATTCGTACAACATCTCCGTAATCACCACTTTCCAGTTTAGGATTTGCTACAAGATTCTGCAAGCTATCAAGACCTTCTTTCCTCTCTTGCCATTTCTTAGACTCTACCTTCTCGAAGAAGTCTTTAGGAAGCTTTGAGAGTATTTCGACAGGATCTAGAAGCTCATATGGATCAATATCTGGTGAAAAGTCGTCTTCATCATCTTCTTTTTCATCTGGAATGGAACAAATAGGTTATTAGACTGCAAATGTTATATATAATAAATAAAGAACTTGAAGAAAAATACCATCTTCATCTCCACCTTCCCTCGAGTCGATAACACATATTTCTTTTGGTTTCTGAGATTTTAAATATCGAGTTGGCACTGCTTTCTTATCCCCCAGATTCTGGAATTCGGTCTCGAGCTCTGTCAGTTGCACGGGTTTCAAAGTGTTCAATTGCTGCTTTAAGGGCGCTCCAATCCATCTACACATTAAATAAATAATTGCTCAAACCAATATACATTCTTGTATTTATACGTAAAAACATACTTAGAAATAAAATATGTAATTTTTGAAATTTGTTCAAATTTTCCGATGATTTTTCACAATTTATTTTAAAATATGAATATTTTTTCTACAACTTCCCATTAGCACTCGATCTACTTTACAATATTTTGGATGAATTTTAAACTTTCATTCTACTTTTATACAATTAAAACTAATACTTTAAAATTACGCTCTGTTTGCTTGGGATAAAAAATTAATTTCTCTTACCTGTAAGTTTCGATAGCTAGTGCTTTTCCCTCCTCTCGTACATTTTTATCGCGATCTTCTAAGAAAGCTGCAATCTTCTTAATCAAAGGTTTTACACTCACAACTTTTGGTCCGAATTCTCTGTGCAATAAGTATAGAAAATAAGCAGAGTAAAAGAAATATAGATTTAAATTAAAAAATCAAGATTTGAATAGTTTACTTGAGAGCGAGAGTTAAGGTTGAAATGCAGCCTGATACGATTTTTGGATTCTTGGCCTCAGTTCCTTTAAGTAACTCCTCCAACACTGCTTCATGCTTCTCAATTTCTATATACATAAGCGTTACTTGTACTGCTAAATCCTTAGTCTTAGCTTTTGGAGCTGCGATGCATTTGGAAACAATTCCGCTCATAACATCGCTCACCGTCCTATATATTTTAAAATCATGGTTAAAGAGTCTGCAATTAATTTCAAATTGCGATTTGTTGTTTTTAACTTACTTTCCAGCTACAGCAGCATTTTCTACAAAAGCTAGAACAGCCTCCAATCCCTTTTCTTGGGCTGCCACATTGCTGTCTATCACGAACTTTTTTACGAGTCCCACAAACTTATTGAACTCTGGAGACTTTTCGTCGTCGATGCAGCGAAAAGACTTTGCGCATTCTTCGTAACCATGTAATCGGGCTTTCCACGACTGCAATTAGAAATTTTTTTATTAGAATATGCTGCCCTTTTACATCTTGAAATTAATTTCTATTTGAATACTCACTTTGTGAGTACAGCGATCCTCTACAGGTAACTTAGTGTATTCAGTATCTTCTTCCATTTTTTAATCTGGGGACAGATGAAATAAAAAATTGTTCTATATTTGAAAAATATTATTTGATTTTTTTACATTATTAATAGTAATTATGTTCATACAGGAAAAAAATTCTCATAAAGAAGCCTTTTTATACTTTTATAAATACTGTACAACTGGAAAACATGTATTCAGAAAAAAAAGTAAATTAAAAATTTTGCGATGAAAAAAATAACAACAAAGATACAAATTGTCAAATAGTTGAGTAAACAATGCGACAGTGAAACTGAATTATACACCTCATCGTCAACTTAATGTAAATTCATATTTTAGGTAATATAATTAAGATCAATCGAAGCAATCGTCCCTGTTATCAAAATCTGTGAGACAAATTGTAAGATTAAAAAATGTAAATTAGTTGTGAAATTATAGAACATTTAAAACCAACGATGTTTAATACATATACAATAAATTTATTCCTGTATAACCTATACCAACCTGTATCCGATTTCAAGATCAAGAGTAGCCGCTAATCCCTTTCCCCTCTGAATCACTTTATTCGCGCGAAAATAAAGTTGATCATACCAAATATGTCAATGATATGTGTGTCAATGATAACACTGAATTAAGACAAAGAAATTAAAGCTCAAACACATCGTCATGCGTTTGAAAATCAAACTGCGTACATCTCTCGTATGACATTTCATCTTCGATTTCTCGAGTAAACGATGAAATGTATACTTAGGATTAAAAAATACAATAAAAGAAACCGTATAAGCCGAACAGTAGCATCATTGACGAGCAAAATCAACGCATCAAAAATTGGTCATTAACGGTTAAACAATCTTCATTAAGAAAACACACTTGCCTTTGATTAACCAGCAGCACTTGACTCGGTTACTAAAAACTAGCACTAGAATTCAGATCCACTTAATTAGTAAAATAATCCCAACATTTTACAATCACCCATAACGATCTTCAGTCGCCATTAAATCTACATTTCAAATATTCTTCCCCATATATGATATAAATTAAATTGATTGTGGCAAGACACGTATTTTTAAGTGTGCAAAGACGGGTCGATGTAAGTTTCGAATTTTATCTCGACAGAATGCGCACTTATCGCATTTTTCGCGGTTGAAGAAAAATGACCAATCATAAATCGAGATTTCTAGGGAATTTCCAACGTCATCAATTTTTCAAAAGGAAATTTACCAATCAACGGTTTGCGTCTTTTTTAACAATTTCCGTTAATTTAAATTTAAAAATTATTTTTAATTTTTCTAATAAATCCGATGTTATTTTATATAAAATTACATGACAAATTAATACTGGAATTTCATTTCCCCAGCATTTTTAGAATTTTATTTTTAATTATAATGCTAGGTGTGAACAAAACTTTGACAATATTTGTTTTTATTATTTAAATGAGAGAATTTTTGTTTATCCATTTTCTGGAAATAATGAAAATAATTGCACAGTTAATTAGGAAATTAAATATTGTTTAATTTATTCGCTCAACCATATAGGCTTTTCTTTTCTTGACAAATATGTACAAAACTCTCCAAGATGTTAAGTTCAATATTTTTTTACACGCCAAACACTTACGTCATTCGAAAACAAGCAGACATTAATTATAAACAAATACAAGACTAAAAAAACTTTTTTTCCCTATAGCCAGTTCAATACTACTTGTATTAATTATTGGGCGTCAATATAATTCCTGATTTTAATATCAACTATGTTTACAATTTCCTAAGAAGTCAAAAAAAACAACGAATCTCACGTTGTGGTCCCTCTTCTTTACAAAATAGCATTGTCCAAGTTTATATATTGTAAAAATAATTGCTCTCTTTCTTTAAATCCGGTACTCCCGGTGACAAATCTCATAAAATATATACTAATTACTATTTCGATAAGAAATATACAAAATCTACTTCGATTTTGATCGTTCCGTTCTCATAATCGTCGACATACCGTCGACAAACTTAGTTGTAAAAAGAACATTTGCGTTATTAAACATTCCATCTTTTAATGAAACAACTATAAACTGTGAGTGCCTGAAATGTCTCTTAAGCATGGTTCCTATATTTTCTGTATGTGAAAGATCCAGGGCGGCGTCAACTTCGTCCAAAATATACAAAGGTGCTGGTTTAAATAAGAGCATTGCCAGAATTAATGAAAGGGCGACGAGCGACCTTTGTCCTCCGGAAAGTTCTCCTAACGATTCTTTCCATACTCCAGAGAAACCAATTTTTACCTCCAAACCTTCCATTACGGTTTGATTTTCCGGAGGTTGTAATTTCGCATCTGCTCCGGGCAATAAGCTGCTGAATATTGAGCCAAAGTCTTTATTAACCTGCAAAAATTTAATAAATTTAATTTTTCAAATTGGCTCATTTTCTAGTCACAGAAAATTTTAACCCGGCCATTAACGAAATAATTTCTGATAAACAGCAACTATAATTGCTATAAGGAATAAGAACATCTATTGTATAATTATACAATATGTAAATGTCCTTATTCCTTGAATCATTTGATCGACTATTCCAACAAAAATAGATTCAATTACTTTTAAGTGTTATTATAACTTGGATTAAGAAAAATAAGAAAAAAAAAGTTTAAAAAATACTGGGATAACCAATTGTATCCAGAATTATTATTGTAATAAAACTTGAAGAATATACAAATCATCTTGCTTGATATAATTCAATTTTCAAACCATCAGAAATCACTTCTGTTAATAACTGAGAAAATTTCCGATCTAGTGGCGACCCTGAAAATCAAATTGAACATAGGCATTCTTCATTTATCAAACAAGCGTTATTTTCGTTAAAATATTTTCCTACTTGTTCCCAAGCTTGATGGATGGTTTCTTTCTTCTTTTCGTCCAAATGTTTAATCGTCTCTAAAATTTTTCGCTTATCGTTCTCCACAATTCTTTTTTTCTTTAAAGTCTCGTTGTACTGCTCCTCTTCTTTATTTAGGAGATTCATCGCCCTGGTGTTTACATTTCGACTCAATCGCTCACGGAGGGACTCTAGTTGATGCATTTTATGCCCCATTTTTTCGGGATCGTTCACACTGAAGTCATACATCCCCCCTGAAATAGTAGGCCATATTTTGATACATAATTTTAAATTCAATTAAGTACAAATATTAATAATGAAATACCTTCTTCTCCGAAATAGGCTTTATCCTGCTCGATCCATTCATATTTCTTCGTCATGTCAGTTACTTTATGCTTGCATTCGGTAGCGTTGCTTTTAATTGAACTGATTTCGTGATTAAGCTTCTTTATTTCTAATTCTGCTTCTCTTGCTTGTTTAATAATATCTTCTTTCTTACTCAGTAATTTTTGAATATCTTTGTTCTTTTGATTTATGATATCCTTTTGTTTCTTCAGCTCTTCCTGTACTTCTTTGACTTCCGCTTTTGCGTTTTGTAATTCTTCTTTCGAAGATAATTCTTTTTCCTTGAGCTCACCTAATTTGGCTTCTGCTTTTGTGAGTTGTTCTCTCCCGCTTTCAATGGCTTTCTGCAATTCCAATATTTCCAAGTTTAAAGTCTCCGATTCCTGTTCCCGTTTCTGCCACTCTTTCCTACTTTCGTCAGACTTTTTTCTTAAGGCTTTTAGTTTATTCTCAGCATCCTTTAATTGCTTTTCCCGGATACTAGCAGCGTCTTTCAATTGAGTCTCAAGTACTTTCGCTTTTTGGGAACTGATCTTTTCCGTTTCCTTCGCAGCTTGCATTTTCTGAGTTAATTCGTTGATTGTAGCTCGCAAAACTTCGACCTCTTCTTTGATTTGATGATGTGTAGTTTGATGAACTCTTTGACGAAACATTTCCACTTCGTGGTGTTTAAGATCATAAGCCTGTTTCAAGGAAGTATACTTTTGAGCACACTGTCCAATTTGAGCAATATTAGAATCTATTTCATGCAATGTTCGCTGCTTTTCATTCAATTCATCCTGTATAACTTTCAACTCCTCCAGTTTCAAGAGGATGGAGCCTCCCTTAGATTTTGAACCTCCCGAAAGAGTACCAGCAGGATCGAAAACGTCGCCATCAAGAGTGACACACTTTTTCATAATCTTATCATGAAATGCAACTTTTCTTGCAGTGTCCATGTCCTTGCAGATGAAAATTTGTCCGAAAATCCAGGTCATTGCAGATCTTGTATCTTCCGGGAAATCGATAAGATTCAAAGCCGGTTGTACATTTTCTGTACCGACAAGCTTTTGAGCGAAATCAATTGTTCTTTGATCCATTAATCTGCCATTTATCTTATTCAGAGGAATAATCGTCACGCGTTGCTGTAGTTGACCTCGCTGGAGGAGCTTTTTACTCGTATTTTCCGTATCCACAATCACGTTATAAAGCTGAAAAATTTAAGAAACTTTTAATTTTATAAAAACATATTTTTTATTCATAGTATCTCCAGAAATCACATTAGCTAATTTTATAGTTTTCAAGCCTCCAGCATAAAGTAAAAAGCTTTGTGATTTAAAAATACTCGTATTAAAACCATTGAATATTCAAACTTTCCACAGTTCATTTTATCCCTACTTTACCTTTTTTTAACAATTTCATAAAAATCTAATACTGCTAACCAACGAAAATATAATATATTCTGTGCTCTGTGACTTAATATTTTTTAAATTATATTACTTTTCCACCAGCAGCAACATCTAAGGCGTAAGCGCTCCTATGATCTTTCAAAGAGACAAGTTGACAAACTAAGCCTTTAACAGAGTCCCTCCTGAAATTAGGTTCTGGATCTCGATATTGGAACCTTAGTTGTGGATATCTCGATTCAAATTGATCCACCTGGTCTTGCAAGTTGCGAACATCTCTATTCAACAATCGTTTTTGTTCTTGGAAAGCCTCCAAGGAACCCTCAGTGTAATTTATTTTTTTTAGTTCTTTCTCTAAGGCTCTCAAATTCAATTCCACATCCTCTAATTTTTTACTATCTTTTTTGTATTCGCTTTCAGTGCTTCGCATGTCATTCTGTTTTTTCATGAGTTGTTCTTTACTGTGTGAAAGGGTCATTTCACACTGCTTTACCTCAGTTTGAGCTTGAGTGGCACTCTGCTTTGCATTTATCAGTTGTTGTTCCAATGTTGCATTCTCTCCGCTATCAGTTTCCAACAAACCTGAACTTATTTTTTGAAAGGCTTCTTGAGCTACGAGTACAGCCTCTGCATCTGTTTGGTCCTGTTCTTTTAATTTTTGAAAGAGCCCTCCGACTTTTTCAAGCTCTTTCTCCTTAGTGAGCAACATATTTTCGTCATCCTTAAGATTGGATTTTAGCTGCTGAACAGCTTTCATATCAGCTTTGATATTTTCTTTGTTGCCGTTGACTTCTGCTGCTAATTTGTTTTCTTTTTTTTCAACTTCTTTCAATCTTTGCTCGAGGGATTCTAACTTTTCCCCTTTGTCCTATGAAAAAAGAATGGAGAATTAATTTAAGTCTATTTGCATTCATATATATATAACTTAAAGGCTGCTTTAAAATAAACTAACTTCATCTCTTTTCTTCTGTAACTCTGAGACCTCGATCTCGATCCTTTTTATTTCATCTTCGCCATCCGTTATACTTTTTTGCTTATCTTCTAAGTCTTTCTTAATCTTCTCGACATCTTCATTCGCCTTTTCACTGTCTTTTAGAGCCGTCAAGTATTTCCATGCTATGTAAATTCTTCGACAGTGTTCCAGCTCTCTTTCAACTCGTTGAAATTCTACGAACTGCATTCTTTCTTGCTTGAGCCTTTCTAACTTCGGACCTATTTCCTCTTTGAGAATCTGTGTAATAATAATTTAGTTATAAATGATAATAAATTAAAATGGATTTGAATAAGTAAAATATGATAAAAATATTACGTTATTTATTTCAGCCAATTTGTTATCTTTCTTTTCAATCACTTTTAAGGCAGCCTGCTTCTTTGTTTCGTACATTCGAGTTCCCGCAGCTTCTTCAATCATCGAGAGAATTTCCATTGGCTTCATATTCAAAACTTTGGTGATTCTCCCTTGCATAATTAAAAAATGTGGATTATTGACATTTAACTGAACCGAGCAAAACATGTCTTGGACTCGTTTATTTTGTACATTAGAACCATTGATCATGTATTTATTTTTTCCTCCAATAACTACTTGGCGGGTAATTGTTATTTCTTCATAGTGTTCATATCCCATTGGCGAAGCGTCTCGATTTCTATTATCAAAAGTTATTGTGACACTTGCTTTTTTTATTCCTGCTTGACCTGATTTGTATACAAGGTCTTGCAAAGAATTCGCACGCACCTGAAAATGAAAAAAAAATGACAAATAAATGATAAAATAATTATTTAACACACAATAATTTATTATACATAAATACAATAAAAAATTTAGCAGTGAAATCATTTTCTTAAGCACTTTTTTATTAGGACTAGTTGGAGAAAAATATCAATTATTCAATGATACCATTTTACAAATAATGTAAATACATTAGGAAATCAACATTACAGGAAGACAAACTTCTGATCAGAAAAATGCAAAAATATTAAACAAACAATTCATCAAATTAAAATAATTTTAAAAAATAAGTGTTGCAGATTATTAAAATTTGAACAAAATTATGTGTAAAAAGATAATTAATAATGTAAGCAATTGAAACGTGAACTTCGAGTTTTATAATGACAACCCGAAAGGAACGAAAAGAAAAATTTTTAGGTTATGTGGATAATTATGAAAAAATATGATCTTACGTGCGTAAGATTTGTAATTCCTAACACAAAGCATATTGCATCCAAAACGTTTGATTTACCACTACCGTTCAAACCAGTGATTGCATTGAATTCTTTGTCAAACCCATGAATTTCCATACGTTTTCCATAAGATTTGAAACCCTCTAACACCATAGACTTTATATACATCTTAAAACTGTTTATTTATATTGTTTTTATGTGATATTTAAACACTGAAGTTGTAATATTTCAAGATTATACGTTTGTGAACAAATTCGGATGAAAAGATTGGAAATACGCGGGATACGCATCACGCCATTTGCATAGGAACTAGGAACCCTAGTAACGTGCCATTTTTCAAATGTCCGTTGAAAAAATTAAGCCGCGTTTCCATCAAAGGACGCCGAACTACAACCAATCAGGGAAAGAGAAAAGCGTTCAACAAGCCTGCTCATTGGATAAAGTTTTATCGTTGAAAACACGTTTAGGTTTCTTGAAAAATTACATATCTTACAGTATCTTTTTTCAAACATTAATTTAAATTAATTTTTGATTTGTTGAAAAGGAGTTTTCTGTCGTAATAAGTTTTAGTTTTGTAAATGTCACGCTAATGCCAATTGATTAGTTACACTCAGGCTGACTCAGGCGAAGTGACCTCCGTGAAGATAGCACTGCAAGAATACAAAATAGTAATTTTGATATATCCTATCGTTTGTGGGTGTTTCGGATTTAGTTTTTATCATTTCGGGGTCAAAAATGCCAAAATGGGAGAATTTCTAAAATTTGCGTGCTAACTTCACGGTCGCACCACAAACATTGTTTGTTTGATACATTTTTTATACCAATCGTTTGTGTGTCGTTGTTGGGTGTTTCGGATTTAGTTTTTATCATTTCGGGGTCAAAAATGCCAAAATGGGAGAATTTCCAAAATTTGCGTGCTAACTTCACGTTTGCACTGCAATTCTTTCCTTTTGCAAAATTTTTTGATCATTCGTTTGTGTTTCGTTTGTGGGTGTTACGGATTCAGTTTTCATCTTTTCGGGGTCCAAAATAGTAAAACGTGTAAGAAAATTACAAACTTTAAAAAAGTGAGTCAAATGGCTGGTGTTCATGAAGCGAATCTTACTGCGCATGGACATCACGCATCGTGTACATACATCCGTCAACGCGCGCTTTTTTAAATTTCCATGACAGTCAAATTCTAGATATTTACAACACACAATGACACTCGATCTCATATTATGGATAATTAGATCATTAGAAGTTTACTAATAACAATTTTATAATTGTAATGCAATAATTTTGGTTACAGTTTTATTGCAATCTTTTAATTATTTTGGAGGATTTTTGACTACATAAGAAGAGTCTGGCAAAAATCATTAGTTCATATAAATAAAAGACGGAGCAGTTGACGGAATAGATTAACCTTGCAAATAAAATATAATTAATAAATAATAATTTTAAATAATGAAAAACGATTTATTGATTCATTCTATTCACATTGAAGCTTCTATTTTTCTCCTTTATTTCAGTTTATTTTGATTTATTTTCAAGCAATTTAGAAAAATTGTTATGAATTTTCAAAAATTTCTAAAGGAATTCCGAAAATTGTAGATTTTTAAAACTGAATAGAAAATAGGATCAAGAAGTATTTTTAGGAAATTTTATTGAAGTATAAGCAAGTATAAACCAATTGTAATCTTTTGCATTATTTACTAATGCGTATGTAAATGACAGCGTGTGGTGTTAGTTGTTGTTTTGAACGAAATGCAGTTGATTTTGGTGCCAAATCATTAAACAGTTCCCATTGTCCAGTATTTCTTCGGCACACGGCTGTGTAATGCCTTGCATCATATGCAATGATTCCGGCTAGTCTGCAAATACACCAAACACTAAAAATAAGAAATAATTCGTAACTAAACATAGGACAGCCGTAAAATTTTATTTTATTCATATTATGATGACACTTAATTTAATAATTATGAACGATCTTAAAATAAAAATGTTCAATATTGCGTTATTCAATTTCAAAATAAACAATATTTTGAAACCGATTTATTAATCGGATTCAATCAGGCGAGACCATTTTGAATCCGATTAATAAATCGGTGTCAATTATGTTTTTGAAATGGGGTCAATGGGATCAATCGGGTCCAATTATTTTCTTCTACAAGGGATATTAAACAAACCGATACTCAGAGTCTGCTATAGTTAAATAGACTGGAAAATCGGTTGCCGCGCATGTCATCGATTCATCTTTGTGGTTTCTGATGTCCAATTCCATAAATATGTGAGCATTCATGTGTACGGTTTCCTCTGCAATAAGTGTACAACCGGGTGCGGAACAGGGTGTTGCTTGACTATTCAGATTGAACTGAATGGCCTGATAGAGTTCTTGAAAACCACTTTCACGAATTATGTTTTCATTCACACACAACTCTGAGATCTCTTCAATGACAGTGTGATTATCCGGACATTATTTAAACCGTCTTAAACTTGGTTCATTGACCATGATGAATCTCCACATGCTCCGAATGTTTGTTTCGACATCTATTGTCCGAATTGCTTTTGGGGATTCGCTGTCAAATACTTTTTGATTAAGCAATGTCTTGGATGTATCTGCAAAATTCAGTAATAAAAGGCACCGTAGAACGTAAACATGATGTGCCGATCCATGTTCAATGAATTCAAGTATAAAGCCGCAAGTTTGATTTGAAGACTTATGTAGATGTTGTAAATAATCCTCGTTCTGGGTAGCATACATTGCTAACACTTGAATTATGGAATCAAAAGGGCAAGTATTTCTGAGGAAAATACATCGCTTATTTAGATGCACAGGGTTTCTAAAAAGACTTCCGTTCTTCAAGAATGATTTTAATTTACTGTTACTATTAGAAGAAATTTTTTGGGTGTGTTGAATTTCCGGATATGGTCTGAAGTATTTAGAAGGTTTTTTCTTCCTTACTAGCTTCTGCTGGAAATCCTTTTGATTTTCCCCTACAGGATGCAAAATATTCTCTTCAAAATTTTGCGTTAATGCTGGATCGATTTTCTGAGCTTTATTCCTCCAGTTTTCTATATTTTGGAAGCCTGATTCAGAATCTGAACTCACAAGTACACTTTCATCAGCTTGTTTAGTATTTTCAGTAACTTTTGATTTCATATTCTTCTCAGTGAAGGGATTAGTGATTCCCCGTATATTACAATCTTCATAATGCACTAGATGTTCAAGAACTTCTTCTGATTCATGAATAACTTCAGCACTTTTTTCTACAGCTTTATTCTGAAGTTCCATAAGAATACTTTTGATGGAGCTACCTACAAGCAATGCTGTCGACATCAGAGCGTTGAAGTGAATTACGAAGAATTTGTCAACACGCACTGGGCGTTCATAATTTTTCAAAATCCTATTTTTCAGTTCGTTAAACTCTCCTTCACAGTGGGAACTGGTCGCTCGTACATATGATGATTTGAAGTGTGGCGTCATTACTGCTGACCATAGAACAAATTCCTTTCCTAATCTTAACAAATGTCGGTAAAATCCGGGAAGATGGTAGGCATTTGCTCTCGATGCCACCACATTGTTGTTCTTCTCAGCTTCGGCTTGTAATAAGGAAATCCATCTTTCTATTGTAATATCGGATTCAGATTCTTCTTCTAAGAAGCTTTGCCTTAGCTCGGCTTTTTCTTTTAAATGAATCAGCTTGACTTTTTCAGAACTTTCGTCCGGAAGCACTTTCATTGTATCATGCGATGCTACAGCTATATAATTATTTAATCGATGCCTTGCAACTTTAGCTGGTAATGGAACCGAGGTCCCGAGTATGTCCCCCTCGTATTGATGAATCGAAATAGTTAGGGTAAGTAGCAGAATTTCCTCAAATAATTTTAAATCTTCGCAAGACACCATTAATGCCACGCAACGAATTAAAAAGTCTTTTACTGCTTTCTTGTCAGAGCTGAAGTACTTAGCTTTAGACCAAATGTTTATAAAGTGAGCCACATCAACTCTAATAAACGTTGACGTTGGGCGAGTCGGACTTGATCCATTCTGTAAAGCTGCAAAACATAGCGCAATGTATCGCTTTAGAGTAAGACTATTGAACGCCATGGACATAGCACCTAAAATTGCTTTTCCATAATCGGAAACAGCTTCTTTTGGTCTGGGAGCACCTGCAGCTAACCATTTATTCAAAAAATTCAAAATGGTAGCAGTGTCCTGAGCTGCTGATAGCATTTGCGCTACAGACATGGTGGTCCCTACTAAATTTACAACTACTTCGTAAATAAAAATAGCCGGTAAAGAAATGTCTTTTGTCAAAGCCAAGTTGGTCACGAGACTGCTTGTGGCGTCCGTAGAAATCACTGAAGAGTCTTTAAGGAGGCGACAGTATTCCTTATAAGTATGCATTTGTTGTGGAAAATAGTATGTCACATAAAAAGGATCAAGTCCAATCTCGTGAATTCCACCGACGTAAGGAGGCGTGTATTTCTTCGTTTGTAAAGCTAAAACAGGATGTTGGGCATCTTCAGCTGTCATGCCTAATTTTCGATCTGTAGTTTCTTGCTTTAGTTTACGCAAAGTATCCAATTTGTACACAATTGGCGCCTCAATATCACCTAAAACAAGATTATTCTTGGCTAAAATCCGTCTCATGTTTGATGCTCCTTCGGTTACCGTCTGTTCTCCAACAACTCTACGTTTGTAGTTCCTCAGCTGACGTTTTATAGTTTCGTGAACGCTCTGTGATGTATCATAGGTTTTGACTCGTAATAACAAATCTTGACCGTTACATGGCTCTCTCTCAGCAACAGCAACAAAGGGCGATTGGCACTGTTTGCTCTTACATTGACCTTTAATGCTCAAAAAAACATTCCCCTCAGTAAGAGATACTGAGGCTTTCTTGAACGAGTACGCACATGGTAATCGAAACTGACGCCAAAATTCGTCATTTACAATATCGGCCCATACATCCGGTTCCAAAACTATAGTATTTCAATCCTTATATTGACGAGTAGTAGGCTTCATCTGCTGGTAAAGTTCATTTCATATAAGCAAATCGAAAATGTTGCTATTTTCCGAGTGCGACATGTTGAGAGAAAAAACCTGATCATTGTCTGAATGTTGACCGAAATTTTCTAGTGATTCGTTACTTGAGTGTGATACATCAAAATTTTCATTAATGGGTACCGCTTCTTTCTTCTCATCAAATGTTATTTCCAGTTCTTTGAAAACGCGCATGCAAAGATCTCTGCGATTTTCCCGTAGCGAATTATAAAAGTCCTTTGGTGTCCACTCTCCTCTAACTTCTTTGCTGAGATCCTTATAAAAATCTGAACTATATTTCGGTAACACTCCATCTTGTAAGTAATCTTTAAATTTTTTAATAGCATCAATGGCTTGCTCCACTGAAATTTTAGCTTTTCGTGGCATCTGTAATTAAAATTAAGTTTAAAAAATGTGCCGGCACATTTTCTTCGCTCGCAAATTTGAGCGAGCCTAAGGCGCGCGCTCCGAAATACATGAACCTTGCGCTTCACGCTCGGTGTTCTATGTCCTCCACATACAAATTAACCTTGTTATTATTTTTAATTTACCTTATTGCAGCGAAAAATTTTGCATTCTTGAGTTTATTTTCGTAGTTCACATATTCTGGTTAAAAAATTTGATTTTTGTTTTATAATAACATTATCTCCTGTAACGTACCTCCTCCAGTTTCTCGAGTTAAAAACAGCTTCGATTTCATCGATAAAATCAAAAATATCCAGGTGCCTCTGAGCCATAAAATCATATCTCTTGATGCTGTATCACTTTTTACAAATGTCCAAATTGGTTTAGCTTTTAAAGGTATAAAAGAGAGATGGCAACAAATAGAACCAAAGACAAAAATGCCTTGGTATCAATTTGAAAAAGGCCTTAGAATCTGCTCTTCAAATTCTACTTTCAACTTTCAAGGCCATTCCTACAAACAAAAATCTGGTTTCCCCATGGGTTCACCCCTTTCTCCGATTGCTGCGGATATTGTAATGGATGATCTAGAAAAACAATGCATAGCTTCCCTCCCCTTTCGACTCCCCTTTTATTTTCGATACGTAGACGACATAATTACAGCAGTACCGGCTGATGAAATAAACAAAATTAGAAACACTTTTAACAGTTACAATCATAAAATCCAATTTACAGTAGAAGAGGAATCAGATAACAAATTATGCTTTTTGGATGTTCTTATCATCACAAAAACAAAAACTTCCACACAGAAAATTAAAAAAAAATCCAAAATATCCTATCACAAAACAATTATCCAACAACAATAATCAACTCCACTATAAAACACAGACTCAATTATCTGCTACATAAAGCCTCCATAACCGGGCCCCTCATTCACCATCCACCTGTGAGGGTGGTTGAGGAATCTTCTCATTCTTACACTCGCACAAACAAGCAAAAACAAAACTCAGCTAGCCAAACACATAAATATGTGTCACTTCCCTATGTTAAAGGGTTATCTGAAAAACTTTCAAGCATCCTTAAACCTTTCAATGTCAAAATTGCCCCACGTAATACCAATGACCTATCACACCTTTTCAAATCAGCAAAAGACCCCACACCAAAACTTGAAACAGCACATGTTGTCTACAACATTCCTTGCATTGATTGTACAGCAAATTATATAGGCACAACCAAAAGACCCCTAAAAAATAGAATCCACGAACATAAAAAAGATGTATATAACCCCCCAGAAAAATGGACCGCCCTCACCAAGCACACGTGGCGCCAGGATCATAAATTTGATTTTGACCAGGTAAAAATAGTTGACAGATCTAACAATTATAAAAAACATATGATTCTCGAAATGACTCACATTGCTAGCAATGCCCATACAGTCAATCAAAGAACGGACACAGACAATCTATCTGCTTTTTACTTTCCTCTTTTAAATAAAAAAACTTAGGTTTACACAAATTTTCCACAGCTTCCGAAAATTCTGGCAAAATTTACCAAATTTTATCGAATTTTATCGATTTTATCAAATTTATCATTAAATTGCAAAAATTTAAAAATTATATAATTTCTGTTAAGAGTCTTATAATTCCACATACGGGCATCATAATATCCATCACTTTGTATGTACATTGAAAACTAAATTTATTTTCCACCTTAATCTTGCGACACTGAGACTGTCAAACAAAAAAATGTTTAAAAAATTTAAAAAAAAAAACCCCGGTCACATGTCTCGGGAGATTGTTGGTGAAAATTTCTAACAGTTATACACAGACTCTTATGACTCGTCTCAAATTTCATAGCCCTCCTTTGTTACATTCTCTGGACATCTTGTGGACATATTTCTACAATTTTTTTCTCCTTTTCATTTTAACCGAGACTTTCCAAAGCAAAAAAACCTAACCCTCCACTCCACTTTACAAAGCCTTTTCCAAGTCAGTTTCCAAGTGCAACTCAGTTTTCAAGTAAAACCCGTAGTGTCAGGATTTATTTGTTTCAAAATTATGTGTCTATCTTGTTTGGTACGAAGGAAAAGGAAGAAAAAAGGGAATTTTTGTGTTCATTTGGATTAATCTTTTTTATCATCGCTGTATGTCTACGTAATAAAATAACAGGTCAGTTTCGTTTACAGTGTTTTTTTGTTGTTGATAAGCTCTCACTTTTTGACTTTTTATCCCGCAATGTTTATCCGTCACATGTGCTATTTTTAAAATTTCTTAAAATTTTTCTCCCCTTAGTAATTTTACAGAATTAAATTTTTGTGTACTTTATATTTTCATGCAAATCGAATTTTTTGACCATTTTTATAGTTTCACTTATACAATTCATTTACATCGGTTTTACCAAAAATTGTTATCTGTTACACGTGCTACCTTTTAGTCTCTCTTGTTAGTAATTTTTTCAAATTAAGGTTCACAGGTTTACTTTTTAGCTAATTTAGTTATTTATACCAATTTTATAATTTCAAACTTGCAATTCTTTTACATCATTTTAACAGAATGCTCATCTGTCACACGTTCAAAATTGTTTCAAGTTTTTCTTTTGTACCTTTATAGAGAAAATTGTTCTGTACAGTTCATTTACATTTAGTTTAGACCCATTTTATAGTTCACATATATAATTCATTCGTATAATTTTATTACAATGTTATCCGCCACACGTGCTATTCTTTTAGGTTCTCTTTAGTAATTTCACAGGAAAATTTTTTGTACAGTTTTTGTTACAGTTTTACTGTATCGAAAATTTAGTTATTTAGCCCAATTTTATAGTGTCAAACTTTGAATTTTTTTACATCATTTTTTAACAGTATGTTCATCGGTCACACATTCAAGATTTTAAGTTTCTTCCTCTGTCTTTTTACAAGAAATTTTTCTGTACAAGTTTTTTACATTTTTTACATTTTTTTACATTTTTTTACATTTTACATTTTTAACATTTGGTTTATACCATTTATGGTTTCACTTGTACAATTTCATTCATATCGGTTAGCCAAAATTGTTATCTGTCACACGTGTTACTTTAAGCCTCTCTTGTTAGTATTTCTTTCAAATTAAGGCTTTACGCCTTTACTTTTTAGCAAATTTAGTTATTTAGACCAATTTTTTTCAATTTCAAACTTGCAATCCTTTTAAATTATTCTTAACATATTTTTCATCGGTCACAGTTTCAAATTGTTCAAGTTTCTTCATTTGTATTCTTATAGAAATATTTTTTTCTGTACAGTTCATTACAATTCAGTTTAGACCAATTTTATAGGTTCACATGCACAATTCATTTATATCATTGTATCACAATGTCTCTTCAAGGTTCTTTTTAGCAATTTTACGAAAAAAATTTTTTTTGCACAATTTTGTTACAGTTTACTGTGTTGCAAATTCAGTTACTTAGTCCAATTTTATTTTCACACCTGCGATTCTTATATCACTTTTTTACTACAATGTTTATCCGTCACACGGTCAATTCTTAAGATTCCTCCTTTGTATTTTTATAGAAATAAATTCTCACTGATGAGGACTCCAACCTGAGTCGAAACGTTTGAAAGAATGTAAGAACTGAGTTTTCATCATTTCTGGACCCTAAAGCCAATTTACACATATATCGAATATTTTTAATAATATTTTCTCAAATTAAAAAAATAAATACAACTTATAAAAAACTGCTGCGATTGAAATTTGTAGATATTATTGTAGTGAAAAAATTCGCATCTCCTATAGTTTAACTGGAAAATGAGACTATGATATTGACTTTTTTCAAGTTTTTACATACTGTAACTTTTATAATTTTGGTTTAATCGAAAAATATTATGAGGGTGATTGGTAGAAATTTATAAACACTACCAGAAATCAATATTGCAATTTTTTATTTTTAAAAACACAAAAAATATTTTTCGACAGTTTTTATTCATGAGAAACGAATGAATTGAATTTAAAAAAAAAAACAAAAAGCATAATTGAAACCTGCACATTCTTAAGAGAATTGCAATAAAAATATTTCAACCAATTTTCGGGTATTTCCAAGAATTTCAGGGGTTTGTCAAAAATGTCAAGAGATTTTGGTAGGATTTCAGGAAATTCATAAATATTTAAAAGGATTTTGAAGAATTTGATTTTGCTCTACATAAGAATTACTTTTTGGTTAGTTTCCCACTTAATTTTGAATAACAGATTTGAAAAGAAATTCAAACACCATAGCATCCAGGAAAATGTTTTGAAAACAAGTTGATTAAATATAAAAAATCCCAGAATAGTCGATCCAATATTGTCCCAATATTTCATAATAAATACTAGTTTAAATCGAAAAATGATTTACCCGCATAAACTTATATAATCCTATAGGACTAGATTTAAGTCTTTTGTTCCTAATGATATGTTGTGTATATATATATATTGCTTATACGAATAATAATTGAAACAATAAATGATAAAATATTTTTACAATATTTACCTTAGTTTTTACATTCTCATCATGGATGAGAAGGTATTGGTTTTATGTGAAAAATGATTTTCGAAAATTTCATCAAATCTTTACGTTTTGAGACCCCCTGAGTCAGAAAAAAGGGTTTTTACGAAAGTTTCTGTCTGTCTGTCTGTCTGTAGTAGGTCGTGTGCGGCATAACTCTCGATAGAATTATCAGATTGAATTGAGCTTTGGCACACTTTTTCGGAGCCAAAAAAGTAATGACAAGTTCGTTAACCAGCCACATCCAATCAAAATTGAGGGATTGAGCACTACTTTTGTGTTTTTGAAAATATTTTTTTGAAAAAATAAAAAATTTCAATACTGGTTTTAGATAGTGCTCATAAATCTCTAAAAATTATCCTGATAACATTTTTTGATTAAATCAAAATTAGAAATGTTACAGCATATTCAAATTCGAAAAAAGTCAATATCAAAATTCCATTTTCCAGTTAAACTATACGAGATACGAAAAAACGTTATGATACAATATTATTTTTTACATAAAGACCTACAAATTTGCATTATAACATTTTTTCATAAGATGCATATTTTTCTTTTTAATTAAAAAAAAAACGATTGAAAATCCAAAATTCAATTTTTAACAATAATATGTGAAATACAAAAAAAACGTAAGAATACAAAGTTGTTCGTTTCAAAAATATCTACAAATTTTGTCTCACACAGTTTCTGATAAAACATATATTTTTCGTTTCAATTCCAAAAAAATACGATTAAAATTCAAAAATTCCATTTTTTAGACAAAATATAAGAGATACAAAAAAAACGTTTAGATGGAAAATTGCTTGCCTAAATGAGGTCTACAAATTCTCATTAAGAGATTTCGGGACAGGATGTATACTTTATGTTTTGATTTTTAATATTAAAAAAATTCGATTTTTTTCACCAAAATATGTGAGATACGAAATAAGCGTTGTTCTGCAAAATCGTTTCCTTAAATAAAGTCTACGATTGTTTTTTCTTTTTGAGAGATTTGGAAGAAAATAAATTTTTTTAATCATGTAATTTATTAAAAAGTTACTGAAATGTATATAGAAAATCGAGCGCGAAGCGCGAGCGCCATGATGAGAATGTGTTCCTTGAGGCTGATAGAGCCTTAAGTAAATTGAATTTCCTGTTTCACTTAAATTCAAAAAGAAATTGAGTGACTTTGAGAAAATGTGTAATTCACATCATCTGTAATATTATTATGAAATTGGTTTGAGCTTCAGTATCAAATTATAATAAATAAACTTGAATGTATGTGAAGAGCACAAGACCGAGCGCGAGGTCCAGAAAGAACGGAGCGCGAAGTGCGACGATCAAATCGCGCGCCCCAGGCGCGCTCATATCTGCGCGCTAAGCGCGCGATGAGGATGTGCCCGCGAAGCGGGCAGATTTTTTATGTTGGATTTGAAACGAATTTCTTCACATCGCAACAGAAAATACAAGCAACTCTAATTTGACACCGTCAAGTAGGTGCCGAAATTTTCAAATGAAAAACATCCCAGGCCCAGTAACAGCTGGGGTAAAATTTGTGCTTCTACTATATATCACTGCGTTTGCTTTAAGAAATTAAGAAAAAAAGCAGCCTATAACAAATAATTCTAATTTCAGACAAATATTGGCCTCATTTCCAGATAAAGTGATTATTTAGATCTAAATAATTGATCTATATTATACAGATAAGATTAAACTTTAGTTAAAACGATTTTAAAATCAAATTTTCTATTTTTTCACTATTGACACCGCCAGGCACGTTATATATTTTTCGCAAACCGGCTAATGGATCTTACAAGTTCACACAAGTTTTCCTTCCCGCGGTAAGCATGCTTTAAAAATATAAGGATTGTGGCCAATAGAAGGGGCAGGACCAGCTTCAACACTTTTCGGTCACCTTCGATTTGGTTTGGCGGAAAATTTGAATTATAATTGTACCGTTATGTCTTAAATATAATTTTTTATTCTAATTTTGTGTTATGTTTAGCAATATTCTGTTTGAAGCGTTAGAAATAGAGAAACTTAATTGTAATTGAATAATTTAAACTAAAAGCAGTCCAAATTGAAATAAATTTAAACTCAAAGTCACTAGAATTACAAAAATTTGCTAATCAGAAAAATTGTAAACTATTGATATCATAAAAGTAATTAATGAATTAGAATTATTTCAAATTGACGAATTTCAAACTAAAATAATTTACAAGTTGAAGTACTTATTATTGTATAATATTGAATTCAACTGCTTTAACATTATACACTTTAAAACTGAAGGGTTTTACAACACTACAATTAAAATTTCTTAAATGTGTAGCTCAGATGGTTAGAGCAGCCGACTGGCAATCGAAAGACATGGGCTCGAATCCCGAGCACAGTCGAATGCGTCATTTTTTTCCACAGGAGTTTTCGAATTTTTTAAATTAACATTAGTATTGATACGTAATTGCGTCGAAATAATCAATAGCAGTTAAAAAGCTGTGATTGGAGAATAGCAGTAGAGACAATGTCTTGAATTAAATGCATATGTATAATTTGAGTATGTATCTATAATTCCAAAATTTAAATAAGAAATTATGCAATACGATGATTATTAAATTAAGTGTCATCATAATATGAATAAAATAAAATTTTACGGCTGTCCTATGTTTAGTTACGAATTATTTCTTATTTTTAGTGTTTGGTGTATTTGCAGACTAGCCGGAATCATTGCATATGATGCAAGGCATTACACAGCCGTGTGCCGAAGAAATACTGGACAATGGGAACTGTTTAATGATTTGGCACCAAAATCAACTGCATTTCGTTCAAAACAACAACTAACACCACACGCTGTCATTTACATACGCATTAGTAAATAATGCAAAAGATTACAATTGGTTTATACTTGCTTATACTTCAATAAAATTTCCTAAAAATACTTCTTGATCCTATTTTCTATTCAGTTTTAAAAATCTACAATTTTCGGAATTCCTTTAGAAATTTTTGAAAATTCATAACAATTTTTCTAAATTGCTTGAAAATAAATCAAAATAAACTGAAATAAAGGAGAAAAATAGAAGCTTCAATGTGAATAGAATGAATCAATAAATCGTTTTTCATTATTTAAAATTATTATTTATTAATTATATTTTATTTGCAAGGTTAATCTATTCCGTCAACTGCTCTGTCTTTTATTTATATGAACTAATGATTTTTGCCAGACTCTTCTTATGTAGTCAAAAATCCTCCAAAATAATTAAAAGATTGCAATAAAACTGTAACCAAAATTATTGCATTACAATTATAAAATTGTTATTAGTAAACTTCTAATGATCTAATTATCCATAATATGAGATCGAGTGTCATTATGTGTTGTAAATATCTAGAATTTGACTGTCATGGAAATTTAAAAAAGCGCGCGTTGACGGATGTATGTACACGATGCGTGATGTTCATGCGCAGTAAGATTCGCTTCATGAACACCAGCCATTTGACTCACTTTTTTAAAGTTTGTAATTTTCTTACACGTTTTACTATTTTGGACCCCGAAAAGATGAAAACTGAATCCGTAACACCCACAAACGAAACACAAACGAATGATCAAAAAATTTTGCAAAAAGAAAGAATTGCAGTGCAAACGTGAAGTTAGCACGCAAATTTTGGAAATTCTCCCATTTTGGCATTTTTGACCCCGAAATGATAAAAACTAAATCCGAAACACCCAACAACGACACACAAACGATTGGTATAAAAAATGTATCAAACAAACAATGTTTGTGGTGCGACCGTGAAGTTAGCACGCAAATTTTAGAAATTCTCCCATTTTGGCATTTTTGACCCCGAAATGATAAAAACTAAATCCGAAACACCCACAAACGATAGGATATATCAAAATTACTATTTTGTATTCTTGCAGCGCTATCTTCACGGAGGTGGCGAAGTGTACTGATACATCAATTGACCTGCTTCCGGAGCAGCTTGCTAACTTCAGTTAACTCGAACACGGAATTTGAATTTTGGAGTACTTCAGGTTCTAGAGTCTAGGCCTCGAGTCTAGAGTAGATAAGCAAATTCGCTACAAATTAAAAAATTTTCTAAATTTTTCTCTTAAAATCTTCAAACCAATTTTAAAAATTCTTTAGATTACTTCAAAACATCTTCAAATTAAAAAAAAACCATTTTTTAAATAATTAACAATGCTGTTGTGAACTACGTCTATTCAAGTTAATTTCATATATTGTATATGTCTATTCTTTTGGATGTAAACAGAAAATACGAATTAGAAATTGTGAATTTCATACTTGTTGTTTTTTCGATTAATTTAATTCCTTCTAATCTGTCCATAAAATCTTGCACTTCCATTCGGTTTCTATTCCTTCCTTCAGGTTCTGAATTCTCTTCTTACAGGGTACCTTGTGCGCAGGCTCCAGCGCACAATGCACATGAATGTCGAAAGGAAATTCAAAATTAGTATATTATATGTGTAATATGTAATTATTTTATTAAAGGCATGTGATACTTGAGAAAATGAGGAATTTAAAGTGAAAAAATTGGCCCAGTTTCTA
Source organism: Diplolepis rosae (assembly GCA_030998225.1). Taxonomy (NCBI): domain Eukaryota; kingdom Metazoa; phylum Arthropoda; class Insecta; order Hymenoptera; family Diplolepididae; genus Diplolepis; species Diplolepis rosae. Next base: position 18,562,576 of record JAPYXD010000723.1, on the reverse strand, counting down.
CATGTTTGTGTACAAAATACATATAATTTTGTTTCTAAAATTTGAGAATTGGTAGATAAGATAAAAACGATAAAAACGGACGTAGATAGACTACTTTTGGTTTTGATCATGAAAAAAAATTTGTTAATATATTTTGTGAAATTGGACTTTTTTTTCATTTTCGGAACCAAAAGTAGTCTATCTACGTCCGTTTTTATCTCATCTACCAATTCTCAAATTTTGGAAACAAAATTTTATGTATTTTGGACATAAACATTTAGAAAACTAAAATCAATAAAATTTGCTAATTTACTAAGTATCACATGCTCTTAAATGAAAAAATATATTTAAACTTAAACCATGTATTTTACGTCAATAATCCACAACTCATCTCTGCTTAAAGTTATGTCTAAAATCTCCTCCATAACCTCAGGGCGCAGTCCCATATCGAGGAGAATAGAATAATAGAGGAATAGGAGAACAGGATTCAACCAATGCAGGCCTCACAATCCCTTTGGGATAAAAAATAGGGTGTATAGCGACCTTTTTTCTTTCCCATAGGGACCTTCTTTACGCTCATAGGGTACATCTTTTTAACAAGAATCAGGTATTAAACAGAAAGTGTATTAACAGAATGTTATTAAAAAGAATAGATTCTTAATAAAAGGTAAATAAAGACGCAATACTTTTTATTTTAGTAAGTAATAAATATATTCATATTTTCGTACACAACTGCACTTCACAAATTTTGGGACGTGAATATTTTTATTATTAAATAGGAAATTACCTACATATCACGACTATGTATGTAAGTCTAATTAAATTAAATTACAATTAAATCTCAACAAAATTTCCTTTTTTTAGATGTTTTATACTTTGGTTAAAGAAAGGTACTTATAGGCAATCTCACTTGCTATACATTTAGTATCCTTACGATTACTTTCGACGAAATCCGCTAATATCTATATAACTCTAATGTAATTTAAAGCTATTAAGTATGAATGTTACTTCTTTAAACTTCAGTCTTTTCATTACCAAGTATACTTCTAATAACACAATATGAGTTTTCTTGTCTTAATTTTAAGTTTAAATAAATTACTAAAACAATACTAATACTGTAACGGTTACATCTATGGACTTCTTTTTAAATTCTTATAGGTCTTTTAAATTCCGAATGATATTTATATCATTGTTGCGATGGTTTTACCTATTATTATAAAGATCAGGTTTGTTGATATATATATAATTACATCGTAAAACAAATTATAATTATTTACCACAGCCTAAAACAATTTTCAGCATTTATGGTGTTACAAAAACTGAAAATCAAAATCGAAGAAAACGAAGAATTTTATACAAATTTTAAAAAATGTACACTAATGGCTGAAATTAAGGTACTTTAGGGATCAAATCTTGAAAATAGGGGACTTTAGGGACCTCAACTGAATATAGAGGACAATAGGGGATATAGGGACCGGTCTGTGAGGCCTGCCAATGAGATAATCGCCTGAGTCTGTGCAATAATCTTATTGGTTGAATCCTGTTCCCCTATTCCTCTATTATCCTGGTTTCCTAGCCATCGGTTGACATACATACATGGTTCCTTCTTCAGCAATTTTGTTCTTTTCCTCTGCAAGTTGGGCAGTCTTTATTCTGTTCCATATAATTCACAAATATTACCCTATCGAAAATTCCTGTATAGGATCCTTCAGAGGATCCTTACTTGGGGTCCCGTGCAGGTTCCTGTACAGGATCATGTATGAGAATCATCAGGATCCTCAAATAGGTTCCTGAAAGGATCCGGGGAGGCGCCTATGAAGGAAACTGTACAGATTCCTGTGTAACATAAAAACGGTTAGCACAGGATCCTCTAAGATCATTTATGTCGTTAGATGAACAATCTAATACTGTACATGATTCTGTACAGATTCTTATGTGTGTTCCTATACAGTAAAACGAAGGAAAATATTTCTGTATCTGTATAGGTTCCTCTACGAGAACCTATAAAGGAATAATTTCAATAGTTTCAATAGGGTAGTAAATAAATAAACAAACTATTTTGTGTAAAAAAACTAATTTTCGCTAAAAACGCGTTATTCGTAAGTCGTAGTTATTTTTAATTTTATTTATTTTTCCAAGAAGAAAAAATCAGATTGCCCTGAAAATATTCACACATACCTACTCAGAAAAGTATAGAGAATAAAAAAAACAACATTTTTTGAAAATGTCAAAAAAATCAAAAATGTAGCAATACCAATTAAAAGTGGCGGATCCCCTTAAGGCCGTGTGGTAAGGTCTGTCATTACCAATTATATATGCGACCGCTTTATTAATAAAATAATAATTTTTAAAACATTTTCGAAGAAGACAGCAATGCAGGAAAATGTAACGCGTTACTGTCTTCTCCGGAAATTTTTTAAAAATTATTATTTTAATTATAAAGCGGTCGTATATAATTGGTGACGTTAGAGTCTACCATACAGCCTTAATTAATTTAACTAATAGTAGTACTATATTGGTATGTACGTAACCTTTTTAAATTCAAATTAGGTTAAGTTGTCTATTTATTGCGCATGCGTTAGTACGACATTAGTGGTAGGCATGTGGTAGGGATCAAATCAAGTGTTCCACTGTGGGTACTGCTGGCTACAGCTGAATAAAAATTATAATAATAATAACAAACAGACGTCATCCGAACATCCTTCAAATTCTTGCTCTAGTTTCTTTTTTCTTCCTTGTCATAATTTACCTAAAAAACTGTTAAAAAATGTGTCAGACGTGTGAAAAAATTGCCTGTTTACGTGGTAGTTTAAGTTGGTTTCATTCAATTGCGTGTCTTTCTTGTAGCGTCTGCGAAACTCTTATTGATCATCAATTTCATAACCTTCACGAGACGTTATCAGGTTTATTCGTGACACAGTTTGAGACACGTGGACCTTTAAAAATCTTTTGGAATCAAACGTAAGCTGACGCGTGTTGCCATGCCACGATTGCAGTTACTTTCAACCAATTAAAGCATTTTCCACCTTATCGTTTATATCCAATTGGTGGAAACTGTAATCTTATGCAGCGAGTAATAATGTGATTGGACCAGGTTTCCATAGATGCTGTGATAAAATCACTGTACCCACTGTACTCAAATTCATTTTCCGAAAATTCTTGATATCATCATTCGTACCTTGTCTCACGTTCCAGAATTCGAAAACTGTAAGTGAGCATTTTTTTCACATAACCACGTCGCTACATTCGTGGCTCTTTCTTATTTTATTTTTTCCACTGTGATAAATTTAGGTTATTTTTTGTCTCATACGACCCGAATAATAATCATTTTTTCTCTCTTTAAGTCAAACGAAAATTTAAAAAAAATATTTTATTGTTACAGATGGAAATTTCAATATTATTAAGTGTATTCCTATTTGCTGCCTTCGCAGCAGCTGACGTTGATCCAAAGGAACTACGATGCTTGGGTATGTTTTTGTTTTATTCTCTATTAGGCACTTGAGATTTTTGTTTTTAAATTTCATTATTCTAAGAAATTTTCTAAAGTAATTTAACAATGTAATTAGGTAATCTATAACTTAAAACTAATTAAAAATATATTTTTCAACTATGTTTCAGGAATGAATATTTAAAATAAAATGTTTTTAGAAATTTAAATTTAATTCAAAGCTTGACATTTTCAATATTTTCAAATAATCTGTATATTCTTAACTAATCTTGAGAATTATTTTTACGACTTTAATTGGATTGCAGTTTAAAATTTTACACTATACTAATTAAAATTATTTTAATGATTGCAGTATGCAGAAGAACTGTAGATGAACTGATGAAAAATTTACAAAAACTTGACCCTAAAAAGGAACTGGAAGTAGGCCAATATCGTCTAGATGCCCAAGGAAATACTGTACACAAGAAGGTAATCAAATTTTTTTTTAAATATTCTCACTTAGGTTTCTATAAATAATCTTTTCAAAATATACGGCTGATCAAATTCAATTTGAAAAATCAATCGCAAGCATTTTTTTTTTTGGGTAGCAATTAAAATGAATGGACACGTATGTTACTTTTTTTAGAAGAATAACTTGAATGATATTAATATTGTATTTAAGAAATCTGTGGACAAAATATAGACAGATTATTTAAAAATTACTATATTTTTCATATTTTCAAAACCGAAAGTGGATTTTCTTAAAACATATGTTACGCAAAAATCATATAAATTTCAAGAATATCGAACAATTTCAGAGAACTGTTCAAGGGAACATTCTTACTTTCTCGATATTTTATTCATTTGTATATTGATTTTTGATTTCACTTCCAAAATTAAAATGCTAAATTAGATTGAAAATCGTTTTTTCTAGGATTTTTTAGAGGTAATATGGTTTTACAATAAAATACATTTCATAGAAGATACCAATATTTAAATTAGTTTAAATCATTAGCTTATTAATGAAGCCAACCAAGGTCGTTAAAATTCTTGTCGATTAATTTTAACTTTGAACAGCTTCTGCAATTTACAGTTGAACGGTTCGACACATTAAAAATTCATTAAGTGACATATAATCATTTAATCTGTAAAAATAACTTCCGTAGTAATAAAAAAGACAATTTAAATTATAAGTGTTTTTTAAAGACAAAACCAAAAATTAAGAGCATTAAATGAATCCATATTCATGGTTAAATAAAAAATATTTGAATTTAGGTCCCATTGACGAAATCGGAGATTCATATTTCTGATACTTTGGATACGATCTGTAAGGAGCTGGATAATTATGCGAAATCTACGTTCAAGAAGTCAGGACGTTTAATACTCTTGAATCTCATGAATGCTTTTGGTGGATTGAACCCATTGATAAGTAGAGTCGACATTATCCAGGACGGAGATCTCAACAAGAGCTTGAAATTCTTGGTAAGTTAAAGAGTGTATTTCTATAAAGTGGTTCATTTGGTAACTATTTTGATGTTACTTTTCGAAACGTTAAAAAATTGTATGCTCTTTATTTGATTTTTTTTTTAATTGATCTGAAATTCGATTATGGTTCAAAAAATAAATACAAAATATTTATCTTAAAAATACTATCGATAAAGCCATAAAGTAAATAAAAAAAGTCACTATATAAATATTATTCATAATTTAAAGAATTTGAATTTATTTGTATTATTGCGATGAAAGAGTTTGAAATTGTATATGATCCTCCGACAATGTAGGCAGGGGCAAAAATTTCGAACTCAACCACCTAATTTGAAATTATTCACAATATTTCAATACATATGAACATATCAATATATATCTTAATTTAGAATTCCTTAATAAGGATATTTCCCTTTAAAGAATTGTCGATCAAATAATAAAGAGAATAAGTTATCATATAACAACTATTCATCAAAAAGGTAGTTGTGGAGTCATATTTTTCATACGAATTAAGAATTTCTGTTTCTATAGGCAATTAATATTAGTAATAGAAATGATATATATAGTAGAGAAATATCGTGCAGATGTTATAAGAAAAAAAGTTCAAAATTATTGTGAGATGAGCATAAAAGTTATATTTACCTTTCATACTAAACTTACAATAATTTTCAATTTTCTTTTATAATATTTAAAGGATTTGAAAATCTTTCTATGGAACAAAAGACGCTTTCGACTGCGCTAGGATTCGAGCCCAGGTCTTTCGATTGCATCCGCACGATATTTTTTAAGCATTTGTAGTTTTTTTCAGCTCAATTGTAAGATCCGTTTTCTTACTAGTGTTAAGAGAATGTAATACTTAGGAAATTAGACAATTTTATTGATTTTAGGTTTCTACATGTTTGTCTCTGAAGTACATAAAATTTTCCTTTCAAAATTTGAAAAGTGGTATAAAACACAAAAATTGACGGAGAAAGACTACTTTTGGTTTCAAAATTTTTAAAAATTCAGTTCTGGCAAAATATATCGAAATTTTGTTTTCCATCATCAAAACTTTTTTACCATTTCCCAAATTTTGAAAAGAAAATGTTATGGATTTTGGACACAAACATGCAGAAACTGGACCAAATTGTTCATATTAACTTCCTACTTTTCTCAAGTATCGCATGCCCTTAAGAATATATATGATAATTGCTCTCATCTTTTATGTATTAAAAATTATTTTGACAACTCGTAAGAAAGGTACGATTTAACGACAACTGCTTTAAAGTAAATGAATGAAAATTTGAATTAAGTAATATGATTTTTTATTTGCAGTGTCAATCCATAGTCGATGAATTTGAAGAGCCCATTATTTCTCTTGTCCAAAGTGGAAATCCGAAAATCCGTGAAATACTTTGTGTAGAAACAGCAAAATACTGTGTAGATGATGTAGATTACATTGAAGAAGAAGAAGAGGAGGAAGTAAAGAAGGAAGACGAAGAGAAAGAAGGAGAAGAAAAGGAAGAGCAGAAAGAAGAGGAAGCCGAGGAAGAATCAGAAACTAGTGATAAATCCGAGCTATAATGGAATCATGTGATTAGGTACTTATTTAGTTTCATTTATAAGTCAACATTAAGCAACAACCAAATCCAGTGTGACGATGCTTACAAAATTGTTTTATTGTCAAATATTTCACAGCGCGAAATGTCGTTGTTATTTTATTTAAATGAACTATTTGTATACACCAATTTAATGAAACCATTTAAATACGATTTTGATAAAGATCTGTTCTTTATTTTTCATCTTGAGTACAAGTTTTCATTGCAACGTTTTTAATGTTCTTTATACACATCAGTGATAAAATATCTGAATATAATTATGCTAATTATACATGGATTTGTTATCGATAAACTGAAGTTTATCGATTATTTTTGTATTACTAGTCTATAACTCTAAAGAATATTGTATACAATAAAGTTCGTAAAAAAGTTGTGAAGTTTTCATTAATAAATTCTACGTTTTTAGTAATTGTTAACATTATTTTTTTAAGGCAAATTATTTTTAGAAATCAGGAACGTAGTAGTTGATTTCTACTCTTCTGATAGAATTGATCATTCATTACAGACGAATTTTCTTAAATTAATGAGGAAAGGCTACAGGTTATCAGTCCACTCGTATGAAATATATATTTATTAAAGATTTATTCAATTATTTTAAATTTGAATTTAATTAGAATGATTACATAATTAAAGTGTTCTTGAAAATAATTTTCAATCATTTTCACCATTGAATAAAAATCTTATTATAAACTTATCGATACATCTCTAGTTGATAAATATTATTTCTTAAATCAAATACTTAGTTTTTAGAGCTAAATCTTGTGAAAACTTTACTATACGAATGTATTAAAATATGTTAAAAACACTAAGCGTTGCAACCTGCAAAAGCGATTAAAGAATTCTATTGCGTGATTTTTAAAACAGAAAAGAAAAATCTGGGAACGTCAAAAAATTATAGAAAATTTATGAAATCCCTATTTTTATCTACACGAGTTTAGAACAGTCTTTCTTATTCTAAAATATCTTAATGTTTAAAGAAAAGTCGTATGAAAGTTTCGAACTTCTCCCGTTGAACTACTAATTAATTTTGAAGTTTATTGAACCATTATGAATAATTTCAAATTAATTAGTTGAGTTTGAAATTTCTGCCACTGCCTACATTATCGGAGAATCACTAGTCGCGTATCAGATATAGGATATGTTGCCGACAGGTGTCCTCGTAGACAATTTCAAACTCTTATATCGCAAATAATGCCAATGAATTCAAATAGTAAAGAATTGAATAATCTATAATAACCTACAATCTATAATCTATATTTCTCGAAGACTTGTAATTTCAGATACTGAATACAAAAATTAATATACATTATATTGTAGTTTACAAACTTTCTAAATTTTTTTGCTTCAAGTTTTAATGTCACTTGCGGTATATGATTCAAAATTACTGAAACACAAAATAATTTTCAGATGCTCTGCTCAGCAAGCATCAAATTTCGTATATATTTTGAACTTTATTTCTTTTTTTACACAAAGCAATATTTATATAAAATCCAATGCGTCAAGTACTGAGAATAAATTGAAAAGAATCATTTTACTCTACATAAAGATTTCAAATTCTTAAAATTCAATTTAAAAACATGGACCAACTTTATAAATATTATAATTCATATTTGTTCAAAATTCAAAACACGAAAGACAATTTGAACTTGCTTCTAGAATAAAAATATACATCTACGTTTGTAAAACATTTTTAAAATAAAAATATCTTGAATCATAAAACTAATTTTACAATGCCTAATAATTTATTAGCGTAATATCAGAAAATTGTGATTATTTAAAATTAAAACACAAACAATTTAGGGAGTGACAAAAATTTCAAACTGAACTAATTAATTTTAAATCTTTACTTTCGTTAATTACTAAATGTCACCTTCCATAGCTTGGATCACAAAAGTTTCACTTTTCATTCTTCGAACACCTAGATTTCTTTTAAATTATAAGTATTCATAACGTTACGATTATGACGAAACATATTATAAGGTTAACTAAAAATTTTCCAAAAAGACATTCTAAATGTAGCAAAGATAGCATGTATCCACCTTAAATTCTTATTTATAGAATCCTTTTCATTACAAATTTTTTTAAACATTTCCTAAAAACACAATTTTCATTAAACAAATTATCTATTAAGTAAGGCTTTTGCCTCTCACATAATTGTTGCGAAGCAGGTAATCGGTGTCAAATAGGAACATAGTTTCAACAAAGCTTACACTGGCTTACACCGAAATACTTCTTGATACTTCTACTCTAAAATCACTCACAAAACTCTTCCTTAAAATGCCCGAAATTCTAAAAAAAAATATAAGTCACAAACTTTTTGATACAAAGGTCAATACTGTAAAAACAACATTCAATTGCCAGCGGCAGTTTTTTGCAGAAAAGAATCTTTTTTTCTAAATAATATTACGTGGTGGAGCGCTTTGCGCTTGCGCGCATAAATAAAGGATTTTGACATCATCCATGCAATGAGGGGAAAGGTTAGGGGGGAAGGAATGGCTTTCCGAACGCGTCCTGTAGGTGGCGAAAATGATAGTGGGTGGAGAAAAATTTGGTGGAAGGGGAAAAGAGGGGAAGTGGATTATCCCATTTTGCGAGTGAATCGCTTTTTAGCAATGCGTAGTTGGAAAGAATATCACTTTTTCCCTCTTTCTCAATCTAAACACAGAAAGGAAAAAATTCAAGTTGATACGTAAGAAAATAAAATTTTTCCTCTACGAATGATATCGAAGTACAAGCAACTCTGAGAAATGACACTTTCTCTAGGTTTTCTAACCATTATTCGCTTTCAGAAACGACGAATCACTATGCAATTCATGGCGCATGCGCCAAGTTTGCTGTTTCGTGTACATATGTAGAATTCGCGATGCGCAATAAAATAAAATTATAATTTAAACGATGAAATATTAATTTCGATTGTAGAAAAATGTAGGTTAAGACGACCAATGAGTACAAACTTTTTACGCGTACAGACAATAAATGATTGCATAACTATTCCTCGAGACTATGATTTATAGCAGACCCCCGAAATCGTAAAATCTCAGAGTCAACTGTACTGTGCTTTAGACGACCTTGTATTTTCTCAAAACTCGACAATCGATTGCCTGCTTCTGTTTTCCTTACGAACCGTTTAATTTAAGATACTGAAGAAGATGGAAATCGAAGACGTGAAACGCGAATCGAGAAGACACACGATACTTGATGTAAAGAAAGCACTTTGTACCAGAATTTCAAGATTTCTACGCCCGAGCCAGCACACGAACACTGCTAACTGACGTGAAAGTATGCGTGCAAGCTAGTGCGTTTCAAGAAAATTGCACCAATCAGCACGAAGCTCTCTCGCGAGAGAACCAGTCGCGTTCATCAATAGATACGGTGCGAGCAATCCGGAAGAGTCCACAAAAGTTTGAATAGCAAATTGTTGAAAGACGGGGTTTCGCGTACTGAGTAAATTTCTCAAGACGAGGCAAATTTTTCATCAGCGACTGTTTCGTTCCGTGCAAAAGAGAAGGATCTGAGACATCACGATGAGGTTTTGCGCAGTTCCCATGACCCAGATAATGATGGGGAGTTCGGTCGCCATTCGGAACAGCTGTTGGCCGCGGGAAGACGTCCGGCTGAGGGGAAACGCTTCTGTATTCCGTCATACTGCGCGCGCCTTTTGGCGGCTTCGTCGGAACGATTCCCAGGACCGTATGACGTATGATTCCTTGAACAAAGCCTTCCTCCCACCCCGAAACCGCTCAGAAAAAGGGGCAGGAGAGGAGAGAAATTCTCTCTAGCTTGCTTCAAACAAAATCGAGTTTTGGAATATCGATTCGGAGGCTCTATGACACGCAATGCAATTCAGTAATAAAATTGTCTACGACAAGTATGAAAAGTAATTACCTTTTCAATATTGCATCATTCAATTTTCCGTCAATCTGATGTTGATTTTTAAATGGTTTTGAGCTTTTTATTATTCTTTCAAACATTTTAATTTTACAGGAGTACCAAAATATATAAAATATTTCTTAAAATATTCTAGATTTTATTACAAGCATTAAAAATTCGTTCACAAATTTTTCAGAGAGTTGCCACATTCGAAATTTAAATGAGTCGAAAAGTATTTTTTACCAGATTATTTTGAACGAAATGAAACTGTCAACCTAATTCTAATATAACCTATAAAACGATTTAGACAAAGGAAAATGTTTATCAAAACTGAAATTTTTTAAAAATTTTGGAATAAGGTGAATTAAACGTAGTTCTTTTTAAATAACTGGTGGAAAAACGAAAAAATGTAATTTCCTGGGTCTAAAAAGAAAATTTTTAAGGAGCGAACGTGAGTGCCATGACACGCTATAGGAACCCATTTCACATGTAGAAGCTTCGCCCTCGACAACGCGTCGAAATTCGATAACACCCCCGGTACGAACTCGCGTAGAAACAGCAAATTACCTATGGAGAGAGGTCTGGTTCTGGTCCGCTCAAAGGCACGTCGTACTAGCGAGTGTCTGTTCTCCATCTCTAGACTCGGGCCGGCTCGCATACGCACGTTCAATCGGTACAGCCCTGGAGTAACCCCCACCCTAATGCTTATCCCGCTATACGACCAGTCAGTTCCTTGTTTGCCATACAAAATCCAATAGTTTGCCTTGTACCTCGCGCGAGTACAAGTATGACTTTCGCATTTGATTTTTTGAGAAAGCGCGGTGGCGAACCCATCTTTAAGAAGCACACGAAACTATGCATCCTATCATTCAGTGTCGTCTCCGTCGCAATGTGCCGTCACTTGTGCTGAGGCAAGTACCCAAAGAAGCTTAGCCAGGTCCTCAGCCATCCTCGTCCGTGGCTGGACCGGCCCCTACGTCGGGGGTACGTCGAATTTTTTGGACTGCAGAAGAGTTCTCACTTTTACAAAACCTATTATAAACTCAACAAAACTTACCGCAATCTCAACAAATCTTCGGGATCTTTGCAACGCCTCGCGATTTCCATAGACTTGTAATTTTTCACCAAGACCTGCATTTTTTCACATTCGTAACGCCACGCAAAAACGCCAGAGCATCCAGACGGGAACGCTGATAAACGTCCAACGAAGAGTGCGCGAAAAGTGTAAGTGTCTAAATCTCTAATATATAAGATCACGTCCCCTTTATCCCCAGCTCAACCTCTTCTCCGTCGGCTTCGTGTGACCAACAGTGATCGTTCGACCCCTCGCTGAGAAAAAGTGCTGCTATGTATTTACGTGGAATATTGCGTAACTTTTGAGAGCCGGAGAGTGTTTGGAGTCCTGTTTAAGGGATCCGGGACTCCGAAACTGGTTGGCAGGAACGACGAAAAGCCGTGCGCGTCCATCCCAGCTGTGCTTATCGGGTCGGCTCGAGTGCCATTCGCGGCTCTCTTTTCCGCCACGGGATTTCGTTTTAGTGACAGTGACCCCTCTCGAGAACCAAAATCGCAATCGGGCTTCGCTATTTTCCTTCATTCAAAATAGAGAAAACTGTCGAAATACAAGAATATAGAAAATCACCGACATTTTACTCAGTGTGGATACATTTTTGTGATAAATTCTTTGATAAAGTATTCTCGCGCCCTTTATTTTCTCTGTTTACGTCTTGAAGCCTGCCACCTTACTCGCCTCGATTATTCACTTTATTCTCCGTCTCCTTTTTAACGCTGTGTTCGAGTCGCCTTTGAGTTTAGCTTTAATGCGCCTCCGCTCTCGCGGCTGATTTCTGCCTGCCAGTCAGTTTTATCAAAATCGCCGTTCTTGCTTTTTCAGTCGCGGAAACAAAATTCAATTGAAAAGTTGCGTCGCGCGGGGATCAGATTTGAACGCCTGTACCGCGAAGGCATGGCCGCGATCATTATTCTTTTTATCAAGAAAGTTATGCACTGTTTTTTTTTCCCCTCCTTCGAGAGAAGAGTCGTGTGTGTGCAAGTGTGTATGCATGAGGATTACGCTCGCGTCCGAGTAAATCGGCCGCAGTCACGTTGAACGAATTTATGAACGTTTCTACTTCAACTCAGATGCGATGTTTTCTTTCTTACAAAGAAAATTTCGATTTTATATCATTTCTTGGAGCTTAATGCCTTTTTCGATCTCTTTTAGACCAACCAGACGATTCTTCGTATTTTTGATGACGAAGCTCGTTTAGGTAGCTCATGAAAAAAAATTATCGTGCAACTTAACCTTGTCCCGAGACTTTATTAAAGTTTCGTTTAAATTTCAAGATTTTGACATTTTTTAATCCTTTAAATTTATTTAATTTTTCTGTGATTTTGTAAAAAGTGATGAAAATATTAAGTTTTAAGTGGAAAAATTCACAAAAACGTTATAGAAAGTATGTTTTCTAATTAGGTTTGTAATTTTCCTGGTAATAAAATTCTTGTGATAATGAACTCGAATTGATTACATAGAAATGCTTGAAGTGGATGAGTGAAAAGTGTCAAAAAAATGAAAGAATGTTAAAATAGATTAATAATAGTTAAAATTGTTCTCTCTGTTATAGGTATGTACTCAAAATGCCACTTTTTTTTGTATAAAATTACTCGACTTTTGTGAAGAGACTATTATCTCACAGATAACATTTTTCAATGTATCGGAAATGTTTCAAAATGCCTTGATAAGTATTTTCAAAGTTAAGTAATTCATTTTTTCTAACTTTCAAACTTTAAATGAGAAAAAAATCAAAATTAATTCAAGCTCTGACACTGTTAAAAACTTATAAATACAAAATAGTTACTGGACCGGTAAATAAAAAGAAAATTTTCAGGTTCATAATGAAAACATATTTCATGGTTTGATGACTGAAATGTGCAATGTTTTTTTTTTTTTTTTCTAGAAATGAAAATGAAACTTGTATATTTTTTTCTTTAAGCCTAATAAGTAATAGTAAAACACATAAATATTTTTTAAAGGTTTTAAAACAATTTTAAATGGGTAAAAAATAGATATTTTGTTGATGGTGTTTTAAAATTTCCAATTTCTAACAAACAATACCTTTTTAAATTTTTTCATTGCAAAATAATGTTCCAAACTTGAGGCAGATAAGTTTTATTTTTAAAAAAAGTCTGAATAAAAGTGCTTATCTGAATATTTTAAAAACATTTTCTGTTTCAATTTACTTAATCCAAGTTATTGTTTCTTTGAGAAATTGTCTGAACGAACAAGGTATTGAGAAAATCCATTTTATTAACTGTTATTCATTAGAAATTATACTTCTAAAAGCGAAAAAAAACTTTCGGTGTCTGAAAAGTGACCAGGAATTATTTTTATCCATTTAAATGGCCATCTTGTTGCCTAGATATTTTTTATTGTTTATTTCCAATTTATATAATAAATGAGAAAAAAACATTTAATATTTAAAGAATTTGAAAATCTTTCTGTGGAAAAAAGACGCTTTTGACTGCGCTGGGATATTTACAAAAATGTTGATGTCCACTATGTAATAATATTAACCTTTACAAATCCCCAAATAATCATAAATTTCATTAAAAAATAAAATAGTGAACAAATTTGAAAACCCAGGAGCGGAATAGCATCATTTTAACTCAGAGAACTTTTGCCCACGGCGCAAAAATTTAGTAATTAAATTCAGTTTAAGTTGAGTTTGAAAAAAGAGTCGCATTTTTAAAAGTGTTAATTTTTTTTTCAGCATTTCCGATGTGATTTGAGATGAAACGTGTTCGTGGGGTGGACGAGGTAGATCCGCCAGCGACAGCAAATTTGAAACCATCCACGGTTGGCGGTGGAACGCTTTTAGGAAGCGGGGGGGCTAACATAGACTATCATTCTAGCGGTGGAATTGGAGTCGTATCTGGTCAAGCTGTCAGAACTTTCACGTCGAAAGAAATGCCAGGAAGCATTCAGTTTGGGACTGCTCAAGCTCAGCAGCAATACACAGGTGCAATTGTTGTGCCAACTGCAGCTCCTTCTCCTGTTAAGGTATCCAATCTTTCGTTAAAAATGAAACAAGCAAAGAAACTTGAAGATATAGACCGATATTTCATATAAAAAAGTTTATTTCACTCATAAAAGAAATTTACAAGATATTTTTAAAATACACAACTCATTTTTAAAAGTCGAAGTTTATTGAAATTGTCCTCTAAGTTGATGCAAAGTTTAGGGGATTGTCCTGAGATGAATCTTGCTATTAATAAAAAACTGTATTGATTCATAAGAGTAATTTATTGTTTATTTCAGGGAAATGTGTCTACAGGAAGCCTTAGTTCAACTTGTGGTGCAAGTAGCATAAATACCGGGGGAACATTACATAATACTGGGATAGGTACTGGTGGAAACCATAGTATTGGTCCACAACCTACTGCCCAGAGTTCTCAAGCACAACCTCATACCCAACAACCTCCAGCCATCAGACATAAGGTTCAAATTTATTTCACCTTCTTGATTAGTAATTTCAGATAGACCTATTGAATTTCGAGTAATCAAAATGTCTTGTGATTTTAAGGGGTTGCATAAGCTTTATATACGGTGTACACATCCCATGAAATATTCTAAAATATTTTACAATCTCTGAAAAATGCTTGGAATCCTTTGACAATTTTATTACTAAACTAATTGTATCAACAATATAAATTTTAAAAATTGTTTTTTAAATGAATACAGGCTCAATGTCACTAAAAGTTAGCCCTTAAAAATAATATAATGCAACTTCAGAGTGTCTTTTATGAATTATATAAAAGTGAAATAAAAAATTGATGTGTAAATCATATCAAGTTTGTATTTTCTATATTTATTTGATGCTATTTTAAAAAATATTCATAATTAAAATTTTTATTGAAAACGAGTAATAAAATATTTTTCCCGTATTAAATATTTAATATTATGCATCATTTTTGCATGTTTTGAATTATTTCTTCTCTTAAGGCTATGGATCAATGGACCACGCGACGCCGGTAATTACAGTATGTAAGCTTCTTCAAAAATTAATAACTAGAAAAGATTATTTGTACCAAAAAGACCTTCTTGCATCTTTTTGTCACGTCCGTCTATTACCAAAAATCCATTTTGGTTATTACTTTTGAATAATCTTACATACTGCAATTGCAATTACCAACGTCACGTGGTCAAATTGATCCATGGTCTTAATATAGCAATGTATTTTTTAAATATGACTTATGTTCGCAAAAACAAAATTAGTAAATGTTTCATTTATTTGAAAAATTGTATTAATAAAAAATGCAATGGCTTCGCTTCTGACCTGGAGACTTAAAAAAGACCTTGATTTCTGTTTCAAAGAGGGTATTCAGCAGTCTGGTAATGTATATTTGTGAAAAATTTTCAGATGCACACTGGTAACGCCCCAGCGCTACCACCAACACCACCTAGCAGCAATTTGAGTGCTAGTGGTGGTCATCAGTTTCAAAGATTAAAGGTGGAGGACGCCCTTTCCTATTTGGATCAAGTCAAGTACAAATTCAGCGACCAGCCACAGGTATCAATTTATTTGAAATTTTATAATTATTTTTTATTTGTCGCTTTTACTTTTTTTTAACTCTTTTTTAATTTTTAGGTCTACAATGACTTTTTGGATATTATGAAAGAGTTTAAGTCTCAAAGCATAGATACACCTGGAGTTATCAGAAGGGTGAGTCACCTTTTTAAAGGACACCCTGAGCTGATTGTTGGCTTCAATACTTTTTTACCACCGGGTTATAAAATTGAAGTTCAAGCTAACGAGCAGGGATATGCCTTTCAAGTATCAGTAAGCATGCCAAATGAATCTGCGACGCACACAGCAACGCTTTCCCAGCACCACTGTACCGTCAACGTCAGTTCGCCTCCTATTGCGAGTCCCCCGATTCAACCAACGAAGGCCCCACCTGTTCTTCAAATCATGCAAGGGTGAGAATTAAGAATCTTTTTTTTTTATTCGATTTGAAGATTAATTTTTTAACTCAAAAGATTAATTAAGAAAATGTGTCGTAAATCTATTAACTATATTATTTGATGTGTGTTTAGGTCTGGAAGCATTCACCATCCGTTAGCAAATAATATATCGAACAACAGTTTAACGGTGCACGGTCCATCATCACCGCCAGTACAACCCTATAATAATTCACACGTCACTGCAGCACAAGCCCAGGCTGTAAGTCAAGCGCTCAGTCAAGCACAAGACGGCGTTACCAACAGTGGACAAACACAACAAAGTCAACCTGTTGAATTCAATCATGCCATTAACTACGTTAATAAAATTAAGGTATTTGGGTTTGCGAAAACTTAGCATTCAAAATTAATTCAAAATCAATTTTCAAATTTTATACATTTCTATTGTTTTCAATCTTTAATGCTCCCCCTTTCTAAGTCAGTTATAGGAAAGTTTCATAAATTCCCTACTTTTTACATAAGGCAATGGAATCAGATTTTGGCCACTAACCAATGGTTGGCCACGCATCAGTAATTTCTCGAAGAATAGGGAATAAAGTGTTTAATGTCATATGACTTGTAATAAAACTGATTTTTATCATATTAGCTTCAACTTGATATTAATGTCAAACTGGATATAATAACTGATATATAAATATTTGACTTGCCATCTAGCAGTTTGCTTGATTTTTATAGCTATGACAGATATTAATAGATTTACTTACTTTGCGAGCCCAATTTAAAAATCTTGGTGTGGTAATAATATACATGTTTTCGTGTGGAAAGATACATTGGTTGTTTGGTGGAAAAAGAAACCTTGTATTACATAATTTTAAGAATTGTAAAATGCCTCATATCAAATATTAAGCACAGGCCGAAAAACTGAATTCGCTTTTTTCGTAGAATCTTATATTTCTCCACGCTACCAAACTAAGGTTGTGCAGATTATCAAAATGCTACGTTTTTGACGCTCTTGTTATAGATATTTAGGTTACAATGGTAGGAATTTTTTTTTATAATACTATCATAGCATATACGAAAGTATTTTTTGCATTTTACTTTTCATGCTTCGAAAATTATCTTCTTTTTAAAAAACCCTATATTTACCGACATTTTATTTAAATTACCATCACAAAAGCAATTTTTTCAAACTTTAGTAGATGACGTTTAGTGATATGTGAATAATATTATATAGTAAAAACAATAATCCTTGTTACGTTGAAATGCTGTATATGTAACTATTCTTATACCAAATACCGTTAAATATGAAGCTAATCAAGTGTCCGAATTCTGGTTCCATTATCCTATGTAAAAATATCTGATTTGTTGAAGCTTTTATTTTTTATTCTTTAATATTAATTAATAAATCCTTCAAATCTCACAATTTTATAAATATTTACTTAAAAAAGCTATTTACCTTAAAGATTAGAATGTTGCCCGATTTTTGTATTACTATATTAGTTGAAGAATTAGTATTTGTAAGAATATAAAATACTAAAAAGTTATGAATATTATAGGAGTATTTTAAAAATATTTATCCACTTGTAGAATCGATTCCAAGGACAGCCAGACAAGTACAAGAAATTTCTAGAAATTTTACACACATATCAGAAAGAGCAGCGGAATCTTAAGGAATCGGGACACATGGGTGCTGGAAGCGTGAGTGTGGTCACTGGAACTGGAAAGCATTTAACGGAAGCTGAGGTCTACAGTCAAGTAGCAAAACTCTTTGAGAACCAGGAAGACCTTCTCCTCGAGTTCGGACAGTTTCTACCCGACGCAACGAATCAGCAGAGCGCACTAGTGAGTTACTATGATATGTTTTTCCATATAAGTTCTAATATTAATTTCAAATCAGATAGTCGAGTTCGAAATTTTTGCCACTGTCTACATTATCGGAGGATCACTAGTCAAGTATCAGATAGGATACGTTCCTGACAGGTGTCCTCGTAGACAATTTCAAACTCTTATATCACAATAATGCAAATTAAATTTATATTTAAAGATTTTGAAATCCTTCTCTGGAAAAAGAAACGTTTTTGACTGTGCCGGGATTCGAGCCCGGGTCTCTCGAATGCCATTAAAGACGCGGGCTCGAATCCCGGCACAGTCGAAAGCGTTTCTTTTTCCACAAAAGTATTTCAAAATCTTTAAAGCCATGGGTCAAGCAGGTCGCGTGATAAAAATTATATGTTCATCCAACCATGTAAGATAACTTTTTTTTATAAAATATCTAGTTCAAAATTTAGTAAATGTATTAGAAGACAATAAGGAACGTCTTTTAACTTTGTTTTAGTAAACATTCTGCAATTTTTTTCATTTTGAAATATAAAACTGAAGTGTTATTGGAAATTACAGTTCTGTAACTACATTTCCACGGATAATGAAATATCGTCTTGGAATTTTGGGAAATGAATAAAAAAAATACTGAGACAAGTCTGTTATGTCTTGAATAATCATAATGATAAAAAAAAATTTTGATAAAAATAAGTGATTTGAGCAAATTTACAGAGTATATTACAGACAGTGTTAGATCAGTGCAACAGAACTCAAGCCAATCAGTTGGTATTATTAATCAAATTAATAATTCTTTTTTATTTTGATTTAAAATTTTATATATGGAGAAAAAATTTGTTAGATCGTGATTGAATTGGCAACGTGAACTGCATGGCCCATGACCTTAAATCTAATTTTATTATTGATAAAGCCTAATATTATGTTTTCTAAATATTTTTTCTTTGATTTTTCGTTCTTCTTAAGCAGAACTTTCATCTGTGTTTCGATGAAAAATCTAACCGTGATTGGTGCCAGTCTGCTATGTTTCAGACTAACAAAGTCGGGCCGGTTAATGACCACTCGACGATCACTAAGAAACCTTTAGGACTGAAAACCTCCTACAATAATTCTGGAACTCTGCCGAGGGAACATCGAGATTCAGGAGGCACGGGGGTTCTTGATCGGGAGAATCGGGAGCATCGAGATCGAGAAAGAGAACGAGACAGGCAGGTATCAAGAGATATCAGTGCGGGCCAGAAGTTTGGTCACAGTACAGGCCAGTTGAAGAGAAGTCCTTCTTTTTCCACTTCGATGTCCTCTGGAAATTCACATCATACCCAACATGGACCACCTCCTGCTAAGAAACACAAGGTTACCTCCGTTCGTGATATCTCCATTGCTGAAGCTGGAAAATATGGCAGCTTAAACGACTACGCGTTTTTCGACAAGGTACAATTTTCACCTCTTACAAAAAGTTTGAGTCTTATCAAAGGATTCACCACTCTCAAAATCTGATTTTTACACAACTGATTTATTTTTTAGAATTAATTTACTCTCAATTTTGCTAAGTCACAGTTTAAGTAACTGTAACATAATTTTAAAGTATTGTATCTTTTCTGCATAGTATGAAAGTAAAATCAAAGTTTGAAGTGTAAATGATGTAAAAAGATTGTATTGTTTTTAGGTTCGAAAGGCTTTAAGATCTCAGGAAGTCTACGAGAACTTTCTTCGCTGCTTGGTATTATTTAATCAGGAAATTGTTTCCAAGTCTGAATTGCTGCAGCTGGTGACGCCATTTCTGGGACGGTTTCCAGAATTGCTGCGTTGGTTTAAGGACTTCCTAGGTCATGTTCCAGACCAGACGAGTACGACTTCAACATGTCTCACAAGTGCTCTGGGAATTGAGGCACTACCAAATAATGTCGTTCGAAGTCATCAAGATAGACCGCAGGGTGATCTTGCGATGGAAATTGATTATTCCACTTGTAAGAGATTAGGAGCATCGTATTGCGCGCTTCCGAAGTCTTATATCCAGCCAAAGTGCACTGGAAGAACGGCACTGTGCAAAGAGGTTCTGAATGATACCTGGGTTTCATTTCCAACGTGGTCGGAAGACAGCACATTCGTCACCTCTAGGTATTAATTCTAATTTTATTGAATAATTTAGAAAACTTATGTCTCATAATTCAAGTTTTTATTAAACTACACTACCGCTGTAAATTATCAGGATGCTCACCTTCAAGAAGTTACTAAAATTCATATAATCTTTATAATTCTGAGTTTAACATTTTTCCCTATATTAGCGTAACAGTTGATAAAATTCTGCGCTTTTTTATCGTAATTTAACATCCAGGCATTATTTTGTAATATAAATATATAATAATGATTTGTCAGCTAATTAAGATGAGTGTGAAATTTTTTCAAGATTCAAGCTAAGACTGAACATGGTATAGACAGTCGTAAAATCTCAAATAAAAGTATACTCAACACATAAATTAAAAAAAAATTATTAATATTGTTAACAAAATATAACGGAAATGTAACTTTAAAATAATTTCGAGAAGTTTAAAAATGATTAAACACAGAATTTTACAAGCTTTCTTTAAATTATTGGAAACAAATTCCATTTTGATATTTTAAACATCAAAAATACTTAAGCGACTGCTTAAAAGTAAGCGTAACGATAATTTTTAGTGACATTATATTTGAATTAGTTTTAAACGTTCAGGACTTAACTGTGATTTTCGTGGTTTCAGAAAAACCCAATACGAAGAGTTTATTTATCGCTGTGAAGATGAAAGATTTGAGTTGGACGGCGTAATCGAGACGAATGCAGCGACAATCAGAGTTCTGGAAGGAGTCCACAAGAAGATGAATCGCATGAACCAAGAAGAGCTACAGAAGTTTAAGCTCGATGATTGTTTGGGTGGTTGTTCACCTACAATACACCAGCGTGCAGTAAAAAGGATATACGGAGACAAAGCAGCAGATATAATCGACGGACTTAAAAAAAATCCAATGATCGCTGTTCCGGTGGTTCTCCGACGGTTAAAGAATAAGGAAGAAGAGTGGCGAGAAGCACAGAAGGGATTCAACAAGATCTGGAGAGAGCAGAATGAGAAGTACTACCTAAAATCCCTAGACCATCAAGGGATTAATTTCAAGCAAAATGACGTTAAAGCTCTGAGATCGAAAAGTCTTTTTAATGAAATTGAAACGCTTTATGACGAAAGGCACGAGCAAGTTGATGATAATAATGGTGATAATCAAAATGGTGGAGGGCCGCATTTGTTTCTTCCGTACAAAGACAAATCTGTTTTGGACGATGCTGCCAATCTCTTGATTCATCACGTAAAACGACAGACTGCTATTCATAAAGAAGACAAACAAAGGATAAAACAACTTTTAAAACATTTCATTCCTGACCTTTTTTTCCATCCACGTCAAGAGCTTAGTGATGACGAGAGGGATGAGGATGAAGAAAAGGATGAAGCGGGTATCACATGCAGTAATAACACCTCAACGGCAAATGCGACTTGTTCTGTTGGTGGTCTTCAAAATAGTAGGAATAAAACTCCTCTGTCACCTGCCCCGTCTTCCACCCCGATCAAAATTGAACCTGATATTAAAGTACCTATCCATAGTCTCTCAGCTGATCCAGAAGAAGAGTACACGCTTTTTATGGGGAGCAATAACTGGTACCTTTTTCTGAGGTTGCATCAGATTCTCTGCGAGAGATTAATGAAGATGTACGAGAGGGCGATAGTCCTCGCGGAGGAAGAATCTCTGTACAAACAGCAACGAAAAGAAAGCACCGCTGTCGCCTTGAGACTAAAACCTAAGGGTAAGTTTTTTCAAAATAAACTTGTCTTTTTAGAGAGATTTATAAATTTGATATCTTTTAAATTCATATTTGAACATTTCCCATATCGTAGCTATATAATTCTAGTCTATACTTAATGTATTTATAAATTAAAGGTTTTTAAATTTGATCACTGCTTTAGCATTCTATAAATTTGTAATTCCGATTAATTTTTCAAGAATTATAAAAACAACTTTATGATCTATGATGGACATTCAAAAACGTGCACGACATCTCATTGAATCAACTGTATGAAGAAAGAAAATAAATATATCATAATTAACTGAAACATTTTTTTTCGTATTAAACGTCAAGCAGGAAATTTAATATTTTTGTTCATTATCTCTGGACTTTTATTTTACATTAACAGATTTCATCTGTAGACACTTAAGATGTTATTTTTCGATTTTCTTTACTGATAAATGTCTTCATTATAGGTGAAATTCCAATAGACGATTATTATCCAGCGTTTTTGGACATGGTTAAGAATGTACTAGACGGAAATATGGAGAGCACAGCATTCGAGGATACACTCAGAGAAATGTTCGGTATTCATGCATACATTGCCTTCACTTTGGATAAAGTAGTGACCTATGCTGTGAGACAAGTAAGTGCTTAGATTTCAAATTAGTATTCAATTTTAAATGAAATCTAAACAATCTTAATTTAATAATAAAAGCTAATGAATAGAATAAATAAAGTCTAAATTAATTTTTCCTTTATTTCATTAAGAGAGAATCTTTCTACAAGCTTAATAAATTATTCAATTGTTTTCGCAGTTGCAGCATCTGGTATCCGACCCAATTTGCCAACAGTGTATGGAGCTTTATCAACGAGAACAAAGGCAACCGAAAGAAAATAGTGGTGCAGGTGGTCCATGTGCTACTGCATATCTCCGAGTTGCTGCTGAAATGGCCTACCAGAGAAAGGCAGAAAAAGCCATGGCAGAGGAAAACTGTTTTAAAATATACATTGTAAGTTTCTTTCACTGACCTTAATAAGTAGAATAAGTAATAACACTATAACTCAGCTTTTTAAGAAACTTCATTCAATTTTCAAATTTTATTTATCTCAAATTAAAATTAATCTTCAAACTGATTTCATCTTTAATATTTTTTTGTCCTAATAATTCAAATCAAATATTTAGACTTCCCACACGCACTAAAAATAGATCGTATTTTTTAAAAACTTTTGAACTTATTTTAAAGCTAAATTTCCATGACATTTTCTTATTATTTATTTAACCTCTTTTGCAGTATATTTTCACACAATAGCCAGTATCCAAGTCGTCTTCATTAGGATATCTATATAAAACCATAATAAATTAAATAATATGCACTACATTTTTTACATATGTGTCATATTTTAAAACTTGAAATAATATGAAATGTTAGAAATAATAAACAAACTCTCAGTTCAGTAAAGCTCGTTTTAACAATTATATACACTACAAAATAATGCCTATAAGTTAAATTGCAATATAAATTTAAAATATTTTTTCCAACTTGGGCTTATTAGACCCGAATTTTATAAACTTATGTGCTATTACGGAGAAAAAATTATAACTTACTATTAGAAAAATTAAAAGAACTTGAACAATTGCTGAAATATAAGTGTATCAATGATTCCCACAAATAGTACATTTTAAAAATCAGCTTCAAACCCTAAATTTAAATTTAACTACGAATGGAGTAATATATATGTTAAATAAGAGCCAAAAGGTATATTAAAAAAGAAGAACATGACTAATAAGTAATTTTTTTGTTACAGTATAAGAAAGATTGTAGGATAACGATGGAGCTACTTGACACGGAAGGAGAGGATAACGCTGAGGGCGTTTCTCGAGATAGAGAACGAGAATCAGTGTCAGCAATGGAAAAATGGTCAACGTACGTTGAGAGATTCTCGACACCGACGGGTCAGGCGAGTCCTAAGGACTCGCAGTCATTGCCAGAGAATGAGCCTCCTACCAATCATCCTGTGAGTAGCGACCAGGCAGCAAGGGGGGGGAGGGGCAGAAAACGCAAGAACACCAACACCACTGACATTAACAAGAAGGTATAGGACTCACACCCCTTTCAATTGCCATCGGTGTAGTTGCGTTCCTTTGTACTCGGTATATTGTGATTTTTATCTGTAACTACTCTACTGACACTCTTCTAACACTTTCCCATCGAGAGCCACTTACTGGAGAGTGTTGATATAAACTATCGAGATGGCCGTGACTTTGTCGTCACACTAACATCCCTCAAAACTCAAAAGAAATTCGCGACCTGACTTTCTATTATTCTCAAAGCCCTGATTTGACATTTTGATTACATGCAGAGTTTCATATTTGTATATAGAGATTTCTTTTATTAATTAAATCGTTATGATCGAATCATTTACTATAAAAAACATTTATTACTAACTAAGTTATTGAAAATTAGGTGAGTTTAATTATTTTCGAGAGTTTAATTTTTTATCTTAACTATTTAGCCGGAATCGATAAATTCGGGCTCTTTTTCTGAATCTCCCTGGTGGATTAAAAAAAGTAAATTCGCGGTCTTAGATTCGTGATAATTTATTAAGTAGTCTCGTCAAAGCTCACGAGATTCTCGGTCGTTTACTTATAAACGTATTTATATGTCTCGTTCATACCTTTTTCTCATGTCCTAGATTACCCTTTAAGCGAATTAGATTACGTGAATGCCCAGTAATACTCATTAAATTAATCCTTTTTACGTTGCACTCGAGGAGGAATATTTTCAACATGTACCTTGAACTTAAAAAGAAAGATAGGAAGTCTCGAAAAAAATCTAACCAGGTTCTACCAGATTAATTAATTATCTACATATCGAATCCTAATAAAATTGGGGTTTTTATTTATTATTTTTTTCATGAACATAATCAGAGCTTATTTTAAATATTTATAAATAGAAATTTATTTCGTTTAATATCTTGCTTTAATTGTTTCGACCATTATGTCAAAATTACTTATAATCTAATTAAATTTAATTGCTAGAAGCATTATAATTAAAGCGAAGAAAGCAAGCCACGAAATAAATTTTTTTTGAATAAAAGTATCTTCGTGATAATTTTATTTTCAGGAAGGTAAATTAAACTTAATTTCCCTTCTTTTGGGAGAAATATTCCTCGCAATTGACAGTTTCTCGTAAGCCATTTACAATTGATAGCATTTAGCTTTGAATGAAATTTGTAAACTTATCATTTTTCACTAAGTAGGATCGTTAAAAGACAAACGAAAGCACGTGTGATGAAATTACACACCTACAAAATAAATTATATACTATATAATAATATATATTATATATTGTATAATGATTAAATTATAAATATGTAATTAATTAAAAAAGTGTATATATAAATTTATATAAGTCATATAAATTTATACATAAGAGTTATTGAAAGAAATTTGTAACTCCTACGGTTCATTTTCTTTTTTCTGAGAAAAATGTAAATATTCGTTAGATTAGAAACTGTAAATACGTAAATAGGATTTTGATACATACTGTAGGTTCAAGTAGAAGTATCATATAAACTTGTATAAAAAAAGGGAGAAAGAGTTCTCGTTAAATTAGAGTAAAATCACACGCACAGTCATTTCCACTATACTACCCTGAAGATTCGTTCCAATGTAAATATCGAAGGCAAGACTGTAAGTAGGTAATTTTCAGGTTTTCCCTTTCGAAAAAAGCAATTTAAAAAAGCTATACTTTATCAGAAATTTTATGGTGATCTCACTTATTGTTAGTCTTTTATCGCTTTTTTATTTTCAAAGCTAGAAGACAAAAAAATTTATTTATATTATAGTTCGAAAATTCTGGAAGTCGTTTTTATGAAAAAATAATTTTCTAACTCGTTTGGGAAAATTTGGGTGTCAACTCTTGGAAAAATGTTGTTTCTGGATTTTAAAATGTGGCATGTATTTTTATTTTCAAGATTTTGAAAGTTTTTTTATACTGTATCGAATTCAAATTTAAAACGCTTTAAAATTCTTAGATTTTTAAATTTCGATGATTTCAGAACTTTAAAATTTGGTCGTTTCTAAATTTTAAAGCTTTCATTAATTAATTGCTTTTAATTTTTTTCTTTTAACTAAACCTAGTTTAAACTCTCAAAACTTCTAAGGCTTTAAAAATTACATTTAAACGAAATAGATAAAAGTTTTCTATTTTTACAGTTTTGGAGTAAAAAAAGTGTTTAAAATTCAAAGCCTTTGAATTTAAGAGAGAATTGATAAACAAAAATTCATGGAATTAAGAATTTAGAACGTTTTGATATTATCAACTTCTAAGTCCAAACAAAAATACTATACTCTTGATTCTTATGAAGGAATCTAATATTATTAAATTTGTAATAAATAAAAAATCTTGTCCAGAGTCGACACTCTTTAAACGAAAAATTTGTTTCTGGTAATTATTATTAATATTTAGTTAGACTAAATCTTAAATCTTAAATTATTTTCATCTTAGATGAACAAAACATTTAGTTTCGGTTGAATGATTCCTTGACTTTTGCTGGTAAACCAGAACCAAAACAAGAAAAATAATTTCAAAAATTGTTTCGGTCGTCTCCGCGTTTATTGTAATATTGAAATTTTATGTAAATGTCACGATTCCAAATCCGTACTTCCCTCTTTACGCGATAAATTTTAACCTTGACATATACACGTATATTAAATAGATATATATATAAATATAAATATATTTTGTATCTTTAACTTGTATATGAAGTAAATATGCATATAATGATATAAATGGCAACAATATTGTATAGAAGAGAGATATTGAAATACATGAACGATGCTTTTAAACATTCTTGTCTAACATCATTTTTGTACCACTAAATTTTTATCAGTTTAATTTTCCAAAAATTTCAATTTTTATTTACTTTTGTAGTTCGTTCCTTTGTGCGTCCTTAGCAGAGATTTGTTGCTGTTTCGATTCAACTTAGCGATGCAAATCTATTTATCTTTTTTTTGCGCTTCTTTCTTCTCGTTGATGTCAAATCACTTTTGCCTTTTTTTTTTTTAATCAGCTATCAATCCTTACTCCTTAGCAGAGATCTTTCTGCCTTACAGGGGAATTCTTCACCCTGAAAGATATTTTATGTATCGTTAATATGTCATTTTTGCAACAAAACCTGCACTTGTATCTCATGAAACAAATTTCTTTCAGTCTGTGAATCACACGTAGAACGACGCACGCAAAAATGTTATTTTAACGTGCATAAAGTATCGCTTTAAATACAGTATTCGGTTTTTCATAACTTAAAAATTTTGATTTCTGAATTGGAAAAAAATTTGATTTATAAATTTGTTTGATTGTGTAAGAAATTTAGATTGCAACTTAATTTTTTTATTGAGTTTAGAAAAGACGGGAGTTTGAATTTGAATATTTTTAAGTAGCTTAAAAAAAAGATAAGTATATACACACGCTATTTTTATAATTTTCAGTCAATTAAATTTATATTTTTTGAATGAACCATTTTTGAGAGTAAATACAATTTTCATATACAAGTTTAAATGAGGATATTTTTAAATTAATATTAGAGCTGCTAGGTATTTTTTAGATCATAAATTTAAATTTTCGTTTTCGGATTTTAATTCAAATTAATGTTAAATCGGAGTAATATTAGGTGAACGCGATGGGCTTCGTTTTCCGTGTATTGCTTCTTATTTTTCTTTATTTTTTAAAGAACTATCATCTCTTTTTTAGATTTATTATTCAATTATGATTTTTAAAGATTATGTGACGAGGTGATAATTGTTGTAGATCGACGGAAATGAAATTTGGCAGACGGTACGCAGAATTATGGCAAGTCGCAAGCCAACAATGCTCCCTCGCAATATTCGGCATTATGAAACTTACGCTGCTCGAATCAATCGAACTGCCCAGGAACGAAAGGCAAAGTATGTATTTTTATATTTGTTTGTTAAAATTATTCACTTTTGTATATGGACAGTTTATACTTAACATTATTTGTCTTATAATTTTAAAAAAATGATTATTTTGGTACCAATTTGTGATGAATCAAACTATTTTTACTAAACGATACTTTAAAAATATTTTTTGGAAATTTACTATTTAATATTTTTAGTTAAATCTGGGATCTCGGGGAATTGATAACATAACGTTTATTTTTTTTTTAGGAAAGTATTCTAAAATTTATCGTAGTGTATATTTTTTCTACTAAGTATATATGTATTATAATTAATTAACTTATCGATTTGAAAAAATACTGAGTAATACAAATTTTGAAAAATTTGCTGTTTTAGTTCAGCGGATGAGAAAAAGCCATTTGATTCCGAGGATGCAGCGGACGGATCCGAAATAATTTCTTCCCACGAAATGGAATGTCAATTAGTTCCCCTCGATTATCGCTTGTTCTTTATAATGAGTGAAGGCGAATTTTATTATAGGTACAACGCTTTAGCAAGAGCCTCAGAGGTAATTTTTCTAATAAGATATTTTTATTTTTAGAACAAGATTCCAGGTGATTCCGAAGAAATTAGAAACAATTTAATAACAGTTCATGGAAGTTCAGAAACTTTAAGAAATATTTAAAAATTCCAAATTCATGAGAATTAAAATTTTGTTCATAATATTCGAATGATTTTAGAATATTTTAAGGCAAATTGCATCAAATTTACATGACCTCAGGAAATATTAGGTATTTTGTAGACTTTCTGATCTTTCATATTCAAATTTAAAGAATGTAAAATATTTGACGTGAGTTTAAAAAAAAATGAAGACTATAAAATATATTAAAATCTATTCTTGAAATATTTTAAAATCATTTCAAATAACTTGAATTATAAAATTTCGTTTAATCTCCAGAATTAAAAGAAAATCAGTCTTACGTAATAAATATATTGTTCCAAGTGATTGCACATAACCCTAAATTTATTAAATATGATCGAGATAAAGATTAGCTTTCAATACTGTTTTTTCCATCAAGAGCAGGTTCTAATTTACATTTAAAACAGTTTCTGGCATTCAAAACAATTCCCATTGTCAAAACCTTTCAGATTTGAATACGATCAATACAATCGAAATTAAGCTTCAAGAATGAAAAAAAAAAATTAAACTTAATCTTTTTGTTTAGTCTCATCCATCTGTAACGAAGAGCAAAAATGCAAAATTCCATCAGTGGTTCGAAAACTGGTCAAGGCAAAACGTGAGCGAAGAGCAACACCAAGTTTGTCAGAATTGGTTGATGGGTCGCTATGAAAACCTGATTCCCCACAGGACGCGAGTGGTGACTGACAATAATCAAACACGAACTCCCTATCGCCAATATAATCGATATCGTGTTGAATATTTGCAATAGGGTCACTTGTAGAACAGATCATTTCGTGAATACTCTAAAAGCCGTAAAAAGTGCGCAATAACTCGTCTGTGAGATCTAAAAGAAAGCTGTAAAATATCACTATAAATAATTTTTGTTCATTTTTTAAAAATCTGAACATTTTTTTTATAATGAAACATCACGTACTTCTTGTAATAAAGATTCAGTCCTTGTGGATAATTCTTCAGTGTAAATTCCAGGAAGAAAAATGCAAAAGCAAAATGGTTGTGATTCGAATACCTTTAAAAATTCAACGAAGCGCCTTTTGTTCGTATTAACAATGCAAATGAAAATATCACACGCTCTAACGCAAATGTCTATCTGTAAGTAAACTAGTTATATTCCGCTTTGTACAGTAACGGGCTGCATAACGAAAAACTTCCACGGTTGCATATTATTTTCTTTTACGACGATATTCTTTGTATCTTATTAAGTCTTTTATATTTACAAATTTATTATTCTTATTATTAATTATTAAAATCATAAACTGTAAATATAAATCACGACGATTCCATACCTCGGTATAGTTTCATTCGAAGAATGTTTTACTAACAACCTTGCGACGGAAATCGAAATTCGTCGCAGCTAAGAAAGTATTAGCTTTTAATTTTATTACCCTCCTATATCAGATTTCTATTTTTAACGTCCATCGACAATCCCATGTTATCTTTTATACTTGGATCGTCCCAAATTTTATCGCCACAATGAATTTTTTTTCTATTTGCATTGTGAGTACCTCCCTGTAACTTTAAGGACCTAACGATCGACGAAAAAGTATTTGTACATGCAAGTAAAACTCCAAATATTAAAATGGAAATGCATTAAAAGTTTTGTTCGCTTAAGAGAGACGCTTGAGCAGATTGCACGCGGGTACAAGATCGCGATAATCAGCGGTAGACATTCTTTAACATATCATTGATAAAAACGCAGTAAGAATTGTATAGTTTTTATTGTTTTTTTCTTTTTATTACAGTTGTCTTGTTTTTTATGCTCGCCAATGTCTGTTAGTCTACTAAAAATACAGATAATCGACTTTGGTGATCTACAACGTTTTTCTCGATGGTCTGTTAAAAAAAGTCGTGACAAGCTAGACTAAGAAAAGACAAGAGAGTCCTCGAATTATTTCTGGTCATTAGCTTTATATTACATTATTGTTTTATTCTTCCGGTACAAAATTGACAGAAAATTCGTATTTTCTCGGCTTGCCAAAAATTGGTTTTACAATCTGCTAGGTCGAGACTCAATCCTCGCTTTTCTTATATTTTCTTTTTTTTCTAATTTAAGGCTCGAAACTTTGAAAAAGAGAAAAAAATAGATAAAATCTTTTCAAAGTTTCGAGGGTAATGTACATACATGTAAGGAAGAAAATGAAGAATGTAGGCCTTATTTTTTACCTGAATGTTATATAACGTAGCGCAGAAATATTACTGATAGTGACATGTTAATTGGTGGCTGATAATGAATTTGAGAAAGCCCGCAACAAACGAGAAAAATCATTGCGTGCTTGTTCTATCGCAAATATGACGCACATAGCTCAAGCGATTGTTGTGTATGATATAAATGTAATATTAAATATATTATTCTATAATCTATACAAGTACTTTATATACTTAGCATCCTAGAATTATTGTCAGGCACCTTCCAATCATATCACAAAATAATTCCTCAAAATTTTATTATTTTTACTAAAATCTTTCAAGTTTATTTTCGATGTTGAACAGAATCAGTAAACTGTTTAGTTTACTTTTAAGTAATCTGGTTTTAATACTTGTTTAAGTACAAGTCCTATTTACATTTATCCTACTACTAGAGAATTTAATCGGAAGAATCGAAATGTCGTCTCCTATTTTCTGTTTAACTTTTTATAGTATTTATAGAAACCAAAAACAGGTTTCATAAAATTCATTTTAAAAATACTGCGCAATTATTCTGCATTCCCTTCAAGATTTCATTTACTGTTTAATCAAGTAAATCTTTAAAAAATATATAAAATCTGCGTTTTCCATGATGTTAGCAGATAGAATGGTTAAAAACCAAAATTATAATAAATTAGAATGAATACTAGTACTCTAAAATTTAATTTTTGTCCGTAAACGAAAAAAATTTTGGTACACTTGACGCACCACATACGGTATAACAGCAGTACTACAAACTATCCCTTGCGAAGATATGAAAATATTTAATACCAAAAATTTTTCCGTGTAGTGATAAAAATTCTAAAAATATGTAGATCTAAAAGCCATTAGATTATCAAGTTCTAAACACGATTTTTACTAAAATAGGGTAGTTATTCAAAGAATGAATAACATTTCTAATTAAGATTTTAATATCTCAAGCTTAAATAACCTGTTTTTGGCTGCGCCAGTCTTATATCGTTCTTATTTAGAATTTAAAATTCAAATGTCGCAAATGTGCGTTAAGATATAAATTTCACAGTATAATATCCAAGTTGGTTTTCATAAGACTTAATTTTTTGAACACTTATTAATTTTTCATTAACTACTTCCTTATTGGCACTTGAGAAACTTCATCTATTGAAGCTGGCACCTTCAGGCACTTTCAATATTAAGGTAGTCCGGTAGTGGGAAGGGGGGTGGTTAAGTGCCCTTTTTTATTTCATATATCGATAGATTAGACTCCTCCCGATCGAAAAGTCCTCTGCAGTTTTGGGCCTCACCGTATTAAATTTTGAATTATCATGTCCCGAAATATGGAATTTTAACATGGGCTCATAGAAAGTCATTTCGCGGGCTCAAAATATCACGAATTTGCGAAAAATTTTCTGGTGGCGGCGTTGCGGAAAACTATGGAACCGTTGGGAAATTTTATAAGAATATTAATTTTTCTTTGAAAATCGTATCTTACCGTATATCTCGGAAAGTTATTTCAAAATAAACGCCATAAAACAAGAATAAAAAAAAAGTGGAATCCATATTTCCGCTCAGCTGACGATAACACTATAGTTGTCATCTCGTCGGGTCAGTCCGCGGTTGGATCCCAAGTGATTGACGCAGCGCGATGATTGCCGAAGTTCACCGAAAGAAATAAATAAAGATTGTAAATTAATGAAAAACATTTTTTTTCCCAATCGTTCCAATGTTCGAAATTTCGCAACGCGCATGAAACATTTTCGAAAAATTGTTATAGTTGCTCATTTGATCGCTACCGGACTACCTTAATCTAAATGCATGATTAATCCCATAGATCTTGAATTATCCTTCCAAAAAATATTGTTAATAAAATATAAATATTGAGATCTAAGGCTTTAATTCACGTTATTCTGCGCTCAATGAAAATGTGAGTGTTAAGTTGCACTTCGGGAACCATGAGTACTAACACTCAAATTGATATTTACATATTTACATTTTAAGTCGGCCACTCTTGCTACTTCAGCTGCTGGAATTATTGTAAGATTGCCTACCTGCTAATTCTAACAAATAACGATCTGGATGGTCTAGCCATTCGGAGGTGCTTAATTTCACTACTCGCTGCTTCTCTGCTTCCTTTACCTGCCATTTCTTTATCTCTAACTGTCTTTCTCTGGAAAAAATTAAACATTTTAGGATATTTTTAGAAATATCTCAAGAACTTTTGCATGATAGAAAAATCATGTACTATTTAATAAATTAGACTGCAATTACCTCGATTTTACATCTCCACATCCCCAAACTTCCAAACTTGATATACGATAGGGAACGCGTTCAAAAGTTACAGAGTTGAAGGCTTGATCAATAATAATACAAGGTTCACGAGGATCCTTTCCAGCTCTTAAACCTTGAGGGTAGCCTCTGATGCCAGTGTTTAAGTACAGAAGTTTCGGACCTTTTTCGATCACGCGATACGAGGGTAACAACTCGATTACCATAGAATCTTCATCGCCCCAGTATAAATGAGTTTCTCTCCATTCGACGCTTGAACAAATACAATAAGTTGGACAATTTTCTTTTTCTCCTTCAGAACTCACGGCTCTTATGAATATCAAAGTCGGTCCTTTATAACCCAAAACATGATGCAGAAATCGGTTGACACCAGTTCCATGCTGCTCGCTGTTGTATAACAATGTCCAGTGTCTGGGGCAAATATTTCCAGACATTTTATTTATTAAAGCCTGCATTCCTTCTGTTTTTGTATCTTCAAGCTACAAAATGAAAAACAAATGTTTAAATCTTATTTAACAAGGTTATTATATTTTATTATATTTTTTAATTGTCACCTGCGTATAAATTGGAGGTAAACTTGTGGATAGCAGCCACACGTAACTGATTGGTAAAAATGGCTGCGAATAATCAAGAGCATCTGGTAGTTGTTCTAAAACGGGAGTCGCTGGTTCTAAATGAGGTTGTGACTCCTCTTTACACAAAAGACTGTTTCCAAAGCGATAAGCAGTAGTTAAAACATGCACAACGTATCGATGAAGTCCTTGAAGTATACGTGGACAGTTTTGCCACAGCCAATTACTCACGAAGCTTACAGACAAACTTTCTTTTCCATGAAACTGAAAAATAAGACAAATTTGTGATTAAATGTTTTGAAAGATAAAATTGGTAAAATGTGTATAAAACTGTAGACAAAGGCAACAAGATTTATTTTCCTAAGTCAAAATTAATATTTTAATATTAATTTTTAACAAAAATGTACACGTTTTTAACCAAGTGATTAGTTTCTCAGTAGTCAAATTTTTGTTTTTCCACCTTTTCGTTTTATAAGATCAAGTTTACACAATTTATTCATTATATTTCAAACTTTCTGTTGTAAGATTTTGAGGATATGAAATTAGACAATTATAAAACGTAATATTTCAAAAGTTAGAAAATCATCTAATTTTTAATTATGAAGAATGAGGTCACTTAAAACTGTATAAAGGAGAAAATAGTAAATAAATAATTGATAATTGGAATATTAAATGTCTCTCATATTACCATAACATTTGAATAATTGGTATTTGGAGAATTCCAGATAACTAAAAATCGTGGGCGTGGATTTATCTACAGCTTACACACAAAAGTTGCGGCTCATAACTGTAAAATTGTTCTTACGCAAGATATAAGTACTGCATTAATGATTCTTTCTGCACTAAGTAGAGTGACCATATTGTCGTTTCCCATCGCCAAAGTATAACAAACCATTAGCAGTGACTTTAAATTATTAGTTTTGACATCGCCTTCCTCCGTCAAATTGGAGTAAATCTTTACATAAGTCTCTAAAACAGCTTCGTCGTTCATTATAGAAATGAACTTCTCGGCCTGTTGTTTAAAAGCTGTAGCTCCAAGGTGTGGTGTTGTAGCTTTAGCAGACCAGTGGAAATAAACAAATAACCTTTCTGACAACTCTGGGTGATGAGGGAAGAGATATTTCTTTATTACGCTGGCTGTTACACCATGAATGGATTCCTCGCGATGTGCAATATCCGCTAAAATCTATCACAACAAATTAATTATAATAATTACAAATGTTAGATTTACATTTGATTATAATATAGTCTAAATGCGAAACTCGATCAAAATTTTAATTCACCGAGTGCCCCAAGAACTAAAGCGTTCATTTCCTAAATCTTAGGCGTTTCTGTCTAAAAATAGAGAATTTGAACAAAACAAAAAAAAAATATATCAAACTAGGGTTAGGGTTAATAAGCCTAGCTTTAAAAGCTTTAAAAGTAATCAACCCAAAGATACTTTCTAAAATGAGAGTTAATTATCATTTTTCTGATGATAAAAAATTTTAAAACTTATTCGGATTTGCACCCAAAATCGTAAAGCTCATGTCATTAACCCCGTCTTGATTTAGATCAAATAATCTTTTATGGCATTTAAAAAGTTACTGAAATCCTAACCTCAACTATGATGTAATCTTATATACAACATTTAAGAACTAAACATGAATGTTGTTATGAAATTTAGGGTAATATCACCGACGTTGCAAAATGTAGAGGCCTGATAATCTTTATAGTTGAAAATAAATATAAAACAGGCGCTTCTTAGATACAAAAAAATGCCAGAACAAATTTGAAAATTGGAGCAAAGCTGAAATTTGACTTTCGTTGAAACCAGATCTGTGACCTATTAACGTTATAAAATACATTTTACCTTGGCTAAATTATCGATAGGAAGAAAGTGAGTGTGCGATCCATTCTGTATATCAGTTCCTGAAGGACTCCGTGACATAGTTTTTGTTGTTGTTTGTGCACCACCTGTTGTTGTTGCACCGGCTTTTTTCTTAGCACTGCCCTTTCTTGAAATGTGATTGCCCATCACCGGCGCTTTTTGAATAACTCACGTGAAATTTTAACTGGTTTTTATCAGCACAGCATTCCTTCACAACACACGACCCCTACGCAACCGGACACTTCACTTCGCACACCTTTCACCGAAACGCGATGAAGTTTCGCTGAATCGCAAATTATCGATGCCTACAGAAATATGGAGTAATGATGCATTTTTTAATATTTATTGTAAGCACCATATTTTATTCAAATAGAAAACTCAAATTGCATTAATAATACAACCTACTTTTTATTATTTTTTAAAACAAAGTCCAAATTATTTATTATTATTACAATAAGATTTTTGTTTGAGGTTATGCATCAGTTATACAGTGCAACCAAAACAAAGTTCCATTATAACCAACCTTTAAAATATTCAATTAAAAAAACGAGATACATAAGTATCTATAGTAATTTATTAATTATATATATAATCAATAAGTTACTGATATTAAATTATATAAACACTTTTTAACTCTTCTAAACGAAAAATCTCCAAAAAGAAGAAAGTATTTAACAGCAAATAAATTAAATATGTCAACCTTATATTGTTCGTATAATTTGAGATTTTTATTTACACTTTTATATGTTACGAGTATTCATGTAAAAAGTCTTAAAATATTATAATTTAAATAAAAAGTTGCATCACTCATAATAAATCATGGACAATAATTCTCTACCATTCGTTTGACAACAGTCTTCAAAAAAGATATATCATTTCGCTATAAAAATAAATATATACAATAATCCCAGAATGTTGTCAATATGACTATCATATTCCTTATAAAGTAAAAATTACATTAATAATACTCTTCTTCAATTTGACCTGGAGTCAAATTTACAAAATTAAATTCTACAATAAGATTATTTACATTTCCCTGAGACAGTCCATTCAAAATTCTATACACAGTCTTCAATATCTTAAGATTGGATCTTTGTACATTGCACAAAATAAAACATCTAAAAATTAATTCTAAATGTACACTGTAATTAAAAAATTATCCTTTTTAATAACCCTAATGAAAATATGCTTTTATAATAAAAAATTATAATTTATAATAAACCACAATAGCATAAAAATTGTAATTTTGTGTGAAAAATTTGTAATAAATTGTAAAATTTTTAGAACAAAATTATAGAATTTTGTCATTTTCTACGTTTTATAAAAAATTTTTATACAATGTTTGATCTTTTTTTTATGGAGAATCGTTGTAGTTTATTTTATTGTAAACACATTCCCACCAGAAAATTATTATTTACTGAGATTACAGCCACGGATACCAAGATGGATCCATTCTGCAAAGGTTATCCGGACTATTCGCAGCAGCTAAGAGAGTTCTAACTTTACTATCATTACCATCAAAGTAAGCTAGTGAATTCAGTCTTGTCGTAATGTCAGTAACAGCTTGAGTTACCTTCACTATAATTTTTTGATTTTTAAAAATCTGTGACTGAGAAGCATTGACAGAATGCTCTTGCTTCTTGTCTTGGAAATCGAAGAACTCATCTCTAAGAATTGTCCTAAGGATTGCTGGAATCTGATACGAAGGATGGACTAAACACCGGGCCGTGGCTACTGCACTAGCCGTCATTGGTCCTGAAATAGCTTTGAACCAACACAAATCAGATTAGTAAATTAGGACTGATATTGTAATTAATGTGTTAATTTATTGACAACTCACCTGTATCAGTAACGAAGTCCGAAATATTGGGCGACAATCGAAATGGAACAGGCCTATTGGCATTTAACTTGCCTGTAATACTATCGAAATCAAATTTAAAGTAAGCCACATTCATTAAACCAGAATCCTGTCGCAAGTACATCATCTCCGGGTTGACCCTTGTTAAATGCAAAGAATATTCTGTACAGCAAGCCAGTGTCAACTGCAAAATAAACTGAAAAAGAGGAATTCATTTATTAAATTTTCAAAATAAATAAAACAGTGTCGTAAGTTAAATTTTCAACATGGTTTAGAAAAAATAGAAGGACAAGAGGAAATCTGTAATAAAAGTTATTATCTCTTGTAGAAATACTCAGATAAGCGTTTTTTATCCAGGATTATCCTGCTAATAAAACTTTAAAAAAGGAAGAACAATAGTTTAAAATTTTTTTAAATTTCTTTACTCAATATTTTGAACATAAATTTAAATTATTTCTGTAAACAAAATAAAAATAGTTTATAAAGTAAGTACTCTGGTGGAAATATGTTTTTACAAAAAATCAAATCTTGTTAAATCTCAGTGCGAATGAAATGTGATCAACTGTTTACTTACTATTTTCCTGAAAGTCCAGTAGTCTGTTGCACCAGGAAATGTCTTCATTGCCCAGTCTCTAAGGATCGTCTTAGGGACAATCCTGGCCTGCATTTCATTGAACATTTTCCTCAACACTTGATGAGTAACTCGAGCATGCCTAGCTTCTAAACCAGCAAGTGTTTCGTAATATTTTTCGATTGGCAAATCACTTTCGATGCCAATTTTTGCGCAAGCCTGTTTGTAAATATCCATTAAACAAATAGAAGATGGATTGTCTTCCACTAGTCTCATCTGACGATCCAAGGACACCACTTTAGGAACTGTGAACTGCAAGAGTCGTCGGCATGTTTCCTTCTGCTTTTTCAGATTTTGATTAAGCATCCTCAAAAGTTGTAGGACTCGCTCATCTCGCCTGCTATCTCCGGAACCGTCGTTCATTACCATTAAGTAGGGATAGAGACGTCCGTTGTGACCTAGTATCCAGAGTCTGTGAGCTGTTGAATTGTGGCGCTGGACTAACTCAACTCGAGGCAGGAACTTCGATATCCTCACGTGGTAATTTGAGAACTGAAAGAAATATTGAATAAATCATAAAATTATAGTAGAATCAAATTGAATGTTCAGTTGTGTTTCACGTTGAATATCTTTTAAAAGAGAAAAGACACTAAAATTCAAATCCAAAAAAAATTTTAAAGTAGCAACGTAAATCGTAAAAAATTATTTAATTTTATTTCTTTTACACTTAAATTAAACTTTGAATTAAGAAATTGGAAAGAAAAAGTTAAAAAAAGGAAAATCATGAAAACGTGTGGAATCTTCACTAATAAATGAAAATGAAAAGACTGGAATATATTTTACAGCTTTTAAAATATTGATAAAGAACCGTTTACTCTTAAGTTTCAGGAACAAACAGTCATAACGATATGGAAATTGAAAATTTGATTAAAATATGAAAATTAAAAAGTTCTAGTCTTTCACTTGTTTGCAGAATTATAGAATTCATTCAACTTAAATCTATTCAACTCAAATTCATTCAGCTATTATTACTTTTTTTAAACCATAATTTTACCTTTTCTTATTTCAAAAATATATACTCCACCTGATACTCAATTAACTCTTATTTTGGCAGTAATATATATTTAAACAATATATATGTATATTTATATTTCTCGGCGAACTTCACGGAATCCAATAATATTATTAAAGAAAATAATACAGTTAAATACCTTTGGTAAAAGATATTCTCCAGGCAGAGCAATGTTTGCAGTCTGAAGTTTGAAGCTGCTCAAGAAACGACATTTTTCTTCAAGCAAGAATGACCTGAGAAAAAATGAAAATGAATGGCAATAGTATATTACATTACAAGGGGCGAAACAGAGCGATTGCATAAGTGTGAAGTTTGCTCTGCCCGAGTGAAACGAGGGCTGCAAACACACGAAATGCTTTCGCTGTGTTTTGTTTCGAGTAATGTATACTATTTTTCATAGCAACTCTTTTGAGAATCTGATTGGCTGTAACTGTGGAGCGGGTTGAAACAGCGACTTTCAACCCTAGGCTTGAAAATCGTAGTTTCAACCCGCTCTACAGGTACCGAAAATCGGATTTTCAAAGGAGGCGCTATGAAAAGAACATTTAAATTAAAATAAATTTCAAATTTTAATCGTTTTTTGCAGAAAATGTGTTATATATTATATTACGTATTAATAAAAAGAAACTTTCAGCAAAAATCCTCATAAAAATAGTGACCAAAATTATAAGGGAAAATAGAGAATATTCTGAAAAAAATTTCTGTGAAAAAAGGAACGCTTCCACTCCACTGGGTATCGAGCCCGGGACCTTTCGATTGCCGGTGGAATGCTCGAATTTGACCGGCAATCGAAAGGTCCCGGGCTCGATACCCAGCGGAGTGGAAGCGTTCCTTTTTTCACAGAAATCTTTTTCAGAATATATATTGAAAATTCCATCTAGTCTTAAATGACGTTAATTCTAAATCACAGATTGATAAGGTCGATATGGTAGAGCTCCGTTATCATGGTGAGCGATACACTCCTCTAATAATCGACTGAAATGATTTGGAAAAATTTAGTAATTAGAGAATAGCTGTAATAATCACTCACCTAGGTGAGTGTTTGGCTTTTTCTTCCAGAATCTTAATCCATTTCTTCAACTTCTTGATCAAATTATGCAGCAACTTTGCTTTTTCATTACTAAAATCAAAGTCCTGAGCGAACTCTTTCTTCATTTTTTTGAAAACAGGATCTTGAACTGTGTTTTGTATCCTTCGAGCCAAAGCTACTGATGCAGCCGATCGATTACTATTATTTTCATTTTGGGAGGAAATATTTTCCATTCCATGTCCAAAAGTAGAAACCAATTTCTTTATAAAATTAAGGACATGAAGTGTGATTGTAGCTTGACTGACAGTTTCGCGATTCTCAAAAGCAATCGAGTAGCACTTGACCAATACCTGTCTTAAGTGTCTCAAAACTTCTCCATACCAAGTTTCTCGAAGTCTTGCCATCTGATCGACGATACCTTCCAGCGCCGAAAGAATTGTTGGATGAATTTCCCTCAGCTTCTTCATAATCATAGAACACCTCATCATTGGCTCTGAAGCTTTAATTGGTGTTGCTTCCGATAAACCTTGTTGCTGAATGTTTCCAGTCTGACCTTCAACTCCACCATGAACTTTCTTCATAGATAGTTCCACTTGCCACTGTACCTTTAAAGTCATATAAAGAGTTCTGATGGGAAAGTAAACAGCTTGAGGAAACATCCTACCAACGACATTCAGTAGATCCACAATCTCGTCTCCTTCGTGACGTACTAGCCACATGAGTAACTGTGGAACCCAGGGCAGCCAGTGAATCGGTGGGACTTCCAGGATGTAATTTTTCACTACCGTAAGTAAAGACTTCTTGTCATCATCGTAATTCAATAGCCACAGTACTTTAGCCATGTACTTTCTTGACTTCATTTCATTGTGGTGTCTGCTAGCATTCAGGAAACAAGTGATCGCTGAAACACCGATTCTGGTCTGCTTTGGGTCTCCAGTAAAGACTTGTTCTAAGTAATCCCCCCAGAGAGCCCAAGCCTTCGCACTGTTTTCATTGAGTTGTACTGATGCAGAGAAAGCTTTATTCGCTTCATCGGAATCTCCCAAA
The DNA here is from genome assembly GCA_030998225.1 of Diplolepis rosae. Taxonomy (NCBI): domain Eukaryota; kingdom Metazoa; phylum Arthropoda; class Insecta; order Hymenoptera; family Diplolepididae; genus Diplolepis; species Diplolepis rosae. Next base: position 18,521,546 of record JAPYXD010000723.1, on the reverse strand, counting down.
AGCGTAAGTATCTTTCCTTTCAGTGAATAGAAATCAGAAATCATTTCCTTTCTAAAGTAACTAACATCAGTCGACTCAATACAATCCAATCCAGTTTGTAAATCCGTTACTCCTTTGATTGAAGCCATCTGCAAATAGCACTTGACCTGCTGCTTGATTTTCTGGTAGCAGTCTCCAATTGACACGCTTTCGACTCCATGAATCTTTGCAAGAGAGTCAAGACAAACGCTGGTGAGATTATGTTTCCTGGCAACCTTCCCAAAGATATTGGTCGACTGAGCCCAAGCATGAAGGAACTGCTTTGCAAGATCTTTGCTTTCATTTGGTTGAGATTCGAGGTAGTTCATAATTGACTTGTAGTGAAGCTGCCTCCAAGAAAAAATATCGGACCAGTAACTCAGGTCATCTGCAATAAAAGGCATCCGATTTTTCCAGGTTTTAATAACAGCTTTCACTGGGTACAAAGAAGCTTCAGTTGTGAGAATCAGATTCTGGTAAATCTGCATTGTCTCCTGCAGATCTATTATTTTCTGAGCTGCTTGCAATAATGGGATATGAGTATGACTCACGACGTGAGGCATCCTTCGCCATTCACGAATGCAAGAATTAGAAGCCAATTCTGCACATCCACTGACTTCCTTTAAATTCTGATTTCCGATACGACTAATCGACAGAAATCCTCGGTGAAGATAAATTTTCCACTCAATTTCTTTGGGATTATTTTGTTCCAGATATTCAAGCGCTTCTTGCATTGACGTCCAATCCCACTCTCGCCAGGAGCTTTCCAGTATCAGCAGAGGGTTCTTCGAAGTAGCATTCTTTCCATATTCCAAGAGTAGATCCCACTGATTAAGTTCTTTCGCGCACCGAATCCAGCGATGTTCCCAGAGCATCACTTCCTTTTGGATTCTGACTGGAGCTGGGTTCACGATAAAATCTTGTTTGAACTTGGTCATTGCTAGATCATAAGCACCCTGAGCTTGTTCAAAAAATCCCAGCTGTTCAAGAGAATTAGCTTGCAAGGTCTCTTTATAATAAGCATGCTTTTGCCAGAGACCAGACCACATATCCTCTTCACACAGAAGAGAATACATGTCAGAAAGAGAGTCTATATATTCATTATTGAAACTGATTTCTGGTTCAAAATCATAACAATCAAACTCCTGCTTGATCTTCTTCTGATTATTCCCACCCTGTAGGATCATTTGCTCGAGACTAAGAGTCATACGATGCCAGATGTTATGCGTTTTTCCTAGATATTTCATTATTGCTGGTCTCATTAGGATGGGAGGATAGCAGTGCGAAGAAGCTTCAACAATAGTAGCAATTGCGCTAGGATGACAGTCTTTCTGAATCACGTGTGCACCACTACAGATAAATGGTATCATCTCTGAACTTAATATGCTCTGCTGCTGTTCATCGAGGATATTCCAGAATTTAGGAAAAGTATCTATCCAAACTTGTTCTGCAAGTTTGCTGTCCACGTGACAAAGGTGAACTGCTGATGTCAAGAACTGTTTAGTCTGAATCTTTTTTGTGCTTTCGAGAAAGTGAGCATGTTTAATGATGAACTCAGTCAGTGTAGAACTTCTAGCCGTAATGTCATCTCCGGGGGAGTCAATATTAGGCATATCTACATCCATTAAGTCCTCTTTTGTATCTTCCCATAAATCTTGTGATTCCTCTTTTATCGCTGTATCATTAAAGAATTTCCTTTGATCCTCATTGTCCAGCAGGTTGATCAAAAATGTGATGCTCGGCAGGCGAATTTCTTCATTGATTATCTGAATTGGCATGACAGGATTTACTGTGACTATCAAGAGTTCGATACACTGCTTGATCCAGTAGTGAGGGCCAATCATGTTCCAACCTTGACTGCAAACAATGTATAGGAACCTATCAAGCAGACGACGATTCATAGATTCGTCAAAAACTTCAAAAAACTTGATTCTAATCTGTGGCTGGATAAATCTTAGGCCACTTAGGAAAGCTGGTTCTAGTTTGGATGTTAGTTCTGTTAATTTAAGGACTTCGTCTTGATATACAAAACAAATTAGCTCCAGAAACTGAGCATTCACATCTATTTCACAATGAAATCGCTTTTCGACGTTCTGCATCAACCTGACCAAAAGTATCGACTTTTCTCGCAGATTCGGTTGTTGATTCACCAGTGACGGGTCTTTGTTCTTCACCCATTCCTCAAGTATAGTTAGGATTGCTTTTATGATCTTCACTTCTTGTGTCTTCTCAATTAACCCAACAAGGATGGTTCCCACGAACAGCTTACGCGTTTCCAAGTCCATCACCCCAACTCGATTCCTCACAAGATTAAGATTAACAATAAGCAAATCATTAAAATGATCCATCTGAGTTTGCTTTCCATTTAAATGGATATTCACCATTTTATAGAGCACTTTCATAAAAGGCATCATGAGTCTATCAATATAGCTTTCATTGTTCGTGCAAGCTGCTTTCAACATCCAAAGAGGACCAAATATGGTGCCAAGAGTGGCATCACTGCTTTCATAATTGTTTAGACCATCTAGGACGTATTTTCCTACCAATCCATAAAGTTTATCCAGTTCTGTATATCGGGAAGCGACTGTAGAAGAACTTGGTTCTGTTGAAAAAATCGTCATCAACCTAGAAAACAAGCCATGCACGAGTCTTATAATTCTCGGATCAGTACTCGCTAGACAGGCACTGATCCCTTTCTCCACTGAACTGATGATAGTGAGAACCTGTTCTTTTTTAATCAAAGTTAACAAAGTAATAAGCAGTTCATAAGCTTTGCTGACGCTTCCAAAATTCATTTGAGGAGACTGCACACTGAAAAAAACTTTCTCTAGCCAAGAAACATCAAAATTGCTCGAAAGGTACCACATTTCAGGATTTAGTGCCATTTTTAGTAGACATACACAGCGTTTTGCAATAATTTCTCCGGTATTTCCATGGACAATAGGTGTATCATTAATCTCACAAGCTAATCGCAAAAGGAAGTTGAGAATAGAATTAGCATGAGCATTGTCAATTGGTTTCGTCAAATTTGGATCCATTTTCAGTATCGTTACAGGAAGTGGAGAACTCATTCCACCCTGAGTTGCAAGCTTTTTCGTTGCTAAAGCAACATCATTTGATACTCGTTTTGTTCCATTTTCTTCACTGTCTTCAGATTCATCCTTGATTCGCTGCAACTCCCATTTGATAATCACTTCCGCAATTTCTACAGCTAATTTTTTGTATTCTAAGGCCATAGCAAGATTAAAACCAAGTCGATGAATAGCTTTGACAAGATTAGGAATTAAATGGTACCTCCCTGAATAATAAACTTTAGGGTTCCTGACGATAACCTGGAGGATATGGGAGAGCTGTGCCATAGAGTGTCCTTCCTCGACAATAATTTTCTTCGTTAAATACGTCAGCACCGTGTTTCCTTCTTCCACTACATTTGGAATTCTTGGAATCAGAATATCAAGAGCTTGTCTTACGACGTGTTTTGCTTCCGCTGCATGAGCCTTCAGAAGACTTGGAACCACTTGAAGAACGATTGACTTATTGATAGAAAACTTGTCAATGATATGACATAGCAGCAAGTGTCCATGATACCTACTAACAGGATCAACGCAATTTTTGTTTATAAGACAAGGCCAAGCAAATGACATCAATGGTCGTAGTTTTATATTCTGAGTTTTATTAGTGACATCGTGAATATGTTGCGAAGCTTTCTCAACCAAGAGACAAGAAAATTGTAGTAAATATATTCTTAAAGAGTCTTCTAACGTGCAAGAATTTTTGTGTTCAATGATTCTGCTGATGAAGATTGAGACCACGTTATTCGAATTTTCTGAATTTGATCCTTCTACCAACAACTTATCCTCACCTTTCTCAAAACTAGCTGCGAAGCAAGGTATGATTATATGCTGCAGCACACACGCCTTTAACTCTTGAGAAATCAAGTTCACTGGAAAATGTTCAACAAATTTAAAGAAAGCGTTTCTTTTCCATTCCACTGTATAATCCTGTGCGACTGTGTTCTCGAGAAAGTCTTTCAAGAATTGGAAGTCAGGAATAAACTTGCCACAAAAGGCCCTGAGGAGTTGGAAGAGAAGTTCGATGTCGTTAGGGTTGCTACGGAAGAAGTGAAGTAGGATCTTGACAATGAGCTTTGGCTCCTTCCAATGACTAGAGTCGATAGTCTCCACCTTCCTATGCAATGCTTGGTACTCGTCGTTGCACCAGATTTGCTTGATCATATCAACCAATTGAATTTGCATAGGTAACCACTCTTCGTCGAATTTTATGAGAATCGATACAATTACGATGGCTCGGTATCGAAGCTCATTCTTTTCACTCGGACCAAAGGTGCTGTCAACTTGATAATCTCCTATTAAGGTCATCAGAGGAGTTGGGTTACTTTGAATCATATCTCTAAAAGGTTTTCCTTCTTCATGTCCTAATAGAAACTGTAGTAGTCTCGCACATTGCTGAATATTCACGTTACTAGGAAACAAAAATGTATTTAAAGTTTCAAAAGGATATCTCAATAAAAACCTCATCAAAGGAACTCTAAAAGGACTAGAAGCTTCGACCATTAAAATTTTTTCCGTCTGCAAAATAATTTTGGACAGCGTTTCGACAAGTCTTGAAGAAGCTGCTGGTGTCTTAAAGAGTGTTTCCATGATTAATATGATCTTTTGCTCGGTTTCCCCGGTTCTAGAGACACCATTTTTGGCTTGGATTAGACTTTGCAATAAATGCCTAAGATGCTGCAGCAGCTGATTGCAGAGAGTCTCGTTGAAAATAGCTGGGAAAAGTTCTGTCAGATAGGACAACCTTTTCAAGGAACTAATGCTCAAATTCCTATAATCTCCTAATGTTTGAAGCATTGGTCTCATCGTTGCATGCAGCAGTTCTAAGCTGATCTGAAAGTTTGAGACTAATATTTTGAGACACTCGAAAGCTGTTTTTTGAATTTCAGCGTTTGTTTTTTCGAGAGCATTGTAGAGAGTTTGAAAAATGTTTTCTCGATAATCATCCAAATAGTGATAGGAAGAGAAGGCTTGGAGGGCGGATTTCTTTAGCGGAACAAAGTTTATCATAGATTTGTAGCATGGCTCTCTAACTAAGCGATCTTCCGCGGCTTCAATGATAAAAAGAAGGTCCTGGTAGAATACTTTATGCTCCTTAACATTGAAATCAACACTGAACAATCGTGGATTGAAACTCATGCAAAAGGTGTTCCCATCAATTATTCCAATTTGCGCATTAACCGGCTGATGAGTCAATCGGTGCTTCATTGGCGGAATCACATCCGCAAGAATATCTTTATGCGGTTCAATTAACTCCATCAAGGTTATCTGACGAATTTCAGCGAGCAGACGAAGTGATGAAATAGCTACTTCTCGCACCATTCTGTGAGGGGAAGTGATTTGAGTTATAAGCTCTCTTGTTGCTTCACAAAGACTTTTTCTCTGAATTTCCTGGAGCTCAGGGTTACGAGCTTGAATTGCTGGATCAGCGCAGACTTGAAGCAATTTTTCTAGATTGGTCTTAGCCACATCAGTAGCTCCGTTCGATATTTCTCCTGTTAGATCCATCATGACAAATAGAAGAGCCTTCACAAAAGGGAAAAGATGTTTTAAAATCCACTTGATTTCCATCTTTTCAAAGAAAAAATTTATAGCTACGCAGCCACCAAGCTTAGCAAACCAGGCTCGTTCGTAGCATAGAGAACTCATCTTTTTAGCGAGGTATTCCATCAGTGGTAACTGACATGCCCTTTCCTTAGATCCAAGAATGGTCGTTGCAGTTTGTAGGATTAAAAACAAAGCAAGGTGTCCAAATTTACAAAGTTCCTTCTTTTCATGTCCCATGATGACCTTGAGTGCATCGATGAGAACAAAAGGATCTTGTCCACTCATTACCTGCTGTCGATTCTTGAGAGGAAAAGGTCCAGCTTGCTGAGCAATCGCTATCATTGTATAGTGTCTTACATATGAAATCATCGTTCCTAGTACAGACTTTTTCAATTCTTCGTTAACTGCTGCAATGAAGAGTCCACTTAGAGCAGTCTGTTGAACATTCCTGGCAACTGAGTCATCGTTAATATGAAACGGACCTTGCTGACGAGAAATTTCTCCAGCTTTAAAACTTGGATGATTGAAGAATTTATGCAATGTGCCTTGATGATCATCAAGTCTGATAGTAGCTGCCAAGTAGGAGTTGATGACCTCCCAAGCCTGCCTTTGATAAAACGAGTTAGTGGGAGAAGTAGTGGAAGTATTCAAAACTGTGAAAGCTGTTTCAATCACTTTCTTGACAGAGAAAGCGACTGGTTTCGAATATTCCTGAAAGTAGGTAATGATCGCTGGAGAGTTAGTTGCATGGCTGTTGTACTCCAGCCTCAGTGACTCCATTATCACCTTTCTGTTTTCCCCACCTAGCTTCCCAAGAATTCGGAAAGCATCTTGAGCTAAGTTATCAGAAGAGTCACGTAAGGTTCGATAGAGTGCTTGCATGAGTTCAGCACTTACGGGTCGAATATGACCGTTTATATAAGCGGGTTCGAGATTATCTACACAGAGTTCTAGAGTTCTTAAGGCTTGTCCGAGTAATTTATCGCTTCCGTTTAGAGCAGAGACGAGAGGGTTCATTAACATAGAAAGATAAGGTAAAAGGGAGCTGAGCCTGACAGGAACAGTGAGACACAATTCGACAAGCAGCTCTCTCATGTGTTGCTGATGAACTCCAGACTGAAATCTGTTTAAATCCTGGAGTAGTTTTGGAAGCAAAGGTAGGAACTCCTGATAAAGAAGGTCGTGGGATCCTCCACCAATGGACCTGAAAAGCGAACGCAGAAGAATAAAGTAATTATATGGTTCCTTTGTTGACGTCGCAAGCTCCAATGAACGAAGGACAATTTTATGCAAATATGGACGCAGCATGGTTTCATTTATCCTGGGATACAGAGAAACGCTTCCAAATACGCATTTAAAGAGTTTCAAGTAGACTTCACTTTTTTCTACGTTCGATCCCATTACGTCTAATTTTTCTAATAGAAACTCTAAAAGGATCGTTCCGAATATTGGAGACATCGTTTGATTCGAGAGAAACACAGTACTGACACTATAGAGAGCATTGTTGTTTAAAATACGCTCAACCATGTAATCAATCATCACCAAGAATACTTCCTGGAACGTTTGAGAATGCATTGCAGTAAAAACCCCGCTAAAGTGTTCTAAGAGTTCTTTTTCCTCTTTTCCTCTCAGTTGCTGAAATTTTTCTAGTCTACTAGATGGAGGGATCACATTCAACTCGAGAGGATTTATTGTGTATATGTCCAGAGCCTGTAAAGCCCATTTGAGCAATCTAAGAAAGATCAGAGATTCCTTAGACGGAATTTGTTTTGGTGGAGACTCGTAAAGGTTCACAGAAACACTTTTAACTCCTAGGATGAGAAACTTGACAAGATTTCGGTACTCAGCTATATTGTAAGTCGCGACCTGTGAAGCAGGAAACCCAAAATTTGTTTTGCTACTCTCTCTAATTTCTTGTGCGTCCTCAGATTTTACTATGGAAGAAAGTGGTGATTGCTTCACCTTATTCAAAAAAATCGGTAGTACGCGTTTCGCTATAATTTCAAATTTGAAAACGAAAGCTTCAAGAATTTTTAGTAAAATCTCTCTTCCTTGAGTACTATTTTCGACATTAGATCTCAGTTTGATGCATTCGACGAGATTCAGAAGTAACCTGCAGGATATGGTTTGTATAGCAACAGGAAGACTATGATCTTGAAGATGTTTGCTGTACAAATGAACTGCTCTTGCGAGCTCATTAAGAGGAAGTTGTTTACGAACGTGATGTACAAAATCCCCGACTATACTATAAGCAAGAGGCCTTAAAGCTTCATGTGATGTCAATCCAGTACCTAATAGACTTTTCTCATCCAACAAAATTCCCATAAAAGGAATGAATATTACCTTTAAATCTGATGTCATGAAATGTTTCATCGCCATGAAAAGATCTTTTCGTAGATTCGCTGCTTCCGCTGGGCAAAGGTTCAGTGTTCCAAATATCCCTTGGACCAACATATCACTGTTTTGTAAGACTAAATCTGGATAGATTTTCATCATGTATGCTTGAAAAGAAACACATTTTACTTTTACTACCATGAAGTCATAAAGTAATTCCTTATTAAAACCTGGAGACGTTCTGTGTTGTAGACTTGGCTCTAATATAGTCGCTTGTATGATGAGAGGGATGATTTCCAACAAATCTTGATGAATATGTTGCTTATAAATTTGATAAAGAAGAACTACAATTGTGGGAAGTTCATGCAATACTCTCAAAGACAATACTGCTTTAGGGATAAGATTATAAGTAGTTGCACGCACATCTTTCTTAGGATTATAAATTATTGTCGTAGTGAACGTTTCCTTCAGCAGATTTTCAATAATTTGTTTAGACAAAACACTTTCTTCTAAAGGTAGTTTAGGTGTGAATATTTTTGGCAAATTCTTCGGTAATTCTATGAAAATAGACTTTACGAACTGTAAAAATTCTGGTACTTCCTGATTAAATGGTGGCCTGAATTGTCTACGCAATTCTAAAATTATTTTTAAACAAATTAAAGCATTTTCCTCGTTGTCAGTTTTCAATAGATTCAATGCAATCTTGAGAACATCCATGTAGTATAGTTTTAAGTAATCGTTCGTTGGAAGTCTATAAATCATCTCAAGGATCAATTTTCTAACTTGCTGAGCACAATTTTCAGCTAAAAATTTCGGTTCTCCATGTTGCAAAACTTGCAGGAAATTCTTTATAAGATGAGCCAAAAATTGCGGGTATTGAGAGGAACTAAGGATAACCTCTAAATTTTCAGACAACTCTTGTGCAGCCTTCAATTTTGTTTCATCTTTTGCCTTTGAGTCACCCAGAATGGTAACGTACGACCTGTAGACATTCCAGGTTTTCAAATTGAAAGAGGCCATTCTTGTTTCTCAGATCATGCGCCAACAAATAAAAGACCTAGAAAAAAGAAAAAATATCCTCAATAATAAAACGGAACATTTATTAATAACAGAAATGGTTGCAGCTATATTGATGAGAATATATAGTTCTTATACTACTAGCAGAGGTATCAATCTTTTTATCCTAGTATTATGTTCAATGAATGAAATCTAAATTTATTTTTAGCCGAAAAAGTCTTAGAAAATATGATCTTGGATTTATGTTCCAAGGACTTGCAAAGTTAAGAAAAAACGAACAAAATGTTGCAAATTAGAGACGAGGTGTTAGGTTAGAAAGAGAAAATTTAATCACTTACCTCATCAGTATTCCGATCGTTGCTGTGGAACATGCCTTTGAACCTTCACATTTTAATGCACAATCAACGAAATTTTTTGTAATCTAAAGATTAAAAGTTTGCCGATGCTAAACAAAAATACTAAAAATGCGCAACGTTTGTTTACAAACACTGTTACGACGGCAGAGGAAGACAAATTTTTTGGCCATAGACATTAAGAGAAGACAGTGGGACAGTAGTAATGTTCTTAAATGTCGAGAATGTATGTTGAGCAAATGCTCTCGAGAATATATCCAGCAAGTTTCTGGATATATTTTCCAGAGCATTTGCTCAACATAAATTCTTGAGCATTTAAGGGCATGTAAAGGAGGAATCACACCTCTGCATGCAGATTACTATGGTAACATACAAGTGAGAAAGAGGCCGAGAATTTTCCTGTTTCTTTCCCACTAAAGGTGGTTTTATACCTCTACGGGTGCGGGCAAGCACTGGTTTTGACCAATTTTCATGAATGTGAAAATCATGTGAAAATTGCTTAGATGGCGGGAATTTTAAAATTAAAATGTTTCGAATTAGTTTTAATTATTATTTTATAAGAAATTAATAAAATAAAAATTCAATTATGTAAGAAGACTATTTATTCACTGTGTGAAACTAAAATTTCTATGTAAATTAGTGGTTTTAGCTAAGGTTTTTAAAGATTCTGCATGGTTTTTATATATGTGCTAGATGAGGCACAATGAAGCGCTGTTTATGTTCGTACATGCATCAGAGATTTTTACCCGTATAATATTATAAAACTTGTAATCATGGAACTAAATAAAAATTCCGTGAGTTTTCTCTTGATCCATAAATTAATTGATTCATTTTACTGTGAAATGATTGTTATAAATTTACTACGTATTGTTAGGGAAATAAATTTGATTAACATAACCCCTAAACATCGAACATTATGTTCTAGTTTGATATTTTCTTATATTTTTAGAACGATTTCTACTTGACTTGTGTATTATGTAAGAAAGACATCTTCACAATTCATATATTAAAGCACGATTGTTTCATTGGGTATAAAGTGGAGAACTTGATGTCATATGAACGTTTTGAAGGACCAAAAAATTTAATAGATAATTTAATCGAAAAAATGGAACATAAGGAAACTGTTGAATATTTAGATGAAGACGCTGAGGTAATATAGTAATTACTAAACGAAGACATCTCTTTTATGCATATGTTTGTTACAAAGTACTGCATATTTTTACCCATCTTTCACATAAAAAATTTTTGTAGATAGTTTTAAGTAGCGCCAGAAGTGTATTGGAATCAGTGGGTCCAATCAATCCTCCTAGACAGAAATATCATGATGGTTCTGATGATTATTCTCGACATGAATCTAACAATAACGTACCAAATGCCTACTGCCCTCCAAATCCTGGAGAGTGCTCTCGACAAAGTTTTCGAAATCTTTGCCTAACGGAAGTAATTTCTTGTGTCATCAAAGAATCATTTCAGAGTAAAAAAAATGCAAAGTGGTCATCACCATTGCGAAGAATATCCCTTTCTAAACAAAGACTGTCATTCCAGTTATGAATCTCGACTTGATTCTTACCCTGGTGAAATAGTTGCCAGATCTTTTGGAACCGATTATGATGACAATTACTTGTCAGATAATTTAGATGAAGAATACATCGAAGGTCACGTAGATATAGAAGTTCTGTCCTTAATTTTTTTACAACGAATGAGACGAAAAAGACGAAGAAATCGAAGATTTCGTGTGCACCCTTTGTGGATAAGGAGAAAAGTTCAAGGTAAACATAATTTTAAAAATATTAATAAAAGTGATTCACATATACTGGTATCTTGCTCGTACTATTATTTGCTACTTAGTTTCATATTCCCTTGCTCTCGAAAATTTAACTCTGGTTCCCAAATTGATATGAATATGGGAATATGAAACATTGCTTCCATCTACTTCATTATGGACTTGAATTCAGTCTTTTATGATATGACATATCTTACATTTTAGTGGACTGTAAATTATAATATGTAGTTAATTATTAGTTTTTTGTCAATATTTCAGGAGCACACGATAATCTAGTTCGAGAAATGGTTTTATTTGATCATATAATGTTTCATAATTATACACGGATGTCAGTTCGCACGTATGAAGAACTTGTGCAAAGTGGGCCCTTATTTATATAGCTCACCAACTAGATTGGACGTGATTACTCCTTCAGAGAAATTGATGGTTACACTGAGGTTAATTTTAAAACCCTAAATCATGAAATAATATGAACAATTATGTAGGGGGTATAAAAGTATTTGTTGCTTGAGGGCATGTGATACTTAGGAAATTAGCGAATTTGATTGATTTTAGGTTTCTACATGTTTGTGCCTAAAGTACAAAAATTTTTTTTCATTATTAAAGTCAAAAGTAGTTTAACTACATCCGTTTTTATCTTCTCTAACATTTCCAAAACTTTGAAAACAAAATTTTATGTATTTTGGACACAAACATGTAGAAGAACTAGAGAACTAGAGCAAATTGTTTCCTCAAAGTTGCTACTTTTTTCAAAAATCACATGCCCTTAATGTAATAAACTTTGCAGATTGTAAATAGTATTTCAGATACCTTGCCACAGGAGAATCTTTTACATCACTTTCAAAACAATTCCGAATGGGTATTGCAACAATAAAAAAATTCGTATCTGAAACATTGAGCAATCTTTGGACTACATTACAACCAGAAATTTTAGTTTTACCCAATAGCCAGAATAAGTGGTTGAAAATTATAGACGATTTTGATAGTATTTGGCAATTTCCAAATTAAATCTTAAATTGTAAAAGTACTTGAAAAATAGTGTGCATTTTGCATTAATCATAGAATGTTTTTAATATTATTAATTGATACAAATATTTTATATTTGTTGAAAGCAACTTGATTTTAATTGAAATTTATTTTAAGTTTGTTTTTCATCAGGCACAACCTCATAGCGGTTCTGATTACTATAACTACAAACACTTTCACAGCATTAACCTTTTGTCAATGTGCGACGCAAGATACAATTTCATTATGGTCGATGTGGGTAGCAAAGGGAGACAAAGTGATGGTGGAGTTTTTAAAAATAGTAATTTTTATGAAAGACTTGGCAACGAATAACTAAATTTACCGCCTCCATCTCCACTATATCCTACTGGGGCAAGTGTACCTCAGGTGTGCTTGACAGATGCAACTTTCCCTCTTGGAAGACATGGTTTGCGCCCCTTTGCGGGAGCAGGAACGGGCGCTCTTCCGGTGGCTAAAACCGTGTTTAATTACAGACTTAGCAGAAGTCGCAGAACTATTGAAAACACTTTCGGAATTATGGCTGCACGGTGGAGAATATTTCGTGGAGAAATAGTCGTAGAATTGTATATGACAAAATTGATTGTCCAGGCTGCTGTGTGTCTCCATAATTTTGTTAAGAAACACGAAAATGATTTACCAGAGGATGTCCAGTACTACTGTCCACCAAATTTTGGAGATAGGCTTGAACAAGGTGAACTCATCCGAGGAGAATGGCGTCGAGAAGTTGGAAAACACGCGTTTAAAACTGCTAGACTGCCCCTACGGGAGAATTTAAGTGCTTCGGAGATTAGAAATCATTTCATGCATTATTTTATGGGGCCTGGAAAAGTTCCATGGCAAGATAAAGCTGTGGCTGGAGGATATATCTAATAAATGTGCATTTTTGCATGTATAGAATTAATCATTCAAAATTTACGCAATATACTTTTGTTCTCTTGTGGATTATATTTTGAAGCATTTTAAATTGACATTAGGTGTTAGATGAAAACTTTGTACCTCCCCTGAAACTTTATATGGGCCTTTCATAATCCTTTTAAAACTATTAAAATCTTTTTTCCAGTTACAGCGTGTAAAAAAAGCATTCTGCATTTTTCGTAAAACAAATTTTTATTTTCCGATAAAAATGGCATTTGCAAAATGCGGAACATTTTTGAAATAAAATAACTTAAATTAAATAACTAACATAATACAACGTAAACGCTTAATACTAATAAATAAGTTGTGATACTGTTATTTTGATTCAAGACCAACTAATAAATCATGCACACTACAAAAACATTATGCGTGTACCATTTTTTTGCTTACTGATTCTTTACTGTGCATCCACATGTGCCAAAAATACTGAGGTTAATTAAATAAACTTATTTTAATCCTAATAACTGAAACTTCTTATGAACAATAACTTTTTCTAAGAGCATCACGCTTTGAAGTCAGTTCATCTCAAGACCTTACTTTTTAATCACGAACTTCTCCTATTTTTTTTACTGCGTATACATTACTAATTAACAAGTGAAATAAAGTACTCAGTAGACAAAAGTGTCTTAGGCTACCAGGGAGTAGTTCTAAAAAAATGAAATATCGAATTTTTGTTATTTTTAAAACATGTTGCAAACACAAAACACTTTAATGATTTCCTTAAACTCTAAACCTCAAAACGTACCTTGAATATGAGAAAAAATCAAATATCATTTCTCAGGGTGTCCCTCTGTTATCCAGACACATTTGCCTACTGCGTACATACAATGAAAATCTATGCAACAGAACATGTGAGCTCTTAATATAGATAGCATATTACAACGAAATTTTATGCTCAGAGAATTTTTCATTTAATCTATACTTCTAATCACATAAAATTTGAAAGTTCAAACCCAAAAATTTTTATACTTTTTTGAAGTATACTCTTAAATCAATAATCAGATTATTATCAGTATTGTAAAACTTTGCATTCAACAACGTGAACTTTCAACACCAATTATGCCATTAAAATAGAATCATCAAAACCTGATATTAGTTACAATGAATCAAGTGCCGAAACCAAACTCAATACCTAAAATATTCTTTGGAGTAATAACTATTCCACATATTTTGAAACTTATTCTCATTTTTTGGACAGTATAATCGATAAATAAAGTACCGACAACTTAAAAATAACACTTTGTATTAAACTATATGAAGACTTAAAACTGATCATTCTTTTCAATACTGTTATCAATACTTTTAAGGGTATAGATTTAATAAGGCAACGTTATCATAAAAAGAATTTCAGTTTCCCCTCAAATCTTTCTATAATAATGAAAATTATCGGATCAAATTTTGGAACATAATACCACAGAGTTCTCGACTTTAATTAGTTGACAATAATCAAAACAATTTTAATGTTGGTAAAATGGGAATAATTATTCAATTTGTATTTTTTACCAATTAAAGTCTACAATCTTGGATTAAGACCATAAATTAATCGAACCACGTAACTCGATTATGCATTAATTCGTTTATGTCAGATAACTTTTTAAATTTTGAGAAAAATCTTTCAATTAGAGAACTTAACAAAAGTCATAAATCCCGTCTGTTGAATTATTTTTAGTGATAATTTACAGAATTGAAACGCTTAACGACAATTACAGTTATCTTCAAAAAGTTTTGCACTTTTCCACTCAAACGAAATCAACAGATGTTCTTTATCGTCTTCTGTTGTATTTTCCAAATTTTCAGGAAGATATTTTGTACAATAAAAAGTTATCTTACATGGACTTTTACTGGGATTTGGTTAACTGCTCTATTTGATCTATTGCCAATTAGCCAAAAATATTTATTTCTGCTGAAATTTTTTTAGGTAAACCAACATTAATTCGTGACTCACATGACTCATCCTAAAATACCCTACAATTAGGCACATCAATGCAATCACATACTGAAAGGAAACACCCTTTACACTTTCAGTATTTTTTAGTTATTAATAAACTACGTCTATGAACATAATATTCCAAAATAACTTTTCACAAATACCTTGCTTCCAATATAAGAAATGAATTATAAAACATGTAATCACAGAAAAATTTTAAAACACTTGCGAACTATCTATAACAAACAATTTAAATCTCATTAGAGTAAGATAGTTAATCATACCTTGGCATTTCTCTTTGTTTTTTGAAAGATCTCAAGCATTCGGTTAAAGAAATCTGCAGATCTAGTCTGTCGGTATCACATTTAATGTTTTCTAGCTCTGTGCCCAACCATACTCCCCACTTTTGCCAGTGAGACATTTGTGGACGTAATTCGGCTTTCTTGTCGCTTATGTTTTCAATACTTTTCAAAATAGCTGCATTTAGTGGATCCAATTTTCTTTTTCTTCCTGCGTGAGTTATAAAATAGATGTTATCATACGTAATGTGTAATGTATTAAATGATAGATATTTGCCAACTATTTGATTGAAAATGCAGTAAAATATCCTTAACAATTTTGGATCTTCTTCAATCTTGCAGCTTTTGGAAATTCAGTGAAGGACATGGGTTAACTAGACCTCATGATTTCGGTAATTGTAATTACAGTATGTGAGATTATTGAAAAAAATAACTACAATATATTTTCGGTACAAGCAGACTTCCTTGCTTTTTTTATGTCTGTCAATTACTGTACTTACAATCAGTAAAGTCATGTGGTCAAGTTGATCCATGGTCTTAAATATTCTAAAATCTTGCAGATACAATAAAAAATTTTGATAGTCCACTCGAGAAAAAGTTTTGCTCAAAACTAATTAAAATATATTGAAATATACTTCTATGGGGATTAAATCGATTTGGAATTTAAACTATTTACCCTCCGGTTCTTTTCCCTCCTTATTGTTAAATCCGAGTTCCCGAAAATTTGCATTTCTCATGGCTTCTCTTTGGCATGTGCTTTCCTCAACATTCTCATTTGTTTTAGAAGATGAAACATTACTTATGGTTCTGTAATTTGCAATAATTTTGCATCCCGTAAATTTAAATGATAGGGGATTTCACTTTATTTATTCCCTATCAAAAGTTATTATGTGTATTTTGGTTGTCCATACGAATATACTTACGATGCTGGTTTAACTATATCTCGCAAAAAAGCGAACGAATCATCGAAAATCCATTGTTTTTTAGGCTGACAAGATGAACCGCTTGGAACATACGAGCGACGCCTCATATATGTGTCTTTTAAACTCTGAAATTTTGAAACCATAAATTCTTTGCTCCAGCCTGTACAAAGGGATATAAAATTTTTTATTGTATAATAACATGTTTCAAATTAATAACATATAATTGAGGAAGTGGACAACGTTATTACAGTTATGAATTGTTTACCAGGAAAATTGACTAATATGTTCTTCTATGCATTGTTTTTAGCGATTGGATTTCTTGCAGTTACACTTAGCCGATGGTTCCAAAGAACTGGTTTCTCACTAACTAGTTCGACTAAAATTATGTAATTTTCTGTACATTTTCTTGCTAAACCTTTCTTGCCTAAGTAAAAAAAACAATCAATTAAATTTTTCCTTGCAAAAAACATTTCATGATTCGATGCTCCCTGGCGGGTCACGTGAACCGAACTATTTACGAATTGGGTATTATTTCGGTAACAAGCCAGTAAACTGAACAAATAGCCCAAAATTAATACTTAAAATGTAGATAGTGTGATTCTTTGATGAAATCGACCTAATATACTTAAAAATGTAAATCGATGTTATTTCCTAGCTGTAGAAAATAGAAAAAAACACGATGTTGAATTTTAATTATAATTCTGGAAAATTAACATGTAGTTGACAACAGGGTCATGAAAATTATTATTCACAGAACTTTATTTCAAGACATATGTACTACAAACAGTGAAAGACATGAGAATTCGACATCATGTTTTTTCTACTTTCTAAAGCCGGGAAATAAAATTATCGATTTTTATTGTTGAGTTTATCAGGTCAATTTCAACAAAGAATCACACTATCAACATGTCAAATGTTAATTTTGCGCCATTTATTCAGTTTACTATCATGTTACCCAGTTGTTATCAAAATGATACCCAATTCGTTAACAGTTCGGTTCTCGCGACCCGCCAGGGCTTTTATTCAATGTTGCTCTATCTGCTGTTAGCACCATGTATCACTTTATTAATTTAGAGGATATGTGTACGAGATAGTAATACACCAATCGGACTCACGCCCAATAATTAGAAAACAGATTTCGGAATGGTTTCCGATTCATTTGGATTTAATTCTTTTCCTAAACTTTTGACAAAGCGACATATCAAAAGGGTTCAAGACTACTTACTCAGCTCAATATTTTCAACACTATTCATTCGATCCTCAAAACCGTCTTCGTCGTCATCAGCTTCATCAAAATTATGATCAACATATTTATATTCATCCTGATGTTGATGGCGGGGACGCAGATATTTTTCAGACAATGAACGGCTATATTTGCGGTCAAAGTCAAGTCGAGATTCATAACTGGAATGACAGTCTTTGTTTAGAAAGGGATATTCTTCCCAATGGTGATGACCAATTTGCATTTTTTTTTACTCTGAAATGATTCTTTGATGACACAAGAAATTACTTCCGTTAGGCAAACGATTTCGAAAACTTTGTCGAGAGCACTCTCCAGGATTTGGAGGGCAGTAGGCATTTGGTACGTTATTGTCAGATTCATGTCGAGAATAATCATCAGAACCATCATGATATTTCTGTCTAGGAGGATTGATTGGACCCACTGATTCCAATACACTTCTGGCGCTACTTAAAACTATCTACAAAAATTTTTTATGTGAAAGATGGGTAAAAATATACAGTACTTTGTAACAAAAATATGCATAAAAGAGATGTCTTCGTTTAGTAATTACTATATTACCTCAGCGTCTTCATCTAAGTATTCAACAGTTTCCTTATATTCCATTTTTTCGATTAAATTATCTATTAAATTTTTTGGTCCTGCAAAACGTCCATATGACATCAAGTTCTCCACTTTATACCCAATGAAACAATCGTGCTTTAATATATGAATTGTGAAGATGTCTTTCTTACACAATACACAAGTCAAGTAGAAATCGTTCTAAAAATATAAGAAAATATCAAACTAGAACATAATGTTCGATGTTTAGGGGTTATGTTAATCAAATTTATTTCCCTAACAATACGTAGTAAATTTATAACAATCATTTCACAGTAAAATGAATCAATTAATTTATGGATCAAGAGAAAACTCACGGAATTTTTA
This sequence comes from Diplolepis rosae, assembly GCA_030998225.1. NCBI lineage: Eukaryota > Metazoa > Arthropoda > Insecta > Hymenoptera > Diplolepididae > Diplolepis > Diplolepis rosae. The sequence goes on along the minus strand of JAPYXD010000723.1, from coordinate 18,503,166 downwards.
CCGAGTTCCATGATTACAAGTTTTATAATAATATACCGGTAAAAATCTCTGATGCATGTACGAACATAAACAGCGCTTCATTGTGCCTCATCTAGCACATATATAAAAACCATGCAGAATCTTTAAAAACCTTAGCTAAAACCACTAATTTACATAGAAATTTTAGTTTCACACAATGAATAAATAGTCTTCTTACATAATTGAATTTTTATTTTATTAATTTCTTATAAAATAATAATTAAAAGTAATTCGAAACATTTTAATTTCAAAATTCCCGCCATATAAGCAATTTTCACATTCATGAAAATTGATCAAAACCAGTGCTTGCCCGCAGCCGTAGAGGTATAAAAGCACCATAAATGTTGCTATAGTAACCTGCATGCATAATGCCTGCATGCAGAGGTGTAATTCCTCTTTTATACTTTGGAAATTAGCAAATGTCATTGATTTCAGGTTTCTACATGTTTGTGTCTAAAGTCACATGTATTTAACCTTAAATATAATTTTCCATAAAGTCACTAAAAGGTTACCAGACTTACTTAGATGCCCGTAGATGCGGGCATGCAGATTGTATAAAATAGCAAAATGAAGGTAGAAGTAAGTCCACTTCCATCTTATTAATGTTGTACAACAAAATAATTTTTAATTCATTTATTGTTTTCAATTTCAGAATTTAAAAACGCTTTTCTGCGAATTGTGTAATTTATACCTCTGTCTGCCTGGCCGGTGCGGACAGAAAATACATAAGAGCAAAAAAGAAAGACGTTTTCTTTTTGTCCAATTTTACACTGTCTGTCTCATTTACTCTTATGTATTTTCTGTCCGCACCGGTCAGGCAGAGTTTGACTACATAGATAGGTACAAGCACGATTGCTTCAAGGGCATGTGTTACTTGAGAAAAGTAGCAACTAGCAACACTGTAAAAAATGATCTAGGGAAAATTATGGAAGATTCGTAAAATCACAGCGCCTCTCTGTGTAAATTTACTTAGTTCCGTAATTTTATATTGATGGAGCATGTGATTTTCCGACAAGTGTGTAAAATCACTTCGATCAGCGTTGGACATAAAATGACCCTCGTTAAGCGATGTAAAATCGCATCGTCTGTCGTATGAATTTTCCAAACGTAAACTGAAATTTTGTTTGAGGTTTGTTCAAAATTACCGCCTAGCTGTAAATTTCCGGATGAGGATTTAATCTTCATTTCGCTGTTCGTAATTTTCAGTTTACTTTCGGAATTTTACGTTTCCGAGCTCTGTATTCGCTGTTCGGTTGTTTTCAATTGTTCATGTCGTTATTATAAACCCGACATTTTGGAAATACATAATTCTAAATAATCATCATTTATTTAATACATTACATATTTTAAATTCCAACTAGCACCGATAAATCCTGTACCACAAAATGAAGTATCAACTGAAATTTTATACAAATTATATAAACCCTACACGATTTAATTTTGAATTATAAAATAATAAGAAATGTGGGGAATTAAATCGTGAAGGGTTTATAAAAATCGTTTAAAACTTCAGTGATTACTTCGTGTTTAATTTTGCAGTTTAAGATTTATTATTGTCAGTTTAAATTGAAAATATTTCATTTATTAAGTAAATACGATTACCTAAAGTTCTCAATAAAGAATTTTGATAATGTATATATATATATATATATAAAATAATCTAGGATGTGGATGAGAAATTCCACCCATTAATTGAATTTTCCATCCAAAGCCGGAATTTTCGTTCCACGTTACGTATAATTACTCACATGGTTAAGAATAATACAGTAGCAGTTCGTAAAATTCACGACTAGATGGAGTTTTACGATCAAGGATAGAAATTTACGAAATGTCTGTAATTTTCATTCCATCCGTAATTTTACACCGTCCAACGAGGGTCATTTTATGTCCTTCGTCTGGCGATGTAAAATTCCGCTGAAATTTTTTACAGTGAAGTTTACCTGAACAATTTGGACCAGTTTTTACATGTTTTTATCCAAAATACTTTTGGTTTGGATAATGAAAACAAAATTTCCGATATAGTTTGCTAAAACTGAACTTTTTTTCAATTTTGAAACGTAATTTACATGGTTTTATTCACGTAATTTACTATGTATATTACGTAGAGGTTTTCTACACGTAATTTACGTATATGCTAGACTTATGGTGCATTTATCCCTCTGTCTGCCTGACCGGTGTGGACAGAAAATACATAACAGTGAAGGAGACAGACAGTGTAAAATTGGACAAAAAGAAAACGTCTGTCTTTTTTGCTCTTATGTATATTCTGTCCGCAGATGAGCAGATGCAAATTGACAAAAGGCAAGATAGCAGTTATAATGCTACTTTACGCTAGATTTACGATAGGTTTACGATAAGTTTACGCTACAGCGTAAACCTAGCCATTTCGCTAGGAAATGCACTTCAAGTATGAGTGTTGTGCTCAATAAAAGCAATATTTCTACAGAAGAAATACTGCTGTTAAACAATAAGAATAATTTTGCACAAATTACAATATAAGTATTAAATTTAGTTTATGTCTTTTTGGTACATTTTTTTCAATGAACAAATTTGTTCTTCAGTTAGAGATCGAATGATATAGACTTTATCAAACTATCCGTCTAAATCTCAAGACTTAGCTACTGACATGTTAAAAAATTAAGCTTACAGATAAAATAAAATTTGAGTTTGAATTTTTGAATATGAAATTATTAAATATTATCAATTTCATATATTCAGAATAAAAATAAAAATAGTATTGTCATTAAAGCTATCAATATTATTTTATTTTGCTGTCCGGTCCTGCATTGGTTTCTTCGGAAAACGATCAGGGGGCCCTAGAACAGGCCACCGGACGCGTCCTCAGGTTGCGGATAGAGGGGCCCTGTACCGAGGGTTACTGCTGAATACGGATACAAAACTAAATAAGCACTCGCGGACAATGTTCCAGGGATGGTCCCGAAGGAATAACCCCCAAGCCAAAGTGTTAACTACCGTGCTGAGGGCTGCATGGCACTAGGGAGTGGTGTCTCACACGGTGTCTCTAGGAAATCAAGCCACCTCCTAGAGTATTGAGGCCTTACCCCTGCATGCGGGGTTCTGCAGGGGCGGACCGAGTACTTCCCTAGCTAATCGTGGGAATTAAAATGGAGTTTCAAAAATTAAATAAAAGTATGTGTGAGGAGATGTTTGGAGGTGAATTGGACGTGATGTAGGAAACGCTGGATCCGTTCGTATCGGCCCTGGAGAAGATGGAGAGCTTCTCCAAGACCAAGAAGAATATGCACCTTCCTATCAGGGACGGAATTCAGGAGGCGAAGAAGGAGCTCGGGGCACTGCGGTATGATATAGAGGATACCGTCTGCTACCTCGAATCCTTCGAGTACCTAATGAGAGGTCTGATGGTACAAAAAATGAAGGAGGAAAGACCATCAAAAAGTAAAGAAGTTGCAGACGAGGGTAGCCAAACGCTCCCACTACCGGCTGCGAGGTCCACACCGGACACCCACAAACAGCCGAGAGAGTCGACAGCGAGTCCGGAGGTGTCTGCGGCTAAGAAGCCGGCAGAGAAGAAGCCGAAAGCCTCCAACAAAGAAAAGGAGTGGGTGAAGGTCAGCCCTATCCGACTCCCTGCGTGCAACGGCGAGAACTTGATTCCCTTAGTGACTATAGTTTCTATGTGCGAAGTTTTCTCACCAGAGCGGCGCTGCACGCGGCACGCTCTACAAAAGCATTGTACTAATAGACAAATATTTAAAAAATTTTAAATAATTAAGTTTCTGAACAATATGAAATGAAAAAATGTTCCTAAAATGATTCTAGGACATAAAATACACATTTTGCATAAATCAATTAATACAAAATAAAAAAAAGAACACATTAAACTTCGTAAAATATATACTGTGGATACGCATGAAGAATTCTTGAGACCCTGAACAAAATTTTTTTTATGTTATTCCCATATAAATGAAAATATATTTAAAAATAAATAAAAAGCTTAAGCTTATAAATAGAAATATTTTCCATTTTTATTTTCCAGCTTCAAACGAATGAAATGAAAAATAAATATTTTGTTAAGCCCTGTGTTCAACATAAAAAACCATGCGAAGGGAAATATTTACTCAATTAAAAATTTGTAAATGTAACAAAAAATATTCATTACTATAAAATTTGCTAGTACATATTTTTAACATATTTTAAATTTTTAACATGTACAGATCGATGATGACTAGTTAAGTGTCGCAAAGCTTGGCATGCTTTTTTTCAAAACGCTAAATTTTTAAATTTCAGCCATTTCTTGTCTTACGAATTGTCTCATTCTTATTTAAAATAAAATTAAATCACATATGCTAACATCTCTACAGCTTCATTGGCATGTTCTTTGCATTGAAAAATAAATTTTGTTTCACATGACAAAAAGTATTCATTACTATAAAATTTGCTAGTACATATTTTTAACATATTTTAAATTTTTAACATGTACAGATCGACGATGACTAGTTAAGTGTCGCAAAGCTTGGCCTGCTTTTTTTTCAAGACGCTAAAATCAGTGTCTTCACAATCGATTATTGCTTTTAACTTTTCTCGAATTTCTTGAATTGCGCTTTTACTATTCGACTGATGTAATTCTTTCAATTTTGAAATTGTTATTAAGGTCTGTGGAGGGTTGCCATCGAAAGAACTACAATTTCCAAGCTTTGGAGGTTTCAAAATGTTAAAGGCAGCTAATATCTTGTATATTTGCAAGAAGGTTGGTGTACAAGGATGATCATTTGTTCCTCCAGCTAATCTGATAGTGCCAAAAAATCTCTAAACAAAAGGAAAGGAACAAAAAATTAGTGAAACTTTTATACAGTTGTTACGTCAGAAACGTAACATTTCTCTTTTTAAAAGATCTCCTCGTTTTATGTCAGGATCAGAAGGATCCTCTCAAAGGGATGAGGAATAGTCAGTGATTGAGAAGGGTTAGGTATATAAAATATATTTATTGACAATTGAAATTATATCAGGTAAGCACCATGGAAATGTAAAATAGAATCAAAATTAGAAATACCCTTTTAGTTATCCTGAGTTGAATTGATTGATGATCAATTGAGTCCAGTAAGCGAATGTGGTCAGTTGAGTGTAACTTGTAATCTTCAGGTAGTTGCAGTTGTATAGTAGATTCGTAATCTAGACGGTTGATCTAGTTGATTCTTCCATCCCAGTTTCGAGAGAATTTGGAAGGCGATTCCCCTTCACTTTCTAATGTCGTTGAACTCAGCGCCGAGTTAGAATTCGGGTTGAGTAGCGGTAGAAATCTGGAGAAGCTGGACTGACTGGATTGCACTCGCGGTATAGATTCGATGGCACTGGACTGGACTCGCGTTGGTCACATTGTAGAAATCGGACGTTGACTAACTAACTGAACTCGTGGTGTAGAGATGATGGTACTGGACTGGACTCGCGTTGGTCACATTGTAGAAATCGGACGTTGACTAACTAACTGAACTCGCGGTTTAGAGATGATGGTACTGGACTGACTTCTCTTGGAACTTTCGCTTTTTATAGAACTTTGAAAGGTCAAGTATGACGAGTAACATGCTATGACCAGTCTCATGTTATTACAAGTCACATGCTATTACAAGTCGCATGTTATGACGGTAGTGTGTTGGTATTGTAGGGCTTCATTCACTTTCTCTCCAGTTCAGTCGATTTGTTATCATGTGTGGGTATTATAACGACACATGGTAATTTCATATTGATCATCCTATTGATCTGTAGATTTGTCTATAACTTGCGTCGATAAAATCACACTCGCTGTAATGCTGTCTTGATCCCTTTATTGGTTTCTTAATCTGCTTGTTACTTGTGGCGGCAGAGTCGCGGGACGTGACACCTCCCCCCTTAATTCGAACGCGGGGAGTTAACGATCCGCGATCGAAACTTCGGTAGAAGATTACATTTTAAATCTAAGATGCTTACTCAACCAAGTACATATTTTTAGTGGAATTTAACAATTCATAACATAACAAATTTCGGTTATATATAGGAATTTACATTTTAAATTATTGTTGCGAATTAAAAATTTATAACAAGTTTTTCATAAATGCATAGTAATAACAGAGGATACAATTCTGGAGATATTACAATCATTGATTACATATGTTATAGTGGTATTGGGTAATTTGACAATTTTTTTTTTGATTGAAAATAAATATTTAAACTTACAACATGATGATTGTTGATGAAAAGAAGATTAAAAATTGTAAAATTTGATCGATTAGATATAAAATATTAAGGAGTAATTTCCAAGAATTACGATCGTTAAATGTATACATTAGTAAAAATAAAATCTAAAAAGCCTTATAAATTATTGATTATACATAAAAGAAATTGAAATATATAATATTAATAGAGATTAAAAATAATATTAAGATCGTTGATTACATATATGAATTAATAGACGTTGTAACTTGGTACATTGAAGAGAAAAACTTGGTTAAATCTAAAATTGATTTCTTCAAAACATGGCATTGCTATTGTTTATTATTACTTTTACATGTTTCTAAAAATTAATTTCATGAACTTCAATTTCATTGGTGTATTATTAAATGAATAAAATAATCATAAGAAAAACAATTTTACATATAATAACAGGGTAATAGATTTTCCTACAATTCTTGTACTTTTAATTGTTTTTCTAATCTTTCTTGTAAAATTAATAGAGTTATTTGTGCATGAAACATATGAAGAATAGTAAATATTCAATTTGTTATTGTTGCACATTAATTTCTATTGGAAAAGCAATTTTTACATTAACAATTTTGTAACGCCATCGCACAGTTTACATTTACAGACTCAATATTTGTAGAAACTCTTCTTCCAATAGGATGGGAATCAAGAAAAGTTCCCTTGATAGAAGAAAATCAAAATTGAAATTATATTTATGATGGCACCAATTATGAAGTGCTTATTTATTCTTGTCAGAAAAAGTCTTTTTTAATCCAAAAAGAAGAAAAATGCAAATATTTCTATATTTTTCTTTAAGTAATAAAATAAAATGGTGATTCGAATGAAAACTTGCATTTGTCTTACTAAAAAGGTTATTAGTTTGTTTTTTGAAAGGTTGGTGAACAAAAATAAAATTGATTAAATTAAATGCAAAGAAAGTACTCATAAGAATTTTAAAGGAATATAATTTCTTTGTGATGACATTAGATTATTAGTTTTTGCTGAACACAAGAGAAAAGTTGAAAAATTTTGATGCATTTGATAAATACTTGCTAGTTTGAGAAGTTTAATTTACTCTGAAAAAAAAACATGAAATATATTGAAATTTTTTGATTGCTATTTGAAGGTACAGTGAACTTCTCGAATCTCTGAAATAGAAAAAATAAGATTAGAATAAAGTTTCAAAGTATATTTTTGTTTAAGACACTTCCTGGTTTAGTTATTCTAAACGCTTTGGTTTTATTCAAAGTTTATATTATTTTAAGTTTGAATACAAATTCAGTTAATCAATTTTGTATATTTGTGTGCGATCTTTTTATTCGATTGACGTGAACTACTGTCGGTTTTCCTTTTATGTTGATTTTTACATTTCCTTTTCCGAGCACATCTAAAACTTCGTGAGGTCCTGTGTATTGATTATCCAGCTTTTTAATTTTTCCTCCTTTTAATAAAAATACATTATCCCCAATTTTTAATTCCAAGGGATTTATTTTTCTATCGTGGTACATTTTTTATTTTTCTTTTGCCTTTATGAGGTTTTCTCTTGCTTGTGTTCGCATTTCATGCAGTTGTGTGACAAAATTGATCAAATAATCATTATAGGTTTGCAATTTTTCATTTTGTGATAGAGGTTCACTAGAGGGTTCACGGGCTAATTTGCCAAAAACTAATTCATAAGGCCTACATTTCGTGGCTTCGTGTACACTTGTGTTATATGAAAACATTGCTAATTCTAGCCAATCGTCCCATTCTGAATTTTTTGCTACAAATTGTTTGAGATATTCACCTAGGACATGATGTGATCGTTCAAGTGATCCATTGGATTGAGGGTGAAAAGCTGTCGTACGAAATTGTTTGATTCTAAAACGTTTTGTTAATCTTTTTAATAAATTGCTTAAAAAATCTCTGCCTTGATCCGTCAGTACTCCTTTTGGCGATCCAAATATGCAAATAAATTTCTTCACGAATGCGTCTGCTATTGTACCAGCTTGATGATTGGGAAGAGGTATTGCCAGAGAATATTTTGTAAAATTATCTTGTATAGTAAGAATATACAGATTTCCAGACTTTGTTTCTGGTAGTGGACCAACAATATCCATTGATATTTTTTCGCAGGCAGTAGTGGGTGTATCAGTAATAACCATAGGACTTTTGGTTTTAACCCGAACTAATTTTTTTATTTGGCATTGTAAACAGCCTTGAATATACTTTTGAATATCGACTTTCATATTTTCCCAAAAAAATTTTTGGCGAATTCGATTATAGGTCTTTGTGACGCCTTTATGGCCTCCTAATGCTGAGGAGTGCGCTCCTTCAATTAATTGTGATCTTTGTTCTTTTGTTGGATATTGCGTTATGCCGTTACATATTATTATTTTCGTAAGTGAATTTGCAAAAACTAAATCAAATATTAATTTTATTTCTTCCCAAGGTATATGGTTGATTTTTGAAGTCTTTGAAATACTAATTGATCGTAGATTCAATTTTTGAGATAATTCGTGTAACGAATAAATTGACAATTTTATATTACTCAAGGTTTCAGATAAATTGTCTTGAATTTCTCCTTCAATCGGAAGAGCAAAATGATAATAGTTTCCTTTTTTAATTTCTTTCGCTGTTCCCTTCTGTAAGTTTTTAAATTTTGGTAAAGTTCCACGTTTTCCTAGACTTTTTGATCCATTATCTCGAGGATTTCCATTTGTTGTAACAAAATATACATAATTATCTTTTCGCATCGTTAATTGATCGCGACATTCAACGATATTTTTATTCATTAAAATTTGCCTGGTAGATTTTGAGTTGAGTGGAGGGGGTTCTTGGGGTGGACGGTTTTCTTCGAATTCTGAATTATTATCATTTTCAACATTTTCCCTGGTTTTTATTTGTCGATTTTTGTTTATTTCAGAATTTCGTTCATAAAAAGTGTCTTCGATATTTTCATTTTCAAAAATTTCTTCAATACAAGAGCTTTCAGAGTTCTCTTCATCTTCAGGTTTCATATCACTTACTTCGTCTTCAGAAGTAGAAAAATAATTTTCGCTTTTTTCCTCTTGAGGTATAATAAATTGTTTAGGTCTTTTGCCATTTTTATTTCTTTTATTTTTTGCTTGGATTTTTTTTAAATAGTCCAAATATTCAGGATCAGAATCAGGATCAGAGTCGGAATCTGATTTTACTTTTGTTCGGCTTCCTTCTTGCATATTTATTTCTGGTAATTCATTTTCATATATTTGTTTTCATGGTCTACCTCTCTTTCTTTTTGTTTGAGAGGGAATAATTTTTAAATTTGTAGGTAGAGTTTTTCTTGGCCTACCTCGAGGTTTTTTCACAAGAGGTTTAGAAGAAAAATTTTCGTCTAATTTTTCGTTGATTTCGATTTGATTTAAATTTTTTAGATTTTTATGCTCATTTGAATTTTTCATTTGTTCTTGTTTTTTCTTTTTACCCCTAGTAGTCATGGTTTTCCATGGCGAATTTTCATAATTTTTTCCAAGTATTGGACTTAAGAGTATAATAGTCATAAACAGAAGCTTTGATGCTAAAAGTTTCAATAAACTTGTATATTTCATAAAATTGTTACAAATGTTATTAGATAATTCTTCATTGGGAGAAACATTAAAAGTTTCTAAAAAATTAGGATTGATATTTAATATTGGATCTTGTGATGATTCACTAAAGTCATTTATATCATCTTGGGTAAATATCGAATTGAAATATTCTCTTTTGGAATTATTTCCTTTTTTGATATTATTTTCTTCGTTATTTTTCATAAAGGTATTCTCAAGATTCGTTTTTTCTTGAGATGTCATAAAGGTATCGTCATCATCTTCGTGTAAATTTCTTGATCTCTCTTCATTAATAATAGGGTTTCTTGAGAGAGCGTCTGCATTGACATTCATTTTTCCTGCCAAGTATACTACATCAAAATCATATTCAGCGAGTTTTAACCTCCAGCGCGAAACTCGTGAGCAAGGCTCCTTAGAATTTTGAAACCAAACTAGTGGTTTATGATCAGTTACTAGGGTAAATTTTCTTCCATATAAATAAGGACGGAAATGCGTGACACAAAATATTATTGCAAGTGCTTCTTTTTCATATGTGTCATATTTTTTCTCAGTGTCACTTAAACTACGTGAGGCATATGCTATTGGCTTATCTTTGCCTATTTTGCCTTGTGATAATATACCTCCTATTGCGTATCCTGAGGCATCTGTTGTGAGAACAAAGGGTTGCGAAAAATCGGGTCGTTGTAAAAGTGGTTCTTCACATAATCTTGATTTTATAATATCGAAAGCTGTTTGCTGTTTATCGGTCCATATGAAAGGGGTATCCTTTTTTAGAAGTTGATTAAGAGGATTGGCAATTTTGGAAAATCCTTCGATAAATCTACGATAATATCCTGCTAATCCTAAAAATTGTTTAACATTCTTTTGTGTTTTTGGAACTGGAAATTCTTTTACGGCTATTATTTTTTTGGGCTCTGGTCGAACTCCATTTTTATCAATTATATGACCTAAATATCCTATCTCAGGTCGTAGAAATTCACATTTGTCTGGTTGTAAATGAAGGTTTGCTTTTCGAAGACGTTGTATTAAATTATTAAATTTTTTCTCATGTTCTTCTATAGTGTATCAGCAAATATGACTATATGTCATCAAGATATACAAAGAGTTCTGTCCCTATTAATCCAGTTAAAGTAATATCCATTAACCTTTGAAATGTTGCAGGGGCGGTTTTTAAACCAAAGGACATTCTATCAAATTCATAATGGCCATGAGGTGTAGAAAATGCAGTTTTATGAGAGTCTTTAGGGTCCATTTTTATATGATGAAAACCAGTAGCTAAATCAAACACTGAAAAATATTTGGCAGATCCGAGTGAATCGAGTATATCGTTTATGTTAGGTAGTGGGTAAGAATCTCCGATTGTTTTTTCATTAAGTTTTCTGAAGTCTAGAACCATTCGCCATTTTATTTTACCTTTAGAGTCTGGTTTTTTAGGAACAATCCAAACTGGAGTGTTATACGGTGATTGTGAAAGTTTTATTATTTTATTTTTTAATAATTCGTCAACTTGTTTTGTAATTTCTTCTTTATGAACAGGGGGAAATCTATATTGTCTTGAAAAAATTGGAGAATCATCTGTAGTTGGAATTGAATGTTGCAAAACGTTAGTAGCTTCAAGTGGTTCTCCTGGAATTTGAAATCTGTCTGCACTGTTAATAATTAATCTCTCTACATGTTCGTATTCGTCTTGATTCAAATGATCCAAACGAAGAAGTTTTTTAATGTATTCTATTCTTTCTTCACCTGTTATGTTAAAAAATCTGCATGGATTGTTGAAAAAATTTTCGGTTTTTAAGAAGCTATTCAGTATTTGGTTAGATAAATCGTCATCACTTAAGTTTTTTAAATTGCTTGATTGACTTATTACATTTTGAAAATCTCTTTCTTCAAAGTCTTCTAAAGTAATAGCTGGTATTGATATCGTTACTGAAATTTCGTTTGTATTTGCAAATTTGATATAAGCTTTACCGTTGCAATTTTTTACAATTGCGTCTCCTGCATAAATTCCTTCGCCAAAATGTAGCCGAGGTACGTAACCTTCGATTTTTTCAGTATTTTCAATTGGAACATAAAATGTTGTTACTGTTCTAGCTGGAATTGTGAATATCTGTGTCGATTCAAATGGATACAATTTTTTTTGTATTTCTAGACATTTTGATACATAATTTATATTGACTTTATTTTCTCGAAAAAATTCTGAACCTAGAACTCCGTCTTCATCTATTGGAACTTCATTAGGAATTATATTCAATATTGTTGGATATCCTAGAATGTTTATTTGTATTTGTCCCATTGTAAAAAGTGGTAAATTATTTATTCCTGTAAGTTTTAACACTCTTTTTCCATCTATTGGCAAATTAGGATTTACGGAATTTTGTTTAATCAAATTTCGACCAGCACCGGTATCTATCATCATGCGAGCAGGGCTTTGAAGGCCTTCTGCGCATATCATTATCGATGGAATTATACTTGGTTTGGAAACGCTTATCTTTATAGCCGGTTGATCGTTAGAAGTGGATGCTTCTGGTTCTTGCCTTACGCTTTCCTCAGTGCATCCGTACTGGGGAGAGCGTTTGGGTTTTCCGAATTTTGCGATTGTTGTTTATTTAATTTAACATTACAATTTGTTATAATATGTCCTGGTTTTTTACAATAGTTGCATATAACTTCTGATTTTTGTGGATAGTTTTGATTTGGTCTACTTAATTGCTGATTTTGCATCTCACGTTGTCTATTTTGATTAAAAAATTGTCTGTGATTTGCATACGTGTTGTGATCTAGATTTTCTTGTCTATTATCATTATTTCTGTTTCTAGAGAAATTATTGTAATTATGGAATCTATTGCTGTTAGGATAATTATTTCTGTTACCTGAAAAGTTATTGTAATTGTTGTTCCTGTTCCTTGAAAAATTGTTATTCGGATAGTTATTATTATCATAATTGTTATTTCTGTTTCCTAAAAAGTGGTTATTCCGGTAATTATTTCTTGCAGAATTATTGTAAATATTTTCTCGTCGTTGGTGATTATTACTAGGCTGTTGATTTTGCATAAAAAAATTAGGACTTTGTTTTCTAGATACTGCTTCTTGTGCTTTGGTTAAATGATAACAATTTTCAGCAACATGACCTGGTTTTTTACATATTATACAATTTATGTTGTTATCTCGTGCAACATTGAACAGAGTTGTTTTATTATTTCTATTATTTATAGAATCATCCATTTTTAAATAATCTGAATTTTTATTTCTGCGTAGTGCGGATGATGCTGCCAAATCTCTTTCTACGTTGATTGTGTCATTGAAAACTTCTTTGAATGTTTCCTTTGTTTTTACTCGAATTTCTAATTCGGGACGCAGACCGCGAATAAAGCATTCAATAACATCTTTTTGAAGGTTCTGTTTGAAGGTATTATCTACTTGTCCATTATTGTTGAGTCTATGAGCGTCTTCGATTCTGTCGGCAATCTCCTTAATTCTAGCTGCATAGGAAAGTACGTTCTCTTTTTCCCACATATAGGTATTCCCTAATTCTCCTTGTAACTGATACACACTTTTTGCTGGGGCGTATACTCTTTTGAGTTTCTCAATTAATTCCTCCATATTATTATAAGTCGATCCAAAGATACATTTTCTCGCTTCTCCTGATAATTTACTTCTCAATAATCGTCCTAAATTTTCTTGAGCTGCGGGTGTTGGCAGCATTGCCTTTGCCTCATAACATCCTTCAATAAAATGTGATAATGGAATGTTACTTCCATCAAATAAGGGTACTACTTCTAACGCGTCGCGTAAGGATACTTGTTGATTATTAGGTAGGACCATTTCGTTGTTTCTAATTGGATTAACGTTTTCTGCAGGATTTTTGTGAACAATTTGTTCCATTTGTTTAATGTTTCGTCCTGATCAATTGATCCACAAATAATACTCGAATTAGTTTTTGAATTTGAATTACGCCAATTATTCGAGTCAGATGAATTGCTTGTTCCGGCAATTTCGAAATGTTCAAACGTTAAGGTTTTCTCTAAAGAAATATTATCTAATTGCAAACTGATATTTGTTTTGTCCTTGTTATAAATATTTTCAAAATTATCTTTAGTTACCTTTTCCTTTACAGTAACTGTTCTTTTTGGTTTAAGGGGACCAGTTTGATTTTGTGCCACAATTTTTGCAAGTTCAGTATTTTTCTTAACTTGACTGCGCGTAATAGGATTTTCTTGAATTTGTGATTTCCCTAATTCACTGGGGTTGGGTCCCGACATAGGTTATTATAAAATAAAATTTACTGATACGTACATGGAGACACTTTTAAAATTGCAATACATAAATATTAATTTGGATCAACAGAAAATTTTTTTCAAATATCTTTTGTTTAAAAATTTTTTTGTAATCAATAAATGCAAGATTGGACAAGCCTGACTCAAGCACAACATCTTGGTCAATCTTTTGCAATTAAAAATATTCTGTTAGTTAACAGAGTTAAAATAAAAGTTTCAAACGATACTGTATAAGCACTTGAATTTTGCCTTACCCAATTGATCGTCATCAAATGGTGACCGTTCAACGAATCTAAAAAGGACTCATAGTCTCTTGTGCTGCTTTTTCTCGTTTTAAATCGAATTAAAACTTAGTCAACAATTTAGAATTAAAGAAGTACGAGATTAAACAGGCATGACTCAAGCACAAAATCCTATGTAATCTCTGCACTTTCAAAAATTCCGATAATAAAATTTTAAATAAAATAAGTCTTTTGATCACTTAGGTTAGCCTCAAGGTCAAATCCCTGCGTGAATCAACAGAATTTATTTTATTTTAACAATAAAATAATTATTTAATCACTTAGGTTAGCCTCAAGGTCAGATCCCTTTGTGATTTGATAAAATTATTTTATTTTAACAAGATATCTGTATAAAATTTCAAATAAAATAAAATGATTATTTAATCACTCAAGTTAGCCTCAAGGTCAAGTCCTTTCGTGATTTTATCAAATTTATTTTATTTTAACCAATATGTGTGTAAAATCATATAAATTGTAATTGTAATGTATTAATGTTTGATTCCTATTAATCATAAAATTTCGATATCCCATTCACTGACTAAGTGATTCCCGGGCCGATGCACCAAAAAAGAGATTGGGTATGTTACGTCAGAAACGTAACATTTCTCTTTTTAAAAGATCTCCTCGTTTTATGTCAGGATCAAAAGGATCCTCTCTAAGGGATGAGGAATAGTCAGTGATTGAGAAGGGTTAGGTATATAAAATATATTTATTGACAATTGAAATTATATCAGGTAAGCACCATGGAAATGTAAAATAGAATCAAAATTAGAAATACCCTTTTACTTATCCTGAGTTGAATTGATTGAAGATCAATTGAGTCCAGTAAGCGAATGTGGTCAGTTGAGTGTAACTTGTAATCTTCAGGTAGTTGCAGTTGTATAGTAGATTCGTAATCTAGACGGTTGATCTAGTTGATTCTTCCATCCCAGTTTCGAGAGAATTTGGAAGGCGATTCCCCTTCACTTTCTAATGTCGTTGAACTCAGCGCCGAGTTAGAATTCGGGTTGAGTAGCGGTAGAAATCTGGAGAAGCTGGACTGACTGGATTGCACTCGCGGTATAGATTCGATGGCACTGGACTGGACTCGCGTTGGTCACATTGTAGAAATCGGACGTTGACTAACTAACTGAACTCGTGGTGTAGAGATGATGGTACTGGACTGGACTCGCGTTGGTCACATTGTAGAAATCGGACGTTGACTAACTAACTGAACTCGTGGTGTAGAGATGATGGTACTGGACTGACTTCTCTTGGAACTTTCGCTTTTTATAGAACTTTGAAAGGTCAAGTATGACGAGTAACATGCTATGACCAGTCTCATGTTATTACAAGTCACATGCTATTACAAGTCGCATGTTATGACGGTAGTGTGTTGGTATTGTAGGGCTTCATTCACTTTCTCTCCAGTTCAGTCGATTTGTTATCATGTGTGGGTATTATAACGACACATGGTAATTTCATATTGATCATCCTATTGATCTGTAGATTTGTCTATAACTTGCGTCGATAAAATCACACTCGCTGTAATGCTGTCTTGATCCCTTTATTGGTTTCTTAATCTGCTTGTTACTTGTGGCGGCAGAGTCGCGGGACGTGACACAGTATTGATAATATTCCATTCGAAATCTCATACTGATTAAATATTTTTATCTTGTTCAGTTAAATTTTCTGAAATTAAGGAAGCTAAAGAAATACTAAATGGATTTTGATTGCAACATCAACGACACTATATTTCTTATACAAATCCATTTTGTAAAAAAATATAAAAGTGCTTTGTTCGATATTTATATTTCACTGGAAGAATTCGGATGAAATGGAATGGATTGAAGGGATATAAAGATAAATTTTGGAGTTAAATAAGTACCGTGATGATTAATGTGAACGTATCTGGAAATAAAATATTAGACCAGATTTTATATAAAGATATTTTATTATACGCGTAAAAATACTAAGTAGAAAGTAATTAAAATAAATATTTTAATATTATTATTATAAACGGTAGTTTATCTTTCCTGCAAAACACGTCATATTAAAATGAATACATATGTTCATATTTTTCCGCGAAGTTCAATACTTACAAAAATTGATTGAATATAATGAAAAAAGACGAAAAAATCAGCTATATCTGATAAAGTATCTAATATATCTATATTCCCTGTACGAAATATGTCGAACATAACCGGAGACATATATACATATGTTAAAAATATGTACTAGCAAATTTTATAGTAATGAATACTTTTTGTCATGTGAAACAAAATTTATTTTTCAATGCAAAGAACATGCCAATGAAGCTGTAGAGATGTTAGCATATGTGATTTAATTTTATTTTAAATAAGAATGAGACAATTCGTAAGACAAGAAATGGCTGAAATTTAAAAATTTAGCGTTTTGAAAAAAAGCATGCCAAGCTTTGCGACACTTAACTAGTCATCATCGATCTGTACATGTTAAAAATTTAAAATATGTTAAAAATATGTACTAGCAAATTTTATAGTAATGAATATTTTTTGTTACATTTACAAATTTTTAATTGAGTAAATATTTCCCTTCGCATGGTTTTTTATGTTGAACACAGGGCTTAACAAAATATTTATTTTTCATTTCATTCGTTTGAAGCTGGAAAATAAAAATGGAAAATATTTCTATTTATAAGCTTAAGCTTTTTATTTATTTTTAAATATATTTTCATTTATATGGGAATAACATAAAAAAAATTTTGTTCAGGGTCTCAAGAATTCTTCATGCGTATCCACAGTATATATTTTACGAAGTTTAATGTGTTCTTTTTTTTATTTTGTATTAATTGATTTATGCAAAATGTGTATTTTATGTCCTAGAATCATTTTAGGAACATTTTTTCATTTCATATTGTTCAGAAACTTAATTATTTAAAATTTTTTAAATATTTGTCTATTAGTACAATGCTTTTGTAGAGCGTGCCGCGTGCAGCGCCGCTCTGGTGAGAAAACTTCGCACATAGAAATTATAATCACTAAGGAACCGCCATTTTGTTTTTAGTCGGACAGGGCTGGTGAAGGTCCCTAACAGGAAGGACCTGCGAAAGAAGAAGAAGCAAGAGAAGAAGCTCTCCAGAACGCAGGAGAAATCTCGCCATGCGCGCCCAGAAGCGGTGCTCATTAAACCAGCGGAGGGAATGAGCTACGCTTGAATCCTGCGCGGGTTCAAAAAGCGCGTCAACCCTGACGAACTTGGCGTCACAGTTCAGGGAATCAGGGAGACGCGATCCAAGGACTTGATAGTAGAACTGAAATGTTCTAAAAAAGACAGAGAGCGGCTGAACACCGCCTTCAAAGAGGCAGTTGGAGCTAGTGGGACAGTGCGTCATCTTATTCCCCGGATTGAGGTCGAGATCGCCGATCTAGACCCAAGCATTGAAGCCGGAGACGTCGAGGAGGCTGTACGAGGTTTCTTCGAGCAAGATTCGGAGATGGAGCTTAGAGTCTCCCTAACGAACACACCTTATAGAGGAAACAAAGAAACATACGTGCTATTAGGGGAGGCAAAAGCCTTGAAACTTCTCAAGGCGGCCCACATCAAGATTGGGTGGGTATCTTGCAGGGTGCGTAGGAGAACGGAGCTCAACCGGTGCTACTGCTGCCTTGGCTTTGGCCATATAGCAGCGGACTACCGCGGGCCAGACCGCAGCAGGTGCTGCTAGAGATGCGGTGAGGAGGGACATACCGCGGAATCGACCATGGCCTAGAGACAGGGAGAGAGTTTTAGTGAGTGGGCTGCGCGAGCAGCAGAGTTCTACACACTAGGGGGGCACGGAGCCCCCTTGACGGTGCATAAAGCATTTCTTTCTTCCTACAAACAAAAAAATAAAAATAAAAAATTTTATTCTGCTGTAAATAAAGTACTACTGAAAAGCTTATTAGCTTTACTTTATCTTTTTTAAAAGGATTGTCTATTTCTGTAAGGTCCTCTTGAGATGGGTGATTCTCATTCCCAGAATTAAATTTTTTAGTCGATTCCACTTTGCAGACGTTTCTTAGCATAAATAAAACTATAAAATATAATTATATTGAATAATAATTAAAATATTATTAATCACTCAACGATGCTTTTAGGGTTCCGTCCCATGTGAGTGCAAAATGCAAAGTAGAAAACGAACAGCCAATTACAGAAAAGCTTTAGATTTCTTTCTCCTTAGAGGTGTTCTGTAGATGGCTATTCGTTTTCTGCTTTGCATTTTGCGCCCACATGAGACGGCACCCTATGGTGTTTTTATACCTCTCCGGCTGCGGGACGAGAAATGCATTTAGAGTACTTTATTGGCACATTCCGTTGCTCTACAAACAGGATTCAACAGAATGGACCAAACAACTTCTGTATATGAATTTGCCAGCCCACACTGCCCACAGCCGGAGAGGTATAAAAAAACCTTTAGCCGTTTTAGCAGAAGACTTTTGCTCATGAAAAAGAAGTAAAGCAGCGCAGACAAGCGCAGATAGCAAGTTGGTGTTTAGTGCAATTTTTTTGTACTTGCACGTAATTGTCAGGTGTGTACAGGCAATTAAGTTTACGTAAACTGGTAGGTTATTAAGAATAATTGTATTTTATTATTTATTAAATAAAAACGTGGAAAGTATTAAAATTGATATTCTCTTAAAGAGCAAAATGTCGGCGATCAATACGATTTACAATGCAATCTTCAAACGTACATCGACCTTCATGCTTACCATTGTCGCTACTGCATTTGTCTTTGAACGGAGTGTAGATCTTGCAGCTGATGCAATTTACGACAGCATTAACAGAGGAGTATGTTTAATTCGGAATTAATTTTTGGGCTTTTATATTATTTGCACGGTGAAAAATAATTTAAATACTCTACAAGCTTTAAGTAACCTAAATTAGTTTGGTGGGGGGATTGAACATAAAAATCAAAGTACAGTTTTTTGATTAGTACTTATTTGAAGATTTAAAACAATTTATTTCTGATATAGTACTTCATATTACTAAAAAAGTTTACCTTTCAATTAATTATACATTTTTTGAAGGTTTTATGACATTTTATAATTTGTCTATTCTTTTTTATTACAGAAACAGTGGAAGGATATCAAAAATAAATACGAAAAGAAATAAACTTTTCGAAGAAAATTAACTTTTAGTGTTATTTGTAAATCAATAATATACTTCATGTAAATAAACAAGCATCAGTATTTTGTTTTTTTACTATCCCTAAGTTCAGATAAATTGAAATATATAATTTTTAATATTTTTAATGATATGAAATAATTTTTCATATCTAGCCATATAGATCAATAATTTGAAACAATAATTTATTTATTCACTTATCAGTATGTACAAGTATAAAATCATTACAGAAGAATTTTATGTGTTCTAATAAGAAAATTGTCACGTTGAACAAGATACCACTTGTCCTATTTCGCTATCGCTTTCTGGTACAGTTACGTCCTTTCCTAAAGAGAAATAAGACGAACCAGGATTCACAATTTCAGCACTTCCAAGACACTCGTCTCTTAAATAGAGAACAGCGTACTAAAATTTTTTGAATAAGCAGTTTAAGGAAAATTTAACTAAATTTATAGTATTGTCTAATAATTGGTATTACATAATTAGGAGATAAGCAATATAAGTACCTGGCCTTTTGTAATAGCACGAAGAGGTCGCGAAAGGCGAATTATTAACTTATCACTCTGTGTTCTAAATACAGCACAAGGTACTAGTGGCTTTCTATGCTGAAATCGAAAATCACAATGAAGAAGAGATTTTCCATCTTTTAATTGCTCAGGTTCTTTGTCAATCCAATGGGGTTTAGATGCTATTAAAAAATCTGAGTATAATGCTGGGTGATTCGAACCTGGGACCTAAAGAAAAAATAAGATACCTTCACAAATTCAGAATACAAAATAAGCAACAGAATTTAAACAGAAATTCCAACGAAAATACAGTAAAACCTCATTTGTCGGGACACTCATTTATCGGGATCTCGCAACCTCATTCATCGGGACATTTTGTTTCTCCTCCAGCCTCCACTCCTTGTACATAGTGACATAGTTTGCAGATGTTTCATTTGCAGGAGTTTTATTATGTCAATTTTTTTACATACCTTCGTATTATATATACCTTCGTTACCATTACTAAATGTCAACATACAACAAGAGTCATGGCAACCCACCATGAGACTGTAGGTGGTAGTGGAGAGCCCCTCCAAATCCCGATAAACGAGGTGTTTACATTTCAAATATTTAATTCTAAATTTAATTTAAGCTTACAACAAATATATCGTTTGTCTCAAGATTTTTGTAGTATATCATAAAAGGTTCAGAAAATCCTCCTAGCTTAGCTCTTTGTCCAATAGTCCAATGATGAATACCTTCGTGTGTTCCTACTATTCTACCATTAGTGTAGTCTATTAAATTTCCTGGTTTATTTTCTATGTACTTAAAAAAAATACATATATATTAATTACTGGTTGAAATGAAACAATTTTTCTTTAATTTATCTACTTTTCATTTGCCAAGAAAATTTCTCGAAACAGGAAGATTTTTTTAAATGCAAATAAAAACAGATGTTTTCTAGAAGTTTTATAGTATACAATTTAAACTGATTACACCTTTACCTCTTTGATAAAATCCTGAAAATTTCTACTACCAATAAAACAAATCCCCATGCTTTCTTTTTTGTTTAACACAGGAATTAAATTTGCTTCTTTAGCTATTTTCTTCACATCATGTTTAAAATATTCTCCTAGAGGAAACATGCATTTCCTTAAGGAATCTTGTGGCGATTGTGACAAAAAGAAAGTTTGGTCTTTTAGAATATCTTTCCCTTTCAAAAGTTTTACATCTGAAAATGGAAATGAATTATTGTAAACAATTATTATGTGAATTTAAAAAAAAGTAATAATAGTTTTTAAAATAAATTTACCAGTTGATACATACTATGATTTTCTTTATAGTTTTCCAAATAAGAACCAAAACTTGTTCGTACATAATGACCTGTAGCTATAGCATCGGCTTTAAGCTCATCACGAGCGAAATGATAAAACTTATTGAACTTGATTTTTTTGTTGCACTGTATATCAGGATTTGGTGTTATACCATTTTTATAACTTTCTATAAGATAACTAATGTAATGACAATTAGGCATTCAAATTAATTAAGTTTTTATAAATACAATTTAAATTTATAATATTACTTCCATTTTTTACTCAGTTTATAAATAAATCAAATATTCACTATAGAATTATATATCTTTGAGCAAATTATCTTGAAACATGATTAGCTTCGAAAAAACTACAATTTAAAAATAATTGAATGCAACTAAGTAATAAATAATCATAACTAAATAAATATAGCTTTAATACCTGAAAACATCATTCCAATAATCTTTTACAAAATTAACACGAATAAGAGGAATTTTCAATTTTTTGCAAATCCAATCAGCATCAGCAAAATCTTTCTCAGCCATACATTCTCCTGTTTCGTCTATAATATCCCAATTTTTCATAAAGACTGCTTTAACATTGAAACCTTTCAAAGTAAAATAAAATTTTAATAACAAAACGAACTGAATAAGCTAACCTATAAATTTAAATAAAATAGATTTCTTTACTCAAGATACCTTTATTTTTTAACAATAGTCCTGCGACGGCACTATCTACACCTCCTGAGATACCCAAAACTATATTTTTGAACATTTTTTTTGCAAAAGTTGAAATATAAATTGTTAAAGAAAATCACAAGCGCATTCTCATGTGCATACGCATACCTAACCTCCAAATTTGTGAATAGCACCCATAGCACCATCAGTAAATCAGTTCCATCAACTGATAACAATGAATAATGATGAATAACATGCAGAAATTCTAACAAAAGTTTGCAACCAATCCTAATAACATACAATTTCAAAATAAAATATTTAAAAAAATGGTTTATTCGCAAAATTGAAACCTGTGGGTATATTTTACGTAGAATTATAATTTTGTCTAAATAAAATAATAAATGTTTTAAATATATTTTATGGCTTTGAAGAGAATAAAGCAATATTTTTTAATATTACATTTTTTATTTGAATAAAAAAGTGATTAAATCTACAAAAATGTTGACTACTCTGTTTTCTTCTTTAAGAAGAAATTGAAATACTTATTATTGATCCACCATGATTTCCGGATACGCTTCAAGACCAATCGCTTCGTAGAAATACTATACACAGGGCCAAAAATTAATGCCACAGCTGTGGAAACTAAGCAAATGACATTGTATGGCATACTAAAATCCGGAGTTGGAAGACTTATCAACAAAACATCTGTTCTCAGTTCCACAATGTAGCCTTCTCGAGATGCATTAAAACTGAAAATTTCGTCAATAAGTATATGGTGCATTATAATTTTTAAATTAAAGATAATCATATAAAGTTTGCTGAAATACCTTGAAAAAATTGTACTGCCGTCTAAAGGCAAAGCAGTATAATTCCTAGCTATGGGTAACAGTGCTGTAATAATTGCTGGGCCCGTATAAAAACCGTAGTTAGCATCAGGTGGATATTCTTGCCATTTAAGAAACAAATAGTCTAGGTCTATTGAAAATTTCGTTATGGAATGTGGAGGTAATTGTAAAATGTATTCGAGATAATAAGGCCTTTGTCTCTCCTTTCCAGGCACGTAGCGTTGGATCACTGAAAAATTCGAAAGTTTTAAAATATATGTTTTGCAATTATAATCTGATATAACAAAAATTACTCACATGGACGAATGGGCTTGTTATTACACGTGATTTTTACAGTATGTAAATACAATGATAAATACCATGGAATATTTTCTAAAAGTATTATATCTAATGGCTGCCAATGATTATTACATATTTTTGTAACTAAAGTTCCTTTCTGTTGACCATACCCTGAAAAATAAATGGATATTAATAACCTAATAAAATAAAAAATGTTACACAAATATATACCTTCTCATATGAATAAGAATATAAAAATAACTTCTGGATAAATGATCAAAAGCATAGAGTAATTTCAATTTTAACTCAATCAGTAAATAAATTATATTGAAAGTGAAAAAATTGACACACCCGTAATGTATCGGCTGGCTAATAAAATAGGAACGAAGCCTTTGGTATCGAAGTTAGGCGAACTGTAAAAAGCTGCTATATTAAACATCCCATTAGAGGCATGAGATCTAATATTGTAGATAGCAATCATATTTTGTTGTCCCCCTCGTAAGCTGCTCAATTTGGAATCAGGCTCTGGCATTAATTTATAGGTGTGAATAGTTTTATTAGTAGTAATATCGACGTATATATTACTTATAGTTGCAAGAGGACATGCATCTCTAAGTCCAGTACCAAAAAGTTTTCGAATGGACCAATCCTGTTCGAAAAATAAAAAAAATTATTGATTTAAAAACAGATTACATAAATTACATAAGTAAATATTCCCTTTACCGGGTAATCATCTGCTAAAGTATCGTAAATAAGGGAAACTGTTTGCCGCAGTTCAAGAGAAGTTTTAGTGCAGTCAGCATTTCGACAAACTGAACGAAAATGAATCCCGATTGAGTGATAGTTTGTATTGTGAATATAGGCAGAATTCAACAACATTGCTAATCCCCTCTGAAAACAGACAATAAAATAAAGTTGAAATACAGTGAATGTTTTGCCCAGAAATTTTTAAAAATAATGCATCTAAATATAAATATTAATAAAAGGCAATAAATTCAATTGGAAAACTGTGGTCACATGAGTCAAATGTAATACATAGAATAAAAAGATACAAAAAATCATATAGGCTTATAGGTATTTGATAGATTTCGAAATTACTTTTGAGTCACAGGGCAAAAGTTTTTTGAACGGTGTTAAATTTTCCGTACACGCCGTTTCTCTTGGTAATGTTGAATAACGTAAATAACTTGAATTTGGTTTGTGACTTAATGCGCTAGTTGGTTGCAAACTAAATTCAGGAGATAAACTGTTTGATGAATCTACAAAATTCAAAGAAGCGCATAGCAATCCAGCCAAAGAATTCGTCAAACTTATCCACTCTTTGTCAACACTGAAAATAATTAAAACCTTCTCAATTCTGCATAATTCTTTATGATTTCCAAATTATGAGAATAATGCAAAATCTTACTTTGGAACATCTTTATTGAACCAGGCAGAAATTTCCGCTCCTGGGCCAGCATTATGAAATGGATATCCCCATTTTTTATACCTCCAGAATCCTTCAGTTAAAGTAAAATGTAATTCGTCTACATAATGACGACCTAAAATTTCTCCCAACCCTCTTGGAAACAAATGCGAATGTTGTACTGTAAGATTAATTATAAATCATAAAATATTCGTTAATAATATGCTGTATTTGTAATCGACTAAAAAGACACGTATAAAATAATTAATTCGGGTATTTATCAATAAAAATGAATTCGAAAATGTCCTTTATATTAAATCGTAAATTGAATTTAGATTGTATTGACATTATTTTTAATTTATTTTTATGATATCTACTTACACGTCTGCAAAGTATTTGAAGACTCCCAAAGAGTGGTAAATTGAAAAAATGCATAAATAAACCCGCTTGAGAGTGGCTTTAACATCAATTCTTCATTGAAGGTATCATTTTGGCATTTTACACAAGAAATGTATAAAAGCACTAATATAATACAATATTTTTCATGAAAATAGTTTCTCATTTTGTTTAAATTCTTTCTATAACATAAATAAATTATTTTATATGCGTATAATTGATAATATCCGTCGTGTTTAATGAGATAAAATGTTTAAATACTAGGAACAACTATAATGTTATACAAATTATCTTTTAAATACATTATTTCAGTCTGAATCGTTAACTTGTCATTATTAATGTTCATTTAGACTTTAAAAGCGATATAATTAACCAGCATTTATAAAGTGGGATATACATTTTCAATTATTTTTTATTCTACATCGATATGATAAAATACAGAAATCACACAGTTAACCTAACTAATCCTAGGGGTGCTGGGGTGGCGTGGCGTGTTGGTTACTGCGCTTGCGTTCGTTCAGAGAATTTATTGGCTGTAATTAACGCGTCTTTTAAAAGGTATATTTATTAACAGTTTATGCAAATAAAATAAATTAAGTATCATAAATATACTATTTCATTGTTTCTCTTTTGAAAATCGGATTTTCAAAAGAGACGCTATGAAAAAAAGCATAAAATTCTATATATATTTAGATGTGAAGCAATAAATGAAATGATAACTTGGATATTTTTTCCAAGTGGTTTTTACATTCCTATCCATTCCTTTGATGAATTTATATTTTAATAAAAGATAAAAGATGAAAGAAACTTTTATTTATGTTAAGTTGATACGTTTTAAAATTTATTTAAGTTTCATACAAACTTTATTAATAATAGTTTTATTTAAATATGTATACAAATTTATAGAATCGGAATATAATATTTATAAATGTGACACAACAATTCATAACAATTTTTTTATATAGCATAAATATCACTTTAATTTATACCTACAAAAAACATAACAAGAAATTATAATTAATAAATTAATAAAATTAACAGTTCACTTTTGGAATTAAACTTATATTTTTTTACTACAGAAATTAAAGAAATCATTAAATAAAAAATACACTATACTCTTCTGCTGATAAAGTACAGAAAATTGTACACTCGTTTAATTTTTCAGGCAAATTAATTTTCAAGCTTTACTCGGAAGTTTTTTTACTTCACATAAAATTTTTCGTCACCAAACTGAACACTTTTTTGTCGGATTCATCAGAGTTCCTAGGCGACAATTAAACACTTTTGCAAAGTCTTTTGTATTAGACAGTGTCCCAATCACTCGAAATTTTCCAGGCGAATGCACAGCAGTCTTCAATTTATTTTTAGTCGCTTCTGGTCTCATTGAACCACACCAGACTTGGGCAAAATTTAAAAAAAATAACTGCTTTCCTGTCGCATTAATACCCGGAAGTTTTTCATTTATATCTCCGTTTGTCTGCAGCCATCTTTCATAAGCCTGTAAGGTATTTGTAATTTAATACCTTTTTGAAATTTGATTTTTTTTTTCAAAATTTCATTTTCAATTAGAATATAGCTCACTCTAAAAGCTTGTTTGATACCTCCATTGTCAGCAATATTTTCTCCCTGAGTATTGACACCATCGATTGGCATGTTAACTTCTGTCACTGTGTACTGACTGTATTGATCTTGTTAGAAAAATTATTTATAAATTTGTGAATATGGCAATTCAAAAAATGAAATATCTTGATATTTGCATATTAATATTTTACCTATTAGGCACTGAGCTCTTTGATGAAATTCTTCAATTGCTTCATCCTTCCACCACCTGTGCAAATTTCCGTACTTGTCAAATAAACGTCCTTTGTCATCAAAGCCATGAGTTATCTCATGACCAATAACGACTCCAATTCCTCCATAATTTAAACTTCTAGGAAAATATCTGTGGTAAAAAGGCGGCTGCAGTATCCCAGCAGGAAACACTGCAGAAGAAAGCAAAGCGTTTAGAATGAAACTCAACTTTTAATGTAGAAAACCATGACCAAATTAATTTTTTAAATAGTTTTTTTCAAAATTATTTTAAAAATAATATAATAAATAAATTTCATTAATTTGGCCCGGCAATGATTCCTCATTTTTAATAATTAAACTGACTAATTTGATTTTTATTTCGACTGTAATAAGCATTTACAACTGCTGGGGCTGTATTCCAAAGAGTTTTATTTACAGGACTTCCTAAACGATCCTGCTCGACTCTTGTTAAATGATGTAAGATATTCAAAGTGTTCTCAAAATATTTATCTGGTCGAATTACCACCTGAAATTTAGAAAATATCATATAATTTCAAGCAATTCAAGAATTGAAAAGTAGTACAAGTTTAAATTCTAATTACATCCTTATATCGTTCGTTGAGCAATTCTGGTTGTAAAATGAAATCTGGATATCCTATTCGAAGCAACATTGCGTCCACTTTATCGCTTGCTAATCTTTTTGTATCACTATCAATCCAATCAATTTTGTTTAACAATTCTTTAAAAGATTGTTGAATTTCTTGAGTCATTGACAGCGTCTATAAAAAATAATACAAAAGTTAAATACCTTGATTTTGTTGAAAGTTTTAAGTAAGATTAAATAAATGTTATTGTTGATATTTTTCTATTTAATTCGAAACATTATTCTTATTTAGAATTTCAAATTAATTAGTTGAGTTTGAAATTTTTTGTCACTGCCTACATTATCGGAGGATCACTAGACGCGTATCAGATAGGATACGTTGTCGACAGGTGTCCTTGTAGACAATTTCAAACTCTTATATCGCAAATAATGCAAATAAATTCAATATTTAAAGAATTTGAAAATCTTTCTGTGGAAAAAATGACGCTTTCGACTGCGCTGGAATTCGAGCCCAGGTCTTTCGATTGCCGGTCGACTGCATCGAAAGACCTGGGCTCGAATCCCAGCGCAGTCGAAAGCGTCATTTTTTCCACAGAAAGATTTTCAAATTCTTTAAATATCTTGTTTAGAATATTTATTATTCATACTCAAAATTGAAATTCAATACAGTGAACAATTTTGTAACTTTACATCATTTTTGCTGTTTTCATCGAAGTATCTTCTGACGAATATAGATCCAACTGCCATTCCCATATTTGAATTGACTTGTGCCACGCAATTCTTCCATCTGAGTGGAGCTTGCTCTCTCCCAAACAAAATGTGATAGAATCTCTGTTTAGCTTCTTGAAATCTATCGTCCAAATTGTTAACTCTATGCCTCACAAATCTCCACAGAAGGTAATTCGATATAGTTCTAAATTATTATTTTTTAGAATGAGTAAAACAATTAATCAAAAAATATAAGTAAAATCTCTATAACTCGTTGTTTAGAGATAATATACCTTGGATGAGTTTTTGAAAGAAGGTTTACCAAATCCTGAATATATTGAAGAGCAAATACAACTACAGGTTCTGAAAAATCAGCAGGACGAGCCAAAACAATTGACAAGTACCGATGCCAGTCTATCTGTGGGATCATCACTCTCAATTCTCCTATAGTCATTCTCTTATAAAGATCGGAAACGTTTCTCCTTTCATCTGGCGAAGAAGTGATCTGTTTGACAGAACCAATTTAAAAAATAAGGTGACATAATTATATTGAATTTTATCTAAACAGACATTGACTATACTTTTGCTAGTTCCTTTTCAAATTCAATCAGTTCTTCTGCGTGCTTTTTTGCATTTTCTAAAGGTGATCCTAGTAGGGTGGCTATTTTAATCAAGTAATTTTTATACGCGTTGAGATAAATCGCATTAGAAGGCTGAAGAAAATAATCCCTTGTTGGTAAACCCAGAGATGTCTGATCAAGCTGTAAAATAATTTTAATTATAATTCAATTATTTTTATTAGAATTCAAATTTCAAATGGAATATCAAATTTACGAAGCATCATTTTTTTACTTGAATAACGTATTGATCACTGTTTTTAATATCAGGTCCAACCCACTCGGAGATGAGAATATCGTTGTTGTAGAGTCGTAATTGTGCGATTAATAAAAGCCAATCGAACTTTTCAGAATCCCAGT
The DNA here is from genome assembly GCA_030998225.1 of Diplolepis rosae. Taxonomy (NCBI): domain Eukaryota; kingdom Metazoa; phylum Arthropoda; class Insecta; order Hymenoptera; family Diplolepididae; genus Diplolepis; species Diplolepis rosae. Next base: position 18,474,234 of record JAPYXD010000723.1, on the reverse strand, counting down.
CTGGTCGGAGAATTGGCCAGCCGCCGAGCTCATCTAAGAGTTCGAGTAATGGCTGTTCCATTCTTTGTTCCAAGATCTCTAGATTGCAAATATAAAAATATATACAATATTTTGAAATTTTAAAGAAATTCTTTTTTTAATACTGAGAAAACTAAATATGTATATGGTGTGTTCCATGGCAAATCGGACGGGTTCAGGACTCCATGTTTCTGATTTACTTGAAATTTTAAGGATTTATAGACTAACATAAAAAATGAAGAAACCCAAAATTTGAGATTTTTTCAAGCATTATTTAAAAATTTATGAGGTGAACAAAAAAAATATATGCTTTTGTTCTTTTTAAATTATTTAAAAACTGAAACGAGGAAAAATTCTGAAAAAAATTACACAAACGTATCATTAAATGGCCGATATAGCATTTTTTGATAAAACGCCAATTTTGGAAAATCTGAAAAAAATCCACGCGCATCGCTTTACAAAAAAATTCATATTTCATTTTCGAGTGCGCACCTTAATTATATACCTAAAATTTGAGTAAAAAAACATTTTTTTTGTTATTAAATTTGGAGTAAAAATTTTTCCAAAACATGCTACTACATCGGTCATCTAATGATACGTTTGTGTAATTTTTTTCAGAATTTTTCCTCGTTTCAGTTTTTAAATAATTTAAAAAGTGCAAAAGCATATATTTTTTTTGTTTATCCCATAACTTTTTAAATAATGCATGAAAAAATCTCAAATTTTGGGTTTCTTCATTATTTATGTTAGTCTATAAATCCTTAAAATTTCATGAATATCCGAAACATGGAATCCTGAACCCGTCCGATTTGCCATGGAACACACCATATATATTTTCAAATATCCTTGATAGCGTTTATTCTTTTTCAAATAGAGTTTTCAATTTATAATTATAACTAACAAGGATACGTACTGACCATAATTCATACAACTCTGAAAAAGGTGCTTTGCTTTGATGATAGCATCATCGGGATCTTTAATAGTTTGAGGAATTGGTTCTTCTAACAGTTCTTTCAATACTGAATCCAACGATTCTCTCAACATTTCAAATGTATCATACCCGGCCTTGTCTTTTGGAATTGGATTATGTTTAGCCCAGTTGCCACATGCATATTGATAAAAATCTTCACAAGGATCTGCAGTTCTGTCCATATATTGCAACATCATCTCCGCTGCAAATCAATTTCTTTTAGAGATTCTTGCATTGAGTTGATTAAGAAAAATTTATTAAAAAATCAGAAACTCTCAAAACTTTTCATTTGAATTTATAAAATAAATAAAAATGTTAGTATAAAAATACCTTGAGTTTTTTGAATACTATTTCGATTTTCTTCACCTTTCCAGAAGGTATGAAAGTCATCAGTTTTATCTTCAAAGTCGACCATTTGCATCCAAGAATTATCGAAGATCGGCAAATCGCCTTCCTCTTCATATTCATCATCCGGTTCTTGAGACTCATCCTCGTCCATTTCGTCGCTGTTGTCTGAATCCGACAATTGCCAAGGCATCTGTGATTTTGCCAAATTACCTACTGTTGCCTCTAAGTTGACGAGATCGTTTACTCTACAACGTGCAAAAAGCCGGAAGTCACATTCGACGCGAAAGTAAAGATTATTCTTTGGAATGAGGTACTAACTCCTCGTAATCGTTAGCATCGTCATCGGTAGAATCAAACATTTCAATTGCCACCTCTGGATTACCATTCGCTAAGAAATCTTCCACTTTTTCATCGGGACATTCAGAATCTAGATTCAAATTATCCCTAATTCTAACATGATTGTGGACTTTTCATTCACTTTAGACCAAGATTGAAAAATGGAGACAGCTTCAAGATATATTTTTAGTTAGTATTTTATTTACTTGGTAAGTTAATTATTTCAGAAGAGAATTAGGGAGGTGTTAAGGTAGTTGATCCACGAAAATTAGACCTCAGACAAAAATAGATAATTTTGCTTTCAAGAATAGAAATATTATTATTGAAGGGCTATTTTGGAAGAGAAAAGATTAATTTCCATGAAAAAAATTTGAAATACAGAAAAATAATTTTATTAATAAATTTTATTTTTGCTCCAACTTTTTTTTTGTCGCTTCTTACCAAATTTTAAAAAATTATGCGATTTTAATAAATTACAAATCACTTTTTTAAGAAAAACATTCCCTACAACTTAACCATTTCCAATTTTCGAAAATGAATAAATTATTATCAAATTCGGCAATTTGTTTATAAAAATTTCGTTGTGGAAAATGTTTTTTTAATGGTTTCAGCCATTAAAGAATTTATTTTTAAAAATTAGAAACGGTGAAGTTGTGGGGAATCTTTTCTCTGAAAAAATGATTCATGATTTATTAGAATCGCATAATTTTTTAAAATTTGGTAAGAAGCGATAAGAAAAAAAGTTGGGTAAAAAAAAAATGTTATTAATAAAATTATTTTTCTGTGTTTCAAATTTTTGTCATGTAAAATAATCTTTTCTCTTTCAAAATAGCCCTTCAATAATAATATTGCTATTCTTAAGAGCAAAATTATCTATTTTTGCCTGAGGTCTAATTTTTGTGGATGAAAACTACCTTAATCAAGTTTTGAAGTGTTATATTTATCAGATTAAACTAAAGATTGAGTTTGGCAACCATCTCCAAACTTCCAAATTCCATCAGAATATTCAAAGGGACATACTACCAAAATAATTTACTTGCATTCCGGTAGATCACTTTCGTAATCTTCATTAGACATTTCTAAATTCCACCTGTGAGAATTTATTTCATTTTCAAGTTCTCTTGAATTATACTGATTCCGACTACGTGGATATTGCATATCATTATCAAAATCGCTCCAAATCAGCGAATTTCCACGAAAATTATTCTAAATGATTTTTCAAAATTGTATATCATTGTTTTTATAAAAATCTATTAAGACCATGTGGTAAAGGTCTGATTTGATGTCTAAACAAATGAAATTAAAAATTTCTTAAAATCATTAAATGAATTATAAAGCCATAGAGTGTAATTAGTGACATCAAACCATACCATACGAAAATAATGGATTAGAACAAAAATCAATAATTAGGGCTACTACTTAATGTACCTGGTGCATTTCTCTTTTATTTCGCTGAAGTGGTTTTTTCTCGATAAATGAATCAGTAGGAACGAAACTAGTTTCCACGTCTGATAATATTACTTGATCTTCTTCTGATTGATCTAAGGGATTTTGAATTGTAGCTAGAAGTGTAAATTGGAAAATTTTAATAATTATACATAATTTCAAAGGAAATCAATTTGTCCAGTAACTTTAGAGCAAATAATAAATGAAATTGGTCTTACAAATGTGATATCCAGATGATTCAGTGGTAATTTCTCGTCTTCTCTCTGTACTTTTATCAAGTGGTTGATGAATTGAAAATTTACCAACGACAGTGGATCGAGACAAGGCGATGAAAATTATAGTTACTGGTAAAATTACTGCTGGTATGAGAAGCATATATCTGATCCAAGCTCGCCAAAATTTATTTCGCCCCACACACCATCTGATTCAAAATAAGATGAACCAATGTTTAAATTATAATAAATTTAAAAAAAAGTCAAATCAAGTATAAATTGATATTTTTAAAATGAAATCAAGATCAGTACAAATGAGGTGTGTTATGTCATGCAGAATTACGTACTTTAATCTACCGGTGTCCTTGTTAATAGCTAGCCTGCAGGAGGGACAAATGCCACCTGCATAACAATCGTCGTCACTGATTTGGCTCAATTGATCTCCACTCCTCATTTTTTCTATAAAAAGCCTTTAAATAATTTTGTGCTAATCTTCAACCAAAAATGCACAGATCACTCAAGTATTGAGCATTCACTTCGTTCTCACTTCAGGTTTAATCATAGTTAAACGAGCAATAATTAGCATTATCCGAAGGGAGCCAGTGTGTGCCTTTTTTATACTTGGCTATTTTCTAATCAAAAACATTTGTGACAGATTCAAACACTGGCTACTAGCGACCATGAAACGAAATAATGGACCGGATCATTGAAATGATCATTTTAACCATTTACTCCCACTCGTCAATTTACCTTAAATATTGTACAATGAATGATCTGAATCAGTGAATTAAATAACAGGTTAAATTTGGCATGATAAACTTATGCGTTTAATCGTATTGAACTAAAATGAAGGATCCTGAAAAAATGTGATTCAAATTTAGTTTTTCTACATTTTCTGAAAACAATTTCCATTTCATCTTTAAATTTAAATATTTTTCAAATACTTGAAATCTAAATTTAAATCAAATTTGTGACTTTGATTTGTTTATAAAAGTTTGTAAAACATAGAACAATGCACTTTTGAATGAGAACTCACCGATATGATCACTTGGTGGGTAGAAGTTTTTTAGGGATAATTTTGAAAGGTAATAAAAAAGTTTAAAGGGTAGAGAAGGAAGAGATCTGATAAAGCTTGTTGATCTTTGAGTATCTGGGGCGAATCTGAATGTCAATCTGGGTGATTCGAACGACACTGATGTCTCTGCTGAGAGCAGGGAATTAATCTATTGAATGCGACTGAGCTCGTTGTGATTGTAACTGTCATAATGACATTCAAACACGTATTACATTCATAAATGCTTTTTCAGGTATATAATTTAATTTTATATATAGGCGAGATTTGAACTCGGTATAAACTCTGAACTATTCAAGCACTCCGAATTCTAATAATTTAGATTGATAGAAATTTAAACGAATTAGTAACTTTTGTCTGCTCTTCGGTATCATCAATTGATCTCAATTATGTTTAATTTCAAACTTTAATCATTTAATTGATTTTGTGTTTTCTATTTTTTTAATAGACGCGAATTTCTTATCGTATCATATATAAAATCTCACATATAAAAACAAGATTGAAAATAAAACTTTTTTTTATAATTAGATTACTTTTAAATATTCAATATAAATTACGAAATAATTTTTAGTTTGATTTTATGACCCACTTAATTTAAGATTAATTAAATTAAAATTTGGAACTCACTTTGCATCTTACCATTTTTGGTATTAACGTTATCTTCAAAAGAATCATAGTATAAGCAGTCATACTTGTCTGGCATATAACCCAAGTCTTTAGTAATTTCATTTTCACTGTTTATCATTTCCACTGTCCCTGGTTCAAACTTTCAGCAAACAGCAAAAGTAACGTAGTTATAAAAAGAGCTTTTGCAGCTGGAAACATTTTGATCCAAACTATTGACCCAAAATTCAATTATCTTGTTTGATTCAAAAACTGACATTCAAGAGTAAAATAAAAGATAATCAATTTCGATAATGCAACACATAAATGATTTGGGTAACTTTTTATGTATTAAAAAAAATTCAAAATTGATATCTACGCTCAAAAATTCGTGATTGATATAAAATTACCAGAACATTTAACTAATAAAAAGACATTCTTATTTCTCACTTATAAATTACAGTTGTGTGACAAATGTCTTTTAAACTGTGTTCATTGAATATTACATAATATTCCAAGTCTTTTTACATTATTTTGAAATTACACGTATAAAAGAGGATTATTACAGTTTTCGGAAACCCACAATTTACTTTTCTGAAATTCAAAACATATCAGAAATATTTTATAAAAATCTTACATTAAAAAAGTCTGCTATCAAAAAACTTCATCTTCAATAAAAATGTGACATTTTCCTTTTAAGAAAGGAAAAATATTTACTTATAATATGAGTTTGCACTAAAAAAATAGTCAGTCGAACCTGATATTTCGACTTATAAAATATGCCACTGCTATTTACTTAGTTATCCCTGCTGGAAGTAAAAAGATAGAAATCTTATCCTTTTGAATCTTTATTATAGAAAAAAATAGAGATAATTTATCCAATTCTATCTCTTTTTCATTCTAAATTCACGTCTATCTTTTCTAATAAATACTTTTCTATCCATTCAAATTCCTTATCTATCATCCTTAACCTTTTTTTATCTCTTTTTCAATATAAATCCACGTCTATTTTTTCAATACTTACTTTTCTATCCCTTACAATCCTTCATCAATCCTCTTTGATCTTTTTCTATCTCTTAGTCAATCACAATACACGTCTATCTTTTTCAATCTCCCCTTTTCTATCTCATCCTATGCTTTATCTATCCACGTGAATCTTTTTCTGTGTCTTTGTCAATCTAAATTCACGTCTATCTTTTTTAATCTCCCCTTTTCTATCTCATTCTATCCTTTATCTATTCACGTGAATATTTTTCTATCTTCTTTTCTATCTAGGTCTATGGCTATCTTTTCCAATCACCTGGTCTCTATCTTATTCAATCCTTCATCAATCCACCTTAATCTTTTTCTATCTCTTCGTCAATCTTAATTCACGTCTATCTTCATCAATCTCCTCGTTTCTATGTCATTCTATCCTTCATCTATCAACGTCAATCTTTTTCTATCTTCTTGCCAATCTAGTCGATGCCTATCTTTCCCTATTATAAATTTTAAACTCTCTATCTCTTATTATCTCTCCTTACAACAAAAAAAGATCAGTCCACTACTAAGATATTTCATATTCTTTTTCTATAAGGTTGATTATATTTTATGGCCAATGAAGTAATAGCCTTCGCCTATGTAAAATGGATACAATACTTTTTAGAACTGCACTTTTCATTACATGGTAAGAATGGATACTGAGGGATATAGAGAGAGATTAAAATTTGCACTATGGGGAGATAAATGAGGGATTAAAAAAGATACAAATGGACGAAAGATAGAGAAAAAGATAGATATTCTCGGTCACTCTGGATAAGTGCGGAGATAGGAAAAGATAGAGTTCTGGGGATGCAAAGTGATGGGTTGGGAGAGATAGAAATGTTCTATCTTTTTCAATCTTTTTACTTCCGATAGGGTAGCAGAACTATTTTTCTGGTTGATCTTCTTACCCAAGTTCTTGAAATAACAATGCAGATAGTAACAAGAACAAAAAAAGTAGTTGTGCCAACTAATAAAGAAGTAAACCGAAGTAGTAGTTAAATCAACTAACCATTTTTTCAGTGTGATTGTAAAGACTCGGTTTTGGAAGTTTTCAACAATAATTGGATAAAGTTTTGTTTTGATACATGACAATATCTCGTGATAATTAATTAATTAACCATTCTAAATAGTGTATCTACTCCCATAGCCTTACATAATAATTATAGTCGAATGGTGGCGGACTTCAACACTTAACTTTTACATCTGCCAAGTCATTCATTAAAATTTGCCTATGAAATATATATAAATATATTATTTTTCGCATTCGAAGCTCTAGTCTCTGTTGAAACCACCAGTGAATTGTTAATCAGTTTATTACTATTATTACGTATTAGTACGTTTGTTGATTTTGTGATTGGATTCCTCACTTGTGCAGGAAGTGGTACTCCAAAATATCTTCCTCGTCTGAAAAATAAATAAATTTTCATCATCAATTGCGTTTTTTTTTTTTTTTTTTGGGAAATGATTTATCGGAATTTAAGTACTAAACTTTTTAATAAATTGATTCAAATTTAGAAAAGTTTTCTAGTGTTTTTGTTTCTGATTGAAATAAGACTTTTCGTTTGCAAATTGTTCTTGAAACAAATTTTGTAAATATAGTACTGAAGTCTTGAAACATTATACCTAGAATTTATTTATAAATGAAGTCTTAATTGAAAAAAAAAACTTACATATATCATCTATGTTGTTTTCCAGATCACTAGTTTGTGTTTGACTTTCCTCCAGCGTGCGACGCACTGTATCACCCATCAGTGCAGCAAGGCACAAAAATTACCTCATTACATCCCTCCAAATCTACTTTTGCGTGCCCAAAAGAAGTTGTAAATGCGCCAAAGAAATGATTTGTAATATAAAAAAAAAACTTTACCTGACGTTCAACTTAAAAAAATATAAACAAAAAAAAAACAAAATATATATGTTCTATTCTACTGATGTAAAATAAAAATTACAAAAATTAAAAATAAATTTAAATCCAGAATTACACTGTTCAACAAAATATGACCTATTGTGTTCATGGAACGAGATTTATCATTTCCAGAGTAGTTTTCTGTGCTGAATCCATTGATTGTTTTGTTTTTTCGATATCTCATATACAGTTCCTGAGATTTAACTGAATATCATTTATTTTTTAGTCAACTGTGTGTCATTCTCTTCCTTTTTTAATGCAGAAGAAATTTCAAAAAACTTTAGTTTGACGGCCAGTTTGACGGCTTACAAGTACTTGAGGCGAATCATTGTATTGTTTCTTGTTCTTGTATTCAGTTAAATATAAGGTTTTTTATAAAACCATTTTTGTTCGTGTTTTTTCAGACTTTTTAAATTATTTTTTCGGAAAAAAGTTCAACTAAAAAAACCTTAAAAACTGACTTGCTGGGAAAAAAACAGAGGCCAGATTTGGATTCAGCACAGAAAATTACTCTGGAAATAATATATCTCATTCCATGAACACATAGGTCATATTTTGTTCACCAATGTTATAAATGAAAGATCAAAAGTAATTTGCATTTTAGATTCCAGATATTAGAATAAATAATTCAAAAAATTGTGTATTTATCAGCTGGAGATAACAATAAACGTTTATGACGCCAAAGTATCATGCAAAATTGAATTGAATTCTCGGAACATCAAAAATTGATCAATGATTATAAAACGGATTATTGCTTTATATGAAAACCTTCTTCTTATTCTCGAGAGTAATTGAGAGATGAAATAATATTGAAATCTAAAAAATGTAGTGTTTACAAATTTTGAAATATTTTTAACATAAAAAAAAATCATTTTAGAACTAAGGAATTACAATAATTTATAATCATTGATTTTTGTAATTTGTGTCTTACACAGTGCGATAAAATTCATGCAAATGAAGACGTGCTCGTGAGAATGAGACACTTTGATCGAAGGGACAAACACACGCTATGTGTATTTTAAAAATTCGTGTATTCAAATACCTCAGTACAGTGTATATTGTGCACATTGCAAATCGTATAAGTTATTTTCTGTACATGCAAGTAATTCACGAAGAGAACTGTCAGTCTTGGAGTATAAAGTATTTTTGTTCCCTTCCAGAAAAATGATCGATTCAATCTATTCTCATCAGATTAATACTATTTGGACATTACTGAAATAAAAACTCTTGCATCCTGCATCAAGATTTCCAACTTGTTAATTGAATCTTTTGAAGCTGATTTTTCCAACAATTTAGAAAGATTATCAATTAGTAATTTGTAAGTAGAAATAGAAATTTTTTCCCGATGCAGAGCAAAAAAAAAAAAAAATTATTAAAAATAATGAATATTTTTAATATTCACCTATTTAATCCTCAGATCCTCGATATTGCGATTTATATAAACAGTTTATTGCAATACGTAATGCTCTTATATTCAAACGGATGAACAATTAAACAACAATGAAAATATGTTTAAAACATTAAAGCTTAATATGCCTAAGGAAGAGAAACGAAACCACAGGCGAAACTCAGGGAAAACAAAACAGCTCTATTTTTACGTACATAAAATTTTTTTTCAAACGAATCAAGATTTTTAATTTTTTAATGCATTTCCGTGTTCTTATACCCTTAGCTTGTTTTCTTCCGATAAGAATTTAGCCTAACGGTTAATAAAAATCGTATTCTTCTCTAATTTGAATCGCCTTTGCACAATTGTTCGTGCAATTCATCCACTTATTTTAGAACGCCATACGTATGTATAGCTTAGATAAATAGTAAACGTGATTGTACACATATATTAAGTCAGACCACTTTATTAATATATTATAGTAAACCCTGATCCAGAGAAGTCCATTGGACCGATAAAAATAGACTTATTCTCATTCAAATATGCGAAGCAGTATTTTTCTTTGTGCTCGTGTACTGTTTCTACATTTCAGTTTACAAATCTAATCGTTACAATCGCATTTTTTCTATAAACTTTTACGCACAGCAGCGTTAAAATGTAAAACAATTTGAAATGGAGTTTTTGCTCTCTAAATTGTATTAGAACATATAGAGTGTAATTTTTCTAAAAACAAATTGTATATCACAATAAAAAATTAAAGCCAGAGTATTTTTTAAAATAATACGTTTTTATAAACTTATTTAAAATTCTATAACTTTTTACACTCGGGCAGAAATAGTTTAAATTTTAAATTTATCAGTCAAAAAATGTCAGTAACACCCAATCATCTATATTCTCGAGATGTGAAGTAAAATGATTGCAAAATACGCAAAAAATTATTATAAAAATTTGAGAAATTTCTTTTAACACTGCTGAACTTTGCTACAAATCTATTTAGAAAAATTTTCACTACCGGAAAACTTATACCTGTATATATGTCCGTAAAAAACTGCGACTGTATTAAAATATCACAAGTTTCTGCAAGATTCCTAGTTAATTTTTTCTAAGTTTTAGATTTTCGTATTTTTTATCAACTACAATTTAATCGCACGAAGAATTGACAATCGTACATTACATTTAATATATATTTTCGACGTCTTTGAAGATTTAACGTATACAAAGACAGAGAGCACTGCATTCTTGATTTTTCAAAACTTAATAGTTGGTGCGAAGTTAGCAAATTTTTTTGTTAATTCTTAGTTTGATTGGAGATATGGAAAACTAATTTAAAGCATCAGTCAAACTTTAATTCAGTGCAAAATTCCCCTTCGAAATTTATCTATCCCAAAATAAAGGGAAAACAATTAATTAAATTATAGATAAGTATTAAAATAAGTTAATATATAAAGAAAATTGAGTTTGTATAAATTATAAAACATTGCAGAAATAATATTTTATGAAATAATTTACAAATTCTCCTGATTTTCTATTAAAATTTGAAGAATTTGGATACTTAACTTTCGCACAAGTCTAACAAGATTTATGATATAATTTCTCTGACCTAAAAGTTTTTCATTCGCACGAAATAATAATCATAATATATAAATTTATAAACAATGTTATACCTATACGCGTACAAAATAAACAGTAAAGAATATTATTAAAATACAATTGGCCATACACCTCTAAATTGTACGTATTTTGTCAAAAGGTATTCGACTTACCTTAATCTATCAGGAAAATAAGTGTTACTTCCTCTTTGATAATCCATGAGTTCATGCACAGAGCTTACAATTAAAAATAAGTAAAAAAATGCATTTACGATTTCGACAGCGTACAATAATTTTGTTCGGATTTAGTCTAGAAATGCTTAGATGGCACATTCAATATTGGTACATTATGTTAGTATTTACACGTCGATTACAGCATATACTTTTATATAGCAGAGTCAAAATTATATTTGTAGAAAACCATTTAAAATTGTATTTAAGTATTTGTATTTAAAGTTGTATGTCAGACGTTTAAATAATTCAAAATTAAAATAAATTCGTGGATTGAAAATTTTAACTCCATCTTTAAGGCCATGGATCAACCAGATCACGTGACCAAATTCCTGTAAAAGTTCGTGTAAGATAACTTTTTTCTTTTACAAAATATCTTCCTGAAAATTTGGAAAATACTACAGAACACGATAGAGAACGTCTGTCAACTTTGTATGAGTGAAAATTTTGCAAAAAATTTTACAGTTAACTGTAATTGTCGATAAGTTTTGGGAATTTTTTTCAAAATTTTTACTAAAAAGAAGTTAACAGACGTGCTTTATTATCTTTTGTTACGTTTCCCAAATTATCAGAAAGATACATTGTAAATTTAAAAAGTTATCTTACATGCACGAATAAATGTATAATTTAGTCACGTGGTCCGATTGATCCATGGCCTTAAATCATTTCAAATTTAACAGTATTTACAATTAATGTTTGTTATAAATAAAAAAAACGTACTCTCTAAATCTGAATCAGTCAAATTTTCACTGATTGAATCAGTGATTTGCCTTTTCACTGATTCATCAGTGAAAAAATATATTTCACTGTTAAATCAGTTAATTTCCACTGATTCATCAGTGAAAAAAATATTTTTCATTGTCAAATCAGTCAATTTTCACTGAAATAATCAGTGAAATTTGACTGATTCACAGTAACCTCTTTTTAGCTATTTGAATCAGTCAAATTTCACTGATAATCAGTAGATTTTGACTGATTCAAATTTAGAGAGTACTTGACGTAATTGCAAGTTAAAAGTAAAATTTTTTGAGAAAAAAATAAGCAGTATACAAGTTTTTACAAAATACATTTTCTCAACTCTGTTATAAAGTGATGCAGAACCTTAATCATCAGTTATTTATCTTCTTGTTAACAATTCTACTGTGATATATATGTATCTGTTGATACATATATACTCATTTATATATTTATTTATTTATATTTTGATATATATATATAAATGAACAGTTGTATAGATGTATACAGATTACGTACCCTTCGAACGATTCATCAGGTGATCAACGAACGGGTGTGCGAGGGTCATTAACTTTAAGTTCGAGTAACGAGTATAGGAATATCGTGGCTGCATAAACGTAATCTTCCTTACTATCAGAGTTGACGAATCGTTCGTTCGATACTTGATAAATATCTTGAAGACTTTTTAAAGAAATAGCTGCCCCATTGTCGTAGATAACCCTAAAACGCAATCAATGGAACAATGTTAATGTCGACGCTCTCTCTCTCTCCAAAGCGCGGAATAACAAGAATAACAAGTACATGCATCTCTTTCTTAATTGGTTACTTTCGTCTTTACGTAAATCACTTGCTGAATGAGAACCGTGTTATTTACATAAATCATGCGTGTGCTGGGGTGCTTATGACTATACTACCGACGAAAAAGGAAAATATGATAAATAATCAGCGTGCCTTCGTAAATTTTATCTATTGGCCCTAAAGTTGTTTCGTTTACGGAAAGATAAAATAAACCAAATATATTTCACGTATTCTCTCTTTTTTTGCCTAAAATTTAAATACAATCTAAATTATATAAATTTTCAAACAGGATGTATACAAAAATAAAAGTTTAGTAAAAAATAGAATAAAGTTCTAGAGACTCAAATTTTTTCAAATCGAAAGAGATATAACGTTGTTATCTCGCATAATAAAATAATAGAAAGGAACAATAAGGACAAAGAAAAGGTAGCAAAGTAACAATCTACGGTTTACTCTTTAGAGCCACATCAATATTCTGATAGTGTGTAGCATGCATATAAAAGTTAATTATCCAAAAAAACTACGTGGGAACAGTATTCCAAAATGCTTTTTAAAAAAAGAGAAATTTACTTTGCGCTTAACGTGCTAGTTTCGGTAAAATCGATATCAAAGTAATTGATAATTTTCGATACCAGAACGTTAAGTGTAAATCGTGAGCAAAGCAGACAATCCCATCGAGGTTTCCTGAAAAATATCTTAAACGTAAAAGCTTTAAATAAAAATAAAGTAGAATACATAAGAAATTACATGTATTTTTATATCTTTTCTGAAATGAATATTTGTTAGAAATTATCATGGGTTACTGAAAATAACGATATAGATAGAGCTGAATATTTCGGCCCAGCCGAACTATTTTATGTAATCTTTAGTGGACAAATAATGTTTTGATAGATTTTAGGTTCAAAATTTTTCAGCAACCTCATAGAAAAATGTTTGAGCTATTAACAACACCAACATCTACATGACATCGACAAAAAATTCACAAGGATTGCCCATCGCAATGCGAAATGACTGTCTACTACCAGATAGATCTTGCTGGTTTTGCTGATTTCCCGTACCAGTTCCTGTCCGTACCGACTGCTCAGAGCCACTGGATCGACTGCGACTACCATTAGACCTCTTTCCATTAGAACCATTTCCATTACCTGAATTGTGTTTTGGCATGGCTGGTACAGACGGCATGTGGATCTCTGATTCGGAAGCTGAGGAACAGGACTTGATGTCGTGAATCGGTTCCTTACAAATATGTTCGCTGCCTGCACTGCTGCCACCTAATAGCAATCGAAACGAACTATCTTAATTAATTAAGCTAACTAATTATTTAATGCTACAAATTATTGCATCATTCTAATTCAGTTTTATACCGTACAATTGGTTTTGTCTAATGCAACACAAGAAATAAAATATCATACCTGAGCCACTATGAATGCTTTCCTCACGATGATAACCATAAACCGTAGGTTCACTAGTAAAGTTGAATGGCATCGGACTGTACCCTGTTGCCGAATGAGGAGCGTAAGTTCCTGAATAAGGCATATCCCAAGCACTCGGTGGAGGCAAAGGACCGACCGTATCGCAATCTAATTTCATATTGTTCATAGCCGAACACAAATCGCCAAATATGTAGTAACACTGTTCTGAAAATGTTATTTTATTTACAGTGTGCCTAATAAATCCAGCCTTCAGCATCAATGAAGCGTATTTTCGAGCATCACGTCGATCTATAAAACCTTCAACGTGAGTGTTTAACCAGTCGACCACATCAGCACCAATAAATGCATTTGGAATGGTAATCTTTAGCCACATCCGATCTCTAATTTCTAATCCTGAGTCCGGTCGAGCCATCGCACGCACAATGGTCGGCATGTCAGTATTTATGGTTAAGTGAAGTTCTTCTAATGTACCTAAAGAAGTTCGAGAGTTAATTCTTAAATTTATTTATTTATAGCTCTAACTCGGAAATGTATTTATGAATTGAGAAATCTTTCAATAATTAAAAAGAAATAATGTAATACTCACGCTCTGTATCTGGCAATGTACTAGCAAGACTACTGGATGTAGAAGTTAAAGTTGTAGCACTTGGAGGTCGAGGTGGGAAACCCTCGCCTCTTATGGCAGCAGTATGAGCAACCCAAGCACCAGGATCTATCGGCCGAACTGGTTCAGTTCTTGGAATAGTGAAATAACCCTTGGGATTCGGATCCCAGCATTTAGCAACAACGAGCTTTATCGGGCTGAAATAAAAATGTAACATGTGTAAAAAATCATCAGTATCTCATATTAATTTATAATTTGAATAACAACAAATTGAATAATATACCGATTTTGGAAGGACAAATTTTTTCCACGTAAAGTTTTTAGAAACAAAAATAATGTCTTTATTAAAAATATTTTAATGGAACTAAAAAAATATCTAACCCTGGTTTCTGGACCACTTCTCTCAGCACTCTAACAGCCTCATCATTGGACATATTTTCAAAATTGATGTCATTTACTTGAAGGATCATATCTCCAGGTTCTATTCGACCATCTAAAGCCACGGCTCCGCTGTAAATTCAATTGCAAGCAAATATTTTTAAAATGGAGTTTTCTGTTATTCGATTTAAAAAAATATTTTAATTGCTTTTCTGTATTTTCTCGATACTAAAAAATGTTTTACAGAGAAACAGCTTGCAAATATCTCATTTAAATGATCTGATATATTAGTGAAAGGGTTATGGTTTCTTGTTAATCAAAAGTCACGTACCCTTTCATTATCGAGCCTACATAGATGCCACCATCTCCACCTTTATTGCTTTGCCCGACAATGCTGATTCCCAAGAAATTGACTGTGTCCATGGTTAAGGATACTGTTATTATATTTAAGGACATTGTGCTGTCTGTAATACTGCTGATTGAGGATGCTCTCGACATCGGTGGTAGTCTATGACGACGTCGTCTTTGAGGTCTGCGACGATCTAATAAATCAATGAAAATTAAATTAAGTTACTTAGATTCTCTTAAAACATAAACTATAAATAAAAATATTATTCTTTTCTTATATATATATATATTTCTTATAATTTTATTTAAAAAATGAAAATTTACCCAAGGTCGTTCTGTCGATCGTGCTGCTCATGTTAGTGTGTCGACCTCCTGTGGTAGATGTAATACGACTACTTGCATCGTCGTCTGATTCCAAAAACGTGGAGGTCTCTAAGTCAGAGCTAAGAATTGAAGCACTCTCATATCCATGACCTGAGCGATGCTTGGAGTGACCATTTATGCGAAGTCCTAATGAATAAGTGAATTTATGACCCAGTTTTGAAAACTTTATTCTAAATAAGTATGAAGACTGGCATATTTTATTTATAAAGCATTTTACTACAACCTACCATTATATTTATTATATTTTTCGTATTTGTCAGCTTGATGTCTAGTCGGTTTGTGTAAATGATGACCTGGTCGACTGCTTATAATACTTTCTGTTTCTGTGATTGTATCGTCGTGAGAAATAGGCAGAGGATCTCGGATTGTAAGGCCTGGAGCTACATGATCAACACGATCATGTTTTGGTTCACCATGTGCTACTAAGTCCGTACACTGAGAAGCTCCATCTGATACATTACTTCCTTCAGCGGATACCAACTATTTTCAACAGTAAAGTTATTATTTTAGTTTCATTACAAATTTTTTGCAACTGCCTACATTATCGGAGGATCATTAGTCGCGAACAATTAGTCGTAGACAATTTCAAACTCTTATATCGCAATAAATGCAAATTAAATTCAAATTTAAAGAATTTGAAATCTTTCTATGGAAAAAGAGACGCTTTCAACTGCGCTGGGATTCGAGCCCAGGTCTTTCGATTGCCGGTTCGAATCCCAGTGCAGTCGAAAGCGTCTTTTTTCCCACAGAAAGATTTCAAATTCTTTAAATTTGAATAAAGTTATTATTTGTAAAAATCTTACTGGTATGTATACAAAAAAAAAAGAAATGAAAAATGACGGAACAAAACTTTATATTTTTCAACACTGACGAATTCTAAGAAAGAACCAAAACTACTATTCAAACAATGATTTAAGGGTAGTTTCACAATAAATATAAGAAAGTTGCAACAGCATAAACTACGGAATTTTTGTTTATAATTTGCTTTTTTTCATTAAGATTAAAATTGGACAGATAACACAGATTGGCGTTCCAATGACCGATCGCAGATTAAAAGTTATAATTACTTTTTTATCTATCAAATAAGAAACTCATTCTATAATTGATGGATTCATCCTATCAACTAGTGAACATATCTTGAAAGTTGAAAGATAGATTACAAACCCTTTTCTTTAGTCTATTAAAAAAAAATACCATCTTCAAAAATTCCTGACGAATGTACAATAAGTAAATGAAGAGTAGATATTTGATTAAATAGAATAAACAGTTTTTATTATCATAACCATTTATTCCCTACCTTCTCCGTAGTTTTTATCCATGCACATCAATTAAAAGAATTGATGTCCGTTACTCTACTTATTGTTAGTATTAGACCAGATTTTAAAAATGCAATTCAAGTATAATAGCAAACGTACCCAAGAAACTACTCGTCCATTAAAACAAGGAAGGTGTGCATCGTCATCAACTATTTCTTCTTTAACGACCCTAGAATATAAACAAGAACCACATGTTTTAACGTGCCAGATCATCTTAACTGAAGATTTGAATACGAATTCAAGACATAAATTCATAAATAGTTTTGAATAGTCAATTCATCATTATTTTGATTGATTTTATTAAAATCCTCGTAATATTATTTGTTTAAATTTATCTGACTTTTGGCGAAAATTACTATTAAATTCCCAAGGTCTGTTTAAATTTTTAAAGGAAGAAATTCTTTTCTAAAATCTGAAAATAAAAATTATTAAGTACGAATTATATTCCTTTTGTGTCTTGTGATACAAGAGAAATATATACATATGTTTCTTAAATAAGAGCACTGAGGATATTTCACCTGCAACTGTAATAAATAAATTGCATTCATTGTCGAGAGTATAACAATTATTCGTTTTATAAAAAAAACATTTATTTTAAATGGGTAAATGATATTTATGTTTGAATCGTTAAGAGTTTCACTACAAAAATCCTGAATCTATTAAGAAAATAAACTATAATATATTCATGAAGAGTAGGTATTTACAAGATATTTCAGGGTGACCGTTTTCATCGACATCAACAATTCCCGGTCATTTCTCGGTCATCGAAAAATTTTTCCCGGTCATTAAAAAAATAGTTTTCAATGAATAACAATTAATGCAATGGGTTTTTAGAGTTTTAAAATACTTTTTATTCAATATTATGAAATGAAATTACTCCTGGTATACCAAAATCACGAAATCATACGAAATGGACAATTGTTAAAGAAATTGTTAAGTAATTGTTAAAATAAGGCGGGAATTTCGAAATGTATAATTTAATATATAAGTAAATCACTTTATGTAACACATTCAAAACAAATTAAAATCGTTTTTTATTAAAAATTTAAAAAAAATTCCGGCCATTTCCCGGTTTCTCCAGGTCACAGAAAATTCCCGGTTATTTCCCGGTCCAGCGGTCACCCTGAATATTGGAATAAACAAAATTTTGTTTCTGTTAATGAACAATTTCTAACTTACTGCAATTTTACAGATTTTATGTGGATTTTTGTCAATTTGTAAAAGAAATGACATATTTACACAGATACCAGTGATTCCTAGACTAAATTCATACGGTAGTGTAAATAGGAATCCGGTAAAAGTACTTTGTATATCAATGGAAATTCACATTCGTGAGAGAAAATTCCACGACTTTTGCGAAATTTTACATTGATATCTAGGTGAAATTTACATTTGAATATAAATTGACTCCCAGCGTATAAATTTTCTCCAGGAATGACTGGTATCTTTATGTCCCCGATTACTAGTGTAAATTTACATCGGATGTTTACAGTATAGTATCAAGAAAGTTTTACGCTAAATCAAAAACGACCTTCAACACACAGACAATTAGCAGCTCCAAAGGAAATACAAACTTTAAGTTTATTTGAACAAATTATATATATTTTAATTTTTAACATAACTTGATGCAATTAATTAAAACAGAAAACTATTTTTCTAGCTGTAAGATTTAACACCTAGAAAAGTAAATTTAACTCTAGGAGGAATTAAGAGATAGGCGTTGAAAGTCATAATACAGATAAGCAAAGAAAGAAGTTTTAGATCGGATTCGGGGAAGAGTTGTGGAGGAAGGACGGCTGAATATGTGGAAGGGGTAATTGTCAAAACACAAAGTATCTTTCTCACGTAAATAAAGTGTTGGCAAGCTTTTTTAAGGCAAGATATAAAAATAATAATCCCTAAACATTGTCAAATTAAATTTTATCAAATCAACAGACTTACCCAAAGTCATCGTCCATTGATTTGAAGAAATATTTATAATTCGGCCGATTGAGGCTACTTTTAAAGTCAGCGAGGGTTACCCTTTCGGGCAGGATATTTAATTTGACCAAATAGGGCGTCTCCTCGTCGTCGATATGATAAATTATCTTCGTCTCCTCCATCCTCGGTCCTTTTTGTTGTGCGTCCATTCACAGAAAAGCAGTATCTCAAGAACCACACTAACACAATACTTTTGAACCAATATGGCGAGTCGCACAAGACGAAGCTCTCACGCGCCCGCAGGCTTGACGTTTCAGCGAATCATACTTTTCACAGTTTCGATCTCCATTTGACCTCTACTTTTGATTTTCCAATCCATTGATTAAATTCTAATACAAAACTACATTTTCTGGATTATTTTGTCAATTGTATGTTCCCAGTATACATTAAATGGACACGAAAATGTCCGCACTTAACGAAAACCCACTATTATTTTCTTGTTCGATTTGTAAAACACACACCGACCACTTTAATAAAACTATCAATGCCGAAGAATCACTTTATTTAAAGTATCAGAAACCGGGTCTACGCATTTTTAGAGCTATCCTACTCTAAAACGAGCTCGTAGAAAGTTAGCCCGACGTATATCGGCTTTGCTCCAAAATCCGCGAGACGATCATTGCACTTTAAGCACCCTTTCACACCAAATGTGACGAGGAGCACAAAACACCATGAGATATTTGCAAATCCACATATGTCTGTTGCTATTGGTTGCTGTCAACAATTTTACGTCAAAAATTGTAAATTTATCCAATCGTATTTTTCAAAATTATTCTTTTCTCCTGGAGACATGTTATTATTGGAAAAAGGAGCAGCTCCTGTTTTAGGCGGGAAAATTTGAATTTAGAAATTTAACATACATGCAATGAAATAAGCAATGCCTAACCTTTCAAGTTCATTTTTTACTACATAAGCACAAGTCTCTGATCATTCTATATCACTCGATGTCACAGCTCTGGAGTAGCGTCATTACATATGATCTACAAAAAACTACGTATTCCTCGTGTGAAAGTGAAGTTGGCAAGGAGGAGGGGGCAACGTGTGTTGCACTACTGTAGCGGACGTAGCCTGTTCAGCTACGGGTGCCACCGTGCCACGGCCTCATTGAGTATTGAGAATCAAGAAGTGGAGTCCAAGACGCTGTCGATGAGTGCGGTCACCAGCGGTCACATGTCCTTCGCGGAAGACCCCTTTTCGATTTGACTTCCGCAACGCGGTCGTAAAATTTCGTAAATTGAGAAACAAGTGAGAGAAGTTTGTGTTTCCATAAAGTTGCGAATCTGATTTCTCTTCGAGTTACTACCAGGTTTCAGATTCTCCGTTACCGCATTTTGAATCACGTAACAATACCTGGTTATCTGCTGCCCGGAACCCGGTGGGATTATTAGTTGTTATTGAAGCCTGGAAGAGAAACTTTAGAGCGCTGGATCGGGTCTTTGGGACTTTTCTATTGGTCTTAAGAATCTGGTCGTTTGGAGCAGTTGTGACTTGCTGGAAAGATAAATTATCCTTATGAACGTGGACGATTACGAGAGCTTGCCTACGGCATCCGTGGGAGTGCATATGACCGCGGGTGCCTTCGCCGGGATCATGGAGCACTGCATCATGTACCCGCTTGACAGTGTCAAGGTAAATTCATTCCTCCCTTAAGTCTTATCGAGACTTTTACATAACCTCTATGAACACGCCGCGATTTTATGACTCGCAGACGTATTTTAATCGTTATGTTCAAGCTTTGCGTCACGATGATTGTCTGATTAGATACTGCCTTGGAATAGTTTTTGAAGATTTGTATATCTTAATTTCTAGTTTTGTCATTGTCAATTTGACATGAACATATGAGATTTTGTTTTAAGAAACCCCGCTCTTAGGCACTGCTTTAAAAGAAAATGACCAAATGTAAACAACTTGGGACTTCTTGCAAATTAAAATCTAGTACTCAATTTTGATTTACTGATAAATGAAACATTAAATAAAAGATTTTTAATTGTTACATATATAAATGTTCAAGCATCATAAATAAAGAAATAGATTGTGATTAGGAATAAGTCACGTGTCTACTTAGTGTAATTTGAAAATCAGCTGGTTCAACTTTTTCAAGATAATTGAAGAGAACTTGGAGAGCTATTATTTGTAATGTCTACAAAGGTTGTTTTATAAAATATATGTTTTATTTGAATTAAGACAAAAAAATCTTAAATGTTGGTTTCTAATATGTTTTTTTTTATTTCATTAATTATACACTTCTATATACATATAAATAGAATACAATACCTTGAATTATTTTTCTTTATCTTGAAATATTTTTAGGAGCAGTTATCAAGATTATCACGTGAACAATTATTCACTATACTTATATTTGTAAATGAATAACTCAAATGCATTTTCTGCAAACGACAGATTGTTTGACTGTTTTCTAAATGACTGTATTTTACGAAAAACACATTTGAACTTTTAGTTTATAAATTAAATCTTGAAATATAATTAATTATGTGATAATTAAAATAATAAATACAAATAATTTGTTCAGTTTAAATTCAGATTTTTCGTGAATGAAAAACTAAACTACTTCTCTCTGAGGAACAATATTTATCAATTTATCCATAAAAACAGTTATTTTTATTTTTGGCATTGTGTAGTCGATGAAAAAGTAAACAAAAATTGTGAAAAAGAAAACTTTTTTTATCATTTAAAATGATTTCTTTTGATTAAATCTATCCTTAAAATGAACTTTGAACTCTGAAAACTGGTTTGCTTTCATTTAAATGAAGAATCTTATCAGGCCCTAGTAAATAGAATTCAAAGTATTGAATGATAGAGGCAAACAAATTTGAGAAAATATTTTATCATTTACGTTCAAGAATTTTCTTTTTTTGAGATCTACAATTCTAAAAAGGATATTATTACATTCTCATCATGGATGAGAAGGTATTAGTTTTATGTGAAAAATGACTTTCGAAATTTTCATCAAATCTTCACGTTTTGAGACCCCCTGAGTCAGAAAAAGTGGTTTTTACAAAAGTGTCTGTCTGTCTGTGGCTCGTATACTCGATAACTCTCGATAGACTTATCAGATTGAATTGAGCTTGGGCACACTTTATCGGAGCCAAAAAAGTAAGGACAAGTTCGTTAACCAGCCATATCCAACCAAAATTGAGAAAACTAGACCATTTTTTGTGTTTTCGAAAAAAAACTTTTTTAAAAAAAACAAAAATTCTAATACTATTGAACTATACACTATTGAAAAAATTTCATTTTTTAGCCTAAATATGTGATATGTTTATTAAAAAGTTACTGAAATGTATACAGAAAATCGAGCGCGAAGCGTGAGTGCCATGATGAGAATGTGTTCCTTAAGGCCGATAGAGCCTTAAGTGAATTGAATTTCCTGTTTTACTTAAACTCAAAAATAAATTTAGTGACTTTGAGAAAATGTGTATTTCACATCATCTGTAATATTATAAAATTGAAAATGAAAAAAATGAGACTTTGAGAATCTGTAGCTTAGTAAATATTCATGATACAACAAATTTATTAGGAACTTTTTTGTAGAGGACTAAATGTACTACAAAATTTCCATTTAACTTTTTGTCCTATCTTAAATAGTTTAGCTTAAAAATTCAAAAAACTCAAAAATTTTAGAAATTAAAATTTTGAGGCGTGAAAGAAAAAAAATATCGCATTTTTTTGGCACACCCTAATATATATATATATAATATAATTCCTTGACATTTAGTTACTTTGTAATAAAAAAGAAGAACACTTATTCCTATTTTATCACTATACAGCTACAGTTTTTAAAACAACATCAATTTCAAAAAGTATAAACTTTAACTTCACAAAATTTTTTTTTAAATTGTTACCAGTTTTTGTTAATTAATTAATTACGAGAAAGGCCATCATCTTCAACATTATCAACATCATTATAAACTTTAACATTGTTAAGAGATAATGCACGTTGCAAAAATTATTGCACCTGAATCATGTTGACATATATAAATGATAAACATTTTATTCTATTATTGTATACACAATGGTTATCGACATAGAACTTATATTCCAATTAGACATTATGTAATACTAGTCTTGTGCAGTAAATTCTATTTTTAATTTTCTTTTCTACCCACAACCTACACCAACTGATAATACGTATTTTCCTTAACTAAAACTAATATAGATCGTATATTGAATCAATTTGTTACAGTTACATATGGTCTAAGCTAATAGAACGATCTACAAAGTAGCGAAAAATAATCAAAAATATTTAAAGAAGCTTTAAAATTGATTCTTAGTCTTGGAAATAGATCATAGATCCTTAGTAAAACTACATTTTAAGTAGTTACCATTACAGTATGTAATTAGTGGTGTAATTGATTATATAGAAGTAAAAAAGTAGCGTATATTTCATGACAGATTGTATATTTCAAGTAATTAATTAATTTTTTTTTCGGAAAAAATGTTTTGTCATCGTTCAATGATAGTTCAAAACCGTAAGTACATTTATTTCACTCTCATTTTGAAAATAGTGAAAAATCGGTAACTGATAATATTTTTTGTTTGTCATTAATTTCCTGCGAGTCATAAATTAGATACGTCTATTTACTTGCTCGTGTTTCATTTAAGTGCATCTATAGTATTGAGCTCTATTTTCACTTGCTTACATAAAAGTAAATCTGAAACATCATTTAGATGTGGAGATTCTAATGTTTAAATTTGATGTAATATTAAAACCTGAAATGAAATAAAATTTAAGAATTTAAAATATAAATTCTTCAAATTTAAAGTACTCGACGTTTTAGTGTATTCAATTCGATATTATAAAAATTCAGTACTTATAAAAAGATAAGATTATTTTTTTATTTCGAATTTTCTAAATTTCAGACAAGAATGCAAGCTTTAACGCCTGGACCTGGAGGAGGAGGAGGTGTTGGTGAAGTTCTGAGTAAAATGGTGAAACAAGAGGGAGTTTTGAGGCCAATTCGAGGAATCGGTGTGATGGTAGTTGGAGCAGGTCCTGCTCATGCTCTATACTTTTCTTGCTACGAATTTCTCAAAAACAAAATGCTTAGCTCAAAAACACCTTCTCAGTTCAATCACCTGATTTATGGAGCTGCAGGTTGCGTAGCAACTCTTCTTCACGACGGAGTTATGAACCCAGCTGAAGGTTAGTCTCAAGAATTCTAACGAATCCTAATAGGAAGCTTTCATATGAACTTGAACCTGGACAATACTTTTTAGCCATGACTTCATTTTTTTCTGTTTATTGAATCTAGATGAACTACCATTTAGATCTAATCAAAAGAAAAAAGCTAATAACTTTTAATTTGATGAAAATGTTAAATAAATAATATTGCGGCTAAAAAGTGTTGCCCAGCATCATTTTAATAATTAATTCATCAATTATATTTTCATTCTTTATTCTAGTCGTAAAGCAGCGCCTTCAAATGTACAATTCACCTTATCGAAGCATATTGAGTTGTATTAAAAACATATATAAAACAGAGGGTATTTTCGCTTTCTATCGAAGTTACACTACACAATTGGCCATGAACGTACCTTTCCAAAGCATCCACTTTATTGCGTACGAATATGCGCAATCGTGGACTAATCCAGAACATAAATATAATCCTGCTGCTCATATGGTTTCTGGTTAGTCAAATATTTTTTATCTTCGAATCTTCTATTGATGAAATTAGTATACTTAAAAAGAAAAAAATTTTTATTGAATGAATCGGCTCATGACTCACATATTTTTTGATTGTTTAAGGATGCATCCAAAGTAAATAAATAATGTGGAAATTGGTTTCTATTGTTTCAGGTGCTATGGCTGGAGCGATTGCTGCAGCGGCAACAACTCCTTTGGATGTCTGTAAGACACTTCTCAACACACAACAAGGTGGAGTCCGGCCCCAGGGCATGGTAGAAGCCTTTAAAATAGTGTACAGGTTAAGAGGAATTTCGGGATTTTTCCGGGGCCTGAACGCTCGAATTCTTTCCCAAATGCCAGCTACAGCAATTTGTTGGTCTACGTAAGTAGATATTAAACTTTTGTTGATGGCAATTCGTTATCATTGCAATTATGTACATGATGCAAGAACACGAAATGCATGAAGTATTTGCTACACCCTCGTTTTTACCTATAAAATATACTCTTATCAATCGATGATAAATCTTATCTTCTGTTTCTTAACGAGAATATCACGAGGGAGTTCAATAAGTCCGTAAGATGACACAGAAATAGCACCACAAATTACATTTTCCTATGAAGTACAATCTTTCAGACGACAGCTGTCAAAATTTTAGCCAATTTCATTGTTTACTTTCAAAGTTATAAACGATAGAATCGAACAAGTTTTGATGTTTTTTTATTAAAATGGAAAAAAGTGAATTTCGTGTGTTGATTAAACACTGTTTTCTAATGTGAAAAAACACCGTGCAGACGAAACAGTAGTTTGATAAATGCTATGGCAAATCTTCTCCATCGAGGTAAATGGTTGAGAAGTGGATTGGTGAATTTAAACGAGGTCGTACGAGCACAAATAATGCTGAACGATCGAGAAGGCCAAAAGATGTTACCACTCCAGAAATGATCGAAAAATTCCATGACATAGTATTAGCTGATTCAAAAGTGAAAGTGCGTGAGTTAGCTGAGGCCGCAGGCATATTAATTGGGTCAGTGGCCAGAATCGAAACAAGGAGCAAAACAGTGGGTAGGGCCCGGTGGAACTGCACCAAAACGAGCAAAGATACAACAATCAGCTGGAAAGGTTATGGTTTCTGATTTTTAAAATTCCAATGGCATATTGTTCATCGACTATTTGGAAAAAGGAAAAACAATCAACAGCGACTATTACTGTGCATTATTGGAGCGATTGGAAGAAGAAATCAGAAGAAAACGACCTCATTTGTTGAAGAAAAAATGCATCTTTTTGCAAGACAATGCACCAGCTCACAAATCGATAAATGCGATGGCAAAAATCAATGAATTTCGCTTCGAATTGCTTTCTCACCCGCCTTATTCTCCAGATCTGGAATCCAGGGACTTTTATTTGTTCCAAAACTTGAAAAGATGGCTCCAGGAACAGAGATTTTCATCAAATGAAGAGGTCAAGTGGGAAACCGATGGCTATTTTGAAAGCTTTAACAAATCGTATTACAAGAAAGGCATTGAAATGTTGAAAGATCGTTGGAGTAAGTGTATCGAGCTGAAAGGAGATTATGTTTAAAGAGAATAAATAGGATTTTTGCCATAAAAGTTGTTTTATCATTGTCATCTTCAGGACTTATTGAACTCTAGTATTGAAAGGAACCTTAAAATTATAAGGAAAAAGAATAAAAAGGAAGCTTTTGAGCTTAAATTATTTTTTCATTAAAAGATATTTTTGTAATTTTTTATTTTCAGGGAATATACGAATTTTTAGACTATTTTTAATTGATTTCTCTTTTTTTGTCCCATTAAAATGTCTAACTTTGTCAAAAGCTGATTTTCATTATAAGCAATGTAAAATCTAGCTGTATTAGAAACTCTTATCTAGGTAAAGTGACTCATCAATTTTTGTTTGAGTGTCTAATATTGCTTTTTTTACATTTTTTCAGAACTTCATGTTACTTTTCTTAATTTATTTTAACCTGTTTGACGTTTCGAGGACTGTATTTTGAACAAATATACACTTTGACGCTCCAAATTCAAAAGTTTTAAAAGTTCCAAATCTTTTTATCAGACAACATTCAGTCATTCATTAATATTTGTAAGGTTTGTGTCTTTTATTAACCTTAATTAGAATTGACGTAACTTGTTTGCTTCGCAGGTATGAATTTTTCAAATATATTTTACAAGAGAGGCAAGATAGACCCGAGATGACTAACATCACACCAGAATCCAACAAAGCTGAGGATTCGTCATTTCAGTCGCCTATAAGTCGAAGTACTTTTCAAGGACCTGGACTCTACTTTAACAAACAGACAACTTCACCTGTTCTACTGGATGTAACCAGAAGTTAGGTGTGTTTTCTTCCTCTTTGTTAAGTATTTACCCTTCAAAATAAATCTAGTAAGACTTTGAGTTCCTCAAACTCAAAGATACCGCCTTTTATATTTCAAGAGTTTATTATTCGCAAATATCATTTTGTCAATTCGACCGTTGTTACGATGATAAGTGAGCTCATATATAATTCTTGTGAGGAATGAAACTTAATGACAGAAAGTCATTGAAGAGTCAAGTGCAGGTCGCTGACTGGATACAAAAAAGGTTCTTGTCTTTTCCTCCTTAGATAGTACAACATTTGTTTTTGAAAACGATGCAATCCTTCGTTTTCTTGTATAAATTCTCTGGATTACATCGCAATTGGAAATGCCTACGATATTATCCACTAGATTATCTCATACGTAAATGACTAATTACGTCGAAATGTAAATTTCTAGGTGATTGAAAGCTGTTAGAGACTCATTGCAAAGTCAATTGAAAAAGGGAATCCTATCTGAATATTTTGTAATCGAAACTTTAAACAATAACTAAACACTAAGTGCAGCTCCTGCGAGTTTCGTATTTGTCTAAACTTCGACATTTCGTGGATGTGTGAGTAATTATAAAAAAACCAAATCCAGTTTTGTTATTGTATTATAATTTAATTTTACGCTGTAAAATAATAATCGAAATGGTATTAATAACTGCCGTGCGAGTTTAAAATCGTTGAAAAATGTCGGGCGTAAAATTAATTTTACTTCTAAGAAAAACATCAATGGGATGCATGCAGATGGTCGTTAAAGGCGATAATCATTAGTTGTCTTCGAATTGAAATATTAAGAATTATTTTGAGAACCAAAATATTAAAGAATGTTTTCCGCAACACATTTACGAGACCATAGAATGCAACATTGGAAACGATTTTAAAATATTTTTTATAGAAATATTGAAGCTTCAATAGAAATTCAGTTCTAGTCAACAAATTTAAAAAACAGTTTAATTTACATATTGATATACATATGTAATCATTTTTTTATCGAAAGTTTATGAATTAATCGAATGTCATTCGATAAAGAATGTTTTTGAGATTTGAATGTTAAAATATAATTTTAATTACAACTCATAGAATTTTACACTTTCACTTAATTATTTAATAATTATGCTTGAGTTCATAACTGTATTGCACAGTATTGCTTCCCGTGGCTGTGATTATCGAGTCAAACACACCTGATGTTGACTTTAAAAGGGAGTAATATCATGTGAAAACTCTTTCATCCACGCCATACTTATTTATTGTTAACTCTTTTTTATGGAACACCAGTAATACAAGTAAGAGATCCTTCCACTGCTGCATTAAAATATTGGTTTTCCTAGATTTAATGTTCTATTTGACACGAAAAAAAGCAAAAGGCGGCTTCTCACAACCTTTTAGATTTTACTACTTCACCAAGAATCGACCTTCGCATCTCTTAATAAATTTATTTCACAAAAGTTTCTAATCTTTCTGTGTTAAAATTTTTGATAAATAAAGATGAATAACTTTATTAAGAGATAGACGTTGTAGACTAATGTGTACATAGATGCAGGCTCCCACCAATATTACCAGTAAAGTAAGAATGATATTGTTTTAGAGTGTATTAAGAGCTGATTATAATCAATGCATAATGCAAAGCATTGAACTAAGAAACTGTAAATAAACTATACGACTATAAAGAATGAATTATAGTAATCATTCTAATATTTTCCTTTATTTTCCTCGTCCGAAATTTCTTATTTTCATTAAAATATTTTTCAACTATTAAAATCATTACTAAATTTAATTAGTTTAATCTGGGTGATATTAGTTCCTTCGACTAAAAATAAGATGATTTGTAAATAGATATATGTATGATCTTTAAAGTAGCGATTGTCAAGTGTCTAACTTTCCAACCTCTCTTAGTCTTATTTTGAACTTCTATTCTAAATTTAAGTTTTTATTTACCACTATTAGGTATGTTATAATTTAGAGGAAAACATGGCTTTTTCCGGAGGAGTTTGCGACACTCGTTGTCAAAATTTTTTCACCACGATTATTAAAAATGAAGATAAAGCGCGATTGAGGTGGTTTATAAAACACCGAGATCAACTATTAAAAAATTTAGAAAATCCCAAGCTGATAGAAAAAATCAAAAGAGATTTCAGTCCGGAAAAGAAAAGCAAGAAAAGTAAACAAATTCGAGAAGAAAAACTAAAACATGTATGCATCAAAGTATTTTTCTTATATTTTCGCAGTGATCAAAATTTAATTTTTTATTTTTGTTTTAGAATAAATTACAAGCTTTAGCTTCCTCGAAGTCTAAAAAGAATGAAGATGTAGATTTTAACATTATGAGACCAATAGATCCTAAAGTGAGAAAAATTCTTTACGAACCTGGGGTTGAAAGTTTTACTGCTAAAAAGAATTATTTATATCAAAGGTAATTAAAAAATGTTTTTCTCTTAAGATTTTTATCACAAGTTCAACTACTGTCATTAATGAGTCTAATTCACAGATTTAAAAGTAAACCCAGAGATCGATTTAACTATCCGGAATGTACAAGTTGGGTTTATGGGTGGCATTTAAAAGATCATCCACCAATTCCTACCTCCGAAGTTGGACTTCGATCGATTATTCAGTCTTCTTTCTACAATCGAGATGCTTCTAGTTTAACACGTGATCCAGATTGGTATAGAATGTGCCAAACCAAAAACCCAAAAAACTTTAATGAATTATTAACCTATTAAATTTAAATTAATTTATATCAGTATCATTTTTATAAGAAACTATAGTTTCTATTTTATCAAGTATAACAAAATGGTTTAGTAAATTTGACAGCAGTGTTCAATCTTCAGGTAGAAACATCAGTACAAGGCTTTTCCAATTGGCGGTATTAAAATCTGTCGTAAACTTGGATGCAATTTGAATATTCGCGTTAATGATTGCATTCTAGCAATCGTGAATTGTTCTAAAGTTTGAGAATGTTCAAGATCATCATCACCAAGTATTTTAAATATTTTTTTACCATCTTGATTCTTTTCAGTGATACTTTTAATCATTTTGTTGTGCGACTTCAAATTTTCCACCAAGTTGTCCTGAAATATTTAATCTTTTATCAAAACTGATAAATAATTTCTATAAGAATTATTATAAAATAAAAAATATTCAGAGAGTAAATATACTCTTTACGCTAACCGATAAACAAGACTTTGAGGTTTGATTTTTTGTAATTTCAAAGTTCTTATCTTGAGTCCATAATGTTTCTGTTTCGTTACCCTGGTTCAATATCTATATCAATATTAAGCATTTTTCATACAAAATAAAGAAATGCAGAATTAATATTAAAATAGAAATATAATACCAAATCAGAGGCTTCAACTTTTTTTAAATCTACAATAAATCGAGCATCTTCTGCAAGTTCAATCATAGTTTTTGTTTCATTTTCAATATCTCCTTCCTGAAAATCTGCTCTGTAGTAAAAAGTATTTTCAAAATGGCAAAATGAAAGAGAATTCATGCTATGAAGAGATCGAAATGATCCGTTTATTGCAGGAATTTTACAATTTTTTCTATCACCTAATTTTTCCTGATTTTGAGTGGTAGTTAACTGTTGAAACTGAGTAAAAATTACAATAGCTTTATTTAAAAAATGCCTTTATATTAAAATTATATTTTATATTATATTAATTATATTGAAATGAAATACTTAAAATCTTACATCGGGAATTAATTGAATTGGTCGCCACTTTCTTCCACATTTATCAATAATCTCCACCACCTTAAAAATTTCACTTTCTTTAAGATCTTCGATTTTCTTTTCCTTCTTTTCATCTTTTTCGACAAATTTTTCATTCAGCTCTAGAGCCAAAAGTGATTCTAAAGACAAAAAAAATTCTGCCTGACCAGGCATAGCACCAAAAGCAAAATTGATGAACTTTTGAAATTGTTTTATGATCTCCATAAGTTTTGTTTCCCATACTTTATCATCAATATTATTCTCACAAGATTGTTCCTTCAAAAGTTTGATTACACGATTTGCCTCAAGTAGCATTTTTTGCAAGACTTCAATTTTTTTCTGTACGAGATATAGTTTTTATCATTAAAGTTAGGGATGAACATTTTCGAGAATCAGCTTCTTTAAACACTACATTTTTGTTACCTCAAAGTACTCATGTATTTCGTGCTTTTCGGAACTACAGCGCAATCTTTCTGAACATAAAACGTAAGTGAGGTCTACAATTTTTTGTAATTCAAGTTCGTGAAGTTTAATTCGAAATTCTTCTTCCTTTTTTCTGATAATTTCTTTTATTGCAGCATCTGATTTTAATCGATCACGTCTTTAAAAAAATATATATTTTTACTGATTCAATTTTTAAGAAGTGATAATTTGTTAATTGGCAATTCTTGAATTAAATTGAAAAGTAGAATATAAAATATTTATTGAACCTCATAATCATGTTAAATTGTGCATTCATATTTTTCTTCTGAGCATAGTGTTCTAACTCAAAATGATGGTACAAATTAATAACAACAAAACAAATTTCATTCCTCATTTTTTTCAACATTTCTCCAGTAAGACTTGCTCGTTCTTTTAAAATTGCTTCTTCCATTTTTTTCTTACACTCAGCGAAAACGTCGTTTAATTCGTTCTAAAACCATGAAAGAAATTAAATATTTGAGCCCTAATATTTCAGAACCTTTTTATTCGGGTTGATATTTTGAATATTTTCAATTTTGTAAAATTGAATTTTTTTAACATGAACTTTTGAAATTCAAACCGTAATTTAATACTTTCAGTTCTTTTAAATTTTGAATTCTTAAATCCTAATCCATTTCTAATATGCAATTTGAGTATTATCCACTTATACAAATGAAAATTAAAAAAATGAATCTTACTTCCAATTTTTGTCTGAAACGAAGTTTCATGTCTAAAACGCATTTTTTATACCGTTCTCGATACTTCTGAAGCGACAATTCAACTGCTCTTCTCTTTTCGGCCTTGTACAAATGTCTTTCTTCAGAGAGGTTTTCATTTAGTTTTTCCCTTATCCGTTCTTCTGCTTCCTGGCGATATTTCTCTAAAGCTTGCTCGCCAATCACTACAGATTTAAACAAATTTAATTCCTTATGGTAGAAACTAAAAAACATGAAAATACTTTAATACCAAATGTTGACCTATTATAGCATCATGTGTATATGCTTTAACACAATCAGTATAAACTGGTGATTTTAAAGTTTTTTCAACCAACTCATCACTAGGAGAAATCCAAAGTTCTTTTCCTGGCCCAAGAAGTTGCGATAGCAGACCCAATTTATTTATTATTTTGTGATGACTATTATCAAAAACATTCTTTGCTAAGTTTTCTCCTAAGAATTTTTTTGTTTCAGACTGCTGTAGAGATAAATTTTTGATAAAATTGCACATATTTAAATAAAATTTAAACGAATAAAAAGAACATGAACAACAGGTTTTGTTTTAATATCAAAATTATATATTTATGCTTCGCTATAAGAGTTCCAATTTACATTTTAACCCATTTTAAGTGACATTAATGTCGGGTATAGTGAGTTATAGTATTTTGTTTATATATTTTAGTATTTTGTTTCGGTTTAAAATCGTATTCAAACATAATCAATAATAGTGCTAAAGAAATGAGAATTAAAAATGAAGAGTTTTTAACGAGATTTAGCAAAATAAAAATGTATTTCTCTTAGGTAATCCTTGATATCAGCGAAACTCAGAAACAAATTCTTCAAAAATAAAGAGTTTTTAACGAGATTTAGCAAAATAAAAATGTATTTCTCTTAGGTAATCCTTGATATCAACGAAACTCAGAAACAAATTCTTCACTTATTACAAATTATCTCACACAGGCTAAAGAAAATCGCAGAAACTTAAAACTTTTATTAAATTACTAGAAATGTTGTTATCGAAAAATAATATCGCAGTAATAGATAATGACCGAGCCTAATTTCATTTTCTATAAATTTTGCCATCAAAATACTTCTAGTAAGAGGTAGTTAATTTGATATTCTATATCAACATAAATATCAAGCTTGAATGGAAAGTCGAAAATACTGACGTGGCAAAATGCAAAAGAAAAATTAAGTATGTACACAAGCTTTATAATAATTAATATAGAAATTCATGTGCTCACAGTTCACCAGATGATACAGTTTTAAAAAATATTGATTCGTCACTCCGGCAGTTAAAAAAATACTATGGTTATCTTAACCAGTAGTTTATCACCTATTTCCATAATTAATATCATGGTTTACACCTTAATAAAAATTTCACTCAGAAAAATGTACTTATTTTTGCTTATTGGCAGCCTTAATAGGTAATTTATGTCCGTCTAGTTCAATGACTGCAGTAGAAGACAATAATTTGGCGACATCCTTCGCACTTTCAAAATTAATAAACGTGTATGATTCGTTTGGCTTCCTGTATATTGAGATTATTTTGCCGTATCTGAAAAAGGCAGTAGATAATCATTATTTTTAAATTTTGTAAAAGGTATAAATTTTTAAATAGACTTCATACATACTTAGAGAACTGTTTACGCAACATATTATCCGTAACGTCAAGTCCAGTATTTCCGACCCAAATGGCTCTATCATTGACGTTTCCTTTGTTTGTTACAGTAGGTTTAGCAGGCACAGTAGTAATAATCTTTTTGGGCTCTGTAGCCATTGGCTTTCTATTATTAAACATACACTGCTGCATTGCATTTTGAGTTTTCAGGTGACTGAAGGAAGAAAAAATATTAAATTCAATGTATTATACAGAATGAGGTTTTTAAATAGAATAAGAATTTAATAATTTCATTCACCTTGGAAAAGAGGCGTCCACAGGTTTAGTAACACCTGGTTGACATTTTAATATATTTGAAAGCATTCTAGTAAAACTAGGATTTTCTTCATCATCTGAGTTATAAATATCATCTTCATCGCATTCACTTCTGTAAATATAATCGTCCTCTTCCTCTAGTAACGTTTTTTCTGTCAATGCGATGATTACATCCTAGTAACACGTAAATTATTATTTTACATTGTCCTTAATTTTAATTCATAACTTAAAAAGAAAAGATATTTACCTCTATAGTCGATTGCTCTTTAAAAGCTTCTAAAATATCCTTTTCTTTAAAACCCATGTGAAGTAATAGCAAGGTTCTAACACGCATAAGCTCTCGAAGAATGAATACATTAGTATGGTTGAAGCTATAAGCTTCGTCTAAGTACTTTTCAGCCTCTTCAAAATTCTGTTTTTAAATTAACAGATTTATAAATAAATTTTTTAAAAAATTAACATTAAATTAAGAATATACCAATCTTGGAAATATTTTCAACTCAAATTACTAATAATGGTTTTACAAAATGGTTTTATTATATTTTACTTCTTAATCTCAATTTTTTAATAACTTTTGAATATATGAGTTTTAAAATATTTGCATTTGTAATATTAAAGCATTGTTTGAAATTCCTACAAGATACATCACGTACTTGTAAAGCAGCAAGTGCCTGACCAGCACGAAATTTGGCTTTGATTAACTCATCCATTTCATTGGTATACTTAATGACAATCTGAGCGTCTTTCAATGCCCTGCAACAGAATTCAACTTTATCAAAATGTTTTATAATTAACTAAATAAACTAAAAATTAATTTTAGAAAACATTTCCAGAATATACTTTTAAATCAATCAAGCACTCACAAGTTATATGCACCCAATCTCAAATAGCAAAAGCTACGATTAAGGAAATGTCGCAAATCATAAGCGTTCACGAGTATTGCTTCTGATAAACATTGTGCAGCCTGTGATAACTTGTTATTCATTATTAACCTGTAAGCTTCCTTTCCATATTCTACTGCTATTTCATATTCATTTTCTGTATTTTTTAAACGCTTTATCTAAAATTAAATTATTTGTTTAGTATTCACAATTTTATTGAAGGTTTTAACATTTTTAATTACTGATAATACTATTATTTACTTTTTTAAGAGCAAAATCAAACTCAGGGTCTACACTTGGTAGTTGCTTACTGGTACTTGGTGTAGTAGCAGAAAGTTTAACTTCAGAATGTTGCCTTTCGCCAAGAGGCTTTTCTTTGACTGGAGTTGGTTTTACTTCTGACATTTTTTCAATAATTTTTTGTTCAGTCTTTTTGTTAGCTTTGATTAATTTTTCTTCCTTCTTATTTAAAATTTTCTTTTCATTTTTTTTAAGAGCATTGCTAACGAACGCTGGCTTTTTAGTAAGTAAATAATCGATGTCTGCAGAAGCTTCATTTTCTTCTTGACTATCCTGCTCGCATACATCATCTTGCATGGAATCGATACTCTCAGTTTTAGACTCAGGTCTTGTTTTATCATCCTCAGGCTCTTTTTCTTTTGGCTCGTTCCTCTTTTCCTGTTTTTCCCCTTTTTTCTTTTCCTTCTGCCTTTGCTTTTTTAATTTTTTCTTGGACATTTCTTCTTTGCTTAATTTTTTAAGCTTCTTTTTTGAAGATTTGACTTCCGAAACATTACAAGTAGCATTGATTTTATTGCTTGTATTTACAGGTGTAAATTTCGATTTTATATTTTTTTCGTGTTTTGATTCAGACCTTATACTATCTATAAATTTTTTTGTTAGGATATCATCAACTATTAGCTTTCTCGCTTCCTTAGGAACAATAGTTGGAGCTTGCTTCATGGAAGTCATTCCTCCACAAGGAGTAATTACTAGTAAACTATTCCAAGAAGCTGAGGCACTTTTTTTCTTGGCCTGTTTTGAATTTCGATATTTTTCAAGTTCCTCATACAGACATACGTAAATCGTATCATAATTACAAACGTACACTTTTTCTTCCGTTTGTGAGTCATCATCATATGAATCAAAAGAACCATCCTCCATATCATCGTAATATTCGTCTTCGACTTCGGATAAATATTCTCCATAATATTCTTCATTTCTATCCACATATGAATGAATAGCCTCATGGAGCAAATCTAAGCCCATGCCTTTCATACTTATTATTTATATTTATCAACTGAAACAAAAAAATCCTATTATTTTTTAATAAGAGGAAAATTTAAAAAGTGTCTATTTTAAGAGCATGTGATACTTAGGAAATAAGGGAATTGTAATGATTTTAGGTTTTTACCTACTTTTCCCCAAAATTCATAAAATTTTGTTTTTAAAATTTCCCAAATTTTGAAAACAACATTTTATGTATTTTGGGCGTTTGTGTAAACAACTTAGTTTAGTTTCTACACGTTTACGTCAAAAATACATAAAATGTTGTTTTCAAAATTTGGGAAATGATAAAGGAGGTAAAAACGGACTTAGACTACTTTTGGGTTTGATAATGATCGAAAATAAATTTTCCGATAGGTTTTTCTAAAATTGAATCTTTTTTTATTCTTCAAACCAAAAGTAGTCTATCTACGTCCGCTTTCATCTTCTCTACCATTTCCCGAGTTTTGAAAACAAAATTTTGTGAATTTTGGGGAAAGGCATGTAAAAACCTAAAATCAATATCATTTGCTTATTTCCTCAGTATCATATGCTCGTAAACAGTTGATTAAAAATGTTTTTAGTAGGGTAAGTGTGCCAATTACTGCGGATCGAAAATCAAGACGGCTTTTAAAGTTAAAAAAAAAGATTTTGAGATAAAAAAGTCGTCACGAATTAATTTTTAAAGCAGTATTTGGTATTAAGTAAGTAGCATGCAGTCCTTAAACCCTGAAAAGAAACCAGATTTACTTAGAAAATGCGAATCTAAAAAAAATGTTCCATGTAGGTATTACTGCGGGTTTGCATGAATTACTGCGCACCAATTACTGCGGAAACCCCAATTTCTGTGCACGTAATACTGCGATATTATTTTGAGTGAACTTACAATTAATTTAGGAGTGTTGAAAATTTTATTTAATCTCAATTATAAAAAGTAAACACGACGAAGCATTCGAAACAATTTAAGATTAATAATTTTATTAATTTTATTTAATTTAACTTAAAATTATATCACTTGAGTTCCTCTTGCATCTTTAGCAACGATTAAGGAGTGTTGAACATTTTATTTAAGCTAAATTTTAAAAAGTGAACGTGAAGTATTTTTAACAATTTAAGATTAAATAATATTATAACTCTTATTTAATTTACCTTAAAATTATATTACTTGACTTTCTCTTGCCTCATTAGCAACGATTTTGGAATTTTCAACATTACGTTTAATCTCAATTATAAAAAGTAAGCATAGCGAAGCATTTGTAATAGATTGAAAGGTTATGCAGTGCCGCCTGACAGATCGCAGTAATTCATACACCTATGAAAATCATGTACCAAATACTGTTTTGGTAAAAAAATGATTAAAAAACGTATTTTTTGTTATTTTGCATAAATATTTAGAAAAATAAAATATTTACTTTGCAGAAAGTAATATCACAATAAATATTTTATTTTCAGAAACGGAATTGTAACAAGTTTTTCAGAACGTGTTCATGACCTTTCAACAAATCTAAGCATTAAAACTATGGGAATCGGGAACATGAGAGTTTTAAATTGCAATCAATTAGCTACAAATATCGTAACTATTGATAATTCGTTGATACTTATTATGCTTGGATTAGAAATTGATTGTTTTTAATTGTTCTGTAGCGCTATATATCTTTAAAACATTGTATATCATTAGTTTTATTTGAAAGCGCAGTAACTGGGGCATCCACAGTAATACCCACACTTACCCTATGCATTTTAATTTGTATTTGCAGGAAAATAAACAGTCTGCGATCAATACCTTAATACAATTTTCAGGAAAATAAACATTTACTCAAATGACTTGATAAAAGGTCATTTGATATTTTTACTAGATAATTCACACACTGAAGCAAGAAGTTTTTTAATTAAATAAAACCATACGAAATTATTGAAACATGTTTCAACAATTATAAAAAATTCGGTAAAGAATTATTTATGGATTTTGTTTACCTCAATTTAACCTGTAACGTCCCTTATATACATTAAATCTATAATAAAAACATAAGAAAAAATCCGATCCGGCGCCAATTTGACTCAGTGTTGTCCAGGGTTGTACGGTTAGGCGTGAAATTTTTTAGATGAAGTAAAATACGTATTTTATGTAAATCACGCCCAACCACAAAAAAAATACATTACGTAAAAAACTAGAACGTAAAATGCCTGATAAAATACTATATGGGCTTATTACCAGGGTTGTGCGATTACTCGTGGTTTTTTATATAAAGTACATGGTTTTTATCAGGGTTGAGTAACGACACGTCGAAAACCCATCTATTCTACGTAGTTTTCTACACACGTGTCGCAAACTTGCTTTTGTGTAAATGAAAAAACTAATTGGCCATTTTTAACCTTTCTAACATATTCAATTAATTTAAAGTTTCTGGTCTCAAAATTGATAAGACTTAACATGCATAAAAAAGTTTATATTGGTTAAAAAATGTGTTTATTTTTGAGATTCAAACAGGGATTGAGTATTAGATACTCAATATATTAAGATACTTTTATTATATATTACGATACACTATACTGATACGTTACTGAAAGCGAGTTTATATTCTTTATAATGGTTAAAAAATGTGTTTTTTTATAAAGATATAAAATAGAGCTTGATTATTCCATACGAAAAACTCTTACTATATTATATGTAGGTACACTATAAAAGTGATACGTTACTAAAAACTTTACCTGAGACATTAAAAATTTCTATGATTTAATTTCTAGCATCTTTATTCAGCTTAATTTCTCATTATTTTCAAAAAATACTAAATTTAGGCAATCATTCCATTCAGAAATATATATCGTTAACTGGAGCTATTCTGGTACAAAAGAATGTTTCTTTTTTATCTCGCATCGCGAAAACAAGAAAAAAACCTCTTTTTGTACCAGAATAGCCCCAGTTAACGATATATATATATTCTTTTACAAAAATCTTCATGATGAATAATAATATGTTTACAAAAAAAGCTTCTAGTTTTCAATTGGAGAACAATTTTTAATGTATTTAATTATGAATTGTTTTAACTTCTCGAATAAAATTTAAATGGCGCTCTCATGCCATATAGTTTTCGACATGTAAAATACGTGACGTCAAAAACTGAAGACGTAAAATACATAGTTATCGGCGTGTCGAAAACTATGTAAGTTACGTGACGTATGTTATGATCCCAACCCTGGTTTTTATACATGAAGTAAAATACGTATTTTACTCACTTTACCCAATTTACCCCCCACCACAGAAAAAAAATCCATTGTGTAAAAAAAAAGAAACGTAAAATACCTAATAAAATACTGTCAAAAATTAAGTAAATTACCTAGATCTGCCCAGAGTAAATTACACGCCTATCTCTGGTAACTACGCATCGAAAACTGTTTGTTACGTTAGGCATAGAACCTTCTGCAAGATATTCGAAATACTGATTCAAAAGCGTCTGGAGTTCCTTGCAGAGAGCAACTCATGGATACCGAGAAGCCAGTTTGGTTTTAGAAGGGGCCGCTCTTCCATGGACTGTGTCTCCTGTGTTGTTATCGATATTCTTCAGGGTTTTGGCCAGTCGGAGGGCATTTTGTGAATTTCCTCACCACGAGGAGAACTTTGTACTTCTCGTCTGCAGATGATGCTCCTAGAGTTTGCGGAGTGGGTGTTCCTCAGGAGGGTGTCCTCTCTCCACTTTTGTTTAATCTTCACCTCAGGAGGCTTAATGATGTTCTTCCGGCGGATGTCAGGGCTTCAATGTACGCTGACGACCTGTTGCTGTACACGAGACATGGAGACCCTCACCGGGCGCTCAAACGCCTCGAGGGGGCGGTGGGCTCGCTGACTCCGTGGCTTCGTGATCTTGGCTTGTCCATCTCCATCCCCAAGTGCCAGCTGTGTTTCTTAACCATGTCTCGTGCTGGTTCTCGCGGCGTTGTTTTGGATGTTGATGGGTTCGAGATTCGCTGCCAGGACTCCCTCAAATATTTGGGGGTCATCCTGGATTCGCGCCTTTCCTGGACGCCTCACATTAAATACAATGTTGGCAGGGCTATGCGTGCGATTAGAGTGCTTAGGGCTCTGTCTAGGGTCTCCTGGGGGGGGGGGGGGGTCCCCTCTTTACTTCTTCTTGTTTATAGAGGGTTAGTTAGGGCATATCTGGAGTGGGGCTCCCCGTTGTTTGCGGGTGCGTGTAGGGCGTCCTAAGGGATTCTGGATAGAGCTCAGTATGAAGCTTTGTGCGTGGTTCTGGGCTGCATGCGCTCGACCCCTATTGCTGTACTCCTTTTTGAATCGAACGAGCTGCCACTGGGGCTGCGACCTTCTCTTTTGGGTGGCCGCTTCATTCTTAGAAATGCAGCCTCGAGGGGTGGCCTGCTAATTCCCAAGCTGTCCTTGCTGTTTGAGAGATCCCGAATCAGTCGATTTAGGATCAACCCGACGAGATGTGGTTTCCTGCTTGCTTATGAGAGTGTGCGGGGCTTACTGGGCATGTGCTTTCGTACGATTCGTCCCCTACACTTTGACTATGCGTGGTCTGATCTGATCATCCCCGTTGCGTTGGGCTTTGAGACTGGTCGTGAGGTAAAGGGTGCTGTGGAGCCTGCGGTGGAATTTGACAGCTTGGTTAGTGTTCGGTATCCACATTCCCTCCACTGTGGTGTTTACCGATTCTCTGTATGTTCTTTATCATCTACGCGACGGTTTCCTTTCTACTCGTACATCTCCATATGTGTATAAGATCCTCCATCTTCTATCTCTCATCCAGGAGCAGGACCGCGCGGTTGGTTTTGCATGGATCCCGTCCCACTCTGGGATCGTTGGTAATGAGCAGGCTGACTATTTGGCTAGGTCAGCCTCCCGACTGCCTTTTACTGTGGACTGTGGGATTCCTCTGGCTGATCTCTTCTCTGCTCTCGACCAGGACTACAGGACCTGGTGCCGTGTCTTGTGGCCTTACGCGGTTTCATTGCCTGGCCGTAGTGATTACTTTAACAGAGTATCTTTCAAAACCCCTAGACTATGGTTTACGGGTCACAGGTTCCCTAAGGGCTATATCAGTCTGGTCACGCGTCTGAGAACTGCACATATTTGTAGCAGTACTCATTTTGCTAGAATGGGATGGGATATAGATGTCGGTTGCGGCTGTGGCGCGGTGTTGAAGAGCCTTGCGCACTTGGTTGGTGAGTGCCCGATTTTATCGGAGGGCAGACCGAGGTCCTTTCGCTTTTTGGCGAAGCGATTCCCGGGGAGGCCCCCTGAACAGGTCGACCTGGGGGATTTGATTTTTGACCCGGATCCGGAGGCTGTTGGGGAGCTGGGGAGATTTCTTCGATCTGGAGATCTGGTCATTTAGGCCTGCTTAATGTACGTCTTGATTGCCTTTCCTCTGCCTTGGGATCTGATCGAATACCCTCTGTCCGCACACTCCTATCCTTATAGACAGCTAAGGCAGCTTAAGCTTGACTACTGGCTGGACTGCTGACTGTGGAACTTAACTTGCTTGCTTGCCATCATTGGTCGCTATTGTTTGCTGCTTGATGCTCTAACTGGACTTGGATATTTCTCATGTGGACCAATGTTATTAATTTGCACAGATATGGCCATTTGCTAAACTCAGCAAGAAGCCACAACCAAGAAGAAGAAGAATCTCTTATGAATTTTCTTTCCGCACCGGTCAGGCAGACAGAGGTATAAATGCACCATTAGTTTATGAAATGTCTACGCCGCAGCCCTACTGTAACTTAACATTTTGCATTTTAAACAAACATCCGATTCATTAATTAAATCATTTTATGCTTATTTACATGTGTACATGTACTTGTATTACTTTGCAATACTTTAAGGGTTATGTAGAGAGACTGAAACAAGATCAACAGGATTGAAACGTCGTCCATATTTTTTTTTAAAGTGCAAGTGGAACGCCACTCCCGGAACGTTCGAAACAATAAGTACATAAATGTGAATTTATACATTTGTATGTGCGTACTTCTAGCAACAGAAAAGTGCACGTTTACGGTGAAGTACATACGTTATAGAGTTTGGTCTCCTCAATATGTCTATCCTTCTTGGCCGCATCCCTGCCGCGGCCGCCACAGACACTGGTAGCAGTGATCCCAGAACGTGGGAGCTGGCGGCCCCCACCATAGATGCCTCGAGCTCATTGTGTCTTCCTCATTCAACCAACCTATGGCAGTCGAGCGCAGTGTGCTCAGATCTGATACCGACGCAGTCACAACTACAGAAGCAGCTCCTGTCAGTGAGATCGGAGTAGGGAAAGGCGGTGGCGCGCGCTGCCTCTCTTTCTTCCTCGTCGCTCTTGCACGTCAGAACGGCTCGTCCCACTTCTCCTTTTTCTCCTCGCTTCCTCCTTGCAATGCTATTTTTAGATTTCACGCTTTCGGTATTTCGGATATCGAGTCGAAATTGAGAATTGTATTTCTCTGGACTCCGCGCAAAAAAGGCGCGAAGCAGACGACAATTTCGAACTTTCAGTAAAATTTGATGCCAATAAATGTTCAATATTTAAATCAATATATAGTTTTATATTTAAATTTTCATACTTCTAATCAATTTAGTACATTTAAAACATTTTCAGTAAGAAAGATATATTCTATTAAGAAAAGATTAACATAAAATTCAAGTTTAAAATTTACATTCTCAGTTTTATGTTAGAAATATTTTCATTTTACATTTTTTTAGCCTAAGCATAGACTTTTCATTCAAAAAATGAAATGCTCTACAGAAAGGAAAAATTTTGTAATAGAAGTGGATAAATTAAAAAACTAAAATATATGTTCATTGCTATCTTCACATGAACATGTAAATATTTACCGATATCAAATTTTACATGGAAATTTTTGTTCGAAGT
The DNA here is from genome assembly GCA_030998225.1 of Diplolepis rosae. Classification (NCBI taxonomy): domain Eukaryota; kingdom Metazoa; phylum Arthropoda; class Insecta; order Hymenoptera; family Diplolepididae; genus Diplolepis; species Diplolepis rosae. The sequence goes on along the minus strand of JAPYXD010000723.1, from coordinate 18,431,272 downwards.
GTTGAAATCTTGTTACAATTTGACAAGATCATATGGACGAGTTCAATCTTTTAAATGAAATATTTTATAATTTTTAATTTGTCTGCTCATCTGAAATCCTGTCAAGATTTGAACAGTAAACAAAAAAATTTCCAATGGAATTCAATTTCATTAAATGCTTAAAGTTGTAAATGAAGATTTTCATTACAAAAGTTTGACGCTTTGTAATTATCATTGTAAATGACTACGTGATTTTAAATGTAATTCAGCTCTGTAGAACATTTTTATATTTGGAATTCAAAATCTGTGCTTAGGCCACAAAAAAGGAAGATAAAAATTCTTCAAATTTCACAATAACATTATTTTTCAATTACTTAAACCTTTCTTCAATTTTGCGAATTCTTCTTGAGGTTTATTTTAGGTGAGTGACTATTTCTTTTTTTAATGAAAAACATTTGTAATTCTAAATATTCAATTTTTGAAATAGAAATATTAACTAAAAGATTTTCAAGTTCTGGGAATCAACTGCTTTAATAATACAATTTTTCTTCTCTGTAAAGCATCTCAATTTTCAAATTAAAAGTCTCCACAAAGGTTAAAAAAACTTAAGGTGATAATACTTTTATTTAAAAATTTTAAATACAGATTTCAAAATCAAAACTTATTTGCCTAAAATAAACGTCTTAAAGATCTTGTAGAAATAAAGTGAGATTTGAATACTTCAAAAATAAATTTTCAGTAATATGTTGAACTTAATAAATGTTCAAAGCTTAAATCAGGATATCAATTGACAAATGTTTACTTGTGTAAATTGACGTTAAAAATTTTTTAATTGATGTTTTCACTTAAACCGTCAAACATTCATTAATTTAAAATTTTACTCAAAATTTTATCTTACAGCGTTCCAATCTTTCCACAATTTTACAAAATCTTATAAATCTTTATTTTACAGGCAAATGTTTTTTAAAATATTCGAAAAATAAGTGCAATTATTTAAATTAAATATTTCGTAAAATTTTAAATATTGCTGATTTTACAAAATTGTTGAGAGATTTGAACACTGATTAAAGAATATTGTAATGCAATTATAAGTCAATAAATGCTTAAAGATTTATCTCAAGTTTCTCAGGTCCAAAATAAAATATTTTGCACTAGATTTGAATTTAAATTTTAACCTGATTTTATGTGGCCTAAGCACAGATTTTTATATCAAAAAATTAAATGCTGTACAAAATTGAAGTATTTTCTGAATCAAGTGGTTGATTTATAAAACTTAAAAATGTTGTAATTAATATCTTCATATAAAACTTTAAGCATTTATTCACCTTAAATTTAATTGAAAAATTCTATATTTAGTGCTCAAACCTTCCTAAAAATTCGCAAGAATAGGAAATTTAAAAATGACAAAGTATTTCATTTAAAAAATCACTATCGCTTTCTTGATATTTGGAAAAACATTTGCCTGAAAATTATCCATAAGATTTTCTTAAGTCGTAACAAGATTTTTTGTAGATCATCTCATGTTTTCAATGAAAAGTCTGTGCTTAGGCTACAAATATGTAAGATGAAAATATTTCTAACATAAAACTGAGAATGTAAATTTTAAACTTGAATTTTATGTTTATCTCTTCTTAATAGAAAATAACTCTCTAATTAAAATTTTTTAAATATTCGAAAATGGTAAGAAGTATTGAAATTTGAAACTTCTGATTTAAGCTTTGATTTGAAAAGATAAAAAATTTTTCATTTTTTATATTGATTTAAATTTAAATTATTTATTGACATCAAATTTCACGGAAATTTTATTCTTAAAGAGTTCAAATCCTTATAAAATCTTACAGGGTACTTTAGATGTTTATTTCGGGCAGATTGTCCTCAAAATATCGACAAAAAGAAGCGTTATTTCTCTAACTACATATATCTTAAATTTAAAACCACGAATTTCACAAATAAATTAATGATGTAATATAGAAAATTCTAAAACTGCAATAATTTGAAAAGTTTTGAAGCAATCGAATTTAACTTTGAGCAAAAAGGCACACAAACAAAAAATTGTAAACTGAAAAATAAAATATTTGAAGCAAAATAAACAAAAATGGCTATGCAAATTATTACACTCAATACTAATAAAATACAAGAGTAAACATTGCGCACGACTAAATTAACTATTCCGTGGAAAATTTACGTAAATTAAGAAGCTACAAAATGTGTTCATTGATATCTTCATATGAATATATGAATATTTATTGATTTCAAATTTTACACAGCAGCGAAGTGTAAAATTTTACGAAATATTTAATTTAAATAATTGCACTTATTTTTCTAATATTTTAAAAAACACTTGCCTATGAAATAAAGATTTATAAGATTTTGTAAGATTAATAAATTTTGGCCTGTTTTTATCATGAATTTATGAATGTGGAGTTTAAACCGTACTTTAATGTGTCTTATTTTTTAAATAAAATATTTTTTCACGTAATTTTCAAATTGGAAGAGTCAATTTACACAAGTAAACATTTGTCAACTGATATCCTGATTTAAGCTTTGAACATTTATTAAGTTCAACATATTACTGAAAATTTATTTTTGAAGTATTCAAATCTCACTTTATTTCTACAAGATCTTTAAGACGTTTATTTTAGGCAAATAAGAATTGATTTTGAAATCTGTATTTAAAATTTTTAAATAAAAGTATTATCACCTTAAGTTTTTTAAACCTTTGTGGAGACTTTTAATTTGAAAATTGAGATGCTTTACAGAGAAGAAAAATTGTATTATTAAAGCAGTTGATTCCCAGAACTTGAAAATCTTTTAGTTAATATTTCTATTTCAAAAATTGAATATTTAGAATTACAAATGTTTTTCATTAAAAAAAGAAATAGTCACTCACCTGAAATAAACCTCGAGAAGAATTCGCAAAATTGAAGAAAGGTTTAAATAATTGAAAAATAATGTTATTGTGAAATTTAAAGTCGTCTCATATTTAAACTTACAATACGATAAATCATTTATTGAAAAATTTGTAACTTTGTCAATAAAAGCGTTATTCGTACATTTAAAAAATATTGAAACAGAGAATTATTTTTTAAGTATTTTCCATTAAGAAGAGATAAATATATGACATAATATGTTTTAAATCTACATTTTTAGTTTTATGGTGAAAGAATTTTTATCTTCCTTTTTTTGTGGCCTAAGCACAGATTTTGAATTCCAAATATAAAAATGTTCTACAGAGCTGAATTACATTTAAAATCACGTAGTCATTTACAATGATAATTACAAAGCTTCAAACTTTTGTAATGAAAATCTTCATTTACAACTTTAAGCATTTAATGACATTGAATTCCATTGGAAATTTTTTTGTTTACTGTTCAAATCTTGACAGGATTTCAGATGAGCAGACAAATTAAAAATTATAAAATATTTCATTTAAAAGATTGAACTCGTCCATATGATCTTGTCAAATTGTAACAAGATTTCAACACTTCGAACAAAAATTTCCATGTAAAATTTGATATCGGTAAATATTTACATGTTCATGTGAAGATAGCAATGAACATATATTTTAGTTTTTTAATTTATCCACTTCTATTACAAAATTTTTCCTTTTCTGTAGAGCATTTCATTTTTTTGAATGAAAAGTCTATGCTTAGGCTAAAAAAATGTAAAATGAAAATATTTCTAACATAAAACTGAGAATGTAAATTTTAAACTTGAATTTTATGTTAATCTTTTCTTAATAGAATATATCTTTCTTACTGAAAATGTTTTAAATGTACTAAATTGATTAGAAGTATGAAAATTTAAATATAAAACTATATATTGATTTAAATATTGAACATTTATTGGCATCAAATTTTACTGAAAGTTCGAAATTGTCGTCTGCTTCGCGCCTTTTTTGCGCGGAGTCCAGAGAAATACAATTCTCAATTTCGACTCGATATCCGAAATACCGACAGCGCGAAATCTAAAAATAGCATTGCAAGGAGGAAGCGAGGAGAAAAAGGAGAAGTGGGACGAGCCGTTCTGACGTGCAAGAGCGACGAGGAAGAAAGAGAGGCAGCGCGCGCCACCGCCTTTCCCTACTCCGATCTCACTGACAGGAGCCAGTGATCCCAGATCGTGGGAGCTGGCGGCCCCCACCACGCTCCCATGTGGGAGCGCACACAATCAAGCGCGCCGTGTCGGTGTGTCCCCACTTCCTCGCTTCGATTTCACGCTCTCGTCTGTTGAGCCAAGATCGAAAATTATGTTTCTGTCGACTTCGTGTCAAAGTGGCGCGAAGCAGACGACAAATTTAAAATCACTAAATATATAATTTAAAATATTACCTTTCTTTCTTTGATATTTCCAAAAACATTCACTTAAAATGAATATCTAAACATTTTATTTTAAATTTTAGGATGATTTAAAGACTCAAAAGATGGTTTTCTATTGAAATTTAAACTCAATAAATTTTCAGTTTCAAAACAAAATATCAATTTCAATATTTTTTAGCTGTGCAAATCAAATAGTTCAATTAGAAAATTATGTAGAGAATATTATATATTAAGGAATGGTAAAATATGATATTGTAGTTTAAAAAATAAAATATTAAAATACTTAAGTAATACATAAATTATATCTAGTTATACACTCGAAATTATACAGTAGAGTTTCTTCTCTGGTATAGGCAACATTAAAAAAAATTTCATTCAAATAAATAAATTAATATATAAATATATAAATTTAAATAAATAAATATAAATTTCATTATAAAACTGTGAATAAAAGGTTTCAATATTCAAAAAAACTAAAATTACATCTAAATTTGCATACGAAATTAGACTTTACGATTTCTCTTAAATAAAATACAAATATGAAATATTTATTTTTTAATGAAATAGTTTTAAAAAATGTTATAGTACGTGAATCAACTATATCAATTAAAAAATTAAGTGGAAAATATTTGATTTAAAAAAAAAAAGAAATTAAGGTTAAAAATCTACATTCCTAATTACATGGTGATAGTAGATAAAAATTCTATACGATGTTGTTAATAATTGGCTTTAGGGTTCAAAAATGATAACTCAGGAAGTCACATACTTTCAAACATTTCGACTCTAATATGAATCCTCATCAGTGATCTTTATTTCTAAAATTTTAAAACAGTGGATAAAATATTACACATATGAGCTCTATTTTGGAATAAACTTTGGTAATGTAAAAAATGTAAAATATCGTGAGAAAATTTACATAAAATTGTACAGAAAACATCGGTAAATTATCTAAAAACTTCCTTAAGAATAACAATAAAATTCTAGCACATAACTCTAATGTAAATCAACTAAAAAACTAGTATATATTAGTGTCTAAATTCTACTGAAGATATAGATGCAAGTACATATGTAGTATAAAATTACAAAGGATTATTTATGAAAATTAGCTTAGAATTGCTAATACAAATTCTACACTGTTAGAATTTTCTAACGCGATTTCCCAGAACATGTGAGTGGAGTTTTATTCAGCTACAGCCTCCTAAAATTTAGACAGAATTTCAGGAAATTCTGTTACTTTTTAGTCAATTTATGAAAAAAATTTTTTATTAAACTTCACTTCCAAAGTGTTGAATATTCTGTATATTTTCCCCTGGAATTACTGATACTTGTAATAGGAATAATTTTGCGTTTTGGTAACTGAAGTTCAATGCACTTACATGCACCTGAAAATTCATCCACATGCAACTGAAACTCAGTTACAGTTACGCAATTTTATGATAATTTTATAAAAGTTCTGCTACAGTTTGGTAGTTTTTAAGATACATTTTTTGAAAATTCAGTTGAGCTTCATAATATTAAGAAAACTTTTCTTTATATATATATAAAAATTCAGTACATTTTTTCCAATTTCAAGTTCTCATTTTACGTTTTAGTGGCTTATATGCATAGACTTTTTAATGAGAAAAAAGAAATGCTTTACACAAAGGCAAAATTTTCTAATTGATGCAGTTGATCAAATTTTTAAACCCGAAACATGTTTTAATTAATATCTTGATTTAAATCTTCAAATATTTATTGACTTTAAATTTTACTGAGAATTTTCCAAGAATTTCACATAATCTCAAAAATGTTTTTATTAGGCGAATGTTTTTACAAATATCAATAAAATTCCATAGTCAATAAATGTTTAAAATTTCAAGTTAAGGTATTGATTGGAAATTCAGTAGCTTTGTTAGTTAACTATTTTAATCAGAAAATTTTTCATTTTCTAAAAATGTATCTTAAAAACTACCAAACTGTAACACAATTTTTATAAATTTATCATAAAATTCCGTAACTGTAACTGAGTTTCAGTTGCATGTGGATGAATTTTCAGGTGCATGTAAGTGCATTGAACTTCAGTTACCAAAACGCAAAATTATTCCTATTACAAGTATCAGTAATTCCAGGGGAAAATATACAGAATATTCAACACTTTGGAAGTGAAGTTTAATAAAAAAATTTTTTTTCATAAATTGACTAAAAAGTAACAGAATTTCCTGAAATTCTGTCTAAATTTTAGGAGGCTGTAGCTGAATAAAACTCCACTCACATGTTCTGGGAAATCGCGTTAGAAAATTCTAACAGTGTAGAATTTGTATTAGCAATTCTAAGCTAATTTTCATAAATAATCCTTTGTAATTTTATACTACATATGTACTTGCATCTATATCTTCAGTAGAATTTAGACACTAATATATACTAGTTTTTTAGTTGATTTACATTAGAGTTATGTGCTAGAATTTTATTGTTATTCTTAAGGAAGTTTTTAGATAATTTACCGATGTTTTCTGTACAATTTTATGTAAATTTTCTCACGATATTTTACATTTTTTACATTACCAAAGTTTATTCCAAAATAGAGCTCATATGTGTAATATTTTATCCACTGTTTTAAAATTTTAGAAATAAAGATCACTGATGAGGATTCATATTAGAGTCGAAAATGTTTGAAAGTATGTGACTTCCTGAGTTATCATTTTTGAACCCTAAAGCCAATTATTAACAACATCGTATAGAATTTTTATCTACTATCACCATGTAATTAGGAATGTAGATTTTTAACCTTAATTTCTTTTTTTTTTAAATCAAATATTTTCCACTTAATTTTTTAATTGATATAGTTGATTCACGTACTATAACATTTTTTAAAACTATTTCATTAAAAAATAAATATTTCATATTTGTATTTTATATAAGAGAAATCGTAGTGTAATTTCGTATGCAAATTTAAATGTAATTTTAGTTTTCTTGAATATTGAAACCTTTTATTCGCGGTTTTATAATCAAATTTATATTTATTTATTTAAATTTATATATTTATATATTAATTTATTTATTTGAATGAAATTTTTTTTAATGTTGCCTATACCAGAGAAGAAACTCTACTGTATAATTTCGAGTGTATAACTAGATATAATTTATGTATTACTTAAGTATTTTAATATTTTATTTTTTAACTACAATATCATATTTTACCATTCCTTAATATATAATATTCTCTACATAATTTTCTAATTGAACTATTTGATTTGCACAGCTAAAAAATATTGAAATTGATATTTTGTTTTGAAACTGAAAATTTATTGAGTTTAAATTTCAATAGAAAACCATCTTTTGAGTCTTTAAATCATCCTAAAATTTAAAATAAAATGTTTAGATATTCATTTTAAGTGAATGTTTTTGGAAATATCAAAGAAAGAAAGGTAATATTTTAAATTATATATTTAGTGATTTTAAATTTGTCGTCTGCTTCGCGCCACTTTGACACGAAGTCGACAGAGACATAATTTTCGATCTTGGCTCAACAGCCGAAAGCCTGAAATCGAAGCGAGGAAGTGGGGACACACCGACACAGAGCGCTTGATTGTGTGTACTCCCACATGGGAGCGTGGTGGGGGCCGCCAGCTCCCACGTTCTGGGATCACTGACAGGAGGTGCTTCTGCAGTTGTGACTGCGTCGGTATCAGATCTGAGCACACTGCTGACTGGTAGTCTGATAATGACTGATTGAATCACTGATCGTCAGTGACCATCTGCCATCAGTGACCGTCAGCGTACAGACTGTACTCATCACTGCTCGTCGTCATGTACTCACCATGCTTTTTACAATCACTGCTATAAACCACTTTAACCTCAAAAGACATGATTCCAGTTAAAAGATGTGTTGCAGAGGTTTTAATGCGAAGAAACTCACTTTTCAATACGTTACTAAAAAGGTAAGTTTGTTATTTCGTCATTTTTCACACTCTTATTGAGGAAAATAATTTAGAAAGCTTGGTAATGATATAATACTTTTAAACAGTGATCATTTTTAATTTTCTACACTTACTGCACGGCAAGATTCATAAATAGCCTCTTTTCCTAAAGTTTGCTTACGCATCTACATATAGATATTATTTAATGTATAGGTTATTTTCAATAAACTCTAGGCGGACAGGTATACATTTACGAACTTTCTGTACGTTCTTGAAGAAAAATTGCTTCTAAAGAAGTATTTGATTTTCTGGCTTATCTGCTTTTTTAAAATTAATTTCTTGATAGTATTTTATTTGTGTGCATTCACTCTATGTCATGATTATTAAAAAAATTAAAATGAATTCAATATGTAATATTAGACTATTTATTGAGTTTAAATAATACGATTAATAATTAAGGTCTCTGAAAAAATGTGCTCATATTTTTTAATTCCTCAGGTCATTAGGTCCAGCTTTTTCGGTTGCGCAAAGTCGAGGAAAAAGCAACAATGGTAATGAAAACCTTAACACACTTTTTAAACCAGTTCCTGTAAAACCAAACCCAGATGACATCAACGTTGGTGTGGAACTTACTGGTGCCCTTGTTAAGCATGATATTCGGAATATTTTGGACAAATTCTGTGAATTAAAAGAAATCAAGACACTCTCTTCAGAATATGGGCTAGATAGTAAGTGTGATAATCAATTATTCAATTCTTACATACATTTTTTTCACATCCTTGCAAAATAATAAGAAGCTTTAGAATCTTCAGTTATAAACAGAGTCTGCATTTAAATGATTTAATTCAAAATTAATTTGTATATTTAAACACTTGATCATCTTTTAATGTTTACAGACTATCTTCAACGTCAGGCTTACGAGAGCTTTCGACAATACTGTTTACAAACTGCAACATTACCAGTAGATTTGCACGTAATCTTGAGCGATATTCTTCAAGGAGGAGCACACATTACAGATCTATTCCCATATTTCCTACAACATGCTAAACAAATTTTCCCTCATATCGACTGTCTTGATGATCTTAAAAAGATCAGCGATCTTCGAACTCCCATAAACTGGTTAAAATTTAAGATGATAAAAATTATTTCTTGTGATTATATGTATATTGACTAAATAAAAAACTATTTTTTCCATTGCAGGTATCCAAACGCTAGGCAAAAAAAGAGAAAGGTTATTTTTCATGCTGGTCCGACGAATAGTGGAAAAACTTATCATGCCCTCAAAAGATTTATGAGTGCATCTTCTGGAGTCTACTGTGGGCCTTTAAAATTATTAGCAGTTGAAGTTTTTCATAAAAGTAACGAAAATGTATGCGTTCAATTTATTAAGATTTTATTTGTATAGTATAAGATCCACTTAATTTTTTCAACGAACGAATCAGGAAAAACTCAAATTATGAAAGTTATAATTAAAATTAATGTTACAGGGGACTCTGTGCGATTTAATAACAGGAGAGGACAGAAGATTCGCTAGTAACGAGAATGAACCTGCGAATCACGTAGCATGTACAGTAGAAATGGTTAACGTCAATGTATCATGTAGGAGGAAATTTAATTATTAACCTATCTTCATTTTATTTTACTGAGATTTTTAATTAAACATTAAATTTTCAAATTTCCAGACGAAGTAGCTGTAATAGACGAAATTCAATTAATGAAAGATTACGGAAGGGGTTGGGCTTGGACAAGAGCACTTCTTGGTGTGTGTGCTGATGAAATTCACGTTTGCGGCGAAGCCGGAGCAATTGGCCTGGTGCATAATAATTTTTTTCAGTCAATTAATTAAAAGTTCGAAAATAATAAATGTATTTAATGTTATAAATTTGAATTTTTCTAGGTACAAGAACTGTGCAAGGCGACTTCGGATACTTTCGAAGTTTGTAATTATGAGCGCTTAACAGAACTAAAAGTAGAAAGAAACGCCCTGATGTCTCTCAAAAATGTATTGCCAGGTGATTGTATAGTATGCTTCAGTAAAAACGACATTTATAATGTTTCTCGAGCAATTGAATCCAGTGGAAGAGAAGTAGCTGTAATATATGGAAGCTTACCTCCAGGAACAAAACTTGCACAAGCAGCAAAATTCAATGACCCAAATCATACTTGTAAAATATTAGTTGCTACAGATGCTATTGGAATGGGTTTAAATTTGTAAGCTTTCGAATTTTTCTTTGTTTTTTATGTTTATTTTTTTATGAACTAGAATCTCTTGATTTTTTGTAGTTATTTAAACAAATTTTTTATTCTGTTTTAGGCACATACGTAGAGTAATTTTTTACTCCATGGTCAAACCGATAGTAAATGATAAAGGAGAAAGAGAAATGGATACTATTAGCGTCTCCTCTGCTTTGCAAATTGCAGGACGTGCTGGTCGATATGGAACTCAATGGGAGACAGTAATTTTTCCTTATTTCTTCAATTCTTTCATTTTATTTCATATAATATCGTTTCAATTTTTCAGGGTTATGTTACGACTTTCAATTCAGAAGACTTACCTGTTTTAAGAAATCTAATGTCGCAAACTCCAGAACCAATAAAACAGGCTGGCTTGCATCCAACTGCAGATCAGATAGAAATGTACGCGTATCATTTACCTGATGCGCCTCTTTCTAATTTAATGGTATAGTTTTCTATTTTTATTGATTTGTTTCATTTTATGGTGATAAATAATACTTAAAATATTTAATAATTTCAGAATATCTTTATATCTTTGTGTACAGTAGACGACTCGCTATATTTTATGTGCGATATGCAAGATTTTAAGTTTCTCGCTGATATGATTCAGCATGTAAATCTTCCATTACGTGCACGATATGTCTTTTGTTGTGCGCCCATCAATAAAAAGTTACCACTCGTTTGTTCCATGTTTTTAAAGGTAATAGTTCATAAACTATATTGAAAATGATTAGAAATAACAATTTTTCAATATTTTACCAATCTTCCATTTAAATTTTACAGTACGCACGGCAATACAGTAGAAATGAAGTAATCACGGCAAAGTGGGTGTGCCAGAATATTGGCTGGCCATTACAGACACCCAAGAATATTCAAGATTTGATGAATTTGGAAGCCATATTTGACGTGTTAGATCTTTACCTTTGGCTCAGGTAATTTAAAAATGAAAAATAGTTTTAAGGCTATGGATCAACGTGATCACGTGACCAAATTCCTGTAAAAGTCCGTGTAAGATCATTTTTTTATTTTACAAAGTATCTCCCTGAAAATTTGGAAAATACTGCAGAACACGATAGATAACGTCTGTCAACTTCGTTTGAGTGAAAATTTTGCAAAAAATTTTACAGTTAACTGTAATTGTCGAAAAGTTTTCGAATTTTTAAAAAAATTTTATTAAAAAGATGTTAATAGACGTGCTTTATTGTGTTTTGTTACGTTTCCTAAATTTTCAGAAAGATATTTTGTAAATTTAAAAAGTTCTATTACATGAACGAATAAATGTACAATTGAGTCACATGGTCTGATTGATCCATAGCCTTAAAAAACCATCGAGGAGATTTCTTAAAATATTTTTCAATAATTTAACTTTTTATTACTTTCACAGTTATCGTTTCCCAGATTTATTTCACGATGCAGTTTTAATAAGACAAATGCAAGCGGAATTGGACATTATTATCCAGAATTGTATCATTGTCTTAACAAACTTACTGAATAACTCTGAAGATGGTAAACATTAACTAGTAATTTATAAAATTTCATTATAAACTAAATTTTTTTATTAAAAATATTATTTGTTATAGGAGTAGTAAGCAGTTCACCGGAAATAGTCAACTTCACGGCAGGTATTAAAATTATTATTATTTCTTCCATTTCTAAGAAAGACATCAAATAATAAATTATTCTTTTTTCTTCAAAGGAAAAGTATCAGAAAAATTATTGGCTCAGGGTCGCATAACGTTAGACATGCTTGAACAGCTGCACAAGGAATGGGCATCAGTAAGAATAAATTAAAGTTAAAAATGATTAAAAGTGTCAATAACTTGATTCAAATTTTTCAAATTTTTTAGAAGAACGAGAAAGCTGAGAAAACGCCGATAAAAAATACAAAGGAAATGAACAAAACTTCAGAGACGACAATAACAAAGAAGAAAGGAAGACCAAAAAAGTCTTAAGTAGTAGTCTTACTTTTTTAATTATTTTGAACATAGAATGAATTATACATAAATAAAGAAATCCTCACGATACAAAATTATCTTCTGTAACAAACTTAAGCATATTAATAATATAATATATTCTTTGTAAGAATATCCTATTTTGACTTTCCCGATTTTTATTCTTCGTTGAAGCACTGAAAAGGTTTGATGCTTCGTTGAAAGGTGTTGTAAAATTCTTGATCGTTTTTAATTTTTTTTAAATATTGTGTGATAGTAAGTATTGGTGGGAGATTCATGTACTTATTTTGAAGTATATATTTATACACCACGGGAGATTCTATGTAAAGAAGAAGACTGAGAAAAATCCATGTCTGAGAAAAAAGAGGCACATTTTCATCACCTTGAGAGTTATGTTTAAAGCACTCTTTTATCATAATCTTTTGTATTTTTGGAAGGTTCAGAAGATCCAAAGCATCGACCAGCAAACTAATTGTTTTAGGAGATAAGGAAAGGAGTCGATCTTTGCAGATCGTAAATTTTGTATTCTCTTTCACAGATTCTTCGAAAATGTTGATCCTTTCGACAAGTTGTGATTTGCAATTCAAAGATGTGTTCTTTGTATTCCCGTGTTTTCGGCCTTTCGAACTGAGAAAAGCACACTTCGAACATTTAGATAACCCGTTGTTAATGATTAAAGAACAAAAGGAATGTCGCCAATTTGAACCTTCCCAAATGGCTTCTTTAATGTGCTTTCTTAGAATTTTTGTCGCTGGATTCCCTAGAAAAAGATGAGTTATTAAATACAAAATCACTACTTTCGAAGATTTGAATTTAAAATTCTTCAACACTAAAAAAATGTATTGCATTTAATAATTACCTTCGCAAACGCGTCTCTTGTCAAATTCACTGATAATATCTTCGACATCCATCAAGGTATGCACATTCAAATTTCTGTTTTCTTTGATGAGATTATGCATAAATGCATCAATTTCTGTATTCCCTACACTGCAGTGTAAAACCATGTCGCTTTTCACAAAAACCTGTTTTTCAAGAAAAGGCATTCCACTTTTACTAATGTTCATAAAAAAATATACTATAGTAGTCCACTGCCCTTTGGACATCATCAACGAAGACCAGCCTTTGGGTAATATAACTTCCGTATAAATTTCTAAAAGATCTTCGAAAAGCATCGTTTCACTATCTGATATTTTGGAACTAGTATTTTGTTCATCGAAATCCATTAATTGGTCATCGATAAATTGCACTATTTCTGTATTAGACTTTATGTTGACCTGTCTTTCTTTTTCAGAATCACTCAAATCACTACCAGTCTCCCAATTTTCGTTTGCTCGATTATTTTGATTGTCTACGAAAAGTTTTGGTACCATTAGGGACTTATTTTCTTCTCTAGGATTGTAATTTGCCTGAAATTTCTTTTTTTGAGAATGTTCTGAAACAGTATTTTCAAAACAATTTCGAGAGTCTTGGTCTTCTAAATCTGTCTCTTTGAGTATTATTTCATCAACATATTCTTTCTTTATTATTTTATTTATATCTTCTCGAGGAATAGAAAATTTTTCTTCGGTTCTATCTGGTGCCGGTGATAAAGGGTCAGAATTAGGAGAAACGCTTCTGTTCACTTCGCATTCGCTGTCGCTTTCTAAAAATTGGGGATCTTTATCATTTGGATCGATTCCAATTTTTGGAACGGCACCTGGTCTTAATCTGAATTTTTTGTATTTAATCTGTAATGAAAAATGTATGTGTAAAGATTTAAATTAACACACTAATTTTATTGTTAAATAATGATTATTTATTGAATTTCTAGGTGATGAATAATAAATACTTACAGTGATAACATGAGGAGGAACTCCACTAAACCAATGTGTAATAATATCGGTTGAATAGAAGTGTTTACTACAAACATAAGTATCGTCTTTTACTACATAATTTTCAATTCCAATAACATCTTGCCACAACTTCCGTGTTTCTGGATCTTTTGGAGCAGAAAAAAAACTATTGCTATTCTTGTAATTGGTTTCCTTACAGATCACACATTTACGAGTCATTATCCTTTTTTAAAACTTTTTCATATAAATCAAAAAAACGTTTTATTATAAAAGAGAATCACAGATCAACATCGAATAAATTATGGTGCTTATTATATACTGAAAATGTGGATCAGGTGTTATATCTTTTCACACTTTTCGCCAATTTTTAGGTTAAGTTAATTGGTTTTATTTCGTTCATCTTTAATTAAAAATATAGGAATGTTCAGTTCTTAAATGTACATGCATATAAAAGAATGCATTAGCACATTTGGTTTCATTGAAATGTCATAGAAATTTAAAAAAGTACGTATTTCTTTCATGCGTTTGTGCATGAGAAATAGACATAAGGAGACCAAACTAATGTACACAGTGCGGCCACTACCATGCATTTTAGGAGGGTACTTAAAAAAGTGAAAATGAACATCAGCGCCGTCAAGTTTTGATAGCAACAACTAATATCAATGCAAACGAAACCCCCGTCCCCCCATACCCGGCGTATTCTAAAGAGCGGAAAATTTTGAAAAATATTGTATGAAATCCATTTCATAAATTTAAATGATTTAAAGTTGAAAATAATTTGTGAAAGAATAAAAATACAACAAGAATTTTTAAATATGAATCACAATGAACAGTTAAATACTGTACTATTACACGGAGAAAAGTATTTGAAGTAATTTTACTCAACTCTGTCGATTAAACTTGGGACTTAAGGATATTTGAACATTTATTAAATCCTAGTCGGGTAAAATGAATTTGATAAATACCTAATTCACCCAAAGTGAATATCAATAAGCGTTACATAGGAAATAGTAAGGAGTTGAGTAAAACGTTGTCGACGACAGGGCATCACAATGCGTCAGTGGGTTAACCTGAAATGTATAAGTATATCACAACCGCTTGAGGTACTTCAAAGCCAGTGTGCTCAGATCTGATACCGACGCAGTCACAACTACAGAAGCAGCTCCTGTCAGTGAGATCGGAGTAGGGAAAGGCGGTGGCGCGCGCTGCCTCTCTTTCTTCCTCGTCGCTCTTGCACGTCAGAACGGCTCGTCCCACTTCTCCTTTTTCTCCTCGCTTCCTCCTTGCAATGCTATTTTTAGATTTCACGCTTTCGGTATTTCGGATATCGAGTCGAAATTGAGAATTGTATTTCTCTGGACTCCGCGCAAAAAAGGCGCGAAGCAGACGACAATTTCGAACTTTCAGTAAAATTTGATGCCAATAAATGTTCAATATTTAAATCAATATATAGTTTTATATTTAAATTTTCATACTTCTAATCAATTTAGTACATTTAAAACATTTTCAGTAAGAAAGATATATTCTATTAAGAAAAGATTAACATAAAATTCAAGTTTAAAATTTACATTCTCAGTTTTATGTTAGAAATATTTTCATTTTACATTTTTTTAGCCTAAGCATAGACTTTTCATTCAAAAAATGAAATGCTCTACAGAAAGGAAAAATTTTGTAATAGAAGTGGATAAATTAAAAAACTAAAATATATGTTCATTGCTATCTTCACATGAACATGTAAATATTTACCGATATCAAATTTTACATGGAAATTTTTGTTCGAAGTGTTGAAATCTTGTTACAATTTGACAAGATCATATGGACGAGTTCAATCTTTTAAATGAAATATTTTATAATTTTTAATTTGTCTGCTCATCTGAAATCCTGTCAAGATTTGAACAGTAAACAAAAAAATTTCCAATGGAATTCAATTTCATTAAATGCTTAAAGTTGTAAATGAAGATTTTCATTACAAAAGTTTGAAGCTTTGTAATTATCATTGTAAATGACTACGTGATTTTAAATGTAATTCAGCTCTGTAGAACATTTTTATATTTGGAATTCAAAATCTGTGCTTAGGCCACAAAAAAGGAAGATAAAAATTCTTCAAATTTCACAATAACATTATTTTTCAATTACTTAAACCTTTCTTCAATTTTGCGAATTCTTCTTGAGGTTTATTTTAGGTGAGTGACTATTTCTTTTTTTAATGAAAAACATTTGTAATTCTAAATATTCAATTTTTGAAATAGAAATATTAACTAAAAGATTTTCAAGTTCTGGGAATCAACTGCTTTAATAATACAATTTTTCTTCTCTGTAAAGCATCTCAATTTTCAAATTAAAAGTCTCCACAAAGGTTAAAAAAACTTAAGGTGATAATACTTTTATTTAAAAATTTTAAATACAGATTTCAAAATCAAAACTTATTTGCCTAAAATAAACGTCTTAAAGATCTTGTAGAAATAAAGTGAGATTTGAATACTTCAAAAAATAAATTTTCAGTAATATGTTGAACTTAATAAATGTTCAAAGCTTAAATCAGGATATCAATTGACAAATGTTTACTTGTGTAAATTGACGTTAAAAATTTTTTAATTGATGTTTTCACTTAAACCGTCAAACATTCATTAATTTAAAATTTTACTCAAAATTTTATCTTACAGCGTTCCAATCTTTCCACAATTTTACAAAATCTTATAAATCTTTATTTTACAGGCAAATGTTTTTTAAAATATTCGAAAAATAAGTGCAATTATTTAAATTAAATATTTCGTAAAATTTTAAATATTGATGATTTTACAAAATTGTTGAGAGATTTGAACACTGATTAAAGAATATTGTAATGCAATTATAAGTCAATAAATGCTTAAAGATTTATCTCAAGTTTCTCAGGTCCAAAATAAAATATTTTGCACTAGATTTGAATTTAAATTTTAACCTGATTTTATGTGGCCTAAGCACAGATTTTTATATCAAAAAATTAAATGCTGTACAAAATTGAAGTATTTTCTGAATCAAGTGGTTGATTTATAAAACTTAAAAATGTTGTAATTAATATCTTCATATAAAACTTTAAGCATTTATTCACCTTAAATTTAATTGAAAAATTCTATATTTAGTGCTCAAACCTTCCTAAAAATTCGCAAGAATAGGAAATTTAAAAATGACAAAGTATTTCATTTAAAAAATCACTATCGCTTTCTTGATATTTGGAAAAACATTTGCCTGAAAATTATCCATAAGATTTTCTTAAGTCGTAACAAGATTTTTTGTAGATCATCTCATGTTTTCAATGAAAAGTCTGTGCTTAGGCTACAAATATGTAAGATGAAAATATTTCTAACATAAAACTGAGAATGTAAATTTTAAACTTGAATTTTATGTTTATCTCTTCTTAATAGAAAATAACTCTCTAATTAAAATTTTTTAAATATTCGAAAATGGTAAGAAGTATTGAAATTTGAAACTTCTGATTTAAGCTTTGATTTGAAAAGATAAAAAATTTTTCATTTTTTATATTGATTTAAATTTAAATTATTTATTGACATCAAATTTCACGGAAATTTTATTCTTAAAGAGTTCAAATCCTTATAAAATCTTACAGGGTACTTTAGATGTTTATTTCGGGCAGATTGTCCTCAAAATATCGACAAAAAGAAGCGTTATTTCTCTAACTACATATATCTTAAATTTAAAACCACGAATTTCACAAATAAATTAATGATGTAATATAGAAAATTCTAAAACTGCAATAATTTGAAAAGTTTTGAAGCAATCGAATTTAACTTTGAGCAAAAAGGCACACAAACAAAAAATTGTAAACTGAAAAATAAAATATTTGAAGCAAAATAAACAAAAATGGCTATGCAAATTATTACACTCAATACTAATAAAATACAAGAGTAAACATTGCGCACGACTAAATTAACTATTCCGTGGAAAATTTACGTAAATTAAGAAGCTACAAAATGTGTTCATTGATATCTTCATATGAATATATGAATATTTATTGATTTCAAATTTTACACAGCAGCGAAGTGTAAAATTTTACGAAATATTTAATTTAAATAATTGCACTTATTTTTCTAATATTTTAAAAAACACTTGCCTATGAAATAAAGATTTATAAGATTTTGTAAGATTAATAAATTTTGGCCTGTTTTTATCATGAATTTATGAATGTGGAGTTTAAACCGTACTTTAATGTGTCTTATTTTTTAAATAAAATATTTTTTCACGTAATTTTCAAATTGGAAGAGTCAATTTACACAAGTAAACATTTGTCAACTGATATCCTGATTTAAGCTTTGAACATTTATTAAGTTCAACATATTACTGAAAATTTATTTTTGAAGTATTCAAATCTCACTTTATTTCTACAAGATCTTTAAGACGTTTATTTTAGGCAAATAAGTTTTGATTTTGAAATCTGTATTTAAAATTTTTAAATAAAAGTATTATCACCTTAAGTTTTTTAAACCTTTGTGGAGACTTTTAATTTGAAAATTGAGATGCTTTACAGAGAAGAAAAATTGTATTATTAAAGCAGTTGATTCCCAGAACTTGAAAATCTTTTAGTTAATATTTCTATTTCAAAAATTGAATATTTAGAATTACAAATGTTTTTCATTAAAAAAAGAAATAGTCACTCACCTAAAATAAACCTCAAGAAGAATTCGCAAAATTGAAGAAAGGTTTAAGTAATTGAAAAATAATGTTATTGTGAAATTTAAAGTCGTCTCATATTTAAACTTACAATACGATAAATCATTTATTGAAAAATTTGTAACTTTGTCAATAAAAGCGTTATTCGTACATTTAAAAAATATTGAAACAGAGAATTATTTTTTAAGTATTTTCCATTAAGAAGAGATAAATATATGACATAATATGTTTTAAATCTACATTTTTAGTTTTATGGTGAAAGAATTTTTATCTTCCTTTTTTTGTGGCCTAAGCACAGATTTTGAATTCCAAATATAAAAATGTTCTACAGAGCTGAATTACATTTAAAATCACGTAGTCATTTACAATGATAATTACAAAGCTTCAAACTTTTGTAATGAAAATCTTCATTTACAACTTTAAGCATTTAATGACATTGAATTCCATTGGAAATTTTTTTGTTTACTGTTCAAATCTTGACAGGATTTCAGATGAGCAGACAAATTAAAAATTATAAAATATTTCATTTAAAAGATTGAACTCGTCCATATGATCTTGTCAGATTGTAACAAGATTTCAACACTTCGAACAAAAATTTCCATGTAAAATTTGATATCGGTAAATATTTACATGTTCATGTGAAGATAGCAATGAACATATATTTTAGTTTTTTAATTTATCCACTTCTATTACAAAATTTTTCCTTTCTGTAGAGCATTTCATTTTTTGAATGAAAAGTCTATGCTTAGGCTAAAAAAATGTAAAATGAAAATATTTCTAACATAAAACTGAGAATGTAAATTTTAAACTTGAATTTTATGTTAATCTTTTCTTAATAGAATATATCTTTCTTACTGAAAATGTTTTAAATGTACTAAATTGATTAGAAGTATGAAAATTTAAATATAAAACTATATATTGATTTAAATATTGAACATTTATTGGCATCAAATTTTACTGAAAGTTCGAAATTGTCGTCTGCTTCGCGCCTTTTTTGCGCGGAGTCCAGAGAAATACAATTCTCAATTTCGACTCGATATCCGAAATACCGAAAGCGTGAAATCTAAAAATAGCATTGCAAGGAGGAAGCGAGGAGAAAAAGGAGAAGTGGGACGAGCCGTTCTGACGTGCAAGAGCGACGAGGAAGAAAGAGAGGCAGCGCGCGCCACCGCCTTTCCCTACTCCGATCTCACTGACAGGAGCTGCTTCTGTAGTTGTGACTGCGTCGGTATCAGATCTGAGCACACTGCTTCAAACGGTAGTTGAGTAAAATGAGCATCAGCTGTATTATTTCAACTGGCAATGATATGGTTGCTATGGTTACAACAGTTTAAAAATAACATCGGTAGCGACAATAGCGCCACCACTTGTTGATGGCAAACATTATAATTCGTTCCCCTTTTCTCCTATATGAGTGGACCTGTGATGATCCAATCACAGTACTCGTTAATAATCGAATCGAAAGGTCGATTATAACGAGTTTAAAGGCGGTTAAGATTGAGCGCGGACTTGAAGTCTAAGCCTTCGGTCGGCCTATGAAGATAGGTAGAGGAGTGTGATTTATAAGTTTAAATAAAATTAAACTCTTTATTTATTTCAAAACTCACGCGGGTGCGAACTATACAACAAGTCTTGTCGATTAAGATTCCGAAAAAGATCTGACCAGAGAGGGATCTTCAGGGTCTTTTTGCCAAAAGGTCCCCACTTGATTACTTGAGCTTCAGGGCTTTGATAAAAAATCTAATTGGTTCATTTTTTAGTCTTAGGGGTTTGGACAGTTTTGATAGGATAAAAGTTCTCCCCCAAGACTGTGAGGGCGGTTACAGCCTAGTCCAATAGTAGGTGACGGTCCCACGTGCGTTCTCAGCATCTCAAATGTAGCCACTTGAGGGTGTCAAATTACAATGTCTGTTTTGACTCTAAGGGTCCGTCTCTGGTCAAGTAACTGTGGTGTTACATAATTTAAGGGTTGACAGATGCTTATACAGATTTCACATTTTAATGATCGTTCTAGACATTTTGTATTTATTTATATTGAGAATAAAATTTAATAGTTTTTAGGAAACCGAGTGGAGTTGAAAACTCGTAAGTTATATAATTTATTTAAAAGGGCAATAAATGTAGAATTTATTGCTCGCCAGATATATTTCCCAAAATTTCCAGAACGATTTCTTCATGGTTCAGAACAAGGAAAGGTTCTTAAACTATTCTTATTTATTACTATATTGAGGCATTTCCTCGAAGGTTTCCAGACAACCTGTCAATCTGAAATTAAGTTATTGAATTAAATTATTTCAAGTGACAAGGCTGGTCTGGTTATTATTTTCTATAAATGTCAACTGGTTCTGTTAAATTTCAACTAAATAAAAAGCTTTTTTATTTTTCTGTTTACAATTTCATGAAATCTGAGATTGTTGCACGTGTCTATACGTATTTAGTGATACCGACCAGTCCTTGTCATTTTACAATTAAAGCTAAGAGATTTATAGTAATACTTAATACTAAAAGTTTCTTTGATCATTAAAATTTAATATTCATTCTGCCAATTTCAAATATTTCAATAAAAGCGAAAAGGAATTTTCGCGCGGTTCTCTTTCATTACGTACAATTACATACGCATCGAAGAAGGAGTTTTAAGATGAGTTTATGAACGCTTAATTCATGTAGTTGATTCGCAACCCGTAAATAAGATGAGCGCGCAGGTGCGATCATCACAGACCCACTGTGCTAGTGTAACTGAAAATGAGCATCTTTTTGTCGGAAGTACATTGATTGAGTATGAGAACTTTCCAAGAGATGGCGCTCCTGCAACTAGTGATGTAGGCACTTAGTATGCAAAAATGTGTGGGAGACCTACTGTCCCAGGTAGGGTCTGGTGAATGAAGTAACACCACTTAATTAACAAATAACAATGTATATTTAAAATGGTTAAAGTGCGCAAGTCTGCGCTTGTTAACACGGGAACGACCCGCTACCAACTGACTTACAATCATGGCTGCCGTTACGGCATAGAATATATTTATACAAGTAGATGAGAAACTCGCCGAAACGCGGCTAGCCAATGTCGTTCCCTACAGTGAAAAGAAATGAACTCTTCGGGTAATATAAGGAGACCAATCTCCATATATCCCATGGAGAATAGACATCAGGAGACCAAACTAATGTAACTGAAAGTACGGGAACGTCCCAAGAGATGGCGCTCCTGCAAGTAGCGTAAAAAAAAAGAAATCTTCGTGTACCTTTGCATGCATGCAGGTCTAATACATGATGTCAAAGTATTTATCTTATATTTATTATATTTTTATAAACCGTGGATGCCGTCATTTTGCACCCAGGGAATACACGCGCCGTCATCGGGAAGTTTCCTAATTAAGTACTTGGCAGAACTTCATTTCGTGTTTTTTGTGAAGTACGGCCATAAGAGATTGGTCTCCTTATATCTAATCTCCATGGCTAATACCTTTGCATGCATGCAGGTTGTCATGGTAAAATTTTATATTAATAATTTCTTTTTGTTGTTTTTTAATTGTATACATATATACAAAACCACGAAGTAGTACAAAACACAATAGTGGATTCACGTAATCGACACATTATTTTACACTCTCATTATACACTTTTTTTAAACAACCTCAAACATAATAAAAACATACTACTTATGTAAAAAATGCACCAACGCTTTCAATTTAATACTTCAAATAAAGAATATTTACAAAAATTTACAAATATTAACTTTAATTTACGATTATGTTAGAATATTTTGAGCGAACAGAGGGAAGCGGCCATTTTTTTACGCCACTTGCATTCGCGCCATCAATCGGGAAGTTCTTGTACGTTTTCCATATACTTCCGACAAAAACGTGCTTAACTTTTGTGAAGTTCATACATAAGGGCAAGGAGACTAGATGGACTAGATATAAGGAGACCATTCTCCATATATCCATTCCCGAAATGAAGTTCTGCCAAGTACATAGTTACAAAACTTCCCGATGAGGGCATGTGTGTTCCCTGGGTGCAAAATGGCGACATCTAATACACGATGCTTATAAACCGTAGATGCCACCATTTTGCACTCAGGGAACACACGTGCCCTCATCGGGAAGTTTCCTAACTAAATACTTGGCAGAAATTCATTTCGTGTTTTGTGAAGAACGGCCATAAGAGATTGGTCTCCTTATATCTAGTCTCCATGCATAAGGGATTGGTCTCCTTATGTCTATTCTCTACGTCTAAAGCAGCCCCATGCTACTCCTCTGGAGGCTTGTGGAAAATATTTGTCATGAGAGTTAACAGTCGCCGTGTGGCGGCGCCAGCTATGCAGTTGGCCTAGAATTCAAATGAAGCATTAAAAAACAATTTTTTTTGTTATATAAAAATAATTTTCTGATATTTCTGGGTAAAAGGTAATGATATTTATGATTTTTTAATTCTTTTCAATTAAAAAAAACTTGTAAAATTCACAGCTTTTAAACGTAAATCCCAATGCATTCCTACTTACTAGAAAGCTTATTAATTTAAATTACAAGAAGAATCTCCATAATAAATGTAATAGTTGATAATTTGAGTTAGTTCCATTCAATTATGAAACTAGCTATGGATTTCACCTCGCGTGTTTTCCAGTTGTTTCTACGTTTATTACATGAGTACTTTACTTACTTTATAAAGAAGCAAAAATACAATAATTTATCAATTATTTTTAGATATTTTAATGAACAATTGGCGTGTTTTAATGAACTCCTGAAAAACTGGATAGGTAAAATTAATAAAATAATACCTAAGCTAAAGAATGAAACATTTTGTTTATATAGAAGTTTTTAATGAAAGTGAAGTATTAAACATGCATGCTTTCAGTGCAACAACAAATTAATAACAATTGCTTTTATGACATTTTCATCCCACTGAGTATTTGTATATAAGTCTTTTCTTTTTAAACAATTTGTATTTAGTATATTAAATATTTTAACAAATTTTATTCAATATTTTAAATCAATCTTTTCCTGGGTATAAATTAATAATCTCACAAATTTGCAGAAAATCCTTTAAAGAATAAAATAAGTCCTACAGTATTAGGATTGAATAATAGTTGCAACTTTTACCTAAAGAGAAAGAGAAAAACATTAAACCCTAAAAACAATTGTTACATAAAAAACAGTAACAATATTCTCCTAGATTTTATAAATCATTTTTAAGTGCGTTTATTTTTAGCTTGAAATAACTGTAGTTCGTGTTTAATTTAAAAGCAAGTCTAATAAAAATTCTCCTTTTTTCTTAAGTCTTAAGCTAAATTTTATTGAAATAATTAAACCGAAAGGCAAATTTATAAATGAATTCATTAATATTAATTAAGTTTGTTTACAACGAATAATTTGAGATCATTTTTCTATAATCTAAGTACAAAGATGTTGTTTTGGATTATACTAATAATGCTCATCATTCGTATTTTATATTAATAATATAATAATATTTTTTTAAAAGAAAAGCTTTATAAAAAAAAAAGAAAACATTCGGATCATTTGGCACTTTGAAAGATAGAATTATGTTGAATTTTTCCTGCTCCTGATTACTTTTATATCTCGATTTACAACCAAAACAAACGCACTTCACCATTCTTTTTTTAAAAATTTTAACTCTGCGCATTTGAATAAGTTAAACTTCATTATTTTAATTACTTTCATCCTTTAAAAACATTAATTTTTCAACACTTTGCCATGCATTTGCAACGATCGTAGGCTAACTGCATAGGTGGCGTCGCCACAAGGCCACCGTCAACATTTAGTACATTTTCACCTCTAGAAACAGGAGACTGGTCTAAAGCAATCACACTATTGATCAATGACTATTTCCAGAGATGATCTCTGGTTGCAGTCATGGAGAATAGACATAAGGAGACCAATCTCTAATGTATGAACTTCACAAAAGTTGAGCACGTTTTTGTCGGAAGTACATGTAAAAGGTACAAGAACTTCGCGAATGCAAGTGGCGTAAAAAAATGGCCGCCTCCTTCTGTTCGCTTAGAATATTCTACACTGTAAAAAAAATAATTCGGTAGAATTACAAAAGCAGTTGTAAATGTATAAAGCGATTGTAAAAGTACTACGTTGCACGTTATAAAATTATTTATATTTTGTGAAATTACAGTTGAATAGTAATTATGCTACGTGACACGTTGTTTTTTTACAAGACGAAATTTAATAATGCAACGTTATACGTCGTAGAATTAAATATCATTGGCAAAATTACAATAGGATTGTAAAATTACTACGTGTCACGTGAAGCGATTTATTTCCAACGTGATACGTAGTAATTTTACAATCCTATTGTAATTTTGCCAATGATATTTAATTCTACGACGTATAACGTTGCATTATTAAATTTCGTCTTGTAAAAAAACAACGTGTCACGTAGCATAATTACTATTCAACTGTAATTTCACAAAATATAAATAATTTTATAACGTGCAACGTAGTACTTTTACAATCGCTTTATACATTTACAACTGCTTTTGTAATTCTACCGAATTATTTTTTTTACAGTGTAACATAACCGCAAATTAAGGTTAATATTTGTAAATGTTTGTAACCATTCTTATAATAAATATAAGTTACCATGACAACCTGCATGCATGCAAAGGCACACGAAGAGTTCTTTTTTTTTTACGCTACTTGCAGGAGCGCCATCTCTTGGGAAGTTTCCGTACTCAATCAATGTACTTCCGACAAAAAGATTGGTCTCCTTATGTCTATTCTCCATGGTTGCAGTGCAGCAGTTGACAGCAGTAGTTCAAGTAGTTTGATACCAGGCGGCATGTGTATTTCCGTTTCCGGCTTTTGCAATCGATATATATGTGTGCAAACGTGTGTATAACTGTATAAGCGTTAGCGCCTATCACGTGTGTATTAGTGAGTGTATGTGTGTGTGTAAAACTCGAAAAGTAATTGTGGTCCTATTGTGTGTGATTTTTATGCTTGTACTATTGATTTTATAAAAAAACGATAACAAGAAATTTGGTAAGGGATTAATAAATATTGATCTTCATTATTTTTATGATTTTGAAACTTACAATCATTAGTAAAGAAAGTCCAATATAGAAAGACCGGCGCTATCTGCGACATGTTTGGTTAGAATCTCATTTCGCTGACGCTTCCTTTGGCGTTCCCTGTAGAACATAATGGAGAAAATCTTCCAAAATTTACAAAACGCTTCAAGCACATTAAATATAAAAATAAAATTGAAGTTTTTATCTAAAAAAGTGTTCTTTATATAAATATTACCTATTCTGAACAAGTAATTCATCTCAGTTGAAATTGATAAATTGAAGAGATTAATTGTCTAAGACTTTGTGGATAAAAAATTCAATAATCATTAAAGTTCAAATTTTACGTCAGCAAGACCACAGCTCTTAATTAATTTTCAGACAAAACCCATAATTTATTTTACTTCAATGCATTTTTTAAAAAATTAGTTTCTAGTTATGGATGCAATGAATTAATTTCAATTTGAAATTTTGTGATGCTATAAAGATAAATCTGATTAAAAGTAATTCAAAAATTCATTTCAAAGTATGTATAATTTTTTGCATTTTTTAATGATAGAAATTCTTTTGAAAAATTCATATTAGTTTTAGAATCATTCTATTTTTTTTAGACAAAATGGTTCGAGGTGGACGTGGTGGAATGATGAGAGGAGGTCGAGGAGGAATGGGCCGTGGAATGGGATTCCCAAGGAAACAGTTTCTTCCTCGTCATCCATTCGATCTTACCCTCTGCGAAGCTGCATTTACACGAGTTAAGCCCGCTCCCGACGAAGCAGATTTCACCACAGCCCTTCTAAAAAAATCTACCGATATGAGCCCTACACCAAAAGAGCAAACCTCGATTTTAAATCTCGTAACTAAGTTGCAAAGCGTTTTAGACAACTTGATCGTTGCTCCAGGCACGTTCGAAGCATGCGTAAGTCCAATCCGCAATACAAAATATAAAATGAATCAAACAGATTATCAAAACATAAACAATTATTATTATTTGATGTAAATTAATGGATTCTCTTTTATTCTTGCAGCAATTGGAGGAAGTAAGACAGGTCGGAAGTTTTAAGATGGGAACAATGATCAAAGGCCACAACATAGCCGACATTGTTGTAATTTTAAAAACCCTACCAACTAAGACAGCAGTTGAAGCCCTCGGAACCAAAGTTCAGGCTGATCTCAAGGCTGGAAACCCAAAAGAAACCTTCAAACTTACACAGACAGAACGCGGGTTTGATATTGCAAATAACGAAGCTACTGTCAGAGTTCTTATTACTACACTGCACCAAAATTTAAGGAAGCTGGAGTCTGATCAACATTTAGATATTAAAATCTGCCAAGGTCAGTAATTTACATACATTAACGTTCTTTCATTTATTTACTTGAATTTCTGCTTTAGGTCATCTGGCAGCAATTAGACATTCTCGATGGTTCGAAGAGAACGCTCATCACTCAAGCATCAAAGTTTTGATTCGTTTATTACGAGATTTGCGATCCAGATTTGAGGGATTAGAGCCTCTTTCTCCGTGGATGTTAAATCTTTTAGCTCATAACGCAATTATGAACAATCCTAGCAGACAAGCTCTGCCAATCAATCAAGCCTTCAGAAGAGTTCTGCAGCTTCTGTCTTCTGGACTTTTCTTGCCAGGATCTGCTGGTAAATTAAATTTTCAGACAGAGGTTTTTTACCTTATTGGGAAATATTTTCAAATGTGTTTTATTGTTCATACATTTTTTCTTAACGTAGGTATTTCTGATCCCTGCGAGGGAGGCAACATAAGAGTCCACACAGCGATGTCTTTGGAGCAACAGGACCTTGTCTGCTTGACAGCCCAAACTCTTTTGCGAGTCCTTGCTCATGGAGGATACAGACCTTTGCTGGAAGGCACAAATAAATTGGCAGTAGAGATGAGTGTCTGGGCTGGAGGAGTGGTTGCTAGTCCTCTCGAAAAAGCTTATGAACCACCGACTGAGCAAGAACAGCAAGAAGAAATGGAGGAAGGCAACGAGGAGATGATTACTGGCTAATCAAGTAATTCAAGAATTTCTGCAAACTGTTTTTGTACCGAAATAAATTTTCGAAACCATTATGTGTCGTGAACCTTTATTAAAAATTGTATTTTATTTTCAGTTCAACTAATTCAGCAACAATGCGAATGATATGTTGTAATTCTTCTCTAGTTCATCCTCAATTCATACTAGTACTTTTTATTCATTTGTGTCACTTATTCAACAACAGACAATGTCTAAATAAAAGTATAAAAAAGAAACGTACAAAAAAAAGTATAAAAATAATTAAATTCCCTTCACTGACAGGGATCATTCCCAAGGCTAAGTGAAACTCGAGCACAGCTCATTCGAGCACTACTTCCAGTTTTAACTGGGACGCGGAAGAGTTTCCCCTGAGGCATGCAAATGCAAACTTTATATTGACTATTAACATCTCCACGATCAGATAAATATGTAGGGACAATAGGAATGTTCTTGACATCGATAAAAAGGCCTTGTTTCGTATCGAGTATGATATCACCATTCTTGCTCCCGAAAAATATGTCGTTGTTGGCTGTCCAGATAATATTTTTGCTCTCAATTGTGGCACCTTCTGCACCCTGTAGAGAAGCTTCTTTCGTAGATTTGATGTTGAGGCTTTCGTTCATTGGAGCAACAACTCTGCTAGTTTCTGCTACTTTAACATCAATCCGGACTACTCCGTCTGGTAGACCAAAGTTAGGGAAATTTGTAGAAAAGTAGATGTTTCCTGTTCGTGGGTCCTTGATTTCAAAAGATTGGACGCGGGAAACTGAAGTCGTGTTTTGAAGTACTTGAATATTCGAGCGGGGTTTCTCGTGGATACGGCTCGTTACATCGATGCTGACTCCAGCGTTGTCACCTGATAGTTCAATTGGCTCGTCTCCGTAACCCTCACAGACACCTCGTTCGAGACAAACCTAAAAAATATGACATAGATTAAATACCGTGTTTAATTTTTTTTTCTTCTTGAAAACTTCTCTCTATTTAGTTAAAGTAAAATGTTATGATTAGAAAACAAAGTTTTTCACTTACTCGATCAAGATCTGTGTTTCCGTAAAATTTAAGAATATTTTCATCTGAAATGACCTCTAGTGCCTCCATCCCTCGACTTACGCGAAGGACTATGACAATTGTCATACTTAAAAGCAGATTACAAAGTCCGATAATACCCAGTATGAAAGTAATCATCCAAAAACAATGATTTGTTTTTTGTATTTCGTTTTCGGAGTAACTTCTCAAGTTTTCACAAGAATTTTGCCATCGCTGACGACGTACCGATGATGATGAAAATACACCCATCGATGAACGAATATTATCCCTATACAAATTTAATTTTATTTAACAGAAGATTCTTTAAAACATCGATAACAAGCATAATTTTTTTCTTTGTATTTTGAGAATTCGAACGGTTTCGAATTCTTGAAATTTTGAATTGTACTTTTGTTTGGACGTTGAGGGGAATTTGAGTTTGTAGTGATACGGGTTCGAATTCAATTTGGAGGAGTTTTAAACTATTATAGTTCATCTTTAAAAAAATGTTTTTTCTTTCGATTATAAATTTTTCACTTAGATGGAAAGTTCAATTCATTAATTTTAAAATTATGAAGTTCTCTAATGGGCTTTCGGGTTGAGCAAGAATAAATTCGACCCCTACCTCATTGAACTGGGTTCTCTGCAAAGTTCCCTTTTTTTGAGTAAAGGTCCATCACTATTGGATAAATTATCCTCTGCCCTTGACATTGAAGGCGAACAATTTTCTTCACTAATTCGGTGATCTGTAGCAGTTGACATAGTTGTTTTAAACGAGGCAAAAGGTCTAGATGATCTGAACAAAGACCCTCCAAAAATAGACACCTCGTTTTATCTAGCGTTTTCTTAACAACTCGCACATCGACCCCGTTGCTCTCGCTCAAAGGCGATTTTTTAGTTGTTTTTTCTTTCTGAAATCACCAGTTTGGTAAAAAGTTGCGTTGAATTGTCTGATGGAAATCGTTGGAAATAGACGATGAACAAAAATAATAGCACGATTAACGGTGGAGCAAAATCCGGTCAACTATTCTCCGTTCATTTGGCGCTTGCGCTCGTCATTTAGATCAATGCAATGCTCCAGTGAAGGAATTGAGTAAAACGAGTGGGTGTTGCTGTACATAGAGTAAATAATAATCTACATGCGTGGTGGGTGTAAATGTTTATACTCAAAATGGTCATTTTGAGAATAAATTAATTTTGAGACTTTATTATCTAATTATAGAGTCTAAAAATCGATTCATTTGTAGTACTCGTATAATTGACAAAAGTTTTGTTAGAAAAATGAAATAGTGATAATATATTTATTGGAAAAATTTCTTTTATTTTTTTATTATTATTATTATAATTATAAAGAGCATTAATACTTATTTTAGGAACATGAAATATCTTTTTTCTTATAAGATCAATGAATTAAGAGAAACGATATTTTGAAGATTTTCAAAAACCTAAAAATTAGTTTGTGCAATTGAAAACGTGTTGGTAATAATGATCAAATTTGTAACATAAACTTTTTTTAATTTGAAAGCAGAAAATATTGAAATTAGTAAATTACTTATTCATAATATTATAATCAAAATGCGCTTTGGTACATTTTATGAGAACCCAAAATTTAAGGATAAGTTCGTTAACTAGCCATATCTGACCAAAATTTCAAAAATTAGGGCATTTTTGGTATTTGTGAAAACTATCTTCGGGAAAAATCCAATACTTTAATATAGCATTGTGTATACTATACTAAAGCCAGATGCTCACAGTGTAACGCAGTAATTAATCAATTGTTTGACAAATAAATATATAGATAACATAAAAAGTAAGTGACAAGTGCATATGGTAAATAAATATAAGCGTGAAAATGGAATTGTCACCAAAGCACAGGAAAGGAAAAGACTTTACTCGTAAAGGCAATGCTTGTACGTACTCGCATAACGTATTTAACGACAATATAAGCATTTTTAGCACTTACAGATAAACGTAATTTGAAAAGTCGTATTCAAATCAACAGTAAATACGTGAACGCCGAAGCCCTGCGGCAGCCATGATTGTTTTCATGCAGCAGCGCCCCTAAGCCCGCGGTTGACGTTTGTTTTGCCAATACAAAATTAAAATGGTAGATTGTATTGACCCTTGATTTAATTTATAAAACTTGGTACGCTTGCATTGGCTTTAGGGTCCATAAAGGAAAAAGTCTATTTAACAATCACAGATTTAAATTAACACATCAAGTACTCTTTTTGTATCATATGTTAAGTACTTTAGTTATTCTGAAAAAATATGTGCAATTAAGGACATCTTTTTTTGTATTTTCTAGATTTTTAATAAATATCACTGATGAGGGCTTCGATCAGAGCCGAAACGTCTGATTAAATAGACTTCTTCCTTTATGGACCCTAAAGCCAATGCAAATGTACCAAGTTTTATAAATTTGCAAAATTGTTTACTAAAAAAAATTCTATAAATTTGCATTTACATATTTTTTGATAAGATGTATATATTCTGTTTTGATTAAAAAAAAAAACACTTTTGAAAATCAAAAATTCAATTTTTTAATCAAAACATACGAGTTATGGATAAAACGGCATAATGCGAAACTTTTTTCTTAAATAAATTCCACAAGTTTGAATCCACACATTTTTCGATGAGATGAATATATTTTGTTTTGATTTAACAAAAAAACACTTGAAAATGAAAAAATCGATTTTTTAAACAAAATAAGTGTAATATAGAAAAAATACTATAAATTTTTAATATTCATAATTTTATTATTTAGTTTAATTCCATTTGCATAATAAAACATAATTCCACTAGTAATCTTTTTCGAAAAATGTACTGTAGAAATTTGAAAACAGATTTCGAAATGGCTCAAAATAGCACTGATTCGCTTGTAATTAATTTCATTTCGATACTTCCGCCAGGGTAGATTATTCGAAATTCGAATAATTATAAAAGAACAAAATTAAGAAATCAAAGGGGAAGTTTCAAAATTTTGGAGGAGTGTCAATAAAAGCTGTTTTTAGGCTCCGTTGAAAAAAGAATATTGTTCATTTTTCAAAATAAATTATGACGAAGAATTGTTTTAATGCAGTGCAAGGATTTTTGATCACTGGAGATTATCTGTCGACACAAAATTAAAATGAAAAAGTACTGTAATAAAAAGACTAAGCATAAAAAGGGCAAGCTTTTCCTGAGAGTTGAAAAAAGCTCTGAGTGATGGCGCCACCACCGAAGTAGTTGAGGGTGAGCGGAAATACGAGGTTACCGCGCAGAGTGTCCAGTGTGACTGCAAGTGCCAGTGTGGTTACCTTTAGTATCAACAGTGCTGTACCAATTTAACCTGTTTGAGCCTCGCAATTCGTGACCGTTAGCAAATACGTGTGCGAAGGTCGACAATAGACCGGTTCATTGGTTGTGTTAGTATTTAGATCACTAAATCAATATAGAATTCATGACTCGTGTTCAATTGTATCTATTGTGACCCTATTGTGGTCATTCGATCAGAGCCACATCTCAACATTGACCTGGAAAATACAGAAGTTTCGATTCCACTGGCTTTCAGAGAGAGACAAGAACCACGAGATTGTCACGGGGGAAATCTAAAGGTAACCTAGGTTAAAATAAAATGCCGACTCTGTATGCCCCAGGCTAGTTTTTAGATTTTAGCTAATAAAACGGATTCTCCGATTTAAATCGGATTTTATATATTGTTCTAGTATTTTGCGATTCTCGAAAATGCGCGCATAAGACTGACAGAGATAAAAAGCAATCCACGAGTCGCCATTGTTAAACATTTGACAGTCATCGTGAAGAATGCCGGTTGTTGGGTTTCCCCTACGAGGTACTTCCGGGTGAGATCTCCGCAGGGATAAAAGTCAAGTATTAGTCGGACGGAGTTACGATGTTCAATTTTGTTTTTCGATTGTCTTAACAATTGGATTTAACGCAAATGGTCCATATAATCAAATTAAAGGTCGAATTTTATTGTGGAATTTATTATAAAAAAATACTACGAGTGTCAAAGTTGAATTTAATTATTCTTAAATAAGGTTATGATTTGACCAATGTTCAATTTCTTGTATCGGTTTCTTTCTTTTTTTTTTTTAAATTGCAGCTTTTTTGTTTTCTTTTCTTTATTATCTATTATTTAATTGTCCTCAATTAAAAACTTAGCTGAACTTCGCAACGAAAAATTCATTACCTTATTCATTTTCAACAAAAAGTTATAGATAGGATAAACTAACAACAAACTTTACATTTTTATTCATTTTAATTGTTTTTAATCATTATTTTTGGTCTTCCTAAAACGTAGTCAATTTTAATTTTTGTTTGAAGGAAAAAACGTATCGATCTTCAGTTAAATAATTAAAAATCAAATTCCTGACATAAAATTATAATCAAGGAATTAAAGAAAATTAGCACATAACTTTAATAAGAGTCTTAGAATCTCGAATAAGAAGTTTTTTATTATGAAAAAAAAAATGATTTACATAATAGATTGGTTGACAACTACTAATGAGAAGACAACCATTCACTGAGAAAAAATTCTATTTAACCTATAGCATTTCTCCCAAAAGCATATACATAAATGATTTAAAAAAATATGCTACAAATTCTAACATTGATTTGAATCAATGATATACATGCCTTAGGCAGAAATGCAGAAATTTGTCAGTAAAATTGAACAATTTCGATGAAAAAATAAGTACTTTTTCATTAACTGGGGAAAGTACTAAACTATCTCAATTTTAATCCGCTTTTTACTAATTTCAATCAGTGACTAAATTCTAGCTATACTAAATCTGAATTAGTGAGAAGTCGGTCACTTATTTGCTTTAGTAAACATTTTTACTAATCATTAGTCATTTTTCACTATTTCTTTTAGAGATTTTAAATTTTTCACTAAAGTTGTAGTAAAAAATGACTAATGATTGGTAGGAATTTTTACTAAAGAAAATTTGTGACCGGCTTCTCACTAATTTATATTTAGAGAGTATAGCTAGAATTCAGTTACTGATTGAGATTAGTAAAAACAGCTATTTATTTCAATTTAGAGAGCAAACTTTGTGAGAATTTTTTAAATATTTATCCACATCTTGTACAAATGGTGCACTAATTCTACTAATACTATTGAGAATGTACCAAACTGATCAATTAGCTTCTTAGAGTATAATACAAAAGACAGGTTGTGTGAGATTTGATTGTAGTTCATAATTAACACAGTTAAGGTGCTTCCTGCAGATCAGTTATCTCGACAATCGTGACAAGCGGTCTGCGACATAAATCGAATTAAGGCGAAACGTGATTTGAAAACTCAGCTTGAATATAATTTTGTTAATGCAGTCAATGGTGGTTCAAAATATTTCAGCATAAATCTTAGTCGATCCATATTTACCATATTCGATATTTGTTTTGAGGGGTTAGTTGTATTGGAATGTTGAAAAATGACGTGATATTCAGGTTTTTTCAAAATATATTCAATATTTTAATGAAACCGTTTTTTACATATTTTTAATAACCTTTAAATACAAAGAAGTCGTTTATTATTATAATTAATGCGTTAAGGCCATTGATAAAGCAGACAACTCTCTAAATCGGAACCAGTCAAATTTGCAATTATTGGACCCGTAATTTGCCTTTTCACTGATTCATCAGTGCAAAAAAAGGCCTAATGAGAATTTGTAGACCTCATTTAGGCAAATAATTTTCGATCTCAACGTCATTTTCGTATGTTACATATTATGTTTAAATAATGAAATTTTAGAATTTTAACCTTATTTTGTGAAATTAAAATGAAAAATATACGTTTTATCAGAAACTATGTCAGACAAAATTTGTAGATCTTATTGAAACGAACAATTTGGCAAGCTGACGTTTTTTTCTTATTTCACATATTATTGTTAAAAAATTGAATTTTGAATTTTCAATATTATTTTTTTAAGTTAAAAAGAAAAATATACATTTTATGAAAAAATGTTGCAATTCAAACTTGTAGATCTTTATATAGTAAACAATTTTGTATCGTAACGTTTTTTCGTATCTCGTATAATTTAACTGGAAAATGGAATTTATATATATTAACTTTTTTAAGTTTTAACATACTGTAACTTTCCTAATTTTAGTTTAATCGAAAAATGTTACTGGGATAATTAGAAGAGATTTATAACCACTATCAGAAACCAGTATACATGTTTGTGTCCAAAATACATAAAATTATGTGTATCTAGTCCGTTTTATCTTCTCTACCATTTCCTAAATTTTAAAAACAGAAAATTTTATTTACTTTAGAAAAAAACATGTAGAAACCTAAAATCACAAATTTGCTAATTTCCTAAGTATTACGTTCCCTTAAATATAAAGAATTAGAAAATACAAATTCAACGAGAATATATTATTAATGTTACTGTTCTTTGAGAATCTGAATAAACGAAAAATTGACAAATATTAAATCAGTAACTCCAGTTTTTGCTATGCAATTAGTAATTTTTTATTGACAATCAAACAAAAACAATTGATTGCAAAGGAACAATTATTCACTAATTTTGAAACTGTCATACTTGAAGTGAATTGGATTTAAAGTGATATAATAATAACTGATCTAAGCCAATGCAAAATTTATATTGATACTGTCAAAACTAAAAAAAATATTGCTTTAATTTGGCAAAAGTATTAAAAATGAATTAAATATGAAAAATTCTGAACCATTTAAAAATCTGTTTCCGAATCATTCCGAACCAATTTGAAAAAAGTTTTGTATCTCACTCGATGAAAGTCGGTTGAAAATCAATTCGACTCTATCCGAGGCTCCAACTTAAATGAATCTAAACCAAGTTTTTGATTCGAATTAATCCAATTTGATCCAAGGTTGGAATGATCCGGATTTAAAATTTAGCTTGGAAAATTTGAGTTATGATCAATTTGGAATAATTATTTGCTCAAAATTTATTCGAATTGGACCGGGATGAATCGGACTGATTTTTAACCGATTTGCATCGAAAGAGATTCCAAACGTTCTTTGAATTGATTCGGAATAGCTCTGATTCACTCGGATTAAATTCTAAATCGAAACTAATATTTTCATAATTAATGGTATATACAAGTATCAGTTTCTGAATTTAACAGTGCGGATAACAACACCAATTAAAAAAGTGGTTGTGCCAACTAGTAAAATAAAAGTTTCATATTTTGCATAAAAATCTGAGTAGTCTAAACATCTATTTTTTCTTTGGTATGTGATTGTCTTTGAATCACTTCCTCTCTCAAAAGTTTACTTCTCTTTTTGCATGAGTGCAATTTTCTCCAAAGAAACAATTTTTTCGGGACATGAAAATTCCACTTTCAACGACCTTTTTATTCAATCTTCTGCTCTACAAACCAAATTTTTCATTTACCTTTGTATCGCTTAAAATTCCTCATCGCATATTTTTTCCATCTTTATTGTCTAAGACGCGAACAAAGCGTTTTATAGCTTGGCTAAATTTCCAGACTATATTTAAAATTTACATTTTTAACTGTTGTATAAACAAGAGTAAGTGAGAGAAAAAAGGAGGAGTAGAAAACTTAAACCACGAACAAGGTACTTTTCTCCTATAGATGTGGTTCTCCTTCCCCGACCTGATTATATACATCATATTTCTCCAGAGCCTACTCGCACGCCAGTACTCGTCCGGATTGCCGCATAGGTAAACTATATGTAAATTGCGAGTATTCAAAGTATTGTATTCAGAAAAATTCAGTCTAAATATTCAGTCTCGCTTAAAATTTTTAAAAAGTCAATAAGAAAAATAAGAAATCCGTTACACTGAGAAAACAGTTTTGTCAAATCAACAAAAATATTTTGTTAGTATTTAGCTAACAAAATTCTTTTTTTGTGCCAACAAAACATTTTGCTATATCAATCAAATTTTGTTACTCACACAAAATGTTTTGTTGTGACAACAAAATATTTTGTCAGGACAACAGAAAAAGTTTTGTTGGATCCATTTTTGTCTCAGTGTAGAGTTTTATTTTATAAGAGAATTTCTTTTTTTTATGTAAAGTATTCTCTTTAAATTCGAATCAGTGAGATCTCACTGGTTAAATAGGAGGGGCTAAATATTTAATAATTTCTATATTTCTTAAAATTTATTTTACCAAAATTCTTGTAAGTGAATTACCAATTGGTCTAATTTTATTGGGCTGAAGTTTATGGCATCTCGTGTGACGAATTTTTTTTTTTGTCGTATGATTTTCAAAATAATCAAAAATATGCATAATAATGATTTTTGACAAAAACATTTTTTATTGTAAATTTTGCTGATTTTGGTTCCACTCCGCAAACTCGATTTTTAATTTATATTTTTTTTATTGTAGCTCTATGTGACTGCAATAAAAAATCGAAGTCTATACATATGTCTTTTTTTTAATTTACGAGATAATTTAGTTTCTTCGTCCATAAATGGCTTGTTTTGGTCAAACTTGAAAAATTTTTTTTTACAAAAAAAAATGTTATTTTTGTCAACAATCACTATTCTGCATGTTTTTTATTGTTCTGAAGATCATACGACAAGAAAAATTCGTCACGCGAGACGTCACATACTTCAGCTCAATCTAATTTTTATATTTAATATAAATATTACCTTATGTGGTGGATTGAAAATATAAAAATTAGAGCTATTGGTAATTTGCATACAAGTATTCCGGTAAAATCAATCATAGGAAATATAGAATTTAGGCAAATTTTATGCGCCTCGATGCAATATCTGGAAATAAGTCACACTTTCACTTAAGTAAAAGATTCACTGACAATTAGTAGTATTTTACTGGAAAACAGTGAAATTGTCACTTAACTACATCAGTAAAATTTGTCCTGCCGATTGAATTATACTGATCATTTGCAGTGACACTTACTCTTTTCCTGTGTAATACCACTGATTGTCAGTGACATTATTACTGAACCAAAACAGTAACCCATTCCCACCTGATTAACTGGTTTAAATTTAGAGAGTTGGAATCTCAAATAAATATAAGAAAAGTGTGCTAAAATTTGAATAAACCGGCTGGAAAAAAGCGGTAGAAAAGTTATTAGATATTTTGTAGAAAGACACGTAAAGAGGGTGTCACGCAATCGCCATTACCCATCCGCTTTTTATATCTTCACCGGTGCAAGCTCTGGACACGAGTAAAATTATTCACCAGCTAATTGTGCATTAGGTATGCGTACCGCGCTGCGTATGAAGACTCCAGGACGCCATCACAATCCTATGGATCTGGCCCTTGGGTCAAGTTATACCTTTAGGGGATATGAAACATAATTTTGAATTATTTAATCTTATTAAATAGTTGTTGTAAACTTAACATAATATAACTTAATGACATGAATGAAGGTAAAATTGATAAATCTTGTTTTTGAAATTAATAAACTTTATAAATTCACTTTTTCCAATAAATCAATAAAATTCAAAACTAATCTCGTAATGCCCACACTCAAAAGAGGTTTGGTTAAATCAACACAATTTTTTAGTTAAAAATGATTTGTAGAATGTGTTAAACATGTGTTTGATTCTGTCGAGTAATTTTGTTGATCCAAGCAAAATAAATTTATTTGGCTAATTCAACAATAATATTTTGTAACATCAAGAAATTACTTTTTAAAGTTATCAAAACTGTTCAACCAAAAGCTTTGGTTCACTCGAGTAAAACAGTTTGGTCAGTTGAACAGAAATTTAGTTCACTTAAACACATTATTTGTTGAAATTAACCAAATTGAGTCAACAAAACGATTTTGGTCAACCTAATAACAATTTTTTAGGTGCAATTAAGTGTCGTCCTATTTTTTCGTTGGGAATAAAAATATCTTTGATGGCAACGATTAAAATGAAAATAGAATGAAGCCAGCAGGCAATTAAAGCTTAAATACTATAAAACCGTTTATAGATATGAACTTTTTCCTTATTTCGAAAACAAAAGTAAAAAATTATATTTTATTGACGACCAAACCTCTTTGTGTGAAACAAAATATTTTAATAAATAAAAACATTATTACTAGTAGAAGCCATTAAAATTGACCAAGAGAATGTCTACACGGGAAAAATAGTTTAATAAAGTTTATAAAAGTTTTCAAGAGTTGAGAATATGGCCATTCATGGAACAGAGTTCTGAAAATTTTTTAGAAATTTTCACAATAAAATACGAAACTTTCAATAACTTTTGTTCCGGATTTTATTCTGAAAAGTTATGTAAGTTTTCCAAAGTTGTGTGCCGTAAATGCCTATACCCCTAAATCTTGAACAGTTCTATGAATTTTACTGAACTATTCTTTACCTTGTATACAGGGAAGGAGGAAAAATGTCTTTTGCCAGGGTGCCGAACACTTTCGAGCCATCCCTGACTTAAATTGTCCACAAGTAGTAAAATATTCTGCTATTTACGAGGGTCGTTCAATAAGTCATTAGAAAAAGATAGAAAAACAAATTATTTTGCGTATATTTATTTTTATTTTTCAATATAATCTCCTTTTAACTCTATACACTTTTCCAACCGTTTCTCCAACTTTTTTTAGCCATCCAAAAATAGGATTTTGGTAGTTCTTTAAAATAGGCATCTGTTTGGGTGATGAACTCCTCGTTCGACATGAACCGTTGTTGGCTGAGACATTTTTTCAAGTTTGGAAATAAAAAAAAGTCACTGGGGGCCAAATCCGGTGAATACGGTGGATGTTGTAATAATTCGAATTCTAAATCACAAACCCACTGTTTTGACTGTTCCTTTATCTCAGTGTCAACCACACGATTGCGTTTATTCTCCTCTGAGAGCAAACGCGGCATCCATCTTGCCGAGATTTTTTTCACACCCAATTTTTCATGTAAAATTGAAAACACTGTACCTTGCGATATGCATGTGGCCTCAACTATTTCGCGCATTTTGATTCGTTGATCACTCAAAACCATATCGTGGATTTTGTCAATCATTTCGAGGGTAATCACTTCCACTGGACGTCCTGAACGATGTCAATCTTTTGTGGATGTACGGCCGCGTTTAAACTCATTTACCCAATTGTAAACAATTGTAAACACAGGAGCTTTGATCTCTTTCGGTGTCAAGGCTTTTAAATATAAGTGTTTAATCACGGCTCGATATTCACTTTTTCCATTTTTCTGAATACACAACAGTTTTTTGCTTCAATCGACAATAAAAATGAAACTATGTGATGTTTATATCTGAGACTTTAGCAGCTGCCTAGTATTTTCTAAGGAGTTATTGAACGACTCTCGTAGTACATAGAGAGAAGAGTAAAAATATTCTGTTATAGAGTGCAACCCTGGCGAAAGTTTTTGGTTGGAATTTAATTCCAGCGAATCAGAGCTATTTCGAGTCAGTCCGAAATCTGTTTCCAAATCATTCGGAATCATTCCGAACCAATTCGAAAAACTTTTTGTATCTCGTTTGGTGGAAAACGGACAAAAATCCATCCGGCTTAATCCAATTCATCCAGCATCAATCAAAATAAATCTGAACCAAGTTTGTAGTCCAAGCTTAGGTTGGTCTCAACTAAATTTTCAATCTGAATGAATTAAAAGTTGGAATGATTCGGATAGAAAAAACGGGTTGTTTCGGATTCATTCAAATTGAAGTCTCGAATTGAACCGAAATGAAACGGACTGATTTTACAATGATTTTCTTCGAAAGAGATTCGAAACTTTTTTTAACCCTTAACGGCCGAAAGGCCCCGCTACGGGGACATAGTGGTATTACAAAAAAAGCTCTCGGTTGTTAAGGGTTAAATTGGCTTGGAATGATTCGGAAACAGTTTTCGAAATATTTTGGAATTTCACGAATTGAATTCCTTTCCTATACTTTCCCCAAGGTGGAGAAACTATTTTTTTTTAGTTTTTACAGAGTGTTTATAAATTTTACATTGACCTACATCAGTTATGATTACAGCACTTTAAGTCTAAATCAGATAAACTTTGAAAGTTTTAAAATTAGTCAATCGGTTTTCCTATGCTATTAGTTGTTTTAGTCCAATTTAAACAGATTCATTCCGCTTCAATCCGTGGCATCAATCCAAATGAATCCGACCCAGTTTTGATTTCGAGCACGGATTAATCTAATCCAAATTTTCAATCCGAATAAATCCGAGGTCAGAATTATTCGGATTTAAAAGTCGGTTTGGATCAATCCTTTTATCAATCAATCTAATTTGTCTAATGAAATTCTAAAATTTGTTTAAATTAGTTAAAAATGATCCGGAAATAGATTTCGACATGGCTTGTAATTTCGGATTGAATTCATTTCCGATACTTTCGCGAAGGTAAATTTTTACTATGCAATCAGTTGTTTTTGTCCGATTTAATCCGACTCATACCGCTTTAAGGTAGTACTGTCGGTACGCAGCTAATCAAATGAGTACTTTTTCTCATTTGCTTCACGTAGTATCTAAATTTGCCAACGTCACATAAGAAAGCGACTATACATGTGTGTATAG
Source organism: Diplolepis rosae (assembly GCA_030998225.1). Taxonomy (NCBI): domain Eukaryota; kingdom Metazoa; phylum Arthropoda; class Insecta; order Hymenoptera; family Diplolepididae; genus Diplolepis; species Diplolepis rosae. The sequence continues at coordinate 18,389,853 of JAPYXD010000723.1, read as the reverse complement.
CAGATGATTTCATACGATACGTGAATGGCGCGCGCTTTCACTTATTCTGCGACGTTGCCACATCTATTTAATCGCCGTCGGTTACTGGAGAAAAATTATATTTTTGCTTACTTAATTAGATTTTCCTACGCTTACACGTATCCAATTGAGATGTTTTAACTTGCAAAATGATGCTTATATTACCAATCAATGCACCAGTCATTTTTATTAAAATCTGAACGGTAGTTATGATAGGATTTGTAAATGAACTCGGTTTCCCATAAGGTTAGGTGTTAATCGTCTCAAAATGCAATTACTAATTACTACTCCCCTCCAGTGTACCCTAGGTCCTCAAAAATTTAAGTGAGTCATTTCTGGCTAAATGTTTATCAGTGATTTCAATTTTATCAATATCTGAACGGTATTTCCATTTACGACAGTACTACCTTAATCCAAGGCACCAATCCGATTCTAGCTCAGAAATTCGGTTTAGATCAATCTGAGCCCGAATTAAAGCGGAATCAATCGGATTGATTTTAAGCCGTCATTCATCACATGAGATACAAAACGTTTTTCGGATTAGTTCGGAAAAAATTCCGGAACGGTTCGGAATAGCACTGATTTTTTCGGATTGAATTCCAATCCGAATCTTCCGCCAACAAAGAGAATGTTGTGTTTATAAATTTATAAAAGGGTGAATGTTAAAGTTAACCATTTTGCATGTAAACGTACAAATGTTTTCTGAATGATAGTAAAGGCATAATGTTGAATAGTTGATGTTTCTATTTATCCGTTACGAAAATGTGGATAGATGATTGATCGGATGGATGGTTGGGTGAACGTGAAGAGAAAAGCAGGCCTGTTTAATGAAACGATACTGCCGACTCTCGTGACTCGTCTGGTTGATGAAGAATCATTGAGCGCCCGAGTGGTCAAAGCTCGAGCGTTGTAGCTAGCCATGCGCGCTGCTACCACGTTGTTCTTCTCATCTCCGATTGGCTCTAGTTCGGCAAGCTTCAATGAACGAGCTTTCCCATAATTATAAAAAAGACAAATAAGTAACCTAGGTACCTATTCAGACCTGACTACAACTTTCTACACTTTTTTTTGTTTCTTTTCTCTCTTTTTTAATTACGAAAATTCCGTTCCTTAAATTGCGTTCTTGGACGACACCTATAATGAAGTCATTCAATTAAAATCTCGGAAGGGCAAATAAAAACGAGCTGGGAAGATTATTCTTTTATTTTAAATCCTTACTAAATTTACCCTTTTTACCTATTATTCTTGGTTTACAATTAAACAAAAGTTTTCTGAAAAATAAGTTGATTTATTCTCCCAACAGAGCTGATGAAGGAAAACTCTTATAGATGGAAAAGAATAGATATTTAGGTCAAGTATTTCAGGACTTAAAAGTTGAAATTCGATATATTCAAGTTATTAAACGCATCGTGGGTACACAGAATAATAAATTGCTGGGTTTGGGATGGTGATGGTAGTATCTAAATTATAATTATATATCTAGGATATTAAAAGTTAACATCTACAAATCTACACTGTATGAACGGCGAGTTTCAGAATTTTTAGATAAAGGTAATATCTGGCAGTTTCAGCTTTTGAGTATTCGAGATGTTAAATGTGATAACAAGTACCTATTCGTTTTCTCTGCTATAAATAGTTTATGAAGTCATTCCACAATGTCTTTACCATAAAATGTCTACATTTATTTAACGTTTATGGATTGTTGCCCAAAAGTTGTACAATTTAAGGGGGATTTCCATCTTGTGCGTTCCAAAAAATCGAATTTTTGTTGTTGCATTTTTCGAATCTATGAACTATCGAAAATGGATTTCCAAAAGGATTTTATGAAAATAATAACATACCAGTGCTTAGTTATGTTGGATTTATAAAAACTAATTTTTGACAAAATAAAAATTTTCAATATTATTTCTAACAGCGCACATTCTTATTAGAGCAGCAATAATAACAACACTAGAAAATTTTAAAACAAGAAAAAAATGTTGTTTAATACATAACGTTAGCAAATCGGGGAATATTTGGGGTGGGGATTTTTACCGTACTTGGACGGTAAAACTCATGAACTGCACATGCGCAAGCCCTGGTAAAGTCAGTTTTACCGTCCAAGTACAGATAAAATCCCCACCCCATATATTCCCCGATTTGCTAATGTTACCAAACAGTCCCGGAATTACGAGAAAAACGTGCTTCCGTTTTGTAAAATCTTTTTGTTAAATTTAATAAATACTTGAAATTGATTAAATACGGCTAAAATATTTGGTTCGATCAATCGAATTTTACTAACTAAGAATTTTGTTGAGCCAATTAAATATTTTTCTGAAAATATAGTTGATTTCACCAGTTTCTTAGTTGATTTTACTCAGCTCTTATATGTGTTCATCAATTACGTACATTAATGAGGTTTAAACTTTCATTTTATTTCGTAATAATAAATACGAATTTGATTTAAAAAATATCATTAATTGGAACAGAGAAAGTAAAACTAGGAAATTACGATTCCGGTGTGCAATTTATTGTTTGCATCTGATCGATTCTTGCATTATTGATGACGTGACGCCAATTAACTTCTTGACGTAGAGATTTAAATTAATGCCGTCATTTCCCAGTTGGGCATTTAAATGATAGCGCTATTATACATATAGATTCATGTTACCTCTTGATGGAATTTTAACTAATACCGCGTTATAAGCGAGATCCCTTTCACGGAAACAGAAAATATAAAATAGAATGTACTGAAAAGTTCAAAAGATGGATTAAATGTGAGTGAAAGAGTGATTGCTAATCCTCTTAATTACATATTCTACTCATTCTCAATGCCTTGAAAATTAAAATAATTTTATTTATAGAACTCACGATAAAAAAAACATTATTGGTCAAGTCCTGGACCAATGTTGGCTTAATGTTGAAATGATAATGCCAAATTACTCTCAATTAATATCGAAATGGGTTATGTTTGAATGAGCGAATTTGAGTCATATATTATTTTCATACGAATTATACATGTTTGAAGTCATGTATGTGATTCCAAGCGGTCACCCATCCAAGTACTAACCGCGCCTAAAGTCGCTTGACTTCGATGATCGGACGAGAACTGGTAGGTTTGGTTTGAAGTTTGTTCATTAATTGCCACTATATACAAATTTTCAAATTATATAGTAAAATAAAAATAAACAGTGAATAGTTTTTTGTACTATTATAAGATTTAGGTGCTAAGGGGAAATGCTCTCGATGTCACATATAATATTTTTATAATTAAAATGGTAGAGTGTTTTACAATATAATAGGGAAGATCAAAGTTAACAACTCTTTCCTGATAGTATATACAAATTTTCCATTTTCAATTACAGATTTAAATTGACATATCAAGTACTCTTTCTTGTATCATATGTTAAGTTCCTTAGTTATTTCGAAAAAATATGTGAAATTAGCGACAACATCTCTTTTGTATTTTCTAGATTTTAATAAATATCACTGATAAGGGCTCCGATCAGAGCCGAAACGTCTGATTAAATAGACTCCTTCATTTATGGACCCTAAAGCCAATGCAAACGTACCAAGTATTATGATATTTTTATACCCATAGACGTATATATAAGTTTAAGATACACTTTACGTTAGTTTTTTTAGATATTTGCTACAATCAGGTAGAATTATCACAAACATTCTTCATTTTTATGCTTGGTCAGAAATTGCATATCATAAAAACCTATACCAACGACGAGAATCGTCTGACCCAACACAGAATGGACATTGGCTTGAAGTTCCACGTGTATTAATCTTTTATTAGCCAACCGAATTTTATCCCAATTTTGATTTTGAAAACTATTATATCGAACACAAATTGTTGAATACGATTGGTAATTTTTTTAATAGCCAAGTAAAGGTTAAACTTTTTATTTCGAAATAAGTAAAAAATATAAATTGTGGATTACGTTTTTGTTGAAAAAATTAATAAAGCCATGTTCACAATTAGAAACATTGGTTAGTAAAAGATTAATCACGTATAAATGTGGACCATATTGATCATATGTAAAAAAACTGAAGGGAAGATAAAAATAGCTGTTTATATGATCATACATTGTGTCAAAAAAGTGCCGAGAATTTGTATTTTAAAAGGCCCGCTCTAATGATTTTTTAATTATTTTTTCCCGTAAGTTGGTAGCACTACTTAATGACTATGCCAACAATGAGCGCGATCTGTCAACCAGTTTTTTACAGCAACATCGAAAAAAAATGAAGGAAATTGTGCTCGATAATCGCCATTCTAGCTTGAGAGAGATAGCTCGTGACCTTAAGATCTCTCACGAGTCTGTTCGTTCGATTTTGGTGGATATGTTGCGCATGAGACGCATCGCCGCACGGCTTCTTTCAAAAAGCTAAATTTTGTTCAAAAACAGTACCGTGAGCAGGTCTCTTTAGACATGCTAGATCGCGTCAATTCTGATCCCACATTCGTGGAACGCATCATAACTGGTGACGAGACATTTGTCTACGAGATTGACATGCAAACAGGTCAACAGTCATCAGAATGGAGGACAAAAGACGAGTCGAATCCGAAAAAACCACGTCAAAGTCGCTCAAAAGTCAAGGTGATGCTCATTGTTTTCTTCGATATTCGTGGTTTCGTGCATCACGAATTTGTTCCAGAAGGACAGACGGTCAATAAAGAATACTATTCGTGGATTTTACACGACGATAATGCGCCATCGCATAGAGCGACACTTGTGACCGAATTTAAGACCATAAACGCAACAAATACCATCGACCAACTACCGTATTCACCAGATCTGGCCCCGTGTGACTTCTTTCTGTTCCCGAAACTAAAATTGCCGCTCCGGGGCACCCATTTTGAATCGATTGAAGCCATAAAATAAAATTCGTGGAAGGAGCTGAAGGCCATACCGGAAAGTGCACTATAAAAAGAGTTTCGGAGACTGTATAAAACACTGGCATATATTCATGTGTGTTGCATCAAATGTGTCCTACCTTGAAGGCGACAAAATAAATATTGATAAATAAATGAACATTTTTTGTTTTATTTAACAATTCCTGGTACTTGTTTGATACAATGTATACATGGGAAAATCCATAAAACTTTTGATTTTGTAAAATAAGAAACATGATTTTCTAAACTAACAAGCACATTCGTGTCCTTTTATATAAATTTTATAAAGACTTTTTAGAACAATATTCAGTAGCAGTTAAGCGTTTTAATTTGGGTACGTGATAGTAGTAACTACAAGTAATATGGTTGCAAACGTTAATACAATATGCTTATTTTTGCAAATTAAGAGTAAAAGTATTGTGAATTAAATAACTCTGAATATTTGCATAAATTAGAAATGCGACCTTTTTTCTTAAAATACTTGCAAGAAATCAATTCGATTACAACCGAAAAAGTAAAAAACAAACTTAAAATTTTTATATGCTATTATAAACTATGAATTTCTTGATACATTTACGTTTTAAAACATAATTTTCAAAATTGTGCTGAATGAAGAGTATAAGTGGCACACTAATGAGATACCAAGAAAGATCTTTGTTGATGAATAACGGGGCACATGTATTAGGTTAATAACTTTTAACTTTGCAAAATTTAAATAAATCTATAAAACTTAAATAAAAAGTATATCCTGTTGCATTTATATTGGGTAGATGTACTGATAATAGTATATAGAAATTAAAAAAAAAGGTTATAAGCTTAGTATTGTTAATTCAATAAATATCTTTAATTTTATCACGTTTAATTGAAAGTGAAAAGTTTCATGGATTTGCCCATGTACTATATGATTATATGAAAAACTTTTTTTCGGGTTATATTAGTAGTGGTCCGATACGGTTGTTGTTTGCCAATATCGGACCTGTACTGATGCAATTTTCAGAATCAGCAGAGTACAGGGATTTCTCGTGTTTTCGGAACCTGAAGATGGAATACTTTTTTTTAACATAGTAATTTCAGTTAGTTCATTCATTTGAATACAGAAGTTAAAATAGGAGACAAACGTCATCTAGGCGACATGTAAGTAACGAGGGTACAAAGAGCGTCAAGCATAGTGGAATGCAATTAAGGTGATGTCAAGCTAGAAGATACGTACTGTCAAATTACAAGTTTTCTCAGGTCTCTCATCGTTCGTCATACTGATTTATTAGCCAGCAATAGTCGGTTTTTCTCAAGCCTCCGTAAGTTTTCTTTCTTTTGAAAACTTTTTTCCAGCTGAGGGGAAATAATTCATTACAAGATGCTCCGTAAAGCCTCATAAAAATGTTCCTCGTCTCAGATTTTTCCAAGACTTTAAAATTCAACCTAAAAAGCACGGTTGATTTGTATTTTAACGAGCAAAGTACAAAATTGTTTTTGATTGATATATCTAATTCAATTGGGGTTTTCAAAGGTTTTATTTTAGATCCAAGAATAAACATATATCTATTTTTTTCGTTAGACTATAATAGTAAAGGTTTTTCTAATTAGACGTTTCATTTTGATTTATAAGAAACACGCGTGTTTTTTGTAAAAAATCATTTGTTTTTTATTTCATTTAATAGCGGAAGGTTTGCCATTAATAATGAAAAATAATATCATTCCTATGGCCTCCACGGATACGTTTGCAGGAGCATGCTCTTTTGATGAAATTTTCCATTACATTTTCGTACATTTGGGGCTCTATTTCGTCGACAACGGCACGAATCTTCTCTTTGAGTTCTTGAATTGACTGAGGAGCATCAGTATAAACCTTATCTTTCACGTAACCCCAAAGAAAAAAGTCTAGAGGTGTTAAATCGCATGATCTCGGTGGCCAATTGTAATCGTCGTTTCGAGAAATCACTCGGCCTGGAAGCTTTTGACGCAAAAGACCGATGGTTTTGCCACTTGTGTGTCACGTAGTCGCGTAGCGAGGGCGGTATTCACACGAGTCACAACGCCACCATGTCGCTCGAGGTACACACGACGTTTTGTGTCCAAATTGGTGGAAAAAGTCGCATTGCGTGCGAGCGCCTAGTTAGCCGCGGGCAGTCAAGTGTCAGGCGGTGTGAACTTTTTGCCTGTTGATGCGGGCGGTATGAACATTTCGCCCGATTGCTTCGCCGAGTCGCAATTGGCTTCATGCCGCTCTACGCGCAAGCATGCCATGCGACTTTTTCCGCCCGTTTGGACACAAAAATTAATTAATTATGGTTCGATAGCGCAATCTATTCACCAAAACAGCCGCTGCAGCTTCATTTTCATTAAAATGAGGCCCAATTATCCCTCCTGCCCAAAAACCGCACCAAACAGTTACACGTTGTGGATAGAGAGGCTTTTCAATAATCATTTTCGGGTTTTCCGAGCCCCAAATGCGACAATTCTGCTTATTAACGCAGCCTGTAAGGTGAAAATGAGCCTCATCGCTCATAATGATTTTTCGGTGAAATTCAGGTTCATTTTCATGCATTTTTGTAGTGAATTTTAACAATGTCAATGCGTTCTTGAATCGTGTATTGTTCCATTTTTATTAATGGCATAGTTTTTAGTTGTCATCTGTCATGTATAACAGCTTTCAAAATAGCGGGCTACTCAAAATGAAACCTGTAATTGGAAAACCCTGTATATTGTGTGGCAAGGGCGACAAGGTGATTAATCCCGCACTAGCAAATAGAGTGTGATAAACACGCGTGAATGTGTGATTTCGGCCCACTCTCAAAGTGCGCATGCGTCACCGTCGTCGGGCGGCCATGTCACATTTAAGTCGCGTTTATCGTGCATCTTGGACAAAAAGTAATGTACTTGCACCAAAAGAAACAAAAGCTAAAGTTTACATTAATTTCGGGCGAGAAATTGGTTACAACATAAATTAACTTTTCATGGTAAAACTTTGCCAAGTATTGGGGAAACTTTCTTTTGTTTCACTGTGACAAAACATATGTATTAGGAATTTTCACTTCCATAAACAGCTAAGTTTGCTTCGTGGAACACTAGTGGTATTGTTGTTTCCATTGGAAATGGAAACCATTTTCCTCTTTGAAACTTTCATTCCAGCGATCTTTTTTTTGGAAGAACATGAAAAACTAAGAATATTTTCACGACTTTTTGATTGGACTTCAAACCTTGCTTAAGCTTACGTTCTCAAATAAATCCGAATTTTCAGCCAATTCATCGCTCCTTTTGGCCTCCTTGCTTTTGAAGACCAATAATATCTATATTTTCATAAAATATGTCCAAGTGGACAGGGTAAGGAAGGGTGGGGGTCCACGTGTTATATGGATGGCCCCTAGTAAAATGTATTCCAAAAATAAATTTTTTTCGATAAATGCTTCTTTATTGAAGAAATTGAAGAAAAAGATCCCCTTTCATACATTTTCAGTGGAAACAATACCACCAGTGTTCTACAAAGTGAAGTTAGGTGTTTATGGAAGTGAAAATGCCTAATTTTAAAAGGTGTAAAGTTATCCGAATAAAAATGTAACCCCTTAAATAATTATGTGCAACAAAGTTCATAATTTTTGTAAAGAAATTAAATAATTTATCAATCAATTTTATGCATTCTCTATCTATAGTTTTGGTTGGTTAGACTAAAATTGATTTCCTGGAAATCATTAGTTGCAATTCGCCAAATCAATACTAGTTAACCATTTATTTTTAAATTGATGCAAAAGCTTTCAGGGGATTTATCGAATATATAGAATGCCTGTTAGAAAATTTAACGCGGATAATTTTAGTCGGATTGGCGCTTAATGGAACGTTCTAATCAGGTCGACCGGTCCTCCCAGTTTCGTTTCATCGCTAACGTAAAGCAGTGAAAAAGGAAACCATTACAGTTCCCAACACTTAAAAACAATAGAGGACTTGCAAGTGTCTTCTAAGCGATGCCGGAATAGTCCATAAAAGATATGCATTTATTTTCATTCTTTTATTCCTCGCTTTCCACGGAAATGGCACAGATCTGCAATCATTCTTAGAAAATGGCATTCTCTTCGCAGAAAACAAGAATAGAATTCGATATTTTTAAACCGTGTTACAAGATGCATCATGGCAATAATTATAAAAAAAGGTTATTATTTATATCTTTAACTGTGTTATTTTATTTTTAATTATTGAATATTTTATAGTAAATAAGTCATTTAAATTTAAAGAATTTAAAATCTTTTTGTGCAAAAAGAGACGCTTCCGACTGTGTCGGGATTCGAGCCCGGGTCTTTCGATTGCAAACATCTAATTTTAAATGAGTCATTTAAATACAATAATAAATATGTAAATGTCAAGGAATAAATTGATTGCAGAGAATGAATTCTTTCCTGGGACTAAAGTGTTTGCTTAATCAATTTCAATTTTTTTTTATTTCTCTGATGGCTGTAGGTCTAGAAAAAGTGAATAGGGAAGTACTATTTTATGCGGAAAGAGTACACCTGAGTTTCCGCACGATGAAGAAAAGTAAACGAAAAGATGAAAGGTGAAGAGCGATGTGAGTGTAAAAGATAAAGAGAAATGAGACTGGAAGGCATCTTCAAACGAACAGCGGAGTTTAGTATTCGGAGAAAATTACCAGAACCTCGAGAACGTGGCTATTACCAAAGTTACGTTGCCTGCTCGTAAGCAGGAAATTACTTTTTTTTATTCACTATGCGTATAGAGCTTATTACATAAAATTTTTTCAATCTAAAATGAGTACACAAAATTTTTATTTTGTTTAACCTTATACTTAAAAAAATATCATGGGGAATATTCTTATTCTTTCCACGTGAGGAATATTTCCAAATTTCAATAACATCTCCCACTTAAATCACGAAAAACAGGTTGTATTGTCAAACTTTAGAGTATACGACTTTTTCGCCTTTTTCTGTTTCAAAATATTGCTTTTTCTTCACTTTTATTTCGTAATACATATTTTAAAATCTGTAACAAAATTTGGTTAAATCCACCAAGATTTGGTTGAATAAAGTAAAATATATATGGTTGATTTAATCAAATTGCTGTTACGTCAATGGCCGCCTCGGAACTGTGATTTGACCCAGCTGGACTATTTTTTGTGGGTATTGTTGAGGATAAGTGTTACGTTAACCATCCAGATACGATTGAGGCCTTGAAACACGAAATCGAAGTTGCCATTCATGGGATTAAAGTCCAAACAATCGAAAATGTACTGAAAAATTGGGTTGATCGAATGGGGTACTGTAAGGCCAGCCGTGGCAGTCATTTGAATGATGTTGTGTTTCATTCTTAAATGGAAAGGTTCAATCTTTCTAATAAAACCATACTTTTAAAAAAATATCCATAAGTTTTTTTTTTAAAGCCGATTCAAATTTCAAATGTTAAATGGCTCACCCTGTATATATGACTACCGCACACAAAATCAATGAATTTTCGTCTTTAAACTCATAAGAATATTTGGCTAATCCAACCAAAATTTAGTTGGATCAACCGAAGAATTTTCTTATAATATTAGGTGCGCAAGTAAGTTCCCGCTGTTTGTGAATAGATGGCTCCAAAAAGTGTACGGAGATGCTGCTCTAAGTGAAACAACGTGCTGTGATTGGTTCCGTCGCTTCAAAGACGGTGATTTCGATGTTGACGACCGTCCGCGTGAAGGAAGACCAAAAACCTTCGAAGACGCTGATGTTATTTATTATGAGCTGTTGAAACCGAACGAAACCATCACTGGGGAACGGTATCGAACGCAATTGATGCGTTTGAGCCGAGCACTGCGCGAAAAACGGCCACAATACGAGCAGAGGTACGAAAAAGTGATTCTACAGAATGACAACGCCTGGCCTCACGTTACCAAACCCGTTAAAACCTAACTGGAAATGCTCAAATGAGAAGTCCTACCCCACCCGCCGTATTCCCCAGATATTACACCGTCCGATTATTACTTGTTCCGGTCGATGGCACATGGTCTGGCTGATCAGCGGTTCCGCTCATATAAAGGCATCGAAAAATGGCTTGATTCGTGGATAGCCTCAAAAGATCAACACTTTTACCGTAACGGTATTCGAACTCTACCAGAAAGATGGGCAAAAATTGTAGCTAACGATGGGCAATACTTTGAATGACTCATTTGTAACCATTTTTTCACAATAAAGTTGCATTTTTATCAAAAAAGCAGCGGGAACTTAGTTGCGCACCTAATACGATTGACCAAATTTTTCGTTAATTCAACCACAGAATTTGTTTTATGTAACCAACGATGGTTTTCATACTATTTTGTTGAATCAAACAAATATTTTAGTTGATTCCAACAAGTTTCGGTTGATTTAACCAACTTCTGTTTGACTTAACCCATGATCTTGGTTCATTTAAAAAAAATGGTGTGGCCAGATCAAACACATTTTTTTCTAGGTGAAGAGGATATTTTTGAAAATAAAATATTATACTTTTGCGTTTGTAATAGAAAAATTACTAAAATTTGTTGCAAACTATTGAATTGTCCCAGAAGTAATTTAAATTGACGTAACCACATCGTCCAATCGAGTTCTCACCTATATCAGAATTTAGGGCTCATTTAAGGCTAATTAAATGCCATATTGCTAAATTTAATGCTCCGTTATTTAAAAAAAAAACAAGGGGTTACGATGGCATAACGTTAAGTTGACGTAACTACACGTTATAATAACAATTAAACAGGTTATCACTCATACCAGCCTTTAATGCTCATTTAGGGCTCTCTAAATATCTCATCTGAATTTTTAATTTTATTTGTTGAAACAACTTATGTTAAAAACTTCTCCTTGAAAGATTGACCGTTTAGATCGATCTTGTAAAGACAGTCATACATGTTCCGTATATTTCATGTTATATTTTCTCATCTTTATTGTAATAAAACTATTACCAATATGCTCTCAAACAAATAGAAGCACATCAATATGTGTGATTATAAAAACAATGCTATACGGAAAAATTTTTTTTCTATAAAATTACTATTTTAAACAATAATTTGTGAATTTACTAATTATATTGAAATAAATGATTAAACATTTGAACTTACACCAAAATAAGATTTCTATAATCCCTAGAAAATACTTTGAAGTTTACAAAAGACAATAGGAAAGTCATTCTTCCCATCGAAAATTTAAAATATGCCATAGTTGGAAGAGGGAAGCTGAAACAAATCCACCCTTAAAGGTCACACGCACGCCATCTGCACTCAAGCACAGATGACCTCTAAATTCTGCTATAGGTGATATTTTAAAATAATGCCATTTTTCCGTAAAAGTATTGTTTGTATAACCATACATATTCATTTGCTTCTAATTGTTTGAGAGTATATTGGTAAATAGTTTTATTACAATAAAGATGAGAAAATAAAACATGGAATATACGGAACATGTATGATTGTCTTTACGAAATCGACCTAAACGGTCAATTTTTCAAGGAGCCGTTTTTAACATTAGTTGTTTAAACAAATGTTGTTTAAACAAGTAAAATTGAAAATTTGGATGGGGTATTTAGAGAGCCCCAAATGAGCCTCAAATTTTGCTATGGGTGATAACTTGTTAAATTGTTATTATAACCTGTGGTTACGTAAACTTAACGTTAAGACAGCGTAACCCCTTGCTTTTTTTTAAAATAACGGAGCATTAAATTCAGCAATGGGGTATTTAGAGAGCCCTCAATGAGCCCTAAATTCTGCCATAGGTGATAACTTGATATAATGCTTTTTTTCGTAAAAGCATAGTTTTTATAACCATACATAGTAAAGTGTTTTTGTTTGTTCGAGAGCATATTGTTAATTGTTTTATTACAACAAAGAAGATAAAAAAAATAGACATAAAATATACGGAATATGTATGATAGAGCCTTTATAAAATTGATCTAAACATTTAACATTTCAAGGAGCCATTTTTAAGATTAGTTGTTTAAACAAGTAAAATTGAAAATTTGGATGGGGTATTTAGAGAGCCCTAAATGAGCCTTAAATTCTGCTACGGGTGATAACTTTGTTAAATTGTTATTATAACCTGTGTTTACGTCAACTTAACGTTAAGGCAGCGTAACCCCTTGTTTTTTGTTTAAATAACGGAGCATTAAATTCAGCAATAGGGTATTTAGAGAGCCCTCAATGAGCCCTAAATTCTGCTATAGGAGATAACTTGTTTAATTGTTTTTATAACGTGTGGTTACGTCAACTTAACGTTATGCCAGCATAACCCCTTGTTTTTTTTCAAAATAAGGGAGCATTAAATTTAGCAATATGACATTAAATTAGCCTTAAATGAGCCCTCTTATATCCGTTCTGGGGATTTTTCACTCAAAGATAAGCAACGTTCAGGTCGGCCAAATGAAGTTGATGATTAACAAATCAAAACCATAATCGAATCGGATCGTCATGTAACTGTGCAAGAGTTTGAAGAAATGTTAAAAGTACCAAAATCAACAATCGACAGTCATATAGAAAGTCTTGGATTCGTTAAAAACCTTGATATTGGGATTCCACATGAATTGAAAGAAATTCATTTAACAAAAAGCATCAACGCTTGTGAATTGCATCTTAAACGCAATGAATTTGATCCTTTTTGAAACGAATTATCACTGGTGATTAAAAATGGATTGTTTACAATAACGTCGTTCGAAAAATATCATGGTCCAAGCGTGATAAACCACCGCAAATAACATCGAAAGCTGAATTGCATCAAAAAAAGCTTACGTTGTCTGTTTGGTGGGATTGAAAAGGTGTGGTATTTTTTGAGCGTCTTCCAAGGAACCAAACGATTAATTCGGATGTCTACTGTCGTCAGCTGAACAACTTGAACGCAGCGGTCAAAGTAAAACGGTCAGAATTGGTCATTCGTAAAGGTGCAGTTTTTCACCATGACAACGCTACTCTACACATATCTTTAGCCACTCGTCAAAAATTATAAAGGTTTGGTTGGGAATTGATGTTACACCTACCATATAGCTTTAAACTTGCACCATCAGTTACTATTTATTTCGATCTTTACAGAACTCCTTGAATGGTAAAACTTTCAATGATGATGAACCTGTGAAATCGTACTTGGTTCAGTTTTTTGCCGATAAAGACCAGAAGATCTATGAGCGTGGAATCATAAAGTTACCAGAAAGATGAAAAAGGTCATTGAACAAAATGTAAAATATATCATTGATTAAAGTTCATTCCTTGTATTTAAAAAAAGTGTTTAATTTGTATTAAAAAATCGACAATTACTTCTGGGACAAACCAATAAGAACAATTTGACAATTTTTTTTTTTTTTTTTTTTGGTGAGGAGGAAAAAGGGCGAAATCTTTTATAGACGTTGTACAGGACTCTCCTAGGACGGGTCTAGGCATACCTGTTGAAACCAAAACCCCCTCTCTCGAACCAAAACACCACCCGCGGAACCGCCTTTCGGCTTTAAACTTCACGGGGACAATTTGACAACTGTATTCATTTGTGACACAGTACAGTAAAACCCCATTTATCGCAACACCCGTTTATCGCAACTCCCGTTTACTGCAACTTGTCTCTCCCGTTTATCGCAATAAACTTTACCATTTTTTTCTCCCTCTTATTAGTCGCACGGAAAAAAATAATTAGCTGCATTAGCTAAATATTCGATACCACAGCTAAGAAAGTTACTTGATATACGGACAGCGAATGTCTTAGCTTCTAATACTAACGTCTATTCGCTACAGTACTTTAGCGATGCCAGTTAATTTACGTTAGCACTGGTAACAACGATTGTGAGCAGTAGCCTATCGGTCGTGGTATCTTCCTGTTCTAACAGCGTTTGAAGTAGTAGTTAATTTTATTAGCGATTGCTGCAAATAGAGGTAGAACTCAAAATCATTGATTTTGAACTTCCAAACCTACATTTAAATACAGTTACACCTGGGTGCTTAAGAAAAAAATGATCTCGTAACCCTTCTATACTCACAAAAGTCTGCTGGCAAGTTATATAAAAACAACTAATTACTTGCGACATATCGTAACCTGCAAAATTAAAACGAAAAAAAACAGATACAACACTTAGAATTAAGATAACCTCAGTAAGAAGATAATAAATAGCACAATAAAGAACCTATTACAAAACCTACAATACAATCTTCAGAGATCAGTTACAAATCAGTCATTTGCATTATAAATTAACGCAAAACGTCGAATCATTTATAAATTAAATTTAAAACAACGCGACAGGTGTACAACTTACCTTTTACAGCACAATATCTGATCAGTCGCGCTTTGTGCGCATGAGCAGCACAGAAAACGCGGGATGTCTAAGCAGCCGTTAGCAACCGCTGCTAACTTCTTACATATCAGCGCAAAATTTTAAAAGCTGCGAGTACGAATTTTGAGATTTTCTAGGAGAGTAAACTTTTTTAGCAGCAACAACCAAATGATTAGCTACAACTCTTAATACGCTAAGGAGTCCAATGCATATTTTCAACTTCGATTGCAGCTAACATTTTTTAACTGTCCCAGCAAACTGTTAACTCTCTCAGCAAACTTTTTATCAATCACAATTAACTAGTCGACAGCTAACTGCAGTTAGCAGTAGCAGACATTTCATTTTTTTCCGTGCGAAGGAGTGGTCACGTGATTCTTAGGGATAGGCGGGAATACCCCTCACTTTTAAATTTGTGATGCATATATTTATATGAATTTTCATATATTAGGGAGATATGAAATATATCGTTTATATGATATGAAACTATCGTTTATGTATATATTGCTACATATTTGTGTTTTATATGTAACAGAAAAATATATAAATTTTTCACATTTCAATGTATATTATTATGACGAATTATAGCATGAATTGTGCCTAGTACAGCAATCGCTTTACCAATTGCGAATCAATTGTTTTACAAAATGCGGGAATATTTCTACTGAAAAAAATTCAATCATGCATTCGAAAATTATGAGAGAAATATGTAAGCTTTAAAGTAATTAAAATGTATTGTTTGTACTAGTCGTTTACGTACCATCGTTCGGTTCCACGTTTTCACTCATTTATAAATGCACATATAATGACAATAAAAAAACGCATTCGAGGTTATTGGAACACGACTGTAAACAATGATAAACAGCGAAAGCGCGTAAAACTATTCATTTAGGCGCATGTGCTGATAATCAGTTGTTCAAGCTGGTGGCGAAGAAGTGGGAACCCCTCCGTTTTTGCGATAAACGGGAGGCATTTGATTGGAAGGTGTTGCGATAAACGGGGTTTTACTGTATAACCAAAGTCTACTGTTTTTATTTCAAATTGTTTCATTTAAAAATAACAATTTTAAATATTTTCAGTAGAAGAATCTGAGGTAGAGTAAATCAGAGTTCGCTAACGAGCCATTTTTGACCAGTAGTTCTAGTTTTATCCATCGAAAACGTTTTTCTAAAAATCAAAAATTCAATTTTCCCGCCAAAATATACGAGATACGGAAAAAATGTTGAGAAATAAAATTGCTTATTCCAAAGATTTCTATAAATTTGCTACTGACCATTTTTTCATAAGAGTTATATCTTTTTTTTTATTGATGAAAAATGTTATTAAAAATAAAAACTTTTGATTTTCAAAAAAACTATACGAGATATTTTTTAAATAAATTTTAAGTTCTGTTTACCGAATCATGCGATGATGTATATTCAACTTTAATACATACTTCATATATGGAGAAAGCTTTTAACATTTTGAGTAAAGGGTGCTGGAAGATGCTTCTGCAAAGCTCGAAAGTTTGTTGCGATATATGCGTTTGTATCGCGAACACGTAGGGACGGTAGAACGTCCCTTAGAAATCAGACAGGCAGACAAAATAGTGAATGCGAGGAAGCAGATCAAGTTTCGTGAGCGTAAAAAACAGCAAAGATAAAAGTGAAGAAAAGAATAAAGTCAGCAAGACAATATGCGCGAGACAGTCAGATCAGGCTATACAATTGCTTGAATACATTAGATAAATCGATGATAAAATCAGCAGTATTTACCAAAATTCTTTTAAAACTAAGATATTTCTGTCTTGTCATAAATGTTTATACACTCAAGTCGGATAATAGGGGCATTTTCGGACGTTGCGTCCGTAAACAATCAGGACCGTAAGAACTATTTCAGTCATGGGAGAGAGTTACGGGGCTATAGTACCCAGCAATTTATTTTTTCCAGTTTTTATTGGCTTAAAAGATGCATAAACTATTCAAGAATGATATTTAAAAACTATTTTGTGAAAAAAAATTTGATAAACAATTTTTTTAGCTTATTTTCCAAGACGCCTTGAGCGCTCCAAAACGTTTTAAAAGGCCGCTCAGCTGCGCGCGGCATTTTAAGTGCATTATAGCTCTAATGGTAGTTTTTGCCGGTACAAATCAGTTACATCCCTGTTATTACATACATTGACGGTTTTCGAGGACTGTTAGATGTCATGAGCACACTTCAACTGAAGATACATTCAGAAATAAACAATTTTCCCACAGAAGTCGATCAACGTCGAATTAAGGTAGTACTGTCGTAAATGGAAATACCGGTCAGATATTGATAAAATTGAAATCACTGGTCAACATTTAGCCAGAAATGACTCAGTTAAATTTTTGAGGACCTAGGGTTCACTGGAGGGGAGTAATCAGTAATTGCATTTTGAGACAATTAACACCTAACCTTATGGGAAACTGAGTTCATTTACAAATCCTATCATAACTACCGTTCAGATTTTAATAAAAATGACTGGTGCATTGATTGATAATATAAGCATCATTTTGCAAGTTAAAACATCCCAATTGGATACGTGTAAGCGTAGCAAAATCTAATTAAGTAAGCAAAAATATAATTTTTCTCCAGTAACCGACGGCGATTAAATAGATGTGGCAACGTCGCAGAATAAGTGAAAGCGCGCGCCATTCACGTATCGTATGAAATCATCTGCTATACACACATGTATAGTTGCTTTCTTATGCGACGTAGACAAATTTAGATACTACGTGAAGCAAATGAGAAAAAGTACTCATTTGATTAGCTACGTACCGTCAGCACTACCTTAAAACCGCAAACCGCTCAGCATCGAAACATCAAAAAAGCGTTCGGAAAGACTTCACGTCGCTTAGAAAAGAAGCAGAAGAGCAAAACTCATGCTTGGAACACAGAGAGAAATAAGTCGTGGTTACATTAACCAGAAAAATCTGGTTGAATTGAATATGGTCACCAGTACTACAAAGCACAGTCTGGGTGACAAACGATCCCGTAACAATAACCTGAAAACTGGTTGCAATAACAAGATTCAATACGATTTCCTATTTCTGATTACAGTAACCACACGTCGCAGTTGAAAATGTCTTTAAGCACAATTTCAAGTTATATCTGTTAAAGATTTCTGGTTACAGGAACCTGAAAATTGTAGTAGCTTCGAGGCAGTAAGGTTCGATTTATCTCGATTTATCACGCGCTAGTCTGCAGCTAACTTCATATTAAGTTCAGTTGTCAATGGTTGTTTTGTATCAATGTAAAATCATACTGCTTATTTCACTAAATTTTCTACAACGGGAGAGAATAATTCTGGCACAAAAAAAAATGCTATGAAGCATGCATCATCACCTTTTCAAGAATTTTTTCAATTTCTTCCTTCATCTCTAAATCTACGTTGTATTATGTTGGCACCACAATTATTCTTTTATGTTGTAAAACATATAGTGAAATAAGCAGTATGAGTTTCTTGAATAAAAAAAGAAGTATTTTAAACTACATTTATTCTATAAAAATTATTATACAAAATTTAATGAAATATTTTTTATTAATTATATTTTTAATTATAAAATATTTATTTATTTAATAATCTATAACACACACGAACAAGCTAATTTAATGTTATTGAAGCGAGAAAATATGGTTTTCGTAAATAGAAAATGTGATTATTGGAACCAGAAAAAATAGAATCTGCTATGTTGTACGCCGATTTCCTTCTCGGAAAAAATACATGCGAAAGCGAACACGTCAAATTATTTAAATCGCCACTTTTTTTACCCCTTGTACCTCACCATCATCAAAATAATTCTAGGAAGTTCAAACACAGTTTCCCTATTATCCGACTCCAGTGTATTTGAAAAACAAAAAAAAAGTTATTTTATAATTATAAACATTTATGGCCAGTATATTTTTATTTGGTTTCGCAAATTTTCAATCCCCTATCTCATTTTGCATAGAAATGGAGTTATACAAACTGATATATCGGTAAGGTAGTTTCTTTTTTTCATGATCAAATGCGTATATTTAAAAAACGCAACAAAGGCAGGCAAACTTTTAAAAAAACTGACCCCATGCCAAAAAAACAAGAATTCATAAAATATTAAGGTTTTGTGAAATTCTTTATTTTATCCTTATAGGGATGTATTTTCTGAAATGTGTATTTTACGACGATCATATTTATGAAAGGTTCTAGTATCGATGTCTTCTTTTATGCACCTTAAGAAGGGATTTATTAAAGCTAAAAGAGGGCTAAAATAAAGTATAAGCAAAAGAAAATCTCAGCGTTTAAAGCATCTATTTTACTGGTTTTAACTTGGAAGCTTTATGTCCAAAGCACGGTATTTTTAAGAAAACTTTACTCGATATACTTTTCTGTAGGGACGTGAATGAAATTATCGAGTTACGCTTCCGAGAGGGCTAGTTTTTTCATCTTTGTCTCTTTGTTTTCGAGCCAGACGCACTTACCCCAACCTTTCGTTCTTTTCGTTCCCTCAATTTCCTCTTCATCCCTTCTCTCATTCCTTGTGACGACTTCTGCATTTTTATGCATTATTAGTGTGCTTCGAATAACAGGTGTTACAGCAGTTATTTGCGTGCAGTCGTGCTCGAGTGAAATATTTTTTGGTCAGGAAAAGAACATTTCAAGAGCGACAGTTACATTAGAAAATTGCCTTTTTCTACTCCCACCTACTCTTCTAAATGAAACTCTTTCTGAAATTGGAGAAATATTCAAAGTGCTTCGAAACATGTCTTCATAATTCAAGTAAGATTATGCCAATATTGGATAAACCATGTATCTTCTATTGGGACTTTTTCAAACCTTAAAAGTATAAAAATTGAATTGTTTTCCAATTTTGCTGTATATATTGGATATTGGATTCGTGTACATGGATCACAATTTATATTTTACTTCGGAAAGTATGGTTATCTGACTTTCATACACCGCAAATTGATTTTCAGAAAAGGCTTCGTTTTCACGAGAAACATCCGATGCGAGTATGAGGTGTTAGCTGCTGAGGATAGAGGGGCTGCCGGATGCCATCCTATAAAGTTGGCTCGAATATTTCATAATTAACGTAATATTTTATCGTCCTTTCCAAGCAAAAATCCACTGCCGTCCGAACAACTTTCATGAAAATTCCACGCTTGAAGGTTTTCATAATATGTGAAAAACAAATTAGCGAGAACATCGAAGAAACATTTTGTGCTGTAAACTGTGGATTTCGCGTGTCAGTCAAAACCCAGACTAGGCTTAGAAATTTTTTTTTTTTTTAATATGACCAAAGTTTTGCCAGTTCAACTAAAAAATTTGCTTCTCGCAATTAAAGATAGTTTGTTCGGATACGATTTGGTTAAATTAAATATATCAGTTAATTCAACTAAATTTTATCTGACTTGGCCGAAGATCTTCTGTTCGTAGGGAAATAATAATTAACAAAATTGTTATGAGTATAATTCAAGAATTTGTAATGCCTTTCAAATAGTTTAATTTTAATAAATTTTTGAAGAAGCATATAATTGATTTTCTTTTGCATATCATTTCAAATAAACATTGGGTCATTGTCTCTGCAAATTGTATTTCTTCACTCTAACAACCAATAGAATTTCAAACCTACATTAATAGTTCTTGTTAATTAAAGTTACGCGCTTGGAACGTGTGTAATCTAGGATTATTTGCCCAGTATGTAGTTGATCCAAATTATTCATTATGTCCTCTGCAATCCCATATATTTTGTGCAACGCTTCTCTCTATACAAATTGCAATAAAGTGCAGCAGAGATGTACAATCCAAATGTGGATTTCTGTTTCAACACATCAGAATTTCATAAGATCAAAATTCGTGATTTAATGGAGAATAGAAATTTTAGCTTTTCGGGATAAAAAAAAAGGCGAAATTAATATTCTAGCACATATTTTCTACACAGAGTTGTAAACTTTTCAAAAATACAAATTTGTACTCTTGCTCCATTTTTAGTGGAAGCCGTCAAGGTTAAAAGGCTGAATGTAAATTTTATCAATGTTACATGACTGGACTACTTTGAAAAAAATGTATTGATACAATTAATAATTTTTTTCTATACTTTATATTTGTACAGTTTCTATATTTTTTCCATAAAGTTTAATCGTAAAATCAGAAATATTTCGATACAGGTACTTTCTAAATTTCCAAATTATAGATATAAATATGTTACAATACAATAAGATTTGAAATTTTGAGCACACATATTGTTAATTTAATATAGTTGATTATATTCAGAGTTTTGTTGCAGCGTGCCTTTTTTATGATAATACCAGGGGTGTTAGTTGAAGTTTGACGGTTTTTTCAATAAAGAAAACACTTAATTCTCAAGGGAATCTCAAAAAATTTTTATTCAAAGTATTGACCATTGGATTCTACACATTTTGCCCATCTTTCAGGCAAATCATGGATACTCTCTTTCAAGGCAAACCATTCGACGAGCCATTTTTCGACTTCTTCAAAATTGGCTGCTCTGCGAGTGAGTGTCCCATCGATGCGAAAAGGTGATAGTCGGACGGGGCGAGGTCTGGTGAGTACGGCGGGTGCGATAATATTTCCCAATTCAATGCTTTTAATGTGTTCTTCACCACTTTAGCGGTATTTGTTGTCGGTAGCGATCCGTATTCACCGTCTCACCAGGTTTTAATAACTCGAACCAAACACAAACACAGAGCATTGTCTTACGGCCAAAGCGATTTGGCCTTGGAGTCGATGGGCTGACCTCACCAGGCGAAAGCCATGATTTTTTCCTCTTCGGGTTCTCGAAATAAATCCATTTTTCGTCCCCCGTGACAATTCGATGCAGAAAAGATTTCCTTTCGAACCGTTGAAGCAGCATTTCACAAATGGTTTTTCGATTTTCCATTTGTCTATCGTTCAGTTGGTGTGCTACTCATTTTCCATACTTTTGGATTTTTCCCATAGCTTTTAAACGTTGGCAAATTGCTCTTCGGGTCACATTTAGTGTTTGTGCCAATTGTTGTTGCGATTGGGTTGGGTCTTCATCCAATAACGCCTGCAATTCCTCATCTTCGAACTTTTTCGCTGCACCAGGATGTTCATTGTCTGTTAAATCGAAATCTCCACTTTTAAATTGACGAAACCATGTCTCACATGTTCTAATCACTGGAGCATGTTCACCATAAGTTTCTACCAGCAATCGATGAGCTTCAACTGCTTTTTTCTTTTGATGAAATAAGAAAAGCAACGAATGCCGCAAATGCGATTTACTTGGAACGAAACTCGACATATTCACTGAGGTAAACAACTATGATGCTTTTATTTTGGCAGAATGTAATTGTGTATTTTTTAAGCTTATTGTCCATAGAAAAGTATGACATAGATGCCAAATCATAGAAATGTATACATATCTCTAGCGACATCTATGAGTGAAACCGGCAAATTTCAACTAACACCCCTGGTATATTATAAAATACTGTGATCACACTATAGAATGACCTATTCAAGTTAAAATCTAAGATATGATTTAGAAAATAGTGTAATTTTCATAAGAATCACGTTTCCCTTTTAAAATTTTAAAGATCTGTTATACAAGGTAAGTTTTTTATCTTATGATATCAAAATATCTTAAGAATACGCATCATGCCGACAAAAATGGCTGTAATGAAAACTTTTTATTTTCGATGGAGAAAAGCGACTCCAAAAATAAAACAAAAAATACACCCCACACTCTGCAAGGAGGGGGGACACTAAAATTTCAAATGGAAACAAAAATTCGAATAAAACGAACGTTGAATATATTAAATTATTTCTTATTGTATCACTTATCCATGTGACTCTTCAATCTCTTCCTGTTCTTATAGCTTATTTTATATTGTTGTTGTTATAGTCAACGGTCCTAGGACTAGTTTGATGTTGCTTTCCATCCCTTCCTATCATGAGCGAGTCTTTTCATATCGTGTAAATAATATTTATTATAAATGATCCATCATTTGAGATTCAATTCTAACTTTCAAAATTTTGATATTTAACCCTTTCAGGGGCACATTTTTCTGGTGCATCTACTCCAGATATGATAGTGACTATAAGGGTTTTCGGGGTTGCTGATTACGAATCTGAAGTCAGATTTTCAAAATTCAAAATGGCGGATCCAATATGGCGGTCAAAATTTTCAAAAAAGGGTAAATTGATGCTAAATTTTGGTTATAAGGGTTTTTGGGATCGCTGATTACGAATCTGAAGTCAGATTTTCAAAATTCAAAATGGTGGATCCAATATGGCGGTCAAAATTTTCAAAAAAAGGCAATTTAATGCTAAATTTTGGTTATAAGGGTTTTTGGGATCGCTGATTACGAATCTGAAGTCAGATTTTCAAAATTCAAAATGGCGGATCCAATATGACGGTCAAAATTTTCAAAAAAGGGCAAATTGATGTTAAAATTTGGTTATAAGGGTTTTTTCAATTGCCTGCGATCTGGCGATCCTAGAAGAAAGGAATGTGATTTAGAAATTTGTTCATAAAAAAATTAATAATGAACGAACGCAATGATAATGGTACTGTTTCAATGAATTATGTTAGGTCTGTTATTTGCGAGCGTATCACTTTATTTCGCGGCAATAACACTTTTTACTAAGGTTCACCTAGCACTCACGGTAAAAAATGATTAAGAAATTTTGCTATGGAAAATACTGAAAACTAAATGTTAAAGAAAAGAATTGTATAACTTTTATCCGCTGTTGTGGGGCCAGAGTAATAGTGCGTGCAACATGCACATTGATCATTCAGTGTAAAGAAAGTTACTAGGACCTCAATGATGACATAAGATCTTAGAGTTATAAAGTTGAATAAATATATTCATGAAATTATGAATAATTTGCACGTAAACAATGTTAAAGAAATAAGTAAATTACGAAATATGAAAAAAATGCATTATTCGAAATATTTTTAAAAATTTTTTGAAAAAAACTAGCGTACGAAAAAATCCGAAAAAAATATATATCATAAAACTAAATGTGTAGAATACGTCAAAAAATCAGCAGAAGCTCACCTTTGCAGGTTACGGAAAAACATATTTTTTTTTCTGAAAAAAAAAACGTGTTTTTTCGTGTTACTTTTTTATAACAAACAAATATATAAATAAAATAATGTAATTTTTCACCAGATTATAATAACTCAGACTACTAAGAGCCTAATAAGTATATATTTGCGTAGATAAAGTGCCAAAATCTATCGGAAATATAAAAAAAACTAAGATAAAAAAGGTGGTACATAATCGTCCCACCGCCCCTGAAAGGGTTAATCATTTTTTCTGTTTACCTGAGTGACTTTTATTCATTAGAAACTCTTGGCATGTACCGAGTAAAGACATTTGAAACCACTTGAGAAATGCTAATTTTCATGAGTGTATACGAAAACGTTTACTTTTTTAAAAAACATAAGAATATTAGTATTCGAAAAATACATTTTATTGTTGATATAGTTAGCAGTCTTTGGAACTGGTTTGTCGAATTTATGAGCAACATTCCCTTTTATTTTTTTCATTCTTTCATAATATTTTTCCTAGTGAAAATTGTGCGTTAAAAAGTAAAACGTTTTGGCCACCTAAGGTGGGGGGGGGGGGGCTCTTCAGTGTCATAATTGAAGAATAATTAAACAATATAACCACATCTTAAAAATTAAAATTGGATAATATTTTATGAAAACGCGTTGAAATTAAAAATTTTGGAACTTGTATAATTAAAGAATATAACCACATGCACTCAGAAAAAAGATTTGATTCAATCAAAGAAAATTATTTGTTTGAAAGACTTTCTCTGATTTAAGACCATGGGCCATGCAGGTTACGTGACCAATCCAGTCACTGGCTATCGATATTTTCTCCGTGTATAATATTTAAAATCAAAATGAATTCGGACAAAATTCAAGAAATTATAAATAATATCATATGGAAGGAATAGGGGAAGGCATAGTACATTAAATAAAATTTTAAAAATTTATTTTAAGAATATCAAATAAATATCTTGAATTCTGCTGCTTTGGTTTAACACGTCTGGTAATATACTTTGATATACAGATATGTCTGAGTAATTTTCAATTCATTTTCTAAAATTTCAAGACGATATTTCATTCTCCGTCGAAATCTAGTTACAGAACTGTAATTGCCGATAAGACTTCAGTTTTATATATTTTAAAATGAAAAAAATCCAGAATAGACGTTCCTTATTACCTTCTGTTACATTCACCAAATCCTGAGCAAGATATTTCCGAAACAAAAAAAGTTACCTTACACGGTTGGATTAATATATAATTTTTGTCACGTGACCTGCTTGGCTCATGGCCATATTTTTGGATTTTCCGACCACTGTGCGTGGGCATTTTTTCCTTTTTGACTTGTTTTCCATCTCATTCAAGAGGGTCCACGTGGGGCCCGGGCCGATTGTGCCCCCCCCCCCCCCCCAGCTGCGCCCCTGAGTGGCAACTAGAGCTTAATTGAAAAATAAATCAAGTTTTTAGTACACGGAGAAACTCAAGTTTACAATTTTTTCTAAACTATCTTTCAATTTAGGGAAAAAGGTGTCATAGTGAGTAATTTTCGCAGTGAAATACTGAATTTCAGATTAATTATATTATAATTTACTGTAGATTGTATCGAACTTTACTATAACCTATACTAAAGTTTCATATCATTCTTCAAATCTTTAGTATTTTGGCTGCAAAAAATCCCCAGTTCACTAGAAATAATTACCATTGCACCTCGATTATCCCTAGATTACTAATATTTTTTAGAATTATCATTTAAAAAAAAAAAACATATATTGCTATACAAAGTTTCACCGTGTAGCTTTATTCAGGAATCACAAGAGTTGGAAGTTATCTGGATTTGCTCATATCGCTGAATTTTCATGCCGAGAGTGAGATATGTTAAGTTAGAAAGACGTGGCGAATGTGAAAGTCAAATGATCAACGGTTCATTCAGCGTGATCGCTGCATTTATGGCAGAGCGTAGGCACCCTGAATGCTCATTGTTCATGGGGATCGTTGCGTAAACGTATATAGTAAACCATAGAGTATATCAACGGTCTGCCCACCTTTCCTTGGTCGATTATAACAAACCGGAGAAGTGAAAGGGGAAAACTCGCTGGAGCGGAAGGACGCTCTCGGATGACGCTGGAAGATTTTGTCCTTTCAACGCGATAAGAAAGAGAGCTGTCTGGCTTATCTCTCGTACGCGTGATTAAGCCGCGGGATGGTAAATCATCGATTACAGTCTCGTTAGAGTCCCTCCCTTCCAATGAAATGTCTCTCCCTGGCAACATAATCGTTAATTTAGTCACGTAAAAGTTTATGTAAAATAAAATAAAAACTATAGACCACCACTAATTAAGAAAGTCATTTTTAAAGTTGGATGTAATAATTTCTCAAGAAGAGAATCCTTTTGTTCATTAATAAGGAAATGATAACACGTGGGTGTAAAATCTAGAAAGAGAAAGTAACTTTGGCACAATTAATAATAGTGACATTGATAAAAGGTTTCTTCTCATTGACTATCTATACTTCGACAGAATCTATGTATTGTTGCACTTAAGTGAATACAATTTTTCGCGCCTTCTCAAACTGCGAATAATAAATCACAACCCAAAACAATTACCGTCGTGACAGAGTCAATGGACCCACGAACCTACACTGAGGACAAGTTGGGAGAAAGTTGATGACTTTTTTTATTATCGGTGAGATGGGACACGAAAGGGGCGGCGATAGACGTGACAAAAGAAGAGGACTTCTGGATTACTACAATGTCCCTGCCCTAACCACAATATACTACTCGATGTCCTTGACTTATCGCTAAATTAAATTAACTCGCTTCTAGTGAAACTTCGATCTCATCTATGATAAAATAATTAACTAATATTTTCAGACTCTTACTGCTCTCTTAATTTCAATTAGGGTAGATTAGGACATAGTTGTCCGCTGGGGCAATGTTGTTTTGGGAAATAAAATTACCATTTTTAAATTATTTATATTTTTTGTTGTTGCATAGGATCAATCAATTTTATAAAAGTAATTATATTACAAACAAACATTTTGAAAATTTAGGCTACAAAAATTTTTTTTTGAAAACAAAACAGTTTTTATCATGAAAGAATGAAAGATTCACTGATCGGAATATTATGTTGGTGATATGAGTCGATATAGGGGAGAAGCGGCGAAATTGGCGCACCTAATAGAAAGTGCGAGTTTAAAAAGAAAGTATATGACTAAAAATTATGAAAAAATATTTATTTAATAGCTGGATATCTTTTCTATACTTTCCAATGGATAAAGATTGCATTGAAAATTATTAAAGCAGGTTTTTATTAAACTTTACAGTAAATTGACGCACTAATAATATAATCTTCTCTTGCCACGTATTAGTTATATTTTCATAGATTTAGAATTACATTTCAGTAGCAAAGGTTGATGAAAAGAGGTAGTTATAATTTGAAACTAAATTTGAGATAGTATATCAAAATATGTGAAGTTTTTTATACCTTTATTCACATAAACCAGCCAAAGTTAAAATATATTTTATATTTGTACAATAAAATACTGGCAATTGTGGATATTTAAGTGAATATTCAAATTGAAATCATTTTTATAGAGAATTCTTTGAATTTGTAATCAGAAGTATATACAATTATTAACTTTAGAAGACTTATAAATAATAGAAACAATCAATCAAAAATACAAATTTTTTACTTACATTGCTTTCACATCTTAAAATCGAGAAAACTTTCAAAACACTGTCAGACTGCAAATTAATTATTAAAAATCGCTTTTAAAATGCCTTAATACCTCAAACTTAAAAAAAAATTTAACCACTGATTGTTCAAATGAATATAACCTTACAAAGTCGTTACATCAGTTTTGCGAACCACATTACCTCCCATGTCACAAATAATCTTAAGAAAAAGATTAGCAGAAAAGTCCAGCAACATTCAAATGTATATATCTATATATTAATAATTGTGTACTTACTATCTTCTTTATATTTTCAATCATAAACATCCGAGCACTTGACTTCAGTCACCGGTTTCCAGAAACACAACACGTGTGCCAACTTCGCCTCTGATTTGAATCTCGTATGCGCCAATTTTGCCGCAAGTGTATCGTTCATTAATTAAATACTTTTTACGTAAAATGCTTATTTTTTCATACAAATATTCTATCCTAATCGTAAGATTAAATATCAAAGATTATAAAATCGTTGCATTAATCTAATTCACCTTGAATTACTATTTTATTTAACGATTTAACTCAATGGCTTCGAACATAACCATTATGCCAAAAAAACGATTAATCGCAATAAAACTGTATTAAGCAATTAGATTTTTATAATGTTTTCTATCAAATACATATCATACAAGAATGCACACGATAGAACTATTTTTATTTTTTGTTATGTTATCATTTTCTTAAAAATAGGGTGCGCCAATTTAGACGACGCGCCAATTTCGCCGCTTCTCCCCTATTCAGAGTATAGAAACTTGATATTTTTGTAAAAGAAACATTGTTCTATCACGTAATTATGAAAATTAGACTTGATTTGAGCTCAAACTATTTTAAGGGATCATACCACTCTAGCCCCCCCCCCCAAAAAAAGGGTTACTTTTAAGAATTTTTTTAGAGGTTGCTAATATAAATATTGATATAAAACTCGTTGGGCTTAATAGATAAACTCTCCAAATACATGAAAAAATTTTTTATCGATTTTACAGAGATTTTGTATACAAAAATGTCAGGCAAGCACAACTCTTCGAAAAGTAGGTAGGTTGCTTGCGCAGATGATTTCTCCATAAAGGACCATCTGAAACAGGTAAATCAAAGAGTTTTAGATTGAGTAGGACAGTAGCTATATCCTGGTCGTCAACCAAGAAAAATTTTTATTTTTTACTAATTTTTTTTTTTTTTGCAAAAAACTGTAAAAAAACGTTTTTTTTCGAGGAATTTCCAGCATTTTGAAGGTTTTGCATAAATTTTATAGGTTGAGGTTCAGGATATAGCTATTGTCGTACTAAATAAAAAACTCTTTGCTTTATCTCTTTCAGATAGTC
This sequence comes from Diplolepis rosae, assembly GCA_030998225.1. Taxonomy (NCBI): domain Eukaryota; kingdom Metazoa; phylum Arthropoda; class Insecta; order Hymenoptera; family Diplolepididae; genus Diplolepis; species Diplolepis rosae. Next base: position 18,360,637 of record JAPYXD010000723.1, on the reverse strand, counting down.
CTTTATGGAGAAAAAATCTACGCAAGCAAACCTACCTACTTTTCGAAGAGTTGTGTTTGCCTGCCATTTTTGTGTATAAAAACTGTGTAAAATCAATGAGAATATTTTTTTCTTGTATTTTAAGAGTTTATTTATTGAGACCAACAAGTTCTATATTAATATTTATATTAGCAACCCCTAAAAATTTTTTAAAAATAGCCTTTTTGGGGGTCCTAGAGTGGTATGATCCCTTAAATTCAGAAAATAACTAAGACTTCACAGTTGGGGCAAAATTTTCAAAAAGAAGTATTTTACAAATTCTTCGATAGTAACTCAAGTAAATAAATTTATGTTTTTTATGAAAAATAAAACAGATATTCCATACTGGTAAGGCAGGTACCTACGCTTGTAATCCGTGTCAGGGGCGCAGCTGGGGGGGGGGGATCTGTCCTGGGCCCTGCGTTCGAGGGGGCCCCACGCGGACCCTCTTGAATGCGGGGTAAAAGAAGTCAAAAAGAGAAAAAAGGCCTCAATTTTTTTTTCCGGGCCCCAAAATGTCTAGCTGCGCCCCTGATCCTTTCTTAGCATAAACTCAATAATCTACAGATTCTACTATAGATATAACTTTTTTTAACGAAAAAACTATTTTCATTTCTGGTTGCATATAATTAATCGTTAGATTTACACTGCATAAAATATCAATGAATGGAACTTTGAAATTTTTCAATCTTGAGATGTTTCTATTTATATGAAATTACTGCGAACAACTTTATCCCGGTAAATGAGGCAAAGTTGTCTGCATGCAAGTGCCGACGGAGAAATTCCCGTACTTTGCCGACTGTGACAATTAAATTAGTACTGGTTCGATATTGGCAAAAAACCGTCGATGACTGACGCTGCTTTAGTACTGATAATTAAAGTAGAATATTAAACCAGCGTTGATAATTGACGATTGTTTGACAGTATCGAACCAGTTTTAATACAACCAGAAATAAACATTTTTCATATGATATACATACAGTGGCGAACGAAGGATAAAATTTCGTGCAGGCGGCGGATGAGTTTGGCGCCCTTTTCCCTCCCTTTTTCTATTGAACGTAAACTTTAACAAACATTTTAGACAAACATTCCAAAACCATCAAAATAATATTCAGCACAAAATAACATATATTTATTTATCGCTTGTATTTTTTGTTACCGGATTTAGAATTTCGATGTTTTCTCTTTCTCTTTATCTTCATCTATTTTTGATTCTTTGTTTTCTTTTTCGGAATTATCAGATACTTTGAAAATTTGCATCAGTGATTTAGCTTGTTTCTCATTTTGTTTAGTTTCTTCAATTCTTCTTTTTCTCTAAAAAGCTCTCGAAGCTTTTTTTTTCCAAATTTCCGGTGATTTTCATATATTTACCTAATGCTCTTCGAATACTTTTACTTCCAACTTGTAACTGTAAGACCTGCTTGTAAAAATAATGCGAACTAACCTAAATCTTAAAACACTCAATGCAAGCATGCAAGGCAATGAATGCAAATAATATGAAGGTGTGCAACTGCAACGCCGTTTACACTGAGAGACTGTCACAACTATTATCGCTATTAGGATCGCACGGGGAATTTGAAAATCTCCTTTACGAAGTTTTTAATTGGTTCAATCAACTTTCAAAAAGTTCTGTTCTCACAAGAATTTCTGAAAAAAACAGTTTCTTCTCGTAGCGGAGGGGAAATAGGGCCATATGCTTCGGTCCAAAAAAGCAATTTAAGATTCAGAATTTGGCGCCCCTTAAAATTTGGCGCCCTGGGCAACCGCCTGCTTCGTCTTCGCTTTAATCCGCCCCTGGATATATATATATATATATATGATGATGTGAACAACTATTTTTATTTTCCCTTCCTTTTTTTACATGTGATCAATACGATCCACATATATACGTAATTACAGGGCCGAATTTATGCACAAGCAAAATAAGCAGTTGCTTAGGGCCCCGGCCTCAGGGGGGCCCCCAGCCAGCCAGCCAAACAAAAAAATCAGTCAATGAAAATTCTGACAAAAAGAAAAATATTGAATAAACTTCTTGGAAATTGAACACAAATAATCCAATCTTTATTTTATTCAATAATATTTGCATTTGGTAGGTTATGTTGTGATAAATTATATCTACATTAGGGGCCCCTTTTCGATCGTGCTCAGGGCCCTTTGAAGCAGAAATCCGACCCTGTGTGATTAATATCTGTAGAACTTCAGGCATGTATGATTTGTGTGTCAATAATTTATTACTCAAATCCACTTATCCAAATATGTTTTGTATAACATTTAATTCTGAAAATCATACTTCTTTTAAACTTTAATAAATATAAAACAAAATAACGATACAATTGTGAAATCAGAAATTACAGGAAATTTGAAGTTGCATTGATGGAAATAAAAATATATAATATTTCAAATACGTGACAGCTATTTATTGTGAAAATACAAATTTTAATGGTGTAATAAACTTATAGCCACCATTATTTTTCAGGTGTTATAACAATCTATTTGAATTTGAAATTTTCTGCAGATATAGACAGTAAACAATTTTTTGTTCGCCGTACACCAAACGTTAGCCTTGTCGGTTTCGTTTTGCGTGTGGAAAGTTGATTTTCCCGCAATAGTGCGGTAAAATTTTAAGTGTGCGGAAAATTAACCAAACTTAACATTTTACCGCGCTAGTGCGGGAAAATAAACTTTACGCACGAAAACGACACCGACTCGGCTAACTTTCGGTATACAGCGAACAAAAACTATCGTTCGTATCACGTGCGGAACGTATTTTAAAGTGCGAGCGAGTCGCGACTCGCTCTTGTGTTAAAATACGCCTTTCTACACTTGATCCGAAATATACTATTTTCGAGGTCCAAGGAGAACAATCCCTAACCTTTTCGATGACTTGGATTTTTAGGTTGGTGAAACTTGGAATATTTTTGAGTAGACCAAAAAATTGAACCCCACACAGAGAAAAATGGATGTTTAGATTTAACATCTACATGTTTAACTATGGGACAGCCATCTTATATGTTTAGTTGTAATATCTAGATATTCAGGAGTAATATCTAAGATGTTAAAATATGCAGAGATTAATATCTTGGATATTACAGTTGAACATCTAGATAATACAATTGAACATATAAGATGGCTGTCCCATAGTTGAACATCCATTTTTCTCCGTGCATAGTTTAAGGTAGTTGTCGTGCCAAAAATCAGTCTCTGGAAAAAGAAGTTTTTCTATGATTTCAAGACTGGTAATTATATCATCAGCCGTGTCATGTGTAAGGAAAGACACTCTTTTTAATAAAAAAAATTTTAAAATTACGAAAAATAATATTTTAATAATATTTTTTGTAATAGGATATCTCCTTATTATCGCTTCTTACCAATTTTTTGAAAATGATTGAAGTTTCTTAAATCATAGCTTATTTTTTCGATGAAAATATTCTCTACAACTTAGCCGTTTCCAATTTTTGAAAATGAATCAATTATTATCAAATTCAGCAATTTGTTTATAAAAATTTCGTTTTGGAAAATTGGAAACGGTTAAGTTGTAGAGAATATTTTCATCGAAAAAATAAGCTATGATTTAAGAAACTTCAATCATTTTCAAAAAATTGGTAAGAAGCGATAATAAGGAAATATCCTATTACAAAAAACATTATTAAAATATTATTTTTCGTAATTTAAAAATTTTTTTTATTAAAAAGAGTGTCTTTCCTTACATATGACACGGCTGATGATATAATTACCAGTTTTGAAATCATAGAAAAACTTCTTTTTCCAGAGACTGATTTTTGGCACGACAACTACCTTAATGCAATGCTTTTTGTCGTCTTAAGACGCTCCAATAAGATTTTTTCACCTTTTTTTTTAAGAAATTTCTTTAATAAAGTTCCCATATCAATTATATCAGCTGATCTAACATTATTTTTTTTTCTAGTAACTTCTTTAACCGTATCACATTGATCGAAGATTATTCGCTAATGTGAGTTCAGAAAGATAGAATATTTTTTGTCGTTTTAAGACGCCCTAACAATATTTTTTCATCTTTTTTTTAAAAGAAATTTCTTTAATAAAGTTTCTGTATCAATTATTAGCTCATCTAACCTAATTTTTTTTGTAGTAACTTTTTTAACCGTATCACATTGATCGAAGATTATTCGCTAATTTGAATTCAGAAAGCGTATACTCAGATTTAAACTGGGATTCAGGAGAATAAATGTTTCAATTGCAACTTGAAGAAATTAGCGTCTGGCATTTTTGATAGCAAGTTTCAAGACTTAATGAATTTCACGGCTTTCAAGGTTTGACGATCGAGTCACTTAAGTACTTCATGCATAACGTACTTCAACTAGTTTCCCCAAGTTAAATAGAATCGAGCGACAATAATAAGCAAGTTGGTGCAAAAAAACTGAAAACGAAATCTACTTGACAATTGGCACTGAAATCGCAACACGCAGGCACAGATTGCTTTTCTTGATTACTTTTACTGGTTTTCTGTCACGTCAATGTCTCTTGATAAAATATTTTTCATTTACGGTACGGTAGATTGCACTTTGAAATGAAAATTTACATGCATTTCAAACTGAATTATATGCGCTTTTAAATTATAGCTATCCACATGGTTTTCTTTTTCTTAGAATAATTCTTGGTCTAAATTTAAGTTCTTCGAAGGAAAAGTGTGTTGAATAACTTTTCTTATAATTATTATTGTTCGGAATAAATTCATTTTGTAAAGAATATCAAGCTTTGATTTATATTGTCGAAATATGGAGCATTTTGATAAGAGAAATCATAATATTTCTGTAAAGTACCTATCTGATTTCAGAAATATTGAAAACTACTCATATTTTCAGTTATGTAATATTTTATTTTATTTCGAGTTCTTTCTTTTTGAGAAATGCGCTAAAAATTTAGGCTCTAGAATTTCGTCTGTATAAATTTCGCGTCTGTATAAATCTCGGATCTGAAATACTTCACATAACTCCCACGAATCGTGACGGCCCTAACATATTTTTCCATGGGGTGATTCTTTTCCTTTTTTAAATTATAAAATTTGAATAAATGGCCTACTGTAATTTAGGTCTGTGAAGTTGGCACCCCCAAACATGAATTTAATAATATTATTAACGGCATACGTTTGCTAAAGGTAGGCCCGCATTTGTCCAACAGATAGATTTTTTTGTCCAAACTTTTTAATTTTTTTTAAGAAAGCAAAAAAATTCAGTTTAGAACGATTCTCTATACGTCACTTTCGTTTTCCCACTCCGTAGAATGCAATTATTAACAGAAAAAGAAAATTCAAGAAAAAACGAAAATAAATTTTAAGGTAGTTCGTTCACGTAAATTAGACCTCAGGTAAAAATAGATAATTTTGCTTTCAAGAATAGCAATATTATTATTAAAGGGATAATTTGAAAGAGAAAAGATTATTGTTCATTACCAAAATTTGAAATGCAGAAAAATAATGTATATTATAAATAATAATGTAATAAATGTACAAATAAATTCTATAATGGCTGAAACCATTAAAAATCAATTTTCGAAAACAAAATTCTTATAAAGAATTGCTGAATTTGGTAATAATTGATTCATTTTGGAAAATTGGAAACGGTAAATTTGTGAAGATTCTTTTTTCTGAAAATATGATTCGTGTTTTATTAGAATTGCATCATTTTATAAATGAAGCGAAAAGAAAAAAAGTCCGGGCAATAATAAAATTTGTTAAATGCATTATTTTTCTATGTTTAAAATTTTTTTCTTCGAATATAATCTCTTTTCTTTCAAATGACACCTTCAATAATAATATTGCTATTTTTATATCAAAGTTGTGTATTTTAAAATAAAATCCACTTTATGACTTGCTAGTAAAAAATAGTATATTACGTATCAAGTGCGAAGAGACGTATTTTAACGCAAGAGCGAGTCGCGACTTGCTCGTGCGTTAAAATAAATTCCGCACGTAATACGAACGATATTTTTTGTTCGCTGTATACCGAGAATTAGCCGAGTCTATTTCGTTTTGCGTGCGTAAAGTTGATTTTCCCGCACTAGTGTTTTAATTTTCCGCATACTTAAAATTTTAACGTACTAGTGCGGGAAAATCAACTTTTCGCACGCAAAACGACATCTGAGAGTAAACATTTAAATCAATATTAAAAAATGTAAGTTATTTAAAAAACAAGTTTCTGAAGGATTGATCCTAAAATTAATATGTGAACTGTTTTTCACATGAGCAAACACTCCCAAGGAGATTTTGAAACTAAATATAACACCGCTTCGAGAAACCAAAATTTTAGTTTACTCCAACTTTTTTGAAAACCTAAAACTGTTCGAGTACTTGAAAATGTTCTCAAGCTAATCTAGAAATCGTCTTTGCGAAGGAGACGCCACTTTCCCACTATGTTTTGCAAATTATTTAGTTGTTTTCAGAAATCATTCCAAATTTAATTTTTTTTATACCTCAAACATCCAAATAACATATTCTCGATTTTTTAATGTACCTACAGTTCTGAATGATAATCGAACAATGAAAAAAAAAATTATTTTAAACGAAATTAATTGTTCACTGTTCAATGAATGTTCAAAACTGTAAGTATAAAATTTGTTACATGTTGGTCAACAAATTGTACATATATTGAAGATTTAGGAAATTTCAATTACGTCAAAAATACTTTTCTGTAACAAAACGTAATCATATCGGAATAGGTGATATAAAGGAAGTTCAATAAGTATTGCATATTCCATTCAATCAGTTCGAGAAAAGTTTCACAGAAAGTTTCTCACAAAATCTGTCGTGGTCATAAAATGGCGTTATATACTTTCTCAGTGCTCTCAAGCGAAACTTCAACCAGGCGACGCCAATAGAATGGGAAAAGACGATTTCGCAACGGATTTTACGACTTGTGAAAATATAAGCATAGTTGAAATACAGAGTTTATTTTCGAGATATGTGCATTTTAACCTTACCATGCACACAATGTCATCACACTTAAAGAAACTCCGGCAATACCTATACATACTTGTTATGTAAATTTTATGATTCATTATTCCCTACCGTGAAATCTATTCCGGGTAGGAATAATGATTTTTGCTTTATAAAAGTATTGAAAACGCTTTCAATTAATTTCATAATATACTTTAAACATATTTTATAGAAAAACTATAAGAAGAAATATTCTGAAATACTCTTTGGGGATCCTATTTTATGTTTCAATAGGTTTTGAAGCAATTTGTTTAGCGATTGTTTATTTATAACAAATTATTCCGATGAAAATGTTTCACTTGAAAATTTCGTGATGTCCCTTCTCGGACACGTGTACCTACGAAGGGTTAGTAAGTAACAAATGAATACTATATTAGCAGAAAATTATCAGTATATATATACACTGCTAGGCAAAACTCGCCGGGCACTTGTTTTTAACAATCCACATAAAAGCTTCCAATGTATAAAATACCTAACCATTAATTTTTTCCTTAGAATAACATGGAAGGTAACAAAATTCTGCATTTAATGACCCAAAAACGAAGTGTATTAATCAATTATTAAAGCCCAAGCAGAAATCATGACACTCTGCTGACTGTGACGATCGGTTAAATGTTGGTCCGATGTAGGAGATCGACTGTTGATTACCAACGTTGGTACAATGTTGGGATACAATTGGCCCAACCTTATTCCGACTGTGGAAAAAGTAATTTACCGACAGTGGATGTACAAGGTCTATCTAGTGTCTATTCAGCCCCGGTAGTCGACTGTCAAATACCAGTGTTTGTACAAAGTTGATTCGACACAGATACACTCTAAAAAAAAGTTTATTGATAGTGAAGTTAGGTTCTTTTCAAAATGCATCCATTGAAATTAAGCAGATTTCTTTTGTCTATCAACAGAATCGTTTTATTGTTATTGTATTGGATCTATAAATTAATTCGTGCGGTTTGCTAAGAGATGGCGTAACTTGGTTATTTTTCCATCGTTCCAATATTCCGAACATGCGTTGAAAAGCTACTGTCATTGTGCGTCTTTTTCAGCATGTCATTCATTTGAAGCGTAAACAACAATAATTTTTTTTCACTCAAATATGTCGAACTTTGTGCCTGAAAAAGTGTTTTTGCAGGGAGTTCTTCTTCATTACTTTAATATGAAGAAAACTGCTGCCGAAAGTCATCGTATTTTGGTGGAAGTTTATGGTGAACATGCTCTGGTTGAGCGAACGTGCCAAAAGTGGTTTGCACGATTTAAAAGTGGTGATTTTGGCTTGGAAGACGAAGAACGTCCTGGGCAGCCAAAAAAGTTTGAAGATGAAGAACTGGAAGCATTACTCGATGAAGATTGTTGCCAAACACAAGAAGAGCTTGCAGAATCTTTGGGAGTCACTCGAGCAACCATTTCAAAACGTTTGAAAGCAGCCGGATACATTCAAAAGCAAGGAAATTGGGTTCCACATGAACTCAAGCCGAGAGACGTTGAAAGGCGGTTTTGCATGTCCGAAATGCTGCTGGAACGCCACAAAAAGAAGTCATTTTTGCATCGGATTATTACTGGTAATGAAAAATAGATCCATTACGACAACCCCAAGCGCAAAAAGTCATATGTGAAACCCGGCCAACCAGCCAAATCAACGGCAAAGCTGAATATCCATGGCGCGAAGGTAATGCTCTGTATTTGGTGGGATCAAAAGGGTGTCCTGTATTATGAGCTGCTAAAACCGGCTGAAACCATCAATGGAGAACGCTACCGAACACAATTAATCCGTTTGAAGAGAGCAATAGCCGAAAACCGCCCGGAATATGCGACCAAACACGAGGCAATAATTTTCCATCATGACAATGCTCAGCCCCATGTTGCTATTTCGGTTAAGACCTATTTGGAAAACAGTGGATGGGAAGTTTTACCCCACCCGCCTTATGGCCCAGACCTTGCCCTTTCTGACTACCATTTGTTCCGGTCGATGCAGAACGCCCTCACTGGAATACGGTTGACATCAGAACAGGGTGTAAAAAATTGGCTTGATTCATTGTTGGCCGCCAAGCCGGCGCAGTTCTTTTGGGATGTAATCCACAAATAACCAGAAAGATGGGAAAAAGTCATAGCTTCAGATGGGCAATACTTTGAATAATACTATTGTACATGTTTTACTTAAATAAACGTTCAAATTTTGAAAAAACAACCGCACGAATTAAGTTATAGATCCAATAGTATTGATGATAATCGATTTAATATTGGCATTTGCCAAAGTTGGGCTTGTGCACATTTCTAATATTTATATTAGATAGGTTTTATCATACAATTTGTTTTCTTTTATCCTCGAAATTATTTTTCTTTGTACGAGAAAGGATTTCATTTCAAGATCAAAGGAAATACTTTGACAGTAAAAGGTTAGCATTTGAAACGATAATCGTTCAACTGCTAAAGGATTTCCTCTCATGCCAATTTTGAATAGAAAATCCTCTAATAGTGAAGGGAATCGTTTAGAGTCAATAGTCTATTTTTAGAGTCTAGTCTTCTTTAAAAAATGTCTTTAACCGTAAAACATGGCTTTAATAATAAAAGTATATAACCAGTATTTTGGAAATGTTGACAGCCAGCGTTGAAAATATGTTGGTTACCAGTATTGATACGACGTTGGAAACTGGTATTGTACCAACGCAGTACATTGGTATCATTTCGACTGTCCGCCGACAGTCGGAAGTTGCTATCCAACGTTGGATCGACGTTGGTCCGATTGTTAATTTCTGCTTGAGAGAGTCTACCCACATTAGACGATGAAAAAAGGCTATTTTCATGAATTTTTTTTTTTTGAAAGGTTTATATTATAGATATTGATATATTTGTCCGTGCAGAAATGGCTCAACTTGTTCCCAAATTCCGATCCCTGCCCGATCGGACTTTCCACATGTAGCCGCAGGGGGGCACATGGTGTGGCCCGGGTCGGAACGACATCGGATTATGATAGACAAGATTATTTTCAAATTTTGTGTTGTGTTCGTGATATTGTAGTGACTATATTGAAATTAAAATGGTAAAAGCAAAAAGTACATGGCGAGTTCGGAAGCACAGTATCGTTGGTGAGATTTCTTATATCCGCATTATAGATCAAGCTAAGTTAATTCACTAGATTCTTTTTACATAAATCCTAACATTGTAGGTTATTTATTCTATACGGTTTATTTTATATTTAATGTACGTAATTTATCAAAAATATATTTCTCCCAGCAACTCAGATTCAGGTGATGAAGTAGATTATTACTTGAAATATTTTTTTTTAACGGTAATTTGAAAAGAAAAGAAAATTATAATTTTAAGTGTAGAATTTTAAGTGCACGTGACTCTATCCTCGAAATGAGAAAGAAGTGTAATTTTTTTGAGGCGTTTTTTCGAAGCGTTTGTCGATTTGTTTGGAGCATTTTTTCTTTTTTTGAAAGATCATTTTTGCGTATCGCGTATTGTTTTATCACACGCGAAAATTTATAAGAGCGATAACGATGGCATAATATTTTGTTTACGATCGCTATACATGGTATTGTCATATCAACGAACTTGTATAGCTGTCTCACCTATACTCGTATAGTTCTGAGGACCATACCGTAGCATTGGTCTGATAGCAATATTTTCTGGTTCTGAGGACCAAAATATAGTTCTCTTAGCTATACTGTTTTTTCAGTATGTTTGTATACTTTTGATTATACTGTTGCATCAGTAATCTGAATTTATGAAATACATTTTTTTGAACCAACTATTTATTATTATTAAACGAAAACCTTTTAAATTATACTATTGATACAAATACAAAATTAGAAGGGGTCATATCTGGGCTAGATCGGGCCCCCATTTTACAGGCTCAGATCTGGGCCCGATCGGGTAGGGCGTTTCATTACTGGTCTGGCACTAGATAGATTACCCTACCGGGGACACATTTTTCCCGATCGGGGACCAATCGGCACCCCACCAAAATTTCTGCACGTGTGTATGAAAAAATCGTCAATTACTACTTCTAGGACAACCTAATAGAATATAATACAGGGTTTGCCATCTATTTGTGACCCATTTATTCATTAAATAAAATGAAAATGGGTAAATTTTTTTACTTCTTTTGTCAATTTACATTTTATTTAGATCTTAGAAATTGCTACAAGTCAATTATGAAAAATAACATCTCGAACGTGTCCGTTTTTTGCTGTGATGCAAGCGTGAGCCCATTTTTTAGCGTTTTCGTCACTTTTTTCAACATCCCGTGTAGAAATTTTGTCATGGGGCTAGCCAGGCCCCAAACAGGAAAAACCGGGTCCCAACTTGGGTATCGAGGCAGGACCAAATCGCAAATGAAACGCTTAACCCGACCAAAGCCTACTTCATGGCCCAGTTTGGTCCCAACTTGGCACCGTTCATTTTATAAGTCTCAGCCATATTAAATCAGTGCCTCAGCCATATTAAAATTTTTTTTAATGTCTTCATCTAATCCTTCTAGAATAATTTTCGAGATTTAAAATGTAGTCCAAGTCATATATTTTAATATTATTAACAAATATTTTGAATTGAATTTGATTTTGAGATTGCACTGAAACCAAGTACACGGAAAAAATTTGTCGCTTAAAAAGTCATCGACTTTGTGTAATACTCGTGGATAGGTTAGAAAGTCGACTAAATATTATGAGCCTCCTTATTGAAGAATATGATAGATAGTCGCTGAAAATGTAAAACGTAAATTCGAAAGTTTAAGTGACAGTCGCGGAAAATTTAAAACACCGTGGGTTGGGTTCCATTGTCTCTAAACCCTCTAAACCAGACATCGAAAGTCTAAGTGACAGTCGAAGAAAATTTTGAACAGTGTAAAAAGGAAAATATTATTTTCCTGCACTTATATAGTTAATTATTTTTCACTTTTACATTACCTATATAATCCTAATATGAACTTACCATTATATTTAACACTGTACATTACAGAAACGCAATTTTTTATAAACACTTCGCAGCACCGAGAATCGAACGCTCGCACGCACGCACGCATCCTAACCTAATTCTAATCGCACGCCTTAACCCGCATAGCCGATACTTGTCATGGAGACTTGTGTAAAATATTTGGATCACATTCAGAGTTTGAAGGCAAATCTAAAATAATAGATAAATTTCAAATTTGACGTAATACACTTTATCAAGGTAAACATATACTTACTCGGAACTAATTCTTCAATGTACGCTTCAATCCAGATTCAAACGAAACCAAACGACACGTAATCTCAAAATCTAACCAAAATTATTACAAAAACATAAAGCTGAGCTGCATTGTCTGCTGTGCGATGCTACGAATTACGTTTCTGCGCATCGCTTTTTGCGACTGTCGAAGAAATTTTAGAAGACGGCATATAAAATCTGATGGACTTTAGAATACAATTTACAAAACTATTTGTTTGAATTACTTTCATTTCAAATTATTCGATAGTCTTTTAAAATCTATGACAAATGAATCCAAAGATTATGAAACTTTTCATTACTTCTTAGAAAAGATCAGTTAGTGTTTAAAATACTTTTATAATAGTAAATACGCGACTTTTTTCTTCGACCTGGTTTTCTAAAAGTTATTCGACTTTTTTCTACTATTTCCTAAAAGTCATTGAAACCTTACAAGACTTTCTCCGATTTTACTTTCTGTCCACGACTCTTCGAATAGTCTGTTAAATTTTAAGCGACAAATTTTTTCCGTGTATGAACTTTGTAAAAAACTTTCAATGGAGTTCACGACAGCCCTTTTATTTATTAAAAATAAAAGTGTCAAACACGCAGTTGAAATAAGTCAAAAAATTGAACACTTTATTCCAACCTCTAAAATGACAGATTCAAAATCTAATCTACAAATTTGATTTACTTATACTATCGTTTTCATTGCTCACTCTTCTTGCTTTAATTATCGCGCGATGCCTCCGGACTCGTCCAGTGGTCTTTATTTTGGGCATTTTAATTAGCACGCACAGAAATTAAATGCATACACTACCGAACATAATCATTAATATCTTTGGCATAATTTAAAGAACCCGGGTTCAAGACTGGAGGCGATCTAAAAACACAAGCACAGCCAAATTAGGTGGCGCTGTAACCGCAACAACTATTGAACAAGGATCAAGGTTGGCTTCATGACATATCTGAGACATTCGCCATGTTGTAGCCAAATAATAATTTTCCAAGTTGGGGCCAAACTTGTAATAGGGCAAAAATTTGGCAATTTCCACACGGGAATACCAAATTTCTTTGGCATAAAGTAGAATTTGAAAAATTCATATTTTTCCGGTATAGATTAGATAAGGGAAACTTTTGGAACAAAGGTAACATGATGTGCATGAGGATCGATTCTGTCGTAGTTTAAACACAAAAATTTCTCATTGGAATTTCTTTGGTAAATAGTAAAATTTAGAAAGTAAATTAATTGACATCCATTTTTCTATGTATGATTCCAAAGCCAATCTAATACTACATGCATTATTTATTCAGGATCAATGTAATTCCTGATTTTAATAATATAAAAGATTTTTTTAAATATCTTGAATATTTTCAGTTAAAACATCTCCAATTAGTTTGCTTTATCATTGAGATGGTTGTTCCATAGCTGAATCGCAAATATATTATCCATTAATATTTACATAGATATTGCAGTTTAATATCTAATATTTTTCTCAGTGTTATTTTTAAGCAACTTATGCTATGGTTGAAGTTCGTTGTAGTTTGACGATCGCCTAGTTGAAGTTGTTTGCACTTCGTGCACTCGAAAACTGTTCCTTTGTAGATTAACGTAGATTAGGCACGATTTCATTTTGTGCGGCAATGTCGCGAGACACGAGATTGGCAAATGCCGAAATCGAATTCCATTGAAAAGTCTGAAGGAGTGCTGGCGACGTTAAGCAAGTGGAAGCCCCGGGGCGGAGGATTAGGGACGAGCAGAAAAGCTGACGCCAGGAAAAAACTGATTTTTTCAGCAACGATGCGTACTAAACAGCCTGGAAATTTTTTATTTCGCGCCTCACTTTCCACGTACTAATCAGCAAGCATTTTATTTTAGTTAGACCTAATTTAAAGTACACTGAAAACATTTTTTGTTTCATCCAAACATAATAAGTCAAACATCACATTTTGTTTTAAACAAATTCTACCTTTTAATAAAAAATATTCCTACTTCATTGTGTGATGAAAAACATATTTCTTTAAAGGAGTTATCTGAAATTAAAAAACACAAAAAATTCTGTTAATGTATAATAATACGCTTTCCATGAAGAGAGAATTTAACAAAATTTTGATTTAAAATAAAATGGTAGCACACTATTAGAAATTTCTGTATTAAACTTCCATCACATGTCATGGAAGTTTTTTTCAGTAACGTATATTAAATTTAAAATACTTTCATCTTAAAAAATACAAACTTTTTTTTGTAATTTGAACACACATGTGTACACATTTTGATTAAAGTGTAATTAAATTTAATATGAATGTATACTAATTTTACTTTATTTATAAATAATCTATTAATTTTAATTATTTTCTACATGAAGATCTACAAAATTTGACATGCAATATTTTTTCATGAGATGTATATTTTTCTTTTTAATTTAAAAAAATACTATTGAAAATCCAAAATTCAATTTTTTTTAGCAATAGTATGTGAAATACGAAAAAACGTAAAAATGCAAAGTTGTTCGTTTTAAAATGATCTACAATTTTTGTTTTACACAGTTTCTGATAAAACATATATTTTTCGTTTCAATTCAAAAAATTGCATTTTTTAGACAAAATATGTGAGATACAAAAAGAAAACGTTGAGATGGAAAATTATTTGCCTAAATGAGGTCTACAAATTCTCATCAAGACACTTCTCGACAGAATGTATATTGTATGTATTGATTATGAGAAACACTATTGAAAAAATTCCATGTTTTAGCCTAAATATGTGATATGTTTATTACAAAGTTACTGAAATGTATACAAAAAATCGAGCGCGAGTGTCATGATGAGAATGTGTTCCTTAAGGCCGATAGAGCCTTAAGTGAATTGAATTTCCTGTTTCATTTAAATTCAAAAACAAATTTAGTGACTTTGAAAAAATGTGTAATTCACATCATCTGTAATATTATAAAATTGATTTGAGCTTCAGTATCAAATTAGAAGAAATAAACTTAAATCTATGCGAAGAGCATAAGACCGAACGCTAAGCGCGATGTCCAAAAAGAACAGAGCGTGAAACGCGACGATTAAATCGCGCGCCCTATAGGCGCACTCAAACTTGCAAGCGGCGCGCGAAGCGCGCGATGAGAATGTGCCCTCGAAGTACCCAAAAAGTTGCTACATATTGTAAGGAACAAAATAAAAAAATAATCCTGACAATTGGTTAAAAAACAAAAAAGTTATTCAAAATCAAAAAATGCCCAAAAAACGCAGAATTTTTAGTTTAAAAATACAAAAGGTGCTGAAATCTTTATAAATTCCCAAAACCTCTCTACACTGAGAAAAAAATTTATCCAACAAAGCTTTTTTAGTTCTCCTGACAAAATATTTTGTTGTCCCAACAAAACATTTTGTTTAAGTAACAAAATTTGATTGATATAGCAAAATGTTTTGTCGGCACAACAAAAGAATTTTGTTAGCCAAATACTAACAAAATATTTTTGTTGATTTGACAAAACTGTTTTTCAGTGTAAATAAACGTTCTAAACCTAAAAAATATTATATGGAAGGTCTAAACTCAAAAAATAAAAATATTAAAGGTGACGGTTCCCCTTAAATTTACTAAAAAGTAACTGAATTATCTGAAATGATATCTTAATTTTACGAAATTGTCTAGCTATAGGTATAACTCCTTAATCCAAGCACCATTTTGCCTTAATTTTACAAAATTTGGTCTGATTCAAATTGAAATTAGTATTAATTTTAAAATGTAGTTTTCTTGTTCTATGCACTGAAAAAAAAAATTCGACGTTACAGACATAATTGTGGTTCCTTGACCCATATTATATTGAAGATTTACCGAAAACCAAGGTTTGCTTGTATCAGTTCAGCCTGTATGTGTATTCCAACCATATGAATTACTATTGCAGCAATATTTTTGGTTAACTGTCAAATATATTTTGTTGAATTACATAAAAACATTCAGCTATATTCATATGGCTGATAAATCCTAAGCATTTCTTTCAGTGTGAATACATTTTATTGGAAAAAAGTATCAATCAAGGTTTATGCAAAAAATCTAAATGTCAGTTGAAGGTTTTTTGACAGAAATTAGTATTTCTTTCGACAGCAAGACAAATTAA
This sequence comes from Diplolepis rosae, assembly GCA_030998225.1. NCBI lineage: Eukaryota > Metazoa > Arthropoda > Insecta > Hymenoptera > Diplolepididae > Diplolepis > Diplolepis rosae. The sequence goes on along the minus strand of JAPYXD010000723.1, from coordinate 18,344,350 downwards.
ATGTGACTTACAACGATAAATGAAATGAATAACGCACTGTGTTGAAAACATCTACATACAGTAGCCTTGGAATCTCCAGTGAAATTGGACACGATTCAATGCTATTTTTCATGCCGGATATTGAAAGAAGACGACGTCTCATTGCGGCACGCATCTTTCGTATTACTGCACGGTCGCCTAAATTTGTAGCTACCGGAAGTACGGTTTGCGAAATTCTCTACTTCGGACTTACTTATATGTTGACGATGACGGACTCCTATAAATACAGGAAAAGTTGAAATATTTGATAGAAACGGGGTAGCACCTGCTAACCGTATAACCTTAATCACTTGGACGAAGATTTTTGGAACCTTAACAACGCGATACTCTTAGAAATCAAAAAATACACTGTTAGAAATATCATTAAATTTCATGTATATTTGTATATGAAATTTAATATCTTTCTATATTATTCATCAAAAAATATACACTGTTAGAAATTTCTGTGTAATGCAGGTTTTTTTCAGTAACGTATATTAAATTTAAAATACTTTCATCTTAAAAAATACAAACTTTTATTGAAATTTTATTATACATGTGTATATATTTTGATTAAAAATTAATTAAATTGAATATGAATCTAGATTAATTTTTCTTTATTTACAAATCTATTAATCTTAATTTACCGCTTGTATATTAAATTTTCGTTCTTTTGTTAGAGAAAAAATGTTATTATTAAAATAAAAAACCCTTTGTTTACGTATAGTGTATTATTATATACTAACAGAATATTCTTGGTTTTCTTATTTCAGATGAGTCGTTAGAGTTTTTTTGCAATCAAAATATTTTTCTGAAAATAAAATACAATACAATAAGGACTGTCTATTTCAATCGCTTTTTGTGAAGATTTCGCAAAAAAATGTTCCAAAAGATATCGGCAATTACAATCAACTGCAATTTTGTTTGGTGAATTATTGATCAAAGAAACTAGACAGCCATTCCTTATTGTATTTTATAATATCTTCTACATTTTCAAAAAAAGATTTTGTGCACGTAAAAAGTTACATGAATATAACCTATAAATGAGTCACGTAGTCAGATTGATCCATGGCGCTAAGTAAATATGATTTGATGGAATATATGAATTATATTTTTGAAATAACATAAAAAGTGAATTTATTTTGAACTAAATTATGAATGATGTATAGATGTCAAAGAAGTGAAGTGTCTTACAACAATTAATTCCACTCCGTCTGGTATAAGATATATATCGGGAAATGAAAGTGAAGTGAAAACGATTAAGTTATGTACAATCGTTTTGAATAGCTCTTATAATGTAAAATATATTGCTCCTTTGAAGAATTAACGATAAAACAGTAAAGCTTTTGTTGGATAATCGAATAAAACATCGCACTTAACTTACAATAAAATGACAAGAAGAAATACGTTTTCAAGAAACTCAAACATCATCTTAAACAAATGATCCTCTAAGAACATAAAATTTTCTGTCTATAAAGCAAATGGGAACATTTCTACGATAACGACGCTACGTGAAGATATAAAGCCGTTGGCTATACTCTCGAAATATATGTTCTCCGCACCTTCTTCATATAAACTGCACAAAGCATAATTTACAAGATGCAAGCACCAGCGATAAAATCTGTGGGAAATATTTTCTAAAAGAGTAACATTAAATATACATAGATATAGTAGATTTCAATGGCCTGGTAAATAGATATTAAAATTGAAGGATCATAATAGAATTCACTCAAGAACATCGTTATTTGAACAAATGATATAACTGAAAAATCTGTAAAAACTAGTGATTCCATCGAATACCTTTTTTGTTTCAAATGGAACTGCAGCAGAAAGGAAATTTCCTTCGCCCATTTTTCAGAATAGAAATATTTTAAATAAAATTTTTTAAACAATTTCTACGTAGATAATGGAATGCAAACTAATGAAAAATGGCACAGAATCAATTAGACATTTTGGTTTGCCTCACTTCATACAGAAAATGATAAATATTTGATGCTATAAATTCAGGAGGTGATGTAAACTACCTAGGTGCGAATTTCGGTTGGCTGCCAGAGTTGGACCATCGGGCCATGGTTGGCCCTACTCTGGCGACCAAGGTTTGGTGATCATAGTTGGGCCAACTGTGGTAGTTTCGGGTTTACCAACTTTGGCAGTCAACACCGGCAACCAAAGATGTGCCCGACCGTCGGCTCAACTATGGCCCAGACTTGAACCGACTGTCGGGCCAACTTTGGCGAATTGCTTTAGATGACCATGACAGTTCCGTCGGCCCACCTCTGGGCCACGGTTGAACCAATCGTCCGCATATTAATAACTAGATTCCGTTGTCATTGCACGACCAACTGTCGGCCCAACTATGGCCCAGACTCGAAACGACTGTCGGGTCAACCTTGGCGAATTACCTTAGATGACCGTGATAGTTCGGTCGGTCCACCTCTGGGCCATCGTTGAACCAATCTTCGACCTATTATTAACTAGATTATACAAGCATATTTTGCCTAATCGCCCATCACGCCAATGGACGTATAGCGTTATCATTTCACTAGTTGGCCAAACCGTGGGCCGATGGTCAATTCGCACCTGGGTATGATGCCAGTACCGTCATCGGATTTTTGTTACTGACAAGGTACTGGTGTAATATTGGCATAGATACTGACATAGTACTGGCTAGACCCTTAATTATAACTCAGCTGGGAGTTGGCAGCCAGTACTGGACGGGTACTTAAAACAGTACTGGTCAGGCCTATCAGTCGGTACTGGTTTAGTACTGGCTAGACCCCTAATAATAACTTGACTGGGAGTTGGCAGCCAGCACTGGTCTGGTACTCAGAAGCAGTACTGGTCCAGTGCTATCAATCGGTACTGGCATAGTACTGTCTAGACCTCTAATGATAACTCGGCTAGGAGTTGGCAGTCAGTATTGGGATGGTACTTAAAAGCATTATTAGTCCAGTGCTATCATTTGGTACTAGTCTACTACTGGCTAGACCCCTAATTATAACTCGGCTGTTACTTTAAAGTAGTATTGGTTGAGTACTAGCAGTCGATACTGACTGGATTTTATCTGGTGAAATTTTGTAATTTCAAAAGTATTCTAACTTCTAATATAACTATATTAGAAGCTAGATTGATCTTGAAGTTTTACAATACTATTTACCCAAGCAGAAATTAACAATCAGACCAACGTTGATCCAACGCTGGATACCAACTTTCGACTGTCGGAATCCGACTGTCGGTGGACAGTCGAAATGATAACGATGTACTGCGTTGGTACAACACCAGTTTCCAACGTTGTATCAATACTGGTAACTCACATATTTTCAACGCTGGCTGTCAACATTTCTAAAATACTAGTTATATACTTTTATTATTAAATCCATGTTTTACGGTTAAAGACATTTTTTAAAGAAGACTAGACTCTAAAAACAGACTATTGACTCTCAAACGATTCCCTTCACTATTAGAGCATTTTCTATTCAAAATTGGCATAAGTGGAAATCCTTTAGCATTTGAACAATTATCGTTTAAAATGCTAACCTTTTACTGCCAAAGTATTTCCTTTGGTCTTGAAATGAAATCCTTTCTCGTACAAAAAAAATAATTTCGAGAATAATAGAAATTATCAGAGTCGATTAGACACTGGGTGGACCTTGTACATTTACTGTCGGAAAATTACTTTTCCCGCAGTCGAAAGAAGGTTGGGCCTGTTGTACATCCAAGATTGTACAATCGCTGGTATTTTACAGTCGACTACCCAGGTGGAAATTTACAACTGGCTTGGTACCGCGCCAGTACCGCCGGGCGGATGTCGGTACTGGCATTGTACTGGCATAATACCGGGTGGAAAACGGCTGGGTACTGGTATTCGTCCGAAATGTCACTCGGCTGGGAGTTGTTTGTCGGTACTGGCGCGGTACTAAAAATGGTACTATGCCTGTACCAAATATCTGTACCGGCGCTGTACTGGAAATAGTAGTATGCCTGTACCGAAGGACTGTACTGGCGCGGTACTGGCATTAGTACAAAATGTCACTCGGCTGGGAGTTGTCTTTTAGTACTGGGGCGGTACTGGGAAATGTACCGAAAATCTGTATTGTACTAAGATAAAAAATACAGGGAAAGTTTGAGTTAAGACTAATATTTACCGTTTTGAACGGCAACGGAGGGATATTCGCTTGGTAGGTTAAGTTCACTGTTTTCAAAGTAAAATATCTGTTTTCAAACTAGAAAATTTTTTCTGAGTAAATTGACAATACTTTTTCGTTACACGTACACCGAAAAAAAATCCCAGTAGGTTTGACTACTTTTTAACTTACATTCCGTAGTTTGTAAAGGCCCCAGTGTCATTTTTGAAGTTAAGTAAACTGCAGGAACATAGGTAAATCAAATAAGATCAGTAGTTGAATCGATGAATATTCTTAGTACATTTCAAAACTTTATTTACTTTCAAGCAGTCTTTAATTTACTATTTTTATATACAAACCTACCTACAAACACACATTCCCCCCCTCTACACTACACAAACGCTCGTTTGGGTAGTATTAAAAATTATTCTTAACGCTGCGGGTTCGAACCCTCTCTACTTGCAATTAACGCATTACTAACCTAACGACTAAGCCTCTCGCTGCGCACGCTTGGAATACAAGGAAGAAAATAGCGCTTATAACCTTCAACTACTGCAGGGCTGTGTAAGAAGTGTATAGGCCCCGTGTAATCGGGAATTTTTAGATTTTATCCCAATTTACGATTCAGATTAAAATTTTTAAGATTTTTAATTATTAAGTCGATTTTCTATAAAATAAAATATTTTTGAAGGAAAGCGATCAAATTTTTGAATTTATTAAAGAACATTACATAATAAAAAGATTTATATACATTTTAGAATTATTAACTTTGATTATTGTATATTAGTGATACTTTATACAGGTTATGATTCCTTTAATTTTTGTTCTCAAGAGTAAAATCAACGTATGTTCAGAATCTAAAAATTTTGAGTTTATTCAATTCCAAAAATATGATGAAACTTTGGAATCAAGAAAATTATCTCATAACGAAATTATGCATTCAAGTTCGCAATAAGTTATTCCAACTTATGAAGTACTATTAAAAAAAATAGTACACATGGACTCCATACTGGGACAGTACTATACCAGTACCGCGCCAACGCTCGGCGCGGTACTAATGATCAGTACTGGCATTGCTCCTCATTTACAACTGGCGCGGTACCATGCCGTTCGTAAGATCCGACATTTCCGGCTGGGTACACTCGTTTACTTAAATCAGAATAATAATATCAAGTCGAAACTAAGGAACGTCTTAAAGACGTTGGTTTTAAAACGCAGAAGCAGCTCAAGATGAACTTTGTATATTTCCAATATTTTGATAATAAATAAATTTAATTCTTAAATTACACTCTTTAAATCCGAATTAGTCAAAACTGACTAATTGTTAGTTAAATTTAAGTAATTTTTAGTAGAAAACGTTACAGAAACATTAGTAAAAATAAAATTACTATAATTAATTAGTCAAATATATTAAACTATTAATTATTGTGAGATAAATCAATTTATCTATATCTGTACTGGGGCAGTACTGAACCAGTACCGCGCCAACGCTCGGCATAAATCCTTGAGTCGGTATCTAGCCAGCATTTGGACACCATACAGGGGCAGTACTGAACCAGTACCGCGCCAACGCTCGGCATAAATCCCTAAGTCGGCTTCTAGCCAGCGTTTGGACTCCATACTGGGGCAGTACTGAACCAGTACCGCACCAACGCTCGGCATAAATCCCTAAGTCGGCTTCTAGCCAGCATTTGACTCCATACTGGGGCAGTACTACACCAGTACCACGCCAACGCTCGGCATAAATCCCTAAATCGGCTTCTAGCCAGCATTTGACTCCATACTGGGGCAGCACTATACCAGTACCGCGCCAACGCTCGGCGCGGTACCAATCATCAGTACTGGCATTGTTCCTTATTTACAACTGGCGCGGTACAATGCCGTTCGTAAGATCCGGCATAAGTCCGACTTTTCCGCCTGGGTACCGGGGCTGAATAGACACTGTATAGACCTTGTACATCCACTGTCGGAAAATTACTTTTTCCACAGTCGGATTAAGGTTGGGCCAATTGTTTCTCAACATTGTACCAACGTTGGTAATGAACAGTCGATCTCCTACATCGGACCAACATTTAATCGATCGTCACAGTCGGCAGAGTGTCATGATTTCTGTTTGGGACGAAAAATAATTATGAAATTATTTATAAAAATAAATTTTGAATGGATATGTCGAAAATAGATAAATTAAAGGTTGTGCACTCAGAAAAAATATTTGATTGAATTAAAAAAATTATTTGTTCGAAACACTTTCTTTGATGTAAAAAAATGTTTCATTTTAATAAAACAAAATTTGTTTGATTAAAAAAAAAGCTTTGGACCAAATAAATATTTATTTGAATCAAATAAATTTCTGCCTTAAATCAAACAAATTATATCTTTGACCATATATCAATGCATTAATTTCTTTGTTTTGAAGTAAAATTAATTTGATTCAAACAAATATTTATTTGGTTCAAAGATATTTTGTTTGAATCAAACAAATTTTATTTCATTCAAACAAATCATTTCTTTAAATCAAAGAAAGTCGTCCAAACAAATAATTTTCTTTGATTTAGTCAAATCTTTTTTCTGAGTGTGAAAATAATACGACGGCAAGTTGCCAGTAATGATAATTAATAATGAAACAGGACTTATATCGACCCTTAGTGTTAATATTCTAATATTGTTGATGTTCTTAGTTCGCTTTAGGGTCCAGAAAAATGTAACTCAAGGTTTCATGTTTTCAAACGTTTCGACTCAGATTGGAGTCCTCATCAGTGAGAATTTATTTCTATCAAAAATACAAAGGAAGAAACTTTAAAAATTTGCACGTGTGACCGATGAACATTGTTGTAAGAAAATTATATAACAGAATTGCGAGTGTGAAACTATAAAATTGGTCTAAATAACTAAAAATTTGCAAAAAAAATAAATTAGTTATTTAGACCAATTTTATAGTTTCACATGCATAATTCATTTATATCGTTTTTACCACAATGCTTATCCGTCAAACGGGCAATTCTTTAATGTTCTCCCCCCAGTATTTTTACAGAAATATTTGGTTTGTTACTGTTTTATTTTTTTTGCAAATTTTTAGTTATTTAGACCAATTTTATAGTTTCACACTCGCAATTCTGTTATATAATTTTCTTACAACAATGTTCATCGGTCACACGTGCAAATTTTTTAAGTTTCTTCCTTTGTATTTTTGATAGAAATAAATTCTCACTGATGAGGACTCCAATCTGAGTCGAAACGTTTGAAAATATGAAACTTTGAGTTACATTTTTTCTGGACCCTAAAGCCAACTAAGAACATCAACAATATTTGAATGATAATTAATACTGTGGCATTAATGAACCAGTAGAATGCCGATTGTCGAAAAGACTTCCATGTCGGTTGATATCCCGTATTCGGGTCTTGTATACAGCCAGCACTCAACCAGTACTGTGCCGAAGATTGGCATAACTCACTTGTCGGTATTTTGCCAGCAATAGTAATCAGTACTGCGCCCGTAGGTCCGTTAAGGTGGCACCTCCACATCGGAAATTCACTGTCTATGATGGCTTAGAATTTTGGTCTTTTTTTGGGCTTTTTTGGGCACCTATAAAAATTTTTGGGCTCCTTTACTTTTTACAGAAAATCACATTTCTTGTGGAGGTGCTAGCTTACATAAAGCTAGCACCTCCACTATACAAAAATTTGAATAAATTAAAAATAAACTGCACCAGAATTTTGGGCTTTTTTTGGGCTCTGGAAATCACCTAAAACCAATTATCAAAAACCACCCCTATGTCCAAAAAAACAACCCTCTATTTGAAAAATAAGTCCTTCAGAAATTAAAGTGTACCGGAATTTTGGGCTTTTTTGGGCTCTTCGAAAATACCGATATCGATTTTTGGGCTCCAACCCTTAACACCGAAATGTACCCCTACATGGCCATGTAGAGACTTCTTTCACTAAAATTCATCTTTTTGCAAACTTAGTGGTCTAGGAAGACTCTATGATTTTTGGGCTCTACGAAAATACCTATATGGATTTTTGGGCTCCAACCTTTAACACCGAAATGCACCCCTATATGGCTATGTAGAGACGAATTTGACTAAAATTCACCTTTTTGCACACTTTATGGTCTAGGAAGACTCTATGATTTTTTGGTCTCTTCAAATATGTTCTTATCTTTTTTTGGGCTCCAACCCTTAACACCGAAATGCACCCTTACATGGCCATGTAGAGACGACTTTGACTAAAATTCATCTTTTTGCAAACTTTATGGTCTAGGAAGACTTTATGATTTTTGGGCTCTAAGAAAATAACCATAACGATGTTTGGTCACCAACCCTTAACCCCGAAATGCACCCCTACATGGCCATGTAGAGACGACTTTGACTAAAATTCATCTTTTTTGCAAACTTTATGGTCTAGGAAGACTCTATGATTTTTGGGCTCTTCAAATATGTCCATATCGATTTTTGGGCTCCAACCCTTAACACCGAAATGTACCCCTACATGGCCATGTAGAGACTTCTTTCACTAAAATTCATCTTTTTGAAAACTTAGTGGTCTAGGAAGACTCTATGATTTTTGGGCTCTACGAAAATACCTATATGGATTTTTGGGTTCCAACCCTTAACCCCGAAATGCACCCCTACATGGCTATGTAGAGACGACTTTCACTAAAATTAATCTTATTGCAAACTTTATGGTCTCAGAAGGCTCCAATGATTTTTGCGCTCTTCAAATATGTCCATATCGATTTTTGGGCTCCAACCCTTAACACCGAAATGCACCCCTACATGGCCATGTAGAGACGACTTTCACTAAAATTCATCTTTTTGCAAACTTTATGGTCTGGGAAGACTCTATGATTTTTGTGCTCTCCGAAAATACCCATATGGATTTTTGGGCTCCAACCCTTAACCACGAAATGTACCCCTACATGGCCATGTAGAGACGACTTTGACTAAAATTCATCTTTTTGCAAACTTTATGGTCTAGGAAGACTCTATGATTTTTGGGCTCTTCAAATATGTCCATATCGATTTTTTGGGCTCCAACCCTTAACACCGAAATGTACCCCTACATGGCCATGTAGAGACTTCTTTCACTAAAATTCATCTTTTTGCAAACTTAGTGGTCTAGGACGACTCTATGATTTTTGGGCTCTACGAAAATACCTATATGGATTTTTTGGCTCCAACCTTTAACACCGAAATGCACCCCTATATGGCTATGTAGAGACGAATTTGACTAAAATTCACCTTTTTGCAAACTTTATGGTCTAGGAAGGCTCTATGATTTTTGGGGTCTTCAAATATGTCCATATCGATTTTTGGGCTCCAACCCTTAACACCGAAATGCACCCTTACATGGCCATGTAGAGACGACTTTCACTAAAATTGATCTTTTTGCAAACTTTATGGTCTAGGAAGACTCTATGATTTTTGGGCTCTACGAAAATACCTATATGGATTTTTGGGTTCCAACCCTTAACCCCGAAATGCACCCCTACATGGCCATGTAGAGACGACTTTGACTAAAATTCATCTTTTTGCAAACTTTATGGTCTAGGAAGACTCTATGATTTTTGGGCTCTTCAAATATGTCCATATCGATTTTTGGGCTCCAACCCTTAACACCGAAATGCACCCCTACATGGCCATGTAGAGACGACTTTGACTAAAATTCATCTTTTTGCAAACTTTATGGTCTAGGAAGACTCTATGATTTTTGGGCTCTTCAAATATGTCCATATCGATTTTTGGGCTCCAACCCTTAACACCGAAATGCACCCCTACATGGCCATGCAGAGATAACTTTGAATAAAAATTATCTTTTTGAAAACTTTATCGTTGTTTTCGGAAATTGGTTTTAGGTTATTGCCACAGCCCAGAAAAACCCAAAATTCTGATGCAGTTTATTTTTAATTTATTCAAATTTTTGTTTGGATGAGGTGCTGGCTAGATTCAAGCTAGCACCTCCACACGAAATTTTTTTTTTCTGGAAAAAGTATTGGAGCCCAAACAAAGCCTAAAATTTTAATGTCCGAAAAGTTGGCACCACCATTTTTAATTTAAAAAAAAAATAAAAGTTTTGCTAAATTGTGCTGAATTTGTGCTACATTGTGCCACATTGTGCCAGAAAAGATTTTTCGAAAAAATAAAAACTGGAGCTAAAATATCCAATAAGCGATTTTTTTACTAACGCCGCTATTTTAGTTTTTTCGTGATAAAAAGTTGCGCTAGGTAGCCCTTAACATGTGACAGAACGTTTCGTAAACGAAATTTCGATATCAAAAACCGTTTTTGAGAAAAATAAAATGTTGAAAAATGTAAATTTCGAAAAAATAAATGTTGTGCTGAGTTGTGATAGGCGAGCACAATAAATGTCTCGCTGAACTATTTTGTCTCGGATGTTTATTTTCCAAAATAAGTTCATTTTTATGAACTTGGGGATTTGTTTGGACATATAATTTTCATATATGTGAATTTCGGAAAAGTCAAAGTTGTACTTTCATGAACTTGTAAATTAGTTTAAATACTAAATTTTTGAAAATTTTTAGGAATATTTGGTGATATTTATTTTTCAACTAAGTTTACAGGGTTCGCCATTGTTCAGTTTTTGTTATAAATTATTTTTAAGTTTTGTTCCCAAAATTTAAATCGAAACTGAACTTTAAAGTTACTTTTTATATATTCAAACATCAGTTTTCATTTAGTATCAGTACGTACCCTTCACACCTGTAAAATAATCGATGTCCAAGGACACACTGCTTCAAGAGCTAAGTAAAGTTGACAGCACTATAACATCAAATCATGATGTCTCTTATTTTATATAATAAAAGGCTCATTTTATGGCCTATTGCCGAATTTCCGGTTTATCACTTTTTTAGAAACATTGTCTTACATTCAAAATTAAAAAAGGGTAGTTAAGGGCAAAGGGCCAGAACGTTAATTATTTTCGCTACTTCATTCATAAATGAATATACGAAATAAACGTAAAAGATAAATCAAGATACAACTTTGAAGTGCTATAGCTTTTTGGATTATGACCTGACCGAAAAATGTTATAGGGCTTTTTTGTAGAACTATTCCGGGGGGGGGGGGGGCAGAACTGTGGCCAGAACTCTTGGAACTTTTCAAAATTGGGTTTTTAAAATTTTTAGGTAACTTTGATGTGTCATAGCTTTTTGGATTTTGATTTGAGAGAAAAATGTTATAGGGCTTTTTTGTAGAACTGTTCCGGGGGGGAACAGAACTCTGACCAGAACTCTTGGAACTTTTCAAAAATTGATTTTCAAAATTTTGGGTCAACTTTAAAGTCCCACAACTTTTTGGGAATAAAAATTTTCAAAATTTAAGTTACACAGAACTCTAGAACTCTTGGAGTACTACAGAAATATATCCATAAAAAGTGAATATGTAAAAAGTGGGGGGCTGGAATTTTTTTTTGATAGTTCACTGTGCCCGGAAATTCACGGAACTATTCTCGAAAAGCGTCAGGAACTCTAGAACTATGTAAAATCTTCCCAGAACTCTGAAAAAAATTGAAATTTTTCGAAAGTGGGGGGGAGCGTGAACTTAGCCCCCCATTTTGAAAATCTGATTTTTGAGGCATGTAAACCCCGGAACTATTTTTAAAAACTATCAGGAACTCTAGAACAATTCTAAAGGAGCTCATAACTCAAAAAAAAAAGCTGTTTTTTTAATAGTGTGGGTACAGCTTCGGAGGCATGAATCTAAACTATAAAAAAATCGAGCGCATGCCATTATTGTTAATGTCCTATGCTGTCAAAGCATTGTTCCTTGCGATAATATCTCACCCTTCCTGGTGATTTCAAGAGTTGAAGCCCAAAAATCGAAATAGACACATTTGAACAGCCCAAAAATCATAGATTCTTCCCAGACCATAAAGTTTGCAAAAAGATGAATTTTAGTGGAAGTCGTCTCTACATGACCATGTAGAGGTGCATTTCAGTGTTAAGGGTTGGAGCCCAAAAATTGAAATGGACATATTTGAAGAGCCCAAAAATCATAAAGTCTTCCTAGACCATAAAGTTTGTAGAAAGATCAATTTAGTGAAAGTCGTCTCTACATGGCCATGTAGGGGTGCATTTCGGTGTTAAGGGTTGGAGCACAAAAATCGGTATAGACATATTTAAAGAGCCCAAAAATCATAGAGTCCTACTAGACCATAAAGTTTGTAAAAAGATCAATTTTAGTGGAAGTCGTCTCTACATGGCCATGTAGGGGTGCATTTCGGTGTTAAGGGTTGGAGCCCAAAAATTGATATGGACATATTTGAAGAGCCCAAAAATCATAAAGTCTTCCTAGACCATAAAGTTTGTAGAAAGATCAATTTAGTGAAAGTCGTCTCTACATGGCCATGTAGGGGTGCATTTCGGTGTTAAGGGTTGGAGCACAAAAATCGGTATAGACATATTTAAAGAGCCCAAAAATCATAGAGTCCTACTAGACCATAAAGTTTGTAAAAAGATCAATTTTAGTGGAAGTCGTCTCTACATGGCCATGTAGGGGTGCATTTCGGTGTTAAGGGTTGGAGCCCAAAAATTGATATGGACATATTTGAAGAGCCCAAAAATCATAGAGTCCTACTAGACCATAAAGTTTGTAAAAAGATCAATTTTAGTGGAAGTCGTCTCTACATGGCCATGTAGGGGTGCATTTCGGTGTTAAGGGTTGGAGCCCAAAAATTGATATGGACATATTTGAAGAGCCCAAAAATCATAGAGTCTTTCTAGACCATAAAGTTTAAGAAAGATCAATTTAGTGAAAGTCGTCTCTACATGGCCATGTAGGGATGCATTTCGGTGTTAAGGGTTGGAGCACAAAAATCGGTATAGACATATTTAAAGAGCCCAAAAATCATAGAGTCCTACTAGACCATAAAGTTTGTAAAAAAATCAATTTTAGTGAAAGTCGTCTCTACGTGGCCATATAGGGGTGAATTTTGGTGTTAAGGTTTGGAGCCCAAAAATCTATATGGGTATTTTCGAAGAGCCCAAAAATCATAGAGTCCTACTAGACCATAAAGTTTGTAAAAAGATCAATTTTAGTGAAAGTTGTCTCTACATGGCCATGTAGGGGTGCATTTCGGTGATAAGGGTTGGAGCCCAAAAATCGATATGGGTATTTTCGAAGAGCCCAAAAATCATAGAGTCCTACTAGACCATAAAGTTTGTAAAAAGATCAATTTTAGTGAAAGTCGTCTCTACATGGCCATGTAGGGGTGCATTTCGGTGTTAAGGGTTGGAGCACAAAAATCGGTATAGACATATTTAAAGAGCCCAAAAATCATAGAGTCCTACTAGACCATAAAGTTTGTAAAAAGATCAATTTTAGTGAAAGTTGTCTCTACATGGCCATGTAGGGGTGCATTTCGGTGATGAGGGTTGGAGCCCAAAAATCGGTATAGACATATTTAAAGAGCCCAAAAATCATAGAGTCCTACTAGACCATAAAGTTTGTAAAAAGATCAATTTTAGTGGAAGTCGTCTCTACATGGCCATGTAGGGGTGCATTTCGGTGTTAAGGGTTGGAACCCAAAAATTGATATGGACATATTTGAAGAGCCCAAAAATCATAGATTCTTCCCAGACCATCAAGTTTGCAAAAAGATGAATTTTAGTGGAAGTCGTCTCTACATGACCATGTAGAGGTGCATTTCGGTGTTAAGGGTTGGAGCCCAAAAATTGAAATGGACATATTTGAAGAGCCCAAAAATCATAAAGTCTTCCTAGACCATAAAGTTTGTAGAAAGATCAATTTAGTGAAAGTCGTCTCTACATGGCCATGTAGGGGTGCATTTCGGTGTTAAGCGTTGGAGCCCAAAAATCGGTATAGACATATTTAAAGAGCCCAAAAATCATAGATTCTTCCCAGACCATAAAGTTTTAAAAAAGATGAATTTTAGTCAAAGTCGTCTCTACATGGCCATGTAGGGGTGCATTTCGGTGTTAAGGGTTGGAGCCCAAAAATTGATATGGACATATTTGAAGAGCCCAAAAATCATAGAGTCTTTCTAGACCATAAAGTTTAAGAAAGATCAATTTAGTGAAAGTCGTCTCTACATGGCCATGTAGGGATGCATTTCGGTGTTAAGGGTTGGAGCACAAAAATCGGTATAGACATATTTAAAGAGCCCAAAAATCATAGAGTCCTACTAGACCATAAAGTTTGTAAAAAGATCAATTTTAGTGAAAGTTGTCTCTACATGGCCATGTAGGGGTGCATTTCGGTGATGAGGGTTGGAGCCCAAAAATCGGTATAGACATATTTAAAGAGCCCAAAAATCATAGAGTCCTACTAGACCATAAAGTTTGTAAAAAGATGAATTTTAGTGGAAGTCGTCTCTACATGGCCATGTAGGGGTGCATTTCGGTGTTAAGGATTGGAGCCCAAAAATTGATATGGACATATTTGAAGAGCCCAAAAATCATAGAGTCCTACTAGACCATAAAGTTTGCAAAAAGATGAATTTTAGTGGAAGTCGTCTCTACATGACCATGTAGAGGTGCATTTCGGTGTTAAGGGTTGGAGCCCAAAAATTGAAATGGACATATTTGAAGAGCCCAAAAATCATAAAGTCTTCCTAGACCATAAAGTTTGTAGAAAGATCAATTTAGTGAAAGTCGTCTCTACATGGCCATGTAGGGCTGCATGTCGGTGTTAAGCGTTGGAGCCCAAAAATCGGTATAGACATATTTAAAGAGCCCAAAAATCATAGATTCTTCCCAGACCATAAAGTTTTAAAAAAGATGAATTTTAGTCAAAGTCGTCTCTACATGGCCATGTAGGGGTGCATTTCGGTGTTAAGGGTTGGAGCCCAAAAATTGATATGGACATATTTGAAGAGCCCAAAAATCATAGAGTCTTTCTAGACCATAAAGTTTAAGAAAGATCAATTTAGTGAAAGTCGTCTCTACATGGCCATGTAGGGATGCATTTCGGTGTTAAGGGTTGGAGCACAAAAATCGGTATAGACATATTTAAAGAGCCCAAAAATCATAGAGTCCTACTAGACCATAAAGTTTGTAAAAAAATCAATTTTAGTGAAAGTCGTCTCTACGTGGCCATATAGGGGTGAATTTTGGTGTTAAGGTTTGGAGCCCAAAAATCTATATGGGTATTTTCGAAGAGCCCAAAAATCATAGAGTCCTACTAGACCATAAAGTTTGTAAAAAGATCAATTTTAGTGAAAGTTGTCTCTACATGGCCATGTAGGGGTGCATTTCGGTGATAAGGGTTGGAGCCCAAAAATCGATATGGGTATTTTCGAAGAGCCCAAAAATCATAGAGTCCTACTAGACCATCAAGTTTGTAGAAAGATCAATTTTAGTGAAAGTCGTCTCTACATGGCCATGTAGGGGTGCATTTTGATGTTAAGGGTTGGAGCCCAAAAATCGATATGGACATATTTGAAGAGCCCAAAAAAAGCCCAAAATTCTGGTACGCTTTAATTTCTGAAGGGCCTATTTTTTAAAAAGAGGGTTGTTTTTTTGGACATAGGGGTGGTTTTTGATAATTGGTTTTAGGTGATTTCTAGAGCCCAAAAAAAGCCCAAAATTCTGGTGCAGTTTATTCTTAATTTTTTCAAATTTTTGTATAGTGGAGGTGCTAGCTTTATGTAAGCTAGCACCTCCACAAGAAATTTGATTTTCTGTAAAAAATAAAGGAGCCCAAAAATTTTTATCGGTGCCCAAAAAAAGCCCAAAAAAAGCCCAAAATCCTAAGCTATAATAGATAGTGGATTTCCGATGTGGAGGTGCCACCTTAACGGACCTTGCGCCCGTAGCAAACCGGTAGAGTGCCAACTGTTAATGATATCCCTACTTCAGAGTTTCACCAGTACACTCGAGATTCCCTATAACGAGCAGCTCGAGCATCGGAGACCTCTCTGCATCGAGCGCGAGAGGGATCCCCTCCATATCCTTCTTGTTGCTATGCGCTGTTATGCGCATTATATGATGCGTGCAGTCAGTCTGGCAGTGATGTCATGTGAATAATTGTATGTACATAGTAAAAAAGCGTATAAAAAAGATTTTTGCGAGTATTCAACATGAAATTGACTTATTTGACGGTATGTACTCAAAATACTAAAAATATAATAATATAATAATAAAAATATCTATGCTTATCAGGTGTATTTTTGAATATTTCCAGAAAAAAAGAAAAGTCTTGACGATTAATAAAAAAATGGAAATTTTGACAAATTTGGAAAACGGGATGAAAAATTGGGAAATTTGCAAAAAATACAACGTTTCAAATTCAAGCGCTTCATTCCGTATTAGTGGGGGAAGAGGGTTCGATCGTCTGCTCGTTATGGGGAGGCGTGACGCGCTCGTAAAAGGGAGGCCTTGTTACAGGGAATCTCGAGTGTACTGACAAAGATTACCGCGCCAGTAATAAGACAGTAATATGCCAATGTTTAGCACACTATTGACAGGCAGTACTGGCATTACTCCTTGGTTACAACTGGCACAATACTGCGCCGGTTGTAAAAAATCTCTGTCCTCCGAATTTTCCACCTGGGATACTTCATCTAGCATTGTCTACATGTTCATTATCATTTTCTAAAGTTCCAACGTATGAAACTTGTTATTATTTTATAACTAAAGTGGACAATTTAAAATGTTTTATTTCATATTGCAGGCCCTTAATTTAAATTCACCATTTTTTACGCATGCAAGTCTTCAGAATCCTTCTTACTGTATTTTAAATAAATTTTACACATAGTATTTTTGTAAGAATGATAACTCAAAACATTTTGTGTGAGATGGAGCACGTAAAATGAAAAGCTGAAACTAACGTGAAATCTTTTAGAAGATTGAGAGCCAGCTCAGTTTCTTAAACCTGATTTCTCGTTTTTTACTGGAAAAAACTCACCGGACTCGAACCGAGAAACTCCAGGAGTTGTAATTTTTGCACTGATATAAAAAAAGGGAGATCGATGGACATGCGCTTGCAGTGAGCCGGTAGTCGGGGACATTCTTCCGAAAGGTTGAGTTGCCTGGACCACGAATTACACGGTTGTCGGGTGCAACCCGCGCGCTTTCGATAAGGTAGGGAATAGTGAACCACATAAAGTCGCGTGAGGGTTTCTGGCAACGATTTGAGCCCTTTGTCGTTCGATAGTAGAAGCAATCGACCGGCATAGGTCGATCGCAACCGCAAGGTTGATCGAGCTAAGTTTCCCCTTCTTTACTTACTTTCAACCTCCGTTCCGAAAAAGAAAAAAAAAAACAGTAACGAACTCTATAGCACCGCCCTAGCTTTGGCCGCATATGTCGCGTACGTGACTTTAATGTCCCGCGCCAATTCTAAATCGACGGATAAATCGACAATTGTAGTTTGAGCGAGTTACTTCTTTCCGTTATTGAAAGGTGTATAAAATTTCCGTTTTCTGATATTGGTGTATAAGGATGTTTTTTAAAACAATTTTATTTTTATATTTTATTATTATTTTATATTTAATAATATGTTTTTATTAGTATTATTTATTATATGGATCGTTGCAAAAAAGTTGTGATATATATAATATAATAATAATAATAAATATAATATATTATAAATATGTAAATCGAAATTTGGTCGTTTTGTTTTTGAAAAACAGTTTCTAATTAAATACAGAATATTGGAAAAATTAATAAAACTTTAATCTGTAATAGCGTTTATCCAATATTCATTAAATATATCTGTACAATTTGAAGAAATTTTTATTTTTGTGCTCTGAGGAAAATGGGTAGTAAAATATGGGATAAATCTATTCATATCAAACCGTATAATCTAGATAAGTTTTAATATACAGGATATCAAAAGTCAAGATCTAGATTGTACGCTTTAATATCTGGGTATTCAGCCTTAATATTCCAGATTGCTATCCAATAGCTAAACTACCAGGATATTATCTTCCACTATCTAGTTTCTCAATATACCTTTCAAAGGTAAAGATTTAAATTTCTACATTAGGGACATAAATATTTTAGCCTCTCTAAGCTGACTAGCATAACAATTAATTTTACTGATTCTCAGTTAGTCAGGTTTTTGAACATTACGTTTTTAAATTATGATTTGAAATGAAAAAGGAAATTCAATTTACTTAAGGCTCTATCAGCCTTAATGAAAACACCCCAAGTGCGAATTGGCGAAGCTGATAATACGGCACAATATTGGCCCAATCTTGGCAGCCAACAGTCGGGTATTGTTATTGGGCCAATGTCGCCGTTTGCATCGGTCAAGTGCTGGGCCGACGACGGCGGCCTTTGTCGACTGTTTAAATTTACCGACCCTCAGCCGAAACTTGGTCCAGTATCGGTCCTATGCCAAGCCGATTGTCACTTTTACTATCGCATCCAGTTCCAAAAGTAGAAGAGCCTGAGTCCGGCCCATGGACGGCACATTACTGGACCATGTGATTTAACCACGGGAACCCATTCTGGAAGTAAGAAAACCAGAGTTCGGCATAGCATTAGCCCGTTGCTGTGTCGAAAACAAGTGCTGGCGGCCAGGGTTGGGGCAGAATTGGCCGCCAAGTGCATACTGGAGTTAACATTCCAGCAACAGCACGATATTTGCAACCGATCTTCGGCAAATTTTTGGCGATGTTGGACCAGTGTTGGGCCGTATCTAACTTCGCACTTGGGACATTCTCATTCATACACTCGCGCTCGATTTATTACTTTATATCCATTAGAACTACATTTTCAATAAAAAAATTATATGATTAAAATAATTTATTTTTTTCCAAATATCTTAAAAAGGATAAAAATCGAAGATTTTATATAAGCAAACGATTTTACATTTTAACGCTTATTTCGTATCTCAAATTTTGGTTAAAAAATGGAATTTCTGATTTTCAATAGCGTTTTTTTAAAACCAAAACATAAAACATGCATTTTTTCACAAAATGTCCTACTGAGAATTTGTAGACCTCATTTAGGCAAATAATTTTCTATCTTAACGTTTTTTTTGTATATCACATATTTTGCTTAAATAATGGAATTTTTAAATTTTAACCCTTAACCGTCGATCATAAAACACACACGGAGTGTTCTCCACCCCAGGCACTTTGAACGATGATTACAATTAGAGTGTTGCACTAAATGAATTGAAAAACAATACAAAATTTTGATTCTGAAGTGTCGAAAAAAATTCTTGAAAAAAAAAATTTTTGAACAACAAAACGGATTCAAAATTTGATGAGGTGTCCATCACCCCATACAGAGAAAAATAGCATCTGGTCATAATGACTAGGAATAATGTAGTTGGAAATAAAAAAGTGACTGTAACGAAGGAGACTTGTTGTCGCTACTTGACCCATGGCTACAGTAACATGATTTGTAGCCATGGTAGCCATATTCTGAATACCTGGTCGTGGCGACTAGTTAACATCGTTGAAATTGTCCTTAACTTTTAAACCTAGCTATGTGAACTTGAAACATTGAGTTGTCATAGCTAGAATAACGTAGTCGCTATAACCAGTGGAGCAAACTTCACACTCGTTGAATTCGCTGAGTATTGTTTCGAGTAATGCATATTATTTTTCATAGCAACTGATAGCAACTCTTTTGAGAATTTGATTTGAAGTGTCGAGCGGCTCGAAACGGTGATTTTAAATCTTACTACTTTTAAAGTTTCAATCCGCTCTACAGATGCCGACAAACAGATTTTCAAAAGAGGTGCTATGAAAAATACAATGTTCCACGTAGTGATTTCATGCATTTCATTTTCGGAATTTGATTTAACATAACTTTATCGTTGACACTTACATATAGTGACTGTGACTACATTACTTAGTCACTGCGACCACTTTTAGTACCTACATTGACGGGTCAACCATTGCTTGAATTCAACCACAAAAAGTAGTTAAGGACATTTTCAACTACATATATCACGTCACTATGCCCAGGATTTTTTCTCAGTGCAGGTGTCGGTTAAGGGTTAATCGTATTTTTTGAAATTGAAATGAAAAATATACGCTTTATCAGAAACTATGTCAGACAAAATTTGTAGATCTTATTGAAACGAACAATTTTGCAAACTTAAATTTTTTTCGTATTTCACATATTATTATTAAAAAATTGAATTTTGATTTTTCAATAGTATTTTTTAAAATTAAAAACAAAGATATACATCTTATAAAAAAAGAAATTCGATTATGACATTCGCGCTCGATTTTCTGTATACATTTCTGTAACTTTCTAATAATTTACATGATTAAAATAATTTATTCTCTTCCAAATATCTCTAAAAAGGAAAACCATCGTAGACTGTTTTTAAGCAAACAATTTTTTATTTTAACGCATATTTTGTATCTCACATATTTTGATTGCAAAATTGAATTTTTGATTTTCAATAGTGTTTTTTTTAAAACCAAAATATAAAATATACATCTTGTCAAAAAATGTCCTATTGAGATTATGTAGACCTAATTTCGGCAAATAATTGTCTATCTCAGTGTTATTTTCGTATGTCACATATTTTGTTTAAACAGTGAAAGTTTTGAATTTTAATCGTAGTTTTTCAAATTAAAATGGTAAATATACGTGTTATTAGAAACTATGTCAGACAACATTTTTAGATGTTGTTGAAACGAACAATATTGAAAACTTTCGGTTTTTCCGTATTTCACATATTATTGTCAAAAAATTGAATTTTGGATTTTCAATATTTAAAATCAAAACATAAAACATACATTTTATCACAAAATGTCCTATTTAGAATATGTAGACTTCATTTAGGCAAATAATTTTCCATCTTAACGTTTTTTTCGTATGTCACATAATTTGTTTAAACAATGGAATTTTAAAATTTTAATCGTATTTTCTGAAATTGAAATGAAAAATATATGTTTTATCAGAAACTATGTCAGACAAAATTTGTAGATCTTATTGAAACGAACAATTTTTCAAACTCAATTTTTTTTCGTATTTCACATTTTATTATTAAAAAATTGAATTTTGGATTTTCAATTGTATTTTTTTAAATTAAAAAGTAAAATACACATCTTATAAAAAAATTTTGCGGTTCAAACTTGTAGATCTTTATGTAGTAAACAATTAGGATAATTAGTTGAAATTTATAAGCACTTTCAGAAACCAATATTTAAATTTTTGATTTTTTCAACAAAAAATGTTAAAAACACAAAAAATGTTCCGATTTTAACAATTTTGGTTGGATGTGGCTGGTTAACAAACCTGTCTTTTCTTTTTGGGTTCTCAAAAAATTTGTTAATTTTCAATCCATTTGGATAATTCCATCGAGAGTTATCGTGTCGACAGATGCAGGACAGAAAGACAATCGACACTTTCGTAAAATCGTTTTTTCTGACTCAGGGGCTCTCAAAAAGTAAAGATTTGATAAAAATTTTCAAAGTTATTTTTCACATAAAACTAATATCTTCTCATTTATGATAAGAATGTAATAATGATCTTAATCAATTTTCCGGAGAAGACTCTGCAATGCAGAAAAAAGTAACGCATTATTGTTTTCTCCGAAAAACTTGTTAGAATTATTATTTTAATTATAAAGCGGTCGTATATAATTAGTGACGTCAGAGCCTAATACCATACGGTCTTAAAGCCTTCTTGTTTAGAACGTTTTTTAACTCCAATTATTTATATTTTGTGTGTAGGATGAATAAAGTGAAATTAAAAACGAAGATTTTATTAAGTAAGGTATCTTATCCGATGAAACTTATCTGTCAAAAGTTTTGAGTACCAAAATTACCTGAAAGCTTCAACATTTGAATAGGGTTTCAAACGTCCCTGATATTTCACAGCCTAGTTGCAAAGTTTAACCATTTCTCTGATCACTTGCAGAGAACAGTTCGACCTTCTCTACTGAGGCCTTCTTAGTTTAGGCTAGTTTCATATCAAGTATTGGTTCTCAGTATGCATATATACTTATCAATGTATATATTATTATAACGTCAATATTCGGATTATATAGTGTAGGACACATTGAGAACATGAGATAATGAAATACTTTGTTATTCCAACAAAATTCACCGTGCATTAGCAATATGCCATTTCTGAGAAGTTGGCACCGCCATTTTAAATTTTCAAAAAAATAAAAGTTGTGCTAAATTGTGCTAGATTTGTGCTGCATTGTATCGGAAAATTTTTTTTGAAAAAGTAGAAACTAGAGCCAAAATACCCAAAAAACGATTTTTTGACTAGCGACGCCATTTTGTTTTTTTAAGATAAAAAAAGTTGTGCTAGGTAGCCCTTAATATATCAAAGCGTGCCGTGAACTAAATTTCGATATCACAAACCGTTTTTGAGAAAAAAAAATTTTTTAAAAATGTCAGTACCTCCATTTTGTTTTTTTGAAAAACGAAACCTTGTGGTAGGTAGCTCTAAGTATACACAGTATTGTGCTGCAAATAGAAATACTGAAATTCAAATTTTTATCCAACCAAAAATAATAAAAAATTTCAAAAACCGGAATTCCGAAAAAATAAAAGTTGGGCTGAGTTGTGCTAGGCGAGCACAATAAATGTCTCCCTGAATAATTTTCTCTCATATGCATATTTTTCAAAATAAGTCAATTTTTATGAATTTGGGAATTTCTTTAAAGATAGATGATTTTTTACTTTGGCTTTTAGGGTCCAGAAATAATGTAAACTCAGGGTTTCATTTTTTCCTCAAACGTTTCGACTCAGATTGGAGTCCTCATCAGTGAGATTTATTTCTATAAAAATACAAAGAAAGAAAAGAATAAAGAATTAAAGAATAAAAAATTGCACGTGTGACGGATAAACATTGTGTTGACAAACGATATAAATGAATTGCACTTGTGAACCTATAGAATAGGTCTAACTAAATTTACGAATAAAAAATTGAAAATTGTACACAATTTGCTATAAAAATACATAGGGAAGGGACTTAAAAAATTTGAATACGTGTAACGGATAACATTACGATAAAATTGCACATGTAAACCATATAATTGGTCTATACTAACTAAATTCGAACAAAAAAATAAATAAAAAGTGTGCAGAATTTTTCAAAGAAATGCAAAGGAAGAACCTTAAAAATTACACATGTGACGGATAGACATTGTGTTGACAACCGATATAAATGGATTGCACTTTTGAAACTATGGAATAGGTCTAACTAAATTTACGTATAAAAAATTTGAAAATTGTACCAAATTTGCTATACAAATACATAGGGAAGGGACTTAAAAAATTTGAATACGTGTAACGGATAACATTACGATAAAATTGCACATGTAAACCATATAATTGGTCTATACTAACTAAATTCGAACAAAAAAATAAATAAAAAGTGTGCAGAATTTTTCAAAGAAATGCAAAGGAAGAACCTTAAAAATTACACATGTGACGGATAGACATTATGGTAAAAAATGATATGAAAGAGTGCACTTTTGAAACTATAGAATAGGTCAAACTAAATTTACGTATGAAAATTGAAAATTGTGCAAAATTTGCTATAAAAATACATAGAGAAGGAACTTGAAAAATTTACACGTGTGACGGATAACATTATGATAAAATTGCACACGTAAACCATATGTTTGGTTCATACTAACTAAATTCGAAAAAAATAAAAATAAAAAGTGTGCAGAATTTTTATATAAAAAATGCAAAGGAAGAACCTTAAAAATTACACATGTGACGGATAGACATTATGGTAAAAAATGATATGAAAGAGTTGCACGTTTGAAACTATAAAATTGGTTTGAATAACTGAGTTTGCGAAAGAAACTATACAAAAGGTTTTTTTGTGTGAAATTACATCCTGTGCAAAATTTTCCCCTATAAAAATGCAAAGGAAGAACCTTAAAATTGCACTTGTGACGAAAAACTTTGCCAGTTATTTATAATTTCTTTAAACATATGATTTTCAAAAATGTGAATTTTGAAAAAAAAAGTTGTGCTGAGTTGTGCTAGGTGAGCACAATAAATCTCTCCCTGAATAATTTTCTCTCATATGCATATTTTTCAAAATAAGTCAATTTTTATGAATTTGGGAATTTCTTTAAACATATGGTTTTCAAAAATGTGAATTTTGAAAAAAAAAGTTGTGCTGAGTTGTGCTAGGTGAGCACAATAAATGTCTTCTCGAAAGTTTTTCTCTCAGAAGCAAATTTTCCAAAATAAATACATTTTTGTAAATTTCAAAATTTGTTTAAACATATATTTTTCAGAAATGTGAATTTTGAAAAAATAAAAGTTGCGCTGAGTTGTGCTAGGCGAGCACAATAAATGTCTCTGTGCATATGTGAAAAATGGATTTTAAAAATTATAAAAATTGATAATATAAAATAAATACAAAACATCATTAAAAAATACAATAAAATTATTTTCAAATTAATTAGTTGAGTTTGAAATTTTTGTCAATGAGATCTTCTTGTGGAGAAGGAGATGTTGGACGCCTGTGTAGCGTAGTGGTTAGAGCAGTTGACCGGCAATCGAAAGACCTGGGCTCGAATCCCAGCGCAGTCGAAAGCGTCTTTTTTCCACAGAAAGATTTTCAAATTCTTTAAAAAATATTTTCAAAATTTCTTTCTTAAATAATTTTACAAATTTGAAGTTTTACAACTTATCGTTCTGAGCTTAGATTTTGGCTGCATTAAAAAAAAATGATTACATTCTATTTATTATATTACTGACATTCTACGTTAATCTCATTTTTAAATGATTCTAGAAAAGTTAAAAAATATTCATTATTTCAAGAGTTATTCAAAGCTTTGAATTTTTGCTTTTTTGGCAATATCTTCGATAATAATGGACTAAATCATTTCGTTTGGGGATTATTAAATGCAAAATTTCGTTACCTTCCATGTTATTCTAAGGAAAAAATTCATTATTTGGTGTTTTATAAATTAGCAGCTTTTATGTGAATGGTTAAAAACAATGCCCGGCAAATTTTGCATAGCAGTTTATGAATTTATTCTTTAATATTATTATTTTAATTAAATTGTTAATCACGATATAAATTTCAAATCTTGGCACCTTTAAGGCTATGTATGGCTTATCCGAACCCTACACGCAGAAAAAAGATCAGTAAAATTTACAGGAAGTTCGGTACTTATTTGGACAACATGACTTTTTAGTAAATTTTACAAGAAGTTGAGTTCAATCAACAGATTTTCTGTACAATTTACTTAGCGTACAGTACAATCAACTTAACTCGGATTTTTTCGTATTCAGTAGATTTTACTGGACGCTGAGTGAAACGTACAGAAAATCTGTTAATTGAACTCAACTTCTGGTGAAATTTACTGAAAAGTCATGTTGTCCAAATAAGTACCGAACTTCCTGTAAATTTTACTTATCTTGTCCTAAATTTTTATAATTGTGAAAAAAAATGTCCAAAAATAAATTTGTCTATAATTATGAATATGTAGGGGTAGATAAACGTTCCTTAGTGTTTTTCACCTAATTATCACTCAAAGTTTCAATTTAATAGTTCAATTAATGTAGAAATGTAGACGACAAAAAAAGTGTCGGTAAGGTAGGGATCGGATAAGCCATACATGGCCATAATAGATCTATGTTTTAGATTATGCTAGTCATTGTTAAGTTTGATTCGATATCAAGATAATTTTTTACTATTTTTTGCACTTTAGATTTATAACTGTTATAAACATATCTGTAAAGTTTCAAAAGTTTCATTTACTTTGAATCTTTTCGTTGATACTGCCCATCGAAAGTTTAAAAAAATATAACTTTAACAGAATAAAGAACTTTCCAGAAAAGTTTCCGAAACGGGACATTACTTTCATGCATGCGATCTTGATACGGTCACCTAGAAAAAAAGTTTTTTTTGATAACCGCGCGGGAAATACGATTTTACTGCCCTGGAGCGAAACAGCAAAAATGATCGATCCCATGATCAATGATAAGTCCGTGTGATAAAACTTACTTTCCCACACTAGTGAAGGGTAAGTTTGGAAATATCCAAATTTTATTGTTTGTTTCTTAACATATTTTCCGTATCTTGTATATTTTGGCAGAAAATTGAATTTTTCATTCTTATAAAAACGTTTTTGATGAATAAAAGAAAACAAATAATTTTTGATAACGTTTTTTATAATTAAAAAGAGAACTACATGTTCGATTAAAAAATGGTCTGAAGCAAGTTTGTATATCTTTTTGAGATGAACAATTTTGTCTCCAATATTTTTTACGTATCTCGTACAGTTTTTTTGGGAACAAAAAGTTTTTATTTTTAATAACATTTTTCATAACTACACAAAAGATATAAATAAATAATGTTTAAAATCACAAATTTATCGCAGAAATTTAATAGGTACATGAAAATAGTGTAAAAAATCTGCCCGCTTTGCGGGCACATTCTCATGACGCGCTTCGCGCGCAGCTCGCTTCGCTCGCAAGTTTGAGCGATTTGATCGTCGCGCTTCGCGCTCCGTTCTTTCTGGACCTCGCGCTTCGCGCTCGGTCTTGTGCTCTTCACATACATTCAAGTTTATTTATTATAATTTGATACTAAAGCTCAAACCAATTTTATAATAATATTGCAGATGATGTGAATTACACATTTTCTCAAAGTCACTCAATTTCTTTTTGAATTTAAGTGAAACAGGAAATTCAATTTACTTAAGGCTCTATCAGCCTTAAGGAACACATTCTCATCATGGCGCTCGCGCTTCGCGCTCGATTTTCTGTATACATTTCAGTAACTTTTTAATAAATTACATGATTAAAATAATTTATTTTCTTCCAAATCTCTCAAAAAGGAAAAACAATCGTAGACTTTATTTAAGGAAACGATTTTCCAGAACAACGCTTATTTCGTATGTCACATATTTTGGTGAAAAAATCGAATTTTTTTAATATTAAAAATCAAAACATAAAATATAAATCCTGTCCCGAAATGTCTTAATGAAAATTTGTAGACCTCATTTAGGCAAACAATTTTCCATCTAAACGTTTTTTTTGCATCTCACATATTTTGTCTAAAAAATGGAATTTTTGAATTTTACTCGTATTTTTTGGAATTGAAACGAAAAATATATCTTTTATCAGAAACTGTGTGAAACAAAATTTGTAGATCTTTTTGAAACGACAAACTTTGTATTCTTACGTTTTTTTCGTATTTCGAATATTATTGTTAAAAAATTGAATTTTGGATTTTCAATAGTTTTTTTTTGAATTAAAAAGAAAAATATGCATCATATGAAAAAATGTTATAATGCAAATTTGTAGGTCTTTATTTATTTAATAATATTGTATCATAACGTTTTTTCGTATTTCGTATAATTTAACTGGAAAATGGAATTTTGATATTGACTTTTTTCGAATTTGAATATGCTGTAACATTTCTAATTTTGATTTAATCAAAAAATGTTATCAGGATAATTTGTAGAGATTTATGTGCACTATCAAAAACCAGTATTAAAATTTTTGATTTCTTCAAAAAATGATTTTCAAAAACACAAAAGTAGTGCTCAATCCCTCAATTTTGATTGGATGTGGCTGGTTAACGAACTTGTCCTTACTTTTTCGGCTCCGATAAAGTGTACCAAAGCTTAATTCAATCTGATAATTCTATCGAGAGTTATGCCGCACACGACCTACAGACAGACAGACAGACAGACACTTCCGTAAAAACAATTTTTTCTGACTCAGGGGGTCTCAAAACGTAAAGATTTGATGAAAATTTCGAAAGTCATTTTTCACATAAAACCAATACCTTCTCATCCATGATGAGAATGTAAAAAATACAATTAAGTAATATATTTTCATTCAACGCTTTTTTGTGTTTCTGTGAACCCCCGGTGTACAGTAAAGATTCAAAAAACTTTTAGTTTTGATATTTAAAATACAATACGTTGAAATATATTCTGTAATTTGTCTAAGATTATTCTCAACCACAATCACAGCAGATTATTTACAGTTGAAACCAAAGACAGAAATATTCGTAACCCATTTTTTAATAAAGTAGGAAGTCATTCAAATTCTCTCCTCCAACTTTTGGTCAAGTCTACGAAAATGAGCGCATCTCAATATTAAAGACGCCAGGAAAAAGACAATTTTTGTTTACTTTCCTTTCTTCTTTATTATTTTCTTGAACAACTGCGTCGTCTTGTTCCCGAGAAAAGGAGCGACCATTATGTAGATAAACATGAAATGCTACGATTTATTCTTTCTCTTGGATAAGATGGAAAAAAGAGATTGAGAAGGCTGCGGAGAAAAGGAAGATTAGAGGGCGGAAAATAAAAAGATGGGATGAGCGTCGATTCCTTAACTGCAGTGTCCCTGGTCGCTCGCTGCAGTTTCTTCTAGGTGATTTTTCTTTTCTAGTGAAAAATAATACCCCGACATTTCACTAAATTTTTCTCACTTTTCAAACCCGAACAAAAATTCCATGCCTACTTCTTCTAATTATCGAATTCTATGTGTATTATTTACTTTACAGTGGATTGCCAAATTATTACACTCACTTTGTTTTTGTTGATTGCATAAAATCTCCTATTATTGATAATACACATATTGAAACTTTTCCCTAAAAAATTTTTTCAAAATTACTAAACTTGTTTTTGATTCTAAATGAAAAAGGAAATCCAATTTACTTAAGGCTCTATTAGCCTTAAGGAACACATTTTCATCATGACAATTGCGCTTCGCGCTCGATTTTCTGTATAAATTTATGTAACTTTCTAATAATTTATATGATTTAAAAAAATTTCTTTTCTTCCAAATATCTCAAAAAGGAAAAAAATTCGAAGACTGTTTTTAAGCAAATGATCTTTTATTTTAACGCTTATTTTGTATCTCACATATTTTGGTAAAAATATGGAATTTTTGATTTTCAATAGTGTTTTTTTAAAACCAAAACATTTGGATATTTTCAGAATTGAAAAGAAAAATATTCGTTTTATCAGAAACTATGCCAGACAAAATTTGTAGATCTTATTGAAACGAACAATTTTTCAAACTCAAATTTTTTTCGTATTCCACATATTATTATTAAAAAATTGAATTTTGGATTTTCAATTGTATTTTTTTTAAATTACAAAAATACACATCTTATGAAAAAATGTTGCGGTTTAAACTTGTAGATCTTTATGTAGTAAACAATTAGGATAATTAGTTAAAATTTATAAGCACTTTCAGAAACCAATATTTTAATTTTTGATTTTTCAACAAAAAAATGTTCAAAACACAAACTTAATTAATTACCACTTCAAAAACTATTTGAATTCTTATTTAATACATATTCTAAGAGAAAAATGTTCATTTTATCATGGAAAATATCTTTTTTAATAAAATGTACTGCAGGTCAAAGTTCGAAGCAATTTTTCCTAAGTGGATCATGAATTGTGAAAAGGGTATCAATCATATTTTTGGCCAATTTCAGTTTTTGCTCGTTTCTAGTATTTAAAGAGTCGGACTATCATTTCGTGTTTACATAATTCCAATCAGAGCATTCCGTTTGTGATTTGTGACATAATATTTGTGTAACTCAAGCACTTAGAATAATTCGCGATCCGTTTTAGTTTATCTGCGGCCATTTCCATTTTAAGTTTTTTATATTTAAAATACTTATGTTACATCTGATAATAATATTTTAAATAAAACACATTGAATCTATTGCATATTAGTCGTTTTTATGCCTCATGGAATTCCGATATTGTTAAAGAGGCATCAATCCAAAATTTTTAAAATTTGATTGTGCGTCCAAAAATGATTGATAATTTGTATTTCCCTATTTTGAGGTATATCAGATTAAAAAAAATAAGAGAATAGAACTTTTCAACCGGATCTATATATATCCTTGCTGCTTAAGGGCATGTGATACTTAGGAAATTCGCAAATTTTATTGATTTTAAGTTTCAACATGTTTGTGACCAAAATACATAAAATTTTGTTTTCAAGATTTGGAAAATGGTAGAGAAAATAAAAACGGACGTAGATAGACAACTTTTGGTTTGAAAAATTAAAAACAAAGTTCAATTTTACAAAATCTATTAAAATTTATTTTTCATTATCAAAACCAAAAGCAGTCTACGTCCATTTTCACCTTCTCTATCATTTCCCACATTTTGAAAACAAAATTTTATGTATTTTGGATGTAAACATGTAAAAACTGAACCAAGTTGTTCACATATACTTCCTACTTTGAGTTTTATTTTATTTTTTATCATTACTACTAGTTTTTTTTTTTATTTCCCAAAAATAAACTCCGCTAGACTGATGTCCTTATAGAAATTTGCAATTCAAGTTTACTCTTTAAAAATGATTGAATTTTAAGGAATCATAGACGGAGAAAAATGGATATTCAGGATCAATATTTAGATATTCAACTATGTGACAATTAAGCATCTCATATATTCAATTGAAATATCTAAATATTTATCTGTAATATATATCAAAGGTATTCATATTAACCTATTTCAATTTTTCAGATAGTGAAGCTGAATATTCAAATATTATACAGTTCAATATCTAGATATTAGAACTGAATATATAAAATGCTTGTTACATAGTTGAATATCCGTTTTTCTTCGCGTACATTATATGAATAAACATTTCTGATTAGCAGTTTGAAAATAAGAGATTACCCGAGTCGAAATATGACGCTACTTTGACGCTCTTCGCACGCGTATTTGTAGGGGCTACGGGTTTGAAAGTAGAAGCTGATTCAATGCAATTTTAGCCCCTCCTTAGCAACTCTTACAGGAACAAAATTCCAATTCTTCCTGAAGTAGAGGCTATGTAGGGGCTCATGTGAACCATGATAAACCCTACTTTACCACTCCACGTTCTCCCAACGCGGACTCCGCACATTGCTGCGCAGACGTCACGTAAGGCACCTGATTGGTTGTTTTAAGCGCATCATTTAAAATCCTTAAAATATCAGGTGTTTCTTGTTTATTATAAATAATGGTATTTTTACTTGTATAAATAACCATTACATCTGAATTAAGCAATTCCGAGCAAAAGATTGAATAATTAATCAACTCTTCGGTAAACAAAGTATTAAAATGACAAAAGTTAATTTCATTTATAGAATAGTAATTTGATTATTCAATATTTTTCTCAGGATTTCTTCATTTCAATATAATAGTTGGTTATATAAGTCAAAATATCACTATTTATATTAAACAAAAATAAACATTGTATTTTTAGTATTTGAAATCGCGAGGTGAAAAGAAACTAATCAAGCGCTTTGCATGACATATGCATAATTAGTTTCAAAAACTTTAATTAACGTATTTTATGATCTAAAATTGAAATTTTTTCCTCGTTAATAGTGTGAAAGGTAATAGAATTTTACATTCGATAAGCCCAGGTTAAAGGCAAAATGACAATTTTATGAAAGAAAATTGCAAGAAATGTGAAATTTTGATGTTTTTGAAAAATATTAATAACTTTAAAAATAATTAACGTTTTTGAAACTCTTAAGCTCATATTAAAGGTACATTTTCTTAGCATTTCGATAAATTATTTTTATATTTTTGAAGGTTTTTCCCCCGACGCAAGCAAAGATCGTGAAATTTCAAACAAAGATCCAAACAATGATACTCTGCACAATAATTGACAATGATTTTTTTAAATGTCTTGTTGGTTGTACACATTTTTAAAATTTCTTGAGTTTTTTGTTCCAACTTCAGTCTAGCTGCATCTTGGGAAAAAGTTTCAATAGTATATAAATAATTTATGGAATTGCTCTGGAAGTTTACCTTTCAAATAAGCTGAATAACTTTTATAAACGTTCAATATCTTCAGAGTTGTTAATATTTATTAATATTTTCATGTTCTTTTGCAATATGTTTTTATAAAATTGTCATTTTGTCTTCAACTTGGGCTTATTGAACGTAGTACTTTATTAACTTTGATATTGTCATCAGGAAAAAAATTTTCATTTTATATTACAAAAAGTAAAGGATTTCAGCAACAGATGAAAAAACCAGCGGCCCGATAGCAATGGACAGTAGTGTACATCGAAACCCTGAAATTATTTTTGTATAAAATATACACCACTAAATATTTTTAACTGTAAAATTGGCAGCCATAACTTTTTATTAATTTGAACATTGCTTACCTCATTAGAGACAGACACAATGATTCGCTATTTCAATCTTTACATTGAAAAATGTGTCAATTGAAAGTAGAAGGTCTTAAAATGAAATAATATCGACTTGGAAGGTTGGGGAATTTAAAAATTCGTAATGATTTTAAATTGAAAGGATTATATTGTGAATGTAATAAATTTTAATTAAAGTTATCAAAAATTTAATAGTTCTAAATAAATTTATCAATTAAATACTTCAAATTATATTGTTTTAAAAAATTAATTTATTATTTTAAAGCGAAATGTTCAATATTGCCAGAAAAATTCTTGAAGGTAGTTCTTCCGCGAAAAATAGACCTCAGGCAAAAATAGATAATGTTACTTTCAAGAATAGCAATATTTTCATTGAAGAGATCATTTGAAAGAAAAGAGATTGTTTTCCAACCAAAAATTTTAAACATAAAAAAATAATTCATTTAACAAATTTTATTTTTACCCGAATTTTTTTTGTCGCATCATACTAAATTTTGAAAAATGATGTGATTCTAATATATCACGGATCATTTTTACAGGAAAAAGATTCTCTACAACTTAACCGTTTCCAAATTTCTAAAATGAATAAATTATTACCAAGTTTAGCAATTTTTTTAAACGAATTTTGTTTTGGTAAAATGATTTATAATGGCTTCAGCCATTAAAGAATTTATTTTAAATAATTGGAAATGGTGAAGTTGTGAAGATTCTTTTTCCTGAAAAAATTATTCCTGATTTGTTAGAATCGCATAATTTTGTAAAATTTGGTATGAAGTGATAAAGAAAGAAGTTCAACAAAAATAAAATTTGTTAAATACATTATTTTTCTGCATTTCAAATGTTTTTTATATAAAATAATATTTTTCTCTTTCAAATTAGCCCTTGAATAATAATATTGCTATTCTTGAAAGCAAAATTATCTATTTTTTCCTGAGGTCTAATTTTCGTGGACGAACTACCTTAAAGATTTGTTTAAAAGACGACTTTTGTGAATTCTTTGATTCTCAAACAGTTAAGATTTATGAACAATTTCCATGTCAAGTACGGTACATTTAGAGGAATTTTTACTCAAATAAAGAATTTAAATTCTGAGTAGTGTCCGTCAAGAATCAAAACATGCAGGTTGATGCCGGCCGATGCCGGTCGATGAGACTCAATTGAGGTTATGGATTTGAAGGAAAGGCTTCATGCTGCTTTTTGGAAAAATAGTTCGATTTAATGATTTACTTACCACTAATTGCCAACACTTTTGCTTTTAATTGAAAAGTTTTCTTGCTTTTCACGTCATTCCATTTTAATGTGGCTAATATCCACTTCTTGCCTTTTCTTTGGCACCATACTTAATGGAATTACATCTTTCTTCCGGTCATCCATCCACCAAATGAGAGCAAATTTCTTCGCGCGTTTACTCATTCTAATTGTCCGTATATTTATTAGTACGTACTATTAGTAATAATATTCAAACAATTTCGTAGGCACGTATGCGTGGTCTCGAAAAAAACCGCGAGAACAAATTCACGGAATTGCTGGGTGAAAGTGTGCTCAGAACTGATACCGACGCAGTCACAACTACAGAAGCACCTCCTGTTCGTGTTCTGTTCTCATTGGTCGCAGTTAGCGCGTAATTCAAAACGGTATTGACAATTTACTTTGTACATCAGCTTTTACATTACGCAGATTGTGTACAAAATTTAGGACCATTATGGGCTTACACATGTTATGAGTATGAAAATTTGAATGGGCAATACTTAAAACTCATTCATGGTACTCGTCGTATAGACACACAAATTTCTAGATCACACAATCAATTTCTGAAAATGATAGGATTAATCGAAACTGTAGAAGATGAAAAGATTCGTGAATTTTGTTTAAAAAGAAAAAAACAAGTAAAAATTACACAACAATTGCACCCTCATTGTTACAGTGTTGGTGTGTATAAAAATTTTGAAGAAATACCAGGTATCGTCAGAAATGCTTTCGCTGAGAAAGGTATTGCTTTACATGATGTAACTATGTGGAATTATCATCGATTGCTGAAATATAATAAATTATATATATCTGAAATGTATGGCCGAGCAACAAAAACTTCATCTTCTACAGTTTCGTTTTTCGATGAAGGTGTAAAGCAACTTGGTAGCATCAATTATTTTATAAAAGTATCACATTGTAATTGTATACAACAACCTTGCGATTGCGAAAACGAGCACTATGCAATAATTAAAACACTTCAATGTGACAGTGCATTTGTCGGAATGGGAGATGTAAGTGTCTACATTACGATTGACTTTTTATACAAATGCCAAAATTTAAATAATTTTAAAGCTGTTCCTATTTCAGCACTTATAACACCTTGTATTTATATTAACTTAAATGATGAAATTTATGTAGCAATACCTATTAATAATAAAGAAATTGAATAACGTTTGTAATATTGTGTACATTTTTAAACAATAAAAACTATTTCCAAAATGTACATTTATTGCGAGAAAATAATTATTAATTTTTACATTTTCCATAAACTGGTAACAATATTTGAATAACATTATTCCTCAAACATCAAATTATGTTATATGTATATGGAAGTGACAAGCGTACGACTATATTGCAATTGAAAATAATAAAAAATTATTTTTTCATTTTTTTAAAAATAAATTGTTTTGTTGTGAAATTGTACAATTCAGAACTAAAGGAGCGTTTCAAGAGAAATTAAAAACAGTATAAAGATTGCATAGCGTTAAAACAGGACTCAAAATATGTTATTGGACTTATAGAGGTTTAAATGAAATGGTAATCACAAACGTAATATTAGGGGCAAGAGCTTTATTGTAGGGGCTATTACTTTGTAGAATCAAAATAGAACGAAAATATCTCGAAGAGCGGTAAAGTAGGAGCTAGTAATAGATAGTATAACAAGGAGTCGCAAAGTAGAGGTAAAAGTTCTACTTGGAGCGGTAAAGTCGCGCCATATTTCGACTCAGGTAATTACAAAATCTAAGATGGTGGAGTTTTATAAAAATGTTAAATGAAAAAAATGAGTCACACGGAGAAAAATTAATGTGAATACCTCTGATATTACAGCTAAATATTTAGATATTTCAATTGAATATATGAGATGCTTGTCACATAGTTGAATATCTAGATATTGATCCTGAATATCCATTTTTCTCCGTGTAGAGTAAAAGAAAAAAACATCATAGAAAGTAATATTGTTGTAGCAAAAATGTATGTATGTATCATTTCCAAAAAAATCTCCGATATAATCTGGTAAAACTCTTATGTTCCCGAAAAAAAGGGATAAGTCGCGAGTTTTTGGCGACGTGCGGAAAAATGTCAAATTTTATGAAAAGAAATCACAGTTTTTCAACCTTAAGATTTTTTATTTCTGTGGTGCAGAAGTCACTGCCAAACCAAGAAAAAATACTTTTCACTTTGAAAATCTGCGATGCCATTTTGCTCCACACGGAGAAAAATGGATGTTTAACTATGGGACAGCCATCTTAAATGTTCAATTGTAATATCTAGATGTTCAACTGTAATATCCAAGATATTAATCTCAGCATATTTTAGCATCTTAGATATTACAGCTGAATATCTAGATATTACAACTGAATATCTAGATATTACAACTGAATATCTAGATATTACAACTTAACATATAAGATGGCTGTCCCATAGTTAAACATCTAGATATTAATTCTAAACATCTATTTTTCTCTGTGCAACAATATTACTTTTTATGATCATTTTTTACTCCACATTATATAAATAAATATGACACACAAGAGTTTTTCAGTACTTGCTTTGATTTTTTTGTGAGAGAATAAGAACAAAATGGAAACATTTATCATTACAAAAAAGTTATATGGGCGAAAAAAAATTGATTATTTGGTCATGTGGCCCACTTAGGAGATGGCTTTAATAAGAAATTCTATCAAGAGGGGAAGAACACAATGATACTTTTTTAGATTTTAAGTATCTTTTATTCATAGTTTGAAATACATGTGGTCATTTTTTCAAATTTGTTTAGCCACGAATCCAACAATTTCTCTACATTAAGATGTTTTTTTATTAAGAATATGGATTAACCTGCAGCCAAAAGAATTGAATCTTTTTGAAGTCTTTAGAAAAAAGGTATCAATTTTCACCATTTTCTTTCAGTTTTTTGTAATAATAAACATAGTTTATTAAATGCTACAATCTCCATTCTAGATTCATGTTGGCAATTGAATAAAATAAACGTATATTAATTTTGAGAATGATCAGCCCATTAGTTTTTAGGTTATTTTCCCCCCAAATCGAAAAAACGTCGTTTCGAGTAAAACACGTTCAAAGTTTCGAAAAAAAACTCAAATTAATAAGTGATTACTTTCGAGATGTTTTACTAATAATTTATGCAATGAAAAAAATCGATTTTGCGTACTGCCTAATGTGGTTTCCCCCCATAAGGGAATCCGCCACCTTTAATATATTAATTTTTTGAGTTTAGACCCTCCATATAATTTTTTTTATGTTTAGTACCTTTGTTTAGAAAGAGTTTGGGGTTTTTTTTTTAATTCCAGCACCTTTAGTATTTCTAAACTAAAAATGTTGGGTGTTTAGGGCATTTTTTAACTTTGAATAACTTTTGAATTGTTTACCAATTGTTATGATTTTTTTAAAATGTTGTTCCTTACAGTGTTTAGTTACTTTTTGGGTATATAAAGTAGTCTAGCTAAAAAATAACTACAAATTTTTTTATTTTTGGGATATTTTTTTAAATTGTATTTGTAAATTTTCTTTCAATCACGTTACCTAATTTTCCATGGCCGAAAAGTTACAACACATCGTAAGAAACAAAATAAAAAAAGAATCATGACAATTGGTCAAAAAGCAAAAAATGATTTAACGTTAAAAAATGTCAAAAAAATGCCCAAAAAACTCAACATTTTTAGTTTAAAAATACATAAAGGTGCTGGAATTTTTAAAAAAGTCCCAAAATTATATGGAAGGTCTAAACTCAAAAAATAAGAATATAAATATTAAAGGTAGCGGATCCCCTTAAGTAATTGAATAAGACAAAAGTTTTCCGCTCTACTTAAAAAAAAATCTGAGGTAGATTTTCAAGATTGTTAAATGTCCTTACTATAAAATTGCTCATGACAGGTAGTTGAAAGGGTTAGAGTAGGGTTTTTTCTGACCGTTAGCGGTGGCTATATCGGTGAGTACATTAATCCGTAATGGCAAAGCAATTAGTCAAACCAGTCACCAGACCCTTGGCTGCAACGCGCTGACATTTGCACGCGTGCTGCTCTGCCCTGCGCGTGATTAATAACGAGATTTGCTGCGCTTTCTCACTCCTGATGTCTCTCCGTTTTTGCCTTTCTCACTCACTCTTTTGTTGCTTTGTAAACATTGTACACTTTTTTACGCGCTTAAGCACACTCTCTAGTCCTGGGCATAATGAAACTTTTGCCTCTCTTTCTTTCGCACTTTCTCTCATACCAGTTTTTACTCCCTCGTTATATTTCGAGTCGCAGTTATGTCTCTAGAGAAAGAATGATGAGAAACGGCCTCTGAAATCGTGTAAAACTACACCTGCGTCATCAACTTGTTCTCTTCATTGTTTTTCTTTTTTCAGTAATTTCGCGAACGCAAGCTTTTTTTATTCAGAGTTTCTATTATCGAAGTATACACTGAAAAAAAGATGTTTGAACAAATTTTCTTACACTTAAGAAAATGCACAGTTGGAAATTTCTGTTGCAATTTTTCGAAACATGTAACTAAAGTTTGATGCACTTACTATTTTATAAAATTATGATGAATTTAAGAAAACTCAGTTACTGTTTAGTAAATTTAAGAGAAAAATTGTCTAATTCTTAGTTACAAATTTCAGAAATTGGAGACAAATTTTCTCAAGGTTTAAATACGTTTACTTAAAAGTATTGCAGATTTCATATAATTTATTGTTGCTTTTGCATACTAAAAATTTTGAAAAAAGAACATTTCTAGCATTGAAGTTTCCCTGTATGTCTTCGAAAATATTTCTTTGATACTGAAAAATATTGGTATTCACTCTGATAAAACTTCTATTTAAATTTTAAAAATCGATTCGGTCGTTGCGCTTTACGCTCCAAAGTATTTTTAATAATATTTTTCATGATTAAACAAAAAATATAACTCCTATGAAACAATAGTTGATACCAAAGTTGTAGATCATTTCAAAATAAACAATTTGATTTATTAACACTTTTTCCGTATTTTGTATATTTTGGCGGGGAAATTGAATTTTATTTTTAGAAAAATCTTTTTAATGAATTGAAGAAAAGGTATAACTTCTATGAAAAAATTGTTAATACCAAAGTTGTAGATTATTTTTAAAAAAACAATTTGATTTATTAACACTTTTTCCGTATTTTCTATATTTTGGCAGGGAAATTGAATTTTTATTTTTAGAAAAATCTTTTTAATGAATTGAAGAAAAGGTATAACTTCTATGGAAAAATAGTCAACAGCAACTTTGTTGATCTTTTTGAAATCAACAATTTTTCTTCCTAACATTTTTTTCTATCCCGGATATATTTGGTGCAAAATAGAATTTTTTGAGCAAATAATGATTGACAAAATTGCTTCAATATTGGAAAAACCTAGATAATGGATTGGCAAGATTAATCAGTTAAAATTTCCACTTGACCAGTTCAGTAGATTTTTTCAGCCCTGCTCATAAATTGCAAAAACATAGTTTCGGGAAAAAAATCTTCAAAAATTGAAAGATTCGGGTATAATCCGTGTGTAGGCATTTATTGCGCCTTTTTATATGTATTAAGTAAGCCGAATACGTTAAAATCATTTTACGCCAACATTTTTCACATCGTAAAGATGCGAGGAATGGCACAAAAAAATCTGCCTGCTTTGCGGGCACATTCTCATCGCGCGCTTCGCTCGCAAATTTGAGCGCTCGGTCTTATATTCTTCGCATATACATAAGTTTATTTTTTGTAATTTGATACTGAAGTTCAAGTCAATTTTATAATATTGTAGATATGAATTACATTTTTACATAGTTACTAAATTTTTTGATTACAAATGAAAAAGGAAATTCACTTTACTTAGGGCTCTATCATATCAGTCTTAAGGAACACATTCTCGTCATGACACTCGCGCTTCGCGCTCGACTTTCTGTATAAATTTCTGTAACTTTCTAATAATTTGCATGCTTTAAAAAAATTTAATTTCTTTTAAATATCTCAAAAAGGAAAAAAATTTGTAGACTGTTTTTAAGCAAACGATTTTTTATTTTAACGCATATTTTGTATCTCACATATTTTGATTGCAAAATTGAATTTTTGATTTTCAATAGTGTTTTTTTTAAAACCAAAATATAAAATATACATCTTGTCAAAAAATTTCCTATTGAGAATGTGTAGACCTAATTTAGACAAATAATTTTCCATCTTAACGTTTTTTCGTAGGTCACTTATTTTGTTTAAACAGTGAAAGTTTTGAATTTTAAACGTAGTTTTTCCAATTAAAACGGAAAATAAACATCTTATTAGAAACTATGTCAGACAAAATTTGTAGATCTTATTGAAACGAACAATATTGAAAACTTACATTTTTTCGTATTTCACATATTATTGTTAAAAAATTGAATTTTGGATTTTTAATAGTATTTTTTCAAATTGGTAAGAAAAATTCACATGTTATGAAACATGCGATTCAATCTTGTAGATTTTTATGTAGTAAACAATTTTGTATTATAACTTTTTTCGCATTTCGTTAAATTTAACTGAAAATTGGAATTTAGATAATGGCTTTTTAAGTTTTAACGTACTATAACTTTCCTAATTTTAGTTTAATCGTAAAATGTTATTAGGATAATTAGTAGAGATTTATGAACTATCAGAAACCAGTATTGAAATTTTGGATTTTTTCATAAATTTTTTTTTAAAAACATAAGAAATGCTCCTATTTTGACAATCTTGGTTGGATGTGGCTGGTTAACGAATTTGTCCTTACTTCTTCGGCGCCGATAAAGTATGTCAAAGCTTAAGGAGGTTGGGTAGTAGAATGAAAATGATTAAAAACTTTTGAAACTTTCACAATCCACTGATTAATATTAAAGGAAAATCACGTAAAAATTTTAAAAGGATTGACAATGCAGTTTCCGAGAAAATCAATGTCAAAATAGTCCTCTTATACATGGGCTCTTATGGGAGAAAACTGAAGTCCATCAATCTCCCTTCAATATTTTTGTTAAAAATGATAAACTCATTGGAAGATCAGTTGCAATATGAACTTTGAATTTTTCTGAATATTTTGAAACAAAAAAATCTGCCCGCTTCGCGGGCACATTCTCATCGCGCGCTTCGCGCGCAGCTCGCAAGTTTGAGCGCGCCTAGGGCGCGCGATTTGATCGTCGCGCTTCGCGCTCCGTTCTTTCTGGACCTCGCGCTTCGCGCTCGGTCTTGTGCTCTTCGCATACATTTAAGTTTATTTCTTATATTTTGATACTGAAGCTCAAACCAATTTTATAATAATATTACAGATGATGTGAGTTACACATTTTCTCAAAGTCACTGAATTTCTTTTTGAATTTAAGTGAAACAGGAAATTCAATTTACTTAAGGCTCTATCGGCCTTAAGGAACACATTCTCATCATGGCGCTCGCGCTCGATTTTCTGTATACATTTCAGTAACTTTTTAATAAATTACATGATTAAAATAATTTATTTTCTTCCAAATCTCTCAAAAAGGAAAAACAATCGTAGACTTTATTTAAGGAAACGATTTTGCAGAACAACGCTTATTTCGTATCTCACATATTTTGGTGAAACAAATCGAATTTTTTCAATATTAAAAATCAAAAAATTAAAATATACATCCTGTCGAGAAATTTCTCGATAAGAATGTGTAGACCTTATTTAGCCAAACAATTTTTCATCTCAAAGTTTTTTTTGTATCTCACATATTTTGTCTAAAAAATGGAATTTTTGAATTTTAATCGTATTTTTTGGAATTGAAACGAAAAATATATGTTTTATCAGAAACTGTGTGAGAAAAAATTTGTAGATCTTGTTGAAACAAACAACTTTGTATTCTTACGTTTTTTTCGTGTTTCGAATATTATTGCTAAAAAATTGAATTTTGGATTTTCAATAGTTTTTTTTTTAATTAAAAAGATAAATACGCATCTTATGAAAAAATGTTACAATTCAATATTTGTAGGTCTTTATTTATTTAATAATATTGTATCATGACGTTTTTTCGTATCTCGTATAATTTAACTTGAAAATGGAATTTTGATATTGAGTTTTTTCGAATTTGAATATGCTGTGACATTTCTAATTTTGATTTAATCAAAAAATGTTATCAGGATAATTTGTAGAGATTTATGAGCACTATCAAAAACCAGTATTGAAATCTTTGATTTTTTTAAAAAATGATTTTCAAAAACACAAAAGTAGTGCTCAATCCCTCAATTTTGATTGGATGTGGCTGGTTAACGAACTTGTCCTTACTTTTTCGGCTCCGATAAAGTGTACCAAAGCTCAATTAAATCTGATAATTCTATCGAGAGTTATGCCGCACACGACCTACAGACAGACAGACAGACAGACAGACACTTTTGTAAAAACCCTTTTTTATGACTCAGGGGGTCTCAAAACGTAAAGATTTGATAAAAATATCGAAAGTCATTTTTCACATAAAACCAATACCTTCTCATCCATGATGAGAATGTAAAAAATGTGCACTTACAATGTAGTTATTTAGATAATTGAACTTGAAGAAAATATATTCGTTATTTTGGGGCAAACGGTCAGCCGTCATCAAGAAGTGTGGCAACGCTGCGGTATCTGCTATATTATAATAGTAATACAGATTCACAGGATTCATTGTAAATAAACAACGTACTTATGAAACATTACATGCTTAATCACTTTTATTTATTAGAACGCTGT
This sequence comes from Diplolepis rosae, assembly GCA_030998225.1. Taxonomy (NCBI): domain Eukaryota; kingdom Metazoa; phylum Arthropoda; class Insecta; order Hymenoptera; family Diplolepididae; genus Diplolepis; species Diplolepis rosae. Next base: position 18,302,224 of record JAPYXD010000723.1, on the reverse strand, counting down.
ACAAACAATCTCATTATAAAAAATATCAAAAATAACTTATTATAAACTTAAGAACATTTTTTCAATACTTACAGACTAATAAATGTTCGGTTGATTATAGTGTTTAAGGTTGTATGTAAAAAAATCGATCTCTGGTAGAATTTTTAAAAAAAGGAGCTGATATTTAAATAGAATAATTATTTATATGCATACAAAAAACCAGTTCAAACAACACAACCTTGCCAAACGTCTTTCGTTATTTCAAAGAACTTCAAGTTGATAAAAATAAACTTTATTTCACATAAAACATGAATTTGCTGGTATTTAATACTAAAACAAGATATTTACACTACACTTTATCATATAATTTTTTTATCTAAGGTTGGTCACACTACCGAACGCCCGTGTATAAGCATAGGCATACCCCTCTCACCGCCTGCCCCGCAAGTGATCTACCCAACCTCCTTAATTCAAGCCGATAATTATGGACCTCATTTAGGCAAATAATTTTTCATCTCAGCGTATTTTTTGTATCTCACATAATTTGTTCAAAAATTGGGATTTTTGAATTTTAATCGTATTTTTTAAAAATTGAAACGAAAAAAATATACGTTTTATCAGAACCTGCGTGGAAAAATTTCATGGCAGTCTATTGTCTGATTTGGCCCAGGTCTGGCAATGTCCAGACCGGCTAATCTGGAAGTTCTGGTCTGGCTCAGATCTGGTGCTGGTCAGCATTCCATGGTAAAAAAGTCTACTTCTTAATTAAAAGATAAGTACAAACGCCGTGTATCTAATAAAGAAGAATATAAAGGGAGATTGAATTACTTTGAGAGGTTAGGATTTTTAATCGAAATTGATAAATGTTCAATTAAAATGGGTTTTCAACCAAAACTTTATTAAATGAGCAGCAATTAGTGGCTAACCAACCGCGAATTAGTTGCTGACTAGCTTATGGCTTGTGGCTGTCTAGCCGCTGACTAGTGTCTGACCGGCCGCTGGCTTGAGGCTGAGCAACCTATGGGTTGTGGCTGGCCAGCCGTTGATCGTACAAAAACGTTACAGTTCTGGCCAGCCCAGACCAGGCCTTATAGTCAGCGCCAGAACTGGAAACCAGACAGTCTAGTCTGGCGCTGGCCAGCGCCATGAAGATTTTCCACACGGGAAACTGTGCCAGACAAAATTTACAGACTTTATTGATACAAAAAATTTTGCATTCTTACATTTCTTTTGTATTTCATATATTATGGATAAAAAATTGAATTTTTAATTTTGAATATTTTAAATTAAAAAGAAAAAATGTACAAACCGTTTTTTCTGACTCAAGGACTCTCAAAACGTAAAGATTTGATAAAAATTTCGAAAGTCATTTTTCACATAAAATTAATACATTCTCATTTATGATGGGGATGTAAAAATCAATTTTTTAAAAATATCACACAGGTGGACCCTCTTAAGTTCTTATTAATGATGAACGTCTCTTGATGTTATTCTATAGGAAGAGCTTGGCCTGAGTGACATGACTGACACGTGCGAATGATACGCAAGGGATGTTGCCCTGCGTGGAGGCGGGCTCGGATAGAATAAATTATTTGATGTCTCTTGCACTCTGGACACTAAAACTGGGAGGTTTGTCGTTCATGATCCAGTGACAACGTCAGCTGATAACGACATCCATAATGCGACTATAAACTCCCACCACTTTATGGTTACGCTCCTGATTGCTAAGCAAAGACCTTCTGCATTTGAATTATTGTGCATTAACTCTCATTCCTATTACAATTTATTATAAATTAAATGAAAATATTTGTTAAAAAATACATTTTTATATTTTCCAATTATCAACGAAAATCTATTAATGTTTTTCAATATCTAATGCTAATTTTTAAGATATTTATTCACGGAGAGAATAATACGTTAATGATTTAGAATCAAGATGCTTGTCTCTATTTTTAGGATAAATTATTTTTTATCCGCTGTACACCGAAAGTTAGCCTTGTTGGTGTCGTTTTGCGTACGGAGAGTTTATTTTCCCGCACTAGTGCGAAAAAATCAACTTTCCGCACACAAAACGGCATCGACTCGACTAACTATCGGTATACAGCGAATTTTGATCAAAGTACCGATATGATTAAAAAAGCATCAATGTTAAAAAATCGGCATTATTTAAGGCATCCTTTAGGAAAAAATGTCGGAATTTGAAAATTGGTATCTTCAAACTGTTACAGTTCCTATCAAGACAGCGGTTTTTATCCTAAAATTCTGTTATTTTTCAAATTAATTTTGCTAATGACTAATAGAGAAAAAGTTGATAATTATTTTTTGGTTCAGAAAATTACTTTGGAACTTTAACAAATTTTGAGTCAAGAAACGAAGTCTACAGGAGTTGTAATAGTTTCAACATAAATTTTTGAATTCCGAAAATTGGCTTCGTGGAAAGATACCTTTTGTCAATTTTCGAATCACTAGTTTTTATTCAAAAATATTGCAAATCGAATATGATAAATATCAATAATAAAAAAGGACTGGTGTGCAAAAATTTAATTCAACTTTTTATTTTTGGTAATTTTTGCTTTGCAAACTAGCTTTCATACATAATTTTCTGGCTTTTAAATGCAAGTGTGGCTCTAATGAAAATTAAATAAAAATCAAGCGCGAAGCGCAAGTATTACGAGGAGGATGTGTTCCTTACTCTCTAAATCTGAATTAGTCAAAATCTACTGATTATCAGTAAAATTTAACTGATTCAAATAGCTAAAAAGAGGTTACTGTGAATCAGTCAAATTTCCCTGATTACTTCTGTGAAAAGTAACTGATTTAACAGTGGAAAATATTGTTTTCACTGATTAATTAGTAAAAATTAACTGATATAACAGTGGAAAACATTGTTACCACTGATGGATGAGTAGAAAAGCAAATCACTGATTCAATCAGTGAAAATTTGACTGATTCAGATGTAGAGAGTAGGAACATTATAGAACCTAAAGTAAATAGAATTTCCTTTATCATTTGAAATCGAAAACAAATTTAACAATTTGTATGTAAAGAACATAAAACACCGATCGCAAAGCGCGCAATGAGTATCGTTACTCGGATACATCGTGCTTTCAAGTATCGGCATCGAAAAGCGAAGTATCGCATCGGTATATCGCCCACTCCTTTAAAATATCATACGGGTTACAATATATATTGCATTCGGTATGATGCAGATAGTAACGCGTACTTAAGTATTGTAAGGATTACCATATGTATTGTATCCACTACAGTATAGATGGTAACATGTACGATATTTTTCTTTTTTCAAATAGGGATAGTACCCAGGTGGAAATTTACAACCGGCATGGTACTGCGCCAATACCGCAGAAGTATTTGCAGTACTGGCACGGTACTGGCATAGGCACGGCCTACCACCGGCGCGGCTCCGAAAGGTAACTTGACTGGAAGTTGTACATCGGTACTGGCGCGCTACTGGACATCGGCACCATGCCAGCACTGAAATCTGTACTGGTTCAGTACTGGCATTAATCCGAAGTCGGTTGTTAGCCGACACTTGGTCTCAGGACTGGGGCTGTACTATGCCAGTACCGCGCCAACCCTTGGTCCCTTACCAACCGTCCAGTACAGGCGTTTCTTCTTGTTTAAAACTGGCCTGGTACTGTGCCGTTTTTAAAATTGGCGTGAATCCAAATTTTCCACCTGGATACCCGTTAGCTTATTTTCTTTTCGGGCAGGGAAGCTCAAGGAAAAGATAATTGTAATTGCAAACGGGTGGCTTAAAGGAATTAACATAGTGCTGCTTCCTCGACAGCCTTTTCCCATCCTTCACTTCTGCTAGCGGTTCTGGTCACAGAAGCCGACCAGTAGTGGGGTCAGGCACTCCATACCCGACGAATATCTCGCTTCGCGTTAATTAATTGGCTCGTAAATTAGCGTGGTCATAATGCCAGGGCCAAATTACTGAAATGCGCCACCGGTATGCGCTCAACTTAAGAGTACTTGTGATCTATGCGGCATTTCCAACTCTGTAGATCTCGCCCCTTCGCGTTGGTGTTCCAACCTCAATTATTAATGAATTCCTTCCGCTTCTTCGACTACTTGAATCAATGGAGGAAGGGCGCCAATTATTGAATTATAGCTTTGCTCTTAACGCCATCAACCAAACTGTCAGTTGGTTCTAATTGTCTCAAATGGTCGCTCCCATTGTTCAGAATTATTACTTTATCTATCGGCAGAAATTTAATCTGATTATTTTAGGCATATGTTTTTAATATATTTTTTTGAATTTAGGATATGCATATTGGGTTGTTCCAGAAGTAATTGCCGATTTTTTTATAGAAATTAAACACATTTTTTAAGTAAAAGGAATGAACTGCAATCAATGATATATTTTCTATTTTGTTCAATGACCTTTTGCCATTTTTTGGTAACTTCATGATTATACGCTCATAGAACTTCTGGTCTTTATTGGCAAAAACTGAAACATGTGTGATTTCACAGCTTCATCATCATTGAAAGTTTTACCATTCAAGGAGTTCTGCAAAGATCGAAATAAATAGTAATCTGATGGTGCAAGGTCAGGGCTATATGGTGGATGCAACATCACTTCCCAACCATGCCTTAATAATTTTTGGCGAGTGGCTAAAGATTTGTGTGGTGTAGTGTTGTCATGGTGAAAACTTACACTTTTACAATTGACCAATTCTGGCCGTTTTTCTTTAACCATTGCGTTCAATTTATTTAGCTGACGACAGTGGGAATTCGAATTAATCGTTTCCCTGCCGAAAGTATCGGATTGAAATTCATTTCGACTCAATCAGAACTATTCCGATTTATTCCGTTATCTGTATCCGAGTCACTGCGAATCATTCCGATCCAATCCGAAAAACGTTTTGTATCTCGTTTGATGAAAAACGGTCAAAAATCATTCCGACTTAATCCGATTAATTCCGAGAGATCAATCCGAATGAATCCGAACGAATCCGAAACTAAGTTTACAATCCAGATTAATCCGAGTCAATTCGAGTTTGGGTTGATCCAAACCAAATTTTCAATCAGAATCAATCTGAATGAATCCAAGGTAGAAATGATTCCGATTGATTCTGATTGAAAATTCGGTTTGGATCAATCCGAGCTCGGATTTATTCGGATTCGTTCGAATTGATGTCTCGGAATTAATCGGATTAAGACGGATTGATTTTTGGCCGTTTTTCATCAAACGAGATACAAAACGTTTTTCGGATTGGTTCGGAATAGTTCTGATTGACTCGGAATGAATTTCAATCCGATACTTTCGCCAGGGTTCGTTCTTTTGAAGCAGCTCATAAAATACCATACCTTTCCATTCCCACAAAACAGACAGCATAATCTTTTTTTGATGCAATTCCGCTTTCGATGTTGTTTGTGGTGGTTCATCACGCTTGGACCATGATCCTTTTAGAATGACGTTATTCTAAACAATTTATTTTTCATCACCAGTGATAATTCGTTTCAAAAAAGGATCGAATTCATTGCGTTTAAGATTCAAATCACAAGTGTTGATGCGTTTTATTAAATGAATTTCTTTCAATTCATGTGGAATCCAAATATCGAGTTTTTTAACGAGTCCAAGACGTCCCGTGCAGAAATAGCCCAACTTGTTTCCAAATTCCGTTCCGGGCCCGATCGGATTTTCCACATGTGGCCGCAGGGGCGCACATGGTGTGGCCCGGGTCGGAACCACATCGGATTATGATAGACAAGATTATTTTCAAATTTTGTTTTGTGGTCGTGATATTGCAGTGACTATATTGTTATTAAAATGCCAAAAGCAAAAAGTACATGGCACTGAATCGTTGGTGAGATTTCTTATATCCGCATTATACAAGTAGATCAAGCTAAGTTAATTCACTACATTCATTACATAAATCATAACATTGTAATGAACTAGATTATTACTTGAGATATTTTTTTATTAACGGTAATTTGAAAAGAAAAGAAAATTATAATTTTAAGTGTAGAACGTTATTGTGTTTCATTATTTTTTATATCGTATATTCAATTTTCCAAAGTGAATTTTTTAGAAATAAAATTATTAATAATGTAATTTATTTTTAAATTCAGAAGAATCGAATAGTTATACAGACTACGAAGATGGGTTTGAAGATTATACTGTTTGTATACTTTTGATTATACTGTTGCATCACTAATCTGAATTTATGAAATAAATTTTTTTGAACCAACTATTTATTGTTATTAAGCGAAAAGCAAAAAATAAGCAAAATACAATACAAAATTAGAAAGGGCCATTTCTGGACCAGATCGGGCCCCCATTTTACAGGCCCAGATCTGGGCACGATAAGGTAGGGCGTTTCTTTCTGGTCTGGCGCTAGACAGATTACCCTATCGGGGCCCGATGGGCGCCCCACCAAAATTTCTGCACGGGGTTGTATATGACGATCGATTGTTGATTTTAGTATTTTTAACATTTATTCAATCTGACTTGATTTTCTGTGAGTGAAAAATCCCCAGAACGGAATTTATCAAACCAATTTCGACATTATCTGTCTTTCAAGGCTTCCTCACCATACACATCACGTAACTTTTTAGCAGCCTGTGTTACGTTCTTTCCTTTACGTAAATAAAAAAGCAAAATGTGACGAAAATGCTCGGTTTTACACTCCATCTTAAAGTTGATGCCAAACTAACAACTTGAAAAACAAATTCAGTCATTTTTTGAAAATCTTTATTGCAGTTGATAGTTTAGAACATTAAAGTGAATGACACTTTACGTGCTTTCTTAGAGGCAAAATCATTAATGATTTTTCCGAAGTCCATTTCTCGAAGTAAATCACTCTCTATGCTGAATTTCTCAAAAATGTATCATTTTTTTGCTATAAAATTTTTGAATCTACGGTTTGTGGAGGCCCTTAACATGTGGGGCCCCGGTTGCCCCGCCGTGCATTCGGCCCTGCCAATACATTCAAATTTTCCACTTTTTAATTTTTTTTTTTTACTTTGTTTGGTTATTTAAAAGACTTCAGAGGATTTTTTCATTTCATTGAAAATCTTCGGTTCACTGGTTCTAAGGTTTCCACCTGAAAATGCAAGGAGGATCGATAAACCATCGCAAGAGATATTTTTACCACAGTAAAACGCTAAAGAATGAAATTCTACGCTTTCACGTGCTTTGAGACTATTCATCAGCCTAATATTTCAAAACATCCGTTCAATTTTTTTTTGTCCTCAGTCGTAATTATTTTCATCTATATTAACCTGAAAACCCTGTATATGTGTGTATTTTGCTACTCACGTATACATTTAATCGTATATTTAAAATAATTGCAGTTTTAATTTGACGTTTAAATTGTTATGCCAACTCTCTAAACTTAAATGAGTGAACGTTCACTGATTCGCAGTGACTATTCACTGATGGCAGCAGCTATAAGTCTTTCGCTGAGAATCAGTGAAATTTGACTCATAAATCAGTGAAATTGATTGAACTCACTTATTGAATCAGTGAAATCTTCAGGTGGAAATAATAAAACCAGCAATAAATTTTAACGATCGATGAACTCGTTTATTTTAGGTTAAACAATACTAAAAGAAATTACGTAATTATTATTATATATTGTAATTATTATTGTGCATAATTACATTATGTATAATTAAAAATTAAAGATCCATCTTTATACTTTTTATCGTTTCAATCGAATTCGAAAGTTACGTTCACGTGGCGCGTTCACTGATTCCTCAGTAAAATCAAAGCAGGGTACTGATTCATCAGTTGATATATTTTCACTGATATAATCGTTGACTTTTTCACTGATTCAGGTTTAGAGAGAACCTTGCATAAATCGGGAACAAAATTATATTCGAACCAATGAAATTTCTTTTATTTTGTAACTGATAATTTTCTCAGTCTATTACAATTATTATAAAAAAATTTGCAATGAATGAGGAAAAGGGGAGATAATCTTTACAAGAACGGAAGAGAGGACAGCCCAAATTATACGTTCGTTGATGGTCCAGATTTAGCTTACATCTGGTCCAATCCGTTTCAACAGTACGAGAAACTGAGTAGCGATCGGAATCGAAATAAGTAAATAACAGTCTCGAGTACCTCGAACTAGGCCTGACTGAAGGCTTCCAATCAGATAGAAGTGAAATTCAAAACTATAATGGCTTGTTTGTTATCACGAAATCTGGTTATAAATGTTCCGAGTAGCCTAGCCTAAATTTCTCATTTTTAAATAAACTTTAAATTAAATTTGAAATGAAAATATATAGTTAAAACACTTGATGTGATTGATTGTTTATGTTGAATTTTAAATATTGTACTATTACCGCAATAAATTATATATATAGAAACTTTTTTAAATTGCGCCTGCAAATCGGTATAGCCAATTTGAATTAAACTTAAGGCCATGGATCAATCAGACCACGTGACTAAATTATACATTTATTCGTCCATGTAAGATCACATTTTTAATTTTTTTATCTACCTTTCTAAAAATTTGGAAAACGTAGCAAAAGACAATAAAGCACGTCTGTTAACTTCTTTTTAGTAAAAATTTTTTTAAAAATTCGAAAATCTATTGATAATTACAGTTAACTGTAATAGTATATTTCGTATCAAATGCGGAAAGGCGCAGTTAAATACGTTCTGCACATGATACCGACGATATTTTTTGTTCGCTGTATAAATCTACTTTCCGCACGCAAAGCTATACCGACAAGGCTAACTTTGGGTGTAAGGCCTTAAACGCTAACAGCACTTTTCCCTTTTTACATTCTCATAAAATGAGAAGGTATTACACATATGTGAAAAATCACTTTCGCAATTTTCATCAAATCTTTACATCTTGAGACCCCCTGGCTCAAAAAAACGGTTTTTACAAAAGTGTATGTCGGATTCAAAATTGTCGAATTTTTTGAGAACCTAAAAAGAAAGGAGATAATAAAATAAGAGCATATTTAGTGTTTTTGAAATTATTTTTTTTGAAAAAACAAAAAATTCAATATTGGTTTCTGATCTTGCTCATAAATCTCTACTAATTATATTAATAACTTTTTTCGATCAAAGAAAAATTATAAAAGTTTCAGTATGTTAAAACTTGAAAACAGTCAATATCAAAATTCCACTTTCCACCTGAACCATATGAGATACGAAAAAAACATTATGATTCAAGATTGTTTAATACAAAAAGATCTACAGATTTGAATCACAACATTTTTTTATAAAGCGTAGATTTTTCATTTAAAATTTAAAAAGTAGTATTGAAAATCGAAAATTCAAATTTTTAACCATAATAATTTTGTGAAATAATTGTGTAAATCATTTTTAATGTTTCAAATACTTAACTATTTCCTTAACCATAATATTTTTTATCCCATCTGACAAAATGGGGACCCAACGTGTCCATCCACTGGTTGTTATGATACTATTTATAAAACGTTGTAAGCACATTGAATACCATTTATAAATAAAGTTATCGTCACAGCCTGCTCCTAGAATCCTGACAGCAGGATGGATTGTCCAGATTTATTTGTGATTTATCCTGAAACGCGTTTATCAAAATATATACGCATATTTCACAGGATTTTTTCCAGTCGAGTTGCGAAACCAGTGAAAATGTCAGCTTCATTGTTTCTTTTCGTAAAGTAATGAAAGTTTACCATTTTTCACCATTTTAAATGTTTGTTCAGTTTAATCTTCTCCAGATTCTAGGTTTGATATTGAAGATAACAACTTGAGTTCTTAATCACACCACGAATTGCTATTTTTCCCATTTTTCACTATAACTCGAAATGCTTGTGTTTTAGCAATTGCCATTTTTTTTAACTAAAATGTGCGAGACATGAAAAAAACGTCAGAATTCAAAATTGTTTGCTTGAAAGAAATCTAAACATTTTCTATTAATACATTTTTAGATAAGATATGTATTTTTCATTTTACATAACTGAAAAAATAATATTGAAAATAAAAAGTCCTATTTTGCAGCTAAACTATATATGTAATATACGAAAAAAATGTTAAAATACACAATTTTTTGCTCAAAAGAGGTCTATAAATTTTCAGGTGTGCATTTTTTATAAGATGTATATTTTTTGTTTTAATTTCATAAATGCAATTAAAAAACTAAAATCCCATTTTTCAAATAAAATATGCGAGATGCGAAAAAACTTCATGATGCAAAATTGTTTGCTTTAAACAGGTATTCAAAATTCTTATCTCTGCATTTTTTTGATAAGATGTTTAGGTAATTTCTTTATATAGAAATCATAAAAGATAATAGGTTGAATAACGTACACATTTAACATTTCTTAGAGTAACAATCAATATCTCCGATTTAAATACTTAAATTTATGTAGCATATAGTTATCCTTGTCAAAAGACGGTTCCTTATGCTAATGATTTTGCTTATTAAATTTATTTATACGATAGGATTGACTAATGACTATTCTTAATGTATATACGTAACTTACAAGTTTTTACGATTGCTATCGTACATATAAAATTTAGCAATCTGATTTTATAAAGCAGTTATTTCTAGTTATGTATTTCAGTATTGATATTTTAAGCTTCCGGTTGGATATAAGATGCTGTATTTTATATATACCTATATGGTTAGAAATGTTCGGAAAATTACAATATTTTTATGTTACAAAACTAAAGTAAAATTTGACGATATTTATGCACTGAAAAAACAGTTTCTTTGAATTAAAGAAAGTTTTGTTAATTCAAAAAAAATTTCATTGATCCAAAGAATTAGATTTGTTTACATTAAAGAACATTTTTTTAAATGAACAAAACTTTCTTCAAATCGAAGACATTTTTTCTTTGACTAAAATCAAAGAAATTGTTCTCTGGGTGTGATCTTTTTGAGTAAAGGTATCTTAAAATTGCGAAGAATTTACTGAACTTTCTGCAATTTTTCTTAATATTATGAAACTCAGCTGAATTTTCATGAAATTTATCTTAAAACTACTAAACTGTAACAAAATTTTTTGAAAATTCATCATAAAATTACGAAACTGAAACAAAATTTTCAGTTGCATGTAACTGCATACTACTTCAGTTACCCAAAACATAAAATTAATCCTGTTACAAGTTTCACAATTTCCAGATACATTATCAGAATATTCAACACTTTGTAACTGAAAATCAAGGAATGTTTCTCAAATTTACTAAAACGTAACTGAATTTTTAGAAATCTGTCTTAATTTTACAAAACTGTAACTGAATAAAACTTCAGTCACTCATGTGCCAAGCTGTAACAGAATTTTTATAAAATTTATCATAAAATTACTAAAATGTAACAAAATTTTCAGTTGCATGTAACTGCATACTACTTCAGTTACCCAAAACATAAAATTAATCCTGTTACAAGTTTCACAATTTCCAGATACATTATCAGAATATTCAACACTTTGTAACTGAAAATCAAGGAATTGTTTCTTGAATTTGCTAAAAAGTAACTGAATTTTCTAAAATTCTATTTGAATTTTACAAAACTGTAACTGAATAAAACTTCAGTCACTCATGTGCCAAGCTGTAACAGAATTTTTATAAAATTTATCATAAAATTACTAAAATGTAACAAAATTTTCAGTTACATGTAACTGCATAAAACTTCAGTTACGGAACGTAAAACTGTTCCTGTTAGAAGTTTCACAATTTCCAGATACATTATCAGAACATTCAACACTTTTTAACCGAAAATTAAGAATTGTTTCTAAAATTTACTAAAAAGTAACTAAATTTTGTAGAAATCTATCTTAGTTTTATGAAACTGTAACAGAATAAAACTCTAGTCACCTGTTTCGTGAAATTACGGTGGGAATTTCTAACAGTGTACCGAACTGTAACAGAATTTTAATAAAATTCATCATAATATTACTAAAATGTAACAAAATTTTCAGTTACATGTAACTGCATAAAACTTCAGTTACATAAAACGTAAAACTGTTTCTGTTAGAAGTTTTAGAATTTTCAGATACATTATCAGAATATTCAACACTTTATAACTGAAAATCAAGGAATTGTTTCTTGAATTTTCTAAAAAGTAACTGAATTTTCTAAAATTCTATTTGAATTTTACGAAACTGTAATTGAATAAAACTTCAGTCACTCATGTGCCAAGCTGTAACAGAATTTTAATTAAAATTTATCATAAAATTACTAAAATGTAACAAAATTTTCAGTTACATGTAACTGCATAAAATTCAGTTACGTAAAACGTGAAACTATTCCTGTTAGAAGTTTTAGAATTTTCAGATACGAGTATCAGAATATTCAACACTTTGTATCTGAAAATTAAGAAATGTTTCTCAAATTTACTAAAAAGTAACTGAATTTTTAGAAATCTGTCTTAATTTTACGAAACTGTAACTGAATAAAACTTCAGTCACTCATGTACCAAGCTGTAACAGAATTTTTATTAAATTTATCATAAAATTACTAAAATATAACTAAATTTTCAGTTATATGTAACTGCATAAAACTTTAGTTACGTAAAACTGTTCCTGTTACAAGTTTTAGAATTTTCAGATACAGGTATCAGAACATTCAACACTTTTTAACCGATAATTAAGAATTGTTTCTCAAATTTACTAAAAAGTGACTAAATATTGTAGAAATCTATCTTAATTTTATGAAACTGTAACAGAATAAAACTCTAGACACCTATTTCGGGAAATCACGGTGGAAATTTCTACCAGTGTACCGAACTGTAACAGAATTTTAATAAAATTTATCATGAAATTACTAAAATGTAACAAAATTTTCAGTTACATGTAACTGCAGTAAAATTCAGTTACGTAAAACGTAAAACTATTCCTGTTAGAAGTTTTGGAATTTTCAGATACATTATCAGAATATTCAACACTTTGTAACTTAAAATTAAGAAATTGTTTCTTAAATTCACTAAAAAGTAACTGAATTTTCTGAAATTCAAATATAATTCCCTCTCGTGTAGTAAAAGATTATAATTACCTTTCATGGCCTATTTGTATATTGTATATTCTATCTTAGATTACAAGTAATAGGAAATAATTACTTTAGCTGATTCTGAAATCATTATTTATAAAAAATTGATAGTCCTAATTCCACAACTTTTTGGTAATGACCCTTGCGGATAAAATTATAATAAATTACTGAGTATTTCATACGCGTTTCTCTGACGTATATCCTTTTGTCAATAATATTGGAATCCAGAACTGTCCGTAACAAGCATAGAATTGTAAAGGTCTAGGGAGGACATCGATAAATCGATTCCAATACCATCGTGTAGTGGGTGTAGAGGAAGAAGTACAATCTCCCGTTTCTGCACGCATCTGGAAAGTGGTTAACCTCGTAAAGATGGAAGTAGTGATGGACGAGAAACACTTTCGTCAGTGAAATTTGAAAAATAATAATTTTACAGAAATATTCTCTAAGACTCAAGATAAAAATAGAAGAATTCAAAAAATTTTTCTCTATAAAGAAGAAAAAGTTTATAGTTTATTTTTTAAAGTGACATGCTTGATAACATATCTAGTATTATATTGACCCAAATTCATAGAATTTTTGTTAATTTCTTGTTATTTTGGCATAGGGACACTTTCATCTTTTTTTATTTGATTAAAAATATCACTATTAGATGTGAAAATGCGCAAAAAGAAAGAAAAGCAAACGTTTCGGTCACATATGGGGGCCCTCTTCAGTGCCATAAATTCAAAGATTAATTCAAAATTTCTGTAGAACATTAGAATATAGGAAATAATTAAATTAGAAATTATCACAAAATTCAAAAACTTATCTTATAGCTTGAAATTCAAAATGAAGTAGTCCAGTATGCAGCATCATGAATTGAAAAAATATCAAGAGTTCACTGTGAATAAAAAACCGGATAAATGAAAAAAACATAACAAATTTTGCACACGAACCAACCGGAATTTTTTAGAAAATTTTATTATTAAGCCAAATTGGTTATCAATGGCAATACGCGAACATATTTTACATTTTTGAAAACTTTGCAGTTTATAGAGTTGGCATTTACGGAATAGAAACTAACGCACGCTCTAATATGATCCTATTAATACACGGAGAAACTTTTTATATCAATTTTTACTATAGTATTTTTCAATTTAGGGAAAAACGTATCACTTTGAGAATTGTTGTTAGTAAAAATACTAAACTTCATAATAATGATATGAAACTTCAGCATAGTTCATAGCAAATTTTACTATAGTTTATACTAAAGTTTCATATCATTATTATAAAGTTTAGTATTTTTACTAACAAAAATTCTCAGTGATACGTTTTTCCCTAAATTGAAAAATACTATAGTAAAAATTGATATAAAAAGTTTCTCCGTTTAATAACTGAATGAATCTGATCAGAAGCATCACCCCAAAGTCCAACACATTGATTAAAGTGTTAAGGATTGAAAAAAATTAGGAAGGATCCAATCTAAGGGAAGAAACCTAATGGAGCGAGGGTGAAGTGAGTTCTAGACTAAAAGGGTGGCAACCTGGCAACGACCGACGTCCAGTTTCATCATGCAGGTATTTTTAGGTGAACCCGAGTTCGCTAACCCACGTCTGAACCCCTATTTGAGTTTATTTCAATAATTGCATACATAAATATAAATAAAAATACAGCTCTTTTTGACCATTTTTACATTCCCATCACATATGAAAAGGTATTATATTTGTGTAAAATTCGACCCCGACATTTTTAAGGATTGTCCACATTTCGTTGTCGTCGTCGTTGTCGTTGTCTATAGACACGATAACTTTCGAAAGCATCTTCAGATTGGAATGCGCTTTGATAAACTTTATCAGGGCCCAAAAAGTAAGAGAGCCAAAATTCCTGAACTCAGACCCCTAAAACCCAAAGATTTTGGCTATTAAACACATTTTGGATAGATATGAAGAACCTAAATGCTGTATTAAAATTTCACAGTGATAAAATAAATTTTCCATTATTTATTACAATATGCATTTTCAGGCCCACTTTAAAAAAAAAATCAATATCTCCCTCTAGATTCATTGTGATGATGCCGTTTTTCTTTTAAAATATGTATTAAGAATGTCTTCATATACTAATAAAATCAATATTATGAAAAAACGCAATTTTTTTATGTAAAAACCCATTGTTTATAAACAAATTGATTTTTTTTCAAGTTCTGCGCCTCGGAGACAAGTTTTTCAAATTAAAATACGATTCTTACTTTCAGCCGATTCCTGTACTGCAAAAAAATTTTGGTATTTCCTTTTACATTTCAAATTATTCGAGTTTGAAGCGTGCGGCACACACACTGGATCGCGCGCTGCGTAGACCGGGGCGAGCGCGCTCGACGTTTTTCTTTACCACATGACCATGACTCCAAAAAAATTCTATGCATGGACAAATTACTATTTTCAAACCATCTCCTTAAGTTTTTGTACTGAACAAGAACACGTCGCGCAAAAAAAAATTACTTGAATCGCGATACTTTGCTGCAAAACATGATCCCGAAATGACGTCAATTTCACAGCTACGTGCTGGGAACTGATGGAAAACTCGTGTGCAAAATTTTTTCAGAAGACACTGAATGTTTGGTTGCAACTGTGTACAAAAAATGATTTGTTTAAAAATAAAATCTACAGCCAACTACAAAAACGTTGTTTTGTGAATAATATTCTATGAATAAATATACTCTCTAAATCTGAATCAGTCAAATTTTCACTGATTCATCAGTAGATTTTGACTGATTCAAATTTAGAGAGTATATTGCTTTCGAATGAATAATTATGTCATATAATTTTCAGACGTGCCCAAAACGCGATCAAGTACGCAGCGCGCAATCCCGTGTGAAAAAATTTCATGGCAGTCTATTGTTTGATCTGGCCCAGGTCTGACAATGTCCAGACCGGCTAATCTGGAAGTTCTGGTCTGGCTCAGATCTGGCGCTGGTCAGCATTACATGACAAAAAAGTTTGTATGTAGCGAAATATTTTTTTTTTTACAAGCTTCGAAAAATGCATAGGTTAGTAACAAGTTTTTAGAAACATTTATTACCTGACTGACTAGGCGCTTGCTTGTGGCTGGCTCGCTGCTGACTAGTGACTAACCGGCCGCTGCCCTGAGGCTGGCCAGCCGCTCACTAGCCGTTTATAGTACAAAAACGTTACAATTCTGGACAGGCCCAGACCGGGCCTTATACTCAGCGCCAGAACTGGAAACCACTTTCTACATTTGAATCAGTCAAAATCTACTGATTATAAGTGAAATTTGACTGAGTCAAATAGCTAAAATCAGTGAAAATTAACTGATTTAACAGTGAAAAATATTTTTTCACTGATGAATCAGTGAAAGGGCAAATCACTCATTCAATAAGTGAAAATTTAACTGATTCAGATTTAGAGAGCAGATAGTCTGGTCTGGCGCTGGCCAGCGCCATGAAATTTTTCCACACGGGATTGAGCGTGTACGCAGGCGCGATCAAGCCACTTTCAAGCCTGTTTATCTTGAAAACAATTGTTCGCAGGAAAATTTTTCCAAATTCCGAAAATTAGGGTTTTGACTCTACTTTACAGAAATTGTTGCGAAAAAATTGTTTAAATATTTTTTAACATACAAAAGTGAAGAAATAAACGTAAAATCGTTTTTTTTTCAAATTTGGCCCTTTTCGAAATTTTTTTTTTCGTGGATTTAGATTCTTTGAAGTCTGTTATAAAATATAACGATTGAATCAAAATGTCTGGATCATTGATTTGGAAGTTATGGAATTTTGAAGAGCCTCGCGCGACCTCGCGCTCAATCCGGGCGCTTCCACACGCGGCGAGCGTTTTACCGGGCGTAAGTTATTACCGCTAAAAGTAAAGGTAAACGCTCGCCGCATGTGGAAGCGCCCGGATTGCGCACGAGGCCGCGCGAGGGTCTTCAAAATTCCATAACTTCCAAATCAATGATCCAGACATTTTAATTCAATCGCCATATTTTATAAGAGACTTCAAAGAATTTTTGTAAAGTAGAGTTAAAACCCTAATTTTTGTAATTTGGAAAAATTTTCCTGCGAACAGGCTTGAAAGTGCGCTTGCTATGTCGAAAATATAATTTCTTAGAAAACTCGAAAAATCGTATACTTGTAAAAACAATTTTTTTGGCCAAACAAAAAAATACGTGTCTATTTATTGTTGATAAAGAGCCGAAAAAAATTATCTCGTTCAAATCTACGACATCGACTGTCAATCTAATATGGAATGACCCATATATTTTGTTTAAACAGTGGAATTTTTGAATTTTAATCGTATTTTTTAAAATTAAAAGGAAAAATATACGTCTTATGAAAAACTATGTCAGACAAAATTTGTAGATCTTATTGAAACGAACAATGTTGAAAACTTACATTTTTATCGTATTTCATATATTATTGTTAAAAAATTGAATTTTGGATTTTCAATAGTATTTTTTCAAATTGGTAAGAAAAATTTACATGTTATGAAAAAATTTTGCAATTCAAACTTGTAGATTTTTATGTAGTAAACAATTTTGTATCATAACTTTTTTTCTTATTTCGTTAAATTTAACTGAAAAATGGAATTTAGATAATGATTTTTTATTAAAAAAGAATATTTTTCACCTTTTTAAAAATGTTTTCGGTAATGTGAGCATTTTTCTTTAATATTGCGTATTAAATAACAGCGTAAACATTTTTAAAACTGGTAATTAATTAAATTTTCCAATGGCTTCCTAGCCACGGCCGAGCCTCCTCAAATTGAGCAGCAGAAACTTGAAACATAATCAATAGGTTCAATAATATTAACAATTTTAAAAACTGGGAAAAAAACGTTTTTTCGATATTTTCCTATAAAATGATTAAAATCCTTTAAAATAAGGTTCATATGACACAGATTTGTATTTAAAAGAAAAATATATACCCAGAATGCCATGGATTAATCGGACCACGTGACTAAATTATACATTTATTCGTTCATGTAAGATAACTTTTATTATTTACAAAATAACTTTTTGAAAATTTTGGAAACGTAACAAAAGACGATGAAGCACGTCTGTTAAGTTCTTTTTAGTAAAAATGTTGAAAAAAATTACAAAACTTATCGACAATTACAGTTAATTGTTAAATTTTTTGCAAAATTTTCACTTAAACAAAGTTGACAGACCCCAAGTGCAAATTGTCGAAGCTGATAATACGGCACAATATTGGCCCAATCTCGGTAACCAACAGTCGGCTATTATTATTGGGCCAATGTCGCCCTTTGCATCGGTCAAGTGCTGGGCTGACGACTGCGGCCTTTGTCGACTGTTTAAATTTACCGACCTTCAGCCGAAACTTGGCCCAGTATCGGCCCTACACGGAGAGAAATTTGATAGCAAGTAGTACCATGTTAATGAGTAAACTAGAATTATTAAGAAAACTTGTGAAAAAATCTCGAGAATATCCCAAGATAATGGCATAGTTTGGCAATTGGATTTTTTATTTTTACCATCTTTCTTCGTAACTCATTGGTAACATTTCCTGAAAATTCTGGTTTACTTTCAAAGATGGTACTACTTGCTATCGAATTTCTCGCCGTGTATACCAAGCCGAATGTCACTTTTACTATGACATCCAGTTCTGAAAGTAGAAGAGCCAGAGTCCGGCCCATGGACGGCACATTACTGGGCCATGTGTCACTTTTACCGCGGCAAACCATTCTGGAAGTGAGAAAACCAGAGTTCGGTACAGTATTGAACCGTTGCTGTGCCGAAAACAAGTGTTGGCAACGGCACGATATTGGCAACCGATCTTTGGCAAATTTTTGGCGATGCTGGGCCAGTCTTGGGCCGTATCTAACTTCGCACTTCGGACGTTCTCTATCGTGTTCTCTAGTATTTTCCAAATTTTCAGGAAGATATTTTGTGAAATAAAGAAGTTATCTCACACAAACTTTAACAGGAATTTATTCCGTGGTCTGGTTGATCCATAGCCTTAAAAATTCTGGGAATTTTATTAAAGATGTGTTACTGATAAAAAGTTGAAAAAAAAAAATTCTCAAATTTTCAGCAGGAAGTGTAGGGTAACCATCCGTCCGGATTTCCCCGGAAATGTCCTCATTTTAGGGCTTGTGTGAGTTGTCCTACAGGATTTTTAACCTTGCCCGGGATTTGTCCGGATTTTTCAAAGGATAAATTTTTATGAAGAAAAGAAAAGAAAATTTTATTTTTTAAGCAACTTTCGGATCTTTTTTTGTACAAAATTTTATCATTCATTGCCATCTAACGATTTCTTCGTCCATTGGCAAAACTCAATAACTCAAAAATAATCTTACAACTCAATAGATTATTAATTAAAATGCATCAGGGTTCAAAAATAAAAATGTAAGATGTTAAGGTAGTACGATCACGAAAATTAGACCTCAGGCAAAAATAGATAATTTTGCTTTCAAGAATAGCAATATTATCATTGAAGGGCTAATTTGAAAGAGAAAAGATTATTTTTTATGGAAAAAATTTGAAACACAAAAAAATAATGTTATTAATAAATTTTATTTTTCAAATTAATTAGTTGAGTTTGAAATTTTTGTCACTGTCTACATTATCGGAGGATCACTAGTCGCGTGTCAGATAGGATACGTTGTCGACACGCGTCATTTTTTCCACAGAAGGATTTTCAAATTCTTTAAAATTTTATTTTTACCCAAACTTATTTTCTTATCGCTTCGAGCCAAATTTAAAAAAATGATGCGATTCTAATAAATCACGGTTCATTTTTTTAGAAAAAAGATTCTCTACAACTTGACCGTTTCCTATTTTTGAAATTAAATTAATTATTATCAAATACAGCAATTTGTTTATAAAAATTTTGTTTTGAAAAATTGTTTTTTTTATAATTTTAGCCATTAAAGAATTCATTTTCAAAAATTGGAAACGGTGAAGTTGTAGAGAATCTTTTTTCTAAAAAAATGAACAGTGATTTATTAGAATCGCATAATTTTTAAAAATTTGGCTCGAAGCGATAAGAAAATAAGTTTGGGCATACATAAAATTTATTAATAACATTATTTTTTTGTGCTTCAAATTTTTTTTATGAAAAATAATCTTTTCTCTTTCAAATTAGCCCTTCAATAATAATATTGCTATTCTTCAAAGCAAAATTATCTATTTTTGCCTGAAGTCTAATTTTTGTGATCGTACTACCTTAAGCGTTGATTACATTTAATAAAATAGTCACTTTTTTGTCCTATCTTGTCCTCTTTTTCGAACTTTTCTGTCCAACTTTGTCCTCTTTTTTGAATAAATGTTTGCCCTACTTTGTCCTACTTTTCGAAAATCAATTATGGTCACCCTAAGGAAGTGTATATGGAAAAATTCTATTAATTCAGAAGTATTATAAAATTTCAGTTCAGGATAAATAACTGTTACGTTTTCAGTTTAAAACTCATGGATGCACTTGTGTTTAATTAAAATTTTACTTTAAATACAAATAAGTGAAAAGAAATAAACGATGGACAAAACCAATGTCTCAATTTGTACTTGCAGCTAACAGACAGTCTTTCATGGAGCTACAAGTTCCTAATTCCAAGTACTAATTCCGTTGAGTATAAAGAAAGCACTTCATTCACTTGCTAAAGCTATATAAATCTTGTCTGGATAAAGCAAAAAATATCTCTATTTTGAAAAAATAAATACAATTTCTTCCAGTTACACGATAAAAAAAACTTAATAAATGTAGCAAACATGATGAAAGAGTGTCGTTGTGATATTTGCTCCTACATTGTTTTTCTACAAACACAGATGCACACGTGTTTAGATCTTTTTCACTGAACAATTCCCTCAGTATATTTTATTTTTTTCTACAGACCTTTCAAGCGGGCTTTTCGCATCAGCATCGACAAATCGACACAGTATAATAAAAGCTCAGAACCTCTCGAATCGCTCAAATAATCCGAAATATTTCAAATATATCCCCTTGTCATTTCGACCATTCATAGGAGATATTGTTAATGGACGTTTCACTTATCGATTAAACCTTGAATATTCAGACTTGTGGTACAATATCCTGCTCTGGCTTGGTCATTATTCTATTGTTGACCAATTACTAAACTTGGATAATTAACAAAGACAATACCTATACTTAATTGTCGACAATTGAGTACTTGA
This sequence comes from Diplolepis rosae, assembly GCA_030998225.1. Classification (NCBI taxonomy): domain Eukaryota; kingdom Metazoa; phylum Arthropoda; class Insecta; order Hymenoptera; family Diplolepididae; genus Diplolepis; species Diplolepis rosae. The sequence continues at coordinate 18,281,136 of JAPYXD010000723.1, read as the reverse complement.
ACAATAATCGTGAATCAGGCCTTTTAACCTACATCTACAGTCTAAGCAAAACTCAGGAATTTTTATCATTCCTATTAAAGGGATCTGCCATTTTTATTAATCTTATTTTTATTTTTTTAGCTTAGACCTTTAAATATAATTTTCTTTATGTTTAGTAACATTATTTAGAAAGCTTTTGGGATTTTTTAGAAATTCTAGCCCCTTTATGTATTTTAAACTAAAAATTTTGAGGTTTTTGGGCATTTTTTTGACATTTTTTGACTTTGAATAGCTTTTTTGTTTTTAACCAATTGTCATGATTCTTTTTTTATTTTGTTTTTTGCAATGTGTTGCAGCTTTCTGGATATGAAAAATAAGATAACATGACTGAAAAAAGATACAAATAAAATAAAAAAATAGAAAAAAATATGGCAAAATATGAAAAAGAAAAATTTTATAGTTATTTTTTTCGCTAGAATGCTTTCCACGTCCAAAAATTTTCTACACATTGTAAGGAATAAAATAAAAAAACAATCATGACACTTGGTTAAAAAACAAAAAAGTTATTCAAAGTCAAAAAAATAAAATATTTTAATTTAAAAATACATAAAAGTTACATAATATATATAATAATACATAAAGTTTTAAAAAACCCCATAACCTTTCTAAATAAAGGTACTAAATATTTTTAAAAAATAATATGGAAAGTCTAAACTCAAAAAATAAAAATATTAAAGGTGGTGGATCTTCTTAACGAAAATATTGCGAAAGAAGTCAAGATTTCAAAGTTTTCTTCAATTTTGAATAACTCTTGAAATAATGAATATTTTTTTAATTTTCTTGACTCATATCAAAATGAGATTAACGTAGAATGTCAGTGATGTAACATGTAAAATGTAATAATTTTTTTTTAACTTTTTGGGTATGGAAAATAAGGTAACATGACTGAAAAAAAGTTACAAATAAAATAAAATAAAAAATATAGCAAAATATGAAAAAAAAATGTTGTAGTTATTTTTTTCACTAGAGTGCTTTCCATACCCAAAAATTTGCTACACATTGTAAGGAAGAAAATAAAAAAAACAATTATGACAATTATTTAAACAACAAAAAAATTATTCAAAGTAAAAAATTGTCTAAAAAATGCCCAAAAAACTCAAAATTAAAACTCAAATTATGAAGAAGGCCTGAACTCAAAAAATAAAATTAAGGGTGGTGGGTCCCCTTAAGAAATATCCTAACTACCTGAGTCGAAATTTGGGTCCTTTAATTCTCTAAATTTTTTAACCTTGGAGACTTTTGGAAGACTAAATAAGGATTTATTTTAATATGATCTAGATCCTATTTAAGTCCTCTAAGCATGCAGAAATTTCCATTTCTGTGCACGTTTTGAGCATCAAGTGAGAATTTAGTGAGATGCTTCTTAGAACCTCGAAGGTTCTGGATTCAGTTATTTTTATTCTAATATTACAGAATTAAAATTCAGAAATAAATCCACCCTCAGAAGTTTTCTGTTGATATAAAATTTAACATAGCTTTCAATAAAGTTTGCTATAATTGTTTACTAAGTTCCAATTGATTTTCTAAAAATCAATATTGTTATTTATAAAAATTTTCATTATGATACATTTTTCTCTAAATTTTTGGAATTAAAATTAAATTTAAAAAATATTGAGACTTGTTGAATGCAGTTAAGTAAGAGTTAGACAAAACCTGAACAAATTTTAACAATAATATATGAAATACGAAAAAAACGTAAGAATGCAAAATTGTTCGCTTTTGTCTGATACAGTTTATGATAAAATGTATATTTTATATATATGTATTTTTCGTTTCAATTTTAAAAAATACGATTAAAATTCTCGTTTGGACATTTTTTCACAAGATGTATAATTTTCGTTTCAACTCCAAAAAACACTATTATGAAAATCAAAAATTGCACGTTTTAACTAAAATATGTGAAACACGAAATCGTTTTCTTAAATAAAGTCTACAATTGTTTTTCCTTATTGATATATTTAGAAGAAAATAAATTATTTTAATTATGTAATTTAATAGAGTTACAGAAATGCATACGGAAAAACGAACGCGAAGCGCGAGTGTCATTATATGAGAATTGAATTGAATCTCCTTGTTTTATTCAAAATTAAAAACAAATTTAGTAACTTTGTGAAAATGTCATTTACATTTACAATATTATAAAATTGACTTGAGCTTTATTATCAAATTGCAAAAAATGAGCAAAATGTTTGCGAAGAATATAAGACCGAGCTCGAGGTTGAAATTGGAGCCTATAGGGCGCGCGTTTCAGTCATCGCGCTTCGCGTTCCGAAATATATGTATATTATTCCCAATATTTGTTTCGTATTCCGCGTAGAGTTTTGCTTAGCAAGATGTTTTTTATTTTTATTTTTGATAATATTTTACATTAATAAACAAAACTTAAGACTCCTATGAAAAAATTTTCAAGACTAAAGTTATAGATCTGTTTGAAATAAACAATTTTATTTCCTAAAATTTTTTTCGTATCTCCTATATTTTAGCGGAAAATTGAATTTTGTATTTTTATAAAAACATTTTTGATGATTAAAAAAAAAGATATAACTCCTATGGAAAAATAGTCGTGAGAAAATTTGTAGATCTTTTTGAAACGAACAATTTTCTTTCCTGACATTTTTTTCGTATTCGCATAGATTTGATGCAAAATAGAATTTTTTATTTTTGATGTTTTTTTTATGATTAGAATGAAAGTTGCGTGTTCGTTAAAAAAATATAACTCCTATGAAAAAATAGTCAGCAGGTCATTTGTAGATCTCTTTGAAATAAAAAATTTGTTCTTTAAACATTTTTGCCGTATCTCATATACTTTAACGGGAAAATGGAATTTTTAATTTTTATACACACGTTTTTTATGGATAAAACCAGAACCATTAGTCAAAAATGGCTATAATATGCTAAAATGGTTTGAAATTTATTGGAATACTAAGAATAAACTGTATCATTCCACAAGCTATACAATTTGATCATTTCTTGTATTGATCAGCGATTTTAAAAGACAAAAATAGTATAAATGGTGTATTTAAAAAGAAGGAAGATATAATTTAGTCTCTGTGTCGAAGGCAACATGTATTAGAGGAGAGCAGAAGAAGTAAAAAGGAAAAAGAAAAGGATGTACTTCTTCGACTGCGTGGCTTTCTCATTATCGCGATTGTTCCGCGATATTTACTGGTCGACAATAGACGACATAGTTTTCATCGTCGGCGGAAACAGGAATGATTATTTTCGAGTCTATGTTCCTATTGTTATTTTCTCATGGAAAGTCACTAAAATGGCTAGCTACAAAGAACTTTTGAAATCAACCATACGCATATCCACACACTCTTTCAGTTCTCCTTAAATAAATTAATTTTGAGATAAAAATTCGTGATAAAAACAAGGAAAAACAATAAAAGTGCTCAAAAGTGTTAATTATAAATTATATAAGTAATATCTTAAACCCGTTGATTTATTTAGAAGATTAATTATTAATACATTGATATTTGAACTTTTCTATAAAGATTAATGACATTTTTTTCTAATGTAGAGATATGTATAAAAATATAATTATGCGAACAAAAGAGAACTGAATTTCCCAGGCAAGAGTGAAAGACTTTAAAGAATGAAAGCTTTCTCCTGGAATTTCGCATTCAGATAATAATTTGATGTTTATGTTGTTAAAAACAAATGGAAAAAATTTTAATGTCGTACTGAAATGTCGTTTAAAGCAAATCTCGTCTGAAAAGCATTCAGCATCTCTTTCAGACCATTTATACGCGTGATTAGAACGTCGGGCTAGAAATGACAGATAAAGAAGAGGGTAAAGGAGAGTGGTCACTGGAAAACGTACTAGGGTTGATTTCAAGACAAGGCACGCAATCCAATTCATCCCCCAAACTTGATCTAGCACCAGTAGATTAAAACACTAGATAATTTGTCTTTGTTCCATTAATACACATCCTTTTATTTTCAGAATAGAAATATCTATTCATTGTAGAGAATGATAACCAATCTATAACACAGAATATTTAACCACAATTATTTTAGTAAACTTAATTAGTTTATTTTTGAAATGATTACGTATTAGGCATTCCCACTATCATAAAAATTTAACTTCACTTCGTGAAACATCTAAAATTTTGAATTTTTGCAATAAAGAAGAGTTTTTTTTTAATTTACTGGTGTAAGTATGTTTCATTATACAAAAGAAATTAAACTGAACAATAAATTCGACTAATTTTAACAAATTTGTTATTTCGATAATTTTATTATTTAGTTTAATTCCCTTAGCATAATAAAGCATATTTTTAGATCAAATTTTACTCAACTTGAGTAAAAAGTTGAATTTTCATGTTAATTTATGACAAATTGTTTGCAAATAATACACTCCTTATATCAATTATTACAAACCTAAATTTTTACTCTACAGTTTGAGTTTACTCAAGTGTTCGAGTATTATTTAGAATTCGTTTTTGAATGAACACATGCGAAAAAGGAATTCCCGAAAATCAGAAGATATCTGATTGAATTTTAGCAAGTCGCTTGTTGATTAGTGGCTTTCTGGTGGATTTTCTGAATTTTAGCATATTGTATACTAATATAATGTAGAGTGCTTTCTAAATCCTCACAAGTTATATTCTACAAATTAAATATTTTCGTTTGAAAATTATACCTTGACTTGCTGAATTATAGTAAACATTTCTAAATTGTAGCAGTAGACTTTCCGGATTTCAGAATGTTGCGCTCTGAGATTTAGAATTTTGTTCTTAATCTTAGAAGATGGCTTACTGATATCGAAAAAGCGTTCTACTGAATTTTAGCAAGTGGTCTGCTAGATTTTAGTATATTTATTTCGTGTCTCAATAAAATAAAAAAAATTTCGGGTACACTTATTCGTTGTTTTTTACCTATTATACATTGTTTACCATTTTCGTCGGCGGATTATTACATAATTTTATCCTTAAAAAATCTAATCGGCCCCGCTGAGGTTTGAACCTCGGACGCTGACATGACACGCTAGCATCTTATCCACTAGGCTAGTCTACGCTTAGACTACCGGTTCTCATAGAAGAATACAAAACGGGACTGCATGGAAAAAATAGTATAGCTGAGAAAACTATACAGAATTTTAGTTCAGCAAAATACCTGTCGTGAATATACGATATTAGTATTGCAGCTAAACCGAATGCGTGCCGTACCGAAATGCGTATTTTGCCATCGTACCATTGTAATTTCGCTCGTACAACTATACTGGTTTTCCGCGCGACCTATACATTGTTTCGCATGCACACGACTCTAACCTCGAAATGAGAAAGAAGTGTCATTTGTTCAAGGCGTTTCTTCAAATCGTTTGTCGATTTGTTTCGAGCATTTTTTCTTTGTTTGAAAGATCATTTTTGCGTATGAGAACAAGAGAGACAGACTTGCCACTTCATTCCACTTGTTCTCGTGCGATAGATACACCGAGTGTACCCCGGTGTAGTGAACCGACATTGACATTAGTTTCTTGAGGTTTCAAATTAAAGGTACAGGATTGAAAATCTGGTTTCAAGTTTAAACATCCTCATTTCCGACTGTAGATATTTTTCCATTTTTCAATGTAGACCATTCAAGAAAAGAATATTCTGAAGAATTCGAAGGATATTTAAAAACTATTAACATGATATATTTTGCCATCTTGTAACCATTCTTGTACTGTAAAAAAAATGTCTATAAAGCGATCAAATCTGTAATTATATATATTTTTTTTAAATTAGGAGATTAAATTTATGTCCAGGAAGTTAGCACCGCTATTTTGTTTTTTCAAAAAAACAAAAGTTGTGCTGAAGTGTGCTGCAAACGATTTTTGAAAAAAATCAAAATTAGGGCTAAAATTTTGAAAAAACGATTTTTATACCAGGACCGCCATTTTGTTTTTTTGAAAAAACAAAAGTTGTGCGGATTTGTGCCAGGCTTGTGCTAGATTGTGCCGCAAACAATTTTTAAAAAAAAATGAAAACTGGGACCATAATTTTGAATAAAAAAATTGTTTACAAGCACCGCCATTTTGTTTTTTCGAAAAAATAAAAGTTGTGCCGAATTGTGCTGGGCGAGCATAATAAATCTCTTCACCATAAATTATCTCTCAGACGCATCCTTTTCAAGATAAATACATAATCTCTTCCTCAACAATTTTATCTGAAACGCATCTTTTTCAAAATAAATACATATTTGTCAATTTCAAAATTTGTTTAGACATACAATTTAAAAAAATGCGAATTTCGAAAAAACAAAAGTTGTGCTGATTTGTGCTAGGCCAGAACAATAAATCTCTTTCTCAACAATTTTCTCTGAAACGCATCTTTTTCAAAATAAATACATATTTGTCAATTTCAAAATTTGTTTGGACATACAATTTTCAAAAATGCGAATTTCGAAAAAACAAAAGTTGTGCTGAGTTGTGCTAGGCGAGCACAATAGCTGTCTTCCTCATCAATTATCTCTCAGATTTATCCTTCTCAAAAAATATTCTTCTCAAATAGTTCTAAAAATAAGACCAAATACATTTTATTCTGAAATTTAAATTCATAAAACTATGGTACTTCAAAGTATTCGAATAATTTTTGTAAATCTCATTTTCAACAGTCCCAAGAGTCCTGTTGAGAGTTCTGTATTCAACTTAAATAGTTCTACAAATAAGTCTAAACACATTTTGTTCTAAAATCGAAGTTCAAGAAACTATGACACTTCAAAGTTTTCAAAAAACTCGGTTTTGAGATTTTTAAGAGTTCTGTTTAGAGTTCTCTATTCGAGAAATCTTTAATAAACTTCTTATTGGAAGTTTTTTCAACTTTAAAGTTTCCTCGATACTTTTTCTCGGCGAACTAAAGAAACATGTTTACCGACCGGGCTCAATTTGCCATTCAATATTGTATTATTAGACAAAAGGGGATTTTCAGGTTTTTGATGACATTGCCGACATCACTAGGCCTAGGGTGACCATAATTGATTTTCGAAAAGTAGGACAAAAAGGTTTGAAAAATGAGGACAAAGTAGGACAGAAAAGTTTGAAAAAGAGGACAAAATAAGACAGAAAAGTTTGAAAAAGAGGACAAGATAGGACAGAAAAGTGACTATTTTATTAAATGTTATCAACGCTTAACATCTTATATTTTTATTTTTGAACCTTCTTGCATTTTAATTAATGACCTATTGAGTTGAAAGATTATTTTTGAGTTGTTGAGACTTGCCAATTGACGAAGAAATCGTTAGATGGCATTGAATGATAAAATTTTGTGCAAGAAAAAATCCAAAAGTTGATTAAAAAATAAAAATTTATCTTTTGAAAATCCAGACAAAAATCCGGACAAAGTCGAAAATCCTGTAAGACAACTCACACAAGCCCTAAAGTGAGGGCATGTCCGGGGAAATCCGGACGGATGGTCACCCTAACTAGACCATACATTGTGTGCATGCCAAATTTCAATCAATTTAAACAACATTTGTCCAACTTAGGACGATTCATATTTTATGTGCCACCGGCGCGCAAACTCGTTTTTTCGCTACAGTTAACAGCAGCGCAATGTAGTATATTGCGCTACAGAGGAATGAAATGTAAAAATTGAACTGCGCATGCGCCTATAGCGTGGCAACGTAGCAAAATCTTCTTCTTCTTCGTACAGCGTTAGCACCTTACTGGCAAAGCCTTGAACATTTGAACTGCGCAGGACTAATCGCGCCTCGCCCAAGTGTGAATTGCCGAAGGTGATAATACGGCACACTATTGGCCCAATCTCGGCAGCTTAGAGTCGGCCATTGTTATTGGGCCAGTGTTACTGTTTGCATCGGTGAAGTGCTGGGCCGAAGACGGAGGCCTTTTTCGACTGTTTAAATTTACCGACCTTCAGATGAAACTTGGCCCAGTATCGGCCCTATACCAAGCCGATTGTCATTTTTACTATGGCATCCAGTTCTGAAAGTAGAAGAACCAGAGTCGGGCTCATAGACGGCACATTACTGGGCCATGTGTCACTTTTACCACGGCAAACCATGCTGGAAGTGAGAAAACCAGGGTTCGGCACCGCATTGGCCCGCTGCTGTGCCGAAAACAAGTGCTGGCGGCCAGAGTTTGGGCCAGCATTGGCCGCCAAGTGCATACCGGAGTTATCATTCCAGCAACGGCACGATATTGGCAGCCGATCTTCGACAAATTTTTGGCGATGCTGGGCCAGTGTTGGGCCGTATCTAATTTCGCACTTGGGCGGCTTCGTCTCAGCTTTGTCTCGGCTTCGATCTCTTGCGAGCATTGTCTCTCGTTACGCGATAACCCTCATTGTGCGCCTAGGCACGTAATATACTATTAAATACTCATTTTATATCAGGTAGAAAAATTGTTAAGTTTTTAATTCTTAATTTTGAAAACAATTATGCGACAAAAAACGTTCCGTCTCGGCATTCTCCACGTGCGTATATTTTTGAAGCATTAATTTTAAGACTTTTAGAATTACAAGTTAATATTTTCTCGAAAATGAGATTTTGAGATTATTTTGAATACTTTGAAGTACCAAAGTTTTGTGAATTTTAATTTCAGAATAAAATGTATTTGGACTTATTTTTAGAACTAATTGAGAAGAATCCAGAACTGCAAACAGAACTCTTTGAATTCTGAGAAATGAGTTTTCATTTGGAAAATATTAATCTGTATTGGAAAATATTATGAGAGATTATTGTTGTACTCGCCGAACAAATTTTTAAATTGACAAATATGTATTTATTTTGAAAATGATGCGTCTGAGAGATAATTGTTGAGGAAGAGATTTATTGTGCTCGCCTAGCACAACTCAACACAACTTTTGTTTTTTCGAAATTCGCATTTTTGAAAATTGTATGTCTAAACAAATTTTGAAATTGACAAATATGTATTTATTTTGAAAAAGATGCGTTTCAGAGAAAATTGTTGAGGTAGACATTTATTGTTCTCGCCTAGCACAACTCAGCACAACTTTTGTTTTTTCGAAATTGGCATTTTTGAAAATTGTATGTTTAAACAAATTTTGAAATTGACAAATATGTATTTATCTTGAAAAGGATGCGTCTGAGAGATAATTGATGAGGAAGAGATTTATTATGCTCGCCTAGCACAATTCAGCACAACTTTTATTTTTTCGAAAAAACAAAATGGCGGTGCTTGTAAAAAAAATTTTTTTTCAAAATTATGGTCCCAGTTTTCATTTTTTTTAAAAAATTGTTTGCGGCACAATCTAGCACAAGCCTGGCACAAATACGCACAACTTTTGTTTTTTCAAAAAAACAAAATGGCGGTCCTGGTATAAAAATCGTTTTTTCAAAATTTTAGCCCTAATTTTGATTTTTTTCAAAAATCGTTTGCAGCACAATTCAGTACAAACCTAGCACAATTCAGCACAACTTTTGTTTTTTCAAAAAAACAAAATGGCGGTGTGGTTGTTACCCTTGCTTTGCTCGGGCATCAAACTTCATACTCGCAAAATAAATTTTTTTTTCCCTAGTTGCACAATGTACTATTTAGATTCAGAAGTATCGAATAGTTCTACAGACTACGAAGATGGGTTTGAAGATTATACTTTTTGTATACTTTTGATTATACTGTTGCATCACTAAGGGGCCGTTCACATAATACGTCACACAGTTTATGGGGGGGGGGTCTGCAAATTGTGACGTGGTGTGACATGTTGAGAGGGGGGTCTGCCCTCTGCGTTACGTCACACATTAAATGTGTACCCACGAAATTTGAAAAAAAGTTCTGAAAAGATTATCTACAATAATAATTAATAGCTTCTTTTTTTACTGGATTTTGTACGCGTTAACGAAAAATGTTTTATAAAATTAAGAGGTGTGACGTAACATCGAAAGGGGGGGGGGCTGAGGTTTGCGACCATGTGTGACAGGGGGGCCGGGGGGTGGGGGGGTAGCTAAAAATCGCATGACGTATTATGTGAACGACCCCTAATCTGAATTTAAGAAATAAATAGTAATGAACAGGACTTATATCGACCCTTAGTATCAATATTCAAATGTTGTTGATATAGAAATGACTCATATAGTTAGCAAATCTGATAATGTTAATCAAAGAACAGACACAGAAAACCTATCTGTTTTTTACCTCCCCCTATTAAACAATTAACTTCAACCTCTTTAAAAAATGCATTTTTTTATCATATTCGAAAATAATCTTCTCCTGTCATTTCTTAAAAAATTTGCAATGTTGCAAATGCTCGAAAATTTACCAAATTGTTATATTACAAAGTCAACGTTAAAATTTAACGATATTTATGAAGTTTATTAGTAAAGGTGCCTCAAAATTGTGAAAAAATGTGTTCTAAAAAATTTTTTTTCTCAATATCATGTAACGTAACTTTGAGCTTTCAGTTCAACCGTAACCGAATTTCATCAAATTTATCATCAAATTGAAAAACTTTAACAAAAATTTCAGTTACATGAAACTGCATTCAATTCCATTCATTTAAGACTTTTGTATCTGCAATTAAAAAGTCAAAAAAAAAAGGTAAATTTATGTCTGTCATAAGTCTTATCATTTCCAATTACAGGTATCACATCATGCAACTGAATCCAATTCAATCTTAATCTTGCAAGACTGTGACTGAATAAAAAACCCCCAGTCACATGTTTCGTGAGATTACGGTGGAAGTTTCTAACAGTTATATACAGACTGTTTATGACTCGTTTCAAATTTCATAGCCCTCTTTTGTCACAGTATTCTGGTCATCTTGCGTACATCTTCACACACTTTTTTTTCTCTCCTTTCCCTTTAACCGAGACTCTCCAAAGTAAAAAAATCTCACCCTCCACTTTACTTTAAAAAGCCTTTTCCAAGTCTGCTTTCCAAATGCAACTCAATTTTAAAGAAAAATCCGTAGAGATAGGAGTGCTATTACAAAAATGATGTGCTTATCTTGTTTTCGACGAAAGAAAAAAAAGGAAAAAAATAAGGAATTTGCTATTGTGTCAGTTTGATTAATTTTTTCACCAACGTTTTGTCCGGCCACTTAAAAAATAACAAGTCAGTTTTTGTTTGGTATTATTTTATTGTGATGAGATCGCGGTTTTTTAGACTTTTTATGTTGTAACAATTCTTCTTGATTTTTTTAATTTGACTGCATATATAATCTTTCTTAGGGTAGATTAAAAAATTATTTTTTTCTGTACAGTTTTTGTATAATTCAGCTATTTAGACCGTTTTTACAGCGTCCACGCCTACACACACGTTATATCGTTTATTTTACAATGTTTTTCCGTCATATGTGAAAATTTTTTAAGTTCCTACCTTTTATTTGTATAAGAAAAAAATTTGCACAGTTTTTATTTCGTTCAATTTAATTATTTAGAACAATTTTATATTTTCACACGTGCAATTGATTTATATCGGTTTACCACAATGTTTATCCGTCACACGTGCAATTTATTAAGTTTCTTATCTTTGTATTTTTAAAGACAAACAAATTTTTTGTACAGTTTTTATTTTTCTGTAAATTTAGTTATTTAGACCAATTTTATAGTTTACACGTGCAATTCTTTTATATCATTTTTACCACAATGTTTATCGGACACGCGTGCAATTTTGTAAGTTTCTTCCCTTTGTATTTTTACAGGAAAATTTTTGTACAGTTTTTCGTAAATTCAGTTTAGACCAACTTCATAGTTTCACATGTACAATCCATTTATATCGTTTTTACCACAATGTTTATCCGTCATACGAGATATTTCTTAAGTTTCTCCCCTTAGTATTTTTACAGAAAAAATTAATCGAGACGTGAACTAACAAAAATATTACAGTTTTTGGAACGGCCTGGTTCCTTCACACCTAGGAACTCGCTTACCCATAAGTCTTTCCGCATGTTTACTCTATCTTTTTCTAATATCAATAAGCAAAGGAAAAAAAGAAAAAAACAAAAAATACAATAATTATTAAGTTGCATGTCTTAGTTAATAAATATTTAAAGGTTACTATTAAGCTAATTGGCACTGAAGAGGGCCCCCATTTGTGGCCGAAACGTTTGCCTTTTGTATTTTTTATGTGTTCTATCACTTAAAAAAATAAATCCGTATCAAAACTGACCCCATGCCAAATTAACTATTACAAAATTACAGTCTACACCGGCGATGTCAGCTGAGAACCAATACATGTAGTCTGCGCGCCTCACTGTGCGCGAATCTGCGCATTAGACAAGTTTTAACGCGTTAATCACAAGTGATCTCAAGCTAACTCGCTCGAGCGTCCACGGAATCGTAACGATTCTGAATGATCCCCGGTGATTCTTCTGAATTTTTGTTAATTTCTCATTTTTTTGGCATTGGGTCAGTTTCTTTTTATTTTCTTCTATTAAAATTATCAATGTTATTTATAATAAAAAACGCAAAAAAGAGAAGGCAAACTTTTCGGCCATATATGGGGGCCCTCTTCAGTGCCATAAATTAAAAGATTAATTCAAAATTTTTTTAATAGATAAAAATGTAGAAGATAGTTAAAATAAGGATAATCATAAAATTCAAAAACTTATCTCATCGCTTGCAATTCAAAATGAAGAAGTCCAGTAAGCAACAACAAGAATTGGAAAAAATATGTAGAATTCACTGTATATAGAAAACCGAACAAATTGAACAAAAAACTTAAAAATTTGTAAACAAACAGACCGGGAATTTTTGTTTGTTTTTTTTTTATAAAGATGGATGCCCGATTGGTTATTAATAATAAAACGCGAAGAGTAGTGAATTTTGTGTCAATATAATAGCAGACATTTTATCGAACATGTCACTTTACAATTCTTCTGAATCTTACTAATGAACGCGGCTTTCAAACTTTCAGAATCAATCTCTAAGATTTTACTGAATCAAGCTGATTCCTCATATGATTCTGAAAAATCTTTGGACGAGTCACTGATTCTGAATGGATTATAAGTATGGAAAATCATTGATTCTTCTAGTGAACGGCCCCTCGAGCAAGTGATATGCTAACAATTAGAACATTTATCCTGCTAATGGCCATTTTATGCTAGAATAACAGTAAGTCTTTTGCTCTGAATTTCAGTATGCTTTACACTGAATTTTATGAAGTGATTTGCTAAAAGTTAAGATGTATCAGCTAATTTCGAACATCTTCGTTCACTGATTTTTAGCATTTTCATGTTTCTATAAAACAGAATAGAATTTGCTTGTTGGCAGCAATGTCCTACTAATTTACGGGATACAATATACTTGTTTTCATCAAGTGAAATCTAGTAATGGAATTACTCGGCTTTAGCAGCAGATTTTCTAAAATTTTGGATCTATAACTTAATTTGTGCGGTTTGCTAAGAGATGCCGTAACTTGATTATTATTCCATTGTTCCAATATTCCGAAAATGCGTTGGAAAGCTACTGTTATTTTGCGTCTTTTTCTGTATATGTCATTCATATGAAGCGCAAACAACAATAATTTTTTTTCACTTAAATATGTCGAACTTTGTGCCTGAAAAAGTGTTTTTGCAGGGAGTTCTTCTTCATTACTTTAATATGAAGAAAAATGCTGCCGAAAGTTATCGTATTTTGGTGGAAGTTTATGGTGAACATGCTCTAGCTGAGCGAACGTGCCAAAAGTGGTTTGCACGATTTAGAAGTGGTGATTTTGGCTTGGAAGACGAAGAACGTCCTGGGCAGCCAAAAAAGTTTGAAGATAAAGAACTGGAAGCATTACTCGATGAAGATTGTTGCCAAGCACAAGAAGAGTTTGCAGAATCTTTGGGAGTCACTCAAGCAGCCATTTCAAAACGTTTAAAAGCAGCCGGATACATTCAAAAGCAAGGACATTGGGTTCCACATGAACTCAAGCCGAGAGACGTTGAAAGGCGGTTTTGCATGTCCAAAATGCTGCTGGAACGCCACAAAAAGAAGTCATTTTTGCATCGAATTGTTACTGCAAAAAATCATATGTGAAACTCGGCCAACCAGCCAAATCAACGGCAAAGCAAAACTTTGGCCATGGCGCGAAGGTAATGCTCTGTATTTGGTGGGATCAGAAGGGTGTGCTGTATTATGAGCTGATAAAATCGGGTGAAACCATCAATGGAGAACGCTACCGAACACAATTAATCCGTTTGAAGAGAGCAATAGCCGAAAAACGCCCGGAATATGCGACCAAACACGAGGCAATAATTTTCCATCATGACAACGCTCAGCCCCATGTTGCTATTTCGGTTAAGAACTATTTGAAAAACAGTGGATGGGAAGTTTTACCCCACCCGCCTTATGGCCCAGACCTTGCCCCTTCTGACTACCATTTGTTCCGATCGATGCAGAACGCCCTCACTGGAATACGGTTGACATCAGAACAGGGTGTCAAAAATTGGCTTGATTCATTGTTGGCCGCCAAGCCGGCGCAGTTCTTTTGGGATGGAATCCACAAATTGCAGAAAGATGGGAAAAAGTCATAGCTTCAGATGGGCAATACTTTGAATAATACTATTGTACATGTTTTTCTTGAATAAACGTTCAAATTTTGGAATAAAACCGCACGATTCAAGTTATAGATCAATAATTTTAGTCCCGTTTAGCCGAATTGCTAAAATCTCGAAAGTGCTTTTTGATATTCAGAATATAATTCTAATATTCAGAAATTCCTTTTTTCCGTGCACGCGACATTATTTTAAACATTTTCCCAAATGTTTCTATGTCCCAATATCCTCAACTTTTGGCTAATCTTTCTCAAATAAATTTTCTCCTTGTAGTTGTGTAAAAATTATAGGGTCTAATTTAAAATTGAGAAAATTTTTAACAGTATACTTAATAGTAATACACATATAATATTATAGTTATAAGATAAAGTTACAAGAATTATTTAATGAAGTTATGCACGGTCGGGTAGTTTTAGAATAGGTGAGACGTTTTCAAGAGGGTGGAATGGACTGTGAGAGAAACTCCAAGGTCAATGCCCTGTAGCAAAATCCATTTCTAGAAAAGGAACGTACTCAAGAACGAGAAGACATTTCCGAATACACTGGAGACAATAGGAAAGCACTGGTGCGAAATCGTAGCCACAAAATTCATTCCGATGATCCTTTCATTGCTGCCATGTTGTTAAATAGAAATACAAATCTCTAACGCACTTCAACTAAAAGTCTTCTGCTCGGGATTTTTGGTTTCACGGATCTCAGCACCAAAAGACCATGTTTCGAACTAAAAGCATTCTTTTTTAATATTAATTAATTAATTTGTAGATTTGGTTTTACCGGTATTATAATTTAGAGAAGAAAATAGATGGCCTTTCCGGTCTTGTACAGTTGTTTATTTCTTAAAACGTCAACGTTTCGACAAAGTTTTGGTCCTTATCAAGACGTGGATAAATTTCCAAATTAACTTCCTTGCATCAGACAAATTTGACAAGTAGATACAGTAACAATTTTGTTGTATTGAAATTGTTTTTTTTTCAAATCAAAATATAATGCTATTATGTAAAAATCATTGAAATTCTTCATCAGATAAAATTTAATCATTGTGAGAATTCGTTAAAAATTTTAAGAAATAAACAACTGTACAAAACCGGAAAGGCCATCTATTTTCTTCTCTAAATAATTAATTAATAATGCATGTGGGGGCCTTCACAGGTTTAGGGTCTACATTATAACATAGAAAAATACGAGGGGCTAGATCTTTATATTTCCATCATTAATAATTACAGTAAACTTTCACTTATGGTTGAGATGGTCAAAAAATCGATTTTTTTCGTTGCTATCAATAGGCACATTGTTGGAAAATATTCTCCCAAAGTTTCAATGCCGAATTCCCAGTAGTTCAGAAGATACAGATCCTGAAACGGGCGCGCGTCAAGCTGTAACCAGCAGGCCGCACGGACGGAATTTTTTTTTATGTGCCTCCGGCGCGGAAACTCGTTTTTCCGTTACAGCTGAGAGTAACAGAATGTTGTGTATTCCGTTACAGAGGAATATAATGTAAAAATTGAACTGCGCATGCTCTATTACAACAAGCTACTACTACACAAGATCGATAAAATCAAAATGGCTGGGAATAGTCGCGAAATATCAAGTGTAATGACTAGCGCCGCAAACAACTACAATACTCGTCACGCAATAACCCTCATTGTGCGCCCAGGCACGTAATATACTATTCCTCGTCAACTAAAATGCGCCTTTTCTCGAAACCATGTTTTTGAAGTTGGCGGGTGGGATTGAGAAAAAACTGTTTAACCTATTAACCTGAAATAAATTATTTTTTGTAAAATATTAAAAACTATTCTATATGAACCTTGGAAATTAATAAAAAAATAATTTTTTTATTGTAATAAAGGCATGAAAAACAATAAAATTCTTTTAAAAATTGAACTTTTTGCTTTAAAGCATGAGAAAATTGGTAAATTTTCGTTTCATTTCAAGTTTCTTAGGTTCATTGACCGTAGAAAGTCCTGCTGATTAGGTAACTTTCATTTTACCCTACATAACGTCGCCATTTTGTAACATTTCCATT
This sequence comes from Diplolepis rosae, assembly GCA_030998225.1. Taxonomy (NCBI): domain Eukaryota; kingdom Metazoa; phylum Arthropoda; class Insecta; order Hymenoptera; family Diplolepididae; genus Diplolepis; species Diplolepis rosae. Next base: position 18,264,630 of record JAPYXD010000723.1, on the reverse strand, counting down.
AAGAAAATTTTTTTTTCCAAGTAAAGACATTTCAGAAAATATATGCAAAAGGCCCTGTCTTTTATAATCACATCTAAGTAGAAGAGTAAGAAATCGCGGAATGCAGCCAGAAAAAAGCGATAGTAAAAATTTATTAATTTCACCTCGAGGCGATTTTTATATTCTGTAATTTCAGAGCCGTCAGTGATTTTTTTTTGTAAACGCCGAAGCCACCTTAAGGGGGTATTCTGCTTTGACGAACGAAAAAGTTGAGCAGTTTTGACAAATTTTCTCTCAGAAAAGTACTTCATGTGACGGCAGGTCCATCAAGCTAGCACCTCCACAATCGGAATTCCCCAATTTTTTTATATCAGAAATTTGGGCTTTTTTTGGGCTCTGGAAATCACTTAAAACCAATTTTCAAAATCACTCCTATGCCCAAAAGAACAACCCTCTTTCTAAAAAATAAGCCCTCCAGAAATTACAGTGTCCCAGAATTTTGGGTTTTGTTTGTGCTCTTCAAAAATGTCTGTATCGATTTTTGGGCTCCAACCCTTAACACTAAATCACACCTCTGCATAGCCATATGGAGACGACTTTGAATAAAATTAATCTTTTTGCAAACTTTAAGACCTAGGAAGAAAATCTCTGATTTTTGGGTTCTTCGAAAATGTCTCTATCGATTTTTGGGCTCAAACCCTTTAGATCAAAATGCACCCTTGCATGGCCATGTCGAGACGACTTTGACTAAGAAACATCGTTTTGTCAATTTTATGGTCAAGGAATACTCTCTGATTTTCGGGCTCTTCAAATATGTCCATATCGATTTTTTGGGCTCCAACCCTTACCATCAAAACTCACCCCTGCATGGCCATATAGAGACGACGTTGAAAAAAAATTAATCTTTTTGCAAACTTCAAGGCCTAGGAAGACTCTCTGATTTTTGAGCTCTTCAAAAATGTCCAAATCGATTTTTGGACTCCAACCCTTAACAGCAAAATGCACCCCTGCATGGTCATGTCGAGACGACTTTGACTAAAAAACATCTTTTTGTCAGAAATTTCCTCTGCCGCTTTAATTGCAATTTACTAAAATTTTTTTTCGTGTCATCCTGTGGTTTATATATTTTGATATTAAGGGTTGGAGCCCAAAAATCGATATTTTTAGTAAAAGTCGTCTCTGGATGCAGGGGTGCGATTTGGTGTTAAAGGTTGGAGCCCAAAAATCAATATGGACATTTTTGAAGAGCCCAAAAATCAGAGAGTCTTCCTAGGCCTTGAAGTTTGCAAAAAGATTAATTTTATTCAAAGTCGTCTCCATATGGCCATGCAGGGGTGTGATTTAGTGTTAAGGGTTGGAGCCCAAAAATTGATATAGGCATTTTTGAAGAGCACAAAAAAAGCCCAAAATTCTGGGACAGTTTATTTTTAATTTATTCAAATTTTTGTATTGGAGCCCAAAAAAAGCCCAAAATTCTGATATAAAAAAATTGGGGAATTCCGATTGTGGAGGTGCAAGCTTGATGGACCTTGTGACGGCGCATGGAAAATGTACGCAAAATATGGTGTGCAGAAATAAATGTTCCCGCATACCTAAGTATGGCAAAAAAAAAAATTAATCTTGCTGGTACAGGTGATTTGAATCCTCCAGGTGTTCTGAAACAAAAAATTCAAAGAGTTTCTTAATCTGCATGGGTGTCGCTATCGTCCGTACCTAAATTATTAATTAATATTGTAAATGACCAAAATTACGGCTTTTTTTGCAAATGCATTAAAATAAATACGTTTTTGCGCCATCATTGAGGCAAAAATATAAGTTGGAATTTAAATTTTACCATAATTGAAGTATGAACAATGGCCATGTTTGTGCTGAATATGCTCTTAAAATTTAAACCCAATTGATTAAGCCGTTTTTGAGAAAACACCTGTGCAAGCAATATATATCTTTATACACTGAGAAAACAGTTTTGTCAAAGCAACAAAAATATTTTGTTGGTATTTATGCAACAAAATTCTTTTGTCGTGCCAACAAAACATTTTGCTATATCAATCAAATTTTGTTTACTTAAACAAAATGTTTTGTTAGGGCAACAAAATGTTTTGTCAGGACAAAAAAAAAATTTTTTTGCATAAATTTTTTTGTCAATGTACTATAAACAATTTTTTTCTATTCTCCTAGAGCACACCTTTCAGTAAAAACGAAATTTTTGCCCTTGCATGAAGAAAATCAGTTTAAAAAATGCTTCAATTTCTTCATATTCGGGTACAAATTGTAAAGTTGACAATGCATGCATAAAAAATGTGTAAAATTTACAGTAAGTTTGGTACTTATTTTTACAACTTGAGTTGTTGGTAATATTTAGAAGAAGTTCAGTTCAATCAAGAGATTTTCGACACATTTCATCTACAATATATTCCAGTAAAATCTAGTAAACATGGGTTTTTTAGAATTTTATAGATTTTATTGTACTCTCTGTTATTTGAACTGAATTTCTTGTAAAACCTACTAAAATCGTGTAAGCTGAGATATTTGGAATTAGTTTCATTTAAAAAACTTACTATCACCAAAATTACCTACAACTGTAAAATCGATATTTTATGCATTAACCATATTTTTGTAGTTCAGATCAGTCTTTTTTCATTTAGGGTGATCTTACATCTACCCTAAGATAAAATTATTCTCAAAGCCAAAACTACGTGACGTAAGAGCGAAATAGGTTACGTTAATGACACATTAACCTTTCGAAGCACACAAAATTTTACTGTGCTGTGGCACGGCAATTTTTAAGGTTGTCTCCAGTAAAAAAGAGGCATATAAAAAGGACTTTTAACTCCACCAATCACTTTTGTAATTTTCTTAAATATTTTTCAACAGAGACTTTGTTTTTAATTTCAAATAAAACACACATTTTGGATGAAAGTTCTGTATTTCTTTATTGATGTATAATGTGGAAAGTTTACAATTTATGAATGATGAATAATATCGGAGAAATATCCACCACGACCATGTTTATAAACGTCGATCCTTTTGTCAAAATTTTCTATTACAGTTTTGCATCTTTGCGTTTCTATCTCACCAATTACGCGTCGCGGATGTTGGTTTTCGAGGCTTCAATGGATTGTGGATTATCTGCATAGACTTGACCTTTCAAATAGCCCCACAAGAAATTGTCTAACGGCGTTAAATCACACGATCTAGGTGGCGAATTGACTGCAGAATTGCGTGGAATTATTTTATTGGAAAATTTCTTTCGCAATAAATTGAATGATTCAGTGGCTGTGTAGCATGTGGCGCTGTCCTCTTGAAACCACATATCACTCACATCCATATCATCAATAATAGGCAAAAAAAAATTTGTCAACATGTCCCAAGTCCTAATAACGCAATCCATTGACAGTCACAGCATTTCCAGCATCATTTAAAAAAAAAATTATGCCTTAAAAGGTTTTAGACCCAAATCTTTACGTTGTTGGTATGTTATGTACCGAATAAGTAAAATCAAATTTATGAACCAAATTCTTAATAGCTGTCTCAGAAGGACGGTTATAGCTACCGAAAATATCCGAAATTTTGCGATATGTAGTTTTCACAGATAAACAATTTCCATAGTAGATTTCAATTATTTTTATGCAATTTCCGATTGAAATTGAAGACAGTATATTAAATTGTAGACCTCCTACTTGACATATCGCAAAAAACAGAACGACAAAACTGTCACCACATCCAAAATTGCCCCTATTAAAAAACAAAGTTCCTGTTCAAAAGTCCTGTACTTAAAACTAATAGAATCGTGGTTTATATTCTACTATAGACATGCTAATATAATTACAAATAAACAAATGAACGTTTTTTGTTTGTTTAAATTAAAATACTTTATAGAATACACAATATCAGTATGTATTAATACTTTGAGATGTAGATTTAATGTTGTTTTATAGAAAAATAACATTGTCGTATTTTGTATGATCTCTGGATAATTATAAGCTCTGACATTTCAAGAATAAATAAGTACAAATTTTATCTTCCAAATTCTAATTATGCAGAAATAGCAGATTCTATGTAGAGCATGAAGTATAAGAAGTAGAAAAGTAGCATTAAATATCATTAGAAGCCTTCGAAAAGTAACAAACAGGAAGTATAGTATCATATTAGGAGATAAAATTATCAAAATCGTTTCAAAATGTCTACCCGAATAGGAACAGCTCAAATAATTCATTGAAAATTGATAAATAAATGAGAATTATTTCATGCGCTTTTGCATTCAGTTTATTCTTCTGTCTTAAGAGCTTCTCGAGAAGCTCACAAATTAATAAAATGATGAATTATCACTTATGCTATTACTATTACTATTGAGATTATCCAATATTATTAATTTCTTTATGTCTTAATTTCTTAATGAGTAAGTTTCATATTAAATAAATGGGAAGGTTATGGATATTTTTAACTGATATTGGCTAGAAGTTTGATTACATGGAAGAGGAAAAGTTCGGTAAGCCGCGAAGTAAGTCAAACAAAATGAACGATAATTCTTGACATTAAAAAATAAGTGTATGATATAAAATCTCAAAGTAAGTTCGACATCGGTGTCTAAAGAATATTGCAAAGGCGCCATGGTGGCTGTTTCGTCAGCCAGTCGTTTCTTGGAAAACTTCCAAACCGACCCTAGTGACCCAACCTTTTGGCCGCACACCAACGCGTTCAGTTGCGTATGACCTGTACTCATTTAAACAAGCTACTTTTTTTCATGACGCATTAACTATAAATATGCTCCAACTTATTTTATCATCACTGACTATGTTTGCAATAATTCGTCTTTCTCAAAAATGTTCTCTGATTTTCCTGTGAGCTGTGTCTATTTTTTTCATCTTGAATAGCGATTCTACTTTTTTACATTTTCCTTCTATCCAGTTGTGTTGCGCTTTCCTGCATCTTCCTTGCATTTCGTTCCTAAGTCTCTTATATGAGGCGCTTAAAGCAAAAGAAAACTAAATATTGTTGTCATAGAAAAGTGAAACATAAAAACGGTTGCAGAAAAAGGAAGACAAATCTTCTTTAGCGGTAAAGCGAAACAAAATAAAGTTGGAGCAAAAGAGAGACAAGTTTTCTTCAGCAGTACAGAGAAACAAAATAAATTTGGAGGAAAAGAGTGACTCGGATGTCCTGCTTTAATATTGGAACAAAAGCGAGACAACCGAGTCACTCTTTTCCTCCAACTTGATTTTGTTTCTCTGTACTACAAAAAGAAAACTTGTCTCTCTTTTGCTCCAACTTTATTTTGTTTCGCTTTACCGCTAAAGAAGATTTGTCTTCCTTTTTCTGCAACCGTTTTTATGTTTCACTTTTCTATGACAACAATATTTACCTTTATTTTGTTCTAAGCGCCTCATATCACATTTTTCTAGGTTTCCTAGTTGCTCTTGTTTTTTTCCCTAATACTTCTTCTGGAATTTTTAGAATACTGTGTTTAGTATTTGTACATCTGTCATTGATACTACCTACTCCGCTATCTCCTATGTTAACGAGTTCATCCCTTACCGCTTTCTTAAAGAGTTTCCTTGTCCCTTTTTCCTGTAGTTTTCCAGTATTAAATTCATCTATCCTTGTCACCTTTTTTGTTGTCTTGAACTTGAGACTACATTTTGTAATGACTGGGATGTGGTCACTGCCTCTATCTGCGCCCGGATAGCTTTTGCAGTTTTTAACTTAGTTCCTAAATCTTTGCTTGACTAAAATGTAGTCTATCTGATATCTCCCTATATCGCCAGGCATTTTCCACGTATATATTCGTCTTTTGTGATTTTTGAAAAGTGTCCTTGCTATGACCAGCTTATCTTTCGCGCAGAATTCTACCAACCTGTCCCCGCTTTCATTTCGCTTGCCTAGACCATATTTTCCTCCAATACTTCCCTCTTTTCCTTCTTCTACTACCGCGTTCCAGTCCCTCATCAGAATAAGATTGTCCGTCAGTGTTCGCAGAACGTGGACGTAAACGGCCCCCACTATGGACGCTACCAGCTCATGGCTTCTTCCTCGCTCCACTACCATAGGTTGGTTGAATGAGGAAGACACAATGAGCTCGAAGCATCTATGGTGGGGGCCGTTTATGTCCACGTTCTGCAAACACTGTTGTCCGTTCCTTTAACTCATTTCAATACCTCTATCTCTTCATAAACGTGATCTGCTTCGTTTTCCTCGTATTTTGAGATTGGCATGTAGACTTGAATATAAGTGTTTCTACTGGTCTTGTTTCAATTCTTACCCAAATAATCCTATCACGATACTGTTTATAGTCTTTAGCCTTTATTTCCTTTTTGATAATGATCCCCCCCCCCCCACCCCCTCACTGCTGAGTTATTAAGCCTCTATTTCCTTGACACAAGATCATCTGCATGTGGCCACCTAACCTGTGACAACCTATCCGTTTCTCGTTTTAAGGTGGTTATATCGTGACTCAGTGAGTCATATAAGAGCGTAAAAAATATTCTTGATTTACATCGAATCTTTTGTGTTGTAAAATCCTAAAATTAATTAAGATTGACATTTGTGACCGTTCCGCGGTGTAAAAGAGAATAATAAATAAATTAATAAAAAGATATCTCTTAACGGTTTGCGTATTCACGACCATATGACTTTCGAAAGAAGCAATGTGGCAACGTCGCACTCTTTCCACTCCTCTATTCCACCATGTTCAAGTACACATGTATAGAAATCTACCCTACTTTACGGTTGTTGTTGTTGTTTGATTATTTAAATTTACAGCAAATTTCAGTGTTTTTTGATTTCTCGAACATTAGATAACTTATTTCAAATTCTCTTGTGTATACGTGTACGCTCGAGCATGCGTTGCGACGTTGCCACGTGCTCACTGCTGTCTTCTTCGATTATGGCTGCCTATAAAAGTCGGCAGAGTTATAATCTTTGGAAAGACAATACAGACTTATTGTACGGTAAAAAATTTTTTCAAAAAGACGAATTTTTCAAGGTTTGCGGCAAATTTGTGTAGTTTTTTGAATACGTAGCATGGATTTTGTAAGTATAATGCTCATTTGAAACTTGGGTTCACTTGTCATTGACATTGACGGTATAGTAATTCATGACCATACGGTGAAACTTCAAGTAATTATTTCTCTATAACTAGACGGTCAAGCAACCTAAAACTTTGCAGGTGTATTCTAAAATAATTAAAGAAGCTACAATACAAATTTCAGATTTTTAGCATGGATTTCGTTTCATGATAAAACCACCTTAAGTTTTCTAATTTACCTATGCCTAGGAGACTCCTGACATTCCACTCTGCTGCACGCAAAGTACAGCCCTTTTTCCTATTGCACTTATCAATAACCGCCTCCAGAGTGGCTCCTACCCGGAGATTCGAACGGAGAGTCAATTTACCTCCGGTAAGAAGCTTAAAGGCGATAAAATTTCCAAGCACACCTCATTTCAAACTAATTTTTCTTAGTTAGATAGTGCTGTCCTATTATCCCAGCCTACCTTGTAAGCTTCAGAAAAATTGATATTTGCGTATTTTAATCAATACACTAAAAATGAATTGATTATTCATTTTACTGAACTTACACGACAAATTATCAACAAAATCAAGGAATTTCACTGCAGTCAATCATGAGGTTTTCACTGGTTTTCGCAAGAAATTACCGAAGTATATATAAATTTTAAATACGAACTTATAAGAGCAAATTTTAGTTCAGAAGGAATATAAGTTTTGAAAATGATTTGATTTGGAGGAAAATAATATTTTATAAGTAAAAGTTAAGAAATTAAATATTCAGGTTCGGGTCTTAAGTAGAAAATCACTGAAAATTCTACGGCGCCCAAACTTCTCTCGACGGCCCTGTCACATCAATAAACTGCTACTGATCTAAAACATTGAGTGTAGATTCCCGCAGTAGGATTGTAAGACACTGGACTATTACGCTGGAGACCCGAGTTCAATTCCCAGTAATAGTAAATTATGTGCCTAGGCGCATAATGAGGGTTATTACGCGACGAGCGACACTGCTCGCAGGAGATCAAAGCCGAGACAAAGCCGAGGCGCGATTAGTCCTGCGAGCATTTTAAGCGAGTCTCGTAATTACCCGAATTGTGTGCATTGGCACATATTCTATTTTATAGTATGTGACTTCGGTGCGTATACGAGATTTTATGCGTACACTCGAATCTAATCTACTATTCATTATGATTCTCGTCCATTGCACTTGATATTTCGCGACTAGTTCCGGCCATTTTGATTTTCTCGATCTTGTGTAGTAGTAGCGTATTGTAATAGAGCATGCGCAGTTCAAATGTATAAGGCTTTGTCAGTACGGTGCCAACGCTATACAAAGAAGAAGAAGAAGAAGATGCGTATGCGCAGTTCAATTTTTACACTACATTCCTCTGTATCGTAATACACAACGTTACGCTACTCTTAACTATAGCGTAAAAACGAGTTTACGCGCCGGAGGCACATAAAAATGTATAACTGCGTATATATTTATACATGTATGTGACTTTGTAACAAGTTATTTATTAAAAATATTCATGAAACTAATTTTAATTAACTGGACAAAATAAAATTAATCAACTGGGGTTCAGTCAGGGGAAATAGGGGAGTTTTGAGTTTGGCGGGTATTGCCTAGGCTGAGTCCCACACAATGTGCGTAAATGCATTCTTCTTCTCCCCTGATAAAAAAAAACTGGGTCACATCCATAGGGGCTGGGCTATTTGCCTGGAGCCCAACCTGGCCCCACTATTTTTTTCCACGCGGGCTACCACTCTGAAGTTGGAAATTTGTACGAAAAGCGAAGAATAATCAGGGGCGAAATTTGTACCCGGGTAGAAACACATTACTTCTCCTTTCAAGAACTTCATTAATTAACTAAAGAGACTTCTCACCCCTTTTTCCTTATCTTGTTCCGAAGTGGCAAAAGTTTCGAAATGTCAGCCTTATTCGCGGACTCGATATCCTATCAATTCTTCTTATGATGGCGTCCAAGTTTTTCCGATCATTACCACCCCTGTATCATAGTTTCGATCGCATTTCACTGGCCCATAGTATCGGTAATGAACTATCCATTGTGACTCTTGCACTATGAAAGAGAAAGCGAAACAATGATTCGTAAAGGAAGAAGAGTCCATTAACAGGAGTCATTTCCATGAGTCATTCTTTGAAAAAAAATTCTTTGTCACCCTTTTTTTTCTCTTCTATACCCCGTGCGTTTTCTTCTATCTTCTCTGACTTCTACCTCCTCTTCTTGTTTTCACAAACCTTTCGAGCTGGCGCTAAAATATCGACACATGTGGATGGCTCCTCCATCCATATAATATTTTACTCGAGATGTTGATGGCGTGGTGACGCATGAACTCCAAAGGAAAGTAAAAGTAAGAAAAAAGTTCAGTACTGTATATAAAGAAACTTAGCTATTTGCAGAAAAGTATTTTTTATGCTTTTTCCTCAGTGATGTTTTTACATTAAACTTATAAACTTTGAAATTGAAACCTTTACTATTGAAGCTTATAATACAAGGAAAAAAAGGAAAATTAATTTTGCTTTCAAGAACAGCAATATTATTATTGAAGGGTTAATTTGAAAGAGAAAAGATTATTTTTCATGAAAAAAATTTGAAACACAAAAAAATAATTTTATTAAAGAATTTTATTTTTGCCCAAACTTATTTTCTTATCGCTTCGAGCCAAATTTAAAAAAATGATATGATTCTAATAAATCACAGTTCATTTTTTTAGGAAAAAGATTCTCTACAACTTGACCGTTTCCCATTTTTGAAAATGAATTCTTTGATGGCTGAAATTATAAAAAAATCATTTTTCAAAACAAATTTTTATAAACAAATTGCTGTATTTGATAATAATTAATTCAATTTTAAAAGTAGGAAACGGTCATGTTGTAGAGAATCTTTTCCCTAAAAAAATGAACCGTGATTTATTAGAATCATATCATTTTCAAAAATTTGGCTCGAAGCGATAAGAAAATAAGTTTAGGCAAAAATAAAATTTATTAATAAAATTATTTTTTTGTATTTCAAATTTGTTTCATATAAAATAATCTTTTCTCTTCCAACATAGCCCTTCAATAATATGTTAAGTTATTATTTTCGTTTTTTAACTGTTCGTGGCCTATTTAAGCAAAAAATGCAATTTTCCGCTAAATTTTCCGCCATTTTTTAGGTGAAAAACTACTTTAATATGAAAATGGAAAAATTAATATAACGATGGAGGGGGGGGGGGGGGTTATTTTATACCAAGAAAGTATGTTCCAAGTTTGAAAAGAATCGGTCGAGTAGTTTTTGCAGGATCGTGTTCACCGCACAACGTACTTTTCAAACGACGTTTTGGAAAATGCTCTGTCAACGGCTTATTTTTCAATCTTTAATTACGAAAATTTAACTAAATATTCTTCAGATGATGCTTTATAATTTTAAAAAAGTTTGAATAAATTTGTTTAAGCTGTATCTCCGTAAAAAATCAGCGAAAAAAGTGTTTTTCGTTTCAAATTATCCCTTACTCCCCCCTTAAAAGATACAAAATCGTAGTTACAACAAAAGTTTACCTAATTTACTGAACAATTCTGTAAAATGAAATCAGTATTGTCAATGAAAAAATTCGAATCATTTCTATAGAATAACCTGATTCGGTGTCACCGTTTGTGAAAGAAGTTAGTACTGAATATATAAATTTCGGAGTCCCTATTTTGATATTGCCCACAAAGATTGGAATTTTCTATGTACATAATGTATAATATTAATTTTTTTTCATCAGAGCAAATTGCTGAACTACTCTCCAAATCCAATTTTTCAATGTTCCTAGGCTTAATTCGTAAAATTTGTAAAACTATAGTAAGTTTCACATTTTTTGGTACTTTTTCTTGAACCATTTCGTGAAAATGATTAAAGTTTCATCAACGAAACTCTCTTCAGAAGTAACAGAACTTTCAATAAGTATTGAAATAGTATATTTCGTATCAAGTGCGGAAAGACGTATTTTATCGTAAGAGCGAGTCGTGACTCCTTCGCGCGTTAAAATACGTTCCGCACGTGATACAAACGATATTTTTTCATCGCTATATACCGAAAGTTACCCGAGTCGGTGTCATTTTGCGTGCAAAAAGTTGATTTTCCCGCACTAATGCGAGAAAATCAACTTTATGCACTCTCTAAATCTGAATCAGTCAATATCTACTGATTATCAATGAAATTTGACTGATTCAAATAGCTAAAAAGAGGTTACTGTCAATCAGTCAAATTTAACTGATTAATTCAGTGAAAATTAACTGATTTAACAGTGAAATATATTTTTTTAACTGAATCGATCAGTGAAAATTAACTAATTTAACAGTGAAAAATATTTTTTCACTGGTAAATCAGTGAAAAGGCAAATCACTGATTTAATTAGTGAAAATGTGACTGATTCATATTTAAAGAGCACGCTAAACGACACAGACAAGGCTAACTTTCGGTGTAAGGCGGACAAAAAACAGTTTTTGATTAAGTATAAAGCATTAAATAGTTTTGTAAAATTTGAAGATCTTTTTTTCCACAATTGATAACGAAATTGCAAACTTTTATAGATGAATGAAGAGAGGAAAAGAAGTATTACATTAACATATATGAGCGTTTCCGACATCAACGGAATGTGACATGACAGTAAAAATTTACCAGATTACATCCAGTGGTTTAGGAATTATCCACATCATTATAAAAGAAGCTTATCTCCCTTTTTTAAAAAGAACTCAAAGTTTCACTCTTTGTTCATTAAATCTCTTCGTTAGCAGCGTAATTATTGTTCTTTGAAGATATATGTATGACGAAATTTAATGACACAAAGCCGATTGTTGATCTGGGCTTTTTTTTCACCACTGATAAATCGTGTTAAAGTTAGTTTGTATGTATTGATACTGACGATAATGATGTCGCGTTTAGACATGAAGCACTCAAGCAGCAGAAACAGCTGGTGCATTGATGGCCTGGCTAATTAGCATCTCGAGAGAATCGAGACGGGTCGATCGTTACCGCGTGTTCTCAACTGCGGTGTTATTGACCGAGCTTTTAAACAAGATAATTTTGGTACCTGATTTTATTATCTGTTATTTACGTTTGAATAACCCGCATCAGTTACAATATTCAGTTAATATTGTGATCAAAATGTAATTATTATTATTATTATTTAAGTTAATAATTTCAAAAATGTTTATACCTTCCCGTGTGGAAATTATTCTCGGCAGACATTATTCTTGCTAGGAACAGTACTGGTTAGAATGACATATAATCTATTTTCAAATGGTCATGACCATAACTTTTCTTGTTTATAAAATATCTTGCTAAAAATTCGGCAAATGTATAGAAGATAATGAGGAACGTCTGTTAACTTCATTTTAGTAAAAATTCTTCAATTTTTTTAATTTTAAGTATAAAAGGGACTGAATTGGTTACGTGACCTGGATGGCCCAAGGCCTTGTGGAGATCTTTCGAAAATTACTAAAAAATTGTCAGGTTTTGTGTATCTATTACCATTTTCTGCAGGTTTAGATATTTTAAAAACTTTAATCTTTAAAATTTAAATGATAATTTTTTATAGTAAGATTTTCTGAATGTAAAAATATTGATTAAAAAAAAAAACAATCTTAACTTTGTCAAAGTTTATAGCAATTTTCATTACAACCCAATTTCAAATTTTTATTGATTTTATAAATATTAATACTTTGACACGGTGAAAAATGAATTTCATATTAACCTATTCCAATATTTGTGATAGTAAAGCTGAATGTTCAGAAATTAGAGTTCAATATCTAGATATTACAACTGAATATATAAGATGCTTGTCACATAGTTGAATATCTATTTTTCTTCGCGTACAGACAAATTTTTACATAATGACATATTTTTTCTTAAATTAAAGCTCAGTTTAGTTGAAATTTTGAACGCGGGTATTTTTGGGTGTAAATGGCCAATTATTAAATGAATATAATGACCAAATTCTAAAAATGTGTCAAGCATCTTATATATTCAGTTGTAATATCTAGATATTGAACTCTAATATCTGAACATTCAGCTTTACTATCACAAATGTTGGAATGTTGTTTCTCTTACAAAATGGGGCGATTTCGCAGTTTTCGTCCTCATTTCCACGTATAATATTTAATTTAAATATGGAAACATATATTTTAATCTCAAAGTACAATACAGTTAATCTTTTAAATTCTAGTGCCCTGGAATTTGAACGGCACCATCATCAGAAGTGAAACGACGACGGATAAACATCCGTCGTTGAGAGACGATGGCGACCGCGAATTTTCCACCAAACTTCCCCAACGTCAGTGTAGTGGAAAATTGGTGAGTAGGATAAAGAAACTATATATTTTTTATTATGTATTTTTACATTCTCATCATGGATGAGAAGGTATTGGTTTTTTTTATTTGTGGCTGACAGGAAAGTGTATATTTACTGTGAGTTTAAGTAGTTTACTAAATTATTAAAGTTTAGCTTTGTTGAAATCCAGGTTTATGGCAAATTGAATTTGCGTTTGAAACAGTGATTATGAGTAAATTTATGGTTTACGTGGAATAATCCACTTATTCGGAATTAATATACAAGTCTAAGCCAAATACATCGCCGAGTTAATAATAATGACGTTTGACTCCTACTAAATTTTCCTCAAATCATAACAAGCAATAATATCTTATTAGTCCAATCAACAGGGAATTTGTTATGAATGATTTAGGACATTATTTATTTCAGAAAACGGACTGCGCCATCAGAAGAAAGGTTGGTCAATAAACTTTGCAACATTTTAGCGAAAAACCAAGATTGACGTTCTGTTGTGCTTGATTTATATTTTTAAAAGCCGTTTTCAAAATGAAAATCGGACCACCTCTGCGGCAAGCAGACATTTTGCAATTAACGCATTAAATAAATTAAAGTGTCAATAGCGCGAAAACGTATTATATCTTAAAGTGTCCGTTTTTATACAGTTGAAGAGCATAAAGTCTGCTACTTTTCCACCAAACCTCAACCTAAAATGTTAAAAATTAACTGAGATACTAATTTGTTTAACAAAAGCTAAATTTCCCGGTTTTTCCAAATTTTCTTCGCTTTTAATTATCCAATAAGATCAAACGATGGCTCATTTTATTCGCAATTCAACGGTCTACAACTTTCCAATTGATGTCATTAAGATTGGATAATTACCTTTAATGTTATAACCAAAAAACTAAAAAAAGTGCGATTTTTTGGTCTTAAATGTTAATAAAAAATTTATAAATCAAATTTCGTTGACCAAAACATGACACAATTACTCCATGACCAACCTTTCTTCTGATGGCGCAGTCCGTTTCCTGAAATAAATAATGTCCTAACAAATTCCCTGTTGCTTGGACTATATGAAGCGACTTGCCATTGGAACTTTATATTAGCATAACGCACTCATCCAGGAGTATAAATAGTAATTAAAGCATAATTATAAAGAAACAAGTAAAAAATTTTACTTGAAATAAGTTAATTTATTTTTTTGAATGGAGCCAACTAATTAGACATGCACAAGGTTTTATGTGAGAAATTACTATTCAAAATTTCATAAAATCTCGAGATTTTGAGACTCAATTAGTGAGAAAAATAGTTTTTATGACGGTGCCTGTCTGTCTGCCGTCGTCGTCGCCTGTAAGCACGATAACTTTCGATTCGGATTGGATCGCGCTTTGGTGCACTTCTTGAGGGCCCAAAAAGAAAGGACGAGTTTCTTAACCAGCCATTTTTGACCAATGGTTCTGATTTTATCCATAAAAAATGTTTTTCTAGAAATCAAAAATACAATTTTCCCGTCAAAATATACGAGATACAAACAAAATGTTGGGAAAAAATTGTTCATATAGAGAAAATAAAAAAATTTACTTTTGACCATTTTTTGATCGGACACGTAGTTTTCCGTTTTAGTCGTAGAAAACGTTTCTAATAATCAAAAGTTTAATTTTCCTGACAAAATATATGAGATACGGAAAAAATGTTGAGAAAAAAAATTGTTTATTCCAGAATGATCTACAAATTCGGTTGTGACCATTTTTTCATAGGAGTTATATTTTTTGTTTATCAATAAAAAATTTTATTAAAAATACACGGAGAAACTTTTTATAGCAATCAATGTTTTATTACATTCTCATTATAAATGAGAAGGTATTAGGTTTATGTGAAAAATCACTTTCGGAATTTTCACGAAATCTTTACGTTTTGAGACCCCTGAGCCAGAAAAAACGGTTTTTACGAAAGTGTATGTCTTTCTGTCTGTAGGTCGTATACTCGATAACTTTTGATAGAATTATAGGATTAAATTGAGCTTTGGGATATTTTATCGGAGTCGAAAAAGTAAAGACAAATTCGTTAACCAACCACATCCGACCAACGTTGTTAAAATAATAGCATTTTTCGTGTTTTTGAAAAAATCAAAAATTCCAATACTGGTTTTTGATAGTGCTCATAAGTCTCTACTACACGGAGAAAAATGGAGGGTCAGCCTGGATATCTAGAGGGTCAGGTCGACCAAATATGATGATCGACTATAGGACAGCCTACTAGATAATCAAACTGATCATCTGTAGAGGATCAGAAAAAAATAATCGATTTGATAATTGTAGAAGGTCGATTTGATCATCCTTGAGGGTCGAAATAAAAATTTAAAACAAAATATTCAACTTGATCATCCCAGAGGATCGATTTGATTATCTTGATAGTGTGACTGTTTCTCTGTGGTAATGAAGCTGATCATAATTCGAGAGTATCCCTGATTATGTCCATAAAATTATAGAAGGACTATTTGATAATCTAGAGGGTCGGTCTGACTCTCAAAATTTTGAACCTCTAACTTCGACCCTCCGTTTTTCTCCGTGTAATTATCCTAATAAGACTTTTCGATTAAACCAAAATTAGAAATGTTACAGGATGTTAAAACTTGAAAAAAGTCAATATCTAAATTCCATTTTTCAGTTAAATTTAACGAAATACGAAAAAAAAGTTATGATAAAAAATTGTTTACTACATAAAAATCTACAAGTTTGAATCGCAACATTTTTTCATAAGATGTATATTTTTCATTTTAATTCAAAAAAATACTCTTGAAAATCCAAAATACAATTTTTTAACAAAAATATGTGAAATACGAAAAAAATGTAAGTTTTCAATATTGTTCATTTCAATAAGATCTACAAATTTTGTCTGACATAGTTTCTGATAAAACGTATATTTTTCATTTTAATTTCAAAAAATACCATTAAAATTTAAAAATTCTATTAAATATTTAAACAAAATATCTTACATACGAAAAAAACGTTAAGATGGAAAATTATTTGTCAAAATGAGGTCTACATGTTCTCAGTAGGATATTTTTTGAGAAAATATATATTTTATGTTTTAATTTTAAATATTAAAAATAGAAAATTCTATTTTTTAACCAAAATGTGTTAAATACAAAATAAATGTTAAAGTAAATAATCGTTTGCTCAAAAACAGTCTTCGAATTTTTTTCGTTTTTTAGATATTTGGAGGAAAATAGATTTTTGTTAATCATGTAAATTATTAGAAAGTTACAGAAATGTATACAGAAAATCGAGCGCAAAGCGCGAGTGTCATGATGAGAGTGTGTTCCTCAAGGCTAATACTGCCTTAAGTAGATTGAATTCTTTTATCTAAATTTTAGTATTTCGCTACGACAAATTCACAATATGACATTTTTTTCCCAAAATTGAAACATAGTTTAGCAAAAATTGTAAACTTGTGTTTCTCCGTGTACTTCGGAGCGCGACGACCGAATCGCGTCCACTAGTTTTTGAATGCAAGTGTGTGTGATGAAAATGCTGAGTATTTCATTTTAGTATAATGTAAATCAGTTTTCCCAAATGAGGATATTAATCAGCCTCGAGCATAACAAAATTGATAATTTTCCATAAAATTAATAAAAATGTGAATAAAGACTTGAAATTAAAGTCACACGAATGACGTTAATTACTCGTAATGAATGAAGAGGCTTTTCATTAACTGAGACGCACCTGAGCCCTAGAGTTCAGAATGAGCAGAATAATAAATGACTACGTCATCCTTATCATTATAACGTAAGTCAAGGGGGATATACATTAGATCTTTCTTCTTGTATTTCCATCAATCTTCATTTTCTTCCGCCTTGAATGTAGATTCCTGTCTTTACAAAACCGAACATTGTTGGAAAAATCAACTTCATATTGTAATTCAAAATTTAGTGTCTGCAAATAAATCAAATTCAAATTATTTACGTATGAATAAACTTAATAAATCAGTATTTAATTGTGTATGGATTAGTGTCTGTAATAAGGGTGCTCAATAATCAATAACTAAAATAGCTCTTTTATTTATGTCTGTTTGGTATAAAAATCCGTTTTAGTCGTTAGTATTTGAATAACCTTAAGGACTATAATTCCAATCACCAACGGCACTTCACGGTAAAAAAATTCTGTTTTGTAATTTCACAATACTATATGATCGAAGTTTATCACCAAAACGTAATGTACTTTTACAACACATGATTTATTGTGATTCCGAAAAATTACTTTACAAGTACTGCAATTCTACTACTTTACAATACCACAATACTACAATTATAAAAAAATGTAATTTTACGTTACATTTTGGTAAACAAATTCAATCAAAGTATTGTAAAATCACGCTCCGGTGGATCGATGGCAATGTTGGGTAAGTTCCTCTGTAAATAGTAACTCGTTACAGTTATAGTATGTTACTTTACAAAAAAAAGTAACTTGTTACAGTTAAAGTTACTGGTGAAAGTAACTTAAGTTACTTTAAAAGTTACTTTTCATATATATATACACCCCCCCCCCCCCCCCTCAAATTAATTTTTCAATCCGGAAATATTGAAATAAAATGATTTTTTTTAAAACCAGCACGCAAGTGCGATATTGATAATCTTTTGTTTTCTCGCCGCGCGCAATTTTTTAAATTCTCATCCTTTGTATAAAAGCAATCAAAAGAAAGATATACAAAAGAAATATAAAGTAATGAAAAAGTAATTGAATAAAAAATTACCAGTTACAATTACAAAATAGTAACTAAGTTACGTGTTACGATTACTTTTTTCGAAAAGTAACGAAGTTACTGAAAAAGTTATAAGTACCGTAACTTTTGAAGTAACTTCGTCACTTTTAACGAGTCACTACCCAACACTGATCGAAGATCTTAAACAAAATGAGAGAAAATCTGCCAGGCTTCCTTCAGGGGCGCGGGCTCATTATTATCGCGCGCTTTGCGTTTGGTATTGTGTCCTTCGCGGGAACTCAAGTTTATTGTTTATTATTTATTACCGTAACTTATGCAAATTTTGCAATTTCTTGATGCGAATTCACTATTCTTATATGATACGAGAAAACAGTTATGGTTCAAAATTGTTTACTGCTAAAAGATCTACAAATTTGAATCCTAATATTTCTTTATAGGGTATATTTTTCTTTTTAATTCAAAAAATTACCATTGAAAATCTAAAATTCAATTTTTTAACTTAGAAATTTGAAAGACGAAAAAACTCGGGAATGCAAAATTTTAATAAAACCAAAAATTCAATTTTTAAAGTAAAATATGTGATACAAAATAAACCTTGAAATAAAAAGTCGTTTGATTAAAAAAAGTGTAAGATTGTTTTTCTTTATTGAGATATTTGAAATAAAATAAATTATTTTAATCATGTAATTAATTAGAAAGTTATAGAAATATATACATAAAATCGAGCGCGAAGCGCGAGTATCATGATTGAGAATGTGTTCCATAAGGCCATGGACCATGCAGGTCACGTGACCAATCCAATCGCTGGCTATCGATTATTTCCTCCATATCTGAGTAAAAATCTAGTGATTATAAGTGAAAATTTGACTCATTCAGATTTAGAGAGTATGAAAGAAATAGGGGAAAATTACTTATTTTTATGAAAAATGTTTTATATCATTATAAATATTCAAGATATTACAGACCTGTCTCAGTAATTTTTGATTTATTTTCCAAAATTTCAAGACGAAATTTCATTCTCCGTGAAAATGTAGTTCCTTATTATCTTCTGGTACATTTACCAAATTTTGAGCAAGATATGTTATAAATAAAAAAAGTTATCTTACATGGTTGGATTAAAATATTTGCAATCAAAAACAAATTTAGTAACTTTGAGAAAATGTAATTTACTTTTTCAATATATTACAATATATAAGTTGTTTATTTTTCCAAAAAGTAGTTTTCAAAAATACCAAAAATGCTCTAATATTCGAAATTTTGGTCAGATATGACTGGTGAACGAGCCTGTTTTTCTTTTTGGATTTAGGGAATCATGAAACGTCGAAATTTGTTGAAAGAAGTGAATGTCAAATTTTACACAAGTCTAATACCTTCTCATATGTGATGAGAACGTAAAAAAAATAATAGTTGCAAATGTAAGTCGTATTTTACCCTAACATATTTCTCTAAGAATAATAATGGTCCCAGATACTATTTAACGAGCTCGATTTCTTAAAAGACGGTGTCCAGGGGCCATTTCCGGTCTCGTATTCTCGAATGGACCCTCGCAAAGGGCTCGAATAATTAAATGGCGTAGAAAACGTAACAATACCATTGTTGCCAGTTGAGAAACGGAGGTAGGCCTTCTGTAAAGAACGAGTAGAAAAAGCACCGAATAAAGGAAAAGTAGGTCTCTCACTTTGCAGCTTTGATTAAAGTTCTTTCAAGAGAATGGCTTTAGGAACCCATGTGTGTGACAGTGTGACGCAAAAATCTCCAGTTTTCCTCAATCTATATCGTTTTTTTCTTTACACCTTTGCGGTGTTGTAAAATGCACTCTTAATGTTTGTCGTGGGGCAAGTATTTTTTTAAAAATTCTTTCTTTCAAAAAGGATTTCAGCATTCTTTTGTGAGAAAGCTGGAAAAGACTGTTCATTAATTTATTTTTTCTTTTTCATGGTTTTTAGCCAATCGATGCGAATAATTTTTTTTTATTAAAATAAATATTGTGTGTGTTACGTAACGGCTGCGTAATGCTATTATATAAAAAAAAGAAAGAGAAAGAAAAATATTACATAATATGAATATGCTAAGTCTAGATATATATTTAGATGCATATATATATATATATATATATAACTAATATGCAATCTAAAATTAATTAATATCATCTGTAATCTCTACACTGTTAGAAATTTCTACCGTGATTTACCAAAACACGTTACTGGAGTTATATTCAGTTACAGTTTCGTAAAATTAGGGCAGAATCTCAGAAAATTCAGTTACTTTTTAGTAAATTTAAGGGGATTCGACAACTTTGATATTTTTGTTTTTGAGTTTAGACCTTCCAAATAATTTTTTGTATGTTTTGTACTCTCTAAATTTGAATCAGTCAAAATCTACTGATTATTTCAGTGAAAATTGACTGATTTTACAGTGACAAATATTTTTTTCACTGATTCGATCAGTGAAAATTAACCAATTTAACAGTGAAAACTATTTTTTCACTGGTAAATCGGTGAAAAGGCAAATTACTGATTCAATCAGTGAAAATTTGACTGATTAAGATTTAGAGAGTACCTTTATTTAGAAAGGTTTTGGAGGTTTTTAAAAATTCCAGCACCTTTATGTATTTTTTAACTACAAATTTTGAGTTTTTTGGGCATTTTTTGACATTTTTTGACTTTGAAAAACTTTTTGGTTTTATTTTATTCAAAAATATGTTGCAACAAACACGAAAAATCACAACTTGCGGAAAACAAAGTTTAAAGTAAAGTTTTGTTCATTTCTTTGGCATAGGGTCCGTTTCTTCTTATTTTCTTTTATTAAAATTATTATTATTAGATTTAAAAATGCGCAAAAAAGAAAAGAAAGAAAAATAGACATGTTATCAACCATGTGACTTTGAAATTTAAAAATGGCACTTTCACTATAAAGCTAGAATATCTAACAGTTCTGACCATTTTCAGAACTAGTTAAATTTAATAATAATTCAAATGTGATACTTAATATCACGAATATTTAAATTGCATTTTTATTAATTTTTAAAGATAAATTTAATATCATTTTTCAAAACATCTCAAAATAAATCTGTATGCGAAAATAAACAACTTTCGATTTTTTTAAATATTGTGTAAAATTACATATACAGATATTATAATATTTTATGTTTATGTAACGCCTTGCTTGCAAATTCAGTGTTAAATGGATTGTCCGTGAAGCTTATATTCAAAATCGGTTTCTTGAAAAATAAACGCCTTCGTCCACTCGTGAAAATCATCATAAACGTCTCGAATTTCTTAACTATATACAGGACAATAGTCTTCTTCAAGGAGGAAAAGAACCTCTCAGGATTGCTTATAAGAAAAAAAATTTCGGTCAGCAAAGCCACATGTCCCTAGTCAGTTTTTAAAACAGTTCAGATCATTCTGTGAGAGACGCCGGTAATAAAGTCTTCACGAAAAGGTTTCATAAATGTCAAACTTGTTCGCGTTTTGCCATTGAGAACCAATTTGGCATCTTTCTTTAATAATAAACATTTTTTGAAAGAAATTCCGCTCGGTTCGTGTACAAAATCTTTATACTTTTTCATTTTATCCGGTTTTTATTCATAGTGAACTTCCAATTTTTTTTCAATTCGTGATGCTGCATACTGGACTACTTCATTTTGAATTGCAAGCTATGAGATAAATTTTTAATTTCTATGTTAATTATTTTTTTTAATTATCTTCTATATTCTAATCCTTTACTGAAATTTTGAATGAATCTTTAAATTTATGGCACTGAAGAGGGCCCCCATATGTGGCCGAAACGTTTGCCTTTCTTTCTTTTCTTTTTTGCGCATTTTTAAATCTAATAATAATAATTTTAATCAAAGAAAATAAGAAGAAACTGACCCTATGCCAAAGAAATGAACAAAACTTTTATGAATATGGGTCAATACAGTAATAGACATGTTATCAACCATGTGACTTTGAAATTTAAAGTAAAGTCTTGTATTGAAGCCTTAATACTCACTTGGTCCAAGCAACAGGGAATTTGCTATGACATTATTTATTTCAGAAAACTGACTTCGCCATCAGAAGAAAGGTTGGTCATAGAGTAATTGTATCATTTTTTGGACAACGAAATATGATTTATAAATTTTTTATCAACATTTAAGACCAAAAAATAGCACTTTTTAGTTTTTTGTTTATAACATTAAAGGCAATTATACAATCTCAATGAAATTAACTGAAAAGTTGTAGACAATTGAATTGCCAACAAAATGAACCATCGCTCGATCTGATTGGATAATTAGCAGCGCAGAAAATTCGGAAAAACCGAGAAATTTAGCTTTTGTTAAACAAATTAATATCTCAGTTAATTTTTAACTTTTTGAGTTGAGGTTTGGTGGAAAAGTAGCAGACTTTATGCTCTTCAAATGTATAAAAAACGGACACTTTAAGATAATAGGTTTCCGCGCTATTGACACTTTAATTTACTCAATGCGTTAATTGTAAAATATCTGCTTGCCGCAGAGGTGGTTCGATTTTTATTTTGAAAACGGTCTTTAATAGTATATTACGTGCCTAGGCACACAATGAGGGTTATTGCGTGACGAGCGACAATGCTCGCAGGAGATCGAATCATCGAAGCCAATGCGTAGCCGAGATGTAGCCGAGACGAAGCCGAGACAAAGCCGAGACGAAGCCGAGGCGTGATCAGTCCTGCGAGCATTGTCGCGAGTCTCGCAATTTCCCGAATTGTGTGCATTGGCACGTATTATCTCAAAGTGTCCGTTTTTTCATACATTTGAAGAGCATTAAGTCTGCTACTTTTCCACCAAACCTCAACCTAAAAAGTTAAAAATTAACTGAGATATTAATTTGTTTAACAAAAGCTAAATTTCTCTGTTTTTTCGAATTTTCTGCGCTGCTAATTATCCAATCAGATCGAGCGACGGTTCATTTTATTGGCAATTC
This sequence comes from Diplolepis rosae, assembly GCA_030998225.1. NCBI lineage: Eukaryota > Metazoa > Arthropoda > Insecta > Hymenoptera > Diplolepididae > Diplolepis > Diplolepis rosae. The sequence goes on along the minus strand of JAPYXD010000723.1, from coordinate 18,241,668 downwards.
AATTGTCTACAACTTTTCAATTGATTTAATTGAGATTGGATAATTGTCTTTAATTTTATAAACAAAAAACTAAAAAAAGTACGATTTTTTGGTCTTAAATGTTGATAAAAAATTTATAAATCATATATCGTTGTCCAAAAAATGACACAATTACTCTATGACCAACCTTTCTTCTGATGACGCAGTCCGTTTTCTGAAATAAATAATGTCATAAATCATTCATAATAAATGCCCTGTTGCTTGGACTAACTATCAAAAATCATATATGTATACACATAAAGGCAATATATATATTTTCTTTTATAGGGATATCTGTCATATACTATTTTCCATATAATTCAGAAATATTAGTAAATAAATAAACAAACTAATGTGTGTAAAAAGCTAATTTTCGCTAAAAACGTAGTGAATCGTAGTAACTTTTAAATTTATTTATTTTTCTTAGAAAAAAATCAGATTGCCCTGAAAATTTACTCACATACTTACCCAGAAAAGTATAGAGAATAAAAAAATAACGTTTTTTGAAAATGTCAAAAAAATTAAAACTATAAATCAGTTAAAGGTGGCGGATCCTCTTAAGGTAGTTTTTATCCACGAAAATTAGACCTCAGGCAAAAATAGATAATTTTGCTTTCAAGAGTAGAGACATTATTATTGAAAGGCTAATTTGAAAGGGAATAAATTATTTTCCAAAATAAAATTTGTAACACAGAAAAATGATTTGATTAATAAATTTTATTTGTGTCCCAACTTTTTTTCTTATCGCTTCTTTCCAATTTTAAAAAAATTATGCGATTCTAATAAATCACGAATCATTTTTTCAGGAAAAATAATCTTCACAACTTTACCGTTCTCGATTTTTGGAAATAAATTCTTTAGTGTTTGAAACCATTAAAAGGAAATTTTCCAAGACGTAATTTTTATAAACAAACTGCAGAATTTGATAATCTCTTTTACCTGAGGCCTAATTTTTGTGGATGAACTACCTTAAGAAACAATTTCCTCATTTTCAGTTACAAAGTGTTTAATACTCTGATACTTGTACCTGGAGATTCTAAAACTTGTAACAGAAATAATTTTACGTTTTGGGTAACTGAAGTTTTATGCAGTTAGATGTAACTCAAAATTTTGTTACAGTTTCAGGCCTGTGGAGATTTATAATAACTTAAAGGTCAAGAAGTTCTGAAGAAAAAACAGTCTTTGAGAAAAAAAACAAGGCCTTCAAAAAAAAACAGAGAGGGACGGGAGGGCCCGTTGAATCCCCCCCCCCCCCCCCACCCAGGCCTGAATTTTCTCTCAATGGTCCTGTACAATTTCGTAATTTTATGATAAATTTTATGAAATTTTTGTTACATTTTGGTAGTTTTAAGGTACACTGAAAGAAATGCTTGGGATTTATCAGCCATATGAATATAGCTGAATGTTTTTAAGTAATTCAACAAAATATATTTGACAGTTAATCAAAAATATTGCTGCAATAGTAATTCATATGTTTGGAATACACATACAGGCTGAACTAATACAAGCAAACCTTGGTTATCGGTAAATCTCCAATATAATATAGGTCAAGGAACCACAATTATGTCTGTATCGTCGAATTTTTTTTTTCAGTGTACGTTTCATGAAAATTCATTTGAGTTTCATAATATTAAGAAAAATTTCGGAAAATTCATAACATTTTTCGGACATTGCGCTTAACGCTTGGTCATATGCTCTTCGCATACATTTAAGTTTATTTCTTATAATTTGATACTGAAACCAATTTTATAATATTACAGATGATGTGAATTACACATTTTCTCAAGGTCACCAAATTTGTTTTTGAGTTTCAGTGAAACAGGAAATTCAATTTACTTAAGGCTCTATCAGTCTTAAGTAACACATTCTCATCATGACACTCGCGCTTCGCGCTCGATTTTCTCTATTCATTTCAGTAACTTTTTAATAAACATATCACATATTTAGGTTAAAAAATGGAATTTTTTCAATATGTAAAATCAAAACATAAAATATACATCCTGTCGAGAAATGTCTCAATGAGAATTTGTAGACCTCATTTAGCCAAATAATTTTCCATATAAACGTTTTTTTTGTATCTCACATATTTTGTCTAAAAAATCGAATTTTTAAATTTTAATCGTATTTTTTGGAATTTAAGCAAAAAATATATGTTTTATCCCAAACTGTGTGAGATAAAAATTGTAGATCTTTTTAAAACGAACAACTTTGCGTTCTTACGTTTTTTTCGTATTTCACATATTATTGTTAAAAAAATTGAATTTTGGATTTTCAATAGTATTTTTTTTAATTAAAAAGAAGAATATACATCTTATGAAAAATTGTTGCAATTCTAATTTGTAGATTTTCATGTAGAAAATAATTTTGTATGATAACTTTTTTTCATATCTCGTATAATTTAACTTGAAAATGGAATTTTGATATTGAATTTTTTCAAGTTTTAACATGCTGTACACGGAGAAACTTATTATATTAATTTTTACTATAATATTTTTCAATTTGGGGAAAAACGTATCACTTTGGGAATTTTTGTTAGCAAAAATACTAAACTTTAGAGTAATGATATGGAACTTCAGCATAGCTCATAGCAAATTTTACTATACTCTCTAAATTTGAATCAGTGAAAATCTACTGATTATCAGTGAAATTTGACTGATTCAAATAGCTAAGAAGAGGTTACTGTAAATCAGTCAAATTTCACTGATTATTTCGGTGAAAATTGACTGATTTAACAGTGAAAAATATTTTTTCACTGATGAATCAGTGAAAAGGCAAATCACTGATTTTTTTTTTTTTTCCCTACATTGAAAAATACTATAGTAAAAATTGATATAAAAAGTTTCTCCGTGTAACATTTCTAATTTTGGTTTAATCGAAAAATGTTATTCGGATAATTAGTAGAGATTTATGAGCACTATCAAAAACCAGTATTGAAATTTTGGATTTGTTTAAAAACATAAAAAATGCTCTGTTTTCCACAATTTTGGTCGGATCTCGCTGGTTAAAGTCCTTGTTCTTACTTTTTCGGCTCCGATAAATTGTGCCAAAGCTCAATTCAATCCGATAATTTTATCGAGAGTTATCGAGTATACGACCTACAGACAGACAGACAAAAACTTTCGTAAAACCCACTTTTTCTGACTCAGGGGGTCTCAAAACGTAAAGATTTGATAAAAATTTCGAGTCATTTTTCACATAAAACTAATATCTTCTCATCCAGGATGAGAATTTAAAAATACTTGTGAGCCCCAGATATCCTATATTGACATCACAAAATGCCTTGAAAAAAATGTTTATTGAAATTGTCAGATTTGATGAAATATTCAATTATGAACTGAGTAGATAAAAAAGTATCGTATATTAGTCTTAGGTAGCAATTCCTCAATAGTAACGAAGTTATTTAAAAAGTTACGTTACTTGTAACTTTTGCAGTAACTTCGTTACTTTTGGAAAAAAGTAACTGTAATATAAGTTAGTTACTTTTTATTTTATTGTTTCCAAATCGAAAAATTAAGCGGGGGGAATGAAAAGTAACTTAAGTTACTTCTACTAGTAACATAGTAACTGTAATGAGTTACTTTTTAGAGAGTGAATTGACCAACACTGGTAAATTAGTCCGAATATATTTCGATATCTAGAAAAAGTTGAAATTAGTCATTTAAATTTCGTATTTTCGATGCGCACGAATTATCTTCGATATGGATGACTTGCGTACTTTCTCTTTCTTCAGATCTTTCTTTCTCATAATCTATTTTCTTTTCATGCTGTTCGACGCCCTAGATAACTGAACTGAGCGTATCTACGCGATTTTATTCCCAGTCTCAGAGTTCCTGGAAACTATTTAATACTTAAAATAAGAAGTGAAATTCTGGAACGTGCTAGTCGCAGAACTGCGGTAATGGAAAATATCTTAAAGGTTAAGAAGCTTTTAATTATTTTAAATAGAGAGAAGAAATTTTAACCGGAAGAGAGAATTTAGAATGGTTTTGATTCTTGATTACGTGTATGCTTCATTTGATATTAATGAAGATGAAAGCAAAATGCTTTCATTTCAAAAAAGCAAAAAACAGATGAAAACAAAATTCGAATTTTTTTAGCAGCAGATAATTTTGCTTAGTTCGAATAAAGTAGAATTTATTTTCATGAAAGTTGATTGAATCGACACCAAACTTTTCTTACTTTTACACATTTTGAATACTACTCAAATTATAATTTTAATTAATTTCTATTTAATGATGAGCAAAATACAAAATATCTTTTTTCTTAAATTTCAGAATGAATATGTATATTGAAGCTTTATTAATTATACCCAATTAATTTGATTTAAATAAATCCATATTAAATCAAATACTATGTATTAAGAGTTGGGGGACATTTTCCTACTTGAAATTTTTGGGAACAGTTAAAAACTGACATATTTTATTCAATTGATAATAAAATAATAATTTTAGCAAATTTTTCAGAGAATACAGAAATGCAGAAAATCATCCAAGATAATTTTTTAATAAAAACAAAAAGTTTTTGTTATTGAGGTGGAAAATTTTATTACAAAATAAACAAATCCGGTACATGTTTTTCAGCAAACCCATGCGAGATATGAAACAATTGTTATTTTATCTTTCAATGCAAGTGTGATTAATGGATATAAAATGAAAATCGAGCGCGAAGCGCGAGTATTATTACTATGGGAATTTGTTCCTTAAGGACGATAGAGCCTTAAGGTAGTTGATCCACGAAAATTAGACCTCAAGCAAAAATAGATAATTTTGCTTTCAAGACTAGCAATATTATTATTGAAGGGCTACTTTGGAAGACAAAAGATTAATTTCTATGAAAAAAATTTGAAATACAGAAAAATAATTTTATTAATAAATTTTATTCTTGCCCAAACTTATTTTCTTATCGCTTCTTACCAAATTTTAAAAAATCATGTGATTTTAATAAATTACAAATCACTTTTTCAAGAAAAAGATTCCCTACAACTTAACCATTTCTAATTTTCGAAAATGAATAAATTATTATCAAATTCAGCAATTTGTTTATAAAAAGTTCGTTTTGGAAAATGCTTTTTTAATGGTTTCAGCCATTAATGAATTTATTTTTAAAAATCAGAAACTGTGAAGTTGTGGGAAATCTTTTCCCTAAAAAAATGAACCGTGATTTATTAGAATAGCATCATTTTTAAAAATTTCACTCGAAGCGATGAGAAAATAAGTTTGGGCAAAAATAAAATTTATTAATAAAATTAATAAATTAATTATTAATTCCCAATTTTCTCTCTCCTTTTACACTTTATAATCCAAGAAAAATGAAAGTCTTTAATTCGGACTAAAATGTAAATTCGAAACAACTTCTACTTTTTAGAACCTCATCCATAAAATACACTCGATAAAAATACTCATTTACAAAACCCATTCGAGCTAAATACATAAAAAAAAGGTTCAGTATATTGTTAAAGTTTCTCTACGCAGAGTTAGGTTGACACGATCACATCTCGATAATTTTCCCAGAGGAGTCAAATCTTCTCGAGTGCCATTAGGAACTCTTATTGCAATTTGTCACGTCTAGGGACCATCGGTCCCTAGATGCTTTTTAATAATTTTTTTTCTCCATTTATTTCATTCATCTTCGTTTTTCATTTTCCGTCTTTCTTCTTTTCTTTCCTCTATCTTTCTCGTTTCCCTTCTCTCTCTTTCAAGGATCGATACTATGATATCGACATAGCACAGTGTGGGTGGTGCAGGGATGGCATGACAGGGATTTGGTAACGATCCGACCGTGATATCTCTGCCAGGGCATTCAGACTCGCGTGTGCACGATTCTGGATATAGTAACCGTGTCTATGCAGTCGTATCGCCTACATATAATGTACCTTACGTTTAGAGTTTGGAGTACCTTCACGATGAGTATATAGGTAATTTCCAGTGACGGAAATTTTCTGCTATTGATGTCTTGAAAAAGAAGACAAGAAGCATTCCAAGCATTCAGCAAGATCAACTTATTGATATTCCTTATGTTCCTCTTTTTCCGTAGTCTTCCAACTTCATACCTTGAGGTACACTTCCATTCACGTGATTTTGCCCACCCAACGCATTCAAGATAGACGGCTGTGCAAAAGTTCTACATTTAATGATCCAAAAACGAAATGTTTTAGTCCATTATTAACGAAAATATTGCAAAAAATGCAAAAATTCATAGTCTTTTTAAAATTTTGAATAACTCTTGAAATAATGAATAATTTTGAACATTTCTTGACTCATTTCAAAACGAGATTTACGTAGAATGTCAGTAATGTAACATGTAAAATGTAATAATTTTTTTTTTAATGCAGCCACAATCTGAGTTTGGAACGAAAAAGTTGTAAAACTTCAAATTATTGAAATTATTTATAAAAAAAATTTTGAAAATTATTTTATTGTATTTTTACATTATCATCATAAATGAGAAGGTTTTAGTTTTATGTGAAAAATGACTATCTGAATTTTCATCAAATCTTTACGTTTTGAGACCCCCTATAATTCAGAAAAATGAGTTTTACGAAAGTGTCTGTCTGTAGGTCGTATACTCCAAAACTCTCGATAGAATTATCGGATTGAATTGAGCTTTGGCATACTTTATTGGAGCGGAATAAGTAAGAACAAGTTCTTTAACCAGCGAGATCGGACCAAAATTGTGGAAATAAGAGCATTTTTTGTGATTCTGAAAAATCCAAAATTCCAATACTGGTTTCTGATAGTTCTCAAAAATCTCTACTAATTATCTCAATAACAATTATCGATTAAACTAAAATTAGGAAAGTTACAGTATGTTAAAACTTGAAAAGGTCATTATCTAAATTCCTTTTTACAGTTAAATTTAACGAAATGCGAAAAAAAAGTTTATAATAAAAAATTGTTTACTACATAAAAATGTACAACTTTGAATCGCAAACATTTTTTCATAAGATGTATATTTTTCTTTTTAATTCAGAAAAATACTATTGAAAATCCGAAATACAATTTTTTAACAATAATGTGTGAAATACGAAAAAAACGTAAGTGTGCAAAATTGTGCGTTTCAAAAGGATCTACAAATTTTATCTGACATAGTTTCTGATAAAACGTATATTTTTTATTTCAATTCCAAAAAATACGAATGAAATTAAAAAATTCCATTATTTAAAAAAAATATGTGACATATACTACCGGTCAAAAGTTTAAGTTCACCTGTTTTTGAAGCCATTGTCGAAGTTCCTTCATTTTAATAAAAACAACTTAAACATTTTTTTTCTATAATGGCATGAATGTTAATAATTTTTTTTGTCTAATGATCCCAAGTTAAAAGCAAAATGTTGATTTTATAAGAATATATTACAAAAAACCTCAAATTTAGATCTTTTTGGAAAATGTTAATAAGTTTTAAATTAATTAACATTTAAAAATGTGTAACTTCTCATAAGAATTTTTATAATTCAATGTATATCATATATAATATATAGAGTGCAGTCTTTATTTGAAATATTACGACGTTTTTGTACCATGTTTGATCCCGGGGTAGAATCCAGGAAAAAACTCTAAGAATATCTTGATTAGTTAGTAAATTACGACGAAGACTTACCTTTGAAACGAGACCAAAATCTTTCAAAAATGTCAATTATTTTTAAAGTTATTAACATTTTACAAAAAGATCGACATTTGACGTTTTTTGTAATATATTTTTATAAAATTAACATTTTGCCTTCAGCTTGGAATCATTACATGCAAAATTTTATTAACATTCATGTCATTATCAAAAGAAAAATGTTAACTTGTTTTTATAAAAATTAAAACACTTCGACAATGACTTATAATAAACAACAGGCGAATTTAAACTTTTGACCAGTAGTGTACGAAAAAAACGTTGTGATGGAAAATTATTTGCCGAAATGAGGTCTACAAATTGTCGGTAAGACATTTTTTGACAAAACAAATTTTGACAAAATCTCAAATTAAAAAGAATAAATATTCTCAAATTAATTAGTTGAGTTTGAAATTTTTGTCACTGCCTACATTATCGGAGGATCACTAGTCGCGTATCAGATAGGATACGTTGTCGACAGGTGTCCTCGTAGACAATTTCAAACTCTTATATCGCAAATAATGCAAATAAATTCAATATTTAAAGAATTTTAAAAATCTTTCTGTGGAAAAAATGACGCTTTCGACTGCGCTGGGATTCGAGCCCAGGTCTTTCGATTGCCGGTCGACTGCTCTAACCACTGAGCTACACAGGCGTCCGACATCTCTTTCTCCACAGGAAGATCTCCTTATATCGCCTAGTGGCTCAGCCTTGCGGCTGTAAATGATTTCAAATTAATTAGTTGAGTTTGAAATTTTTGTCACTGCCTACATTATCGGAGGATCACTAGTCGCGTATCAGATAGGATACGTTGTCGACAGGTGTCCTCGTAGACAATTTCAAACTCTTATATCGCAAATAATGCAAATAAATTCAATATTTAAAGAATTTTAAAAATCTTTCTGTGGAAAAAATGACGCTTTCGACTGCGCTGGGATTCCTGTGGAGAAAGAGATGTCGGACGCCTGTGTAGCTCAGTGGTTAGAGCAGTCGACCGGCAATCGAAAGACCTGGGCTCGAATCCCAGCGCAGTCGAAAGCGTCATTTTTTCCACAGAAAGATTTTTAAAATTCTTTAAATATTGAATAAATATTCTCCGAATTTTTTCTTGTCCTGGCAAAACATTTTGTTTAAGTAACCAAAATTTGATCGATATATCAATATGTGTTATTGGAACAACAAAATAATTTTTCCCAAAAAAATAAGCCATGATTCATGAAAATCCAATAATTCTTAAAAAATTGGTAAGAAGCGATAGTAAGGAAAAATTCAAATATTAAAAGCATTATTAAAAGTTTTATTTATCGTAAATTTTAAATTTTTTTCTTAAAAAATTATCTTATTTCTTTCATAAGATACGACTGATAATATCATTTTAAATCAAAAAAACATAAAAAAAACTTTATTTACCAGAGACCTGATTTTTGGCACGACAACTACCTCAACTCCCCCACCAAGAATTTCCATTTCTTTTAATTTCCAATGTAAGAAAAGAGCGCACACGAGACATGCCACCCTCCATCGATCGTTTTGTAGAAGACTGGTAATTGGACAATTTTTTCAGAGTTGATTATTACCGATTTGCGTGAGAATTGAGGATCCATAATAATATGGGTATGGGACGGTCGCCACCAGAAGTTTAATGCTAAATCGTAAAGTGCGCGAGGAACGTGGCTCGGGATCGAAATCCTTTCGTGGCCCCTTCGTGCCATATTTTCTCGCTGAGGGGAATATGAACTGGTACCAGAAAGTGAGAGAGGATATGGAGGAGAAATGAAGAATGAGAAGCACGTCTGACGCGAACGCGTCCTCTACCACTTACTTCTGCGTGCTAGCAATGAAGCAAACCTTCGAAGGTTTCAGAATACGAGATATCACTGCCACTGCATTTGTGTATAAGGGAGCTGGAGTTAGGGAAGAGTGGGTAGCACTTTTTAACCTCTACTTCACTTAAGATCATGGATCTACCACATCAGCTGATGAATTGAGTCCCATGCGTATCGATGTTTTTCTCACATTTAAAATTTTCAATTGAAATAAAGCGGGGAAATTTTTGTTTTGATGTTATCAATTTGATCAAATAATTTTTGTATTTATTTCGATATTTGGTACCTAACAAACCTGTCTTTTTGCTTTCTTATCCATGTTTCGAAATTTCAGAGCGAAATTCCATTTCCTGTTAAAATGGCGTTATAGAGCTGTAATTGAAGGACCACTCTCTAAATCTAAATCAGTCAAATTTTCACTGATTGAATCAGTGATTTTCCTTTCCACTGATTCATGAGTGAAAAAATATTTTTCACTGTTTAATCAGTTAATTTTCACTGATTCATCAGTAAAAAAAAAATTTTCTTACTGTCAAATCAGTCAATTTTCACTGAAATAATCAGTGAAATGTGACTGATTTACAGTAACCTCTTTTTAGCTATTTGATCCAGTCAAATTTCACTGATAATCAGTAGATTTTGACTGATTCAAATTTAGAGAGCACCAGCAATAACTCGCCGAGCGCTCGAAATAGCAATTTATGTTTTGAAAAACACTGATTTTCGATCATTTTTGATGACGAAAAATTGAGTGTTTTTAATTTTGATCTAAAAATCTATTAAGGTTACATAAAAATTGTACTAAGATAAAAAATGCGTCATGGCGAATTCTACAAAATGGTACTTTTGTTTTTGTGAATGACCGAAAGAAAATTTTTATCACGATTTTCGTGCGCGGACAATATTTTTCCGCGATTTCGAGCGCTCGGCGAGTTATTGCTGGTGGCCCCTCAATTTCCGATAACTCCCGGTTTTATTTTCTCAAAAATAAACTTTTTGCAACATTTTTACTAAAATGAAGTTGAGACGACCCTCACCGCCTTTTAATACGTCCTTTAAATTTCCAAGTACGTATATCAGAAACAAAAAAAGTTATCTTGCATAGTTCGATTAACCTATAAATTTAGTCAGGTGAGCTGTTTGATCCTTATGACGTCGGCAACTGTAATTATAGTATCTACGCGGAAAAAAATAATTTAATAAAGTTTATAGAACTCTTCAAGAGTTGGGTATACATGCATTTACAGAACAGAGTTCTGCAAAACTTACAGGACTTTTCAGAATAAAATGCGGAACATTCAGAAAACATTATTGAAAGTTCCGCATTTTGTTCTGAAAATTCAAAGTTTCAAGAATTTGAAACCGTTCAAACTCTCAAAATAGAAAAAAAAACGACCAAATTTGGACCAACAAACTTTCTTAGGATCAACGATTGTGAGAAAACAACAAAAAATAAGGAAATATCACGTCGACGTTTCGGTGCTCTTCCAGTACCTTCTTCAAAGCTTAAAAAAAAAAAAAGAAAAAAAAATTGGAGGTTGAGAGGTTACGAATGCGACCCAAGAAGCCCTCTCGAACTGTTTACACACAAAGGAATAGATAGTTGACAATAATAATTTGCAATTTTTTCTTGTAAAAAAAAATAATTGGACCCGATTCAATTATTATTATACATTAAAATACCATGGAAAGCTATATATATGTATTCAAATTTGTTTTCTCCACTGCTATCAGTATCTATTAAAATTTTTTTTGCTGTAAATTTTTACTATATGATATGTCTGTTAATTTATTATAGTATTCTCATAAGTATTTTTTTATTTTGGAATGTAATTTTTTTAATTGTTTGTAAAATTATTCCATAAGAAACAATTATAGGATTTTAAAATGAGTCTCAGAAAGATTATGTGAAAAAAGGTTAAAACTTTATTGTTTAAAGGAACACAAAAAAAGAGTATTATAAAAGGTGTGATACATCCTACTTCTTACGGCGTTGTCGCCAGACTGACTGGTCTATTTTCCAAACTCTAACATTTTTTGCTCGGCCGCTGTAGCTTCTGGGAACCGAAGCTCGCCGCCTGAATTCACCGAACCGAAGGAACCGAGGCTCGCTGGCCGAATTTCCAGAATTGACAACTCCTAGAACTAAAGTGACTCTTAGAATTAAAATCGCATTTCCCGATTCTACACAATGTTAAAAAGTCAGGCTGAAGCGCGACTGCGTTTAAAATTTATATCATTATCTTTTAAAAATTTTTTTGCTGAAAATTTTTATTATGTTTATTAATTTATTATGATAGTTCGATAAGTATTTTTTATTGATGAATATAATTTTTTAAATTATTTCTAACATGATCCCATAAGAAACAATGTTAAAGTCAGGCTGAAGCGCAACTGCGCCCTCAGTCGAGATTTTAAGGAACTACCATACGGGGGTCACATATTTACAGACGCGTTTCATGCAAAAATGGAGTTGGATAGGGCTACACCCAAGCAAAAATCATGACACTCTGTTGATTATGACGATCGGTTAAATGTTGGTCCAACGTAGGAGATCGACTGTTGATTACCAACGTTGGGAAACAATTGGCCCAATCTTATTCCGACTGTGGAAAAATTCATTTTCCGACAGTGGATGTACGCGGAGAAACTCTTCATTGTAAAATCTAGTATTATTATATTTATTTTTACTAAAAGTCAATAGGAAGCGAGGATATAGTAACAAAACTAGTTTTATTTACCATAGCGGTAGGAGGAAATACATTTTCTGAACCAATTGTAAATATAGTGCAACTTTATAAATTACCATTGCCCGTGTGGAAATTGCCCCAGTTAGCCCCATTACAAAAAGGTTTCTGGCCGGATCCCTGCCGGGTAAACTCGGGCTGTATTGCATGGTCGGGAACTGGGTGGGAATCGTCCGGGTTGACTCGTGACCGGATCGGGTCAAGTCGGGAACCGGCAGAATCAACCCAGGATGAAGTTCATTGTCGAAAACTGACCGGGAACTAATCGGGCATCAGTCAAGTACCCTGGAGAAAATCTCGGATTGGGAATTTATTCCAAACCAATGCGACCCATTCAGAAATCTATTTCTGAACCAGTCCGAGTTATTCCGAATAAATCCGAAGCAAGTTTTAATCCGTATCAATAAGAGGACGATTTAATATCAATCCGAAATTGACCGGATTCATTTGGATTGAAATTTCGGATTTATTCGGATTGAAAATTGTGAATTCGGATTGTGAATTAAATGAAATTTTAATGCTACTAAGAACCCCCCTTAAAAACAGCCAGAAAAGGTCCGGGTAGCCCGGCCGGTTCCCGACTAGCCTTCATGTCGGTAACATAACCAAACCAGCGTGACGTTTCTGTCGGGTTCCTGGTCGGATAGCCCGACCGGTTTCCGGTTACAACTAGGGCTATCCATCCGGATCTCGATCAGTTTCCGGGTTTGATTTCCACACGGGTGAGAGTTGCAAAGAATAATATCTTTGATGGCAAATTGAAACTAGAAATGAGTGATACCTATATAAATAAAAAATAAAACTATCAATGCAAGAATTGGTCTTTTGAATAATATAAATTGCAAAATAGTTTATAGAAATTACCATTTTCGATAGTAATGAACAATGAAGAGAGAAAGACTTGAATATTTTGCAATCGAATATATCATATATTGGAATAGTACGTTGCCAAAATTCCCATTGGAATTATTAAATGTACTAAATTGTTTAAATAATAAATGTTCTAACTTACGATTTTTTCTAGCAGAGGGACTACCGAGTTTTTCCTCACAAATCGTAAAAGTTTCCACAGTTCAGTATATAATGAAGTTGCTACATTGTAATTGGCATATCACTGCGATGCGTTTATGAATGTGTGCGTTGTGCAGTTAGGTTAAGTTGCGTTGAATTAGTATTTGAGCGTGCATTGCTATGTTTATTATTTGTATTGATATGCATATGGGACATTCTTTTGCAAATCGTACACCCATTTTGAGTTCAGAATTTAGATTTGCATACAATTTTTTATAGCTTCTTTTTAATAAATTAATCAACACGTAGGGGAGAAGCGGCGAAATTGGCGCGTCGTCTAAATTGGCGCACCCTATTTTTCAGAAAATGATAACATAACAAAAAATAAAAATAGTTCTATCGTGTGCATTCTTGTATGATATGTATTTGATAGAAAACATTATAAAAATCTAATTGCTTAATACAGTTTTATTGCGATTAATCGTTTTTTGGCATAATGGTTATGTTCGAAGCCATTGAGTTAAATCGTTAAATAATAGTAATTCAAGGTGAATTAGATTAATGCAACGATTTTAAAATCTTTGATATTTAATCTTACGATTAGGATAGAATATTTGTATGAAAAAATAAGCATTTTACGTAAAAAGTATTTAATTAATGAACGATACACTTGCGGCAAAATTGGCGCATACGAGATTCAAATCAGAGGCGAAGTTGGCACACGTGTTGTGTTTCTGGAAACCGGTGACTGAAGTCAAGTGCTCGGATGTTTATGATTGAAAACATAAAGAAGATAGTAAGTACACAATTATTAATATATAGATATATACATTTGAATGTTGCTGGACTTTTCTGCTAATCTTTTTCTTAAGATTTTTTGTGACATGGGAGGTAAAGTGGTTCGCAAAACTGATGTAACGACTTTGTAAGGTTATATTCATTTGAACAATCAGTGGTTAAATTGTTTTTTTTAAGTTTCAGGTATTAAGGCATTTTAAAATCGATTTTTAATAATTAATTTGCAGTCTGACAGTGTTTTGAAAGTTTTCTCGATTTTAAGATGTGAAAGCAATGTAAGTAAAAATGTGTATTTTTGATTGATTGTTTCTATTATTTATAAGTCTTCTAAAGTTAATAATTGTATATACTTCTGATTACAAATTCAAATAATTCTCTATAAAAATAATTTCAATTTGAATATTCACTTAAATATCCACAATTGCCAGTATTTTATTGTACAAATATAAAATATATTTTAACTTTGGCTGGTTTATGGTTTATTTATCCGAAGGTTTTTGGTGCGCTGAATCCGAATCTGACCCCAAAATTGCTTTATAATCTCAGTTTATTGAGATATCCTAACCTAAAAGTGCAGAAAACACTGTTTTTTGCTATGTTAATGCGAATTAATTTTTTTCTAAAAATTCGTTACGGCATCAGAAAGTACCATTTTTATCGTTCAAAATCCTTTTTGAATTTTTCAAATATCTTTTTTTTTCTTAGAGATATCGTTCAATGAAGTTGAGTACTTTGCCGTTTTCGTAAATACAACCTTACCGAAAAAAGGTTCGTCCGGGAAGCAAAAGAAATAATGCGCTTATTTGTTTGTTGGGTCGTTAAATCCAGATTCAACCACAGACTTGCTCCATCACATCAGGTTTTTTAAATTTCCTAACCTAAAATTGCAAAATACACCATTTTTCGCTATATTAGCGGTTATTCTATACACAGTTAGCTTGCAAGTTTAAGCGCGCCTAGACCGCGCGATTCGATCGTTGCGATTCGCGCTCGATCTTATATTTTTCGCATGCATATAAGTTAATTTCTTATAATTTGATACCATACTGAAGTTCAAGTTAAATTTTTAATATTGTAAATGTGAATTACATTTTCTCAAAGCTACTAAATTTGTTTTTGATTTCAAATGAAAAAGGAAATTCAATTTACTTGAGGCTCTATCAGCTTTAAGGAACACATTCTCATCATGACACTCGCGCTTCGCGCTCGATTTTCTGTATACATTTCTGTAACTTTCTAATAATTTACATGATTAAAATAAATTAATTTTTTTCCAAATATCTCAAAAAGGGAAAAAATTCGTAGACTGTTTTTAAGCAAACGATTTTTTATTTCAGCGCTTATTTTGAATCTCATATATTTTTGTAAAAAAATGGAACTTTTGAATTTTATTTGTATTTTTTGGAATTGAAATGAAAAATATATGTTTTATCAAAAATTATACCAGACAAAATTTGTAGATCTTATTGAAAGGAACAATTTTGCAAAATTACGTTTTTATTGCATTTCACATATTATTGTTAAAAAATTGAATTTTCGATAGTATTTATTTGAATTAAAAAGAAAAATATACGTCTTATGAAAAAATGTTGCGATTAAAGCTTATAGATAATTATGTAGTATACAATTTTGAATCATAACTTTTTCCGTATTTCGTATAATTTAACTGAAAAATGGAATGTGGATATTGACTTTTTTCAAGTTTTATCATACTATAATTTTCCTAATTTTAGTTTAATCGATAAATGTTATTCAGATAAATAGTAGAAATTTATGAGCACTATCAGAAACCAGTATTGGAATTTTCTTAGCGGACTGTAAATTTCTCAGAGTCAAAACACTGAAAATTCGGAAAACTATATAAAACTTTAATTATAAACAAAAATAAAGTAGAAGATTTATAGAATATTATTTCTATTTCAAATATTTAATAAGATTTTAGTAAAACAAAGAATTTTTATTTGTCACGCACTCCTTTTTACTGACACCTATACTAAATTTAGAATTCCAATGTATGTTGAATTGCAGTAGCAGTAGTGCATATTTACTTTACATATATGTATATCAATTATCATACAGATTTCTCTAGTAGTGTAGCCTATTTAACGACCTAATTCTTTACTTATTAATTTTTAACTAATATGTTAATGAGTTATCGTTCACTAAAAAGTAGTTATGTTCGACAAAAATTAGTTATAGTACTTGTATAATTACTAAAAAATAAGGCGTCTAGAAAAGTTTTATTTCCGTATGAATATCATTGCCTGATTAAAATTCTATTTCTCTTATGGAATAAATTAATTAATTGAATTCAATGTCCTATTAGGGAGTAAATTTGTGTCAAACGGCTGCTAATAAAATATGAATCAATCGATATCTCTCCAATACCAGGCATCAAAATAATTAACTTTAGATCTCATTATAGCAATTAGGTACCTTGTATTTCGGATTGAATCTATAAATTCATCTAACACAGGATTGAAAAAGGTCGCCAATATTATTTTGGCAAACTTCCAATTACCATTGAATCAACCGAAGTTAATAAATTCTACCGTACTTTGCTTCTTCATTAATCACATGGATGAATTCCCCATTCATATAAACATTCTGCAGAAATTTCTTTGTGAGATTTTTCGACAGTCATTTAAGAGAATTCATTGGTAGTTCAAAAATTGATGAGCTCTTTTTTATAATTTATAAAATTTTCGATTTTAAACTACTCTCTAAATCTGAATCAGTCATAATCTACTGATCATCAGTGAAATTTGACTAATTCAAATAGCTAAAAAGAGGTTACTTTAAATCAGTCAAATTTCACTGATTACTTCAGTGGGAATCAACTGATTTAACAGTGAAAAATATTTTTTTCATTGATTCAATCAGTGAAAATTTGACTGATTTGACGTTAAAAAAAAATATTTTTGCATTGATGAATCAGGGAAAGGGCAAATTACTGATTCAATCAGTGAAAATTTGACTGATTCAAATTTAGAAAATAGTAATTTGTTAATCAGGGTGTCAAACTAGTTTCTATACAAAATCCCAACCTAGTGCTTAAAAATTCACTAAAACTAGAAAATTATCAAATCACTATTTTTTCATTATATTTTATACCTCAAGAGCCGCAAAATTTTAATTTCCATTGCATCAATATCAAAAACTTTAGTTAATATTCTATTAGGAGCCATGCATAAATTACGTACGAGTTGCAAGCATAGTATTTGAATTTGGCGCGTTACAATGCTATAATTTGATTTTAATATTAACATTTTTCTGATTGAAAATATTCAGTTTGAAGATTTTATATAAATATATTTTGCTTTGCAGTCCATATTGTTTACTTTGCCTTTTTTTATTTTATTACCTAAATTAGATTTTCATCACGTTTCTAATACATTGATTACATTGATCCAAAAAAAAAATGTTAAATAAATCACGTATCAGGGATAAACTTCCGAAAAGCACTTACCTTCGGTTAATTTCACTTTACCCACGTATGTTGAGGTGCTGATTACGAATATGATGATGAAAATACCCGCAAATTTTATTTTCAAGGTCAAAAATAAAAAAAAAAATGTTTTTAACAAGTTTTTTCATTTTATGTCGATAAATATTGATCTAGAAAAAAAATATTTCATACAAAAGTTGTAGCGAATGAAAAGATCTATCTGTAATGTTCTACACTTTTTTGCCCTAAAACCATTATTTTTCGAGAAAAATGAGATTATATGGAATCAAACAGACGGGCACACGATGGGGAGTTTTTCTCAATTCAAATTATCTCCTCTTAAATGGAATCAAACAGACAATTCATTTTTGGGGCCCGTGAAGTGGAGATTTCGGGACCCACATGATATGAAATTTGGGCCTGGTAGATAAGTCAAAAAGAGGAGTTAAAAATGAAGGGTTGAAAGTCACAAAAAATGTGTATCTCGATAAGGTCTAGAAGTTATATTTGGAATATTTTCCGAAATTTTGCATATTGGTTTGGTCATAATTGTTTATAATTATAAAAAAAATCCTTTGAAAAAAAACTAATTTCATAATTATAAACATTTATGACCAGACAAACTCATATTAGTGTATTTTAGTTAATTCTACGAATTTTCAGTTACCTATCTTGTTTTTTATAGAAATAGGGTTACACAAACTGAAATGCCGGTAATGTAGGAATCTTGTCACGTGACCAGGTTGGTCCATGGCCTTAAAAACATTTTTTTTAGTTTTGACCTTGAAAATAAAATTTCGGGGTATTTTCATAATTTTCGTACTGACAAAGTATACTTTATTGATATTTTTTGGAATAATTTGGAAGAAATGGGTTGTACATTTTCTTATAATTAATTCACCCTTACTTTTTATACTCGACAGGAAAGAATTAAAAACACTTTAAAAATCATTAAAATTGAATTACTGTTAAAGAATACTTCTTATTTCACGGTATCATTTACTGTAATCAATTAAAAAACCGTCAATTGTTTCCAAGACCGTTTAATGATTAATGATTAATTTAATGATTCCTTTGGAATCAATGGATTGGAACGGAAAGAACTGAAAATTTTTTAAAAGCACGAAATTTATCATAATACGCAATACTCTTTTGAAAATCACTAGATTTTTGACAAATCACCAAATCATTGGTCAGAATCTGGTAGACAATCTTATTTAAAATATCGTCCAGATATGTTTAGACAGTATGAGAGAGGTGAAGTTGGTATTATGAAAAACGTATCGAATATTTGAAATTGGTATGTTAACGTTGTGGTCATAAAATGGTAAATGATAGAATAGTTAGTTACGTAAGCGATTAGCGACACGTCCATTAAAAGGCACTCGTATACCGCAAATATCGCAACAAGTCTGCAGTGCTAATGATAGAATCTTCATTCGTGTCTGGCGAGGGCATCAGCGTTCCCGGAATCCAGGGTATTTCCCCACGATATTCAAGTCTCTTCCGGCTTCTGGATTAACATTTTTTTAGATAAGGATTCCCTCTCATCCATATGCTTGACATTATTTTCATCACTAGAGCAATTTCTTCTCCCGTTTTGAATGTTCAAGCTCTCTTGTGTTGTACCTTTTTAAAAATTTATCTTCTCATAAATGAGAAACGTGAAACTTTTCAAAAAACTGATTTTTACAACATTTTACAATCTTTGAACTTTACGTTTGAATCTTAAAACGACTACATACAATACTCCAATTTATCATCATCCTTAAGGTACTTTCTAAATCTGAATCAGTCAAAATCTAGTGATTATCAGTGAAATTTGCCTGATTCAAATAGCTAAAAAGAGGTTACTGTAAATCAGTCAAATTTCACTGATTACTTCAGTGGAAATCAACTGATTTAACAGTGAAAAATACTTATTTCACGGATTCAATCAGTGAAAATTAACTGATTTGTCAGTGAAAAATATCTTTGCACTGATGAATCAGTGAAAAGGCAAATTACTGATTCAATCAGTTAAAAGGCAAATTACTGATTCAATCAGTGAAAATTCGACTGATTCAGATTTAGAGAGTAGTTCATCCACGAAAATTAGAACTCAGGCAAAAATAGATCATTTTGCTTTCAAGAATACACTGTAAAAAAATTTTCAGAAATTTTTTCGAAAATAGTAGGACAGCTTAAAATACAAATGGGTCGTAAATTTTTCCAAAAATATAGTCGGAAATATTTCCGACATAGAATTAGAAATAGTTCCTACTGTTTAGTCGGAGAAATATCCAGTTTATTAGGAAAAATTTATATGTTTCATAATTAAAGTGGAAAAATATCCAAAAGCAGTGAATAAATTTCCGTTTCTGTGGAATAATTTCAGCTTTTCATAGAAAAAATGTCCTACAACTTAGGAGATTTGTGAAATGTTCTCACCTTTTTGATATATTTCCTAGTAGTTCGGAAATAAGTCCGAAAATACGGTCAATTTTCCTCAAATCTATGAAATATTTCCACTTTCTGTAGGAAAATCTATGCTTCTTAAGGATTTAGGAAAAATTTTCTAATACATAGTAGGGAAATTTACCGATATTTTTTAAAGTGTAGCAATATTATTATTAAAGGGATCATTTAAAAGAAAAGAGATTATTTTCCAAGAAAAAAATTGTAACATAAAAAAATAATTAATTTAACAAATTTTACTTTTACCCGAACTTTTTTTCTTATCGCTTCATACCAAATTTTTCAAAATAATGTGATTCTAATAAAGCACGGATCGTTTTTTCAGGAAAACGATTTTCTACAACAGAACCGTTTCCAATTTTTTTAAATGAATAAATTTTTACCAAATTCTGCAATTTGTTTATAAAAATTTTGTTTTGGAAAATTGGTTTTTAATGGTTTCAGCCACTAAAGAATTTATTTCCAAAAATCGGGAATGGTAAAGTTGTGAAAATTCTTTTTTCTGAAAAAATGATTCGTGATTTATTAAAATCGCATCATTTTTTAAAATTTTGTATGAAGCTATAAGAATAAAAATTGGGGCGAAAATAAAATTTATTAATAAAATTATTTTTCTGCATTTCTAATATTTTTCATGAAAAATAATCTTTTCTCTTTCGTATTAGCCCTTCAATAATAATGTCTCTAGTCTTGAAAGAAAAATTATCTATTTTTGCATGAGGTCTAATTTTCGTGGATGACATTAGGTTTCTACATGTTTGTGTCCAAACTACATGAAATTTAGTTTTCAAAATTTGGGAAATAGTGGAGAAGATAAAAACGGACGTAGATAGACTACTTTTGGTTTCGAAAATACAAAAAGTTCAATTTTGGCAAAATATGACGAAATTCTTTTTTTCATTATCAAAACCAAAAGTAGTCCATCTACGTCCGTTGTTATTTTCTCTAACATTTCCCAAATTTTGAAACTAAAATTTGATATATTTTGGACACAAAGATGTAGAAACTGGACTAAATTGTTCACATGAATTTCCTATTTTTCTCAAGTATCACTTACCTTTAAATACACAGAAAAAATGAAAGTTCATTTAGATACCGTTTTTGGAATTAAAATGACACAGAAATCTAGAGTGTTCGTTAAAATCAAATTTTTAAGGCCCAATGGAACTTTTTTTATAAAAAGTGAAGATTCTTCGACTCCTTACGTGTAAACGGCTTAAAACACAAGAAGGAATTTTTTGAAGAAATGGCATCTACATTTAGAAACTCAAGTTTACAACTTTTGCTAAACTACGTTTCAATTAAGAGAAAGGCGTGCCATTATGAGAATTTTTCGCAGTGATATACTGAATTTTAGATGAATTATATTATAATTTACTATAGATTGTATCGAACTTTACTATAACCTATGCTCAAGTTTCATATCATTTTTTGAATCTTTAGTATTTTGACTGCGAAAAATTTCTTGTCTGCTAGGAATAATTACCATTGCACCTCGATTTTCTCTAGATTCCTAATATTTTTTTAGAAATATCATTATTAAAAAAAACATATTGCTATACAAAGTTTGTCCATATACTTCACTTGATAGACGAAGTTTGATCTAAGTTGATTTAGATTAATGGAATTTCAGTGAAAAAATTATTTTTAAATAGAGTTATATTCCAAATATAAGTAAATAAATTAATAAACAAGTTCTCATCATGATTACAAATTTAAAACCGAAAGATTTTCTATCTTACCTTACAGTATTTAGTTTTATCTACAAATGTATTTTGTCAAGCTAAAAAGTTTTTTTATTAGGCTAACAAACAAATTTTTTCGAGCCAACAATATGATTTTGTTTGGACATCAAAAAATTGTTATTAGACCAACAAAAAGACCCAAAATGAAAATTTGCTTAACCCAAAAAACTGTTTTGTTACACAAGTCTAACTAAATTATTTTGTTGGTCATACCAAAACGTTTTCGATGAGAATAATACAAAATTTTAATAACTTGTTGAGTTATCAAAAGTTTGGTTTTCTCAACAACAAAATTTGATTGATATGCAATTAACAAAGAGTTTTGTCGGACCAAACAAATTTTGTAGTGGTAACAAATTTGTTTTGCAATATTAAGAAGACATCGCTTCACAAAATCATAGAGATTTTTTAAAAGAGGAGAGTCCTTGAAAGCCTTTAACTGATTTTAGAGACTAGAAATTCTGGACAGGATCTAATAAGGTCCCTGTCAGTTTTTTCTAAAGACTAGAAACTCTGATCAGGATCCTATAAAAATCTAACCTCAACAAAGGACAGATAAAAAATGTCAACACGTCCATTGCAATGAAAAAACAACAGAATCGTTCAACAAAATAATTAATTTGAGAAAAATAAACATTTTTGTTACACACGATCCTTTTTTTTAATAATTATAAGTAAATTTTAGTAATGCTAATAAAATATGATGAACAAAAATACTTTGTTGTGGTGATTTTATTTATTTTCAGTGTACACTTAAAAAAATGCACTTCATGTAATCCAAAAATTTTAATAAATTAACGAAAATCTTTGATAAAGGGGCTATTCCGAACTTATTATGCCCAAAAAAAGTGAATTTTCACAAATTTGTTTTCAAAAAAATGAATGGATAATTTTTTTTATGTGCCTCTAATACTAGATTAGATTCGATTGTACGCATAAAAACTCGTATACGCACCGAAGTCATATAATAGTATATTACGTGCCTAGGCGCACAATGAGGGTTATTGCGTGACGAGCGACAATGCTCGCAGGAGATCGAAGCTGAGGCGCGATCAGTCCTGCGAGCATCGTCGCGAGTCTCGTAATTTCCCGAATTGTGTGCATTGGCACGTATTCTATTTTATGTGACTCCGGTGCGTATACGAGTTTTTATGCGTACACTCCAATCTAATCTAGTATTGTAGTTGTTTGCGGCGCTAGTCATTACACTTGATATGTCACGACTAGTCTCGGCCATTTTGATTTTATCGATCTTGTGTAGTAGTAATGGATTTTAGTAGACGCATGCGCAGTTCAAATGTACAAGGCTTTGCCAAGTAAGATGCTAACGCTGTACGAAGAAGAAGAAGAATAAGAAAAAGATTGTGCTTCGTTTCATGGCTATGGGCGCATGCACAGTTCAATTTTTACATTTCATTCCTCTGTATAAATCTGTATAAATAGAATACGTGCCAATGCACACAATTCGGGAAATTACGAGACCGATCGCGCCTCACCTACGCCTTGGCTTCGATCTCCTGCAAGCATTGTCCCTCGTCGCGCAATAACCCTCATTGTGCGCCTAGGCACGTAATATACTATTAAAAGTTTATATATTTAAGAAAATATCATACGAACAAAATTTTGTATAATTTTCACTAAAAAATATTAATTATTTGAAGAGTTACAGCCGATACCGGGCAGCATCTTTTTTTGAGGTGCTCAGGATTGAATCCTTTAGAAAAAAAAAATCTATTTCGCTCATTTATTACTTCTTCTAGTCCTTAATCAAAGACTTTTGCAAAAAAAATGTTTGGATAAAATGGCAGCCAGAAAAAGTTGAAACTTCGACTTTTCTAGAAAAATTCGTTTGTTTATCAGGGGCGCAGCTAGACATTTTGGGGCCCAGGGCAAAAAATGTAGGGGGCTCTTTCTTCTTAAGGAAAGGTCCACGTGGGGCTTTTTTGACTTGTTGCCCACTGTATTTAAGAAGGTCCACGCGGGGCCCAGAGCAGATTGTCCCATCCCCCCCCCCCCAACTGTACCTATATTTTTTGTTAATTAAAAAAAATAGGTTTCAAGGTGGCTTGAGCGTTTGGTGTCGTATGAAGTGAGGGGCACCGTGGGGGCACGTGTTACATGAATGCTCATTGCTACTTATTTTTTTAATAATCATATGTATTATAGTTACATCTGAGTAGAAGGGTAAGAAATCACGGAAATGTCCCCTGAAAAAAGTGATAGTAAAAATTTATTGGTTTCACCTCGAGGCGGTTTTTTATATTCTGTACTTTTCTCGCAATTTTCTCTTGATTGAAGTCGT
This sequence comes from Diplolepis rosae, assembly GCA_030998225.1. Classification (NCBI taxonomy): domain Eukaryota; kingdom Metazoa; phylum Arthropoda; class Insecta; order Hymenoptera; family Diplolepididae; genus Diplolepis; species Diplolepis rosae. The sequence continues at coordinate 18,217,720 of JAPYXD010000723.1, read as the reverse complement.
CAACCCTTTGTTTTTATAATACTAATAGATTCCTCGAAATCGAAAGTACTATTATATATTTGATTTATGGGGACTTGTGTTTTGTTCCGGAGTTTCGCCGATTTTGATGAGGAATCCCATAAGATACGTGTTAAACTGACATTTTTTCGGTAGCGATTTTTTCGGCATTGACATCGTCAACCACGGTATTTCTTTTTTCCAAATGAATCTAGCATATTTTATTAAGATAATCTCTAAGTTTCAGAGCAATCTGTAATTTTTTTCAAAAACGCTCAAGCCACCTTAATGAAAAAAATCCTTCGAATAAGTACTGCTTTTTCATATGCGGCCATCCATATACCACATTGACAGTTTAGGGGGGGGGGGGGGGTATGTCAAAATTCCATGCTTGACTGGGGGGTGGGGGGAGGGGGGTAGAATCCACGCAGACACACGTTCCCCTAAATATTTACTTACCATTTTTCTCTTTGAAATCTTCATTCCAGTAATCCTTTTTTAAGAGAATATGAAAAATTAAAAATATTTTCACGACTTTTTGTGTAGACTTCAAACCTTGTTTCAGCTCACGTTTTCAAGTAAATCCGAATTTCCAGCCAATTCATCGCTTCTTTTGGCCTCCTTATACTTTTGAAGACCATTAATATCTATATTTTCTTAAATTAGGCCACATGGTGGGGGGGGGGGGGGGTCAGAAAATGGTGAAAAATTGTCCACGTGGTATATAGATGTCCCATTCTAAGTTTCAGATACTATTTACTGTAGATGCATTTTTTTCTTTACTTACACGAGGTCATAAATTCCAGCCCCAAATAATTATATTCATCCCAAAAATTTTTGGGAATATAACACATTTTCTCTGTAATAATCTAATTTTACGTCAAACGTCAGTTGAAAATCGCGTTTAATATTACATTTTCTGATTTTATTAATTTTGTTACATTAAATGAAATATGTTAATGTATTGTTTGTAAAAAATATATAAAGGATATGTACCGTTCTATAAAAAATTGTGTATTTAATTCAGTTGAAAATCGCGTTTAATATTAAATTTTCTAAGTTTATTAATTTTGTTACATTAAATGAAATATGTTAGAGTATTATTTGAGAAAAAATATATAAACGAGATGTAACGTTTTATAGACAATTGTGTACTCTCTAAATCTGAATCTGTCAATATCTACTGATTATCAGTGAAATTTCACTGATTCAAATAGCTAAAAATAGGTTACTGTCAATCAGTCACATAACAGTAATTACTTCAGTGAAAATTAACAGATTTAACAGTGAAAAATATTTTTTCACTGACGAATCAGTGAAAATTAACTGATTAAATAGTGAAATATATCTTTTTCACTGGCGAACTAGTGAAAAAGCAAATCAGTAAACTTACTATCAGTAAATTTACTAATTTAATCAGTAAACATTTGACTGATTCAGATTTAGAGAGTATTGAATTGAGTTGAAATTCGCGTTTAATATTAAATTATCGAAACTTATTAATTTTGTTACATTAAATGAAATATGTTAGTCTATTATTTGCAAAAAAATATATTAACGAGATGTAACGTTTCATAGACAATTGTATATTGAATTCAAGAATATATATAACAGTGTAGAATGTCGATATTCACCGCAAGTCAAATTACTATCTGAGTCTATTATCATGGTTCCTAGATAGGATTTGTGTCGAGGCTCTATTCGCAAATCCGACAACAACGAAATGTATCTGGGATTTGGGAAACGGAATGGTTTCAGTTATCGATGTAAAGACGAAGGAATTTCAGCTATATTCCACTATTCGCTAGTGTACTCGTTACTTCTTGGTAACGTGCATCGTATACCATTTCCTCCGTCCTTTAACGCCATTCCCTCTTCTCTTTTCTCTTTCCTAAAAGCGTGTAGCTACAGTTCACATCGACAAAATTTACAGCTTCAAAAATTTATGGCTTCAATTTCCGAGATGTTTAAGAAACGGGCCAAGAAATTGTCGACGATCGGTTCACGTGCAAAGACACGTATTAGCTCTTTGCCTTTGCTAAATGCGATAATGGAGCTACAAACAACGCGTAAGTGCATTGCACATTTCTGGCATCATAATCACCTTTCAATTCAAATATATTGAGGTAAAACACGTGCCCTTCTATTCCTGAGGTAATTTCAGGCATTTTATAAACTGTTTACTATACATGCTAAAACGAGCATTCGTTAAATCCGAACGCATTTTCCGAATTTCGGGCTGCTTAAAATTTCATTCATAAAAAAGGAAAATATTTTCGGAATTTCGGAAAAAAACTTTCTGATTTGGGCGAAAAGAAAAAAAGGAAATAGTTTCTTAAGATCCGACCGACATTTTCGGCAATTCGGAAAAAGAATGTTCGTGTTTAACATTCGTAATATGTGATTGTTAATTTCCGATATTGAGAAAATTATGTCGGAAATATAGCAAATCGCTTTCTTATTTTCGGAATTTCGTCTTCGGATGCGACTAAACTACGTCTTTAGTATATTCCGAAAATGATTTTCTGATTTTCGGAACGACTTATTCAACACATTTGAGAGTCACTTTCGAATTTTCGGAATTTCGTTACTGGAGCAAAACAGAACGCGACTTTCCGAAATTCAGATAATGTTTTTCTGAATTTCAGAATGTTACATTCTAAACATTTGAAAATCATATTTTACTTCATTAAATTATGATTTATGTAAAGTATATAAATAACTTATTTATTTACTATCAATTGATGAAAATTTTAATTTTATTTATATAATATTCATTTAATAATTATTTTGCTCAATTATTATATTTATTATTGCTCCATATTTGTTTAAACTCTGATATATTTTAAATAAATAATTATTTTGAGAATTTTATATTATTATTTTTGTTGAATTTATTAATTACAATAGATAAAATTGATTTGAGTTAATTTAAGTCATTAATTTAATTTAATGACCTTGAGTTAATTTTAGTAAATTTATAAAAAATTAATGATTGAAAATGTGAAAAGTGTTTCCCTATAATAAAATCAAATAAATGTATTAAAGAATAATTTTAATAATATTAAAATATAAATAATAAAGTCAATGATAATATATTCATTAAATATAAGGAAATTCATTTATAGATTTTAATGAAGAATAAATTCATCAACCCGATCAGTTTTTTGTAGATTTTATTAGACTCAGGGGATCTCTAAACGCAAAGATTTGATGAAAATTTCGAAAGTCATCTTTCACATTAAACCAATACCTTCTCATTGATGACAAGGATGTAAAAACACTACTAAAAACAAAAAATCCCATTTTTTAACCAAAATATATGAGATACGAAAAAACGTTAAAGTGCAAAATCCTTTGCTTAAATAAAGTCTACGATTTGTTGTTGTTGAGATAATTAGAAAAAATAAATATTCCTTAAGGCTGATAGAGTCTTAAGTAAATGGAATTTTCTTTTTTTATTTTGTTTTTAAATGGGGGTCCAAAGCAATTAAGGATCATTAAAAATATGCAATTATGATATCTAGAACTTTAGTTGTAATATGTACAAGGGAATGGATTTAAAAATCTATTGTGTCAATTATTTTAAATTCAGAATAAAATGATCATCTCTCAGGATTCATTAGTGTTTTAACTGAAAACTGTCAAAACAATAGAATAGAGGTTTAGTGAGCTTTTGCGAGACAAAAAAGCTACAGGATACGTCATCAACAACCCTTGCTACTCAAATTACACGAACTATGCAGGACTACAGTTTACTTCCTGGCCTTTGTTTCTCCCAGGATAGTAAAGAATATTGAACTGATGAGTGATGTTAGAGAGACCCAGTTGTTTGACGATCGATCGTCTCACTTACTCTTGCAAGTTTACTTTACTTCAATAACATTTCGCTGTTAGAAAAATTCGCTGGAATTTTAAGGCGCATCTGACAAATATTTTTACTATTTTTATTCATTTCAAAGTTTTTTAATTACTTTTTATAAATTCCAAGTATTTATTGGATTCAACCAGAAAAAAGTTTTATTTAAATTCAAGAAATCGTTTTTTTAAATTCATTTCTTCAATCCGGAGTCAAAACACATTTAGAACAAATATAAATTTATCTGATTTTAAGAAATAATTTTCTTAGCCATTTTTAAATGAAGGAAATTATTTGTTTAACATTATTTATTTGGATACCGGAAAAAACTTAAGAAATAATTTATTTAATTTTATTACCTTTGACGAAGACAATTTTTTTTTTAATTAAATAACATATTTCTGTTAATCACATCATATGTACTTATGGGACTGCGCAGACATTTATTTCTTAAATTCAAAGAATAAAAAACAATTAAGAAATTTCTTTAAATCAAAGAAACTTTTCTTTTACCGTATAGCAATGCACAAATTTGTTTGACTCAAAGAATTTTTTTTTAATTAAAGAAACTTTTTTCTGGATTTTTAACCAAATAATTTGGATAAGTCAGTAAAATACTTTGTGAATTCAACAAAACGATTTTTTTCAATGAGCAACATTTTTTTCCGAATCTATTGGTTACAAAGTTCGTAAATTTCAGATTATTTTTTAGGAGTTCGGCGTGAATTCTAAATTATGTTCATTTTGTAAATCCGAATTAGTAGAAAATTACACTGAAAAAAAATAAAGTCACCACAACAAAATAGTTTTGTTGAAAATATTTTTTGGGCATTACTGAAATTTAATTGTAATTACCAAAAAAATGGTTTGTGGAACAAAAATGTTAATTTTTTTCAAATAAATTATTTTGTTGAAGATTTTCATTAACTCATCCAATTTTTTTTTTGTTTTACTAATAACAGGTAGCTATCTAATAATTTATTTGGTAATCCAATGAATTAGTAGAAATTAAAATCCTATTAATTAAATTAATTTAATTTGACCATGAATTACTAGAAAACTACTAGTTATCAGTAGAAATACCTACTGAAATAATGTATAACCGATTTCGCACTTTTCAATTAGTAGTTTTTCATTTCAAATCCAGAGTTATTAAGGGCATGTGATAATCAGAAGATTTTATTGATTTTGGGTTTCTACATGTTTGTGTCCAAAATACATAAAATTTTCTTCTCAAAATTTGGGAAATGAATTCTAGAAAATGAAAAAAAGTTTCATTTTAGCAAATTCTGTAGAAATTTTTTTAATTTATTACAAAATCAAAAATAGACTATCTACATCCGTTTTTATCTTTTCTAACACTTCCCAAATTTTATGAATTTTGTACGTATTTGTATTTAAAAAACATGAAATTTCGTTTTCAAAATTCGGGAAATGGTAGAGAAGATAAGAACAGACATAGATAGACTACTTTTGATTTTCATAAAAAAAAATTTCCTATAGAATTTGCTAAAATGGAACTTTTTTTTATCTACATCTACATCCGTTTTAACTTTTCTATTTCCCAAATTTTGAAAACCAAATTTTATGTACTTTGGTCACAAACATGTGGAAAGGTAAAATCAATCAAATCTGTTAATTTTCTATAAGTATTACATTCCCTTAAAGCCATGTATCAATCGAAACATGTAACCAAATTGGACATTAATTCTTTCATGTAAGATAAAATTTTTAATTTACAAAGCATCTTTCTGAAAATTTTCAAAACGTAAAAAAATAAAATAAAGCACGTTATTCACTTCTTTTTAATAAAAATTTTCGAAAAAATTGTAAATCTTATCAATAACTACAATTAACTGTAAAAATGCTTGCAAAATTTTCATTTAAACGAAGTTGACAGACATCGTCTTCTATTGTATTTTCCAAATTTCCTGAAAAATATTTTGTAAAATGAAAAAGTTATCTTGCATAAACTTTTATAGGAATTTCATCTCGTGGTTTTGTTGATCCATGCCTTTAATGTATAGTTATAGATTGTCTTAAAACATTTCGTTAAGGGTATTTGATACTTGAGAAAAGTAGCAAGTTCATGTAAAAAATTTGGTCCAGTTTCTACATGTTTGTGTCCAAAGTTCATAAAATTTTGTTTGAAAAATTTAAGAAATGGTAGAGAAGATAAAACCGAACGTAGATAGACTACTTTTGGTTTTAATAATGGAAAAAAAAATTCCAAAATATTTTGTGAAATTGTACTTTTTTAAATTTTCGAAACCAAATGTAGTCCGTTTTTAACTTCTCTACAATTTCCCCAATGTTGCACTGAAAAAACAGTTTCTTTTAATCAAAGAAACATTTCTTTGAATAAAAGAAAGTTTTGTTAATTCAAAAAAAATTTCTTTGATCCAAAGGAATAGATTTGTTTACATTAAAGAAAACTTTTTTAAATCAACAAAACTTTCTTCAATTCAAAGAAATTCTTTCTTTGACCGTATATCAAAGAAATGTTTCTTTGATTCAAAGAAATTGTTTTCTGGGTGTGAAAACAAAATTTTATGTACTTTCGACATATACATGTAAAAACCTAAAATCAATAAATTTGCTAATTTTGAAAATATCACATGCCCTTAATGACTTACCTAATTATTATGAAGGTTTCAACTTGATAAATAAGTTGATAAAATATAAATTGATTTGTTTGCATTAGTAAACTAGGCAGTGCCTAAAAAAAAAATTGTCCGAAAAATGATTTCGGGTGGTCAATCTCTAATGACCACAAGAGCTTTCTTGAGAAGAAGTTGCTTCACACGAAACATCTCGAGCTTTTGAGGCAGCTTTTTTCTCTAAGAAAGCCCTCTTAGCTTCCTCCCTTTTACAGAAGTTTTCTATCAGCTGCAACTTATTTCTGTTGCGCCGCTGAAACTTCTCAACTCCTCTGATTTCTAGGTTCCGATCACGAATCATTGTGAAATCACAGATGTAATCTAGAACTAATCACTGAGAAATGATGAGTAATGACCATTCATTATGGTATGCTCATACATATACTGTCTCAGCATTTACTTCACTTTCGAGAAGTGCGTTAGCCTGGCATTGTGACTGTAGCGCTCCTAGTAGTGAAGAATTATAACTAAACGTGCTTTTGTCCTTTGCCTCAGAAAATTGGGCATTCTCAATTGTGATCTTATTAGACCCTTTTCTTTTGGTTCAGAATTCAGAATGCACCTACGTCACGCAAAAAAATGGTTGCAAAATTTTCATTTAAACGAAGTTGACAGACATTCCTTATCGTCTTCTATTGTATTTTCCAAATTTTCTGAAAAATATTTAGTAAAATGAAAAAGTTATCTTGCATAAACTTTTATAGGAATTTGATCACGTGGTTTGGTTGATCCGTGGCTTTAATGTATAGTTATAGATTGTGTTACAAACATTTCGTTAAGGGCATTTGATACTTGAGAAAAGTAGCAAGTTCATGTAAAAAATTTGGTCCAGTTTCTACATGCACTGAGAAAAAAGATTTGATTGAATCAAAGAAAATAATTTGTTTGAACGACTTTCTTTGATTTAAAGAAATGATATGTTTAAATGAAACAAAATTTGTTTTATTCAGACAAAATATCTTTGGACCAAATAAATATTTGTTCGAATCAAATAAATTTCTGCCTTAAATCAAACAAATTATATCTTTGACCATATATCAATGCATTAATTTCTTTGTTTGGAAGAAAAATTAATTTGATTCAAACAAATATTTATTTGGTTCAAAGATATTTTGTTTGAATCAAACAAATTTTATTTCATTTAAACAAATAATTTCTTTAAATCAAAGAAAGTCATTCAAAGAAATTATTTTCTTTGATTTAATCAAATCTTTTTTCTCAGTGTGTACGTGTCCAAAGTTCATAAAATTTTGTTTAAAAAATTTAAGAAATGCACTCAGAAAAAAGATTTTGATTGAATCAAATAAAATGATTAGTTTGAACAACTTTCTTTGATTTAAAGACATGATTTGTTTAAATGAAATAAAATTTATTTAATTTAAACAAAATATCTTTGAACCAAATAAATATTTGTTTGAATCAAATTAATTTTTCTTCAAAACAAAGAAATTAATGCATTGATATATGGTCAAAGATATAATTTGTTTGATTTAAGGCAGAAATTTATTTGTTTCGAACCAATATTTATTTGATCCAAAGATATTTTGTTTGAATCAAAGAAAGTGTTTTAAACAAATCATTTTTTTGATTCAATCAAATATTTTTTCTGAGTGTGGTAGAGAATATAAAATCGAACGTAGATAGAATACTTTTGGTTTTGATAATGGAAAAAAAATTCCAAAATATTTTGTAAAATTGTACTTTCTTTAATTTTCGAAACCAAAAGTAGTCCGTTTTTAACTTCTCTACAATTTCCCCAATTTTGCACTGAGAAAACAGTTTCTTTGAATCAAAGAAACATTTCATTGTATTAAAGAAAGTTTTGTTAATTCAAAAAAAAATTCTTTGATCCAAAGGAATAGATTTGTTTACATTAAAAAAAAAACATTTTTAAATCAACAAAACCTTCTTCAATTCAAAGAAATTCTTTCTTTGACCGTATATCAAAGAAATGTTTCTATGATTCAAAGAAATTGTTTTCTGGGTGTGAAAACAAAATTTTCTGTACTTTCGTCATATACATGTAAAAACCTAAAATCAATAACATTTGCTAATTTTGAAAATATCACATGCCCTTAATGACTTACCTAATTATTATGAAGGAGGTTTCAACTTGATAAATAAGTTGATAAAATATAAATTGATTTGTTTGCATTAGTAAACTAGGCAGTGCCTAAAAAAAAAATTGTCCGAAAAATGATTTCGGGTGGTCAATCTCTAATGACCACAAGAGCTTTCTTGAGAAGAAGTTGCTTCACATGAAACATCTCGAGCTTTTGAGGCAGCTTTTTTCTCTAAGAAAGCCCTCTTAGCTTCCTCCCTTTTGCAGAAGTTTTCTATCAGCTGCAACTTATTTCTATTGCGCCGCTGAAACTTCTCAACTCCTCTGATTTCTAGGTTCTGATCACGAATCATTGTGAAATCACAGATGTAATCTAGAACTAATCACTGAGAAGTGATGAGTAATGACCATTCATCATGGTAAGCTCAAACATATACTGTCTCGGCATTCACTTCACTTTCGAGAAATGCGTTAGCCTGGCATTGTGACTGTAGCGCTCCTAGTAGTGAAGAATTATAACTAAACGTGCTTTTGTCCTTTGCCTCAGAAAATTGGGCATTCTCAATTGTGATCTTATTAGACCCTTTTCTTTTGGTTCAGAATTCAGAATGCACTTACGTCAAACCAATACAGTTCTTCCTCCAAATATGAGTTGGAAAAGAAAGTTTGTGTTTTGAAATTGTTTTAAGGCCATGAGCCATGCAGATCACGTGACCAATTCAATAACTGGCTATCGATTTTTTATTCGTATATAAAATTTTAAGACCATGGATCAATCAGATCACGTGACCAAATTCCTGTAAAAGTTCGTGTAAGATAACTTTATTCTTTTACAAAATGTTTTCCTGAAAATTTGGGAAATACAATAGAAGACGATAAGGAATGTCTGTCAACTTCGTTTAAATGAAAATTTTGCAAAAAATTTTACAGTTAACAGTAATTGTCGATAAGTTTTCAAAATTTTTACTAAAAAGTAGTTAACAGACGTACTTTATTGTATTTTGTTACGTTTCCCAAATTTTCAGAAAGATACTTTGTAAATTCGAAAAGTTCACTGAAAAAAATGGTTAGTAAAACCAACTACTTCGGTTTGTAAAATATGCCTCAGCTATTTTATTAGTTAGCACAGCAATTTTTTTTCTTGGTTTTACTATCTCAATTGTTATCACAAGAACTTGGGTAGTATCACCAACAAAAAAAATTGTTGTGCTAACTAATAAAATAGCTGAGGCATATTTTACAAACCGAACTAGTTGGTTTTACTAACCATTTTTTTCAGTGTTATCTTACTTGAATGAATAAATGTATAATTTAGTCACGTGGCCCGATTGATACATGGAAATGATAAATAATAGCATATGGAAGGAATAGGGGAAGGCATAATACATTGAATACATTTTTTAAAAATTATTGATAATTCCAATTGAGTGTCTTAAATTCTGCAAATTTACTGAAATTACTTATTTTTATCGAAATTTTTTTTTCATTATGAATATTCAAAACAATATTTTATTCTCCGTAGAAACGTAATTACAGAACTGTAATTGACGATAACACTTCAGTTTTATATTTTAGAATGAAAAAAATTGCAGAATTTTCACTAAAACGAAGTTAACAGACGTTCCTTAATATCTTCTGATACATTTACCAAATTTTAAGCAAGGTATTTTATAAACAAAAATAATTATCTTGCATGGTCGGATTAACATATAATTTTTTACACGTGACCTGCTTGGCCTATGGCCTTTTAAAACGAGAATTAAATATTTTGTTCCAAATTTAATGAAGAAGAATCTAGAAAAACGCAAAAATTATCAATAGATAGATTTTTACCCTGTTGTAAAAATCGGACACGGAGAAAAATAGTTCAAGTAATTTTACTCAACTTTCGATCAAATTAGTGATGTATTAAATGTTCAAGAATGAATCCCAGAAAAAATTTAGGAGGTAACTTTTTCATATTTTTTTTCAAAAAAATCAGTGCTGTAACATAAAACTATATAAACGGCAAAAGTTCCCTCTTTATTGAAATTTTCAAAATAATAACTTGACTACTCTTCTAATACTCTAAAAATAATTTATCAGGGATGAAATTAATTATGTGGTAAGAAAATCAATATGTGCAGCATAACCTGAAAATAGAATGTCATATTGAATAAAATAGATTTTAGGAGAAAATGTTTGAATAGATCATTTAAAATATCCATCGAAGAAAGAATACTACACGGAGAAAAATGGAGATCAGAAGAATATGGGTGATTACTGGAAAATAGGAACAATTACTAGATGACAGAAGATAGTGTCACGCAGTTTGGGAATAAGTCTTGTGCTCTCAAATACTCTCTTGTCATTTTTACTAATCATTCCTAATTTCTAGTAATCTTTAATATTCTTCTGATCTTCATTTTTCTCCGTGTACTTTATTGATCACTTGTGGAAGAATTGGAGTCAATTTTTAAGTATAAAAATGGTAGAAGTCATTTACATACATAGAGGTTAGATTTTCGTATGTGACGCAATTGGGATCTGAAATCCAGAGTGCGCTAGTATCGCGAGCTAACACAAGAGGGTCGAATGTTGAGAATAAATTTTAATTTGTGCATAAAAGTGATTTTACGATTGTTCTGTAAAGTTCGGAACAATGAGTTATTAATAAAAATGAGTATTTATTTCTCAAAAAAAATTTTCTCAAAAAAAAAATTATTTTACCATGCCATGCAAGTTTAAACACACTATAAGCTTAAATAAACTTTCATTTGTATGCACAGAGAGAAATTTGGCCAATGATGAGTAAAAATATCTATAATAGACGATCAGAACCAGCCCCCTGAATCTTGCCACCAAATGCATAAGAAAAAATCTGCCCGCTTCGCGGGCACATTCTCATCGCGCGCTTTGCGCGCAGCTCGCTTCGCGCGCTTCACGCGCTTCGAGGTCTTTCTGGACCTCGCGCTTCGCGCTCGGTCTTGTGCTCTTCGCATACATTTAAGTTTATTTCTTATAATTTAATACTGAAGCTCAAACCAATTTTATAATATTAAAGATGATGTAAATTACTCATTTTCTCAAATTCACTTAATTTCTTTTTCAGTTTAAGTGAAACAGGAAATTCAATTTACTTAAGGCTCTATCGGCCTTAAGGAACACATTCTCATCATGACACTCGCGCTTCGCGCTCGACTTTTTGTATACATTTCAGTAACTTTTTAATAAATTACATGATTAAAATAATTTATTTTCTTCCAAATCTCTCAAAAAGAAAAAATAATCGTAGACTTTATTTAAGGTAGTACGATCACGAAAATTAGACCTCAGGCTAAAATAGATAATTTTGCTTTCAAGAATAGCAATATTATTATTGAAGGGCTAATTTGAAAGAGAAAAGATTATTTTTCATAAAAAAAATTTGAAGCACAAAAAAATAATGTTATTAATAAATTTTATTTTTGCCCAAACTTATTTTCTTATCGCTTCAAGTCAAATTTTTAAAAATGATGCGATTTTAATAAATCACTGTTCATTTTTTAGGAAAAAGATTCTCTACAACTTGGTCGTTTCCAATTTTTGAAAATGAATTCTTTAATAGCTGAAATTATAAAAAAAACAATTTTTCAAAACGAAATTTTTATGAACAAATTGCTGTATTTGATAATAATTAATTCAATTTCAAAAATAGGAAACGGTCAAGTTGTAGAGAATCTCTTTTCTAAAAAAATGAACCATAATTTATTAGAATCGCATCATTTTCAAAAATTTGATTCGAAGCGATAAGAAAATAAGTTTGGGCAAAAATAAAATTTATTAATAACATTATTTTTTTGTGTTTCAAATTTTTTTCATGAAAAATAATCTTTTCTCATTCAAATTGGCCCTTTAATAATAATGTTGCTATTCGTGAAAGCAAAATTATCTATTTTTGCCTGAGGTCTAATTTTCGTGATCGTACTACCTTAAGGAAACGATTTTGCAGAACAACGCTTATTTCGTATCTCACATATTTTGGTGAAAAAAATCGAATTTTTTTAATATTAAAAATCAAAACATAAAATATACATCCTGTCGAGAAATTTCTTAATAAGAATGTGTAGACCTCATTTAGGCAAATAATTTTTCATCTAAACTTTTTTTATGTATCTCATATATTTTGTCTAAAAAATGGAATTATTGAATTTTAATCGTATTTTTTGGAATTGAAATGAAAAATATATGTTTTTTCATAAACTGTGTAAGACAAAACTTGTAGATCTTTTTGAAACTAACAACTTTGTATTCTTACGTTTTTTTCTTATTTTACATATTATTGTTAAAAAATTGAATTTTGGATTTTCAATAGTTTTTTTTTTTAATTAAAAAGAAAAATATGCATCTTATGAAAAAATGTTACGGTTCAAATTTTTAGGTCTTTATTTATTCAATAATATTTTATCATAACGTTTTTTCGTATCTCGTATAATTTAACTGGAAAATGGAATTTTGATATTGACTTTTTTCGAATTTGAATATGCTGTAACATTTCTAATTTTGATTTAATCAAAAAATGTTATCAGGATTATTTTTAGAGATTTATGAGCACTATCTAAAACCAGTATTGAAATTTTTGATTTTTTCAAAAAATTATTTTCAAAAACACAAAAGTAGTGCTCAACCCCTCAATTTTGATTGGACGTGGCTGGTTAACGAAATTGTCCTTACTTTTTCGGCTCCGATAAAGTGTGCCAAAGCACAATTCAATCTGATAATTCTATCGAGAGTTATGCCGCACACGACCTACAGACAGACAGACAGACAGACACTTTCGTAAAAACCATTTTTTCTGACTCAGGGGGTCTCAAAACGTAAAGATTTGATGAAAATTTCGAAAGTCATTTTTCACATAAAACCAATACCTTCTCATCCATGATGAGAATGTAAAAAATTACGTGAAAGTTGACTGCCGCCGGTGGCGGCGCTGACCGTTCATAGGCCCTAGTTTCAAAAAAATGCATGGGAAAAAGCATAAAAATTTAATTTTCTCCTAATAAAAACTATTGTATTGCATTTTCTTATACATGATAATCAACTAATAAGATCTTCATATTTTTTACAAAAATTTATTCTCTTCGAAAAGGTTAAGAAATTCACTTTAGGCAAAAATCTAATTTCCAAATTCTGGCGGGAATTGCATTATTTGGGTCATGTTCTTTATTTTATAATTGTTTTGCGTCAAATTTAAATATCAATACTAATAATTAATGCCGTTATTATAAAATTTGATTATTTTTCATATTATATAACATATTACAATAAATACAATATAGTATATACACTATATATTACTGCTGTAATTAAATCAAACTTTTTAAAAAATATAAACATTTCAAAAATACTGTTGGGAATTTGAACTAATAATTTTCTTAGTATTGTACTATGAAATACATTATTAATTAATGAAATATATTAAGAATATATTATTATAATATATTATAGTTCAAAGCAGTGAAATATGAGGTCTCTCATAAGTGCTCTGAAAAAATTTCTTTATCTACCAATATACTTTACTTATTTTTCTATTTATGTATATATAACATATTTGATCAATTTTTCAATTTACTTCTTTTTTATTTATCTGCGTTGTATTATTTTATTTTGAAATTCATTTTTCGTAAAATTATGAATTTAAGTTTCTAATTTCTATTACTTTAGGAATTCTATGTAATTCGGTAAAACTATAAGCATTAAAAAGTAAGGAATCTAAATTAACAAAAAATCTGAACTTATATTCTTTTTTAAAGTCCAAAACTTTATTCTAATAACAAAATTGTTGGAAATCAGAAATTTTTTTCCACTTCAAGACAATCCAATTTTAACAAGCTCACATTAACTTCAATTCAAAATTTAAAAAAATATTCTTTCTCATCTCCTTTTTCTTTTAGTCACTTTCATTTATCTATTTTTCAACTTCTATCAGACAAAATGTTTGCAACTGAATTTATTTGCGATAAGTATTTGAGAGACATTTATTGCGGTGCAAAAGAAATTCATTGCACAGGTAGATACAATTAATTAATATTGAGGCATTAATCTTTATTATATTATGTAGTTAATTATTAATATCTCTATCAAATAAAATGTTTTATTTTAAACTAATTAGGAAAATAAACAATATGTTCCCAATACAATATCCCAAAACTTTTACTCCATCGGGCGCATAGGTTAACCTTTCTTGAAGAATATCTTCTGGCTCAAAATGCTTTTCGCAAATCGCATGACCTTCTTTTAATTCCATATCATCCCGAAGGATAGCAATTTGCCATACTTTTATTACATTTTCATCCTTTGGTCCAATGAAAAAACGAACTTTATCGGAGCAAGACTTATACCCAAATTTACACCCAAAATAGACACATTTCACCATTTTTTGCACCAATTTATTTGGACATTTGTTTCTAGACTCGCGAACTTCATCTCAGTACCGTTTAAAAACTCGAAAATTTGAAAATTTTCAGGGAAAAGCTTAAAAAACTACATTTTATAATGTGATTTTCGTGTAAGTCGGCCCAATGAACAGTTAGCGCCACCATGACAGCCAGTTACAATTCATGTCATTTTCAACTCAGTGATGCAGGGGGCTGATCAGAACTCAAATACGAATTCTAACCTAACTTTTAGGTTACAGTTTTTTAGATAGTAACTATATTTCATGTATAAAATGATGAAAAGTGACTTATAGTTTATATTTACGTCAAAATAACTTCATGTAAGTTTTTAATT
Source organism: Diplolepis rosae (assembly GCA_030998225.1). Taxonomy (NCBI): domain Eukaryota; kingdom Metazoa; phylum Arthropoda; class Insecta; order Hymenoptera; family Diplolepididae; genus Diplolepis; species Diplolepis rosae. Next base: position 18,202,392 of record JAPYXD010000723.1, on the reverse strand, counting down.
TCTTGAAACTTACATAATATAGTGAAATAACTGTTTAAACTAACTGTTTTATAGCTAGAATTACGCTACTGGTTAAAACTATTTTAAAAAAATACTTATCTAATTTCAAATTGTGGCATGAAACTCCATTTTCTTTAATATCTTTGTAAAAAGTGACATTACACCATACGTATCTTTGGATATTATTTTTTAATAGTTTTTTGATTAAATATTTAAAGTAAATTTTTTTTTGTAAAAAGTTAATTATTTTATTTAATAGTTTTTGAAGTTTAAAACATTAAAGTTTCGTTTCGTGCATTGAATGCCAATGTTTGGCCTTTGGTGTAAGGCCATCTTGGATTTCTCCCACCTAACCTAGAATAACTGATAATGCCGCAGCTCAACCGCCCCTGCATCTTGCAAAATATCTATTTAGTTAATGTAAAACTCTTTTTTCAAACTCATAAAAACGCAATTTTATACATCTACTATGATATTGAATAATACATTGTTAAAAATCTGTTTATAAAATTTAATATACGCAATCATGAATTTTGATATCCACCAAAGTGTCGATAAAACGGAATTCTTCGATGGCCTGTAAATAATTAAAACTGGTTGATAATATTTCAAGTCTATTTAATCATCAATATTACTTAACTTTTTGTTAAATATGTTATAAATGCAACGTGCAGGTTTATACTTAGCTAAAGATGTCTCTAAATATGAAAATTCATGAAGTGGTTTAAATGCTTATATACCCAGAAAAAAGTTTTCTTTGGTTCAGACAAAATTTCTGATTCAAAAGAAATTTCTTGATTGTTTTTTTTCTTTGAATTAAAGAAATAAATTGTCTTATTTCAAAGATAATAAAATTAAATAAATTATTTCTTAAATTTTTGTCAGTACTGTATTTGAATCGAAAACCTACCTTTTTAAGTCAAATAAATAATTTCAAATTTAAAACATTTGTAATCTTCCTGTGAAATAATTTCTTTCATTTCAAAAAGGCTAAAAACTTGATTTCTTAAAATCAAATAAATTTATATTTGTTCTAAAGGTGTTTTTACTTCGAATTTAAAAAATAAAGTAAAAACGACGATTTCTTAAATTTAAATAAAACTTTTTTCTGGTTGTAGATTGAGCAAACTAATTTTTCGAATACTTACATATCTCGAATAATTTCAAAATAATTTATAACCAGATGCAAGAAAATAATCTACTTTATTATTTACATCCTAGCTTCGATGCCAAAATAACTTTATAATTGCGTAAAATCAAATTATGTGAGTTGTAAATTTTGGTATATTAAATTTAGTACCTTAATATATTAAATCCGATAATACACAAGTATATTGTTTCACAATTAATATACCAAGATAATAAATTTCATATACAAGTATACATGAAATTTGATAATATTTCTAACAGTGTATGCAATAAAATATACCTCAAATTCAACATTATTAGGCTTGAAAATCAAAATTAAATTAATTTATTCTACTCTCTAAATCTGAATCAGTCAAAATCTACTGATTATCAGTGAAATTTGACTGATTCAAATAGCTAAAAAGAGGTTACTGTAAATTAGTCAAATTTCACTGATTACTTCAGTGGAAATCAACTGATTCAACAGTGAAAAATACTTTTTTCACTGATTTGTCAGTGAAAAATATTTTTGCACTGATGAATCAGTGAAATGGCAAATTACTGATTCAATCAGTAAAAATTCGACTGATTCAGATTTAGAGAGTATAATTTATCTTAGTCAAAGGCTCAAATTACTTGTTCCATTACTAAGAAAAATAAACTTTTATTATTTAATGCACTTGAAATGAGCGTGCAAGCAACCGGCAATTAAATGCTTAATTACAAGTTTTGAATTAAATTTCATTCCCTACAGGTCCACGATGTTATCCGCCATTCTGAAATCTGTTTCCGAACCATTTCCAGCCATTCCGATCCAGCAATTCTATCCATCTTAATCCATGCATTCTGGAAAGTTCAAATCGAATCTATCCTACCAACTTTTCAGTCTATGTTAATTCATACTTTCCAGATCGGATTGAAATTTTATTTCTGATCCTGAATTGATTCGGATTAAGATAGATAAGATTTCTTTAAATGTGGGATTAAATTCTCGTTGGCGGGGAATGTTTCTGATACAGATTTGGGAATAGAGTGGAATGAAACGCATATTAATTTTTCGAATTCGGAACTTGGACTAGGTTAGAACTAAATTCACTCTTTAACTTCAATTTAAAGAAGGAATTTTTTTATTCATGTGGGATATTCTTTTACAAATCGTACTGATTTAAGAAAAAAATTTTTTTATAATTTTTAAATGTCTTGAATTTTTTTGTGTCATCTTCTCATCAATATGGTCGACACGTGTATCGGAATTTGTTTTCACTCTCTAAATCTGAATCAGTTAAATTTTCACTAATTGAATCAGTGATTTGCCTTTTCACTGATTCATCAGTGAAAAATATTTTTCACTGTTAAATCAGTTAATTTTCACTGATTCATCAGTGAAAAAAATATTTTTCACAATTAATTAGCTAATAGTTTTAGTTAATTAACAAAAACAATTTTGTAAATAAATTCGATCGGATAAATTGGAGATAATGAATTTTAAGTACAAGAAAATTTAGCATTGTATCAAATTTTATGAAAAGTTCAAATTAATATATTTCGCAAAAAAAATTTTTTTTAGAAAAATCCTGATATAGGTGTCAGCTTATTTCTTCAGTAGAAGACATGAAAAGATTTTCATGCGAATATAAATTCTGAAGTCAAAATAGGTGTACGATTTATAAAAGAATTTCCCAAATAGGTTTTCAATTTCTGTGTATATTTTAACGTATTACGCAACTACGAAACTCGCTTGCAATTTGAATTAGTAATTCGCATAAGAACGAAATATCCTTTGTTCGGGAAAATTATGTGTAAAACAGTACAGGGAGATAGATAGACATAAGGAAATCGGGATTGATTACTGAAACTTCTATAAACAAAATTTCACGTTTGATTTTTTCCAACTGATTCCCCAATTTAAAATCGAGGACCTAATATCCTAGTTCTTCAAATGTTTAAAACACAAACTATCGTTGTATTTCGGTAAACAGTGATGCAGTTAGAATCAAAAAACGAAAACGTAAAAATTCGTGTAAGATAACTTTCTATTTTACATAATATCTTGCTGAAAATTTGGGAAATTCTACTAAACACGATAGAGAACATCTGTCAATTTCGTTTGAGTGAAATTTTTGCAAAAAATTGTACAGTTAACTGTAATTTTCGATAAGTTTTCGATTTCCCAAATTTTCTGAAACGTGTAAATTTAAAAAGTTATCTTACATGAAAGAATAAATATATAACTTACTCACGTGATCCGTTTGATCCATGGCCTTAATTAGGTATGCCGAATTTAAAATTTTTGCCAATATTGAAAAGCACTAAGGCTAAGTATTAATTGTTCTCAATTGGATTGAATTGAGTTAACGCAAATACGCATTCAAATAGAGTTCGCACTCTGCAGTTATCGTTCGTTACTTTTTTAGTGTTCAAAGGTCCGAAATTTTTATCCCCATAATTTGAAGGAAAGCGTAAAGTATTAATAAAAACATAAAAAGTTTTCTCAGTGCACCGACTATAAGGTTTAACGTTTAACGACGTAGAGACTTATTTTATGACATATTTTATGTTGTTATGATTTGCAAATATGCTGATTGCGGGTGCAGTTTGATCATTCGGAAACGATTTTAAAATGTTAATTTATGTGAAAAATATACTCATTGTTATTAATGTTCGTTGTTTTGAAAAAAGTAAATAACTATTTGCAAATCATTTTCATGGGTCATGGGATCAAAATGCTGTCATCAAATTGAAAACCTAACCTCAAATAGTGATAAAAATCAAGGACCCGACTTGGAAGGATTGAGAGATGCTACAAACACAATTGAGGGGTTCGATGCAATAACAGCAGAGGCGCGCGGCCTAGTAGGAACGGGAGGGGATACGCAGCGCTGAGATTTGTTGAAACCCAAAGTGAACGAATCCTAGCGCTGCGTATCCCTTCCCGTTCCTACTTGGCCGCGCGCCTCTGCTGTTATTGCATCGGACCCCTTAATTGTGGAAACACAATTAAAAAACACATTGAATATCGATTGGAATTTTTGTTCCATCGTCTTTAATTGATTTCAACCGATAATTTCTAGAAGTGTCAACATGGAACTGATCTCGAAGATTTTTGAGTCGATTAAACTCAAATCAAACCTTCAAACATATCAATGCAATTTACAGCTCTCTTTTTAATTTCGATTCAGCGCTTAAATGTACTTACGTCCAAAATACATAAAATTTTGTTTCGAAAATTTGGGAAATGTCAGAATTAATAAAAACAGACGTAGATAGACTACTTTTAGTTTTTATAATAAAACTAAATTTCCAATAGAGTTTGCTAAAATTAAACTTTGTTTCATGTTCCAAACCAGAAGTTGTTTATCTACGCCCTTTTTATCTTCTCTATCATTTTCTACCCAAATTTTGTGAACAAAATTTTATGTATTTTAGACACAAACATGTAGTAACCTATGATCAATGAAATTTGCTAATTTCCTAAGTATCAAATATGCCCTTAATAAGAAAATTTTAATTTATTAGAATTATCAATTTCTTTTTATCAAATAATTTTCTTTCAATGTGAGATTATATTTATTTAGTTCGTGTCCGACTCAGATACAAAATAAATCAATAACTAGTTTACATCTAGAAATCATTTCGAATCTTAAAATGATATCAAGTTAACAATCTCGATATATTCTAATTTTGCGACTGCAATCTTAATATATTGAACTCGTGTGTGGTATCGATAAACGTATGTTTTTATCCTCTTTTCCTTCTCTTTTTCTGTTAATGTAGTATTTCTTTTATCTCATTCTCTCTACCTCCATTTTCCTTGTTTTCTCTTTCTTGCATAACTCACATTTCTGCGCGCATGTACACAACGTGTTATACGCGCGACAATTTGTCTGGAAGCTCTACTCTTTAGAGCAGGTGGCATAGGAGAATTCACAAATAAGCCTGAGGCCGTAGTAGAGGAATTTCTCGTATCTTTCGTTGCTTTGAAGTGTTTTCAAAGCCACGTGATTGGAACGCCTTAATTGATTCGGAGTTGCAGTGTTTGACTTGAATATATTTGTTTTCTGGACACGTAATCGTTACGTATTTACATGCACTTTGTGAAGGTTAATCCTTGTTCAGAATGTCAAGTTAATAGTTCTGCTGGATTCATTTTTGAATAAAAAACAGTCACACTCTATGTTCCTGAATAAATGAAAAAAACCCATTCCGTGGAGAACATAGTAACAGAATTTTAAAATTTTAGTTCTTCAATTTTAGTATAAAAACTTTTAATTTTAAGGTGTTGCAATCTTTCCCTTCTTCCCATCGTGTCTGAAAAAAAACACGTTAACTGTACCATAACCTTTCTTGCCCATCGTGTTTCAACACAAAAGCTTCTCCTGCGAGATAGAGTTACATATTAATTTATACCCTCTATTCCCATCGTGTTTAAAGAAAGCCTCTGCTGCGAAATAGGGTTACATATTAATTTATATCATACCCTTTCTGCCCATCGTGTTTTAATACAAAAACTTTTACTGCGAGACAGAGTATATTAATTTATACTATACCCCTTCTTTCCATCGCGTTTGAAAAAAGCGTCTACTGGAAGACAAGACTATACATTGATTGTACCATACCCCTTCTTACAATCGTGTTTGAAAAAAAGCGTCAACTACGGGACAAGGATTCTAATTCATTCCCTCCTTCTCAACATGTTCAGATAAATAATCCACCACAGGACAGGGGTATTGTGTCCTACCCTTTCTGCCCATCGTGTTTTAATACAAAAACATCTACTGGGAGACAGGACTTCATATTAATTGTACCATACCCCATCTTCCGATTGCGTTTGAAAACAAAACCTCCACTGCGGAACAGGGCAACATAATAATTTATACTATACCCCTTCTTTCCATCGCGTTTAAACTAAGCATCTACTGGGAGACAGGTCTACAATTTAACTGTACCATACCCTTTCTTGCCCATCGTGTTTGAAAAAAGCCTCTACTAGGGGACAGGAATATACATTAATTGTACCACACTCCATCTTCCCATTGTGTTTGAAAACAAAACCTCCACTGTGGGACAGGACAACATAATAATTTATATTATACCCCTTTTTTCCATCACGTTTAAACTAGGCATCTACTGGGAGACAGGTCTACATTTTAATTGTACCATACCCTTTTTTCTTATTGCGTATGAAAAAAGCGTCTTCTGAGAGACAGGACTATATATTAATTGCACTATACCCCATCTTCCCATTGTGTTTGAAAACAAAACCTCTACTGCGGGACAGGGCAACTTAATAATTTATATTATACCCCTTTTTTCCATCACGTTTAAACTAGGCATCTACTGGGAGACAGGTCTACATTTTAATTGTACCATACCCTTTTTTCTTATTGCGTATGAAAAAAGCGTCTTCTGAGAGACAGGACTATATATTAATTGCACTATACCCCATCTTCCCATTGTGTTTGAAAACAAAACCTCTACTGCGGGACAGGGCAACTTAATAATTTATACTGCACTCCTTCTTTCCATCGCGTTTAAACTAGATATCTACTGGGAGACAGGTCTACAATTTAACTGTACCATACCCTTTCTTGCCCATCGTGTTTGAAAAAAGCCTCTACTAGGGGACAGGAATATACATTAATTGTACCACACTCCATCTTCCCATTGTGTTTGAAAACAAAACCTCCACTGCGGGACAGGACAACATAATAATTTATATTATACCCCTTTTTTCCATCACGTTTAAACTAGGCATCTACTGGGAGATAGGTCTACATTTTAATTGTACCATACCCTTTTTTCTTATTGCGTATGAAAAAAGCGTCTTCTGAGAGACAGGACTATATATTAATTGCACTATATCCCATCTTCCCATTGTGTTTGAAAACAAAAGCCTCTACGGCGGGACAGGGTTACATATTACTTTATCATACCCCATCTTCCCATTGTGTTTGAAAATAAAAACCTCCACGGCGGGACAGGGCGACATATTAATTGTATCATACCCCTTCTTCTCATCATGTTGGAAAAAATCGTCTACTAGGAGACAGGACTTCATATTCATTGTACCATACCCCTCCTTCCCAACATGTTTAGAAAAAATAGTCTACCGCGGGACAGGGATATATATTTATCGTACCATACCTCTTCTTCCAATCATGTTTGGAAAAAAACCGTTTACTTCGGAATAGGGCCATACGTTAACTGTATCATACCTTTTCTGCCCATCATGTATTAATACAAAAACCTCTACCTCCCCGAGTCGAAATTTCGAGGGCCTCATATGAGCCTCTTGGTGATGTTGAAGCTCATTTGAAACATTTTAAGCCTCCACAACCTCTTTAAAGCCTATTGATAATCGTTAAGTCACCATTTAACCCTCTTTAGCCTCTGTATTTTATTTTTCAACCTCTTTTAACGCTCAGAAACCTCTTCGATCGAGAAGAGCCTCACAGGCACTTTTTCCGTCGTAATGTATGACCTCCTTTGAACCTCTTGAGCCTAAAACGGACGTAAGTCAAGTCTGGAGGCTTAAAAGAGGTTCAAAAATACGAACAAGAACCTCTTTTACCCCTCTTCAGCCTCAAAATAATGTCGCAGAGGCTCAAATGAGGCCTTCGATTTTTCGACTCGGGTCGAGACAGGGTTACTTATTAATGTATATCATACCTCTCCTTCCCATCGTGTTTGAAAACAAAAGCCGCCACTGCGGGACAGGGCTAAACGTTAATTGTATCATACCCTTTCTGCCCATCGTATTTTAATACAAAAGCCTCTACTGCGGGACACGGTTACATATTACTTTATACCATACTTCTCCTTTCCGTCGTGTTTGAAAATAAAAGCCTCCACTGTGGGACAGTGCTACACGTTAATTGTATCATACCCCTTCTTCCCATTATCTTGGAAAAAATTGTGTACTGAGAAACAGGACAGGACTACATAACAATTGTACTACCTCTTTTTTCCATTGTGTTTAAAAAAAACCGGCCACTGCAGGAGAAAAATGCGATCCTTGAAAAAAAATTTGGAAACCCTTTTTACGCAAGTGCTTAAGGGTATATTACCCTGAAAAATGTTTTGAATAGGAAATCAATCTGTGAAAAGCGGAGCTACTACCAAATCTGTTCCCGAACCAATCCGAAAAGACATCGAATCTTCTTCGATGGAAATCCGTTAAAAATTAAACCTAGGCTCCAACCTGAATCACTCCATCCTCGGATTCATTCGAATCGATTCGTTTTGAACTGGAATAATTCTTTTAAATAAGGTTCACTCGACTATAACGGCAGCTGTCCTTGGGAAAGAGTCGAATTCTTATTCCCGTCAACGAGGACTGAATCTGACTTTCTCAACCAAACAATAAAATCCTGAAGCCTTAAAAATGTCTCTTCCTGTCTGTAAAACACGTACGAAAAGAGCCTTTCAAATGTTTACATCATTATTGAGCACCACTGTAAGGAATCAGCGCGCCGCCAGGGATCCCGAAGGGTACAAAGGTACTGTAGTACGTTGGCTGGCCACGCTACAAGAGAGGGCGCCACCTTCTCTCGCCGGGTTCTCCTTTCCCTCCTCTCACAACCACCATCGACTCGCAAAACCAAATCCCTCCTCGCCTCGCCGTGATGTCTCGGTTTCTCGTTCTCTCTCCTTCTCCAATACCCGGCATTCTTCTCCCTCTCTCCCTCGTTCACAGCCCCTCTCCCCTCTCTTTTCTGGCTTCCTTCTCCCCAACACCGGTGGGCCGGCGAGCACAGCTGCCGCACGGACAACGCGAGCGAACAGAGACGCCGATCACATTGCTTCTCGCAGTTCGTTTGTGCGCTCCTGTCATTGCAGAGAAAAACTACTAGTGTCAATTTTCATCCTGCAATTTCCACAACGTGTTTTCATTAGTTACTTTCGGGAGTGTGTGACCGCGAAAAGCACCTCTACATTCATCAATTCCTCCCCACCATCAGCCCTTGATCTGTCGCTTTGTTCGAAACACAAACCACAACTCATTGTCAGAGCGAGATAGCGTCTCGCCGTCAACGAAACACAGTCTCCAGTCTCGCTCGTCGGCACTTTGAGTGTTTGTTATTACAATTGTTGTGGGTGTTATTGTTATATTGTTATCTGTGATCGGCGGTGTGATTCGCGTCCGTGACCTTGGACTTGGATGTCCAGTGTTACCGACATTACTGAGAAGATAAAGGAGTCCTGGAAGAATATTGATATAGTGACTGTAAAGGGAAGCTGAATTTTGAAAAGAGTGTCGTTTGGTGAAGAGACATTTGTTACAGGCACGTCAAGTCAAACTATTGGGATCCTGGAAGTAAAGGCGTCACAGGATGTTTCCTTACACTACCTTTCCGGCAGTCGGGTAAGCGAATTTTGGATTCTGGGAATTAATCGGTTTCAAATGCAGGTACGTTGTTACCATGGCATTCATTAGGAAATTGCACTGGGAAAATAAGAAGTTATGCCAGACAGCTTATTGGTTTTCTTTCTTTGTATTTTTTTTTTAGTTGCCTCATCAATTTAATTACCTAATCTAATTACTCAAATTTTTGAGGCAACTGACAAAAATTTTAAGAACATTTTTCATTAATAAAGTAGTTGTCACAACGTCTCATTTCTTTTTAATGTAAAAATTTTTAATGGTATGCCGGTTCGATGAACTAAATGTTGACATAATTGAATTATTGTGGGAATACAATTAGTGTAAGAATAGACAAGAGTTAATTGTGTTTGAAGGATGAAAAAGATAGGAAAAAATCATAATTTAGTTTTCTGCATTGCTACAAAGTAATGTAATTTCAATAGAGTAATGACTAGTTCTAGAAATGAGATTATACCTGAAAATATTTGAAAATAATAGAGCGTGGAATGATAGTAATATATTTAGGATTTGAAATTGAAGGTTTCTTTATTGCCTTGCTTTCTGCTTTGCTCCATTTTGTATTCGATTGTAAACTACTCTGAAACAGGCGTTGCTAAGCGATCCAAATTTTTGCAAAATCAATGGATTGTTTTGCGATTTGACAAAATTAGTTTATGTTTGGACTAAAATTATTATCTAATTTAATTATGATTTTAATAAGCAGAGATTCATTGACAATAAGATAATTAAAAGTATATGAGAAGAGAATATCACATATTTAAACTTGTTATTTTTAATTGATTTAATTTCAAATTTTCAAACAAATTACACGTTAATTCAGTGGTATATTTTTCTCTTTATTTTCCTAAGCAAGGAAATTGAATGTCATTAAAACTTTGTGTTGTGAACTGTGTACCGTAGCTTTTTGTTCATAATTTTTTCTCCACAAATTAATTGCATTTCTCACTGAATACTCGATCGTTGCGTGGGACGAAATGTAATTGTAGAAATTAGTTATTTATTTAATCAATGTAATTAGAAAATAAATAGTATATTTATTTTAACATTATTATATGTACACTGAAAAAAATATTTGGTTAATACAAAGTTTAGTTAGATGAACCAAAGAATTTTCTTATTATGCGATTAATCAAATTTTTGGTTGTTTCAACCAAAGAAATTGTTTGATATGACCAGAAATGGTTTTTTTATACGATTTGGTTAAATGAAAGAAATATTTTAGTTTATTTAACAAAATCGTTTTGTTAGATCAAGTAAATTTTTTTCTGGGTGCAGAAGTACAACTAATTAAAATTGTTCAGGTTGTTAATTATCAAATCTTACTTAATATTGCGCATTTTAAAGAACCATTTCATAGGGGAAGTTTCAAATGAAGTAAACAAACCCCTGGTTGCGATAGTTACGAGACAAGTTAGCCCAGTCGCAAAACTAGTACAATAGAAAATCATTGTGATTCGGTTCATTTTTTATTATCAATATGCGGATTCGTTTTTTTTAGACGTTCTATTTTTACTAGAAGGACAAGTACATTATGTATTCTTTAATTATTATGAGTAAAGTAGTCAATAATCAGATGAAACATCAACATATAATTTTTGTTACTAAAAATTGATTAGTATATGTAAAATAGTAATTTACATTGAAATATGTTTCATTGATAGACAGTTTACTGACTGTTATTTTGTAGGGGAGAAAAATGAATTGATTTTCTAAGAAACATCTGTTCGAAAGCTATATATTGAAAATCGATAAATACACTTAATTCCCTTGCATTTTCGAAGCCAATGCTTTGAATGTCAGAATTTGGAATATTCTGAAATTTGAATTGACCTTAATTAAGGATTCTGAATCAAGTTTCATTATATTTCTTTTTTCATATTTGCAGATCCGAAATCTCATGAATATTTAGTAGGTATCGCTTGTTTTTTATGATCCAATTCTGCTGTGTTTTGGGTGATAAATCTGTTCAGTATTGAATCAGTATTGAATCATTCATTATGAAATAATTTTTAATGTATCATTAAAATAGTTCTTTCAATGTTTGTTTTTATAATTCAACTGGAAATTTAGTAAGGTCTCTTTTAAAAAATATATATAATATTAAAGAATTTGAAAATCTTTCTCACTCCGATAATGTAGGCAGTGGCAGAAATTTCCAACTCAACTAATTAATTTGAAATATATATAATAATAATATTTAATAACATATAATAAAAGTAAGGATATTCAATTTTACATGGAAAGGTTAAGTAAATATCATAGATAAATTTCAATTTATGGAAAAATTATATTAATTACATTTTTTACTGTTTGTAAATACGATTTGAAAATTAAAAGGAATATTTGGTTCATGTCACAAGACATCAAATATATTGATCCAATTATAAAAACATAAACGACTTTTAGGTGCATTGCAAAAAAAACTTATTTTGAATAAAGAATTTTCCAAATGTTTATTGTTCTATCGATAGATAGATGATTTTTTACTTTGGCTTTAAAGCCATTTATTTATAATTATATTTATTGTTCTATATTATAAAGTTTTAAATTGCTATTAAGATAGTTATCATAATTTCGTTTCTCATTAAAAATAAATGCACTTTATAAATGTTGCAAATTTTATTATTTTCTTAACTATATATTTATATAGAATTCAAATTTTAAAGAATTTGAAATCTTTCTGTGGAAAAAGACGGTTTCGACAAAAATTTCAAACTCTACGAATTAATTTGAAATCATTTATATAGAATATCCTGAAAAATCTGCGAAAATGAAAATTCTAGTAAACCCTGTAAAAGTCAGGTAATTTCTATAGCCAAAAATAGTGAAAATCCTCAAAACAGAATAACTGGTTATTTTTAAAGTTCTTGAATTAAAACAGCAGAAATTTCAAGACTGAAACTTAGTACCTAGTTGTCACATTTAAAAATAAGTTTTTATGTAAAAAGTAAGGAATAAATAGATTCTTAAAATTCAATCAAATTCAACTGACACAGATTCCGAAATCTCTAAATCAGAACATCTGAACATCGGTGTTCAAATAGAATTTTAATCTTCAAATGAAAAGATTGTATTCGCTTTCTATGTCTGAAATGTACTTACAGTTTTAAACGTTCATTGAACGATGACAAAAATTTTTTTTTCGTAAAAGAATTATTTATTATGTTTATATTCAGGGCCCTTCTAATATACAATCGGTCATAAAAAACTAATCATTTAGTTTAAAAAAAATTTTTTTCCATGGTTCAATGATCGGTCAGATCTGTACGTTCATATGTTTGAAAGTAATCAAGCATATGTCTTGATTTATGAGTGCGTATTGCGTATCTTGGTACGAAAGGCGCAAGGAAAGTTGTATCCGGTTGTAGAAGCCCTAGCGTTCTACAACTTGGTTGCTTTGTTCTCCCCTGTTCTCCAGTTCTACCTCGCACCACCACATCTTTAAGGTTTCGCTTCAGCTCATATATCTATACCTTATAGTCTTATAGGTCTATACCTATACTCCATGTTTCATGCTATCCGCTTACTGGGCGACAGCGTCTCGAGACAGAGCTTCACTTCTTTCGATCCTCGTGAGAAAAAATCGCGATTCTTTTCTTTCTATTCTCAGTCCTCAGTTCTTAGCCTGGAGTGGCTTCAGGAACACAAACAAAAAAGAAAAGGAAAGAACGTCTGCGACCCAGCCTCTGTCGTCAAGTAGACACTCTCGTACTCACTAGGGTTAGACGAGGTTGCGGTCAGGAAGCGATGACGATTCTAGATACAAGCGTATACTGGGGGAACAATCCCGGCGCTTCTCTACTCAAAGTCCCTACGTTCCAGGGTTGTGCGGTTACGCTTAACTCGAGGTTTTTTTGCATAAAATTCGCATTTTACGTAATTTACCCACTAATAGAGAAGAAATCTACCCGCTTTGCGGGCACAATCTTATCGCGCGCTCCGCTCGCAAATTTGGGCGCGCCTAGTGCGCGCGATTCGGTTGTCGCGCTTTAGATCTTTTGATCGAAACGCTTCGCGCTCTGAAATGTTTTTGATTTCAAATGAGAAAGGAAATTCAATTTACTTAAAGCTCTATCGGCATTACGGATCACATTCTCGTTGTAATACTCGCGCTTCGCGCTTGATTTTTACTTCTTATTGATTAGAGACAACATTATTAATAAAACGAAAAATATACATTTAATTAGAAAGTGTATAAGACAAAAATTTTAGATCTTATTGAAGCGAAGGATTTTGTATATTCTTAGGTTTTTTTCGTATTTTACATATTCTCGATAAAAAATTGAATTTTCGATTTTCAATAGTATTTTTTTTAATTTAAAAGAACAATATACATCTTATGAAAAAATGTTGCGGTCATAACGTTTTTTCGTATCTTGTACACCCAGAAAAAAGTTTTATTTAAATTTAAGAAATCGTTTAATTTATTCAATTCGAAGTAAAAACACCTTTAAAACAAGTATAAATTTATTTTATTTTTAGAAATTACCTTTTAGCCTTTTTTAAATGAAAGAAAATATTTTTTTAGCATTATTGATTTGATTTATAAGAATATATATTCGATTCAAATACAGTACTGGGTAAAACTTAGATATTTTCATTAATAATCAATCCCAATTAATCCTAACCAACTTTTTAATCCGATTCAATCCAAGACATCAATCTGAATCGATCCGAGCTCAGATTTATTTGAACTGAATTTTCAATCTGAATCATTCTGACACCGTATTCATTCGAAATTGAAAATTTAGTTGAGATCAATCCAGGCTGGGATTGATTCGGATTAAAAAGTTTGTTAGAATTCATTGGGATTTATTTTTGACTGTTATTCATCAAACGAGATACAGAATATTTTTCGGATTGGAATTCAATCCGAGCTAACAGAGCTATTCCGAGCAATTCCGAAATCTGTTTCCGAATCGATCCGAAAAACATTTTGTGTCTCGTTTAATGAATAACAGTCAAAAATCAATTCCAATGAATCCTAAATAAGTTTTTAATCCGATTCAATCCGAGATATCAATCTGAATCATTCCGACACACGATTCATTCGAAATTGAAAATTTAGTTGAGATCAATCCAGGCTGGGATTGATTCGGATTAAAAAGTTTGTTAGAATTCATTGGGATTTATTTTTGACTGTTATTCATCAAACGAGATACAGAATATTTTTCGGATTGGAATTCAATCCGAGCTAACAGAGCTGTTTCGAAACCTGTTTCCGAACCAATCCGAATACATTTTGTGTCTAGTTTGATCAATAACAGTCAAAAATCAATCCCAATGAATCACAACCAAGTTTTTAATCCGAGTCAATCCAAGCTTGGATTAATCTTAACTAAATTTTCAATTTCAAATGAATCCGGGGTCGGAATGATTCGGATTGAAAATTCAGTTCAAATTAATCTGAGCTCGGATTCATTCAGATTAATGTCTCGAATTGAATCGGATCAAGTCGGATTTATGTTCGAGCGATTTTCACAAAACGAGTTACAAAACGTTTTTTCCGATTGTTTCTTGCCGAAACTTTGCCAGGGTTTCCCTGTCTGAAATTCGTCTATAGTCACGACGTTGGAACCAACTTTGGGCCCAACCTTGGAATTTTCAGTAGGGCTGGACCACTTACACCTAGTCCTTCCTCTTTTTCTCCGTTCTTTCTTTTTTTTTCTGTCCCACTTGTCCTGCACTATTCTTTCCACCATCCCCCTGCCTCATTCTCTTTTTCATTCCTCCCTTTTCTCTGCTTCTTTCTGGTTTCCCCTCTCACAATTGTGACGTCGTTCCGATGTTGGCGGGTACCACTCGTAAATGGTGCGCTCTTTTCTCGAGGTCGTCGATGGAGAGCTGTTCGCGAGGTTATTGAATTTTCGCCCAGTCGCTAAAATATTTCTCCCATGTTTTCGAGCAGTGCAAACTGACAATTTATCAACTACTTGGTTTGTACAGAAGGCAAGGGTTTCCTAATAGCCAGCAAGAGACGATTTACGTTGTTTCTTAAATTATTTTTTTTCTTCCTTTGTATTTTCATGTATTGTGAGAAAATTTCGTGAAACAAACTTTTTCTCTTTCGTATATTTATTTTCTTTTGTTGAGGAATTTAAATTCTATATAAGTTGGCAGTAAATTCTTTATTTACTGTTGGGTTGCTTGTAGCATGAATACTTTTTTGGAAGAAAATCTTTTCTTTAATCCTAAAAGGGGAGATTGCCATTAGACGAGTAATAAATCAGCATTTCTACTGACGTAATACATATCAACGTAATTGTCTAAAAAAATTATCAGAAAATCTTAATAGTACCTTTTTTAATGTCTGAAGATTGGAACTTTAATTTTGTAATACTTTCAGTGGAAAAGAAGGTCAAAATTAATTAATATTACTGAACTCTCTAAATCTGAATCAGTCAAATTTTCACTGATTGAGCCAGTAACTTGCCTTTTCACTGATTCATTAGTGCAAAAATATTTTCCACTGTTGAATCGGTTGATTTTCACTGAAGTAACCAGTGTAATTTGACTGATTTACAGTAACTTCTTTTTAACTACTTGAATCAGTCAAATTTCACTGATAATCAGTAGATTTTGACTGATTCAGGTTTAGAGATAAGTTACTTATTTTAGATGAAATAACAAAGGTCAGAAACAATTGAAAATTTGGCATCAACTTGAAATTGACCTCTTTCTTTTAAATATTGTATGAAAAACAAATCGAATGAAGAAAAGTGTTCAATTTTTCAGTCGAGAAATTCGAAAGTTAAATACTTATAATTCGACTGTTTGCGAGGCGTATGTATTAGCCTATCTGAATCTAAGTTATTCACCCACTTGTTCTTGCCTTGAGTTTATGGGCAAATAGTGTCAGCATTTTGCTGACGTGGGACTCACAAAAAATGCCCTCGTTTTCACAGTTAGAGTTCGTAAAAACTGAATTCGCATACTGCTTAGAAAAGAAGACTTGTATTAAAATGAAAAAGAAGAGATAATCACCTCCAAAATTTGCTTCGGTAATATTTGTGCCATTTGCAGAATAGAATGTCATACAAGTCTTAAAACATTTAGAAAATAATTTATTCGCTTCAAATTTAATTTATTCTTGCATATTTTAATATATTATTTGCTGTTCTTTTTTCTTTATAATACTTAAAAATGTTGATACAGATTCTTGAATTTATTGTTTTTTGAGAGCAGCCCTCCATTTTTAAAATTAATTAGCAAATATTGTCACACAATAATGCCAATATGTGAAATAGCTTCTGCACTCAGAAAAATATTTGGTGAATCAACAAAATTCTTTTATTTGTAAAATTTTGTTGACACACTTTTTTTTTTTAATATGACAAAGTATACACAGTTAAGGACATGTGATACTCAGGAAGTTAGCAAATTTTATTGATTTTAGGCTTCTACATGTTTGCGACCAAAATACAATTTTGTTTTGAAAATTTGGGAAATGGTAAAGAAGATACATACGGAAGTAGATAGACTACTTCTGGCAAAAATTGGAAAAATTTCAATTTCAGCAAAATTTATCGGAAAAATTCTTTTCATTGTAAAAATCAAAAGTAGTCTATATACTTCCGTTTTAATTTTCTCTATCATTTTTCTAATTTTGAAAACAAATTTTTATGTTTTTTGGACGTAAACATGTAGGAAGTGAACAAAGTTTTTTTAAAAATAAACTTACTTGTTTTCTCAATTATCATATGCCTTTTAATGTTTGTAAATAATTTTTATATTTGGTGTTGGTATTTAATATTTGTTTTTCCCTATATATTGTTTGCTTAATAATCACACTAGGGCACTTCTATCGGCATTTTCCACACATGTATGCACTGTGTCCATTATGAACTTTCATTGTTGTCGGAAAAACCAGGTTAGCATGGTCCTCTTTATACAATTTCCCAGAATACTGTGTACAACACTAATTTTTAACAAAGCAAATGCCATCTAGTATTTTGTTTATTGTACGATTTGAATTCCATTTTACCAAAATATAACAATGACTTTACAAACATTAAGTGTCAGAAAATCATGATTATTAAGATGCCTAATTTACTAGCTCGAAGTATTTATAACCTTAATGAAAGAAAAAAATCATGCGATTAAATTAATTATAAATATTAATAAGCCTTAATTACGAAATGAATTGTGCTGAATCAGTGTAGCCAATCTAGTGATTTTGTCGCTTGATCTAGTGTGTTTTAAAAATTGATTTAAAGTCATGGATCAACGAGTACAGCTGACTAAATCATTAAAAGCAGTTTTCCCCAAAAAATTTTCATCAATAATGATTTTTTTTAGCTGAAACATAAGGATATAATGAAGGACATATTACTCCCTGAATATGAAAACCACTATTTCGAATTTTATAAGTCTTCCACATAGAATCAGTGAAATTTAACTGATATCACTAGGGAAACTCACTGGTTGACTAGCGAATTTCACTGTTGACCAGTATATTTCACTGATTAACTAGTGTGTTTTCCTGATGGAATCAGGTAAATTCCACTGATTTCTATGTGGCAGACTTATAACATTTAGTGGGTTTTCATTGTTAACCAGTGAGTTTTTACTGATTCAGATTTAGAGAGTAGAGGATAGCTGTAGATTTTATTTAGTTTTTAACAATTGAAAAAATTTTAGTATCGGTAAAACAGGAATTTTTTTTTATTGCATAGAACTAATTGAAGTCTAAAGCCATCCGCTAATATTTCCTTTATTATGTCTTAAAGTTACAGCGAAAAAAATGCATTGTTATGGACAAATTTTGGGGGAAACTGATTTTATTGATTTAGTCACGGTTATTGGTTGATCTATGGCCTAAAGACTTTTGTTTAAGGCTAGTAATAGGTCGCCATCTTAGCCTTTTTTCTACAAAGAGCGACAAATCTAGTAACTTTTTAGTTTCTGACAATAAAATTGATAATCACTTTAAAAAAATGGTTATTAAAACCAACTACTTCGGTTTGTAGAATATGCATCAGCTATTTTATTAGTTAGCACAACAATTTTTTTTTTTTTGTATTACTACCCAAGTTCTTGTGATAAAAATTGAGATAGTAAGACCAACAAAAAAAATTGTTGTGCTAACTAATAAAATAGCTGAGGGATATTTTACAAACCGAAGTAGTTGATTTTACTAACCATTTTTTTCAGTGAAAAAATTAATATGACAAGAACAACTAATCGCAAAAAGGTATTCAATAAATAGGATCAAAGAAATATTGTCATTGATTCGATCTTCTCTAAATCTGAATCAGTGATAAGTATCAGTGAAAATTTCTGATTCATCAGTGTATATACACTGATTTTAACGAGCGGTATATTTATAACTGATAAATCAGTATAATTTCACTGATGCTGATTCAGGCAGTGTGCGTTGCTATTATGCGAATTCCGTTGAGTAAAAAATAAATTTGAGAAGTTATTTATTACATATTTTTACATTTTAAAGTAAAGACAAGAACGCTGAAAGAAATTTGAACCTACAAAGCTACCTAAAATAAATTAGCTATCCAACAAATTAATCTCGAAATTAGCTGTAGTGACTAAATCTCAGCTGTGTCAGCTAATTTATTTGTTAAAATAGACAAAACATTTACTGCCAGAGACAATTTTGTGTTATTTCTCGGACAGCTGATTCTTAACTGTTGCAGCTAATCTTTTTTCTCCGTGTACTATTTGGACTTAATTAATTAGCACACTTACTTTTATGGCTGGTGCTCCTACCTGAGTTCTCAGAATAACAATGCGGATCGTAACATCAACATGTACTTACAGTTCTGAACGTTCATTGAACGATGACAATTTTTTTTCTTTCAAAACAAAATTAATGATTATGTTTATATTTATGGTCAAACAAATATACAATTGGTCATAAAATATACACTACTTTTTAATTTACTAAAGCTCAAACTATTCACTTACTTTTGAAAAAAAACTTTTTTCATTGTTCAATGAACGTTCAGAACTGTAAGTGCATAACGTCAACAAAAAAAGTAGTTTTGCTAGCCAATAAAGTATAGCAGTGGCATATTTTAGAAACCAAAGTAGTTGAGTCAATTGACTATTTTATTCAGTCAAGTTATAAGTCGATAAGTGTGAAAGTAATGGGAAAAAATGCTTTATTACTCTCTAAATATGAATCAGTCAAATTTTCACGGATTAAATCAGCGATTTGCCTTTTTACCGATTTACCAGTGAAAAAATAGTTTTCACTGTTAAATTAGTTAATTTTCACTGATCGAATCAGTTATAAAAATATATTTCACTGTTAAATCAGTTAATTTTCACAGAATTAATCAGTTAAATTTCACTGATTAAAAGTAACCTCTTTTTAGCTATTTGAATCAGTAAAATTTCACTGATAATCAGTAGATTTTGGCTGATTCACTCTTTGAGGATGTCAAAACTGTGAGATCCAGCTGCTTTTTAATGATTTGATGCAGCGCTTTTTCACTGCTTGAGCAGCGCTTTTAACTATACGATTCAGCATGTCTCGGCGATTCGAAACAGAGCTTTTTTTGAATTTTGAAAAATTTTACTTAGAAATGCGGTTAAAGTAAAGAATTTTTCAGAACTTATATTTATTTATTAGACATATAAATTGTACATATTTTAAATGAAAAATCAATGGAACACATGCATTGGGAAAAATTGGCATGTAGATTCGAGAATCGGAAGGATATGAATCGAATTACGGTTACCATGAGGATTTTCAATTGAAAATGTAATTTTTTAATTTCTTAACTTTCATCGATGTTTGATGCAAAAAAAATCTAAAATCATGTAAAATTCGATACGAAAAAAGCAGCTTGATACTTTATTGCAGTTTTGGTACTTTTTTTCGGAAATCAAAGTATTCAAATGCTGTGAAAAGCTAGTTTATAGCTTTATAAGTATCAAAAAAGTGCAATACAACAACATTGCGAATGGCTTGCCAGGATTTATACATTTTTCAGGCTTATTTGAAAAATTTCATATGTATGTAAAACAATGATAATTCTTTTACTTCGATATTTTCGTAGATTTTTGAAAATTTGCACGATTATATCACAAATTTTGTGAAATATTTGAAACTGAAATAATAATCTAGAATTCCTCGACTAAATTGTCATTTATGAATAAAGTGCAACGTACGGATGGTAAATTTTGCAAAATTGCCTCTAAATGTTATAATTTGAATGTGTATGCAGCTGCTTATAGATTATGTCTGATAATTAATATCTTAATTGAGTATTTTTGATTGAAATACGGTTTAATTTCTGTTTAAAAAGTGAAAAATATCAGGATCTAAAAGTCGATGACAGTCAAAGAAATTTTTGACAACTAATTTTTACCGTGTATTAACAAGTGATTAATATGAATGGTATATGAAATTTAATATACCAATGTATTAAAATTGCAAGATTTTCTCACAGTCTAGTTCAGGTGAAAAATGAATTTTTTATTTTTAATGAATTAATTTTTTTAATAAAAACGAAAGATCCCAGTAAAGAGGTGGGCATTGAATGGCATTGAAATGTTAAAATCTAAAAAGAAACGGAATCGAGAATAAAACTTTTGAATGCCTTTCAATGCCTAGGAATTAAAATGCATTCAAAAGTTTCATTCTCGATTCCGTTTCATTCCAGATCTTGACATTTCAATGCCATTCAATGTTTACCTTCTGACCGGGATATACATCTTTTGAAAAATATTTCTAATAGAAATTTTTAGATCTTTTTTTAACAAATAATTGATTTTTCTAACTTTTTTTGTATCTTACTTACTTTTACTGAAAAATGGAATACAATTTTTTATTTGTAATGCTTGCCAAATGCCGTAACTTTGTTAATTTATGTCAAATCAAAAAATTCCAGAGATAATTCGTAGAGCTGTTTGAGTACCACTAGAATCTGAAATTGAAAGAAAAAATAGTTTTCAAACGTTTTGAAAATAGTCTAATTTTTTTGAATTTTGGTGAGATGAGTCTGGATAATGAACTCATTCTTCCTTTTTAAGTCAGACAGACAGAATTGAAAAATATTTTTTTTGATTGCAGGTCATACCGAAAAAAACTGTTAAAATTAACCAATTTACTGGTTTTCTAATCGCATTACAATTTTTTTTTTAAGTAATCGGAAAAATAGTTTATTTTACTAGTTTTTTCAGTGCATGAAACGTAGACGTTTGATGATGAGAATCTGAAAATTGAAGTTGAATGAGACAGACTTTAAATTAAAATAAAATTTCATCGAATTAGATTACTTTGATTGAAGTGGAATTAACATTTGAGTAAAAATAATTTTGAATAAAATCTCATCGCCAGGAGAGTATTTTTACAAGCACTCTGGATCTCAAGTGAAACTTCGATTTGATTCTGGCTTCTGAATCACATTTCCCCTTCTCGAGTCAATTCTGGACCAGAAAGCATTCCTACGCACTGATCCAGTGCATATTGGAAAGAGACATTTGAACGAGTGATTTCCATCGAGTTTGTAAACTGGATAGTGTACACTGTGAACACAAAAGAATGTTAGTTTCATGCCGTCAAATCTCCGAACCATTATTAATTAGTGAGTTTTTACTGATTCAGATTTAGATAATAGATGATAGCTGTAGACTTTAATTAGTTTTTAACAATTGAAAAAATTGTAATGTCGGTAAAACAAGAATTGTTTTTTTATTGTTGAGAACTAATTGAAGTCTAAAGCCATATGCTAATATTTCCTTTATTATGATTTGAAGTTATAGATAAAAAATGAATTATTGTGGAAAAATTTTGGGAGGAAACTGATTTTATTGATTTAGTCAGGTGTGCTGGAAGATCTATGGCCTAAAGACTTTTGTTTAAGGCTAGTAATAGGTCGCCATCTTAGCCTTTTTTCTAAAAAGAGCGACAAATCTAGTAACTTTTTGGTTCCTGACAATAAAATTGATAAAAAAATTAAAGTGACAGGAACAACTAATCACAAAAATTGATTCGATCTTCTCCTAATCTGAATCAGTGATAGTATCAGTGAAATTTTGCTGATTCATCAGTCTATATACACTGATTTTAACGAGCGGTATATTTATAACTGATAAATCAATACACTGAACACAAAAGAATGTTAGTTTCATGCCGTCAGGTCTCTGAATTAGATGCCAGATTTTATTCTCTCTAAATCTCAATCAGTAAAAACTCACTGATTCACAGTGAAAAACCACTGTTTCGAATGTTATAAGTCTTCCACATAGAAATCAGTGGAATTTACCTAAAACCACCAGGGAAACTCACTAGTTAATCAGTGAAATATTCTGGTCAACAGTGAAATTCGCTGGTCAACCAGTAAGTTTCCCTAGCGATATCAGTTGAATTTCACTGATTCTATGTGGAAGACTGATAACATTCGAAACAATAGTTTTTCACAGTTTCGGATTTAGGGACTTGAAATAAATATTATATGACCCAGAGAAAAATTGTATCTACTCATTCGAAATCAAAATTATATTCGCTTGTGCTGCGCAAACTTTTTATTTAATACAAAGAAGTTTATTTTAGTATAATAACATTCCTAGTTTCAATTTATGAGAAGGAATCACATTCTCTGCGTAAGAAGGGACCACTGTTTCATACATTTTTTATTTCTTAAAGCCTTCATCGAACCCACAGGCCTACTTACTCTATCTGTTCATACAGACCATTACATAGGAAGAATATTCCTCTTGCAATAAGTATTCGAGAGTCGTTATTACGATCTTTCTATTTGTTATTCAGAAACCTCTGTTTCCTTGAAAATTTAGAGAGACTTTACATATGTTAATAATGTCATGGCGACACTTTTTATTTTATTTTTTACTTTTTATCACATGTGAGAAGGTATCCGATTTATGTGAAATTTAAAGGTCATGGATTAACCAGATCATATGACCAAATTTCTGTAAAAGTTCGTGTAAGATAACTTTTTTATTTTACAAAATAATTTCCTGAAAATTTGGAAAATACTACTCTCTAAATTTGAATCAGTCAAAATCTACTGATTATCAGTGAAATTTGACTGATTCAAATAGCTAAAAAGATGTTACTGTAAATCAGTCAAATTTCACTGATTATTTCAGTGAAAATTGACTGATTTGACAGTGAAAAATATTTTTTCACTGATGAATCAGTGGAAAGGCAAATCACTGATTCAATCGGTGAAAGATTGACTCATTCAGATTTAGAGAGTAGAGAAAACGATAAAGAACGTCTGTCAACTTAGTTTGAGTGAAAATTTTGCAAAATTGTTTTACAGTTAATTGTAATTTCTAATAAGTTTTCGATTTTTTAAAAAAATTTTTACTGAAAAAAAGTCAACAGACGTGCTTTACTGTCTTTTGTTACGTTTTCCACATTTTCAGAAAGATACTTTGTGAATTAAAAAAGTTATCTTACATGAACGAATAATGTATAATTTAGTCACGTGGTCCGATTGATCCATGGCCTCAACGTCTACTTTATGTCAAAATGTCGACTAAAATTAAGAAAATTAAAGTGTTTTAAAAATTGAGAAAACGGCAAATTGCCTTATTATTTTTAAAATATTAATTTAAACTTTTTTTGATAAGATGTGTATTTCTTGTTTGAATTTTTAAAAATACCATTGAAAATGAAAAATCCTATTTTTTTAAAGTAAATTATAAATTAGTTATAATGAAAGTTACATTTAAAATTTTTTAATTCAAAAAAACTACGATACCGAAAACTTTGAATTTTTGAAATCACTGGCTTTTAAAGTAGAAAAATCTGCCCGCTTTGCAAAAGCAAACAAATTTATAGACTTTATTTAAGCAAACACGATTTTGCGTTTTAACGCTTTTTTCGTTTCTCGCATATTTTGGTTAAAAAATTGAATTTTGGATTTTGTTTAGTATTCTTTTAAATTAAAAAGAAAAATATACATCTTATGAAAAAATGTTGCGATTGAAACTTGTAGATCCTTATTTAGTAAACATAATTTTGTATCATAACTTTTTTTCGTATTTCGTATAATTTAACTAAAAAGTGGAATTTTGATTTGTTTTTTTCAAGTCTTAACATACTGTAAGCTTCCTAATTTTGGTTTGATCGAAAAAGGTTATCAAGATAATTAGTAGAGATTTATGAGCACTATCAGAAAGCAATATTGCAATTTTTGATTTTTTCAATTGACGTCTGATTATGTAAAACTCTGAGTTTTTATCAACCTTGAACCCCTAAAGCCAATTACCAACATCAACATATATCTTCAAAACAAACAAAAAATCGAAAGCAAAAAACGCTCTTATTTTCACAATTTTGGTCGGATGTGGCTTGTTCACGAACTCATTTTTTCTTTTTGCATTCCAATAAAGTATGTCAAAGCTCAATTCAATACGACAATTTTATCGAAAGTTATCTTATTTACAGATGCCGGGCAACAGACAGACATTTTCGTAAAAACCGTTTTTCCTGACTCTACACGGAAAAAAATGAAATGTCTGCTACTGCTAATTGCAGTTAGCTGTCGACTAGTTAATTGTGATTGATAAAAAGTTTGCTGGGACAGTTAAAAAATGTTAGCTGCAATCGAAGTTGAAAATTTGCATTGGACTCCTTAGCGTATTAAGAGTTGTAGCTAATCATTTGGTTATTGCTGCTAAAACAGTTTACTCTCCTAGAAAATCTCAAAATTCATACTCGTAGCTTTTAAAATTTTGCGCTGATATGTAAGAAGTTAGCAGCGGTTGCTAACGGCTGCTTAGACATCCCGTGTTTTCTGTGCTGCTCATGCGCACAAAGCGCGACTAGTCAGATATTGTGCTGTAAATGGTAAGTTGTACACCTGTCGCGTTGTTTTAAATTTAATTTATAAATAATTCGACGATTCGCGTTAATTTATAATGCAAATGACTGATTTGTAACTGATCTCTGAAGATTGTATTGTAGGTTTTGTAATAGGTTCTTTATTGTGCTGTTTATTATCTTCTTACTGAGGTTATCTTAATTCTAAGTGTTGTATACTTGTACAATTTTTGAAAACATCATATCGGACTGGCAAGTAAGTCGCTACTGTTCCCGGTAATGTTTCTACTTGTAGCTATAAGTTTGGTTATCAAAGGAGCTCACGTTTTATTCTTATTCTTGAAAAATTATGCTGTGATTAAGGTTAGAACTGAATCAGTTTTTTTTCGTTTTTAATTTTGCAAGTTACGATATGTCGCAAGAAATTAGTTGTTTTGATATAACTTGCCAGCAGACTTTTGTGAGTATAGAAGGGTTACGAGATCATTTTTTTCTTAAGCACCTAGGTGTAACTGTAGTTAAATGTAGGTTTGGCAGTTAAAAATCAATGATTTTGAGTGCTACCTCTATTTGCAGCAATTGCTAATAAAATTAACTAGTACTTCAAACGCTGTTAGAACAGGAAGATAAGACGACCGATAGGCTACTGCTGACAATCGTTGTTACCAGTGCTAACGTAAATTAGCTGGCATCGCTAAAGTACTGTAGCGAATAGACGTTAGTATTAGCAGCTAAGACATTCGCTGTCCGTATATCAAGTAACTTTCTTAGCTGTGGTAGCGAATATTTAGCTAATGCAGCTAATTATTTTTTTCCGTGTAGGGGCCTCAAAACGTATAGATTTGATCAAAATTTCAAATATAATTTTTTACATAATACCCAGAAAAAAGTTTCTTTGATCCAAAAGTTAGTTCTTGAATCGAACAAATTTGTGCATTGCTATATGCGGTCAAAGAAAAGTTCTATTGATTTAAAGAAATTTCTTGATTGGTTTTTTTCTTTGAATTTGAGAAATGAATGACTGCGCATTCGCATAAGTACATGTGTAATGTGATTAACAGATATATTTTCTTTGATTTAAAAAAAAATTGTCTTCATTCAAAGTAATAAAATTGAACAAATTATTTCTTAAGTTCTTGCCGATATTTTATTTAAATCAAATAAATAATGTTAAAAAAATAATTTCTTTTATTTAAAAAAGGTTAAAAAGGTGATTTATTAAAATCAAATAAATTTATATTTATTCTAAAGGTGTTAAAGAACACGTGTGCAGTGAAAATGTTGCATAAAATTTCGCCATTGTTAAGTGTGAAAAAGTAATTATTATATCAAATGAAATGTGGTATGCGTGGCATGATATAAATATTTGCCAGTATTGAGTTTGTCTGGAGTTAGTCTGCTTTTATCGCGTCACATAAGGAAGATGAAACGACGACACTAAACACGCGGTCGATGCACGTGGTTACTAATTCCCCGCCTTCTTCACCTCCCTCTCCATTACATCTTGCTAATTTCCCCTCTCACCCAAGCATTCCCCCTCTCATTTTCTTGTTTCTGAAAGGCTGGCATCTGATGTTAGCAGTTGCTAGTATGATGTATAAACCATAACTATACAGTGTTAGAAATTTTTGTATTAAGGTCATGGATCAATCAGATCACGTGATCAAATTCCTGTTAAAGTTCGTGTAAGATAATATTTATATAATATAATAAGTGAATATTTTACAAAAAAATTTACAGTCAACTGTAAAATTTTTATAAAATCCTGTTAAAGTTTGGTAGTTTTAAGATATATTTTTTGCAAAATTCAGTTGAGTTTCTTGATATTAACAAAAATTTCAGAAAATTCAGTACAATTTTCGCAATTTTAAGATACTTTTACTCAAAAATATCATAAATATCTTCAAATTTTACGTAGCATTTATAATATGAACATTGTTAAAAATTTCTACTGTAAGTTTCCGAAACTCGTAACTGAAGTTTCATTCGGTTACAATTTCGTAAAATTAAGACAGACTTTCAGAAAATTTAGTTACTTTTTGGTAAATTTGATAAAGAATTACTTAATTTTCAGTTAGAAAGTTAGAAAGAAAAGAACGTGCGTTCTTTATTGTCTTTTCTAACGTTTCCCGAATTTTCAGAAAGATTTTTTGTAAATTCAAAAATCAATACCTTCTCATATGATGAGAATTTAAAAAGTTATCTTACATGAAAAAATTAATGTATAATTAGGTCACATGGTCCGATTAATCCGTGGCCTTGAAGGACCCCGCACCAAATGTACAAAAAATGGCCTTAAAATAAAAAATTGTAAAAAAATTTTTTTCTTGTATTTTTGAACCTGCAAACTAAAAATTCGAAAGAAAAGTTTCAGAAAAATGGACGGTTTTTAGATAAACACTTGTTAAAGTTTCGATTTATACATGTTTTTTAATGGAAAAATGCTTATTTTAGCAAAATGTTTTTTTTCCTCAAAAACTCTATGATAGATTTGACTAAAACTTTTATATTTTGACGATCAGGCGTACCAAATCAAAAGATTGATACCCACAAAGATTAACGATTCTTGGGGTATACACCATGTTTTTGGGGGTGTTTTCGTACCCTAAACATCCAAGTAACACATGTAAATCATCATTTCTTAGTAACTAAAATCAATAGAGATTTTTATTCAACTGCTACGGTATGAAACGACTTTCCAATAAGTAGAGGAAGCGTACACAGCAAGAATATGTTTTGACCTAATTTTAGGGGATGTTTTACCATCCCTTAAACAATGAGTCTGAAGTTCCTAACATTAATTAATAACGAAAAATAATTTTATTTTCAAATGCATGCAAGCTGCTATTTTATGACAGGAAATAGTCGCGTACAACCCTAAAAACTTCTTAAAGATATCGTAGCAGTTGTATAAAAATCTTTATTGATTTTAGTTACTAAGAAATGATGATTTACATATGTTAATTGGATCTTTAGGGTACGAAAATACCCCCTAAAACATGATGTATACTCAAAGAATCGTTAATCTTTCTAATTCGTGGGTATGAATCTTTTGATTCGGTACGCCCGATCGTAAAAATATAAAAGTATTAGTCAAATCTATAATAGAGTTTTTGAGAAAAAAAAACATTTTGCTAAAGTAAGCATTTTTCCATTTAAAAACATGTAAAAATCGAAACTGTAACAAGTGTTTGTCTAAAAACTGTCCATTTTTCTGACATTTTTCTTTCGAATTTTTAGTTTGCAGATTCGAAAATACAAGAAAAAAATTTGTTTACATTTTTTTATCATAAGGCTATTTTCTGTACATTTGGTGCGGGGTTTGCACCTACAGTGTATGAAATTTAATATACGCAATTATGAAATTCAGACCCAGAAAAAAGTTTTATTCAAATTTAAGGAATCGTTTCTTTAACTTCATTTCTTCAATTCAAAGTAAAAACACCTTTAGAACAAATTTAAATCTATTTAATTTTGAGAAATCAAGTTTTTATCCTTTTTTAAATGAAATAGATTATTTTTTTTAACATTATTTAATTTATTTAAAAGAATATGTTTTTAATTCAAATACAGTACTGGCAAAACTTAAATAATTTATTTAATTTTATTACCTTGAACGAAGACAATTTTTCTTTAAATTGAAGAAAATATTTCTGTGAATCACATTACGCATGTACTTTATGACTGCGCATATATACATTCTTTTAATTAAAAGAGAAAAAAATAACCAAGGAATTTCATTAAATGAAAGAAATTTTCTCTTTGACTGTATAGTAATCGACAAATTTGTTTGATTCAGAGAAATTTTTTTTGAATCAAAGAAACTTTTTCTGGGTGTAATATAGATCGAAGTTTTAATAAAACAAATTATTTTCTAGATTTCAAACGGTGTTGTTAATAATTGGCTTTAGGGTCCGGAAATTATGACTTAAAAGATTACATTATTTCAAAAGTTTTTACTCTGTTCGGACTCCTCAATAGTGATCTTTATTTCTATAAAATATAACAAAAAGTAGCTAAACATATTGCACATATAAGCCATATTTTGGAATGATCTTTGGTGGTGTGAGAAAAAAATTAAAATAATATTATAAATTTCAAATTAATTAGTTGAGTTTGAAGTTTTTGTCTTTAAATATTAAATATTATATATTAAATTTGAAAGGATTTAGAATCTTTCTATGGTAAAAAAGGTTCTTTCGAAATTTCTAACTCAGCTAAGTAATTTGAAATCATTATATATTAAAACTTCGATAGAAACACATATGAAAATTCCTCTGAATGACAGATTGAAATATATCACGTAAAAACTTTAAAGTGCAATATTATTTCTATTTATATATTTCTGGACCTTAAAACAAATTATTATCAACATCATTTGAAATTTATTATTTGAGGGTCGATACAAGTCCTAATTATGAACATTTTCTAGATTCTTTAATAACTTGTAAATCATTAAAACTGGTAGATTCTTATATCGCAATAATGCAAATAAATTCCAATTTAAAGAATTTGAAATCTTTCTGTGGAAAAAGAGACGCTTTCGACTGTGCCGGGATTCGAGCCCGGGTCTTTCGAATGCCCGCCGAAAGCATCTCTTTTTCTACAAAAAGATTTCAAATTATTTAAATAGACAGAAATATTCAATTTCACACACATTTGTATATAAAATTTTATATTTATGTATGTTATTTATGAAACAATATACTGGTATATTAAATTTAATATACTCATGTACTAACAATAATAATGATATTTGTAGTAGTGTAGTTTCATGCTATTATACACGATTTCTTCGTCTGATATCCAACATATAACAACAGTTCTAACGTAACCGTTTGTCATGGTGGTATTTGTGTTCTCAGATTAGTCTAGTCTAGCTGAACAAGACTGACAAACTTTCCCTTCGCTCTTTCTCTTTTTTCTACAGCCTCTCTCTCTCTCTTCTGCTACACTTCCCTCTCATTTTACTTATGAACAATGCATAGCTAGATCGTTTATTATGCAACATGGAAAAGTATCATCTGGTATAGGGGATTACATGTCTGACTAACAAGAACAGGGTCAACAGTTAAAAGAGATTTTTTATCAAGATGCTACATCCTCCTGAAATGTTTTAAAAAATTTTATTACTTTGAGGACTAATTATACTAGAACAGAGAGAAATTTATTGTAAAAAATGTAATACCGGTTACTATAATTATTTCATTACATTTATTTTAAAACTACCAAACTGTAGCAGAATTTTATTAAATTTCGTCATAAAATTACGAAATTGTCACAAAATTTAAAGTAACATATAACTGCATAAAACTTCAGTTATCCAAAATGTAACATTTTTCCTGTTGAAATTTTGAGAATTTCCAGATACTAGTATCGGAATATTCAAAACTTTCTAACTGAAAATTAAGTAATTCTTTACCAAATTTACCAAAAAGTAACTAAATTTTCTGAATGTCTGTCTTAATTTTACGAAATTGTAACCGAATGAAACTTCAGTTACGAGTTTCGGAAACTTACAGTAGAAATTTTTAACGGTGTTCATATTACAAAGGCTACGTAAAATTTGAAGATATTTATGATATTTTTGAGAAAATGTATCTTAAAATTGCGAAAATTGTACTGAATTTTCTGAAATTTTTGTTAATATCAAGAAACTCAACTGAAATTTTCATAAAATTTATCTTAAAACTACAAAACTTTAACAGGACTTTATAAAAATTTCACCATAGAATTACGAACTTGTCACAAAATTTTAAGTAACATCAAACTGCATAAAACTTCATCTACACTCTTAAAAATCTTATTAATTGTAATATACTCTAATATAAAAGAGGCAAATTAAAATTAATAGATATGAATATTATAAAACATTAATGTGCATTCATATTAAATTTAATAACTTTTCAATTAAAATTTATTAAAATTAACAAAAATTATCAAAATATATACACATGTGTATTTAAATTAAAATAAAAGTTTGTATTTTGTAAGATGAAAGTATTTTAAATTTAATATATTCTACTGAGAAAAACTTCGATTACGTATAATGGAAGTTTAATACAGAAATTTCTAACAGTGTAACCAAAACGTAAAATTATTTCTGTTACAAATTTCAGAATTTTCAGATACAAGTATCAGAATACTCAACACTTTGTAACTGAAAATTAAAAAGTTGTTTCTAAAATTTACTGAAAAGTAACTGAATTTTCTAAAATTCTATCTTGATTTTATGAAATTGTAACTGAATAAAACTTCAGTCACGTGTTTTGGGAAATTAAGGTAGAAATTTCTAAGAGTGTACCAAACTGTAATAAAATTTTTATAGAGTTGATCAAAGAAATTACGAAAATGTAACAAAATTTTCAGTTATACATGTAAGTGCATAAAACTTCAGTTACCCAAAACGTAAAATTATTCGTGTTAAAATTTTGAGAATTTCCAGATACAAGTATCGGAATATTCAACACTTTCTAACTGAAAATTAAGAAATTTTTTTTTTAATCTATTAAAAAATAACGTAATTTTCTGTAATTCCATCTTAATTTTACAAAACTCTATCAGAATTAAACTCCAGTCATGTGTTTCGGGAAATAACGATAGAAATTTCTAACAGTGCACTCTTAGAAGAACCTTTGGTGGAATCAAACAAAACTTCATGAAATAAATCAAAATTTGGTTGCATTAACTTAAATATTTGTTTGATTCAAAAAAATTGTATCAAACCCAAAATTTGGTCAACCCGTATATTATAGTCAAATTATTAGTTTGATCGAATTAAATTTTAAATCTGTTCAACCGTATTTTCCTGAAACACATGCCTGGAATTTAATTCAATTACAGTTTCGTAAAATTAAGTTAAATTTTCAGAAAATCCAGTTACTTTTTAGTAAATTTAAGAAACATTTTCTTAATTTTCATGGTTTTACCGAATACATAATACTTTTAATTTGACTTTTTATGATAATCCATATGAAAAAAATTGTAGTGAATTTAATACAAATTACATCTTTTAGTTAGGTTTATAATATGTAACCTACTATCTTCAGATTATTTATGCTACAATATTATTTCCAAAAAAATTATTCAAGTTAATAAAATACCTTGTCAATTCAATATAACAATTTTTTTCAATGAATAAGATTTTTTTTTAGTATAAGAATGAAAGTGTCTTACTATTAGTTTTAGAAATTATATTACAAAAAAGTTTTATTAAGCCATTTTCTTTAATGAACTAAGATCTTTGGTTAAGTCAAACAAAATTTGGTTACATTAAACTAATTTTTTGGCTGGATCAGCCAAAGATTTGGTCAACCGCATACTAACCAAATTCTTTCTTTAATCCTTCTAAATATTTCCGATACTACAGCTGAAAATAAGAAACTTTTATTTTTAGTTATTTTTTCCCAACCCCTTCTGATAGTCTAAAAATTTAATTATAAAAGTTTGTGTACTTTTTGGATAACCATTTCAGGACTTTTGCCTCACCTGGTACGTTGAATTCCTATCAAATAAAATTGCAGTTATTTTCCTCTTTTGGTTTAAATAAAAAGTACATACTTCCGCATTTGAAAAAAAGATGAAAGATATTTTATGTTAGATATGCATAATATTTTAGAAACTTAACTTCAGTGAAAAAACTTGTAATGATAATAATTGTATGTTTCATGAGACAGAAGGAGTAAAAACAATAATTAGCTGCAGAAAATAGTACACTCAAATTTATATTTTAAAAAATTTTGTATGGATTGTAAAAATAACAATTTTTATTTAATTTATTGACTTTGTGGTGAACATTTGTTACGTAAATATATTAACTTCACTTTACGCGTTGTTAAAGGTAGTTTATATGGCAATGAACATGCGGTTAAAGTGGCGTTAACACATTGAAACTGGATCTCCATTTTGTTAGTGCACTGTTAGAAATGTTCTTATATTTAAAATCATTTTATGCTACAAAGGTAACGTTAAATTTGACGATATTTATGTTGTTTTTGAGTAAAGATATCTTAAAATTGCGCAAAATGTATTGAATTTTCTGAAATTTTTCTTAATAATACGAAACTCAACTGAATTTTCATCAAATGTATCTAAAAACTACTTTCTAAATCTGAATCAGTTGAATTTTGACTGATTGAATCAGTGATTTGCCTTTTCACTGATTCACCCGCAGAACATATATTTTTCACTGTTAAATCAGTTAATTTTTACTGATGTAATCAGTGAAGTTTGACTGATTCACACCAACCTCTTTTTAGATATTTAAATCAGTCAAATTTCACTGATAATCAGTAGATGTTTACTAATTCAGATTTAGAGAGTAACAAACTAACACAATTTTTATAAAATTTACCATAAAATTACGAAACTAACAAAATTTTCAGTTACTTGTAACTGCATAAAATTTCTGTTACCCAAAACGTTAAATTATTCCTGTTACAAGTTTTAGAATTTCCAGATACAAGTATCAGAATATTCAAGACTTTGTAACTGAAAATTAAGAAATTGTTTTTTAAATTTAATAAAAATTAAGAAAATTTTCTGAAATATGATCTTAATTTTACGTAGCTGTAACTAAATAAAATTCCAGTCATGTGTTTCGGGAAGTTACCGTAGAAATTTCTAAAAGTGTATACTTTTTTGGAAAATTTAGAATTAGTATAGAACTTTCCACTTGATGATGAAACTATTTTTAACATTTATTCAAGTGAATACTGTTAAAACATTTTATTGGATTTTTTTGTAGAGTGTAACTAAAAAGTAACAGAAAAATCTAGTTGTTTTACTTACATGCAGCTAAAAAATTTCTAATTGCATGATATTAAATTTTACGATCTTTCTGAAAGAATTTCATTCATTCAAAAATATTGGTTGAATAAGATCTTTAATAGTCGATCGTTACTTTTTTCTTAAGTAATAAATTGCTATAAACATCGCATAAAATATACATTTCAATTGAAAAGCCCTTTCACGTTAGTAAATTATTCGGTTTCATATCCGGGCAGAGAAGAAATTCTTCCTGATTTCTATCAAAGAATTTTCTTTTCTTTCTATTTTTTCTTTAGTGCTAAAACAAGTTAACTCGCATTATAATGAGAATAAAAGTCAACGTAGTAAATTATAGATAATAAAATAATGCACCTTTTTTGTTACAAATAGTCACATTAAGTATAAAACAAAGTAACATTTCTTGCTATTCTTGTTATATTTAGAAAGGTACAAAACTCTTAATGTGTTTCCCGGATTCGAACAAAACTTTAACGTATAACTAGATACAATATAAAAGCCGCTTAGCTTACACCGAAGAACTAGAGTAGCAGTAGAAGTTATTGCATTAAGCTTCTGCAATTCTTTTATCTGGTTTTTTAAACGAAGAGACCACAGGTTGGAAATATTACTATTAGTATATACCTAGAATTCTTATAAAAATGATCTATTGTCGCTAGTACTCCTTATAGTACTAAAATCATTATTTGAATACTAATGACTGTTGTGAATGAATCGTTGTAAAATATGTTATTACCTACCTTTTAATACTTTTTACGTCAGGTACTTTATTAGACCTTCCAGAATTATTCAAGTAAACTAATCTTTCTATTGAGTGTTCTTGATAGTACATTACAGACAGGGAAAATGAATTCAGATTATTTTTAATCCTTATCCATTTGTATCAAAAGAATCATGATTTATTGTCCAAAACAAATATATTAATGAGACAGTATTATTAAATTTATCACAAAATTACGAAACTGCAACAAAATTTTCAGTTGTGTGTAACTGTATGAAGTTTCAGTTACCCAAAACGTTAAATGATTCTTCTTACAAGTTTCAGAATTTTCAGATGCAAATACCAGACTATTCAACACTTTGTAACTGAATTTTAATAGACTAATATAAAAGAGGTAGAATAAAAATTAATAGATTTGTATATTATAAAACATTAATATGCATTCATATTAAATTTAATAACTTTTCAATCAAAATATATTAAAATTAACAAAAATTATCAAAATATATACGCATGTGTATTTAAATTAAAATAAAAGTTTGTATTTTTTAAGATGAAAGTATTTTAAATTTAATATATTTTACTGAGAAAAACTTCCATTACATGTAATGGAAGTTTAATACAAAAATTTCTAACAGTGTAACCAAAACGTAAAATTATTCCTGTTACATATTTCAGAATTTTCAGATACAAGTATCAGAATACTCAATACTTTGTAACTGAAAATTAAAAATTTGTTTCTTAAATTTAATAAAAATTAACAAAATTTTCTGAAATTCGATCTTAATTTTACGTAACTGTAACTAAATAAAATTCCAGTCATGTGTTTCGGAAAGTTACGGTAGAAATTTCTAAAAGTGTACCAAACTGCAACAAAATTTCCAATTACATGTAACTGTGTAAAAAACTTCAGTTACCCAAAACGTAAAATTATTCCCGTTACAAGTTTCAGAATTTCCAAATACTCTCTAAATTTTAATCAGTCAAAATCTACTGATTATCAGTGAAATTTGACTGATTCAAATAGCTAAAAAGAGGTTACTGTAAATCAGTCAAATTTCACTGATTATTTCAGTGAAAATTGACTGACTTGACAGTGAAAAATATTTGTTCACTGATGAATCAGTGAAAATTTGACTGATTCAAATTTAGAGAGTACAAGAATCAGAATATTCAACACTTTCTAACTAAAAATCAAAAAATTGTTTTTTAAATTTACTAAAACGTAACTGAATTTTCTGAAATTTCATTTTAATTTTACAAAACTCTAACTGAATTAAACCCCAGTCACGTGTTTCTGGAAATTACGGTAGAAATTTCTAACAGTGCACTCTTAGAAGGACGTTTGGTGGAATCAAACAAAATTTGATGAAATAAACGAAAATTTGGTGGCATTAACTTGAATATTTGTTTGGTATAAACAAATTGTATTGAACCCAAAATTTGGTCAACCGTATTATAATCAAATTATTTGTTCGATCCAATTAAATTTTGGTCATGGATCAACCAGACCACCTGGACATGAACGAATTAATATATGCATTGTTAGAAATTTCTACCGTAATTTTCCGAAGCACGTGACTGGAATTTAATTCAGTCACAGTTTAGTAAAATTAAGATAGATTTTCATAAAATTCAGTTACCCTTCAGTAAATTTAAGAAACATTTTTTTAATTTTCAGTTACAATGTGTTGAATATTCTGGTACTTGTATCTGGAAATTCTGAGACTTGTAACAGGAATAATTTTGCGTTTTGGGTAACTGAAGTTTTATGCAATTACATGTTACTTAACATTTTGTGAAAATTTCGCAATTTCATGATAAAATTTAATAAAAGTCTGTTACAATTTGGTTGTTTTAAAATACATTTTATGTAAATTTAGTTAAGTTTGATTTAATTTAATTTAATTTAATTAAGAAAAAAATCAGTACATTTTTGCAATTTTAAGATACCTTTACTCAAAAACATCATAAATGTCGTCAAATTTTACTTTACCTTTATAAGATAAAAATTTTGTAAATTTCCGAACGTTTCTAACAGTGTAATTTAGTCATGTGGTCCGATTGATCGATGCAGTCAAATATTATTTTGATTGCAGGGATAGTTTATTGTTCGGGATGCATGAAAGAGCTCACTAAAGATTACTTATATTCTCACATCCTTACATAAACTGGTAAATCTGACATTTACATATCCTGAGAGAAGCTACCAATCAAGTCGAATAAATCGGTAACCTTATCTTGCGCAATGGCTTTCAAACGTGATTCTAGCTATTGGTTACTTATATTGCGTGAACGATAGATTTTTGCAATATTCTAGACTGTCATTATTTATTGTAGAAGTCTGGATTTTTTATTTTAGGCTTTCATTTTGTGTCATCCGGTTGCGTTTATAATTTTTTGTACTATTTACGAATCTTTTATCAACCATAAATAATCACATGAAGTAGTGTTCCATACACTGAGAAAAATTATAGTTAGTCCAACTATATTTCAGTTAATTTAAACCTACCACAGAGTTAAATGTAAATAACTGTTTAAAAAAATTAATTTAACAATACAATGTAGTTGCAAAATATAGTTGTTTCAACTTTCAGTCAAAGTTATTCTAATGTTATATTAAGTTAAAAAAATAACACTTTACACACTATTCCAATAAAGCGAATCGGTGGGCGAATTGAACTGATGAAAATTGTTTTCAGGGCTACATACAAAAATTGAATTAGTTCAAACATCATAAAATTGAAACAACTTAATTTTCTGTCTATATTTTGAAGTAAATTCATATATATACATGTATTTGTGATAGGCATTGAACGGTTATATATACCAGATTATGGAAAAACTGTTAGAATATTTGTATTGAATTCAATATAAAAGTAATATAAAATATGAAGTCATTTGCATATACAGCATATGGTATTTAATATATATTGAAGTGCCGATAGAATAGGATATTTTCTAAATTCTTTGATAAAGTATCAATCATTGAAACTATTTCAAATCAATTTAATTATCAATATCACTTTATTTTTTTGTTAATTATAATACTTATAGGTTATGCTGACTAATTTTTAAAATACTTAGATATTATAAATCATTTAAAATTAAATATGTATCTATATGAAAGAAAATAATCTACTTTATTATTTTCAAACTAAATTCACTGCAGAAATAAGTTTATAATTGCGTGTAATAAAATAACGTGAATTGTTCATTTTGGTGTATCAAATTTAGCAGTACATTAGTATATTTAATATACCAGTGTATTGTTTCACAAATGATATATAGAAATATTAAATTTCATATGTACATGAACATGAAATTTAATAATATTTTCAACAGTCTAACTCAATTATAATTTTCCAACCCTTCACTCTAAAAAATTTCTCTTGTAATTTCACAATACTGTAGTGAAAATTTATAACCAAAACGTTATGTAATTTCGAAATACATGATGTTTTTCAAAAAATTATTTTACAAATACTGTGATTTTACTTTGTAATACTTCAACTGCAATTTGTTCATTACAATTTGATTTTAAAAATTCCATTAAAGTATTGTAAAATCACAAAACTTTTTAACAGTACGATTCAGTTCGCATCATTTTTCAGATATGTACTTACTGTTCTAAACGTTCATTGAACAGTAAAAAATATTTGTTTTTGAAATACAATTATTGGCTTTTGGCTCAATAAATTAAAAAGTAGCGTATATTCCATCACAGATTGCATATTTGAAGGGAATTGAACATAGATATAATAAAAAGTTCCTTTTTGAAAGAAAAGGTTTTTTCATTGTTCATCGAGCGTTCAGAACTGTAAGTGCATCTATTCGATCGAATCTCCTCGTAAACTCCAACTCTTTGTCATTCTGATTACATCATTCGTTCGTCCTTCCTCTGATGTTTGCCAATAAATTTTTGGTGCTATTACTCGAGGCCACCAATTTTCGATTTCAAATCCTAGCAAAACCTAATTTATTCCGAATTTGGAATCCAAAATAAATAAATCGTTCTAAAAGCTCTTATCAGTTAACAAATACAAGAATAAAAGTAGAGGCCTAAAGTTATACCCAGTCAGATCTAAATAATTCGACGATCCTTTTCCAGAATCTCTACTCAGAATAAAAATGTTGCACATTGAACAAAATCGGTTTTATGAATTTACAAAGTATTTTATTAAATTAAAAAAAAAGTTTGGTGAAATCTAATAAATACTTGAAATTTATGAAGAATAAGTAAAATATTTGGTTGGATCAACCAAATTTTACTAATCACAAATTTTCAGATTGATCTTCCATTTTTCTTTGTCCGATAACAAAAAAAACTATAGTACAATGTAAAAAAAAGTATTCAGAAAGAAAGTAAAGAGCTCAACACTTGGAAAAAAATTGTTTTAATGAGGCTTGCGCAAATGACAAATGTAACAACGCCTACTTAATATTATATCCATTGGCTTCACATTTCAAGCAAAGTTAGTTCTTAGACGAAAAATATCAAGAATCAAAACCAGTTCTTGTAGAAAAAAAACAACTTTCCTCAGTGCAGTCGAGTAACCAATGACCGATATACCCACTTATCGCCCACGCCCTGATTCAGCAGGAAGTGTAAGATCTATTCAAATTAGAATCGAGATCTTAAATCGATTTTAGAAACTTGACTAAATGCGAAAATGAATGCACAACACTTTCAGCCATATATTTTTCCTTAGATTCAACATTTTTGCAAATCCATTTCTAAGGGGTTTTTTTTTATCGCTGAATCTGAATATAATGTTGAAATTTCTAATTTCATAAAATCCAAGATAGCAGATCTAATATGACAGACCAAATTTCGAAATTTTATATCCGCCATATTTATTCCAGCATCTTGAATTTTAGAATTTTGAAATTTTTCATTTCTGATTAGAATTTCACAACCCAAAAAATCATTAGAGAAAAAATTTGAACAGAAAATAATTGTTAGTTTGGATTTAGAATGAAAAAACACAGAATTTCATACATTTATTGACAAAAAATAGAACTTATATAAAAAACAATATGGCGTGAAATTGTGAAAAATTGTACTAAGTACAAAAAAAATTCCTATCTCAATATTTATTATACGTTAGTCAAGAATGTATTTCTCAGTGAAAATTCACTAATTTTTATTATTTATTTACTTATTCTATAAATCTGAATCAGTGACCCATTTCTGACTGGTCAATCAGTGACTTTTCACTGAAAGCCAATGAAAAGATACTGATTGACCAGTTAGAAGTGGGTCACTGATCTAACTTCAGTGAGAATCTCGCTGATTCAGATTTAGAGACTACGGTATTTTTTAAAATAACAATTAATGATTGTTCATGTCTTTGAACACTTATTGATGTTCTAGGGACCTTGTAAAGACCCCTAAATAATCCGAAACTGTGAAAAACCACTATTTCAAATGTTATAAGACTTCCACGTAGAATCAGTGAAATTTAACTGATATCACTAGGGAAACTCACTGGTTGATTAGCGAATTTCACTGTTGACCAGTACATTTCACTGATTAATTATTAGAGAGTTTCCCTGCTGGGATCAGGTTAATTCCACTGATTTCTATGTGGAAGACTTTAAACATTCGAAACATTTGTTTTTCTCTGTGAATCAGTGAGTTTTTAAAGGTTGAGATTTAGATAGTAAGATACCCATCATGGCGCAAAGAATTAAGGTTGTTGTTCTCTCAAAAATTAGGTCTTTGAAAAAAAGTTTTTTTATGATTTTAAGTCTTAAAATAACATTAACAGCCGTGTCTTATGAAAAAACACCATTATTTTTTATGAAAAAAATTTTGAACTTACGAAAAGTCCTTACTGATTTCATTTAGTGTTCCATTTCTCACTGTTTCAAATTCAGAGAGTAGACAGTGCTGAGTTCATTAATCGCAAGTTTCCTCTATTGAGTAAATTTTACTACATCGCTAATATTAGCAGAAACGATTCCCCACTTGCGCGAACTATTCGAAAAAAATGGTGGAAATACTATATAGAGCAAAGTGGTTTTCTGAGAATTATTGCTATATCGGGTTGAAATGCGTGTGTAAATGCTATAGACTTACAAAACAGTTTTTAATGAAAAAAAAAACTGCCTGGTACGAAAGCTCAATATTATTTATTGCTCTATTCAATAATTCTGTATTGATCTGACTACCCAATACAAAGTCGTAGAACTTGTGTGAATAAAAGAATTTTTTTTTTTTGTAAAATTATACATGATCTGACATTTTCAAAGTTTATGGCTTATGAAGTTATTCATTTTTTGTTGTTAAAATCAAATTCAAATTTTAGTTTTATCTAGACTGTTATCTGAAACTTTAGTATTAAACTTCCACTGGATTTTACGTGATTTTTTAACACTCATGTATATTAAATTTTCAATATGTACTTCATGTTAGAAAATAAACGGAGAAGACCATTTGTCAAAAATTACCAAATTATTTGGAAACGCATAATTAATTCTAAAGCTACGTAATTTTTTCTAATAATTTAAATTCATCCAGAAAAAATATTTAAATGCATCGGAGAAAATTATTTGTTTGAAAGACTTTCTATGATTTAAATAAATATTTATATACCTCAAAGATATTTTGTTTGAATAAAAAAAAAGGCTTTCAAAAAAATCATTTTCTTTGACTCAATCAAATATTTTTTCTGAGTGATTTAAGATTTCTTATATAGAATGCGCTGGATTACTGGTAAAAATTCTTATCTAGATGGTAAATTAAATTGAAAATGGGTTATGGTAAGAATTTTCATCAGCAAAAATAGTAAATTTTAGAAAAACAACTTCAAGATCGCCAAAGATTATAGCAAACTTTACCACAAACGATGTGGAAATTCCAATTGATTTGATTGAATGAAAGAAAATCATTTTTTTAAAAAGCTTTTTTTGATTCAAACAAAAGATTTATTTGAATTAAATAACATTTGTTTAATTTAGACAAAATATTTGCGGACCAAATAAATATTTGTTTAAATGAAATAAATTTTTCTTTAAAAAAAACAAATTATTGCATTGATTTATGGTCAAAAATATAATTTGTTTGATTTAAGGCAGAAATTTATTTAATTTGAACAAATTTTTATTTAGTTCAAGTATAATTTTCATGAATCAAACAAATGTTATTTTATTCAAATAAATCATTTCTTTAAATCAAAGAAAATCTTTCAAACAAATAATTTTCTTTGATTCAATCAAATCTTTTTTCCGAGTGTATAACTGACTATAATTCTAACGATTACCTATTTTTTCGCAAATTGAAAGATATTTTAGTAAAAATTGTAAGAACAAATCTTTCCACGTGTTAATTTATTTATATAATGTTTATCAATTTTTATTTATTATCAAAGACGAATTTAAGAATATTAATGTTTTATAATTTACAGAATGTATCGATTTAAATTTACTCCTCGTATATTGAAGTGTATCAAAATTGCTAACATTTTAATAATTAAATTAATTAATTAATAATTAATTTCCAATAAATGTAAATTTTGGAAAAAAATGTAAATTTTGAAAAAAATGTTGTCCGGTTGGGGGGGGGGCTTGTTGAGTGGAAAGTAAAGGCGGTTTCTGGGGTGTAAATAAATGTAAAAATTATTTATTGGAGGTAAATGAATGCTTAGCCTTGAAGTCGTCTCGTTTTCAGTCTGAGTTGGCCCCTCATGACCCTTTCCATTAGAATAAGAAAAGGACAACAAGTAGAGTGGTTTTTATCTTGGGGTATTCAATTTTCAGCTCTCATCTCTTTCGTAGAAGGCAAGCAACTGCAGGGAAAAGAAATAAAAAAATTTTCTTAAAATAACCGGATCGTTAACCTGACGGAAAGAAAAAATGTCGCTGAATAATAAAAGCTGTTTTCAGTATGTAAACTAGTTTTTTGATACGTTCAGTAGACTAGTTATTCGTACGGTATATTCAACTACTTTAAATTCATGTTTTATTGATAAATTGTGAATTTGAAGTAGTTAAGCATGAATAATCGATGATCTGTAAATTGAATGGATATATTTCAAATGC
Organism: Diplolepis rosae; assembly: GCA_030998225.1. Classification (NCBI taxonomy): domain Eukaryota; kingdom Metazoa; phylum Arthropoda; class Insecta; order Hymenoptera; family Diplolepididae; genus Diplolepis; species Diplolepis rosae. The sequence goes on along the minus strand of JAPYXD010000723.1, from coordinate 18,159,561 downwards.
AATTGGAATCGCTGTATAATTGTTTCCGATTAGATGAATATTAACTGATTATTGTTCAAATTAAATTGATTATTAATAATAATTTATGATTATTAAAAATCTTTTGAGCGAAGATCTGACTTTTTTCTGAGAATTAATTTCCCCGTGGCTCAGACTAGGCCTAGGCCTGGTAAACTCCAACTTCGAATGAAACCTCGAGCCTGGCCCTTCTTTAAGTAGCGGATTTTTCCAATATCATTTTTTCAGATTCCTAAACTACTTATACGGGCCCGAGTCTGGCGGTTTATTTCAACCCAATAACGCAGTCAAACCTAACCTATATTTCACTCTTACTTTGCGTAAGTTAAGTTTTGAGAATTAACTTTTCCCCAGGATAAATACAGCATGAGACCTAAAAGAACAAATATCCTCCTAAAATTTGTATAATGTGGTTTAGGAGTAAAAATTAACATTTCTAGAGTTTAGGTTATTTTAATATGTTTATTGGAATTTTTAGGCGCTGATTACGAATATGATGAAAATACCCGAAAATTTATTTTCAAGGTCAAACCTAAAGAAAAAGCTTTTAAGGCCACGGATCAACCGGATCATGTGAATGAATTCCTACCTTATCAGCATGAGCATTTATGACCAGACAGACCTATAATAATCTATTTTATTTAATTCTACAGATTTTTAGTCACCTGACTTAATTTTTATAGAAATAGGATTATACGAACTGAAATGCCGGTAAAGTATAAATCTAATCACGTGACCAGGTTGGTCCATTGCCTTAACAAGTTTTTTCATTTTATATTGATAAATATTGATCTAGGAAAAAAATATTTCCTACAAAAGTTGTAGTAGAAGAAAATATCTATCTTTAATGTTGCATATATTTTTGCCCTAAACTCATTATTCTTCGCGAAAAATGAGATTTTCAATAACAAAAAAAGAAATGCCAAATCCCATTAAAGGTGCAGTTCCGAATAGATGAAACTTCCGATTTCCATCAAACTCCTCATATTTACGTATTTTGACGCGCTAATTTCGAATATAATAGTAAAAATTTCCGACTAGTCGATTTTCATGGTGAAACTATAAAAAAAAACCATAAAAATCATGTTTGTATGCGTTTATCTCAACCAATATGCCAAATTGCGCAAAATATTCCAAATATAACTTGTACACCTCATCGAGATACAAATTTTTTGTTACATGCATTTTTATCTACGATTAATAGTTTCCGAGAAAATTAGTGATACTTTTTGTATCGAATTTAAATACCCAAAAATAATACAAGCTACACTGTGAGAAAAATCTGTACTATATTTAGTATACATGTAATGGAAGCATGAATGCACAACATGAAATTAAATTTAGTTTACCGGCATATACTAAATTTAGTATATGCGTGCACTAAATTTATTATACGCGTATATGAAATTTAGTATATGCGTATACTGAATTTAGTATACATGTATATGAAATTAAGTATACGCGTGCACTAAATTTAGTATACGTGTACATGAAATTTAGTACACACATATAGTAATTTTACTGTATGGGTATACTAATTTTAATATGTGTGTACTTAATGCTAGAGAACCAGTAAAACTCAAAGTATAAGGAAAATAATTAATATAAATTTAAATTTGTATTTAATTGTTTTCCTTATCGATTTGAAGATAAATATTTTTTTCTAAACTTTGTCCGAAAGGATATAAATGTTACCATTAAAAATAAAGTATATTGCGATTTGTAATGTTTTGTTTTACAATTATCATTCAATAGGGTATATTGTAAAATAAATACAGTTAAAGTACAGAGTATCACTTTATTAAGAATTATTAATAATTATCAAAGATAATGATCCTTTTAGCGCCCTTCACTCTTTTGTCGCCTGGAGACAGAGGGTTATTGTCAAATATGAACCTGAAGAAATAATTTCATTTTTTAAATATGTACTTGAAAGACACGTAAAAACTATATGTATATTGAATGAATCATCAAATAATCACCTTTAAATGAACTCTAAAGATTTTGGCAATTCCGCAGCGTATGAATATCCAAACACGTAGTACGATGCGAAAGCAACTTGAATTCCTTCCATAACATCTTGAACTCTAATGAGTACGCGATCTAAAAAAATAGTAATAGCACTTTCAGCAGAAAATCGAAACGTCTTCTAGAGCTCTCCCGTTTTCCCCAAAAAGATGTTTTAGACGTCTAATAGATGATCTTGTGTTACTTGGGCAAGATCAACTTTTTTTCGCGCGTTAATGTAACCTCAAATGTCTAACTACTTCTGGAATTTTTATTTTCTTTTTTTCACATTTCACTTATAAAGCTTCGAAATTCTGGGATACGTAAATTTACATTTGTAAACGAGTAAATAAATTAAACCTACCCTTTGAAAAGAAAAACGCAGATCCAAACAATCCGAACTTTTGTCCGGCATCAAATGTCGATCCAACAACGTAGTTAACCACAAATACATCGGCATGCGAGTCTGCATGTTGCATGATCCGCGTAACTCGAAACGCGCTTGCGCAGATGAATTTCGTATACAGATATATGAATTTTAGTATACAGAAACTACGAAATTCATATACGTAAAAGAAACTTAGTGTACACTTAAAAATTTAGTATACCTGAGTATACTAAAATTACCAAGTGTAGTAAATTTAGTAAACATATAGGAAATTTAATATACCCCTGTATACTAAAATTGCAAACATTTCTAACAGTGTACACATCATGTACAACCAAGTATTTTATGCAATTTATTCTCCTATCTCATATGTCTTGTTATTCTTTCACCCTTTTTTCGCCCTTCAACCCTGCACTCATGGTCTTTCAACCCTTAATTTCTTAACTCCTTTTTATGATTTATCAACCAGGCCCAGATTTCACATCATGTGGGTCCCAAATTCTCCACTTCATGGGCCCCAAAATAGTATATTTGGTATCAAGTGCGGAAAGGCATATTTTAACAGAAAAGCGAGTCACCTCGACCCTTGTCGCTACTCGCTCTTGCATTAAAATACGTTCCGCACGTCATACGAACGATTTTTTTTGTTCGCTTCATACCGAGAGTTACCCGAGTCGATGTCGTTTTGCGTGCGGAAAGTTGATTTTCCCGCACTAGTGCTGTGAAATCTTAAGTTTGTTTTAATTTTCCGTACATTTAAAATTTTACCGCACTAGTGGCGGAAAAACAATTTTCCGCACGCGAAACGACACCGACAAGGCTAACTTTCGGTGTACGGCGGACAAAAAATACATTGTCTGTTTGATTCCATTTAAGAGGAGATTATTTAAATTGAGAAAAACTCCCCATCGTGTGCCTGTCTGTTTGATTCCATTTAATCTCACTTTTCTCGGAAGATAATGGTTTTAGGGCAAAAATGTGTGGAACAGCAAAAATAGATCTTTTCATCCGCTACATCTTTTGTTGGAAATATTTTTTCTCTAGATCAATATGTATCGACATAAAATGAAAAAACTTGTTAAAAACATTTTTTTAAATTTTTGACCTTGAAAATCAAATTTGCGGGTATTTTCATCATCATATTCGTAATTTATAGTGAGTTTCAAATTAATCGGAGGTAAGTCCTCTCCGGAAATTTATCCAATTCCAGATATGTAGGTCTATTTTTAATTTGAAAATTTAAATACCTGAAGACGAAAAATATAAATCTGGAAAATTTGAAATTTTATTAATGGAAAATTATCGGCCAGTACGCTAATTATTGAAAAGTAGATTTTTTTTTGTATGGGAATCACTTTTTATTTTGCAGCAAAGTAAAATGTGCTGGTTGAGACATTTTTCCTTTGCTTTACAGGAAATTTACCTGAGCTAGATTCTAGATTTCTTTCTCCAATCGTAACCAGTCGTTACAGAGTTCTGAATCCTTTTAAGTTCAACTAATTAGATTTATCAACAGTATTAGTTGTCACTTGGTAACCTTGTTTCAAATAAATTTACTTTATTGTAAATAAACAAATTTATTTATTTTCTTCAAGAAGGTGTTTTAAACCGAAAATTCTTAAGTCATCGAAATATTACCTAAATTTTATAAGAATCACCTTGAAAATGATTTAAGTTTATTTTCCCTACTTGTGTTTTAAACTTGATTTCTAAATAGTTTTAGGATGTTTCATCATATTCAATAATAAATTCCCTTCCGGCAGTTTCGTCTTCTCCAATTTGATCAGTTGGGTTTCCTTGCGCATCCAACATTTGTTCACCTCGCATTAGACGGTATCGATTGTCCAGGTGAATTGCTGGTGCCCACTCGTGAGTTTTGATTAACTGTAAACAAGAAATCATTTTAAGGCCATTTACCAAATCGGTCATGTGACTGGCAAAAAAGAATTCGCATTGAGTTTAGTTCTTCACACTTTTAACCTAAAGTAATAAATATTTTACGATGAGACTCTAGGATTTGATGAAGGACAATCTAAGACACGTTTAGAAACTTCTCTTTGGTTTGTGTAATGGAAAAAAATTTTCAACTATTGGTTTAAACGAATATTTTTACACTGTAATAGTTTACACTAAATAATTCATTTTTTTCATCACACGAACCAAAAATAAGTTTTATTTTTTTTAAATTAGTAAACTAGTGTTCTAAAGGGTTTATATGACTGAGAATTAAAAAAAAAAAATTAAATCTAAAGATTTATAAAAAACATAGCACTGTTTTGTATTTTTAGGATCACAGACGACCGATATATATGTTGAAAATAATTTTTTGTTCCCCATACACCGAAAGTTAGCCTTGTCTGTATCATTTTGCGTGCGGAAAAATTTTAAGTGTGCCTCTCCGCACTTGATACGAAATATACTACACTGAGAAAACAGTTTTGTCAAATCAACAAAAATATTTTGTTAGTATTTAGCCAACAAAATTCTTTTGTTGTGCCAACAAAACATTTTGCTATATCAATCAAATTTTGTTAGGACAACAAAAAAAGTTTTGTTGGATAAATTTTTTTCTCAGTGTAATTTTGTCCGCCATACACCGAAATTTAGCTTTGCCGGTATCGTTTTGCGCGTGGAAAGTTGATTTTCTCGCACTAGTGCGGATAAATTTTAAGTGTGCGGAAAATTAAAACAAACTTGAAATTTTACTACACAAGGGCGGGAAAATAAACTTTCCGCACGCAAAACGACACCGGCTCGGGTAACTTTCGGTATATAGCGAACAAAAAAAAACTTTTGTATCACGTGCTGAACGTATTTTAACGCATCAAGGGCGAGTCGCGACTCACTCTTGCGTTAAAATACGCCTTTCGACACTTAATACAACATATACTATTTAGTGCTGTATATAATTTTATCAATTTAAATATTATATGCGATTTTGTTGAGATAAATGTTTATTCGAAACTTAAAAATTTAATTTCTGAAAATGATTGCTCAATTTTGTTTTTAAATGAAAATATATAACGAAACAATTGATTCCCATTCAAAGTTTTAAGAATTAATTAAAATTAAATCAAATTAAGTAGTTGAGTTCGAAATTTTTTTTTTTGACACTTTCTACAGAAAGATTTCAAATTCTTTAAATAAACTATATACTTTTTATCTTTTAACGTTCTAAATAAATAGGTCTGCTACTACAAATTTCATTAAAATTTCAATTATAATTAATTTTTTTTAAATTTTACTTTTGCGAAACACTAATTATTACAATTCATAAAAGTGGAAAAAAATAAACAATATTTTAATGCTTAAACTTGGAGACAATATTTATGAAGGGAAAATTCTTAAAAACTTCTCAAGTTCTAAAATGATGATCACAGTCACGAGAACGTGACCGAATTTTAAATGCCTGAGAATTGTAGAACTCTGAAGTCAAAATTTGCAATTAATGTTTTTTTCATGGTTGCGTAAACAATCAGGTAATGGCTTTAATTAAGACTGGAGTTTAATCAATATTAATCATATTGGGAAATTCATTAAGGCCATAGATCAACTAGATCACGTTACCAAAATCCTGTAAGATAACTTGCCAGTCGGACCAATCCGTATTGTGACGATGTTCACAAAAAATTCAGTACTGCGCCAGTACTGGTTAACCGCTACCGCTTTGCCATTACTGGCGCAGTAATGGCTTTCATAAATAGCTAGTACTACTCCAGTACTGGGAAAACAGTACCGTATCAGTATTGGGCGCCAGTACTGGTTAGTCGCTACTGACTTGACATTAATGGTGCAGTACTGGCGCAGTACTAAAGTATTATTTTACACTGAAAATATAATAAGTATTTAATTTCAAAATATTAATAATAATATTAAAGAATTTGAAAATCTTTCTGTGCAAAAAAGACGCTTTCGACTGCGCGCATTATTTGCGATATAAGAGTTTGAAATTGTCTACGAGGACACCTGTCGGCAACGTATCCTATCTGATACGCGACTAGTGATTCTCCGATAATGTAGGCAGTGGCAGAAATTTCAAACTCAACTAATTAATTTGAAATCATTAATAATAATATTCAATTATTTAGTTGAGTTCAGAATATTCAATATTCTGAAATAATTTCAAATTCTTTAAATTCTGAAATAATAATCAAAAATAGTATTTAATTATATATTTTCTACTTCATGCGATTTTATCATTTTCAAGTAATTATTTTTCGAAATTTGATTAAAGTACTCAGTTTGATTGAAGTAGGTAACAGATTTGGAAGGAATAATTTGGTAGAAATAGGCGTGGTCGAGCGGTTAGCGTGCGTTAGTTGTAGGTCGTAGGGTGCGTCGTTAGATAGATTATAGGTTCGAATCTCGTAAGCAGGGCAATTTTTATAAAGGAAATTCCACGAAAACTTGATTGGGAAAAAGAATTGATATAAATAAGTTTAATATTTTGATTTTCTTTCATTTATTATTTATACAATCCCGATTTCTAATGATCAGTACTATACTAGTACTGGTAGCTAGTACGGTTCAAGTACTGGTTAGCCAGTAATGGCATGTCCGTATAAGCCCAGTACTGGCTGGTACTGGCAGACGTTACCCAGTCAGTACTGGCAAGTCAGTACTTGTGAAGAGTGATCATCCCCGTAATATGCCAGTACAGGCTCCAGTACTGATTGTCAGTACCGCGCCCGTATAAGTCAGTAAGGGCGTAGTACTGTGTCCATTATTAAAGTCTGATTGGGCTTCTTATTTTACAAAATGTCTTCCTGGAAATTTGGAAAATACAACAGAAAACGATAAAGAAGTCTGTTAACTTCGTTTGAGTGAAAATTTTGCAAAAAATGTTTACAGTTCATAAGTTTTCGATTTTTTTTGAAAATTTTAAATAAAAATAGGTAACAGGCATGCTTTATTGTCTTTTGTTACGTTCCCCAAATTTTCAGAAAGATGTTTTGCAAAGTAGCAAATTTATCTTACATGAACGAAGTAATGTATAATTTAGTCACATGCACTGAAAGAAATGCTTGGGATTTATCAGCCATATGAATATAGCTGATTGTTTTTAAGTAATTCAACAAAATATATTTGACAGTTAATCAAAGATATTCCTGCAATAGTAATTCATATGTTTGGAATACACATACAGGCTGAACTAATGCAAGCAAACCTTGATTTTCGGTAAATCTCCAATATAATATAGGTCAAGGAACCACAATTATGTCTGTATCGTCGAATTTTTTTTTTCAGTGTGCTCTCTAAATCTAAATCAGTCGAATTTTCACTGATTGAACCAGTAATTTGCCTTTTCACGGATTCATCAGTGCAAAAATATTTTTCACTGACAAATGAGTTAATTTTCACCGATTGAATCAGTGAAATTTGACTGATTTACAGTAACCCTTTTTTAGCTATTGGAATCAGTTAAATTTCACTGATAATCAGTAGATTTTGACTGATTCAGATTTAGAGAGTGGTCCAATTGATCCTTGGGCATAAATTTGAATAGGTACTAGGCATGATTATTATTAACAAACTCCTTATTGAATAAATAACGAAGCAAAAGTATAATTAGAAATTTCACTTTAGAGTAGTTTTAATGAAAGTAAAATAGTTTTAATGAAAGTAAAATAGTTGGAGTGTTGGATCTTGTTTGAAATTTGCTGGTGCATGAGACCAATCGATGACATGATGTGTCATTCAACGGTCTGAACATGTCAGCGACAATGCACGAGCAACGAAAGCTATGCTTCTTGTGACATAAGCCGCTTACGTGGTACCTCCGTCGTTGAGAGGATCTTATAGTCTAGGAACTCTGCCTCTTTTCTTTGCATATTGAACTTTTTACATTAAAGGAAAATCTTCCAGAAGAAAACACGTTTTTCTCCTGTAAGTAAGTATTTTCAAGTTTAATCAGTGATAAATTATAAATAAATTTCAGTCCTCTTACTCATACACTGAAAACAAAAGTAAAGTCACTACAACAAAATAGTTTTGTTGATCATATTTTGTTGGTATTACTAAAATTTAGTTATAAATACAAAAAATGGTTGGTGCAACAAAAATGTTTCTTTTTTCAAATAAATTATTTTCTTGAAAGCTTTGGTTCAGTCATCCAAATAATTTTTTTGTCTTTAGAAAATATACAAGTGCGCATGCGCTGTGTTTACTTTACATAATCACGATAATTGCCATTGTAAGTTGCAAAATTTTAATATGTCTAATTATTCAACCTTCTTTTATTTGAGTAATAAATCAATAAAGTGAAGTAAAATTTGTAATCCTTGCATCATTTTTAGCAAATATGGTTGGAATTTCAATAATATTTTTAACGATGGGTTTCTATTCGAAAATTTTCTTTACAGGAAGCGTTGCCCCTCTAACTATACAAAACAAATTTGTTATGTCTATAAAACTGTTTGGTTGCATGAAGCAAATTTTTTGTTGTTGAGGAAACCAAATTTTTCATAGCGCAACCAAACAGTTTTATCAGTACAGACAAATTATTTATTGTTTCCCATTTTCTTTATAGGATATTCTCATTTCAGTATTTTGAAATTATTTTAATACGAAGTTGAAATCTTATACAAGATGGCTATCTAGTTTGTAAAGTGGAAATCTGCGAATTTTAATTTATTGCTATAATTTTATGAAGAGGAAGGTCAAGGAAATTGCATAGAGCCTTCTGCTATTTTTTCAATTATCTTAACAAACAAATGCGAAAACAATGTAATAGTTATTTCTGCTGGTTACACCTACAAAAAAGGACCAATCATACCTACTTTGTACTCAAAAAATCTTACGTCGCGATAAACTTTCTTTATGGTTGTGATTGAGCATTTCCGATACATTTTTTTATTCAACAATTCAAATATTTGATTTCGTATTAAATTAAAATAGAGAATTTTTTAAAATCATATACAATCACCGAGAAAAAATGTGTGTTATTAAACAATATCGTTTTGTTGAATTCTCAAAATATTTTATTAATTCAAGCAAATTTTTTAGTTGGATCGAGCAAGTTTTATTAACTAATGAATTTTTTTAAGGCAAATCAATAATTTTTTTAGATCAACAAAACAATTTGTTGTCCGTGTAAAAATAAAAATTCGGTTTTATAACTAGATATTTTTTTGTTTATGTAATATGTATATTTGCAGGCCGCTAATAGCAATAGTATTCGAATTCAAAAATATATTATTTGAACTTACTGAGTTAATAAATCTACTAAAGGAATTTTAAAATTATTTTCAATATTCTAACATTATTCCTACTGATTTTCATTTGAATTCATATGTTTGTAAAATATTATTAATCAATGATTTGAATTTTCTCAAAAGATGTAAAATTTTCGATTTTTTAAAAATTTTATTTTCTAATATTAGTCGCATATTTCAAGAATATTTTCGTTCATGTTATATAAAAAAATCTTAAAAATTGTAGAAGATACAGCCTCAAACGTCGGAAAGGTTCCGCGTTATGGTTATCAAACTTTAAATGCGTTTTTATCGAAATGACGAATTCAAAACGGTCGCCACGATAACTCAAGAACGGATGGTCCGCTCTCTAAATTTGAATCAGTGAAAATTAACTGATTTAACAGTGAAAAATATTTTTTCACTGATGAATCAGTGAAAAGGCAAATCACTGATTCAATCAGTGAAAATTTGACTGATTCAGATTTAGAGAGCGAATGACTTCAAATTTGGAGACAATCTTGAACAACTAACTCTGTATCCGGTGAACCAGAATATATATTTAAAAAATTAATAATTGACAAAATAGCGCAGGAAATATTTAAAAAAACCTCGTTTCTTTTCATTTATGCCCGCTATTTTGTCAAACCTTATTTTTTTCAAATATCCTCGTTCACCGGACAACCGGGAAGGTACACAGAGAGAAATTTTAGGTTTCACTGACCAAAGTTTTTTTGTTAAAATCGTCTTTATAAAAATGTTAAAGTTCTCATGACAATCATGGTAGTGGCTGTCATACATTGGAAAAGTGTTTACTTCAACTGCAAGGAACGTTACTGAGACCACGATTCTGGTACTTGAAATACCATAGCGCTGCGGTTATAGGAACCAAAGTCCATCGTAAAGTCGCGCATAGAGTTTAGTTAAAATGACTAAGTCTACGGACAGTAAATACCCAGCCAAAATTATTTTTAAGGTTATAGGTATGGTTCTCTTAGTTATCAAAATACAAATTCAATTTGATGAGAAAAAATAAAGTTTCACCGAAAAGATCTAAGAAAAATAATCCGGTATAATGATATTTATGATAACTTTCGTCGATTAAGTTAAAAAATTGTCACTTTTTTCATCATCATAAACTTTTTTTGACTGACTATAGTTTTGACAAAATACGACGAGACAGCAAAATTGGAACGCATTGCATTGTCCCCGAACAAAATCGTTTATCATTTAGAAAGAATTGTCAAACTATATTTATAATAGAATTATTTACCTGATAATGCTTGGCACGGTGAAATATAGTCCAGGAATCGAGAACGAGAATTGGCAGGATTCAACTTAGGCTGCATATCTTTCAATGAAAGTTATACTTGATTTGTCTAGCGCAACAGCGAACGCTGCGGTTGTAGTAACCAAAGGAGCTTGGCAGTACACATAAAGAAAATGTACGTGTACTAACCGTTGGGGTACGTATAAAGTTCATTCTAATCATCAACTTTGGTCACAACAACCGAATACACAAAAAAGTCCAAATTACTGTCATGATAACTATAAAAGTAGTAGCTTCTCTCAACTTTTTTGGTCAAGGCAACTGCTGTACAAAAAATTTATGTGCTATGTGCACAGGAACCAAAGCCGATTTCTCTCAGTGTATAGATGAAAACCCGCCGAAAAAACGATTTTTAAAATCACTTTTGTGGCGTGAGTTATGGCGACCGCTTACCTTTTGTGAAAAAAGTACCCTTATTGTTTAAATTCTAGCTCCGCCATTTTGTAAAATTTTTTATTTTTTTTTCCTTGAATACTCGTTATAAGATTTACAAGTTAATGTTCAATTTTCATTAGGATCTGTTGATTAGTTTTCTCGCACAATCTTTTCATAAAAAAAGGAAATTTTTCAGATAATTGTATGTATATACGCCCTTAAGATTAAAACTGGAAATTACAGAATTACTCTATAAAAGTAAACTTCTGATGAACTAGATAATTTTTCACTCGGAAAAATCGCTTACACGCTCTAAGGTTTTCATGCTTTTTCCCTCCTTTTTTTACTCGTGCTCTACAACGAGCATCAGATAAAATTTAAACAGGCTTTCATCCCTAATGTCAGTCAAAAAATTGGAAAATGGGATGAAAGGTTTTTTAAAGCCTTTGAAAATATATTTGAATATTTTTAATTAACAAGCTGTTTGATGTTTCTATAAGCGATATCGATGTTAGATATGTGTTATACTATATAAATAATACAACTTTTTCAGTGGAAATTGTGTAAATGGTGATCAGATACGAAATTGATAGAATCAACTCATTACCATTTAAGTTTGTTTTTCTTGGTCAGAAAGATGACTTATCTTGACAAGAAGTAAATCGAATTATCAAATTAAAAGCTTAGGGAATATGCGGAAACCTTACAACCTCTTGATAAGCCACGCGGCTAACGTGACCTGAAAATGAGAGGGTCTTCTTTCAAAGGCTTCTCAGCAACCGGCTAGTTACTACAAAAAGATCTTATTTCCAAATCGAAAATTAACTCAAAAAGATTTTCTATACCAAACAGATGGAAAACAACTACACGAAATAACAAGCACAAAACAATCTATTGTATAATTGTATAATAGTTATTAATTTCGGGATAACTTTATCTCAAACTAAATTTCGAACTCAACCATTTCATTTGAAATTATTCTTAACATTCATGCACACAACTCAAGAAGAAATAATTGGAGGAATGGGTTCTACTTTACTTGAACGACAAAGTTTGATTTGAGTTGATTTTTAGATTAATGGAATTTCATTGAGAAATTTATTTTCAAAAAGAAATGAATCCTGATGATAATTTAATAAATTAGTAGATGTCTTTTTATCACGATTTAATTTCTAATGAACAACAATTTTTTCCATCTGGCAGCATTTAATTCAATCTATAAAAATATTTTGTCAAGACGACAATTTTTTTATCAGGCGATCAAAATAATTTTGTTAAACTAACAAAAAGAGCCAAGAAAACTGTTTAGGTGCAAAAATACTAACAAAATTATTTAGATGAGGAAGACAAAATTTTGTTGATCATACTAAATAGTTTTCTCAGTCTGATTTGTAATTTTTCAGCACAAATAAACAAAAAATGAAAGGAATTTGTATTTTTTTCTATTTTTCAACTTTATAGAAATTTGAAAGTTTGTTGAACCGAAATTATAATTGCAATGGATTTGCTATGCCAACAGACGTAAACAAAAATGTCTGTCTTAAACAAAATAATCTATTTTATTTATTAATTTGGGAATAAATTGACAAGGAATATTTTGAATTAATGGGTTCTTCTTTAATTATTCGACAAAATTTGATTCAAGTTTGATTTGGGTTGATTTTTAGATTAACGAAATTCAATCGAAAATTTTTAAATATAAATGACTTTTCATCACGATTTTAATTTCTAAAGCACAAATAAACGATAAATAAAAAAATCCACGGTTTAAAGCACTTTTTGTGGACATTTGTATTTTTTTCTATTTTTCAACTTTATAGAAATTTGAAAGTTTGCTAAATCGAAATTACAATTGAAATGGATTTACTATGCCAAACAGACATAAACAAAAATGCCCGTCTTGTATAAAATGATCTATTTTACTTATTAATTAGGGAATAAATTGACAAGGATTCATTTTATCTCAAACATTAATTTGACATTGATGACATTCTTGAACACAAAAAAAGTTGAAATATTTTGAATTAATGGGTTCTTCTTTAATTAATCGACAAAGTTTGATTCAAGTTTGATTATGGTTGATTTTTAAATTAACGAAATTTCATCGAAAATTTTTAAGTGTAAATGAATTCTAGTTTTAATTAAATAATTTAATAAATGACTTTACATCACGATTTCAATTTCTGAAGCACAAAAAAATGTTACCATACCATTTTAGGGCATTTAGTTCTATCAATAAAAATATTTTGTCAAGACAACAATTATTTTAACATGCGATCAAAATAATTTTCTTAAACTAACAAAAAGAGCCAAAAAACTTTTCAGTTACACAAATACCGACAAAATTATTTAATTGAGCAAAAAAAATTATGTTTGTCATACCAAATCGTTTTCTCAGTCTGACTTGCAATTTTTTTCGTGAATTTGTATTCCTCCCTCATATTTTCCAACTTTATTGAATGTAGAAAATTTCCTAAACCTAAAAAATGCCTCTATATTGCGAGGTTTAATCGAAGTCACTGTTATGCTTGAGATTTTTTTGTGTTTCTAGTGATTTATGGAGAAGCAGTAAAAATAAATTCGCGGTAGACGAGATTAGTAGGATTTTCCGCTTACGCAGTTAAGAAAGTTGTCTAAAGCCTTAGTTAGAGCCTGCTTCGTACGTTAACCGTGTATAAGTTTTGGCAAGTTCTCCTCTAGCAGAAGTTATGACAATTAGGCTCGGTCGGCCTCTATTCTATTCTATTCTGTTTGCTTTGTGCATTAAAACCGTTTGGAGCGAGCGCGTGCAGTATTGATTTCGGCTATGATTTTATAAAGATGAACCTCCTACCAAGAACCACAGATGGCTGCACTGTACTTTCTGCCCTTGGACCAAAAATATTGAAAATTATTAAATAATCATTTCTATTACTTGGAAATAATATTTTTTATTTATTTTCTTATATTTTCCTTCAGTGTATTTATTTTTCTTCTTAATTTTGGATTCTTACTTTATTCATATTTTTTTATAAATCCTACGCGTCGACAATAAGGGAGTGACTTTGTAGAGATTGACATAATCCGTAATAATTTGTTCTTTGTTTAAACAGAAGAGTAGAAGTTCTATGAGAATCCAACTTTAATTTTTGCGCGTAGAGCTTTTCGCTGTTGGTTAGTACGTGGATTGTTCATCGTCAGCAAAATGGTGCAAGGCAGAGTGTGGCTTTTGCAAGAATGAGCGAAATTAATTTCGGTAAAGTCCACAAAATGCCTCAGAAAGACTATATTTTTTCGTATTGTTGAAAAACTTATTAGGTTTCATTATCTGAATGAGTAAATAATTTTTATTCTTTTTATGGCACAATTTGCAATTCTCGTTTTTTCAAAATATTGTGGGATTCTCTAATTTCTCGTGATTCTATTTATTAAAATTCTGCTGATTCAACGATAAATTATTTGGTATTCGTTTTTACTAAAGTGACATGTAAAAACGAGGTTTGCAATATTTTGAAGAGTTTTCATTTTTAAGGAAACTTGAGCAATTCGATGTGTATCGGATATTCAAAAATCTGGGCAGGATAGCGTAGAAATTGGTTTAGCAGCTTATCTATGATAGGAATCGATCGAGGTGTCAATCATATTAACGTGGAAAATATAAAAGTCAAGAAATTCACAGAAAAAGGGGAAGAAAAACAATAATTATGCAAAAAATCTCTATAAGCTAAAAAGTTTTCAACGAAGCTTTGCAATATTAACATCTCACTTACATTTATTCTCAAACTAATTTCAAACTCTAGTCAAATTCCTTCTCCAAGAATTCCAGGCATTAATTAAACTTATGTAAAATCATTACAATGAAATAATATCAAGTACTAATGCGCGTAGTTTCCTTAAGGAGATCCGCCACCTTTAATATTCTTATTTTTTGAGTTTAGACTCTCCATATAATTTTTTTAATGTTTAGTACCTTTATTTAGAAAGTTTTTGGTTTTTTTTTTTAAATTCCAGCACATTTATGTATTTTTAAACTAAAAAATTTGAGTTTTTTGGGCATTTCTTTGACATTTTTTGACTTTGAATAACTTTTTTGTTTTTTAACCACTTGTCATGATTCTTTTTTATTTTGTTCCTTACAATGTGTAGCAACTTTTTGGGTATAGACAATAAGGTAATATGACTGAAAAAAAATCACAAATAAAATAAAAATATCCCAAAATATAAAATAAACATTTTTGTATTGTTTTTTTTTAGCTGCAGTGCTTTCCATACCCAAAAAGTTGCTACACATTATTAGGAAAAAAATAAAAAAGAATCATGACAATTGGTTAGAAAACAAAAAAGTTATTCAAAGTCAAAAAATGTCAAAAAATGCCCAAAAAACTCAAAATTTTTAGATTATAAATACATAAAGGTGCTGGAATTCTCAAAAAACCCTAAAACCTTTCTAAACCCTCATCGGGACCGTCAAAACTACGTCTAATCGGTTTTTGTGTATACGAGCATATACACAAAAAGTTTGAGATTTGTTTTAAATGTTTCAAAGTGGAAAAAATCATTTTTTTTTTGTTTATTCATTTATTTTTGAATTTTTATTTTCATTATGTATCAAATTTGTGAACATTCATGTGGAAATGGATGAAAAAAAATACTGTTCAAAACATCAATTTTTTGGGAAGTAACGAAAAAAAATCAAAAATATAAAGGTACTAAACATAAAAAAAATTATATGGAAGGTCTAAACTCAAAAAAGATTAAAGATGGCGGATCCATATAATATCATTTTTTATATTCTATTATTCTTTTAATTTGTTTTGAAATATTTGATTATATTTAAAAAAAATTAAATGTCTACTCTCTAAATCTGAATCAGTCAAATTTTCACCGATTGAATCAGTGATTTGCCTTTTCACTGATTCATCAGTGAAAAATATTTTTCACTGTCAAATCAGTCAATTTTCACTGAAATAATCAGTGAAATTTGACTGATTTACAGTAACCTCTTTTTAGCTATTTGAATCAGTCAAATTTCACTGATAATCAGTAGATTTTGACTGATTCAGATTTAGAGAGTAGTTCCAATCGATAATCACAAATCAATTTTTCGATAAGTAACACGATATATATATTTTTTTTTTTTCGCAGTGAAATACTGAACTTCAGATAAAATGATAATTTACTATAGATTGTATCGAAGATTACTATAACCTATTCTAAAGTTTCATATCATTTTTCGAATCTTTAGTATCTTGACTGCAAAAATGTCCAGTCTGCTAAGAATAATTACCATCGCACCTCGATTTTCCCTAGATTCCTAATGTTTTTTAGAATTATCATTATAAAATGAAACATATATTGATTAATATTTAAAGAATTTGAAATCTTTCTGTAATTAATGATTTACTGGGATTTATTTCTCCCTCTGTAGGATCTTCACCTAAATCAGAATTTTTAGCGAAAATGGCGAAAAGAAATAATTAAAATAATTCTTTTCATAGCACAATTCGAAATTCTCGGTTTTTCAAAATATTGTAGAATTTTCTAAATTCTCGTGATTCTATTTTTTAAAATTCTGCTGATTTAGCGATAAATTATTTGGCATTCGTTATTATTCACATATTACTATGAAAAGTTTTTCCGTATGTATATATGTAAAGCTAACCTAAAAATCATAAATATTGATTAATATTTAAAGAATTTGAAAATCTTTCTGTGGAAAAAATGACGCTTTCGACTGCGCTGGGATTCGAGCCCAGGTCTTTCGATTGCCGGTCGACTGCTCTAACCACTGAGCTACACAGGCGTCCGACATCTCCTTCTCCACAGGAAGATCTCCTTATATTTAAAGAATTTGAAATCGTTCTGTAATTAAGGATTTACTGGAATTTATTTCTCCCTGTGTAGGATCTTCATCTAAATCAGAATTTTTAACGAAAATGGCGAAAAGAAATAATTAAAATAATTTTGAGAACCACTGGTATTACAATCCCCCTCGTTTTCATAGTCTGGGTTTCTACCCTTTCTGACTTTAGTGTGTTAGCATCCAGTTTTGTATCTTGTCTCCATTTTTCTTTTCTTCGTGTATTAGTGAGGACACGATGATAAACGAGGGCATGGGTCGATGTTTGATTTCCTCCTAGCTGGTTCTTTTCACTTTATTCGCCAAAAAGGCGAAAGCTCATTAAACATGAGTTGGTACTAGAAGTGTCGAAGTGATGGTAAACGACATTGTCAACTGGTACAAATACCCCGTCGCACATGTACAGTTTCTCGACCTTCTAACCATCCTCTAGAGACTATAAGAAAACTTTACCTTAAAATAATATTCTTCTTCAAGTGAGAAATTCGAAATACTCAAGAAACTTCCATCTTTTTATCAACATTCGCAAATTCGATCAAAAATCTAATCAGCTAAATTTTTATCTCATATATAAAAGCAATAAAAAATGTCATTCATCTGTACATTATATACTTCTAGCAAACATCAAATTGTATATTATAAAAATCAAGTTCGTAAGACATACAGAGTTCAAAATGGTTTTTGTAGATGTTTCAGGACATGATGAAAAACATATGGATGCAGTTCCGAATAGGTGAATTCTCCGATTTCCTTCGAATTCCCCATATTTACGTATTTCGACGCACTGATTGCGAATAGTAACAATTGCCGACTAGTCGATTTTCATGGTTTTTGAAGTTTATCTCAGCCAATATGCAAAATTTCGCAAAATATTCCAAATATAATTTGTAGATCTCATCGAGATACATATTTTTTGTTACATGCATTTTTTTCTACAATTGATAGTTTCCGAAAAAATGAGTGATACACTTGATGAAGTATAACATGTGTTTTTAAAAAAACCGTTCAATGCGCGGCAATGTTTCATGTCATAAACTTTTTCATTGAATTTTTCGAAAACTATTAGTGCTATTGAAAAAATGTATGAGACATAAAATATGTATTTTGATGAAACCTACAACATTTGTATGGAACATTTTAAAAAATGTATAGTATTTTCTAAGATAAATGCCAAAAACCATGATTTTCATGGAGTTTTCATGGTTTTTACCATGAAGATCGGCTAGTCGGAAATTTTCACTATTATATTCGTATTCAGCGTATCGAAATACGTAAATACACACAGTTTTAAGGGAAACGTAGGATTCACCTTTTCGGAACTTTATCCTAACATATTAACGGTGGTGTTTAGACTTTAATTGGTTATGAATAATCAGGAAAATGTAGATAAAAGAGAATTTTTTTTCGTTCATACAAAACCAATTAGAATTCTCAGACCTCTGATAATGTATCTTTTGTCATCTTATGAAACTTTAATCGAATATTTTAGAATTTTTACTAAACTATATTTGAATTTAGGAAAAAATGTGTCATCGTGAATATTTTTTGCATTGAAATACTAAATTACAGAAAAACTGTATGATAGTTTGCTATATGTTATAGCAAAATTATCTTCAGCCTATACTAAAGTTTCATATAATTTTTTGGATTTTTAGAATTTTTACTGTAAAAAATTTTCAGTCCCTTAGGAATAATTATCATTGCACCTCGATTTTCCCTAAATTACTAAAAATTTTCAGAATCATCATTATAAAATTTGTTTTAAAACCATAAAAATAATAATACGAAAAAATTTAGATATGATAGAATACAATTAAAATCGTCCAACTTGTAAGTTTTAGTAAAATTTTTGCAAAAAAAATTACAGTTAACTGTAATTGTCAATAAATTTTCTAGTTATACTTGCTAAAAAAAATTGTTTTTCCTACCAAATTAATGTCACGTTAATGTAAAGTGAAATTGCAATAGATTTTTTATAATTTCAAAAAACGTATTGCAATTCTTTAAAAGATTTTCATTCAAATATGGTTTACAAACTTTATGAAAGAAAGTTAAAGTGCACTTAGAAAAAAGATTTCATTGAATCAAAGGAAATTATTCGTTTCAAAGACTTTCTTTGATTTAAAAAAATGATTTATTTGGATTAAAATTTGTTAGATTCAAAGAAAGTATCTTTGAACCAAATAAAAATTTGTTCAAATCAAATAAATGTCTACCCTAAATCAAACAAATTATATCTTTGACCATATGTCAATGCATCAATTTCCTTGTTTTAAAGAAAAATTAATTTCAATTCGACAAATATTAATCAGATGAAAAAATCATAATAAATTATTTTCTTAATTAGTCCATTGTAAAAGGAATTATTATTAAATGCGGAATTATGAAAAAATCAATGATTCCAAAACCTATCTGAACAGCAATTTTTAATGTATTATTATATGCATGAAACATTTTCATAGTATTCTAAAATTATATTACGTTTCGGAAATAAATATCCAATGCATTTATTGTAAAATTCCAATAGACATTTTTTGCAGTGTGTATTTCCTTTATACATAGAATACATTATTTCAAGTTTCAAAATTTTTTTAGTAAAAAATTTGTGTTTCTAAATTCTTGGAGCGTGTGGAAGCAAATTAGGAACGGAAAGTGTTTATCGTCCTCGTGTTCCAGGACGTAATGTTTTTGGGTAATATTATATCGAATGAAGTGGTGGTGGTCAGCAGGAAAATTGACGTAGAACTACTTATAGAGATAACTTGGCGGTCTCAAACGAGCTGTTTGTCTAACATTGCCCATATCACGTGTAAATTCAACACCTAAGTACACACTTACACAACTTCATTCATACCAAGAACACATATGAAGACTCATACCACATCACGACAAAGGCAAACCTCACACGTTATTAAGTGTATGCCTACAATCTAATACACGAAACCAAACCTTTTTTTTATAAAATTTAAAATTCCCTACTTATATTAAGGCTACACTGTAAAAAATTAATGTTGTAATTTCACAATACTGCACTTTTAAAAATTTCGGTTGTAATTCCACTGCTGCACTGTAAAAAATTTATATTGTAATTTAACAATACTGCACCCAAAAAAAAATTTAATTTAAATTTCAAGAAATCGTTTTTTGACTTGATTTCATCAAATTCAAGTGAAAATACCTTTGGAAAAAATATAAATTTATTTGACTAATAAATCACGTTTTTAGCCTTTTTTAAGGTAGTTCGTTCACGAAAATTAGACCTCAGGCAAAAATAGATAATTTTGCTTTCAAGAATAGCAATGTTATTATTGAAGAGCTAATTTGAAAGAGAAAAGATTATTTTGCATGAAAAAAATTTGAAATGCAAAAAAATAATTTTATTAATAAATTTTATTTTTGCCCAAACTTATTTTCTTATCGCTTGGAGCCAAATTTTTTAAAATAATGCGATTCTAATAAATCACGCTTCATTTTTTTAGAAAAAAGATTCTCTACCACATGACCGTTTCCGATTTTTGAAATTGAATTAATTATTATAAAATACAGCAATTTGTTTATAGAAATTTTGTTTTGAAAAATTGTTTTTATATAATTTCAGCCATTAAAGAATTCATTTTCAAAAATTGGAAACGGTCAAGTTGTAGAGAATCTTTTTCCTAAAAGAATGAACCATGATTTATTAGAATCGCATCATTTTTTTAAATTTGGCTAGAAGCGATGAGAAAAAAAGTTTGGGGAAAAATAAAATTTATTAATAGAATTATTTTTTTGCTTTTCAAATTTTTTTCACGAAAAATAATCTTTTCTTTTTCAAATTAGCCCTTCAATAATAATATTGCTATTCTTGAAAGCAAAATTATCTATTTTTGCCTGCACTCAGAAAAAAGATTTGATTGAATCAAAGAAAATAATTTGTTTGAACGACTTTCTTTGATTTAAAGGAATGATTTGTTTAAATGAAATAAAATTTGTTTGATTCAAACAAAATATTTCTCGACCAAATGAATATTTGTTCGAATCAAATAAATTTCTGCCTTAAATCAAACAAATTATGTCTTTGACCATATATCAATGCATCAATGTCTTTGTTTTAAAGAAAAATTAATTTGATTCAAACAAATATTTATTTGGATGTACTTAGAGTTCTGAACGTTCATTGAACGATGGAAAATATTTTTTTATCAACATTAAATGATTAGTTTTCGACCCAGAAAATTTTAAAATATTGTATTGTTCATGAACGATTGTATATTTAAAGGGCCCTGAATATAAACATAATAATTAATTTTTTACTGGAAAAAGAAATTTTGTCATCGTTCAATGAACGTTCAAAACTGTAAGTATATTTTATTTGGTTCAAAGATATTTTGTTTGAATCAAACAAATTTTATTTCATTTAAACAAATCATTTCTTTAAATCAAAGAAAGTCGTTCAAACAAATCATTTTCTTTGATTCATTCAAATCTTTTTTCTGAGTGTGAGGTCTAATTTTTGTGAGCGGACTGCCTTAAATGAATGAATTTATTTTTTTTTAATTATTTATTTGCAATTTTGATGGTAGAGTTCAAATGTCACTGTCTACTTTTTTTTTTTTTTTTTTTTTTTTTTTTGGTGAGGAGGAAAAATGGCAAAATCTTTTATAGACGTTGTACAGGACTCTCCTAGGACGGGTCTAGGCATACCTGTTAAAACCAAAAAACCCCTCTCTCGAACCAATACACCACACGCGGAACCGCCTTTCGGCTTTAAACTTCACGGGTGGTTGGTTCCATTAAAGTCGCTTACGACTCTTCCGTCATCCGTTCGCTCGGAACTTCCACCCGCGGCCACACGCCCACTAGGATAACCGACTAGCCGCGCCACCCAGGGGAGAAACAAACAGATTCCTCCCCCGAACGACGCGGACCGCCAAGTCTACCCGAGACGCAGGACCGCGGGTGCAGGCCCCGATGCGATTTCTACTGGCCCTCCCCGTTGTTTCGCTCTCGACGCCCATCAAGCTCTCTCGTCTTCATCACAAGTGTGACGAATGACTCGATGAGCGTCCAGAACCGTTCAGACTGGAGCATGAGGGGGACCATCGTCTCAGGAGTGAGTTCGGAACCCACCGCCTGACCGAGGACCCCCTAGCCACACCCCATTTTGCGCAGACGAAGAGTGCGTGCTCTGCGTTATCCACCGGGGAATCGCAGTAGCAACACGTCTCCTCGTCTCTCTTCTTAAAGCGCCTCAGGTACGCGTTAAAACAGCCATGGCCCGAGAGCGCTTGTGCCAAGTAAAAGCCGACTTCCCCGTGTTTTCTGTTCAGCCAGGTGGCGAGCTCCGGGATCAGGCGGTAGGTCCATCTCCCTGTCTGCCCACCATGCCATCTCATCTGCCATTTCTCGACGAGTCTGCGCCTTCCATCCTTGCGGATGGCCTCCTTTGCGCGAGCGATTTCCTGCAGGTCGGCGCAGGTAAGCTCCTTGCGAAGCTGAAAGGTTTCCTGCCTTTCCTCCGCCAATAAATCTATTGGCGGGACGCTCGCCAGGACCAGCACAGCGCTCGTCGAGATAGTTCTATATGCCGAAACTATTCTCAGCGCGACAAGTCTCTGCGCCGAGAACAGCTTCTTCTGGATAGCATGGTTTTGCAAGGCATTGGCCCAGACCGGAGCTGCATAAAGCAGCTTCGAATGGACCACGCTCGCCACCAATCTTCTTTTCGCTTCCCTGGGTCCACCAATGTTTGGCATAAGCCGGGCCAAGTTTGCTCCACATTGGATGGCTTTGGCGGCTGCGATCTTTAGGTGTTCGCCAAAGCTAAGCCTACGATCCAGCCGCACCCCCAGGTACTTAATGCTTGTTTTCCACTCGACTTCATGCTCTCCGAGAACGATCCTCGGGTATTGGAAGGATCTCCTGTCCGTAACGAGCAAAGCCTCGGTTTTCTCAGGGGCCATTTTAAGACCTCTGCCATCCAACCAGCGCTTCGCTCGCCACAGACTTTCATTGATCCTCAGCTCTAGGATTCCGACGTCGTCAGCGGCGCACACGACAAGTGCGTCATCCGCGAAGCCGACGATGCTCGTTCCAGCAGGCAGGTCCATGCGCAGGAAATCGTCGTACATGACGTTCCAAACGAGTGGACCCACCCGCGACCCTTGAGGGGCGCCACATGTCATCTCCTCCTTGAGAGACCATTTGTCGCCCTCATATATCACCCACCTGTCGCTCAGATAGTCATCTATCATTCGCAACAGGTAGTCTGGAACCTTTTTCCGCACCATCGCCTCGATGCAGATGTTCCATCTCGCGGTATTGAACGCATTGCGTATGTCAATGCTAATCAACGCACAGAATCCCTTACGCTTACCAGTTCCTTTTCTTGCATTTGTGGCGATGTTAACCACAGCTTGGATGGCGTCCACAGTGGACCTGCCTTTCCTGAATCCGAACTGGTTTTCCGAGAGCCCGTTCTCCCCGACCAAGAGAGCCTGAAGCCGTTGTAGAATCAACTCCTCCAGAAGCTTCCCCATCGTATCCAATAAGCATATTGGTCTATACGACGAGGCAACCCCTAGAGGTTTGTTGCCTTTCCTCAGCAGGACCAACCTCTGCTTCTTCCAATCTGCGAAGAACCTCCCCTCCCGAAGACAGGAGTTAAAGGCTTCTAGGAGGATCTCTGGGTACGCCCCGATCACTTCTTTGAGGATCTCGTTCGGCACCCCGTCGATACCCGGCGCTGTATTTGCCTTAAGCCTTCCACCCGCTCTCTTTAGTTCTTCGAGAGTGAAGAGTTCTTCGCGCCGGACCACGCAGGAACTTCGGTCCTGTCTTTGGAACGGCTCCACGTGTGGAAACAAGCTTCGCACAATGTACTTGACTCGATCGGGATTATCCAGGCCCGGGGTCTTTCTTCTAGCCACCAATCTCTTGGTGACTATTTTGAAGGCGAGACCCCATGGATCCTTCTCGACCTCACCGATCAGGTCTTTCCAGCATTGAAGTCGGCTTTTCTTTATGCCTCGCCTCAAAGCTGTTTTTGCCCCTTTCCATGCCTCGTGCAGCGTAGCATCCCCCTTTGAACGGGTGAATTTTCGCCGCGCTGCGAGGCATTCTCGACGTAGGGCTGCCAACTGGTCGTTCCACCAGTACATCGAACCCCTGGCTTGCCTGCGCTTACGGCGAGGCATCGAGTAGCCACAAACCGCGACCACCTTCTGCCTCACCGAGCGCACAGCGGCTTCGTACGATCCAGCAGGGCAGACCCAACCAAGCTCATCGATGAGCCTGGTTTCTTCAAGGTGTTCGCGAAGTCTTTCCCTACTGAGTCGTCTCGTGTTCCAGGAGGGGCTCCTTCCTTCGCCGCCCCTACCCTTTTCCGCCGCTTGACACCCTTGTTCCAGACTAAATTCGATGCACCGGTGGTCACTCAAGGTTATTACCTCGAGGACCGACCAGTCGCTTATCCTTGAAGCGAGGCGAGGTGCGGCGATCGTGAGGTCAATTATTGACCCTCCCGCCCCTCGTCTGAACGTGAAATCCCCGCCCTGATTCAGGACGATCAGGTCGTTCCTAGCGACCATCTCGCCAACCAAGATTCCCCTCCTATCTAGGCGGGCCTCACCCCACTCGGGCGACTTACTGTTGAAGTCACCCCCTATGAGGGATCGCCCGATGGCCTCACTGAGGCTTTCCTCAAGGAGGAGGATCTGGGTCTCAAAGACATCGAAGGGATCGCCGGGGGAGAAGTAGCAGCTGTACACACGCACACCCGCCACCTCCACCCAAACGAACCCCGCGTCGGTCTCCAGGAAGTCTCCGACGCCCAAATCAGGGTTACAAACAAGAATGCCGGCCCTCCTTGATGCATCCTGATACCAAGCAGAGTTTTCGGACCACTTGTACTGCTCACTAATGAGCAGTACATCGGCCCCCCTCTCCCTGGCAGTCTGCATCAGGAGATCCTGGGCATCCTCCCCTTCCGAGGTTGAGCTGCAGGAACTTCAATTCCTGCCTCTCAACCTCCGAAGCTCTTCCCGGAAGACCGGGCAGGAGCCGCTCCCTGACACATGGGCGACATCTTTGTCGCCCCTGTCTATACATGTCAGGCACCTTGGTGGCGCCTTACAACTCCTGGCCAAGTGTCCCGTGGCGCCGCATCTCCAACAGACGTTTTTTCTGTCGGGGTTGCTGCAGCCCCGGGACCCGTGGCCGTACCCAAGGCACCTGAAGCAGCGGGCGACTTCCACGTGCCCGCGAATGCGGCACGCGACCCACCCGATCCTCAGTTTACCTAGCTGAAGCAGACGCGCGGCGTCTGCCTCAGCCAGGCGGATCACTGCAGTCTTCACCCCACCAAAGCGGGTGAAGAGCCTGCAGGACCCTCAAAAGCCGGTCTGCCCAGTGACAAGCACAGGGCAGAGAAACCTCCTCTTTTTCAACGGTCTAGTCGAGGTCCCTAATTTCAAGGGATTTCGTCGAGACCAGGGCTGAAATTTGCGCCCTTTCCCTGACCGCCAGGTCGAGCTCCTTTTGGAAGGCCGAAACGTCTCCCCCTTTTTGAGGACCAGAAGGACTTCTTCCTTCCTGGTCCTCCGGATAGACAGGACCTCAAGTCCTGCCTTCCGGGGTCGACTTTCGCCTTCATTTCCTCAAGATGTCGGCGTAGGACTGGCCGTCCTTCGCCGACACCTTGACGACGTCACCCGACCTGGCAGGCGTAGAGCGCTTCGACTTCGGAGTGGCGGTGGTCCCCTGCGCTTTTTGGGCAGGGTCCTCCGCCCTTTTCTCCTTTTTTCTTCTTTTTTTTATTTTCTTTTTCTTTTTTTTTTCTTTTTCTTTGTGACCACATGCCAGTCCCCTTCCTTATTCGGGGCTGACTCGTGGCCACCTCGGCATAAGAGGGCGAAGAGCCACCCTTTCCCCTCTTAGGAGTTTTTTCCAGAGGGGGGAGGGCGCGGATCTCTTCTCCCCCTTTACCTGAGTTTTCGGGGTATCCTCCCAGAGACGCAGAACGTGGTCTCTGAAAGATCCCCAATTTCTTCATGGCGGCGTGGGATTCCATTTTTTTGGATTCTCACCCCGCTTTCCAGGAGGCACTTATGGGTGTTGAGCATTCCGCCCAACACCTCAGTGGCCTCATTCACACTATCCGTTACGTGGCGAGGGTTGTTTCTCAGCATACCCTGCTGGATGACGCTGAGAGCCCTCGCCAATTTTTCCATTTTATTGTTTTGCTCCTTCAGGAGCTGAAGGACGTCCTTCCATCCCTCAGCTCCCGAAGAAGCACCCGAATCTGTATTCCGCACCGTTTTAAAATTTGTTTCCATATGTTCGTTTTACCAGCGCATCGTGCGTAGAGGAGCGGGTCGGAATAGTTGTGAACTGGGTGTACCCTCGGACCGAAGTCCTACCCCAGTTCCCTGAGGCCCAACCTCCGCTTAGCCGGTCCCGGAATACACGGACAGACCGGACTCGCTCGAGGCAACACAGGCTCCGACACCTGTGTTCAATACGCACTACCTGATCAAGGTCCCGAAGGGGCTGGCTTCTGATCCCGCATGGCACACCACCTCGGCAGAGCTAGGCTCACAGCAGCCTCGCCTCCTCGTGGGCCGGGGAAGACACCACTCGGAGACGAAGCACTCCCAGTGGGATGCCATACGGAAACGATCGTTTGGACTGTTCTTGGTCACAGACTGCGGAGGGTTTGCAGTGTCCCCCAGGAGATTCCATACACCAATTCGCTCTTAGCCTCTTTCAAGAGGGAGACCGTCTATAGGTTCTCCTCTCACATTCGAAGGACACATATCACAGTCAAGCAGCGCTGACATTCGTTCACTTCACTCATTCCTCACAAGCACTCACAGACTCACTCTCAGCGCCGCTACCTGGGGCATACATCCTTCTCCATGCATGGGGATAGACGCGTTTATAGCGTCCCCCACTCTCAACCTGGGATAGACCTGTTTATAGGGCACCCTTCACGCAATGGGAAGATGCCCGTCTATAGAGCCCCCTGCATTTGTTCACCGATTCATCGGGACACTAAAACCTCCATGACCCGAGGGCCGTCTGCTAAGCTCTCCCCACCCGTCCTTTTTTGGCCTAGCCAAGAGAAGGACTTCGTCAAGGTACCAGTCCGAGGGGAGGGTCACTGTCTACTTTATCATGACACAAGTTTCGTTATCAGATTGGATACTTTCCCAACAGGTGACCTTGCAGAAAATTTCAACTCTTGAAGCATGGAAAGCAATAAGTAATTTTCAAATATTTCTTAAATCTTTCTGTGGAAAAAGAGACGCTTCCAACTGTGCCAGGATTCGAGCCCAAGTCTTTCGTTTGCCGGTCAACGGCTCTATCTAAAAACCCGGGCTCAATCGGAAGCGTCTCTATCTCCACAGGAAGATTTCAAAATCATTTAAAAATTATTATTTTTTAGATTCACAGTACTAGCAAAAACTTGAAAAATAATTTATTTAATTTTCTTTGGACAAAATAGTTTGTTTAGATTGACTATTTCTTTTTCCGGGTTGTGTAAAGTTTTTTGCAAAATTCCCCAAATTTTCTGAAAGCTATTTCGTGTATAAAAGAAGTTATCTAACATGAATATAAACTATGATTTAGTCACATGGTCCGATTGGTCCATGACCTTAAGGACAAATCCCTCTAAATAGGTGCCAAGAATATATTCTAGATATAAGAGGGGATCCCTATTGGTTTTCACTCAAAAGGAATATCTTATGTTTAAGAACATCCTCTGGGGATAAAATTCATCGATTTCCTGTAGTATCCGTGGATATGAAAGAAAATCGATTGAAGTTCACAAATCTTGTTAAAAAACCAGAATTCAGTTCAGGGCGTATTTAATAACCTTTTCTAGTTACTGTTTTAACCAGAATTATGAATATCTTAACCACATTTTCTAGTTACTTTTCAGAATTCTGGAATTTTGACTTAATGAAATATTTGTCACTAATTCAAATTGATAAGAATTTGACCAATTATTTGTCATTTTCTAGTAATTATATTAGTATTTATAAAAGTTTTCACAAGTAATTAGTAAACATTTTTGTCAATATGAATTAGCGGCCGACTTTTTATTAATTCAAATTTATAGAATAAAAACAACCAGAGTTCTAGTTTTTTTCAACAGGAAATAAATGTTAAATACACCCTACCCAGAATTCTGATTTCTTTAATTACACTTTTTTTGACTGAACTATATCAAATATATAACTAAATGTTTCATTATCATTTCAGTCGATTATGTCGATCATTAGAAGAGTGTATCACTCACCGTGATAATGGAACTCTACCATATCGACCTTATCAACCTGTGATTTAGAATTAACTTTAAGTCATTTAAGACTAGATGGAATTTTCAATATATTTTGAAAAAATTTTCTGTTAAAAAAGGAACGCTTCCACTCCGCTGGGTATCGAGCCCAGGACCTTTCGATTACTCAAATGATAGAGCATTCGACCGGCAATCGAAAGGTTCTGGGCTCGAGACCCAGCGAAGTGGAAGCGTTCCTTTTTTCACAGAAAATTTTTTCAAAATATATTGAAAATATACTTGACAGTCGCTAAAAATCTAAAATTCTACATCCTCATATTAATATTAGTTTGCTTTTATCACTAATTTATGCTTTTAATTAACTATTCTTTTTCGTTTGTTTTAGGTAAGTTCATTTCCAAATTTGAATCAGGGATTCTCAAGGATTTGGTGAGATCAGATAATAAATTATAATATATTTTACAAACATTGAACAATTAGAAGACTTTTTTTATGATACATTTAAAAAAAAAATTATCTAAACATTAGACCTCGTATGAGCATTTCTCAGCCTTTTTTTGTACTCGCACCTATAATTTTAGTAAGCTTTATGCATTTATACATTCAAGTCTTTCAGCTTAGGTACTTCGAATGCGATGTTCCACAATTCAGTTTTTATTCGAAAGAATTTTCATTTGTGTTTATCAAGTTTTTTCTGTCTCTTGTTGAGTAAATTTTGTCATTTTTTTCTCGCATTATCTAACACTACAAGTGTAATATGTTTTATGTTTGCTATATTCCTCCTACCTCCTTTTTGATTTTTATGTACTCGCATCTACACTGAGAAAAAAAATTTGATTGAATGAAAGAAAATAATTTGTTTGGAAGGCTTTTTTTGATTAAAAAAAAATTTATTTTAATTAAATAACTTTTGTTTGATTAAACCAAAATTTCTTTGGGGTGAGTAAATATTTGTTTGAATCAAATAAATTTTTCTTTAAAACAAATAAATTATAGCATTGATATATGGTCAAAGATATAATATGTTTAAATTAAGGCAAACAATTAGTTGATTCAAACAAATATTTATTTGGTTCAAAGATACTTTCTTTAAATCAGTCCAATTTTATTTAATTCAAATAAATCATTTCTTTAAATCAAAGAAAGTCTTTCAAACAAATAATTTTCTTTGATTCAATCAAATATTTTTTCTGAGTGGTTTATTAAGATTTCTATTATAGAATGCGCTAAATTATTGATAAAAATTTCCATCTAGATGGTAAAATAAATTTAAAAATGGGTTATGATAAGAATTCTCGTCGATAAAAACAGTAAATTATAGAAAATCAATTTCATGTGTTCTCAAAAAAAAAAAAATTTCTGTATAATTTTATTTAAATTTTCTCATTTTTTAAATTTTTTCACATTATTAAAGTCGTACTAAAAAATAGGACTTATATAAGCAATATTTACTAGTTACTTTTTTACATATTTTAAAAATAAAGATCAGTGATGATGACACCACTCAGAATCGAAACGTTTGATTAAATCTACTGTTTTTTCATTTATCGACCCTAAAGCTAATTAGTCAACATTGTAAATAAAATATAATACACTAATCAAATTCTGAGAAGTATGATTAATTTACAGTTTAACAAAAGTAATCTTGATAGTGAAAAAACTATCCAGAATGGTAACTTTCTATAACTAACTCTATTAATAATTCCCGGGATATTTCTCTTTTTAATGCTGGAGTGTTATTTTCACTTTACCTGGTTAATGTCTTTTTATATGTGCAATGACTCCAGCGAGTAACTCAACTTTCCGAGCTTTCATTGCTTTTCTAAAACGATCCATTCAACTCGAGCTGATCGATTGTAAATGGCTGTGACCATTAAATTCCGATTCTTTATTCAGATTTAATGCACGCCAAGCCGGCGTACAGATTTTTCTTTCAAATTCATGCCAACCTTTTCTTTCGATATTCTATTTGCTTGTGAAGAGTAGGGAGGAAGGAGATTTTTATTGATTCCGCTCCTTATTCACACACGCTTCTTTTCAAAACTCATTGTGCACCCTGACCTAATTGAAGCGTTAAATCCACGCGAATGCCAAGAAACCGCGCAAAATACGAACAGTTTTGCCGCCAACAATTACACTTTTCTCCTACATTCAGAGAGAAATTCTCTAAAAAGGTTAAGAGGTATTTTTAAAGTATAATGCCGGAAGTTAGTTTTAATTGGATTTAAAATTTTCTTACTTCACTTGGCATTCAAAGTTAATAAAAATTAATTACTTTCATTTAGTTTTATAATCATGGCAGGTATTATTAGAAAAACTGTTGAAATCGTTGAAATTCTTTTCCGGACGATCCCTCACGAAGTCCGATACGTTCCAAATCATACGTGACGCTGTCTGCTGCTCCCATTTTGACGAACTTAGGAATAACTAAATAACTTTGATTTTCTACGAAAAAAGACCCATAGATTCTTTCACCATCACGGAGAGAAAAATCTGTTACATTCATTGAGTACATTAGTTTATGGTACTTCATCCACAAAAATTTAGATCTCGGGCAAAAGTAGATAATTTTGCTTTCAAGAATATCAATATTATTATTGAAGGGGTAATTTGAAAGTGGAAAGATTATTTTCCAAGAAAAAAATTTTAAAAAGTGATATGTTTCTAATAAATCACGAAGCATTTTTTTCAGGAAAAAGATTCTCTACAACTTGACCGTTTTTAATTTTCGAATTTGAATAAATTATTAAGAATTTTGTTTTGGAAAATTGATTTTGAATTTTTTCAGCTATTAAAGAATTTATTTCCAAAAATTCGGAACGGTAAAGTTGTAAAGATTCTTTTTCTTAAAAAAATGATTCGTGTTATATTAAAATCGCATCATCGCTTCATACCAAATTTTACAAAATGATGTGATTTTAATAAATCATGAATCTTTTTTTTTTTTTTCAGAAAAAAGATTCTCTACAACTTGACCGTTTCTAATTTTCTAAAATAAATAAATTATTAGCAAATTCAGCAATTTGTTTATAAGAATATTGTTTTGGAAAATTGATTTTTAATGGTTTCATCCATTAAAAAATTTATTTCCGAAAATTGGGAACGGTAAAGTTGTAAAGATTATTTTTCCTGAAAAAATGATCCCTAATTTATTAGAATCACATCATTTCTGGTGTGAAGTTATCGCTTCATACCAAAATTTACAAAATGATGCGATTTTAATAAATCACGAATCCTTTTTTCAGGAAAAGGATTCTCTACAATTAACGGTTTCCAATTTTCTAAAAGGACTAAATTATTACCAAATTCAGCAATTTTTTTATAAGAATATTGTTTTGGAAAATTGCTTCTTAATGATATCAGCTATTAAAGAAATTATTTCTTAAAACTGGGAATGGTAAAGTTGTGAAGATTCTTTTTCCTGAAAAATGATTCGTGATTTATTAGAATTACATCATTTTTTAAAATTTGATATGAAGCGATAAAAAAAAATTGGATACAAATAAAATTTGTTAAATGCATTTTTTTTCTGCATTTCAAATTTTTTACATGGAAAATAATCTTTTCTCTTTTAAATTAGCCCTTTAATAATGATATTGCTGTTCTTGAAAGCAAAATTATTTATTTTTTGCCTGAGGTCTAATTTTTGTGAATGAACTACCTTTAAATACAATGTACTCCCCTTTTTTAAAAATATAACAGATCTTTTGATAAATATTACAGAAATGCCTTTTAGTTTGATATTTTAATGAAAATTTCCTAGTCTGTAAAATTAACAAGCATGTCTTTAATATTTATCGACAAATCTTTTATCTTTACAAAAAACAGTGAATTGTACTGAAATATCTGTTTAATTCACAGGTATTTCATGCTCACACTATTTTCACTTATGGATTCAGTACTCCCTAATTTTGAAACTGTGATTTGCTAATGTTATGAAACATTGAATTTTTGTTAATTTCTCATTTTTTGGCATTGGGTCAGTTTTTTATTTATTTTAACATTGATAATTTTAATAGAAGAAAATAAAAAGAAATTGACCCAATGCCAAAAAAAATGAGAAATTAACAAAAATTCTGTGGTTTTTGGGTCAATATAATAGCAGACATGTTATAAAACATGTCACTTTACAATTATCAAACACTCCCGGAATGACGCGAAAAACATGCTTCCGTTTCATAAAATAAGTTCCCCTAAGATTTTTTCACAATAATAAATTCTTTTAGCTGAAACTTTAGAATATTATAAAAATACATATATAGCGGATAACTGTAAACTTTAATTAGTTCCAAAGAATAAAAAAAAATTCCTGTTTTACCGACACTCACATTTTTTTAATTATTAAAAACTAATTAAAGTCCACATCCATCCGCTAAGATGTCCTTTATTATTTTCTATAATGTTTCAGCTAAAAAAAATAATTATTGTAGAAAAATCTTGAGGAAAAATGATTTTATTGATTTAGTCAGCTGCACTGGTTAATCGATGGCCTTAAAAGTGTTGCGAATAAAAAAAGTATATTTAGGAATTAAATTTGTGAAAAACAGAGAAGGAAGTAGAGAATCTAGAGAATAAAGAATAGAATCCTAACCCTCCTACTTGACTGGTTGACCACGAGAACACACACTTGTAATTCTACTCTCTGCAAAACCTTTCTTGTCGTCTTCCTGCACCGTCACTGTGCAATCATCTCAGAACCCTTCGGACCAGTCGAGATTGCTCTTGAAACATTCCCCTTTCTATACTGTCACTGAATTTCGAAGGGTATTTCGTCCTTCATGGAAACGCGATCCTATCTGTCTCCCCTTATTTGAAAAACGGTTTTGCTCCAACAGCAAAAAATTGCATTAATGCGACCACTCAAATAGGTAATTTCTAATCTTCTTATAGACAAAAGGTTTTTATGTAAGTAAATACATTTTTGTTGATATAAGCTTGATAGATCAGTTTTAAACAATAAACTGCAGGAGTAACAAATTTTAGACTGTAACCGCCCGCTGAGATTTTTATTTTCCAGTATTTAAGGTAGTTAATCCACGAAAATTAGACCTCAGGAAAAAATAGGTAATTTTGCTTTCAAGAATAGCAATATTATTATTAAAGGTCTAATTTGAAAGGGAAAAGATTATTTTTCATGAAAAA
The DNA here is from genome assembly GCA_030998225.1 of Diplolepis rosae. Classification (NCBI taxonomy): domain Eukaryota; kingdom Metazoa; phylum Arthropoda; class Insecta; order Hymenoptera; family Diplolepididae; genus Diplolepis; species Diplolepis rosae. The sequence goes on along the minus strand of JAPYXD010000723.1, from coordinate 18,125,985 downwards.
AATAATTTTATTAATAAATTTTATTTTTGCCCAAACTTATTTACTTATCGTATCGAGCCAAATTTTCAAAAATGATGCGATTCTAATAAATCAGGAATCATTTTTTTAGGAAAAAGAATCTTCACAATTTTACCGTTCCCAGTTTTTGGAAATAATTTCTTTAATAGCTGAAACCATTAAAAATCAATTTTCCAAAACAATATTCTTATAAAGAAATTGCTGAATTTGGTAATAATTTATTCTTTTTAGAAAATAGGAAACAGCCAAGTTGTAGAGAATCTTTCTCCTGAAAAAATGATCTGTGATTTATTAGAATCGCATCATTTTTTAAAATTTGGTATTAAGCGATAAGAACAAAAGTTCAGGTAAAAATAAAATTTGTTAAATGGATTATTTTTTTATGTCTCAAATTTTTTTCCTGGAAAATAAACTCTTTTATTTCAATTGCTTCCATCAATAGATAATATTACAGAAAAATGTTCAATTTACCAGGAACAAAATTGAAAAATATGAAAAATGTCTTTTAGTAACAATTACTGTAGGTCAAAGTGTTCAATACACTTTTTTCCAAATTTACTCTTTAAATATGATCAAATTTTAATAAATGTTGACTCATTTTCTTCATTGAATAATTTTAAAAGACTTGAACGTCGCAACTTTTTATATAAATCTCTCATTTTCTGACTACAGCTATTTGTTTATAGAACTTATTTAATTTTTCAACATTTCTGATTAGTGGTTACAAAATGAGAGATTAAGGATATGAATCAATCGGACCACGTGACTAAATTATACATTAATTCGTTCATTTAAGATAACTTTTTTAATTTGCAAAAAATCTTTCTGGAATTTGAGAAACGTAATAAAAGACATGTTGTATTTTCAAATTTTCAGGAAGATATTTTGTAAAATAAAAAAGTTATCTTACACGAACTTTTACAGGAATTTGATCGCGTGTTCTGGTTGATCCATGGCCTTGAAGGAAATGGCACTAAGGAAGGTCTTCAACTCTTAGATTGTTATAATTACATAAATCTGAGTTGACAGACCTTCCATAGTGCCTTTTCTTTAATTTCGCAAATTTGTAACTCGATATCTAATTTTGCATGTACATGTGTTTACAGACAAAAAAATTTCGGTAGTAATTTGGAAGTTATAAATTTAAAGTAGTTGTATGGGAAAGCATGACTTTAATTTAACTGTAGTTCACAACGTTTTTTTCCTTAATTCCTATAACAGTTCATTTAAGATAACTTTTTAATTTTACAAAATGTCTTCCTAGAGATTTGAAAAATACATCAATAAACGATAAAGAATGTTTGTCAACTGTGCTTCAGTGAAAATTTTCTAAAAAATATTACAATTAACTGTAATTGTCGGTAAGTTTCCGAATTTTTTAAAAAATTTTCACTGAGAAGAAGTTAAGAGACGTGCATTATTATCTTTTCTTACGTTTCCCAAATTTTTAGAAAGGTGTTGTTTAAATTCAAAAAATTATCTTACATGAACGAATAAATGTATAATTGAGTAAAAAGCACTAAGAAACGTTTATCTACTCATAAATATTTATAAGTATGAAAAAAAGTTCCTTAGTACTTTCTACTTAATTACTTAAAGTTTTAACTCGATATCTCAATTAATACTGAAATCCGAAGGGCGAAAAAAAAGTGTCGGTAAGATAGGGATCGGATAAGTAAGACATGGTCTTGAACAAAAGTTGAAATCAACTGCTATTTTCATTAGACAAAAATATAAAAATTAAAAAGAATTTAAATTGATAACAAATCTAGATGTCCTGGTTAGTTTTTCCCATTTAGAACTTTTTGGCAAAAATATATGAAATATTGCATTTTCCGCTCCAGAAAAAACGTTGCAAACTTCAGTTAGGTTAACTTTAAAAGTGTTAGAGAATTAAAAATCATATGAAGACAATCAACATCATTGTTTATAACTTCATTTAATCAGTGGCGTAGCTTCACCTTGCGGGGCCCAGATGGAAAATTTCTTTGGGGCCCACCTAACTAAAAAAAATCTCAATATATATAAATATATATCTACATTCAAAGTTGAAAATATACAATAAAATAAAAAATGGAAAATTTTAGTAGAAGGACCAATCTATAGTTGACCTAGGAATTTGGGGGCCCCGGTGATTGCCACCTGCAATACCCCCGGTAACTACGCCACAGCATTTAATTGTAGTATTCAATTTCATTTAAAGTAATTAAATAGTGCAATTCAGGTAGTTATTTATTTTTTTCTACTGTCACATCATAGTTTTTAATAGTCGACTGCTTGAGCCCTCTTTAAAGCTTTATTTCGTTATTTATTCTCTCATGTTTCGCAAATATCATCCTGTCCAGCAGAACGCTCGTCAACGTTAGTGATAAGTAACTAGAAGCGTGTGTTCACTCTGAGGATAAGAGGAAAATGAAAAAGTGCCCTTTTCCCAACGATGTGGTTTCGAATGCAGAATTCCGAATTCACGGTCTGTCGTATAACTGACAGTGAAATGATTATAAGTGAACCCTTAACTCTCATTCCCTGGGGTAAAAAAAAGTTATTCATATAGAAGTCTTAAAAAATAATATAAAAATCTCCTTGCTTCGCGGGCGATTCGATCGTCGCGCTCGGTCTTGTATTTTTCGCATACATTTGAGTTTATTTCTTGTAATTTGATACTGAAGCTCAAGTCAATTTTATAAATAATATTGTAGATGTGAATTACATTCTCACAAAGTTACTAAATTTTTTGATTTCAAATGAAAAAGAAAATTCAATTAACTTAAGGCTCTATCAGCCTTAAGAACACATTCTCATCATGACACTCGCGTTTCGCGTTCGATTTTCTGTATACACGCAGAGAAAAGATCAGTAAAATTTACAGGAAGTTCGGTACTTATTTGGACAACATGACTTTTCAGTAAATTTTACCAGAAGTTGAGTTCAATTAACAGATTTTCTGTATGTTTCACTCAGCGTCCAGTAAAATCTACTGAATACGAAAAAATCCGAGTTAAGTTGATTGTACTGTACGCTAAGTGAATTGTACAGAAAATCTGTTGATTGAACTCAACTTCTTGTAAAATTTACTAAAAAGTCATGTTGTCCAAATAAGTACCGAACTTCCAGTAAATTTTACTGATCTTTTTTCTGCGTGTACATTTCTGTAACTTTCTAATAATTTACATGATTAAAAAATTTATTTTCTTCCAATTATCTATAAAAGGAAAAACAATCGTAGACTTCATTTAAGTAAACGATTTTGTATTTCAATGCTTATTTCGTACTCTTTAAATCTGAATCAGTCAAATTTTTACTGATTGAATCAGTGATTTGACTTTTCACTGATTCACCAGTTAAAAATATATATTTCACTGTTAAATCAGTTAATTTTGACTGAAGCAATCAGTGGAATTTGACTGATTTACAGTAACCTCTTTTTAGCTATTTGAATCAGTCAAATTTCACTGATAATCAGTAGATTTTGACTGATTCATATTTAGAGAGTATCTCAGATATTTTAGTTAAAAAATGGAATTCTTGATTCTCAGTAGTGTTTTTAAAATCAAAACATTAAATATACATCCTGTCGAAAAATGTCCTAATGAGAATTTGTAGACCTCATTCAGACAAATAATTTTCCATCGTAGCATTTTTTTCGTATCTCGTATAATTTAACTGGAAAATGGAATTTAGATATTGAAATATACATCTTGTCAAAAAATGTCCTATTGAAAATATGTAGACTTCATTTAGGCATATAATTTTCCATCTTAACGTTTTTTTCGTATGTCACATATTTTGTTTAAACAGTGGAATTTTTGAATTTTAATCGTATTTTTTGAAATTAAAATTAAAAATATACGTTTTATCAGAAACTTTATTAAACAAAATTTGTGGATCTTATTGAACTTATTAAAAAAATGTTGCCATTCAAACTTATAGATCAGTATGTAGTAAACAATTTTGTTTCATAACTTTTTTTTGTATCTCATAACTTAACTGCAAAATGGAATTTAGATATTGACTTTTTCAAGTTTTAACATACTGTAACTTCCCTAATTTGAGTCAAATCGAAAAATGTTATGGTGATAATTAGCAGAGTTTTATGAGCACTATCAGAAATCAATATTGAAATTTTTGATTTTTAAAAAATAAAATTTTGAAAACACAAGTTGCACCGAGAAAACAGTTTCTTTGAATCCAAGAAACATTTCTTTGATATACGGTTAAAGAAAAAATTTCTTTGAATCAAAGAAAGTTTTGTTGATTGAAAAGCATCTTCTTTAATGTAAACAAATCTATTTCTTAAGATCAAAGAAAATTTTTTTCAATTAACAAAACTTTCTTTAATTCAAAGAAATTTTTTCTTTGAACGTATATCAAAGAAATGTTTCTTTGATTCAAAGAAACTGTTTTCTCAGTGCGGATGTGACTGGTTAACGCATTTGTCCTTACTTTTTCGACTGCAATAAAGTACGCCAAAGCTTAATTCAATCTGATAATTCTATCGGGTTATGCCACACACGATCTACACTGTTAAAAATCTTATTAATGTTAATAGCCTTTAATATACAAGTGGTAAATTAAAGTTAATAGATTTTTATATTATGTAAAATTATTATACATTCATATTAAATTTAAACGTTTCGACTCTGATCGGAGTCCTCATCAGTGATCTTTATTTCTAAAATATCCTCGAAAATATCCAAACATTGAATAAAATATTGCACATATGAGCTCTATTTTGGAGTAAACTTTGCTAACGTAAAAAATGTAAAAAACCTTGAGAAAATTTAAATAAAATTGTACAGAAAACATCGATAAATTACCTAAAAACTTCCTTAGGAATAACAATAAAATTCTAGCACATAACTTTCAGATACATCAACTAAAAAACTAGTATATATTTTTTTTTGTCTAAATGTTACTGAAGATATAGATGCAAGTACATATATAGTATAAAATTACAAAGAATTATTTATGAAAATTAGCTTAAAATTGCTAATGCGAATTCTACACTGTTAGAATTTTCTACCGCAATTTCCCAGAACATGTGACTGGAGTTTTATTCAGCACTGAAAAAAATGGTTAGTAAAACCAACTACTTCGGTTTGTAGAATATGCCTCAGCTATTTTATTAGTTAGCACAACAATTTTTTTTGTTGGTGTAATGGGAATAATTTTACGTTTTGGGTAACTGAAGTGTTTAATGCAGTTACATGAAACTGAAAATCCAGCCACGTGTAACTGAAAACCCAGTTACAGTTTCCTAATTTTAAGATAAATTTTATAAAAATTCTGTCACAGTTTGGTAGTTTTAAGATACATTTTATGAAAATTGAGTTGAGTTCCATAATATTAAGAAAATTTTTATTTGAGGATCGATACAAGTCCAATTCATGAATATGAAATTTAATATAATAACTTTTAAATCAAAATATATTAAAATTAATTTTGTATTTTTCAAGATGAAAGTATTTTAAATTTAATATAAATTACTGAAAAAAACTTCCATTACATGTAATAGAAATTTAATACACAAATTTCTAACAGTGTATGATGAGAATGTAAAAAAGAAAATCAACGTCAAGGGAAAAATAATTATAAAAATAAAAGGAAAAAGAGTAATAAGTCCTATGAAATTCATTTTAAATGAATGTAATAAAATATCTATTCTAAACATCGAAAAAAGCTTGCTTTTCCATGCCTTTAGAAAAAACAAATCTTTTCAAAGATGATAAACAAAGATTCTTGATGTATAAATAAAAACAGGGATTATATATATTTACTTTTTTCTACGAGATTCATTTGCATGGTGTAACTGAATATTGAATATTTGTAATTTGGTATTAAAAACTCTTTCAACGTAGATTTTATCTAAGTTAACACGAATCGAGTTGGTCGAAAGGTATTTAAAAACTACCGATTTATTTTAAATTTTTTGACTAGATCCATATGGTGAAACAAAGATAGTATTGTAAAGCACGTGATATTTTTGCACGAAAATGATTTGTGTGGAAATAGAAAATATTAAATTATTTTTATGTTTCCAATATCTATCAATGTACGTGGGAAAAATTTGTATTCAAATTAAAAGTTTAGTAGTAATTTAAAAATTTATTACCATATCAATTTAGCCATTTACACTAAAATACATATCGCACCCTTTGAAAAAAATTACATCCACAATAAAAATGAGAATAAAGCTGATTCAGGCAAATAGTGTCAAATGATAATAATTATGATTCGCATAATACGTAAAATTCATTAACTTTACTGAAATAAATATGATAAAGACAAGTGTTTTTTTATTCTTTGTATAATGCACTAAAAAAATGTACTTACACTTTTGAACGTTCATTGAACGATGAGAAATATTTTTTTTGCAAACTAAATGATTGGTTTCTTCCTCATTGAATTGAAAAATAGCGTATATTTAATAATAGATTGTGTATTTAAAAGGCTCTGAATATAGACATAATAGTTTATTTTGTTTTGAAAGAAAAAATTTTGTCATCGTTCAATGAACGTTCAAAACTGTAAGTACATCTCAAAAAACAAATTTTATTGATTCAAGTAAATCTTTTTCTTTGTGTACATTATTGCAAAATGAAAGAAACTTTCTTGAAGTGTTCAGAATTTCAAAACGTTGATACCCACTCATGCATCAAAGTCAGAGAAAGTGATTGCTGAAGAATTAATAAAAATTCATGGAGTATTCAATTGATAAGTTGCTAAATTAAGATTTCTTTGATGGAAAATTTAGAAATTAACTATTTTTCATGTGAGTTGATAAAAAATTGGAAATTGCTTCAGAATAAAATTCTTTGAAATAAGATGTCAAAAGAATTCAACAATTTATGAACAACAAATTAGAAAAAACTTTGGAAAAAATGAGTAGCATTATGCTGAAGATTTTACAAATTGTAAGTATGGACAAATTTTTGTTGTTAAAAAATACCTTAAATGTACCTGTATTTACATCCAATTTTGCACATTTAAGTCTTTTCTTTAATTTGAAGCTAAATAAAAAATACGCCAATAAATATGTTTTTCGTATAAAGCAAAATGAAAACAATTTCCTCTTAAACATGTGTATAAATTCTCCCTTAACTTATGCACGGAATTATGCATCAATATTTCTTTGATATAAAGCAGAATTTGGAAAATTAATATTTTTCAGAATAAATTAAACTGGGGAAACTTTTAAAAAATTATGTAAAATGATTCACTCAAGAATAGATTTTGGTATCAATGATTGAGGATCAATCTAATTTCTGATCTTAAGGGTATGTGATACTTAGCAAATTGGAATTTTTTTTACATTCTCATCATGGATGAGAAGGTATTAGTTTTATGTGAAAAATGACTTTCGAAAATTTCATCAAATCTTTACGTTTTGAGACCCCCTGAGTCCGAAAAAAGGGTTTTTACGAAAGTGTCTGTCTGTCTGTCTGTCTGTCTGTAGGTCGTGTGCGGCATAACTCTCAATAGAATTATCAGATTGAATTGTGCTTTGGCACACTTTATCGGAGCCGAAAAAGTAAGGACAAGTTCGTTAACCAGCCACATCCAATCAAAATTGAGGGATTGAGCACTACTTTTGTGTTTTTGAAAATAATTTTTTGAAAAAATCAAAAATTTTAATACTGGTTTTAGATAGTGCTCATAAATCTCTAAAAATTATCCTGATAACATTTTTTGATTAAATCAAAATTAGAAATGTTACAGCATATTCAAATTCGAAAAAAGTCATTATCAAAATTACATTTTCCAGTTAAATTATACGAGATACGAAAAAACGCTATGATACAATATTATTTTCTACATAAAGACCTACAAATTTGAATTGTAACATTTTTTCATAAGATACATATTTTTTTTTTTAATTCAAAAATAATCTATTGAAAATCCAAAATTCAATTTTTTAACAATAATATGTGAAATACGAAAAAAACGTAAGAATACAAAGTTGTTCGTTTCAAAAAGATCTACAAGTTTTGTCTTACTCAGTTTATGAAAAAACATATATTTTTCGTTTCAATTCCAAAAAATGCGATTAAAATTCAATAATTCCATTTTTTAGACAAAATATATGAGATACATAAAAAAAGTTTAGATGAAAAATTATTTGCCTAAATGAGGTCTACACATTCTTATTAAGAAATTTCTCGACAGGATGTATATTTTATGTTTTGATTTTTAATATTAAAAAAATTCGATTTTTTTCACCAAAATATGTGAGATACGAAATAAGCGTTGTTCTGCAAAATCGTTTCCTTAAGGTAGTACGATCACGAAAATTAGACCTCAGACAAAAATAGATAATTTTGCTTTCACGAATAGCAACATTATTATTGAAGGGCCAATTTGAATGAGAAAAGATTATTTTTCATGAAAAAAATTTGAAACACAAAAAAATAATGTTATTAATAAATTTTATTTTTGCCCAAACTTATTTTCTTATCGCTTCGAGTCAAATTTTTGAAAATGATGCGATTTTAATAAATTATGGTTAATTTTTTTAGAAAAAAGATTCTCTACAACTTGACCGTTTCCTATTTTTGAATTTTTTCTTGAAAGCAAAATTATCTATTTTAGCCTGAGGTCTAATTTTTGTGATCGTACTACCTTAAATAAAGTCTACGATTATTTTTTTTTTTTTTGAGAGATTTGGAAGAAAATAAATTATTTTAATCATGTAATTTATTAAAAAGTGACTGAAATGTATACAGAAAATCGAGCGCGAAGCGCGAGTGTCATGATGAGAATGTGTTCCTTAAGGCCGATAGAGCCTTAAGTAAATTGAATTTCCTGTTTCACTTAAACTGAAAAAGAAATTTAGTGAATTTGAGAAAATGAGTAATTCACATCATCTTTAATATTATAAAATTGGTTTGAGCTTCAGTATTAAATTATAAGAAATAAACTTAAATGTATGCGAAGAGCACAAGACCGAGCGCGAGGTCCAGAAAGATCGGAGCGCGAAGCGCGACGATCAAATCGCGCGCCCTAGGCGCGCTCAAGCTTGCGAGCGAAGCGCGCGATGATAATGTGCCCGCGAAGCGGGCAGATTTTTTATTTTGCGTTTCTGCATGTTTGAGTCCAAAATACATAAAATGTTATTTTCAAAATTTGGAAATTGTTAGAGAAGATGAAAATGGATATAGATAGACTACTTTTGGTTTTGATAATTAAAAAATGTTCTCCATAGATTTTGCTCTAATTGAACTTTTCTCTATTTTTTAAACCAAAAATCGTCTAAGTTCAATTTTATCTTCTCTACCATTTCTCAAATTTTGAAAACAGAATTCTATGTATTTTGGACACAAACATCTAGAAACTTAAAATTAATAATATTTACTAATTTCCCAACTATCATATGCCCTCAATACATTTCAAGGAATAAAAATTTACAAAACATCATTAATTTTCTATTAACCTGATAATTGCAAACTCCTGAATAAAATAAAAAGTACAAACTATCAGTATTTTGACATTTTTTACTCATTCCTTCCGTTTTCTGGGGTTTTTTCGACTGCAGATTTCTCTTTTAGACCATCTGCTTCTTTTTCTACCAAGCCATAACTCACATTTTAACAAGAATCTATCCTCCATTTTATACTGTTTAGCCAACTATTTCTTCCCACCCCCAACCCATTAGAAAGATTTGTAAGTTCAGCTAGATATTCGGGCCAGTGCAGCGATGCGGATGCTTTTCTTTATAAAGCGCAACTGTTACACCGCAATAGGGAAGGGACTTTTTTGCCTTATTTTGGCAACCCTGCGGAGTACAATTCTTCTTCCCTTCATTTCCTACTACAACCCCCTCTCTACTCCTTTCAAAGAGTAAAATTTCTTTAAAACTTGGAAGAATATCATCGCTAGTAAGCTCTAGTTTCACCCAGGAACATAATATACATAGATTTCGTAACATAGATCTATGTAACTGCATTATATTATGCTGTATACTAGAATAATTCCTCCCCATCTCCCCCTCCTGCCTCTTCAACCCCCTTTAACCGCTTTCATACTTCATTCTGCTTGTCAGACTGTTTCTGAGTTTATCTCTCTTTCTCGCTCTCTCTCTCTTTCTCTGTATAAAGCGATCGATATTCAGTCTCTAGTTGTTGCAGACTGAATACGACTTCATATCGTAGTCGTGATGTTCCAAGCAAATCGCGATTACTTCCTCTCTAATGTTATTTGATACTTAGAAAAATTAGGAATTTTTATTATTCACAGCCTGAGTTGAAATTAAGAACGTTATTTAAGGTAGTTGATCCACAAAAATTAGACCTCACTCTCTAAATTTGAATCAGTGAAAATTAACTGATTTAACAGTGAAAAATATGTTTTCACTGATGAATCAGTGAAAAGGCAAATCACTGATACAATCAATGAAAATTTGACTGATTCAGATTTAGAGAGCAGGCAAAAATAGATAATTTTGCTTTCAAGCATAGCAATATTATTATTGGAGGGCTATTTTGGAAGAGAAAAGATTAATTTCCATGAAAAAAATTTAAAATACAGAAAAATAATTTAATTAATAAATTTTATTTTTGCCCCAACTTTTTATCTTATCGCTTGTTACCAAATTTTTAAAAATTATGCGATTTTAATAAATTACAAATCACTTTTTTAAGAATAAGATTCCCTACAACTTAACCATTTCCAATTTTCGAAAATAAATAAATTATTATCAAATTCAGCAATTCGTTCATAAAAATTTCGTTTTGGAAAATGTTTTTTTAATGTTTTCAGCCATTAAAGAATTTATTTTTAAAAATCGGAAACGGTGAAGTTATGGGAAATCTTTTCTCTGAAAACATGAATCATGATTTATTAGAATCTCATAATTTTTAAAAAATTTTTAAGAAGCGATAAGAAAAACAGTTGGGTCAAAAATAAAATTTATTAATAAAATTATTTTTCAGTGTTTCAAATTTTTTTCATGTAGAATAATCTTTTTTCTTTCAAAATAGCCCTTCAATAATAATATTGCAATTCTTGAAAGCAATATTATCTATTTTTGTCTGAGGTCTAATTTTTGTGGATGAAAACTAATATCCAGCAAGTTAGCACCACCATTTTGTTTTTTAAAAAAAACAAAAGTTGTGTTGAATTGTTCTAGGTTTGTGCTGAATTGTGCTGCAAACAAGTTTTGAAAATAAATGAAAATTGGGATCAAAATTTTGAAAAAACGATTTTTTTAACAGCACCGTCATTTTGTTTTTTTTTTTAAATAGAAGTTGTGCTAAGTTGTGCTACGTTTGTGCTGAATTGTGCTGCAAACAAGTTTTGAAAATAAATGAAAATTGGGATCAAAATTTTGAAAAAACGATTTTTTTAACAGCACCGTCATTTTGTTTTTTTTTTTTTAAACAAAAGTTTGTAAAAGGTGCCGGAAAAATTTTTGAAAGCAAATGAAAATTAGGGCCAAAATTTTGAAAAATCGAGTTTTTTATCAGCACCGCCATTTTTTTTTTTTTTTTTTTTTTTTTGAGAGAAAAAAAGTTGTGCTGAGTTGTGCTAGGTAAGCACAATAAATCTCTTTCTCAACAATCTCTCAGACGCATCTTTTTGAAAATAAATACATTTTTGTCACTTTCAAAATTTATTTAAACATATGTTTTCCAAAAATTGAAATTTCGAAAAATCGAGAGTTGTGCTGCGTTGTGCTCGGCAAGCACATTAAATCTCTTCCTCAACAATTTTCTCTCAGACGCATCTTTTTAAAAATAAATACATTTTCGTCGATTTTGAAATTTGTTTAAGCATATAATTTCGGAATTTTGCAGAAATGGGAATTTTTAAAAACAAAAAGTAGTCAAAAATGTGTTTATTTTCAAGAAGATGCATCTGAGAGAAAATTGTTGAGGAAGAGATTTATTGTGTTCGCCTAGCACAACTTAGCACCACTTTTGTTTTTTCGAAATTTCAATTTTTGGAAAACATATGTTTAAACAAATTTCTAAATTGACAAAAATGTATTTATTTTCTAAAAGATGCGACTGAAAGAAAAGTTTTAAGGAAGAGATTTATTTCGCTACCCTAGCACAACTCAGCACAACGCTTGTTTTTTTGAAATTCACATTTTTTTAAATTATGTGTTTAAACAAAATTTGAGTGACAAAAATGTATTTATTTTTAAAAATATGCATCTCAGAGAAAACGTTTAGGAAGACATTTATTGTGCTCACCAAGCACAACTCAGCACAACTTTTTTTTTTTTTTTTTTCAAAAAAATAAAATGGCGGTGCTGGTTAAAAAATCGTTTTTTCAACATTTTGGCCCTAATTTTAATTTTTTTTTAAATTGTTTCCGGCACAATTCAGTCCAAACCTAGCACAACTCAGCACAGCTTCTTTAAAAAAATAAAAAAAAAAAAATGGCGGTGCTGGTAAAAAAAATCGTTTTTTCAAAATTTTAGCCCAAATTTTAATTGTTTTCAAAAATCGTTTGAAGCACAATTCAGCACAACTTTTTTTTTTGAAAAAAAAAATGGTGGTGCTAACTTCCTGGGCATTGAAAACTACCATAAACGGATTTTAGTAGGAAAGTATTCGATTGGAACAGATTTAAATTCGATTTATTGAGGCGGACTTTGAGCGAATAAACTAGCCCTAGTAGAAATATTATTTAATTATATGTAAATTATCTATTCAAAAAACACTCACAAATCATTTTAAAAATTTATTTTTCAAATATTCAATTTTTGATTATTCGAGTATCTGTTTATTGATTAAATATTTTTCTTTCAATTCAGCGCGTGTTTCTAACATTTATTAAGCATTAAACAATTATTCGACGATTGCTAGTTTAAAGCTAGTTTTCCCTACCAGTTTTCCCACACTACCGCCTGGGAGGGGGGATTATTACATGATTAGCCGGGAACTATTAGGGATTCCCAGTGGGCGGCATGTTGCACCAAGGGAAAAACTAACTAATGTCCCACTTTTTCCCCAGTTGTAATTCTACTTGGGAGTTCTTGTTCGAGAATTCTATGTTCCATCGCCTTGATCCGCTTATAATTTTTAGTCGTTGTTTAAACGCTTTTTTAAGCAGACGCAGTGAAATGCTTCATTTAACTGCACATGTAAATAGAATGGGCAGACTGTATTGATAAGATTGATCCAAAATATTATTGTCAATCGCACACTTTGTTATACATTTTCTACAAATTAATGAGTAATTCCATTCTCATGTGAAAAATGAATAAATAATATTTATACACGTTATTGAATTGCATGTCAACTTGTCTTATTCCAATATATACCCTGAAATAATTTGCATATTATATGATATAATGATTATGAAGTAAAATCATTATTTTATTTCTATAGATTATATTATAATAATTTTGACAATCATTCGATGAACTATTAAATTTGATCTTGATCCGACTAGCATTGCAACCGGAAATCTTTTTTATTTGTAACCATGTGATTCAATTATACATTAATCTGTTCACGTAAGATAACATTTTTAATTTATAAAAGATCTTTTTGAGAAATTGGGGAATGTAACAAAAGATAATAAAGCATGTCTATTAATTTTATTTATTTTTTTTTTCATTTTCGGAAAAAATTAAAAGACTTATTGATAATTGAAAGGTGAAAAATCAATGGGGCGCAACCCACATTTTTGAATTTCTACACAGCGGCGGAAAAACGTTACTAATTTGGTCATTTTTTATAAAAAAAAAATATGAAATTTTAACTAAATGTAATTTATGAGGTTCTATATTGAGCTCTCAAAAGTGATCGAATAAAATTTGAAACTTTATGATATATCCACAAAACTAACATTATCTTCGGGATTTCTCTACAAGACAACAATCATAGAACATCTGAGTATTTTGATATGCTTACAGATTTCAACTAAGGTATCTTATCTACGAAGAAGCCGACCTCGTTTAACGAAAAACGCGAATCTTCCATAAGACTCCATTGGGGGTTACGCCCTTTTGGTTTTTTGTGCCTTCAAATATACAAAATGGCACTCTTTTGAAAAATAAAAATTTCTCAGATTTATTTTTTTGTAAACACCATTATGATGACGTACAAAAGAACAATTTTTTTCGCGAAAAACCACATTTTGGAAAAAAATTCAAGAAGATATTTTCTAAGCTAATAAAGTTAAGTACTTAAAGAATTTGAAAACCTTTCTGTGGAAAAAATTAATTTGAAATAGAAATAAAGTTAAGGTCATGGTCCAACTGGGCCACGTGACGTCGTTAATTGCAATTACAGTATGTAAGGTTATTAGTTAATTATTCACTATAACTGATTTTTTTTACCAGGTAAACCTTCTTTTGTTTACGTCTGTCTAGTACGGAAAATCCATTTTAATTATTATTTTTTTAATCACCTTACATACTGTAATTGCAATTACGAACATCACGTGATCCGGTTGGCCAATGGCTTTAAGGCCATGGTCAAACCTAACTACGTCGACAAATATATAGATCAATATATTTCGGTAGAATAACTCTTTTAGTCAGCAAAATAACTGGACAAGTTTCCGGCACATTTAATTGTAAATTTTGAAGCAAAAGTTTTACTAAAACGTGCCAAGCAGAAGTTCCTCATTTAAGGGGATCCGACAAGTTTAATATTATTTTTAATTCTTGAGTTTAGACTTTCCATATCATTTTTTAAAATGTTTTGTACCTTTATTTAAGAAGGTTTTTTTAAAGTTCCAGCACCTTTATGTATTTTTAAACTAGAAATGTTGAGTTTTTTGGGCATTTTTTGGACGTTTTTGACTTTGAATAACTTTTTTATTTTTTAACCAATTGTCATGATTCTGTTTTTACTTTGTTCTTTGCAATATATAGCAACTTTTTGGATATGGAAAATAAAGTAACATAAATTAAAAAAAAATTAAAAATAAAATAAAAAAATAAATAAAAGTATCCCAAAATATAAAATTGTTTTACTAAATCATATATATATATATATTGTGTTTTTATGGGGATAGCTGATATATACTATTTTCCATACAATTCAGAAATATTAGTAAAGAAATAAACAAACTATTTTGTATAAAAAGCTAATTTTTGATAAAAATTCGTTATTCGTTAATCCTAGTAACTTTTAATTTTATTTATTTTTCCAAAAAAAAAAAATCAGGCTGCCCTGAAAATTTACATACTTGCTCAGAAAAGTATAGAGAATAAAATAATAACACTTTTGGAAAGTGTCAAAAAAAAGTTATCTTACATGAATATAAACTGTAATTAAGTACGTGGTTGTTTGTTCCATGGCCTCAATGTAAAACAGTTGTATTTTTGGAAATGGATTTGAATAAAAATCCAGAGAACTATATGCATCTTTTAAAATGTTGATAATAGTCTCTATCATCTGAAATATTTCGAAGGGATTATCTTGCATTATTTGTTAATTAAGATTATTCTAATAATATTTAAAGAATTTGAAAATCTTTCTGTGGAAAAAATGACGATTTCGACTGCGCTGGGATTCGAGCCCAGGTCTTTCGATTGCGACCGGCAATCGAAAGACCTGGGCTCGAATCCCAGCGCAGTCGAAAGCGTCATTTTTTCCACAGAAAGATTTTCAAATTCTTTAAATATTGAATTTATTTGCATTATTTGCGATATAAGAGTTTGAAATTGTCTACGAGGACACCTGTCGACAACGTATCCTATCTGATACGTGGCTAGTGATCCTCCGATAATGTAGGCAGTGACAAAAATTTCAAACTCAACTAATTAATTATTCTAATAACTCTAGATTTGAATTTCTGGTTATTTGAAAATTCATAACCCTAAATTATTTTTCAATATTCGCTATAAATAAAATCTGATTTAAATACACAGAGAAACCGAAGTTTAGAATTTTTGCTAAACTACGTTTCAATTTAGGTAAAAACGTGACATAGTGAGAATTTTTCGTAGTAAAATACTGAAAAAATTTCCAGTCCGCTAAGAACAATTACAATTGCACCTCGATTTTTCTTAAATTCCTATTATTTCTTAGAATTATCATTATAAAACAAAAAATAATATATTCCTATAAAAACTTCCCCCGTGTAATTAAAAATTTATATAATCCATAATCAAAGTGATAAATTTGATCGTTTAGTAAATTCGAAAATTTGTTAATTAGCATATTTTCCTACTTGAAGGTTTGTCAACTCAGTTACTTTTAAATTAATTGCACTTAAGCTGAATTTCCTACATCCTACGCTCAAGATGTAGAAATTCAACACGACTGTGCGGCCAGTATTGAGAGAATGAATGAATAATCAGTCTGTGCCTTGCACAAACTACGAGAGAATAATTATTCCAGTCCGAGGACACCTTCGGGACTATCGGTAATTGCAACTAGCTTTCTGGGGCGGAAAATTTCATGGAAAAAGTAAACTTTTTGTAAATTCAAAGGACCGCGAAAAACTTCCCTCTAATTATTGTTCAAGCAGTCTACAAAGCAAGAATAAAATATTATTTGCTTTAAAGAACTTGAATTCTACTCTTTAATATTGCATCACTCAATGTTAATTATTTCGGAGTAAAATTTATCAATGCATTAGAAAAATTGGTTCACTTTGCACTTACTGAGAAATTTGAACTATAAATTAGTTCAAATTTTACTCTAAATGAATCAGATTTCCCTATGCATTAGTCAAATTTTACTCATTAATTAATTAACTTTTATTAAAAATTAGTAAACTTATCCACTTAACGAAGGTGGATGAATTTTCACTAATTAAAAAATGTAGAGAGTAGTCAGAGAATTTTTGCCTTAAATCTCTTTTATTTTAACTGAATATATTTTTCATTAATTGTAACATTTAAAATTTATTACAATTTTCAATATTCAATTAAAAATTATTCCTGATTCGATTCAGTTGTATACATTAAAAAATATCGCGAGGGCTAAACAATGTTATAAATTAAGAAATCAATGGTCATGGAAGGCTAATATCCAATTTCAAGAAACTTTATTATCTCTTTTAGCAATTTTCCCCTTTATGATTAGATATTTATCATTGTATCAGATATCCTATTAATATTCAAATACCTAGTCTATTAATTAACACCAATCAGATAATCATCGCTGCATGCAATGTTCTAGGGTGTGAATGCCCTCGGTGAGTTATGTTTAAACATAACTGAATTTACATTCTTGTAGCGGCAATCGGTAAAGTAGGTTTTTATTGATAATCACTGCCTTCTTTACCACCAGTTGGTACTAACAACTGATTCAACTACAGAGATCTGTAAAATCAGTTTATCCTTCATTAAAATAAACAGTCAATAGTTCATTGATTTTCAAAACTAATTACTTAATTACTTTAAATTCTGGAATTCAAATATATATATATATATATATATTCATGTATATACATTTTTTTACATTCAAATAGAGATGATTCATGAGTTTCTTGAAGCTTTTATCTTAATTGTTTTTCCATTTCTGCGAAATTCAAATTAATTACGTCTCGTTTATTTTTGATATTGTAGACACAGTAAAGTTATGTTTGGAGCATAAAAGAGGGCGCTCAGAATTTAGAAACTTTGATATTGATTTTAGGACTGCACCCTTAACCAAACAATATGCTTTTTACAGATTAATTAATTATATTCACGGGATACGCAATAGAAAATGAAGAACATTGATTTCTATTTAGAATAAAACACTTTCGTGCAATAGTCTAAACATTATTAATTCATTAAAAGTGTTGCTAATTTGAAGAATTATAGATAATACTTTATATAGATAAAAATAAGTATCAAATAATTTAATGAATTACGAAAAAATATTAGACTTTAAAGATTCATGAGCAAGATTTAATCGAGAAAATAATAAATTGAAATATGTTAGGGAAAAAGTATGAAATTTTTTTTTACAAATATTAAAATTACTTTATTAACGTATTACGAATAAACACAATAAAAATTAACTAATCAATAATATAAGTTATTGATTTAATTAAATTTATATGCTGACAGTATTAAGACGTTTAAGACTCAGATTTTGTAAATTGTCTATTTTTATGAAATTTCTTAGAAATAAATATTTCTATTCTTAATACTATCAGAGTATTTATATTTATGTAGTATATTTAAAGTGCTTCCTATATTTCTACTGATACCATTTTAAAATCTAATACTAAACACTCAGATACTATAAATACCCTTTTTACTATACAATGATTCTTACAAAAAAGAAATACTTCCGGAACTTTGTGTAATTATTGCTAAATCTATCGTGTGCATCTTAAACAAGAATTCACAAATTTAGGATATTCAAATTTAATTTAAATCTCGAGAGATCGTCAGTAATTTCTAAATATAAATACAGAAAGATATTTTGTAAAAGGATATTTCTTCACAATGTAATGAAAACAATTGAAGCAGCCAATCGAGCACATTAATCCAATAAAAAATATATATCAACACATTAATACATATTTCTCAAGCAAATAAACTATATTTACAAAAACAACTCGAGATTCATTTTTGCAATAAAAATGGAAATTTCTTCTTTCTTATCTTTCCAAAAGTCTAAGTATTTATATTTATACAATCTGCTGAAGAATTCCCCAATTGGTGCTAAGCTTACAAAAAATCCTGAATACAATTATTCTACACTCTAAAATCTACCACGTCTACACAGACAACTTTCGTCTCGCTAAAGTCTCTCACGTTACCAAAAAAGTTGAATCCGCGAATCGGCTGCATCAAAACTCGAGTTTTCTCAACTCGCAGCCCTTCTTCCTGAACTTCAAAATTCACAATTTGGTATCCATTGATTCCTCATTTTCTATCAAGTCAAACTTTCTTATCACCAGTAGTTACTTTCACCATTTTTCCACGCAGTCTATAATTCATACGATTCGCGAAAATGGCCCAAAACGTGTTGTTACATAGGGTAAATGTGATGTCATTGCCACTGTCACTGCCACTGTCACAGTTACATTATTGGTTGCTGTAGTCCGCTACTGCCATCTAACAACTATGACCTAAACTGCTATCCTGTCTCTTCCCCTTGGAATATTGCGTTCGCGCATAACTTCGAGCCTTCTCCCTGATATCAACCCCTTAACTTCTGCAACCCCGTCACCCCCAATAACCATTCTGAAATAACACGTTGCCGGATGCCTCGTGTTCGTTCATATTCGTCCTCGTGTCCTTGTTTCTAACCCTTTACTGACCCTTTTGCTACGCTTCTTCTTATCTTTCCTTTACTCAAATCGATACAACATTTATCTGACGTAGCCATAAAAAAGAGCCGAGTTGCAGCTGCGCATTGATACCACCAGGTGGCCATGACATGAGGATCATTACTGGCTTCGATTCACCATCTGCTTCTTCTGCCAGGCAATCGATTTGCAAATTAAGAGACTAATTACTGAAAATAAATGGCCATTTTCAAATTACAACAGTCTTCAAATGAATAGTTATGGCTTATATGATTTCCCTTGTGATACTGGGTCAAGGCAACCGCTCGGTCACTGGCCCCTTTCATCGTATCTTCCCCCATCTTGTGGTACAAAGTTGCGTTTAGGTGGAAGACACGTGACAGGGTTACTAGGGTTGTTGGGTTTTGGCCTACTTCAAAAGGACAAGTTTCAATCTTTTAAGTTTCCCAGTTGAAAAGACAATGTTTGTGAGAAACTGAGGAAACAAAAACTGTACCTAAAAAAAATCTTTCCAAACTTTGAATTTGAAAATTGCAAAATTGTTTCAAATAATCATAATTAGAATGAGAAATTTGCTACCGATTCACCGTATGATGCATATCACTATTTTAAGGATAAAATATTGTATGGCTTACCATGTGTATTGTACCTAATACAATACAGATAGTAAACCGTAGCATTTGTATTGTATCCACTAACATCTAGATCTAGGGAAAAAAATAGTTCAATAAAGTTTATAGAACTATGCAAAAGTCGGGGATTCAAGCATTTACGGAATAGTTTTGAAAAATTTACAAAACTTTTCAGCATTAAGTGCGGAACATTCAGGAGAAATTATTGAATGTTCCGCATTTTATTCTGAAAAGTTCTGTAAATTTTCTAGAACTCTGTTCCGTAAATGCCTGTATACTCAACTCTTGAATAGTTCTATAAACTTTATTAAGGGGGCATACACAGTCAGAAATGTTTGAAAATGCATTTTTTCAATAATTTCATATAGTAAAGTAAAACATGTGGAAAATGTTGTCTCAAAATTTCAAGACTTTTGAAGCAAAATTAAAATAGCTGGAGCGTTTTGGAGCCCCACCCACTCGACCCTCCGAGAGACGCTCGAAAACTTCAAACGCGTTTATATCAAAACCACATTTTCGAAGTCGGTGGACACGATTTCTCAAAAACTAATGCACCGGTCCTTTTGAAATTTTCCAGAATTATTTCATACGTATTTAACTTGTCCCTGGACGAAGGATTTTTTTATAAAATAATTATAACTCATTAAAAAAATAAAATTGTCGATTTTTTTGAACAAAAATCGTGATTTTCACTTGAAAAGTTCTTCAAAAATTCTATTTTTTTCAAAATCCTTTGTTCAAGTACTGGACAAAGTCATCTACTAACGAAATCTTTTTGATTTTTCGATTTCAGATAATCTAGTCTCGAGATTTTTTAATGAAAAAATACCTACATGTTCTTCAAATGTTAGTTAATGACATGAACAAGTTTTTTAATCAATATATTCATTCTTTTTTTTATTAAAAATTTGAGAAGAGACTTATTTTGTAGCTTTCCTGACTGAGTATGCTCCCTTAAACTATTTTTTCCCATGTGGTAACCCGTACAATAACTTATTCTTTGAATATGGATAAGCATATTGATACAGTACACCGGCAGCATGTCTCTCCCTCTCGTTAAAAAAGATAAACGATCGATATTTTCATATTCAATTTCTCAAACCTGGACTCCTATAATTACTCCGTGAACCATGACAGAATTGCGGTTAAACATTCTAAATTAAAATCTCCCCTAGCAACCGGAATCTCCCTCTAGGCTTATCAAAATGGGAACGTCTAGCAGAATTAAACCCCTCTCATAATGTTGTGATGATTAAATATTATTTCCCCAGTATAAAGTTTTTTTTTTAAATTCTTTAAATTTCGCATTATCTATCCAACATCCCAAAATTCTTACCTATTTTTATAAACTAGCGTTTAATCCACACCAACAATTACATACGACCGCTTCATTAATAAAATAATAATTTTAACAAATTTCTCGGTGAAGAGAGCAATGCAGAAAATTGCAACGCATTACTGTCTTCTCAAAATTCATCAAAATTATTATTTTAATACCCTATCACGCGGCCTTAAAATTAGAAAAAGTAGCCTAATGGATTCCTGAAACTAATAAAACCAGATGATTCACAAGATACTCCAGGTGCTTCGTCGTCTAAAGCATCAACTGCTTGAAAAAGGAGCAAATCTATCAGAATCACACATCTGTTCTTTCCAGATAAATAGATCAATCAGCCCAGAATGAATATATCTGTCATCCAATAATTCTTTCATCCCTTCGCAGATTCATTACGAAGTTAACAACCCTCTAAGGAATGAATTTCCCCGAAAGAAGAAAAAAACACAGATGCATGAAAGAACTTGCGACTTTGAGGATTTCCTGAACTGAAACTTGTAATTTGTTCTCTAAGAAGGCTACAACCACCCCGTGACCTATTAATTATTCAGTAAGAATCTAGGGAATATTTCGAACTCGCATCACCTGGATCGAGTCTCCACCCTCCAATCCGAGCAGCCATCATTACACTAATTAATTAATTTCTTCAAAAATCTCTTAAATGATATATTTTTACAATGTCCACCAGGTCCTGGTAAATGGTCACGCGAACGGAAAATGTAAGAGCGAATCAAGGGGGAGTTTGTTCGTCACAATCACCGGCAGGGTAGCCGCGCCTCTATCGACCGGAAACCGTTTCGCCGAGAAGGTTCACGCTAGCCGCGATCCCCGATGTTGCTATTCACTCTTGGATCGCAGCTTCACCCAGGGATTTAAACTTTAACCATCCCCTCTCGTTTTCTCCTGCATTTAATCACTAGGGAGGACATCTCCCTGCTAAACAATTCCTACCATTTATCTGTCTCCCTTCAACCCTACCTAGAACCCTATCGTCTCAACTTTCCCTTCCCAGATTTTCATCCCATTCCTATCTAACATATGGTCCTCATTTAAGGTTTCGCAATAGTCTCTAGTTTCCCCCCAGGATGTCCCCATTGGATTAAAACTCTTAGTCTCTTGACGGAGTCGTTGATACGCGGCGCACTTCGCGTCACCGCAACATTGCAAAATAGCACCACGTACTCTCTTTTCACTCGATTATTCTCGTTCCGAAATCTGATTTTTATCCTCCTGGTGATGATCCGATACTGCGACTCTCGTGAGATACCATAATCGAGGACAATGTCCCATCACATCAGTAACTCTTTAAAGGCGTACTGCTGTGACAGGACAATATCCCCGACGCAGGATTGTTGATTTCGTAGCTCTGAAATCCTGATATGCTCCGGATTCCTTGGGAAGTTTGAGATCCTTATGGAATCTAGAATCCGTATCTTGATTTCGTGATAGATGACGATCCTGACGGAACCGATATCAACGAGATGTACTCCGAGAATGACGAAAGTAGACTGATAACGCAGAAGTAACCCGGTCGAGCGTCCCGACGGCACTGCGTCGCTCCAAACTGTCGGCGGCTCCTCCGCACCCTCATACCCTTTGCCTATTCGTCTCCCTCGTCGGTGGCAGTGGTGGCTATGGTCGTCGACTTCGACGATGAGAAGGGGCAGTCACCAACCCCACGTTCCCACCCGCAGAGCAAAAGAACGGTCACAGAGGGAAGAACGGGGCGTATTGATCCACCAGCTGCGCGCTCTCTCAACCACCCTCACTTCTTCCATTCTCGTTCCAGGTTCCACGTTCCATGTTCCGGTTTATTATGTTTCGGTTCGGTTCCGTTCCGTTCACTTGGTAACTACCTCCTACCTCTTTTCCGCGACCCTTCGATTAGAGTCTCGCGTGCCCTCGGTTTTCGTAGCAATAGGGGGAGATTCGAATTGGCGGATAGGGTAGGATTGAAAAAGGAAGAGGGTGGATGGGTTGCGGATTTCGTTCTCTGAGTATACGAAACGACGGAACGCGCTTTATCCACGCGTACCAGATCCGCTCTCACCCCTTGTCCCCCGGGTACACGTATTATTAGGATGGGATGCCGAACCTAGCTACTGCTGCTGTCTTAACTTTTACAAACTTCTTTTGCTAACGGAAATGCTTACCTTTAGGTTTCGAGGGTTACGGAGATCGAAAAATCGGGGTTTTGACGGTATCTCATGACGCTGATATTTGTTGCTCAGCCTGCAAGATAAACAGGGTTATTATTGTTATTTTATTGAGCTAAGGAATTAGTTTGAGGGTAGACCCAGAAAAATGTTTAATTTCAATTTAAGAAATAGTTTTTTTAACTTCAATTCGAAGTAAAAACACCTTTAGAACAAATATGGACTTATTTGATTTTAAGAAATCATCTCTCTAAATTTGAATCAGTCAATTTTCACTGAAATAATCAGTGAAATTTGACTGATTTAACAGTGAAAAATATTTTTTCACTCTTGAATCAGTGAAAAGGCAAATCACTGATTCAATCAGTGAAAATTTGACTGATTCAGATTTAGAGAGATGTTCTTGGCCTTTTTTAAATGAAAGAAATTATTTTTTTAGCATTATTTATTTGATTTGAAAAAATATTTTTTCGGTTTTAATATATTACTGGCGAACACTTAAGAAATTATTTTTTTTTTTTTTTATCTTTGAAGGAAAACAATTTTTTCTTTACGGCCATGGATCAACCAGATCACGTGATCAAATTCCTGTAAAAGTTCATGTGAGACAACTTTTTTATTTTACAAAATATCTTCCTGAAAATTTAGAAAATACTACAGAACACGATAGAGAACGTCTGTCAACTTCGTTTCAATGAAAATTTTGCAAATAATTTCACAGTTAACTGTAATTGTCGATGTCATTTATTTTTATTTTTAATTTTTACTAAAAAGAAGTTAACAGACGTGCTTCATTGTCTTTTCTTACGTTTACCAAATTTTCAAAAAGAAACTTTGTGAAATAAAAAAGTTATCTTACATGAACGTATAAATATGCAATTTAGTCACGTGGTCCGATTGATCCATGGCCTTAAATTTTCCCTAAGGGGATCCGCCACCTTTAATATTTGGAAAACATGTCTGCTGTTTTATTGACCCAAAATTCTAATAAGTTTTTGAGTTTTATGATATTCCTTATTTTCATTATTTCCTATATTTTAAGCTTTTGGAAAAAATATGAATTAATCCTTTAATTTATGGCACTGAAGAGGGCCCCCATATGTGGCCGAAATGTTTGCACCCCCCCCCCCCCCCCCTTCCTTTTTTAAAAGTGTTTTTTATGTTTCTTATATCCACCATTGACATTCTTTAAATAAAGAAAACAAGAAAAAACTGACCCTATGCCAAAACAACAAGAAATAAATAAACAAATATTTCGTATGTTCAGTATATTTATTTAAAAAGGTTTTAGGTTTTTTTATAAATTCCAGCACCTTTATGTATTTTTAAACTAATAATGTTGAGTTTTTTTTACTTTAAATAACTTTTTTGTTTTTTATCCAATTGTCCTTATTCTTTTTCTAGTTTGATCCTTACAGTGTGTAGCAACTTTTTGCGTATGGAAAGCACTCTAGCTAAAAAACTAAATACAAAAATTGTAAGGAACAAAATAAAAAAGAATCATGAAAATTGGTTAAAACAGAAAAAAGTTATTCAAAGTAAAAAAATGCCCAAAAACACTCAAAACTTTTAGTTTAAAAATGCATAAAGGTGCTAGAATTTACAAAAAAAAATTCCAAATCCTTTCTAATTAAAGGTACTAAACATAAATGAAATTAAATGGGAGGTCTGAACTCTGAAAATAAAAATATTAAAGGTGGCGGATCCCCTTGAGTCAAAGAAAAAAAACAATCGAAAAATTTCTTTAAATCAAAGAAACTTTTTTTTACCGTATAGCAATGTACAAATTTGTTTGAATCAAAGAAACTTTTTTCTGAGTGTATTGATTATAAGAGAGGAAGGATTTTATTTTATTTGTAATTAGGGCCGATTGGTGGAGAGAAAAAGAAAATAGGACAACGTGACATTGTAAATAGGCAACTGAATCTCTGCGAGATAAATTGATAAACGTAACATTTTATTTCTGAAAATTCTCGTTTTTTATTTTATTTTCTTATGCTTTAAGTCAAAAATTGTGAAATTATCGTCTCTGTTCAGATAAATAATTCTTGCACGAAAAAATTCAATACTTAACGGATTCGAATATTTTTTATTTTTATTTTAATAAACAGTATTTTATTTATAATGGCGCTGCTTTCCTGAATTTTTAAATTTATTTTTGTGTGCAATAATATATAAATAAATAATATAGTAAACAAGTAGGAGATTATTTAATATTATTGTGATAATTTGTGACGTACGTTTTTGAAACTTTATTCTATATTTTGAAAATTTGCCCAACTGTGATGCATTATTTAACGTTTGGTACGTCACATATTATTGCAATGATATTAAATAGTCTACAACTTTACTAAAAGTTGAGAAAAGCTTCTCGAACTATTTTTCGCTATGTAACAATAATTCACACACATTCTTCATAAATTATTAGCATGAACCTGCAATGAACCTCGCAACACTATTAAGTTGAAAAGAAGAATTTTCATCCAGCATAAAATATTCGTTAAGTCATTTGTTTAAATAATTAGTTGATAAATATATTAATTATTATTCAAATGGAAATGGAATAAAATACAAAGCTAAATTTTAAACCTCGAAGAAACGTTTTTTTAAGTGTTTCTTTTTATTATTTTTTATTATTAATAACAAAATAATTTTTTGCAATATTTTGTCATTGAAAATTACTTTTTACAATATTTTAGTTTCGTTTAAATAGAAAAACAAGCTGTGGCTAGTGTAAAAAGAACGAAATCAAATATTCGTTTTTTCAATTGTTTATAACAATAGTGATTGTTAATGTTTATCATTTTTTTGTTATAGTTTATAATGGTAAATCTGAGCAATTACCGTTTAGTAATTAATACTTTTTATGGTTAAGAAACATAGTGAAGTAATTATTCATAAAATTTGTTAATAACAATTATATTCACCCTCAAGGTAACTAATTCTGACTGATAATTAGTTTAAGCAAATTATTCATAAGCAGGTAAAAAATTATATTGTTAAAAACGCTTAGTTTATCGCATTATTATTTATTTATATTTTATTACACACAGAAACAAATTTTAACATTCAAACAAGCAGCGCCCTGATAAATTTAATTTTTATATTTAAGGCCACAAATCAACTGGATCACGTGACATTGGTAATGGCAATTACAGTGTCAATTCCGTTTGAGTAAAAATTTTCAAAAGTTTTTACAGTTAACTGTAATTGTTGATAAGTCTCTTAATTTTGTTTTTAATTTAAGAAAGTTGTGTATAAAACTAATATCAAAAAATAAATTGAAAAATTTTTTTTTATAACGGATTGAAATTGCGTTTATATTTTTCCTTTTTTAATGAATTTTATTAAATGTTGCTAACAATATAATTACTAACATTATTTTCCGTCACTTTTATAATATCAGAAATTAAAAATGTGATTTTCAAGCCTTAAAAATCCTTGCGACATAATATTTTGTATTTAACTATTACCACAATATTGAAAAAATAGGAAGTAACATAAAAACCGACTATTTTGTAGTATATTATCCCATTATCTATAGTTGTGAAAGAAAGCAGAAGGGAGTGTCACTGTTTGTCTTTTCAGACTGCCAGGACGAACTAATTAGGACACTTGATACGATCGGAAGATTTTTATAGGACGGGATAAGCTAGGGTTTTTAACCTTTTATGTTGAATATATATGGAATGAGAGATCTAAAATTTAACTTTATAGCTTTGCATTAAATAAAATATCTATCAAGCTAACATTATTGAATAAAATTCCTGAAAAAGTCCATTTTACAAATTTTACTCTTTAAATTTGAATCAGTGAAATTTTACTGATAAAACAGCTAAGAATAGGTTACTACTTACTTCAGTAAAAAATTCACTAAAAAACAGTGCCATTGTTGCAGAAGTTGATCAGTAAATTAAATTGGTAAAATTGATTTTACCGATTGACTTCAGTGGAAATTTTACTATTTTTAAGCCACATACCACTAATTTTCAGTGAAAAAGTAGACCATTTCCAACTATTTCATCCGTGAAATATCACTGATTCGAGTTTAGAGAGTAAGATTGGTCTGCTAATAGTATTCCAAAAATTTGTGAAATAAAATTTTAATCTTAGTTTGATAAAACTCTCTTGACACTAATACAGTGTGGCCATTTTTCAAAGGTCAGGTAGACATTGTCTATATACTCACTGTACGTCGATCGTTGTATGAAAAAGTGCGCGCCAGCCCATGAAAACAGCCATTGAAATGCCAAATATTGGTACGAAGAGTAATGGTATCAACTGAAACACAAAAAATGTTAAATTAGAAACACTCATTTGAATAAATAACCAGAAGGTTAAGATAACGCAATAGACCATACAACATTTGTTATATTAAGGGGTCATTCTACTTCGGACCCTCGGAAAAAAGCTATTTTTGTGAATTTTTTATGAGATTATTAATAAAAATATTGATATAGAGTTTGTAGGCAGGTTTGGCGCGTTGATGGAATTTTTAACATGGGCTATCTGAAACAGAAAAATCAAGTAGCTTTAGGTTTCACAAATCACAAACCGCAATTAACTCAAAATTTTGATTTTTACCTTATTTTTTTTTTAAACAGTAAAAAAAAAACAACTTTTTTTTTGGCCGACATTTTTTTATTTTTTTATGTATATTAAAAATTTCGGTTTGTGATACAGTCATTGTCATACTGAACCTAAAACCACTTGATATTCCTGTTTCAGATGACCCATGTCCAAAATTCCATCAACGCGCCAGATCTACCTACTTTTCGAAGCGTTGCGTTTGACTGACGTTTTTTTGTGTAAAAAGTGTATAAAATAAATGAAAAACAATTTTTTAATGTATTTCAAAAGTATATTTATTAAGCCCAACAAACTTTATATGAATATCTTTATTTATAATCTCATCAAAAATTCACAAAAATAGCTTTTTTTCCGATGGTCCAAAATAGAATGACCCCTTAAGGTAGTTGATCCACGAAAATTAGACCTCAGGCAAAAATAGATAATTTTGCTTTCAAGAATAGCAATATTATTATTGAAGGGCTAATTTGAATGAGAAAAAATTATTTTCCATGAAAAAAATTTGAAATGCAGAAAAATAATGTATTTAACAAATTTTTATTTTTGCCGAACTTTTTTCCATATCGCTTGATACAAAATTTTACAAAATAGTGCGAATCTAGTAAATCATGAATTATTTTTTCAGGATAAAGAATAGCGAGTCACAACGAGGGCCGAGGCAACACGAAGGAACCGAGTTTGTTTTAATTTTCCGCACACATAAAATTTTACCGCACTAGTGCCGGAAAATTAACTTTCCCCACCCAAAACGATACCGACAAGGCTAATTTTCAGTGTACGACGGACAAAAAATTCTTCAATGGCTGAAACCATTAAAAGTATTAAGAAAAAAGTTTGGGTACAAATAAAATTTGTTAAATGCATTATTTTTCTGCATTTCAAATATTTTTAATGGAAAATAATCTATTCTCTTTCAAATTAACCCTTTAATAATAACATTGCTATTTATGAAAGAAAAATTATCTATTTTTGCCTGAGCTCTGATTTTCGTGGATCAACTACCTTCAGCATTTTCACTTCTATAAACAGCTAAATTCACTTTTTCGAACGCGGGGAACTGCTTTCATCGGGAATGTATAGGAAGGGATCTTATTTTTCAATTTTTGCAACAAATAAGTATTTGCAATTCCGCCAGTGTTCGGTAAAATAAAGTTAGCTCTTAATGAAGTGAAAATACCTAATTCTTTCTTATTTCTCTCGAAATAGAAGTAAAACTTTTTTTTTGTTTGCCCCCTGTTTTTTGCTTACCAATTACTTTTATCAACTGTAAAAAATACCATGGAAAATACAATGCCAATTATCAGAAACATTGAAATTTGGTGTCTTTTGGTAAAATTATTTTTAAACTAATGGTTCAAGATGTATACAATTTTTTCAAATAAATAAGAATGTTGATCAAATCTTGAGATTATGAAAATTCAATTTTTAAACATAAATATTAAAAATGAATTTTTTCAAAGAAAATTTTAATTGGAAAAATTATTAGCGGGATATTGTGAATGTTAAGATTTTGTACTTGAAATTTAAAAACCATAAATTGATGTATTTTGAAATATATAAGATACGGAAAAAATATTAAGAAACAAAATTGCTTATTTCGAAGAGATATACAAATTTTCTAATGACCATCATTTCTTCATAAGAGTTATATATTTTGTTTATTGATAAAAAATTTGGAAGTGGGTCTAGTTCAATACATTATCATTCTTTGAAACGTCTATGCAACATTACCAAAACATAATAAATATTGAAAAATACCATTTTTATTTAATAACTTAATATTTATGAAATTTTATCAAAATATTTGTCTATTAATTTTTTAATATTTTCAGTGCCGGCATGGAAGCAGCTGCAGCTGCGGCGGCTGCAGCGGCAGCGGCAGCAGCCAATGGAACGACAATCGAGCACGACTTTCACAACACCATGGTGCCAATAAACGGTAGTCACTCGAGTAGCTCGGGAAGGAGCACACCAAATGGTACAGACCCTGCCCCTGGGAAGCTATTTGTTGGTGGTCTATCCTGGCAAACAAGCAGCGAGAAACTACGGGAGTATTTTGGCATGTTCGGAACAGTAACCGATGTGCTCATCATGAAGGACCCAGTGACACAGGTTGGTTCGCGGTTGCTAATACTGCGATCCCTCCTCCTTTTCCTCTGTCTTATTCTTTCTGACAAACTCCATTAGTGTTCGAAAGTTACATGTAATACGACTTTTTTGGTGTATTTCACGCTGTAATATTACAAAATTCGTAGTTAAATATGTAGCAATTCGATTAAGGGGTGAATGACGTATAGAAGTATTTGGCAGATGCAAGCTGTTGTAGGGAAGGGGTATCTGTAATGTTCGTAGAAGCACTGTTACGTCTACTACGTAAGATTTTTTTCTTGCAGTTCCTACCACTTGTATATCCGTAGAAGTTGCAATTCCATTGTATAAATTTAAAATACTTTTTCAATAAATTCTTGTGCTTAGCATATCCACTCTGATTGCAAACTGGACCCTGGTTCATTGCAATTGGATCGGATTTAGTCGGATCCCTCATCTTTTTCGTATTACATCGCGTTTCTAATCAAGCCCTCTTTAATTTTTCAAATAAATCGATAATCCTACGCGTTTAAATAGGTCAGAGACAAGACACGTCAGCAAAAATAAGTAAATTTTCAGCGGAGAAGTTCGTCGACACGAGGAAAGGGAGAAGGGTGAAAATTTAGCGAGGCAATAAACTCGCTTAGGTTCGGTCGCGTGAGCCCATTGCATTATAATCGATAGATGCCTCCTTTTTCGCGTTACAGCGGAGCCGCGGTTTCGGCTTCATTACTTTTGCGGAGCCTGGCAGCGTTGACAAGGTTCTCAAGTGTCCTATCCACACACTCGATGGCAAGAAAATCGACCCAAAGCATGCAACACCCAAGAATCGTGCGAAACAAGCAAACCGCACGAAGAAGATCTTTGTCGGTGGAGTCAGTCAGGACACCAGCAGCGAAGAAGTCAAGGCGTACTTTAACCAGTTTGGTAAGGTTGAAGAAACAGTTATGCTGATGGATCAGCAAACCAAGAGGCATCGAGGTTTTGGTTTTGTTACCTTCGAGAATGAGGATGTTGTTGACAGGGTCTGTGAAATTCACTTTCATACTATAAAGAACAAGAAGGTAGAGTGCAAGAAAGCTCAGCCTAAGGAAGCAGTGCAACCTGGAGCACTTGCTCTTGGTAAACGAGTTGTTCTTGGTGCTCTGGGGGTTCGACTAGCTCCTCAACCATCACTTCCAGTAGCAGCGGCCACAGCTTCACAAATCGTCGCTCATGCTCAAGCACAGGCTCAGGTACAAGCGGCGGCTGCAGCTGCTGCTGCAGCTCAAGTTCAGAATGCAGTCGCTGGTTACGGTAAACTCTTCGCTGGGGCCTACCCTGCAGCAGCTCTCTCCGCCTACAGATATGCTCCATATCCCATTCCAGCTTCAGCCGCAGCTGCGGCGGCTGCTGTCGCGGCAGCAGCTGCAGCCGCACCAGGTCAGCCTCCACCACCTCCACCAAATGGCGGACCCGCAGGAGCTGGAGCTAATTCTCAAGCTGCAGCTGCTGCTGCGGCCGCCGCTGCAGCGGCTGCAGGCCCACCACCTAATCCTTATCAAGGATATTCCCTCACCAACGTAGACATGTCGAGCTTCCAAGGCGTCGACTGGGGATCCATGTATGGCATGGGTATGTACGTGTAGACCCAGCCCGGAGGATGGAATTGCCGATCTCAGCCGAACGATCCGGCCACACCGCGATCTAGCATCCTCGAAGCCAAATTAACTTCCCCGTTCGTCTTTCCTTCCTTTAACTCCCTTTCCCCATTCCTAACTTATTCTCCCTTTTATGACGCGTAATCTTACTTATTTAGTTTCGTTTATATCGTTAATTCGTTTAGTAACTTTTATTCCTAGCTAGAATTACTCGCCTTCGGACCGATGTCACTCACGAACAAATACTCCAGTGTGTTTCCTTCGATTTGGATTGTAACTTCGCCTCGAGTCTAGGTAGCGAAGAACCCAGAGATCGACGCGTTAAGAAGACGCGGTATTTTTTTCAAGTAACGAAAGACAATATTCTCTTCTATTATTCATAGTCTTTAAGATAAGGTAATCGATTTAAGCGACTTGTCCTTCACTTAACACTAATCAACCTTTCCAGATTACTTTTTTGGCACGATGGTCCTTTATCCGGCAATTGATTCACGAGAGGGAAGAGAAGTGTCTGATAATAGAAACCTTTTTTTTTATTTCGGTGTCTAAAATAAATGTTTACTATTTATCTAAAGGTTTTCTTTGATTGTGCACTTTTTTAAAGAATTTTTTGATCATCTGAGTTTGTCAGTTTTCATTAAAACTGAAGAACGCACCTCATCAAATCAATCTTTAAATAAATATAACATCAGACGTTTTTCGTTTCCTTTCGTGTAGGCGAGTAAGTAACTATTCGAGGGAGTAGAACTTCACGTGCCTATCGATATTTTTTATCGAAGACCAATCTGCTGTAATCGATTCATACTTGCCTCGTTTATATGATTATACGCCTTTAATTAAATTAGACGATCGTGCAAAAAAGGTCAGTTTGGAGAAATTTTGATTGGTGAACAAGTTCGACAAATAATAGTCACTCTGTACATATCGTCTACCATTCGACTTTGTTACTTAAGCTCTGAGAAAAAGATGCAAGATTAAAGAATCTTAATAATTCTAGTACTTAACAATGATACTCAACAATAAGCATTCGAAGGGAAAAAAGTGAATTGAGATTAGCTCAATAATTTAAGTCAGCGAGTAAATTAGCACATAAGACAAGCGAATGTATTGATAAGGATTATTTCCTCGATGGAAAAGATGATTTTTTTGAATTCTCATTCGAATCGAGGAAGCAATCAAAATTAATAAGCATGAGAAATTTCGAGCAATAAGCGGATACTTAACTATATTTAATCATAACTACGTATAGTGATATTACTGGTAATACCTCGGATAAAAGGTAGAGATTAGGAATAAGTTAAAAAAAAAAAAAGTGAGAGAAAGACAAGAAGAGAACGATAAAGAGGTGGAGAGAGCGTCAATGCAAGGCATTTCTTCCAGTGATTTTTACGCTGTACTTAAGAAAAAAAAATCGTTGATATTCTTTTACGAATGACGTTTTACGCGCAAGCAGATTGTCTTGCGTATTTAATATATCGAAAAGCTGTGATCGACTCCTCTCATTATTCTAATTCTCTCTTTTTTTCTTTCTCTCTCTCCCCCTCTCTCTCTCACTCACTTTCTCCTCGAAAGAAGCTCGACTGAAAATGTTGTAAAAGAAATTAGCACAGGGAGTTTTAATTTTCTATTAGAGGAAAGATTATGCCAGAGAGGGGGTTTACGAGAGAAAAATGAAGGAGCGTGCGTTACATTAAGAATTTCTTGCGCGAGTTGGCGCATACAAATTAATTCGCGAAGGTCTCTTAGATCGCTTGTGTTTAAGTATGAGTGCGATGGTAAATGTGTTTGTGTGTCTGAATGTGGACGAACGAGATCAAAAGGTGTAACAAGTTCGTGTACCCTACCATTAACTTAGACCCAAAGCCGAGACTCTCGTCATGTTTGTTGGTCGAATACGTCAGAGATTTTTTTTTTTTTTTAAAACCCTTTTAGTTGATTTCGCATGTGAAAGAACAGTACTTGCAGATAAAAAAGCTGACGTAGCTCGAATGAAGAGAGAGAGAGAGGGAGAGAGAGAGACAAACACGACTGAGTAGTCAACGAGAAACCACTCTTCAAGTCCGCGTAGGGAGGAGAGCCAATGTGGTAGGTCTTGTTCTTTCTCGGATTTGAAAATCGTAGCCATTTATAAACGACTTCCGTATCGCGGACTTATTCGCAAAGACGTCGTTTTTTGATTTTAAAATTTTTTTAAATTCTTTAGCCACCGTCCGATTCTTGGTGAATTTTGCGAATATGTTAATAGTATTGTGTAGTTAGTTTGGATCTAACAATTCACTAGTTTAGTGCGATTAGGTAAAGCATGCTGGTTGAAAATTTCGTTATTTATTTTCTTTATCCAATTTAATGGACACTAGAGGTCACTACTATCATCCCTCTCTCCATATATTTATTTTTCTATCCTCTCCATCCTATTCATCAGGATAAATGAATTTAAAGGATTCAAAAAATAATAATTCAATAGCCATGCATGATGATTTTTATTAACAACAGGTGTCTAGAAGTATTCTTGTTCTTAAACCAATGAATTAATGAAGGTGAAATTATTTTTCTGAATTTGTAAAAAGATCTTTTTAGTTATCTCATTTGTACGACGTAAATGTGCGAGTGTTTCTGCACAGTTATGCTTCCTGGTATTATTAATGTTTTAAGTTGTCTTATTATTAATTTTAGAATTATCAATTGTCTAATTATTAATTATCTATTTATGACGATCCCACCGCGTCGACACTTTACATTGGACACTACCTGACAATCCTTCCGATTTCGATTCTCTAGACTGTGTATGGTCTCCCCTACCGTAGTGGCTCTCTGGAATAGGCTTCCATGTATCCTTGACACCAACTTTCCAAAAAATCCTATGTTCTGTACCTCGACGATAAAAAAAGAGAAAAGTAAAGAGAAGCAGTAATGTAGCAAGCAAGAAAACTGCCTTCACGCTTACAGAACCTAGAGTACTCTTAGATAACGCGTCCCTACTGTACGACCGATACTCGAGACGTATTACTATGTTATTATTATTATTATTATTATTACTAATACTACTACTATTACTACTACTGCTGCTGCTGCTGTTGCTGCTGCTGCTGCCATTACTGTTGTTATGATTATGAGTATCACCGCCATTATCATCTTATTGCCATTATTATTGTGCATCAGAATCTTTCTTATTATTGTCATTGCTGTAATTATTATTATTATTAGCAAGCCTGGTTTCACGAGACCACACGCAGACACGGAAACTTCTTCGACGCGTCTGGTACGTCGTGTTGTCGCGTCTGCGAGCGGTTTTTTTTTCTTACTCTATTATCTATACATTTCTTATAATTGATTTTAAAATTCATTTTCAAATAGTGATGGGTTTTATGAAAGAGGGGTTTTTTTTTTTTGGTTTGTAGTTGATGAGAAAGGGATTTGAGGATGATTTTTGAGTAGAGGAAGGTGGAGAATGCCGCTCGCAAGCGCTCTTTAGAACGTACATACGAGAACACTGATCCACTCACTTATTCACTCACTCACCCACTGACAACCACTCAGAATCTTACTAACTCCGATACAACAACGTATATTAGTTTAGTCGATGCCTAGAGACATTGCCAATAAAGTAGTCGTTTAAAACTGGTAGCTAACATCTTTGTGTATTTCCCTGTATCTGTCACTTACCTTGTATTTTACCTTGTATCTTACACCTAACTTAGTAAAGTAATGTGTTGGTGCTGTGTTTGCGTTACCGGCCCGTTCGTGCCAGTAGCACTACGACGAGTACCTCACGGGAAAATGTCTGCAAACTGTGTTGTCGATTTTATTTTAGTTTCTTTCTGTTTTGGGTTCAATAGATTGGAGGGATCGAAAAAAATATTTATTTTTTAAGGTATTTCATCCGGGAAAATTGAACCTCAGGCTAAAATAGATAATTTTGCTTTCAAGAATAGCAATATTATTCAAGGGCTAATTTGAATGAGAAAAAATGATTTTGCATGAAAAAATGTAAAATGCAGAAAAATAATGTATTTAACAAATTTTATTTTTACCAGAATTTTTTTTCTTATCGCTTCATATGAAATTAAAAAAAAACTTTTTTGTAAAAATTGATTTTTAATGGTTTCAGCCATTGAAGAATTTATTTCCAAAAATTTGAAACAATTAAGTTGTAGAAAATCTTTTTCCTAAAATAATGATCCGTGATTTATTAGAATCGCGTCATTTTGTAAAATTTAATATGAATCGATAAGGAAAAAAGTTTGTCAAAATAAAAATCAATTTTTACAAAAATTTTTTTTTTAATTTCGTATGAAACGGTAAGAAAAAAAAATTAGGGTAAAAATAAAATTTGTTAAATGCATTATTTTTCTGCATTTCAAATTTTGTTCATGGAATTAATCTTTTGTTTCTCAAATTAACCCTTTGATAATAATATTGCTATTCTTGAATGTAAAATTATCTACTTTTTCCTACGGTCTAATTTTCGTGAATGAAGTACCTTAAGCTTGTGTCGTGCCAAAAAACAGGTCTCTGGAAAATAAAGTTTTTTTCTGCTATTAAAACTTGAAATTATATTATCAATCGTATATGAAAAAAATTACGGAAAATAATACTTTTAATAAAATTGCTTGTAATGGAATTTTTCCTTATTATTACTTCTTACCAATTTTTTGGACAAAAATATTTTCTACAATTCTACTGTTTCCAATTTTAAAAGTAAAGTTTTCATTTGCTGAAATCGTTGTATTTTTTTAAAATAAATTTTTTTTTTTCAAATAAATATATTTGACGTTTTTTTTACCTATTTTTAAAATTGGAAATAGCAGTTTTTTGGCACCATAACTACTTTACAATTCCAAATTTATCATTTTTATTTATGTTATTTCCAGGTTTTGAAAGCTGTTCGCATCAGCTAATTTGGAATCCTGAGACACGGAAAAAGAAATATTTTATCTAACCAAACCATTTTGTTGGATGAACCAAGATCATTGGTTGAATCAAACAAAATTTTGTCAAAACAATTTTAATACTTGTTTCAATCACAAATTCTTTGGTTTATCCAATCAAATATTTTCCTAAGTGCATTCTTAACTAATAGTTATGATAGTAGCAATTAAAATTTCATTGATCCATATCTTGTCAAATAGATTTTGGTATAGAAATGTCTATTTTCAATATTTTATTCGTTTTGTTTCTAATCGAGCACGTGGTTCTGTCTTGGTCGTCAGAATTTTTTAGCCTTAAACATTATTTAATATCTATCAAAACATAATTATATTTTTCTCTTAAATATTTTAGAAACAAATAAATTGTTTTCAAATTACATTTATCAGAACCAAAATGAAGTTTGGAGCTAAATTTTGAAAATATTCATTTCTTGGATCACACTATAGTAAATGTGTATCTTGAAGCTGAATTATTTTTTTATGCCTTGAATTGTTTGGTTTGGGTATAGAAAGAATACAGTAGTAGCTTATATATTTTAATAATATAGATTTTAGTAGAGTAAGGTTTTTCTGTAGCATATGAGTCAAAAATAGATTTTAAAATATTTTAACACCGTATTTTGAAAAAAATTTGACTCATATAGTAGAAATTGGCCATAGGATTCCGGAAGGACAAGAATCGAAAACACAGTTTGTAATTGACCTTTAAAAACATAAAAAAATAAAAAATAAATAAAAAACCCGTAGGGTACCCGCTATACGTCGCGATCTGGTTGGTCGAAATGCCTGCGCTCGCCCGTGTGTATATCCTTTTCCTTTCTGGAAATAATCCGCATTCGTAGCAGAAAGACGAAGTCTCCGAAAGCACTTTGGCCAATCGGAAGGACGTCGATTTTTGCTTCTATGACTCGTACGGTTTGTAAAGAAAGACAGCAAAATATTGTGTAGCGCATGCATTAGTTTAGTTCAATCCTTTGTCCCTGGCACTCTAACCGATTTATATTTAAAAGTATTTTAAAAAGGAGTTGATCCACCGGGATCCTCGTATCCTACCGATTTTCTAAATTCTCGTCGACCAATTAATTATTAACCATCACTTTTCCCTTCTTCTTATTCTAAACAAAATAAGGAGAAAACCTGCTATTTGTGTTGACACATTCGAAAATCCTTTCTAACAAAAGTCGATAAATTTTTGAAATAGAACAAAAAATAATGAAATTAAGAAAAATAGATTCACTTAATTTTAAGATTTACTCTATTTTTTTCAATGGAGAAAAGAAAGATGGATTTTCATATGACAATACAAAATTATACTAAATGGTTGAGCTGGTGCTTCTTCAAAGACTCAGTCTTCCTGTAGATTGAGCTTTTAATGTTTGGAACGGTTTTTCGCTTCTAGTCAAAAATTTCAAGGCTGATTATATCCAGTTTCGCTCTGATAAAAGCGATTCTAGGTATCACTCTTCAATCATCAATTAGAATCTTTAAGAATGCAAATTTAAAAAAAAAATTCTTTTCAAGAATTTGTTTTTTGAAGATTCTTTTTGATGTTCTGGGAGTTAAAACAACATATCAATTAACTTCTATCAAAAATTCTAATATCAAACAAAGACGATCAATACTCCTACTTTATTAAATCTTTATTTCTTTGAGATAAAAATACCAATCTGTCTAAATCTTAAGGAAATGCAATCATGAAATTTAAATCTCAGATTTATTATTTTAATTTTATAGAATTTCAAATCTTTCCATGGAAAAGAGACGCTTTCGATTGTGCCGGGATTCGAACCTGGGTCTTTCGATTACATCTCTAATATTTTAAAATTAGATAATTGAGTTTGAAATCTGAATAAGGTTCATCCGATATTGTTCAGATTTAAAACTCAACTGATTTTGAATTATTATTTTAATATCCAGTAATGATTTTTTCTTAAAATGAATTGCATTTTTAATTTCGTAATTACAATCCTCGTAAAAAGTATATCGATCTCGATCGTGCAGCAGAATTTTGGTCGAGCTGGATCTTCTGTGAAAAAAAGATTGGATCTGGTGTACGAATATCTTTAATTGAAGATCGTGTTGATTCTACCTCGTACACAAAACAGGACTTCCAATTAATAACGTTATCCTCGTCGATTAGACGTTACCCGAGTGCCTTATAACCCGACCTCTTATCATCCCCCGATTCAACGACTTAGTTGCATCCCCCTAATAACGATCTCGATCGGCCGGTGTGTCAGCGTCTACGGAAAGTCATGGCCAAGTCAGGAATTCAGGTAAGATATTTATTAAATCGTAGAATTCTCATCTAGTCGGTAATCGTTTGTTGTTTAGTTGCATACAACTTACCAAGAGACCGACTTTTTCTGGAGGGTCGCCAAATTAATTAAAACCATTGGGTACCTGGAAAATCAAAGGAATTGAAGAAGTAACTCCTTAAAGAAATACTCAGGAGGTTCTCTACCAATTTCAAGTTCAACGTCGCTCCAGAAGAATTCATCACTTGTTCGGATGGAGGAATCAGTTGATTTTTATTTTACAGAAAATAATCTGAGGGAAGACGTGAAACGTAAATTGGTGAGGAATTTTATTTATTTTATGAAAAATATTTTTCATTAAAGTTTGTTGTCGTGCCGAAAATCAGGTCTCTGGAAAACAAGTTTTTCTATGATTTTGAAACTTTAAAGTTTATCAATCGTATTTATGAAAGAGATAACATCACTTTTTATGAAAAAAATTTTAAACTCAGGGAAAATAATACTTTTGTTAATATTTCTTGTAATAGAATTTTTCCTTACTATCACTTCTTACCAATTTTTATAAATTATGACTTATTTTTTCGAGGAAAATGTTCTCAATTCTACTGTTTCAAATTTTAAAAGTAAAGTTTTCAGTGGCTGAAATTGTTGAAAGAATAGTGTTTTTTCCTTGATTTAAGGTAAATGAACCAGTAATCATCAGTGTACCAGTGATGATAATTTTACTTTTAAAGGTTGACAATGTATTGAAAAACAATTTCAATTAAAGTATTTTACAACAACTAATAGTACAAGTTAGTAGCATGGATTATAAAAAATTGTCAAAATTAATAATAATCTAATAAAATGTAAGAATATTTGTGTGCCGATCACTGAAACTAAGATACCGATTACTGAGTCATTTACCTTACGGTCAAGAAAAAAATTTCTCTAAATTAAAGAAAGTTTTTTTTGATCCAAAGAAATAGATTTGTTTACATTAATGAACATTTATTTGATATACAGTCAAGAGAGAAATTTCTTTGATTTAAAAAAACTTTTGTTGATTCAAAAAGATTTTCTTTGATCCAAAGAAATAGATTTGTTTACATTAATGAACGTTTTTTTTTAATCAACAAAAGTTTCTTTAAATCAAAGAAATTTCTGTCTTGACTGTATACCAAAGAAATGTTTCTTTGATTCAAAGAAACTGTTTTCCGGGTGCATGCCTGATAATATCATTTCAGATTCTAAAATTATTTTAAAAAACTTTTATTTTC
This sequence comes from Diplolepis rosae, assembly GCA_030998225.1. Lineage (NCBI taxonomy): Eukaryota > Metazoa > Arthropoda > Insecta > Hymenoptera > Diplolepididae > Diplolepis > Diplolepis rosae. Next base: position 18,085,916 of record JAPYXD010000723.1, on the reverse strand, counting down.
CAGAGACCTGATTTTTGGCACGACAAGAAGCTTGAATTTTTCCAAAATAAAATCTATTGGGCATTTTGAAATTTTTGCGTTTCACGTCTTGATAGAACCTTCATCCGAATGATGTGAAGAAAAAATTGGCGACCCTGGAAAGTGAATTGTAGAATGCTAATAGTAGAATCCTACATACATATTATATATTTATTTATTTATTTATTTATTTATTTATATAATAGATTATGAATAGAATAGTCATCGTTAATGGCGTAGATTTAATAAATAGCGTTTTGTTAGTCATACTGATGAGCTTTTTATGCCCTGATGATTCTAGTCAAATTAGAAAAGCTCTTCTTCGTCTTCGCAGACTGTTTTATTAGTATTGAAATAGGGAAAACTTTTTTTTTAAACATCAAATCTGAATCGATGAAAAATTGACTAAATTGAAATCATAAATTTGTGCACTGATTTACAGTCAAGTTATCAATTATTTAGATTTAGATTTAGATCTAGAAAACAGAAAATATTGTTTTATAATAATGATTCAATTTACTCTGGATTCTAAGAACTTCGGTCTAGAATTTTCAAGATTTGCTTTTCAATATTCTTTAGTCAGATTGTCATTTAAAAATTTTTTAAATCTACTCCTTGATTATAGGTTGAAACTGTAAAGTAGTTGCGATAGTTATTAGCCAGACATTCGTATAAAAATACTTCATGCTTGTATGACTAAAATTCTGTTTCCACTGTCTTTTAATGCTTGCTTACTAATAAGTAATATTTAGTAATTCAAGCTTATAACTTTCTTTTTATTTTCAATATTTTAGAGCCTCTACTGATATTACATATTTTTATTGTTATTAAACTTTGAAATTTATTCAAATTTCATGATTGTGGATTTTCTATTTTTACGAATTTTGATGCTTAAGGAAGATCGTCCCAATGACATGACTTCAATCTGAATAACGCTTTTATAGAAGCAGAGAAAATAAAATAAACTTCAATTTCAATGTATTTTGGAAAATACAACTATACATCTGTTCGAAAAATTTAGTTGGAGTCAAAATTATTAGTTGATTTATAGTTATCTGAGGTTTCAGATTTTTCCTCAACCTCCCTGTAATTATTCTTAATTTTCATTCGATCTTAGTAAAAAGTAGCTGATTTTATTCATTGGGATATTTTCTACTATTCTATTCATTGAACTTTTTTCAGATAATATTTTTGGAAACCAGATACTACTAAATTTGTTTATTCAACAAATCATAAAAAAATTATTTTAAAAACATCACCAAAATTAGAGTACTTATTTTTGATAATAACAAAAATCTAATATCCCCCAACACTAAAAACAAAATACATCCCACTAATTTCATATATATTCGACATTTATTTTTACACTTTTGTTGGAACTAGACTTTTAGATCCCTTACATGTTATCATTCTTTGTGATTGAAAACTTCAGGTCTGAGTATATGAATACCATGCCTGAACATTCTGTAAAATTGACGTTCCACTGTATGTCAAAACAACTATCAGTAAACAAATAATTTTGACCCAAACTAATTTTTTCTAAGAAATGTACTACTCTTTCTTTCAAGATTCATTGCGTTAATTTTATTTTTCCTGATTCTAGCAAATTTTATTTAGTTTAAGGTTATGTCAATGGGTCAAATCTTCTCAAATTAGAAATTCTGCTGATTCCTGATTTTTTGAATGCCCAATATTTCCATCCGAAATTTATATAATTAAAGAGATGTTAGTGGAACTCCTGATATTTTGAAAATTCCATAAAATGACATTCTAACTACAGGATAATTTTGAAAAGTCTTCGACTGTTCAGCTGACGACTAGAGAGGGAGAAAAAAGGGAATTAAAAACGAATGAAAGCGAGTGAGAGGAAGATATCGTGATAGAACTCTCCGATTAAAAAAAAAAAAAAAAATTTGGATAATGGGACCCATGTCTACCATAACGTTTTTTATGCCACGTACCTTTAAGAAGGCGACGTCTTGTTCTTCCAATTGTAGGTACGATTGTACTAATGCACGTATAACGGGTTCAGTACCTAATTCACGTATCATGTTCAATGCGACCGGTGCCTAAATATCACTGGGAAAATTTATATCATAAGCAGTTTTTAAGCGATCTCGATTAGCAGTTCGCTCAAGGTTCAAGTGTTCATCGCTTTAGGGGTCTGTAATCGACGAAGAGGAGGAAAAACCCTCCATATGATTCTAGTCTATCATTTATTTATTAATTTATCACTGCCGATTTTTAATTCCTATACCTCTTCTCATAAATCCTTTTTGCATTTTTTTTTCCTGTCCTTCATCATCCCTAAAATTTTTGTAGATATAAAAGGAAGGCTTGGGACTAACCAATATGGCCTCCGTGACGACGGGGACGATTAAAAATTTAAGATGTCGGAAATTTGTCAGAACCCACATGTCGTATCCAGGGAATTTTGTTTCATTCATTCATTTGTCCATGGTAGGGCTTATTATGAACTTGGGAAAAATTCAACACGGATAAAATTGCCGATTTCGTTCTCTCCATATTTTTCTTTGTAAAATAATAATTCGTTTCTTCAGTAATGTTAACAAAGAAATTGCAAATTGGATTCCCTGGTTACGCAAATATGGGGAAATTGTGTCATCCTCGCAGTATAAAAATCGACGGGCAGACGATTTTTTATAAAAAGACATTCCATTATTTATTTCGAATTGTGTAAATGTTTGTAATGTACCTATAATTTATTTTTTATAAATTTTCTTTGGATCGATGTATCCTTCTTGAGGGATGAGTCTATTTTTTACAAAAAAATAAAGGCAAGAGCTATTTAAGAAATTTTTTAAAATCTTGTTTATCTCTTTTATTTTATTGGTTTATAAAAGTTTTAAAATTGTGCCTAAGGAGTTCTATTATTTTATTTTTTTCTTTAGTTCTTTTCCACGTCTTCAACATTGTTGAAAACAAGCCAGAAGTTCGAAAATCAAATTGTCTGCTCTCTAAATCTGAATCAGTCAAAATCTACTGATTATCAGTGAAATTTGACTGATTACTTCAGTGCAATTCAACTGATTGAACAGTGAAAAATATTGTTTTCATTGATTCAATCAGTGAAAATTTGACTGATTCAGATTTAGATAGTAATGATTCGGATCAGTGGCGTAGTTACCGGGGGTGTTGCAGGTGGCAATCACCGGGGCCCCCAAATTCGAGCGAATTCAATGTTGATTCCTTTTAAAATATTTTAATATCGTTAAGATTAGCCGATATTAAAATATTTTAATATTAATTAATAATATTATTGCGTTATAAATATATTGAGATTTTTTTTTAGTCAGGGGGGCCCCAAAGAAATTTTCCACCTGGGCCCCGCAAGGTGAAGCTACGCCACTGATTCGGATATTGGATCTAATGAATTTGAATCCTAGAAAATTGCTTGATTTTAAATTGAGAGACAATGTGGGATTTCTGGCTTGTCCTGGCGTTATTTTTTACGAGCGTTGGCGACCCTCCACCCACAACGTGTCTGTAAATATTTCTATTAGTGAGGGCGTATCTCGTCACGAGAAAGAAAAGTACACGGATGTGCCGCTGACTTTTAATTTTGTCTATCTAACCGTATTAAAACGAAGAAAACGAAGAAAAAATAACTGCCCTATGGCTCAGAACCTTTGAGCGAAATATTTATATTTTATATTTTTATTATCTATCCTACATTACATAAAGTTCTATTACATAAGCTTCTAATCACGAGACTCCGGGCTGTGAGTAGATGCGAAGCGATATTTTATATAAAACCGTGGTTCTCGTGGCGACGACATCATCCGCGATTTGTAAATATATATTATATTGCATTAATTGCATACCTATACTAAACCTATACGTATTGAACATATGCATATCCGTATATATATTTTTTCAATCTCATTCCAGTGCTGACTGTTTGTTTCATCGAGTGCCCCTCTCGCGATGCACGTACAGGGTGTCATTTTTATTCGATTTTTGTTCTATTTTTACAAGAAAAAAACCGTATTTTTTATTGCATTTTGTTTTTGGGATTTCTTATAGTTAAATTCGGAAAGTTGAATTTTTAATGATTCCTTTTATATGGAAGATTTTCATTTAATTCCTGTAATGTTAGTAATTACCTGGTAATAAGGCTTGAATAGAAAAGAATGAAAATTTTGTATTCATTTTAGTTTTTGATTCTGCATTCGTTTTTATTTCTGTAAAAAGGAATTCAAGAACATTCAATATTTCTTAAGGTAGTTCATTCACAAAAATTAGACCTCAGACAAAAATAGATAATTTTGCTTTCAAGAATAGCAATATTATTATTGAAGGGCTAATTTGAAAGAGAAAAGATTATTTTTCATGAAAAAAATTTGAAACACAAAAAAATAATTTTATTTTTGCCCAAACTTATTTTCTTATCGCTTCGAGCCAAATTTTTAAAAATTATGCGATTCTAATAAATCACGGTTCATTTTTTTAGGAAAAAGATTATCTACAACTTGACCGTTTCCTATTTTTGAAATTGAATTAATTATTATCAAATACAGCAATTTGTTTATAAAAATTTTGTTTTGCAAAATTGTTTTTTTATAATTTCAGCCATTAAAGAATTCATTTTCAAAAATTGGAAACGGTCAAGTTGTAGAGAATCTTTTTCCTAAAAAAAACACTCAGAAAAAAGATTTGATTGAATCAAATAAAATGATTAGTTTGAACAATTTCTTTGATTTAAAGAAATGATTTGTTTAAATGAAATAAAATTTGTTTGATTCAAACAAAATATCTTTGAACCAAATAAATATTTGTTTGAATCAAATTGATTCTTCTTCAAAACAAAGAAATTAATGCATTGATATATTGTCAAAGATATAATTTGTTTGATTTAAGGCAGAAATTTATTTGATTCAAACCAATATTTATTTGATCCAAAGATATTTTGTTTGAATCAAAAAAATTTTGTTTCATTAAAGCAAAACATTTCTTTACATCAAAGAAAGTGTTTTAAAGAAATAATTTTTTTGATTCAATCAAATATTTTTTCTGAGTGAATGAACCGTAATTTATTAGAATCGCATCATTTTTAAAAGTTTGAATCGAAGCGATAAGAAAATAAGTTTGGGAAAAAATAAAAGTTAAGAAAAAAATTACACATTAATTCCAAGAATTTGGTTCGATTTTGTAGAAATTTAGCTTTAAAATTAGTCCAAGAACATTAAAAAATGTTGATTATTTATGCAATAACTCCTTCAAAATTTAACAAATCGAATTCATGCCAGGCTCATTTTATAAAGAGTTTTGATAGCTTTGAATTTAATTAAAAGAACAAATTTTTTCACTTACATAATTCAAATTAGGATAATTTAAGCAATTATCGAAAAACAGGTGGTCCCACAATTCTGACCGATACTGTATATAATTTTATTATATCAAGTACCTTTATTTAGAAAAAGTTTTAAGGTTTTTTAAAAATTACAGCACCCTTATATATTTTTAAGCTAAAAATGTTGAGTTTTTTCAGCATTTTTTGACATTTTTTGACTTTGAATACATGTTTTGTTTTTTAATCAATTGTCATAATTCTTCTTTTATTTTGTTCCCTAAAACGTGTAACAACTTTTTGGGTATGGAAAATAAGGTAACATGCCTGAAAAAAAAATTACAAATAAAATAAATAAAAATATCTCAAAATATAAAAAAAAAATTTTCCAGATATTTTTTTTAGCTAGAGTGCTTTCCATACCCAAAAAGTTGTTACACATTGTAAGGAACGAAATAAAAAAGAATCATGACAATCGGATAAACAACAAAAAATTTATTCAAAGTTACAAAATGCCCAAAAAACTCAACATTTTTAGTTCAAAAATACATAAAGGTGCTAGAATTTAAAAAAAAACCAAATCCTTTCTAATTAAAGGTACTAAACATCAAAAAATTATATGGAAGGTCTAAACTCAAAAAATGAAAATATTAAAGGTGGCGGACCGCCTTAAAAGAAATTAAAATGGGCTTCCGATATAAAGTTAGGAACAGAGAGACATAGAATTGTCGTTATTCAAATGTCATTAATATGAATAGCTTCAAATAATTATTATATAAATTAAATTATTATATTAACTCTACATTGCTTTCTTATTTTTACTGGAATTTTTAGGTATATTATTGATATTCATTATTTTTATTTTATCACATTCTATTATTTTTTACATTTTTTGGTCATATTTCAATCAATTATCAATCAATTATTATGTTTATAATCAGGGCCCTTCAAATATACAATCGTTCATGAACAATACATTATTTTTTAATTTTCTGGATCAAAAACTAATCATTTAGTTTAAAAAAAAAATTTTCTTCATCATTCAGTGAACTTTCAAAACTGTAAGTAAATGAATATTCATCTTTTTAGTTTCTTAGTTTTATTTTATAAAAGTTTTCAAAATGTATTGAAGTCAAGAAAAAATATTACTCTGATTTATAGGAATACCAATATCCAAAATTGGAATTAAAATGAATTAATTTTTTAATCACGTATAGAATTTAATTAAATTAGATGTACCCAACTTGAATTCAACTAAAGGGATTGAAAGGAATTAAAGTTATGAAACATCTGAAATAATCATTTTGCATTAAACCTGTTTAGTTATGTGTTCCGTTTTATGGCATTCAAAAGAATTCAAAAAAATTGCACTATAGTTGGCAATAAAAAAGAATTCAATTCAAGTGGAAACATATTCTAATTATTTGCATTAAAAGTCTGATGTAAAGTCAGGAATTAATTTGAATTAGATAATTGTCATTTCGTAATTTAATTAAGGAAATTAAATTTTATTTTATTCAAACCTTCTTACTGGGTAACCCTTTAAAGTACGCATTTTTTCTCGAGTTGAATGGACTTGAAATTTAGTACTCGGGGATTTTTTAGGTCGTTGATTACAAATTTGACCTTTGTTCCCAAAAACCCCTATATATCTTTTTCTATGCCAAGAGAATTAATTTTTTGTTTCCACGTAAATTTTCCCATGAAAAAAATATTTTATCACGATTTTTTTATTTATATACGAAAATTCACAAACAATTAACAATAGATATGTTTTCAAACATTACTTCAATCCCCACTCAAGTAAAATGAAGAGAAAAAGTGATAAAATGAATCATTTAGTGTTCGAAAAACTCGAAAATTTATATTCAGATACTTCAAAGGGTTGAGGCCATTGATCACCAAAATATTCCTACCTTATCGACATTTCATTACCTATAATTCCATTTCCATTCAAAATGAGACACTGAGTCGATAATTTGTGTAATTATAAATAAAATATCTCATTTCGAATGGAAATAGGGTTGCAGGAACTGAATTCCGACGAGGTAAAAATCTTTCGGTGATCCATAGCCTTAAATAATTGATTATCGATTATTTTATCTACACTGAGAAAACAGTTTCTTTGAATCAAAGAAACATTTCTTTGATATACGGTCAAAAAAAAATTTCTTTGAATTAAAGAAAGTTTTGTTAATTCAAAAAAATTTTCTTTGATCCAAAGAAATAGATTTGTTTACCTAAAGGAACATTTTTTTGAATCGACAAAACTTTCATCAATTTAAAGAAATTTTATCTTTGACCGTATATCAAAAAAATGTTTCTTTGATTCAATGAATCTGTTTTCTGGGTGTACTCTCTAAATTTGAATCAGTCAAAATCTACTGATTATCAGTGAAATTTGACTGATTCAAATAGCTAAAAAGAGGTTACTGTAAATCAGTCAAATTTCACTGATTATTTCAGTGAAAATTGACTGATTTGACAGTGAAAAATATTTTTTCACTGATTCAATGAGTGAAAATTTGACTGATTCAGATTCAGAGAGTATAATTTTTTTCGTATTTATTTTAATTGCGTTTAATTCTCTTCTGCTTGAAAAGATAAGAACGGAAAAAAAATTAGTAAATTTAACCAGTTGACTTGTCGACTCACGGGATTAATAGTTTTTAGTGGTGAAATTAACCGAAAATCTAGTTGATTTCACCAATTTTTTAGTTGACTTCCCAAAAATTTCTTTTTAAATATTAGATTTTAGAAATCGAATAAAAAAGGCTCCCTGTACGTTATCTTATTGTTGGAAATGTTTGATTCTTGAAGTATCATGTAGTTATAGAGTCGCAGTGATATCAGTGAATTATTATACATATTTATTAATTGTGTAGATTTGGGTAAGTGAAAATAGTCGACGTGACGATGTCACGCAATTAGAAAAAATATTCGTTGTGGAGGGGTCTAATTTGAAGCGTCTTCTTTTCGTAAACTCGTGTCACTATCAATTTATAAAAGTACCTATGTAAAGATTTTTTCATGTAATTTCAAAATTAAAAAAAAATTCAATCAGTTTAAGAACTGTTATAATTCGAAAAAAACTTATAAATACTTTTATTAGTAGAGGAGGACCACTGACTGACTAAATATTGACTCTTACTACTAAACATTTGCGAGTAAACTTGAAAAAATTTGAATTAAAAGGATACTTTTTTCTTTAAATTTAGAAAACGCTTTATCAGTGTCATTTTGATTTTTCTCGCCAGTAATGATCGAGTTGAGAAGAAGGGGTTGAATTCAAAAGATGAATCTACGTGTGACAATTTCCTCGTATATTACTCAATATTATCATTTTTATTTAAACTTTTCTCTGTTGTGCCAAAAATATTTTCAATTTTTATCTTTATTTGTTGAAATTATTGAGATAAAAAAAAATACATTTTATTTTTCCAAGTGCTGACACTTGAATTGCACTATTTACCAATTAACGATCGAAAAATGAGTGCAAACTGGCCATTTAAAATGGCACTTTCAGCTATTTTATTTTGAAAAAAGATTTGTAAAATATTATTTATACTATAAATTCGTATTGGCCAAAGTACATTGCAAGTAGGATATAAACCGACAGTATTATCTAATAAGAGTATAATAACAAACTGATGACCTGATGTTTATTCTATTAGGCTAATTAATCGCGTTTTTTAATATGGGGAAATGTCACGCGAAGACGCACCTCGAGACCTCTGCCTTAAAAAAAAAAGTAGTGAGTAGTGTGACGTATGCGATGTACGTTTAGTATAATATCATTAGCTCCTTGCGACCTCGACATCATCGCACTTTTATAAGTAGTTTCAGTTTTCCTCTCCTCGTTTCGTCGAATGTGCCATAATCTTGTACGATTCTAATCTCGCTTCTTCCCTCTGACATCGCACTAATTAAAAACTATCCTAGAAAATTACTAATCATTAAAAAAATTAATTGACTTTTCTCGATCATTTTCAATAGATCTGTTTAAATAGAAATAATGTTTTTTCCAATTTTTCATACTTCCGAGTAAAGTTTTTTTTCGTATGAAAGTTAGAGGAAAGATGTGAGCAGCTTATCAACTTATTTATTTCGAAAGCAACAAGTACACTGAGAAAAAAATGTATCTAACAAAACTTTTTTTGTTGTCCTGACAAAACATTTTGTTTAAGTAACCAAAATTTGATTGATATAGCAAAATGTTTTGTTGGCACAAAAAAATAATTTTGTTGCATAAATACCAACAAAATATTTTTGTTGATTTGACAAAACTATTTTCTCAGTGTACCTAGGTTACGTATTTAATAGTATTCATCACGTAAAAATTGGTTATTTCGTTCACCCTGTATTCCTTGGAGACTTCGATTCAGACAACGAGTCTCACTTTACACCCAAAGATCTCACGAATGACGATACAAAGAATTGATAAACAATTTTATTGAGTGAATTAATAAATAATTTATTACTGTCTAATGAAAAATTAATTCAGGGTAAAATATTTCGAATTTGAAATAAGTTAGTGAAAAATAAAATTATATTGTCGACATATTGCTATTTTCCCGCGATAAATCTTATTCCAAGGAATCGATTGAATCGAGATTATAAATCACTCTGTTGGGTGTTTTTTTCCCAGTAATGTTTCACCGATCCCTTGTTTCGTCTCACGTGAGGGCTTCATTCGTATCGGCTATTAATTTTCGGTAGCCGACTGGTAAAATCCACTATATTGTATAACGAATACGTAAGCCTTAATTAATTACTAATTAAAGAGATATAATAAGTTAAAAGTATTGATATTACGGTAAGGTGACCTTCGTTTTAAGTCGATTTAGCTAACGAGCTATAAAACCGAATATAATAAATAATTTTAAAAAACTGAAAATAATCATCAAGTACTTGCTGCAGGTAAACTGGTTAATGTACCTGTTATTGTTGAGAACATTAAAAATAATCTTATTCCATGATAAATCATCACATATCATTTATTGCTTACTATTACCACAACAGGAAGTGTTCCATCATTTGTTTTTATCTAATATCTTTTTCACACAGGGAGAAAAATATTTGGCTAAAATTACCAAACAATTTGGAAACGCATGATAAAATTCTAAAACGATATACTTTTTTCTAATAATTCATATTTATTAGGATTTCTGTTATGAAATAGACTAAATTACTGATTGAAAATTCCATCTAGATGGTAAAATTTTCTAATAATTTAATTTATTTTACCATCTAGATGGGAATTTTTATTCCGGGTCATTCCGAACCAATGCGAATGGATCCTAACCAAGTTCTTAATCTGTAATAATCCGAATCAATCTGATCTCGGCCTAATCCAAACCGAATTTTCAATCTGAGGTCGGATTAATTCGGATTGAAAATTCGGTTTGGATTAATCCGAGATCGGATTAATTTTTGGCCATTTTTTATCAAACGAGATACAAAACGCTTTTCGGATTGGTTTCAGAATGATTCGGAATAGCTCTGATTCGCTCGGAATGAATTTCAATCCGATACTTTCGCCAGGGGTATTCTATAATAAAATTCTTAATAAATGTAAATTATTAGAAAAAAGTACGTCACTTTAAAATTTTATCATGCGTTTTAAAATAGTTTGGTAATTTCAGACAAATATTTTTCTCCATAATATATTTACGCCCAGAAAAAATTTTCTTTGATTTAAGGGGGTCGTCTTATGTGACAGCTGTTTTTTTACACTTTTTCGGCAATGTTTGTGACAAACAATAAAAACATAATATTTTGGTGTTTTTATAATATATTTCTTAACTTTTCAAGAGTCGTTCCAAATTTTTTCACATTATAATATACAGTCAAATCGACTTCAGACATCTGGAAGGACACCCATGACAAAAAAAAGTTTACCGATGGCTGCCACAATTCCAGTCGTTCTGCTAATCTAAAGTCAAAAATTCAATCAGTGTTTGAATCGATAGACGTGTAGCCACAGCTTGAACTAGAATTAAGTAAAAATTTTAATTATTTTATCCTTAGCGGACTTTTGAATATAAATACACGATTTTCGTCATTTTTTGAAAATATTTGAGCTTGAAAAAAAAACTATGACATATATCACAATGATTCTAGTCCGGGCTGCAACTATTGATGTCCTAAGTGTACTATAAAAATTGGAGCGCTATCTGTTGATTAGTTATAACACAAAGAGCTTTTCTTGCTCCGTTCTGCGCCTTTATTTTTTTAACGACTTCGAATATCAAAAAATCCTTTTACATACATATTCTAGAGATTTTATGAAAGCAATTTATGCAAAAAAAATATCTTCGATTTTTTTACCTATCACACCAGAAGACCCCCTTAAAGAATTTTCTTAATTACTTTTTTTCATTGAATTAAATAAATAAATAAATGTCTGCGCAGTCGCATAGTCGCATAGTACTAGCGTGTTTGATATTGACGTGATAAAATGAATGAGAATTCATTTTTTGGCAAAAATCGGTTATTAAAAACTCGATACAGCGAGTCCAACGATCTTTCAACTTTTCTATGCCTTCCAAATAATATTGGGTTGTCCCAGAAGTAATTGCCGATTTTTTCATACAAATTAAATACATTTTTGTAAATACTAGGAATTAACTTTAATCAATGATATATTTTCCATTTTGTTCAATGACCTTTTGCGATCTTTTTGGTAACTTCATGATTCCAGGCTCATAAAACTTCTGGTCTTTCTCGGCAAAAAACTGAACCAAGAGCGATTTCACAGCTTCATCATCATTGAAAGATTTACCATTCAAGGAGTTCTGCAAAGGCCGAAATAAATGGTAATCTGATGGTGCAAGGTCAGGGCAATATGGTGGATGTAACATCACTTCCCAACCAAGCCTTAATAATCCGAATTAATCGTTTGGTTTCTTGGAAGCAGCTAAAATATACCATATACGGAAAAAACAATATAGCTGAGAAAACTATACAGAATTTTAGTTCAGTAAAATACCTGTCGTGACTATACGATATTGGTATTGTAGCTAAACTGAATGCGTGACGGACCGAAATGCTTATTTTGCCATCGTACCATTATAACTTCGTTCGTGCAACGATAGAAGTATAGCTGTTCGAACTATACCGGTATATAGTGTCTCGATCCATGCGGTATAGGTGAGACAACTATACTGGTTTGCCGCACGACCTATGCCACCTTGATCAAAAAGTTTTAGGACTTTATTTTTAAAATCAAAAATACAAGTTTATTCATCATAATCGATATTGTCCCCTTCAAAGTACTCCTTATCGACTGCAACGCACTTATGCTAACGCTTGATCCAATCCTCGAAACATTTTTTATAATCGGTTTGCGGTATAGCCATCAGAGCCATCTTCGATTTTTCCATGACCTCATCTCGGGTGCTGTAACGCGTTCCGCGGAGCGGTTTCTTGAGTCGACCGAATAGGAAAAAGTCGCAGGGAACCAAATCAGGTGAATTCGGTGGTTGTTGGATGGTATTCGTTTCGTTTTTAGCCAACTGCTCACGGATAACGATGGCATTGTGCGACGGTGCGTTATCGTGGTGCAAAATCCACGAGTTTTTTGTCCACAATTCCAGTCTTTTTTGACGAATTGTTTCACGCAAACGTCTCATAACGCCCAAATAATACTCCTTGTTGACGGTCTGGCCTTCTGGAAGGAATTCATGATGAACAACACCTCTGTAATCCATGAAAACCGCAAGCAAATACGATGAAGATTGGAAATTGCTGTGATTTTGGTCTTTGGTTAGGTATGTGGCAACGTCGCATTCGTAGGTTGTATGCGCGAAATTTGAAATGTATGCGTTATATCTATTCAGCAGCTCGTACGAACTGGTGATTAAAAAATTTGTTATGAAAGTCATGTTTTTAATAAATGAAATATAACATATTAATTATTCTTATGATAAATAAACGACTTAAGTACATACAAACAACTTTATTTACATACATATCATAATACGTAGTACGTAAAATCTTTCTCAATGGCATACTAAATTTGTCTTATTTTCACAGTCTTGAATCGATATAACAATTTTTCAATACATATCTATTATCATCACAATCGTTCATTAATTATTAATTAGAATATTTGATACATATACAATAAATATATACCAACTAAACTAAATTAGTATTTTGTTTTTAGATAATCACAGATTTTATTTTTAACTTTCCTATTATTTGTCACACGAATTTTCCCTATTTTATCAGCACCAAACAAACGAGATAATCCATCAAAACCATGTTCTTTTTTATGCATCGATAACCATAGCTACCGTGATGTCAGAGGCAATCATTTTTTTCCTCATTTGGACGGATGTGCAGCTTTTTAATTCATTGTATAATTTCATGTCTGAGAAACATTTCTTAGGTACTGACGTGACCATATGTGCGACTGTAAACCCGTGCGCACACGAACAAACAAGGTGCGACGTTGCCAGATCAAGTACTACTGTAGTCAACCTGCGTGTTTAACCCTGTTTTGACTAGGCGGGTAGGTGAGTAACTCCCTTAATGCTTTGATTTGATTGACGTGTTGCTCGTCAGTCGATGTTGATGGTCGTCCGGGGCGTTCCGAGTCATCACCACGTTCTCTGCCTTCTTTGAAGTCTTTGTACCATTTATAAACATTTTTCTGTGACATGGTCAAATCACCGAAGGCCTTCTGCAACATTCTGAACGTTTCCGCAACTAACATTTTATTTCACAAACAAAATTTAATGGCACTTCTTTGCTCCACAAATTCAGACATTGTAAAAATCGAAAAAATCACTTTTAGTCGTTCAGAAAACACAAGCGTAATTATGTAACAAATGATGACATTAACATGAAATTTGGCACAGATGTCAGTAACAGTAGGATCAACACAAAAATAAAAGAGTTTGCCCGAATCGGTTAGCCCGTGAAGTATAAATTAAAAATTCACCTTTGTTTTTGCCTACAGTAGTACATCGTGTTGTCATATCAACGAACTTGTATCCTTCGCGGAGCAATATGACGTTTTGGAATACCAGTATAGCTGTATCACCTGTAATCGTATAGTTCCGAGGACAATACCGTAGCATTGGTCTGATAGCAATATTTTCTGGTTCTGAGGACCAAAATATATTTCTCTTAGCTATAATGTTTTTTCAGTGCACCTTTCCATTTCCACCAAACAGACAGCATAATCTTTCTTTGATGCAATTCAACTTTCGATGTTGTTTGTGGTGGTTCATCACGCTTGGACCATGATCGTTTTCGAACGACTTTATTCTAAACAATCCATTTTTCATCACCAGTAATAATTCGTTTCAGAAAAGAATTTAAGTCATTGCGTTTAAGATGCAAATCACAAGCATGTTGCGTTTTGTTAAATGAATTTCTTTCAATTGATGTGGAATCCAAATATCAAGTTTTTTAACGAGTCCAAGACATGTGGGTGGGCCATCTAACATTTAGAATTTGAACTACCGGTTATTTTTAGTTAGAAAGGTATAATGACATTCACGTATTGACAGAAAATTAGTTTTATGTTTGACACTTGCGAAATGGGATGCTTCACGCTTGAAAAAAATTGAGAAATATTGAAAACTTACTTCCAAAGTGGTGAGTCCTCTACCCAAACTGTAAGAAATTTACGAAACAAATTTGGCATAAAAGAAGTGCCTTCATCGCAGTTTGTAGATCAATTTGTGAAGCGAGTTCGTGAAACTTGATCATTATTGGACAAAACAACCCGCTCACGTTCTCGTCCAGTGCGCTCAGCCGAAAACATTGCTGCTGTTGCCCAGAGTGTGCTTGAACATCCATCAACATCAACTCCTCATCGTTCTCAGGAACTGAACATTCCTCGCACTTTTCTGAGGAAAATTTTGCATAAAGACCTCGGTATGAAGCCCTACAAAGTTCAAATGGTCCAAGAATTGAAGCCTCATGACTATCCGATGCGTTTTCGGTTCGTCCAATGGGCTGAAGATCGCTTGGTCGAAGATGAGCATTTGTACCGAAAAATCATTTTTTCAGATGAAGCCCACTTCCACATCGGAATAATCAATACATCAATAAGCAAAATTGTCGCATTTGGGGCTCAGAAAATCCACACGCAAAAAAGAAAATGCTGTTGATCAGTAATCGAATGGTGATTATCAGTGCGCCGGTCGGTCAACAACAGCAGTTGCTGCTGAGCAGCATTTTTGTACTGTGGCTCAGTCCGTGCACATACTGAAGGTCAGTACTAAGCCTAACAGCATCACTAGTCACTACAAGTCAGTGAGAAAATGCTGCTCAGCAGCAACTCGCATTCTGAAGTGCAGAAAGGCGATACCTAATAAAGGGTTTCCCAATAGGGGTGATATGATTTTGAATGTCCCTATCGGGCTGATTTGAACTGAAATTTTTGACGTCTGCTGTCAGTTGTGATCAGTAAGGTTTGCCATTTAATCATGAGTAGTTTCACGCTTCCACAACGTTTGGAAATTGTCCAATTATTTTATCAAAATTCGAGAAGTTTTGTCGGTGTTGAAAGAGCATATCGTGCAAAATATGGTCGTCATTCTGCTCCATCCGCGCTCTCAGTTCGTCGAATAATCGATAAGTTGGAGAGTGAATTTACTCTATTGGATACTAAGCCTAAAAATCGTATGCGTACCGCACGTTCTACACAGAATATAGCCGCCGTACAGGCCAGTATCGAGGAAAACCGTGAATTGTCCGTGCCACGCCGATCTCAGGAATTGGGCCTGTCCAGGATGACTACCTGCCGTATTTTGCGATTGGATCTTGGCCTGCATCCCTATAAGATGATTCTGGCCCAAGAACTGAAGCCTAATGACCATCGTTTGCGTCGGGAGTTCGCGGATTGGGCTCTGGAATCAATTGAAAATGATCCCAATTTTCATCAAAAAATCATCTTTTCTGATGAGGCGCATTTTTGGCTCAAGTCTCGGGGGACATTTGGCCGATATATTGTTTAAATCATAAATGGCATAGAATATCCAATATAATAAAAAAGATTTCGATCAATTCCGAATGAATATTCAGTGTTTTTTTTCAATTTCAAAACATATCACCCTTATTGGGAAACCCTTTATTATCAACTACGATTCACTGACTCGCAGTACGCGTTATAACTAAATCAAAGCATCTGACTTCCACTTTTCAGTGAATCAGTCACTGAATATAGGAAACAAAGTACTCAGGGACACTATTTCTTATTTCGCAATACTCGAGTGCTGCGTTACGACGAGCGAGTTGCCGCAAAGCAGCATTCAGCTTGCTGTATTGTAGAAATTTAGAAAACTTCTAATTAGAATCAAAGTTACTCTACTTTAGCATTTTCCCTTGCGAAAGCAAAATTAAGCATTTCAGTTTCTGCTGAGCAGCACGAAAATGCTGATTATTAGCATTTGCTTTTTTGTGTGCTAACGTCATCATTGAGAAGCCGATACGGTGGCATCATTGGGCCATTTTTCTTTGAAAATGAGCAAGGATCTGCCGTTACGGTCAATGGCGAGTGTTACCGTGCCATGCTCAACGAATTTTTGTTTCTAAAAATTGAAGAGGATGACATGGACGACATTTGGTTTCAACAGGACGGTGGGCCACTTGCCACACAGCCAACGTAACAATCAATCTTTTGCGCACTGTTTTCGAAAATCTAATAATCAGCCGAAATTTTTATGTCAATTGGCCGCCTCGGAACTGTGATTTGACCCAGTTGGATTATTTTTTGTGGGGAACTGTTAAGGATAAGTGTTACGTTAACCATCCAGAGACGATTGAGGCCTTGAAACACGAAATCGAAGTTGCCATTCATGGGATTAAAATCCAAACAATCGAAAATGTACTGAAAAATTGGGTTGATCGAATGGGTTCCTGTAAGGCCAGCCGTGGCAGTCATTTGAATGATGTTGTGTTTCATTCTTAAATGGAAAGGTTCAATCTTTCTAATAAAACCATACTTTTGAAAAAATATCCATAAGATTTTTTTTATAGCCGATTCAAATCCCAAATGTTAGATGGCCCACCCTGTAGATGATCTTGTGTTACTTGGGTGGTATGGTTTCTATGCTCGTACGACCACAACGACATTCGATAAACCACTTCTGAACCATTCCATACGGTGGAGCAGAGTTCGAAAGTAGTCTTTAATTAACATACAGAATTCACTTTTTTCCATCTTTGCAAAAAATTCGAAGGTTGGTTGCTTCCAGACACTGTAACTTGTAAACGTATGAATGTATTTGGATCAAATTTTGACAGAAGAAGTTTGAAGAATGGAATTTGTCAACAATGATAGCCATTTGTTATTAGTGGCAACCTCTCATAGAAATATCATGTCAATATCAAACACCCTAGTACATACGAAATGTGACACACAGAAATATTTTCTTTAAGGTGGTTCGAGCGGAAACCCAGTTAGCACAAGATTGTTCTGTAATTTTGTATACTGAATTTAGGCAATATAACGGATGTGTATGCAAAAAAAACAATCGATGTTACAGCACAGTTTTTGAGAAATTAAATAATGAAATTAGCTCGGCTCTTATGGGAAGTATCCTTATTTGCCGCTACTTGTCGTATAACTTGAAAACGCAGCACAAGATATAAAAAAAAAATTGACATATATAATGAAGTAATCATTAATAAACTACTTTTTTCATACTGTGTGAACTTTTACAGCACCGTTTTTTCACAATTGTTACTTTCGCACGAGCTTGCACGTTTGAAATTTTCAATTGAAAGGTATGGCAACGTTGGAGAGCACTAAAGATGATGAAGTGGCTGCAAGTGGTGGGAATCTGGATAATTCAATAATAAACGCGCGCGCGGTGTTGCCGATCAAAAGTTGTAGAAACCTTATGAAGTTTTCTACTTTCTGTTGCAGACGACATTTCACTCGAGATTAACTTCAGAGTGAGAGTGTCCGCTCGAACTAACTTAATTTAGGGCCATGGATAAACCAGTATAGCTGAATAAATCAATAATTAGTACATTGTGCAACTAGGGAAAAAAAAATTTATTTTGCGAGTCTGAAGTTTGATGCCCGAGCAAAGCGAGGGTAACAACTATACGAGTAAAATAAATGTTTTTCCCGTGTTGCACACGATTTTTTTTCTACTAGCGGGCCAGAAAGTGGATATGTTTGCCCCGCACGGGGCAATAAAGTCCACTTTATGGCCCGCTAGTAGAACAAGTATATTATGTGCCTAGGCGCATAATGAGGGTTATTACGCGACGAGCGAAAATGCTCGCAGGAGATTGAAGCCAAGGCATAATCGAGGCTTAGGTGAGGCGTAGTCGAGGTATAGCCGAGACAAAGTCGAGACGCGATCAGTCCTGCGAGCATTTTAAGCGAGTCTCGTAATTACCCCAATTGTGTGCATTGGCGCATATTCTATTTTATGTGCCTCAGCCGCGGAAACTCGTTTTTCCGTTACAGCTGAGAGTAAAGGAATGTTGTATATTCCGTTACAGAGGAATACAATGTAGAAATTGAACTGCGCATGCGCATATAGTTTTGCAGTGGAACGCAATCTTTTTCTTATTCTTCTTCTTTTTACTTCTTCTTCGTACAGCGTTAGTACCTTACTGGTAAAGCCTTGTACATTTGAACTGCGCATGCGTCTATTAGAATCCATTACTACTACACAAGATCGATAAAATCAAAATGGCCGGGACTAGTCGTGACATATCAAGTGTAATGACTAGCGCCGCAAACAACTAAAATACTAGATTAGATTCGATTGTACGCATAAAAACTCGTATCCGCACCAGTCACATAAAATAGAATACGTGCCAATGCACACAATTCGGGAAATTGCGAGACTCGCGACAATGCTCGCAGGACTGATCGCGCCTCGGCTTCGTCTCGGCTTTGCCTCAGCTACGTCTCGACTATGCCTCACCTGCGACTCGACTACGCCTTGGCTTAGATCTCCTGCGAGCATTGTCGCTCGTCACGCAATAACCCTCATTTTGTGCCTAGGCACGTAATATACTATTACAGTAAAACCCCATTTATCGCAACACCCGTTTATTGCAACTTGTCTCTCCCGTTTATCGCAATAAACTTTACCATTTTTTTCTCCCTCTTATTAGTAGAAGGAGTGGTCACGTGATTCTTAAGGATAGGCGGGAATACCCCTCACTTTTAAATTTGTGATGCATATATTTATATGAATTTTCGTATATTAGGGAGATATGAAATATATCGTTTATATGATATGAAACTATCGTTTATGTATATATTGCTACATATTTGTGTTTTATATTTAACAGAAAAATATATAAATTTTTCACATTTCAATGTATATTATTATGACAAATTATAGCATGAATTGTGCCTAGTACAGCAATCGCTTTACCAATTGCGAATCAATTGTTTTACAAAATGCGGGAATATTTCTACTGAAAAAAATTCAATCATGCATTCGAAAATTATGAGAGAAATATGTAAGCTTTAAAGTAATTAAAATGTATTGTTTGTACTAGTCGTTTACGTACCATCGTTCGGTTCCACGTTTTCACTCATTTATAATTGCACATATAATGACAATAAAAAAACGCATTGGAGGTTATTGGAACACGACTGTAAACAATGATAAACAGCGAAAGCGCGTGAAACTATTCGTTTAGGCACATGTGCTGATAATCAGTTGTTTAAGCTGGCGGCGAAGAAGTGGGAACCCCTCCGTTTTTGCGATAAACGGGAGGCATTTGATTGGAAGGTGTTGCGATAAACGGGGTTTTACTGTATGTGACTTCGGCGCATTTACGAATTTTTCTGCGTACACTCGAATCCAATCTGAAAAGGTCGAAATTGCGGTGATTATCGCCCATCTCACTTGACATTTCGCGAATACTTTCGACCATCTTGATTTTCTCGATCTTGTGCAGAGTTGCCAGATACACGTAGCGAAATTATGGAATCTATATGTTAAAATTATGGTACACTATGGTCCATGTTGACAAGACGCATGCGTGGCGCGAAATTGAAATTAATATATCTTCAAATACTTCAAAGTTTAATATTTTTCATAAATAAAATGCTTATAAAATTTGGTTAATAAATATAAAAATATTATGATTTAATAAAAATATTTTAATAATAATTATAACACAGTTTCTACTTTTTCAAGTCTTTGTATTTTGTAACATTTACTTAAAGTAACTCTTATTAAAGAACATTTTTTTTTTATAAAACAGCTTATAATCTATAAAAAGCAAGTATAATATGTAATTGTTTTTGGAATATATTTACGTAAATCACATGAAAATTAACTGTACTCAGCCTTCATTTAAAAAAATGATTGATTGGTCGAACATGCTTCATTTAGGGCAAAAAACAATCCTCATTTGATAATGACTATTCTGCTTTAGTCTTCATTTCATTTCGGTTAAATGAAAAATAAAAAATATAAATATTTTTAAATTATGGTACATTTAAGAGGTATGGTACACGAAGAATGATACATGGTACAAGAGTCAAAATTATGGTACGATTACATAATTATGGTACGGTCTGGCAACGCTGATCTTGTGTAGTAGTAGCTTATTGTAATAGACGCATGCGCAGTTCAAATGTATAAGGCTTTGTCAGTACGGTGCCAACGCTGTACGAAGAAGAATAAGAAGAAGATTATGCTCCGCTATATCGTAATAGGCGCATGCGCAGTTCAATTTTTACATTATGTTCCTCTGTATCTTAATACACAACATTACGCTACTCTCAACTGTAGCATAAAAACGCGTTTATGCGTCGGAGGCACATAGAATCAGTTTTTCCTAAAATTCTTCCTTAATAATGAATTTTTTTAACTGAAACTAAAATAGGAATTGTTTTTTTTATTACATAGAACTAATTGAAGTCTAACGCCATCCGCTAATATGTCCTTTATTATGTCTTGAAATTACAGCTAAAAAAATGCATCATTGTGGAAAAATTTTAGGGGGAACCGGGAAACTGATATCATTGATTTAGTCAGCTGTACTGGTTGATCCATGACCTTGAAGAAAAAATTATCTTCGTTCAAGGTAATAAAATTAATGAAAATATTTCTCAAGTTTTTCCCAGTATTGTATTTGAATCAAATAAATTGTTTTTAAATCAAATAAATAATGATGAAGAAATAATTGCTTTCGTTTGAAAAAGGCTAAAAACGTGATTTCTTAAAAAGAAATAAATTTATATTTGTTCTAAAAGTGTTTTTACTTCAAATCGAAGAAATAAAGTGAAAAAAGCGAAATTACTTTTTTCTGGGTGTATAGTATGAAGTTTCAGGAATTCTAAAATTGAATAAAATAACCACAACTTATACGTTTAGGTATGTATAGTTCAGACCTTTTCATTCCAATTACTTCTTAGCGCGCATGTGTGAAAAAAAATAACTTTCGTTCAAGTTTCGGCCTTTTTTGAAGTGGTACAATTACAAACTTTCATAAGTATATATAATGTTTTTAAAAATACTTTTTTATTTTCTTTCTCATTTTATTATCGAAATCACTTCTGAAGTTCAGAAAAGAGAAATTTCATTGAATATGAAAGTTCACAAACAAGCCTGCCGAAAGTTTCGAATTGGAACTCTATCCAAGCGAATCAATCCTGCTCAATCCTGTTCAATCCGATTCATTCCGGTTAAATCTGAATGCATTCGAATCAAGTTTTCAATATGAATGAATCGGATTGAGCAGAAGTGAATTGCGTTGGATGCAGATCGGTTGAAAATCAATCCGATCATTCCGCTTCAATCTGAATGAATTCGAATCAAGTTTTCAATACGAATAAATCGAAGGTCGGAATAATTCAATTTGAAAATTTGGTTTGGATCAATCTGAGTTCGGATTGGGAAGTTAGATCGGATTCATTCGGTTAGATGCCTCGTATTGAACAGTAATGAACGAATTGAGATGAATTGGTTTCTAACCGATTTGCATCGAGCGGAGATTCAAAACGTTTTTAAATTGGTCCGGAACATCTCGGAATAGCTCTGATTTGCTCGGATTGAATTTAAATCCAAATATTTTGCAAGGGAAAGCACAAAATGCAAATTTATATATTCATAACCTCAATCTAACTTAACTTCTATTAGAGACATTTATCTAAAAAATTGTATAAAATATTGAGCTTTATGAAGTAAAATATATTAATGAAGCAGATATTTTTTAAGGTACTTTCTTTTATAAGATTGAAAAACAAATATATATATATAAATGTATATATATAAATTTTCGTGAATTGAATAATTCTAACAGTATAGAAAAACTTTTATTGATCATTTTTGAGTTTTTTTACATCAATCTTCATTAGATTTATATCAGATACATTATTCTGATTTTAAAATGAATAGTTTTAAAATAATACAAATTTTCATACATTTACAATTTGGGCCAAAACTTTTTTTCTGAGAATAAACTCTTAAAATTGTAGCAAAAAGTTAATGTACATTCTGACTAGAATATTTTTATTTTTTAGAATTACATGTAGTAGATTTCGATATTAAACTTCTTTTTAGGACCTAAACAGTCAATTGTATAAAGTCTTATTGTATAAATTACTATTAATTAATTGCCTGCAAGTATTGAGAATTGAGTAAAAGTTGAAACTCCTATATTTTTTTTAAATTTTAAAACTTTTATAAATTCTGGGTCTGAGAAAAATTTAATTATTGCTTAATTCATAATTAGAGTTATAACAATGTAGTCTAGGTATATATACTTAACTAATAGTTTTACAAAATAGTTGCATTTTGTAAATTATAATCTTTTACATTTTTGACAAGTATTTAATGGAACATTTCCTAATTCAATTTTCAAAATTAATTTGTGCTTCATTAAAGCAGAACTTTTCGATTTAAGGGGGTATTCTACTATAACGGAGAGGAAAACACGTATTTATTACGAATTTGCCTTTATATAAAGACAGTTGCTCACGATTTGATTTTATTTATTATAAGAAATGATTTTTATAGAAATAAAAAATATATAACAGTAATAAAACTCTAATATTTAAACATTTTATATCTGGCGTTGAAAAAAGGTCCACGCAGATTTCACTGCTGCTGGCGTTAGTAATAATTCTAGATTGGCGAATCTAAAATTAAAAAATCGAACGGATTATTATTCATAAAATATTTCGCTATAGCCCGTGGTAAATTTATTCATTTAAAAGAAAAATGAAATATTTTGTTAGTATTAAAAGATAAAAGGCCAATAATCATTATTTTTTTATTTTATTATCAATTAAAATGTGTAAATTATTGTCAAAAAATTATAATTTTACTACGGGCCGGAGATACTAATATGTAGAACATTGTATCAAATTTCGAGTAAGATCGGTTTCTAATTCTTTTTTATTCCTCACGCCCAATAAAAAAAGATCATTTTGAGAAAATCTCGTTTAAGGAGATCCGACACCTTTAATATTTTTATTTTTTGAGTTTAGACCTTCCATATAATTTTTGTTATGTTTAGTACTTTCATTTAGAAAGATTTGGGGTTTTTTAAAAATTCCAGCACCTTTATGTATTTTTAAACTAAAACTTTTGAGTTTTTTTGGGCATTTTTTTTGCCATTTTTTGATTTTTAATAACTTTCTTGTTTTTTAACCAATTGTCATGATTCTTTTTTTATTTCGTTCCTTGAAATGTGTAACAATTTTTTGGGTATGGAAAGCACTCTAGCTAAAAACAATAACTGAAATTTTTTTTATTTTCATACTTTAGGATATTTTTATTTATTTTTTATTTTATTTGTAATTTTTTTTCTGTCATGTTACCTTATTTTTCATACTCAAAAAGTTACTACACATTGTAAGGAACAAAATAAAAGAAGAATTATGAAAATTGATTAAAAAATAGAAAAGTTATTGAAAGTCAAAAAATCCCCAAAAAACTCTAAATTTTTAGTTTAAAAATACATTAAGGTGCTGAAGTTTAAAAAAAGTCAAAACATTTCTAAATAAAGGCACTAAACTTTTAAAAAATTATATGGAAGGTCTAAACTCGAAAAATAAAAATATTGAAGGTGGCGGATCCCCTTATGGTCATGGATCAACCGCATCACGTAACAGAATTCCTCTAAAAGTTCGTGTAAAATAAATTTTTTATTTTACAAAATGTCTTACTGGAAATTTGGAAAATGCTACAGAACACGATAGAGAACATCTATCAACTTCGTTTGAGTGAAAATTTTGCAAAAAATTTTACAGCTAACTGTGATTATCGATAAGTTTTCGAGTTTTTTTCAAAATTTGTACTAAAATTAATTCAACAGACCTGCTTTATTGTCTTTTGTTACGTTTTCCGAATTTTCAGGGAGATACTTTGTAAATGAAAAAAGTTATCTTACATGAACAAATAAATGTATAATTTAGTCACGTGGTCCGATTTATCCATGGTCTTTAAAGTTTTAGTTAAAACTTTGACTATTCAAGTAAAAAGCATTAAGGAACGTTTATATCCTCCTAAATATTTATAATTATGATAAAAAAATTTCCAAACAATTTTATTCTTATAATTATAAACATTATGGACTAGTTAAACCGCGAAAATTAGACCTCAGACAAAAATAGATAGATTAGTAAAAAGATTCTCTACAACATGACCGTTACCTATTTTTGAAATTGAATTAATTATTATCAAATACAGCAATTTGTTTATAAAAATGTTGTTTTGAAAAATTATTTTTTTATAATTTCCGTCATCAAAGAATTCATTTTCAAAAATTGGAAACGGTCAAGTTGTAGAGAATCTTTTCTCTGAAAAAAATGATTCATGATTTATTAGAATCGCATAATTTTTTAAAATTTGGTAAGAAGCGATAAGAAAAAAAGGTGGGTCAATAATAAAATTTATTAATAAAATTATTTTTTTGTGTTTCAAATTTTTTTTATGAAAAATAATCTTTTATTTTTCAAATTAGCCCTTCAATAATAATATTGCTATTCTTGAAAGCAAAATTATCTATTTTTGTCTGAGGTCTAATTTTCACGGATCAACTCCCTTAAAAACTTAAAAAGCCTTAGTAAATCCTTTACAATTTCAGAAATTCTAAAGTCGATATTTCATTTTGCATGGGAATGAGGTTACAGGAATTGAAATGCCGATAAGGTAGGAATCTTTGGGTATTTCATGGCCTTAATGCCATGTCTTACATTAATTGAGATACCGAGCTTAAAATTTTTGAAATTGTAAAGGTTGAACAAAGGCTTTTTAAGTTTTTAAGTGTATTCAAGGGGTCATTCCATTCCGAGGGCCCAAAAAAATTCTTTCATTGTGATTTTTTCTATTTGAAGTATTTTGTTAATTACTACTGATTAATTAAGTGGAAAGCAGTAAGAAAACGTTACATGGTCCATAATGTTTATAATTGTAAAAATAAAATTGTTTGTACATTTTTTTATCATAATTATAAATACTTAGGATATCTCAATTAATGTGGGAATTCAAATGACGAAAAGTTTAGTAAAAATTTTGAAAAACATTCCAAAACTTATCGTCAATTACAGTTAACTGTAAGATTTTTTGCAAAATATTCACTTAAACGAAATTGACAGACGTTCTCTAATCGTATTCTCTAGTATTTTCCAAATTTTCAGGAAGATATTTTGTAAAATAAAAAATGTATCTTTCACGAACCTTTAAAGGAATTTGGTCACGTGATCTCGTTGATGCATGGCCTTAAGAAAATAAAAAAAAATTGATTTTTCGGAAATTTCAGAGTAGAATACCCCCTTAAGTGGGAAACAAATTTGTTGGGAAAATTGGTTTTTTTAAAAAGTAATTTTTTAAAGTTAGTTGTAACAATTTGCAAAAAGTTTATAAATTCTGTGTAAATAAAGGGTGCAGGTCAGTTTAAGGGGTTGGAAAGGTTTGGTTTTTCCGAAAGAAGCACTTCTTGGGAGTTAGGGAAGTAACTCTAGACTGGTACTTGTGCTTCGAGTTTCTGTCTGAATTCGGATGGGAGTCGTTCCGAGTACGTGCAGTGCATACGACTGCATCATACAATAGCTTTGAGGTGCAGAACAGAGAGGAACTGGATTAAATTATGTAGGTAATATTTGCAGAACTAAAATGGATCCTATTCGCTGTGCACGTAGGTTTAAGCCTCAAATGTGCCTATGTATGTTTATCTTTAGTCAACCCTCTTCCCTCTATACTTTTATAACCAGTATAAAGTACAGATACAAATACTATTAACCACATTAAAGTAAATATTCGTAATTATTAAAAGTAACAATTATAATTTTTTTAAATCTCATTTACCCTTGTAGAAAAAAATAATTGGACCGGATTGGGACCGATTGATCCGATTGGCCCCATTTCAAAAACATCATTTAAACCATTATATTAATCGGATTCAATCAGGGGAGACTATTTTGAATTTGTTTAATAAATCGGATTCAATGATGTTTTTGAAATGGGGCCATTCGGATCAATCGGTCCCAATCGGGTCCAATTATTTTTTTCTACAAGGGTAATATTCATCAATCGAATTTTCAAAGATATGTCTTTTATCAATATTGCAACATTTTTTGACTATTTTTTATTTTTATCACACTGTTAGAAATTTTTACAGCAATTTTCCGAAATTTCTTGCTTAAGTTTTTATGCTGTTACGATTTCGTTGAATTAAGATCAATTTTGAGAGAAAATTTCGTAATTTTCATTTAGTAATTGCTAAATATACTTGTGCCTGGAAATTCTGAAACTTGCAGCAGAAAATATTTTACGTTGGGTAACTGAAATTTTATGAAGTTGCATGTGACAAAAAGTTTTGTTAGAGTTTCGTAGTTTTGTGATCAATTTTTTTAAAATTCGTTATCTTTGTAATAGTTTGGTACCATTTTCCAAATTTTCAAGACAAATATTTTCTCAGGGCATAAACATATTCTCTCTAAACCTGAATCAGTCAAAATCTACCGATTATCAGTGAAAATTGGCAAATCCAAATAGCTAAAAAGAGATTACTGTTAATCAGTCAAATTTCACTGTTAACTTCAGTGAAAAATAACTGATTAAACAGCGGAAAATATTGTTTTCACTGATTAATCATTGAAAATTAACTGATTTATCAGTGAAAAATATTGTTTCCATTGATTAATCAGTGAAAAGGCAAATCACTGATTCAATCAGTGGAAATTTGACTGATTCAGATTTAGAGAGTAGAAACGAAATCTGTTTCCAAACCAATACGAAAAACTTTCTGAATTTCGTTTGATGCACTTCAAATCAAGTTTTCAATCTGAGCTAAGATTTATTCGGATTAAACCGGAATGGATTGGTTTGATTTTTAACCAATCTGCATCGAACAAAATTTATAAAGATTTTTTGGATTGGTCCTGAAACAGATTTTGGAACGACTCTAAATAGTCTCGATTCGCTTGAATTGAGTTCCAATCTGGAATTTTCGGCAGGGCCACTAATTTCCTAAGCATCACATTCCCTTAAGGCAATGTATGACTCATCCGATCCCTACCTTACCGACATTTTTTCCGCTCTTCACATTTCCACATTAATTTAGAAATCGGGTTAAAATTTTGACAATTTTAGTAAAGAGCACTAAGGAACGTTTTATTTTCCGGAAATGGCAAAAATTTCGAACTCAATCATCTAATTTGAAATATTTTTTATGATTATAAAAATTTTGGATTAGATAAACGTTTTTTACTACTTTTAACTCAATTACTCAACGTTTTAACACCATATTTCAATTGATGTGGTAATCCGAAAAGCGAAAAAAAGTGTCGGTAAGGTAGGGAT
This sequence comes from Diplolepis rosae, assembly GCA_030998225.1. Lineage (NCBI taxonomy): Eukaryota > Metazoa > Arthropoda > Insecta > Hymenoptera > Diplolepididae > Diplolepis > Diplolepis rosae. Next base: position 18,057,821 of record JAPYXD010000723.1, on the reverse strand, counting down.
TGGATAAGTCATACATGGCCTTAAGGCAATAGATTTCTACCTTGCCGGCATTTCAGTTCCTGTAACCTCATTCCAATGCAAAATGAAATGTTAAATTGAACATTTCTAAAATTGTATAAAATTTCTTTATTCAGATATAAAAATATTGACAATTATGTCCTTAGTGCTTTTTATCTAATTACTTATAGTTTCAACTGGATATCTCAATTAATGTAGGGAACCAAATGACGAAAAAAAGTGTCGGTGAGGTAGGAATCCGATGAGTCATACATGGCCTTAAGGCCATGGAACAACCTGATCACGTGACTAGATTCCTACCTTATCATCATTTCCAATTTGTGTAAATCCATTTCTGTAACAAATGAGATATCAACTCAAAATTTTTTTTTAATTGTAATATGCTTTTTTTTATCAAAGAATTTCTTTTTTTTATAATTATCAACATTTATGACCAGAAAGACTTTAAAGAACTTTTAATTACTTATCTTATTTTTTAACGAAATGGAGTTACACAAACTGAAATGCCGATAAAGTAGGAACCTAATCATGTGACTAAGTCAACCCATGGTCTTAATGATTAAATTTAATAATATTTAAATACGAATAAATAATAATATTCATTATCAGTAAAGAAATGCAATTTTTCCTTACTTCAAAGTTAAGTGTTTTATGATTTTCAAAGTGCATTTTTACTGATCTGTCGTTATGTGTAATCAAGGTGAGAGATGTATATTGATCTAGTTTCTATAGTCTACACATTGGTGTCTGTTTTGATATATTTATATGTTAATCTATGGGGCTGAAATTGTATGGGGAGGGCAGGTTTCAGATGTCTCGTCCTTTGCAGCTACATTTACAATCCCCACAGCAACTCATCTTCCTTTCTCACCCTGCAGCAACAACTTCACCCTCGATCACCCAACCATCCACTAACCCACCTCCTAACTTAGCCAACCGACCTGAGCCTACTTGATGGTCGAGTTACATAATGCAAACGGTTCTATTGAATATTTCGTCGAGTAAAGTGATAAAAAAATCCTTCGAGAACCCCTAAGAGAACTTCAAAGAATATTAGAAGAGAACTAGCTTCGCTTTAATAAGCAGATTGTCTTCGAGGAAAACACCATGGAATAATCGATATTAAATCACTCAAAAAGCTTTTGGTTTTGATGATAAAAAAAAATGTACCGATATGCCCTTTATTCTGTAATTTTCTTGGGTTTGAAAATACTTAGATTTAGATTCTTGAATTGTGGGTAAAATGCTCATAATGCGAACCTTCAAAGGTTAAGGCCATGGGGCCAACCTACTCTCTAAATCTGAATCAGTCAAATTTTCACTGATTGAAACAGTGATTTGCCTTTTCACTGATTCTTCAGTGAAAAAATATTTTTCACTGTCAAATCAGTCAATTTTCACTGAAATAATCAGTGAAATTTGACTGATTTGACAGTAACCTCTTTTTAGCTATTTGAATCAGTCAAATTTCACTGATAATCAGTAGATTTTGACTGATTCAAATTTAAAGAGCAGTGACGTGACTAGATTCCAACTTTATCGACATTTCAGTTTGTGTAACCGTATTTCTAGAAAAAATAGGATAGGTAACTAAAAATTTGTAGAATTAAATAAAATTTACTAGAATAGGTCTGTCTGGTCATGAATGTTTGTAATTTTTAAAGAATTTGAAAATTTTTTTGTGGAAAAAAAGACGCTTTCGAAGGCGCTGGGATTCGAGCCCAGGTCTTTCGATTGCACCGGTCAACAACGTATCCCATCTGATACGCGACGTGTGATCCTCCGATAATGTAGGCAATGACAAAAATTTCAAACTCAACTAATTAATAGATAGATGATTTTTTACTTTGGCTTTAGGGTCCAGAAATAATGTAAACTCAGGGTTTCATTTTTTCCTCAAACGTTTCGACTCGGATTGGAGTCCTCATCAGTGAGATTTATTTTTTGAAATCTTTATAATTATGTAAAAAAATTTCTTGGATAAACATAAGTTTATAATTATAAACATTTATGACGAGATAGACCTGCCTTAGCGCATTTCATTTACATAATATTTATGTATTTAATTTTTTTTATTTTATTTATTTATTTATTTATTTTTATTTTTTTGTTCATTTATTTTTATTTATTTATTTTTATTTTATTTTTTATATTTATTTATTTTTATTCTATTTACAAACAAAATTTTCAACATGTCAGCTTATTTTTTACAAAAAAGGGGTTACACAAATTGAAAATGCTGGTAAGGTAGGAACCTAGTCACGTGATCCGGTTGGTCCATGGCCTAAAGGCCATGTATGACTTTTCCAATTCCTACCTTACCGACACTTTTTTTCGTTATTCGCATTTCCACATTAATTGAAATATCGAGTTCTATTGAATATTTCGTCAAGTAAAGCGTTAACAGAAATCATTGGAGAACTCCTAAGAGAACTTCAACGAAAATCAGAAGGGAATCGATATCAAATCACTCAAAAAGCACTGATATGTTATTTTTTTTAATTTGGAAACCCGCTATTGGAGTTATAGAAAAACACTTTTTTGAGGCAGATTTTCAACCCGATGTTTCATTTTGCATGGGAATCGGGTTATAGGAACTAAAATGGGGGTAAGGTACTCTCTAAATTTGAATCAGTCAAAATCTACTGATTATCAGTGAAATTTGACAGATTCAAATAGCTAAAAAGAGGTTACTGTAAATCAGTCAAATTTCACTGATTATTTCAGTGAAAATTGACTGATTTGACAGTGAAAAATATTGTTTTCACTGATGAATCAGTGGAAATTAACTGATTTCACAGTGAAAAATATTTTTCACTGATGAATCAGTTAAAAGTCAAATCACTGATTTAATCAGTGAAATTTGGACTGATTCAGATTTAGAGAGTAGGAATCTTTGGTCGTTCCGTGGCCTTTTTTGTACTTTAGACGGAGAAAAAAATCTATTGCTGTCAAATGAGTCAGTTTTTTAAAATATTATTGTATGTGGGTCATTTCACCCAAGATTTAGATTCTAGTATTTTTTTTTGTTCTTTGATCGAAAATATTCGAAATGTAATTTTTTATTTTAATATATTTAAACTTTTTGAGTTGTAAATTTTTTAACTTTTGAGGTTTGGAAAAAGTACATTTTTATGGTCGCGTATACTGAAAAAAGGATTTTCTTCACAAACTTTCTGCACATCATGAAATTTACACTTTTTTTCTCAGCTGTGGAATGAGGTTTATTAGAAATCGATTCAATTTTTTCTTAATAAAAAAACGGGAAATTTTAGAAACAAATAGATATTTTTCCAATTTGCAACTATTTAAAAAAAAATTTGTTTTTAAAATTTAAAATCTCATTCAACAGTTGAGAAAAAAGCGTAAATTTCATGATGTACTTCTTTAACAAGCTTTTAAATTTCCACATTGTGGATTTTCTGATAATATTTTTTGTAATTAAATTTTTTGGAAGAGATCTGTGAGACTAATTATTTAGAAATCGTTGTACACTATTCCCTTAAATCTTATGAAAAATGCTGAATTTTATTTTTTCAAAAAATTTTAACACATTGAAATGTAATCTACATTCAGAACTCGAGTTATAAATTTGTCGAAATTTCCTAAGAATTTTAAAATGGGAAACTTAGTGGAAGCCTTAAAAAATTTCTTTGTGCTGAAAAGTTTCCTCGTTTTACTGTTTTCTAGACGATTCTTGTGCAAAGTAGGTCAACAACGTTTAGTCCTAGGAGGAAGTTCACAAAAATATAAGATCAATACGAAAAAGTAAAAGCTCCTTAGTAAGAATTTTCAGTATTTAAATTTCAAAACTTCATCAAGAATAATAGGTATTTGTAACCTAATATGCCTACAAAGTTTAATCATTTTGGCTTTTATTTAGTGTTGGAGTACTGCATGATTTTGAATTTAAAAAATAGACTTTGAGGGTATTATTTTATTTTTGATAGATGTGCTGAATAAATAAATATTATTATTAATAAATGAATTCTAGTTTTTACTGAAGACACCTAACTGATCCTTATTCCTTACTTTCGTTTTAATACTCTCTAAATCTGAATTAGTGAGAAGCCGATCACTAATTTGCTTTAGTGAAAATTTCTACTAATCATTAATCATTTTTTACTATTTCTTTTAGTGATTTTTAATTTTTCACTAATGTTGTAGTGAAAAATGACTAATGATTAGTAGAAATTTTCCCTAAAGCAAATTAGTGACCGACTTCTCACTAATTCAGATTTAGAGGAGTAATACAATTTTTCTTAAGGACATGTGATACTTAGAAAATCAGCAAATTTTATTGATTGTAAAAGCATTTAAACTGACTACTTTTCGTTTCGACAGTTAAAAAATGCTTAAGGTAGTTCGATCACGAAAATTAGACCTCAGGCAAAAATAGATAATTTTGCTTTCAAGAATAGCAATATTATTATTGAAGGGCTATTTTGGAAGAGAAAAGATCAATTTCCATGAAAAAAATTTAAAATACAGAAAAATAATTTTATTAATAAATTTTATTTTTGCACAAACCTTTTTTCTTATCGCTTCTTAAAAAATTTTAAAATATTTTGCGATTTTACAAAATTACAAATCACTTTTTCAAGAGAAAGGTTCCCTACAACTTAACTATTTTAATTTTCGAAAATGAATAAATTATTATCAAATTCAGCAATTTGCTTATAAAAATTTCGTTTTGGAAAATGTTTTTTTAATGGTTTCAGCCATTAAAGAATTTATTTTTAAAAATCAGAAACGGTGAAGTTGTGGGAAATCTTTTTCTGTAAAAATGATTCATGATTTATTAGAATCGCATAATTTTTTAAAATTTGGTAAAAATCGATAAGAAAAAATGTTGGCTCAATAATAAAATTTATTAATAAAATTACTTTTCTGTGTTGCAAATTTTTTTCATGTAAAATAATATTTTCTTTTTCAAAATAGCCCTTCAATAACAATATTGCTATACTTGAGAGCGAAATTATCTATTTTTGCCTGAGGTCTAATTTTCGTGGATGAAAACTACCTTAATTATAGCGAATTTTTTTATTTTTATTATCAAAACCAAAAATAGTTTATTTACGAACATTTTAATGTATTTTAGCTTCTTACAAATTTTTATGTAATAAATTAAATCATTTTGATAGTAAGCATATAGAGAGTGAATAATTTTTTTCATATAAAGTTGCTAATTTCTTATAAATATCACATGCCCTTAATTTTAATACCAATTCAAAAGCAATGGTAAGTATAAATTGAAACTCTTAGAAAAATATTTACAAGGAGTACAGTTCAATTAACAGGTTATCTGTTCGTTTTACTTACCATCCAGTAAAATCTATAAAATACGAAAAAATCCGTATTTCACAAGAAGTTCAGTTTATTCAACAAATTTTCTGCACGTTTCGCCTACCTTCCAATAAAATCTACTAAAAAATCAAATTGTAAATATAAATACCGAACTTCCTGTAAATTGTACGAATCTTTTCTGCGTGTATCTGAAAAATTTCGAATCTTTTTAAATTTAACAGCAAATACATTCTAACTTTCGAATTTTTTACTCAAGACACAAACAGGTACTTTTAAAATATTTAATAAATAAATTCGAGAAATGGTAAGAAATTTGATAAAATTTTGTTATAGTAACTGAAATGTGTATGAAAAATGTTTATACGCTAAATTTGACTGGTTGGTTATTGAGAGTATATTTATGTACGGCAAGTAGTTAATATAGCGTAAAATGACGTTATACATTCCCTTCAAATTTCTGGCAAATGCAAGTTCCATGTCAAGTCATTAAGCACACTAACTGTGTCCACTTCATGTAGTAGGGGTGAATATGAAGAAGAAAATAGAATTAACTTAAGGTAGTTTTCGTGCCAAAAATCAGATCACTGGAAAAGAAGAATTTTCTATGATTTTAAGGCCAAGGCTCAACGAGATCACGTAATCAAATTTCTGTAAAAGTTCGTGTAAGGTAACTTTTTGATTTTATAAAATGTCTTCCTGGAAATTTGGAAAATACAACAGAAAATGAATTTGATGTTTGGAAACAGGACATTTTTATGATTATGAATTATTATTATGAATTCAAAAATTTTTTGGACATCATGGAATTTACGCATTTTTTTCTCAGTTATCGAATGAGGTTTATTAGAAATCGATTCAATTTTTTCATAATAAAAAAATGGAAAATTTTATAAACAAATAGATATTTTTCCAATTTTCCACTAATTTTTTTCCATTTTTTTTTATTAAAATTTAAAATTTCATTCAAAAGTTGAAAAAAAAAGCGTAAATTTCATGATGTGCTTTTTTAACAAGCTTTTAAATTTCCACATTATGGATTTTCTGATAATATTTCTGATAATTTAACTTATCTCAAAGCTTGCAATTCAAAATGAAGTAGTCCAGTATGCAGCATCACGATTCGAAAAATTATTTAGAGTTCACTGTGAATAAAAAACCGGATAACAAATAAACCGGGAAACATAAAAAAATTTCCACACGAACCGACCGCAATTTAAAAAAATTTCTTATTAAAAAAGGATGCCAAATTGCTTATCAATGGCAGAACGCGAACAAAACCGGATAACAAATAAACCGGGAAACATAAAAAAAAAAAATTTTCCACACGAACCGACGGGAGTTTAAAAAAAAATTTTTATCTTGAGAGGTTCTTTTGCTCCTTGAAGAAGACTATTGTCCTATACCTAGTAAAGAAATTCGATATAAAAAAATGTTTGGTCAACAAAGCCACATGTCTTGAGTCGGTTTTTAAAACAGTTCAGATCATTCTGTGAGAGACTCCGGTAACAAAGTCTTCACGAAAAGCCTTTTTTTAATAAAAATTTTTTTTTAAATTGCCGTCGGTTCGTGGAAAATTTTTTTTTTTTTATGTTTCCCGGTTTATTTGTTATCCGGTTTTGTTCGCGTTCTGCCATTGCTGAGCAATTTGGTATCCTTTTTTAATAAAAATTTTTTTAAATTGCGGTCGGTTCGTGTGAAATTTTTTTTTTTTTTTTATGTTTCCCGGTTTATTTGTTATCCGGTTTTGTTCGCGTTCTGCCATTGATAAGCAATTTGGCATCCTTTTTTAATAAGAAATTTTTTTAAATTGCGGTCGGTTCGTGTGGAAATTTTTTTATGTTTCCCGGTTTATTTGTTATCCGGTTTTTTATTCACAGTGAACTCTAAATATTTTTTCGAATCGTGATGCTGCATACTGGACTACTTCATTTTGAGTTGCAAGCTTTGAGATAAGTTTTTGAATTCTATGATAATCCTTAATTTCATTATCTCCTATATTCTAATGTTTTACAGAAATTTTGAATTAATCTTTGAATTTATGGCACTGAAGAGGGCCCCCATATGTGGCCGAAACGTTTGCCTTGCTTTCTTTTTGAGTATTTTTATATGTAATAGTGAAAATTTTATTCGAAGGAAATAAAAAGAATCTGACCCTATGCCAAAATAACGAGAAATGAACAAAAAATTCTATGAATTATGGGTCAATATAATAGCAGACATGTTATCAAACATGTCACTTTAAAATTTCTGATAATATTGAGTCCATAGATCAACGAGATCACGTAATCAAATTTCTGTAAAAGTTCGTGTAAGATAACTTTTTGATTTTATAAAATGTCTTCCTGGAAATTTGGAAAATACAACAGAAAATGAATTTGATGTTTGGAAACAGGACATTTTTATGATTATGAATTATGAATTATTATTATGAATTCAAAAATTTTTTGGACATCATGGAATTTACGCATTTTTTTCTCAGTTATCGAATGAGGTGTATTAGAAATCGATTCAATTTTTTCATAATAAAAAAATGGAAAATTTTATAAACATATAGATATTTTTCCAATTTCCTACTATTTTTCTTTCATTTTTTTAATTAAAATTTTGATAAAATTATTCGACAGTTAAGAAAAAAGTGTCATGATGTGCTTTTTTAATAAGCTTTTAAATTTCCACATTATAGATTTTCGGATAATATTTCATGTAATTAAATTTTTTGTAAGTGATCTGTGAGACTAATTATTTTTAAATTGGTGTACTTCTATGATATTAAGGCCATGGATCAACGAGATCACGTGACCAAATTCCTGTCAATAAGTTCTCGAATTTTTTTCAAAATTTTTCTCATAAGAAGTTAACCGACGTGCTTTATTATCTTTTCTTATGTTTCCCAAATTTTCAGAAAGATACTTTGTAAATTTAAAAAGTTATCTTACATGAACAAATAAATATATAATTTAGTCACGTGGTCCGATTGATCCATGGCCTTAAGACTTAAAATAATATTATCAGTCGTGTCTTATGAAAGGAAAAGTATTATTTTTTATGAAAAAAAATTCACTCATGAAATATTTAAAAAAAATTTTTTGTAATAGAATTTTTAGGCACTATCTTTTTTTATCATTTTCTAAAAATGATTGGACCTTCATCATTCATGACTTTTTTTTCGGGGAAAATATTCTCTACAACTCTACTGTTTCCAATTTTAAAAGTAAAGTGTTTAGTGGCTGAAATCGTTGAGAGAATTTGTTAAGGGCATCTCATTGACGTTACTATACAACTTCCTGAATCCAAAACAGTAAAAACTCACTGATTCTCAATGAAAAACCACTGTTTCGAATGTTATAAGTCTTTCACATAGAAATAAGTAGAATTTACCTGAACCACTAGGGAAACTCACTGGTTAATCAGTGAAATATACTGATTAGCAGTAAAATTCGCTGGTCAATCAGTGAGTTTCCCTAGTGATATTAGTTAAATTTCACTGATTCTATGTGGAAGACTTGTAACATTCGAAACAGTGATTTTTCACTGTTTCAAATTTAGGGAGAATACTTTTCGTGCTTTCCATTCTTAAATTAATAACTCAAATGGATTTTCTATAGCATATAAACGTAACTCAATCTTTCTTTTACGTTTATATTCTAATATATTCATTTGGAAAATCCATTTGAGTTATTAATTTAAGAATGGGAAGCACGAAAAGTATAAAGAAGTATAAAAGTGAAAACAGTAGAGTTGTAGAGGATATTTTCCTTGAAAAAATAAGCCATGATTTATGAAAATCCAATCATTTTTAAAAAAATGGTAAGAAGCGATAGGAAAGAAAAATTTTATTACATAAAACATTATTAAAAGTATTATTATATTATTATTATATTATTATTATAGTATATTATAGTATTATAGTATAGTATTATAATAGTTGAAAGACGATCTTTACCGTCTTCTGTTGTATTTTATAAATTTACAGAGATATATTTTTAATCTTCCGAAAACCAGGTGGGGTCCCCGATGACCCTAGGCACTTGTTTTTCTAATGTAAAATTGTGTCAAAACTTTCACTCGATATACCGAGGATTGAACTAAAAATTTTGAGTTTTTTGGGAATTTTTTGACATTTTTTGTTTTTTTAACCAATTTTCATGATTTCTTTCTTATTTTGTTCCTTACAATGTGTAGCAACTTTTTTAATATGGAAAGCACTCTAGCTAAAAAAATAACTACAAACATTTTTTTCTTATACTCTGGGATATTTTATTTTTTAATTTTATTTTGTAACTTTTTTTCAGCCATTTTACCTTATTTACCACACCCTAAAAGTTGCTACACATTATAAGGGAAAAATAAAGAAAAGAATCATGACTACTGATTAAAAAACAAAAAAGTTATTTAATGTCAAAAAATGTCAAAAAATGCCCCAAAAATACAACAGAAAATGAATTTGAGGTTCGGAAAAAGGACATTTTTATGATCTTGTATACTGAGAAAAGGATTTTATTCAAAAATTTTTTGCACATCATAGAATTTACACATTTTTTCTCAGTTATCGAATTAGGTTTATTAGAAATCGATTCAATTTTTTCTTAATGAAAAAACAGAAAATTTTATAAACAAATAGATTTCTTTCCAATTTTTTTCATTTTTTTTTATTAAAATTAAAAAAAAATCATTTGACAGTTGAGAAAAAAGTGACATGATGTGCTTTTTTAATAAGCTTTTAAATTTCCACATTATGGATCACCCGGTATTCGGAGGGTTAAACTAAAAATTTTGAGCTGTTTGGGCATTTTTTGACTTTTGAAAACTTTTTGGTTTGTTAACCAATTTTCATGATTCTTTTTTATCTTTTCCTTAACGAGTATAGCAACTTTTTGGATATGTAAAGCACTCATTTCCTAAAAAAAATAACTAGCCAATTTTTCCAACAACATACCATTCTATTCTATAAACATTTTATTTTGTAAATTTTTTTCAGACATTTTACCTTATTTTTCACATCCAGAAGGTTGCTACACATTGTAGGGAACAAAACATGAAAAGAATCATGACAATTGGTTAAAAACAAAGAAGTTATTCAAAGTCAAAAAATGTCCAAAAAATGCCCAAAAAGCTCAAAATTTTTAGTTTAAAAATACATAAAGGTGCTGGAATGTTTAAAATACCCCCCTATAACCTTCTAAATAAAGATACTAAACATAAAAAAATTATATGGAAGGTCTAAACTCTAAAAATAAAAATATTAAATGTGGCGGATCCCCTTAAATTAAAAAATAAGTATACATTTAAAAAAATCGAAATCATGAAAATGATAGATTGGATACTGGGAATTTTATTTTACGTTTGGATAAAATGTATGATATGTTATCAGATTGAGTAGTGGGTACAGGCTGCTGGGAAAGTATATTGGTTTTCTGGTTTGCGATCGATTACGTGCCATCTAGTCGAAAAGACGTTTACGCGCATCCACCCGCCAAAGGAGTGGTTCTATCCCTTATTTATTACATTTCATCCTGTGAGAGGATTCTAGGAAGAAGGAGAGCAAATGAGATGAGTCGGGGCGCGGTAGGCGCTTTGAAAACATCAACAATCCTACAGACAAGTTACCGGTGATAACTTTTCCAAACTTTTCACTTCGCTTTTCCAAGGACTTCATTTTTTCATCAAATCGCCAACTCACCTTTATTAACCATTCAAAACTCGCGTTCCTTTTCTCCTTAAACAATATTAGAGTACTGTGCTTAATTTCTTTTCAATTCGATCCCAAAATTTCTTAAATACGCTTCTTTAATTCTGTAATTTTCTTACGTTTGAAAAAATTCAGGTTCAGATTCCTGAATTGTGGATAAAATGTTCAGAATGCGAGCCTTCGAGGGTTAAGGCCATGGACCAACATGGTCACATGACTAGATTTCTACTTTATCGACATTTCAGTATGTGTAACCGCATTTTTATAAAAAATAAGATAGGTAACTGAAAATTTGTAGAATTAAATAAAATTTACTAAAATAGGTCTGTCTGGTCATGAATGTTTATGATTATAAAAAAAAATTTCCTTAATATAATATGAGTTTATAATTATACATATTTATGAACAGACAGACTTGTCTTAATGTCTTTCATTTACTCTCACGAATATTCAACTTGTCATCTCATTTTCTACAAAAATGGCGTTACACAAATTTAAAATACTGGTAAGGTAGAAATCTAATCATGTGATCCGGTTGATCCATAACCTTAAGGCCATTTATGATTGAACTGATCCCTACCTTAACGACACATTTTTTCGTTCGTAGCATTTATAAATTAATTGAGATATCCAGTTTAAACTTTGAGTAATTGGGTAAAAAGCAGTAAGGAACGTTTATCTACTCCTAAATATTTATAATTATAAAAAAAAGAATTTTATTCTTATAATTATAAAAATTTTGGATCAAATAAACGTTTTTTACTGCTTTTTACTTAATTACTCAAAGTATTTTACTCGATATCTCAATTGATGTAGAAATGCGAAAGGCAAAAAAAATGTCGGTAAGGTAGATATCGAATAAGTAAGACATGACCTTAAGACCATAGGACACCCATTTTTTTACAAAAATGGGGTTACATAAATTGGAAATGCTGGTAAGGTAGGAATCTAGTCACGTGATCTGCTTGGTCTATGGCCTTAAGGCCATGTATGACGTAGACGATACCTACCTTACCGACATTTTTTTTTCGTCATTCGCATTTCCACATTAATTGATATATCGAGTTGAAACTTTAAGTAATTGAATAAAAAGCACTCAGAAACGTTTATCTACTTCTAAATATTTATTTGAATAATTATGTAATAAAACAGACAAGAGCGTTTATCTGGCCAAAAATTTGTATAATTATAAACAAATTTATTTTTGAATACATTTTTTTTACAACTATAAAAAATTTAGCATCAGATAAACGTTCTTTACTGCTTTTTATTTAAAGTAGTTCATCCAGGAAAATTAGACCTTTGGCAAGAATAGATAATTTTGCTTTCAAGAATAGCAATATTAATATTAAGGGGATATGTTTGAATGAGAAAAAATGATTTCCCATGAAAAAAATTAGAAATGCAGAAAAATAACGTATTCAAAAAATTGTTATTTTGCCGAACTTTTTTCCTTATCGCTTCATACCAAATTTTACAAAATGATGCGATTTTAAAAAATTACTCATCATTTTTTCAGAAAAAAGATTCTCTACAACTTAACCGTTTCCAATTTTTGGAAATAAATTCTCTAATGGCTGAAACTATTAAAAATCAATTTTCAAAAACAAAATTTTTATAAACAAGTTGCTGAATTTGGTAATAATTTATTCATTTTAGAAAATTGGAAACGGTTAAATTGTAGAGAATCTTTTTCCTGAAAAAATGATCCGTAATTTATTAGAATCACATAATTTTTTTAAATTTCATATGAAGCGATATGAAAAAAAGTTCGAGTAAAAATAAAATTTGTTAAATGCATTATTTTTTGATGTTTCAAATTTTTTTCTTGGAAAATAATCTCTTCTTTTTTTAATGTATTCCATAAAAAAGAGTAATTAATTAAAAATACTTGCATTATGAGTTTGCTGCACGGAGAAAAATATTTGTCTAAAATTACCAAACTATTTGGAAATGCATGATAAAATTCTAAAGCGACTTACTTTTTTCTAATAATTCACATTTATTACGATTTCTATTGTGGAATAAACTAAATTACCGATAAAAAATCGCATCTAGATTGTAAAATTTTCTAATAATTCAATTTATTTTACCATCTAGATGGGAATTCTGATAATAGCACTTGAGAACAAGAGGTGTTTGGATTTAATTTAAGCCTTTATGTGATAATGTAACGAGTTTTTAAGTCTTATAAACAAACATTGTAATTCTGTGATGTCTATCTTTTTAAATTTTCGCTTGAAAAATTGTAAGCCTCACAAAAGAAGAAAATTATAGGTTTTTTTAAGGCGTAACTTCCGGTCATAAAACCGCACGCGATATAGAAATCGATTAAGAAGAAAAGAATTCACTTTCACACCATTTTACCTTTGAAAGGAAATTATCTTTAAACGAAAACTATTCATGCTAAAATTTCTTTCAATAATTGCAGTTTTGAAAAGATCCAATTTCGGTAAAAATCTTAAAGATGATCAAGATTCAATTGAAAAGTAATTTTATGTTCTTAGATACATAAAAATCGAGCCATTTATTCAAAGAAAATTAAAAATTATATAAATTTTGAGCAAACAAACATTTTTTTGTTTAAATTAGGAAATTATTTATTAATAGAGGGTTGCCACTTTTTTTGGAAACCTGGAACACAGGAAAAAGGTAAAAGTCAGGAAAATGTCAGGGATTAATTTTAATATCTCCTAAAGTATAAAGTTAGTAAAATTATATTGGTTGAATTTTTTATTGTTCAAAACTACCGCTGGAAATTTCACAAAAATATTCGATATGTGTCGAAAAGAATAAAATATATCGATCTCGTATTATATAAAACAAAATTGATTGTTATGTGCATTACCAAAAAAAATTGGTTTAACCTTTTTACTTATTTCAAATAAAGAGTTATAAATTATTTATTGTTCTGTATTATAAACCCTTGTGGGAGAAAATAATTGGACCTGATTGGGACCGATTGGGCCTATTTCAAAAACTCATTGAAACCGACTTATAAATAGGATTCAAAATTGTTTTGCCTGATTATATTCGATTGAATAAATCAGATTCAATGATTTTTATTAATAGGGCCAATCGGTCCCAATCAGGTCCAATTATTTTCTTCTACAAGGAAAGTTTCAAATTGACATTATGACTTTATGACCATGGATCAATCGGAGCACGTGACTAAATTATACATTTATTCGTTCATGTAAGATAACTTTTTTAATTCACAAAGTATCTTCCTGAAAATTCGGGAAACGTAAAAAAACAATAAAGCACGTTTTTTTTTTACTTTTTGGTAAAAAGTTTTGAAAAAAATTCGAAAACTTATCGACAATTTATTACAGTTAACTGTAAAATTTATTGCGAAATGTTCAGTCAAACGAAGTTGACAGACGTTCTTTGCCGTTTTCTGTTATATTTTCCAAATAAGTAGTCGTAGTCCCAAAAATCAGGTAATTGGAAAAAAAAGTTTTTCTATAAAAATTAAGACTTGAAATTATATTATCAGTTTTGTCTTATGAAGGAAAAAATAATATTTTAATTTGAAAAAAATTCTTCTTTTTCCAATTTCAAATGTAAAGTTTTCAGTGGATGAAATACTTGAAAATCCTTTTTTGAAAAGGAACATTTTTTTAAATAACCATATTTTAAGCCTTTTTGCTTATTTTCAAAATTGAAAACAGTAGAGTTGTAGAGAATATTTTCTCCAAAAACATGTCATGCTCTCTAGATCTAAATCAGTCAAAATCTAATGATTATCAGTGAAAATTGACCGATTCAAGCGGCTAAAAAAAGTTTACCGTTAATCAGTCAAATTTTAGTGATTACTCCAGTAAAAAATAACTGATTAAACAGCGGAAAATATTGTTTTCACTGATTTAACAGTGACAAATATTGTTTTTTACTGATGAATCAGTGAAAATTTGATTCATTCAGATTCAGAGAGTAATTTATTGAAATCCAATCATTTTTAAACAACTATCTTAAGATGATTATAATTTAGTTTCAAAATAAAAATAAATGTACTTCATAAATATTGAAAATTCAATTAACCATTCATTTATATAGAATGTCATAAAAAAATATGGAAAAATAAAAATCCTAGAACTGTTTCCAATTTTAAAAGTAAAGTTTATTTTAAAAAAAAAAACATTTTTTTAAATAACCATATTTAAAGATTTTTTGCTTATTTTCAAAATTGAAAACAATAGAGTTGTAAAGAAAATTTTCTCCAAACAAATAAATCATGCTTTCTAAATCTGAATCAGTAAAAATCCACTGATTATCAGTGAAAATTGGCCGATTCAAATAGCTAAGATGAGTTTACCGTGATTCAGTCAAATTTCACTGATTACTTCAGTGAAAAATAACTGATTAAACAGCAGAAAATATTTTTTTCACTGATGAATCAGTGAAAATTAACTGATTTAACCGTGAAAAATATTGCCTCGACTGATGAATCAGTGAAAAAGCAAATCACGGATTCAATCAGTGAAAATTTGACTGATTTCAACATCTTAAGTTTATTATAATTTAGTTTCTAAATAAAAATAAATATACTTCATAAATGTTAAAATTTTATAAACCATTCATTTATATGGAATGTCCTAAAGAAAGTCGCAAAAATAGTGGCAACCCTACGATAATTACTATACATAGTTGAAATTTTTCGATTCAAGAACTGTATATCTTACCTCGTAAGATTTTTTTATTTGGCGTATGGTAAACATGTTTGTGTAAACTAACTTCGTCAAATCCAATTTTCTAGAAGGCAATTTTGGTTTTTTGTGGTACCTATTGGCATCGCAGTAAGGAGGAAGCATTTTTGCTGTCAATGGAACATTATAAATAAGTAAGAAATCAATATGTCGTAATATGAGACTGAAAATCCGTAGGCGAGAGTAATAAGGAGGCATGGTCATAAATTTTCAAAAAAGGAAAAATAAATATTATAAAAAGCACAAAAAAACTCTTAATTATTTCTCAACTTATAATTATTTAAATCTGAAAAGTATTTTGTATTGTATAGAAATAAAAATTTGTTTAACCTATGATAATTGTCCTTCACTGAAAAATATAATGTCTTTTTGGGTAAGTCAGAATTTTTTCAAACGTCCTAGGATATATTTTTAAACTTTTATTTGAATTAAAAATTAATTATATTGCAATAATTATAATAAGCAATTAAATCAAGAGTGGATCTCGCTGAACTTGAATTGATATGAACTGGATTTGTCATCTCATTTGTCAACTACTTACCTTCATCTCCTTTCATTGTTTTTAAAAATATGATATACCTATATGAATTATATAAATAAATTCTATTGAAATGAAAATTAGCATTCAATCCTGAAATCTGTTTCCGAAACAATACGTAAAGCGTTTTGAATCTCGTTCGATGTAAGTCAGTTAAAAATTAATCCGACTTATTCGGATTTATTCCGGTTCAATCAGAGGCATCAATCCGAATGAATCCTAAGCATGTTATCAATCCTAGTTCGGATTCAGCTAAACCGGATCTTCAATTCGAATCATTTAGACCTCGGATTCATCCGGATTCATTCGGATTGAGAACTTGATTCTGATTTATTCGGATTGAAGTTCCGGATTGTACTGGAATGAATCTGATTAAGTCAGATTAGTTCAGAAACAGATTTCGGAATGTTTTGGAATGGCCGGATCCGTTCGGATTGAATTTCTTTCCGAAACCAGCCAAAACTTATGCCAGGGTAACGAAAAATAAGGTTCTTACAATTTAAATTCCTATGAACAATAGTTTGCAATATTAATTACAAATGAAAGGAATAATAAGGAATTCTAATCATTTGATGAAATAAAGAAATGAAAAATGATGAATTTTAATTATTTCACCCAAGTTAAGCTTTAAAATTCTGAATAAATAGAAAAATTCATCGTCGTCGGCCATGTTTAAATTAATTCAAAAAATTCTTCTGATTACAAACAGTTTTTAAGCCTTTTCTCTTATACAATTTTGGTTCTTCAAATTCGTCGTAATTATCACCATTTTGCTTTTTTAACTACTCTTTTAATTATGGTTACCATGTTTTTGTTGCAATATTTTTTTAATTCAAAGGAATACTGTCTCTGGCGCTTAAGGGTCTCTAGTCGGATGAAACTCAATTCCTATTGGTTTAGACAACTTTAAGCGGGAAGAGAGGGGGTGAAATAGCGAACTGAGAATCATGGGTGACTTCGCCGTTATGTCGAAATTATATTTCTAAACGGCTTGTTTTCACAATTATCAGACATAATTTCAATTTAGATGTTCCTTCTTCTACACAAGTTGTGACTGTTTCCATTTAAAATCATTTTTAATATCGTCCCTTCGGTGGTAGAGACTCTTCATACTTCCGTTCGCAAGTAGAAAAATGAGGTGTCATGCTCGTACGTTGTGACAGTTATTCTCAATTTTCTGTTTTACTTTTGAGAGAATTTCCAGTGATGTGTTAATAATTGCAAGAAGAATTTTCAAATAACGGTGTAGAAAGGGTGTCGCTAAGCCCTGGAATAAAGTGAAAGTGAGCCTTGATTTCAGATCCTAACCTCAAAATTAATCTATTTGAGATATTTGATGTGTGACAGCTGTGAAAAAAATACCCGGTTGTTTGTTTCTCGATTCTAATCTGTAATCTAAATTTTATTTATCTGCAATCATTATCGTTTTATCTTTTAAAAATCATTACCTTTTTCATAGAGTCTTAATTCGTCCATTATGCTTCCCAGACAAAATTTAAGAGAAAGTGCTAAAGAAAGTGTCGGAAAGTACAGTATGTGAGGAGATTTTAATGAAATTTGTTAGTTTTGTGGTGGAAAAGAAATTCATATGTTGCTGAATGTAAGCCATGATTAATTATTTGAAACCTCAATTTGAAATATTTGTCACCCATAAATTGTCGCTTTGCCAGAATTCTTGGTTGTTATTTCAAGCTAAGATATTCAGTACGAATTTTCACCGAATTTCCCGAAAGAAATGTTTCAAGGGTTTTGGTGAATATTTCAAATTATTTAATCCTTTTAAAAAATTTGAATACAATGATCTAATGCATCAAATTATTTATAAATTTTCTTTTTACTTTTACATTGTTTCTATTTAAATATTATTTACTATTATTTGATTTAAATAATTTCGAAATAATTTATTTTTAATAGCAATACCATAAGTCGATTAATTTCCAAATCTGAGCTTTTTCATTTTTATTTATTCGAGTTTTATATCTAACACTTCAAATATTTATTACTGACAATTTTCTATTCCTGAAATTATATTTCAAAATTCCTGAACATAAAGGAAAAATTAGATTAATAAATAGCAATCGTACATGTTTTAATATTCAAAAAAATTTCAATATAAATATTCGCTGACGCCTCTTTATACGACCAATGTTGCAAGAATGGGAGTGATCATGTCTAATGAATATTTATAATCGTTGATTGAAGGTCTTAGCTATCACTTGACTTCTTGTTTGCGAAATAAATTTTCTAGAACATAAAAAAATTTAACTCTTTCAACTTAATTAATTCTTTTCATAAAATTTGAACTGTTTTTTACTTTGCCAAAATAATCAAATTAATTAAAGAATAAAAGGAATTTGATCACTTCGAAGAAATATTGTTTCACAGTCTAAACTAATTAGGTATTTAAAATTTTTAGAGAAATCAATATTTTTCCTTTGATAAATTCGTAATGTTTCAATTCATAGCTGTTGAATTTCACCTCGTTTAAATAGTTCTACATATTTTAATTTAATGTAATTGTGGAAGTTTAACAAAAATTTTCTTTTTTAGTTGCTTCGTTCCTTCCTAAGCTATTCTCCACAACTTAATTTCTACCATTGGCAGGTGTCACTTTTGCTTCCGTTAAAAATAGGATTACAAGGAACCATGGAATTTCTTAATGAAGTCGGCAATCAAGTAAGATATGAAGGTATAAATTCGAAAAAATCCTGGTCAGAACTAGGTGGAGTAGTCAGTGATCTTCGACGACGACTTTCTGGTATGCTCTCTGGTTCTGTACCTGGATCGATTTCTTTCCGATCCTTACCAGATGGAAGGTAATTCAAAGAACAAAAAATAAAGATGTTTAAAAATAAAACTCTACGAAGGCAAGAATTTAAAATGAATTTTGGTTTTTCAGGACAAGAATTTATTTTCTTAGTACATCAAGCAGCGGCTGTGAAACGACTTTATTATACGTAGACATCGGTCACTCGGACCACGCTAACGGTTACAAATTGCACTGGCAGCCAGTCATAGAAGCAAATTTTCAAATGTATATTATTTTGATTTTCCACTTAGTTAACTAATAGCTCTTTGATGTTTAAAAGCATGTAAATATTTTAGCGTTGCCAACTCGAATCGTCTTTCAAAAGAGGAGCAGTTGCTCTGGGAGAGAAAGAGATTAGTTACATTTGGAATTACAAGTTATGAAATGCACGCTGAAAGTGGAAAACTAGTCTTTCCAGCAGCGAGTAGTCTTTATCAATGTGTGGATACGGGTTTCGTAGTAAGTATAGTTTTCTGAATGATAAAATCCTTCCATAATGAAAGGAAAAAGTTCGAGAAAAAAGGTACTAAGTAAAAAGTGAATATTACTCATATTTTAGCCCGGTCCTTTGTTTCCATCAGAGATCCGAATGTCCACTCCTGGTGCTAAATTATGCCCACAAATCTGCCCCTGGAACAGTGCCTTGGTGGTTCATACGTGCGCGGGAGATTTGCATTTATCTCATTGCATCACAGGATCTTCCGTTAGATTAACTCACGCCAGAAAAGGTGGCAGAAGCTTGGCCGACGATCCTCTTACAGCAGGAACTCCATCCTATGTAATGCAAGAAGAATTTTTAAGGTGTTCAATTGTTTCAAATTGAATTTTAATCTTGAATAGAATTTTTTGTTTCGGTTTATTATTGAAATAAATCTTAATTTCAGAAATACAATTAATAAAAAATTTTCACAGATACATTGGTTATTGGTGGCAGCCGAAATCAGAGGACGGAATTTATAGGATACTTTATGAGGAGGTGGACGAAAGTGACGTAAAAATATTTCGTCAGCCTTCAATGACGACCAGTTCAGAGGAAATGGACGAATTCAGATTTCCTCGGGCAGGCACAAATAATGCGAGGAGTAACTTGAAGATGGTGCAATTTAAACTAACAGACACTTTGCAAATCGTAGATATTCAGTCTCTCGAATTACAATTTCCTCTACATATAATGTTCCATTGGATGGAGTACATGGTTAGAGCAGGTTGGATGCCTGACGGTCGACAGTAAGTAAACTTATAATTTTAATAAAAAATTGAATGCAGCATTCATCTTTTTCAGTCAAGTATAATATATATATATATATATGAATATACATATCTACAATTTCATCAACAGTATTTGGGTGCAACTCTTAGATAGAAAACAGCAGAGACTTGAGCTGGTCTTGCTATCATTAGACAATTTTTGCGAGCCTCCACCGAACGTATACAATTCAGAAAACCACGTCGCACCTTCTTCTTCAAGTGTTCAAGTTATTTACTCTGAACACAACTCTGCCTGGGTCAATGTAAATGATTTACTTTATTTTCTGCCCTCCGACGACCCTACAGAAGTAAAATTTATCTGGGGAAGCGAAGAAACAAACTTCAGGCATTTGTATCTCGTCACCTCTAGAATTGCAGGTAATTTTAAATAAATTGAATAAGTACTACAATAGATAAATTTTCACTCGATAATTGAATCATTTATTGAATTGCAGGATCTAGTAATGGAGTGGAAGAGCCTCTGGACAAGATGGACAATGTTTTCTCCGAGCCAAGAATAATATCAAAGATAGCTTTGACTCAAGGAGATTGGCAAGTACTGCAGAGAAATTTGTGGGTGGATGAAAAAAATTCTATGGTCTATTTTCTGGGCTTACGTGAAGGACCTTTGGAACAACACATTTACGCAGTTTCTCTCAATCGACCGCTAGAAATTAGACTTCTTACACGACCAGGATATAGTTATAACAGTGTATCTTTCAACAAAGACTGCTCAATGCTCGTGACTGTTTATAGTTCTATCAAAACTTTACCTGCTTCCCAAGTACGTATTTTAAATTAAATCTCAAAATTAAGAATTAAGTAAAAAATGTATCCACAATTGGTTTATCATTAATTTACGAATCTATTTTTAATCAATTTTATGAATTGCTTTTCAGGTATTCAAAGTATCACAATCTGACTGGACTGTAGAAAGTATTGTTTTAACTCCAGTTGGATATATGCTGGAGCCATCAATGCTAGAATCTGAGCTTCTCGTTCCAGAAATATTTACGCACAAAATTTCGTCTGGAGATACACTCTATGCAATGATTTTCAAGCCGCACAACTTCCAACCTGGAATTAAATATCCTACTGTGATGAACGTCTACGCTGGTCCAGAAATTCAGCTGGTTTCGAACACGTTCAAGGTTCGTACGAAAAGTTAAATTGTCTATAAAACTCAAATTGACTTGAAATTCTAAATAATTGTTTATTCTTTTTTACAGGGAATGAAGCATTTGAGAATGCATATGCTGGCCGCTCAAGGTTACTGCGTCGTAATGGTGGACTCCCGTGGTTCGCAAAATCGAGGTTTTGCATTTGAAAGTTATCTCCGACGAAGAATGGGAACTGTGGAGTTGAAAGATCAGGTCGAGATGCTCAAGTGGTTGGCAGAAACAACTGGCTACATTGATATGAATCGAGTAGCTATTCATGGATGGTCTTACGGTGGTTATATGAGTCTCATGGGCTTAATTCAATACTCCGACATATTCAAAGTATAAAATTTTTTTTTATCATGATAAATAAATTTGCAATAAATAATCTTTAATTATCTGTTTTCAGCTCGCAATCGCTGGAGCTCCCGTCACTTCCTGGCACCTTTACGACACAGGGTACACAGAAAGATATATGGATTTGCCCCAGGATAATCAAGAAGGCTATGCAAATGGTTCAGTTTTAACTCATGTGAATAAGTTCCCTGACGAAGAGAACCGGTTGCTAATAATTCACGGAATGATGGATGAAAACGTCCACTTTTATCATACGAGTCAATTAATAAATGCATTGGTTAAGACTGGTAAACCCTACCAACTTCAAATTTATCCTGACGAGAGGCATAGCCTGAGGAATTTAGATGCAAACAAACATTATGAGACGACATTTTTATCATTTCTTCAGAATCATTTGTAAATGTGCTACATTTTTTCTTCCAATATGACTGTGAAGAATCGGAACGTTAACATTTTATGAAAACTTGCAAGAGATTCATTCAATTTTATATGTACATAGGAATAACAAAAATCATTTATATTTTTATTGCGTTATCGCGACATCACTACGTCCTTAGTCTTAATTCACTGGTAACACGACGATTTTAACAACAGTATTAAGAATGATGTTTTTGTTTGATAAGTCGAGTGCAATGTTAAAATCAAATTCAGATTTTTGCAGGTGAATTAAAGTTGTATAGAGAAATTAATATTTCCATAGCAAAGCTATGCTTTTCATGAATTTTTGCAAAGATAAAATCTTTTCAATGTCAAAAACTAATTTTGTTAAATAGAATTTCCGCATTTGACGTGACTTATTATTTTTTAGGAGAACTGATATTAGAAACTCTTGTGCACCGAAATCCGAAGTACTTTTTACGTATTTACTAGTAATTATGCTCCGTTGTAGAGACTTAAGAATTAAGGTTATGAGTAAAAAGTCCTATTAATTTAAAAAAAGAAATTGACAATACTCGCAATTGATTGTACAATACATTTTTACGTAAACTAATCATCGTGAGGACACTGAGATCAACACTTAATGGTACTTATTTCGAATTTGCCGAAACTGCGAACGAAAGCTCATCTACCCAATCTGTTTTTTCGAGCTGTTTTGTGTACAGAACTTGTGAGCGGCAAATAATTTGTCTTTTAATCTATAATGATAGCAACAACTTATTCATACAAGAATAATTGTGAGATACTAACTAATATTCGTCGGACGTCTATGATTTATCAATAAATGAATTTACTATTTTAATAACTAGTATTCTTCTTTAATACAATAACAAATTTGGAAATAATTATTACTTTTTAAATAACAATAATTTTATTTTTAATGTCTAATACAGATTAATATTTTTCCCACATTCCAGTTCTGGTCTTTCGGTTTAAGAACTTGTATAACCATCTAATACGTTTTTGAATTTCTTTCCATTTTGTGGGCCTAAGACGTGGAAAAATGCCTCTCTTTAGCATATTTGTTTTACGAAGAAGTACTTGGTATTCGTTGCCTCTCACCCCTCTCAGCCATGCTGGTATGTTATAGAGAATTTTTGTTGGGTGTAGATTATCATTTCCTAGGATGTCTATGTAGTCATTCTGGCCAAAAAACGCTCTTTTTTCGGCCCAGGGATTTGCTGGTCGATAAAATGGAATTTGAATGACTCTTTTATCACTTTTGCGAGATAAAAGGCCTGTCTGGTCAATTTTCTCCTTGTAGCCATAGCGTTTAATAATAGGGCCATTTTTAATTTTGTCCGCATGGTATCTATAACGCACGGTAGTTACCTGCGGTATCCATGATCGCATAGTTGTGAAGAGGTTTTGTACAATGTTGGACATTCTGAAAAAAAATTGTAAACTTTTTTAAATTAAAGTTTTTTGGGTCACTTGTGATTTTGGGAAAATATGCTTAAGTAATGTATCTTTATTTCAATTTTTTAAAGTCAAGATACTAGAATATTTCAATTTTTAATTGTTATAGCGAAATAATCAAAGCGTATTTTGAAACAAAGTATTATTTGAGTTTGTCTATGTTCTGATGCTTCCGGTGAATGCTATCTTAATTAATAATTTTATTTTTCTCTAAAATTTAGACACGAAGGCATGAGATTGAAAAATAATTAATAAAATGAAAATAAAAACACATAGAGAAACTTTAAGGGCTTTAAGGTAAGAAAATAAATAAGTTATATGCAGGATGTTATAGGTTAAGTCGTTAGTGTATTAATTAAATTGAGATGGGAATGTTTATTCATGGCAAATTTGTATTTAAAACATCAAATTGGCTCAATATTCTCGAACTATAAGTTATTTATTACGTTATAACAAGAGAAAAATATTTATCAAGACGTTGATAACAATATAACCTATAAAGAAGGAATTTATTTTTGATATGACAGAAAAATTATTATGCGAGACTAACCTGAAGTAGAACTAAAAACTGTTGTTCACATACTCTTGACATACAATGTTAGGGGTTTTAACCGACCTATTAAGTATAGTTTTAAAAGAAATCTTAATTTCATTAATCGTTTAAGCACTGTTAAGAGAAATAGAGCTATGGAGGGATAGGGCTGCTATGGAGAGAGGAATGGATATTATATCTATATGCATATGTATGATATGCACATCTACCACATGTATAAAGTGTATTCGTGTGTTTGTATGTTTCGCTGTGTGCCTAACCTAACTTTTCTCAGAATGGCGCTGCGATCACTGAATTTTGGGGTGAAAACTGAAAATTACAATTTCTGCGTGATGCCGAGATGCCGTGTGAAGAAAACACGAAGTACATCATATTAATTACCAGTAATTACTTCGAGTTTCTTGGAGGAGGAAAATTTAGAAATATATTTGAATTCATGTATGAAATAATTGCTAATTATTAATGTCCTTATAATTCCTACATATTCTCTACAATAATTTTACATATTTGGCAACAGACTTTCCAAAGTTATGAATAGAGCTGGGTAAAATATTTCAATTTTGTATCTGTATATACTAACGCTTTAATTTCTCTGAATATCACAGTATTTTACATTTTTTTTCTTTTTTTGAGAAAAGAAAACTTGATTCAAGTAACTCTGTAAAAATAAAAACTTATTTTAAGCTTTGAAATATCGAATGATTTTAAGACATAACAAAAACAAGACTCGTAGAAAAGGGCAGAATTAGCTTCTATATATATACAGCTGATTTTGAGACAAAATCTTTAATAAGATATGATAAATTTAAGGTTTTTCTTTACTTTGTGAAGTCTAAACAACTGGTGTGACAGAAAATATTAACTCTATTTTGATCATTTTCGGCAAAATTAATTAAATTATATCATGTAATTCTATTGAAATTCAGAATTGAAATAAAATAAATTTATAATAATGTAAGAAATCTGGAAAATTTCTCACAATTTTCTAAATGAAAACGAAGTTTTTCGAATAATACCGAAGTCAATCGATGCTTTGGAAGTGAAGCTCATTACTATTTCAGCAAGTCATTGTTACTTCAGTATTGTGAGGACACGAACGTAAATATTATAACTCAATTTATTTTGTAGACCCTCAAGTTCATCGAAATAAACATGAAGACTTCATTAGTTGGTACAATTTTGATTTTTGTGTCGGTTTTTGGGCAAAATTTCCCACTAAAAAAGGGTAAAATATTTAGCAATTATTAATTTTTACTTCTGTGAAAATGTTTGATTTTTACTTCTGTGAAAATGTTTGTAATTCTATTTTTTATATTTCATGAGCATAAAACACGTTTTTCCTATTTAATATTATTTTCCATTTTATTTTATTCTATAAATAATTTATTTTTTAGTCCATTAAAATTAATTCATTTTAATTGAGAATTTTATTTGAATATTCATTTACTTTTTATCAAAAATAAAAGCGAATTAGGTATATTGAGAGGAATATTTATATTTTCAATTACCGATCAAAATTTTAAAAAACTATTATCAGTATCAAAACTAAATATTTTCAGTAATGTCACCTCTAAAAGATAAAATGTATATTTAATATTAGTATTCACTATAACAAAGAGAGGGTGTGATCTCTATCTGTTTACATAAATTTATGATTATTTGTATCTTTTCTTGTTCAGTTACAAGAATAATTTAACGCTTAAGGTTTATCCAATTTTCTGTTTTGATGTCATAACTTATGAATCTTTTCTATTTATCATCTTATTTATTATAATATTTTATCATTTCTATGAGAATAGTTTTCTAACTTTCCATTTGAATTTCTCTATATTTAATAATTATAGCTTGATAATTAATTTTCAATAATTGACATTCATTAAAACAAAAAGTCTTTGTTGACATGAGAAAAAAACATGGTTGCACAAATACAAAAAAATATTCCGTTTGCTTAATATAGGGATAACATTTTTTTAGATAACTTTCATTTTTAATATGATTTTTGTCCTTCTCGGGACTTACCAAAATTTGTAATGTTTCTTATCTTTCAGCAAATTCATTTTCTAAACAACTTCTGCCATGCAAAGAAGATTCTGAATGCCAACGACAATTTGGACCAAACGCCTCGTGCAATGAAAATACTTGCCGGTGCTCTAGAGGTGGAGTTATGATAGAGTGTCCCGTGAACATTGCTGAAGTTGTATCAAACGCACAAGCGAGAAGTTTTAATGGTAGTGTAAAATCCTTTATTCTTTTTCTATAATAATTATCATTAACTTACTTTTCTTAATGTTTTTATTACAGTACCGGTCAGAATTGTCCGGCCACCTGTTTTTCGATAATTGCTTAAATTATCCTAATTTGAATTATATAAGTGAAAAACTTTGTTCTCTTGATTAAATTTAAAGCTATCAAAATTCTATATAAAATGAGCCCAGCATGAATTCGTTTTGTTAAATTTTAAAGAAGTTATTGCAGAAATAGTCATGATATCAATGCTTTCTTAAATTTTAAATAACTTTCGAAGTAATCAACATTTTTAAATGTTTTTGGGCTCATTTTAGAGCTAAGATTCTACAGAATCGCATTAAATTATCATTATAAATCTATAGATTTTTCCTTGCATGATGCAAGGAGTTAAAATTGTAACAAAAAAGTAGGGAAATTTCGAAAACATTTCATCTGTAGGTAAATCATAATAAAGATCATATGAATATATATTTTAAGGGGATTCGATACAAAATTCATGATCATATGTTTTATATATCTTATAAAAATGTTTTTCTAACCAAAAGCAATATTGGAATTTTTCCAACTTGTTGATTACTTTGAAAGTTATTTAAAATTTAAGAAAGCATTGGAATCGTGACTATTTCTGCAATAACTTCTTCTAAATTTAACAAAACGAATTCATGCTGGGCTCATTTTATGAAGAATTTTGATAGCTTTAAATTTAATTAAGAGAACAAATTTGTTCACTTACATAATTCAAATTAGGATAATTTAAGCAATTATCGAAAAATAGGTGCCCGGACAATTCTGACCGGTACTGTATATAACGATATACGTAACTCTACTTTTATTCTATTATTTATTCTCAAATAGCTACAGGAAATTAACAAGATATCTTACGAGGTGAAAATTCCAATATTCAATATGTCTATAGAAAAATTGTGTGATATTAAAATGTCCCATGTCGGATATACTGTGAATATTAAAAATTTAAGAAAATCTCACGTAGGACATTTTTATGTCCTAAAATCGTCTTATAAAAATTTCGGAATATCCTTAGGATATACCAAGGATATCGATATTTCCGCCTTGAAGGATATCACGTTGGTTTTTTATAAATATCCCCAAAATATCCAAGGACATAAACGAGATACCCCGCGAAATCCCATTGCTATGGGACAAATAAAAACGATGTCCAACTCAAAATATTCAAATAAGAATTTGAAAGAATATTATATATTTTAATGCTTTCTTCTACAGATGCAGAACCCTTCATAGGCAAACCATGTGAAACTGATCAAGATTGCCCTTTTATCTATGCGAAATGCGATCAAGGAACAAAGAAATGTGATTGCATAGACGACTACACTGGAAATCAGGACAATACATTTTGTCTAAAATGTAAGCAAAAATTATTTTAATTCATCTTTTTAAGAAAATCATTTCAATAAAGAATATAGAAACAAACTGAAAATTGATTATAATTTTGATTAAATTAATTTTTTCTAGATGCTCGACGTTTGGGCGATCATTGTATAGACGATGCACAATGTTTGTATAAATTTGGCAATTCGACGTGTACGTCTAAAAAACAGTGTGACTGTAAAGAAAATTATCACGAAGCTCTGACTCAATGCTGGAAGGACGTTGGTAATAATTTTTGTGTATTTTTAATTCGAAATTTTAAAAAAAGTGACTCTCATACTTAAGGTTCACGAAAATTAGACCTCAGGCAAAAATAGATAATTTTGCTTTCAGGAATAGCAATATTATTATTGAAGGGCTAATTTGAAAGAGGAAAGATTATTTTTTATGAAAAAAATTTGAAACACAAAAAAATAATGTTATTAATAAATTTTATTTTTGCCCAAACTTATTTTCTTATCGCTTCGAGCCAAATTTTTAAAAATAATGCGATTCTAATAAATCACGGTTCATTTTTTTAGAAAAAAGATTCTCTACAACTTGACCGTTTCCTATTTTTGAAATTTAATTAATTATTATCAAATACAGCAATTTGTTTATAAAAATTTTGTTTTGAAAAATTGTTTTTTTATAATTTCAGCCATTAAAGAATTTATTTTCAAAAATCGGAAACGGTCAAGTTGTAGAGAATCTTTTTCCTAAAAAAATGAACCATGATTTATTAGAATCGCATAAGTTTTAAAAATTTGACTCGAAGCGATAAGAAAATAAGTTTGGGCAAAAATAAAATTCATTAATAATATTATTTTTTTGTGTTTTAAATTTTTTTCATAAAAAATAATCTTTTCTCTTTCAAATTAACCCTTCAATAATAATATTGCTATTCTTGAAAGCAAAATTATCTATTTTTGCCTGAGGTCTAATTTTTGTGATCGTACTACCTTAAAACAACTGCGTTTTTGTTTATGACCCATTTTATGCATCTTATAAATCATCTTCAACTGTTACAAGAATTTAATTTATAATTTTCACGTATTTACTTTTAAGTGTAGTTTCTGTATTCTAGGATACGAAGAACCTTGTGATGATAGACGAGAATGTTGGCACCTGCATGGGCATTGTAATGAAACTAGGAAGGTTTGCGTTTGTGAGGGAAACCGAATTATAAATTATAGAAGAACATTGTGCCTCGATGTCGTTGGACATAAAGATGTGTGCTTTGAATCTGTTCAATGTAAACCGAATTTAGGGGAAGCTGAATGTGTCTCAGGATATTGTTCTTGCAGTAGAGGACATCATTACGTTCATATGTTGAGGAAATGCATCCCCGACAAGAGTAAATATCTATACATATTAAAAATAAATCACTAACAATTAAAACACAATATAAAATTTATAATCAAAAATTTAAAAAAAAAGCATAAAAATATAAAATTTAACTAAAAACACTGAACAAGCCCTGAATATATTTATAATTATTTATCCCGCGATTCTTTATACAAAATTAAATCAAATCTATTAAGTTGTTTAATTTAAATAAAACGATTAATTTCGGAGAAAGATAATAGGTATCTAATTCTAGCAAAAATAAATTATTAATTGTTCATTAAATTGTCTTAATCAATTTTTAGCTTTGGGACAACCTTGTGATGAAGATCATGATTGCTACCAAACTATGAGATCTAATGATATAAATTTCCTAATTTGTGCACATGCCAAAATCTGTATTTGTGGTAATGGCTTCGAAAGAATAGGATATCAATGTGTGGAGAAAGATGGTAAACATATTCAATTAGTTTTCTGATTCTTTTCTAAATTTTAATTTTAAATTTTGGGCTTCTATTACTTAAAAGTATTTCAAATCCTATACAGAAAAAATTTATTTAATTTAAGAGCATAATTGTTTGGCTCTATTCAACAAAGAAATTGACTTAATTAATGTCAAATTTACTTGAAACAAGTATATATTTTTTTGATTAAGTAGATCGTAATTACTCTAAATCTGAATTGATGAAAAGTAAACTGAATTAATGAACAGTAAGACACTATTTCGAATTGATGAAAGTTTCTACTAATTATGAGTCATTCTTTACTAATGATTTGGTGAATAGTTTTGTATCTATTAATTGAATTAGTGAAAAATTACCAATAATTAGTAGAATTTTTATCGATTTGAATAAGTGGCTCACTTTTACTATACTATAATTTCAATTCGAAAATGTTTGCCTGAAAATTCAAGTTTGGTGCATTCACAATAAAACTGTAAATAAAAAGTACTCGAAAATTAACTAGGGATACTTAAAAAAATATTAATACTATTTACCATAAACATGTTTAATTATTCACTATAATAAAACTTTTAATTATAATCGTTTAAAATCTAGGTTTTAAATAAGAAAAATTGAACACAAATGTATAATAAAATTAAAAAATTAAAATAAATTTTAGAAATTAATAACATTGAAAATAAAACCCATGAATTAACGCCATAAAGTCATTATATGTCACTATAAAAACAATTTAAATCAAATATAATATTTTTGTTTTATTTTAGACGCGTCTTCAGCTGTTGGATTATACTCATCAATTCTATTTCTTGTGACACTTCTTCCGTTTTTATTATAACGGGAGGCGGTGAAGAAAAATTATTTTCCGCCAAAAAATTACCAATTATTACCCGGTATTGTATAATTAAGTTTACTCGAACTATTTTTAACTCAGTTAGTGTTTTACACGTTGCGCGTTTTGTTTGTATTTTGTCAATTTTGTTATTTTTTAATTACTTTTTATTTAATATGTTGATTTTATATATTAAGTTTAAGAAAGTGTTTCATATTGGAACTGATCACACGAATAATGTAACGTTAATATTTAATTAAATCAATCACATGTATGCATGAAGTACAGTTTATATATTTTTTAAATAAATAGCACTTTTGTGAGGCTATGAAATATTACTTTAAGTAATAAGTCTCTAAAGTGCGTATATACAAATTATTTTTCAAGTTTTTTTGTTTCATATTTTAAAGTTCGAAAATAAAAAATAAACTTTTACCTTCACATTTAATGAGAACACTCATGAAAAAAATTTGTTTATTCAATAAAATCGTTTTGTTAAATCAACAAAATATTTTATCGACTAACCAAATTTTTTGCTCGGATCAAATAAATTTTACGAAGCAAAAAATTCTTTTAAGTCAATAAGATAATTTTTTTGGATCAACCAAACTCTTTATTGTGCATATAAAAACAAAATTCAATGGTCGAGCTGAAAAAAGTTTTGTTTCTTCAACGAAATCTTTTCTGAGTGAATGTAAAAACTATTCATTCACAGAATTTCAATTTTCAATAGAAAAGGACTGACAAATTTTTATTAACGACTAGAGAAGCCACTATAATAAATTGTAACGGAGTTTTATGTTAGGCACACCGTGACGTTTAATCAATATTTAATGGCGTTGATCTTGGTTACGCTTTTTTCCCCCATGATGCGTAACGGGAGACGAGAAAGAAGTTTCCAATTTCCAACTATCTCTCAGTCTTTGTTGTGTTTCTCCTCAGATCAATTGTATTTATACTTTTGTGAAAATTCAGTAGTTCTGATTGAAAATATGTTAAAAATTGGATATCTACTTTCATTTGGTCAAGTTCTCGACGGAAACTTCAAATTGGAAAATATACATTCAAACTTACAAAGTGATTCGTATATTGTTTACTTCTCGAAATTAGAAAAACGTAAAAATAGTGAGTGATTTGGAAAAAATGAACAGTTTTTGTGGTTTCAATTAGAAAAATGTCAACGATACTTTCTATTGAAAAGAGAACCAACATTGAGTTGAAAAAGTGTTAAAAATTGAAATTCAATTAAAAAGCTTACTGTTTCTAATTGATAAAAACTTTTAAAACTTGAATTCTTTCCAGCAAACACGTTCTGTAATTGTTCTAGAAATGAAATGTAACAGTGATTTATAACACGTGTTACATGCTGGTGAAGTAATTTTTCTATAACATAATGGTAACAGTGTTACAAATGAGTTATGTAATTAGTCTAGAATAGGGTGATGACTTTGTTCTGTGACGATTGTTACATAATTGTTCTATAATGTAAGAGTCACAGCGGATTTGTAAAATTCATTCGGAATTGGTTCTATAACTGTTCTGTAACGGTGTTAGGTAGATAGTTAAAAAATTCAATTAAAATTGAGTTTCACAGAAATTCAAAATCTGAATTTAAAAAGTGTTCTGTAAAAATAGTTACATAACTATTCTAGAATGAAGAACTCTCAGCCCATTATAATATTCGTTCCAATTAAGTTCTAGAACCGTGCTATAATTTGTAATATTTAAAAGTTTGAAAATAATTTTTGCAGATTTAAGCTTTTTTAGAAACCATAACCAAAACATAATACAACATGGTTATATAACATCCAAATAACGTTGTCTAATATAACTGTATTACATGTCTGTTAGATATCTATTGCACAATATAGTTATGTAACACACATAGAACTTTGTTACTTTGCATGCAATTTACAGTAAGATAACAATTACAGAATATTAGAACACTGTTTCGTAACTGTTACATTTCTTTATGGAATTTAATTACTTGTAATACGGTCAAAAATATGTTCGATTGATCCAAAAAAATATTTGGTTACTGCAACAAAATTATTTCGTTGACTTAATAAAATTATTTGGTTAGTCAAATTTTTGTGTGTTAACCAAAAATTTCCTTTATCCAATCAAACATTTCAGTTATTTCTAATGAATTCCAAATATTCATCAGATTTAACCAAAATATTTAGTTGAGCCAAAAAAAAATTCCTATATCCAAAGAAATAACTTTGTTCAATCGAACAAAATTTTTTTCTGAGTGCATTTTGCGGAACAGGTGAATTATTGTTAGAAATTTTTGCATGAATTTACCAAAGCACGTAACTAAAGTTTTATACAGTTACAATTTCGTAAAACTAAGGGAGTTTAATTACAGTTAAAAAAATTAAAGAGGGAATTTTTCATTTTTCCGTTTTTTTTTCAACTTGAACAGAAAAAATTTTATGTTCCAGGTAATTGAAGAACTGGAAATTCTGTTACAGTTTTATAATTTCAAGAAAAATTTCGGTAATTTCAGTCAATCTTTAGCAAAGTTTAGATACGTTTCGTAAAAAGTATTGTAAATTTTATCTAATTTTCCGTTACATTCGTAACTTAAAAATTTCGTAAATTTTAGAACATTTATAAACAGTTCTAGAACATAATACAATCTGTTCTGTAACAGTTACATAAGTGTACTGTAACAATGTTTGCTAGTTTACAACCAGACACATTTTTGATCGTTGAATAACATCAACCATTAGATGAAAATTCTATTCAAATTTCATAATTTCGAGACAAATTTTATGAAAATTCTTCTATAAATTCGTAATTTTAAGATAAATTCAGGAAAATTCAGTAAAATTTCGTAACAGTCAAAACAGTTTTAACAGTGTACCTGTTCTTCATCAGTTCTTCAATATAATATAATCTATTCTGTAACAGTTACATAAGTGTTCTGTAACAATTTTTGATGGGTTACAGCTTGGACACATTTTTTATCGTTGAATAAAATCAACCATTAGATGAAAATTCTGTTAGTTTCATAAATTCGAGACAAATTTCATGAAAATTCTTTTGCAATTTCGTAATTTAAAGATAAATTCAAGGAAATTCAGTATAATTTAGTAGTTTGAAGAAAAAGTTCAGAACTTTCAGTCAATCTTTAGCAAATTTGAGTTACGTTTTTTAAAAAGTAATTAAAATTTTTTTTAAATTTTCCGTTACATTTGTAAGTTAAAAATTTCGTAACAGTCAAAACATTTTTAACAGTGGACCTGTTCTTCATCAGTTCTTGAGCATAATATAATCTATTCTGTAACAGTTACATAAGTGTTCTGTAACAATTTTTTATGGGTTACAGCTTGGACACATTTTTTATCGTTGAATAACATCAACCATTAGATGAAAATTCTATTCAAGTTTCATAATTTCGAGACAAATTTCATGAAAATTCTTCTGCAATTTCGTAATTTTAAGATAAATTCAGGAAAATTCAGTATAATTTCGTAGTTTATGCAATTTTACGTTACATTTGTAAGTTAAAAATTTCGTAAGAGTCAAAACATCTTTAACAGTGAACCTGTTCTTCATCAGTTCTAGAACATAATACAATCTCTTCTGTAACAGTTACATAAGTGTTCTGTACCATTTTTTTTGAAAATTGAATTAGAAAATTAGATGAAAAATCTAATTTTAAGTTTAATATTTGGTACAATCTGATTAACTAAAGTTATAAACTTTATCACAAGATGTTTATAATAGCGTCCAGTATTAAATTTCAAATTGCGTTAAACTCTGGACCTATAAAAATCTTTAAAGCTCTCTCACGAACATAATAAACCATAAAGTAGTTAAATACTTTTTTGTCTACAATTTCGAAACAACTTTCTCTGGATAATTTTCCGGATGTGAAAGAAACCTTCTTACTTTTCAGCAAAGCACCGACGACTTATACAATTGTCTTGAATACATCTTACAAGAAATCGGATAACACTTGAACTTTTTGTACGTGTTTTTGACGCAACCTGCATGAAACGAGTGCGCGTGTGTCGTCCGCATTATATTCTTTGTATCGGTCTTAAGATTAGATATAGACCTGAGATACACACGGGGAACATGTCAGACTGATAAACAGAGCCAGAAAGTCATTTTTCGCTTATTGCTCACCAGGCACTTGTCGTTCTTAGCCTTGCTAATTAGCAGTTCAAACAATTAACAAATACATTTTAAATACTTCAGATAATAGGTCTATAATAGTGTACAAATTCTAATAAACGCTAATTGAAATATTAATTGAATAAAAAGTAGTAGGTGTGATTAAAGTACGAGTAATATCTCTCAATTGTAAATTGGAGTATTGAAGATACTTAAAGATAAGGAGAAGAGCTTCGGACCAGAACGAAAAAAAAAGATGGAATGAAGAGAATCTGGTTTCGAATACGAAAGACTTGGTGAATGTAAATCGAAAAAAAAGGAATTCGCAATTTTGTAATCGTGAGAAGTGATTTCTATGTACTCGAGTGCGAAGGCAGAAAAGTGAATTTGAATCAGAGTGGCATGCGGAAATGGGAAGAAGATCTGAAGATATCGGCTGGAGATCGATGATCCTTGCATTGAGCATCTTCGCCGGAGCTACGGTTGTCGTCGGTTACGAGGAACATCATTTTCTTCGAAGACGTAAGTATATTATTCATTTTTTTTCAAAAGGTGTGTTTTAAAATGTTTACACTTGGGAAAGAAAATTTTCGTGATTGGAAAAATCGTTTTCTTTAACTCAGAAAGTATTTTATTGAGAAGAAAATTTTTTGGTTGAATAATAAAAAGAAAATAGGAAAAAGATTTGGTTGAATGAACAAAATTTTTGTTTGTTCAACCATAGTATTTTGCACTTGGAAAAATATTTGGTTAATTCAAGGAAAATTTAGTTTGATCAATTTGAAAATTGAAATTTTGGTTGGTTTAACCAAAGAATTCCCTGATTCATTTAACAAAATAGTTTGGTTAGTTGATCCAACCAAATATTTTATTTATTTTTAATAAATTTTATCTAACATTTATTTTATTTTTTCAAATTAATTACAGAAAGATTTCAAATTCTTTAAAATTTGAATTTTATTTTTTCTTAATTTATGAAAAGTAATCGAAATATTTGGTT
This sequence comes from Diplolepis rosae, assembly GCA_030998225.1. Classification (NCBI taxonomy): domain Eukaryota; kingdom Metazoa; phylum Arthropoda; class Insecta; order Hymenoptera; family Diplolepididae; genus Diplolepis; species Diplolepis rosae. The sequence goes on along the minus strand of JAPYXD010000723.1, from coordinate 18,022,172 downwards.
GAATCAACAACATTTTTGTTGACTCAACCATAGTATTTTGCACTCGGAAAAATATTTGGTTAATTCAAGGAAAATTTAGTTTGATCAATTTGAAAATTGAAATTTTGGTTGATTTAACCAAAAAATTTGTTTCATGTAACAAAAAATGGTTTATTTTGATATTATTTGATTAATTTAAACAAATATTTTAGGTTTATTCAACAAAATTTTAGTTGATTTAACTAAATTTTGTTTGACTTGAGTAAAAATCTTGATTCATTAAACAAAATAGTTTGTTTAGATCATGTGAATTTTTTTCTCGGTGCAGATAACAAAATGTTTGATGGTTTGTTTTGATATGATTTGATTAAACTGAACAAATATTTTATTTAACAAAATAGTTTGTGAATTTTTTTCTGGGTTACAGATAACAAAATATTTAGTTGATCCAACCAAAAATTTAAATTATTTTTAATAAATTCCATCTTATATGTTCTTAAATTAATTAAAAATAACCAAAATATTTGGATGAATTAACCAAATATAACTGACCAAAGAATTTTGTTGGATCAACCAAATACTATTCATCTGTAAACCCAAAATAATAATTCACGTGATCTAACCAAACTATTTTCCTAAATGAATCAAGATCTTTGTTAAAGTCAAACAAGATTTTGTTAGATCATGTAATTTTTTTTCTGGGTCTACAGATAACAAAATGTTTGGTTGATACAGAAAAATTCTTTGGTTAGTAAAATACAGTCGATCCAACCAAATATTTCTGTTATTTTCAATAAATTAAGAAAAAAAAGATAAATGATAGATGAATTTTTTAAAAAATAACTAAAATATTTAGTTAGATTAATCAAACATTCTTTGATCCCTATAATATTAAAACACTATAGCTAAACCAACAAAAATTTTGTCGATTCAACTAAATATTTTTCTGGGCTCATCTTTCCTCTAATTAGAAAATATCCACAATTCAATTTTTGAAAAATATAACATTGAAATTTGGTTCATATTATGAAATTGAAAGCTTTCAATTGGAAAGCATTTAATGCTTGCCTTTAATTGATAAAATATCATTAATTGATCAATATATTGTTGTATGACATAATTTAAAGAGAATTCATCAACAGATCATTTGATCAGATAAGATATCCGTAATTTTCAATTGGAAACATTTACAGATTGGAAAAATAATTATTCAAAATAGAATTTTCATTTGAGGTATTTAAATGATTTAAGTTGATTAAACGTAAATTTATTTATTGGACAAATTCAATCAATCTGTTTTGAAATGAACATTCAGGACATTTAGTATGTCAAGTGTATTTTCAATCCTAATCTGTACAATCAGTTAAACACCTTGATAAGCCATATACGATAGATTTCGAATCCGTCCTTTTAAAGAAAGTGAGTATTACATTTGAAACTTTGAAACTGAAAGACACACAATTCTACTATATACTTATCTGCATTTGAAAAAATATTTAGTTGAACCAACAAAATTTTTGTTGGTTTAACCTTACAATTTTGTTATTATAACGGCAACAAAATGTGTAATTTAAAAGGAATTCAGATTTACATCAGTACAAACTCAAATTCATATTATAAATTATATTGAATGCAACTAATATTGATTAAATTAAATTATACTTGCAATATTGAATTAGAAATTTATTTTGCTCCAATTTTGGTTGTTTCTACTTTCGAGGGTTCGATTCTTCACGATTTTCTGGAGAGTTTCAAATTGCTTGAAATTGGAAATTAAAATGTCTGTAATTGACTCAAGATAATTTTTTGGTTAGAAATGTGTTGTTGATTCTAACCACAGAAAAAAGATTAGTATAATTCATAGAAAATTTGGTACTTTTTTTTAGAATATGACTATTTAGTAAATTTTCAAAAAGTTGAGTTGATTCCGTGAATTTTCTCTACTTTTCACTTATCTTGAAATAAAATCTACTGATCTCGGATTTTTTAGTATTTTGGATGTTTTACTGAAAGCTAAGTAAAAAATATAGAAAATCCATGGATTTAACTGAACTTCTAGTAAAGTATTAAAAAGACAAGTTGTAAAAATAAGTACCGAACTTTCTGTAAATTTTACAAACCTTTGTACAAAATATTTTTATTGATCATTTTGAGTATTCGACCAAAAAATTCTCTGACATCAACAGAATATTTTGTAAAGTTAAAAAAACTCTTCAACCAAAAAAGCTTCAGTTCACTCAAGCAAATGAGTTTGATCATTTGAACAAAAATTTAGTTTATCCGACTAAAATATTTTTTTAAATCAACCAAATGTAGTTAACAAAAAAATTTTCAATCAATTAAAATTCTTTTTTGGGTGTAAATTTGAGCTTTATTTAATTTTTAGATTAAATTTTATTCATGCACTTCTCATTCTGAAATTTAAATTAATTGTTAGTCGCATGTAACATGTTCATATTAAAATTCAAGCACCTCGCAGTAAAAAGTAACTATTCTTAATTATTTTTGAACTATAAAAAATCCTGTATGAAAATCTACTATGAATGACTGGGCCTAAAATATTCAAAATTTCGAGGCTACAATCCTAGAATTAGTAATGCAAACTGGGCATAGTGTTTAAAATTAAAAATTCCACACGGATGGAAAAGTTCTTTTGGCCGCCGTACACCGAAAGTTAGCCTTGTCGGTGTCGTTTTGCTTGCGGAAAGTTGATTTTCCCACACTAGTGCGGTAAAATTTTAAGTATGCGGAAAATTAAAACAAACTTTCCGCACGAAAAACGAGACCGACAAGGCTAACTTTCGATATTATGCGAACAAAAAATATCGTTCGTATCACGTGCGGTACGTATTTTAACGCGGGAGTGAGTACTTTATACATTAAGGTAGTTCAGCCACGAAAAATTAGGCCTCAGGCCTAAATAAATAAATTTTTTAATGGCTGAAACTATTGAAAAACAATTTTTCAAAAGAAAATTTTTATAAACAAATATTGGCCCCAGGGCCTCAAAATTCTTAATTCGGCCCTGGCAAAAGAATATAAATTCAGTTGGCAATAGAAAAATTATGAAGGAAGTGTATTTTACCTGTTTTAGTAGTCCAAGTGGAACAAATAGATAATTTATTGTTGATTCTTAAATTTCCATATATTCAACGAGAAATCAATCATATTTTAACAAAACATATATTTTTCACCAAATATATTATACTGAGTCATAAAAAAATACGAAGCTGAATGAAATTATTTATAATGACATTGAGATTTATATCAAAAGATTGTTTAATAAGTCGTTAAAGCGAACTTTATTCATTTTCTTTTCCTAAAATAAATAAATTTTATAGATTCGCTTCGATCAATACATAAATATCATCAAATATAATTATCTGATTCATTTTTTAAAAATTTGTTTATTCTCTATACTTTTCTGAGTATGTGTCTGAATTTTCAGGGCATTCTGATCTTTTTTTCTTTGAAAAATAAATAAAATTAAAAGTTACTACGATTTATGAATAACGCGTTTTTAGCGAAAATTAGCTTATTACACAAAATAGTTTGTTTATTTATTTACTAGTATTTCTGAATTATATGGAAAATAGTATATAACAGGTATCCCTATAAAAACATAATATATATATTGCCTTAATGCATATACATATATGATATTTTTGATAGTGATGACAGGATTTTACTTTAAACTCCATTTTCTGCAAGTTGGGATTTTCCGTGTTTGTTGCAACATATGTCTAAATAAAATCTAAAGTATCAGACACAGGTCTTTGAAAATTGTACCACTTATTCTTTGTTATATTATCAATACTTGTGAATATGTAAAGCACTCTAGCTAAACAAATAACTGCAACAAATTTTGTTTTATATTTTGGGATATTTTTATTTATTTCTTTATTTTATTTGTAACTTTTTTCAGTCATGTTACCTTATTTTTCATATCCCGAAAGTTTCTTCACATTGTAAGGAATAAAATAAAAAAAGAATCATGACAATTGGTTAAGAAACAAAAAAGTTATTCAAAGTCAAAAAATGTCAAGAAAATACCCAAAAAACTCAAAATTTTTAGTTTAAAAATACATAAAGATGCTGGAATTTTTAAAAAGCCCCTAAAACTTTATAAAATAAAGGTACTAAACATAAAAACAATTATATGGGAGGTCTAAACTAAGAAATAAAAATATTAAAGGTGGCGGATCCCCTTAATCACGTATTCAGAAAATCAAATCATTTGGAAGTAAATTAAATCTATGTCCCATTGTACCTGCCTCTACCCTAAAAGTAAAAGGAAAAAATCGAATTTTTTTAATATTAAAAATCAAAACATAAAATATACATCCTGTCCCGAAATTTCTTAATGAGAATTTGTAGACCTTATTTAGGCAAACAATTTTCCATCCAAACGGTTTTTTTGTATCTCACATATTTTGTCTAAAAAATGGAATTTTTTAATTTTAATCGTATTTTTTGGAATTGAAACGAAAAATATATGTTTTTTCAGAAACTGTGTGAGACAAAATTTGTAGATCTTTTTGAAACGAACAACTTTGTATTCTTACGTTTTTTTCGTATTTCACATATTCACTGTAAAAAAAAAGTTTTAATTCTAGTCTAAAAATCGGCTAACTTTAAGATGTAGCAAAAACTAGACCATTAGAGAAGGACAGACTTATGCGCTTATACACAAGGTGGCTAAATTTAAGCCAAAATCTTCTGTTAGACGTAACAAATTTAAGACTTTTTTTTTCTGTGTTATTGTTAAAAAATTGAATTTTGGATTTTCAATAGTTTTTTTTTTTAATTAAAAAGAAAAATATGCATCTTATGAAAAAATGTTACAATTCAAATTTGTAGGACTTTATTTATTCAATAATATTGTATCATAACGTTTTTTTGAATCTCGTATAATTTAACTGGAAAATGAAATTTTGATATATCCATGATGAGAATGTACAAATCTGCTTTGAAACTCTCGCTTAGCGCTCAGTCTTATGCTTTTCGCATACATTTAAGTTTATTTCTTATAATTTGATACTGAAGCTCAAACCAATTTTATAATAATATTACAGATGATGTATAAATTTCAGTAACTTTTTAATAAATTACATGATTAAAATAATTTATTTTCTTCCAAATCTCTCAAAAAGGAAAAACAAACGTAGACTTTATTTAAGGAAACGATTTTGCAGAACAACGCTTATTTCGTATCTCACATATTTTGGTGAACAAAATGGAATTTTTTCAATATTTAAAATCAAAACATAAAATATACATCCTGTCGAGAAATGTCTTAATGAGAATTTGTAGACCTCATTCAGGCAAATAATTTTCCATATTAAAGTTTTTTTTGTATCTCACATATTTTGTCTAAAAAATGGAATTTTTGAATTTTAATTGGATTTTTTGGAAGAAAACGAAAACTATACGTTTTATCAGAAACTGTGTGGGACTACATTTGTAGACCTTATTCAAAAGAACAAATTTGCATTTCTAAGTTTTTATCGTATTTCACATATTATTGATAAAAAAAATTGAATTTTGGATTTTCAATAGTATTTTTTTAAATTAAAAAGAAAAATATACATCTTATGAAAAAATGTTTAAATTCAAATTTGTAGATCTTTATGTAAAAAATAATTTTGTATTATAACTTTTTCTCATATCTCGTATAATTTAACTGAAAAATGGAATTTTGATATTGACTTTTTTCAAGTTTTAACATCCTGTAACATTTCTAATTTTGGTTTAATCGATAAATGTTATTAGGATAATTAGTAGAGATTTATGAGCACTATCAAACACCAGTATTGAAATTTTTGATTTTTTCAAAAAGTTATTTTCAAAAACATAAAAGTAGTGCTCAATCCCTCAATTTTGATTGGATGTGGCTGGTTAACGAACTTGTCCTTACTTTTTCGGCTCCGATAAAGTGTGCCAAAGCTCAATTCAATCTGATAATTCTATCGAGAGTTATGCCGCACACGACCTACAGACAGACAGACAGACAGACAGACACTTTCGTAAAAACCATTTTTTCTCACTCAGGGGGTCTCAAAACGTAAAGATTTGATGAAAATTTTGAAAGTAATTTTTCACATAAAACTAATACCTTCTCACCCATGATGAGAATGTAAAAAAACGCTTCGTATGATTTAAAATCCATTCAGATCTTTTAAAAAGTATACACATGAGTATACTACCATTTATCATTCTTATCATTGAAAACACATTGATATTCTAAAAATATAACCAGAGAAAAAAGTCAGGTCTCAATTCAATCCTCCTGTTATCATTTAAATTATCACCTCTACTTAATTTATTTTTGTAGAAAATTCCTCCTTAAATAGCACCGAATATTCTCGAAACGCAAAGTAAGAATTGAATTATTTATTTGATATTTAATTTCGCAAACATAAAAACTATAGAAAAATTATACCCATATAAGTGTCAGTAATGCAAGCATACCCTATTGAAAAACTTGACGTAAAAAATGACGTAAAAATGACGTAAAAAACGACGGAAAAAATGGCGTAAAAATGACGTAAAAAACGACGTCAAAATGGCGTAAAAAACGACGTCAAAAATTGGGATAGTTTTTTACGTCATTTTTTACGTCAGTTTTGACGTCGTTTTTTACGTCATTTTTGACGTCGTTTTTTACGCCATTTTGTACGTCGTTTTTTACGTCATTTTTACGTCATTTTTTATGTGAAGTTTTTCTTTAAGAAGCCTAAACAATTTATATTTAATCGCCTACCGGAAAGGAGTGACATAAAAATGTAAGAGGAAAATAAATAGTACAATATTTTATGGTTAACTTTAGTTTACCGATTCTATAAGAGTATATTCAATTAAATATAATGAATCGACTATATTTTTCTAATAAGAGTATAAATTAGGTACCACACACAAATACTCAGCGCCATTATTTACAGCATGCACGCACACTTTTTCAATATCACTTGTCAAGACAACAGGTTCTTGACGTAAAAAATGGCGTAAAAAACGACGTCAAAAATGACGTAAAAAACGACGTCAAAAATGAAGTAAAAAATTACGTCAAAATGACGTAAAAACTATCCCAATTCTTGACGTCGTTTTTTACGCCATTTTTGACGTCGTTTTTTACGTCATTTTTGACGTCGTTTTCACGTAATTTTTTACGTCATTTTTTACGTCAAGTTTTTCAATAGGGTATCATTTGAAATATTCTCTCTGCTTGAAATCCCGGAGAGGTTGTGAATGAAAATTTGGATATTTTTTGGTGTACTTAGTTGGCTTTAGGGTCCAGAAAAAATGTAAACTCAAGGTTTTATGTTTTCAAACGTTTCGACTCAGGTTGAAGTCCTCATCAGTGAAAATTTATTTCTATAAAAAATATAAAGGAGGAAAACTTAAAAATTGCCCGTGTGACGGATAAACATTGTGGTGAAAAATGATAGAAAATAATTGCAAGTGTGAAAATATAAATATGGACTAAATAACTAAATTTGCGATAAAGTAAAACTGTACAAAAAATTTTTTCTGTAAAATTACTAAGGAGAGACTTAAAAATGAAACTCGAATAAATTATTAGGATAAATTTCGGCACCTATCAGTATCTATCCGGAACTCTATCCATGTTTTATACAGGTGATGTGTTTTATCCTATTCCTTTCTAACTGGCACGTATAGACACGGTCAAGCATAAAGTGTAGGATTTTCGGTGATAATACACCCTGACAGTTTTCGGATAGAACCGAAAGGACGTCTGTCTGGTTTCTGACCGGATCTTAACCGGGCATTTTAAGTAGAACTATTATAAGAAGTCTATTATAAGAATTTTGGAATTAAATCCAAACGATTCAGGGCTATTTCAAGCCTTTCCAGAATCTGTTTCTGAATCATTCCGAATCAATCCGAAAGACATTTTAAATCTCGTTCGATGAAAATCGGTTGAAAATCAATCAATCAATAGGTTATGGATATAACCTGGGTATATTGCGGTCATCGGTGTGTTTGAAGAAAATTAATTTCTATTTCAAAGTCCCGTATAGGTCCCGGAAAGACCCGCAGATAAGAAGAAGCTGTCTTTGTTAAAGTATCCGGGACTTATACGGAGCGCTTGAAAGTTTTATCAGGGTTTTATCCGGTCCTATCCAGGATCTATTCGGTACACAATTTCGTATCCGGATCTTATCCAGTTCTATCCGCGATATATCCGAAACACAATTTCGTATCTGGGCCTATCCGGGACCTTCACTGGACACTTGAAATTTCTATCTATGTCTTATTTGGTTCTAGCTCAGATCTATTCAGAGCACAATTTCGTCTCTTGTTACTGAAAAAACCCGATAGACCCGGATAGGAAGACAATGTGAATTTAGTTAAAACCCAGGATTCGTCCCTTTTCTCTGATGGAACCATAATAGTCCCGAATAATTCCCGGATATGAAATAATTAACCGGATAAAGCCCGGATATACCCGTATAAGAGATTTTTCTGGTTTTAATCATCAGGGCCTTATTAGGGTTTTATCAAATCCTATCCGGCATTTTAACCATTGCATATGCGATCTGTATCTTGTTCCTTAAAAAAACCCGATAGACCCGGATAGGAAGACAATGTGAATTTAGTTAAAACCCAGGATTCGTCCCTTTTCTCTGATGGAACCATAATAGTCCCGAATAATTCCCGGATATGAAATAATTAACCGGATAAAGCCCGGATATACCCGTATAAGAGGTGTTTCTGGTTTTTATCAGAGTCTTATCAGGGTTTTATCAGATCCTATCCGGCATTTTAACCATTGCATATACGATTTGTCTCTTGTCCCTAAAAAAACCCGATAGACCCGGATAATTTACATATAAGGAATAAGTACCCAGACAAAGTCCGGATAGACCCAGACACAAAACCTCTCCTGTTTCTGACCGGACCTTATTCGGGTTCTATCGGGTCCTATCTGGAATTTGAAGCAAGACAAATTTATTTGGATCGGTCCGATTTATTCGGATTCAAAACTCGGTTCAGAATCATTCGAATTTGCTCTGATTGAATTCTAATCCAAAACTTTCGCTAAGAAAGATAAGAATTCATTACAAAACAATTATTATTACAATTGTTAAAAACAAAAACGAATATATTTATATACCTGCCAAAACAATAGATACGAATGCGTACCTTTATGATTGATATCCTCAAAAAAATTACATGTTAGTAATAATTCTCAAATAAACCAAGAATCATTGTCAGGAGTTTTATTAAAAACAGAAATGCCCTACTGAACCACTTTGTAAAGAGTATTACTCAACCCTTAAGTAAAAGTTGCGCAAGAAAGAAGTAGTTTTAATTTTTTTTATAAAAGTCAGTGACATATTATACCGAAATGCAATACAGGGCGGTTCTTGAGAGACAATCCTCTTTTTAAGAAAAGTAACTCGATTCTTCGCACGAGATCTAAATGTCCGTTCAAGCCGGATCTACGCCTCTGCCTACAGTTTTACGTTTGCTACGCGTATTTAACCAGGGTCGGATCCAGACCTTCATAATTTCCCACGTTATTCTCCTCTATTATTTAAATACCTCGGCCCCTTCTATACCTTCTGAAAAAATAACATCATTTTCTTTCGCAAATCAAACCTAAAATATATATACATTTTTACTTTACTACGTACTCTCTAAATCTGAATCAGTCAAATTTTCACAGATTTAATCAGTGATTTGCCTTTTCACTGATTCACCAGTGAAAAAATATATTTCACTTCGAAATCAGTTGATTATCACTGATCGAATCAGTGGAAAAAATGTTTTCACTGTTAAATCAGTTAAATTCCACTGATTGCTTCAGTGAACATTAACTGATTTACAGTAACCTCTTTTTAGCTATTTGAATCAGTCAAATTTCACTGATAATCAGTAGATTTTGACTGATTCATATTTAGAAAGTACAGATGTAGTCCAATAGTAAAAAAACGTATTGAAAATAATTGAAATTTATTAACGTTACGAATTCATAGCAATTGGTGCAAATCTCATTTTCTCTAATTCTGAATTCAGGCGCATTATATTTGTCATCAAAATGAATTCGTACTGACGGATTAAAAAGAATTCGGATGCGAATATTGGCTCTTGCGAATTGAAATTAAATAAGCGAATAAATAGTTTTAAAGATAGATTCGGATTGAAAATTTGATTAATCTTAATCAATCTGAGATCGGGTTAATCCAAAACGAATTTCCAATCCAAATTAATCTCAAATATTCCGACTTTTCGGATTCATTCGTATTGAAGTCTCGGATTCAGTCAGATTGATTTATAACAAAATTGCAATGAACCAGGTACAAAATGTTTTTCGGATTGGTTTGGAAACAGATGTTGGAATGGCTCGGATTCGTTCGGATTCAATTCCTTTCCGAATAAAAAATGTTCAATCACATTTAATTTAGAATTTTTTCTTTTTATATTCACTATTTTTCGAATAATTATTTAGTAAGATGTTTTCAAAAATCAATCTGATTTGAAAAGAATTTATCTGAAATATTTCGACCTCACCCTGCTGGAAATTTCGGATATGTTAGGGATAAAACTCGGATATCTTTCCGCGCCTATCAGTGTCTATGCGGAGCTCTATACGGGTTTTGATTCTGGATTGTATTTGGCCCCTATCCGTATTGTATACGGGTGATGTGTTTTATCCTATCCAGTTCTACCTGGCACCTGGTCAAGCATGAATTGTAGGATATTTGGAGATAATATGCCCTAACAGGTCCCGGATTGAATCGAATAGATGCCTTTCTGGTTTCTGACCAGATCTTAACCGGGCATTTTAAGTATGATTATTATAAGAAGTCCTAACGAAAGTTTTGAATTGGAATTAATACAAACGAATCAGAGTTATTTCAAGCCTATCCGGAATCTGTTTCTGAATCGTTCCGAATCAATCCGAAAAACATTTTGAATCTCGTTCGATGCAAATCGGTTGAAAATCAATCAATCAATAGGTTACGGATATAACCTGGATATATTGCGGTCATCGGTGTGTTTGAAGAAAATTAATTTCTATTTCAAAGTTCCGGATAGACTCAGATAGAAATAAACTGACTTTGTTAAAATTACGCGATTTGTTTTTGTCCCTGAAAAAAACCCGATATACCCGGATAATTTACATATAAGGAATAAGTACCCATACTGAGAGAAATCGGCTTTGGTTCCTGTGCACATAGCACATAAATTTTTTGTACAATAGTTGCCTTGACCAAAAAAGTTGAGAGAAGCTACTACTTTTATAGTTATCATGACAGTAATTTGAACTTTTTTGTGTATTCGGTTGTTGTGACCAAAGTTGATGATTAGAATGAGCTTTATACGTACCCCAACGGTTAGTACACGTACATTTTCTTTATGTGTACTGTCAAGCTCCTTTGGTTACTACAACCGCAGCGTTCGCTGTTGCGCTAGACAAATCAAGTATAACTTTCATTGAAAGATATGCAGCCTAAGTTGAATCCTGCCAATTCTCGTTCTCGATTCCTGGACTATATTTCACCGTGCCAAGCATTATCAGGTAAATAATTCTATTATAAATATAGTTTGACAATTCTTTCTAAATGATAAACGATTTTGTTCGGGGACAATGCAATGCGTTCCAATTTTGCTGTCTCGTCGTATTTTGTCAAAACTATAGTCAGTCAAAAAAAGTTTATGGTGATGAAAAAAGTGAGAATTTTTTAACTTAATCGACGAAAGTTATCATAAATATCATTATACCGGATTATTTTTCTTAGATCTTTTCGGTGAAACTTTATTTTTTCTCATCAAATTGAATTTGTATTTTGATAACTAAGAGAACCATACCTATAACCACAAAAATAATTTTGGCTGGGTATTTACTGTCCGTAGACTTAGTCATTTTAACTAAACTCTATGCGCGGCTTTACGATGGACTTTGGTTCCTATAACCGCAGCGCTATGGTATTTCAAGTACCAGAATCGTGGTCTCAGTAACGTTCCTTGCAGTTGAAGTAAACACTTTTCCAATGTATGACAGCCACTACCATGGTTGTCATGAGAACTTTAACATTTTTGTAAAGACGATTTTAACAAAAAAACTTTGGTCAGTGAAACCTAAAATTTCTCTCTGTGCATACAAAGTTCGGATAGACCCGGATAAGAAACCTCTCCGGTTTCTGACCGGACCTTATCCGGGTTCTATCGGGTCCTATCTGGAATTTGAAGCAAGACAAATTCATTTGGATCGGTCCGATTTATTCGGATTCAAAACTCGGTTCAGAATCATTCGAATTTGCTCTGATTGAATTCCAATCCGAAACTTTCGCCAAGAAAGATAAGAATTCATTACAAAACAATTATTATTATAATTGTTGTTCCGTGGGAACAATTTAGATACATCTTCTGTCTACGAAACCAATGTTCTTCAGTAAATTATGTTTTATGTTTCATTTTAAGTATCAGGTAAAGACAGATGTTTCAACATAGAAAGTAGCAAATAGTTTCGGGATTTTTCAATTCTTTATTACAATAAGCCGCTTAAGCTTTGGCATCTTTTATGCTTCGGGTTTAGCCCAACTCTGTAATTGAAGGATAGGTCCTACCAAGAATGCTAGATAGATTATACTACTGCTAAACTGTAAACTCTAGGGTAATTGCGTTCGTCCATTCGAGATTCAATACCAGCATGATTCGTGGGTTTTTCCGAGTCGGGACACTTCGGCAAGGATCGGAGCGTACATCCTAGACAATATGTATCACTCAGGACGAGAAGGCATCAACCTAGGAGAAGAGAAAACATTCTAATTAAGGCAACTGACCGGTGCAGTATTCCAACACTCGAGTCAGCCCTTAGTAAAACACGCGCATTCAAGTTTAAGTAAACCTCCATTATATCATGAAATAAAGTTAAGTTGTCACATTTAAATGGATAGTGTACGTTTTATTGAACATAAATTTAATCCCTGCATACCTCAGTTAATTTAATAAGAAAGTATTCAACGTTGTGCACGTTTCAGTCGACGCAATTTCCATCCTTTCGTACCTCAACTCATTTCAGAGGAACGACCTTCAACATTTTTGGTCCTTCGAGTCGCGGATGATTTAACATCAGTGCGGTGAAAAAACTCGTGCCGCGAAGTGTAAATTATTGCCTTTGATACAAAATATTACTAACTCTGAACTGTGAAGCTAGTGAAACTTAAAACAAGGTAGTACAGTGTGAATAGTGGTAAAGTTTCATCCATTAACAATTTTCAAAAAACCAATGTAAAGAACTGCAAACTATGAGCTGTGAAACTAGTGAATCTTAAAACGAGGAGAAAAGTGCGATAAAAGACATTTAACCAGTCAAAGGCAAACCAGCAACAGTAAGGAGGAATTACTTAATCACTGAGCGCGTGTCAAGAATTTCATCAGCACACACTCAAAGAAAAGCATACACGCAGACGGAACCACATATCATGTTATTTCAACACAACAGACATTAATTGTTGGACATTTTCATCGAGTTCCAGTCCGTCAAGATTTCATCAAGAAGAGGAAACAATAGTATCTTCGTTCATCAGCTGTTTTCATGCAGCTCCAACATTCGTAGGAGAGTCAAATTCCAGTCCGTTAAGGTTTCATCAAACAGAGGAATCAAAAGAATCTTCGCTCATCAGCTGCTTTCATGCAGCTCCACACCTTTCATAGGAGAGTCAAAGTAAGTCATTAGAACTACCGATCTATATCCATTTCCACATTTTATTCGTCCTTTGAAACTCAATAAGGTATCTTATTTCAACCCACATCGGTGTAGAATAAAGCTTAATTGTCACAATGACGGAAGCACAAATAGTAGACTTAAAAAAGCAACGCGGAAATATAAAACGCCTTTTGACCAACTTTGAAACGATTTTAAATTCAATCAATTCGGAAACTGATTTAGAAACGTTAGATTTAGAAACAAGATCTCAAAAGCATTCTGAACTTTGGGACAAATTTGATAATATTCAAAGTCGTTTAGAATCACTGACTGATCCATCAGAAGCTCAAAATCACGATAGGGAAAGAACGGCGTTCGAAAATAGATTTTATGTAGCAAACGGATTAGCTAAAAAATATTTAAAAAGGCTCTCAAGCATTTCAGTAACCACGTCTATAGAAGCTAGTCTAGATTCCAATTTATTAAATACAGAAGGAAATCCGAACCATGGGGAGATTTCCAATCGAATTTCATCCCACTTTGAACTTCCCAAGCTTCAAACGCCTACATTTTATGGCACTTTCGACACTTGGTTAAATTTTCACGACTCATTCAAATCAATGTGCCATGACAACCCATCGATCCCTCCTATCCAAAAATTTCTTTATCTCAAGGCGTGTGTAAAAGGCGAAGCGGCAGAAGTCATAGCTTCACTAGAAACATCATCCGATAATTATCTGGTAGCCTGGGAACTTTTGAAAACGCGTTTTGACAACAGAAAATACATTGTTGAAAGTCATGTAAAAGCATTGTTCGATATCCCATCAATTTCTAAAGAATTTTCGATCCGTTCACTGCTAGATAACGTACAAAAACGTCTTAGAGCTCTTAAGGCTCTCGAACAACCCGTAGATCAGTGGGACACTTTACTTATTTACATAATAAAACAAAAACTCAATAACTATATACGCGAAAAATGGGAAGAATCAGTAGGGAGTACTAAAGTTCCGTCTCTAAAGAACATGTTAGACTTTCTTGAACACCGCGCTATTCTCGAAAACACGCAGTCTTTTAACAAACAAACATTTTTACATAAATTCAACCACCCCAAAGGTGGAGCAATTTCTCGTCATAATACAAATCTGAGTCAGAACTCAAAACAATTTCAAACATGCATGACAACCACTGTAAACTCCAAGAAAATAAATTCACAACCGGCATGTTCACTATGCGCTGATCAGCACGATCTTTCATTTTGCAGTAAATTTCTTGAATTTTCACCACAAGAGAGATACGATTTCATAAAAAGGTCAAACTTATGCCATAATTGTTTTAATAAAAATCATCGTACAATCGATTGTCGTAAGGGTCGTTGCCGAAAATGTCACAGGCGGCATAATGTACTTTTACATTTTGACCAACAAACGCCAGAAAAGGAAATTGCAAGTTCTTCACAATCCGCAACTTCTCTGGTCAGCTTACAATCTCAACTTCCTGCTCGTGTAATTCTGGGTACAGTTGTTGTCGAAATTTTAGATGGGAACGGACAATATCGCACTTGTCGCGCATTATTGGATAGTTGTTCTCAGTGCAATTCAATAAGCGAAAAATTTGCACTGCTATTAGGTTTAGAAAAGAAAAGATTCGAAATAAATCTCAAGGGAGTACAGAATTTAGAAGCTAGGGTTAAGCATATGGTTTCATCCTCAATAAAGTCACGAATTAGTGAAGTCAAATTTAACTTATCATTCCTTGTTTTTAAAGAAATTGCTTCAAGAATGCCTTCATTGCCTCTTGACAAAGACGCATTCCAAATTCCAGAAGGATTAGTTCTTGCTGATCCTGAATTTTACAAACCAGCCGACATTGACATTTTACTCGGCGCGGAGTGTTTCTATGATCTATTAGGTACCCGGAAAATTCGCATGAAAGGGCAAACCGCGGTGCTACAAGAAACTAAGTTCGGCTGGATAATCGCTGGACGATATACTGATCTCCATTATTCCATAGGTACACGTGAAGTTTCATGCAATTTGATAAAATACCATGAACTCCCTCTTCTTTGGGAACTGGGTCCTGAAAATACCTCTAAGTTTCATTCTAGGGAGGAACAGGATTGTGAAATCCATTATATTAACAACACTAAACGCAACGAAACTGGTCGTTACGTCGTTAAGCTACCTTTTAATGACAAAAAGAATTTGTTAGGTGATTCTCATAACACAGCCTTCCAAAGATTTCTTGCACTCGAAAAGAAATTCAAAATCAAACCAAATTTAAGGTCTGAATATTCTGAGTGCATTCAAAATTATCTCGATGAAGGTCACATGTGCTTACTTCCCGATGACAATAAAACATCAAGCTACGGTTATTATCTGCCCCATCACGCAGTGATAAAAAATTCCAGCCTTACCACAAAAACTCGAGTCGTTTTTGATGGTTCCGCTAAAACATCATCAGGCATTTCATTAAACGACACACTTATGGTTGGCCCAACAATTCAGGAAGATTTATTTTCTATTGTTCTCAGATTTCGGTCATTCGTATACGCATTAACAGCTGACATTCAGCAAATGTATAGACAAGTACGAGTGGCCCCAGAAGATAGCCTCTTTCAAAAAATAATCTGGCGTTCTAATCCCAATGAACCAGTCAGAACTTATGCGTTAAATACTGTGACATTCGGCACAGCTTGTGCACCATTTCTCGCAATTCGAACACTTCATAAATTAGCTGACGACGAATACGAGTCACACCCAATAGCGTCTCAAATTTTGAAACGAGATTTCTATGTCGACGATTTGTTGACAGGAGCACAAAGTCTCCAAGAGGCTATTGAACTCCGCAACGAATTAATCATTCTTCTGAAAAGGGGAGGTTTCAACTTGAGAAAATGGGCCTCAAATCATTTTCAACTACGTAACGAAATTTCCAGCGATGCGTCAAGCTCGCATCTCTCTCTCGATCCCACAGAAGCAGTCAAAACTCTAGGCCTTCATTGGGACTCAATGACAGATTCGTTTTTATACACTGTCAACCTTCCAAATTCTAAAGAAAAAACGACCAAAAGGTCAATTTTATCACAAACAGCAAAACTATTCGATCCACTAGGATTATTGGGTCCAGTAATAGTAATTGCTAAAATTATGATTCAGCAACTCTGGAAATCAAGTTTAAAATGGGACGACGCAGTCCCAGATGATATCAAGGTAAAATGGGACGAATATAAAATCCACTTATCCACTCTTAACAATATTAAATTCCAAAGATGCATCGTGAGTCCAGAACCTAGCAACCTTCAATTGCATGGATTCTGCGATGCCAGTGAAAAGGCCTATGGAGCCTGTTTCTATCTTCGTTCTACGAATAAAGAAGGGAAGCATCACGTATCCCTGATTTGTTCAAAATCACGAGTTGCTCCAATAAAAACAACCACCTTACCCAGGCTAGAGTTGTGTGCTGCCACATTGCTAGTTAAGCTGTACAACTTAGTCAAGCAATCCTTGCATTTGTCAATTAACAATGTCTACTTCTGGTCTGATTCCACAATTGTCCTCAATTGGATCAATACTCCACCTGACACGTTAAAAACGTTTGTCGCAAATCGAGTCGCTGAGATACAAGCAACGACTCAAGTTCAAGATTGGAGACACGTACCTACGCAGAGCAATCCTGCAGACTCAATTTCACGCGGTCAAGGTGTTCAGGATTTCTTGCGTAATAATATGTGGCAACACGGTCCTACGTGGCTCAACCAAGATCCTCAAAATTGGCCACAATTGGAATTCAAAACAGGAGAAACTCCAGAAAAACGCGCAGTGCGACCCATTGTCTCGCTTAAAATAACACAAGCAAGAAAAAATCTCCTCGAAAAATATAGTAAGATAACAAAACTGGTAAATGTTATTTCATACTGTTTCAGATTTTTCAATAATCTGAAGGCAAAAAATAAAACTCAGGGTCCACTTTCAGAAGATGAAAGAAACGCGGCATTACACATCGTAATTAAGCTTGTTCAAATCGAAGCCTTCCCTGACGAAATTCGCGCATTAACTCGCAACGAAAATGTCAGCTCCAAAAGTAAATTGCTCCGGCTTAATCCTTTTTTAGATCAAGATGTCATTAAGGTAGGTGGGAGATTAAACAATGCAAATATGAACGATTCACAAAAACACCCAATAATACTTCCAAAAAATCACCACGTCACTACACTTATAATTCGAAATGTTCATATTGAGCACCTGCATGCCGGAACTCAAGCAACCTTATACAGTCTTCGTGAGAAATATTGGCCAATCGACGGTCGCAATACAGTTAGACACGTGATTCGACAATGTATAACATGTTTTCGAGCAAAAACCGCGGGAAATTAAATATTTAATGGGAAATCTCCCCCAAAATCGGCTTTCGTTCACACGACCTTTTCTCAATACGGGAGTTGATTATTGCGGGCCTTTTTATGTCAAAGAACACCGACATCGAAATCGGACTAAAGTTAAAACTTATGTTGCAGTTTTTGTTTGTTTTGCCACTAAGGCACTGCATTTAGAATTAGTCAGTGATCTAACGACTGAAGCCTTCATAGCTTGCTTAAGACGCTTCCTTGCGCGCCGAGGAATCGTAAATTCTATATCATCAGATAACGCTACTACGTTCATTGGTGCAAAGAACGAATTAAAGAGTTTATACAAAGAGATCGAAAATATAGAAAAGAATAGCAAGGTTCGAGACTTTTTGTCTAATAAGAGGGTCACTTGGCATTTTATTCCACCCAGAGCACCACATTTTGGAGGTCTCTGGGAAGCAGGCGTTAAATCCTTTAAATATCATTTTACAAGAATAGCAGGCACGTCATTGTTGACTTACGAGCAACTTCAAACTTATGTGGTTGAGATAGAAGCTGTTCTCAACTCTCGTCCTCTTACTCCCTTATCGTCAGATCCTAATGATTTCCTTCCATTGACTCCTGGACATTTCTTGATCGGTAATTCTATGACAAGTCTTCCACAGACGGAATTGCGTAACCTTCCAGCAAACCGTTTGAGCAGCTGGCAGTTAGCCCAGCAAATGCGACATCATTTTTTGGTCCCGATGGCACAAAGAATATTTGAATGAACTTATCACCAGGAGCAAATGGCAGACGTCCACCGACCAGAGTCAAATCAAAAAGGGAACTCTAGTAGTCATCAATGAAGATAATCTACCACCGATGAACTGGAAACTTGGTCGAATCATTTCTACACATCCAGGTAATGACGGCGTAATTCGTACCGTCACTCTTCAATGTTCATCAGGAACATACAAGCGATCATTAAAACAGGTGTATCCACTTCCCATAGATGCTTAATATCTCTGTTAGAAAATAGGTATGATCGGATACCAAATCATAAATTCAATTCAATATGTAATCGCTTCACAAATCTGTAATCAACTACCTGTAAAATGTTTATATTTATAGAATATCACTCGAGCCTTCTTGAACGTAGATCGTTCAACGGGGCCCGGCATGTTCCGTGGGAACAATTTAGATACATCTTCTGTCTACGAAACCAATGTTCTTCAGTAAATTATGTTTTATGTTTCATTTTAAGTATCAGGTAAAGACAGATGTTTCAACATAGAAAGTAGCAAATAGTTTCGGGATTTTCAATTCTTTATTACAATAAGCCGCTTAAGCTTTGGCATCTTTTATGCTTCGGGTTTAGCCCAACTCTGTAATTGAAGGATAGGTCCTACCAAGAATGCTAGATAGATTATACTACTGCTAAACTGTAAACTCTAGGGTAATTGCGTTCGTCCATTCGAGATTCAATACCAGCATGATTCGTGGGTTTTTCCGAGTCGGGACACTTCGGCAAGGATCGGAGCGTACATCCTAGACAATATGTATCACTCAGGACGAGAAGGCATCAACCTAGGAGAAGAGAAAACATTCTAATTAAGGCAACTGACCGGTGCAGTATTCCAACACTCGAGTCAGCCCTTAGTAAAACACGCGCATTCAAGTTTAAGTAAACCTCCATTATATCATGAAATAAAGTTAAGTTGTCACATTTAAATGGATAGTGTACGTTTTATTGAACATAAATTTAATCCCTGCATACCTCAGTTAATTTAATAAGAAAGTATTCAACGTTGTGCACGTTTCAGTCGACGCAATTTCCATCCTTTCGTACCTCAACTCATTTCAGAGGAACGACCTTCAACAATTGTTAAAAACAAAAAGAAATATATTTAGGTATCTGCCAAAACAATAAATGTCCCGAATAAGTCCCGGATAGGCCCGAATTAAAAGAAACCATTGACTTTGTTGAAATAAACTAATTGTCTCTTGCCCCTGAAAAAAAGCCCAATAGACCCAGTTACCAAACCTATCCGTCTACTGACCGGAATTTATCCGTGTTCTATCAGATCCTATCAGGAATTTCAAGCAGATCTTATTAATTCGAATCGCTCAGATTTATCCGGATTAAAATCTTGGATTTATTTTTAACCGATTTCCAACGATCCAGATTTTTACGGATTGATTCTGAATCGTTTTTTTAAGAGATGTCAGAATAACTCTAATTCGCTCGGATCGAATTTGAATAATTGTGATCCTTTTAAAGAAATGATCGAATCAATCTTATTTTTAAAAATAATATCCACATCTTTTTCTCCATTATGGTTTTGGCTCGAAAATTAATTGAAATAATTATTTCGTGAATAAAATCACCGAAAGTAATTAGTTACGTGACTATTACGTCAGAGACTACTGTAGGTATGGCCTTAAAAAATGATAGACGTAACATTACCTCGTGCGTGACATATTCTGATGCTCGACATAAGAAAATAAAATCTCTGTGATTCTTAGTACGAAGACCCCGGTCTCTTTGTTATCGGGAACTTTAATCTGTGATGTAATTTTTTTAGGGAGGGGGCTCCGGAGCTGGAGGGCCTTGTGGGAGTTTGAATAGGTCGTCCGAGTCTGAGTGAACGCGTGGTACCTATAGTACCACAAATACGAGCGTAGGAGTTACTATCAAACCTTCGCCTCTCCTCTTGCATAACGCGAATCATTTAAACTAGAGTACTAAACGTTTTTATTTGTCATCGGCCTCAATTCACGACGTAGTTGCTCGTTAACACCCGAATACGACCCAAGGATATTATTTATTATTGTCGAACAATTTTCAAGATTAGCTCCACTTTGAGTGGCTAATTCTTGGTCGCGGGATCGTGTGTCGACCCTAACTTCACTGGGAAATGATGTTATCAAGGTTCTCGAGTCTAGAGGATGTTCAGTGCCGGTGACGAGGTCCTGCGACCTTTTTTCAAGATTTTACTAGTCATCCCTTTTCAAGTTGTATCAGTCTACTCGTTCATTGCTTTGATTGTCCACTGCGCTGATCGTAAAGCACTTCGTATGTGATGAATTTTATTCATTTTTATTATTATTTCCCAGATATTCTCACTGAATTTGAATCAGTGAGATTTTACTGATCGCCATTAAAAATCTTATTGATATCATTAAATTATCCATATATAACTACTTGAATCAGTACAATATTTTACAAAATTCAACGATGTTTCACTGATTCTCAGTAAAATTATACAATTTTATTCAATTTAATAAATATTTCAATATAATTCACAGCTTTTTTGTAAACATTCAGTAATTTGTCGATAAATATTACAAATATTTCTGTTAAATTGAAATTTTGAAAAACATGTCTTGTTCTGTAAATTTAACAGGCATTCCTGTAACATTTATCAACGAATTTAAGAATTTTTAAAAAATATCGGTGAATTATAATGAAATATCTGTTAAATTGAAAAAAATTATATAATTCCACTATTTTAAGGGATCAGTAAGAATTTTCACCGAGAATCAGTGAAACGTCATTTTAATCAGTGTGATTTTACTGATCATCATTAAAAACCTTATTTATATCATCAAATTACCCTTTCATAACTACTTGAATCAGTGAAATTTTACTAATTTCAATGATGTTTCACTGATTCTCAGTAAAATTATACAATTTTATTCAATTTAACAGATATTTCAGTAAAATTCACAGCTTTTTTGCAAACATTCAGTAATTTGTCGATAAATATTACAAATATTACTGGTACTCTCTAAATCTGAATCAGTCAAATTTTCACTGATTGAATCAGTGATTTGCCTTTTCACTGATTCATCAGTGAAAAAATATTTTTCACCGTTAAATCAGTTAATTTGCATTGATTCATCAGTGGGAAAAATATTTTTCATTTGCAAATCAGTCAATTTTCACTGAAATAATCAGTGGAATTTGACTGATTTACAGTAACCTCTTTTTAGCTATTTTAATCAGTCAAATGCCACTGATAATCAGTATATTTTGACTGATTCAAATTTAAAGAGTAGATTAACATTTTTTTTAAAACATCTTATTCTGTAAATTTAACGCATTCCTGTAACAATTATCAACGAATTTAAGAATTGTCACAAAATATCGGTGAATTATAATGAAATATCTGTTAAATTGAAAAAAATTATATACTTCTACTATTTTAAGGGATCAGTAAAAATTTTCACTGAGAATCAGTGAAACGTCATTTTAGTCAGTGAGATTTTACTGATCATCATTAAAAATTTTATTTATATCATCAAATTACCCTTTCATAACTACTTGAATCAGTGAAATTTTACTAATTTCAATGATGTTTGACTGATTCTCAGTAAAAGTTCTTACTGATGAGTTAAAATAGTAAAAGTTTTTCAATTTCTTTCAATTTAACAGATATTTCAATATAATTCACCGCTTTTTTGTGAAAATTCAATACTTTGTCGATAAATATTACAGGAATGTCAATTAAATTTACAGAATAAGACATTTTTTTCAAAATGTTAATTTAACAGGAATCTTTGTAATATTTATCGACAAATTACTAAATGTTTCCGAAAAAAAACGGTGACAAATTTTAACTCCATGTTTTTTATTCATTTTTATTATCATTTCCCAACTATTCTCTCTAAATTTGAATGAGTGGGATTTCACTAATTGTCAGGAAAGTCCTTACTGATTTCTATTACCTATTTTATCTACCCAAATCAGTGAAATTTTACTGATTGTCAGTGGTGTTTCACTGATTTTCAGTAAAAATCCTTACTGACTTAATTCAGTGGCTTATTTCCGTGTTGTGAATATTCTCATCTAGTAATTAAAAACCATTTTAGGATCAAATTTCCATTTTATTCGGAAATTTTTTTATTAAATAGATATAAAAAAGCTTAGGATTACACTACATAATTATTTTCATTGTTCTTTACTTCTAAACAAATTCAGGTGCGTAATGTGATGATATCATCAATGAAATAATATATATAATATACAAAAATAAAACTCTTGCTTGAATATGAAGTAAACTGCGCGTTAACCAAAATAAAACTACGTCGTTGACTAGTTAATTATGAAAACAATTTTTAATTTAATTTATCCATTAAGACGTATGATTTGAATATTTCTAATATCTACGAAATATTAACAAAATATATTTACATTTACTATGAATATTAATAATTTATTTCTATTAATGACTCAAGAAATGTTTTCAATTTATGGAAAACATAAAGCGTAAAAACTTACTCGACTGCTTATAAGAATCTAATAGTTACGGAATGTTACAAGACAGAACCTTTTTAAAACCGCTGACGAAAATTTCGGAAAGGAATTCAATCTAAGCGAATTCGAGTAATTCCGAATTATTTTGAACCAATCCGAAAAACATTTTGGATATTGCTTGATATAAATCAGTTAAAAATCACTCCGTCTCAATCCGAATGAATCCGAATCGAATTTTCAATTAAAATGAATCCGAGCTCGGATTAATTTGAACCAAAATTTTCAATCAACCCGAGGTCGAAATTATTTGAATTGAAAACCTTGTTCGGATTCATTCGAATTTATACCTTTGATATAACTGGATTGAATCGGATTGAGTCGGATTAATTTTTAACTAATTTTAATCGAACGAGATTCGAAAAGTTTTTTGGCTTCTTTGGCGAAAGTTCCGGATTGTAATTCAATCTGATGCAAATCGGTTGAAAATCAATTCGACTTAATCCGATTCATTCCGGTTAAATTAGAGGTATAACTTTGGTTTTGATTAATCCGAACTCAGATTTATTTGACTTGAAAACTCGATTCTGATTCATTCGGATTGATGCCTCGAATTGAAGCGGAATGAATAGGATTCAGCCGAATTGATTTTTGACCAAATCTCATCATACGAGAGATACAAAACATTTTCCGCATTGGTTTGGATTGATTCCGAATGTTTCGGAACAGATTTCGGAATGGCTCGGATTCAACCGGATTGAATTCTTTTCGGAAACTTTCGCCACGATTGTTATTATTTAAGCATTGTTAAAAAATGATTTTTAGAAACATTTTATTTTATAATAACTTGCCGTTATTCTTTAAAGTAATAATTATTTTCAATTTTACTTGGTCTCTATTATTAAAAACAAACTTTTTGATGAAATTATAATGATAACCCTTCATCATGTCAATCATAATTGATTTCAGGGATTTCGGTTCCTTGTCAGTTCGACACTGACTGCGTGGAGAATGCTTACTGTCTCAATAGAGAGACTTGTTTTTGTAAAGACAATCATGTCCTTGAGAGGAATCGCACCCACATCAGATGTTTACGAGGTCAGTATAGACTTCCTTATTGTTTTCGTCGACTAGAAACTAGGCTTCCCGAAAAATTTTACGATCTTATTTACCAACAAACTTAAGGCCATGGATCAACGAGTACAGATGACTAAATCAATGAAATCAGTCCCCGCTAAGATTTTACCACAATGATTAATTTTTTTAGCTGAAAATTTAGGATACAATAAAGGACATATTAGGTGATAGCTGTAGATTTTAATTAGTTTTTAACAATGAAAAAATTTTCGTTTCGGTAAAACAAAATTTTTTTTATTGTTTAGAAATAATGGAAATGTACAGACATCCGTTAATATTTGCTTCATTATATGCTAAAGTTCCACCTAATAAAATTCGTTATTGTGGAAAAATCTTGGGGAAAATGATTTCATTGATTTATCCCTGCCGGAAGTAAGAAGATAGAAAACTTATCCTTTTGAATAATTTTGAATCTTTATTATAGAAAAATATAGAGATAATTTATCCAATTCTATCTCTTTTTTATTCTAAATTCACGTCTATCTTTTTCAATCTCTCCTTTTCTATCTCATTCTACTCTTCATCTACCAACGTCAATCTTTTTTTATCTCTTTGTCAATCTAACTTCACTTCTATCTTTTTTAATCTTTCATTCTCTATCTCATCCTATGCTTTATCTATCCACCTGAATCTTTTTCTATGTCTTTGTCATTCTAAATTCACGTCTATCTTTTTCAATCTCCCTTTTTCTATCTCATTCTATCCTTTCTCTATTCACGTGAATTTTTTTCTATTTTCTTGCCAATCTAGGTCTGTAGCTATCTTTTCCAATCACCTGATCTCTATCTCATCCAATCCTTTATCAATACACCGTAATCTTTTTCTATCTCTTTGTCAATCTAAATCCACGTCTATATTTTTCAATCTCCCCTTTCTATCTCGTTCTATTTTACATCTATCAACGTCAATCTTTTTCTATCCCATTATTAATCTTAATGCACGTCTATCTTCTTGAATTATCCCTTTTCTATGTCATTATATCCTTCATCTATCAAAGTCAATCTTTTCCTATCTTCTTTCCAATTTAATCGAAGCCTATCTTTCCCTATTACAAATTTTAACTCTTTTTCTATCTACCATTATCTCTCCTTATAACAAAAGAAGATCAGTCCACTACTGAGATATTTTATATTCTTTTTCTATAATGCTTATTATATTTTATCCCCTAGGTAAAATGGTCACAATTAGCAATTCAAACTTGCAATGCGAGACCTGGTGGTCGACAAGCGAACTAATCAATATGGCTACCGTTGGGCTTCGCGCAGCATTGTGTATACTATACTAAAGCCAGATGCTCACAGTGTAACGCAGTAATTAATCAATTGTTTCACAAATAAATATATAGTTAACCTAAAAAGTAAGTGACAAGTGCATAAATAATTATAAGCGTGAAAATGGAATTCTCACCGAAGCACAGGAAAGGAAAGGACTTGACTCATAAATGCAGTGCTTGTACGTACTCGCATAACGTATTTAACGATAACAAAAGCAATTTTAGCACTTACAGATAAACGTAATTTGAAAAGTCCTATTCAGATCAACAGTAAATACGTGAACGCCGAAGCCCTGCGGCAGCCATGATTGTTTTCATGCAGCAGCGCCCCTAAGCCCGCGGTGGACGTTTGTTTTGCCAATACTTTTTAGAACTGCTCTCTTCATTTCGTGGTAAGAATAGATACTGAGGGATATAGAGAGAGATTAAAATATGGCAATGAAAACTACCACCGCGGGCAAAGAGGCGCGCGTGTCGCGAAACAAATATGGCCGGCAGTGGTATACAGTTTTCTACAGATGCATATGGATAAGTTCACAAAAAACATATAATGAAAATGGTTAAGTTTTTAAAAAATGTTAACTCTGCAGCTACATACACTGTGTGAATTTGCGAATGCCATACCGTCCTCAAGAAACCTAATAGAAGGTCAGAAAGTGGTGAATTCTGACATAATTTTAATGAGTGGCGTGACTAGCAGAAGCAATGAAAGCATTGAGTTGTTCGCATTATGTTTTCAAACAAGTGCATTAACGTCAGGGCCACACACAATTACTGGCACACTAAAAATCAACGATTTGAACAATAATTATCTGGACCGAAGTGCTTTGAGCAAATTACCACTTGCTTGCTCTGATCTTTTATTTTTAATCTTCTAAGCCACTCTGCTCTTTTGTCGACAATTTCAAGGCTTCCGAACAAATTTTTGATTTCAATATTAATTCCACTCTCTGGCACTTCATGGAAACTTAAGTTCTTATTTTTGTTCATTCTCGAGTCACAACCTTTTACACAACATTTTGTTCTGCACTCCGATTTTCGCTGTTAAGGTGAAAATTCCATTTTGAAAACTCAAGAGGAATGAATTAAGATAGATAGGCCACAAGATATATGCTCTTTTAAAAACACTTTTATTAAGTTTATTGGCAGAATAATATTAAATTTCCATATGTCAACGTTAATGAATGTATACCACTGTCGGACATTATTATTGGTTTATGTTGCGGCCGGTGGTGTCGCATGCTAATTTTAAACTCCCAATGGGGATTTAAATGAGGGATAGAAAAAGGTACAAGTGCTCCATCACAAAAGATAGATATTACTTTAGTCGGCGGATAGAATAAGGCATAGGAAAAGATAGATATTACCAAATATAGGGTTAGAAAAAAATAGATATTCCCGGTCACTTTGGATAAGTGCGGAAATAGAAAAAAATAGAGTTTTGGGGATGCAAAGTGATGGGTTCGAAGAGATAGAAATGTTCTATCTTTTCCAATCCCTCAGTTAAAAGTTATCATTAAACTTTATATTTTTTAGTTTTATTGCAATAAAAACCATTAAATACTGTTGAACAATATTAATTTTTTATATTCAATTCAAATTTCAAGAATTTCATTTAAAATAGACTAATTATAAACTTCGTGTTTAATTTTTTCAGTTGCCCGTGGAATGGGAGATCCTTGTAAGGAGAATGTTCAGTGTCAAGTAACTTTTGGAGCTGAAGCAGAATGTCGAGAGGAAAGATGTCAATGTTCCTTTGGCTCACGGTTTGTTGAAGAGAGATGTTACAAAACAGTTGGTAAGAAATCAACTCTACAATTTATTTAAGTCAATCATTAAAAGAATTATAGTTTTATAGAATTTGGATGCTCCGAAAATAAATTTGATCCAATCAAATACTTTATTTTACTAAATTGAGTTAATTTCACAACTATACTTAGTTAAATGGTACAAACTTTAAGCAAACAGAGTCTGATCATTTATCTTACTTAAGTAACAGTTTTTTGAGATAATTTTATTATTTTAGGAAGATTTTGATATAAAATTATTGCGATTATTGCATTGGCATCTTAAACCTTTTCTTTGGACGTATTCGATTTTTGAGGTTATGTTAGACCTGATACATTAAATTGTACATAATATCAGGGCCGTAGAAGAAAATTTGGGCCTGAGGAAAGCAACTTATGGGCCCCAATTTTACGTAGGTTTATTTTGTATTGATGATTTTATTTTATTCATTTATGGGCGTACTTGTCATTTCATTTTGCATGAAAATACGATTACAGGAACTGAAATGCCGGTAAAGTAGAAAACTTATTGGGCTGAAGTTTGTGACGTCTCATCTGACGAATTTTTTTTTTCATCGTATGATCTTGAAAACAATAAAAAATATGCAAAATAGTGATGTTTAACAATAACAATATTTTTTATAATAAAAAAAAATTCGTCACACGAGACGTCACAAACTTCAGTCCAATAGAAAACTTTGGGTTGTTCATGCCCTTAAGGCTCAATAAAAGTAAAAATAAATTTTTGGTTAAATCGCTGTAACATTTGATTAAAAATATCAAAGATTAGTTTCAATTTCTTATTTGATTTCTTATCAACATTAACACCTTTTTAATTAATTGCAGGATTGGGGGATTACTGCCAAACTTCTAGAAACTGTTACGTTAAAGACTCAGACAGTTTTTGTGAAACAGGACGCTGTGTCTGTCCTCTTAATTATCATCCAAATTCTGATCGAACTCGGTGTGTAAAAAATGTTTGTAAGTATTTATTAATCAATAAGATAAAACAAAATATTTTTAACATGGCAAGATGATTTAAAATTTAAAAACTTTAATTTTTATCAGATTTACAAAATAAATGTACCAATGATGAGGAATGCATCGTTGAAAATTCCAGATGCATCAACGACTGTGTTTGTGATGTATCCTACGTGATATCATCTAATAAAACAGTATGTCTGAAAACAGCGGATTTAATTGGTGAATCCTGTGAAGAAGATTCTCAGTGCCAGGCATTCCTTAAAAATACAATATGCCAAAAAGGAAAATGTACTTGTTCAAAAGGATTTCATCGTCGTTTTTCTGTTTGCTTTCGGAGTGCTAGTAAGAAAATACGACTTTTATTATTATTATTTTTTGTGTTATCCGTATATTATATAACAGTTTAGGCAAATCATTATTTGGCTATACAAGTTGAGAGGTCAAGTTTCTTAAAAAATTGTATTTTTTTTATTCTTTTATACTCACTATAATGTATATATTTTTTTGAGTACATCAACCTCCATTAAAGTAATTAATTCGCCAAATATTAATTTTTTTGCAGGATTGAATGAAGCTTGCGAAAGTCACTTACAATGTACCACTAAGACAAAATTAGATTCAAATACAACGGTCATAACGAATGTTGATTGTATTAATGGTAATAACTTGTTTTTGTAAAAGAACATATTTATAAAATTAATTCTAATCAAATTTCTGTTTTTAGGAATTTGCTCTTGTTCTGCAGATCATACTTTAACGCCAGATGGTTCAGATTGTATTGGATATGCTGAAAATGGTAAATCAAAAAAATATTGATAACCGGTAGAAATATTTTATTATATGTGTTCTAAACATTTCATTCATTAAACTGCATACAATTTAAAAATAATTAACTGTTCTCTAATCATTATTCAGTCATCAATATATTAGTACACATTTTAGTTCCAGCTTTTCTAACTGTTAATTAAATTATTTTCTATTAAATCATCTATTAAAAGTTCAATTGTCAATTGATCTTGAAACAATAAAATATGTATTCATTTGTGCTTTAATTTCAAGTGAACAAATTTAATGAAGTGCAAATTAAAAATAAGCCAACTAAGAACATCAACAATATCGAATATTATTAATATTTAATATTTAGAACAGGTTTTTTCATTTATGGACCCTAAAGCCAATTATCTAACATTACAAATATTAATATTTAATATTATAATTATTGAAAGATGTTCATATGTCCTGAACTTCAATTGAAATTTATGTTTTTATATTTAATTTAGTGTATTTATAAATTATTTGCCGGTGCAAACGTCTACTAGTTATTCATAATTTGAAAGAGTGTATAATATAATTTTTTTTTCAGGCGTTACGTCGTGGAGGTACAGCCCGATTGCTTTAATCATCGTTGCGTTTATTGTTGTCAGCTAAAGGCAATTGACGTAGGAAAGCTTTAAAAGTCATAGACAATAGATTCAGGTTAATGACACACATACCAGCAGTATTTATAATGCATGAAATAATTACATTATTCAGGTCACCAAAGCAGGAATATAGTTTCTCCATAAATCAATCGAGATAATTGTATACAGTCGTTTTATTATATGTTGATAGGGTAAAGATATAATATATTGATATAATATAAAAATAGGAATACATAGAATCACGAATAGAATTCTTCAATAATTTCTTTGGCAGACACAAATTGAATATAGTAAAAACCCATATATATATATATATGCATGTGTAGAAATTCGTTAATTAAAATATACTATTACTTAACTTAACATAAAAATTAAGTTATAAGTATGAGATCAATCTCTATGAAAAATCAGTTATGTGTACAATGTTATATAGTCTTCCACTAGCTGTACTACTTATTTGTAAAGAATATTTATTTTCAACAAACGATTATTTTTGTAAGTTAATGATTACCTAGCAACTGTTCGGTATCATTATAAATGTATAATTAAATATGACATTATAATAGTATTACCATTAAAAAGTGAATATTTCATTTGACAATTTCTGTGTAATTGGACGAATAAATAGTTTCTTCTGCCCTGCTGGAAGTAAAAAGATTGAAGAAGATAGGAACTGGGGGATTGGAAAAGTTAGAAGATTTCTATCTCTCCCAACCCATCACTTTGCATCCCCAAAACTCTATCTTTTTCTATTTCCGCACTAATCCAAAGTGACCGGGAATATCTATCTTTTTCTATTCCTATGTCTGGTAATATCTATCTTTCCCTATCCCTTAGTCTATCCGCCGACTAAACTAATATCTATCTTTTTCTCTATCTTTCGTAATCGACAACTTCTATCTTTTTCTATCCCTCATTTAACTCACCAAAGTGCAAATTTTAATCTCTCTCTATATTCCTCAGTATCCATTCTTACCACGAAATGAAGAGCGCATTTCTAAAAAGTATTGTGTCCATTTTACATAGGGGAAGACTATTACTTCATTGGCCATAAAATATAATCACCCTTATAGAAAAAGAATATAAAATATCTTTGTACACTCGAGATTCCCTATAACGAGAAGCTCGAGCATCGGAGGCCTCTCTGCATCGAGCGCGAGAGGGATCCCCTCCATATCCTACTTGTTGCTATGCGCTGTTATACGCATTATATGATGCGTGCAGTCAGTCTGTCAGTGATGCCATGTGAATAATTATATGTACATATTAAAAAAGCGTATAAAAAAGATTTTTACGAGTATTCAACATGGAAATAACTTATTTGACGTTATGTACTCAAAACACTAAAAATATAATAGTATGATAATAAAAATATCTATGCTTAGCAAGTGTATTTTTTAATATTTCCAGAAAAAAAGAAAAGTCTTGATGATAAATGTAATAAACAGTAATATAAATGTTAAAATGTTGATGTTGGTTTTCATTAATAAAAAATGCGTTTCGAAACATAGTATTACACATGTAGTATTGATCACAATAATAAACTGCTCAAAATTATACATACTGATTAATTGTAATTATATACAATTTTCATACGTATTGTTTAAAAAGGGAGAATTTTACGTATCTACAGTAATGTGTGAAATATCAAAATTTCCAAAAAAACTTATGCAATTTTAATGTTTGATAACCGACGTTACTCCAAAATATTGAAAACTCCAAATTGGAAAAATTAAATATTAAATTTTTCATTCCAAATACTGTAAAATTACACAATTAAGTAATTTTTCAATAATTGACCAATTATTTTCTCATTAATTTGTGATAAAAGCCATCAAACTCATTGATTACTGTTTGAAATTCGAGCGCGCTTCATTCCGTAGTAGTGGGGGAAGAGGGGTCGATCGTCTGCTCGTTGTGGAGAACCGTGACGCGCTCGTATAAGGGAGGCCTTGTTACAAGGAATCTCGTTGTAGGGAATCTCGAGTGTAGTGGACTGATCTTCTTTTATTGAAAGGAGGGATGATGGTAGATAGAAAGAGTTTAAAATTTGTAATAGGGAAAGATAGGCATCGTCTAGATTGGCAAGAAGATAGAAAAAGATTGACGTTGATAGGTGAAGGATAGAAAAAGATTAAGGTGGACTGATAAAGGATTGGATGAGATAAAGATCAGGTGATTGGAAAAGATAGCCATAGACCTAGATTGGCAAGAAGATAGAAAAAGATTCACGTGAATAGATAAAGGATAGAATGAGATAGAAAAAAGGAGATTAAAAAAGATAGGCATGAATTTAGATTGATAAAGAGATAGAATTGGATAAATTATCTCTATTTTTTCCATAATAAAGATTCAAAATGATTCAAAAGGATAGGATTTCTATCCTTTTACTTCCAGCAGGGTACATACAGTATTCATTCATCCCCACTCTTCCTTAATCATATCACTTGCTTTTTCTCCAATCATAATGGCGGCTGCATTCGTATGACCCCTTATAATTGTTGGCATAATGCTGGCATCGACCACTCTCAATTTTGAAATTCCATGGACTTTCAACTTTGAATCCACAACCCCTAAATTTTCGAGAGGGGCCATTCTACAAGTTCCAACAAAATGCCCTAAACTTATACTGACATGACGAGCAAAACAGGCCCAGTAGTCCTCCGAATTAAATTTTAAATTTTCACATCCAGGTAAAGATTTTGGAAAAAGGGTCGTGTTAAATTTTTTAAACGGAGTTGTGGATGACAGTTTTATTGCCTGTGAATAGAAATTATATTTTCAATGTGAATACAAATGTGAATTTTCATTGAAAATCTTCAATATGTATAATAACTGTTTTTGAATAATTATTTGAAATATTTATTGATCCGAATATGCATCATATAATTATCCTGGGGAAAGTTTCGGATTGAAATTCATTTCGAACCAATCCGGAATGTTCCGAATCATTCCGGAATTTGTATCCGAACCAAACAGTTTCATTTCGATCTAATCCGAAAAACGTTATAAATCACGTTCGATTCAAAACGGATCAAAATAAATCTGACTCAGTCCGATTTATTTCGATTCAAATCGAGATGCTAATTCGAATGAATACGGAGTAAATTTTCAATCGTGATCAATCTGAACTCCGATTAACCCTAACAGTATTTCCAATCCTAATCAATCTGAATAATTCCGACCACAGATTCATTCTGAATGGTTCGAATTGGAAATTGTGTTTAGATCAACCCATATTAGAATAGATCCTGATTGATTCGGATTAAAAACTTAGTTCTGAATCATTCGAATTAGCATCTCGGATTGAATTAGAATAAATCAGAGTGAGTTGGATAGATTTTTAACCGTTTTGAATCGAAAGGGATCTATAACGTTTTTCGGATTAGATTGGAATGAAGCTGTTTGGTTAGGATACAAATTCGAGAATGATTCGGAAATTTTCGGATTGGTTTGGAATGAATTTCAATCCGAAACTTTCGTCAGGGTAGAGATGTAAAAATCAACGCGAAAAAAACGTCATTCAATATTCTCAAAAAATGATGAATGCGTTTTCACTGAACCATTCTAATACGGTTTAAAAAGTATGATATAAAAAATCAGTTTAAAATCTGGAAATAGTTATAAATAAAATTTTAAATAATAAAAAATAAAACATCTTTTCATGAGATAAAATTTGGATTAATTACTAGCATCGCTGCAGAAAATTAGTTCCATTTTTATTAGTTTTGTGATTTTTCAAAAAAGAATTATATGTTTAAGGCCATGTCTTAGTTATCCGATCCCTACTTTACCGACACTTTTTTTTGCCCTTCGCATTTCCACATTAATTGATATATCGAGTTAAAACTTTGAGTAATTAAGTAAAAAGCAGTAAAGAACGTTTTTCTGCTCCAAAATTTTTATAATTATAGAAAAAAAAAATGTTGGAATTTTTTTTTTCATGGATATAAATATTCAGAAGCAGATAAACATTCTTTAGCATTTTTTAAGAATAATTATAAATATTTATAATAGACAGAACTATCTTAGTGCATTTGATTGAATTTCTTAAATTTTAAACCCAGTATCTCATTTTGCATGAAAATTGGGTCACATAAACTGAAATGCCGGTAAGGTAGGAATCTAGTGACATGGTCCGGTTGGTCCATGGCCTTAATGAAATTCACTGACCTCTTTAATACCGCGTACCATGGTGTCAAGGTCATCCTTTTCTTGGAAGTAGTTCGCCTCGACAATCGGCCCTTGAAATGGATTTGAGTTTCTCAGCATCACTCTACCTCTGCTTTTAGGATTCAATAAAACAGGAACGATGCTGAATGCATCAGTGCCTTCATATTCTTTAAAGAATTGTTGATAAAATTCTTCACTGAGGCCAAAAAGGTTCCTCATAGTTCCAGACATGTCTCCAGTCAATGCACCGAGACCCAAAACTAATTCTATATCTGGATTATCTTCATTCAAATTTATCGAGTTGCTTGGATTTTTTTGGTCTTCCCTCCCTTCATTTTCCTCATCGATTTCTATATTAGAATATAAAAAAATATCAATTATTGTATATGGGTGATTCCACCCAAGATTTGCATTAAAAAATGTTTTTATGCGTGAATTTATTTTTTGCGTTTTTTGAACGAAAATATTTCTGTTTCTGTTTATTACTGTTAATAGAAAAAAGTACTTTTTCCGCAACTCAAAAGTTTAAAAATTCACTACTCAAAAAGTTTTAGTATCATATTAAAATAAAGTGCATTTTATTGCCCCCTGCGTAGCAAAAAAGTCCATTTCTTTCTATTAGCGGGTTATAAAATGCACTTTATTACCCCTTGCGGGGCAAATAATAGTATATTATGCAATTAGGGAAAAACATTTATTTTGCGAATGTGAAGTTAGATGCCCGATCAAAGCGAAGTCAACAATCACACAAGTTTCCTGTGTCGCATGCGATTTTTTTTACTAGCGGGTCAGAAAATGGATTTGTTTGCCCCGTAGGGGGCAATAAAATCCACTTTATGAGCCGATAGTAGAAAAAAAATTTATTTTGCGAGTGTCAAGTTTGATGCCCGAGCAAAGCGAGAGTAACAACCACACGAGTAAAATTATTGTTTTACCCGTGTTGCACGCGATTTTTTTTTACTAGCGGGTCAGAAAATGTATTTGTTTGCCCCGTAGACGGCAATAAAATCAACTTTATGACCCGCTAGAAGAATAAGATTTTTATTTAAAAAATATCTGAATATCTCAAAATTTATGCTTTTTTCTCAGCTATCGAGTGAGGTTTATTACGAATTGATTCATCTTTATATCAATTAAAAAACGAGCAATTTTATGAAAAAATAGATTGTTTTTAAATTTTGTACTATTTTTTTCGTTTCTTTATTGATAAATTTTGCTTCAATTTTTCGAACTATTAATTTAATTGGTGAAATTTCATAAGTTTATTTCATTTTTGAACTTTTGACATTTTTATTAAGGGTACGTGATATTTTGGAAATTGGCAACTTTTATTGATTTTAGGTTTTACATGTTATGGCCAAAATGAGAAAAATTTTCTGTTGTCAATTTGGGAAATGGTAAAAAAGATAAAAACGGACGTAGGTAGACTGCTTTTGATTTAGAAAATGACAAAAAGTTAAATTCCAGCAAAATCCGTCGAAAAATGTTTGTTTATTATTAAAAACAAAACTTTACGTATTTTGGACTTGAAGTTATAGAATATATAATATATACCTTATTTTCCATACCCAAAAAGTTGCTACACATTGTCAGGAAAAAAATAAAAAAAGAATCATGACAATTGGTTGAAAAACAAAAAAGTTATTCAAAGTCAAGAAATGTCAAAAAAATGCCCAAAAAACTCAAAAATCATTTGGTTTAAAAATACATAAAGGTGCTGGAATTTTTCAAAAATCCCAAAACCTTTCTGAATAAAGACACTAAACATAAAAAAAATTATATGAAAGTTCTAAACTCTAAAAATAAAAACAGTAAAGGTGGTGTATCTCCTTAAGTAAATCTAATTTCGCCTTTTTGATTTGAAATCAAAAATAAATTTAGTAAATTTGAGAAAATTTCATTTACATCTACAGTATTATAAAATTGACTTGAGCTTAAGTATCAAATTACAAGAAATAAATATATAAAAGTATGCGAAGTATATAATAACGAGCGCGAAGTGCGATGATTGAATCGCTCGCCCTAGGCGCACTTAAATTTGCGAGCGATTAGAATGTGCCTGCGAACCGGGCAAATTTTTTCATATCTAATTTTGAATATGGGCATGAGTTTACACAAAAATCAATGTCGGTAAGGTAGGAATCTAAATTTGCAACATAGCCTTAAGAGCCTGGACCATTCTGGTCACGTGACTAGATTCCTACTTTACCAGCATTTCACTTTGTGTAACCCCATTTCTATAAGAATTAAGACAGGTAACTGGAAATTTGCAGAATTAAATAAAATACATTAATATAGGTCTGTCTGGTCATAAATATTTATAATTATGAAAAAAAAATTCTTTTTTTATTGTATAATTCTAAATATTTAAGGCCAGAAAGTCCTGTCTTAGTGCATTTCACTTACTCTCACAAATTTTCAACTTGTTATCTCATTTTTTACAGAAATGGAATTATACAAATTGAAAATGCTGATAAGGTTGGAATCTAGTCACGTGATATGGTTGGTCGATGGCCTTAATGGCATGTGATACTTCGGAAATTAACAAATTTTATTAATTTCAGGTTTCTACACGTTTGTGTTTAAAGTACATAAAATTTTCTTTTCAAAATTTGGGAAATGGTACAGAAGATAAAAGCGGGCGTAGATAGACTACTTTTGGTTTAGAAAATGAAAAAAAGGTCATTTTTCCAAAATATAAAAAAAAAATTTTTCATTATCAAAACCAAAAGTAGTTTATTTACCCCCGTTTTTATCTTTTCTGACATTTCCCAAATTTTTTAAACAAAATTCTACGTACTTTGCACACAAACATGTAGAAACTGAACCAAATGGCAAATGCATCGGATAGGAATTCATTCCGGGCTAATCAGAACTACTCCGATTCACTCCGATATCTGTATCCAAGCCAATAAAAATCATTTCGAACCAATCCGAAAAACTTTTTGTATCTCGTTTGATGAAAAACGGAAAAAGATCGATCCAACCTAATCCGATTTAATCCGAGGCAACAATCCGAATGAATCCGCACTAATCAAAAACCAAGTTTTCAATCCGAATTAATCCGAGTTCGGATTGATCCAAACCGAATTTTCGATCAGAATCAATCTGAATGAATCCGAGGTCGGGATGGTTCGGATTAATTCTGATTGAAAATTCGTTTTTAATTAATCCGAACTCGGATTAATTCGAATTGAAAACTTGGTATTTTAATGGTTCGGATTGTTGCCTCGGATTAAATCGGATTAGGTTGGATCGATTTTTTACCGTTTTTCATCAAACGAGATACAAAAGTTTTTCGGATTGGTTCGGAATGATATTCATTGGCTCGGGTACAGATATCGGAATGAATCCGATACTTTCGCCAGGGATTTTTTATCGAAATAAATGTAGCTTTTAACCCTTTCAGGGGCACATTTTTCTGGTGCATCTACTCCAGATATGATAGTGACTATATCGGTTTTCGGAGTTGCTGATTACGAATCTGAAGTCAGATTATCAAAATTCAAAATGGCGGATCCAATATGGCGGGAAAAATTTTCAAAAAAGGGTAAATTAATGCGAAATTTTGGTTACAGGGGTTTTTGGGATTGCTTATTACGAATCTGAAGTCAGATTTTCAAAATTCAAAATGGCGGATCCAATATGGCGGGAAAAATTTTCAAAAAAGGGTAAATTAATGCGAAATTTTGGTTACAGGGGTTTTTGGGATTGCTTATTACGAATC
Organism: Diplolepis rosae; assembly: GCA_030998225.1. NCBI lineage: Eukaryota > Metazoa > Arthropoda > Insecta > Hymenoptera > Diplolepididae > Diplolepis > Diplolepis rosae. Next base: position 17,984,426 of record JAPYXD010000723.1, on the reverse strand, counting down.
TGAAGTCAGATTTTCAAAATTCAAAATGGCGGTTCCAATATGGCGGTCAAAATTTTCAAAAAAAGGCAGTTTATGCTAAATTTCGGTTATAAGGGTTTTTGGGATCGCTGATTACGAATCTGAAGTCAGATTTTCAAAATTCAAAATGGCGGATCCAATATGGCGGTTAAAATTTTCAAAAAAAGGCAAATTGATGCTAAATTTTGGTTATAAGGGTTTTTTCAATTGTCTGCGATCTGGCGATCCCGGAAGATAGGAATGTGATTCAGAAATTTGTTCATAAAAAAATTAATAATGAAAGTACGCAATGATAATGGCACTGTTTCAATAACTTATGTTAGGTCTGTCGTTTGCGAGCGTATCACTTTATTTCGCCGCAATAACACTTTTTACTTAGATTCACCTAGCAGTCACGGTAAAAAATGATTAAGAAATTTTGCTATGGAAAATACTGAAAACTAAATGGTGAAGAAAAGAATTGTATAACTTTTATCCGCTGTTGTGGGGCCAGAGTAATAGTACGTGTAACATGCACATTGACCATTCAGTGTAAAGAAAGTTACTAGGACCTCAATGATGACATAAGATCTTAGAGTTATAAAGTTCAATAAATATATTCATGAAATTATAAATAATTTTCCCGTAAACAATGTTAAATAAATAAGTAAATTACGAAACATGAAAAAAATTCAGTATTCTAAATATTTGAAATTTTTTTTTGAAAAAAGTAGCGTACGAAAAAATCCAAAAAAAATATATATCATAAAACTAAGTGTGTAGAATACGTCAAAAAATCAGTAGAGGCTCATGTTTGCAGATTACGGAAAAACCGACTTTTTCTGAAAAAAACGTGTTTTTTCGTGTTACTTTTTTATAACAAACAAATATATAAATAAAATAATGTAATTTTTCACCAGATTATAATAACTCAGACTTCTAAGAGTCTAATAAGTATATATTTGCATAGATAAAGTGCCAAAATCTATCGGAAATATAAAAAAAACTAAGACAAAAAAGGTGGTACATAATCGTCCCACCGCCCCTGAAAGGGTTAAACCAGATTGACTAAAAATCACTAAATTTAAATAAAACTCAATTTGCTTACTTAGACTTTCTGGCGATTTGGTGTTGATAAAAGCAAGTGCTTCAGCACCACCAGGTACAGTGAAAGGGCCAGTTCCCTTGAAAAGATAATCAAAAGAATTAACTAAGTTTGATGCGACACGAGACTCAAGTATTGTCACTGTGTCATTCACTAGAAAGGTCAATGTTGACATGCTGATATGATCCTGAAGATTGTAACCAACAGGAAGATCTTGCAGGACTCGGATTCCCATAGAATCCAAATGATCTCTGGGTCCGATTCCAGATAACATTAAAATCTGAGGGGAATTGAGAGCGCCAGCAGATAAAATTATTTCTTTTGTGGCTCTTACTTTGTATTTTTTACGATTTTTTATAAATTCCACCCCTGTTGCTATTTTTGATTCAGGATCGATGATGATTTTTGTCACGTGAGAGAGTTTTGATATATAGAGATTTTTTCGATATTGAATGGGATTTAAAAATGCTTTGCTGGCACTGACTCTGCGACCATTTCTTAGATTTGCTTGTACCACACAAAAGCCAGTCAATCTGTAAACAATTAGATATACATATATCGATTAGTAAGTAACCGATAATTTTTGTGTGTAAACTCATGTCTAAGTGAAATGAAATGTCAAGTTAGAAATTTGCGATATTTAATTAAAAAGGTACTTTTGAGGAAGGTCTGTCAAATTTTGAATATCTTCTGGGCGAAAGTTTCGGAAAGGAATTCAATCTGAGCGAATCCGAATCAATCCGGAAACGTTTTGGATCTCGTTCGATGCAAATCGGTTAAAAATGAATCCGATTCATTACGGTTCAATCGGACTTCAATCCGAATTAATCTGAATCAATTTGAATGAATCCAGGCTCGAAATTATTAGGATTGATGACTCAAATTGAAACGGAATGAACCGTACTGAGCAGGAATGATTTTTATCCGATTTTCCTCGAAGGAGATTCAAAATATTTTTCGGATTCGCTCGGATTGAATTTCTTTCCGAAAATTTCGTCAGAGCTATAATTACAAGAAAAAACTTTCAATTATGAATATTTAAAATTTTATTATTCGTTTGGAGGTAAAATAATATTGGTTACGTAGGAAAATTATTATTTTTTATTGAGTAAAAATATATTTTCAGGAACCTTTCTCCGTTACAATCATTGACAGAATATCCCATTTCTTCTGCTGCTTGAAGAAAAGGTTTCCTTAGTTGAGATACATAAGGAGGATTTGAAACATCCAGGTATCCTCCTTTCCTATGATACTGTTCATCTTGATAATGCAATCTGCTATTCTCAGATTTCAGAAAATACGGCAACACTTCATCATAACTCCATCCAGGATTACCTTTTATTTGTAATGACGATTTGATTATACTATTTCAAGATAATATTTTAGTTTGTAAAATTATAAAAAGTACTAAGGTAACCCTGACAAAATGTTCGGAATGAAATTCAATTCGAATGAATCCGAATAAATCCGAACCAATCCGAAAATTTTTTAAATCTCCTTTGATGCAAATCGGTTAAAAATCATTCCGATTCATTCCGGTTCAACCCGAATGAATCCGAGGTCGGAATGATTCTGACTGAAAATTTGATTTAGATTGAACCAGAATGAATTGGATTGAGTTTTTCGGCATGGTTTTTGGAATGGCTCGGTATCATATAGTTCTGATAGCAAATAAATTTCAATTTTTTTCATACCAGTGTTGATCTTGATTAAGGGGATCCGCTGCCTTTAATATTTTTATTTTTTGAATTTAGACCTTCCATATATTTATTTTTATGCTTAGTGCCTTTATTTAGAAAGTTTTTGGTGCTTTTTAAAAATTCCAGCAGCTTCATGTATTTTTAAACTTAAAATTTTGAATTTTTTGGGCATTTTATTGACATTTTTTGACATTGAATAACTTTTTTGTTTTCCAACCAATTGACATGATTCTTTTTTTATTTTATTCCTTACAACGTGTAGAAACTTTTGGGGTATGGAAAATAAGTTAACATGACTGAAAAAATTTTACAAATAAAATAAAAGAAAAAAATGAATAAAAATATTCCAAAATATGAAGAAAACAATTTTTGTAGTTATTTTTTTAGCTAAAGTACTTTCCATACCCAAAAAGTTGCTTCACATTGTAAGAAAAAAAAAGAATCACAACAATTAGTTAAAAAACAAAAAAGCTATTCAAAGTAAAAAAATGTCAAAAAAATGCCCAAAAAACTACAAAATTTCAGTTTAAAAATAGATAAAGGTGCTGGAATTTAAAAAAAAACCAAAACTTTTTTACGTAAAGGTACTAAACATATAACAAAAATTACATGGTTGGTCTAAACTTAAAAAATAAAAATATTAAAGGCTGCGGATCCCCTTAATATCACTTACAAGAAAAAAATTCTGAGATAAATCCTGAGTAAATGAATATTATTACTTATTGAAGAAATTTCCCAATTTTCCATTATTTTAAAAAATTATTTCTGCTACGGTGAAATGGTTTTTGCGATATTCGAACAAAACATTTTTTATTTCTGAAGATTTTAAAAAATTAACATTTTTTTAGAAAATATTCTTCAAAATGTTATATAAATTGATAAACAAAAAATCTAGGAAGATAATTATGGTACAAAATCAATTTATTTTTTCAATGATTTCTTTTTATCCCTTTGATGCAGATTTTTACTAACCTTCTTCAGACCAAAAATCATAATCTCGCCGGGCACCTCTGACATAAATCATAAAATTTATGACCGAAGTACCCCCAAGGGCTTTACCTCTTGGACAATTACATTTTCCATCAATCAAAGAAAGACAATAACCCCCACTTCCATCTCGGTTTTGAGGATGTGGCTCTGATTTATATCCCCAATTGTAATCAGTAATATGTAACGTGGGAGCCAATAAAGGGACGTCAGTTAAAAAATTTTCTTCCTTTCCTGCTTCCAATAAAAGAACTTTCCATTTAAGGTTCTCTGTGAGTCTATTGGCCAAAACAGAACCTCCAGATCCAGCTCCAATAATTATGAAATCATACGTTCCATATTTTTCATCGTTTGAGATAAAGGAAGAAGAATAGAAACCAAATGGATAAACGGTCTGATATTTCAGAAATTGATCCAAGATTTCCAAAAATGAAAAACAGGATCCATTTGAAATTAAAACCAGAGCTAAAAGGAAAAAAAAATTTAACGCCATGATTTTAAGGCCAGTTTTCCTTTGCTATGGAATTATTGATAACTAATTCTTTTCTTTCTTTTCTTCGATTTTTCAGCTTTCCATTATTTGTGTGATTACCTGTAAAAAAAATTCTACTGTGCTCGAACTCATTTATAAGCTATTTTTTACTTTACTATCAAATATTATTAAATATATTTCAATTTAAAGATTTTAAATAATATAATGGAAAGGATTAGTTTCTTTAGTTATCAAAAAAAAGTTGCATTGAAATGCAGATTCTATCAAACAAATGTTTTTTTCTGTCTGCTAGTAATTTTTATTTTTTGCGTTTTTTTGTTGATGTTTTATAGAACCTGAGATAATCCAGGGACATGAAAATCAAATCCCCAATGCAGCTTGTTTGAAATGGAAATATGCCATGAATACAAAATAAATAAACGAATTGGTACGTGTATATAATTTTAAAAGCATCTTCATTCTTCAATATAGTGAGCGCAGCCATACTTGCAGTTACGAAGTGCATGTTTCTTTAATATATATTGAAATATGATTTTTCATATTTAATCCTCATTATTATCACGATAGTAATATTTAACTGTCATCTACATTTTAAATGATTAAGGGGATCCAGCACCTGTAATATTTTTATTTTTTGAGTTTACTCTCTAAATTTGAATCAATCAAAATCTACTGATTATCAGTGAAATTTGACTGATTCAAATAGCTAAAAAGGGGTTAATGTAAATCAGCCAAATTTCACTGATTATTTCAGTGAAAATTTACTGATTTGAGAGTGAAAAATATTTTTTTCACTGATGAATCAGTGAAAATTAACTGATTTAACAGTGAAAAATACTTTAAACATTATACTATAAACATTTTACAATTTCATTTTACAATTTTCTTCAGCTAGTAAATCTGCGATAATTAAAGGACTTATTTTATGATAATGTAAAATGTTTATATGTTTTCTATGATTATTTAATGCTCTAAGAACATTTTAATATGGCGTTTATTAATTACTTGATGTAATTCAATGATAAAGAAGCCATTAAAAGTCGCACTATCAAATATTTTTTTTTTTCTTGCGCTTCGTTTTAAAATTTTTCCTCCTATCTTCATAACAGTTTTGTCCCTATTTTACGGAGAAGGTCCCGTAATTTTTTCAATCCTTATAAAAAATGTTTAGGGATACAATTGTGTCTTTATCTCTTTATGTTACTACGAAATCATGCCTTTTGTGACCACTACCGGGACCAATTATTTTTTTTTTTCAATCAGCTGTAAAATAACAGTTTCGTGCTATGTATTATCGACCATTTTCATCTATCCAGTACTACTCTATAATTAATATTTAAGCTTTTAAAAAATCGAAAACTACAAAAATCTTAATTTTTACATAAAATTGATGCTCGCGACCTCTACATTTTTTTTTTTAATCTGAAAAAATTAGGTAAGCATTTTCTCACCTACAGAAACCAATTGTCGCGATACGGCCGCGGACAAACAAAAAAAAGTTTTATATATATATTTTATGTTTTGATTTTAAATATTGAAAAAATTCCATTTTTTAACCTAAATATGTGATAAGTTTATTGAAAAGTTACTGAAATGAATACAGAAAATCGAGCGCGAAGCGCGAGTGTCATGATGAGAATGTGTTCCTTAAGGCTGATAGAGCCTTTAAGTAAATTGAATTTCCTGTTTCACTTAAACTCAAAAACAAATTTAGTGACTTTGAGAAAATGTGTAAAAATAAAAAAAAGAATCATGACAAATGGTTAAAAAACAGAAAAATTATTCAAAGTCAAAAAATGACAAGAAAATGCCCAAAAAACTCAAAATTTTTAGTTTAAAAATACATAAAGCTGCTGGAATTTTTAAAAAGCCCCAAAAACTTTATGAAACAAAGGTACTAAACATAAAAAAAATTATATGGAAGCTTTAAACTCAAAAAATAAAAATACTAAAGGTGGCGAATCCCCTTAAGGTGGTTGTGCTAGAAATCTGGTCTTTGGGGAAAAAATTGTTTCTACTCTCTAAATTTGAATCAGTCAAAATCTACTGATTATCAGTGAAATTTGACTGATTCAAATAGCTAAAAAGAGGTTACTGTAAATAAGTCAAATTTCACTCATTATTTCAGAGAAAATTTACTGATTTGAGAGTGAAAAATATTTTTTTCACTGATGAATCAGTGGAAAGGTAAATCACTGATTCAATCAGTGAAAATTTGACTGATTCAGATTTAGAGAGTATGATTTTAAGGCCACGAATCAAGGAGTACAGCTGACTAAACTAATAAAATTAGTTTCTCCTAAGATTTTTCCACAATAAAAAATTTTTTCAGCTGAAACTTTACTCTCTAAATTTGAATCAGTAAAAATCAACTGATTATCAGTGAAAATTTGACTGATTCAGATTTAGAGAGTAGGACATAATAAAGTAAATTTTTGCTGATAGTTGTAGACTTCAATTAGTTTTAAACAATAGGAAAAATAATTCCTGTTTTACCGACCCTAACATTTTTTCATTGCTAAAAACTAATTAAAGTCTACAGCTATCAGCTAATATGTCCTTTATTGTATGCTAAATTTTCAGCTGAAAAAATGAATCATTGTGGTAAAATCTTGGGGAAACTGATTTAATTAATTTAGTCAGCTGTATTGATTGATCCATGGCCTTAAGACTTGAAACGGTGTTATCAAAAAACATTATTTTTTATGAAAAAAATTTAAAACTCATGAAAAATAATACTTTTAATAGTTTTTATAGTAACACAATTTTTTCTTATTATCCTTTCTTATCAATTTAAAAAAAATTATTGGATTTTCATAAATCATGATTTATTTTTTCGAGAAAAATATTCTCTACAACTCTACTGTTTGCATTTTTGAAAATAAGTAAAAAATCTTTGAATATAGTTATTTTAAAAAAAAACAAAAATTATTTTAGCGATTTTGGCCACTGAAAACTTTACTTTTTAAAATTGGAAACAGTGAATAGTTTGGTCCAGTTTCTATATCTTCAAGTTCAAAATACGTAAAATTTGGTTTCAAAAATTTCAAAAATTGTAGAGAAGATAAAAGTTTACGTAAATAGACTACTTTTGGTTTTAATAATAAACAAACATTTTTCGATGGATTTTGCTGGAATTTAACTTTCTGTCATTTTCTGAATCAAAAGCAGTCTATCTACGTCGGTTTTATCTTCTCTACCATTTACCAAATTTTAAAAACAGAATTTTATATATTTTTAACTCAAACATGTAAAAACCCAAAGTCAATAAAATTGCTAATTTCCTAAGTATTTAATCCCTTAAATGGCCAGTTTGCACTCTAAAAGTTAAAATAGTAAATAATACATTTTATTTTTTATTTTATTTTATTTTTTAATAATAAACAGGACTTATATCGACCCTTAGTATTAAAATTTGAATATTTTTGTTGTACAAGCCAACTAAGTACAACAAAAATATTCAAATTTTTATTTTTTAACTATCAAAAAATGAAATTTTCCTGAAATTGAAATTTTTTTCATTTTCTAAACTAAATTATTTTTCCTACTTCCATTTTTAAATTCTCTAACATTTCCCAATTTTTTAAAATGGAATTTTATGTGTTTTTGACACAAACATGTATAGTTATATAACAGTTATATGTTCTATAGTTAATAAATTAAATATTGCTTCTGAATTAAAACTCAATTAGTTATCAAATCCGAACACACTTATTCAGGAAAAAAGAAATTTTTTATCATAATCACAAATTATTTAATTTAGGTGCTATATTATTATTTTAATTGAAAAACAAATTACTGGGGGTTAGTAATGTTCTTTTTTCTTATGGAGTATAAAGTATCAAGTAATAAGAATATATTCTCACTCCGTATGATTATTATTGCTAATTTTAATACTAAACTTCAGCCTCCAGTTTTCCTGTGAAAGGAACTTATATTCTTTTAACTAATTTGCATATTTTACCAAGTCTATTTCTGCACTTTTTCCATTTTCAAATGCATTAAGGTCATGGATCAACCAGATCACGTGGAAAAATTCCTTTTAAAATTGGTGTAAAATAATTTTTTTATTTTACAAAATGTCTTACTGAAAATTTGAAAAATACAACAGAAAACGATAAAAAACGTCTGTCAAGTTCGTTTAAGTGAAAATTTTAACTAAACTAAAAAGAAGTTAACAGACGTGCTTTAATGTCTTTTGTTACGTTTCCCAAATTTTTAGAAAGATGTTTTGTAAATAAAAAAATTATTTTGCATGAACGAATAAATGTATAATCTAGTCACGTGGTTCGATTGATCAATGGCCTTAATGAATATTATTGAACACTATCATCCTGCAAAAATTATCTGGAATATTCCTAATAATTTCGCGGGTCAAATTTCTAATTTTAAGTTGGAAAACTTGTTTTTGCAAATAATTGAAAATTTTATCATTATCCATAAATTATCGTTTTTTGAGGGGAATATTTCCATAATGTATGAAAAATGTTCTTAACAATTTAGAAAATTTACCAAAAATGTTAGAAAAATGTATTAAAAATTGTATGTATTAGAATTTTCTTCGAAAACCTTGGAATTATAAGTAATTGCATGAGGCTCATTTACTCTTTTAACTAAGATGATGTAAGAAAGAAGGTAAGTGCACAGATGTTGTTACGTTCATAAGTGTCAACAATACTTTGTTAAATAATTTCTAATTTGAACCTGATAACTATGACATTGGAAAAGACAATATAGCGTGGCCCAAATACTTAAACAATCCTCAAAAAGTATTTATTTTTAGTATACGGTGAAAATAACCCATTAAAATTATTGTAAAATATATAGCATAACTTAAATCATACTTTCCACTCGAAAAACAAAAATATATTATTTTAATTTTAAATTGAATTTATGTTAGTAGATACTTTAATAATATTATTAGATTTTGTGGATATTGACTATTAAAATAAATTTTAATACATTAAAATTTGAATGTTTTAATATTAAGTTAATCAATATTAATAAAGTATTAAATAATTACAATATCATTATAAAAAATAAATATTCAAATCGGGAATTGCATTATATATATATATATATATAAATTAATATAAAATATATTCAAAATTTCTAACTCATCTAATTAATTTAATAAAATATATTTTGATTAATTTCTTGAAAGTTTGTTAAAAAGATTTTACCCTAAATTTTTATAATTATTTTTGGTAATATTAATAATATCATAAAATGTGATTATAATTAATAAATTTAAAAAGTAATATTGCATGTGATTTCGAAACTAACTCACCGAAATGTAAACTTATTTGAAATTTTATTTTTCTTCAATCTCTGGATCACGTGCATTTGTCGATTTTACTTGCAATTCGATTTTAAACTAATTCACTGTATTGTAAACTTATTTGAAATTTTATTTTGATTTTCTCCAATCTCTTGATCACCGGCATGTGTCGATCCGACTTGCAACCAGATCCTGAACAGTGAACTAACATATATGTTGATGTAACGTAAGGCTTAAGATATTTCAACAAGGCCGTCCAGTAAAATTACGCTTTTTTCTTAACAAATTTTTTTTTATTCTACAATCTTCGATAATTTTGAGAAAATTTTTTTAATTATTTGGAAATTTTTCAATTATAAATTAAAAAAGGCTTTTATAATTTTGCAAAAGTATTTTCTAATTCTGAAATTGTTTAATTTTACATTTACGTATCTCCAAGAAAATTTTAGAAGATTATATCTATTTTACTATGAATATAGATAACTTTCCAAAGTGTTTATAACGAGAAATCGATGGAAAAAATATATCCTTCTCTTATTTTAAATTTAGCGCAAAAAATGAAAGCGCTGCCTAGTGATCAATTAATGAAAAAATCTTGATTTTTATTGATTTCATCGCGAAATTATAACTCCAGATTACTTAATATAGAGATAGATAGATCTTCAGATCGAAGGGACGCAAATATTTATTCTGCCTAGGGCGCCAAATTTTCTTAAGCCGGCCCTGCTCATTAGATATGAGAAGGTATTACATTTTTGTCAACAGGATTATTAAATTTGAATGAGCTTTGTTAGACTTTAATAAGACAAAAAGAGGACACATTCGACCAAAATTTCAAAAATTAAAAAATTTATCGTATTTTCGGTATTTTTGGAAACTATTCTTTAAAAAAATCAAAAATTTTATTAATGATTTCTGATATTTCGCAAAAATCTCTACGAATTGCCACTGTGTAGTGTAATTTTCAAATCGAACACATTTTTTGATAAGATGTAAATTTTTAGTTCTAATTTAAAAAATAGCATTGAAAATAATAAATCATGTTTTTAGCTAAACTATGCAAAAAACGAAAAAAATGTTAAAATGAAAAAGTGTTTGCTTAAATAAGGTCTATACGTTTGCTATTCACATATTTTTTTATAAGATTTATATTTTTCGTTTTAATTGAAAAAAAAAGCTATTGTAAATCAAACATTTCATTTTCAAATCAAAATATGCAAAATACGAAAAAATCCTATGATTGCAAAATTGTTTATTTAAATAAGATTGAACATTTTTCTATTCACACATCTCTTGATCAGATCTATATTCTTGGTTTTAATTAAAAAATAAGATTGCAAAAAAAAAAACGTATTTTTCAAAAATGAAAATCGAAAAAAAAAATGTTAAAATAATAAATTGTTTGCTTAATAAAAATCATTTTAGTTTACGAACTTTTTCATTTTAATACGAATAATTTTCATTTGCGAAATTTTTGATCAGATGTGTATTTTTCGTTTTGAGGCCAAGGATCAATCGGACCAAGTGATTAAATTATACATTAATTCTTTCATGTAAGATAACTTTCTTAATTTAAAAAGTATTTTTCAGAAAATTTGGGAAACGTGACAAAAGATAATAAAACACATCTGTTAAGTTCTTTTTAGGGAACATTTTGAAAAAAAATTGGAAACTTGTCGATAATTATAGTTAACTGTAAACATTTGCTCCCTATGCGGGTACATTCTCGCATATTTTGGTTCAAAAATGCAATTTTAGATTTTTAAAAGTGTTTTTATTAATCAATACAAAAAATATACATCTTATCAAAAAATGTGTGAATCCAAATTTCTAGAACTTATTTAATGTCATGGACCAACCGGATTACGTGACTAGATTCCTACCTTACCAGCATTTTCAATTTGTGTAAGCCCATCTTTATAAAAAATGAGGGAACAAGTTGAAAATTTGGGAGGGTATATAAAATGCACTAAGAAAGTGTGACTGGTCATAAATGCTTATAACTATGAATAAAAATTTCTTTGAAAAAAATTAATTACACAATTATAAACATTTATGACCAGACAGACATATATCAATGTATTTTATTTAATTCTACAAATTTTTAGTTACCTATCTTATTTTTTATAGGAATGGGACTACACAAACTGAAATGCCGGTAAAGAAGGAATTTAATCACGTGACCAGGTTGGTCCATGGCTTTAAGGCCATGTCTTATCCAATTCCACCTAACCAACATTTTTTTTCACCTTTCGCACTTTCACATTAATTGAGATATCGAGTTAGAACTTTAAGTAATTGAGTAAAAAGCACCAAGGAACGTGTATCTGCTCTTAAATATTTTAAATTATCAATTTTTTTCTATAATTATAAAAACTGTGGACCAGATAAACGTTCTATACTGCTTTTCACTCAATTGCCCAAAGTCTTAACTCGATATCTCAATTAATATGGAAATACGAAGGGCGAAAAAAGTGTCGGTAAGGTAGGGATCGGATAAGTAGGACATTGCAAACAATTTCACATTTTGACGTTTCCATCATATCTCGCATATTTAGGTTAGAAAATGCAATTTTAGGATTTCAAAAGTGTTTTTATTAAACAATACCAAAAATATACATCTTATCAAAAAATATTTGAATTTAGATTTGTTGAACTTTTTTTACTAAACAATTTTTTATGATAATTTTTTTTCGTATCGTTAAAATACTCAGAAGTTTGTATTAAAATATTGGATATTTCCAAAAAGTAGGAGTTAAGTCCATGGATCAATCGGACCACGTGACTAAATTATACATTAATTCGTTCATGTAAGATAACTTCCTTAATTTACAAAACATCTTTTTGAAAAATTCGAAAACGTAATGAAAGACAATTGAAGCACGTCTGTTTACTTATTTTTGGTAAAAATTTTGAAACTTATCGATAATTACACTTGACTGTAAAAAAATTTTGCAAAATTTTCATTCAATCGAAGTTGACAGACGTTCTTTACCGTCATCTATTGTATTTTTCAATTTTTTTTTGCTTAAAGAAATCTATGAATTTTCATTTGCGCATTTCCTAAGAGATATATTTTCCTATGTACATAGTGTAAAAGAAACATCACTAATTAAAGAAATATCTGTGGTCAAAAAAGGAAGTTTATTAAAGTTATCTATGCCATAGAAATATTTTGATTATTTAAATTAACCCAATGATAAATAGATTTATCTTGAAGAGGTTATTATATGATTCCTTTTTTTTCTCTTTATTTTGATCTCCACCCGGGAGTTTTTGAACGCGGTTTACCTTATGCGGGACGACAAATTATATCAAGAGAATATGATACCAAAAGAGTTAATAACCTCCAAATAGAAATGGTTATGTACCTCTTCCACTGTACTGTTCTCCTAATACCAGAGTACGTTAAACATGCCGGAATCGAAATAGCGGGAAATGGGTGTTTCCCTCGTTGGAGTCACGTCGAGACTTTCTTCCACTTTTGATCAAGCTTTATACAATCTCATCTTTATTTCGCATGGGAAAATGAATTCGCCTTCTCTCTATCGCTGCTCTTTATTCTGGGCTCGGGAGTTTCTGAACATTTCTGAACGCGATCCAGCTTATGCGGGGAAACGATTTGTATTGGGAGCACATATTTGCGGAAGAGGTTGGGAGTTTAAAAGTTTTTTCTCTTCTCTCGAGATGTTATCCTGGTATTCAGAAGACTCTTTGTGCTCGGAAATCTTAAGATAACGAGAATGCGCAAAGGTTAGATACCTATTTTCTACAATTGTCTCTTTCTGTGTCCTATTTTCCTGATACTCTTCTGCGCAAAACATCGCGAGACACAAAACTAAATGGTTTAATAACAAATAATTCTATTATGATTTCCTTATTGCATCGAAATAAACGATGTGATTAGGAATTAAGAAGAAGTAGTGTCTAAACTTTATTTCTGTTATTTGAAGTCTAGATGTATTTGTATAATATTGATATACACAAGGCCGTAGCCAGAAAAATGTTTCGGTAGGGTATTTGTAGCTGCAGTTACTCATTGGGAATTTGAAAAAAAATAGTTTTCGAGGCACATTTATACGTGTCAACAATTTTTCAGAGTAAGAGAATTCTTTTTGGTAAAAGAGGAATTCATTTTTTTTAATTATTCAAAAACTAAAGTCTATAGCCATCCCTTAATCATGTCCCAAAGTTTCAGTAAAAAAATTCATTATTGTAGACAAATTTCGGGGAAAACTGAAATTCTTCTTTTGATCCCGTGACCCACTTAATTAACGGAGTGCATTTTAAAATATACCTAATAAAAAGGGTTTTATTACCGCAATAATTGTTTGTACGTGGAATATCCAAGCTATTTTGTGTTTTGGTATTTTTTAGAAATAAATGTTTGCTTACAAGGACTCCAATTAGAGTCAAAATGTTTTAAAACTTTCAGTTCCATTAACCTTCTAGAAAAAAATAATTGGGACCGATTGATCCGATTGGCCTCATTTCAAAAACATCATTGAATCCGATTTATTAAACAGATTCAAAATGGTTTCGCCTGATTGAATCCGATTAATAGTTAACAGACGTGCTTTATTGTCTTTTGTTACGTTTCCTAAATTTTCAGAAAGATACTTTGTAAATTAAACGAGTTATCTTCATGAACGAATAAATTTATAATTTAGTTACGTGGTCCTATTGATCCATGGCCTTAAACTAATATTTCTGAGTAATCTTGAAAATTCAGAATACTTTTAGTTTAGTAATGTACAAATAGTAATTGTTTAAGAGTTGTTAAAAAGCACAGAACATCAATATACTTTCAAATATAATTTATTATCTTACAGTCCTATTAAATATACATTATCGATCTTCTGTGATTTAACACAATGAGTGAATTCCTTAACATAATACAATTTTAAAACAGTAAATAAAAAATCCTTGAATAATAGATAAAATTGAAATTAACATCGATTAACCCTACTAAATAAAAAGAATAATATGAGACAGATTTTTGAAAATTGCATTTCTCTGAATATTAAGCAAAAGAAATAAATTTTCAAATCAGCTAATCGAATAGTCCACAGTGAAAATTGTTCTAGGCACAGTTTACATTTACATTGTTTTTCGCCATCAGCTGGTGCATCGCCAGTTGAACACGCAATTCCACACATTCGTCCTTTTCTTCCACGATGCTTCGAATTAGAGTAGTCATTTTTTTCTAATAAGAAAAATAAAAAATAAGAATTATTATAATAATAGAGGCTTAAAATAATTAATAAGAAGATTCAATATTCAAAGTACCTCTAGTAATTGATTTTCGCTTGTTAATTTGACAATAGCTGCCACATCAAGGTCGTTAGGTGTATGCATTTTATCCCTTGGTTTAGTCTCTTTAACTCCTCGTTCTGCAATCATCTCTAGTAACCTTGCAATCTCATTTTTTTCTTGAATCAATCTGGCCCTCAAAGATGCTTTCATGTGCAAAAGTTCCTCATAAATAAGACTCTCTCGAAGTTTATCCAGTGGATTTTCTTCTACTATCGGTTCTGCAACTAAAATAAAAAAATTTGAGATTAAGAAACAAATACTCAAGACAAATTTTTCCAAACAAAAAGTTAGCATATTTTTTCCTACACCTTTTTCATAAGATTCTGGATTATTGATCTCCTGAGGAACGATTTGCAAAATTGTCGTAGTCTCCGCATTATCCACCACATCCTTATCTATTGAAGGTGCCTTACTTTCTACTAAGGGGACATTGCTTTCTTTTGAGGTTTCGGAAATCCCGGATTGATTATTGTATTTAGAAACTATGTGAGGCTGAACTTCATCCTTTTGTTGCCTGGAATCTTCATCTGAAGCAGATTTTGAAGTTTGCTGCCTGATTTCCGCGTGATTTTCATCCTCGTCAACGCTTTTGTGTACTGTACCTTCTAATTTTTGAACTGTTTTATACTTTCTCTGCAACACAAAGTTAAATTTAATTCAGAGGAATGACGTCACTTTTTCACACTTTTATCCATTTAAAAAATGTTTTGCTGGTTTATTTGTTTAATATCTTTCCTTTTACGTATATATTATTACCTTTAGTTGCGTAATTATGCGTTGAACTTCCCAAAGCTGCTCCTCACGAGATTTAGTAACGAAACCTGCATTCATCTGCATGTGAATTTGAGAGAGCAAGGATTCCTGTTTTGCTAACTCAGCTGCTATGCTTTCAGCAGTTTCAGGTAAAGAGCTTCCAGATGAAAGTGGTGGAAAATACTTGGTCAATTGTACATTAGGAAATAGAGCTTTACAGTGGAAAAGTAACGCTAGCAGTAATCTGTGACTCATTTGAAGAACTGGACTTAAGGTCATCGCGATTGTCTGAGCATTCATTTTCGTCGTTTTCTCCTAAAACGTTTACTTCTTTATTTAAAAATCGCTTTAAATTTATTTTAAGTAATTTTCTTAAATTTATTCTGAAATACTTACACACACTGTAATGTGGTCTAGATGTAAAATAACCCAAGCCAAAAGAATTCGGTTGCACTCTGGTAATTGTTGTGTCAATTCTGCAAGCTGGGCTTCTCTTTGAGCAACTTCTTTTGTTGAAGCCGCTTGCTCAAATCGTGATATAATTTCACTCGTTTCTAATACAGGTTCAGGTAGTTCTCTATAGAAAAAAAAACAAACAATATTAACTCACAATTAAAAATACTAAACAAAAATATTATAAATTTGACATTTCTATGAACTATTATAAAAAAAGGGAAGGAAAGAAAAATCACCTTAAAAACAACGTTAATAAACTAGCAGCAACTATCGGCTCAAAATCTGCAATATTAACAGCTTCGCGTTGATTATACATTTTTTTCAGGTGTTGAACCTTCGACTTTACAGCTGGGACTTTATAAATTCCTTCCACAGACATTCCGTGTTCTTCAACATAGTCAATACAGTCTCGAACGACGAGAGGTAATTCCACACCATCGTGACACCGACTTCTCTCCACTGCCAAGTGTAAACTAACTCCAAAGATTGGCTGTTCTTCTGTAAATTAATTTAGGAAGTGTAGTGTAAAATGAGATATTTAAAAAATAGAATAGATAGACAATTAATTAATTTTAAAAAGCTATGTTCACCTCCAATATCTAAGAAATCATCTCCATGCTTTCCTTTCTTTCGGTCCTTCACCTTTTGTTTGGACTTGTCTTTTTCTTTTCGCTTATCCTTGTCACCGTCTTTTTCATCCTTATCCTTTTTTTTCTTTTCCTTATCCGAATCTTTCTCTTTGACATCTTTCTCGCGAGACTTTTCTCGTTTTTCTTTTTTTGTTGGGAATTTAAAGGCTTTTGTCTTTTTTGATTTTGAAGGACTCCTGATTTATAAAATGTTTCACAGAGTTTATCAAATTTTATTTTGTAATTAAAAATTTCGAATGATTTTAAAAACGTTTCAAATATTATAAACATAGAAAATTTCTTTCAAGCCTTGCATAAAACTTAAAATTTGAATGGGATTTTCTTGCTAGTATCCATAAATTAATTATTTTGAATATAACAAGGAAAAAAACGCGTAAAGATAAAGAAGTAATCAAAAAATTAAGAAGTTGAAAGTAAATAAAAATATTGCACTGATGTGGTATATAAAACGTCGAGAGTTGATAAACATTTGAAAAGTCAAATTTCACATAAAACCAATACCTTCTCATATGCGATAAGAATTTCAAAAAATTTAGTTTTGAGATCGTTTGGAGCACTTTAAAATAATCCGCACTTTGCTATGGTACAAAAAAAATAGAAAAAGAAAACTTACTTTGTTTCCTGATCTTCGTCAGGTGAACTTTCACCTTCTAAAGTGGCATAACCCCTGTCTTTTCTGTCCTTTTTATCTTTTCTTTTTCCACCTAGAAGTTCCTTCTTCGAGTGTTTTTCGTGTCCTCCTTCGTCACTAACTGAATAAAAAGAAATTAAAATCTTTTATTTTATTAATCAATTTCATTTTTCAAATCTAAATGTTATTGGATAAAAGAATTTTATTTTTGTTTTTAAAACATAGCTTAAAAGAATAAACATATTTTACAACCCGACCAAAAATTACAGCAACATAACCTCTTCACAATATTAAAACCGGTTTATTAATAGTTCATTTTAGGAATCTTACAATCACTTTCGTTACTTTTCCGAGCTGATTCGGATGCATAAAGTCCTGGAAACTCTTTCTCAACATCAGGGCTCTCAAAGTCCATTATTTTGATTCTTTATGACACTTCACACTTCACTTTATGACACTTTTACGTTTTTGACAGTTCTTGACTTTCGATTATTATCGATTGCAGCTTCGATAGTTTTGAGATATCTTGATGTGTCATTCGTACCAGATTTGGCCATACGTGCGTATATATATACATATATATATGTATGGCATTAAAATACGTGAATGATATAGATAAAAAATACAATAAAATAGTTTTCTAACCTTTTTTGAATAGAAAATAATTACAAATTTTGGAAAAAATTAATCAAAAAATAATAATATTTTATATCTTGATGAGATTTTTTTTTATTTTCAGTTGCTGTTTTCAGTATTGCTGTATATAATCGCTCCACTTAAAGGAAAATATTATTTATAGATGTTATTTATTAAGAGTAGTAACTATATTTTTAAGAAAGAGACAGATGTCATGCAGATTTAATGTGGAGATAAAATAAAAAAATGACTCTGTATTATGTATATCAATTTTATTTAAACAGTATTTGTTTTATAATACAATATTCATTTTTGGCATTCACACAACATTCAGTATCATTCATTACTTTTGCAATGTGTGGGCTAAGTAGATTTCTAGCATAAAAATACGGCAATGTGTCAAATCGACCGAAATACGTTCTTTTTCTCATTTAGGAAAATGCCATTTGCCAGTCTTATATCAATGTTTGAGCTGCATATAGTTTATTACAATTACAAGGTCACTACTTTTGCCTCGAGGATCTCATCAAATTTTCTTAACTACTACATTTAAATTATTTTTAATTAGAACATTCAAATAGATCTTCATCTCTTTAGAAAATAGAAAGTAGCAAAGCGAAGCAAAAATTCATCGTTTATAACTCATACTTCATTCATAAAACTATGTGACGCAACTTCCGGAAAACTTTATTAGCTTTAATAAAATATCAGATAATATTAACATCGATCCTCGATGCTACTTCCACCAAGTTTTTCGCATTTAAATCTTTTTTACATTCACAGGAAGAGATCTGATAAACATTTGATGGACATGAACAAAATTTGGTTTCTCTAGCAAAAATTGCACGAATTTAATAATTGTAGGATTACAGAATCAAATTAATTGTTAATTGGAATAACTATTAAATGAGAATGGTACATATCTATGAAAATCAAGTTTTATGTTCATCAATCGTAACAAATGTTCTTTCGGCAAATCGCATTTCTACATATTTTATAAATCTGGAGTGCTATTCTCGAGTTCGTTAAAGTAATTTCCATATACGAAAATGTAGTGCTATCCTTTTTTGATTAATATTATAAACAATACAGCACTATACTTTCGCATACTAAAATTAGTTAAACGGACTAGAAAATAACACTCCTGATTGCACACCTTCGGAATTGAATTCATTAGACTAGATAAAGCTGAATATACAATCTGACGTATGTGATTAAATGTAAAACTTATTTAGAGTATCAATTACAAAGTTTAACGAAGAAATAATAAAATAAAATTGAAGAATCATTACAATCATTACTTCGATTAATGATTTTAATTATTTTCGTTTCCATTATTAAATTTATTCTCTTCCTTTTATTGACGTGATTTTAAACTATTATTGTTCGATTTGAACTAAATGTTTCTGAAAATAAAATAAACTTTCCAATGATTTCGACATGTGCGTAAAAAATTTATATTTTGACAATGGAATAAAATAATAATCTTTTATCGAAAATTTAAAACACTTCGAACTTAATCGTCAATTTTTGCATTTATAATATTTAGCTTACAACGTCGTATAAACTTAATATGTAAAAAGTGGAGACATTTCTCGTTTCCAGTTGGCAGTTCATTACCAAACGTAAAAAAGAAAAGACTATAGGAACGCTAAAGTCAATTAAAGAAATAAAATAAACTTCATGAAGTTAAATAGAAATAAAATAGTAAATTAATTCACAATAAACTTTATTATTCGACTGAAATTCATATCCTTTTTCCTGTTATAAAAAAACAATAATATATTTCTTAGGCTTAAGATTTTATTTACAGATCTAAAGTGAAGGAACTAATTTTTTACATTTAAATTAATATTTAAAAAAAGGACAATAACGCTGATACAGTCTTATTTAAAGAATAATTACCGCAACGAGAAACTTCCCTCTTAAACATGATTTGACGAAATGAACAGTAATTCAATGTTTATATTTACCTATATATAATATTTACACAGTTTAGAAACACTCGTTAAAAGTAAATGAAAATGAAACAATACAAAATTACTGTATGGACGAAGTCAAAGTTTTTTTTGACTTTTCACTTTTCGTCATTTTTTATATGTAAAAAGATTGTGATTTATCCTACGATCGATGAATTGTGACGAGAAAATGTACCAAATACCTTTAAAATTCTTGGAGTCCACGATTTACTACTGAATAATGAGCTTAATGAGAAGAGCAATAATAAACCACTACAAAAAAAAAAAAAATTTCCACCACTTTAGAAATTCCCTTCTTCTATATACAATTCAAACCAAAACTTCCAAAGACACTTGGAGAAACTTTTTTACGAAATTCTTCTTTTTTTGTGAAACGTGCAAGCGTATACAGATTCGTTCAGAATAGTTTTTTATAATTATTTACAGTAAATATCAGTACATACATGAGTATAATCAATTTCATGCGGGAAGCAAACAGTTTTTTTTATCTCGGTTACTGGTTTCTTGCTTAAGAAATAGCCATCTCTCCACAAATTATAAGTAAGGAGAAGAAAGAAATATCATCCAGGATTTCCATTCTTCATAAAGGAAAGAATATTATTTAAACGTGACAGTAATTATTACCAAAGCAAGACTAGTTAATGTGCAAGAATCGATGCCATGTCTTTCGGAAGGAAAAGAAGAAAATCATGATTTACCAGAAGGAAATATTCTAGATAACCATATTATTTAGACCTGACTCAAGGCCTCGACGATGGGATAATTTGTGAAAATATCTCAAAAATTGTTTGAAGAACGTGGATATGTGATCAAAGTATACATTTATTCGTTGAATAAAGTCTTGATTTTTTTCAAAATTTGGCCTTTACCTTCTAAAAATGAAAAATATGAAAATATGAACAAAATTTAGACAAAATATATCAAAAGTTGTTGAAAAGAAACATTCATAAAAGAAAGAGAGAAAAAGACAACAATAACATATAAAATAGTAGGATCAGTACTGGGAAAAGTTAGTTTTTATTTTAAAAAAAAGAACTTTGGAGTGGACATAAGCGCCGTTGCTCCAGAGTAGGTACCTTTTAGTCTGTTTGTAGTATGAAGTTGAATAATTTTAAGGCAAAACTCGTGTAATTATCTGATTTCCTACAAAACTGGCAATTTATTTACATACTTTACAGCTAATAATCGCCAGTCATGCTGGGTTAGAAGATAATTTTTTTCAAGCTCTAGTAATGTCTCGGCAAACATGAAGAAATATTTCAAGAAAACAGACAATAATTAGCCTCCATGTGGCTTTAGTCAGTCTTCCGTGGGTACCAGCACATCATGGTTAATGATTTTTCTTCAGCGAATTTTTGATATATTTTGTCCAAATTTTGTCTTTATCTGACTTTATTAAATGTGAATATACAAATAATGCTGACAATATCAGCTCAGAGAAGTTAGATAACTCCAGAAACGAAAAAGGAGGTAAGAAAAATACACTAGGATATTTTCATAACAGTTTCGTACAGCTCCAATAAATGTATTATTGGGAGATAAATATTTGATCATGTCAAAACATGCGTATATGAATCCGAATAATACATATTTATAAGCATCTTTGAAGCAGATTTAATCGGAAATTAATTAAGTCAATCTTTTAGATTAATTTTATTATGCATGTAAGTAAGAACCACAAAATCTATTTTACAATACACCATCAGGTAGTGCATCGAAAGTGTATTATAATTAATGACGTAATTTATGATTTGATGAAAATATTAAATTATCAATTCAACGATGATTGCGAACTAATTCTACGAATGACCTACATGCATCGATTATCAAATTTTAAATATATCGTTTTCATCGATGAAATTTTACGTAGCCCTATTCTTAAATTTACTTTCGAATTCGAGTTCGCTGTTACAAATCTTGTTATTTAGCTCTGAATTCAACCAGGAAAGAATTTTTTTTTTATCAATTAAGAAGTTTGACAGTCTCTCAATCTTAGTACAAAGGAAGATGCAATATTTTATTTTGGTGTTCTTTCTGTCATATTTAAGGTAATTCGCACCGTGATGAAACCTTTCAATAAAAATTAAGATACAGTAACGTTCGTTAACGCCTGTAAATGCTAGTAAAACTGATATACATAACTTAACCGAAAGGAAGGTGCATATCAATTTTTTTGCACTTACGGTTTAAACGCCAAATTTTTTCATATCTATCTTTTTTTCATAGATTTGACCACGATAAAAATTATCTCTTTATTTTAATCTTTAAATTTTAGCCAGTCATTCAATAAAATTGGAATGTAAGGAATGTTATCCAATGAAATTAAGTTCAAGACATTTTATTGCTACAGAATTTTATGAAGAAATTATAGACATAACTTTAATAAAAAGAAAAGCCAAGAGATTCGTTTTTTTAAAGGAACTTCAAAAAGCAGTCAACAGTGAATTTATCCGAACTGTGAACAAGTGGAGGTGATTAAGCGATATGATTTAAATAAGCGATTTAGGAAAAAGTTAAGGGAAAAAGAGTCATTACTAAATATAAATCTGGGCGACATTATAATTCGATTATTGCAACAGCCTCGTTCTTTAAGTCCCTTAATCGCGATTCCTTTATCCTGAGAATTTTTTTTTGGTTTGAATCGATTTACCATATTAATGATAAACGTCCAAAGCATCGCAATACAAATAAAATAAATAAATAGATTGCTATTTGTTTTAAAAAAATTCTTAGAATTATAGAATACATGTGAATGGATATTTATAAGTGAATATTTTCAATCGAAGATTTATAAACGAATATTTTAGCCAATAGACTCTGAAGTCCTTCCTTCATTCAAGAGAGCGATTCTTAAACAACTACTTGTATTTGCTATAGACATAAACAAAAGCGACTCGCCTTCCTTTTTATCATTAGCACAGCCTGGACGTTCGTCATTAAAACTTGTTAGCCCGTTTTCAAATGAAACCACAATAAAATGTTCCACGCTTGCTCTCTACAAAATTCTAATATTCCTATATACAAATCTGTACAGTCCTCGCGTCGATGGAATCAAAATTGAGGCCAGCTGGTAAATTGCTACAAAAGAAATTAAAAGTAAAGAATCTTAAATTAATATAGTTACGTATATAGTGTATTACGTATGCTGAACTCGTACAACAAACTTCCAAGCAGCTTTGAAAGATCTTTAAAATTCTAAGCTTGCTACAAAAATTCACGCTGTCCCCATTTTCTTCGCTCAAATTAAAAAAGATAAATAACGTACAATCACAAGTTTTTGCAAATAAACCAGTCTTTAAAAATGAACACAAAACTGGCACAATTGAAAAATATACCAGATGATACGCAAGGCCTAGCCGATGCGTTGCTAGATCTAGTATTGAGAAAATTAAGTTTTCCATCGACGCGAGTTAATTTATAAGGAGAATAATTAGACTTAAAGTCTCCTAATTGATTCTCCTGGAGAATTTAAATTTACCGCTAAATGCATGTAGAGTCCGGATGTTGACTGGCTGATTTTCTAGATTTCTTCGGTTCCTTCGTGGTCAATTCTTGGGATGGTCTTCGAGGACTACCCAGGGTGACTAAGGCAGAGGCTACTGCCAGACCGGCACTTTGTCCTTCCGGTGTGTAAGGCTCTCCACCGGTTGGTAATCTGACTAGTAACGATAAAACTGCTGCTCTGTTACCGTAACATGGTTCCAGGGCTATTGGACTTGGTGCATCCTGAATCAATATTCGATGAAGAATTTAAAATTAATAGTAAATTTAATTTACTTGTGCTGCTTTCGAATAAAGTAGAAGTATACAACATTTTTTCTAGAAATACCTCTACCAACTGACTGAATGATAATTAAACCTTAACAAAACCTCACCCAAAAATGCCCTTTTAATATCCAGCATTATAAATATTAATAAAAAACAAACCTTTTTCTTTTTTCTGGAGTTGTTTGATTCTGAGTCATTTTTATCTGTCTCTGAATCGCTTCCATCCCGCCTCTCAATCTCTACCAAAACTTGACTAAAGGCCCTACTGGCCATTTGTTGCATTTCCACAAAAAGGCGTTGTCTTCTTCGGTACAAGTCATACTTCTGTTTAATCTTCCACAGGAAGGCAGCCACCATCAAAAGAGCAAAGAAGCACCTGTGCGGAGTCATGTAGTCTCTAGTTTACAAGTAAGTACTGCCTGAGGTTTAGGATAACAAAAAAGAAACCGAATTTCGAAGAAAAGAAAAATTGTATCACCCCATGAAACTTGTGAGTTGTAACTTTTAAAATTTGCCCCTGTTTTTTTAATTAACCCGTAAAATAGACTTCCAAAAGTTTGAATTAAATATTGAATCACTAAATGTCCTGATAAAGAAAATTCTTAAAATGAAAAAAAAATTACTACTAATAAAATAATATAAAATTAGGGAAATGTCTTAAAATAAATCGCAGGAACTCACGTAGAAAAGGTTATGAAGAACTGTTGAAGATTCAGTTTCGAATATTGGGAGAATGAGATTTGAATCCACAAAGGTGGCTGGAAGTCGTAGACATAAACATAGAAAGTGGTAAGAGTATTGTTGTCCTCGGTTCCAAAATTATAATCAGCTTTGCTGAAACGATGTTTATATGTAGTACAATTGGCGGCCTGAAGAATAGACTTCTCGGGGCTGTTAGCTTTTTTAATCGTAATATTCATCTTGGCGAGCACGGAGCAGGTAATAGTAAATTCTGCATCAACGTCAGGCTTAGGCGGGGAGTTCTTAAAATTAATTGCAGTGTAGTGACGATCCTCTTTCTTGCTCAAATTAAACGTAAATTGATAATCGATCGCTAGGTCATCTGCAGAAAAATCACCAAAATATTATCAATTATCCGAATTCTATCGATAAAAAATATTTTAAAACTAAAAAATTTTCGAGTTTAAACTCACAAAAACACGATCCTTTGTTCGTGGGATCTCCATGATAGAGACCACTTACGTCGCACCGCTCGCAATGATCTCCAGTGATGCCTTTTGTCGTGCAGAAGCATTTTCCAGTTTCGCTTGTGCATTGGGTTGCTTGATCGTTGCAAGAGCAAGCTGCAAAAATGTTAACATCCATTAATATTGTTTTTGAATATATGTGGTTATTAGCTTAATTCATAAAGTAGTGAAGGACTAACGTTGACAAGTTGCCCCGTTAACAGGACTTCCATAGTATCCAGGGATACATTTATCACAGTGAGGTCCATAAGTTAGATTTGCGCAAGGTTGAATGCAAACATTGCTGTTTGGAAGACAGGTACTGTGACCGTTACATTGACAAGCTGAACATTAACAAACAAAATATTATCAGTTGGTTTTAAAACAATTAAATATAAAAGTAATCGTATAAGAAAGTTTAAATTAACTTACTTGGGCATTCTGTGAAGTACCAACGTTCATTGACACAAATATCGGTTTTGGAATTCCAATGTCGAGCCCCACCACTCATACACTTGCCTTTCCCAGTGCCTGAACCATCATCACACCAACCACAGCCAGGATCAGAAATACAATTCAAACAAGAGGAATAAAAGCTGCACCACTCTCTCCCAGTTTCTGTTGCTCGACATCGAGTCTCTGTGGTTGTCCACTCTCGACATTGGCCATAAGGAAAACTCGCTGGATACGCATTTCTGTCCACGCATTTACTCTCATTCTGGCACCAAATGCACTCTGATTCTGTACAATTCCTACAAGAGGTGTACTCCACACAGGGACTTCGACACGTTTCCATGGTCAGTCGTTGCGGCTGAGTCACATTGATGGCCATTAGCTTTATACAGATGAATAACAAAAAAATAAGTGAAATGGGAGGAAAAGTAAACTTAGGTTTAATATACTATAAACTCAGAACAAAAAATAACCAGTTCAAAAATTATGACTTGAAAGTTAACTTTCTAGAGTAGAAACTAGTTTTTGACAGTTTTAATTTTATTAAAAAGGCAAACAAACTAAAAATTCAATCCAGACAAAGATAAAAAAAACTTTTATAAATGTTTAACATCAAATTAAATTTGTTTTAAAAATGAATACTTACATCTCTGTTTTTAGAAATAGGTTTGCATCGATCTGGTCCATTGGACCAAGACCAAGTGCAGTGAGGATTACTGGAACATGCTTGGCACGTATGAAGTTGGAGACACTCAATTCCTGTATGTGCCTCGCATTGATCTAATTCGGTAACGACGGAACGTCCGGATGGAATTCTCATATGACAGATTTCATGGGAACAGACTTTACCACACCAAACGCAGTTGTAGGAGGTTTGAACACAAGCGGAGCAATCTGGGAGAAGTCTACAGAGTTCCTTCAGCGAAGTTATTCCACGAGGAAGTGTTTCGTCGAAGCATTTCATGTACGTATCATCAGGACGTTTTCCAATTTTAGTAATTGGTACACACTTGCTTTCTTTCCTGTCCCATACGCACTTTACTCCGATTCGTGCGTTTAGACAGTTTTGGTAAGTCAAATGATCGCAAGTCCCAGGAGTATATCTGCAATTTAATTAGGCATTATAAAAAAGTAATGAAAAATGTCAGCTATTCAAATGATACAATCTTGAAATACATACTTCAGCATATCAGAGAGCATCTGTCCATCAAATCCACCATAGATATACATCGAATCAGAAAAAACACTAGAACTGTGTCCATATCTAGGAAGATTTACCATCTCTCTCGGCAGATCTTCCCATTTGTCTGGAAATCCCTGCCATTTCATAGGAAACTGATGCCAAGAGTCGCAGGCAACATCGTAAGCAATGGTATCTGCTGAATAACATCTAGCTCCATGGGAGTGTAGCGTATCGTTGTGCGTGTTGCCTCCGAAGACGATCATCATACCACCGGTGACAAAAACTCCGGTGTGGAAGAAGCGTGCCGATGGGGCGGAAGTCAAGAGTCTCCACTCCTGTCTATTAAAATTATAAGAATAAAGTCTATTTGTAAGAGTTTGTGAGTGTTGCGATTCAGAGATACAGCCACCGTAGACGTAAATCAGATTAGTATGAAGATCATAGGCAGAACTGTGACCGTATCCACCTTTAACGGGGAAACCATAAGTTTCTACAATCTGCCACTCGCGGGTACCAAAATGATATTCTTGAACGGTATTCAAATAACCATACTGAGGTGAGTGGCCGAAAATTACCACCATTTTATCTGTCTTGCCGCTCACTGCGTTTGCCGTGTGCCCTGCTACCTGAAATTTGAATAATTATTTTGAGTTATTTTAAAATACTCCAGTAATTCTCCACTATAAGGAAGCTTAAATTTTGACTGAAAACTTATAAAAATGACAATTTTCATGAAAATTTATTTTGATGAAAATTGATGAAAATTTATTAAAACAGAAATTTAAAAGAACCTAAAAATGCCAAGTGGGCTAATTTGAAAAAAAATTCTTGGTTACATCTTGCTCAAAGTTCAAGAAGGAATTATCAGTTGCAATTTGAAAATTTTTAAGGATTTTTACCTTGAGCGGTCCACACATAGATCGATTACTACAATCATCATGGACAGTGACGTTCTCCCAAACCTTGGCAGAAACGTCGAATGCCCATAGCTCGTTAGTGACCGTTGAGTTCTGAATGACGCCACCATACATGTAGATCTTGTCCCCAAAGAGGACGCAGGAATGGCCGTAGCGAGGCAGAGGAGGCTTCCCTTCAAAATGAGGCGTTTCCCAAACATTTCCATTAAAATCATAGACGTAGATCATTTTCGCTCTATGGAAGCTTTCACCGCCCACCACGTACAACGAATCTTTCCAAACTATCGCGCAATGACTTGCTGATCCTTCTGGTGAAAAATCCTTGTACGTAACAGATTCCCAGAAACCTCGCTCACTTCTCTGACTACAATCAGAACCTGGAAAATAAGGAAATAAAATATTGAGCAATTAAAGAAGTAAAGAATAGTACGAGAATATAATTTTTTAATTAGATCACAAAAGTTATTTTTGTTAAAAGAGAAAATGTATTTGGCTTTACAAGAGTTGAACGAACTTTTGAAAACCATTCTGGTAAATAAAAACTCTCATAATCCATTAAACAGAAGTAATAAAGAGAAGCGAATGTGAGGGCAATGGGATGAGATATGTTAAGAACTTATTAAAAATGAAAAAAAGGACGAATAAAGCTAGGAACAAACAACTTGGAGAAGTTTTCTCAATTTTAGAGACATTTAACAAACAACCGTAAAAATATAATTGCACGGTTTTTTTGTGTCATCGACAACAAAGCTACAGTTTTGAAAAGCTAGTCTCGCCTTGCTCGTCTCTTTCCAAGCGCATGTGCGTACATCCTGTGGAGTTTCTTCTGCTAATGAGGGCACAAAAAAAGGAATAACACTCAACCCAATGTTAATTGAGCCTCCCACGCATTATTGAAGTACTCAATTTGCGATTGGTGGAAAGTCACGTATAACATTAAATTTATCTGTTAATTAGAGGCTACATTCCTAAACTAATGATTTTAATTCAACCGCCGTTCTGGATGAGACAACAAATTATGATTAATTCTACGAAACTGATATTATTAAAGACAAATTTAATATGACTTACAACTTGTAATTAGCTCTATTATAGGTTCGAATATAACAATTTGTATTTGTATTTCTTTAATGTGATCGATCTTATGTGCATTTTCTGATTTTACCTTTGAATCCCCGAGCACACTCGCAATGATGCTTTTCTCGATTGCATTCGCCCTGACCATGGTGAGCTGAACAATTGTTTGGACAGACTTGTTCATCACAGGCTTCCCCAGTCCACGTGGCGTCACACGTACACACTCCCTCTATGCAAACTCCATGTCCGGAACAGTCTGCATGCGAATACCTAAGAAAAAAACGAGATAACTGTAAGTTGAATGCGATTAAATATCATACGCACATATGTAAGTTGACGCTTTTCTAAAAAAGAGGCATACTTCCAAGAGTAGATCTTATGCTTTATACATAAACTTGGAATTTCACATCAGTGTTCTGCGAAAATTTTGACATTGAAATATAAGTATTATTTAAAGAGAGCATTATCCTTTATATTTTTGAACATAAAAAAATAAACTGACGAAAAACTTGAAGCAAGATACTTTTCTCCAAGAGAAATAGAATTAAATTAAAATTTTAATAAACAAAATTGGAGAATAAACTATAAATGAAAAAAGAAAAATAAATCTAGGCGATTTAGATTTATCTTGACCCAAGAGTGACCTGAAAGCAAGGCTCAAGGACCTGAATAACGAGGGTTTCTTTTGAAAACTTGAAGAAGCCCTTAAAAGTGCAGCCAGTTGTCCTGAAACCATTAAAATTTTCCTGTCTAATGAAGAAGGATTTCAACAACAGTAATTCTTTTAGAAAAAGCAAGTGCAACATTAAAACAAAAGGATTTTTTTGCAGATGAATACTGACATGAAGCATTTAAGAGATTTTCTTTTATGTCGATAGTCACGCAAATATAGTTTTAGTACTTAGATTATAAAGAAACTGTACTGTAGAGAAGGCAAACGCTTTCAAGGGGAAACATGAGTTTATACTTCGTCGATAATTGAAACTTAGCTCGGAACGTAAACATGCTTATTAAAGAGCTACATATCAGCAAAAAGCTTTTACTATACGTATATATTTATTAAAACTAAAAATACTTAAGGAATTAACACTATAAGGAAGATGGAAAACTCAGTCTCATTAAGAATACTTAAGTTACTATATTCCTCGTGTTAACAAAACTGTTTATCAAAATAAAAAAAAAGGCAAAAAGGAAGAAAAGTGCAATGGCAGACCACGAAATTTATAAAATTGTATTATTTATTATCAACTATCTGATAGAGAATAAAGTAAACGCTGTATATTGTAGATAAAAGCAATAAAAAACAAAACCTGCAAAAATCATTCTTCACAAATAACAAAATGAAGAAAAAAATCAATTTATTTTTTATATTTTATGTATCCTATTATTTTAACAAGAAACAGTATTTTTAATACGCCTATCGTATATTCTTATATTACGTAATGTTTGCAAAGTTGATTACAAATCTTGTTAGAGATGAATCTGACAGCATAATAATTAATCGAGGTGTCTTATACAACGGAATTTTTCAGTTTGATTTCCTTAGACCAACTTTAAATTATTGTTTGTAGTTAAATGATATCAAGAGATGAATTTTAATTTATAAATTTTCTAAATGGCTTTAAATAATAATTTCTTATCGTAATTTAAAATCACCGAGCTCTCATTTTTGTGAACAAAACTTCCAGCACAATTTCAACAATTTTGAATGTTCTCTTTTAAGTTTGCAAATATTTCACAAAATATAATTATTGATCTTTTGAAACGTCAAATTTCTCTTAATAATAGATTTCTGAACAATGATAGAGGTCACATAAAAAAATTAAATAGTACAATTTCGGAGCAAAGTAGTGCCCAAAAGCAAAATTTAAATTTGCATAGGGTTTTTGAGAGAGAAAAGAGTGATCCTTGGTTTGTACATTTGACTGATATTCAAGTTCCAGATTCTGTACAGGATATCCTTAGATATATGAGTAATGAGTAATATTAGCAATATGATAAATGATAAATCAAAGCAGATGATAGAAATTGTCAAGGATATTAAATTTAAAATACATAAAATTCCAAGGTCAGATCAGCAAGATTTCAGGAACAAGGTTTTGCACTTATCCAAGGGTTTAGTTGAAAAAAAATGTTTGCATATTACTAATATAGATAGAAAAGGGCATAGCCGGGTTTCCATGTGAAATCGGCCTTAAAACCAAATCAAATTTCGCATCAACCACATGGAAAGGGTTGGGCAAGAGATGATTTTGCCAAATTTTCACATCATTATCTGCCATTTTAAATGAGTAATGGCGGATTTTACAATTTTCATTTTTTTCTTTTTTTAGCTAAACTAATCATAGGAAAATTTTGAAAAAAATCAGGGTTATTTTTTCCGCTAGAAGACACATTTGTAAATTTTTGCAGATTTTTTTATGCATAATTCGCGATGTAAAAAATTGCGAAAATTTTTGCACGCAATTTTGTTCGTGTTTGATTTGCGCGACCACTCTTTTGAATTATTCTATTCATTATTTACCTATCAATGATTAAAACAGAATTTTTGCAGATTTTTGCAAGGTGTGGACGGGGGTAAAAAAAATAAAAAGCGTCAAAATACGCATTCTTACTATTAAAGCACATTTTATAATAACAGTAGACAAATGAAAAAAAAAAGTTTATTTGGTAATCAATCTCTAACACGGTTTACTGCTGAAATTTTTGCAAAAATTTTGCAATATATTTTGCGAATTTTGTTTGTTGCGAAAAATTGAAATTTTTACATGCATTGTGAACAAATGGTTGATTGTGATTATTCGCAAGTCGAAATAGTGTTGCTAAAAATATTTTTTTGTATTCTTGAATATTTTTCGAATATGCAGGTTAAATTAATTTCTCTTTGTTAAAAATAACATACTCATTTTACCATACAAGACATCGAAAATACCCTCAAATCGTCCTCCATTTACTTTACTTTTTGAAATTTTAATGAGCACAAATAATAAGAAAAGCTCGTAAATTAAATGAGTAATTAACTCGGATTTCTGGATAACAAACAATTTTTAGCAGTTATTTTGCATTGCAATACTTACATTTTCGTTACGTTTTTTTATAAAGTTTTGACCGTTAAAAAATTTAGACCGTTCACAATGCATGTAAAAATTTCAATTTTTCGCAACAAACAAAATTTGCAAAATATATTGGAAAATTTTTGCAAAAATTTCAGCAGTAAACCGTGGTAAAGATTGATTACCAAATAAACTTTTTTTTTCATTTGTCTATTGTTATTATAAAATGTGCTTTAATAGTAAGAATGCGTATTTTGACGCTTTTTATTTTTTTTTTACCCCCGTCCACACCTTGCAAAAATCTGCAAAAATTCTGTTTTAATCATTGATAGATAAATAATGAATAGAATAATTCAAAAGAGTGGTCGCGCAAATCAAACATGAACAAAATTGCGTGCAAAAATTTTCGCAATTTTTTGCATCGCGAATTATGCATAAAAAATCTGCAAAAATTTACAAATGTGTCTTCTAGCGGAAAAAATAACCCTGATTTTTTTCAAAATTTTCCTATGATTAGTTTAGCTAAAAAAAGAAAAAAATGAAAATTGTAAAATCCGCCATGACTCATTTAAAATGGCAGATAATGATCTGAAAATTTGGCAAAATCATCTCTTGCCCAACCCCTTCCATATGGTTGATGCGAAATTTGATTTGGTTTTAAGGCCGATTTCACATGGAAACCCGGCTATGCCCTTTGTTAATAACTTGAAAATAACTAAAGAGTTCCTTAGAAAAAACAAAGATTCAATGTGTACAAATGCAGACAAGGGTAATATTTCAGTTCTCATGAGAAGGTCGGAATACATAAGGGAAATGGAGTAGTTGCATAACAATGTTGAGAACTTTGAAATATTGGGTCAAGATCCTTTGAAAAAATTAAAAAGCAGTAGTTTCAAGATGGCGGACAATTGGAAGAAGATTCATAAGGAAAACTATCCTTTGAGACTAGTCATTTCGATTATTAATACACCTACTAGATTTTATGAACAAAATTTTAATATGATACTTAAAATTCATTATCAAAGTCAAATTATACTGTTAAAAATAGTTGGGAATTTCAAAAGATTATAGTCACAAAGACAATACCTGATGGTCATGTAATGATTTCTTTGGATACTGTTGCAATGTTTCCGAATATTCCGTTGGAGTTGGTCAAAAAAGCTGTTTCAAATACATGGATCAAAGTTAAATCACATACAAAATTAGATGAAAAAGATTTTCTCAAAGGATTAGATTTTATTATGAATTCTACTAAATTTAAATTTAATGGTAAATTCTATAAACAAAAGTTTGGTACTCCAATAGGCTCTGTTATTTCTCCAATGTTGGCTGAAATAGTCATGGAAGATTTGGAAAGGACTTTCTTTAAGAGGTTGGGGTTTTTTGTGCCTTTTTATTTTCTATAAGTTGATGATACTTTATTGTGTGTACCTTTGGATAAGTTGCAAACAGTTATAGATACTTTCAATAGTTATCACCCAAGGATTCAATTTACCCATGAAATGGAAAGAAACAATAAAATTAGTTTTTTGGACTTAGAAATAATTAAACTTGATAATGGTAAAATAGTGTCCAATTGGTACAGAAAGAGTACATATTCTGGTAGATTATTAAAGGTCTGATTGACAGAGCTGTATGTTTGTCTCATGAATCATTTCATTCAGAAAATTTAGATGTTGTTAGAAAAATTTTTATTTTTTAATCACTACCCATAAGATTTGATTGAAAAGCATATAAAAATTAGAATTGAACATGTCAAGAGTAGAAAGATAAGTAACGTAGACACGGATACACAAAGTGAAATCTTTGATAAACATAATACTATTGTTCTTCCATATTTTGGTCAAATCTCATAAACAATTCAGTTTATGTTAAAAAAATTTTAAATCCATACAATTTTTAGAATACCGTTTGGGGTGGAAGAACATAACTTTGGGTAAAGACGTCTTGAATAGATATGAAAAAAGAGGTGTGGTATACAAATTGATTTGTAAAACGTGTAAAGTGACTTATATGGGACAAACGGGCAGACTTCTAAATACTAGAGTAGAAGAACACAAAAAGAATCTTGGGAAAAATTAAATTTTCTTGAAGTTTCTAGATTCTGTGAAACAATTAACATTTTATTGAATGACCCTTAAGGTCATTCAGGTACTTAATAGGTAAGGATACACAAAGTATTGTTACAGTTTCCTGTTGGCGTCCATGGAGAAGGTTCTACGTTCCCATGGAGGGTGAGAGGAGACATAATTTTTCTCATTTTTTAGAATTTATTTTTTTCTTTATGTAAATGGTTGTGGGTAATAAAGACACAAGAGGACGAAAGAAAGAAAAAGAAGGAAGGGGTTTTGGAAGGTTGTCTTCTTTTTTCTTTCCACCTTTTTTGTTTGTTTTCTCGTGGTTGTTTGTTTAAGGTGGTAATTTTGGTCCAAATTTGGTCGTGTTTTTTATATTTTGAGGATTCGAGCGGTTTCGAATTCTTGAAAGTTTGAATTAAACCTTGTGTTAGACCTGAGCCTTGGATTTAAGGACAATCATAAATTGAAACTTCTTGAATTTAAAAGCATTTCAAATTTATAAACTTTCCTAATATAAAAAGTATTTAATTTGTATATTGAACTCACCTGCTGGGACAGGCATTGATTTTATAAGTAATATTGAAGCCGCTCATGTTGTAAGCGACATCCGAGTAGAAATGAAGGAGAGCACTTCCGGATCGAGCGATGATTTCCGGTACCCTCCGAATGTGATAGCCATCCTTGTGCATCAATCCGGTAAAAACTCCCAACAATGGTGCCTCCACGCTGTCCCCGTCGAAGATGTATAGGTGGTCCCAACCACATTCCGTCGCAAATTCCTCGATGTGCATTCGAATCGTGGAATTCGGACTATTCTGAATCAGCCACGAACACTTTACATCCGTCGTGTAATTCCCAACTCCGTCTTGAATACTTCCCGATGGATCAGTTAGTCTGTAACAAATAATAAATCAATATTTAGCTTCTTTCTCGAGTTTAGTATTTTTTTAAACAGGGCCTTCAAGTATAAAATCCTTTTTCAAATTAGTAGTTATTTTTATAAACTGAATCATAGAATTTAAAAGCAATCCTAAATTGGAAACCTTTAAAGTTGAAGTTAATTAAAACTATTAGGAAAGGTCTATAAATTAGAAAGTACTGAAATTCAAACCCTTCAAATTTAGAAATCCAACAAACTTAAAATTAACCAATATGATAATTATCACATCTCTGTTATTTTTAAATGAATGAATTTTTTCGGAGAAAGTCTTACACTTACGTAGGACATTTCCAATAATATAACATGCTTGTCATTTGACATTTACATTTTCAAAATAAAGGTACAAGTTGAATCTTATGAAAAAAAATCAAAGAAAAATTTCTAATTAATTAGTTGAGTTTGAAATTTTTGTCACTGCCTACATTATCGGAGGATCACCCGGCAATCGAAAGACCTGGGCTCGAATCCCAGCGCAGTCGAAAGCGTCATTTTTTCCACAGAAAGATTTAAAATTCTTAAATTTAAAAATTTGAAAGTCTAAATGAATATTTATTTTAAATTACAATCAAGTTTAATTGATTAATATTCAACAAAGTTTTTCATGCTTTCTAGTTAGTGGTATGTCGAGAAAAACTCTTCTACAGAATATCAATCAAAAATGTCACTCCCTAAATGTTTAACCCTCTCGCAAAATGTCACGCAATAAATCTTTGCTGAAATACGAGTTGATATTAGAAAGAAAGACTGTAGAGTTAGCGCTTTAAATAAATTAGCAGGTTTCGCAAATTTAATTTTTGTAAATTTGATTTTTCTAAAAGAATGAAAAAAAAATGAAAAAGAGTCAGAAAAATGTGATAAATTTATTAGAATAAAGAAATTTCAAACACAATTTTGCAATTTTAAATCAGAAATAGAAACCAAGTTGACAAAAACATTTCAAGCACGCGGTAGATCTTCTAAATATGAGGATAATTTATCAAACGGTGCCTTAATCAGATCCAACAATATGCTGGTGTCAAAATAATTTAAATACCTATTTCAAATATCGAGATTAGGTATATTTCCATGAAGGTGGTGGGTTGCATTGAAAATACAATACTAACCAAACAAGGAATTGGTTATCGATTAAATTTAAAAATATGAAAAATTACAATTGCTCCAAAAATTGAATCTCCTGATATGAATTATCAACTCGCTATCGATTAATAAAATAAAATAAAAATACTTTTCAGGAAGAATTGGACGTAAAGTCAGAAAAAAGATAGCCGAACTGCCTATTTCCTTAGTTTTTTCATTTATAATTTTCTTTTATCGAGTTTTTATTTTGTGAAAGCGCGGAAGCAGCTAAAAACAACTATGATTTCTCTATCGATTCCGAACATAAAAAATCCAATTCATTCTTAAAAGGTTCCGAGACAAATTTGAAGAAAAATTAATTTTTGAGATATTAAAATGCATAAAATGAACCTGGGCTCAATTAATATAAAAATCAATAGCACAATTCGAATAAAATGTCTGATAAGAAAATAAACTTATAAGGCAAAAATAAACTGATATTTTATTTTAATTTTATTTATAATTCAAATCTCAACTTCTTGTATTCTGAAACTAAAAATAAGTGTGGTTTTCGTAAAATTATTATTGTTGAGTGTAGCTAAGAAAGCTCAAATTTTATATTAATAATAAATCGACTGATAACAAAGATCTCAGCACTGATGCATATGAAATATGCAATACCCACAAGCAGATTATTCACTCATGATTAATGTATTAAGCGTTCATAAAGGAAGTACAGGAAGTTGAGGAACGATATCATTAAGTTGCAAGTCTTGATGTTCAATTTCTATAAAAAAACACAGGCAAGCACAATTTCTTCTCGAAAATCGTATTCTAGGTATAATAATAACAACTGATAAAACTAATCAAATAATAAGCAGGATTAAGTAACATCTATAATACGACAGAAACTATTTCAAATTTTGAATTAATATGTTTTCTACTTTTATTATATTTACGATTGCTTTAATTGATTTCGAATTACTCAAGGAAAAATTGAACAGATAATCGGAAAAAAGTTAGCCCAAGTGACTATTTCCTCAGTTTTTTTCATGTAGAATATTTTTTATAGAGTTTTTTGAGTGAAAGTATAAAAAAATTTTATGGTTGGAATCTATAAACAAATCATTTTTATCTGATTTAAACTTTTGATAACTTATTTTATTTAAAATAAATTTTTTTACTATGACACTAAAAAAACTTGACAAAAGATAATTATAAATGAAAAGAACTAAGAAAATGTCGGTTCGACTAAATTTTTTCCGACTGTTCGTCCAATTTTCCTTAATGAATATTGCTTTCAATTTTGATAAGGTTTTGTGAAAATTTGTATTTTAATTGCTTTTTAATATTCCAGTCTGAGGATTATTAGATTTTTCTCCTAGAAAAAATTCCAACTTTTCTCATTTCATAAATTATATTTTCAGTTTACTCTTCAGCTTATCAGAATTCACTAAGAGAAAAGCGCTTCAAGGGACCGATTTTAATCCAACCGATCCTATCACTGAATTACGAGAGAAGCTAAACTTTATATAACGTTATTACTCGGGATTTGTGATCGTTCTTGAATCAGTGGACACGGATAGAATTCGAACTTTGTTAATCTCCATGTCACGTTCGTCATTTTATTGGATCAAAAGCTTTAAAAATACATCATTTTAACCGAGATTGTAACGCAATGTCTGACAGATATTCTAGGAATAAAAATCTCAACTTAAATAGCTCATAAATTCCAAAGCTTCAACGAAAGGAGAAAGAAATTAGCGATTTATGGAAAGAAATAAGCTACCGGATACTATTAAAATGCTTATCCCTACAAAAAAAATGTGTAATTGAACGAACCATATTTATCCTTGATTTTCTCATATATATTGTTGAAAATGAACAAACGATATTAATAATATCTTTGAAACACGGATTTGCAGCGTAACTTTCTTCAGTATTATTATCATTATATTATCTTGATTAAAAAATCACTTCTATCAATCAATAAAACGAAAATATTGTCTATATAGATGTATTAAAAATATAGAAAGTCTGAATATAACGCTAATAAAATAGGAATAATTTTGCCAAAAAATTTTAATTCATAATTGATTAGAGTTTGCGTTACAATTATAAAGATTCTAAAGGCCTGATAAAATTCAAAATAAGTGAAACTGATAGCAGTACGTGTTTTAAAATTAGTATATTTGTTCAAAACTTGAATTTAAAATTGTATAATTTCTCTCTATTATTACCAACAAAAAAATGAACATTTACGGTAAGTCAAAATCT
Source organism: Diplolepis rosae (assembly GCA_030998225.1). NCBI lineage: Eukaryota > Metazoa > Arthropoda > Insecta > Hymenoptera > Diplolepididae > Diplolepis > Diplolepis rosae. The sequence goes on along the minus strand of JAPYXD010000723.1, from coordinate 17,946,453 downwards.
TCAAAATGCAAGCATAATCATTATTTACATATTATCTTTTCTGGAATCTCTTTAAGAATATTAATTTATATGCATGATTAATTTTTTCCAAACGCTAAAAGGATTAGGAATGAAAAACTAAAAAATATTTTTGCTTATTCAGGAAATCATGTTTGCAAAGTGATTTATATTTTTATGATTTAAATTTGATCAAAACAACATTGACTTTCGGATAGAGCTCAAGTTTTAAAACTTTCCATTAACGTTCTTATTAATCTCGTGTACTTAATTTTCGATTAAGAGTTTTAAAATAGTCATCGGAATTTTCTTTAACTGTAAAAAATTTTACTGTCACCAGAAATTTTGATAACTATTTTCAAACTCTTCACTGAAAAGTAGAAAAAATCAATAAAAACATCAGAAGGGAATCTTTAAAACTTCAGCCCTATTCAAAACTCGATGACAGTCAGAAAATTTCGACAACTAATTTTTGCAGCGATACAGTATAAAATAATAAATAAGCAGCATATTTTTCTCTCTATATATTGCATCTGAGAATAAAAGAACGAATCACAATCAAATTTCAATAAAAATTTTGGTCAATGATTTTTAAACATACAGGCTTTCTTAAAAGGAAAGATTTAAACTTTTTAAAGTATAAACAGTAATGATACTTGTAGACTGTAACTTAGAACTAAAATGTATCACAGTCGATATGCTTTCTAAAAGGTAGGGAGTTTACAAAAGTTAGCGAGTAACGGGTGAACTTGAAACCATAAAAATGAACTGTCCGGAAAACTACTTCTCTGGTATCATACATACGAGTGAAACAATTCCTATTTTTAAAACAGACACGTATACTTTTCTTCCAAAGATGAAGTTTATTTTCCAAAAATCTGCTGCCCTAATTTTACAGAAAAATGTTTTTCAAAGAATCTATAAATTATTGATAAAACCTTAATTTTGGAGAAGTACAAATTTAAAAGTATTCAATTTTTCAGAATAAAAGCTTTTTATACATAAATCCTTTGAATTTTGTATCTTGTAGACTAGATCCAACTGTAGTAAAATCTGGGAAACGATCGTATAAACATACAGTTGAAAAGATTCTCATAAGCCTTAAAGTATGCGATTTAAAATGAATCTAAGAAGCTAAAAAAAATCTATACAATTTCTGGAGTCAACAAATTAAATGTGTACAAAAATGTACAAAATTACACGAAGAAAATTAGTTGTAAAAATTTTCTTTGGCTTTCATCAAATTTCGGACAAGATCAAAGTTTTAAACTTTTTTTTGAAGTTTTTACTAATCTCATGTAATTTTCCCTAAAGAGTTAAAAAATAGTTGTCGAAATATTTGAGGACAGCCAAATCTTTCACTGCCAGAGAAAATTACAGCAAACAAAATTGTAGAGAATGTTAATGAAGAAATACAAAATGTTAAATAACTATTATCATATAATTTTGACCCAAACTAATTTTTTCTAATAATTGTATTAATACCTTTTCCAAAATGCATCAAAATTAATTTTAGTTCTACCTTTCCTACTTCCACAAACTGAAGTTCTTTAGTTTGAGGTTAGGTCAATGGGTCCTTGATCCTTAATAAAAACGTCAATGAAGTTTTAAAACGTTATCTTTATCCAAAAGGCGATCACAATCAAAGAATAAATGTCTATAGTGCACGCAATGTATGATTGAATCATGGATTGACTTGATTATCAAATCAAAGTGAGTAAACAGCTGCGTGAGCAAATAATTCGTTTCTGAGCATCAGTCCTAATTATTGTACGACGCATTCTTTATTTATTCTTCCTCAATAATCAAAATATTCTATCTCCCATTACAATGTTTGCTAATTATTTGAATTTTACTTTGTGCATAATTTTGACAGGAAGATATATTTATTTTGTCAAATGATAAAATTATGAAAAAACTAACCAAGGTATTTACAGAGAGACTCATTGGTGAAAAACAGCAACAAGACTCATGCCAAAGCTAATGTGCGAATACCATTTACCGTTATGGCAGACGCAGCACCTTCATCGTCATTAACCGGTTTCCCTTCTTCATACAAAATTATCTAGGTCATTACTATCAAGTTTGACGAAGTCCTAAACACACTGTCTTTTCAGTACTTGAGTGTTAAACGTTGATGATACCAGTATACAAATAAAAAATATGCAAGCTTCACCGCTGAAAAGTCACTAAATTTCATTATTAATTGCACAGCAGAAAATTGTGAGTTTGCAAAAATTTTGGAGTTTGTAAATTAATAATAATAGTAAAATATTTTGAGATTGAACAAATTATCAGATTTAAAAATAAGAAAACTTTAACTACTCTTGTAGAAAAAAATAATTGGACCCGATTGGAACCGATTGACTCTATTTCAAAAACATCATTGAATCCGATTAATAAATCGGTTTCAATGATGTTTTTGAAATGGGGTCAATTGGATCAATCGCTCCCAATCGGGTCCAATTATTTTCTTCTAGAAGAGTAGTAATTAGATTGGAAATATAAAAATGTAATTTTACAAAATATCAAAAGGATTCAAATAATTTTAAAGCAATTAACTTTTATTATTGTCGATAGATAGACAAGTTTTAGCATACGAAATATTATATTTGAATTAAATTTGCAAATAAAGACATCAAAGTTGCATGAATGCATTCTTTTAGCAAGAATCACACAAGGGGGTATGACTAATTCCAGTAAAGAAAGAAAAAAATGATCAAATTATTACTCATGAAAGGTCTTAATATCTGTCTCATATATTAATTTGCTGAATCAGTAAAGAAACTCTTGTGGCTTATTTAAATTCTAAAATTATGGCTGAATATTTCATACTTGAAAAAAAAAATATATATATCTAAGACCCGTCCATTTACTAAAATTATGTTTGTTTATAATCTTATTTAACAAGTGCTTTAAGCTGTATTTTGAAAATTAAATTATTTCTTTATTATTTTTAAAAGCTTAGAGCTTTTTTTATTTTATGAAAAAAAACATGAGTTAACAAATATTGTTCAATTATTAAAAAATAAATAAATAATAAATAGATTAAAATGCAAAGTTATTAGGTAATCTTCATTTAAATATATGTTTAATAATGAAGATTCCAAACTATATTCAAGAATTTTTGTTCATTTCTTTGGCATATGGTCAGTTTCTTCTTATTTTCTTTGATTAAATTTATTATTAGTTTTAAAAATGCGCAAAAAGAAAGAAAGGCAAACGTTTCGGCCACATATGGGGGCCCTCTTCAGTGCCATAAATTCAAAGATGGATTCAAAATTTCTGTAAAAGATTAACAGAAATTTTGAATTTTATGGCACTGAAGAGGGCCCCCATATGTGGCCGAAACGTTTGCCTTTCTTTCTTTTTGCGCATTTTTAAAACTAATAATAAATTTAATCAAAGAAAATAAGAAGAAACTGACCCTATGCCAAAGAAATGACTAAAAATTCTATTAATTTGGGTCAATACAATAATAGACATGTTATCAAACATGTCACTTTGATATATTCAAGAAGTTTTGGTTGATAAAAAATATTACAAAACGCGGGAAAAGATGATTCATTCCAGCAATATGATTATTATAAGGCGCTAAGAATAAGAATTCTCTTCGCGACTTTAGAGATTTGAGAAATTTACGAGGACTTAATTAATATGAGTTTTAGATGGAAATATGTAATTAAGATCTCGAAAATAATATGCGCATAAAAACATACAATTATCACGCTATGTCTAAAATACAGATAAAGAATATTTTATAGTTATAAAATAATTCACAAACATGGCTTATTTAATTTTTTTAAACGCATATCATAGACGACAATTATTGAGGATTCTCTAATATTTTATTTTTTGAATCATCTCTAATTTGATTTTAATAAAGAAAAAAATAAAAAGATTTTTAATGAAACATAATTTTCTTAAGCAGGATTAATTTTAAGATTAAAAATAAAACGAGACTGTAGTATCCTGGTATTATAGTTCAGTAGAAAGTTGAGCTTTTAACAATGGTCGTATTTTTATCGCTCTTTAATCTACTTTAGGTGCATAATCTGATATTGAGAGAATAGAAATTACGAATTACTACAGGAAAAGGGTACTGTTGCAAAATCGTTTAATTCTATTTACATTTGGCTTTACGCTTTAATGAGGAAAAAACTTATTTTCTGTTTATATTGTTCACTAAATTTTAAAAATCCAGTTATTTTTTCAAATTTATAATCTACGAATACTAAATCAGTCAACTAAGTATATATTAAGTATATTATATTTAATTCTGAATATTTTCAAATTGAGAGAAGTTAGGCTTATTTAAAAATTTGAAGCTTTATTCATTATTATCCAAGTCAATTTTTTATATAAAGTTATGGCTTAATCTATTTTCTAAATTTGATTCTGATTCTATCGTAGCTTTTTATAATCTCGTAAATTTGTTTCACAGCACAAGAAGCTTGGGTTCTTTGTTATTTTGCACGACACAAGATACGTATTTAGACAGGTAGGCGAATATATAGGATACCATAAAAAATAAACGAGAGTGTGTAGAGTCAAGCCATAAAAAATATCTCACGTACCATGCAGTGGCTAAATCTTGAAAACAAAAGAAAATTTTTAAATAATTCACCCAAAAACTTCTGGGTGCGTACAGTTAAATGCATCATTATTAAATTAAAATGTAAATTATTGTAATTTGTCTTAAAATGATTAGATAGCGCATTTATTTTGCAAGACATTTTTTTTGTTGAACATATTAATTAAAATTAGGTTTATAAATAATAAAAAAGATTTATAAATCTTTTTAGAATTTATAACAAGTTTTATCATAAAATTTATGAGAGATGAGTGATTTTTTTAAAATGAATAGTCATTTTTTAGTCCAATTTAAGGCATAATGAAAATTTCATAAAGAATACTTTGAATTTTGTTTATTGAAACGCCAGAATACAACTGAAATTTAATTTCTTTACACATTACCAGAATTTAATTTTTTTTTTCAGTACAATTAGTTAATTAATATTTCATGTTTTCTAATCGAAATTCCTCAAAAATTAACTGTTAATATATTTTAAGCCTTTTAAATTTCCACTCTTTGGAAATAAAGCCTAGCGTAAAAAGAAAAATTAAAAAAGTACTGTGGATAATCAATTTATAACTTTGTAAAAAAAAGAAAAAATAGAGATGATTAGACATCTTCGTTAATTATAAAACATGAATAGAGCAATGTTATCATTCGCAGAACGAGCTTATTCAGTTCAATCAAAGGATCATAAATGTATAGAAGAACAGTTAATTTGTAGAAAAGTAATTTTCTATCCGAGGTTTCTGTATCCAATTGATTGGATAGACCCTCCAGTTTCTGAAAACACTTATCATTAGTTTCAATGACTGGTTAATTTAATTAAATTAGGTCTTTAGTCTCAACTTTGATAAGCTCATTAAGCAAAAATGTTAAATTGATTGTGAAAGTGAATTTGGTGTGATATTTACATTGACTTTATAATTTCAAGAGTCAAGATGAACGATTCAAGCATGTAAATAATTAAGGGAGTTGCGAAGAAGCAATCGCATCGTTTATTCACAGCGTGTTTTGTAGACGTCGAGGATACATTTATTACGCGCGAGGATGCGATGCTCATTGCATACAACGATCTAAAAACGCGAAACCTTGTTAAACTTGACACAAGATATGGGATATATTCTGAATAATTTGTTGAAATAGTCAATATTAAAGATATAAAATATTAAAGATAAGAAATGAGAATTAAATACAAAAAATATAATTTTGAGTGTTTTCAATTAATCAAATAAAAATTGTCTTCAATACTACAAACTTTGTTTAAAAATATGCGACAAGAATGTAAAAGTCATAAATTAAACTTTATTGTCAGCTTTAAAAAAAATTTACAAAATAAAAATGTATGTAAATATTGATTATGCAAAAATGTAATTTACTTTGATGAAAAACAGTGGAAAATAATTATTCCTAACCTAACTGGTGTTTTTATTGTAAGAGTTGAGACGGTGGTTCTTATGTCGTAAAAGTGAATTTTTATGAATAACAAAGGTCCAAGTTTAACATTATTATTCATGCATAATGCCAGATTGGAATAAAAAAAATAAGGTTGTGGAAATTTGTGAATGAGTATGAGGCAATATAAAAAGAAATAAAGTTGAGTAGATTAGTAAACAACACGGTAGTCTGTGTCTATTTCTATTTTATGAAAAAGGAATGAATAAAAGCAAATAAACACGTTAAAAACAATTGTATACATAATCTCCTACCCCCCAAAAAAATTAAATTCTCTCTTATCCAGATAAAAAATAGATCTAACCGTATCCTCGTTAAAATCAAAATGATGCAAATTTTGCCTTTTGCCGCGTGCTATAAATAGTGACTGGCTAAAGTTTTGAAATCTGATCTGCCTTTCAAGATCAGTATTTTACCATCAATCCTATTGGACTTTCAACCATCATTAACATCAATCCACAATACCGAGGACAAATTTGAATCGATAGTAACGCGAATCAAGAATTCCACTTTAGGATGAATTCCCGACATCGAGGTTATGGTAACCATTTTTTGTCAGAGCAACTCAGACGAACGGAATTTTCGTCCCAATTCGTGAATCGCGGGAGATCGGCTCTACGACCGATCTTTCTTTTTCTGATCATCGTTCTGGGCCCTTTGGAGCAACTTTCCAAAAAAGATATCTCATGAAAAGTATTTTTTTATTCCCAAAATTGAATTGAAATTGGTAAGTGAATGGGTTTTGTTATTCGTGAATTTTTTTTGTTTTTACCTGACTTTGCCACCGCAGTATTGGCAGGCCGGTCCCTGCCAGCCCTCGTGACAGATACAACTGCCATTGACACAGGCCCCGTTGACACAACTGTCGAGGTCACAGGGCGAATCTGACGTCCAGGTAGCGTTTACGGCACTCCGTAAAACAGCCGCCCAAACAAACACTAGCCAAAAAAATGCACAGGGTAAAACACTGTCCCGATTATATTCTTGACCGGAACCTTTCCGGCGGTATTTTGACTTATATAGGAACAAAAACATCTGCACAACTTCTGCCATTTTGATAGGCTTCCATGTCAGAAGACAATGGCCGATGGCGACACAAGACGACTCTCGCGAGCACCTCGTTGTGCTGGCGGAGTCGAGAGTGCGGCCAGTGCCGTCGACACACGGATTAAACGAAAAACGAACCTGCTCCTAGGAAGGAGGTTCAAGGACTGACAGTGGGGCCAACTGATCGGCTCCGAACTCGGCAGAGAGCGCCAGTAACTAAAACAGACAGCATAACCTTAAATTTCCATCATTTTTAAACTTTAATCTTTTTAACTTTAAATTTGACTCAGAATTCATGAAATTTAAATTATTAAGGTTTCCTAGGGAGGAGGGTCTCAGTATTAAAGTTGTGTGTTGTAAGTATCATGAAAAGAGTCTGAGGTGGATCAGAAAGGCAAACAGCATAGAAATTTGAAACAATCCAGGCTGCGAGAAAAGAAAACACGGGCTAAATCAATTTCATCGTAAACAGAGTAATTTTAGCTTTATCTTTTAGAAACATTTTGCAAATTATAGCTCTTGGATTTAAATATGGATTAAATACAATGAATTTTTGTTTGATGATTAGATAATTAGGCATTTGCATTTCCTAATTGTACCAAAAACATTGATCACTGGGGGTACAACAAACCCACGTGACTACTGTTTTTCTTATGGGATTTAAAATGTAAACAGTTTTAAACTATAGTTACGGTGCTTCCGTGCTTCATTATGAGTTTTTAAGACTATTTTTGTAAAGAAGACGCACTGTTGCTCACAATTCCGGCAGTGATAAGTAGGTAAAGTATGAAATACAGAAGCAGTACAGAAGGTACAGAAAAAGAGCACACTAAAGAATTTTGTTCTGCACGTATCAAAAAGGCGACAAAATGCATTAATAAGTGTAATGAAGCTTAATTAAAGTACATTTTCAAGAGATCATGTGAGTTTGTTGTTCCCCCCCTGATTGAGATATTTTTGCACTGGTAACAGAAGTGAAAGTGCCTAATTACATAGGCATTTTCACTTCATTAACAGCTAACTTCAATTCGTCGAACACTAAGATAATTCCTTTCATAGAGAATGTATGGGATGGCATCTCATTTTTTAATTTTTGCAATAAAGAAGCATTTTTTGAAAAAATTGTATCAGTGAAAATATATTTTATTATTCAAAAAGAATTAAACTAAATAATAAAACTATTGAAATAAAAAATTTGTCAAAATTAGTGAAATTTATCGTTTTGCATAATAAAAAATATTCTCACTGGTGCAATTTTTTCAAAAAATGCTTTATTTATTGCAAAAATTGAAAAATAAGATGCCTTCCTATACATTTCTAATGAAAGGAATTCCTTCAGTTTTCGACGAAGTGCAGTTAGATATTCATAGAAGTGAAAATGCCTAATTCAAACGTTTTTAGATTTAAATTTGGAATCATTCGATAATTGATGTTTTAAAAACACTGATAAAGTAAAAAATTTAAGCAATTGAATAATAAAATGTCTGAAACAATAAATAAGTGGCCCTAATAGCTATCTGAAAAATGTGTTAAGTTTGAAAAAAAGTTCACGTCTTGCAAACGTTGCACAATTTAAAACTCCAAATTTTTTGATAAAATTTAATAGCCTTAAATTTATTTTTAGTATTAAAAAACATTACTCAAACTGCAACACTGCTATTTATTTATTGAAAAATAAAATTGGAATCACTTTTTAAAAATAATTAGAACCTTTTAAAAACATTGCAAAACTATTTTTTATAACTCGACCTACAATCAAATCTCGATAAGTGAAATGCTCTTCTTTTATCGGTAATACCGTTGTCTCTAGTTGTCTCGTAACTCTGACGTCATTTAATGTATATCCCTGTATATCCCACTCTTTCAACTGTGTCTGACCACGTTATCTTAAATCTGAAACGTCTAACGTTAGTACTGTCCTACTGTCAGTTGGGATTATCATTTTGGATGGGAAGCAGTGCAACGTATCTCTCTAGGAAATTAATTCTTATATGATAATTTCTGTCAAAACTACAATTATTTTTTACCATATTTTACTTATTCTTTTGTTAATAAATCTTCTTTACTTTCTCGCTTCTTTGTTCTCACACGAAATTTTTTACGGACACGAATATATTCAACAGGTTCTTGAGTTCTCATAGTGAGTAACTAAAAAATTTTGGAGACGAGTTATTTTAAAGAAATGACAAAGAAAATTATAATTTCGAAAATTTAGACTTTTCCCGTTGCATTAAATGTCTATTATTTTTAATGTTTATTTTTAAAATTAGGCCATTTTCTATATTTATAAAAAGTTTATATATTGATTTTTATTTCCACACTTCTTAAAATTTTTTATTTTACTTGTAATCATTATTTCCAATATGTCACATCTCCGTATTTTTTTTAACATTTCTCAGACTCAGCATATCAAGATTAGATTACTAAATTATGTTTGTAGATTATTAAAAAACTAATATAAATTGATGTAACAATTTCAAAAAAACTGTAATTGAGGCTCATTATGTTTTTATTTTTCCTCGCTTTTAATATAATTCTTGTTTGAAGTGAAGATTTTAATTTGAAATACAATTCTGTTAGCCCGCATTGATATCAGCTTTTTTGTAAACAACAGTGTTAATTTAAATTAAATCTATTTGCCTAAATTTAAAAGGAATGCGGGCAAATGAAAGCTAAATTGAGTTTATTTCGAAATACACATTTTAAACTTATTTCTTTGCAATCATCCTAGGAGGGTACAAATGTCTGGAAAAGGAAAAAAAGGCTCCAGAGAAGTGAAGAAAACTCAAGTAGATGAAAATCAGCTGAGAAAGGAGATGAGGAATCCAACAAAATCAAAAGAAAAATCGGAAAATGATAAAACCAATTCAGTTCCTATCGAAACTGTTGATATATCGTCGAAACCATTAGATGAAATTCGATTAGGTGGAGTTGAGGGGTAAGCTATTTTTATTAAAATTGTGAATATTTCTTTATGATTAGTAAACAAAAAAATAAAATTTACTCGGAATAAGAGTAATTTATGCATTTACATTTTTGAAATTTCAATTTTTAAGTGGAGCCACTCATTCAACTTTTATTGTGATTGACGGCCTAGGTAATAAATTAACGGAAATTAAGGGACCTGGTACAAATCATTGGGTAAGTACGAAATAACGTTGACTAACTTTTTAATTCATCTTATCATCTCCTCTCGTATCATATCGTCCTTCAAGTGCAATTTTAATGCATTATTAACAATTATCAAATTTTCGTGGGTAATTGAATATCGTTAAGAAAAAGTAATATACTCTATCCATTCACAAATTAAATAAGATATAAGTGGCAGTGAAAAATCAATGGTTTACGTGAAAACTAGACATTTTTAATTTCACTATTTCAGTTAATTCAATCTTTTTCTGTGAATTTCAAACTCCCCAGTTCAATGTAGTACATATTATATCTCATAATCTTAGATTATCAAACGCTATCGTTAAAATTGATCTCGACAGTTATTTAGATTAAGCTTACATGACATAAAAAGAAATATTTTTATTGAAGCAAATGATTTAAAATAATTATAATTTAATCTCTCATAGATGAATAATAAATAATTCTATGTATTTTACTGAACAAATAACCAGCAATAAAAAAATAATAATTTTGGAAATTTCTAAAAAAATTAAGTATTTTTATACCTATTTAATAACCGAAGACAACTTTGAAGAATTGAATTTTAAAGATGGAAAGGAAGTCAGTCATGAGATTTGAAAAGCTTTTTGCATAAGCGGTCGTAGAATAGAAGACGATTCAATCAGTCTTGCACTCTTGAATTAGAAGAATGCACACTGCATTGCTCTAATAAATTCTCACTTAATTTTTCTTATTAGGCACTTGGAATGGAAGAAACGGCTGCAAGAATCAATGGAATGATCGACATAGCCAAGGAAAATCTGAAGTTAGAGAAATCCATCCCCTTTGATTGTGTGGTAATTTTCTGAAATAATAAAATAGTATCAGAAAGTGATGTTAAATTATTGTTGACACAAAAAGAAATAGAAATAAAAGCAGCATATTAATGCTCCTTAAAAATGAAATATTCAATAAAACTTTTTTTTTTAATTTCAAAAGAAAATTAGTCAAATTTGATATTTTTAATCATTTTTAAGGGCTTGACTCTGAGTGGTTGCGAGGACGAAGAGACAAATAAGGTTTTGGCTGAGACATTGCTCAGAGAATATCCGAATACATCAAGGTCTTATTTCGTGGGTTCCGATACTCTAGGCAGTATAAAGACAGGCTTATCAGATGGTGGCGTGGTGTTAATTGCCGGAACCGGAAGCAATGCACTTTTGATTAACCCTGACGGCTCGAAGCATAATTGCGGAGGGTGGGGACATATGATAGGAGATGAAGGCGGAGGTGACTATTTTTGTACCATAATATTGAAAGTCCAAAAGTTACTTCAAGATCTTTTCGATAATTATACCGTTGTAGTTTTTTTTACGATTACGATTAATTTCTTCTAAACTACCTTTATTATTATTTCGTAGAAACATATATTAAATTGGAAGCATATAAAATTCTAAAACTGCTTAAATCACAATACAGATTTGAATTTAACGTAGATGTAGATCATTTTTGATCCATTTAATAAAAAATAAAAATTTAATTAATATTTACAGCATTCTGGATAGCTCATAGAGCCTGCAAGTACGTCTTTGATGACATTGATGGATTGATAAAAGCTCCTCATCCTGTAGACTACGTGTGGTCGGCGATGAAAAATTTTTTCCACATATCAGAGAGGCATCAGATGTTGAGATACTTGTATGCTGAATTTAAGAAGAGTCAATTTGCTCTTTTTACTAAGGAAATTGTCACAGGCTGCGAGAAGGGAGATCCGGTATGTTTGCTGCTTTTTGAAGACGCTGGCAAATATTTAGCCAAACATGCTGAAGCCGTTGCCAAGAAGTCTCATAATGTAAGTAAATCAAATGAAAATTGCATCCAAATGATTAAAACTCACCGATTCCTTTAGGATTTAAAGTTAGCCGAAGGTGGATTGAAAATAGTTTGTGTGGGATCAGTCTGGAAATCCTGGATTTTCATGAAAAATGGCTTCGAAGAGCAGGTTCACAAAGGTCAAGTCGTGGACGAATTAACTCTTCTTTTGTTGACGAGATCCTCAGCTTGGGGTGCCTGTTATCTTGCCGCAGAAAAAGTCAACTGCTCGTCCGTGGGGAAAATATACAAAGACAATACAGAAGTTCTTTATCATTATAAACGCAGTAATTGCGGATGTCCGTAATTTTCTAGCCAAAAAATAATTAGATCATTTATTCAGGAGGACAAATATCGTGGACATTCTTATCTCTAAAGAAGGAAATGTATGTCTTGTAACTAAAGCTCTTAAATTGAGAAAATTTACAATGGGACATCACTTTAGAACTGATTTTAATTTATAGTGCTTCGATCAGAGAAGATGACTATATGATATACTTTAATCGATACTTATCTCTAGTTTTATAAAATTCGCACTTATTTTCCTAAAATGTAATATAAGAATTAAAAATTATATAGAAGAAAATAAAAGCTGCGTTTCTAAAATTTCTTATTACTATAACAAGTTTAATTCAATTTTAAAATATAATTTAACAATGCAAGAAAAATATACTTTTTATCACCATATCACTTTTTTCGTGTACATTAGAATTTTAACATCTGTCGATTATATACAATATAACTTTTTCTTTAGGCTTCTGTATGATGCCTTAAAATATGTATAGAGAGGCCATGCCAAGTTGAGAATATACAATACATTAAGGTAGTTGATGCACGAAAATTAGACCTCAGGCAAAAATAGATAATTTTGCTTTCAAGAATAGCAATATTATTATTGAAGGGCTATTTTGAAAGAGAAAAGATTATTTTACATGAAAAAAATTTGAAATACAGAAAAATAATGTTATTAATAAATTTTATTTTTGCCCCAAATTTTTTTCTTATCGCTTCTTACCAAATTTAAAAAAATTATGCGATTTTAATAAATTACAAATCACTTTTTCATGGAAAAGATTCCCTACAACTTAACCATTTCTAATTTTCGAAAATGAATAAATTATTATCAAATTCAGCAATTTGTTTATGTGTTGGAAAATGTTTTTTTAATGGTTTCAGCCATTAATGAATTTATTTTGAAAAATCAGAAACGGTGAAGTTGTGGGAAATCTTTTCCATGAAAAAGTGATTTGTAATTTATTAACATCGCATAATTTTTTTAAATTTGGTAAGAAGCGATAAGAAAAAAAGTTGGGGCAAAAATAAAATTTATTAATAACATTATTTTTCTGTATTTCAAATTTTTTTCATGTAAAATAATCTTTTCTCTTTCAAAATAGCCCTTCAATAATAATATTGCTATTCTTGAAAGCAAAATTATCTATTTTTGCCTGAGGTCTAATTTTCGTGGATGAAAACTACCTTAATACTTCTCTTATTTAGAAGCACCATAAAGGTCCATAAAATCTTGTTTAAACGCTAGAAATTAAAATATCAGTAACATTTCATCACATCAAGTCTTTTTCTTAATATTTAACAATATTCAGCTTGGCAAAAGCGTCGGTTCTAAAATTTAATAAACTTTTCATAGATAAAAATATGAAAATAAACACAAATGCCTAAGTCAATTTCAAAGTAGAAAAAGTCACGTAATTAAGATAAAAAATTTGCATTAAAAACTAAAAATATATAAAATAGTAATATGGTTGATATATTATTAAATAAAGCACTGAGTAAAATATGAAACTTCAAATAAAAAATAAATTATAATTGAAAATTTTTTATTTCCAATGAAATAGTTTATTTAGTCACAAATTTACTATAAAATACGTGACTTTTTCGCTGAAAAACGATTTGTATTGTTTGGAAAAATTTATTACTATTATTCTTCAGTGATTAATTAATTATGTTTACTTAAAAATAGCGACTATCTTGATATGAATTGAACTATTGCAAAGGACGATGCAGTGCCTACTGTAAAATAATATTTAAATTTACAATACTAAAAAAAATGACTGAAGAGTTTGAACTTTTTAGTATTAATGCTTTAAATCGAATATTTCTATTAACAAAGGTTCTACACTGGACGGGTTTACATTCAAGTACACACCCACGACTTCTTCGTTCAGTCTATGAAGCTCCGAAATCTTCTGAATCAACTTCAAGAATGTCGATTTCGCTTCGCATCCTGGATAAACACTTTCTAAATAGCGTCTTAGAAGATAGTAATATGAATTCTGAAATGTAAAAAGCGGATGAAAAAATTACAAAAATAAAATTTAGAAAAATATTTTTGAACAAGAATTTAAACCTTACTTGCTCTAATTTTATAACATCAGAATGAATAACTCTTGATCTATCAGGAGTAAAAAGCGCAATAGCACTAAGAATTAAAATAATATTTTCATCTCTCCACCGAGGATCAAAAGTCCTAACAAATTTAGCATGCTCAGCATATAGATTTCCTTTTGCTTCTTTAAGCACGTCCACCTTAATTTTTGACATCCTCTCTTGACTATGAGGGATTTTCCACATATCTCGGTCTGGATCGTAATTAATTGCCGATCTCAGAATCATCATTTCCGTGCAGCCACCTTTCAACAAAGCTAGCTGATCTTCCTGACACATATTTTTGAAGGCGTTAATTTTTTTTGACATTTTTATTAATCGTCTAATTGCTATTGCTGTTAGATTTATAACATCGAGCAGCATAGGATCGGATTGATTTGCATTTCTCTGTAAGAAAATCAAATTTTTTATGAGAGAGAAATTATGTTGTGTTGTAGTACCCTTTAATAAATAGAATGATATTCATGACCTACCTTAAATCTACACTCGTCACCAACAAGATTTGTAATGTCGTCGTCCAAGGGAGCAAGCAGTGCTTTGTTGGCTACTATTAATTCATTCAATTTAGCTCTTTCGGAGTCGTTCAATTCTCTACTATTGTGGTTCCCACCGAGACTCGAGTAAGCTGAAAATTCTAACTTTATTGCCTCGCAAAGGATGGATTCGATTGAATTAGCAGCAATTGGTATTCTGAAAACAGAAATTTGAATTGATCATTTCTTATCAGGAAATAACTTGAGTAGTAACTTAACTTGCATTATGTACCTTTTTTATTTTAGAATACAATTTGTTAATGCACTCCATTAAAATTTATGGTAAAAGTAATAAATTTAATATAAAATTTTATCCATAGTTTCCTAAATCTAACATCATTGCGAATTATGAAAAAAAGGCTAAGTCATTTCAAAGTAAAAAGGAGAATTAACTTTATGAATATTTGTATATTCCACTTCAACTACACAATTTTTTACGGTTATCAAATCAAAGTTCAATAATCACTGTGACTCATTGGAAATACTTGAAATAATAGATGTAAAAGTTAGTGAAATTTAAGGCTTTTTAATTAAAAAGCCAAATTTAATAAAAATTTGAAGTGTATTGTTTTATTTTCAATATCTATGAAGATAAAAGTAAGTCAAACTTGATTGCCTAGGAATTCCTGAGGTTGCGCGCAATAATAAAGCCCATTTAAAGAATAAGGTTTCATTTATTTATAAAAAAATTATGAATTAGTCAATTAATACTTATTTATGGATATTTCTTTTAAATAAAAAATCAGTCAAGTTTATAAAAATTATACAAGGTTCGTGTGCTATTTTCTATTACAACATTTGTACAATCGACGAATTCATATTTAACATAAGTTCACGTTCAAGATCCATTCCACTCCCTCCCTCGATTTTTAATTCCATTAAAGAAGAAAATCCCAATTCACACAAGCAACTACTAGAAAAGGGAACTAATTGTTCAAGAGCCGTAATCACTAATTTTGGATATTTTTTTCTTAAAGATATCCAGAACAGAGCAATATTTTTTCTATGTACAGTCCTCATTAAAGACACATCAGCTGAGATCTCCTTTAACTGGTTAAGAATATCCTGAGACAAATACTTTATTTTAAGAAAATTTATCGAAAACGGTAAGAAAATCCAGGAAGCCTCAAGTACAGGCGGAAAATTCTCCTCTAGTTGATTTTTAACTTGATACAAATGATCTATAAACAAGAATTTCATTTTTATAAAATAGCTTTTGTAATTCTCGACCTCTACCAAATTCCACAATACAGGAAAGACATCGAATTCATTATTCTGCAATCGTGAAATCCAAATCGTCAATTTTTTTATGAAAGCCTGAATTGTTTTCTGGACAATGATCACGTTCTTCTCTTTTCCTTCCGTCGAAACGACAAGATCATTCAAATGAGAAAAAATGTCCGATAAATAGGCTAATTTCATCATCCATTTTGGATTAAAAAAAACGTAGCCCAGTTTAGATTTTTGATTTGTTAGGAAAACACTAACTTCTCTGTTTAATTCTACCAGTAAGTTTAGAACCCTTCCTCGCGATAACCATCTGGTTTCATGCAACAGCATCTGCCTATAAACTCCAGACTTTCCACTCAAAACAGAGGCGAATCGACTTGTAGATGATTTGATTAAATTAATTATATTTATAGCATCATTTAAAACCAGCATTAAATCTTTCGTCAACTTGTTCCTGACGAAAGAGTAAAGATCAATTAATCCATGGTGCCACTGGGCTTTTACAGCCACTTCCTTCAATCGTCTTACAAAATACGAGTCCTTATTTAATTCTGAATTAGAACAATCAGTATATATAGTAATACATTTGTTCCAGTCGAGAGCATAGGGCTCCACAGAACTCAAAAACGTCACTAAAATATTATCTGCTATTAGAGCTTTACAAAACAGTAGTTTTTCTTCAATATCATTATCTGATACAAATCGAATGTAGGTCAACAAGTACGGGATACCTTCAAATGTTGGTGCATCAATTTGTAGCGAAAATATTTCAGTGTCTTTTAACATTGTCTTCAGATGACTTCGCTCATCTGAAATACTAGTTGAATTAATATTATTTGCTTCTTTTTTTATCATCAAACTCTGAACTTCTGAAGGCTCGGATTGGATATCAATTATTTGCTCGATCTTCACATCTTCAGTTTCGATTTCAGAATCTACAATTTCTACAGTTTCTGTAGCTGAAACTTCAGAAACTAGGTCATTAGTTTGGATTGTTAGAGTCCCAATTCCTGAGTTGGGAATTTTTCTTGTTTCTTTATCATTTAGAATTCCATTTTGCGTATTATGAAGGTCAATTTGGGAATTATTATTTGTAGACTGTTCACAATAAATAACATTATGATTTTCTTCACAAGTAACATTATTTTGAGTTTCTGGGTAATCAATGCACCTTAAAACATTTTCAACCGTTCTAAAATCTAGGGAATTATTCTGAGTATGAGATTCTTTCTTAATATCTATAGAGAGCAGTCGTTGTTTGAAAAAATCCTCTGCAGGTACCTTGATAGTCGGATGCATAGATTTATAGTGTCTTAGAAAACCATGTTTTGAATTTGCACTTGCGAGGGTCCGGAAGCACATCAAGCACTGATATAATTTGTCAAGGACTCTAAATCCATATCTAAGACTATTGTTCTTCAGTTTTATATCAAAACTATGATCCTGGTCAGGCTCAATGTGATCTATCGCTTGGTGAACTCGGTCAGGTTCCAGTTCCAATTGAGCCAGTCTATCCTGAAAAAATTTAATAGGTTTTTCAATAACGTAAGGATGTGCAAAAGCTAAATGGCAATTTAATTTATCTGGCTTTAGATTATCTAAAGATACAAATTCGAGGCAGAATATGCACTGTGGCTTCGAATTTACAATCCTATAGCCGTGCTTTAGAAATAATTCAATATGTTGTTCGTTTAATGGTATCTCCAGCTGTAGTCTTTTTTCTTGGAAGTACTCGATGGGTTGGTCTTTTGACTCAGGATGTTGTGTCTGCAGATGATTTCTGAGAATTGTATCCATGTGTGTTAGTGATGGTTTCATATAT
Source organism: Diplolepis rosae (assembly GCA_030998225.1). Taxonomy (NCBI): domain Eukaryota; kingdom Metazoa; phylum Arthropoda; class Insecta; order Hymenoptera; family Diplolepididae; genus Diplolepis; species Diplolepis rosae. The sequence goes on along the minus strand of JAPYXD010000723.1, from coordinate 17,928,404 downwards.
TGGTAGCATAAAACGCATTGGATAGATTCTCCAAAAATTCTGAAACCAAACTTGAGATAATCGTCTTCTTTCATAGGATATTCGATAAAATCCTGCAATTCTGGTTTGTCGACAATCTCAAAAATCTTTTTCAGGAAAAATTCCAGGGGTTTATCAGAGGCATATGCATGTATACCACGTAAGTGCTGCTTCATTTTTGATTGCTTTTTGTAGTCAACAGAAAACATTTTACAACAAAGTATGCAAAAGTTACCTTTTGTAAGAGGCCTGAATCCGTATTGAATAAAATGGAGTTCTTTTTGATGAATAAAAACTTCTTCTGTAGTTTCTACCTCGCTTATCACCTCTTCGGATTCTGCGACCATAAGGTATTTCTCTATAAAGAAATCTAAAGTCTCGTCTTTTTCTTTTGGGTGCTTTAGCTTAAGATGCCCCTGCAATACTTTGGAATCGTTGGCCTCGGGGAAAAAAACCCTCAAACATAAAAGACAATGTAAGTAACCGTTACTTAAATCTCTACAGCCGTATCTTATATAAGAACTGTATTTATGATATGGGTATTTCTGTATGAGAGTGTAACGATGCCAGAGAGATTTAAGCTTAGAAATCTCTTCTTCTGTCTTATGCTCGAGAATGTAGAGTTTTTCTTGAAAATTAAAAAGGCGATTTTTGTGAAATTGTGGATGACTAATCTTTAAATGCTGGAGCATGCCTATTTCTGTTTTGTTCGAAATTATATTGTAACATATAACACACTGAGGTTGATTGTTTATAATTCTAAAACCAAATTTTAAATAGTTTTCAATATCACAGATCTTTTTGGAACTTGTTGGCTCACTACTTGTGCTTCCAGTCTCTTCTAATTCACTTCTTAAACGTTTACGTTTCGAGTTGGATGTATCTTTTTTGTCAGAATTCATGTTTGACACTGTTTATTTGAAATAGTTTTAAGAACTTTTAAAGTTGATACTAATTGACAGGATAACTAAACACTGTCAGCGATTCCTCTGAGAATTTGGAAGATAATAGTAATTAATTTGTTTGAAATTGACAAGTCTCAAGTTAAGAAAAAACATTAGAAAGTCCAGAAAAGCCACAATGTACACAGCACTCAATGGCACTTTGGCACTCAGCAGCCTAAACGAGACGAGAATGGCGTTAATCATGGCGTCCGCAATGTCCGCATCCAGGCAAAATATAGGTGATCGAAGAATTGCGTCTTTATCTTTTACTCTCGTTCTCTTTCGGTTGGCTCAATGACGTAACAACAAGTAGAAAGTGGGCTTACCAAAAGGGTCATGAAATTATTTATTATTGTTTTTTAAACAAGAATAATTCTAATAATTAATGGAGTTTTTTCATTTTCATAACCTTCTATTTAAAAAAGGGATTTTTACAATCAGTGACGTAGCTTCACCTTGCGGGGCCCAGGTGGAAAATTTCTTTGGGGCCCCCCTAACTAAAAAAAATCTCAATATATTTATAGCGCAATAATATTAACATTTCTTGTATGCTTTTAGAAATACAATAATTAGTAGGTAAAAAAACCTTTTTAGTTACTACCATATATATGTTATTCAAAGTTAGTAATTTAATAATTAATAATTAATTTAAGTGGAAGGACCAATCTATAGATGGCCTAGGAATTTTGGGGCCCCGGTGATTGCCACCTGCAACACCCCCGGTAACTACGCCACTGTTTACAATAGCAAACTTATTCGACAAAAATTTTAAAAATTAGACCATTTTCAAAATGATTGAAAACTATTTTTTTTTAATTCAGAGGTTTTAATCTTGGATCCTTAGTTTTTTCATTTGGAATATTTTTTATCGGTTTTTTCTTTCAGTAAAAATGTGGACAATTTTAACTTGGATAAAATGAGCTATTAAAAGTTTCAATCAGATAAAAATTATAGATATTTTATGGTCGGAATCGATAGACTAATTTTAGTTGTTTTTAGCTCTTTTCACAATTCATTTCATTCGAGATAAAACTTTCCATACTTTCACTAAATAAAAACTCGATAAAAGAAAATTATAAATAAAAAATTGAGGAAATCGTCGGTTTGACTAACTCTTCTTCCGACTATTCGTCTAATTTTTATTCTAAATATTTTTCCATAAGATATTTAGTTTTTGTTTTAGTTAAAAAACTTGAATTGAAAATCAAATATCCTATTTTTTAGCCAAACTATGCATTATGTATTAATTTCAATTCTTTTTTTACAACTCGTAGTTTTTTATTATGAAAATACTATAAAAATTCTCTTTCACCAAGTAAAATATACGCGTTGCGAAATAATTTTAACAGAAAAAGTTTTTCTAAAAAAATTCTACAAATTTGCTCTTACGGAACGTAGAAACTTTTTGCTTATTCTTCTGAATCTTTTTTAAAAGTGTGAGTTCTATTTATTTGTAACAATTTCATATCGAGCGCGAGTCTCATAATGAAATATATTCCTCAAAGTCGAAGTGACTTTGAGAAAATTAAACTCACATTTACAATATATCGAGTAATAAATATGTAGCACCAATAGAGTCACAATGAATAAAAAATATCATTCAGTTTATAAACAGTGCATGCAGAAGAAATTTAAAATCATTTTAAAAAATCTAAAAGTTTAAAAACCACTGAGAGAAATATGTAAAAGATTAAAAAGCAAGAAATGTAGTATGTTTCTTACCTTTGGACGTCCTGAAGAACATCCCTCGTAACATCAACTGCAGTTTTATTCCAATCGCTAGTGTTTCGTGGCTCTCTTTGTCTATTTTCCTCCTTAGAACTCCGATTCGTGATCAAATTAGTCAATATAGGATTCTCAACAGTACTATGCTGTGTCTCGAAAACATGCTTATTTAAATCACAAGAACTTTCATTGCTCTCCACATTATTCTCAAAAGTTTCCTGGGAATTGCTATCTCGCGTGACATTTTCATCATCACAATCGATAACATTTTCTTCGAGTAACTGCGAAATGGAAGGATCGGCTGTTAGTTTAGATATCGTCTGTGGATCCGTCATGATTTTCATAAGAATTTCCTGATTCTGAAATATTCTTGCTATTAAGTTTGGATTGCTAACTATTTTAGCAGCTATTCCAGGATCTTGCGTGATTCTCGTTGCAAGATTTATTCCTTTAGAACAAGTATCCCTTGATTTAAAACAAACTGTGTTCTCTTCTAAATTTGAGAGCGTCCCAGAATTACAACATGACTCTGAAACTATTTTATTTTTTAATACATTTGCATCATGTGGTATTTTTTCTCGTTCGAAATTTTGATCGACTTTTGAATAATGCAAAGAATTTTCGTCGATAAAGTTTTTGCACTCAGACTCACTGGGTTTTAATCTTTTAAAATGTGAGGGTCCACTTTTTTCTCCTGTTATGTTTCTAATAATCAAGGTTTTATTATCGAGTGACGCGATATCTGGAGAACTTTCATAAATCACTTGATCAGATGATGATGATGATGTTCTCTCCATATTTACTAAGCTTGAATAATTCGTAAGATGTTGTTCGAATTTTGGAAAACTCAAGACAGAGCTGTGCGAATCTTTCAACATCTCGAGAGTTTTGGAACCAGCTATATCAGAATTTTCTGGGGGACTCGAAGGACTAGGAACGCTGGCTGCAGTCACAGGACTCATATTATCAATCACTGATTGCCGACTTGCATCTAGGTCTGTGTATTTTCTATCAGATTCCCAAAAGTAGGTTTCGGAAATAGTAGAGGCTGCTGAAACCACTGAAGCTATAGAGACAGAAGTATCGTTGTCAAAATTTGATTCTTCAACAGACTCTCTTTTCATTTTTGGCATTTTTGATTCGTCTGAGTTCGGACGTTTTTTGGCACGATTCTGTTCTATTTTTTGGCGTTTCAGAACTTTGTCCGCCTCAGACATTATGTATTCCTTTCGCATTCCTATGTTAAAGCATTTGTCAAGTCTACATTTCTGGCAAAAACGACGAGTTACTGGGGTGATGTTGCAGTTTTCCGTAAATGGACAGCGAAAATCCTAAAATATAAATTTATTTTAAAAGAAAAATATATGTAATTTATACAATTTTTTAAATTTATTAATTAATAAGCTTTAAATTTTTGAATAATTTTATGATTTTTATGGCATATTTTGTGATTCAATTGCTATTTTTAGAAGGTAAAGCATCCACTCAAATATTTAAATCACCATCTTCAATTTAAAAGACAAGAATAAATAAAACTTAGATTGTAGATAAGGTAAATTATTATCTGCCAGGACTAAAGACTAATACAGATACAGACTAGTACAGACAACAAACAATGCAATTATGAAGTATATGTTTCACGATTAAAAAAATTATTAAAATAATAATAAAATTGACTCATTGAAAAATTAGAAAATCGAAATCAAAACACAGTGATCTAAAGACAACAAAACTAAAATTAAGAAGGAATTTATTTAATTTATATGAAATTCCTTATTGAATTTATGTAGTAGTGGGAAGCATACCTTATTTTTAAGAGCGTTTCTTCTGAAAAAGGCTTTACAACTTTCGCAAGAGACGGCGTTAAAGTTGTATCCTAGAGCTCTGTCACCGCAAACTCCACATATTTTGTTTGCTTCCCTAACATGGTGTTCATCGTCCATCTCTTCTCGAATTGTTTTCATTATGATCAACCCGTTTAATTAAGGAGTCATCACTTTCGCAGGTATTATTCGGATTAATCAGCTATAAACAATTAATGAATGCAAGTTGACTCATGTCAACAACTCGTGGAGAATTGCCCCGAGAATTTCTTTTAAGCCTTAAATCCATTGAAGCGATTGTTCCTTTAAAGTTATAGTGTCAAGTTAAATGAAGAGTTAAATTGGCAGTCACTTATGAACACTTAACAGTCCTGGTACATAAGACGATGCCTCGACCGAACATTTCATCATATTTGGTGTATTTGGTTTCTTCTATGCACAGAGAGAAACATACACAGCTTTCGTCGCAAATTCTTCATTTGAACACATCTATGCGATTTCTTGCACTTAGCGCGTAATCAAATGTCACAATCACTAACACATTTGCTTTTAGAACATGGAATTCTGTAGGAACCCTTGGAACTTGCAAAACTATATGTATGTTTGTATATATAGGTATTTTATACATAGGTTAGGAAATTCTGGTGATTTTCGTATAGGGATAAGTTGGCAGACTGCGAATAACAGTTGGTTAGACTAGCCTTTTTAAACAAAATTAACTAGAATGACAATTTCAAAATGTTCAATATTCAAAGTGAATATATATTGATATTAATCTTAATTTTATGAAAGCATTTTAAAGTTACTAAATCATTTATGACTTATAATAGAATTAAACGTCTCAATATTTATCAAACTCATTTTAAGCGCGAATGCGTATGTATGTAAAGGTGTTTTGTTATCAAAATTGATATTTATCTTATATAATAAATTGAATGGTACCTTTTGAAATTCCTGATAAATCTTTTTATTAAATTTATATTTTTTCTAATTTTTTTTCAGTAAGACATAATATATTATCGAAAATACACTTCATGGAAATTGAACTATATATTTATTATAGAAGAAGTATAACAATTTCGCTATCTATTCTCAAAATAATTTTGAAAAGAATTTGTATAATAAAATAGCATTATTAAATAAAATTATCAAAAATAGATTACAAAGTTTTAAAAGAATTACCTGAAAATTGTTCAAAGTTAAGATTATGGTAACAAATTGTGAACAGAGTTCAGACGTATAAATATCCACATTATGTTTGTAAGAATAACTCAATAATTCTTTCAACTTTATAGCACATCTGGAATGAATAATTTTTTTATCATTCAGTATCCAATAACGTCATAGTCGTCTGATAATATGTGATAATATATAAAGCGTGGAGTATTTGATAAAGGCAAAGCTCAATTGTATAAAACTTTATTAAAATCTTTTAAAAGATATCGCTTACAAATAAATGTCATCTCTTTAATGATCACAATTTCGATTACAAACACCCTTATAATATTTATTGCAATATTACGCTAGGATCGTCTGAAATCCTGTAAATAAATATGTTACAATAATATGTCGAGTGAATGTCTATATCCTCTAAGGATTATTAACATAAATTTAACATTAGATTTGATTTTCTAATAAATCTATATAACAATTTTTTGTAAACATTTAAATTACAATATACTTCATATTTAAGTTTATCCATTAAACAGTCTTAAAATTTTAATCTTTCTGGTATATTAAACGAAAGAGTGAAAGGACAATTACACATTCTCAATATATTAATAATGCTTATCAAATTATTTTAAATTCGTTTTCACGAATGTTACAAAGTTCCATAACTCAAACACTATTGAATATTTGAATAAAATACATGACAAGTAAATGCATTTAACAGAAAATTTATCTATGTAGTTTAATGTAATGCAAATTAATTTAAGTTTAATATTCTATTGCAAAGAGAGCAAAATCTTTTTTAGTAGATATCAATTATTTATGTAAATTTAAATTGGTATATAAATGTTATAATGTGACTTTTTTTCGTATAGAAATACAAATTTAACTGAATAAATTTCTCTGTTTTGACCTCAATGAGGATAATTTTTTAACTATTTTGGCGGCGTATCTGTTAATTTGGTGCTACCCATTTGTATACCCCCTGTGTATAAGAATAATTCTTCTCTTGTGTAAAAAGGCACTATTTCTTCGACACATGCAAAGGATTGCTCATTAGCTTTCGCTGACCCCAAAGCAAATCTACAATCAAAAACAAAATATTTACCTGAAGAACTGATTCATTTTAAATTATTTTTGAAAATAAATAAATTTTATAAATAATAAATGAAAAATACATAAAATTATAAAAATACTCCAGTCAAAAAAAAGTCTCTGAAGTTTCTTTAATTTCATATTTTTTTTGCATTTGTCCAAGTACCAAAAAATTATACGGACAATTAAAAAAAAGTAAAAGGAAAAAATTAAACCAGTTTAGCATTAAAAAATGGAATTAATAAAAAACAATATTTAAATTTGATTTCTCACCGATTATCGCTTCTCTTTCGAACTGGAACATTATAAACTCTATCTTTGTACCAAAGAACTAAAGTTAATGGGTTGTTAGGATTTGATGTAGACGGTCTTACAAGAAAATACCCATCTTGAGGATTATTACCATAAGTACTTTCTGAAACAGTAATTACTCAAATTAATAAAAAAGTACTTAAATCTAAATGAAATTAAAAATCCTAAACTAGAATTTAAAAAAATAATAAATATTTCAAAGTATTTTTTTATGACAACTAAAAACTCTGAATACGATTAATACTTACGCTCCCTGATTAGAATCATTGCTTGTTCTCTGGTGACATTGTGAAACCATGCCTTATCCATATAAGATTGTCTATCAGGAGGAGGCGGTAATGGTCTTGTTGCTCTTTCTGAAGATAAAGAGGTGTTACTTCCAGAATGTGGCAAAGTGGCAAATTTTTTATCCGGAGATCGCTCTGTAACAATTAAAAAAGCCAATATTCATCACTGCTTGGGAATGATAGGTAATTATTAATTGATTTTTTACACTAACTGCATCTATTTTCATTTTAGTGAAAAGTGTAAGGTCTTAAAACATTAAGCTGTAAAATTGATTTTTAGTAAATTATTACCGATAGATTTTTTTACTGAACCTTGAAGATCAGATCCTGCTCCATAATATTGAAACGAAACAGGCTTGAATTCTACTTCCGTAAAATGACCAAAGCTCGCGTCCTTTTTTTGAACACCTTCATAAATTACACGTGGAAAGCAATAAAATAGTAAAAAAAGATAAAGAATCAATAGCTTTAGTGCATAAAATAAATTATCTTTGTATAATTTATGTTAATTCTTTATTCAAGATCTATTTAATGATAAATTATATGTTTCTTTTTTAATAATAACTTTAATAAAATTATACACTGTGATATAAGATACTAACTTGACAAGTTAAGTCGAGCTTGAGTCAAAGTGGCTTGAGTTAAACATTCGGAAAGACTCGCTTGTCGACGAATAGTTGTATTCAGAGACACAGATCTCTTCGTATCGCCCATTAATGTTGTCATTTTGGTACTTATTTTTTATATATTTTATTTTTATTTATTTTTTATCTCTGATTATCGCTAACTTTTTACACTCAATCACAATCCACTTTTTTCTTTTATTTTGATCAAAAATGCAATAAATATTTCTGTTTGAAGTCTTCTTACAGTTTAAAACCAATTTTTGAAAATTAATTTAAAGGTTTATGAATATTAAATGATTAGAGACTTATTCTTTGAAGTCAGCAAAAATATTTCCTGAATATTTAACAAAATGATAATAAAACTTAGTGAAGGACAAATTTTTAATTTTTATAAATTATTTTTTTTTTTCCGAATTTCAACACTTTTAATTTTAACAAGACAATCGAATTAACTTTTTACACTGACAAGAAAATCAAAATTAAGACAAGTGCAAGACGATGTACCTATCCCAAAATTCAAACTAGAACTGAACCTGAGATTCGGTAAACACGAAAAGTAATGTTAAGCCACGCTAAGTGCAACGCGTAAAAAAAGAATCACAGCATACAACAATGCGTTGGTCTCTCGGCATGGGGTGACAGTGAAACCTTTTTAACAGATATATAAAAAATAACCATAACATTTGGTGAATTACCGAAATTTAGTGTAATTCATTATTCTTTAATAATTAAATAAATTAAAAAAGTAAAAAAATAAAATAATATTTAAAATAATATTTAAAAAAATAAAATATTCCGAGAAAATTCAAAAACATTTTCACATTTTTTCCATAATTTCTCATTATAGATACAATAAACTTTTGAATTTGGACTTCTTAAAAATTTTAAGCTTAGTTAAATCATAAAATTTATCAACTTTCCATTTTGTTTGCATTTATTTTTGAAAGTTATATTTGAAAATCTATTTTCGAAATTGTCAACATTTGAAATTTTTAAATTTTAATAATCTAATATTAAGGTCTTTTAATATTCAAACCTTGAAGATTCAATGCTTTTAACTTTAATCACTATAAAAACTGAGTAGAACTAAAGGGAGTTTTTGATTTTAGAACCTCTAGAATTTTGAACTTTTCTATTATCAAATCTCATAAATTAAGCAATTTTGTGATTCAGAAAATTAAAAATTTTTTAAATTTCAACTCCCTAAATTTCTTTACAGAACTAATAATAATGCTCCTACACCTCCCACGAACCCATGGAGATTCAAACGAAAATAGAAACAGGCCTTAGTTATTCTAGTTCTTTGCAAATTATATTATGGAAAAAATAAGTAGAAAAATTAATAAAAATTGAAACAAAAAACTGACCTGATTTATTATCAGATTTCGAGCTTGGAGGTTTCGCAGGCAATGGTGGCGGGTTTTCTAAGGTTTTTGATTTCGTCGTAGGCGTCACTTCTGTTTCATTTTCCTCCGGCTACAAAAAAAAACAGAATTTGAAATTCAATTTAAGTAAAAAGTATTGAAACCCAAAGTTTTGAATTAATAACTTTAAAATATTTGTTAAATTCCTAAATTTTAGAGTACGTAAGCTCCAATTTATTAAACATTTTTAAATTCTAAATTTGAAAATACTAGAATTTATAACACAGGTCTACAAAATATGAGGTTGTGATTGTTATAGAAATACCGATAGTCATTTCCGAAGTAATTTTTGACGTAGAAACCGAATCCGGGCTCAGAATTGCTCCATCACGTCTGGCATATGACATATGGCGGGAAAAAATGATAGGACGCCAAATAAGAATGAAAAAACAAATTTGACGTCCTATCATTTTTTCCCGACATATGTCGGTCATTGCGAAACCTGCAATTTTTTTTTTTCAATTGGCGATATCTTTGGTTAGAAAAATCAAAATAATACATGTAAATAGTGAAATGGAAAGCTGAAAAGTGGCTCTTTTTGATGGATTTCTCATATTTAAAAAATAATAAAAATTCGCGAAGTTATCGATGCTCAAATATTAGGTTAGGATTAGTTAGGATTACTCGAAAACCTGACGTAATGGAGCAATTATGAGCCCGGATTCGGTTTCTGCGCCCAAAATTACTTCGGAAATGTACCTCAGCTACTCCATAACAAAACCATGTAGACCTGTGTAATGTAATGAAATTTTTAAATCCTTTAAAAATTTTAAATTAGTAATTACTCACTGTTTCTGTGATGGATTCGTATATTTCGTATTCTTCTTCCTCACCATGACTCGTAATACTGGAAGGTTGATAAACGCTCTCGACCGAGCTTTGATGACCGCTTGTAAGAGATTGTTTGCTATCAACTCTGGCCATAGACTCCCGTCTTTGATGCTGTTCAATAATTTGTTCATCAAAGGCTTCATACTCATCTTCGCTTTCTTCTGTTCTTGTAGGCAAGTTAGCAACCAAATCAAAGTTCCTTATTAATCCAGGAGGCTTTGGTAAATTCTTATTTACGTTATCATTAATTTGTAAATATTCAGTTGCTTTTTTAGGTTTCGCTGGTGGCGGAACAGACATCCTTTCTGAAAAAATGAATTGAGAAATATTTATTGAAAAAAAGTTTATTTAAAATTCTCATTTCATCAACAAAGATATTCCGTTAGTAATATATTTTTAATATTGAAATAGAAAGCTTACTTTGAACATCATTTCCGCCATTTTGCTTCAGTGAACCTTTGGTATGAAGAAACGACGACTGCGGTTGTCGTTTTCTGAAACTATCCCTATTCGTAGATATGATTTCTGGTTTAGGTACAAGAGCTGGTTTTTGAGCGTCTCTTAAAATAAGCTGTTCTCTGAGTTGCTCTGCTAAACTCTTTTTACCGATAATACAATGCAGATTAGATTCGTTTTTTTGTAACTTCGTTACTTCCGTTTCTGCTGTAGCTTCGCAATTAGCGTAAGTCATCTCTGATTCCGCACCCACCTCATAATTTGCGTAGGTGTTGTCGTCTACTGTTTTGTTGTTGTTCAGGCTGTTGTTCATAGACGATAAATTATTCTATCACAATCATCAAAGATCTAATTTGCAATTCATATTCACAACTTTTTTTTAAATTGAATTTACCTTTAAAATAATTTATTATGACTTGAACAAATTTTTGAGAAACGTTATAATTATTCTTTAACTTACACACTTTCTGTTTTCTTTTCCGGATACTGGTTTGCAGCATCATCATTTTCTTGAAAAACCTTCAAACTATTCCGGAACTCTGTACTCCTCGGTACAACCAAGTTTCTTATCTCCACAGATTTCGTCTCCCTATTTTCGTCCATACATTCCTCCACCTCATCTTCGAAGTCAGTCGCCCAGGAATCTGTGTCACTTACAGGGTCTTCAAATTGATTCTCAGTCTGCTTTCTCTTCTCCTCGACATATTTTTCAGGACACTTCCTTAATTCTTCAACGAAAGTCCAGAGACTCCTTAACAATTTTTAAATATAGAATCATTAGTATTTTATTTTTCTAAATGATTCTGAAAAATTTTAATTTCGATTCTAAGTGTTAAAATTGTAGCGATGAAGTGTAATAATAACATGATTTTTTTAAAATAAAAATTTTAATTGAAAATGAAACTGTATGTAAGTACATACTTTAACATCGCTGAAATGCTTATAATTCACTAGATAACTGAGTATAAATGAGAGTAACTTTCTTCGCGTTTCATTGAAATATACAGACGAGTATTGAATGTCAAGACTAATTTGAAGAAAAATCTCTTCTTACCATATTAGTGGTCGCGTTAGGTCGCTTTTCCAGAGCGCAAGCTTCCCCTCCGTCAAGTGCTACAATAATTAAGACGAATTAGTCTGGAAGCATAAGAAACTTTTTAAACGCAATTTTTATTATAGAAGCTTAGCGAATTAGCAAATTGTTTTAATTTAAAATTTAATCTTTATATAACAACTGAATTCATTAATATTTTTTGTAAATTAAGTTTGCACTTTTGGGAATAAATTAAATTTGTTAAGAATGTATGGAAAATATAATCAAGAAATTCTGGTACACTCGAGTAAGATTTCATCGCTGATTTAAAACGTAAAGAACTCGTGTTTAATTCTTGATGTACCAATGAATCAATCTGAAAGATAACACGATGTGCATCATTACCATATCTCTGTATGTCACGTTTACATCAATTTCTTGACGATACTGTGCTTGTGACAATCAGTGTTGGGACAGCCAATAATAAATTATAAACGAATGAGAGATGAAGAATATAAAAAGAGATAGGGAAGCACCAAATCAATTTGTCGATTAATAATTTTTATAAGGTCAATTATACTTACTAAGAGCTCGTCCCCACCGATATTTCTTTTTGCGACTGTTTTGCAGCATTCTTCCTTCAGTCCATACTAAAATTAAATAAGATTTAATATTAGTCAATAGGATATTCTCATAACAACCTAATAATCATACATTTAATAATAAGATTTTTTAAATGATTGCTCGCTTCTCCTGTTCTCTTTGCATACATCAAGAAAATAGGTCGAAGGAAATTGTTGATTATGTTTTAATTAACGCCTACACCATCGTGTGTTTACTAAAAGATTATTTTAACATGGGAAATCGATAAGGTAAGTCTAATTAATATATTTCCTATTTAGAAATATACTTGGAAAATTACAAAATATTTGTAAATCAAATTAAATACATTTCTTACTTATTTTTACAACGGACCTTAAAATCACGTTCGTAACTGTTTAAATTTTTCATACTGCGTGCGTTGACAATATTCGCATTCCAATCGCGATACTTTCGACATTTAAAAATTACAAATTCCCTCTGACGACTGTGAGAATACGTGATAGAAAAATGAAATCGTTCTTGGATTTCAAATTCACGAGAACCTTGAAGAAGCCGGGCGTGTAGATACTATCGTTATAGTTTCTACAGAATCTTTATATATTTGTTTAAGGCCATGGTTTAACCAAACCACGTAACTAAATTCCTGTAAAAGTGTATGTAAGATAAATGTTTTATTTTCCGAAAAACTTCCTTGAAATTTGGAAAGTACAATAGAAAACAATAAAGAATGTCTGTCAATTTCGTTTGAGTGAACACTTTACAAAAATGTTTACAGTTAACTGTAATTGTCGACAAGTCTTCCAATTTTTTTAAAAATTTTTACTAAAAAGAAGTTAAGAGACGTGCTTTATTGTCTTTTGTTATGTTTCCCAAATTCTCAGAAAGATGTTTTGTTAATTAAAAATTAATGTATAATTTCGTCACGTGGCTCGATTGATCCATGGCCTTAATCTTTCCTTTCTTTTTTGTACTTTAATAAATATCATTTTATTACTTAATATAAAAGTAAATTTTACGAATAATGGGTTCCAATTTCAATTTTAATGCCACAACATTATTTAAACTTTATTTTCTATTAAATAACTACTTATAGAAAAAGCTAATTCAAATTTTTAAATTCAATGACCATCATAGTTATTAAATTAATTTCGATCAATAGCGTGTATATATATATATATACATACACATATAACATTATGATTATTATTATACATCACATTAATATTATTCAAACTATTCAAATTTTAAAGGCATAGTTTTACTTAAAGTTCGTATTATATTTTTATGCATATTTTAATAGTTATAAATATATCATTTTTGAGAAAATATGTTTCTTTGTAAATAAGGTTTATTTCCGAACAAAGACTTTTTTATGTTGAAAAAACTCGTACCATAATAAAAGGAGAGCAATTAATAATTTAAAAATGAAGGATCAAATTCAAAATAGTGAAAATATCTAATATGACTAAAAACCAACGACATTCTATGGGAAAAACTGAACAAATAAACTATAAATTGAAAAGCAAACTGACTTCAGAAAACTATATGGCCATATCAATCTGTACCGCGAATAAAATGAGACAGTTATTAAGAAGTTTACTCACTTTTCTGAGCAAGGTCTCGACGTCGCTTGTACTCCAAGTAGAAATGTCCTCAAGTGCATCGCCCCGCGACAATTTGGACATCGTCTGGTAGCGCGATGATGAAAAAAACGTCGCGCGTGTCAGTGCGTGTGCTCATCTGTAGCCTGCTTTTTGTGGGCGAGGTGTGACAGTTGTTTCTTGTTCTTTTTACTCCTTTGCTCTCTCACTCTCACTTATACACGCTTATACTATATTTCGCTTTCACGAACTTTACGTTATCGAAACTGAATAATTTTGTGTTTTACGTAGGGCATTCACCCGGGACAATTGTTCAATTTTTTCGAATTCAAGAGCACCTGTACGTCTATCTTTAGTTCATCGTGACTGAACCCCCCACCATATTCCAACAGACGTCAAGAGGGCTTTCTTATTACAAGTGTCTCTTCAATGCAGTCATCCATTTTCATCCGTATAATATTTTAAGAGGGGGATTTAACCAGTCACGTAGTCACTACATGGCACTACATGGTCATGTTGTCATGATGAACATAACCAACAACATAACCCCATAACACTTTATTTGATCTCAACGATCTTAACTCTTCAATTAACTTCTCATATTTTAATAAATAATAATAAATCAATTTTTCAATGTCAATCTGTTTTTTCTAAATGCTGGCAAAAAAGTGTTTACAGGCAAGCAGAAAATGTATCTTTGTCTCACTCTACTATATGAAAATGCAGTATATTCATCTCAGTCCAGCATATTTTTTATCTGCATATAGACGGAAAATTTGCTAGAACGCAATGAATATACATATTGCATCTTCATATAGTGGAGTGAGACGAAGGTACATTTTTCGTCTGCATTCAAGCAAGGTATGTAAACACCCATGTTGAAAGTTGAAAGTTGAAATTGGTTGGAATAATTAATAAATAGCAAAAGTCACGTTTCAAATTGTTTACGTTTTCTTGGTAACCAACATATCTTTGCATATTATGCTGCAGCTGGGCAGCTGTGACGGCTGTGACCGAACTCAACCGAATGATGTCGAATCAACCCGATTTATAACTGATTGTGGCGGTACTGGCGGTGGCGCACACCAAGGTCACCAAGTGCCACATTGTAAAACTATAATCTCACACATAGCCTCAACTATAAAATTAAAATACATATCTTTAATTAATTGGATAAATCAGAATCAAGTAATACTTGACTGAAAAGATGGCAAGCATTCAACAATTCATCAAAAATATCTATGAAGATCCTTTTAAATGGTAATGTATTAAAGTTACATCCATAAAAGTATTTCGTCTCGGATTTATAACCTCAAATCATGTACATATAGTTCAATTTTAGTAATTACATATTATTTTTCAAATTAAGGCTTTAGAAATACATATATTTTTTCGTCTATTGTATATCAACAAGTTATTTTTGCAGGTGTTTAGTTAAAAGCATTGGTTTGTTCTCGTTGGGAGTTAAAATTGCTTTGGAATGCAAAGGAATGGAACTCATGACACCAATGACCAGTTGATAAATATGCTTACCACAACTTACCATTACTTGTATATAATTATTAGTAATTCGTTTCCACGACCGACTTATTATACTTGAACATCATAACGTTTATACAACGTCATGTTCTGATGGTGGAATATAGTTAAAATATTGTAAACCAGCTAAACTAAAATGTTATTACTGCATATATGTTATGTATAGACTTATTTACATCAACAAAAATAATTTTAAATAAAACTGTGTCATAAATAAAATGTTTATTCAATGTTTTTTCTGGTCTTTTTGTTTTCTCTGATTTCAAAATCGACATACATTGTTTTTATGACAATATAAACACTATCTTTTTAAAAGATACCAAAAGTTTATGGTAAAATTATAAACGTTATTCAATTAAAATTTATTTTAGAAATTGTTTATAATTATTTGAAGTGTTTGAAAAGATAATGCCGGTAAGAGAGTAGCAAGTGTGGGCGTAGCAATCTCGAACCTAACCAAACCTATTACCGAACTAACTATAACCTAACTCAAATGTGAATGCACAAGTGCAAGAAAAAAATCAAATAAACTGCAAATATTTAACGCAGCATAACAGATACCAAATTGTGAACTTTCCTATCTCTGATTGAAAAGCCCCTCAAAAAACACTAGAACTTTATTAACATGAGTTATATTATTTTCAACTGCATAGTTTGAACTGTCATTTACGAAGTGTCATTATGCAGACCATCTATATGCATTGCGGAAAATAACCTTGATCTGACAGGTGTTAATTGTTTTTTGATTAAAGAAAACAATATTTTTTACGCAGTATGAAGGAAGACAGCGAAACAATTGGCCAGGCAGAACTTCCAGGTATTAATTTCCTCATCTAGCATATTTTTCTTTTAAAAAAAGCACATAAATTAAAATTCATACTGATTATTTTATGAAAATGAGGAATATTTCACAATCTAAATGTATAAAGAGAAACTCCTTAAATTACGCATATACGGTTTTAAAATTTTTCTCATCTAATGTATTTTCATTTAAATATTTGTATTGTAATTTTTATAAAAATATTCAATATACGTAATTTAAATCAAATTAAATGAACTTTTTAATTACTTTTAATTAATTTATTAGCTGTTGTGGGAGCTTTGCTGGATGTCTCGCTTAATGATAAAAATGAAGATGTTCAGCGTACTGTCACTCAATCTATTCAAAATATTTCCGTCCAGTATCCTGCTATTGTCATTCAAGCTGCTGTTTATTTCTGGGAACTTCATAGAAAGGTAGAATAAGATAATTCGTTAATTATGTTGAAAAATATTTCATATAATTCTTTTATCCTCAATAGATATATTTTTTGAATAAACTCCATACTAAAAGTAACATAAAAACTAAAATACCAAGAAAGAAAGTAAAAAATAAGAATTATGTTACAGATGTCTACGGATCAGACGACTTCCTTGTTAAAAATAATGACAGAAAGTTGCAAAGATACAGCTTTTCTAGATGCTGATTCTGCAGCCGCCGTTGCTAAATTAGCTTTGGATGAATTATATGGTGATGCACATGAGCAATCTTCAAAATTATTGGTTGCATTGAGTAAGGCACACATTAAACAGGCGATGAATGACATATTAACCAGGTAAAGATGGGGCATACTTTATTTCTGCTTTGATATATATTCAATTATTTGCTTATTTTTCATATTATCAGAGCATTTGAGGAAGAGTTGGAGAGATAATCGGAAAAAAGTTAGTCAAAGTGACTATTTTATCAGTTTTTTTTTTATCTAGAACATTTCGTTATCGGGTTTTTTTTCAGTGAAAGGATGAAAATTTGTATCTCGAATAAAATTAGCTATGAAAAGTTTCAATCAGATAAAAATTATAGAATTTTTATGGTCGGAATTGATAGACAAATTTCAGTTGTATTTAGCTGATTTAGATGATATGATTCAACCAATAAAAAATCTATAATTTTAATCTAATTCAAAATTTTGATGACTCATCTTATTCAAGATTAAATTTTCAACACTTTCACTAAATAAAAACTCGATGAAACAAAATTATAAATGAAAAAAATCAGAAAATAACCGTTTCGGCTAACTATTTTTACGACTGTCCGTCCAATTTTTTCTTAAGAATCTACTGCAATAATTTTCTGACAACAATCTAAATAAAACAAATTAATAATAAATTCCTTACAAGATTTAAATTATGCGAAATACCGCACCACGTCCTTATGAAAACAGTAGGAATGATAGCAGCAGGTAATCCTTATGACATGATACCATATATTCGAATTATTTTGAATATGATGCTGCCTTTAATGGACCGAATACATGAACAGCAATTGAAAATAGCAACATGTTTCAGTATGTATTTATCTTAGAAGATGTTGTTGTTCATAATTGTCTTTAGGGTCCAGAAATAATATTTGTGCCTAAAAGTCACTGAGGATATATTGTAAATGCAAGTACTTATATAGTATAAAATTACAAAGGATTATTTATGAGAATTATCTTAGAATTGCTAATATGAATTATACACAGTTAGAAATTTCTACCGCAATTTCCCAGAACATGTGACTGAGGTTTTATTCAGCTATCGCTTCACAAAATTAAGACAGAATTTCAGATAATTCTGTTACTTTTTAGTAAATTTATGATAAGAAAAATTTTTTATTATATAAAATTCAGTTATTAATTGTTGAATATTCTGTATATGTCCTTCTGGAAATACTGAAACTTGTAATAGGAATGATTTTACTTTTTTGTAACTGAAGTTTAATGCAGTTACATGCAGCTCGAAATTCCGCCACATACAACCAAAACTCCGTTACAGTTACGTAATTTTGTGATAAACTAATAACAGTTCTGTTACAGTTTGGTAGTTTTAAGATATATTTTATGAAAATTCAGTTGTGCTCCATAATATTAAGTAATTTTTTTGTTTTTTTGTCTTGAAAATTCAGTAATTTTTCCCAAACCTTTAAAATATAAAAATACATAAAGGTATTTTTTGTAAATTCCAGAGCATTTCTAACAGTGTAGTGTTCAAATACATTTTTTAAAATAATAAAAATTTTTGATAAAAACGTGTAAAAAAACTTTTAGAGTAGAAAATTGAAATATAGCGAATAAACTTGCAATATAAACGTAAAATTATAAATAGCTCATAATAATGCCAGTTTTCGAATATTAGTTTTGCAAAACAATGTCTTCTGACAAAGGGATATCTAAATTTTTCGGAATCATCAACACTTGGGGTTTGAAAATAAATTCAACCAACCTTATTTAATGTAGTATTCTAAAGTTCCAAATTGAGGGATTGTGATACCCTCAAATAATTTTTAAAAAAAAACTTTTTTCCTTTTCCGTTTCCTGATCACACACATATTTTGACTTAAGTCACTGGTCACTATGAAGTTATCTGTCTACATAACCAAATGCAACTAAAGTTTGGCTATGATTTGAAACCGAAAATGTGGGATGAAAGTGGAGGGTATGCTTTTTCTATTGTATTTAGAGTTGAGATTTTAAGGAAAAGGAGAGAGCAAAAAAAAATGGAAGGATGTGCTCCAGATGACTGGAGTACTATAAAAAAACATATTCTAGCTGTTAGTGGATGTTTCTAAGATTTATGTGATAGAACTTTATTATCATTCCTGAGGAATTTTTTAGGTAATTTATCGATGTTTTCTGTACAATTTTATGTAAATTTTCTCACGACATTTCACAATTTTTTAAAAAAGGTTTTTTTACATTTTTTCACATTACCAAAGTTTATTCCAAGATAGGGCTCATATGTGCAATATTTATCCAAAGTTTTGATATCTTAGGAATAAAGATCACTGATGAGGACTCCCATCAGAGTCGAAACGTCTGAAAGTATATAACTTCCTGAGTTATCATTTCTGGACCCTAAGGCCAATTATGAACAACAACATTGTATTAAAATCTTAGAAGATAATCCAATTTCAATTAAAAATCATGTACTTATAAGCTTTATATAATTTTACAGCACTTGGAAAATTTGGTGAATCGATCAATGATTATTCGGCAAACAGTGAGGAAAGTTTGGAACCAGAGGATGGTGAAAATGATCCCGAGAAATCTCATAAAACGCGTTATAATTTAGAAATAACAATACTGAGAAACATGATTTTTAATACTTTGATCGAGAATTGGTTACGAACTAGTCGAGATTCTACATTAATTGAAAGCGTGTTAATCACTCTTAGTTCTGTTGCACCCCTACTACCCAAAAATTCCGAAGAATACAGTACTGTTAAATTGACTCCAATTTTATTAAACCTTTGTAAGAAATTCATCAACGCCCGATTAGCAGTCTCAAGGTGAGAGTTTTGAATACTTTTTTTATAGGGTTTATAAGTAATGACTATAACTGTATATACTCTGTAGGGTTCTTGCTTTGATATTGAGTTCTGCTACGGAAGAGGATAAAGAGAGTTTACGCCAGTATTTGGAGCAAATTCACCAAGTCTTATTCGAATATATTTGTGTCATGCCGTTTGAAGCAGCTCGAGATGCACTTTTGACGCATTATGAAGTTTTGAAATGCTTTCGAGCTATTGTTGTTCTTTATCCTGAGGAAGGTTTAGATAGGTAAACGAATAATCTTTTAAAGGAAAGTAATGTAAAATTTACTGATAAATTTTATGTAACTGCATTTTAGAATTTTGCAAAGCCTGAAATCACCTTCGGCCGCCTTGCGTTCTCGAGCCTTAGTGGTATTGAAGCATTTAATAAATACACTTCCAGAAGAGGATGACATGGCTGTACAAAGGATAGCGCTAAGTCTACAAGAATCCCTTGGGGAATGTAGCAATCGTCAGATGGTTGGCGCTATAGTAGCTCTCACCGCACGTCCGAATCTTTCACTTTTACCTTCGCAAAGGGCTACATATGTTAGATTCATGGTAAGGACATTATCAATAATAAATGTCACACTCTATTCAATCATTTACAGATCAGAATCTAAAATTTAGGTAACGCATTGTGGAACAAACAATGAAGAGGCACTAGCTTATGAAGAGGCTCTCTATCTTTTATCAAATACTGTTGAGGGGGCAGAAACCTGGCTATGGCCATCGCTAATTGCTGCTTTATTAGATCCATCCTGTAGTTTATCTGTAACTATGTTTTTACTTTTATACCTTGAGATTAAGATATTCCATTTTACAGTGATTAGTTCTATATTCAAAAAGCTTTCTACTAATTATTCAATTTTAGGTAAAGGCTGTGCTACGGGCACTCTCACCGTTAGCAATGAAAGTAATAAGCGATGGGAGTAATACAAACTCTCAAAAAGAATTTACGAGCATAAAAGTACTGGGTCGATGTCTAGAGCTTTTAGGAGTGGAAAAAAATAGAATTGCTGTAATAAATTTTTTGCGGTGCGCAGCTCCGCTTCTAGGTCACCAGTTAAAGCCACAGTGGGACACTAGACTTCGAGAACTAGCACAAATTGTAGAAGAAGAACATCAAAACGGGTTGACATTTACAGTAGAAAGGTCTGAATTTTCTTTTAATATAATTGATAATTATCTATGTATATACTGATATTTCGGTCTTTACAGAGCTCTATTTTGGGAAGAGCGACTTGTAGATTTTTTAGAGGAGAGTGTGCAACTGGAAGGAGACAATTGGGGACAAAACTTGGCTGATGAACTTGCCGGGAAAATCAACGTTCCCCATATGGGAACTATGTTAGCTGCTGTAACTAATGACAAAGTTCATATTAGCCATCTTATAACGTTATCTCGCACTCAAGGTACCAATAATACTGATGAATATTCGAGAGCCGTGGGAGTCTGTTCTAAACGACGTCTTGAAACTGTTCTGAAGTTGATGGAAGATTCCTGCAATATAGAAAATTGTCGAAAACAGCCTGTTAAACTTCTAGGATTAGTCAAAGATACTAAGGCTGCAGCATTGAATGAACATGCTAAGGCTGGTTTGTTAAAATCTTATGCAGAAATAATGCGCAGAGGAAACGCAAAATTATTATTTCCTGAGATAGAAAGACACATATTACACTGGATAATGCGTCAATTGCATGACTGCAAGGAATTAGCCGTGAAAGAAGCAGGTTTAATTGCATTAGAGCAAGTTAGTATCAAAAATTCAGGTAGAAAATTGATATTTATTACTCAAAATACTTTTGAAACATTGAAATATGACTGAAATAATGATTTGACCTAGCTAAAGAAATATAACCAGAGCTCAAATAAATACGAGCAATAAGAAATGTTAAATTGGCGCAATATTTTTGTTTAGGTAGGAGGAGTAGTTCATCCCAACAGACTGGGTGATTCTTCAGGTCTTAAAGGAAAAGCAGCTGCACTTGCGACATTATTGTCACTACTTCAATCACCATCTGGATATAGACCACTACAGCTTTATCCCTTTATTTTAAAAGCTACGATTTCTTTACTGTATCCTTTGAAAGTTTTTCAATCGTTGGTGACAAGCGATCATAACGAATTATTACTTTATTAATGTGAGCGGATGATTTTCTCTTCTTATTACTTCTTCTTTTTGCCTCTCTTGTTTCTGCGCACTCTGATTTTAATTTATTGAGCCCTGATTATCAAACCTATGACTTTTTATACAATTAATTGAACAACTATTATAATATGACGAATAACTCCTTAACGATCATTTAGAAAAATACCACCAGAGTTGAATTCCGAAGAAAAAGAAATCCTACTTAGTACGATGTTAGATAAAATGATAGGCTCTAGTTCAGAGGTATTTATAGTAGAATGAAACAATAAAAAAAGGTTTTTGGGATATTATCTTTTCAATTTTGCAGATTGTCACCATGATGTCCTCTAAGCTTACACATACTATCATAACTGAATTAGGAACTGTCTGTGGTGAGGTTGTAGCTGATTCTGCTGATATATTGGCTGATGCAGTTGAAATACTTACACCGTGGATGGAATCTAAAACAAGTGCAGAGCGCAAAATGACATTGATGGTACTTAGATATACAATGAGGTAAAGATATTTAAAGAAAAATATGATTTGAGAGAGTCTGAGAGTTTGATGGCGTTAAAGGCTATTCTATTTTTTAATACCTGTGCAATTTATCAGATCGTACCTTGAAGCTTTAAAGTACACCTACCCAGGCGGAAAATTGGAACCGGGAAAACTCTTGGGACGAATTTTGTCGTGGTGTGCAGATCCTGAACCTACTTTGAGAACATTAGTCGTCGATTGTGTATCACTATCTCTAAGCATCGGTGCTCGTCATCGATCTACATTACCAGATAACAATTTAAATCAAGACTTAAGTGAAACGAAAAAAGTCATCATTAATGAAGATCCTAACGTTTTTTACGAAGGTGTCAAGGTATATAAATAATTTTATTAAACTTTTATATTCAAGAAGATGTCCTTATAATCAATATTACTTTAGAATTTAGCTATAGCAGCTTGCGAAAGAATCGCCAGTGCAGAAATTGTAAGCCTTGCTGAAGGGCTAATAGAAGGTTTGCTCTTCCGGGATGAAGGTGGTTTGGCAGCTGGTATCGCTCTAACGGAGCTTTTTAAAATTAGGGGTGCAGAAATTCCTCGGTCAAACCTTCATTTAGTTGGTATGATCACTTTGCATATTTTCTTGACTTTTCATTGACAGTGATAACATGGAATCTGTATTAAAGATGATATAATAACTCAAATGAGAAAAATGGAAAACGTGAGTTGTCTTCGCAATGCAGCAGTCACAATTACATCACTTATGGTACATCATTTACAAGTTGTGACGGAAATTTTGTTGCATCAACCTCTACCATTAGATCATGGGACTCAAGAATGTTGGAAAGAGCTAGGGACAAACGATGAACTTGGTTTACAAGTTAGTTTTCCATTCCAATTATTATTATATTTTACTAATAGAAGTACTATTTAAAGATGTACATTAAAATAGTATTACGCTCGATCTTTCTTAGAGCCTCGGAATACTCTTGGATCGACTGGAGAATGACAACCTCTTATCAGAAAGCACTGTTAATTCAGGGAAGAACCAAACGGCATCATATTCGTCTCTAGCGGCAATTGTAGCTATGGGCTACCTTCTTCAATCTCAAAATTCAGAAATTTTAATAGAACGATACCTACCAAAACTATTGGGTGTTCTCTTAAAATATTTGGCAGGATGGATTCATATAGATGCACCCATGTCAAGTATAAGTACAAAATTTGGATTTGTACCTAATAGAGAATCTTGTAAAATAAGCCCACATCGCGAAGTCTACTCCGTCCTGGTCAATGTTCTAACTGCGGTAGATCCACACACAGCTTCAGGTCTTCTAAACAATACAGTGAGTATAAGAAGAAAATTAAATAAAAGATTAAGCGAAATTCTCACTGTGTCAATTTTAGGAATTCGATTCGCTATCTGAAGGAGAAGACAATTTGGTATCGACAGTGCATTCAGTGGTGCGATGTTTGACAAACAAGGATGAAGTTATATCAAATTTAGCGCAATCGTTGGGATTGTTGATGACAAGTACAATTGCTGCGCAAAGAGCAGTGGCTGCTGCTTTTTATGCAGAACTAATTGGGAAAGTGAATCATGATTCCATCTGGCTAGATGTTATAATTAATACTTTGCATGAAGCTAGATCTGATTCTTCTCCTCTTGTCCGAAAACTCGCTTTGATAGGCTTAACTCGTATTGTGTATCTCGAAGCCAAACAAGTGAGTTGTATCATAGAAAAAGTTTTTAGTTTTAATTCGTTAATCCTGATTGTGACATCGGGGCTACTAATTTTATATCCTTTTAGATCGATGAATACTTTGATAATACAATGGCTGCTTTATTAGATGGATTGGAAGAACCAGTGAGTGCATCAGGCGCATCTGATGTCGTTCTCGAATCGTTGAATGGACTTTCAATTCTGTTATCTATAAAAACGGGAAGACCGATTAGCCCACGTATAATACTGGCTCTGAAACCTTTTATGGAAAAAGAAAACTGTAAACTGAGATTGGCAGCTATGAGTGCCTTAGAGGCTGTAATTCGAAATTGGCAGAATTCAATTACTACTGTAGACGATGACGTTACAGATCATCTTCTTGGGTGCATCCCAAGCATTGTGATAAAACTTGAAGATCCTAATTTCGCTGTCATTATGGTAAGCCAGTGGAAATAATTGTGATGCAATTAAGAACCTTAACTTCTAAAAATTAAACGTTATTTCATGGCTTTAAAACTATTTTTCAGTATGTTAAAGAAATCCTATGTGACTGTGGAAATCTTCTACAATGCGAACCACTCGTGCATGTAATAAACAGACATCTTGGACCAAACAACAAATTCAATATAGACAATTTCTTACGAGAATTTGTACACTGCTTACGAAAGGAATTGCCGCAGAGGGCAGAAGAACTCAGGTCAGTTATAAATCAATGAAAAAGTTTATAGTAGGAAAATGAATTATGAGTGTCGAGATAAGATTTAAATGAGGTTTAAAATGATTATTGCAGAAATGCAGTAGTGAGAGGATACTCTCGATCAGAATGTGGCGCAACAAGAGCCACATCAGCTTTGATTTTAGGATTATTTGGACGCCCAAGGCCTGAAGACGTTCAAAGAATGTTACAGTTGTTGCGCGACAACAATAGCCACGTTAGAACTCGTGCTGCTCAAGCACTTGCTTTTTGTTTTACACTTTAAATTTTTCTTGCAAAATACAACCTTAAATTTGTATTACTCCAAAGCATTTTATTCATAAATTATTCATTATATTGGGTTCATGAAAAGCTTCTTCGGGTTCGGTAAAAGAATTTTTCGTCCATAAGATAGGAAAATTATGAGAAGAGTTTATTTTGCAAGGCGACGTTAACACGTTCAAAAATTAATTAAATTCTGAAAATGTTTTAAAAAACTTTGAAAGTGCAAAGACTTTTTTTTAATTCATGGAATTCTTGAGAAGAAACGTTATATTATATATTTCTAAACCTTATTTTTCTTGATTTATAGATCTCTTTTAAGCAAAAAATTTTGTATTCTAACATTTTTTCGTATCTCGCATAGTTTGGCGTTATTTTTTTTTACTTATGACGAAAAATATAAGTACGTCGCATAAAAAATTTAGTGTAGGAAAATTTATAGACCTCTTTTAAAAAAACAAGTTTGCATTATAAGATTTTTTTGTATCTTGCATAGTTTAGTTGAAAAATAGGAATTTTGGTCTTCAATTGCATTTTTTAAATTAAAACAAAAAATATTCATTTTATTGATAAATGCGTAGATAAAAATTTATAGGCATGAAAATCATGAATGGTAGATATTTGTTGAAAAAAATGGATGTCGAATTTAGCCTTTGATTCGGAATATCTAATTTCATAGGTCTAACACTTTTGTATGGAATGGGCTATTTTGTGTATCTAATGAAATTTCCATAAAAAAGTGTCAAGCCTATAAAAATAGATATTCTGAATCAAAGAAAAAATGAATACCTATTATTATTTGTGTCCGGGGGTGTTAAAAAAGTATTCTCACGAAGTTTCAGCTCACAGAAATTAAAAATTTTTGAGTTATATTAAAAAGAAGTTTTTTTTTAACCTTTTTATCTTGCAAACTTCTGAAAATAATAGGATGTCATTTTTTCCAACAAAAGTTCTTATCAAGCTCCAAAAAATAGGGTATTTGGATAAGCCAAGTGTCAATTGAACAAAGTAATAATTGAGAAAAATGTTTTCAGAAACCAGTTTTTAATTCTTCTATTCATATCACACATGAGAATGTATTGGATTTGTGTAAAATTTTACATCTACTTGTCTCAACAAATACCCACGTTTCATGACTCCTCTAAATCTCAATTAAAAAAAATGTATTTATTTATAAAATTTCACAATCATATTTTATCTGTAACTTTTTGCGATTTGATATTTTGATTTTAAATGAGTAGTGCCCAGCCTTTTTTAGGGGCGCGGCCACATTTGCGTGCACTCAAATTTATTCTTTATTATTTATTATTATAACTCAAGTAAATTTTATAATATTGTTGACATGAGCTTAATTTTCTTAAAGTCACTTAGACTTCGAGGAACACATTTCCATCACGACACTCGCGCCTCGCGCTAGATATTCACAATCAAATAAAAGGAACTGAAACTTGCGATTTGAAGGAAAAAATTTGCGATTTGTCAAAAAATTATCAAAAGCATATTTTAAAATCTATTTCATAATTGAATAATTTTTCTTTATAACGTTCTTCTTCATTTTGCCTAATTTGGCTAGAAAATGAAATTCTCGAGTTTTTAAAACTTTTTCATGATTAAAACTAAAACTACATATGAGTCTTATGGAAAAATTGTGATAAGAAAATTTGTAGACCTCTTTCAGACGAACAATTCCTCTTCTAAACAGACGATGACAAAAACAATGACGACAAACATACAGATACTGACGTAAAAACTGTTTTCTCTCACTCGAGGGGTTTAAAAACATGAAGATTTGATAGAAATTTGAAAAGTCAAATTTAACATAAAACCAACACTTCCCCATTATGAGAATTTAAAAAAACTGAAATTTTAACAACCGATTGAAATCATTTAACATAATTCAAAATGTACAAGATTAATATGATCTATATTGCGTAATAATAGCGATATCTCCATTCAAATTTTATAGAAAATTGTACTCATTCTATAATGAATACGATTTTTATGTAAAATTTTCATCTTTGACAAGAAATTCGAAGAAACTTTTTATTCAACCCAATAATATAAAATTATGTTAAACTATATATTTAAAAACGAAATACGTAATGTTTACAATTTATACAATATATTTTAGTCATAAGTAAAGTATATTTTTGTGTGTAGAAATATTATATATTTTAGTAACTTTGATCAGTTACTCGAGCAAAAAATTATTATTTGCTGGATTATATTTGTAGTTATGAGATGCTAGAATTTTTATTCAAAGTCTCTTCACCATATCGTCTGAAATTGAAAATGTATCTCAATTTTCTAAAAAGAACATGGACTAAGAGAGAAGTTACGTACTTGTATGTCACTTGAGTTGTAGTTAAATCAGGATGGTCAATCGGGATATCCTTTTTTTGCAATGGAACACCTCTGGCAAGATTTGGTTTGTAACCAGTGTAACTTAAAGGCGTTTTATCGTAAGAAAGACTTATTTGATTATTCTCTATTAAATTTTGTATTTTGGCTCTTATTTCTGAGGTTTCGTACTGGTCAATTTTTTCATTCACCGTGTACTCTTGCATTGAATGACTCTTCTGTTTATTTTGTGTTTGTGAACTCCGTCCTACCTAAAATTAGTTAATTTACATAAGTAAGTTCTAGAAAGCTTATATTATATATTCATATTTTAAAATAATAATTAGTCTCACAGGATCAACTGAATTTTCAAGAACCACATTTGGCAAAACCAACTCTCGCTGGCGGAAATTATTCCAAGGTTCATTAGCTGCTTCTGATTTTGTTGTTGTATAAGTGAAATCTAATACTGTTTTCCTTAGTCCTGGATCTTTTATATTGCCCAAATTAATTGATGGACTGATACATGTTTTTAATCTTTTGAAATTAAAAATATAAATTGGGAAAAAAAACTTTCTTAAATTAAGCTTTAGGATCTTTTTAATCTTAATTTAGAGAATACATTCAAAATTGATAGAATTAATAATATAATTATTTCACTTTACTTACTTAATTATATTTTTTGATTGTTCTTCAGTTTCACTTTTGAAAAATGGCGTTCGTGGATCTGTTCCAACTATGTCTTTTGTCTGCCATAGCAAATCAAAAGGTAATTTAGTTTTATAGTCAAGTTGCTGTAAAGTATCATTAGATGTTATATTTCTGTATGACGAAGAAGGATGTGCATTTTGTTTTTTAGAAGGAATAGTTTCTTCTTTAGCAGTTTCCTAAAATGAATTTTTATTCGTATAATTAAATATTACGGATTTTCATGCAGACAAAAACATACTTGAAAGTATTCAAAGCGAGGAAATGAATAATCATGCTTGTATGTAGTTGGTTCTTCGTACATTTTGCATAATAAATTATTATAAACCGATTTTTTTTTTGAAAATTATTTTTTGTACTCTAGATGGAAAAAAAGATGTCAAACCATATCAACAGAACGAAGTAAGACCCAAAAGCAGTTGTTAATTAATTTGGAAAATAAATTATGTACTGTTTTCATACTATTTGGATATATTAAATTTTTCGTGGAATTTTGCTTTGAAAAATTCGAACATTTTGCCGGGTACTTCTGGGGGATAGTTTTGACCTTTGTTTTTTAAAACGAATTTGAATTGAGAGCACCAATGATACCAATCACTGATATCGAGAATTCGCAATTTTTATATGAATTTATTATTTACGATTTTCATGAAAAATTTTAAGTGTCTAAATTTTAGGAGCTTTGAAATAATGTAATTTTGGTGACAAAGATTGATTTTGCTAATCTACTTCCGAGGAATATAAAATATACTTCTTGGATAATTTATGCAGAAAAAATATAAATAAATAAATGCAATTCTAGTTCAATTGTTCACAGTCAGATGGCACTCGAATAACCTCGCAAGCCTCCGTACCGTAGAGGCCAAGATGGCGCTTTTCTGTTTGCGAACCAGTTAATGTCCAAAATAAATACGTAAAAAAGGTGCTACAGAAAAGGCCAGGAAATTCAGCTCCAGCGAGTGATCGTGGATGATTTTTCTGCTTGTGAGCTCACATGCCATTGCACGGAACACGCGTGACTTGTTCAATTCCTTACAGTTTTTGTTTTTGCCAAATTAATCGTTCGGGCCTCGGTCCCACCTGAGGAATGCTAGATTTTTTCTATCTTGATCTCGGGCTAACTGATCGTTTGAGTAGTTGCGGGGGATGCAACTCGCGGACTTAAGAAAGATTGAAGTGTGAGTCAAGACCGGTGAGACTGCTCTCGGGGGTCAAGGTGCTTGTCTCGTGACGTATGTGTGTCGCGGAGGGCTGCCAGCAGACAGGTCCCTCGCGAGTGCTGTGGTGTCGCGTGTGCTGGTGCCACCGTCGATGCACTATCTTGGCCTGCGCTCGCGGTCAACCAAAATCAGCTGCTGTTACTGTTGAGGTTAACGCGGTTCCACGGAACGAACTTCCTGCCAAGGAGAAGCAGTGGGACAAGGAGGTGCCGGAAACAGTCTCGAGTCCGGAAGCATAGCGAAGAAGATGGCCTTCAATGAGGTAAGTCTCGCACCACCTCTTGGAGATTTCATTTTAAAATTTTAATAAGTTCTATCATAGGGCAGAGTGCAATTCCCAAACTTGTCAATAATTCTAACCTAACCTAACCCAACTGTTAGTCTGCTTGTTTGTTTGCTTGCCTGCTAACAGCTGCAACTATTGAACATTTGTCCATTTTCTTCCCAAATTTAATAAATATATCTCGCTCTTTTTTGTGCTTAATGCCAAAATTTATGTTGATTTTGAAAATCAGTTTATAAATAAATCTGTTGATTATAAATCATACGACGTCGTAGTTTATATTACTTGTCATTTATCGTGAAAATATATTCAAAATGAAACGATTGTTTTGCAAAATATTTTTAATACAGGAACTGGAAGTGAGATATAATCTATGGGTGATACTTAAATAGAAAACTAAATCTGAAGCTGAAAATTGCATTCGTAAGAAATAGATATAGGTTATGTTTGTAAAGATTTGATTTATTTAATGATTCCTATACTAATTTTAATTAAATGGCCATATCACAGTTAAATCACAATTGTCAGAAAATGTTTCGTCATCCCAAACCCTGATAATAACTTTGGTGCTGAGATTTTTTTTCAACTATTTTGTTGGACATACACAAATACGCGAACGAATAAATGTCGGAAAAATCTTTCAGGGCTTGTCGTCCACGAATATGTGGGCGATTTGATCGAAATAATATCTGAGGGCTACTCTTTCAAGGCTATGAAAGCTCGAAGGGCTTCTTCCAAAGATAAAATTCTAAGAATAAGTAACCACAGCCTTTTTAAAATATAGATTTTTCGGTAAAATGTTTTTTTTAGAAATCTTTTATTATTGGTAGGAAATTTTGAACCATCTGTATATTTATAACATAAATGGTTATTGTTGTTTAGACGCTCGGAAATTCAAGTGCATTATCATTGATGTTTTTATTTATTATTCAATTCACTGAAAAAATTAATTCCGCTACTCCGACCTTACGGTTGATTATATATATTGAAGGAGAAACATTACTTTTTAATTTGCATTAAGTTCCAATTTATTTTAATTGAAAAATGTGTCTAAAATTCAAACATTAAATTTGAAAAAATGTTTATTATCATTTTGATAAAAAACGAAAGTGGATCCTGTAAACAAATCTAATTATCTTATCGCAAAGTCAGATAGATCCTATCAAAGTGTATAAAAGTGATATGACCAAAACTTGATATCGTACATTCCTGACTTCCTTTTTTTAGACGTGCTAATTTTACGATAATTCAAAACATAATTATTATTCCTGAACTGCTGGGAAGAATGACACATCGGCGTATTTACTTTGCAGTGATATACATATGTTCTCAATAGTTCGTGAAAAGGTTGCATCACTATTAAGAGTTTCGTTGATGCATGTTTAAGTCAGACAGATGTCGCGTAACTTGTTTTAATTTGCATTATTCATTTGCGTAAAAATGGATGATTCAGAACTGTCAAGTATTGAAAAATAACTTAATCTTCAATGACATTCAGAAAGATCAACATGTATACCTAGAAGAATAGAAGTTAACTATCGATCGAGATGAAGAATGGGATTTAAGAGGATGAAATTCCACTATGTCCTTCTACCCCTCTAGCAGTTGTACGATTTCGGTTACATATATGTACATATAAGACACCTACATAAAACTACGTATATCACATGAAACTACACGCAGGAAAAAGATTCGTAAAATTTACAAGAAAGTTTGGTACGCATTTTTACATCTTGACTTTTTAGTAGATTTTACAAGTTCAGTTTAATCAACAGATTGTCTGTACGTTTCACATATCTCCCAATAAAATCTACTAAACCTGGATTTTTTCGTATTTAGTAGATTTTATTAAATGACAGTTATTTTTAAATATTTTGAATTTATGTTAATTTGAAAAAATTACATTTTAAACTTAACTAGAAAAAATCAGTATTTTAAAAAAAAATTTGCACTTTTGTTCAAAAGTGCACTGCGAAAGTGAAAAGTTCATATGTACTGAAAAAATTGTGAACATGCATATACGAAACCGATATTGCCTATTGTCGTTGCTCTTATCAACAACTTGCACGTTTTGATACAGCTATATGTGCACAGCTCACTAACGCAAAGTATAATTTATCACTGAATTCTATTTCAACACTCTTATCAACTGTAGAAACTAAGGTATACATTTACTTATGCAGTGACAATGTGGATTGTTATAACTGGTTTCATATGGGAAACTATTTTTCTTTATTCATCCTGGAGAATAAAATTTTATTATTTCATTTCTCTCTTGACGTAGGTGACAAAAATTCTGGATATGCAGTCAGCTTTTAACATGTTAATACAAAGATTTGATTGATTCAAAAAAAATTATATGTTTGAAAGACTTTCTGTGATTCAAAAAAATGATTTGTTTGATTTCAACAAATTTTTATTTGGTTCAAAGATACTTTATTTGAATCCAAACAAATTTTATTTAATTCAAATCATTTTTTTAATCAAAGTCTTTTTAACAACTTATTTTCTTTCATTTAATAAAATCTTTTTACTGAATGCAATCAAATATTATCAATTTTAATATTTAGTATTTTTATCCATTTCCTAACTACAAATCTTTTGGATATTTATTTTTGTAATTTATACATTTTTTATTAATTTCGAAATAATATTTAATTGAAGAATAAGAGATATTCAAAGTTTTTTTTCTCATTATGAATGAGAAGGTATCAGTTTTATTTTCTGTCTAAAATCAACTAATTAATTTGACATTTATTTTTAATATGATTATATTGAAACTATTTTAAATTATAAAAGTTATTGGGACCAGTAAGTTAGCGACAATTTTTGTTTAGAAAAGGCATCACTCCTATATTTTAAAATTTTTCTTTAGAGTAGAATCGCCCACAAAGGTGGGCGCATCCGTGATTAAACTCGACGCCAACCCTCGGATATAATGTGCCATTGTGTTTTACTTCCAGGTGCAGTTCCGCTATTCCTAATAATAAAATAAAATTTCCTAACATCGAAAAAACATACATGTATATTGATAGCGCTTAAAAGGAAAGAAATTGAAAACAAAATCAAAAATACTTTCGTTGGATGAAAGAAATAATGATTTCGTTGTGAATACTTATTTCACATCGACATGCAATGGAATTTTTTCTGCGGCTATATTTATATTATTGCAGACTCTTGAAAGTTCAATGACCGCCCCCTCACCTCGACTCTAATTATTTGTGGTCATAGCTCGAGTGAACAGGCTAGAATCGTTATTTCGTCGATTATGTGACAAAGTTGCTTGAAATTAAAATTCAATGAAAATCATTTTTACGCATTGGGTTGAAGTTTGTGACGTCTCGTGTGACGAATTTTTTTTTTCGTCGTATGATCTCCAAAACGATAGAAAATATGCAGAATAGTCACTATGTGACTGCAATATTGTTATAGAAGGGATTATTCAAATAAGAAAAAATTCTTTTCTATCAAAAAATTTAAAACATAGAAAAATAATGTATTTAACAAATTTTATTTCCAAGTGCTTTTTTCATATCGCTTTTTACCAAATTTTCAAAAATGGTGCGATTTTGATAAACCATGGATCATTTTATCAGAGAAAAGATTCTCTACAACTTGTCCATTTCCAATTTTTTAAATAAATCAATTATTATCAAATTCAGAAATTTGTTTATAAAAATGTTTTGTTAAAAAATTGTTTTTTAATATTTGCAGCGGTTAAAAAATTTATTTTCAAATTTTTTTTTTTTTTTTTTTTTTTTTTTTATGGTGAGGAGGAAAAATGGCAAAATCTTTTATAGACGTTGTACAGGACTCTCCTAGGACGGGTCTAGGCATACCTGTTAAAACCAAAAAACCCCCTCTCTCCAACCAATTCACCACCCGCGGAACCGCCTTTCAGCTTTAAACTTCACGGGTGGTTGGTTCCATTAAAGTCGCGTACGACTCTTCCGTCATCCGTTCGCTCGGAACTTCCATCCGCGGCCACACGCCCACTAGGCAAACCGTCTAGCCGCGCCACTCAGGGGAGAAACAAAGAGATTCCTCGCCCGAACGACGGGGGCAGCCAAGTCTACCCGAGACGCAGGACCGCGGGTGCAGGCCCCGATGCGATTTCTACTGGCCCTCCCCGTTGTTCATCTCCCGACGCCAATCGAGCTCCCTCGTCCTCATCACAAGTGTGACGAATGATTCGATGAGCGTCCAAATCTGTTCAGACTGGAGCATCAGAGGGACCATCGTATCAGGAGTCAGCTCAGCACCCACTGCCTGACCGAGGGCCTCCCTTGCCGCGACCCAATTTGCGCAGACGAAGAGTGCGTGCTCTGCATTATCCACAGGGAAATCGCAGTGACAACACATCTCCTCGTCTCTTTTCTGAAAGCGCCTCAGGTACGTGTTAAAACAGCCATGGCCTGAGAGCGCTTGCGCCAAATAAAAGCCGACCTCTCCGTGCTTTCTGTTTAGCCAGGTGGCGAGCTCCGGGATCAGGCGGTAGGTCCATCTCCCGGTCTGCTCGCCATGCCATCTGATTTGCCATTTCTCGACGAGTTTGCGCCTTCCATCCTTGCGGATGGCCTCCTTCACGCGAGCAATTTCCTGCGGGTCGGTACAGGTAAGCTCCTTGCGGAGCTGAAAGGTCTCCTGCCTTTACTCCGCCAATAAATCTATTGGCGGGACGCTCGCCAGGACCAGAACAGCACTCGTCGAGACGGTTCAATAGGCTGAGACTATTCTCAGCGCGACAAGTCTCTGCGCCGAGAGCAGCCTCCTCTGGATAGCATGGTTTTGCAGGGCTTTGGCCCAGACCGGAGCTGCATAAAGCAGCCTCGAGTGCACCACGCTCGCCACCTGTCTCCTTTTTACTTCCCTGGGTCCACCAATGTTTGGCATGAGCCGAGCCAGGCTAGCTCCACATTGGATGGCTTTTGCAGCTGTGATCCTTAGGTGTTCGCCAAAGCTCCTACGATCCAACTGCACTCCCAGGTACTTTATACTTGTTCTCCACTCGACCTCATGCTCTCCGAGAACGATCCTCGGGTACTGAAAGGATCTCCTGTCCGTGACGAGCAAAGCCTCGGTTTTTTCACAGGCCATTTTGAGGCCTCTTCTATCCAACCAACGCTTTGCCCGCCACAGGCTCTCATTGATCCTCAGCTCCAGGATTCCGACGTCATCAGCGGCGCACACGACAAGTGCGTCATCCGCGAAGCCGATGATGCTCGTTCCAGCAGGTAGGTCCATGCGCAGGAAGTCGTCATACATGACGTTCCAAACTAGTGGACCCACCCGCGACCCCTGAGGAGCACCACATGTCATCTCTTCTTTGAGAGACCATTTGTCGCCCTCGTAAATCACCCACCTGTCGCTCAGATAGTCATCTATCATTCGCAACAGGTAGTCTGGAACCTTTTTCCGCATCATCGCCTCGATGCAGATGTTCCATCTCGCGGTATTGAACGCATTGCGTATGTCAATGCTGACCAACGCGCATAATCCCTTACGCTTACCAGTTCCCTTTCTTGAATTTGTGGCCATGTTAACCACAGCTTGGATGGCGTCCACCGTGGACCTGCCTTTCCTGAAACCGAACTGGTTCTCCGAGAGACCGTTCTCCCCGACCAAAAGGGTCTGAAGCCGTTGTAGAATCAACTCCTCCAGAAGCTTCCCCATCGTATCCAATAGACATATTGGTCTATACGATGTGGGATCCCCTAGAGGTTTGTTGCCCTTCCTCAGCAGGACCAATCTCTGCTTCTTCCAGTCTGCGAAGAATCTCCCCTCCCGAAGACAGGAGTTGAAGGATTCTAGGAGGATCTCCGGATATGCTCCGATCACCTCTTTGAGGATTTCGTTCGGCACTCCGTCGATCCCCGGCGCTGTCCATGCCTTGAGCCTTCCACCCGCTCTCTTTAGTTCCTCCAGAGTGAAGAGTTCCTCGCGCCGGACCACGCAGGAACTTCGGTCCTGCCTTTGGAACGGCTCCACGTATGGAAACAAGTTTCGCACAATATACTGGACTTGATCGTGATTGTCCAGGCCCGGGGTCATTCTTCTAGTCACCAATTTCTTGGTGACTATTTTGAAGGCGAGACCCCATGGGTCCTTCTCGACCTCTCCGATCAAGTCTCTCCAGCATTGAAGTCGGCTTTTCTTTATGCCTCGCCTTAAATCTACTTTCGCCCTTTTCCATGCCTCGTGCAGCAGAAGATCACCCTTTGAGCAAGTGAATCTCCGCCGCGCTGCGAGGCATTCTCAACGTAGGGTGGCCAACTGGTCATTCCACCAGTACATCGAGCCCCTGGCTAGCCTGCGCTTGCGGCGGGGCATCGAGTAGTCACAAGCTGCGACAACCTTTTGCCTCGCCGAGCGCACAGTGTCCTCCAACGACCCAGCAGGCTCGACCCAACCAAGCTCATCGATGAGCCTGGTCGTTTCGAGATGGACTTTAAGCCTCTCCCTGCAGAGCTGTCTCGCGTTCCAGGAGGGGCTCCTCCCTTCACTGTCCCTATCCTTATCCACTGCTTGGCGCCCTTGTTCTAGATTGAACTCGATGCACTGGTGGTCACTCAAGGTTGTCTCCTCGAGAACCGACCAGCCGCCTATCCTTGAGGCGAGGCGAGGCGCGGCAATTGTGAGGTCAATTATTGACCCCCCCGCTCCTCGTCTGAACGTAAACTCTTTACCCTGATTTAGGACTATCAGGTCATTCCTAGCGACCATCTCGCCGACCAAGATTCCCCTCCTGTCTAGGCGGGCCTCACCCCATTCGGGCGACTTACTATTAAAGTCACCCCCTATGAGGGATCGCCCGATAGCCTCACGGAGGCTTTCCTCGAGGAGGAGGATCTGGGTCTCAAAGACATCGAAGGGATCGCCGGGGGACAAGTAGCAGCTGTACACACGCACACCCGCCACCTCCACCCAAACGAACCCCGCGTCGGTCTCCATTATTTTCAAAAATTGGAAACGGTCTAGTTGTAGAGAATCTTTTCTCTGAAAAAATGATCCATGATTTATCATAATCGCACCATTTTCAAAAATTTGGCATAAAGCGATATGAAAAAAGCACTTTAAAATAAAATTTGTTAAATATATTATTTTTCTATTTTTCAAATTTTTTTATAGAAAATTATGTTTTCTCTTTTGAATAATCTCTTCTATAACAATATTGCTATTCTTGAAAAAAAAATGATCCATTTGTGCCTGAGGCCTAATTTTTTGTTTTTTTAAGTGTTTCTGAATAATTCAACGTGTTCGTCCATAAATAGTTTGTTTTTGTCAATTTGAAAAAAAATTTTTTTACTATAAACATTTTTTATTTTTTATCAAAAATTACTATTCTACACATTTTTTATTGTTTTGGAGATCATACGAGGAAAAAAAAATTTGACATATGAGACGTCACAAACTTCGACCCAATTTTTTAGGCATTAAAACTACTCTCTGAACCTGAATCGGTGAAATAGTCACTGATTATATCAGTGAAAATATATCAACTAATGAATCAGTGCCCTGCTTTGATTTCACTGAGGAATCAGTGAACGGGCCACGTGAATATAACCTTTGAATTCGCGAAGTTCCTGCGAACGATTAAAGTATAACGATGGATCTTTAATTTTTAATTATACATAATATAATTATACACAATAATAATTACAATATATAATAATAATTACTTAATTTCTTTTTAGTGTTGTTTAACCTAAAATAAATATGTTCATCGATCATTAAAATATATTGCTGGTTTTATTATTCACACCTGAAGATTTCACTGATTCAATAAGTGAGTTCAATCTATTTCACTGATTCGTCAGTCGAATTTCATTGATTCTAAGTGGAAGATTTATAGCTGATGTCTTCAGTGAATAGTCACTGCGAATCAGTGGCCGTTCACTGATTTAGGTGTAGAGAGTATAATATTTAGTGGGAACTATTTTCTCTACGTTTATTAAATATTTATGTTCATGTAAATAAAGAAGTAATCTCTTGAAGCGGGTCTTGCATAGTTTGGTGCATTGCTGAGATATTCAGCCGGTATTGATCTGTCATTTATGTGCAATACGTCGTACTTGTACCTTCCGGAATTTCGCTGACAAAAGTAAAATTGATGACTTCTGTAAATTGAATTTAAATAATTTAATTAAAGCGTGGGAAGAGAGCATTTTTAATCTTAGCATGTATATTGAATATTCAAAATTCTCAAAATTATGATAACATTTGTCATGAAGTATCGCAACAAGTTTTATCAATGAATAAAATATTGGTCACTCTTCGGATATGCCAAAAATCATGTCT
The DNA here is from genome assembly GCA_030998225.1 of Diplolepis rosae. Lineage (NCBI taxonomy): Eukaryota > Metazoa > Arthropoda > Insecta > Hymenoptera > Diplolepididae > Diplolepis > Diplolepis rosae. The sequence continues at coordinate 17,890,409 of JAPYXD010000723.1, read as the reverse complement.
CTTGAAAAAAACGTTTTTCTATGGATTTGAGACATGAAATTATATTATCAGTCGTGTCTTATGGAAGAAAAAACATTATTTTTCATGAAAAAATTTCAAACTTACGAAAAATAATACTTTTAATAATGTTTTTTGTAATCGCATTTTTTTACTATTACACCTTACCAACTTTTTTAAAATTATTGGATTTTTACAAATCATGACTTATTTTTTCGGGGAAAATATTTTTCACACCTCTACTGTTTTCAATTTTAAAAGTAAAGTTTTTAATCGCTAAAATCGTTAAAAGAATTTTTAAAAAGAAACATTTTTTAAACAACTATATTGTAAGATTTTATACTCATTTTCAAAAATGAAAACAGTGAGTTCTAGAGAATATTTTACCCGAAAAATAAGTCATGATTTATAAAAATCCTATCATTTTTAAAATGTTTTTAAAAAGTGATAGTTTAGAACAATTCTATTACAAAAAACATTATTATTTTTGGTACGACAACTACTTTAATTTAAAATATTTTTTTACTAATTTCAATCAGTGACTGGATCCTAGCTATGCAATTAGTTGTTTCAAACTGATTTATTAGTCAAAATAATTCAAGAAATTGATTATGTAACTAGAATTTATGTCACTGATTAAAATTAGTGGAAAAAAACAACGGATTGAAATCAAGAAAAGCATTAATAATAAATCCACAAAATATATATTTTATTTTAAACTCATAACTTTTGAAAAACATCTTGCTTGATAAAACTTTTACATGAACGTGATTTGGATTGCAATTTCTTCTATCTCTTGTGATTAAGTACTTTTCACTATAAAACGGAACGGACATGCTTTGCATACATATCATTGACTTTGGCACTCTTGTAAAAGGCAATCCGGAATTATTTTGTGGACCATTCTGGTTTAACGTGCAGAATTTAAAGAAGACAAAAAGTTTCCCTTGGCCTTGCTCTGACCTTTATTTACATTTTACTTCCATGTATACGAATGTCAGCGTTTAATTAAAAAATCCTGATATTTTTTTCGTTAAAATCACAATCTTATGGTATTACAATATTTTTCAAACTAATTTTTTTATTGCTAGGGGGTAAAAAAAAACGATTTTTCGTTAGCTTTCGTTTATTGAATTAAAAGAATCTTTTAGTGTGTTTAAGGTAGTTAGTCCATGGAAATTAGACCTCAGGCAAAAATAGATAATTTTGCTTTCAAGAATAGCAATATTATTATTGAAGGGCTATTTTAAAAGAGAAAAGCTTATTTTACATGAAAATATTTGAAACACAGAAAAATAATTTTATTAATAAATTTTATTTTTGACCCAACTTTTTTTCTTATCCCTTCTTGCCAAATTTTAAAAAATTATGCGATTCTAATAAATCATAAATCATTTTTTCAGAGAAAAGATTTCCCACAACTTCACCGTTTCTGATTTTTAAAAATAAATTCTTTAATGGCTGAAACCATTAAAAAAACATTTTCCAAAACGAAATTTTTATAAACAAATTGCTGAATTTGATAATAATTTATTCATTTCCGAAAATTGGAAATGGTTAAGTTGTAGGGAATCTTGTTCTTGAAAAAGTGATTTGTAATTTATTAAAATCGCATAATTTTTTAAAATTTGGTAAGAAGCGATAAAAAAAAGTTGGGTCAAAAATAAAATTTATTAGTAAAATTATTTTTCTGTGTTTCAAATATTTTCATGTAAAATAAGCTTTTCTCTTTTAAAATAGCCCTTCAATAATAATATTGCTATTCTTGAAAGCAAAATTATCTATTTTTGCCTGAGGTCTAATTTTCGTGGATGAAAACTACCTTAAAAAATGATCTTTCGAAATTGAAAAACCATTTTTGTTTGGAAAATAACTTTGGTTGAATAAAAATAATATATTTTTGAATCAAACATATTTTTGTGTAACATAAAATTTTTTTTATTGAATTAAAAAAAGGAGAGGGTAGACAAATTATTTTTTTTAATATGCATGCTATCCAATTTTTTTACCAAATTTTGTTATATTTTTCGTCACTTAATTATTAAAGTAGTTCTGCCACGAAAAATTAGGCCTCAGGCAAAAATAGATAATTTTGCTTTCAAGAATAGCAATATTGATATAGAAGGGATTATTCAAAAGAGAAAAGATTATTTTATATAAAAAAATTTGAAACATACAAAAATAATGTATTTAACAAATTTTATTTTAAAGTGCGTTTTTTTCATATCGCTTTATACCAAATTTTTGAAAATGGTGCGATTTTGATAAATCATGGATCATTTTTCAGAGAAAAGATTCTCTACAACTTGCCCGTTTCCAATTTTTGGAAAAGAATAAATTATTATGTACTTACAGTTCTGAACGCTCATTGAACGATGACAAATAATTTTTTTTCAAAATAAAATTAATGATTATGTTCATAATTAAGGCCCTACAAATATACAATCTGTCATAAAATATATGCTACTTTTTAATTTACTGAGGCTAGAAATAATCATTTAGTTTTAAAAACAAATATTTTCCATCGTTCAATGAACATTTAAAATTATAAGTACATTAAATTATTATCAAATTCAGAAATTTGTTCATAAAAATTTTGTTTTGAAAAATTGTTTTTTAATAGTTTCAGCCTTTAAAAAATTTATTTTCGAATATTGGAAACGGTCAAGTTGTAGAGAAGAATCTTTACCCTAAAAAAGTGATTCATGATTTATCAGAATCGCAACATTTTTAAAAATTTGGTAAAAACAATATTATGCTATTCTTGAAAGTAAAATTATGTATTTTTGCCTGAGACCTAATTTTTCGTGGCTGAACTACCTTAAGGGAGCATTTCCAAAAATGACCTTAATAAATCAAAGTTCTTACACAGGTAAAATAGATTTCCTTAAATGTTTCTGAATTTCTGAAGAATCAATATATATTTAAAAAAAAAGAATATTGTATAAACATGAATATAATATTATAAATGTTTATGAAAAAGGAAATAAATTTCAAGCCAAAATTATTTAAAAGAATAATTAATCAACAATTGCACAGTGGATACATTGACACAATTTAAGTTTTTTGATAAATTCAGAGTATTTTCTTTTACAGGCACTACATTATTTACAACAAATATTTTTTTGTGAGGGTATTTTTTAAGCGTTTGAAAAACTTTGAACTCAATCGAGTCAAGTATACATTTTTCAATACTCGAAATTATTCGAGTAATTATTATTCTCATAAGTGTAAATAATGCCGACATTTTTAGAAATTATGGTGGCAATTTAATAATAAAGTATATAAAATCATTTGGATATACAGTACACTCAGAAAAAAATGTTGTTTTCGGGCTGTTCAAAAATGTCTATATCGATCTTGAAGAGCCCGAAAATCACAGTCAAAATCTACTGATTATTAGTGAAATTTGACTTATTCAAATAGCTAAAAAGAAGTAGGTATGTTAAGTTGACGTAACCACATCGTCCAATCGAGTCCCCACCTATATCAGAATTAAAGGCTCATTTAAGGCTAATTTAATGCCATATTGCTGAATTTAATGCTCCATTATTTTTTAAAAAAACAATGGGTTCCGCTGGCTTAACGTTAAGTTGACGTAACCACACGTTAAAATGACATTTAAACAAGTTAAGGCCTATACCAGAATTGAAGGCTCATTTAGGGCTCTCGAAATACCCCATGGCTGAATTTAATGCTCTATTATTTTTTAAAAAAACAATGGGTTCCGCTGGCTTAACGTCAAGTTGACGTAACCACACGTTAAAATAACATTTAAACAAGTTGAGGCCTATACCAGAATTGAAGGCTCATTTAGGGCTCTCGAAATACCCCATTGCTGAATTTAATGCTCCATTATTTTTTAAAAAAACAATGGGTTCCGCTGGCTTAACGTTAAGTTGACGTAACCACATGTTAAAATAACATTTAAACAAGTTAAGGCCTATACCAGAATTGAAGGCTCATTTAGGGCTCTCGAAATACCCCATTGCTGAATTTAATGCTCCATTATTTTTTAAAAAAACAATGGGTTCCGCTGGCTTAACGTTAAGTTGACGTAACCACATGTTAAAATAACATTTAAACAAGTTAAGGCCTATACCAGAATTGAAGGCTCATTTAGGGCTCTCGAAATACCCCATTGCTGAATTTAATGCTCCATTATTTTTTTAAAAAAACAATGGGTTCCGCTGCCTTAACGTTAAGTTGACGTAACCACGGGTTATAATAACAATTAAACAAGTTATCACCTATACCAGAATTCTCGAATAGTTTTTTTTGTTCAAAATGTTTTTTCGAAATTGATTTTGGGGTATTTCAAGAGCCCGAAAATAGCCAGAATTTCGGGTATATAGTCAGTTTTTCAAATTTTAAGGTTTTTATGGGTAGGTATACATTGTACCATAGTTTTAGTTGCCCAAAGTTTCAATTGCCCATAAAATCACCAGAAGTCCCTATATTTGAAAAGCAGTGTTTGACGAAGATTATGAAAGGAATGCGTTGGCAAAAATTGCAAGTATATATCAAATATAGGCGGTAGAGATCGCGTTAGGGAAATGTACAGGAATCCTGCATCTTGCAATCCTCGCAGTTTTTGCCAACACATTCCTTTCATAATCTTCTTCTAACACTGCTTTTCAAATATAGTGACGTCTGGTGATTTTATGGGCAATTGAAACTTTGGGCAACTAAAACTATGGTACAATGTATACATACCGTTTTTATGTACTGGAGGTGCCAGCTGATCGGACCTCCGTAAAAGCATTATTTGTATAACCATATATAACATATATATAAATATGCTTCTAGTTGTTTGAGAGCATATTGTTGAAACTTCTATTACTAACAATATGAGAAAATAAAACATGAGATATACGGAAAATATATGACTGTCTTTACAAAATCTGCCATAGGTGATAACTTGATACTTTGCTATTTTTCGTAAAAGCATACTTTGTATAACCATAGATATTGAAGTATTTGTGTTTATTTGAGAGCATATTGTTAATTGTTTTATTACAACAAAGAAGATAAAAAAAAGACATAAAATATACGGAACATGTATGATTGTCTATACAAAATCGATCTAATAAACATTTAACTTTTCAAGGAGCTGTTTGTAACATTAGTTGTTTAAACAAATGTTGTTTAAACAAACAAAATTAAAAATTTGTATCGTGTATTTCGAGAGCCCTAAATGAGCCTTAAATTCTGGTATAGGCGATAACTTGTTTAAATGTTATTTTAACGTGTGGTTACGTCAACTTAACGTTAAGCCAGCGGAACCCATAGTTATTAAAAAATAATGGAGCATTAAATTCAGCCATGGGGTATTTCGAGAGCCCTAAATGAGCCTTCAATTCTGGTATAGGCCTTAACTTGTTTAAATGTTATTTTAACGTGTGGTTACGTCAACTTTACGTTAAGCCAGCGGAACCCATTGTTTTTTTAAAAAATAATGGAGCATTAAATTCAGCAATGGGGTATTTCGAGAGCCCTAAATGAGCCTTCAATTCTGGTATAGGCTCCATTATTTTTTAAAAAAAACAATGGGTTCCGCTGCCTTAACGTTAAGTTGACGTAACCACGGGTTATAATAACAATTAAACAAGTTATCACCTATACCAGAATTCTCGAATAGTTTTTTTTGTTCAAAATGTTTTTTCGAAATTGATTTTGGGGTATTTCAAGAGCCCGAAAATAGCCAGAATTTCGGGTATATAGTCAGTTTTTCAAATTTTAAGGTTTTTATGGGTAGGTATACATTGTACCATAGTTTTAGTTGCCCAAAGTTTCAATTGCCCATAAAATCACCAGAAGTCCCTATATTTGAAAAGCAGTGTTTGACGAAGATTATGAAAGGAATGCGTTGGCAAAAATTGCAAGTATATATCAAATATAGGCGGTAGAGAGCGCGTTAGGGAAATGTACAGGAATCCTGCATCTTGCAATCCTCGCAGTTTTTGCCAACACATTCCTTTCATAATCTTCTTCTAACACTGCTTTTCAAATATAGTGACGTCTGGTGATTTTATGGGCAATTGAAACTTTGGGCAACTAAAACTATGGTACAATGTATACATACCGTTTTTATGTACTGGAGGTGCCAGCTGATCGGACCTCCGTAAAAGCATTATTTGTATAACCATATATAACATATATATAAATATGCTTCTAGTTGTTTGAGAGCATATTGTTGAAACTTCTATTACTAACAATATGAGAAAATAAAACATGAGATATACGGAAAATATATGACTGTCTTTACAAAATCTGCCATAGGTGATAACTTGATACTTTGCTATTTTTCGTAAAAGCATACTTTGTATAACCATAGATATTGAAGTATTTGTGTTTATTTGAGAGCATATTGTTAATTGTTTTATTACAACAAAGAAGATAAAAAAAAGACATAAAATATACGGAACATGTATGATTGTCTATATAAAATCGATCTAATAAACATTTAACTTTTCAAGGAGCTGTTTGTAACATTAGTTGTTTAAACAAATGTTGTTTAAACAAACAAAATTAAAAATTTGTATCGTGTATTTCGAGAGCCCTAAATGAGCCTTAAATTCTGGTATAGGCGATAACTTGTTTAAATGTTATTTTAACGTGTGGTTACGTCAACTTAACGTTAAGCCAGCGGAACCCATTGTTTTTTTAAAAAATAATGGAGCATTAAATTCAGCCATGGGGTATTTCGAGAGCCCTAAATGAGCCTTCAATTCTGGTATAGGCCTTAACTTGTTTAAATGTTATTTTAACGTGTGGTTACGTCAACTTTACGTTAAGCCAGCGGAACCCATTGTTTTTTTAAAAAATAATGGAGCATTAAATTCAGCCATGGGGTATTTCGAGAGCCCTAAATGAGCCTTCAATTCTGGTATAGGCCTTAACTTGTTTAAATGTTATTTTAACGTGTGGTTACGTCAACTTTACGTCAAGCCAGCGGAACCCATTGTTTTTTTAAAAAATAATGGAGCATTAAATTCAGCAATGGGGTATTTCGAGAGCCCTAAATGAGCCTTCAATTCTGGTATAGGCTCCATTATTTTTTAAAAAAAACAATGGGTTCCGCTGCCTTAACGTTAAGTTGACGTAACCACGGGTTATAATAACAATTAAACAAGTTATCACCTATACCAGAATTCTCGAATAGTTTTTTTGTTCAAAATGTTTTTTCGAAATTGATTTTGGGGTATTTCAAGAGCCCGAAAATAGCCAGAATTTCGGGTATATAGTCAGTTTTTCAAATTTTAAGGTTTTTATGGGTAGGTATACATTGTACCATAGTTTTAGTTGCCCAAAGTTTCAATTGCCCATAAAATCACCAGAAGTCCCTATATTTGAAAAGCAGTGTTTGACGAAGATTATGAAAGGAATGCGTTGGCAAAAATTGCAAGTATATATCAAATATAGGCGGTAGAGAGCGCGTTAGGGAAATGTACAGGAATCCTGCATCTTGCAATCCTCGCAGTTTTTGCCAACACATTCCTTTCATAATCTTCTTCTAACACTGCTTTTCAAATATAGTGACGTCTGGTGATTTTATGGGCAATTGAAACTTTGGGCAACTAAAACTATGGTACAATGTATACATACCGTTTTTATGTACTGGAGGTGCCAGCTGATCGGACCTCCGTAAAAGCATTATTTGTATAACCATATATAACATATATATAAATATGCTTCTAGTTGTTTGAGAGCATATTGTTGAAACTTCTATTACAAACAATATGAGAAAATAAAACATGAGATATACGGAAAATATATGACTGTCTTTACAAAATCAATCTAAACAGTCAATTTCTCAAGAAGCCGTTTTTAACATAAGTTGTTTAAACAAATAAAATTGGAACTTTGGATGGGATATTCAAAAAGCCCTAAATGAGCCTTAAATTCTGTTAAAGGTGATTACTGGTTTAACTGTTATTTAAACCTGTGGTTACGTCAACTTATCGTTAAGCCAGCGGAACCCATTGTTTTTTTTTAAAATAACGGAGCATTAAATTTAGCAATGGGGTATTTCGAGAGCCCTAAATGAGCCTTAAATTCCGGTATAGGTGATAACTTGTTTAATTGTTATTATAACCTGTGGTTACGTCAACTTAACGTTAAGGCAGCGGAATCCATTGTTTTTTTAAAAAATAATGGAGCATTAAATTCAGCAATGGGGTATTTCGGGAGCCCTAAATGAGCCCTGAATTCTGCCATAGGTGATAACTTGATATAATGCTTTTTTTCGTAAAAGCATAGTTTTTATAACCATACATAGTAAAGTGTTTTTGTTTGTTCGAGAGCATATTGTTAATTGTTTTATTACAACAAAGAAGATAAAAAAAAGACATGTAATATACGGAACATGCATGATTGTCTTCTCAAAATCGATCTAATAAACATTTAATTTTTCAAGGAGCTGTTTGTAACATTAGTTGTTTAAACAAATGTTATTTAAAAAAGTAAAATTAAAATATTGGACAGGGTATTTCGAGAGCCCTAAATGAGCCGTAAATTCTGGTACAGGTGATAACTTGTTTAAGTGTTATTTTAACGTGTGCTTACGTCAACTTAACGTTAAGCCAGCGGAACCCATTGTTTTTTTAAAAAATAATGGAGCATTAAATTCAGCAATGGGGTATTTCGAGAGCCCTAAATGAGCCTTCAATTCTGGTATAGGCCTTAACTTGTTTAAATGTTATTTTAACGCGTGGTTACGTCAACTTAACGTTAAGCTAGCGTAACCCATTGTTTTTTTTTTAAATAATGAAGCATTAAATTCAGCAATGGGGTATTTCGGGAGCCCTAAATGAGCCCTGAATTCTGCCATAGGTGATAACTTGATACTTTGCTATTTTTCGTAAAAGCATACTTTGTATAACCATACATAGTAAAGTGTTTTTGTTTGTTCGAGAGCATATTGTTAATTGTTTTATTACAACAAAGAAGATAAAAAAAAGACATATAATATACGGAACATGTATGATTGTCTATATAAAATCGATCTAATAAACATTTAACTTTTCAAGGAGCTGTTTGTAACATTAGTTGTTTAAACAAATGTTGTTTAAACAAACAAAATTAAAAATTTGTATCGTGTATTTCGAGAGCCCTAAATGAGCCTTAAATTCTGGTATAGGCGATAACTTGTTTAAATGTTATTTTAACGTGTGGTTACGTCAACTTAACGTTAAGCCAGCGGAACCCATTGTTTTTTTAAAAAATAATGGAGCATTAAATTCAGCCATGGGGTATTTCGAGAGCCCTAAATGAGCCTTCAATTCTGGTATAGGCCTTAACTTGTTTAAATGTTATTTTAACGTGTGGTTACGTCAACTTTACGTTAAGCCAGCGGAACCCATTGTTTTTTTAAAAAATAATGGAGCATTAAATTCAGCCATGGGGTATTTCGAGAGCCCTAAATGAGCCTTCAATTCTGGTATAGGCCTTAACTTGTTTAAATGTTATTTTAACGTGTGGTTACGTCAACTTAACGTTAAGCCAGCGGAACCCATTGTTTTTTTTAAAAATAATGGAGCATTAAATTCAGCCATGGGGTATTTCGAGAGCCCTAAATGAGCCTTCAATTCTGGTATAGGCCTTAACTTGTTTAAATGTTATTTTAACGTGTGGTTACGTCAACTTTACGTTAAGCCAGCGGAACCCATTGTTTTTTTAAAAAATAATGGAGCATTAAATTCAGCCATGGGGTATTTCGAGAGCCCTAAATGAGCCTTCAATTCTGGTATAGGCCTTAACTTGTTTAAATGTTATTTTAACGTGTGGTTACGTCAACTTTACGTTAAGCCAGCGGAACCCATTGTTTTTTTAAAAAATAATGGAGCATTAAATTCAGCCATGGGGTATTTCGAGAGCCCTAAATGAGCCTTCAATTCTGGTATAGGCCTTAACTTGTTTAAATGTTATTTTAACGTGTGGTTACGTCAACTTAACGTTAAGCCAGCGGAACCCATTGTTTTTTTAAAAAATAAAGGAGCATTAAATTTAGCAATATGGCATTAATTTAGCCTTAAATGAGCCTTTAATTCTGATATAGGTGGGGACTTGATTGGGCGATGTGGTTACGTCAACTTAACATACCTAAAAGAAGTTACTGTACATCAGTCAAATTCCACCGATTGCTTCAGTGAAAATTAAATGATTTAACGTTGAAAATATTTTTTCACTGATTCAATCAGTGATAATCAACTGATTAAACAGTGAAATATATTTTTTCATAGCACCTCCATTGAAAATCCGATTTTCGGTACCTATAGAGCGGGTTGAAACTACGATTTTCAACCCTGGGGTTGAAAGTCGCTGTTTCAACCCGCTCCACAGTTACAGCCAATCAGATTCTCAAAAGAGTTGCTATGAAAAATAGTATACATTACTCGAAGCAAAACACCGCCAAAGCATTTCGTGTGATTGCAGCCCTCGTTTCACTCGGGCAGCAAACTTCACACTCATGCAATTGCTCTGTTTCGCCCCTTGTAATGTAATATACTATTTCACTGGTGAAAAGGCAAATCACTAATTCAATCTGTAAAAATTTGACTGATTCATATTTAGAGAGTAGAGACATTTTTGAGGAGCCCGAAAATAGCCCGATATTCTGGAGTAGTTTTTATTCCAAAATGTATTTTTTTAAATTAAGGGTTGCTTTTCAGTCATAGGGGTTGTTTTTTCAAAAATTATTTTTGGGTATTTCAAGAGCCCGAAAATAGCCCGAAATTCTGGAGTAGTTTATTTTGCCCAAAAAATATTTTTCAAAATTAAGGGTTGCTTGTCAGTGATAAGGGTTGTTTTTTCGAAATTCATTTTTGGGTATTTCAAGAGCCCGAAAATAGCCCGAAATTCGGGTATAGTCAGTTTTTTGAATTTTAAGGTTTTTATGTACTGGAGGTGCTAACTGATCGGGCAGTCAGCACCTTCACCTAAAATTTGGTTTTTTGAGAAAAATACAAGTGACCAAAAATCAGCATTACCGCCCAAAATCAGCCCAAAAATTTGGCATGAAATAAATAGTGTTATTTCTTGTAAGGGTATTTTTTAAGCGTTTAAAAAACTTGAATTATAATATATTATATTACCAATTATATTTATATTGAAACAGTTTTTCTAACAATATAAACGTGTTTACAATGAGAAAAAATATTTATTTGATTGAATGACAGGAAATGATTTGTTTGTAAGGCTTTTTTTTATTCAAACAAAAGTTTTATTTGCATTAAATAACATTTGTCTAATTCAAACAAAATATCTTTGCGGCAAATTAATATATTTTTGAATCAAATAAATTTTTATTCAAAACAAAGAAATTAATGCATTGATATAGGATCAAAAATATGATTTGTTTGATATAAGGCAGAAATTTATTTGATTTGAACAAATTTTTATTTGGTTCAAAGATACTTTTTTTGAATCAAACAAATGTTATTTATTCCAAATAAATCATTTCTTTAAATTAAAGAAAGTCTTTCAAACAAATAATTTTCCTTGATTCAATCAAATCTTTTTACTGAGTGTAAAACCCAATTTTACAATTTTTGGAGCCTGCAAAAGATTCTTTGTATTTTATATTTCTTGATTCATACGGCATATCTAAAAGAAAACTGCTTATTTAGAGTAATTCAGCAATTTATGTAATCAACTGGTGTCCTGAACACCCATTTAACTTTCTAGTGTTCTACTTTATTTTTTGTCTGAAATTCCGCCGAATTCACATTTTGTGCGATCATTTACATTACAACACATACACAATACAGGATTAAATAATTATAATTATTTAATTCTGTTTTTTATTAATTAATTAATTATTTATTCCATAATTATGGATTTCTGGCGTATGTATTGTGAAAAACTATACTTTCACAACTACCCAGGTGGAAAAGTCGTATTCTTGCCAGTATTTACAAACGGCACAGTACCGCGCCAGTTCACTCAGAAAAAAGACTCGATTGAATCGAAGAAAATTATTTGTTTGAAAGACTTTATTTGATTAAACGAAATGATTTAACTGAATTAAATAACATTTATTTGATACAAAAAAAGTATCTTTGAACCAAATAAATATTTTTTTGAATCAAATTAATTTCTGCCTTAAATCAAAAAAATTATATTTTTTACCACATAGCAATGCAATAATTTGTTTGTTTCAAAGAAAAATTAATTTGATTCAAACAAATATTTATTAGGCCCAAAGTTATTTTGTTTGAATCATACAAATGTTATTTAATTGAAATGAATCTTTTGTTTGAATAAAAAAAAGCCTTTCAAACAAATTATTTTCTTTCATTCAATCAAATCTTTTTTCTTAGTGTTGTAAACAAGGAGCAATGCCTGTATTGGACAGTTGGTACCGGGCCGAGGATTGGCACGGTACTGGCATAGTACAGCCCCAGTCCTGAGACCAAGTATCGGCTAACAAACGACTTCCAGCCAAGTTACCTTGCGGAGCCCCGCCGGGGGTAGGCCGTGCTTATGCCAACATTATGCCACTACTGCGCCAGTACTGCAAATCCTTATGCGGTACTGGCGCGGTACCAAGCCGGTTGCAAATTTCCACCTGGGTAGAATACACTATCTCCCTGGAATATCGTGTTGATTGGAAGAGCACCCATCGTTCAGGACAAAACCTAGATTCCTGAATTTTAAAGAATTAAAATTCAATTCAATTTCTCAATGAAGCAATAATATGCATTGAAACCTCAATTGGCGTATCTATATGCAGATGGACAATATAAATTCTAGATGCTATGTAATGTAAATCCTATAGTGGAATTCAACTCAATCTAGAAATCTCTTGAAAATGTACCGTTGCTTGCGTCAGTTTAAATGTATTATTTCCAATCCTCAACTTTTGTTAAAGCTCGTGCAATTCCCGTTCAGAAATCGCCAGGCATGGCCCAGACCGGTGATGAAATACACAGCCCGATCAGGGCCAAGTCTGGCCCAACCAGTCCCAGTTACAGCCAGATTGTGTCCCGAGCAGCCAGATCTAGCCCCAGTCGGGCCGTGTGTTTCATCCCTGATTTTGGATCCTCGACCTGGGCCCGACCAGGGCCACAGTAAAATTTCTGCATGGGTTGCTTTTCCCATCAAATCTTTTTCACTTTAGTCTGTTAGAAATATTAGTAAATTTCTTGTACATTTGTATATGGGTCATTCCATATCAGATTTACAACTGCATTTTTAATGTCGAGGAAAATGTTTTCTAACATTCTCTAGAGAATAATAATCGACATGTATTTTTTTTTTCGCAAAAATTTTTTTTAAAAGAAATGATTTTTTTTAATTTTGAATTTTTGAAAAAACGAACAGTTTTCAATCACTGATTATTCAAAAACTATTCGACGTCGAAAAAAATTTGTAATAATAAAAAGTTTTTAATCGTATTGACTTTGCAATTATTTATAAAACCGAAGATAGAAAAACCCAAAAATTTTACACAACCTTCCTTACACAATAATAAACATTTTTAGTCCGAAAAATCGATAAACTATAAAGTCTGACTTTGAAAAAATCGTATTTGTTTATAAAATTTGCAGCCTAAACAACAAGAACAATTTTTTGTTCATATTTTTATGAAAAGTTCATACGATTAAATACTTTTTATTATTAGTAATTTGTTATTGACGTCGAATAGTTTTTGAATAATCAGTGATTGAAAATTGTTCGTTTTTTCAAAATTCAAAATTTCAAAAAATCATATCTTGTAAAATAAAATTTTTTCGAAATAAAACAATACGTGTCAATTATTTTTCTGTACAGAATGCTAGGAAAAAAATTTCGTCGATATTAAAGTTTTAGTTGTAAATCTGATGTGGAATGGCCCATATACAAAATTTAATTGAAGATATATGTTGATAGTTAATTGCCTTTAGGGTCCAAGGTTAATAAAAACTCAAAGTTTTACATAATCAAACGTTTCGGCTCTGATCGGAGCCCTCATCAGTGATTTTTTGTGGTATACAGTAATTTTTGCAAAAAAGCTAGGTTTCAAAACCTGGAAAATTGCGTAGCGTCATGTTGAAGATTGTATAAATTGTAAATTTTGGAAAAAATTAAGTTGGATGCTGTAAGTGTACATGGAGTGTGTCCAAATTTACATATAATTTTACACATAAAATCACATTTAACAGATACAATGTTAGAAATTTCTGTATTAAACTTCCATTACATGTAATGGACGTTTTTTTCAGTAACGTATGTAAAATTTGAAATACTTTCATCTTAAAAAATACAAACTTATATATGAACTCTCTAAATCTGAATCAGTCAAAATCTACTGATTATCAGTGAAATTTAACTGATTCAAATAGCTAAAAAGAGGTTACTGTAAATCAGTCAAATGCCACTGATTACTTCAGTGGAAATCAACTGATTTAACAGTGAAACATACTTTTTTCACTGATTCAATCAGTGAAAATTAACCGATTTGTCAGTGGAAAATATTTTTGCACTGATGAATCAGTGAAAAGGTATATTACTGATTTAATCAGTGAAAATTCGACTGATTCAGATTTAGAGAGAATTTTAATACACATGTGTATATATTTTAATAATATTTTTAAATTTTAATATATTTTGATTGAAAAGTTATTAAATTTAATATGAAAGTATATTGATTTTTCATAATATACAAATCTATTAATTTTAATTCATCACTTGTATATTAAACTCTATTAAAATTAATAAAAATTTTAACAGTCTACTTCAGTAGAATTCTGCATTTTTTTGTAAGCATGATAAGTTTGTTGAATAATATTACAGAAATGCCTGTTTACAAAAGATTTCCCGAAATTTTCCGAGACACGTAACTGAAGCTCTATACAGTTATAATTTCGTAAAATTGAGATAAGTTTGAGAAAATTCAGTTAGAAATTACTAAATATTGTGATACTTGTATCTGAAATTCTAAAACTTGAACAGAAAAAATGTTACGTTACGGGTAATTAAAGCTTTGTATAGTTACATGTAACTGAAAATTCTGTTAAAGTTTTGTAATTTTGAGATAAATTTAGGAAAATTCAGTACAGTTTCGTAATTTTAAGAAAAGTTTTGGAAATTTGAGTAATTCTTTAGAAAATTTACGATACAATTTTTTACATATTATAAGTTTAAATTAATTATCATACTTTTTCTAATAGCTTTTACTAACTATTAAGTAGAAAAAGTTTTTAAATTCGACCTCAAGTTGATGTCTTTATACGACGAAACAGATTATAAACTTGAATATCCTGGTTAAATGAATATGGGACAGCCATCTGGATTATAAATAGTATACTTTAGATTATAGGCAGTATAATCTTGATTATAGATTATATATTTCAGATTAATGTCACATAACCTATATTATACTGTTTAGAATCCACATGGCTATTCCATAGTTATTTGACTTGAATAATTAATTTTACGATCCATCTTTCTCAGTGTTTATTGAAATTAGATATAACCGCTATGTTGCGAGATTTTCAGCGAGAGATTTTTGCACTAAAATATATGCTCCATGCACTCTCTCTTGGCCAATTACTTCCGGTCATAATTTTACCATTTTTCAGAACTTCAGCTAATGTACACACGGAGAAAATAAGATAATCATCGATATGTAGATATTAGAGTCGAATGTATTTGGGATATTGTACACTGAACTACACTGAAAAAAATTCAGTTAATTAATTTTCAAGACAAACGAAACGTTCAGTTACGGTAACTAGAACGGCTTTATATAGTGAATATAATACAAATTTTCATATGCCCTAAACATTTTTAGTAATTACAGTAATTGTGGATCAGCAATTTATGATATAAGTCATACGATTAGTTCCCGTGTGGAAATCGAACTCGGGAACTGATCGGGATCCGGACGGATAGCCCTAGTTGTAACCGGGAACCGGTCGGGCTATCCGACCAGGAAACCGCCAGAAACGTCACGCCGGTTTGGTTGTTCCCGACATGAAGGCTGGTCGGAAACCGGCCAGACTATCCGACCAGGAACCCGCCAGAAACGTATCGCTGGTTTGGTTATGTTCCCGACATGAAAGCTGGTCGGGAACCGGTCGGGCTACCCGGCCCTTTTCTGGCTGTTTTTTAGGGGGGTTCTTAGTGGCATTAAAATTTGTTTGGAAATTATTATAGGATGAATAATAAGTAGTAATTATTACAAATTATTTTAGAATAAACTCATTAATATACTTTTTAATCGCAGTAATAATTTTAAATTACAATTCACTGTCAGTTTCACTTTCTTCTTGACGATGTGGCCTTTTAATGCGATTAGTTGAAAGTACTCTTCCGACAATTCACTTTCTTCGTTCACTCTGCCAATCTTTGGCATTGCCTAGGACAATGCTCAGAGCGCTGTCAAAACATTTCAAAACTCACTCAATCCGCTTCGAATATGCTTCGGACACTGAACACTGTTACCCACTTCGTACACAATCCACAGGGGCACACGCGTAACCCACAAGCCTCTCTTCAAGAAGAGAAAAGTAACCGCACGTTTCACTGACCTGTCGAGGATCCCTCTCGTTGCCAAGGGTGAAACCGTGAAACGAACACATAAGAAAACAAACGACAAAGACCGCGCTTTCGCTAAATGGTTCAAAGTACCCGAACACATGCCCTTAAGAAAAACTACTGCGTAACATCTTTGAAAATTTTAAAAAATTTTTAAACATCATATAGGTTCACCCTGGCGAAAGTTCTGGATTGAAATTCATTCCGAATCAATCCGCACTATTCCGACCCATTCCGGAATCTGATTCCGAACTAAACCAAGTTATTCCGAATGACTCCAAAGCAAATTTTCAATTCGAATCAACCCTAAGTCAATTCAAAATCAATCCGAATAAATCCGGTCAATTTATATAAATATATTATATTCTTATTATACTATATATATTATTATATCGAAAGACCTGGGCTCGAATCCCAGCGCAGTCGAAAGCGTCATTTTTTCCACAGAAAGATTTTCAAATTCTTTAAAATATTATATTTATATATTATCAAATCTATTTTCATTTCATTTATAAATGCATTTCATTTATCAATATTATAAATCAATCAATCCGGATCCATCGGATTGAAAGTTTGGACTGATTCGGATTGGTCGGATTTATTCCGATTAAGAGGTCGGATTTATTTTAAATGGGCCTCTGATTAATACGGATTGAAACTGGCTTCGAATTTATTCGGAATAACTCGGATTGGTTCAGAAACATATTTCTGAATGGGTCGCATTGGTTTGTAATAAATTCCCAATCCGAGACTTTCGCCAAGGTACTTGACTATTGCCCGACTAGTTCCCGGTCAGTTTCTGACAATGAACTTCATCCGGGGTTGATTCTGACAGTTCCCGACTTGACCCAATCTGGTCATGAGTCAACCCGGCCGGTTCTCAACCAGTTCCCGACCATGCAATACAGCCCGAGTTTGCCCGGCAGGGATCCGGCCAGAAACCTTGTTGTAATGGGGCTAACCGGGGCAATTTCCACACGGGTTACTACAACTAAAAACTTTTTATAAATAAAATGATGTAATTATTGTTGGAGTAAATAAATATTTTAAAAAATATAGAGATAAGTAATAAAAAATTGATTTTTTTTGTTCATTCAAATATTTTGAAGTTTGTTTTTAACTTCAGGGATATTATTAATGTATATATAATAAATTCGATTCATATTATTAAAAATAGCTTTTGATTATCGACTAAGAAATAATATAAATATTCTTTCAAATAATATTCAAAAGTAAATCCTCGTTTAATTAATCTTTGCATTCACGGAAAAAAATATAGAACTGACAAACTTTTTTTTGCTGTCTCAACAAAATATTATTTCTCCTTACAAAAAGTTTTGTTAAGCAAAAAACAATAACAAACTGTTTTGTTGGGGCAGCAAAAAAAGTTTGTGAGTTCTGTATCAACAATCCGGTTGGCTAATACAACCATTTTTTTCTCCGTGTTCTATTATTTTTATTCGATACCTTATAGTTATTTTACATTGAAAGAAATAATTTGACGGTACAGACATAATATTCTGGTTCCATAAACTGTTGATATTATATTATTACTTCAATAATTCAATTTAGGATAAGATTGCAGTTCAGCTGAAAAGTTCGTTTGTCGTGCAAAATAACTGATATAATCTATTAACGTAACTGAACACGAGTCCAGAAAAAGTTTTATTTAAATTTAGGAACCGTTTTTTAACATAATTTCTTCAATTCAAAATAAAAACACTTTTAGAACAAATATAAATTTATTTTACTTTAATAAATCACGTTTTTAGCCTTTTCTAAAAAAAAGAAATTATTATTTGACCATTAAATATTTGATTTTCATAAATATTTATTTGATTCAAATATAATACCAGCGAAAACTTGAGAAACAATTTATTAAATTTTATTATCTTTGAACAAAGAAATTTTTTTTTGTAATTAAAGGATATATTTCTGTAAACCACATTACGTATGTCCTATGCGATGGCGTATACATTCATTTCCTTAATTCAAAGAAAAAAAGAAAATCAAGAAACTTATTTAAGTCAAAGAGACTTTTCTTTGACCGTATAACAATGCACAAATTTGATTTAAAGACACTCTCTAAATCTAAATCAGTCAAATTTTCACTGATTGAATCAATGAATTTCCTTTTCACTGATTCATCAGTGAATTTTCACTGATTCATCAGTGAATTTTCACTGAAATAATCAGTGAAATTGGACTGATTTACAGGAACCTCTTTTTAGCTATTTAAATCAGTCAAATTTCACTGATAATCAGTAGATCTTGACTCATTCAAATTTAGAGAGCATTTTTTTTAATCAAAGAAACTTTTCTCTGTGTGTAACTAATATATTGATGTATGTAACCACACGGAGAAAAATGGATATTCAGGATCAATATATAGATATTAAACTATGTGACAAGCATCTCATATATTCAATCGAAATATCTAAATATTCAGCTGTAATATCAGAGATATTCATATTAACCTATTTCAATATTTCAGATAGTGAAGCTGAATATTCAGATATTACAGTTCAATATCTAGATATTGAAACTGAATATATAAGATTTGTTAACCATTTGTTTTACAATATTTTTGTGCTGATTAAAATAGTAAATTAAATAATCATTTCCGAAACTTATTTTTATACATTTTTAATATAGCTATATTAATTGATTGAATCCATGAAATTGTCATGTTTATATAGTATTTTTGTATTGGTATTGGGTCAGCTCCTTCCCATTAGAAATCAATGATTAAGGAAACATATTATCGATATAAAAAAAGACAGGAAACATATTAAAGAGATAAAAAGGCAAACGTTTCGGCCACAAATGGGGGCCCTCTTTAGTGCCAAATAATTTCATGGACTTAAGAAGCTGTAAACGTGCAAAAATTATAATAATATATGTATAAATAATATATAATAATAGTTTGTGGCCAAAACGTTTGCCTTTTTACCTCTTTAATATGTTTCCTGCCTTTTTTTATATCTATATGTTTCCTTAGTCATTGATTTTTAATGGAAAGGAGCTGACCCAATGCCAATACAAAAATACTTTAACGATTTTAATTTTGGGCCAAGATAAAGACTAAAGACATGAATACAAACATGTCACGAAATTAATTCGTATTCACACATGCCATGTTTCAATTCTTTGTGACTATCTTTTCAATGAAATGGGATGCTAATTGAATTTTTCTAGTGGATTATACACTGAGAAAAAAATTTATCCAACAAAACTTTTTTTGTTGTCACAACAAAACATTTTGTTTGAGTAACAAAATTTGATTGATATAGCAAAATGTTTTGTTGGCACAACAAAAGAATTTTGTTAGCTAAATACTAACAAAATATTTTTGTTGATTTGACAAAACTGTTTTCTCAGTGTAATCTATTTACCCTTTAACGTAAATTTTGTAAAATTAACGAAAAACAGTGAATGAACTCCAGGATTCGTAAATCGAGAGCTGGAGGTCCTTGCCCCAGGACACGCGCTTAGCAAACGGTCGTTGCCCAGGGTAACAACCTAAAGGCGTTTGTATATATATACGTTTGTCTATGCCAACGTTTAAGAGGGTTGCTTTCTTTCCCTTATGGTTTCTTTTATTTTCTTATTTCTCAAAGTAGCAATATCCAATACTTAGTGGTTATTCAAGATTTTTCTAAAAAACGACATATCAAGCTAGAAAGACAACGAAAATTAAAAAAATTCACCAAAAATAAAAATGGCTTGTTGTAATTAAGGTGATAAAGATAAACTGGATGAAGTTATTGAGAAATCAATTGACCGGATATGAGTAGACTGAGAGAACAGTTTATTTGAATCGAAAAAATTATCTTAAATTTAAAGAAAACACTTTTTTTAAATAAAATAAAATTTCTTAAATCAAAAAATCTTTGTTTGATTCAAACAAAATTTTTTTTCAGTGTATTCTGGTTTTTATGCAATCATATCTCATTGATTACATCTTTCTCCGTAATTAAATATTTTTCTTCCGTATCTGTAATTATTGGTCAATACTATATTTTGTTGGCATTTTTCCTTCCTTATATATGTATGACAAAAATGAAATTCAGAAACTTTTATTCTCTTTTTTCTACTTTATGTTTGTAACCTTTTTATACTTGTTTTTCTAGTTGCAACGGCATGTTTACACATTTATTTTCATTAGAACTTGTAGTCTCACTGCCTCTTACTGACACTTGACCTGTTTTGAATGTACAAAAAAGCGCGAACAGATTTTTCTTCAGCTCTATTTTAAAATCTTAGTTGAAGAAGAAGAATTTATTTGGGTTTGATTGAATGTTACTTTAGTTAAGGCCATGGATCAATTGGACCAAAAAACTAAATTTGAACCCGTATGACTACAAACTCAAATTCAAGAATTTGAAACTGTTCAAACCCTCAAAATATAAAAAAACGACCAAATTTGAACAAAAAAAATGTCTTAAAATAAACGATTATGAGAAACCAACAAAAAAGGAAGAAAGAAAAAAGAAGGAAACCTTCCAAAACCCCTTGCTTCTTTTTCTTTCTTTCGTCCTTTTTTGTCTTTATTACCCACAGTTATCCACAGTGGGTTTCCAAATTATTATACTTACTTTGTTTTTGTCACTTTTTGAGAAAGATATTGTAAAAAATGTCAAAATTTTAAACTTTTCTAAAATTATGAATAACTTTTAAAATAATTAATGTTTTTCGATATTCTTCGACTAATTTTAAAGGTAAATTTACATAGAAAGAAAAAACTGTGCCAAAAATTATACGAATTTTTCCCTAGATTCGGAAAAAGTTTAAACTGAGAACAAAAAATGCGTAAAAATTCAAACATGCAAATTTATTAATGAAAAATAGTACAAATAATGATATTCAATTTTTTAAGGAAATTAAATTCATTCTTGCGGGTTATCACTTTTATGTATTTTCAAAATACTTTTTTTGAGTATTATAATTTTTTTATTTTTCATGCCTTTTTTGTTTTAAGTTTAGACCGTTTCAGAATCTAGGGTAAAATTAGTCGAAGAATATCGAAAAAACATCAATTATTTAAAAAGTTATTCATAATTAAAGAAAAGTTTGAAATTTTGACATTTTTTACAATATCTTTCACGAAATTTGACAAAAACAGTTCATCTTGAGGTCGTCTCATGCATAATTTTAAAGTCCTTCATGTTATTTTTAGGGAAAAGTTTTAATATGTGTACACTGAGAAAACAGTTTCTTTGAATCAAAGAAACATTTTTTTAATATACGGTCAAAGAAAAAATTTCTTTGAATTAAAGAAAGTTTTGTTAATTCAAAAAAAATTTTTTTGATCCAAAGAAATAGATTTGTTTACATTAAAGAAAATTTATTTGAATCAACAAAACCTACTTCAATTCAAACAAATGTTTTCTTTGATCGTATTTCAAAGAAACTGTTTTCTGGCTATATTGTCGATAATAGTGGATATAATAATTTGGCAACCCACTGTTGCAAATTAAAACACTAATATTCCTGACCTGTCACCTTCCATTCCATCACGAGTGGAACAGAACAAGTGTTCGAACAGTTTCGAATTCTTGAAGTTTTGAATTGGACCTCGCGACTAAATTACACCCAGAAAAAAGTTTCTGTGATTTAAATTAATTTCTTAATTGTTTTTTTTCTTCGAATTAAAGAAATAAATGTCTGCGCAATCGCATAGTATTTTTTTAAATTGGCAGAAATTTCAAATTCAACTAATTAATTTAAATAGATAATGTTAAAAAAATAATTTCATTCATTTCAAAAGGCTTAAAACGTAAATTCTTAAAATTAAATAAATTTATATTTGTTCGAAAGATGTTTTTACTTCGAATTTAATAGATGAAGTCGACCTGGGTCGACCTGAAGTTGACCTGGGCTCAAGTCCCAGCGCAGTCGAAAACGTCTTTTTTTCAACAAAAAGATTTTCAAATTTTTTAAATTTGAAATTAAAAAACAATTTCTTAAATTTAAATAAAAATTTTTTCTGAGTGTATACATTAATTCGTTCATGTAATATAACTTTTTTAAATTTACAAAACGTCTTTCTCAAAATTTGGAAAACGTAAAAAAAAATATCAAAGCACTTCTGACAACTTCTTTTTAGTAAAAATTTGGAAAAAATTGTATGATTTACCGACAATTACAGTTAACTGTAAAAATTTTTGCAAGATTTTCACTCAAACGATGTTGACAGACGTTCTTTATTGTCTTCTCTCTTGTATTTTCCAAATTTTCAGGAAGATATTTTATAAAGCAAAGAACTTACATGTTCTTACATGAACTTTTACTGGAATTTCTTTGTTTACATGTTTTTCGAATTTTCATATTTAAAGTCATAGTTTGTGATTTACTCACGTGTTTTAAAAAATATTAAAATTTTTTTGGGTTTGGCTTGGCAGTCATCCAATCTGCACTTCACATAATCTTATGTGTATTTCACCATCTCAAATGATGGCGTAAGAACCTTTCCAGAGCTTGAAAACGAAAACCGGTTCTCGACCCTGGTCTTCCAACAAAACCTCGAACTGGTCAAAATGTCCAGCTTCTTTCAAAAGTCGTCAATCTTAGTTGGAAAAATCGACAATATGGTTTTTTGCTCAAAATAATAATAACTAGACAAAGTAGGATTCATAAAATGAATTAAATTATATTAAGAAGGCCTTTAACAAATTATTGTATATGTATGGTGCATTTATTTTATGGTTGCTAGGTTCTTAGAATCGTTGCTCGAACTTTGAAATCTTTTCATGAAAAAGCTTTTCAACAGCACCTGAATACATAGATACATTTCGAAGAACAGGAATTCCTTCTACGAGAAGCACATATAGTGTTATAAATTTGGTTAAGGCCATATGTCCAGGAAGTTAGCACCGCCATTTTGTTTTTTCAAAAAAACAAAAGTTGTGCTGAATTGTGCTGCAAACGATTTTTGAAAAAAATGAAAATTAGGGCTAAAATTTTGAAAAAACGATTTTTTTACCAGCAACGCCATTTTGTTTTTTTGAAAAAACAAAAGTTGTGCTGAGTTGTGCTAGGATTGTGCTAGATTGTGCCGCAAACGATTTAAAAAAAAAATGAAAATTGGGGCCATAATTTTGAAAAAAAAAAATTTATTACAAGCACCGCCATTTTGTTTTTTCGAAAAAAGAAAAGTTGTGCTGAGTTGTGTTAGGCGAGCACAATAAATCTCTTCCTCATCAGTTATCTCTCAGACGCATCCTTTTCAAAATAAATACATATTTGTCAATTTAAAAATTTGTTTAAACATACAATTTTCAAAAATGCGAATTTCGATAAAAGAAAAGTTGTGCTGAGTTGTGCTAGGTGAGCACAATAAATCTCTTTCTCATCAATTATCTCTCAGACGCATCCTTTTCAAAATAAATTCATATTTGTCAATTTCAAAATTTGTTCAAACATATAATTTTCAAAAATGCGAATTTCGAAAAAAGCACAACTTTTCTTTTTTCGAAATTCGCATTTTTGAAAATTGTATGTTTAAACAAATTTTGAAATTGACAAATATGTATTTATTTTGAAAAGGATGCGTCTGAGAGATAATTAATGAGGAAGAGATTTATTGTGCTCGCCTAGCACAATTCAGCACAACTTTTATTTTTTCGAAAAAACAAAATGGCGGTGCTTGTAATAAATTTTTTTTTTTCAAAATTATGGCCCCAATTTTCATTTTTTTTAAAATCGTTTGCGGCACAATCTAGCACAAGCCTAGCACAACTCAGCACAACTTTTGTTTTTTCAAAAAAACAAAATGGCGGTGCTGGTAAAAAAATCGTTTTTTCAAAATTTTAGCCTTAATTTTCATTTTTTTCAAAAATCGTTTGCAGCACAATTCAGCACAACTTTTGTTTTTTTTTGAAAAAACAAAATGGCGGAGCTAACTTCCTGGACATTAAGGCCATTGATCAACCAAACCATATGATCGATATGGTGATTATTTTGTCTGTAAACTTTTGTTCATGCAAAATAAGATATCAAGTCAAAAATTTATGAGATCAAAGAATAGGCACTAAGGAAGGTCTGTCAATTTTCATATTTTTTAATTAAAAAGATAAAATTTCGTTGAAATATATTTTTTTATAATTATAAAAATTCAAGAGTTGACAGACTTTTCCTAGTAGCTTTTCTTTGATCGCACAAATTTTCGACTTGATATCCTATTTTGCATTGACAAAAGTTAAAGTAAACAATTTCGCATATTGACCTTTCCTTCATATATCGTATATTTTGGTCAAAAAATGAAATTTTATATTTTCAAAAGTGTTTTTATTAATCAATACAAAAAATATACCTTTTATCAAAAAATGTGTGAATCCAAATTTGTAGAACTTATTCAAGCAAACAATTTCGCATATTGACCTTTCCTTCATATATCGTATATTTTGGTCAAAAAATGAAATTTTATATTTTCAAAAGTGTTTTTATTAATCAATACAAAAAATATACCTTTTATCAAAAAATGTGTGAATCCAAATTTGTAGAACTTATTCAAGCAAAAAATTTCGCATATTGACCGTTCCTTCATATATCGTATATTTTGGTCAAAAAATGAAATTCTAGATTTTCAAAATTGTTTTTATTAATCAGTACCAAAAATATATATCTTATCAAAAAATATGTGACGTCAGATTTGTTGATCTTTTTCTAGTAAACAATTTTGTATGATAACGTTTTTTCGTATCTTGTATAGTTTGACTGAAAAATGGATTTTTGTTATTGATTTTTTTATAGTTTTAAAATACTCAGAAGCTAAGTATTAAAATATTAAATATTTCCAAAAAGTGACTAATTTATACATTAATTCGTTCAAGTAAGATAACTTTCTTAAGGCCATGGATTAAGCAGATCACGTGACCAAATTCCTGTAGCAGTTCGTGTAAAATAAATTTTTTCATTTTACAAAATGTCTTCCTGGAAATTCGGAAAATACAACAGACAACGATAAAAAACGATAAAGATTCTGCAAAAAATTTTACAGTTAACTGTAATTGTCGATAATCGAATGTTTTTCAAAATTTTTACCAAAAATATGTTAACAAACGTGTTTTATTGTCTTTTGTTAAATCTCCAAAAAATTTTAAAAGATAGTTTGTGAATTAAAAAAGATATCTTACATGAACGAATAAATGTATAATTTAGTCACGTTGTCCGATTGATTCATGGCCTTAAAGACTAACAAAGTCTGACTTTTTTTCCATTTTACTGAACTATTCGTTAATATTTCACAAATAAATTTTTTCCGTTTATTATTTGTTTAATTTGAATCTATATTATATTTAAATGAAGTAAACCTGTTGCAAAAAATTTAACTTATTTTCATTTTCACTCTCTGAATCTAATTTAGTCAATATCGAATGATTAAGAGTAAAATTTACATTTCAGCATGATGATATTGCTAAAGTGTTCAGTGCACTTTCCCGTCCAGTATGGGAATTTCTCATAGCTCTAATGGCAAAACAGATTATATTAAAGGTAAAACTCGTTTAACACTCAACAAATTTGATTTTGATAAAGTAATCTTTACTTGGCGTATTTTTTCCCATACTTTTGGCAAAATTTACTGTAAATATACTTTGTTTTGGCATTCCTGTCGAGTATGGTAATTTCTCCTCCGATTTTAAGCATTTTTTCGCCTAAATTTCTCTCCGTGCATTTTTTAATTTGAATTAAATAAACAATTTTCTCCGTGTAGAAAGAAGTTTCGACGTTGATTGGTTTTAGCAATGTAGGTAATAGTGTTTTTCTTCGTTATATATATATTCGGAAAAGAGATGAAGTGACGCTGGGGGTGTGATGCGTCGTGACGACGGCGCCGTGACGATCCGTTGGTTGTTTCTCCACCAAGATTCTCAGTCGACGCGGCGCGGTCTGCCTGCTTGCTTGGCCATTCCAAACTTTCAAATACTATTTTTTGTCTTACTAAAAATATTTTCTATGAAAAATACGGATCTGAAATATTTTAAATAATCAGTGAAAAAGTAATCGTTTTAATCGTCTGCAGTTTAATGAATTTGTTAATTTTCTTTGTAAACGCACTGAAAATACACCCAGAAAACAGTTTCTTTGATATGCGGCTAAAGAAAAAATTTCTTTGAATTGAAGAAAGTTTTGTTGATTCTAAAAATTTTCTTTAATGTATACAAATCTATTTCTTTGGATCAAAGAAATTTTTTTTAAATTAACAAAACTTTCTTTAATTCAAAGAAATTTTTTCTTTGACCGTATATTAAAGAAATGTTTCTTTTATTCAAAGAAACTGTTTTCTCAGTGTAACTACTTTTTTTCTACAAGTTTGTGTTAATTGCCATAATTATTTTGATTCTTGATATAACTACTTAAATTGTTTGTTTAAGAAACAAAATAGTTTTTTTTTATAATTAAATGGTGAAGGAATCTGACAGAAACTTGTAGGAAAAAAAGTAGTTAGCAGAACCACTAATTTTATTCAGTGCGATATATTCTTTAATTTAATGAAAATAATTTTTAATAGAGAATTCATCATCTATCTATTATGGAATTTTGAATTTCATCAAGTATAACGTATTGCTAAAGAAATGATTATACTGAGAAAACAGTTTATTTGAATCAAACAAAATATATCATTAAATAAATGAATTACGTCCGTTGGTCTAATTAATAAACGAATTTGCATATTTATAGGTCGAACTAAATTATTATATACATCTAACAAACGAAACAGAAAAATTTGGAGAATATATTTCATCAATTTAATATAAATTTTTTTGTGTTTTTATAGGTCAATTGAGCATGGAGTTTTAGAAAAAAAATTTTAATAAATTTATTGTTATTAATGTTTAAAAGTATATAATGTTATGATTACATTTATTTCGTTTAATTTAAATTATTTTAATATTTTAGTATTTAAATAATTTAATAAAAATAATATTTTAAAGAATTTGAAAATCTTTCTGTGGAAAAAATGACGCTTTCGACTGCGCTGGGATTCGAGCCCAGGTCTTTCGATTGCCGGTCGACTGCTCTGACCACTGAGCTACACAGGCGTCCGACATCTCCTTCTCCACAGGAAGATCTCCTTATATCGCCTAGTGGCTCAGCCTTGCGGCTGTAAATGATTTCAAATTAATTAGTTGAGTTTGAAATTTTTGTCACTGCCTACATTATCGGAGGATCACTAGTCGCGTATCAGATAGGATACGTTGTCGACAGGTGTCCTCGTAGACAATTTCAAACTCTTATATCGCAAATAATGCAAATAAATTCAATATTTTAAAGAATTTGTTTGGATCAAACAAGTCGTTTTTTTAAATTTTAAATAATTTGTTCAGATTGAAAAAACTTGTTTAAATAAAAAAACATTATCTGGTTTGAAAACATTTTTTCTTTGGCTTTATATAAGAAATACGAGTATGTTTGATTAAAAAAAACTGTTCTCTCAGTGTTAAAAATTATGTTGTTAAGCAAATTAAAATAATACATCGTGCAACGATTTAATGCGAGTCTAACTTTAAATTAGTTTGCAGTACTGGCACAGTACTGGCATAGTTTTGGAATTAGCACGGCCTACCACCGGCGCGGCTCCGGAAGGTAACTTGGCTGGAAGTTGTCCATCGGTACTGGCGCGATACTGGACATTGGTACCATGCCAGCATTGAAATCTGTACCGGTTCAGTACTGGCATTAATCTGAAGTCGGTTGTTAGCCGTCACTTGGTCTCAGGATTGGGGTTGTACTATGCCAGTACCGCGCCAGCCCTCGGCCCGGTACCAACTCTCCAGTACAGGCACTGAAAGAAATGCTTGGGATTTATCAGCCATATGAATATAGCCGAATGTTTTTAAGTAATTTAACAAAATATATTTGACAGTTAACCAAAAATATTGCTGCAATAGTAATTCATATGGTTGGAGTACACATGCAGGCTGAACTGATACAAGCAAACCTTGGTTTTCGGTAAATCTCCAATATAATATAGGTCAGGGAACCACAATTACAAGTATGTCTGTATCGTTGAATTTTTTTTCCAGTGGGCATTGCTCCTTGTTTACAACTGATGCGGTACTATGCCTTTCGTAAATACTGGAATGAATCCGATTTTTCCACCTGGGGCGTTGCCTCTATTTTTGGCTTATTAAGTAAAATTAATGTGTATGGAATAAATTGGAATGAATTTTGATGAATTTGACCGGAAGCATTGCATTGAGTACTGTCTCACGCGATAATAAGGTACGAGGCAATGATGATGGCAACATACAACTTGTTGACGTGCGTCGCGTGACTACGTTCTTTAAACGCGACTCGCTTTTTAGAGATATCTCCAACTGAGTTTCAGATTTCTGAGCTCGTTTATGATATACACTCGTACCAGAAAAATCTAGTTGCATGAAAAATTATTCTGTTTCCTACCAGACGTTTTAAGATAATTTATTTTGTTTACGACCTCATGGATAAGGTTTTACTTGGGTCATAAATTCTGTAAGTATAGTTAGTTTGAGGAAAATAGTCCAAAAAAATGCCCGAAAATTCGATTTTTCGTTTTTCGATGACTAGAAAGAAAAGTTTTTTCGAAAACTGAACTCGTGGCACACATTTTTTTCTCACGAAAATCATGCTCAGATTGATAAATATGTTTTTGAAGTTCCGTTTACTTGACTTAAAAAATAAAAAGAATTTTTTCTAAAAACAAACGGCACAAATGTTAGAACATTAATAAATGAAGCATACTTATATATTTATATATATACTTATTATATATACACATACTTGCCGGTTTTATATTTTTTTCTAGTTGACCGATTTTATCAAAATTTATGTCTGACATGATACAAGGTATGAGGAGTAATGTACTAAAAGGCGGAGGGTCTCTAAGGCCGGTTTTTGGCCCAAAAAATTCGAAGAAATTCCTACAGTATCTACTAACAATAAGAAGTCAATTCGACCCTGAATGGACCACCGTCATCCCCTGTATTCACCCCGAGCATCCCTTAAAAAAATGAAAACTTCACCGCTTCTATGCAGTATTTTTGGGAAAAAAACCAATAAAAAAATTCAGAAAAATACATATTTAAGTTTTTGTGGTCGCTGATTTCGAATCTGAGGTCCGTTGACCTCCATCATATCAGATTCAAGCTCATTTGAAGGTCAATCTGCAAAAAACCCAATAAAAAAAAATACAGAAAAATCCAGAAAAATACATATATAGGTTTTTGGGATCGCCGATTTCGAATCCAAGGTCCGTTGACCTCCATCTTATCAGAGTCAAGGTCATTTTAAGGTCAGAATGTAAAAAATCCGATTAAAAAATCCAGAAAAATACATACATAGGTTTTTGCGGTCGCTGATTTTGAAACCGAGGTCCTTTGACCTCCATCATATTAGAACAAGGTCATTTGAAGGACAAACTGCAAAAAATCGGATAAAAAAATCCAGAAAAATACATACATAGGTTTTTGGGGTCGCTGATTTTGAATACGAGGTCCTTTGACCTCCATCATATTAGACTCAAGGTCATTTGAAGGTCAAACTGCAAGAAAACGGATAAAAAAATCGAGAAAAATACATACATAGGTTTTTGGGGTCGCTGATTTTGAATACAAGGTCCGTTGACCTCTATAATATCAGATTCAAGGTCATTTGAAGGTCAAACTGCAAAAAATCCGATAAAAAAATCCAGAAAAATACATACATAGGTTTTTGGGGTCGCTGATTTCGAATTCGAGGTCCGTTGCCCACCGTCACTACGTGGAGGTGCCCTGGTTGCAACCACACGTTACAAGCACGGTTAAAAGTTGCCAGATTATGAATGATGAAAATTCATTAGGGAGCATTTTTTTCAGCTCTACCGTGGTAGAAATTCTTTTGAATTGGCTTTAAGTTGACCTTAACTTGACATTGAACTGTTAAATAAACCCCTTCGGGTTTAGCGTTGTCAAAAACTTATATATATATATATATGTATTTTTTTTTTTTCATCCGGTTTTTTACATTCTGACCTTAAAATGACCTTGAATCTGATAAGATGGAGGTCAACGGTCCTTGGATTCGAAATCAGTGACCCCAAAAACCTATGTATGTATTTTTTTGGATTTTTTTATCGGATTTTTTTCAGATTGACCTTAAAATGACCTTGAATCTGATATGGTGGAGCTCAACGGACCTCAGATTCGAACTAGCGACCCCAAAAACCTATATATGTATTTTTCTGGATTTTTTTTATTGGGTTTTTTCCCAAAAACACTGCATAGAAGCGGTGAAGTTTTCATTTTTTTAAGGGGTGCTCGGGGTGAATAGGGGGGTTGAGGGTGGTCCGTTTAGGGTGGAATTGATTTCTTATTGTTAGTAGATACTTTAGGAATTTTTTCGAATTTTTTGGGCCAAATCTAAATTGGGCTAAAAACCTGCCTTAGAGATCCTCCCACTTTCAAACCATTCCGTGCAGAATTGTAGAAGATATGGGAACTAGAAGGGAAAAAAGGCGTGCGCGGGGCGCTGAAAACGGACTGCAACTCTTAATCAGATTAAAGAGTGTGAATGTGGAAGAAAAAATCTAAGGAATTATTGATCGAGAATTAAATGCAACTGTTCTTAAGGGCATGTGATACTTGAGAAAAGTAGCAAGTTCATGTGAACAATTTTGTCCAGTTTCTACATGTTTGTGTTCAAAATACGTAAAATTTTGTTTTTAAAATTTAGAAAATGGTATAGAAGATAAAAACGGACGTAGATAGACTACTTTTAGTTTTGACAATTAAAAGACATTTTCCGATATATTTTGCTAAAATTGAACTTTTTTCAATTTCGGAACCAAAAGTAGTCTATCTACGTCCGTTTTTATCTTCTCTACCATTTCCGAAATTTTGAAAAAAACATTTCATGTATATTTTAGACACAAACATAGAAATCTAAAACCAATAAAATTCGCTAATTTTCTAAGTATTACATGCCCTCAAGTGTTCAAAATGCTCGATAATTCCCCCTTTCTTTCATGAGCATTAATAGGAAACGCCCTTTTTCAAGATTTACGGTATCTATATAGGATAACTTTCTGGATACTTTTTGGTTTTATTGTTATAGCTTTCTTTGGAGAAATAGAGAAAAATAATTTTACGTGAAATCCTTCGGTGGCACATAAAGGGTTTCCCAATAAGGGTGATATGTTTTGAAATTGAAAAAAAACACTGAATATTCATTCGGAATTGATCGAAATCTTTTTTATTATATTGGATATTCTATGCCATTTATGATTTAAACAATATATCGGCCAAATGTCCCCCGAGACTTGAGCCAAAAATGCGCCTCATCAGAAAAGATGATTTTTTGATGAAAATTGGGATCATTTTCAATTGATTCCAGAGCCCAATCCGCGAACTCCCGACGCAAACGATGGTCATTAGGCTTCAGTTCTTGGGCCAGAATCATCTTATAGGGATGCAGGCCAAGATCCAATCGCAAAATACGCCAGGTAGTGATCCTGGACAGGCCCAATTCCTGAGATCGGCGTGGCACGGACAATTCACGGTTTTCCTCGATACTGGCCTGTACGGCGGCTATATTCTGTGTAGAACGTGCGGTACGCATACGATTTTTAGGCTTAGTATCCAATAGAGTAAATTCACTCTCCAACTTATCGATTATTCGACGAATTGAGAGCGCGGATGGAGCAGAATGACGAGCATATTTTGCACGATATGCTCTTTGAACACCGACAAAACTTCTCGAATTTTGATTAAATAATTGGACAATTTCCAAACGTTGTGGAAGCGTGAAACTACTCATGATTAAATGGCAAACCTTACTGATGACAACTGACAGCAGACGTCAAAAATTTCAGTTCAAATGAGCCCGATAGGGACATTCAAAATCATATCACCCCTATTGGGAAACCCTTTATATATAGTTAATAAAGTGTTACAATCATGTTAGCAACATTTTTTAAAGATAAATTTCATTCTTTCACACACTTAAGAAGTGCGGTTATAATTTTTCTTAAATTGAAAAAATCATAATATCAGGGAGAAAGAAGTATACTTTTTAATTTCTTTCTAACAGTAAATTCATAAACTAGATGAACTTCCTTGAGGTAGAGTAGGCAAACGAACTACACGGTTGTTAACGTAGGCTGCTATCGATCGCAGCGTTAATTTAAAAGGTAATTTTAGAAATATGGTCAGGTTGAGAGATGCAAATTTATTTTTAAATATTTAACAGTTGTTTAATTTTTCTCGATGAAACTCCTCGTCAGTCATTTACATATATTTTCATCGAAAAATTATGAATTGACGGTTTCCATATAACCTCACCATTCATTGTTATTTTTGACCCATTATCCGAAAATTTATAATTGTGTGGAATTGAATTAAGGAAAAATTTTACGGTGACCTGAAAAAATTAGTCAAATCAACTATTTTCTTTGTTTTTATTTATTTATAATTTTCCTTTATCGAGTTTTTTTAGTGAAAATGTGGAAAATATTATCTCGAATAAAATGAGTCATCAAAAGTTGGAATCAAATAAAAATTATAGATTTTTTAGTTTCTCATCACATATGAGAAGGTATTGGATTTGTGTAAAATTTGACATCCACTTTCATCAAGGACTGTCCACATTTCATGATCCTTTGAATAAAATTTAAAAAATGAGAAAATTTCTGGTATTTTTTAAAACTAAACTTTCGAAAAATCCAAAATTTCATTATTAATAATAATAAAACAAAACTTATTTTGATCTCGTGAATTTTTCAATCAAACTAAAATTTGGGAAGTTGCAGCATTCTAACACTTGAAAAAAATCAATAACTAAATTTCATTTTTCAGTCAAACTATGCGAGATACAAAACCCCTTGATAATGTAAAATTAATCGAAAAAATCTACAAATTTTAATTTGTTCATCGTTCTATAAGATGTATATTTTTGGTTTCAAGTTCAAAAATACTATTAAAAATAAAATATTCCTCTTTTTAACCAAATTATGCGAGATGCGAAAAAACATCGTAACGCAAAATTATTTGCTCAAATAAAGTCTACACATTTTTATCTAAGTATTTTTTCGATAAGATGTATTTTTGAAAATTCTATATTTATAAGGACATGATTCAATTGGATCACGTGACTAAATTATATATTAATTCGTTCATGTGAGATAACTTTTTAATTTACAGAACTCTTTTTTAAAAATTTGGGAAACAAAATACAATAAAGCACGTCTATTGAATTATTTTCAGTAAAAATTTTGAAAAAAATTGTAAGACTTATCGACCATTACAGTTAACTGTAAAAATGGTTAAAAACGTTGTATTTTCAAAATTTTCAGGAAAATATTTTGTAAAATAAAAAAGTTATCTTACGCGAACTTTCACAGGGATTTAGTCACGTGGTCTAGTTGCTCCATGGCCCTAATATTATGAAACTCAACTGAATTTTCATCAAATTTATGTTAAAATTACCAAACTGTAATAGAATTTTTATAAAAATTTTTAATTACATAAAAATAATTATTTCATTCAATTAATCAATTTTACATCCTCATCACATATAAAAAGATATTAGATTTGTGTAAAATTTGAAATCCACTTTTTTAGAGAATGCTCATGTTTCATGAATCCCTGAATCTGAAAAAAGGGTTTTTTTCAACATTGTTTTGCTTTAAATCACGAATCCTAGTTCCTTTTTTTAGATTTCACATTTTAATTGGTTAAATTTACTAGAAATTGGTACATTTTTGCACTAAATGGAAAGTGAACGAATTTTCACTAATTTGAAATTTAAAAAGTATTCCTCAAAGTCAAAGTAACTTAGAGAAAATTAAATACACAACTACAATATTATAAAATTGAATCGAGTATTGATTTGAATCAATAGAATTCGCTTTTCAACGATCGTGAATATGTGTGGTTAAAATTCAATAGTATTTTGATATATTGATAGTGTATATTAATAGTATATAATGCCTGTCGTCTCTGTCGATAATAGACAATTCATCACGACATATTCTCCACTGTTATTCTGAGATAGGATTCATGAAACTGGTCCATAGAAATTCTTCTGTCAACGACGGTTGCTAACCGAGAGTAAAAGCACATTGTTTGCATGGAACAGATTCATTTGGACCTGTCGTAGCTTGAAAAAACCTGATGACACTCTGTGTTCTATTTTATTTTTAGTTGAAATTAGTCTGACTAAAATTAAGTTTCGATATTTAGTATGTACTGGTGTATTAATTATTGATGTGTTTATAGTTCGTTGCCAAAAAGCTATAAAATTCTAGTCGCAGTAGTTTCACGCCTTTCCATTATTAAACATATATATTTTTAATAATACTGTGATAAAGTAGTAGTTTTCAGTAAAGTTTCAAAATTTTAGATTGTGCTGAAGTTTGTGACGTCTTGTGTGACGAATTTCTTTTTTTCGTCATATTATCTTCAAAACCATCAAAAATATGCAGAATAGTGATTTTTGACAATAACAACATTTTTTAATATGAAAAATATATTTATGCTTGATCAAAGTAAGCTATTTATGGACGAACTTGTTGAATTATTTTGCAAACTGAAAAAGAAACATATATATGGGCTTCGAGTTTTGATTGCAGTCACATAGTGCTACAATAAAAATAAAATTTAATTGAAAATTGAGTTTGCGGAGCGAAACCAAAATTAGTAAAGTTTGACCAATGCAAGTCATCCATGGACGAAATCGTTGAATTATCTCGTAAACCAAGAAATAGACACACAAACGAAATTCGGTTTTTGATTGCAGTCACATAGTGCTACAATAAAAAAAATTACAGGGTGGCCGCTGGACCGGGAAACCGGGAAAACCGGGAAATAACCGAGAATTTTCTGTGACCTGGACAAACCGTGAAATTACCGGGAATTTTTCTGTTGGCCGGGAATTTTTTTTAAATTTTTAATAGAAAACGATTTTAATTTGTTTTAAATGTATTACATAAAGTGATTTAGTTATATATTATCTTATGAATTTCGAAATTCCCGCCTTATTTGTGCAAAAAAGTGAACAAAATGTCCTAGCTGAAAATCTCCGTTCCATTTTGACTCAACTGAAAATGTCAGTTCTATTTTGATTTAACTAAAATCGGTTATGACATTTTGTTGTAACTCTTATTTGAAAGTTTCAGAGAACAAGCTATATCAAGTTTGTGAGTCATTTTACAAATATATTACTCTTATAAATTTTATATATACATATATGTATTTTTTTCAGTTTGTGAGATAACTCAACAAGTTCGTCCATAAATGACTTCCTTTGATCAAACATAAAAATATCTTTTCCATAATAAAAAAGTTGTTTTTGTCAAAAGTCGCTATTCTGCATATTTTTGAACGTTTTGAAGATCATATGACGAAAAAAAAAGACGGAAAAAATGGATAATACGGAAATCTGCATACAGAAGAGAGTGAAATTTCGCTTGGCAATGATTACTGGAATTCAGTTATTATTTCCATTCTGCGTCACACCCTCCTCAATTTATTTGGGAATCAATTGGAAAGCAAACGTAAACTTCTTTTGCAGAAATCCCACTTATCAATCCAGATTTCCTCATCTCCATTTTTCTCCGTGTACAAGCTCAAAAGTAATATAATAATAAAGTAAAATATAATTTAAAATCTAAAGACAGTCAAATAGATTTAATAGAGCACGAAAAATTAAATTTGTGTTGTAGTTTCTAAATTGATATATTTTTTATATTTTTTTTCTTTGTATATTTACTAACTTATACATATTATACACCCAAAAAAAAGTTTCTTTGATTCAAATAAAATTTCTTTAATTTAAATAAATTTCTCCATTGCTATACGGTTAAAGAAAAGTTTCTTTGATTTAAAGAAATTTCTTGATTGTTTTTTTTCTCTTTGAATTAAAGAAATAAATGTCTGCACAGTCGGATAGTAAATACGCAATGTGACTCATAGAAATATTTTCTTCGTCCAAAGATAATAATATTAAATACATTATTTCTTAAGTTTTTGACAGTATTATATTTGAATCAAAGAAATATTTTTAAAATCAAATAATTAATAATAAACAAAAATTTCTTTTATTTCTAAAGGCTTAAAACGTGATTTCTTAAAATTAAATAAATTTATATTTTTTCGAAAGATGTTTTTACTCCGAAATAAAGAAACGGAGTCAACAAACGATTTCTTAAATTTGAATAAAACTTTTTTCTTTTTTTTTTCTTTTAATCTCGTTTAGCCATAGACGGTTTTAATACGCAGCAATTAATTTGTCACTGTATATGATTCCCTGTTTTGAAAACATTTAGTTAATAGAGTCCTATTACTTTCAAAAGTGTAATAAAATTGCTTGAAAATTTCAATTTGTTCAATTTCTTTTTTTACTTTCTGTCATAACACGATCTTCAATAAATCAATCTCTTTTTTTTTAAGAATAATATCTTGAATTGGAATTTACAAATCTAGAGCAAATTTTCTTAATTTGATTCAAAATTTCAAACTTCAAACTTTCATCTAAAATGATTTTTGAGAACTGTGTAAACCAATGAAACTTTTTTAATTTAAGTAAATCTTTTTTTAAGTCTGTTCGAAGTAGAATTTGCTAAATAATGCTTAAAATATTCCGTCAGACAACAATGCGTGAAGTGAAACACCACTTTCACGTGATTAATTAGAGGGTTTGTGCTTTCAAATTATTGTGATTTTTGACTAACATTCGCCATACGTGTTATGAAAATAAAGTATGCCCGTAATATGTGACTGTTGCTATGGCACAGGAAATACCTACCCTGAGGTCGCGATATCTATATAGTATGACATTATAACGGCTGCCTCTCACTGCATGCAACACACATGCATTAATGTGCTTTAGTCGTATGTAATGGTCGTATGTTTATAGACAACAGTTATGTAAATGGATCTACACGTAACACTGGATGCACATTCATAAAACAGGTGGAATGCTTCGTCTGCGTTATGAAAATGCGCTTAGAAATTATAAGATTTTCATGCAATAACCAGGGTAGACCAGAGCAAAGTTGTCCGACGGGAAATGTTGTTTTTGGAAATAACATTACTATTTCATGACTTTTTTTATTTTATTTTCGCATAAGATAAATCAATTTTATAAAAGGAATCATATTATAAACAAACATTGTGAAAATTTACACTGTGAAAAAAAAATTTATGAAACAAACAGTTTCGATGATGAAATGGAAGATTTTGTGATCGGAATATTATGTTTGTGATATAAATCGATTTATTAACAGTATAGGAACTTGATATTTTGACAGAAGAAACATTATTTTATCACGTAATCATCAAAATTAGGATTAATTCGAGTCTAAACTATCTTAAATTTCGAGAATAACTGAGGTTTCACGCTTGGGACAAAGTTGTTAAGAAGCAATATTTGACAAATTCTTGGATCCAAAACTGAAATAAATAATATATATTTTTATGAAAAATAAAGCGGATATTCCCTACTGGTACGGTAGATATCTGCACTTGTAATCTGTATGTAGCAGAAACTTCATGAATAAAAGATTTCACTACAAATATAACTATTTTTAACGAAAAACCTATTTTTATTTCCTGTTGCATATAATTAATCTTTACTTTTATAATACATAAAATGACAAAGCATAAAATTATGAAATTTTGCAATCCTATGATGTTTCTATTTCTACAAAAATACTGCAAACAGCTTTATCCTGGTAACTGGGGAAAAATTGTCTGCATGCAACTGGCTGCGAGTAATTAAACTATCAATTAGTTGTCTGATAGAAATAATAATTGCAGATGAAAATAACTTCATAATAATTTGGGATTCGGAATAAGGAAATAACGCATCAATAACTCGTTCTATTAACTTTTTAGAGAGCAATGAATGTTAACCTGACAAGTTTGCCCCGGTCTGCCCTATACATACTTTGAATTCGTTAAAAGTAGCTATAAGTGAATGTTTCCAAAATAACTCAAAAAACAATCAGACTAACCTAACAAGAATTTTGGTTTTCGGTTGATTTAACAAAAAAAAAAACAATGTTTTAAGTATGTCTTGGCGAATATTATGGTTGCTTCAACAAGATTCTTTTTATGTTATGCAATACTGAACTCATCTTATTTATTGTAGTTAATTTTTCAAAACAAAATAGAAAATTCCTTAAAAACAGATAAAACAAACTATATAATGCATAATATAAAGTATATACTAATATTATAACATCACATATTTGAAAACATGTCTGCTATTATATTGACCCAAAAATCACAAAATTTTTATTCATTTCATGTTTCTTGCAAATTTAATCTGAAATTAATTGTCCGTAAAGCTGATATACAGAATTTTTCATTCAAAAATACAGGCTTTCGTCCACTCGTAAGAATCCCCATAACCGTCTCGAATTTCTTAACTATTTAGGTGTACAACTTTGCTTCCGCTGTTTTTCATTAGACGGTTGCAGCGGTAAGTGCTGGTCGAAATAGGCAGATCAAAAATGCCACAGTAAGCTTGGACATCTGTCAACAAACGACAGCACCACATTAGTGAATTTGTGTTTGCATCATGAATTTATTCTCGATCGAAGATGTCAGTTTTCAAGCAAAACTCTCGTCATTTGCGGGGAGTTTTGATTTTCTGCTTTCATTTGAAGAAAACTGCGGCTGAGGCTCATCAAATGCTTTCAACTACTTACAGTGAGGCTGCTCTTAGTGAAATAACGTGTAGTGATGCCGTGGACCTGCATGGCGTTGGAAAAGAGAACATTTTCGGAGATTCCGAATTAGAGACATTACTTGCTGGAGACTCGTGCCAAGTTCAAGAAGAATTGGCAGAATCATTGGGAGTGGCTCAACAAGCCATTTCGAAACGCTTCAAAGCCATGGGAATGATTCAGAAGCAAGGAAATTGGGTTCCATACACGAAGAGAACAAAACGGCGATAGTCACTGTGAATCACTGTGAATCCCTGTGCTGACGCACGTGAGAGGATAAGATATCTTAAAAATGCTCAAAATTGAATGAACCAAATGTTTTCAGGAGCATCACACGCGTGTTTCACAGTGGACAGAACTGTGAAAAACATTTGAAGCTTTTACACTCCCTATGACTGCGATGATGGTGCTTGGCACTGTTTTCACGCGCATCAGTACTGTGATGTCGCAGTGACGGGGACAGTTTCATCACGCGGCAATACAGTACGAGGTAAAACAACTGCCCCGACTGTAATGAAACCGTCCCTTTCGCTACGATATCACAGTGTTGATGCGCGCGAAAACATTGCCGAGTATCGTGATCGCAGTCATGGGAAGTGTGAAAGCTTCAAATGTTTTTCACAGTTCTGTTCACTGTGAAACATGCGTGTGCTACTCCTGAAAACATTTGGTTCACTCAGTTCTAAGCATTTTGAAGCTTTATTTTCCTCTCACGCGCGTCAGCACTGTGATTCATAGTGACTATCGCGGTTTAGTTGTCTCCGTGTACAAGTTGAAGCCGAGAAACGTCGATTTTGCAGCATGCCAATGGTCGGTCCAATGTTCCAAACCCGGTGAAAACCTACTTGGAAACGCTAAAATTGGAGGTCTTACCCCACCTGCCTTACTCTCCAGAAGCTGCTTCTTCCGACTATCATTTGTTTCCATTGATGGCACATGGCCTGGCTCATCAGCATTTCCGCTCTCATGAAGAAGTCAAAAAATGGATCGATTCGTGGATCGCCTCAAAAGACGCATCATTTTTTCGAGATGATATTCGAAAATTGTCAGGAAGATAAAAAAAAGTAGTAGCTAGCGATGGACAGTACTTTGAATCATAAATAGGTAATCACTTTTTGAGAATAAAGCCACCAATTTTGGTAGAAAACGGTGGAAGCAAAGTTGTACACCTAATAGGTATAGGACAATAGTCTTCTTCAAGAAGGAAAAAAACCTCTCAGGAGAGCATTTTTAAAAAAAATTGTCAGTCAGCGAAGCTACATGTCCCGAGTCGGTTTTTAAAATAGTTTAGCTCGATCGGGGAGAGACGCCGGTAATAAAGTCCTCAAGAAAAGTTTTCAAAATTAAAAATTGTTTGGGACTCATATTTTTTGTCATAATTAATCAATTGGACATATTTTCTAAAAATTTCCCGGTCAGTTTGATTGCAAATTGCTGAGTTTTGTTCGTTTTATCCGGTTGTTTATATATAGTACAGTGAATTCTACATATTTATTCAATAGATGTTATGCATACTGGACTGCTTCATTTTGATTTGCAAGCTATGAGATAAGTTTTTGAGTTTTATGATTATCCTTATTTTAACTATCTTCTACATTTTTATCTTTTACAATAATTTAGAATTAATTTTTTAATTTAAGGCACTGCAGAGGGCCCCCATATGTGAGTGAAATGTTTGCCTTCCTTTTTTACGTTTTTTTATGTCTACCATTGATAATTTTTAAATGAAGGAAATAAGGAGAAACTGACCCTATGCCAAAACAACAAGAAATGAATAAAAATTCTCTATACTAATACTTTAAAACTATAGCTTGTATCGTGAAATTGACCTTAAGTCTCGCATGTAGCTCCTCTGAAACCTATAAAAAGGTTTGAGCTATGGCGGTGGCTATAACTTTGGTCCTTGTCTGGACAGATCACTTATGTATGGCAAGATATACCCTTCCAGTATGTACGTATATAATCGTGAAACGCTATAAACATTGTGTTTATTGGTCGTTATCGAAATTACATGAGGGCTGGGGATAGAATATATAGTAATGGAGGTCGGTGCACCACATAATTTCTATAAACAAATCGGTTATAGTTGTCAGTTTTATGCCAAGTACAATAAAAACGCTACTTTCTTAAGTACTCGTACCTTATACTTTATCATCTTTACTATTATGCTGAGAAAAAGCCCAGGCAAACATACCTAAAAGTACAATCTTAGAAGAAACAAAGTGTTATCTCAAGGGGTTAGTCGCAGTCGGAATTTTCAAAAAATCGGGTTTTAGGTTTTTGCATATTCTTATATAGTGTAACATCTTGCAAACATGCTCTCCAAATTTGAAGTCGATCCAAGCAGAATTGCATTTACATGTAAGTTATACGTAAAACTTTAAATGTTTTTTTCTCGAAACCACGTTTTTTAAATTGGTGACCACGATTACTCAAAAATCTCTTAAACGATTCATTTCAAACTTGACAGGCTTCTTTGATACATAAGAGTATGGTGCTTGATCGTGGATTTTTTCCCATTCAAAACTTCTTCTTTAATTAACAAAAAACGGGTGATTTTTTTGGCGAAAATCGAACGTCCAAGTTTGACCGGTCATCATTTTGTCAAAACAATTTTTTTCTGCAAGCTACGATCAAACACCGTAAAATCAAATAAATTAAAAAAAAAATTTGGGATTTTTAATTTTGAATAACCCATTAAGGAACTGGAATGGTCACCGCAGAACGTCCTTCGCGGAAAAATTCTTCGTCAAACTACGTATTTTTCATTCATTTTTAATTATTTTTCGAAGAAATTTTGATGAAGCATCAATAAAATTTTATCCTTAGAATAACATGGAAGTTAACAAAATTCTGCATTTAATGACCCCAAAACGAAATGTTTTAGTTGATTATTAACGAAGATATTGCTAAAGAAAGCAAAAATTCAAAGCTTTTTTAAATTTTGAATAACTCTTGGAATAATGAATATTTGTTAACTTTTCTTGTCTCATTTCAAAATCAGAACGAAAAAGTTATAAAATTTCAAATTTGTGAAATCACTTATGAAAGAAATTTTGAAAACAATTTATTTGTATTTTTTAATGATGTTTTTTACTTTTTTCACATTATCAATTTTTATAATTTTTAAAATCCATTTTCAAGTATGAGAATCCTTTGTATTCTCACAACTTTGTTTTTCTAAATTTTAACTTTAATTTAAAGAATTTAAAATCTTTCTGTGGAAAAAGAGACACTTTCGACTGTGCCGAGATTCGAACCCGGG
The DNA here is from genome assembly GCA_030998225.1 of Diplolepis rosae. Taxonomy (NCBI): domain Eukaryota; kingdom Metazoa; phylum Arthropoda; class Insecta; order Hymenoptera; family Diplolepididae; genus Diplolepis; species Diplolepis rosae. The sequence goes on along the minus strand of JAPYXD010000723.1, from coordinate 17,847,933 downwards.
TCTTTCGATTCCCGGTCGACATTAACTTTAATAGTATCAAGAAAAAATCTACCAAAATATTTTTGATACGTTGCTAATAGTCTATGTGAATATACCTTTATAATAAGCTAAGAAAAGTTCAAAAATGTTAATTGTTTCAAGAATTGTTTAAAATTCAAGAAAACTTTGAAATCTTGACTTTTTCGCAATATCTCCTTTAATAATTGACTAAAATACTTCGTTTTGGGGCCATTAAATGCATAATTTTGTTGCCTTCTATGTTAATCTGAGGAAAAAATTAATTTTCGGTATTTTATAAATCAGAAGCTTTTATGTGAATGGTTAAGAACAAGTGCTCGACGACTTTTGCACAGCAATGTATGTTTAATTTTTTTGTCTTTACAAATTTTCAGATGTACTTACAGTTTTGAACGTTCAAATGAACGAAAAAAAAGTTATTCAAAAATAAAATTTTTTGTGATATTCATGTTCAGGGCGCACAGGATATACGATCTAGTGCAAAATATACCAAGTTTTTTTATTTCCTGACCAAAAAACTACCCTTATACGAAAACCACCGAAAATCGGCTATTTGGTACACTTGACGCAATTAAAAAAAATTTTTATCCTCTGGAAAAATAGGCAATCTGAATACGAAGAGAATGGTGTGCTTAAAAAAAGTAGGAAAAAATTGGGTAACCTACCCCTATACATAAAATCACCTAAAATCGGCTATTTGGTACACTTGACGCAATTAAAAAAAATTTTTTATCCTCTGGAAAAATAGGCAATCGGAATACGAAGAGAATGGTGTACGTAAAAAAAGTAGGAAAAAATTGGGTAACCTACCCTTATACGAAAATCACCTAAAATCGGCTATTTGGTACACTTGACGCAATTAAAAAAAAATTTTTATCCTCTGGAAAAATATGCAATCGGAATACGAAGAGAATGGTGTACGTAAAAAAAGTAGGAAAAAATTGGGTAACCTACCCTTATACGAAAATCACCTAAAATCGGCTATTTGGTACACTTGACGCAATTAAAAAAAATTTTTTATCCTCTGGAAAAATAGGCAATCTGAATACGAAGAGAATGGTGTGCTTAAAAAAAGTAGGAAAAAATCGGGTAACCTACCCCTATACATAAATCACCTAAAATCGGCTATTTGGTACACTTGACGCAATTAAAAAAATTTTTTTATCCTCTGGAAAAATAGGTAATCCGAATACGAAGAGAATGGTGTACGTAAAAAAAGTAGGAAAAAATTGGGTAACCTACCCTTATACGAAAATAACCTAAAATCGGCTATTTGGTACACTTGACGCAATTAAAAAAAATTTTTTATCCTCTGGAAAAATAGGCAATCTGAATACGAAGAGAATGGTGTGCTTAAAAAAAGTAGGAAAAAATCGGGTAACCTACCCCTATACATAAAATCACCTAAAATCGGCTATTTGGTACACTTGACGCAATTAAAAAAAATTTTTTATCCTCTGGAAAAATAGGCAATCTGAATACGAAGAGAATGGTGTGCTTAAAAAAAGTAGGAAAAAATCGGGTAACCTACCCCTATACATAAAATCACCTAAAATCGGCTATTTGGTACACTTGACGCAATTAAAAAAAATTTTTTATCCTCTGGAAAAATAGGCAATCGGAATACGAAGAGAATGGTGTACGTAAAAAAAGTAGGAAAAAATTGGGTAACCTACCCTTATACGAAAATCACCTAAAATCGGCTATTTGGTACACTTGACGCAATTAAAAAAAAATTTTTATCCTCTGGAAAAATATGCAATCGGAATACGAAGAGAATGGTGTACGTAAAAAAAGTAGGAAAAAATTGGGTAACCTACCCTTATACGAAAATCACCTAAAATCGGCTATTTGGTACACTTGACGCAATTAAAAAAAATTTTTTATCCTCTGGAAAAATAGGCAATCTGAATACGAAGAGAATGGTGTGCTTAAAAAAAGTAGGAAAAAATCGGGTAACCTACCCCTATACATAAAATCACCTAAAATCGGCTATTTGGTACACTTGACGCAATTAAAAAAATTTTTTTATCCTCTGGAAAAATAGGCAATCCGAATACGAAGGGAATGGTGTACTTAAAAAAAATAGGTAAAAATTGGGTAACCTACCCTTATACGAAAATCACCTAAAATCGGCTATTTGGTACACTTGACGCAATTAAAAAAAATTTTTTATCCTCTGGAAAAATAGGCAATCTGAATACGAAGAGAATGGTGTGCTTAAAAAAAGTAGGAAAAAATCGGGTAACCTACCCCTATACATAAATCACCTAAAATCGGCTATTTGGTACACTTGACGCAATTAAAAAAAATTTTTTATCCTCTGGAAAAATAGGTAATCCGAATACGAAGAGAATGGTGTACGTAAAAAAAGTAGGAAAAAATTGGGTAACCTACCCTTATACGAAAACCACCTAAAATCGGCTATTTGGTACACTTGACGCAATTAAAAAAAATTTTTTATCCTCTGGAAAAATAGGCAATCCGAATACGAAGAGAATGGTGTGCTTAAGAAAAGTAGGAAAAAATCGGGTAACCTACCCCTATACATAAAATCACCTAAAATCGGCTATTTGGTACACTTGACGCAATTAAAAAAAATTTTTTATCCTCTGGAAAAATAGGCAATCTGAATACGAAGAGAATGGTGTGCTTAAAAAAAGTAGGAAAAAATTGGGTAACCTACCCCTATACATAAAATCACCTTAAATCGGCTATTTGGTACACTTGACGCAATTAAAAAAATTTTTTTATCCTCTGGAAAAATAGGCAATCTGAATACGAAGAGAATGGTGTGCTTAAAAAAAGTAGGAAAAAATCGGGTAACCTACCCCTATACATAAATCACCTAAAATCGGCTATTTGGTACACTTGACGCAATTAAAAAAAAAATTTTATACTTTCGAAAAATAGGTAATCCGAATACGAAGAGAATGGTGTACTTCAAAAAAGTAGGAAAAAATCGGGTAACCTACCCCTATACATAAATCACCTAAAATCGGCTATTTGGAACACTTGACGCAATTAAAAAAAAAATTTTATACTTTCGAAAAATAGGTAATCCGAATACGAAGAGAATGGTGTACTTAAAAAAAGTAGGAAAAAATTGCGTAACCTACCCGTATACGAAAATCACTTTGAATCGGCTAATTCATATCGAGGACGTAAATAAATTTTTTTTAATGTCTTAAAAAATAACTTAGGTAATACGACACGATTGGCGTTTTTAATAAGAGGGGGAGAAATTCGGGTAACCCAAATTTTAGGTCGATAGTGCTTTAGGTAAATTACATTTTTTTACTTGGAATTGAATCAAATTTAGTAACTTTAAGAACATTTATTTTACATTTGCAATATTATAAAATTGACTTGAATTTCAGTATTGAATTACAAGAATTAACTCAAGTCACTTTTATAATATTGTAAATATCAATCTGAATCTCTATGTTTTCATATAATCATAACAATTTATTACATTTATTGTACAGATTTTATGTCTTGATTCATTCTCAGTTGAAATTTTTAAGCATTTCAGTTTTTTACAGCGTTGTGACATCTCGTTATTTCACTTACAATGAACGAGTGTACAATGCTACGTTGCCACATAAGCCAACTGTTTCAAGACTCGAGTCAGTTTTGCAGATCGTGGACGTTTTCGCCTATCACCACTGTCCTGTTTGCAGCCTCAACAATAAAACGTGGCGTGTCGGTGTGCCCCCACTTCCTTGCTTGAAATCCACGCGGTCGGCTGTTGTGCTAAGATTGAGAAATATGTTTCTTACGACTCCCTGCAAAAGTGGCTTTTACTTTACTTACCATCGGAATTTGTGCTATAAAATAGGGGGCTTTTTCAGAAAAAACATCATATAATTTCCTACTCAGATGTCTAATTAATACTTTTCCAAAACAGTAAAATATCACTGTTTTGATTCCGGACTTTTTACTGTTTTTTATCGAACTTTTTACCGTGATTGGAACACTGTTCATATCAATTTGTCAGAGATTTTCCTCTTTTTTATCGGACTTTTTCCTTTTTTCATGGGAATTTTCAAAGCAAAAAAAAAGGAAAAATTTATTTTCCCTTTTATCGATCATTTTCTCCTTCTTCCCTCTTCTCTGTACAACGTTTCTACCTTCATTTTTCTACCTATCATTGACAACCTTGTGTGAAAGGAGAAATTATTCAGAGTTTTATTATCATGCACAATTATGAAACAATGTTCGCAATTATATCAGGCAATTTAAGCATTTATGTAGTAAAGCTGAAGGAATCTGAAGATAATTCTGTTCCAAGCTGGGTTCGAACTCGCGCACTCGTGGTTGTAGGCTAGAACGTAGACCGCTGACCTGTGAAACCATTCCAACGGCACTTCGATTATTAGTTACATGACCCATAGCCCAAGATGCCCCATTTTCTTACGAGTTTTACTTTGAAAAACCGTACTGTTGTTGGTGAAGTCGTTTCCCAACCGTCAAAAAATAAATTTTTTTTTCTAAATGTAAATTTTACATAGCGTTATACAGATGGTTCTTAGTAATTAAAAACTTTATAAAGCCACTTTATTAAAATAAAAATTTTATAAAATTAGTGACTTTTTATGAAGTCAACTTTATAAAAATTTTTATAAAAATTGTCTTTGTGAAATGCGATTTTTTTAAATAAAAATACAAAACTATAAAATCACTGACTTTTATAAAGTTTTGTCTTTTTATAAAGGTACAATTCATTATAAAAACTCTCAAACTTGTAAAATTTTTATATTGTTGACTTTATCGAAAATTGGTATTTTTATAATGTTTTTATAAAATCACTTTATATGAACTGTTTACAATATTTGTGAAGTGTATATCTAGTTTTTGTGAGATTGACTTAATAAAAGCACGTGTTTTTTTATAAAGTCAACATTATACAAATTTTTTATACATTATGAGTTATTATACATTATGATTTATACATTATGTAAACTGAATAAATGTACCAATTTTGTATATATTAAACCTTATGAAAGTTTTATAAAGTTTTCTATTTTTATAAAGAACTTTCTTTTTATTATAATTCTAAATTTTATAAAATTTTTGTATAGATGACTTTATGAAAAGTCAGTATTTTTATGAGGATTCGTTATTTTAAAATAAAAAATCGCATTTCTTAAAAAAATCGGACTGTATAAAAAAATTTAAAATTGACTTCATAAAAAGTCATTAATTTTATGAAGTTTTGTGTTTTCATATAAAGTAGCGTTTCATAAAAAAAAGCAAAAATTTATAAATATTTTTTCAAGTTCACTTCTTCAAAAGTGTGCTCAGATTTGATACCGACGCAGTCACAACTACAGAAGCACCTCCTGTCCGTGAGAAGCGAGTAAGGAAAGGCGGCGGCGCGCGCTGCCCTTGTTTCTTCCTCGTCGCTCTTGCACGCGAGAACGACTCGTCCCACTTCTCCTTATTCTCCTCGCTTCCTCCTTGCAATGCTATTTTTAGATTTAACGCTGTCGGTTTTCGAGTCGAAATTGAGAATTGTATTTTGCTCGACTCCGTGCAAAAGAGGCGCGAAGCAGACGAAAATTTCAAATTTACGAAATATGCTATTTAAGAAACAACACTTTTTTTACCGATATTTTGTAAAAAATCTGCCTAAAATAAACATCTAAAAGATCGTGTAAAATTATAAAAGCATTTGAACACTTCAAAAGTAAATTTTCAATAAAATTTGATGCCAATAAATGTTCAAAATTTGAATCAATATATATTTTTCTATTCAAATTTCCATTTTTCTTATCAATTTTGTAAATTTAAAAAAATTTCAGTTGGAGAGATATTTTCTATTAAGAGATAAACATAAAATTCAATTTTAAAATTTACATTCTCAGTTTTATTTTAGAAATATTTTCATCCCACTTTTTTGTAGCCCAAGCACAGACTTTTCATTCGAAAAATGAAATGGTCAACGGAAAGGAACATTTTTCTAATAGAAATGGATAAATTAAAAAGCTAAAATATGTGTTCATTGATATCTTCATATCACATGTAAATATTTATCGATATCAAATTTTACATAAAATATTTTGTTCGAAGTGTTTAAATCTTGTTACAATTTTACAAGATCACATGGACAAGTTTAATCTTTTAAATGAAATATTTTGTAATGTTTAATTTGTCTGTTCTTCTGAAATCGGGAGGAAGATTTGAACAATAAACCAAAAATTTTTCAAAGGAATTCAAGTTCAATAAATGCTTAAAGTTTTATATCAAGATTTCAATTACAAAATTTTGAAGCTTCGTAAATTAACTACTTGATTCAGAAAGTAATTTAGCTCTGTAGAGCATTTTTATATTTTGAATTCATAATCTGTGCTTAGGCCACAAAAAGTAAGATAAAATTCTTTCACCATAAAACTATGAATGTAGATTTTAAATTTATTATGTCATATGTTTATCTCTTCTCAATGGAAAATACTTTGCACATAATTCTCTGTTTCAATATTTTTTAAATGTACGCGAATATTTAAGAAATTTCTAAGTATTTCACCTTTTTATGAAAATTAAAAATTTCACTTGGATAGACGAAGCTAAAAATTTGTCAATAATTATTGATCTATTGTATAGTAAGTTTAAACATAGGACGACTTAAAATTTAACAATGACATTATTTTTTAAGTACTTAAACCTTTCTTCAATTTTGAGAATTCTTTCAGAGGTTTATTTCAAGTGAGTGAGTTTTTCTGTTTTTAATGAAAAAGTTTGTAATTCTAAATTTGGCTCATCTTGTAACATTTTAAAAAGATTTTATAACTTCAACAAAAATTTGTCAGTTTAATTCAAAGTCAATGAATATTCAATGTTTGAAATTGAAATATTGAGTGAAAGATTTTCAAGCTCTGGGAATCGACTACTTTAATAACACAATTTTTCTTCTCTGTAAAGCATCTCAATTTTCAAATTAAAAGTCTCTGTATAGGTTACAAAAACTTAAGATGAAAATACTTTTATTAAAAAATTGAAAATATAGATTTCAAACTCAAAAACTATTTGTCTGAGATAAACGTCTTGAAGATTTTGTAGAAATAATGGGAGATTCGAATACTTCAAAAATAAACTTGCAGTGAAATGTTGAACTCAATAAATGTTCAAAACTTAAATCAAGATATCAGTTTACAAATTTTTAGTTGCGCAAATTGACTACTTCAATTAAAAATTTTACTCTAAATTTAATCTTACAGCGATCAAATCTTTTCACATTTGTATAAAATCTTATAAATATTTATTTTAAGCAAATGTTTTTAAAAATATTCGAAATATAAGTGTAATTATTTTAATTGAATATTACGTAAAATTTTGCATTTGGTTGATTTTGTACCAGATTTGAAATAACAGATTGTATCTTTAAGAGGCTCTGAATATATACATAATAACTAATTTTGTTTTGAAAGAAAAAATTTGACATCGTTCAATGAACGTTCAAAACTGTAAAACTTAAAAATTTTTTAATCAATATCTTCATATAAAACTTTGAGAATTTATTGAATTTGTATTTCATTGAAAAATTCTTTGTTTAGTGCTCAAATCTTCCTACGAAACCACAAGAATAGGAAAATTTTTGTTTTCTTGATATTTGAGAAAACATCCGCCTGAAGATCATCCATAAGATCTAACAAGATTTAAACACTTCGAAAAAAAAATTTATGCCAAAGTTGAAGTCAATAAATATTTTTTGAAATAAGTCTGTGCTTAGGCCACATAAAATTAAAATAAAATTTAAATTCAAATATGGTACAAAATATTTTCAGTTTAGACCTCAAAAACATGTGATAAAACTTTAAGCATTTATTGAACTTGAATTCCTTTGAAAAATTTTTGGTTTATTGTTCAAATCTTCCTCCCGATTTCAGAAGAACAGACAAATTAAACATTACAAAATATTTCATTTAAAAGATTAAACTTGTCCATGTGATCTTGTAAAATTGTAACAAGATTTAAACACTTCGAACAAAATATTTTATGTAAAATTTGATATCGATAAATATTTACATGTGATATGAAGATATCAATGAACACATATTTTAGCTTTTTAATTTATCCATTTCTATTAGAAAAATGTTCCTTTCCGTTGACCATTTCATTTTTCGAATGAAAAGTCTGTGCTTGGGCTACAAAAAAGTGGGATGAAAATATTTCTAAAATAAAACTGAGAATGTAAATTTTAAAATTGAATTTTATGTTTATCTCTTAATAGAAAATATCTCTCCAACTGAAATTTTTTTAAATTTACAAAATTGATAAGAAAAATGGAAATTTGAATAGAAAAATATATATTGATTCAAATTTTGAACATTTATTGGCATCAAATTTTATTGAAAATTTACTTTTGAAGTGTTCAAATGCTTTTATAATTTTACACGATCTTTTAGATGTTTATTTTAGGCAGATTTTTTACAAAATATCGGTAAAAAAAGTGTTGTTTCTTAAATAGCATATTTCGTAAATTTGAAATTTTCGTCTGCTTCGCGCCTCTTTTGCACGGAGTCGAGCAAAATACAATTCTCAATTTCGACTCGAAAACCGACAGCGTTAAATCTAAAAATAGCATTGCAAGGAGGAAGCGAGGAGAATAAGGAGAAGTGGGACGAGTCGTTCTCGCGTGCAAGAGCGACGAGGAAGAAACAAGGGCAGCGCGCGCCGCCGCCTTTCCTTACTCGCTTCTCACGGACAGGAGGTGCTTCTGTAGTTGTGACTGCGTCGGTATCAAATCTGAGCACACTTTTGAAGAAGTGAACTTGAAAAAATATTTATAAATTTTTGCTTTTTTTTATGAAACGCTACTTTATATGAAAACACAAAACTTCATAAAATTAATGACTTTTTATGAAGTCAATTTTAAATTTTTTTTATACAGTCCGATTTTTTTAAGAAATGCGATTTTTTATTTTAAAATAACGAATCCTCATAAAAATACTGACTTTTCATAAAGTCATCTATACAAAAATTTTATAAAATTTAGAATTATAATAAAAAGAAAGTTCTTTATAAAAATAGAAAACTTTATAAAACTTTCATAAGGTTTAATATATACAAAATTGGTACATTTATTCAGTTTACATAATGTATAAATCATAATGTATAATAACTCATAATGTATAAAAAATTTGTATAATGTTGACTTTATAAAAAAACACGTGCTTTTATTAAGTCAATCTCACAAAAACTAGATATACACTTCACAAATATTGTAAACAGTTCATATAAAGTGATTTTATAAAAACATTATAAAAATACCAATTTTCGATAAAGTCAACAATATAAAAATTTTACAAGTTTGAGAGTTTTTATAATGAATTGTACCTTTATAAAAAGACAAAACTTTATAAAAGTCAGTGATTTTATAGTTTTGTATTTTTATTTAAAAAAATCGCATTTCACAAAGACAATTTTTATAAAAATTTTTATAAAGTTGACTTCATAAAAAGTCACTAATTTTATAAAATTTTTATTTTAATAAAGTGGCTTTATAAAGTTTTTAATTACTAAGAACCATCTGTATAACGCTATGTAAAATTTACATTTAGAAAAAAAATTTATTTTTTAACGGTTGGGAAACGACTTCACCAACAACAGTACGGTTTTTCAAAGTAAAACTCGTAAGAAAATGGGGCATCTTGGGCTATGGGTCATGTAACTAATAATCGAAGTGCCGTTGGAATGGTTTCACAGGTCAGCGGTCTACGTTCTAGCCTACAACCACGAGTGCGCGAGTTCGAACCCAGCTTGGAACAGAATTATCTTCAGATTCCTTCAGCTTTACTACATAAATGCTTAAATTGCCTGATATAATTGCGAACATTGTTTCATAATTGTGCATGATAATAAAACTCTGAATAATTTCTCCTTTCACACAAGGTTGTCAATGATAGGTAGAAAAATGAAGGTAGAAACGTTGTACAGAGAAGAGGGAAGAAGGAGAAAATGATCGATAAAAGGGAAAATAAATTTTTCACTTTTTTTGCTTTGAAAATTCCCATGAAAAAAGGAAAAAGTCCGATAAAAAAGAGGAAAATCTCTGACAAATTGATATGAACAGTGTTCCAATCACGGTAAAAAGTTCGATAAAAAACAGTAAAAAGTCCGGAATCAAAACAGTGATATTTTACTGTTTTGGAAAAGTATTAATTAGACATCTGAGTAGGAAATTATATGATGTTTTTTCTGAAAAAGCCCCCTATTTTATAGCACAAATTCCGATGGTAAGTAAAGTAAAAGCCACTTTTGCAGGGAGTCGTAAGAAACATATTTCTCAATCTTAGCACAACAGCCGACCGCGTGGATTTCAAGCAAGGAAGTGGGGGCACACCGACACGCCACGTTTTATTGTTGAGGCTGCAAACAGGACAGTGGTGATAGGCGAAAACGTCCACGATCTGCAAAACTGACTCGAGTCTTGAAACAGTTGGCTTATGTGGCAACGTAGCATTGTACACTCGTTCATTGTAAGTGAAATAACGAGATGTCACAACGCTGTAAAAAACTGAAATGCTTAAAAATTTCAACTGAGAATGAATCAAGACATAAAATCTGTACAATAAATGTAATAAATTGTTATGATTATATGAAAACATAGAGATTCAGATTGATATTTACAATATTATAAAAGTGACTTGAGTTAATTCTTGTAATTCAATACTGAAATTCAAGTCAATTTTATAATATTGCAAATGTAAAATAAATGTTCTTAAAGTTACTAAATTTGATTCAATTCCAAGTAAAAAAATGTAATTTACCTAAAGCACTATCGACCTAAAATTTGGGTTACCCGAATTTCTCCCCCTCTTATTAAAAACGCCAATCGTGTCGTATTACCTAAGTTATTTTTTAAGACATTAAAAAAAATTTATTTACGTCCTCGATATGAATTAGCCGATTCAAAGTGATTTTCGTATACGGGTAGGTTACGCAATTTTTTCCTACTTTTTTTAAGTACACCATTCTCTTCGTATTCGGATTACCTATTTTTCGAAAGTATAAAATTTTTTTTTTAATTGCGTCAAGTGTACCAAATAGCCGATTTTAGGTGATTTATGTATAGGGGTAGGTTACCCGATTTTTTCCTACTTTTTTTAAGCACACCATTCTCTTCGTATTCAGATTGCCTATTTTTCCAGAGGATAACAAATTTTTTTTAATTGCGTCAAGTGTACCAAATAGCCGATTTTAGGTGATTTATGTATAGGGGTAGGTTACCCGATTTTTTCCTACTTTTTTTGAGTACACCATTCTCTTCGTATTCGGATTGCCTATTTTTCCAGAGGATAAAAAAATTTTTTTAATTGCGTCAAGTGTACCAAATAGCCGATTTTAGGTGGTTTTCGTATAAGGGTAGGTTACCCAATTTTTTCCTACTTTTTTTACGTACACCATTCTCTTCGTATTCCGATTGCCTATTTTTCCAGAGGATAAAAAATTTTTTTTAATTGCGTCAAGTGTACCAAATAGCCGATTTTAGGTTATTTTCGTATAAGGGTAGGTTACCCAATTTTTTCCTACTTTTTTTACGTACACCTTTCTCTTCGTATTCGGATTACCTATTTTTCCAGAGGATAAAAAAATTTTTTTAATTGCGTCAAGTGTACCAAATAGCCGATTTTAGGTGATTTATGTATAGGGGTAGGTTACCCGATTTTTTCCTACTTTTTTTAAGCACACCATTCTCTTCGTATTCCGATTGCCTATTTTTCCAGAGGATAAAAAATTTTTTTTAATTGCGTCAAGTGTACCAAATAGCCGATTTTAGGTTATTTTCGTATAAGGGTAGGTTACCCAATTTTTTCCTACTTTTTTTACGTACACCATTCTCTTCGTATTCCGATTGCCTATTTTTCCAGAGGATAAAAAATTTTTTTTAATTGCGTCAAGTGTACCAAATAGCCGATTTTAGGTTATTTTCGTATAAGGGTAGGTTACCCAATTTTTTCCTACTTTTTTTACGTACACGTTTCTTTTTGCCTTCGGATTACCTATTTTTCCAGAGGATAAAAAAATTTTTTTAATTGCGTCAAGTGTACCAAATAGCCGATTTTAGGTGATTTATGTATAGGGGTAGGTTACCCGATTTTTTCCTACTTTTTTTAAGCACACCATTCTCTTCGTATTCAGATTGCCTATTTTTCCAGAGGATAAAAAATTTTTTTTAATTGCGTCAAGTGTACCAAATAGCCGATTTTAGGTGGTTTTCGTATAAGGGTAGGTTACCCAATTTTTTCCTACTTTTTTTACGTACACCATTCTCTTCGTATTCGGATTACCTATTTTTCCAGAGGATAAAAAATTTTTTTTATTTGCGTCAAGTGTACCAAATAGCCGATTTTAGGTGATTTATGTATAGGGGTAGGTTACCCGATTTTTTCCTACTTTTTTTAAGCACACCATTCTCTTCGTATTCAGATTGCCTATTTGTCCAGAGGATAAAAAATTTTTTTAAATTGCGTCAAGTGTACCAAATAGCCGATTTTAGATGATTTTCGTATAAGGGTAGGTTACCCAATTTTTACCTATTTTTTTTAAGTACACCATTCCCTTCGTATTCGGATTGCCTATTTTTCCAGAGGATAAAAAATTTTTTTTAATTGCGTCAAGTGTACCAAATAGCCGATTTTAGGTGATTTATGTATAGGGGTAGGTTACCCGATTTTTTCCTACTTTTTTTAAGCACACCATTCTCTTCGTATTCAGATTGCCTATTTTTCCAGAGGATAAAAAATTTTTTTTAATTGCGTCAAGTGTACCAAATAGCCGATTTTAGGTGATTTTCGTATAAGGGTAGGTTACCCAATTTTTTCCTACTTTTTTTACGTACACCATTCTCTTCGTATTCCGATTGCATATTTTTCCAGAGGATAAAAATTTTTTTTTAATTGCGTCAAGTGTACCAAATAGCCGATTTTAGGTGATTTTCGTATAAGGGTAGGTTACCCAATTTTTTCCTACTTTTTTTACGTACACCATTCTCTTCGTATTCCGATTGCCTATTTTTCCAGAGGATAAAAAAATTTTTTTAATTGCGTCAAGTGTACCAAATAGCCGATTTTAGGTGATTTTCGTATAAGGGTAGGTTACCCAATTTTTTCCTACTTTTTTTACGTACACCATTCTCTTCGTATTCGGATTACCTATTTTTCCAGAGGATAAAAAATTTTTTTTAATTGCGTCAAGTGTACCAAATAGCCGATTTTAGGTGATTTATGTATAGGGGTAGGTTACCCGATTTTTTCCTACTTTTTTTGAGTACACCATTCTCTTCGTATTCGGATTGCCTATTTTTCCAGAGGATAAAAAAATTTTTTTAATTGCGTCAAGTGTACCAAATAGCCGATTTTAGGTGGTTTTCGTATAAGGGTAGGTTACCCAATTTTTTCCTACTTTTTTTACGTACACCATTCTCTTCGTATTCCGATTGCCTATTTTTCCAGAGGATAAAAAATTTTTTTTAATTGCGTCAAGTGTACCAAATAGCCGATTTTAGGTTATTTTCGTATAAGGGTAGGTTACCCAATTTTTTCCTACTTTTTTTACGTACACCATTCTCTTCGTATTCGGATTACCTATTTTTCCAGAGGATAAAAAAATTTTTTTAATTGCGTCAAGTGTACCAAATAGCCGATTTTAGGTGATTTATGTATAGGGGTAGGTTACCCGATTTTTTCCTACTTTTTATAAGCACACCATTCTCTTCGTATTCAGATTGCCTATTTTTCCAGAGGATAAAAAAATTTTTTTAATTGCGTCAAGTGTACCAAATAGCCGATTTTAGGTGGTTTTCGTATAAGGGTAGGTTACCCAATTTTTTCCTACTTTTTTTACGTACACCATTCTCTTCGTATTCCGATTGCCTATTTTTCCAGAGGATAAAAAATTTTTTTTAATTGCGTCAAGTGTACCAAATAGCCGATTTTAGGTTATTTTCGTATAAGGGTAGGTTACCCAATTTTTTCCTACTTTTTTTACGTACACCATTCTCTTCGTATTCGGATTACCTATTTTTCCAGAGGATAAAAAAATTTTTTTAATTGCGTCAAGTGTACCAAATAGCCGATTTTAGGTGATTTATGTATAGGGGTAGGTTACCCGATTTTTTCCTACTTTTTTTAAGCACACCATTCTCTTCGTATTCAGATTGCCTATTTTTCCAGAGGATAAAAAATTTTTTTTAATTGCGTCAAGTGTACCAAATAGCCGATTTTAGGTGATTTATGTATAGGGGTAGGTTACCCAATTTTTTCCTACTTTTTTTAAGTACACCATTCTCTTCGTATTCGGATTGCCTATTTTTCCAGAGGATAAAAAAATTTTTTTAATTGCGTCAAGTGTACCAAATAGCCGATTTTAGGTGATTTATGTATAGGGGTAGGTTACCCGATTTTTACCTATTTTTTTTAAGTACACCATTCCCTTCGTATTCGGATTGCCTATTTTTCCAGAGGATAAAAAAATTTTTTTAATTGCGTCAAGTGTACCAAATAGCCGATTTTAGGTGATTTTATGTATAGGGGTAGGTTACCCGATTTTTTCCTACTTTTTTTAAGCACACCATTCTCTTCGTATTCAGATTGCCTATTTTTCCAGAGGATAAAAAATTGTTTTTAATTGCGTCAAGTGTACCAAATAGCCGATTTTAGGTGATTTATGTATAGGGGTAGGTTACCCGATTTTTTCCTACTTTTTTTAAGTACACCATTCTCTTCGTATTCGGATTGCCTATTTTTCCAGAGGATAAAAAAATTTTTTTAATTGCGTCAAGTGTACCAAATAGCCGATTTTAGGTGATTTATGTATAGGGGTAGGTTACCCGATTTTTTCCTACTTTTTTTAAGTACACCATTCTCTTCGTATTCGGATTGCCTATTTTTCCAGAGGATAAAAAAATTTTTTTAATTGCGTCAAGTGTACCAAATAGCCGATTTTAGGTGATTTATGTATAGGGGTAGGTTACCCGATTTTTTCCTACTTTTTTTAAGTACACCATTCTCTTCGTATTCGGATTGCCTATTTTTCCAGAGGATAAAAAAATTTTTTTAATTGCGTCAAGTGTACCAAATAGCCGATTTTCGGTGGTTTTCGTATAAGGGTAGTTTTTTGGTCAGGAAATAAAAAAACTTGGTATATTTTGCACTAGATCGTATATCCTGTGCGCCCTGAACATGAATATCACAAAAAATTTTATTTTTGAATAACTTTTTTTTTTCGTTCATTTGAACGTTCAAAACTGTAAGTACAAATTTTCAGAGACTCATTTAACTTTTCGAATGATTAAAAAAGGAAAGTGAAATAGTATAATAATGTGTTATCAACGATAAAGTGAAGATTTGACTTTAATAAGTGAACAATAATAATTAAGTGAAAATCAGACAAAAAAAAAACATTTATATAATAAACCATAATGTTTGCTGCTATGGTGTTGCACAAGCAGAATAAAAACAATAATTCTCATCATCATGTCAACAATAATAATTCTACCAGTACTGGTGGCAACATCAACAATAACCATATCAATAACAATGTAGCCAACGTTAATCAGTCTTTCGATACAAAAACGGTAAGTTGAATATTTTACTATATAATGGTCATAACTTTTGTCTATGGAAATAAATATAATTTGCAATTTTCTGATTAACATAATTGAAAAAAACATAGAAATGCACCAGTTACAGAAAATTTTCCACTTTTTACTGTTCTTCATATTTGCATTGCTCAATTTTATTACATATATGTGTTACTATCTACATCAATAAGGTCAAACAACCATAGTCTCGTTCATACAACTATACATTGTCGTGACCTCGTCAAATGTCGAAGCGGCATTTAAAAGGATCGTGTACCATGATTGGTCTTAAATACCAACCACTTTCAGTTTCCTCCTCGTCACGAAAAGTGTTTCTTACCTACTTACCAAGATTTTTAAGACTAATTGTAGTAAAAATACAATATGCATTGATGTAGGGATAGTTTTTAGAAAAATTGTCTTTGATATGATTTTGTTTTTCGTGTTGCTATTCTATATTTTAGTTACTTTAACAAAATTTCAAGTATTTTTATGTTCAACCAAAACATTTGCTTAAGGCGTTAACACGTCTGTTAACTTCTTTTTAGTAAAAATTTTGTAAAAAATTCAAAAAATTATCGACAATTACAGTTAACTGTAAAAATTTTCGCAAAATTTTCACTCAAACGAAGTTGATGGATGTTCTTTATCGTTTTCTGTTGTGTTTTCCAATTTTACATGAATTTGGTTACGTGATCTGGTTGACCCATGGTCTAAAGTCAAAAAAACACTGTGTGAATCAATAATAAGATTTTTTTCAATGAACAACTTTTTTTCTGAGTGTATTATGCAAAAAGGTTGGAAATAACTTCTATATAATGTCAATTTCAGTATCTTTTTCGAATGAACAAAGTGTTTAACATTGTTTTTCTTGTATGAAATTACAATTCTAAGTAAAATCATTCTAGCAGCTCATTCTTATAATTATTTCCTACAAATCATAATTAGTTCTCATGAACTGCATGGAAAATCAATAAGCCAGCAGTAACAGATTGCATTTAATTAAAAATTCGCTGCAAATACATTCAATCGACTATCGGAACAGGAATAATCTTAATCAGTGTCATATTAATGAATTTTCGCCACAGTTATAACACTTTTATCTAGCTTTACTTATTTTATATAATCACAGTTAATCCCAACACGGAGAAACCCAAGTTTACAATTTTTGCTAAACTACGTTTCAATTTAAGGAAAAACATGTCATATTCAGAATTTTTCGTAGCAAAATACTAAAATTTCGATGAACTATATGATAATTTACTATATATTGTATCAAACTTTACTATAATCTATACTAAAGTTTCATATAATTTTTCTAATCTTTAGTATTTTGACTGCGAAAAATTTGTAGTCGGCTAGGAATAATTACTATTGCACCTCGATTTTCCTTAGGTTTCTAATATTTTTCTAATTATAATTATAAAATAAAACATTTATTAGTAAATAAAAAGTTTCTCCATGAAGGTATCAAAAAGCTTTGCTGGACATTTTCCAACAATTGAAATCAATTGAAAATACCTTGCAATAGTCATTTATTTTTGAACCACTTTGCTTCAGATAAAACTGCTTTCGATTTGTCGTGTTTCAATTGCATACCTCCTTTTATCTTCATTACACGTGCAAGTATTTCCGCGTGGCAGTTTTTGATGCATGCGTAAGCGGTATGTGCCTGTTACTAGTTACAGTTTTGATCGTACATGGAAAAGTATAGACGTACTTAGTATAACCCTTCACAATAACTCGTCGCCTTTCACTTTGCTATATTTTACGGCATTGTGTGCAGCCATAGTTGTGCAACTACATTTTAGTTTGAATATTACGAAATGCACATCGAGTACCGGTGTATATCCATAATTTTCTCTCGAATTCTCAGTGTAGAGATTTTTTCTTACTAAAATGTATCTCCTTGTAGTTGAAGATCATAAACTACGTCCACATAGTTTGCTCAGAAAGTGCATGTACTTTGGGAGCCATTGACCGCACTTCTCGTAGTACCGGAAGTCTTTTTTTTATTCATTCACTTCCATGACTGTTAAAGGAATTAAGCGGAACATCGCAATTAACTTGATGAACTATTTACCGTTATTTTATCGATTATCGTTGATGCATCCACCCAAAGTTCGCTTTTAATCTTTCACGATTAGAATATTCGAATTTATTGAAGTAATATCTTTCAATGGATAATGTTTGTAGAGTTTTAGGAATTTCTACCGTGATTTCCCGAATTTAATGAGATATATATTATTCAATTATTAATTTGCTAATTGAACTGGAACATAATGAACAGAAATGACTGGCAAATTTTCAAGTACACTGTTAGAAATATTATTGAATATCATGTATATTTGTATATGAAATTAAATTTTTCTGTATATTTATTGATTTCTTTTTGTTTTGGCATTGGGTCAGCTTCTTCTCATTTTATTTATTTAAAATTATCAATAGTAGTTATAAAAAACGTAAAAAGGACGTAAAAATGAAAGGCAAACGTTTCGGCCACATATGGGGGCCTTCTTCAGTGCCATAATTAAAGGATTAATTCAAAATTTCTATAAAGGTTTAAAATATAGAAAAAATACATAAATTTAAAGATTAATTCAAATTTCTGTAAAGATTAAAATGCAGAAAATAATCAAGCAGGTTGAATGATTTACGAGTTTTCAAAGAATTTAGAAAATATTCTCTTTTATCAAAACTTTGATGCATATTAAAATTCATAATTGCGTGTATTAAATTTCATAATTAAAATGGTAAATTGTATTGACCCTTGATTTAATTAGTAATACTTGGTAAGTTTTATGGACACTAAAGCCAATGCAAACTTACCAAGTATTACTAATTAAATTTCATATACTGTATATGCAAATGACTTCATATACTTTTATATCAAATTTAATACAAAAATTTTTAACAGAACTGTTAGAAATTTCTACCGTGATTTCCCGAAACACGTGACTGGAGTTTTATTTAATTACAGTTTCGTAAAATTAAGATAGAATTTAAGAAGATTCAGTTACTTTTTAGTAACTTTATGAAACAATTTTTACATTTTCAATTTTAAAGTGTTAAATTATACTCCGATAATCTGATAATCATTGAATTAATGACTATATATGGTATAATATTTGATAGTTATTATAAAATAATTAATATGGATGAAAATATAAAAGAAACTTTCTCTATTGATTAATAGTCAATTTCATGAATTTTGTTATACTCTGCACTGAAAAAAATAGTTCGACCTATTATTACGAATTGTAAAATATAATACTGCTACTTTATTAGCTAGCAGAACAATAATGAGAGACATTTTGTTTCAATAAATGGCAAAACTGTACCAAAGTTTAGTATTTTACGTTTGAAAGTGCGAAAATCAAGTAAAAAGTTTAATTATTCGCATCATAATATCTATCAATCCAATAAATATTAAGGTTAAAAATTATGGAGATTTCAATCGATTACATCGATTATCAAACTTGCAACAAATGAAATAATCCATTCAGGTTCAAATTTCTTGAAAATTTCTCTAAAAATGTCATTTCAATTTTGAAATTTTGAAGTTTATATTCCAAAAGTGATAAAATTGGACAATAAGATTAATTGGATTTATAACTTTTAATTAGAAAATATTTTATTAAAAATATTTTTTGCAAAATTTTCACTCAAACGAAGTTGACAGACGTTTTTTTTTATCGTTTTCTGTTGCTTTTCTCAAATTTCTAGGAAGACATTTTGTAAAATAAAAAAGTTATCTTACACGAACTTTTACGTGAATTTAGTCACGTGATGTGATTGATCCATGGCCTTAATATAAAATTTATTCAATTTTGAATCTCTTATTTGAAAATGGTTCAAAAATAATTAAGGGGCCATCTATGAATTACGTATTAACTATTGGGTGAGGGGAGTTTTGGGTAAATATTATGAATTGTTACATGGGGGGAGGGGGATTTAAATGAACACTATTACATAATATTTTTATCAAATCCACAATGTATTCAATATCCTCTTTTTCAAAATTTAAATATATATTATTCGAATTTGGCGCGTTATGATGATGTTATGATGCTACTTTAGTACATGGGAACATTTTATCAAAACATTGAATAAAATATATCAATTTAACACGCTACTTAGGTAACAATATGGGCAGTAACATTAACGAGAAAAGTAGTTGTGGCAGCCAATAAAATAGCAGTAGCATATTATAATATATCAACCGAAGTGGTTGGTTCAACTAGTCATTTTTTCAGTAGCAGAGAAGAGTTTTTTTTAGATTAAAGAAACATATCTTTGATACACAGTCAAAAAAACAAATTGTGGAAATCAAATAAAGTTTCTTTAATCTTAACAAATTTTTTCCTTGTCCGTATATCAGAAATATGTTTGGTTGATTCAAACAAACTGTTCTCACAGTGTAGGAATAAGTAAAATGAAAAAAATGAATGATAATCTTTTTTGTTACTTGTGGCAAAGGATACTCTCTAAAACTGAATCAGTGAACGGCCACTTATTCGCAGTGACTATTCACTGATGGGAGCAGCTACAAGTCTTTCACTGCGAATCAGTGAAATAGATAGAACTCACTTATTGAATCAGTGAAATCTTCAGGTGGGAATAATAAAATTAGCAATATTTTAACGATCGATAAACTCGTAAATTTTAGGTTAAACAACACTAAAAAAAATTACGTAATTATTATTATGTTTTGTAATTAATATTGTGTATAATTACTAATCACTGATTCAGGTTTAGAGAGTAAACTTATTGCCCATGAAGTTCAAAAAATATATATAAAGGAGTGTTTCGCTCTTTATCTGTATCCAATTTTCTCTTTTTCGGAAAGGAGAAATTAGAATTTGGTCTCTTAGATGAAAACCGCGAAGCGGAAAAACAAATTACAAAAAAAGTAATTTCAAGGCATCCTGTGAAACGAATATAAAATTAACTATGAGTTGAAAAAACACCTCAACCTTTTTATTTCATACAACCAACTTCTTTATTTTTGCTTCACACGACGCCTTCAATTTACCTTTTCTATAATTTGCTTTCCCATTTCTCGATTTTCCTCCTGGAAATGAAATTCTCATTTCTCCTTTCGGAAGTGGTAAAATAACATCAGGGTGAACTGCGAAAGTCTAACATAACCTTTCGGATTGTTGGTTTAAGGAAATGGTAATTGTAGCCGTATAGATGAAAATTTCACATCTATTTCAAGAAGGTTTTAGTATTATAATTATTTAGCGATTATCTTAGTTTTTAAATAAAAGCAAACAAGGTTACAGTTTTCTCATCTAACCTCATTGGTTGGAAATCCGTTATATTGTCCGTAAGAGCGTAAAGATTAAAACCATAGCACCATGATATTGATCGTATACACACATTTCTGAACTGTTATACCAAGCCATCGGTGAGAATATATTCTGCGTGTTGAAAGGAATGCTGAAAAACCAGAAAAGTAATTATTATCCCATAACGTCACAGCTCTCTAGAAATAACTTCAAACTTTAAATGCGTCGCTGTAAATTAATGAAAATTTGGACTTCATAATATTAGTTAAACAAGGTCTAGAATGTTACAATGACTTTTTACATACGTGTGGATATATTTTCATAGTATACATATCTTAAAAACTTTTAAACGTATAAATTGAGTATGTTTCATTAACACAATTTACGCATCATATGTACAAGATTCGGAATTTTTTAAAGACCGAAATAAAGGTCACGTACAGTTTATAATTTCACGGATATTGTGACTTTAATTTGAAAGTTGGACAAACTGCTCGGATGAAAAAGTGGGTTACTTAACAAATTCGCTCTAAACCTTAAATAACCAAAAAATAGGTAGCGTGTCAAACATACATAGTTTGTCCCTGAACGTCACTGAGGCGTGTTTTCGAGACAATAGTGCATCAACAATGTGACTTCCGGTACACTCTAAGCAGTATAGTGTAAAGAATGTGCTGCACCTCTAGAACTATGTCACTATCTTTTCTTTTTTTCTCGAATATCACTGAAAACGATTGGGCTGAAGTTTGTGACGGATTTTTATTTTCGTCGTATGATCTCCAAAACGATAAAAAATATACAGTCACATAGTGCTACAATAAAAAAAGTATAAATTAAAAACTGAGTTTGCTGAGCGAAATGTTTTGACCAAAGGAAGCCATTTGCGGACGAACTCGTTAAATTACCTCGGAAACTAAAACAGAGACATATATATAGACTTCAATTTTTGATTGCACGCACATAATGCTATAACAAAAAAAATATAGATTAAAAATTGAGATTGTGGAGCGAAATCAAAATTAGCAAAGTTTTACCAAAAGAAGCCATTTGCGGACGAACTCGTTAAATTACCTCGGAAACTAAAACAGAGACATATATATAGACTTTAATTTTTGATTGCACGCACATAATGCTATAATAAAAAAAATATAGATTAAAAATTGAGATTGTGGAGCGAAATCAAAATTAGCAAAGTTTTACCAAAAGAAGCCATTTGCGGACGAACACGTTGAATTATCTCGGAAACTAAAACAGAGACATATATATATATATATATATATAGACTTTGATTTTTGATTGCAGTCACATAATGCTATAATAAAAAAATATAGATTAAAAACTGATATTTTGGAGCGAAACCAAAATTAGCAAAGTTTGACCAAAGGAAGCCATTTGCGGACGAACTCGTTGAATTATCTCGGAAACTAAAACAGAGACATATATATAGACTGATTTTTGATTGCAGTCACATAATGCTACATAAATAAAAATATAAATTAAAAACTGAGATTGCAGAGCGAAGCCAAAATTAGCAAAGTTTTACCAAAAGAAGCCACCCGTGCAGAAATTTTGATGGGGCGCCGATTGGGAAAAATGTGGCCCCGATAGGGTAATCTGTCTAACGCCAGACCAGTAATGAAACGCCTTACCCGATCGGGCCCAGATCTGGGCCTGTAAAATGGGGGCCCGATCTGTTCCGGATATAGCCCCTTCTAATTTTGTATTTTTACAAATAGTAAAATTTAAAGGCTTTTCGTTTAAGGGGACTAGGAAGTCAAAAAATCGATTTTTATTGCATTTTTCAATAGCATTACTATTCAAAAGGTGAATGCCAAAGTTTTAAATCGTTTGGATGAAAAATGAAAAAATGAGAGACAAAAGGACTGAGCGCCTTTCGCAAAAATTGACGGGCCGCAGGAAATAGAAGCTTATTTTATTTTTGTTCCCTTTTGCAGTGATTGCAACAAAACGGAGGTTCAGATCTGTTTGAAAATGTTTTTTCTTTCGCAGAACATGTTCCTTTACGGGTTTAACCTCCGTATTCAGCTGTAAAAATTTTCACTTTTTAAAATTTTCTTGAATTTTTTGAAAAATTGTTAATTTTTTTTATTTAAACAGGTTCAGCCCAAAGAGGGAATTATTACAAACACAACGCACTTTAAAAAATTCAATTCCCATTATTAGAACAGAAGATATTACTGCAAAAAGTTTTTTTTGTGTTAAATTGTTTATTTATTTATATAATTGTATATTGGAATTTTTCAATAAAAAAATATTTTTTGTATTCTATTCAATTGTTATAAATAACCCATGAAAAAAAAAATTATTTATATCTTGATATTTACTTTTTAATTAGACTTTGAAAATAGGATTAGTTTGACTTCCTAGTCCTCTTAATAACAATAAATAGTTGGTTCAAAAAAATGTATTGCATAATTTCAGATTAGTGATGCAACAGTATAATTAAAAGTATAAAAACAGTGTAATCTTCAAACCCATCTTCGTAGTCTGTAGAACTATTCGATTCTTCTGAATCTAAAAATAAATTACATTATTAATCATTTTCTTTTTAAAAAATTCACTTTGGAAAATTGAATATACGATATAAAAAATAATGAAACATAATAACGTTCTACACTTAAAATTATAATTTTCTTTTCAAATTACCGTTAATAAGAAATATTTCAAGTAATAATCTACTCCATTACAATGTTAGGATTTATGTAATTAATTTAATTTAATATCAATATAGTCACTACAATATCACGACCATAACACAAAATTTGAAAATAATCTTGTATTTCATAATCCGATGTGGTTCCAATCTGGGCCATACCATGTGTCCCCCTGCAGCCACATGTGGAAAATCCGATCGGGCCCGGATCGGAACTTGGAAACAAGTTGGGCAATTTCTGCACGGGCATTTGCGAACTCGTTAAATTATATCGCAAACTAAAACAGAGAAAATTTTGCTGTAGTTTCGTAATTTTATGATAATTTTATAAAAATGCTATTGCATTTTACTAGTTTTAAAATACATTTTATAAAAATTCAGTTAAGTTTCATAATATAAAGAAAATTTTTAGAAAATTCAGTACAATTTTCGCAATTTTAAAATAAAGTTTCTACTGAAAATTTTAACAGTGATGTGTACCTATTGTGCATGCATTATAAGCGTATCTTATTCGCTCAATAAATTAAGAAATGTGATTAAGTATTATTATAAAAGTATTATTACGCACACGGTTACAGTAGGATGTTTCCTCAAGGGCTCTTGAAATGCATACCATGCACCAATTTCTCGTGGTCCACTGGACCGACTACGACAAGATATACCGAGTGTCCAATGAATATGGGTGTTTAACTTTCTGTTCCTCCCACCTTTTACAGTCCCCAGAACAGGCAAGACTCCCGCGCCTTTCTTCGTCCGGCTGCACCGCATGTCAGTTTGCGTCCAACTGTGGGCATCAACTGACTGATCGAAGTGTGTCCCCGAGATCGATTAGTTCATTACGTAGATTATTCTGAAAATCGCAAGTTCCAGTTGCTAAGCGTCCAACAACAGTGCAATTTGTTTTAGTGTATCAGATTAAATATATTGTGTTATGTGAATGTCAACAGTAATCTACAGAATATAACAAACAACTTGTTGATTAAGGTGTCAGAATACAATAGAACCTTTGTTAAATCATCATTAGTAGTTGATGTGAAAGGTATAGCAGTGCGTTTTTGGGCATGGTAGGATAATTTCCCTGGTGGCTGGATTATGTAGAGCATAAAATGGCTGTTGCGGCAGCCTGCAAGCGTCGTTAGCGAGGAAAGGTATTCGGGAAAGACAAAAGAAGAAAAGTAGCATTTCAGGCTACTCGAAATAATAATTTCTCGATAAGGTACACGTTTTCTAGTTACGCGACATGTATCTCGTTGATGATCACTTCCAATTTACTTACTAATTTCCTCTAATTCGCTTCTGTTTCTGATGTTTTCCATCTCAGTATAAATCATCAAATTGCTAAAAAACTAGTCAAATTCTTAGAATAGAATAGTAATTGCAAAAGTTTGTTTAAATAAATCTCGAGGGATCCTTGGGGAATCTAATGTTCAGTTTCGCACAAAGGTAGGAGGCACAGAGTTGCTGGACAAAGCATAGAAGAAAGAACAGTCGTTTCAGCTGCAAAGAGTACTTCAAGAAAATATAGAAAGGAAATTCAAGCTCAAAGGTTTGAATCTGCGTTCAGGAAGAAGTTTATCATTAAAACATAGCAAGGAATTTCTTTAATTGTTGCCTAAATGATAATATTTGGAAATCTAATGTTCGGAACAAGATTAGCAACTTACAGTTACTTGCTCGAGAACGAGTTTCTTTCTAACGCATTGAATTATTTTGTATCGGACAAATCAGCTTCTAATGTACTGACGCATTTACTTTCACTGAATCGTGCAAAGAGAAAGAAATCAATTGACCAAAGCGTTATATAAATTAGACATTTCTCAATTTGACCCCTATGATAGTTTTTGATACAGATCACTTTTATACCTAAATGGGTACCATTTTGATGTTTTGGTTTATTGTGTAAATGAGAAAGTATGTCATTTGACCGATGAAAGGTGTCGCGTCTGAAATCTAATGTAGAATCAATCAAAAGTAAATATTTGTGAGCGCGGTATATAAGTTGTGAAAGTCAAATTTTCTTTAAGAACGGATGTCTTGTTCTATGTCTTCTACAACTTTTCTTTAATAATATTTTGAGTCTTTCTCTCTAATTGAATGAATTGAACCTTTCGATAAAGTGACAAACATGAAAGGCAGTCGAAAGCGTCTTTTTTTCCACGGAAAGATTTCAAATTCCTTAAATTTGTATATAAAGAAAGCTTACTATTGTTCAGAAACAATAAAACACTTTTTTTTACGGTATTACGAACATTTTTAACATTGACGATTTTGTGTCACGTAAATTTTTAATAATTCGGCTGGTTTATTACATTCTACATCTCAAAAATTCCATAAAATTTGTTATCTTTTCGATCGCATTTTATGAATTTATTTTACGTGTTTTTATTATTATCTTAAGTATCTAACATTGTAGAGGAACAAAATTAATTTTCGGAGATTGAACCAAATATTTTTGTCTTGCAAGCTAAATTGTAATGTAATTATAACAATTTATTTAATTTTAATCCAATCGCAGCTATTCAAATTATTTTGTTGGTAAAAATTCGAGTATATAAGCTTTTCACTAAATGAAATATTCGAAATGTCAGATACATTTCTCCTCAGAAATTACTTTTTTATGTACTATGACTCAATTCTTTGTTATCCAACAAGGAAATTTTTCTTCGTGAGAAGAAGGCTACCGTAGTCTATTGTTGAGTTAATCGTCCATTCATTCTTCATCTGAACCGTTTCAGTTCAAAAACTATGCTTCTTCCTACCTGTGGCCTTGTTGAATCATTAATCAACATTTAAACGTTTTTACAAATCAAATTTATTATTAACTCGTACAGGGTGTATCACGATGGTCGTAAAAACTATGAATGACATGTTTTACATTAAAAAAGAAGCCCTGACTCATACGTTTTCGTTTTTTGATCGGAATAGATTTTAGATAAAGCTGTTGCTGCTCAAGTAGCTGTAACTTTTTATCGCCATCGAACATTGTTGCCATAAGCTTCCCTCACTTATTATTATATCAGAATGTATAAGTCCATGTTGTGTTACTTTTATGATATGAAGCTTAACAAAATGAAGATCTTTCATATTTATCTACGCTACTTAGTAATTAGTTGGCAATCAACATCTGTTGATAAATTAAATTCTGATTTGAAATGAACTGTGTGATTAACAAATTTCCAAAAATCGATGTTTGCTTCCATTTTTAGGATTTTTATTTGTCATTTCGTCTTTCTGTAAACACATAGTAATAATTAAAGACGTAATCTATCCTTCAATTGAATTCCTGATTCGCATTTCTCACGTTTTCACTGTTCTTTATGACTAAGACTATATTTTGCAATCGTAGCCGAAAACGAGAGTCCGTTAGCAGTATATAAACTTTGCAAATGAACTACCGCATACACATGGAGACCTTGGACACTTTAGATTCGAGATATGTTCGCACTTCACTTGACCTGAATGGTCATATCGGATGTGACATATAATTTTTGTACGCAATTTCATAATTTGAAGTCAGCTTTAGTTAGTCGATAATTGCGATACTATCTTGACATTTGTGAAACTACAAGAGGATGAATTATTGTATTCAAATGTCAACTTACATTATGTGACAAGATATTTGAAGGAGTTTTAAGGCCATAGTTCAATCGGATCACGTGACTCAATTATACATTAATTCATTCATGTAAGACAACTTTTTTTGATTCACGAAACGTCTTCCTGAAAATTTGGGAAACATAATAAAGGACAATAAAGTACGCTTGTTAACATCTAATTTGTAAAAAAATTTTGAAAATTTGGAACACTTATCGACAATTACAGTTAACTGTAAATATTTTGCAAACATTTTTACTCAAACGAAGTCGACAGACGTTCTTTATCGTCTTCTGTTGTATTATCTAAATTTTTAGGAAGATATTTTGTAAAATAATTCGTTTTCAAAATTTGGAAAATGGTAGAGAAGATAAAAAAGGACGTAGATAGACTGCTTTTGGTTTTGATAATAAAAAAAAAAATTCCGATATAATTTTTTAAAATTGAACTTTTTTTCATTTTTCAATCCAAAAGTAGTCTGTTTTCATTTTCTCTAATATTTCCCAAAGTTTGAAATTAAAATTTGATGTACTTTGTACTCAAACATGTAGGAACCCAAAATCAATAAAATTTGCTAATTTCCTAAGTAACACGTGCCCTTCTTGATTATGCAATTTTTGGAAGTAGGTTACGTTCAAGCATCCAAAGTAAAAATATCGTCAGTGTTAGTCTTTAAATCTTCGCATTTAGGAATCAATAAATTTATTTTCACAGGCAATAACGAATTGAAGAAATTATACTTTAAATACACTGAAGAAAACTTGGAGTACTTTCTACGTTCTAGTAAAATTAACTTAAGAAACTAGTAAAATCGACTAGATTTTTACTTAATTTAACAGAATAAAACTAGTAATCATTTTTTCCAACCAGTCAACTAGTTAATTTTATCAGTTTATTTTCGGTTTATGGTTTACAAAATTTATGAAATAGTGCTGAGGTGACTTGAGGGATATACACTGTAAAAATTTTCTGTTGCAATTTTACAATCCTGTAATGGAAGTTTATTACCAAAACGTAATATAATTTTAAAACTCATTGTGTATTGTAATTTCAACAACACTGACGGTAAAGCCGTTTTACAGCAAATTTACAACACTTGTATTGTATTTTCAAAAAATTATTTGACAGCTACTGAGATTTCAATTTTAATACCTCGACTTTAATTTTAAATTACATTTTAGTAATAAAATTTCATTGGAGTATTGTAAAATCAGTTAGAGTTTCGTAAAATTAAGATCGAATTTCAGAAAATTCAGTTACTTTTTAGTAAATTTAAAAAACAAATCCTTAATTTTTAGTTAAAAAGTGTTGAATATTCTGATACTTGTATATGGAAATTCTAAAGGTTGTAACAGGAATAACACAGCCCCACAAAAAAAAGTTTATTGTGTTGTCCCTAGTTCTCACATAACCTCAAAATTTTCGAATGACGTAATTTTTTTGAATTGGAAATAGGCAAGAATTTTAAAGAATTTTGTTTTAGGAAATTGATTTTTAATGGTTTCAGCCATTAAAGAATTTTTTCACAAAAATGGGAAACGGTTTAATTTGTAGAGAATCTATTTCCTGATAAAATGATCCGTGATTTATTAGAATCACATCATTTTTTAAAATTTGGTATTATAAGCAATAAGGAAAAAAGTTCGGCAAAAATAAAAATTTGTTAAATGCATTATTTTGTTGCATTTCAAATTTTTTTCATGGAAAATAATCTTTTCTCTTGCAAATTAGCCCTTCAATAATAATATTGCTATTCTTGAAAGCAAAATTATCTATTTTTGTCTGAAGTCTAATTTTCGTGGATAAACTACCTCAAATTTTAATATAAATATAAATAACTGTAGTTGTTACCAGTGTATTATTAATAATATTAAGTGAAATAGCCTTTCTGGTATTTTTAAAAAAGGCCTTTTCCGAAATAAAGAATTTTTTTAAATTTCTAAAAAATATATTTACTTCCAACAAGTCAACGTTTCGACTGAAGCTTCAGTCCCTATCAAGACTAAAAAATATAATAAAAGAAATTATACTGTTCGAGTGAAAAAGTACAGTCTAACAATGAAGATGAGATAGAAGAAATATGTAAAAGATTGTTACCTTTAAAAATCGTGGATTCAATTAATTAAAAGTGGTGACATCATGTTTCGTACATTTGTATTGTAAGTTGTATTTATCGAATCATAATTGTAAAAATTGCCAAATGATAAAATTTCTTATAGAGTTTCCCATTATTATTTGATTAATCGTCTATCTTGATAGATATTTATTGTATATATGTTGTCGAAGTTAGGTGTGATATGGATAGTATTTTTCCTATAAAAAGAATAATTTGATTCAACAAAAAAATGAAAGGAGTCAGTAAACTAAATATATATATTAATTTAATAAAATAGTATTGAAAAAGTTATTGTAAACTCACCAGTTTCATTTTAGAAAAAAAATTAGCAAACATTTAGTAGCAACGTTGCAAAGTAAACATAATGACTAATCGACTTAATAAGAGAGATGTTACTTTAAGATCGATCGTGACAATATAAAGCGGGAAAATTTAAAAATTCAGAAAATCTAAATTATTTGAATAATTTAATAATATTAAAATACATGTCACTTAAATTTTCAATATCTATTCTAAAGTTAATAGAACTATTATTTTTTTGTATATGAATAATTTATAGGCAAAGTCCGGGTTAAAAAAAATTTGTTAAATACATTATTTTTTTATGTTTCAAATCTTTTTCTTGGAAAGTAATCTTTTCTCTTTCAAATTAGCCCTTCAATAATGATATTGCTATTCTTGAAAGCAAAATTATCTATTTTTGTCTGAGGTCTAATTTTGTGGATGAACTATACACGGAGAAAAAAATCTAATTATTATAGTAGGCTGAGCTCTATCCTATTAAAGCACCGAACTCAATGTGCGAAATTGGTATGAGCTTCTACCAGTATTGGCATTAACTCGTGCATTTTTAGCATGAAATGTCTTATACTATAAAAGAAAGATGCGCATGCCATTATTGCTAGTGTCATATGCTGTCATAGCAAGGTTCTCGCCTGACTACGGTTGTAAGAGAACTCATACTGAAATAGGATGAATTTCTTACAACCTAGAGAACACGTGAGGTGCTACGTTCGAAAGTAGGCGTGGCCTAACATCTCAGTTGTAAGAGAACTCATACTGAAATAAGATGGGTTTCTTGCAATCATACACGGAGAAAAAAATCTGACTATAATAGTAAGAGCACTAGTCATGCTTTTGTAGCAGGTTTCGTTCTTGCTATCCTGGTGAAAAAATCATACATTTTAAGCAGGGATCCCTTCATGCTAAAAAAGTAGCAAGTTTCATGCTTTTAGAGTAGTTGTGCCTTGCGAAAATAGTTCGAACTTCGCCTTACTATGATTGCAAGAAACCCATCCTATTTCAGTATGAGTTCTCTTACAACCAAGGTATTAGGCCACGCCTACTTTCGAACGTAGTACCTCATGTGTTCCCTCGGTTGTAAGAAATTCATCCTATTTCAGTATGAGTTCTCTTACAACCGTAGTCAGGCGAGAACCTTGCTATGACAGCATATGACACTAGCAAGAATGGCATGCGCTTCTTTCTTTTATAGTATAAGACATTTCATGCTAAAAATGCACGAGTTGATGCCAATACTGGTAGAAGCTCATACCAATTTCGCACATTAAGTTCGGTGCTTTAATAGGATAGAGCTCAGCCTACTATAATAATTAGATTTGTTTCTCCGTGTAGTAAGGCGAAGTTCGAACCATTTTCGCAAGGCACAACTGCTCTAAAAGCATTAAACTTGCTACTCTTTTAGTATGAAGGAATCCCTGCTTAAAATGTATGATTTTTTCACCAGGATAGCAAGAACGAAACCTGCTACAAAAGCATGACTAGTGTTCTTACTATTATAGTCAGATTTTTTTCTCCGTGTACCTTAAGGATAACTGTTTCTTGATTTTCGTCATGTATTTTAGACGGGACATATACATAGGAAACGACAATTTTTCTTATATTTTGTGTACATGATATGTATTATAAAATCATATTACGTTTCGGAAATAAACTTCCAATACATTTATTGTGAAATTCCAACAGAAATTTTTAATTTTGTGTATCAAAACAAATACATACGTCTACTTCCTGGACAGCAAAGCATAATAACTAATATTTTTAAAGGAAAAATGAAATTTTATCAGTACTAAAATTGTACCAACGTAATGAATTCCACAAATTAAAAGGATTCATGAGAAAAGGATTTGTTCTGAAGTTTGACTTGGTAAAGAATTTTTTGCATAAGTAGTCACGTTTGCCATGTAAATATATATGACTTTGATTGAATGTTTACATTTTGGTACTTCTCTCTGCTACGTCAACAATTTTTCGAAGAAAAAAAGTTGCGTTACTACGTTCTTGTTCTCATTTGGTAGACTGGACAAGTCTCAGCACTCAGTATGACATTAATAAACATCTCTGCAAGATGGTTTAAGTTGTAAACCGGTTATTTCAACACATTCGCCTATTGCTGTCTTCTTGTTGTATGATTCGCCATTCTTCTTTTCTCCCATCGTATATACTTATTGGTCTGAACATTTTTCTATGATTAACCCTTTCGACACCACTGACGTATTTTTATGTCAACACCATTCATGAGAAATATTCGCTATGACGCAATTATTAATGCAAGTATTGTCGCATTGATTGCAATTTAACGCAACTTTATCCAACGTGTATATATTCTCAATTGTCTTCTTAATACAATTGTCCTCGAAATAAAAAACAATTAATTTAATAGCTTTATCTTAAATGCGTCACGTATCAATTAAAACTTCATTTGAACTTTATTCGACTAACTCGCGTAATTTGGATCTTCAGAATTGATGTAGAGTGTCATTATATTGATTAGACATTTTCTGTGAAGATCCATTTAGAAGGTACTATCGATTCAATTATTGTTTATCCGTTTGTCTGTCATCAGATTAGTTTTTACGGTAATGCGTAATTTTCCAGTAAACTTCGATTTCGTTGCTATTCTATGAAGTCACATTCCTCCCCACTTAAGCAATTATTCCTGGATTGTCACCGGACTGTGATAAGGATAGAGATAAGAAGAAATGATAGAATTTCATTGGCGCCATGTCCAAGATTGATCATTTATTGAGTGGCAATCTCATGAGAGGAATTTTGCGAGATTTGATGCTTTTTCGGTAGATATAAAATTGCTTGAAAGAA
This sequence comes from Diplolepis rosae, assembly GCA_030998225.1. NCBI lineage: Eukaryota > Metazoa > Arthropoda > Insecta > Hymenoptera > Diplolepididae > Diplolepis > Diplolepis rosae. The sequence goes on along the minus strand of JAPYXD010000723.1, from coordinate 17,815,531 downwards.
TTTGATAAGCATTGTTGAAAATGTTTGTGATTTTACAATTCTTAAGAGGGGAAATACATGTAGAGGCGTGTATTTTGCTCGAATTCTATATTTTTGAAAACTGTCATATGGTTTATTCATATTTTAAAATAATACAAAATTTTTTATTTTTCAAATTAATTAGTTGAGTTTGAAATTTTTGTCACTGCCTACATTATCGGAGGATCACTAGTCGCGTGTCAGATAGGATACGTTGTCGACAGGTGTCCTCGTAGACAATTTCAAACTCTTATATTGCAAATAATGCAAATGAATTCAATATTTAAAGAATTTGAAAATCTTTCTGTGGAAAAAAACAACCTGGGCTCGAATCCCAGCGCAGTCGAAAGCGTCTTTTTTTCCACAGAAATATTTTCAAATTCTTTAAATATTTTTTATTTTTATTTTAATTATTCAAAATATATTTTTTTTAAACTAACTAATTGGTTTTTTTCCCATTAATTTAAAAAATAGCGTATATTTAATAACAGATTGTATATTTGAAAGGCTCTGAATATAGACATAATCATTAATTTTGTTTTGAAAGAAAAAATTTAGTCATCGTTCAATGAACGTTCAAAACTGTAAGTACATTCGATCCGCTGATATTGTAGCCTCGGTTCTATTGAACTGAAAATAAAAACCAAAATTCTGTATGATTATTAGTCATATTTTGTAGATAAACTTGAAAAAAATGGAAAAAATTCGCAGAATGAACCAGTAATCATTTGAATTTTTGACCGAATTTTTCGATTATTTTAGCTTTGATAAAATAATTTTTTCAACAAACTTTTGCAAATATCTAGGTTCACATAGAAAGTAATATCATTGAAAAGATGTGTGCACAATTTCAGGGGGATCGATAAAGAACTTTTTGAGTTATCGTGACCACCTATTTGAAAAATATAGTTTTGAGAAAAACGCGGTTAAAGTTTGGTTACGTAAAAATTCACTGCTTGTAGTGACTTACCAATTAGTCAGCAATTCCAGCGCCATATAATAATTGTCCTTCGGTAGCCTCGTAGAATTCATTTTATTAAATAAGTTGCTCTTGACGTGCTTGAAGATTTTTTCAAAATTTTACATGTATTTCCCTCCTTAATTTTAAACTTATTTTTATCGGAAAATTTATACGAACAAGAGGAATAAATAATTTAATATAAATTTCAAAAAAAAAAAAGGGAAAGTTAGTCAAATATGTTTTTCTGCAGAAAGACTTCAAATTCTTTAAATTTGAAAATATAAAATTTCTAATAATGCAGCCATTGGGGTCATCTACATGCACTATATCTTTCTATCCACATATATCCATTATTTTAATAAATAAAAATTTAAAAAATAAAAATAAAAATCTTATCCGTTTCTGTCAACAGTGAAAAATCGTAAATAAATCTATTCATTTTTTAAACATTTTTTCGGTGAATTTTCGTTTGACTATAATCTTATATTTCCGCAAAAAATGTGTTGGAAAAAGATATAAATTGACTAAGATTGATAAACGACTGATGTAGACTACATTGGAATGAGATTTACTGTTTGTAAAAAATAAGTTATTTAAATTTTACAGAATCGTTTCGTAGTCTTCGATATAAACTCTTACTGAACAAAGTTTTTTTGTACATTTTGAAATTCTGTTTAAACATTTCAGACTTTTCTGTAATTTTTTAGAAAAATGTTGTTATTACAGAATGTTCTGTAATTTTTTTAAAAATTCTGGAATATAAACTAGGGTTGTAACTTTTCCTCGAAACCTGGAAAACAGGGGAATTTTAGGAATTCAATTTAATTTTTAGAAAGATATAAAGTTAGTAAAATTATATCGTCTACATTTTTACTGCTTGAAATATTGCTTGAAAATTTACAAAAATATTTAAAGTAGATCATAAGGAATAAATATATCGATCTCACATTATAAAAACACACTTCATTATTATATGCATTACCTATAAAAAAAAAAAAACTCAATTGATTTAAACTTTTCTCTTGTTTTGAATAAAGAGTTTTAAAATGTTAACTATTTTACATTATAAAGTTTTAAATTGTCATTAAGACGCTTATTATATTATAATTTTGTTTCCCATTAAAAATAAATGTTTTTTATAAATTTGGTAAACCTTTTTAACCACTTATTTATATAAAATATTCTTAAAAAATGAAAATTTTAGGCCTGGAAAACCTGGAAAAGTCAGTGAATTTTTGTATCCGATAATATTGGCAGCCCTGTAAACAGAAAATTGTTGAACAAAAGGTTGTATTCAAGATTATGAAACAAATCTGTAAAATGTAAAGAACCTTTTTTTTGTATGAAAAAGACAGAACAATTTAAAAGTATCAAAGAGATTTGAGGTAGTTGTCGTGCTAAAAGCATCAAACTTCACACTCGCAAAATAAATTTGTTTTCCCTAGTTGCACAATATACTATTTTTGTTCGCCGTATACCGAAAGTTAGCCTTGTCGGTATCGTTTTGCGCGCAGAAAGTTGATTTTTCCGCACACTTAAAATCTTCCCGCACTAGTGCGAGAAAATCAACTTTCCGCACGCAAAACGATACCGACAAGGCTAACTTTCGGTATATGGCGGACAAAAAACATTTTTTTCAGAGATCTAATTTTTGGCACTACTACCTTAAATAAAATAAAGTGAAAAAATGGTAGATAAATGTGGATAGGAAGCAAAACAGAAAAGATTAAAATAAAAAAACCTTCTCATTGACATTCAAAAGAAATATGAAATTAGATCCCATTTTCTTTACCCTCTATATTTCCCAGGACACCTACTAAAGCTGATTTCCCTTCAAATGAAGCAAAAACTGAAAATTCGAAGAAACTGTGATATTTAATGTGTTGTGTTCAGTGATGTATTTTTTGACATCTTCTCCCTGAGTGGAATAAGTATGTAGTACACTAAAAATATAAAATTTGTCAAGTTGTGAGTGAAATGGAATAAGAGGGTGAATTGGCGGAATCTTGGGCCAATATTTAATAAGAAGAAATCTCCAGTGTCAAAAATGCGAACCGGAGGACAGTCACATCAAACGGCTGTGATGGCCCCGCCACACCTGAACGGATCGGCGCAGTTTATTTCCGGCGGATACGTTGGCTATTTATCTCGTCAATCCTGGGGTCAATATAAACCCCAGCATCAGAGAAATGGCGCTAGACCTTCGTCTCACCCACCGTCACCACCCGCCAGGAGAGAAAGTCAGAGACCCCTTTCAGTGAACTTGAAAAGTTCTTCACTTCCTCCTTTGAGGAATGGATCCCACAGAAGTACAGCCCCTTCGGTAAGTCTCGATTTTTGATAAAAAAATTTAAATGGGAAAAGGGTATTTAAATAAATATATATATATATGTATAACCAATCCTGAATTTTGTTTAACACCTTTCTTGAACTTTCATTGAACTCACACTTAGAAAAATATTTGGTTGGATCAACAAAATTTTTGTTCCTTCAATTATAGAATTTTGTTGTTTTAGGAATAAGAAAATGTTTGGTTGATTTAACATAATGAGTTGATTTTATTTGTAGAGAATGGGTTTTTTTCGAAAAAATATAAAGATTTGATTCAATCAAAAACAGTCAGAAAAAAGGTATGTAAACCTGACAGGACCAAAATATGCAATCATGTAATAGTAAATGCCAAAAATTAGGGCTCATTTAATGCCCCAATGCCGAATTTTCAGCTCCTTATTTTTTAAAAAATAAGCATGGTCCTGCCAGGTTTACCATAAAGCTAGCAACGCCACTCTGGAAATCATTCAAAAACAGCTTTTACGAAGTTTTCCTCTTGACAAAATAATTCGGGCTTAATTAGGACGCAAAGTATCCACACCTTTCAACCCCGTACCTATCACCCTTTTTAAATGGTTGAAGGGCTTCTACAGGCCAGCTGTCAAAAATGAACTTTTTAAATATTTTTCAAGCCTATAATTAAGGGCTCAATTAATGTCCCAATGCCAAATTTTCAGTTCCTTATTTTTTTAAAAATAAGCATGGTCCTGCCAGGTTTACCGTGAAGATAGCAGTGCCACTCTGGCTATGATTCAAAAACTGCTTACACAAAATTTTCCTCTTGACAAAATAATTCGGGCTCATTTGGGACAGAAAGTATCCAAAACTTTCAACCCCGTACCTATCACCCTTTTCAAAGGGTTAACCGTTTAAGGGCCAAAATGGCATAAACAATACACCGGTCTTTGAGGCCGTGTAACTTATGCTATTCGCGACTGAAAAAATTGGGAGCGACATACTTGTGAAGTTCAAGACGTGCCCTTTCCAATGGTAAATACAAAATTGATCTTAAAAATTATTAATTATAAAAATATTCAGTTTAAAAAAAAAGCACGGTTTTTTCGATCTTTTTTTTTTTGAAAGCGAGTTTTGAAAGGTTTCCTGGTCTGTCAACGACCTGGAACATTTTTAACCGGTGGAATAACCATCTGAACTTTAAGAAGGTGTGGTTCAGAGATTAATTTTTCACTTTTGTCTTTTCAAAATGGCGCCCGAATTACAAAATTTTCACGAATAAATTCAGGATTTTTTTTGTCAGAAAATATGAACAAACCGAGAAAATTACCAAGGATTAAAAGTTCTTAGAATCACTCAAAGAATATGTCTGAATTTTTTCAAAACGTTTCGAGCAAACCTTTCAAAACTCACTTTAAAAAAAAAAAGATCGAAAAAATCGTGCTTTTTTTTTAAAAACTGAATATTTGTATAATTAATAATTTTTAAAATCAATTTCGTATTTACTATTGGAAAGGGCACGTCTTGAACTTCACAAATATGTCGCTCTCAATTTTTTCAGTCGCGAATAGCATAAGTTACACGGCCTCAAAGACCGGTGTATCGTTTATGCCATTTTGGTCCTTAAAGGGTTAAAGAGCTTTTACAGGCTAGTAGTCAAAAATAAACTTCTTAAATATTTTTTAGTTCTATAATTAAGGGCTCAATTAGGGCTCAATTAATACCACAATGCAAAATCTACAACTTATCATTTTTTATTTTAATTGGCTTGGTACTGCCAGGTTTACCGAAAAGATAGCAGCGCCACTCTGGCTATGATTCAAAAACTGCTTATACCAAATTTTCCTCTTGACAAAATAATTCGGGCTCATTTAGGGCAGAAAGTATCCACAACTTTCGTCCCCGTATCTATCGCTCTTTTCAAAGGGTTAAAGGGCTCCTACAGGCTAGTAGTCAAAAATAAACTTTTTAAATATTTTTTATATCTATAATTAAGGGCTCAATTAGGGTTCAATTAATACTACAATGCAAAACCTACAACTTATCACTTTTTATTTTAATTGGCTTTGTTCTACCTTAAAAAATCTGTTAAAGCACATGAAGCGCCGCGAAGCGCACAATAGTGTGTTCTATAAACGCTAGATGCAGCGAAAGGGATTTCAAAATGTAACTTTATAGAGTTTCAAGAGTTCTGATCTATATAGTATTTGGACTTATTCACAGAACTATTAGAGCAGAATCCAGAACTCTCATACATTTTGTTAAAATTGAACTTTTTTTTTATTTTTGAAATCAAAAGTTGTCTATCTACGTCCGTTTTTATCTTCTCTGCCATTTCTCAAATTTTAAAAACAACATTTTATGTATTTTCGACACAAACATGTGGAACTTTTCTCAAGTATCACATGCACATAAGGTTAATTTTGTATGAAATGCTTCTTTCTAATTAAATTTACTGTTTGAAATTTCATTCTAACACATATGAGTTAGATTTTTTGATAGTAAAATATTCAGCTTTGCTTTGTTTTTAATATAAATTTAAGGTCGCTGAAGGTCATTTTGTTTAACAAATTTGGATTTTATTTCAATATTTAGAACATATTATTCATATTATTGAATGGATTTTTCTCATACCTGAATATATAAGCCTAGAGTGTATTTTGTGTATTTTTCTCAAAAAACCAAATTTTAGGTGGAGGTGCTGACTGCCCGATCAGTCAAAACCTCCAGTACATAAAAACCTTAAAGTTCAAAAAACTTACTATACCCGAATTTAAGGCTCTTGAAATACCCAAAGATGAATTTCGAGAAAACAATCCCTATCACTGACAAGCAACCCTTAATTTTAAAAATACTTTTTGGGCAAAAGAAACTGCTCCAGAATTTCGGGCTCTTGAAATACACAAAAATCTTTTTAGAAAAAACAACCCCTATCACTGATAAGCAACCCTCAATTTTGAAAAATACTTTTAGGACAAAAAAAACTACTTTTGAATATCGGTCTATTTTCGGGCTTCTCAAAATGTCTCTATCGATTTTTAAAGTTCACAAAAAGATTTTTTTTATCCAAAGTCGTCTCTACATGGCCATGCAGGGGTGCATTTTGATGTTAAGGGCTGGAGGCCAAAAATGTACATATACATGAATTATTAAATCTATAAAAATTTTTTGTATGAAGGAACCAAGTATTTAGTTTAATTATTCAAAGATTCAAAAACAAAATTTTTGTTAAATCAACCAAAAAAAGATTTGATTGGATCTAAGAAAATTATTTGTTCAAAAAACTTTCTTTAGTTCAAAAAAATAATTTATTTGAATTAAATAAAATTTGTTTAATTGAAACAAAGTATCTTTGGACTAAATGAAGAATCCGTTCAAATCAAATAAATTTTGCCTTGAATTAAACAAATTAAATCTTTAACCATATACGAATGCAATAATTTGTTTGCTTTGAAGAAATATTTATTTAATTCAAAAAAATATTCAATTGGCCTAAAGTTATTTTGTTTTAATGAAACAGATGTTCATTAATTCAAACAAATTTTTTCTTTGAATCAAGAAAAGCCTTTCAAACAAATTATTTTCTTTCATTCAGGGGTCATTCAAGGGTCATCCAAATGCCACGTGGACAAATTTTCATCATTTTTTGACCCCCACCTCTGTCCACATGGACATATTTTATGAAAATTTAGATATTTCAATATATTTTTTGCATATTTAGGGGAACTTGTGTCCACGTGGATTCTATCTCCTCCCGGCTCCCTCGTGTATAAGCGTGCCCCCCCCCCCCCCCCTGTTATCGTGGTTTATGGATGGCTCCTCAATTACATATTTTTTCTGAGTGCAAACTGTTTGTAAACGCATAATAAATTCTGAAGCCACGTACTTTTTTCTAGTAAATTAATATTTATTAGGATTTTTATTATAGAATGCGCTTAATTACTGATAAAAATTTTAATCTAGATGGTCACATAAATTGAATTATTAGAAAAGAGAACGTAGCTTCAGAATTCACCATGCGGTTTAAATAGTTTTGCAATTTTTGACAATTATTCTATTCTGCTTACCACAATGTTTATCTGTCACACGGGCAATTTTTAAGTTTTCCTCCTTTGTATTTTTTATAGAAATAAATTCTCACTGATGAGGACTCCAACCTGAGTCGAAACGTTTGAAAATATAAAACCTTGAGATTACATTTTTTCTAGACCCTATAAAGCCAACTAAAAGTACACCAAAAATATCCAAAGATTTTTATTTTTGATACTTTCATTTTTGTATTAAAATTGAAAAACCACTGAAAAACATACTGAAGATGCACATAGACTCTTAGGTTTTACTTCTTGCAAGAACTCCACTCATCAGATACAATGTTAATGGCTAACGGTATAATAAAAGAGTCCTCGCATGTACGTCGTGAGCCTCTAGAAAAGCTCTCCATGGAATATCTTATGAGGCCTAAAGGCGTTTATGATGGAATATCATTAAAATATACCGGGTGGCGTGCATTCGAATAATTTATATTTAAGTCGTTATATAATTCTTACTCGAATGTGTGGAGCTTGGAAAGTTTTATTATGAGCTTCCTTGAATTTTATTTTACTTTATTTTCTGGAAAATTTTATTTTATTTCCTGGAAAATAATAGTTCATGAAACTATCCTTGTTTTAAAGCGGTCATTATTCATAGTTTTATCATGAGCAAAGAACGAAGAATTTTTACTTGCGAATCTGCAGCTGAGCTGAGAAGTGTACCGGTATAACAGGATCGAGAAAGACCGTAAGAGTTTCTTGTATTTCATTTTTTTACACGAAGGATCACAGAAAAAACCAGAGTGTTCTTTAGAACCGCTTTTTAGGGTCTAATAGAGCTGCAACAGGAAATAACTGCTGTGGTGTCAAATTGAGGCATTTGAAAAAAATATTTAAAGGAACAAGATTACGTCAAAAATTTATAAATTAATTAAATTAAATTTTTTTCTTTATTTCCATTAGAGCCACATTTGCATCAAAAGTAAAAATTTCAACACGCCTAGGGCGCACGTTTCAGTTATCGCGCTTTGCGCTCCGAAATATGTGGATCTCGCGCTTTGCGCTCGGTGTTCTATGTCCTTTACATACAATTTACTGAATTTGAAACCAGCTTTTTTTTCGTATTCCGCGTGGAGTTTTGCTCAGAAAGAGGTTTTTTTTATTTTTATAATATTTTTAATTAATAATCAAAAGATATAACGCCTATGAAAAAATGTTCAAGACCAAAGTTACCGATCTTTTTAAAATAAACAATTTTAATTCTTAACATTTTCTCTGTATCTCGAAAATTTTGGCGGGAAAATTCAATTTTTTATTATCATAAAAACGTTTTCGATGAATAAATGAAAAGATATAACTCTTATAAAAAAATAATAAGAAGCTGATTTAAAGATTTTTTTGAAGCAAACAATTATCTTTCCTGGTATTTTTTTTCGTACCTTCTATAGATTTGGTGCAAAGTAAAATTTTTCATTTTTGATAATGTTTTTTACAATTGAAACGAAAATTACGTGTCCGATCAAAAAGTGCTCTGAAGTGAATTCGTATATCTTCTTGAAATTAAAAATCTTATTTGTGAATTTTTTTTCTTATATCGTATAGTTTTTTTGGGAAGCAAAGTTTTTTATTTCAAATAAAATTTTTCGTTGATCAACATAAATGTAACTCTCATGAAAAAATGGTCACCCGGAAATTTGTAGATCTCTTTAAAATAGAGAATTTTGTTCCTTAAGGCCATGGATCAATCGGACCACATGACTAAATTATACATTTATTCGTTCATGTAAGATAACTTTTTTAATTTGCAATGTATCTTTCTGATAATTTGGGAAACGTAACAAAAGATAATAAAGCATGTCTGTTAACTTCTTTTTAGTAAAAATTTTGAAAAAAATTCGAAAACTTATCGACAATTACAGTTAACTGTAAAATTTTTTGGAAAATTTTCACTCATACAAAGTTGACAGACGTTCTCTATCGTATTCTGTAGTATTTTCCAAATTTTCAGGAAGATATTTTGTAAAAGAAAAAAGTTATCTTACACGAACTTTTACAGGAATTTGGTCACGTGATCTGGTTGATCCATGGCCTTAACATTTCTACCGCATCTTGTATATTTTGGCGGGAGAATGGATTTTTTGAATTTTACATAAACGTTTTTTGTAGATAAGACCAGAACTATTTGTAAAATATGATGAAAATGTATAAAGACCGACATAGATGAACTGCTTTTAAGTTTGTCAATAAAAAAAAATTTCCGATATATTTGACTGAAATTGAACTTTTTTCCTTTTCCAAACCAAAAGTTGTCTGTGTATCTCTCTTTTTATCTTTTCTACCATTTACCAAATTTCAAAAACATAATTTTAATTATTTGGGATTTAAATCGATGAGAAATGGGCCACTGAATGAAATCAATAAGAATCTTTACTGATAATTAGTCAAATTTCACTGGTTACTAATAATTTCTGTCATTTTTACATTCTCATCATGGATGAGAAGGTATTGGTTTTATGTGAAAAATGACTCGAAATTTTCATCAAATCTTTATTTTTGAGACCCCCTGAGTCAGAAAAAACGGTTTTTACGGAAGTGTCTGTCTGTCTGTCTGTCTGTCTGTCTGTATGTCTGTCTGTCTGTCTGTCTGTCTGTCTGTCTGTCTGTCTGTCTGTCTGTCTGTCTGTCTGTCTGTCTGTCTGTCTGTCTGTCTGTCTGTCTGTCTGTAGGTCGTGTGCGGCATAACTCTCGATAGAATTATCAGATTGAATTGAGCTTTGGTACACTTTATCGGAGCCGAAAAAGTAAGGACAAGTTCGTTAACCAGCCACATCCAATCAAAATTGAGGGATTGAGCACTACTTTTGTGTTTTTGAAAATAATTTTTTGAAAAAATCAAAAATTTCAATACTGGTTTTTGATAGTGCTCATAAATCTCTACAAATTATCCTGATAACATTTTTTGATTAAATCAAAATTAGAAATGTTACAGCATATTCAAATTCGAAAAAAGTCAATATCAAAATTCCATTTTCAAGTTAAATTATACGAGATACAAAAAAACGTTATGATACAATATTATTTTTTACATAAAGACCTACAAATTTGAATTGTAACATTTTTTCATAAGATGCATATTTTTCTTATTAATTTAAAAAAAAACCATTGAAAATCCAAAATTCAATTTTTTTAAAATAATATGTGATATGCGAAAAAAACGCAAAAATACAAAGTTGTTCGTTTTAAAAAGATCTACAAATTTTGTCTCACACAGTTTCTGATAAAACATATATTTTTCGTTTCAATTCCAAAAAATACGATTAAAATTCAAAAATTCCATTTTTTAGACAAAATATGTGAGATACAAAAAAACGTTTAGATGGAAAATTGTTTGCCAAAATAAGGTCTACAAATTCTCATTAAGACATTTCGGGACAGGAGGTATATTTTATGTTTTGATTTTTAATATTAAAAATAATCGATTTTTTTCACCAAAATATGTGAGATTCGAAATAAGCGTTGTTCTGCAAAATCGTTTCCTTAAATAAAGTCTACGACTGTTTTTTCTTTTTGAGAGATTTGGAAGAAAATAAATTTATCAATAATCATGTAATTTATTAAAAAGTTACAAAAATACATACAGAAAATCGAGCGCGAAGCGCGAGTGTCATGATGAGAATGTGTTCCTTAAGGCCTAAAGAGCCTTAAGTAAATTGAATTTCCTGTTTTACTTAAACTGAAAAAGAAACTTAGTGAATTTGAGAAAATTACTAATTTACATCATCTTTAATATCATTAAATTGGTTTGAGCTTCACTATTAAATTGTAAGAAATAAACTTAAACGTATGCGAAGAGTACAAGACCGAGCGCGAAGCGCGAGATCCAGGAAGAACGGAGCGCGAAGCGCGACGATCAAATCGCGCGCCCTAGGCGCGCTCAAACTTGCGAGCGAAGCGAGCTGCGTGCGATGAGAATGTGCCCGCGAAGCGGGCAGATTTTTTTTATTATATTTTACTATTAACTATAATATCATATCTATGAGAAAGCAATAAAGAGATGTTATTGGTCATAGTTTATCTATTCTGTTAATTTATTTGCAAGACAGTCATATATCTTGCTGAAAAACTCATTTTTTCAGCATACTTACTCTCTAAATCTAAATCAGTCAAATTTTCACTGATTGAATCAGTGATTTGCCTTTTCACTGAATCATCAGTGGAAACCATACTTTTCACTGTTAAATCAGTTAATTTCCACTGTTTAATTAGTGAAAGCAATATTTTCCACTGTTAAATCAGTTACTTTTCACTGAAGTAATCAGTGAAATTTAACTGATTCGCAGTTACCTCTTTTTAGCTATTTGAATCAGTCAAATTTCACTGATAATCAGTAGATTTTGACTGATTCATATTTAGAGAGTATGTCTTTCATTATTATCAATTATATGCTGAGAATTGTTCATATGAAATACTCATTGTTAGTAGTTTTTTTAAATTTAATGATAGTTATTCTATACGTATTTAATTTAGTGGGTGTAATCAAGCCTAAATGAACGAAACGTATACCCTCATTAATTTCTCTGTATAGAGCTCACGCATTCCGTGGGCGAAATCCTGATTGTGGAATTCATTGATGATTCATACACGGATTTTTCCACAGCATCTTCAGCAGCTTTACACGCTATATGTTATATTACATGAGATCAAAGATTTCGGCTGAAAAAATTAATATCACTTTTTTAGACCAAATATTTTGTTTATTAAATTATTGAAATGATTTATGAATAATTATTGTATGGCATTATATTTCTGTAAATTTAACAAATATTTTAGTAAGATTTTCTGTAATATTTACCGACAAATATTTTATGTTTACATAAAAGCGGTAAATTATACTGGAATATCTGTTAATTTTACAGAAATTTAATGCTGTCACTATTTTAATCTATGGACTGAATAAATGCAAGAGATTTTTTTTCTCCTTGTTTGTACTATATATTCAAAATTCTAAGTTGATTCTCCGATAATGTAGGCAGTGGCAGAAATTTCAAACTCAACTATTTAATTTCAAACTATTTAATTGTTGTATAAAATTAAAAAAAATTAAGGATTACAGTTTTTAATGGTGAATTTTGTTAATATTGGACTTTTAAAAAATCGGATTTTCGAGGTGTTTAAATTCAATAGGAGAACAGATTTTTTGAGAATAGTTGAAACTGTTCAGTGCTGTTAAATTTGAAAATGTTTTTTAAATTTTAGGTAGGAAAGTTAAACATTTTTAAGTATTTGGTTTAAAAGTGTTTATTCAATTTGCAAGCGTTTAATAATTTTAGAGGATGTTCTAATCATAATTAATATTGAAAATTTTAAATTCTAAGGACATTAAAATTTATAAGAGTATATAATTATGTAAAAGTATTTAGGTTTTTTAAGTAAGTATTTAGTATTTAAAATTCACTGAATATTAAGACTATTACATTTTTCACTGATAAAAGTTTCCATAAAATAAAATAAATCTCATTTGGAACCAATAGTTATATAATGAAAATAACTCAATTACTAACTGATGAACATTTTGTAAATGTAATTTTGTAATTTTGTTGTAAAAAAGTACTTTCTAAAATCTTGAAAATTTAAATCGATTTGGTATTTTATGAATCAGGCCAAGTTACCTGGGAGTTTAATGTTTTGTTTGGATTTTGCTGAAGACGAAAAACAATAAATAAAATTTCAATAATTTCTAATAAAATTATATATTTTGGGTCGTTCCGAAAAAGTTATCAAATTTGGACTACCCATTTATTGAAAAAAAAACTTCAGGACCAGCTAAAATGTTGAAATTTTCAATTCATATTGAAATTGCCTGATTTTGAATAAAAAAGTAACACCGATTAAAAGCATCGTTGAAAAGATAACTATGACATATTTCTTAAATAATTCTTTTATGCAAAAAAGTGATAAAAAGTAAATCGAATTATGAACATGATTTGAATTTCCAACTTTAACGGGTTCTTGTTAACTTTAATTCGATATTGAAATACTTTTAAAAAATTTCTTGCAGTAAGATGCAGTTTTAATATTTAAAAAGTTATTTTTTCTATAAATTAGGTAAGTATATTTTACATAAGAAAAATTGCCATCGAAACTTTCCATCTACACTCTAAAAACGGAATATTGACTGTCGAACAATTCCGTTCACTATGAATGGATTTTCTACTCAAAATTGGCATAAGAGGGAATCCTCTAACAGTTAAAGTATTTTCGTTTCAAGTGCTATCATTTTATTGCCAAAGTTTTTCCTTTGGTCTGGAAATAAAATCCTTTGTCATGTGAAGGAAGTATAATTTCGATGTTAAAATAAAACAAATTCTATGATATAACCTATAAGAAATATACACAAGTCAAACTTTGACAAATCCCAATATTCAATCGATCATTTTCAATAATATAATAACGACCCGTTTTAGATTTCAGCTTAAAGAAATTTTAAGATATAACTTTGCTTACATTACAAGTTTTCCAATACGTGTAAAATTGAAAGTCCATAATCTATTAAATATATAATGTTGGAAAAGTGTTACAGAATTATTTTTAAACTTTGTTGCATTTTAAATTTCACAATAAATTCCATAGAAACATTTTACTAATAATTTCAAATCAAAATATTTTTTTACAAATAAAAAAAATATATTCTTCGTAGTTGGCACCGTACTGAGAAAATATCTGTGAACAGATTAGCATCAGACGATGTACACTCACTAATGCGCAGGCGCACTTCGTCTCCTAGTCTAGAAATGCAATCCTTACATAATTAGAGGATTTCTTTTCAGAGTCAAAAAAAGTCGTTCATTGCTAAAAATATTTTCTTTTTGCATCTCACAGATGAGTTTTGTAACAGGAAAAAGATTCTGTTGGTAGACAAAAGGAATATGCTTAATTTCAATGGATGCATTCTGAAAAGAACGTAATTTCACTATGGATAGACTTTTTTTAGAGTGTACATTTTCAAAGAGTGGGAATATGACATGAAACTTCATGGACAAACTTTCAAATACTTTTAGATATCTTATAATCTGAAATATTAATTTATATTCATAAATTTTAGATTCTCTAGCCTGATACTCATGATTTGTATAAGCATTAATTATTCATTATGTACTTTGGTTATTATTTCTCAATTTGAAGGTTAAAGTTCCGAAAAGGGGTTACTCCCTAAATCCGAAACTCTGAAAAACCAGTGTTTCGAATGTTATAAGTCTTCCACATAGAATCAGTGAAATTTAACTTATATCACTAGGGAAATTCACAGGATGACCAGCGAATTTCACTGTTGACCAGAATATTTCACTGATTAACTAGTGAATTCCCTTAGTGATATTAGTTAAACTTCACTGATTCTGTGTGGAAAACTTATAACATTCGAAACAGTGGTTGTTCACTGTGAATCAGTGAGATTTTACTGATTCAGATTTAGAGAGTACCTCAGATTTTCTTCGTACTGCCTATACTAACGCATATTGAGGCGCTGATTACGAATATGATAGTAAAAATTGGCGCAAATTTGTTTCTCATAGAGAAACCAATAAAAACCCATGAAAATCGTGGTTTTTGGCATTTATGTCCGTAAGAATAGAAAAAATTTGGACAAAGAAATGGATATAAAGGGGAAGAATGGTAATTAACTGTGATATACACAGAAATACATAAACAATTTTGCACGCTTTTAACTACCATATCATAAAAATGGTCAAAATCGTGATGTTTGGGCCATAAAATCCATTTTTCTTAAAAACATGACAGGATAGGTCTTTTTTCCCCCAGATTTATAATCAACGTTAATACAATACATTATAAAAAGACTTATTGAGAAAATGTTAACAAAATATTTTGAGAATAAAATACACAATAGGATGAATTTTTAATAAAATTATTATTAATTAAATTATTAGTAAAGATTAATTTTCTAAATATTCTTTCTTAATAAAAAATAAGTTCATCTCAATCAACAGATTTTCTGTACGTTTCACTTAGCGCTTAGTAAAATCTACAAAATGCGAAAAAATCCGAGTTTTAGTAGATTTTACTGGAAGATCGGTGAAACGTACAGATATTCTTTTAATTGTACTGAAATTCTTGTAAAATATACTAAAATCTGAAGTTGTAAAAATAAGTAGCAAGCTTTTTGTAAATTTAATGAATCTTTTTTTTGCGTCTGCTGTACATTCTGGCCTATTACACTCCCACAACTTAATTTGTGATTTTCTCGAAAAATATCACTCCTAGAGAGAAAATGTATAGAATCAAAAATATGTATTTTTACGAAATCTACAACTTTCTTTCAAGATATTACTCGAAGTTTTCTTTATTTACTGAGATAAATGCGAAAAACCATGATTTTAATGGGTTTTTTATAGGCTTCACCATGAAAATCAAATTTGCGCCAATTTTCACTATCATATTCGTAATAAGTGCCTCAAAATACATTTGTCTTCGTAATTTCAAGAATATCAGAGGTAACTGCTTTTTGAAACTACACCCGAGGGATCATGAAAAGTTGTGGACATTTACGGTGGTACGTAATTGCAAAGCCGAGAGCGTCCTCAGCATATCTGGGTATGCACTCGAGTTCATGTTGCAAGTCTGCCGTCGTTTGTTTCACTTCGTGTCCTTAACAGCGCACCTACTCAAGTATTGTGGTACATATACAATACATACAGTACTGTAGATGAGACTCGTATATCCGTTATTCTGTGCCGTTGACATTCCCTAATTACATATACATATCATTTTCTCCGTATAACTTTACACCAGGGTTAAGGGTGTTAAAGTGTTTTTCTTTATTGTCAACTAAATACGTGAATTCAAGGTCAGTTCTTAGCGTAAAAGACTTGAAGAATCTAAAAATATAAAGTTTGAAGCACCATAAAAGTTTAAAGTACCATAAAAGATTGAACGAGCACAAAAGGTATTTAACAACACGCTCAGGTGCCTAATAATATATGTACTTCAGTTTTCTTGACTGTTCCTCTAAAAATAAATATTTCACGGCAAAAACTCTGAAATTGATCAAATATACACGGAGAAAAATAGTTCGAGAAAGTTTACTCGACCTTTGAGAAAAGTTGGGACATTTGGAGAAGTTTGATATTATTAATATTTAAAGAATTTAAAAATCTTTCTGTGAAAAAAACGAGGCTTTCGACTGCGCTGGGATTCGAGCCTAGGTCTTTCGATTGCCGGTTAGTGATCCTCCAATAATGTAGGCAGTGACAAAAATTTCAAACTCAACTAATTAATTTTAAATTATTAATATTATTGTAATTATTATAATTATAATTATTACTGATATCATTATTATTACATATATTACTGTGATAATTAGAATAATATTGAATAATCTCCAACTTGCCAATATGTCCCAACTTTGCTTAAAAGTCGAGTAAAGTTTCTCGAACTATTTTTCTCCATGTATATTTGATGATTTTTAGAGTTTTTACCGTGCAATATTTATTTAAAGAATTTTAAATCTTTCTGTGAAAAAATAGACGCTTTCGACTGTGCCGGGATTTGAGCTTGGGTCTTTTGATTCCCGGTCAACTGTATCTTTTTCTACAGAAAGATTTCAAATTCTTTAAAATTGAATATTAAATAATCTCCAACTTGCCAATGTGTCCCAAATTTTAAAAAGTTGAGTTAAGTTTCTCGAACTGTTTTTCTCCATGCATGTATACAGAGAAAAATGGATATTCAGGATCAATATCTAGATATTTAGCTGTAATATCTAAGATATTTATATTAACCTACACTGTTAGAAATGCTCGGAAATTCACAAAATTTGTATGTTACAAAGGTTCATGAATTCTGTTGCATCGCTCCACATCAATATTAATAATTTCAAAAATATGTCGTCTGAACCATCTATTTCAAATGCAGAATAATAATTACGGAATTTCTTTTTAGTGTTGTATAACCTTAAATAAACGAGTTCATCGAACGTTAAAATATTTATCTGGTTTCATTATTCCCACCTGAAGATTTCACTGATTCAATAAGTGTGTTAAATCTCTTTCGCTGATTCATTAGTCGAATTGCACTGATTCTCAGGGAAAGCTTTTTGGTACACTGAAAGAAATGCTTGGGATTTATCAGCCATATGAATATAGCTGATTGTTTTTAATTAATTCAACAAAATATATTTGACAGTTGATCAAAAATATTGCTGCAATAGTAATTCATATGTGTGGAATACACATACAGGCTGAACTAATACAAGCAAACCTTGGTTTTCGGTAAATCTCCAATATAATATAGGTCAAGGAACCACAATTATCTCTGTATCGTCGAATTTTTTTTTTCAGTGTAGTATCTTAAAATTGTAGTATCTTAAAATTGCGAAAAATACTGAATTTTCTGAATTTTTTTTTAATATTATAAAACGCAACTGAATTTTCATAATATGTATCTTAAAACTACCAAACTGTACAAAAATTATTATAAAAATTATCATAAAATTACAAAATTGTTACAAAATTTTCAGTTATATGTAACTGCATAAAACTTCAGTTACTCAAAACGTTAAATTATTCTTGTTAGAAGTTTCAGAATTTCCAGGTATAAATATCAGAATTTCAATATTTAAAGAATTTGAAAATCTTTCTGTGGAAAAAATGACGCTTTCGACTGCGCTGGGATTCGAGCCCAGGTCTTTCGATTGCCGGTCGACTGCTCTAACCACTGAGCTACACAGGCGTCCGACATATAATGTAGGCAGTGATAAAAATTTCAAACTCAACTAATTAATAAATATCAGAATATTCAACATTTTGTAACTGAAAATTAAGAAATTGTTTCTTAAATTTAATAAAAATTAACAAAATTTTCTGAATTTCTGACTTAATTTTACGAAACAGTAAATGAATAAAACTCTAGTCACGTGTTTCGGGAAATTCCCGTGTGTAAAAATTGAATGGCGCTGGCCAGCGCCAGACTAGACTGCCTGGTTTCCAGTCCTGGCGCTGACATTAAGGCCTGGTCTGGGGCTGGCCAGCCGCAAGCCATATGTTGTTCAGCTTCAAGCCAGCGGCCAGTCAGACACTAGTCATAGAATGCTGGCTATCGCCAGATCTGAACCAGACCAGAACTTCCAGACTAGCCGGTCTGGACATTGCCAGACCTGGGCCAGATCAAACAATAAACTGCCATGAAATTTTTCCACACGGGTTACGGTACAAATTTCTAACAGCGTATTTCAATATTTTAGAAAGTAAAGCTGAATATTCAGATATTACAGTTCAATATCTAGATATTGTAACTGAATATATAAAGTGCTTGTAACATAATTGAATATACATTTTTCTCCGTATAGACATTGGCAGATAAACTACGCGTCATTGAGCTTGGGTAATTATTGTGAAAAATCAATTACTCCCGTCCAGAAATTCTCCGATCTGGAATGAAACCTTACTTCCTATCTGGGCCCGGTCTAGGAGGTGGAAGCCAAATTGGGTGCGGCTTTTTATTTTGAACTAGGGGATGATGCTTTGTTGCGCCCCCGATTGACGCCAGGGCAAAAATCCTACACGGGTTTTATTATTTTAGGACTAAAATCGAGCCCTTGAATTGGAAATTTAAAATGCTGCTTGCATAGTTTTCTGGAGTTGAGAAATTTAGAATGCAGGTTTCAGAACCTCTTGTATTTTATTCGAACTAGACGCAACATGAATAAGAAATTGTTTGTTCCACACCAATAGACATTCTTCCGTAATACAAGCACAAAAAACTCTTAAAGACGATTTTATCTTCAAGAGTCGATACAAAAGAATCTTCATCACATATGTTTGATATCAAATCCCAAACCTTTTTGATCGCAGATATGATATTACAGATACATTATGTTAATTTAAGATTCAGTATCTTGTCACTTCTCTGAGTGTGAATTTGCATGTAACATTTCTATTTGATAACTTGCAGGACAACTTTGGAAAATCAACTTGAATCTGACATGATCCTGTGTGGAAAAATTTTATGGCGTTGGCCAGCGCCAGACTAGACTGTCTGGTTTCCAGTTCTGGCGATGACTATAAGGCCTATTCTGGAGCTGGCCAGAACTGTAATGCTTTTGTACGATTAGCCAGTTCTGAGCCAGACCTGAACTTCCAGACTAGCCGGTCTGAAAATTGCCAGACCTGGGCCAGATCAAACAATAAACTGCCATGAAATTTTTCCACACGGGTTACGGTACAAATTTCATCTGTTGAGTTTACAAACAATCTGTGAATCCAACAGAAAAATCTGTAAATATTACAAAAAAAACTGCTGTCGCTATTCCAGCAGATGACATCTGTTGATTCAACAGTTTTTTTTTCTCCGTGCAATAGACTTCAATGAAATTTCTCCACACGGGAATATGTCAGGTTGATGATGCTGCCAACCGTCATCAATATTGTTATTGGTTATTTCAGAGAATATATAATTAAGACGTATAAGTCATCTTGTAAAAAAACTAAAATTACTGGTAAAATGGCGATATATTAGCATGTAACCTGAAAGTTACACGGACCCATAGAAGGTTAAAGCTTTATCCTATTCATCCTTGAAAGTTTAGAGAACTGCAGTTAATATTATCAAGGATGCTTCACCTCGAGTGCAAATTGGACTCAACGCAAGGAATTTTCAATGCTAAATTCCAGACATTTTTGTAACTCCGTCTCACCACAGAATTTTCATCACAATGCACCAATGCGAGGCAAAATTCCATTTTGCGAACGAATCTATTTTATGCTAGAAAATCTTTCAATTATCTAAAGAGAGTTTTCAAATTTGAATGTTTTTTCTAAAGGTTGCCATTTTTTCTAGAATACTGAAAATTGGAAAAAGTAGGGATTTTTGTTTTATATGGAAATGTCAGGGATATTTTTAATATCTGGATAAATATAAAACTAGTAAAATTATATTGGTGTGATTTTTACTGTTCAAGATTAGCGCTTAAAAATTCATAAAAATATTTAAAGTATATCATATGAAATAAAATATATTGATTTCATGTTATAAAAACATAATTTATTGTTATGTGCACTGCAAGAAAAAGCTAATACATTATATAAAGTTTTAAATTGTCATTAAAATCAATATTATATCATAATTTTGTTTCTCAATAAAAATAAATGCATTTTATAATTGTTTTACTGATCAGTCAATTTTACTGAAGTAATCAATGAAATTTGACTGATTCACAGTAACCTCTTTTTAGCTATTTTAATCAGTCGAATTTCACTGATTATCAGTAGATTTTGACTGATTCAGATTTAAAAAGTAAAAAATCTGGAAAACTTGGAAAAGACTGGAAATTTATGTTCGCAAGAATAATGGCAACTCTGATCTAAAAAGATCGTAATTTTTCTGATTTATATTCAAATTTCACACTTTGAGACTAACGTAGAATTAAAATTTTACCTTCAATGAGAAAAATCATAAATTGAAGTATGAGTGGGTTGTAAAATAGAAAAAAAAACTGTGTTGGTGTATAGCAATGTTGTCTGTGCATAGAGACTCAAAGAAAATCACGAAAGAGCAGATTGCAGGCGGAGGTTTTAAAAGAACTGGTTTATGGACCATTCAGCAACAACAACACAGCGGAAAGATAATCACAGATAACTGGAATTCTCTCGGAAGAGTGATTTGACTTGCAGATTTTCATTGCGGTTACCTTCGCAAATGAGCATTTCAAACTTGATTCGCAAACCTTTCACTGCAGGATTTTAAATTCGCGTTAGATTTAAATACTAATCGGATGTGAACATCATCTTCATGTATATATACATGTTTGTGCATAACTTGTCAAAGAAAAGATAAACCCTTTTCTGAGTCATTCAATTTTCATGCATTTAGGAAATTTTACCTCTTGAAAAATAACAATTTCACGTTATTTTAGTCACGCATGGAGAAAAATGGATATTTACCTATGCGACAAGCATCTTATATATTCGGCTCTAATATATCTAGATCTAGATATTAAACTCTAATTTTTTAATATTTAGCTTTATTATCGTAAATATTGAGGAACCGAAGCTTACAATTTTGACTAAACTACGTTTCAATTTAGGGACAAATAGTGAGAATTTTTCGCAGTAAAATACTGAACTTTAGAAAAATTATTTGATAATTTACTATAGGTTGTGTTAAAATTTACTATAACCTTTACTAAAGTTTCGAATAATTTTTCAAATTTTTACTGTTTTGACTGCGAAAAACTCCCAGTCTGATAGGAATAATTACCATTTCACTTCGATTTTCCCTCAATTTCTATTATTTTTTAGAATTATTATTATGAAATAAAACATATATTGCTATAAAAATGTTCTTCGTGTATATAATTTGAGTTTTTTGGGCATTTTTTTGACATTTTTTGACTTTGAATAACTTTTTTGTTTTTTAACCAATTGGCATGATTCTCTCTAAACCTGAATCAGTGAACAGCCACTGATTCGCAGTGACTACACTCTAAAAACAAATGTGTTACTTCTACACGTGAATCACGATAGTAACTTTTTAGGCATTTGAAGTGTGTATTTTAAACACACATTACAAACGTAACGTTTAATTTTCAAACACTTTAACGTTTTGTACCCAAAATGTGTGTTAAAAATACACACTTCAAATGCCTAAAAAGTTACTATCGTGATTCACGTGTAAAATTAACACACTTGTTTTTAGAGTGTATTCACTGATGGCAGCAGCTATAAGTCTTTCACTCAGAATCAGTGAAATTCGACTAATGAATCAGTGAAATAGATTGAACTCACTTATTGAAGCAGTGAAAGCTTCAGGTGGGAGTAATAAAACCAGTAATATATTTTAACGATCGACGAACTCGTTTGTTTTTGGCTAAACAACACTAAAACGAAATGAGTAATTATTATTATTTTTAAGAGATGATAAATCAGTAAAGTGTAGATGAAAGTTTTGAATTCGCGAATTCAAAAATTATATAATCAGTGACTATTTCACTGATTCAGGTGCAGAGAGTTCTTTTTTTATTTTGTTCCTTACAATGTTTAGCAACTTTTTGGGTATGGAAAATAATGTAACAGGACTAAAAAAAAGTTACAAATGAAATAAAATAAAAATATAAATAAATAAATATTTTGTAGTTATTTTTTTAGCTAGAGTGCTTTCCATACCCAAAAATATTGATAATATAACCAAGAATAAATTGTAAAAATTTCAATGGCCTATGTATATTCAGAAAAGTATAGAGAATAAAAAATAACATTTTTGGAAAGTGTCAAAAAAATTAAAAATATACCAATAATTAAAGGTGGCGGATCCCCTTATAAATATAACTAAATATTGATCCTCATTATCCATTTTTGTCTGCGCACCTTTAGAACATAATATTTCCTAGAGCGACAGAGACAATTGAAGAATCTAGGAACTCTCCATTGCTGATAAAAAAAGTACTAATTTTCTAAAAAGGCATCTTCTTTTAGTAATCGTGAGAAACAGTTTCTTCAATTAAATTAAATGTGGAAATTGTTTTTAAACTGTACACTCATGTTTAATTTCCTATTACCAGATATGGTGATTAATAGAAAAGTAGAAATTGTTAATTAGATACGACAATGATTTGTACATTTAAAATTATGAGCAATGGAATGTGCCATCAGTCATTATAAAGAAGCCAAGGCAAGCAGCATTTCTGCAGCACATAAGTGCGTTTATTACTTTTCAAAGGACGTGTTATGAAAAAAAGCAAAAGTAATGCGCGGTAAGGATTTCTTGAAATTTGATGGGGAAAATACACCCAGAAAAAAATGTACTTGATGTAACCAAAGAATTTTATTAAACAGTACAAGATCTAATTAAGGGGATCCATCCGCCACTTTTAATATTTTTATTTTTTGAGTTTAGACCTTCCATATAATTTTTTTTATGTTTAGTACCTTTATTTATAAAGATTTTGGAGTTTTTAAAAAATTTCAGAACCTTTATGTATTTTTAAACTAGAAATTTTTAGTTTTTTGGGAATTTTTTTGACATTATTTTACTTTTAATAACTTTTTTGTTTTTTAACCAATTTTCATAATTGTCTTTGTATTTTATTCCTTACAATGTGTTGTAACTTTTGGATAGGAAAAGTGAGATGACATGACTTAAAAAAAAGTTACAAATAAAATACAAAAATAAATAAAAATATCCCAACATATGAAAACAACATTTTTTGTGATTATTTTTCTTATCTAGAGTGCTTTGCGTATCCAAAAGTTGCTACACATTGTAAGAAACAAAATAAAAAAAGAATCATGACAATTGGTTAAAAAACAATAAAGTTATTCAATGTCAAAAATGTCAAAAAAATAAAAAAATGAAAAAAGTTATATGGAAGGTCTAACTCAAAAAATAAAAATATTAAAGGTGGCGGATCCCCTTATGTCAAAAAAAATTTGGTTAAATATTTGTTGGACTCAACCAAATTCTTCCAAGCAATTCATCTTTAGTTTTATAAAACCATTTTTTTGGTTGAATCGAGGAAAATTTGGTCAAATGTATAATAAGCAAATTCTTTGGTTGAACCGACTAAATTTTTCTTTAATTAAGCAAATATTTTACTGAATGTAAGAAAAACAACCGAGTCTTACTTTTTTCACTGATAATTTTCCTTTATCGAGTTATTTTAGTGAAAGTCACACTTTCTCTGAAAAAAAAACTTGATAAAAAAATATTCCAGATGAAAAAAACTGAGGAAATAGTCACTTTGACCAATTTTTTCTTAAATTAAATTTTTAGTAATCTTGTATAGTATTTTTTCCTTAATTATTATGTACGCTGTCTATAATTTATCTTATGAGTAATTTGAATTGAAACATAATGAAATGTAATCGTTAGTTATTTTGGTATTAAAAATGATTAATCACAAAATTCTTTCTTGTTTCAGAAGGTGGACCCTGAGTTGATATTTACAAAACAAGAACGAATTGGAAAAGGAAGTTTTGGTGAAGTTTTCAAAGGTATCGACAATAGGACTCAACAAGTTGTTGCCATTAAAATCATTGATCTTGAAGAAGCAGAAGATGAAATCGAAGATATTCAACAGGAAATCATGGTTCTGTCGCAATGTGACAGTCCCTACGTCACCAAGTACTATGGATCTTACCTCAAGGTAATTTTTAAAAAATTACATAAAATTGTGACCCGTTGCAAAATAAGGCCAATATTTCGAATAATACAGGGTGACTTTTTTTATCTTGAGACATCAAAATATCCAAAGAAATACGCATGGTACGATAAAAATGGCACCAATAAAAAATTTTATTTTCGAAAGGGAAAAGCGACTCCGCAAAAATGTACCCAACACTCTGTGGAGGTGGGGGGCTTTGAAATTTTAAATGGAAGCATCTTTTTTAATTGCAAATTCAGTTTCTCCGTTAGAAAATAAGTAAGTTTTATTTAAAATTTGTTTAAATTAAAAATTAAATTTTTAATTTATAAAAAAAAAAATTGTGTAATGGCCCCAATAAAAACTTTTTATTTTTGAGGGGGAAAAGCGACTTTGCAAAAATGCACCCAACACTCTGTGGAGGTGGGGCGCTTTGAAATTTTAAATGGGAGCCTCTTTTTTAATTGCAAATTCAGATTCTCCGTTAGAAAATAAGTTTTATTCAAAATTTGTTTTAAATTTAAAATTGAATTTTTAATTTATAAAAAAAATTGTGTAATCCACTCACCACACCCTGGAAATGTAGGGTAAATTTTTGTGCAGTCGCTTTTCCCTCTCAAAAATAAAAAGTTTTTGTTGTGGACATTTTTTTCGTAGGATGGGTATTTCTTGAACTATTTCGATGTCTCAAGATAAAAAAACACATCGAGTATAAAACTTAATTTTCGTTGATCAATGATCGTTGAATTCATAAAATAAGTGAATTTTTTGGTCATCACTGAGATTGATGATGTGCAATTAAAATCTTCCTTAAAAAATAAGAATAGTATTTGACAATACAGGGTATTATAAAAAAACTCTTTTATACAATTTTTATTTAATTTTTTTAAATAATAAAAAATAATGGGTGCTTTACTGTTAGAATCTTTTTTCAATAATGCGATGACCACTTCAAGACTAGTTTTTTTTAATAATTGACACAAAAAATTATACAGTGTGAGCCATAAGTTCTGGAATGGTCAAATATCTCAGGAAAACTGAGTTTCAAAAAAAAAATGTTTCAAAGAAAAATTGTTGGGATTTAAAAGTTCTATTTACTGATAAATTTATTAATGCACTGAGAAAACTGGAGTGTCAACCTAAACATTTGGAGGGTGAAGCAGACTATATTTGAGGTTAAACTATAGGACAGCCTTCTAGATAGTGTAACTTATTACCTGTAAATTGTGAAAATAAGATGGTCAACTTGAATACTTTAGAGGGAAAAGTTGATCATCGCAGAGAGAAAAATAGATTATCGAAGAGGGAAAAATATACTATAATCTACCTCTATGGCTAACCTCAAAACTATTACATTTAAGCTTTCACAATTATTATGTTATTATAGCAAGTGAAATAGGTACTCGCCAATTAGTTGGCAAAAATAACCCTCGTGACACTTTAACACTTAAAGGACGCGAAACCGGCAATGAGGTTAAGTCCACGCTGGTGATATTGTAGGAAAAATAGGCGAACCCACGTGACTTTACAATTTTGGCGCGTATTTCGCCAATCGACACTCTTTATAGTGATTCTGACACTCTGGTAACAGTTAAGCAGAATATCAAATGAGTGTCTTCCTGACCAAAAATAAAAAATTTCGGAAAGAGTGTTATACTATCTAGAAGTTCAGACTGACTATCTACATTTTGACACTCAAAGTTTGACACTCCAGTTTTCTCAGTGTGGGTTCGGGTCCTTAGTTTGGGCCTGACCGGGGCCAAGTTAATTTTTGTAAAAGACAAGAGGTATTTTTTATATCAGATTAGGATTCTATGGCTGAAAATAGAACACTTTTATTCTTTGTAATTATTTTCTATACTTTTGTATTTTTTTCGAAATTATCATTTTTGAAAATTATATGTTTAAACAAATTTCGAAATTGACAAAAATGTATTTATTTTCGAAAAATTACGTCTAAGAGAAAATTGTTCAGGAAGAGATTTATTGTGCTCGCCTAGCACAACTCAGCACAACTTTTATTTCTTCAAAAAAACAAATTACGGTGCTGGTAAAAAAATCGTTTTTTCAAAATTTTGACCCCAATTTTCATTTTTTTTAAAAATCGTTTGCGGCACAATTCAGCACAAACTTAGCACAATTCAGCACAACTTTTGTTTTTTTCAAAAACACAAAATGACGGTGCTAACTTCTTGGACACTGTACTGGGGCCCAAATTTTTGTTACGAAGCGGATTTTAAATTTGATTATAAAAATGAAGAGTGTACTTTTTGGATCACATTTTGAGACCGTTTGAAACAATTAACAACAATTAATAAACAATTAAATAAAAACAATTAATTAATGATATATATAATACAAAAAAACATAATTTTAATATTTATTTTAATATATTAGTTAATGAACGCTCCTTAAGATAGTTTGTCCATAAAAATTAGACATCAGGCAAAAATATATAATTTTGATTTCAAAAATATCAATATTATTATTGAAGGACTAATTTGAAAGAGAAAAGCTTATTTTCCATGAAATAAATTTGAAATGCAGAAAAATAATGCATTTAATTTTTATATTTACCCGCACTTTTTTCCTTATCGCTCCATACCAAATTTAAAAAAATGATCTACTTAACCGTTTCCAATTTTCTAAAATGAATAAATTATTACCAAAGTTAGAAATTTGTTTATAAGAATTTTGTTTTCGAATATTGATTTTTAATGGTTTCAGCCATTAAAGAATTTATTTCCAAAAATTTTTGCCTGAGGTCTAATTTCCGTAGATGAACTACGTAAAATTTTAATATTTAATGATTGTAGTTGTTACCAGTATATTATTAATAATATTGAATGAAATGGCCTTTCTGGTATATTCTAAAAAAATATATTTATTTCCAACAAGTCAATGTTTTGACTGAACTATTTGACTATTTGACTGACTATTAAGACTAAGAAATGTAATAAAATGAATTATACATTGCGAGTTAAACAATACAGTCTAACAATGAAGATGAGATAGAAGAAATATGTAAAAGATTGTTACCTTTAAAAATCGTGGATTCAATCAATTAAAAGTGGAGACATTATGTTTCGTACATTTGTATTGTAAGTTGTATTTATCGAATCGTAGTTGTAAAAATTGCCAAATGATAATATTTCTTACAGAGTTTTCCATTATTATTTTATTAATCTTCTATATCTTGATAGATATTTATTGTATATATGTTGTAGAGGTTAGGTGTGATATGGATAGTATTTTTTCTATGAAAAGAATAATTTTATTCAACAAAAGAATGAAGGGGTCAGTATACTAAATATATATATTAATTTAATAAAATAGTATTGAAAAAGTTATTGTAAAATCACCAGTTTCATTTTAGAAAAATGATTAGTAAAAATTTAATAGCAACTTTACAAAGTAAACATAATGACTAATCGAGTTAATAAGAGAGATGTTAGGTTAAGATCGATTATAAAAATATAAAGCGGGAAAATTTAAAAATTCCGAAAATTTAAATTATTTGAATAATTTAATAATATTAAAATATATGTCACTTAGATTTTCAATATCTATTCTAAAGTTAATAGAATTATTATTATTTTGTATATGAATAATTTATAGGCAAAGTCCGGGTACAAAAAAAAATTTGTTAAATACATTATTTTTTTATGTTTCAAATTTGAATAATTTAATAATATTAAAATATATGTCACTTAAATTTTCAATATCTGTTCTAAAGTTAATAGAATTATTATTTTTTTGTGTATGAATCATTTTTAAGCAAAGTCTTTTTTTAAATTTTGTTTTTTCTTCTAAAATTGTTACTTCTTTAAAATCAAAATTGTGTTTAAAGTTGTGTGCATGTTGAGCTAAAGCTGTAGTCTTCACTTTATAATTTTTAGTCGATATTGCATGATTCAACATTATATTATGTAAAAGTCTACTAGTTTGTTCTATATAGGTACCATTATATTGTGTACATTTAATTTCTTTTACTTTATTTTGTAATCGGTTATTGACTTCTGATAACTCTGAGCTATATACAGATTCGAGTTTCACACATTCGTGTTGAATTTTATTTAAAGTGTAACGAGTGACAGTATAATAATAAAGATTGTTGTGTAGTGGTTGTGTCCATTTGAAAGGAGGGCAAGGATCAACATATACATATACATATACATATACATATATATATATATATATATAAACCGCCACACAAAAGACAATCATTGCCGGTTAATCGTCGTTTCGTTTCATGACACGCGGGACTACGCCTCCTTGTTTTGCCCTTTTCAAAGAATCACTGTGATTTTCCTGTCTCATTACATTTGTATATAAGTAGGTGATATAAACACGCCCATAATGTTGCACATATGTAATAAAAACGATTCAATTTATTTGCTTCAAAAAACAGGTTCTCTTGCAGAAAAAAGTATGTTCTATAAATTATCTTTTAGATTTGTGCAACTTGGTTATAGACTATGAAACTTAGGAACTGTATCTTGACTTTTTCTAATACGTAACGTTATGATATAATTATATGTTTTACAGTGAAGCCTATAATGAGTCGATTTGAATGCGCGCCTCACCGGTTGGGGAAGTCTAATTAGTTTCACGAATCGAGGAACGCATCGCACTTCCGGTACAATGAGGTTATGAAAGATCTAGTGAGAGTGCAAATGAGTTGTTTCATTTTGTCGAATTTTAAACGAAAGAAAAAATCAATTTTTCTATGTTTTAGTGTCAAGAAAATGTTAAGTCGAACTAACTTAAGAATTTGTTTAATTCAATCGATGATGTTATGTTTTGCTACAATTCGGCTGAATCAAATTTTATTTTTAATTTAAGAATTTGAAATCCTTCTCTGAAAGAAGATACGCTTTCAACTGTGCCGAGATTCGAACCCGCTCTCTGAATCTGAATTAATGAACCACTAATTAAATTTAGCGAAAACTTTTCTCTTTATTAGTCGTTTTTCTAATAATTACTTTTCAGAAACTATATAATTACTAATGGAATTAGTAAAAAAATACAAATATTTATTAAAAAATGTCACTAAAGTGAATTAGTTGCTAACATTTCGCTAATTCAGATTTAGAGAGCAGGTCTTTTGATTGTTGGTCGTTTTTATTAAACCAAATTTTTGATTATGTTATTCTCATTCTGAGAAAAAAAAAATTTGCAAAGTTAACTTTTTAATTTTAAAGAGGAAAAGCAAAAGATCCAGATACTTATTATATTTATAATAAGCGGTATAAGCGAAGTTCGATTTGAAGTACCCTCCGTATTTCTAATTAGAATATGCGTTGAAACGATCAACTATCATTAAACTTTACAACTCTATTAGATGTTTGCTAAGCTTCCGTTCTGCTATTAACCTGTCGGTTATCGAGTAGAAGAAACAAGTATAAACCTGAAATAATTAGAGAAACTCTACTTAAAGTGGCCACGCGTAAATTATCATGAATTTTTTAATGAACGGAAATAATATCCTTTTTTTAGTTTTGCAATTTTTAAATTTTTTGTTTATAATCATAAGGGTTGGGTAACTTACTCTCTAAAAAGTAAGTTTTCATGTATGTATGCCCCCCCTCCCCTCCCCCTCTCCCAATTTAATTTTTGAATTCGGAAATATTGAAATGAAATTATTTTTTTACATGCACCCAGAAAAAAGTTTTTTTTAATTCAAGGAAACGTTTTTTTAACTTCATTTCCTCAATTCAAAGTAAAAACACCTTTAGAACAAATATAAATTTATTTAATTTAAAAAAATATTTGAAAAATAATTTATTTTATTTTATTATCTTTGTACAAAAACAATTTTTTCTTTAAATTAAAGAAAATATTTCTGTGAGTCACATTACGTATGTACTATGCAACTGCGTGTACATTCATTTCTTTGATTCAAAGGGAAAAGAATAATCAAGACATTTCTTTAAATCAAAGAAACTTTTCTTTGGACGTATAGCAATCCTCAAAATTGCTTGATTCAAAGAAATTTCGTGTGAATCAAAGAAACTTTATTCTGGATTTGGAATGGAAAATACGTCATAGTTATATAATACAATAAATCACGTTTTTAGTCTTTTTTAAATAAAAGAAATAATTTTTTAACATTATTTATTCGATTTAAAAAAATATTTATTTGATTCAAATACAGTACTGGCAAAAAATTAAGAAATAATTTATTTTATTTCATTATCTTTGAACACAAACATTTTCTTGTTTAAAGTAGAGAAAATATTTATGAGTCACATTACCTATGTACTATACGACTGCGTAGACATTTATTTCTTTAATTCAAAGATAAAAAACAATCAAGAAATTTCTTTAACTTTTTTCATCTACGAATATTAGACCTAAGACAAAAATAGATTATTTTGCTTTCAAGAATAGCAATATTACTATTGAAAGGATCATTTGAAAAAAAAGAGATTATTTTCCAAAAAAAAAATTTTAACATAAAAAAATAATGCATTTAACAAATATTATTTTTACCCGAACTTTTTTTCTTATCGCTTCATACCAAATTTTAAAAATGATGTGATTCTAATAAATCACTAATCATTTTTTCAGGAAAAAGATTTTCCACAACTTAACCGTTTCTAATTTTCTAAGATCAATAAATTATTACCAAATTCAGCACTTTGTTTATAAGAATTTTGTTTTGAAAAATTGATTTTTAATGGTTCTATCCTTAAATGAATTCATTTCCATAAATTGGGAACAGTGAAATTGTGAAGATTCTTTTTCCTGAAAAAATGATTCCTGATTTATTAGAATCACATCATTTTATAAAATTTAAATTTGGTGTGAAGCGATAAGGAAAAAAGTTCAGCAAAAATAAAATTTGTTAATTACATTATTTTTCTGCATTTCAAATTTTTTTCATAGAAAATAATCTTTTCTCTTTCAAGTTAGCCTTTCAATAATAATATTGCTATTCTTGAAAGCAAAATTATCTATTTTTACCTGAGGTCTAATTTTTGTGAATGAAATACCTTGAATCAAAGAAACTTTTTTTTGAATGTATAGCAGTCCATAAATTTGATTCAAAGAAACTTTTTTCTGTGTATGGAATGAAAAATACGACATATTTTTCGATAAGTGGATAATATATATATATATAATCAATAAAAATAAAACATCAATCATAAAAGAGATATCAAAATTACTAAGTAACAAAAAAAGTAACTGAAGGAAAAGTTACAACAGCCGAAAAAATAGTAACTAAGTAACTTTACTTTTAAAGAGTTACTACCCAATACTGATAATCATTTCTTGAATCTTGAAACTCCGATTTGTCAATTATTCTTTTCCTAATCATGTCACTTTCTAATTCCTCTCAGTCATTACCTTCTGACTTTTAAATATTGAAATTTCTTTCAAGGTAGTTCGTTCATGAAAATTAGACCTCAGGCAAAAATAAATAATTTTGCTTTCAAGAATAGCAATATTATTATTGAAGGGCTAATTTAAAAGAGAACAGATTATTTTTCATGAAAAAAAGGTGAAACCCAAAAAAAAATTGTATTAATAAATTTTATTTTTGCCCAAACTTATTTTCTTATCGCTTTGAGCCAAAGTTTTAAAAGTAATACGATTCTAATAAATCACGGTTCATTTTTTTAGGAAAAAGATTCTTAACAACTTGACCGTTTCCAATTTTTGAAAATGAATTCTTTAAT
This sequence comes from Diplolepis rosae, assembly GCA_030998225.1. Classification (NCBI taxonomy): domain Eukaryota; kingdom Metazoa; phylum Arthropoda; class Insecta; order Hymenoptera; family Diplolepididae; genus Diplolepis; species Diplolepis rosae. The sequence goes on along the minus strand of JAPYXD010000723.1, from coordinate 17,783,398 downwards.
GGCTGAAATTATAAAAAAACAATTTTTCAGAACAAAATTTTTATAAACAAATTGCTGTATTTGATAATAATTAATTTAATTTCAAAAATAGGAAACGTTCATGTTGCAGAGAATCTTTTTCCTAAAAAAATGAACCGTGATTTATTAGAATCGTATCATTTTTAAAAATTTGGCTCAAAGCGATCAGAAAATAAGTTTGGGCAAAAATAAAATTTATTAATAAATATTTAAAGAATTTCTTTTTTTTTGTGTTTCAAATTTTTTTCAAGAAAAATAATCTTTTCTCTTTCAATATTGCTATTCTTGAAAGCTAAATTATCTATTTTTGCCTGAGGTCTAATTTTCGAGATCGAACTACCTTAAGAAAATCTAATTTAGTGCATTTTTATGTATCCAATTAAAAAGATTGAAGAATGTGTGAAGATATTGTTTACTATTTTTATTTGCTTTCTAAATCTGAATAAGTGAGATTCTCAATGAAGTTAAATCAGTGACCCACTTCTGACTTGTCAATCACTGACTTTTAACTGAAAACCAATGAAAAGTCACTTATTGACCACAGTCAGAAGTGGGTCACTGATTTAACTTCATTGGGAATCTCACTGATTCAGATTTAGAGAGTGAATAACCTGAATTTCTTTTTACTATTTTATTGGCGTTTTAAAAGCTCAGATCCATCTATTCAGATCCTAACAATTTATGAGACATCAAGAAAATAATAGGGAAACTTTTCTTCAGTCGAGAAGAGTTGTTATGAAATAAAGAGTAAACCAGAAATGACTTGGCTTACTCGTCCCAAGAACCTACGCGGATGTTGAAGAACCTGATGTCATCGTAACGGGGATCAGACTCTGTGGGTTTTCTAAGTTTACTTCTGCAAAGCAGATACTGTTATTAAGTCGCCTGAGATAACCGAACTGACAGTCAATGAACGAAGCTACATCACGATGTATTTTCCTGCTATTTAACTTGAGATGAAATCATGCAACCCAATCTTTATATCTTTGGTTTTCCTCTTCCTTGAGAACTTCAGATGATTTTGCTGATTTTAAATTGTTGGGAAAAAAGTTTTGCAATATAAACTGTTAGATATTTCTACCGAAATTTATCGAAAGACGTAATTGAAGTTTAAGGCTATGTATGACTTATCCGATCCCTACTTTACCGACGCCTCTTTTTCGTCCTTCGAATTTCCATATTAAGGCCATGTCTCACTTGAGTTATTTCGTAACAAGCAGTAAAGAACGTTTATCTGGTGCTAAATTTTTATAATTATAAAAAAAAATGTTTCAAAAAATAAATTTGTTTGTAGTTATAAATATTTAGGAGCAGATAAACAATCCTTAGTGCTCTTTACGTGATAACTTAAAGTTTTAACCTAATATCTCAATTAATGTGGAAATGCGAAGAGCGAAAAAAGGTGTCGGTAAGGTAGGCATCGGATAAGTAAGACATGGCCTTAATTGAGATATTGAGTTGGAATTTCGAGTAATTAGCTTAAAAGAACTAAGGAACGTTTATTTCCTCCTAAATTGTTATAATTATAAAAAAAAATTCCAAATTAGATGGTTGAGTTCGAAAAGAACGATTTCAAATTCTTTAAATTTGAAAATAAAGAAAAATATTTCCAAACAAAAATTTGTTTATAATTATAAATATTTAAGAGAAGATCAACGTTTCTTAGTGCTTTTTACCAAATTACTCAAAGTTTCAACACGATATTTCAATTAATATTATTTTTATTCTTTGAGTTTTGACCTTCCATATAATTTGTTTTTATGTTTAGTACCTTTATTTAGAAAGATATTAGGTTTTTTTTTTTAAATTCCAGCACTTTTATATATTTTTAAACTAGAAATTAGGAGTTTATTAGGCATTTTTTTGTCATTTTTTGACTTTGAATAACTTTTTTGTTTTTTAACCAATTGTCATGATTCTTTTTTTATTTTGTTTCTTACAATGTGTAGCAACTTTTTAGGTATGGAAAATAAAGTAAGATGACTGAAAAAAAGTTACAAATAAAATAAATTAATATTTAAAGAATTTGAAAATCTTTCTGTGGAAAAAATGACGCTCTCGACTGCGCTGGGATTCGAGCCCAGGTCTTTCGATTGCCGGTCGACCGCTCTAACCACTGAGCCACACAGGCGCCCGACATCTCCTTCTCCACAGGGGCAATCGAAGGACCTGGGCTCGAATCCCAGCGCAGTCGAGAGCGTCATTTTTTCCACAGAAAGATTTTCAAATTCTTTAAATATTGAATTTATTTGCATTATTTGCGATATAAGAGTTTGAAATTGTCTACGAGGACACCTGCGGACAACGTATCCTATCTGATACGCGACTAGTGATCCTCCGATAATGTAGGCAGTGACAAAAATTTCAAACTCAACTAATTGATTTGAAAATAAATTAATAATAATTTCCTAAAATATAAGAAAAAAATTTGTTGTAGTTATTTTTTTAGCTAGAATGCTTTCCTACCCAAAAATATTGATAATATAACAAAGATTAACTGGTAAAAAATTCAAAGGCAAAGTTGTACACCCAATAGTAAATAAAAATTCAACAAAAATTCAGTTACTTTTTAGTAAATTAAAAAAGCTCTTATTTTTCATATTCTTAAAATATTTTGTGATTTTACAATACTTTAATACAATTTAAAGAATTTGAGATATTTCTGTGGAAAAGAGACGCTTTCGACTGTGCCGGGATTCGAGCCCGAGTCTTTCGTTTGTCGAATGTAGGCAATGGCAAAAATTTCAAACTCAACCATCTAACTTTAATAGAATTTTATCAGCAAAATCTAATGTAAAATTAGAATCGAGGTATTGTAAAATGAAATAACAGTACTTGTAAAGTAATTTTTCAGAATTACAATACAATTAATACAGTATTGTGTAATTACAATGAAAATTGTTTACGGTGCAGGTACAAATTACTGAATATTTCGATACTCGTGTCTCGAAATTCTGGAACTTGCAAGAGAAAAAATGTTATGTTTTGGGTATAATTAAAGTTTCATAAAGTTACATATGACTCAAAATTCTGTTACAGTTTCGTAATTTTAAAATAAATTTTATGAAAAATCAGCTGAGTTTCGTAATTTAAAAAAAAATGTCAGTAAATTTTTGTTCAATTTTAAAATACGTCTACTTAAAATAAGTCATAGATATCCTATAATTTTATGTTAATTTTGTAACTGAAAAATTTTGTAGCGTAATTATAGATTTCTGAAAATTTCTAACAGTGTGTTTAAATAATGCAAATACTTTCTAATAATTGTGGGATTTAAAAAATGTTTATGGATCTCAAAACAAAAGAGACTAAAACGATATGAGTGGTTCAACTTTCACAGACATTGTATCTGGAAAGATATATTTTTTCTGCATCTAAATAAGGCAAACAAGTCGTAACAAAACATGAAGCGAGACCGGATTCCTATTTCCATATGCTTCTGAAATTCAAATTACAGTTATCTTTATTTCTATATAAGAGAACAGCAAATCAGTGGCATGGACAAATTAATTAGCATTTTATTTATTTTAAAAATTACATCGTAATAAGAAAACAAACGAATAAGGCATTTTAAAATGATTAATTTCCTGCAGAATTACTAAATTTATGTATTTTTGGCTAACATGGGTGAAATCACACTCAATTGCTTTTTCCTTCCGGCGCAATGTAATTGATTTAACACATCATATAATCGAACCAAGCTTAACTGCATGTGTACGCTGATGAGGGATTTTATGTAACATTAGCATTCCTCATCATGCTATTATTAGCCTGCCAATTTACTAATGGTTTGGTTCTCTCATTTGGTGATGTCCGAGAATAGGCCTCACCCGACATGGTGCTTTTTTGTACCAATTATATATAATTTACAGCCGCAGGAACTGTCTGCTTTCACTAGTCGCATCTCTACTGTTATTATAGGCACCCTTTCATAATTAAAAATAAATCAATAACAATATTTGTCAACATGCCAATAATTTATTTATGAATTGAGAGAATAATTAAGGGTGGAATTACGTTATAAGTTGAAAAGGGCATTTTCGAAAAAAATGAAAAAAACGTAAGAAACTTAGTGGGAAAAAAGTCAAACCCACACCCAGAAAAAAATTTTAATTTATTTAGAAATCGTTTTTATAACTTCAATTCGAAGTAAAAACACCTTTAGAACAAATGTAAATTTATTTAATTTTAATAAATCACGTGTTCAGCCTTTTTTAGATGAAAGAAATTATTTTTTTAACATTATTTATTTGATAAAAAATATTTTTTTGATTCAAATACAGTACTGGAAAAGACTTGAGAAATAAGTTATTTAATTTCATTACCTTGAACGAAGAAAATTTGCTCTTTAAATTAAGGAAAATATTTCTGTGAATCAAATTACGTACACTGAGAAAACAATTTGGTAGTGCCAACAAAAATTTCGTTGTCGCAACAAAATAATTTGTTTGATATACAGCTGACAAAATGTTTTGTTGGACCAACCAAATTTTTTTGTTGAATTTTTAGTTTCACTCAACCAAATAATTTTGTAGTGATAACAAAAGTGTTTTGTTAGTATGACAAAACTTGTTGTTGATTCAACAAAATTATTTTGTTCCATAAAAAAAATTATTTTGTTGAAGGAAATCCATAATTTTGTTAAATTAGCAATATTTTTTGCACAGATAAAACATATTTCTGTGCACGGAAAGAGAAATATGAATTTCCGAGGTTATTCGAATCTACAAATCATAAAAGTAGAAAAAAAGTCAACTACATGTATCATTATTTACATTGTTAAAATTTTCTGAACAATTTCTGGTAAGATTTTTAACAATCACTTTGCAAGACTCTGCCATATTGATTTTAATCCCAAAATAAAAGTGAAAAATGATAAATGATTATTTTTGATTAAATGCACTATTAGGGTTAGATTAGGGTTAGATTTACCTTTGAAGGTATTTATCAGGCCTGGTAAGCCCCATTTCTCCAAGAGTTGCTGCACTTTTAAGTCAGACATCAATAAATATGAAGTCGCGTATTCGTTTAAATTAAATTTCGGTGAACGGCGAAAATGAAGACATGTGGTTTCTCGGTAAAGTTTGCTACATCGAATCAAACAAAAGAGCCGCGTGACCAGACCTGTGTATCGAGGAAATGAAATATGTCACCAGAGTTCAGGTGTCGCTAGTAGTAACTTTGCACTGTCAAAGCACGTAACACATGGAAAATAACACAATAATATGAAAACAGTTTAACTACTAGTTTAAAATAATTTTTACTCTGTAACATGGTTTGTTTAGATATTAATTTGCCACTTTTTCGTATTTTTTCTATGCATTATGTGATCTAGCAGAACATAATTAATACTAGCGCCACCTTACGCCCTAGTTTAACTCTCATAACATATTTTATGAAGAGGAAAGATAGGATGATGTGCCGGTTGCGTGCGACGCGAACGAAATACTGATATAAACAAAACAATACACATGAGTGGTAATACATTTTGTCGGGACAACCAAATTATTTAGGTGGTTTAACCAAGGCATTCAATCAAATTATTTGTTCGAACCAAATATATTTTTTGGTAACATTAACCATTCTTTTTGTAATGCCAACCAAATTTTAGTATTGGCAACAAAATCTGTTTAACAAAACTATTTTGTTGCGGTGACATTATTTTTTCTCTCAGTGTATGTACTATGTGACTTCGTATACATTAATTTCTTTAATTCAAAGGAAAAAGAATAATCAAGAAATTTTTTTGAATCGAAGAAACTTTTCTTTGACCGTATAGCAATGCGAAAATTTGTTTGATTCAAAGAAGTTTTGTTTGAATCAATGAAACTTTTTTCTGGGCATGGGATAAAAAATACGTCATATTTATATAATATAATAATAATCGCGTGTTTAGCCTTTTTTGAATAAAAGAAATTATTTTTTTAACGCTATTTAAATTATTTAAAAAAATATTCTTTTGATTTAAATACAGTATTGGCAAAGACTTAAGAAATAATTTATTTAAGTTTATTACCTTGAAAGAAGAAAATTTGTTCTTTAAATTAAAGAAAATATCTCTGTGAATCAAATTATGTATGTACTATATGACTTCGTACACATTCATTTCTTTAATTCAAAGGAAAAAGAATAATCGAGAAATTTTTTTAAATCAAAGAAATGTTTCTTTGACCATATAGTAATGTGCAAATTTTTTCAATTCAAAGAAATTTTGTTTGAATCAAAGAAACTTCTTTCTGGGTATAAAATGAAAAATAAATCATATTTATATAATATAATAAATCACGTGTTTAGCCTTTTTTAGATGAAAGAAATTATTTTTTTAACATAATTTATTTGATTTGAAAAAATATTTTTTTGATTTAAATACAGTACTGCAAAGATCTTAAGAAATAATTTAATTAATTTTATAACCTTGAACGAAGAAAATTTGCTCTTTAAATTAAAGAAAACATTTCTGTGAATCAAATTACGTATGTACTATGTGGCTTCGTATACATACATTTCTTTAATTCAAAAGAAAAAACAAATAGTCAAGAAATTGCTTTAAATAAAAAAAACTTTTCTTTGACCGTATATATAGCAATTCGCAAATTTGATGATTCAAAGGAATTTTTTTTAAACCAAGACACTTTTTTCTGAGTGAATGCAATTGAACATATTCTTTCAGTTAACAATGATATTCTATTTCGGTAAAATATAAAAAGTAATGTAAAATTAAAAGTCAAGCTTAAAAATAAAAAATGACATTTTTGAATTATACCGGTTTTTTAAAGACCAACTTCATTTTTACTCTTTTTGTGTTTTTATTTTTACAGAAAGTATTATATTTATATAATAGTCTTTTTTCTTAGATTTCAAAACAGCTACATATTTTTAGCATCAGATACATGAGACAGGCATTTATTTGAATATATTTTCTACCATAATTGCGCGTCATGACTAAACAAATTTCTTTAAAGATTTTATGTCTTTTATTTTTGCGGGTGTTAAACCTGCTGGAAAAATCATTGTTGATTATGGTCTACTTAGAGTTCTAAACGTTAATTGAACGATGGAAAATATTTTTTTTTAAACTAAATGATAAAAAAGTAGCGTATATATTCCAACAGATTTTATGTTTAAAGGTTTCTAAATACAGACATTATAATTTATTTTGATTTTAAAATAGAAATTTTGTCATCTTCAGAAAATATCACTTCCATCTTTCCATCTGGTAAAAAGCAAAGTTGATATTACAACTGGATTTAAAATATATGTTTTGTCTCTTTTGGTTTTGAAAATACATTTAATTTAAAGGAAGAAAATCACATGTTTGTGTCCAAAATATATAAAATTTAGTTTTCAAAATTTGGGAAATGCTAGAGAAGATAAAAACGGAATTAGATGAACTACTTTATTTAAATTTACTTTATTTCATTTTTGGAACCAAAAGTAGTCTATCTACGTCCGTTTTTATTTCTCCACTATTTCTCAAATTTTGTAAACTAAATTTTATGTAGTTTGGTCACGAACGTGTAGAAACATAAAATCAATAAAATTCGCTAATTTCCTGAGTATTACATGCCCTTAATGTCCAATTTTTGTAATATTTTTATATGATATATATTTGAACATATGTAGATTCATTTTATGCAATCTCCGGAAAAATGGTAAAACTCGAATTATCCAGTTATTCCACCCATCCTCTTAATTAGTAGAGGTACGAAAAAACTTTTTTTAAAAGCCAATAAATCACTGCTTATACCACTTTAAATCCTTCTCAAAACCACTAACCATTTTATGAATATTCTATTGATCTCTAATGGCACGCTCTTTACGTTTTTCCTTAAAAGCTTCCTTTTAGTTAAAACGCATCGACGGATTTTATACTTTCAGAGCTTGGATTGGCTGGTAGATAAATGCATCTCAGAGAAGCTTTACTTGAATTGTTTTGACAAAGTCAATGTAAATTTATAAAGCTTTTAAAAATATTTTGATCATTACTTTGAATTTAGATTTGAGGATCATGTGCAAAATAATAAATTTTATTTTCCCTTACTGAAAATTTAACTCTTTTGAAAACCATGCCCTTAAGTAATTTGACCTCTTTTTCAAAAAAGGAGCACCGTTAAGCTTTAGTCTAGTTGATTTAACCGCAAGAGCGCGATTGAATTACACTTTGACGACTTATGTACGCTCTCATTCACGTAAAATTCTTTTCAAGCGTAAATTTTCCATGAAACAAACTACCTTTTCTGCATCTCGTAATTTTTTTCAAGGACAACAGTTTAAAAAGGGTGACCATCCGTCCGCATTTCTCCGGACATGTCCTCATTTTAGGGCTTGTGTGAGTTGTCCTACAGGATTTTTTACTTTGTTCAGGTTTTTGTCCGGATTTTTCAAATGATAAATTTTTATTTTTTAATCAACTTTTGGATGTTTTTTTTATACAAAATTTTATCATTCAATGTCATCTAACGATTTCTTCGTCAATTCACAAGTCTCAACAACTGAAAAATCATCTTTCAACTCAATAGATTATTGATTAGAATGCACCAGGGTTCAAAAATAAAAATATTAGATTTTAATCGTTAATAACATTTAATAAAACTTTTCTGTCCTACCTTGTCTTCTTTTTCAAACTTTTCTGTCCTACTTTGTCCTCATTTTTCAAACCTTGTCGTCCTGCTTTTCGAAAATCAATTATGGTCACCTTAAGTTTAGGAGAAAAAGAAAGACAATCGTTTTGTTTAATAAAATCACAAACAGACGCATTTAACTGTAGATAAGATATTTCCCAAATCACAAAGCACTGGTTGTTTTCCTGAAAATTACAATTTCATAATTTCAATACAAAATTCATTTTATGTGGTTTTCAAAATGATGGTAGTGAGATGATGCCGGTTCTTTGCAGGAAGTTTGTGCACAGTTAATTCTACAAGCTGAAATAAATCATACTGTGCCTTCTAGTTATATTATGATAATTATTACAGTTAATTCCTACGCTAAAATTCTATAGAAGGAAAGATTTTAATTTAGTACGTCATAAATCAATTTAATTCTATACGAGGAAATTACAATTTATCGCTTTGTATAAGTTTTCCAATACGGAATGAAATTGTGTAAGGTTTCAAATTCAATAAGAACTTTGTAACTATACACGAAAAAAAATGTATAGCTGTCACAGGGATTTTTTAGGTTATGTCAGCCATATTTATGGTTAGGATAGTTAATAATATAGCTGGAACAGCGTACAGCGATATGTCTCTTTGTATCAGCTATAAATTTTTTTCGTGAAATAATTAGAAAAAATCGTATTGTGTAGAATTTTAAGAAAGGAAATTTTTTATGAATTGAATATTTATATTATGGCAATTTTTATTGAAGTCAAAAGAGACACATGAATATTCACCCATGTAATTATGTATTTCCGAATCATCACATGACCTAATTTTCATGTTTCCGAATAATGATTCGTCTGAATTTAAATTTTCCTAAATTATTTGTCATTATTTTTCTATTTATGTATCACCATTTTACCTAATCGTCACTTCACCAGCGTTGCTAAACACCCAGAGCGAAATTATGGAATCGGTATGTTAAAATTATGGTACACTTAACACTATGGTACATATTTACAAGACGGATGCGCGGCGCGAAATGCAAATTAATATATCTCCAAATACTTCAAAGTTTAATATTTTTCATAAATAAAATGTTTATAACATTTTGTTAATAAATATAATAATATTATGTTTTAATAAAACTATTTTAATAATAATTATAACACAGTTTCTAATTTTTCAAGTACTTGTATTTTGTAACATTTACTTAAAGTAACGCTTATTAAAGAATATTTTTTTTATCAAACAGCTTATAATCTATAAAACGCAAGTATAATATGTAATTTTCTTTAGAATGTCTTTACGTAAATCACATGAAAATTAACTCTACTCAGTCTTCATTTAAAAAAATGATTGATTGGTCAAACATGCTTCATATAGGGCAAAAAACAAATCTCATTGGATAATGGCTATTCTTCTTTTGTCTTCATTCCATTTCCGTTAAATAAAAAATAGAAATATTCTTAAATTATGGTACATTTAAGAGTTATGGTACACGAGGGATGGTACATGGTACAAGAGTCAAAATTATAATTAAGGTACGGTCTGGAAACGCTGCACTTCACTGATCGTCATTTTACAGAAAAACAAATTGACCTATAAACCAACTGAAAACTAATGGCGCCAAAGTCGATTTTAGTCAATGAGAAATGAATCAAATTATAAATTCTGATTGGCTAAATTTGAGGATGGCACTCTTATTTTTTGGCCGAATGTGTTTTAGGTCAAATTGTTTATCTGTGAAGTAAGAACTAGATAAAATGGTGATTCGGAAACAAAAATAATTATAGCAGATAAGGTGAAATGATAATTCGGTCACATGAATTTTGATCAAATAAATTTTAAGACTTGTCGAATTTAGGATAAATTCATTAGGTTCAAAATCGAACAGGAATGATTTGAGTAAAAAATCATTTTTTCAATATTTATTTTTTAGTAAATTTGTTTATTAAATATATTTTTTGTTGTATTGCGTAGGGAACAAAACTATGGATCATCATGGAGTACTTGGGTGGAGGGTCTGCCCTAGACTTGATGAAGGCAGGCAGTTTTGAGGAAATGCACATTGCAGTAATCCTGAGAGAAGTTCTCAAGGGCTTGGACTACCTTCATAGTGAACGCAAGCTGCACCGTGATATCAAAGGTACTTTCTTAATAATTAGTAACTCGAGATTATAGTAACTCGAAAGATTGAATTTCTCGATAATTGACCACATGGATTATATTTTTTAGCGGCGAACGTTCTGCTTAGTGAGATGGGTGATGTAAAGTTAGCAGACTTCGGTGTAGCTGGACAGCTAACGAATACTACCAGCAAGAGAAACACCTTCGTTGGCACACCATTTTGGATGGCACCTGAAGTAATCAAACAATCTGCATATGACTCTAAGGTATTTATTAAATCTCTGTCTTCTTGTCACCTTAAAGAATATTTTTTGTTTATATTTTCTTGCTATTTTTGGTATTTGAAAAAAATTTCATCATTCCTTTTATCATAAATTGATCCTTTGTGAGTAAATAATCTGCTTTATAGGCTGACATCTGGTCTTTGGGCATCACAGCCATTGAATTAGCAAAAGGCGAACCGCCAAATAGTGAGCTTCATCCAATGAGAGTTCTTTTCCTGATACCGAAAAATAATCCACCTCAACTTACTGGAAATTATACAAAACAGTTCAAAGAATTCGTTGAGGCTTGTCTTAACAAAGATCCAGAAAATGTTAGTATTATTGTGTTATTTAAAGAATTTCAATAAATATCAAGTTCATTTTTAAGTTTCGCTTTCCTCGATTTTCAGAGACCAACGGCGAAGGAATTACTCAAGTTTCAATTTATAAGAAAGGCGAAGAAGAACTCGTACTTGATCGACTTGATCGACAGGTATAAGAAGTGGAAGTCCCAACGGAGTGAAGAGTCAGAGACAGAAAGTGAGAACTCAGACTCGTGAGTATCTGTCCTTATGTTGTTTCTGATCTTTTAAGTTAAAACTTATGCAGATAAATGTAGAAGAATAAACAATAATACCATTTTTGTTTAAAGTCTTAATTGTTAAGTTTTTTTTTACTAGTGTCTCTTTAAATTTGTTATTTCTTTAAAATAAAATAAAAATGTAATATTATAATAATTTTCTAGTGAGGAATCGAAGCAAGAGAGTGACATGGATGAGCCTTGGATAATGACTGTGAAAGGCCCTCACGGTGTAAAAGGATCAGCAGTAGCCATGTTATCATTAGAGGAGCAGCCTGCTTCGTTAACTTTGACCCATACATCAAATCACAGATCTTCAAATCATAACCTACAAGGTAAACCTCATACGAATGGTGCCTCCAGGTCGCCTCCGAAAGAATCTACGTTAAATCATTACAAAAATGATTCTAGAGATTCATTGCGTGATGTCCAAATTAAACACACACCGGTAAGTTATTTTTAGTAAATAATTAAGAATCCAGATATTATCTAATCAAAAGTATCTTTGAATTGTACAGTTATTTTTCAAGAAAAATTGTTTATTTTTTATTTTTCATTCAGATACGGCCGCATGAGGCAGCTCCACCACCTCCCATGGACGTCCGGGAAAATCGAGAGAATCGAGATTTCCGAGATTCCAGCCGAGAGTCAACCTTAAGAGAATTAAAAGACGTCCGAGAAATTCGGGAGAATAGAGAAAGGGAACGAGACAGCGGAAGAGACAGAGAACGAGACAGAGATCGAGAGAATAGTACGCGTGAAAAGAGAAATATAAAACCGGAAGTGCCGATGGTACCGCTGGTTGACCACAGGTCCGGAGAGGAAAAACAGAGGCCAAGAAGTTCTCAGGAACTGAAACATCCCCGAAGCGCTACACTATCTGGTGTTATTCTACCGCTTCTTTCTGATGTAAGTGTTTTCAAATTTATCTATTTCAACATTTTAAACTTAAAAAAACAATTTTAATTGTAGTTACAGAGAAAACATCAGTATTCGTCGAGAGATAATGGCGAAAGTGCCAATTCCATTGGTAGAAATGCTAATGCAATTGATGAACTTAGAGGGGCTTTTGAATTAGCGGAGCGCACGTCGCCGGGAATGACTGAAGCTCTAGTTAGAGAAGTTTTTAAAGCTTTACTTCCGGCCAATCATTCCGAAAGCCGCTTGTCTATGCTTATGGAAAAAGTCATCTTAAGGTAATACCAAAGAGAATACAAAAATTAATTAGAATACAGTTTTTTTTTTAAATAAAAGAATGAGAACATTTGTGAATTCATTGTTATTCGCAGGGACACGTAGGGACGTGAGAGCGCAAGAGTTCGTAGAAGATTGTGGTCCGAAAACATCTTAACGTTATAACTGCTAGATAATAGAAGTTTCTTCTCTCGATCGCCACTGATAAGCGAATATGCATCGATACCTAGCTTGCCGAGATCCACAAAAAGAATGTGACCAAGAGCGTATTGAACGTTTCCATCGTCGTTCTCTATCGAACTTCAAAGGTAAGCAGAGTCACCCGCTACGATAAATCAAATTTGCAAACAGTGTCATATAAAACACGAAGTCGACTTTGATCGGGTGTAGAGCCCTTTTTCAATCTCTTTGGGAAAGTGAAACTACTGCACTGGAAACTCGACAATAAGAAAAGTTTGAAAATACGTCAAAAATTATAGATACGAAATTTAGTGTAGTAAAAATGTAATGTGGTAAACAAACTAAAAAATTCAGGCCTGCACGAATTCCAAAGAAGATTATCTACTGCAGCATTTTATGCATAGAGATAAATCTAATAAGATTTTCTTTTAAACTGTAGAGAATCGCGAAAGCGTATTCTGGAGTATTTAACATTCAGCTCGTTTTTTCAAATAGTATTTCGTGACCGTTAGATATTCCTGCGGAGATATACAATTTTCGATCTTAGTAATTACAGCTCTAACTTTTCCTTTGAAAAACTCTTGCCTCAATGTAGAAACATCCGGAATCTGTGCTAATATGACGCAGTTATCTCGACGAACTAAGAATTATAAGATATTAAATAGACAAAATTGGTCTGTACAAATAAATGATTATGTTTTCGTTTAAAATTTTGGATATTGAAAATACTTTATTCTTAATTTAATGCGTACTTCAATCGAAGCACATATAATTATAATCCCAGGAATTATTCAACGCTTTTAATTCGAAATATACAGCTTGTTTTATATTCATTCGATTCACTTTGAACTCGAAAAATCTTTGAGTCACAAAACATCTTCGTTCTTGTGGAAATTGATTCCAAATCTCGTGGTATCGTAAGTCTTATTCAGTGGTCGTTTGCGTAGCTCTTTAATTGCCCGATATTCGAGCAGACAGCTAAGTGATTGAAAGAAAAGTAGGTGTCATCTTGTTGACTCGTATTAAGTAGTGCACATTCCGGATTATAAAAAATATTCGTGAAAAAAGAAAATTCTAACCTCGATGATAGAGGCTTTGTACATATGTATGTAGCTCAATAAGACTTATTGTTCTAATCGTCGACGTATCTGAGAGATTGTCCTAATCGCTTTAAAGGATCGTAAAATAGTTGTTTTTTTATTATTTTTACTAGTACATTTGATTTGTTTCTTTAATTTAGACCTTTTGCTTCAAAGCAGTCCTATAAATCTTATCATAAATTTATAAGATTGATTATTTGCTCATTTAGACGTTTCCTTTAATTTAGAAAGCTTTGAAACGTGAATATTATAAATTTAAATAAATTGAGATGCCCTGTTGAAATATTTTATGCCATCAAGGTCTAATAATCTGAGAAACTGAAGACAATACCGATTTTCTCAAACTGTTAACTCTTTCTTACAGAACGTCGACACTTAATCCACGTTGTTTGTAAACTAATGTATTTTATAATATATAATGCTACATAGAGAAATTACGCGTGAGAGCGATTGTATGTGAAAGCGAGAGAGTACTAATAAAGTTTGTTAAAAATACAGTCAAAACATTGAACCAGAGTGTTTCAAGAGTGTTCATTTGTTTTTATTTTATTTTGTTTTTTTTGTATATGTCGCAAGAAGAAAAGAATCGACATAATGTACGAGTGAGAGTTTTTGATGGAGTAAAGGGTATGAAACAGAAAAAGAAACTAGCGTAAAAGAGATAGTGCTAATTAGCGATAATTAATACAGTCAAACATACATACGTCAGCATATAACTAATATAAGATCAGAGTACATATTACTTAGTAACGTTTATTCCAGTCGATATTGGTGGTTGACAACAGCAAATTAGATGAATTTATATACAAGTCACTGTTTCTTAAAGTAGCGATTTCATTCCTGTAGGTTGTTTTAGAAACAAGACTTTGAAATCCTGTTGTAAACAATTAAAAACGTGTAGGTATGTTTACAAAGTTTTACAAAGCTGTGAAAAAAAAAGTATTAAAAATAACATCGCTTTTAAATTGAATTCTCAAAAGATTTAAAACAAAAATTTTCATTTTTGCTACCTAATAGTAGAAAAGGATGTTAATTTTCAAATTCAAAAACAAAAAGATCTTAGTAATGTTATTCGATTAAACAGTAGAGAAGGATACAGAAAGAAGAAAACTCTAAAGTGTCACGAAACCTTGCCTTTTCATTAATAATTATTCGTTCCGTATTCTTATTACATGATTAATGATACCTTATGGTTTCCTGACTTGCAAAGAATTTCTGCTTTTCATGGCATAGGATAAACAAAAAATAAAATCAGAGGAAAAACCCCAGTAAAAATAATTTTTCAGGTAGGAATTGATTTGAAAATTTGTATTTTTAATTCCATGTTTGGGGAAAAGGGAAAATTCGAAAGTATGAGCAAAATTCATGGATGACAGAAGCGCTGTTGTTGATCATATAAGTAACTTTTTTTAAGAGTGGCCATCCTTTTATAATTTTGTTCTGATCTCGTACATTTTTACTGTCTTTCTTGATATTTTTCGATGGTAATAATGGGTTATCTTTCTTATTTTTGCTCTTTATAATGTGTGCCCTTCGACCAGATAGCGGAAATGTTTTTTACCTGTGATTTTTAATCTCGAAGGATTTCGAAAATTTGAATTAAGTCATAATTAAGAATGAGGCACGAGTATCAATACATATGTGACGAAAGAGGAATCGGAATTTAAAAATGCCATGCCAGATTCGAGCAGGATCATTGTTTTCTACCATATTCCGTATTTCTTTTTGAACCATACTCGTAGCTGTAATATCGAGCATTAGAACATCGCGATAGAATTATCGCTGTAGGATACATAGGTATATATATATACATATATATATTTTTTGTATTTTAATTCTACCTTGGCTGCGTTGGACTGTATTATATTGATTGTATGTGGCATGCTGAGGGCGTGTACAAATATGAAATAAATATTAAATGAAAAAACTTTAACAAAAGTCGTCTTTTCCATTTTAAGTGGTTGGATCACTTCACTTTCAAACTGTAAGAAATATTTAAACTATAACCTTTTCAAATGTTTTTGAGCATCATTTTGAATTTAAAAAATACATTAATTTCTTCATGGTTAAAAAGTGACGCGGTCGATCTCCTCAAATTACTTCTCTTCACGCACCCTGATAATAAAACTTAAAGGTTGATAAAATATATAAATTACTTATTTTCAGATTTCCCATCCTAACTTTCAAATTTCGAGTTTAAATCATCTAATAACTTCAAAATCTATTAGCTTTTCAAATTTTTTTATTCGATTGTATTTCAATATTCAAGACCAATACATGGCTCAAGTTTGAAGTTGAAATATTAATTATTTAAAATTTTTATCTAATGTGCTTTAAATCATATTTTTTGAATGGTGAGTCGCAGGCATGTTTTCTTTCTTTTTTAAATTTAAGTAGGCTTAAATAGTGTGTACCATAAAATTAGCAAGATTTATTGAAATTGGTTACAATGACTGAAAAAAAGGTGAAATTTCTCCTCGACTCGCTCTGGTACGTCCCTGATAAATTATGAACATGCAAATCCAGAATTTTGTAAGGCGCATGTCTGCGTATTTGGGCTTGGTGCTCTTGGTGAAAAGCCGCAGTCGACAGCATCCCGCGAGAGGTCGCGATCGAAATATAAAGGGCGGGAGGGTCAGCCGGCCAAAAAGGGAATTCCCCTTGTCAAACTGATTTCAGTACACAAAAAAAGATTCGATTAGCGAGAAATAGATTTTGAAAGTCGGTCTTGCGATCTACGATTTCTATATCCTTCATGTGGAATGTGGATTCTAAAATCGCGACAAATTTTATAAATAGAGATTCCTGTTGTTTATCTTTCTCTTGCCCACGCAATGAAATTCTAGCTATCTTTTCCTTAAATTTTCTTGGTTTCTCTATCTTTAAGGCGGGATGGAATCCCGCAACGAATTTTCAAGCATGCGGAAGTGCGAATTTCCTCGGGTTTATGAGTCTTTCATCTTTCGCTAAAACTTGATTATTCTAACTACTCATTACGTACTTATAGAGTAATATTTATGTTTTCATAACAAGTGTTTTTACGAGTTTTGAATAGTTTATGCAACTGGATTTTTAATAAAGGTGAAATAATTTTTTGTAAGTTACAGTTATGTTAAAAATGTATCTGCTTATTTTCATATATGTAAATGCTTATGAGAATCTTTTCTTTTTTTTACATAGATACGATACTTTTTCTTTAAGCTAAAAATTAGAAAAACTGTTATAAATAATATAAATATGAATAATAAATGTTCATTAAATATTTGTGAATATATAAACAACAAACAGAAAAAAATAATAAGAGGCTAGATATGCATAGCAGAAATTTTTCTATTTTCTCAGAAAGCTTTATTAATATTTTTGTAATTTAGTAATTTTTTTATTATACCATGCAAATTGTTATTCTTCTTATTCATTCTTATGTTTATAAATTTAAATTTTATAGAATATCAAATGTACTTGTTTTGAAAATTAATCAGTGAGGTTTTTTAAATTTTGTATTTTAATTTGAACTTTGATTACAAGAAGCAAACAGGTCACTGAGTGATGCTGGAGGCCTCTAGATCACATGAAAAATTATATTCATAAATAAATAAATAAACTTTACTTTTCGAAGAGAACAGTTATATAAAAAGAATCAGAAATAATTGTCTAAAAATATTCTAGTCGTCATGTATCGAAAAAAAGAGAAAATAAAATTCTACCAAGTATATCCTTTTGAATCAAGTAAATTTTACTTAGATTAAGACAATTCCTTTATTGGATATTCAACTAATTATGATATTGAATCAAGTAAATTTTATTCTCCGTGCACTTTTTAATTCATTTTAATCTCCTTTAATCTATCCTCTATTTCAAGTTAGATCAGAATTACTCCAAAACCAATCCAAAGTGTATAAATTCAATTTGAAATAATCTTAAAAATGCAATCCTCGGATTGGATGGAATTAGGCCGATGAGAATGATTTAATAAACTACAAATTAGATCGGGTTTGAAGTCAGAGTTTTGAGGGAAAAAATTGAATTAAATGGAAAATAGAAAATATGAGTTATACGATATTAAGCTCTTAAAATAAAAGTATGATACATGAAAGTTGTGAAAGCGAAGAATATATTGACGATATCGACTCGGTTAAAAAAAGTAATTGTCAGTTAGCGATCATCGTGCATCTACATTTTCGAGTTCTACATGTGTATAGGTAATACACGTTTAATGCTTGTCTGTTACACGCCCGTCTCGAGCATCTTGCTCTAGCGGTGTTCGGTAAAGCGTAACACATTATGGGACGCATAGGTATACTTAATTACTTATTTTTCTTTGTCGCTCTAAAAAGCCATTGATGTGTGCAAGAGTAGCCGATATATCGTAAAAGCCATAGTAAATCTCGACAGCGACGACGAACGTTCGGTTATCATATCAGAGCAACTATATTCATAAAAAACGCGTTTTTTCAACTTGTTTTGAATTTCAGTTCCTTGTGCAAAATTTAGTTGTTTTTAGATCATGATTTCACCAATAAAAAATCTATATTTTTTATCCGATTCAAAGTTTTGATGATTTATTTTATTCAGGGTACGATTTTCCACATTTTTACTAAAAAAAACTCGGTAGGAAAAAATTATAAATTAAAGGAAGAAAGGAAATGGTAAATTTTTGAAAATGAATAGTTACAATTAAATGTAATAAATATACTCAAACGAAGTGTGAAAAAAAATTAAATGATTCACTTATCTGATTTTTAATAAAAAATGTCCAGTCGCTCAAAATACTTCGATAACACTAATAAAATTTTTTATTGCGACACACGGAGAAAATAATCTATTAAAATTTTCTGAAGAGTTCATCAGCATTTTTTGGACGAGAGTTTATTAATCCTAAATTTCTAAGAATTTTTCGTAAAAGGTCATAAATTATTAGAAATAACAACAACAAAATTCAGAAACTATTCACCGATATTTCAAAATTCCTGAACTGTTTATTAATTCTTCCTGGACTTTTTGTCATTTTATTCTGAATAGTTTAACATATTTTACCAGAATTCCGTAACGATTCAAATTGAATAATTTGCACAATTTTGAATAAATTTTTACAAATTCTAAATGAATATTTCTCAGTGTAAAATTTAAATGCAAATATAAAAAAAAAATGAAAACTGAATCAAATAAAAAGCTAAAAACAATTAAATTTTTTTTGGTAACAAAAATTAATTGATAATATTAATATTATAATTAGTAAAAATTTTATAATAATTGATGAATAAATTATAATTTGTTCTATTAAATTTAATTTAAATTATTTTATTAGAAATAAAAAGTAATATATTATACTACATAAATTTTTTTATAATTTCATCTGTAAATTATTGAATATACAATAATTCAAAATATATCAACAAAATGTCAATATTATGAAGAAGCTTCAAATCCAAAATGATGAAATCTTGAAAGATGATTATTTGTTATTCGAATTAATGCCATAATTAAAAATTCCAGGTGATGTATCTTTATTGCACTATCAACAATTTAAACAATTTTAAAGGCTCCCTAAGTTAATTAGGAGCTAGAAGTGTTTTTTTCTATCAGACGACTTCTAAAAGGAGTGTTTTATAAAATGTATCAATAAATCAAAAGTTTCTAAATAAATAAAAAGAATTAACTAAAGATAAAATGCAATAAGCAAGCCACAAAACATTTTTAGCTGGAAAAAATCTTGAGCACAGTTGTGATAAACTAACTTGCACTGGAAATCTCAAACACAGAAGTATAATCTTTATGAAAAAACTGATGCGTGACAAGAAACATCCCATGGTCACTTTAGTAACTTTAGTTCGTCACGTTCTGTGCAATACGCAACTAAATAATGCGCATAATTTATTCGTGCCAAAAGCTAAGTAAGTGAATCATAACATCATGTCAAGTGCCATCTTATTTTTTTTTCTTAAAGTATTTAAATATACTAAATACATTGTTGCTAAATACTAAATCGATCGTTTATTGAAAATAAATACTTTTCATATTAAGGGGATCCGCCACCTTTAATTGGTATATTTTTGATCTTTTTTGACATTCTTCAAAAATGTTATTTTTTTATTCTCAATACTTTTCTGAGTATGTATTTTTGGGTATGGAAAACACTCCAGCTATGAAAATAACTACAAACATTTTTTTTTATATTTTGGGATATTTTTATTTATTTATTTTATTTGTAACTTTTTTTTCAGTCATCTTACTTTATTTTTCAAACCCAAAAAGTTGCTACACATTTTAAGGAACAAAATAAAAAAAGAATCATAACAATTGGTTCAAAAATAAAAAAGTTATTCAGAGTCAAAAAATGCCCAAAAAACTCAAAATTTTTAGTTTAAAAATACATAAAGGTGGTGGAATTAAAAAAAAACCAAAATCTTTCTAAATAAAGGTACTAGACATAAAAAAAATTATATGGAAGGTCTAAACTCTTAAAATAAAAATATTAAAGGTGGCGGATACACTTAATAGCAAGAGAAAAAAATCAAATAAATTGTGCCGTTAGGAGACCTTATTTTTCATTCAGTGTTCGTTTAACTCGTTCAGGATATTGAACTTAAATTATCGATTGATTTGATAAAATTAATAACAGGACATGTTTGGTGACGTATTTGAAGATAAAATAAAAACAGTTGAGTGAAATATTGAAAGTAGATAATATAGAATTGAAGAATGGATAGACGCCCTAAAATTGAGATTGTTCGAGTCTCATCAACTGAAAGAGGAAATTTTCGTCCTTTGGATGGCGTTCAATTACGTGCCGCGTACAGTCATGTGCGAATTGGTACCTACTGTCAGGAAATGGAAGAGAAAATAGTTTCTGAAAATAAACCACCAATGGAGCAGCCGCGCAAATACAAAAAGTGAGTGACTAAATCGTATTTTATAAACCTTTTCTCTATTTGCTTTTTCTCTTTTCATAATGTAAAGTAGTGCAATCAATAATTTATGAATTCAAAATTTTTCAATTCTTATTCTTTTATAAATCTGGAATATTCAACTTTGTTCAAAATTTCAAGAATTCGAAACTGTTCGATACCTCAAAATATAAAAACGACCAAATTTGGACCAAAAAAATTTCTTAAAATAAACGACTATGAGAAACCAACAAAAATGAAAAAAAAAGTCAACATTTCAAAACCCTTTCCTTCTTTTTCTTTCTTTCGTCCTCTTTTATCTTTATTACCCAAACCATAATTTCTTTCCTCCTTTTTTGTTAGTTTCTCATAATCGTTTATTTTTTAAAATTTTTTTGGTTAAAATTTGATCGTTTTTTTCATTGTTATTGTCTTTTTGTAATAGAATTTTTCCTTAATATCTCTTTTTACTAACTTTTCAAAAATTATTCGATTTTTCATACATTTTGATAATAAGTAAATAATCATCAAATAAAGTTATGTTACTTTGAAACATGTTTCTTTTCCAAAACTTGTTTTAATGATTTCAGCCATTGAAAACTTTACTTCCAAAATTTGAAATGGTACAGTTGTAAAGAATATTTTCCCCGGAAAAATAAGCCATAATTTTTGAAAATCTAATAATTTCAAAAAATTGGTAAAAAAATATTGTAAGGAAAAATTCTATCACAAAAAAAATTATTCAAAGTATTATTTTTCGTAAGTTTCAAATTTTTTCCATAAAAAATCATGTTTTCTCTTTCATAAAATACAATTGTTAATATCATTTCAACTCTAAAAATTATAGAAAATTTTTTTTTTCATAAGACCTGTTTTTGTGCACGAAAACTACCTTAAGAAAGAATTGGAAAGACAATCGAAACAAAAAGTTAGTCAAAGTAACTATTTCCTCAGTTTTTTCATTTAGAATATTTTTTACCGGGTTTTTTCAGCGAAGTAGTGAAAATGTTATCTCGAATAAAATGTGCCATAAAAAGTTTCAATCAGATAAAAGTCATATATGGTTCATGATCGGAATCAATAGACAAATTTCAGTTGTTTTTAACTACTTTTTAATATGATTCCCCTGATAAAAATCTATTATTTTTATCTGATTCGAACTTTTGAAACTCATTCTACTCAAGATCAAATTTTACACACTTGTATTAAAAAAACACGATAAAAGAAAATTATAAATGAAAAAAGTTAAGGAAGTAATCGGTTTTACTAACTTTTTTTCCGATTGTCCTTTCAATTTTTCCTTAATAATAACTTCATTTCATTCAGAAGGATAAAAAACCTAAAATTACTCCAATTTTTTCATTATTATCTATTATATTGATTCCCACAATTTTTTTTTTTAATTTCATAAAACAGTTGAAGATTTAGGCAAAACTTTTACATTTAAAAATTTATTAATCGGGACTTTATTGAATCATCTCATTTGAATCACTCATCTGAAAATTTTTTTATTCTTATTTTTAGAAATTTGGGTCCAATGTCAAGACTTTTAAGACGTCGCCAGCAACCGACGTGCCTTGAAACCAAATCCTGTGATAACATTTATAATGTCAATAGAAATAGCACTTCCTTTGATTGGAAACAATTTGAGATCAGCAAATCAGGTAATTAATTTAATCTACTTAATGAATAATTTGTATATCATACATTTTTTCGAAGTTGAAATTCAGATTACTAACTATTATAATCATTTAATTGCCCGTATAAAAAATATATAAATATATAAATATAATATAAATATATTATTATATTTTTTATCTATTGATTTATCATTAATCAAATACATACTTCGTACTGTCGAACGTTTTTTAAAATTATTATTTTAAAGTTTTAATTGAAGTAATGAGAAATTATTCCGCAAGTCGATTACATTTTCAGGCTTGAAAACACGTAAGAGTAATAGTTTGGACTGGAGAGTCGGAAGAACTGTCACATTTAGTCATAGTACTGAACATCTTTCTAAAAGTACACCTTTAAAATCAGCTAATTTGACGGCCTCAAGCACAAAGTACGTTATATTATCACTTTCTTTTACCAGTCATGAATAATTATTATTTATAGTACAATAATCATTAAATTTTTTTCCATTTTTCATTGACACCGCTGACAATTTTTTATTGATTCAACGAAAGCTTTGTTGAAACTTTTATAGCTGAACGAAAAAAATTATTTGTAGATTTATTAAAGTGTATTGTCGTTTTAATGAATAATTGGACGAAGTTTTGGAAAAAAATTTAATCGAACTAATTATTTCCTTAATTTTTTTGATTTATAATTTTCTTTTAAAGAGATTTTTTGGTAAAAGTGTGGTAAAATTTATCTTGAATAAAATGAGTCATCAGAAGTTTGAATCAGATAAAAATTATAGATATTTAATTGGTAGAATTACATCACTCAAAAACAACTAAAATCTTCCACATTTTCAGAAAAAAAAATCGATGAATTATAAATTGAAAAAACTAAGAAAATAGTCACTTTGATTATCCTTTTTTCGATTACCTGTCCAATTCTTCCTTAAAAACATAATTTTTTCAATCCAACAAATTTGTAACATTATTTTAATACTTTTTTAGATCAAAAATTGTTTCTTTATTGAAGCGTTTATCTCCAAGACTATCGCGATCAGGAAGTAAATCCTCTTTACCTTCTTCTCCTATAACTTGTCCTTGGGTACAAGTAGAATATTCTTCCACAGAATCTAACATCTTCAAAAGAGAGGAATCGCAAGAAACTGATGTTAGTTTTCAGCGAGAGTTACAGCTAAATGAGCATAAAAAAAAAATGATAAGCGTCTCTACAACTCTATCAAATACCGTAAATAATATCCATATTTTAAATAATAGAACAATAGGATCTTTGAAAAAAATATTTCTTTTATTAAAAGCTATAGAAGATGATTTTAAGTGTCACAAATTATTTCCATATTTAGGATTTTACGAAAAACATTAGCAAAGGACAAAGTTTGCTCCACTCTAGAATCGAGCTGCAAGAACCGGAAACAACTCAAAGTGCCTGCATCTTCCAGGCGTAAGCTTTTCTTTCTATTATTTATTTTTTTATAGTTGTTAATTTTGATCCAAATAAAATCAATATATCCAGCTACTTTTGAGCACAATATGTTCATGCATCATTGTTTTCTGATCTCCATCTTGACCAACTTTTCCTTTTTTATGTTTGTTTGATCAACTTTATTGCAAGTTCTACTAAACTCTTGATTTACAGTTTACTAAATATTAATTAAACATACGTGATTGCATGGCTTGAATTTTTGGTGATTGAATAACTTCACTTCTAATCGTGTACCTATTCTTTTTTCAGTGAAATAATTTTATTTTATTTCAATTTTCTACTGATTTTATACTGCACACGATTGATTGAAAGTATAGAACTTTAGTACCATTATAAAAATATTTCTTAAAATTTGTATACTAAAAAACAAAATAAACTTGAAAAATAGATTCACTCTCTGAATTAGAGACTTGGTGTAACAAATGTCTTTAGCTACTGACCTCGATAATTTATTTTTCAAGACAAGTTTTGTTTCAATTTAAATCCTATAATCCCTGAAAGCTAAATAGAAATATTCCATTTCTCTTTTTCCTATGTAATTATTTAATTATGCATACTGTGTAAATTCTGCACTTAATAAATGATTGTTTATATGAAGCCTGTATTACTAGGTTACATTCAACTGTAGTTAATTTTAGACAATGAGATTTTAATTTGATTTTTTCAACAAATATGAGATAGTGAAGAATAATAAAATGTGGATAACAATTCCACCTTACTTTTACCATCGTTAAGCTTTTTTGGTTGAATTTTGTCATTAATATAATAAAGGACCAACCCAATTAAAAGGCAGGAATTATAAACGGACCATAAATACTGATGAATTTATTAATACAAATAATATATTACATTCCAATCGCACGACAAACATTCCACGAATTTAAGAAAGCATTTTTTAAACATTTCGATCTTGAATTTACAGGACTGTACAAAAGCTCCTTTAAAACGACAACAGAAAAATACCGTTTTGTGAGTCGAGTCGATGTCCTTAAACATATCAGTCGAACATAACGAGCCTAATGCTTGATCACTCGAAGTAGGTACATAACAAATTGTAATAGAACCCTTTGCAGTAATGGTTTACATAGTTATGAACCCTACAAATATCGTTAGTCTTATAAACCAAACACAAATGATTATCCTTGGTAGGTACGTGAATCAGAGCGGTTTCTTCTTTTGGACTCACATAATCAATAGTCACATTCTCCGGAGCATTTTCGGTGTGAAATTGTATTATTACATCTAGAGCTCCATTTACTAACGAACTCTCAGACTGATGCTCCTCTTCATCATGCTCATTCGGATCTGACAAATAATCATCAATATCCGATTCTTCAGAATCAGTTCCACGGTTCATTTCGAATTTTGAAGGCGATATTTTGATCTTGGAAGATGTAGCCTGATTTAAACTCCTCTTTGACTTCTTTGTCTTTCGATTCAGTGCCTTCGTTGTCATTTCATCATCGCAGTTTTCCTCAACGTCAGCCTCTTCTGAATCAGATTCTAGCCTTAAATCATTCTTGGAATCTGCGAATTTCGTATTAGAAGAGGTTGCTTGAAAAATATTTGGACATTTCTTTTTTAACTTTGGAGTTTTTCCATTTAATACCCTGTTCAAAATTTCCTCGTTGCCCTCGTCTTCACTGCTTGGAGGTGTGTTCACCGCATCACCCAGACAATTATCTCCATTACCGTCCCCCTGGAAAGGACTGGGCCTTAATACTTTCTCGGCATTTGCACCTTCGCTCATTTGCTCTACTGCTTCTAAACTCGTCGCAGATTTCTTTTCAGTATTGGATGTAAAATCGTTTATTTGGCTATCTGTCATCAGCGTATAGCAGCCGACGGTCCACCTTTGTAGCTCCATCCTCATTGTTGGCTTCATATTTTCCCTCTCTGGAACCAGATCCAATTCGGTGTACTTTTTCAGTAAATCGAACATGACTATGGATTTGAAAAATTTACAGAACTCCTTCCACGTCTCAGATAGATTTTCTTCTTCAGCTATTTCATATTTTCGCAGGTCAGCAGGGCCAACCCTCTTCCATCGGATATCTTCACTAGTTATTTCTTGAGAAAGTTTCTTGTAAATATCTGGTAAAATAAATTCATTTAAAAAAGCGTAGGATTCGTATTCCATGTTTACTTTTATATCTCTGACTATAGCGGGTAAGAGATACGTCTTAGATATCCATTGAGACAAATCAATGTTTGTGTCTTCAGGCCCTATAAGTGCAGTTTCTACACTCGGTCTTGGAGGTCTCTCTTTTTCAATAAGGGGGCCGTGGAACCATCCATTAATACTCCATCTGCATTTATCTGGAGAAGTAACTTCCGCGACTTGATGAAAAGAATTTTCTGTGACTTCAAAAAAAACAAGAGAATTATATTCAGGGACAAGGGAACGCACGACGTCTCTGGGTAAACCATTTTCATCTATGTCAAACAAGTCTAGAGCTCCTCCGTCTGCAGCTTCCCAATTATCTGAGAGGTAGAGGACAAAAGCGATCCTCCTGTCACCCATGTTATCGTCATGACAAAGTAAATAATCCGTATCCGAGTAGCAAGAACTGGATATAGATATTTTATTACTTAGTTCAATTTTCGTGTTACGTTCCATCCATGAAACTAAGTCAGTCTGAAAAGTCTCGAAGAGGATTTTAAGATTCTTACTATCTATGTTCGCCAGATCGTTCGTTTGCTCAAATTGGTACAAATCAATACTGTTTCTTCGACTCTTTACATCTAGCAGCTCACTTTTTATCTGAAAATTCAGAAATATAATAAAACGTCCTATGGATAATCACATAATTATTATATTATTATAATTGGTAAATTTTTAAAAATTAATAATCCAGGGAATTACCTCTTCCATTAATTTTTCGCTTTTCAAAAAATTTGAAATTTTGCAAACGCGAAAAGGTTCAGGTATGACTTCCAAATTGTCCGTTTTCAAACCCGTAAAACTATGCCAATTCTTAAAAAATAGTTCTTGAAACTCAGTACTGTACATATCCTCTGTAATAACAGAATGCTTGAACCTCTTCAATTGTGGCTCGTCTCGTGCCATATTTTTTAATTTGCTGTATGATGCACAGCCTTCGTTACAAAAAATCCTTTACAGATTTCTCAATCTGACTACATAAAAACTCCCTTCCTCTTTTCGTCGATATTATAATAGGCTTTCGCGTATAATAGGCTTTTCAACTCTTCGCCAGTTTAATTTGCATCTTCAGTTGACGATGAAATCCAAATCTCTCACACTTCTAAAGCATAGTTTAACCTGGAAAAGATCAACTACTGATTTAAATCATTGTAATTTTTTAAAATTATAATTTATAGTAGAAAATTCGGTAAAAAGTCTCAATTTTTTTATTTTATGTTTAGATTTTAGACATTCATTTCTATGTAATTTACATGTCACTTTAATCACTTCGATTTGTTTACATAAATTTTTTTATAGATTGCGTGCTTTCAGGCCAAAAGAGTTATCTGATGAAACACAGCTTATCTAAATGCACCGATAAAACACTATCGGGTTCACTATTGCTTTAAGGTTTACAAAATCAAAATATTTTCAAACTATTTCTAAATGTTGTGTAACAAAAACAATAAATTCTCAAACATTGTGTATTTTTTTTTATTTGGCACCGTAAGTCAGTATTCAGAATAATAATTCACAACAAATACAACATTTTAAAGATTCTAAAGAGAAAATTTGAGATAGTTTTGATTTTAAAACTTCTTTGAAACGCGCCAGTCGTCCCACGCGATTACGTTATCATGGCAGAAAGAAATAAAATAAACTTCCAGTTGATTTCTTACCTAAAAAATCTAGGTTTTTCAAATCCCTCGTAGATACACTTAATTTCCGAAAATACTTGGAAAATAACGTGATTTTGTTGATGTTCCTTCAACGTCGAAGGTATCGGGACTTGTTTTTCGGTTCATGCGACCCACGTGGTCGAACGCTCAGCGTGAGTTCTACGAGAAATCAATCAAAACACCGTTGAGTTTCACGACTAAGCACGACAAAAAATAGATTTATGAGTGCTAGTTTTTATTGACGTGGTATATTTGTCAATTTTACATACCTAATAATGAAGGATGTTTAAATTTGGAAGTCTAGATGAAGATCCATAGGCTCGTGTCATGCAGTTGCACACTGCTCGGAGTTCAATAGTATGTACGAAACGTGCTACTTGTGATATCGTACGTGCTAAAAACATCGATCTTCAGAAGGCAGGACTGTATCCTCTTCTTCGAGTACTTGACACTTCTTTTTAGTTTCTTTAATTCTCGAGAACCATTCAATTTATGTTACTTTTTATAGCGATTTTATAAAAATATTAATATTTTCAAGGGCATAGAAAATAGTTTAAATTTATCAAGGCGAAAGTTTTATTGTAATTTTCTTTTCAAAACGATTAATTTGAAAAATTTGTAATTGTACTTGATAAATTTATAAGGGAAAGAAATTTGTGAAAGTTATTCGTACAATTAATTTTGATGGTAAAAAAATACAAAATAATATTTCCTAGTGTTCGTTTGTTTGTTCAGAAAGAAAAGCCCGCCAGGATTCAAATATTTTTGCGGATTTTTATCTCATAGATTTAAATTGGTTATAGATATTTTATATTTATCTATAAAATAATTTATTATTCATTTAAAAATTAAACATAAACTTTCGTCAATAGGTTATTTAATTAAATTCTGAAATGTTATTCTCACTTTTATAATAATTTATTTTATAAACTTTCATATTTTTGATTTCGATTGTCTGGATGTTAAAACTTATTACCAAATTGTTAAAAAATTGGAAAATTTAAAAGAAATTCAATTTACGCGCTTTCTATAGCAATCGAATATTCGATTAATCGATTATACTTTCGGCTATTACCGATAGATGCGCGCGGCGCCTTTTCGATTCTTTAACAACCAAAATGGTAGTTCGCGTTTGACGGATCACGGATGCTGTTGCTCGTATGGAAATTCGGGGCACACCCTGACCGCTAAATTATTTGGAGTAAATCATCGTATATACCCGGTTACAGTGAAATTGTTCAATCGGATGAGTGCAGTGACCCTGAAATCCGAAAAGCTGGCGACCCTCGAAAACGTGAGTAGTAGCAGTCACCCACAAATGTAAACGTCACTCCGAAATCCCGGGTTCTTAACTAATCTGACATGTTCTCTATTGTGACATTTCTTTCCTGGTTACATTTCGCTTAATTCTGCCAGTATCCTTCCTTCCAGTGATGCTCGTTGCTTGTTTCTTTTAACGTTAAATCACAATATCAAACCTAAATTGGACATGTTTCGACCCTTGACAAAACTGTAAACACCCGGGTAATCATTTACGAAACAGTAACTAAATGATTAATTTCTTATTCAACATTGAGTTTTAAAATTATCTTCAGAATTTTCAGAGGCACTGTAAATAATGAATGACATTTATTCAAATTAGTTTATTTCCTTGTTTCGAAGTATTTTGTTATCAGATTCTTAGTTCCCTAAAAAAGAGCTTATGATCGCCAAAATAGCGATTATTATTTGAGAAATGAATCATTTTTATTATTACAAAGGATACTTGAGCCTTTTTTGCTCATCAAACTCTGTTCAAGCGTAAAATTCGTCCATACCTCTTCGATTTGGATACATATGATCTGCTTATTGGATATAGTTACTTATCTCCTATCTAATAGTTAAGTATTTGAGTTGGTGAAAACTAGTGCTAAATAATAATTCATTGAGATGTTTTCCTAAGTATTTCAAACTCTGAAATAAATTTGACATCGTAGAAGTGCAAAAAAGTCTCATATTTCCTAATAGTTTCTTCAATCCATCGGTTCAGTGCAGTATAACAAGTGTTACTTTTTAGTTTGAAGGTGGTAGAAAGGAAGCACTTGTCTGAAATTTCTATAGGTGTCTTGATAGATTTGCAGCATTTGATTATATCGATGATAGCTCCAATCGTGCTGGCCTTGAAGAAAACTTTCTTCGCACCCTACGCGTGGAACAGTTATGGCAAAGACCAGTCCATGCGTTAAATTTTGAAACTCCTCGACCTCGTTACCTTCCGAGTTCCGACTATCGACCCAGCAACGGTCTGCGGATAGTCTTCTACAACATCCTGTGTGAATTATATAGGTTAAAGGATTAAAGGTAGAGATAGTATGAAACTGCACGTGTATTTGTCTTCGCAAAACTCTTCCTTCTTTACAAAGCAAAAGAAGCTTCATTTTTGAGATATTATGCATTCATTTAAAAAAATGCAGAAAAAAGTTTAAATCCTCCCCAAGGGGTAACACCACTGTAAGGGCCTAAAAAAGCGTTTTTTTGACAATTTTTTTTGGGTGGAAGGAAAGGTGATAGAGAAATAATACTTGGGGTAGTTATTGAGCATATATTCAAGTATATTACAAAAAAATTTTGCAGGAAAATATTACAAAATGGCGACACTGCAGCGATTCTCCCGAAGCCTGTTGAATTTGAGGCGATCTGCGGCACGTACTATAACTGGTGCGAATTTGAAGCTGGAAAATAGAAAAAAAATCTATGTAATCTACATGAGTGTAGCTAGTGAACCACGTATAGGAGATTTCAGAAATATTGATTTTTGTGTAATTGACGAGTGTTTGAATAAAATCGTTCAATTTCCACCAAAAAAATATTCTTTAAATTAACTAATCGACAATTTCCTACGTGGTTTACTTTGAAATGTTATTTCAACGTTGAGGTTAAATTTTCTAATTAAAAGATTGAAAATTGTTAGTCATGCTGCGTGCCGTTTTGAAAAATCATACTTCGAGAA
This sequence comes from Diplolepis rosae, assembly GCA_030998225.1. Classification (NCBI taxonomy): domain Eukaryota; kingdom Metazoa; phylum Arthropoda; class Insecta; order Hymenoptera; family Diplolepididae; genus Diplolepis; species Diplolepis rosae. Next base: position 17,752,506 of record JAPYXD010000723.1, on the reverse strand, counting down.
AAACGCGTTTGAAGTTTTGAAATGTGTTATAGACATGAATAAATGAAAAAATTCTACTCTTTTCTACAATTCTACAAATTGTTTTTCAGGGATTGAACTTATTGCCTCATATTTTAGAAGGTTCAAAGCATCTTTTAAGCCAATAAAAGAAAAAATGATTTTTTGAAAATTCTACAGTGGTGTTACCCCTTATGAGATCTATAGCGGATTATTATTATTGGACTATAAACGAATCTTAAATAATAAATAAGTTTGTTTTCAACAGTAAATGTTTTTAAAATACTTTTCAAGTTCCCGCGTCCTTATGAATTTTAATTTCTTTGAATGAACTACTAAATACGTGAATAATGGATTCAGGTGATTATGGAGAGATGGTTCAAATCACGAAAGGTACATTTCTCACGCGAAGAAGTAGGGTCGTTGCTCCTTGTTACACTCAGAAAAGAGTTCGTTTCTATTCCATTCAATAATTATTGCCTTTAACTTTTATACTGAGATTGAATTTGTCTTGGGTACTTGGAAGAAATATATGTAACGCGCTCCGAAGAAAAGGACCTAAGCAGCAAAAAATTCGATTTTCAAGTTCTGAATGTTTCCGATCTTTCGAATGGTGCAAACGAAAAATTTCTATTTAGTTTAGTTTTTTTTTGTAAAAAATTTTGAGAGCAGAGACATTTAAATGACGTATGAGTTTATATGCTCGCTTCTTTTGCTCCTACTGTAAAATCTCTATTCTGATGATTAGATCCTTTTCTTCGGAGCGCGTCACATATTTAGAAAATAATTCATGACCTACTATCATAAAGTATTGCATTTAATACTGGGAGTTGACAACAATCGAATGATTTATGAGATCATTCGTCAGTAGACTGTGAATCTATAGACCAAGAGTACTATTTCGTCAAAATTGCCAAGACTTAACAAACTTGTTATACCGCAAATATCGAGTACTTTGCAAAAGACTCATTCCTAATAATCTTTTGACATTATCAATGACGGATTTAGACAAACCGAGTTTACATGGTGACACCACATGTATAGATTTGATTCCTATTCTATATTTGGCTTAATTCGTTCTTCACGTCGCCTAATACATGATCAAAACCTTTAGTAGGCAGTTGAACTTTATAGAGAAATAAAAAATAAACCTAGCCTGCGGGTGTGACCTACTCGAAAAAGGCCTGGCCTGAATGGGTACACGGAGAAACTTTTTATATCAATTTTTACTATAGTATTTTTCAATTTAGGGAAAAACGTATCACTTTGAGAATTTTTGTTAGTAAAAATACTAAGCTTTATAATAATGATATGAAACTTCAGCATAGTTCATAGCAAATTTTACTATAGTTTATACTAAAGTTTCATATCATTATTATAAAGTTTAGTATTTTTACTAACAAAAATTCTCAAAGTGATACGTTTTTCCCTAAATTGAAAAATACTATAGTAAAAATTAATATAAAAAGTTTCTCCGTGTAGACTTTTTTTTTACTTGGCGCTGTAGGTGTTAATTATTTACATCATTAAGCAACTTCAATTTATATTTAAATTGAGTGTGGCTTTCTTTTTTTATGGATAATTTGAATTAATTTACGGATTTTATTTTATTTTTATCAATGTTCCTGGGAGTCAAAAGTATACATCTAATTGGGAATTTGCAAGCAAAAAAGTTATACCATTTTATATAGGCAATCCAAAGTTTATGTTACGTAGAAAATAATTACAATGGCGTTTTTCTTATTCATTAATTATTGATTTGCGATCGATTCAAAGATAATCAGCGTTTGAAACGTATCGCTTTGGCAGTCAAGCGTCTCTGATTGGTTCTTGAAACTGTGACATCATGTCGTTGTGTTTTCGTATCGGCAACATGCAAACCAAGTGCAAACCAAGTTCTAAATAATTAGAAAACTGGTTTATTCATTAAAAAATGCCTCCTAAGGTGGATAGTGGCTTCGTAAAAGCAGTAGTGAAAATTTTATTCGAAGGAAATAAAAAGAATCTGACCCTATGCCAAAATAACGAGAAATGAACAAAAAATTCTATGAATTATGGGTCAATATAATAGCAGACATGTTATCAAACATGTCACTTTGAAAGACTCGGAAATCTTACAAAAATTTCTATATTTATGGTGTTGAAATATTTTACATCTAACTCTAAATATACCGCACCAGAAATCGGTAGTTTTTAAACAACTTTGTAAGTAAAATTTACAAATTATAATCATTGTTCTACTCTGTCAATTTAAATAAAAGGAAAAACTACTAATATAAATGTAATATAAATGTTAAAATGTTGCTGTTGGTTTTTATTTATAAAAAATGCGTTTCGAAACATAGTATTACACTCGTAGTATTGATCACAATAATAAACTGCGCAAAATTATACATACTGATTAATTGTAATTATATGAAATTTTCATACATATTATTTAAAAAGGGAGAATTTTACTTATCTACAGTAATGTGTGAAATATCAAAATTTCCAAAAAAACTTATGCAATTTTAATGTTCGATAATCGACTTTACTCCAAAATATTGAAAACTCCAGATTGGAAAAATGAAACATTAAATTTTTCATTTCAAATAATGTAAAATTACACAATTAAGTCATTTTTCAATAATTGACCAATTACACAGGCCCACAAAAAAAACTTTTTTTCTGAGCTGTGGATTCCAGTATGATATTCCTATGTACTTTTTCCCGCTGAAACCGAATCCGCAACCCGTTGAACCCCCACACTTCAGGATTTTGACATAACCTCAAACAACACCAAAAAATTCACTGGAAACAATAAAATCATCTACTTTATGCTATTTTCATCCCCCTTTCTCCGAATTAGTAATTTCTTAGCCCCATAATCCCCTAACCTCGAAATATCATTACTGCATAACCTCAAAACCTAACCTAACCGTTTTGAGTAGAAAAATCTAGTTTAGGAAAACAGAATAAATTTTTGAGTTTATTGTGGAACATAGTTGGAAGTATGTGACGCTATAACCCTAAAATCCCCTTACACCGTAACCTCAAAATACCGTTACTCCGTAACCCTATATATTATAACTTCTCAACTCCATCATCCTTTTCTGTGGAGAAATTTGGTAATGGCCTTTTGTTGAACAATTGCGTGAATACTACAAAAATATACAATTTCATAAATATTGCAAATAACATATTGGATAACAAACATACTGGGGTATCAGACGTCTGAGAGGTTTTGAAAAAATAATAAAGAAGACCTTGATTTATGACTTTACTCACAAAACTCTTATGATAGCAAGAAGCAGACTTCTCCACAGAAAAAGATGACGTGGTTGAGAGGTTACAATATATAGGGTTACGGAGTAACGGGATATTGAGGTTATAGTGTTGGGAAATTTTGAGGTTATAGAGGTAATCCAACTATGTTCCACAATAAACTCAAAAATTTATTCTGTTTTCATAGACTAGATTCTTCTACTTAAAGAGGTTAGGTTAGGTTTTGAGGTTATGCAGTAATGATATTTCGAGGTTAGGGGATTATGGGGCTACGAAATTACTAATTCGGAGAAAGGGGGTTGAAAATAGCATAAAGTAGATGAATTTATTGGTTCCAGTGAATTTTTTGGTTTTGTTTGAGGTTATGTCAAAATCCTGACGTGTAGGGGTTCAACGGGTTGCGGATTCGGTTTCAGCGGGAAAAAATACATAGGAATATCAAACTGGAATCCACGGCTCAGAAAAAAAGATTTTTTTGTGGGCCTGTGTTATTTTCTCATTAATTTGTGATAAAAGCCATCAAACTCATTGATTACTGTTTCAAATTCGAGCGCGCTTCATTCCGTAGTAGTGGGCGAAGAGGGGTCGATCGTCTGCTCATTATGGGGAACCGTGACGCGCTCGTAAAAGGGGGGCCTTGTTACAGGGAATCTCGTTATAGGGAATCTCGAGTGTACATCAAAATGATCTTGGCAGCAAAACATGTTACTAGTTCCCGGCTTATCTCGGCGTTGTGCACTTTCAAACCATTCATTTCACACAATCGGATTTACCGGAACCGGAGAAAAAATTTTGTCGGGTGTTTTTCTTGTCGAATTAGAACACCCATCGACCAAACACCATTTATATGCCGTTTTTTTTGACATATTACAGAATTTTCAATCGGCGTCAATACAAAGATGCGACTCAAAGCGATTGTACACAACGACGTGACGTCACTGTATCATCGAAAATATCCGACTGTTTCTGGAACGTTTTTGGAAAATTTAAAATTTTCTTATGCTCATTAATAAATTATTACTACCTAAAAAGTTCAGAAAACATTTTTGTATGCAAATGTGACCCCCAAATTTCATTTTTTGATCACTTTAAAAAATGTGTAAATTCCCAATTATTTTTCTTTTTTTTAGAATGATAATTTAAATGAAATAGAGTGCAGTAGTTATAAAAGAACCCTCTCAGTGAACACGTTTTGTAAGTGATGCAACAGTTGCAGAACCCTAAAATCACAGAGTTCTGTCACACTGTTCCGCAACAGTGACAAATCAATGTACACTGGGGTGTCTCATTATTCTAAGGTCCATTGTTGTACGACCGTTTCCGAGTCAAAATACCATATCCTCCAATAGATTTCATGATCGATGGTCTATACAAGAAATATTGCCATCTCCGAACAGTAATTTTCGTTTCAGTTGGTTTTTCTCTTTTTTTTGTTGCTGAAATGCAGTTTTTAGTTTCTTGTATCGTATATCAATTTGAAAACATAATGCCTTTTTTATATAACCTCAGATCTTATTATAGAGTGGAATTTGACTGATTGAAATAGCTAAAAAGAGGTTACTGTAAATCAAATTTCACTAATTCAATCAGTGATAATCAGCTGATTTAACAGTGAAATATATTTCTTCACTGGTGAATCAGTGAAAAGGCAAGTCACTTATTCATTCTGTAAAAATTTGACTGATTCAGATTTAGAGAGTAAGGAAAATAAAATACAGTGGTGCAACTTTTATCGATTATTCTTAATTGATAACCGAAAAGAGACAGATTCTGTTTGTATACTCTCTAAATCTGAATCAGTCAAATTTTCACAGATTGAATCAGTGATTTGTCTTTTCACTGATTCACCAGTGATAAAATATATTTCACTGTTAAATTAGTTGATTATCACTGATTGAATCAGTGGAAAAAATATTTTCGCTGTTTAATCATTCAATTTTCACTAAAGCAATCAGTGGAATTTGACTGATTCACAGTAACCTCTTTTTAGCTATTTGAATCAGTCGAATTTCACTGATAATCAGTAGATTTCCACTGATTTATATTTAGAGAGTATGGGAAATATGTTTCTTCTAAATTAAAAAAAATGATAAACAGTTTTGTGTCTTGTTAGTTTAAACTAGCGAGTGGGCGCTTTCGCGTTACAAGCAACCTGCATCACACTGTTTCTCCTTTTTCGGAAATCCGGTTCTCTTACGTTCCTTAGAACCGATCACGCATAACTCAGGAAAAATGCAAGCACCATTTCAATATACAAAATTTGTACCGCTTTTGGAAGACATCCTCATTATGTTATAATGAAGAATTTTTAAATTATATTTGCATTTTTGTCGGTGAAAGCAGTTCACTAAAATCTTATTTATCAGTTTATTGTTAATGACCTACACTTGTACTTTAAAAAAAGATATGCTTGATTCATATAACCTCGCATATTATTAAATAACAGGCTTTAGGTCTGTTAGTATTTGTTAATCGTCCCCATGTTCATAAATCATTTCTCGACTTCACGACACCTGCACGTACTACACGACATTGTACGTATAATATACATTTATCCCTACACCTTTGTGTTCAGCTTTCGACTGTACATAAAATTAAGTTCTGATATGTACTTCCAACCCATGCACAACCATGTTATGCACATGATTAACTAAAATAACTGCTAGGTTTTTTCCACTTTTACTAGACCAAGTCCTTCGCATGCATTGATTGTAGGAGCACGAAAGTTTCTTAATACTTTTTTCTCAAAAAATCAACCATATTATGCACGAAACTGTATATCGCACGGCAGCATAACCTAGAAAAGTTTTCCAATGTTTGTTTCCAAACATATATACGTCATTGTACTTTGGGTTGTAAGCGATGTAACATTTCATAGAAACATTGAAACTTTCATTTGAAATATTTCAATATTTCGTGGTCAAAGTTTCATTGTTTCATGAAACATTAAGAGAAGAGGGGGAAACATCTATCTACGCAGGCGCACAGAAGTCAGATTAGGTTAGATAAATAATCTCAAAACTTATCTATGTTACTCTAAAAGTTGAATAAAAGTTCTGAAAAGATTATCTACAATAATAATTAATAGCTTCTTTTTTTACTGGATTTTGTACGCGTCAACGAAAAATGTTTTATAAAATTAAGAGGTGTGACGTGACAACGGGGGGGGGTAAAAATAGCTAAAAATCGCGTGACGTATTATGTGAACGCCCCCTAACCTAATGTTTACATTTCCAAATAACTATTTGCCGTAATTTTTACTTTTCCGAATCATCATTTCTCATAATTTTTACACTATTGAACCATCGTTTCACCTAATTTTTATTTTTTCTAATTATTGTCATAATTTTTATATTTCCGAATCACTATCTCACCTAAATCCCACTTCGCCGAATTGTCATGTCACAGACAAACCATTTGGCTTATAAAACACATTAGGTCGAAAAAAAATGGCGAAAAACTTTAATTTAGCCAATTAAAATGGATAATTTAAAATATTATAAATTATATCGTGACATGTTTCCGTACATGTTCCTTGTTACATTGACCCACAGTTATAATTCTGTAATATTTATATCAGTCATGAGGTCCATTGAACTCGCGCATTACTTGATCACCTTACTTAAATTCAGAGTCCGGAAATCTCGCGTATTACTTGGCCACTTTAGAAAAATTCTTATACTCCTAAGAACCCGCGCATTACTTGATCACCTTACTTAAAGTCAGAGTCCGGAAATCTCGCGTATTACTTGGCCACTTATAAAAATTCTTATACTCCTAAGAACTCGCGCATTACTTGGCCACCTTATTTTAAGTCAGAGTCCGGAAATCTCGCGTATTAGTTGGCCACTTTATAAAAATTCTGATACTCCCAAGAACTCGCGCATTACTTGGCCACTCTTTTCAAGACAGACTTCGTCTAACTCGCGTATTACGAGGCCACTTATGTATTTATGTCAGTCCTGAGGTCCATTGTACTCGCGCATTACTTGATCAGTTATTAAGAATCAGAGGTTTCGAAAAACCAGGAAATTAATTTTTCGTGAATTTCCACTTTAGCTGCATTTTACTTTCTATATCCACAAAAATGTGTATAATTTTTACGACGCCGGGACCGTATTGAGTGCCTTTCCTTACAGAATTCTTCGAACACGTGGTAGGGGTTTGCTTTCCTCGGACGCTTGAGGACATAGAAATCTCAAGTGCCGGGGACATTAAAGTAAATTTTGACTGTGTATAACCCTTGGTGTTGGAACCTGACCTATCATGGAGAATGCTCTCCATATACGTCTAACTCTGAACACTTGTCTTCCTAAACACGACTTATTCCCAAATCAGTTTTCTTCTAGCCATGTGGCAGAGTGGTGGACTTACATCCGTCTGTCATCTCTGTGGTTTTTGAGAAAATAAATAAATTTTTCTGTACCAATTGCAATGTTCTGATTGTTTTAACTTCAGTGTCCTTTACTTCTGGTGCTCGTGCATATGTGTGGTTTGCTGTGCGTGCTTTACCAAGGACCCACGTTATATTCTCCAGTGTGTTGTTTCTTTCTGGTTTGAAATAATTGTGTTTTTATATGTGCCCTTGAGGGAGTGCGTTCCGCGGCCGCATTTTTCACGGTTCCTGTGGGAGAGGATTACTTGTTGGAGCAGTTCTTGGAACGGCCTGGTTTCTTCACACCTAGAAACTCACTTACCCATAAGTTTTTCTGCATGTTTACTCTATTTTTAGTTAATAAGCAAAAAGGAAAAAAAAAAAAAAAAAAAAAAAATACCATATATTTTTTAATTGCATGTATTAGTTAATAAATATTTAAAGGTTACAATTAAGCTAATTGGCACTGAAGAGGGTCCCCATCTGTGGCCGAAACGTTTGCCTTCCTAATGTTTATGTCCTCTATGACATAAATAATTAGAAACTAAGCTGACCCCAAGCCAAAATAAATATTACAGAATTATAAATTATGATTAGCTGATTTTGACTTTCGTGTCGTTATTTTTCACTCGGATATGATTTAGGTCAAAGACCTGGGCTCGAATCCCAGCGCAGTCGAAAGCGTCTTTTTTCCACAGAAAGATTTCAAATTCTTTAAATTTGAATTATTATTAATATTATTGGTAATAAATTTTCTCGAAACAGGGCGTTCCATAGGCAATGTACGATAGTGATACCAGAGGATGAAGTGAACAAAATTCTACGTATAAATCAAATAAAAAAGGACCTTCTAGTCCTATTAATTTGTGATCTTTTGAAAAGTCCCTTTTTTGCATTTTTTAATTAATATCGGAAAAATTGTGTTTTTGAAAACACCTCGTTTTCTGTTTATTGTCCAATGAAAGGTCAAGGAAAGACAAATCATCTAGTGCGTCCCGGAAATATTTTTGGAAAAAGTTCCAAATAATCACTTTTGCGTGGATTGACGCTCTTCATTGCATTCTAGAGCAAGAGTAGTGGTAATCAAAATTAATTATTTTCAAAAAATTGAACAGCTGCAAATTACCCCCAAAACATAGGTCAACTTTAAAAGGTCGTAACACACGACCTATTTGACCTGGATCATTTTTTTTCTGGGAATGGGAATTAACTAATTAATAAACTGGGAATTTCGTTCACTTTAACTCATCTGTGGAACATTTTTACTCATAATAATTAGATTCCAAGCTACAGAGAAACCAAAAAAAAACGAAAAAAATGGGGTAACTTTGAAAGGCCATATCTTGGTTCCTATTAAAGATAGAAGGTTAATTTTTCTTGTAATCTTCTCAGAATTCTGTTCAATTTAATTTCTATCATCTCTATTTTTGCTATAGAATGCAATGGGGAGCGACAATCCACGCAAACGTGATTTTTCGGAAATTTTTGAAAAATATTTCCGGGACGCACCAGGCCATTTGTGATTAGCAGTAATTTATTAATTGTAAAAAATCTATTAAACTTGAATGTATAATATATTATAATAACTTTTTTACCTCATAAATACTCGGAAACGGTAAAACGTAAATTTTAAAAATTCTCTTTTTAAAAATCCCCCCGGTGACAGTCGACCTGTTTTATAAATTTCTAGAAGTCGTTTAGGATCCCGTCGAGAAGCTATTTCAAAAAAGAAATCGACTCTGAATTATTACGAAAAAAATTAGCATTGTTTTTTTTCTTTGAATTTAATAAGTGAATGTCTCTGCAGTTTATTTTTAGCCTAAATTTAGCTTAAATGCAGTTTTACTTCAATTGCTGTATCATCCAGTATTCTAAAATAAGAATTTAAAGAGGAATCTTTAAATATCAGAGATTAAATTTATCACTAGAAAATTAGAGGTGCAAACTTCTTTGAAATTCCAATGCTATAATAGTTGCACCAAGAAAAAGGTTTGTTTGATTGAAACAAAATTTCTTGAATCAAACAAATTTGTGCATTGTTATACGGCCAAAGAAAAGTTTCATTGATTCAAAGAAATTTCTTGATTGTTTTCTTTCTTTGAATTTAAGAAATGAATGTCTGTGCAGTTTATTTTTAGCCTAAATTTAGTTTAAATGCAGTTTTACTTCAATTCCTGTGTTATTCAGTTTTATCACTAAAATTTATCACTAAAAACATTAGAGCTGCAAACTTTTTAAAATTTCAATGCTTTAAAGGATGCACCAAGAAAAAAGTTTCTTTGATTGAAACAAAATTTAATTGAATCGATCAAATTTGTGCATTACTATATGGCCAAAGAAATTTCTTGATTATTTTTTTCTTTGAATTTAAAAAATAAATGTCTGTACAGTTTTTTTTAGCTTAAATTTAGCTTAAATACAGTTTTACTTCAATTGCTGTGTCACTTAGTATTCTAAAATAAGAATTTAAAGAGGAATCTTTAAATATCAGAGAGTAAATTTATCACTAAAAAAATTAGAAGTGCAAACTTCTTTGAAATTCCAATGCTATAAAGGATGCACCAAGAAAAAAGTTTCTTTGATTCAAACAACATTTCTTGAATCAAACAAATTTGTGCATTGTTATACGCTCAAAGGAAAGTTTCATTGATTCAAAGAAATTTCTTGATTGTCTTTTTTCTTTGAATTAAAGAAATAAATGCGCAGTCGCATAGTACATACGTAATGTGACTCACAGAAATATTATCTTTAATTTAAGGAAAAAATTTGTTTCGTTCAAGGATAATAAAATTAAATTTATTGTTTCTCAAGTTTTTGCCAGTACTGTTTTTGAATCAAAAAAAAAATTTTAATTAAATAAATAATTGTAGATAGGACTTGTATCGACCCTTTGATAAATATTCGATATATGTATAAATTGGCTTTAAGGTCCAGAAATAATGAAAACACAGTTTTACATTCTTTCAAACGTTTCGACTCGAATTGGAATCCTCTTCAGTGAATATTTATTTCTAAACGTGTATGAAAGCGAGATCTCAAAATGCAATACTCTAAAGTGTATAAGGAATTCTTTCAGACTTAAAATTAACTAAACTTATTTGAAATATGATCTTCTGAAAAAATAAAATTGCACATAAGTATCCGTTGGGGAGCCAATTTATACATATATCGAATATAAATAAATAATTTAAATTTAAGGATTTGAAATCTTTCCGTGGAAAAAAATTAGGCAGTGGTGGAAATTTCAAACTCAACTAATTAATTTGAAATAAATAAATAATCTTTAAAAAATAATTTCTTTCATTTAAAAAAGGCTAAAAATGGTTTCTTTAAATCAAATAAATTTATATTTGTTCTAAAGGTCTTTTTACTTCGAATTGAAGAAATGTAGTTGAAAAGGCGATTTCTTAAATTTAAATGAAACTTTTTTTGGGTTCAAGGGAAATAACGTTGAATATTTGGAATTTTTAAATTAAATCTGACTGCATAAATTGAAATGATTGTATGTGACATAACGGTAAATGAGGACCGGTACTTGCATTTACCTGCAACAATCTTCTGATTGACACACAAATTAAACCTTTCAGTTCTTTATTTACTCTGCAGAAATACAATTGACACAATTACTTCGCTATAGCTTCCTGACCTTTACGTTTTTTTTCTTTTTTTTGCTCTCCTGAAAGAAATACGAAAGAGGAGGAGATCCGACCTAGACGATGGAGAAAATATGTGTAGCATGGTTCAAAAGTCAAAGTGGTTTATTTGTGCTTATATATAGAAATCTGGGAGTTCATGCGAAGTCACTTACCCCTGTCGCGACCGTCTTTGCGACACTACACGAATTTCCCAAAATGAAAAATCATCAGTCTGGCCACTCTTGTGATATTTCGGATCTTATCTTCTGTGCCTTTACGGAGCTCCTGTAGAATTTTGAATACACTCCTGAAGTTGAGAAATACTTTTCAATAAAGATTTAAAGTTAAATGGGTGGAAATGTACAATTGGTATTCCAGTAAAAAAAAAACGAATTGGGGAAAATTCCGGCGAATAAGCGTTTTTGAATTCGCTCTTCCAAATTCAGATAAAATTTCTTTTTTTTTGTAGTTATTTATTTAGCTAGAGTGCTTTCCATATCCAAAAAATTCCTACACATTGTAAGGAACAAAATAAAAAAAGAATCATGAAAATTGGTTAAAAAACAAAAAAGTTATTCAAAGTAAAAAAATATCAAAAAAATTTCCAAAAAACTCGAAATTTTGAGTTTAAAAATACATAAATATGCTGGAATTTAAAAAAAACCAAATCCTCTCTGAATAAAGATACTAAACATACAAAACTAAAATAAAGACCTTTACCGAGTTTTATAACGTATATCTACCAATAGTTTTAATAATATATCCTTTGGACACAAAAGTGGCCTGTAAATGGAGAATTATAGATATGCATATTTCAATGAATGCAGAATCGACTTATAGACACAGTTATGACTTAACAGTTTTTACATACTTTAAAAGTCTTCCACTGCATCACTTATTAAAGTAAGGGCGTTTCAACACCAACTATTAGAGTGAAACAGCAACATTAAGACTCATGCAGTCTTAATTTACTCGCCTATATAAAAATGTTCTATACGTATATGTAGATAATATTTATTAAATCAGCCAACACATTCTGTAACTGTTCTAGAACAAAAATATAACAACTGTTACAGTTTGATTCTAAAACTTTCAAAAAGATGTAATGTAATTTGTAATGTAATTTGCCAAATTAACAACAAACGGTCAAATAAACAGTAACGTATTTTTACGTGTGGTGATATCGTTACGGCGCCAAATTTAATTATATGAACATGCTTCGTGGGCGGAAAATAAAAATGCATGAGTTATATACATATAACATATATCTCAATATTACTTGTTATGGGACGGAGCATGGTATGCATGATAACGTGTTCTAATTGAATCTTTTATAAAATACATCCAATTTACACTTGAATATTCTCAATGTATACTGTTAGAAAGCTCTACACTCAGAAAAAAAGTCGCATAGTACATACGTAATGCGACTTACAGAAATATTTTCTTTAATTTAAAGAAAAAATTGTTTTTGATCAAAGATAATAAAAGTAAATAAATTGTTTCTCAAGCTTTTTCCAGTACTGTATTTTAAGCGAAAAAATACTTTTATCAAATAAATAATGTTAAAAAAATAATTTCTTTTAGTTAAAAACTTCACTATTTAACATTTTTCCATAAAATAGTTCGGTCAGAAGGTACACATAAAGTTTTGAAAAGTAGTGATTTTTTGACAACACCCAGAATAATGTTTCTTTGATTCAAAGAAAATTTCTTTGAATCAATCAAATTTGTGCATTGCTATATGATCAAAGAAAAGTTTCATTGATTTAAAGAAATTTCTTGATTGTTTTTTTTTTCTTAGAATTTAATAAGTGAATGTGTGCAGTTTATTTTTAGCCTAAATTTAGCTTAAATGCAGTTTTACTTCAATTGCTGTATCACCCAGTATACTAAAATAAGAATTTAAAGAGGAAAATTTAAATATCAGAGATTAAATTTATCACTAAAAAAATTAGAGCTGCAGTCTTCTTTGTAACTCCAATGCTATAAAGGATGCATCAAGAAAAAATTTTCTTTGATTGAAACAACATTTCTTGAATCAAACAAATTTGTGCATTGTTATACGCTCAAAGGAAAGTTTTATTGATTCAAAGAAATTTCTTGATTGTCTTTTTTCTTTGAATTAAAGAAATAAATGCACAGTCGCATAGTACATACGTAATGTGACTCACAGAAATATTATCTTTAATTTAAGGAAAAAATTTGTTTCGTTCAAGGATAATGAAATTAAATTTATTGTTTCTCAAGTTTTTGCGAGTACTATATTTGAATCAACATTTTTTTTATGTAGACAGTGGCAAAAATTTCGAACTCAAGTAAATAAATAAATAATCTTAAAAAAATAATTTCATTTATTTTTCAGATACAGTTTCGTAAAATTAAGATAGGCTTTCAGAAAATCCATTTACTTTTTAGTAAATTTAAGAAACAATTTCCTAATTTTGGGTAACTCAAGTTGTATACATTTACATGCAACTAAAAATTTTGTTACAGTTTCGTAATATAATGGTAATTTTATAAAAATTATGTTGCAGTTTGATTATTATAAGATACATTTTATGACGATTTTTTGCTGACAGTAATAATTTCTTTTTTTAAATCCACTGCATCGCTGCTTTTTCTTGTGCAGTGTTTTATACATAATGATATAGTCATAGTTCCTCGGACCCTATTCTCTGCTGCTTTAGCGGAAGCAGACTAATCCTTGTATTCAAACCATGTCATGACAGTGGTTTTCTATTTTAAGAGCAATTCTTTTTTAATATTATTATAATTTCCGACTATTTTGTATATTAAATTTAATATAAAAGTATATTAAGTAATTTGCATACACTGAGAAAACAGTTTCTTTCAATCAAAGAAACATTTCTTTGATATACGGTCAAAGAAAAAATTTCTTTGAATTCAAGAAAGTTTCGTTAAATTCAAAAAAAATTTCTTTGATCCAAAGAAATAGATTTATTTACATTAAAGCAAATAATTTTGAATCAAAAAAACTTTCTTCAATTCAAAGAAATTTTTTCTTTGACCGTATATCAAAGAAATGTTTCTTTGATTCAAAGAAACTATTTTCTGAGTGTATACAGTACTTAAAATTATAATACGCAATCATAAAATTGAATATACATCAAAGTGGGGACAAAACAGAATATTTTCTAAAGTCATTGATAACTCATAAATAATTAAAACTGGTTGATAATATTTCAAATCAATTTAATCATAAATATTACTTAATTTTGTTGCAAATTATGTGAAAAATGCGACGTATAGGAGAAGCCAAGCTAAAAATTTATTTAAACATAAAAATTCATGACGTGTGTTTAAATGTGTATGGTTTCAGGAAACTAATTTTTCAAATAACTGGATATTTTGAATGATTTGAAAATAAATTTGTATTTATATAAAGAAAATAATCTATACTTTATTATTTATAGATCTTAGATTCAATGCAAAAATAACTTTACGCGTAGAAAAAAAATCTGCTGCATTTACTGAGTCCATACGTTAAAAATAGTGAAAACATAAAATTTCTGTAAATTAAACAAATATTCCAGTGGAATTTGCCATTTTTTTGTAAGCATAACAGATTTTTCAAAAAATATTTTAAAATTTTCTATTGCATTAACATAATAAGGTATTTTCTTTAAAATATTAATTCAGTAGGTATTGCTTTAATATATGTTAAGGACGTTCTCTTGAAAATCACTTTTCTTTAGATTTCTTTCAAACTTCGTAAATAAGTACTTTTTAGCATGATCTACAAAGCGGTAAAAAGATTAGCATCAAGACCGGTACTTAAAATCGAGAAATTAAGCTCTAAAGTTGAATCTCTTAACACGTGTTAGATAGGCGTAGTTCAGTTTCGCGATATCTTTCTTTACATTAAAAGCACAATTTTCTTTAGATTTTTTTGGAAAACTAGTATATTATACTAGAGATTATAAGGAATCGTATGCCATCATAAAAAATACGTGTACCGGCACTACTTCTAAAGATATACGTTGTTGAAACTCGCAGTTGTACAAATTCTTAGCCGTCTTGCTGAAGCAAATATGGTGACTTGGCAACACCGCATCAACAGCGCGCGCGTACGCTGACATTTGACATTGCTTCCAGAGCTTTGTTTTTACGAGCAGCTGATTTTTGTGAAATAAAAAATCCATTTTTGTTGCGAAATTTATTAGACATCTCTTTAGTATTTACAAACTGTCAATAAACTCATAATATAACCTCTCTCACACCATATGCTTTCGACTCGATATAAGAAAGACAGGAAAGCGGTGTTGCCAAATCGCACAAATCGACGCAGAAGACACATTTTGTTACTTTTGCGCATAAACGATGCTCAACTCATTCGGTTAGAAAGTTTAACAGTAATCCCACTACCTATGGTAGATTAGGATGAGCACATCTACGGGCAAGAGAACGTCCTTAATAAATCTCTAATTTTTACAAAAAAGCAGTGAATTATACTGAAATATTTCTTGATTTTACAGAAATTTTATTCTGTCACTTTTTTTTAACTTATGGACTCAGTAAATGCAATAGATATTTTTTCTCCGTGTATACTTGCATTATATCAAATTATGTGAGTTGTTAATTTAGTTATTTTAAATCTAATACACCAGTGTATTGTTTTATAAATAATATAATGATACATAGCAGAAATTTATTTGATTCAAACAAATATTTATTTGGTTCAAACAAATATTTATTTGGTTCAAACCAATATTTATTTGGTTCAAACAAATATTTATTTGGTTCAGATACTTTGCTTGAATCAAACAAATTTTATTTAATTAAAATAAATCATTTCTTTAAATCAAAGAAAGTATTTTAAACAAATAATTTTTTTCGATTCAATACAATTTCTTTTCTGAGTGTACTCAATCCTTTTGTAAAAAAATCTTGCTAAAAAAAAGTTCTCTGTTTTCAATCGCATATCACAAACTTTTCGTTTGAATGATTTAAAAATGTATTTCTCACGTTCCCAATATGCAAATTCCAAGACTTCTTAGTTTTCTCTGGTCTGATTATACATCATGTCAGTTGTCTCCATGGTTTCTAGTTTCTACATGGTCAGCAAAATAGATTGATTTGCGAAATCGATCCAGTGAATGGATCAAGGATAATTGTAGCTCTTGAGCACGAGTCAAGTGCACTGACCTTATACTCTTGTCTGTTGAGAATTTTTTACAATTAGATAGCTCTGGAGAAGAGTGTATTTCCTGGCACATTGTAGGCCTTAATGATTGTCATACTCTGAATCATATTAATTATATCTAATTATTCTATTAAAACTAAAGTTTGTTTGAAAAGGTCGTCAAATAAAATCTCTACGCTCAGAAAAAGATTTGCTTGAGTCAACAACATTTTTGTTGGTTCAATCATAGAATTTGATTGTTATACGAAGAAGAAAATTATTCCATTGACTAAAAAAAATTCTATGGTTAGGAAAATTTGGTTCATTAATCTAAATATTTTAGTTGATTTCAGTAAATTTCAAGTATTTACTAGATTCAACCAAAAAGTTTGGTTAAGGCCATGGGCCAATTGGACCACGTGATTTCAATAATTATATTTCTTTCTTTAATCTAAAGAAATAAAAGAATAATTAAAAAAATTTTTTAAATCAAGAAATTTCTTTGAATCAATGAAACTTTTCTTTTGTCGTATAGCAATGCACAAATTTGTTTCATTCAAGAAATTTTGTTTCAACCAAAGAAACTTTTTTCTTGGTGCATCCTTTATAGCATTGGAATTTCAAAAAAATGTGCAGCTCTAATGTTTTTAGTGATAAATTTTAGTGATAAAACTAAGTAACACAGAAATTGAAGTAAAACTGCATTTAAGCTAAATTTAGTCTAAAAATAAACTGCACAGACATTCATTTCTTAAATTCAAAGAAAAAAAACAATCAATAAATTTCTTTGAATCAATTAAACTTTTCTTTGGTCGTATAGCAATGCACAAATTTGTTTGATTTAAAGAAATTTTGTTTCAATCAAAGAAACTTTATTCCGGGTGTATGATAAAGTTTTATTTGAGTTATAAAATGATACATTTTTTCTTTAAATTAAAGATAATATTTCTTTGAGTTACATTAAGTATGTACTATGCTACTGCGCTTTTATTTATTCAATTTAAATAAAAAAAACAATCAAAAAATTTCTTTAAATCAAAGAAACCTTCCTTTGACCGCATAGTAATGCACAAATTTGTATGATTCAAAGAAATTTGGTTTGAATCAAAGAAACTTTTTTTTTGGTGAATCCTTTATAGCATTGGAATTACACAGAAGACTGTAGCTCTAATTTTTTTGGTCATAAATTTACTTTCGTATATTTAAATATTCCTCTTTAAATTTTTAATTTAGAATACTGAGTAACACAGAAATTAAAGTAAAACTGCAGTTAAGCTAAATTTAGGCTAAAAATAAACTGTTATAAAATGAGGGTAAATGTCATTTAAATGTGTAAACATTGTTATAATTTGAGATTCAATGCATTTATTGCAATGTTTTACATATATATTTGCACACAGAATGTGAGATAATACATTATCGCCTTATTCGAAGGCTTTATGTTACCGTATGATCGTCTTTTCTAGATAACGGTGCCGCTAGCTAGTCACCTGTTTCTACCAAGCAAACTGCAAAAGATTAATGTTGTATCATGCACCAGGATTCGCCAATATTGGATTTTAACAATCTCTCATTCACCGCGATTTTCATATCACACGAAGGAAAATAGTTCGAGGAGTTTTAATCAACTTTTAGCAAAGTTAGGTCATAAGGACATGCATCGAGAAAACAGTTTCTTTAAATTAAAGAAACATTTCTTTGATATACGGTCAAAGAAAACATTTCTTTAAATTAAAGAAAGTGTTGTTAATTCAAAAAAAAATTTCTTTTTTCCAAAGAAATAGATCAATAATTTCAAACTCAACTATTTAATTTGAAATTATTTTATATTATTATAATAATGTCTGACCAAATGTATTGAAGGAATGGATTAGAGTTTGGTATTATTGAAAAATGTGCATCTAGAAACTCAAATAAATTTCTTTTATGTAAACAAATCTTTTTCTTTGGATCAAAGATAATTGTTTTGATTCAACAAAACTTTCTTTAATTCAAAGAAATATTTTGTACCAAATGTTGAAGGAATGGATTAGAGTTTGGTATTATTGAAAAATGTGCATCTAGAAACTCAAATAAATTTCTTTTATGTAAACAAATCTTTTTCTTTGGATCAAAGATAATTGTTTTGATTCAACAAAACTTTCTTTAATTCAAAGAAATATTTTCCTTGACCGTATATCAAAGAAATGTTTCTTTGATTCAAAGAAACTGTGTTCCCGGTGCATGTCCTTATGACCTAACTTTGCTAAAAGTTGATTAAAATTCCTCGAACTATTTTTCCTTGTATATCAACGAAATGTTACTTTGATTTGAAGAGACTCTTTTCTGGGTGTTAAGCTTCAAAATGTACTTTTCAAATGATTACAATAATATTAAATAATTTTTAAAGAATTTGAAATCTTTCTGTGGAAAAAAGACGCTTTCGACTGCGCTGGGATTCGAGCCCAGGTCTTTCGATTGTTAATTTTAATTATTAAATAATCTTCAACTTGTGCATATGTCACAACTTTGCTCAAAAGTAAAGTTTCTCGAACTGTTTTTCTCCGTGCAATAAAAGTACCCAGATGGAAAAATGTTATAAAAATGATGTTAAAAATCGAACACAATTTCTCTCCACAATGGAAAAAAAAATTGATTGAATGAAAGAAAATAATTTGTTTGAAAGACTTTCTTTGATTCGAACGAAAGATTTATTTGAATTGAATAAAATTTGTTTAATTCATACAAAATATTTTTCAGCCAAATGAATATTTGTTTAAATCAAATACATTTTTCTTCAAAAGAAACAAATTATTACATTTCTATACGGTCAAAGATATAATTTGTTTGATTTAAGGCAGAAATTTATTTGATTCACACATTTATTTAGTTCAAAGATATTTTGTTTGAATCAAAAAAATTGTATTCAATTCAAATAAATCATTTCTTTGAATCAAAGAAAGTCTTTCGAACGAATAATTTTCTTTGATTCAATCAAATCTTTTTTCTGAGTGTAGATCTGAATGAACGAAGTTTTGCTGATTTATCAGCTATAAACATACCACTGAATTTAAACTCTATATATGCTGATGAATTAGTAAAATTTCACGGTTACGCAGTTAAGTTTCGCTGATTCGTCAGCCTATATATGATTGTAATCATTGGTCTACTTATCGCTGATTCAGATAATAAAAATATTATCATAATTAATTATTAAAAATTGAACAATACAATTAATACTCATTCAAAGTAGCATTACTTTAATTACGCATTTTGAGCATCAAATTTACGGAATACGAAATTTTCTTCAAATAATAATTTAATAGACATTTCTGTAATGTTTATCGGCAAATCTTTTGTTTACAAAAAACCGGTTAATTGTATTGAAATTTCTGTTAAATTTACAGAAATTTTATGCTGTCACTTTTTTAACTTATGGGCTCAGTAAATGTAACATCTTTTTTCCGTATATAATTAAGTCACGTGGTCAGATTGCTTCATTGCCCTAGGGCCGACACTTTTTTTTGTCCTTTGGATTTCCACATTAATTGAGATGTGTTGAAACTTTGAGTAATTAAGTATAAAAAGCAGTAAAGAACGTTCATCTGGTCCTGAATTTTTGTAATTATAAGAAAAAATGTTTCCAAAAATAAATTTATTTATGATTATAAATATTTAGTTGCAGATAAACATTCCTTAGTGCTTTTTACCTAATTTATTAACGTTTCAACTCGATCCCTCAATTAATGTGGTAATGCGAAAGACGAGAAAAAAGTTTCGGTAAGGTAGGGATCGGATAATGCATACATGGCCTTAAGGGAATCCGCCACCTTTAATATTTTTATTTTTTAGTTTAGTCCTTCCATATAATTTTTTTTTATGTTTAGTAGCTTTATTTAGAAAATAAAAAAATAAAAATTCCTGCACATTTATGTATTTTTAAACTTAAAATATTAAGTTTTTTGGGCATTTTTTTTAATGATATTTCTTTTAAATTTTATTTTATTTATAACTTGTTTTTAGTCATGATACCTTATTTTCCATAACCAAAAAGTTGCTACACATTGGGAGGAATAAAATAAATAAAGAATAAGCCAGTTATTTATAAATAAAGAATCATGACAATTGTTTAAAAAACAAAAAAGTTATTCAAAGTAAAAAAATGTCAAAAAAATGTCCAAAAGCTCAACATTTTTAGTTTAAAAATACATAAATGTGCTGGAATTTTGAAAAAAATCCACAACTCATTTAAATATAGATACTAAACATAAAAAAAATATTTGGAAGGTCTAAACTAAAAAAATAAAAATATTAAAGGTGGCGGATCCCTTTAAGGACACAAACAAAAGATGTTGTAGACATTTTATAGAAATTTTTGTTGAATCTTTGTGAGGATTCGATGGAAATTGTGTATAACTCTTGTAAAGATTGCATATTAAAATTTCATCAATTCATCAGCCAATTTATATTTTTGGAAGAAACTTATCACATTTTTCGCTTAAAATTCTATTTTAGGGCCAGAATATAAGGTTCTTGGTTCGTTTAACATGACACTGCGTATGTCAACGTTTCTGGAGTGATCCTGACGACCTTAGAATAAGATATTACTACGGGAAACGCCTCTTAAGTTGTAATTCACAGGCAGAGCAACGCTCCAAGCGCGAAAAACATTCTTTTTGAAACTGTTCGTTCCGCTAGATGAATCCTCTAATTTACAGATCCCGAATCGTCACTTACAAGGTGATGAGTTTTCTCTTCTCATCCCTAAGGCATTAAAAATCTCAAAAAAAATAGCTATTAACGTGATTTATGATTTATTCTCCCAAGGAATATTTTTCTGATGTGAAAAAAAATATTAACGAAATTTTTGACATTTCACAAAACAAAAAACCACTTGCAAAATTTCATTTTTTACGATGTACTTACAGTTTTGAACGTTCATTGAACGATAGAAAAATTTTTCTTTTAAACTAAATGATTAGTTTTTGGTGCAGAAAATTAAAAAATAGTGTACTGTTCATGAACGATTGTATATTTGAAGGGCCCTAAATATAAATATAATAATTAATTTTTTTATTGAAAAAAAATTTTTGTCATCGTTTAATGAACGTTCAAAACTGTAAGTACATTTTTTTACGTGAATCTTATAAATTCTGTGACTGAAATGTGAAAAATTCCACAATAATGGAAAAAAGCTCATTTTTAAATACACAAAGATCTACCAGTTTGAATCACATCAGTATTTTTTCATAAGATGTATATTTTTCTTTTTAATTTAAAAAAATACTATTGAAAATTCGTTCAAATATCTTTGTATTGACATTGGGTCAGTTTCTTTACAAAAAAACAAAGACATGAATACAAACATGTCTCATAATAACTATTGAAAATCCAAAATTCAATGTTTTAACAATAATATGTGAAATACGAAAAAAAACGTAAGTTTGCAAAATTGTTCGTTTCAATAAAGTCTACAAATTTTGTCTGAAATAGTTTCTGATAAAACGTAGATTTTTCATTTTAATTTCAAAAAATACAATTAAAATTAAAAAATTCCATTATTCAGACAAAATATGTGAAAAAGAATTTGAAACAGAAAAATAATTTTATTTTTGACCCAACTTTTTTTCTTATTACTTCTTACCAAATTGTAAAAAATTATGCGAATCTAATAAATCATGAATCATTTTTTCAGATAAAAGATTTCCCACAACTTCACCGTTTCTGATTTTTAAAAATAAATTCTTTAATGGCTGAAGCCATTAAAAAAACATTTTCCAAAACGAAATTTTTATAAACGAATTGCTGAATTTTTTATAATAATTTATTCATTTTCGAAAATTGAAAATGGTTAAATTGTAAGGAATCTTTTTCTTGAAAAAGTGATTTGTAATTTATTAAAATCGCATAATTTTTTAAAATTTGGTAAGAAGCAATAAGAAAAATCTGCCCGCTTTGTCTAGGGCGCGCGATTTGATCGTCGCGCTTCGCGCTCAGTCTTGTGCTCTTCGCATACATTTAAGTTTATTTCTTATAATTTGATACTGAAGCTCAAACCAATTTTATAATAATATTACAGATGATGTGAATTACACATTTTTTCAAAGTCACTCAATTTCTTTTTGAATTTAAGTGAAACAGGAAATTCAATTTACTTAAGGCTCTATCAGCCTTAAGGAACACATTCTCATCATGACGCTCGCGCTTCGCGCTCGATTTTCTGTATACATTTCAGTATAACTTTTTAATAAATTACATGACTAAAATAATTTATTTTCTTCCAAATCTCTCAAAAAGAAAAAACAATCGTAGACTTTATTTAAGGAAATGATTTTGCAGAACAACGCTTATTTCGTATCTAACATATTTTGGTGAAAAAAATGGAATTTCTTCAATACTTAAAATCAAAACATAAAATATACATCCTGTCCCGAAATGTCTTAATGAGAATTTGTAGACCTCATTTAGACAAACAATTTTCCATCTAAACGTTTTTTTGTATCTCACATATTTTTCCTAAAAAATTGAATTTTTAAATTTTAATCGTATTTTTTGGAATTGAAACGAAAAATATATGTTTTATCACAAACTGTGTGAGACAAAATATGTAGATCTTTTTGAAACGAACAACTTTGTATTCTTACGTTTTTTTCGTATTTCACATATTATTGTTAAAAAATTGAATTTTGGATTTTGAATAGTTTTTTTTTAAATTAAAAAGAAAAATATGCATCTTATGAAAAAATGTTACAATTCAAATTTGCAGGTCTTTATGTAGAAAATAATATTGTATCATAACGTTTTTTCGTATCTCGTATAATTTAACTGGAAAATGGAATTTTTATATTGACTTTTTTCGAATTTGAATATGCTGTAACATTTCTAATTTTGATTCAATCAAAAAATGTTATCAAGATAATTTGTAGAGATTTATGAGCACTATCAAAAACCAGTATTGAAATTTTTGATTTTTTCAAAAAATTATTTTCAAAAACACAAAAGTAGTGCTCAATCCCTCAATTTTGATTGGATGTGGCTGGATAACGAACTTGTCCTTACTTGTTTGGCTCTGATAAAGTGTGCCAAAGCTCAATTCAATCTGATAATTCTATCGAGAGTTATGCCGCACACGACCTACTACAGACAGACAGACACTTTCGTAAAAACTTTTTTTTCTGACTCAGGGGATCTCAAAACGTAAAGATTTGATAAAAATTTCGAAAGTCATTTTTCACATAAAACCAATACCTTCTCATCCATGATGAGAATGTAAAAAAAATTGGGACAAAAATAAAATTTATTAATAAAATTATTTTTCTGTATTTCTAATTTTTTTCATGGAAATTAATCTTTTCTCTTCCAAAATAGCCCTTTAATAATAATATTGCTATTCTTGAAAGCAAAATTATCTATTTTTGCCTGAGGTCTAATTTTCGTGGATCAACTACCTTAAGTAAATTGAATTCCTGTTTTCATTTGAAACCAAAAACAAATTTAGTAACTTTGAGAAAATGTAATTCACATCTGCAATATTATAAAAATGACTTGAGCTTCAGTACCAAATTACAAGAAATAAATAAATAAAGAAAATAATTAAGTTCGCAAATTTGTAGAGGCCCTTCAATTTTAAGGGGTTAGACCACTGTAGAGCACGAAAAAAATAGGCATATTTCGGGAATTTTTTTTAGAGCAATAAAGAGATCTATCGAAATTCTGTAAAAAGGGATTTATAATACTAGTAATGAAGTACAGAAAATATTTTTTTCAAGTTCGTTCATGAAAAAATGGCGGCTGCGCAGCATTTCTCCGTCGGTGCTTTTTTTTAAGGGGTCCACGGCCGGAAACCTAACTCCCGCAATTTTTGACCTGGAACAAAAAACCAAAATTTTTTTCGATTCTATAGAACAACAGCTAGAAACGTACGTAGGATTTTTTAGTAATATTGATTTTTTACGACATGGTGCACTTTTGAGAAAAAAAGTTTAAAATTTCATGAAAAAATCGTCACAAAATTGTTTATAAAAAATCTGCCCGCTTCGCGGGCACATTCTCATCGCGCGCTTCGCGCGCAGCTCGCTTCGCGCGCAAGTTTGAGCGCGCCTAGGGCGCGCGCTTCGCGCTCCGTTCTTTCTGGACCTCGCATACATTTAAGTTTATTTTCTTATATTTTGATACTGAAGCTCAAACCAATTTTATAATAATATTACAGATGATGTGAATTACACATTTTCTCAAAGTCACTGAATTTCTTTTTGAATTTAAGTGAAACAGGAAATTCAATTTTCTTAAGGCTCTATCGGCCTTAAGGAACACATTCTCATCATGACACTCGCGCTTCGCGCTCGATTTTCTGTATACATTTCAGTATAACTTTTTAATAAATTACATGATTAAAAGAATTTACTTTCTTCCACATATCTAAAAAGGAAAAACAATCATAGACTTTATTTAAGGAAACGATTTTGCAGAACAACGCTTATTTCGTATCTCACATATTTTGGTGAAAAAAATCGAATTTTTTCAATATTAAAAATCAAAACATAAAATATACATCCTGTCCCGAAATTTCTTTATCAGAATTTGTAGACCTCATTTAGGCAAACAATTTTCCATCTAAATGTTTTTTTTGCATCTCACATATTTTGTCTAAAAAATGGAATTTTTTCATTTTTATCGTATTTTTTGGAATTGAAACGAAAAATATATCTTTTATCAGAAACTGTGTCAGACAAAATTTGTAGATCTTTTTGAAACGAACAACTTTGTATTCTTACGTTTTTTTCGTATTTCGAATATTATTGTTAAAAAATTGAATTATGGATTTTCAATATTTTTTTTTTTGAATTAAAAAGAAAAATATGCATCTTATGAAAAAATGTTACAATTCAAATTTGTAGGTCTTTATGTAGAAAATAATATTGTATCATAACGTTTTTTCGTATCTCGTATAATTTAACTGGAAAATGGAATTTTGATATTGACTTTTTTCGAATTTGAATATGCTGTAACATTTCTAATTTTGATTTAATCAAAAAATGTTATTAGGATAATTTGTAGACATTTATGAGCACTATCAAAAACCAGGATTGGAATTTTTGATTTTTTCAAAAAATTATTTTCAAAAACACAAAAGTAGTGCTCCATCCCTCAATTTTGATTGGATGTGGCTGGTTAACGAACTTGTCCTTACTTTTTCGGCTCCGATAAAGTGTACCAAAGCTCAATTCAATCTGATAATTCTATCGAGAGTTATGCCGCACACGACCTACAGACAGACAGACAGACAGACAGACACTTTCCTAAAAACCATTTTTTCTGACTCAGGGGGTCTCAAAACGTAAAGATTTGATGAAAATTTCGAAAGTCATCTTTCACATAAAACCAATACCTTCTCATCCATGATGAGAATGTAAAAAACTATGCAATATAAAAAAAAAATATACGTACGTCGCTGGAGAAAGAAATTTTGAATATACTTTTAAAATTCCAGATCGATTGGTGAAGATTTGTTCGAGTTATGTTCCCGGCCAGTTGTTCAAAAAAAGTGGTTTCGAGAAAAACGCGTTAAAAGTTTTAAGTACTATAAAATTTGGACATTTAGACATTTTTTCCGCACTCTAACTTTTGGTATATCATTTTTAATGAAACACCTGTGATGCACAAAAAAAAATTTTCGATTTTTTGAAAATGTGGCAGTGGCTTAACCCCTTAAGATTCAAAGTGTTAATAATTTCAGAAATATAAAATAATATATATTTAAATCAATTAGAAAACTAAAAGCATCCAAATTTTATTGATTTTAAATGTCGTTAAGGCTCTAAGTGTTGAAAGTTGTAATCCTTTTTTGAATTTAAGATAAAAAACCTTGAAAGTTTATAGCCTTGCGAACGGAAACTAATTAAGATTTATTTAATGGTGAAAGTAAAAGAGGAAATGTCACTAAATAAATTTAAGAAGACACCCGTATTTTAAAAGAAAAATACAATAAAATCTATTTTTCGTTACAAATTATTGAGAAAGGCATACTACTAATTACCATCATTCATCAACAGTTATTTTTATTCCAATGGCCACGGAAAACTTTTAAAATCGGTGGATGATTGGGTATATTTTTTTTTCGAAGGGCCATCCTTTTAATAGATACACACTTTCTTCCTCGCTTTCTTCCTCGCTTTCTTCACTGAAGAAAAGCCTGAGATTAATTATAGATCCATTTATTTCCTATTCTATAATGGGAAGAACATATTTAAAATCTACCTTTGTAATTCTTTAAAGGGGGAGCTGAAATAATTAAACATGGTATTCTTTAAATCTGAATCAGTGATTTGTATTTTTACCGATTCATCAATGAAAAAATATTTTTCGCTATTAAATCAATTGATTTTCACTGATTGAATCAGTGGAAAAAATATTTTTCACTGTTAAATCAGTTAATTTTCACTGAAGTGACCAGTGAAATTTGACTGATTCACAGTAACCTCCTTTTTGGTATTCGAATCAGTAAAATTTCACTGATAATCAGTAGATTTTGACTGATTCAGATTTAAAGAGTAAATGTCTATTTCCGTCATTTTCATGTTACAAACTTGGTGACATATCGAGAGTTTACTGTAGACCCGCTGATATATTTAGAAGTTGAGGTACAATAAGTGTAAAACGTCATGATTTCCAACTAGGACGGTCGTTAGACTTCGACGTTGATTGGGTACATAAAAGTGTTCTGGGATTATTAAAAGCCCATAAACCGAGGGTGTTATTGACCCCGCTTTGCCTCAGGCATTACATTGAAAAAAAATTATTTAGCAGAATTAAGTATTTTCCTGTAGTCAACATTAATTTAGTTTAAATTACAAGAATTCCAGTTTAAAAGTACAAGTACAGATGTAACCCTAAATTCTTAAAAATATTATGTAATTTCATACACATTTGTATATGAAATTTATTATTGCTGTACACTATTTGTAAAAAAATACATCGCTATATTAAATTCAATATATTATTATTAATAACTCACATAATTTGATTATACGCAATTATAAAGTTATTTTTGCAGTGAATCTACACTGTTAAAAATCTTATTAATTTTAATAGACTTTTATATATAAGTAGTAAATTAAAATAATATCCAGCGCAGTCGAAAGCGTCATTTTTTCCACAAAAAGATTTTCAAATTCTTTAAATATATTTGTATATTATAAAAAATTAATATACATTTATATTAAATTTAATAACTTTTCAATCAAAATATATTAAAATTAAAAAACATTGTTAAAATATATACACATGTGTATTAAAATAAAAATAAAAGTTTGTATTTTTTAAGATTAAAGTATTTTAAATTTAATATATATGTTACTGAAGAAAACTTCCATTACTTTTAATGGAAGTTTAACACAAAAATTTCTAACAGTGTAGGATCTAAATAATAAAGCAGATTATTTTCTTTCATATAGATACAAATTCATTTTTAAATTATTTAAGATATCCAAATATTTGAAAAATTAGTTTGTTCCACACACACTGAGAGAAATCTACATAGTAATTATAACTAATAAGTTCCAACTAATTGCTTTTAGTGAAAGCTTCTAAAAATTTGATCAGTTTTACGAAGATAGTGTGGTTAAAATAGCCAATCTGTTATTTATATTTATATATACTCTCTAAATCTGAATCAGTCGAATTTTCACTGATTGAATCAGTGATTTGCCTTTTCACTGATTCATCGGTGGAAACAATATTTTCCGCTGTTAAATCAGTGAAATTTGGCTGATTAACTTTAACCTCTTTGTAGCTATTTGAATCGGTTAATTTTCACTGATAATCAGTAGATTTTGACTGCTTCAGATTCAGAGAGAATAAATTAACCATACCATCTTACTTAAACTAATCAAATTTTTAGTATAGCTTTTACTAAAAGTAATTAGTTGGAACGTATTAGTTAAAATTACCCTAAAAATATCTCTCAGTGCACAAACATTTCAAGGCTCGTCATAAATTTTCATATTTAGAGAAATTTCTAGATCAAGTTTACCCCTGTATGTTGCATTTCTCATATAATCAACTATGAAGTTAGATAATATTGATTTGAAATATCATCTAGCAGTTTCAATTATTGACGAGTTATTATTAAAGAATCTAGTGATCATGGTGTTTAATTGACACTAATATGTGTATAAAAATTCATAATTGCGTTTATTCAATTTCATATACTGTACACTATTAAAGATGTTATTAATTTTAATAGACTTTAATACACAAGTGGTAAATAAAAATTAAAACTTTTGTATATTATAGAAAATAAATATACATTCATATCAAATTTAATAACTTTTCAATCAAAATATATTAAAATTTAAAAAAATTATTAAAATATAAAAATATTATTATTTAATTAATATAAATAATTAAATTTAAGTCTATTGAATTGCTATAAAATAATAACCATTCAATCAAAATTACTTTTTTATATAAAATTAAAATAAATCTTAAAATAAATGTTATTAACCCGAAAAAATTGAAATATATATAAATTATAAATTATTATTTTAAATAATTAAATTTATAACTTTGATATGTGTATTAAAATTTAAAAAAAGTTTGTCGTTTTCAAGATGAAAATATTTTAAATTTAGTATACGTTACTTAAAAAGAACTTCAATCACATGTAATGGAAGTTTAATAGAGAAATTTCCAATTTTTAGCTTACGAAAAATGATACTTTTAATAATAGGATTTTTTATTACTATCACTTCTTAACAATTTTTTTTTAAATTATCGGGTTTTTATAAATCATGGTTTATTTTTTTAGGGTAAATACTTTTTACAACTCTACTGTTTCTAATTTTGAAAATAAATAATAAAATCTTCAAATACAGTTATTTAAAAAAAAAAATTATTTTTAACGATTTCAGCTACTGAAAACTTTACTTCAAAAGTTGTAATTTGTAGACTTGTAAAGAATATTTTCCTCTAAAAATAAGCCATGATTTATGAAAATCTAATTATTAGATGAAATAGCAAGGAAAAGTACTATTACAAAAAAATATTTTTAGAAATATTATTTTTCGTAAGTTTTAAATTTTTGTCATGAAAATAATGTTTTTTCTTTCATGAGAGATGACTGAAATAGTATATTGTGCAACTAGGGGAAAAAGAAGTTTATTTTGCGAGTGTGAAGTTTAATGCGCGAGCAAAGCAAGGGCAACAATCAAACAAATAAAATAAATGTTTTTCCCGTGTTGCACACAATTTTTTTCCTACTGTGGGGTCGAAAAATGGACTTGTTTGCTCCCCAGGGGGCAATAAAATGCACTTTATGACCCGCTGGTAGGAAAATATAATTTCAACACTGTTAGGAATGTTTAGAAATTTATAAAATTTTTACGTTACAGAGGTAACGTAAAGTTTGACAATATTTATGATATTTTTGAGTAAATGTATCTTAAAATTGCGAATAATGTACTGAATTTTCTGAAATTATTCTTGATATTATGTAACTCAACTGAATTTTCATAAAGTGTATCTTATAATTACCAAACTGTAACAGAATTTTTATAAAATTATCATTAAATTTCGAAACTGTAAAAAAAATGTCACTTACATGTAACTGTATATAAAACTTCAATTACCCAAAAAGTCAAGTTTTTCATGTTACAAGTTTCAGACTTTCCAGATACAAGTATCAGAACATTCAACACTTTGTAACTGAAAATTAAGAAATTGTTTATTAAATATACTAAAAAGTAAATGAATTTTCTGATATTTTATCTTAATTTTACTAAACTGTAACTGGAATAAAATTTCAGTTACGAGTTTCGAGAAATTACGGTAGAAATTTCTAACAGTGTAGTCTTAAAATGATAGAAAAAATTTTTTTTTAGAGATCTAATTTTTGGCACGACAACAACCTTGAGGCACATTTTTTACAATATCTATCATCGCTACTCCATTCTCAAGTGTCACACTCAGAAAAAAGTTTTATTTAAATTTAAAAAATCGTTTTTTAACTTCATTTCTTCAATTCGAAGTAAAAACACCTTCAGAACAAATATAAATTTATTTGATTTTAAGAAATCACGTTTTTAGCTGACATTAAAAAAGTTTTATTTAAATTTAACGAATCGTATTTTAACTTCATTTCTTCAATTCGAAGTAAAAACACCTTCAGAACAAATATAAATTTATTTGATTTTAAGAAATCACGTTTTTAGCTGACATTAAAAAAGTTTTATTTAAATTTAAGAAATCGTTTTTAACTTCATTTCTTCAATTCGAAGTAAAAACACCTTCAGAACAAATATAAATTTATTTGATTTCATTTTAATGAACAAATAGTTAGTTAATGTAACAAAACTCTATCGTTCAGTTACATTAATAGACTCTGTCAATTACTTTCAACGACGAACGGACTTTTCAGTTGAATAAACTGAATTGCTTTCTTATCCTAAATCGAATTGCGATTTTTACCACTGAAAGTTTCTTTCAGTGTAAAATAACCATACACCCAGAAAAAAGTTTGTTTGAATCAAAGAAATATTTCTTTGATATACGGCCAAAGAAAAAATTTCTTTGAATTGAAGAAAGTTTTGTTAATTCAAAAAAATTTTCTTTAATCCAAAGAAATAAATTTGTTTACATTAAAGATGATGTTTTTGAATCAACAAAACTTTCTTCAATTCAAAGAAATTTTTTCTTTGGCCCTATATCATAGACACTCCAAAAATTACGGGGTTATAGCGGCATTTCTACACGTGGCGATGCAAGCTTTACTGTCATTTAGAGTATCAGCAATTCGGTAGATAAAGAATAGGAACTACATCCAAAAAAAGTTTCTTTGATTAAAAAAAAAATTTCTTTGAATCAAACTTGTGCATTGATATACGATCAAAGAAAAATTTCTTTAACTTAAAGAAATTTCTTGATTGTTTTTTTTTTCGAATCAAGGAAATAAATGTCTGCGCAGTCGCATGGTACATACGTAATGTGACTCAGGAATATATACTGCGATTCAAAGAAAAAATGGTCTTGTTCAAAAATAATATAATTAAATAAATTATTTCTTACGCCCAGAAAACAGTTTCTTTGAATCAAAGAAACATTTCTTTGATATGCGGTCAATGGTAAAATTTCTTTGAATTAAAGATAGTCTTCTTAATTCAAAAAATATTTCTTTGATCAAAAGAAAAAGATTTGCATACATTAAAGAAAATGTTTTTGAATCAACAAAACTTTCTTCAATTCAAAGAAATTTTTTCTTTGGCCGTATATCAAAGAATTGTTTCTTTAATTCAAAGAAACAGTTTTCTGGGTGTAAGAAATAATTTATTTAATTATATTATCTTTGAACGAAGACCATTTTTCCTTTAAATTTTTTTAAATTAATTTTTTTTAATTTAAAGAAAAAAAACAATCAAGAAATTTCTTCAATTCAAAGAAATTTTTTCTTTGGCCGTATATCAAAGAATTGTTTCTTTAATTCAAAGAAACAGTTTTCTGGGTGACAATCAATACACACCCAGAAGAAAAATTTCTTTGATTAAAAAAAAATTTCTTTGAATCAAGCAAATATGTACATTTTTTTGTTTGAACTTAATAAATGAATGTCTGCGTAGTCGCATAAGTACATCCGTAATGTGATTCATAGGAATATTTTCTTCAATTTATAGAAAAAATTGTCTTCGTTCAAGGCAATAAAATTAAATAAATTACTTTTTAAGTTATTACCAGTATTATATTTGAATAAAAAAAATATTTCTTTAATTCAAAGAAACGTTTCTTTGATCATATAGCAATGAACAAATTTGATTCAAAGAAATATTGTTTGAATCAAAGAAACTTTTTCTGGATGCAGTTCCTATTCTTTATCTACCAAATTGCTGAAACTCTAAATTATAGTAAAGCTTGCATCGCCACGCATATAAATGCCGGTATAGCCCCGTAATTTTTGGAGTGTTCCTAAAATACGCTCTGCCCTCAGAACTAAGAGAGCCAAAGATGACTCGTGGAGAAAGATATATTAACTTAGAGAAAGAGAGAAAGAGAAAGCTTCTTGTAGGAGAGCTCCAAGATCAGATAGAAATGCCCGAATACCCTGTCAGTCTTCGGAAACTAGTCATTCCAACAACTTATTTCCTCTTTCTGAAACTGCGGAACATCCAGAAATTTAAATATTCATAACACTCGTCAAATGTTCTAGTCTTTAATGAACTCTTTTTTAGTTACAATAATAGCTTCATCGAAAATGAATAGTTGGCAGACATAATTTTTACGAGTATTTCCACTATTTTTGAAAAATCACAAAGAATTCTTTGTATCTTTATTCCCATTGTGAAATTGAAACAAGTGTGGTGTCATTTGCTTATGAAAATGAAATTGTAGAACCCGGTGTGCGATATCATCTGTGATACTTTCTTTTTAAAATCAATCGATCAGTCTTTTTAAAGTCCCGGTGATCCAACACAGTTGTTCTTTGTTTCTTGAGCTAGAAGCTTTAATAAAAATGCCTCTGAAAGTCGAAAATAGAACTTATACTGTCAACCCAGTCCTGAAAAAAAACGGATTCAAGTTTTCGTTGTGGAAACACTGGCGATGCAGGTATGATAACGTATCTGAAATCGAGAGCCCACTGTAAAACATTTTTTAACACAAAGATCCTTTCTTACTTGAGCTCTTAACTAGTTAAAAGTTTCTGCATGACTAAACCTAATTTTACACTCTGGGTGAGTTTGACCAACAACTGGGGCGTAAATATCCATTCCAATATCAAAAACCAATATTTGAATGTTTGTAGAATCTTTTAATTAGATTTGTGTCTCAGTTGAAGATAATAAATTCGGTTCGTTTTTAATTGAATGATAGTCTTTTTAAAGAGAATGACTTTTAATTTTTAAAAGAGTTGGAAAAGAAGCCTTTATTGATATTTCAAATTCTCTTAGAAAATTTTTTGTATACTTATCAAAAATCAAATTTAAGAAGTGGAACTTTACTAGACGGGAAAAAAACTATTCCATTTACTGAGTCTATAAGTTAAATTAGTGGCTGTATAAAATTCGTGTGAATTTAATAGATATTTTTGATGAATTCACTGCTTTTTTGTAAACATAAGAGATTTGTTTGATAAAAAATGGAACTTAGGAAATTAGCAAATTTGATTGATTTTCGGTTTCCGCGCATGTTTGTGTCCAAAATAGATATAATTTTGTTTTTGAAATTCGGGAAATGGTAGAAAAGATAAAACAGAAACGTAGATAGAAAACTTTTGGTTTTAAATATAAAAAAAGTTCAATTTTAGCAAAACCCATCGGATAATTTTTTTAATATACAAAATACATCAAATTTTGTTTTCGAAATTTGAGAAACTTTTTTTTGCTCCTCAAATCATTAAATTTATGGCTACATTTAATTGTAATAAACAAATAGTTAATCTAACAAAAGTATATCGTTCAGTTAAAATAAAAGAATTTGTCAATTATTTTTAACGACGAACAGACTTTTCAGTTGAATAAACTGAATTGCTTTCTTATCCTAAATCGAATTGCGATTTTTACCACTGAAAGTTTCTTTCAGTGTAAAATAACCATACACCCAGAAAAAAGTTTGTTTGAATCAAAGAAATATTTCTTTGATATACGGCCAAAGAAAAAATTTCTTTGAATTGAAGAAAGTTTTGTTAATTCAAAAACATTTTCTTTAATCCAAACAAATGAATTTGTTTACATTAAAGAAGATGTTTTTGAATCAACAAAACTTTCTTCAATTCAAAGAAATTTTTTCTTTGGCCCTATATCATAGACACTCCAAAAATTACAGGGGTTATAGCGGCATTTCTACACGTGGTAATGCAAGCTTTACTGCCATTTAGAGTGTCATCAATTCGATAGATAAAGAATAGGAACTGCATCCAAAAAAAGTTTCTTTGATTCAAAAATAATTTCTTTGAATCAAATTTCTTCATTGCTATACGATCAAAGAAAAGTTTCTTTGATTCAAAGCAATTTCTTAGTTGTTTTCTTTTTTGAATTAAAGAAATAAATGTTAATGAAATAAATAAATTATTTCTTACACCCAGAAAACAGTTTCTTTGAATCAAAGAAACATTTCATTTATATACGGTCAAAGAAAAAATTTCTTAAAACTGAAGAAAGTTTTGTTAATTCAAAAACATTTTCTTTAATGTTCTTTTAATTTCAAAGAAATTTTTTGAATTAACAAAACTTTCCTCAATTTAAAGAAATTTTATCTTTGACCATATATCAAAGAAACTGTTTTCTCATTTTAAAGTATTTAATAAAAATAATATAATCGAATGATTAATTCAACAAGAATCGACTTTTAAATTTAATTAAAAATATTATTTATATTAATTATTTGTCTATAATTAGAAAATACTTTTACTAATTCTGAATAGAATTTATTATAGGTACACGAATAATAACTCTGAAATTTCCAAAAAAATTAAATAAATTCTTTATCATGCATCTCTTTATTTTTTGATATTTATTTACCCCAACGATAATTGCATCATTTTTTAAATAAAAAGTATTAATTAATCGTATGACTTATGTTAATTGCTGAATTACATTTACTGTAATCACTAATAATAGGGCATATGAAAATTTTCATTATATTCACTACTCTCTAAATCTGAATCAGTCAAATTTTCACTGATTGAATCAGTGATTTGCCTTTTCACTGATTCATCAGTGAAACAATATTTTCACTGTTAAATCAGTTAATTTTCACTAATTAATCAGTGAAAAAAATATTGTTCATTGTCAAATCAGTCAGTTTTCACTGAAACAATCAGTGGAATTTGACTGATTTACAGTAACCTCTTTTTAGCTATTTGAATCAGTCAAATTTTACTGATAATCAGTAGATTTTGACTGATTCAAATTTAGAGAGTATAATTCTGTTTTAGTTACCGTTACTTAACTTTTCGTCTATCGTGGAAATTAACCAACTGACTTCAGTTTATACAACTGAATATTTTTTCCGCTGTAGAACAGTTTTAAACAGTTAATTTTGCATTTACATCACGATGCGCGCATCTGAATGATAGACAACTTTCACGATCCTTTTATACATAGGGGTAGCCTTGTTCACAATTCCCTTAAAAGTTGAATAAACTTAATGCATGTAGCTGTGAGGAATTACTTCTCATTCATGCACTGGCTTAATGCTGCACTAATTAATCCTCTGTTTTAGAAATTGTGGAAAATTTTATCTCATAAAAGTACATATGTTTCACTTAGCGTACACTAAAATCTACAAAATACGAAAAAATCCAGGTTTAGTAGATTTTAATGGAAGATTAGTGAAACTTACAGGAAATCTCTTGATTGAACTGAACTTCTTTTAAAATCTACTAAAATATCCAGTTGGAACTGGTTTCATTTTTACACAAAATTTTTTCTATAAAAAGTGTTTTTTACAGTAAATATAAAGATTATTAAACTAAATCTTTGTATTTTCTGTAAAACGCACTTTCTGTAGAAAAAATTTTGTGTATATATGAAACCGACTTAAATGCTATTATAAATTGTATTATTCAAATTTTGAATGAAATTGTTAAGGCCATGGATTAACCAGATCACGTGACAAAATTCCTTTATAAAAGTTTGTGTAAGACAACTTTTTTATTTTACAAAATATTTTCCTGAAAATTTGGAAAATATTACAGAAAAGGATAAAGAACGCCTATCAACTTCGTTTGAGTGAAAATTTTACAAAAAATTTTACAGTTAACTGTAATTGTCGATAATCGAATTTTTTCAAAATTTTTACTAAAAAGAAGTTAAAAGACGTGCTTTATTGTTTTTACGTTCCTCAGATTTTCAGAAAGATACTTTGTAAATTAAAAACATTACCTTACATGAACGAATAAATGTATCATTTAGTCACGTGGTCCGATTAATTCATGGCCTTAAAAATTTTTTTGTAAAATTACAAAAAGGTATAGAGTGAGTACTAAACTTAACTTCTTCTGACAAGCAATAAGGTGTTGTGTTGATTATCTAGAAATATATAATTAATATTTATGTAATGTAAAGCACGGTTTGTTTGGCACGTCCCACTGTACTTTCACGTTTTATGTGATCCTTAGACTTGTAAGATGTGCAATTAACGATACAATCTTAAATAATAATGCTCTTGCTACTATATAATGTTCTCGATAGTTGTGGAAATACTTATTATGCGCTCATTAAACTTTTAAATATATGTACATCTCATCTGGGTAAGAATTCGTGAAACGGATCACTTTTTTCCCGACTTTATGGAATACAGAAAAAAATTATTGTATTTCCGAGTACGCATCAATTCTAAAGTATTTATAAAATATTTTGAAAAAATATTGACAATTACAAAAGATATTTAGAAAAAAGTGTTTTTGACAAATTTTTTTCAAAAATGTTTACAATGGAAATAAAGCCTTTCGATAAAATTTTGTTCGAAACTTATTAAATTTTGATAAAAAAAATTAATTTTTAACAAAAAGAAATTTTTTTTATTATAAACAATTTAAATTTTAATAACTTTCTCAATGTTTTTATTGAAAATGGTTTAACTCTATATATTTTTTAATGTCTTCTGAATGATAAACGGGAATAAAATTTTTGGATATTAATATATCAATTTTGCTATGTAAATGATGATTGAATACACTCATTAATCATTGTTTTACATTTTAATTTAATGAAAAATCACGATAAAAATTCCAATTTACATATAAATCAAATACAATGGATTAATTTTTTTTTAATAACATAAAACTTTTTCATGATAAAAAAAAATCAACCTACACATAAAAAATTAATTTGCAAAATCTTTTCGGAAGATAATACTTCAATTTCTCGTACAGATACATTTTAAAACAGCTGAGCTGAGTGTAGGTTGACTTTCTTTTTTATGATGCAAAAGTTTTATTTTTCCCGTTTATCATTCGGAAGACATTAACAAATATATAAAGTTAAACAATTTTCAAATAAAAACATCGAAAAAGTTATTAGAATTCAAATTGTTTATAATAAAAAATTTTCTTTTTATTAAAAATTAATTTTTTTTGTAACAATATTTTTTTGATCTAAATTTAATAAGTTTTGAACAATTTTTATTTAAGGCTAAATTTAATCCAGAGGCTTTATTTCCATTGTAGGCATTTGTGAAAAAAATTTGTCAAAAACACTTTTTTCTTAATATCTTTTGTAATTCTCAATATTTTTTCAAAATATTTTATAAATACTTTAGCATTGATGCGTACTCGGAAATACAATAATTGTTTTCTGTATTCCATAAAGTCGGGAAAAAAGTGATCCGTTTCACGAATTCTTACCCATCTGTCTTTCAGTTTATCAAGGGTTGATAAATGTTGAGGAGTAATATACGTTTATCTCTAATATATCCAACATCTCTAATATTTTTATTTTTTGAGTTTGGACCTTCCATATAATTTTTTTTTATTTTCAGTACCTTTATTTAGAAAGGTTGTGTGGCGTTCTAGAAATTCCATTACCTTTATGTATTTTTAAACTAAAAATTTTGAATTTTTTGGGCATTTTCTTTACATTAAATAACTTTTTTGTTTTTTAACCAATTGTCATGATTCTTTTTTTATTTTGTTCCTTATAATGTGTAGAAACTTTTTGGGTATAGAAAATAAGGTGACATGACTGAAAAAAAATTACAAATAAAATAAAAAAATGAATAAAAATATCCCAAAATATAAAAAAAAAATTGTGTAGTTATTTTTTTTTAGCTAGAGTGCTTTCCATACTCAAAAAGTTGCTACATATTGTGAGGAACGAATTAAAAAAAGAATCATGACAGTTGATTAAAAAACAAAAAAGTTATTCAAAGTCAAAAAATGTCATAAAAATGCCCAAAAAGCTCAAAATTTTCAGTTTAAAAATACATAAAGGTTCTGGAATTTTTAAAAAACCCTAAAAACTTTCTAAATAAAGGCACTAAACATTAAAAAAATTATGTGGAAGGTCTAAACTAAAAAAATAAAAATATGAAAAGTTGCGGATCCCCTTAATTTGTCAAACATTTCGAATTTTTTGCATTAAAACGTTCTTTCAAAATTAACTCTGGAAGATTTATCAGATTTGATGATGAGGTATACATTTCATTTCAGGAGTTCTTTTTGTTGAATCCACAAAGTATTTTATTGACCCAAACAAACTTTTTGGTTGGATATCATAATTACAAACAATTATGGTTGAACCAACAAAAATTTGTTTCATTCAGCCCAATCTTTTTCTGTGTGTAATAACATATCGCATGGCAGAATTTATAATTATTTATCTGAGTTCTTATTTTATGTAGATTATTTACCATTAATTAAATAAGAATATGGTCTTTATAAACTGAAAAAATAAAAAATATTTGATCATCTTGGTTATGCAAAAAATAAAAATTCTGTGTCCTAATCATCTCAAAATTATATATTGAATGCCAATATCCTTGAGTTCGAATTATATTTTTTTTAGCATCAATCAGTTTTGAAACTACAAATGCATTTTAAGTCTTTAATGAGTTCACAGCGTAATCTGCTTTTATGTGCATTGGCCTTTTAAATGAATGTTGCATTTGAAAGTATATGTAAGATCAATGAAACGGTTTCTATTTGCGAATGAAAATGTCAGCATCCCTTGGCATTTATTCAGGAACAGGGTTGCCACTCTTTCTGGAAACATGGAAAACAGGAAAATGTCAGGGATTAATAATTAATTTTAAAGTGACATGTTTGATAACATGTCTGCTATTATATTGACCCAAAATTCATAGAATTTTTTTCATTTCTCATTATTTTGGCATTTATATCGAATAGTGAAAATTTCAATCGAAGAAAATAGAAAGAATCTGACCCTATGCCAAAATAATGAGAAATGAAAAAAATTCTATTAATAATTAATTTTAATTTTTGAAAAAATATGTAGTTTGTAAAATTATATTGGTTACACTTTTCAATATTCAAAAATTCACAAAAATATTTAAAGTATATCATAAGGAATGAAATATTTACTTCATATTATATAAACATAATTTATTGTCATATACGCTGCCAAACAAAAAAAATTGGTTTTACCTTTTCACTTATTTTCATCAAAGAGTATTAAGATGTTTATTATTCTATAATATAAAGTTTTTAATTCCCTGGCGAAAGTATCGGATAA
The DNA here is from genome assembly GCA_030998225.1 of Diplolepis rosae. Classification (NCBI taxonomy): domain Eukaryota; kingdom Metazoa; phylum Arthropoda; class Insecta; order Hymenoptera; family Diplolepididae; genus Diplolepis; species Diplolepis rosae. Next base: position 17,712,933 of record JAPYXD010000723.1, on the reverse strand, counting down.
GAATTAATTCTGAGCCAACCAGAACTATTCCGATTCATTCCGATCTCTGTATCCGAGCCAATGCGAATCATTCTAAACCAATCCGAAAAACGAAAATCGATCCGACTTAATCCGACTTGATACGAGGCAACTATCAGAATGAATCCGAACCAATCCAAAACCAAGCTTTCAATCAGAATTAATGCGAATCATTCCGACCTCGAATTCATTCGGATTGATTTTGATTGAAAATTCGGTTTGGATCAATCCGAGCTCGGATTGATTCGGATTGAAAACTTGGTTTTGGATTGATTCGGATTCATTCTGATAGTTGCCTCGTATCAAGTCGGATTAAGTCGGATCGATTTTTTACCGTTTTTCATCAAACGCGATACAAAACGTTTTTCGTATTGGTTCGGAATGATTCGCATTGGCTCGGATACAGATATCGGAATGAATCGGAATAGTTCTAATTGGCTCGGAATGAATTTCTATCCGATACTTTGGCCAGGGTTGTCATTCAGGTAGTTGTGCCAAACATCAGATCTCTGGGAAAAAAGTTTTTTTATGATTTTAAGATTTTAAATGATATTATATCAGTCGTCTTTTCTAAACGAAAAAACATTACTTTTTATGAAAAAGAATTTAAAACTTACGAAAAATAATATTTTTAATAATTTGAAATTAGGTGGTTGGATTCGAAATTTTTGCCACTGCGTTTATTGTAAAAGAATATTTTCAATTTTTATAAATCATGGCCCATGTTTTCGGGGAAAATATTCTCTACAACTATACTGTTTCCAATTTTGAAAATGAGTAAAAACTCTTGAAATATAATTATTTTTAAAAAAATATTTCCTTTAAAAAAATTCTTTTATTAATTTCAGCCACTGAAAAATTTACTTTTATAATTGAAAACAGTAAAGTTGTACAGAATATTTTCCCCAAAAAATTAAGCCATGACTTATGGAAATCCAATTACTTTGAAAAAATTAGTGAAAAGTGATAGTAAGAAAAAATTCTATTATAATAAGAATTTTTAAAAGCATTATTTTTCGTCAGTTTTGAAAAAAAGATGATTATTATATTATCATTTTGTTTCTCAATAAAAATAAATGTATTTTATAAACGTTTCAAGTTTTATTAACTATTTATATATACTGAATATTCTAAAAAAAATATTGAAAATTAAAAATTCTAGACCTGGAAATCCTGGAAAAGTCAGGAAAATTTTGTATCCAAAAATAGTGTCAACTTTTGGGAAGATACTTTATCTTTTCTATAATCCAGCAAATTGAAAAATCCTTTTAAGACCATGTATGAATTATCCAATCCCTACCTTACCGACACTTTTTTTCGTCCTTCGCATTTTCACATTAATTAAGCTATCAAATTAAAACTTTAAGTAGTTAAATAAAAAGCACTAAGAAAGATTTATCTGCTCCAATATATTTATAACTATAAACAAATTTATTTTTAGAAAACATTTTTTTTATATTGGTTAGGTTCGAAATGTTTAAATTCTTTAAATTTATTTCAATAATTACAATCATTTAGGAGCAAATAAACGTTCTTTACTGCTTTTTACCTAATAACTCAAAACTTTAACTCAATATCTCAATTAATGTGGAAATGCGAAGGGTGAAAGAAAAGAGTCGGTAAGGTAGGGAACAGATAAGTAAAACATGGCCTTAACTACAAAATTATCATATTTTTGATTTTACTAAAGTTTAAAAAGTTTTGTATTATTAAAAAATAAAAAATTTTCAATAATTCGAACTCTAAGATGTCATTTAAAAATGATAAAAAGTTCAATTAAAAAGGAATTGTTGAAAATGTAAAAAATACCGACAGTGTGCACGAGGACCGTGGATCGGAGGATCTCCGGAGGCGTAGTGGGTTTCTTTGTGGCGAAGTGGCGGGCCTAGAAGAAACAGGAAACGAAATTTTGACAGGCACACTGGTGCCTGACAGTGGAGGCACAGACAGGGCCAATCGTCGCAGAAGGCCCTTGTCTCTCGCAGTACAACCCTTAAATTATTATCAGCTGGACCCAGAGACGGACAAAAAAATCGTTAAAAAACACCCTAATATGACCAGCCAGGAGAGCATCGGGAGCTGCAGCTTGGACGTCGATCGATCTGCGTCTGACCGATCAGGTTGGCAATGAATTTTTGCGAGCATTTCAGAGAGAAAACAATTCTACGATAACTAAGCAAAATTAACAATTAATTGATTTTGGTCAATTAATTTAAGGTTCAATTTTACTCCTTTCTTTTGCATTAGGTATTTGTAGATTGGGCTGAAGTTTCTGACGTCTTATGTGACGAATTTTGTTGTTGTTGTATGATATCCAAAACAATAAAAAATATGCCGAATAGTGGTTTTTGAAAAAAACAACATTTTTTATAGTAAAAAAAATTTTGAAGGTTGACAAAAACAAACTATTTATGGACGAACACGTGAAATTATCTTGAAAACTGAAAAAAAAACGATAAAAAATATTTTTCACTGGTGAATCAATGAAAATTTGCTGATTTAACAGTGAAAGGGCAAGTCGCTGATTTAATCAGTGAAAATTTTACTGACTCGTAATTAGAGAGTTCTAATAATTTACATGATTAAAAAAAAAATGATCTTCCAAATATCTCAAAAAGAAGAAAAATTCTTAGACTGTTTTAAAACAAACGATTTTTCATTTTAATGCTTATTTTATATCTCACATATTTTGGTTAAAAAATGGAATTTTTGATTTTGAGTAAACGTCTCATTAAATCGACTTAATCATTTTATGGTTCCTAAAGCCAATTTTTCCAACAACATACTATCCTATTAATATTGAGTACACTACTTTTAATTGTTTTTTAAAACCAAAACATAAAATAGACATCTTGTCAAAAAATGTCCTACTGAGATTTTGTAGACCTCATTTAGGCAAATAATTTTCCATCTCATCATTTTTTTCATATGTCACATATTTTGTTTAAATAATGGAATTTTTTAATTGAAATCGTATTTTTTGAAATTAAAATAAAAAATATACGTTTTATCAGAAACTACAATATGTCAGACAAAATTTGTAGATCTTATGGAAACAAAAAATTCTGCAACTTACGTTTATTTCGTATTTCACATATTATTGTTGAAAAATTGAATTTTGGATATTCAATAGTATTTTTTTTAATTAAGAAGAAAAATATACTACTTATGAAAAAATGTTGCGATTCAAACTTATAGATCTTTATGTACTAGACAATTTTGTATCACAACGTTTTTTCGTATTTTGTATAATTTAACTGGAAAATGGAATTTAGAAATTGTCTTTTTTCATGTTTTAACATTCTGTAACTTTCTTAATTTTAGTTTAATCGGAAAATGTTATTAGGATAATTTGTAGAGATTTATGAGAACTTTTAGAAACCAGTATTGGAATTTTTAATTTTTTCATAAAGCTTTTTTTCAAAAATACAAAAAATGTTCCTATTTTGACAATTTTTTGGGATGTGGCTGGTTAACGAATTTGTACATACCTTCTCATATGATGAGAAGGTAAAAAAGTAAATTGAAAATTGAGTTTGCGGAGTGGAACCAAAATTAGCAAAGTTGCTTGAAGCTTATTTTTTTATTTTTATTGTAGCACTATGTGACTGCAATCAAATACCGAAATCCATATATATATATCCCTTTTTTAGTTTGCGAGATAATTTAACGTATTCGTCCATAAATAGTTTGTTTTTGTAAAACTTAAAATTTTTGTTTTTACTATAAAAAAATGTTGCTTCTGTCAAAACTCACTATTCTGCATATTTTTTATCGCTTTAGAGATCATACGACGAAAAAAAAATTCTTCACACGAGACATCACAAACTTCATATTTTTCAAAAATAGTATTAGAATTGTACCTTAATATTATGTAAAATTAAATCTATAATACCTCTTTTATATTTTCACTTCGATCTATTCATACCACATTCCAATCAAAATTAGCCACAAAGTGCTTTTTATTTGACTCGTGCCAAGACGAAGTCGTCTTTACAATTTTGATCCCCTTTGTGAGTAAACTCTAGCCAACGAATCTGTAAAACTATTTTTGTATTGCATCAAGCACTGCATCCCCCTTTATTTAAGTTTTCAATTACTCTAGTTTACAGTCGTGCAAAACAAGGTGGTGCAATATAAATAAATCATATGAACATTCAATTAAATCTGATGTCGTAATTAGAGACGTGCAAGTGTTGTGACCCATATTATAGACAATGAAACTAATCATTTAAAAAATTTATATTCTTCATTCTTCTTTACATATTTAATTCTCATTTTTGTCATTATTTCAGAAACAACGATAGGTTCCTTATCTGAGAAAACACTGCATAGCTTCAATCTATCCTTCAACGGTGATTCATCATCTTCACCAGAGAACTTACTAAACGGTAGCAGTGAAACATTGCAACGTCAACACACTAGTCCTAACGATAATTCGAGTATTAGCAATGGCCACCAAGATAACAAAACTAATCAGCTGACAGCGAAGAAACCTAGTTATCTAGGACTAGCTTGCAGTATAAACGGATATTCCGGAATCACCAGGTACGATAGTAAGTTACGAGAAGGTTTCCGATCCAGGGATAGCAGTCCTGGTACAAGACTGATTACAAAAGAAACCAACCCAGTAGGATTCAGGTATATAATTCATTAAAATAAAACTCTGTGAAAATGAACTATCAGTAAAAATATTAGGAGAGTTTAATGTGAGAGTTTGAAAACCTAATTGTTTCTCTTTATTAATTATACAGGTCCAACGAAAAACTGAATATACTATCTCAGCGTATAGGTCATCCCTCAAAAAGTCAGTCTATTTCGCCGTTAGCAATGGATCATCAAAACGGATTTACGAACGGGATAAAGGATAAATGTAAAATTGAAAAGTTTTTGGAAACAAGAAGTTCGATAAACGTTTGCCAAGATTATTCGGAGGTCGATAAGGCAGTTTCACTACATTCAACTTTTCCTGAAATCAGTCCGATACGCAATATGATGGCATCAAAATGTAGTTCTGGAGGTGTACATGTGGCTTCTTACAATCAACAGAATAGATCTTATTCCTCAACTATATCCAGTTCTTCACCAAAGTCTACTGCCGTCAATGGTAAATTATAAAAAGAATAAGCAAAGTTGAAAAAGTTACATTTTCAAAGTTCAATGTGAAACAAATATTTCAAGAGATTAGTCGAATATTAAATTAAATACTTTAAATATTATTCAATTGAATGACCAAGTAGTTGAGTTTAAGACTTGTCGCTTTTTAACTTATCAGAGAAACTCCTTTGTCTCGGTATCAGACAGAAACTTTCTTAGGGAACTTTGAACTCTTGAATTAATTTTAGTTTTGATGATTTATTTATTTTCAGTTTCAAATACCTCGTTTAGTGAGACCAGTCTAGTGAACGGTTGCTCGATGGAAATAGAGAGTCACTTTTTAAATAGTTCTTCAAGTAGCGAAAAATCCTTCATTCAACAACGGGTTGAACGGCTTTACGGACCAGGTGCTCTCGCTCAGGGTTTCTTCTTTAAACGCAGCTCGAGTAATAAATTAAATACGAGCGATAGCAGCTTTAACAAGTCAAATAACGATAATAACACTCCTGTAGATAATTCAAACACAGAAGAATCTTTGAAAAATTTGCCTGTTTTAAGACATTTACGACCTGAATTTAGAGCGCAACTCCCAGTCGTTGGGACCAGAAAACCAACAGATGGTTCTGAGCAAATAATAAAGCCGTTACAGAGGTGAGAATTTTTTATTTTTTTTACATTATTTGAATTTTTACAAAAATATAATACATTTATTATTATAATGTTTTTTTCGAAGGTTATCGGTAGCATCGAGAAAAAGTGAAGCCAAAGACAAAGCTCCTTTTGTGAAAAGCGTTAGCAAACAGGATTTGGAGAACGATTCACTTAAACTTAACACCAGCAGCACGAGCATACCCGATCAGCAACCAGCTGCACCGCAAGTAGTGCTGCCTGTGCTTGAATCAAATGCAACTAAAGCCAAGACAGTAGAAGAGACAGAGGAAGCGGTCGTAGAGAAGAATGGCCACTATTTCACGAAGGTAGAAATTACTTGAAATTTATGATGCATTTATTTAAATACAAATTATTAATATTAAATACGCATTCAATTTATAGCTTCTAAAAGAGGAAAGAGATAAGCTTATTTCCTTGGCAGCCTCTGCAGAGACAGAACTTGCTGGTGGCGATCCGTCTACGCTTCCAGAAGAAGCAGCTGGGAAATTGCGGTCAGCTGCTGGAAAAGCTAGACTCCTAGCCTCTCAAAAAATGCAGCAGTTTGAAGGGCTGTGTCAGAAAAACATTGTAAGGTTTCTTTTGATTTTTATCCACAAAAAATGTAAGAAATGCTATAAAATATCAATAATTCTCCTTTGTAACAGAATCAAGTGGAAGGTGAAGAGTTTCCCACAAAAAATGAAGACTTAGCTGGTTTCTGGGACATGCTGATGCTGCAAGTTGTACAAGTTCACGAACTTTTCGCACAGATAGAACTATTGAAAAAATCACAATGGAAAGAGGTACGTCCAGATAGTATTAATCCTAAGCTACCTTCATCCTCAACATCTCGGCATACTAAGAAATCCAAAATTGCAAAGCTTGCTATTGATATAAATAAACCCCAACAATTCGTCAAATTAAAGGTGTCGAAAAAATTAAAAGAATGTCCCATCAATACTCAAGATCAATGGGATCGTAAATTAAAAAGAACAGAAAAATATTATCAGGATATCAATGAAAAATTGGACAATAAATCACGCAGTAAAATGTTTATAGATTATGAACCCGAATTTCGACGTCCGCATTCCAGAACTTTTAACAATTTTAACAAATGTTTGAATCAGATTAACGTCGATCAATCCGTGGAGTCAAAATGTAATTTTTATAATTTTTCTGGTTTAAAATCTGAAGCACAAAATTTATATTTTGCAGAAGCTCCATATAAAATAAGTAAAAATAATATGATTGTAGTCGGGCATTGTGCACCTTCTTTCGTAAAATGTGATGTCTCCGGATTAGTTTCTAGACAATTTGAAAAATCTGAAGATAAGAACTTGGAAAGCTCGGAGCCTTTGATACCCACCGATCCTGGTTTAAACTTAAAAATGCATCGTACACATAAGTCTGAAAATATTCAAAAACAACGAATCAGCAGGTCTCTTAGTCCAATAAAGAATCCTAAAAAAGTGCCTTTTACTTTTCCAAACAAAAATATATCTTTTGTCACGAATTTAAAACGTCAAATAGATAATTCAATAAGTTCTGGAAAAAGTTTTTTAATTCAAAAGCATTCGACTAATACAGCTTCTCTTAAAAACCCTAAAACTCAAGCATCGAGTAAAAAAATAGTACAGCAATCAGGCAAATCAAGACCTAGATTATACAGTCCTGAAATAAAATCACCAGATAACATCTTTTTTGAAAGACAAAAAACATTTTGTACATCACTTGCTAAAAAGACATCTTTAGAAAACAAATTTTGTACTGATATTTCTCCAATTTCAAAACGAAATTCATCCATAGAGTCAGAGAAAGAGACTCGACAATCTCGCGAAAAGAAAAACATGCACCATAAAACTTCTCTCAGGTCTAGGTCGCTTGATGCTCGACAAAAATCGAAGCTCAGCGTTACTTTTGCTGATGACACAAATCTCCATAAAAAAATATCTAATGAAAAAGATGACATTTTAGCGCAACACCATCAGAAAAAATCAACTGATCATTGTTCAATAGTAAATAAAACTAAACCTATTGATTTTCTCTCTGTCGATAGAAATAATTTACAAATTAAAAGCTACCATTTAAAAAGAACCGAGTCTATATTACGCATACAAAATTCTACCTCCTCTATGAGTAATGGCACATCTAAAATAAAGGAAGCATCGGGAAAAGAAAGTGACAAAAATTTGAAATTAAAATTTCAATCTCACATTCCAGTACTCAATTCGTCAAGGTCGACAGGAATCTCTTCTAAAATTGCTGTGAAAGACAAAACAATCAATCAATTTAAAGAGACTACAAACAAATTTTGCTCGAGTACAATTAAATTTCAAGTCTTAAATAAGTTGAATAGTTATAAGGCAGATAAAAATTCAAGTTTGAATATAAAGAATTCTGAAAATTCTAAATTACGGCCACCTTCATCTTATAAAAAGAAACTAAGTTTAAATGATTATGACAAATTGAAAATTAGAAGTAATTCAAAATGCATAGAAAAAATATTTTCAAAAGAATATAATAATGAAGACGTTGAAGATTTCAACTTAAATAGAAATAATGACGCAATTGAAAGCCAGGTAAATAAGATTCAAATTTCAAATTTGAATAAAAATGAAACAATTAGAAATTCTAGATCTACATCAGATTCTTCTAGAAGAAATGAAAAATGTGGAAATTTTTTCATTCGTGAAAGGAGTTCAAAATCTCTAGATAGAGGACAAATTGAAAAAGATCTAGACGATAAAGATGTTGATAAAAATAGACAAAGTGCATTGTCGTGTTCGGAATCAGAGAAAAATAAAAACGTAAGCAGCTCTAGAATCCTATCTGTGTCACCAAGAAGGAAAATAGATTCAGCAAATAGTTTCACATGTACTGAAACTGTAGTAATCAAAAGAAGTTTGAAATCTTTGGAAAAAAATACTTTAGATGGGTCTGAGAATAGAAAATACGATATTAAAGCTCATCAAAATTCAATTTCCGATTTGAAGTTGAAAGAATTGCCAATAAAAAATAAAAGAATCTGTGTGAACAAATCAAGATTAGAATCACCTAATATGAAAAAAAATTTCTTAAAAAAGGGAATGACTCAAGTATCGATTGAATCAAGACCAGGATCATCTTCAGAAAAACAAAATGACTTTATTACTACGGAGAAATATGGACTACCAAAAAATTTAACTAATCAAAGGAAACTTTCTGTTATTACTAACGTTTGGTGTAACTTAAATCTTCTTCATGGAGCTAATTCTCAAAACGACAAAACCAAGAAACAAGAAGAAAGTGAAATTATTGAAATTTCGAAAAACGTGAGAATCTTAAATATTAAGAATATTAATGAAGTTAATTTAAACCGGTCTATGGTGTTGTCCAAAAGTGTATCTAAATCAATTCTTCAGACATCAAAAATCACTTTAAAAAACAACCTTCGGAAAAAATCGAAAGAAACTATTCTTCATTTGTCGAAAAAACATGCGAAACCCTTACTTTTTTCAAATGCGAGAAAATTAGTTAAAATGAAAAAGTATTATACAAAACTAAAAGCAAGATTGATTGGAAATTCCACTAAAGCTTCTCTTGATTCGAAATTTATTTCTGACAAAGTAAACTCAGACCATCATCAAGAAATCCTTAAAACTGAAGAAACAAAAAATGAAAAGTATGTAGAAAGTTTTGAGTCTCTTTTTAACGAGAGAGTTTCAGATAAAATTCGATTAGACCATGATATAAGAAGTTCATTAAATGAAAACGAAAATTGCCAACGTATTATTTCTAACGTTATTCCCTGGAAAAATTCTGACGTTAAAGAAATTATGATGGAACGACAAATAAGGTCCCCTACTACAGTATCCTTATCCAGTTCTCACAACTCTGAAACTAGTTTAGCGAGAGCGATGTTAGAAACTTCACGGATTATTCGATCAAAATCTAAAATTAAGGGCTTATTTTATACGAAGTTATTAACAAGAATAAATTATAAGAACCCATTACTCGGAATTGATAGGTATCTGCCTGTAAAGCGGGAAAACGCTGAATTCAAGATTCACCGCACCGAAAATGATAGATTTTTGGAAAGTAAATCAAATGGAATCATATCTAATATTGAATCATACGAAAATATTAATTCTGTCGTCAACATAAGACACACCTGTAATTTTCTAGTATCGAACAAAGCGTTCTGTCAATTATCCTTATATTTGTACGTTTATGGCTTGCTCAGTATCATTTTGGTAATGATGAAAATAAATCCTTGCAAATACTGTTTCCTTGACAATAGAATTTTCCATAATTATTACTAAAATCATTTTTAGTAATATATGTTTTATTTATGAAAAATAAACGTGAGTACACAAATCTCATATCGTTTTAATTGTCTATTATAGTGTTTATTCATCATGTAAAAAGAAATTCAATTATTTTCTTGAGTAATACCCTTTTTATTTCAACTGGTTTTTTTTTTATTGTTTTTCATTTTTCCGCTTAAATCGTAGTTCAAAATGGTATGTGATTATTTTTTTTAAATTTTTGTTTTCATATCTTCCATTAATTCACCAACCTGAATAAGAATTAGGTACAAAAAATTTTACTCAAACAACCTGCGTTTTTTATAGTACAATCTACATGTTATATATAAAATGTTTATATTTGAAAAAAACTTTTTTGACCTTTAAAATATTTTTTTAAATTAATTTTGAGATGCGTATTTTTAAATACTTTTCAAACAGCGGGCGGCCATGTGCAATTTTCAACAATTTATTTTACGGGCAGATATGCGTTTTAAAAATTCAGGAAAAAAAATTTACTATAAAACTACGTATTATCTATCGATTGCTGCTATTATCACGAAAACGTTTTTTTCCTAATTCTTAATCTTGAATTTTGAAAATGAATCAAATTTATCAATTTGTTCCAAACGTGATTGTTTTCCTTAAATTATTTTTTTCATAAATTTCAAATAATGCATTTGATTGAAGACATTTTTTTGGTTTTGACTAATATTTCTCCATATATCTATTGCTGAGTTCATTAAAAAATGAAGAGTCAAGATTGAAAGTACCAAAGTGAAACCCTTGGAATGAAAATTGAGTACCATGAAAATTCCAAATAAGTATCCTTTTCTATTCCTTATTTTCAATATTGCAGCAAGATATTTCCAGTTATAAAATTTTAAAAAGCTGTTAACATCTTGTTTGAAAAGATTTATCACTCATTAACTTATTTTTCTTGATTTCAGGTTGTTCCGGAAAAAATATGTATTCCTGGTACTCTGCAAAATGGAAGTACGCCTAAACGACGCTCAACTCTTTTACCAAAGGTAAAACCTACTCCAACTAGTGAAGCGAGCAAAAAAGCACGAGAAGCGAGGGAGCAATCGCGACGACAAATGATAGAAGAAAGAAGAAAAGCGATGCGATCTATGACGAAAATCGCAGATAATCCCGTTGAAATTTTCATTCCTGACACGTAACAATGACAACTTTAAATAAAATGGCTTTTGCTTGATTATATTTGTTTTTTCTAGAAAAACAATATTGACGAAAGCCTGATGGAAAAATATTATCGCAAAAGTCAACGAACTTAAAATGACGAACATATGTACTTTAGAAAATTTTCTTTGCTGAGTATGTTGGTCCGCAGAAATATCTGGAATATATTGAAAAAAGTTTACATATACTAGGAATGTTTTTACTTCATCGCTTTCATATGAAAAGTTAAAAAACTGAAAGACGAATCGGGACTGAATTAATGCGAATTAAATTATTTCGTCGCTGTACATATTTTTGATGTTCGCATTGATCAATTTTACGTGATGAATGGATTGAATGATTTCTGTGAGGGGAAGGCAGACAATGTGAATCAGACTTTTGAGTTTTTCTTTGAAACCTGGTTGAGCGACAGCGAATTTTTTTTAATTCACTATCGCAAAATTATTTTACAATAATTTTTATAAAATGTGCTTTTTAATTTGACAATATTTATAGCATGTTTGATAATCTTTTTGCACATGTGTAAAATAGAGTCACGTTAAAGGGGAGCAAAATTTATGTTTAGAATACTAATAAATTTTTTAACTAATTTGAGAAATGGATTTATTTTTATTTTAAAACTATTAATATTGCCATCAAAAATATAATTTTTCACATGACTGATGTGACATTCCGCTAATATTTTTTTCAGACACGTTTTGTCTCAAAAATTTTAATTTTTAGTAGCTATTCGCGTTCATCATGTGACTTAGATTGATTTAATTCAACCAAATAACACCGATATAATACTCATCCACGTTAATTGTACATTCTATTAGTGAGAAAAGATTGCAATCTCTCTATTAGTTCAGATATTAGTCATATTTTCATTACTTTACTCTTGGAAAAGCATTTCAAATATTTTGCATCCCTTCTACGCGTTATATCGAAGGAAAATGCGTACGAATGATTTGATAGAAAGATATTGTGAAAGGGAGAGATGTAATTATTTGTATAAACGAATAATCGTGTAAGTTTGGAGAACAATTATCTGTGACTAGTAAGTTAATTTTTACTGCTTTTATTTTCATCACATGTATCTAGTGCCTATTATTCTTTCTTAAGTAGTAATTTATATTCAGGATCTTTGTATAATTTTTCTGTATAGTGCCTAACTCTTTGAAATGTACGCACAGGTTGGATTCCTTATATTTCAAGAAAGTTTGATTATATCTTAGTAAGTTACCTACGTTTCTAAGAGTTCCGCTTTTGCAGCTCAAATACCTAGAAATTTACGATATGAAGATTTTAACCAATAAGTCAATCCAACGATTGCTACTTACGCGAAACCGCATTTGCTTCGGATTAATGCTTATTGTTAGACAATGAATCGAAAGAATCATGTCATTTTAACGAGAACGGTTTTTGTTCTAAATATATTTGAGTCCATGTTGTAAGCAAAGATGGTTTTGTATTGTCAATTAAATTATACAGTTATCACATGATTTATTTATTATTTATAAAATTTAAGTATTTGGATGATTTATCTATTGATTTAAAATTTTACAGATTTTTTAATTTACAAAACTGTTATTGTGTATTTATTAATCGATTCTTCTAGACATTTAAAAAAGAGCTTAACAAAATATAAAGTTGTTATTTTTGAAAGTTGAGTCTCGTTAAAATGATAAGGTGCAAAATTTCCTTCACAAGTTGTAATATAGAGATAAGACATATTTGTAATACATTTTCAATTGGCTTTAATTTAAAAGTGTATTTTTTTCTTATTCCATTGCACCCCTGTATACATTTTTGTACGAAACTGTCTACCTACAAATATAAGAACGCCGATTTTGGAAATATTTTTATAGAAGATTTTTCAAAAAAGTAAAATGGCCTTTTACAACAATTAACACGTGATAAAGTGACAAAATTATATATAAACGTACTTTATATTTTGAACACACGCTTTATTTTTATATTTATTACTTTAAGAAATTGGATTCAATATAAAATACAAGTATAAAAAGCTACAAGAGCTACATATATTTTAGTAAAAAATGTTTTTCTTAATCTATCTTATTTAATTATTAAAACGCAAATGGCACATTAAATTATAGCATACTGTATCTAAAATGTTATTTCAAGTTCCTTTGAATCTGCATTCAAATTGAAAATGTATCGATCTTATATTTTGCTTATAATACATAATTATTAGTTTACGATGCATCAAACTGCAATTGCAGTTTTATGACTGGAATAGTTATTTTATCCTGTTAGTCTTTTTTTCTTTATCTAGAATTATGCGAGACAAATAAGTGTTCTTCCTTCGTTCATTTGGTCTTGGACTTTATCACTTGCCGTTGACTTTTCGGCTTGTTCACTTAGCATAGCGCAGACAAAAGTTAGGGCCACCCCTATGACTGCACTGTAAAACGCCCAACCTGAAGTTAATACATCATGGATTTTAGCAAATGAGAAATTCACCGTAAAATTTTTCCAATAGCTAATTTTATACCTAAACTACATTCACCAAGGTAGAAGATTCTTGCGTCAGGACAGATGTGTTGTACTCTCCATTCGTTCCAACCACCAGGATACAACATGATACCCAAGATACAAAGCATTCCTGTCAAATTAAATACCATTGTTAGATTTTATTTAGTAATAAGAATTATTAAATAAGTGCCATTATTTGATTTTAATTATATACCGAAACTCAATGTAATTTACCCGCTATCGCTTGTCCCACTCCAGCAAGATTAAAGATGCTTTTTTTTAAAACACTTTGTACACAACATCCGAGTAAAGCTGCGAATACAGTTATCGCCATCACCATCAACCCAAGAGATAAAAAGAAAAACGTCGCCTTCCAACATCCCGGGAATCGTGAAGAGTCGGTCGCAAAGCCCTCGCTGTCAAAATTGGCACAATTCACTCGACCGTTAATTCTTTTGCATCTATTAAAAATTCCTACGGTAGGAATATCTAATACTGTTCCATTTCCTGAGGAAAAATTAAATTATTTTAAAATTAGGAATATCAATTTAGCAAAACTCTTTGCCATGTGGCATAGGCAATAAAATTCATCAACTTTTTATTTTTGTTAGACGTTTTTTTATTTTGCCCACTCACAAAGGGTGAAATAATAATATGAGAAATATTTTACAATATTATGCGATAATAAAAATAATTTCTATAAATTAAATTAAATATTTTATTTAGAATACATTTCGTTCAATTCATTTTTTTTCAAGTGTTATTTGAGCAAAATGAATTAATGTGTGGATTAAAAAATTCTTTTAAGTGGAATCTTTTTATTACAAGAGATCGCATTTATATTATATCATATATAAATCCAAACCTCTGCAACTTTTTTAATTACCTAAAATACAATTTTTTAAATGCTACGAAATATTTGCGAAGTTTAAAATTGCGAAAAGCAGGAAATAAACAAATTTGGAAATTTAAAAGATCTTAGGGCACTTTGAGTAATTTCAAAATACATGTATTTGATAAAAGTTCAATAAAGTTTAGATTATAAAAAAAAATAATAAGAAATAGAATAATGCTAAAAATTAGGAAGAAGATTGGGGAATTTTAGAAAGTTAACAAGTTGATGATTGATAATTTTTTAACTTGAAATTCAAAAGCTATTGCAATTCAAAGAAAATTGAATGCATTTTACACCAATACCAATACGATTAATTAATACAACTAAACAATTTTTATGACAACAATGATGCAATTATTTTTAGAGCAAATTTTCGAACAAATGCACAATAAAAAAATTATTTTAATACTCAAAGTATTAATACTCAAAAGTGCAAGTTGTATTAACCCCAATTTTTTAAACATTCTGGTACGTTTTTTCGAAAAATTGACTTTAGGGTGATGAAGTCGATTTAATCAGAAGTTTTGACTCTAATCGGAGCCCTAATCAGTGATTTTTATTCAAATCTAAAAAAAACAAAAGAGCAAAGTTTTTTAAACTATTTTTCTTCACAACAAAGACATCTTGAAATGTATTATTAATTAATACAAATATTTTTTAAATTGCACTCAAAAAGTGAATTCTCGTTAAATTTATCTTTGCATTCTATTATCTTTATTCGATACTTTATAATTATTTTTAAAAACGCAATTCGATTTAGGATAAATTCGCAGTTCAGTCATTGCAACTGAAAATTTCATTTTTTGTGTAAAATAACTGATATAGTCTTTTAATGTTATTTAACGATCGATTTTCGTTATATTAACTATTTTTTTACTGCAATTAAATACAGCCACAAAAATGATTTGAGGAGTAACCAAAAATTTAATTTTGTTATCAACAAAATTTCAAATTTTTCAAATTTATTCGATTTTAATAAATGAGAGTATTTTTCTCAAAGAGTAAATTCTCCATAACTTGACCACGTCCAATTTTTTAATACAATCAAATTAATGTCAAATTAATTTTCAAAAATTGGATTCGGTCAAGTTGTGGACAATTTTTTCGAAATAAAGCTCTTATTAAAATCCCATAGTTTTTAAAAAATTGGTTTTTATTTCTATAAAAAAAATTCACTCAGAAATAAAATCTTTTAAATAAATAATGTATTTATGTTAAAATTTGTCTTTTGTAAAAACACTTTTTCCTTTTTTATACGATATTATCAAAAATAATATGGCAAATTCTGAAAGTATAATTAAATATTCATTCCTGAGATCTATTTTTCAGTGAGGCAACTACCTTAACATGATTATCGCAAATTTGTCTCCATGTATTTTATAAAACGATATATCCTGTAAATATCCTATTGGGATGAGAAACTCACTTCCATGCGTGGGTGTTGGAGGACCTACGAGCCATCTTGGAGTGATGAGAGCAGCTAGAACGGCCATAAAGGCCACCACTGATAATAAAGTCCATAGCAGACTGCGACCAGTGACTATCACATAGCACATTCTGTGACCTATCTTCTCACTGATGTCCTTCAATCAGTTTCATTTTCTGAAACCATCAATAATTAGGTCATTTTTGTCCCATCAAATCTCAGGCCATTTAGCACATTACATATTTTATCAAAATATTAAACCTACAAGGCCAAAAATATAGCCATTCCATTTATCTCCAATGATACCCTGAGGATATCCCATGAATATAAAAAAATGGCAATAACTTTTACTTTAAAAAGAAATGGAGATAGAAGCAAAGCCAAATGGACTGTATTCCTATCGATGATTCATCCTGCTCTGCTTTCAAGAAAATAAATTCACAAAAGATTCACAAAAGAACAATAGAGACATTTTTAATAAATTTATAACATAATTTGATTTCACTTTTTAATACACATCTACACATACATGAAAATGTCCATTATTACGCAAAAAAATATCCGCGCATTTTTCTTGACTTGGAGACATTTTTGGATGATATATTGCTTTTTATCAGTCTCTATTTTACGTGGGTGTCCTTTATATCCCATGTGAAAGTGATAATAATTTTCACTGATTATTTATGTCCTTTCAACACTGAGTAATTACTCTTGATGAATAAATCATAGATGTTTAATAGAAATTTCTTTTAAAAAAATGGACTTTCTTATAAGAACAAATGTTCTTAATGTAAATAATCTAGAGAAGTATGTTTTTTTGAAAATGTATAGTATAATAAATGTATAGTATCTTTTTCTATAGTATAAGTTTTATAATTAGAATATATATACTGACCACATTAGAAGGTCACAATAAAATGTGAATTTAATGCCTTGATTTGAACATGTGCTCACAGTAAGTTGAAAACTGATTATAAGATCGAAGCAGTAAATATGAAAAATGTCGTTTCACTTATCACATTGACTGGAATTTGTAAAATGGCCCCAATTGTGAACCGGCGCGGTCAGAGGGCCGTGAACAACTGAAGTGAAGAGTGAAGAGAAACTTTGAGCTTGGAGGCTTGGAGCCTCACAACATAATATAACATAAGAATAACTAAAGAGCATGGCGTTGCCATGTGGCATGTGGTGAATGTAAAACTACTCATATAATATACTATACCCATATACCATAAAAGTATGGGGAAACATCTCCGTTCATATACCTGACGCTTCAACTCTTCCAAAATAATTTTACAGTAATCACTATACTTTAAGGTACTTCGTTCACGAAAATTAGACCTCAGGCAAAAATAGATAATTTTGCTTTCAAGAAGAGCAATATTATTATTGAAGGCCTAATTTGAAAGAGAAAATATTATTTTTCATGAAATAAATTTGAAACACAAAAAAATAATTTTATTAAAAAATTTTATTTTTGCCCATACTTATTTTCTCATCGCTTCGAGTCAAATTTTTAAAAATGATGCGATTCTAATAAATAATGGTTCATTTTGTTAGGAAAAAGATTCTCTACAACATGACCGTTTCCTATTTTTCAAATTGAATTAATTATTATCTAATACTGCAATTTGTTTATAAAAATTTTGTTTTGAAAAATTGTTTTTTTATTATTTCGGCCATTAAAGAATTCATTTTCAAAAATTGGAAACGGTCAAGTTGTAGAGAATCTTTTTCCTAAAAAAATGAACCGTGATTTATTAGAATCGCATCATTTTTCAAAATTTTGCTCGAAGTGATAAGAAAATAAGTTTTATAAATAAATTTATAAATAAAATTATTTTTTGTGTTTCAAATTTTTTTCATGAAAAATATAATTTTCTCTTTCAAATTAGCCCTTCAATAATAATATTGCTATTCTTGAAAGCAAAATTATCTATTATTGCCTGAGGTCTAATTTCCGTGAACGAACTACCTTAATCACAAAAAATATTTGATTATCGTGATTTTGTGGGAAAATACAACTTTTTAACAAACAATAATATTTTAAACAATTTAAAATTAGTTAGAAAATACTTGAAATGTTTTCACACATAGAGTAAAAATAATTTAAAATTTCAAGAATTCGAAACTGTTCGAACCCTCAAAATATAATAAAATGACCAAATTTGGACCAAAAAAATTTCTTAAGGGCATGGATCAATCGGACCATGTGACTAAATTATACATAACTCGTTCATGTAAGATAACTATTTTAATTTACAAAATATATTTCTAGAAATTTGGGAAACGTAACAAAAGACAATAAAGAACGCCTGTTAACTTCTTTTTAGTAAAAATTTCGAAAAAAATTCGAAAACTTATCGACAATTACAGTTAACTGTAAAAATTTTTGCAAAATTTTTACTCAAACAAAGTTGACAGACGCTCTTTATCGTCTTCTGTTGTATTTTCTAAATTTTTAGAAAGATATTTTGTAAATTGAAAAAGTTATATTACATAAACTTTTACAGGATTTTAGTCACATGGTCTGGTTGATCTATGACATTTATATAAATGATTGTGAGAAACCAACAAAAAAGGAGGAAAGAAAAATTTTATGAAATTTTTTTGGTCCAAGTTTGATCGTTTTTTTTTATATTTTGAGGGTTCGAACAGTTTCAAATTCTTGAAATTTCGAATTATTTTTACTCGATGTGTGAGAAAATTTCAAGTATTTTCTAACTAATTTTAAATTGCTTAAAATATTATTGTTTGTTAAAAAGTTGTATTTTCCCACAAAATCATGATAATCAAAAAATTTTTTGTGATTAAGGTAGTTCGTTCAAAAAAATTAGACCTCAGGCAAAAATAGATAATTTTGCTTTAAAGAATAGCAATATTATTATTGAAGGGCTAATTTGAAAGAGAAAAGATTATTTTTCATGAAATAAATTTGAAACACAAAAAAATAATTTTATTAATAAATTTTATTTTTGCCCAAACTCATTTTCTCATCGCTTCGAGTCAAATTTTTAAAAATGATGCGATTCTAATAAATCATGGTTCATTTTTTTAGGGAAAAGATTCTCTACAACTTGTCCGTTTCCAATTTTTGAAATTGAATTAATTATTATCAAATACATCAACTTGTTTATAAAAATTTTGTTTTAAAAAATTGTTTTTTTATAATTTCAGCCATTAAAGAATTCATTTTCAAAAATTGGAAACGGTCAAGTTGTAGAGAATCTTTTTCCTTGAAAATTAAACCGTGATTTATTATAGAATCGCATCATTTTTCAAAATTTGGCTCGAAGCAATAAGAAAATAAGTTTGGGCAAAAATAAAATTTATTGATAAAATTATTTTTTTGTGTTTCAAATTTTTTTTATGAAAAATAATCTTTTCTCTTTCAAATTAGCCCTTCAATAATAATATTGCTATTCTTTAAAGCAAAATTATCTATTTTTGCCCGAGGCATAATTTTCGTGAACGAACTACCTTAATACAACTGAAGATTTATTTATTTCCTTATTCAGAAAGTGGACTTTTAGAAATGTTCGGGAATTCACAAAATTTTTATGTTACAAAGGTAACATAAAATTTAACGATATTTTTGATGATTTTGAATAAAGGTATCTTAAAATTGCAAAAACCGTATTGAATTTTATGAAATTTTTCTGAACACTCGAAATTTTTTTTTTGAAACTTCCAATAAAGTATTGGAAGTAATTAACCAATATATGTTTTGTAATTTTTATATGAATCATGTAGGAAATATTCAATGACGTTTGAAAAATTCTAAGACTACACTTGAAAAATTTCAAAACTGAAAAAAAATCCAATAAGGATTTGAATATTTCTTCTAAATTATTGAAATAATTTAATAGATGATTATTTTTTCAATTTATTATTGAAAAATTTCATCACCTATGTATTAGAAAATTACGATTTTTTTTACAGTGAATATTATGAAACGCAACTGAATTTTCATGAAATTTATCTTGAAACTACACTTTTAGAAATGTTCGGATATTTACCAAATTTGTATGTTATAAATGTGACATAAAATTTAAAGATATTTATGATGTTTTTGAATAAAGATATCTTAAAATTGCGAAAATTGTACTTAATTTTCTGAAATTTTTTTAATATTATGAAACTCAAATGAATTTTTATAAAATGTATCTTAAAAGTATAACCAAACTGTAACATGTTTTCATAAAATTAATCTTAAAACTACATTGTTAGAAATATTCGGACGAATTATAAAGTTTAATCAACTGTTTTAGAGTTAACTCAACTGTTCAATTAAACTTTATAATTCTTTATTGAATAAATACGCAAAAAAAATGTTAATTTTCACCAAAAGCCACTATGTCTCAGCTTTACTCAACTTTTGATTAAATTTTCACAAATGAATTTTCTCCGTGTATGAAACTCGACTGAATTTTTATAAAATTTATCTGAAAACTATTAAACTGTAAGAGAATTTTTATAAAATTACGAAACCTTCACAAAATTTTCAGTTACCCAAAACGTAAAATTATTTAGCTAATATTAGCTAATTCTGTTATTTTTCGTAAAAAGATCTTTTCAGAAATAAAGAATTTTTTTAATTTCTGAAAAAATATATTTATTTTCATTAAGTCAACGTTTCGACTGAAGCTTCCGTCCTTATCAAGACTAAAAAATATAATAAAATGAATTATACAGTGCTTTTTACAAAAAATACCAGAAAGGCCATTCCGATTACGTTATATATTATATAACAGTGTATTTTGGCAAGTATTGCATCCAATACTTTTTTTGCTGATCAATTCAAGTGATGGAACTTAAGATTCAAATTTTTAAACACTTTTACTCATTGAAACGTTTTAACTCTGATCAGAGTCCTTCTCAGTGAACATTTATTTCTAAAATATACAAAAAAAGTTACCAAAATATTGCACATATGAGCCCTATTTTGGAGTAAACTTAAAATTATACAGAAAAACTTCGATAAAACACATGAAAATTCTTTTAGGAATAACAATTGAATTGTAGTACATAACGTTTTAAATACCTAAGATAAAAAACTAGTAAATATTTCTCTATAAATGTTACTAAAAATAATTTTGAAAAACATGTAACATAACAAAAATTAATTTATATGTATTTATAAAATATCCAAAGAAGGTAGCCAGAATATAGCAGACATAAAACACATTTGAAAATAATCTTTGATAATGTACTGAGAGAAATACTATTGGTTGTGCTGACTAAAAGGTCACAACTATTTATTTTTAGTAAGCAGTACCAAAAATTTTGTAAAATTTACCAATGCTCAAAAATCTATGGAACTAAGTATGCTACTAGTTTTTTTTTTATAAAATTGATCAAATTCATTTAGTTTGAGAAAAGTAATTATTTTATTTTCATATGTAATATTTCGTGTAATTAAAAAACTGTTTTGAATCGTTTTGAAATCGTCAAATACATTGATTACTTAAAATTTTGCTTTTGTTCTTCATCAAAATGAGTAAACTGTTGTGCAGTTTGTGATGAAAAATATGTCAACAATATTTAGAACAGGAATTATATCGACCCTCAATAACAATATTTGTAATGTTAGATAATTGGCTTTAGGGTCCATAAATGAAAAAAACAGTAGTTTCAATCAAACGTTTCGACTCTGATTGGAGTCCTCATCAGTGATCTTTATTTCTAGAATATGAAAAAACAACTAGTGAATATTGTGCATTTGAGCACAACTTTGGTATTGTCTGCAGTATAAAAATATGAGAAAACCTACATAAAATCAAACATAAACATTTTTTGGTGAAACACGAGAGAAATCTTAAGAATTGATATTGAAAAGTAACACATACATTTTAAAAAAACATCTGAGATAAAAAACTAGTCACGTTTATGTACAAATGTAGCTTAAATTGTAGATGCAGGTATAAAATGTGAGAAAAAAATAACTCAAATAATTACGAAAAACTTCGGTAAAACTTTGATGAATATTTTTAATGCAAACATTTTTTTCCATGTTTTCATCGAAGTTTTTGAAGCCTTTCATCGAAATTTTTATCGAAGTTTTTACATAAACGTGACTAGTTTTTTATCTCAGATGTTTTTTTAAAATGTATGTGTTACTTTTCAATATCAATTCTTAAGATTTCTCTCGTGTTTCACCAAAAAATGTTTATGTTTGATTTTATGTAGGTTTTCTCATATTTTTATACTGCAGACAATACCAAAGTTGTACTCAAATGCACAATATTCACTAGTTGTTTTTTCATATTCTAGAAATAAAGATCACTGATGAGGACTTCAATCAGAGTCGAAACGTTTGATTGAAACTACTGTTTTTTTCATTTATGGACCCTAACGCCAATTATCTAACATTACAAATATGTCAACAATTATCATCCTTTGTTACATTTTGAAAAACCATAATTAAAACAGTTTTCTCCTGAACAATTCTAACCTAAGAAAGTTTCCATCGACTTTAAACGAAATAAAATAGATAGAATGATAAATTTAACGTTTTTATTAAAGTTGGAATTACTATTTTAATCATATACGGATGAAAAAATTAATCAGTTTCTAATTAAGGTATTGAAATAGTTTTTAATACAACTATTCTCCGTTATGTAAAAAAATATATATTTTTTGTAATAACTAAACTGGACAAATAGTAATAGCAATTAACGCAATTAGTAAGTTTTACAAAAACGTATTGGTAACTTCTATTATAAGATCAATACAATGTGGGAATGCATGAAAATAGTCCCGGCTACAAAACGGACCGACTAATCGGAGTTTGTAAGTTTTAATAAAAAGTTAAATTATTGCTACTTACTTAATCTAGCTGTAAGAACTAAGGTGTTTAGATGATACAGAGTAAAAAACATACTTGTGATCCTTTTTTACATAAAAAAATGGGTAGCCACGACTAATACTTTCTCTCAGTCTGTGAAAAAAACTTGAGAAAAGGTACTTAAAATTATACAGAAAAAACTTCAATAAAAAGGACAAAAGTATATAACCTTCTGACTTATTATTTCTGGACACTAAAGCCAATTATTGATAATAAGATCGTATGAACTTTATTATTTGAGGGTCGATACAAGTCCTAATTACGTACATTTTTACTCTAATTGGAGTCCTCGTCAGTGAAGATGTATTTCTGAAAAATACAAAAACAAGAAAGAAAAAAATCTGTTGGTCCATGAGTTAAAATAGTGCCAAGATATCATTTCTGTAAATTTAACAGAAATTACAGTACAATTCATCGCTTTTTTAATACACGAATACATAAATATCTGCTAAATTTACAAATTTTTTATGCCGTCACTATTTCAACTTATGGTTTAGTAAATTAGTAAATGTAACAGATTTTTGTTTCTCCGTGGACGTGCCAAATAAACAATTTATAATTGTTTTCGATTTTTACAAAAATAATAATCAGCAAAAAGAATAATCCTTAGGGATCATGTGATAAAAAAAAGAATTTCAGTTTTCCCCAAAATTTTTTTACAAACATGAATTTTTTTGGCTCAAACTTTGGAATATGATAAAAGACATATTAACGTATATCTGTAAAATTTTATTAGTTTTGAACAATTAAAAACGTGCTGTCCCGTGTCACCGACATTAAAATTTTTTAACTTTTGAAATTATTTAAAATCTACAGCCATCCTTTATCATTTCGTAAATTTCCATACAAAAAAATTCATTATTGTCAACAAATTTTGGGGCAAACTGGAATTCTTTTTCTTTATCATATAATTTATTTAATTTATACACCCTTAAGTCGGTAAAAAATTCCACATGCCATTTGATTAGAATAAGTAACTAAAATATACACAGAAAAGTCTTTGAGAAAAGATTAAATCAAAGAATTGGACACATGTATCATACGAAATAAGAAAGATGGAAACAAAGGATGACTAGAATATTTTTGATAGATTTACTAAAAATTTCAAATTTCATCAAACCCTATAGTATAAAAATCTCATTTGCTCTCTATGACGAAAGTTTCGAGTTCGAATTAAATACGAATTAATCCGAAAAACGGTTTAAATTTCGTTTCATGTAAATTATTTGGAAATTAATCTGAATGAATCTGAAGCAAGTTCGCAATACAAGTAATTTCAACCACGGATTCATTCGGTTTGATTCGGATTGAAAACCTTCTTTGGATTCATTTTGATTAAAATCTCGGGTTGATTTACAACTAATTTACATCAAGAGATTCAAACCATTTTTCGGATTGATTCGGAATAATTTCATAACAGCATTTCGGAACAGCTCTGATTCACTCGGATTGAATTCCAAACCGAAGCTTTCACCAGGGATTTTTCTTAAACTCATTACCTTGGCGAAAGTACCGGATAGGAATTCATTTCGAGCCAATCAGAACTATTCCGTTTCATACCGATATCTGTATCTGAGCCAATGCGAATCATTCCGAACCAATCCGAAAAATGTTTTGTAACTCGTTTGACGAAAAACGGTAAAAAAACTGATCCGACCTAATCCGATTTAATCCGAGGCAACTATCCGAATCAATCAGAATTTATCCGAATCGTTCCGACCTTGGATTCATTCGGATTAATTCTGATTGAAAATTCGGGTTATATCAATCCGAGCTCGGATTGATAATTCGGTTTGGATCTATCCGAGATCGAATTGATAACTTAGTTTCGAATTCATTCGGATAGTTGCTTCGGATTAAATCGAATTAGGTCAGATAGATTTTTCACCGTTTTTCATCAAACGAGTTATAAAACTTTTTTCGAATTGGTTCGGAAGGATTCGCATTGGCTCAGATATAGATATCGGAATGAATCGGAATAGTTCTGATTGGCTCGGAATGAATTCCTATCCGATACTTTCGCCAGGGTATCATTGGGAATTTATTAAATACACGCATTTCAACTTCTAGGATTCTAGATTCGGATTATTTTCAATTTGTTTCATTCGATGGATGCCGGTTGATTTATCTAAATTAAAATATATAGAAAAAGATATTCACAGATGCTCTCACGAATTTATTTTAAATGTTAATTTTTTTACTTTTTTCTTACTTTTCCTTTTCTACAGTGCTCGAAAATTATTCTATCCGCGTACAACTCCTGAAATTATTCGACTCTATATCCTATTGTTAAGTAGGGGACATCTAAAATTTGTGTCCCCCTGAAAATCCCCCTATTTGTCGTTGGACCCCTCGGCCTTTGCTCGATATCTTATATCTATATATGCACTTACCACGTAGAATTTTTGTAAGCAAGGGATTTTCCTTGTTTCACATTGTAGGGTCATGACCCTTCATTCTAGCGAGTTCGGATAATATCCAATGACCACGCATAGGCATATAAAGTCTATATGGCGCCGACTTTAATGGGATTTATCATTCTTGGGGGAAAATTAAGTCTGTGTAGACACTCACCCAACACGTCTGGAGTACAATCTTTTTACAAAATTAAAACCCTTCTCACGCACAGTAGAGAATTCATTTATTCTATTGCTTCGCGTCGAATACCACGTATTTTGAATAAAAGCTTTAAATGTAAATAAATCTATGCGATTACATTAAAATTAAAGGATAAGTTTTGAAATATTATAATAAAGGACGTATATATGTATACATTTTCATTGCGCGCCTCACCCAGAAAAAATTTCATTGATTGAGACAAAATTTCTTTTAATTAAACAAATTTGTGCATTTCTATGGTCAAAGAAAAGTTTCTTTGATTTAAAGAATTTTTTTTTGTTTTTTACATTCACATCATAAATGTGAAAAATGACTCGAAATTTTTATCAAATCTTTACGTTTTTAGACCTCTTAGTTAGAAAAACGGGCTTTCCTAATAACATTTCCAGATTAAACTAAAATTAGGAAAGTTAGAGTATGTTAAAACTTGAAAAAAGTCAATATCTAAATTCTATTTTCTAGTTAAATTATACGAAATACGAAAAAAAAGTTATGATAGAAAATTATTTGCTTCATAAAGATCTACAAGTTTGAATCGCAACATTTTCTCATAAGATGTATTTTTATCTTTTTAATTTAAAAAAAACTATTGATAATCTAAAATTCAATTTTTTAACAATAATATGTGAAATATGAAAAAAACGTAAGTTTGCAAAATTGTTCGATTCAATAAGATCTAAAAATTTTGTCTGACATAGTTTCTGATAAAACATATATTTTTCATTTTAATCCAAACAGAACGGAGCCCGAAGTTCAAATATTTGGGAGCGCAAAGCGCGACGATCGAATATATGTATACAGAAATATTTTCTTTAATTTAACCCTTTGCACTCCAGCCTAGTAACTCATAGAGAATAAATGTCGCAAATACGGCGACAACGGAGTGCAAAGGGTTAAAGAAAAAATTGTCTTCGTTCAAAGATAATATTAAAATTAAATAAATTATTTCTGAAGTTTTTTCCAGTACTGCATTTGAATAGAAAAAATGTTTTCTCAAATCAAATAAATAATTTTACAATTTTGATGGTAGAGTTGAAATCGTTGAAATGTTAGAGCAGTCAATCGGCAATCGAAAGTCCCGGGCACGAATCCCGGCACAGTCAAAAGCGTCGAAAATGTACGAAGGTTTCTGTATTCGTCTAGTACAAAATTTCAATATAACATAACAAATCAATTAGTTGATGTTGAAATTTTTCCGGCAATCGAAAGACCTGGGTTCGAATCCCAGCGCAGTCGAAAGCGTCTTTTTTTCCACAGAAAGATTTTCAAATTCTTCAAATATATAACATAACAAAAATTGTGCGAGCAATTTTTAAAAAAGTTCAAATTTGAGGAAGGAGATTCTTAATTTTTATTTTTAGATTTTAAATATGATAGGTCTATTATATTTTGTTCTAAACGAATACAGAAACCTTCGTTCATTTCACGCTTATAATTATAATATAATATAATATAATTTTTTACTTTATTTTTGCACCTGAAAAAGCCCTGCAAAATTAGAAATATCACTTTGCAGGAATAATAATACAAAATAACACGCAAAAAAATGTGTAGCTGGTACAAAAAAAAATATTGCTGTTCCAGCTATATTCATAACTATCCTAACGATTCTAACCATGAATATCCTGGTCCTGCATTGGTCACCTCGGAAACCGATCAGGGGGCCCTAGAACAGGCAACCGGGCGCGTCCTCAGGTTGCGGATAGAGGGGCCCTGTACCGAGGGTTACTGCTGAATACGGATACAAAATTAAATAAGCAGTCGCGGAAAATATTCCAGGGATGGTCCCGAAGGAATAACCCCCAAGCCAAGGTGTTAACTACCGCGCCGAGGGCTGCATGGCACCAGAGAGTGGTGTCTTTCATGGTGTCTCTAGGAAACCAGGCCACCTCCTAGAGTATTGAGGCCTTACCCCTGCATGCGGGGCTTTGCAGGGGCGGACTGAATACTTTCCTGGCTACTCGTGGGTCAAGTAGTACCGAGAATGGCTCTACGAGAGGAACAGGAAGGGGCTGAAAAGCTTACGGAAGGTGGAGGTGGCCCTAGAGAAGATGGATAGCTTCTCCAGGACCATGAAAAACAAGCATCTCCCTATTAGGGTAGGCATTCAAGAGGCGCTCAAGGAGCTGAAGGCGCTCCGCGACAATATGGAGGACACAGACTGCTACCTCGATTCCTTTGAATACCTGCTAAGACCCAAGTCAACCTTAGACATGCGCAAATGGCTGAGAGAGTCGATAGCGAGTCTGGAGGAGACCAAAACCAAGAAACCGGCGGAGAAGAGGCCAAAAGCCTCCAAAAAAGAAGAGGAGTGGGTGGAAGTCACTACCAGGAAGGACCTCCGGAAGAAGAAACAGTCTAAACCAGAGAATAGAAGAACAGAGCGACGAAAACGGACCCAACTAAGAGGCTATTCTAATTAAGCCTTTGAAGGCGATTAGCTACGTGGCGATTTGGAAAAATCTAAAGAGTCGCGTAAACCCTGAGGAGTTAGGAGTTATGATCGGGGGAATCCGGGATACCAGGAAAAAGGACCTCCTGGTCGAAGTAAAGTGTACCGCGAAGGACAGAGGAAGGTTGGACTCTGCCTTCCGCTGCGTAGTTAGGGAAACTTGATCCGTCCGCCACCTCGTTCCCACGGTCGAGGTGAAGATTCTAGGCATAGATCCCACCGTGGAGGTCAAGGAGGTAGCTGAAACAGTCCGGAGCAGCCTAAAAGAGGAGACGGCATCGGAGGTAAAGGTTTCCGTGACGAAGAAGCCCATCAGAGGCACCAGGAAAGCCATCGTCAGGTTGGAGGAGGCGCGGGCTCTGAAACTGCTAAAAATGACCCATATTAAGATCGGGTGGGTCTGCTGCAGGATCCGCAGGAAGGCGGAACGAAACCGTTGCTATTATTGCCTTGGCTTTGGGCACATGGCGGTGGACTGCCGGGGGCCAGACCGAAGCGGGAGCTGCTGATGGTGCGGCGTGGAGGGGCATGTTGCGAGTTCCTGCACTGGGAAGCCGCGGTGCTACGCCTGTGCCACAATAGAGGATAAGCCTCGGAGTGACCACATCCCGGGGACTATGCGTTGTGCGGCTTTTCGGGAGGCAGCCTCGAATAGGAAGGCTTAGAAAGGCCGCTATGGGAAGCAAAACTGGACGATCCAGGCCAGAAACAAAGAAGAAGAAGCAAGGAGGAGAGGCCGACACTGCCTCAAGATGGCCCCCATCCTGAAGTAATGCCCAACGGCGGTTCCGAGGTGGGCTCTCACGGCCTAGAGACAGGGAGGGAGTTTTAGTGGGTAGGGCTGCGAAAACAGCAGAGTCCCACAAACCAGAAGGACACGGAGTCCCCTTGACGGTGCATAAAGCATTTCTCCCTTCTTTAAAAAAAAAGAAAATCCATGAATACGGCAGACATAACCTAAAAAATCCTTGTGACAGTTATACATTTTTTTACTTTAAAGTAAATTTACATGAGGGTTCCATTAGTTACCTAATACTTAAACGAAATAGTTTTTTATTATGCTGTAAATTCTATTCAATTGTTTTTATGTCCTACGTTCACCAGCGGTTTGAAAAAAAACGAAAAAATTAAGATTTAACATCAAAAACCTTTTCAAATGCAATGAGCGTTATGACCGAGAGAAGAAGAAAGCAAATTGCCGCTTCTGTAATAGGTAAAAAATAACAAAAATTTAGCGTAGAACGCTTGATTTTATAATAGCAAAATGTAAAAATATTTGTTTATAACCTATTTTCATATCGATGGTAAAATTAATTCTTTATTTTTGCAGAGAGTTTGTCGAAGACTCATTCGGAAAATTTTATAACAGAGTTTTTAACTAATTGTGAAAATCACTGCGTAAATCCTTTACCTACGTTTTCGGTAAATGTTTTTTCTAATTTTTTATTACTAAATTATTTTTGCAAAAAGGGATACAAAACTTCAGATTTGAAATTTATTAATTTTAGTTTATTTATCTTTATTTAAAAATTTTAATGAATGCTTATTTCTAATTGCGAAAAATTATACTACATTACAAATTAGATTACTATTACGTCAAAAAGTTGACAAATTTTATAATTTTTTATTTTTTTAAGGTTGTTGATAACCTTTCCGAACTTCATTATCCAGTATCACATGTTCACCTTACATCAAAATCTGCAGGTGATCTTAGCGAAATATCAGATCGACCTTACTCGCAAATACGGTAATAAGTTACTCTGCGCCCAGAAAAAAGATTTGATAGAATCAAAGAAAATTATTGGTTTGAAAGGCATTTTTTGATATTGAAAAATGATTAATTTGAAATAAATAAAATTTATTTGGTTCAAACAAAGTATTTTTTAACTAAATGAAAATTTGTTTAAGTCAAATAGATTTCTGCCCTAAATCAATAAAATCAATTTTAATTAATTGGTTATTTTTTTCAAATTTATCAATAAGTTTATTAAATTAATTTTATTTAAAATAATATTATTTGAGGTTTTTTGTGATTTATATTAATTTTATTAAATTCATTTTTGAAATTTAATCACTTATTTTATTTTTATTGTATAAGGATTTTTTTTTAAATTAATTAATTGAGTTTGAAATTTTTGTCACTGCCTACATTTTCGGAGGATCATTAAATTCTTTAAATATTTTTTTTTATTGAAAATTAATTTAATATTTAATTTTAAACTTTTATCTTTTACTATAAACGAATACAATAATTTGTTTGTTTTGAAGAAAAATTTATTTGATTCTAACAAATACACGGAGAAAAATGGATGTTCAACTATGGGACAGCCATCTTATATGTTCAATTGTATTATCTAGGTGTTCAACAGTAATATCTAAGATATTAATCTCTGCATATTTTAACATCTTAGATATTACAGCTGAATATCTTGATATTACAACTAAATATATAAGATGGCTGTCCCATAGTTAAACATCTAGATGTTAATTCTAAACATCCACTTTTCTCTGTGTATTTATTTGTCCCAAAGATATTTTGTTCGAATTGAACAAATGTTATTTAATTCAAATAAATATTTTGTTTAAATCAAAAAAAGCTTTTCAAATAAATTATTTTCTTTCATGCAAATTGTTCAATGCAAATTGATTAAATATCAATCCGACTCAATCTGATTCATGCCAGTTCAATCCGGGACTTCAATCCGAATGAACCAGGTTTTCAATTCGAAATGATCCGATTAATCCGAGATCGGAATTATTCGCTTTCATTTGGATTGAAAAATCGGTTTAGATCAATTCA
Organism: Diplolepis rosae; assembly: GCA_030998225.1. NCBI lineage: Eukaryota > Metazoa > Arthropoda > Insecta > Hymenoptera > Diplolepididae > Diplolepis > Diplolepis rosae. The sequence goes on along the minus strand of JAPYXD010000723.1, from coordinate 17,682,161 downwards.
ATCCAAACTCAAATTCATTTGGTTTCAAATCTCGGATTGAAATTTTGTTTCGGATTAATTCGAATTGAACCGTAATGAATCAGATGGAGTCCGATTGATTTTTAACCAATATGCAAGAAACGAGATTCAAAACGTTTTTCGGATTAGTTCGGAAACAGATTTCGAAATGGCATAGAATAGCTCTGATTCGCTCAAATTGAATTCCGATTCGAAACTTTCGCCAAATTATACTTTCCTATATTTTTGGAAGCATTTTTTGAATTTCAGAGTCGATAAAAATATGGAAAGCCCCTTAATATTTATGACTTTTGAAAATCCTGTAAGTCTGGCGAATCCTAGAAAACTACATTGTAAAGGTATTATAAATTTTTATTAAATTATTGTATTGAAAATCTCTTTAAATGATTGATAATTGCAGGCTATGAAATTTCCATTTTTTGTTTGGATGCTTTGAATGCAACTTTACCATTTTACTGGACAATTACGGAACTAAAGTATATTATTAACCCAAATATTTTACTCATATTTCATAAGACATGGTCGCCATGGATTATTCGAACAACTTGACCATATTTATAGATAAATGTATTTCTGTAGAATGACTTTTTCTCTACACAAAATACTTTTCTGAAAATTTGGGAAATTTGTTAAAATATAATAAAAGAACCTAGCAAAAATTTCGGAACTGTTTCGAAATCTGTTTCCGAACCAATCCGAAAAACGTTTTCGATCTCGTTCGATGCAAATTGGTTAAAAATGAATTATTCCGCTTTAATATTAATCAATCCGAGCTCTGATTGTTCTAAATTAAATTATTAATCCGCATGAATCAGAAATAAGTTTTCAATACGAATCAATCCTAATTATTACGACCTCGAATTCATTCGGATTGATAATTTAATTTAGAACCATCCAAGCTCAGATTGATTAAGATTGAAACGGAATAAATTGGATTAGGTCGGATTTACTTTTAACTGATTTGCATCGAACGAGATCCAAAACGTTTTTCGGAATAGTTCCGAAATCTGTTTCCGAACCAATCCAAACAACATTTTGGATCTTGTTCGATGCAAATCGGTTAAAAATTAATACGACCTAATCCAATTAATTCCGCTTCAATCTTAATCAATCTGAGCTCGAATGGATCCAAATTAAATTATCAATCCCCATGAATCTGAAACAAGTTTTCAATACCAATCAATCCTAATTACTGCCACCTCAAATTCATTGAGGTGGTGAGGATTGATTAAGATTTAAGCGGAATAAATTGGATTGGATTTATTTTTTACCGACTTGAATCGAATGAGATCCAAAACCTTTTTCGGATTGGTTCAGAAACAGATTTCGGAACAGTTCCGAAAAACATTTTGGATCTCGTTCGATGCGAATCGGTTAAAAATAAATCCGACCTAATTCAATCATAATTAATCCGAGCTCGTATTGATCTAAATTAGATTATCAATCCGAATGAATTCGAGGTCGTAATAATTGGGATTGATTCATATTGAAAACATGTTTCGTATTCATGCGGATTGATGCCTCAGAATGAACCGGAATAATTTTTGATCAATTTGCATCGAACTTTGTTCAAATTCGCTCAGATGGAATTATTTTCCAAAACTTTCATCGGGGTATTCATGTGGTCCGATTGGTTTATTTCCTTTCTCCATATAATAGATAAAAACATTTTTCAGATTACAAAATTGTCAAATTAACGCCTATGGAATCGAATTAATAGCCGAAATGCTTAAGAAAATCAAATGTATTCGAGATCTTAATTTAGACATGAATCCCAACTTGAGACAGAATTATTATTTACTTTGTTCATCTGCAGGAAAGTATGTTGAATTGAAAATGATAAAAGTTTGATTTGGACTAGATTAATAATAAAATATTTTTTAAATTTTAGATTACAGTTCTTGTCCTTAAAACTATGTGAAATATCAGATGAATCTGTCAAAAGGATAAGCGAGGAATTAAAATTTCGGGATCCTCCTGATGATCCAAAACTTATTTGTCTTAACTTGACAAATAATCATATTACCGATCTTGGTGCACAATACATTTCTGCTATGCTACACACAAATAGGTTGTACACAATAAAATATTCAATTTTGACTTATCAACAAAACAGTTTCAAATTAATTAATTAATTCTTTCTGTTCTTGATAGATCCCTTCAAAGTTTGAATTTATCCAGTAACAGAATACAAGACATTGGCGCTATAAAAATAATCAATGAATTTTGCATGTAACTCGATAGATATTCTAATATCTAGTACTCTCTAAATCTGAATCAGTCAAATTTTTACTGATTGAATCAGTGATTTGCCTTTTTACTGATTCACCAGTTAAAAAATATATTTCACTGTTAAATCAGTTGATTATCACTAATTAAATCAGTGGAAAAAATATTTTCACTGAAGCAATCAGTAGAATTTGACTGATTTACAGTAACCTCTTTTTAGCTATTTGAATCAGTCAAATTTCACTGATAATCAGTAGATTTTGACTGATTCATATTTAGAGAGTAGAGAAAATAATAAATATAATTAACATTCACAATTAATTAATTTAGGATTAAATTGACTCATTCTGAAATTGTGGAACTCCGTCGACGAAATCTTGCTCGTTTAATAAACCATAAAGTATTTTAGAAACATTCTAATTTATTTTCACTTATATTCTTAACGCAAATTGACATTAATAATTTTCTGTGATATAATTAGGTATTGGTGGAAGACCGAGAGAAAGGTTTAAAAACTTCAAGAATTTCGGATACATTAGATGGAGTGAATTTAAACAAAATAAAAAGTCAAAAAACAAAACGTTCACAAATATCTCTTCAAATGAAAAAAGGTACCCAAAATATAGAATTTTTAATTGTTTTCTTTTTATATTTGTGAGTTATACACATAGGCAAATAAAATTGCTTGAAAATGTATCTTTCTATTATAATAATTTCTAATGAAATCCAATTTTTTTATAGGAAATCGTGAGAATTCCTTTCTAAAAATACAGGAATTATTTGGATCTGATTCCAAGGTAAACAGATATAATTTTTTCTTTTCTAAAAATCGGACTCCTAAACATTTTAATCAGAAAATTAATTAAAAATTTTTCTAGATGCCAACGATTACGTTGCCTGGTAATCAGGAATTGGACTGCCATCCATTTAAAAGAGAAAGTCGTCCAATTAATGGAGAACTTATATCAACTGGGAACTTGAACTTACAGCACTTAAACTTCAATTGTACTTCTTTCTTCGCCTATAAAAATTTTTTAATCTGTTTTTGATTAATTCTTAGACTTATGAATTATTAAGAAATTTAGTAGGATTATCTACTAAAGAATGAAAAACTGTAGCGAATTAAAGTACTTGAGTAATAATTATTAGTAATTATTAAAGTAAATATAAATTAATTTTATAAAATATACTTTCAGATAATTCTCTGACAAACGAGACTTTGGACAAGTTGATAGATTGCCTCTATTATCAAGACTACATGATTCTAGATGATTTATTCAGAGGACTTTTGTACATAAATCTGGAGGTATTAATATTAATGAACAAACCAACTATTATTCTCCAACAGTAGTTAATATATATATATTTTTAAGGGCACCAATATTCAGAAAGAGGACAATGAACTTTGGCTGGAATTCAGAGAATTGTTATCTCATCGTCGTCAAGAATCAAAAATGGAAAATGTGGATTATGACAGTAGGGTTTCTGTTGAAAGTAGTATTTTACGAAATGAAATTGTTAAGAGCATTAATATTTAAGAATTTTAGAAAACAACCTGTGTTAGAACGATTTGAAGTGTAAATTTGTATTATTGAAATGCGTTTAGCGTCAGGGATTTTTAATAAATTTGGTTTAAACACTAATGGTTCTTCCAGACAAATAATTAAAGAACGAGAAAAAATCTGTTACCGACAAGATTCGAATCAGGGTTCCCACTTTACATCAGTGGTAGGCTAAACCGATTAACCATTGATGTGAAGTGGGAATCCCGGTTCGAATCCAGACCGAGGCAGATTTGTTCTCGATTAATTATTTGTCTGAAAGAACCGTTAATGTCTAAAACCAATTTTTGAAGTGTAAATTAACATTTTTTAATTCTTTTCAAAACTTGTTACATACCCACATGAGTTCGATAATTAAAAAAAACTCTCCCCACATATTTTTCTTCAATATTTGGTGGGAAGTAATATTCGAAAATTACGTTTTTCCATAAACTTCTTTGGTTTGACGGAAAAATATACGTCATGGGGGAAAAGTCTTGAATAAAAAGTTGTTCCCCGTTAATTATGTAAAACCCTTAATTAAAAATTTATAATTTGTTATTGTTCGCATTGATAAAAATCTATGGGGAGGGATTCTCTTTTCCACTTCCTGAAATAAAGAATTTTTCGAAAAAATGTAACTGGTAAAAGTATGTTTTATTATATAAAAAGAAACTTATAGAAACTGAACAAAAAATTAATCAATTTTTTTAATTCGATAGTTTTAGAATTAAGTTCCTAGCAGGTTTCTAGTATAATTTCTTTTACATAATGAAGTGAAATTACATGTTAATGAAGTAAGAATATTTTGGAGTACTAATACTATAGTATTACTATACTAATATTTAATATTACAATCAGGAAGTATTTCAATAAAGTTTAACCTCAAAGTAAAAAAATTCCTCAATAAATAATGAATTCTATGAGTTTTATTCATTAAAAAAAAAAACATATTACTTTAGGTTAGTCCATTTCTTTGAACTTAGGTTAGGTTTTTACAGCTTTTATCAAGTTAAGTGACTGAACACTAAACCATCGACTTAATTCACTTTAGTACAGTTTGTGTTTAATTTAGAATCCAGATGGTGTTCATCTAAGTCCAGCTTCCACAGTGAAATGTCATCGGTGTGATAATTATTTATTTAAATAATAAATAATAAGCAATGAAGTCATGAATCAAGTGTTGCCACGTTACGTCGATAATTAAAATTACAGAATCTAAGGTTTGTTTAAAAAATGATAACTAGAATAGATTTTTTGCATCAGAGTAAAGTATACACAAAGAGCAAAGGTCTTTGTCCGGTATAGAACATCTATCTTAGCTATTAATTTTTGAATAATCTTATACACTAACTGCAGTTATTGCCTTCGCGTGACTCACTTGCTTGAATGCCCAACACATTCTAAATAAAAAAATGAATATACAATTTCAGAATACTGTGCACCGTGTTTTCGTGTATGGAACTTTAAAACGTGGTGAACCGAATCATTCGCTTATGGAAAATTCGTTAAATGGACAGGCAAAATTTTTAGGTCACGCTAAAACTGTCACGAAGTATCCATTAATTATTGCTACAAAATACAACATTCCATTTTTACTGAAAAAAGAAGGAGTTGGTCATGTAAGTTTGAGATCAAATAAATGAATTTATTTTTAGATAAATTGTAGGATGAATTTTTTAAATTAATCAGATTTGAATCCTGTATAACTGAAGAAATATAGTATAAATATCAATTTTTTTCCATTAATAGCAAATATTTGGAGAAGTTTATGATGTTGACTCGAAGATGCTGGAGAAGTTGGATGAACTAGAGGAGCATCCCAATTTTTATATTCGTATAGAAGATGACGTACTTTTAGCTCCAGAGCACAAAACCAAATCAGAAACAAATTTTGACGAAGTGATATCTTGTTTTACAAAGCTACTCAAAATATATTTACTCAGTTGATAAAATTTGATTTGATTAATTTTTCAGATTAGCAGTTTAACTAAGGCTTGGCTGTATTGTTTGCCAAAATTCAAACCTGAACTGCTGCAAAATGAAATGTTTTCGTCTTACAGTAATGAAGGAAGTCACGGCTTAAAATACAAAGAAAGGTATCTTCGCGATTCATCATTCAATCACCGTGACGAAGTTATATAAAATAAATAAATAAATGATTAACGAAATACGTGATACATGCCGATGTAAAGATTAGGAAATATTATGAATAATTTACATCGTAATTTACTAATCAATACAGAACTTATTGTCAGTTCCATTTTTAATTTTACAACAGTTACATTATTATTTCAGTAATGACAATTTCGCAAGACCTGAAGATGTGTGTTAAAATCAAGTTAGTGTCTCTCAGCTGAACATAGAATTGAGTAACATTGTAATTTTTGTATAGGAATAAAGAAAAGTGATATTTTTGTAAAAAACGATATTCTTAATTTGATTCTTTTTTATTAGTGTTTATAATCTTTCGCCACATATGCTTGCATCACATACTCTCGTTCGCTCTTTCTGTCATTCCGTCGCGTTCATTCGACAGGAGCGATAAGATTATTTAATTTAACTACTCTGTAACAAACGCACCAGTCTTGAGCTGTTGACGAACCAGAAGTTGTCTTCAAGAACGATCGTCGTTTTAAAAACCATCGCGTCAACCTGGTGATCGCGAGAGTATTGGATTTTCATAAGACTATTACAATATTCAAGAATCACAACGAATTCTTAAAACGAGATACTCCGGGGCACTAATGCACTTTGCCGTAGGCAGTGCAGAACAATAAATTATTGAAAATTTCAAAAACATAATTATTTATAGGAAGAGCCTTTCGATTCTCGATTTGAAGCATCGTGACGATTTCAACGTCTGAGTACATCTGCTAATATAAATAAGCGCTCTATTTGATTTATTATAAATAATTACAAATTTATCCTCTAAACAAGGAGTCTCACTTCGGTATGGCTTCGTATCTCTCAATATCGTAGCGATAGCACCCCGAGAATTTCCCTAAAACTCGTCCTCTGACCTCTCCCACACTGTACTTTTAAAAAAACCCTAACCTAACAAAAAAAAATTATTTAAACAAGCATCAACAAAATTTTACCTGCATTCTTCCTTCATTCCACCGATTTTCCTATTTACGTTTTTAATCGAGTAACGCTCCTCTTCAGCCTTGCACTGATTTTGCTGCACCGTTTCGAAGCCCAGCCTCGAAATTTCTCTTTCTATACGATTAATTTTTCTTTTTTTATTTAACTAACATAATCTTCAACTTAACCACATAGCTCAATTTGCATCAACCAAAAAACTTTGATAATATTAAGCATTCTATCTCTTGAGTTTAAAAAAATTCTGTTTCTAAATACCCTCTTTCTTCCCCATGAACATCATTCGCACTTTTAACAACATTTCTCTAGATTAAAGATCCATGCTTTTTTGCAACAACAGATTCAAAAATTTTCGGGCGCACATAAAAATTTCACTTTTTCATAAAAATAGGATGTATGAAGTCATGAACCACGAAAATCTGGAATAATAAATGCAAATAATGGTCAACAAAGTAAAAAAAATTCTGATGACTTTCTTGCAACCTTGTCTTGCCGTAATTTCAATTGCATTCGGTTCTAGCTGCCTCGGGCAGCAATGCAAAAAGAGTACAATATATCTGGCTAACTTTGGTTGGACGAAGAAATAAAATATTTCGTTTCGATTCTAAGTTAGTAATCGCAAGCGCTGTACTTATAATAATCTCGTGAAAAATATCAAAAACGGGCGCCAATTGTTGACGAAAGTTAATATCGATCTGGGATGTAAAACAAATACACGTACGTATGTACAAGTAGTATGATTGTGTGTAATAGTATTACACATGAAAGCTTAGTCTATCTTGTGTGTTTTTGTAATATGACTGGGCCGGAAAACGGAGCGAGGCGATGACGAATTGATTGGTTATCGTGAGATCATAAAGATATTGTCATTTTCAGCTCTGATCTTGTGATAATGCACCGTACTTGTTGCCTAGTGAAAGCTTTGGAGCCTGAGATTGCGATTCTTGTACACTTAACTGTCTACTTCCGCCTTTATTACGAACTTCCTCAAATGTATTGTCTTCTCGTTTCCTAAATACAGAAAAATAAAAATTAACTAAACAATGATTGTGAATCTTTAAGTCAGAACAAATCTAATTCTCCTCTTGTCGATTAAAAACCTATATTTTCAGGCGTTACTATTTAAAGAATTAAAATAAAAAAAATAAATAAACAGAACTTACCGCCTGCCCCATGGACCAGTTGGCTCGTTACTCTGTTGTTGTTGTTGTTTCGAGCTTAACGTTGGGAAGTATTCTTCGCTGTTAATATCTGGTGCAATGTTTTTCGCTCGCTGTCGTGGAGTAGCTGAAACATTTGATTGATTTCGCATTGCTGGAGGTTTGTAATTGCTGGCAGTGGTTTGTTGAGGTTTTTGATCTTCTTTTTGAGCTGGCTCTGCTTCAGGCTTCTTCCAAGGACCACTATGTTTAGTACCAGGTTCTCCTAATTCTCCATCGGAACTGTTTTCTCCTGTTCCCCGGCCATCATCGGACTCTGCATCTGTCGACTCGTTCACTTGTAAGTTTCCGATTTTTAATCCCGAATAATCCTTTTTTTCTTCTTCGAAGTCTTTCCATTCATCCTCTTCCTGTAATAATAATATAAATATATAATTGAAGCTACCTAAAGAACGTTTTATTTTTATGGAAATATAAAAAGTGAAGAATACTTTAATTATTATCCATAAAGTTTAATCTTTTTCTGATCTTACACATTTTAATGAATTAATGATGAAACGAAACTTAAACCTATTTGGTCAAAATTTAAGAGTAACATTTTATTAAATATTGTTTATCTCATATCTATCTAAATCTAATACTTATAATGCAAAAATTAAGCAACATAATAAAGTATTTGAAGAATGATAAAGCATAATAAAGTATTTCATAATAAAAATATATACACTCTCTCACAATTTCGAATACTAATTAAAAATTTTCAATTATAACTTAGCAATAGTTTCTCAGTGGTTTTATTCTAAAATGCAGATCTACAATTTAGGGATGGGCTATTCAAGAGTTCATTCCTAAAACGATGCAAAAGAAATTTACATTACATACCTATTGTACAAAAAGTCGATACTACCTTCAAATCATGAGGGCACAGTTTCATTATATCCAAAAACAGCTTAAGATTTAGAAAATGAATTTAAGTAGCAGCTGCTGTATTGGAAAATTCGTACACGAATTATTGAAGAGGAATTTTATTATAAGACAATCGCATACCCGGTCAACTTTGCAACTTATAACTTATATAACAACCGGCTTTCTCAAATGAGAATGAATAGAATAAGGTTCCATAAAGAACCGGGTCCCTGAATTGTCGTCGAATCGACACTCCGAAGTGACGTTTACGAGATCAAACATGGCAATGGCCGAACTCCATATTCTGGACCCCTATCTTAAGAAAGGTTACAAACGTATGTAATCATCGGTTCTTATCTAAAGAGTTGTGATTGCATTACCTCAGGCTGCTGAACTTCCTCGCCTTCAGGATTCGTCGGCTTTTCTTTTAATTTTGGTTTTTCTACTCGTTTTCCCGTTTCTTCTAGTTTCTTTGCAATCTCTTCAGTGGTCGTAAACTTTTTTCCCTTCGCCTTTTTGCGATCCTTTTTCGCAAAAAAATCGTCCAAATCTGCCATGGTGAGTTCTTGTCAAAATATATGAGATCTGGTCAAATAATATGAAATTTGCTCTGAAATTATTTCAAAGCTAAAACACCACTGCACTAGAACTTAAGCACGTCCTCAATATTCACCACATGGGACATGGAGCTTGCCTTGACCGGAAGTCATTCGCTCACTACGTGAGTCGCATTTGTATCTTAACCTAACATTTACTGACTCAAGGTGTGTTTTTAAATTTGTTTAAATGTTATTTGAAATTAGAAAGAATTTTGGTGATCATGTATAAAATAACATCTTAATTGAAATTTGCTATTACTATCCTTTAAATTTATTTAGAATTATTCGTAATGAGTTTAGATATACATTCTGATTTTATAAATTTCAAAAATAATTTAAGAAACTCTCCGGATATTGAAGAATCTTTGCAAGTAGTAGCTTTATAAATAAATTCAAACAATAAATTATTGTTCATCTTTTAATTTTTGTTCTGTTGATTAAAGAATTTGATTTCCTTTTTGAAATTTTCTATTAATTCTCTATACATGCAAGCAATATATCGAATCTATGAAGAATCTGATTGGTTGATTCCAATAGTATTATTCAATTCTTTATGGGAAAAACCAATCAGATTCTGTTTTGGCTAGAGATGGGGAGATGGGTAGAGACCGTAGTGATATCAATATGAACGTCAGTTACCGTATTTTGTGGTAATTTTCGAAAATATTGGTCATATTCATATTTCGAAAAACACGTGAAAGGAATATGTTAAAACAATATTTTGTATTATTTTATATAGAACAAAATGAATATAATAACAATTTAGGTTCAAGCTTGGAAGGCTTCCAAAACATAATATTTTTATTTATTTATTTGGATATGCAATCTATAACCCCCAAATATTGATTGACGTTTGGCGGCACTTTCAAAAAACAAAGTTATGAAACATGATCTAAAATAAAAATGTGTTAGTAAGTGTTTTTACTTTCTAACATAATTAATTCTTTGTTTCAATCCAGATGATACTTTTTTGATGCATTACAAAATTGATTTATATTATTAACTTAGAAGATTTTAAATTATTTACAATCAGAATGCTCTTTCTTTTTTCTACATCAACCACTTTACTTATGCATTTTCGATTTTGTATCAATGTTTCATAACTTCGTTTTTTTTTGTGAGTGCCACCGAAAGTCAATTCCAATAATGGTTAATATAATTTCTAATCATTCAACATTTATTACGATTTATTTATTAATTTATTTTTCTAATAATTCAATTTTCATGCAGTTTTTTGCATTTTTTAATGCAGTTTTCTCCCACTTTACTCTTTGAAAATGATCCGATTTTAAGGAATGGCTCATTTTCTTCTGTAAACATTTTTAGAAAACACTACCATTTAGGTTTTTTAAATTAATCACTCATTTTCTAACTGCTAGTCAGAAATATTGAAAAATAAAATAAGTTTTATGAACAAATAGCTGTAGTTTGATTATGAGAGAGTAATTAAAAAATATAAGATAGTGGAGTTTTCTGAAAATGTTTGAAAAAGAGCAGTAAACTTTGACCAACAGTAATTGTTACTAAAAAATATTTTTTTCATTTTTTAAATGTTTTCCCGGTAAAGCAAACATTTTCCTCTACTAATATATATTGAATAACAGAATTAACATTTTCTAAAGTAGTAATTAATTAAGTTTTTCAAGACCCTTTTAGAAGAAAATAATTGGATCCGATTGGGACCGATTGATCCACTTGACCTCATTTCAAAAACATCATTGAAACAGATTTATTAATTGGGTTTAAAATGGTCTCGCCTCATTGAATTCGATTAATAAATCGGTTCCAATGATGTTTTTGAAATGGGGTCAATCGGATCAATCGGTCCCAATCGGATCCAATTATTTTTTTCTACAAGGAGAGTTGCTAGCCACGGTCGAACCTCCTTAAGCAAACTCAATAAAACTTAAAAATACATTTTATCAAAAAACGCAATAAAATTTGTTGTCATCTGTTTATATTCTGAAAGAGGATTTTATACGAATTGAAGGTTTTTGATATTCTAGGGTGAAGAAGGTGCTCTAGTAACTTTATCTGTTAATGACTTGCTGCTTTTAGCAATTTCTAATTCTTTTGACAAAAATGTTTTTGTACCCTTCTCGCATAGTATAAACTTCCTTAGATCAACTGGTATCACGCTACTTCGAAAGAAAGAGAAATTTATCAACTATACAGCTATCTGAAATTCATTTCGAAAAAATCAAAACGCAACACATAAATTTTCTATTATTTTTAATTATTTTTCTAATTAAGTCCATGGATCAATCGGACCACATGACTAAATTATACATTTATTGTAATTTGTGACTTACCAAATCTTAAAGAATCTTTCAGGCAAATCATGTATACCATTCCAAAAAAACTTTTTTTCTTTCAAGGCAAACCATTCGACGAGCCATTTTTCGACTTCTTCAAAATTGGCGAAGCGCTGCTCTGCGAGTGAGTGTCCCATCGATGCGAAAAGGTGATAGTCGGACGGGGCGAGGTCTGGAGAGTACGGCGGGTGCGATAATATTTCCCAATTCAATGCTTTTAATGTGTTCTTCACCACTTTAGCGGTATGAGACGGTGCGTTCTCATGTTGTAGGATAACTTTGCCATGTCTTCGGGCCCATTCCGGCCGTTTTTCGATCAACACATGATTCAAATTGATAATTTGTTGTCGGTAGCGATCCGTATTCACCGTCTCACCAGGTTTTAATAACTCGAAGTACACCACACCACACCACACTGGTCCCACCAAACACAGAGCATTGTCTTACAGCCAAAGCGATTTGGCCTTGGAGTCGATGGGCCGACCTCACCAGGTGAAAGCCATGATTTTTTCCGCTTCGGGTTCTCGAAATAAATCCATTTTTCGTCCCCCGTGACAATTCGATGCAGAAAAGATTTCCTTTCGAACCGTTGAAGCAGCATTTCACAAATGGTTTTTCGATTTTCCATTTGTCCATCGTTCAGTTGGTATGGTACCCATTTTCCATACTTTTGGATTTTTCCCATGGCTTTTAAACGTTGGCAAATTGCTCCTCGGGTCACATTCTGTGTTTGTGCCAATTGTTGTTGCGATTGGGTTGGGTCTTCATCCAATAACGCCTGCAATTCCTCGTCTTCGAACTTTTTCGCTGCACCAGGATGTTCATTGTCTGTTAAATCGAAATTTCCACTTTTAAATTGACGAAACCATGTCTCACATGTTCTAATCACTGGAGCATGTTCACCATAAGTTTCTACCAGCAATCGATGATCTTCAACTGCTTTTTTCTTTTGATGAAATAAGAAAAGCAACGAATGCCGCAAATGCGATTTACTTGGAACGAAACTCGACATATTCACTGAGGTAAAAAACTATGATGCTATTATTTTGGCAGAATGTAATTGTGTATTTTTGAAGGTTATTGTCCATAGATATTGTCCAAATCATAAAAATGTATACATATCTCTAGCCATATCTATGAGTAAAACCGGAAAATTTCAACTAACACCCCTAATAAAAATGTAGAGTAATGTTTCAAAATGTAGGTCAAATTAATACAATAACATTAATCTCCAACGTGTCCATCATTTGTCCCAACTTTGATTAAAAATTGAGTAACTCAACAAGAATGAAAATTCTACTTATTATTGCTGTGCTCCGTACGATTCTAGCTACTAATTATACTGCATGTAAGTTTTATTATTTTAATTCAAATTTAACATATTTTTGTATTTTAATTTCTGGTTCCATATGCCAGATAGGAACCGGGTATAGAGTCGGGCAGCAGGTGCACTTTCACCTTAACAATTTGCAAGTCGACAACTGCCTTATAGAAACCGGATAGGATCCGGGTATAAACATATTTTTGTATTTTAATTTCTGGTTCCATATGCCAGATAGGAACCGGGTAGGGTCGGGTAGCAGGTGCACTTTCACCTTAACAATTTGCAAGTCGACAACTGCCTTATAAAAACCAGATAGGATCCGGTTAGAAATCTAACTTTTTATGATAATATTTAGTTTCTGGCTCCACTTGCCGGATAGGAACCGGGTAAGACCGTGTAGAATATTTTTACATCTTATTTTATGTTACCACTTCCCGGATAACGACCGGATAAACCCAGATAGATCCCGCAAAATGAATTTAGATACCAGATAAAAACCGTATAGAACTGGGTAAACCCGGAATGGGTTTGCATCCGGTTTCTACTCGATTTCTACCTGGAATTTTAAGCAGAGCTGATTTATGTCGATATGTCAAAGCAATTGTGAGCAGAGTAATGGCGGGAAAAAAATTCAAATTATTTGCTTGTATAAGTTTGTTCCAACATTGCAATTGTATTTAATTAATAATCTACAAGAAGGATGGATTTTTATCCTTGATTGTTGACAACTTTTCGAGTATAATACGCGATAGGCCACAATGGGCATACAGTATAAACAGCTCAAAACTGTCTGCTATGTGTGCCGACTATGCGCGACGTTGCCAGATCTAAATACAAGTATATCACTATAAACGCTATTGAGATAACCAAGTTGACGTCACAGGCCATGTGGTAGGGATAGACTGTAAGTTAGGTTGGTCTTGGACGAAAGAAATATATGGGAATCATTGGGAAATTGATGAAACAAAATTTTCTAGCGTAAAAGTAAGTCATAAATTTATTAATAATTATATTTTTCAAGTGCAAAATTCATTTCCGCTTATTTTGAGTACCTACTTATCGCTTGTCATTCTTTTAATTTTTTAATATAAAATAAAATGTCATAAATTTGTAGCTTATAATGACCGTTTGTTTTAAAGGATTTGAAGAATGTGTTGAAAACGAGGACATGCTTGTCGATACATTCTTCAAATCTTTCAAAACAAACGGTCATCATAACCTACAAATTTATGACATTTTATTTTATATTAAAAAATTAAAAGAATGACAAGTGACAAGTAGGTACTCAAAATAAGCGGAAATGAATTTTGCACTTGAAAAATATAATTATTAATAAATTTATGACTTACTTTTACGCTAGAAAATTTTGTTTCATCAATTTCCCAATGATTCCCATATATTTCTTTCGTCCAAGACCAATCTAACTTACAGTCTATCCCTACCACATGGCCTGTGACGTCAACTTGGTTATCTCAATAAACATTATCTGAGCGCTGTGACATGGCTGTGACATTAGTTGCGCAAAGAACAGACCTGCAGTTAACTTCAATTACTTTATAGAAAATTTGAATAAATAAATAATTTTAACCAATTAGAGATTAAATCACGTGAGTCAAATGTAAATTATATTTAGTATTTTCAAATTAATTAGTTGAGTTTGAAATTTTTGTCACTGCTTACATTATCGGAGGATCACTAGCGTCGTATCAGATAGGATACGTTGTTAAATATTTAGTATTATATTTTTTTAAATTTATTGTCTTAGAAATAATTTGTGCTTCTGGCGACCCATTTTCCAAGAACTTTTTATTATACATTAAACGCAAAATATTAAGTCGGCAAGTAACGGTAAACCATCTTGCATCACATCAAAAAACATCAAAGCAAATGAAAACGATTCAAATTAGTGATGGGAAAAGTATCGATAAATATCGATACATATCGATTATCTATCGTATCAACGATAATTGATATATTTTTCTCTTAACGATATATATCGATATTTTGTTGCATTTGGTGGTAGGGTGTACTTTGGACCGTATATCGATTCTCCAAAGCATTAATTCTCCCAGGCGCAGTGAACTTCACGTTGGAAATCCTAAGAATTTTTAGGCGCGCATTATAATTCACAAGAATGGCGCCTAAAAATTCTTAGGATTTCAACGGCAGGAAATACTATCACCGATAAAAGGTCGCGTTTGTCGCCAAACCTAGCCGAACAACTGGTTTTCCTGAGGCAAAATTTTGAATTTCTCAAAATGCAAATCCCTGGTCAACACAGTTGAGTAAAAGGGGCACGAATTAGGAGCACTGGGTCAGGTTAGGATGGCCTGGGGAGGGGGAATTTATCGATAAATATCGATATTATTGATACTTTTACCAAAAACATCGATATTAATCAATACGCGATTTGGTCCATATTTCCCATCACTAATTCAAATAATATAACCTTAACCTGGCATGAGTGCGCATGCGCATTCATGTTTGTGAAACTTTGGTCCATGAAACGTTTTACAAAACTTTCAATATTTCAAGGAAACGTTTCATGGACTTACATCCCTAAATGTATAAGTATGTACTACGTGCAGCCCCCGGAATCTCTGGAGTTGAAAATGTCACAGATGTTGACCGTTGGCCACCGTGGCGCTGGCTGTTCATGAGGCCGACCTTATACAGATTAGCATTATAGAACATTGAAATTTAACGTTTTTTGTGAAAAATTGGTGTCTGAAGTGCTTTTGTGTGCTTTTTAGGTAAATTGGAATGGTTTTAACAGTCGGTGATATAAAAATTTAAGTGAAAATGCGGAAATTTGTTGCTGTAGGTTGCAAAACAGGCTACACGTAATGCTCTGAAAAAGTGCATTGTTTTGTGGTTTATTTATCATGAGCGCCTTTAACTTATTAAAATTTAATCTATACTAAATTTAAAACGCTTTGAATAAAAAAATCAACAAAGCTGACTGACTGAACTTAAGGTATTATAGATAGGGATGGGCGATATTCAAAAAAAAGAATTGATTTTGAAATTATTGATTCAATTTGATCGACTAATCGGTTAAAAAGATCGATTTTTGAATCGATCTTCAATAATCGATACCTTTTTCTGAAAATGATAAATTTCTGTAAAATAACCTTTTTTTAAAATGTTTTATAACAATTGGAAATATAATTGTTACTTGCATATTTTGTGAATTTAAATTATCAAAATAAAAAGTGTTTATATCAATAAAAAAGGAAATTAGGCTTAAAAAACACACCATATTTGTGAATCAGGAACGTTTTTAATTTTTTTAAATTGCACAATTTCTAAAGCAATGCGTATTATTAGTGATAAAGTTTCTGACATAAATATGAAGTATTACTATAAAGTTTATAATATTAATATACTTTGAACTTTCCATATCACTTAAAGTATTATTTATGATAAAATTTCTGGCATAAATATGAAGTATTATTATAAAGTTTATAATATTAATATACTTTTTCTACTAGCGGGCCATAAAGTGGGCTTTATTGCCCCGTGCGGGGCAAACATGTCCACATTCTGACCCGCTAGTAGAAAAAAAATCGTGTGCAACACGGGAAAAACATTTATTTTACTCGTGTGGTTGTTACCCTCGCTTTGCTCGGGCATCAAACTTCACGCTCGCAAAATAAATTTTTTTTTCCCTAGTTGCACAATGTACTATTGTATATCACATTAAGGATATTCTCGTGGTCGACCCCTTGATCTCACTTTTAAACTAAAAACAGTTCATAGGAACAGTTCATAGAAATAGGAAACAGGAAAAAAATAAAGGAGAATCGTTCGTAAAGATCGAAAAAAATTATCAATCCAACAACCGATTAATCGAGTAAAAAAGATCGATCTCCGTAGAATCGAATCGAGATCGCCCATCCCTAATTATAGATAAAATACACATAATAAATTATGTGCATATGAGATCTAAATATCCATTATATTATTATGAAATATAGTATAGTATGTTGATTATTATTTATTACAAACATCTTTGTTCTTAGTGTTTTCAAATACTTATAAAGGAATTTTATAAATTCTTTATATTTGTTACTTTTTCAAATGTACGTTCATTCCTTATGTGAAAGTTTTGTTCATAAAAATGTAATTTTTTCAATTACTGAGAAGTTTTAAAATATAAAATACAAAATGTCCTATAATAAAATCTAATTTTTCTAACAAAATCAAGATGATATAATTAATACCCGTATTATAATTCAATTTGATGGAATTTCAATAGCCAATTTTTCTATTATAATATGTAAGACTGATATAATATCAGTAATATTGATAATATAAATAAATATTGTATTTTTATTTAATAATCACAATGTAAATATTAATGTTAAAACGAAGATAACAGAACTTTGATTTCAATTTCCAGCCAGAATTACAAAGACAATTTTTGTCCAAATTTCAAGCATATTACCCTTTATATCAGTAAAAATTGCTTTAAATAATATTTAAAACTTTCTAGTTTAATGTGTTGTAAACAAAAATATGATCAAGTAGTTTTTATCCCCAAAAATTTAATTTTTATGCATTTTTCCCATGCATTAAAATGAATTCAGGCCTCATGAACAATCAGCGCCCCTAGCGGCCACGGTCAATTCTTGTGAAATTTTCGTTTCGCGGATTACGTGCATTCTGGCTAAGATGCAGGGGGCTGACTACGTGTCTGCTACGTGTCAGGTTCATGCAGCATTGGAATTATTTATTTAATTTTTTAATAAAATATATTTTTGTAGTACGCCCTTTGACAAGCTCAGAACTGACAACTGGGAATGAGGCAACTTCCTTGCAAAACAAAAAAAAAGGATCATGCTTAGTGTATTTCGTGGACAGAAACAAATTTAATGATGTTTACATTGCTAACGGGGCCTTAGTAGATAGTGATAAGGTTTTAACAACTCATAATTTTCTTATAAATTATCAGAATGGTGTAGAAAACAAAGACCTCTACGTTTATTCGCCAAGATGGAAAACTGTTGAAAATCAAATGAAAAAAGTCATTAAAGTATATATCGAAAAAGCGGGAGGTTATGGACAGAGAGGCGATCTTGCAGTCGCTATAGTGAGTATTTTTACCCGAAGTTATTAAAAAATCTACAGCTGAATTACCATAACCCTCTGCCGGTCATAATGACCGTTATCGTCAAATATCGTCAAATGGGGTCTACGGAGAGGGAATAACCAATCGCTCAGCTCACGTACACAAACTCTTCTGTATCAGTGTAATTCAAACGCGTTCGTGACTATCAGTAGTGTATCCAATTTAACCTAAAAGGTGACGTTTAGAGAATCGAAAATGAAGAAAAATATTCTTTAGAAAAAAAATTGACAAAAATCTACTTGCGGCGCGCTCTAGAGAAGACTAGTTTACATTGTCAAGAAATTTTTGAAAAATCAAAATCAATTATTATCGATTCTGAAGTTTTATGGTTGTTAAGTTTTCGTAAGTGATAGATACCCTATTGAAAAAATCCTCATTCAGTTAGAAATAATTACCATCCTAAATCACTCGTACTAATGTCTGGCTGGGCATTTCATATCGGTGAGATGACCACGTGTGTTACTGGTTTCAGAGTGGGGGTTTCGTATGACCGGCAGCATCGTTGCCAGACCATACCATAATTATGATAATTATGTAATCGTACCATAATTTTGACTCTTGTACCATACCTCTTAAATGTATCATAATTTAAAAATATTTCCATTTTTTATTTTTTATTTAACCGAAATGTAATGAAGACAAAAGCAGAATAGGCATTAACCAATGAGAATTTTTTTCTGCCCTATATGAAACATCAATCAATCATTTTTTTAAATGAAGGCTGAGTAGAGTTAATTTTTATGTGATTTACGTAAAGACATTCCAAAGACAATTAGATATTACACTTGCGTTTTATAGATTATGAGCTGTTTTATAAAAAAAAAAATGTTTCAAAATACAAAAATTTGAAAAAGTAGAAACTGTGTTATAATTGTTATTAAAATCGTTCTATTAAAACATTATATTATAATATCTAACATCAAAATGTTATCAACATATTATTTATGAAAAATAATAAACTTTAAAGTATTTGAAAATACATAAATTTGAATTTCGCGCCACGCATGCGTCTTGTAAACATATACCATCCTAAGTGTACCATAATTGAACATAATTGACCATAATTTTAACATGCCGATTCCATAATTTCGCTCCGTGTGTCTACGCTGACCTGCAGAGGGTGAAACTTATTGATGCTTTCGTAATCCGTTTAATAGTTTTTATTTTAAAATTTAATTTTGTTTCAGCTGGAAGGTCCAATTGAGAATGATCATGTCGGTATATCAGTATGTAGAATAGCATCACTTATGGAGAGCAATAATCTGTTTCGGAAAGGACTTAAGATATCAGGGTGGAAAATTGCAGGCCCTACTAAAACTACTAAAATATCAAAAATAAAAGTTTTAATTGATATGATGTGTACTATTAAAAACCTACAACAGGAAAGTAATTATCGTTTGACTGATGCTTTTGCAAACCCAAACTTTTCATATAGAGATCATCCAAAATTTATCTTGGAATCTAAAATAAGAATTGTGAGTATCGATTATTATCTTGCATTAACACTAGTTTTACGGACTGAGCCAATTTGACTCATTTAAAATTCTATTGCTATATATATAACTGAAAAATGTTTTCCATGAAGTGTTTTTAATAATAAATCTTTTATTTCAATTTAGTTGGAACTGTTTTTTTGCAAAAAGCTTCAATTTTGTTGTATGAGTCAAATTGGATCACTTCAGTAAAAATAGGTATATAATCAACACTAGTAAATGTAGTGTTAAATTGCAGTTAAGCAAATTAAGAACACCTAAGAATATAATTGATCAAAATCGTAATAAAGCTTTATTTTTACATGCCTATATTCTGAAATATGATTTCACACGAATTTAAGCGTTTTGAGTTTCTAGGGTGAAGAAGGTGCTCCAGCAACTTCCACTGATGATGACTTACTGCTTTTAGCAATTACTTCTTTTGACAAAAAAGTGTTCGTCCCCTTCTCTCATAGTATAAAATTCCTCAGATCAACTGGTATCACGCAGCTTCAAAAGAGAGACGTTTAACGATTACAGCTATACAGAAATTATTTTGAAAAGTTTAAAATTATAACATAAAATAGGACTTGTATCGACCCTCAAATAATAATTTCATACGATGTTGTTGTTAATAATTGGCTTTAGGGTCCAGAAATGATAACTCAGGAAGTTACATACTTTCAAACTTTCGACTCTGATCGGAGTCCTCATCAGTGATATTTATTTCTAAAGTATCAAAACATTTGATAAATATTGCACATATCAGCCCTATTTTGGAATAAACTTTGGTAATATGAAAAATGTAAATAAATGTAAAAATCTAAAATGTCGTGAGAAAATTTACATAAAATTTTACAAAAAATATCGATAAATTACCTGAAAACTTCCTTAGGAATAACAATAATATTCTAGCACATAAATCTAAGATACATCCACTAAACAACTAGTATATATTTGTGCCTAAATGTCACTGAGGATATAGATGCAAGTACTTATATAGTATAAAATTACAAAAGATTACCCAGGAAACAGAAAACCATTCACTTGCGTTAAATTTGAATGGGCTTTGAGGTGTTCTGAATTGCGTATCTGTCACTGGAATTTCAGCATTAACAGATTGAAAACCAATATTTCCAATAGAAAATAATGTATTTAAAGTGAACAATCGTTTACAATACAATTCGTATCAGTCTTATTCAACCCTATTCACTTAACGATTTAACCAATGTCGAATGGCAGATTTAAAACATTGCGCACAAATGGCAGATTCCAAGTGTCACCATCCGATTGAATTTTTATTTCCTGAATATGCAAATGACAGATACACAATTCAAAGAGACGCGCGTTCTATCGGTTTTTTTTCCTGGGTATTTATGAGAATTATCTTAGAATTGCTAATATGAATTCTACACTGTTAGAAATTTCTACTGCTATTTCCCAGAACATATTTATATAAAAAATTGGCTATTTCAACCCACTATCTTAGTAAAACTACTCAAAGTTTAAGAAGCTGTTGCTAAAAGCAATTAGTTGGGATGCATTAGTTACAATTACCATGTAAATTTTTCTCAATGTGTAATAAATAAAATAAACTAGGTCTGTAGGTTTTTGAGAAATTACGGCTAACGTTTAAAAATTTAATCAGATTTTAGGGATGAGATGAAAATAATGCTATGATTAGTGAAGTCTTATTTACGAATTGATAATGTAAAATAGCTTTCACAATAGTTTCTGTTTGCGAATTTAAGTTTATGTGCAACCGTTGTATAATTTTATTATACATAGATATATTCTAGAAATCTAACTAACATTTAATTTTTAGATATTTTTATTTATATACGTTATATCATGGGTGGTTTATACATGTTCTTATAGATTTTTTTGTATGTATCTATTATGTTTACTATAGTACTGTGTATCTTCATTTTGTACACACAGTGTATTTATTTGCAACTCTTTCGTCGTGGCCACTAGATAATTTTTTATACGCGTTGAATATAAATTTTTTTAAATTATGTGACTAAGTTTGTACTATCGGAACAATTTTCTATGCGGAAGAACAATGTTCATGATACAATCACAATTAAAATTTATCTTAAAATATGCGCATCCAATCTTCTTTGTGGCGCTTTTATCTGTGTAATATGACGCAGATATATATGAATATTAAAATTTTGCATGCATTTCAAACCCAGTAATTATTATTTCATTATTTCATTTGTCTAATTTATTTAAATGGATACATTTTTTAAAGTGTGCCATAAAAATGTATCCATTTAAATAAATTAGTGTATAGTGTACCATAAAAAATGTATCCATTTTAAAAACTTCTTTTCCCAAAAGTAATGAAATTTTTTTCAACAAAAATTACTCCCGTTTTCAAAAAATATCCAAACTACTTGTATTCTTTACTGCGCCACTTCGTATAAATAAACTCTACATACATTAGGAACCAAAATGGCGGATGCCCACCCCTGGTTAATATAGTACGTTATGATGACGCAAAGCCAAACGCATTCATAGGACGGCACCCTAATGGTGCTTTTATACCTCTCCGGCTGCGAGCCGAGAAATGTATTAATTTGCAGTACTTTATTATTCCATTCCGACCTGATTTAAAAGAATGGACCAATCAATTTCTGTAAATGAATTTACCAGCCCGTAGCCGGGAGATATTATAAACCTAGATGCGGCAAACTAATGTTGTAAATTTACCGGTGTGTCTTCCTTTAACCTATAGTGACGTCTTTTACTAATAAAAGACGTCGCTACAGATTAAAGGAGGACACACTGATAAATTTACAACACTACTGCAAACTATTGATGCTCGACTGTCGAGTTTCAACACTTTTTTTTCTTAATTTCAAGTGGATAAAGTAATTTTATGCATGAAAGAAAACTGAGGTTAAATTTGTTTCATACTACTGTCGGCAAAAACTGAGGTGAATTTTGCTATAAAATGAAAAATCTTTATTTATTTATTCAAATCAATTTCATCCCCTTCAAAGTAATCCTCTCTCGATATAATGCACTTATGCCAACGTTTTTTCCAATCGTCGAAACACTTGTTAAATTCGGTTTCCGGAATTGCCTTCAAAGCCTTCTCCGATTCGGCTTGTATCTCTTCAATCGTGTCAAAACGGTATCCTCGGAGTGGTCATTTGAGTTTGGGGAATAGCCAAAAATCACACGGAGCCAAATCAGGCGAATATGGTGGTTGTGAAACGATATGCGTTGAGACTTTGGCGAAATGGTCACGAAGAACAAGTGCAGTGTGAGACGGCGCATTATCATGATGTAAAAAACCACAAGTTGTCCCCTATTGAAAAACTTGACGTAAAAAACGACGTAAAAAATGACGTAAAAAACGACGTAAAAAATGACGCAAAAAAAGACGTCAAAAATGGCGTAAAAAACAAGGTCAAAAATTGGGATAGTTTTTTACGTCATTTTTTTCTTTAAGAAGCCTTACATTTCCTGTTATATTTTTGTGACTCCTTTACGGAATGCCCATTCCACTTTGAAATAAATTATTTTATTATACAATAGTTCTTTTACTGATATAAGCATTTCTCAATTACGATATCCAATGAACGACCGAATATAAATTGTTAAGGCTTCTTAAAGACAAAAAAGTACGTCAAAAACGATGTCAAAAATGACGTAAAAAACTATCCCAATTTTTGACCTCGTTTTTAACGTAATTTTTGAAGTCGCTTTTTAAGTCATTTTTGACGTACTTTTTTGTCTTTAAGAAGCCTTAACAATTTATATTTGGTCGTCCGTTGGATATCGTAATTGAGAACTGCTTATCAATAAAAGAACTATTGTATAATAAAATAATTTATTTCAAAGTGGAATGGGCATTCCGTAAAGGAGTCACAAAAATGTAACAGGAAATGTAAGGCTTCTTAAAGACAAAAAAGTACGTCAAAAATGACGTAAAAAACTGTCCCAATTTTTGACCTCGTTTTTTACGTGATTTTTTACGTCGTTTTTTATGTCATTTTTGACGTCCTTTTCTACGCCATTTTTGACGTCCTTTTTTATGGCATTTTTTACGTCAAGTTTTTCAATAGGGTCTGTCCAAAATATTTTTTGAAACGGTGTTGAGTGATCCTCTTGAAATGCCAATAGTGTCAGCAAGGTCTCTAATAGTCAATCGACGATTTTTGTGCACTAATTCTTTGATTTGATTGACGTATTGCTCGTCAGTTGATGTTGATGGTCGTTCGGGGCGTTCCAAGTCATCAACGCGTTCTCTGCCTTCTTTGAAGACTTTGTACCATTTATAAACATTTTTCTGCGACATGGTCAAATTACCGAAGGCCTTCTGTAACATTCTGAACGTTTCCGCAACTAAAATTGAATTCCGCAAACAAAATTTAATGGCACTTTTTTGCTCAACAAATTCAGACGTTGTAAAAATCGAAAAAATCACTTTTAGTCGTTTAGAAAACACAAGCGTAACTATGTAATGTAACATACGAATAAAATATCAAATAATTGGAACGCCACCTATTAGGTATAAGTCGAATTTGTACTCGCGATTACCGAATCGATGTCACGAATCCTACCTTGCCCATATACGCGGGCGAATTTAAATATAAGAACTAGACTCGATTAATAAATGTTAGGCAAAACTCTCGTCGAGGAAATGAACAATTAACTTTAGATTTAGAAATAAGAATTCGTTCTCGTTTCCCAGGGAAGTATTATCAGAGATGTGACAATATGTTGAAAAGAGTTCTCACGAAATCTGGAAAGTATAAACCTTTTTGACTTTTACGAGCCTTCTAACGAAACGACCCTTGAGAACTTATAAATTAAACTTAAGAAAGCTCTTCCTCTCTTTTATGTTCGAGAAAACTTAGGCTAGTTGCAGTAAATTAATTCCTTACAATTTCTGGAAAGTTATAAATTTCGAGAAGGGACAAAACTTTGGTCGTCCACTTAAATTCATATAAACAAACTGAAGGGTAAACCGGACCCTGGCTTTGAATTTCTAAGACTCACCAGGACTCCAGCGACAATCGAATTACATAGCAACATGTCTAGAGAAAGAGAGGAAGGTGATACAAAAAATATGATTTATGCCGTTTCGCAAGGGCCGAACAGTCGAGGAGGCCACATGTTGAAACTTTCGAAACTCAAGGGGTAGATAGAGATAGGTGACGAACCATATGCATTCCCGAAAATTGCGCGCGCTTTCCTCACGCCTCCACTGACTGCAATTGGCTAAGGGAAGGCGTGAGGGTGGGTTTTGGGACTCGAATGCATCTTGCAACTGGGCGCGTGCTGAATCCCTATCTCAGGGGAAAACAGATTAGATTCCGACTTCACTCGCTCAAGTCGAAAATCTCCTTTTAAATAAATCTTTGAAAAACGAGGACGAGTTCCCGGTGCGGAAACTACGCGAGTGTTACGCGTTACGTTAAATTTAACGTGTGAACTTTTAATTAAATGATTTTGTCATGATTTAAGTTGTTGTTAGTTTAATTGGAGTGACCTTTTTATTATATCTGAATTTATGTGTCAATTTGTTGGAGTGACCTTAGCACATACCAATTGTTTGTTAGTGTTGTTTGACTGGCCTTTTATCATACTGAATTTGTCAAGGAATTCAATAAAGTTTGTCGAGCGGACTATTATTCTCTAATAAGAAATTATTACTTTTGAATCCGCCGGTCGATCCCATAACCTCCAGGTTTGCTGTTTCAACAGCGAAAACGCAGCGACGATCCCGCCATTTTAATTTCTCAAAGGTTGTCATCCCTGCTTGGGACGTGACAGTAACAAATGATGACATTGGCATGAAATTTGGCACAGATGCCAGTAACAGTAAGACCAACATAAAAATAAAAGAGTTTACCCGAATCGGTTAGCCCGCGAAGTTTAAATTAAAAAATTCACCTTAGTTTTTGCCCACAGTAGTACAAGATTTATATAAGTACTGAAGAGAAAATATGAATTCAAAGGGCATGTAGAGTAAAATATATCTCAAATTTATAATTATTTTATTATGATTTCCAAAATCAATTTGAAATACAAGGGCATGTGATATTTCCAAAATTAGCAATTTTTTTGATTTTAGGTTTCTACATGTTTATTTCCAAAAAATACATAATATTTTGTTTTCACATTTTGGGAAATTGTAGAGAAGTTAAAAATGGACAAAGATAGACTACATTTGACTTCAAAAATGAAAAAAGTTCAATTTCAGAAAATATTTTGGAAATTTATTTTCCATTATCAAAACCAAAAGTAGTCTATTTACGTCTGTTTTCATCTTCTCTACCATTTCTAAAATCTTGAAAACGAAATATTATGTACTTTTTGGACATAAACATGTAGAAACTGGACCAAATTGTTCACATGAATTTGCTACTTTTTTCAAGTATCAGACTATACGCTCTGTGCGTGACTGCAGCGCCATAGCATGAGTGAACTAAAAGAGGCTGTTCGAGAGCTATTACAATGTATTATAATGGGTCTTAGTTATAAAAATGTTTATTATCAATAAAAAAAACAAAAAATAACCAATTTAATTCTCTTTACAATTCAATTGTTTTTCCTTGTGAAGTATTTGTGTGAAATCAGCAGTAAAAAGTAAGTATTATTCATAACAAAAATGATATAGAAACCAGTAAATATAAGGTTACGTTAATGACAGATCAAAACAGACATCACACCGCGATAATAAATTTCTACAAACAGCATTATTGAAGGCTGAAGAATTTTATTTTAAAAATTATTTAAATGCTTTATATAAGGCTGTGATTGCCGAGGAACTCAATGATGAAAATAATACTGCAAATTTAGAAAACTGTGAAAGTTTAAGTAATAGTAAAGATGAAGAGATATTATTTAACCGAAGTTTTACTGGAACTGACACAGCAATACTTTAAACAAATAATATAGCTTCTATGACTTTAAGTTTAGGTGTATGTTAAGTTAAATAAATATATTTAAACGTTTGTTACACATACTTTATTCCAAAATATTTTGTTAAAAGTGGGCGTAAAATGCAAAGTAGAAAACGAACAGCCAATTACAGAAATGCTTTAGATTTCTTTCTTCTTCAAGGTGTTCTGTAATTGGCTGTTCGTTTTTTCCTTTGAATTTTGCACTCACATGGTACGGGATACTCACATGCCCTTAAGTTTATATTTAACTTTTTAATCGAATTCATATCTTAGATATATTTTACTTTACTAGGATTAACCCGTAACATTTAAATTCATAATTCCTTCTTAGTATTTATATAAATGTTGTTTAAAATTGTTTTATAATATTAAGAGAATAAAATTATTTTAATTTCAACTATTCTTCATGCCAAAAACCACTTTTATCGTGACGAGCGACTATACCTCGCTCGTTCTCCACTAGAGAGCGGCAGCTCTCAGAGACAAACTTTGCGCACTAAAATTTTAAATCGATTAACAAAATAAAAACTAATAATGATGAAATAAACTAAAATTCTATATAAATGGTTATTTAGGAAATGTGGATGGTAATCGGAATGCATCATCGTTTTAACTACGTTTTAGTTTGAACTTCGAAAGGGAACTTATATTCATAAATTTACAGCTTCGAAAATATTGCGTAGCAAAGTATAAATTCCTTGCGTGAAATATTTAGTAAATATTTTTATCTTTTGGAGTTTGTGCCGTGAGTCGGGGCTTCAGAGAACCTCACACGTGCACGTTAGAATAAGGACCTTATGTAAGATAGATTGATAACTTTTGTTTATAATTTAGGTTAGATAAAGAGAGCAAGTCAGATATAAAGAGTCGTAGATTTAGTATGAATGTAGATATTAATTATAATTTATGGCAAATTTTATTTATATCAGTGTCACTAGAATAGGAAACTGAACTGCTTGGAAGCTAAGAGCGACGCATAAACAATTTAATGTAGGTGCTAGAAAAATGTAGATAAGATTCGAAGCGATAGGATAAATGTGACTTGGTTTAAAAACTAGGGTGAGAATTAATTACTTTTCTTGGAACATCGGTCGTGATCAAAAAGAAACATTGATCCCGATATGATATGCACGGTGTGCATCAAAGGGTAGAATAGGTGGGATCGAATTCGAGTATGATTGGCTTGTGTGACTGCTTGATGTGTGAATATGTAAGAAATTGTAAAGCGATAATTGGATGATGTGAAGTGTGAGGCGTTTTTCTAATCGCTTGAGATGAAATCACAGCAACGGAGCGGGGGTTGAGAAGCTGCAGACTTGAACTTCTCTTCTCTCGAGCTCAGAACAATTTTTACTACGGACATACAACTTGAAGTGACTATTCGTCGAAGTCACTCCAAGATATCGGTGTTACTAAAAATTATTTGTCTTTTCACGACGCGATCGCGATTAATGTTGTAAATCTGACTTGCTCAGAATTTGATTATTAAATTCTAAATATACCTTCAAGTTATGTGAACTAAAAGTGTTTGTGTTTATTTTAAAAAATTCAAATTTCCCGGCTCTACGTAGTAGTTAATTGACCGATGGACCCGACAAATCATCGTTCGACCTGAAGGAGCGAATCATCTGGCTCGTAACAATAAACAATTTGGGGGCCCCTCCGGGATCACCTGGTCAACCGGGAAAAGACTTTAAATTTTTTCATGATTTTTAATATTTTTAAAATTATTTTATTTTTTTTTTTTGAGTCCGGTCGCGTCGCGAGTGAGTAAGTGTTTGAAGTGAAAACACCAAATCAAAATTATTAATCCTGAGGACTTCATCCAGAATCAGAGGAACATCATCGTGGGATTTTCAAATAATCCAAACGTTTCGAACCAGGTGGATCGAGTAGCTTGGTGAGAAACGAAAGGATTATTTCCAGACGAGGATCATCGTGGGATCACTGGAGGACATCGCTGAGAAACATCGAGGGACTGAATCTTGAGAGGAATCATCGTGGGATCACTGGAGGACATCGCTGAGAAACATCGAGGGACTGAATCTTGAGGGGAATCATCGTGGGATCACTGGAGGAGATCGCTGGGAAGCATCGAGGGACTTCGAGGATCATCACAAACAAGTTCTGCAAGTGTGAAAAGTGCGGGAGTGAATTTCATGGTCAATTCCGTTGTGAAATAAAAACAAAGGTGAGGTGCGAAACATAATTTGGATTAAAAAAAAAAAAGGTTGGTGTAATTGTTAAGTTAAATTAATTATTGCATTAATTATAAGCAAGCGATGAGATAGGTCGGTCACTCTATTCTCTGAATTTACTCAAGTTTCTTGAATAGGTTTATCTTATTTTATAAAGTATATACAAATTTCTTTATTTGTTAATTCATTGAATATTTTAGCTTACTTATTGGAATTTATATTGTTGTAATAATTATTCAAGTGGATTTATAAATCTAATAGTTATTGTAGGAAGTAGAATTAACGTTAAAATTATTGTTCTGTAAGTTGATATAAATTTAAATTTTAAATATTTATAGTTTTGAAAAATTGATTATAAATTAAAAGTTAAATTATAATTTGAGAAATAATTTTTATGATAAATATTGAGTAAACTTTTAGAGAAAGAGATGGACCATCTTTATGCGAGGGTGATTGACCCTCTTGACAATGATCCCTTGAGTGTCGCTATACACACTCAGGCTGCGAGTAAAATACCGATGCGTTTACAGGGAACAGATATATTTGTTGAAAGCGATGATTATCCACAGGTATTACCATCCACATCAAGGGATCAAATAATTGATAATGACAGAGATAGCGAATATAATGATGTCAATGATATTGAAGTAGATTCAAAAAATGAAAATGTGGAAATTAACCCCACTGATAAAATTGATACTTTGAGTCAAGAAATACGTAAACAGATTTGCAATTTGTTAGGAATCGAAACAGCTAAGGAATTGGATAAAATAAAAAATGTACAGAAAACTCAAGTAGATCAGGAAAAACAAAATAATTACAGTAGAGGACCAGGAATTGGAAAGACAATTGATCAAAGCCCTAAAATGAGAGGCGGTGACGTAACTGCGCTTAAAGTCTTGATAGATATAATTCCAGTTTTTACAGGTAGGAATATTTCAATTCAGACTTTTGCGAAGGAATGTCGCTTTGCACTCGACGGAATTGATCAAGGATTCCATCCATTGTTTGTTAAATTATTAAGGTCGAAAATTCAAGGAGAAGCTGATTTATATTTGAAAAATAGAAATTTTAGCTCATTAGAAGAAATTTTATATTTACTTCAAAAAGCTTTTGGTACTCCAAAAACTATATTTCAGATTGAATCGGAAGTAGCTCACGTTAAGCAAGATCAAGGGGAAACTATTTTAGCTTATGGTGCTAGAGTAATGGAGCTTTATAATAAAATGGTTGAGTTGACTGAACAGCAATCACCGCCCGAAATTGCAACAATGAAAATTAAAGAATTTGATTCGGAAGTAGCAACTTGTTTTTTGTTAGGATTGCGCGGTGATATAGAAGGTAGGGTTAGACAGAAAAATCCAAGTAATTTGCAGGAAGCTATTAATGCAGCTATGGAATCAGAAAAGGAATTAAAAAGGAGAAAACGCTTACATCATGAACTTAATGACTATAGTAAGGAAACAATTAATAAAGAATTTAAGGGGAAAGATTATTCAATAAAAGAAAAATTTAGAAGAAGGGAAGGCAATCCAGAATACAGTGGTTTCTATCATGTTAATGAAAAATCTTCCCGTGATGTCGATTTTTCTAAAAAAATTTGTTATACTTGCGGGAAAGAAGGGCACATCGCTCGGAATTGTGATAGGTCAGGTGATAGTAGACAGAATTTAGTTTGTTATACGTGCGGAGAAGACGGCCACACTTCTAGAAATTGTGCTCACAGGAATATTAATTCGGTTTCTAATGCTAGGAAAGTTAATAAATCAAAAATAGCAGAAAACAATAAGTCAATGAAATGTTCTTATTGCCATGAGGTAGGGCATCAAATTAATACGTGTTTTAAGCGACGAATGTTAGAAGCTGAGCGTCGGGCTGATGAAGCTGAAAGGGCATTAAAGTTTTTGAAAAGAGAAAAATCCTCAAAAGCCTCTACTTCATCTGAGAATTTAAACCTGGAAGGTGTTCATCGTCAGGGCGCAGGGATGAACAAATCCATTTTTACCGTGCGCCAATCAAACGCGCCGTGCTCACTATCGGGAAAACGAACACAGTCCGAACCCCAATAATATATTTAAGAAATAAAACATTTCATGATGGGAGGTCAGAATTCTTGATAGACACAGGGTGCGAAATCAATCTTTTAAAAGAAAATTGTATTAAAGATAATGTGCGTCGCGATAAATCAGAAAGATTTATTTTAACAGGAATAGGATCTGGGGAAATTGAAACAAAGGGTATGGTTAAAATAAATATCGAGGGTAGAGAAACAAACTTTCATTTAGTACATAATACTTTTCCCATTTCTCCATGCGGTTTATTGGGAATGCAATTTTTGAGAAACAACTCTGCGACTATGACATTTTCCGATGAAAAAATAACATTAAAACTAGAAACTCTCAATAAAAATAATCCAGGGAAAATTGTATTGCCAGCGCGTTCACATAAATTGATTGGTTTACCGATAAATAGCGAATTAAAAGAAGGATATTTGCAAAAAATAGATGCAGGAGTAGGGGTTTATTTGGGAGAAAATTTAGTTAAAAATGAAAATGGGTTAGCACAAATTTTTGCTATAAATACAACTCTCAATGATATAGAATTAATCGTACCGCCTGTGCAATTGCAAGAATTTTCGGTAGCACCACAAGTAGGAAATCTTATTCAAGTCGAAAACGGGG
Source organism: Diplolepis rosae (assembly GCA_030998225.1). Lineage (NCBI taxonomy): Eukaryota > Metazoa > Arthropoda > Insecta > Hymenoptera > Diplolepididae > Diplolepis > Diplolepis rosae. Next base: position 17,650,550 of record JAPYXD010000723.1, on the reverse strand, counting down.
AGGAAGAGAATAAGCGATTAGCAGAGCGCCTTGCCAAGATATTAAAAGCTCTCGACTTCTCGCATTTAAATGACGAAGAAAAGGCTAGTTTACTGGAACCCATTTCCAAATTTTCCTATAGATTTAAATTAGAGAATGATAAACTCGGTAGCACAAATTTTATACAACATCAAATTCACACTACTGATGAAAGTCCCACTTTCCAGAGGCAATATAGACCGGCAGAAGCACATAATAAGGAAATATTAAAACAAACTAGCGAATTACTTGAAGGGGGGCTAATTGAAGATTCAGATTCACCCTATAATTCTCCGGTTTGGATAGTCCCAAAAAAGGCAGATTCTGAAGGAAATAGACGCTGGCGAATGGTTGTAGATTTTCGTCAATTAAATAAGAAAACTATTCCTGACGCGTATCCGTTACCAAATATTACTCACATTTTGGATCAATTAGGGGGTGCTAAATATTTTACAATATTAGATCTTGCATCAGGTTTTCATCAGGTACCTATGCACCCCGACTCAAAAATTAAAACTGCTTTTTCAACTCCATTTGGTCACTATCATTTTAATAGGATGCCATTTGGTTTAAAGAATGCTCCGGCTACGTTCCAGAGATTAATGGATAAAGTTTTATTAGGGTTGCAAGGGACAGAGTTGTTCGTTTATATGGACGACATTGTCATCTATGCACGATCATTAGAGGAACACACTGAAAAGCTTTATAATTTATTAATTCGACTAGAAAAGGCAAATTTAACGTTGCAACCCGAGAAATGTAGTTTTTTAAGAAAAGAAGTAGCGTACCTAGGCCACGTAATTTCTCAAGACGGAGTAAAACCAGATCCAAAAAAGGTGGAGGCTGTTAGGAAATTCCCTCGACCTAGAACTGTAAAGAATATTAAGCAATTTTTAGGTCTTGCCGGATACTACAGAAGATTCATTCCAAAATTTTCTATGATAGCAAAACCACTAACATTTCTTTTGAAAAGAGGAGTTCGGTTTTCATGGACTGATACTCAACAAAAGGCTTTTGATGATTTGAAAGATATCCTTTGTACTTTTCCTGTATTACAATATCCTGATTTTACTTAAGCATTTGTAGTAACCACAGATGCCTCAAATTATGGTATAGGGGGTGTTTTGAGCCAAGGTAACGTTGGAAAAGACCCTTCAGTTGCATATGCTTCAAGAACGCTATCAGATACCGAAATAAATTATTCGACAATAGAGAAAGAACTTCTTGCGATAATTTTTTGTGTCGAAACTTTTCGTCCTTAGTTATATGGTCGACGTTTCATATTGGTAACCGATCATAGACCTTTAGTTTGGATGCATAACATTAAGAATCCTGGTTCTAAATTATTGAGATGGCGATTAAGACTTGGTGAGTATGATTATGATGTCATTTATAAGAAGGGATCTGCAAATTCTAATGCTGATGCCCTGTCACGTAATCCTTTTGATGACGTAGAAACCGAATTTGATGAAAACTTTGACAATGCACCGATTGATGACCTTGATCCACTTACCCCCACTTTCCGAGATGAACATAAGGTGATGATAGTGCACGATCGACCACCTGTGCCATCTTGTCCTTTAACAGACAGAATAAATAACTTGATTGGAAGATGTTTTTTATTCGAAAATTTTAATAGTGGAGATGAGACCTCTGATGATGGGTTCTATGTGAACCAGAGTTTTGATGATGGGTTCTGTGTGAACCAGGCCACGCGACCATTGATGGGAGTGTCGTGTGGTCGATTTGATGTTAACGAGAACTCATCTCCAAGTGTTGATGAGATTAATTCTTATAGTTATTTTATGAGTAAAGAATCTAGTGATAACAGTGACAATCAGTATGAAACCACTGTATTGGGGCATATAAGTGAAACGGCTTGTGATAGAAGCGGTGCTTATGATGCATTGAGATGGTTAGTTAAGCGCGTAGGTCCACGGGGTGATGAAATAGTTCACGTAACAGGACAGAGACGCTATAACTCCATTTGTGAAGTTGATTTGGTTGGTCTTGGCACGAGGGGTGGTGATGAAATAGTTCACGTGAATCCGGAATGTGTTATAGGGCCAACCAGTTTTGGGGGTGGCATGAGCGGTACCCCACCGACTGATGTTGTCACTGGAAGCAAAAAAAATGATGATATGGAAAGTATTAAAAATAAAGTTTTTTTGAATATTTTAGACAATGACGAAGAACCTAATTCTCTTGAACTTGACAATACCTTGGATTTACCTGAAACAGAAACTTCTTATCCTTTAAGTGATAACAATTTAGATTCAAATCCAAAATTATCAATCCAATCTCTCCAGAATTGTTTACCTATTAATGAAGTTTTGAATTATAACGATGAAAATGATAATGATGATATAACTGATCTAGATTCAGTAATGTCTTGCATCCAAACTTCTAAAGATAAATTATATATGCGTAATGATGATTTAATTCATTTTATTCCAGCTGATTGTAAACTCACGACAGAAGTTAGTCACGAACTTATAAAAGAAAATAGAATAAATTATGAGGACTTAAAAATCGAGCCGATTGAAAACAGACAAGTAGGAAACGTAATAGTCCATCGTTACGAGGATCAATGCGTTTTTCATTTAATTATTAAAAGTACCTTTGATTCAAAACCTTACATAACCGACGTAATTAATACCTTATCCGCGCTAAAAATTGCAATGAATGAATTAAATATTAAATCGGCCAGTATTTCACGGGTAGGGAATGGATTAAACCAAATATCATGGCCTGTTATTGAACAAGAGTTACGTGTCAATTTTGGCCAATCTGATTATAAAATTACAATTTGTTTTGGTGAAGTAGAAACTCCTTCTGAAAATGAACGGGAAAATATAATTAAAGAATTTCATTCTTCGACTACTGGGGGACATAAAGGCGCCACTAAGACATACGCGAGAATAAGACAACAGTTTTACTGGGCTAATATGCGTGAACAAATCAGGGATTTCGTAAAAAATTGTGAAACATGCAAAATTAACAAAACTGTGAGAATAAAAACACGTTTGCCTATGAAAATTACAGATACACCTTCAGAAGCTTTCGAAAAAATAGAAATTGATATTGTTGGTCCATTACCTGTAACTGAATTGGGAAATAAATACTTATTAACAATCCAAGATAACCTCACGAAATATTCGGATGCCATTCCTTTAAAAAATACTGAATCAACGACCATCGCAGCAGCCCTTGCTGAACAGTTTATTTCGCGATTTGGATGCCCGGAAATAATCCATACTGATCAGGGTAGTAATTTTACGAGTCAAGTCATGTCCACCTTTTGTAAAATATTTAAAATAAAACAAATCAAATCTACCGCCTTTCACCCACAAAGTTTAGGGTCTCTGGAACGCAGTCATCATGTTTTGATACAATATTTAAAAAATTATTGTAACAAAAATAATTGGGACAGATGGGTTCGGTTTGCTGTTTTCTCATACAACACTTCAAAACATGAAGGAACGGGGTTCACGCCACATGAATTAATTTTTGCAAAAGAAGCCAGAATTCCTTCAGAATTTGCAAAAAGAAAGATTCCATTAACTTATAATTTATTTTTGAAAACATTACAAAATAAATTAATTGAAACCCAAAGCCAGGCTAGAGAAAAACTCCGGTTAGCCAAAGAAAAGTCTAAAAAATACTACGACCGAAAATTGAATGTGCAAAATTATGACATAGGAGATAAAATTTATCTTTTAAAGGATACTAAAAACTCGAAGTTAGATAACGAATACTCAGGTCCATATACAATCACGCAAATTTTCAATGACTTAAATGTAGAAATAGATTTAGGGAATGGAAAGAGAAAAATCGTCCATATTAATAAACTTAGACCACAAACAATTAAGATTTTTCATGATCAAGATATGGCTAATTCAGCGATTGTAAACGAATGAATAACTATTACTTTCTTATCAGTTAAATGTAATTAAATAGCTTAGATATTAATTTTATCATTATTATTAATTTTAATTTATAAAACTTGGTACGTTTGCATTGGCTTTAGGGTCCATAAATGAAGAAGTCTATTTAATCAGACGTTTCCTTCTTCATTTATGGACCCTAAAGCCAATGCAAACGTACCAAGTTTTATAAATTAAAATTAATAATAATGATAAAATTAATATCTAAGCTATTTAATTACATTTAACTGATAAGAAAGTAATAGTTATTCATTCGTTTACAATCGCTGAATTAGCCATATCTTGATCATGAAAAATCTTAATTGTTTGTGGTCTAAGTTTATTAATATGGACGATTTTTCTCTTTCCATTCCCTAAATCTATTTCTACATTTAAGTCATTGAAAATTTGCGTGATTGTATATGGACCTGAGTATTCGTTATCTAACTTCGAGTTTTTAGTATCCTTTAAAAGATAAATTTTATCTCCTATGTCATAATTTTGCACATTCAATTTTCGGTCGTAGTATTTTTTAGACTTTTCTTTGGCTAACCGGAGTTTTTCTCTAGCCTGGCTTTGGGTTTCAATTAATTTATTTTGTAATGTTTTCAAAAATAAATTATAAGTTAATGGAATCTTTCTTTTTGCAAATTCTGAAGGAATTCTGGCTTCTTTTGCAAAAATTATTGCATACATTCAACCTCAGATATGATATTGCTAAGGCAGAAGTGAGCAAAGGACGAATACTTTGAAACGCACGGAACTATGAGTCCTATGATTTTGACGATTTTTAATCTTTGTGGGAAACATAGAACCATGGTACACGGAGCCTTCAGGTCCTTTTGTGCTCAAAGCGTCGTTAGTGCGTTATTTTCTTACTTATGCCACACACATACATATATATAAATACAAATTTAATAAATTGGTAGAAAGAAAAATGACAAAAAAGCGAGAAAAACCAAACAAAACAAAAAAATTTTTTATTACCTTGCAATTGATTGCCTTGATTATTTAGTATTCTATTAAAAATATGTTATATGGAATATATACAATTCAAATTTTAGCTGATAATAGAAGAATTTTCATTGAAAATCCTTTTAATAAGGGGTGAGGTGTGACGAGCGACTATACTTCGCTCGTTCTCCACTAGAGAGCGGCAGCTCTCAGAGACAAACTTTGCGCACTAAAATTTTAAATCGATTAACAAAATAAAAACTAATAATGATGAAATAAACTAAAATTCTATATAAATGGTTATTTAGGAAATGTGGATGGTAATCGGAATGCATCATCGTTTTAACTACGGTTTAGTTTGAACTTCGAAAGGGAACTTATATTCATAAATTTACAGCTTCGAAAATATTGCGTAGCAAAGTATAAATTCCTTGCGTGAAATATTTAGTAAATATTTTTATCTTTTGGAGTTTGTGCCGTGAGTCGGGGCTTCAGAGAACCTCACACGTGCACGTTAGAATAAGGACCTTATGTAAGATAGATTGATAACTTTTGTTTATAATTTAGGTTAGATAAAGAGAGCAAGTCAGATATAAAGAGTCGTAGATTTAGTATGAATGTAGATATTAATTATAATTTATGGCAAATTTTATTTATATCAGTGTCACTAGAATAGGAAACTGAACTGCTTGGAAGCTAAGAGCGACGCATAAACAATTTAATGTAGGTGCTAGAAAAATGTAGATAAGATTCGAAGCGATAGGATAAATGTGACTTGGTTTAAAAACTAGGGTGAGAATTAATTACTTTTCTTGGAACATCGGTCGTGATCAAAAAGAAACATTGATCCCGATATGATATGCACGGTGTGCATCAAAGGGTAGAATAGGTGGGATCGAATTCGAGTATGATTGGCTTGTGTGACTGCTTGATGTGTGAATATGTAAGAAATTGTAAAGCGATAATTGGATGATGTGAAGTGTGAGGCGTTTTTCTAATCGCTTGAGATGAAATCACAGCAACGGAGCGGGGGTTGAGAAGCTGCAGACTTGAACTTCTCTTCTCTCGAGCTCAGAACAATTTTTACTACGGACATACAACTTGAAGTGACTATTCGTCGAAGTCACTCCAAGATATCGGTGTTACTTAAAATTATTTGTCTTTTCACGACGCGATCGCGATTAATGTTGTAAATCTGACTTGCTCAGAATTTGATTATTAAATTCTAAATATACCTTCAAGTTGTGTGAACTAAAAGTGTTTGTGTTTATTTTAAAAAATTCAAATTTCCCGGCTCTACGTAGTAGTTAATTGACCGATGGACCCGACAAATCATCGTTCGACCTGAAGGAGCGAATCATCTGGCTCGTAACATTATTTCACAACTAGCGCTGCGTCGGAGATATCTCGAACTAATTAACTTTATGTGCTAAGGAATCGCCATTTTTGTTTAAGTTACATGGAGCTGATTGTAAGCATGCGCGACGCGATGCTCCGGCTCCGGATAGTCCGCGCATAAATACATTTGACGAAATCAGACGAAACCTACCGACACATATCAGAGTTCATTTTTATCATCATTCGGGAATGTTACATTTGATAAAAAATGTAAAATTCTGTTTCAATGCCGATGGAGGTTCTGGACTTGTTCGTCTTGTAGTAAATAAAAAGAGGCAGTACTTCGTGTCCTTCGTGTCTTCTCTGTATTCGTTATTTTATGAGTATCCATCACATTAGAGTGGCAGGCATTTACCAGCATTTACCTTTGTGCGCGAAGAGTACAAACAATACTCGCAGTATAAAAAGCTCGTCATAACCTGTAATGAATCTATAAAAATTTCGTGTATATTTGTAAAATATATCAAGTGATCAAAGAGGCCATTTAGCGCGCGTTCTTAAAAGCTTTCGTTTTAAAATTTAAATCTGGAAAATTTTATGTGCAAAAAACGGTAACATGAGGCTTACACGAAGGTGTTTGGGAAATATCACAAAGATGCTGGACTTTTATTCTCAATTCAACCCCTCGCCACTCTCAATAAAACAGTTCATCGATTTTGGTGAGTAGAAAGAGGGTTTCGCCCTATTTTTCACTATTTACAGTAATAAGAATTATTTTTTATAATTTGAACACTTGTTAACCTACTTTTTTGTCAATTGGTGCACAAAAGAAATTATGAAGTTGCAACTAAACAAAATCATAGAGTTTATGATTACTAAATGTATGGGTACTAAAGTAATATTTATTACTATTGTTAAACACCTGACAGCTAGATTAAAACATTTTTTTCCTATGAGGTTTAAAACTCATTTTATTTTATTATTCCGCTTTAAGGGAGTTAAGCATCAGCTGACAATATATACATGTTACTTTACACACGAATATTTACATTTAAAAATAGCTGCTCTAGTCATTCCATTTTTCAATTTATTAGCAAAAACTTATTTTATTTTTCTAATAAAAAATTTTTAACCTATAAATTTTTGTGAATTACAGATTATTGAAAATAAAATATTTGAAAACAATAGATCGCGTTCGATTATGTTTAATGTTATTTGCAATACTTTATATTCACGATAACATAATATTAATCGAATAAAAGGAAATGCAATCTTGTACAAAAATTGATTCAGCATAGTCACTCTTTCAAGAGGGCAAAATTAGTAAACATTGAAAAATTAGAACATGGAAATTATTACTCCGAAATGTCTGGCGTGTTTTTTGTTGGAATAGGCAAAATATTGGTGTATTGCCAAAAACATTTATTTCCTGCGGATGTAAAAGTTTACAGTATATAGGTAGGGCAAGGTCATGATTTAGATCTTCACCTTCACAACTAAGTCAGTTCGAGAATATATCGATTTTGAGGTTCTTCTCCACCTGTTTACCTTATTACTCATATCACATGTTTGAAGACCAATTTCCTTCATATTCTCTTAAGGGGGGATTATCATATAGATTGTCGAAATTGTATCCAAACTTTGTACATGGTTCAAAAAGAAATTTACAAGTTAAAGTCTTGAAATTTTGTACACATTGAAACCTTTATTATAACATGTTGAAATTTTTTGTTCGTTAAAATATTCCTGCTTAATCAGAAGATATAAGCATACTTTTGGAAGTATGTAAGATCGATTTATGTAATAAAAAAATCTACTTTCTAAGTCTGAATCAGTCAAATTTTCACTGACAAATCAGTTAATTTTCACTGATTGAATCAATGAAAAAAATATTTTTCACTGTTAAATCAGTTGATTTCCGCTGAAGTAATCAGTGAAATTTGACTGATTTACAATAACCTCTTTTTAGCTATTTTAATCAGTCAAATTTCACTGATAATCAGTAGATTTTGATTGATTCAGATTTAGAGTATTTTTTTAACCAGACGATTGAAATTAATGTTTTTCCCGTGTCGCGCACGATTTTTTTTCAATAAATAAAATTCACTTTATGACCCGCTAGTAGAAAAATAACAGATTAATTTTTGCACATCTGTTTCTCGTTGCTCAATATATCGTTCTGAAAGGTTCTTTATTGCCTTAGAAAACTGATTTGCTTGCAAATAATTAATTATTCTCAAGTGGTAAGATTGCGATGTTGTTATTGATTTCTTCAGAAGGCAGTTGTGAATAAGAAACGTAAACGTTTTGTTCTGTTTTGTTGGCTGAAAGATAACAATAATGAAATTCTCGGGACTTTAACTGTTTAGTAGAGATAGAGGCTCGTCTTTGTGAGACCAATCAGAGTCGATTCTAACTGCCAACACCCACACTTAACATACGTTCGTTCGGTCTCGCTATTATTGCGACATAAAAAAGAATTTCTATCGCAGAATATGGATAAACAGATAAAAAAGCTGAATGACTAATTTTTAACATCATTAAGGGCATGTGATTCTTAGGAAATTAGCAAATTTTATTGATTTCAGGTTTCTACATGTTTGTGTCTAAAGTAGATAAAATTTTCTTTTCAAATTTTGGGAAATGGTAGAGCAGTGATTTTTATTTGTTGATTTTAATGTTAATTTTAAAAATAAGAAAACCCATGTCAAGGTGGATTTTAATTAATTGATCGCAGACGTTAATTGCTGTGTAAGTTTCCTCTGAACATTTTGCGATTGTTTACAATTTTCCGCTGTTTGAAAGCATTTATTGTAGATCGAATTCTCCTATGTTTCAAACCAGTTCAATGACCATCTATCTGTGTTAAACTGTAGATTAAACGGACGTATTCGTCTGGCTGATTACAATCAACAAGTCGTTTGCCATACAAGTTGCAAAACATCCTGGTTTCTAATGTGCATCCATTTTTTTTTCAAAATAAAAATAATTAAAATAAGAGAAAAGATTATTTTTTTTATATAAAAAAAATGTTAACATACAGAAATTTTTGATTTAAAAACTTTTATTCCTGACTGAACATTTTTGCATGTTAATAAATATCAACTTTTCAAAAATTATGGTATTTTGATAAATGAGATCTTGTTTTTTCGGGAAAAGTATTCTCCACAACTTGACCGTGTCCAATTTTTGAAAAGAATTGAAATAATGTTAAATAATTTGATTATTTAACATTTTTAATTAAATCAAAAAAAAATTTCTGTTTGAAGGTAATAAAAAATTGTATTTCATAAATTGGATTCGAGAAATTGTAAAGAAGTGAGACGGCCCAGCCCCGAGTATCCGCCTTTTGCGACGAAACGGGGCTAAAATCCGCGAAACTAAGGCCATTTTAGGAACAAATAGATTCCCATGAGACTCGCACAAAAGAATTGCGAGGTATGATCCAGTATTTGAGCAGCAATTAATGATTTACTTCCATACCGGAAGTGAACGCGGCGAGAACGAGGTAGTCTGGTGTTCACAGACATTTTCGTTCGTACTCCCAGCGAGCGCCACACTAACCTGTGGTTGCTGCCACACGACCAATTACTCAGATCAAGCAGCGTGTGGCTTGGTTCGCTGGATGGATGGGCGTCCCTCGCTCACATTTCTTTTATTTTTTTTTTATGGTTAGTTTTTATAGGTTTGTTAATTGTTGCTAATAAATGGAAATAAACAATTATACAAATACGACAATTATAAATAAACATAATTGTCATTGCATTATGAAATATTATAAATAATCAAATATTGTAAATAAAGATAATTATTGTCATGTGATAAATTTGGTTAATATTAAATACAATAAACAAGTACAGTTATAACTTGAACAGAAAATGACAAAAGGTTAGCATTGATTATCTGAAAATAATTTTGACTGGTAAATCATCAGCAAAATACCAAATTGGCAAATGAACAATGCGTGACCATCTAATCATTTCTTTTATTTAAAGGCTCGTTTTTATTTTTGAGAATTATCAGCATATAATAATAATCTTTTCAATCTTTCTTAGAAGATTTTGAATTTTCTAACAACGTTCAAACCTTTACATACTGTTGTCCAATGGGAGCCCGCGCCTACGCTAATAGCACACGCCAAGCGGGAGGTGAGATGGGGGAAAGGCTTTCTCCTTGCCGTCGCGAGGCATGCTTTCTCTTATCAACGCATATCAATTTTTGAACACCTCTACGAGACAAAAAAATCCAACGATTTGAAATTTGAAAAACGTCAACATGATCTCGAAAATGTCAGCTTTCTCCTGATACTGACTTCCAACCCAAAAACGGTCGAAAAAAGGGGGAAAACATCGTGTATAAAAATCTTAATTTATTAATTTAATTGGACGTAATCGCGGTCGTTAATTCAGGCGCGCGCAAGTTAATTAAGGGGGGAAATTGATTGAGAGGTGGAAATCCGAGGCGATGTGCTTGATTGCAAATCCTCGAAAAGTAGTCCGGTTCCGCACCTGCAAAAGGTGAGGACTTGTCGCTCGTCGCGGCGATTTTTCTGGACGATATCTCAGGTCAGAGCTCATAGTCAGGTGACGTGCATTTTAGCATCACCGCACCTGACTATTGGAGAATCTGATCGTCTATGTTACCTAGCCCCCTTTTTAGATAGGGATTAGCAGGCTTACGTTTTTTTTTGTTTTGGACGCGTGTCTCGATTGGATTTTGTCGCGGTTTACTGGTTTTTTTTTTAGGCTTGACATCGACGTTACACGAGGGATTTAATTGTCAAAAGAAAATAATAAATAGATTTGTTCTTAAATTCTTGAGTGTCGAGTACCCGTTGACTCACCCCGAGTGAGAAATTGGGAAAGTCACTCCTATTTTAAGGAATCTCTGTCTCGTAAATTGCCAATCAGGTGCCGTAGCCCCTTTGGGCACTTTACCTGTGAGGTAATAATTTTTTTTATATATATATCACAAACCAAATTGTCAACCAGGTGCCGTAGCCCCTCAGGGCACTTTACCTGGGAGACGACATCCTTTTTCTCTTTCTTTTACTTTTTGGTAAATTCAATTGTGGATCTGGTGCCGTAGCCCCTTTGGGCACTTTACCAGTGACACGTACTTCCTTACCCCCGGAGAATTGAAGAACAAATCTACGCGAAATCGCGTGATCAGGTGGGGAGGTTTTCATTTCAATAATTGAGGAATTGAACGCATCTTCTACGCAAATGATGAAAGTTTCTGTGAGTGTAAGCCCAAGTGCTTTTAGTCACCACAAAACCTCTGATGCTATAAATTTGGAAGATTTCCTTAATTTGAGCAAGCGAAAGACTAAATTGGTTCTTATTAGTGTTTGAATGCTTCAAGGGTGGAGAACGGAATCGTAATGAACAAGGGAAAATTCATGTTGAAAAGAGCCTGCCAGTCGACCAAGTTTTATTTTCAGGAGTAGGGAATTCCCAAAATTAAAACGTGTTTTGAAGACATAACTGTGCGAAATAACGCAGCAAATATTAATCGAAATTTTATTTATGAATTCTAGATACGAAGTCTATAAAACACGGGCAATATTCCGACGATTCCTCCGTATTACTCTTTCTCATTCCGAAAAACTGAAAATCGTGAGTTTCTTTGCCGTTCTTACTCATTAAATAAAGAATAAAAATTCGCGAAATTTTCACCCTTCGTGTGACCCACTCAGAAATTTCGGAAGTAATTTTGTCTCAAAGTAGGGCAAAAATTGTTGTTTAATAAATCAGTAAATTAAGGTAATTAAAAATTGATTATTTGAAATTTAAAATCAGAATTTAAAAGCGAAACTTTTGACCAAGTCGGGCAAAAATAGATTCATAAACGCTTTAAAATCAACTAATTAAAGATCGTAAAGGTCAAAATGTTTCAACTGGCGCCCAACGTGGGGCTCGAAGGTTATTAAATTTGAAAATTTCGCGAAAATGCGATCATTTCGTGTTTAGATAAAATACGTCATGTTATACCGGGTGATCATTTCAAGCATGATCTTGACGTTTTGTCTGGTATTCCTGGTGAAATTTTCATAGTTCCGAGTCCAAAATAAATTGCCACCGGGTGCATGCATTTTATTTCAATTTAAAATATATTGTTAAGGTGAAGGAATTAGATTCACCTCCAAACCCTAAATCGTCAACATTCAAATGTCAGTTTGACGTCACTCAGCTGACTTTGACGTTTGACGTGGTGTGCTGGCACATGTAGCCAGTGAGTGAGCGCGAAGGTGAATGCCCTGCGCGATAAACAAAGAAGAAATAAGTCTTACTTCGAGCGAAGAAAGTCCTCGAAATAATACTTCAATTATTAAATTATATTTCGGTTTGATTTTAAAATAGATTCCTTCTTTCAGATTAAAGAAAATCTGACTAGGAATAAAAATTGAAATTAATAGTTTTTCTTTTGATATCCGTTAATTAATTATCAATGTTAAATGGTCATAAATTTTTTTTTTTGGTCAATAAATTTATCAATTTGAATTAGATGCGAGATTGGTTTTAATTTATTCTGTTTTTTTTTAAAAATGAGAGTTTTATTTTCATTTAATTTGTGATTTTTTTTTTGGGTAATGATTTAATTACAATAAATTACGTTGATGAATTGTCCAAAACCAGGACACTCAATTAACATTTAACTTAGTTTCTTTTGAGTATCGTGATCGTAAATCACTCAATTTGTATATTACCATTTATTTAATATAAATATATGAAATACCAAGATTCTTGTTTCGTCTTCCAAAATTTAATTTCAAAATGGCCAACTCTAGCGAGGGAAATAGGAGAACTTTTAAGCAGTCTCAATCTATGATGACTAACAGTTTCAATATGGGAGAGTTATTAAGAGATACTACCAGTCTGTTGACCGGAAATTGTGATGTTTCTAATGGCCAAAATGAGGCGTTAGATTTATCAATAAATGAAAGAAATATGTCGCGTGAATCTGTAGACACTGAATCCCTTTGTTCATCGTTACACGTTGATGAAATTGTAGATTCAGATGAGGAGGATATCGCCGAACTAGACCAAATGTTATTAAAGTTAAAGTCTATCGGCGTTAAAATTAAGAGCGTAGCGAATAATCAGGCGAAAGTTATAGATAAGGTTAAAAAGAATTCGCAAAAGATATCAGAATTAAAACAAGATACAGCGAAGAAATTTAATGAATTCACGGGTTTGATTGTAGACCGTATGGATAGCACCGAACAAATGCTTAAGGCCGAATGCGATTATAAAAAATTAGAATTAGAAAAAAGTATTAAGCAGGTAGAGGCGAAAGTAAATGTACTGGGCGAGACTTCCGAGGAACTCCACTGTTTAAGTGGAGATTTAATCGCGAAGAAAATGGTACACGAAAAGAGGATCAAACACCTGGAAGACCACCAGTTTGTTTTGGAAAGTAAATTGCAGAGAAATCAGGGTAGTTCTTCGGCAGTCTCACCATGGTTAAACAAATATCCTATGCCCAAATTTTCAGGGCACAAACGTGAAAGGCCGATGCGATTTTTGAAAGATTTCGAGCGTTACATTAGTGCTATCGATATAAGTACGAATGATTTTAACTATATAATTTACGCCTGTCTGGAAGGTATTGCCAGAGAATGGTGGGAATTGGTCTCTCAAAATGATGAGAATGTTGTCTCATTCAGAGACAAGTTCATAAAGAAATTTTGGAATGAGAATGTATGCTTCCAGATTAGCTCTGAATTGCAATTTGGAAGATTCATTCCCAATAATAATTTATCAAGAGCTGAATACGCCATAAAAGTGATCAACAATGCAAAAGACTTGATCCCACCACCCTCTGAAAACGAAATTGTGTCAAAGTTGTCCAGGCACTTTAATGATGATATTAGAACGGCCATTATCATCAGAAATGTTAAAACTTTTGAAAATTTGATAGAATTGCTTGACGCATTCGATCAAGCAGGCCCTTCTAACGCCAGTTCTGGCAATAATAGCCGCAATTTGGGCCAAGATCAAAGATCCTATCCATATGTATATGGAAGGACGCAATTTTACAGTCAAAATAATTTTAGGAATGGAGATTTTGTCCCAAATTCAAGCAGAAATAATTTTAGAGGGGCAGGTAATTTTGCTCAACAAAATAGGAATTCTAATTATAACCATGGGCACGGTTTTGCCGGCCAGAATTATAGAAATAATAATTTTTCTTTCAATAATAATGCGGCTCGTTTCGAAGGGCACCATAATGCTCCCACGAGCCATCTGGGCACAAACCAGGCCCATGATGATAATAGACATAATGACAAGCGTGAAAATAATTATGACCCAAGGCAAAATGGCAATGGATTTGTCAAAAACGGTGTTTATCACCGTCGCGAAAATGTTGGTCCCCCGAATACGGCCGCCTATGAATCCGGACGATCTCAAGGCGTGAGCGGACAGGAGGGAATGCGAAAGGTGCGGGTGGTTGCTAACGCGCCAAGCGTAATGCAAGGGAGTAGCAACGAAAATTCAAATAGGTCAGAAAATTGTGAACCCGAAATTTCGAATATTACAAATAATGTTGAAACTACCAATAACCAGGGAAACTAGAGAGCCCTGGGCAGTTAAATATTAATATATTAGAGGCAACCCCAGGGTCTAATATTATACAAAGACCTCTAGATTTAGATATGAGAAAAGATTTATTGGAAAATGAAAATTGCGAAATTGTTGAAAATGTCGATAAATGCCCAAACATTTTTGTAAAAATTCAGGGTGTTAAAACAGAGGCGCTTATCGACACAGGGAGCGAAATCACGTGTATTTCGGAGAATTTCTTTGAAAATAATAAAAATATGCTGAAAAATTGTAAAACTTTGCCAATCGTCGGCACAAGCGTTGTAGGTGCCACAGGTGTTAAACCGATTAAATTAAAGCATCAATTATATGCAGATTTAAATGTAAATAATGAAACGTATTCTTGCGTGTTTATTATAGTTCCAAAATTGAACAAAAATTGTATTCTGGGGATTGATGTGCTTAAGAAGTTAAAAGGGAGGATTAATATGGAAGAAAATTATGTGATACTACGTAATGAAGATAAAGAAATTAAAATTGAATTTATAAATGATGAAGAAAAATGTATTCGGGTAATCCATGAAATAAATATGGAGCCTAGTGAAAACTTAACGAATATTGATCCACAGGACTTCACAGATGAAATTAATTATCCACCAAGATACGAAGAATTTGGCAACGTAAAGGGATACGACGAAATTGAAGATAAATACTGCATAACGGATGCTGAAATCGATGAGAAAGTGGCAAAATGTGAGCTGCTCAACGGCGAAGAAAAGAAGAAGTTCTGGGAGGTTTTAAAGAAATATAGAGACATATTTTCAAAGAAACCCGGACGGATTTCGATATACGAACACGTATTAAAAATAAAAGATGATAAACCTTTTATAATTAAAACATACCCAATTCCAATGAAGTTAAGGAGCCTGGTTACAACTGAACTGGACAATTTACTGGAACTAGGAATTATTCGGAGATCGAATAGTCCATATATAAACCCACTAGTGACCAGTTTAAAAAAAGATGGAAGCGTCAGGATATGCCTAGATGCTCGCAAATTAAACGAGATCATGATTAACGATTATGAATGCGCAGAACCTACTGAGGTGCTTTTTCAGAGGTGTGGCGGAAGTAAAATAATGTCAACAATGGATCTAACTAGCAGTTTTTGGCAAATTCCACTAGCTGAGGAATCAAAAAAATATACGGCATTTTTACACGAAGGTAAATGTTACGAATTTTGCGTAACGCCCTTTGGCCTAAAAACTAGTACAGCAGCACTGGTTAGAGCCCTGGATTTTGTCCTAAACGGTTTAGGGAATTTTTATTTAACCTTTATCGACGACATTTTCTGTGCCTCTGAAAACGTGCACCAACATCTGCGACATTTGGAGCTACTTTTCCATAGATTGATGGAAAATAATCTAACAATCAATCTGGAAAAATCTCATTTTTTCAGATCTGAAGTTAAATTCCTGGGACATATTTTGACGGCCACGGGTATAAAACCGGACCCAGAGAAAATAGAAACTATTCAAAATTTTTCAAGACCACGAAATTTAAAAGAATTACGTGGATTTCTGGGTTTAATTAACTTTTATACAAAATTTTCTAAAAATCATGCTGCGGAAATTGTTCCACTTCTGGAGCCATTGAAAAAAGGAGTGAAATGGTCCTGGAACGACGATATGGAACAAGCTTTCAACAGGATTAAACTTCTTTTTAGCAGCTCTGTTTTATTGAACTATCCAGACATAACAAAACCTTTCTATCTGCAAACTGATGCCAGTGACGTGGCATTGGGTGCCGTTTTGTTCCAGCTCGACGCAGATGGAAATCCCAGCCCCATCATTTATGCCAGCCGGACCTTAAAGGGCGCTGAACTGGCATACTACACCACAGAAAAGGAGCTGTTGGCGATAGTTTGGGCCCTCCAAAAATTTCGATCGTACATAATGGGTGGAAGAATAGTTATCAGGACTGATCACAAGGCGTTGACATTCCTGAAAACATGTAAACTTCTCAGTGGTAGACTAACCAGATGGACAATGGCTATCCAAGACTACGATATCTTGATAGAATATTGTCCTGGTAAAAGTAATTCGGTGGCAGACACTTTAAGTCGCCTACCTGAAGAGGAAAATGCGTCCAAAATGGCCAATAAAGATGGCAAAATTATTTTATATGCTCTGGCAAAAAGGGCGTCATCAAACTTGCGAAATCGGCTGCAAAATTTTGCCCAAGAGCAAAAACTGGACCCTACGTTGGCACAAAAAATTAAAGACGTAGAAGAAAGGAAAACCACGAAATATGAGATACGTGATGATCTTTTATATTTTGTAAGTGGAGAAAATAAGCGATTATGCTTAACAAAAGGCATCATCCATGATATAATCGACGAATGTCATGAAATGTATGCCCATATAGGCCCTTTAAAGGTCATTAAAATGCTAAATGATTTTTTTTATTACCCTAAACTGGCAAAAATAGTCAGGCAACGCCTAGCCAGCTGTGACTCTTGCCAGAGAAACAAAGTAACAAATCAGACTTGTTTCTCTGAAATGAAAAATTATTTGCCCGAAAGGCCAAATGAAATTTTATCTATAGATTTCTATGGGCCATTACCCGCATCAAAAGGTGGATTCAAATACATTTTATCCACCATCGATGCCTTCTCCAAATATGTGGTTTTATACCCGTTGAGACGAGCCAATACGAAAGCCGTTATGAACAAATTAAAAAAGGACCATTTTCCAAAATATGGAAAACCGTCCAAAATAGTAACTGACCATGGGACGCAATTTACGTCTCCCGTCTGGTCAGAATTCTTGAAAGAACAAGAAATACAACCGGTGTTTTCTTCGATAAGACATCCCCAAAGTAATATTGTAGAGAGAATACACAGGGAATTGTCTAGATTTTTCAGATCTCTCATTGGAGAGAATCATGGATCGTGGTGGAGCTGGATCAGCATTATTCAAAGCTGTATGAATGAGACTTACCATGAGACCACTGAGTTTACTCCAATAGAATTACATCTTAATAAAAAACCTAAACGAGCTTGGGAAAATTGGTTGAATTTTCCCCAAAAAGACCCGAATATTAGCTATGAGAGAAAACTGGAAATGGCCAAAGAAAATATCTCCAGAAAAGGAAAGAACAGGGCATCCAAATTTAATGAAGCGCATCGCTTGGCCACATTAAAGGAAGGAGATTGTGTTCTGGTTAAGGCTATAAATGAATCGGACCCAAAAAAGAAAATTCTCAAAAAATTTTTACAAATTTATGAGGGTCCATATGAAATTAAAAAACAGGTTCAACCTGGAACCTTTATATTATGGAACCCCGAATCCAGAGAGGAAAGAGGGATGTTCCACAGTCAAGATTTGAAAATCTATAAGAAGAGAGTACAAAACTCGGAAGACAATGAAGAAACCGAATCAGATAATGTCGGGTAATAATGACTACGTCATTTAAACTATGTACATATATTTTAAGGATAGCCTGTAAGTGCAGATGATTAAGCTTAGAATAATTAAAATTACGATTATACTGTATAATAAGATATCAATCTAATATCTTCATTTTACTATTAATATCTAGACAATAAATAAGGGCCATTTTGAAATTGGTTATGTAGACATTAGGGCCAGTTGCTTAATAAGAAGGAGAAAAGTTATGAAAATTGAAAATAAAACAAAAATATTAATAATTTTAAGGTCAGCCAAAAATGACTGGGTCATTTTTAGTGGTATAAATGCATGCGTGGATATCAAGAATTGTTAAGCATTACTAATTACGAAATAGGCATAGCTGTGAAATGCATAATTAACAAATCAAACTAGCCAATGGAAAATTGGTATATCTCAATTTGCAGAAATTGGATATGGTAAGAATAAATTAAGTTTGAAACATGTGATGGCACAAATCAAAAGAGAAATAAACCCAATCCACACACGGGAAGATTAATATGTGAACCTACACAAACTAAAACCTTTTAAGGATATATTCTGAAATACATCTATAGGCCATGGAGACGAACGTTTCTTAGAAGTAAATATTATTTCCTGGGTAGCAGAATCATAAGCGCAAATTCTGTTCTCCGGATAAGCGTTCGAGCTGACAAGGGCATTCTCCTTCGGGCCACAGTTAATGGAAATAAGTTGCTTAGTGCAGTTCATTTGTGTCGTGTCACTTACTTCTCAAAGGTAAGCAAATAAACCTGTAAAACCTCACTTCTTCTCTGGTTCTTTTCTGTTAATATTTTTTGTTTTGGGGTGATTTTTTTTGTTTTGTTTTGTCGTTCTACCGTCAGTTTTTGACGTCATTCTACTGCATTTTGGAGGATTTCCTGACTCGTTCTATTTGATCCTTTCCGCAGAGTCAAATATGTCAGCGCCCAGGGAGTTGTCCCTTAGAGACTGCGGCACCCAGTTGAAGGAAAAATACCTTCAGCCCCACCTACAAAAGTTTTCCATAACGACCAAGGAGGAGAATGCCATATCACAGGATATAGTACACAAATCGTTCTGCACTGAAAAGGGGGCACAAGGGAAGAATGAGTGCATCCAGACTGGAAGGTTCGGCCCTATGGGAAAGAAAGGAGTATTAAAATACCAGTCGATCAAATACCCGTCGGCTGGGGTATTGGAGGGTATAGCGAAAAGGCGCAGCATGCCACAAATGGTCAGCTGCGAAGTAGTCAAGTCGAGAGCCAAGTCGGGTTTCATTAAATGGCTTTTAGAAGAGATAAAAAATCCCAATACACCAGACCCTAGATTCAAAAGACTAGGAGACCAAGTGTATGCCAAAGTGTATGGGCCAGGATTTGAGCCGATTGAATAAATTGTTTTTTTATATATACATAAAGTAACACTTCTCTTTATTTTCACTCCTTCCCACGGCTCATTGCATGTTTGGATATTGGATAATGGCTGGTTTCACTCGGTGAAGGGTTTCGTGTTGTTGTTCCTATTGTTGTTATTCGGAAGCTGCATTAATCCAATCACATCGCATAACCTACTCGATTACTATGCTCAGGAACTGGCCACATAGTTTTTTTTTGTTGTTCTTGCCTAGGTCTATTTTCACCGCCATGGCGGAGTGTACCTGGACAGGATCTGAAGAGGAGCTCGCGAACGAGCAAAACCAAATTCCGCCCCAAGAACTAGCGGTTGGCCGCTGTTACGAGGTACTGCCACTCTCGGCATATAGCCCATCAGACTTTATGGTTCGATTAAGCGCGAAACAGGGCGAATTCTTATCTCTGAGGGATGAATTAAGGCAGATCTATCTGGAAAAGCCTAGTTGGCTAAGAATTCAGGCAAGTGATGCATCCAGGTACGTCCCAATTGCATATGTGAGTGACGATGATCACGTGGGACGAGGCTACATCGCGGTAGAGCTAGTTGATGAGGTATGTGTCACCTACGACGTAGATGACGGCACTTTCGATTACGTCAATCTAAGCAACATTTTTCGTCTGGGCATCGATCACGCGGCTATACCTGCATTCTGCACCAAGATGGGCATAGCAGGCGTTAAACCAAGGACTGGGTCAATGTGGAGCCAGGAGGTTTGCCTGGCCGTAAGGGAGAAAATCATGAACTCCCCCCTCTTTTTGCAAGTCGAACTCATCCGGGGAGAGACGGTACTGGCCCACGTGAGGTCCATTGATGATGGGTTCTTCTTAGACGCATGGTTGGCGTTCACGGGACGAGCATCTTTGAATAGCATTAGAGGGCAGACTTATCCATACCTCGAAGAGGAATTTGATGTCCTATAATAAATGTTTTTTTTTATCAAAAAAATTAATAATAAATAATAAGAAAATAATAAAATAATCATAATATGATTATAATATTATGATACAAAAATCATCATCAATTTTCATTTTTACTTTTTTTAAGTGTTGGATAACTAATGGCTTTATCAATATCAATTACCAATTATCAATACTGATGACTCGTGATAGCAAGAAAAATTACTAGAATGTTTGTTTTTATTATTAAGTTCTGGATAATCAACAACAATAATTTTTTTTAGCAGATAAGTATTCTCATTTTTATTTTTATTTTCACTTAAAATTTAATAAACGCTTTTTAACAACAAAATTACGAAAAACACAAAAATAAATATACTTTTTCATATATATTAATCTCGTACTTTTATTAGATTCAGAATTTAAGCATTAATCAATAATTATTGTATAAAGAATAGCAAATGCATACTAATCAGAGAAACGAATTGATCCTTCGCAAGCAAAGGATCACTTCGTTTGGTGGGGCATTGAGACGGCCCAGCCCCGAGTATCCGCCTTTTGCGACGAAACGGGGCTAAAATCCGCGAAACTAAGGCCATTTTAGGAACAAATAGATTCCCATGAGACTCGCACAAAAGAATTGCGAGGTATGATCCAGTATTTGAGCAGCAATTAATGATTTACTTCCATACCGGAAGTGAACGCGGCGAGAACGAGGTAGTCTGGTGTTCACAGACATTTTCGTTCGTACTCCCAGCGAGCGCCACACTAACCTGTGGTTGCTGCCACACGACCAATTACTCAGATCAAGCAGCGTGTGGCTTGGTTCGCTGGATGGATGGGCGTCCCTCGCTCACATTTCTTTTATTTTTTTTTATGGTTAGTTTTTATAGGTTTGTTAATTGTTGCTAATAAATGGAAATAAACAATTATACAAATACGACAATTATAAATAAACATAATTGTCATTGCATTATGAAATATTATAAATAATCAAATATTGTAAATAAAGATAATTATTGTCATGTGATAAATTTGGTTAATATTAAATACAATAAACAAGTACAGTTATAACTTGAACAGAAAATGACAAAAGGTTAGCATTGATTATCTGAAAATAATTTTGACTGGTAAATCATCAGCAAAATACCAAATTGGCAAATGAACAATGCGTGACCATCTAATCATTTCTTTTATTTAAAGGCTCGTTTTTATTTTTGAGAATTATCAGCATATAATAATAATCTTTTCAATCTTTCTTAGAAGATTTTGAATTTTCTAACAACGTTCAAACCTTTACATACTGTTGTCCAATGGGAGCCCGCGCCTACGCTAATAGCACACGCCAAGCGGGAGGTGAGATGGGGGAAAGGCTTTCTCCTTGCCGTCGCGAGGCATGCTTTCTCTTATCAACGCATATCAATTTTTGAACACCTCTACGAGACAAAAAAATCCAACGATTTGAAATTTGAAAAACGTCAACATGATCTCGAAAATGTCAGCTTTCTCCTGATACTGACTTCCAACCCAAAAACGGTCGAAAAAAGGGGGAAAACATCGTGTATAAAAATCTTAATTTATTAATTTAATTGGACGTAATCGCGGTCGTTAATTCAGGCGCGCGCAAGTTAATTAAGGGGGGAAATTGATTGAGAGGTGGAAATCCGAGGCGATGTGCTTGATTGCAAATCCTCGAAAAGTAGTCCGGTTCCGCACCTGCAAAAGGTGAGGACTTGTCGCTCGTCGCGGCGATTTTTCTGGACGATATCTCAGGTCAGAGCTCATAGTCAGGTGACGTGCATTTTAGCATCACCGCACCTGACTATTGGAGAATCTGATCGTCTATGTTACCTAGCCCCCTTTTTAGATAGGGATTAGCAGGCTTACGTTTTTTTTTGTTTTGGACGCGTGTCTCGATTGGATTTTGTCGCGGTTTACTGGTTTTTTTTTTAGGCTTGACATCGACGTTACACGAGGGATTTAATTGTCAAAAGAAAATAATAAATAGATTTGTTCTTAAATTCTTGAGTGTCGAGTACCCGTTGACTCACCCCGAGTGAGAAATTGGGAAAGTCACTCCTATTTTAAGGAATCTCTGTCTCGTAAATTGCCAATCAGGTGCCGTAGCCCCTTTGGGCACTTTACCTGTGAGGTAATAATTTTTTTTATATATATATCACAAACCAAATTGTCAACCAGGTGCCGTAGCCCCTCAGGGCACTTTACCTGGGAGACGACATCCTTTTTCTCTTTCTTTTACTTTTTGGTAAATTCAATTGTGGATCTGGTGCCGTAGCCCCTTTGGGCACTTTACCAGTGACACGTACTTCCTTACCCCCGGAGAATTGAAGAACAAATCTACGCGAAATCGCGTGATCAGGTGGGGAGGTTTTCATTTCAATAATTGAGGAATTGAACGCATCTTCTACGCAAATGATGAAAGTTTCTGTGAGTGTAAGCCCAAGTGCTTTTAGTCACCACAAAACCTCTGATGCTATAAATTTGGAAGATTTCCTTAATTTGAGCAAGCGAAAGACTAAATTGGTTCTTATTAGTGTTTGAATGCTTCAAGGGTGGAGAACGGAATCGTAATGAACAAGGGAAAATTCATGTTGAAAAGAGCCTGCCAGTCGACCAAGTTTTATTTTCAGGAGTAGGGAATTCCCAAAATTAAAACGTGTTTTGAAGACATAACTGTGCGAAATAACGCAGCAAATATTAATCGAAATTTTATTTATGAATTCTAGATACGAAGTCTATAAAACACGGGCAATATTCCGACGATTCCTCCGTATTACTCTTTCTCATTCCGAAAAACTGAAAATCGTGAGTTTCTTTGCCGTTCTTACTCATTAAATAAAGAATAAAAATTCGCGAAATTTTCACCCTTCGTGTGACCCACTCAGAAATTTCGGAAGTAATTTTGTCTCAAAGTAGGGCAAAATTGTTGTTTAATAACTCAGTAAATTAAGGTAATTAAAAATTGATGATTTGAAATTTAAAATCAGAATTTAAAAGCGAAACTTTTGACCAAGTCGGGCAAAAATAGATTCATAAACGCTTTAAAATCAACTAATTAAAGATCGTAAAGGTCAAAATGTTTCAGAAGATAAAAACAATTTTAGGTAGACTACATTTAGTTTCAGTAATGAAAACAAATTTCCGGTACATTTTGCTAAAATTGAACATTTTTTTCAAATTTCCAGAACAAAAGTAGTCTGTTTTTGTCTCCTCTACCATATCCTAAAATTTGAAAACAAAATTTTATGGATTTTGGACACAAACATGTAAAAACTTAAAATCAATAAAATTTGCTGATTTCCTGAATATCATATGCCTTTAATCTAACAAAAAATAAATCATTTGCAGTATTAAAAATTATAGAATTTGATAGACTTTTTATAAATAAAAAATAAAAAATTGAATCAAATTCAATAAAATTGATTATTCTCATCAAATTATTAAATCTCTGGCAAAAGTTTCGAAAAGAAATTCTATCTGAGCCATTCGAAAATCTGTTTCCGAATCAATTTGAAAAACGTTTTGAACCACATTTCATGCAAATCAGTTGAAAATCAATCTGACTAAATTTGATTGATTTCGGTTATATTCCAAGCGTCAATCCGAATTAATCCGAGTTATATCTATAATGCATCTGTGAATAATATAATTGAATAATATAAATAAATAATTTATAAATTTAAATAATATAATAATATTAATAGATAGATGATTTTTTTACTTATAATCGATAAACTTTTTATCAAAACGTTTGATATAAAAATAAACAAATTTCTGAAAATTGCGAATTTATGAAACGATTTAAAAAGTATTAAAATTTTTTTCTATCAAATCTTGTCAAACTTTTTCAGTAGGAAAACTTAGTAAAAACGGATGCGCATAACTTAACTGGAAGGGAGGCATTAATGAACGTTGCTGTACAACGTCCAATTTAAATCTTTTAAATTATCAATGCAAATTGAAAATAATAATAATATATGAAAATGATGTAATTCGTCACTTATAAAAATATCAGGACCGTATTTAGGTTGGTGGGGGCCCTTTACTAAACGTGAAAAGTCGAGTGAACAAAAATCAAACTACGGTTTTTGTTACATTTTTTTTGCAATTTTTACGTGGCTGGTGGAGACTTTCAAGGCAAAAATCTATGAACATTTTATTCAAAACATATGTATATCACACCCGCATGAGATCGAATTCCAGTTCGTGTATACACTGAGTGACGTCAATTATTAACTATAGATGGGAATGAGATCATCACTAACTTCCTAAGCGTTAAGCCAAATTGTAAACCAAATTAATACAGAAAACTTTACGAGAAATAATGTAAAGAGAGAATATTGACGTCAGTATAGACAATATTCAGATCTTTGGCATTTGCTTTGTTTTTATTTGGGTCGCTGACACATATTTGTTTTTCATTATAGACGCGTTCATTATCATATGAAGTTATACCATTTTTCACTAATTTACACACTCTGGATAAAATCAAGATTTTAAAAAAAAAACTATACAACCATAACAATATTTTTGATAAAGTTTTGATAAAATTATTTACTTTTTCATATTATTCTCTACGTATACGAAGAAAAATAGTTCGATAAACATTACCCTACTTTTGAGCAATTTTGTGTTAGAGACTATTTAATATTTTTAATATTTTTATTTTTTGAGTTTAGACCTTCCATATAATTTTTTTTATGTTTAGTACCTTTATTTTTTTTCGATCATGTTACCTTATTTTCCATACCCAAAAAGTTGCTGCACATTGTAAGTAACAAAATAAAAAAAGAATCATGACAATTGGTTGAAAAACAGAAAAGTTATTCAAAGTTAAAGAATGTCAAAAAAATGCCTAAAAAACTTGAAGTTTTTAGTTTAAAAATACATAAAGGTGCTGGGATTTTAAAAAAACCCAAAAACTTTCTAGATAAAGGTACTAAACGTAACAAAATTATATGTGGAAGGTCTAAACTCAAAAAATAAAAATATTAAAGGTAGCGGATCCTCTTAATATTTTCAAAGATTACCGAATTGTGATGCATTCCTTATCATTTAGTACATCACATATTATTACAATAATATTAAGTAATCTCTAACTTGCCCATATGTCCCAACTTTGTTAAAAAATAAGTAAAGTTTTTCGAACTATTTTTCTCCGTGATAGTAATTCGTTTTTATTTCAATTTTCGAATCATGTCTAACTTTTTTTTCCCTCCTTCTTTTAAAATTTTTTGTCAATATTATAAAGAAAAACAAATGACGTATTTGTATACCTCGTTCATATGTTTTTCTAGAATTTTTATTATATAAGTGTTTTGTCGAAGACTGTGAGTCACTTCTAAATACAACAAACACGTTGCATTAATTAAGATAATTTTTCAATTGACAGATGTGTAATAAATCTTTATTTATTTCTGCATTTTTGATGGCTTCAGTGAATTTGTAGAATAATGTGCAGACGCTTTGAAAAATTGAAACCACATGCAGTAAAATATTTATTTGATTCAGAAATTTTTTTTTGTTTATCTTAATTTATTCGATTTTAATTTATATATTTTTTTAACAAAGCAAACATATTGTATGAATTTGAGAAAGTTCTTTTTTGTGTTGATAATATATTAATTTTAATTAAAAAATCATTTTTTTTACCAAGTTATTTTACCAAATAATTTTTTAAACTCGAGTATATAAGGTTAAGAAATATGTTTTTCAATTCAAGCAAATTGTTTGTTTAAATAAATAAGGAAATTATTTTCTCGGCGCATGTTTCAAATGTAACTCTTTGCACTTTTCCTCATCTTGAATTGGATTTTTTGATTTCTCTTTTAAATTGTGAGATTTGTGTTTTATGGTAGTTCAGCCACGAAAAATTAGGCCTCAGGCAAAAACAGATAATTTTTCTTTCAAGAATAGCAGCTTTTTTCATATCGCTTTTTACTAAATTTTTAAAAATGGTACGATCCTGATAAATCATTAATCACTTTTTCAGGGAAAAAATTCTCTACAACTTGACCGTTTCGATTTTTTAAAAATCAATTCTTTAATGGCTGAAACCAGGGACGGATCCAGGGGGGTGGTCCTGGGGGTCCGGACCCCCCCCCCCCCCCGAAATATCAGACTCCCTCAAATCTCATTAGCGAAAAAATTCGAGTTTGTCTAACACAATTGTAACGTCATGTTTTGTGAAAGCCGAAATATCTTTTATTTTTTAATTTTTCGATCGGACCCCCCCCCCCCCCCCAAAATTTGTTTCTAGATCCGTCCCTGGATGAAACTATTAAAAAACAATTTTTCAAAATAACATTTTTATAAACAAATTTCTAGATTTGGTAATAATTGATTCATTTTCAAAAATTAGAAACGGTCAACTTGTAGAGAATCTTTTCCCTGAAAAAATTATACACTCGAGATTCCCTATAACAAGAAGCTCGAGCATCGGAGACTTCTCTGCATCGAGCGCGAGAGATATCCTACTTGTTGCTATGCGCTGTTATGCGCATTATATGATGCGTGCAGTCAGTCTGTCAGTGATGCCATGTGAATAATTGTATGTACATATAGTAAAAAAGCGTATATAATAATATAATATAATAATATAATAATAAGAATATCTATGCTTATCAGGTGTATTTTTGAATATTTCTAGGAAAAAAGAAAAGTCTTGATGATAAATGTAATAAACAGTAAACATAGTATTAAACATGAAGTATTGATCACAATAATAAACTGGGCAAAATTATACATACTGATTGATTGTAATTATATAAAATTTTTATACATATTGTTTAAAAAGGCAGAATTTTACTTATCTACAGTAATGTGTGAAATATCAAAATTTCACAAAAAAACTTATGCAATTTTAATGTTCGATAACCGACTTTACTCCAAAATATTGAAAACTCCAGATTGGAAAAATTAAATTTTTCATTTCAAACACTGTAAAATTACACAATTAAGTAATTTTTCAATAATTGACCAATTATTTTCTCATTAATTTGTGATAAAAGCCATCAAACTCAATGATTACTGTTTCAAATTCGAGCGCGCTTCATTCCGTAGTAGTGGGAGAAGAGGGTCGATCGTCTGCTCGTTATGGGGAACCGTGATGCGCTCGTAAAAGGGAGGCCTTGTTACAGGGAATCTCGTTATAGGGAATCTCGAGTGTACATGATTTATCAGAATCGCACAATTTAAAAAAAATTGAATCGCTTTGAGCCAAATTTTAAAAAATAATACGATTCTAATAAATCACGGATTATTTTTTCAGGGAAAAGTTTCTCTACAACTTGATCGTTTTCAACTTTTGAAAATGAATCAACTTTTATCACACTCAGTAACTTGTTAATAAAAATTTTGTTTTGGAAAATTGTTTTTTAATGCACTGAGAAAAAAATGCTATTGGACCAATAGCATTTCTTTCCAAAAGCATGTATATCATGGATTCAAATCAATATGCTATAGAATTAATAACATATTTATTGGTTCTTGCAGTACATTTTTATGAATTCATAGTATACATGCTTTTGGAAAGAAATGCTTTTGATTCAATAGCATTTTTTTCTCAGTGTGGTTTTATCCATTAAAGAATTTATTTTCATAAGTTGGAAACCATCAAGTTGTAGTAAATATTTTCCCTGAAAAAATGATCTGTAATTTATGAGAATCACATAATTTTTGAAAATTTGGCTTGAAGCAATAAAAAAAACGTTCAGGCAAAAATACAATTTTTTAAATACATTATTTTTCCACGTTTTAAATGTATTCTGCAGAAAATAATCTTTCCTCTTTTCAATAATCCCTTCAATGACAATTTTGCTATTCTTGAATGCAAAATTATCTATTTTTGCCTGAGGCCTAATTTTTCTTGGCTGAACTACTCTCTAAATCCGAATCAGTCAAAATCTACTGATTTTCAATGAAATTTGACTGATTCAAATAGCAAAAAAGAGATTACTGTGAATCAGTCAAATTTTACTGATTACTTCAGTGAAAATTAACTGATTTAACAGTGAAAATATGTTTTTCGCTGTTGAATCAGTGAAAAGACGAGTCACTGATTCAATCAGTGAAAATTTGACTGATTCAGAGTTAGAGAGTACCTTAATGCGATATATGTTCATCATATTTTCATTTTCAAATAAGTATTTTTTCAATTTAAACTTGATCTTGAGATTTGGAAAATAAAAGAGTTATATAAATATTTAATCACAAATAATTACAGGAGATATACAACATTTTGCTACTTATAAAAATTTTATTCTTTAAACTTGAAAAAGAGATTCAAAATTGTTATGTAATGAATGTAATACAATACTATTTTCAATGTCTTTAGTAATTAATATCATATTATAGCATTAATCTCCCTACGCCTATTTTTTTATTACTTTTTGTCTTTATTCTACAATACGTAACACACATTCTATCTTGTAATTAATCTCGCGTATTTTTTATGATTATTGCAAACAGCACATTTAATTTACTCGCGACCTTCATGAAAGTCACTAATGTAGACTTGTAAAGTAATTATAAATAATCATACAAAAGTAAAAATATTATTTCACTCGTAATTTATCTGTTTAATTAGCAAGATAATGATTCTATCTTCATAAAAGAAATCAATATACCTAGTGATACAATAAATAAAAAATTAATCGGTTAATTATTTTTTTTAAATGGTAGATTTAAAAAATATAATGTTTGTTTAGGGGCTACGTGCATAAATTACGTATGGAGTTTTATGCTCTCTAAATCTGAATCAGTCAAATTTTCACTGATTCATCAGTGAAAAAATATTTTTCACTGTTAAATCAGTTAATTTTCAGTGATATTTGAAATTTGACTGATTTACAGTAACCTCTTTTTATCTATTTGAATCAGTCAAATTTCACTGATAATCAGTAGGTTTTGACTGATTCAAATTTAGAGAGTGGAAATTTTAGGATTTCCTTAGACTTTTTGTATAGTTAATGCATGCAACTTTAAATGAACGTAAGATTTTTTGACCACAATAAAAAGCTTTACTTAATTTGTCCAAGGCCTCTTATCTTTATAACTTAACCATAAGTTATAATAGTGACAGCATAAAATTTCTGTTAATTTGGCAAATATTTGAAACGCTTTTTTGTGAACATAAACGAGTCGTTATAAATATTACAGAAATACCTCTTGAATGAAAATTTTGAATAAAATTCCTTATTCGGTTAATTTAAAAAGCATTTCTGTAATATTTATCGAGAAATCTTTTCTTTTTACCAAAAAGTTGCTACACATTGTAAGGAACAAATTTAAAAAAGAATCATGACAATTGGTTGAAAAACAAAAAAGTTATTAAAAGCCAAAAAATGCTCAATCAAACTCAAAATTTTTAGTTTAAAAATACATAAAGGTGCTGTAATTTTTAAAAAACCCAAAAAGCTTTCTAAATATAAGGTACTAAACATAAAAGAAATTATATGGAAGGTCTAAACTCAAAAAATAAAAATATTAAAGGTGCTGGATCCCTTTAAAGTGTAACAGAAATATTATGCTGTCACTATTTAAACTTATGGACTCGGTAAATGTAACAGATTAATTTTTTTCGTAATGTACGAAAATTCAAAAAATGATTTAATGAAATTCGAAATTAATATGACGTTTTTAGCGAGTTCACTGTAAATTTTATGAACAACATACTGTCTGCGGCTTAGCAGAAGTTCCGATAGAGTCGTTGATTGAATTCGAGGTCAGTTGCTGAATTGAAAATTACGAAAGGGAATCTATATGTATGACCTCTATCTCACTAATTTAATTTCAACTATTCAAAAACATTGGAGCAACTAGGAAAACATTTTTATTTCCCTAATTTTTTATTTGACGAACTGAATAATAGTTAAAAATTTCAAGGATTCGAAACCAATCGAATCCTCAAAACATAATAAAACACAACCAAATTTGGACCAAAATCACCACACCTCAACAGAACACTAGAAAACAAACCGTGAGAAAAACAAACAAAAAAGGAGGAATGAAAAAAGAAGGCAACCTTCCAAAACCCCTTCCTTCTTTTTCTTTCCCTCGTCCTCTTTTGTTTTTATTACCCACTACCATTTACATAAATAAATTTTAAATTATTGCCGACGTTTCGGTGCTCTTCCAGCTCCAAAAACAAAAACAAAAGAGGACGAGGGAAAGAAAAAAAAGGAAGGGATTTTGGAAGGTTGCCTTCTTTTTTCTTTCCTCCTTTTTGTTTGTTTTTCTCGCGGTTTGTTTTCTAGTGTTCTGTTGAGGTGTGGCGATTTTGGTCCAAATTTGGTTGTATTTTATTGTGTTTTGAGGATTCGATTGGTTTCGAATCCTTGAAATTTTTAATTGTGCTTTTGTTTGGACGTTAAGAGAAATCTGGGTCAGTGGTGATACGGGTTCAGGTTTTGAATAATAGTTGGGAATGTTCAAATTACAATTTTTAATTAAGGATTTAAATTTAAAAAAATTTAATTCGAGTAAAAAGTATAATAAAAATGAAAAGAATTATATAAGAAAGCGATTGAAAGTTCACATTCAAAGAGTTGGTTCACGTATTGAGTAAAAAAAAATGAGTTCTGAGATTTGAACTTTGAAACTATGCTAGTGATATTTTTTCTCTGAAAGCGAAGTCCAGAAATCTCGTGGAAAAGGTTTAATTTTTAGTGTATACACTAAATCTGAATCAGTCAAATTTTCACTGATTGAACCAGTAATTTGCCTTTTTACTAATTCATCAGTGCAAAATTAAATCAGTTGATTTTCACTGAAGCAATCAGTGCAATTTGAATCATTTGCAGTAACCTCTTTTTAGCTATTTGAACTAGTCAAATTTCACTGATAATCAGTAGATTTTGATTGATTCAGATTTAGAGAGTAGAGAAAATGTAAATGTTAATTTTTCTATTCCCTGTTACCAAATACATATGATCAAATATAGATTCAATATGAAAATAAAACTTAAAAAGTTCATTTTAGTTACTTTATACGTTTTATTAGCGATAATCAATAAATAATTAGAAAGGAAATTTTACATAACGGTAACCTAAGTTTTTAATTGCAATTATCAATTCGTAGCAAGCAGGAACTTATGAACTTGTGATACTCTTACAAGTAATGGATAGAATGCGGTGTCTGCTTCCTGTTTTTCTGATTTTTAATCATTACTAAACGTATTTCTCAATATTTCTAGACACATTCATTATTTCCATTTACCTTGAAAATCGCTTAGAAATGTCTTAATCCAAGGTCGTTCAAACAATTTTTTGTATCTCAAATCGTTTAGCTGAAAAATAGGATTCTTTATTTTCAATAGCATCATTTGAATAAAAACAAAAAATATACATCTTATCAAAAAATGCATACTTACATACAAATTTATAGAACTTTTTTGAGCGAAAAATTTTGTATTCTAGCATTTTTTTTGTATCTCGTGTAGTTTAACCGGAAAATTGTATTTTTGATTATTAATTTTTTCCATACACTGTTAGAAATGTTCGAAAATTTACAAATTTACAAATTTTTATGTTTCAAAAGTAACGTAAAATTTGACGATGTTTTTGAGTAAAGGTATCTTAACATTGCGAAAAATGTACTGAATTTTTCTTAATAGTACGAAACTCAACCGAAATTTTATAAAATGTATCGTGTGAGGAATATTTTTTTTCGTCCATTGATCTTAAAAACAATAAAAAATATGCAGAATAGTGATTTTCGACAAAAACAACATTTTTTATTGCAAAAAAAAAATTTGAAATTTAACCCAAGCAAGCCATTTATGGACGAACTCGTCAAACTATCTCCTAAACTGAAAAAGAGACATATATATGGACTTTGGTTTTTGATTGCAGTCACATAGTGCTACATAAAAAAAATATAAATCATAAACCGAAGTCCATATAACTGTCTTTTTTTTAGTTTACGAGATAATTTGATGAGTTCGTCCATAAATGGCTTGCTTGGGTCAAACTTTGCTAATTTTGGTTTCGTTCCGCAAACTCAATTTTTGATTTGTATTTTTTTTAATGTAGCACTATGTGACTGCAATCAAAAACCGAAGTCCATATATATGCCTCTTTTTCAGTTTAGGAGATAGTTTGACGAGTTCGTCCATAAATGGCTTGCTTGGGTCAAACTTCAAATTTTTTTTTGCAATAAAAAATGTTCTTTTTGTCGAAAATCACTATTCTGCATATTTTTGATCGTTTTGAAGATCATACAAAAAAAATTTAGTTACAGAAAACGTAAAATCTGAATTTTTAGATACAAGTATCGGAATATTCAACACTTTTTAACTGAAATTACGGTAGAACTTTCTAACAGTGTAAATTTATTAAATCAATTTCCAAAAAAATAATAATGTTATTAGAAAATTATTTCTTTTTATTTTCTCCGATTAAAAATTATCAATATTGGATATAAAAAAACGTAAACGTTTCGGCCACATATGGGGGCCCTCTTCAGTGCCATAAATTCAAAGATTAATTTTAAATTCCTCAAAAAACACTAGGATTTTCATGAATATATGAGTTCAAAAATAGATTTAAAAAATTTTATTTTATTTTCTGCTTTTCACAATTTAACTGATTCTCATACGATCTGAAAAAGTCCCATCTGCTTTCAGGAAATAGCTTCTAACTTTATTTTCCGTCTATTCTATTTTAATTTACTAAGTGATTGTAGATATTTATTCCCTCACTAATTACTTGTCAAATAGCTTGTAATTACTAATTGAATTACTACACGCAAAAAAATGTGTAGCTGGTACAAAAAAAAATATCGCTGTTCCAGCTATACATATTTCTTTCCGTGTAGAAAATGGGTAGAAAAAATCAGTAGAATTTTTATCAAATTAAATTAGTGATCGACTTTTCTTTCATTCAGATTGAGAGAGTGAGAAATGAAATCACTAAGTAAACTAAATTCTTGCTAGTGGCATATACATATATTCAGTCTTTATTTTGTATCCAGGTTTTTAGGTGAAATTCTTTGTTTTCGTGTTTTTATAAAACTGTACACTTGTTTTCTTTTCTCATATCTCATTGTAAATGCGTTAAGAAAATCGATGTTGGCACATTGATAAGTGGTGCAAATTATCTATTTCGTCAGGCCTCATTTTATTTGCGTCATAAAATTCAAAATAGACTTTCATAACATTTTCAGAAGATATCAAATAATAAACTATTCTTGATAAATTAAAACTAGGAATTATAAGTGAAATTTCATTATTTCTGACGCAAATATGTTAAGTAATTCAAATTTAGAGAATTAATGAAAATATAGATATATCTAATCTGTAATCAATTTTAATTTTGAAGGCATAACTTTTTTAACTTGAAATATTTTTTGTTGCAGGACTTAGTGCATGTGAAAGAAAGTCATTTATTTTTCTACGAAAGGAACTTCCAGTCCGATTAGCAAATATCATGAAGGAGATCCATTTATTACCTGAAAATTTACTAAAAACGCCCAGTGTCGTTGTAGTAAATAAATTATATGTAACATCCTTTGAGGAAATAATACATTTTGAAAAAGCCGAAATCAGCGAGAATTCACTAGACAAGTGGGTTTGTGTTCAAAAATACTTTAAATGATAGTGTTTTTATTTTTTTCATTTTGACATCAATTTTGAAAAAACTATCCAAGAACTAACCAGTCTCGTGCGAGGTTGCCACTTTTTCTAGACACCTGGAAAACAGGAAAAAGTCAAGAAAATTCCAGACTAATTTCAATTTCTAGAAAATTAGTAAAATTATATTTGTTACATTTTTTACTGTTGAAAAATACCGCTTAAAAATTTACAAAAATATTTAAGATATAAAATTTATTTGAATTCTTTTTGTTTTGGCATAGGGTCAGTTTCTTCTTTCTTTTTTACTTAAAAAAAATAAAAAGAATTCTAATAAATTTTGTAATTTTTGCGTCTATAATATAATAGACATGTTTGCCAAATATGTCACATTATAATTTAAAGTATATCATAAGGAATAAAATATATCGATCGCATATTATAAAATCATATTTGCAAAAAAAAACTAAATTGCTTTAACTTTTTCACTTATTCTGGATAAAAAGTTATAAAATGTTTATAGTCCTACACTATAAAATTTTAAATTTTCAGTATAAGATAATTATTATTTTATAATTTTGTTTCTCAATAAAAATAAATGCATTTCATAAGTGTTGCAGATTTTAGAAACTATTTATTTATATATGTAAATCATTATAAAAGATTCTGTAAAATTTGAAATTTTGGACTTATAAAACCTGGAAAGTCAGGAAATTTTTTTATGGAAAAATAGTGACAACCTTGAGTGTGACTAATTTATAGTTTATATCAGGAGTACAAATCAGTTCGATCCCTTTTCAAAACTTGGATTGCCTCAAAAGACGAGAAATTTTTTCGAGATGGAATTCGAAAATTGCCTGAGAGATGGGAAAAAGTCGTAATCAGCGATGGACAATACTTCGATTAATCTGTTCTTTCATTTTGTTTCGAAATAAATGCATTTTTGATAACAAAAAACGGACCGAATTAATTTGTACTCCCAATATTTATCTAAGATCATATTTTTCGTACACAAAATATATCTTACTGAAAATTTGGAATATATGATAGAATACAATAAGGAACATATGTCTGGTTCGTTCAAGTAAACATTTTTTAAATTTTAGTTAACTGTAATTACCAATAACTTTTTCATTACTTTTTTTTGTAAAAATAATGTTTTAAAAAGTGTTTACTAAAACGAACTAGACAAAAATTCCATATTGTATTCTAATATATTTTTTAAATTTTCAGAAAAGCATTTTGTGTACAATAAAGTTATTTTACACGAATATTATCATGCATAAAATTGGTCATGGTCCTGTTGACGCATGGCCTTTAAATAATCTTGGAAATTTTGCATTTTTTGTTTATTCAGGTCTAAGAAAAATTTATTTTTATTAAAGAGTATCTTGTTTTTAAAAAAAATCATCTGAATAAAATTACTGAAATTAAGATACCGATTACTGGGACATTTACCTTACTTTACCTGTGCGCTTAATATACTGTAAATGCATAATTGTTTTCTTCAGATTCTGCCAAGCTCTAATCAAAATTAGGAATAGACATACTGACGTTGTGGAAACAATGGCACGGGGTGTACTGGAGTTAAAAGAATCTCACGACGTGGATGTCCAAACAGAGAACAGTATTCAATACTTTCTAGACAGATTTTTTATGTCAAGAGTGTCTATTCGAATGCTTATAAACCAACACAGTAAGATTTTATTTTATAATTCTGTATTTTAAAAAAAAACAGTTTATTTATGGATTTATTATTCAAATTTCATTGTATTTATATTTTGATGTTATTTTCAGCGTTACTGTTTGGTGGAGAGCTAAATGGTCACAACAGACACGTGGGTTGTATAGATCCATCATGTGATGTCATTAGCGTTGTGAAAGATGCATATGAAAATGCACGATTTTTATGTGACCGATATTATCTAGCTAGTCCGGAGTTAATAGTTAGACAGCAAAATGGCAAGTTTGAAAATGTTGATTACTAATTTATCTTCGTAAGTAATTAATCCATTTATACTTCTAAACATTTGGTAAAACCACTTAAGTAAGGCTTTATCTTTTCTGTATTACATATCTAATAAGTTACTGTGTACTGTTGTTATCTTGTATTTCGAGAAAATCCTCATAGAGCCTCAAGATTTATTTTTAAAAAACCATACGTGAACTATAAATATATTAATACATTTTTTTATCGTAGATCTCGAAAGAGGAAATGAGATCAGAATAGTTTACGTTCCAAGCCATTTGCATCACATGCTGTTCGAGCTTTTTAAGAACAGTATGAGGGCAATTATGGAACATCATGGCACTGATGCCGAAGGATATCCTCCTGTGGAGGTGACAGTTGTCCGAGGAAAGGAAGATATTTGTGTGAAGGTTAGTCAAGTAATAATTGAAATCTTAATCACGATTTGACTCTGAAGTCTTTTTAATAAAATATTAGAATTTTTTCAAGGTTGGAAAATGGCACGTGAACGTGACGCTAATATAAAATATTAAAGTTCATTTATTAAAAATCTGAAATGCATTATATTGG
The DNA here is from genome assembly GCA_030998225.1 of Diplolepis rosae. Taxonomy (NCBI): domain Eukaryota; kingdom Metazoa; phylum Arthropoda; class Insecta; order Hymenoptera; family Diplolepididae; genus Diplolepis; species Diplolepis rosae. The sequence continues at coordinate 17,613,877 of JAPYXD010000723.1, read as the reverse complement.
AATACCAAAAAAGTTTTGGACTCAGGTTTATTCTTTAACATTTTTTAAAATATGTCTTGTTTTTTAGGTCTCTGATCGCGGTGGTGGAATTCCACGTTCACAAATGGATCACCTTTTCAAATACATGTATAGTACTGCTCCACAGCCAACTCCTTCTGAAAATCATACAGTTCCACTTGCTGGATATGGTTATGGGCTTCCACTGTCACGATTATATGCTAGATATTTTCATGGCGATCTGATTCTCTTGAGCTGTGAAGGATATGGAACTGATGCTGTTGTGTATTTGAAGGTGGGTTTCATTAAGAAAGAATTGAACGGACAATCAGAAAAAAATTAGTCGAACCGATTATTTCATTAGTTCTTTTTCATCTAGGATATTTTTTTTAACGAGCTTTTGGTGAAAGTATGGAAAATCTTAGCTTTGATTAAATGAGCCATAAAAAGTTTCAATGATATAAAAATTATAAATTTTTATTGGTGGTATACATTTGTATTCAATGCATCAAAAATGCTACTGAAAAATAAAAAATGCATTTGATGTAGACAAATAGTAAGAATTGAATAAAAATTGTCCATATCGTGTAGGCTATTTTCATTTTTCAAATTGAATTTGTTTATTAATCACTCATTCCTAGTTAAATCAGTCATTATTTATTTTTCCAAGATTTAAAATATCGTAGCTCTGTTGATTTCGACATAATGAAAAACTGTTATGAGAATAATTTTTAGATAATTTTGAGAAATGATAGAAAAAAATTATACAATTTTTGATTTCTTTTAAAATTAGTCTTTACAACTTCAAAAAACTCCAAAAATGATATAAGTTTCGGAATTTCGGTCGGATATGACTGGCTAAAAAACTTGTCCTTTTTTTTAGCCATTGATGTAGTATATTATTATTTAGAATTCTGAGGATATTTTTAGAATATTTTATCACTTACCTTCAATTCCCGCAAACTTGGTAACTTTCCAAGCTAAACACAATGACATTTGCATAAATGCTTTTGAATTAGCTAATTTTTTCAATTCAAAGGCTTATAGCTCGAAAGATATATATATAAGATAAGATAAGATATATATATATATAAAGATATAAAGATATATAAGCATATATTTAAAAGATTAATAAATTAAATGATTTTTAAATTTTCAGGCACTATCAAACGAAGCAAACGAGCTTTTGCCCATTTTCAATAAGACTTCTTGCAAATTCTATCGAACACCAATTCCAACTGCAGATTGGAGTAGCCAATGTGGAGGAAGTATGGCAACGAGACAATTAAATATGAGTCAAAATCAGGGTCATAGACTTCCTCACGGAATGGAAATTAGTCAATGCTAGCAGGACCCCCACAAAATCGACGAGAAACTCAAGCCCATAGAATAATTATCTATAAATGAAATAACTGAATTTATTTACATTTTATTTCGACCCGTCAATACTGCTTAACTTCTCCATCTATAAAAGGGTTTCAATCAGAATGGGATTTTGACGACTCGTGCTGTACCTAAAGTTAATATTATCCTCGTATTTTGCAATAGGTGTCAAAATATGATCCACACTTTAAATAATTCTATTTACTGTGAAAGCTTTAAATTTCTCGGATTTTTAAATTTAATTTATTTATTAATCATAAGTTCAGATTTTGTTTTTACACAAGTAGATTTAATTCAAAAGTCATTTTCAATGATAATATTAGAGATTTAATATATTTTTCTAAATTATTTAAATTAAGATTGAATTCAGTGTGATTTTGGAAATGCTTTAAAAGTAAGACTTACTTTAAAGGATGATTTCAGGCATTTAATCATTCTTGTCTTCTAATTATATAAAGTTTTTTAAATTTATTGAGTAAGGAATATTTTAGATTCAAAATAGTCTTGTTGAGAAAATTAATTGATTTTAAATTTAATAAAACATACAAAACACTTAGCATTGTCATTTAAAGATTTGAGTGATAGTAGTTACAGTTAAACAGGACCGACGGTTGTGCATATTTGAATAAAATGAAAACTTTAATTTTGATTATATTCTATCTCTGAACTTTCAATTCAATGTTGAACCATGAACTATCAACGTTACTTAGTAAGATTTCGCTTTTGCCTAAGAAATTTAAGACTTGAAATGTTTTATTTTAACGTCCTGATAAATAGGCAAATAATATAAAATTTTACCTATTGCAAGACTAAATAAATTATGTTTATAATAAATCAGCATTCCGTACAATGATATTGAATGTTGAAAGTTGTTAACTTTTTAGAGAATTTAATATGCACTAAAGAATTTGTTTGCACCAAATTTTAGTAGAGACTGTATCATTCTGGAATTTTTTAGTTCCCGAAATAGTTTTCTAAACCTTTTAAAAGGGAAAGAGGTTAAATTAAAAAAAAAAAAAAACAGTTTCAATGTTAGCAAAATATTTTCCGTGATGGAATATCGGGACATTCGACAATTTAGAATCTTCAGAACATTTCAGAAATATCTTTTATTCACAAAAAGGTATTAAATATTCTGCATGCCTAATTGAACATTGTCATAAATATTGTTTACAACATCTACAAGTTTGTCTCTAGAAGGAAATGTAATTGTATGTATAGTTAGATGAAAAATTTATCGTGAATTCCAAAACCTTCCAGAAGAAGTTACAACTTCAAAAATGTAAAAAGGCATTTCAAAGTATTAAAATCTGTACAAAAAAATCATTCATCTTATCTTTTTTCCACCAACCAATAAAAGATTATTTTTCTGCAGAAAGAAATATTGGCAAAGATGCAATTTGCAGTGGTCTACTAACCTTGAAGAAACAAAATCTATTTATGAAAGAATGTAAAATTTTTACTTCTCCATTAACTTGACGTTCTTTAAAAAAAATTTCTTCAATGATCTTGGGTATTTTGAAACATGTATATAATAGGTAAATCATAAATTTTAAACGTAGTACTATACGTTTTTTCGTTTTTTTATTGCATACAAATTTGTAAAAAACTCTTTTAAAAATCGCCTTTGACCATTTTATGCCTGATTCAAATATTTATCAAAATCTTTGGCTGTAAGTACCCTAGACTGATTTGTTTCGAGCATGCACCCACATGCACCATATTCTGTCATCGTCATAATATTTGGTTGCGCGAACGAGAATGCGCCGCATAGAGTTCGCATGTGACTAAGATAACATGACGAGAGAAGAGGTGTTCTTTTGCCTTTCTCGGCCATCATGTGCTCCTAATACAAAAGGATCTTGGCGCGGCGGCAAAATATGCCTGTGGAAAGGGAAATTTTAGGCTTATAATATAGAAAAGGAGAATCTCCATGTGATGGGATACCATTAATAATATTATGTTATCCTGTTACTTCGAAGACTCTTTCCACCCGGAAAGATTCTAAAATCTTCGATTGCCATGAAAGGTTATGTCGAGTAGATACCTCTTTTATCATCATGTTCTCCTGATACAATTGCATGGCAAACGTCGCGAGACCAAAATCAAAATGGTTGTATGAATGAATAATATACGATCAAGAAATTAAGTAGCAGGAAATTAGAAATTAGTATTGTCTATTCATATCTCCTCTAATTTAATTGATATTTAAATCTTAATAATTAAAAATAAAATTAATACAATCAGTTGCGAAATTTCCACTTTTATTTACTTATATATATATATAATTTTTTATAATAATAAAAAATATAGGGTTGTATCAAGATATCTTGGCGCCCCGAGTAGTTAAATGCAGGGCCGTTGCAAATTACTTTGGTACCCCGAGTAGGAATTAGGATAGGGTTAAGGTAAAATACACAATATAATAAATAAGCTCCATTCTTTCAATACTTCTTATACATTTATTATGTTTGGCTAGGCGTACCACATATTGTTTTAATTCACGATTAATTTCATCAGTTTCGTACATACTTCCTTCTAGATAATAAAAAATACAATGTAACATTAATAATTTTGTTTACAAAATAATGTTTCTTTATACAAAGGAACGACATTTGGATATCTAGATGGATTTTTTTTAATAAGCAAAGGCAAAAATCAGTGAAAGAATCTAATTCCAGAAGTTCTTCATATATTTTCCTACATCAAAACAAAATCACAAACCTCGAAGGCCTAAATGGCAGCCTGTTAGTACAATAATCACAAGCCCTATGAATGTTATCGACAACAAGTTAGATACTGAAAACTCTTAGCGACACGGCAATTTTCTACAAAGCAAAATTGTAATTATTCTATATGTATTTAAAATATTACATTTCCAAATCCACCAACTTTAAAGAATAAAAAAACCCATTTTAAAAATAATACGTAAAACTCAATGTAAGAATTTTCCTTTTGAATATCAATAAAAAAAACCTATATCCATAAAATATAAAACTCAAACGTTGCTCAAATAAAAAAATATATTTTTCGAAAAATTAATTTCGAAGTTGGTAGGTTGTGGAAATATTTTCGCTTGAAATAGAATGTACGTAGATAACACAATATGTGTGAACATGTAAAAAGAACTTTTCGATTGAAATAAAACCTCTTCGATGATCTTATAAAGACCCTCAAAATCTATATTTCGACGAACTAGTTACCATCAAACGTTTCCATTAAATAATAATTAATAGCCATTTAGCTTTATAATATTGGATTGGATAATTTTATTTTTAATGCATCACGAAGTTTATTGATAAATCCTCAAATCTAAGAAGAATATGTTTGTGCATGTTTAACAAATAAGAAAAGAGGATAAAACAAGTAATAATTGATTGGCTAATGGAAATTTTCGACTAGTCAAGAAATACAGATATACCAAATGAATTCGGTATCTATTTCTGTTTAATCAATTTTTTTATTAAACATTGAGACCGTAATCAGGCGTTGTGAACAAATTTATCGGAATACCTACTAACTTGGTATTTATTACCTATTCTATGAAGTATATACATCACGGCAGTGATTACACGTTCTACGTTTCCTTACCATCAATACTCTAACGATAAGGAATTTACACAACATCGCCCAACTGGGCTTTAATTTGATAATCACAATATTCGCTTTTATTCTTCCCTGTCAATACTATACTTTGTTGCCTCCTTGCACAAATTTTTATCGATTCTTTTTCAAAGAATTAAAGACTTTCAGTACCACAAATTTTTTTCTTAAAATTATACATACTAAAATGTTTTTACACTGGAAATTAAAATTTCTGACAAACATTTTTTTCGAATAAGGAACATTTAATTTGATTGAATCAATCTTTTACGAACGTTTCATGAATTATCCATGAATGATGCTCTACGACCACAAAAGCCATTTTTGAATAATGAAAGAATCTTGAGAATATTTTCAACCCTTCCTTGGTGGCATCTCAAATAGTTGTGAGATCAAAAATTTGCTTTGTAACTTAACTCCTCTTGAAATCAGTTAATCATATGGGAGTTTAAAAATTTTGCTCAGATATTTTTCAGTTTTTAGAGTTACAAAATTTGATACAACCAATTGAGGGTTGATAATCATTTAAAAACGTTTTAAAACTTTTTAAAATATTCGAGAATATTTAATAATTAAAACTAATAGCCTTAAAACATAAAAAATAAATAATTTGTTTGACGATGTTTCTAAACGAAGAAATTATTTTCATATAGTGTCTAGTGTCTAGACCGTAAAACTGAAAGGGAATCGGAAATTTACATCGGCGAAATGAAAATAATTTCATCTTTGCAAGAAAGACTTTTCTTTCGAAGCTGTCAGCATTAACAAAACTCCTAATGCACATTTTTCTTAATTGCTAGCTCATTCATTAATAGTTCAGTTTTAGGGAAAATAATTTTGATTTAACGGCGTTGATGTCTCAGTGATCGAAAAGTCATTTTTCATATCGCTTTGAAGTTGAAAACTGTGTTTGAGAAAACATTACTAAATTGTATTATGCTCAGTTACGTTTTCCTTAAAATACTAATGTGTAGTATTGATTTATTTAATCTAGAATATATCTACTATGCAAATAATTATTTTTATAACAATTATTTTTTATATATGTACCTATCAATATATTCATCACAGTGCTACGGACACAAAAATGTGTTCTTTTCATACATGTCAATAATTTTTCTTTTATTATTTTCTTTTGTAGGAGAAAAATCCAAATTACGCTTCACTCAATTTTGTTAAAGGTTCTAAAAATAGCGAAACTTCGATTTTTATCAGAAAAACGTAATAAATTAATTTTTTCGTTTCCTATTTTTTAAATTCTCATCATCAATGAGAAGGTATTGTTTCTCTTGGAACACTAACTTCACGTTTTAGGCAAGCAGCGTGTAATGGCAAAAATACTAAAAATAGAATTAAGTTAAATCGCATCGAAATATATATTTATATATATATATATTTATATAGAACTTTTCAAGAGTGGCATCGACCCTCAAATTTTTCTCCTTTATATCACTTGTTTTGTAATAACGCAGGATGTTGCACTACACATATGGCAGTATCATCCCACATAAATATTCTTACTTGACTTTGTTCACGATTATACGTACAACGATAAATTCGGAGAATGGCATTCTGAGGAAATCCTCCAGCTTGGAGCAAATTTGTGAGCATATTGAAGACACTCTTCGTCATCGAGTTTCAGATTCAATCAACAAAGCAATCGTAAATGAATTTCGTTCTACAAATTTAAACTTGGTACTTTGAAAACTTCGCAGATATACACAAACAAAAGAGTCAACATTTATCACAGTAGAAAAATAGCGTTGTTTTCAATTGCGTAGATATGTCGAATATCCTCTTAATCGAGTGCATTCTTAGTTGATATACTGTTAAGCAAAAATAAATTTTTCTACGAATCTGCGAAGCTTTTTTAACACCTTATGTGAATTAATTTCAATTCTTTATAACAACTTTGAGTATATCACATAAAAAACTCAATCACAATGAAGAACTTATAAAATCAAATACATTTTACACAGCAACTGAAATTTTGAAAGCTCGAAAATCACAATAGATTTAAAAATACGCTTAATGAGCGTTGAATGATTTGCTTTAGAGGTTGAATAATAAAGAATTATTTCAGCTCATTTCTTGATTGAATGCTTGAAAACAACTTGTTTTCATCTCAACTTGCTTCTTCTAACTCTTAATGCTCAAACCTCAATATAAAGAGGACTAAGCAAACGGAGTAATTAGCAGCAACTCCACGAGAAGAGCCACGTGGCTCAGCATCTTGGTGAAAATTTTGGATGCGTGGGTCCATGGTTGTAACTTCTCACCTCGTGAGGTGGCTCCGAACCAAAGTCCGATGCGGTGTCCACGTCGGCTTTTCGACAGATAATCATTCGAATGTCTGTGTGTAAATATATTCGACCTGACTTGCCAGACATAAATCTGAAAATCAATATTCACATTAATTTTTCTCAAGAAGGAAAATACAAATAAAATCTTTGTAAGATCACTCACCTAAGATGAATGAGGTAACGCAATGTCTTGTCACGCAATGTTCTTTGACGTAAAAAAGTATGAGATCGTGGAGGCATATCAGAAAGATCGTAGAGTACTACAAACATTTTAACAACAGTACCCAGAGGATTCAACAAAGTCACTTGAACAGTTCCGCTTCTTGGAACTTGATAACCTTTTTTGCCTAGATTAATATGAGCCTGCAAATAATACAAAAAATATTATTCTATTGTGAAATTGTGAAACACAAAAATCTGAAACGAAAATAAAAACAAATGCGGGACATAATAATAATAATAATATTATTATAATACATAGATACTTACAAGATAAGGTGTGGAGACTTTATCATTGTCTCCAAGCGTATAAAAGAATACAGTAACAGGAAGCTTTCGATGTTTTGGACAAAATGAACCACTTGCTCCTATTTCGGCTGTGAAACCGTGGACAGTCGAAACCGGTTCTAATCTACCGTTCAACGCTGATTCTTCGAAGTTTCCCAAAAGAGCATGGCTTTGAGGTCTGCTGTGAGAAGTTGATCGTCGTCTCTCTGTCTCTTCTCCCTCGCATATATTTTCTGTTTCCCTGTCAGTTTCTTCTAAAGATACCGCACCAGGACTCGGTGGTGTATTTAATTCAAAAAGTGCACTGAACAAATAAAAAGATAAAATTTAATTTTTTTAAAATCGTCACTTACCCTTTCTGTTGACATTATAATTAAATCAAGAATAGGAATCAATAAAGGCAGAAAATAATTACCTCCTTTTTGATGAGACAGAGTTTAAGCTACTGTCGAAATCAAAATAAGAACTTCCTTTCCTCAATGGTGCTGGACTGGATGTAAGTGGTAATCCGGTTCTACTGTGAAAGACCATAGACGCAGCATTTTCAAGTGACCTCCTGAATCTTTCCTGTTCTAAAACAGAAGGAACCATCTTCTCAAGAATTTCGTCCTCTTCCGTAAAATTATTTTGATTATTCTGTAATTTGGAAGACATGACATCATTGCTACGCTCTGATATGAGAACACCCATTTTCATCTGCTGATCTTGGGTGTGAACGAACTCATTCCCTTCCTTATCCTCTGGTTTTAATATTCCGTTTATACCCTGAAATCTATCTTGAACTTTTTGAAGTGTAATATCGTCCAAGGAAGTTTGATCATTTACTTTAAACTCCTCATTTGCGTGATTTGTACTGTGAAATGTTGAATTGTTGTGTGCATTTATTAAACTGGTCCCTGGAGAATCGACGAGTTCTTGAGAATCGCTCTTCTCGTTAGAAAAGTCAATTCTCCTCTTCACTGTGTTCTTCTCCTGCTGCGCTTTCTGTGCATTCAAACCTTCTTTGGAATGATCTTCCAACGTCAAAAGATCCGGTCTCTCCTCTCTCTTGAAGAGCTGTCTAAATTGAATCAGTCTCTTATTTAAGGTTGAAGGCAAGGCCTTTTCGTTTTCAAGCGCTTCGTTCACCTTTTTGTTCTTCTCACTTTCATCAATCAACATCGTCCTCGGCCTCGTCCCGTTTGAAATATCCGCCAAGCCCTTCCTATCCTTACTTGTTCTCAAAATAGCTCCTAGCAGTACATCAGCCTTGTTTGAAAAACTGTCGATGTAATCTGTCTTGCTTCGATCTTCAAAATTTTTAAGTCGCAAACACACGTGCTTCCCTCCATATCCTAAGATTTTCTCCTGGGTGGGATATGAGGGTAAGTTGCAAGACTGATCGGAATTAATTGAATTAAATTTATTTTGTTGATTGTTTTTTTTGCACGAAGTACAAACGCAGTCTTCGTATGAATAAATCTTGCTAGTTTCACATTCAGGTCCAACATCTGATCCCTCATAATTTAACTTGGAACTTTGCTTCTCAATTCTATCTCTTTTTCTTAAGTTCTTTACGGGAACTCTTCTCCTTTCAGAAGGCGTTCTTGCTCTCAATACAGCCAACACTTCATCGAATTCCCGTTGACTGAGCTCTAAGTTGCAGTTCTTCACTTTAATATCATTAGCACGCGGATCTTGGATTTTGGACATTTTTGATTTGTCCTCAAGACTTGCACTGTTAGGCATAACGCCAAGAACTCGACCCGGAACTTTGCTGATCCATTCGAGAATGCCTTCTTCTTTGCATTTGTTTTTTTCTTCTGGGAAGGATAATTTCGACATCAAATGAGTTAAATCGGTAGCAGCTGGATTTTTGGATGTTTTAAGACTTGATGCACTGGAAGAGTGATTTGAAGGTTTTGAAACAGCATAATTCATCTGTTTTGTTTTGTTACGAGGTTGATGAACTGTACAAGTAAGAGGAGGAGTGGGATACGAAAGTTGACAAGTATGTGCGTTATAGACGTACGTTGAGGGACCAGGATTTGATTCATGAAATGAACTACGTTCATGGAAGGGATTTATCACAAAATTTGCTTCCTTAGAAACTTCTGACATCATTTTCTTATCCGCATTGACATTGAATTTTTTTCTCTGATTATGCACGTTTTGTAGAGAATTTGTATTGTTGTCTCTGCAGGAACCCCATGGATCGGCGAACATACCTGGAATAATATTTTGGCCAAGTTGCACATTATAATAACTCTACAAGTTCCAGAAGATTTATAAAATTTAAATACTGAATTCTAAGAAAGAGAATTTCTCTAAATGAAAAACATACCTAAGAATTTCGAAGGCACGTGTGTAGTAGGTGATTCGCCCCTTCTCAAGAAGGCATTACCAGCTTCTTGAGGTGCCTCATATTTATGGGAATCTCCGGAATGACGACTAACAGTTCCCATCTAAAAATACAAATGACAAAAAGAAAAACAGAATAAAAAGTTTTTCAAATCAAGAAAAAACATAATATATTTATTTAAAATTTACTCTTACTTCTAATTGATCAGGATTGTCGACAGAGCGTTTGAATCTTTTTTCAAAGTTCCCATCTTTTTCTTCGATGCTGAAAGTTTTTAAACAGTGCTCTAAATTATCAAAATGGGGATTGTTGTTGTTTTTCGCACAATTCTCATTTATATGTTTCTCTAGAGACAGCTCCGATTTGAAATTTGCACCGGGGTAGTTGAATTTTGAATTATGTTCTTTTAAATTTTTGGTTGTAGATTCTTGAACTGATGTCAAAGGGGACGGATGAACTGCTGCGCATGGAACTGCTGTTTCCGATGGACCGCACGGAAGTGATCTTCGTCTCTTTCTTTCACCATTTGGCCTGATAGAGGGTGAAGGAGGACAACCATCTTCTTCCTCACAACGACAGTCATGTTTTCCAGATTTGTCACAAGGAGTTTGCAGTCTATCATCCAATAGGGCTGTAGAAAAAGGTAAAATTTAATTAGTCTAATAATTGAAGAATTTTAATCAAACCAGTCAAAGAATGGGAAATAACCAGAGTAGCATGGAGTTCGACAAATTTTAAAACCGATTTTTAAAATCATCGTATTTTTACAGAGACCATATTACTTAAAAAGTAAAATTATAGCTGATACAGCAATTGCAGGAGCGCTGTTGAAGAAAAATTTGAAACCTCGAATTGAATGATCAAATTAATTTAATTTCAAAATTATGAAGTCAGCGGTAGGTTTTTTTTTCCAATGAATCTCTTGATGACTATACCTCTGTTTTGAAATCCAGACTTATTAAAACTGTACAAAAAATGTATAATAACTTATTATTTATAGTATTGAAGCTTATTAATTTATTGACTTACGTGATTGTTAGGTGACTTCTCCATGAATAAATTCTTCATGCAGATCTTGTTATCGAGCACTTTGTATTCAGAATTTATAAATATCTATTAAATTTTAAAAACCACTACTTAACCAATATTTGAGATTGACTCTTTTCGTAACAATCGCTCCTACAATAATTTATATTCGAAACGTAAATTGTACCAAAAAAATGATAATTGTTCTGCACATTCCCAGAATATTATATATTACCGGGTAAAACCAGAACATCCGGTGCATGAGAAGCAGAAGGTATTGGAATAATTTTGGTTGGTGTTAGTGCTTGAGCTATGTTGCCTTCTTCTTCCTTAATTGGATGTAACGAGCAGGTAAGTACAGGGACCTCTTCCATTCGTGGTAATGCCCAGACAGTGACCTAAAGTGTTTGAAACAAGATTACATAACTTTAGAGATTTTCATTAAAATCATTAAAATTGTATATAAAAACATTTTTCCAAGGTTGCAACAATAATAATATCTCGTGGGATAAAATAATAAAATGAAAATCAACCAATTTGATGGTATTCTTGAAAAAAAACGTTAAATACTGACAGTTAAAAGTCCCTTGAAACATAATAAGATACCTGAAGAATTGAAAAGACTGTTAAAATGTTTGCAATGTTGCAATTAGTATTAACTTTAATTGTGTCAATTAACGTTGACACAATTTAGACATGAAAAGAAGCAGGCTGCTAAACTTGTTATCGTGGTATGATGACCTAAACTAGATTGACCTACTGATCCAATAGCCAGACTATTAGCTCTTCAATACTTTTATAATACTGTCAATTTTACAATAAAATAAAAGTCGAAGCTTTAAATATACACATCTATAATTACAAACCAATAATAACTGGATTAAAGAATAAATAATAGAATATTTTAATGTGCCTTTTATATTATTTGGGAGACATGAAGTCAATCAAACCATATCTACTTGAATCAAAATAATTTTCCTCAGTATAATGTAAAATACGTTCAAGAATTTAAAATAAGGTGAATCATACTTGATAAGAATTCATTATGACTGAAGACTGAAGTATATAATATGATTACTTTCAAGTAGAAACTTGTCTTTTTTCCAGATCATTGGCTACGAAGTCCAGATTTTTCTATCAAATAAGTTCAAACCAAGAATGGAAAATATCTAGAAGCAATTGCACAAACCTTGATAGAATTTCCATCGCCGCTACTCGCCAAAGGAAAAGTGTGTTCTACAGGGGCTTCTCGAAATTTTCTAAGGTTATCTTCGTTGTATGGCACGACCCTCGTAGCAACGTTTACAGGTTTGGTACCATTACTTCGTGACCACCAAGCAGCCAGTTGACTGAAATGTAATCGAGAACGAACTGCTTGATACAATCCATGCGAATTCATTGTTTCTGGACTCCTGAAAAAAAGCACCTTATATAGCAAACAATCTTTTTGTTTATTTAAGAGATAAATATTCAATTTCTTTAATTAAATAAATTCCACAAACATTTTTAATATGTTAAAGAAAATTGATGTTTCAGTACTTTATACTCTTGTATATTTAGTGTATAAGTTTGGAGTGATTAAAATGTCAAAATATTATGAAAATATGAATATCTACAGATTAATGAACATTTTTTACTTCGGTTTGTTATACATGACCTGATATTTCACTGATTTATGCAATGTCTGTATAAAAGCTAATTTAATAAAAAATGTATTATTCCTATTAATGAAAACGATTAAAATACTTTTCAACAATTTGCGTTCAATTTATTAAATTATATCATGAAAAGTATATATTATGAAATAATAAAAATATTCATAAATACCTATTACAATAATAAATACAAGTTCCTTGATTTTTAAAATTATATTGCTTATCAATTTAATGTAGATATATTCTGCTTACTTGTTTAAAATATTGCCAATACACCAGTATTCGAGGAGCATTTCTGATGAACTTTGCCATGTTGATTTGGTTGACGCAGGAAAAAGTGGATCTGTGCATCTAGTTTTTAACAATCCACACGGACAGTCACTGCATAGTAAAACCTCCACGCACAGAAATGAACCGATTGATACCCGATCATCTATTTCCTTAACAAGTGTTTGATACCGATCACACTGCAAAAAACATGTATAATTTAAATAATTAAAAATCAACAACACAATAATAAAGCTTATAAAATGTCTCTTTTTCTTGATTGATTAAATTATTGATTTATTCAAATTCAAGGAAGAAATTTTGTCATACTTCTATGCAGAAAATATTTAAATGAAACACAAAACCTTTTAAAATTGTTTACTTCCAAAAGTCTTAAAATTTAAAAGTTTCCAAATTTCAAGCAGATTATTATGCACTTTTTATTACAAACTAATTTTTTTAATCAATTAAAAAAACAATACAATCATTAAAAAATGAATATTTTTTTCTATTGCCTGATGTTTTGTGAAGTTTCATAATAGTTGTAGAATTATTATTTCGGGAACGTTAATTTATTATTTATTCTTTTAACTTGATACATCTTGTAATTTAATAAAAATTAAATTCATTATCTTGATCGAATAATTAAATTCATACAAATAAAATAAAATGAAAAGGTTAAACCAAATTTATATTTTTATTTGCAATAATAATGAAACAGGACTTATATCGACCCTTAGTATTAATATTCAAATATTGAAGATGTTTTTAAAAGTCAACTAAGAACATCAAAAATATTTGAATATTTATTTGCAATGCATATAACAATAAAATATCTTTTTATAATATAAGACCGATATATTTTATTTCACATAATATACTCAAAAAAAATTTTTATTGAATCAACAACACTTTTGTTGATTCAACCATAGTATTTTGTTTTTGTGCGCTCAAAAAAATGTTTAGTTAAATCAACCAAAGAATATTTTCTGTTCAACTAAAGATTGTTTGTTTTGCTACGATTTGCTTAAATCAAACCACTAATTTTGTTGAATCAGCTAAATTTTATTTAATTCAACCAAGAACCTTAGTTCACTGGGCAAAATAGTTTAGTTACATCAATTATATATATTTTTTTTTTTTTTGGTGTATACTTTAAATTATCTTTTGAATGTTTAAGCGGTATTTCTAAACAATAATAAACGTAAACAATATAATTTTATTAACTCTATTTTTTTCAGAAATTAATCCCTGACATTTCTCTAACTTTTCCCTGTTTTCTAGAAAAATTAACAACCCTCTTCATTGAACACAATCGTTTTGTCGACATTATAAAGTATTTAAGGCCATGATTCAACCGGGTCACGTGACCAAATTTATAGGTTAATCGAACCTTGTAAGATAACTTTTTTGTTTAGAATATATCTACTTGTAAATTTCAAGGGCGTAATAAAAGACGGTAGGGATCGTCTATTGACTTCGTTTTAGTAAAAATTTTGAAAAAAGTTTATTTTTGAGAAAATAAAACTGGGAGTTATCGACAATTACAGCTCTGTAACTCCATTTCCACAGGAAATGAAATATCGCTCTGAAATTTCGGAACATGGATGAGAAAGCACTAAGGCAGGTTTGTTGGGTGCCAAATATAAAAATAAACACAAAAATTATTTTATCAAGTTGATAACATTAGAACATAAAAGACAGAATTTTTGGAAGCGCTACCTATGTCTAGTGTCGCCTACAGCCTGCAGGGCCTGCAGGTACTAAACGAGGTTATGTGTGTCGGTATTTCTGTGGGAATCATAAAACTTTTTTTCTTTCTACATTCAACGCTCTTGTCATAACTTTTTATTCCTACTTTCTAATCATTTTCGAAAATTTCCCCGCTTTATTACAACTAAAAATTTTAAATGTGGGGAAAAAATCAATACGCATGGAACTCAATTCATCAGCTAATGTGGTTGATCTATGGCCTGCTTAATTGACTTAACCGATTTTTTTAGTTGATTCTAATAAATATTTTAAATTTATATAAACTAACTAAAATATTTGGTTGAATCAATCAAAATTTTGGTTTAATAAACCAAATTTTACTAATAAACAAATTTTGTTGGATCAAACAAATATTTTGTTGTCTTAATAACAATAAAATCCTAAAATTGAACTAAAACAGTAATTATTTTAAATCGCATGAATCTTTTCCTGAGTGTGTACTTACCAAATAATTTTCATCTTTACAGATATGGTTATTGGGTGTTGTTTGTAAAGGGGCAACACAATGTGGGCCCTCCTTGTAACCTCTTGGAGGACCCTGGATTCTTCCTTCACACACAAGGACTCCAAGAGCTCGGATCACGCTAACGACACCCCCGTGACTGCCTAACCCGCTAGGGGTGGCTTGGCCACCCGCCCCTGCGCCTAAACAGTGCATTCCTAAAACAAAAAAATTCACTCATTAGCAACACATCTAGACATTTAGGAATTTATCAACTAAACAATTAACAATTTTTTGTGCTTTAATAACTGCTTAGGTAAACTGTATATTGTCTTAAATGAATGTTTGGAAACTCACAGAGTAAAATAACTTGTTTATTATTCCATTTAATTGTTATAAACAAATTTGATGAACAAATTGGCAATTAGTCTTATTATCGCTAAAAAAAATTTTATTTTGGCTAAAGTGCTTCGTATTAATGTAGGAATGACGTTTAATCACAAAAATAATTAAAAAGGTAACAATAATCATTTTTATAAACAATTTTTGTGGCAAAATATTAAAATTTGACGTTTTTTCAAATTATAATTTCCTTCAATCGCCAGAACAACTTCAGGTTTTCCTTAGAATTTTTTTTCTACGCGAAAAGGCCAAATTTTTTAATTTGTTTCTCTAATTTGTTTATTAAAATTTTAATTGTTATATTTGAACAAATATTATTAAAGATTTACCTTTTTAATTATTTTTGTGATTAAATGTCATCCCTACATTAATACGAAGCACTTTAGCAAAAAGAAATTTTTTTAGCGATAATAAGACTATTTGCCAATTTGTTTATAACAAATAAATGGAATAATAAACAAGTTATTTGTATTCTATAAATCCCCAAACATTTATATAAGACAATATACAGTTTACCCAAGCAGTTATTAAAACCAAAAAATTTGTATGGAAAAAATTCCAGTTTTTCCATACTTTGAGTAAAAATAATAATAATTAAAGGAATTTTATGCTGTCACTATTTTATCTTATAAACTCATTAAACGCAACAGATTTTTTTTCGCTATTTTTACAAAAAATAGGATACCAGTTGAAATTATAAAACTAGAGTCAACTTTTCAAACATTAATCAAGTTTTAACGAACAAACTCAAATAAAACAGAAAATTCAATTTTCTACAAATTTTTCAGTTTTATGCAAAATATCATAAAATTTGTTATATTTTATTAATTTAAAAATCAGGAATTACGATGAACTTTAATAATGAATGCATTTAGTATTAATTTTATTTTAAGGTCATAAATAAAAAACTGGATGTCAATTAGACTTTTCAGGTTTGATCAGAGCCCTTATTAGTAAATTATTTTAAATCTAAAAAATAGAGAAAAAAAGTTATTAGAAATTTTCTTTATACCAAAGAAATATTTATTCTGAAGCAATATCAAAGTATTTTTTAGATTCAAAATAAATCACTGATGAGGGCTCCGAAAAAGGCAGAAAGGTCTGATTGACATCCAGTTTTTTATTCGTGACCCTAAAGCCAATCTAATACTACATGCATAATTTATTAATATTTCAACAGATTTTGGATATATCCATTAAAGTTGTCTTTTGGTACGGAAGGAACTGATTTGCAGTACTAAAAGTAATTTGGCTGCTTCCCTAAAAAAAATTTTTTTTGCAATAGCTATCAGCCATCGGACGTTAAGGCCACGAAACTCCCAAAGATTCCTACCTTACCGGCATTTCAGTTCCTGTAACCCCATTCCCAGGAAAAATTAAGTATAGAAGTAAAAATTTGTCAAATTGTATCAAATGCATTAAGATAGATTTCTCAACCCCTTAATGTTTAAAATTATTAAAAAAAAAATTTCAAACAATTTTTTTTTGTAATTATAAACACTTAGGAGTTGATTGATCCTTGATTTCACAAATTTTCAACTCGGTATCTGATTTTTCATGGAAATGGAGTTATAGGAACTAAAGTGTCGATAAGGTCGGAATCTTTAGGTGATCTATGATCTTGACACGAGGAAATTCATTCAGAAACAAAGCGACTGCCTCCAAGGTTACTTAAGTATTCTATATAACTATGTACATTACACTTGGTGTCATTACTAATTTCTGCTTTGTAATCATTTGAAGGTGAATTGCAAAAATGAACTTTGTCAATTCTTGCTAGGTTGACTCATTTTTACATATACGAGTACACTGTTATAAATTTCCACTGGAATTTCTCGAAACTGGTAACTTAAGCTTTATACACTTATAATTTTGTAAAATTAAGATAAATTTAGAAAAATTCAGTTACATTTCAGTAGATTTAAAAGAAAATTTTTCAATTTTTAGTAACTAATTACTGAAAATTTTTATACTTGTATAACTGATATTTTATACATTTACATGTAACTCAAAATTCTGTTACAGTTCTGTAATTTTTAGATAAATTTTGGAATTTCCAGTCAATCTTTAACAAATTGTCATTATTAATTTCTGCTTTGTAATCATTTGAAGGTGAACTGCAAAAATGAACTTTGTCAATTCTCGCTAGGTTGACTCATTTTTATATATACGAGTACACTGTTACAAATTTCCACTGGGATTTCTCGAAACACGTAACTTAGGCTTTATACATTTATAATTTTGTAAAATTAAGATAAATTAAAAAAAATTCAGTTAAATTTCAGTAAATTTAAAAGAAAATTTTTCAATTTTTAGTAACTAATTACTGAAAATTTTTATACTTGTATAAATGATGTTTTATACATTTACATGTAACTCAAAATTCTGTTACAGTTCTGTAATTTTTAGACAAATTATGGAAATTTAAGTCGATCTTTAGCAAATTTAAAATACATTTTCAGTAATAGTATATAAGAAATATTTATATTTTTGATTTTTATACAAATTGAAATCTAGAAAATATTAATTGTTTTTGGAATAATTGAATAAATCAAAAAATTAACAAATTAAAATTGCGAAGCTTACATTAATTGCACTTGAACTAAGAAACTATTTTTTTTATAAATTAAAAAATGTTAAAATTCTTTGGCCGTTGTATGATTGTAGTTTTATGGAAAAAGATTTTTTTATAATTATTGAATTGTTCAAATTTTCGGATCTCTTAAATTGCAGAAGTAACTAATTAAATATTCCACTTTTCAAAAAAATATGGCTTTATAAATATATTTTCTTAGCTCAAGTGCGATTGGTGTTAGCTTCCTAATTTAACTTAGTTGATTTTTCCAATTAGTCAATTATTCCAAAGAAAATCAATATTTTAAAAATCAATATATATTTTTTGTGTCCATATTTTTTGAAAAACTGCAATATTTTATTAGTTTCTTCTGCAACACAGTTGTTAACAAAGATTTTTCTATTTTAAAAATATAAAATGTCACTAGATAAAATGGCACTGAAAGAGCTCCGATTGAAGTCGAAACGTCTGATTACACAAAACTTTGAGTTTCAATCACCCAGGACCCTAAAGTCAATTAAAAAATATCTACAATAGAAAAAAATATACAAATTATCAATAAATATAAATTCAACTTTTAAAAATTCAAACTACGAAAGCATTTATGATACTTTTAAAAACTTTTTGAGTCGGTTCCATTTACACATAAAATTTTTTCTACAGAAAGTATTTTTTACAGAAAATACAAAGATTTAATTTAATTGGGAACTAAAATTCGGAAGATATTTTCTGATTCTAGTTTTTAATTAAAACATATCTTTATATTTTCTGTAAAAAACACTTTCTGTAGAAAAAATGTTGTGTATAAATGAAACCGACTCAGCTTTTTATTGTATTTTATTGTATCGCAAGTTGTACAAAGTCAGTAAATATAATTTAATCAACTTCAAACATTAAAAAGAAATCGGAAAGATTTAAAACCCCACGTTAAGTAAAAAACATGCCCATTAGTAGTTCTAGTCTTAATTAGGTGCTTCTTAAAGTTTTAATGTAACGTTACCTCCAATCGTTTCGGTTAAATGAAAACATGTTTCGATACAGCGTAAAATCATTATTAAAATAGAGAAAGAGTTTGCTTCAAATTTATTTTCACATAATAAAAAAAAGTATTGAATCCACTCCCAAGACACTGTTGTAGATACACAAATAATTTAAAAAATTACTATTATTTTAAGAATGAGTTGCACATCGTGGGACAAATAAAGAGTATTTGAATAAAGAACTTAGGAGACAAGGCTTTTTATATAGATGAGCGAAGGTGAGTGGACATGCGTGTCATGCGCAACAGTTTCAAACCCTTGTAAAATCCACGACAAAAGGGGATGAACCAGAAAGTTTCTAGAGATTCCAGAAAAAAGTACCTTTTTCCTTCGCAAGGGAAGTTCATGAAATTTCAAAGAACATCATTTATGCATATATGTTCTATTATTATTCACAATTACAGAAGTTATTTCATAGCCACTAAAAGTAAACAATTCTAGATAAAAAATTAATAAGTTCTAAAATATATTCAAAAATCAGATTCAAGTCCTGATTTATACCAATTTGAATTCATTGTAGACTCGCAAGTGCGAATTGCCGGAGTTGATAACTTTCTGAATATGAATCACTCAAAATCTACTGATTAACAGTGAAATTTGACTGATTCAAATAGCTAAAAAGAGGTTACTGTAAATCAGTCAAATTCCACTGATTGCTCCAGTGAAAATTAACTGATTTAACAGTGAAAAAATGTTTTCCACTGATTCAATCAGTGATAATCAACTGATTTAACAGTGAAATATATATTTTCACTGGTGAATCAGTGAAAAGGCAAGTTACTAATTTAATCTGTCAAAATTTGACTGATTCAGATTTAGAGAGAATACGGCATAATATTGGCCCAATCTCGGCAGCCAAAAGTCGGCTATTGTTATTGGGCCAGTGTCGCCGTTTGTACCCAGGTGGAAAAGTCGGATTTATGCCAGTATTTACAAACGGCACAGTACCACGCCAGTTGTAAACAAGGAGAAATGCCTGTACTAGAGATTTGGTACCGGGCCGAGGGTTGGCGTAGTACTGGCATATTACACCCCTAGTCCTGAGACCAAGTGTCGGCTAACAAGCGACTTCGGAGTAATGCCAGTACTGAACCAGTACAGATTTCAGTGCAGCATGACACCGATGTCCAGTACCGCGCCAGTACTAATGGACAATTTCCAACCAAGTTACCTTTCGGAGCCACGTCGGTGGTAGTCTGTTTTTATACCAGCTCTATGCCAGCTCTATACCAGTACCGTGCCAGTACTGCAAATCCTTCTGCGGCACTGGCACGGTAGCAAGACGGTTATAAACAAGGAGCAATGCCTGTACTGGAGAGTTGGTACCGGGCCGAGGGTTGGCGTGGTACTGGCATATTACAGCCCTAGTCCTGAGACCAAGTGTCGGCTAACAACCGACTTCGGAGTAATGCCAGTACTGAACCAGTACATATTTCAGTTCTGGCATGGTACCGATGTCTAGTACCGCGCCAGTACCGATGGACAACTTCCAGCCAAGTTACCTTTCGGAGCCACGTCGGTGGTAGGCCGTACTTATGCCAGTGTCGCGTCAGTATTGCAAATCCCCCTGCGGTACTGGCACGGTACCAAGCCGGTTGTAAATTTCTACCTGGGGCATCGGTCAAGTGCATGGCCGATGACGGCGGCCTTTGTCGACTGTTTAAATTTAACGACCTTTAGCTGTAACTTGGCCCAGTATCGGCCCTACACCCAGCCGACTGTCACTTTTACTATGGCATCTAGTTCTGTAAGTAAAAGAGCTAGAGTCCGGCTCATGGAAGGCACATTACTGGGTCATGTGTCACTTTTACCACGGCCAGAATTGGCCGCCAAGTGCATACCGAATCTAACTTCGCACTTGGGCTTCTTTGGCCATTAGGATCCATTGTCGTTGAAATTTCAATTTTGCATAAAACATTATCTTGCGAGTGTTATGATCAGGTTTCCACTGTAACCCAATGCTGGGACAAAGCTGGCAAACGATAGCTCCCTTGCATAAAACTTTTTTTGCACTTGGGAATAAAGAAACGGATTAGTTTGCCCCGCAGGGGAAAGAAAGGCACTTTTTGACCCACTAGTAGAAAAAAATGGATTTTGGTAAATTTTTCGGGAAAAACAGTCACTTTTTCTTAATTCTATTTTTACTATTTTTTTGGCAATAGTAAGCAAATTCCGAATTTATGATCAGTCTTTCATCGTGATTGGTATTTTTGTTTTCATTTTCGGCATTTATTCGCGATTTTTTGTTCCTGTATATTGGTAAGAAATGCATCAAAATATGTAAACATTTACAGTTTTAAAAGAATCGAAGATATGCACAATTAAAATTTGCAGTTATAATTTTACAACACACGATGTATTGTAATTTCATAACTGAAGGTGGGGCCGCTTTACATCAAATTAACAACACTTGTATTCTAAATTCCGAAAAATGACTTCAAAATACTGTGATTTTACGTTACAATACCTCGACTGTAATTTTAGATTAAATTTAAGCAATCAAATTCCATTAAAATATCATAAAATCACAAATAGTTATATCAGTGTACACTCTTAGGAACTTCAATCTAATTTTCTGAGGTAAAAATTTCATAATGAATTAAGCATCTCAATAAATTCATCAAGTGCATCATTAATGACTGTAAAATCAGAGAAAAAGCAAGCTTTCTTTTCGACCCCGATTCAAGGGTAGAATCTAGGCTCTGGAATTTTTTTTGATTTTACAATACTTTAATGGAATTTTATTGTTTGAATGTAATCTAAAATTACATTCGAGGTATTGTAAATTTAAATCACAATACTGTAAAGTTGTTCTTCGGAATTACAATACAAGTGTTGTTAATAAGCAGTGAAACGACACCAGCATCACTTGTGAGATTACAATACATTGTTTGAGATAAAAAGTATATAATTTAATAAGCAGTTCAATGAATTCATTGAGTGCGTCATTGATGACTGTAAAATCAGAGAGAAAGCAAAGTTTCTTTCCGACCATGATTCTAGGGTTGAATCTATGCTCTGAAATTTTTTTTTGATTTTACAACACTTTAATTGAATTTTATTGCTAAAATGTAATGTAAAATGACAGTCGAGGTATTGTAAAGTAAAATTACAGTAGTTGTGGAGTAATTTTTCGGAATTACAATACGAGTCTTGTGAATTCGCTTCGAAACGGTGTCAGCATCACTTGTGAGATTATAATACATAATTTTTTGTAAAATTACATTACCTTTTAATAATAAACTCCTATTACAGTATTGTGAAATCATAAACAATTTTAACAGCGTACACCATCAGGAACTTCATTCGAATTTCCTGAGGTAAAAAGGTCATAATGAATGAGGCATCTCAATAAATTCATCGAGTGCATCATTGACGACTGTAAAATAAGAGAAAAAGCAAGCTTTCTTTTCGACCCCGATTCAAGGGTAGAATCTAGGCTCTGGATTTTTTTTTGATTTTACAATACTTTAATGGAATTTTATTGTTTGAATGTAATCTAAAATTACATTCGAGGTATTGTAAATTTAAATCACAATACTGTAGAGTTGTTCTTCGGAATTACAATACAAGTGTTGTTAATAAGCAGTGAAGCGACACCAGCATCACTTGTGAGATTACAATACATTGTTTGAGATAAAAAGTATATAATTTAATAAGCAGTTCAATGAATTCATTGAGTGCCTCATTGATGACTGTAAAATAAGAGAAAAAGCAAAGTTTCTTTTCGACCATGATTCTAGGGTTGAATCTATGCTCTGAAATTTTTTTTTGATTTTACAACACTTTAATTGAATTTTATTGCTAAAATGTAATGTAAAATGACAGTCGAGGTATTGTAAAGTAAAATTACAGTAGTTGTGGAGTAATTTTTCGGAATTCCAATACGACTCTCTTGAATTTACAGTGAAACGTCGCCAGCATCACTTGTGAGATTATAATACATAATTTTTTGTAAAATTACATTACCTTTTAATAATAAACTTCTATTACAGTATTGTGAAATCATATAGTGTACACCATCAGGAACTTCATTCAAATTTCCTGAGGTAAAAAGGTCATAATGAATGAGGCTTCTCAATAAATTCATCGAGTGCATCATTGATGACTGTAAAATAAGAGAAAAAGCAAAATTTCTTTTCGATCCCGATTCTAGGGTAGAATCTAGGCTCTCATTTTTTTTTGATTTTATAACACTTTAATGGAATTTTATTGCTGAAATGTAATTTAAAATAACAGTCGAGATATTGTAAAGTAGAATCACAGTAGTTGTGAAGTAATATTTTGGAATTCCAATACGACTCTTTTGAATTTACAGTGAAACGTCGCCACCATCACTTCTGAGAATAAAATACATCAGGCGTTGTAAAATTACATTACCTTTTAATAACAAACTTCTATTACAGCATTGTGAAATGAAAACAAAATTGTTTACAGTCTATAACAGAAATTACTCCTTCTAGTGGAGCCACTTTCTAGGCGATTTAACTATACTAAAACTACCTGCAACGTAAATCTAATCTCCTGTTTTTCTGTGATGTTGGCTCAGAAAGAGAGAGAAAGAGAGAAAGAGAAAGAGAGAAATTGAGAAAGAATCCGAATGGAAACCTTTCTTCTAGTTGGACCAAGTACCTGTTCTGGAAAACGAACACTATCCCTTGTACATCTTTCATAGTCGATTATAACCGTTCGGACATAGTTCTTTTCCGAACATGTTTGATGTAGTTCCCCTAAATAATAAAATGCACCAGAATATAAACACGCAGAAAAAAGATTCGTGAAATTTAGAGGAAGTTCAGTATTTATTTTCACAATTTTATTTTTTAGTAAATTTTACCAGACAGATTATCTGTACGTTTTACCTATCTTTCAGTAAAATCAACAAAACCTGAATTTTTTCATGTTTTGTAGATTTTATTGGACGCTAAGTGAAAATTTGTTGATTTTTCTGAACTTCTTGTAAAATCGACTAAAAAGTCATATTGTAAAAATATGCACCGAACTTTCTCTAAATTTTACGCATGAAATTCATTCCGAGTCAATCAGAACTATTCCGATTCATTCCGATATCTGTAT
Organism: Diplolepis rosae; assembly: GCA_030998225.1. NCBI lineage: Eukaryota > Metazoa > Arthropoda > Insecta > Hymenoptera > Diplolepididae > Diplolepis > Diplolepis rosae. The sequence continues at coordinate 17,589,487 of JAPYXD010000723.1, read as the reverse complement.
CCGAGCCAATGCGAATCATTCCGAATCAATTCGAAAAAAGTTTTATATCTCGTTTCATGAAAAACGGTCAAAAATCAATCCGACTTAATCCGATTAATTTCGAGACATAAATCTGAATGAATCCGAAACAATCCCAAACCAAGTTTTCAATCCAGATCAATCCGAGCTCGGATTAGTCCAAACCGAATTTTCAATTAGAATCAATCTGAATCATTCCGACCTTGGATTCATTCGGATTGATTCTGATTAAAAATTCGGTTTGGAGCAATCCGAGCTCGGATTGATTCGGATTGATCTGGATTCAAAACTTGGTTTCAGATTGGTTCAGATTCATTTGGATTTATGTCTCGGAATTAATCAAACGAGATAAAAAACGTTTTTCGGATTGGTTTGGAATGATTCGCATTGGCTCGGATATAGATATCGGAATAGTTCTGATTGAATCGGAATGGATTTCAATCCGATACTTTCGCCAGGGAGGTCTTTCGATAATTAAAATTTACGCGACATAAAATACTAAAAGGTTAATAAAATTGGTTTGTAAAATGATCTTATTTCCGTTAGGATTTTTATCACAAATAGTATAATCTAATTATAAAGTCGTACTTTTTTCTTTTTTAATTTCTAAGTCTGCAATCCAATTCGGAGAATATTCTGCTCAGTCACATTAAATAAAGTGGAAGATTCCAGTAGAACTTTCTAAAGCTTCATAAATCAGGCCTTTATTTATGTAGGTGTGTGGAAAAAGTTTTATGGTTGTGACAACCACATAAATAATTAAATATGGCCCATAGCATTTAATTAGTTGCCTCAACCATATAATTATTTGGAATAAATATTCATTTTTTTTGGTAACAAATTGAATAGTTAAAGAAAATTACTATATCGTTACCTCTAATAATTATATGCTTTCAAAAAAAATATTTTAAACTGTTCAAAAAAGGACGTGTCCAATTTATTTATTTGTGCCACATAACGTTTCAATATTTTAATTAATAAATTTGCATTGTTACAAATAAATTAAATCTGCTATGTAAAGAGAGCAGATGAAACAATTTTTCTAACAATTTATCATCACGAGTATATCGAGATAAATGTGAATAGTTTTTTAACATATAATCGATTTGTACAGGAAATATATGATCAATCATGAGAAAGTGTGATATTACGCAAAAGAAATAGAATTGTGAAATAAATTGCTCTGATTTGAAAGAAGGTGAGTGAGAAAAAGGTCGATAGTGCTGGAATTGATAAACTTTAACCTCGTTGATTGTCGTTAATTAATTCTTCATTAAATTAAGGCCATATATACGACATTGGTCAAATGAGATTATATAGTATCCGCAACTTTTTTTCAAAAATAATATAATCATTTCTAGCTGAAGTTTTTGAAAATATTATGTGACTTCTTTGACGTAATTGTAAATACCGTGACTTCTTTTAGATTGGTTAATTAAATAAATTAATTTTCATCGATCGGCATTACAGTAAATGAAATTTAGATTAATTAATCTATTTAAAAATCACGGGATTTGTTTTAGCAAATCCTTTATCATTTCCAAAAATTTCAGGACAAAATAATTATTATTTTCATAATTAAGTTGCTGAAACTAATGATGTTGGTATATAAGTAAATAACATTTTTAAATTATTCAATCTAAAGAGAAGACACTCTCTAAATCTGAATCAGTTAAATTGTCATTGATTGAATCAGTGATTTGCCTTTTCACTGAATCATCAGTGGAAACAATATTTTTCACTGTTAAATCAGTTAATTTTCACTGCTTAATTAGTGAAAACAATATTTTCCACTGTTAAATCAGTTACTTTTCACTGAAGTAATCAATGAAATTTGACTGATTCGCAGTAACCTCTTTTTAGCTATTTGAATCGGTCAAATTTTACTGATAATCAGTAGATTTTGACTGATTCATATTTAGAGAGTACGGAACCTTCACTCGAACAGACTTAAATTTCACTCTATTTCAGTAAATTATAACTCAAATTTGAAGCGAATTTTTTATACTATAATTATATGAATATATCAAAGAAAATTTACTCTAGATTTGTAGATTTCAATAAAATACATTAATTAATAACAGAAAATATTTTTTAATATTTTTATTTTTTGAGTATAGACTTTCGCTTAGTACCTTTATTTATAAAGGTTTTGAGTTTTTTTTAATTCCAGCACCTTTGCGTATTTTTAAACTAAAAATTTAGAGTTTTTTGGGAATTTTTTTGGCATTTTTTTACTTTAAATAACTATTCTGTTTTTTAACCAATTTTCATGATTCTTTTTATATTTTGTTCCATACAATGTGTAGCAACTTTTTGGTCATGGGAAATAAGGTTACATGGCTGAAAAAATGTTACAAATAAAATAAAAGACTAAATAAATATATCCCACAATTTTTTTGACTTTAAATAACTTTTTTGTTTTTTAATCAATTGTCATGATTCTTTTTTTATTTTTTTCCTTACAATGTTTAGAAACTTTTTGAGTATGGAAAATAAAGTAACATGACTGAAAAAAAAGTTACAAATAAAATAAAATACAAAAATTAATTAAAATATCCCAAAATTTTATTTTACTTGTAACTTTTTTTTCAGTCATGTTACCTTATCTCTCATACCCAAAAAGTTTCTAAACATTGTAAGGAAAAAAATAAAAAAAGAATCATGACAATTGATTAAAAAACAAAAAAGTTATTTAAAGTCAAAAAATGTCCAAAAAATGCCCAAAAAACTCAAAAATTTTAGTTCAAAAATACATAAAGGTGCTGAAATTTTTATAAAACCCTAAAACCTGTCCAAATAAAGGTACTAAACATAAAAAATTGATAGAAATTAAAAAAACTATTACAAATGTCTGTAAACAAAATTTTCATATTTTAATAAATTTTCTTATTAGATATCTTGACAGATATTTCAGTACAATTCACTGTTTTTTTGTTAATACAACACATTTCTCGATAAATATTACACAAATTCCTCTTAAATTTAGAGAATAAGAAATTTTCTCCAAAATCTTAATTTATGACACATTTCTCCAATATTTATCAACAGATCTGTTATTTTCACAAACAAGCGGTGAAATCAATTGAAATATTTCTTAAATTTAAAGAAATTTTATGCTCTCACTATTTTAATTTTTGATTCGGTAAACGCAAAAGATTTTTTATCACCGTGGGTAAAAAAAAGTAACTTTTGTTGATAGAAGAAAGCTTCCGGCACAAAAGGGCTAACTTTAAGTTCAAGAAACTAATTTTTTGTGTTTTTATCATTCTTTACATAATGATAAATCTGTGGAATTATGACGTATTATAAAGAGAAAGATAAGTGTATCAGTGAAAGCAAAGGTCCATACTCCGTTATTGTTTTGAGAGCTAGAGTTAAAGTTAAGTGAGCCATGTCGGGAGGTAATATCGTCAACCCCAGGACGTTCAACCAGAGTTGCCCCTTCGTTTATACTTCGATGGGGTCGATGATTTCTGCGTCTGGAGTCCAGACGAAGCGACCCACCTCACGTTTTACGAAAATTGCGATGAGGTTGAAGAACTGACGCCTTGATTCAGTCTATCTTGATTTAAACATTACCAAATTACATTTGCTTCTCAATCTACATTTTTGTGACACTCTAAGTATTTCATATTGACATCATAAAATTCGCGCTCAATTTTCTGTATAGATTTATGTAACATCCTAATAAATTATATAATTAAAATCAATTATTTTCTTCTAAATATCTGAAAAAGGAAAAAAATTCGTAGACTTTATTCAAACAATCGATTTTTCATTTTAAGGCTTCTTTCGTATCTCGCATATTTTGGTTAAAAAATGGAATTTCTGATTTTCAATAGTGTTTTTTAAAAATATACATTTTGTCAAAAAATATGCTAATGAGAATTTATAGACTTATTTATTTATATCACATATTTTGTTTAAAAAATGGAATTTAAAATTTTTTTAAAACAGGTCTGTGGGAAGAGAAATGCTTTCAACTGTGCCGGGATTCGAGCCCGGGTCTTTCGATTGCCGGTCGACTGGCAGTGGCAAAATTTCGAACTCAACCATCTAATTTTTATTTTTAATCGTATTTTTTGTAATTAAAACGAAAAATATACATTTTATCAGAAACTGCGTCAGACAAAATTTTTAAACCTTATTGAAACGAACAATTTTTCATTCTTAAGTTCTTTTTGTATTTCACATATTATGGTTAAAAAATTGAATTTTTGATTTTCAATACTATTTTTTTTTTTTTAATTAAAAAGAGAAATGTACATTTTATAAAAAAATGTTACAATTAAAATTTGTAGGTCTTTATTTATTCAATAATATTGTATCATAACGTTTTTTTCGTATCTCCGATAGTTTAACTGGAAAATGGAATTTTGATATTGACTTTTTTCAAGTTTTAATATACTGTACTTTTTTAAATTTTGGTTTAATCGAAAAATGTTACGAGGATAATAATTAATAGAGATTTATGAGCAATATCAGAAATCAATATTTCAATTTTGGATGTATTCAAAAAGTGTTTTCAAAAACACAAAAATGCTCTTATTTTCACAATTTTGGACGGATATGGTTGGTTAACGAACTTGTTGGTAAAGTGTCCCTTTTACTGTTTTACATCATAAAGGGTTTAATTATCGTTTCAAAATTGTAAAATAAAATGTTCTAGGTTGGCGAAAGTTACGGATTGGAATTCAATCCGAGCGAATCAGAGCTATTCCGAGCCATTCCGAAATCTGTTTCCGAACCAATCCGAAAAACGTATTCAATCTCATTCAAGGGAAATCGGTTAAAAATCAATCCGGCTCAATCCGATTCAATCCGAGACTTCAATCCGAATTAATCCAAATCGAGCTTTCAATCCGATATTGAATTAATTCAGATTAAAAACTTGGTTCGTATTGATTCGGAATGGTTTGGAATGATTTTTTTAACGGTAAAACTTCTCATGTAGTTTATTAAACTCGTGACTTCGTATATTGAAACTGTAAATCTTACAATCCACTTCTTTCCGGTGTCTAGACACTAGATTACCAATCCGATACGATTAATATTCAAAGGGACGAATTACATATTTACGTACCTTTTTTCAATTTACAAAAAATGTGTCATATTGAGAATTTCTGGTGTCAAAAATATGAAATTTTCGAAAAAACAATTAAAACTTCAAGTTTACTACGATCTTTTAAAAAGTTTCAATTATTATTCTAAAATTTTATATGTTTTCTACGAAAATTTCTCTATATTGCACATTTTTCCGTAAAATGAGACAAAGGATATTAGAAATTAAAAACGCGGGTCTCTCAGTATCGGGGGCATTATTTTACCATGTAAAAGAATTTCTAGATTTTGAAAAAAGTTGTTTCATTCAACCAAATTGTGTATATGACTATTTTCTAAATCTAAACTATAATTAAGGCCATGGACCAACCTGGTCGCGTGACTAGATTCCCACTTTATCTGCATCTCAGTTTATGTAACCCCATTTCTATAAAAATCAAAACAGATAACTGAAAATTTCTAGGATTAAATAAAATACATTATTTTAAAGAATTTGAAAATCTTTCTGTGGAAAAAATGACGCTTTCGACTGCGCTGGGATACGAGCCCAGGTCTTTCGATTTCCGGTCGACTGCTCTAACCACTGAGCTACACAGGCGTCCGACATCTCTTTCTCCACAGGAAGATCTCCTTATATCGCCTAGTGGCTCAGCCTTGCGGCTGTAAATGATTTCAAATTAATTAGTTGAGTTTGAAATTTTTGTCACTGCCTACATTATCGGAGGATCACTAGTCACGTGTCAGATAGGATACGTTGTCGACAGGTGTCCTCGTAGACAATTTCAAACTCTTATATCGCAAATAATGCAAATAAATTTTTAATATTTTAAAGAATTTGAAAATCTTTCTGTGGAAAAAATGACGCTTTCGACTGCGCTGGGATACGAGCCCAGGTCTTTCGATTGCCGGTCGACTGCTCTAACCACTGAGCTACACAGGCGTCCGACATCTCTTTCTCCACAGGAAGATCTCCTTATATCGCCTAGTGGCTCAGCCTTGCGGCTGTAAATGATTTCAAATTAATTAGTTGAGTTTGAAATTTTTGTCACATCGAAAGACCTGGGCTCGAATCCCAGCGCAGTCGAAAGCGTCATTTTTTCGACAGAAAGATTTTCAAATTCTTTAAAATATTAAAAATTTATTTGCATTATTTGCGATATAAGAGTTTGAAATTGTCTACGAGGACACCTGTCGACAACGTATCCTATCTGACACGTGACTAGTGATCCTCCGATAATGTAGGCAGTGACAAAAATTTCAAACTCAACTAATTAATTTGAAATCATTTACAGCCGCAAGGCTGAGCCACTAGGCGATATAAGGAGATCTTCCTGTGGAGAAAGAGATGTCGGACGCCTGTGTAGCTCAGTGGTTAGAGCAGTCGACCGGCAATCGAAAGACCTGGGCTCGTATCCCAGCGCAGTCGAAAGCGTCATTTTTTCCACAGAAAGATTTTCAAATTCTTTAAAATATTAAAAATTTATTTGCATTATTTGCGATATAAGAGTTTGAAATTGTCTACGAGGACACCTGTCGACAACGTATCCTATCTGACACGTGACTAGTGATCCTCCGATAATGTAGGCAGTGACAAAAATTTCAAACTCAACTAATTAATTTTAAAATACATTATTATAGGTCTGTCGGGTCATAAATCTTTATAATTATATTAAAAAAAAATTTCAAAGAAATTTTTTTTAGACCAAAAATAATGTATTTTATTTGATTCTGCAAATTTTCAATTATCTTTCTTAATTTTTATTCAAATGGGAATGGAAAATACTGATAAGATAGGAATCTAGTCACGTGATCCGGTTGTTCTATGGCCTTAAGTCGCATAGTAAAATTTGATTTAGTAAAAAATTTATTTAAATGAACTTGGCAACGTTTTTTCTTTAAACGAAAATTAAAATCAACTGTTATATTCTCTAGACAAAAAGATAATAATTAAAAACAATTTAAATTCATAAAAAAATGTAAATGTCATGGTTAGTTTTTCACATTTAGAAACTTTTTGTTAAAAATAAATAAAATGTTGAATTTTTCGTTGCGAAAAAAACGTTACAATCTTCAATTAGGTAAAAATGATAAACATCATAAATAATTTTCAAACAACCATTACTAAAAATTACCCTATAAATTGGTACATTTCACCAATTTCATAAAACAGTTTGGTTGAACCAAATTTTGTCAAATAAAAAGTTTAGATAAACCAAACAAACGTCTTTTTTATCTGTAAGAGTGATACTTGAGAAAAGTAATTTTTTTTCCGATAAACTTTGTAAAAATTGAACTTTTTTTTATTTTTCAAATTAAAAATAGTCTATCTACGCCTGTTTTTATCTTCTCTACCATTTCCTAAACTTTGAAAATATTTTATCTATTTTAGATACAAACATATGAAAATCTATATTTAATAAAAATTTTTAATTTCCCAAGTATTACATTCCCTTAAATTAGTAATCAAATCATTTATTTTATCCAGTAATGTATTTTTCTGGGTATATTTAATTAATTTAATTTTTACTAATTATTTTACTACCAAATAAGTAGAGCATTTTGAGAAATGCAAATTCGTCATACTTGCGTAGGTAATTATATTACTTAACAAATCAGGTGAGAAGTTCTTAAAGGTGCGAAGTACAAATATCTTTTTCTTAAACATTACCCAGTAGTACGTAATGACAAAGAGTGAGGCATCCGATGAGCTCATGCGAAGCTCCGCTCTGTTTGCATCCTGTGGCAATAACTATGATCGTTTGATCTAATTACACGCCAATAAAATCAGAACAATCTGATTGTGTAGCAGTTTGATTCAAATATTATGTCTGGTCAGCAAATTTCCTTTTTACATTCTCATCATGGATGAGAAGGTATTGGTTTTATGTGAAAAATGACTTTCGAAATTTTCATCAAATCTTTACGTTTTGAGACCCCCTGAGTCAGAAAAAATGGTTTTTACGAAAGTGTCTGTCTGTCTGTCTGTAGGTCGTGTGCGGCATAACTCTCGATAGAATTATCAGATTGAATTGAGCTTTGGTACACTTTATCGGAGCCGAAAAAGTAAGGACAAGTTCGTTAACCAGCCACATCCAATCAAAATTGAGGGGTTGAGCACTACTTTTGTGTTTTTGAAAATAATTTTTTGAAAAAATCAAAAATTTCAATACTGGTTTTAGATAGTGCTCATAAATCTCTAAAAAATTATCCTGATAACATTTTTTGATTAAATCAAAATTAGAAATGTTACAGCATATTAAAACTTGAAAAAATTCAATATCAAAATTCATTTTTCCAGTTAAATTATACGTTATACGAAAAAACGTTATGATACAATATTATTTTCTACATAAAGACCTACAAATTTGAATTGTAACATTTTTTCATAAGATGCATATTTTTCTTTTTAATTCAAAAACAACTATTGAAAATCCAAAATTCAATTTTTTAACAATAATATGTAAAATAAAAAAAAACGTAAGAATACAAAGTTGTTAGTTTCAAAAAGATCTACAAGTTTTGTCTCACACAGTTTCTGATAAAACATATATTTTTCGTTTCAATTCCAAAAAATACGATTAAAGTTCAAAAATTCCATTTTTTAGACAAAATATGTGAGATACAAAAAAAACTTTGAGATGAAAAATTGTTTGACTAAATAAGGTCTACACATTCTTATCGAGAAATTTCTCGACAGGATGTATATTTTAATTTTTTGATTTTTAATATTGAAAAAATTCGATTTTTTTCACCAAAATATGTGAGATACGAAATAAGCGTTGTTCTGCAAAATCGTTTCCTTAAATAAAGTCTACGATTGTTTTTCCTTTTTGAGATATTTGGAAGAAAATAAATTTATCAATAATCATGTAATTTATTAAAAAGTTACAAAAATGCATACAGAAAATCGAGCGCGAAGCGCGAGTGTCATGATGAGAATGTGTTCCTTAAGGCCGATAGAGCCTTAAGTAAATTGAATTTCCTGTTTCACTTAAACTGAAAAAGAAACTTAGTGAATTTGAGAAAAATGACTAATTTACATCATTTTTAATATCATTAAATTGGTTTGAGCTTCAGTATTAAATTATAAGAAATAAACTTAAACGTATGCGAAGAGCACAAGACCGAGCGCGAAGCGCGAGGTCCAGAAAGAACGAAGCGCGAAGCGCGACGATCGAATCGCGCGCCCTAGGCGCGCTCAAACTTGCGCGCAATGAGAATGTGCCCGCGGAGCGGGCACATTTTTTGGTATTGATTTTATGATATACTTACAGTTCTGAACGTTCACTGAACAAGAAAAAACATTTTCTTTTTAAAAAACGAAATGATTATTTTTTGCCGCCGCGCATCAAAAATTAAGGTACACTACTGTGCAAAAGTTGCCGGGCACTTGTTTTCAACCATTCATATAAAAGCTTCTAATTTATAGAATACCTAACAATTAATTTTGTCCTTGGAATAACATGGCAGGTAACAAAATTCTGCATTTAATGATCCCCAAAACGAAGATTTTTAGTTAATTATATAATTAGGTAATAAAAGATCCATTAAATTTTGATCGATAGAGACATATATACATATAATAAATATTTTAAACAATAAAATCATTTTTCCAAGACAGTTTTTTTCTCCCCTTCATACATTTTTATTACGTATAAGACAGTATTAAACATTTTTAAAACATTAATGAGACCCACATTTTTAATTTAACCTTTTTTAATTTACGGAAAAATGTGTCATATTGGGAATTTCTGGTGTCAAAAATATGAAATTTTCGAAAAAACAATTAAAACTTCAACACAGCTTATACTGAAGTTTGGTATGATATTTAAAAAAATGTCAATTTTTAATATTGTTTTAGTTGTTTTTACAAGCCTGTTTTCAAAATTCCATGACTTTTCCAGGTTTTATTGGTTTTGAGTAAAAAATACATAGATTCTGCCTGAATTTATACAAAAAATTGCATATTGCGATTTTTTTAGTACATATCAAAATTGCAAATTAACATTTATTCAAATTCCTTTAAAAAAACTTTTTAAAATGCAGAACATCATGCACGTGGGATTTTTCACAAATTGTAATTGTAAAAAGATGAGTTCAATTGTACAAAAATACATAAATTGTTTCTAAATTTGCATACAAATTTAAACAAAATCTTTTTTTATATAAAAATATAAAGCTAAATTCAAAATACTTCTGAAAATAAAGCATTTTAATTAAAGTACAAATTTTAACTCAAAAATATATATAAATTCAACTTTCGACACAGCTATTAATTTTTGTTCAACTGTCAGATTTATTTCTTATCATTAATTTCTGAAAATAGATTTTTTCTCAGTAGGATTTTGTTATCATCGTTATTTTCTTTTGATTGCACATGACTAGAAACGAAATGATCCATTTTTATACATTTCTATACATTTAACAGATATTTCAGCACAATTCGCCGCTTTTTTGTATACATAGAAAAATTGTCGATAAATATTACAGAAATTCCTCTTAAATTTAGAGAATAGGGAATTTTTCTCAACATTTTAATTCAATAGCCACAGAAAAAAATAGTTCAAAATAAACTCCGAAAATTAAAGAAAAACGGCGTTGGGTTCAAAATTTCTGTAATTTTGGTAATATTTATCGAAAAATCTGTTACGTTTACAAAAAAGCCATGAATTGTACTGGAATATCGGTAAAATTTTCAGAAATTTTATACTCTCACTATTTTAACTTGTGCATTCAATAGATATAACAGATTTTAATTTCCGTAGTATGTTACATATTGGTGATGCAAATGAGAAAAATTTAAATACAGAAATAAGGTGAAAAGGAATTTTATTGCAGATTTCATGCAAGTTTGTTGCAAGATGCAATTGCCATGCGAAAGTACTAATGTCCACTGAACGAATAGTAGCTTCGTTTACAGTGGACATGTAACTTGTATAGTTTGCACTGAGTCTGCTTATCAACTGAGCTCACATGTTATCCTTCTTTATTTCTCCTTTGTCCATGCAATTTTCTCCTTATCTATTTTTCCCTCTCCAGGCTTTTCACTTGCTAACTCAGGGCCGCAGACAGAAAATTTCCATAATTTATTATTTTAAGGAAAAGCAATACTCAGAATAAATGTCACATGACGATAGTGATTTAATGTTTACTGCAATGTTATGTATTTAATATTGGGCTCAAGTTCGTGACGTCTCATGTGACGAATTTCTTTTCGTAGTATGATCTCCAAAACGATAAAAAATATGCAAAATAGTGATTTTTGACCAAAACAACATTTTTTATATTAAAAAAATATTTTAAAGTTTGACAAAAACAAACTATTTATGGACTATCACGTTAAATTATCTTGCAAACTAGAAAAGAGACATATATATGCTCTCTAAATTTGAATCAGTCAAAATCTACCGATTATCAGTGAAATTTGACTGATTCAAATAGCTAAAAAGAGGTTACTGTAAATCAGTCAAATTTCACTTATTATTTCAGTGAAAATTGACTGATTTGACAGTGAAAAATATTGTTTTCACTGTTGAATCAGTGGAAATTAACCGATTTAACAGTGAAAAATATCTTTTCACTGATGAATCAGTGAAAAGGCAAATCACTGATTATCAGTGAAATTTGACTGATTCAGATTTAGAGTGTGGACTTCGGTTTTTGATTGCAGTCACATAGCGCCACAATGAAAAAAATATAAACTAAAAACTGAAATTGCAGAGCGAAACCAAAATTAGCAAAGTTTGACATTTGTGGACGAACTCGTTAAATTATCTCGCATACTAAAAGAGAGACATATATATGGACTTCGATTTTTAATTAAAGTCACATAGAGTTGCAATAAAAAAAAAATAAAAAAAATAAAAAAATGGGATAACGGAGCGAAACCAAAATTAGAAAAGTTACTTTGGTCAAACTTTTCTAATTTTGGTTTCGCTCCATTATCTCAATTTTTTATTTTTTTCATTTCTTTTTTATTGTAGCACTATCTGACTGCAATCAGAAACCGAAGTCCATATATATGTCTCTTTTTTAGTTTGCGAGATAATTTAACGTGTTAGTCCATAAATAGTTTGTTTTTGTCAAACTTAAAATTTTGTTTACTATATAAATTAAAGAAAATTTGTTTGAATTAATAAAACTTTCTTCAATTCAAAGAATTTTTGTCTTTCACCGTATATCGAAGAAATGTTTTTTTGATTCAAAGAAACTGTTTTCTGGGTGTAAATCAGAGTAAAATTTTTACTAATTTATGGTAAAAACTTCTTATTAATTGATAGTAAACGCATTCATTCTCATTAATTAGTAAATTTTGCTCTAAATTAGTTATTATTCAATAGTTTAGATTTTCCCAACATTTTTGTAAATTCTACAAATTTTTGTAAATATTTCAGGCAAGAATCTGCGAAAACATGCGACTGCACGCAGAAAAAAAATCAGTAAAATTTACAGGAAGTTCGGTACTTATTTGGACAACATGACTTTTTAGTAAATTTTACAAGAAGTTGAGTTCAATCAACAGATTTTCTGTACAATTTACTTAGCGTACAGTACAATTAACTTAACTCGGATTTTTTCGTATTCAGTAGATTTTACTGGACGCTACGTGAAACGTACAGAAAATCAGTTAATTAAACTCAACTTCCGGTAAAATTTACTGAAAAGTCATGTTGTTCAAATAAGTACCGAACTTCCTGTAAATTTTACTGATCTTTTCTCTGCGTGTGGAGTTTTATTCAGTTACATTTTCCTAAAATTGAGATAGAATTTCAGAAAATTCAATTACCTTTTAGTAAATTAAAGAAACAATTTCTTAATTTTCAGTTAGAAAGTGTCCAATTTTCTGATACTTATATCTAGAAATGCGGAGTAACAAGAATAATTTTACGTTTTGAGTAACTGAAATTTTATGCAATTACATGTTACTGAAAAATTTATGATAGTTTCGTAATTATATAATGAAATTTATTAAAATTCTTTTACAGTTTGGTAGTTTCATGATAAATTTTATAAATATTCAGTTAAGTTTCTCAATATTACGAAAAATTTCAAAAAATTTAGTACAATTTTCGCAATAATAAGATACTTTTACTCAAAAACATGATAAATATAGTCAAAGAATCTCCTCTAGTAATTATATATTTTAATTTTTTCTTCATGTGGAATCTTATTTTTATCAAGTTTTTATTCAAAAGATTTATTATATGAGATAATTTTAAATTAAGAATTAAATATATATATTGATTATTTAATAAATTTTTGTATTGGTTCACGCAAAATCTTTCTCAAAAAATATAAATTATTAATAAAATTCCGATAATTGAAATTATTGACGCTTTTAGATTACCTTTTTAACAAAAAAATTCTGTAAATTTCCGAACACTTCTAACAGTTAGATTTTCGCAACTTTGTGTCCAAAATACTGAATATTTAGCACTGAAATTGAAAGAAAAATAATAAACATTTTTCACTGAAACATGAAAGTAAATGGAGTTTTTCTTAGAAAATGATGCTTCATCTTCCTACGTTTATATGTTCGAGAACAGGAACATATATAAAATATTGTCTATATTTTATGAAACTTATAAAAATTATTTATAAAAGGCTACAATGCTCAAGAAATTCAGTTATATTCCATGAAGATCGAAGGTTTAGTGAAAGTAGGAACTATATAATATCCGGATTGAAATAAACTTTCTTCAGTGACGAGATAACTGAACATATAAAATTTAATTTCAGACAAATAAGGATCAGGTGATTAAAATATTAATTTATCATGCATGTATTATGTGAATTGCCTCCCTGAAAAAGTCAACTGATTAACTTTTATAAAATATGTAAAAATCCTGTATTTCAAGGAGTTTTACAATTTAATTGCCCAGCGATTTTACACGGAGAAAAATAATTTGAAAAACTTTTTTTTAACTTTAGGCAAATTTGGGACATATGGACAATTTGGAGATTATTAAATATTATTATAATAATTTGTGGCGTAAATTTTGAAACTTTACTCTACATTTTTAAAGTTTACCGAACTATTTTCTTAAACATTTTGTAAGTCACAAATTATTACGAAAAAATTTTAATCTTACAATTTTCTGGAGGGAAAAACAATTTCTCAGTTTCTTTTCTGCATCACTATATTACATACTCTCTAAATCTGAATCAGTCAAATTTTGACTGATTGAATCAGTGATTTGCCTTTTCACTGATTCATCAGTGAAAAAATATTTTTCACTGTTAAATCAGTTAATTTCCACTGATTCACCAGTGAAAAAAATATTTTTCACTGTCAAATCAGTCAATTTTCACTGAAATAATCAGTGAAATTTGACTGATTTACAGTAACCTCTTCTTAGCTATTTGAATCAGTTAAATTTCACTGATAATCAGTAGTTTATTTTTCTCAAATTTTGGGAAAAGATGATCAGAAATATTTATAAACAAATCTTTTTTAGATTTTCAGCTTAGGGGTTTCAGAGTTATGTGCTAAATTTCAATTTGTTACTCCAAATAATTTCCACGGGTTTTTTTATCGGAAATTACTGTATAATTTTATGTAAATTTTCTCAGGTTTTTTTCTTATTATCAAAGATTACTTCTGAATATGGTTTATGTCTGCAATATTCTGGTTACGATACATGTTTGATAAAAAAAAATTTTAACACTAGAATTCGTATGAGCAATACTCAGTTTTTTTTTTTCATAAATAATCGTTTTAGGTTTTGTATTCTATTTTTTTAGCTCACGTATTTCAAAATTTATGTGCCATAATTCGTTATTCCTGACAATTGTTATGTCTTTTTGTCGAAGTTTTTTCTCTATAATATTTATGAAAATATTCTAATGTTTATATTTTTTCACATTGCCAAATTTTACTCCAAAATGGGGCTCATATATGATATTTTAGCTACTTTTTTTAAAATTTCAAAAATAAAGATCACTGATGAGGACTTCGATCAGTGTCGAAAGTTTAAAAGAATATAACCTTCCGAGTTATTATTTCTGGACCCTAAAGCCAATTATGAACAACAACATCGTATACAATATTAAATAATCCCCAACATGTCATATCCCAATTTTGCTCAAAAGTTGAGTAAACTTCCTCGAACTATTTTTCTCCGTGTACATTTATGGTTGGGAATTCAACCCATTGGCCTATTTCGACGAGTTGCACTCGCCACTTAAAAGATGGCCACTGCGTAGTTTGAAGTGTAGTTCACCTGTTCAAAAATCGCGGTTTGTAGCGATTTAAAAAAAAATCAATGAATTCCATGAGACTCTGTTGCATTAATTGAGGTTTTTGTCCACCTTCATGAATTTCCTTTTAAACTGAAAATTAAATAATATTTCTAGACAAGTTTTTCCACAGAAAAATCATAGTCCAATCGGTTGAATACTTAATTTTTCGTATAAAAATAAAATATAAAAATAAAAAAATATCAAAATCGCGGCCCTGAGCTAATGTTTGCGTCGACGGCGAGGTCAGCTGAGCGGACGAGCCCACAGCTGGGGATTGGATACAATATGGTGTTCAACAGCTGATTACTTGCGTGCGCAATAAACTCACAACCTGTCAAATGAGTCGACACTGAATTTCTTTCATGGAGCCAATTTTAGTAACAAAATAGCCCCGAAAGTAATCAATGATTGATAAACTATTTTCTGTTTTTTAAACTTATTTTTAAAGTTTTACGCTTGCACCTGCAAAGCACGTGGAAGAGTTAAAAAACATATTTTATAATTGGTATACAACTATAAAATTTGTAATTTTCTATTTAATAAAGCATATTTTTAAGAAACAGCTGAGATAGAGACTTTTTATTTTGTGATAGGTTTGTATTATTTTTCGTGATACTTTAGCTGCAAAAATCAGTTTAGAGTTGAAATAATGTGACCTGGATAACAGACTTTCACCCATAATAGGGATTTCACTATATAAGCACAATCTCGTTTCTTAATGAAGTTGGTTTTAAATGCGCTTTTTATGCTGTATATATATATATTGCTGTGCAAAAGTCGCGGGACACTTGTTTTTAACCATTTATATAAAAGCTTCTAATTTATAAAATACCTAACAATGAATTTTTTTCCTAGGATAGCATGGAAGGTAACAGAATTTTTCATTTAATGACCCAAAAACGAAATATTTTGGTCCATTATTGACAAAGATATTGCCAAAAAAGCAAAAATTCAAAAACTAGAAATAATGAATATTTTTCAAATTTTATTGTCTTATTTCAAAACAAAATTCACGTTGACTGTCAGTAGTGTAACAAGTAAATTGTAATAATTTTTTCTTGAATGCAGTCAAAATCTGAGCTCAGAATGAAAAAATTGTAAAACTTCAAATTTGTGATATTATTTATGAAAGAAATTTCAAAAATAATTGTATTGTATTTTTTAATGATTTTTACTTAGTTCTTTTCAAAGTATTTTATTCTAAAGTAATGTTATTTTTTAAATTTTACTCAATACCAACAAAATCTTTACATGTGTTGTTCTGCATTTAGACTCAAAGAAAAAAATCTTCATGTATAAAATTTCACGTTTTTTTGAAAGTTTTTTCTAAGAACTATTACTCTAGAGCTGTATTTTTTAAAGTATTTTTATTTTCGTTTTATATAAAAAAAAAAATATTTTATGTGCGAATTTCTATGCAACTTTAGTTATAATTCATGTATTTTCCAAATAATCTACCTTATCTGTTCTAACGTACAATTTTAAAATCCTCAGTTAAGTTTTTCAAAGATTATATATATATATATACACGGCTGTGCAAAAGTCGCCGGGCACTTGTTTTTAATCATTTACATAAAAGCTTCTAATTTATAAAATATCTAACAATGAATTTTTCCCCTAGAATAACATGGAAAGTTCAAAGTTTTCTTGACTTTTAAACAAAACTTGAAACAATGAATATTTTTTAACTTTTATTGTCTAATTTCAAAATGAGATTCACGTAGAATGTCAGTAATGTAACAAGTAAATTATAATAAATTTTTCTTGAATGCAGCCAAAATCTGAGCTCAGAACGAAAAAATTTGTAAAACTTCAAATTTGTGAAATTATTTATGAAAGAAATTTTGAAAATAATTTTTTAAATTTCAAAATATTTTTAATACGTTGCTAATAGTCTATGTAAATTTACCTTTATAAAAAGCTGAGAAAATTTAAAATTCAAGAAAACTTTGAAATATTTACTTTTTTCGCAATATCTTCGTGAATAATTCAGGCTTGCTATAAGACCTAGACGACCCGGAAGACATGGAAGTCATTGAATTTTGAAAAACTGATTATTAAAAGTTTAATTAATTTAGTTGAGTTTGAAATTTTTGTCACTGCCTACATTATCGGAGGATCACTAGTCGCGTATCAGATAGGATACGTTGTCGACAGGTGTCCTCGTAGACAATTTCAAACTCTTATATCGCAAATAATGCAAATAAATTCAATATTTAAAGAATTTGAAAATCTTTCTGTGGAAAAAATGACGCTTTCGACTGCGCTGGGATTCGAGCCCAGGTCTTTCGATTGCCGCAGTCGACCGGCAATCGAAAGACCTGGGCTCGAATCCCAGCGCAGTCGAAAGCGTCAATTTTTCCACAGAAAGATTTTCAAATTCTTTAAATATTAAAAGTTTAATCTTAACTTTTTTTTTAAATTTCAGAGTTTCTTAGATTAATATTGTTTCCAACTTTACTGTAATCGTAACTTTAAAATAAGTAGTTTGAGTATCATTGTTCTTTAATTGTTCTATTTTTAATAATAATAAAAATAATATAATATTAATTACAGGAATATTTTTCAGTTTTATACAAATATTACTGAAAAATTTACAATTCAATAATTTATCGTTTTCACTGTAATAGAATGAGTTAAAATTAATCTTGATTGGACTTTTATAAAAAGTAGACCTGGAATTTTTTCAAAATTAGACCTGGAAAACCTGGAGAAGTCGTGGAACTTTGAAACAAAACTTGTGTAGCAACCTTGATAATTAACTAAAACAATAATAACAATTGACATTTTTTAAAATATCATAGCAAACTTCAGTATAAGCTGTATTGAAGTTTTAATTGTTTTTTCGAAAATTTCATATTTTTGCCTCTAGAAATTTTCAATATGACACATTTTTCCGTAAGTTGAAAAAAGGTATATTAAAAATTGAAATTGTGGGTCTCATTAATTTTTAAAAAAATTTTAATACTGTCTTATACGTAATAAAAATTTATGAAGGGGAGAAAAAATGTCTTGGGAAAATTATTTTATTGTTTAAAACATGTATTTTCATCAAAGGAAACATTTTGTGTGCAATTTTATGTATTAATTCAGGTAAAACCTATGTATTTTCAAACAACTAACCTCCTGATTTCATAATTACACTTAACAACATAATGTTACGTATTTTTGAAGTATACTTGTGTTTTTAGTAACTCTTATTTTCAGTATTTTTTAGATTCAATAGAAATCACTGACGAGGATTCAAACCAGAGCTATCTTTATTTCTTTCGCATAGGATAAATCAACTTTATAAGAGGAATCATATTATAAACGAACATTTAAAAAATTTACGCCAATAAAAATATTTAGGGAAAAAACACTTTTGATAACGAAAGAATGGAAGATATTTCCTGACTAGAATATTATGTTTTTGATGTGAGTCGATATATTTACAGTATAGGAACTTGATATTTTGATAGAAGAAACATTATTCTATCACGTAATTGAGAAAATTAGGCTTAAGGTCATCGATCAATCGGACCACGTGACTAAATTATACATTTATTCGCTCATGGATAACTTTTTTAATTTACAAAGTATCTTTCTGAAAATATAAGAAACATAACAAAAGAGACAATTAAGCACGTCTGTTAACTTCTTTTTATTATAAATTTTGAAAAAAAATATGAAAACTTATCGACAATTTTATTACAGTCAACTGTAAACAATTTTGCAAAATTTTCACTCAAACAAAGTTGACAGACGTTCTTTATCGTTTTCCGTTGTATTTTCAAAATTTCCAGAAAGACATGTTGTAAAATAAAAAAGTTATTTTACATGAACTTTTACCGGAATTTGGTCAGGTGATCTCGTTGATCCATGGACTTAATTCGAGTCCTAACTATCTTGAATTTAAAGAATAACTAAAGCTTCACGATTGGGACAAAGTTTTCAAAAAGAAATATTTGAAAAATCCTTGGATGGCAACTGGAATAAATATATAATTTATGTTTTCTATGAAAAATAATTCAATCCTATAATATTTATATTTCTACAAAAATACTGCGAATAACTTTATCTCGCTAAGTGGGACAAAGTTGTCTCCATGCAAGTGCTTGGTAATAATCAAACTATCAATAATTTGTCTGATTGAATTAATAACTGCACATAAAAATATCTTGTTGAATAATTTCTGAATCAGAATAAGAAATGAAAACAGAGAAAAATAGTCCGAGAAACTTTACTCAACTTTTAGCAAAGTGATGTTATATTATTTAATAGGATATTATTTAAAAATACTATAATAAATTGTAAGGTACTAAATGTTAAAGAATGCATCCCAGTTCGGTAAAATTTGAAAATGAAAAGTAACATTTTAAAATGTACACCACAAATTATTACAATAATATTAAATAATTTCAAATTAGGTGGTTGAGTTAAAAAATGTTGCCACTGCCTACATTATCGGAGGATCATTACAGTCTAAAGCATCTCTTTTCCACAAAAATATTTAAAATTCTTTTAATTTGAATATTAAATAATCTCCAGCTTGTCTACATATGTCCCAACTTTCCTCAAAAGTTGAATATATGAAGTTTCTCGATTTTTCTCCGTGAACGTATCAATAACATGTTCTATTAACTTTTTGGAAAACAATTAATGTCAACCCTATAAGTTTAGCCAGGTCTACTCTATATTTCCCACTTTCTTTATAAAATGCGTCCTTCTTGAGTAGATAGGTATGTAATCTTATAACACGATGCAGTCAGCACGAGATGGGAACGTTGCCTCGTGGTCTATTTTCAGATAGAACGAAAATGGCGCATCGACATTATGAGAATTGTCAAATTAATCTGAAGTTTGTGGAAGACATTTATGAGAATATTATATTCAGTTGTAAACTCTTTTTAATTAGTTTTAAGTAGTAAATTATAAGAGTATAGATTAAATAAATTTCGAGCAAAAATTATGTTTGCTTTATTGAAGATGTATTATTTTATACCTGAGATAAAACTTTATCATGCATCCAGAAAAACGTTTCTTTGAATCAAACAAATTTGTACATTGCCATATGGTCAAAGAGAAGTTTATTTGATTTACATGAACTTCTTGACTCTCTTTTTTCTTTGAATTAATGATATAAACGTCTGCGCAATCGTATAGTACATACGTAATGTGAATCACAGAAATATTTTCTTTAATTTAAAGAAAAAATGAAAATTTCTTTGAATCAAACAAATTTGTACATTGTTTTACGGTCAAAGAAAAGTTTCTTCGATTTACAGAAACTTTTTGACCTTTTTTTTTCTTTGAATTAAAGAAATGAACGTCTGTGCAGTCGCATATTACATATGTAATGTGAATCACATAAATATTTTCTTTAATTTAAAGAAAAAATGTATTATTTTATACCTTAAATAAAACTTTACCATGCACCCAGAAAAAACTTTCTTTGAGTTAAAGAAATATCTTGCTGGTTTTTTTCATTGAATTAAATGGATAAATATCTGCACAGTCGTATAGTACATATGTAATGTGACTCACAGAAATATTTTCTTTAATTTGAAGAAAAAATGTATTATTTTATACCTTAATAAACTTCATCATGCACCCAGAAAAGAGTGTCTTTGATTCAAAGAAAACATCTTTGAATCAAACAAATTTGTACATTGTTATACGGTCAAAGAAAAGTTTCTTTGATTTACAGAAATTTCTTGACTGCTTTTTTTCTTTGAATAAAAGAAATAAACGTCTGTGCAGTCGCATAGTACATAATATGTAATGTGAATCACAGAAATATTTTCTTTAATTTAAATAAAAAATTATCTTAGTTCAAAGGTTTAAAGATAATGAAATTAAATACAATTTTTTCTACGTTTTTGCCAATACTGTATTTAAATCAAAATAATATTTTTAAATCAAATAAATAATGTTAAAAAAAATAATTTATTTTATATAAAAAAGGCTAAAAACTTGACTTCTTAAAATGAAATAAATTTTATATTCATTTTAAATTTGTATTTGCTTCGAATTCAAGAAATGAAGTTAAAAAAATTTTAATTAAACTTTTTTCTGGGTGTGTTAAGTTGACTTTGTTGTGCATTGCAGGTCTTATTTCATATTTGAAAGTTGTATAGGAAGCGATGCAGAAGCATGAGTTAGGTCTACTAACCAACTAGCCTTGCCGAATGATGGAGCAACCACATCAGGATTGCGTCGCTGTTACATTTAGCAATCGCTCCCTTGCTAGAAATATACATTTCCCGTTCACTCAGCGTCACTTAAGTTACCATAATTTAATCAAGTTTTATTTGGAACATTTTTTTAGCTAATTTATCATGATTTAATATTTAAAAATTTAACGCTAATTTAAAAAGGTGTGATTAGGATGACCAGACTTCCGTTTTTTTCGCAATGTCCTAATTTATCATGTCAAAATTACAAAAACAAAAATTTCTTAAGGCCATGAATCAACCAGACCACGTGATCAAATTTCTGTGAAAGTTCACGTAAGATAACTTATTCATTTTACAAAATATCTTCCTGAAAATTTAGTAAATTTAGAAAAAAAAAGTTAAAAAACGTGCTTTTTGTCTTTTGTTAAGCTTCTCAAATTTTGAGAAAGATATTTTGTAAATAAAAAAAGTTTGCAGATTGGTTTATTTATTTTTTGACCAATGTTTTTTAATCGAATAATACATGTTTCAAAAAGTTACAATAATTTTTTCATCGCAAAATATTAATCGCACTGATAGAAATGGTTCGGGAGTTTTAGCCATTCGGATGTAGGTTGGGAATTTATAATTGTATTTATAAAATAATGTCTCTCTGAACAAGGCAGAATGTTTAATACAGAAATGAAAATACTGTATGTGAAACTGGTCGAATCAGAAATATAATATGGGAAGGCGAACAATACATTTTTCCATAGCAACCAATAATATGGTCAATTTGTTCATATTTATTCAGTTATATTCGGATGGTTAAAATACAAATCTCATATTGCTGAATCTATGCCAGCAATAAGGTAAGGTTAAATTAATCATAAATATCGTTGTAACAGACATTCCTTTCTATCAGTGCGTGAGTACCGACTTTAAAAATGCCTCACTAAGCAGCCTCTGCAGAAGCAATTTTCTGCAAATCGATTTTTTGAAATTACTAATTGACCCTAACCCTTTAATGAATAATGTAGTCACGTGGTCCGATTGATCCATGGTCTTAATGTTGCTTGAAACAGTCAAAGGTACAGTGACTGTTGAATACAATTCCAAAAAAATCCAATATTTAGGATTTCACAAAGAAAGAACAATTTTAAATCGCTCAGAAAGATTGGAAACTCTAAAAAGTATTTCAACCACGAAATTATTATTTTTATAATCTGCACATCTATGAACCTACACTGAGAAAACAGTTACTTTGAATCAAAGAAAAATTTCTTTAATTCAAAGAAATTTTTTCTTTGATCGTATATCTTTGATCAAAAGAAATAGATTTATTTGCATTAAAGAAAATTTCTTTGAACCAACAAAACTTTCTTTAATTCAAAGAAATTTTTTCATTGGCCGTATATCAAAGAAATGTTTCTTTGATTCAAATATACTGTTTTCTGGGCGTAATAACTCGTTCAAATAACGCGCCTTATTTTAATTGGATTAAGGATAGGAGAATTTGCAGGTGAAAGGGGGAATGTCCTGAAGGTGTGATAAATTTTTAAATCACCTACAGGACAAACAGAAAAATTTTACGAAAATTGAAGTTCTTTTGATAAAAAGATCTTAATGCTATGGTGATGTCTAGTATGTTGATATGGCCATTAAAAATACGTTCCACTTGATTAGCGTCACATAATTAGTGAAAAGCGAAGATGTATTTCAGCTTGTGACGTTCCAGAATAATAATGATCGTTGGTATATTTCTGCACGTTTTAATCCGTGTCCTTTCACTCGAGCCAGGTGCAACGAATTACGCGACCGAATAAGTAGGCACTTGAACAATCTTTGCGAGTACAAAAGCAACGGGATCGCGCAACCAACAAATATCAAAAGAGCAGAATGGTAACGTTGCTTACGGTACGCTTATAAGGTTAGTCTCAGCCTTAAGGCCATGGACCAACTTGGTCACGTGACTAGATTCCTACTTCAATAGCATTTTAGTTTTTGTAACCCTATTTGTACAAAAAATAATATAGGTAACTGAAAATTTGTAGAATAAAATAAAATGCCCTAACATAGGTCCGTCTGGTCATAAATGTATATAATTATTGAAAAAAATTTATTTAAAAAAACTAAAACTGGCAATTCTAGAATTGATATCACATTCAAACAAAAATTTTAGTTTAATGAACAAAATCGTTATGTTGACTCAATTTGGTTGATTAAAAAAGATATTTTGGTTAGACGAACGATTTTGGTTGAACAGTTTTGTCAACACTACAAAATATTCTTTTGATGTTAAAAAATTTTGTGATTGAATCAACCAGATAAATTTGTTTCGCTTGTATTCAAATTATCTGACAACAACAAACATATGTTTGGTAGAATTAAGAAAAATATTTAGCTGAGTCAAACAAACAATTTTTACCAACAAATTTTGTTGTGTAAACTAAACATTTCGTTGACCGTAACAAATTTCTAGGGTTAAAATGTGAACATCCTACTCATATGCCAATATTGGGCCAGTACTGGCCTAATGTAAAATTTCCCATTGGAATGGCATGCACCTTGCGATACCTGAAGCAGGTCAAAGAAAATCGTCTAAAAACATTAAGTGAAAGAATAGTGAGAAACCTCAATACGTATTCTATGGGTAAAAATGATTGCCTTTCACTTTTAATTGACTTAACTTTCTGACATGCAAGAAAATGATTGCTTCAGCTTTGAGAGATCATCAAAACCACAGATTATGCATACACCTAACAATCCATAATTATAGAAATTACTCTTTAATTTTCATTAGGCATGTGGAAATTTAAAAAAACTAGACATATCACTTTAAATGACACATCAAGAAAGAAGTTTTATTTAAACTTAATAAATCAATAAATTGTTTTTTTAACTTGATTTCTTCAATTCGAAACAATGAAGAAATTTCTTTAAATCAAAGAAACTCTTCTTTGACCGCATTTCAATATACAAAATTGTTTGATTCAAAGATATTTTGTTTGAATCAAAGAAACTTTTTACTGGGTGCATGATAATATTTTTTTTCAGGTATAAAATAATACTTGAAGATATATGTTGATGTTGGTAATTGGCTTTAGGGTCCAAGGTTGATAAAAACTCAGAGTTTTACATAATCAGACGTTTCGGCTAAATCACTGATGAGGGCTCCGATCAGAGCCGAAACGTCTGATTACGTAAAACTCTGAGTTTTTATCAACCTTGGACCCTAAAGCCAATTACCAACATCAACATATATCTTCAATTATTAATTAAGGGTCAATGTAAGTCCAGAATATGAATAATAAAATAATACATTTTTTCTTTAAATTAAGAAAAATACTTCTGTGAGTCACATTACGTATGTACTATGAGACTGCGCAGACATTTATTTCTAATTAAAAAAAAAAGAAACAATCAAGAAATGTCTTTAATTCAAAGAAACTTTTCTTTAACCGTATGTCAATATACAAATTTGTTTGAACCAAAGAAACTTTTTTCTGGATGCAGGATAAAGTTTTATTTCAGGTATAAAATAATACATTTTTTCTTTAAATTAAAGAAAATATTTCTATGAGTCACATAACGCATGGACTATGCGACTGCGCAGACATTTATTCCTTTAATTCAAAGAAAAAAAAATCAAAAAATGTCTGTAAATCAAAGAAACTTCTCTTTGACCATATAACAATGTACAAATTTGTTTGATTCAAAGAAATTTCTTTAACTCAAAGAAACTTTTTTCTGGGTGCATGGTTAAGTTTTATTTAAGGTATAAAATAATACATTTTTTCTTTAAATTAAAGAAAATATTTCTGTGATTCACATTAAGTATGTATTATATGACTGCGCAGACACTTATTTCTAATTAAAAGAAAAGAAACAATCAAGAAATTTCTTCAAATCGAAGAAACTTCTCTTTGTTCGTATAGCAATGCATAAATTTGTTTGATTCAAAGAAATTTTGTTTGAATCAAAGAAAATTTTTTCTAAGTGCAGTCGGTACAAAATCTAAACTGTTTTTTCATACAAACGACTTAAATCAGAAATTATCTGTTGGGTGAGTAATTTTAAAAGCAATTTTTCCTGCAAGAGTTACAATCTTATGAAGTTGTTGGCATGTTTTCATTCTACTTCTGCATTCTACGCATCAGTCACATGCGTTATGACTGACATGTAAAAAACCAAACGAACTACGCAATAAACTATTCGACACGTGTAGGTCTATCTACGTTAGTATTTGTGATTAATTCTTCATTAAGTGTGATTAAATGAAATTCAAGATCAATCAGAGGAAATATTGAGTTCTGCTTTAAATTACGTTCTCATTAATAATCAGCGATTATATAAGACCTCGTAACTATAGTTTTCGCCTACGCTGTCCCTGTAGAAATAATATACGAATCAAAGGTTGATTAAAAGCAGCAGAAAAAGTTAAACACAATATTATATTCTAAAGTAAAGGAACCAAATGTGGATCAGGGTTCCAAATGTGGATGACACGGAGCAAAATAGTTTGAGAAACTTTACTCAACTTATGAACAAAGTTAGGACATATGTACTGAGAGAAAAATTGCTGACTAAATCAATAAAATCAGTTCAATCAGTTTCCCCCAAGATATTTCCACAATAATAAACTTCTTTAGCTGAAACTTTAGGACATAATAAAGGTCGTATTTGCGGATATCTGTAGACTTTAATTAGTCCTAAAAAATGGAAATAAACATTCCCGTTTTACCGACACTAACATTTATTTACTTGTAAACAACTAATTAAAGTCTATAGCTATCCGCTAATATGTTCTTTATTATGTCCTAAAGTTTCAGCTAAAGAAGTTTATTATTGTGGACAAATCTTGGGAAGAACTGATTTAACTGATTAAGTCAGCTGGACTGGTTGATTCATGGCATTAAGTAGTTCAGTTGATTATAACGATAAAAGGAAAGTTTGCTTACTTTTGTTTATAATCGATTCTTAACATTGAAAAATGTATTTTATGCTATAAATATAAAACACTTCCATAGATGTAAAAATCAAGTGATATAGTTATTTTGTAAACAATTTAATAGACAATTTTCAATAATAAATCAATCATTAATGCCTACACGGAGAAAAAAAAAACTGTTGAATCAACAGATGTCATCTGCTGGAATAGGGACAGCACTTTTTTTTGTAATATTTATAGATTTTTCTGTTGGATTCACAGATTGTTTGTAAACTCAACAGATGAACCTGTAAAATCTACAGAAATGTCTGTTAGAATTACGGATTTCTCTTTTTTCTTGAAATCCGCAATTCTAACAGACATTTCTGTAGATTTTACAGGTTCATTTGTTGAGTTTACAAACAATCTGTGAATCTAACAGAAAAATCTGTAAATATTACAAAAAAAATCTGCTGTCCCTATTCCAGCAGATGACATCTGTTGATTCAACGGTTTTTTCTCCGTGTAGTATAGTAGTATATAATAAGAATTATTAATTAATTTCATGCATTTAAAAAATTCATGAAGTAAAAAAATTATGTAATTTTGATTTTCTTCAAATATTGTGTTAATGATTCTTTATTAAATTGATATATAATGTTCTTAACAAATAAATTTTTTCATTACGATATCTTAAATCAATTAAAACTAATAATTTCTCCACTTGAAGGAAACATTCAAATATAATTACTTTTACTTAAAGTAATATGTCATTATGAATAATAAATCCAATTATCATTTCAAATGCGACTTTATTTTGAACATTGGAGCTCGATTACTTTAACTGATCAAAAATGTAGTCGCGAAATATAACTGAAAAAGTCAATTATTATAACTAAACTGACGATTCCTGTTGAATTAACTAAAAATATTCTTCAGAGTAGTCGAAAACGACAGTTGCTTTTAATGAATTGGACTTTACCGAAAATGTTCAGTTAATATTACTTCTTCGAATTGCTTTCAGTGTTTTAATATGTACGTCACAAATTATTACAATAACATTAAATAATTTTAAAGAATTTGAAATCTTTCTGTGGAAAAAAAGACGCTTTCGACTGCGTTGGGATTCGAGCCCAGGTCTTTCGATTGCCGGTCGACTGCTCTCTCCAAATTTGATCATATGTTCCAAATAATTTTGATATTCATAGAAGAAAAACACTGATCCACGTTTGGATCCTTTACTTTGTTTGCCTATCTCCGCAGGTGTTGAAAATTGATTAATCATTACAAAAGAAAAGTGGAGCTATGTTCTCAACAGTAGCAGGGTGAGGGTTCGTCATTTATTTTAGAGAACGCAATATCTTTGTGACGCAGTACGTATACCAAACGAGATCTTAATACGTCGCCATTAGACTGAATTCACACTTGGAGTTAACGTCAGGTTAATGTAACAAAGTATCTACGTGGAGAGTTTTCCACTCGTTAACGAGAAGACAATGAAAATGGGACCTTCTCTAGGTAAATTAGAGTGCTCTTTATTATATTGAGTTTCTATTGTAATACAGTGAAAAAATAAACTGGTAAGATTACCCACTTAACTATGGTTGAGTAACGGGATTGCTAATCGATTTTACTAGAGTTTAACTAGTAATTAAATTTTTTCATGTAATTTTAAAGTATTTCTGTAATCGTTAAAATTATGTAATCTGTAAAAAATATATATGGTCAATTATACGCAATGGAACATTAAAGTCGGGCGCACTTTTTTGCTCATATTTTTACAGGATAAGGAAGTTTCTGCAAATTGTTAACTCAATAGGAACTTTTACGTAATATTTATCAGCAAATCTGTTATGTTCACAAAAAAGCGGTGAATTGTACTAAAATATTCGTTAAATTTACATAAAGATTTTACCGTCATTATATTTGAAGTTACACTGTTAGAAATTTCTACCGTAATTTACGAAAGCTCGAAACTGAAGTTTTATTCAGTTACAATTTCGTAAAATTGAGATAGAATTTCAGAAAATTCAGTTACTTTTTAATAAATGAGATAAACAATTAGTTAATTTTCAGTTAGAAAGTATTGAATATTCCGATACTCGTATTTGGAAATTCTCAAAATTGCAACAGGACAAATTTTACGTTTTATGTAACTGAAGTTTTATGCAGTTACATCCTACTTTAAATTTTGTGACAATTTCGTAATTTTATGATGAAATTTAATAAAATCCTGTTACAGTTTGGTAGTTTCAAAATAAACTTTATGAAAATTCATTGAGTTTCTTAATATTAAAACAATTTTTAGAAAATTCAGTACAATTTTCGCAATTTCAAGATACCTTTAATCAAAAACATCATAATTAACTTCAAATTTGACGTTTCCTTTGAGACATACAAATTTTTTAAATTCACGAACATTTTTAACAGTGAATGCATTCAGTGAATGTAACAGTTTTTTTTCTTCATGAAGTTCGCTGTTAGAAATTTTTGTGGTATTAAAATACTTTAATGGTATCTTATTACCAAAATTAAATTTAAAATTACAGACGAGGCATTGTAAATTGAAATCACAGTACTTGTAAAGTCATTTTTCGGAATTAGAATGCAAGTGTGAATTTTGCTGTGAAACGACGCCACCATCAGTTGTGAAATTACATTACATCATGTGTTGTAAGCTTACATTACGTTTTGGTAATAAAGTTCTATTACAGTGTTGTGAAATTAGAACAAAAATTGTTTACAGTGTAAGTTTGTAGTTAGCTGGTGATAAATCGTAAGGTCCATGAGTTTGTCGTGATCGAGCGTCCTACTTTTCTAAACTAGGTAGTGATTTTGGTGAACTGGGTCGACTAGCCGAAGTACCTAGGGGTGCGCAGCGGACGAATCTATCTCGGTTTAGAAAGTAAAAAGGCTGTTTTCTCATCACCAACACTAACGTCAAATTCGCAACATTTATTCAAAATGTATATACGAATACATGTATTTGTTGTGGAAATAAATAACAGTAAAAATGTCTTAGGCAGTCGATTTACAGTAAATTCACAACACTTGTATTCTAATTTCAAAAATTTACAATACCTCGACTGCAATTTTACATTAGATTTTGGTAATAAAATTCTACTTAAGTATTGTAAAATCACAACAATTTTCAACAATGTATGAATGATATAAGGTTGTGCACATAAA
The DNA here is from genome assembly GCA_030998225.1 of Diplolepis rosae. Classification (NCBI taxonomy): domain Eukaryota; kingdom Metazoa; phylum Arthropoda; class Insecta; order Hymenoptera; family Diplolepididae; genus Diplolepis; species Diplolepis rosae. The sequence goes on along the minus strand of JAPYXD010000723.1, from coordinate 17,559,907 downwards.
AAGCATTAATGATGAGTCTGGTGCTGTGAATACTTTGTTTCCAAATAGTTTGCAGCTGGAGTAGTTATGAATGTTTAAAGACGATTATTGTACACGTCACGTAAAAGACTTGTTCAACAACTAATAAAGATAATCATCACATTTGCTTCGCCTATTCAGCAATTCTCTATTTTGTACAAGTGTACACTTGTTAAAATGAAAGTTGTGCTTATGATATCATCAAATTCTGTAGTATTGAAATTGTCAGAGAGATCTAAAAAGGTTTCATTGATTCCAAAATATTTTTAAATTGAATTTTTCTCTGATGAGTATTAAGGCCATGGATCAATTGGACCACGTGACCAAATTATAAAGGGTGATCAATTTAGAGGTATAGGATTTTAAATTGAAATAAAACAACGAAAATTCAAATTGATAGGGCAATCTTTTTTATTTTTGTGTAGAACCATTCACGACATTTATTTTTTAAAGATAACCCTTTTTAAATGTTGGCCGCAACTGCGCTTTAATTCGTCCATCCGTAAACACCAATTTTGAATGACTCGCTCGAGGACTTCGGTCGTATCTCGTTAATAACTTCAGTAATGTTGGCTTCCAATGCCTCAATAGTAGCTGGTTTATCCACAAAACATTTAGACTTTACATACCCCCACAAATAAAAGTTCAAAGGTGTGATATCACACGATCTTGGAGGCCAATCCACCGGTCCAAGACGAGAAATAAATTGCTCACCGAAACGACTACGCAGTAAACCCATTGTTTCACGGGCTGTATGACATGTAGCGCCGTCTTGTTGGAACCCAATGTCGTGGAGATTATGGGCTTCAATTTCCGGCATCAAAAATCGCTCAAGTAGTGCCATAAGATAGGCCAAGTTGTTGAGATCGGCGCCGAATCGATTCTTCCGGGTCTTCGGCAAAACTCTCATTTACAGCCGCAATATTCTCTACAGTTCAGGCTGTACGTGATCTAATCGGTCGAGTATCATCCAATAATGTGAAATTATTCTCAAGTTTGCCGATGGTATGCCGAATAGTGCGTTCGGTAGGACGATTATGTACACCATAAATTGGCCTGAGAGCGCGATAAACACTTTTCACAGAGCGTCCATTTTCGTAATATAATTGTACGATTTGTAAACGTTGTTGAGGCGTAAGTCTTTCCATGATGAAATGTCAATAAAAACTGAATAAAATTGTGTATTTAGTTTGACAGTAGTCACGCGTGACATGTCAATAAAATCCTATTGGAAAAAGTACCTCCAATTTGATCACACTTTATTAGGAGTACAAATTAGTTCGGTCTGTTTTCAAAAGATTTCTCTGGCTGTTATGAATGTTTCATAGTTAAAGCTGATTTCGGTGGATTCAGAGAAGTTAGACATCTGTCAATAACATTCAGTTTATATCGCTTTGAGTTTCATTAAAGTCTTTGTTTTTTACTGTGTTAAATATGTCGAATTTTGTGTTAACTAAGCAGCATTCGCGGGAGGTTTTAGTTTTCTGCTTTAATTCGAAGAATAGTGCAGCTGAAGCGCATCGAATGCTTGTAGAAGTTTATGGTGATAATGCTCCAACTGATAAATCATGTAGGGAATGGTTTCAACGTTTTAAGAATTGTGATTTTAACGTTGAAGACAAGCCTCTCTGTGGACAGCCAAAAAAATTCGAAGACAAAGAATTGGAGGCATTACTCGATGAAGATCCGACTCAAACGCAAGAAGAGCTTGCAGATACATTGGGAGTGACTCAACAAGTAGTTTTCGTACGATTAAAATCCATGGGAATGATTCAAAAACAAGGCAATTGGGTTCCGTACGAGTTGGATTTGAGAAAAGCCGATTAATTTTGCAGCATGTCAACGGTCGGTCCAATGTTGCAAAATCGGTGAAAACCTACTTGAAAATGGGTAATCTTACTCCATCCGCCGTACTCTCCAGACGTTACTCCTTCCGACTACCATTTGTTTCGATCGATGGCTGATGGCTTGGCTCATCAGCATTCCCGCTCTTATAAAGGATTCAAAAAGTGTATCGATTCGTGGATCGCCTCAAAAGACGCATCATTTTTTCGAGTTGGAATTCGTAAATTGCCTGAGATGGGAAAAAGTCGTAATCAGCGATGGACAATACTTTGATTAATCTGTTCTTTCATTTTGTTTTGAAATAAATGCATTTTTAATAACAAAAAAACGGACCGAATTAATTTGTACTCCCAATACATTTATTCGTTTATGTAAGATAACTCTTTAAATTTACAAAGTATCTTTCTAAAAATTTGGGAAACCTAACAAAAGACAATAAAACACGTCTGTTAACTTCTTTTTAGTAAAAATTTGGAAAAAAATTCGAAAACTTATCGACAATTACAGTTAACTGTAAAAATGAATGAAAAATGTTCACTCAAGCGAAGTTAACAGACGTTCTTTATCGTTTTCTTTTGTATTTTTCAAATTTTCAGAAAGATATTTTGTTTAAAAAAAAAATTATCTTATGCAAACTTTTACAGGAATTTGGTCACGTGATCTGGTTGATCCTTGGCCTTAAGCATTTTCATTTCCATATATAGCTAATTTCACTTCGTGAAACGTAGTATTGTTTTCATTAGAAAAATATCCGAAGGAATCATATTTTTCAATTTCTGCAATAGAGAAAGAAAAAAATGTTTAATTATTCAAAAGAAATAAAACTAAACAATTAATTTTATTAATTTTGACTAATTTTTCTATTTTGATAATTTTATTACTTTATTTAATTTCTTTTGAAAACCTATTTTCACAAATTACATTTTTTCGATCAATGCTTTTTATCGCAGAAATTTTAAAAATGTATATAGAAGTGAAAATGCCTAATAAGATTAAATTTTAATAATAATGTAGAGAGAATTTTTTACTGCCTCGTGAATAAAAATACAGCCAAAGATGCATTACATTTCTTCTGTTTGTCAGATCCGAACAGGTTTTAAGCCTTCTTTTTGCAATCGATTGCACAATTTTTAAGAACGCAGCTCAAGTTTTATTTTTCATCAAACAAAATATGTTTCAATCAAAAGAATTCGATGCAGTAATAAAAATAGCAATTGTATCTGCGAAGCGGATCAAAATAACCCTATACCTATAAACATGATAAGCAGGGGTGAAAGGGATGAATACTCGTAATAACACGGTTTGTGCTATCCTGTGAATAAATGATTTCACCAGAACGTAATACATATACAGCGTGTACAAGACACAGTATAAACTTTGCTCTAGCCAGAAGAATTTTGTTTTAAAAAAATATGAGTGAATTCGAGGGGTTGAAAAGAAAGTTTATTCTACGAGAGGGTCAAGAAGAGACTTTTTAATTTAATGGAATAAAATTAAAAAATAAAAGTATTGATTTGATATAATATAGGGTAGACCAGGGCAAAGTTGTTCGCAGAGGCTATGTTGTTTTTCAAAAAAAGATAACTATTTCTCAACATTTAAAAAATTTTTTTGCCTAATAGGATAAATCAATTTTATAAAAGGAGTCATATTATAAACAAAAATTTAGAAAAATTTTATTCGAAATATTCGAAAATTCACAAAATTTGTATATTAGAAAGGTAACGTAAAATCTGACTATACACTCGAGATTCCCTATAACGAGAAACTCGAGCATCGGAGACTTTTCTGCATCGAGCGCGAGAGGGATCCCCTCCATATCCTACTTGTTGCTATGTGCTGTTATGCGCATTATATAATGCGTGCAGTCAGTCTGTCAGTGATACCATGTGAATAATTGTATGTACATAGTAAAAAAGCGTATAAAGAAGATTTTTGCGAGTATTCAACATGGAACTGACTTATTTGACGGTATGTACTCAAAATACTAAAATTATAATAATAAAAATATCTATGCTTATCAGGTGTATTTTTGAATATTTTCAGAAAAAAAGAAAAGTCTTGATGATAAATGTAATAAACAGTAATATAAATGTTGCTGTTGGTTTTCATTTATAAAAAATGCGTTTCGAAACATAGTATTACACATGTAGTATTGATCACAATAATAAACTGCGCAAAATTATACATACTAATTAATTGTAATTATATAAAATTTTCATACATATTGTTTAAAAAGGGAGAATTTTACTTATCTACAGTATTGTGTGAAATATCAAAATTTCTGAAAAAACTTATGCAATTTTAATGTTCGATAACCGACTTTACTCCAAAATATTGAAAACTTCAGATTGGAAAAATTAAGTATTAAATTTTTCATTTCAAATACTGTAAAATTACACAATTAAGTAATCTTTCAATAATTGACCAATTATTTTCTCATTAATTTGTGATAAAAGCCATCAAACTCATTGATTACTGTTTCAAATTCGAGCGCGTTTCATTCCGTAGTAGTGGGGGAAGAGGGGTCGATCGTCTGCTCGTTATGGGGAACCGTGATGCGCTCGTAAAAGGCAGGCTTTGTTACAGGGAATCTCGTTATAGGGAATCTCGAGTGTATTTATGATGTTTTTGAGTAAAGATATTATAAAATTGCGACAATGTACTGAATTTTCTGGAATTTTTCATAATATTACGAAACTCAACTGAATTTTCATAAAATCTTTTGTCCACCGTACACCGATATTTAGCCTTGTAAAATTTTAAGTGTGCGGAAAATCAACTTTCCGTACGTAAAACGACACCAACTCAGCCAACTATCGGTATACAGCGAACAAAAAAAATTGTTTGTATCACGTGTGGAACATATTTAACGGCGCTAGCGAGTCGCGACAAGGGCCGAGGCGACACGAAGGAACCGAAGCTCGCCTTTCCGTACTTGATACGAAATATACTAATTTTTTCGTTTTAAGGGGGTCGTCTACCTTCACGCCAAAATTTCAAGCCTATTTTCAACGATGGTTTGCGAAAAAACTACAGATAATATTGAGGAATGGTTTTCTGTATTTTATTAGCATACTTTTAGACTTTAAAAAAATCACATCGAAACAATTGTTTTTTCAAAATCGCGATCTTGAAGCGCCCTTGACCGCGCCTCCGCTAAAACGTCACAGTCGACTTTGTGGCACGATTTCGCTATTCCGGTTTTTTGAAACAAAAAAAACGAAAAAATGTCTAAATGTTTTTTGAAGCTTTTTGAAAAATACCCAAATCTTCCAAAATGGCAGACGTTTTAACTAAATAAATTTTTTTCGAGCTAAAAAGGGCTGTAAAAATTAAATAAAAAAACTTTTTCAACAAAAAAATTTGAGAACAAGAAATCCCCTATGTTCCAAATATTCTAGACGGGCTCTTGCCATAACTTTTGAAAAACATGATTTTTGGGGAAACGCGTTTAAACATACGTGATGAAATAAAACATGATTGGAGAAACTCACGATTTAATCGCCCATGCCATGGCACATTTCTAGTAACGTCCAGATTCGAAATATACAACAACAAAAAAATCGATTTTTTGATACCTCGAAGATATACGAGCCCCTTAAGTTTTCAAAATACAGTTATAAAATTGTTTACAAATATGCGGATATTATTGTTATTATCAGTCTCTATTTTGATATACAATGATTTTTAAAATTCCCTAAATGACTCCCTGTGAGTTTTGGATCAGAACTACAATGAGACTAGGACTTTTTGAAAATAAGCGGTCGATGATTTCTGCAAAGGACGTTGAACTAAATGGTTCGAGTTCGCGAACAGAAAAAACTCCAAGGTGAATCCCCTCGTTGCTATATACGCACGACCTTGAGGAGATTTAACTTGTGATGCGAAATAAAGAGTGTTTGCATTTGATTTAGTCGAGGACAATGCACTATCTATTATATGTATTATATACATCATCAATATCATAAACATGATTAATGAAGAAGTCTCCCCAGATTTTTGTATTTATAAAAAGGCAGAGATAAAGATTTTTATAAAAATCTTCCCATTGTGCACTTTGCGCATTAGTTTAAACGCGTATCGGGTTCAGATCTCGTAGGTAGTTGAACCTCACACTTTATTCTTGGTCCTAATTTTCATTTTTTTCAAAAATTGTTTGTGGCACAATTCAGCACAACTATTCAAATTTTGCTTCGATAGTGCATGTTATTTAATTGCTGATTTTAATTTTATTAATTAAAATAACTAAAATCATGGGCGTTCGCGGGAGGCTGGTGCCCCCCCCCCCCCAAATGATTCTTTTAGAAGAATTTTATATATTTACCACTAACTGTCGAAATTTAGATTCGATAAATAACAATAAAATGTTTTATCCAACGACATTGGTACATTTGCCCCCCCCCCCCCCCCAAATGGAAATTCTGCGTACGACCTTGATTAAAATGGTAAATTTCATGTCACTGTGAAATTATGAATATGGATAAAAAAGACTCAATAACTTTTGAAAACTTATTCCATTGGGACTACGGGATTTACATTTTTTTTGCACTTCCATTCATACTATTAAAACACAGAAATTTTACTTTGCTTTAATTGTATTAAAATAATGAAAAGTGCATCGAAAAAATTTAAGAGCCCAACTTCACAATCGTAGTAACTGGTCAGTTGCGTAATTTTGTTCTCGTTTTAGTTCCATGGCCACCGCGAATAATAAAATGAAAGCCGGTTCTTCTTTTCCTACTTGAAACACAATATACTTTCCTCTAAGTATTTCTATTTTACTGTAAGTTTTTCAATTAGGAGACCGGAAGGGAAATTATTATTCGCGATAAAATAACTCACTTGACTTGTCAATGTCAATATTTATTTGTTAAAGTCAAACAATTTTGATGCCCAAAACTGTAGACGGAAAAGGAAAATAGCAAAAAGTGCCATTTTAAATGGCCAGCTGATGGATATTTAAAGGAGAAAATGATAAATAATAGATTTTATTTTTGCAAGTGTTGCTACTCTCATTGCACAATTTACCGTTTTGATCCATTTTTCGATAAATGAATGATGAAATCTGCAAAAATAAAACGTATTAATTATTATTTTTGCTTTAGAGATACAGCTGGCAAATTAAAATAGCGCTTTTTGTTATTTTCTTCTTTGCGTGTATCATTTTAATCAGGTGAGTATCACTCTGTTTTTTTCATTTGGATCAATTTAAGGCCATGGATCAACCAGATCACGTGACAAAATTCCTCTAAAAGTTCGTGTAAGGTAATTTTTTTGTTTTACAAAATATCTTTCTGAAATTTTGCAAAAATTTTTAAAATCAATTCGTTTAAAAAAAGGGATGAAAAAATTTGCTCAAACACAAACACACAGAAAAAAATCCATATAATTTACAGAAAGTTTGGTACTTATTTGGACAACATGACTTTTTAGTAGATTTTACAAGAAGTTCAGTAAAATTAACAGATTTTCTCTACGTTTCACTTAACGTCCAGAAAAACTACAAAATAAAAAAAAATTCGAATTATGTAAATTTCACTCAATGATAGGTGAATTGTACAAAAAATCTGTTAATTGAACTGAACTACTTGTAAAATCTACTAAAAAGTGACGTTATAAAAAAATAAAATAATTTAGGAAATCGATTGATGAACGTTCAGAACTGTAATGATATCATTTTCTATTTTATTCTGAATAAATCTTTTATGAAAGAATTTCCCTGAAGAAAAGTCAAGATCTTTCGCTTGGAGTCAAGTAAAAAATACTTGCAGTGATTTCCTCGCAAATGTCGTGACAAGCAAAGGCAAAGTAAAAGGAACGTGTTTTGTATATTCGAAGAAGTAAGATACACGCTTCGTAAATTTCCTCTTTCGTGCAAGGTGGAAAACTCTATGAAGTCTACTTTCCATTGAATGAAAGTTTTCCGGCTAAAAAGCGATATGCTTCAAATTTTTTTCAAAAGAAATCCAAATTTAAAAAAAGTTATTGAACCAATTATTCATGTATAGTTTAACAAATAAACCCAAATATTTTATTGAAATATTTTTCAAATGTTACGACCATTTGATTTGGTGTTGAAAAGCAACGGATTCGAAAAACACAAAAAACACCAAAAAACGTAAAAACCATTAAAAATACAACAAATACAGTGAAAAATAACTAAGCTGTGTCTTCAAACAATAACCGAAAAAAAAACAGAACGTGTCTTCGAAAAACACTAAATTTTCATTCATTATTTTTATAAGATAAATGAAAAAATTTCAAGTATACTCTAACTTCTAACATTCATCATGTGTAACATTAATTCCAGATAATCCTTAACTTTTATAATTTTCCGGACAAAAAATTTAAACAAATAAACATTGTTTAACACTTGAAACACAAAAAAATTATAAAAATTATATTAAATTTTATAAAAATATTATAAAAATACAATTTTTCAAAACAAAATTTTTATTAACAAATTGCTGTATTTGATAATAATTAATTCAATTTCAATAATAGGAAATGGTCATGTTGTAGAGAATCTTTTTCCTAAAAAAATGAACCGTGATTTATTAGAATCGCATCATTTTTTAAAATTTGACTCGAAGCGATAAGAAAATAAGTTTTGGCAAAAATAAAATTTAAAAATAAAATTATTTTTTTGTTTCAAATTTTTTTCATGAAAAATAATCTTTCTTCTTCCAAATTAGCCCTTCAATAATAATATTGCTATTCTTGAAAGCAAAATTACCTATTTCTGCCTGAGGTCTAATTTCCGTGAACGAACTACCTTAATCACAAAAAACATTTGATTATCATGATTTTGTGGGAAAATACAACTTTTTAACAAACAATAATATTTTTAATAATTTAAAATTAGTTAGAAAATATTTGAAATTTTTTCACACATTGAGTAAAAATAATTCAAAATTTCAAGGATTTGATACTGTTCGAACCCTCAAAATATAAAAAAACGATTAAATTTGGAGCAAAAAAATTTCTTGAAATTTTTCTTTCCTCCTTTTTTGTTGGTTTCTTATAATCATTTATATTAATGTCATGGATCAACCAGACCATGTGACTAAAACCCTGTAAAACTTTATGCAAGATAACTTTTTCATTGTACATAATATCTTTCTAAAAATTTTGGAAATACAACAGAAGACGATAAAGAGCGTCTGTCAACTTTGTTTGAGTAAAAATTATGCAAAAATTTTTACAGTTAACTGTAATTGTCGATAAGCTTTCGAGTCTTTTTTCGAAATTTTTACTAAAAAGAAGTTAACAGCCGTTCTTTATTGTCTTTTCTTGCGTTTTCCAAATTTCCAGAAAGATATTTTGTAAATTAAAAAAGTTATCTTACATGAACGAGTTATGTATAATTGAGGAGTTATATTCAATAAGGCGACAGGCGCTCGAAAACCTGTAAAAGTATTGTCCGCCTCGTGATGTCATAGTCAAAAATTGAAAATCAAAATTCGAAAAAACCAAAAACATGGTTTTATAGCTCGTGAAAAATGAATGTTAGTTTCCTCTTACAGTTTTTTTATAACGTTGCAAATTTTCGAGTAAATTAATAAAAAGTGTGTTGGTTTTAAAGCATAGAAACCATGTTTTATTTCAATCCACTCGCCTCGAAAAATTCATTAATTAACGGATTGCGAAATTTTTTTTTGCGTTCTACTCGTGAATCTCTGGCGGAGGCGATAGTGCTTGCAAAAAAATTTTTTGTTCATTGTTAAATGGTTTTTTTTTAATCCGAAGAAAAAACTATGTTTTTCGAGCTTCGGACCGAAAAAGTGAGCGAGGAAGTTTGAGCTACTGTAAACTTCCCGTGAACAAGTTGATCATTAGTATATGGAGCAACTTTTTGGAAAATATCAACTCAATTGAACAATTACTTTCGAAAATACAATGAGTTGAACGCAAATGCGAATTAGGTTTTGACGCGATTTTACCGGTTTTGTTACGAGCAATGCAGGCGCGCCGATGAGTAGAAGCGAAGGAAGATATCCTTAAGAAATTTTTTTGGTCCAAATTTGGTCATTTTTTTATATTTTGAGGGTTTGAACAGTTTCGAATTATACTTTTGTTTCGACGTAGAGATGAATTTGAGTTTGTAGTGATGCGGGTTCGAATTTAATTTCGAGTAAAAATAGCTCACGCTGAAAAATGCCAAAAAACGCGTGTTTAGTATCAATTTGACATAAAACAGCCTTTTTGGGGCATTTTTTGGCATAATATAAATTAGTTTCTAGTCTTTTTTTTAAATGGATGAAAAAAATAAGCATTTACTTTTTTCGAGAAACTCAGAAAAATGGAAAGGGGGGGGGGGGTGATCTCATCTAACAAAAAAACATTCTTTTGTACCACTCTAATGTATATTATTAATTATAAATACATTTTCACCCCCTTGCAGAAATTCCCTGGCCTGGTGCTAGTCCCGCAATGAAACGTCAAGCCATGTTTGGGCCTGGCCTGGGGCATAACACAAACCAGACAGTCAGTCTAGATCCAAGCCTGGTTCGGAGTTTCATGACATAGCACAACTCGCCAAGCCTGGGCCCTACCTGGGCCATGTCGAAATTTCTACGCAGGTAGTTGATATTTCATATTTTTAACAAATAAATGTTATATCTAGTGATAAAAAATGTCACTGCAGTGCTATAACTGAAATAAAAACTGTTAATGATTATAGCCAAGGACCTTGTTACACGATAGTGCGGAAATAGCATTTATTACAAGATGAAACTAATTCTATGATATATGAGGGAATGGAGATTAAATACTACAAATGGCCTTGGATTTGTCGCATTTAAACTTCGTCATATAGATATTAGTTGGTAAGTAGAGTGCTTTTATGCACGTGTGGTGTAACGGAAAAAAGAGACTGCAAATTTCGATTGTTCGGAACTCGCGCGACGCGACGTCTCACATTTACCAAGGTTGCATTAGCACGTGCATTACTGTGCCATGTCTTACTGTTACGTAACACTGGATATTATACCTTTGCAACTGCTGTGTAATGTGGAACTATACTAATTATTAAACTAACAGAACACAATTTTAATTTTAGGGATATATACTTGTAACTTGAAAAAGAAGAAAATGATTTTCTTTGACATACTAGAATTTATGTGACCTTAAGATGTACTTAAAGTTTTGAACGTTCATTGAACGATGAAAAATATTTTTTTGGAAACTAAATGATTAGTTTCTTCTCCATCAAATTAAAAAGTAGCGTATCCCTGGTGAAAGTATCTGATAGGAATTCATTCCGTGCCAATGCGAATCATTCCGAACCAATCCGAAAAACTTTTTGTAACTCATTTAATGAAAAACGGTTTAAAATCGATCCGATCTAATCCAATTTAATCCGAGGCAATTATCCGAATGAATCCGAAACAAAGTTTTCAATCCGAATCAATCTGATCTCGGATTGATCCAAACCGAATTTTCAATCAGACTTAATCTAAATCATTCCGAACTCGAATTCATTCGGATTGAAAACTTGGTTTCGGATTCATTCGGATAGTTGCCTCGGATTAAATTGGATCGCTTTTTTACCGTTTTTCATTAAACGAGTTACAAAACGTTTTTCGGATTGGTTCGGAATAATTCGCATTGGCTCGGGTACAGATATCGGACTGAATCGAAATAGTTCTGATTGGCTCAGAATAAATTCCTATCCGATACTATCGCCAGGGATATTCAATAACAGATTATATATTTGAAAGGCTCCAAATATAGACATAATAATTAATTTTGTTTTAAAAGAAAAAAATTTTATCATCGTTTAATGTACGTTCAAAATTTTAAGTACATGACTTTAAGGCCATAGATCAATCAGACCACGTGACTAAATTATAAATTAATTCGTTCATGTAAGATAACTTTTTTAATTTACAAAACATCTTTTTTTAAATTTGCAAAACGTAACAAAATAGGATAAAGCACGTCCGTTAACTTCTATTGGGAAAATTGTATTTTATAAATTGGAAAAGTTATTGATAATTAGAGTTAACTCTATAAATTTCCACTCAAACGCAGTGGACAAACGTTCTTTATCGTATTCTCTTAAATTTTACAAATTTTCAGAAAGATATTTTTTGAAATTGTATTTGTGAATTACATTTTTTTAAATGTACTAAATATTTTTTTGCATTTGAAGGAAAAAGGAAATTTAATGTACTTAAAGCTCTATCGGCCTTAAATCCATGGGCCATTGAGGTCACGTGACCAATTTAGTCCCTGGCTATCGATTTTTTTCTCCATATATAAAATTTAAAACCAAAATAAATCGGTCAAAATTCAGGAAATGTTAAATAATAGCATGTATTCTTATCATGACACTCGTGCTCGATTTTCTGAACATATTTCTATAATTTTCTAATAATTTACATGATTAAAAAATTTATCTTCTTACAAATATCTCAAAAAGGAAAAAGAATCATAGACTTTATTTAAGCAAATGATTTTGCATTTCAACGTTTATTTCGTATCTCACATATTTTGGTTAAAAATATAAATTTTGATTTTCAAAAGTGTTTTTTAAAATCGAAACATAAAATATACATCTCGTCAAAAAATGTCCTGATGAGAATTTGTAGACCTCATCCAGGCGAACAATTTTCCATCTCATCGTCTTTTTCGTATCTCATATTTTGTTTAAAAAAATGAATTTTAAAAATGCAATCGTATTTTTTGAAATTGGAACGAAAAATATACATTTTATCAGAAACCATGTCAAACAAAATTTGTAGACCTTATTGAAGTGAATGGAAAATGGAATTGCGATATTGACTTTTTTCAAGTTTTAACATACTGTAACTTTTATGATTTTGGTTTAATTAATAAATGTTGTCAGAATAATTGGTAGAGATTAACGATCACTATTAGAAACAAATTTTGCAATTTTTTATTGAAAAAATTTTTAAATGCACTTATTTTCACAATTTTGGTCGAATGTGACCAGTTAACGAAATTATCCTTAATTTTTGGGCTCTGATAAAATATGCTAAAGCTCAATTCAATCTCATAATTCTGTCCAGAGTCTTATATCAAAACGTAAAGATTTGATAAAAATTCCGAATGTGATTTTTCACATGAAACCAATACCTTCTCAAATGATGAGAATGTAAAAATATTCATCACTTGTAGAAAACTATACAAAAAACACATTTCTTATTTCCTTATCTAGTATTTCAGCAATAAAAATAGTATTTTATAGTTAAAATAAAAGTTGAAAATTTTTTATTTTAATATTTGGAGTCTATATAGTAATAAGATAACTCGAGAGAATGCTTTTTCTGAATTTTACGAAATTTTAATATGTAAAAAAGCAGCTTTGATACTAGAACTTTTGGAGAAGTCATAATAATGTTTTTTTTGGTATTATATAATGGTACTTTATTCTGAAGAGGAATTATTAATCACATTCAATAATAAACTTGTTCTACGACTAGCTTTTATTATATCCTAGATTCGAAATCGCCTGATTTTACCAAGACTTGAATAATAAAAACCTAACAGTAATGAAACAAAAGTATAGCCTTTCTCTTCTCCGTAACTAAATATAAAATGTTTATTATCAAAAGTAAACTCTTTAAAATTCATAAGAAAAAATAAATTGCATACAATTTATAATATACACTGTTAGAAATTACAATACTTTTAGAACTAAGTATCTTGAATTTGCTTAAAATTTGCCTTAAAATTACAAAACTCTGAATTTTCATAAAATTTCATCAGTGATATAAAATTCCACTGACAATAAGTGGTATTTCACTGCATTCGATCAGTAAAATCTGTTCACCGACTAACCGTTCAAATTTCAGGTTTTTTAGACACAACTATCCGATGACTTAGTAATTTGTAATTGAAATTCTTAAATTCTCTCTTCAAAATTCTAAAAGGTATCAGTTTTTTTGATTTTCTGAAATAATTGAATGTGCATTTCAATTTCACAATAGAGAATAAGAAATGACATCAGGTATCAGCCGTCTTATTGTTCGTTCCTTTACATCAACAATTGGAACAAAGAAACGAAATAAAAAGTAGTTTTACGCCTTTTCTAACATTCATTAGAAAAAACTGTTGATGCTTTCAAGAATGGAGTAATTTAATACTTAAAGTAGTGAGTTTAAAAATAATAATGAACAATTATTGCTCATTAAATATTAAAAATGGTCTTCTAGGTTAGGTTTTTATTAAGCAATCGATAATCACGTGAATTACTTTAATCATAATATTATGGTATCTTGATGTATTTCTAAATATACACTATTATTATTATAAGCTAGTTTGGAATATACTTCATTTGATTTTCTATAAAAAACAATAATAAATATAGTCTTTCAGAAAGCAGCGTACATTTTTAATAATATTAAATGGATACATCCCATAATTCCTCTTATGGCTAGCCTACAGCTGAAATATTTGCAAACATAAAGACGAGAATCATAACCGAAAGCAGAAAGTCTCGATGTAACCCAACTCGACAATGCAGAAGCAAATGCGCACCAGGGTAACGCACAAATTTTTAGAAAAGTTAAATTCGCAACGAAACGGAGAAGCTTCGAAAATTGAATAAAAATCAAAACAGCACAAGATTATCAATGACAACGTGACACCTCGATTGATCAGAATTGCACAATCTCGTTTATTAATGTATGAGACAAGTTTCCTTCTCTCACAAACATATATATATATATATACATAGAAAAGCCCTGACCTCTTTAAAAAGAACAAGGAAGGAGAAAAGCCTATATTCGTCTAAAGCATGCATGTCCACCCGCAATCTATTGTAGTGAAAAAACTTAATTGACTTTTTGTTGGATAATGAAAATAAATTACAAGCTACATCCGTTGATATTTGACTTGTAGGGCCCGCATATGGGGCTTACCGTTTGCATCATTCTCACTAATATTATCGAGCGCAATTCGCCATGGGGAAAATTCCAACAAATTCGCAGTATAGGGAATTACGGTTATTTGGCAAAAAGATTAAAACATTACCTCTTTGCAAAAATCTATTCATTCTTGAGCAAGGTTCTTCAGAAAGAGTCGTGTAAATCGAAGAATTTGGGACTCGCTCGACAGAATAGGGATACTCGATTACAAAGCTTATATACTTGAATAACCTAAAGATATTGGATTACGGTTTTAATTGATGTCGCATTTCATGTGAAATTAGGAAAAACTTACCAATCGAAAGTGGCAGTCAAAACAGCACAATCCACCGAGCCTGGAGTCGATCTTAAGGGTCAAATGATCCGATCAGGCCCCATGGCTGGGCTAAGATGTCAACACACTTTTCAATTTATTTGACTTTTTTCGATACTTCTCACTTCACCGTGACTCTTTCACAGTTTTCAACAGAATAATTATCTGGTAAATTGTGGTATTGAATAGGAGACCTGTCACCTCCGAACGGTCCAATGGTCTGTTACCAACTAACCCAGGCAGTGACAGCTCGCATCAGAAGCAATGGTGCCAACTTCCTAATCACAAAATATAATAAAGAATGAAGCAATGGCACGAATTATTTTCCATTCTCTTTTGTTCCTTTCTAAAATTGTTTGATTTTCTCTTTATAAACCTCTTTTGCTTCTTCTTTTTTTCCTGTATAGGAAGCCAAATGTTGTACGCATAAATTTTAAATGCACCTTCATATCTAGAAATTTCGGTTATTTTTTTATTTATTAATTTTGACATATATATATATATATATATACGTGAATGTTGACAGTCGATATTTTCACATACTTTCCTAACGTTTATTGACCTTCAATGACTTTTAAAAATGGTTACGAATGCTTTGATTTATAATCTGCTTTTCTAACAAAGAAGCCTTGATCTTTTTGCGTTCCAAATAGCTTCTTTGTTCCAGTATTTTATCCAAGAGGATAGAAGAACCAAACAAAAAATAATGTAAAAATAAATTTTTAGTTGATTGATAAATTTAGGAAAATCTAAATTATGTTTATAGTTTGAGGAATCAAACAGAAATTATTGCGCATTGAATTATTTTTCACAATTAGCAACAGATACAGAAAATTTTTCCTGAAGTAGGATTAAATTTTAGAAGGTTGGCAAACTTGATCGATCATATGGCAGTCAGCTGTACTTTCTGTCATTGTATGGGATTGGGTGAACCCCTACCTCGTATCTTATTGTCCTTTTCTAATCATGCAATTTTTTCGACAGGTTTCGAACTGTGCTTCGCATTGATAATTGATTTTTATTTGTATTACAATGATTGATTTGTACTTATTACAAATAAAGATGCTTAGCAAAAATTTGGAGTTCTTTTTATTTTTTCAGATAAATATTCTATCACTATAAATAAAAATGAGGTCCCACTTAAAAAACAAACAATAAACAATAAGTTAAAATTAAATTAAACAGCAAAAACTCTGGTTTTTTTTGTCAAATTTATGTTACACGCCAATTACAATTTTTTTCTTCTGATAGACCTTTTTATGTAAGAAAAATGAAAAATGTTCTTCAATGAAAAAGTCCATAGAAAGAAGTTTCTTACGGCTTTATAAACATTATGGATTCTATACAAAGTGAGATTTTTCTTAGCAATTTAAATCATTTAACGTACTTTTTACTTTATTTTATACTTAAAAATATTTGCACCATAACTTGTAAAATAATATTAACAACTTATTTGACTATAGGAAAGAGTAATATCTTTAAAAATACTGTTTGGCACTTTCAAAAAAAAAAATCATTGATTCAAAAAAAGTTTGTTCATTGCTTTGCAAAAAAATGTAATGAATAGGATTTTTTTTAACCTCCATGATACAAAATATGATATAATGGATTCAAATATTTTTTAGACTTTTATCATAAGTAAAGGTGAATTTTGAAAAGTTAACATTAATAAAATTCTATTCATCAAGGTCAAAAGACAACGCTA
The DNA here is from genome assembly GCA_030998225.1 of Diplolepis rosae. Classification (NCBI taxonomy): domain Eukaryota; kingdom Metazoa; phylum Arthropoda; class Insecta; order Hymenoptera; family Diplolepididae; genus Diplolepis; species Diplolepis rosae. Next base: position 17,543,127 of record JAPYXD010000723.1, on the reverse strand, counting down.
TTAACAATACGATGGAAATAAATGTATATGTTTATATTAATGATACAATAAAATTAATTACATGGCTTACTATTTTTCAAGTACTGAATCTGTTGTATAAATATCTCATAACAGTTTTGAAACATAGTAGAGGCAGTTTCATATCGAAGTATTGATTTATATTAATCACAAACTGTGAAATTTCCAAAAATCTTATTATTTTAATAAACAATTTATGTACAAAAGTCAAAAGTAGAAAAATTGAACCGGACAAGGATAATGAAAAAGATATTGAAACATAATTTGCTTAGAGATCACTGAAAATTTCAGTCTTATATACATTCATCATTTTTTCCCAGATTTTTTAATTCCACCAGTGACGAGAGGACCCTTTTGAGCAGCTTTTTTCGCAGCATCTTGCAAAGCCTTCTGTGTTTCTTTTTGCTTCTGCTTGAACGCCATATCCTCTTCGTCCATTTCTTTGTTGTCTTTCTTTGGAGCTTTCAGAGGCTTTTTTTTGCCACCTTCTCGTCCGGACATTCTGTAAATTATCTTTGGAATTAGTATTTAGTATATTCTTATTTTTCAAACAAAATTTCAAAGAATGCTTGTTTGAGAATATGCATAATAATAAGCTTATAAATCATCCACAATATTTTTATTCTTAATCATTTTTATAATTTTTGGCTTGTAAGAAAAATATTTTAATTTGATGTCATATGTCTTCAGAAAAAAATTACTCACATGATAACTTGCTAAATTAAAAATTAAGTATATATTACCGACGGATAGTAATAAAATTAATTTCAAATTAATTAGTTGAGTTTGAAATTTCTGCCACTGCCTACATTATCGGAGAATCACTAGTCGCGTATCAGATAGGATACATTGCCGACAGGTGTCCTCGTAGACAATTTCAAACTTTTATATCACAAATAAATGCAAATTAAATTCAAATTTAAAGAATTTGAAATCTTTCGGTGGAAAAAAGACGCTTTCGACTGCGTCAGGTAATTGAAACCTGCAAAATCTTGACGTAATCAACATTTACCAGATCTACTCCGGAAACAAGGGGATATTTATGCAGTCCCAGTTGATTTAATTGCTTTTATATTCTTGTAGTTAAAAGAGACTTATATTATAATTTAAGAAATTTTACTTCGTGTTCTGGCTGATTCAAATCAAGTACAATAAAAATACCCGGGGGTATATCTTTCAAATAAGTTCAAATAATTTTCGTATAAAGAATAAATATAGTACTATATTCTTTTTATTGTTACAATTTAAAAAGATTAGCACTATACTTCCGCATACGAAAAGTAATTGACCAAACTCGAGAACAGTGCCCCAATTTCGAACATATCGAAAGGAATAAAAAGAATGGGGAACAACAGGTACAACATAACCTCTACAACAGTATTTGCAACACTCGCAATGTAATATATAGATCTTGCAAAACACGAAAAAATACCAGAATCCGAATTGGTAGAAGCAAGTATGATTGAAAAGAAAGACCTCATAAAAATTTTGATTTTTTCAGTTATAGTATACTTTTAAAATAACGAATCTGACACACGCCTTCTTTGCGTGAACTTTGCTCAATTTAAATTTTTAATTTTGGAACTACAATAAATCCAAGTAATAAAATTTCACTTACTTTTCAATAAATATGTATTAGGGTTTCAAAAAATTCAATTTGTGTTGTTCGATCCAGTCACTGCAATTAAAATTAAATATATTTAAACACCAGATAAATTTCTTGACCTTTCTCGTCTTCCTGCAGCCTTCTTTACTTTACGTAGTTCACATGCAGCGATGTAGCTGCTTTTCCGCTTTTTGATTCGTCCATCACCTTTACTGCTTTGTCGCTGTCTGTCCAGTCTGTCGCTGTTCGGTTTGCAGGATGTTATGAACGGATCATTAAGCATTTTCACTTACATAAATAGCTAACTTCACTTCGTCTAACATTGCTCCCATTAAAAGTGTATAGAAAGGGATTTTATTTTTCAATTTCTACAATAAAGATGTATTTATCGAAAAAACCTTATTTTAGAAAATACGTTTTAAATAATGTAATAATAGTCCATTATTATTCCTAGGTCCACGGTATAAGAACCGGAAGAGAACAACTTATATCAACCTATGCCAGCCTATACTCACTTATACTCATTTATACTTCTCACAGCATTCACAACATACACCTCTCGTTACATAGTGTTTGATATTACAATTTATGCTTTTCGTTCTTTTATGCCTTATTAATAAATAATTAGCATAAAAGATGAACCAAGGACTGAATTTGATTGCTGCAGCTTGTGAGGGAATGGGAATTGGAATCAACGGAAATTTGCCTTGGCGTCTCAAGTAGATTGAAATTTTCTAGTTTAAAAAACTTCTTTATTACTAAAAAAATTGAGCATATTTTTCAGAAAATAAATTTTTTAAATATATCTTATTTTTCAGAATATTTTTTTTTAATATACAACCGAAAATATTATACAAGAATAGAAGGATCAAAAGGGTACATAAATCTTTAAGAATCTTGTACATTGTAGGTTAGAATTTATAGAACCATTTTCAAAAAAAAGGTTTCTTCAAATGTGATTTATATTACATCGTATACGACGTTGATGCAACATCGTTAACGACATTATAATGATATCGTGACGCGAACGAAGTCGATGCGACATCATCTGTGATTTCAGGAGTCGTAAACAATAGTCTACTATATCTCAAATTACTACATCGTGTACGGTAATGTTTGCGATCATGTATACATCGAACATGACATCGTATTTTTTAATAAAATATTTTGCGATATCCATTATTATAATTTTATTTTTGAATTAAAAAGTTAAACAACCGGATTCTAAGCTTTTAACTTTCAAATCTTATCATGTTTATAAAATTTGAACATACATTTGTTTAACCACTCAATGTCTCTGGAAAACCCGGTGATAGTAGAAAATGATAACGACGTAATATTTCTCAGATTCATGATAGAAGATTTTTTTACCAGAAAATATTTCGGTCTGCCATATCGAATCTAAAATTTTTAAAATCAAAGATCTAACACCAGATTCGTAATTGATGGCACCAAAAGCTTGAGAGACCAAATTTTTACGCATAACTTCGTCACAAACGTTAGCAAATTAGCTGGCTTTGTACAACTCCAATTCTCCATTTTTTTTTCAAAATTGGACTCATTTCTTTTGTTATAGTAAATGAAATATACATTTCATATATTTATTTAGAGTAACACTTATGACTCAAATTTTTAGAAATTCTTCTCATACCATTGACTAATTAATCTGAAAGTTCAGAGAAATAAATAACTAATTTTGTTTGCAGAAGCGAAATGGCATTTTTTACGCGCATGACATCTGAAACCAAAGATCCCAAAAGAAAAAATGTCGTTCTTATGGGAAGAAGAACCTGGGAATGCATTCCTAAGAAATTTAGACCCTTGAAAGATAGAATAAACGTTGTTTTAACGTCTCAGGAATTGTAAGCATAAAATTATCTTCTATATTTTAATTGAAAAAAAAAACTTAATTACTTGAATGGGTTGAAATTTTTCCTAGGAACCTAGAAGATGAAGTAATAATATGCCACAGTTTACCGGCTGCAATTCAAATGATTTCTCACTCACCATTAAAAGATAAAGTTGAAAAAATTTGGGTCATTGGCGGAAGTTCTGTTTACAAGGTGAGTTAGTTTTCATTCTTGTACATCCCCCATAAGCTAAGAAAATGTCCGAGTTTTATTAACGTTCCAAAGCAATGTTCTCTGAATATTCCTGTGGAACGTCCGTTTTTATCTTAAATACCATTTTCAAAATTTTGAAAAGAAAATTTTATGTATTTTAGACAAACATGTAGAAACCTGAAATCAATATTTGCTAATTTCCGAAGTATCACATGCCCTTGAGGACTGATTTTTATTTAGTTATCGAATGATAATTGCACAGTTCCTTTATAATCGAACATCGTTTAATAATTTTAAGTTATATCTTTCTTTTGTAAGATATCGTATCTGCACATTATACTTTTTTTACCATTAAGCTAATGGATTAACTGGTACGCGTATCGTCGGTAATTGAATTATAGTATGTAAGACTTATAAAATTAACAAATAAAATGGATTTCTGGCACCAGATACACCTTATTGATTTTTCATTCCACATCTGTATAATTGTAGATTGTTCTTTATATTTGAATCATATTAAAATATATAATTTAAATACTAATATTTGTAGTTAATTCTTTTTATTTTACCTATAAATTAATGTCAAAAATGATAAAAAACATTCCCTAAATTAGTATGTTAGAAGCTACAGTATTATCTATGAAGAAATGCTGTAGCAAATATTTCCAGGAACATTCCCAGCAAATGTTCCAGGAACGTTTTCTGCTAATGTTCTGTGTATGTTCCTGCGGACGGTTCTCTCAATATTCTTTTTGAACGTTCTTGGTACGTTAAAAAAAACCCGGACATTTTCTTAGCTCTAGGAACGTTCCATGGGAATGTTCATGGAAGGTATTGTGCTATGGGGGATTGGTTAATATGCTACATACAAGATAATAAAACATTAAATAATTTGATGACAGATTATGTCCTAAAAACAGTTTTCTTTTTTATTTCCAGGAATCAATGGAATCCCCACACTTTCACCGACTATACTTGACAAAAGTGAAGAAACATTTTGAATGTGATACGTTTTTCCCATCTATCCCAAAGAATTTTATAGAAGTAGAGTAAGCATTGAAAACGTAGTTTTAATTTCCACTTTTTTCTATGTTTACGATAATTTAATTTTTTTACAGTGACCCTGAAGTTCCTAAAGGGATTCAAGAAGAGGGAGGAATTCAATTTGAATATGCAGTTTATGAAAAAGTGTAGAAGATCCTTTATCATGATAATACTATCTGTACCTATTTTTGAAAAATCTCATAAATATATTTTCTTACAAATTCAAAATATGATTTTCGAAATTGCCACCTACACTTACTACTTGGAAAAGGAATAACTTGAAGATATTGCGATCCACGAAAACTATAAACACGAAATACTCTAATAAGAAATCTCAATTTTTTATTTTCCATAAAAGTGATAAAAATCTTACTTTTGAGATAATAATTATGATAAATGGTAGAATAATCCATTAGCCAGGTGGCCATTGCAATTGTCGGCCACCGAGAACATGTATATGTAAGTGGTAAACCGATTGTGCACCATTCTTTCCGTCATTGACGACCAAACGAAAACCATCGTTCAGACCTTCTTTTGCAGCAACTTTACGAGCAACATTCATTAAATGACCTAATAAAGCTTCATCCTGATCTTCCACCTTTGAAAGTTGTGAAATTGGTTTCCTTGGAATCACCAAAAAATGAACCGGCGCCTGGGCATTAATATCGTGGAATGCGACACACTGGAAATGATATCAAGTTTTATCAATTATTCATTTCATTATTGTTTAATGAATATAATTCTGATATAGTAACGTCACTGCATGTTATATATGCATGTGAAACAAATGAAAAATTCAATTGGATATAAAGGTTAGGAACTAACACAAAATATTAAAACATAAAAGTGGATATTAAAAACTTGCTGCCAATTAGAAAATCATGTTAAATTATAGAACAATAAAGCTGAAACACAAAGAATCAAATTTTACTGCATTTTTATATCTATTCAAACGTAATTTGAAATTTTGAAGCCGGTTGAATGTGCGATGACGATGCAATTGACTCTGTTTGGAAAACAATAAAAAGAGCGATTCAATCTTGAGAAATTATACTGAAACAATCCTCACCTGATCATCTTCATAAAGAAAATTACAAGGTATTTCCTTTCGTAATATTCTACCGAATATGGTAGATTCACCAGGAGTTGCAGTTTGAGCCTTTTCAACTTCCGTCGCCATTTTTCTTTGGTTCGGTATGGGAATCAACGTATTCGAGTTTAATTGTCTAAAAACTGATGATGATTTAATTACTTTGTCAAACAAAAGTCTCATTCTCAACAGTTAAATTATTTTCATTTGTTCCAATGCATTTATATCTTTATCTACGTAGGCATATGAAAAAAAACCAACATCAAAATCTTAACTTTATCTTTACTAAGACGCCATAGACCGCGTAATTCAAAATTTTCATTAATCTTAAAAGTCAAATTACCTTTTAAAATAATCTCAGTCAATATTAATTAAAAATATATTGAAAACAAAAAGGTACAAAAGTATAAAATATTTATTTTGCATTTACAGTCTTAAAGATGTCTTTTACCCTAAGGTTTTAAATTCTAAATGTTCCTTAAGTTATAATACGAAACGTAACAAGAATCGTGGTACACATTAAGTATAAATAGCACAATCCAAATGTTTATACAGAACTAGCAAACTATAATACATAGAAAACAAATATAAATACTAAATGCATCGTCAAAAACGATGTCAGATTATATATTATGGCAGTGTTGGGTCTGGTTTCCCACGGACGTCGTGAAATACTTCCGTTTACAATAATGTATCAGAGACTTCAGTCTTAAAACAATTATTCTACAAGAATTACAAATTATCTCTGATTTTACATTACAATGTTATAATTAAACACAGGAACTTACTTTTACCTCCAATACGTACATATTCAAATGTGGTCCCAATGATTGGTTGTGCATATAACAGTAGCAAATGAGTTATCAGTCTCCTGGAGTCTTTATAAATTTAATCTAAAAAATACTATTTTCTTGATTACTTATAAATCAATCTGAATCTTGATTACGGAATACAGTTTCACATACTACGTACTTAAATTCAACCTTAATAAAAATAACACTATCTCTCGATATTAATACTAAAGTTCTCGATATTCGTCGAAACATCTATGATCATATCTTCCTATTTTGAGATGTATTAAAATTATTTTACGCTTTTGCAAGGAAATATGGTACAACAATCCACATAACAGATATCCTTTTTACTGTATTTGTTACTAAATAAAATAAAAGAAAAAGTAGGTCAATCTGATAGCGTGGATCGCCAGAGTCGTAATTCATTGTGAATTATTCTTGGAATATTAATTTTTCTTTTGCAAGAAAAAACAAGAAGCTCGCTTACAACGCGAGTTTAATAATTTTACTATTATTTAAATGCCACCCAGTTTCGCAGCAAGAGTAATGAATGTTCTAAATCGTTTGGTATTCATCAAGATTCTTCAAAAAAATACGGATGCTTTAGAGACTGAGATGCTGTTAACCGATCCTGGGGCTTGAAAGAGAGCATACTCCTTATAAGTTCAAGACCATGGTCATTGAGATTAGGTATTATGCTTCCGAATGGCTTTGCATTTCTTTGTGGAAATGCTGTCCAGCTGAGAGATACGTTCTCAGGCCAATCATGTCGTAGGGGCTTTCCAATTACTCTGTAAAAATTTATAATAAAAGAAAAAATATTAAGCTTCGCTCACATATGTTATTTTTTTAGTAATTGTCTTCATGAAATAAATTCATGCAGCAGATGAAATTCCAACTTACGAAAAGATCCTATCAAGTTGATCTCCTTCGCTTGTTCCAGGAAAGAGAGGAGTTAATCTATTTAACTCTGCCAGAATACAGCCAACAGACCAAATATCAACCGGAGTTGCATATGGACAACCCAAAAGAACTTCCGGTGCTCGATACCAAAGCGTAACGACCTAAAAGTCAAAAATCAAATTTCTCAATTATTTTAACTTTTATTTTTCCCTTTGTCTTTAAATAAATACGGCTAAAGAAAGATTAATTCTAAGATAATAAAAACAAAACCCACCACAGACGTTAATCTCATTTCAAAGTCGTAAGTCTTCGCAAGACCAAAATCAGCAATTTTGATTCTGCCTTCGCTCGTCACCAGAAGATTCTGGGGTTTAAGATCCCTGTGTGTTATTCGATGGCTATGTAGAAAATCTACTCCCAAGATGATTTCTCTCGACATTCGTCGTACTGTGTGGGGGGGAATACCAGTCGAAGTATAGGACGACAAGTAAGAAGCAAGATCACGTTCAACGTGCTCAAAAACCAACCACAAGGTGAGGCCACTGTCCACTCTTTCCGATCTCTCGTCACTTGAAGGCAACCGAAGATAGTTACCTTGGCATACGTCCAAAAGCCTCACCTGCAAAAAAGTATTAAGAAATCTTCCGTCATTAAATAGCTGATTCAAAATTATCATTTTATTATTTATTTTAAAATTCTAAATGAAGTAATATTTTTAATGTTTATTTTTCCTCAATCACAACTTTATTCGCCAACTAATTAGACAATTTCATATTCTCTGTACCCTTAAATTTCAAAATTTTTTAATTTTCCTAGATTGAAAATTTTTTTAACATATAAACATTCCTACATTCGAACATTTCATAAAGTTAATTTCAAATTTTACAAGTCCTAGTTTTTACACCAGTGTGGCCACAAATATCAAAGAAAAATTCAAAGGTCTCAATTCACTTAACAATAAGTCTAATTTACGTGAACTGAACTCGTTTTCAATGCAGTAGAATTTATTTGAATTAATGTGTATTTCCAGAACTTCAATTCATATTTTCCACATTTTACACCATTAACTTTCATCATTATTAACTAAATCATTAACTAAACTTTTTTCTAGAAGACTTTAAATACAGAAAATTAAACAACGATTCAACGTGCGATTTGGAAAGCTATAAATAAAATAAAAAATTGAGGACTAACAAATTTAGAAACTTGAAAAACAGAAATTTGATCTATAATAGTATGTGAAAAAATGTGAGTGTCAAAAATCCAAAGACAAGATTTAGTTGGTGAATTAATCTACACCATCTGCATAAAAATTAAAACTCAAACTATGATCGTCAAGTATTACTTCATTAATTGACTTTTTCTAGAACAACATAATTAATTTAATTTTTTCAGAAAGCATTTCAAAGTGCATTTCGCAAAAAGTATTCAAAGTACTTTTAACCTCACTCAACCCTCCGTTACTCTTCAAATTACAATCTTCAAACTACTCCACGCTTTATTTTCTATTATGTCAAAGTTATTAAAACATTTCAAAAATACTGTTTAAAAAAAGGTCTGCTTTCCACATTTCATCAGTTTTGCTACCAATTTGCATAGAAAATCTATGATATCTGCATCATCGCAGTTTATTATCTATAATCCTTCTCTAATTTATTATAAAAAACTGTTTCAGTATGGAAGAAAGGTTGCCTTGAAAGGTACTAAAATTAATATTTTTCAAATTGATATCTTATATATATATATTTTTTTTTTCAAATTCCATAAAAATTTTATCCAAAGGAAGTTTAACCAGCCCTGAATTTATAAGCAATTTTAAGATTTTTTCAACTCCATAAAAAAAGGCTTTTAACAACGCCGAAAAGTAAGCCAGACTTTTTGATTGCCAGTCGAACCTCTCGCCATTGGGCTACACAGGACCCCTGCATTGTCGAATGCATTTATTTTTTTACAGATTAAAAAAAATCTAGTGATTAAAATAAATGGATGGAATTATACGATAAGCCTATAAAAAAATAATTTATATTATATTGTAATCTCACTATATGTGGATGTTCGAATCGTTCCAGCTGTTTGAGAGTGGCAATTTCTCTAAGAGTAGAAGTCGGTAGACCATCATCTGTGAGTGGTACCCTAACTTTCTTAAGGGCCACGACTTGACCGCTGTTTAAATCTTTGGCTTTGTAGACGGTGCCATAAGCTCCATTTCCAATTAAGGATAATTCTTGATAAAAAGCATGCTCGCCCATTAGAGAGGTTTGTTCCTGTTCTGCAATTGGTTTTCCCCTTTCACTACTATGAGAAGACGATCCGATACCGCTATCTCTTAGCCCCAGAGTCAATTCCTGTTTCTGCTTAGAAGAACCAGCTAATATCGCTAGCTCAGTATCCCGAGCTTCATCGCGACTTGAAACTGGTTTTTCGCTGGCGCCTTCGAGCTTTTCTTCGTTTGAAGATTTTAAATTTTTCTGGCTGGATTCAATCGATTTATCGTCAGTTTCTTTTCCGGCGTCAACTTTGCTTTGAACCGGTTTAGGTGATGATCCCTTGGTAGGCAACAAAGTGGAATATCCTTCAACAGAAGAGTTTTCGGATTCGTCCGATAGCGATAATTTTTCAGATGTCTCTAGGCTAACTTCAAGAGTCTCTTCCTCTTTTTCCTCTTCTTGACTCACGCTTTCCTCCAATCTTTTAGACCGTTTGGAAGGCGTCGGGGACGATAGAGTCGTGTCGAGCTCGGAGCTTGAACGCCGCGATCTTCCAGCCATCACGACATCTCGACTTCACCTGAAATTATACATAAAAAATAATATTAATTACTCTCATATCTTGACTTAAGGTATATTTATATTTTAAAATACGGAATGATTTCTCATTTAATTAGACTTATCATAAAAACTAAATCTTCTTTAGATTACTGTCAAGAATTACTAGATTTTTAAACAATTCTTTTTCAATAAAATTCAATTCACGCACGTATGATTTTCTAACCCAAGTATCTATTTATCACATCAAAGAATCAAATTTCTTGAGCTGAAGCTGTATTTGCTCGAATCTATCATATATTTATTGGAAGGAAATATGTCCTTGCACCGAGGACATCGCATCAAGGAAATCCAGTTGAGGTTTTATTTTAAGAATTGAAATATAATAGAATCAGGGATAATATCGTTATTTAAAAAAACGCTTTACCTTTTGACTATATTAATTGATTTGTTTTGCAAATATTCGTATTTTTTAAAATTTATAAATATTTTAAGATGAACTTATTTTAATAAAGATATAACGGCGAAGAGTAAGAGCCATTGGGCACGTATAACGTGAAACTCTACTTGTAGACTATAATACTATAGGAAATTTGTAAAGTGAAGGTAAATGAAGAACAGAATGCACGAAGGGGCCCTAAACATCTGCACTGACACCTGCCTTGTAATATGTAAGCCACCGTATCGTTGCCTTTCAGACCATCTTGTGAAATACGAGGTTCTACCAAGGTTCTTGCCCTTTATTTCTTAAATTAAATACAAGAGCTAATAAGCACAGTCTCTAAGTAAACTTCCTGATGAGCTTGGAATTTGGAGTCAACGATTACACACGCTTTTACTATTTTCAGTCATTTCTGAACACAAGTTTACATTTTAACATCTTTTGGTTTCATGGAAGAATAAACGTTCTAAAAATCAGTTTAACTTAAGGCCATCAATCAACTGGATCACGTGACCAAAATATATATTAATTTATTCCTGTAATATAACTTTTCAAATTCACAAAATATCTTTCTGAAAATATGGGAAGCGTAATAAAAGGTCATATCGATTAATTTCTTTTGTGACATTTTTGGAAATAATTTTTTACATTCTCATCATATGAGAAGGCATTGGTTTTATTTTTATTATATATATAATTAGAAAATTTATTGACAATTGCACTTGACTGTAAAAATTTTTGAAAAATTCTCACTAAAACGAAGTTAACAGACATTCTTAATTCTCTTCTCTTGTATTTTCCAAATTTTCAGGAAAATATTTTGTAAACTAGATAATTTATTCATCTTACAGAAACTTATAAAGGAAATTGATCAAATTATCCGATTGATTCATGGACAACTAATAACGTTGTTAAATATAATTTTGTTTATTGATTTATACATTTTGAAGTGAAACATTTTTCACTCCTTGATCCAATGAAAGACTCTTTATTTATTGTACATTTTTCTTCAAATTTTTGAAAAAAACGTTTATTGATGCATAATTGGGTATTTAATGTACAGGTAATTTTAACTAACAGCATAACTTTCGTTTTTTATGATTTAGGACGTTACATTAGCTTGAGCTCCGGGGTACAGTCGGCATCCCTTCTTCAAAGGGAACCTTCGAATTTAAATTTACGATTCTGGCACGCAAGACGATACCTGACGAGTTTGGGTACTACAAGAATAAATTCAGACACGATTTTCAAACGCAAAATAAATTTTCATTGCAAAATATCTAATTTATAAATTTTATCAATATCTAATGCAATTTTTCAATTCAATGGAACTGTTTTCAAATAATTGGTCCACTTTTATTTCACACGATTTTTTACTTCCAATAATTAATTCTGGATTCTACCAATCATTTTAAAATTCTTATAAAAGGAGTCGCCGATTGAGTCTCGCAAAAATTTTAAATGTCTTATCAAAAGGAAATAATCTCAACGGCTTTATCTTTTTTTACTTAATCTTTTTTTCTTGTCGTTTAATTAAGCAGCTTCTGACGAATTTAAATGCCAGATAAAAATGCTACATTTTTGCTAACGTAATTTTGAAAGACACGTGTGACTAAAGTCAATGAACTTTAGATACGAGATATTTTAAGTCTCCTACAATGTAATTTACGTGCATGATTTTTTTATTCGAGCTTAGAAAATTTGTAGTGATCATGCCAGAGACAAGTTTTTCAAAAAAAACCTTCCACCGCTTTATAAAAACTTTTTTAAAATTATCTCTACTTTCTGTTTTAAAAGAATGAATTTAGAATTATAGGAATTTAATTCGAAACAAAAAATTCCATTTTGGTTTTCTCAAGAATAAATTCTACTCAAATTTGAATTTCTAGTGGTACGTTTCAATTGTTTCTTATTAATAAACACAATTTGAAAATAATGGAGTATACAATTTTTTCCTTCTTGAAAATGATTCTCTTATAACATCGATTAAATTTTTTTATCAACTTCCTCTCACGATAAATGATGACGCGACGAATACTGAATATGTCTAGAGCACTATTACATGCCCTTAGGTCTCTTGTTACGTAGCTTTTATTACTAGAAGGAATGTTCTGCATAAAGAATGAATCCGAATCAATCCGAGCTTGGATTGATCGAAATCGAATTTTCAATCCGAATAAATCTAAAGTCGGAATGATTCAGATTGGATCAACCCCAAGCTCGGATTCATTCGGTTTGAAAACTTGGTTTGGATTCATTCAGATTGTTTTTTAACTGATTTGCATCAAAACTTTCACCAAGGGTCATTTTCTAAGGAAACACAACAACAAATTTAGTATCTTATTTATTTTCAACAAAAAGCTCTAGATTAGAAAAATTATTTAAAAAATATACAGTTTTTATTAATTTTAATCGATTTTAATTAGTATCTTTTTGTTTAGCAAAAAGAAACTGGATTTTATACAGTCGCGAATGTAATTAGATGTAATAAGATGGTTATGAATTTACTTTGGTGAAAAATTTAATTTTTTAATACTATCTTCCTAATCATTAGGCAGAATAATAAGTAATTGAATAGAACTTTTAACCTGACTCTCGGAATTTGATTTGCACACGTGTAAGCAATCCGAAAAATGTGCGAATTCAAAATTTAGGTTACTATAGAAAAGTGGCTTTGGAAATTTTAATTACATAGATCGATTTGTTCTGAAATAGTTCTTATTTCAGCTTCTAAACAATAAATACTGCAGAATAACTCAATAAATATTATATTTTTTACTTTTCTGTTGGGAAATAGAAACTTTAATGGAAATTTATAAAAAGATAATCACAATAAAATCAGCAAGAAACATGCTCAAAATAAAAATAGCCTTTGCTTTTATGATTAACAAACAGTTTACATTTTATTTTGAGAACTAAATAATTGTAATTACTAATGAAACAGCAATGAATATTAAATGCGATTTTGAGGTTGATATTTAAAAAACAGGAAACAATAAAATTTTGTTCTTTGATTACTTTTGCAAACACATAAATTTATCAGTCAAAAAGTTATAAATCAGAACCATACAAAGTTATCACCTTATTCATAGACTGTTTCTCTCAACAAATAATAAAAAATTTGCTTTAAGTTGACAAATTTTTGATAATTTAAAAGAAACTATAATTAAAATTAATTTATTCTTTTGTATTCACACTTTTAATTCGCATTGAAAAATGTCTTCTAATTAATATTTTAAGTGTTCAAATAGAATGTTGTCTTATCATATCACTATATTCAATGTGTTTTCATGAAAATTCTGTTATCTGATTTTCCAAGTTATTTACTCAAATAAATGAGAATTCCTACAAACAATAAAAATGTCTAATTTAGGTATAAATTGTTAAATTTTTATATCCACATTTCAATTTTCAAACATTAAAAATGAATCTTTTGTGTGAAGTTAAATTCAATATTTAGACAAGTTACCGTCAAATTAATTATGTTTTTTATATATAGACATGATGTAACTAAATTTTATAGGCTTATTTTTTGAGACTGTTGTTATTGGATGTGTGTAGAATTTATGAAAATTCATGTGCGATTTATGTATATCTAAATTTCCAAAAATTAAACCATGTAAATATTCACAATAATTTCAAATTAATTAGTTGAGTTTGAAATTTCAGCCACAGAAAGATTTCAAATTCTTTAAATTTGAATTCACAATAATATTTAAACTCACATTTGAAAAGAATATTTATGTTGAAAATCTCATACAATTCATGTAAAGTAGTGCAAAATCTTGAGTAATTTATTTTTTGAAAAATTTCCTTTCTTACGATAAAATTACAAAGTATGTAACCTTCTGTTATCATTTCTGGACCCTAAAGTCAAATATTAACAACAACATTGTATGAAATAATTTAGAATCGCCCCTTTTTTGATTTTATAGAAATAAATCACTGATGAGGACTCCGATCAGAATCGAAACGTCTAAGTAAATATCAGTTTTCCATTTGAGGTTAATATTACTCACACAGCAGACTGAATAGCTTTATTTTTTACAACCTTTGCTTCAATATTTTTAGCTAATAAGTATTAAATATGTGTTGAATAAATAATAAATTTAATATAAACATGGTATTCTTGAGAAAACGTAAAAATATGAAGGTAGCTGAGGTTATGTTTTTTATTTTTTCGCTGATCACTTTTAAATTACCTAAAACTGCGCTACATAACTATAATAGAATTCCAATTTTTATAGTTATCTATTTATACAACTAAAAGAAGGTAATTTAGCAGTTTTATATTTTTAATCGCGGAATATTTATTTTCACATATGTATCTTTATAAAAAATGATCACAACAGGAAGTATATATATTTGGCGCATGCGCACTAAACTTTCTGGTGGATAAGTGCAAAAAAAACGGTATCCATTTTTCAAGAAATCCATTTAAGGTGACGTATAAAATTTTAGCAATTGTTTTTTTTTTGTTCGATTTGTTTTATACTATAAAAATGTTATAGTTAAATATTAAAGAATTTGAAAATCTTTCTGTGGAAAAAAAGACGCTTTCGACTGCGCTACTAAAAATTACTCAATATCTAGAACATTTGAAATCTGCAAAGACTATAATATTTTGTCGGTATTATTTGACACTGAAGAAATATTTCGAAACTTTCATTTGAATTCTTCTAACCGAAACAAGTTTTTAGAAAGTTACTTAAGGTATTTGGTAAGTAGAAAAAAAAACAGTGATTCATCATATTCCAAAGATTTGAATACCTTGACGACTACTAAAAAATTTTACTCAGTCGTAATTGAAGTGAATTGAAATTATATAATTAAGTTTTATTTAAATTATGGTCGTACTACGGCCTACGGCCACAGAAAAAAACACAGTTCTGAATGAATGAGAATCTTGAAATACCAATTGTTAATTATTTACTATATCGATTCCTAACATCCTATATCAGTTACAAAAGAATTTCTTAAAGTAAGACTTTAAAAAGTTCAACTTCCAAACGTATCTGAATTTCTATATTCTCTATCATGAAAAGATAAGACTTTTAATCATTAGCCCCTCGAAATAAATAGAAGTTCGATATAATGAGTCCTTTGAAACCAGACTAAAGATACAATTTAAACTTGTATTTGATAAAATTTGTAATTTCTTAGTTGAATTTTTTTTTCAATGAAAAGAATTTAATAAAATTTAAAACAATTATTTCTGAATTTCAAATAACCATTTCTGTTGGAAAAATCACTTAGTTCGAATCAAAGTAATATATTTTAAATTAATTAGTTGAGTTTAAAATTTTTGTCACTGCCTACATTAGCTGGGTTCGAATCCCAGCGCAGTCGAAAGCGTCTTTTTTCCACAGAAAGATTTTTAAATTCTTTAAATATATTTTTAAATCTAACAAATCATTTGAACAAATAATATGTTTTATTTAAATCCATTTTTATAAATCAAATATATTTTTTGTAATATAAAGAAATCTTTATTTTGAATCAAGAAAAAGAGGGTAAACAAACGATTTTTTAAACATGAAGAGAAGTTTTCTCTGAGTCTCTTTCATTTTATTTATTAACTACTCTAACAATCCTAAGACTAATTACAGGATTATTACTTTACATATTGATGATGTTAATTATTATTTAGAACTAATGCTTCAGGTAGGTAGTAAAGTGAGAAATGTTTCTTGCGTGATGTATTCACTTTTTCCGGATAACTGCTATTCATAAAAAATTCCAAGAAACGGGCAAAGATAAAAGAAGCGGTGCTCGGGAAGTGAAAGAGGAACGGAGAAAAATGTAGTTTGTTGAGAGGGTTGAACCTTTGACGCCACAGGCATGCAAAGAACTACTAGAGATGTGGCACAGCTTTCTTTTTCGAGCTTCGTGGGAATGAAAACGACTGATGCGTAATTTTCTTGGCTCTATTTATGAATGAACTATATCGTCAGCTACGTAATACTGCCAAGTATGATGAAAAAACTAAATTTAGTATATAAGCATTAACATTTATTTTAATTAAAATTATGATTTTACACTTGGAACAACTAATTATCTTTTATTCCTATAATAATTTGATTAACTAATCACATACCACCAGTACAAGATTTATAGAATATTTAAAAATTCTCTAAATTATATACTGCAATGAATTTCTCTATAATTTTTCTCCAGGCTGCAGTTTATCCTCTGCCCCTACAGCTTTAGGATAAGCTTCCCTTGACATAAAGAAGATTCTTAAGTACTTCCGGTACTTATACTTGAAATACGACCTCCGAATTCTTTCATTCTAAAAAACGTTCGAAATTTATAAATTGAAACAAAAATAATTTCTTATCGAAAATTGCCAAGAATTTTTATTAAAATATCAAGATATTATTTTATCACTAAAGTTAAATTCTATTCTTCGGAGCCAAAAGGTGGGATTTTGAATAAGAGAATGGATTCTTTTAAAAACCCAAGTCCCGAGTATCGGTCTGAAAACACCTTTTTGAAAATTGTTTTCTGTTGCTGAGAAATGTGCCATATTGTATACTGGAATTTAAAATTGGGAACATGAGGTATTTGCTTGCTGCTAAGCGGTTATATGCATACGTGACGATCATTCCTAACATGGGCTCCCAGCTCCCATCCCTCGTCCTTTTTGCCACTGGTTTACTTACTCTCCTACCCCAGTAACTCTCTTTCTCTCTCTCCCTCTCTCACGCACAGTTGCACACACTATCGCACTATCACACTTGATTAACGCATTGCATAGATGTGAGTCCTCACTTACCCACCGATAAGGTGCTGACCTCCCACGAGCACGGCTTGCTTGCACACACGGAAGAACAGGAGCGGAGCTGATTAAGAAGTGCCTGGTTCGTAAATGCAGTTGCAGTTGCAGTCGTCAGAACTCGAAAATGCTTTTAAATCAAACTTGAAGCACACACTTCCAGCACTGTTTCTAGACAGACTGTCAGGGTTGGAAATTTAGAGGATCAGTAAAACCAGGGCCTGTAAATTACACGGTATTTCCTGGTGTTCGGTGCTTCCGAAGTAGCCGGCCGGCAAAAAAACGGTTATTTCGTCTCTGAGGACACTAGATAGTTATAGAAAGTTTCGAGTGGCAGATACGCAGAACAGTTATTCGTTAACGCGGTGAGTCGAGGTTTACTTTGAGAGGTTAATCAAAAAATAGTCAAAAACCGGCACTAACCGTATCAACTCAGAGCCGTATACTGCTTTCTGTTCAGATCGTCTCGCGCGCGTACACTGCACTATTGCAACGCACGCCCCGAAAACATGAATGGAATGCTTGCATTGCTCCTGGCTCTGGAATGGAATGAAATGGAAATGGAAGGAGCCGTCTGGTGCCTCTACTGCCTCTGCCTCTCTCGATCACCAGGAGCGTTGCCACTCCCTCCTGGGCCCTTCTCATGTGATTCGGACAGATTCAGTCGCCCCTTACTTGGCAACCAGACTTGCATCTGTGTAAGGAGTGAAACAAACATGGCTCTTTGCGTCGGTAACTTATCCGTATAGCTAAAAATATTTCAGAAATCTCATATTTATAATAATAATAATTATTATTAATATCATTATTTCGTTTTTCAATTTCTTTACAGATTATCATATTTCTTTCAAGGAAAAATTGGAGAGTCGCAAAAAAAGTTAGTCGAAGCGACTACTTTCTTAGTTTTTTCATTTATAATTTTCTTTTATCGTGTTTTTTTAAGTGGAAGTGTGGAAAATTTAATCTCGAGTAGAATGAGTTATTAAAAGTTCGAATCAGATAAAAATGATAGATTTTTTAATTTGTGGATTCATATCATTGTAATACAGCTAAAAACAATTAAAATTTGTCTATCGATTATGAACATGAAAAATGATTAATTTTATCTGATTGAAAGTTTTCATGGCTCATTTGATTCGTGATAAAATTTTCCACATTTTGACTAAAAAAACTTGATATAAAAATATTCTTAATGAAAAAACTTCAAAAAAGAGCCACTTTGACTAACTGTTTTTCCTGTTAACTGTCCAATTCATAAGCCAGAGAAAAGTTTCTTTGATATGCGGTGAAAGAAAATTTATTTGAATCAACAAAATTTTTATGAGTCAAATCAAATAAATTATGAGTAAGAATAGGAAAATTTGAAGCACAGAAGCCAACTTACTAACGCATTGTAAACTGAACTGTATTAAAATGCCTCTGACCTCGCCAAACTAGATGGCAAACTGGTTTTTTGCCTAATTTAGATTCCCATTGTTCGCCAAGAATGAAAATAGAAGAAGGTCTCTCGTTGGATACCGAAGAAACGTAAAAAACGATCTGTATCATATCTTTCGAACTTGGATCAATTTATCAGATCCCATTCTTTAAAATATCAAGAAATTATACTTTACTATTCTCAAATATTGTAATGAAAGATCATGACCCAACAGTTCTAAAACTTTCGTATTAAATCAATCTGTAGCATGATCTATCGATTTTTTAGTCACATAATTTGCAGAAATCTTCTTTATCGATTCTAGATCTTCGGTCAAGGTAGATATATATTTTTACATTGAGAGATATGCTTACTTATTGAACCTTGAAGATGTTAAACGGTTATTGATCTTTAAGGGGGTCGGCCAGTGTGAACATTTCAAAAATTGATTTTTACATTCTCATCATGGATGAGAAGGTATTGGTTTTATGTGAAAAATGACTTTCGAAATTTTCATCAAATCTTTACGTTTTGAGACCCCCTGAGTCAGAAAAAACGATTTTTACGAGAGTGTCTGTCTGTCTGTCTGTATGTCTGTAGTAGGTCGTGTGCGGCATAACTCTCCATAGAATTATCAGATTGAATTGAGCTTTGGCACACTTTATCGGAGCCGAAAAAGTAAGGACAAGTTCGTTAACCAGCCACATCCAATCAAAGTTGAGGGATTGAGCACTACTTTTGTGTTTTTGAAAATAACTTTTTGGAAAAATCAAAAATTTCAATACTGGTTTTTGATAGTGCTCATAAATCTCTATACAAATTATCCTGATAAAGTTTTTTGATTAAATCAAAATTAGAAATGTTACAGCATATTCAAATTCGAAAAAAGTCAATATCAAAATTCCATTTTCCAGTTAAATCATACGAGATACGAAAAAGCGTTATGATACAATATTATTAAATAAATAAAGACCTACAAATTTGAATTGTAACATTTTTTCATGAGATGCATATTTTTCTTTTTAATTTAAAAAAAAATTATTGAAAATCCAAAATTCAATTTTTTAACAATAATATGTGAAATACGAAAAAAGCGTAAGAATACAAAGTTGTTCGTTTCAAAAAGATCTACAAATTTTGTCTTACACAGTTTCGGAAAAAACATATATTTTTCGTTTCAATTCCAAAAAATACGATTAAAATTAAAAAATTCCGTTTTTTAGACAAAATATGTGAGATACAAAAAAAACGTTTAGATGGAAAATTGTTTGCCTAAATAAGGTCTACAAATTCTCATTAAGACATTTCGGGACAGGATGTATATTTTATGTTTTGATTTTTAATATTTAAAAAATTCGATTTTTTTCGCCAAAATATGTGAGATACGAAATAAGCGTTGTTCTGCAAAATCGTTTCCTTAAATAAAGTCTACGATTGTTTTTTCTTTTTGAGAGATTTGGAAGAAAATAAATTATTTTAACCATGTAATTTATTAAAAAGTTAGTGAAATGTATACAGAAAATCGAGCGCGAAGCGCGAGCGTCATGATGAGAATGTGTTCCTTAAGGCTGATAGAGCATTAAGTACATTGAATTTCCTGTTTCACTTGAATTCAAAAAGAAATTGAGTGACTTTGAGAAAATGTGTAATTCACATCATCTGTAATATTATTATAAAATTGGTTAACTTGAGCTTCAGTATCAAATTATACACTGCAAAAAGAAGTGTCTTACCTGGTATCTTACTGTAAGATATGAGATGGGAATTTGCTATCTTCTGTCTTAAAATAAGATGTCTCACGAAGTGTCTTATTCAAAATTAAGACGACTTATGTATCTTGGTACGAATAAAGATGTAATTTCCGTCTTACAAAATAAGATACTTGATTGAGTTAGATAATGTATCTTAGTTTAAGATGTTTAGGGTGTCATAAGATGGTTCTGGCATAAGATGTTTCTGAATTGTAAGATATAGCAGGTCAATAAGTTAGCAAAATCTAAGACGCGTAAAGTGTCAAAGAAGTAGTGGTCGAAAGATAGAATCTCTCAAAGGGTTATAGTTACAGTTCATAACCTCAAAAAATGGAGCGTTTTGAGTGTTGCATGTTTTTCTTCTGTGGTGTAATATCAACACATTTAGAGGAATATATTGTTCATTTTCATCGACACGATCCTTCATTTAAACTTTAGATATGACGGATGTGGAGCTACATATAAAAATTGGGAATCGTATCAGCAACACGTAACTCGATATCAGGTATACCTTCTGTTTTAACGTAGTGGATACGTTTGCTAAGTCGCTTATCTCCTTTCCCAATAGAGCATTTTCTTGAATTAATTTTTTTAATAAGTACATATAGCCATGTAAACCACCACATGTATAACAGATACCGGTGTGCCGTAAGCTTTTTCTCATAATGTAGAGGTTATAAGGAACAAGAACTGTCGGTAACTTAAGTAACCTGTGTTACCGATGGTTCAACTCAAGATATTTTACGTGTCTCCAATTAATATGCTTTAGGCAACTTGAATGTGACTACCGAAACATCTTAGAAATAACTACACAAGTATCTTATATTAAGACACTTCTTTTTGCAGTATAAGAAATAAACTTAAATGTATGCGAAGAGCACAAGACCGAGCGCAAAGCGCGAGGTCCAGGAAGAACGGAGCGCTAAGCGCGACGATCAAATCGCGTTTTATCGCGTTCTAAGACTTTAAAGGTGTTTTTCTCGAAACAATGTTTTCCAAATTGGTTGCCAGGATTCAGCAAAGTGAATTGAGCGAATTGGGTTAATATATTTTTTTAACAATCCACAGACATAATTCGGGATCCTGATGTAGCAGATTTTCAAAATCTTGTTTTATTCAATTTTTAAAACTTATAATATGACGAAAAAACACTAAAAAATTACTTTTTGGAAAAATAGCCGTCATATTGGTAATTAGAAGAATTTCAAATAAATCCTACGTCAGGACTTTGACGACTTGACTAAAAATAACGGGATTTTTTGAATTTATTTTTTTCGAATAGTAGTTTCTTAAAAAAAAAGAATCTGCCCGCTTTGCGGGCACATTCTCATCGCGCGCTTCGCGCGCAAGTTTGAGCGCGCCTAGGGCGCGCGATTTGATCGTGGCGCTTCGCGCTCGGTCTTGTGCTCTTCGCATACATTTAAGTTTATTTCTTATAATTTAATATTGAAGCTCAAACCAATTTAATGATATTAAAGATGATGTAAATTACTCATTTTCTCAAATTCACTAAAATTTCTTTTTCAGTTTAAGCGAAACTGGAAATTCAATTTACTTAAGGCTCTATCGGTCATAAGGAAAACATTCTCACCATGACACTCGCGCTTCGCGCTCGATTTTCTATATGAATTTTTGTAACTTTTTAATAAATTACATGATTATTGATAAATTTATTTTCTTCCAAATATCTCAAAAAGGAAAAACAATCGTAGACTTTATTCAAGGAAACGATTTTGCAGAACAACGCTTATTTCGTATCTCACATATTTTGGTGAAAAAAATCGAATTTTTTAAATATTAAAAATCAAAACATAAAATATACATCCTGTCGAGAAATTTCTCGATAAGAATGTGTAGACCTCATTTAGGCAAATAATTTTTCATCTAAAAGTTTTTTATGCATCTCATATATTTTGTCTAAAAAATGGAATTTTTGAATTTTAATCGTATTTTTTGGAATTGAAACGAAAAATATATCTTTTATCAAAATCTGTGTGAGACAAAATTTGTAGATCTTTTTGAAACGAACAACTTTGTATTCTTACGTTTTTTTCGTATTTCACATATTATTGTTAAAAAATTGAATTTTTGATTTTCAATGGTTTTTTTTTTATATTAATAAGAAAAATATGCATCTTATGAAAAAATGTTACAATTCAAATTTGTAGGTCTTTATGTAAAAAATAATATTGTATCATAACGTTTTTTTCGTATCTCGTATAATTTAACTTGAAAATGGAATTGAGATATTGACTTTTTTCGAATTTGAATATGCTGTAACATTTCTAATTTTGATTTAATCAAAAAATGTTATCAGGATAATTTGTAGAGATTTATGAGCAATATCAAAAACCAGTATTGAAATTTTTTACTTTTTTAAGAAATTATTTTCAAAAACACAAAAGTAGTGCTCAATCCCTCAATTTTGATTGGATGTGGCTGGTTAACGAACTTGTCCTTACTTTTTCGGCTCCGATAAAGTGTACCAAAGCGCAATTCAATCTGATAATTCTGTCAAGAGTTATGCCGCACACGACCTACAGACAGACAGACAGACAGACAGACAGACAGAAGGACAGACAGACAGACAGACACTTTCGTAAAAACCCTTTTTTCTGACTCAGGGGTCTCAAAACGTAAAGATTTGATAAAAATTTCGAAAGTCATTTTTCACATAAAACCAATACTTTCTCATCCATGATGAGAATGTAAAAAATATATGGAAGGTCTAAACTCAAAAAATAAAAATATCAAAGGTGAATAATCCCCTTAAGTATGACATTTACAAAATATTATTTAATTTCATTAGTTCTAAAAATAGTCAGAATTATGAGAAATTCAATCTTTATACTAAAAGTATTGCATGTGCCATTTTTTACATTAGATTAAATAAATATATTTTTTTCAGGAAAAAAAGATTCATTATCGGTGAATTAATGTACATCTAGAATTGAAGATCAGCGGAGCAGTAACGCGTGCAAGAATTATTTGCAACAGTATATCAAGAATCGCAGCGTGAAGACTGGAAAGATTTCTTGTTGTAAACACCTGCCTGGGTTCACTCAATGGCGATTAGGTTCTAAGTTTTCTATAAAGTAGTCTGTTAAGATTATCCTGTCTGTCAAGAAGATATAGTCATAGACCCTTTTAATTTTTCTCAATGATAATTTAATGCACTATTGTTTATTTTGTTGGTATATTATACAAAGAAAAAAAAATCTGTTGCACTGTTAATAATTTCTGTATTAAACTTCCATTACATGTAATGGAACTTTTTTCCAGTAACGTATATTAAATTTAAAATACTTTCATCTTAAAAAATACAAACTTTAATTTGAATTTTAATACACATGTGTATATATTTTAATAATATTTGTTAATTTAAATATATTTTTATTGAAAAGTTATTTAATTTAATATGAATATATATATTAATTTTTTATAATGTACAAAAATATTTATTTTAATTTACCACTTGTGTATTAAAGTCTATTAAAATTAATATAAGATTTTTAACAGTGTGGATTTACTCAGTCCCTAAGTTAAAATAAAATTTCTGTAAACTTGACGGATATTTACGTACAATTGTAAATTATGTTTATAAAAAGCGGCGTATTGTACTGAAATATCTGTTCAATTTACAGAAATTTTATGTTATCTCTACTTTAACTTATGGACTCAGTAAACGTATTTTTCTTTTTTCATGTAACTTAATAAAGAATGGGATAAAGTTAAAGATATGTGTGGTATATAATTGTCAAACGATCATACAGATTTTAAAAAACTATAATAAGTAATTTTACATATTTCGTTTCAATATACTAAAATTGTTAAATAAGTGAAATTTTTGCTTCTGCGACAAACAGTTTCATGATCAAGACCTTAAGAAAGCCACAGGATACACCTTGTCAGGTTCTCTAAAGGTCTAAAGAACATTAGGTTTTTTCATTTCTTAATCCTGTATGGAATGCGTCCCTCTTTCTCCTGTCTGTAATGATCTTGTAGCTTCTAAAACGAAAGCTAAGGTCTTACAAAAAATACCGACCTGACCTGCCTTGATCTTTCCACCTTGGCACCCTCACGTAGAATATACCTAGGTAAGGGATCTCATCAATTTTACTTTTCTTTTCTTTTCTTTTGCCTCTGCCATATGCTTTTTCATTTTCCCCTCTTCATATGCCATATTTTTTAAAAATATCATAAGAAAAAAATTCCGTCATGTTTCTTAGTAAAAATTTTACTAAAATTCTATTCACAGCCATAGAAATTTTAGTAAATTTTTCTGTTAGGATGAAATTATAAGGGTGAAAGTCTAAAATTTGTCAATATTCACCTAAAAAGTTCTTTTTAATAAGAAAGAAAAAGATATGATCTATTAGTATAGTAATCACTTGCTCTGGAATAAATAAACGTAATAGAGAGAATGACAATAAATTGATAAAAAGATTTCTATTTTTGAAGGTTACTAAAAAAGGTACTAAAAAATAGGTGTTTTAACACCTGGACTTTTCTGTTATAATAAAAATATCTATTTTTTTAACTCTCTCTTAATCTAAATCATTTGTCTTTTTTACTAATTTCAATCAGTGACTGAATTTTAACTGTGGAATCAGTTATTTTGTTACATTGACTCAAAAATCCAGTTATAATCAAATAGTTTACAATTATAATTCAGTCACTAATTGAAATTAGTGAAAAAATACTTCTGATTAAAGCTAAGAGAGTTGCTCGTTTCACCTTTCTTCCAGTAAAATTTACTAAACTCGGATTTTTTTCTATTT
This sequence comes from Diplolepis rosae, assembly GCA_030998225.1. Taxonomy (NCBI): domain Eukaryota; kingdom Metazoa; phylum Arthropoda; class Insecta; order Hymenoptera; family Diplolepididae; genus Diplolepis; species Diplolepis rosae. The sequence continues at coordinate 17,517,675 of JAPYXD010000723.1, read as the reverse complement.
TGTAGATTTTACTTGACGCTGAGTGAAACGTACAGAAAATCTGTTGACTGAACTGAACTTCTTGTTAAATCTACTGAAAAGTCAGGTTGTAATTATATAGTGTAAACATACTTTTTGAAAAAAACATTTTTCCATAAATTAAATATGAAAAAATTGTGTTACGAAAAAAAACCGGATAAAATGTATATTTAGATAAGATGGCTAAAAATGAAATTACAGAAAAAACCAGGTGTTATATATACCTGGATTCTGGTGTAAAATCCATCTTCGACTTCAGATTTTACATCAAAATTAGGTAAAACATAACATCTGTTTTTACTGCGATTTAAATCTAGGAACACATAAATTTCTATCTTAAAATAGGATCTACTCAAACAATTATAAACTTGATTTTTAATCTCTAGGGATGATAATAAAAGGATGTGATCCGCAAAAACGTATATATACATTTATACACACAAAGGAAGAGATAATCTGTTACATTTACTGAGTCCAGAAATTAAAAAAATGGCAGCATGAAATTTCTCTAAATTTGACAGATATTTTTGTACAATTAATAACTTTTTAGTAAAAATAACAGATTTGTCGATAAATATTACAGAAATGCCTGTTAAATTTACAGAATGATGAATTTTCTTCAAGATTGTATCAATTAATAGGCATTTCTGTAATATATATCGACAAACTTGTTATGTTTACTAAAAAGTTATTAATTTTACTGATAAATTTGTTAAATATACTAAATTATTTTACTCTTACTATTTTAACTTATTACCTCAGTAAATATAATAGATTTTTTTCTCCGTGCAGCCCAGAAAAAAGTTTCTTTGAATCCAGAAAATTTGTGCATTGCTATACGGTCAAAGAAAAGTTTCTTTGATTTAAAGGAATTTCTTGATTATTTTTGTTTCCTTTGAATTAAAGAAATAAATGTATACGCAGTCGCATAGTACATACTTATTGTGATTCACAGAAATATTTTCTTTAATTTAAAGAAAAAAATTGTTTTTGTGCAAAAATAATAAAATAAATTATTTCTCAAGTTTTTGCCAGTACTTTATCCTAATTAAAAAAATATTTTTTCAGATCAAATAAATAATGTTAAAAAAATAATTTCTTTCATTTAAAAAAGGCTGAAAACGTGGTCTTTTGAAATCAAATAAATTTATATTTGTTCTAAAGGTGTTTTTACTTCGAATTGAGAAAATTAAGATAAAAAAAACGTTTCCTTGAATTCAAAAAAAAACTTTTTTCTGGGTGCATGTAAAAAATCATTTCATTTCAATATTTCCGAATTCAAAAATTAAATTGGGAGGGGGGGAGGGATATACATACATGAAAACTTACTTTTTAGAGATTAAGTTATTCAACACTGATGATTATAAACAAAAAATTTTAAAATTGCACAAGTAAAAAAAGGATATTATTTCCGTTCATTAAAAAATTCATGATAATTTACGCGTGGCTACCTTAAGTAGAGTTTCTCTAATTATTTCAGGTTTAACCTTGTTTCTTCTACTTGATAACCGAAAGGTTGATAGCAGAGATATTTTTTATTGTGGAAAAAAAATTTTAATGTTTGACCAGAGGAAGCAATTTATGGACGAACTTGTTGAATTATCTTGCAAACTAAAAAAAGACATATATATGGACTCCGGGTTTTGATTGCAGTCATATAGTGCTACAATAAAAGAAATATAGATTGGAAATTGAGTTTGCGGTGCGAAACCAAAATTAGCAAAGTTTGACCAAAGGAAGTCATTTATGGACGAACTTGTTGAATTATCTTGAAACCTAAAAAAGAGACATATATATGGACTTCGGGTTTTGATTGCAGTCACATAGTACTACAATTAAAAAAATATAAACTAAAAATTGAGTTTGAAGTCCATATATATGTCACTTTTTTAGTTTGCGAGATAATTTAATGAATTCGTCCATAAATGGCTTCTTTTAGTCAAACTTTGCTAATTTTAGTTTTGCTCCGCAAACTCAATTTTTAATTTACTCTCTAAATTTGAATCAGTCAATTTTTACTGAAATAATCAGTGAAACTTGACTGATTCAAATAGCTAAAAAGAGGTTATTGTAAATCAGTCAAATTTCACTGATTATTTCAGTAAAAATTGACTGATTTGACAGTGAGAAATATTTTTTTCACTGATGAATCAGTGAAAAGGCAAACCACTGATTCAATCAGTGAAAATTTGACTGATTCAGATTTAGAGAGTATATTTTATTTATCATAGCACTATATGACTGCAATTAAAACCCGTACTCCATATATATGTCTCTTTTTTATTTTGCAAAATAATTTAACAAGTTCGTCCATAAATGGCTTCCTTTGGTCGAACATTAAATTTTTTTTCCCAGAATAAAAAATATTGTTTTGGTCAAAACTCACTATTCTACATATTTATGGTCGTTTTGAAGATCATACGACAAAAAAAAATTTGTCACAAACTTGAGCCGAATAAGTCACAAAGTAACTCATACGTCCGAAATTCACTGTTATTTAGAATAAATGTGTTATTTTATTCCACAATTGTGGTTTACATACTCTCTGAATCTGAATCAGTCAAAATCTACTGATTATCAGTGAAATTTGACTGATTCAAATAGCTTAAAAGAGGTTACTGTAAATCAGTCAAATTTCACTGAATACTTCAGTGGAAATCAACTGATTTAACAGTGAAAAATATTTTTTCATTGATTCAATCAGTGAAAATTAACTGATTTGACAGTGAAAAATATTTTTGCACTGATGAATCAGTGGAAAGGTAAATTAATGATTCAATCAGTGAAAATTTAACTGATTCAGATTTAGAGAGTAGATTTCTTTTGTACATTATAGGTCAAAAAATGAGGGTGTATTGTTTAGAAACATTGGTATGTGGTAGTTTCCGAGTTTTCGAAGGAATGCTTTAACCAAGTGCTTAGTTTATGCGAGATGTATGTAAATTTAAATATGCGAGTCGATGGCAAAAGATCAAGAGACAGAGGATAAAGGTTTTAACAGGGATCGTAAAATCTACTTTGCAGAGTAAAATGAAATAAGGAATAACGGATAAAAGCTAAACGTTACCATAATTGTAAAAACATTCTAGAAATTATTAGTTACATTCGACTTAAAAATTCCACTTTATTACTTTTTGTATTTTTTTCACTTGTTCATGTTTTCAATTTTCCTCTGGCGAAATGCCATCATAAGTGAGGTAACAAATTTTAAAACTATTGGGCTGAAATTTGTGATGTCTCATGTGACGAATTTTTTTTTCGTCGTATTATCTACAAAACGATAAAAAAATATGCAGAATAGTGATTTTTGACAAAAACAACATTTTTTATAGTAAAAAAAAAATTCTTTAAGTTTGACAAAAACAAACTATTTATGCACAAAAACGTCAAATTATCTCGAAAATTAAAAAACAGACATACATATGGACTTTGCTTTTTGATTGCAGTCACATAGTGCTACAATAAAAAAAAATATAAATTAAAAACTGAGATTTCGGAGCGAAACCAAAATTAGACAAATTTGATGAAAAGAAGCCATTTATGGTCGCACTCGTTAAAATTCATTCCGAGCCAATCAGAACAGTTCTGATTCATTCCAATATCTGTATCCGAGCCAATGCGAATCCTTCCGAACCAATCCGAAAAACGTTTTATAACTCGTTTGATGAAAAACGGTAAAAAATCCGAATTAACCCGAATAATTCCGACCTTGGATTTATTCGGATTGATTCTGATTGGAAATTCGGTTTGGATCAATCTGAGCTCGGATTGATTCGGATTAGGTCGGATCGATTTTTTACCGTTTTTCATCAAACGAGTTACAAAACGTTTTTCGGATTGGTTCGGAATTATTCGCATTGGCTCGGATACAGGTATCGGAATGAATCGGAATATAGTTCTGATTGGCTCGGAATTAATTCCTATCCGATACTTTCGCCTGGGTTCTAATAGAATCAGCTAACTAATTTTCGAATAACTATTATAATCATATGATGGAAAATAATAACGTAATTTATTATTCACAACCTAAATTTACTACAAAAGTCAGTTATAAATTGCATAAAATCAAATTACGCAAATTTATTAATTTTGGTTCATTAAATTTAATAGATGAGTGTATTACTTCACAAGTAATGAAGATGAGATAATCAATACAATATACGACTTTAAATAAAATATAAGAATATTTTTAACAGTTTACTCTTACCATAGAGTCAAGAAGATTGTACAGTGCACTGGATGAGAGAAAATCTCCTCATACTTTCGTTTTTCACTTTTTTATGTCAATTTTAAATAGAATAGAAGAGTTTCTCTCAACGTTAATTACATTCAGTTTAAAATAATGTTTTTTGGACATAAATATATAATGGGCTTAATAACCATATCGAATTGTATTTTGCAAGAAAGATGTCTAGAAAATAAATATTAAATACAGAATAATTTGGAATTTTACAGCCAGTAAAAAACCATCTTTCTTTGAACATAGATAAAAAACAATAATGACAGCATAAGATTTCTGTAAATTGTACATATAATTTTTTTTTTCCGACAAATCTGTAATGTTTACAACGAAGCGGAGAATTGTACTGAAATATGTGTTAAATTTACAGAAATTTTATGCACCGTTTGAACTTATAGACTTAGTAAGGATTTTCACTGACAATGAGTAAAATATCTCTCCTAATCAGTAAAATTCCACTGACTCAATTAGCTAGAAATGATTTACTGAATCAAACCAATAAAAATTTTCATTGGCAATCAGTGAAATAACTCTTTTAATCAGGCAAATTCCACTGAATAAATTAGCTATCAATTATTTACTGAATTAAACCAATGAATATTATCACTGGCAATCAGTGAAATTTCAACAATTTAAATTTAGAGATTATTTCACTCGAAAAAAGCAAAGTGCAGAATTGTACTGAAATATGTGTTAAATTTACAGAAATATTATGCAATCCTCATCTTAACATACTCTTTTAATATTAATCAGTCAAAATCTACTGATTATCAATGAAATTTGACTGATTCAGATTTAGAGAGTGTAGACTTAGTAAGGATTTTCACTAACAATAAGTAAAATATCTCACTTAATGAGTAAAACTTCACTCAATCAATTAGCTAGAAATGATTTACTGAATTAAGCCAATACATTTTTTCACTGACAATCATTGAAATATCTCTTTTAATCAGTAAAATTTCACTGAAATAATTAAATAGAAATGATTCACTGAATTAAACCAATAAAAATTTTCACTAGCAATCAGTGACATTTCAAAAATTTTAATTTAGAGACTATTTCACTCGGAAAAGTGGGGCTTTTTTAGATATTCAGCGTAACTTAACTCAATTTTTCAAACAGTGTATCTAATGGCTAAAAAAGTGAAGTACACACGGAGAAAAATGGATATTGAAAAGTAGATATTCAAATAGGAGATATTCATCCATAATATCTAGATATTGACACGCAATATTAAAATATTTTTTTTCAATATATAAAATTTTCCAGAGAAGTAACGTTTGATATTCAGATTGAATAGTTTAGATATTGAAGCATGAAGTGCGCGCGCATATATATAAAGGTCATGTGATCACTTTTTAGCTCTCATCGAAATCTAAGTGAATCTAAGATTGACATATGCTTGCAGCGTTCCGGAAAGATAAATTTTGAAAGTTTATTAAAGTTTCCTTAAATTCGAATAAGTGTTTTTAATGGAATAAAAGTGATCGGGTCTTTAACTCGAGATGCAGTAAGTAAAACATATAAGTTATATATTTTCTCTATATGTGGTTTATAGCCGAGAATGAAATCTAACCTTAGTGTTAAGGTTAAGTTTCTAACAAGAACGTTAAATTAATTTTAGAAGTGCCAAATAATGAAAATGAGAGCGATGTATAAATCTACTATATATACTTATGTACATAATAAAATATAATTTGACTTTTTTTTAAAAACTGAATATGTAGTTATTTTATAACCTTTAAAATTATTTTTTGAGTATATTAGACATTGAGCTGTAACATTTATAACTTAGCTTTTCAGTATACCTGATATTGATGTTAAATATCTGAGATATTTAACTTTAGTACCTCAGACATTCAAGTTTACGAACGAGGATATTCAGAAGTTTAGTGTCTTGAATATTCATTTTTAATATCTGAGATAATCAAGCTCAATATCTGAGATACTGGTGGTTAATATATTTTTTTCAATATCTACAGGCACTGAAGTAGAATATCTAAATGTTTGTCACATATTTGAATGCTACTGACATTCTGCTTCAATATCTAGATATTATGGGTCAATATCCACTTTTCTCCGTGCACTCAGAAAATACTTAATGTTCTTTAAACAAACATTTTGTTGATTCAACTTATTATTTTTCTGAGTGTATGGATAGTTATTCAAATTGGTTAATTATATTAATGAAAATTAAGAACCGTGCAACGAAGTGTAGAAGAAAGTGCAGAGAAAAGTTTAATCTCTTCCTCTCGAAGTTCCGAGTGGATACTTTTAAGTATAGTGTGACAATGTATAATACTATAGTGCGACATAGCGCATAGTAAAGTGGGAGAAACCGTGTATGACCGTCTTCAACACCGACAGTCCCAAGTGAACGACCGTCAAGTCAACTTCGAAACTTTGAATCTTTCCTCATTGTAATTTTCGACTAATTTAAAACGATTTTACGCCATTTCCTTTTTATTATATTAATTAAATAGTGAGTACTCCAGTCCTAACCTATATTTCATTCATATTTAATTAAAAATATTCCGTTTTTCTTTATATTATATAACTCAACCATAAATTAATAAGATTTTAAACGATAATCCAACAAGTATTTATTTTCTGATTTATCTTAAAATTATTTTGAAAATTTATTTTTCCATTCAATAAGGGTTACAAATTGTCTATTTACTGTAATGATATATTTACCTCCTGATTAAAAACTGAAATGCTTTATTTTTTAATGAAATAATTTTAGAATCAATAATATTAATTAAGATGATGTAAAGAAATGTGTGTATTGTGTTTTGTTTAGCAAGCACTGTCGAAAGTAGTGTTAGAGATGTCTTGAAGGCTTGAAGTGTTCCGCATAAGTGGGTCAGTTGAGGAAAGCCGGTGCGAGAGAAGGAAAAAAAATCCGTGAGGAGAAAGACAGTAGACGAAGAAAAGGTGAAATAAGGAAATAAGAGGAAGAGTACAATCAGATCTGTGAACCAAGAAAAGAGAATTAAGGATTAAAATCAAGAAAAACGGGTACAAAATGTTTAGAGGAAGTCAAAGGATTTATGGGCTTTCGGGTAATTGTTGCTCGTGTTTCGATTGACGCAGTGGCATAAATCCAAGATGGCGGCGGTCGGCTAGACCTGCCAGGTTTAACCGGTACATGGACGAAGACACCCTCTTCGAGGAAAGGTGACCTTGACAGTTCGAACGAGTGTTTTGTGTCTGTGTGTGCGTGAATTTAACTTATCGAACCGACTGTCCCCAATGGCTGGACCAATGGGACTGACACTGATCTTCGCCTTGGCGATTTTGCGATTCGCTGGTGAGTTTCTGTTTTTATTTATTATTGCATTTTAATTAGATTTAGAATAAATTCTTACGGTAAAATACACACAAAATTTTTATGGTATATTTTATTATGCACGAAAATGTATATAAGTGTATGAAAAAGGTTAATTTTCATTCATTAGGGATTTCTTATGTAAAATTTAATTTAATGTATATTTTATAATTAAAAAATATGTATAAGATCCTAAAATCATGTGTATATCAAAACAGACAGAGGAGACTTGAATGCCTGGCAGTACCGAATTTTCTACAATGATTTTGATGTTATGTGATTGCATATATTATTGAATAAATAAAGAGCTGAATTAAATTATTTGTCGATAGTCACAACTTTAAGCAAAACAAATTTTACTAATCAAAGAATTTTGTTGAGTCAATGAAATAGTTTTGTTGGATCAACCAAACATTTTGCTGTGTATACACTGAGAAAAAAATTAATCCAACAAAACGTTTTTTGTTGTTCTGACAAAATATTTTGTTGTCACAACAAAACATTTTGTTTGAGTAACAAAATTTGATTGATATAGCAAAATGTTTTGTTGGCACAACAAAAGAATTTTGTTAGCTAAATACTAACAAAATATTTTTGTTGATTTGACAAAACTGTTTTTTCAGTGTACAGCAAAGCTCAGAAAAAAATTTTTCATTGAATAAAATCCTTTTGTTGCATTCATACGGTATTTTATTGATTCGAACAAATTTTTTTGTTAAATTTAATAAATACTTAAAGTTTATTAAAAGTAACTGGAAGATTTGGTTTTTGATAAAGTAAATTTTTGGTTCGCGTAACCGAATTTTATTAGTCAAAGAATTTTGTTGAGTTAATGAAATAATTTTGTTGGATCAAACAAACATTTTGCTGTACATACAACAAAACTTGGAAAAAAAATTTGTTCATTGCGTAAAATCGTTTTGTTTAGTTCATAACGGTATTTTATTGATTTGGACAAATTTTTTTGTTGAATTTAATAATTACTTGAATTTTATCAGAAGTAACTGGAGGATTTGGTTTGTGTAACCGAATTTTACTAAGCATGGAATTTTGTTGAGTCAGACATAATTTTGTTGATTTAACTAAATATTTTGTTGTCCACATAACAAAACTCGGGTAAATGTTATCACTTTAACGAAATCTTTTTTTTAAGCAAATTTTTGGTTCAATCAACGAAAGTTTATTCACTAAAGTATTATGTTAAGTCAATGAAATAATTTTGCTAGAGTATCTAAATATTTTGTTGCATTAACCAAACATTTTTTTTCCGTGTAGCAATAAAATTCTGTTTGAACCAACAGAATTTTTGTTGATTCAACTATGTTTTTTTTCTGAATTTTATTTTCCTAAAATAAAATTTCATATAATTCAAATAAAAATATATTTGATAAATAATTAAATTTTTGTATATTGCTAGCTTAACCACGCTAATTATTTATGCAGCAATATTTTTATTTAGCCGTCAAGAAGTCTTTATTAACTCTATATATAGAAGTCAGTAAATAATCATACGCCTATTCATACTCAGAGAAAAATTTAAATCTTATGGAAATGAAGAGAAGTTTTAATTGATTGAATTGAATCAAAATATGCCAAAAAGAGTTGATTTCATATGGATAAGATTTTTTTCTTTGCGTAATTAATTTTGTTTCCTCCAGTTACCATATTTCGGAGAGTAAAGATCTGTAGAATTTACTGAGTCCATAAGTTGAAATACTCTCAGTATAAAATTTCTCATAATTTAACAGATATTTCAGTCACTGATTAAAGTGATTAATAATACAATTTAAGTTAGATTTAACAATCAGAAATACCTGTTAAATTTACAGAATAAGGATTTTTCTTCAAAATGTTAATTTTACACGCATTTGCTTGATATTAATCGAAAAATATGTTTATAAAAAAATTGTGACTTACTGAAATATCTGTTAAATTTACAGAAATTTGATGCTGTTATTATTTTACCTCATTAACTCAGAAAATGCTACAGATTTTTTTCTCCATATCTTTCTTGAAATGAGGAAAAAATCATTCCTAAGGTAAAGATTATCTGCTTTTAGTATATTACGATAATATTGATTTTTATTTCCTTAAAGATTAAATTCATACCTAAAACAGTTAAAACGCCTAACAAGTGTATTTTTATTTTGCGTTAGGATTAGGACAATAGGTAGCTGGGAATTAAGTAGCCCAACTACTATTCTTTAACGCCTAAGCACGGATCCTGTGGACACTAGGACCATAACAGACCGCACCTATAAAAGTATAAAAGCATAAAGGTTTAATGCAAGGGCAATAAATGCACCCTTTGTGGTTAAAGATGTTTGAATAGGGAAAGGGAAGAGAACAGTTGGGCGCCGGGAATACCCCATTCTTGGTTCTCGAGTCAACAGTTGAAATTTAGGTTTCGGAAATCCCCGCAAGATTTGCTTTTAATGTTCAAAATATATGGTAGAGTTGTCCCCAATAACACTTTAGTATAAATAGAAAATCTTACTTTATTTATTAATATTTAATTTTACATAGAAATATAAAATCTTAAATTCACTCAGTCCATAAGTTAAGTTAGTGACAGGATAAAGTGTATGTAAATTCAACATATATTTTACTAAATTTAAGGCCATGGGCCATGCAGGTCACGTGACTAATTCAATCACTAGCTATCAATTTTTTTCTCCATGTATAAAATTAAATATAAAAATTATGCATTAAAAAAAATTTTTTGAATCAAAACTTTCTTCAATTCAAAGAAATTTTTTCTCTAACCGTATATCAAAGAAACTTTTTTTTGGGTGCTGCTTTGATTGATTATTGGCTGTAAAACATGAAAAATATTCTTCATTGAGAAAAACACTTTCGCACACACGTTTTTTATAATGTTTACTTTATAAAGATGCGAAGAAAAAAAATCGATTTTTTGAACCGTCTGGAGTAGAATACCCCCTTAAGGGGATCCGCCACCTTTAATATTTTTATTTTTTGAGTTTAGACCTTCCATATAAATATATATATATAATATGTTTTTTTTTTAAATTTCGAATTTTGGGCATTGTTTGGACATTTTTTGACTTTGAATAACTGTTTTGTTTTTTAACCAATTCTCATGATTCTTTTTTTATTTTGTTCCTTACAATGTGTGGAAAATTTTTTCTAATGGAAAATAAGGTAACATGACTGAAAAAAAATTACAAATAAAATAAAAAATAAATAAAAATATCTCAAAATATAAAAAAAAAATTTGTAGTTATTTTTTTAGCTAGAGTGCTTTCCATACCCAAAAATATTGATAATATGACAAAGAATAAGTGGTAAAAATTTCAAAGGCCTGTGTCACATACTTTAGATTGTATTCAAACATATGTTGCAACAAACAGGGAAAATCACAACTTGCGGCGGAAAACGGAGTTTAAAGTAAAGTCTAGTAGTGAAGCTAACATTGTGTTACTTTATCGTATACGTATATACATAAAGGCAATATATATATTGTGTTTATATAGAGATACCTGTTATATACTATTTTCCATATAATTCAGAAATATTTATTAATGAATAAAGAAACTATTTTGTGTAAAAAAATAATTTTTGCTAAAAACGCGTTATTCGTAAATCGTAACTTTTAATTTGATTTATTTTTCACATATAGAAAAGCATATAGAGAATAAAAAAAAAATATTGGGAAATGTCAAAAAAATCAAAAATATACCATTTGAAGGTGGCGGGTCCCCTTAACCGCTTTTTTAAAATCATGACTTTGCCTATAAACATTACGGAAATGACTAGTAAATTAAGAAAATTAAGATTTTTTTCAAAAATGTTATATCTAACAGAGGAATTCTGTAATATTTATTGACAAATTTTTTATGATCGGAAAAAACGGTAAATTATTTGGAAATATCTGTTAAATTAAAAGAATATTTTTTCTCCATGTGAATTTAAAATAATTTAAAACTTCATGCTCTTGCAAAAATTTGATTAGAAAAGTCTAGAGTAAAATAGAACTACAGTACCGGTCAGAATTGTCCGGCCACCTGTTTTTCGATAATTGCTTAAATTATCCTAATTTGAATTATATAAGTGAAAAAATTTGTTCTCTTGATCAAATTTAAAGGTATCAAAATTCTTTATAAAATGAACGCAGCATGAATTCGTTTTGTTAAAATTTGAAGAAGTTATTGCAAAAATAGTCAAGATTTCAATGCTTTCTTAAATTTTAAATAACTTTCGAAGTAATCAACATTTTTTAATGTTCTTGAACTAATTTTAAAGCTAAATTTCTACAAAATCGATCAAAATTCTTGGAATTGAAGTGTAATTTTTTTCTTACATACTGCATGAGGTTAAAGTTCAAATAAAAAAGTTGGAAAAATTCCAATATTGCTTTTGCTTAGAAAAACATTTTTATAAGATATATAAAACATATAATCATGAATTTTGTATCGAATCCCCTTAAAATATATATTCATATGATCTTTATTATGATTTACCTACAGATGAAATGTTTTCGAAATTTCCCTACTTTTTTGTTAGAATTTTAACTCCTTGCATTATGCAAGAAAAAATGTATAGATTTATAATGATAATTTAATGCGATTCTGTAGAATCTTAGCTCTAAAATGAGCCCAAGAACATTAAAAAATGTTGATTACTTCGAAAGTTATTTAAAATTTAAGAAAGCATTGAAATCTTGACTATTTTTGCAATAACTTCTTCAAATTTTAACAAAACGAATTCATGCTGCGTTCATTTTGTAAAGAATTTTGATACCTTTAAATTTGATCAAGAGAACAAATTTTTTCACTTATATAATTCAAATTAGGATAATTTAAGCAATTATCGAAAAACAGGTGGCCGGACTATTCTGACCGGTACTGTAAGTGGAAATTTGAACGTGAAAAATACTAAATGTTCAATCAAAAACATTTGATGGTTGATGAGGACAATCATTGACGTAATGTTATGCAGGCATATCCGCTCGTGAATAATCAATTTCTTCTTAAAAAACACTTTCTATCCGGATCTTTAACACCAATACAGCATTTGATACAAACTCTTCGTGTTGCGAATCCAAATACGTATTACTGACGTCAATTCGAATAGCAAATTGAAAGCCAAATAAGAAAGTGATTATTCTTTCAGAAATAAAATGAATTGCATGCAATTGTTTTCTAATTTAAATTATTTAAGGGCACGTGATACTTCAGGAAAGTGGCAAGTTCATGTGAACAATTTGGTCCAGTTTCTATATGTTTGTGTCCAAAATACATAAAATTTTGTTTTTAAAATTTGTGAAATGGTAGAGAAGAAATAAACGTAGATAGACTACTTTTGGTTTTGAAAATGAAAAAAATGCGATATTTTGATAAAATTGAACTTTTTTTTTCAAAAACAGTTTCATTAAATCAAAGAAACATTTCTTTGAATTAAAAAAAGTTTTTTTGATAAAAAAAAAATTTCTTTAATCTAAACAAATCTTTTTTTATTTCAAAGAAATTTTTTCTTTGACCATATATTAAAGAAATGTTTCTCTGATTCAAAGAAACTGTTTTCTCAGTGCATTGTTAAAAGTCTTTTTAATTTTAATAGACTTTAATATACAAGTGGTAAATTAAAATGAATATATTTGTGTATTATGAGAAATTAATATACATTCATATTAAATTTAATAACTTTTCAATCAAAATATATTAAAATTAACAAACATTGTTGAAATATATACACACGTTTATTAAAATTTAAATACTTTACTGAAAAAAACTTACATTACATGTAACGGAAGTTTGATACACCCAGAAAACAGTTTCTTTGAAACAAAGAAACATTTCTTTGATATACGGTCAAAGAACAAATTTCTTTGAATTGAAGAAAGTTTTGTTGATTCAAAAAATTTTCTTCAATGTAAATAAATCTATTTCATTGAATCAAAGAAATTTTTTTTAAATTAACAAATCTTTCTTTAATTCAAAGAAATTTTTTCTTTAACCGCATACAAAGAAATGTTTCTTTGATTCAAAGAAACTGTTTTCTCAGTGCATTGTTAAAAGTCTTTTTAATTTTAATAGACTTTAATATACAAGTGGTAAATTAAAATTAATTGATTTGTATATTATGAGAAATGAATATACATTCATATTAAATTTAATAACTTTTCAATCAAAAGATATTAAAATTAACAAACATTGTTGAAATATATACACAAGTTTATCAAAATTTAATATACGTTACTGAAAAAAACTTGCATTACATGTAACGGAAGTTTGATACACCCAGAAAACAGTTTCTTTGATATATGGTCAAAGAAAAAATTTCTTTTAATTAAAAAAAAATGTTTTTTGACCGTTTTCTCAGTGTACAGAAATTTCTAACATTCTAAGTATCATATGCCCTTAAGTGTTTATAAAAAATTGCTAATAAATGTAATGGTGATGTTTGACGCTGAGAACTGGAAGTAAATACTTGTATTTTTACAGAATTTTAAAAAAAGTGTAATATTGAAGCAAAAGACGTGTAGAAAAATAACGAGTGACAGAAGAGAAAGTTAGCAACATTGCATGACCTGCAAGCAAATATGTCTATGTATTCATACCTACGGGTATAATGTGAAATCAGAGTTTGGAACATATTACATTTTATGTCCGGAATGCAATTTTGCGAAAAGTTCAAATATATTTTATAAGAAAAAAGATGTGAGGCGATCCTATTTTATTCATTAAATATACTTGATTATTCTTTTCTAATAACATAAGACATTTCAAAACAAATCTTCAAGTTGTTTTTTCCTTTATTAATGCGTCAGCATAAAACCATAATGTCTAAGTATCAAGGATTTAAGTAGATAATTTTTCTATTTTTTACGGTTGATATGTAATTAGTAGCTTTTGAAAATTGTGTCATATTTTCAAAGGCAGAAGCATTGAATAAGTCACCAGTAAGATTTCCGGCTTAGTATTTCGTCATTGGACTTTCGCTCAATTGCTTTAACCGTGAAAGTGTCACGAAATCACTATGAGAATAAAACTTCTTATATATAATGTTGGAAGAGAAAGATGTGATTCATTGGGCAAAATTTTATTTTGTTGACGTGTTCCAAATTTGCATTTTTATATTCTTTTGTGAATTTAACTCAATAAACTGATTCAATATCTATTAGAAACGAATTACCGAATAAAATTTATAAAAGGAGACTATAAAAAATGTTTGTGATTTTAAAATACTTGAATGGAATTTTATCAGCAAAATCTAATTACAATCAGAAATTTTTTTGCAGAAATTCCTATACACTGTTAGAAATGTTCGGAAATTAAAAAAATTTGTATGTTACAAAGGTAATATAAAATTTAACGATATTTATGATGTTTTTGAGTAAAAGTATCTCAAAATTGCAAAAAATGTACTGAATTTTTTGAAATTTTTCTCAATATTATGAAAGTCAAATGAATTTTTATAAAACTTATCTCAAAACTACCAAACTGTAACAGAACTTCTATAAAATTTATCATAAAGTTACGAAACAGTAACAAAATTTGCAGTTACACGTAACTGCATAAAACTGCAGTACTCTCTAAATTTGTATCAGTCAAATTTTCATTGATAAAATCACTGATTTGCCTTTCCACTGATTCATCAGTCAAAATAATATTTTCCACTGTTAAATCAATTAATTTTCACTGAAGTAATCAGTAAAAGTTGACTAATTCACAGTAGCATCTTTTTAGCTATTTGAATCAGTCAAATTTCACTGATGATCAATAGTTTTGGACTGATTTAGATTTAGAGAGTAATCCAAAACGTAACATTATTCCTGTTACAAGTTTCAGAATATTCAACAGTTTGTGATTGAAAATCAAGATATTGTTCCTTAAATTTACTGAAAAGTCACTGAATTTTCTGAAATTTTATCTTAATTTTACGAAACTGTAACTGAATAAAACTCCAGTTATGTGTTTCGGGAAATTACACTGTTAGCAATTTCTGTATTAAACTTCCATTTTATGTAATGGAATTTTTTTTCAGTAAAGTGTATTAAATTTAAAATACTTACACCATAAAAAATACAAACTTTTATTTGAATTTTCATACACATGTAAATATATTTTTCAGTAATGTTCGTAAATTTGAATATATTTTGATTGAAAAGATATTTAATTTAATATGAATGTACACGGAGAAAAAAAAACTGTTGAATCAACAGATGTCATCTGCTGTAATAGGGACAGCAGATTTTTTTTGTAATATTTACAGATTTTTCTGTTGGATTCACAGATTGTTTGCAAACTCAACAGATGAACCTGTAAAGTCTACAGAAATGTCTGTTAGAATTGCGGATTTCAAGAAAAAAGAGAAATCCGTAATTCTAACAGACATTTTATTTTCTTACGATAATACACGAACAAAATAGAATCTGACAAAAAAATGGTATAGAGGTTTTCAAATTTTTTCCCCCCTAGAATCGATTGGCATTATCAGTCTTTTGAAATTGAAAATTTTTTGTTAATTTGTTTAAATAATTTCGCATAAACAATTGAAATTGCAAAAAGAAAAAGCACGGGTAAATTTTTTTTTTCATTTGGAAAGTGATCCAATAGTTAGTTTGGTGCTATCTAGCCTGGATTTCGCTTGGGTAATAATGGGTTAATTTTCTTATGAAAAAAAAATTGTTCTCATCGTTTAATGAACTTTCAAAACTGTAAGTACATAATTACAATAGAAATTTTTTACAGCGAACCTACTGATTGAAATTGAGAGAATATTAATTGGTGTACACGATGAAAAAAAAAATGTGTTACATTTACCGAGTTCGTGAGTTAAAATAGCGATAGCATAAAATTTCTCTAAATTTGACATATAATTCAGTACAATTTACAATTTTGTTTGCAAACTTAACAAATTTGTCGACACATATTACGGAAATGTCTGTTAAACTTACAAAATGGGGAGTTTTCTAAAAAATGTCAATTCCACAGGCTTTTCTGTAATATTTATCGACAAATTTGTTATGTCTACAAAAAAGGCGTAAATCTTATTGAAATATCTGTTGAATTCACGCAAATATTATGCCGTCACTTTTACAACTTACGAACTCAGCGAATACAAGTAATTTTTTTTCTTCGTGTAATGTGTACTCTCTAAATGTGAATCAGTCAAAATCTACTGATTATTAGTGAAATTTGACGGATTCAAATAGCTAAAAAGATGCTACTGTGAATTAGTGAAAATAAACTGATTCAATCAGTGAAAATTTGACTGATTCAAGTTTAGAGAGTATTTTTGTACCTTCCTTTATGTAAATTTGCATATTATGAAAAATAATTACACATTCATATGAAATTTAATAACTTTTCAATCAAAACATATTAAAATTAACAAACATTTTTAAAATGTGTATTAAAATGAAAAATAAAAGTTTGTATTTTTTAAGATGAAAGTATTTTAAATTTAATATACGTCACTGAAATAAACTTCCATTATATATGTAATGGAAGTTTAATACAGAAATTTTTAATAGTGAACAATAATATATTTAATATTATGAAGTATTACTGCTATTACACAATAGGATAATTGATAGACAAAGTATGTGGATCTTTTTAAATAACACAACTACCAGTTAAAAGAATAAATATTGGGCTGGAATGAAGTCCCGTTAAGTCTGCCGTTACCGCCTCGAGAGACGATTCACGTATATACACAAATATACAATACTTATACAGGTGAATTACCTGCTGTCTTTCGTGATAATATTAAGGTCGCTTGACACGTGGTCAAAATCACATAAGATAAAAAAACAAATTTTTTAAAAAATTTTAATTTGAAAGGATTTTTTCACTGCATTGTTAAAATATTCGGAAATTTACGAAATTTTTATTTTACAAAAGTAATTAAAATTTTACGATATTTATGATATTTTTTAGTAAAGGTATCTTAAAATTGCAAAAACTGTACTGAATTTTCTGAACTTTTTCTTAAGGGGCACAACTAGTTTGACCGCCTGAAAAAAGGTGATTTTTGTGAATTAAAAAAAAAAAAAAAGTATTTTATCGAATGTTTAAAAATTTTGCAGATATATTTGTGCGTAAATAATAAATACAAAGTAATGTTTTCAAATGAAAATATTCGATTTTCAGCAAGTTATCCACCATCTTCCGAGTCTTCAAAAAATAAGTTCTCCCACTGCTGCAGTGATTGTAGCCTTCACAGTGCCTGAAATCAAAAGAACCAAAAAATGTATTAAACTAGAATATATTTCCTATACAATGACCCTCGACTGTATAAAAAAATAAAAATGCAAGAAAATGGCGGATTTTTGAAAAAAAAATTAAAATTTGCTCAAAAATCTGATGGTTTTTGGCCTGACAAAATTATATTTTTTATCCAATCATAAAACTGAAGGGTCATTGTATGGAAAAACAAATACACAATATGCTAAAAAAAAACCCAAGTCGATCGAATGATTTCTTATCGAGTTACAGCTGCAGCAAATTTGAAAAATGTAGTTTTGAGAAAAACGCGTTGAAAGATAAAAGTACACTCGAGATTCCCTATAAAGAGATTCCCTATAACGCGGCCTCCCTTTTACGAGCGCGTCACGCGTCCCTATAACGCGCAGACGATCGACCCCTCTTCCCCCACTACTACGGAATGAAGCGCGCTCGGATTTGAAACAGTAATCAATGAGTTTGATGGCTTTTATCACAAATTAATGAATTAATCACAAATTTTTAGTATTTTGAGTACATACCGTCAAATAAGTTAATTCCATGTTCAATACTCACAGAAATCTTTTTTATACGCTTTTAACTATGTAAATAAATTATTCACATAGCCTCACTGACAGACTGACTGCGCGCATTATATAATGCGCATAACAGCGCGTAGCAACAAGTAGGATATGGAGGGGATGGAATCCCTCTCGCACTCGTTACAGAGAGGTCTCCGATGCTCGAGCTTCTCGTTATAGGGAATCTCGAGTGTACTGATTTCATTGTTATGAATTTTTAAATATCATACCTACTATTCCAGACCCATACAATTCACCTTCCTCTTCTTCGATAAGCGTCTTCTGCACTCAGAAAAAATATTTGATTGAATCAAAAAAATTATTTGTTTGAAACACTTCCTTTGATGTAAAGAAATGTTAAGTTTTCATTTAAAAAAATTTGTTTGATTCAAACAAAATATCTTTGGACCAAAACAAATATTTGTTCGAATCAAATAAATTTCTGCTTTAAATCAAACAAATAATATCTTTGACCATATATCAATGCATTAATTTTTTTGTTTTGAAGAAAAATTAATTTGATTCAATCAAATATTTATTTGTTTCAAAGATATTTTGTTTGAATCAAACAAATTTCATTTCACTTAAACAAATCATTTCTTTAAATCAAAGAAAGTTGTTAAAAAAATCATTTTCTTTGATTCAATCAAATCTTTTTTCTGAATGTGGACTGTTGAAAAATGCAACAACAAAAAAATCGAAATTTTCAAAAGTTCAAACTAGTTGTGCCCCTTAATATTAAGAAACTCAACTGAATTTTTATCAAATTTATCTTAAAACTACCAAACTGTAACAGAATTTTGTTATATTTCATCATAAAATTACGAAATTCTCACAAAATTTTATGTAATATCTAACTGCATAGAGCTTTATTTACCCAAAACGTAAATTTGTGCAATGACAAGATTCAGAATTTCTAGATACATGTATCGGAATATTCAAAACTTTGTAACTGAAAATTAAGAAATTTTTTATTAAATTTTCTGAAATTCTATCTTAAGGGCACACTGTAAAAAATCGTAATTTTCCAATACATAGGTGATAAAATTTTTTAATAATAAATTGAAAAAATAATCTATAGAATTATTTGAATAATTTAAAAGAAATGTTCGAATCCCTATTGGATTTTTTTTCAGTATTGAAATTTTTCAAGTGTACTCTTAGAATTTTTCAAAGTCAGACACGCAATATTCGGCACGTCATTGAATATTTCCTAGATGATTTATATGGAAATTTCAAAATTTATATAAAAATTTCAAAACATTGGTTAATTACTTCCAAGACTGCATTGGAAGTTTAAAAAAAAAAATTTCAGAGTGCATGTGAAACTCGAGAAAAATAGAAAATTCATGGGAACATTTTAGTCTACTTTCTACATGTTTGTGTCCAAAATATATAAAATTTTGTTTTAAAAATTTGGAAATTGTTCGAAGAAGATAAAAACGACTCGTAGATGATCTACTTTTGGTTTTAATAATGAAAAAAAAATGTCTTTACTTATCGACAATTACACTTAACTGTAAAATTTTCTCCTAAACGAAGTTGACAGACGTTCTCTATCGTTCCGAGTGCGAAGTAAGATACGGCCCAACACTGGTCCAGCATCGGCAAAAATGTTGCCGAACAACGATTGCCAATATCGAGCCGTTGTTGGAATGATAACTCCGGTATGCACTTGGCGGCCAATTCTGGCCCAAATTTTGGCCGCCAACACTTGTTTTTGGCACAGCAACGGGCCAATACTGTGCCGAACTCTGGTTTTCTCACTTCCAGAAAGGTTTGCCGTAGTAAAATTTTTAAAAAATTAAAATAAATTTTATAATTTTCCGAGTATTGCGGTTGTTACAGGAAACAAAATCAATTTCAGAGCTTGTTATATTTATATATATATATATATTTCTCGATTAAATAGGGGGAATTATATTTTACTATGCATTGTTGTGTACGTTTTGATCTTCTATTTAATTATAAGTAATGGAATCGTTTAAAAAATACTATAAATAATTTTAGGAATTGTCAGGTAGAAGTTTATTCAAAATATTATTTGCAATGATTTATTAACATTAAATTAAAATATAATTATGATTCGTGTAATTTTTTTTTCTTTTCCAGAGTGAAAATTTCTATTCTAATTGCTGGAACATTATTGTTAATTGCTTGAGTGATAATATGTGGGAGATATAATTATTCTCAGTGATGCTCTGATTTCAGTTTTATTTTGCAATAGAATTAAATTCATATTATCACTAGAGGAAAAAAGAGTCCTAATGAGGAGAATTATTATTGTGGCGAAGGGTTTCCTGCTGTCTAGGAAAATCAGAATGAGACATTTAAATGTTATCTAATTATATATTTTACACGTTATGTCAATAATATTCAATAATGAAACGTAATTTAATGTCAGACATGATAATTATATTCATTATTCTTTATATCCTGTCAATTTGAAGCAATTTATTGAATTGAAATCTGTTTCCGAACCAATCTGAAAAACTTTATGAATCTCGTTAGATGTGAATCGATTAAAAATAAATCTGGCTCAACCTGATTCATTTCAGTTCAATTCGAAAGTTCAATCCGACTCAATACGAGTTTGGATTAATCTTAACCGAATTTTCCATTTAAATCAATCTCAACGAATCCGAGATCGAAATGATTTGCTTTGAAAATTCTGTTTAAAGCTGAATTAGCATTTTCTTGGGATAAAATACTTTAAATTTAAACAAACGCAGCTATTTTACACAATGAATTCAATATATGAATGAATATGGAAGGTTTGATGTAAAATAGCTGCGTTTGTTCAAATTCAAAGTATTTCATTCGACATCCAGAAAACAGTTTCTTCGAAACAAAGAAACTTGTTTTGTTGATTTAAAAAAATGTTCTTTAATGTAAACAAATCTATTTCTTTGGATCAAAGAAAATTTTTTTGAAGTAACAAAACTTTCTTTAATTCAAAGAAATTTTTTCTTTGACTGTATATCAATGAAATTTTTGTTTGATTCAAGGAAACTGTTTTCTCAGTTCCAAAAAATATCAATTCAGCACTTTTTCTCTATTTATTATATTTTAATATAAAAAAGATCTAATGAGGGCTTCGATCTGAGCCGAAACGTCTAATCAATTTTGACTTCATCAATTATGGGCCCTAAAAACAATTTTTTTCCAAAAGTTCACTAGTTTTAAAAAAAAGTAAAAGGTCAATACAATGCTTTTTTAATTATATATATATTCAATAATAAATATATAATTCATAAATTATATATTTTTTTAAAATACTAGTGAATTGTTGGAAAAAAATTGTTTTTAGGGTCCATAATTGGTGAAGTCAAAATTGATTAGACGTGTTGGCTCGGATCGAAGCCCATACATATACATATATATATAATTAATTTATTTAGTTACCATTCAAAAATTTGTCAAATATTTCTTTTTGAAAACTTTATCCCAACCGTGAAGTCTCAACTGTTTTCTAAATTTAAGATATTTTGCACTCAAATCTAGTCTAATTTTCATAATTAAGTGATAAAATAATGTTTCTTCTGTCAGAATATCAAATTTCTAAGCGGAGAAAAATATTTGTCCAAAATTTCCCAACTATTTCGAAACGCATGATAAAATTCTGAAGCGATGTACTTTTTTCTAATAATTCAACATTAATTAGGATTTCTATTATAGAATACGCTAAATTACCGATGAAAATTCCCATTTAGATGGTAAAGTAAATTGAATTATTAATTGATTAATTTATATTATATATATAATATACACGTATTAATAACATTTTCTATTAACATTTTGAAAAACAATGAATGCTAACCCGACAAGTTTGCCCCGGTCTAGCCATTTTTGCCAACAGTTTACAAATTTTTGATGTCCCCGGCTTTGAGTGGGAAGAACGATCCTTTATACACCTTAAAAATGATTGAAGAGGGAATTTCATCGACGTGCCTCATAAACCAGGCCCGGCAAGAAAATTGCATTCCATTCTCTAAGCTCAAAGCACTAACTTCCCAGCGATTCACCTAGATTCTCACGGCTCTTGTATATACCCTTTCATGATATCGGGGCTTGTTTACTGCAACTAAAACCGTAAGCATAATGACTAAATGGTACATCGTATGTACAATCAGCTTAAATAAAAGCATATGAGCAAGAACATATATGTATGTTGCAGCGACGGATGTAGTCTAATAATAATTGGAAGCAATAATGTTCATGAAGTATATATACGTGCATAATTATAAACTAATAACAAAAAGCATATAAGGAACATTTATGATAAAAAATGCTTCATTTGGTAAAACGACTTTTTTTATTTATGCATGATTTCCTTCATTTATAGTTCTTAATCAGAAAATTATTATTTTAAGGTAGTTTTCGTCCATGAAAATTAGACCTCAGGCAAAAATAGATAATTTTACTTTCAAGAATAGCAATATTATTATTGAAGGGCTATTTTGAAAGAGAAAAGATTATTTTACACAGAAAAATAATTTTATTAATAAATTTTATTTTTGACCCTACATTTTTTGTTATTGTTTCTTACCAAATTTAAAAAAATTATGCGATTCTAATAAATCATGAATCATTTTTTCAGAGAAAAGATTTCCCACAACTTTACCGTTTCTGATTTTTAAAAATAAATTCTTTAATGGCTGAAACCACTAAAAAAACATTTTCCAAAACGAAATATTTATGAACAAATTGCTGAATTTGATAATTTATTTTCGAAAATTGGAAATGGTTAAGTTGTAGGGAATCTTTTTCTTGAAAAGTGATTTGTAATTTATTAAAATTGCATAATTTTATAAAATTTGGTTAGAAGCGATTAGAAAAAAAGTTGAGGCAAAAATAAAATTTATTAATAAAATTATTTTTCTGTATTTCAAATTTTTTTCATGGAAATTAATCTTTTCTCTCACAAAATAGCCCTTAAATAATAATATTGCCAATTCTTGATAGCAAAATTATCTATTTTTGTCTGAGGTCTAATTTTCGTGAACGAACTACCTTAATGTACACTATTAAAAATTTCTGTATTAAACTTCCATTACATATAATGGAAGTTTTTTTCAGTGACGTATATTAAATTTAAAATACTGTACAGGAATTATATTGATCCTCAATAAAAATATTTTAATAATTGCAAATTAATTAGTTGAGTTTGAAATTTCTGCCACTGCACATTATGGGAGAATCACTAGTCGCGTATCAGATATAGGATACGTTGCCGAATGTTTGTTAATTTTAATATATTTTGATTGAAATCTAAATAAATTTAATATGAATGCATATTAATTTTCTATAACATGCAAAAGTGTTAATTTTAATTTAACACTTGTATATTAATGTCTAGTAAAATTAATAAAATTTTTAACAGTGAAAAATTTGACGATATTTGTTTTTGAGGATAATGGCATCTTATTGTGAAGAATGTACTGAATTTTCTGAAATTTTTCTTAATATTACGAAACAACTGGATTTTCATGACATTTATTTCAAAACTATACATTTAGAAATTTAAAAAACAGGAATTATATTGACCCTCAATAACAATATTTTAATAATGTTTGTTAATTTTAATATATTTTGATTGAAATCTTATTAAATATTATTTTTTCATAACATACAAATCTATTAATTTTAAATAACCACTTATATATTAAAGTCTATTAAAATTAATAAGATTTTTAACAGTGTTTATTGCTTAAATATAACATCAAATTGAAGATTCACTTTGGGAACAGACATTTTTCATTAAGAAAGTTTATGATGTATTTATTTATAATTAATGACTCTGTATTCCTGTAACAGGAAAATCGTCATGGAGTATAAATAGTAATTATCATTTAAGAGCACTAATCATAGAATTTTCTCATAAGCCCAATTAAGGGGTGTCTAATGGATTTTTGTAGTGCTGTTTATTTTTCATTCAAGAAATTGAGTTTTATTGCCATGCATGAAAAAATATCCTCTTTAAGGCCATGGATCAACCAGATCACGTGACCAAATTCCTGTAAAAGTTCATGCAAGGTAACATGAAAGGTAGACCGAAAAAAACTCTAAATACTAGTGACATTCTAGTAAAATTAACACTGAAAACTAGTAAAATCGACTAGATTTTCGATGTAATAATATTTTTCATTCAGTGACCTAAATACGAAGTATTTTTGTCTGTTAACGAAGATATTGCAAAGAAATAAAAGAATTTCAAAGCTTTCATCATTTTTGAATAAGTATCGAAATTAAGAACTTTTTAAAACATTTCTTAGCTTATTTCAAAGGTAAATTTACGCAGAATTTCAGAAATATAATTTTAAAAACTTTGATATTTTTCTTCCTGCTCTCTAAATATGAATCAGTCAAAATCTACTGATTACCAGTGAAATTTTTCAGATTCAAATAGCTAAAAAGAGGTTACTGTAAATCAGTCAGATTCCACTGATTACTCCAGTGAAAATTAACTGATTTAACAGTGAAAACATGTTTTCCACTGATTCAATTAGTGATAATCAACTGATTTAACAGTGAAATATATTTTTTCACTGATGAATCAGTGAAAAGGCAAATCACTGATTCAATCTGTGAAAATTTGACTGATTCAGATTTAGAGAGTGGATACTGCAAAAATCTCAGTAAAGAACTAAAAAATGATAAAACTTCAAATTTGTAAAATCATTTTTAAGAATGGATTTTAAACATTTTAAAGTGTTTCTTAGTAACGTTTTGTATACTATTTCTTTTAATCAATTATCATAATTTTTAAAATCCATATTTCAAGTATAAAAATTCGTTGAATTTTTACAACTATGTTGTCCTAAGATTTAACTTTGACACTATCCAGAAAATAATTATCACCATATTTTAAATATCTTACTGATGTTTTATGTAAATTTACCTTTGTAATGAGCCAATAAAAGTTAAAAAGTGATATATTCGTTAAGGGGACTGTGATGGCCGAAATCGTAAAAAATATCGATTTTTTTTCATTTTCTTTTCCGTTCAATCGGACCACGCGATTAAATTATACATTTATTCGTTCATGTAAGATAAATTTTTTAATTTACAAAGTACTTTTATAATAAAAGTATAAAGTATCTTTATCAATTATCTTTATATTACGTGTTAATATTTTTTTAGGCTAATTCGAGAAAATTTTAAAGTTGCGAAAAGTTTTACGTTTTAAATTATATTACATTGAAATTTTCTTAAATAGCTTTGAGTGGAGGGGAAAGTTTTAGTAAATTGTTTACCTGATATAAATTATAAAACTATTAGTGGTAAATGATTGAAAAATGGTATGAAATGCTTTGAATAATAAGCTCTGAATTTTTTCACCTATGCCTATTAGAATTGTTAATTGCATTACTGATGCGTTTAATGCGACCGAAGAAAGTCGAGCGTATTTCCAAAAGGTAGAATTATCTACTTTCTCCTAGACAACGTATACTGATGCATAATGGTCAAGATTTAATTGTATTTTCCGTCTTAGAGTCATACAGTCCATATGGCCAATTGTATCAACGCAGTCTATGGTTAATTAGCTGGCTATTACTTCCAGTCACAGTGAGAGTTGCTATTTAGGACAGCAATCCCAAATTATCAAGGCGTCGTGATCTTTATTGTTTCGTTTATTCTAAGTTTCTCTCAAATTGCTGGCTGTATCATAACTTGTGAAATAAAGATGAACACTTTTTGCATTTCTTTTATACTGAGAAAAATGGATAGTACCGTTTAAGATCTTGAAAGTGTCACTCTGAAATGGCAATTTTAAGATATTAAACTTAAATATCTGGATGTTAAGTTGCACAATTTAGATGTTCACTTTTAATATCTTAAATATTCAAACTTATCATCTTAGATTACTTTTTAGTAAATTTCAGAAAAAATGTCTTAATTTTCGGCTACAAAGTATTGAATATTTTGATACTTGTATCTGGAAATTCTGAGACTTGTAACAGAAAAAATGTTACATATTATGGGTAACTGAAGTTTTATGCATATAGTTACATGTATCTGAAAATTTTGTTACAGTTTCGTAATTTTATGATAAATGATAGTGTGTCTTAAATTACCTTAAAATATCTCAAAGACCGTGAAATATCCCAAAGCACATTAAAAAATATCCTGAAGTTTGTTGGAATATCCTAAAGTACCTTAACATATTTTAAAGTATGTTAAATATTCTGAAGTACATTGAAATATCCTAAAACACCTTGAAATATTTTGAAGTATCTTAAAATATCCTGAAGTACATTAGAATGTTCTGAAGTACATTGAAATATCCTAAAGTACCTCGAAATATTTTAAAGTATATGTGAAATATCTCGAATTATGTGAAATATTTTGAAGTACATTGAAATATCCTAAAGCACCTTGAAATATTTCGAAGTACCTTTAAATACTCTGAATTATACTGTAATATTCTGGAATGCTTTAAAGTATCTTAAAATATCCTGAATTATTTTGAATAAAAGTATATTAAAATATCTCAAAGTCCGTGAAATATCCTGAAGTATTTTGGAATATCCTAAAGTACCTTAAAATATTTTAAAGTACGTAAAATATTCTGAAGTACATGGAAAAATCCTAAAGCACCTTGAAATATTTTGAAGTATCTTAAAATATCCTGAAATACTTTTGAATTTTTTAAAGTATCTAGAGCATCTCAAAGAATTTGAAATATCCTGAAGTACATTGGAATGTTCTGAAGTTCATTGAAATATCCTAAAGTACCTTAAAATATTTTAAAGTATGTGAAATATCTCGAATCATGTGAATTATTCTAAAGTACATTGAAATATCCTAAAGCACCTTAAAATATTTTCAAGTACCCTTAAATACTCCAAATTATTCAAATATTGTTGATTTTCTTAGTTCGCTTTAGGGTCCAGTAAAAAAGAACGTTTCGACTTAGATTGGAGTCCTCATCAGTGAGAATTTTTTGAATATTTATACTAAGGGTCGATATAAGTCCTGTTCATTATTATTACTCTGAATAATATTGGAATATTCTGAAATACTTTGAAGTTTCTTAAAATATCCTGAAGTATCTTGAAATGCCCTAAAGTACCTTAAAATATCTTAAAGTATGTGAAATATCCCAAAATACATTGAAATATCCTGATTTATGTTGGAATATCCTAAAGTATTTTTTGTATACCCTTAAGTCACTAAAATCTAAATATTTTTTCAATTCGTGATGCTGCATACTGGACTACTTCATTTTGAATTGCAAGCTATGAGATAAGTTTTTCAATTCTATGATAATCCTTATTTTAACCCTCATCGGGACCGTCAAAACTACGTCTAATCGGTTCTTGTGTATACGAGCATATACACAAAAAGTTTGAGATTTGTTTTAAATGCTTCAAAATGAAAAAAATCATTTTTTTTGTTTATTCATTTATTTTTGAATTTTTATTTTCATTATAAATCAAATTTGTGAACATTCATGTGGAAATGGATGAAAAAAAAATACTATTCAAAACATCAATTTTTTGGGAAGTAACGGAAAGTCGCAAAAAAATGTATACGGTCGTATACATAGAACCGATGAGGGTTAATTATCTCCGTTTTACAGAAATTTTGAATTAATCTTTGAATTTATGGCACTGCAGAGGGCCCCCATATGTGGCCGAAACGTTTGCCTTGCTTTCTTTTTGAGTATTTTTATACCTAATAGTGAAAAGTTTAATCGAAGAAAATAAAAAGAATCTGACCCTATGCCAAAATAACGAGAAATGAAAAAAATTCTAAAATATCTTAAAGTCACTAGTAATTGTACATTTGATCAGTCAAGTTGTTAATCTCTCGGATAATCACAAATACAAAAGAGAAGCTTGAACCTACTTTACATGCTTATCTTGTTATAATACATTCTTTTGCAACGACTTATTGCCCTCCATCGCGTCTAATTAAAACTTTAACGGTTCATCGTAATTAACGAGTACTCTGCGAGAATCTGAGTCTCCTCTAGGCTTTCAGTTAAAATATTTCAGTCTTATCACCTATCGTTCTTGCTCAGGTGTGTATAACAACCTCTTATAGTACTTTTGATTGAATACACCTATTTCTCTAGTTTTTACATCCTGTTCACTACACATAATCAACATAGTAAATAAAATTAGAACGCTTCACAAATACATGTACGTTATACACGTAAATCAGCTGTTTCATTCATTCTGCATTTGGATCACATATAGCAAAGGAAATATTATTTTAATAATAAACAGGACTTATATCGACCCTTAGTTGGACCCTAAAGCCAACTAAGTACACCAAAAATATTGAAATATTATTTTATTTACATCTAGTAAGATCTATCTAATTTTATCACTTTTAGAGTACGAAAAAAATTACAAAAAAATAAATCCCGAAAAAATATACACTACTGCTTTATAGTATTAATACTCCTGTTTTTCCAAATTGAAATAAAAGCTCATAATTTTTACAATAAAGTAAATTTCTCTTTCTTTAAGGCTTTGGATCAACCTGAAATCGTGATCAAATTCCTGTAGAAATTCATGTAAGATAATTTTTTATTTCACAAAATATCTTTTTGAAAATTTGCAAAATACAACAAAAGACGGTGAAAATTTTACAGTAATTATTGACGTTTTCAAATTTTTTGAAATTTTTTAATAAAAATGAATTATCAGACGTGCTTTATTGTCTTACGTATACAAGCACGAAAGCACTTTCAGCAAAAAGAAATTTTTTTTTTACCGATAATAAGAATATTTGCCAATTTGTTAATAAAATTTGTTTATAACAATTAAATGGAATATTAAACAAGTTATTTGTATTCTGTGAGTTCCCAAACATTCATTTAAGACAATATACAGTTTACCTAAGCAGTTATTAAAGTGTAAAAAATTGTTATGTAAGAAATTTCAGTTTTTCCATACTTTGAGTAAAAAAATTACACAGGTCTGCAAGGTTTTGTTGTTGAAAAGCTATGGGTCGTTTCCGGAGTAATTTTTGACGTAGAATCCGAATCCGGAATCAGAATCAGCCTATCACGTCAGGATTTTGAGATATTTGAGGTTATGTGCTCGAAAAATGGGGTTTTTCGCTACTTTTGAGGTTATGTACATTAGAGAGCGAAATCGTTTAATTTCGTGAATTTCAATTCACCATTTTGAATCCGCCATCTTAGAAATAGAAATGTCAATTTTCTTTCTGTAAATTCTTATTCACAGACTTTCAAAACCCGCAAGCACAAATTTTCAAGATAAATTTTCGAATGCAGAATGGTATGCACCAAAGAGTTAATGTGAATGCTCATAAGGTTCGGATAAATGTCAAAACTTGATATGGCCTTATCTTTGTGAAAAAAAATCGCTCTTGACTGTTCAATAGTTCATTTTGAAGGGAAAGAGTAGTGCTAAATGATGACATTTGAGAAAAAAACCAAAAAAATTTCTTGCGCCTTGTACATAATCTCAAATGTAGCGAAAACCCCAATTTTTCGAGCACATAACCTCAAATATCTCAAAATTCGGACGTGATAGGCTGATTCCGATTCCAGATTCGGATTCTACGTCAAAAATTACTCCGGAAACGACCCATAGCTTTTCAACAGACAAATACAAACCCATTATTTGCAGACCTGTGTTATTGATACAAAAATAGAGGAAACAAAAGTTCTGACCGCGAAGCTCTTCAGAATTTAATGTACTTTAATGTTAAAAAAAAAATTAAAATCGGACCATGATTGAAGGCTCTGGGCATTTTTGAACGAAAAAAGTGCATTTTATCCTAGCGTGTAACTCATCGGACATGAATACGCGCCCCGACACTCTCTAAATTCGAATCAGTCAAAATGTACTGATTATCAGTGAAATTTAACTGATTTAACAGTAAAAAATATTTTTTTACTGATAAATCAGTAAAAAGGCAAATCACAGATTCAATCAGTGAAAATTTGACTTATTCAGATTTAGAGAGCATGATAAACGAAAAAATTAGCTGCAACCACAATTTTGGAAATTAAGTCTTAGGGGAGTACATTCGTAGATATTAGCCCTCAGGCAAATATAGATAGTTTTGCTTTCAAGAATAGCAATATTATTATTGAATGGATGATTTGAAAGAGAAAAGATTAATTTCCATGAAAAAAATTTGAAATGTAGAAAAATAATGTTACTAATAATTATTATTTTTGACCGAACTTTTTTTCTTAACGCTTCGAGCCAATTTTTCAAAAATTATGCGATTCTAATAAATCACGGACCATTTTTCCACGGAAAAAATTCTTTACAACTCAACCGTTTCCAATTTTTGAAAATAAATTCTTTAACGGCTAAAACCATTAAAAAACAATTTCTCCAAAAAAATTTTTATAAATAAATTGCCGAATTTCATAATAATTAATTCATTTTTGAAAATTGTAAAAGTTCAAGTTGTAGAGAATCTTTTTCCTGCAAAAATAATCCCTGACTTATTAGAATCGCATAATTTTTTAAAATTTAGCTAGAATAGATAAGAAAAAAAGTTCGGGCAAAAATAAAATTTATTATTAAAACTATATTTCTGTCTTTAAAATTTTTTTCTTGCAAAATAATCTTTGCTCTTTCAAAAGATTCCTTCAATAATAATATTGCTATTCTTGAAAGCAAAATTATCTATTTTTCCCTGAGACCTAATTTTTGCGAGTTTACTACCTTAAAATTTTACGAGCATACTTTTGAAAGTATATAGGATCGATTTATGTAATAAAAAAAGCGATTTTTTGAACCATCTATATGATAATCCCCCCTTAATAATTGACAAAAAAATTTGTCTTTAGATAATTGAAAGTAAAATTTAATTCAATTTTATGTTATTTCAAATTAAAAAAATCTGCCCGCTTCGCGGGCACATTCTCATCGCGCGCTTGGCGCGCATCTCGCTTCGCTCGCAAGTTTGAGCGCGCCTAGGGCGCGCGATTCGATCGTCGCGCTGCGCGCTCCGGAATTTTTGAACGTCGCGCTTCGCGCTCCGTTCTTTCTGGACCTCGCGCTTCGCACTCGGTCTTGTGCTCTTCGCATACATTTAAGTTTATTTCTTATATTTTGATACTGAAGCTCAAACCAATTTTATAATAATATTACAGATGATGTGAATTACACATTTTCTCAAAGTCACTGAATTTCTTTTTGAATTTAAGTGAAACAGGAAATTCAATTTACTTAAGGCTCTATCGGTCTTAAGGAACACATTCTCATCATGACACTCGCGCTTCGCGCTCGATTTTCTGTATACATTTCAGTATAACTTTTTAATAAATTACATGATTAAAAGAATTTACTTTCTTCAACATATCTAAAAAGGAAAAACAATCGTAGACTTTATTTAAGGAAACGATTTTGCAGAACAACGCTTATTTCGTATCTCACATATTTTGGTGAAAAAAATCGAATTTTTTCAATATTAAAAATCAAAACATAAAATATACATCCTGTCCCGAAATTTCTTTATCAGAATTTGTAGACCTCATTTAGGCAAACA
The DNA here is from genome assembly GCA_030998225.1 of Diplolepis rosae. NCBI lineage: Eukaryota > Metazoa > Arthropoda > Insecta > Hymenoptera > Diplolepididae > Diplolepis > Diplolepis rosae. Next base: position 17,485,815 of record JAPYXD010000723.1, on the reverse strand, counting down.
ATTTTCCATCTAAATGTTTTTTTTGCATCTCACATATTTTGTCTAAAAAATGGAATTTTTTCATTTTTATCGTATTTTTTGGAATTGAAACGAAAAATATATCTTTTATCAGAAACTGTGTCAGACAAAATTTGTAGATCTTTTTGAAACGAACAACTTTGTATTCTTACGTTTTTTTGGTATTTCCAATATTATTGTTAAAAAATTAAATTTTGGATTTTCAATAGTTTTTTTTTTAATTAAAAAATAAAAATATGCATCTTATGAAAAAATGTTATAATTCAAATTTGTAGGTCTTTATGTATTCAATAATATTGTATCATAACGTTTTTTCGTATCTCGTATAATTTAACTGGAAAATGGAATTTTGATATTGACTTTTTTCGAATTTGAATATGCTGTAACATTTCTAATTTTGATTTAATCAAAAAATGTTATTAGGATAATTTGTAGAGATTTATGAGCACTATCAAAAACCAGGATTGGAATTTTTGATTTTTTCAAAAAATTATTTTCAAAAACACAAAAGTAGTGCTCCATCCCTCAATTTTGATTGGATGTGGCTGGTTAACGAACTTGTCCTTACCTTTTCGGCTCCGATAAAGTGTACCAAAGCTCAATTCAATCTGATAATTCTATCGAGAGTTATGCCGCACACGACCTACAGACAGACAGACAGACAGACAGACAGACAGACAGACAGACAGACAGACACTTTCGTAAAAACCCTTTTTTCTGACTCAGGGGGTCTCAAAACGTAAAGATTTGATGAAAATTTCGAAAGTCATTTTTCACATAAAACCAATACCTTCTCATCCATGATGAGAATGTAAAAAATTACTTTATTATTAAAATTAGAAACTCTTATGTAAATTTCCAGAAACACGTGTATTGATAATATTGAACGGCAGATTAGCTTTGCATAATTTTTTCTTTATTTTTAAATTTGGAAATTCTAGATTTATTCTCCGGTGTTCGTTGAACTTTAACATTAATATTTTTCTACTGAGAATGCTCGATCAAAATCGTAAGTAGCCTACGGTGAAAAATACCAGAGGCGGTCGCCACACCTTGAATGGTAAAGAACTTAAAAGCCACCTGCCCAAACGAGTCTTGCCATCCGTAAAACAGGAACGTTTACACATTCGAGTATCAAGTTATAGAAAAGAATTCCGCGAGCTTGAACTTGAACGCTCAAGAGAATAGTACATTCTCCATCTTTTATTACATATAAGAGATATGTTATTAAATAATCGAGCAACACGCGGTAATTTAATGGGTAACGGAATCATTAAGAAGTGAACGTTTGAGTGAGCACATCTCAGTCTGCAAGTCCCAATGAATGGTAATCATCGAGAGGTTATTCCAAGTCGATTAAAAAATACTCGAGGTTTATGGGTACTTTGCACGGGGAAAGATTCTTTTATCGAATTTTCATGCAAAAGGAATAGAAATGCACCTTGCACCGTTATACTTTTTTACGCTCGCTTTCCTATGACGTGAAACCTAAGATTCCAGCTCCATTTCTAACGCAAAACATACTCTCTAAATCTGAATCAGTCAAAATCTACTGATTATCGGTGAAATTTGACTGATTCAAATAGACTAAAAGAGGTTACTGTAAATCAGTCAAATTTCACTGATTACATTAGTGGAAATTAACTGATTTAACAGTGAAAAATATTTTTCCATAGATAAATAAGTCAAAATCTACTAATTATCAGTGGAATTTGACTGATTCAAATAGCCAAAAGAGGTTACTGTAAATCAGTCAAATTCCACTGATGTATCAGTCAAAATCTACTGATTATCAGCGAAATTTGACTGATTCAAATATGCAAAAAGAGGTTTCTGTAAATCAGTCAAATTTCACTGAATATATTAGTGGAAACTAACTGATTCAACAGTGAAAAATGTTTTTCCATTGATTAATACGTCAAAATCTACTGATTATCAGTGAAATTTGTCTGATTCAAATAGCCAAAGAGAGTTTTCTGTAAATCAGTCAAATTCCACTGATGGATCAGTCGAAATCTACTGTTTATCAGTGAAATTTGACTGGTTCAAATAGCCAAAAAGAGGTTACTGTAAATCAGTCAAATTTCACTGATTACATTAGTTGAAATCAACTGATTTAACAGTGAGAATTTTTTCCATTGATGAATCAGTCAAAATCACTGATTCAAACAGTGGAAAATTTAACTGATTCAGATTTATGAGTACACTCCCATTCATTTTTTAAATCATTACTCTGATATCTATCAATTATAATATTATGAACTTGAAGTCATTTTAATAATGCTATGACTATACTAACTGTACAAAAGATACAGATTTGTGAAACTGTAACTGTTTATTATCTGTCTAGCCACAATTAGCGTCGAGATTTTAAATTCTGATGGCGACCTATAATGCTATAATCCTGTTAAAATGTAATTACTTAACTGATTCGTTAATGACAGAAAGGCAGACACTTGGAACAATATGGGTTGACGCCTTTGATATTCTTGATACTTTCGGCCTTTTTCTGACATTACAGAGTCGAATATTTCAAAATATTAAATACATAAACTTTATCAAAGAAAATCACCTACTTTAAGACGCAACATATTTTATTGATTAGCCAATTAAAAAAATGGTAGAGTAGAAATTTTTTATTTTGAGATTAAAGTATTATTTTTTAAGCAAAGAAAAATTCACAGAATAAACAACAAAGTAGGTATAGGAAATTCAGATTAAAAAACAATTGCGTATACTTTAGATGATCATATCCCTGATATCTTCTTCTTGAAGAAGTGTAAGCATTAGAACGAATGAATCTAGATAGAGGAAAAAAATTGCGACATCGACTGTCAATCGGTGGAAGGAACGGTACTCCAGTAGTTGCCATTCCTGAAGCCGGTATGGAGTCGGTGACCAAGAACAGTTGATGTGACGCATATGAAATTACGAGTTTATTCTTTCCTTGTTTATTTTACACTCTGCAGTTCCTTTTCCCATGGATAAAAACCAGTAATTTGTTTTCCAAACAGTATTTCTAGCCGAATTTGGCTTTATATGAAGATTTTCGAAGAAATCTTATTTGTATGAATATAGGGAAATAAAGTAATCATAAATTTAAATATTCTGAAGATAAAATTTTAATTAGTTGTTTGTTTTTATTTTTTCCAGGCGTAACGTCGATTCAAAATGACCCAACGCGCTCGAAATCCTTGCAAGAGGATATGGTCCTTAGTGCGAGTGCATTTACTGGTCCTGAGAGGACTTCCGATGTTTTGCAACAAGAAGCATCCTCGAATCTCCAAAGAACACTTCCTGCTCTCCAGCTAGAGAGCTCGAAAAGTATTAGTGATTATGATCGAATAGAAGAGACTCCTGTATTCAAGAGTTTTAGCACCGATGAACCAATCGACATCCTAACATCCTCAAAACACGTTAATCAGATTGATGGAAACAACATTGAAGTTAAACCTGGAGAATATTATCCGTACGTTTCAATTATTAAATAAATTTCTTCACATTATTATTATAATTATAGTTTTCCATTTTTTCCTCGAAGAGTAATATAAACTTTAAATACAAAGATACATTTAGATGTTGATACCTGTACAATTAAAAATTTTCGTAAAATATTCCTTCCACTATCTAAATTCTTTAATTCCGCAATAATAATTTGCCTTAATAGTTCTCCTTACTTTAAACTTAATAGATAATAGGATTATCTATTAATTTTACAATTTCTTTATTTTCAAATCTGGGAATCAGAAGATATAACTAAGTAAATAAAATGTTCAAACTTGAATCAACATCTTGGTCGTTTTTATCTTATAAGAGGATCTTTAAAATAAGGTAAACATCAATTTACAGGATTATAGTCCCAACTAAAAGCGACGAGATTTCGGGGGAAGGATTGGGGGCTCCGCAGAGACAATATCTCTTGTCGGAGCCCGAGCAGCTGGCTGGAACCAGGAATCAACGAGTACAGAATTTGCAGGCAATGGACAGACAGGGTCGTCTCGAGATGTCGCGGATTTATAGTGAACACGCTCCTCCACCTGCACCTCAGACTCCCGCCTCAGGATACAGGCAAGCAAATCCCGATATTCAGGACATCATAACTGGCATAGTCAAGCTTCTCAATGGAAACGTGAATGTCGCCGTTAACACGGTCAAACCTGTTCGACCTACAAGGTATCATTTTCATTTCTAAATCTAATACCTCAAGCAACACTCAATATTTATAAAATTGGCAAATAAAGATTTAAAAAATTTTAAAGTCACGTTTTTATTGATAAATTTATATAATTGGAATCAAAAAATTTTTTAGCTTTATGGAGAATTTGGGAATTTGTTATGACCAACCTTAAGAGAAATTGAAGAGTATACAAATTTTGAAAATCGAGAAATTGTGTAGTTTTAGAATATTTATCCTCAGCTGGGTGAAAACAATTTGCAGTCTTTGAATTGTATTAGAAGTAGAAATATAAGTATTTGCGCGAGAAGAATACTAAGTTATTTATTATTTGAGTTTTCATTCCAGAATAAATAACAGGGGTCCACCAAGAATCTCAGACATGGCGCCTTTACCGGCAGATTTCGACACTCCAGGTATGAATCCGCCACCTTTGCCAGATCATCCTTATCCATTTGAGACGCCTCCAACTCCCAGTCCGCCATCGCAGAATCAATTGCCGCCAGAGTTCCCGGTGAGACCCTTCATAAATGGAGTTCCCCTACCAGAATCTATAGTCCCTCAAGAAAGACCTTGGCAAAGACCCCACAATAGGCCAGGTAAATTTGTATACTTGTAGAACCTGTATTCACCATAAAATTTACAAAAAATATAAAAAGTGTATCATTATCGAGATTCCTGTCTAATATTTACTTATGTATATGGATATTGTTGTTTTAGGCAACAATCGGCGACCGATTCCACCTTACAAACCCCTGCCAACCGAATCTTCCTTTCATAAAGAACGACCAGAAAATAAACCAGAGAAACCCTTGGATCATCAAGTTCAGGGAACAGTCTCAGAACACAATGCAGGGAATAAGGTTAATCATGGAGAAAATCAATCGGAAAATCCAAAAGTGCCAGATTTAAGTTATCAGAAAAATGAATCTTCCATAACAACCCCATATTCCAAAAATGAAAATAAAACTACTGAGCTTACGTATAATGAAGGAAATACAACCAAGAAATACCAACAATCACAAAAGACGGATAAAGTTCCAGTTGCTCTGTCTCCTGGTAATTTCCAGTCAAATTTAGGTCCAAGTCAATCATTGAACGTAAATCATTCGGAAGTTCTTTCACCAAAGCCGACAGATAATTCGAAAAATAACGGAGTGGTACCGTCAGTTACTCCTGAAACTACCGCAAATACGGTTTTTGAAACAACTTTGAATATAGAGACAAGCTCATCAGTTCAGTTAATTGAAAACGTGCATACTACGACTGAAGCAGAATCAAGTGTTGTCCCTCTTGAAGGAAGCGATGTGAAATACTCTACTGCAAGTACGCCTGTTTTGGATCTGCAACCGAGCAAAACTGTGGAAGAGGATATGGAAATTAAATCAAGTGTTTCGACTCCTACGGATGGATTAACGAGCTTTGTTAGAACAACGGAATCATTATTGCAAACTCATAACCATCCACTACTTTCCACTTCAACTCCGTTTATGCATTCGAATACTCCAGGTAATTTTGCAACAATTGTTACTGTTTTCATCTATTTTCTTATAAGTGAATTTATTGTAGCAAAAATAATAATAATAATGTTATTCTCAGTTGCCACTGATCGTTATCGTCCTCGTCCTGGAATAGTTCTTGATGATACACTCGATTATACAGGAACACAGGGTGTTATTACTCGTAGACCTGGGCCACCGAGACATCCGCAGAGCCATGAAACTTTCGATGTCGTTGTTTCAGCCATTCAAGGGCCTGGTGGCGGTTCAGGTATGACAAAATTATTTCTTTTCTTCGAAAAATATTTGAATTATAAAATTTTTTAAAAGAGTTAAATTCATGAGAAATAAAATTTTAGGAGAACCTGTTAGAGTGCCTATTAATGGAGAGAATAGTGATGTAATTTTAACGTCAGCAGTCGAAGGTCAAGGATTCGTTAGCATTGATGGGAAAAGGACGTATCTGAATTTGTTTGAAAGCACAGATCAAAGCGTAGGACCAACCAAGACCCAATTTCAAGCAACTAGAACTCAGGCACCACCACTTATAGGCTCTGGGTGTGTAATTGTCATTTATTTTATTATAAGTTCCAGGGATTGCAAAGTTGATAGCTATAATATTGTTCATTTTTCTTATTGTGCACAGATTTGCAGTGCCACAATTAGATAATGTAGCAGCCTCTCCTCGACCAGGAGTACCAGTCAGAAGACCAACATTCCATCGAAGACCAACACAGCCTCCAGTGAGAATTGATACTTGCATTGTGGGTGATTCAAGTACATGCGACGCTAGTCAACATGAAGCGTGTGCTACTGTTCAGGGTGTATCGGCTTGCCACTGTAAGCCTGGATTCGCAAGAATTCAACATTCGCTGCCCTGTAAAAGTTAGTTTAATCCTGATTGTTCTTCTAGCTACATCTTATATCGTATTATTTCTATATCTCTAAAATTGATACATTTTATTTCGGTTATTCTAGGGATCGTCAGTATTGTGGTATCGATTAGAGTAGACAAAATCTACGATAGAAAGGTAGTTTGGGACAAAGAACTTACTGAAAAAGATTCAGAGGCTTACCAAACTCTCGCCTTCGAGTCAAACAGAGCTGTGAGTATTTTCAGTCTTTCTTTGACGTTAAACATCATCCCTAAATTATTTCTAATGAATTCGATATATTTTTTTTGCAGATTGCATCCGCAATGTCAATGACACCATTCTCTGATGAATATGTGGTCTCTTCGGTAAATAATATCTACCAGGGGGATGTAAGTCAAGGTCAAGGTGGCGTGTTCGTAAACGCCACTCTGAAGCTCGCTTACGAACCAAGAACTTCAAGAGCAAGTCTCGCCGGAGAACTTCAAAGACACCTTCTTGGAGTCATTCATAGAAGAAATAATAATATTGGAAACAGTGCACTTTATGTTGAAAGTCCAGCTGGGTCGATCTCTAATCTACAAGGTAAAATTTAAATCTTTTTATTAAAATAAGCTTTGACTAAATAATCTATAACAAAGAATTGATTTCTAATACATGTCACTTTTCAGACTTAGATGAGTGTGCTTCTTCCGAATTAAACGACTGCCATTCATCAGCAACGTGTACAAACACTTGGGGTGGTTTTACTTGTAGTTGTAATACTGGTTTAAAAGATCCACACAAAAATGATCCTACTGTAGCTGGCAGAACTTGTTTATCTTGCCCATCGTCTCATTGTAATAACAGAGGCATGTGTTCTTATCAAGGAGATCAAATGCAGTGCTCGTAAGTGGAAATTCTATAAATAATTAAACATTCTTATAACTACGTACTGATATCGTTTTTCTAAAGCAACAATAATATTTTTCTTAGGTGCACTGGAAATTATTACGGCGTTCAGTGCGAAGTAGACGGAGAAGTTTTGGGAGTTGCAATCGGAGCTTCCGTTGCAGCTTTAATCATCATAGTCCTGACTCTCGTGTGCCTTGTAATGTGGAGGTGAATATACATATACAAAGTAAAAGTAAATGAAATTAGGAATTTCGTTAACTGGGAATTTGATTTCAGTCGACGCTGGTCTCGCGAGCAGAAGGCTGTCGGATCTCCAGTTTACGGATATATGCAAGGAGGAATTCCTGGAACTCTACCAAGTAAGGGTTAATCTTTTAAAATGGTAAAATAATTTTTAGATCAAGTTCTGTAAACTTTAAATTTTTACAGCTACTTTGGCACGAGTCGGTTCTGTTGGTACTTTAGCGTCTGTCAAACAAGGACCTCCAACAAATTTGCCTCCATACCTGTGGGGACACATATCAGCTATGACTGATCATATGTCTTCGGCTAATCTGTATGCGGTAAGATCTAAGAAACTGAAATAGAATAATACCTTATAACGGGGTAAAAAACCGTTTTCTTTTTTTACTTACTTTTGTTCACTTTTCTAGACGGAACCCATGGGACCAACGCGACCTAGTTCAGCAGTTTTCGGCTATCCAACATTGAGTGTTCATGGGACTTTACCACCCGTTCCACTACCCCGTCTTCAAGCTCCTCCTCGATCCAGGCAAAGACATCAACCTGACCCTGATAGTTCGGATTCTGAACCTCAGGATAAGGATAGAGCGGATTTGATTCCTCATAACAGCGGATTTCATATGCCGAGGCCAAAATCTAGATCATCAGTAGCCGTAAGTTTAGAAAGCATATAATTTGAAATATTTCCTTATAATTTTATCAGAGTATTATCATTTGACATACCAATTTTTTATGAATTGTAGAATCAAAGTGGAATCTATTACGACGTGGAGTATGATCAAGGAGATGCACATCATTTATCGAAAAACAATATTCCAATGTCCACGTATAGTATGGCGAGGCCATATTATAGAACCTAGAGATTTTAAGTCAACTAAGTTAATTCTCCAACCTTTTTGAATATAATTTCGAATTGTTGAGAAATATATGCAATCCAGTGCAATAAATTAAAATACTATCATACACAAAAATTCAGTCGCAACATTGACTAAAGCCTTTTACTATTACAAATGCAGCACCTATTCTGATATCTTATTTATCGCTGCTTTGTTTTTATAATTTAATTTCAAGTTAGTTTAGTGGAATGTTTAATGTTCCATTAAGATTAATTGTCGATAAAGACAATAGATTGTTATAATATTTGTGGATATCAGACAAGTTGAGTTATATCGAATATGAAATTGACTGATTGTATCTACTGAAATTGTATCTATTAGACTTCAGTACTACATAAAACTTTAATAATAAGATATCGTTAGATAATTTAATTTGTTTGTTAAATTCTCTAGTTTACACTTTTGAAGAGATTACAAATTTTAAAACATTTTTAATGCTAATAAGAGTCTTTTATTCTGTTCAAAGTAGATTTTTATGTTAACGAAAACGAACAAGTTTATTGAAGTATAGAAGTATAGGCATATATATATAGAAAATTAAAAAAAAATGTATTTTCGAAAAGTTTAATATAGTTTAAGACTCAATTAGTAATTTTAAGGTGTAATTTAAATTATAACTAATGTAAGAAGTCATGTGTATTATTTTTATATAAGACAATGGAAGGATATTTAAGAAAACAATTTGACCTAATATTGTAATTACGTATATATTTTTTCAAGTTGAATATTATACATAATACACTGAAAAAGTCAAATAAACTGTGTCATTGTATCTGCCTGATTCACGCCGAAGAATAATTATGTTGGTGAGCTCTAGGCCTAGCTGAAAATTTTGAACAGTAATGTTGAATTTATATTCGAAATAGGAAAGAGAAGACCAGCGAGCTTCGTGACCAACTTCAGTAAATTATTTTTATATGGTCTTGAAAGCGGACATTAACATAATTATTTTTCAAGGTTCAACGTTTACAGAAGAAAATTTCATTTAGATAAATTCGCGTGTTCAAAAATTATAATTCAGAACTTGGCATGTTACAGAATAACAATGATAAGAATAAATGTATATATTATTAAACATAAAAGAGAGAATGTAACATTTTGATAAAAATTCTTACCTTCGTATCTACACTGATACGCAATATAATCACAATATATCTATATAATAAATATTAATAAACAGTGGTAATAAATATGCGTATACGTATCTGCAATTTTATAGACAGGATCATTATCTTGACCTCTGTATGAACTTTATTCATATGCATATTCGTTAGACGGAAAAACGGGCAAACCCCCTAAACAAGGCTTTCTTACTTGCACCAGTGCAAGCGCGAAACTTAGATCGCTTACGTATGGAAACACCAAGATAATGACCATGCATATAATATTAATATTTCTGTAATAATGTAATTTCCTTTTAATATAAAATATTAAACAGTATAAACTCAAATCATCAATAAATTTCTTGATGATCTTATTTTGATACTTTATCAATATTAATTCAATTTTAAAGTCATTGGATCTTTTTCAAAATCCTTAAGATCCATTATAAACTTTTTGTCACCGATCGAACAAGAAACAATATTCAAATTATTATCGGAAAGTACGCCAACAACATCTATAAATATTTTCCCTATAAATTTAATTTTCTTTAATTGTAAGGTACCTCAGTACCTACATTGTAAACGCGTAAGTAGAATCATACACTTTGATAAAAGTTAAGAGAGTGAGAGTGAAAATCGTTTAAAGGCAAAGAGAAATGGACGAACATTGGGTACTGTCGATTTGACCATGTCTAAAGTAGTTTCTAGCTAATTTTTCATAGAATGATATATTAAACAGTTCTCTCGATCGCTTCTAGGCGAATAAATTCTGTGGCGAATAAATTTCTTGGATTATTTACATATATTTGAGTTCTGAACTAAGAAGTTAGAATTAACTATTAAGAGAATTAAAGGTCAAGAAGCGACCAGGCGATTATTATAATTGTTACAATAGAAGTAGTAGATATTTCCGAAAAGTATAGTACAACTCAGACTTGAACTATTTTTGCTAAAATTTCGAATTTCTAACGCTATTTTGTTTGATTTCCGAGATTCAATGGTTTCTAAAGATACAAGATTTACATTGCATTTTAACAATGTTTTATTAAAATTGAAGAAAAATAAAAGGAAAAACTCCTCAAAATAGCAAAAGAGAATAAAAATAGTGCAAGCCTGGTAGTCAAGTATTATTGTGTAGAAAGTGTAAAGTATCACAAAAATTGCAATGATCGTAATAAAGATCACAAACCACCATATTAATCACACAATAAGCGCATTAATCGCATCCAAGGCGGATACGAACGAATAATGAAAGTATTTTGTAATGGAACATTCCATTAAAAATACATCAGTCTTTGACATAATGGCTGTATTATCACTGAGAGTTTATTAAAGCTGTAAGACAGAAAGCGTTAATGTTTTTGATAAAAATGTACGAACAAGAACACATATAAAAGGCAGACCGTAAAAATAGATGGTCGCACTTGATAAATTTTTGTTGTAAAGTGTATGTAAAGTGAAGGTATAAAACAAATAAATATTCTGAGTAAAGTCTGGAATTAGAATAAACACAGAAAGTAGTTTTTATATAGAAGCAAATTTCTTTTATACAAACCAGCTTTCTTATTGTAAAAAAATTGTTATTTTAATAAATATGAAGTTTTTAAACTAGCTTTTAAGTATTATCCAATTTAATTCATACGAGAAAACCGAAGCAGTAATCTTTTAACATATTTAGAAGAGAATCCTAAATGGCGAGTAGTAATATATACGTCAAAAGCTTTAGATCAATATTTTTTTCTTTTTCTTTCTGATATACGTACATTAGTATATTTTCAATTTTTCTCGCATTCAGCCTTCGTAATATTTGCAAAATCTAAATCGTTTTGCAATGCAATTATTGGAAAGTTGTACATTAAAATTAAATCGAATTTTGAGTTTATTCATAATGAACATTGGAGACTTATTCCTTGGAATATTTATATCGTTGAAAAGCGGATACTCCAAGCAAGTGCTCGAGCTAAATTTGATGCGAGGTTATTAAGTTCACAAAAGAACGGCATTGAAATCTTTTTTTACCTTCTTCACGACAGGTTTAGACCTCCTCTGTCTATGCCCGATTATCTTAGGCCGCATACATTTCAAGAAACGATTTTGAGTGTTAATCCTGTTAAATAAATTATGTAATTTAAGTTGGAGTTGCTTGTACTTGAGGCTGTTGTGGCGGAGCTGTGCTGGTGCTTGGTCTGTAAAATCGATTTACTAATTGCTTCAGACTCATCACTACTCCAAATCCAGTTCCTTGATCCATATTAATGAATGTATCTAAATTATCTTTGCAAGCTGAAAGACAGAAAAAAATGAATTATTTGTTCATAAAGAAATTAAGTTAATATATAATTAAAATTAATCAACTAAAATTTAATACGTACATGGAGTTGAAATAGGAGCATGTTCTGGCGGTGGTTTGATCCATGTGCCATCCTCGCGTTTCATATGATGTCTATTCGATGCAAAATGCTGCAAGTACGTGCTTGCAGGCACTAACCTAAATCTTCTATGATATTCAGGACGAAGAGCTTCGTCTGATCTAAATGTTTCTGTTGCATACTTCCAAAAGTGGGTTGGAAACGGAAGTGAACTATCCAAATCATAAACAACCGATCTTTCGTCTGGGGCGTATATCAGGATCGCATGATAATCCTATAAAACGAGATAGTATTAAATTTTATTCCAGGTTTTTTGAGCTGGATTTTAATATTAATAAAAGGAAACTTACCCATACGACTAGTTTATCTTCATCTCTGCCTGCTCGTTGACGCCACAAAGGTACACTACGACCAGGATTACTTATGAAAGCCACATGGCAATGTTGGAGCTCAGATCCATGTTTAGTTGCTACTTCTTGACACAGCTTCCAGACATTCTCTTCACTGGAAAATTACATGTTATTTATAGATTGGTCCTTCCACTTAAATTTTCTCGAAAAATTATATATTGTTCCTGTGAATTATCATATATTTTTCAAGACATTTCTGGAGAATTTATTTCTTTTAAAATATGGAAAAGGGTATAAGGTATATCATTAAAAGGGTATATTATTCCTTTTAAAATATTTTAATATCGTTCAGATTAATCGATATTAAAATATTTTAATATCGACAATAAGGGTATATTATTTCTTTTAAAATATTTTACATATATATGGTAGTAAGTACAAAGGTTTTTTTACCTACTAATTATTGTGTTTCTAAAAAAATACAAAAAGTGTTAATATTATTGCGTTATAAATATATTGAGATTTTTTTTACTTAGAGGGCCCCAAAGAAATTCTCCACCTGGGCCTCGCAAAGTGAAGCTACGCCACTGCATGTTATTATAATTTTGAAATTTTCAAAGTTTTAAAAACTTCCAGGTCAATCCTGGGTTTTCAAGATGCATCAAGATTTTGTTTTTAAGTTGATCAAAATCTGTGAAAGCGAGAATAATGTAAAGTCGCGTGTTTGTAAGACCACAGTGTCGTGTTCAGTATATTTTGCATTTTTAGTAGCCAAGGAATTACAATAAAACATGTGTTGGCTTTACGATGCAATGATACTGACTTTAAAGGTATTTTTTTAGATGGCTGTGAAAATGTTTAACCAGTGAGGAAAATAAACATCCTAATTATTTACCGGGTTTTTTAAAACGAATATAAGTGGAGTATGTCAATTGGCTAAAGGATAAATATTTGGCGAATTTGTTTTAATCATAGCTAAACATGGCGTTGTATCACGTTATATTTTGCTACGGTTTTGTCCCATGCCTCTGCAACGTATCGATCCGAAGTGTTATATCTGCCGCAGTATGACATTTTTACCTGTTTTTATTTCTTTTATCATGAGCAGTAGTTACTTAAAAATTCGAAGAAAACTTACCAGTAACAGCTGGTGTAAATGCAATCCGACGCTTTGGTAAAAAGTGGCACTAGGGGTTTTGTATTCCCGGTTGCACGGGGATTCACGGCCATTGTTTGTTTACAAATTCGTACTCGTTGTTTATTGTTGATTTCGATGGATTTTTTCTTAGATCAAGAGATACTGAATAATTAAGACTCAACAATTTACTTTAACTAATTTACTGTATTAAGGATATCAAGAGACTCAAAAACAATTTGCAATACCAAAAGTTTAAAATATTTTTGCACTACTATTGTGTGTTGCGTGTTGCCTTCGTCACGTTTCATTCGCGTCTGTTTCTGTTTCTGTTTCTGGAACGATTGAAATGTGCGCAGGCGCAATCCATGTCGTTTTAAAATGTGTCAAGTCTAGATATCAGTGTTAAAAATAAAACCGATAAAACACGTGGAAACGGCAATTGTTCACGCTATGCACGCACCTGTCCTTACCTTCAATTTTTGTAAAAAATATAAGAATGTATTCACATACGCATAAAGCAAGAATTCTAGAACATATTTGCCGATATCTTCACAAAAAAGTAGAGGTTAGTATTGGTGAAAAAATACCAGAAATATATATGTAGTACATATATATTTGAATTTCGGAAAATTTGCACACTCCCTTTGTTATCCGAAGAATGCCGCAGAGAATTCTAATGATTTTTTGTAAGTTTTCCTAGAACTATCCAAACTTTTGAGGTATATTTATTTTTATAATGGGAATAAAAAATAAATACGCTAGGAAGATTACCGAAAGCAAATATTAAATAAATAAATAAAGTAAATTTTATGTTATTAGAATTTTCTATAAATAGTGTAGGAAGCAGATATTTTTATAAATCATAAATTTGCGAAAATTTTGGAGCATGCCAAAAATAACAATTTTTGTGCAATCAGCATTTTTAGACTATACTGAAATCTAACTAAATGTAAATATTTTATCCTAGATTATCAAAAAAATTATATCAAATAATAGAAATGCGTGGGACATAAATGTCACAACTTTTTGGCAATGACCCATACACGAATATTTGAGAAGAGAAAAGAACAAATTCAGGATCTTAATTTGAAACTAATAATTTCAAATCACCGCGCAGTGTCGTAGTTACCGGGGGTGTTGCAGGTGGAAATCACCGGGGCCCCCAAATTCCTAGGCCATCTATATTACTTCTTTTAAAATATTTTACATATAAAGGGTTTTCCAATAGGGATATAACAATTTTATCTATGAATAAAACACAGAAATATTTGAGATATTGAGTTAAAATTTATTGTGGGTGTAGTGCAAGCATTACATTTTATGAATGAAATTCGATATCGGCCATATGACCACCACGAGCCCGTTTCCGGCGGTCGATTCTTTGCACCCAATTTTCCACCACTCTGGCACACATTTCGACCGGAACGTTGGCAATTTCGCGTTGGATGTTGTCTTTGAGGTTGTCTAAAGTTGCTGGCTTGTTGGCATAGACCAGTGACTTGATATGGTCCCATAAAAAGAAATCCAATGGCGCTAGATCGCATGAACGAGGCGACCATTCGACCGGACCATTTCTCGAGATAACACGTTCACCGAATTTGCCTTTCAATAAATCGATTGTTCGGCGTTTCAAATGTTCAAGTGGCTTTAGTTCTTGAGTCAATTTAATTTTTTCGCATAATACGCCACATCAGTGTCGTTTGAGCGATGCCCAATTCTTGAGAACGACGTGAATCGACTGATTTGGCTCATTTTGAATCGATGCACTTACGGCCGCGATTATTTCTTCGCTTCGAGCAATATGGCGTCTTTTTGGCACCGGAACGTCCAATAGTGAAAATTTGGTCTCGAGTTTATCCACTATAGCACGCACAGCCTGTCGGGTGGGACGATTATTACGGCTGAAAATTGGAGTAAGCTCTTGAAGCTCGACCACCGACTCAGACTTTCGGTAGTAATTTTTAATAATTTCCAAACGTTGCTGGTTCGTGAACTTTACCATCATGAAAATGTTGACTTTAACTAACGTTTTGACATTGACGGTTCATTAAAAAAGTTTAAGGGTGCGTTTATATAAAGATACGAAATTGGTATGTCCCTATTGGAAAACCCTTTATATGGTAGTAAGTACAAAGGTTTTTTTACCTACTAATTATTGTGTTTCTAAAAAAATACAAAAAGTGTTAATATTATTGCGTTATAAATATATTGAGAATTTTTTAAGTTGGGGGGGCCCCAAAGAAATTTTCCATCTGGGCCCCGCAAGGCGAAGCTACGCCACTGTCCCCGAGATTGTTTCAGACATGAACTTTGATCATAATCATCATATCGTCTGCTCTGCTCTACTGTACCTGATAACTTCAATTTGTCGAACTTCTTGCGTAGAAACTACTCTACCCGACTTTACAAGCTTTTGAAGATTTACTTATTTACCAAACTTTTACCTTTGCTTTTAATTTTTTCCTAATAAAATGGCTATTAGTGCATCAAAAGCAGTACTTGGAGCAGGAAAAACTGCACTACTGATATGCGATGTTCAAGAAACATTTGCAAAGGCTATTTTTGAATTTGATAAAATAGTTTGCAACTCAGCGAAATTGGTAAATATTTGTATACCCTATTAAACTAAAATCCATCTTAAAGTTCTCTAAAAATATATAATTTGATGGTTGAATCCTGATTTCTTCATTGAACGTAGATAAATGCTTTAAAAATTTTGGAAATACCAATGTTGGCGACTGAACAAAATCCAAAACGACTTGGAAGTACAGTTTCAGAACTTGATATGTCTGGAGTGAAAGGACCTTTTGCAAAAACACAATTCAGCATGTATACTCCAGAGGTAAGCTAATTAACATGTTAAAATGTTAGAGTAATATTGATTTTAAATAATCAGAAAAAATACATTTATTTTAATAATTATTAAATGTGGGATATTTATTGATTTTATTTATTATTTTTAGGTTTGTAAAGAACTTGCAACACTTTGTTGTGGCAAACCTCCAGAGTCTATTGTATTAATTGGTATTGAAGCACATGTTTGTGTTGAAAATACAGCAATTGACCTCAGAAAAAATGGATTTGAAGTTCATGCCGTTGGAGACTGCTGTTCATCACGAACTCAAGAAGATAGATTGCTTGCTTTAGAGGTAATGTTTTTTACTAAACTTTTGATGATTACAAATTAATTTGTGATATTGAATAAAAAATTCTTTTCAAAGAGAATGAAGCAATTCGGGTGTCAGATAACAACATCGGAAAACGTCATATTCAAACTCATGGCCGATGCAAAACACAAAGACTTTAAAAAAATTCAGAGCCTCGTCAAAACTCCTTCAGAACCCACTGGATTGGTTTCAATGTCGAAACTATAAATTTTCCTCTTTTAATTGATAAGTCTGCCAGTTAAAATAATTTGCCTGTAAATAAAGCAACTGAATATTTTAGAAAATATGACTTTATTATCTTATAGTTATGCACATTGTTAAAACGGGTTTCAGAACTCTTGGTGATTAAAAACTTTAAAGCATTTTCTGTTATACAGAAGTTCACGTAAGATTCATTGAAACTTTATAAAAAGTATATAAAAATATAGGCAAATAAATTCTTAATATATTGTGCGATATAAAATAAATAAATTACTTCTCATGAAGAAAAAATGAGCTTAGATCTTTGGTATTGAATATTATTTCTTCAAAATCTCGTTCATACCGGTGGATCCAAAACCAGCCTCTCCTCTTTCGGTGGAATCCAGCGATTTCATTTCTTGCAGCTCAGGATACTCGATTTTTTCGCAAATTAGTTGGGCCACGCGGTCACCTGGTTGAACTTTTAATTCATTTTCACCATGATTGAAGATAACGACCCCTACATTACCTCTGCAATAAACAAGAATATAAGATAAAATCGTCCTAATATTTTTAATAATAATTGGAATTTTAATGAATTTTAATTGGCCAATTAATTTCTTATTTCTCTTGACTTGATTATTCATTATTTATTCGCACACTTTATCAATAGTGATAGTATATATTAGTTGAAACAGTTTTATGTTGACAAGGCATTGTTTATTTACCTGTAATCTTGATCAATAACGCCAGCACCGATGTCTACATGATTTTTCCAAGCAAGACCGGAACGTGGAGCTACTCTGCCGTAAGTTCCTTCAGGGACTTGAAACTGTAAGTCTGTTTTGACTAATTCCTTTCCTCTTGCAGGTATAACGTATTCGTATGCACTATAAATTAAAATATACAAATTAATTTTAGCGTTTATAACGAAATCAATAGTTCAAAGCACTAAAAATAATCGAGGAATAACGGTTATTTCATTGAGGATTTCGCAATTCTTTCCATAAACAATGAATCTTACCTTCGCAAATCATAACCAGCAGCTGCTGAATTCCCTTTTACAGGCGCAAAAGCTTTGTCAGAGAGTTTCGCGAATTTTAAAACACAGGAATTGTTAACGGGCATGTTGAATTTTTCTGTATTCAATTTTAACGAGTTAAACTAAAGGTTAAACAGAGTACTTGTTTGTTCAACGATCTTTTTCTTCTTGGGGGTCTGTGTGAATTTTAATTTGTTTAGCGACAATATACAGGAGCTTGATGACCTGATCGTCGTTTTAGAGACGAAAACGCGCCAATTTTGTGAGCAATGTTAGTATTCGACAGGAAGAGCGGGAAACGGATGTTCCAAAATTGCCTTTGAAGTTACGCTGATTGGCTCTTATTTCACCACAAAATTTCAAATTGTGAAATCGTATCAAGTATTTTATTAAAAATAAGAAAGAAGTATTCAATTATCTATGTAGCAAAACCTGCTTTATAACACTAATTCAGACTGTTTGAAATTTGAACAAGTGATATATACACGATATTTATGTTCATCTCCACATTTCCAAGCCTCCAAGGATGTCCAGGGAAGCGTTCAGAACTCAGAACAGATTCAAACACTATTACACTACTCGTGTGTACCAGCCTTAATAGTGCATTTATACCTGTTTACAGGGTTGCAAAATTACGCGTAACTTGAGGCTTTCCATGTAAAATACGTAATATACGTAATTTACGTCGAAAACTGTAATTAATTACATATTCAAGGTAGTGAACCTTAAAAAAGTATGTATAATCTCTCTTGTTGTGTTTGTTTATGCAATTAATTATAGTTAAAATTTAAATCTGCATTCCTCTGAATTCGGCAAGTGTCGAAATTAAAATCAAAATATAAAATGAGCAAATCTGAAGGAGGAAAAAGAATGAAATGCGCAAATAAAATCCCATGGTCGGAATTGAATTTCGAATGCTTAAAATAAACTGATAAAATTGTGGCAAAATGTTTACAGTGTGACAAAATTTTAAAAAACAGTGCTTGCGATCGGCTTTTAGGTCACAGGTAAGTAAATAAAAATTAAAATCTATTAATTTGTGTGTTTATTATCTTTTGCTAATCACTGGAATATCAATAATTTTAATAGAAAACCTAGAGAAATTATAAATATTTACCGAACTACTGTAATATGTTATATTCAGGATAACGTAAATTTCTTTTCAATAAATATTATAGTAATATGTAGACTTTATAATGTATCTTAATGCTGTGATCACTTTGCTTTATACTTATACTAAATTATTGTTTTATTTATGTTAAGAAACGTCTGTAAAGTGAAATCGACGAAAATATACAATTCTGGGAATAACAATCATCCATCTCAAGAGGACCTTACGGAAATAGATAATCCTCTTAAAAAACGTAAAGTAAAGCTTGTAAGCTTTTCAGTGATCCTTTATTTACAGCAAAATAAAATAATATTGATAGCTTTAATAATAACGCTTTCGACTGCGCCGGGATTCGAGCCCAGGTATTTCGATTGCTGGTCGACTGCTAGACCTGGGCTCGAATCCCAGCGCAGTCGAAGGCGTCTTTTTTCCACAGAAAGATTACAAATTCATTAAATTTGAATTTAATTTGCGATATAAGAGTTTGAAATTGTCTACGAGGACACCTGTTGGCAACGTATTCTATCTGATACGCGACTAGTGATTCTCCGATAATGTAGGCAGTGGCAGAAGTTTTAAACTCAACTAATTAATTTGAAATAAATTAATAATATTTAATAATTTCATATTCAATAATTCAAACTCAAATTTTATTTTATTTATAAGCTTAATTTTTTGACATGTCAGTAGTTGAGTCTTAAGATTTAGAAAAATAGTTTCATAAAGTCTATATCATTTGATTTCTAACTCAAGAAAAAAATTGTTCATTGAAAAAAGTACTAAAAAGACATAAACTAAATTTAATACTTATATTATAATTTGTTCAAAATTAAGAACATTTTTTATTTCTTTTGTGAACCATCTTTACTATTAAATAATTTTAGCCACGGTAAATTCTTTTTAATTAACATGATATTGAAGTTTTATTTCATATAAGCATTAAGCACAAGACTTACTTTAGCGTTATTGTTTAACAGCACTATTCCTTCTGAAGAAATATTGCTTTTATTGAGCACAAGACTCATACTTAAAGTGCAAGTGCTCTCTTGCCTTTTGTCAATATCCATCTGCTCATCTGCTAGCAAATCATTTTCAATGACAATGCATCTTTTCCTGCAAAAAAGTAATTTTCGTGCATTGCCCTACCACCCTTACTTATGTTTAAATTATAATTTTGACATTTATTAACGAAATGACAAGATTCGCGAACGATACACAAAAATTAGGTTAGCTTGCGCACCCGCCAAAACTTTAAGTCTATCATATCCGTAAATTACGTGTAGAAAACCATATAAATTACGTTAGGTATTTTACCTTCGCAACCCTGCCTGTTTATCAAATTGTGTTTATACCTCTGTCTGCCTGACCGTTGACCGGTGCGGACAGAAAATACATAAGAGTAAAGGAGACGTGTAGTATCAAATTGGACAAAAAGAAAACGTCTGTCTTTTTTGCTCTTATGTATTTTCTGTCTGCACCGGTCAGGCAGACAGAGGTATAATCCACCATAAGAAATTTTATGTATTCTTTTGGTAGCTTTTGAACTTACTTTTTTTTACCTACTTTTACCTATCTCTGAAGACCAGATAACTTAGGTGACTTCCCTATTCATTCTGATCACTTGGTGGGACTTCAAAAGAAAGATGTCAACAAGATGTCAAGAAAATAAAATTTCATATTACCGTTGAGGCGTTGAGTGATTTTCTCTTATGATCAGCTGATCTCATGAATTTCATCTCCTCACGCGTGTTAAGCGCATGCGTGTTGAAAATGTGTTTCGTATCCTTTCCAAGTTTTCTTGAATAAAGTCATTCTTCTGAAGCTTTGAGGTATGTTTGCACCTTTTACAATAATTTTATATAGTCCCTATACAATTCCTTGAAAAATAGGAGGATATATATATATATATATATATATATTCTTTAGAACTGTGTGTTTTTACTTTTATTCTTTTTGTTGCCATTTTTCGATAACCTAACCTCCGATTTTCAGAATTTTATTTATTACATGATATATTTATATTCATGTAATATTTTACATTTTTCATTATTTCATATAACAAAATGTAAGAAAATTTCAAACCAAAAATCATTTTACATAGTAATAACGATAAAAAATAAAAAAATTAGTTTACTGCATAGTAGAGATTCTCATTAGACGAGTTATTTTACGTGTTGATCATATTCTTAATCATGATTTCTTGATATTATATGATCATATACTTCAACATGATTTAATTTATGATAAACCATACATAATTATTTAAAAATAATAGTGTATAAACGAATTATTGAGGTTCTATAAATTTATAGGTTATGAGAAGATGTTAGGCTAGGACATGTATTATTTAACATTCATTTTCGCGAGTCTAATTCATATAAAAACCAATAAAATCGATAGAAAACTGAATTATAAAGCTTTTAAAGTTTTTATAAACATATTTTATTTTAAAGATGCAGCATAATTCTTATTTATTATTTTGGAAGTTATAGTATTAATTGACATATGCTTAAATTTTGTAACTAAAATTTAACTCTACTTGTTACATGAACCAGAAATATGACCGATTATTTGCCAAAGCTGGATTTGAACAAAGATCGCAAGAAGTTGACATCTACGGACTTAATCAATATGCAAAGAATTCAACAGATAAATTTGGAAAGAGTAGCGAGATTGAAGCAAGTACGCAAGAAGAATTTATATACTGCAGCATTTCTTATGTGTTCCGTCATAGGAATCTACGCATACACAATTAAAGCAGTGAAACAGGAAGAGTTTCTAGACGATTTCAACGAGCCTGAAAAAGTCTCCCTAGACTAATATTGAAACTGCATTAATAGTTTTTAATTTGATTTGAGTACGTTGTGCAACAACCTAGGACTGTATAGATTATTATTGTAATTATAATTAAACTCCTGAAGAATTTCTGTTTTTGCACTTGTTAATACTACGAATACAAAAAATGACATCTTTGAGACTCCCTCCTCTTCCAACAATTCGTGATTTGGTTAAATTATATCGTCTGCATGCTGTGAAACAGCTTTCTCAGAATTTTCTCATGGACGAAAGAATGATTGAAAGAATCGTGAAGAAATCTGGTAGAATAAGGCATTCGCAAGTTTTAGAAATAGGTCCGGGTCCAGGAGGAATTACAAGAGCCATTTTAAGGAGGATGCCAGCGAGACTTGTTGTTGTTGAAAAAGATAAAAGATTCAAGCCATTTCTGGATATGCTCACTGATGCTTTTGCAACTGTTAATGGAAAAATGGAAGTCTATTATGATGATATCATGAGAATAAATATGGATAACATGTTTCCCGGGGATTTAAAAAAAGATTGGGATGATCAGATCCCGGACATTCATCTCATTGGAAATTTACCGTTCAATGTTTCGACGCCACTTATTATCCAGTGGCTGCACGCAATATCAGAAAGGAGAGGACCTTGGAGTTTGGGAAGAACGAAAATGACTCTAACTTTCCAAAAGGAAGTGGCAGAGAGGTTGTGTGCTGATATTACAGAACATCAGCGCTGTCGATTATCTATTATGGCTCAAGCTTGGACACATCCACAACTACAGTTCATTATACCCGGTATTCCATTATTAGACTATTTCTTAAAATCCGGAATATAATTTAATAATAAAATATTTAAGCCTTTTCATATTGAAATTATTTCCATGGCACTAATTACATTCAGAAAGCAAATAATTGAAAATTCCTTAAATTCTGATCTTTAAATATTTTTATTTGTTATTCCTTTCAGGAAAAGCTTTTGTTCCTAAACCCGAAGTTGATGTAGGAGTAGTTACATTTACACCTTTGATTAAGCCACGCACGAATCACGATTTTAAGTTGTTCGAGAAAATTACACGCCATGTTTTCTCTTTTCGGCAGAAATACAATATAAAATGTATTGGGTAAGTTATTTGTTTTTTTAATGTTATTACTATTACAGTAAAACTATTTATGGGAATTTAATAAAAGCAACTATTCGAATTTCAGTATATATTCACTGGTTTTGAGTGAATTTTACTGACTGAAATCTATGATCGTACTGCTAATAATCAGCAAAATTTTACGGATTTCAATTAATAAAGATTGAAAAAACATAAATAAGCCTTTTAAGGCGATATTATTTGTAAGACATATGACTGAAGAAATTTTAATAATAAGTGGATTTTTTTCAGAACTCTTTTTCCTCCGGAATTGCGAGATCAATTGTCCTTGATGATGTTCAGATTGTGTGATTTACAGACAAATATCATTTCGACTCAACTTTCAGTAGAGGATGTAGATAAGTTGTGCACTGCCTACCTATATCTTTGCGAAAAACATCCGGAAATCAAACTTTACGACTACAGAGCATCACGTTCAATATTACCAAACAAAATGACAAAAAACGTGGAAGTGGCAGCATGTGTATGAGATAATTAATAATTATATTTACAATTTGCGAAGCATTTATTTTAAACAGTTTTCACTTTAAACTAAGAATTTAAAATGTTTAAAACAAATAAATTTGTTTGCACATTGGGAGATCTATTTAAATAACTGTTGATTTTTTTGTTGAATACTTTCTTTTATTTTTACTGGATCATAAAGCGCAATGTAATTGTTACAGTTGATACCTAAAATTGGGAGTGTGCGTGTGAATAAGACATATACAAAATATAATTAGATATATACAGAATGGCTTAAGTTTTAAATAAAAGTATAGTACAATGTACAATGATATCTCATTTGTGAGCACATAGCGCGCACGACAATACTGTTATAATCTGTATTCAAATAATCGTAAATACATACACAAACGGTACTACCGCAGATTTGAAAAATTTCGGAGTCTCGAAGCGTTTTTGCATGGTCACTTACGCTCCGATTTCCGAGATTAGTTGCAAAACCCCAATACACCGGTCGATATCACAGCTAATCGTCATTTTATGGTAAGAACAAAAATCTTTTAAATAGGCTTACGTTTACGTAATATATTATGCTTCTAAAAAGTAATTCGTTAGGAATCGTTTAAGATTTAAAGTACGCGTTTCATAAAACGCCGTTTTTCTTACAGTTACGTAGGAAACTGCAGTTTCTGCAACGCTCTGTAATCAGTATGCAAAAACAAAATGAGAAACTTCGGGAGTTTGCGCCTTTTTTATTGGTCATATTTTCTTATTCGTTGTTTTTAGCTTCTAGCCACACCACATATCATGATGTTAGGGAGTGCACCGCGACGCCGACGCCAAGCGCCAAGTGACTGAGCGTGAGCCTGCAGTGTCCTGCACCATCTTTTTGTTTTGGCACCGTCTTCAGCCTGAAAAAACAATTGATTAATTTAAAAAATTTATAAACATAAATTAGGGAAAACTTATATTGAATTCTACTGATACCTTGAAAATGAATGTCTCCTTAGAGGAGAGTTCTTGAATTTCGAAATAATCTTCAAGATCGGCTTCACAGCAAACTATGCATTTGTCCAGATACAAAGGTTCCTATTAAAATGAAACAAATTATTACGTTTATGTTTGTTCTAAATTTTTGCTTCACATCTACGAATAACAATAAATCCTTACTCGGAGTAAAGAGTATCTTCCAATTTTTTCCTTAACAAGAAGAAGCGTAGCTTCCTTGATTCCAGACTGTTTTGGGAAAAGAGTGTCATCAGAAAGATCTAGAAACTCTGTGTTTGGCTGTGGATTAAAAAAAAATGAGATTAGTGAAAAAATAATCTTAGATCTAGATATTTGGGGTTTATTATTTACTTTTCCATTGGTGACCAGCATAGCAGTGACAGGAGCAAGTTTCACAGTTCTACCCCGTCTCCAGTTATTGTCTGTGGGTTGAGCGATGAGTAGTCGACCTTCTAAAACAAATCTGGCTTCCTCATGAGCCCATTCCAAAACTTCAACAGCCATCTGCGATGAAAAATATTCATTTTAGGGACATGAAACATCAAAAGCTTAAAGTATTGTCAGGAGATACTTACTTTTCTTAATTTTATGTTTACCATATCTTGTTCTCCAGCGTATCTTCTTCCATTTTGAATAATCGATATCCTTCGCCAGAGTTTTGTTGACGTAACGTCTTTAGCTTCCTAGAGAAGCAAAAAATAAAGATTTTAATATATTTCACAAAATCCAAGTTTGCAAAAGAATTTTGATTTATGTATATCTTCTACTCACAGCATTCATATGTTCTAAATGAAGTTCGATATTAGTTTGCGATTGCTTTAATCTTTTCCTCGCCTCTTGAGCATCTGGACGAATTGAAGGAGTTGCTTTCAAAAGTCGAGCCAAAAGAAGAGGGTATTTTGTTACCCTTTGAACTGGCACCTTAAAGAAAGAATGTTCACTTTTTTATTTTTTCCAATTTATTCTTGAGTCAAGATAAGAAACTTTTTTAATCTTACCATAAGAAACGAATTGAGATTCATTCTGCGCAAAACTGTGTTTTCCATCTGCGAAACTTTGAGAAATATTCTAAGAAGCTCTTTTTCTTTTTCTAAATTCTGAAGAAGCAAACTTGCACTACCCTGGCGGGTACAGTAATTCTCAAAAGCGTGAAGCATTCTTTCTGATTCCAAAAAAATCTTTCCCACGTCAACCGTCACCAAGTCCTCGTCACCGGATTCCTGAAATCGGAGAGCAAAATTAATTAAAAGCCACTCATTTTACTTCTAGGAGAAAATGGAAAAAAATGATACCTGTGCAAATTCCACTGCGTCCTTTAGTTTTTCAGCAAGGACAAGATTGTGCTCGAGAAGTTCTTCAACGTTGAGAAAAATAGCTGAAAGTTGTTCCGGTGTAAGAAGCCCAGCTCTTAACATCGGTCGGTGAAACTCTTCTAGGATTATCTGCAAGTCTCTTCCGTATTTCTGCTCCGTCTCCACGATTTCGGTGATTATCTCTTTCCGCTCAGCGCGCTTCTTTGAACACTTCCTGCATACGAAAGGCGCATAAACAACGCCACTGAAACATTATAAAACGTATTTTTATGTGAAATACTAGTAAAATACAATATAGGTATAACTTACTTATTTTTTTATTGCCACGTAAAAAATGTTACTGAAAAAATATTAATTGGAATAGGTTTTTCATACATAACTAAATACTTGAATTCACAGTTAAATTGTCTCGTTAAAATTTTACTCACCAGTAGATTAATGAATAGGTACTAAACAAGTGCGTGACCTCGACACTTTCTTTTATTTAGTAATTTCTGATTATTGTGGTGTGCGAAAGCGTATTCTCTTTGACGTCATTAATTTCTAGTGCGGTTGACTGTATAATTTTATATTTTCGGTATTTAATAAAAGGGAATAGAGTTGTGTTTAAGGGGCACAACTAGTTTGAAATTTTCAAAATTTCGATTTTTCTGTTGTTGCATTTTTCAACAGTACAGCAGGCGCTTTTCAAAGAAGAGGAAGATGAATTGTATGGGCCTGGGATAACAGATTAGCTCTAGTTATAATATTTAAAAATTTATAACAATGAAAGCAGTACTTTTATCTTTAAACGCGTTTTTCTCAAAAAAACATTTTTCAAATTTGCTGGAGCTGTAACTCGATAAGAAATCATCCGATCGACTTGGGTCTTTTTTTATCTTATTGTGTACTTGTTTTTTCCACATAATGACCCTCCAATTTTATGATTGGATGAAAAATATAATTTTGCCAGGCCAAAAACCATCAGATTTTTGCAAAATTTTAATTTTTTTTTCAAAAATCTGCCATTTTGTTGCATTTGAATTTTTGTTTACAATGGAGCGTCATTGTATAGGAAATATATTCTAGTTTAATAAAAATTTTGGTTTTCTTGATTTCAGGCACTGTGAAGGCTACAATCACTGCAGCAGTGGGAGAACTTTTTTTTTTGAAGACTCAGGAGTTGGTGGATAACTTGCTGAAAATCGAATATTTTCATTTGAAAAAATTACTTCGTATTCATTATTTATGCACAAATATATCTGCAAAATTTTAAAACATTCGTGGCAATACTTTTTAAAAAAAAAGTATTGCAAAAATCACCCTTTTTTCAGGTGGTCAAACTAGTTGTGCCCCTTAAAGATTTGAAAGAATGAAATATAAGTCACTCTTTATTTTGAAAATTGTAATCAGTGAAAAACTGGAATAGAAAATTGTATCTGAATTCTAGCTGTAAATTCTTGTTTTTGAAATCCAGTTCGCCTTTTTAGTATTTGGTATATATTATGGGTTTACGCATTTATGCGATAAGAACCAGATTCGAAACTATCTCGACCTCAGGACACGGCACACTTACTGATCTACAACCGTTAGTCGGTTTTCGGATCACCGATCATTCAATCTTTTATATACCTGGAACCAATAATCGAGCAAACTGTACTCCAAAAAAATATACAATCCTGATCTCCGTTACAAAAAAAATCTGCCTGCCTGAGGGCAGCGGCCTGAAAAATTAAAACCTTTTAAACTAATGAACTAATTAAAACTATTACTTTCCTCGATGGAATCCAAAAGAATTTTGATATGCTGGAAAACTAAGTGAGTTCCGTCGTACCCTGGGGCATTGAACTTAAGAAAAAATATAAAATCAGAAGTAGCACTAAAATGGCCGTAACTGTCGAGACAACCCTAAAGCAATTTCCCGAAGTCTACGAGCCGACGACTTACGTAATGGTCGTTGGCTCTTAAGTATGTCGGCAATTATCCTACTTACATTAGAAAAGCACGCTCCGCTATCAGCGTATACTACCGACAATAAATCGATCGTCATTCTTGCAAACGCGTGGCATATACAATCTTTTGTGTTGCTCTCAAATGAGAGGCACGAGTCTTACCAAGGCGAGCTGGTTAATTAAAAGTCTGTTAAGACTACCAAAAAAAAGTTACTGAATGCCCTGCTGGAAGTTAAAAGATTGAAAAAGATAGGCACTGGGGGATTGGAAAAGATAGAACATTTCTATCTCTCCCAACCTATCATTTTGCATCCCTAAAACTCTATCTTTTCCTATCCCTTAGTCTACCCACCGACTGAAGTAATATCTATATTTTTCTCTATCTTTCGTGATTGACCACTTGTATCGTTTTTTATCCCTCATTTATCTCCCCATATTGCAAATTTTAATCTCTCTATATATCCCTCAGTATCTATTCTTACCAGGAAATGAAGAGTGCAATTCTAAAAAGTATTGTGTCCATTTTACATAAGGGAAGACTATTACTTCATTGGCCATAAAACATAATCACCCTTATAGAAAAATAATATAAAATATCTTAGTAGCCCTGCTGGAAGTAACAAGATAGAAATCTTATCCTTTTGAATCATTTTGAATCTTTATTATAGAAAAAGATAATTTATCCAATTCTATCTCATTTTCATTCTAAATTCATGTCTATCTATCTTTTCTAATAACTACTTTTCTATCCATTCCAATCCTTCATCTATTATCCTTGATCTTTTTCTATCTCTTTTTCAATATAAATTCACGTCTATCTTTTCCAATTTCAATCTCTTCTTTTCTATCTCATCCTATGCTTTATCTATCCACGTAAATCTTTTTCTATGTCTTTGTCAATCTAAATTCACGTCTATCATTTTTAATCTCCCCTTTTCTAACTCATTCTATCCTTTATCTATTCACGTGAATCTTTTTCTATCTTCTTGCCAATCTCTCCCTATTACAAATTTTATATTCGCTTTCTATCTCTCATTATCGCTCCTTACAACAAAAGAAGATCAGTCCACTACTAAGATATTTTATATTATTTTTCTACAAAGTTAATTATATTTTATGGCCAATGAAGTAATAGTCTTCCCCTATGTAAAATGGACACAATACTTTTTAGAATTGCACTCTTCATTTCGTGGTAAGAATAGATACTAAGGGATATAGAGAGAGATTAAAAGTTGCATTATGGGGAGTTAAATGAGGGATAGAAAAAGATACAAGTGGTCAATCACGAAAGATAGAGAAAAAGATAGATATTAATTCAGTCGGTGGATAGACTAAGGTATAGGAAAAGATAGATATTACCAGACATAGGGATAGAAAATGATAGATATTCCTGGACGCTCTGGACAAGTGCGGAGATCGAAAAAGATAGAGTTTTCCAATCCCCCAGTTCCTATCTTTTTCAATCATTTTACTTCCAGCAGGGAGTGGACTGATCATTTTTTGTTGTAAGGAGAGATAATGAGAAATAGAAAGAGAGTTTAAAATTTGTAAAATGGAGAGATAGGAATCGACTAGATTGGCAAGAAAATAGAAAAAAACTGACGTTGATAGATGAAGGATAGAATGAGATAGAAAAGGGAAGATTCAAAAAGATAGACGTGAATTAAGATCAACAAAGAGATAGAAAAAGTTTGACGATGATAGATGTAGAATAGAATGAGATAGAAAAGGGGAGATTGAAAAAGATTATCGTGAATTTCGATTGACTAAGAGATAGAAAAAGCTTAAGGAGGATTGATGAAGAATTTTAAGGGATAGAAAAGTTAGTATTATATATATATATATATAAATTCATATTGAAAAAGAGATAGAAAAATATTAAGGATGATAGATAAAGGATTGGAATTGATAGAAAAGTAGTTATTAGAAAAGATAGACGTGAATTTAGAATGAAAAGGAGATAGAATTGGATAAATTATCTCTAACTTTTTCTATAATAAAGATTCAAAAGGATAAGATTTCTATCTTTTTATTTCCAGCAGAGTGCGTCTTTCTTGCATGCTGAACTTCTGTTAACTTAAGTGCGTAATTACAGCGATTTTTCAAAAATAACTTTATTTTAAGTATAATTAAAAAAAAATTATTTTTACTAATTTCTATCTAAAGTTTACTTTATTATTATTTTTCAATATGAAGCTTACCTATCTGTAATAAGCGGGTCTGTACGCTGATCACAGTCTTCGCAGAGTTTGATATCACCGACAGCGCTTTGAGGAATGCTACCAATGAGACTTCCTGGTCCAGAAGATGCGTTTCCAGTTCGCCAACGTCTGCAGGCAACTCCACGACTACTGCTGGCCTGACTACTTTCTGAGCCTACACCACTGTCTGTTCTCTCAATATCCACAGTTCTAGCCTGAAGAAATTACGGTTTTATCAGTTAAAAATTGTAATACCTCATAATAACGTTAATTAAAGTATAAAAAATATCTTACTTTCAGCGTCTCCGGGGAGCTAGTAAGAATAATGTTGCATTCTTCGCTGCTGTCAGACACGTTTGAGATCTGTGAGCTCTTGGAACTGAGGTCACCTAAACTGGTTTCCTTTTGCTCGTAAAGTGCCTCTAGATCCCTTTCTGCATCTTCTTCCTCATCTTCATCTTCATCCTCTTCCATAGGCGTCACATGATCCTTAAAATTCATAAGAAAATTGAGTAATTCGAATTTCGTTGACAAATTTCCTTGCTCTGGAGGAGCAGGAGTTTTTTTGAAAAATTCCTCTGGGCTTTTAGATAGATAGGACTCAGTTTCTATCTCATCAGGACTCGGTTTTTTGAAGAGATCCTCAGACAAGTAAGAGCCAAGAAATTGACCTGAGTTGGCTTTTTTGAAGTAAGATTCTTTGTATTCATCACCAAAGTAAATTCTTTCTTTTAGGTAATCGTCTGTCGGCGGAGGACTCAGTGGAAGAGGCGGAGGCTCGTCTGGTATTTCTTCGTAGATTGGTTCTTTAATAACCTCATAGGGATTCTCTTCTAGGAAAAGATTCGTTGAAATAAAATCGTTTTCTGAGTTTGAACTCGAAGATCTAGAATAATTCGTTTCGGGCTCAAGAGTCGAATCTGAACTCTCGTATTCATTGCTTTTTAGGAGACTCTGCTTTAAAATTTTCAGGATAGCTTCCCCGCTGCTTTCATCCAAGATCTCACCATTTTCACGAGCTTTTCTAAGAGAGTCTTCTAACAGTTTAGAGATAACAGTTTTTTTGGTGAGGTTGGACCATCTCTTGGATTCTTCAAGGTCTCGTAATCTAGCCTTTGATTCTGACCTGGAAATTTCCTCATCATGATTGGAAGATTCTAAATTACATTTTGGTGATTTTGATTTTCTCTTAGTTTCAAGAACTTTCTCATCTTTCGAGGAGATTTCCTCAGTTTTATCACACAAGAGACCCCCATCATTTGTTTTTTTGAAGTTATTTTCCTTCGGTGTGGACTCAACAACGATATTTGATTTGTAGTTTTCCAAAATGACAAGGGTTCGATTTTCCGAGAAACTTTGGATTTTTGCAGTATTATCTGAATTTACTGATATCACTGTAGGATTACAAATACTATCCTCGCCTCCAACACTTATGGTCACCTTATTATCGGACTCACAACCACCTGAATTCTGATCCCCATTTATCAAGATCGAAGTTCTTCTTAAGCCAGTGGGAATCCCAGATCCAACCTGGAGTCGATGAACGAGAGGTGAAGCTCTAGGACTCACTGTAATTTTGCACACATTCTTTTCTATTGCGCCAATCTCGATCTTTGCTGAGCCATTTGTCGAGACATTCTCTTGATGCAGAGGAGTACTAAAATCCTCAAGGGCATTATTTTTATAGTTCTTTCGTGTTTTAGAGAAAACTCGTTGTCGGTACTCTAGGTCGTTGGTTCCTAGTTCACTAGAAAGACGATCCCTGATTAGATGTTTAGGTTTTCCTGGAGGTGGAGACCAGCTTGTAGGGCGCATTCTGCGAAAATGTTCCAAGTTTTCTGTAAGATTGTCATAATTCTTTAAATTGAATTCAGAAGAAATTGGTTGTTCTTTTGATGAATAAGAAAGTGGAGATTCGTTGATCAGTTCCTTGGTTTCTTGAGTTGCTGTAATCAGAGGAGCTTTTTGATCTTGAGATTTGCTTGTAGGGGGTGGTATCAAGATTACTGACTCTTCCTCTTTGACTTCTTCTAGAAGCTCAGATGTGGTTGTTATCGATAAGGTCTTCGGCTCTTTGACCCTCTTAGAGAGACTCAGGCGCATCGTGTCCACGAAGCTGACATTCCCGGCTGAGATCTCTGGCCTCGAGGTCAAACGCTCGCTCTGGCTTCGAGTCAAATGAGACTGTCTCAAGTTTCCTACAAAGAAAGAAAAAGGATGATTATGACAGACATTCAACTGAAAATACATATATTTCTGAATTATATTTTTATTCATGCTCATTATTCTCGCTCATATGTCGTTTATTAATTGTCGACTAAATTATAAATAAATACAAATAATTAAAATTAAAATACAATAGGTATAAATTAGGTAACATTTATATTAAGAAAGTTTAGAATTCCAATTATTTTTGTCAAAATTGATCAAAGGGAAAAATTTAATTGAACGTTTATTTAGTTACAACTAGTTAATTTAACTAGTTACTTTTTCTTGATAATGATTATGGTAACGAGGTTACTTTTGTAAATAGGTAACGAATTGGTGACTAGTTACATTCTTTTCAGTATCAGTATCTATAAAAATCGTTACTTTTCTCGTTACTTTCAAAATATAGTACGGAATTTTTTTATTAATACAATCGATATACTTTATTGCTTTTGTAACGATTTTTTTATTTTGACTATTTGAATGGTGGCGGCACTTTCAGTGACCAATCACTGACCTAACCGACGCTTGAAAAGTTGATTGGCGTTAAAAACAGAATCAGCAGACGATAAGATAGTGTAGAGGAAGGTATATTTTGTTTTTATGTACACGATGTACACGTGTTTACTGCGCCAGTTTGAACACGAATGGAATGCGTTACTTAAGTGTTAAGTGTTTACTTCTGAAAAATGTCGACACCTACAAATTCGTATGAAGAATCTATGGTTTTAAGGGATCCGGAAAATCCTGGCACTTCTGAATCGTACCGTGAAAATAAAGAAATTAAAACTTATTTTTATACCATCATGGCCAGCATACGCAAATTTTTACAAGTTTTATTCCAAAGAAGGCGAGACGTACAAGATTCAATGCAGATTGTTTTTTGCCTAAAATGATTAGTACAAATGCATTAGTTAATGCAAATTTAAAAAAACACATCAAGGTATGTTTAACTCCTCTACTTTCATTTCAACTTTGTCCTGGATTTTAGGTTTATGTTATAGAGATCAAAAACTGTTTGTACTTAAGGGGTAACACCACTGTAGAATTTTCAAAAAATAATTTTTTCTTTTATTGGCTTAAAAGATGCTTTGAACCTTCTAAAATATGAGGCAAAAAGTCCTGGCATAGCAGATTTTGTTGATTTTGTTTCTCCTATTTTTTATTATAATTTTAAAACATAAAAGTAGCAAATAAAATAACGATCGTTACTTTTTTTATAAAAGTAACTGAGAAAAACTTATATTTTGAAACGGTAACGATATCCGTAACTATAGTTACAATTTTCGTGTTTTAACGATAACGGAAACTAGTTTCTTTTAAAAAGTAACTTATTCATCCCTGGTTGGAAGAGATTGAAACCAGGGTTAAAGAAAGAAGTAAAAAATTTGAAAGAAGGAAAGCAACCTGCAATAACTTTTTACGACAATAGTCACTAGTTTTGTAATGAGTATTACTTTCGGTTTCAAACATTATGTTATATACGATAACAAGTAAATAGTAAGGGTTATTATACTGATTCAAATCTGCCAAGTTTGTTGAAATGCAAGCTATTAAATTAATGATTAATAACATGAAAGATAATGTTTCTTTTTCAGTTTTTCTTTTTTTAGTTTTTTCGAAACAACTTTTAAGCCATAATTATTATTGACTTATTATGTAACTACCTTTTGCTTCTACTTTAGCAAATATTATCATAGAGCCTAAAATTGAATGGTAAACAAATGGTTGTTTTTTTATTAATATTATGTTTTGTTCGTAGAGAGGGTTGTCCAAGAAGAGTGATGGATCCTACTGATCAAAAGTGAAGGGAACAAAGGATGTGTCTTCGATGAATGATAAGTAATTCAGGAAAGTGTCTGTTGAAAGTGGCGTAACGTAATTGATTCATAATTCGAGATAATTACCACATATTGTGTCGAAATTCGATGATGCTAATTTTGCAACAGAGTCAAGAATTCAGATTTGCCTAAAGATCCCACTAGATTGCAATATAGTGAGGTTTTATGAATATCAAAAACGATCGAGGATGTTTTTAAATTGCTTGACATACTTTTTAAATTTATTGATGACTATTTAATTAAATAGCTTGAATTTAATTTTTTACTCCCAAGGATTATAGTAGTACAATTTTCAAATTAAAAACGTAATCTTGAAGTATTGTGTTTAATTAAATATAAGCAATGAAGTTCAATGATCCTTGATAAACTTCTGAAAATCACTTACATCATTTTATTAGATTTTTGTAATCTTTTTTTTATAATTTTAATTAGCTGAGCAGCATTTCAAGCATGAAGTATTAGCAGATGCTTCGCTTCAAAGTCAGTTCCCTTGACGATTTCGAGCACAGGAACGATCTTTTCCACTTCGATGAACTATTTCTGATTCTCAAATCATTCACTGCGGCTACAATTAAATATATTTTCAAAGCAGAATTGCTTGTGTAATTTTAGTATTAGTTTCATTATGTTTAATCAGTTTTAATAGGTAGTTGCAATTTTGTATTTTAAAGTAAGAATTTCGAGAAAAAATTAGTCCTAAACGTGATTTGCGATTTATGCAATCGAGGTTTAGCGTAATTCGATTGCGTGCGTTTCAGAAATTCTTGGCCGGTCGTATAAAGTAGAACGAGCAGAGTAGAAAAACCATTGAATTTCTTCAACGTGAGAAATTCTTTCGATTAAGCTCTATTATCCAAGGCACTTTCACCTATAGCAAAAGTCATACTTGTGGGCGTGCATATCAAATTTCTACGCTCACAAAATTTCTCTTCTAATTTCATTTAAAATCATCGGGTACTGGATTTTCTTCCTAATATTTAATTAAACTAGTGAAATTTATATCCTGATTATTTAATATGTATATATCTAGAGACAGTGATATTTTTGCAAGAGACATTCAATCAATATTTTTTAAAATATTTTCAGTGAAAGGGTAATTTTGAATTTTTAAATTTCTTTTTCAGGGATTACAAAATCACTTTGTAGTTTCCTTTTATAATTTATTATTATGACACGTTTACTATGGATTTATACTGTAGAATAAGTTGACAAGAGATTTTTTTAATCAAACGGATTCTGGTTTCTTTGAAAGGTGAGTTGGTCATGCTTCAGATCTGCGGTTGCTCTTCCGGTGGTTAGGACACGTAAAAAGAAAGTCTCATAATAATAAGCTTGAAAAGCAACTGAATTCAAAATGTAACGAAATTTATATTTATTTGTGCAGAAGAAAAATAATATCAAACTGTTATTTAATTGTGATATTTTATTTTGTATTCAATAATTTATGTAGCATTGATAGAATAAATGGAATGTAAAATAAATACTTTTAAGAACACTAATACTTATTCGATTGAATATTGTTTAAGGGGTAACACCACTATAAAATTTTCAAAAAATCATTTTTTTTATTAAATTTATATGGTCCTGGGATAGCAGATTAATGGTAAGAGTTTCCTAAGAGTAGAATTTTTTCATTTGTTCATGTCTATAGCACATTTCAAAACTTCAAAGGCGTTTTTCTCGAAATATGATTTTTCAAAACGACACGCAGCATAACTCTAACAATTTTCAATCTTTTTATTTGAAAATTTAACCTCAACTTTAAAATAACATTTCAAAGTGAACCACGTAGGGGATTTTCGATTAGTTAATTTGAACAATATTTATTAACAAGTGCCTGTCTTTTTTTTTTTTTTTTGGTGAAAATTGAACGACTTTATTCAAACACTCGCCAATTACACAAAAATCAATATTTCTAAAATCCCCTACGTGGTTCACTAGCTACACTCATGTAGATTACAAAGATTTTTTTTCTTTTTTCCAGCTTTAAATTCGCAACAGTTATAGTGCGTGCCGCAGATCGCCTCAAATTCAACATGTCTCGGGAGAATTGCTGCAGTGTCGCCATTTTGTAATATTTTCCTGCAAAAATTTTTGGTAATATACTTAAATATATGCTCAATAACTACCCCAAGTATTATTCCTCTATCATCTTTCCTTTCGCCCAAGAAAAATGGTCAAAAAAACGCTTTTTAACGCCCTTACAGTGGTGTTACCCCTTAAACAAAACTGTAATTGTTTTTTTTTATTTAATTTAAATGAACTTTTTTAAAATTCCTGAATGTAATTGAAAATTAATTGGTTGTTTCTTTAATTAATAATATCGTGGTATTTTTTATAATTTTTTAAGCCAGTAATATTGTAATTGATAATTAAACAAGTCAAATTGCATTCCTTATACATTTTTTATATAATTCAATTAGCATATCAATTTTATGTAGGAATCTCAGAGAGTCCTAAAAAATACAGACTCTGGGAATGCATCTAAAAACGAGGAATCTCACAAAAAACTCACTCGTGGTACAGAGTTAGACTTTTTTTCAAGCCTTCGAGACTTCTTAAAATTTTTCAGGACTTGGATTTTTTGTCGCGGGTATGCAATATTAACTTTAAAATTTTTCTTATTCAAAGTTTCTATATAAGACTATATAAGCAGAAGAACACTTTCTTTTCTTGAGTACCTATTTTTAATATTTATAAAATGTCGTTAAAAATATATTGATTTTTCAATTTTAAGACTATAAAAT
Source organism: Diplolepis rosae (assembly GCA_030998225.1). Lineage (NCBI taxonomy): Eukaryota > Metazoa > Arthropoda > Insecta > Hymenoptera > Diplolepididae > Diplolepis > Diplolepis rosae. The sequence goes on along the minus strand of JAPYXD010000723.1, from coordinate 17,449,108 downwards.
CTGCTTTTTACCTATACAGAAACTGGTTTATTTTAATGCTGAAAGCAATCCTTGACATTTTGAGATTTATATAAAAATGTTTAAATGTCATTCGAATGTTCCTTAGTCAGTAAATCATGAATTTTGCTGTCTTTGTTATTACATAGTTTGATAGTGATAAATACTTAACATTTACTGATTAGTATTTTAATATGATATATATTTTTCAATTATTCGTTTGCTAATTGAACTGGAACATAATGAACAGAAATGACTGGCAAATTTTCAAGTACACTGTTAGAAATATTATTAAATTTCATGTATATTTGTACATGAAATTTGATGTCCCTGTATATTATTTGTGGAATAATATACTGGTGTATTAGATTTAATATACTGAGGTATTTAATTAAATATAACAAAATTAACAACTCACATAATTTCATTTTACGCAATTACAAAGTAATTTTATAATTATTTAATATATCCAAGAACTTGAAAAATTAGTTTTCTGAACTTATAAGCATTTAAACACGACATTAATTTTCATATTTAGATACATTTTTAGCATTTCTAACATAATTAACAAAAAATTAAGTAATATTGTCATTTGAATTGATTTGAAATATTATCAAGCAGTTTTAATGATTACTGAGTTATCGAAGAATTTTGAAAATATTCACTTTTATCGAAACTTTGATTTTTGGCAAGTTTAAGAAAGAATTTCTTAATTTTCAGCTAGAAAGAGTTAAATATTCGGAATACTTTGAATCTGGAAATTCTGAAACTTGGAAGAGGAGTAATTTTGAATTTTGGGTAATTGAAGTTTTATGCAGTTAAATTTATTTATTGGTACACTGTTAGAAATTTCTATCGTTTTCCTGAAACACGTGAATGGAGTTTTATTCAGTTATAGTTTCGTAAAATTAAGAAATCTGGAAATTTTGAAACTTGTAACAGGATTTAATTTACGTTCTGTGTATGTAACTGAAGTTTTATGTATCGTAGTTACATTTAACTGAAAGTTCTGTTATAGTTTCGTAATTTTATGATAAATTTTATGGAAATTCTGTTACAGTTTGGTAGTTTTAAGGTATATTTTATAAAAATACAGTTGAGTTTCGTAATATTAAGAAAAATTTCAAACAATTCAGTACATTTTTCGAAATTTTAAAATACCATTACTCAAAAAGATCATAAATATCGTCAACTTTTACGTTGCCTTTGTAACATAAAAATCTTTTAAATTGCTGAACATTTCTAACAGTGTTTGCAATGTTGGTTGATTGGGTTGAAGGTCCATAAATGAAAAAGCAGTAGTTTTAATCAAACGTTTCGACTCTGATTACATAAAATTATACAGAGAAATTTGATTAATACTACTGGTTTTTTCATTTATGGACCCTAAAGTTAATCAGTCATCATCGACGTTGCAAATATTGATATTGACGGTCAATATAATTCCTGTTTTTTAAATTTCTAACAGTGTCGTTTTCAGACAAATTTTATGAAAATCCAGTTGAGTTTCGTAATATTAAGAAAAATTTCAGAAAATTCAGTACAATTTTCACAATTTTAAGATACCTTCTCTCTAAACCTGAATCAGTCAAAATCTGCTGATTATCAGTAAAATTTGACTGATTCAAATAGCTAAAAGTAGTTTACTGCGAATCAGTCAAATTTCACTGATTGATTCAGTAAAATTGATTGATTAATCAGTGAAACGATTATTTTTCACTGACTCAATCAGTTAAATGTAACTGATTTAACAGTGAAAAATATGTTTTCACCGATGAATCAGTGAAAAGGCAAATCACTGATTCAATCAGTGAAAATTTGACTGATTCAGGTTTAGATAGTTTACTCAAAAACATCATAAATATCATTAAAAAAAGAATCTGACCCTATGCCAAAATAACGAGAAATGAACAAAAAATTCTATGAATTATGGGTCAATATAATAGCAGACATGTTATCAAACATGTCACTTTAAAATTAAATTTTATGTTACCTTTGTAAGATGAAAATTTTGTAAATTTCCGAAAATTTCTAACAGTCTAGTTTTAAGATAAATTTTATGAAAATTCAGTACATTTTTCGTAATTTTAAGATACAGTGTTAAAAATCTTATTAATTTTAATCGATTTTAATATACAAGTGGTAGATTAAAATTAACACTTTTGCATGTTATAGAAAATTAATATACATTCATATTAAATGTAATAACATTTCAATCTAAATATATTAAAATTAACAAAAATTATTAAAATATATACACATGTGTATTAAAATTCAAATAAAAGTTTGTATTTTTTAGATGAGAGTATTTTAAATTTAATATTACTGAAAAAAACTTCCAATACATGTAATGGAAGTTTAATGCAGAAATTTCTACCAGTGATACCTTTACTCAAAAACATCATAAATATCGTCAAACTTTACGTTACCATTGTGACATAAAATTTTTTTAAATTTCTGAACATTTCTAACAGTGAGTGTTTAGTAACAAAATGCAGATGTATGAAAAAACGGAAAAATATGTAATTATTTATGATATGTAAGAGAAGAGAATGTCGAAGGAGTCGCAAAGTCGTTGAACTGAAGGTGAACGTCGAGTGTCTCTGAGATAGAACGCGTAGGATGCAAATATAAAAATACATGTTGGATAGTAGAGCAACGCTCGTGTCACATATGCGCATTTTTATATTCGCACGATTTGCCAATGGAATGTGCATACATATTACAGAAAGATCTCATGACACTGCTCGAGGTGATATCTCACGAGCGACCCTATCGATTTCTCATACGCTTTGCAATTTATCTTGATGTTTACATCATCGAACGTCACCGATCTATAGATCATTCAAGATCTTCATGTTACTATATGTATATAAATTACTATTTATAGAAGATTTAAAGATGCTAAATTAATTACTCGAGTAGCTATTATATCGTTATTACCACATTCTTAATTATTATATCATTTTTATATTTTTTTCTGGCCTAGTAAAAGAATTAGTTACTAGAGTAATACATGTAAAAAAAACTGTATGCGTGCACGTAAAAGAGTGAAAACGTGAGAAAGTTCTAAAAACTTTAATAACATAATGAGGGTCTTTGAGGAAAAGTGAAAAAGAGTACAACTGGACAATTTATGAAAGTACATCAGTTATTAAGAAGGTAATTCAATCGCATACTATAATTAATGAACATGAGTAATGTAAACAAATTATATTGTAAATTACTCGCTTGATTTTTTTATTTAATTTCATTCAAGTTCTGCCAGGATTAGAAAAAAAAATACCTAATTTAACCAAACTAATTTGTTAAATGATCCAAGATTTTTGATTAGGTCAAACAAAATTTGGTTGAATCAACTAAAGCATTTGTTTCAACCAAATCGTATCAAAAGAAACGATCTTCTGTTACATGAAACAAATTCTTTGGTTGGTCGTTGGTCCAACTAAATTTTGGTTCGATTAACCAAATTTTTTTTCAAATGTATATATTCTGATGTTTTTAATGATCAATAATGAAATTCATATTGGATTGATTCGATTGTAATAAGTTATATTTGATTCTGATAATTAAAATATGAGTAAAAAAAGAATTGTACGATTTCTCATTTAAGGTATAGTTGTGCACAAAAATCAGGACTATGGAAAATAAAATTTTCCTAAGATTTTAAGACTTGAAATGATAAAATCTTCAAATACAGTTATAAAAAAAATTTCTTTTAAAAAAATTCTTTTAACGATATCAGCCACTGAAAACTTTACTTTTAAAATTGGAAACAATAGAGTTATAGAGAATATTTTCCCCAAAACGTAAGCCATGAAAATCCAATGAATTTTTAAAAATGAGTAAGAAGCAATAATAAGGAAAAATTCTACTACAAAAATCATTATTAAAAGTATTATTTTTCCTAAGTTTTGAATTTTTTTCATGAATAATAACGTTTTTTCTTTTATAAGGCATGGCTGATAATATTGTTTCAAGTCTTATAATCATAGGAAAACTTTTTTTCCAGAAACCTGATTTTTGTCACAAGTACCTTAAAAATAAATTCAAGTAAAAATTTCGATTTCAGTGCGAGTGAGGTTAATTAATTATCAGGAATAATGTATGACAATTATTATATTTTTGAATAATAGGTTTGAGAACTCATTAAGCAAGGGAGGATGTAGCTGACATTGAAGAGTGTTGTCTCATCGCACCGCTTGTTGCACGCACACATAATACGAGGCGACAGAGTGCATTTACACCGGAAAGACGATTACCGGAAGTCAACTGAGTCTCGTTTTCCTCGGCTTCAGTTGAGTTCAGTGCAAGCATCTTAAGCATGGAAAAGAAACTCGAGAGACAATTATAACTTCAACTATTACTTCTTATGAAATATTTAAAAAAATGTTTGTTTCCAAAGTTCACAAATTTTGTACTATTTTGGATTTTAGAAAAAAAAAGAATTTCATTTTTATCCTGGAACATTTAACATCTTCAATAGCGACAGTCTTCAAAAAAGTTGCACGGGTTTTTAATAAGTAGATTTTTATGGGGATTTGAGCGAGGGGTAAACCACTCTAAAAAAATTGAATACAATAATAAGTACAAATAATATATCAAATTTTAAAAATGTTAATAACTCAGGCCCACAGAAAAAAATTTTTGCGCGAAGAATGCCACTATGATATTCCCATGTATTTTTTCCCGCTGAAACCGAATCCATAACCCGTTTGACTCCAGCACGTCAGGGTTTCGTTCTAACCTCAAAAAACGCTTAAAAAAATCATTAAATTCAATATACCTATAATCCCATAACCAAATAAGCCCTTAAACATGTAATGCCTTAACCCCATAACCCCTCAATTCCATAATCTCTCAATCCCATAACCCCATAACCCTGTACATCGAAAAGGTCATGTACTGCAAAATCGAAAAATCTCATATATGTTTCTTTTGTGACTTATAATGTTTAATGAACTTCATATAATAAACTCAAACATCCATCAACCTGTAACCTCATAACCCTATACATCCATACCATCATGACTAACAAATACTTTACGATGGGCTGGGACTACTATGGGGTTAAGGGGTAACGGGATAGAGGGATAATAGATTGATGGGTCTTTGAGTTTATTCTATGAAATTCACCCATCACTGAAAGTCACAAAAGAAACATACACGACATTATACAGGGGTATGGGGTTAAGGAGTAATAGGTTGATGGGTCTTTGAGTTTATTTTATGAAATTCACCCATCACTGAAAGTCACAAAAGAAACATACACGACATTATACAGGGGTATGGGGTTAAGGGGTAATAGGTTGATGGGTGTTTGAGTTTATTGTATGAAATTCACCCATCACTAGAAGTCACAAACGAAACATACACGAGATTTTCGGTTTTGCAGTACACGACCTTTTCGATGTACAGGGTTATGCACGGAAAAAAATAAAAAGTCTGCTACTGCTAACTGCAGTTAGCTGTCGACTAGTTAATTGTGATTGATAAAAAGTTTGCTGAGAGATTTAACAGTTTGCTGGGACAGTTAAAAAATGTTAGCTGCAATCGAAGTTGAAAATTTGCATTGGACTCCTTAGCGTATTAAGAGTTGTAGCTAATCATTTGGTTGTTGCTGCTAAAACAGTTTACTCTCCTAGAAAATCTCAAAATTCGTACTCGTAGCTTTTAAAATTTTGCGCTGATATGTAAGAAGTTAGCAGCGGTTGCTAATGGCTGCTTAGACATCCCGCGTTTTCTGTGCTGCTCATGCGCACAAAGCGCGACTAGTCAGATATTGTGCTGTAAATGGTAAGTTGTACACCTGTCGCATTGTTTTAAATTTAATTTATAAATAATTCGACGATTCGCGTTAATTTATAATGCAAATGACTGATTTGTAACTGATCTCTGAAGATTGTATTATAGGTTTTGTAATAGGTTCTTTATTGTGCTATTTATTATCTTCTTACTGAGGTTATCTTAATTCTAAGTGTTGTATACTTGTACAATTGAGAGGCTGGACTGGCAAGTAAGTCGCTACTGTTCCCGGTAATGTTTCTACTTGTAACTATAAGTTTGGTTATCAAAGCAGCTCACGTTTTATTCTTATTCTTGGACAATTATGCTGTGATTAAGGTTAGAACTGAATCAGTTTTTTTTTCGTTTTTAATTTTGCAGGTTACGATATGTCGCAAGAAATTAGTTGTTTTGATATAACTTGCCAGCAGACTTTTGTCAGTATAGAAGCCGGGTTACGAGATCATTTTTTTCTTAAGCACCCAGGTGTAACTGTATTAAAATGTAGGTTTGGAAGTTCAAAATCAATGATTTTGAGTGCTACCTCTATTTGCAGCAGTTGCTAATAAAATTAACTAGTACTTCAAACGCTGTTAGAACAGGAAGATAAGACGACCGATAGGCTACTGCTCACAATCGTTGTTACCAGTGCTAACGTAAATTAGCTGGCATCGCTAAAGTACTGTAGCGAATAGACGTTAGTATTAGCAGCTAAGAGATTCGCTGTCCGTATATCAAGTAACTTTCTTAGCTGTGGTAGCGAATATTTAGCTAATGCAGCTAATTATTTTTTTCCGTGTGGGGTTATGGGAGCGAGAGATTATGGGGTCATGGTGTTGAGGGGTTATGGGGTTAGGGCATTACATGTTTTAGGGTTTATTTGATTATGGGGTTATAGGTATATTGAATTTAGTGATTTTTTGAATTGTTTTTTGAGGTTAGGAAGAAATTCTGACGTGTTGGGGTCAAACAGGTTACGAAATTGGTTTCAGCGGGAAAAAATACATGGGAATACCATAGCGGTATTCTTTGTGCAGAAATTTTTTTTTTGTGGGCCTGTGTAATTAATTAATATAAATTTTAGCATCAACTAATTATGTTAGCATATTAATAATTTGATATATTTTCTTCTATTAATTATTATATTGATGCTCCTAAAATTGTATTCAATGTAATACAGTTCCTATGTTCAGAGGCTGAACAGGCTAGAGGGTTTTTTCTTATAAACAAGGGCTGTAAATTATGATGCTATCCAGAATTGAAAGTGACATTTTGTGAGGTTCGCGCTACATTGTCATTTTGTTAGATTCTTAAGCATAAGTTGTTACTTTATTGTTATAACTTCAGTTAAGGGTACAAAATTTCTCCTTAAGCAGGCTAACTAGCCGATGGTCACGTCGGATACTTGAAGGATCTAAGTGCAGCAATAAAACCTTCCTGTCTGCCTCTGGGAAAAAATAAGGCTCATAAGATTTTCTCACGAACCATTGTCGACGTTGTCATAGTTCACATTTTCCCTTCAAATATATATTAAAATGTACGGCAACCTTGCATTTTGAGATGCAAGGACCTTTGAGGACTTCAAGTGCGAAGTCAGTAATCTGCCACCTCGAACAGAGACAAGACCCAACCGATTTTTAACACTCACTTTTATGTACTGTAATTGTTAGCAGAATAAATATATTTACATTAACAAGAACTTTATGACTATTATTAATCAGAACTGTTCAACACAAGTGATGCAAGAAATATAATAGAATTTTTAAGTGCATCCTTAACATCCTATTATACGTTGCATTGAAAATTTCGATCAGTAGAAACATTAAAAACATCAAAAAATTTGTAATGAATACCTATACAGTAATTTTTTCGGTAAATCTTCCTTATATTTTATTATCATTATTGTTTACTATCTTTTTCGTAATCAATTTCAAGTTGCAGATAATATTTTACTTCTTTATTCATTTGAATCTGCAAAAAAATTATCCAGCCACATTCTCTATATACAATGGAAAAGTAGAGAGTGACGAAAAATGTTTATAATACGTATTACGAAATAAAAGTGAAAAAAAAATATTTTTAAGCAGAAAAAGTCGCATTTTTTAGGCAGAGTCGAATAAAGTTTCTTATGTGTTTTTAAATTAATACATGTATCGAACTCGGGTGAATTATTCTTAAAATGCAATACTTTTACCTGATAAAATTTTTAAAAACATAGATTTACTATCACTTATACGTGTTACTTATTCAACAGATGTCGTAATTCGTTTGTAAGATTAATATATCTTCGATCCATACATAGAAAACGACCTTATCATTGTCTTTTCATTGATTCTTGAGCATTCCTCACGCGTCTAACTTTATCCATGTGAGATGACTCATTTAGAATAAATTTGTTAAATCGCCATAAATAGTACAACTTAAAAAACTCATATAGCTTGGAATCACTCATTTTCAATTCCATAAAACTTATACCAATATTCACGACAGAAAATCGTCATTATATATAAAAAAAAAAAATGCCGCGAATATATTTTATGCAAAAATCATGGATATTCTACTTTTTTTAAATTGTCAGAGCAAATCTCAACTAATTTCAATGAAACTTAAATGTCAACTGAAGATAGTTAAAAAAAAATTTGGAACGTCATCTCAGGGTTCTAGCTATATAACTTTAAGCGTTTTTATACTAGAGTCAAAATACCTGAAATTGATTAGGCATACAATTTTTAATAGTAGGCAATAAAAATATTAGAAAATTCCTATAAAATGAATCAGAAGTTGCCATTTAGATATATATATTATGTTTATGTTTATTAAATACTAAATACGCCTAAGTTATCAATATATTTTTTAATTACTTTTAAAAGTATTGTTTTCAAAACTTTTTAATCGTTTTCAATTTTAACTCCAGGAGTTGCCATTTAGATATATATATATATATATATATATATATAATGTTTATATTAAGGGGGTAGATCACAGTAAATTTTTCAAAAAAGTAATTTTTTTTATTGGCTTAAAAAATCCTTTTGACATTCTAGAATAAGGGACAAAAGATCCAATACCCACCGGAAGTCGTTTTCTTTGAAATTTCGAGTTGTGACTCGAATTCCTCGAAATGCTCTGAAATGTGCTCTTGCGATGATTAAACGCGTTTTTCTCTAAATTATGTTTTTCAAAACGATGTACATGATATCTCAAGATCTAATTAATGAATCGACTTGAAATTTGACACACTTACTTTATGGATGTGTGCTTCTGGCGACACGTAGGGTTTTGCAAATATCTTGTTAAGTTCAATAATTATAAACAATCATAACATGAAATTTCGGTCCAAAAAATGTATGTTCAATTCAGAAATTTTTTTCTCGTTGCCAAAAAATGCTAAAAAAAAAGGCTACGTGACGCGATAGCCAATACAATATAGATGATGAGCATATTTTGTTTTTTTGTTTCAGAGGACTGGTTTTCGCAGAATCATGTACACCATCCAATCATGCGAAATTATTTATAATTATTTAGTTAGCAATAAATTTATGAAAATGACCCACAAAACATGCCTGTCACTGTGTTCTACCCCTTTAAATACTAAATTCGTCTAAGTTATCAATATATTTTTTAATTACTTTTAAAAGTATTGATTTCAAAACTTGTTATTCGTTTTCAATTTTGACTCCAGGAGTTGCCATTGATATATATATTATGTTTATGTTTATTAAATACTAAATACGCCTAAGTTAAGTTACACAGGTCTACATGGTTTTTTTATGGAGTAGCTGAGGTACTTTTCCGAAGTATTTTTGGCGTAGAAACCGAATCCGGGCTCAGAATTGCTCCATCACGTCAGGTTTTCAAGTAATCCTAACCTAAAAGTGCGAAATACACGATTTTTCACTATATTTGAGCATCGCTAACTTCGCGAATTTTTATTATTTTTTAAATATGAGAATACCATCAGAAAGAGCTACTTTTCAGCTTTCCATTTCACTATTTAGATGTATTATTTTAATTTTTCTAACCGGAGATATCGCCGATTGAAAGAAAAAATTGCATGTTTGCAATGACCGATATATGGCGGGAAAAAATGATCTTATGGATCATAAATGGATCCTATCGTTTTTTTCCGCCATATATCGGTCATTGCGAAACCTACAATTTTTTTTCAATCGGCGATATCTCCAGTTAGAAAAATTAAAATAATACATGTAAATAGTGCAATGGAAAGCTGGAAAGTGGCTCTTTTTGATGGTTTTCTCATATTTAAAAAATAATACAAATTTGCGAAGTTATCGATGCTCAAATATAGCGAAAAACCGCGTTTTTCGCACTTTTAGGTTAGGATTACTCGAAAACCTGACGTGATGGAGCAATTCCGAGCCCAGATTCAGTTTCTACGCCAAAAATTATTTGCGAAATGACTATTGGTATTTCTATAACAATCACAACCTCACATTTTGTAGACCTGTGATTATCAATAACATATTGATAACTTGGGCGTATATAGTATTTAATAAATTTAAACTCCTTTATGAGAACATTTGTGAGATTCTTTCCATATTGAAAAATCCTATGTAGGAAACTATCCAAGAAACTATGTAGAGAGCTATATGGAGAATTATGTGATAAACTAAATAGGAAACTATATCGTAACTTAACCCTTTCAGACCCAATGTACATTCCAATGTACATAGTTTTTTAAGGCTCAGAAATTTTTTTTGGCGAGTTAAAATGGTTTATAAGCTATTGGATCATTTGGAGTGATGCAATATCTATTAGGAAAATTTATTTGAAGGTTGATAAATTTTGTATTGTTGGTTGTTTTAGACAAAGAGTATGAAAAAAAGGTTAGAAAATAGATGATAATTTTTAAATTTATTATTTTTTTTTTCCGACTGCTTCATGTCTATGTATTCCATTGAAAAAATACTCTGAGCTTAAAAAAGTGCTCAAGTATAAGAAATTTTTTTTAAAAATCAATTTTAATAAATTCAAAATTATAAAACTGAAAATTATTCTATGTACATTGTAATGTACATCCGTCGCATGAGTCAAGATTTAGTTTTGATTTCGCAGACAATTTTTCTTAATATAGAGGGAAAAAAAGGTCAATATTAAATGATTTTCACGAGCAAAAGCCTGGCGCCTTTTAGTTGCAGTTCGGTTCGCGTTGTTTGTCAAAGTAATTCACCAAGTTGAAGGGTGTTATCCGTAATAGTCAAAAATATTGTTTTCATTGTATTAAAGTTTATGATATAAAAGTCACAATATATTAGACTACTGTTTTGAAATTTCGGTATACGATGAAATTGAGATCAAGAAAAATATTTAAGTTACTCAGTAACAAAAGAAACTCTTCAGAAGTAGAAGACTGTGATGAAGACAGTGACAGTGACGAGATTCCGCTAATTGGAAATTCAATAAACAATGTTGATGAAAATATTGAGAGTGTTCACAATGATGATTCGTTGCACAGTATATATAATGTATGTGACAAAAAGAATATAACATGGAAGAAAGAGCCATTGAGAACCAATATATTGTATTATGAGAAAGTTTCTAGGGACATATTTTTGCTCGTGATGACCGATAAAACTTATTTAAACTAAATATACTCAGTAGAGCTGACAACCGTGTAAAAAATTATTTAGTCGGTTTTTTGCATTCTTTCTCTGTTAATGTGAAAATAAGCCATAAAAATCATATATTTGGAAATTCCAACATTTTTTGCAAAATCCTTCTCCCAAACACCTAATGTACATTCCAATGTACATATCCGTAACTTTTTATAGGGGGGTCGGAAAATTCTGAAAAAAATCAGTGGTCATATTTGAGGCATAAGTATTAAAAATTACGCAAGAAAATTTTTTTTCGCAGCCAGAAATAATTCGGGTCTGAAAGGGTTAAGCCTGGATCCTTTGTGAATCCCTATATGGTTTCCTGTATAGTTTGCTATGTTAAATTTTTCTATTTTATTTAAAGATTGTTTTAGAATTGTGAAACATTTAAATGTTGATTGAATCTTGAATGATGAAGAAGGCAATATTATAGGTACATTATTTATATAATTATTCAACATTATTATTATACAATAATATATGTATAGTTCTAAAACAATCATCAAATTTAAAAAATGGTCATAGGAAATCATATGGAAACTACACTCTCTAAATCTGAATCAGTCAAATTTTTACTGATTGAATCAGTAATTTGTATTTGCACTGATTCATCAGTGCAAAAATATTTTTCACTGACGAATCAGTTAATTTTCACTGATTGAATCAATTGAAAAAGTATTTTTCACTGTTAAATCAGTTGATTTCCACTGAAGTAATCAGTGAAATTTAACTGATTTGCAGTAACCTCTTTTTAGCTATTTAAATCAGTCAAATTTCACTGATAATCAGTAGATTTTAACTGATTCAGATTTAGAGAGCATAAGCATCTCTGCTCAAACTACAATGTAATTTTCCATGTGGTTTCCCACATGATTTTTCATATAGTTTCCTATATAGTTTTCTCTGTCGAATTTTTCAATTTGGTATATAGGAATCTACATAAGATTCAATGTAGGAACCTATTTCAAATTCTTGCTGAAAAAATGACATAAGAACCCATGTAAGATCATTTTTGGAGTATGAAAGTCAATGGGAAATACTCTGTAGAAGTTTTACATCTTTTGTAAAAATAATTTCTGATTGGCATTAATATAGGATTTAATATAGGCAATCAGCTAGAGACATAATCCTATTGAAAATGGCCATATAAGCGATGCGCAGTGATTTTCTGTGACATCTACAGCTGCAAAGTTATTTTTGTCAATTGTTTGGTATTATACTTTTTTCAATATCATAATTTATTTTTAAATTTATTTAGTTTTTGAATTTTTTATATTTATTATTGATAGTATTTTTGCATTTATTTTTAAAAGTTGGCGTAGGAAATGATAAAGAAAAGTGGTTTCCATACGAATTCCTGTACAGATAATTTTGGCGATTTATATTAAGTATATCTCCAAATACGTTAATATTTTATTCATGAATAGCAAAAGGACATTTAGGTATTACGTATTTAAAAATATATAATAAGGATGGTAATCATATACACGTACTTGGCATTTACGGCTTACGAGTGAAAGTAGTGATTTAAGTCATACAAGAATTAAATTACAGAGCTCTCGTTCTCGAGAAATTTAGGTTACAACCTAATTTTATCTAATTCTCTTAGATTACCATAATAATCATACTCACCATTATTGTTGTCTTCTCTTCTAAGTCTTATTTTTCTTAAAACTTTTTTTTCTTTTAGTATTTCTGAAATGCAAGTCTAGCCATTACCAAGGGTTCTCTATTCTATTTCTAGACTTTCAATAATTACTGTAGAAAGGTGATTTAAGGAAAAAAATTATAGCTATTGGAATCTTTCAATTTCCAATTTCAAACTCTTCTGACGTCTGAGCGTAAACGATCTCGCCTTTCAATGACCCTGACCTTGTCCATTTTCGTAATTGTTCCCAATCCTTATAAGGAAATAGAGGCCATCAAAACCTCAAGTCATCTGAAATTATGGCTGCTCAAACTTTATACTGACTGCTTCAAATTAAGCAATTAATGCCATTATCAGAGTTAACCTGATTATCGTGGACACTTAAAAACCGAAAGAGTTCTAATTTCAGTACTTCCTGTTTCAGAAAAGATGAAACTCCAAGGTCTCTTTATCTTCATGTTATTAAAAATGCTTTCTTCTAATTCATTAAATTCTTGCAACTCGCGGAAACGATCTTGAGCAAATACTCTATATGGGACATTCTTTTGCAAATCGTACAGATTTAAACTAAAAAAAAATTGTTCACATTTTTAAGGTAGTTTTCATCCACGAAAATTAGACCTCAGGCAAAAATAGATAATTTTGCTTTCAAGAATAGCAATATTATTATTGAAGGGCTATTTTGAAAGAAAAAAGATTATTTTACATGAAAAAAATTTGAAGCACAGAAAAATAATTTTATTAATAAATTTTATTTTTGACCCAATTTTTTTTCTTATCGCTTCTTACCGAATTTTAAAAAATTATGCAATTCTAATAAATCATGAATCATTTTTTCAGAGAAAAGATTTCCCATAACTTCACCGTTTCTGTTTTCTAAAAATTAATTCCTTAATGGCTGAAACCATTAAAAAAACATTTTCCAAAACGAAATTTTTATAAACAAATTGCTGAATTTGATAATAATTTATTCATTTTCGAAAATTGGAAATGGTCAAGTTGTAGGGAATCTTTTTCTGGAAAAAGTGATTTGTAATTTATTAAAATCGAATAATTTTTTAAAATTTGGTAAGAAGCGATAAGAAAAAAAGTTGGGGCAAAAATAAAATTTATTAATAAAATTATTTCTCTGTATTTCAAATTTTTTTCATGCAAATTAATATTTTCTCTTCCAAAATAGCCCTTCAATAATAATATTGCTATTCTTGAAAGCAAAATTATCTATTTTTGCCTGAGGTCTAATTTTCGTGGATCAACTACTTTAAAAGTCTTGAATTTTTTTCTGTGGCATCTTTTTATTAATTTAATCGATACGTATATCGGAATTTTTGAAAAAACAATTTTTTTTGAGAGATATATTAATTTAAACTATTGATAAAATTGGACAAAATGCTAAATTCTCTTGGGGGCCGTTCACATAATACGTCACACAGTTTATGGGACGGGGGGGGTCTGCAAATTGTGACGTGGTGTGACATTTTGGAAGGGGGGTCTGCCCTCTGCGTTACGTCACACATTAAATGTGTACCCACGAAATTTGAAAAAAGTTCTGAAAAGATTATCTACAATAATAATTAATAGCTTCTTTTTTTACTGGATTTTGTACGCGTTAACGAAAAATGTTTTATAAAATTAAGAGGTGTGACGTGACATCGAAAGGGGGGGGGGGCTGAGGTTTGCGACCATGTGTGACATGAGGGGATAAAAAATAGCCAAAAATCGCGTGATGTATTATGTGAACGGCCCCTTGTGCTTAATAAAATTTATTATCTCCGGTTGAAATAATGAATCGATTTCGGGTTTGTTTCATTTCTTAGCTTATTGCGTTAGGTTTTCAGATAAATATTTTTATAATTTTTATTTTTTTATCAACTACAGATATTAGCAGTTTAATTTTTTAAACAATTTTCGCACGTAATTAATAAAATAAAAATTATAAAAATATTTATCTGAAAACCTAGCGCAATAAGCTAAAAAATGAAACAAACCCGAAATCAATTTGATTATTCCAACCGGAGATAATGAATTTTAAGCACAAGAGAATTTAGCATTTTGTCCAATTTTATCAAAAGTTTAAATTAATATATCTCTCAAAAATTTTTTTTTTTCGAAAATTCCGATATACGCATCGATTAAATTAATAAAAAGAAGCTATAAAAATTTTTTTATGCAAATCTAAATTCTGAACTCAAAATGGGTGTACTATTTTCAAAAGAATGTCCCATATATTTAAATTTTTATTGAATAAGATTCAATGAAAATTATTTTCATCAAATTCAAATTCAATTATGGAATAAAAGTAGAGATAATAAATTATTCAATATTGCATTTCATGATATTTGCTCAGAGGCTCAGATGTAAACCAAAGTAATCAATCTTGAAAAATAAGACTGATCTTGAACGATCTCTTCAAAAGATAAAGTTTCTCTACAGAAATCTGGATTTCATTGAAAAGTATACACAAGTTTGCCTTTTATAGGAATAACGTTTCATTCAATAACAAGACAAAGCTGCATCCGTAAGCGAAAAATATTCAGAACTTGGAAAGAAAATGAAATACATCACTCACCTTCTGACTTGAGAATCAGATCCTTTTCATCGACAGCAATCTCTCCCAGGTGATCCTTCAGTTCCTCAATTTCGATTTCCAGCTCTGTTAAGTCTTCCGGTTTGATCAGGTTCTCATTCTTCTGCACCTTCTCCTTGTCCTCTTGACTATCACAATCCTCTTCAACCTTTATCAATCCAGATACTGCCAGACTCTTATTCGTCTCAATCTTGACATCTGAAGCTTCTTCCAACTTTTTGTTCCCAGGAAGCTCAAGCTTTCTAGAAGGCACGAACTTGTCGATCTTGATTTTTTCAACAGGAGGTACGCTCTTTACCCTTGGCAGAATCCTTGCTTCCGGCACTTTCGGTCTCTCGTGTTTCGCAGGATCCTTGATATTCGGAATAGTGATAAATTTGGGTTTCTCAACCTCAGGCATGATCGACTCATCGAGCTCTTCCGACTCTTTACCTCCGATAGAGCTTCTGCTAGTTCTTCTAGAAGAGCTAACCTCTGGTGGTTTTTCCGGAGCAAATATCACGTTGTCTACATTAAATAGGACATTCTTCCTCTTGCCTTCGCATCTGCCTCTCTTCAAAATACTCTTAAGCACAGTCTTGGCCTCCTTCAACCTTCGAGGAGGTCTCTTTGGCAAGATCTTGGGAATCGGGATTCTCGTCAGAGGAAGATCCTCTTCATCAGAGATCTCTCTTGGTTCATTAAATACTCTTATTCTTTGACCACCAATTGCTGCGACAGCACTCCGATTTGGTATTCTCTCGATAGATTTAACTTTCGAAGAGTCAAAAAGACTTGAAGGAGTTTCATCTTGCTCGAGAGCATTATCTGAGAGGTCGTCGCTGAGGTCATCTTCATCCTTAGTGCGTTTCTTTACCAGGAGATAGGGATTGACGTTACACTCGAGGATGCTCTTTCGAGAGTCGGTGGAAGATGCAGAGGTAGGCGAGGTGATTTTTGAAGCAGGTGGATCTTTCCAGTTCTCGTCGATTGATTTTCTCTGAGCGGCCTCCGGAGTCCGGGGGGAGGATACTTCTTGCCAATCACCTCTGACGACTCGCGGCTTCTTTGGAATGCGGACTACTCTTCCGGGAGTAGTTCTATGGTCTTGGAGGGTTTTCGGAACAGACCAGTCATCCGAGAAGTTAGCACTTTGGCGGTCGCTTTTGTCAAAGTTAAGTTCAGGATCGAACCAATCTACTCTTGAGGAAGACGGATCTTGGGTGGGAATATTAGCAGATCGAATAACGCTTTGACTTCTTGTGTCTCTTTGTCCGTTTTGTAGATGAGGAGAAATGCTTCTAGCTCGGGATCTGGGTTCAATTAGACGATTCCTTCGCATTTGATCGTACGGGTCATCTACAGAGGGCCTCAGGATTCCTTGAAAAAAAAGGTGTTAGAATTATAATTTCAGTTGATTACTCTAGCAAATTTTTTTAAATTTAAAATTACTCAGGTAATTTATGGTGAGATGTAAATAAGAATTATGAAGTGTGGAAAAAAATTTGATACCTGCTAAGCTAGGTCTGGTTCTCGCAGGTGTAGATGGTATCCTGCAGGTGCCACCGAAGGGTATTCCTGCAAGTCGATGACCTCCGCATTTTCGACAGTTGCCTAACTTCCGGGTAGTTCCACTCAAGAATTCAGGACAGGAACATACTATAAGGATAGGGGCTCCAGGAGGAGGAGGAGGAGTTATGAAAGCTCGTGGATCGTGTCCTAATCGACCTCCTCGGACTGTCCCGTAGAGCCATGGATCTCCGTAGATCATTTGACGAGAGAGTGCACTCCCACCACTTATTGTTCCCCAACCTTTAACTGGATCCTCGAGAGAATGACTCTGGCGTGATAATCCTAACCTGACACTCCACGATTTCTTCCCCTTACTTAGTGTGTCATAGTTCTGGAATCAAAAACAAAAACTTTTATTTCATGTTTCAAATTATAGCCTCAAGCTAGTTTTTTTCATCAGGGTTACTTTGTCCGGTTGTTTTTTTTATAAAATATTGTTTGTTTCAAAAATTTAACTCTCTAAACCCGAATTAGTGAAAAAGTCACTGATTCAACCAGTGAAAATATATCAACTGATGAATCAGTGCCCTGCTTTGATTTCACTGATGAATCAGGCAACGCGCCACGTGAACCTAACTTTTGTATTCGCAAATTCAAAAAAGAGGTTAGATTTTCGACGCGCGCTATAACATAATCGTAAATGTGCTTTGGTGATTGCAAGTGCTCTTTGCAATCACATATAATTATCACGCCAATCAAAAGTATTCAACGAATACTTGCCGCATATAGTGTATGTACAGTAATTATTTCTCACGATCAAATTAGTAAGTCATTATAACCTTAAATTTTTACATTGATTTTTTCGTTTTTTCAAAGATTTAAATCTTAAAATCACAAAGTAAATGAAGCTAAATTGATAATTTTTGGTCAAATAATAAAATATAATCAGAGTAAATATATTTCGTGAGAAATTTCAATATAATATATATTCCACTCCTAGCAAATATTTTATTAACCTTTAACAAGAGAATACCTCATGCTTCATCCAAAGAGATGGGTGGTTCCTTACTCCTCCATTATAATCGCCTATTTTGGCTTTTGATCTCTTGTTCAAAGTCTATTACGTTTTCATCTCCAATTTCCAACCTCGCTCATTAACTTTTTCAATTTCTTCGCGAATTATGTGTATGGCATCGATTCCATTTTCATGAATTCTGTTTCATCGCTCCACAACAATACTAATAATTTCAAAAATATATCGTCGGAACTATCTACTTCAAATGCAGAATAATAATTGCAATGTATAATAATAATTACGTAATTTATTTTTAGTGTTGTTTAACCTCAAATAAACGTGTTCATCGATCGTTAAGATATATAGCTGGTTTTATTATTCCCACCTGAAGATTTCACTGATTCAATAAGTGAGTTCAATCTATTTCACTGATTCATCAGTCGAATCGCATTGATTCCCAGTGAAAGACATATAACTGCTGCCTTCAGTGAATAGTCACTGCGAATCAGTGACCGTTCACTGATTCAGGTTTAGAGAGGAGGGAAGCGACTATTAGATATTTTATTGATGTAATATTTACTGTAGATCAGATGGAGAATAATCAGTAAAAGTCTTGAGGTATTAGGGATTATTAATTGCTGGAAAATCGATCACTAGCGATCTTTGATCCTGGCTCAGCGTGCCATGGAGGATGGAAGGCTATAATGGTTTCTCGGTGTTATTCAAAGAGAAATACGATTAGGCGCGAGTGGATATCCTATGATACTCTGTACTTTATACGGGATGGTCTTTATCGTTAATAATAAACCATTGACCTTCAATTACCAACAACTACTTATGTAATGACTTATTATGATGCTTAAATCAGGTTTTTTCGGGATAATTATAGAGAATATTTGAAGGAGTTGGAAAAGTATTGTATATTGATAATAATAAGATATTTTTTTAGCCCAGAGGGGAAATTTAACTTAATCCTTTTGCTTCTTTCATTAGTTTCTTGGGTGATCATTTTTATTCTCAAAGAGAGGAATTAAATCCATTCCAGACAAATCCAGGCGCAATAAGGAAAACTTAATAAAAATATGAATGCAACAAATTTGCCTAATGTACAAATGAAGACTGAAAATGAATAAATAATATTGAATAAGAATTTGTCCGTTTTGTGTGGGCAGACTTTTTTCTACTTTCTATATAGAACTGATAATTATTCACTTTATGAGCAAAATTGATAATTATTCATTTTTTCAACTTTTAAAATTCTCTAGCTTTGTTAATACTAATGTGATCGAAAAATGTAGTGGAAATAATTTATAGAGCTTTCTGAGCACTATTAGCATATATCATTAAAAATTTGTATTTTTCGAAAAAATTAATTTTTAACTCCAAAAAATGTCATCCTTTTTTGGAGCACTGATGTGTATATAAAATTGCATTACATTCTGATCATTTTTAGACAGATATACACTGCTGTTCAAAAGTCTACGGTCACTTATTTTTAACCATTTTGATAAAAGCTTCTAATTTATAAAATATCTCACAATAAATTTTTTCCTTAGAACGACATGAAAGGTGACACAATTTTGCATTTAGGGGGTTACACCTCATTGTAAATTTCGACAGCACCAAATTGACGTTTTGGAATATTTATTATAATATGATGGGATATAAATTGAAGAAATTTTCTGTGAAAAAAGGAACGCTTCCACTCCGCTGGGTATCGAGCCCAGGACCTCCGTAGCTCAGATGATAGAGCATTCGACCGGCAATCGAAAGGTCCTGGGCTCGATACCCAGGGGAGTGGAAGCGTTCCTTTTTTCACAGAAAATTTCTTCAATTTATATTAAAAAATTCCATCTTGTTTTAAATAACGTTAAATTAATTCTAAATCATAGGTTGATAAGGTCGATATAGTAGAGTTCCGTTGTCACTGATAGTGATACACTCTTCTAATGATCGACATAATTGACTGATATGATTTGGAAAAATCAGATGATGGGATATAATTATTTGGGGCTAGAATTGACGACTGTGTTTAAGCAAGAAAAAAAAATCTATTTGCATGTAAATAGTATGTCAAACTTTAAATGCATTTTTCTTAAATCGACGTTTTTTAAGGCGGTTCAGCAAGAATTCTCAAAAATCACTGAACTTATCAATTTTAAACTTAGCAGTTATTTCTTAGATATAAAAAAGCAGTCCTTAATCGAAGGATTTTTTTTCATTAAAACCTTTTTTTATTAGCAAAAAACAAACGAATTTTTTTACAAAAATCGAAGTTTGAACTATGACCTGCTGCCGTTTTGTCAATAATTTTTTTTTGCGAAACCTTTCGATTAAGGACTAGAAAAACTAATAAATCAACGAAATATTTTTGTATTTTTTATTTCAGATGATTCAGCCCTGAGAAATGCTGTTCACCGCAAAGCACCTCAAAGTAATTATTAAAGAATATATTCCCAAAAAAGGCAAAATTTGAAAGTCTTCAATTTTGAATAACTCGTAATAATGAACATTTTTTGAATTTTCTTGACTCATTTTTAATTGATTACAAGTAAACTGTAATAATTTGTTCCTGTGTGCAGCCAATGCCTGAGCTCAGAACAAAATGTTGTAAAACTTTAAATTTGTGAAATTATTTATGAAAGAAATTGAAAAATATAATTTTATTATATTTTTTAATGATGTTTTGTATTTTTTGCTTTTTATCAATTTTCATAAGTTTTAAAATCCATTTTGAAAGTATGAGAATCCTTTGTATTTTCACAACTTTGATATTTTAAGTTTCAACTTTAACAGCATCAAGAAAAAAACTATGGAAAAATTTTTGATAGGCTGCTAATAGTTTATGTAAATTTAACATAGTAATGAGCTAAGAAAAATTCGAAAATGTTCACTGCTTCAAGAGTTGTTCAAAATTTAAGGGGATCCACCACCTTTTATATTTTTATTTTTTGAGTTTAAAACTTCCATATGACTTTGAATAACTTTTTTGTTTTTTAACCAATTGTCATGATTTTTTTTATTTTGTTCCTTACAATGTTTAGTAACTTTTTGGGTATGGAAAGTACTTCAGCTAAAAAAATAACTACAACATTTTTTTTTATATTTTGGGATATTTTATTTTATTTGTAACTTTTTGTTCAACCATGTTACCTTATTTTCCATAACCAAAAAGTTGCTAAAAATTGTAAGGAACAAAATAAAAAAAATTATGATTATTGATTAAAAAACAAAAAAATTATTCAATGTCAAAAAATGGCAAAAAATGCCCAAAAAACTCAAAATTTTTAGTTTAAAAATACATAAAGGTGCTGGAATTTTTAAAAATCCCGACAACCTTTCTAAATAAAGGTATAAATTAAAATCTTTTATTTGAATGGTTAATAATAAGTGTCCGACGACTTTTGCACAGCAATGTACAATATAAAAATATTGTTATGAATTTTCATTTTCTTGCTAAAAATTATTGTTAAGTCAGAGATTCAATTGAAAATTTGGAAAATATAAAGAAACTAATTACATACTCGTTGAACTTTGCTCATTTTTTTCACGAATGTTATGCACTTTTGATTTTAATTTCCTGTTCGGTCACGGTTCTGATTTCAGTATCGCATCGAGAAAATTGGCGAAACTGCGTTTCAATCCCGTTCTTTGTTTTTTTACATTTGGTACGAGATCACACAACCGATTGCTTGTGACAGTCTCTGGAGGCAAGATACAAGATCATGGAGCTTTCTTCCGTATAAATTGAACTTACTGAATCTGTCTCTTCAATCAATGGTCTCTTGAAAGTATTATATTTTGCAAAGAAGGAGCGAGGCTCTTTTGTTCAACGTAAAAAGGCAGAAACTGTATCAGGCGAAAAGTTAAAAAATCAAGAGGGAAAAAAAACACCTAGGGACGTTTACTTTAGCGTAGGATGGAGAAAATAAAAAAAAGGTAAAGAAAAAAGGCTTTCATGAAAGTGAATTGGTCCATCTGGCAAACCTGAACCCAATAAATTTCAATTCGTTTTCCTGGCGAAATCGACGCTCTCTTCTCTTGAAAAAACCGGTAGCGAAGTTAAATTTCAAGATGACCAATAAGATTAACAACAACAAAAAACACGAATCATTTCTATCCTTCCTTGTGTAAAACTTGGTATATTTAATCGTTACATAAACTATTTAGAGGTGAAAATTGTATAAGAGATAAATTTCTAACACTGTCAATTATACCTCACATTTAATTAAATCAAGTTAATTTAAATTTCTCGCGAATGTATACCTTATAAGCTTGTGATTTTCACTGAAACTAATTATTTTTATTAAAAGTCATAGAGTTTAACGAGGATAAAATAAGGGGAAGGAAATGATAATTACTCTCTATGTTTCACAACACGAAGGTCGAGTGTAATCTCATCTACATTTTACCGGAAAGACATCTTGCGAAATTTGTTGATCACCTTTTCGACAAGACCTCGAGAATTTAATGCAATTTAGAATTATTTAATGAAAGGAGAATTTTTCAAAATTGGGTAATTTAAACGACCTATTTATGTAATTATAAGTAATAAATGCAAAGCTGTGGCAGGTTTTCAATTGCTTCGGGCAATTTTCGAAGAAAATGTGTAAAGTTTTGATTATACAGAATGCATAATTAAAGAAAGCAGGCATTCCGAGTTTGAAATATGATACCAACGTTGATTGGATGTGACAAAAGTGTTTTGGCGTCTACTGAGATAAAATGGGTCCGAAGGCGGAAAATGGGCCAGTCAGGTGCCCGAAGCCAGCGTTGAGCAGTTACTTTCTCGGTGATAACCGTAAAAGTGTTGTCTCATACACTCATATAAGAAGAACCGCTACCATTGCGCTCGTTCTGCCAGTCGAAAAACAGAAAGTTAACTAGTAGCCGTGTTCTCAGTTGCAGGTGTAATACAAGAACGGGCGTGGTACCAAGTCGGATTTAGATCGAGACGAAACTGCAGTAGCTTTCATCCAGAAAAAATTGCAAAAATAATTACTATGATTTTTCAGGATCTTTCAAATCTTGTACTTATTTTTCCTTTTTCGCATGAACCAATTGAAAATACTGTTTTGATTTTTTCAAAATTTATTACCAATTAAGGTAGTTCGTTCACGAAAATTGGACCTCAGGCAAAAATAGATAATTTTGCATTCAAAAATGGCAATATTATTATTGAAGGGCTAATTTGAAAGAGAAAAGATTATTTTTCATGAAAAAAGTTTGAAATACACAAAAATAATTTTATTATTAAATTTTATTTTTGCCAAAACTTATTTTCTCATCGCTTTGAGACAAATTTTTAAAAATTATGCGATTCTAATAAATCACGGTTCATTTTTTTAGGAAAAAGATTCTCTACAACATGATCGTTTCCTATTTTTGAAATTTAATTAATTATTGTCAAAAACAGCAATTTGTTTATAAAAATTTTGTTTTGAAAAATAGTTTTTTTATCATTTCAGCCATTGAAGAATTCATTTTCAAAAATTGGAAACGGTCAAGTTGTAGAGAATCTTTTTCCTAAAAAAATGAACCGTGATTTATTAGAATCGCATCATTTTTAAAAATTTGGCTCGAAGCGATAAAAAAATAAGTTTGGGCAAAGATAAAATTTATTAATAAAATTATTCTTTTGTGTTTCAAATTCTTTTCATGAAAAAAAAAATTCCTTCAATTCCAATTTTTGTTGAAATGAATAATATACAAATTCGCAATCTTCTATTTAAATATTAAGAAAATTTATGTTTTTTTGAGTTCCATACATTTTGTTAAATAAAATCTTCCAGGTTAGAATATTCTACATCCAGAAAAAATTTTCTTTGAGTCAAAGAAATTTATGCATTGCTATACGGTCAAAGAAAAGATTCTTTGGTTTAAAAAAGTTAATTCAAATTTCGTTAAAATGAATAATATACAAATTCGCAATCTCCTATTAAAACATTAAGAAAATTGATATTTTTTTAATTTCCCTACGTTTTGGCAAATAAAATCTTCCAGTTCAGAAAATTCTACAATCAAAAAAAAATTTCTTTGACCCAAATAAAATTCTTTGATTTAAATAAATTTCTTGATTGTTTTTTTTTCTTTGAATTTAAGAAATAAATGTATGCGCAGTAACATAAGTACATATGTAATGTGATTAACAGAAATATTTTCTTTAATTTAAAGAAAAATTGTCTTTGTTCAAAGTAATAAAATTGCAAAAATAGTTACTATGATTTTTCAGGATCTTTCAAATCCTATAACATACTTAATCTTCGTTTTTCTCATGAACCAACAAAAAATTTGTTTTGATTTTTTTGAATTTGATTACCAATTAATACTCCTTTAATTCCAATTTTTGTTAAAATGAATAATATACAAATTCGCAATCTTCTATTTAAATATTTAGAAAATTTATATTTTTTAGATTTCCCTACATTTTGGGAAGTAAAATCTTCCAGTTTAGAAAATTCTACACCCTAAAAAGAGTTTCTTTGAATCATTTCAATGCGATTAACAGAAATATTTTCTTTAATTTAAAGTAAAAATTGCCTTCGTTCAAGGTAATAAAATTAAATATATTATTTCTCAAGTTTTTTCCAGTACTGTATATGAATCAAAAGAATAATGTTGAAAAAATTATTTCTTTCATTTAAAAAGGGCAGAAAAGGTGATTTCTTGAAATCAAGTAAATTTATATTTCTTCTTAAGGTGCTTTTACTTCAAATTGAAGAAATGAAATTAAAAAACAATTTCCTAAATTAATATAAAACTTTTTTCTCGGTGTAAATGAAAAATTTTGATATCATAAGACAGGATCGTTTTTGAGTATAGTGAAAAACCCCTCTTCCCAAAAATTGTAAGCAATCAATCATGCTGAAGTTAAAGTAGTTGTACCAAAAATCAGGATTATCAAAAATCTTAACTTATTTTTTCGGGGAGAATATTCTATATAAATCTACAATTTTTTAAATAATCTACCAATATGGTTATTTTTTGCAAAAAAGTTTCTTTTGAAAAATTCTCTCAACAATTTCAGCCAGTGAAAGAAATTTTTTTACAAAAAAATAATTATATTTGAAGATTTTCTACTTTTTTTCAAAATTGGAAACAGTAAAATTACATAGAATATTTTGCCCGAAAAAATAAGCTAAGATTTATGATAATCCAATAATTTTTATAAAATTTAAAAATAAATAATAATAAAAATAAATAATAAAAATAAATAAAAAAAATAAATAAAAAAAATAAAAATAATAAATAATAAATAATAAATAATAAAATTAAATAATAATTTGTAAAAATATTACAAAAAACATTATTAAAAGTATTGTTTTTCGTAAGTTTCAAATTTTTTTCATAAAAAATAGTGTTTTTTATTTCATGAGATATGACTGAGAATATTATTTAGTCTTAAAATCATAGAAAATTTTCTTTCCAGAGACCTGATATTTAGCACAACTATCTTAAACATTTTTTTCTACAAAAAATTCAGTAAGGCCATAAACAACCATTTAAATTTTTAAAGAAAACAAACTCAAGTTATATATTACGGCTTAAAAACGAATTTAAGGAGTTATGTGATATTAAATGATAAATCATTTTCAGGCTTTAGAAATAAAACTGTAAAAATAAACATAAACATAAAATAAGAACGTAAGGTTTCTTCAATTAACGAGTACGATTTCCTTCTATTTTTCCTGCTTACACAGATGCCAGTTTTTTCCAAGTCTGCGGAATGCCTGTAGACGTAGAGAAAAGAATTTATCACTAGCGGTAACCTAGTGACTCGCAATAATGTCCTAGCTATAACCATTACGTTATCATGTAGTTTTTCATGGTCCCTGTTAAACACGCGTATACATAATGTGAGTTTCATAAAATTAGAAATTGAGGAGGAAAGGTGAAAGATACGTATTTAACGCAAATATGGGTCGATTGACTCGTTAATTTAAAAACGTTACTTAAAAAATAAATTTTGGTCGTAATACATAAGACTTTAAAATTTACTTAGGAACATTACCTCTCACTAATTTCAAAGGTATTTCGTATGAAAGACTAAAACTGACAATTTTTATTACGTACACTGAGCAAGCTGCGTTTTCAAATTTTAATACGTACTATTTTTCAATTTACGGAAAAATGCACACTCTTAGAAATATTATAAAATTTAATGTACTCTCTAAATTTTAATCAGTCAAAATCTACTGATTATCAGTGAAATATGACTAATTGAAATAGCTAAAAAGAGGTTACAGTAAATCAGTCAAATTTCACTGATTATTTCAGTGAAAATTGACTGATTTGACAGTGAAAAATATTTTTTTCACTGATGAATCAGTGAAAATTAACTGATTTAACAGTGAAAAAAATATTTTCACTGATGAATCAGTAAAAAGGTAAATCACTGATTCAATCAGTGAAAATTTGACTGATTCAGATTTAGAGAGTAGTGAAATTAATTAAAGTTTTCATAAAAAGTATTCATCATTTTTTACGAAGGTCAAAGCCTGCTGTTCATAAATAATAAAAATATTTCATAAAAATCTCTCTCATTAACTTTGTGTAAATATAATTTACCGTCTTTTTGTGAACTTAACAGATTTTGCTTCTTCGTAATTGATTCTTGTATGTAATTTATCTTCATGTTACTAACATCTTTAGGAATCTTGAAAGATGTTTTAAAAAGGTATTTCATATGAGATAATCGATTTTTTTATATTATATGAATTTGAATTAAATATTTTTCCTAGTTTTCGTAATTTTCTTTTAAATAATCAATAAGACAATATTTTTTATTGTAAATTTACGTAACGGAAAATAACTCCAGAAACGTTTAAAACTGTCATTGAAAATGCACTGTTAAAAATCTTCTTAATTTTAATAGAATTTAATATACAAGTGGTTAATTAAAAACATTCATATTAAATTTAATAACTTTTCAATAAAAATATTTTAAAATTAACAAACATTATTAAAATATATACACATGTGTATTAAAATTCAGATAAAAGTTTGCATTTTTTTAAGATGAAAGTATTTTAAATTTAATATACGTTACTGAAAAAACCCTCCATCACATGTAATGCAAGTTTAATACAGAAATTTCTAACAGTGTGATCTTTAGAAGAGAGAAAAAGCCAAATGGGTTCATACTTTCATTGATGAATGATTTTGGATATAGTTGAAAGAAAGTTACTATCAGTTATATCTGTAATCGAGATTCTACAGAAGTGAAGTGAACTTGCACATTACTCTAATAATTTTTCCTTTGGGAAATTTTGTTATATACAAACACCTGTCGCTACATAATGAACGTATCCGCCAATTCAGATGCCGGATGTATGTACATCAAGGTATCTAATTACTGCCTGAGCGAACGAAGCATCTTCGACGTATGTGTGTCACTAATCGAGAAAAAGCCAGCCTCGCGTGTAAATTTCTTACAAGGAAGGATGTGGCGAGTATTAAGAGAACCCGGAAGAGTTGCAAGAAAATATAGGGAATTCTTTCCCAGGATTGAATATCGAGTCATGGTTAATAGAAGAGGATCACCGAATTATTAAAGAAAAACTAAATACCATGTCCTTTAAAGGGTCTGTACACTCTAAATCGGAATCAGTCAAAATCTACTGATTATCAGGGAAATTTGACTGATTCAAATAGATAAAAAGAGGTTACTGTAAATCAGTCAAATTTCACTGATAACTTCGGTGAAAATTAACTGGTTTAACAATGAAAAGGAAAATATAATTGATTCCATTAGTGAAAATTTGCTCTCTAAATCTGAATCAGTCAAATTTTCACTTATTGAATCAGTGATTTTCCTTTTCACTGATTCATAAGTGAAAAATAATTTTTACTGTTAAATTGGTTAATTTTCACTGATTGATAAGTGAAAAAAATATTTTTCACTGTCAAATCAGTCAATTTTCACTGAATTAATCAGTGAATTTTGACTGATTTACAGTAAACTCTTTTTAGATATTTGAATCAGTCAAATTTCACTGATAATCAGTAGATTTTGACTGATTCAAATTTAGAGAGTATCTTATTCAGATTTAGAGTGTACACGGATAAAATTGATTTGTGAAAATTTAATCAAAACTTGAGTAAAGCTGGGATATAGTGGCTTTTGGTGAAAATTAAAATTTTTTTTTGCCTATTTATTCAATAACGAATTATAAAGTTTAATTGAACAGTTGAGTTAACTCTAAAACAGTTGATTAAACTTTATAATTCGTTATTGAATGAATACGCAAAAAAAATTTAAACTTTCACCAAAAGCCATTAAGTTCCAGCTTTACTCGACTTTTGATTAAATTTTTACAAATGAATTTTCTCCGTGTACCACAATCTTTTTTTAAAAAAATCGGTTTCCTAAAAATTACAGATTCTTGTAGTAAATAAGCATAGAAATGCTATAGAAACTATTATTTTGCTCAGAGAGTTCGAGAACAGTTCGAAAGATGCGAAACAATATTACATTTTTTAAAGAAAAAAAAGCAAATCGCGTTTTTGTTGAAACAACGTTTTTTGACCTGGTTAACATTCTACAAAAAAACTATTGCACACATCAAGCTGAAATTTTTATGACTTGTTCTGCAAATGTATAGCTATCGTATGAACGAACATTATAATTATTTATTAATATTTAAGCCATTTTTTGAACAATTTACGTTGTAAAAAAAAAAGAGACTAAAATTTCAAAAGTCCGCTATTTTTTTTATCGCGTGTGAATAATTGAGGTTTATACGATAGCGACAAGTGTACTTTTCATTAATCTAGTAATTTTTTTTTCAAATGCTTCAAAAATATTGTGAAGAACAGACAGAAGGTACTTTACATCGTGCAGGCATCGCTGATTAAGCGTAAGTAAGATTTTTTAACGATTTTTCATAAAAAAAACTTTAAACGCGTTTTTCTCGAAACAACGTTTTTACACCGCTTGTTGATAAAATTTCCGAAACTAATGAACCGATCTCTATTAAATTTTTACCACATGTTCTTTACACCTATGCCTAGGGTACGAACCAACGATAACTTAAAGTTTTAAATTAAAATTTCCTTTTCTGGCGACAAACGGTGGAAAATAAAACTCGTTTTTTTTCGAAAAATGTCAGCCATTTTGTTATTTATGCATATATATTCAAAATTGCGGTTTTCGCCCTACTCCCTTAATCTGAATCAGTCAAGTTTCCACTGACTGAATCAGTGGTTTGCTTTTTCACTGATTCACCAGCGAAGAAGATATATTTCACTATTAAATCAGTTAATTTTCACTGATTGGTCAGTAAAAATATATTTTTCACTGTTGAATCAGTTAATTTCCACTAAAGTAATCATTTAAATTTAACTGATTCACAGTAACCTCTTTTTAGCTATTCGAATCAGTCAAATTTCGCTGATAATCAGTCGATTTTGACTGATTCAGAATAACTATAGGCTATTATTCGTATTATAATTTAGACAATACTTTTTATAATCTAAATGGCTCTTTCATAGTTATTCGACCTGGATACTCAATTTTATAATTTATTTTTCTCTTTAAACCTAACCGGATGGAAGGCATTAATGAACTTTACTGTACTAAATTGCAGATTAGAAAATCTGACAAGAATAAAAAAGACTAATCAGATCTTATCCAATTTATATAACAGATAATTTCTATCAGTTAGATAAAACAAAAATTTATGATTTGAAGTGTTGGGTTTTAAAAAGTAACCTTATTAGAGTTAAATTAGCGATGTAATTGTTTCAGGAAACGGAACTGAGATACAGATTTAAGAAAAAAGAATAAGGAAAGAGACAAGTACAGATACGAAAGCGTTCATCTTTGTGTTCATCTAAATTCAGTACATGTTAATCTCAGTATGCACTGCAAAATTACCAGCTTCAATTAATTTTTGCATTAGAAAGTACAGTGCCGTCATTTTTAATGGTAGCAATCAGAAAAAGATAGAACTATACTTTCGTATTCGACAACTGGTCTAACGATTTCAAGAATAGAACAACAGGGGAAACGTTGTATTTTCTCTTAGATTCACACTGATATTAACTTCTGTAATTATTGCATTGCAACAAGGCTCGAGTCTTATTGTTCAATAAAAGAAACAACAAATAACAAAAGAAAACGAGATTCAAGGTAAGACACTAGTTGCATCTTTACATTATCATAAGTATACATACTATTGGTCACAAAAATGTATTAAACTTCATTTTAATTACTGATTATGGGAGTACAAGGATACGTTTATTAAACTTATAAACAATTGAAGCAGTTATATATAAAAATGATCTCAATGAATATCTTTTGCACTACTCTCTAAATCTGAATCAGTCAAAATCTACTGATTATCAGTGAAATTTCAATGATTCAAATAGCTAAAAAGAGGTTACTGCGAATCAGTCAAATTTCACTGATTACTTTAGTGAAAATTAACTGATTTAACAGTGGAAAATATTGTTTTCACAAATTCAACAGTGAAAAATAACTGATTTTACAGTAAAAAATATTGTTTTAATTGATGAATCAGTGAAAAGGAAAATCACTGATTCAATCAGTGAAAATTTGACTGATTCAGATTTAGAGAGTAAACAAACTCCGCCCGAAAAAGTTAGAAATTGTGAAAACGCTGATAAAATATATTGAAAATTGTAAGACTTAAGAAAAAAAAAAATATATATATATATATATGTATATATATTTATGAAACACACACGTTTGCTATGTTCGAAATTTCCAAAATTATCAGATGAAACAAGGCTCAAAAACTAGTAAATGGTTCACAAAGATTTCCATTAGAAATTTCTTATATTTAAATTTAAAATCCTTTGAAAAATTCATCATTTAATTTCCTGGTTTTCACTGTTGGAAATATTATTACATTTCATACACATTTGTATATGAAATTTAATATTTCTGTACATTATTTGTGAAAAAATACACTAGTTATACTGATGATTAAATTTATTGAAAAAATCATCTACTTATTTTAATGATTTATGGATCATCGCTCTCCAAATCAGAATCAGTCAAAATCTACTGCTTATCAGTGAAATTTGACTGATACAAATATCTAAAAAGAGTTTACTATGAATCAGTCAAATTTCACTGATTCTATATCAGTGCAATTTAACTTATTTAGCAGTGAAAAATATTCTTCACTGATGAATCAGAGAAAGGTCAAATGACTGATTCAGATTTAGAGAGCAATTAATCTAGAAAATATTCTGTTTTATCGTCACTTTAGTGCGTATTAAAATTCATAATTACGTATATTAAATATCATATAAGGTATATCCAAATGACTTTACATACTTTGATATTAAATTTAATACAAAATTTTCTAACAACGTGGTCTTAGCTTGCATTGAAGTGATTGCAGATATCCTTTTCTCACTTTATAAGGATCTTGTTGAAGAAATTACTTCTAGAAAATGATTAGGGGTCTCAGCCGTTAGATTAATTATGACATATCACAGATATCAAGAAGCGATGCGTACAACCGCATATTATCGCACATAATCTTGTCTTATCTCGAAAATACTATCCAGGGGTCACGGTGGATGCACTGGTTGGCCGATGGAACAAGCCAATGGTCTAACTATTTTGTTGCACAATGACTAACAATGTAACGCGTACCTTATTTATGCAACGGATTTACCTCCTTATTCTTCTTACGATATAGGCGTTAATTGAAAGCATTCATCAAGATTAACGCTTTTAAATTTAAAGCTTTCAACTTTTCGTTATTTTTAATTTATTATATCATTCTATACTCTTTGTTATAAAAAAGTTACTAGTTCTCTCTATAGGGGATTACATTTTTTAATTGAAATAAGGTGTAGTTTAAAATAACCAAAATTTAAATATGTTCATTAAGCAAAACTGCATTCTTCTTCCTGATATGCTGTTGCTTTCATAATTAAGTGCGCACAAGACTCTTAATTTGCAATCTCTAACGCTTAGGGAACGAAATGAAATGGTAACATTTATGTATTATGAAATGTAATAACTTCATCATAAAATTTAATTAGATAGCTCCACTTAAATGATAATTATATTCTGTAAATTTGATATATATATATATATTGGCACATATTAATATTATAATACGAAATACTACACTTTTAGAAATTTCTATCGTAATTGACCGTAACTTATAACTAAAATTTTATACAGTTACGATTTCGTAAAATTAAAATAGAATTTCAGAAGACTCAATTATTTTTTAGTAACTTTTAGAAACAATTTCTTAGTTTTCAGTTACAAAGTGTTGAATATTCTGATACTTGTAACAGAAAATATTTTACGTTTTGAGTAACTAAAGTAACTGAAAGATTCAGGGCATCTTTATTATTCAATCGTATGACTGCACTGTCAGAAATTTCTACCTTAGTTTCTCGAAACATGTGACTGGAGTTTTATTCAGTACATTGTAAAATTAAGATAGAATTTCAGAAAATTTAGTTACTTTTTAGTAAATTAAAAAAAAAATTTCTCAATTATCAGTTAGAAAGTTTTAAATATTCTGATACTTGTATCTGGAAATTCTGAAACTTGTGACAGGAATAATTTTACGTTTTGGGTAACTGAAGTTTTATGCAGTTACATGTAACTGAAAATTTTGTTACAGTTTCGTAATTTTATGATAATTTTTATAAAAATTCTGCTACACTTCCCGTGCAGAAATTGCCCAACTTGTTCCCAAGTTCCGATCCGGGCCCGATCGGATTTTCCACATGTGGCCACAGGGGGGCACATGATGTGGCCAGGGTCGGAACCACATCGGATTATGATAAACAAGATTATTTTCAAATCTTGAGGAGAATACCGCCGATTACAATGAAGGTTGCACCATTGTAAAAATAAATAATTCTGAATAGTGTTTTGTTAGTTGTATCGTTGCATTGTGGATCCTCTTCAAGAGAAATATTTTCAGCTTAGAAAGATTGAGGTAAGTTTTTCCAAACAAATTATTTATAAGATAAGACGTTGTTATAACAATGTAATATTTTTAAAAAAGTTTATAATTCATATTTAGCTTTTCGATATTTCCAACGGTGTATTCGAGTAATCATTGTCATTTGGAGCGCACTTGAATGTAGCGCACTATTCATGTGAACAAGAAAGATGTTGTCAAGCTTTAGAATGTTATATTTTCTTGCTTATATTGTGAGAATACAGATCACTACATAAAATATATGAATATTTGGATTAGTATCGTTATAGATTAAATGCTTGGTATTTTCTCGAAAATAACCTCACTTTTTGATCACATTTCACGTTTTCCATGTGTAAATTTAAACATTTTTTCAAAACATAATAATTTTCTTGAGTAATGCAAAGTCTTAACGATAAATTCAAGGAATACAAACAGTTGAATAATGCAAAATATTTAAAAAATTGAAGCATTTTAAAACACTAACTAAATTTGAAAATATTATTAAGATAGACTATTTAATCTCATGTTTTTTCTACATTTTTAAGGAAATAATTTTATGCTTTAAACAAATAATATTTTTAATATGTGCTCTCGTGGAAATTAAATTTGATTAAATATGATCTTCTTTAGTGTAAATACCGGAAAATGAATCCAGACCTTGTTCGTCGATTCCAATTAGTTGAATTTATCCAAAAAGGCCCTAAGAAGTTGAGACCTGTAGACTGCGTTCCGACTAAATGGATACGTTATGACAAGATTAAAAAAAGATATGTCTCAAAGTTCATGCCTCCACCCTACACTGATAAAACTAATGCAATTTTATATAAATTGGTTGAATGCGAGTTGGAAGCACCTGATCATTGGCAGGAGTACACTATAAACGTAAGTCACATACTCTTAAGCAACTCAAAACCTTTTTGTCAACTTACTTTTTTATAATACGTAGGTATAAATTTATACTTCGTTTTAAATTTTATCACTGCATTTATTTTCTACTTTTACAGAAAGTTCAATTGACTTAGATTCGCCTCAAAACTCTTTCGACGTGAACAATATTAAAACTCTATCAAAAATAATGAAAAACAGCGGCATCAAAGATTATCCAGAGAAAAATAATCCAAAAATAACATTAGCGGCTGCAAATAAATCTCTGGATAAGACTGAGGAAAAATGTAAAAATACAGTTATTTTTTTATTTACTATAATTACAACCTGAAATATAATTTATTTAACCATTTTTGTCTTTTTTTATTCAGATGACTTATTGATAAAGGAAATTAGGCGCTTGAGGGCTGAAATTAAAGAAGTGCAGGCTAATCAAGTCTCTCTAATGAATATGTATAAGGGCTGTAGCGTGTACAAACTACGTCCCGAAAAAAACATTTGCAGAAGAATATAATGTGGAATTGCCATTTAAGTCATTGCAGAAATTGATAGACTTTGACAAACAATTAGGAACGGATGAGAAATGTTGCAAACAATTCGTAAGTTTAATTTTTTATGTTATTATTAGTGTAGATCCAAATTTTTCAGTTACAGATTTACTTATCTTTTTTAAAATTGCAGAAAGATTCACTGGCGTTGTCTTTTGATAAGAAAATCATGCGCAAGACAGTCAAAAATATTTCTCCAAAAATGTAAGCAGTCAGTTCACAGCTGTTAAAAAAGTACCAACAAAACAAGTTTTCAGAGAATACCACATGTGCACATGCATTATTGGTAAGCAAATCAATAGTATTTGTGTATTTTATATTCAATGAATGATTATTTTCTCTTTTTTAATTAATTTTTTTGTCATTTTCTTAAGACGTACTTGCAGAGAAATATGGATGTTCAGAGGAAGAAGTTGTTTCCGACATTAGCACTATTTTGAGTTATGTTAAGATTGGGACGGAGGCAGAAGACTTAGACAAGCGCAGCACCAGCAACAATCTTAGTAAAATCGCTTATTATTTATATCCAGTACTTGATTATACTATATGCATACTTTTGATTATGAAATAAATTTTTTTGAAGCAACTATTTATTGTTATTGAACGAAAATCTTTTAAATTTTAATATTTGTAGGAATACAAAATTAGAAGGGGCCATATCTGGGCCAGATCGGGCCCCCATTTTACAAGCCCAGATCTGGGCCCGATCGGGTAGGACGTTTCATTAATGGTCTGGCGCTAGGCAGATTACCCTGTCGGGGCCACATTTTTCCGGATCAGGGCCCGATCGGCGCCCCACCAAAATTTCTGCACGGGTTTGACAGTTTTAAAATATATTTTATGAAAATTCAGTTCTTTCATAATATTAAGAAAAATTTCAGAAAGTTCAGTACAATTTATGCTATTTTAAGATACCTTTACTCAAAAATATCATTAATATCGTCAAACTTTACGTTACCTTTGTAACATAAAATTTTGTCAATTTCCGAACATTTCTAACAGTCTAGATTTAAGACAAATTTTATGAAAATTCAGTTCTTTCATAATATTAACAAAAATTTCAGAAAATTGAGTACATTTTTCACAATTTTAAGATACCTTTGCTCAAAAACATCACAAATATCATTAAATTTTATGTTACCTTTATAACATTAAATTTTTTTAAATTTCCGAACATTTCTAACAATACACTGAAAAAAATGGTTAGTAAAACCAACTACTTCGGTTTGTAAAATATGCCTCAGCTATTTTATTAGTTAACACAACAATTTTTTTTGTTGGTGTTACTACCCAAGTTCTTGTGATAACAATTGAGATAGTAAAACCAACAAAAAAAATTGCTGTGCTAACTAATAAAATAGCTGAGGCATATTTTACAAACCGAAATAGTTGGTTTTACTAACCATTTTTTCAGTGTATAATATATTTTACATTTCATACAATTATACTTCTCTACTTATATTTTTATAAAGACAATGAGATTCACGCTAATTTTAAATAAAATGTTTAGTGCAAACAACCTTAGTATATTTCATCAACTACCACTACTAGATTTGTTAAATAAAATATTTCTAGAATAGCCAAAAAAATTAATTTCCAGACTGAATTATGTTTGCACTTATACTTCACAATCTGCTTTTTCGTTTTCATAAAGTGTCGTATTGTTGTTAATCACGACAGAAGTTTCTAATAAGAAAATGAAAATAATGTAATGAGAGAAAGACAAATGAGAATTTCAATTAAAATTTCTCTCTGATGTTATATTTGAATCTTATTCAAGTTTTGCTCACAAGACAATACCAGAAACCTTGAGAATGGGCAAAATTATTATCATAACAAGCAACACTTTCTTTATCTTCTGCTTGTTTCATTAACGATGACTTTTCCCCGAGAATCAAGGGAAAAAAAAGAAAGTAACTCTGTAATACGATATGGGAAAAAATCATAAAATTCTCGCACTTACAGCGACACGTGCAATGCCAGGAGAAAAACATTTAAAAGTGGTTGAAATCATACGTTAATAATTGTGATGCATAAGTAGACACGAAGTGCAATATTTCAAAAGGTGTGCACTCGCTAAACGAAAACTCAAGGAAAACCCGTAAAGACATACATGAATATACCTGTACTTGTACATATATCGCATGTTATACATATATCTATTGAATACCAGCTGCATGTGAGTATATATATAGTTATATATAATAGTTTATGCAGCTTGTGGATATTGCACGTTACACAGTTAAAATAGAAGCGCCTGCAAACCGGTTAAATGATTTGACGGATATAAGTAATTCACTGTGTGGCTGTAAATAGGATTTTATGAATTTTAAAGAAATATATAAATTTAAAACGAACTTTAGCTACACACATGCATATGGTGTTCAAAAAATATAGATCATGAAACTAATTTATGTAAGGTGCTAAGCAAAACATTATTCATTTATCATTTTGTGTTATAGTACATAGTTTCAAATATGCTACACTCGAGTGTCAGTAAACTCTTAAGTGAAATCATTTGAAAAGTACTATAAAAAGAGGCATAATGCAAATTTCTTAACTTATATGGAAACTAGAGAATAGCACAAATTGCTATTTTTACCATCCGCATTGCAAACTTAAATATTCACTTTGCAAGTTCTACCATTTTGTTTCTTTTCTTAATGGGTAAATAGTAAAATTCCTAATTGCTAATGGTAAAACTTGCAATGCGAAAAGAAAGAGTTACGATGTAAATGATAAAATTTGTATTGGATGATCTATATTTAAATTTCTTTCGGTCGTTCTATGGACAAAACGATAAAAACAGCGTTTTCGCAAGTTTTTAAAACTATTGGTACCTTTTAGACTATTTATTATACATTTTTACATTCTCATCATGGATGAGAAGGTATTGGTTTTATGTGAAAAATGACTTTCGAAATTTTCATCAAATCTTTACGTTTTGAGACCCCCTGAGTCAGAAAAAAGGGTTTTTACGAAAGTGTCTGTCTGTCTGTCTGTCTGTAGGTCGTGTGCGGCATAACTCTCGATAGAATTATCAGATTGAATTGAGCTTTGGTACACATTATCGGAGCCGAAAAAGTAAGGATAAGTTCGTTAACCAGCCACATCCAATCAAAATTGAGTGGTTGAGCACTACTTTTGTCTTTTTGAAAATAATTTTTTTTTAAAATAAAAAATTTCAATACTGGTTTTAGATAGTGCTTATAAATCTCTAAAAATTATCCCGATAACAGTTTTTGATTAAATCAAA
The DNA here is from genome assembly GCA_030998225.1 of Diplolepis rosae. Lineage (NCBI taxonomy): Eukaryota > Metazoa > Arthropoda > Insecta > Hymenoptera > Diplolepididae > Diplolepis > Diplolepis rosae. Next base: position 17,411,343 of record JAPYXD010000723.1, on the reverse strand, counting down.
ATTAGAAATGTTATAGCATATTCAAATTCGAAAAAAGTCAATATAAAAATTTCATTTTCCAGTTAAATTATACGAGATACGAAAAAACGTTATGATACAATATTATTTTCTACATAAAATCCTACAAATTTGAATTGTAACATTTTTTCATAAGATGCATATTTTTCTTTTTAATTCAAAAAAAAAATATTGAAAATCCAAAATTCAATTTTTTAACAATAATATTCGAAATACGAAAAAAACGTAGGAATACAAAGTTTGTCGTTTCAAAAAGATCTACAAATTTTGTCTCACATAGTTTCTGATAAAACATATATTTTTCGTTTCAATTCCAAAAAATACGATTAAAATTCAAAAATTCCATTTTTTAGACAAAATATGTGAGATGCAAAAAAAAAGGTTTAGATGGAAAATTGTTTGCCTAATGAGGTCTACAAATTCTCATTAAGACATTTCGGGACAGGAGGTATATTTTATGTTTTGATTTTTAATATTAAAAAAATTCGATTTTTTTCACCAAAATATGTGAGATACGAAATAAGTGTTGTTCTGCAAAATGGTTTCCTTAAATAAAGTCTACGACTGTGTTTTCTTTTTGAGAGATTTGGAAGAAAATAAATTATTTTAATCATGTAATTTATTAAAAAGTTACTGAAATGTATACAGAAAATCGAGCGCGAAGCGCGAGCGCCATGATGAGAATGTGTTCCTTAAGGCTGATAGAGCCTTAAGTAAATTGAATTTCCTGTTTCACTTAAACTGAAAAAGAAATTTTAGTGAATTTGAGAAAATGAGTAATAAAATAAATAAAGTAATAAATAAACTTGAATGTACGTGAAGAGTACAAGAACGAGCGCGAAGCGCGAGGTCCAGAAAGAATGGAGCGCGAAGCGCGACGATCAAATCGCGCACCCTAGGCGCGCTCAAACTTGCGAGCTGCGCGCGAAGCGCGCGATGAGAATGTGCCCGCGAAGCGGGCAGATTTTTAGGTTATTCTACTATGTCTATCGCAAATTGTATTAAAAATTTTGGAAAATTCTAAAGATCATTTAAAAATAACGTGCATAATTTTCCCTTCAAAATGAGTCACCGAAACCTAAGAAATAATTAATAGTTTTGCACATACACTACCGGTTAGAATTGTGAGACCACCTGTTTTTCGATAATTGCTTAAATTATCTTAATTTGAATTATGCGAGTAAAAAAATTTGTTCTCTTGATTAAATTCAAAGTTACCAAAATTCCTTATAAAATGAGCCCAGCATGAAGTCGTTTTGTTAAATTTTGAAGAAATTAATGCAGAAATAGTCAAGATTTCAATGATTTCTTAAATTTTAAATAACTTTCGAAATAATAGACATTTTTTAATGTTCTTGGACTCATTTTGAAGATAAATTTCTACAAAACCGAACCAAATTATTAGCATTAATTTGTAATTTTTTTCTTACATAGTGCAGGAGGTTAAAGTTCAAATAAAAAAGTTGGAAAAATTACAATATGGCTGTTGCTGAGAAAAACATTTTTATAAGATATATAAAACATATAATCATGAAATTTCTATAGAATGCCCTTGAAATATATATTCATATAATCTTTATTATGATTTACCTACAGATGAAATGTTTTCAAATTTTCCCTACTTTTTTGTTACAATTTCAACTCTTTGCATTATGCAAGAAAAAAATTATACATTTATATTGAAAATTTACTGCGATTATGTAGCATCTTAGCTTTAAAATGAGCACAATAACATTAAAAAATGTTGATTATTTCGAAAGTTATTTCAAATCTAATAAAACATTGAAATCTGGACTTTTTTTCCAACAACTTCTTCAAAATTTAATGAAATGACTTCATTCTGGACTCATTTTAAAGATAATTGGGATGGCTTTTAATTTATTAGGAATACAAATTTCATCACTCACAGAATTAAAATTAAGATAATTTAAGCAATCATCGAATACTAGGTGATCCCACAATTCTGACCGGTAGTGTAATATATAAATACAAAATTTAAAAAAAAAACTATTTTTTCAATATTTTTCTAAAAGGGTTCATTCAATGCTGAAATTTTGAGCGAAATTGGGACATTTGAAGTTGAAGATTATTTAATATTATTGTAATAATTTGTAAGGTACCAAATGTTAAAGAATGCATCCCAGTTCGGTAAAGTTTCAAAATATAGGGTAAAGTTTCAAAATATACATCAACTAATTATTACAATATTATTAAATAATTTAAATATTTGAAAAACTGGAATTATATCGACCTTCAATAACAATATTTCTTCTCCATGTGTCCCAACTTTGCTCAAAAGTAGAATAAAATTTCTCGAACTGTTTTTCTCCATGAAGAATTGTATACGGTTTTAAAAAAATGCCAATATACTCAAATTTTAAGCAGGAAGTGTGTTCATGTATTAATGAACACTGCTGTACAAAAGTCGCCGGGCACTTGTTTTTAACTTTTCACATAAAAGCTTCTAATTTATAAAATACACAACAATTAATTTTTTTCTTAGAATAACACGGAAGGAAATAAAATTCTGCATTTGATGAACCCAAAACGAAGTGTTTTAGTCAATTATTAACGAAGATATTGCGAAAAAAGTCAAGATTTCAAAGTTTTCTTGAATTTTGAATAACTTGTGAAATAATGGATGTTTTGAACTTTTCTTGACTCAATTCAGAATGAGATTAACGTAGAATGTCAGTAATGTAACAAGTAAATTGTAATAATTTTTTCTTGAATGCAGCCAAAATCTGAGCTCAGAACAAAAAAGTTGTAAAACTTCGAATTTGTAAAATGATTTATGAAAGAAATTTTGAAAATAATTTTATTGTATTTTTAATGATGTATTGTATTTTTATCATATTATCAATTTTTATAATTTTTAAAATCCATTTTATAAGTATGAGAATCCTTTGTATTCTCGTAACTTTGTTGTTCTTAATTTTAACTTTAATAGTATCAAAAAAATATCTATCAAAATATTTTTGATACGTTGCCAATAATCTATGTAAATAATAAATAATTAATATAATAAATAATAAATAATAGTAATAGTAATGAGTAAATAGTAAATAAAAATCATAATAAGCTGAGAAAAGTTAAAAAAAATCCATTATTTCAAAAGTTATTCAAAATTCAAAAAAACTTTGAAATCTTGACTTTTTTCGCAATATCTTCGTTAATAATTAACAAAGACACTCCGTTATGGGGCCATTGAATGCAGAATTTTGTTACCTTCCACGTTATTCTAAGGACAAAATTTATGGTTAAGTATTTTATGCTTTTTATGACAATATCTTCTTTAATCATAGACTAAAACATTTTTTTTACCAGAGGGTCATAAAGTAGATTTTATTTCCCCGTGCGGAGCAAACAAATCCATTTTCTGACCCCCTAGCAGAAAAAAATCGTGTGCGACACGGGAAAAACATTAATTTTACTCGTGTAGTGTTTTGGGGTCATTAAAAAAAAAATTCATTGACAGGTATTTTATAAATTAGAAGCTTTTATGCGAATGATTAAAAACAAGTGCCCGGCGATTTTTGCACTGCAGTTTATATTGATCTAGATTCTCGAGGTTTTGGCCGGTCTCATTTATTTTCTAACACAGTAGACATTCTGATCAATATTGCTTTTTCGAATAAGGGAATTTTTGTATCTTTTGTTCAAATCTGTTTTATCATTTTTTCTATGCGTGTGCAAAGTATAATAAAACCGTGACGTGCTATGCGAGTGATTCATAAAATCAAAAGTGAAAAGATTATTATAGAAAGGACAATTTAAGATTGGGTATAAAAAGAAACATTGACATTTAAAGAGAAAAATATATACTTTGCTGTGTGATATTTGCAAGCCGTGACGAATTAGTAGTTATGGTAAATCTTGGTAAGACGAGGAAAGTGATATTAGTCATAGTTATGAAAGACACATTTCTGCTTTTGATTTTAAACCAGAGTTGTGAAGCTACGCACACTTTCAAATTTTCGATCTATATTATATACAATGTAATTTTCACAAAGTGAAACACGTATTTCACATATAATATCGTCCCGTAACGAAGAATTTTAGTCTTTAAGTATAAATTACATGTAAAGAAATGTGTAATTTACCTAAGGCAAGAACGTACTTAACCCTGCCTTAAACCAAAAACCGGTACAAATAAGCAAATGTGTCGTCCTTCAAGAATCTTTTTATTTTCTGGATTTTCAAGTAAGACTGGTTTAACGACCGGTAGAGACATAAAACAAGAGAATGCATCATTTAAATAAGATGATCATACTCAAGAATTACTTTGCATTTGTAGATTTAAGGGTAATTAAAATGTAATTTTTATTTAAAATCTGCAAAATCCAGGGCTAATTGATCAATTACTGGAAAATATTTAACATATATTATATATATTTATGGATTTTGTTTATCCGACATAAATTAAGAAAGATACAGCATTCTTTCAAAAAAGATCTGAAAATTTTTATTCTAGATATTTCTTTATAAGACGTATATTTTTCGTTTCAATTTTTTAGAAATGCATTGAAAATAAAAAATTATTTTTTTTAGACAAACTATATGCGATGTACAAAAAAAGGTTTATATGTAGAATTATTCTTCTAAAAATATCTCCAAAGTTGATTCAGATGTTTTTGTATATGACGTGGAGTATTTATTTTCATTTTAAAAGTCCCGTGCAGAAATTGCCTAATTTGGTCCGAGTTTGCAATGAGGGCCCGATGAGGTTGGCCACTTGGGGCCGTAGTGGGGAAAATTTTGCGGTTCTGATGAGGGCCAGAGAGGGATAGTTGAAAAATAGTCGCAACGCCATCTACTCTGGTGTTATGAGCGCCATAATTTATGTTGTTTTTATTATTTATTTATGCTTTTATGTTGTTGTGGCATTTGATTTCAATTTAGGCATTTGTGAAGTTGAGTGAAATACCAAGGTAAGCAAATTAATTATAATCATATAACCTTTCCAAACCTCAAATAGTTATGATTTATCACTAGCAATTTGCCGTTGAAATTTTCAATGTGGAATTTTTGATCCACGAAATTTTTCACAAAACTTATGGACTTATTTAACAATTTCTGGTTTTGAATAAAAAATCAACATGAATTACAAGCAGCTCCAAGAAGAAAATAATTAATGAAATATATATATATATATAATCCTTATGAAAAATTAAATAAATGTGAATTTGTTGACGAATTGCCCATTTATGGATGTATTTTTTATTTTAAACAAAAATATATTTAAATAGATAAGAATATATATATTGCACATGAAAATTATAAGGGGCCTCATAGGAGCCACATCAGGGCCATAGTAGAGGCATAACTTTGTGGTCCTAATCAGGTTAGGCGTTTCATTTCCCATCGGGCGCTAACGGGATTGCCTCATCAGGGCCCCATTTAGCCCCATTAGGGCCCGAAGGACGCCACACTTAAATTTCTGCACGGGGTGCTATAAAAATTTTTAGAATTCCCTTTTTTCAACTACATGGAGAGAACAGTTTGTTTGAATCAAATAAACATACAAATTTCTACCATAATTTCCCCAAATACGTGACTAGAGTTTTGTTCATTTACAGTTTCGTAAAATTAAGATAGAGTTTCAGAAAATTCAGTACATTTTTCACAATTTTAAGATACCTTTGCTCAAAAACATCATAAATATCGTCAAATTTTACATTACCTTTGTAACATTAGAATTTTGTAAATTTCTGAACATTTCTAACAGTGAACATATCTTTGATAAACAACCAAAGAAGAAATTTGTTTGAACTAAACAAAGTTTTTTTCAAATTTAAGATCATTTGTATGAATCGAAAAGTTTTTGATACACGGAGAAACTTTTTATAGCAATATATGTTTCATTTTATAATGATAATTCTAAAAAAAATTAGGAATCTAGGGAAAATCGAGGTGCAATGGTAATTATTTCTAGCAGACTGGAAATTTTTCACAGTCAAAATACTAAAGATTCGAAAAATTATATTAAATTATTTTGTGCATCTACGTAAATACGTGCAATTTGATTTAAATATTTAAAGTAAGTATTATCAAGCATAATAGTATAATAGTTGCATACAAATTCATCAAAAGTATTAAATCAAAAAATTTAACCTTACATTTTTGACGTTATGTTGTTTTTTTAAAGTTTCAATTATGTTGTGCAAACAAATGAATAGTAATTAAATAATTTGTGAATTCTCTTACATAAATTTATAATTATCATTTTGAATTACAATTTTATTCTAATTTAAATTTATTTTGCCATAATGAACTTTGTGCATATTTGATATATTCTTCTCTTAGTGTACTCTCTAAATCTGAATCAGTCAAATTTCCACTGATTGAATCCGTGATTTGCCTTTTCACTGATTCATCAGTGAACAAATATTTTTCACTTTTAAATCAGTTAATTTTCACTGATTCATCAGTGAAAAAAATATTTTTCACTGTCAAATCAGTCAATTTTCACTGAAATAATCAGTGAAATTTGACTGATTTACAGTAACCTCTTTTTAGCTATTTGAATCAGTCAAATTTCACTGATAATCAGTAGATTTTGACTGGTTCAAATTTAGAGAGTATTGATCGCGCAGCCTTATTGAGAACGGTGGAAATTAAATTCAGCAGTGCACATGGTGGGGGAAACGTCAAGTACAGATTAGGGGTAGAGGCCCTATTGAGCGCGGCCTTATAGAGAGCGCGGACTGTAGTTTATTTAAAAATCAATATTTCGCTGCGAAAAATTCTCACTATTACATGTTTTTTTTTAGTTATATTAATTTTTTAAACGCGTTATTTTTTGAAGTGTAAAGATCTGCCTAATACGAAAAATAGACTCATTTTGGTTATTCTTTCACTGATAAAAAAGTTTATTTAAATCGAAGTTTTTTTCAATCAAATTTTTTTTTGTAAGCATCAATATCGATCGCGAATGTCATGATGTGGATATATTTCTCAAAGTTGATATAACTTCAAATCAAATTTACGTTTGCAATGTCAAAAATGTACTCTTAGTCATAATATTAAATTATGGGGAATGAACTCGAATATCCGCGGATAATATGAAAAAATAATATCATTAATTATGGGCCTATATATTGTGAATTGGAATTCAAGGTAAAATCTTTTATAAGATATAATCAATATAAGATTTTCTATGACTGTGTTGGCTTTTCTTTAAAGGGGCAATTGAAGGTCGATCTCGTTAGATCCTAAATAGATTCTATTGATAGAGCCTAACATATCGTTACGAAATAAGTCCAGACCTTTCTATTTTGCCTTATACTAACACTTGATTCGAAATATGAAAAACTATCAGGGCCTTTACAAAATTGTCAATTGTGTTCCGGTATTGGAGTATAAAAAGAAAAGATGTGTGTGTGCATAAAACTTGTTACATTATAAGATTACGCCTAAGCTGAAACAATGTTCATTGATGCATTATGTAACAGCATGTAAGGTCGTTTTCACTAAATAATTGCTCCAAATCATAGTGAATGATAATAAATCAGCGCTTTCTCGAAGATATCAAGAACTTTTATGATTTTAGATTTTGATACAACAGTTAAAGCGATAATTTTAATATCATTTTTATCTTTATATCTACCCATTGTTTTAAACCCCAGGTAGAAATTTACAGCCGGCTTGGTATCGCGCCAGTAGACGCAAAAAATTTTTTAGCTGGTACAAAGAAACATATCACGGTTCTAGTTATATTATTAATTATCCTAACCATAAATATGGCTGATATAGCCTGAAAAATCCTTGTGACAGCTACACATTTTTTTTCCGTGAACCGCAGAATGATTTGCAGTACTGGCGCGGTACTGGACATCGGTACCATGCCAGCACTGAAATCTGTACTGGTTCAGTACTGGCATTACTCCAAAGTCGGTTGTTAGCCGACACTTGGTCTCAGGACTGGGGCTGTACTATGCCAGAACCGCGCCAACCCTCGGCCCGGTACCAACTCTCCAGTACAGGCAGTGCTCCTTGTTTACAACTGGCGCAGTGCTGTGCCGTTTGTAAATACTGGTATGAATCCGACAAATAATATACAGAGATATTAAATTTTATATACAAATCTACATGAAATTTAACAATATTTCTAACAATGTAAGATAATGTGAGTTTCGCGGGGAATTAATATTAATGTATTGCCAAACTTATTCTATCTGCACAGTTTCTTTGAACCAAGAAACATTTCTTTAATATACGGTCAAAGAAAAAAATTTTTTGAATTGAAGAAAATTTTCATTAATGTAAACAAATCCATTTCTTTGGATCAAAGAAAATTTTTTTGAATTAACAAAACCTTCTTTAATTCAAAGAATATTTTTCTTTCACTGTATATGAAAAAAATATTTCTTTGATTCAAAAAATTTTCATTCCTGATTGATCACTTACGCCCAACTTTGAACCGTTATTCTGCCCACACTAAGCTTCAGACAAACTTTAGCAAGAGGACTTTTCTTTGTATTTTCTTGTGCTCTATCACATAGTACAAGATGTTCTATTTTTGGCGTGAATCCCTGTATAAGACATAGAATTTAAAAGTATCATACCTTGTCCGGTGTGGGGGATGCTGAGTTTGGCGCTATCCCCTGCTGGAGATGATACCTCTTGGGGGTTATCATGTTGAAGGGTGCACCAAGGCTACCCGGGCTGACAGCCACGCTCGTCATAGTCATTTCCGATTAGAGGTGCAGCTCTCTGCTTCTCCGGAGCATTGACCTGGGCCCTTATCAGACACTCGCAGTCTCTCATTCTCTCCGTAGCGTCTAAAAAGTTAAAAATTCCAAATTAACACGATTTTATCAATATTTTCAAATCAACATACCTCGAATGTATAAGAGGCAGGGCCGTAGCGAGATTTTTTGGGGGGCTCTTTTCAATTGAAAATTTCAAAATCAACTTCTAAAAGTAAAAAAAAACAAAAAGATGGAAATTTTATTTTCCCAAAAAATATTTTCTGCATCAAAAATTTTTTTCAGAGAAGAAATTTTCCGTCCCAAAGGTCCTTCGCAGACGGGGGCCCAGGGGTGCCGCCCGCTTGCCCCAGCCTCGCTACGGCCCTTTTAAGAGGCGATCTTACAGAAAAAACAACAATTCTATTTTGTTGCATCTCAACTGTCTAACCTCAATTTGCGAACGCGAATTGTTTAAAAAATGACTTATGAAACTGTTTTAAAGCATATTATTTTTATATACTAAACTCTATTCATTTAGAAGTCTCTTTTCTCGGTTAAAACTCTGGCGAAAGTTTCGGAAAGGAATTCAATTCGATCGAATCCGATCTATTCCGAAAACTGTTTTTGAATCATTCAGGGAATGGTTCAATGGATCAATCCAAAACTTTCGCCAGAGAATATTTCCATTGAAAATGAATGATAAATTGCCAAGTCCAATTGTAAAGTCATCAGGGCCAGCTTAAGAAAATTTAGCGCCCTACGCAGAATAAATATTCGCACCCCTTCAATCTGAAGATAGATTGATCTATCTCTATATTAAACTATCTGGAGTTATATTTTCGTGATGAAATCAATAAAAATCAAGATTTTCCAGTTAAATCAACACAATTTTTTAATCTCTCTCATAGAATTGTATCATAAAGCAACGTTTTCATTTTTTTTGGTGAATTTATAATAAGAGATGGATATTTTATACTTTTTCCATCAATTTCTTGTTAAAAAAATGAAAATTTTAATCCGACTTTGCCGCCCCCTAAATTTTGCCGTCCTAGGCGGTTGCCTATTTCGTCTATGTGGTATATCTGTCCTTGAAAGTTATTATTATTGAATTATTTCTTTTTTGTCTTCAAGTTTCAAATTCTTCTTAACGGAATATGTTATCTTTTTAAATGAATTCCTTTCTATGCCCCGCGGCGATAGTATTTTTTTGAATACTTTTGGATTCCTGAAAGCAAACTTGGGATCAACAATTTTTTACCTCTTTTAATTCTCCATTTTTTAGTATTTTTATTTACTATTTTCATAATAATTTTTAAGTCAAGAGCTATTAACATATTATTCGTCATTTTACATCATCAAGATTCACTTCCGCTCATTTATCCATTCTTTTGAAGAATCTTCCATATACTTTTATAGTTTTTTTTTACTGACAGATTTTCAACAAGTCGAGTGTTTAATGACAAAGTGATATAGTTTTATAAACAATTTTATCAAATTTCATTAACTTCAAGCTTGTGAGGTGTTTATGAGGCAGAAAGTAGTTTGATATTATTTATTTTTATTTGAGATTTTGCGTTTGTATTGAAAATCGAAAATGAGTTCCAATAGAAATATCAGATTTTACAATCTCGAATGCGTATTTAAGTGCTCATGAGATTTGAATATTTATTTACTTATATTAGGTGTCTAAAAGTTAATATTCCATCCGAAAAATATCAATAACCGATATTCTTAGGATGACATTAATTTATGAATGTTTATAAATACTTTGTTCATCCTTCGTCTACTTTTAATCCGTCGATGTTAGTCGACGTGACAAGGATGCTTTGAAAGGTCGAAAATGTTGACGAAAATCTTGTTTTCTCATATTCATTGCATAACCAGCTCGATCGCATTACGTCATTTGACAATAGTTCCTTGATGCAATTTCTTTCTCGAGATTAAAATTGCGTAATACCCTCGCGCAACGGTGTGCGCACACCAACTAATTTTGACTCTTGCCTAGAAAGTAGGAATCGCTAAAACTTCTTGCATAATAATCAGAGTCAGATAACACCGATATATTGAATAATTTTTTCCAATTTTCAATATGGACATAATAACATAAACGATGACTTCTGATCTTCTAAGGATTTATTATACATAAACAAAAATATACCCATAACAAAATTCAATCAGTGATGCCCTCTTATTTTGGGTAGATAAATATTCAGTGTAAATGTAATAACATGATGAATTTAACTAGCAACCGTGTCACAGATGTTCGTGGTAGGGATTAATAGCTTAATGATTAATTGCCTGGAGTTGAGTAAGAAGGCAGCAAGCGCCAGACACGTCCATGAGGTTATAAATATAATTCTTTTACGAACAATTCATTTACATTTTTCTTGATTTAACTCTGTCACTTGACCTCTTCTTGCAAAATAGGTCTACAGCCAGAAAAAAGTTTTAATTAAATTTAAGAAATCATTTTTTTAACTTCTTTTTTCAATTCGAATTAAAAACACATTTAGAACAAATATAAATTTATTTGATTTCAAGGAAGACGTTTTTAGCCTTTTTAAGTGAAAGAAATTATTTTTTAGCATTATTTGATTGAAAAAAATATTTTTTTGATTCAAATACATTACTGGCAAAAACTTAAGAAATAATTTAGTTAATATTATTATCTTTGAATGAAGATAATTTTTTCTTTGAATTGATGAAAATATTCCTATGAATTACATTACGCATGTACTTATGCGAATGTGCAGACATTCATTCCTAAAATTCAAAGAAAAAAAACAATCAAGAAATTTCATTGAGTCAAAAATAATTTTCTTTGGCCGTATAGCAATGCACAAATTTGTTTGAATCAAAGGAACTTTTTTCTGGATGAGGATCAATACACCCAGAAAAAAAGTTTCTTTGATTAAAAAAAAATTTCTTTGAATCAAACAAATATGTACATGTTTTTTGTTTAAAATTAAGGAATGAATGTCTGCGTAGTCGCATAAGTACATGCGTAATGTGATTCATAGGAATATTTTCTTTAATTTAAAGCAAAAATTGTCTTCGTTCAAGGCAATAAAATTAAATAAATAATTTTTTAAGTTTTTACCAGTACTATATTTGAATCAAAAAAATATTTCTTTAATAATTAAAATGGTAGAAATCAAACAAAGATTTCTTTGACCATATAGCAATGCACAAATTTGTTTGTTTTCTTTGATTTAAAGAAAATTTCTTTGAATCAAACAAATGTGTACATTTTTTTTTTTGAAATTAAGGAATGAATGTAAGTTTTTGTCAGTAGTATATTTGAATCAAAAAAATATTTCTCTAAATCAAAAAAACTTTTCTTTCACCATATAGCAATGTACAAATTTGTTTGATTCAAAGAAACTTTTTTCTGGGTGTAATTAATATTTATTTCCGTATGATTTGCCAAGGTTTCAAAAGAGTGTTATACTCGTTATGTAACTTTCTACATGAATATGTATCAGTGCGCATGAAACCATTTAACTGTCTTTCATGAAACTACGACTGAGAAATTACAAAATAATTTCCCCTTATAAAAGTAAAACCGTGACTTTTGATTCCTTAGGAGTCTTGAATATAGTAATAATAGAAAAGGAAGAGAGAAACGCGTCTTCGGATTGGCTTATTGAGACCTCTGTCAATTATCGAAGCTGTAAACCTCCGAAGTACCGACTACCGCTTTCCTTACTAGTATTTACAACTCGTAGAGTACCGTAAGTCTACATGATATAGCACACGAACTCCTTTAGGATTATTGTGTCGATGTATTTATTTTGCATCAGGAAAATAACAATTTAATATTGATGCATCACTCTAAATAAGGAGTTCCTTTTTTTTCTTTCAATCGGAATCTTTTCGCTTGAATAAATATTCCTGCACTGAGAGATTTTTCGTTAGAGTAAATTATAAAAATGAATTATATTTTAGTATAATATCGTTTAAAAAAAAGGCAAAGAGGATTCACGTATCAGAAATTAATAAATTGGGCTAAAGTTTGTGACGCCTCATGTGATGAATTTTTCTTTACGCCGTATAATCTCCAAAACGATAAAAAATATACAGAATAGTAATTTTTAACAAAAACAACATTTTTTATAGTAAAAAAAAAGAAATTTTGCTCTTGACAGAAAGAAACTACTTATGGACAAACACATAAAATTATCTCGCAAACTAAAAAACAAACATACAAATAAAAAACAAACAAATAGCAAAGTTTGACCAACGCAAGCCATTTGCGAAAATTTTTTTTACCATAAAAAATGTTGTTTTTGTCAAAAATAACTATTTTTATATTTTTTATCGTTTTGGAGATCGTACAATGAAAAACAAAATTCATTACACGAGACCTCACAAATTTTAGCCCCATAATTAGCAATATAGTCGTTTTCAAGCGACAAAGTTAAAATTTTTGTCTGAATGAATGGAATATATGTTCTACTAATTGTTACACGAAGTAAAAATTGTGTAAATTCAACATGGCGAATTCTTTGAATAGAATTTGCATTGAATCAACAAGTTATCGTTTCCAATCAATAATCTAGTTCCCTGCTGCATTGATTCTACGCGGCTCCATGTAGATTTCAAACGGAGGTCAACCAAAAATTTGAGGTCTTCGGAAATAGAAAAATTATTGATGAGAGTCACTGCTGTGATTCAGCGAAAAATGACGAACTTGTTTACACATGCAAACGTCCGGGATTTTCCTGTATGAGAAATGCAGTGTTTTTCACTTCAGGAGTTTCACGGATGCGAAACCGTTTTGAACTTACACGAATTTTTTTCCGTGTACAAAACCTACGAGATTCTGAAATCCATTATATTAAAGTTTTCTAGCGCGAGCAAAACAGATGAAAGAAAGAGGGGGTTCGGTGCTGAAAAGAGGGGAAAGGTTTCAGTGGAAACATGAACACGAATATTATTATAATAATTTCAAATTAGGTGGTTGAGTTAGAAATTTTTGCCACTACATACAATATATTATCAGAGGATCATTAATCGCGTATCAGATACGATACGATGTCATCAGGTGTCCTCGAAGACAATTTCAAGCTCTTATATCGCAATAACGCAAATTAAATTCAAATTTTTAAAAAAGAATTTGAAATCATTCTGTGGAAAAAGAGACGCTTTCGACTGTGCGAAAGACCCGGGTTCGAATCCCAGCACAGTCAAAAGCTTCTTTTTTTCCAAAGAATGATTTTAAATTCTGAAAAAAAATTTGAATTATTATAAATAATACCTTATTTATGTTCAGATATTTAAGTTACACAATGATACATTATTTGTAATCGCACGCTTGAAATAAAGATTTCATAATCGCTTTTTTGGATTCGAACCCTCCAATCTACCTATATTTACATGACTAAACGCATTCCTAACGCCTAAAGCCTTTCGGCTATTCTCGTTTGCCATATTCCGAAAGAAATCTCGCTTATAAGCTACTACTGAGTTGGACAGATTTGGATCGAGTCTACGAAACCAATCGGAAAACGACGAAAATTCTGAAACGAATTATATCAAAAACTCTCCGTGAGGCGAAAGTTTCGGATTGGAATCCGATCCGAGCGAATTGGAGCTATTCCGAGTCATTCCGAAATTTATTTTCAAACCCTTTCGAATCATTCCACACTCATCCGAAAAATGTTTAAATCTCGTTTGATGCAATCGGTTAAAAATCAATCCTACCCAATCCCAGATAATTGAGACATCAATCCAAATTAATTCGAACCAAATTTTCAGTCCGAATTAAACTGGATGAATCCGGATTCGGGTTTATATAAACCGAGTTTGGATCTATTCGGTTTATATCTGACTGAAATTTATATTATCTTATGGAAAAAAAATCCCAATACATTTATTGTAAAATCCCACCAGAAATTTTTACATCATGTGTATCCGAGCTACGAATATTATAGAACAAAAAGATAAACTGTAATAGCCTACAAAAGAGAACCTGTTTCTATTCAGTTTCAGAGAAATATGATTATCTATAAATTATATTCCGTCTTCTGAAAACAGAGAAAAGTATGGTTTTGCCATTTTTAATTGATACTTCCGGAAATTTCGAAATGTTCATGCTCAAGATTATTCTCTCTACTAGGATTTTGCCCTGGTTAGAAATCATAATTTATAATCTGCTTCTCTCATGCGCTTTAGACAAGGTATCATCGTTTAGATGTTGTACTGAAATATGGTGTACGAACATTTTCCGGTTGATTAGCTACTGACACAGAGAAATGACTGTTGAATTTTTACTTATGTAAGAATTATTATGCTCAGTGCAAGTGTTGGAATCATTGCTTACTTGCAAACAATGTCTAAAATATTATAAGAAATTTATTGACTTGGTCTCGATCAGGTTAGACATGAAAGTGGCCCAGACAAGGGAAATATATCATAGTTCTTAGTGTGAGCTAGATAATTAGAAAATTTTTAATCAATATAGACACTCCTTTCACACTTAATCGGGTGGTTAGACAACTTTCTATCATTAAAATGTTTTCAACTACCAACCAAAAATAAAAGATACTAGACTTCTGCAGACTGTTGAAAATTTCAGTTGGAATTTAACGGTGAACATATTGGAAGTTTATTTCTGAAACGTAATATGATTTTAAAATATTTGTGTGAATAATGAACACCAAATTATGAGAAAAATTGAAATTATTGAAAAATTATGTATATTTCTTTTGAAATACTTATTGAAAATGAAAAAAACTATGTAAAATATTGAAATAGATTAATATGAGTAACAGCATAATATTCAGATATTACAACCGAATATATAAGATACATGTCACATAACTGAATATCTAGATACACAATGAAAAAAGTTTTATTTTAATTTAAGAAATCGTTTTTAACTTAATTTCTTCAATTCGAAGTAAAAACACCTTTAGAACAAATATTAATTTATTCGATTTTAAGAAATCACCTTTTTAGCCAGTTTAAATAAAAGGAATTATTATTTTTTAATTATTTATTTGATTTAGAAAAATAATTTTTTTATTCATATACAGTACTGGCAAAAACTTGAGAAATAATTTATTTAATTTTATTACCATTAACGAAAATAATGTTTACATTAAATTAAAGAAAATATTTCTATACATCATATCGCGCCAGCATTTATGCGATTGTGCAGACATTCATTCCTTAAATTCAAAGAAAAAAAACAATCAAGAAATTTCTTTAAGTTAAAGAAACTTGTCATTGACAGTATAGAAACAAATAAATTTGTTTCATTCAAAGAAAATTTTTTTTGGCTGCATTGATCCTTACCTGGAAAAAAGTCTCTTTGATTCAAACCATTTTTGGGCATTGCTATACGGTCAAAGAAAAGTTTATTTGATTTAAAGAAATTTCTTGATTATTTTTTTCCCTTTAAATTGAAGAAATGAATGTATACGCGCAGTCGCGCAGTACATATGTAACGTGGTTCACATAAATAGATTTTTTAATTTAAAGAAAAAATGGTCTTCGTTTAAAGATAATGAAATTAAATAAATTATTTCTTAAGTTTTTGTCAGTACTGTATATGAATCAAAAAAGTATTTTTTTAATAAAATAAATACTGTTAAAAAATAATTTCTGTGAACCACATTGCGTATGCACTATGCGACTACGTACACATTAATTTTTTCAATTCAAAGGAAAAAAAATAATCAAGAAATTTCTTTAAATCAAATAAACTTTTCTTTGACCATATAGCAATCCACAAATTTGTTTGATTCAAAGAAACTTTTTTCTGGGTGTGTTGATCCTCACCTAGAAAAAAGTTTCTTTGATTCAAGAGAAACTTCTTTGAATTAAACCAATTTTTTCATTGCTATATACTCAAAGAAAAGTTTCTTTGATTTACAGAAATTTCATAATTGTTTTTTTTCTTTAAATTAAAGAAAATATTTCTGTGAACTGCATTGAATATGTACTATGCGACTGCGTATACATTCATTTCTTCTATTCAAAGGAAAAAAAATAATCAAGAATTTTTTTTAAATTAAAGAAACTGTTCTTTGACATATAGAAATGCATAAATTTGTTTGAATCACAGAGACTTTTTT
This sequence comes from Diplolepis rosae, assembly GCA_030998225.1. Classification (NCBI taxonomy): domain Eukaryota; kingdom Metazoa; phylum Arthropoda; class Insecta; order Hymenoptera; family Diplolepididae; genus Diplolepis; species Diplolepis rosae. The sequence goes on along the minus strand of JAPYXD010000723.1, from coordinate 17,394,548 downwards.
CTAGGTGAGGATCAACACACCCAGAAAAAAGTTTCTTTGGTTCAAACAAATTTGTGCATTGCTATACGGCCAAAGAAAAGTTTCTTTGAGTTAAAGAAATTTCCTGATTGTTTTTTTTCTTTGAATTCTAGGAATGAACGTCTGCGCAGTCGCATAAGTACATAAGTAATGTGATTCATAGGACTATTTCAACTTCTCGAAAAGAGCATAATCGAAAGAAGGGCTTTCCATTCGTGATTCTGTTGCAAGAAGAGGTGCCATAAATGTCCATATCCACGCGCAAGAGAATCAGTGATCAAATGAAGATATCACAGAGGAGAATCTCTCATCGTAAGATCAGAGACAAACACGCATTGCGATTGCTGATTGCATTGTTAAGCTTCCGCACCACTATTGCACGTGGAAATCATTCGATAAATATCCATCAGGAATCTGCGACACACATTGCGAGGTATGGAGGCATCCGAATGAAGATGTTTATTGAAAAAACATATTCTACTGCAACAACTCAAGCAAACAAGTTATCTTCAAGAATCAGCGATAAGTACAAGATTCCTGCTTTTACTCTTATCTCAGATTTTCCACGAATATTGCAACTTGGTGCCTCTCCGCAAAATATTTTATTGAGCGGTTTGAGTATTTTTTTGAGCAGTTCTTTATCTAATTAGGAACGTTTTTATACGTATAATAGGCGATTCCTGATTAGAGGTTTGATTCCAGAAATTGGTGGAATTTGCAACTCCCACAATTTTCATCCAATCGAAAAATTTTGAAAAATCCTACGCACTTGTTTTTAGTGAATGTTGTGCAGAAGGAGAAAATAAATGTTTTTGTGTTGTAGTCAACAAAGAAATTGTCTTCTCTTCTTTGAATAATGGCTAATAAATTCCAGAAATCGATTTGTAATAATTTTATTTTTAAGATAAAAAAATTAAAATGATTTGAAATTCGTAGGAAGATAAACTAAAGGGTTTCCCAATAAGGGTGATATGTTTTGAAATTGAAAAAAAACACTGAATATTCATTCGGAATTGATCGAAATCTTTTTTATTATATTGGATATTCTATGCCATTTATGATTTAAACAATATATCGGCGAAATGTCCCCCGAGACTTGAGCCAAAAATGCGCCTCATCAGAAAAGATGATTTTTTGATGAAAATTGGGATCATTTTCAATTGATTCCAGAGCCCAATCCGCGAACTCCCGACGCAAACGATGGTCATTAGGCTTCAGTTCTTGGGCCAGAATCATCTTATAGGGATGCAGGCCAAGATCCAATCGCAAAATACGCCAGGTAGTCATCCTGGACAGGCCCAATTCCTGAGATCGGCGTGGCACGGACAATTCACGGTACGGCGGCTATATTCTGTGTAGAACGTGCGGTACGCATACGATTTTTAGGCTTAGTATCCAATAGAGTAAATTCACTCTCCAACTTATCGATTATTCGACGAATTGAGAGCGCGGATGGAGCAGAATGACCACCATATTTTGCACGATATGCTCTTTGAACACCGACAAAACTTCTCGAATTTTGATAAAATAATTGGACAATTTCCAAACGTTGTGGAAGCGTGAAACTACTCATGATTAAATGGCAAACCTTACTGATGACAACTGACAGCAGACGTCAAAAATTTCAGTTCAAATGAGCCCGATAGGGACATTCAAAATCATATCACCCCTATTGGGAAACCCTTTATTAGAACTATTATTAAATTGTATACATATTTGTATATGGAATTTAATATTTCTGTATATGATTTGTGAAAAAATATACTGGTATATTAAATTTAATATACGGATATATTAAACATCAATATTAACCATTCAAGTAATTTGACTATACGAAATTATAAACTTATTTTTTCAGTGAATTTAGCTTATAAATAATCAAGTAGATTATTTTCTTTCACATAGAGATACATTCATTTTTAAATTATTAATAATATCCAATTATTTGGAAAATTCGCCAACATAATCTATAAGAACTTATACACTTCATGAATTTTCCTATTTAGAGAAATTTTTAGCTCAAGCCTATCCCTATATGTTCAATTCCCGAAATAATTAATAAAAAAATGAAATAATATTGATGAGTAAGTTAATTTGAAATATTATCAATCAGTTGTAATAATTTACGAGTTATCAAAGAATCTAGAAAATATTTTATTTTATGAACACTTTGATGCATATTAAAATTCATAATTGCGTATATTAAATCTCATATACTGCATATGCAAATGATTTCATATACTTTTATATTAAATTCAACACAAAAATATTTAAAAAAAATTAAAATAAAAAATTATTGAGATAGTATAAAACAATGAATTAAATTATTTGTTTCTCACTAATATGCTTTCTCGTTTATATTCAAATGAAAGGAATATCATTTATTTATATAAATAGCATATTCTAAAATACATCTCGAAAGAAGGAAGTAATGCAAGTGTGAAATTCATCTAATTATACAGGTATAAGTCGTAGGTAAAACAATTCTACTGCATTTCAAACATAACTCTGTAAGATGCTGTAATTACTATTCTAAAGCAATGTAATGAACAGTTGTGAAATTATATGATTAAATAATAAATTATTCATAAGATAAAAATTTCCAAGACAAGTAAATTAAAGTTGTGTTTCCAAATTGTATAGTAGGAGTCACTCTGAAATTAAATCATTTTTAGCTTTGTCATTCGAATTTTTTCTGAAGCAAAAAGGTGATTTAATGTTAAAAAAGACGGTGGGCAGCGAATGTAATCCCAGAATACATGTAATCTAAGCTGGCTTCTTGCTTCCTGCCAGGAGTATACGATTTTGCAAGCTGTGCAGAGAAAACCCGTTCTTGACAAAGATGGCCGTGCTTTATGCCAGCAATTTTGTATCGTGTCGCATACGCACCTTGGGATTTAGGCATTCTGTCTATTAAATAGAAATATAAATGAGCGAAAGAATCATAAGCTAAGAAAGTTCAGGAACTTTCTTCGTCCCTACTTTTTATCTTTTTGTGGAACATTTTCGTACGTGCGAACTTCCGATTATGGAGAAAGGTGAAAGTTAGTCTCACAAAATAATCTAGAGATGCCAATGGCCCTTCCGTATTGTTGTTCAAGTGTATAAAAATATCTCGAAAAGTATGTCGACCACATTTCTTAAACATATATATATATATATATATAAATGTTTGAATAAGGAAGAAAAAAGTAAAGTTCAGATGGTTTAACTTCACAAGTCTCTTGTTTACAATAGGTTTTCACTGTGATTAATTAATTTGGAATATATAAAAACACACAGAAAAAAGTTTTTTGGATTCAAAGAAAATTTCTTTGAATCAAACCATTTTTTTCTGAGTAAGGATCAATACACCGAGGAAAAATTTTCTTTGATTTAAACAAATTTATGCATTGCCATACGGTCAAAAAACAGTTTCATTGATTTAAAAAAAAAAATCTTGATTATTTTTTTTCCTTTAAATTTAAGAAACGAATGTATACGCAGTCGCACAGTACATATGTAATGTGGTTCACAGAAATATTTTCTTTAATTTAACGAGAAAATGGTCTTCGTTCATAGATAGTAAAATTAAATAAATTATTTCTTAAGTTTTTGTTAGTATTGTATATGAATCAAGAAACTATTTTTTTAATCAATTAAATAATGTTAAAAAATAATTTCTGTGAACCACATTACGTATGCACTATGCGACTACGTATACATTCATTTCTTGAATTCAAAGAAAAAAAAATAATCAAGAAATTTATTTAAATCAAATAAACTTTATTTTGGCCATATATAGCAATTCACAAATTTGTTTGATTCAAAGAAACTTTTTTCTGGATGTGTTGATCTTCACCTAGAAAAAAGTCTCTTTGATTCAAACAAATTTATGCATTTCTATATGTCAAAGAACAGTTTCTTTGATTTAAAAAAATTTCTTGATTATTTTTTTTCCTATGAATAAAAGAAATGAATGTATACGCAGTTGCATAGTACATATGCAATGCAGTTCACAGAAATATTTTCTTTAATTTAAAGAAAAAATTGTCTTCGTTCAAGAAAAATATTCTTTGAATAAAAAAAAATTTCTATGAATCAAACAAATTTATGTATTTCTATGCATCAAAGAAAAGTTTCTTTGATTTAAAGAAATTTCATAATTGTTTTTTTTCTTTGAATTAAAGAAATAAATCTCTACGCAGTCGCACAGTACATATGTAATGTGGTTCACAGAAATATTTTCTTTAATTTAAATAAAAAATGGTCTTCGTTCACAGATAATAAAATTGAATAAATTATTTATGAACTTTTTACGCTATTGCATTTGAATTAAATAAATATTTTTTTAAACAAAATGAATAAAGTTAAAAAAAATTATTTTTTTCATGTAAAAAAAAATAAACAATTTCTTTAATTTAAATAAAATAATTTCTGGGTGTAATACATTTTTGAACTACAGAAAAAAATATTTGGTTGATTTTTATTTTGTTATTATACATCAGACAAAAGAAATATTTAGTTTACCCAATACATTTTTTTGGTTTGAAATGTTTGATTTAATTTTACCAAATATTTTTCTTGATGTATTATCAATGCTGTATCATCAACAAAATATTTTGTAAAGTTAACCAAACTGTTAAAACTTGGTTCACTCGAGCAAACGAATTTGGTCAGCTGAACAAAAATCTAGATCATCCAAGCAAAATATTTTTGAACCCAACCAAATGTAGTCAACAATACACATGTAATGCAAAGTCGCATTCTCGATATTATAAAATGAGATTGCAATACATTTATTATAATTTTGCAATACATATTTCGCAATTCTCTAAAAGACTGTTATTTAAATATAATTTATAAACTTCATAAAATAATGATGAATTGGCTTGAATGGAAAAATCATAAAACACTATTTAATATATCCCTTGTAACCAGAATTATTATCAATTAAGGGATCCATAATAAATCAAAAGCATACTAATTTTTTGATTTTCCGTAAGTATTTCACAAGAAACTTATACTTAGAAAACGGAAACTTTTTCCATAATTTGGTGTATATTTTTTAGTCTATATGAGAAACACCTTTAAAAATAGATAAAAATTCTAAAATTTTAAGGTCATCCTGATTCTTTTGTATTAGTTTTCAGTGTTTTTACAAAGGTTACTTGGTTCTAATGATTTTATCACCTGAATTTAAATCATTCCACAGACAATAAACTCTTTCGTACCAAATGTTGGAGTAGATTGCTATTCTATAGTGAGAGTATGTTTGATTTATGATTTCCTTTCTATTTTATTTTGTGTTCCACATTTTGTATCAGACGTTCTAAATTTGAAATCTTGTATTCTAAAAAATCAACCTTATCAGGTACGTTGATGCTTAAAAAGAAGACTAATCTGGGTTGAGACATCTTGCAAAGTTACTAGTACTTTAAGTACTGTTAACTTGTCCCATACCATACATGTTATCAATGTCTTGTTTCGGAATCCTTAATCGTTTTTCCCAGCGTGTTACACTTTCTGAGTAAATGCGCCATACATTTTAGTATCGGGTGATCGAAGTGCGTATCCGATCTATCTGCAACCAGATTACCGTTAATGTTGGACCGACAAGTGATCTTAATTCTTCAACAGATCTCTTCATCAGAACCTGAGATCTGTCACGATAAACATGCTATAGTTTTGATTTCTGCAACATTATTCTACATTCTAGACCTACAATGCATAGAAAATGGGGTTAGTGGCTACACTGTTAGAAATTTTTGTATTCAATTTATCACCCAGAAAAAAGTTTTATTCAAATTTACGAAATCGTTTTTTTAACTCCATTTTTTTCAATTTGAAGTAAAAACACCATCAGGACAAATATAAATTTATTTGTTTTTGAGAAATCACGTTTGTAGCCTTTTTTAAATGAAATAAATTATTTTTTTAACATTATTTATTTGATTTGAAAAAATATTTTTTTGATTCAAATGCAGTACTGGCAAAAAGTTAACAAATAATTTTTTGTTTAAATTAAAGAAAATATTTCTGTGAGTCACATTGCGTATGTACTATGCGACTGCGTAGAGATTTATTTCTTTAATTTAAAGAAAAAAAACAATTATGAAATTTTTTTAAATCAAAGAAACTTTTCTTTGACCGTATAGCACAGGACAAAGTTGTTTGATTCAAACAAATTTTTTTCGAATCAAAGAAGCTTTTTCTGGGTGTAATATGAAAATATATAGTCATTTGCATTTACAGTAAATGAAATTTAATATACGCAATTAAGAAATTTAATATACATCAAAGTGACGATAAAATAGGGTATTCTCTAGATTTTTTGATAACTCATAAACCATTAAAAGTGGTTGATAATATTTCAAGTCAATTTACTATTTTTTTAAATACTTAGATATCTTAAATAATAAACAAAAATATTAAATTTCATTTACAAATGTATATGATATTTAATAATATTTCTAACAGTGTAGTCGGAAATTAAGACTTTGCAACTAACTTAATGCTTGTTTAGACCCACAGAAAAGAGTTATTGTGCCTTTTTGTTGCAGCTCAATTTCCTAACATCAAATTGCGTAAGTATATTGTTCCAAAAATGACTATTCAAACTTTTCTTTAAAAGTGCGTATCATTTTAATACTGGATTTTATTTCATTTCAATAATGCTGTCGAAATTATGCTGAATAAGGAAGATTTAATCTCTTCTAAAAACATGTTCCTTTTAAATTAGAATGATTATTTTCTGAACTGAGAAAGAAGGTTGGTTGTTTCATCCAACTCGATAAACTCTGGGGCGCCATCCAATTTATTGATTGAGACAACAAATTGGTTAAAACAACCGCCGATCCGTTGATTTTATAATTCAGGATAGTTGAGTTAGTTGGTATAACTTTTCTGTAACACCGGCAATCTTGTGGTTGTGCTACACCCAGAAAACAGTTTTTTTAAATCAAAGAAACATTTCTTTAATATACGGTCAAAGAAAAAATTGCTTTGAATTGGAGAATGTTTTGTTGATTCAAAAAAATTTTCTACAATGTAAACAAATCTATAAAAACACAATATATATTTTACCATGTATTCTTTGTTATATTATCAATATTTTTAGGTATGGAAATCACTAGGCTAAAAAAATTACTACAAAATTTTTTTTTCATATTTTAAGATATTTTTATTTATTTTATTTGTATTTTTTGTAAAGTCACGTTACCTTATTTTCTAAAATCAAAAAGTTGCTACATTTTGTAAGGAACAATATAAAAAAAGAATCATGACAATTGGTTAAAAAACAAAAAAGTTATTCAAAGATAAAATGTCTAAAAAATGCCCAAAAAACTCAAAAATTTTAGTTTGAAAATACATAAAGGTACTAGAATTTAAAAAAAACCAAAACCTCTCTAAATAAAGGTACTAAACATAAAAAAATTATATGGAAGGTTTAAACTCAAAAAATAAAAATATTAAGGGTGGTGGATCCCCTTAAAACTACCAAACTGTAACAGAATTTTTATAAAATTTATCATAAAATTACGAAACTATAACAAAATTTCCAGTTACATGAAACTGCATAAAACTTCAGCTATTCAAAATGTCAAATTATTCCTGTTACAAGTTTCAGAATTTTCAGACTACAAGTATCAGAATCTCTAAATTTGAGTCAGTCAAAATCAACTGATTATCAGTGAAATTTGACTGATTCAATCAGCTAAAAAGAGGTTACTGTAAATCAGTCAAATTTCACTGATTATTTCAGTGAAAATTCCACTCTAAAAACGGAATATTGACTGTCGAACAATTCCGATCACTATGAATGGATTTTCTACTCAAAATTGGCATAAGAGGAAATCCTCTAATAGTTGAAGTATTTTCGTTTCAAGTGCTATCATTTTACTGCCAAAGTTTTTCCTTTGGTCTGGAAATAAAATCCTTTGTCGTACGAAGGAAGTATAATTTCGATGTTAAAAGAAAACAAATTCTATGATATAACCTATAAGAAATGTACACAAGCCAAACTTTGACAAATCCCAATATTCAATCGTTCATTTTCAATAATATAATAACGACCCGTCTTAGATTTCAGCTTAAAGAAATTTTAAGATATAACTTTGCTTACATTACAAATTTTCCAATACGTGTAAAATTGAAAGTCCATGATCTATTAAATATATAATGTTGAAAAAGTGTGACAAAATTATTTTTAAACTTTGTTGCATTTTAAATTTCACAATAAATTCTATAGTAAACATTTTACTGGTAATTTCGAATCAAAATATTTTTTTACAAATAAAAAACAACTGTATATTTCATAAAATGAATAAATTGTATAAAAAATTATACATATACGAAACTGTTTTACGGAAAAAATGTGTAGCTGTCATAAGGATATTTTAGGTTATAGTAGCCACATTTATGCTTTTATTGGCATTCTTGGGAATATCTTTGAATTGTCATCAGAAGCAATGAAAAATAAGGTTTTGCGGATCAAAATTGTTTGTTTTGGTATACGCACCTTTCAAAATTTCTACGTCGCACTCTGGGATTCCTAATAATTTGTAGAAATCCATTATTTGATTTCGTTAATTGATTTTGATCATAAATAAATATATTCTTCGTAGTTGGCACCGTACTGACAAAATATCTGTGAACAGATTAGCACCAGACGATGTACACTCACTAATGCGCAGGCGCACTTCGTCTCCTAGTCTAGAAATGCAATCCTTACATAATTAGAGGATTTCTTTTCTGAGTCAAAAAAAATCGTTCATTGCTAAAAATATTTTCTTTTTGCATCTCACAGATGAGTTTTGTAACAGGAAAAAGATTCTGTTGGTAGACAAAAGGAATATGCTTAATTTCAATGGATGCATTCTAAAAAGAACGTAATTTCACTATGGATAGACTTTTTTTAGAGTGTGACTGATTTGACATTGCGAAATATTTTTTCACTGATGAATCAGTGAAAAGGTAAATCACTGATTCAATCAGTGAAAATTTGACTGATTTAGATTTAGAGAGCACATGATAACTGAAAATTAAGAACTTGTTTCTTAAATCTTCTGAAAAGTGACTGAAGTGTTTTGGGAAATTACAGTAGAAATTTCTAACAGTGTAAAACAGAGAGATCAATAAAATGAACAATTCCGACCAGGCCTGACTCTTCTTTTTGCAAATCATTCATTTTGGCAATTATGTACAGTCTTTTCTAGAAAATGAAGAAGAATCAACAACTATTTCTTTTAATTGCCGTGATAAAAAATGTCCTTTCTATGTTACGCAAAGGATGTTTATCTTAGAGTTGTGCAGAACCTCGAAATTCAAGGTTGAATGTGATTATTTTTAATGTGGAATTCTCTCTCTCCTTTATACGTCCGTTTTTCACATCTTCTAGAAATTGATACTAAGTTAATGAAAACTTGGCGTATGTTTGAAAGTTTTATACCACAATTTATTTTACTCAGTAACTTAACGATTATATACAGATTTTAATTAAAAAGTAACAAGTTTCAATTACGACCGAATCAAAAACAGATTTCGAAAAAGAAGCTGTTTAAAATGAATTTCTGTATCCTAAATTATTCCAATCAAAAGAAAAATCATGTTCATATCCAAAAAAGGAGAAATGTTACATGATTGAATTGAATATTAATAATTAAATTGAATAAAAATATGAACCTAACATATTGAATAAATAAATGTTTCATTTAATATGAATAAAATTTACAATTTAGATCGTAAAAAACAGTTTAAATCGTAGATCAAAAGAAATACGACCGAGTCTAATGAAAGAGCCCTTCGAAAGGTTGACAGGTAGATATAGACAGTAAAATGAGGCAATCGTGATATTCATAATAAATCTAACACCTTTCTCTTTCGTTTCAATGAGCGATAGTCTGTTTCAAAAAATAATTTTAACTAATTCACTGTTTATGAGATTATATCGTACACTAGTAATCTTGGAACAGAAAAGCATTAATCGAAATTATACCTATCAAAGAATCGTTTTTTCCTACTGCGGCTATAAATGTTCTCACTGGATAACGGTTTTTGAGAGGAACGGTTGTCGGCAGAGGGACAATTGATGACCGCTCTTCAAGATCATCGAAAGCATGTGATGGGGGAGTATAAAGTTACGAAGCGTGAAATTATCCTGGATCGGCACACGCATCACGGGTGTAAATGTGAATCTCGGAAGGACGAACAGGTAAGGAATACAGGTATTAAGAATGATGCACGGGAAGAGGAAGTAAGACACTAGCCAAGTAGAACAAGGTGCCGACACAGGATGACCTAAATCTCTCTATATAATAAAGAGCTAAACAATATTAATTAACTATTCTGAAGGCTAAAGTTCTGGTGGTTGAATTTCCGTTAATAGTTTATTTTGACTGAAGATATATACTTTTCTTAAAAACATATATTATAACAAATATCTCTAATAAAATCCAAAATTCCAAGAATTCGAAACCGTTCGAATTTTCAAAATACAAAAAACATGACCAAATTTGGACCAAAATCACCACCCAAAACAAACAACCATGAGAAAACCAACAATAAAGGAGGAAAGAAAAAAGCAACCTTCCAAAATCCCTTCCTTCTTTTTCTTTCTTTCTAGTATAATTCAAAATTTTAAGAATTCGAAAACGCTCGAATCCTCAAATTACAAAAAACACGACCAAATTTGACCAAAATCACCAACCAAAACAAACAACTATGAGAAAACCAACAAAAAAGGAGGAAAGAAAAAAGAAAGCAACCTTGCAAAACAGTTTCCTTCTTTTTCTTTTTTTCTAGTATAATTCAAAATTTTAAGAATCTGAAACCGCTAGAATCCTCAAAATACAAAAAACACGATCAAATTTGACCAAAATTACCACCCAAAACAAACAACTTCGAGAAAGCCAATAAGAAAGGAGGGAAGAAAAAAGAAAGCAACCTTCCAAAACCCCTTCCTTCTTTTTCTTTCTTTCTAGTATAATATTTTGAAATATACTTTTGTTTGGACGTTAGGAGGAATTCGAGTTTATAGTGATACGGGTTCGAGTTCAGGTTTGAATTCTAATAAAATCCAAACTGAGAGTAATTATTTTGTATAATTTACAGAAACCTTGGATGATTTTGTTAGATTTCTGAAAATGGGCAAGATGCAAAACACATTAGAGAATAGTGATGTGCCTAAATTATCTAACATGAAATTTAAAGTCTGACTCTATGCAGTCTTGAAAAGACGAGTAGAGATTTAAAACGTATCATTAGGTATTAGAGTAACAAGCCTTGACGACCGTCGTCGCATAATATAAGTTTTGTGCTAGAATTTTACGGTTGCGTTGCCCAATTACCGCATTACGTTATTACACGTACAACCAGCAAAACCACCAGTTATAATTTTATGACCGACTGTTACTGCTTACAAGTTGCAATATAAGAATAATTTACAGGTAACTTGCATTGCCGTCAGATATAGAAACAAACGTAAACTTTTAAACATTCCTGTGATTTGATTGTTTTCACTAAAGGAAATCTCGCCTTTTGTATATATTTACAACCAAAGTGCAGACGCATAAGGAAGAAATTCTCTTTTCAGGTTTAACACTTAAAAACTAGAATTTCATTCGAATTCAAAATTCTCTTTTATTATTTCATCTACAGGGAGAAAAATGGATATTGAAAAGTAGATATTCAAATGTAAGATATTAATCCATAATCTGAAATTAATTCCAGCAATCGAAAGACCTAGGCTCGAATCCCAACGCAGTCGAAAGCATCTTTTTTCTACAGAAAGATTTCAAATTCTTTAAAATTAATCCATAATATCTAGATATTGACATGCAGTATTTAAAAATTGTCTTTCAATATATAAGATTTTGCAGAGAAGTAATATTTTATATTCAAGTTCAATATTTTACATATTGAAGCATAAAAAGCGCGCGCATATATATACACTGTAAGCAAGACATATATGTTATATATTTTCACTAAGTGTCGTTTACCTACGTAAATGAATTCTAACCTTAGTTTTATTCAATTACGAGGGTCGTTCAAGAAGTCTTTAGGAAAAGATACAAAAACAAATTACTTTGTGCAGATTTTAAAATATTTTTCAACATAATCTCCTTTTAATTCTATACACTTTTCCAAGCGTTTCTCCAACTTTTTTAAGCCGTCCAAAAAGTAGGATTTCGGAAGGTCCTCAAAATGGGCATCTATTTGGGCGATGACCTCGTTCGACGTGAACCGTTGTCCACCGAGCCATTTTTTCAAGTTTGGAAATAAAAAAAAGTCACTGGGGGCCAAATCCAATGTATACGGTGGATGTTGTAGTAATTTGAAATTTAATTCCATAATTTTGGCCTTCGAAAGTGCGCAGGTGTGCACCTGTACGTTGTGCAAACGCGGCACCCACCTTGCGAGATTTTTTTCACAACCAATTTTCCGTGAAAAATTGAAAACACTCTACACAGGAGCAAATGTGCCATGAACTTCATCCAACTCAGCTTTGATCTCCTTCGGTATTAAGCCTTTTAAATATAAGTGTTTAATCATGACTCGAAACTCACTTTTTTCTATTTTTCTAAATACACAAAAGTTTTTTGCTTCACTCAACAATAAAAATGAAATGATGCTTACTAAATCCCAACCATTTTTGATACTACGAGCGCCATCTCTTGGGTTTTCTAAGGACTTATTGAACGACTCTCGTACTTTACAATCTAGTACTCATGTATAAATCTACTATTATATACTTATGTGCATAATAAAATATAATTTGACTTTCTCCTAAAAACTGAATATGTTCTTTAACGGATTTGAAGTGTCACCCTCAATAGCTATTATTATAAAAGATGTTGGTTTGCGATCAAAAAGGGTAAAATATAAAGAAGAAAATTCTTCATTATGTCGAAATTGCAGCGACGTTTCATTGGCCATGGGTTTGCCAACCTCATCAGGCTTTATTACATTTAAAAAAATACCAAATTATAAACGTATACAACTATCATAAAAAAACACTTTTTCTCAAAACATACATAAAAATATCAAAATTTACCTTTATAAAAGCAGGTTAAGTCATAATAATAAAAGTCGAATAGATATATGAAATAATAGTAAAAACCACACTGAAAAAACATTATAGCTAAGAGAACTATATTTTGGTCCTCAGAACCAGAAAATATTGCTATCAGACCAATGCTACGGTATGGTCCTCAGAACTATACGAGTATAGGTGAGATAGCTATACAAGTTCGTTGATATGACAATACCATGTATAGCGATCGTAAACAAAATATTATTCCATCGTTATCGCTCTTGTGAATTTTCGCGTGTGATAAAACAATACGCGATACGCAAAAATGATCTTTCAAAGAAAGAAAAAATGCTCCAAACAAATCGACAAACGCTTCGAAAAAACGCCTCGAAAAAATGACACTTTCTCATTTCGAGGTTAGAGTCGCGTGCATGCGAAGCAATGTATAGGTCGTGCGGCAAACCAGTATAGTTGTCTCACCTATACCGCATGGGTCGAGACACTATATACCGGTATAGGTCGAACAGCTATACTGTTTTTTCCGTGCATGGTTTTAGTTAATACATTAAAATGACTTGATGTGATAAAGTCGACGAAACTTTGTCTACTAAATTATCAAATTGTAACGGTGAACTTTAAATATTGATAGAAGTTATTATAAATACAGCATTTGAAATAAAAATAGACATCAGAGGGGAACAATCATGAATTTAATCTACGAAGCAATGGAAAATAAATTTTATTTAAAGTAAATATGAGGTGTGTCCGAAAAGTATCCGACCTGCGTTCATATCTCCGCGTTGGTGCTATTCTTCGTCATCCGGACCGTGGTATCCTTCGAAGTAGTCCCCATTGGGTTGAACCACACGCTCCCAGCGGTGCTTCCACATTTTAAATCAGTCCTCGAACGCAGATTTTGGAATAGTCTTCAGCTCGCGCGTCGCATTACTCTGAATCGTCTCGATGTCGTCGAATCGCTTTCCTTTGAGCGCCATTTTCAATTTTAGGAACATCTAAAAGTCACAGGGAGCTATGTTGGGACTGTACGGAGGCTGGCAAAGCTGTACAATCTTGTGTTTCGCCAAAAATTGCTGCACAAGGTTTGATGAATGCGCTGGCACGTTATCGTGGTGAAGAAGCCAGCCACTGCTTGGCCAGAAACGCGGTCGTTTTCTTCTCACGGCATCACGCAATCGTTTCAGAACTTCAACATAATATTCTTTGTGTCCAAACGGGCGAAAAAAGTCGCATTGCGTGCTTGTGCGTAGAGCGGCATGCAGTCAATTGTGCCTCGGCGTCAAAATCGGGCGAAATGTTCATACCGCCCGCTTCAAGGGGCGAAAATGTTAATACCGCCCGCTTCAACGGGCAAAATGTTCATACCGCCCGAAACTTGACTGCCCGCGGCTAACTATGCACTCGCACGCAACGCGACTTTTTCCACTAATTTGGACACAAAACGTCGTGTGTACCTCGAGCGACATGGTGGCGATGTGACTCGTGTGAATACCGCCCTCGCTACGCTCGGGCGGGTACACTTCGCACTCGTCACAATCGCCACCATGCCGCCCTTGGTACACAATCTACTATTGTTGATCTTCTGACCTCTTGGAGCAAATTGGTAGTGCAAAACACCCTCACAATTGAAAAAAATAATCAGCATTGACTTGACATGGCTCCGGCTTTGACGTGCTTTTAACCGCCTGTACCACTCCTTTATCTGTGTTATGCCCATACTTTCGTCCACAAAAGCCTTTTGTATCATTTCAATCGTCTCCGTACAACTCTTGCCGAGATTGAAGCAAACCTTGATGCAAATTCGTTGATCTGTTCTTCCTGTCATTTTCAACTGTAAACAAATGCGACGAACGGAAAAAGCGCGTTGGACATAAACACACGCTGCGCGCGACTCAAGGCATCCGGCTGGTAACTACGGCATTTAGGGAGTTTGTGAGGGGCTACTGGTTACGCTCATACCCCGCAGAGGCCAATCGAGCGCTCTGGCGCGAAGATATAAACGCAGGTCGGATACTTTTCGGACACATCTCGCATATCTTCTTTTTTATTAATACTGAATTTATTAAATTTTATGTGGATCATCTCAGATGTTAATCTTTTTCGATAGTCAGAAACGTAATCATCAATTTTAGTATTTTCCCAATGAAATTTATGCTTGAATTCTAATTGATGTTCACAGACTACGGATTCGCTGCTTTTTCATTTTTGTGTTCATTAATACGAATCCTTAATGCGCGCTTTGATTCACCAATATAATTCGCAGGGCAATTTTTACAATTAAATTTATAAACAATATTAGTTCGTTGGGAAACCCATAGCCAACGAAACGTCGCTAGAATTTCGACATAATGAAAAATTTTCTTCTTTATATTTTACCCTCATCGATAGCAAACCAACATCTTTTATAATAATAAATATGTTTTTATTTTATAACCTTTGAAATAATTCCTGATATTGAAATTAAATATCTGGGATCTTAATCTTTAGTATCTCAGGTATTAATGTTTTCTGACGAGGATATTCAGGAATTTAATATCTGAGATAATGAAGCTCAATATCTCAGACACTAATGGTTAATATCTTTTTTCAATATCTGGAGTTATTAAAGTAGAATATCTAGATGTTTGTCACACAGTTGAATTTTACTGAAATTGTGCCACAATATCTAGATATTACGGTTCAATATCCATTTTTCTCCGTGTAAGAAGTTGATAGTGTCAATTTCCTAAATCCGAAGCAGTAAAAACTCACTTATTCAGTTGAATGTTATGTCTTCCACATAGAAATCAACCAGTGTGTTTCCCTAGTGATTTCAGTTAAATTTCACTGATTTTATGTGGAAGACTTATAACATTCGAAACAGTGGTTTTTCACAGTTTCGGATTTAGGAAGAATATTCATAAATATATATAGACTATAGTACATATAGATATGAACATATAGACTACTACTAGGTTTTAAAGTTTTTGTACGCATTGAAAGTTACGGGATGAAAGCCGAACGTATTTCACGACCTTCGTTTCCTGTCTGTTCGACCTACTTTGTCTTATCTTGGACCCGATCACTTTCATACCACGAGTGAAGTCGACCACTCGTCTTGGACCCTAGGTCAGTGCGTATCTCTTTGTCTTTTTCCGTGTCCCTCGACTCTTGATCTTCTGAATGTCCATTCAGATGCGTGGACATAAATGCACATTTCATATTTTTACTTATGTCTTGAAGTGTGGTAACTAACGATTAACAAACTCCTTAAGGCTATGGATCAATCGGACCACGTGACTAAGTTATAAATTTATTCGTTCGTGGATAATTTTTTTAATTTACAAAATATTTTTCTGAAAATTTGAGAAACGTAACAAAAGACAATAAAGCGCATCTGTTAACTTCTTTTTATTAAAAATTTTGAAAAAAATTTGATAACGTCGATGATTATATGTAAAATATAAATTTTCACTCAAACGAAGTTGAGAGACGTTCTTTATCGTTTTCTTTTGTATTTTCCGAATTTCCAGGAAGACATTTTGTAAAATAAAAAAGTCATCTTAGACGAACTTTTACAGGAATTTGGTTACGTGATCTGGTTGATCCATTGCCTTAAAAGCTTTTGTCTCATATATCCTTTCCTGACATCATTGATCTTCTTTGCTCGGATATCATAATAAAGCAAGATTTTATTTATATGGATAACATAAACCAGATATCACTTTTGAACATTTTTTGGTTTAATACCCTTTTGAGATATAAAATTACGTGTGTGTAGATATGTATCTCAATTTATAACACATATAAATATATATCTGTAAACAGCTTCCGTTATTTGTATCGTAAATTTACACTGACTCGCGTTTTCAATTTTGGATGTACGGGGAAAAATAACATTTTTTATAATAAAATAATTATTAAGTTTGACAAAAACAAACTATTTATGGACGAACACGTAAAATAATCAGAAATATATAATAATAAATATATCAGAATATTTTTTATGAAAAAATATCACTTTCTTTCCTACAAACACGAAATTTAAACAAATATGTTTCAGGGTAATAACCTTAAACAAAAGAATGCTTCTTCATTAATTTATTGTCATCGTGTCCTGCGACCATTTATGATGTACTGACTAACTATTATATATACATATAGTAATTAGCTCAGATATTTCTTTTTAATTGATCTCAATGAAAATATATATGTTGAAATATGTATTGTACACTTTAAAACTTGTTGGTTAATCCAACCAAAAAATTAATTTATTACACGATTGACCAAAGTTCTGGTTGGTGTAACTAAAATTTGTTTTCATGGAACCAAAAATGGTTTTTTAGGATGCAATTCGCTTAAAATATATTAATATTTCAGTTTATTTAACTAAATTTTGTTTAACCTAACCAAAGATCTTGAATTCTTTAACAAAATGGTTTGGCTCAATCTAGGGTTACCAGATGGGTCGGGATAGAAATCAGGACACTCGGAAATTTTGAATCGGAGCATCTAAAAAAAAGGTCATTAATTTCACCCCCTCCTTTCCTCCACTAGATATAATGGTGAATAGGATTGAGAAAGAATTAGAGCAATAAAAAAAATGTATACTCAGTTATTAGATTAGAAAAGTAGAAAAATATAAAAGTCGGCATTTTTGAGAAAAATCAGGAAATTAGGAAACCGATGACAAATCAGAAGTTTTCCTGATAAATAAGGGCATCTGGTAAACCTATTAAATGAAGTAAATTTTTTTCCCGGGTATATAATTCATTTATATCTGAGAAGAAAAATTTATTTGATTCAAAAAATTGTTATAGCCTGAAAATGTTTCTTGATTTCTACAAAAAATTTTCGTTATATTTTAAAGTAGCCTAAACAAAATATATTTATTCAAATTTAGAATGATTTTTTCAAACAAAACTTATGTTTTTTCTTTAGTGTAAAAATTAGAACCGTTGAGCTGATCTCTCATTATTATCTCATTAGTACAGAAATTGATATTTTCTATTATTCATAGACACTCTCCTAATTTTTAAATTTTTTATGATTTAATTCAGTACAGGTATTTAAATCTAAGAAGTGAGAAAAAAGTAAAAGGATGTATACAGAGATAAGTTAATATGAAACGATGTCGATTTCGAAACTAATATCAGCCTGTTACAGCTGGCGTAGTAGAGACAATTAAAGATGCTGCAGATAACCTCAATATCCCAGGAAGCCTCAGTCTATCAATTGGCATAGATTCCATTTCCCGGGTTAATACAATTGCAGATAAAAAGAAATATATATTTCCATAAAGAGAAACTTCTTTTCTGAATAATACGCGGTTCCTTTTGAACATTTTTCGATTCATTTTTAACTCTTATTTTTTTTGCACTATTATATGTTCAGTAAATATTTACTAATTTCAATCATTGCTAAATTCTAGCTATATAATCAATTGATTTTGAATTATTGGTAAGTGAATGTGACTCAAAATAATTTATATTACAGTTAGAAACCATCGACCATTGACTGAATTGATAAAAAAAAATTACCGATTTGAAAAAAGTAAGGAATGGAAATTTTATTAAAATTGAACCAAAGGCACAAATCATAATTATTTTCAACTTAGTCATTAGAGAAAAATTCCGTACACTGTTAGAAATTTCTTATGACGTGATGGAAAAAATATGTTCCTCACAATATGATAATTTATGATAAAAAACTAGATCTGAAAACTACGATGTTTAGGGTAAATAGATTTTAATATTTTGATGACTTCGTATTTATTAAATGACACTCATCGTTTGTATAAAATTGTTTAAATATTTTTACAGAATGTAATATTTTTTATACCTTGATAAAGGCCCAAAGAAGGTACCGAAACGTCGCATTATTTAATTTTGACTATTTGAATAAACGAAAATTAGAACATATGATCGAAAAATTCTTTTTTGTCCGCCATACACCGAAAGTCAGCCTTGTCGGTATCGTTTTGCCTGCGGAAAGTTTTTCCCGCACTAGTATGGGAAAATCAATTTTCTGCACAAAAAAAGACATCAACTCGGCGTTAAAATACGCCTTTCCACACTTGATCCGAAATATACTATTCTGTATTTGGAGATTTTTACACCAACCAAGAAAAACGTTCGAAGAAAGAATTTCTTCTTCTTTGAGGATTATTTATCTCAAAATTAGAAAATTTCAACAATAATTTAATATGAATGAATATTAATTTTTCATAATATACAAATTTATTAATTTTATTTTACCACTTGTTTATTAAAGTCTATTAAAATTAATAAAACTTTTAACAGTCTATGTGTAAAGACACGTTCATGATAGCAAGATAATTAGTTCGTTTTCTATTTTTTTAAACCAAGCAGTTCAACTCAAGCGATTTAGATGGACTTATTTCGATACATAAGTTGAATGACAATTTTTATACCAGAGGGAAAGGTAGGTGTCTCCTTTAGATTAGCTTTGAAAGTCTCACGATAAGTCATTTCCTGTAGGTTGCGAACACGCAAAGTTTTCATTTTTCTAGACAAGGAAAGGAAGTGGATCGATTTCTTAGAGTAGTCGACACAGTCGAAAGGCTTTTGAACGATGCTAAATTTATCATGAAAAAGGGGTGTTCTTAACATGTTCAAGATAGCAAGGGCCTACAAACTACAAACTATGTAGGTAGACGGCTTTCCTCACAGCATGAAAGTGGCCCCCACTCGTAAATTGCATTTACGCATAAACATTCTATACCCAGACGTCCCCCTACACCCACATATACCACAAAGACATTAAATACACAAAAGACAAGTATTTCTTCAGTTTAAGTAATATGGGAGAAAACCACTAGGCAAAAAATTACTAAAATAGGTCTTTTGTCCTTCTCTTTTGTTAAACCAATACGCAAGGCACTATTGAGAAGTTATTCTCGCGTGTTCCCAGGTGAACATTCAGAACCGGCTTGGTACCGCGCCAGTACCGGAGAAGGATTTGCAATACTGGCGCGGTACTGGCATATTGATGACATAAGTATGTCTTACCACCGTTGCGGCTCCGAAAGGTGACTTGGCTGGAAGTTGTCCATATGTACTGGCGCGGTACTGAACATCTGACAATTGATTTTACTATTCACTCCATGTTAATTGAACTACATGTTTAGTTATTGGTATTACCTCGACACAATCAGATACATACACATACAATATACACATACATTACAAGTAGGGATTCCCTAGTCGGGTCCCCGCCAGATACAAATAGATTTTCCACACTTAAGCGAAACAAGGAACTTCTCACTGGCACCTGACAGGGCGCCTATCAGTTTTTTTCTGGCCTAGAAATACTAATCGGGTGCTAACAGCGCCCCTACCAGTTTTTTCTATATTAGGAAATGTTAGTCCGGGCCCCACTAGAACCCAACTTGAAATAAGGAAAGATAGGGAAATATCTACACGAGATAAACTGCTGTGCGAAAGTCACCTTTAACCATTTACATAAAAGCTTCTAATTTATAAAATATCTAACAATGAATAAACACAAATAATGTAAGAAGTAACACAATTCTGCATTTAATAACCCCAAAACAAAATGTTTTGGTCCATTATTAACGAAGATAATGCCAAAAAAAGCAAACATTGATTGATTAAAAATACGCGATTAACATTAAAGTGTTGTTTAAACAACATTCAACTCAATAAGTATTAATGTTTACTTTTACATTTCATTTACTTTATACCAATGCGACATAAATTATTGAATATAAAAACAAACTATCGCAATTACATAACAGTTTGAATTCGAAAATTTATCGATAATGACAGGTACTTGTAAAAATTTTCAATCGAACGAAGTTGACAGACTTTTTATATCGTATTCTCTAGTATTTTCCAAATTTTCAAGAAAATATTTTGTAATATGAAAAAGTTATCTTACATGAACTTTTACAGGAATTTGGTCACGTGGTCTGGTTGATTCATGACCTTAATACTTTTCAGAACCCGGATTTTTTGATCGCGGAAAGGACAATCTTTTAATGAATTAAATAGCTAATTGTCAGTGAGTTAGAGCAAAGGGGAAAATTTACATCAAAAGATTCATTAAGAGAACTATCATTAGTACTTTATTACATAAAAAAAATTAATTTAATTATTAATAATTTTTGACGAATGTATATCTTTTTTGCGGTTATTAGTCGATCCAAACGTTTCTTATACGGCCATCGCCATCACAGACTCTCTATTCTGTGCCAGTCTTGAATCTAGATGAACTACAATCTACCATAACAGCGCCACGGCTACTTTCCACACGAGATACTACTCAAGTACCAAAAGTATCGAAGGCCAAGTTTAAACGTCCGCTAAAGTTCGTGTTGTTGAAAGATTGACATATATAGAGTCGACATTAAGCAACGCTTTCAATTCCTCGATGATTGTAATTATGTTTGTTAAACAGCGAATACCACTGATCGTTTCATGAAAACATGCCTCGCTTTAGCACCTGGTTTTGAAGTATTCGTAAACATTCGAGAGTGAACGATCTTAAGTACTCGACAACTACTTCTAAATATATATAAATGATTTCTGCAAGTATTACTGCAGTCTATGGAACAAAAATAATTCAATCGGCTTTGTCAAGATCCCTATTATATCTACACTGATAGATATATTGTTAAATTGCATGTATATTTGTATATTGAAGTTAATATTTCTGTGTATTATTTGTAAAATAACATAACGGTGTATAAGGTTGAATATACTGGGGTATTAAATTTAATGAACCAAAATTAACAACTCACATAATTTGATTTTACGTAATTATAATGTTATTTTTGCATTTCATCCTACTCTGTTAAAAATCTTATTATTTTTAATAGACTTTAATATACAACAGGTGGAAATTTACTACTGGCGCGGTATCATACCAGTACCGCCGTCGGATTTTTGGTACTGGCACAGTACTGGCTAGACCCCTAATGATAACTCGGCTGGTACTTAAAAGCAGTACTGGTCCAGTACTATCAGCCAGTACTGGCAATAGTAATTAGTACTGCGCCCGTAGTGAACCAGTAGAGTGCCAACTGTCAATGATACCCCTACTTCAGAGTTTCACCATCAGTACTGCCAAAGAATACCACGCCAGTACGGCGCCAGTAGTAAGTCAGTACTATACCAATGTTTGGCACAGAATTGACAGGAAGTACTGGAATTACTCCTCGGTTACAACTGGCACAGTACTGCGCCAGTTGTAAATACTATCTCGCCTCTGAATTTTCCACCTGGGAAGTGGTAAATTAAAATTAATAGATTTGTATATTATGAAAAATTAATATACATTCATATTAAATTTATTTTACTTTTCAATCAAAATATATCAAAATTAACAAACATTATTAAAATATATACACATGTGTATTAAAATTAAAATTAAAATATGTATTTTTTAAGATTAAAGTATTTTTAATTTATTATA
This sequence comes from Diplolepis rosae, assembly GCA_030998225.1. Lineage (NCBI taxonomy): Eukaryota > Metazoa > Arthropoda > Insecta > Hymenoptera > Diplolepididae > Diplolepis > Diplolepis rosae. The sequence goes on along the minus strand of JAPYXD010000723.1, from coordinate 17,372,062 downwards.
CGTTACTAAAATAAATTTCCATTACATGTAATGGAAGTATAATACAGAAATTTTTTAACACTATTAATAAAAATCCAGTCACGTGTTTTGGGAAATTATGGTAGAAATTTCTAACCATGTTACTAAAAGAGTAATTGAACAAAGTTTTGGTTTTTTCCAGCAAAAAAATTATTTAAAATAATGAAAATTGATAAATATATTCACAAAATAGATCTAAGTTTATATATTAAAAATGTCGTGGGATTCTAAATATATCTCTCTTCTGATCTATAGTAAACGGAGCATGACCATGTAAAACGATTCCCCTGGGCGGAACTTGCATATCTCTTAAACACGAAGATACGAAATACGCACTTACAAGTGAGAAAGCAACTTAAGGCAAGAAAGATGCACCAGCGATATTCAATTCTTTTTCAATTTCCATTACAACCAATGTAAAACTTTCATTCACGCTAAATCCATGAAATCAATATTTCTTATCCAAATCATTATGTACATAATTTCCATTCGCCAAAATAGCCATATTTCAAGTATTTTATTTTTAATTCTAAAAAAAAAATATGTCACGTAACTATAGTGATTTAAGATATTTTCTTTATAGTCAATTGCGTTTAGGTGTATATACTCGGGTCGATCCAAGGCTTTCCTTTTCGCAATATAGTGCGCCAAATCGTGAAGGTTGCCCTCTTTTCTTGTTAACTTGAACATAATAGTACAACTCTTGTTAAGCTTATGCTACTCGAAACCGTTAGTCTAGGTTCACGTTCACACTTGACAGAAGAAATTACATCAATATCCGTTTGCACGCACGAACAAGTTGCTCCTTAGTATTTTATCTTGGACATATATGCAGTGTCGTAATTAGTCGAATTCGTATCCGAGATAATTATATACCTAGTAAAGCTAATTTGCTGAAGAAATAGAGAAGTTCCATAATTATCAATATGGGTAATTGTTTCCCAAATGTACTGCACTCTTAGTAATTTCTGTATTAAACTTCCATTACATGTAATGGAAGTTTTTTTCAGTAATAACGTATATTAAATTTAAAATATGTTCATCCTTAAAAATATACTCAGAAAAAAAATTTGATTGAATCAAAGAAAATGATTTGTTTGAACGACTTTCTTTGATTTAAAGAAATGATTTGTTTAAATGGAATAAAATTTGTTTGATTCAAACAAAATATCTTTGAACCAAATAAATATTTGTTTGAACCAAATTAATTTTTCTTCAAAACAAAGAAATTAATGCATTGATATATGGTCAAAGATATAATTTGTTTGATTTAAGGCAGAGATTTATTTGATTCGAAAAAATATTTATTTGGTCCAAAGATATTTTGTTTGAATCAAACAAATTTTGTTTCATTAAACCAAAACATTTCCTTACATCAAAGAAAGTGTTTCATACAAATAATTTTTTTGATTCAATCAAATCTTTTTTCTGAGTGTACATACTTTTATTTCTATTTTAATACACATGTGTTTGTGTACTTATGTCAATTTTGATAATGTTTGCTAATTTTTATATATTTTGATTGAAAATCTATTAAATTTAATATGAATGTATATTAATTTTTCATAATATACAAATATATTACTATTCATAATACTAGGAAAAATTTCAGCAAATATAGTACATTTCTAGCAATTTTATGATACCTTTACTCAAAAACATCATAAATATCATCAAATTTTACGTTGCATTTGTGACATAAAAATTTTGTAAATCTTCGAATATTTCTAACAGTGAATGCTGACAATTTTTTTACTGTTATTGATAAATATTATTTTTTATACTGTCGGAATTTTCTGAAGGACGTAACAGAAGTTTTATGCAGTTACTATTTCTCAAAATTATAAAATTCAAGAAAATTTAGTTACACTTCACTAAGTTTAAGTGGACATTTTTGAATTTTCAGTTATAAATTACTGAATATTACGATAACTGTATCTGAAAATTCTCTTTACGTTTTGAGTAACTGAAGTTTTATGCATTTACATGTGACCGTTACAGTTTCGTAATCGAAAGATATATTTTATGCAAATTAAATTACGGTTTTGTAATTTTTAGATAAATTTCATGAAAATGTAGTTAAGCTTCATAAAATTGAGAAAAACTTCAGAAATTTCAGTATATTCAAGCTACGAACAATTGAAAAAAAATCGTAAACTTCATATAATTTTATGTCATATTTGTATCTTAAAAATGTTTTATATTTCAGAAAATTTCTAACACTGTAGATAATGAAAAAAATGTCTAAATTTTTTTCTGATATTGTTTTTAGTTTTTTTTTCTTAATGAAGCCTATCTTCTCAAAAGTCTTTATATACCTTTAATATATAATATAACAAAATGTATAGTTAAATAAAAGGTAAACCGAAGAAAATTCGTTAGCAGCCAGAAAGCTATGAAAAAAGCTTTGATCGATAAATAAAAACGTGCTCGCACAAAGGCAAGAAAGATTCGCCATTTTGAAAGGTTTCCAGAAGTTGAGCAACGTCATCGGCTCGTGGCTCGGCGCTTTGCGTCAATTAAATTGGTTGTTGAAAGTAATGCTTTTATAATGAAGCTGCATTCGAATATACGATTAACCGAACGTGGCAGTCCCTCGAGCGAGTGGAGAAACTTTGCTCCGTCGTATGCTTGTTTATTGTTTGATTTCTATTTTTCTTTAAAATACAGATATTTTGAAAATTTATTACTCACATACTTTTCACTTTTGTATTGAAATTTCAGATCAGCAATGATAGCGCCACTCACCTACAACAGAAATGAAAAATATTTTAATCTAATTATAAAATATATCATTTTGTTATTATTATTATTTTGTTATTTTTTTATTACTTTAAGAATAAACTTGTCAGAACGGGCATTTCTGTACTATTATTATCGACAAATCTGTTATGTTTTTTTAAACAAACTTGTAACAAAAAGTGGTACATTGTTGTAATTTCACAATACTGTAATGAAAGTTTATTACCAAAACGTAATGTAATTTTACAACTCATGATGTAGTGTAATTGCACAAATGATGATGGCGCCGTTTCACAGCAAATTCACAACACTTGTATTGTAATTCTAGAGAATTACTTTACAAATGTCATTTTACTTTAAATACTTCAACTATAATTTTAGGTTACATTTTAGTAATAAAATTCTATTAAAGTATTGTAAAATTACAAACACTTTTAACAGTCTATGCTTCATTTCGCGCATATTCATAAAGCATGAATGCACTGTTAGAAATGTTCGAAAATTTACAAAATTTTGATGTTACAAAGGTAACGTAAAATTTGACAACATTAATGATGTTTTTGAGTAAAGGAATCTTAAAATTGCGAAAAATGTACTGAATTTTTTGAGTTTTTATACAATTTATCATAAAATTACGAAACTAACAAAATTTTCAGTTATACATGTAAGTGCATAAAACTTCAGTTACCCAAAACGTAAAATTATTCCTGTTACAAGTTTCAGGATTTTCCAAATACATTGTTAAAAATCTTATTAATTTTAATAGACTTTAATATACAAGTGGTAATTAAAAGTTAATCGATTTGTATATTATGAAAAATTAATATACATTCATATTAAATTTATTTTACTTTTCAATACAAATATATTAAAATTAACAAATTTCATTACATTCAGAAAAAAGATTTAATTGAATCAAAGAAAATGATTTGTTTGAACGACTTTCTTTGATTTAAAGAAATTATTTGATTTGATTCAAACAAAATATCTTTGAACCAAATAAATATTTGTTTGAATCAAAATAATTTTTCTTCAAAACAAAGAAATTAATGCATTAATAAATTCGTATCCGAGATAATTATATACCTAGTAAAACTAATTTGCTGAAGAAATAGAGAAGTTCCGTAATTATCAATATAGGTAATTGTTTCCCAAATGTACTGCACTCATAGAAATTTCTGTATTAAACTTCCATTACATTTAATGGAAGTTTTTTTCAGTAACGTATATTAAATTTAAAATACTTTCATCTTAAAAAACACACTCAGAAAAAAATTTGATTGAATGAAAGAAAATGATTTGTTTGAACGACTTTCTTTGATTCAAACAAACTATCTTTGAACCAAATAAATATTTGTTTGAACCACATTAATTTTTCTTCAAAACAAAGAAATTAATGCATTGATATATGGTCACAGATATAATTTGTTTCATTTAAGGCAGAAATTTATTTGATTCGAACAAATATTTATTTGCTCCAAAGATATTTTGTTTGAATCAAACAAATTTTGTTTCATTAAAACAAAGCATTCCTTTACATCAAAGAAAGTGTTTCAAACAAATAATTTTCTTTGATTCAATCAAATATTTTTTCCGAGTGTAAAATATATACACATGTGTATTAAAATTCAAGTAAAAGTTTGTATTTTTTAAGGCCATGGATCAATCGGACCACGTGACTAAATTATACATTTATCCGTTCATGTAAGATAACTTTTTTAATTTACAATGTATCTTTCTGATAATTTGGGAAACGTAACAAAAGATAATAAAGCACGTCTGTTAACTTCTTTTTAGTAAAAATTTTGAACAAAATTCGAAAACTTATCGAAACAATTACAGTTAACTGTAAAATTTTTTGCAAAATTTTCACTCATACAAAGTTGACAGACGTTCTCTATCCTGTTCTGTAGTATTTTCCAAATTTTCAGGAAGATATTTTGTAAAAGAAAAAAGTTATCTTACACGAATTTTTACAGGAATTTGGTCACGTGATCTGGTTGATCCATGGCCTTAAGATGAAAGTATTTTAAATGTAATATACGTGAATGAAAAAAACTTTTATTACATGTAATGGAAGTTTAATACAGAAATTTCTAACAATGTACAAGTATCAAACCCATCAGAAAACAGTTTCTTTGAATCAAAGAAACATTTCTTTCAAATACGATCAAAGAAAAAATTTCTTTATAAATTGAAGAAAGTTTTTTTGATTCAAAAACATTATCTTTAATGTAAACAAATTTATTTCTTTGACCGTATGTCAAAAAAATGTTTCTTTCATTCAAAGAAACTGCTTTCTCAGTACAGAATATTTAGCATTTTGTAATTGAAAATTTTGAAATTGTTTATTAAATTTACTAAAAAGTAACTGAGTTTTCTAAATTCTATCTTAATTTTACGAAATTGTAACTGAATAAAACTCCATTCACGTGTTTCGGAAAATTACGGTAGAAATTTCTTAGTGTGTGTTTTCAAGTTTTGAAGCAAACTTATAAATTGAAAATTACATTTATAGAAAAGTACTTATATTGTTTCAAATTGCAATGAATGTGGATATATTGTTAAAGGTAATGAATTAAAATTGGGTACATTTTATACCTATATTATGAACATCCTACTTTATAGGAGTGAGCATTAAAGGTCGATCTCCTCTTGATAGCAAGAATCCGAACCGGTCATTCGCCATTTTTCAAGTTTTTATTCTCTTCTCGAGTAGTCAACGGTTTACGAGTGACCGGGCCATCGAGGTCACAGTCTGCAGTGACTACATGAAGTTGAATGAGTTCATTGTTCACCTCGATGGCCATGTCTGCTTACTTTACTTATCGCCACATATCTCTTATGCTAGCGTTCAAGTCTCCAAGATATCTCAACTTGTTCAGCATCGTGTCTCTAGGATACATGACCTAGATTATATTTTTCTGAAAACAACTCGGTCGAGATTTTTCCTAGACGTAAGAATTGCTTCAAAGTTTTATCTGTACCTAAATCAATCAGTCACTTCTCATTAATTTTTAGTAAAAATGACCGATTGCATCGTAAACAATATGGCATTGATTTCAATTCAGCCAATTTTCCATTAGATTGTACAAAATTTTTTTGTAATTACAGAATACTGTAATGTAAGTAACTTTTATGTACAATTTTTTCGTATTTTGAAATTCTGAAACTTGTAACAGGAATAATCTAACGTTTTGGGTAATTTTATGCAGCTACATCTAACTGAAAATTTTGTTACAGTTTCGTAATTTTATGATAAATTTTATAAAAATTCTGTTAAAGTTTTGTACACTGTTAAACATTTCTACCGTAATTTCCCGAAATTCAAGAAACAATTTCTTAATTTTCAGTTACAAAGTGTTAAATATTCATCAGTTACATTTCATAATATTAAGAAAAATTTTAGCAAATGTAGTACATTTTCTGCAATTTTAATATAGCTTTACTCAAAAACATCATAAATATCGTCAAATTTTAAGTTACCTTTGTAACATAAAAATTTTATAAATTTCCGAACATTTCTAACATTGAATATTCTGATACCTGTATCTGGAAATTCTGAAACTTGTGACAGGAATAATTTACGCTTTGGGTAACTGAAGTTTTATGCAGTAACATGTAACTGAAAATTTTGTTACAAATTCGTAATTTTATGATAAATTTTATAAAAATTCTGATACAGTTTGGTACACTGTTAGAAATTTCCCGAAACACGTGACTGGAGTTTTATTCAGTTACAGTTTCGTAATATTAAGATGAAATTTCAGAAAATTTAGTTACATCCATTTTTCTTTGTGTAGTTAAATATCCAGATATTGTTCCTAAATATCCATTTTTTCCATGATAACTGAAGTTTCAAGTTTTTACATGTTACTGAAAATTTTGTCACATTTTCGTAATTTTAAGGTAAGTTTCATAAAAATTGTCTTGCGGTTTGGTAGTTTCAAGATAAACTTTATGTAAATTCAGTTGATTTTCATAATGTTAAGGAAAATTTCAGAAACTTCAGCACATTTTTCGCAATTTTAAGATACATCTACTCAAAAACATAAATATCGTCAAATTTTTTCTTATCTTTGTACACGGAGAAAAAAAAACTGTTGAATCAACAGATGTCATCTGCTGGAATAGGGACAGCAGTTTTTTTTTGTAATATTTACAGATTTTTCTGTTGGATTCACAGATTGTTTGTAAACTTAACAGATGAATCTGTAAAATCTACAGACATGTCTGTTAGAATTGCGTATTTCAAGAAAAAAGAGAAATCCGTAATTCTAACAGACATTTCTGTAAATTTTACAGGTTCATCTGTTGAGTTTACGAACAATCTGTGAATCCAACAGAAAAATCTGTAAATATTACAAAAAAAATCTGCTGTCCCTATTCCAGCAGATGACATCTGTTGATTCAACAGTTTTTTTTCTCCGTGTAACATGAAAATTTTGAAAATTTCCGAACATTTCCAACAGTCTAGTTTAGAATATTGAAAGTACATAAATGAATAATAATAACTATTATCGCATGTAGCATAACAAAGTTTATCATAATAAAGCTAAAAACTCGCTAATGACGACGTTACTGATTGATTCATTTCCAAGTGGCAAATGCGAGTTGAGAATTAATAAAAAATACTAGAAGGATGTGATTCCTTAGTCTCTATTGATTCCCAGTTGCAATGTATTTCTTGTCAGATGAAAAAGATTGCTAACATCGAAGATAGAGCTTCCCAGAAGCTCTACAGATAGACTAAGAGCCTCGTGTCGCATTCCGATCTCAGGTTGTCTATACAAGTAGGATAGGTACATACAAGCTAAACGTTACCACGCTACCAGTATACCAGCAGCTTACTTAGCTTGGTAAAGATATCTTTTTCTTTTTCAAGAATGCTAACATGATTCAAATAAAAAAATCCTAAAATTTCCATTCAGAACTTGAAAAAATATGATAATTTTCATTATTTTTATAGGAACCTTGGAAATAATAACAGAAATAATGAATAACTTTGGCCTCTTATGTCACCCTTAATGTGTTACATTAATCAGCAATTAATCTGCCTTTTACTCCGCAGTGAAACTGGACATTTTGGAAAAGCTATATAGATTAGGACTAGCGCCTCTTGCCTTTCATTTAGCTATGAATAATGCAAGATGACAATTATGTAAGAACTTTTTACATGATAGATGACTGTATATAGAGGGGGTAAATAATTAAAAGTCGCGTTAATGTTCTTAATGTCTGGAACGTGAGGTATTTAACATATGGCACGTGGCGGTATTGTCTTGGGATCGACGCATATGTCATACTCGTGCATATAAGCGACTAATATAATAACGCGAAGCGAGATGTTATTCCGGGACGAAGGAATGGCGTCTGGTTGTGCAATTGGAAACCTAGTAACCTTTTGTGTTTCGATGCACTAGCCGCAAGCAATCATCAGGATAATACATTCAGTTTAGCTGCGTAATAATAGGCATGCGTCCTGTTAAGGTCAGTTGTCGGTTGGTGTTCGAACAAGTCACGCCGGCCGTGCCGATACATCAGCACATGACTGAAATGACAATCTTTCATTTCCAGCTCATCGGCTTAATATTATGATGCGTTATATTCATACAGTGTGCGCTCTCTTTAGGGACGCTCTCAATAGGACCTCTACCCCTAATCTGTACTCGAGGCTTCTCCCACCATGTGCACTGCTGAATTTAATTTCCACTGTTTTCAATAGGGCCATGCGACCAATACACTAAGAGAAGAATATATCAAATATACATAAAGTTGATTATGGCAAAATAAATGTAAATTAGAATGAAATTGTAATTGAAAATGATAATTATAAATTTATGTAAAAGAATTCACAAATTATTTAAGGTAGTTTTCATCCACGAAAATTAGACCTCAGGGAAAAATAGATAATTTTGCTTTCAAGAATAGCAATATTATTATTGAAGGGCTATTTTGAAAGAGAAAAGATTATTTTACAAGAAAAAAATTTGAAACACAGAAAAATAATTTTATTAATAAATTTTATTTTTGACCCAACTTTTTTTCTTATCGCTTCTTACCAAATTTTAAAAAGTTATGCGGTACTAATAAATCATGAATCATTTTTTCAGAAAAAAGATTTCCCACAACTTCACAGTTTATGATTTTTAAAAATTCTTTAATGGCTGAAACCATTAAAAAAATATTGTCCGAAACGAAATTTTTATAAACAAATTGCTGGATTTGATAATTATTTATTCATTTTCGAAAATTGGAAATGGTGAAGTTGTGGGAAATTTTTTTTCTGAAAAAATGATTCATGATTTATTAGTATCGCATAATTTTTTTAAATTTGGTAAGAAGCGATAATAAAAAAAGTTCGGATGAAAATAAAAATTTTTAAATGCATTTTTTTCTGTATTTCAAATTTTTTTCTTGTAAAATAATCTTTTCTTTTTCAAAATAGCCCTTCAGTAATAATATTGCTATTCTTGAAAGCAAAATTATCTATTTTTGGCTGAGATCTAATTTTCGTGGATCAACTACCTTAATTACTATACATTTGATTGCACAACATAATTGAAAATAAAAAAAAAACAACAAAACGTCAAAAATGTAAGGTTAGATTTTTTGATTTAATACTTTCGATGAATTTGTATGCAACTATTATACTATTATGTTTGATAATACTTACTTTAAGCATTTAAATCAAATTGCACGTATTTACGTAGATGTATAAAACAATTTTGATTACAAATTGTTAATGAGGTTCGGTTCGTCTCACAGCAACGTTTCGAGCGGTCCTATTGAGGAAGGTAAAAAGTGATTCGAGTGCGCTCGCTATGGGAAGTGGAGGGGGAAAGCTTTTTCTAAGAAAACACTTCCCTTAACCGCCCAAGGCGGCCTTATAGAGAGCGCGGACTGTATTGATAAAATTCTCTTGAACGGCAACAATCGTACTGAAGCTCAAGTCAATTTTATAATATTGTAAATGTGAAATACATTTTCTCAAAGTTACTAAATTTATTTTTGATTTCAAATGAAAAAAGAAATTCAATTTACTCAAGACTCTATCGTCTTTTTTATATTTCACATATTCTGGTTAATGAATTGAATTTATATTTCCAATAGCAATTTTTTGAATCAATAAGAAAAATATACATCTTATAAATAAATTTTACGACTTAAATTTGTAGATTTTTATCTAGTAAACAATTTTGTGTCATAACATTTTTTTGTACTTCGTAAAATTGAATTGAGAAATGGAATTTAGATATTGACTTTTTTCAAGTTCTAACTGACTGTAAATTTTCTAATTTTATTCTAATCAAAAAATATTATAAGGATAATTGGTAGAGATTTATAAGCACTATCAGTTACCTTTATTACAATTTTTGGTTTTTGCAAAAACGCTAAAAGTGCTCTTATTTACACAATCTTGGTCGGATGTGGCTGGTTTACAGTTTCGTAAAATTAATTTAGAATTTCAGAAAATCCAATTACTTTTTAGTAAATTTAAGAAACAATTTCTTAATTTTCTGTTACAATATGTTGAATATTCTAATACTTGTATCTAAAAATTCTGAAAGAATAATCGTACATTTTGGGTAACTGAAGTTTCATGCAGTTACATGTAACTAAAAATTTTGTTACAGTTTTGAAATTTTATGATAAATTTTATAAAAATCCCGTTACATTTTGGTAGTTTAGAGATTCATTTTATCAAAATTCAGTTATATTTTAAATTGTATTAAGAAAAATTTCATAAAATTCAGTACATTTTTCGCAATTTTAAGAGACTTTTACTAAAAAAACATCATAAATATGATCAAATTTGACGTTTCCTTTGTAATAAAAAAATTTTGAAAATTTCCGAACATTTCTAACAGCGAATATACTGATACTTGTATCTGGAATTTCTGAAACTTGTGACAGGAATAATTTCACGTTTTGGGTAACTTAAGTTTTATGCAGTAACATGTAACTGAAAATTTTGTTACAAATTCGTAATTTTATGATAAATTTTATAAAAATTCTGTTACAGTTTGGTAGTTTTGAGATTCATTTGATGAAAATTTAGTTATGTTTTAAATTATATTAAGAAAAATTTCATGAAATTCAGTACATTTTTCGTATATTTAAGAAACTTTTACTAAAAAACATCATAAATATTATCAAATTTGACGTTTCCTTTGTAATATGAAAATTTTGTAAATTTCCAAACATTTCTAACAGTGAATATACTGATACTTGTATCTGGAATTTCTGAAACTTGTGACAGGAATAACTTCACGTTTTGGGTAACTGAAGTTTTATGCAATTACATGTAACTGAAAATTTTGTTACAGTTTTGAAATTTTATGATAACTTTTGTAATAAATCTTACATTCTTTAAAAAATCAATTGAGGTTCATAATATCAAAAAAATTCCAGAAAATTCACTACACTTAAAAAAAAGATTTGATTGAATCAAAGAAAATTATTTGTTTGAAAGACTTTCTTTGATTTAAAAAAATGATTTATTTGGATTGAATAAAATTTATTTCACTCAAAGAAGGTATTTTTGAACTAAATAAAAATTTGTTCAAATCAAATAAATTTCTGCCTTTAATCAAACAAATTATATCTTTGATCATATAAGAATGCAATAATTTGTTTGTTTTGAAGAAAAATTTAAATATTAATTGGGCCTAAAGATATTTTGTTTCAATTGAACAAATGTTATTTAATTCAAATAAATTTTTTGTTTGAATTAAAAAAGCCTTTCAAATAAATTAATTATAAAAATTCGCTGAAATTTAAAAAATTAGAAGATCTATTTTTAATATAAACATTCCTGAAGTAACAATTTTTTTATCAAAACCGCAACAGAATGGAACCTCCAGTTTTTTATATGCAGGTGCGCTACGAACTCTTAATAACTTTTTTGCAAAAACTGTCTTTATATTTATTTTATTTCACAAAGAAACAACACATAACCATAAATAGGGTAATTACAGGCCTAAAACAATAAACTCTGGACAATAGGACTAGTTTACAATAAAAAATTTGAAATTGACAAAACGGAAATTGCAATTCAATATTTTATATTTCCTCTCGTAAAGTCAGAACTAAACCAGTCAAAAGGTTCAAGGAACATTTTTTCTGGTCACAAACTTTACTTTTTGCTAAGTATTTGTGAATCGTCATAATATGTTAGTCATAATGGAATTTTTACAGTTCCCTTTTTTATAAAAACCACTTCATTATGTATCCAGATTAGCGTGTTGGTACAAATCCGCGAATCTGGTTCTTCTTACGGAACCGATTTCGTGTGTGGGCTGATGATAGCCTAAGTTATTTGCAGTTGTTTGTTCTTCTATTGACACACTTTAGCGGCCGGTGTAACACAAATCAGGGGTTCTCAATCACAAGTCTTTTTTCGAGACCGGTTTGAGTCCTGGTGACAAGAATCGACGAGTTGAGTTTCTCGATCACCGGTTAACGGTCAAACTGCGCTGATTCACCAGAGTTTTGCCCTACTCAAAACACTTCGACTTGTTCATTCTTGCAAAAAATAAATGAGTTCAAAATTTTAGTTGATTCCTCTAAAACTTTATACTTTTTTGTATTTTTATGCCACTGAGAGAAAACTTATGTTTAAATTAATTATATCGTTTTTCTAAATGGGGTTTTTTTAATTTAAAACTAATTTATTTGGATTGACCAAGAATATTTTCGATTTTAATAAATATAAAATATCTATTTTTATTTAAAAAAATTATTTGTTTCAGATGATTTTTTTGATTCAAACAAGTGATTATTTGAAACTTATTGTAAACAATGAGATTATTTGTTTAATTAAAATAAATAAACTTGGCAAAAAGTGTGAATAAAAAAAAAATTAATTTAAAGACTTTTTTTTTTAATTAAACAAATGTGACAAACAAACAATAATCCAAACAAAAATGTTAGTTCTTTTGAACAAAATCTTTGTTTATATTTAAAAAATTTGGTCAAACAAACATTTACTTAAACAAGATGCTTACAAATTTTGAATAAAATATTTGTTTGAATTAAACAAAAATCGCCAAACAAAGAATTTGTTCCAATCAAATAAACAGTTATTCGGCCGTATAACAGAGAAATAATTTGTTTGAATCAAACAAATATTTATTCCATTCTTTTTAATTACTTAAAAGCATATTATACTTAGGAAATTAGTAAATTTGATTTAGTTCAGGTTTTTATCTATGTTTGTGTCCCAAATATTTATGAAATTTTGTTTTCAAAATCTCGGAAATGGTTTATAACAGAAAAATGGACGTAAATTTTGATTTGGAAATTAAGAAAAGTACTATATCAGCCAAGTATATCGGGAAATGTTTTTTCGTTATAAAAACCAAAAATATTCTACGTTTATTTTTATATTCTAAACCATTTTCGATATTTTGAAAAAAAAATGTATGTATTTTGCAAGGAAAAGGGGTTACAGGAACTGAAATGCCCGTAAGGTATGAATCTTTGTGTGATCCATGACCTTAATTAAACATACTTAATGTCAGAAAAGTCAACAACTTAAAGCATAGTCTATGGCAAGAGTTAAACATAAGCCATTTTCAAAATTTAGCAAAACTAAATAAAATATGAGAAAGGTCAGCACATTCTTTAAACATCTAACATTTTAATTATTAATATCATAAGGTATAAATTTTCCAAACAAAATATAGTAAATATCAAAATTTTGAGATAATTGCGGTTCACGATATAGCCATTGTCATACTGAACCTAAAACCACTTGATTTTTCTGTTTCAGATGGCCCATGTCCAAAATTCTATCAACGCGCCAAACCTACCTACTTTTCAAGGTGTTGCGTTTGACTTACGCTTTTGTGGATAAAAAGTGTATATAATAAATTTAAAAAATTTTTTTAATGTATTTCAAGAGTGTGTTTATTGAGCCTAACAAACTCTATATCAGTATCTTTATTAATGATTTCATAAGAAATTCACGGAAATAGCTTTTTTCCGAGGGTCCAAAGTAGAATGACCCCTTAAGTATTTAAATAGTTTAATAAAAATATATAATTGTGGGATAAAAGTTATTAAGTTAAGTTATTAATAACATTTATTTTGATTTTAAATAAAAAAGTAATTTTTACTGAATGGTTATTATTTTATATTAATTCAATAGATTGTAGTTTAATTATTGATATTAATTGCATAATAATGATATTTTTAAGGGTAATTTTTTAAAATTTCTACAATAGTAGTTATGTATTGGAAACAATGAGTCTATAAATTATCAAACACCGAGAAATTGGTGCAACCAAGCGTGGTTCCAGATTGTTACTCGATATGTGGGAAAAGTACGCAAAGATTTTTTCAAAAGTTACGTCTGGTGCGGTTTCTTTCGAGACTGAGTGACACGGAAACGCAACTATTCTCGAGGTCAAAATAGGCTTGAAAAGGGAACGCAAGTTCAAGGCGTCTAGGAGCAATGCTTCTTGGATTCCAGAACAAGTAGTTATATTAACGGCGTTCCGACAACTGTAGCACTGTGGTCTGCGGGTGTCAAAACGAGATAACCGCCTTCTCTTTTCCACACGATTGGTCTTTTAACGTAAAGGAAAACCCATTTCTTTGTGTTCTACCTTGCAAAATGACTTTAAAGCTTTTTCAATCATTCCCTTACTCTGTTCTAATACTAACTTTCAACACCGACAAAGAGCCTCAGTGTTGTCAACTTGTACTATAATTATATATTCGGACCATGAATTTTAACTCTGTACCATGTACACTCAGAAAAAATATTTGATTGAATCAAAAAACTTATTTGTTTGATACAATTTATTTGATGTAAAGAAATGTTTTTGTATTAATAAAACAAAATTTGTTTGATTCAAAGAAAATATCTTTGGATCAAATAAATATTTGTTCGAATCTAATAAATTTCTGCTTTAAATGAAACAAATTATATCTTTGACCATATATCAATGCATTAATTTCTTTGTTTTGAAGAAAAATTAATTTGATTCAAACAAATATTTATTTGGTTCAAAGATATTTTGTTTGAATCAAACAAATTTTATTTCATTTAAACAAATCATTTCTTTAAATCAAAGAAAGTCGTTCAAACAAATCATTTTCTTTGATTCATTCAAATCTTTTTTTTGAGTGTACCATACCTTGTCTATTATGGACCCCAGATGTAACATAATTTTACAAATGGCTCTGTTTTTACAAACTATTAAATATATATGTAATAGCAAGTGAAAATAACTATTAGAGCTATATAGAAGTTTTATATATAAATAATTGTAGCTAGGACTTGTATCGACCCTTTGGTAAAAGCCAATTTATACATACCATATATCGAATATTTATATACACTGAGAAAAAATATTTAATTGAATCAAAAAAATTATTTGTTTAAAACAATTTCTTTGATGTAAAGAAATGTTTTGTTTCAATGAAACAAAATTTGTTTGATTCAAACAAAACATCTTTGGACCAAATAAATATTTGTTTGAATCAAATAAATTTCTGCCTTAAATTAAACAAATTATATCTTTGACCATATATTAATGCATTAATTTCTTTGTTTTGAAGAAAAATTAATTTGATTCAAACAAATATTTATTTGGTTCAAAGATATTTTGTTTGAATCAAACAAATTTTATTTCATTTAAACAAATCATTTCTTTAAATCAAAGAAAGTCGTTCAAAAAAATCATTTTCTTTTATTTAATTAAATCTTTTTTCTGAGTGTATAAATGGTTGCAAAATATTAGTACTATATTTTTTTCAAAAATTAAAAAGCATTTGATACACATTTTTTATAATTAATGAGATGAATAAAATATTTATGAAGGATCTTGGAAACGTTCGTAAAATAAAAAAATTTTATTAAATGCATTGGGCTGAAGTTTGTGACGTCTTGTATGACAAATTTTCATTTTTTTCTTCATATAATCTCCAAAACGATCAAAAATATACAGAATAGTAATTTTTGAAAAAAACGACAGTTTTTATTGTGAATAAAAATTTTAATGTTTGACCAAAGGAAGCCATTTATGGACGAACTTGTTGAATTATCTCGGAAACTGAAAAATATATATATATATATATATAGGCTTCAGGTTTCAATTGCAGTCACATAGTACTACAATAAAAAAATTTCTAATAAAATTACAAAACTGGAACAAAATTTTCAGTTATATGTAAATGCAAAAAACTTCAGTTACCTAAAACGTTAAATTATTCCTGTCACAAGATTCAGAATTTCCAGATACATTATCAGAATATTTAATATTTTTAACTGAAAATTAAAAATTCTTTTTAAATTTACTATGAAGTGACTGAATTTTCTGAAACTCTATCTTAATTTTGCGAAACTGTACTCTCTAAATTTGAATCAGTCAAAATCTACTGATTATCAGTGAAATTTGGCTGATTCAAATAGCTAAAAAGAAGTTACTGTAAATCAGTTAAATTCCACTGATTATTTCAGTGAAAATTGACTGATGTGACAGTGAAAAATATTTTTTTCACTGATGATTCAGTGAAAAGGCAAATCACTGATTCAATCAGTGAAAATTTGTCTGATTCAGATTTAGAGAGTACCAGAATAAAACTTGTAACAGGAAAAATTTCACGTTTTGTGTAATTGAAGTTTTATGCAGTAATATGTAACTGAAAATTTTTAGAGTTTCCGATTTTCCAGATACATTATCAGGATATTCGACATTTTTAACTGAAAATTAAGAAATTGTTTCTTAAATCTACTAAAAAGTAACTGAATTTTCAGAAATTTTTCTTAATATTATGAGAATCAACTAAATTTTCACAAAATATATCTTAAAATTGCCAAACTGTAACAGAATTTTTATAACATTTATCATAAAATTACGAAACTATTACAAAATTTTCAAGAACATGTTACTGCATAAAACTTCAGTTACCCAAAATGTATAAGTATTCCTGCTAAAAGTTTCAGAATTTCCAGATACAAGTATCAGAGTATTCAACACTTTGTAATTGTAAATTAAGAAATTGTTTCTTAAATTTACTAAAAAGTGACTGAATTTTCTGAAATTTTATCTTAATTTTACGAAACTATAATTGAATAAAACTCCAGTCACGTGTTTCAGGAAATTTCTAACAGTGTACCAAACTGTATCAGAATTTTTATAAAATTTATCATAAAGTTACGAAACCATTACAAAATTTTCAGTTACATGTTACTGCATGAAACTTAAGTTACCCAAAACGTTAAATTATTCCTGTTAAAAGTTTCAGAATTTCCAGATATAAGTATCAGAGTATTGAGCGCTTCTTCACTGTAAATTAAGAAATTTTTTCTTAAATTTACTAAAAAGTGACTGAATTTTCTGAAATTTCATCTTAATTCTACAAATATATAACTGAATAAATTTCCAGTCACTTGTTTCAGGAAATTTCTAACAGTGTACCAAAGTGTATCAGAATGTTTATAAAATTTATCATAAAATTACAAAACTATTACAAAATTTTCAATTACATGTTACTGCATGAAACTTCAGTTACCCAAAACGTTAAATTATTTCTGTCACAAGTTTCAAAATTTCCAGATACAAGTATATCAGAATATTTAGCGCTTCGTCACTGAAAATTAAGAAATTTTATTGTTTCGTAAATTTGCTCAAAATTTTCTGAAATATCCTAATCTTACGAAACTGTAACTGAATAAAACTCCAGTCACGTATTTCGAGAAATTACAGTAGAAATTTCTAAGCATAATTATCAAGACTGAAGGACCTCAAGAAGAGTTCAAAAGTCTCACTCTTCCAGTGACAATAGCAATACGGAAAAATATATATTATGTTACAACTCAGAAATCTAGAACAAAGTATAATCATAGTCGTGAAATGACCTAAGTTATAATGGAAGGTCTGAACGGTTCCAAGAAAGTATAAGAAATTGTTCAAGCATGTCATAGACATCAAGGTCAATGACTTGGTTCTAAAACTCGGCTCAATGGCCGTAACCACCCTTAACTGAAGATACCATCTGGTTTTCTAATCTCTTTGCGAGATACGCACAGGGCTAACTACAAGACCTCATGTCTTCAAAGATACGTGTACAACTATGTTTTATATCGCGTTCCTTGTCCCTAAGGTCTCGACTCTCAGAGCAGTTGCACTGCAGAGGCAAAACAGGAAGTAGACTCGGAGGATTCCACGAAACGAGCAAAACAATTGAAGATGAGAAGCAGCAAGGAAGACGCTGGCGCACGGCTCTTAGGTGTTAGAATCGCTTGAGAACTATCAAATCTGAGAAACCTGTATCTATAGGGTGGTCCGAATGTCTAGTTTAACTAGCCAGTTTCTTCGAACTTGTAAGAAAAATAGAGAAAACCTCCAGTTCAAGAGAGGCAGAGAAGGGTTATTTTCCCGCTATTCCTCACTTTAGACGGTTAGAAATTTCCTGAAATTTTCAAGTTACAGTAAAACAAATCTATAAAACTGGTAACAGCTAACAGACGATTTTCTATTAAATTTAGGCACCCAGTGTATAAAGGCATGAGTCTGTCCTTTTTTAATTCTCTCGTTTGTGTAACACTTTAAAATTAGCCGAATTTTAGATTTTAATTAAAAGTCAATTTTTACGGAGCTAATGCACCGAAAAATTATATGAAATTGATAATACTTTTAAGGCCGTGAATCAATAAGATTATGTGAACAAATTCGTGTAAGATAACTTTACTTATTACAAAATGTCTTCCTGAAAATTTGGAAAATACAATAGAAGACGATAAAGAACGTTTCTCAACTTCGTTTGAGTGGAAATCTTACAAATATTTTTACAATTTAGTGTAAAATGAATCTTAAAACTACCAAACTGTAAGAGAATTTTTATAAAATTGATTATAAATTACGAAATCAAGAAATTTTTTCTTAAATCTACTGAAAAGTAACTAAATTTTCTGAAATTTTATCTTAATTTCCGAAATTATAACTGAATAAAACTTCAGTTACGAGATTCGGCAAATTACAGTAGAAATTTCTAAAATTGTACGAAACTGTATCAGAATTTTTATTAAATATGTCATAAAATTACGAAACTGTAACAATATTTTTAGTTACATGTAACTGCATAAAACTTCAATTACCCAAAATGTGGAATTATTCCTGTTACAAATTTTAGAATTTCCAGATACAAGTATCAAAATATTTAGAAACAGAATAGAAAATTAAGAAATTGTTGCTTAAACTTACTCAAAAGTAACTAAAATTTCAGAATTCTGTTCACACCCAGAAAAAAGTTTCATTTAAATTTAAGAAATTGTTTTTCTAACTTCATTTCTCCAATTCGAAGTAACAAAAACCTTCAGAACATAAATTTATTTGATTATAAGAAATCAGGTTTTTAGCCGTTTTAACACTGAAAAACAGTTTCTTAGAATCAAAGAATCATTTCTTTGATATACGGTCAAAGAAAAAATTTCTTTAATTTGAAAGAAATTTTTTTTTTGAATCAACAAAACTTTCTTCACCCAAAGAAATTTTTTCTTTGGCCGTATATCAAAGAAATTCTTCTTTAATTCAAAGAAACTGTTTTCTGGGTGTAAATGAAAGCAATTATATTATTAACATTATTTATTTGATTTAAAAAATATTTTTTCAATTCAAATACAGAACTAGAAAAAATTTGAGAAATAATTTATTCAATTTTATTATCATTGAACAAAGACAATTTTTTGTTTAAATTGAAGAAAATATTTCTGTGAGTCATACTAAATATGTACCATGTGACTGCGCAGACATTTTTTTCTTTAATTCAAAAAAAATACCAAACAAGAAATTTCTTTAAATCAAAGGAACTTCTTTGACCATATAGCAATGCAAAAATTTGTTTGATTCAAAGAAAATTTTTTCTGGTTGCAAGTTCCAGAATTTTCAGATATAAGTATCTGAATATCGAGAAATTTGTAACTAATAATTGAAAAATTTTCTCTTAAATTGACAAAAATATAACTAAATTTCCTTGAACGTATCTTAATTTTATAAAATTCTAACTTTATAAATCTTCAGTCACATGTATCGGAGAATTCAGCAGAAATTTCCAAAGGTGTGCCTAATCTAAAAGGAATTTTTGAGACTTCTACATTTTTTGAACAAATTAAATGTTTCCAAGTGTTTTTGATTTTCCGCCTAATTTTAAAAAGTTCTTATCCTCAATTCTCCACATAGTGAAGATCTAAATGATCTCTAGTAGCAAAGAATGCAATATCCTTTATTCTCTTACTTTATATTTTCTCTAAAGTAGATGAGTTGTTCTTAAGTTTTAGTCTTGCGGCTTTGAAAACCAGTTTGGCCAGTGATTTTAAGGCATAATCGAGCGAGATGAGCAACCAGTCCGAAATTGTAATTTTTAAGATGCACGATCAGCAGCAACCTGAATCTCCATGAAGTTCGACAAAGTCACTGTAAAGTCTGAATCAGCAAAGAGAAGATTTGGCCCAATATGTCTGCCGACGTTTACTTAACTTAACGGTACATCTACGCGCTGTTCTGATGATCTTAACAAGACGAAAGGAAAGAAAAAAGGGGACCAAGTGTAAGAAAAAGAAGAAAAGGACAAATGAGCACGCAAAGGTGAAAAATATATGAAAGAGAAAGTTGAGAAAAGTCCACTTCGTTGGAAATGGAAACGACAATTTTTGGTATATGCCTCGTAATTACTGGCCCACGTTTTTTTGGCAGTTCTATAATTATCATTATAATCATCAAAGCGTGAAGGTACACTTTGGAATTTTAACTGCGCTATTTAATGGTTTCTACACTGAGAAAAAAGATTTGATTGAATCAAAGAAAATAATTTGTTTGAACGACTTTCTTTGATTTAAAGAAATGATTTGTTTAAATGAAACAAAATTTGTTTGATTCAAACAAAATATCTTTGGACCAAATAAATATTTGTCCGAATCAAATAAATTTCTGCCTTAAATCAAACAAATTATATCTTTGACCATATATCAATGCATTAATTTCTTTGTTTTGAAGAAAAATTAATTTGATTCAAACAAATATTTATTTGGTTTAAAGATATTTTGTTTGAATCAAACAAATTTTGTTTCATTTAAACAAATCATTTCTTTAAATCAAAGAAAGTCGTTCAAACAAATTATTTTCTTTGATTCAATCAAATCTTTTTTCTCAGTGTATTAAACTAAGTATTCTCTATTACTCTGAATAACGAAATTCATTAAAAATTAAGTAAACTTGATAAGAGAAATTTTAGAAAGAGAAAGAAGAGATTAGAATCTAATCAAGAATTCAGTTCCTTTATTCAACGTTAAGACAATTGAAGGGAGCTTTCACAATTGTCTCATTAGATTCTCATACTCGGAAGTTTAAAAGTCAGGCGTTGTTATTCGCGCGTGCCAGTCAACCTTTCGTCGAAAGTAGTTTCATGTAAATTAAAGGACAACCCGGATAATCTCGATAAACGGAAATTCATTTTAGAGAATCTATCTGGATTGCAGTCCGAAGTTGATAGAAAAGGAATAATAATCATTAAAGGAAGAATTGAAGAGATACAAGTAATCGAAAAAAAAGTTAGTCAATGTAACTATTTCCTAAGTTTTTTACTTTGGAATCATTTTTTATAGTGTTTTTTTATTATTAATAGTATAAAAAAATTTATCTCGGATAAAATGAGTTATGCAAAGTTTCAATCGAATAAAAATTATAGATTTTTTATGGCCGGAATTGATAGACAAATTATAGTTGTTTTTGGATTATATGATTGCTTCTATAAAAAATCTATAATTTCCATCTGATTCAAACTTTTGACGAGTCATTTTATTCGAGGTAAAATTTTCCATACTTCCAGTACAGAAAAACTTGGTGAAGGAAAATTATAAATAAAAAAACTACTCATCCAATTCTTCTCTAAAACAAAACCAGAATAAATTTTAAAAAATAGGATTGAAATACAAAAATATGATTGGGCTGAAGTTTCAGACGTCTAGTTAGACGAATTTTAAATTATTTTTTTGCACTAGAAACAATTAAAAACATTAGGAAACACAAAACTATTAGTTTGTAGGACTCTGTAAACAAGGAAAAATTTTGATATTAGAAAAAAAAATTTATAATTTTTTTCTGAGTAGTTCTGAATATCTTACATCGGAATATAACATTCTTACGTATAGCACTTTTTTCGTTTTAGACCAAAATTAACCGTCTAATTATGATTTGTCTGTTGAAAAATAAAAATAAAAAATTTTTGTTGCTAATTTAAAAATTTTTTAATGCTTACAGAGTCTTACAAATTATTCGTTTTGTATTTCCTAATGTTTTTTAATTGTTTCTAGTGAAAAAAAATTTCAAAATTTGTCTAACTATTCTGAAAATTCAGCCCAATAAAAATATGTCATTTGATTTGAACACAAAGATTAAAAAAGACGACAGCCATATCAATGATATATGATTCTCATAAAAAAATCGTCCCAAAATCAATTTTAATTTCATAAAATATTAAAAGTATTAAAAGTTGTAAAATCTTATCGAAAATATTTTATAAATTATCATGAAATAACTATATACCTTTAGAATGAGGAAAATCATTCTTTTACTGTATATTTTAATTAAGGTAGTTTTCATCCACGAAAATAAGTCCTCAGGCAAAAATAGATAATTTTGCTTTCAAGAATAGCAATATTATTATTGAAGGGCTATTTTGAAAGAAAAAAGATTAGTTTCCATGAAAAAAAATTGACATAGAAAAATAATTTTATTAATAAATTTTATTTTTGCCCCAACTTTTTACATTCTCATCATGGATGACAAGGTATTGGTTTTATGTGAAAAATGACTTTCGAAATTTTCATCAAATCTTTACGTTTTGAGACCCCCTGAGTCAGAAAAAATGGTTTTTACGAAAGTGTCTGTCTGTCTGTAGTAGGTCGTGTGCGGCATAACTCTCGATAGAATTATCAGATTGAATTGAGCTTTGGTACACTTTATCGAAGCCGAAAAAGTAAGGACAAGTTCGTTAACCAGCCACATCCAATCAAAATTGAGGGATTGAGCACTACTTTTGTGTTTTTGAAAATAACTTTTTGAAAAAATCAAAAATTCCAATACTGGTTTTTGATAGTGCTCATAAATCTCTACAAATTATTCTGATAATTTGTTTTGATTAAATCAAAATTAGAAATGTTACAGCATATTCAAATTCGAAAAAAGTCAATATCAAAATTCCATTTTCCAGTTAAATTATACGAGATACGAAAAAACGTTATGATACAATATTATTGAATACATAAAGACCTACAAATTTGAATTGTAACATTTTTTCACAAGATGCATATTTTTCTTTTCAATTAAAAAAAAAACTATTGAAAATCCAAAATTCAAGTTTTTAACAATAATATGTAAAATACGAAAAAAACGTAAGAATACAAAGTTGTTCGTTTCAAAAAGATCTACAAATTTTGTCTGACGCAGTTTCTGGTAAAACATATATTTTTCGTTTTAATTCCAAAAAATACGTTTAAAATTCAAAAATTCCATTTTTTAGACAAAATATGTGAGATACAAAAAAAACGTTTATCTGGAAAATTGTTTGCCTAAATGAGGTTTACAAATTCTCATTAAGACATTTCGGGACAGGATGTATATTTTATGTTTTGATTTTTAATATTAAAAAAATTCGATTTTTTTCACCAAAATATGTGAGATACGAAATAAGCGTTGTTCTGTAAAATCGTTTCCTTAAATAAGTTCTACGATTGTTTTTTCTTTTTGAGAGATTTGGAAGAAAATAAATTATTTTAATCATGTAATTTATTAAAAAGTGACTGAAATGTATACAGAAAATCGAGCGCGAAGCGCGAGCGTCATGATGAGAATGTGTTCCTTAAGGCTGATAGAGCCTTAAGTTAATTGAATTTCCTGTTTCACTTAAATTCAAAATTTGATAATAATTTATTCATTTTCGAAAATTGGAAATGGTTAAGTTGTAGGGGATCTTTTTTCTTGAAAAAGTGATTTGTAATTTATTAAAATCGCATAATTTTTTAAAATTTGGTAAGGAGCGATAAGAAAAAAAGTTCGGGCAAAAATAAAATTTATTACAATAATAAAATTATTTTTCTGCATTTCAAATTTTATTCCTGGAAATTGATCTTTTTTCTTCCAAAATAGCCCTTCAATAATAATATTGCTATTCTTGAAAGCAAAATTATCTATTTTTGCCCGAGGTATAATTTTCGTGGATCAACTACCTTAACTGTCAATTTTAATTGAAATTGGTTCATAATCACGTCTGCAATCTAAAGTATGTTGTATATTCATGATTTTTCGAGTTAATGCTTCTGGTACGAGTTTTTTAAACATCTGAAGCCGTTTCAGGATCGTGAACATTTATATCGTTCTATCCCGCCAAAAAAAGAACGCTGGGAAGATTTTTAGTTTTTTTTTTCAATTTTGCAAGAAGCCTAAATACTTTGATTAGATAACGAAATGTGAGTAGTTTTTGCATATTTCTGCTTTCTTGACAGTCAGTCTAGATAATGAAAAAGCCTTTCAGACGTGTAATTAAACTCCCAAGGCACAAGATGTTTCATAATGTCTAAAGTACGTCTTTTACGAGTATAAAAAGTAAAGTTCATCCCTCATTATTGCAAAGCAACAGTGATTAAAAACGTTATAGATATTATTTTGCTTCGACATATTTCTGGAATGGGCTTTTTTATTTATCACGTTCAAGAGATATATCATCTTATAAGTGATCTATTCTACGCTTTGCGTTTTTACGACTAAGTCTAAAGAAAGAGGATGAACTTTTTATTCCCGTGGAAAAGCGCTAATCACTACCTTCAAAGCTATTATAATGTGATTATTTATTAACGACGTCGATTTGTTGGTCTGTGAATAAATCAAAGTAAGCAAAAATAGAAGACATCCTTGTAAGTCTATGTGATACTTTGTTCATAAGAACAAGAGTTTCAGTTTCTATATATTTATAAAATAAAATACTTGAAATTGTCAAATAAAAATTTGGGAAAACCTACGATACGTATGGGTCATTCCATATTAGATTGACATTCGATGTCGCAGATTTGAACGAGATAATTTTTTTCCGTCTCTTATCAACAATAAATAGACACGTATTTTTTTGTTTCGCCAAAAAATTTTTTTTTACAAGTATACAATTTTTCGAATTTTTTAAGAAATGATATTTCAGACATAGCAAGCGCACTTTCAAGCCTGTTTATCTTGAAAACAATTATTCGCAAGAAAAATTTTCCAAATTACGAAAATTTTGATTCAATCGTCATATTTTATAACAGACTTCAAAGAATCTAAATCCAAGAAAAAAAAAATTTCGAAAGGGGCCAAATTTGGAAAAAAAAAACGATTTTGCGTTTATTTCTTTACTTTTGTATGTTAAAAAATATTTAAACAATTCTTTCGCAACAATCTCTGTAAAGAAGAGTCAAAACCCTAATTTTCGTAATTTGGAAAAATTTCCGTGGGAACAATTTTTTTCAAAATAAACAGGCTTGAAAGTGCGCTTTGCTATGTCAAAAATATCATTTCTTAGAAAAATCGTATACTTGTAAAAAAAATTTTTTGGCCAAACAAAAAAATATGTGTCTATTTATTGTTGATAAAGAACCGAAAAAAAATTATCTCGTTCAAATCTGCGACATCGACTGTCAATCTAATATGGAATGACCCATATACAAACGAACATAGATAGATTATTTTTAATTTTTATAAGTGAACAAAATGTGCTAATGATTTTGCTTGGATAGAACATTTTAAATTATGTAAAGCCAAAAAAGGATATCCAGGTCCGTTTTCATATTCTCTACCATTTTCAAAATTTTCAAGAAAAAATTGTCTTCTAATTTACACACTCAGAAAAAATATTTGATTGAATCAAAAAAATTATTTGTTTCGAAAACTTTCTTTGATCTAAAGAAATTTTTTTGTTTTAATGAAACAAAATTTGTTGGATTCAAACAAATATCTTTGGACCAAATAAATATTTATTCAAATCAAATAAATTTCTGCCTTGAATCAAACTAATAAATAATTATATATTTGACCATATATCAAGGCATTAATTTTTTTGTTTTGAAGAAAAATTAATTTGATTCAAACAAATATTTATTTGGCTCAAAGATATTTTGTTTCAATCAAACAAATTTTATTTCATTTAAACAAATCATTTTCTTTGATTCAATCAAATATTTTTTCTGAGTGCATTGTTAGAAATTTCTGCCGGAATTTTCCGAAACAAGTAACTGAAGTTTTATATAATTACAACTTTGTGAAATGAAGATGAATTTAAGATATTTTTAATTAAATAATCGTTTTCCGAACATTTCTAAGAGTATAGACATAAAGATTTAGAAATTTGAATTCAATAAAATGTGATAATTTTTAAAGTATTAGACCCAGAAAAAAGTTTTTTTGATTCAAAAAATATTTCTTTGAATCAAACAAATTTGTCTTTGATTTAAAGATATTTCTTGATAGCTTTTTTTTCTTCAAATTAAAGAAATGAACGTCTGGGCAATCGCATATCACATTCGTAAAGTAATTCACAGAAATATTTTATTTAATTTAAAGAAAAAATTTTCTTCGTTCATGGAAATAAAATTAATGAAAATATTTCTTAACTTTTTCCCAGTAATGTATTTGAATCAATAAAATATCTTTTTTAATCAAATAAATAATAATTTCATACGATGTTGTTGTTAATAAATGGCTTTAGGGTCCAGAAATGATAACTCAGGAAACATACGTTGAAAAATAATCACTTTTGTTATAAAAAGGCTAAAAAACGATTTCTTAAAATGAAATAAATTAATATTTGTCCTAAATGCTTTTTTAATTTGAATTGAAGAAATCAAGTTGAAATAACGATTTCTTAAATTTAATTAAAACCTTTTTCTGGGTGCATATGCCCTGAAGATGAAGGGTCTTTTTCATTCGCTTTAATGTTTATTTGGAATAATAACTTTTTATGGCATGCGAATAACTTCTGGTAATTTCACAGTACTTTAATGCAAATTTATTACCAAAACGTAATGGAATTCCACATTACAAGATGTATTGTAATTTCACAACTAATAGTGGCGCCGTTTCACAGCACACATTACATTTTCTTACTAAAATTCCATTAAAGTACTGTAAAATCACAAACATTTTTAACATTGTATATAAAACTTTCGAATGAATTTTAAATGACTTCACACTCGCATCAAAATAAAAGTTCTTAAATTTCAAATGCATTTTATTGGTTCGTAAATAGTAGTTTCAAATCAATATGAAAATTTTGTTTAACGAAACTATCAATCTGACAGATTAATAAAAGATGCTCAATATTTAAATTATTCTTGATGGTAGAGTCACTGAGTAATAATCCTGAGCATCTCGTCTAACCATCTTGTTTATTTATGACTCTATATTAATGAATTATATAACATTGTTCGATGTTAAGCGTCGACATCACTATCTATAGACACAAAAGGACTATTCCTGACGATTACACTGCAAGAGCATTACTAATAATACTTTTTCAGACCCGAACAAACTTTATTTAAATATTTAAATATTTAAATTTATATTTTTATCATATATTAGTATTATTTTATTCTATATTCTTTATTAATATTTATATTTACGTTCTGTTTCTTCTTCAGTAACGTATATTAAATTGAAAATACTTCCATTATGAAAAATACAAACTTATATTTAAATTTTAATTCAAATTTAAAGAACTTCAAATCTTTCTGTGGAAATTTTAAACTCAACCATCTAATTTTTAATTTCAATACACATATATATTTATTTTGATGATGATTATTAATTGTGACATATTTTTATCAGAAATAAATGAAATTTAAGATGCATGGATATTAATTTTCAAAAATAATTTCAATTCAGTTTTATATTAAAGTGAATTTGAGTTAATAAAATTCTAAAAAATATTAGGAATCTAGGGAAAATCGAGGTGCAATCATAATTTTTTATAGAGGACTGGAAATTTTTCGCAGACAAAATATTAAAGATTCAAAAAATGATATAAAACTTCAGTATAGGTTATAGTAAAGTTCGATACAATCTATAGTAAATTATAACATAGTTCATCTAAAATTCAGTATTTCACTGCAAAAAATTCTCACAATGACACTTTTTTCCTCAATTGAAACGTTTTTTAGCAAAAATTGTAAACTTGAGTTTCTCCGTGTGCATTTAGGATTTTATATATTTTATACAAAATCGATTGAAGAATAAAATATAGTTAGAAAAAAGAATAATACAGAGGGTGTAATATATTCCTTAATTGTATCAATTTCCCTAATAATTAACGGGATTTGAACAACCGCCATTTGAATCCTTATTTGTCTCGAAGAAGGTGAAACTGTGTGCAGGACATTGTGAAGACTAAAAAGGTGTGGCTTAAACCATATCTTTTATACAGCCAACGCGTTTCGTGAACATGATTATATAGGGTGTGTTTGGAAAACACGAATACAAGCTCTTTCAACGACGAGAACAATCAACTTTGAACATAGAATTGAGAGTAACTTTACGCTTGTATTAATTTTGAATTACATTAAAAAACTTCAGCTTGTAAAACATACGACTACTAATTTATTTATTGGCACAACAACTTTTTTGCTTGAGGTATCTACATGGGCTCGTGAAATAACAATCCAGATACTAAGATTAGCAAAAATTATATTTAAGGGGGGAGATATCTCTAGAACTTTCAAAAAATCAAAAATTTTTTTTTGTGCTCAAATCGATTGAAAAACTATTCAAAAATATAATCCCAATGTTCTGTTGGAGTTCTATTGGTTCTATTGGAACATATTTTTTCATGTACAAAAACTTTGAGGCTCATTTTCTCGAAACTAACTTTTTTTACACTGCAAAAAGAAGTGTCTTAACTGGTATCTTACTGTAAGATATGAGATGGGAATTTGGTATCTTCTGTCTTGAAATAAGATGTCTCACGAAGTGTCTTATTCAAAATTAAGACGACTTACGTATCTTGGTACAAATAAAGATGTAATTTCCGTCTTACAAAATAAGATACTTGATTGAGTTAGATAATGTATCTTAGTTTAAGATGTTTAGGGTGTCATAAGATGGTTCTGGCATAAGATGTTTCTGAATTGTAAGATATAGCAGGTCAATAAGTTAGCAAAAACTAAGACGCGTAAAGTGTCAAAGAAGTAGTGGTCGAAAGATAGAATCTCTCAAAGGGTTATAGTTACAGTTCATAACCTCAAAAAATGGAGCGTTTTGAGTGTTGCATGTTTTTCTTCTGTGGTGTAATATCAACACATTTAGAGGAATATATTGTTCATTTTCATCGACACGATCCTTTATTTAAACTTTAGATATGACGGATGTGGAGCTACATATAAAAATTGGGAATCGTATCAGCAACACGTAACTCGATATCAGGTATACCTTCTGTTTTAACGTAGTGGATACGTTTGCTAAGTCGCTTATCTCCTTTCCCAATAGAGCATTTTCTTGAATTAATTTTTTTAAGAAGTACATACAGCCATGTAAACCACCACATGTGTAACAGATACCGGTGTGCCGTAAGCTTTTTCTCACAGTGTAGAGGTTATAAGGAACATGAACTGTCGGTAACTTAAGTAACCTGTGTTACCGATGGTTCAGCTCAAGATATTTTACGTGTCTCCAATTAATATGCTTTAGGCAACTTGAATGTGACTACCGAAACATCTTAGAAATAACTACACAAGTATCTTATATTAAGACACTTCTTTTTGCAGTGTATCCGACCGTCAAGATTGCAAGTAAACTATTCAACCGATTTACTTGAATGAAACGGTATTTTATAGATAATTCTATATTCAAGTGCGTGGTAGGGCGCTTTTTCGATAAAAATAGTATTTCTATAGTTGTTTAACTATTTTCATGTCAAAAAACACGGGTAAAAATGGACCTTTTTCACGAAACGCATGAAAATATACCCAATTTTTCGAAATTCTCAAGACCCCCCTGCTATGCACTCGATAAAAGCTTCCCGATTTATAAAAAATTTTCTTTTATCGTTTCAGATGAAAAACCTAGCCAGGAAGTTGACGGCCGCAAAAAATGTTAGCAGCGACGCTATCGATGGGATCCGTCATATTTCCGCCATTTTGTATTTTTCTATCATGAAAAAATTGTTTTTTTGAAGTTAAATAATGCCTTATAATATATGCAAAAAATCCGGACTTGCTTCGTTTTCATTCTCCCAGAATAAAATTGAAAAAACTGCTTTTTTTAAGGTTTCTAGAGGTATCTCCCCCCTTAACGACCCCAAAATGAAGTGTTTTAGTCACTTATTAATGAAGATATTGCGAAAAAAGTAAAGATTTTAAATTTTTCTTGAATTTTAAACAACTCTTGAAACAATTAACATTTTTGAACTTTTCCCAGCTCATTATAAAGGTAAATTCAAATAGCCTATTAGCAACGTATCAAAAATATTTCGGTAGATTTTTTCTCGATATTATTAAAGTTAAAATTTATAAAAACAAAGTTGCGAGAACCCGTGTGGAAAAATTCCATGTCAGTCTATTGTCTGATCTGGCCCAGGTCTGGCAACGTCCAGACCAGGCCTTATAGTCAGCGCCAGAACTGGAAACCAGATAGTCTGGTCTGGCGCTGGCCAGCGCCATGAAAATTTTCCACACGGGAATACAAAGGATTCTTATACTTAAAAAATGGTTTTTAAAAATTATAAAAATTGTTAATATGAAAAAAAATACGAAACATCATTAAAAATACAATAATAATACAACATTTTCGTTCTGAGTTCAGATTTTCGCTGCATTCATGAAAAAATTATTACAATTTACAATACTTGTAACATTACTGACATTCTACGTTAATCTCATTTTGAATTGAGTCAAGAAATGTTAAGAGTTATTCAAAATTCAAGAAAACTTTGAAATCTTGACTTTTTTGGCAATATCTTCGTTGATAATCAACTAAAACACTTCGTTTTGGGACCATTAAGGTGGATTCGCCGTTTATAAACAAAATCACTGACTTATAAAATACCTAACAATGAATTTTTTTTTAGAATAACATGGAAGGTAACAAAATTCTGTATTTAATGACCCAAAACGAAGTGGTTTGATGAATTATTAACAAAGATATTGCCAAAAAAAGGAAAAATTAAAAGTTTTTTTAAACTTTGAATAACTCTTGAAATAATGAATATTTTTTAACTTTTCTTGTCCCATTTCAAAATGAGATTCAAGTAGAATTTCAGTAATGTAACAATTAAATTAGAATCATTCTTTCTTGGATGCAGCCAAAATATGAACTCAGAACAATATGAAGAAAAAGAAAGAAATTTAGAAAATAATTTTATTGTTTTTATTAATGATGTTTTGTATTTTTTTCACATTATCAATTTTTATAATTTTTAAAATCCATTTTTTAAGTATGAGAATCCGTGTATTCTCGCAACTTTGTTTTCCTAAATTTTAACTTTACTCTCTAAATTTGAATCAGTCAAAATCTACTGATTATCAGTGAAATTTGACTGATTCAAATAGCTAAAAAGAGGTTACTGTAAATCAGTCACATTTCACTGACTATTTCAGTGAAAATTGACTGATTTAACAGTGAAAAATATGTTTTCACTGATGAAGCAGTGAAAAGGCAAATCACTGATTCAATCAGTGAAAATTTGACTTATTCAGATTTAGAGAGTAATAGTATCAAGAAAAAAATCTATAAAAATATTTTTGATACGTTGCAAATAATCTTTCTAAATAATAAATAATAATAAATAGTAAACATCCATTATTTCAAGAGTTATCCAAAATTCAAAAAAATTTTGTAATTCTGACTTTTATCGCAAGATCTTCGTTAATAATTGATTAAAACACTTCGTTTTTGGGGTCATTAAATGCAGAATTTAATCACCTTCCGTGTTATTTTATGGAAAAAATTCATTGTTAGGTATTTCATAAATTAGAAGCTTTTATGTGAATGGCTAAAAAAAAGTGCCCAGTTACTTTTACACAGCAGTATAAGTTGAAATATAAACTTAAAAGTGGTTTACGAATGAGTATTCCTTTGCCTTAAAAGAATTGACACTCGTGTTTATTTGATCGTATGGGGTCAACCGCAAATTATATGCATGTTATTTTTCTCCTAATGTCGTAACTTGCAAAATAAAAGAATTAAAAATGAAGATGTAAAGAAAAGAACGTCATGAAATGGTCGTTGCGGTGGATAACTTACAAGAGGATTAAAACGAGTTTCACCGGATGAAGGACTGTCCTAATTTTTCGAATAAAAGCCATCTCGAGTACATCTGTACTGCGTTTTAATACACGGAATAAAAAATATGCGAACGAATATTATTAAAATGCTTCTGGAATTCGAAGAATAAAATATTTTATGGGTTACAATCTGTACTGTACTTTTCTTTTCTGTGGCCAGGTTAAAATGTCGAAAGAACGCATACTTCATCATGATTTAATCGATTTTTGAAAAAAAAAACGGGAAACTTTTGATACTATTTTTTAAAAAACTAACATTTTAGGCGGGAATCGATCACGTATTATGTCTACAACCTATACGGATCGTTCGCAAACTATTTTTCCTGAAGGTAGTTGATCCACGAAAATTAGACCTCAGGCAAAAATAGATGATTTTGCTTTCAAGAATAGCAACATTATTATTGAAGGGATATTTTGGAAGAGAAAAGATTAATTTCCATGAAAAAAATTTGCAATACAGAAAAATAATTTTATTAATAAATAACTAATCAATTTTATTTTTGCCCTAAATTTCTTTTTATCGCTTCTTACCAAATTGTAAAAAATTATGCGATTTTAATAAATTACAAATCACTTTTTCAAGAAAACGATTCCCTACAATTTAATCATTTCTAATTTTCGAAAATGAATAAACTATTATCAAATTCAGCAGTTTTTTATAAAAATTTCGTTTTGGAAAATTTTTTTTTAATTGTTTCAGTTATTAAAGAATTTATTTTTAAAAATCAGAAACGGTGAAGTTGTGGGAAATCTTTTCTCTGAAAAAATGATTCATGATTTATTAGAATCGCATAATTTTTTAAAATTTGGTAAGAAGCGATAAGAAAAAAAGTTGGGTCAAAAATTAAATTTATTAGTAAAATTATTTTTCTGTTTCAAATTTTTTTCATGTAAAATAATCTTTTCTCAATCAAAATAGCCCTTCAATAATAATATTGCTATTCTTGAAAGCAAAATTATCTATTTTTGCCTGAGGTCTAATTTTCGTGGATGAAAACTACCTTAAAAATCATAAATAAGCATACAATTTTAACACGACGGATCGAATATGGCGACTTTTTAACGATTTCATACTTTTCTACGGAGTTGAACGTATGTATGTGAGAACTTGCCAATTTGACATTAATGGGTTTAAATCAATCTGACTCAATCCTTTAATCTGAATTTGGATTGATCCAATCTTCGTTCGAATTTATTCAAATTGAAGTCTCGGATTAAATTCGATTGAGTAAAATTGATATTGAATCGATCTGCTTCGAACAAAGTTCAAAACGTTTTATAGATTGATTCAGAATAGCTCGGAACAGCTCCAATTGATTTCCGATCCGAAACTTTCGCCAGGATTCTCTGTTCATAAACAGTCAGAAATTGTCTCAAGTTTTACAAACGAACTTTAAGTTTACATTATAAAACATTCTTTCAAAATAATTATGAAGTTAAGGGAATCCGTCACCTTTAATATTTTTATTTCTATTTTTTGAGTTTGGACCTTCCATATAATTATTTTTATGTTTAGTACCTTTATTTAGAAAAGTTTCGTTGTTTCTAAAAAATTCCAGTACCTTTATGTATTTTAAAAATAAAAATTTTGCGTTTTTTGGCATTTTTTGACTTTGAATAACTTGTTTGTTTTTTAACCAATTATCATGATTCTTTTTTTATTTGGTTCCTTACAACGTGTAGAAACTTTTTGGGTATGGAAAATATGGTAACATGACTGAAAAAAGTTACAAATAAAATAAAACAAAAAAATAGATAAAAATTTCCCAAAATATAAAAAAAAATTGTTTGTACAGGATGGGCCATATAAAATTTTAAATTTAAAAAGTCAATAAAAAAAACGGCTTGATATTTTTCAAAGGTCTAACATTTATTTGAAAGGTTGTTTTATGAAATTTATTTGTGGAAAACAATTTCGGACAAATGACCACCACGGCTGAGTTTACAGTAGCTTATCCGATCCACCTAATTTTGGAGTACTTTCTCGATGGTTTCAGGCCTTATGGCAGCAGCAGCAGCTTGAATCTCGTACTTTAGATCTTGAATTGCTTCTGGATGGTTGGCGTAACATTTATCTTTAACAGCTCCCCACAGAAAATAGTCCAACGGAGTTAAATCGCAGCTTCTGGGAGGCCAATTCACATCACCTCTTTTGCTGATTATGCGATTTTCGAAGATAGGGCGTAAAAGATTGAGTGTAGCGTTTGCTGTATGGCAAGTAGCGCCGTCCTGCTGGAATCAAATGTTCTCCAAGTCTTCCTCTTCAAATTGGTTGAAGAAAAATTTGGATAACATTGCTACGAGATTCAAGCTGCTGTTGCTGCCATAAGGCCTGAAACCATCGAGAAAGTACTCCAAAATTGGGTGGATCGGATAAGCTACTGTAAACTCAGCCGTGGTGGTCATTTGTCCGAAATTGTTTTCCACAAATAAATTTCATAAAACAACCTTTCAAATAAATGTTAGACCTTTGAAAAATATCAAGCCGTTTTTTTTTATTGACTTTTTTAATTTAAAATTTTATATGGCCCACCCTATAGTTATTTTTTTAGCTAGAGTTTTTTTTATATGCCAAAATATTGATAATATAACAAAGAATAAGTTATAAAAATTCCAGAGGCTTGTGTCTATTACTTTAGATTCTATTCATAAAAAATTGAATTTTGGATTTTCAATAGTTTTTTTTTAAATTAAAAAGAAAAATATGCATTTTATGAAAAAATGTTACATTTCAAATTTTTAGGTCTTTATGTAGAAAATAATATTGTATCATAACCTTTTTTCGTATCTCGTATAATTTAACTGGAAAATGGAATTTTGATATTGACTTTTTTCAAGTTCTAATATGCTGTAACATTTCTAATTTTGATTTAATTAAAAAATGTTATCAGGATAATTTGTTGAGATTTATGAGCACTATCAAAAACCAGTATTGGAATTTTTGATTTTTTCCAAAAGTTATTTTCAAAAACACAAAAGTAGTGCTCAATCCCTCAATTTTGATTGGATGTGGCTGGTTAACGAACTTGTCCTTACTTTTTCGGCTACAATAAAGTGTGCCAAAGCTCAATTCAATCTGATAATTCTATCGAGAGTTATGCCGCACACGACCTACTACAGACAGACAGACACTTTCGTAAAAACCGTTTTTTCTGACTCAGGGAGTCTCAAAACATAAAGATTTGATGAAAATTTCGAAAGTCATTTTTCACATAAAACCAATACCTTCTCATCCATGATGAGAATGTAAAAATCAGATGGCCTTGAAAATTTACACACATACTCAGAAAAGTATAAAAAATAAAAAAATACAATTTTTGGAAAATGTCCAAAGAATCAAAAATATACCAATTGAAGGTGTCGGATTCCCTTCATCAATAAAATAATTTCAAGAATGAATTTCATTACGACTACAAGAGGTATAAACGCAAACAATTTCTTTGTCAGACGTTCTTTAAAAGTTCCGGCGCCGAAGGACATTTATCTACCGTGCAACCTGGACCCTTCACTAGTCGTATGTCACACTCCAAGTTTCGATCCCACGATCCTTGGCATTCTCTCAATCTTGATGATCTCGCCAAAATCCTCCATGGATTTAGATAAAAGAGAAAGATAAAAAGAAACAAGAGCTATGATAGGTGATGGTCAAGACCCAAATTTACCTTTTCTTCTTTTGTTGGCCATTATTTCTGTGACTGATTTTATCACGATAACAGTATACATAATCTAGAGCTAGATTTTTCCACTCTCATAATTAATCTTGTGAATTTAACACTCAAGACAGAGAAAAAGTAGTTTATAGTAAATAAACTGGTTTGAAGTAATTAACGGTATGTTTCTAGAATAAATATCAGTAAAATGTCATTTTTGGAGGTTGTATAACGTTTTATGCAGATAAGGTATATTAACATGTTTATGTGAAATCTGATGTTGGAGAATCATTACTATTTTACGTAACAAATAAAAATTATATAAAATCAAGAAATGTTTTAAGTAGAGTGGAAATTAACATAATGAGATTTATTCAACAAATATATAGATATATTTTTATTCACGATTTGTAAAGTAGCTTTGCTAGGAATTTGCAGGTCTAATTTGTTTCGGTGATGATTTATTTAAATTAAATATGTAAAATACATCTATACTTAGTATAGTGAATCTATCTTGAGCTGAAATTACACACGTCTAGTCAGACGAATTTTGAAATATTTTTTTCTTCACTAGAAAAAATTAAAAAACAGGAGAAAACACTAAAATAACAGTTTGCAAGTTTCTGTGAACGATAAAAAAATTATAAATTAGAAAAAAAAAATTTTATTTTTATTTTTCAACCGGCAAACGAACTTAGACTTAAATAAAACAAAAAAGTGTTACACCTAATTATATTATATTTCGATTTGATACAATTCAGAAATACTTGGAAAAAAAATTTAAACAAAAATTATCTAGGGCGAACGGCCCTCAAATGGAACAAAAACTGCACACACACACGTATCAAATCGGACTTACACGGAGAAAAAAAAACTGTTGAATCAACAGATGCCATCTGCTGGAATAGGGACAGCAGTTTTTTTTTTGTAATATTTACAGATTTTTCTGTTGGATTCACAGATTGTTTGTAAACTCTACAGATATTCAGAACTACTCAGAAAAAGATTAAAACTCAAATTATCTAGGGCAGACGGCCCTCAAATGGGACAAAAACACGTTTTTCCATTTATGCAAGAATTTACCGTCTAAGTCCGATTTTATACGTGTGTGTGCAGATTTTGTCCCATTTGAGGGCCGTCTGCCCTAGATAATTTAAGTTTTAATTTTTTTCTGAGTATTTCTAAATGTGTTAAATCGGGATATACGAGTAACATTATTAGGTATAAAAAATTTTTCGTTTTATACAAATATTCACCGTTTAAGTCCGGTTTTATACGTCTGCGTGCAGTTTTTGTCCCATTTGAGGGCCGTCCGCCCTAGATAATTTAAGTTTTAATTTTTTTCTAAGTAGTTCTGAATATGTTACATCGGAATATAACATTCTTAGGTTTAACACTTTTTTCGTTTTATGCAAAAATTTACCGTCTAAGTGCGATTTTATACGTGTGTGTGTGCAGTTTTTGTTCCATTTGAGGGCCGTCCGCTCTAGATAATTTTAATTATAATTTTTTTCTAATTAGTTCTAAATATGTTAAATCGGAATATAATATGATTAGGTGTAACGCTGTTTTCGTTTTATGCAAAAATTTACCATCTAAGTCCGATTTGATACGTGTGTGTGTGCAGTCTTTGTCCCATTTGAGGGCCGTCCGCCCTAGATAATTTAAGTTTTAATTTTTTTCTAAGTAGTTCTGAATATGTTACATCGGAATATAACATTCTTAGGTTTAACACTTTTTTCGTTTTATGCAAAAATTTACCGTCTAAGTCCTATTTTATACGTGTGTGTGTGTGCAGTTTCTGTTCCATTTGAGAGCCGTCCGCTCTAGATAATTTTAATTTTTATTTTTTTCTAATTAGTTCTAAATGTGTTACGTCGGAATATAATATGATTAGGTGTAACGCTTTTTTCGTTTTATGCAAAAATTCACCTTTTAAGTCTGTTTTTATACGTCTGCGTGCAGTTTTTGTCCCATTTGATGGCCGTCCGCCCTAAATAATTTAAGTTTTATTTTTTTTCTAACGAGGGGAGTTCGTCAATCTTCCCTGAGCCGTCAATTTTCAAAATTCAATTTCTCGAAATAACTGAGGTATCGAACTTTCGGTACTGCAAGTTTCGTGCAGAAAGCTCAGGGAAGATTGACGCACTCCCCTTCTAAGTAGTTCTGAATATGTTACATCAGAATATAGTATAATTAGGTGTAACACTTTTTTTGTTTTATACTAGAATTTACCGTCTAAATCCGTTTGCCTGTTAAAAAATAAAAATTAAATATATTTTTTTTTTCTAATTTAAAATTTTTTTATTATTCACAGAGACTTGCAAACTGTTATTTTAGTGTTTCCTAACGTTTTTTAAATTTTTCTAGTGGAAAAAAAAGTATTTCCAAATTCGTTTGACTAAACGTCTGAAACTTCAGCCCAATTGAATCTATAAATATAGATAAGATGATGAATGGTATACAAAATTTTAGTTCTAAAGATTATTGAGCATGAATAATAAATTGCTCTTATTGTGAGAAATAGATGGATAGAAGTGTATACATTTTTTCTAACTGTATGGCAACGATTCAATTCTTCAACGAGCCTTTTTACACAAGAATTTACTGCCTCGATGCCTGCTTGCCTCTTTGTAAGCAATTCCTTACAAATAACCGTTCCCTTAATATATTTTTAATGTGATGACATTTTGAAAATTATTCTTGGATCATTCACCTGATACGTAAATCGATCTTCTCGTGTACCGTTATCATTTGTACTTTCTCGCTTGATCGATTAACTATACAAATCTCGTTCTGTTCTAATAATTGATCAAAAGAAGTGATCACCGAGTTAAATTGATGTAAGATGATTCGTTCTCTGAAGAGTATCGTGTAATTTCCAATTGGTCAGTGCCAATTCCCATCTGATGCGAATGATCGGCGTATCGCGGATCATCGATGCCGTATCGAAAATCGAATTATGGCCCAATTCACAGTATATTCTAAACAGTTCACTCAACCATCATATTCTACTCATATGTATTGTTAGATTCACAAGTGCTTTTTTCCTGCTTATGGAAATATATTCTCATCACGAATTCTTTTTCTCTTCGTGAGTTCATTACTCCATAGAAGTATGTACGGACTGAATTATTGTCCAAGCATCGTTTTAAATTTAATGGAAATGTTTACCTCGAATGGAATACCTGAATGTAACGGGAACAATGTGATATTTCACACGTATGGCTATATATTTTTTTCAATTAAATTCTACAAATTCTATCGCATTAGTGACAAATTTTTCGAATGCTGTTCGAAATATAGAAGATTGTCATCGGGGAATTTTAGGAATAGGACTCTTGAAAAGAAATCATCAATTTCATCTGTTGGTTCATTTCAGTTCTTCACTAAAAATACATAATTTTTCATTCAGTCAATTATATTAAGTTTCTCTCTTTCTGACATCATAATTGTTTAAACAATACAAGTTCATCAATCAGAACTTTCATCGTTTGAAATTTTTTCACATAATTACTCAGATACTGAGATATACTTCCTGGTGAATTTATAATACTTTTTATTTCAAGGGAATTTCCTTGGAAAACAACTTGCTATGAAAAAGGATTCATTGGAAATAAACGAATGCATGAAATTTGTTAGTTCTTTTTCATGATAAAACCTGATTGTTGAGAAATGTCCTTCGATTTCTTAAGGATATTTTTGCACAATTTTATAAGATTATCACATACGGAAAAAAATCTGTTGCATTTACTGAATCTATAATATGTTTTAGTGTCTTTCACTACTTTTTGTAAACAAGAGAGATTTGTCGTTAAATATTACAAAAATATTTCATATTTATCCGTTTTGTATAAAAAGATCCGCGTTTGAACTTTATACTAACTTAAGGTTTAATTTAGGAAATTCAGAAGAGTTAGGAAAAAGTATATAATTGAAAATACTTCTCAGTAAAAATATTAAAATCTATAAAATCAATAGAAAATTTATCATAGTTTATAATAGTTGGCAATAACTTTTGACATAGTTTCAATAGTTATTTTTATACTATTTTATGTTGTTATTATATTGTTATAATATTATTGTATATTCAAATATTGATGATGTTCTTAGTTGGCTTTAGGGTTCAGGAAAAAATGTAACTCAAAGTTTCATATTTTCAAACGTTTCGATTTTTTCCTGGGTTCTAAAGCCAACTAAGAACATCAACAATATTTGAATATTAATACTAAGGGTCGATACAAGTCCTGTTCCATTATTATTGTATATTGTTATACATTATATTGTTATTATAATTTTCACTGTCAAACATTCTCAATATAAAATTTACCCCTACATCTTTTAGAATAAAATTTGAAAAATATCCAAGCCACTAAAAATTATAATAAAAAAACTTTCATTAGAAATCTAAATATTTGTCGCTAACAATTTTCCATTGTAGAAATTGAATTTTATGCTTATGATCAGCTCAAACTGGAATTTCTCGAACTGAATACTGCATATTGGTAGGAACAATTCCGTGTTCATTGTAATTTTAACCTGGAATCTTTGTTATTCCAACTAGATTAATGATGATTATAGCAAAATAGTTGATCATGCTGAAAAAATTTTATTCGTGTACATTGTTAAAAATCTTATTAATGTTAATATGCTTTATTATACAAGTGGTAAATTAAAATTAACAGATTTGCATATTATATAAAATTAATATACATTCATATTGAATTTAATAACTTTTCAATTAAAATATATTAAAATTAACAAACATCATTAAAATATATACACATGTGTCTTAAAATTCAAATAAAAGTTTATATTTTTTAAGGGAATCCGCCATCTTTAATTTTTTTATTTTTTGAGTTTATTCTTTCCATATAATTTTTGTTTATGCTCTGTACCTTTATTTAGAAAATTTTTGGTGTTTTTTAAAAATTCCAGCAACTTTATGTATTTTTAAACTAAATTTTTTTAGTTTTTTGGGCATTTTTTTGACATTTATTGACTTTGAATAAGTTTCTGGTGTTTTAACCAATTGTCATGATTTTTTTATTTTGTTTCTTACAATGTGTTGCAACTTTTTGGTTTTGAAAGCACTCTAGCTAAAAAAAATAACTACGAAATTTTTGTTTTTATATTTTGGGTTATTTTTATTTATTTTATTTGTAACTTTCTTTTTCAGTTATTTTACCTTATTTTCCATAACCAAAAAGTTGCTACACATTGTGAGAAACAAAATAAAAAAATAATCATGACAATTGGTTGAAAAACAAAAAAGTTATTCAAAGTCAAAAAATGTCCATGAAACTCAACATTTTTAGTTTAAGAATACACAAAGGTGCTGAAATTTGTTTTAAAAACCAAAAAATTTTTAAATAAAGGTACCGACCATAAAAAAATTATATGGAAGACCTAAACTCAAAAATATAAATATTAAAGGTGGCGGATCCCCTTAAGATGAAAGTATTTTAAATTTAATATACATTACTGAAAAAAAACTTCCATCACATGTAATGGAAGTTTAATACAGAAATTTCTAACAGTGTATGGACTCAGTAAATGTAACAGATTTTGAGTAGACTTTGACTGAATCCGTTAAGGGGCTTAAAGTCTTAATGACTGGAGATAATAGGCCACACAGTAGAAACCTGGCCATCTGTTCTCCGCCATACTTATGCAAAAGACTCTGCCAGGCACTTTGGACGAAGACGAATCGCTTCCATGGAAATCGTAAAGAGCCGAAGGATGAGACCGCGAATAGAGAAGTGAGGAGAAGAGAACTGGCCTAGGTCGGCGAACTATCTACGAGTACAAAACTGTGCGAAAGCTATTCTCACACTATATGCATTGCGCAGTCATTAAAAAGGGACTAGCCAATCGTTTTTCGAGAAATTTTGCATTTTCTTTTTACTCTCTCACAAAAGGACGAAAGGTTGTGTTTATATACTTTATAGTAAAAAAAACATCATAGAAAGTAATATTGTTGTAGCAAAATGACGGCGCAGAGATTTACAGTTTAACGTATTTTTTCTTGGTTTTGCAGTGATATCTTTAATTAAATTGCTGTAATTAACTTCTACAAGACAAAAATCTACTCTTTACATCCACAGTTTCCCACTATACCCATATAAAAATAAAAAGAAAAACAAAAAGCAATCGAAAGACCTGGGCTCGAATCCCAGCGCAGTCGAAAACGTCTTTTTTCCACAGAAAGATTTTCAAATTCTTTAAATATTAATTTTAAAGTTGGAAAACTGTGACTTTTTTGATAAAATTCGAAATTTTTACGCACGTCACCAAAAAATCGCGACTTGTACATTTTTTTTGTAAACATAAGAGTTTTTGTATTATGATATCGGAGGTTCTGTTGGAAATTATACATATTCCACGCATTCTCGAATTTTTTCAAACCGATTTGAACTTCCCTTCGTTCGCAATCACTTTTAAACCAAGAAAAAATACGTTAAACTTTGAAAATTTGCAGCAATATTACTTTCTATCATGTTTTTTACATTTTCATTATATGAGAAAGTATTGGTTTTATGTGAAAAACCACTTTCGGAATTTTCATCAAATCTTTACGTTTTGAGACCCCCTGAGTAAAAAAAACGATTTTTACGACTGTCTGTTTGTTCCGTTTCTGTGGATACGATAACTCTCTAATAGAATTATGGGATTAGATTGAAATTTGGTGCCCCTTTTGAGGGCCCAAAAAGAAAAGACGAGTTCGGTAACCAGGCAATTCAGACCAATGGTTCATGTTTTATCTGTAAAAAACGTTTTTGTACAAATAAAAAATTTCATTTTCCCGCCAAAATATACGAGATTCGGCATTAATGTTGAGAAACAAAATTATTTTTATTCAAAAAGATCTACAACTTTGGTGTTGACCATTTTTTCATCGTTTATATCTTTTGTTTATTAATAAAAAACGTTATTAAAAATAAAAACGTTTATTTTGCAAAAAAACTATGAGATACGAAAAAAAATTGTTCATCTAAAGAAGATATACTAAAAAAGAGATATGTATATATATTTTA
Organism: Diplolepis rosae; assembly: GCA_030998225.1. Classification (NCBI taxonomy): domain Eukaryota; kingdom Metazoa; phylum Arthropoda; class Insecta; order Hymenoptera; family Diplolepididae; genus Diplolepis; species Diplolepis rosae. The sequence continues at coordinate 17,329,307 of JAPYXD010000723.1, read as the reverse complement.
ATTTGGAAAATGGTAGAGAAGATAAAAACGGAGGAAGATAGAAAACTTTTGGTTTAATAATAAATAAAAGATAAATTTTAACAAATTGTATCGGAAAAATTGTTATCATTAGCGAAACCAAAAATAATTTATCTAGGTCCGTTTTTATCTTATCTACCATTTCCTAAATTTTGAAAACAAATTCTATTTATTTTGGACATTAACATTTTTAATTTAAAATCATTTAAAAACATTTAAAATATGGACCAAATTGTTCACATAAACTTCCTACACTCAGAAAAAAGATTTGATTGAATCAAAGAAAATTATTTGCTTGAAAGACTTTCTTTGATTGAAAAAAATGACTTTTTAAAATTAAATAAACTTTGTTTGATTCAAACAAAGTATCTTTGAACCAAATAAGAATTATTGGGCTGATGTTTGTAACGTCTCATGTGACGAATTTTTTTTTCATATGATCTCCAAAACAATAATAAATATGCAGAATAGTGTTTTTTGACAGAAACAATATTTTTTGTAGTAAAAAAAGAATTTTTAAGTTTCACAAAAGCCGACTATTTATGGACGAAACCAAAATTAGCAATTAATCAAAACAAGCCATTTACGGATGAACTCGTTAAATTATTTCGCAAACTAAAACAGAGACATATATATAGACTTCGATTTTTGATTGAAGTCACATAGAGTTAAAATAACAAAAAGTAAATTAAAAATTGAGTTTGCGGAGTGAAACCAAAATTAACAGTTTTGCTTTGGTCAAACTTTGCTAATTTTAGTTCCGCTCCGCAAACTCAATTTTTTTTGTAACACTGGCAATCAAAAACCGAAATCCATATATATGTCTCTTTTTTACTTTATAAGATAATTTAACGTGTTAGTTCATAAAAATGTTGTTTTTATCAAGCCTAAAAATTTTTGTTTCACTATAAAAAATGTTTCTTTTTTGTTGTCAAAAACCACTATTCTGTATATTTTTTATCGTTTTGGAGATGATACGACAAAAAAAATTCGCCACACGAGACGTCACAAACTTCAGCCCAATGGAGTTGTTATGAAAGAAATGATTACGCAAAATGTTATTCTAAATAAAGAAGTTGGAATGACAAAAGAATCGCCATATAGGAATGGTCGTGGAAGATTGAAAGGTTTTATCCAGGGCACCACGACAGGGAAGCGATCACGACCTTTCTCCACCTCGCCTCGTAGGCGGACGACTTACAGCCGCGCCGAACAAAATCCGTTAACAAAAGTTCTCAAGCCGTGAAGCACGAGTGGGAGGAAAACAACCGAGCCAAAGACCTTTAACGTTTTCGAAATCCGTCCACATCATATAATTATTCCTTTCTCATTGATTGTCAACACTAGCGAATTATAATTTAAAACTCAAAAACGTCTCGTATGACGAAACTCAGGACTTGAGGTTTTATAATTCAGATTGAGTTTCAACGTTATTCGAAAGCGTGAAATTAAAAGATATTAGAACCGAGCAGCTGAATTCGAAATCATGTTTGAAATTATAACAAACTTAAACGTGCATTTTACAACTCTCCTTATAAACAAATTACCAAATATTATATTATTACTTTTTTTCACTTTTTCTCTATTGTCTCTTTAATTCCCAAGCGAGTAAGTTTCTAATTGTCCCCATATTCTGAATTTGGTCAAGATCCAGTTTAGGGAAAAATGGCCTTTTTCACTCTAATATACTTTATTGTATTATAATTTTTTAATGGCATTTATGTCCTTTCACTTAATTCTTATAACTCTGAAGGAAAAATAATGAATTACCTATTGTGGAGTCTTAATACATCCAATATTCCAATTTAAGATTGCACGGCACTAAAAAAAAATATTGTCACACTGTTTTTTCGATATATGTTTAAATGAAGAAAATTGATTGATTGGAAAGAATTGAGGACGTGATCGATTAACCTAGCACACAATTTGGCACAGTTCCGTTATCACTTTTTTTCCACGCGTCCACACCTCATATCACTCTTTAAATGATTTTTGAAACACTTAATTAGTCCACCATTTTTGGGAATTTAGTGATGATCTGTTTGAATAAAAAAAATCCCGCGCCCTGGAAAGGGGGGACCGACCACGAGAACCATACGAGTCGAGCTGAGCCGACGAAGTGAGAGGCTAGCGGCACTCGTGAGTGAACCAGTGACGTCACTGGCCTTAAGCTTCTCCTCTTTTACCTTTACTTACCATTCCACCGAGAAACGCGAGAAAGGTGCCTCCCACCCATCCCTCCAACTATCATTCGCGAAGACGCGAAGAGTGTCTCGCGAAATATGGAAACTTGTAAGTGGCGTTCGAAAATTGCAGGCGATACGTTTTCACGTAACTTGCAATAACTCGCCTCAATCATGAATGCCCTTGTGATCTAAGATTAAGAGATTGAGCTGAAGTTTGTGACGTCTCGTGTGACGAATTTTTTTTTTTTTCTTTCTCCGTCGTATGACCAACAAGACAGTCAAAAATTTGCAGAATAGTAATTTTTGACAAAAATACATGTTTTAATGCGAAAAATAAATTTTTGAAGTTTGACAAAAGCAAACAATTTCTGGACAAACTCGTTAAATTATCTCGGAAACTAAGAACGTGGCATAAAAAAAGACTTTGGTTTTTGATTGCAGATACATTGTGCTACTTTAAAAAAAATATAAATTTAAATTTGAGTTTGCGGAGCGAAACCAAAATTAGGAAAGTTTGACCCGGCGAAGCCATTTCTGGACAAACTCGTTAAATTATCTCGGAAACTAAGAACGTGGCATAAAAAAAGACTATGGTTTTTGATTGCATATACAATGTGCTACATTAAAAAAAATATAAATTTAAATTTGAGTTTGCGGAGCGAAACCAAAATTAGGAAAGTTTGACCCGGCGAAGCCATTTCTGGACAAACTCGTTAAATTATCTCGGAAACTAAGAACGTGGCATAAAAAAAGACTTTGGTTTTTGATTGCATATACTTCTTGCTACATTAAATAAAATATAAATTTAAATTTGAGTTTGCGGAGCGAAACCAAAATTAGGAAAGTTTGACCCGGCGAAGCCATTTCTGGACAAACTCGTTAAATTATCTCGGAAACTAAGAACGTGGCATAAAAAAAGTCTATGGTTTTTGATTGCATATACAATGTGCTACATTAAAAAAAATATAAATTTAAATTTGAGTTTGCGGAGCGAAACCAAAATTACGAAAGTTTGACCCGGCGAAGCCATTTCTGGACAAACTCGTTAAATTATCTCGGAAACTAAGAACGTGGCATAAAAAAATACTTTGGTTTTTGATTGCATATACAATGTGCTACTTTAAAAAATATAAATTTAAATTTGAGTTTGCGGAGCGAAACCAAAATTACGAAAGTATGACCCGGGAAGCCATTTCTGGACAAACTCGATAAATTATCTCGGAAACTAAGAACGTGGCATAAAAAAAGACTTTGGTTTTTGATTGCACATACTTCTTGCTACATTAAAAAAAATATAAATTTAAATTTGAGTTTGCGGAGCGAAACCAAAATTACGAAAGTATGACCCGGGAAGCCATTTCTGGACAAACTCGATAAATTATCTCGGAAACTAAGAACGTGGCATAAAAAAAGACTTTGGTTTTTGATTGCAGATACATTGTGCTACATTAAAAAAAATATAAATTTAAATTTGAGTTTGCGGAGCGAAACCAAAATTACGAAAGTATGACCCGGGAAGCCATTTCTGGACAAACTCGATAAATTATCTCGGAAACTAAGAACGTGGCATAAAAAAAGACTTTGGTTTTTGATTGCACATACTTCTTGCTACATTAAAAAAAATATAAATTTAAATTTGAGTTTGCGGAGCGAAACCAAAATTACGAAAGTATGACCCGGGAAGCCATTTCTGGACAAACTCGATAAATTATCTCGGAAACTAAGAACGTGGCATAAAAAAAGACTTTGGTTTTTGATTGCACATACTTCTTGCTACATTAAAAAAAATATAAATTTAAATTTGAGTTTGCGGAGCGAAACCAAAATTACGAAAGTATGACCCGGGAAGCCATTTCTGGACAAACTTGATAAATTATCTCGGAAAATAATAACGTGGCAAAAAAAAAGAGTTTGGTTTTTGATTGCAGATATATTGTGCTACATTAAAAAAAATATAAATTTAAATTTGAGTTTGCGGAGCGAAACCAAAATTACGAAAGTATGACCCGGGAAGCCATTTCTGGACAAACACGATAAATTATCTCGGAAACTAAGAACGTGGCATAAAAAAAGACTTTGGTTTTTGATTGCACATACTTCTTGCTACATTAAAAAAAATATAAATTTAAATTTGAGTTTGCGGAGCGAAACCAAAATTACGAAAGTATGACCCGGGAAGCCATTTCTGGACAAACTTGATAAATTATCTCGGAAAATAAGAACGTGGCATAAAAAAAGACTCTGGTTTTTGATTGCACATACTTCTTGCTACATTAAAAAAAATATAAATTTAAATTTGAGTTTGCGGAGCGAAACCAAACTTAGGAAAGTTTGACCCGGGAAGCCATTTCTGGACAAACTCATTGAATTATCTCGGAAACTAAGAACGTGGCATAAAAAAAGACTTTGGTTTTTGATTGCAGATACATTGTGCTACATTAAAAAAAATATAAATTTAAATTTGAGTTTGCGGAGCGAAACCAAAATTACGAAAGTATGACCCGGGAAGCCATTTCTGGACAAACTCGATAAATTATCTCGGAAACTAAGAACGTGGCATAAAAAAAGACTTTGGTTTTTGATTGCACATACTTCTTGCTACATTAAAAAAAATATAAATTTAAATTTGAGTTTGCGGAGCGAAACCAAACTTAGGAAAGTTTGACCCGGCGAAGCCATTTCTGGACAAACTCTTTAAATTATCTCGGAAACTAAGAACGTGGCATAAAAAAAGACTATGGTTTTTGATTGCATATACAATGTGCTACATTAAAAAAAATATAAATTTAAATTTGAGTTTGCGGAGCGAAACCAAAATTACGAAAGTATGACCCGGGAAGCCATTTCTGGACAAACTCGATAAATTATCTCGGAAACTAAGAACGTGGCATAAAAAAAGACTTTGGTTTTTGATTGCACATACTTCTTGCTACATTAAAAAAAATATAAATTTAAATTTGAGTTTGCGGAGCGAAACCAAAATTACGAAAGTATGACCCGGGAAGCCATTTCTGGACAAACTTGATAAATTATCTCGGAAACTAAGAACGTGGCATAAAAAAAGACTCTGGTTTTTGATTGCAGATATATTGTGCTACATTAAAAAAAATATAAATTTAAATTTGAGTTTGCGGAGCGAAACCAAAATTACGAAAGTATGACCCGGGAAGCCATTTCTGGACAAACTCGACAAATTATCTCGGAAACTAAGAACGTGGCATAAAAAAAGACTTTGGTTTTTGATTGCACATACTTCTTGCTACATTAAAAAAAATATAAATTTAAATTTGAGTTTGCGGAGCGAAACCAAAATTACGAAAGTATGACCCGGGAAGCCATTTCTGGACAAACTTGATAAATTATCTCGGACACTAAGAACGTGGCATAAAAAAAGACTCTGGTTTTTGATTGCACATACTTCTTGCTACATTAAAAAAAATATAAATTTAAATTTGAGTTTGCGGAGCGAAACCAAACTTAGGAAAGTTTGACCCGGCGAAGCCATTTCTGGACAAACTCTTTAAATTATCTCGGAAACTAAGAACGTGGCATAAAAAAAGACTTTGGTTTTTGATTGCACATACTTCTTGCTACATTAAAAAAAATATAAATTTAAATTTGAGTTTGCGGAGCGAAACCAAACTTAGGAAAGTATGACCCGGGAAGCCATTTCTGGACAAACTCGACAAATTATCTCGGAAACTAAGAACGTGGCATAAAAAAAGACTTTGGTTTTTGATTGCACATACTTCTTGCTACATTAAAAAAAATATAAATTTAAATTTGAGTTTGCGGAGCGAAACCAAAATTACGAAAGTATGACCCGGGAAGCCATTTCTGGACAAACTTGATAAATTATCTCGGAAACTAAGAACGTGGCATAAAAAAGACTTTGGTTTTTGATTGCACATACTTCTTGCTACATTAAAAAAAATATAAATTTAAATTTGAGTTTGCGGAGCGAAACCAAAATTACGAAAGTATGACCCGGGAAGCCATTTCTGGACAAACTCGACAAATTATCTCGGAAACTAAGAACGTGGCATAAAAAAAGACTTTGGTTTTTGATTGCACATACTTCTTGCTACATTAAAAAAAATATAAATTTAAATTTGAGTTTGCGGAGCGAAACCAAAATTACGAAAGTATGACCCGGGAAGCCATTTCTGGACAAACTTGATAAATTATCTCGGAAACTAAGAACGTGGCATAAAAAAAGACTCTGGTTTTTGATTGCACATACTTCTTGCTACATTAAAAAAAATATAAATTTAAATTTGAGTTTGCGGAGCGAAACCAAACTTAGGAAAGTTTGACCCGGGAAGCCATTTCTGGACAAACTCATTAAATTATCTCGGAAACTAAGAACGTGGCATAAAAAAAGACTTTGGTTTTTGATTGCAGATACATTGTGCTACATTAAAAAATACATAAATTTAAATTTGAGTTTGCGGAGCGAAACCAAAATTACGAAAGTATGACCCGGGAAGCCATTTCTGGACAAACTCGATAAATTATCTCGGAAACTAAGAACGTGGCATAAAAAAAGACTTTGGTTTTTGATTGCACATACTTCTTGCTACATTAAAAAAAATATAAATTTAAATTTGAGTTTGCGGAGCGAAACCAAAATTACGAAAGTATGACCCGGGAAGCCATTTCTGGACAAACTCGATAAATTATCTCGGAAACTAAGAACGTGGCATAAAAAAAGACTTTGGTTTTTGATTGCACATACTTCTTGCTACATTAAAAAAATATAAATTTAAATTTGAGTTTGCGGAGCGAAACCAAAATTACGAAAGTATGACCCGGGAAGCCATTTCTGGACAAACTTGATAAATTATCTCGGAAACTAAGAACGTGGCATAAAAAAAGACTCTGGTTTTTGATTGCAGATATATTGTGCTACATTAAAAAAAATATAAATTTAAATTTGAGTTTGCGGAGCGAAACCAAAATTACGAAAGTATGACCCGGGAAGCCATTTCTGGACAAACTCGATAAATTATCTCGGAAACTAAGAACGTGGCATAAAAAAAGACTTTGGTTTTTGATTGCACATACTTCTTGCTACATTAAAAAAAATATAAATTTAAATTTGAGTTTGCGGAGCGAAACCAAAATTACGAAAGTATGACCCGGGAAGCCATTTCTGGACAAACTTGATAAATTATCTCGGAAACTAAGAACGTGGCATAAAAAAAGACTCTGGTTTTTGATTGCAGATATATTGTGCTACATTAAAAAAAATATAAATTTAAATTTGAGTTTGCGGAGCGAAACCAAAATTAGGAAAGTTTGACCCGGCGAAGCCATTTCTGGACAAACTCGATAAATTATCTCGGAAACTAAGAACGTGGCATAAAAAAAGACTTTGGTTTTTGATTGCACATACTTCTTGCTACATTAAAAAAAATATAAATTTAAATTTGAGTTTGCGGAGCGAAACCAAACTTAGGAAAGTTTGACCCGGCGAAGCCATTTCTGGACAAACTCTTTAAATTATCTCGGAAACTAAGAACGTGGCATAAAAAAAGACTATGGTTTTTGATTGCATATACAATGTGCTACATTAAAAAAAATATAAATTTAAATTTGAGTTTGCGGAGCGAAACCAAAATTACGAAAGTATGACCCGGGAAGCCATTTCTGGACAAACTCGATAAATTATCTCGGAAACTAAGAACGTGGCATAAAAAAAGACTTTGGTTTTTGATTGCACATACTTCTTGCTACATTAAAAAAAATATAAATTTAAATTTGAGTTTGCGGAGCGAAACCAAAATTACGAAAGTTTAACCCGGGGAAGCCATTTCTGGACAAACTTGATAAATTATCTCGGAAACTAAGAACGTGGCATAAAAAAAGACTTTGGTTTTTGATTGCATATACATTGTGCTACTTTAAAAAAAATATAAATTTAAATTTGAGATTGCGGAGCGAAACCAAAATTACGAAAGTATGACCCGGGAAGCCATTTCTGGACAAACTTGATAAATTATCTCGGAAACTAAGAACGTGGCATAAAAAAAGACTTTGGTTTTTGATTGCATATACTTCTTGCTACATTAAAAAAAATATAAATTTAAATTTATATTTTTTTTAATGTAGCACAATATATCTGCAATCAAAAACCAGAGTCTTTTTTTATGCCACTTTCTTAGTTTCCGAGATAATTTATCGAGTTTGTCCAGAAATGGCTTCCCGGGTCATACTTTCGTAATTTTGGTTTCGCTCCGCAAACTCAAATTTAAATTTATATTTTTTTTAATGTAGCACATTGTATATGCAATCAAAAACCATAGTCTTTTTTTATGCCACGTTCTTAGTTTCCGAGATAATTTATCAAGTTTGTCCAGAAATGGCTTCCCGGGTTAAACTTTCGTAATTTTGGTTTCGCTCCGCAAACTCAAATTTAAATTTATATTTTTTTTAATGTAGCAAGAAGTATATGCAATCAAAAACCAAAGTCTTTTTTTATGCCACGTTCTTAGTTTCCGAGATAATTTAACGAGTTTGTCCAGAAATGGCTTCGCCGGGTCAAACTTTCCTAATTTTGGTTTCGCTCCGCAATCTCCAATTTAAATTTATATTTTTTTTAAAGTAGCACAATATATCTGCAATCAAAAACCAGAGTCTTTTTTTATGCCACGTTCTTAGTTTCCGAGATAATTTATCAAGTTTGTCCAGAAATGGCTTCCCGGGTCATACTTTCGTAATTTTGGTTTCGCTCCGCAAACTCAAATTTAAATTTATATTTTTTTTAAAGTAGCACAATATGTCTGCAATCAAAAACCAGAGTCTTTTTTTATGCCACGTTCTTAGTTTCCGAGATAATTTAACGAGTTTGTCCAGAAATGGCTTCGCCGGGTCAAACTTTCGTAATTTTGGTTTCGCTCCGCAAACTCAAATTTAAGTTTATAATTTTTTTAATGTAGCAAGAAGTATGTGCAATCAAAAACCGAAATCTTTTTTTTATGCCACGTTCTTAGTTTCCGAGATAATTTATCAAGTTTGTCCAGAAATGGCTTCCCGGGTCATACTTTCGTAATTTTGGTTTCGCTCCGCAATCTCAAATTTAAATTTATATTTTTTTTAAAGTAGCACAATGTATCTGCAATCAAAAACCAGAGTCTTTTTTTATGCCACGTTCTTAGTTTCCGAGATAATTTAACGAGTTTGTCCAGAAATGGCTTCGCCGGGTCAAACTTTCCTAATTTTGGTTTCGCTCCGCAAACTCAAATTTAAATTTATATTTTTTTTAAAGTAGCACAATATATCTGCAATCAAAAACCAGAGTCTTTTTTTATGCCACGTTCTTAGTTTCCGAGATAATTTATCAAGTTTGTCCAGAAATGGCTTCCCGGGTCATACTTTCGTAATTTTGGTTTCGCTCCGCAAACTCAAATTTAAATTTATATTTTTTTTAATGTAGCACATTGTATATGCAATCAAAAACCAAAGTCTTTTTTTATGCCACGTTCTTAGTTTCCGAGATAATTTATCGAGTTTGTCCAGAAATGGCTTCGCCGGGTCAAACCTTCCTAATTTTGGTTTCGCTCCGCAAACTCAAATTTAAATTTATATTTTTTAAAGTAACAAGAAGTATATGCAATCAAAAACCAAAGTCTTTTTTTATGCCACGTTCTTAGTTTCCGAGATAATTTATCGAGTTTGTCCAGAAATGGCTTCCCGGGTCATACTTTCGTAATTTTGGTTTCGCTCCGCAAACTCAAATTTAAATTTATATTTTTTTTAATGTAGCAAGAAGTATATGCAATCAAAAACCAAAGTCTTTTTTTATGCCACGTTCTTAGTTTCCGAGATAATTTATCAAGTTTGTCCAGAAATGGCTTCCCGGGTCATACTTTCGTAATTTTGGTTTCGCTCCGCAAACTCAAATTTAAATTTATATTTTTTTTAAAGTAGCACAATGTATCTGCAATAAAAAACAAGAGTCATTTTTTATGCCACGTTCTTAGTTTCAGAGATAATTTATCAAGTTTGTCCAGAAATGGCTTCCCGGGTCATACTTTCGTAATTTTGGTTTCGCTCCGCAAACTCAAATTTAAATTTATATTTTTTTAAAGTAGCACAATGTATCTGCAATCAAAAACCAAAGTCTTTTTTTATGCCACGTTCTTAGTTTCCGAGATAATTTATCAAGTTTGTCCAGAAATGGCTTCCCGGGTCATACTTTCGTAATTTTGGTTTCGCTCCGCAAACTCAAATTTAAATTTATATTTTTTTTAATGTAGCACATTGTATATGCAATCAAAAACCATAGTCTTTTTTTATGCCACGTTCTTAGTTTCCGAGATAATTTATCAAGTTTGTCCAGAAATGGCTTCCCGGGTTAAACTTTCGTAATTTTGGTTTCGCTCCGCAAACTCAAATTTAAATTTATATTTTTTTTAATGTAGCAAGAAGTATATGCAATCAAAAACCAGAGTCTTTTTTTATGCCACGTTCTTAGTTTCCGAGATAATTTATCAAGTTTGTCCAGAAATGGCTTCCCGGGTCATACTTTCGTAATTTTGGTTTCGCTCCGCAAACTCAAATTTAAATTTATATTTTTTTTAAAGTAGCACAATGTATCTGCAATCAAAAACCATAGTCTTTTTTTATGCCACGTTCTTAGTTTCCGAGATAATTTAACGAGTTTGTCCAGAAATGGCTTCGCCGGGTCAAACTTTCCTAATTTTGGTTTCGCTCCGCAAACTCAATTGTTAAGTTATATTTTTTTAAATGTAGCACATTTTATCTGCAATCCAAAACCCCAGTATTTTTTTATGCCACGTTCTTAGTTTCCGAGATAATTTATCAAGTTTGTCCAGAAATGGCTTCCCGGGTCATACTTTCGTAATTTTGGTTTCGCTCCGCAAACTCAAATTTAAATTTATATTTTTTTTAATGTAGCACATTGTATATGCAATCAAAAACCATAGTCTTTTTTTATGCCACGTTCTTAGTTTCCGAGATAATTTAACGAGTTTGTCCAGAAATGGCTTCGCCGGGTCAAACTTTCCTAATTTTGGTTTCGCTCCGCAAACTCAAATTTAAATTTATATTTTTTTTAAAGTAGCACAATATATCTGCAATCAAAAACCAGAGTCTTTTTTTATGCCACGTTCTTAGTTTCCGAGATAATTTATCAAGTTTGTCCAGAAATGGCTTCCCGGGTCATACTTTCGTAATTTTGGTTTCGCTCCGCAAACTCAAATTTAAATTTATATTTTTTTTAATGTAGCACATTGTATATGCAATCAAAAACCATAGTCTTTTTTTATGCCACGTTCTTAGTTTCCGAGATAATTTATCAAGTTTGTCCAGAAATGGCTTCCCGGGTCATACTTTCGTAATTTTGGTTTCGCTCCGCAAACTCAAATTTAAATTTATATTTTTTTTAATGTAGCAAGAAGTATGTGCAATCAAAAACCAAAGTCTTTTTTTATGCCACGTTCTTAGTTTCCGAGATAATTTATCAAGTTTGTCCAGAAATGGCTTCCCGGGTCATACTTTCGTAATTTTGGTTTCGCTCCGCAATCTCAAATTTAAATTTATATTTTTTTTGAAGTAGCACAATGTATCTGCAATCAAAAACCAGAGTCTTTTTTTATGCCACGTTCTTAGTTTCCGAGATAATTTATCAAGTTTGTCCAGAAATGGCTTCCCGGGTCATACTTTCGTAATTTTGGTTTCGCTCCGCAAACTCAAATTTAAATTTATATTTTTTTTAAAGTAGCACAATGTATCTGCAATCAAAAACCAAAGTCTTTTTTTATGCCACGTTCTTAGTTTCCGAGATAATTTATCAAGTTTGTCCAGAAATGGCTTCCCGGGTCATACTTTCGTAATTTTGGTTTCGCTCCGCAAACTCAAATTTAAATTTATATTTTTTTTAATGTAGCACATTGTATATGCAATCAAAAACCATAGTCTTTTTTTATGCCACGTTCTTAGTTTCCGAGATAATTTATCAAGTTTGTCCAGAAATGGCTTCCCGGGTTAAACTTTCGTAATTTTGGTTTCGCTCCGCAAACTCAAATTTAAATTTATATTTTTTTTAATGTAGCAAGAAGTATATGCAATCAAAAACCAGAGTCTTTTTTTATGCCACGTTCTTAGTTTCCGAGATAATTTATCAAGTTTGTCCAGAAATGGCTTCCCGGGTCATACTTTCGTAATTTTGGTTTCGCTCCGCAAACTCAAATTTAAATTTATATTTTTTAAAGTAGCAAAATGTATCTGCAATCAAAAACCATAGTCTTTTTTTATGCCACGTTCTTAGTTTCCGAGATAATTTAACGAGTTTGTCCAGAAATGGCTTCGCCGGGTCAAACTTTCCTAATTTTGGTTTCGCTCTGCAAACTCAAATTTAAATTTATATTTTTTTTAAAGTAGCACAATATATCTGCAATCAAAAACCAGAGTCTTCTTTTATGCCACGTTCTTAGTTTCCGAGATAATTTATCAAGTTTGTCCAGAAATGGCTTCCCGGGTCATACTTTCGTAATTTTGGTTTCGCTCCGCAAACTCAAATTTAAATTTATATTTTTTTTAATGTAGCACATTGTATATGCAATCAAAAACCAAAGTCTTTTTTTATGCCACGTTCTTAGTTTCCGAGATAATTTAACGAGTTTGTCCAGAAATGGCTTCGCCGGGTCAAACTTTCCTAATTTTGGTTTCGCTCCGCAAACTCAAATTTAAATTTATATTTTTTTTAAAGTAGCACAATATATCTGCAATCAAAAACCAGAGTCTTTTTTTATGCCACGTTCTTAGTTTCCGAGATAATTTATCAAGTTTGTCCAGAAATGGCTTCCCGGGTCATACTTTCGTAATTTTGGTTTCGCTCCGCAAACTCAAATTTAAATTTATATTTTTTTTAAAGTAGCACAATGTATCTGCAATCAAAAACCAAAGTCCTTTTTTATGCCACGTTCTTAGTTTCCGAGATAATTTATCAAGTTTGTCCAGAAATGGCTTCCCGGGTCATACTTTCGTAATTTTGGTTTCGCTCCGCAAACTCAAATTTAAATTTATATTTTTTTTAAAGTAGCACAATGTATCTGCAATCAAAAACCAAAGTCTTTTTTTATGCCACGTTCTTAGTTTCCGAGATAATTTATCAAGTTTGTCCAGAAATGGCTTCCCGGGTCATACTTTCGTAATTTTGGTTTCGCTCCGCAAACTCAAATTTAAATTTATATTTTTTTTAATGTAGCACATTGTATATGCAATCAAAAACCAGAGTCTTTTTTTATGCCACGTTCTTAGTTTCCGAGATAATTTATCAAGTTTGTCCAGAAATGGCTTCCCGGGTTAAACTTTCGTAATTTTGGTTTCGCTCCGCAAACTCAAATTTAAATTTATATTTTTTTTAATGTAGCAAGAAGTATATGCAATCAAAAACCAGAGTCTTTTTTTATGCCACGTTCTTAGTTTCCGAGATAATTTATCAAGTTTGTCCAGAAATGGCTTCCCGGGTCATACTTTCGTAATTTTGGTTTCGCTCCGCAAACTCAAATTTAAATTTATATTTTTTTTAAAGTAGCAAAATGTATCTGCAATCAAAAACCATAGTCTTTTTTTATGCCACGTTCTTAGTTTCCGAGATAATTTAACGAGTTTGTCCAGAAATGGCTTCGCCGGGTCAAACTTTCCTAATTTTGGTTTCGCTCCGCAAACTCAAATTTAAATTTATATTTTTTTTAATGTAGCACAATATATATGCAATCAAAAACCAGAGTATTTTTTTATGCCACGTTCTTAGTTTCCGAGATAATTTATCAAGTTTGTCCAGAAATGGCTTCCCGGGTCATACTTTCGTAATTTTGGTTTCGCTCCGCAAACTCAAATTTAAATTTATATTTTTTTTAATGTAGCACATTGTATATGCAATCAAAAACCAAAGTCTTTTTTTATGCCACGTTCTTAGTTTCCGAGATAATTTAACGAGTTTGTCCAGAAATGGCTTCGCCGGGTCAAACTTTCCTAATTTTGGTTTCGCTCCGCAAACTCAAATTTAAATTTATATTTTTTTTAAAGTAGCACAATATATCTGCAATCAAAAACCAGAGTCTTTTTTTATGCCACGTTCTTAGTTTCCGAGATAATTTATCAAGTTTGTCCAGAAATGGCTTCCCGGGTCATACTTTCGTAATTTTGGTTTCGCTCCGCAAACTCAAATTTAAATTTATATTTTTTTTAATGTAGCACATTGTATATGCAATCAAAAACCATAGTCTTTTTTTATGCCACGTTCTTAGTTTCCGAGATAATTTATCAAGTTTGTCCAGAAATGGCTTCCCGGGTCATACTTTCGTAATTTTGGTTTCGCTCCGCAAACTCAAATTTAAATTTATATTTTTTTTAATGTAGCAAGAAGTATGTGCAATCAAAAACCAAAGTCTTTTTTTATGCCACGTTCTTAGTTTCCGAGATAATTTATCAAGTTTGTCCAGAAATGGCTTCCCGGGTCATACTTTCGTAATTTTGGTTTCGCTCCGCAATCTCAAATTTAAATTTATATTTTTTTTGAAGTAGCACAATGTATCTGCAATCAAAAACCAGAGTCTTTTTTTATGCCACGTTCTTAGTTTCCGAGATAATTTAACGAGTTTGTCCAGAAATGGCTTCGCCGGGTCAAACTTTCGTAATTTTGGTTTCGCTCCGCAAACTCAAATTTAAATTTATATTTTTTTAATGTAGCAAGAAGTATATGCAATCAAAAACCAAAGTCTTTTTTTATGCCACGTTCTTAGTTTCCGAGATAATTTAACGAGTTTGTCCAGAAATGGCTTCGCCGGGTCAAACTTTCCTAATTTTGGTTTCGCTCCGCAAACTCAAATTTAAATTTATATTTTTTTAAAGTAGCACAATATATCTGCAATCAAAAACCAAAGTCTTTTTTTATGCCACGTTCTTAGTTTCCGAGATAATTTATCGAGTTTGTCCAGAAATGGCTTCCCGGGTCATACTTTCGTAATTTTGGTTTCGCTCCGCAAACTCAAATTTAAATTTATATTTTTTTTAATGTAGCACATTGTATATGCAATCAAAAACCATAGTCTTTTTTTATGCCACGTTCTTAGTTTCCGAGATAATTTAAAGAGTTTGTCCAGAAATGGCTTCGCCGGGTCAAACTTTCCTAATTTTGGTTTCGCTCCGCAAATTTAAATTTATATTTTTTTTAAAGTAGCACAATGTATCTGCAATCAAAAACCAAAGTCTTTTTTTATGCCACGTTCTTAGTTTCCGAGATAATTTAACGAGTTTGTCCAGAAATGGCTTCCCGGGTCATACTTTCGTAATTTTGGTTTCGCTCCGCAAACTCAAATTTAAATTTATATTTTTTTTAATGTAGCACATTGTATATGCAATCAAAAACCATAGTCTTTTTTTATGCCACGTTCTTAGTTTCCGAGATAATTTAACGAGTTTGTCCAGAAATGGCTTCGCCGGGTCAAACTTTCGTAATTTTGGTTTCGCTCCGCAAACTCAAATTTAAATTTATATTTTTTTTAATGTAGCAAGAAGTATATGCAATCAAAAACCAAAGTCTTTTTTTATGCCACGTTCTTAGTTTCCGAGATAATTTAACGAGTTTGTCCAGAAATGGCTTCCCGGGTCATACTTTCGTAATTTTGGTTTCGCTCCGCAAACTCAAATTTAAATTTATATTTTTTTTAATGTAGCACATTGTATATGCAATCAAAAACCAGAGTCTTTTTTTATGCCACGTTCTTAGTTTCCGAGATAATTTATCGAGTTTGTCCAGAAATGGCTTCCCGGGTCATACTTTCGTAATTTTGGTTTCGCTCCGCAAACTCAAATTTAAATTTATATTTTTTTAATGTAGCAAGAAGTATATGCAATCAAAAACCAAAGTCTTTTTTTATGCCACGTTCTTAGTTTCCGAGATAATTTAACGAGTTTGTCCAGAAATGGCTTCCCGGGTCATACTTTCGTAATTTTGGTTTCGCTCCGCAAACTCAAATTTAAATTTATATTTTTTAGTGTAGCACAATGTATCTGCAATCAAAAACCAGAGTCTTTTTTTATGCCACGTTCTTAGTTTCCGAGATAATTTATCAAGTTTGTCCAGAAATGGCTTCGCCGGGTCAAACTTTCCTAATTTTGGTTTCGCTCCGCAAACTCAAATTTAAATTTATATTTTTTTTAATGTAGCAAGAAGTATATGCAATCAAAAACCAAAGTCTTTTTTTATGCCACGTTCTTAGTTTCCGAGATAATTTAACGAGTAATGTCCAGAAATGGCTTCGCCGGGTCAAACTTTCGTAATTTTGGTTTCGCTCCGCAAACTCAAATTTAAATTTATATTTTTTTTAAAGTAGCACAATGTATCTGCAATCAAAAACCATAGTCTTTTTTTATGCCACGTTCTTAGTTTCCGAGATAATTTAACGAGTTTGTCCAGAAATGGCTTCGCCGGGTCAAACTTTCGTAATTTTGGTTTCGCTCCGCAAACTCAAATTTAAATTTATATTTTTTTTAATGTAGCACAATGTATGTGCAATCAAAAACCAAAGTCTTTTTTTATGCCTCATTCTTAGTTTCCGAGATAATTTACCGAGTTTGTCCAGAAATGGCTTCCCGGGTCAAACTTTCGCAATTTTGGTTTCGCTCCGCAAACTCAAATTTAAATTTATATTTTTTTTAATGTAGCACATTGTATATGCAATCAAAAACCATAGTCTTTTTTTATGCCACGTTCTTAGTTTCCGAGATAATTTAACGAGTTTGTCCAGAAATGGCTTCGCCGGGTCAAACTTTCGTAATTTTGGTTTCGCTCCGCAAACTCAAATTTAAATTTATATTTTTTTTAATGTAGCAAGAAGTATATGCAATCAAAAACCAAAGTCTTTTTTTATGCCACGTTCTTAGTTTCCGAGATAATTTATCGAGTTTGTCCAGAAATGGCTTCCCGGGTCATACTTTCGTAATTTTGGTTTCGCTCCGCAAACTCAAATTTAAATTTATATTTTTTTTAATGTAGCACAATGTATCTGCAATCAAAAACCAAAGTCTTTTTTTATGCCACGTTCTTAGTTTCCGAGATAATTTAACGAGTTTGTCCAGAAATTGTTTGCTTTTGTCAAACTTCAAAAATTTATTTTTCGCATTAAAACATGTATTTTTGTCAAAAATTACTATTCTGCAAATTTTTGACTGTCTTGTTGGTCATACGACGGAGAAAGAAAAAAAAAAATTCGTCACACGAGACGTCACAAACTTCAGCTCAATGATTAAGAGCGTAGCTTTTACCTCTACAGTTGTACGAGATTTTCACCTTAAAGGCATGTGATATTTGGAAAATCAGCAAATTTGAGTGATTTTAGATTTTTACATGGCTGTGTTAAAAATAGATTAAATTTTTTTTTGTACTCTCTAAATTTGAATCAGTCAAAATCTACTGATTATCAGTGAAATTTGACTGATTCAAATAGCTAAAAAGAGGTTACTGTAAATCAGTCAAATTTCTCTGATTATTTCAGTGAAAATTGACTGATTTGACAGGGAAAAATATTTTTTTCACTGCACGGAGAAAAATAGTTGAAGTAATTTTACTCAACTTCCGATCAAATTTGGGACATAAGGACAAGTTAAAAGTTATTTAGTATCATTGTATTTATTTGTGATATATTAAATGTTCAAAAATGAATCAAAGTTGAGTAAAATTCAGAAGCGTAGGGTGAAGTATGAAAGCGTGCATTAAAAATTTTTAAATATATATATTATTACTCGTAGTATAACTATAAAAAACCAATCTTTTATTAAATCACAAAAATAGTAGAGCTTTCCGTTCATTCTACTCTACGCTTCAATCGAGAGTTGAGTAAACCGTGAATCGCAAGATTTATTCCAACAGCTACATCTATTCACGCAGGAATGAATGAAAGTAATCTGCGCCTTGGGCACACATAAAAAAATTTTAATTTCAAAAACTTTAATTCTTAAAATTAAATTGATATTATGAAAATTTAAACAAAAAAAAGTCGATAAGTGTATTACATAAAATATGAAATATCACATAAATTACTCAGGCAGAATAATAATTTGGAATTCGCAAATGTAAAATCCATATTTTGAAAATATAAAACACAGAAAATAAAAGAACCTTCTTTTAAATGTTTTTATTCAAGATACTTTTTAATAATAATGCAATTTTTTAATGTACATTTGAAAATTTAGTTTCACTAAACTTCATACGTCGTTATAATAAAAATCTATACTAAATGTAATTTAATAATTGTATTATATATATCAATAATCATAGTTATAATAATTGATTAAATATATTAATTTTTAAAAATATTTTATTAATCATTTATGAAAAAAGTTGATTTATTTTTACTTGAGTAAGGCAAAAAAATTTTATTGACGGCACTTACTCTCACAAGCTCTGAATAACTCATGCAGTCACTATATAAGAAAGTTCCAAATTTTATATCTCAGCATTGTAAGCGAGCGTGTGCGTGATTCGACGAAAACGTATCGTACTATATATAAGTGTAGTTATTAGGTTTATATCTGTAAGGTTATATGTTTAAGTGTAATTGTGATTTGAAATGTGATTGGCTACGTCTGGATGGTGTGAATATATTTGTATGTTGTTTATGTATGTACCGGATGACTATTGGTAGGCTCGGGGTAAGAATTTTTTTTAAGAGAACCATATCATTGCCAGTTGAAATAATATGACCGATGCTCATTTTACCCAACTACGGTTTGAAGCACTTCAAGCGTCGGTGATATACTTATATATTTCATGTTAACCCACTGACGCATGTTGGTGCCCTGTCGTCGATAACGTTTTACTCAACTCCTTACTATTCCCTATGTAACGCTTATTGTTATTCACTTTGGGTGAATTAGGTATATATTAAATTGATTTTACCCGACTAGGATTTAATAGATGTTCAAATGTCCTTATGTCCCAAGTTTAATCGACAGAGTTGAGTAAAATTACTTCAACTATTTTTCTCCGTGTGATGAATCAGTAATTTGCCTTTTCACTGATTCATCAGTGAAAAAAATATATGATATGATAAAATATATAATATGATAAAAATATTATATAAGGCAAATCACTGATTCAATCAGTGAAAATTTGACTGATTCAGATTTAGAGAGTACATTCTCATCATAAATGAGAACCCTGGCAAAAGTATTGGATAGAAATTCATTCCGAGCCAATTAGAACTATTCCGATTCATTCCGATATCTGTATCAGAGCCAATGCAAATCATTCCGAACCAATCCAGAAAAGGTTTTGTATCTCGTTTGATGAAAAACGGTAAAAAATTCGATCCGACCTGATTCGATTTAATCTGAGGCAACAATCCGAATGAATACGAACCAATCCGAATCAATTCGAGCCCGGATTGATCCAAACCGAATTTTCAATCAGAATTAATCCGAATAATTCCAACCTCGGATTCATTCGGATTGATTAAATCGGATTAGGTCGAATCAATTTTTTACCGTTTTTTTATTAAAATAGGTACAAAACTTTGTTCGGATTGGTTCGGAATGATTGGCATTGGTTTGGAATGAATCGGAATAGTTCTGATTGCCTCGGAATGAATTCCTATCCAATACTTTCGCCAGGGAAGGTATTAGTTTTAAGTGAAAAATCACTTTCGGAATTTTCATCAAATCTTTACGTTTCAAGACCCCCTGAGTCAGAAAAAACGGTTTTTACGAAAGTGTCTGTCATAGTAGTAAGTCGTATAATTGATAATTCTCGATAAAATAATCGGATTGAATTGAGTTTTGGCATACCTTATTGGAACCGAAAAAGTAAGGACAAGTTCGTTAACCAGCCAAATCCGACAAAAATTGTAAAAATAAGAGCATTTTTTGTGTTTTAGAAAAAAACTTTATGTAAATATCCAAAATTCCATTACTGGTTTCTGATAGTGCTCATAAATCTCTACTAATTATCTGAATAACATTTTTCGATTAAACTAAAATTAGGAAAGTTAGAGCATGTTAAAACTTGAAAAAACTCAATATCTAAATTCCATTTTTCAGTTAAATTATACGAAAAACAGACATGATACAAAATTGTTTATTACATAAAAATCTAGAAGTTCGAATTGCAACATTTTTTCATAAGATGTATATTTTACTTTTTACATTGAAAAATTACTATTGAAAATCCAAAATTTAATTTTTTAACAATAATATGTGAAATACGAAAAAAAACGAAAGTTTGCAAAATTGTTAGTTTCAATAAAATCTACAAATTTTGTCTAACATAGTTTCTGATAAAACGTATAGTACATTTTTCATTTTAATTTTAAAAAATGCGAATAAAATTTAAAAACTCCATTTCTTAAACAAAATATATGAGATACGGAAAAAGATAGCAGAGCAAAACCAAAATTAGCAAAATTTGACGGTTGCAACTTTGCTAATTTTGGTTTCACTCCACTAAGTCAATTTTTAATCAACTTTTTTACATTCTCATCATGGATGAGAAGGTATTGGTTTTATGTGAAAAATGACTTTCGAAATTTTCATCAAATCTTTACGTTTTGAGACCCCCTGAGTCAGAAAAAATGGTTTTTACGAAAGTGTCTGTCTGTCTGACCGTCCGTCCGTCTGTCTGTCTGTCTGTCTGTCTGTCTGTAGGTCGTGTGCGGCATAACTCTCGATAGAATTATCAGACTGAATTGAGCTTTGGTACACTTTATCGGAGCCGAAAAAGTAAGGACAAGTTCGTTAACCAGCCACATCCAATCAAAATTGAGGGGTTGAGCACTACTTTTGTGTTTTTGAAAATAATTTTTTGAAAAAATCAAAAATTTCAATACTGGTTTTAGATAGTGCTCATAAATGTCTAAAAATTATCCTGATAACATTTTTTGATTAAATCAAAATTAGAAATGTTACAGCATATTCAAATTCGAAAAAAGTCAATATCAAAATTCCATTTTCCAGTTAAATTATACGAGATACGAAAAAACGTTATGATACAATATTATTGAATAAATAAAGACCTACAAATTTGAATTGTAACATTTTTTCATAAGATGCATATTTTTCTTTTTAATTAAAAAAAAAACTATTGAAAATCCAAAATTCAATTTTTTAACAATAATATGTAAAATAAGAAAAAAACGTAAGAATACAATGTTGTTAGTTTCAAACAGATCTACAAGTTTTATCTCACACAGTTTCTGATAAAAGATATATTTTTCGTTTCAATTCCAAAAAATACGATTAAAATTCAAAAATTCCATTTTTTAGACAAAATATGTGAGATACAAAAAAAACTTTGAGATGAAAAATTGTTTGGCTAAATAAGGTCTACACATTCTTATCGAGAAATTTCTCGACAGGATGTATATTTTAATTTTTTGATTTTTAATATTGAAAAAATTCGATTTGTTTCACCAAAATATGTGAGATACGAAATAAGCGTTGTTCTGCAAAATCGTTTCCTTAAATAAAGTCTACGATTGTTTTTCCTTTTTGAGATATTTGGAAGAAAATAAATTTATCAATAATCATGTAATTTATTAAAAAGTTACAAAAATGTCTGTAGTAGGTCATGTGCGGCATAACTTTCGATAGAATTATCAGATTGAATTGAGCTTTGGCACACTTTATCGGAGCCGAAAAAGTAAGGACAAGTTCATTAACCTGCCACATCCAATCAAAATTGAGGGATTGAGCACTACTTTTGTGTTTTTGAAAATACCTTTTGGGAAAAATCAAAAATTTCAATACTGGATTTTGATAGTGCTCATAAATCTCTAAAAATTATCCTAATAACATTTTTTGATTAAATCAAAATTAGAAATGTTACAGCATATTAAAACATGAAAAAAGTCAATATCAAAATTCCATTTTCCAGTTAAATTATACGAGATAAGAAAAAACGTTATGATACAATATTATTTTCTACTTTCGAGACATGTTTGTATTAATGTCTTCAGTTTTTATCTTGACCCAAAAATAAATTCAATGTAGTTTATTTATATTGGCATTGGGTCATAATTTTTCATTAAAAAACAATGTTCAAGGAAATATATCAAAAATTTTGTGTGTACCTTTGAGGAGGGGCAGTTTTGCGGATTCACTCTTCGCGGATCTGTCAGATAGGAGTTCTCACACTTTTTTAAGGCTGTGTTTCGGAGCGG
The DNA here is from genome assembly GCA_030998225.1 of Diplolepis rosae. Classification (NCBI taxonomy): domain Eukaryota; kingdom Metazoa; phylum Arthropoda; class Insecta; order Hymenoptera; family Diplolepididae; genus Diplolepis; species Diplolepis rosae. The sequence continues at coordinate 17,306,917 of JAPYXD010000723.1, read as the reverse complement.
TCTCGTTCCTAGATGTCTTGGAGCTTACCATCTTGCCTTCTCACATCAGTTTTGCATGCTTTACAAAATATCATTAAAAAAGACCAAAAAAACAAAAACAAAAAATCTAATGTTAGTGCTAATAACATTTTTTTGCACGTTTACAGCTTAGACACTAAGTACATTAAATTTGGCACTGAAGAGGGCCCCCATTTGTGGCCGAAACGTTTGCCTTTTTCATCCCTACAATATATTTTCTGCCTCTTAAAAAATTTTTGATATGTTTCCGTGAACATTGTTTTTTAATGAAAAATTATGACCCAATGCCAATATAAATAAACTACATTGAATTATTTTCCACATAAAGACCTACAAATTTGAATTGAATCAAACAAATCAAACAAAGTTTATTTAATTTGAACAAACCATTTTTTTGAAATACAGAAAGTCTTTCAAACAAATTATTTTCTTTGATTCAATCAGAACTGTTTTCTGAGCGTATGTTAACTTCTTTTTAATATAAATTTTGAAATAAATTGGAATTTTTTTTATTTTGGACGTTAACATATAGAAAAATAAAGTCAATAAAATTTATAAATTCTCCAAGTATTACATGCCCTTGAAGTATAGTGTCGTGCCAAAAATCTGGTCTCTGGAAATAGTATATTACGTGCCTAGGCGCACAATGAGGGTTATTGCGCGACGAGCGACAATGCTCGCAGGAGATCGAAGCTAAGGCGTAGGTGAGGCGTAGTCGAGGTGTAGCCGAGACGTAGCTGAGGCAAAGCCGAGACGAAGCCGAGACGAAGAAGAAGAAGAATAAGAAGAAGATTGTGCTCCGCTGTATGGCTATAGGCACATGCGCAGTTCAATTGTTACATTTCATTCCTCTGTAGCGCAATACACAACATTGCGCTACACTTAACTGTAGCGAAAAAACGAGTTTACGCGCCGGAGGCACATAAAATAAGTTATTCTATGATGTTGAGGTTTGAAATGATATTATCAGTCGTTTCTCATGAAAGAAAAAACATTATTTTTCAGATCATTCTGTGAGAGACGCCGGTAATAAAGTCTTCACGAGAATTTTTCATAAATGTAAAACTTGTTCGCGTTTTGCCATTGAGAACCAATTTGGCATCCTTCTTTAGTAATAAACATTTTTTGGAAAAAAATTGCGGTCGGTTCGTGTGCAAAATCCTTTACATTTTTTCAGTTTATCCGCGCGGTTTTTTATTCATAGTGAACTCCAAATATTTTTTCAATTCGTGATGCTGCATACTGGACTACTTTATTTTGAATTGCAAGCTATGAGATAAGTTTTTAATTTCTATGATAATTCTTTTTTTAATTATCTTCTATATTCCAATCCTTTACAGAAATTTTGAATTAATCTTTGAATTTATGGCACTGAAGAGGGCCCCCATATGTGGCCGAAACGTTTGCCTTCCTTTCTTTTTTCGCATTTTTAAATCTAATAATAATTTTAATCAAGGAAAATAAGAAAAAACTGACCCTATGCCAAACAAATGAACAAAAATTACTTTTAATAATGTTTTTTAATAGAAATTTTCTTTACTCTCACTTTTTACCAATTTTTTAAAAATCATTGGATTTTCATAAAACGATTTCAGTCACTGAAAACTTCACTTTTGAAATTAGAAACATAAGAGTTGTAAAAAATATATTCTCCAAAAAAGTAAGCCCTGATTTTTGGAAATCCAACAATTTTTTTTAAATTGGTAAAAAGCGATGGTAAATGAAAATTCTATTACAATAAACATTATTAAAAGTATTATTTGTGGTAGGTTTGAAATTTTTGCAAGAAAAATAATGTTTTTTCTTTCATAAGACACAACTGATAACATCATTTCAAGTCTTAGGGCCGGTTGATCCACCTTCTGATAAATTAATCCCATAAGATTTAACATGCGATAAATTTATTTGAAACTTATCAAAAGGTTAGATCAACCGGCCAGTAGAAACAGAACATTTTTTTCCAGAGACGTGATTTCTGCTTTTTTGAAGGATATCCCTTCTTCTGTACATTCAACAGGAAGTTATGTAATATTTATTGACTAATATTTTATGTTTTCAAAAAAAGCGATGCATTTTACTGTAATATCTGTTGAATTTACAGAAATTTTATGCTGTCACTATTTTAACTCAAGGACTGAGTAAATGCGAATGATTTTTTTCGTGTTTTTGTAAAATTTACTAAAAAGTCAAGTTATAAAAATAAGTGCCGAACCTCCTGTGAATTTTAGAAACCTTTCTCTACACGAAGTTGGAGTTTTATGCGGTTACAGTTTTGTCAGATTAATAAAAAGTTTAAGAAAATTCAGTAACTTTGTAGCCAATTCAAGAAAAAATTCCTTAACTAATTCAGTTAGAAATTGATGGATATTCCGACACTTGTATCTGGAATTTCTGAAACTTGCAATAGAAAAAATTTTCCGTTTTGTGGAACTGAATTTCTATGGGGTTACACGTGACTGCAAATTTTGTTGCAATTTCATAATTTTGATATGAATTTTATCAAAATCCTGTTACCATAATTTTTCTTTTTTTCTTTTTGAACAAATGCAAGATAGAATTTTTTTTAGTAAATACATTTGCAATAATTGCTTTTTTGTGGAATATTATGAAAGGATGAAAAACAAAAAAATATACCAATTAAGGTAGTTTTCATCCACGAAAATTAAACCTCAGGCAAAAATAGATAATTTTGCTTTCAAGAATAGCAATATTATTATTGAAGGGCTATTTTCGAAGAGGAAAGATTAATTTCCATCAAAAAAATTTGAAATACAAAAAAATAATTTTATTAATAAATTTTATTTTTGCTCAAACTTACTTTCTTATCGCTTCGAGCAAAATTTTTAAAAATGATGCGATTCTAATAAATCATCAATCATTTTTTCAGAAAAAAGATTTCCCACAACTTCACCGTTTCTGATTTTTAAAAATAAATTCTTTAATGGCCGAAGTCATTAAAAAAACATTCTCCAAAACGAAATTTTTATAAACAAATTGCTGAATTTGATAATAATTTATTCATTTTCAAAAATTGGAAATAGTTAAGTTGTAGGGAATCTTTTTCTCGAAAAAGTGATTTGTAATTTATTAAAATCGCATAATTATTAAAAATTTGGTAAGAAGCGATAAAAAAAGTTTGGGCAAAAATAAAATTTATTAATAAAATTATTTTTCTGTATTTCAAATTTTTTTCATGGAAATTAATCTTTTCTCTTCCAAAATAGCCCCTTAGTAATAATATTTCCATTCTTGAAAGCAAAATTATCTATTTTTGCCTGAGGTCTAATTTTTGTGGATTAACTACCTTAAGTGATGGTCCATTTATAATGTATACATCATCTACACGATATGAAATGACTCTTTCAGGATAGGAACTGCATCAAACAAGTCCCAGGACTGCTGACTATAACAACATGTATAATTTAAACTTTCAAGGATATAAGCACCTACCACATCACGAAAAAAGTCTAATGGTTTATTTTTTGCATCAGCAGTTCAATTTCCTAACTTTAAATCGCGTGGGTAAACTGTTCAAGAAATGAATCAGTTCAACATAAAGTTTTATTTCATTTCAACACCATTGACAAAATTATGCAAAAATAGAAGGAGTAAAATAGGTTATAAAATTAAATATTCTGGTTGAATAATTACGAACAACTATCTAGACTATAAACAGTATAATCTAGATTATACTCCTTATAATCTAGATTGTACCGTCTATAATTTAGATTATACCGTTTATAATCCAGACGACCGTCTCATAGTCATTTGACCAGGATACTTAATTTTATAATCTATTTTTCCCACTATATGAAAGCTTTAATCACTTATCAAAAAGTGTTCCTCTAGTTCCTTTCTGTTGCAGTTCCAATAAGAATACAAAAAGGGCCATTAATGTGGAACCACCAGTTTTTGCTGTGACATACGTATCATAATTCAATAAAAGTTTATACAATTCATAATCGTACCGTTCATAAATCATACAATTATTCAAATATTATCTACTACTATTTAATAACAACTATACCTTTTATTTACATTTTTTTCCACGTTTCAAAGCTGTTTTCTTAATTATCATTTGATGTACCCGGAAATAGAAAATTATCAGAAGCAGGTATCAAACGTATGTTGGAACTAAATTATGAACAGAAAGATAAACGTGAGTTCTATATTGATTGATTAAGGAGGAAGAATTGCACACCAAGAACAGTGAGCACAATGCATTGGTAGATGGAGCGAATGGATAGGTTATGGGATAAGGACGAGTGCTATGAGCGCGAATAGAAAATATGGCCATGATATTTACTAACTCGCCTTCCACGTGAAAGTGCTCGTTCTTTGGTTTGTGCCCCGTTCGTACAAAAGTCCATTTCATATAACGGGTGTTCTCATAGAAAATGATTATGAAACTTCACGCACAAGAGAAAATGGCACCTTTTGCTATTTCCTGAAAAAAATATTTCAGAATAAGAAAGTACTATTTTGATTAGAAAATTTTACTAGGAAGAACTTTACTATGAAAAACTTTTCAGAATTCAGAATAAGAAAGCAAATGGCAAACTTTACTATATATAACTGACCATCTGCTTATGATATATATATAGTTTATTGTGCAACTAGGGGAAATAAATGTTTTTCCCGTGTATTGCATGGGGGCAATAAAATCCATTTTATGACTCGCTAGTAAAAAAATAATTAATATAGAACATAATAAATAATACATAAACAGATTATCAGATTAATCATTGAACAACTTTACCATTTTCAAATACTCATGTTTATAATACAGCCTGAGGATTTAGTTTTAAACAACTTTCAATCCTATTTCACTACCAATAAGAGGAAAATTATTTGATGTATTTTTATTACATTTGATTGATGTTTATTAACAAAAACGATTTCACGCACAGTCGCTTACGCATTTGATTGCACGCCTGAACGCAATTAAAACACTGAAAAAATGCTATTGAATCCATAACACGCATTGCCAAAAGCATGTATTCAATTAATTCAAAAAATATTCTATAAGAACCAATAAAAATGAGCGATAAATTTTGCAGCATATTGATTTGAATCAATGATGGCTTTTGGCAAGAGTTCTATAGATTCATTGGCATTTTTTTCTCAGTGTACTATTCTCTCTAAACCTGAATCAGTGAAATAGTCACTAATTATATCAGTGAAAATATATCAACTGATGAATCAGTGCCCTGCTTTGATTTCACTGAGGAATCAGTGAACGCGCCACGTGAACATAATCTTTAAATTCGCAAAGTTCCTGCGAACGATTAAAGTATAACGATGGATCTTTAATCTTTAATTACACATAATATAATTACACATAATATAATTATACACAATAATAATTACAATATATAATAATAATAACGTAATTTCTTTTTGGTGTTGTTTAACCTAAAATAAACGTGTTCATCGATCATTAAAATATATTGCTGCTTTTATTATTCCCACTTGAAAATTTCACTGATTCAATAAGTGAGTTCAATCTTTTTCACTGATTCGTCGGTTGAATTTCACTGATTCTCAGTGAATAGTCACTGCGACTCAGTGGCCGTTCACTGATTCAGGTTTAGAGAGTTAGGAAATATATCAAAAAGGTGAGAATATTTCACAAATTTCCTAAGTTGTAGGAAATTTTGTCTATGAAAAACGGATATTCCACAAAAACGGAAATTTGTTCACTTTTTTGGATCTTGTTCCACTTAAGGTAGTACGATCACGAAAATTAGACCTCAGGCAAAAATAGATAATTTTGCTTTCAAAAATAGCAATATTATTATTGAAGGAATAATTTGAAAGAGAAAAGATTATTTTTCATGAAAAAAATTTGAAACACAAAAAAATAATGTTATTAATAAATTTTATTTTTCCCCAAACTTATTTTCTTATCGCTTCGATCCAAATTTTAAAAAATGATGCGATTCTAATAAATCACGGTTCGTTTTTTTAGGAAAAAGATTCTCTACAACTTGACCGTTTCCGATTTTTGAAAATGATTTCTTTAATGGCTGAAATTATAAAAAAATAATTTTTCAAAACAAAATTTTTATAAACAAAGTGCTGTATTTGATAATAATTAATTCAATTTCAAAAATAGGAAACGGTCAAGTTGTAGAGAATCTTTTTTCTAAAAAACTGAACCGTGATTTATTAGAATCGCATCATTTTTTGAAATTTGGCTCGAAGCGATAAGAAAATAAGTTTGAGGAAAAATAAAATTTATTAATAACATTATTCTTTTGTGTTTCAAATTTTTTTTATAAAAAATAATCTTTTCTCTTTCAAATTAGCCCTTCAATAATAATATTGCTATTCTTGAAAGCAAAATTATCTATTTTTGCCTGAGGTCTAATTTTCGTGATCGTACTACCTTAAATTGTGAAATATATCAATTTTTTCTAATAAACTGGATACTTCTCCGAACAAACAGTAGGAAATATTTCCAGTTCTATGTCGGAAATATTTCCGACTATATCTTTGGAAAAATTTGTAACCTTCGACAAGTGGCATGTATATCAAAAAGAAGAATGGCATTTTTGAAGATTTGAATCAATATTTGGGCAAATCGAAAAGTCAAATTAAAAATATCAAATATTATTATATTGCTAGAAAGGTATAAATGAAATATTAAGGATTATTCTCACACAAAATTCTGTCTGATGTTTAATTTTTTGAGGTTCGATCGCTCATGTAGATGAAATGTAATAAATAATTTTTGTTAATTTCTCATTTTTTTGGCATTGGGTCAGCCTTTTTTTATTTTCTTCTATTAAAATTATCAATGCTACTTACGATAAAAAACGCAAAAAAAGATTTTATCGTAAGTAGCATTGATAATTTTAATAGAAGAAAATAAAAAAAGGCTGACCCAATGCCAAAAAAATGAGAAATTAACAAAAATTCTGTGAATCTTGGGTCAATATAATAGCAGACATGTCATCAAACATGTCACTTTACAGTAATAAATAATCCATAAAATTTTGGTATGATTTGAAAACATCCAATCGACTTTGAAGAAATGCAAAAAATCTGGTGTTTTATTTCTTCTTTAGACTTCTCATTTCAGTGAGATCTTTTTATTGCTTTGCAATCTAGCTCTGGCACTTTGAACCCGAAATTATAGCGAACTGCGGAAGTGAAAAGAGTTTATGATCAAGAACTTAAATTAGGTTCTTCGGATTGTTACCGTTACAGAGCTTAACGAGGGCGGGAGGTCTTTACCTCGGGACTTTTTCACCCCCAAAAAATAAAAAAAACATAATCATATAATACCGCGTGCAATTGATGTAACATAACGTTTGCGTTACAAAAACTTTGTAGAATGGCCTCAACGATAAAAGCAATCAGTTCAGAAGTGGAATGTTTCTATTATTGATTTTTGTTTTTTATTGATTATTATTGTTCATTGATTTTTAAAAAAGGCTACTTACTGAATAATCCTTTCTTTCTTACTTAATGTTTCACATGCAAATTGATTTCAAAGTAGCGCTGTACATTATTAATTTTTAATGAGAGGAGGGGGGGGGGGGATTTTAATAAATACTGTCCTGGGCCTCAAAAGCTCTTAGTCCGCCACTGCTAATATTGGAAAATCATGTTCTTTGATGAAAGAAAAAGTAATATTTTATAGTGCGATTTAAAGTCCATAGGGTTCAAATCTTGAGAAAGTAAAATTTTTTAAGGTGATCTAATATGAATTTGTTGAAAAAAGTGAAAAATTTAAGTGTACTCTCTGAATCTGAATTAGTGAGAAGTCGGTCACTAATTTGCTTTAGTGAAAATTTCTACTATTCATTAGTCATTTTTCACTAAAGTTGTAGTGAAAAATGACTCATGATTAGTAGGAATTTTCACTAAAGTAAATTAGTAACCGACTAAAAAAATATCTAAATACCAGATACTTCATAAATACGCGGTATACAAAAACTGTTGGTTTCATTGAATCCCTTTTTTTGGTTTCTCCAATGGAAGAAAAATAGAACGGAAATCTTATGAAAAAATTGAATCCAATAAAAAATTAATCAAAATGAAGATATCCAAAAAATTACTTTAATCTTTCCTCTCTATGCATAATATTTTGACAGTAGTAATGAAATAACAATGTTTGAAATTCCAGATAGGATCCGACAGAACCTGGATAAGGCTCGATTAGAAGCCGAATAGGTCTTGTATCGGGGGCTATCCGGGCTCTGTCTAGGTACTTATTTCTCACACGGAAATTTAGGGAAAATCGAGGTGTAATGGTAATTATTCCTAACAGACTGGAAATTTTTCGCAGTCTAAATACTAAAAATTCGAAAAATTTATCCGGGACTTAAGTATAGGTTATAGTAATTCTTAGCTTCGGTTCCTTTATGCGTCAATCCGGTTTTATCAAAAATCTATCCAGACGTATTATCACCAGAAAAGTCCTACGATATATGCTTGGCCAGGTCTATACGGGACCTATCTGAGACATTGAAATAGAAATTTATTTTCTTCAAAGTCAAAACGGGTATCTAATCGGGTCCTTTTTGGGCGTTTTATTACCAGAAAAGAAACAAAGTCCTACAATGTCGTAAAAAACACGGATAGAGGCCGTATATAACCTTGAATAAAAATCCGTATAAGACTGCAATAGCAGCCGGATGGGCAGTTTTGGGATAAACTTCCGAAAAGCACTTGCCTCTGATTAATTTGAAACTCACGATACCCACGTATTTTAATTCGCTGATTACGAATATGATAATAAAAATACCCGTAAATTTGATTTTCAAGGTCAAAACTAAAAAACATGTTTTTAATAATTTTTTTCATTTTACGTCGATAAATATTGATCTAGGAAAAAAATATTTCGTACAAAAGTTGTAGCGGATAAAAAGATTTATCTTTAATGTTCAATACATTTTTGCCCTTAAACCATTATTTTTCGAGAATAATGAGTTTAAATGGAATCAAACAGACAGGCAATTTGTTGTAAATGACGTGTAGCTTGTATTATTTTTGGGTATTTAAATTCGATATCAAATGTATCACTAATTTTCTCAAAAACTATCAATCGTAGAAAAAAATGCATGTAACAAAAAATGTGTATCTTGATGAGGTCTGCAAGTTATATTTGGCACATTTTGCGAAATATTTCATATTGGTTGAGATAAACGCAAACAACCATGATTTTTATGGTTTTTATGGTTTCACCATGAAAATCGAATAGTCGGCAATTTTCACTATTACATTCATAATCAGTGCATCAAAATACGTAAAAATGGGGAGTTTGATGAAAATCGGAAGGTTCACCTATTCGAAACTGCACCCTTTATAGGTTTTCGCATTTGTTTTTTTGAAAATCCCATTTTTCTCGAAAAATAATGCTTTAAGGGCAAAAACGTATGGAACATTAAAGATAAATCTCTTTATCCGCTACAACTTTTGTATGAAATATTTTTTTCCTGGATCAATATTGTTCGACATAAAATGAAAAAAATTGTTTTTTTTTTTGGTGAGGAGGAAAAATGATGAGCGTCCAGAACCGTTCATACTGGAGCATGAGGGGGACAATCGTGTCAGGAGTAAGTTCGGAACCCACCGCCTGACCGAGGACCTCCCTAGCCACACCCCATTTTGCGCAGACGAAGAGTGCGTGCTCTGCGTTATCCACCGGGGAATCGCAGTAGTAACACGTCTCCTCGTCTCTCTTCTTAAAGCGCCTCAGGTACGCGTTAAAACAGCCATTGCCCGAGAGCGCTTGTGCCAAGTAAAAGCCGACTTCCCCGTGCTTTCTGTTCAGCCAGGTGGCGAGTTCCGGGATCAGGCGGTAGGTCCATCTCCCTGTCTGCTCACCATGCCATCTCAACTGCCATTTCTCGACAAGTCTGCTCCTTCCATCCTTGCGGATGGTCTCCTTCGCGCGAGCGATTTCCTGCAGGTCGGCGCAGGTAAGCTCCTTGCGAAGCTGAGAGGTTTCCTGCCTTTCCTCCGCCAATAAATCTATTGGCGGGACGCTCGCCAGGACCAGCACAGCGATCGTCGAGATAGTTCTATATGCCGAAACTATTCTCAGCGCGACAAGTCTCTGCGCCGAGAACAGCTTCTTCTGAATAGCATGGTTTTGCAAGGCATTGGCCCAGACCGGAGCTGCATAAAGCAGCTTCGAATGGACCACGCTTGCCACCAATCTTCTTTTCGCTTCCCTGGGTCCACCAATGTTTGGCATAAGCCGGGCCAAGATCGCTCCACATTGGATGGCTTTGGCAGCTGCGATCTTTAGGTGTTCGCCAAAGCTAAGCCTACGATCCAGCTGCACCCCCAGGTACTTAATGCTTGTTTTCTACTCGACTTCATGCTCTCCGAGAACGATCCTCGGATATTGGAAGGATCTCCTGTCCGTAACGAGCAAAGCCTCGGTTTTCTCAGGGGCCATTTTAAGGCCTCTGCCATCCAACCAGCGCTTTGCTCGCCACAGACTTTCATTGATCCTCAGCTCTAGGATTCTGACGTCGTCAGCGGCGCACACGACAAGTGCGTCATCCGCGAAGCCGACGATGCTCGTTCCAGCAGGCAGGTCCATGCGCAGAAAGTCATCGTACATGATGTTCCAAACGAGTGGACCCACCCGCGACCCTTGAGGAGCGCCACATGTCATCTCTTCTTTGAGAGACCATTTGTCGCCCTCGTATATCACCCACCTGTCGCTCAGATAGTCATCCATCATTCGCAACAGGTAGTCTGGAACCTTTTTCCGCATCATCGCCTCGATGCAGATGTCCCATCTCGCGGTATTGAACGCATTGCGTATGTCAATGCTAATCAACGCACAGAATCCCTTACGCTTACCAGTTCCTTTTCTTGCATTTGTGGCGATGTTAACCACAGCTTGGATGGTGAAAAAAATTGTTAAAAACATTTTTACATTCTCATTATGGATGAGAAGGTATTGGTTTTATGTGAAAAATGACTTTTTTTTAGTTTTGACCTTGAAAATCAAATTTGCGGGTATTTTCATCATCATATCCATAATGAGAACTTCAAAATACGTGGGTATAGTGAGTTCTAAATTAATTTGAAGTAAGTGCTTTTTGAAAGTGCACCCCATTTTTACTAGCCCGATATATCCCTAGTTAGAACCTGATAGGAGGCGGATAGACATTTTCTTGGTCCCAAATATGTGCCGGTTATGACTTGATAGAACAAAACACATCACCCGTGTATATAGATAGAGGCCGGATACAACCTGGAGTCAAAACCCTATAGAGTTCCGGATAGACACCGATAGGTGCCGAAATATATCTGGGTTTTATCCGTAGCCTATTCGGAATTTTAATCAAGAAAGATAAAATTCTGTATTAAATTAAAACGCACTATAGAATAAAAATTTGATTGATTATTTTTCGAACGATTTACGTTTGCAATTTGAGGTTAGGACATTGAACTGCAACAAAAAGAAACCATGAATTTTTTCTTTGTATTATCGGATTGCATTTTGTTTGGATTTTGCGCAATTCATAAATCTCCAATCCTTCACAGCGAGTGATAGAGCGAATCTTAATCAAGGATTCAAAGCGTGCATGCAGTCAGTTTAAAAATATCACGAATCTCCAATTTTAAAGTATGTTAAGGTTACAGAGTGTGTCTGTTTAAACTTTGAGACTTGTTTTTTTATCGCAGCTACAGTATTTCAAAACTACGAACGTAATCGTTTCTTCTTCATAACTTGAGCCAATAATTCTGAAAGATTAAAAATGAAATAATTATTTTTATCCGTGGTTGTTTAATAATTAAAAGCACAAGTTGTTTGACCCTTCACTTTTTTTAAATACAGTTACGTTGTTGGAAAAAATGGCTGTAGGGTCCATTAATAATGAAGTCGATTTAATTAGACGTTTTAGCTCAGATCAGATCCCTCACTAGTAATTTTTATAAAAATCTCCAAATTAAAAAAAGGGGGGATTGCCGAATTCACATTTTCTTGGAATAAAATACTTTATAATTTGAAAAAAACGCACTTTTTTTAGATTAAAAATTATATATATAAGTGAAAATGGAAGTTTTGAATATTTTAAAAAAACATAAATTATTTTACCTAATTTTGTAAACGGGATTTTACAAAAGGTCTAAAAAAATCTTGAATAAAACATTTCTTTGAAATACATTTTTTTTCAAAACGTAACATTTTTTGCATGACAATTCAAATATGTAAGTGTGAAAAACATGAGTTATATTTCAATGAATGCTCAGTAAAACTTGAAAAAACGTAAGACATTACATGGCAAAAAATGGAAATCAGATTTGAATATGTATGATTACTGGAAAATAGGAATAGTCACTAGATTATAGAAGAGAGTGACATGCATTTTGGGAATTCTGGTAAATATTCATATTCTTTTGATTTCTATTTTTCTCCGTGTACAATTCAATATATAGGGAGTTTTTTGCCTTGAGACATCGAAATATATAATATGTTATATAATATAATATATATGTTACACATCGTACGATAAAAATTTATGAGTGCACCCAAAAAAACAGTTTCTTTGAATCATAGAAACATTTCTTTGATATACGGTCAAAGAAAAGATTTCTTTGAATTAAAGAAAGTTTTGTTAATTCAAAAAAATTTTCTTTGATCCTGAGAAATAGATTTGTTTACATTAAAGAAAATTTGTTTGAATCTACAAAACTTTCTTCAATTTAAAGAAATGTTTTCTTTGACCGTATATCAAAGCAATTTTCCTTTGAATCAAAGAAACTGTTTAATTTCTTTGAATTGAAGAAAGTTTTGTAGATTCAAAAAAAAAATTCTTTAATGTAAACAAATCTATTTCTTTAGATCAAAGAACATTTTTTTGAATCAACAAAACTTTCTTCAATTCAAATAAATCGTTTCGTTGACCGTATATCAAAGAAACTGTTTTCTTAGTGTGTAAATAGAGATTTTGAATGTTAGAAAAAATATAATTAAAATTATTCATCAATTTTAAATTACCTTCCACTCACTTAGAAAAAATATTTGATTGAATCAAAGAAATTATTTGTTTAAAACAAATTTAATTTGATTTAAACAAATCATTTCTTTAAATCAAAGATTGTCATTCAAACAAAGCATTTTATTTGATTCAATCAAATCTTTTTTCTGAGTGCTCGACTGCAATTATGGTGCATCGAGTTCCACTATAGCTTGAGACAAAGAAAAAGTTTCTTGACATTCTTGCATCGAAGCAGATATATCGTCCTACACGAATACAGATAATTCTTATAACATTTGAGAATTTGGCTTGAAGAATGCTTAAATATTATGTACCGTGTTATGTACATACAAAGAGAATAGCCGGTCCTCTTAAGAGGTACTTTACATTATTCGGAGCACAAAATTCTACCTTGTTATTTGTTAACCGAGAAATGCACTTCGGCATGCTGATTTAAAAAGACAGTTTCTCTGAGCACGAGTTTACTTTAATTTTTTTATTTTCAAAATATTATTCATCAAATATGCGCAAAAATACCCTTTTGAGTAAGAATTTGTGGGATGAGAATTTTTAAGATGCAACAGGAAGAGGATTCTGAGTGATTGATAAGGATCCCAAGTAAAAAATCTGCCCGCTTCGCGGGCACATTCTCATCGCGCGCTTTGCTCGCAAGTTTGAGCGCGCCTAGTGATTTTTTTAAACAATAATATGTGAAATACGAAAAAAACGTAAGAATACAAAGTTGTTCGTTTCAAAAAGATCTACAAATTTTGTCTCACACAGTTTCTGATAAAACATATATTTTTCGTTTCAATTCCAAAAAATACGATTAAAATTCAAAAATTCCATTTTTTAGACAAAATATGTGAGATACAAAAAAAACGTTCATATGGAAAATTGTTTGCCTAAATGAGGTTTACAAATTCTCATTAGGCATTTCGGGACAGGATGTATATTTTATGTTTTGAATTTTAATATTAAAAAAATTCGATTTTTTCCACCAAAATATGTGAGATACGAAATAAGCGTTGTTCTGAAAAATCATTTCCTTAAATAAAGTCTACGATTGTTTTTCCTTTTTGAGAGATTTGGAAGAAAATAAATTATTTTAATCATGTAATTTATTAAAAAGGTACTGAAATGTATACAGAAAATCGAGCGCGAAGCGCGAGCGTCATGATGAGAATGTGTTCCTTAAGGCTGATAGTGCCTTAAGTAAATTTAATTTCCTGTTTCACTTAAGTTCAAAAAGAAATAGAGTGACTTTGAAAAAATGTGTAATTCACATCATCTGTAATATTATTATAAAATTGGTTTGAGCGTCAGTATCAAATTATAAGAAATAAACTTAAATGTATGCGAAGAGCACAAGACCGAGCGCGAAGCGCGAGGTCCAGAGGGAACGGTGCGCGAAGCGCGACGATCGAATCGCGCGCCACTAGGCGCGCTCAAACTTGCGAGCAAAGCGCGCGATGAGAATGTGCCCGCGAAGCGGGCAGATTTTTTTACTTGGGATCCTTATCAATCACTCAGAATCCTCTTCCTGTTGCATCTTAAAAATCCTCATCCCTCAAATTCTTACTCAAAAGGGTATTTTTGCGCATATTTGATGAATAAGATTTTGAAAATTAATAACTAAAGTAAACTCGTGCTCAGAGAAACTGTCTTTTTAAATCAGCATGCCGAAGTGCATTTCTCGGTTAACAAATAACAAGGTAGAATTTAAAAAATTATTTGTTTGAAACACTTTCTTTGATGTAAAGAAATGTTTTGTTTTAATGAAACAAAATTTGTTTGATTCAATCAAAATATCTTTGGACCAAATAAATATTTGTTCGAATCAAATAAATTTCTGCCTTGAATGAAACAAATTATATTTTTGACCATATGTCAATGCATTAATTTCTTTGTTTTGAAGATAAAATTAATTTGATTCAAATAAATATTTATTTGGTTCAAAGATATTTTGTTTGAATCAAAAAAATTTTATTTCATTTAAAAAAATCATTTCTTTAAATCTAAGAAAGTCGTTCATAAAAATAATTTTCTTTGATTCAATCAAATCTTTATTCTGAGTGTACCTTTTGCAGAAATTTTGCGAAAATTCTGTTTTCCATTTTTCCGCACAAATTCTGCAGAGTGCAGACTACAGAAATTCTGCAGAATTTTCGCACTTTTTTTTACTTGGGCGATATAAAAATGTTTATGAAATTGCTAAATAAATTGTGCCAAACGCACTTTCCAGAATGTGGAAAGGAAATGTTTGTGACGTAGTAGGCAGGGTAAAAGGAAGAGATACGAGAAGAAAGGAAAAGGTCGAAGAATTAAAGAGTCTTCGCTGACACGAGTGCAGTCCATGATCTTGAAGACAGGCATTCGCGACTCGTGGGAGTTTTTCACATAGTTTACGCCGACGAAGAATGCCAAGGAAAAAAGACTAGAGACATAATTTACGATTTCTCCAGAATAATGAACGTTTTCACTGATCTTGACTCGTGTCTCGTTTCCTAGACGGAAACCAGATCTCTTTGCATAACGGAACCTAGACGCAGAATTGATAAGGAAACGCGCAAGCAGAAACAGTTAAAATCATAAGATTTAAACGGAACAGACGTGAGAGAACACTTGGAAATTTCTATCGTAATTTCCCGAAACACATAACTTAAGTTTTTTCCAGTTACAGTTTCGTAAAATTAAAATAGAATTTCAGCAGATTCAGTTATTTTTAGTAAATTTATGAAACAATTTCTTAATTTTCAGTTAAAAAGGGTTAAATAATCGAGATACTTGTATCTGGTAATTCTGAAACTTGTAACAGGAACAATTCTACGTGTTGGGTAACTGAAGTTCTATGCAGTTGCAATTATGTTAAATTAAAATAGAATTCCAGAAGATTCAGTTACTTTTTAGTAACTTTAAGAAAACATTTCTTGATTTTTAGTGACAAAGTGTTGAATGTTCAAATAATGTATCTGGAAATTCTGAAACTTGTAACAGAAATAATTTTACGTTTTCGGTAACTGAAGTTTTACGCGGTTACATGTAATTGAAAATTTTGTTACAGTTTCGTAATTTTATGATAAATTTTATATACATTCTGTTGCAGTTTGGTAATTTTAAGATACATTTTATGAAAATTCAGTTGAGTATCTTAATATTAGAAAAAGTTTAGAAAATTCAGTATAATTTTCGCATTTTTAAAATACTTTTCAAAAACATCATAAATATCGTTAAATTTTACATTAACTTTGTAACATGAATACTGTTAAAAATATCTACACTGAGAAAACAGTTTTGTCAAATCAACAAAAATATTTTGTTAGTATTTAGCTAACAAAATTCTTTTGTTGTGCCAACAAAACATTTTGCTATATCAAACAAATTTTGTTACTTAAACAAAATGTTTTGTTGGGACAACAAAATATTTTTTCAGGACAACAAAAACAGTTTTGTTGGATAAATTTTTTTCTCAGTGTACCGTAATTTCCCGAAACTCATACATGGAGTTATATTCAGTTACAGTTGTGTAAATTCAGGATGAAATTTCAGAAAATTCAGTTACTTTTTAGTAAATTTATGAAACAATTTCTTAATTTTCAATTAGAAAGTGTTAAATATTTGAGATAGTTGTATCTGGAAATTCTGTAACTTGTAACAGGAACAATTTTACGTTTTGAGTGTATGAAGTTTTATACAGTTACATGTTACTGAAAATTTTGTTACAGTTTCGTAATTTTATGACAAATTTTATAAAACATCCTTAAATTTGTTAGACCTTACAGAAGGTACAGTGTAGATTTAGATCTACAGTGTAGATTTTTGAAGATTCGAAAAATTTTGATGAAATCTACGAAGAATATCACGAAGTGTTTCAAGCTTTCATTATTTATATTCACATAATAAAAAAAGACGGCGAATGGATTTTTTGCATTACTTACTCGGTTCGTTTCCTAATAAGTTATATAAAAACTCGTATGTATCTCCAATTCACTTATTTTCTTGAATATATACGAGCATTAACGAACGTCACAATTTTTATACGATAAGTAAATAAACCTGAAACATACATTCACTTTTGCCAAATTTCTACATTAATTGTAAATTTTGATAAAAATATTGATCAGATTCTGTAAGAGAATTTCAACTTTTTATTCATAATGAATTTATTTTTAAGTAAGATCCACAAGACGAAAAAATAGTGAGTTAATGTAACGGAATGCCAGGAGCACTACCTACGTCGAGATCACGTAATGATTCATAATAGTTGAGACATTAAACTAACTGGACAAACGTTCACCCAGAAAAAAGTTTTATTTTAATTTGAGAAATTGTTTTTTCAACTTAATTTCTTCAATTAGAAGTAGAAACACCCTTAGAATAAATATATATTTATTTGTTTTTAAGAAATCACGCTTTTAGCATTTTTTAAACGAAAGTAATTATTTTTTTCAACATTATTTATTTGAAATTAATTAGTTGGGTTTAAAATTTTTGTCACTGCCTACATTGTCGGAGGATCACTAGTCGCGTGTGTAGCTCAGAGGTTAGAGCAGTCGACCGGCAATCGAAAGACCTGGGCTCGAATCCCAGCGCAGTCGAAAGCGTCTTTTTTTCCACAGAAAGATTTTCAAATTCTTTAAATATTATTTATTTAAATTAATTAGGTGAGTTTGAAATTTGTAGCTCAGTGGGTAGAGCAGTCGACCGGCAATCGAAAGACCTGGGCTCGAATCCCAGAGCAGTCGAAAGTGTCTTTTTTTTCCATAGAAAGATTTTCAAATTCTTTAAATATTTAAATTATTTATTTAATTTTAAAAAATTTTCAATTTGATTTTAAAAAATATTGTTTTATTCAAAAACAGTATTGATAAAAACTTAAGAAATATTTTCATTAATTTTATTACCTTGAACGAAGACAATTTTTTCTTTAAGGTCATGAATCAACCAGATCATGTGACCAAATTCCTGTAAAAGTTATATCAAAGAAATGTTTCTTTAAATCAAAGAAACTGTTTTCTGGGTGCGATACGTTTTCGATTTCTTTTCAAAATGTTTACTAAAAAGAAGTTAACGGACGTGCTTCATTGTCTTTTGTTATGTTTCCCAAATTTCCAGCAAGATACTTTGTAAATTAAAAAAGTTATCTTACATGAACGAATAAATGTATAATTTAGTCCGTCCGATTGATCATGGCCTTAAATTGAATAAAATATCTTTGTGAATCATATTATGCATGTTCTATGCAATTGCCCAGACGTTCAGTGAGATTTAAAATAGATTACTACAAAATAGTGTCGGGTAGCCCCGGCCATCGAAAAAACCGAGATATTTCACTAAGAAAAAAATGCTATTAAATCAAAAGCATGTACATATACTATTAATTCATAAAAATATACTACAAGAACCAATAAATATGTTACTAATTTTATAGCATATTGATTTGAATCCATGATATACATGCTTTTGATTCAATAGCATTTTCTTCTCAGTGCAGTATTCCTGCGTATCCATAAAGCCCACTTTTCCGAATATGCTTGTTTAAAAGGTTTCATGAATTTCCGATCAAGAGGTTGCAATTATTTGTGACTCGTGTGTGGGGGTAAACTTAGAAATTTAGCAGAAAAATGTGGCCAGGGCTATCCGACACGAAATGGCCAGGGCTATCCGACTCTGACAAGTTTCACTAAAACTGCTGTAAATAAAAAAATACGCGAAAATATTAAACAAAAATTAGAGGTCACATAGTTAGAAAGTGCATTTATATATCCCAATCAGAACCAATCTGATATTTCTTTTAGCTTTAGAAATATTTTATAATAAAGATGGTACATATTTCTCAAAATGCACCTGTTTTCTAGAGATGAAATATTTAGACCGGATTTTCTTTTAAGTTGATGAAAGATACGACTCCATATCATTAAAATTACACTTTGGCACAATTCTGAAAGAAAAAAATGTTAATTTATTTTCGCAGAGAGTACAGTTTATTCAATGTTATGAGTGGCCGGGGCTACCCGATGGCCGGGGCTACCCGACTCTCCCCTAACTGAAGTAAATCATCAGATCGAATACATACAATCGATACAAAGATTTACTTGGAGATAAATTATTGCAACAAAAGCATATAAATTTTTGATTCGAGAAAATATAATATCAAATCAGGTATTTAGTTTCCTTAGTTTGAAATCAATAGCCTAATGCATTTGATTTTAATACATGTCTTCATGTACTGAGTACTATTTCCGATTCAATTATTTTCTCGATACAGGAAAAATGGGGTTTTACATTAAAAAAATATTAACTTCTTTAAAAGACAATCTGCCAAATAAATTCGTCTACTTGACTCAATAAACTTTAATTTCAGTGTTTGTATAAGAGGAAATCTACCGAACTTTTAACTTTATAGTGTATAGGTATAAAACCAATGAATCAAGAAACTTAGCGTTATTACGATTATGGTTTCTTGAAGCAAAAGAGACATTAAACAGGATCCTATAATAATTTTACAGCTTATTTATAGCCTATCTTCAATAAAAGTTCCAAAAGTGGCAGTTTTTGAAGAAATTGATAGGGAAGTATAAGCTATTCCTTGTTTCTTAACGTCATAAAATAAAAAAGTTTTCTTCAATCGATATGAACATTTATTTTTATAATATACTTGACATATCCTTGGAAAATATATAAAGTAGATATCTTGTTTTTCATGTAAGACATTGAACTATACTTTATACGAAAGTGTACCCACATATTTTTTTTACGTTCTATTCACGTTCAAAATATTTTTGTTTTATTTCTTCAAAAAGTTGTTATTTTTGTTATTATATTTTTGTTATTTAAGTCAAAAGTTAAAAGTTCTGTGGATTTACTCATAAACGAGAATCAAGACGGTTGAAATGAAAAGCCACAAGCAGTTATGCAAAAATAATTGCATATAAAATGTAATTAATTTATAACGCTATATACCCCCCCCCCCCCCCCCCCGCATACTTCCACTGATACATGAATCTACAAATATATAAAGTATAAAGAATTTTATTTTTCAAAAAAAAAATTCTAAACATGTAATTTCATTGAGCTACTTTTTTTTATAAAAAATTATATTTAAAAATTAAAATAATTATAGTATTTACGGAAATATAATATTTTATCTGACACAGAACTCGAACTATGATATGCGGTGCGATCTACAGGAAGAGAACAGAAAGTAAAATCTACTCCATCGATAAAATAACTCAGCTGAGTCGACAAGAAAGTATGTTTGGTCATCAACTTATAGGGGCGTTGTTAAGTTAATTAGCTTATAAATATTGTACATTCTCCATTAGAGATTGAGCATTGAGAATATATGATGCTTAGGAAATTAGCGACTTTTATTAAGTTGAGGTTTCTATATACACTCTAAAAAATATTTGGTTAAATCAACAAAATTTTGTTTGATTTAAGGGGACCCGCCACCTTCAATATTTTTAATTTTTAAGTTTAGACCTTCCATATAATTTTTTTTACGTTTATTACCTTTATTTAGAAAAATTTTGGGATTTTTTTTAAATTCCAGCACTTTTATGTATTTTTAAACTAAAAATTTTCAGTTTTTTGGGCATTTTTTTGACATTTTTTGACTTTAAGAAACATTTTTGTTTACTAACCAATTTGGTTTAAAAAGTTTGTTTTATTCCACCAAATATTTTTCTTGATTTAATAAAAACAAATGTATTTGGTGAATTCAGTCAAAAATTTTTTTAAATTAACAAAAACTAGTCAACCAAAAGGTTTGCGGTTCACACAAACAGATTAGTTTGGTGAGATAAACAAAAATTTCGTTAATCCAACTAAAAAGTTTTTTTTAAACAACCAAATAAATTTTTTCCCAAGTGTCATTACATCCAAAATGTAAAGCTTTGTTTTAAGAATGTGGAAAACGGTAGAAATGATAAAAAGGGACGTAAATAGACTATGTTTGATTTTTAATTAAAAACAGTTCAATTTTAGCAAAATATTTCGCAAAACTTTCAATTCAGTATTAGCACTAAAAACAGGTCATCTACGTTCGTTTGCATGTACCTTAGTTTCATCCAAATTTTTACGTGATAATTTGAATTATTTCGGACGTAAACATGTGGAAACCAAACCTAGTTGTTCACATGAATTTGCTAATTTTTTTAGTATAACATCCATGGACCAATATGACTACATGACCAAATATATAGGCGAATTTATTCCTGTAAGATTGCTATTTTTGTGAACAAAATTTCTTTTTGAAAATTTGGCAAATATGGCAGAATAAAATAAATAATTCCTGATTTTTCCAAATCATTTCAGTCGATTATGTTGATCATTAGAAGAGTGTATCACTATATCAGTGACAACGGAACTCTACTATATCGACCTTATCAACCTATGATTTAGAATTAATTTAACGTTATTTAAAACAAGATGGAATTTTTCAATATTATTTTTTATTATTATTTATTATTTATTATTTTTCCACAGAACATTTCTTCAATTTATATTGTAAATAAATAATGTCTGTCTAGTTCGTTTTTGTAAAAATTGTGATTTATTAAAATCGCATAATTTTGTAAAATTTGGTATGAAGTTATCACTTTATGACAAATTTTAAAAAATGATGTGATTCTAATAAATCACGGATCATTTTATCAGTAAAAAGATTCTCTACAACTTAACCGTTTCCAATTTTCGAAAATGAATAAATTATTATCAAATTCAGCAATTTGTTTATAAAAATTTCGTTTTGGAAAATTGATTTTTAATGGTTTCAACCATTAAAGAATTTATTTCCAAAAATTGGGAACGGTTAAGTTGTAAAGATTCTTTTTCCTGAAAAAATAATGCGATTTTAATAAATCATGAATCATTTTTTCAGGAAAAGGATTCTCTACAACTTAACCGATTTCAATTTTCTAAAATGAATAAATTATTACCAAATTCAGCAATTTGTTTATAAAAATTTTATTTTGGAAAATTGATTTTTAATGGTTTCAGCCATTAAAGAATTTATTTCCATAAATTGGGAACGTTTAATTTATGAAGATTCTTTTTCCTGAAAAAATGATTCGTATAATTTATTGAAATCAAATCATTTTGTAAAATTTGGTATGAATTTATAGCTTCATACCAAATATTGCTATTTTTGAAAGCAAAATTATCTATTTTTGCCAGAAGAGAAAAGATTAATTTCCATGAAAAAAATTTGAATTACAGAAAAATAATTTTATGATTAAATTTTATTTTTGCCCCAACTTTTTTTCTTATCGCTTCTTACCAAATTTTAAAAAATTATGCGATTTTAATAAATTACAAATCACTTTTTCAAGAAATAGATTCCCTACAACTTAACCATTTCCAATTTTCGAAAATGAATAAATTATTATCAAATTCAGCAATTTGTTTATAAACATTTCGTTTTAGAAAATGTTTTTTTAATGGTTTCAGCTATTAAAGAATTTATTTTTAAAAATCAGAAACGGTGAAGTTGTGGGAAAACTTTACAAAATAGCCCTTCAATAATAATATTGCAATTCTTGAAAGCAAAATTATCTATTTTTGCCTGAGGTCTAATTTTCGTAGGTGAAAACTACCTTAACAGAAAAATGTTGTTTAATTTATAATTATGTAATTATTAGATTGAGAATTATTGATTTTTTATTTACTTCTTCAATATGTTTACTAATCTAATCTGTTTACTAATCAGTAATTCATATAGGTATAATAATCAGAAGTGTTATAACTGTGAGATTAATTGGTTATAAGAGTCGATTAATAATAATAATTAGTCATCGTGTACGTCAATTAAAATTTTCTATCAAATCTAATAATAAAATTAAATTTGAATTGGCAAATAATGGTTGAACTTCAATTTTTTAATAAAATTATAAAGTATTTTATTTAACTAATTAAATTATTAGTAAAATAACTTTTCAAATCTAAAAAATATCTTAAAATTTCCTAAACATAATACAAGACATTAAAAAACATCTCTTAACTTATTTTTAGTAACAATTTTGGAAAGAAATGAAACTTGAGAGTTATATTGGCAATTCCACTCAACTGGACAATTATTTGCAAAATTTTCAGTGAAACAAAGTTGACAAACGTTCTTTATTGCCTTCTCTTGTATTTACCAAATTTTCAGAAAGCTATTATGCAACTGTAAATAAAAAAAGTTTGATAAATAAAAAAATTGTTTTTTAATTTAAATTTTATGTTCTCTTAATTTTTGCCAAAGTGCCAAAAAGTTGGTAATAATCTTTAAGATTTAATAAAGATGTAAATCTGATTTTGGAGATTCTGCTGTTTATATATAATCTGTTGAATTATTAAAATGGAAACTCATTTTATAATCATGCTTTTAAGTTGCGATCGAGCGCACGTGAAATAAACACCTTGAAATTAAATGTACACGTAGATATTAAAACAGGACACATGTGTTCATGATGTAACAAGTGGGTCAAAGATTTTAGTAACAATTATTATTTCTACTAACGATCTTGCGCCTTGTTTCTTACGAGTGTTTATTCGTATTCGTTAATTATGTTAAGCGGCTCGTTCTTACGCCTTGTAATGAGTCCAAAACGATTAGCAGTGATTAGTTGCTTGTTTCTCGCATCAAATGCGATCGTATAAAATTAAACTTTAAATTTTAGAAGGACTTTACATTTCATAATTCTGAAATTTACAACCATCACTAAAATGATATACAACCTTTTAAAAACCATAATTAAATCTAATAAAAGCTTACAAACGATATGCTAACTTTCGCAGCAGTATTCTTTATTTTCTTATTATTTTTTTTATTTTTTGAAAATCCTTCTTTATCTATCTCCAACAAATATCAAATACAAACAGAGCTCCGTTCGTTCGTTTGACCAGCGGTAAGATAACGGAACAAAACTTGCTCTTCTCTGTCCTGTGCCAATAGCCGCAACCCGTAACTTATACTTTTTCACGATTTATCTTATCGTCCAGTCATTTTTTGTTGACATATTTGTGTATTAGTCATGAATGGCTTCAGGGTAATACGTTAGGGAAATTTATTCCTCAATTTTTTAAACAGAAAAGTTAAAGTTAGATATTCTACAATAAGGGAAATAGATATCTTCTGATGTTATACATTTTCATTATTAAG
Organism: Diplolepis rosae; assembly: GCA_030998225.1. Lineage (NCBI taxonomy): Eukaryota > Metazoa > Arthropoda > Insecta > Hymenoptera > Diplolepididae > Diplolepis > Diplolepis rosae. The sequence goes on along the minus strand of JAPYXD010000723.1, from coordinate 17,282,791 downwards.
GAAATCCGCCACTTTTAATATTTTTATTTTTTGAGTTTAGACCTTCCATATCATTTTTTTTATGTTAAGTACCTTTATTTAGAAAGGTTTTGAGGTTTTTTAAAAATAACAGCACCTTTATGTATTTTTAAACTAAAAATATTGAGTTTTTTGTGCATTTTTTGGACATTTTTTTACTTTTAATAACTTTTTTGTTTTTTAACCAATTTTAATGATTCTTTTTCTATTTTTTTCCTTACAATGTGTAGCAACTTTTTGTGAATGGAAAGCACTCTAGCTAAAAAAAAAACTACAATATAATTTTTTTTCCATATTTTGGGATATTGTTATTTTATTTGTAACTCTTTTTTCAGTCATTTTACCTTATTTATACCCAAAAAGTTGCTATACATTGTGAGGAACAAAATAAAAACATAATCATGACAATTGGTTAAAAAATAGTGAAGTTATTCAAAGTCAAAAAATGCCGAAAAAAATCAATATTTTTAGTTTAAAAATACATAAAAGTGCTGGAATTTAAAAAAAAATCTCTCTAAATAAAGGTACTCAACATAAAAAAAATTATATAGAAGGTCCAAACTTAAAAAAGGAAAATTTTAAAAGTAACGGATCCCTTTAATGGAAAAATAGGCGTTTCCAACTTTTACCAAATTCCGTTTCAATTTATGGAAAAACGAGTCATAGTCTGCATTTTTGGCAGTAAAAACATTAAATATTATAAAAAACTCTACCACAAGAGTCCGCATCATTCATACACATTTTTTCTACAGAAAGTTCTTTTCACAAAAATTATAGAAATTTTTTCTAATCAGAAATTAAAATCGAAAAATATCTTCTAAATTTTGGTTTCTGATTGAAACAAATCTCTGTATTTTTTTTTTTTTGAGAAAAAAATATTTTGTGTCGAAAATATTGTACGTGTTTATTAGTAAAGCCGACTTTACCATAAGCGATGTAAAAGTTTCAATTTTTTTTTTTCAAATTTGATATTATTGCTGATAAAAATAATTCTTACTATGAACCATTTTCCGGGAATTGAAACATAGTTTAGTGAAAACTATAAAGTCGGGTCTTTTCGTGTAAATAATTCAAATACATGAATTTTTAAAAAAATTATAAAAGTTTCACAAGTAAAAAACGAATGGAGAATTTCTGTAGTCTGTCTGCGTAATTTTTCTATCTCCTTTTTTTCAAATTTATTGTCTCCTGATTTTCCTACGCACAAAATCTACTATGTAGCATGTTTTTACAGAAAAACTGCGCAAATTTTACCTTTAACATAATTATTTCAAAAAACTTTTCTGTCCATTTTTTTGTACAAATTCTGCATTATCCAAAGATTCTGCAGAATTTCTATGCTTTCTCTTACATTAATTCATGTGTTTTAAATTTCACTTTTGTCAAGTTCTATACAAATTTTTATATTTGGAAGTTCTACTAACTAAAAGCATTACGTATAGAGCTAAAGTTGAATTAAGCACGACCACCTTCTGATACGCAACAAACTAATCGGTTGCGTTAGAGTCAATTTGTCTATTATCCCATTAACGGTTTATTTACTAAATATGCAATTGCTTACAATAAAGAAACACGAGTCTTAAATGGCAACAAAAACTCTTCTTCAAGTCTAGAAATCGCAACTATTGGCAAGTATTTCATATAGGCATGTGATAATTGAGGAAAGTAGCAAGTTCATGTAAACAACTTGGTCCAGTTTCAAGATATTCCCAAATACATGAAATTTTCTTTTCAAAATTTGGGGAATGGTAGAAAAAAAAACGGACATAGATTGGGCACTTTTGGTTTTGACAATGAAATAGTATATTTCGTATCAAGTGTGGAAAGGCGTATTTTAACGCAAGAGCGAGTCACAATTCGCTCGCGCGTTAAAATACGTTCTGCTCGTGATACGAACGATATTTTTTCGTACATAAAATATATTTCGGAAAATTTGGGTCATATGATAGAATATAAGGAACGTCTATCTGGTTCGTTTTAGTAACAATTTTTAAATTTTTGATTCAAATTTAGAAAGCATATTTCTAAATTTTTTGGAAAGGTATTTTGTTTACGAAAAATTTATTTTACATGAATATAATCGGAAAAATCTTCTGTTTATACTGGAAAAATTATTAGTTTAGCTTCCTTTTCTTAACTAAAACAAACATTTTTTTTTGTTCCAAAAAACTTTTTTTTTTTTTAAATCATCAATTTGAATCGAATAAATTCTTTGTTGAAATTACTTTTTTGATTAAAAAGATATTTGGATTCAACTAAAGTGATTTTTCCAACTAGAATATTTTTTTTTTAAATTAGATACTCATTTTTTAGAAATACACTAAAAATTCTTTTAATTTATTGAAAAGACTCAAGTAAGAACTTTCTTTCAATTAAGGGAATTCGCCACCTTTGATGTTTTTATTTTTATTCTTTGAGTTTCGACCTTCCATATAATTTTTTTTATGCTTAGTAGAAACGTTTTGGGTTTTTTTTAAAAATTCCAGCACCTTTATATATTTTTAAACAAAAAATTTTGAGTTTTTGGGCATTTTTTGATATTTTTTTACTTTGAGTAACATTTATGTTTTCTAACCAATTGTCATGATTCTTTTTTTATTTTGTTTCTTACAATGTGAAGCAACTTTTTGGATATGGAAAAAAAGGTAACATGACTGAAAAAAAGTTACAAATAAAATTAAATAATAAATAAAAATTAGACCTGGGTTCGAATCCCAGCGCAGTCGAAAGCGTTTTTTTTTCCACAGAAAGATTTTCAAATTCTTTAAAATTTGAATAAATAAAAATATTCCAAAATATAAAAAAAAATCCTTGAAGTTATTTCTTACCTAAAGTGCTTTCCATACCCAAAAATATTGATAATATAACAAGGAATAAGTGGTGAAAATTCCAAAGGCCTGTAAGGTAATGGAACCAATACTCGATCAGCATCCGTCTAGGTTACGGAAAACGACCTTCCAAAGTGTATAGCATTAGAGTAATAAATTAAACTTTTGTATATATATTGTAGAAAAAGGTTTTGTTTATCGAATTCCAGACGCAAAAAATTTTTTTTGTGTCGTTTTGTAAATGAATTAGGCGTTTTTAAAACATTACTTTTGGGTACCAATACTCGATCACCGAAAACCCAGCGAAACCAGTAGTCGATCAGCAAGGGACCAATAGTCGATCAAGTCATTTGTTACATAACCTCAAAAACATATATGCAAAAATTAAAGCATTTATGTGAAAATTTTTGAAAAATATCACTTCTCTTAGTTTTTACTAATCGAGCACCATAAAATTTCGACCAAAAGTTAAAAAACTCACTTTTAAGAATAAAAAAAAAACGAACACAGCATCGCGGTAGGCTGATCGACTTTTGGTTCCCCTTCGCTTTTTGTATACCAAAAGACGATCAGCATTTTTACATATTCAATCAAATTTATGATTATTATTACCTCTCTGTAATAATAGTAAAAGCTTTCATAGGTCTGGTAATGCCTTCTCTCATGCGATTTTTCCAACTTTTCCCTGATTATCGTCCAACTTAGCTCGGACACATGAGAGTCGGCGGCACCACTGACCAACGGCGCAGGCGGCTGTAACGCACGAAATTCAACGAGCGCGTAGGGGAAATATTTTTCTCCTACACTATGTTATATTTTTGAATAATAATTGGGCAGTATAATATTGTTAAATATTTTCTTTAAATGTTACAATTTTTTTGCAGTATTTTGCTTTTTTGAATTCATAATAAACATGATTTCATACCGAAGTGATCGAGTATTGGTTACTGATCGAGTATTGGTTCCATTACCTTATCTAATACTTTAGATTTTATTCAAACATATTTTGCAACAAAACATACGGAAAATCACAACTTGTGGAAAATGGAGTTTAAAGTAAAGTCTTGTAGTATGAAGCCTCGTTAAAAACGCGTTATTCGTAAATCGTACTAACTTTTAATTTCATTTATTTTTCCAAGAAAAATAATCAGAATGCCCTGAAAATTTAGACACATAGTCAGAAAAGTATAGAGAATAAAAAAATAAAATTTTTGGAAATTGTCAAAAAAATAAAAAATATACAAATTAAAGGTGGCGGATTCCCTTAAGAAAACTGTTTATTGGCCTCATAGCAATGCACAGATTTGTTTAATATAAAACAATTTTTTTTCAATACAAACAAATTTTTTGAGCACATATTTATGTATCCATAAATTTAGTCACATGGTCTGCTTGGCATATGGCCTTAAATTTAAGCCATACAGCCTTGTGGTTCGATCTCAGATTAGATATTGTGGAGGACCAAATAAAAACATTCAAACATCTAAAATTAACATACTCTCAAGAGAGATTAAAATAATAATTAGCCCAATTATTTATATGATTTATTATTGTCAAATATCATAACCAAAGTCAAATTTACTAATAATAATCTAATAATGTTCAATACCTATATCATTTTTGTCTTCTTTTTAAGGAATTTGTATCTGCGTAAAGTAGTGTAAACAAACTGAGTCATCAAAAACATCAAGCTTCATTATCTTATACCTTTATTAGTCTAAATTTATACTCAAAATAGACAAAAAGCTTTTTTTACTCTGCAACATATATCTCACTTCAGTTTTATCTTAACAATATTAATATGTAGGTTAAAAATTTTTTTTTTTAAATTCCATGGTTTGGAAGACGACTTATATATTAGAAGCCAATCAACTGTTGCGAAAGTGTCATTTTTTTCTAATGTTTTGGGATTTTGTGCTGCAGTGCCGGCTCAAATGATACCGGTGCCCAGGTTGCAAGTGTTGAATTCCGGCTCCCTTCCCTTCAAATTTTTCAAGTATGATTTTTTCAAACCTATAAATGTTTGTACAAACTATAAAACTGATTTTTTGAGTTCTTACAGTAATTGAAAATAGGTAAAACAAATGATAAGATTCCCATTCTTAAATTAATACCTCAAATGGATTTTCCATAGGATATAAACGTAAAAGAAAAGAATAAAATAAATTGATTTTTGAAATTTTCATTGTCCCTCAGTTTTCGGCACCCTGTACCATACAGGCGAAATAGGCAACCGCCTAAGGCGGGAAAATTTAGGGAGCGGCAAGGTCGGGGTGACTTTTTCATTTTTATAACGAGAAATTGATGGAAAAAATATAAAATATCCATCTCTTATTTTAAATTTACCGTAAAAAATATGAAAACGCTACTTAGTGACCAATTAATGAAATACTATTTATGCTATACATACATACAGAAGTGCATATGTCATATTTACATTTTCTTATGCCACGGGCATATCTTATGTTAATCTATCTTCAGATTGAAGGGGCGCAAATAATTATTCTGCCTAGGGCGCCAAAGTTTCTTAAGCCGGTCCTGGTTGGAACAATTCAAATATCCCTCGAGCCGGCACTGTTGAGTAAAACTGCATAATTTTCAGTTGCCGCTCTTAAAGACTGTTTGTTTTTCCGAGCGCCAGGAATATTATTAGTATTGAGAGAAGAATGAGACGACTTGGGGGTCAATATTCCTCTTAGATAACCCGGGATAAGCGATTGTCGGCTGAGTGCCATTTTTCCTAAATTATGGGAATTCGAGCTAGCCTACAGGATTTCTGGTTAGCTCCAAAAGCTAAATGAGTTTTCCTGTATAAGGAATATTATATAGTATGGAGAAAATGTGACCATTTAGGAGGAATATTCAACTTATACACTCAGAAAATAGTTTCTTTCATATACGGTAAAAGAAAAAATTTCTTTGAATTGAAGAAAGTTTTGTTGATTCAAAAAAATGTTCTTTAATGTAACCAAATCTATTTTTTTTGAATCAACAAAACTTTCTTCAATTTAAAGAAATTTTTTCTTCGATCGTAAATCAAAGAAATTGTTTCCTCAGTGTTGGATTAACAAATTATTCTTCTGAATTGCTTTTAAAATCTTTTGAATATTATCTCTTTTTTTTCTATATCTTAAGAAATTTTGTTTGATGTAAAGAAATCTATTTCTTTAAATTGAAGAAAATCGCTTTGGATCAACAAAACTTTATTCAATTCAAAGAAGTGTTTTTTTTTACTGTAAATTTAAGAAATGTTTTTTTGATCCGAAGAATCTTTTCTTTACAACAAAATTATAAAAATATTAAAATTTTCAACTCCATAGGTAGGTAATTAATATTTCTAAATATGTTTGATTAAAAAAAAATTTGTTTGATTCAAACAAACTTTTTTTGGATATACACTATCGTCGGAAATCATAGGTTCACCTGTTGTTTCAACTATTGGTAAAGTGTCTTAATTCTTATTGTAACAAAATTAACTTTTTCCCCCTCAAGAGCATGAAAGTTAAAAAAATTTTGCATTTAATGAGCCGAAGTTGAAGGCAAAATGTTAATTTTATAAAAATCTATTACAAAAACGTCTTTCTGTGGAGAAAGGGATTTCGGACGCCTATGTAGCTCAGTTGGTTGAGCAGTGGACCGGCAATCGAAAGACCCGGGCTCGAATCCCGGCACAGTTGCAAAACTCTTTTTCCACAGAAAGATTTTAAATTGTTTGAAAATTTTTAAAAGTCTTTGGTTTCATTTGAAAGGTGAGTATTAATAGCATTTTGTAAACTAATAAAATATGTTTTAAATATTTTTAAAATAAAATTTCTAATAAAGACTTTACTCTATCCATTAGTTTAAAAAACCCAACATTCTAATATTTCCTTAAATATTTCTGAATTTTATCAAAATTTTTAAAATTTTACTACTTTTTTGTATCATTGTATCAGCATCCTTACTACCACTTATTACGATTTTTTTCAAATGATTCGATTTTCATAAATCATGACTTATTTTTTCGAGGAAAATATTTTTTATAACTCTTTGTTTCTAATTTTAAAAGTAAAGTTTTCAGTGGCTTAAATCATTAAAAGAATTTTTTAAAAAGAAACATTTTTTTATTTATTTTTAAAATCAGAAGCATTAGGGTTGTAGAGAACATTTCCCCGACTAAATAGGCCACGTTTTATGAAATCCAATCATTTTTAAAAATTGGTAAGAAACGATAGTAAGAAAAAATTCTATTACAAAAAACATTATTAAAAGTATTATTTTTTATAAGTTTTAAATTTTTTTCAATAAAGATATTGTTTTTTCTTTAATAAGACCCGATTAATAATATCATTTAAAGTCTAAAAATCATAGAAAAACATTTTTTCCAGAAACCTGATTTTTTGCAATCACCTTAACTAAATTTATATCTCTTTTGGGCTGAAGTTTATGATGTCTCATGTGAAGAATTTTTTTTTTCGTCGTATAATCTTCAAAGCAATGAAAAATATGCAGAATAGTGATTTTTTACAAAAAAAAAACATTTTTTGTAGTAAAAAAAAAGCAAGCTATTTGCGAACAAACTCGTTACATTATCTCGCAAACTAAAACAGATATATATAGATTTCGATTTTTCATTGAAGTCACATAGAGTTTCAATAAAAAAAAATTAACTAAAACTTGAGTTTGCGACGTGGAACCAAAATTTTGCATATTTTTCATTCTTTTGAAGATTATACGACGAAAAAAAAAATCGTCACACGAGACGTCACAAACTTCAGCCCATGCAATTTTTGCATTGCAATCACATTTATTTGATTTTTGTCACATCAATCAATATTTTTTCTCACTATTTATTTCAACCTTTCCTTTTAAAGTTTATATAAATGCAATAGAGGAGTAACGGAGGGGCGCAGCGCCGGTTGCATGTTGCACATGACAACCGACGATTTGACAGTTGTGAACGCAATTCCGTCACATCGCCTCGCGCACGCAAGTAGTAGGATTCGTCATTCGTCAAGTCCGCTAGAGGTTGGGTGGGAACAATTTAGTTCCTCGCCAGTTCCCGTCGATGGCACACACGTGACCATCACACACAAGTCCCTTGTCTTTAACCTCAAGATGCACTTCTTCAGAAATTCAAAATTCCCGCCCTACATTTAAATTCGTGTTTCGATCAAAATAAAGCAAATTAATTAAAAAAGTTAGGTGCGCGAAATTAAATTTCAAAATCATATAAATCATTTTAATTTTCAGTGAAAGAAACAACCTGGGTTGACGAGTTAGTGATATGGAATTACAAAGTGCTTGAGTCGTTGGAAAACTCGGACGATGTATTAAAAATTTTTGTAATTAAAATATGTTACAATTGGTACTTCAATACGGATAAAAGGGAATGGGAGAAGACATTCGTTTATCCGAGCGCGTGATCAATTTCACTGAATACGCGCGAGTGATCTTGTTAAGTACAAACTACTTGCAAAGCCTCACCCGGTGAGTATTGTACCTGAATAAAAATACAATTGGTCATTAGAATAATTATGATAATTTATGTACTATTTTCAACAAGAAAATCTGATTGAGGCAAATAATTCAATTCGGGAAGGATAGAATTACGTTAAAATTATCAATTTGACAACATTGTAAGAAATTTTTGTATTTACACTGAGAAAACACTTTCTTTGATAAACCGTGAAATAAAAACTTTCTTTGAATAAAAGAAAGTTTTGCTAATTCAAAAAAAATTCTTTGATCCAAAAAAATAGATTTGTTTACATTGAAGAAAATTTTTTTGAGTCACCAATACTTTCTGCAATTCAAAGAAACTGTTTTCTGGGTGTAACTTCCATTAGATGTAATGAAAGTTTCTTTTCAGTTACATATGGCAAATTTAGTATACTTTTATTTTAGAAGGAAGCAAATATGTTATATAAAATTTGAAAAAAATGTGTATTTGCACCTTAAAACATTTTTTCTTGATTTAAACAAAATTTCTTTGGATTAAACAAATTTGTGCATTGCTATACGGTCAAAACAAAGTTTCTTTGATTTAAAGAAATTTCTTGCATGTTTTTTCTCTGAATTTAAGAAATGAATGTCTGCGCAGTCGCATAAGTACATGTGTAATATGATTAACAGAAATATTTTCTTTAATTTAAAGAAAAAATTGTTTTTGTTCAAGGTAATAAAATTAAATAAATTATTTTTTAAGTTTTTGCTGGTATTGTATTTGAATCAAATAAATAATGTTAAGGAAATAATTTCTTTTATTTGAAAAGGCTAAAAAGGTGATTTCTTAAAATAAAATGTATTTATATTTGCTCTAAAGGTGTTTTTCTCCGAATTGAAGAAATTAAGTTGAAAAACGATTCCTTAAATTTAAATAAAACTTTTTTCTGAGTGTATTTTCATTGTGATTAATGATTTAAACATATTTATCATTAAAGGTATATTGAAGTATCAACTTTAATTCACTTCTTGTATAAAACTGAATTAAAATCAATCACATTTTTAACATTATATGCTTATTAATACGTATAATAAACAGTATATTAGAATATTTAAATACTGAATAAAGTTTGTGATTAAGAAGCGGTGCCAAATTTCACTGATAATCAGTAGATTTTGACTGATTCAATTTTAGAGAGTAATTTAATCTTTCAATTTCCGATAAAATAATATGAATTTTTTTAGATAATAAAATAATATGGAATAAAACAGTGCTTGAAGTAGAATCAATAAAAAAGATTACCGATTTTCGGAAGGAAAAATATTCTGATAGCAGGTATCAAAGTTACACATTCGAGGAAAACTGGAAGATACTATTCACGAGCAGTAAAACACTTTGAAAAGATATTAGAATATTCGGCAATGATTTTAATAGATTGTTTTTTTAATTTGCGATCAATTTAATACGATCTAAAGCAAAATATTTGATATCACAAAAAATGGAAATTAAACCAAAATGATGAATTGCATACGTAGATAACAATTATAACATAAATGGCTAATAAATTAACATTTAGAAAAATACTTATTCTGTAAATTTGACAAGCATTTATACAATTTTTATTCACAAATCTGTTATGTCAACTAAGAAGTGGTGAATTGTACTAAAATATCTGTTTAATTCAAAGGTATTTTATGCTGTCACTATTTTAACTTATAGGGACCCAGTAACTGCAACACTTTTTTTCGTGTGGAATTAAAAATGTTGGCTACTCTCTAAATCTTAATGAGTCAAAATCTACTGATTATCAGTGAAATTTGACTGATTCAAATAGCTAAAAAGAGGTTACTGCGAATCAAATTTCACTGATTACTTCAGTGAAAAGTAACTAATTTAACAGTGGAAAATATTGTTTTCACTAATTAAACAGTGGAAATTAACTGATTTAACAGTGAAAATTTTACTGATTCAGATTTAGAGAGTAAGTTTCCATTTTTTGTAGTGTCATATTTCTATTTGCCGTTCAAAGTTGTCAGGCTTTTTTCAAATTTAATTTGAAATCTGCATCACAATGCTATAAATAATTAATAGAATTTTATAATTAATCACTTTTGTGGGAGAAAACTACACCTTAAGAAAAATTCGTAAAATTTACAGGAACTTCGGTACTTATGTTTACAATATGGATTTTCGATAGATTTTACTAGAAACCGTGCAGAAAATTCCCTATCTTGCTCTATTTAAAATAGAGATCTGCATAGAAAAAAAATAGTTCAATAAAGTTTAGAGAAATATATTTAAAAGTTGGGGATACAAGTATTTGTAGAATAGATTTCTGTAAGATTTACAGAACTTTTCTGAATAAAATGCGGAAGATTCAGGAATAATTATTGAAGGTTTTGCATTTTATTTAAAAAGTTCTATAAATTTTACAGAACTTTGTTCCATAAATACCTGTATCCCCAACTCTTGAACAGTTCTATAAACTTTACTGAACCATTTTTTCCGAGTTCATATAATTATATAAAGCTCCACTCTGTGGGATTTTTTCAGTTCTATCTTTGAAACTTCAGGATACAAATATCGGAATATTCAGTAATTTGTAACTGGAAAAAAGAATTTATTAAATCTTGAGTTTTCAGTAGATTCTACAAGAAGTTCAGTTCAATCAACAGATTTTCAATACGTTTCACCTATTTCCCAGTAAAATCTAACAAACTCGGAATTTTTCTTATCTTTTAGATTTCACTGGGCGCTAAATAGAACTTACACGCAAAAAAAATTCGATAAATTTACAGGAAGTTCAGTACTTATTTTAACGACTTGACTTTTTAGTAGATTCTAAAAGAAGTTCAGTTCAATTAACAGATTTTCTATACGTTGCACCACTTTCCCAGTAAAATTTAATAAACTCGGAATTTTTCGCATTTTGTAGATTTTACTGGACGCTAAGTGAAACGTACAGATTTTCTGTTGATTGAAATGAACTTCTTGTGTAATCCACTAAAATGTCAAATTGTAAAAATAAGTATCGAACTTCATGTAAATTTTAAGAATATTTTTTCTGCGTCTACTGAAAATCTGTTGATTGAATTGAATATCTTGTAAAATCCGCTAAATTATCAGATTGTAAAAAATAAGTATCGAACTTCCTGTAAATTTTAAGAATACTTTTTCTGCGTTTACACTCTCTAAACCTGAATCAGTGAAATAGTCACTGATTACATCAGTAAAATCACATATAATTATCAGGAGAATCAAAAGTATTCCGTCCTGGTAAATTATTCCCACTTGAAGATTTCATTTATTCAATAAGTAATTTCAATCTATTTCATTGATTTATCAGTCGAATTTCACTGATTCTCAGTGAAAGACTTATATAGCTGCTGCGATCAGTGGCCGTTTACTGATTCAGGTTTAGAGACCAGAAAATCTGTTAATTGAACTGAACTTCTTGTATAATCCACTAAATTGTCAAATTATGAAAATAAGTACCAAACTTCCTGTAAATTTTGCAAGTTATTTTTCTATTATTACAGAGGCTGGCTCAAGAAAATAATTGCAGGTTCGTTTTAGTAACGAATTATAATTATAGTCTAATGCTTTCCAATAAACAATGCTTTCCTCGCGTGCTCTTATTTCAATTTGGTTACTACTGTTAAGGAATAATCTCGCATAAATTATTTCGAATGTCGGCGCCACTAATAAATGAAACTTTACCTACTTTTGGAATTTCTCACCTTTCATGGTATTAATTCAATGATTAAAGTTGGGACTGTACTCGTATATGCCACTGTTAAAGGCCAACTTGGTAATCTTTCAATAAAGCAACGATGGAAAGGCCCTCCTTTAAACAGGGCTTTTAAGTATCGTTAAGTAGACGACCTTGCTAGGGTTTGATTCTGCAAATGCACTCATCTTAATTCGGATGATGCGCCGACAATTTCATGACCATTTATTTCGCGAGTTTCAAATGTCTTCCTCGTAAAAAAATTTGTCAACGTCGGTTTTTTATTGTTTCTGCAAAAAGTACAGAGTTGGTAAAAAATTTCACTGATTCAACAAAATTATTCATTTGGCTATATGTGCTTGATTTCACAAAAGAGTTTGGACGAACTAAATACATTTTTCTTAGACAAACCAAAATTATTTGTTTTCCTTATCCGAAGATTTTTCAAGAGTATTTAGTATTTAAAATAAATGAGCAAAATAACAACAAAGGGCATAGCCGGGTTTCCATGTGAAATCGGCCTTAAAACCAAATCAAATTTCGTATCAAACATATGGAAGGGGTTGATCAAGAGATGATTTTGCCAAATTTTCAGATCATTATCCGCCATTTTGAATGAATAATGTCGGATTTTCGTTTTTCGCTTTTTTTAGCTAAAATAATCATAGGAAAATTTTGAAAAAAACCAAAGTTGTTTTTCCCAATAGAAGACACATTTCTAAATTTTTGTAGATTTTTTAATGCATAATTCGCGATACAAAAAATTTTCGCAATTTTATTCATGTTTGATTTGCGCGACCACTTTTTTGAATTATGCTATTTATTAGTTACTTATCGATAATTAAAACAGAATGTTTGCAGATTTTTGCAAAGTGTGGATGGGGGTAAAAAAACCGTCAAAATACGCATTCTTCAAACATCCTACTATTAAAGCACACTTTCTAATAATAGTAGACTAATGAAAAAAAAATTTATTTGGTAATCAACCTCTAATAGGGTTTACTGCTGAATTTTTGCAAAATATTTTGTGAATATTTTTTGTTGCAAAAAATTAAAATGTTTACATGCAAAAATTCACATAAGTGTCTTCTATTGGAAAAAACAACCCTGATTTTTTTCAAAATTTTCTTATGATTAGTTTAGCTAAAAAAGGGAAAAACGAAAATGGTAAAATCCGCCATTATTCATTCAAAATGGCGTATAATGATCTGAAATTTGTCAAAATCATCTCTTGCTCAATCCCTTCCATATGATCGATGCTCGATTTCATCTGTAAACCCGGCTATGCCCTTTGTCACAAACATTAATTTCATTAAGGCCGTATCATAGGCTCTGACGTGACTAATTATATACGACCGCTTTATAATTAAAATAATACTTTTAACAAGTTTTCCGGAGAAGACAGCAATGTTTTGCATCTCTCTAAATCTGAATCAGTCAAAATCTACTGATTATCAGTGAAATTTGACTAATTCAAATAGCTAAAAAGAGGTTACTGTAAATCAGTCAAATTTCACTGATTACTTCAGTGGAAATTAACTCATTTAATAGTGAAATATATCTTTTTAGCTGGTGAATCAATGAAAAGGCAAACCACAAATGCAATCAGTGAAAATTTGACTGATTCAGATTTAGAGAGATTTTTCTGCGTCTCCTCCGAAAAATTGATTAAGATCATTATCTTATTAATAAAACGGACGTATACAATTGGTGATGATGGACACCTTACTCTCTAAATGTGAATTAGTCCAATTTTCACTGATTGAATCAGTGATTTGCCTTTTCACTGATTCATCAGTGAACAAATATTTTTTACTGTTAAATCAGTTAATTTTGACTGATTCGTCAATGAACAAATATTTTTCACTGTCAAATCAGTCAATTTTCATTGAAATAATCAGTGAAATTTGACTGATTTACAGTAACCTCTTTTTAGCTATTTGAATCAGTCAAATTTCACTGATAATCAGTAGATTTTGACTGATTAAAATTCAGAGAGTAAATCAAGGCGTAAACATTTTCTTATCCGAAGAATAACCAAATTTATATATTTGTATAAAATTCTCCAGAACACGGTAAAATCTTTTTAAAAAGCCGCGTGTCTGATACTCTGATTGTGAGTCATCGAAAGACCACTGACCGTAAATTGATTAACAAATTCTGCTCACATGACAACACAGCACATGTACATCAGTTACTAGTATGTAAAGCATGTCTTACTATACATTTCCTTTACTAAAAATAACAAAAGGACCAGGAATCATGTGTGCATTCGACAAAGGAAATTAAGAATAAATGGAAAAAGGGCTTTTATTCCTCTTTTCATTGTCTCTGGGAGATACAAAGAATTTTAATCAGCGAATAAAAGTTCATTGTTCACCGATATAAATAATAATTGCTCACAAATTACCCACTTATGTTATTATTTTTAACAGATTACTAATAAAAGAAACCTGATTATTGTTGGTCAAAATTTAATTAAAGTTAATTAATTCAGGCAAAAATTTAGTAATTCACCTTAGCAAGCTCTTGACTCATGATAAGTTTCTTTTGCGTCGTAATCAGTTTGAAATTATGAATGACGAGGATCAGTAACTAATTTGCTTTTTCAACTGTTAATAATTAATAACAGTGAATTAATTCTGATTTACAAAACAACAAGTATGGTTGAATTACTATCTATTCAACCTTGAAATATTCAACATAAGTGCGCACATATTACGTGACACATTTTTTGTGATTTTATAATCAGCCCTTCTATTAATTCTTTTTCTAATATGTTCAACATTATCATGACATTATATCAAAACCTCTATTCATTTTTTCATATTGCGAAAACATAATGGGTGCTCTCTAAATTTGAATCAGTCAAATTTTCACTGATTGAATCAGTGATTTGAACTTTTAATGGTGAATAAATTTATTTTCACTTAAGTAGTCAGTGAAATTTGACTGATTCACAGTACCCTCTTTTAGCTACTTGAATCAGTCGAATTTCACTGATTGAATCAGTGACTTGAACTTTCAATGGTGAATCAATTTATTTTCACTTAAGTAATCAGTGAGATTGACTGATTCACAGTACCCTCTTTTAGCTACTTGAATCAGTCGAATTTCACTGATAATCAGTAGATTTTGGCTGATTCAGATTTAGAGAGTGCGTGATCTGAAAAGTTATGAAGAAAATCAATAAGGTTTCAAAAATATTAACATTGAAAACATAAGTTAAAGACGTTTCTTAGCCCTCTTTTCATATCTTATACTTTAATAGCCTAACAGATGACCCACTCGTCAGAGTTCGCTCGATATATCGATCATTCGATAACAATAGTTCTCAGAGGCGTGCTCAATATAGCAACGACTTCAAATCTATGGAATTTAACTTAAAAGTAAATTACGAAAATAGGGAAACCTATTTTTAGCGTTCCTTGTTTAAAATGATATACATGTATAAATTCTACTTCTTGGAGAATTACACTATGAAAGAGTTTTACTAAATTTAAAATAAGTTTGAAATATTCAACAGTAAGGATTAAAATAAATCAAATGATTTCTAATGAAATGATGTTTGAATTAAAAATGCATAATATACGAGTTACGAAATTTAATTCGGAAAAATGAATATTTTTATGTGCTTTCTAAATTTGAATCGGTAAAAATTTGACTGAATTGAAATCAGTGACCCATTTTTAATGTTTGACACGTTACCACTTAAAAGTAATGCGTTAAGGTTACCGTTCCTTTTTGCAAAAAGAAACGCTTTACCATTAATGAAAAAAATAATGCATTACCTTGCCGTAACTTTTCTTAAAGAATTTTGATACATAATTTTAATGTAACATTTGAACTTTAGAACTACACGTAAAAAAAGAATTCGTAAAATATACAAGAAGTGTACTCTCTAAATTTTAATCAGTGAAAATCTACTGATTATCAGTGAAATTTGACTGATTCAAATAGCTAAAAAGAGGTTACTGTAAATCAGTCAAATTTCACTGATTATTTCAGTGAAAAGTAACTGATTTAACAGTGGAAAATATTGTTTTCACTGATGAATCAATGAAAAGGCAAATCACTGATTCAATCAGTGAAAATTTGACTGATTCAGATATAGAAAGTAGTACTTACACAGAACAACAGAAGACTGAAAATGGTCACATCTGAAAGTCAGTCCTGTGTACAGTGCATAAGTCGGTCCTTTTCTGACATGGTTTTTTTCAGTTACATCTGAAAGTCAGACAACTTTCGGGCGGAAAGTCAAACTTTTGTATAACAGTATTTTTTTATTAGTTATTTTTAACTACTCTTTTTGTTGATGCTACTATTTTTTCGATGAGATAACAGATTTTCGGTACGTTTTACTTAGCATCGGGTAGAATCTACGAAATACGAAAAAAAACGAATTTAGTAGATTTTACTGGAAGATAAGTGGAACGTGGAGAAAACCAGTTGATTGAACTGAACTTCTAGTAAAATCTACTAAAAATTCAAGGTGTAAAAATAAGTACCTAATAGTCCGAGATCCCACTGCAAAGTACCTTCACCGAAATGTTAATAGAACAAAACGAGTCGAAACTAGTGCATTATATACGTTCTAACACGAAATGGCTAGGTTGTCTAAGCATAGCCGGGTCCTTATGTCAATAATTATTTATTGAAAATCCTAATTATGGAAGTTAACTACAAATAAGATTAATAAGATAAACATAGTAACAATTGAAAGTTGAGGACTAGACAAGTGAAAAATTGTAGGGTTGTCAACCCCCAGGTGGGTCTAAACATGGGTTGTTTAAACATTTATACAGATTTTTTGGCGTTCAACTTCATCGGCTGTTTAATAGAATAATAAATACTTCAATCGAAAGCTTATGATCTGCGCTTCGAGAAAATATAGGGTTGTCTCCGTAATTCCTGGTCCAAAATGAGACAACCCTACGCGAAAACTTTTCATTTTGCGCGCGCGATAGAATGGAATGGAGCACCACTGCAACTACAAGTTGAGATTCGAAAACCAGGATTAACGTGACTTGTTCTTCCCCCCTTGTACTCAAATCTGTAATAGTGAAAATTTCACCATTTGAATTAGTGAAAATTATTTCACTATTGAAATAGTAGAATTAGTTTTATCACTATTTGAATTACTGAAATCCACTGTTTGAAATAGTGAAATGGACTTTTTGAATTAGTAAAACCCACTATTCTAATTAGTAAAATCCACTATTTCAAATTGTCTATTTTGCTATTTTTAAAATGACCTATTTTTTTCAATTCCAATAATGAAATTTCACTATAAAATATTGAAATTCATTATTTAAAAGTAGTACTTGCGTGTATAGTATTTGACTAGATTTTTTTGAAATTTGGTAATAACGTTCCTTTAATGTCGAACATCCCGGGAGCATTATTTTAGAATTTTTGATTGTCCCATTTTTGAGTAATCAATCGTCAAAATTGCGAATTGTCATAGGTAATAATTACTAAAGAGAGAAAATGAGGAAAGTTGTAAGGTCTCTAACTTAGAATTTCAGAGACCTTTCATATTGAGCTGAAGTTTATGACGTTTCGTGTGACGAATTTTTTTTTTTTTTATTCTTTTTTCGTCGTATGATCAACAAGACAGTCAAAAATTTATAGAATAGTGACTTTTGGCCAAAAAACATGTTTTACTGCGAAAAATAAATTTTTAAAGTTTAACCCCGGGAAGCCATTTATGGACAAACTCGTCAAATTATATCGAAAAGTTACAGAGAGGCGCAAAAATTGATTTCGGTTTTTGATTGCAGTTACATTGTACTACATTTAAAAAAATATAAATTAAACTTTATGTTTGCGGAACGAGATCAAAATCTTCAAAGTTTGACCCCGGGAAGCCATTTATGGACAAACTTGTCAAATTATCTCGAAAACTTACAGAGAGGCGCAAAAATTGACTTCGTTTTTCGATTGCAGTCACATTGTACTACATTTAAAAAAATATAAATTAAAATTTATGTTTGCGGAACGATACCAAAATCTTCAAAGTTTGACCCCGGGAAGCCATTTATGGACAAACTCGTCAAATTATCTCGAAAACTTGCAGAGAGGCGCAAAAATTGACTTCGGTTTGTGAATGCAGTCACATTGTACTACATTTAGAAAAATATAAATTAACATTTATTTTTGCGGAACGAGACCAAAATCTTCAAAGTTTGACCCCGGGAAGCCATTTATGGACAAACTCGTCAAATTATCTCGAAAACTTGCAGAGAGGCGCAAAAATTGACTTTGGTTTTGTAATTTTATTATAAATTTTATAAAAATTCTGTTGGAGTTTGATACACTGATAGAAATTTCTACCATATTTTCTCGAAATATGACACTGGAATTTTATTCAGTAACGGTTTCGTAAAGTTTAAATAGAATTCAGAAAGAATTTCTTAATATTAACAGAAATTTCATAAAATTCAGTACTTTTTTTCGCAATTTTGAGATACCTTTATTCAAAAACACCATAAAAATCGTCAAATTTTACGTTATCATTGTAACATAAAAAGTTTTTAAATTTTAAAAAATTTCTTACAGTGAAGGTAATGTAAAATTTGACGGTATTCAATATGTTTTTGATTAAAGATATCTCAAATTGCGAAAATTGTACCGAATTAATTAAAATTGTAGATTGTATTGACCCTTGATTGAATTTATAATACTTGGTACGTTTGCATTGGATTTAGGGTCCATAAATTAAGAAGTCTATTTAATCAGACGTTTCGGCTCTGATCGGAGCTTTTTGTATTTTCTAGATTTTAATAAATATCACTGATGAGGGCTCCGATCAGAGCCGAAATGTCTGATTAAATAGACTTTTTCATTTATGGACCCTAAAGCCAATGCAAACGTACCAACTATTGTACCGAATTTTTTGAAATTTTGGTTAATATAAATTCAACTGGATTTTCATAAAATTTATCCTGAAACTACCAAACTGTAAGAGAATTTTATTTAAATTATTTTATAAAAATTCTGTTTCAGTTTCATAATTTTAAGATAAATTTTATGAAAATTCAGTTGAATTTATTAATTTTAACAAAAATTTCACAAAAAAAATCAGTACTTTTTCCGCAATTTTGAGATACCTTTACTCAAAAACATCATAAATATCATCAAATTTAACGTCACCTTTGTAACATAAAAATTTTATAAATTTCCGAACATTTCTAAGAGTGTGACCATTTCTAGTTATGCAGTTATTCATTACTGAAATTCACTGAAACGTAACTGGTTTAATAGCCAATAGGTAGTTGCTGGTTTTTATTCACATTTTCACTAATTCAGATTTAGAGAGTGTTAATAGTAGGCGACATATGGCCAGACTTATACATAAACATGTAATATACTCAATAAATACCTTGCTCTATACCAACATTGTGAAGAGTTATATCCTCATTTGGTAATAGTGCGATTATAATAACCGGTCGCGTGAGATAACTAGTCACATGACAGTTTCTCATCATCTCATAATTCATTCACGTGATTATTCGTCACTGGATAGAAGACACACGGTAACAAAATAAAAGAATTTTTTTTTTATTCTTCATTTCAGCGTGTACTATCTTCCCTATTGAGAAAATTACTGTCCGCAAATAACAAGAACATTTTTTCTATAGACTTTTAGAAATTTCCCTCGGAATTTCCAAGACACGTAACTAAAGCTTTATACAGTAACATTTTCGTAAAATTGAGATAAATTAAATAAAAACTCAGTTACATTTTAGTACATTTACACACAGAAAAAAAATTCGTAAAATTTACAGAAAGTTTGGTACATATTTTTACAACTTTACTTTTTAATAGATTTTACTAGAAGTTCAGTTCAATCTCAACAGATTTTTTGGATATTTCACTTCGCGTCTAGTAAAATCTACAAAATACAATAAAGGCGAATTTGGTAGATTTTACTGGAAGATAGATGAAGTGTTCAGAAAACCTGTTGATTAAACTGTTTTCTCATGCAGAAATATATTAACGGGCCTTGTAGGGCTTTAGCCAGTTTCCCTTGGTCCTAGTCTGGCAAAGACAAGGAAAATAGTCAGAACCCCCTACTATAGGCTCGTTACACTTTTCCATAGAAACACCCTACACAAAGAAAACGGATGTTATATTATTTTTATATCAAACTTAATAATATTTTGCATTGAGCTCAATGTGTATAATAAAAAAATTCACTCTAATAATACCTAACAGATGATTTTGGCTTAAATTCAGTCATCCAAAGTATGCATGCAAAAATATCATCATATTTCGCATAAAAAGTTCGATATAGCTTCTTATAATAGTGTAAATATAAATTTGGTTATATAAATAAATTTCTGCGTACGTGAAGAGATTTGATATGCAAATGACACGTAACTTCAGGTCTTTATATAAAAGCCTTGTATAAACCTTATATTGTACAAAAAATTGATTGCGGATCGACTTCAGTAATTTTTGGATTATTTTTAACCGTATCAGCGAGAAACATTAAGTGGCTTTATATGCTCGATTCTTATTATGAAGCTCGATAATTACCACATTATGTATATTATTCAAATTAATAAACTAAGAATCCTGACAAAGTCCTTGTCACACGAAGAAAAAGTGTTCAGTAAAGTTAATAGAACTTTTCAAGAGTTGGGGGTAGAGACATTTACGAACAAAGTTCTAGAAAATTTGAAGAACTTTTGAGAAAAAAAAGCGGAAATTTCATTAATTTTTTCTGATTGTTCTACATTTTATTTTGAAAAGTTCTGTAAATTTTCCAGAACTCTTTTCCGTAAATGCCTGTATCCCCAACTCTTGAATGTAGTTCTGTAAATTTTATTGAACTATTTTTACATTCTCATCATGGATGAGAAGGTATTGGTTTTATGTGAAAAATGACTTTCGAAATTTTCATCAAATTTTTACGTTTTGAGACCCCCTGAGTCAGAAAAAATGGTTTTTACGAAAGTGTCTGTCTGTCTGTCTGTCTGTAGGTCGTGTGCGGCATAACTCTCGATAGAATTATCAGATTGAATTGAGCTTTGGTACATTTTATCGGAGCCGAAAAAGTAAGGACAAGTTCGTTAACCAGCCACATCCAATCAAAATTGAGGGATGGAGCACTACTTTTGTGTTTTTGAAAATAATTTTTTGAAAAAATCAAAAATTCTAATCCTGGTTTTTGATAGTGCTCATAAATCTCTACAAATTATCCTAATAACATTTTTTGATTTAATCAAAATTAGAAATGTTACAGCATATTCAAATCCGAAAAAAGTCAATATCAAAATTCCATTTTCCAGTTAAATTATACGAGATACGAAAAAACGTTATGATACAATATTATTGAATACATGAAGACCTACAAATTTGAATTGTAACATTTTTTCATAAGATGCATATTTTTCTTTTTAATTAAAAAAAAAACTATTGAAAATCCAAAATTCAATTTTTTAACAATAATATTGGAAATACCAAAAAAACGTAAGAATACAAAGTTGTTCGTTTCAAAAAGATCTACAAATTTTGTCTGACACAGTTTCTGATAAAAGATATATTTTTCGTTTCAATTCCAAAAAATACGATAAAAATGAAAAAATTCCATTTTTTAGACAAAATATGTGAGATACAAAAAAAACATTTAGATGGAAAATTGTTTGCCTAAATGAGGTCTACAAATTCTGATGAAGAAATTTCGGGACAGGATGTATATTTTATGTTTTGATTTTTAATATTGAAAAAATTCGATTTTTTTCACCAAAATATGTGAGATACGAAATAAGCGTTGTTCTGCAAAATCGTTTCCTTAAATAAAGTCTACGATTGTTTTTCCTTTTTAGATATGTGGAAGAAAGTAAATTATTTTAATCATGTAATTTATTAAAATGTTATACTGAAATGTATACAGAAAATCGAGCGCGAAGCGCGAGTGTCATGATGAGAATGTGTTCCTTAAGGCCGATAGAGCCTAAGGTAAATTGAATGCAGATCCCTATTTTAAATAGGGCAAGATAGGGGATTTTCTGCACGGGGTCTAATAAAATTTATTGAAAATCCATTTTGTAAAAATAAGTACTGAACTTCCTGCAAATTTTACGGATCTGTTTTTAGCGTCGAGTGTCTTCACTATTGAAAAATTACTGTCCGAAAAAAAAACGCACAAGTAAAAAAAGAAATGCAGAATTTCTGTAGCTTGCACTCTGCGTAATTTTTCTATCTCCTTTTTTCCACATTCACTGTCTCTTGACAGAAAAATTACGCAAATTTTACTTTCAACATATTTATTTCAAAAATTTTGCCGTCCATTTTTTAATACAAATTCTGCATTATGCAGAGATTCTGCAGAGTTTCGAAGGGACCAGGATTTTTTCTAAACACTGTTAGAAATTTTTACCCGAATTTTCCGAGACATGTAACTAAAGCTTTATACATTAAGATTTTCGTAAAATTGAGATAAATTTATGAAAATACAGTTACATTTTATTACATTTGAACGCTGAAAAAAGATTCGTCAAATTTACAGGAAGTTTGGTACATATTTTTACAACTTGACTTTTTAGTAGACTTTACTAGAAGTTCATTTCAATCAACTGGTTTTCTCCACGTTCCATTTATCTTCCAGTAAAATCTACTAAATTTCGATTTTTTTCGTATTGGTTAGATTTTACTGGTTAGACCAAACGTACGTAAAATCTGTTGATTGAATTGAAATTCTAGTAAAATCTATTATAAAGTCAAGTTGTAAAAATAAGTACCAAACTTCCTGTAAATTCCACAAATTGCTTTCTGCATCTGAAGAAAATTTATAATTTGCACCTCTTTGCTTAAGGGGATCCGCCACCTTTAATAATTTTATTTATTTAGTTTAGAGCTTCCATATAATTATATAATATAATATTTTAAAGAATTTGAAAATCTTTCTGTGGAAAAAATGACGCTTTCGACTGCGCTGGGATTCGAGCCCAGGTCTTTCGATTGCCGGTCGACTGCTCTGACCACTGAGCTACACAGGCGTCCGAAAGAGCTTGAAATTGTCTACGAGGACACCTGTCGACAACGTATCCTATCTGACACGCGACTAGTGATCCTCCGATAATGTGGGCAGTGACAAAAATTTCAAACTCAACTAATTAATTTGATATAATATAATATATATATATATATATAATATAATATAATCTTTTTTTAATTTTAGTTCTCCTTACAAAAAGTTTTGTCAAGCAAAAAGCAATAAAAAACTCTTTTGTTGGTTCAACAAATAGGTTTTTTGGGAAAACTGAATATTTGTTGGGAAAGCAAAAAAGTTTTCTCAGTTCTATATCAACAATCTGGTTGGTTAATACATCAATTTTTTTTTCTCCGTGTACTAGAATATTCAAAAACCCTCTAAAACTTTCTAAATAACGGTACTAAACGTAATAAATTTATATGGAAGGTCCAAATTCAAAAAATAAAAATATTAAAGGTGGCGGATCCCCTTAAACAAAGAGGTAAAAATTATTTTCCCATACCCAAAAACACATTATAAGGAACGAGATTAAAAAAGAATAATGGCAATTGGTTAAAAAACAAAAAATTGATTCAGTGAAAAAATGTCCAAAAAATCCCCAAAAAACTCAACATTTTTAGTTTAAAAATACATAATGGCGCTGGAATTTTTAAAAGAAAACCAAAACCTTACTAAATTAAGGTAATAAACATAACAAAAATTATATGAAAGGTCCAAATTCAAAAAATAAAAGTATTGAAGGTGGCGGATCCCCTTAAACAAAGAGGTACAAATTATTTTCCCATAGACAAAAACACACTGTAAGGAACGAAATAAAAAAGAATAATGGCAATTGGTTGAAAAACAAAAAATTGATTCAGTCAAAAAATGTCCAAAAAATGCCCAAAAAACTCAACATTTTTAGTTTAAAAATACATAATGGTGCTGGAATTACAAAAAACCCTCAAAAGCTTTCTAAATATAGGTACTAAATATAAAAAAAATTATATGGAAGGTCCAAACTCAAAAATTAAAAATATTAAAGGGTGCGGATCCCCTTAGGACAAAAAAAAAAGCCTCTGACTCAAAAATTTCAATTATGATAATAGTTTTCTCAGAAACAGGAAGTTATCTTGACATAAGATGATTACTTTCATTTTGTTAAAGAATAAATTCTTTCAAGTTCTCATGAAGGTGTCAAGAAGGAAAAGGATGAAAAACATAAGTATTAAAACGTGTCCCGACAAGATCGCAATGGAAGTCAATAAACCGTGATGAGTAACAGAGAACGGTTGGAGTAGGATTAATAAATTAGTGTCTACTTGGTGGAGGAACACGTTATCACAATGGAACTAGAGTGTGTGTAGTCAGTACGCCAGTAGTCACAATCAGCAAAGACAATTGACTCCTACTTAACTCGTGTATAAGTGTCTGTGTAAACGCATCTACATCTCCAGTCATTGCTGTTGTTATACCCCTTCTTCCTCATTCCTCTCAGAATAAAGAGTACCTACTCACGTCACTTCCTGTCCTGAACGGCAGAGCGTCGCGTCGCGATCTAATCTGGACCACGAGAGTTAAGGGCACTTGGATTTATTCTATGCTGCGCCAATCTCTTAACTCCAAAACCAGATCACGACGAAGGTGAAGGACAAAGCTCTTATGATAGGAAGAGTTTTGCTGCATTTAGGTGTAACGTGCGACAATGAGGTTCCAATTATTAAGTAGTGATTAGCGAGTGCAAAGCTGTTCACAGAGGACAATTCACATACAAGAAAATCTAGTGAAACTTGAATCTCTGACCTTCTCACTAATCTTGTCTCACTTTTCTTCTCACTAATATCATCCCACTTCGCTTCTCACTAATCTCTTCTCACGTATGAATGCAGTGCTTACATATACAGTGTTAGAAAAAACTTCGTATGCATTATATGAAGTAATTTGCATAAAGGGTATATTAAACTTGATACAAAATATTATTAAATTTAATACAAATGTAGATGAAATTTAATATAGGTGTATTGATTTTAATATTTGTTTGCTAAGATTTTAATATTTTAGTTTGTTAATTCTAGCTGGTATGCAGATTCACTGTTGAAAACTTTGTGATTTTACAAGACTTTAATGGAATTTGATTACGAAAATGTAATGTAAAATTAGAGTTGAGATACACTTAGAAAAAGATTTGATTGAATGAAAAAAAAATTTTGTTTGGAAGACTTTTTTTGATTCAAACAAAAGATTTATTTGAATTCAATAATACTTGTTCAATTCAAATAAATTTTTCTTTAAAAAAAAAAACAAATTATTGCATTTGTATATGGCCAAAGATATAATTTTTATTTGTAACTTGTATGAATGTATATTAATTTTTCCTAATATACAAAAATATAAATTTCAACTCACCGTTTATATATTAAAGTCTATTAAAATTAATAACATTTTTAACAGTGTGGCACCGCTTTACAGGAAATATACAACACTTGTATTATAATTCTGAAAAATTACGTTATAATTACTGTATTTTTACTTTACAATACCTGAACTGTTATTTTGCAAATAAAATCCCATTAAAGTATTGTGAAATTACAACAGAAATTTTTTCCAGTGTTTATTGAATTTAAATACGAGCTCTGTTCAAAAAATAAGGTGAATTTTCATTTTTTACGAAAAATATTAATTTATTCATGAATTTCTATGTTGTCCCCTTCAAAGTAATCCCCCTCAGATATAATACACTTGTGTCAGCTTTGTTTCCAATCCTCGAAGCCCTTCTGATATGCACTTTTTAGTATGTCCTTAAGGTAGTACTGCCGTAAATGGAAATACCGTTCAGATATTGATAAAATTGAAATCACTGGTGAACATTAAGCCAGAAATGACTCAGTTAAATTTTTGAGGACTATAGGGTACACTGGAGGGGGAAATTAGTAATTGCATTTTGAGACGATTAACACCTAACCTTATGGAAAACCGAGTTGTTCATTTACAAATCCTGCCATAACTACCGTTCAGATTTCAATAAAAATGACTGGTGCATTGATTGATAATATAAGTATCATTTTTCAAATTAAAACATCTCAATTGGATACGTGTAAACGTAGCAAAATCCAATTAAGGTTGTATGTAAAAAATCGATCTCTGGTAGAATTTTTTAGAAAAGGAGCTGATATTTAAATAAAATAATTACTTATTTGCTACATTAATTTTAAATTTTTCAACCGTACCGATGCAGAGATAATTAATGTCAAAGTTGTCTATTTTAACACGTAATTCATGGGCAATGCATAGGCGCTTTCCACATTTTAATTTGTAGTAATTAAACGCTCTGGTAGAGAAATTTAAAAAATGTCGGTACTTGTGCTGCATGAAAATATAAATTTTTGAAAAAAACATCAAATCTCTCCACCGTGCAGATTTGTAGATAATCTAATTTAGAAAATTTAAATTTCAGTCACTTTCAAACAGATAAACGTAACGGTATCGCGACCCGGCAACACTGTTCCCTTTTTCTTCAGCTTGTCTGTGTAAGTCTCGACACACACACACACACACCGCGCGCGCGCCATTCACGTATCGTAAGAAGTCATCTGCTATACACACATGTATAGTCGCTTTCTTATGCGACGTTGACAAATTTACACACACACACACAAAATCAGCTTGGAACATACGTGAAATTGCCGGCAGAATATTTTATTTTCATCGCTTCAACCAGTCCCGAATTTCGACGCACTTCGTAGTCTCAAGTTTTGTTCTTTGTAAATCTTCCTTTCCATCTCACTTGACCTGACATTTTTTAAACTGTTAACAATAACCTTTGATATCCAGTCTATTCAAACGCATATCACAGTTAGGTTTAAATTGCA
This sequence comes from Diplolepis rosae, assembly GCA_030998225.1. Classification (NCBI taxonomy): domain Eukaryota; kingdom Metazoa; phylum Arthropoda; class Insecta; order Hymenoptera; family Diplolepididae; genus Diplolepis; species Diplolepis rosae. The sequence continues at coordinate 17,255,937 of JAPYXD010000723.1, read as the reverse complement.
GTGTTGCACGATCTACTAGTCGGCCGCAGGCATAGCATTGGTGACTACACGTATACACACATACTACGTAAGAATTCATGTAGTCATACATGTATAGTCGCTTTCTTATGCGACGTTGACAAATTTAGATACTACGCGAAGCAAATGAGAAAAAGTATTCATTTGATTAGCTACGTACCGACAGTACTACTTTAAGGAGGTTCTATCGGTACATAGCTAGTCAGAACAAAACATTTCGTGCAGTTGACTCACGAGGTAGTTGATGTGGCAACACCGCCTCGCTTTTTTTAGTGTCCCTTCTAAATTTGGCATCATAAGAGGCATTTTATTGAACTAGATTATAAATCTAAGGCATTCAGGTGTGAATACTATGGCAGGGCAAACGTCATAACCTACCAACATATACTCGGCTGCGGTGTTGCCATATCTACTACATTATCACTCAATATCATGATTTTTGTAACATTTATTTCCATTCTCATTGATTTACAAGTACCCTTCTAACAATATTGTAAGCTAAAAATGTTTTTTAGATATTTTTCTCACTAGTATAAAAGATTTCATCGATATTCAACCGTTAATAAATGTGTGGTGGGTAATCGAAAACAATGAAAAGGTAGTTGTCCATACCCGATTCGAAAAATCTAAGGCCTCATTTGAGCCTCTGCGACATAATTTTGAGGCTGAAGAGGGGTAAAAGAGGTTCTTGTTCGTATTTTTGAACCTCTTTTAAGCCTCCAGACTTGACTTACGTCCGTTTTAGGCTCAAGAGGCTCAAATGAGGTCATACATTACGACGGGAAAAGTGCCTGTGAGGCTCTTCTCGATCGAAGAGGTTCCTGAGCGTTAAAGGAGGTTGAAAAATAAAATACAGAGGCTAAAGAGGGTTAAATGATGACTTAACGATTATTAATAGGCTTTAAAGAGGTTGTGGAGGCTTAAAATGTTTCAAATGAGTTTCAAAATCACCAAGAGGCTCATATGAGGCCCTCGAAATTTCGACTCGGGTAAGAGCACATGTTAAATGACGGAAAATATTTATTAAAATATCTTAGCTTACAGGTACCCTGGAGTCTTGAAAATTTGACTAATTCATTTTTATGCATTTAAATAACTATGTTTCAAGTTTCATACTTTTCTGACCGTTAATTCGTTTTACGATAGAACCTCCTTAAGCTTCCTCATCGATTCGGTTTTTATCTCCTCAATCGTGGCAAAACGCCGTCCGTTCATGGCTCTCTTCAATCTTGGGAACAGGAAAAAGTCACAGGGGGCTAAATCTGGTGAATACGATGGCTGTGGAATGATTACGGTGTTGTTTTTGGCCAAAAAATTACGAACAAGCAATGACGAGTGAGCAGGTGCGTTATCGCAATTTTGGAACGAACTTTGCTGCCACATGCTTCAGACCCAAAATATAAGAAAAAGTTGCATGGCATGAGCCAACCGATATGCCGACATCCTCAGTAACTTCTCTAATAGTGATTCGACGATTCTTTATAACATTTTTCTTCACTGCTTCAGTGTTTTCATTGGTTGTTGACGTGCTGGGTCATCCAGGGCGAGCGTCGTCATTCACCTCTTCTCGACCTTCTGTGAAGAGCTTGTACCACTTGTAAACACTTTTTTGACTTACAGTACACTCACCGTATGCCACTTTCAACATTTCAAGTGTTTTTGAGCACTTAATTCCATTTTTACACAAAAGTTGATGCATATTCTTTGATCTATTTTTTTCCACAGCAGAAAATCGCCAACACACGCAAAACACTTCTAACCTTTATGCCTCTCACAAACAAACAAAAAATGCTATATTGCTGAAACTGTAACATACATTCGGGACAAGTGTACCAACATAGGAAAAAAAATCGGAAATCGAATGTACATAGCCCGCGAAATTTGAAAATTCACCTTATTTTTTTAACAGACCTCGTACATTTGTATCAAAATTAATTTGTCTTTGTATATCAATAATATTTTTGAGAATCTACTAAGATTGACATAATTTACTTTTATCTATTGGCGGGTCATAAAGTCCAATTTATTGCCCCCTGTGGGGTAAACAAATCCATTTTTTGAACCCCAAGAAAAAAAATCGTGTGTAACACGGGAAAAACATTTTTTCTAATCGTGTGAGACAATTTTTTAATCAATTTACTCTCACTAAATTTACATTGAACTTATGTCATTTATATCCACGTTAAGATATTGATGCAACAAAACTATTTTATTGACTCAACAAAATTCTTTAATTGGTAAAAGTGAGTTGATCCAACTAAATATTTCAGTTTTAATAAATTTCTAATATATATTAAATTTAACCAAGAAATGTGATCGTCAGTGAAATACTTTGTGGATTGAACAAAACGATTGTTTTCAATGCTAGTGTGAATGCTTTAATTTTGAGATTGGAGCCAAAATATTATATATATTTATTTACATATTTTATTAATACTTCTTATTATAATTAACAGTACCTTCAGTGTCTGATGTTTTTGATAATAATTCATATTATCATCACGATTAACCGTGAATTCTTCAAATTGAATTACTGATGTGGATTTCGACGAAATAATTTAATGTAATTGCTTCTTCAATCGGCTTCATGAGAGATATATGTACGAGATATGTATATAGATATGAAAATAATTACACTCAATTTTTTAAGTATAACCCATTCAGATAAAAGACCATAATTTTATATTCGTACAATCATCAAATCACTATTTTATATTAAAATATGGATTATCAAATAATATCAAAATCGTATCAAGTTATGTTGATTTTTTACTCACACTGTCTGATTATAAATTAATTTGATTATGTTAATAAATTTCATTTTATGAACTGGCTACTGAAAAGGCAGCGGTATGTTTATATAGCTTTTCATCATATGACTATACACGGAGAAAAATATAGAACCGACAAACTTTTTTTTGTTGATCCTACAAAATTTTAGTTCTCTTTACAAAAAGTTTTGTCAAGCAGAAAACAATAAGAAACTCTTTTGTTGGTTCAACAAATACGTTTTTTGGTAAAACTAAAAACTTTTTGGAACAGCAAAAAAATTTTGTCAGTTCTATATCAACAATCCGGTTGGCTACACGGAAAAAAAATAGTTAAGTAAAGTTTCTAAAACTGTTAAAGAGTTGAGGATATAGGTATTTAAGAAACAGAGTTCTGGAAAATTTACAGAACTTTTCAGTATAAAATGCGGAACTTTAATGAAAAATTATTGAAAGTTCCGCATTTTATACTGGAAAATTCTACGAATTTTCCAGAACTCTGTTTCTCAAATACCTATATCCTCAACTCTTTAACAGTTCTAGAAACTTTACTGAACTATTTTTTCCCGTGTAATACAACAATCTTTTTTCTCCGTGTAGCAAAAGGTTGAAAAAGTATTTTTATCCGCCGTACACCGAAATTTAACCTTGTCGGTGTCGTTTTGCGTGCGGAAAGTTGATGTTCCCGCATTAGTGCGGTAAAATTTTAAGCGTGCTGAAAATCAACTTTCCGCACTTAAAACGACACTGACTCGACTAACTTTCGGTATACAGCGAACAAAAAATATCGTTCGTATCACGTATGGAACGCATTTTAACGCGCGAGCGAGTCGTGACTCGCTCTTATGTTAAAATACGCCTTTCCGCACTTGATACGAAATACATATATAAAAATGATTTCATAAAATTTATTTATTAAATGTAAATTGAATGAAAAGAATTATTTGTACATAAAGCAGTTAAAAGTTTAGTCTATGAATTTGATTAACTAGACCAGTGTTTGTATTTCAATGAGTTTCGAGAAAAACATAAGTATGCATTTGATAAACTGACAGTCGATCTTGTTGTGGGTTGGTGATTGATCAGGTGTGCTTGAATGATTTACGATGCGTACCTGGGAAAATCACCATAGCATTGAAAACCGGCTTTTCGTCACTCTACTTCGATTTTATCAGAAATGGTAACAGCCTGAAAACAACGGATTTTCTTTTTTCTGATTATTATGTGTACTTAAAGTTCTGAGCGTTCAAGTGAACGAAACGTTTTTCAAATTTAAAGAAGCTTTTGTTTTGAAATACTTATTTTATATAGAGTCTCTGAACTGATGCAATTACCAATTTAAATTAATATTTACATGGCACAAATTAATACCTTTCATAAATCTCAACCTTCATTAAATTATCCTCCTGTTGAGTAATTCGACGTAAAAACCGACTCAATGCACGGAGAAACTTTTCATAGCAAAATATGTTTTATTTTATAATGATAATTCTACAAATTTTAGGAATCTAGGGAAAATTGAGATGCTCCCTAAATCCGAAACAGTGAAAAACCATTGTTTCTAATGTTATAAGTCTTCCACGTAAAATCAGTGAAATTTAACTGATATCACTAAGGAAAATCACTGATTGATCAGCTAATTTCACTGTTGACCAGTATATTTCACTGATTAACCAGTGAGTTTCCCTAATAGAATCAGGTAAATTCCACTGATTTCTATAAGGAAGACTTATAACATTCAAAACAGTGGTTTTTCACTCTGAATCAGTGAGTTTTTACTGTTTCGGATTTAGGGAGTGCAATGGTAATTATTCTTAGCGCACTGGAAATTTTATTGCAGTCAAAATATTAAAGATTCGAAAAATGATATGAAACTTTAGTATAGGTTGTAGTAAACTGTGATACAATCTATAGTAGATTATAATATAGTTCATCTAAAATTCAGTATTTCGCTGCCGAAAATTCAAAACAATAAAAATTGAAAAAGTATACAAGTTTCTAAAACAATAACAGAAATTTCAAGAAAATTGAATAAAATACTATTAAAATGCCTCTTATAAATAAGAAAAAAATTATATCTAGACCGGAAACAGCGTTCAAAATTACATAAAAAAACTACATATTATCGAATCTAAAACAAAACATCGTTTCTGACGTCATTTTCTAAATCAAATCTTTTAATCGAGTGAATATTTACGGTAATTTGAAAAATATTGATTCGACGCTGTGAGATATTCTTGTCTCTGATAAGATGGGCGTGAGATATGATGAGAGCAAACATTGAAAATATTGATACGTAACAAAAAGGTGCTTTTATCACGACTTTCTATAGCAAGTTACCCTGTATATAGGGTGTGCTCTTAACATTGATCACGAAGTATGGAATGACATTTTCAGAGCTTAAAGGTGCAAAACGAATTGTAAATTTGGTAACGGTTTTTAACAATTTCTCAGATCGTTCTGTTACTTTAATGTGAAAATGTTTTGAATCTGTAATAAAACCAGAAGCTAAAAAGGAAAGATATAAAGAATCTATTGTATTTTTCAAAGTATCTTTCCTGTATCAATTTTCAAAATCATTTTTAAAAGCTGATTTATTAAGTGTCATGGCGACTAAAATTGAGGAGATCCACCACCATTAATATTTTATTTTTTGAGTTTAGATTTTCCATATGACTTTTTTTATAATTATTACCTTTATTTAGAAAGGTTTTGGGTTTTTTTTAATTCCAGCACTTTATGTATTTTTAAACTATACATTTTTGAGTATTTTGGGCATTTTTTTGACATTTTTTTACATTGAATAACTTTTTTATTTTTCAACCAATTGTCATGATTTTTTTTATTTTGTTCCTTACAATCTACAGCAACTTTTTGGTTATGGAAAATAAAGTAAGATGACTGAAAAAAGTTACAAATAAAATTAATAAAAATATCCCCAAATATAAAGAAAAAATGTGCAGTTATTTTTTTAGATAGAGTGCTTTCCATACCATAAAAGTTGCTACATATTGTAAGGAACAAAATAAAAAAAGAATCATAACAATTGGTTAAAAAACAAAAAATTGATTCAGTCAAAAAATGTCCAAAAAATGCCCAAAAAACTCAAAATTTTTAGTTTAAAAATACATAATGGTGTTGGAATTTAAAAAAAAATCCCAAAACCTTTTTAAATTAAGGTACAAAACATAACGAAAATTATATGAAAGGTCCAAATTCAAAAAATAAAAATATTGAAGGTGGCGGATCCCTTTGAGAACATTTTTTTCAAGATCCCAGTACTAATATGATAATACTATTATATAAAAATGTATGAATATTATTTAAGAAACAACGATTGGACCCCACATTATTCATTCGAGACACGGCTATGAATATAATTTATTATACATTCTAAATAAGGTTTATTGTACTCAGTATCGGAAGTTATAAATTCATGAGACATTGATCTCAATCGCGAAAATGCATCTGCGGTGCATAAGCTAACCGCAAGACCGGAAGGAAGAGATTTTTAAGTACTTTATGGAAAATGCGCGTGGGTGTCCACGTGGTTTGAATATCTTAACCGAGTTACGCATGTCATAGAAAAGTATCACGTCCAACAAATACGTGATCCTTGTCTCAAGATCACCATGATAATTTTAAAGAAATAAATATTTTGAAGCATTAGACTAAGCGGGCCACGTGACTGCACTGAGAAAACAGTTTTGTCAAATCAAAAAAAATATTTTCTTGGTATTTATGCAACAATAGTACATTGTGCAACTAGGAAAAAAAAAATTTTTTTTGCGAGTGTGAAGTTTGATGCCCGAGCAAAGCGAGGGTAACAACCACACGAGTAAAATAAATGTTTTTCCCGTGTTGCACACGATTTTTTTTCTACTAGCGGGTCAGAAAGTGGATTTGTTTGCCCCGCACGTGGCAATAAAGTCCACTTTATGGCCCGCTAGTAGAAAAAATTATTTTGTTGCACCAACAAAACATTTTGCCAAATCAATCAAATTTTAGTTATTTAAACAAAATGTTTTGTTAGAACGACAAAAAAGTTTTGTTGCATACATATTTTTCTCAGTGTGTAGTAAGGAAAAGATTTGGTTGAATCAATAAAATAATTGTTGATTCAACCGTAGTATTTTGTTGTTATATACACAACAAAATGTTTGGTTGATCAAATAAAATTATTTCATTGGCTCAACAAAATTCTTTAGTTGATAAAATTCGTTTGATCCAACAAAAAAATTTGTTTCAATACAATACAATAAAGATCGTCTCTCTGGTTTCTTCCAGTAAAAATTCAAAAAAAATTTATAGTTAACTGTAATTACCAATTTTACTAAAAATAACGAGACGAGCGTTTGAATATATTCACCTATGAATTTGGCTACGAAGTCTGATTGGTCCATGGCCTTAAGGTCATGGATCAACCGGACGAAATGACTAAATAATAGTTTATATTCCTGTGAGATAATGTGTAAGCTTTACGATCTGAGTAGAATTTTTAGTGAAGGAAATTTTTCATTGAATGATGACAATACAGCCAGACAATCGATTTTATTTAAAAAAAGGTTCCCAACGCTTCAAACGCTATAGGAGTTCCTTATCAGGGGAAACCATCATCAGTCATTCTGATTACAATTCACATTGTCAAAAACTTTAAAAATCCATGTGGTCAGATCATCAATTGTGTCAATTCTAAGTGAGGCGTCACATGTCAAGAATTATTTTTTGATAAAATCAACTGTTTGGATGTGTTGTCATTATTTGTTGAGAGGTTTTCTCTAAGATAACTTCTCGAATACAAAAAATATCTTTCTGGAAATTTGGGATATTAGTATACAGTAAGGGGCGGTTGTCTCGTATCTTTTAGTAAAAATATTGCATATTTTAATCATACATTAAAGAATTGAAAGGATCTTTTTTGTAAACAAATTCTAAAAGTAGACAAAATTATTTGTTTTAGAAATTTTATTCTCGGCTGAAGTTATCATGGTAAAAACCTGGAAAAACAATTTGTCAAGCAAAAGGAATTAATCTTTTATTTTTTTAATGATTTTACGAATCATAATATTGTAATTCTTGAAAGGATAATTAAATGTTTTTCCCGAGACCTCTTTTTCTACGAGGTAACTATTTTAATTGCAATAGCTAATTATTCCTTCAGCTTTATTTTCGATAAAAAATGTTTCGAAAATTTCACAAGGATGTATCGTGTTCAAAAATTTATCTTACAAGGATAAATTCCACGTTGTTAAAAATTATCGGAGTAAATTGCGTCAACTTTTAAAGAGTCTGGTCTCCAGAGTTCATTTTTTTTTATTTGGTGTAAAAACGGTTTAATCTTAAGCAAAAAATGTTTTTTACTAAGCTTTTTCCATTTAAAAATTACTATTTAGATTTCAAATTAATCCATGTCCCTAAGATATTTTTAGATTTTTTTAAATTAAAAAGAAAAATATACATCTGACGAAAAAATGTTACGATTCATATTTGTAGATCGTTTTGCAGTAAACAATTTTGTATTACAACTTTTTTTTTCGTATCTCCTATAGTTTAACTTGAAATTGGAATTTTGATATTGACTTTTTTTAAGTTTTATAACTTACTGTAACTTTTCTAATTTTGGTTTAATCAAAAAATATTATAAGGATAATTGGTAGAGATTTATGAGCAATGTCAGAAACCAATATTGCAATTTTTTATTTTTCAAAATGCAAAAAATGCTCTTATTTTCACAATTTTGGTCGGATGTGGCTGGTTTTTTCGGACTCAGGGGGTCTCAAAAAGTAAAGATTTGATGAAAATTTCGAAAATCAATTTTCACATAAAACTAACACCTTCTCATTTATGATATTAATCTAAAAAAAATCCCCCTTTTTAAATGTTTTGCACTCTCTAAATCTGAATTAGTCTAAATTTACTGATTATCAGTGAAATTCGACTGATTCAAATAGCCTAAAAGAGTTTACTGTAAATCAGTCAAATTTCACTGATTACTTTAGTGAAAATTAACTGATTCAACAGTGACAAATATTTTTTCCACTGCTGATTAAGTGAAAAGGCAAATCACTGATTTAATCAGTGAAAATTTGACTAATTATTATTAATGAAAAAATTTTTTTTTCAGCGAATGAAGTATAATGGCAAACCGCAAGAAGCGGATCCTTGGGATCCTTGTTCTGGTGAATCTACTGGATTTAATAATCGCGAGTCCAAGCGACTCCCCAGAAGTAGATGCATCAGAGGAACTCGAATCTTTTACTACGAAAAAAACCTTAGCAGACAGGTGTTTGCTGAAAACAGAGACTGGGCCTTGCAAGCACTTTATTCACAAGTGGACTTACAGTGTAGCCGAAGGAAAATGCAAAACTTTTCTCTACGGTGGATGCTTAGGCAACGAAAACAGATTCCATTCCGAAACCGAGTGCCTTCATCATTGCGTCGGTGGTGCGGACCGTGAGTAATTCAATTCTACAATTCATTCATTTCACTATAAATGCTTCTTACAGTGAATCATGAGTTATCATAACTTGAAATTTTTACTAGACGGTGGAAAAAGATTCTTTAAATTTACAGGTTGTTTGGTACTCATTTTTAGAACTTGATGTATTAGTAGATTTTTTAAGAAACTCAATTCAATCAACAGATTTTCTTTATGTTTCATTTAGCGTCCAGTAAAATCCCCAAAAAACGAAAAAATCCGAATTTAGTAGATTTTACTGGTAGATAAGTGGAACGTAGAGAAAACCAGTTGATTGAACTGAACTTCTGGGAAAATCTACTAAAAATTCAAGTTGTAAAAATATGTACCAAACTTCCTGTACATTTTACGAATCTTTTATCTGCGTGTAACCCTTTTTAAACAAATAGTTAAATTAACAGAAATATATTTTATTTAACTTGCTCAATCAGGTAAATTTTATGAACTTCTTCAACTATTGTGTAAAATTAGTTTGAGAAAGAATTGGACAGATAATCGGGGAAAAGTTATCAAAGTGACTGTTTTCTTGGTTTTTTTCTTTTATATAATATTTTTAATCAAATTTTTTTTAGTTAAAGTGTGGATAATTTTATCTCAAATATAAAAATAATAGATTTTTTATCGTCGAAATCAAAAGGCAAAGTTCAGTTGTTTTTGAATGATATGCTCTCGAAATCTGAACCAGTTAGGCTTTTTATAATTATAATTATTGATTATAATTGACTATAATCAGTGACTGACACTTTTACTAAAAAAACACGATGAAAGAAAATTATAAATAAATAAAAAACTACGGGAATTTTTGTATGACTCCTAAATATGGCCTTAAGGCCATAAATCAATCGGACCACGTGACTAAATTATAGATCTATTCGTTTACGTTAGATGACTATTTCAATTTTCAAAAAGTCTTTCTAAAAATTTGGGAAATGGAAGTAAAGACAATAAAGCACCTCTGTTAAATTCTTTTTAGCAAAAATTGTGAACAAATATCGATAATCATAGTTACCAGTAAAAACTTTTGCAAAATTTTTACTCAAGGAGATTTGCTTCCTTTAATATTTTTATTTTTTGAGATTAGACCTTCCATATAATTATTTTTATATTTCAGTACCTTTATTTAGAAAGGTTTTGGGATTTTTTAAAAATTTCAGCACCTTTATGTATTTTTCAATTAAAAATTTTGAGTTTGTGGGGCATTTTTCTAACATTTTTTGACATTGAATAACTTTTTTGTTTTTCAATCAATTGTCATGATTCTCTTTTTATTCTGTTCCTTGCAATGTGCAGCAACTTTTTGGGTATGGAAAATAAGGTAATATGAGTGAAAAAAAAGTTACAAATAAAAAAAAAAATTGAAAAATAAATAAAATATCCCAAAATGTGAAAACAAATAATTTTGAAGTTATTTTATTAGCTATAGAATGCTTTCCATACTTAAAAAGTTGCTACACATTGTAAGGAACAAAATAAAAAGAAAAATCAGGACAATTGGTTAAAAAACCAAATGTTATTCAGTCAAAAAATGTCAAAAAAATGCCCAGAAAACTCAAAATTTTTAGTTTAAAAATACATATAGGTGCTGGAACTTTGAAAAAATCCTAAAACCTTTCTAAATAAAGGTACTAAACATAAAAATAATTATATAAAACGTCTAATCTCAAAAAACAAAAATAGTAAAAGTGGCGGATCCCCTTAAGGTAGTTTATCCACGAAAATTAGACCTCGGGCAAAAATAGATAATTTTGCTTTCAAGAATAACAATATTAATATTGAAGAGCTAATTTAAAAGAGAAAAGATTATTTTTTAAGAAAAAGATTTGAAACATAAAAAAATAATGCATTTAACAAATATTTTTAGCCGAACTTTTTTTCTTATCGCTTCATGCCAAATTGTAAAAAATGATGTGATTCCAGTAAATAACGGATCATTTTTTCAGGAAAATGATTCTCTACAACTTAAACGTTTCCAATTTTCTAAAATGAATAAATTATTACCAAATTCACCGATTTGTTTATAAAAATTTTATTTTGGAAAATTGATTTTTAATGGTTTCAGCCATTAAAGAATTCATTTTCAAAAATTGGGAACGGTAAAGTTGTGAAGATTCTTTTCCCTGAAAAAATGATTCGTAATTCATTAGAATCGCATTATTTTGTAAAATTTGGTATGAAGCGATAAGGAAAAAAGTTTGGCAAAATAAAATTTTCTCTTTCAAATCAGCCCTTCAATAATAATTTTGCTATTCTTGTAAGCAAAATTATTTATTTTTGCTTGAGGTCTAATTTTTATGGATGAAATACCTTAAACGAAGTTGACAGACTTCTTTATCGTCTTCTTTTGTATTTTTCATATTTTCCAAAAGATATTTTCTGAAATAAGTAATTTATCTTACATTAACTTTTAAAGGAAAATGGTCACGTGGTCAAAATAACTAAATTACTTAACATATGATACAAAAAGGAGTACTTGATATGTTAATTTAAATCTGTAATTGAAAATGGAATGTTTGGATACACGATCAGGAAAAGGGTTGTTAACTTTGATCTTCCTTGTTATAAAACGCTCTACATAGATGTGCTTCATTTCTTAAAAAAGTTTGCAGCGCGAATACAGTAATGGATAAGCCTTAAAAAATATTAATAATTCTTTAGAAATTGTTTATAAATGGGTCGTTCAGTCATAATAGTTCAAAATAGCATTAATGCTCAACATCAAGCTCTTTCCATTCAACCTGTCACCCAAGAATTTAACTGTAGACACCGGAATGGATAAGACATTCAAAAATGTGAATATTTTTTTATAAATAGTTTAGAAATAGTTTTAAAATAGTTCCAGGAAAAAATAGTCAAAAAAATAGCCTTAATGGTCTATATCAAGCTATTCACATTCAGCTTCGCACCAAAGAATTTATTTGGGTTCAAACTTATTTATAAAATGTTATGGTTTCTCTAGGAATCCCTGCAAACTTTTTTAAGAAATAAAGCACATCTATGTAGAGTGTTTTATAATAGGGAAAATCAAAGTTAACAACCCTTTTCCTGATCGCATATCCAAACTTTCCATTTTCAATTACAGATTTAAATTAACATATCAAGTACGAGGTGTGTTAAAAAAATAACGGGAATTTTTTAATTTCGCGGGTTTGCAGAGTCCTATTGTCAATTCCTTTTTATTATTGGATCTATAACTTAATTCGTACGGTTTGCTAAGAGATGGCGTTACTAGATTATTATTCCATCGTTCCAATATTCCGAACATGCGTTGGAAAGGTACTGTCATTCTGCGTATTTTTCAGTATATGTCATTCATTTGAAGCGTAAACAACAATCATTTTTTTCACTCAAATATGTCGAACTTTGTGCCTGAAAAAGTGTTTTTGCGGGGAGTTCATCTTCATTACTTTAATATAAGGAAAACTGCTGCCGAAAATCATCGTATTTTAATGGAAGTTTATGGTGAACATGCTCTAGCTGAGCAAACGTGCCAAAAGTGGTTTGCACGATTTAAAAGTGGTGATTTTGGCTTGGAAGACGAAGAACGTTCTGGGCAGCCAAAAAAGTTTGAAGAGGAAGAACTGGAAGCATTACTCAATGAAGATTTTTGCAAAACACAAACATTGAAAGGCGGTTTTGCATGTCCAAAATGCTGCTGGAACGCCACAAAAAGAAGTCATTTTTGCATCGAATTGTTACTGGTGATGAAAAATGGATCCATTAAGACAACCCCAAGTGCTAAAAATCATATGTGAAACCCGGTCAACCAGCCAAATCAACAGCAAAGCCGAATATCCATGGCGAGGAGGTAATGCTCTGTATTTGGTGGGATCAGAAGGGTTTGCTGTATTATGAGCTGCTCAAACCGGGTGAAACCATCAATGAAGAACGCTACCGAGCACAATTAATCCGTTTGAAGAGAGCAATAGCCGAAAAACGCTCGGAATATGCGACCAGACACAAGGCAATAATTTTCCATCATGACAACGCTCGGCCACATGTTGCTATTCCGGTTAAGAACTATTTGGAAAACAGTGGATGGGAAGTTTTACCCCACTCACCTTATAGCCCAGACCTTGCCCCTTCTGACTACCATTTGTTCCGGTCGATGCAGAACGCCCTCACTGGAATACGATTCACATCAGAACAGGGTTTCAAAAATTGGCTTGATTCATTCTTGGTCGCCAAGCCGGTGCAGTTCTTTTGGGATGGAATCCACAAATTGCCAGAAAGATGGGGAAAGTCATAGCTTCAGATGGGCAATACTTTGAATAATACTATTGTACATGTTTTTCTTAAATAAACATTCAAATTTTGAAAAAAAACGCACGAATTAAGTTATAGATCCAATATGTTGGTATACATGCCCCTGAAGTATGATAAAATCTTCAGCTGTATTCATTGTTTACTTTGTCTGTGGCAGCCGCTAAGGTTAGACTTGTTTTTATGAGCTCGGTGATTTTCTTTTGTTAAAAGAAATGGACCAAAGAATTTGTATCAAATTTGGCGTTAAAAATGAAATAAAGTCTAACAAAGTGTGTGAAATGTTAGCAAAGGCCTATGGTGAGTCTGCTATGAGTAAAAAAAGAGTTTACGAGTGGTATAAGCGTTTCCAAGATGTCCGTGAAGACGATGAAGATGACGAACGCCCCGGACGCCCCAGCATATCAACAACTGATGAAAACGTGGAAAAAGTGAAAGAAATGGTTATGAATGATCGCCGAATCACAATCAGAGAAGTCGCTGTTTGTGTTGGCATATCGATTGGCTCATGCCATGAAATTTTTCTGAATGTTTTGGGTATGAAACGCGTGGCAGCAAAATTTGTTCCAAAATTGTTAAATTTTGGACAAAAACAGCGCCGAATGGAAGTTGCTCAGGAGTCCCTAAATGAAGTCAACGACGATGCAGAATTACTGAAACGTATTATAACAGGTAATGAAACATTGGTTTACGGATATGACGTCGAAACTAATTTGATACAAATTCTTTGATCCATTTCTTTTAACAAAAGAAAATCGCCGAGCTCATAAAAACACGTCTAACCTTAGAGGCTGGCACAGACAAAGTAAACAATAAATAGAGCTGAAGATTTTATCATACTTCAGGGGCATGTATACCAACATAATAAAACAAATTTGACAATAGGACTCTCCAAACCCGCGAAATTAAAAAATTACCGTTATTTTCTGAACACACCTCGTACTCCTTTTTGTATCATATGTTAAGTACCTTAGTTATTCCAAAAAAATATATGAAATTAGCGACAGCATCTCTTTTGTATTTTCTAGATTTTAATAAATATCACTGATGAGGGCTTCGATCAGAGCCGAAACGTCTGATTAAATAGACTTCTTCATTTATGGACCCTAAAGCCAATGAAAACGTACCAAGTTTTATAAATTACTATTTTTATATTCCACTCTGGAATTTTCTATTTTAGTGAAATGTTCTTTGCAAAGGAAGTATTTTATTTTACTAATGCACACATTTTATTATTTAGACACATTACCATCCTACATGGTAACCAAAGGTAGCGTTTTTGTTACGACAAGTTCAACTACAACGAGCACTCCATCAACAACAACTGCAAGCAGTCCACTTCCTACTTTTACACCTCCAAAACCTACGAAACCCCCCGTACCAAAACACAAGAGAGGAAAGGTAATATTAAAATTCATTACAGGCCTCGGTGTATACAACTATTTTGACTTAATTCGAATTTTTCTTAAAAATTCGACTTTCATCGACTTTATTTTTTTAAATGTGACTTTTTTATTTTATTTTATTTATTTTTATCAAAATGTTTCATCACTCCGGGTTTCCATTCCAAGCAATAAGGCTCGATTAATGTTTTTGCAGTTTTAAATACATAAAATCCATTTTTGCATGAAAAAATAATTCATCCACGAAAAATTAGGCCTTAAGAAAAAATAACAATAATGTTATTGAAGATATTATTCGAAATAGAAAAGATAATTTTATGTTAAAAACATTTGAAACATAGAAAAATAATGTATTTAACAAATTTTATTTTCAAGTGCTGTTTTTTTCATTCAGCTTTTTACCAAATTTTTAAAAATAGTGCGATTCTGATAAATCATGGAACATTTTTTCGGGGAAAAAATTTTCTACAACTTGACCGTTTCCAATTTTTGAAAATGAATTAATTATTATAAAATTTAGCAATTTCTTTATAAAAATTTTGTATTGAAAATTTTTTTCTAATAGCTTCAGCCATTAAAGAATTTTTTTTCGAAAATTGGAAACGGTTAAGTTGTAGAGAATTTTTTCTTCGAAAAGATGATCCATGATTTATCAGAATCGCACTCTTTTAAAAAATTTGTTAAAAAGCGATATGAAAAAAACAGTACTTGAAAATAAAATTTGTTAAATACATTATTTTTCTTCATTTCAAATTTTTTCATGGAAAATAATCTTTTCTCTTTCAAATTAGCCCTTTAATAATAATATTGCCATTCTTGAAAGCTTATAATCTAGATGTTATAATATAGATTTATAATATCTATAACATAGATCTAAATGAATCCTTATTCAGATGGCTTTCCCATAGTAATTGAATCAAGATATTCGATTTTATGATCAATTTTTTCCGTGTCCTAATTTTTTTTTCCAAAAAATCACTGTATAGATATTCATAACAAATCTTACTATATTTTGATTTTTTGATTGCTCGAAATTTTAAATGTAATGTAATAGAAATTGTATTTAATTAAATACATATTTTAGGAGCATGAATATAATAATGAGTAGAGGAAAATATATCAAATTATTAATATGTTACCATGATTAGTTGATATGTTAATAATATATTAATCAATTATTAAGACTTCAATAATTAGATACATTGTTTGGATTCATTACTGCATTCAATTTTTCATAAAATACATATTTTCTTTTAAATTTCATTTTATCGTATCAAAAGTTTATTCTAATTATAATTAATTATGTAAATGTATTTAGAAGAACTCAACTCTGATTAAAATGTTAAAATCTTTTATTTTGTATTTAATACTTGTTTAAATTATTATGAGATGTTTATAAAATCTCTTGTAACTTTATGCTGTTATTTATTTGCATTTTTATGTATTAAAAACCCATGCGACTTTTTCCAAAATTCTGAGCGACTTTATTCAATTTTATGCGACCAATAAGGTGCTATGGCTTATTTAAAAACCAAATGGGTTGGAACCGCCGTTTTTTTCATCGCATGAAGTATAAATTCGATAAGACTAATTTTATCTATAAATACATTATTTATCTTAATTGATCATTAATTTAGACAATCTTCCCTTAAGGAATTAACATTTATGGAGTCTGGTTATGAGAAGACCTTTATGTTTGCTCAGAGCAATACTTTCATTCAGCTTGACGGAAGTGGAATCAAAACATTCCAACTAAGGTAATTAGTTTAAGATTACTTAGTAAAGTATCGTTAATTTTAATGGTTACAACACTAGGCTGATTCATTTTTCGCGAACTATCGAAACGTTAATACTTTAACCCGGAAATGATTTCATCTGCCGAAAATAGAATTTTTCATAAAAATAAACTAAAATTGGACAAACTATATTTGAAATTCACTGTCATGTATGTGAATTCAAAAAAAGTTTAGTTTAAACAACCAGAATTCTAGTTGTGGCATATTTAATTATCTTTTCTGGTTATTTTTACCAGAGTTCTGGTTATTTTTTACCAGATTTTCTAGTTGCTTTTCAGAATTCTGATTAAATAACCAAAAAAAAATGTTCGATATGTCCTAAGCAGAATTCTGGTTGTTTTAATTAGATTTTTTTTTAAGGTAGTTGTCGTGCCAAAAATCAAATCTCTGGAAAAAGAAATTTTTCTACGATTTTAAGACTTAAAATGATTTTATCAGTCGTGTCTTATAAAAGAAAAAACACTATTTTTTATAAAAAAAATTTTAAACTCACGCAAAATAACATTTAAAATAATTTTGTGATAATTAAATCGGCATGGGGTCAGTTCTTTTACTGAAGAGGACTCCCATTTGTGGCCGAAACGTTTGCCTTTTCTAATTTTTATGTTTTTCATTAACTAAAAATCGAGAAAAGAACTAACATATTCCAATTTGATTGCATTTTCATAAATCATGGCTTATTTTTCGGAGAAAATATTCTCTACAACTCTGCTGTTTCCAATTTTAAAGAAAACTTTTCAGTGACTGAAATCGTTAAAAGAATTTTTTTAAAGAGAAATATTTTTAAAAATTAATTAGTTGAGTTTGAAATTTTTGTCACTGCCTACATTATCGGAGGATCACTAGTCGCGTATCAGATAGGATACGTTGTCGACAGGTGTCCTCGTAGACAATTTCATACTCTTATATCACAAATAAATGCAAATGAATTCAGATATTGAAGAATTTAAAATCTTTCTGTGGAAAAAAAGACGTTTTCGACTGCGCTGGGATAGACCTCAGGTATTACGAAGAAAAGACTTTCAAATTCTTTAAATATTTTTAAATATTAAGGTTTTTGAGATTTTTTTAATTGAATTTTTTTGAAAAATCACAAATTGTATAATAAAAGGGTGTAAAAAATTTTTTGAACGAAAAAACAGATGATTTCGATGCGTATTTTAACGAAGAATCCTTTGATTGTTTTTGTTTTTCGATATCTTATACAGATTCTGAGATAATTTTTAAAAAACTACAAAAAATACGAAAAAAATGGTTTTACAAAGAACCTTATATTTAACTGAATATCATTTATTTTTTAGTCAACTGCATGTAATTCTCTTCTTTTTCTTGATGCAGAAAAAATTTCAACAAAATTTATAGTTCCAACTGTAACTGTTCGAACGATACATGGCAGAGAAGTTGTCTTTTTCTATAGAGTTACCAGTTTACACTCTTTTATCATATAATTTGTGATTTTTCGAAACAAATTTAAACTCAAAAAATCATTAAAACCTGACGTGCTGGAAAAAAACAGAAGCCAGATTTAAATTCAGCACAGAAAACTCCTCTGGAAGTTACATATCTCATTCCATGAAATTGAAAACAATAGAGTTTTTAGATTTTTGGTACGACAATTACCTTAAGGGGATCCGCCACCTTTAATATTTTTATTACCTTCCATATAATTTTTAACTTTGAATAACTTTTTGGATTTTCAACAAACTGTCATGATTCTTTTTTAATTTTGTTCCTTACAATGTGTTTAATAATAGATAAAGGTGCTGGAACTTAAAAAAATCCAAAACCTTTCTGAATAAAGGTACTAAACATAAACAAAATTATATGGAAGGTCTAAATTCAAAAAAATAAAAATATAAAAAGTGGCGGATCCCCTTTAATAAACATATGAATTAAATATTTTTTAAGGTAGTTGTCGTGTCAGAAATGATTTATCTGAAAAAAGAATCTCCATGATTTAAAAATTTGAAATAATATTATCCGTCGTGTCTTACAAAACAAAAACATTATATTTTATTTTAAAAAGTTGAAACTTACGAAAAATAATACTTTCAATAACGTTTTTTGTAATCGAATTTATTTTTACAATCGTTTCTTACCAATTTTTAAGAATGAATGGAATTTCATAAAACGTGGCCTATTTAGTCAGGGAAATTTTCTCTATAACTCAACAGTTTTCAATTTTGAAAATAAATTAAAAAATTTCAAACATAGGGGAGAAGCGGCGAAATTGGCGCACCTAATAGAAAGAGCGAGTTTAAAAAAAAATTAAATGACTAAAAATTATGATTTATGATATATTTATGATATATGATAATTTTCCGAAGGACTGCACCTGCGTCCAATTAACCTGCCATGTCTGGTAAATTGACTCAATAATATTATAATCTTCTCATACCACGTATAAGTTATTTTTTTATCTATTTAGAATTACATTTTAGTAGTAAAAGATACGGAAAAGGGGTAGTTATAATTTGAAACTAAATTTGAGATAGTACATCAAGATATGTGAAGTTTTTTATACCTTTATTCACATAAACCAGCCAAAGTTAAAATATATTTTATATTTGTACAATAAAATACTGGCAATTGTGGATATTTAAGTGAATATTCAAATTGAAATCATTTTTATAGAGAATTATTTGAATTTGTAATCAGAAGTATATACAATTATTAACTTTAGAAGACTTATAAATAATAGAAACAATCAATCAAAAATACAAATTTTTTACTTACATTGCTTTCACATCTTAAAATCGAGAAAACTTTCAAAACACTGTCAGACTGCAAATTAATTATTAAAAATCGCTTTTAAAATGCCTTAATACCTCAAACTTAAAAAAAAAATTTAACCACTGATTGTTCAAATGAATATAACCTTACAAAGTCGTTACATCAGTTTTGCGAACCACATTACCTCCCATGTCACAAAAATCTTAAGAAAAAGATTAGCAGAAAAGTCCAGCAACATTCAAATGTATATATCTATATATTAATAATTGTGTACTTACTATCTTCTTTATATTTTCAATCATAAACATCCGAGCACTTGACTTCAGTCACCGGTTTCCAGAAACACAACACGTGTGCCAACTTCGCCTCTGATTTGAATCTCGTATGCGCCAATTTTGCCGCAAGTGTATCGTTCATTAATTAAATACTTTTTACGTAAAATGCTTATTTTTTCATGCAAATATTCTATCCTAATCGTAAGATTAAATATCAAAGATTATAAAATCGTTGCATTAATCTAATTCACCTTGAATTACTATTATTTAACGATTTAACTCAATGGCTTCGAACATAACCATTATGCCAAAAAACGATTAATCGCAATAAAACTGTATTAAGCAATTAGATTTTTATAATGTTTTCTATCAAATACATATCATACAAGAATGCACACGATAGAACTATTTTTATTTTTTGTTATGTTATCATTTTCTGAAAAATAGGGTGCGCCAATTTAGACAACGCGCCAATTTCGCCGCTTCTCCCCTATAGTTATTATCAGAAAAAATTCTTTTAACGATATCAGCCACTGAAAAATTAACTTTCAAAATTGGAAACAATAGAGTTGTAGAGAATATTTTCACCAAAAAAATAAGCAATGATTTATAAAAATTCGATCATTTTCAAAAATTGGTAAGAAAATTCTAATACAAAAAACATTATTAAAAGTAATATTTTTCGTAAGTTTTAAATTTATTTCACCAAAAATAATGATTTTCTTTCATAAGACACGACTGATAATATAATTTTGAGTCTCAAAAAATCATAGAAAATTTTTTTACAAGATCTGATTTTCGGCACAAATACTTTAAGGAGATCTGCCACCTTCATTATTATTATTTTTTGAGTTTAGACCTTCCATATAATTTTTTTAATGTTTAGTACCTTTATTTAGAAAATTTTAGGGGTTTTTAAAATAATTTCAGCACCTTTATGTATTTTTAAACTTATATTTTTGAGTTGTTTGGCCATTTTTTTGACATTTTATGAATTTGAGTAACTTTTTTCTTTTTCAACCAATTGTCATTTTGGGTTTCGAAAATAAGATAACATGACTGAAAAAAAAGTTACAAATAAAATAAAATTTTGGGATATTTTAATTAATATTCATATTCTGGACTTACATTGACCCTTAATTAATAATTGAAGATATATGTTGATGTTGGTAATTGGCTTTAGGGTCCAAGCTTGATAAAAACTCAGAGTTTTACATAATCAGACGTTTCGGCTCTAATCGGAGCCCTCATCAGTGATTTATTTAAATCTAAAAAATACAGAAAGAAAAAGGTTTCTAACATAGGATTTCTTGTAAGTGTCTAAGTATAAAAATATTTTTAAATTGACATTCGTGCATGAAGTTGTAGATTGAAATTTTTGCTAAATTAAATTTTTTACAGATTTCACTTCATACCAAAAGAGATTTGGCTGTTTTGTATATTTTTTAAGAAAGAATGTTAAAAAATTGTATATCTACATATTTAAGCAGGATTTGGCAGTTTTAACGTTGAAGAATGTTCATTTTTTAAAAAAGGTATTTTATCCTGTGACAGTCTTGCCCTCAACTAGCCATGAAAGATAGATATAATCACTGATATATTTCAATACTTAGCTTCAAATAAAGAAAAGTCAATGTTGTGTATAATATTGCATATATGTAGTATGTATATAATATTATATATATATATATATGTATATGTATATATATGTATGTGTGTATATGGGTACATGTGCATATGTATTGTATTAAAAATTACACCAAAAAATTTCAATCTACAACTTCATGCACGAATGTCAATTTAAAAATATTTTTATACTTAGACACTTACAAGAAATCCTATGTTAGCAAACCTTTTTCTTTCTGTATTTTTTAGATTTAAATAAATCACTGATGAGGGCTCCGATTAGAGCCGAAACGTCTGATTATGTAAAACTCTGAGTTTTTATCAACCTTGGACCCTAAAGCAAATTACCAACATCAACATATATCTTCAATTTTAATTAATTTTTTTATTTTATTTCATTTGTAACTTTTTTTCTGTCATGTTGCCTTATTTTCCATATCCAAAAAGTTGCTACACATTTTAAGGAACAAAATAAAAAAGAATCATGACAATTGGTTAAAAAACAAAAAAGTCATTCAAAGTCAAAAGATGTCAAAAAAATACCCAAAATACTCAAAAATTTTAGTTTAAAAATACATAAAGGTGCTGGAATAAAAAAACCCAAAACCTTTCTAAATAAAGGTACTAAACATAAAAATAATTATATGGAAGATCTAATCTAAAAAAATAAAAATAGTAAAAGTGGCGGATCCCCTTATGGTAGTTTATCCACGAAAATTAGACCTCAGGCAAAAATAGATAATTTTGCTTTCAAGAATATCAATATTATTATTGAAGAGCTAATTTAAAAGAGAAAAGATTATTTTTTAAGAAAAAAATTTGAAACACAAAAAAATAATTTTATTAATAAATTTTATTTTTGCCCAAACTTATTTTCTTATCGCTTCGAGCCAAATTTTTAAAAATCAGGCGATTCTAATAAATCACGGTTCATTTCGTTAGGAAAAAGATTCTCTACAACATGACCGTTTATTATTAAAGAAATTGAATTAATTATTATCAAATACAGCAATTTGTTTATAAAAATTTGGCTTGAAGCGATAAGAAAATAAGTTTGGGCAAAAATAAAATTTATTAATAAAATTATTTTTTTGTGTTTCAAATTTTTTTCATGAAAAATAATCTTTTCTCTTTCAAATTAGCCCTTCAATAATAATATTGCTATTCTTGAAAGCAAAATTATCTATTTTTGCCTGAGGTCTAATTTTTGTGAACAAACTACCTTAAGTGTAACAAAATTGTTAATCAAAACTAAAAAGTAAGTATCTTGAATATTATAATTCTTTTCGTTTCATATAATTTTTTTATTTTTCTCAATATCCCACTAAAAATCTCACTTCTTGCAGATTATGTCGAGAAATTTCGTTCAAGTTTCGAACAAGACTACCTCACGGATTATTGGTGTATCACAGTGTCAAAGATAGACCTGAAAGCCTTGATCCTTACGCCCTATATGTTATTGTCGAAAAAGGCCAGTTAAAGGTAGTTCATGTCTTCGGTAAAATATCCACCAGTTTGACTGTAGGCGAAGGTTTGAATCGAGACGAATGGCACAGTGTTTTGGTCCGCATTGATGTTCACGGGGCCAAACTGATTGCCAGAGTGGATGAGAAACAAGCAGAGACTAGCCTCGAAGTTCTAGAACGTATTGTAAATTATGGAGTTTCTGAAGAATTGGCATCCGTAGTTTTAATTGGAGGTAATATCTTTTTACTCGAAAATAAAAATACTCATTGATAATCCAGCAACTAAAGATTAAACAATTGCTTCTGATTGAAGGTTTGAGTTCAGAGGAACGTTTACACGGAGTGAAATATATTATCGAATCATTTGTCGGTTGTATTAGAGACATGGTTCTTAGTTCTGGAAAGTCAGCAAGCGACCTGCTTCCAATCCGGCCACTTATTGCAACAAAGCACGAAAATGTAAAAGAAGGCTGTATAAACAAGTAAGTTTTCAATAGATTTTCTGGTCATGCGATAAGTCATTTATTGCTTTCTAGCACGGATTGTTACCATAATATGAACAAATTTTTATTTCAGATGTTATACTCGAGAAAATCTTTGTTTCATAGGGAGCCAATGTGTCAATCATTACTATAGTTATACTTGTGATTGTTTTGGAACAAAATATGAAGGAGAGCGCTGTGATGTCTACAGTATGTAATATTTCAAAACAAATTTGTAAAATTAAGCATTTCAATCTTTAATGGAGTTCCAAATAAAAGGATAGTTTGATTAATTTTCAGCTGCTACGATTCTTACTTTAAGAGGCTCTTCGTATGTGTCGTTTCGTGTGTACGACTGGAAGGATCGTGTTCATTCTTCAGTGAACAGGATTAGTCTTGCATTCAAAGTAGGTTTCTATCATAAGTCAGCCTCTAATTCCTTTTATTTTTCTTTCCTCGTGAGAATCCGAAAGACAAAACTTTCCTAAATTCAAAGAATTAAGCCTTATTTGATTTTTTTCGACAGACAAACTGGGATGATTCTGCGCTCTTCTACGCATCTGGAGAAATTGATGACACCGCTCATTATGTCGCAGCTTCTATAATGAATTCATCTGTTCACGTTGAATTAGATTTTGGCCATAATTCTAAAATTACTGCCGTTCTTGGCGAACATGTAACGATGAATTACTGGAATAACTTGACAATTTTTCACAATATTTCTTTAGTATACATAAGTCTGAATGATGAGGTGAAAGTTTTCGAAGTTCCTGGTGAAAATTATAATATGATCATCGACCCAGAAATTTACATTGGTGGAGGTCCTGAATTGCACAAAAAACAGGGTCTACTTTCTTTTAATAATTTTGCAGGTAATTTAACAATTTTTAAGGCGTTATTCTACTATCTCAGCAAAAAAAGGGGATTTTCAAGAATTTTTTTCTCAACAACTACTTTATATAATTAAATAAAATTTTCAGTAGTTATTTATACAGTCTCAAAGTTTAAAAAAAACTTTTGTGCATAAAATTATTGTTTAGTTTAGGTAATGTTTAACAATGAACAGAATGTCCAAAAAAAGGTATGTCCATGGCATGCACGATACCTTCAGTCAGTATCATCCAAAACAAATAAATCAAAAATTTTCTTTATTAGTGTCCAGAAAAACGCGTTTAAAGTTTTCGGAACATGAAAATTGTAAAGAAAAGTTACTTACACGTAATCAGTAATCCCTGCTCCATATAATACTCCTTCTGATTGATCAAATGAATCCTCCTTAACCTATCGAAAAATGCAATAACAAAAAAATCGATTTTTCAAAAGTGAGATAGTAGAATGACTCCTTAATAAAATATCTTGAGAAAATAAGACATATTTATGAAGAAGTAACCTATGATGCTTATTATTTCAGGATCATTAAAATATGTATTCTTCAATGACAAATCTATTATCTACGAACTAAAGAGGTCGAATCCAATGGTTCATTATATTGGAGTCTTGGAACCAGAATTCTACGATGCTGATGTAGATGTGATTCCAATTACATATCCTTTCGCAGGAAGTCATATTTGGTGGCCAATTACGAGCACTGACAGTCTACAGTTCAACTTTGACTTTAAAAGCTCAAAACCAGTTGCAGTTGTCGCTTCTGGAGATGTTAAAAGTGAACATGGTCTTGGATATTGGGAGGTAATTACATTAGGCTACATATATAAAAATTTAAAACTGTATAATAAAACTTTCAAAAAATAAATTCACTCATAAATAGGAAATAGGGCTATAGGATTTAATTAAACTGATTTTTTTATAGTTACGATTGGTTAATGACGAGATGCGTTTCAACCTGAAACCCGTTCTTATTGAAAACATCACTATTTCGACTTCAGTAAAGTTTCCACCTTATAACACATCCTGGCACGCAATTGAATTGAATTACACAAAGGGCGAATTGAACATTTTAGTCGACTATAGAAACAAGCAAAGCAAAATCCTTACCATGACATTTGAATTAGGTAACAAGGTCATAATTGGTAGTGGCAATGGTAATGCTGGTGAGTATTTCTTAAACATGCACAACCCGTGCAGAAATTTTGGTGGGGCGCCGATCGGGAAAAATGTGGCCCCGATAGGGTAATCTGTCTAGCGCCAGACCAGTAATGAAACCCCCTACCTGATCTGGCCCAGATATGGCCCCTTCTAATTTTGTGTTTTTACAAATAGTAAAATTTAAAAGTTTTTCGTTTAATAACAATAAATAGTTGGTTCAAAAAAACTGATTTCATAAATTCAGATTAGTGATGTAACAGTATAATCAAAAGTATACAAACAGTATAATCTTCAAACCCATCTTCGTAGTCTGTAGACTACTATTTAAAAATAAAATAAACCGTCTAGAAAAGATAACCTACAATGTTAGGATTTATGTAATGAATCTAGTGAATTAACTTACCTTGATCTATAATCCCTATTGAAAAATCCTATGTAGGATACCACATAGTATCTCATATAGGATCTTACATAGGATCCTACATAGGATCCTGTGTAAGATCTTATGCAAGATCCTATGTAGGAATTTGGCATAGGAACTCACATAAGATCTTACATAAGATCTTACATAGGATCCTACATAGGATCCCATATAAGATCCTATGTATTTTAAAGTAATAATTTCCAACTTTACATTCTAATTCAAAATTTTCTGAATAATCTGATCTATCAGGATGCTAGCAGCAGAATTTCATTAATGAGTTACTGAATACATTTTAACGATATTTTTTATTATAAAAAGAAAATAATATAGATCAGATTATTCAGAAAATTTTGAATTAGAATGTAAAGTTGAAAATTATTACTTTAAAATACATAGGATCTTATATGGGATCCTATGTAAGATCTTATGTGAGTTCCTATGCCAAATTCCTACATAGGATCCTGTGTAAGATCTTATGCAAGATCCTATGTAGGAATTTGATCTATCAGGATGCTAGCAGCAGAATTTCATTAATGAGTTACTGAATACATTTTAACGATATTTTTTATTATAAAAAGAAAATAATATAGATCAGATTATTCAAAAAATTTTGAATTAGAATGTAAAGTTGAAAATTATTACTTTAAAATACATAGGATCTTATATGGGATCCTATGTAAGATCTTATGTGAGTTCCAATGCCAAATTCCTATGTAAGATCCTATATGAGATCCTATGTGGTATCCTACATAGGATTTTTCAATAGGGATGCGTATATAAGAAATCTCACCAACGATTCTGTGCTTCCGAACTCGCCATGTACTTTTTGCTTTTGGTATTTTAATTTCAATATAGTCACTACAATATCACGACCACAACACAAAATTTGAAAATAATCTTGTCTATCATATTCCGATGTGGTTTCAACCCGGGCCACATCTGGAAAATCCGATCGGGCCTGGATCGGAACTTGGGAACAAGTTGGTCAATTTCTGCACGGGAATTTCTTCAACATCAGATTATATAAATGAAATCGATAAATACGATTAAATACAATGGAAAGAAAATTTAAAAAGTTTTATCATCTTAGGTCTGGTAGGTTGTATGAGGGAGATAAAAGTTAACGGGCAAAGAATAGAGCCAAGATACGTTATTAACACGGAAAGAGTCGTTGGAGAAGTTGCCCTGGATAATTGTCAATTTGTGGATCCATGCAAAAGACCAAATACTTGTGAACATGGTGGCAAATGTTCCGTGAAAGAAGATAGGATTACTTGTGACTGTACAGATACTGGTTACGTTGGCAAGAACTGTCACTTTGGTAATGATTATATAATATTAAAATGGCTAATGTTTGATAAAATATTCCAGCCTAAATTGTTGTTTCCTTAGCACATTCATAAAGAATTAAATACAGCTTCAATTTCAGCGTTATACAGAAAAACTTGTGAAGAACTGGCCCTACTGGGAATTTCAGTGGACAATGTTTATAGAATCGACATAGATGGCAACGGAAAATTTCCTCCAGCGTGGGTTAAATGCGAATTTCAATCAATCGAAGATGCAACTAAAACAATCGTTGAACACAATCTACCATCGCAAGTTGACGTTAGATCTATTGCCGAAAACGACTTTACCTTTAGTATCAAATACAGAGAGTTTTCAGCTGAGATGTTGCAAGAACTAATTTCTCACTCTCTTTACTGTAGTCAATATGTTAAATATGATTGTTACAAAGCTCCTCTAGAACTGCATAGTGCCACTTGGTTTTACGGTTCCAAAGAAACCACCGTAGATTATATCGGAAATGTGACTAGAGGTTCCTGTCCTTGCGGAAGTGAGTATACCTTTCAATTTAATAAAGTAAAATCCAGATTTTATAAATTGCTAAGATGCATTTTATTATTTTATTTGCTGAAATGGATTCATATTTGATTATATATGATAATTTTCTTTTTCAGTGAACAGAACTTGTGTAGATCCAAACCTTAGTTGCAATTGTGATGTATCTGCTGGTAAATGGCTCTCTGATGAAGGTTATTACGAAAGTCCTGAATCTCTTGGAATCACAAAAATGGTATTTCTACAACAAAGGGACTTGGAAGAAGACGCTCAAGGGAGAATTACCCTAGGGCCTCTAGAGTGTGTTGAAACGAGTAAGACCTCTCTTAGAAATATTTTTTGACCCATCTTACTAAGTTGAACTTTAGTCATCAAATGTTTTATGTCTTTCCAGATACTCAAAAGTACGTAGTAACTTTTACAACTTCGCAATCATACATCGAGGTTCCAGGCTGGAGAAAAGGAGACATAGCCTTTAGTTTTCGGACAACTGGTGAAAATGCAATTCTTCTGTATCAGCCTCCAATCAGAAGCAACTACCCATCCTTTATGGTCGCGCTTACCTCAGACTACAGATTAACATTTAATTTCACGTTGAACACGGGAGCAGTAAGAGTTCTCGACGTGAAAAGCGGGAGGAAACTTAATAATGGCGAGTGGCAGAAGATTTGGATTGATTACAATGATCATCACGTGAGATTCATGATTAACACTGATCAAGAAATGGTAGATCTATTACCGGAAGAAGAATTTGGACCCTTTGAAGGGTCTATGTTCATCGGTGGAGCCACAGCGTAAGGATCAATTACTTACTTACAATTAGAATTTTTTTTAATTTTATAATTACCATCTATCGTATTTTAACCATTTAGTCTAAATTTGTATTCTTTTTTCTAGAGAGCAACTGAAAACTTCCTCTGTCCGACAAGGCCTTATCGGTTGTTTCCGTGGACTTGTGGTAAACGGTGAAATTTTAGATATTCATAGCTATATGTCTGTTCATTTATCTGAAATTATTAAAGACTGTAAACCTTCCTGCCAACCCAACAAATGTAAAAATAATGCCAAATGTGTTGAGCTCTGGAGTAACTTTGAATGCGTCTGCGAAAACAAGTGGGCTCATTTGGGTACTTACTGTGAAACTAGTAAGTAGAATGTCCCATAATATTTTCAAACCTTACAAGGTCTTTTAGCTAAAAAATTAATTTCTCATATTTTTGTTTAGATATAAACAGCAAGGCACTAACTTTTACGTCAGTTGCTGCCTTTCTGAAAAAGAACTATTTCGGATCAGATGAGGATGATGAAAAGATGCTTCTAAAGAGTATGTTACAAGAAAATATTTTAATAAATCTGCGAACCTACGACAAGAATTCTTTGATTCTTTACGCCAATGATAATCTAAACAACTTTATGCACCTATATATATCAAATGGAACCCGAATTGTTTATTTGTTTAATGCTGGAAACGAAATAAAAAATATCACTGTGGAATGTCCAGGTGAAATATTTTACAGAAAACCCTTTACTTAGCTCAGAAAATTATATACTTTTTAATTGAAATTCCTATCAACAGTATTAATATAATGTATGCATGATTACAGATGTCAATACTGGAATCTCCATTCAAATAGCAATTGTTCGCACTGAAAAATCAACGACCTTGCATGTGAATGAATACAATGTTACTCTAGATGTAGTACCTCTGATGCTTGAGACTTATTTGAACAAACCCTGGGTTAATCCAGAGATGGAAGTTTTGGCTCCACAAAGACCACCGGCACCACCTATGGATTATTTCCAGGTTAATAAAAAGCCATAGTTTAGACTCTAAATTCACTTGTAGCAATTAATTCTGAATATATCTAAGACCAATAATTATATTTCACAGGTAAACTTAGGTGGATTCGATCAATATAACTTGTTGCGCGTAGGGCCCGAAGGACAATTGATTGAAGGATACGTAGGTTGTATTCGGGGTTTGATGATTGGTAAATACCAAGTAGACCTACCAGGTCTAGCTAATGAAGCAAATCACGAAGGGAGCAAAGGAGTTCTCCCCAATTGCAACATGAAGTGCGATCAATCTCCCTGCAAGAATATGGGAATATGTACAGAAGATTTCGGAAAACAGGAATCCTCTTGTAACTGCGAGCTGACTTCTTACTTTGGAGAAAACTGTGTGGATGGTAAAGTTTTGTTTTTAATTTAAAATAATATATTAGATAAATTAAAAATTAAAATCATCGTTTTCAATGGCGCACTTATTCTTATTTGCAATTTTGCAGAAAAGGGCGCTGACTTCAGTGGAGAAAGTGTTCTTCAACGAGAGTTCGATCTGGAAGGTGAAGTTCATCAAGTTAAAGTTCAGTTAGCCTTCTCCACAACCGACAACAATCGTCAAAGAACGCAAGCTCTACTTCTGCTCCAAACGGAGAATAAGTAATTAATCGTTTGTTTTTGAAGAAATTTCTATGATTAAATTTAAGTAAATTTTCATTTATTATTTTTCTCTCATTTAGAAGAAGCTACTACCTTATAGTAGCTTTAACTTCAGAGGGTCACTTGAATTTTGAGGAAGACCGGGAAGGGCAGACTTATGGAGTTCGTCTTGATAGAAACTTTTTGAATGGAGCAAGACATAGTGTTTACTACATCCGAGTTAACAACAGTGCAACGTTATTAGTAAATAATCCTATATTACTATTATAATTATAGTTTCGCTTAAATTATCAAGCATACTTAGATGATAAAACTGCTTTCTCTGCTTGCAGATTGACAGAGAACCAGTTCAGCTACAGCCTCTTCCCGTACTTAGTTCAGGGGATGAAGACGACAATAAAGGAAACGAAGACAATCCTGGTATTACAGAAATACAAATAGGCGGACTGAACACCACTGATCCTAGATTCAGCCCTTATAAAAGTTACACCGGATGTCTCAGTAGTGAGTAAACTAAAAGATAAAACATTTTGAACAGCAGTATAGCAGTATTGTTTATCTTTCAAAACAGATGTCGTCGTTTCGATAAATGGTGGCGCAATTATGAAACCTCTTGAAGAGTATATGCTTTTTACAAAGAAAGGAAGCGAAACAGTCAGAGTGTCAATGCCAGCAGGAGTTAGAAGTGCCCAGTGTGCAACATTTAATGTCCAACCACGTGGATTAGAACATCCGACAAATGACAGTGTAGTAAGTAATTTGTTCTAACTTAAGTTCCATGATTAATTATAATATAATTATACCATGATGAATTATTATTCTTATTAATATTTTTAGAGCAGAGATAAAGCGTGGGTAGAAGATCCGCCGGAAAGAATAAAATATATTGCCCAGTATTCGGACGCAACACAGGAAGAACAAGGAGCTGGTACCTATATCTTCATCGCGTTGTGCTGTGTTTTCGTAGCTGCAGTCTTAGGTTGTGTATACGAAGTTCTACGAAGTGCGCGAAAAGACAAAAAGCGTAGGAGAGCACGTTCGGATTCCACAGCTTCTCAGAGGTGGCAACCGCCGTACAATGATTCAGTAATGGGAGTAACTGGAGTCAAAAGTGTTGCTTTCAAAACTGTTACTGATGATGATAAGAGGCCAAATGGCACACATGCAAAACCTCTTTCGAAGGAAGACAAACCTTTGCTGAACTCTGATTCAAAGACAGATATGGTTAATGATAAAAAAGTTCATATGAAAGGTACATCATAAATACTTTAAATCTGCATGTTGAGAAAGAGTTTTAAAATCCTAAAAGTTTGATACCTCTGTGAAAATGGCAATACTTGTTTCGTTAAAATTGTCTAATAAACTGTCTAGTATCATATATCACTATCAAAGTGATATAATTAACGTAGATAATAAAGTAATCTCGAATTGTTTATTATTACAGCAGAGGAGGAACCTGAGAAGAAGGAACTTCTTGGGGTAAATACAGGCCTCGTCTCTAAAACTCCGAAACCAAACCCATTTGTAAAGATTTTTCTTTTTTTCAAATCAATATGTGTATTAAGCTTGAACGGCTTATTGGGTGGCTTTTCCATTTTCTCTTTTATGTTCTAATTAAGAGATTATCACTCTCATCCTAGAAGTTTCTAAATGTTCCTTGCAAACTTATTTGGATGGCTAGTGGACATTTAGAAATTGATGGTTTTAGAGTGATGTGCTCAGTATTCATATAATTTTCTATGTCTTATCTATTATATTTTCACATTTCTAATCACTTCAAAGATGGCTGGGATAAATTATAACTTTTTTTTCTTTTCCACGGACCTTTTTAGATGTATAAGGTTATTCTTAGCAATCAAGTTTAACTTCTTTTAAAAATTCATAAGAAAATATTTGCATGCAGAAACTTTAACAAGATAGTTAAACTATGTCTAATAGGAAGACAATTGCTAAGCTCGTTAAGACAGCTTCCTTCTTGCGTTGCGATACCAACTGGAATGATATTTCTAAGTTCTATCTCTATTATAATCACATTCATCATGTCGAACGTATTTTCAAAAATCTTTGTGCTTTCTCTGCCCTGCGGTGTTTCAAAAGAATGCATGTTTCAATCATACACCGTTAAAAACCAAGAATGATTCTACTTTTCAGTCCATGGAAGACCTGAGAGAAGAGCCAGAACTTGAAGAACGAGAAGAGGAAGAAGAAGAGGTTGAAGAAGAGGACATTGATGACAAAAGTACATTTAGTGACCCAGAAACAGAAGTTCTGATGAAGCCTCCTACTCCGGTAAGAAGTACGTTGAGAAGGGGCGGGAATAATAACTTTAGTAATAATTGGTCCAACTCAACATTCAGAAAGCCACTTTTAGAAACCAATTTTTCCATAACAGGTATAAATGAGATTAAAACTCAACAGATCCCTGTGGGAATCTCGAGACAAGTCAATAATAATAATAATTTTCCCGAAAGACCTATGAGTCTTTATTTGCAAAACTCAGTGGTTGATTATAAACCGCGTCGTGAGAGCATACATATCGAAAAAGCTACGGTTAAATTACTCGATACCTCCAATCTTCAATGAAATTAATAGGAAAGATCTGATAGATCCTTAAAATCATTCCTATTATAAATCGTCATGTGCGTAAATCCATAAGTCATTAATAATGCAAACATGCATGTTTAATAAACAATAAGTGCTAACGGTAATTTTTTAACATCATAATCATTCATTGTTGATATTTAGATTTTTATGAAATTTTAGGGTTAATAAATTTAAAAATTTAAATTCAAATGAAAACTAACTGGAAAAAATACTAGCATGAAATGTGAAAATTCATTTTAATTGTTTTTTATATAGCAACAATTGAATAGTGTGAAAAGAAAACTAAAATTCTGAATACCCTTAGCTGAAAAAAGTACAAATTAGAGGGGAAAAAAATGTTCCGACCTTTTTTAACTAAAAATTCAATATAATTTTTCTTAACTAAATATTTTTTCATGAATTTATAATGGACTGAAAACAAATATGGACCTTGTGATTATTGGCTTGTTAGAATAGTGACCATATTATCAATCTATCTCTATACAGTATAAAGTTCTAAAACTTAAATCATTATAATTAATATGAATGTTCAAAATTATGTTCTTTACTTCAAATAATTATGAAGTCTTTCGAAACTATTATATATGCAATTATAATTTTAGAAATCTACAGTTTTCATGTGAATCTGGTAATAACTTTTAAATTGAATCGTTCTTTATGTATATAAATAATTTTTAATATCTGGAATATAATTCCTAAATAGCAGTTTTGTCAATCCGAGTTTAGTTTTAGTTTCATCATAATTTATTTATCATTTAAATACATAAAGTTGTAATAATTTTCAGTAGTAAAGTAATTAATTAATGTGGATGATCAACATTACTTCTTTTAAAAGAATCTTAATATTGACTAGTTTAGAAAACGATTTTGTTGCGTTGCACAATTCTTTTCGAATAAAAAATAAAGACAATAAAAAAAGAAAAAAAACTAAACTGTGTAATCGAGAGATGATCTTTTCAGATCAGAAAATTATCTCAGGCAAGTATCGATGAGAACGTGATAGTGGTACATTTAAATTCGATTACCAATCACGAAGAACCGGAAGCATCGAATATCGAAGGTACTTTCATGCGAAACTTAAATTCTTTGAGTCTCTAATTAAATTTATCTGCTTTCAATTACCAAAAGCGACCTATTATTCACGATGAAAATTTGCCTGTGGTCAATTTCGATCAATACGAATTGCGCCTACTTCGATGCAACCTGTTTCATATATTTTCTTGTGCTTTCGGTAAAGTTATTGCTGCGATAATAATTTATTTATAGTATGATAGCATATGATATCAAAAGTTGAATGTGTATAGCATGTTATGTCTGACAATGAAAAAAAACAACTTTTACGCAATAAAAGTTATATAACTATTAAAATCCAGTTTTTAAGGAAACGAATTGTTCCAGAGTTATTTTTGTTTATCTTTAACTGAATAATTGTAAAAAATAAAATGTCTTAAAACGATTGAAATTTCAGACAAAAATCTATGTATAAAAAAAATACCTTATTTTCCTACTTTTTTTTGCTTCTGCACTCATGAATTTTGGAAATAATTAAAAAACATCGCGCAATTAAATCACATGGTACGAAGCTAACGCAATAAGGTGCATCTTGATCAAAAATTCATCACGTACTGAGCTGTTTCAAGCTTAAAAAAAAAGTTCATCTCACTGCATGTTAACGCTTTGGGCTGCAGTTCTGGATGTTTAACTACCAATAACCACAGTAAGTAAGCTTTTCATATAAACTAACAAGGTGAGCCTCTGCTTTTTTTTGACGAATT
Organism: Diplolepis rosae; assembly: GCA_030998225.1. NCBI lineage: Eukaryota > Metazoa > Arthropoda > Insecta > Hymenoptera > Diplolepididae > Diplolepis > Diplolepis rosae. Next base: position 17,221,499 of record JAPYXD010000723.1, on the reverse strand, counting down.
TCATTTCGGTTTTTGCTTAAAGAAAATATGATAGTTAGAATTTGGAACAGGTGGTGCCAAAATAATCAGTTACACTAATACAATGATTTGTTTGATCCAAGCAAGAAAATTTATTCGTTTTTTGTTTAATTAATACAGGTTTTTTATTTGACCCAAACAAGATATGTTTCAATAAAAAAAATGTTTAAAATCAAACAAATCTTGTTTTACTTTTGAAAATTTGTCATAAAAAGAAAACAGAATACATTTTCTGAATTGTGGGTCTCGTATATTGATTTTTTGCAATTAATTTCTTCACTTGATTAAGTTATGAGCGATAAGACTTATAATTGCTTATTATTGTGGCACACTATCCATACTCTAAATTAACTCTAAATTAATTAAAAGATAATAATAAAAAAATTTTAATTTGCAGACTAACTTAATCGATGACACTGAACGATCATTAAAATTCAAAGGAGACATAACAGGTCGGTGAGACTTAATTTTTTCTTCTTGAATAGTATATATCATTTTTTATTTTACATTGCGACATTACAAAAAAAAATTATTTTAATATAGACACAAAAATGTAATTATGAACTTCTTTGGGAAGAAAATCTGAATATGTGGTATGATTCATGTTAACTTTTAGATCAAGCAATACCGACGACGTTCAGTTTGTCACCGATTTTTTTTACAAGTGATCGACGAACCTTTGGCAATCCAATAAGCTACCTCGGCGGACCAAAATTGCCGTCAAAGAACAGATCGTCGATTGAGTCCGACATATCACTCGATTAAGCGGTTGCATTTTTTCGAATTGTGTTATTTTATAAAAAAAAATTGTCTACCTAAAGATTGTCTCATTCTGCATTCCTTACTCTCATATAGTGTTGTATCCTAGTCAAGACTCAGAATTATCTGAGCATTCTTTGTATAGCATCATCGTATTAGGTGTAATTAAGCATTCAAAAACGATTTGGAAATTTTAACCAGACAATATAGTTTTATATATGGGCTAATCTCTGACACCTTTAATTTTTTATTACAGAAATAATTTTTAAAAATTTAGCAATATCTGAAGGCACTTTACTGTTCTAAATTTTTTTAGTCAAAATATAGTCACAAGTGTATTGCAAAAATACATAAAACTTCATGGCAAAGTATATACAATGAAACAGAATATATTGCACATCTACCATCCCTTGTAGAAAAAAATAATTAGACCCGATTGGAGCCGATTGATCCGAATAGCCCCATTTCAAAAACATCATTGAATCCGATTAATAAATCGGTTTCAATGACGTTTTTGAAATGGGGCCAATCGGGTCAATCGGTCCCAATTATTTTTTTCTACAAGGGACATAAAAAAAAGTAATTACGATTAATTATGGGCCGTACTTAGTATATCAATAAAAATTATATGTTGAAAGTTTGCTTAAAATTATTAATCTTACTGTTTAATTTGTTCCTTCGAAATTCACCAATTATATTTACTCATTAATTAAACCAGAATTATGGTACATTAAATTCTAACGGACTAGATTTGTGTATTTTTTAAGGTTAAGGGTTTCAGAGATTTGCACATATACTCTAATCAGAAATCTAGTATTATCAACTAGATTTTCTGATAACCAGACTTTTTTTAAAGTTAGTGTCTGATGTTTAATTTAAAATTGTAAAATTGTATCGAAAAGTTTAAATTTTTAACACTTGTCAGTTATTTTTATTTTGCATTTTTTTAATACTGAACGATTATTGTCCGCAGTATTATCGTCAATGGCATTATATCTTTTGAAATTTTTTCAATTATGATTGTAAATGAAAGGCTCGTGCACTACGGTAATATTGAATACAATCTGAATCGATAATTTTGCGAATGGAAAATTAAAAATCGGGCGTTAATAAATGAATTCAATATTTATATTTATCTTAAATAATATTATACCTTTAAGCTGTGCCAATTGACAATGCGTAAAATGATTTTCCCGATGCAATTGTTTGTATAATCAACGAATGATAGGTGAATGTGTTTTGTTTAATAATACTTCTTTTGTTATGTACTTCTCATGAATAAAAGTCATTGTTGATTTCAAATTATTACTTTCAGTGTCTGATGTTATCTGTGATATACTCTATTTATACAAGACAAAAAATTCTAAATGCCGAACGAATTAAGGAATTAAAGAGTCGTTTCCAAGAATTTATAAATAACTCAAATGATTAAAGGAAACTATGACAATTTCCAAGTAATGCGTCTTAATTTTCATCGCAACTTTTTGCATGTCCATTTTACGATTAATCAATCTAGCAAATCAATATAAAAAAACGAAAAATACTAATACCTTCTTATTCATGATGAGAATGTAAAAATTTCATCATTATCATTGTCATTATCATTCTAAAATTTCTATAGGAATTAAATATAATCAAGAAATAGTATTTAAAGGCAAATAGCAGTGTGCAATGCGAAATAAAGTGCGCACTTGTATACATAATACGTCTAACATATGTACAAAATTAGAAGGTTATGTCAAAATTGTTTGACTGTCTAAGAAACTATACCGAAATTGTAGCATACGTCATTACGTTGATTCAAAATAGATTTTTCAGTTTTTCAGAGAAAGAAATTGACAAAACTTCCGCCCGTTTCGAAAGAAAGAATTATGTGATTTTCATATGACGATTGGAGCCAAGACTAATTCACTAACAAAAGAACGGTTTAATAACGGTCAAATATATAATTTCTAAAAAAAAAAAATTAATTGACTTGTAACACAGTGATTTTTTACGTATCAATAATATATTTTTTACTTGAGGGTTGGTAATGCTGCTAAAAACCCACTAACCAATCGAATGACATAAACCCCAACATGTCAGGAAATAATTTGAATAAACTTCATTGAGAAAATATCGCAAACTTTGCAGGGAATACTATGACGAGTTTTGAAGAATCTTTCATCGAGAATCCAAACTGATCCCAAAAAATTTCTTTACATTATTTATATTCCAAATGTGTTAAAAATATCTTCATTATAAATCATTTGATAATCATAATAATTTAGAAAAAAAAATTTTTAAAACTACATGATATTGGGATTCCAACGTAAAAAGAAGTTCGAAGAAAGACAAAGGGGAAGTAAAACTTGAGGAGTGACGTCACCTCATGATCACAGTTCATTTTCGGAAAATCGCGTTTCCTGAAAACGACGTTTTTCGTCACATATGTCCCTGTTTACTCGACATCGTTGGTCATGTCTCGTCAATTTTTTTTTAATGATCGTGAACTCCAGACACAACTTTTAGATAATAGGTTTTGTGTTTTTTCAATTACAGCGCCAAGGAGACAGAATTCTTCCCAGTGTTAAAAAATGGCATTTTTCAACAATTTTCCAGATCGGCTGTATTTCCCCCAAGTTTTTATAAAAAAAATCCCATGGTCAAAGTTGTTCATCACTCAATTCTTGACTAAATAAAAAAAAATCAAGTTAATTGGTGTAGTTGACTCCAAGATTCAGGGGCATGAACATGACCAAATTTCACTAAGCGCGGGAAATTTCCAACTACCGTTAAGGAAACATTGATGTAAAAAAAATTAACTTTAGATTCCGAAAGTAATATAACTCGAAGATTCATATGATCAGATGTCCGATTCTGATCGGAGCTCTCATTAGTGAGTTCCTTATTTCTTTTGTGCAAGATCCAGTAATTTTTAAATGATTATTAAATCTGGTAAAAAGTCAATATTGGAAATAAGTAATAACTGTTATTGTCTTTCAAACCCTATGTAAGAAAAGGTCTATTTCTTTCGGACGAACTAATTGAAATGTTTTATGTGGGAATTTGTAATTGAACTTTGTTGACAATCTATATGTAAACTGGGGATCGATAAATTACTAAGATTACCAGATGAAAAAGATAAGAAGCGGCTTAAAAACTACTCAAGATTTGTCAACTCTTTTTTAGAGCTTCCCATTAAACATTTGAATGATATTCAATGTGTAGCAGAAAATGTCTCATTGAAAAGTATTAAATCCTATTCAGAACATGATGTGAAATCTGCTTTGTGATAATCTGGAATTAAAAATTCAATAATTTTCAGTGAGACTTGTTTTACTGGGTCAATAAACAATGTTTCATAGAACAATGTAACATTTTTTATTACTTCTAGAAGTACGTAAATGGAATGAAATTTAAATTTTAAAAATTGAGTTTTTAATTCTTTTATAACTTTCTTTTTGTCTTGAATCTTGAATTTCATTCCAATGAAATCATTTCTTTCATAAAAGTGTTTCATAGCGATATATTTCTTTAAATTCCAATTTTAACACGTACATACGAATAGCTCTGGATGAAATAACTTTTGTCTTTGTCTTATTTAAATTTGTTTCCTGCAAAATATGATCAATCATATTAAATTCTAGGAATTTAGGTACATATGCAATTTTAAAAATACATAAAAGTTGGAGAAAGAGCATATACATGTCTTCCAATTTTCTACTTACTACAATACTAATGTATACTATTTTTTAACTGTAATCTCTATTTTTAAAAAGCCTTTTATTCTCGCCTTTTCAGTTCACTTGACATTCGTTTATTTTTCGCTTTCCCTGAACTTTATCTCAAAAACTTGCATGCAGCATGACTGCGTCTGATTTTCTTATCCGTTCTTATTCATCCTTGTCGATCTCGCACCATGAATGTCTCTTTCTCCTTTCTCCCTATCTGCTATTATAGTTTTCTCTCTATTCCTCTTTTCAGCTCGAACCTGCGCCATCACATCAGCTACTATAAAAGCATGCGTACTGCTGTAATGCGCACTTACTCACATTTGCTCGTCGCGAACTGTTCCAGAAGAAAAGCATCACGGAAGTGACGGAAGTTATAGTGTGGAAGTAAGGTTAACGTGCGTTAACGAGTGTCAAGTGTGAAGAGTGTTCACGAACTGTGAAAAGCTTGCGAGACAGAGGTTCCGCCAATTTAATCGGTTATCTCGCATGAATGCGGAATGAAATAATAGCAGGCCTGATCCAATTGTAGCCGACGGCTAATTTCGGGCGTCCGCACTCAGTCCTCAGTGTAGGCTAGTCGGTCGCCGAGTGTGTTGTCGGAAAGAAAATCTCTAATGAGATGATAAGACAAAAGGACACCTATTTCCAGGCTCACAAACAGAAGAATCTAACTTAAAGTTCACGACTTTGAGACATTTTCTCAAGAAACGCTTTTCCGGAGTCGCTAAATTCTTGAACTCAATGCATCGATACGATTCTTCTGTGTCATCTAAGCTTTCCCTTTCTTCGCGCAGAAAGATGCAAGTGATTGATAAATAATCTCGTCTAGAGATCTAGATAGCACGTGACATTACATTATACTGGGTGAGTGGAATTTGTCTTTATCATTGCTGATTTACTGCTAATAACGTCACTTATACACGTGAGCATTTTTCTCGCATAGTAAGACCAGGAGAGTGACAATTTTTCCACCTTTAATTTAATTCTTGAGTTACTCAAGTGAAGATCGAGGAAAAGATCCTTGTGAAAACTTGACGAGGTCACGTGGGTAATCTTTGCTCCAATCAGCGTAGAATACAACATGTCCACCACTTGTATGGGAAACTGTTCAAATCCAGAAATTCTATATGACGTTTTAATTGATGATCCCTGGGCACCGTGGAATGCTGCTATTAACTATTTTGAATACCAACCATGGTTTTTTTCTTTATTGGGCAGTGTCATGGTTGGCCTCTCCGGCGTTCTTCCCTTACTGATCATTCCCATCGAAGAGGGCGCTAATTTGAAAAATGGAGGTAAACATATTTTTCAGTACTTATCTCTATTTATATTTTACATTCTAGAATGACTTATTAATCTACAGAAGCTAGAAGATTTTTAAACCTTGGTATTCAAAAATTGAAAAAGACAGAATTGCGATTCATCTGACAGTTTAAAACCTGCAGTTTTCAACACGTTATGAATCGCACTGCCTAACATCAACAATATAACTTAATTTCAAACTTACTATTAACTAAGCTAATTAATCATTTAAAATCCTGATCGAAAATTGCGAGTGTTGAACGGCTGATAGAGTTCTATGATTAGCCTGATTATATATGATGTATTATTATATTTATATCAAAAACGATAAATTTATTATTGATTATATTAGTCATTTGATCAATCTTATGGTCAAAGTAATCCATTATTAGCACGTAACAGTTGTTAAAATTATATAATATCAAGAAAGTGAGATTAAAGTAGTTCATATATTTTATTTATATGAAAAAGAAGTGATCTAACTACATATTTTGAACTTGAATATCAAATAATCACGATAATCGCTTCGTAGATAAGTTTCTGTTAAACAAAGTGTTGCAAATCTAATGATAAGTTCTGTCAGTACAAAATAATAACTAATAAATTGTATTATGTTCCTAGCTTTTATGCAATTAATTACAACAGGAAGAAATTTTGTAAAAATTATACGAATATTCACTATCACCTTGACCTTAATTGAAATTTAAAATATTCAATGTATTCAGCAATGCTGAATATATATAAGTATAGCAATACGATAAACTAATCACCTAATCTAGAAGTTATACTTTGTTATAAAGGCCCTAGAAAATTGATACGCAATAAAAAAACACTTTTATCTAACTGAACAAATGCACAGGGTTAAGAACCCAGTTATAAATAAATTAAAAAATATATAGAACTTGTATAGAAAAACTAGTTGTCATGAATCACTTGTGCATTAATAATTCAAACTAATTTGTATGATAATTAGAAAAATGAACTCGTGAATACAATTTATAGTCTAGCATCATCTCAAGAAGAATTACATCAGCCAAGGGCGAAAATTTCTACCTTTATTATGTATATTGATGTGATTTTAATTCTTTTCAAGATTTGCAATTGCAAAATCAAAGTTCCACCATTTTTGGAAGACTTAACTGAGAATTCTTCTAGTTGCAAACAATAAAACATATTCCTATTTTACCCATTTGTATCATGTATACGAAAATCATGAATCTTGTTTCTTTTAACATTTTGATAACAAGCTTTTATTGAGAAGTTACGTCAGTATAAGGTTTTGAAATATTATTGTTAAAATTTTGTTTGCTATTCAATTATTTTTGACAATAACTATGTAAAAATTGTCAAAAGAAATGGTCAGGAATGGTGTGGGTTTTTCAACACAAATATCATATCATTTCCTGAAATGACAAGAAGTAGTGCAAAATATTACTTTCCGGTGAAATAACGCTATCGCAGTTTTAATTATGTTTACACAAACAATCCAATCATTATAAAGTTGATCTTTGGACATATGGTTGTTTTAATAAGTAAATAAATGAAACGGATTCCTTCGGGCTCATTTATTTTATATATTTCTGCCAACGTTTAATCTTCCCTCTGAAGTAGGGTGACCATAATTGATTATCGAAAAGTAGAGCAATAAGTTTTGAAAAATGAGGACAAAGTAGGACAAAAATTTATTTAAAAAGGAGGATAAAGTAGGACAGAAAAGTTTGAAAATGAGGCCAAGATAGGAAAGAAAAGTGACTATTTTATTAAATGTTATCAACGCTTAGCATCTTATATTTTTATTTTTGAACCTTGATGCATTTTAATTAATAATTTATTGAGTTGAAAGATTATTTCTGAGTTGTAACTCAAAAATATGCATAACTATTCAATAATATCAATGATGACCATCGTAATGAGTAAAATTATATATAACTGTATAAATTACAAATCTAATATGGTCACGTTTCAATTTCGATTTCATCTGACTTGTTTTTATTTCCTTCAGATTTATTACATAGAATGTAAATTATAATAAATGTTATTACGTTATTGAATAAGTATTCTTCCTAAACGTTGAATGTTAAAAAGGAATTTTAATAAAATTATAAAATTAAAATTGAAAAGCGTATTTTTTAAAGTTGCTGTTTCTTTGCTCAGAGCTTTTAATGATTAATCTTTTCGACAAAAATTCTAAGAACAAGGTTCTGCCTTCATATTTTTGTTTGCATTTTTTAAATTCCCTATCATAAAATCACTCTTTATCGTTAAGAATTTTGAATAAGTAGAAATATAATTGAGTTGTTCTTATCAGCAGATATCATTCATTTTACAACTCTTTAAATCTTGTGTTTAAATTTTCAATTGCAGTTCATTTTATTTCAATAGCATCAGAGCTTCTTCATGAATAATATACAAAAAATATTTTCTAATGATAAAAAAAAATTTTATGCTATTAAATTTTTATAGATTTGCAAGTCTAAGACAATCAAAATAGAAATATGACATGACCTATCATGTTATTGTAGATATCTCATTCTATACTAAACCTAGATAAAAAGATTTAATTTTTTTAAACGTAGAAAGTTCAAAAGTTAAGTGCATCAGATTGTAATTGCATGCATAAGAATACTTAGGAGCATTCATAAATATGTTTCATGAAAGAATAAATATAAATTTCCAATGTAGCTTAAAAAATTAAAGATCAGAAGCAACGAATAAAAATATCTTATAATTATTCATCTTATAATGATTTCAAAGAAGTCTGCGATTTTGGTTTGTTTTTTTCTGATGAGGGATGCTTATGGCTTCACATTGGTTTAGTTCAGATTGAACTTCATAATGTCATTTAAATTAAATGACTTTCATTTTTCTCCATTTAAACTGATGCTATTATAGTAATGACTATTAATATTGCATTGAAAACTGGGATGCTAAATACATATCTAATTTTCTATCACGCATATAGAGGAATCTAATTTTGGTTAAAAAATAAAATTTTCGATTTTTAATAGTATTTTCTTGCATTAAAAAGAAAAATATTTATCTCATAAAAAGTTGTTTAAATTTAAATTTGTAAATATTTTTATAATAAAAAATTTTTGTATAATAAGTTTTTTCGTATCTCATATAGTTTAATTGGAAAAAATGAATTTGTTATTGACTTTTTTCAAGTTTTAAAATACTGCAATTTTTCTAATTTTGGTTTGATTGAAAAATATCATCAGGATAATTTGTAGATCTTTTTCTTTGTCTCTGATAAAGTGTACCGAAGCGCATTCAAATCTAATAATTATTTCGAGAGTTACCGTGTTCACAGACAACTACAACGTCGATAACAACAACAAACTGACAAGACATGATTCAAAAAACCCTTTTTTTGGAATTCAGCAGATCATGAAACGTGGATATTTGTTGAAAAATGTGGATGTCAAATTATACATAAATCTAATACCTTCTCATATGTGATGAGAATGTAAAAAATTGATTTGCATGGGAAAAGGATGATTAAAAGAAATTGTAAGACTGGGGTTCTAAACATAGAAAAAATTCTGGGTCATGCAAGACCGAAATTAGGATGGTTCCTTGCCAAAAGATACTATTGATCATTTCTCATGCTATGTTTATCATCTGGTTTTGTATAAATAAGAAATAAGTATTCATTATTATAAAATAGTTTCAAGAATTTTCAATGCGTTTGAATATTTATTGCAAATAAGATTGTGGATCACATATTTGTGTCGCCCCTGATATGTCATTCGCAAAGATTTCATACCCAAAGAATAAAAGTTATTCATATAGAATAAAAATTTATTTTACATATATCGACCGATTTAAAAACTTGTTTTGATTCAAGTAAATTTTACTTGAAATAAGAATTTTATATGGAAAAATCTCTGGAACCTTTAATATTAATGTCACACTTTTATAGTAAATTATTTTAGTTTTATTTTTAAAAAAACCAACCTATCACAACAACATTTTCCTGAACGAAAATTAATATTGCAGATAGGCGCAACCAGATAAAAATATAGTAGAATTGTCATAGTCTAATCAATATTTCAAGATCACTTCTAACTTCAATAGGAAATAGTACGTTTTATATTTCTGCTAAAAAAATATATAAAGTTTTGAAAAGTGTAACTAAAATGTGTCGAGCCCGTAACATTTTTAAAAATATCTTGAGGGTGCCAAAGTGTAGATATTTAAACATTTCATAATATGAAAGCTTAAAATGCTTAAAAATCCAGTCCATTAGAAATTGATATACCACAATTCTGGCTTAATTAATAAGTTAGTATAATTAGTAAGTTTTAAAGGAAAAAATTAAATTTCCAGACCATAATGGCCAATTTATAGTTGCTAAAGTAATTTGATCTTTGATGGTAAAACAGTATGAAAGTTTTTCTGAAATGGCGTAGAAACCGAAATAGCTTAATATGATTGTAAAGTTTCAGCTGTAAAAAGTAATACTCATTATACTTTCATAAAAACTAATTATTAATGGTCCCTATAATTTGTGAAAAAATCAACATTGATTTTCTATCAAATTTATTTATTTTTTCAATTTCTGCAATAAAAAGTTGATGATTCTAGAGATTTGCCCATATGTATAAAAAAAAGTGAATAGAAGATTTAAAATCAATTCTATATTTAATACAAATGAAATATGTTTGATATGAATAGGATTTTTTTTAAGTCTGATAAATATATAAAAATAAAAATGGGTAATTACGTATGTCCTCAAATTTTTGAAAATCATTTTTACATTGAGAACTTCACTCTAGATTACTAAAGTTTTACTCGACGCGAAATAGGTATGTATGAATAATGAATAATCAAAGTGGAAGTGACTTTCAGCACATATTGAATCATAAATAACTGTGCATCATAATAGTTATCAACATAAACAAACTTACTGAATCCATGAAAACATACTATACATCTGTACAATATCAAATTCACATGACGTGTCGAAAAACTTGTCACCTTTAGAAAGAAAATAAGAAGGGTCTCTAGATAATAGTCTCTACTCTTATGTCAAATTTTTTAAAACGTTGGCGAAACGTTGGCAGATTTTTACAAATATACGTGTCCAAAGAACCCGATATACTTTAATTTACTCATTATTAAAACTTATTCCGCTTTAATGAGAGTCTTGAAAAAAATCAAATCAATAAGAATCTCAAAAACTAAAATATTGCACACGAGTTCAATTAAAAAAGAAAATCAAAATACTCAGATTTTCAACTTGTAAAAATTGTCCATTTATTTATTCAAATAAAATTAGAAATGTAATTAAAGTACTTGTGTTTGAAAATAATCGCTTAGTGAATAGTGATTTAATTATTTATTTTCTCTTTTTCTTGCAGCAAGCGCTGGAACGCTAAAATTGCTCTTAAGCTTTGCGGTTGGTGGATTATTAGGTGACGTCTTCCTGCACCTCTTACCAGAAGCATGGGCCAGCAAGAAACTTGCACAAGGTAATTCTAAGGTCTCAATTCGAAGAAAGTAATTAAAGAAAGAAAGAATAATATAGCAATACTTTTCTTGGAAGCAAAAAACTATTGTATTTTAGTTCTAGGAATAAAAGAAGACATTGATGATCAATGAAACTTAATATTTTAATTTTGTATATTATTAAGGCATTATCAATTCTGATTGTAGTGATAACACGATAACCATTCAAGGTAACTTATATTATAATCATATTTGCTTTTAGTTGATAATAACAATGGTCATCCGTCAATGACCTGTGGACTCTGGGTATTGACTGGCTTCCTAGTCTTCATTATCGCAGAGAAGATATTTATCGGCGAAAGTGAAAGCAACTCTGAAGAAAAAGAAGAAAACACTCAAAAATGCAAATTGGGAGATAAGGATTTTTTCAAAAAAGCCACACTTAAAGAATTTGAAAACAACAATTGTCTCATGTCTTCAGATGGTAACGTCCTGACAAAGTTATGTACGCGAAATGGAAACGTAAAGCATTCTGTACAAGGATCTTCTGAAGTAGAATTGAAATTCGATTTGAATAAAGATTCTAAAGGACACAAAACTCCCGTTAAAAATGAAATGTTAGAATATCCTAAAGAAAAATCTGTACCGAATGGCATACAAATAAATGGAACCAATGGGATAAATGTTGTTCCAAAGAATGGATTTATCGCTAGGGATTTTGTACCATCTTCTCTAGAGAATTCAAATGGATTTATAAGGAATGGTAGCTGTAAGCCAGATACAAAGAGCAAAAAAATTGAGCGACGATCAGCAGAAAATAATAATAAACCTAAACACATTTCTGGATATCTGAACCTTATGGCAAATTGTATTGATAATTTCACACATGGTTTAGCAGTTGGAGGTTCTTTCTTGATTTCATTTAGGCTTGGTGCTCTCACCACATTTGCCATTCTCATCCATGAAATTCCACATGAAGTTGGAGACTTTGCAATCTTATTGAGGAGTGGCTTCAACAGGTGGGATGCTGCAAGAGCACAATTACTCACTGCCACTGGAGGCATTATTGGTGCCCTAGTGGCCGTCCTTTGCAGTGGGAGTGGAGTTGGTGAGTTAACATATTTTCTTAATAAGTTGAAGAACTTAAATAATTTTTGGAATTTTGAATTCAAAATTGATTTTGTCCTTTGCAGAATCAAAAACCAGTTGGATCCTTCCATTTACAGCAGGAGGCTTCTTACATATCGGGATGGTTTCTGTTTTACCAGAGTTGCTCAAAGAAACGAATCCCAAAGAATCTTTAAAACAGTTAGGTGCTCTACTCACGGGCATTACGATTATGGCGTTTTTGACTGCATTCTGCGACTGAAGCAATGTACATACTAAGATAATTTTTTTTCTATTAAGTTTTAAAAAAGTTCTCTCCGATTACAAATTCAAAAAGATGATATTTCGCCTAGTGATTACACTCACAGTGCACTCGTCTCATTCAGAGTTGCAGAACACTATGAGTTGAAAGTTCTTCACGAGAATTCTACTACAAAAGATTTTCATGCACTCATTACTGCCAGGTAACATGAGTTTCCTTTGAAATATGAATGTGAGAAACTTGGTCAAAAACGAAACACAATGTTGGAAGAAGATAGAATTTACAATGAAGATTACATCAGGTAATCTTAAATAATCAGGATGTTTTTAATAGTCAGGGTATTTTTTTGTAAAATAACATTTTTATTTATATTCATATAAAGGATTGTTCTTATCAAAGAAAAAAATATCGATATTTGATATCAAAAAAATGACGATAAACTTACTTTACAGTGGGTTCTTAAATTTGGGATATGAGATGCATTTTTGAATAAATTTACTTTACATGTTTATTCTGTAGAAGTGAAGGATTTGTTACTTGCTTCCAATCACTTATTTTCATATGAGCTTTTTTCATAAGGTTTTTTATTTCAAAATATGTTATAGTAAACTAGCAATTAGAACAGTATTTGAAGATGCCTCCAATCACATTTTTAGGCGAATTTTATTTTTAATCACAATTTGTAATTTAAAAATGTTCTTAATTTTTTACTTTGCAATAAATTAAAGAAACAACAGTAGGAATTTGAGAATAATATATTTTATTCATCCTCCGACTGAAAATTATTGAATTCAAGGCTAAAGTTACAAATCATATTAAAGGAATAGTAAAATTTAGTTTTGAAAAATAGGAGCCAATATTGTTGTGTCCGCAATTGAAAAAAAAACAGATGATAAAAATCAATTCAAAGGTATGGGAGTACTTTATACGGAATACATTTTGTTATAAAATCATTTAAAAAGAAAAAAAAGGTGGAGTGTACAAAGGCTCGAGAGGAGAGAAAAGAGGAGATTGAGAATTAATATATGTACACAGTCTTTGAGAGTGCATGCATATTTCTTGAGTTCTTTTGTGTAAATATTATAAAATCCTAGTTTCATGTGACCCTGGGCGTTAAACCATAAAATATTGCGACTATATAATTCCACTACGGACATGAAACGAATCGGAATTTACATGAAACAGTGACTTTTTAAAATATTTTTTTCCCAACCAAGCTTAGCGTGTGATCAATACGGAGAAAATCCGATCGAATTTAATATATTTTTTTAAATAATCCAAGATATATACTCTAAAACTAAGGGCCTCTTATGATTCTGTATTAAATTGTTTATAAAATCGTATTGTTAACGAATATTACTGAAGAATATTCTTATTGAAAAATATTTCTACTAGTATGTGCATATTTTAATTAAAATATTTCATTTACACTACATGATATTTTTACCTTTTTCTATGGTTAATCAATTCCAAGAGATTTAGCACGTAATGCGATAATAAACATGAAAATATAGCAAAAAGAAGGATGTTCAAGTAATGTTTTATATTATAAATCGTGTTTTAGCCTCAAAAATCTGAGTAACTAAGGACTTAAATGTCACGCGGTTTTTACTTAAAGAGAGAAGTGTGCTGTTTCACCTTAGAAAATGTTTTACGCGAGAGTCCTTGCAGACTATGGATACCACGCGACTAAACTTAAAAAGTTGTAACTTATATTTTTAAAGCATTATACCTTTTTGGAATACATCTCGTGATAAAACATGTCATTTGAAACTTTGATAATTGCGTCGAAATATGATTGATCGACTTGAATGTAGAATTTCAATTGCATTTTAATACTGTAGGTTGTTACTCGTATATTAATTATGTACACGTAACCACCGATGAGTGTAAATAAAAATCATTATTCCTGACTTAAAATTCTAATCAAATCCCTTATTTTTTATTTATCTACGTAATTTCACCTTGGCTTTTAAAAAGTTAAAATACTGTAGTTAAAAAATCAAAATAATAGATTTAAACGATGATCTGTGAGATCATTTTACATGTTTTTTTTTTTATTCAAAAACAGTATACAAAAAAATGTACAATTATTTACTTATAAGTAGTTATCTAGTTTTTGAATCTACAATTCATAATATGTACAATAAAATAATTATTATAGATGATGTAATTGATAAAATTACTAATCAATGCTCAAATTTATACATTCATAATGTACAAATCTGTTGAACTGTATTGATCCTTTCTGAAAAAAGGCGTAGGTAATAATATTTTAATCACAGCTTTTATATTTTTATTAAATAATTACTGCAACCACAAACTTAATATTTCAAATTTAAAAATCATCTGGAAACTGATATTTACTTTTAAATGAATTAGGGCTCATTCAACATGTATAATAAAATTACCTGCTTTACAACTCATCATGAGAATAGCCTAAAAGAACTTTGAGATTTTCTAAAGCCATTATAAGATCACTGTTTGATTCCTCGTCCTCATCTGTTTCCACTTTCAAACTAAGTTTTCGATAAGCACTAAGTACACTTTCAGTCAATGGAACTAAAGTTTCTCTATAAGTTCTGAACTCACTTTCACACACGGGATTCAACATAATCATACTTTCGGCCACCAATTGAACGATTTCATCAGCCTGCTCGATAAAGTCTCTCGAGATCACGTTCTGAAATACTTTTCTCGTTAAATTACTGAGACCTCGGCAATATTCATGCATCAATAACTTCTCCTCAAATTTTGTGACTGAATATGCATTTACTCTTTGACGGCGTTGTTCTTCGCCACTTAACTCATTGATATTCTTCCTTTCTGTCAATAAATCATTGACTAGATTCATGACTCTTATTTGTAACTTTAGATTATTACCCTCTAGGATTTTCGAAAATATTTCTAGCCCTCCATGATAAATGAAAACTTTCTGAGCAGCTGGGAATTGACGAAGGAGTGAACTAAGGGCAAATAAACATCTGGATTTTACATTGACATCGTCATTTGTAATCAACATATGCAAGACTTTTTGAATTAAATCACTTTCAAGTACTTTTGCTTGCACATTTGGATTGGATTGTGCAGTTGCTCCCAGGAGTCGCAAAGCCTGTGACTTGATTTCGTTACTTGTTGAATTCAAGCAAGGGCTGATGATTTTTGACATGCTATAAAAATAAAAGCAGTACTTATATATTTCATTTAAAAAAACTAAATATTCAATAAACTAAAAGGTAAATATAAATTTTGGAGCTCACCCTCCCATATCGGTGAAAACTTGAGCGTTGTCTATATGATGAATTAAATATTCAAGATCGTCTAAGACATCCAAAATATTTTTGATTTTGAAATCATCAGGAATCTTCAAAGCCAAAGCATCTTTGTTTGCCATGAATCGTTCAAAGAAGTCTTTCAATAACTCTGTTTCAGTTGATATATTCATGTTAAGTGATTCAAATTCTTTTTTTAACTCTTCATAACTTCTGAATTTCTTTTTGAGTTCTTTGTCTCTCTGAAAGAATTAAATATTATAATTATTAGTTGAAATATAAAATACTAAAAATTGAAATTCATTTTTCGTAAGCTGATTTTGAGAAATATAGTAGCCTTACGTCCAGCGATTCTTTTGATTCATCTGACTTGATTTTTTTCAATTTTGATTTCAGATCCTTGATTGAAATGTCTAAAAGAGAGGGCTTTATCAATTCTTCCGATAAATTATCATTCTCATCTTTTAAAGGTTGATCTGGATGAACTGTTAGTGACCTTGTTCGTTTTTCATCTGCATTTTCAGTTGTTTTTTCTGATTTATTGCTAACGTCTAACAACTTCGCCTCGGTCACACCAGTTTCAAAATTATGTCGAACGTGGAGGCCTTTGGGAATTGGTGTTCCTTAAATAAAAAATAACTTACATTAAGTTTTAAACCATTCCAAAAGATCCATATTGGTACTTTTTATTCAATTAAGTAAATAAATAAACCAAACTAAATTATATTTACCCTTATTTACAACTTGCCATTCTTCAGTCGGCACAAACACACTCTCATTTTTTGCATTTTTATCATTGGCAAACACATTAACGCGTAAAAACGCGAAAATTAAAAATACGCATATATTAAATCGCATTGTAATTAAAAACGCGTTCAAATTACTGCCACATACAGAAAATGTATCTAACCTCTAACTATGCTTGCATCAGCTGATTCTCATAGTTTTATTACGATGAACATCTAGTTCTTCACGAATTTGTTTAAATAAGATACCACATATCATATTTTTTTAATTTGACATTATTGGTTTAAGGACTTGTTACACTTTTTTACTTTTCTTTCAAGTTTTCACTGCGCGTGATTTAAAACGATTACGTGTCTCTCAGCTGTTCAACCATATTTATTGATCAAATGCGCATGCGCACTTCAAATTAATGTGATTATTGTATGCAAAAATCACAAAAATGTGTAAAATTGGAAAGACGTAGAATTTACGTCATGATAATTCAATTCTCACTTGAGTTTTGTAGCATATATATAAAAATATAAAAATTAGTTCAATTCAAAACAATCTTTATGTTAAAAACTGAACGCGTTATCAAGTGTATAAAATTAGGTTTCAATAAACAAAATACTCTAAAAAGGATACTTATGCGTAAAAAGTACTGTACTCTGTGCGCATACTCTTATCAGCTCCCTTTCAAAGAATTTTGTTTATTAAGTTTTAAAAGGAGTATAATACTAGGTACATGCGTTACAGATTTTCAAATTATTATATGTATCAAATGACGTATCATAAAAGAGACGTTTTCTTTTCTTTTTATAACTCACAATCAGTAGAGTATGCAGAATAAAACGAGTTACTTGAATGCCAATTCTAAAAAACTTGTTTTATTATTTATATTTTTATGTATAGGAATTTAAAAAAAAAAAACTTTCAGAATACTTTCGTTTGGGAAACATAGTTTTATTTAACAAATGAAATAATTGTTTGAAAAATAAATTTTAAGTCATAAAAATTTTGGTGAAAATGTACTAAGAAGTTTAACTAATTAATTACTGGTTACCCTACAGCGATAAAATATAACTCATAATTTGAAGTCGCCACGCTACTGCTGGTCTGTGCTAATTAGTGCTGGTAGATTATTCAGTTCAGAATAGGATTAGGAGTTAGAAGGGACTGTACGTTTGAGCAGCGCGTAACTACTGTATAACTATGACACAGACTGTACAGCTGCTGAATTTGTATTGACTGGAGCATTTTCTTCGTGCTATTCAATTTTGCCTAAGATTAAGTGTTTTCGTTAAATTTTGCAAAGAAAAAAGTTTATGCCGAATATTTGAGATCTCTTAAGGACGGAAATTAGTGACAAGTGGACGTAAAGTCAGAGGAATCGAAAAGTAACGTCTGTTTTTTTGACCAATGCGAGTGCAATCAGCGTCGTACGCCAGACTGAATACGAAGGGACGATGTCGGTAAAAAAAAAGAGACTTGTAAATTCACGCATCGTTCTGAGTCGAATTTGTGGCTTAGAAAATATGAAATCAAGAACTACGACGTGTTTGGCTATTACCCTATCTGATATTTGAAGTGGGAACTAGCATCTCCAAGAAGGGATATCTACTTGTAGAGTTCTACTATTTGTCACGTGGTGCTGTTTTCTCTGCAAATGTCACGAACCGATTGAAATTTAAATTATAAAGGCTCGCTTTAAATAAAGTTTTTTTTGGTTTCAACAAAAAATGGGGAAAACAAGGGGTGTACACGAAACAACCCCAGAGCTGAGAAACCGGATGGTGGGAATGTATGAAGCTGGTCTAGGCCTTCGAGAAATCGCGGCAGCAGTTAATTGTTCTGTAAGATCAGTTCTATTATATCGTTTTTTCATTATGATTTTAACAAAAAATTAAATTACAAAGTTTTAAAATTTACCTGTTGAATTCCAAACCTGGAATTTTAAACTGAACGCAGATTTTATGCTCTGCCTTCATGTAATGTTGACTAAAAGTTAACTCTGCTACAATATTGTAATATGAACAATTCACTCTCCAAGAAAATTCCAACTCACTGCCTTAACATTGAAAAGAAACTCAATATTTATCAACCGCAAATTCCTGAAAATGAAAAAAAATGTCTAGTAAAGTTGATCCATATGTTGATATTCATTATTGTCATAAGTAAACTTTATCACAATTATAAAATTTCTCCTAATATTCAATTAACTTGCTTATAAATTTTCTGCAAACAGAAAACTGAAATGAAATAACAGTACTCTATTCAAATTTCAGCAAAGAACAGTTAAGAGATGGCTAAACCGCTTTGATAAAGAAGGTACAGTGGAAACGCGAGAACGTTGTGGCCGCAAAAGAGCCACCACCAGTGAACAAGACGAGGCTATTATTCGTCTTGCAACTCAGACACCAATAACGGCTGCAAAGGCTGTACTTCCCGCCCTGGGACTTTCGTGTTCTGTTGATACTGTGAGAGAAAGACTACACAAAGCTGGAATTCATAACTGGAGTCCATCGCGTAAACACATGCAAAGAATTCCTCTAGGGTTGGTTGTATTAAATTTATTAAAATTGACTTGGTTTTAAATATACCCAAGATTAAATTTTAAGATCTTCTATATTTATAAAAATGTCTATTTCTAGAAATGACACAGATGGAGCAGCCATTCAGCAAGCGGTGTGGCGTCCCACGGGCACACAGCTGGGAAAGAAGAGAACTGGAAAAGATTCTAATAAGACTAGAAAACCAGGATCCTCTCCGAAGAAAAAAGTTACACTCCGTAAAGTCAAAGCAAAAGATCTCTATGTTGGTGATGGCGCACCTGCAGAAACACTGAAACAACCAGATATGCAACCTAATTTCGTCTTTCCTCAGCAGAATGTTCATCAACAGTCAAGCAATGAAATTGAAACGTCTTCTCAAACTTTAACGCCGAACTTAGTGGTATTTGCAAGTAATCTGGATCTAGTTCAGCAAATACAACCAGTTTACCATCACACAGGATTAAATGTTCCTCAAAACTGGCCCTTAGACTTGGTTCAGGGCTGTCATCATTATCCACAGGTGATATACTATAATTTTCTATTCCTTGATTCTTGGTTATGGATTATATAGGTTTACATCCGATCTTTATCATTCAAATAAATTCAGCTATTACTTACTTCACCAATGTTTTAGGATCAACAGAACACAATGCAACATAGTCAACATCTTCAACACCTTCATCCTCACCAGGAACTTCAATCACGTTGTGAGCAACATCAGGAGGCCGGACATCAAGTATGTCAGCAACTAGATGGACGAAATACAAATCAAAATATCCACCCTCATCATCATAGTATAGGACAACAATCGCACCAAGTTGACCATCAATTGCAACAACCGCAGCGATTGTCTCAAACTTCCTTATCCACTTCACAAGACATTTCTGAAAGCTGTTCAAATTCCAGTAGCTCAAACGATATTATTGAAATAAAAACTGACAAAAATGACTCAGGGAAAAAATTATCGAAGAATAGGAAAGAAGAATCCGAAAGGGGAAGAAAAAAGAAGGGTGGAAAGGTTAAGGGTACGTTAGAAACCAGCGTAGAAATTCGGAATCGAATGATTGGAATGTCAGAAGCAGGACTTTCAACATTATCTATCGCCTTGTCAATTAACAGATCAGTACGTAAATTCTGCCTGTCTTTTTATCAGTTTTCAATTTTAAATAAAAATTATTATGAGGTTTGTATTTCAGGAAAGAACGGTTAAGAGGTGGTTGGAACGTTGGCACAAAGAAGGAAATGTTCAGACAAAGGAGAGAAAAGGTCGACGAAGGATCACGACAAAAGAAGAGGATGAAGCGATTATTGCTATGGCAACCCAGCATCCTTTAACTGCTGCAAAATATGTTGCACCCGCGTTAGGATTGAAGTGCAGTGTAGACACTATTAGAGAAAGGCTTCACAAAGCAGGAATTCATAGTTGGAAATTGGGAAAGAAACAAGGGTTTGTATTTTTAATAATCCAAAACATCCAAAGTAATTTCTTCTACTTTATTCAAAAAAATTTTCAGCGAAGGCAATGCGGTTCATACCGTTCACCTTTGGCAACCCAGTGGCAACCGTCCTAACAAACCTAAAGTACTTAGTGCCAAGAAAAAGAAGCCTTCCTTGATCAAAAAGCGCGATCAAGCACTTGCTGATTCCCAGAAGCGAACAGTTAGGAAAAAAAAAGTTGAGAATATACAATTAAAATCGGTGCCACCACCTTCAAACATGATCCCTGAACAAAATAATGTGCAGTACCATAATCAAAACACGCGTATGTTATCAAACTTTAAATACTTTATTATACGAGTAATATTCAAAATAATAGTTTCAAATCATTAATATATATTTCAAATACCACTATGCAGTGGCATCATATGTTTCAGCTCCTTCCATAATGCAGCCATTGCATACACAACCTATGTCTACGGATCCACAAGGACCTCAACCAGGGCCAACTATGCAACCAATGGGCCCCATAATGCAGCAGAGGTCAGATTGTAGACTAATACCTCCTGTGGGACCACCTGTATCAAGTCAGACAAATAACGTAGCTTATCCGTCTTGCATGGTTGCTAATAACAGTCACACGGGTCACACAAGTGACATGGAACAAACAGATCCTTTAAACTACGAACCTTATATTTGGAGCTTTTAAATCAAGTAAGACATATGCCACATACCACAATCAGTATTGAGACTACGTTTCTACTTTTGAGGGGAATAGTGCATTAAGAGTAGATATTTTATTTAAAAAGGCTGATACCGAACCATAAGTTTTGAACTTTGTACAATTTTTAAGAATCGAACTTTAATCATTTTTCAACACGATTTTGCTTGCGTTTTGCGCAAATTCCCTCAAACACATAGCATGTATGTGAAACTGAAAGTACGTAGATAAGAATAATTTTAACATGAATCTATGCCTCGGTAAGTGCTTCCTTTTAATTATAATTTTAATTATTAGTAAGCTTCTGTAAATTTCAATACGGAAACGTGATCTCTTTATTGAATAGGTATTGAGTTCCCGTGACTCAATTTACAAATTTATATGCAAATTTTATAAACTTCATCAACGTGTAATTACATAAACCGTGATTTAGTCTCTCCGTGCAGACAATATTGATAATTTATTGATAAGTTTTTAGATTAATTTAAATAGTTTCATATTTATTTAAATAAATTCTTAATAATACACTTTGAAAGTGGTGTTAAGAGTTTTTCACTTTAAAAAGAAGCATTCTAATTGGTCTGACTAACTGGAAAATTCGAATCTTCTTGATAATATTGTTCTAGAATAACAAGAATGAATATTCTAAATACCAAGGAAAACGTCTTCAAATTTTTTTTTAATATGTGATACTAAATATTGTTCTTTTGGAATATGTTTAAATATATATCGAATATATATATATATATATATATATATATATATATATTAAATATATCACGTAATCGAAAAATGTTTTCATAAAAAAAACCTACTCAAAAGAAGGGTAAAATGTGATGAATTAAAAAAAAAATGTATAAAGAAAATCAAGCTAAGTTTGATATATCATAAATATCCTTACGTACAATTGAATTTTCCTATTAAAATATGTAGCTAAAAATACTGGTATTTTTGCTTTATAATTTATCCTTTCCTTCTTTTTCTACATTTATAGTATTGATTAAGCTGATATGTAAAGTTGTTCATGTAATTTAATAAAATAATTTTACATGAAAATATGTATTTACCTTTGATAGCGACAATTCTTTTCTTTTTTTATCGTTCAGCCAACATCAACGGATTCAAGAATGGTAATAATACAGTCAGTGCCAAAATAAATTTTCAGGTTAACACTATTATTCAAGTATGTTTCCATATTTGTGATACGTTTTCTATTACTTTACTAGGTTCGTTTTTATAAAACATGAAAAATCCTTGTATTTGTGCTGGACTTATATTTTTTTTGTGTAACATTACACTATTTGCAAACTCTTTAGCTATTTCAGGAGATTCAACTTTATAAAACCTCAGAAACATTTGCTCAATTTGCTCTGACGTACACCAACCTATAAAAATATATACAATAAATAATAAAAGAACATCATTCTTAAACTATATTAGCATATTTCGATCCGGATAATGGCTTCGTGTACATACCTATGTATTCTTTGAAATCTACTCTACCAGGTCGTACAAGAGCAGGATCTAGTCTTTCTAAATAGTTAGTTGTCATGAACAAAATACGCCCTTCAGTAGAAGCCACTCCATCAAGACAGTTTAACAAACCACTAAATGTGACTCTATTTAGACCATCATAAGCTGCTTTTACTGTAAATTAATGTTTCAGATTAAGCTTTGATGTCTATTTGGAAGCAAAAATATCCAATAAAATGTTTCATATACTTTGTTGAGATTCTTCTCTGCTAACAAAGGCAGCGTCAATATCCTCTAACAGAATTAAAGTTTGTTGTGGGGCTACAGCCAGCAAGTGGTTCAATCTATCGTCTGTCAAGCTGCGTTCTGATAAGTTTAACACGCAAATACCTCGTTCCAGTTCTCCTGCTAAAGCAGTAATGAATGATGACTTTCCACAGCCAGGTGGGCCATAAAGTAAATACCCACGTCGGTATGGAATTCCTGAAATAGAAATAATGTGCATTTTTAATGCCCGTATTATTGATTAATTTAAATTTTGAAAAATTAATATCTGACCTCTATCGCTATACCATCCAGGGTTTTCTATAAATTCTCTACAGTCCTTCAGCAACCTTTCAGCAATACCAGTATCAAGGACTACAGATTCTAATGGCCTTCGTTTTCTAGGATGTCCAAATTGTCTCCAGTCACTTCCCATTGCAGTATACATTATAGTTTTTCCTTCATGTTCTTTCAATGCCATACATCTAGCTAAGGATGAAGAATTATTACAATTTTTCTTAAAATATGAGTAACTGATATATTTTTTGGTTTAAGAAAACATTTTAACCTTCTTCAAGAATATTAAAGTAGATGCTTTTATCTTTTCCAAAAGATGTAAGCTGCACTGTTTCAAATGGCATTCCCATTTGTATATCCAAGGTTGATTGCTCCCGTGTTCTTTCTACTTTAATCCACTTGTCTTTATAGCTAGAATAATAATAATTTTTTGAAACTAATCATAACAATTTAAAATGAGATCACGAATAAGATGAAATAGAAGTCAATTTTGTCGTTTAATTCGTAAACTATTATCTAAAATGCATTTTACGTGGAAAATAGAAGTTAATGACTCCTTTATACACGTCTGTCTTTTAAGAAAAATACATGTCAGATAATAATTTGCGAATAAAACGGGGGGATATAATTGATTATGATAATTTAACAATTAAACTAACCTGAAGAAATGGGTTCCAATACTCGGTATAAAAGCATATTTTGTTTTTACATGACCAGTTTCTTTTTGCTCAAAACTTGTTTCTACTGAAAGATGCTGAGTTTTTTTGGCACCTTTGTGAGTAATCCATTGCAGTAACCACTGATAACTTTTGTCTCGACATGGTACTTCAAGTGTTATCATATAATGTCGCCTTCAACAGAAAAATGTGTTTAGTACATAAAAAATAATGTTTGAATTCGTTTTTATTTGCGAATTAAGAGTATCTAATTCATAGGTATTCATATTTATATGAAGCTTTTAGTGATAGATGGTACTTTACCTAAAAAGAATCATTCCAAATTGAGCTCCTCTTCTTAATAAAGCCGCCCCGGCTCCAAGTCCGAACAATCCAAAACCCGCACCAAAATACGGATTATCCGATAAAGTTTGTACGTATTCCACAATCGTCATGTTTATTATTGCAGACTCACGTATTCAAAGTAATAAAGTTCTTTTTGAAGTATTTAATAAATCCGTTTTACCGCGTGTATTAATCATTTTGTATAAAAGATACTGAAGTAATAGTAAGACATATAGTTCTTCGTAAACTTTGAATTAAAACTTGCAAAATAATGCATTCTAACTATTTTTGCATTGGTTCATGAAAAGGGTGAAAAACAATCAACTACTGTGTACATTCTTAACATCTTACATTAATTTCACATTAAAACTACATCAATAAAACACGCAATCTAGATTCTAATTCGCAACGTTCGCAACAAGTGAAATAGGCTATGAAAATGAAAAACTGAAAATCACATGGCCGGTGCCAGTCTGCGCAAGCGCCAAGAAATGGAACCGCGATTTCTTTTGAATTTAAAAATCGAACGAAAATAGTAAATCAAATAGAATTTGCTTTTAAGCTTTTAAGGTACCTACGGTACCTACCTATTGATACTTATTTTCATATTATAAAGATGTCTTTTTGCTTTGTGTTTACCAAAATTCAATAAACTTTTTCAATTAAGAACGGAAGCAAATGTGATAGGCCATGAACACCTTCAAATATTTTAAGCAATTTTTACTTCCGTTTCGTCAGTGCGAAAAAGATTTCTCATATCTTTGTCGGCTTTCCTCTTGTGAAAAATGCTCGAAACATTTGAATGTCACCCAACATGCGCTCTAGGGTATTAATTTCAAAAATAAATATTGAATGCTGGAATCTTTTGGGTCACGATTATCGATCGCGAAAATTTCACGCATGCGAAATTCATTAATATGACAAGAGGAAGGAAGAGTGGAAAATGTTCAAAATGAACCTTGGGACATCCTTGTCAACCCTTACAGCTCATGCGCATTTCATCTGTGGCTTAGATTGATTTCATTCTTCCAAGTGGAAAACTTAACAAAGAAACTGAGAAATCAAAATACCATTGATACAATTAAAACAATGTAAAAAGTGGGAAAGAATTAAGTAAAATGCGTTTTGAACAATCTCTTATAATGTATAAGTCGATAGTGTCGGTGTTTGTAGTCAACATGGTAAATCGTTGTGTTTACGCTCCAAACTACAACTCTGGGTGTTGCGTTTCTTCAAAATTGTAATGGCAAGTGTTGAAAAAATGACTCTAAAAAATATCACCAAAATTTAAGAATTTTTTAAGTGAAAAGTTTGGAATCACAGTCCAAAAATTATTTTCAAATGTTTTTTGAAAGAAAAATACTTTCCACGAGTGTAAAAAAACATATTCAAATAATCTGTAAAATATGATATTATTTACAGATGATAGTAGGAAGAAGAAGATTACGACACACCAGTAGATCAGAGATGCCAGACTGATGATATAGATCCAGTAGCGTACAATATATAGTTAAAAGGGATAGTTAGAAGAGAAAATAGTTACAGTTGACCAAGAAAAAACAACACTAAGTTTAACTTAGAATATTAAGAGCACTTATGTAGCAGAAAAATGAGTCACGCACAACAACACGTACTCGCAAGTGCAATAGTCCTTGCCCTAATGGTGGTTTTTTGTATCCACGTCTTCCTATTTCCCATGTACACACCCAATCCAGCAGCAAGACGCACCAAAGTCTCGGCATATGAGCAGGTCCTGTGTCATACAAATCTAAAGACTATCAGAATTTTTCCAGAGAACAAAAATGTCTGTCCAAAATATGGTATTGTTTCCGCAATCCAAGGTGGCAGGTTAGGAAATCAAATCTGGGAGTACGCTTCCGTTTGGGCTACAGCTAGGTGAGAATTTCAATTCAGTATCAAAAATTTTTAAAAATATTCTCAAGCTAAATGTTTCTAATGTAATAATAAATAACGATTTAACTTACAAAATAACTTATCTATTTTACAGGAGAACAGGTTTAGAACCGTTTATGCCCCGCTGCATTCTGAAAACATTGCAAGAACACTTTGAAAATCTAAGTATTCCCCCTTTGAGCAACATTGGTCGCTGTACACTTAGTGTCGAAAAAATTGTCAATTCTCTTAGCCAATGGAATAGTACAGAGCAAAACATTATAATACCTAGGTAATTTAATTTTCTGTTATGCAATTTGAAATCTTTTTTTATGTCAAAGATATTAAGCACATAATTTTTAGGCATGCAGCCTATTGGTCTCTAATCCTAGTCTGGTTAGATGACCTACGCCGAGAGTTCATCTTCAAGCCAAATTTACGGTTTTACGCACAGATGGTATTAAAGAAAGCAGCATCACGATTCAACTTGACCAATCCAACGTACATAAGTATTCACGTACGTAGAACTGATTACGTGGATTATCTCTGGCAAAAATTGAAAGTCAGACCAGCTCCGATCAAATACTATTTAAATGCTATGGACTATTTTCTCGACAAGTACAGAAATACAATCTTCATGGTGGCCAGTGATAATATAGCCTGGTGTAAGTACAATTTAAAGAGTAAGAGACATAAAATCAGCTTCGTATCAGAGTCTAATGGCAGAGGACCAGGAAAAGACCTCGCAGTTTTGTCGGCTTGCAACCATAGTATCATTGACTATGGTACTTACGGTTCTTTCGGTGCTATTCTAGCTGCTGGAGAGACCATAGTCTTTAACGTAACTACTCATTTCTCAACTCTAATTGCAGAGGCTCTTCCAAATTGGAAGATAATGACTTAAAACCTTCGAAGATTCAACAAAATTTTGTTGTTACTATTCAAAAATTTATGGGTTAAAGTTTTTTCTTTTTTAAAAATTTTTTAGAACATTGGGAAAAGGAAAAACAGAATCACACTGACAATCTTTAAAGCAAAAATTTACAATGTAGTAAAGAAAAGCTGGACTTAATCGATACATCTTTAGTTTTTACAATATACACCGGGGCTGTGCGATATTAAAATGACTAGATCAAGATTGAAATATTGCTTTGTAAAATTGCACAGTCTTATTTTTTCAGTACCTGCGCGACCGAAAAATTTCAAAAATTAGTATTTGTTGGTGTGTAATTGTGATATCTACAATACTTTACAAACAAATCTTAAGAAAACTAATTCTAAAAAACCTTTTATATTAGTAAATCGGCGATTCGTTATTTATTTATAAAACTCAAACTGATAAATCAGAATCATAATCGCATAATGAAAGGAGATATATTTAAAATGGACCACTCTCGTCTAAGATTGATACAGATAAACTTATTTTTTCTACTCTCTATAAATAATCGGCTATGAAAAGTAGAAAATTAAACATACAGTATTAACTCTTTTGAAATAGAGAGTAGCCAAAAGAAATTGTTTTCATACAAGAATATTACAACTCTTCCAAAAAATTTATTTCTCTCGGTCTCATATTTGCATTTGGATTTTTAGAAATGACCAGAAACTAATTCTTCGAAACTAGAAGCAAATTAGCTGATCGATACATTTTTTCTCAGGATTCGACAAAAAAATCAGTAGTGCTTCTAAGCCATATAATAAATACTGAAAAACTTGAAAAAAAAAACAGTGTAAAAAACAAACTTTATACTCTATTAAATAATTTTACAGAGAGAATGACATTATATGTATTTCTAACTTATGAAATGTACAATTGTTTTATCTGTGATTCTTTCTTATGGTGCCAAACTTCTTAATACATACTTCGTGAATGAGTCTAGAGATTAATATAATGAATTTATATATATAGTTATACATTCAGGCATATGATAAGACGCGCAAAACAGAGATTTGATCAATATTTTCTTTAATTTAGCTGAGATTCAAAGTATCGATTGTTAATTATGTAAAAATGAATTTTTAATCAACTTGTGTAAATAAAAGAATTACTTGAAGTGTTTTAAATCTAATTATTAATTTTTAAACTTGTAAACTTAATAATAAATTACATTTAAAATAAATTATTTTATTAAGTGTTGAATGTATAAAATTTATATATCGTTGAATATTTTCTACATTCATGATCTCTTAAATTTCTTCTTGAACTTTTATTAAAATGGAATTTTGAATTCAGTTTGACGCGTCTCAAAATACAGAATATGAAAAGTGGTGTGTCCGCACATATTGAAAAAAATTATCCATACAGAAATAGAGAGCTATTTACAAAGGGGAGAAATTAAATATTTCTTTATCCCTGGGAAGTTGGAGAAAGAAAAATTAACAACAAATCCAGAGAAAATAAATATTTTAAAAAGACAAACGTATCGAAATGTTTGATACGTACTTTATAATATTGTGACCTGATGTATTCAACAATATAACGTAGATAATTAAATATTGTGTGTACCTATATGTAATGTTTACAAACCTGTCAGTAATACGTATTTGTGCCTGTTAGTCGTTACGTCTTTTAATATTTATAAGACAAGAATTGTGTCATTTTATTCTCTAGCAATTAATCAAAAATTTGCCCTCTACGGCTTATTAAAATGAAAGTAAGATAAAGACTATTGAACGTACAGGTATCGACACGCTATCGTATACGTATACCTTCTCTGTGATAAATCTGTCTATTAGGAGGAAAATAATTATTTTAGTTTATGATTTATTTAATGTAAAAATAAATAAAAATATTATTTTTAAGTCATGTTTAGTTATTTGTTAATTTTGTACTATAATTCAATTACAAAAGTAATTCTAACAGTTTTTGGCCTGACACAAAGATGACACAAGAATATAAAATGGTTATGATTTTCTAAGATTCCATCCTTCAGAGCGCCTACCGTGAAAGTTTCAAATGAATGCGTTCGTTAATTTTTTTGTAGTCGAGTAAAGGAAATAAGTTTTGGTATTCTCTTTACCATTGTTTTCAACAGTTAAAAATGGTTTGTTGAGTTCAAATGTGGACTTTCCTCCATACATGACAATTAACGTTCAGGTCGCCTAAAAACCGCTGGAACTGAGGAAATCATCGCAAAAATCCACAATGCCGTATTAAATGATCAACGTGGGAAACTTTGTCAGGCTGAGAACTTTTAGAACTACCCTTGTATAAAACTGAGTGCAAAAGTTTAAATTAACTTTTAAAGCTCATCTACAACAAAAATGTTTTAATTTAAAAAAAAAAACTTGTTATGTAAATTGTGATAAAAGTCTGTGTCAAATAAATCAAACTGAAACAAATACTCGTTTGAAAAACTATAAATCCAAAAAGAACTGTATTGTTCAAAGGAAGTGTTTTTATTTAATTTATTAAGTATTATAATATTTCAATTTTTACATTTTTTACGATATTTAACTCCAACCATTACAGATATTTTGCAATATAAAGTATACTATAAATAAGATTTAATTCAAAGAGTTTCAAATCTCTTCTAATAAGTTTAAGGATTCACAGTGACGAGGCCAGCTGGGTCACATCCAATTTTACTACTTACCACCCTGGATTTTAGAGGCTGAAATCCAAGCTCTGTTTCAGGGATACCATACTCTTGTAATTTCGCTCCATAAGTTGCCAGAAGGTCATCATGGGCTTTGCATACTTTCGCTAACTCATACCGAAGATCTCGTATGCAAGTGTTTTTTCTATTTAACATTTCCTAGTAACAAAAACGATAAAAAAACATGTTTAAGAGAGCAAAATCATATTATTCTTAAATATGCTTTAAAATTATATTAAAACGTACCTCAAGTTTTTTGTTAACATTCGCTACAGCCGCAGGATCTAGTTCAGCTGCAGATAAAATTTCATTAATTTGTGCTTCCCTCTGTTCCAACAAGTCTGACAGCTTTTCCATCTTTTTCTCCAAAAGAACATTTTTCAGTCCGGTTTTTTGTTGAAGTTCTAAAATAGCGGAGACAAACCTGGAATGCAGCTCGTCCCTTTCTGATTGACACTGCAAATATTAGGTTATGATAATTAAATAAGGTAAAACATTGAATAAAATTTATTAATGATTTTTAAAAGTCTAAAATTTTAAAATCATACCTTATTAAATCTCAAATTAAGTACTTCGTTTTCCCATTTCATCTGCTCAAGATCCTTTAGAGTACCCGTTAATTTCTTCCTGGTATGCTATAAGAAAACAAAGATTAGTGTTTATGTCAACTCAATATAAAATTAATTTCAAAGTCTTACTGTCAATAATTGCTTGTCTTTCTCGTAGTTGGTTAATCGGCGAGAAAGATCAGCAATTTGATCCTGAGCCTGCTTAAGTTCAGCAGAATATTTTTTATTTTCACTTGTTGCTTCTCGTACTTGCTTCATCATTCTTTCTTCATGACTCTTTATAACTTCCATTTGTTCCTGAAATTATCAGTTGAAAGTTCGAATTATTTTTTCTCTTTTTATTTAAAATTATTAATCAATAACAAGTAAGGTAAAAATATATTGAACTTTACCTTCAAACTTTTAATGAGCGATAAATTATTCAAAGTAATGTCGTTGTAATAATTTTTCATATCTGAAAATGCTTTTTCGTGATCTTTTATCAAGGTAGAAATGTGCGTATTTTTCCGCTCTTCAATTTCTACCATTTCTGCACGATGTTTTAACATCAGCGATTCATATAAAGAAGCAATTTTTTGCTCATATTTTTGCTCTAATTCAGTGGCCTCAGATTCAAACTTTTTCATCATATTACTCATTTCTTCTGCGTTTGCCTATAAAAAGCGGAATAAAAAGTATGTATATTCTTATAGTTAACGAATTTCAGAGACTTCTTGATGAACTTACTAATTTTAATGCTCGGATTTCACCCATATGACCAAGTTCCATTTCTCTTTGCATTTTCTTTAATTGTTTTTTATCTTTGAAAAGTTCATTTTCTTGCATAGTATGATCTTCTTGTGCCATTTTCAAAGCGACCATATGCTGAGCTTTCGATTCTGTCAGATCGGTTTGATGTTCGTACATTAAGTGCTTGACCTTCTGTTTATATAATGTTAATTCAGCTTCATGCTTTTCTATTAGCTCTTCTTTTTCTCTCTCCTTGTTTCTAAATTTTATGAAAATTACATTTCAGAAAGACTAATTAAATTTTATAAAAATAATTAGTAATATTTCTGCATTAAACTAATGTTTGTATACCTTACAGTAGCACGAGCTTCATCAAGTTGATGTCGTGTTATTTCCCAAAATGTTCTGAGCTTATCTCTTTCCAATTGAAAAAAATTTCTTTCCTCTCTTTCACGTTCCATTTCTTCTAAAATTTTGTGAGAATATATCTCTAATTGTTCTCTATTCATTTTTGATGTATCCACTCCATCTACAGTGTCCATCGCTTTCCCTTTTGCTTTTTTCGGTCCCTATAAATGTTTATATTAAAATGTAAAAACTAAACAAAGGTTAGAACATTTTTTTTAAATAGAGTGTAATTGATTTTATGAAACCTTACCATTTTACAGCTTTTTTAGACAATTGAATTAGAATATTTATATTTTTTATTATAAATTAAAATTATTTTAAAAAACAATTCAAGTATAACTTTACTTAATGAATTATACAAAAATGTAAGAATGACTAATTGACTATAGCACTATATTATAAGATTATAACCAAACTTTTGTATGTATATGCATATGTATATTACCATAAGACATCTGTTTTTAATTTGGAGTTGCTAGGCAATATTCAACATGGAAGTCCTGGAAAACGGAAATGAGATTCAAAGTTCCTAAATATCAATAATATTTTTGACTCTTGTCAAATATAACATAAAATCAATTTTATGGGCTTTACTAGAAAAAAGATAGTATAAACAAATATGGATGATATTTATTTATTATTGTGTATAACAACCGGGTAAAATATAACAAGTAAACCATAATTTACGTTTGTTTAAATAGACGACAGACAAAGGTAGACTTTGAACTTCAGAAATATTAACTGCCTGTCTCAATCATATTAAAAAGTTAATTTGATTCTATTAAAACAAAAATAGAGTAAATTAAAACAAGCAAGAAAAATTTACAATAAATAGAATCTTCTTTGAAAATCAACCGAGGTGATAAAATCTAAAAATCAATCCTTGTCCGTAGCCTATGGTACACATTTTTATACATGGTATGCGTTTCGTTTAAAAATTGTATAATCGGAAGGTATAATTTTCGTTTCTCATGTTCAAAGTATTCAAAGAAAACAATTTTACAATTCGCACTATTAAAAAAAAATAGTTCATTCGCTCTGCGGAAATAGTTTTATATAAAATATTAATAGCAATACTAACTAACACTTCCCAATTTTCGATCTCGAGATTCGATTAAAAAGCTAACATGTGAGTGATGCACTTGTTGTTTTGCGTTTGGGTTAAATTCTACACTTAAATATGAAAAATTATCTAAAAAATTTTAGAAAAAAAATCAATTGATCAGAAAATGTCACAATAGAAATTATGTGGGATAAACGCAAAACTATGTGTTTTATTCAAACACACGGTCGATTCATACGTATTCTAATTTGGTCCATTGTTTGTGTGAATTTTTGCAATATTTGTGCCCTTACCTCGGCGTAAATGCGACGACTTCGTTGTTATTCGTTATTTATCTTTTCAAAATCCGTGCAAAGCTTTAAAGACAAAACACAATTTTCAGTCTAATTGTCAAAAATGAATTTCTTTGAGCGGTGTGTTAAATTATTACGAGACGCAACTATAGTAGTCAAATTATGTCTTCCAATCGTGATACTTATATTCTATTACAGTAAATACAAGCGGTAACATGAGGTCAGCGCACAGATTCCCAAAACATTAGAAATAATAGTATAAATAAATACTTTAATTTAAGTAGACATATTTGATAAGTTCGTCCAACTCGGTATTTCGACTGGAATGATGCTTACGTTGTAATTAACTTCCTAACACCTTTAACTAGTATCACCGTTAAACTGTAGTAGACATCCCACTGCGCCAAAATAGCCCTACAAATTATGAAATAATAAATTATATGATTTCATAGTTATTGGATAATATGTGCTCGTGTAAATTAAAAAACTGAAAAAAATGGAAGAGAAATTACCTCATGCTCTAAAAACAGAGCTTTTAATGTCCCCTTTGACCAATAATCCATGGCATAAGCTAGTAGTTTCATTGATATGGGATTTACTCTGAGGAAATTGCCAACAAACACAACCTGAAAAGTTAAAATTATTTGTGAAATTTTTTTAATCATGTAAAAACTGTTAATAAATGTTCTTATAACGTAACTGTAATACTTAAAAAGACAAATAAATACCCTTTCGATCTTTTCATTCACTGCACACATTCTGGCAATAGAGCCAATGTTGTTTGTAATAGTTACGAGGGTAGCACGTGCAAGATCTTCTTTGCAGACCGTGTTACGTCGGTCTTTCGAATTCATTTGGCCAAAGCTAACGTCATAAAATTTGCTATTAAGAGTATTTACAAATTTATCAAAATTTATTGCTCAGTACAGAAAAATTACAAACTAACATATTTGTTTAATTTAAGCAAATAATTTTTAATACAAAAAATAAATAATATATAAATATCATAAGAATTAATCATAAGAATTTAATAACTCATTAAATATATTATTAATTCATTAATCAAGGTACCTGCTTGCAACAAGATCGCCGGGAAGGCCAAACGGGCCATAATCACCTCCGTAAATATCTCTTACTAATTTATCTACTCTAGTATTATCTCCGCTCGTTGCTAATTCTATTGCTTCTTCAAATGTATTACATCCAGTTAATAGACAACATAAACCTAAAAATGTACCACCACCTAAACTGCAATAAAATAAAGTAAATTAAATTGAATTGTACATGAAGCCTGAAAATGTAAACGTTTACTGTAATTTTTTTCATGAAATTCAAAATGTGTCAAAATGACGCGTCCCGTAAACATAGTGTTAAAAACCTTTTTACCTCGTTCCTGATATCCTTCTGTAATTATTTGGACCATAGACTGCCAATATGCTTACGCCAGATCCTATATTCACTAACTTCAGACAAAAATACAATTTTCGTATTAATCGTTATAAAATATATTTGAAAAAAAAGTTTATAATGAAGTTGAGCTCACCAAAAAAGGATATGGTTCCGAAAAATCAAAAGGTATTTTATGACATTTGCTGTCATCTGTGGGGTCTGCCCAGTAGTAACATTCATGTGGGTTTGTTGTTTCTATGTACAGCATGCCTCGTATTAAACTGTCAAGTTCATCAAATTTTGCTAGACTCATATTAACTTCCTGCAACAGAGGTAACCAAATACTGTGATGATATAACATTTTCATAGAAGAAAATCGTTTGAGTTCATTTTTTTCCAATAGAATATTCTTCAAAACTCCCAAAATACAGAGGAAATGCTTACCTTTTTAAAATTTTCTTCGAATTTGAAGGCCCCGCCACCAGTGGCGCAAACAGTAGTTACAAGATTTGCCATGCCTTTTGATTTTGCGAGAGCCAAGAAATTTCCCATCTCACAGGATGGGAATCTTATAAAGTGCAAAGTACCTCTTCTACCTCTAATAAGAACATTGTCCATCTATGTTTGAAAAAATAAAAAATGCGTAAATATTTTGTAGGCTACAAGAAATATTTTTATTCTTTTATGGATACTCAAATTAATCTCGTCTTTAAATTTAATAAATATTTCTCACCTGTAAATGAGTATCACGATGTCCAGTTTTACCATAAGCGGAATTCTTCGTAAGGTATCGCCGAATATTTTTCAATATTTCGACTTCTGCATCTGCTTCATCCCTCGTTATATCTTTAGGCTCAAAATACACTAGTTTACATAGAGTTCCTCCAATGTCCATTCCAAACCAGGGCATTGCTGAGTAATACAATAATAAGCATATTCGTGAAGCATTCAATGAAAAAAGTTTATTTTAGATATTTTACTACCATAAAAATATGGTTTTTCTGTTATAATTTGCATAGAATAATCAATCACAAAACGTGCTTTGAAGGCCACTTGAAAAAATCTTTAAGTACTTAAACAAAAAATATATTATTCATACGCCTTCCAGTACTTCAATAAAAAATACATCAGTCATAAATAGTATTTTATAGATTTTACTAAACATGCATTCTTCATTTCCAATTTTATTTTTAAACAGAAATAACGGTCACAATAATCTAAACAAAATACAAGGCAAAAAATAAAAAAATGTACAAAATATATTAGTAATAATGAAGAAAAGTATTAAAGTCACCACAAACAACATTTTTAAAAATCGGATTATAGACTAAAGTGATTTGAAAATCTACTTTGGCTTGTAAAGTTAAGGGTACATGTCTTAAATAAATAAAAGAGTATAAAAAAGTGGCTAATCTAGGCACACATACAATTCACGGACTCACGGGGTGGTGAGTGATCTTTGGACTCTTTGGCCATAGCAGCTGCATTGGAATAACCATTTGAAGCCATGACCCCTTCGCTTGAACGATCTTTACGACTTTGAGGACCCATTGTCCAAACCGGAATTATTCAATATGGATCTCCACTGAACGGTACATAATCTCGTACCTATAATACAAAAGCCAGACATTCCTGATCTTTCAGATTTCCTTTACAAAATATTTTCTCAAACGAAAATTAATATTATGTCGAAGGTATATGTACATTTTTGAATATATGTATATTTTTTGTATATATGTAATTTTTTATTTATTCTGAGGTCTAAACTTCGATTCAATATGAGCACAGCAGATTTATTTAGAAAGTACATTATCATTGTGTCTTTAATAAGCTCTGCATTTCAAAACTGACTGGACTCTGTTAGTTGCCTTCGACGATTATATTACTGTTGAACTCAATCTGTATAATGGTTCAAGAGTTCATGTTCTAATTTTATTTGAGCTTTGAGGTAAATCCATTAATTATATATAAATTTCAACTTATTCAAATCATCTACGACTCTTAAATCACTAAAGATTTTCAAATAATAAATTCTTTTGTACACACAAAATATTACAAATACCAAGATTTTTCACAATTTTTGCATTATTTTCAAATAAAAATATAAAATGTCTATAAAATAAAGACATGTGTACACTAATAAAAATTAAAATGTTTAACAGTGCTTCAAATTAATGTATCGATCTTAACACATGCTTCAAGTCAAAGGTTGTCGTTTAATTATGTATACGTTGAAGTGGATGCGTGAATAAAAATTAACATAGTTAAAATTAAAGAACACGTGTTTTTTAGCTTCAACATAAAAGATACAACCATCGCTAACTTCTAGTATTTTTAAATTAAAATTTTCGTATGATAAACCAATGGCGATTGCACAAGAGATTATTTAACATTTAAAAAATTTTTCTTAAGGGTGAAAATTTGTCATACAACAATATATAGTTTTACAATATTCTGCAAATATATAAATCTGTAAGTTATATCAAAATTCAATTTTTCCAATTTAAAAAATAGATTATTATTAGAAACAAACTACAGATGTATATATGCTCTGAGATACTCCAAAAAAATAGCTTTATCGACACTGACACTATTAATGTCAAACTGATGTTAAGAGGTTAACTCTTGCAGGAGAAATTTAATGGGCATATCTCATATTCATTTTGAATTATAATCGTTATCTATAATGCATAGCATGCATGAAATTATTGGTATATAATGACATCCTCACTCAAAAATACGAGTGGACTATGGAAAAAGAAATTCGGGAAGGGGAAACACGTGGGATGGTGAAATCGTTACAAAACTCATGTCTCAACAGTCTGCAACAGTTCAAGGCTAAAATTGTTACCATTTCTCTCGTTAATTACTCTGTTCTCCTCAAATGTCATTGAAAAATGTACCAAAAACGAACTTTTACCTTTGTGTGTGTAGAAATACACATAACACACTTATGCACACCTTACTCACATAATCTTATAATAAACGAGAAAAATGCTTAATAATAATAATAGAAAAGCAAAATTTTCTAAATATTTCCTTACCTGGAAACATTGTAAACAAGAGATGCGACATGGTCAAATGTTTTTTTGTAAGTCACCAAGATCAATCACTTTCTGACATTCGCTTCTATGTTGATACTTCGAACATGCTTCGATTGACAACTTCAACGTAGTTTTTCACAGTTTTCACACTTACTGAATAGCACGGCTGAATAGTTATAATTTGCTTTCCGCCTAAGTCAAAGTCATGAATGACGTAGACTAATTTAAGTATGTAACACTATTTCAGCGTTGAGTGAATTTCAGCTTCTTGGCCACCAATTGGTGGCCAACAGACTCCAATTGACTAACTTCAGATCTATTCAATGGAAACTGTCCAAGCCGAATTGAACTGAATTATACTACGAGCCTCGTTCTCGAGATTATACAAATACCTTAACCATGTAGTTATCCCTAAGTCCGCTAGAGTGCACAACTTTTAGAGAATAAATCAAAATATCAGGGTCCCTTGGTCGCCTGTACGGCCCTGCACGGAACCAAACTCATATCTCTTTGTTGTGCGCTAGAGTGTAGATGTACGTTATTCACTATCGATATCTATCTCCATTAGTATTAATAGCAAGTGGATTCTAATGGTGCATTTATACCTCTACGGCTGCGGGCAAGCACTGGTTTTGACCAATTTTCATGAATGTGAAAATCATGTGAAAATTGCTTAGATGGCGGGAATTTTAAAATTAAAATCTTTCGAATTAGTTTTAATTATTATTTTATAAGAAATTAATAAAATAAAAATTCAATTATGTAAGAAGACTATTTACTCGCTGTGTGAAAGTAAAATTTTTATGGAAATTAGTGGTTTTAGCTAAGGTTTTTAAAGATTCTGCATGGTTTTTATATATGTGCTAGATGAGGCACAATGAAGCGCTGTTTATGTTCGTACATGCATCAGAGATTTTTACCGGTATATTATTATAAAACTTGTAATCATGGAACTAGATAAAAATTCCGTGAGTTTTATCTTGATCCATAAATTAATTGATTCATTTTACTGTGAAATGATTGCTATAAATTTACTGCGTGTTGTTAGGGAAATAAATTTGATTAACATAACCCCTAAACATCGAACATTATGTTCTAGTTTGATATTTTCTTATATTTTTAGAACGATTTCTACTTGACTTGTGTATTATGTAAGAAAGACATCTTCACAATTCATATATTAAAGCACGATTGCTTCATTGGGTATAAAGTGGAGAACTTGATGTCATATGGACGTTTTGCAGGACCAAAAAATTTAATAGATAATTTTTAATTTAAAAATGGAACATAAGGAAACTGTTGAATATTTAGATGAAGACGCTGAGGTAATATAGTAATTACTAAACGAAGGCATCTCTTTTATGCATATTTTTGTTACAAAGTACTGTATATTTTTACCCATCTTTCACATAAAAAATTTTTGTAGATAGTTTTAAGTAGCGCCAGAAGTGTATTGGAATCAGTGGGTCCAATCAATCCTCCTAGACAGAAATATCATGATGGTTCTGATGATTATTCTCGACATGAATCTGACAATAACGTACCAAATGCCTACTGCCCTCCGAATCCTGGAGAGTGCTCTCGACAAAGTTTTCGAAATCCTTTGCCTAACGGAAGTAATTTCTTGTGTCATCAAAGAATCATTTCAGATTAAAAAAAAATGCAAAGTGGTCATCACCATTGCGAAGAATATCCCTTTCTAAACAAAGACTGTCATTCCAGTTATGAATCTCGACTTGACTTTGACCGCAAATATAGACGTTCATTGTCTGAAAAATATCTGCGTCCCCGCCATCAACATCAGGATGAATATAAATATGTTGATCATAATTTTGATGAAGCTGATGACGACGAAGACGGTTTTGAGGATCGAATGAATAGTGTTGAAAATATTGCGCTGAGTAAGTAGTCTTGAACCCTTTTGATATGTCGCTTTGTCAAAAGTTTAGGAAAAGAATTAAATCCAAATGAATCGGAAACCATTCCGAAATCTGTTTTCTAATTATTGGGCGTGAGTCCGATTGGTGTATTACTATCTCGTATACGTATCCTATAAGTTAATAAAGTTATACATGGTGCTAACAGCAGATAGAGCAACATTGAATAAAAGCCCTGGCGGGTCGCGAGAACCGAACTGTTACCGAATTGGGTATCATTTTGATAACAACTGGGTAACATGATAGTAAACTGAATAAATGGCGCAAAATTAACATTTGACATGTTGATAGTGTAATTCTTTGTTGAAATTGACCTGATAAACTCAACAATAAAAATCGATAATTTTATTTCCCGGCTTTAGAAAGTAGAAAAAACATTTTGTCGAATTTTCATGTCTTTCACTGTTTGTCGACTTGATTCTTACCCTGGTGAAATAGTTGCCAGATCTTTTGGAACCGATTATGATGACAATTACTTGTCAGATAATTTAGATGAAGAATACATCGAAGGTCACGTAGATATAGAAGTTCTGACCTTAATTTTTTTACAACGAATGAGACGAAAAAGACGAAGATTTCGTGTGCACCCTTTGTGGATAAGGAGAAAAGTTCAAGGTAAACATGATTTTAAAAATATTAATAAAAGTAATTCACATATACTGGTATCTTGCTCGTACTATTATTTGCTACTTAGTTTGATATTCCCTTGCTCTCGAAAATTCAACTCTGGTTCCCAAATTGATATGAATATGGGAATATGAAACATTGCTTCCATCTACTTCATTATGGACTTGAATTCAGTCTTTTATGATATGACATATCTTACATTTTAGTGGAATGAAAATTATAATATGTAGTTAATTATTAGTTTTTTGTCAATATTTCAGGAGCACACGATAATCTAGTTCGAGAAATGGTTTTATTTGATCATATAATGTTTCATAATTATACACGGATGTCAGTTCGCACGTATGAAGAACTGTTGTGCAAAGTGGGCCCTTATTTATACAGCTCACGAACTAGATTGGACGTGATTACTCCTTCAGAGAAATTGATTGTTACACTGAGGTTAATTTTAAAACCCTAAATCATGAAATAATATGAACAATTATGTAGGGGGTATAAAAGTATTTGTTGCTTGAGGGCATGTGATACTTAGGAAATTAGCGAATTTGATTGATTTTAGGTTTCTACATGTTTGTGCCTAAAGTACACAAAATTATCTTTTCAAAATTTAGGAAATGGTAGGGAAGAGAAAAATGTGCGTAGATAGACTACTTTCGGCTTCGAAAATGAAAAAAATTCAATTTTATCAAAATATACCAAAATTTTTTTTTTCATTATTAAAGTCAAAAGTAGTTTAACTACATCCGTTTTTATCTTCTCTAACATTTCCAAAACTTTGAAAACAAAATTTTATGCATTTTGGACACAAACATGTAGAAGAACTAGAGAACTAGAGCAAATTGTTTCCTAAAGTTGCTACTTTTTTCAAAAATCACATGCCCTTAATGTAATAAACTTTGCAGATTGTAAATAGTATTTCAGATACCTTGCCACAGGAGAATCTTTTGCATCACTTTCAAAACAATTCCGAATGGGTATTGCAACAATAAAAAAATTCGTACCTGAAACATTGAGCAATCTTTGGACTACATTACAACCAGAAATTTTAGTTTTACCCAATAGCCAGAATAAGTGGTTGAAAATTATAGACGATTTTGATAGTATTTGGCAATTTCCAAATTGTTTTGGGGCAATGGATGGGAAACAAGTCAGGATGCAGGTAATTTTTCTTTGTTGCTGTAAAATCTTAAATTGTAAAAGTACTTGAAAAATAGTGTGCATTTTGCATTAATCATAAAATGTTTTTAATATTATTAATTGATACAAATATTTTATATTTGTTGAAAGCAACTTGATTTTAATTGAAATTTATTTAAGTTTGTTTTTCATCAGGCACAACCTCATAGCGGTTCTGATTAATATAACTACAAACACTTTCACAGCATTAACCTTTTGGCAATGTGCGACGCAAGATACAATTTCATTATGGTCGATGTGGGTAGCAAAGGGAGACAAAGTGATGGTGGAGTTTTTAAAAATAGTAATTTTTATGAGAGACTTGGCAACGAAGAACTAAATTTACCGCCTCCATCTCCACTGTATCCTACTGGGGCAAGTGTACCTCAGGTGTGTTTGACAGATGCAGCTTTCCCTCTTGGAAGACATGGTTTGCGCCCTTTTGCGGGAGCAGGAACGGGCGCTCTTCCGGTGGCTAAAAACGTGTTTAATTACAGACTTAGCAGAAGTCGCAGAACTATTGAAAACACTTTCGGAATTATGGCTGCACGGTGGAGAATATTTCGTGGAGAAATAGTCGTAGAATTGTATATGATAAAATTGATTGTCCAGGCTGCTGTGTGTCTTCATAATTTTGTTAAGAAACACGAAAATGATTTACCAGAGGATGTCCAGTACTACTGTCCACCAAATTTTGGAGATAGGCTTGAACAAGGTGAACTCATCCGAGGAGAATGGCGTCGAGAAGTTGGAAAACACGCGTTTAAAACTGCTAGACTGCCCCTACGGGAGAATTTAAGTGCTTCGGAGATTAGAAATCATTTCATGCATTATTTTATGGGACCTGGAAAAGTTCCATGACAAGATAGAGCTGTGGCTGGAGGATATATCTAATAAATGTGCATTTTTGCATGTATAGAATTAATCATTCAAAATTTACGCAATATACTTTTGTTCTCTTGTGGATTATATTTTGAAGCATTTTAAATTGACATTAGGTGTTAGATGAAAACTTTGTACCTCCCCTGAAACTTTATATGGGCCTTTCATAATCCTTTTAAAACTATTAAAATTTTTTTCCAGTTACAGCGTGTAAAAAAAGCATGCTGCATTTTTCATAAAACAAACTTTTATTTTTCGATAAAAATGGCATTTGCAAAATGCGGAACATGTTTGAAATAAAATAACTAAAATTAAATGACTAACATAATACAACGTAAACGCTTAATACTAATAAATCAGTTGTGATACTGTTATTTTGATTCAAGGCCAACTAATAAATCATGCACACTACAAAAACATTATGCGTGTACCATTTTTTTGCTTACTGATTCTTTACTGTGCATCCACATGTGCCAAAAACACTGAGGTTAATTAAATAAACTTATTTTAATCCTAATAACTGAAACTTCTTATGAACAAGAACTTTTTCTAAGAGCATCACGCTTTGAAGTCAGTTCATCTCAAGACCTTACTTTTTAATCACAAACTTCTCCTATTTTTTTTACTGCGTATACATTACTAATTAACAAGTGAAATAAAGTACTCAGTAGACAAAAGTGTCTTAGGCTACCAGGGAGTAGTTCTAAAAAAATGAAATGTCGAATTTTTGTTATTTTTAAAACATGTTGCAAACACAAAACACTTTAATGATTTCCTTAAACTCTAAACCTCAAAACGTACCTTGAATATGAGAAAAAATCAAATATCATTTCTCAGGGTGTCCCTCTGTTATCCAGACACATTTGCCTACTGCGTACATACAATGAAAATCTATGCAACAGAACATGTGAACAGAGAATTTTTCATTTAATCTGTACTTCTAATCACATAAAATTTGAAAGTTAAAACCCAAAAATTTTTATACTTTTTTGAAGTATACTCTTAAATCAATAATCAGATTATTATCAGTATTGTGAAACTTTGTATTGAACAACGTGAACTTTCAACACCAATTATGCCATTAAAATAGAATCATCAAAACCTGATATCAGTTACAATGAATCAAATGCCGAAACCAAACTCAATACCTAAAATATTCTTTGGAGTAATAACTATTCCGCATATTTCGAAACTTATTCTCATTTTTTAGACAGTATAATCGATAAATAAAGTACCGACAACATAAAAATAACACTTTGTATTAAACTATATGAAGACTTAAAACTGATCATTCTTTTTAATACGGTTATCAATACTTTTAAGGGTATAGATTTAATAAGGCAACGTTATCATAAAAAGAATTTCAGTTTCCCCTCAAATCTTTCTATAATAATGAAAATTATCTTTATCGTCTTCTGTTGTATTTTCCAAATTTTCAGGAAGATATTTTGTACAATAAAAAGTTATCTTACATGGACTTTTTCTGGGATTTGGTCAACTGCTCTATTTGATCTATGGCCAATTAGCCAAAAATATTTATTTCTGCTGAAACTTTTTAAGGGAAACCAACATTAATTCGTGACTCACGTGACTCATCCTAAAATACCCTACAATTAGGCACAACAATGCAATCACATACTGAAAGGAAACACCCTTTACACTTTCAGTATTTTTTAGTTATTAATAAACTACGTCTATGAACATAATATTCCAAAATAACTTTTCACAAATACCTTGCTTCCAATATAAGAAATGAATTATAAAACATGTAATCACAGAAAAATTTTAAAACACTTGCGAACTTTTTATAACAAACAATTAAAATCTCATTAAAGTAAGATAGTTAATCATACCTTGGCATTTCTCTTTGTTTTTTTAAAGATCTCAAACATTCAGTTAAAGAAATCTGCAGATCTAGTCTGTCGGTATCACATTTAATGTTTTCTAGCTCTGTGCCCAACCATACTCCCCACTTTTGCCAGTGAGACATTTGTGGACGTAATTCGGCTTTCTTGTCGCTTATGTTTTCAATACTTTTCAAAATAGCTGCATCTAGTGGATCCAATTTTCTTTTTCTTCCTGCGTGAGTTATAAAATAGATGTTATCATACGTAATATGTAATGTGTTAAGTGATAGATATTTGCCAACTATTTGATTGAAAATGCAGTAAAATATCCTTAACAATTTTGGATCTTCTTAATCTTGCAGCTTTTGGAAATTCAGTGAAGGACATGGGTTAACTAGACCTCATGATTTCGGTAATTGTAATTATACAGTATGTGATATTATTGAAAAAAAATAACTACAATATATTTTCGGTACAAGCAGACTTCCTTGCTTTTTTTATGTCTGTCAATTACTGTACTTACAATCACTAAAGTCATGTGGTCAAGTTGATCCATGGTCTTAAATATTTTAAAATCTTGCGGATACAATAAAAAATTTTGATAGTCCAGTCGAGAAAAAGTTTTGCTCAAAACTAATTAAAATATATTGAAATATACTTCTTTGAGGATTAAATCGATTTGGAATTTAAACTATTTACCCTCCGGTTCTTTTCCCTCCTTATTGTTAAATCCGAGTTCCCGAAAATTCGCATTTCTCATGGCTTCTCTTTGGCATGTGCTTTCCTCAACATTCTCATTTGTTTTAGAAGATGAAACATTACTTATGGTTCTGTAATTTGCAATAATTTTATAATAATTTTGCATCCCGTAAATT
This sequence comes from Diplolepis rosae, assembly GCA_030998225.1. NCBI lineage: Eukaryota > Metazoa > Arthropoda > Insecta > Hymenoptera > Diplolepididae > Diplolepis > Diplolepis rosae. The sequence continues at coordinate 17,176,807 of JAPYXD010000723.1, read as the reverse complement.
TAAATGATAGGGGATTTCACTTTATTTATTCCCTATCAAAAGTTATTATGTGTATTTTGGTTGTCCATACGAATATACTTACGATGCTGGTTTAACTATATCTCGCAAGAAAGCGAATGAATCATCGAAAATCCATTGTTTTTTAGGCTGACAAGATGAACCGCTTGGAACATACGAGCGACGCCTCATATATGTGTCTTTTAAACTCTGAAATTTTGAAACTATAAATTCTTTGCTCCAGCCTGTACAAAGGGATATAAAATTTTTTATTGTATAATAACATGTTTCAAATTAATAACATATTATTGAGGAAGTGAACAACGTTATTACAGTTATGAATTGTTTACCAGGAAAATTGACTAATATGTCCTTCCATGCATTGTTTTTAGCGATTGGATTTCTTGCAGTTACACTTAGCCGATGGTTCCAAAGAACTGGTTTCTCACTAACTAGTTCGACTAAAATTATGTAATTTTCTGTACATTTTCTTGCTAAACCTTTCTTGCCTAAGTAAAAAAAACAATCAATTAAATTTTTCCTTGCAAAAAACATTTCATGATTCGATGCTCCCTGGCGGGTCACGTGAACCGAACTATTTACGAATTGGGTATTATTTCGGTAACAAGCCATTAAACTTTACAAATAGCCCAAAATTAACACTTAAAATGTAGATAGTGTGATTCTTTGATGAAATCGATCTAATATACTTAAAAATGTAAATCAATGTTATTTCCTAGCTGTAGAAAATAGAAAAAAAACACGATGTTGAATTTTAATTATAATTCTGGAAAATTAACATGTAGTTGACAACAGGGTCTTGAAAATTATTATTCACAGAACTTTATTTCAAGACATATGTACTACAAACAGTGAAAGACATGAAAATTCGACATCATGTTTTTTCTACTTTCTAAAGCCGGGAAATAAAATTATCGATTTTTATTGTTGAGTTTATCAGGTCAATTTCAACAAAGAATTACACTATCAACATGTCAAATGTTAATTTTGCGCCATTTATTCAGTTTACTATCATGTTACCCAGTTGTTATCAAAATGATACCCAATTCGGTAACAGTTCGGTTCTCGCGACCCGCCAGGGCTTTTATTCAATGTTGCTCTATCTGCTGTTAGCACCATGTATAACTTTATTAACTTATAGGATACGTGTACGAGATAGTAATACACCAATCGGACTCACGCCCAATAATTAGAAAACAGATTTCGGAATGGTTTCCGATTCATTTGGATTTAATTCTTTTCCTAAACTTTTGACAAAGCGACATATCAAAAGGGTTCAAGACTACTTACTCAGCGCAATATTTTCAACACTATTCATTCGATCCTCAAAACCGTCTTCGTCGTCATCAGCTTCATCAAAATTATGATCAACATATTTATATTCATCCTGATGTTGATGGCGGGGACGCAGATATTTTTCAGACAATGAACGTCTATATTTGCGGTCAAAGTCAAGTCGAGATTCATAACTGGAATGACAGTCTTTGTTTAGAAAGGGATATTCTTCGCAATGGTGATGACCACTTTGCATTTTTTTAATCTGAAATGATTCTTTGATGACACAAGAAATTACTTCCGTTAGGCAAAGGATTTCGAAAACTTTGTCGAGAGCACTCTCCAGGATTCGGAGGGCAGTAGGCATTTGGTACGTTATTGTCAGATTCATGTCGAGAATAATCATCAGAACCATCATGATATTTCTGTCTAGGAGGATTGATTGGACCCACTGATTCCAATACACTTCTGGCGCTACTTAAAACTATCTACAAAAATTTTTTATGTGAAAGATGGGTAAAAATATACAGTACTTTGTAACAAAAATATGCATAAAAGAGATGCCTTCGTTTAGTAATTACTATATTACCTCAGCGTCTTCATCTAAATATTCAACAGTTTCCTTATGTTCCATTTTTAAATTAAAAATTATCTATTAAATTTTTTGGTCCTGCAAAACGTCCATATGACATCAAGTTCTCCACTTTATACCCAATGAAGCAATCGTGCTTTAATATATGAATTGTGAAGATGTCTTTCTTACATAATACACAAGTCAAGTAGAAATCGTTCTAAAAATATAAGAAAATATCAAACTAGAACATAATGTTCGATGTTTAGGGGTTATGTTAATCAAATTTATTTCCCTAACAACACGCAGTAAATTTATAGCAATCATTTCACAGTAAAATGAATCAATTAATTTATGGATCAAGATAAAACTCACGGAATTTTTATCTAGTTCCATGATTACAAGTTTTATAATAATATACCGGTAAAAATCTCTGATGCATGTACGAACATAAACAGCGCTTCATTGTGCCTCATCTAGCACATATATAAAAACCATGCAGAATCTTTAAAAACCTTAGCTAAAACCACTAATTTCCATAAAAATTTTACTTTCACACAGCGAGTAAATAGTCTTCTTACATAATTGAATTTTTATTTTATTAATTTCTTATAAAATAATAATTAAAACTAATTCGAAAGATTTTAATTTTAAAATTCCCGCCATCTAAGCAATTTTCACATGATTTTCACATTCATGAAAATTGGTCAAAACCAGTGCTTGCCCGCAGCCGTAGAGGTATAAATGCACCATAAAATGAGTAAAAAAAGAGTAAATAGTGAATTCTTAGACTCATTGAGTAAAAAGCTAAAGTCTTTAGAGAATCAACTGGAAAGGTTGAACCAGAGAAGTCATGCGGATTCGGCGTCCGTCTCGGATATGGAGTGTATTGATGATAGAGAGATTGAATATCCTCAGGTAAGAGGAACATGAAAGTTTGGATTTGGCAAGCTGCGCAAGTCCCAATCAAGGTAAATCATTTTTAAAGTCTCAGGTAATTTTAAGCTTACAAGTGCTTTCTCTTGAAGAAACATACCGGTTTTTCGGTACCGGCACCGCCATTTTGAAACGGCGTGATTGAATATAAACAAAAGTATCTGCTAATGAGCTTGCACTGGCGGCAAGACATATTAGTAATTTGTTTATCCTTGTAAAACATAAAAAATATCAAAAATCGAAATTGTCCTATTCCTCTCTAAGGAGCTTGCACTGGCGGCAAGACATCTTAGCACGTTTCGAGCTTGCACTGGCGGCAAGACATTTTAGCACGTACTGAGCTTGCACTAGCGGCAAGACATTTAGCTCTTATACAAAATAACCTGGTAAAAGTCAGTTAACTCTCAATTATAAAATGAGCTTATGCGTTCAGCAATAACTTTTAATATAAAACCATTTCTTTTATTGTAGAGGAAGATAAAGAAAATAAAACACCAACGCCTACAAGCCTTGATGAAATTGAACTGAATCAGTGCTTCATAGATATTTTGGGGGAAGATCCATCAGTTCCTAGATCCTTCGACTTATCGATTCATCCTTTTATAATGTCTAGGATAAAATTTTGGACTGATAAAGGTTTAGAAAGGAGAGATTCAGACGATCTGTTGATTAAATACAAGAGGAATGATGCTTTGGAAGCCCCAAAATTGAATATTCCAGTAGAGTCTCGTCTATCCATTGCTGCTAAAAGAAGAGATGAGTATAAGAGACAAGCACAAAATGCTATAGGTTCAGCTTTGATGGCGATAGGTGCTGTCACTTCATCATTTCTCATTGAGAAGGATAGTATAGATGCTCAGGAGACTTTCGAGATTCTACTCGATAGTATAAAGATATTATCGGATGTTTTTTATAAACAATCCTTGTCCAGAAGGGTTACGATTACCCCGGCTTTTAATAAGTCGATAAAAGAAATTCTGGATAAATCTAAAGCTGACGAATTCCTTTTTGGTAATGATCTTCTGACAAAGATAAAAGAGGCGAAGACCATCGAAAGACTAACTGCAGATATCAGACAACCCTCTACAAGTGCGACTTTGTACACAAAAAACTGGAATCGCCGATCGGACTTCAGACCCGGTAGCAGCCAAACAGGGCAATCCTTGCGAGGCAGACCACGTCTCAGCTTCAGATACAACCAGAAACCTCAATCGACACAGAGAAGTCGAATTTGGCAGAACAATCCAAGGCAGAACATTCCACCCCAAAACAAGATACCATTAACAAAGAAAAATCAGTAGAAGTAAGTAAAGTGGCAGGCCGCTTGAGTTTCTACATTCAAGAATGGCGAAATATTACGGATAACGCTTTCGTCTTAGAATGTATTAAAGGGTATAAATTGAAATTTAATAGGCCAGTCGGTCAAAAAATAACTCCAGTTATGTCCATCCCAATAACTGAAGAGAATAGATACAGAGAAGCTATCAATTTAATTCGGGAAAAAGGAGCAATAGAAATTTGTACTCCTCTCAGAGATCAATTTTTATCACCTTATTTCCTGATACCTAAACCGGACGGATCCTACAGATTTATTTTGAACCTAAAATCTTTAAATGAGTTCATTGATCCCGCCCATTTTAAAATGGAAGACCTCAGGACTGCGAGAAATTTAGTTTTCCCCGATTATTTTATGGCTTCTCTGGATTTATCAGATGCGTTTCATCTAGTTCCTGTGCATAAATCAAGCAGGAAATTCTTGCGATTTAAATTTTTAGATACATTATACCAGTTTACATGCCTACCTTTTGGTTTATGTACTAGCCCTCTCATTTTCACTAAGATTATGAAACCGATTATGAGATACATCAGACTTCGAAATTTCTCCTCAGTCATCTATTTAGATGACATTCTTTGCATTGGAAGCTCATTTGAAAAATGTAAGGAAAACGTCGATCAAACAATTTCGATTTTACAATCATTAGGTTTTCTAGTAAACTTTCGCAAAAGTAACATAAACCCGTCAAAGAAATGCAAATTTTTAGGATTTTTGATTGATTCTGAGAAACAAACAGTCGAATTAACAGCCGAAAAGAAGCTAAATTTAGGAAAACATGTAAACGCCTTTATAGTAAACTCATCACATACATTAAGAGACTTTTCTCAGCTGATTGGGAAGTTAGTTGCTGCCTGTCCGGGTATCGACTATGGTTGGCTCTATTTAAAACAGTTAGAAAGATACAAAGATTTATCACTCACACACAACGGCTTTAATTATGAAGAAAAAATTACACTGCCTATAGAACTAATATCAGACTTGTTTTGGTGGAAAAATAGTATCGAGAAGGGTAAAAGTTCATTTAAAGACGGAGATTTTCAGAAAATCATTTTTACTGACGCTTCTGACTCGGGTTGGGGAGCAACTGATGATATAAATAATACACACGGGTGCTGGGAGCAGTATCAAAAGAGGTGGCACATAAATTACAAGGAACTTTTTGTAGTCAAGATTGCGTTAGAGTTTTTAGCTAACGATTTACAAAATTCCCGGATTTTGCTTCGCATTGACAATACGACTGCCGTAGCTTATATAAACAAGATGGGAGGTACTAGATTTCCTAAGCTTAACGCTCTTGCCAGAGAAATTTGGCAATGGGCTGAAAGTCGAAACAACTTTTTGTGTGCCTCTTATATTCCATCTAAAGAGAATTGTAAAGCAGACGCATTGTCGCGATTAAGCAATGATGACACGGAATGGGAGCTGTCAGACTCTGCATTCAGTAAGATTGAGCATACTTTTGGCAACATGGATATTGATTTATTTGCCACTCGCAGCAATAAAAAATGCGACCTCTATTGCTCGCGGTTCCCAGACCCAGGAGCGGTTCAGATCGACGCTTTCACTTTCAATTGGGCACGATTAAAGTTTTATGCCTTTCCTCCGTTCGCGGTAATAATTAAGGTCTTAAAGAAAATCAAATTAGAAAAATCTTCCGGAATAGTAGTAGTCCCAAATTGGCCAAATCAGCCTTGGTTCCCACTTTTTTATGAGCTTTTAACTGAAGAACCTTTATTCCTGAAACCTAACCGTTTTTTATTGTTATCACCATGTAGGAGAAAAATTCATCCCAGGGCAGAAAACTTAGAGTTGATTGTAGGACGATTATCTCCAAGGCTTTCCGGAAGAAAGGAGCACCTAGCGAGGCAGTGGAGATCCTGATCGCCTCTTTATCCAAAGCTACACTGGATCAGTATCAAGTAGCTTTAAACCAATGGGTGCTATTTTGTAAATTCAACGAAACAGAATTTTTAAACCCAAGAACAGATTTGGTCTTAAAATTCTTAACTAGAAAATTCAAAGAAGGAGCTTCTTATGGAACTTTAAACTCCTATAGATCAGCGTTATCTTTAATTTCATCAGACAAAATTGGAGATGACCCTATGATATCTAGGTTTTTTAAGGGTATCTTTAAACTAAAACCCTCTTTCCCAAAATATTCCTTTACCTGGGATGTATCTACAGTACTCATTTATGTAGCAGGCATGTTTCCTTTAGATAGCTTATCTTTTACATCATTGACTCTCAAAACGGTCATTCTACTTGCCTTGTGTACAGCCCAAAGAGCACAGACGCTAGCAAGTATTGCAGTTGAAAATATTCTTATTAAAAAGGATGAACTAGAAATAAGAATTCAAGAATTAATCAAAACCTCGCGGCCAGGGAAGGCACAACCCCTATTGTTAGTCCCCTTTTTTCAAGCACAACCTGAATTGTGTGTAGCTTCGACGTTGTTAAAATACATTGAGGTATCGTCTAGTTTAAGAGGTAATATTAGTAAACTGTTTATTTCTATAAAAAAGCCTTACAAAGCAGTTACAAGTCAAACCATCAGTAGATGGATTAAACAAGTTTTAACTAAAAGTGGAATAGACACTAGTGTTTTTTCGGGTCATTCCACAAGGCATGCTGCAACTTCCGCAGCTCATAAAAAGGGCATTAATTTGGATGTGATCAGAAAGACGGCCGGATGGACGCAAGGGTCAAAAATGTTTGCCAAAGTTTATAATCGACCTATAAGGTCTAATAACCAAAGTTTTGCTCAAGCGATCTTCGATAGCATAGTAAGTTAAAAATAATTCACCTAGTGATAAGAGGATTTATCATGAGTTACATTTACTATGATTTTATGTACGTTCGTGTTTCTTGGATTTTATTAATAAAGAGTTTATGAAAATTGTGACCTTCTTCTCTAAACCTCTACATGGTTAAGGTATTTGTATAATCTCGAGAACGAGGCTCGTAGTATAATTGATCGATCAAACGAACTTCTTTAGTAAGTGAAGTTCGATCGCAATTATATGAAGAGCCTCGTTCGAAGAGATTATACACCCACCCAATAAAACAAGTATGTTTTAAACCCTTCCCAATTTTTAAGGCCAACAATTTTCCTTTCTTCTAAAAGAGTAGTTAGCTTACTTTGCTCTAAAGATATGAGTTTGGTTCCGTGCAGGGCCGTACAGGCGACCAAGGGACCCTGATATTTTGATTTATTCTCTAAAAGTTGTGCACTCTAGCGGACTTAGGGATAACTACATGGTTAAGGTATTTGTATAATCTCTTCGAACGAGGCTCTTCATATAATTGCGATCGAACTTCACTTACTAAAGAAGTTCGTTTGATCGATCAATTAAATCCAAGAATTGATTGAGACGCCCTGTACTATATACGTGGTTAGGGTGGTTAGCGTTGGTTAGCGTGGTTATAAAACCTGACTCCAATTTGTTTGGATTAACTGGACAAAAAATGTAGGCAATCCGTCCGCCATCGATGACTAATTAACCACGATCGACACCAATAATCGATCGATAAATATTATCGTAACATTTATAATAAAAATACCTTTCTTCTGATTAGGTTATATGCATTAGTTTCACTAGATTTTGCTATGCGCAGAACCCACAAAATCCAATGGGATAGAAGGCATTAATGAACATTACTGTAATACTCCTGCTCTTTTTTCTGTTTTGACACTTTTCGATATATTTCACATCGATTTCGAGATATTTCTTCTTTAAAAACATACCAAAATACACACATATATATAGGTTATACACAGACATATCGTTCTATCGTTCAAACGGTTCTAGGCGCGACATTTTAAACCTCGAACCAAGTGAACCGTTCAATTAACTTCAAATTTCTTTTCACTTAAACGCCAAGAGATACGAAGAAACGCCAACAAAGTGAAATTATTTCCTTTAAAAACTTGCGCATGAATAATTTCTTCACATTTTTCAATATCTCTCATTGTCTTAAATTCACTTTTACAGATTTCCTACATAAGATTTACGCAAGAAAACTCAAAAGACATCGTAGGTTTTATTTATACACATTATTTATTTCATATAGTATTTCATAAATAACATATTAACAGTGATTCTTTCAGAGCAGCGTCGTGGAATTATAGATATTGCAATTTACGTTCTGTTTTATTTCGGAATGTAAAGTAAAAGTTTAACGGAGTTTTGAAATTTGCATTTTAAAAAAACTAAAAAAATGATAAAAGATTACAATTCAAAATTATATCCGTTTTCATATGTTGTAAAATACTGAAATTCCCAATGACATTTAATTTTGTTGTTCGAAATTTAGGCGTGCTATCATGGCAACTTTTTGTGCTTTATGTACTACTTCAGGGCAACGCTTGCGACGAATTAATCTGCAGTCCTGGAAGAATCCTTCATTACGGGGAAAACCGTGAGTATGATCCGCGTAAGTTATCAAACCTGCGTGTCAAAAATAATTTAAAAATTACTATGAATGTTTTTTTACTCATTATTGTGATTTCGAATAATTCTAAATTTCTTGAATTTACTATTCAGGTTCATTTGGACATGGAATTTAATATTGATAATATAAGGAAAAAGCATTAAAACTGTTATAAAAAGAAGTGAATTAACTACAAAAGAACAAACCTGATCCCCAAATTCGTCCACCACGGAATTCTCCTTCATACTTCATTCCATCTGCTCTCCAAAAGACCCCATAACCATGAAACCACCCCTGCATAAACTCTCCTTCATATCTTAAAGAAAGTTAGAGATTAATTAAATGTAAACAGTTATTTTTACCGAATTCGAAAAAAGGAATATTATCTTTTACTTACTTCGCACCATCGGGAAAGACTAACACACCTGTCCTAGAAAACAATCCATTTTGAAAAGTTCCATTGTAACGTGAATCATCCGGTAAAAGTAATGAACCAGTTCCATGTCTCAAGCCTTTACTGTTCCATTCTCCGACATATCTTGTTCCATCCTTATATTTATACGCGCCGCTTTTTGCTATACCTACAATGCACCTGTTGTAAGTACTTGCGAAACATAATTAATTCAGTTTTTAAGAACCTAAAACATACTTTATAATTCACTTGAAATTTACATCTTTTTCAAATTGTTTTTTTAAGTTTAAAAATTATTATTAACCAGAAACTCTTACCTTCAGCCATGTTGACGGTTCACTAAGAGCATAACAGAAGCTTAAAGATTTAATCAAATTAAGGAAAATCAATACTTTATTCAATTAAGTTAGGTATTCGTAATACAGGTCATGTTAAAAATCTCTTCTGGCGCCGTAAGAAAATATATAATAATTTTTGTGCTATTAATGAATTTTTGTTTGCTTTTTATTTTTGATTATTTTTAAATTCTATCAGCTTTGTGCAAAGTTTGCTCTTTTATTACTTAATTATTACAGCAAAATAAAAATATATAAATTGCATGTATGAAATTTATCAGGTTTTAACATCAGAGTCAATAAGGAACCATCTTATTCGCGCCGTTACAGCAAGTTTTCTAACGAGTCGTTTTCGGTCATCAGTAACAAAATGTAATTTTTCTAAAACGTCCAGTTTGAAAGAGTTAATAACCACAGGGGGATATCGAGTGTAGCTTATCAAACAATTTAATGCCGCTATTCTGATTTTCTGAAATTTAAAAAAAAATTATACATTGTAAATCGACTACTCTTATTAGAAAAACATTTACTTGTCATTTAGAATCAAATTTATTTACCATTTTATCATGGGAAGTCAGATCTAACAATTTGTGAATAAAGTACTTGGCTTGCAAAACAAAAATATCGTTCTTTGTTTCCAGCAAAGGATGCAGTACAGTTAAGGTTGGAATAATTAATTCTTCAGTAGTTAAACTACTGACAAAACAGGGGACGAGCTAAAAAGATTCAAAAGCGAATTAAATATACAAACTTTATGAGCTATGAGAAAAGAGCCCTTGAATTTTTCTGTCTTTTATTTTTAATTGGGTGATTAATTATTATATTACCTCTTTTAAGTACAGTAACAGTAATTCTATTGGAATTTCTTCTGCCATGTGCATCAGAGCCGTTAAATAATTTTTCGTAGAATCAGAAGATGCATTACTGCTTTCTCTGAGGATATTTTCAAATATCCTTTGCTTGTATAATATTTTCACTTGACAAAAGTTGTCTTCAGTCAGAGTATCTTCGAATTTATCCACCAAAGCGTTAAATTTACTAGCAACATATTCTCCAACTTCTATGTGATTTAAAGTAATCATTTGCTGTGAAAAAAAGTAACTAATAAACACCAATTTTCATAAATTAAAGTTATTGAGAAATTATTTTGTAAATATACTATTCATACGTAATTAAGAAAGTCTTGAGAATTCGCACTTCCTTTCATGACAAGAGACTTTGTCAACCACCTGAGTAAAACACAGTGTGCTTGCTTAACTTCAATTTCGATCTCTTTGGATTCTAAACAATTGCTTATATTTTTCTTTAAAAACTGCATTATAAGTTCATAGTCCTCATTTTCTTTCATCTTGTTTAGTAATACAGCCGTTAATTTGCAAGCTGCGTCTCTTGCAGCTGCGTTTGGACTCTTCACTGCTAATTTGTATAAATTCCTCACCAGATTATCTGTGTTTAATTTAACGTCTGGATGTAGAGATATTAAAAATCCATCTATTAAAGCGACATCAGTATCTGAAACCATTCCCTTCAAGACTCTGTTGTATCGTTTTAAAGCTGCTTCCTGTTCTTGAATGCTTAATTTTCTTACTATTAATCTACAGATGTTTGATATTAAATACGTTCCTTGATCAGAATGTGAAATACTGGAAGTGAGGAGCCTATTTATGATATCTTGATCGTGAAGGAATCTATATATATCGAAGTCAGCTACTTTGGTAGTGAGTAACTTACGGATACAAGAAAGAGCTGTAAGATTGACTTCAACATTGTTTGAAATTGCGGCGTCGATGAATTTTGGAAGGATTTCGGAACCTATTTTTGGTATTTTTGCTACTGAAGATAATGCTTCAATTCTTCGAGATATTGTTTGCGCTGTTGCATTACCTAAGAAAAAATATAAATATATTTGTTAACACTAGCTTCCAGTGAAATTTGTTATTGTGAGTCTCGATTTATTACATTGACTCACAATCATTGATGCTAAATCTGCTTTTAATTGTATTTAAGATTTCAATCGGATATAACTCAGCAAAACTGTAAAAGCAACAATGAAAAGCTTGCAATACGTTCTCTTTTCCGGTCTCGATTTCATTTAATATTTTCTCGTAGACTATCGCTCGTTGCGTTTCATTCAAGGATATTCTCTGTGCGATTAATCCTTGCAGGACTTTGATTTGAATTTCGAGAACTTTAGTGTTTAGTTCCTCTAAGTAAAATGATGGTACGTCTGCCCAGGCTAAGTCTGGAATATCTAGAATTAAGATCATCAATTATAGTCTGCAGAAAATATATAAATATTTAAAATAAAAGGAATTTTTGTCAAGAACTCACTTTTGATTGAAAGTTCGTAGTTTGATGAAATTGCAATAAAATTATTAAAAGTTTCTATTAAAAACAATTTGTCCTGCAAAGAATTCTTCGTAGAATATTGTAAAAGGCACACAGGTACAATAATGCACATCACTTGTATGCACAATTCTTCATTCGTTTTCGCTATTGCCTCTAAAACTTTTCCTGCATTTTTACTCGAATTGATCGGAGTGTTGCATAACGTCCATTTAGCATTTGTTATGATGTCGTCAACAAACTTATTGCAAACGATTTTATCTTCAGACAATACTTTCATAATTGAAGTTAAGGTCTTCAGAGCCGAGCTTTTTACTTCTGAATCGTCATTCTGCATAATCTCTCGTTGCAGAGATTGCCAGATTTCTCGCAAATGTGGCTCTAAACGCTTTACTCCAAACGTTTGAACTCCTTGAGACAAAACGTTTAGCGAATCCAATTTGGCTACTTTTAAATTGGAGTCCAATTTTTCTATTAAGAGTGGCAGACAAAATTCGGCGAATTCAGGGATAGCACATAAACATGGTGCCAATAATTCAGCCAAATTTTCACGAGTTATTCCACATCCTTCGGACTTGGGCTGAAAATAAACAGATTTCAGTAAAGATTTATGTGCAATTTTTATATAAGCAAATATAAGTGATTATTAAAATAAAAATGATTACCGAATTGTAATGGACTGGAAAGTAGCAGGCAATGACCTCAAACATTTCTTCGGTTAAATGACCCAATGGAAATTCTTTGACGAAGTATGGGATAATACGGAAAAGTAAGACAAGATTCCTAGGGTCACTTTCTCCATCGATGGAATTAATGAACCCAACAACAAAATTGTAACCAAGGGACTTTAGATTAGAAGACTTACATCGTAACAATATCTCAAATATTCTGTACATAACTTGTCTATCTTGTAGTAGAAGTGTTTGACACTGAACGTGTTGAAATATAGCAGTGAATAAATGTACTGGCCCATTCTGTGGAATATTTTTCATTTGGACCTATAAAATATGTCGTTTTAGATTAACCAATGAATATATTACGTAAAACAGTAGTTTTGCCAGGCAAAACTTACTATTGATAAAATTCCTTTAAGTGTTACAGGTAAAAGGCTATAGTGATCTTTCAAGCGATCGCAATAGAAATCTATAATAAAACTAAGTTCGGCTTCACTAAGAAAATCAGTTGGCAAACTAGATAACAAGGAGGATAGAGCCTGGATGCTTTGTTTTCGAAAATCGACATTTTCGTTTGTTAGAAGAGGCTGAAGTCCCTCTACAAAGTTATAGAGTTTAACGTCACCCGTTTGTACCTCTGTAACACAAGTTTAAATTTAAATGCTGGTATTTTAAATTGATAAAAAATAAGCGAATACAAACCTGAGGCAATATTTTCGCATTCTGCAATTAATGTATTATTTTTCAAAGCTGTCAAGAATTTGTCTTTAAGAACGCAACTTGAAGAACTCATCGTTGCACATACCGGTTGAATTAAGACTTGTAATTGGCAATAATTTGACGAGTTTATCCTTAAATTTGTGTAAGGTCAAGAAATTATGTGATTAGAATTGAACGAGGATAACTTAATAGACAATAATAGTGTTCTGGATTATTACACTGGTTGAAAATAAAAGTTGAGCTCGAAGAAAAGCTTTAGATACTTCTCAAGGATTCTTACACTCTTTTTTTTATACGCACTTGTAACGTATAATATGAAAACTTTGACTAATAAGTTAAAACTATAACCAAATTCTTCTAAGTACTCATGAAATATTTCACAAAAAGAATAAAAATTATGAAAACCTTTGATGCACTAATTAATGAAAATCACGGAGAATAAATAAAAACACGTGTATAGTAATATTCGGAAATTCAGAATAAACACCGATACGAAATTAGTTATAAATAAATTTACTTTTCTTTTTTTATAAGTTTTAAAAATTGTGTTTGACTCGTGCAAAAAGAAAATAAAGATAATGAGCAATAGAGAATTCTATGGGCTGCGTGCACAAAAAAGTGAGGTTATACATTAATATATAATAACTGGTAATAAGTATATACCAGCTACGGGTATTGCGCCTATCCACCTGACCATAATTCATTATCTAATTGTTGCTTGTACTGGACCCTACATTGACTGCTGTAGATAAGTAAGACTGGCTTTTTGCCAATAAAGTCTCTGGACGCTGTGGTGAGTGGTGGCGGTGCTGTGGCCATATAAAAAATCGCGTTGAAAGATATGTGTAAAATGGAAGAAAATGGCATGTAAGAGAGTGGTGCATTTCAGTCATTTCAGTGGAGAAATGTTTGGTTCTTTGTGCCACCTAGGATGGGAGGCTGCATAGGCATCACGAGGGGCAGAAATGCCTCTGTTGACGACACGTCTGCCAATTCCACGAGGACAAATTCAGGTAACAATCGTGAACCTCCTAACCAGCTATGTTAACCTTGGATACAAGACACCTTTTTGAGTTTGATTTCTTTGAAGTAACCTTTTCTCTGTTTACTTATTGAAGTGTGTTTATCGTCATCAATACAAAAACATTATCTTAATTGAACTACTTATTTTCCTTTGAAGAGGAGGTCAGTTGTCAACGTTTGCTTCGATTCTTAGAGCGATAAGATTCGTCATAAAAAAATTGATTTTGCGTATTTGGTGTTGCTTAAGTTGCTTAACCACTTGGTCAGACTTCACCAAATAGCTGATTTTTTCATTCACTCTTTTAATTGAGTTTTTTTTTTCAATTTTTTGTTCTAATCTCTGAAAGTGAAGCTTGCACTCTTAATCATTTGATTATCAAGTGACAATAAGATTATAACTGCAGAAACAGCTGTTTTCCACATGTTAATGTATCAAAATTTCATATTTGAATGCTATGTATTTTATTTTGATATAATTAAAATTTCTAAAAAGGATTTTAAAGTCTCGCTGTATTTGAGATCCTTAGTAAATTACTGTGCTCGTTAATGAGTGTTCTTGATAATAAGAAATCTTACTTGCACAAAATTATGTTAGATTCACGTTTTAAGTACTTTGTAGGAAAATATTTTCGAAAACATTTAATTCCGTAAGATTATGATATGTTTCCTAGTAGATTAAACTTTGTTGATTGCATGGATGATTCATTCGGATCAAAATGCAAGACAGTGCCGTGTATTAATATTAATCAGTTTAATTTATCATGAAAATTTGAATTACATGAACTTCAGCAGATTCTAGTTGTGTTAATAAATCTTGAATAAATTATGTGGTTAATTCTCTAGAAAAAGATATCCTGAATTAGTTATCAAATTTAAATTTCTTAATTATATTTAAGAAATATTTCGCATTATTTAAAGTCTAATAAAAGTCTTAAATAATGTTAAACGTTTTAAAATTTGATGGAATATACTTTACAGGAAATTCAAGAAAGAATCATCCCCTGTGTCACGAGGTGATTAGATGGAAATCAGATGTACCATTGACAGAAGGGCAATTAAGAAGCAAAAGAGATGAATTTTGGGACACTGCACCAGCATTCGACGGTCGCAAAGAGATATGGGACGCACTGAGAGCTGGAGCCACAGCAGCAGAAGCACAAGATTATCAATTAGCTCAAGCTATTCTGGATGGAGCTAATATTTCTGTGCCTAATGGATTTTTGACTGAGTGCTACGATGAATTGGGAACTCGATATCAAGTTCCTATTTACTGTTTATCCTATCCGATAAACATTGTTAAAGAAGATAGTGGCAGAGACTCTCCAGCTGATTGTTCAGGTAGTAATTAATATTTCAAACACTAAACTGGGGCTCAAAATTATTCCTCAATAGAAATTTAAAAAGAAATAAAAACTTTAAATTATTTAAGTTTCACAGATTTAACCTTCAAACTAATGAAAGTCCGGTATAAAAATTAGAATTTGTATGGCAAAGTTGCAAATGTATCTTCTCTTTTTGAGACAGTGAATTATTATGTCTTATTAATAATGATGATTAGAGAGATAGTGAGTGCAGAGTGCAACTGTTATGCGGAAAAATTACTGTCAATAATTTTCTTATCACAGAACCTATCGATGGAGGCACTGAAATGACGCTAAAACTTAGACTGTCGACTACGCTAGGAGACGTTAAACTGCCTGTTTACAGCAAGGACACGATTGGTGTCGCAAAGAAGAAATTACAGGTCTGTATGATTTTAATGTTTAAAATTGAATTTTCTCGGGGACATTTGTAATCTTTTGACAGAGCTTGTTCCACAGTCTAATAAAAATTTTTAGAAATTACGAAATAAGAACTAGTATTTCAACTAATTAATACAAATGAGAAGAATGAAACTAATAATATTTTTTTAAACTCTTAAAACAGAGTCAAGAAGGCTTAGAACCGTCACGACAGAGGTGGTTTTTTGGAGGAAAATTGCTTAGTGACAAAATGCACATCGAAGAAGCAAAGATTCAACCTGGTTACGTAATTCAGGTGATCGTGAACCCAGAGAGAACAGACGACAGTCCAACAAAGACCAGTTGAATGCAATTTTGACCGATTTTTGTACATTACTCATTGCGACAAGCACATTCCTAAAAATGTTGGATGTAAGCAACAGAGGATTTTGAAAATAACTTCGCCTAAACTTCTAAATTTGACACCAGCAGTGTGTTTTTTTTACTAAAGAAACTGGTATTATCTTGCACACTACGCAATTTTATTATAAACGCATCGTCACGAAGTGTGCTTATTCTTTAAAATGCACTCGTTATTCATGATGCATTAATTACAATTGAGCTCTCTGAGTTATTGATTAGACGGGAATGTGCTGGTTACGAATTTAAGGTAAAATAACGCTATATCACTCACTGTGTACAGGAATGCGAGGTAGTCTACATACTTTTTGTTAATTCGTCAACAGACTGAGCCTAAATGAACCAGCCTAAGTACTCCGATTTCATCTTACAATTTTAAAACAGAAAAATTGAATTAAACTAAAAGCGTTCATCTGTCGGTGAAAGTGCAGGAACTTGTCTGTAAAATTAGTTATGTCAGCTCTTTTGCCCATTGAAAACGAGAGATTTAAGTTTATTTATGAGTCATCATCCTTTCAAACTACAACTGTATTATATCTACTTGTGATCTAAATTAAAAACAGGCGATTTGTATCAAACACATTTTGCACAGAGACGGATTATAGGGTGGTCCACAAATATGGGAGATTGTACAGTTTTTAAGTCTAATTAATTGGTCTTTTTTAATATTGGTGCTTTATACAGATTGATATTTAAATATAAACACGGAGAAAATCGAAAAATAATAAAAACTTTTAATCTTATAACAATTTTTATTCTAATCTTAAAGACTTTCTACTTATCTTCGGTAATTTAGATGGAACATTTTGTTATTTCTTTGGACCATCCTCTCTATCAAATAGTTTTGTGTGTATATATATATAATTCTTATATAATTCATATTCTCTCGTCGATCTGTCTTGGAGATGGAAGTGTAAGCTTGTGAAAAGTGTCGTGAAGACGCCGGACTTACGTCATGTTATATGTTATAGCAATATATTTATACATAGATATTATATACCGAGTCGATTTAATATATCTACGAAATCGGTAAGATTTAACTGACGAATTTGGGATCAACTTCTGAACAGCAGGTCGTTCGCAAAAAAGCTCAATCGATTCTTACTTTATATAAAAATAATAAAGCAACGGAGACACTAGACACTAAATAGAATTGCATTTATGTAATTTAACGTATTCGTGAATCGTCTGGTATCGTTTTCGACTCCGCGTTCGAAAAATTCGACGTTGCTGTCACGTTGTTGCTTAGACTGACCTACATGAAATCGCAAGAAATATCGACTTTACTACTTAATAATTTACTTCACTGTTTCGGAGAAACGATGAGACGGTTATGGTAATAGAGCCATTAGTTTTTTGACTGAACAGGCTTAGGTGTAGGTAGTTTCGTAAGAAAGCTGTTTACTTGGAAAGATTCGAATTTCTGTATAAAAACTAATTTTTTCAACGCAAAAAAGTAAAACAAATCTAAAAATTCGTTCTAGTTTTTAATTTGCACCAAAATAAAAATTAAATTTTTACTGTTTTTGTCTTTTTTGTAAAATTCATAATACCGCACAAATTTTAAATTCATATATATATTGAAAAAAATTTAAATATCGATCAAAATATATCACTTTCACAACTAGGCCTTTCTCTGCAGTATTTATAAATTAATAACACTTTACACAAAAGATTTATGACTAATAACTTTCAAAAATATCTGATAGGATAATTTTTATCCGCGTTTGATTCTACGATGTGATCTATATATTTTTTTTCTTTGTTTTAAATACTCATACACGTATCATTTTTGTAAAGCGCGGCATGTAGCCGAATCGAATTAAATGTCTCCAAGAATGCTTGTAAATAAAAATGTGTTACACTGATAAAAATAAAAAAAGTGCAATTCATGTGAGTGGCAACGCTACAGCTCGTATTATAAACATTGTCAGATATCACAATGTGAGGAATCAAAATTTGACTGATTGATAAAGAATAATATGACTGCCAGTGAGATAAAACTGACTTTGCTATCATCGAAATTTATAGATGGAATTGATGGAAGAAATCTCGGAATCGCCGAAAGAAACATTGAAATTAATCTTGGTTAGGTAGTTATAATAACTTAATAAATTTTTTTTCAATTTTATAAATTATTCGGGATATACATATGTATTATGAAACATTATTTCTTATGAATCTTAACTCAGAATGGTTTATAAGGAAGTAGTGACTACCTAGTTATTTAGAAATTGGCGTTATATCACTTTATAAACACTGCATCATTAAAGCAATTAATAATAATCGCGTTTGACCGTCACAATAGTGGATTTAAACTGCATTGTAAACACATTCAATATCCGCGTGTAATCACATTAATCTGACAGAGTTGAATACGAAATCATTTTTACGAGTGACCATTATTATAATGCAATTTGTCAAATAACAAAAAATATATATATGATACAGCGAAAGCAATGTTATTTCGTTTTATTTTTCTTTCCTTTAGAAAAGTTTGTAGAAATATATCAAAATTTCATTACATACCACTTAAGATCAAATTATTAGTGTTCAATTTTTTTTTTCATTTTTTGTCAAAGACATCATTTTTACTTATTACTACATTTATTTTGGTATTTTCTTCAAGTATTTCAGCTCGTGACAAAGCCAAATCATTGAGCTCAACAGGATAAGACTTCCAGATTGATGCATAGCTGCAAGAACTAACGGCACGTGATGTACCAAAGTAGAAATACCAAGAATTACTTGCATGTATCCAGCACACAAAGCTGCTTTTACAGCCATTGATCCTCGACCCGGCAATTTGTACTTTCGAGACATAAAAGCCATGCATGTGACTAGTGCCAATGTTGTTATACCCTGAAAATTAAAAGAAGTTTTTGTTTTTCAAACTATTTAATTAAACCACGATCGTGTATATAAATATATATATATATATATATATCTTTTTAATTGAAACATACCAATATCCTGTGGTCAAATTGCACAGTTGTTGGGTTTTCTGTAAAATTTTTCAGTGGTGGATAAAGTGCTAGGATATCATCAGGAATCCACTTGTCTGCCATCTTTGGAAAAGTATTGTAAATTAACCCAGCATCCATACCAGCAACAAATGCACCTGACAATGCTGTGATGAAGACCAAACCTTTTGTTCCATAGACTATCGTCTTGAACTTCGTTAGCGCTTTAATGACACTGGTCTGAACATTTTGTGGTTCAAGAAAATTAATTTCAATTTTCTTAGCAGGCAAGAGGTGGTCCAGTGCATTATAAAGCAAGCCAGTGTATAAGAGAAATGCTAATCCTAAATGAGAGGCTAAACGATACTGTGATACTCTTGGTACATCTGAAGGACCCTGGAAACGATCTTCTAGTCCAGATTTTACCATATACCAACCCATGAGTCCTTGCATACCAAGTAAAGATCCCAGAAGTAGAACCCGTATTTTCATTCCCGAGTTTAACATTCCTTTAGCCCAAAAATAAGTAGCGGGCATGATAAATGTAAAACCTATTAGGCGACCCCACATTCTGTGTGCGTACTCCATCCACCAAATACGTTTAAATTCTTCTAGTGTAATGTTGGTGTTGCTTCTAAAAATTAGATGAATGCTTAAATTATAATAAAAATATTTTATAAATGTTATTCAGAAATACCACGAATAATTCAATTCTCTTATGTAAATTACAAATTAATATACATGTAAAAAACCATGCTAATTACTTTGAAGTAATTCAAGTTCTGAGCCTCAATCACAAATTATCTAGTATTGCAGAAATATAACACGTACATTTTATATTCTGGGAACATTTTGTATCTTTCAAATTCTTCTATCCAACCCTCTTCTGTCGTAGGCATTTTTTCACCAAGTAGCTTCCACGTTACCATGGATAATCCGGACTCTGTGAGCCTTGTAACACCTCCTAGAAGAGGAGAAGGTTAATAAAAATAACAAACTTTGATTTAATTAGAATAATTTTATTTATTTTTCATAAGTTTGTGAAGTTTTCTTATCTATTCTACTTGTCATTTAATTTTTGAAATTTTTTTATGGATGTGTTCTTATTGATCAGATACTAATTTCACAGAAGTGATCATTTTCCGTACGTTATGTCTAATATCATTTGTATAACTTTGCGTATATAACTGTAAAATATGAAGTAACAAGCCGTACCTAACACAACAGCTACAAAGACCATTCCACTGCACGTTAATAACCATGAGCCTACGAGTTTTCGTGATTTTACATTGTATTTAGTGGCAAAATGTAGAGCAATGGTGCCATTTCGTCGAAATAAGCTGCTTACCTGCAAAGAAATGATTTTCCATTTAATTACTGTGTACATATGGTCTTTTTTTTATTGAGTTTTAATTTAAGTTTAAAAAATACCTCTTGTATATGAAGTGAACTTTTCTTTAGTAGACCTTGTAGAAAAACATGATTTCTAGATGTTGCTAAGTAATTGTGACGAGCATAGAAAGAATATGTGTTGGTATGGCGTCCTACTGTTCGAACACATTGCCTTGCTGCAATGCTCAGCATAATTATGTAAATTTTTCTGTAAAAATAGTCATTAAAAAATATTTTTTAGATTAAAAATCTTGAAGCACAGAATTATAAAAAAGTGGTTCAGTTATCCAGGAAGCCCTTTAGATTTAGTAAAATAATTTAAATTGAAAATTCAAGATTGTAAAATCTGAATTGATAGAATAAATGTATAAGCTAGATATCAACGATTAATAATTTAATTTAATAAATACTTGATACAGAATTATTATTCCATATTATCATCATATTGAATAATAAATATAATCATTTATAGAAGAGGCAGAGAAAAACAAGAAAAACTTACATCAAGAATAAAGGTTATTATATACACAATTTCACAATTTGGAGCAATTATTTCGTTTGGAAATTTCGCACATTACTGTGGTAATTTAACAGATAACACTTTATTTAAGTTAACAACAACAATCTACTTTTCATTCCACTCGACTTCTTTCTATATTTTTCCTAATTTTAACTTGAATTCACTTGTATATTATGATTCCTTCGAAAATAGCAGCCGACAAAATGACGCAATTTCTAGTCCATATGAACAAAAACATTTTTACCTAGATTGGAGGTTTGAGTTCTAAAGACGCTATATTACGTGAAGAAGGATGAGAAAATTCGGGTAAATTACCGGTATTTTCTCGAACCTCTTTTTTCTCGAGAATTTAGGAGAATTTATATTTTTCATGAAAGTTCATGCCCCAGTTACTGCGGTTTCAAATAAAACTAATGATATACAATGTTTTAAAGATATATAACGCCACAGAACAAATAAAAACAATTAATTTCTAATCCAAGCATAATAAGTATCAACGAATTATCAATAGTTACGATATTTGTAGCTAATTGATTGCAATTTGAAACTCTCATGTTCCCGATTCCCATAGTTTTAATGCTTAGATTTGTTGACAGGTCATGAACACGTTCTGAAAAACTTGTTATAATTCCGTTTCTGAAAATAAAATATTTATTGTGATATTATTTTTTGCAAAGTAAATATCATGATTTTCATAGGTATATGAATTACTGCGATCTGTCAGGCGGCACTGCATAACCTTTCAATCTACTACAAATGCTTTGTTATGCTTACTTTTTATAATTGAGATTAAACAAAATGTTGAAAACTCCAAAATCGTTGCTAATGAGGCAAGAGGAAGTCAAGTAATATAATTTTAAGGTAAATTAAATAAGAGTTATAATATTATTTAATCTTAATTTGTTAAAAATGCTGCATGTTCACTTTTTATAATTTAGTTTAAATAAAATGTTCAACACTCCTTAATCGTTGCTAAAGATGCAAGAGGAACTCAAATGATATAATTTTCAGTTAAATTAAATAAAATTAATAAAATTATTAATCTTAATTTGTTACGAATGGTTCGTCGTGTTTACTTTTTATAATTGAGATTAAATAAAATGTTCAACACTCCTAAATTAATTGTAAGTTCACTCAAAATAATATCGCAGTATTACGCGCGCAGAAATTTGGGTTTCCGCAGTAGTTGCAGCGCAGTAATTGGGGATTCCGAAGTAATTGGTGCGCAGTAATTCATGCAAACCCGCAGTAATACCTATACATGGAACATTTTTTTTAGATTCGCATTTTTTAAGTAAATCTGGTTTCTTTTCAGGGTTTAAGGACTGCATGCTACTTACTTAATACCAAATACTGCTTTAAAAATTAATTCGCGACGACTTTTTCATCTCAAAATCTTTTTTTTTAACTATAAAAGCCGTCTTGATTTTCGATCCGCAGTAATTGGCACATTTACCCTAAATAAGATAAAAATGCCAAAACCAAAGAATTGTATTTGGAAATTTTATGAAAAAATCGTAAATAAAGACCAGGAAGTGCGCAACAAGTGTAATTACTGCGGTGAGACTTATACAATTTTATATCTGTAAGGATAAAGTTTTTTTATTTGACTATCATGTGATATAAAGTAAATAGTTTCACATATAAGATTACAATTTATAACAGTACTTAATTTTATAGATTATGCAAAAAAGTTGATACTAGAGTGTTAAAATATGAATGATATTTAATGCAATTTACCTATGACCAATTTTCATTTGTAACCTATTTCTTTATCATCTAAAGGGTTTCCCAATAAGGGTGATATGTTTTGAAATTGAAAAAAAACACTGAATATTCATTCGGAATTGATCGAAATCTTTTTTATTATATTGGATATTCTATGCCATTTATGATTTAAACAATATATCGGCCAAATGTCCCCCGAGACTCTTCTTGCAAACCCGAATGCGTTCAAGCCAATTTTCGATGACTTTGTGGAGCATTTCTGGTGGTATGGCTGCTATAGCGGCTCGGATATTGGTTTCAAGCTCTCCAATTGTACGCATACGATTTTTAGGCTTAGTATCCAATAGAGTAAATTCACTCTCCAACTTATCGATTATTCGACGAATTGAGAGCGCGGATGGAGCAGAATGACGACCATATTTTGCACGATATGCTCTTTGAACACCGACAAAACTTCTCGAATTTTGATAAAATAATTGGACAATTTCCAAACGTTGTGGAAGCGTGAAACTACTCATGATTAAATGGCAAACCTTACTGATCACAACTGACAGCAGACGTCAAAAATTTCAGTTCAAATGAGCCCGATAGGGACATTCAAAATCATATCACCCCTATTGGGAAACCCTGTATTTACATTTTTTTGTAAATAAACAAAGTAAAATTATTTATTCTGTTTTATAATAATTACTACTAATTTTTCGCACATAAAATTAAAATTAAATGTGATTTAAATGAAGAATAAGAACAAACAAATGTTTTACAAGAATCTTCTCATATTTTCTCGATAAATTCTCGCCCTAACGGTAATATACCGTAATTTTCATTATTACTGTCTCAAATTTTATTTTGCCGAGAATTTTCAAACTCTATAGACCTTTTCATCTAGAATAGGAAGTTGATGTGCGCAAACGCGGCTGCCATGGCACTTCCCGCGATATTCATAAATTAGGTCATATTTTGGTTATCGACATGTGTGCTGCAAGTGTACCTTATTCAAAAATAAATTTAAAGGATAAAGATGTACCGGGTGCAATATTGCCACATAGAAAAGTGGAAAGCAACAGCAGTGAACAACTGCGAAGGTGCCTGAGTTGTCGAAAACAACCGACTACAGGAAGAAAACACGATTTAATTGCAAGGTGAGAGGTTATTTATGCTTTCATGATGCATGATGTATGCTTCTCATGTAAATATTCTATGAAAAAGAATGTAATATTATAAAAAGTTTAAAAATCAGATTGGCACTTGTAGTTTTAATGGTAAAAAGTAGTATATTTGAACTAATATATACTTTTTTTTATGAAAATGGTGAAGTATTTAATTGTTAATTTTTTAATTAATTAATTAATTAGATCCTATGTAGCATCTTATGTAGGATCCTATGTAAGGTCCTATATGAGATCCTACATAGGATTTTTCAATAGGGGAGTTATAATAAAGAAAAAGTATTTGTTATAAAATTTTCTGAAGAAATATACTCAGTATATATATGTAACGCTGCCTTTTCTCGAAGATAAATGTTCAAATAAAAAAATAATTATTTCCAAACAAATAATATTTGTACGTATTATTCCGTATTACTGCCTGGTGGTTTCGTTTTATATTGTGCAAATTAATCGTTTAAAGAGAAAGAAGTTGAATTTGAAGTTAAGATATCAAGTTTGTAAATAAATTTTTTTTTTTACTCACTTTTATAGTTAAACTTTATTAAAATATTTTTTAAATACTAGTATTGCCAATTCGTAATGTACTTTGCACTGAAATGACCTAATCTTCACCGCAACTTGAATTACTCCAGACGCATGCGCACCAAAAAATATTCAAGATGAAAAGGTCTATTTAGAGCAGCCCCCTGCATCTCAGCCAGAATGCACGTAATCCGCGAAACGAAAATGTCACAAGAATTGACCGTGGCCGCTAGAGGCGCTAATTGTTCATGAGGCCTAAATTCATTTTAATGCCTGGGAAAAATGCATGAAAATTAAATTTTTGGGGATAAAAACTATTTTATCATATTTTTTTTACAACACATTAATCTAGAAAGTTTTAAATATAATTTGAAGCAATTTTTACTGATAGAAAGGGTAATATGCTTGAAATTTGGGCGAAAATTGTCTTTGTAATTCTGGCTGGAAATTGAAATCAAAGCTCTGTTATCTTCGTTTTAACATTAATATTTACATTGTGATTATTAAATAAAAATACAATATTTATTTATATTATCAATATTATTGATATTATATCAGTCTTACATTGTAGGCAGTGACAAAAATTTCAAACTCAACTAATTAATTTGAAATCATTTACAGCCGCAAGGTTGAGCCACTAGGCGATATAAGGAGATCTTCCTGTGGAGAAAGAGATGTCGGACGCCTGTGTAGCTCAGTGGTTAGAGCAGTCGACCGGCAATCGAAAGACCTGGGCTCGAATCCCAGCGCAGTCGAAAGCGTCATTTTTTCCACAGAAAGATTTTCAAATTCTTTAAATATTGAATTATAATAGAAAAATTGGCTATTAAAATTCCATCAAATTGAATTATAATACGGGTATTAATTATATCATCTTGATTTTTTTAGAAAAATTAGATTTTATTATAGGCATTTTGTATTTTATGTTTTAAAACTTCTCAGTAATTGAAAAAATTACATTTTTATGAACAAAACTTTCACATAAGGAATGAACGTACATTTCAAAAAGTAACAAATATAAAGAATTTATAAAATTCCTTTATAAGTATTTGAAAACACAAAGAACAAAGATGTTTGTAATAAATAATAATCAACATAATATACTATATTTCATAATAATATAATGGATATTTAGATTTCATACGCACATCATTTATTATGTGTATTTTATCTATAATTAGGGATGGGCGATCTCGATTCGATTCTACGGAGATCGATCTTTTTTACTCGATTTATCGGTTGGATTAATTTTTTTTTTCGATCTTTACGAACGATTCTCCTTTCTTTATTTCCTGTTTCCTATTTCTATGAACTGTTCCTATGAACTGTTTTTTAGTTTAAAAGTGAGATCAAGGGGTCGACCACGAGAATATCCTTAATGTGATATACAAAGTATATTAATATTATAAACTTTATAGTAATAGTTCATATTTATGCCAGGAATTTTATCATAAATAATACTTTAAGTGACATGCAAAGTTCAAAGTATATTAATATTATAAACTTTATAGTAATAATTCATATTTATGTCAGAAACTTTATCACTAATAATACGCATTGCTTTAAAAATTGTGCACTTTAAAAAAATAAAAAACGTTCCTGATTCGCAAATATAGTGTGTTTTTTAAGCCTAATTTCCTTTTTATTGATATAAACACTTTTTTATTGTGATAATTCAAATTCACAAAATATGCAAGTAACAATTATATCTTCAATTGTTATAAAACATTTTAAAAAAGGTTATTTTACAGAAATTTATAATTTTCAGAAAAAGGTATTGATTTTTGAAGATCGATTCAAAAATCGATCTTTTTAACCGATTAATCGATAAAATTAAATCAATAATTTCAAAATTGATTCTTTTTTTTTAAGATCGCCCATCCCTACCTATAATACCTTAAGTTCAGTCAGTCAGCTTTGTTGATTTTTTTATTCAAAGCGTTTTAAATTTAGTATAGATTAAATTTTAATAAGTTAAAGGCGCTCATGATAAATAAACCACAAAACAATGCACTTTTTCAGAGCATGACGTGTAGCCTGTTTTGCAACCTACAGCAACACATTTCCGCATTTTCACTTAAATCTGTATAAGGTCGGCCTCATGAACAGCCAGCGCCACGGTGGCCAACGGTCAACATCTGTGACATTTTCAACTCCAGAGATTCCGGGGGCTGATTTAGAGGTACGGTAAGAGTTTAGTTGGGCCAAAGATATTATCCTAGATGCGGTGCAGGCTTAGTTCCCCGCGAAGATTGTAGACGGCGCGTCCGGCGAAAGTGTTCAGGTCCCCCCGTACACCTCTACCCGCGGATTTGATCAGTCGAAGTAGTTCGCCAACTAAACCTTAGGAGCGCTGTCCCCAACTCTCCCCGTACCCCTAAATCCGCCCGAATAGTCAAAAGCTTTCATTTGCTAAAGCTGTATAAATTGAAAATGTTTAAGACCAACGATATAGCGCAAGATATTATGTTGAACATTTCGGCGTATATGATGAGTTTCATTTTGAATTTTTTATTGATTTTAATATCAGAAGTTTATTGATATTCATTAAACATTAATTAATTAATTATAATATTAGATTATAATTAATTATTAAATATTATGTGATATAAAAAATACAAAGCAAGAAACTTGAAAAATGTGCACGAGTGACCGATGAACATTGTGGTAAGAAATGATATAAAAGAATTGCGACTGTGAAACCAGTGTTCGCAGAACGTGGACGTAAACGGCCTCTGCCATGGACCCTACCAGCTCATGGCTTCTTCCTCGCTCCACTGCCATAAGTTGGTTGAATGAGGAAGACACAATGAGCTCGAAGTATCTATGGTGGGGGCCGTTTACGTCCACGTTCTGCGAACACTGTGTGAAACTATGACATTGGTCTCAATAACTAAATTTGCAAAAAAATGAAACTGTACAAACCAAATATTTTTATAAAAATACTAGGGGGAGATCATTGAAGAATTGCACGTGTGACGGATAAACATTATCGTAAAACCGATATAAATGAATTATACATATGAAACTATAAAACTGGTCTAAATAACTAACATTGCAAAAAAAATGAAAACTGTATAAAAAAAAATTTTTTCTATAAAAATACAAAGGGAAAAAACATAAAAAGGTTAGCACATGTCATCGATGAACATTGTGGTAAAAATGATATAAAAGAATTGCAAGTGTAAAACTTTAAAATTGGTCTAAATAACTAAATTTGTAAAAAAATGCACAAACAATATTATTATCACTAAAGGGTCGATACAAGTCCTAATCATTAATATAAATAATATTCAAACATATATCCACATTAGACTCTCTTTCTACAAAGCTGAATTTCGGAATTATAAAAAAAAATAATAACAGCGATTGTCTAGTTTATATGTTGACTCTAATTTACAATACGAATCAATTTCGTCAGCAAATAATTAAAATTTCTAAATTTTTTGCAAATTAAAAATATTTAGAACAAAATTAAGTATAACATTTTTAAATAAAAGTTCATTTTTATTTAAACTTCATAATATTTCAATTCAATTTTTATTATAATACACTATTTTCTTTAGGTACACGGAGAAACTCTTCATATCAACTTCTACTATAGTATTTTTCAAATTAGGGAAAAATCTATCACTCTAAGACCTTTTGTCAAAAAAATACTAAACTTTAGAAGAATGATATGAAACTTTAGCATACTTCATAACAAATTTTAATATAATTAAGACTAGTTTCATATCCTTCTTCTAAAGTTTAGTATTTTTTTTGACAAAAGGTCTTATAGAGTGATACGTTTTTCAATAAATTGAAAAATACTTTAGTAAAAATTGATATAAAAAGTTTCTCCGTGTACTATACTATTAATTGAAAGTGCAAGTTGTATTGACCTTTGGTCTTAAATACTGGTTTATTGTTGGAAAAGATTGACTTTCTGGTTGAAAATGACGAAGTTAATATGAATCTGATATTTTGGCTCAGATCGGAGCCCTTATTAGTGTTTTTTATTAAAACCTAACAAAAACACAGAAAAAGTGGGAAGCTGAATTGAGATTTTCTTGGAATTAAATATTTTAGATTTGAAACGACGTAGCCTTTTTAAATGGTAAATAAATTATATATTTGAAAACGAAAGGCTTGAATATAAAACAATCCTAAAAACATTTTTTTCAACCAAAACATTTCAAAAAAATTCTTTACGTAACATTCTTTGCACGGCAAATTGAGTATGTATTGTATTGGGTGTAAAATACATGATTTATATTCCTTGGAATAAGTATAGTCAGTAAATTCCAAAAACGTAAACTATTACAATTGTCATTTAAAAATGTTACGTCAATTTAACAACCCACTTTTTCTGTAAATTTTCATAATTTAATGAAAAACACTGATGAGGGTTCCGATCTAAGCTGAAATTTCAGATTGATATTAATTTCATCATTTATGGACCTCAAAAGAAATCTTTTCCAAAAATATACTATACTATTAATTTCTACTTATACCTCAATATAGTATTTAGATTAATAGATTAATTATAAAAAACACAATAACAGAAAAATATTTTTTTAATCCTTGTACAGATAGTTTCAAAACAGCATGTAAGAAGAGATATCAAAATATTGAAATAAGACGATAATCTTAGAAATTAAAGACTTTTTTTACCTATAAAACAAGATTCACATACTTTCAACTTAAACTGTTTGCAAAAAAATCTTATTTTTTTATTTAAATTTAAAAATTGTTCAACTTCAAATAAAATTATTTAAGCAAAGAAGACGAGGCATAGCAATTTTATTTTCCAAAGTTGGAAAGTTTATGACTTTATAGCTCCTCTTTATAGCTCTTCCACGGGAAAAACTTTTGCTATGGTGTACATACATTTATACTTTCTTTTTTAAGACAACAAATTATATATCGTATAGAACAGAACTTAAAAGTATTAGCAAGCATATCTCGCTCAAAAATGCAACAAATAGCTTCTATGTGGCAAATTTCACTTAAATGGTTATTCCCATGATACAGAAATTCTCGATTAAATAATCAGTGAAAAAAGTTCGTCAAAATATTTCCCTTTAAATATTCTACACTTAGTATTACTTGATTCAAATAAAAACAATAGAATTAAATTAAGTTAAATTTACAGTACTAAATTAACGTACTGAATAATAAACCAGTAATATTTTTATTAACTTTTTTCATTATTTTAATGGAAAGAAAAAATACCCAATGGGCACACGATATTAGAAACGTTTATGTAACTTCCCACAAACGTTCTAGGAACATCCCAATGTCCGATGTCCGAAAGACGTTCTTAGAACGTTTTTGGTACGTCTTTCGGACATTGGACATTGGGATGTTCCTAGAATGTTTGTAGAATGTTACATAAACGTTTCTAATATCGTGTGCCCATTGGGTATATATTACGTATTCGTAAAGAAAGAATCTATTTAAAAAGAAAATTATTCAAACCATAGAAAATATGTTCTCGAAATTGTAAGTTCTGATATTTTGATATTGGAAGGTATTGTGAGTTTTATTGAATGATGAAAATATTTTGAGTCGCGATGGAATAAATATAAGAATTGTTATTATTGCGTCTCGATGAAGGCGGAATTTTTGTTTCTAGTATTTCTGTTTTTATAATGCTACACCTTTTCATCAATGAATAGAATTCTTGAGATTTTTTCTACTTTATGAAACATCTGCCGAAATTTACTTGTATTCTAAAGTACAACCTTAGTGCACGACTATCTCTAAATTCCTTACTTTCTCTCAAAAATAGAGTCGTAAATTCAAATTAGTTTTAACTACTTTAAGTCTCCAAATACTCCGACTCAACACGTTTTATCCTAAGCTTTAAATGATTTTATTTTAGCAATTGTCATCTTATCTCTCTAATTTTATGATCAATTCCAAAAAATACGATTAAAATTCAAAAATTCCATTTTTTAGACAAAATATGAGATACAAAAAAAAACGTTTAGATGGAAAATTGTTTGCCTAAATGAGGTCTACAAATTCTCATTAAGACATTTCGGGACAGAATGTATATTTTATGTTTTGATTATGAATATTAAAAAAATCCGATTTTTTTCACCAAAATATGTGAGATACGAAATAAGCGTTGTTCTGCAAAATCGTTTCCTTAAATAAAGTCTACGATTGTTTTTCCTTTTTGAGAGATTTGGAAGAAAATAAATTATTTTAATCATGTAATTTATTAAAAAGTTACTGAAATGTATACAGAAAATCGAGCGCGAAGCGCGAGCGCCATGATGAGAATGTGTTCCTTAAGGCCGGTAGAGCCTTAAGTAAATTGAATTTCCTGTTTCACTTAAATTCAAAAAGAAATTCAGTGACTTTGAGAAAATGTGTAATTCACATCATCTGTAATATTATTATAAAATTGGTTTGAGCTTCAGTATCAAAATATAAGAAATAAACTTAAATGTATGCGAAGAGCACAAGACCGAGCGCGAAGCGCGAGGTCCAGAAAGAACGGAGCGCGAAGCGCGACGATCAAATCGCGCGCCCTAGGCGCGCTCAAACTTGCGCGCGAAGCGCGCGATGAGAATGTGCCCGCAAAGCGGGCAGATTTTTTTGAAATGTTTTGGTTGAAAAAAATGTTTTTAGGATTGTTTTATATTCAAGCCTTTCGTTTTCAAATATATAATTTATTTACCATGTAAAAAAGCTACGTCGTTTCAAATCTAAAATATTTAATTCCAAGAAAATCTCAATTCAGCTTCCCACTTTTTCTGTGTTTTTGTTAGGTTTCAATAAAAAACACTAATAAGGGCTCCGAACTGAGCCAAAATATCAGATTCATATTAACTTCGTCATTTTCAACCAGAAAATTTTTACTAAAGTATTTTTCAATTTAGTGAAAAACGTATCACTCTATAAGACCTTTTGTCAAAAAAAATACTAAACTTTAGAAGAAGGATATGAAACTAGTCTGAATTATATTAAAATTTGTTATGAAGAATGCTAAAGTTTCATATCATTCTTCTAAAGTTTAGTATTCCGAAATTCAGCTTTGTAGAAAGAGAGTCAAATGTGGATATATGTTTGAATATTATTTATATTAATGATTAGGACTTGTATCGACCCTTTAGTGATAATAATATTTTTTGTGCATTTTTTTTACAAATTTAGTTATTCAGATCAATTTTAAAGTTTTACACTTGCAATTCTTTTATATCATTTTTACCACAATGTTCATCGATGAGATGTGCTAACCTGTTTATGTTTTTTCCCTTTGTATTTTTATAGAAAAAATTTTTTTTTGTACAGTTTTCATTTTTTTTGCAAAGTTAGTTATTTAGACCAGTTTTATATTTTCATATGTTTAATTCATTTATATCGTTTTTACGATAATGTTTATCTGTCCAATTTTAAAGTTTTACACTTGCAATTCTTTTATATCATTTTTACCACAATGTTCATCGATGACATGTGCTAACCTTTTTATGTTTTTTCCCTTTGTATTTTTATAGAAAAAATTTTTTTTTATACAGTTTTCATTTTTTTTGCAAAGTTAGTTATTTAGACCAGTTTTATAGTTGCATATGTAAAATTCATTTATATCGGTTTTACGATAATGTTTATCCGTCACACGTGCAATTCTTCAATGATCTCCCCCTAGTATTTTTATAAAAATATTTGGTTTGTACAGTTTCATTTTTTTGCAAATTTAGTTATTGAGACCAATGTCATAGTTTCACACAGTGTTCGCAGAACGTGGACGTAAACGGCCCCCACCATAGATACTTCGAGCTCATTGTGTCTTCCTCATTCAACCAACTTATGGCAGTGGAGCGAGGAAGAAGCCATGAGCTGGTAGGGTCCATGGCAGAGGCCGTTTACGTCCACGTTCTGCGAACACTGGTTTCACAGTCGCAATTCTTTTATATCATTTCTTACCACAATGTTCATCGGTCACTCGTGCACATTTTTCAATTTTCTTGCTTTGTATTTTTTATATCACATAATATTTAATAATTAATTATAATCTAATATTATAATTAATTAATTAATGTTTAATGAATATCAATAAACTTCTGATATTAAAATCAATAAAAAATTCAAAATGAAACTCATCATATACGCCCAAATGTTCAACATAATATCTTGCGCTATATCGTTGGTCTTAAACATTTTCAATTTATACAGCTTTAGCAAATGTAAGCTTTTGACTATTCGGGAGGATTTTGTCCAGTTTTTTTTTTTTTTTTTGCAAAGTTAGTTATTTAGACCAGTTTTATAGTTTCATACACTGAGAAAAAAGAATATTCGAATCAAAGGATATTTCTTTGATTCAAATAAATGGTTGAGCTGGATGGTGACGAATAAATATTTTTTTAGATCAAAGAAATATTTTTATTGTCTTTAAAAAATGAATAATTAAAGCAAAAAAATGTTTTTCTAGTACTATTTAATATTCATTAGATTGAATAAATATGTTATTAACATTGTGTAGCAATTATTTGATAAGAGAAGTGAATTCTTTGATGTAAAATGATGTGATGCATCTTTAAAGAAACAATACATTAATTCAAAAAAATTTGCATTGGTTCAAGTAAATTTGTTTTCCATTCCAATATCTGATTCCTTGTTTGTAATGAGCGAATTGTAAATTGAGACAAATATTTCTTTGAAATGAGGAGATAATTTTTGGTAGGATTAAATAATTATTTGCTCCGAAGATGTGATTTACTGTTTAAAATGGTCAAGTAGTAAAGTGTATTGAGTAATAATGGATGCAAAGAACGATAATATTGCCTATGGTAAGTTAGAGATTTGTGTCAAAAAGATGTTACTGATATGAATAAACGTGTT
This sequence comes from Diplolepis rosae, assembly GCA_030998225.1. Classification (NCBI taxonomy): domain Eukaryota; kingdom Metazoa; phylum Arthropoda; class Insecta; order Hymenoptera; family Diplolepididae; genus Diplolepis; species Diplolepis rosae. The sequence continues at coordinate 17,143,460 of JAPYXD010000723.1, read as the reverse complement.
TTGAAATTTAAGAAATATTTCTTAAATTTAAAGTAATATAAACTTCATGAATTGTAAGGAGTCAAGTATAAACGTTGTCACGGTTCTCTTAAATAACAAAAAAATTCTTACCTTGAACCTGCCATTTGTCATCCGATACATACATATATAAACATCATACAATTACATTCACACCATTCAGTCGCAGCCAATCATATTTTCTATCACAAATACACTTAAATATCAAATTGACATGTTTGGTAACATGTCTATTATTTTATTGACCCAAATTCATATAATGTTTGTTCATTTCTTTGGCATAGAGTCAGTTTCTTCTTATTTTCATTGATTAAAATTATTATTACATTTAAAAATGCGCAAAAAGAAAGAAAGGCAAACGTTTCGGCCACATATGGGGGCCCTCTTCAGTGCCATAAATTCAAAGATTAATTCAAAATTTATGTAAAGAATTACAATATAGAAGATAATCAAAAAAGAATTATAATAAAAATTAAAAACTTATCACATAGCTTGCAATTCAAAATGAAGTAGTCCAGTATGCAGCATCACGAATTGAAAAATTACGTGAAGTTCACTATGAATAAAAAACCGGATAAATTAAAAAACATAACAAATTTTGCACACGAACCGACCGGAATTTTTTTCAAAAAATGTTTATTATTAATGAATGATGCCAAATTGGTTCACAATGGCAAAACGCGAACAAGTTTTACATTAATGAAAACTTCTCGTGAAGACTTTAATACCGGCGTCTCTCACAGAATGATCTGAACTGTTTTAAAAACCGACTCGGGACATGTGGCTTTGCTGACCGAAAATTTTTCTCCTATAAGCAATCCTGAGAGGTTCTTTTCCTCCTTGAAGAAGACTATTGTCCTGTACTTAGTTAAGAAATTCGAGACTTTTATGATGATTTTCACGAGTGGACGAAGGCGTTTATTTTTCAAGAAAACGATTTTGTATATAGGCTTCACGGACAATCCATTTTACACTGAATTTGCAAGCAAGACGTTACATAAAGATAAAATATTATAATATCCATATATGTAATTTTACTCCATATTTAAAAAAATTGAAAGTTGTTTATTTTCACATTCAGATTTATTCTGAGATGTTTTGGAAAAATGATAATAAATTTATCTTTAAAAATTAATAAAAATGCAACTTGAATATTCGTGATATTAATTATCACATTTGAATTTATTATTAAATTCAACTAGTTCTGAAAATGGTCAGAACTGTTAGATATTCTAACTTTATAGTGAAAGTGCCATTTTTAAATTTCAAATTGACATGTTTGGTAACATGTCTATTATTGTATTGACCCAAATTCATATAATGTTTGTTCATTTCTTTGGCATAGAGTCAGTTTCTTCTTATTTTCATTGATTAAAATTATTATTACATTTAAAAATGCGCAAAAAGAAAGAAAGGCAAACGTTTCGGCCACATATGGGGGCCCTCTTCAGTGCCATAAATTCAAAGATTAATTCAAAATTTAATATACAACTTCGCAAATATAAACCTAATAACTAAAACTTATATATAGGACGATACGCTTTCGTCGAATCACGTACACGCTCGCTTACAATCCTGAGACGTAAAATTTGGAACTTTCTTATATAGTGACTGCAAGAGTTATTCAGAGCTTGTGAGAGAAATGTGTCGTGACTAGAGCTTTTGAGCCTCACTCAAGTAAAAATAAATCAACTATTTCTATAAATTATTCATAAAATATTTTTTTTAATTATTATAATTATGATTATTGATAAATATATAATATAATTATTAATTAATATTTAGTATACATTTTTATTATAACTATACGTATGAAGTTTAATGAAACTAAATTTTAAAATATATATTCAAAGATGACATTAATATAAACAAGAATCTTGTGTAAAAACATTTAAATGGAAATTCTTTTATTTTCTGTGTTGTATAGTTTCAAAATATAAATTATACAATTGTGAATTCCAAATTATTATTGTTCCTAAGAAATTTATGTAAAATCTAAATCTTGTGTAGATTTTTGAGATTTTATGTTATAAATTTATCAAGACTTTTGCTGTTTGAATTTTTGTAAAATCAATTTAATTTAAAAAACCTAAGTGAAAAATAAAAAAGTAATTATAATTGAATTAAGTTTTAAATGATATATTTGATATTGTGAATCAAAACGAATATTTCCTTTGAAGAGACTGATAAATCTTCAACCCTATGAAATATATTTCACATTTGAAAGTATGTATATGTATGTTTATATCAACTATGACAAACAGTTGAATATAGAAAAAAATGGATACTACGGTGGGACGAATATTTGTTTGGAATGATACATTTCAAGTTGATAATGAGAGCGAATGTTTCTTAGAACGGGAATGATCAATTTTCATTTCTATAGAAAATATGTTTCAAGTTTAAAAAACATGTAATCATAACAACTACGCCAAACGTTTAAATGGAATAATCAAATTTTATAAACGAAAAATACCACAGTTTTTCCGAAAAAATACTTCTTTCTTTGAAAAAATGGTTTGTTTGGTCTAAATTATTCCATATTCATAATGCAAGCGAATATTTTCTAGGAGGAATCCAATAAACATTTAATTATATGAAATATGTTTCAAGTTTAAAAAATATGTTATCATAACAAATATGGCAAACCTTTAAATTAAATAAACAAATGTTTTAAACGAAAAATATATATATATCTTTCTTTTAAAAAATGGTTTTTTTGGTTTAAATTATTTTATATTGATAATGTAGGCGGATATTTCCTAGGAGAAATCTAATAAAGATTTAATTCTACAAAATATGTTGAAAGTTCAAAAAGATTGACAATTGTAACACTGATGCCAAACATTTATATAAATGAAATTATTTATTTTAACTGAAAGTACTTGCAGTCATTTCAACAAAATATTGTTTTCTTTGAAATAAATGTTCATTTTTGAATGAATTCTTCCATTCTACTGTTCACAAGAAACATTTCTTTCAACGAAAGAAATAAATATTAATGTAAACACAATATTTTATTGATATGAAGAAACGTTACATTAATATCCATATATCAACTCTTTGAATCGAATAAATATCTTCCTAAATTAATTAATGAATGCCCCAATTAAATAAATATTTCCTTGATTCAAGAAAACCTAAAGCTTGATTCATCCATGGATAAATTATTTGATTCAAATACGTCTTGTTGAATTCAAAAAATAGGACTTATTGAATCAAATAAATATTTCTTTGAGTGCGAAAACAAGATTCAAATAAACTAGGTACTTAGTTTCAAAGAAATGAATTGGTTGAGTTAATTCGCTCACATTCACAAGTGTTACGTCAGAAACGTAACATTTCTCTTCTTAAAAGATCTCCTCGTTTTATGTCAGGATCAGAAGGATCCTCTCTATGGGATGAGGAATAGTCAGTGATTGAGAAGGGTTAGGTATATAAAATATATTTATTGTCAATTGAAATTATATCAGGTAAGCACCATGGAAATGTAAATATAGAATCGTAATTAAAAATACCCTTTTAGTTATCCTGAGTTTGAATTGATTGATGATCAATTGAGTCCAGTAAGCGAATGTGGTCAGTTGAGTGTAACTTGTAATCTTTAGGTAGTTGCAGTTGTATAGTAGATTCGTAATCTAGACGGTTGATCTAGTTGATTCTTCGATCCCAGTTTCGAGAGAATTTGGAAGGCGATTCCCCTTCACTTTCTAATGTCGTTGAACTCAGCGCCGAGTTAGAATTCGGGTTGAGTAGCGGTAGAAATCTGGAAAAGCTGGACTGACTGGATTGCACTCGCGGTATAGATTCGATGGCACTGGACTGGACTCGCGTTGGTCACATTGTAGAAATCGAACGCTGACTAACTAACTGAACTCGCGGTGTAGAGATGATGGTACTGGACTGACTTCTCTTGGAACTTTCGCTTTTTATAGAACTTTGAAAGGTCAAGTATGACGAGTAACATGCTATGACGAGTCGCATGTTATTACCAGTCACATGCTATTACAAGTCGCATGTTATGACGGTAGTGTGTTGGTATTGTAGGGCTTCATTTCCTTCTCTCTGGGTCAGTCGATTTGTTATCATGTGTAGGTATTAGAACGACACATGGTAATTTCGTATTGATCATCCTATTGATCTGTAGATTTGTCTATAACTTGCGTCGATAAAATCACACTCGCTGTAATGCTGTCTTGATCCCTTTATTGGTTTCTTAATCTGCTTGTTACCTGTGGCGGTAGAGTCGCGGGACGTGACACCTCCCCCCTTAATTCGAACGCGGGGAGTTAACGATCCGCGATCGAAACTTCGGTAGAAGAGTACATTTTTAATCCAGGGTGCTTACTCAATCAAGTACATATTTTTAGTTGAATTTAACAATTTATAACGTAAAAAATTTCGTTTATACATAGGAATTTACATTTTAAATTGTTGTTGCGAATTAAAATTTTGAAACAAGTTTTACATAAATGCGTAGTAATAACAGAGGATACAATTCTGGAAATATTACAATATTGATTACATATGTTATAGTGGTAATTAGGTAATTTGACAATTTTTTTGATTGATAATAATTATTTAAACTTACAACATGATGATTGTTGATAAAAAGAAGATTAAAAATTGTAAAATTTTATCGATTAGATATAAAATATTAAGGAGTGATTTCCAAGAATTACGATCGTTAAATGTATACATTAGTAAAAATAAAATCTAAAAAGCCTTATAAATTATTGATTATACATAAAAGAAATTGACATATATAATATTAATAGAGATTAAAAATAATATTAAGATCGTTGATTACATATATGAATTAATAGACGTTGTAACTTGGTACATTGAAGAGAAAAAACTTGGTTAAATCTAAAATTGATTTCTTCAAAACATGGCATTGCTATTGCTTATTATTACTTTTACATGTTTCTAAAAATTAATTTCATGAACTTCAATTTCATTGGTGTATTATTAAATGAATAAAATAATCATAAGAAAAACATTTTTACATAAGAACAGGGTAATAGATTTTCCTACAATTCTTGTACTTTTAAATGTTTTTCTAATCTTTCTTGTAAAATTAATAGAGTTATTTGTGCATGAAACATATGAAGAATAGTAAATATTCAATTTGTTATTGTTGCACATTAATTTCTATTGGAAAAGCAATTTTTACATTAACAATTTTGTAATGCCATCGCACAGTTTACATTTACAGACTCAATATTTGTAGAAACTGTTCTTCCAATAGGATGGGAATCAAGAAAAGTTCCCTTGATAGAAGAAAATCAAAACTGAAAATATATTTATGATGGCACCAATTATGAAGTGCTTATTTATTCTTGTCAGAAAAAGGCTTTTTTTTCATCCAAAAAAGAAGAAAAATGCAAATATTTCTATATTTTTCTTTAAGTAATAAAATCAAATGTTGATTCGAATAAAAACTAGCATTTGTCTTACTAAAAAGGTTATTAGTTTGTTTTTTAAATATTCAATGAACAAAAACAAAAATGATTGAATCAAATATAAAGAAAGTATTTATAAGAATTTTAGAGGTATAATTTTTGTGTGATGATATTAGATTTTTAGTTTGTGCTGAACAGAAGAGAAAAGTTGAAAAATTTTGATGCATTTGATAAATACTTCTTAGTTTGAGAGGTTTAATTTGCTCTTGAAAAAAAAAGACCATGAAAAATATTGAAATTTTTCCATTGCAATTTGAAGGTACAGTGAGCTTCTCGAATCTCTGAAATAGAAAAAATATGATTAGAATAAAATTTCAAAGTATCTTTTTGTTTAAAACATTTCCTGGTTTAGTTATTCTAAACGCTTTGGTTTTATTCAAAGTTTATATTATTTTAAGTTTGAATTCAAATTCAGTTAATCAGTTTTGTATATTTATGTGCGATCTTTTTATTCGATTGATGTGAACTACTGTTGGTTTTCCTTTTATGTTGATTTTTACATTTCCTTTTCCCAGTACATCTAAAACTTCATGAGGTCCTGTGTATTGATTATCCAGCTTTTTAATTTTTCCTCCTTTTAATAAAAATACGTTATCCCCAATTTTTATTTCCAAGGGATTTATTTTTCTGTCGTGGTACAATTTTGATTTTTCTTTTGCCTTTATGAGGTTTTCTCTTGCTTGTGTTCGCATTTCATGCAGTTGTCTGACAAAGTTGATCAAATAATCATCATAGGTTTGCAATTTTTCATTTTGTGATAGAGGTTCACTAGAGGGTTCACGGGCTAATTTGTCAAAAACTAATTCGTAAGGCGTACATTTTGTGGCTTCGTGTACACTTGTGTTATATGAAAACATTGCTAATTCTAGCCAATCGTCCCATTCTGAATTTTTTGCTACAAATTGTTTGAGATATTCGCCTAGGACATGATGTGATCGTTCAAGTGATCCATTGGATTGAGGGTGAAAAGCTGTGGTACGAAATTGTTTGATTCTAAAGCGTTTTGCTAATCTTTTTAATAAATTGCTTAAAAAATCTCTGCCTTGATCCGTCAGTACTCCTTTTGGCGATCCAAATATGCAAATAAATTTTTGTTCACGAATGCGTCTGCTATTGTACCAGCTTGATGATTGGAAAGAGGTATTGCTAGAGAGTATTTTGTAAAATTATCTTGTATAGTAAGAATATACAGATTTCCAGACTTTGTTTCTGGTAGTGGACCAACAATATCCATTGATATTTTTTCGAAGGCAGTAGTGGGTGTATCAGTAATAACCATAGGATTTTTAGTTTTAACCCGAACTAATATTTTATTTGGCATTGTAAACAGCCTTGAATATACTTTTGAATATCGACTTTCATATTTTCCCAAAAAAATTTTTGGCGAATTCGATTATAGGTCTTTGTGACGCCTTTATGGCCTCCTAATGCTGAGGAGTGTGCTTCTTCAATTAATTGTGATCTTTGTTCTTTTGTTGGATATTGCGTTATGCCATTACAAACTATTATTTTCGTTATTTTATTTCTTCCCAAGCTATATGGTTGATTTTTGAAGTCTTTGAAATACTAATTGATCGTAAATTCAATTTTTGAGATAATTCGTGTAATGAATAAATTGACAATTTTATATTATTCAAGGTTTCAGATAAATTGTCTTGAATTTCTCCTTCAATCGGAAGAGCAAAATGATAATAGTTTCCTTTTTTAATTTCTTTCGCTGTTCCCTTCTGTAAGTTTTTGAATTTTGGTAAGGTTCCACGTTTTTCTAGACTTTTTGATCCGTTGTCTCGAGGATTTCCATTCGTTGTAACAAAATATACATAATTATCTTTTCGCATTGTTAATTGATCGCGACATTCAACGATATTTTTATTCATTAAAATTTGCCTGGTAGATTTTGAGTTGAGTGGAGGGGGTTCTGGGGGTGGACGGTTTTCTTCGAATTCTGAATTATTATAATTTTCGAGATTTTCCCTGGTTTCTATTTGTCGATTTTTGTTTATTTCAGAATTTAGTTCATAAAAAGTGTCTTCGATATTTTCATTTTCAAAAATTTCCTCAATACAAGAGCTTTCAGAGTTCTCTTCATCTTCAGGTTTCATATCACTTACTTCGTCTTCAGAAGTAGAAAAATAATTTTCGCTTTTTTCCTCTTGAGGTATAATAAATTGTTTAGGCTTTTTGCCATTTTTATTTCTTTTATGTTTTGCTTGGATTTCTTTTAAATAGTCCAAATATTCAGGATCAGAATCAGGATCAGAGTCGGAAACTGATTTTACTTTTGTTCGGCTTCCTTTTTGCATATTTATTTCTGGTAATTCATTTTCATATATTTGTTTTCTTGGTCTACCTCTCTTTCTTTTTGTTTGAGAGGGAATAATTTTTAAATTTGTAAGTAGATTTTTTCTTGGCCTACCTCGAGGTTTTCTCACAAGAGGTTTAGAAGACAAATTTTCGTCTAATTTTTCTTGGATTTCATTTTGATTTAAATTTCCTAGATTTTTGTGCTGATTTGAATTTTTCATTTGTTCTTGTTTTTTCTTTTTACCCCTAGTAGTCATGGTTTTCCATGGCGAATTTTCATAATTTATAACAGAAAGTTTTGAAGATAGCAGTTTAAATAAATTTTTATATTTAACTATATCTTTATTAATTTCGTTAAGTAATTTCTCACTTAAGATTCCATTGAAAATATCAGATAACCTCAAATTAACATCGAATATTGGTCCTTCTGAAGTTTCACTAAAGTCATTCTCATCATCTTCGGCGAATACTGAATTAAAATATTTATTTTTCAAAGTATTTCCTTTTTTGATATTATTTTCTTGATTAATTCTTATAAAAGCATTCTCAAGATTCATTTTTTCTTGAGATGTCATAAAGGTATCGTCATCATCTTCGTGTAAATTTCTCGATTTTTCTTCATTAATAATAGGGTTTCTTGAAAGAGCGTCTGCATTGACATTCATTTTTCCTGCCTTGTATACTACATCAAAATCATATTCAGCGAGTTTTAACCTCCAGCGCGAAACTCGTGAGCAAGGGTCCTTAGAATTTTGAAACCAAACTAGTGGTTTATGATCAGTTACTAGGGTAAATTTTCTTCCATATAAATAAGGACGGAAATGAGTGACACAAAATATTATTGCAAGTGCTTCTTTTTCATATGTATCATATTTTTTCTCAGCGTCACTTAAACTACGTGAAGCATATGCTATTGGCTTATCTGCCTATTTTACCTTGTGATAATATACCTCCTATTGCGTATCCTGAGGCATCTGTTGTGAGAACAAAGGGTTGCGAAAAATCGGGTCGTTGTAAAAGTGGTTCTTCACATAATCTTGATTTTAAAATATCAAAAGCTGTTTGCTGTTTATCGGTCCATATGAAAGGGGTATCCTTTTTTAGAAGTTGATTAAGAGGATTGGCAATTTTGGAAAATCCTTCGATAAATCTACGATAATATCCTGCTAATCCTAAAAATTGTTTAACATTCTTTTGTGTTTTTGGAACTGGAAATTCTTTTACGGCTATTATTTTTTTGGGGTCCGGTCGAACTCCATTTTTATCAATTATATGACCTAAATACCCTATCTCAGGTCGTAGAAATTCACATTTGTCTGGTTGTAAATGAAGGTTTGCTTTTCGAAGACGTTGTATTAAATTATTAAATTTTTTCTCATGTTCTTCTAGTGTATCAGCAAATATGACTATGTCATCAAGATATACAAAGAGTTCTGTCCCTATTAATCCAGTTAAAGTAATATCCATTAACCTTTGAAATGTTGCAGGGGCGGTTTTTAAACCAAAGGGCATTCTATCAAATTCATAATGGCCATGAGGTGTAGAAAATGCAGTTTTATGAGAGTCCTTAGGGTCCATTTTTATATGGTGAAAACCAGTAGCTAAATCAAATACTGAAAAATATCTGGCAGATCCGAGTGAATCGAGTATATCATTTATGTTAGGTAGTGGGTAAGAATCTCCGATTGTTTTTTCATTAAGTTTTCTGAAGTCAAGAACCATACGCCATTTTATTTTACCTTTAGAGTCTGGTTTTTTAGGAACAATCCAAACTGGAGTGTTATACGGTGATTGTGAAGGTTTTATTATTTTATTTTTTAATAATTCGTCAACTTGTTTTGTAATTTCTTCTTTATGAACAGGGGGAAATCTATATTGTCTTGAAAAAATTGGAGAATCATCTGTAGTTGGAATTGAATGTTGCAAAACGTTAGTAGCTTCAAGTGGTTCTCCTGGGATTTGAAATCTGTCTGCACTGTTAATAATTAATCTCTCTACATGTTCGTATTCGTCTTGATTCAAATGATCCAAACGAAGAAGTTTTTTAATGCATTCTATTCTTTCTTCACCTGTTATGTTAAAAAATCTGCATGGATTGTTGAAAAAATTGTCGGTTTTTAAGAAGCTATTCAGTATTTGGTTAGATAAATCGTCATCACTTAAGTTTTTTAAATTGCTTGATTGACTTGTTACATTTTGAAAATCTCTTTCTTCAAAGTCTTCTAAAGTAATAGCTGGTATTGATATCGTTACTGAAATTTCGTTTGTATTTGCAAATTTGATATAAGCTTTACCGTTGCAATTTTTTACAATTGCGTCTCCTGCATAAATTCCTTCGCCAAAATGTAGCCGAGGTACGTAACCTTCGCTTTTTTCAGTATTTTCAATTGGAACATAAAATGTTGTTACTGTTCTAGCTGGAATTGTTAATATCTGTGTCGATTCAAATGGATACAGTTTATTTTGTATTTCTAGACATTTTGATACATAATTTATATTGACTTTATTTTCTCGAAAAAATTCTGAACCTAGAACTCCGTCTTCATCTATTGGAACTTCATTAGGAATTATATTCAATATTGTTGGATATCCTAGAATGTTTATTTGTATTTGTCCCATTGTAAAAAGTGGTAAATTATTTATTCCTGTAAGTTTTAACACTATTTTTTCATCTATTGGCAAATTAGGATTTACGGAATTTGGTTTAATCAAATTACGACCAGCACCGGTATCTATCATCATGCGAGCAGGGCTTTGAAGGCCTTCTGCGCATATCATTATCGATGGAATTATACTTGGTTTGGAAACGCTTATCTTTATAGCCGGTTGGTCGTTAGAAGTGGATGCTTCTGGTTCTTGCCTTACGCTTTCCTCGGTGCACCCGTACTGGGGAGAGCGTTTGAGTTTTCCGAATTTTGCGATTGTTGTTTATTTAATCTAACGTTACAATTTGTTATAATATGTCCTGGTTTTTTACAATAGTTGCATGTAACTTCTGATTTTTGTGGATAATTTTGGTTTGGTCTACTTAATTGCTGATTTCGCATTTCTCGTTGGCTATTTTGATTTAAAAATTGTCTGTGATTTGCATACCTGTTGAGATCTAAATTTACTTGTCTATTATCATTATTTCTGTTTCTCGAAAAATTATTATTATTGTAATTGTGGAATCTATTGCTGTTAGGATAATTATTTCTGTTACTTGAAAAGTTATTGTAATTGTTGTTCCTGTTCCATGAAAAATTGTTATTCGGATAGTTATTATTATCATAATTGTTACTTCTGTTTCCTAAAAAGTGGTTATTCCGGTAATTATTTCTTGCAGAATTATTGTAAATATTTTCTCGTCGTTGGTGATTATTACTAGGCTGTTGATTTTGCATAAGAAAATTAGGACTTTGTTTTCTAGATACTGCTTCTTGTGCTTTGGTTAAATGATAACAATTTTCAGCAACATGACCTGGTTTTTTACATATTATACAATTTATGTTGTTATCTCGTGCAACATTGAACCGAGTTGTTCTATTATTTCTATTATTTATAGAATCATCCATTTTTAAATAATCTGAATTTTTATTTCTCCGTAGTGCGGATGATGCTGCCAAGTCTCTTTATACGTTGATTGTGTCATTGAAAACTTCTTTAAATGTTTCCTTTGTTTTTACTCGAATTTCTAATTCGGGACGCAGACCGCGAATAAAGCATTGAATAACATCTTTTTGAAGGTTCTGTTTGAAGGTATTATCTACTTGTCCATTATTGTTGAGTCTATGAGCGTCTTCGATTCTGTCGGCAATCTCCTTAATTCTAGCTGCATAGGAAAGTACGTTCTCTTTTTCCCACATATAGGTATTCCCCAATTCTCCTTGTAATTGATACACACTTTTTGCTGGGGCGTATACTCTTTTGAGTTTTTCAATTAATTCCTCCATATTATTATAAGTCGATCCAAAGATACATTTTCTCGCTTCTCCTGATAATTTACTTCTTAATAATCGTCCTAGATTTTCTTGAGCTGCGGGTGTTGGCAGCATTGCCTTTGCCTCATAACATCCTTCAATGAAATGTGATAATGGAATATTACTTCCATCAAATAAGGGTACTACTTCTAACGCGTCGCGTAAGGATACTTGTTGATTATTAGGTAGGACCATTTCGTTGTTTCTAATTGGATTAACGTTTTCTGCAGGATTTTTGTGAACAATTTGTTCCATTTGTTCGTTGTCGGTACTATTATCGTCGCTATCGTTATTACTTAAAACTGTTTGGCGTTTAAGAGAGTTTTCTGATAAATTTATTTTAGTTCTTTCTTCGACTGTGTTTTTGGGAATTATCGTTGAACTAAGTAAACTTATATCTTCGTTGTCAATATAAGTAGTTTCGTTTTTTAATGTTTCGTCCTGATCAATTGATCCACAAATAATACTTGAATTAGTTTTTGAATTTGAATTACGCCAATTATTCGAGTCAGATGAATTGCTTATTCCGGCAGTTTCGAATTGTTCAAACGATAAGGTTTTCTCTAAAGAAATATTATCTAATTGCAAAGTGATATTTGTTTTGTCCTTGTTATAAATATTTTCAAAATTATCTTTAGTTACCTTTTCCTTTACAGTAACTGTTCTTTTTGGTTTAAAGGGACCAGTTTGATTTTGTGCCACAATTTTTGCAAGTTCAGTATTTTTCTTAACTTGACAGCGCGTAATAGGATTTTCTTGAATTTGTGATTTCCCTAATTCACTGGGGTTGGGTCCCGACATAGGTTATTATAAAATAAAATTTACTGATACGTACATGGAGACACTTTTAAAATTGCAATACATAAATATTAATTTGGATCAACAGAAAATTTTTTCAAATATCTTTCGTTTTAAAATATTTTTGTAATCAATAAATGTGATTAATAATTTGTTTATTAGAAAATATGAATTGTCTCAATGTTCCGAGTCAGGTAAATTTATAATCATCAATCAAAATTCTTAAAATAATATGCCTTAATTCTACCAATTTCCATGTGCTTACAGAAAAAATATTTATTTAGAATTTTTTGTTTCAAATTTATTCTTATTGAAACTAATTTTGTTCCTTGCCTTACCCGGGATACTTGATATGTTTTTTTTTTTTTATATAATTGTCGAATGGTATAGGTCACAAATGGGTTTTTAAATAATTGGTACACTCACAAAAAAAAATTTTTTTTGTTATATTTTTTATTATACACACATAACAAAATTAAAAATTATACAGAGTTTAATTAATGCAAGATTGGACAAGCCTGACTCAAGCACAACATCTTGGTCAATCTTTTGCAATTAAAAATATTCTGTTAGTTAACAGAGTTAAAATAAAAGTTTCAAACGATACTGTATGAGCACTTGAATTTTGCCTTACCCAATTGATCGTCATCAAATGGTGACCGTTCAACGAATCTAAAAAGGACTTATAGTCTCTTGTGCTGCTTTTTCTCGTTTTAACTCAAATTAAAACTTAGTCAACAATTTAGAATTAAAGAAGTACGAGATTAGACAGGCATGACTCAAGCACAAAATCCTATGTAATCTCTGCACTTTCAAAAATTCCGATAATAAAATTTCAAATAAAATAAGTCTTTTGATCACTTAGGTTAGCCTCAAGGTCAAATCCCTGCGTGAATCAACAGAATTTATTTTATTTTAACACAGTTTGTACAAAAATAACAAGAAATCAGAAAATAAAATAATATTTCAAATAAAATAATTATTTAATCACTTAGGTTAGCCTCAAGGTCAGATCCCTTTGTGATTTGATAAAATTATTTTATTTTAACAAGATATATGTGTAAAATTTCAAATAAAATAAAATGATTATTTAATCACTCAAGTTAGCCTCAAGGTCAAATCCTTTCGTGATTTTATCAAATTTATTTTATTTTAGCAAAATATGTGTGAAATCATATAAATTATAATTGCAATTTATCAAGTTTGATTCCTAATAATTATGAAATTTCAATATCCCATTCACTGACTTCAAGTTTCCCGGCCGATGCACCAAAAAAGAGATTGGGTATGTTACGTCAGAAACGTAACATTTCTCTTCTTAAAAGATCTCCTCGTTTTATGTCAGGATCAGAAGGATCCTCTCTAAGGGATGAGGAATAGTCAGTGATTGAGAAGGGTTAGGTATATAAAATATATTTATTGTCAATTGAAATTATATCAGGTAAGCACCATGGAAATGTAAATATAGAATCGTAATTAAAAATACCCTTTTAGTTATCCTGAGTTTGAATTGATTGATGATCAATTGAGTCCAGTAAGCGAATGTGGTCAGTTGAGTGTAACTTGTAATCTTCAGGTAGTTGCAGTTGTATAGTAGATTCGTAATCTAGACGGTTGATCTAGTTGATTCTTCGATCCCAGTTTCGAGAGAATTTGGAAGGCGATTCCCCTTCACTTTCTAATGTCGTTGAACTCAGCGCCGAGTTAGAATTCGGGTTGAGTAGCGGTAGAAATCTGGAGAAGCTGGACTGACTGGATTGCACTCGCGGTATAGATTCGATGGCACTGGACTGGACTCGCGTTGGTCACATTGTAGAAATCGAACGTTGACTAACTAACTGAACTCGCGGTGTAGAGATGATGGTACTGGACTGACTTCTCTTGGAACTTTCGCTTTTTATAGAACTTTGAAAGGTCAAGTATGACGAGTAACATGCTATGACGAGTCGCATGTTATTACCAGTCACATGCTATTACAAGTCGCATGTTATGACGGTAGTGTGTTGGTATTGTAGGGCTTCATTTACTTTCTCTCTGGGTCAGTCGATTTGTTATCATGTGTAGGTATTAGAACGACACATGGTAATTTCGTATTGATCATCCTATTGATCTGTAGATTTGTCTATAACTTGCGTCGATAAAATCACACTCGCTGTAATGCTGTCTTGATCCCTTTATTGGTTTCTTAATCTGCTTGTTACCTGTGGCGGTAGAGTCGCGGGACGTGACACAAGCAAAGAAATATTTCTTTGTATTGAAGAAATGCCTATCAAATAAATTATTTCTTTGAATCAAAGCACGCGTTTCATGCTTCTAAAAAATATTTAATTGAATTGGGTAACGAATTGTTTGATAAAAAGAAATGGAATCAATTAAATACATTTCTTTGGATCTAAGAATCTCTTTTCTCAGTGTATGTATAATTCATTTATATCGTTTTTTCGATAATTTTTATCCGTCACACGTGCAATTCTTCAATGATCTCCCCCTAGTATTTTTATAAAAATATTTGGTTTGTACAGTTTCATTTTTTTGCAAATTTAGTTATTTAGACCAATTTCTTAGTTTCACAGTCGCAATTCTTTTATATTATTTCTTACCACAATGTTCATCGGTCACTCGTGCACATTTTTTAAGTTTCTTGCTTTGTATTTTTTATATCATTATTTACTGGACCCCAAAGCCAACTAAGAACATCAACAATATTTGAATATTATTATTTATATTCATTTATTAAAGTGATTGAATAAAATTTATTTATTCATAAAAATGTAATATTTCATTATTAAATTTATTTAATTAGTTGAGTTTGAAATTTTTGTCACTGCCTACATTATCGGAGGATCTCTAGTCGTGTATCAGATAGGATACGTTGTCGACAGGTGTCCTCGTAGACAATTTCAAACTTTACAGCCGCAGGGCTGAGCCACTAGGCGATATAAGGAGATCTTCCTGTGGAGAAAGAGATGTCGGACGCCTGTGTAGCTCAGTGGTTAGAGCAGTCGACCGGCAATCGAAAGACCTGGGCTCGGATCCCAGCGCAGTCGAAAGCGTCATTTTTTCCACAGAAAGATTTTCAAATTCTTTAAATATTAAATTAATTAATGTTTAATGAATATCAATAAACTTCTGATATTTTTTATATATATTTTTTTTATTTTTTTGTAGGAAGGGAGAAATGATTTATGCACCGTCAAGGGAACTCCGTGCCCCCCTGGTGTGTGGGACTCTGCTGCTCGCACAGCCCTACCCACTAAAACTCCCTCCCTGTCTCTAGGCCGTGGAATCCCACCCCGGAACCGCCGTTAGGCATTACTTAAGGGTGGGGGCCATCTTAAGACGATCTTAGCCTTTCCTCCTTGCTTCTTCTTCTGTTTTCCTGGGCTTGCTCCTCCAGATCTGTTCTCCATGGCGGCCTTCCTAAGGCTTCCTGTTGGGGGCTGCCTCCCTAAAGACCGCGCAACGCATGGTCCCCGGTATGTGACCATTCCGGGGCTTTTCTTCCATTGCGGCACAGAGGTAGCACCGAGGTTGTCTTGTGCAGGACCCCGCGGTATGTCCCTCCTCGCCGCATCTCCAGCAGCACCTACTTCGGTCTGGTCCACGACAGTCCGCTGCTATGTGTCCAAAGCCAAGGCAGCGATAGCACCGGTTAAGCTCCTTCTTCCTGCAAACCCTGCAGGTTACCCACCCAGTTTTGATGTGGGCCACCTTGAGAAGTTTCAAGGCTTTTGCCTCCTCTAATAAAACAAACTCCTTCCTGTTTGCTCTGTAGGGTCTCTTCGTTAAGGAGACCGTGAGCTGTATCTCCAACTCTTGCTCGAAGAAACCTTTCACAGCCTCCTCGACGTCTCCGGCTCCAATGCTTGGATCCAGGTCGGCGATCTCAACCTCGATCCGGGGGATGAGATGACGGACCGTCCCCATAGATCCAACTGCCTCTTTGAAGGCAGTGTCTAGCCTCCCTCTGCTTTTTGTGGAACATTTTAGTTCCACCAGTAGGTCTTTGGAGCGTGTCTTGCTGATTCCCTGGACTGTGGCGCCCAGTTCGTCAGGATTGACGCGCTTCTTAAGCTCGCGCAGGATTGAGGCGTAGCTCATCCCCTCTGCCGGTTTGATGAGCACTGCCTCTGAAAGCGCACGGCGAGGTTTCTCCGGCGTTTTGGAAGGCTTCTTCACTTTCCTTTTCCGGAGGTCCTTCTTCTTGGGGACCTCGACCCAGTCCTCTTCTATATTGGAGGCTTTAGGCCTCTTCTCCACCGGTTTCTTTACTGCAGACTCCTCCGGGCTCGGAGTCGGCTCTCTGATCCGCTTGCGTGTGTCCGACGTGGACCTCGCAGTCGGATGTGGAAGGGTTTGGCTCCCCTCGTTCACGACTCGCTTCTGTTTTGGCGGTCTTACCTCCTTTATCTTCTGTATCATGAGGCCTCTCATTAAGTGCTCGAAGGAGTCGAGGTAGCATACGGTATCGTCGATGTCGTACCGCAGCGCCCCGAGCCCCTTCTTCATCTCCTGTATACCATCCCTGATAGGGAGGTGCATGTTCTTCATGGACCTGGAGAAGTTCTCCATCTTCTCCAGAGCCGATTCCACCTTTCAGAGGATCTCCAGCTGCTGCTCATTCCGCTGGCGTAGCCAGTTCCGGTACTGCCGTACCTGAGACTTATCCGTCTCGAACGGATCTGGCGTCTCCTCCGTCACATCTAACTCCCCTCCAAACATCTTCTCACACATCGTTTTGTTTAAATTTAAATACTCCATGATTAGTCCCACGAGTAGCTAGGGAAGTATTCGGTCCGCCCCTGCAGAGCCCCGCATGCAGCGGTAAGGCCTCAATACTCTAGGAGGTGGCCTGATTTCCTAGAGACACCGTGTGAGACATTACTCCCTGGTGCCATGCATAATATCTTGCGCTATATCGTTGGTCTTAAACATTTTCAATTTATACAGCTTCAGCAAATGTAAGCTTTTGGGTATTCGGGAGGATTGAGGGGTATGGGGAGAGTTGGGTACAGCGCTCCTAAGGTTTAGGTGGCGAGCTACTTCGGTAGGCCAAATCGGCGGGTAGAGATGTACGAGCTACCTGAACATTTTTGCCGGTCGCGCCATCTACAATCTTCGCGGGGAACTAGGCCTGCACAGCATCTAGGTTTATAATATCTTTGGTTGGGCCCACGGTAGTATAGACAGGTCTGGCCACGGTCGTATAGACAGGTCTGGAATCTCCCGTGGTGGGGGATGTTCCCTTATTGTAGTCAGAATGTTTCATATTTTCGCCACGGATAGCGCTAATATCGAGTAGTGGCCCGAATTACCGCACTATAGCATATATGTATATTGATATATACTCTGTGCGTGACTGCAGCGCCATAGCATGAGTGAACTAAAGGAGGCTGTTCGAGAGCTTTTATAATGTATTATAATGGGGCTTAGTTATAAAAATGTTTATTATAAATAAAAAAAACAATTTAATTCACTTTAAAATTCAATCGTTTTTTCTTGTGAAGTATTTGTGTGAAATCAGCAGTAAAAAGTAAGTATTATTCATAACAAAAATGATATAGAAACCAGTAAATATTAGGTTAAGTTAATGACAGATCAAAACAGACATCACAACGTGGTGAAAAATTTCTACAAACATAATATAGCTTCTATGACTTCAAGTTTAGGTGTATGTTAAGTTAAATAAATATATTTAAACGTTTGTTACACATACTTTATTCCAAAATATTTTGTTAAAAGTCGAAGAATTTATGTTACAAAATTTTTTAATATTATATCAAATACTAAATTATGATAAATTAGATGAATACATTTTACAATTATTACTTGTTACAGCTTGAAAATATATACTGCAGCTACCCATTTATTCCTTTGATTTATTTTCCATTTAGACGTTGGAAATTTGTAAAATTTACACTTACTTTTCCTGCTTGTATTTTTACAATTCACAACACAACTTCGGTGGCTCATTTTAGCTATATTTTTTTAATTAAAACAAAATTTAGATTTGCATGTGTATTTTGATTGCTCGGAAATATAAAACAGCCTCCTTTAACGCCAAAATTATCCACTGCGTACGATGGCGTCGATCTGACTCTCCCTACCATGACTTCGCACGGAGCGTATACCCAGAACGTAGTCAGCTGTGAATGCTGTCTGTAAACCACGGGTATTCCTTCAAGTACTCGATTGGAGCGCTGCCAAGCAATCACAATCGAAGCTACTACTCATCACGATAATACGTATTTCAAGTAATTTATTCTCCACCACATAAGAAATACATTGTGTAAAAAACTAAGGACGTAATATACGTAGTAATATACATGTAGAAAACCATGTAATATACGATGTATATTACATCGTAGTGATGTATTGTACGTACTCATCTCTGGATATAGGTCTGTCTGGTCATACATTTTTATAATTATAAAAAAAGATTTCTTTGGCAAAAAAATTGTACAATCATAAACATTTATGTGCAGACAGACTTAGTGCATTTCATTCACTCTCACAAATTTTCAATTTGTTATCTAATTTTTTACAGAAATGGGGTTACACGAATTGAAAATGCTGGTAAGGTAGGATCCTGGTCACGTGATCTAGTCGGTCCATGGCCTAAACTTTACATCCCTGGTAATCCTGATAATAGTTAATTCCAGACAAGCGATTAAATTATGTTAATGTGATATTTTACGTAGAAAACCGGTAAAATACCCAATAAATTACGTGCCAAAATGGCGGCCTTATAGAACTGTATATAACCACACTTTTTCAAAGTTCCATTCCCGAAAAGTTTGTTTTAAACGTGAACATTGTTAATTAAACAATATCATCAATGTCGACTAAAAATAAACGGAGGAGAATAAAATCCCACTTCGGGCTTCCATATATTCCATGGAATAAATTGAACTTTCTGCGCCTGCAAGAGAAAAATAAAAATGTTGCAAAATGTTTATTTTGTAGTAAAGTGTTAAAAAATGTTGGATATAATCGCCTTTTGGGACACAGGTATGTAGTTTTACAGGTAAGCAATTGTAGAATATTGTTATTTTTGTTCATTCAAATATTTGTGCGATTATGTATTAATACAATTTTCTTGAGTATACCGGTTAATATTCTAACCTCAAATTCGTAAATTTTTATAGATTTTCGAGATTTTCTTTGCAGTTAGTACATCTCCGTTTTATCTGTGGTTAAAAAATCTTTTTCACGATCATACTTTATCATTATTGTAAAATGTTGTTTAATATATAAAACTGAAAGCTGTTCATATGTTTTTTTATTCATATTTTGGAGAAGTTTTGTGCTTAATGATGTATACCCTATTGAGGAATTATTATTTTTTTTATTTTCACATGAATAAACATAAATTTCACATAAAAAAACATTTATTTTACATAAATAAATGCATGTAAATTATTTTAAACATTTTATTTAAGGAATGTTTGCAGTCGACTAAGCGGCATTGATGCTAGTGAAGAAAATAATACTCCAATTAGTGAGGACATCATAATTGCGGACAATGATGTTTCTACATCTGAACTAAAAAATGGAAATTCTCAAGTAAGTCCTTCAAATTATTTAAGAATATTGGGTATCAATTTGCGGTTTCTTATTCTTTTCTTTTTTTAAAAATATTCTTTATTGATATAAGTTTGAACATATTTTTAAAAAACTGAACAAAAACAATGATTTTATTATTTTTGTTTTAAACTTTATATTTCTTAATTTTGATAATATTTATTGAAAATATAAATCATTTAAAGAGGCAATACTATTCGCAGGTAAAATTTGATTAGTAGGTATAATTTATCGAAACTTTGTAAATAAATGTTTTTAAAATTCCTTATTGTATTATTTTATGCTAAAAAATGTTTCTGCATTATATTTTTTTTAAATTATCTATTTGTGGTCTTGTAAATATGCTGAGAATTTCAAGAAAGTAAACCATACTTGCTGTATTCGCATCTTACACTGTTCTTAACATCGAAAATTATCTAATTTTTTAGGAAAATGCAGGATCATCCACCATTTTAGAACCACGTAATTTACATCATGTAGAGAACTACTGGGGTAAAATACCTAGTAATTTACGGTAAAAAACTACGTAAATTACCTAGAGTATTTTACTTACCCAACTCTGGCGATAACAATAAGAGTTCACAGTTCAGAGACAAAGAGACTAGTGATGGGCGATACCGACCAAAAGAATCGGAATCGAAGTACTCGAGTACATTAAATACTCGATTCCGATACCGAGTACGATACTAGAAAAAAAGTATCGATTCTAAGGAATCGGTATCGGTATCGACGTAATATAATTTCCGCATTTCCCACATGATAAGACGGATACATGTGGACACCGCTGGAAGTTTATAATGAAATTAAGCCACATATACAGAAAAAGAGGTATATTTTCCTCCGTGAACATATGGATGACGTCAGAACACGACTTTTCATATGTAAAAACTAATATATAAATATATTAAATTACAAGTATACGTTTGCAACTGGAACAAATCTTGCACAATTAATATGAAAACAGCACAAAAAGTCTAAAAATGATTTTTGTGAGTACAATAAATGTACAAACTCGTCGATTTGCTGGAACTATGACTTGATCTGAGATCTATAGATCCACGATAAACAGAAATCTTGGGAAAATACAGAGGGTAATAAAATAAACATATTTTTACTGTTCATCACACATATATTTATATTAATATCAAAATCACAGACATTTCACAGTTGCGTTGCTCATATTCGCTTTTCCTACGATTTCAGAAGAACAGGCAAATTAAGAATTACAAAATATTTTATTTAACAGATTGCATCTGCCCATAAGATCTTGTAAAATCGTCACAAGATTTAAACACGAACTTGAAAAAAAAATTTTCATGTAAAATTTGAAATCAATAAATATATATGTGGTCAGATGCAAATATCACTGAACACATTTTTTAGTTTTTTAATTTATCTCCTTCTATTAGAAAATTTTTCCTTTCCGTAAAGCAATTCATTGTTTGAATGAAGTCTGTGATTAGGCTGCAAAAAGTGAGATGAAAATATGTCTAAAATAAAATTGAGAATGTACTACTCAATCTTAAATTTTATGTTTATATCTTCTTAATGCTAAATAATTCGCTAATTGAAAATTTTTTAAATGTACAAAATTGGTAAAAAGTATGGAAATTCGAAATTTATAATTTAAGCTTTCCTTTAAAAATTTCAAATATTTTCAATTTATATATAGATTCAAATTTTAAATATTTATCAATTTCAAATTTCCACTTTAAAATAATTTTTAGACTTTCAAAATAATCCCACAATTTTTTAAAATCTTATAGATGTTTATTTTAGGGGAAAATTGATTAAAATATCGAAAAAAGAAGTATTATTTCCATAACTACATATTCTGTAAATTTGAAATTGTCGTCTGCTTCGCGCCTCTTTTTCACGGAGTCGAGAGAAACACATTTCTCAATTTCGACTCGATAAACGACAGCCTGAAATCTAAAACTTGGAACAGTTGAAAACGCATGCATAGTAACGAAGAAGCGAGGAGAATAAGGGGAAATGGGACGAGTCGTTCTCGCATGCAAGAGTGACGAGGAAAGAAAAATGGCAACGTGCCCCGTCTTCGCTCCCTACTCGCTTCACACCGACAGGCAGGCTGAGATCAACGGCCTCAAAATTAGAATAGAATATTAAGAAATATTAAGTAAAACTTACTTGACTGATGAGCAAAGAAGAAATTTCCTTTCGAGTGCTTTCGAGTCTTCACGAGTGTCCACGAGTCTCTATAGTTCACTACAGTTAGAGTGAGAGTGCAAAGTATATTTAGTTGGAATTTGGAAGTGTTCTCAAGAACGAAAGTATCGATATAGCCGATATCGGTTAAAAAAGAATCGAATCGCGAAAGTATCGACTTTCTAGGTATCGAATCGAGTACCGAGTATCGAGTGCAAAAGTACCCGATACTTAAAGAATCGAATCGGTATCGCCCATCACTAAACATCACTAAAAGAGACAGACGGTCAGGAACACAGGAACACTTCCCGGGTTAAATACTTTTTAGATTTGTTTATTTGTCTCATATCCATATATAAATTATAAATATACGGATATCGTATAATCGGCTGTGTGTTTTTACTCCAACTTCAGTAAGAAATGCATCTATTAATATGTTTTTTCTTGTTTTTTTTTTAAATATTTTTATTTGATAATGAAAGAGAAATAACTTTTCTAATGACCAAAAAAAATATATAAATGGGTCTCATATTTTTGTAAGTCATTGAGAGGTGCTGAGGGAAGTGATAAGTTTTATGTTTGTAGGTTACGTTTTACTACACAACAAACGTCTTCCCTTTTTTGTTATGTTTTTATAGCCTTTTTTACATTTTAACTGGGCTTGAGTTAGTCTATATTATGATTATATTATTTTTATAAATCACCATTCCAACTTTGTGAATAATTGACGATTGCGAAATTAGTATTTCCAATGTCAAATTCCAGTTTTCGTGATTAACATCTTATTTGTTTAGATATCTGCAAAAAAACACGATGATAACGATAACATAAGTATACATAAGGTCGATTTCTTTTTATCACAATCGAATAACCATTAATTAGTCGCATATTTTGTCAGTATTTCAATATCGTTAATACTATTTATATAAATCTTCTTATTTTTATTTTCTGAAGAAATGGTGCAACAAACAGGAGCTTCAAAATTGGCAAGACTGCGAGATTTAATGAAATGCGTATCAGTGAGTGGCTTTGGAAGAAAAGGAATTGAAGCTTTTATACTTAGTTATGGAGATGCACATCAATCAGAATACTTAAGAGATAGAGACAAGCAGTTAAGTTTTATTTCCGGCTTCTCAGGCTCTCGGGGTACAATTGTTATTACCAATGATAAAGCTCTTTTATGGACTGATGGAAGATATTTCCTTCAAGCTGCCAATGAATTTGATCCGCCCGATGCATGGACACTTATGAAAGAGGGTGTCTTGGAAACACCTACTCAATCCGAATGGCTGATCTCAAATTTACCTCCAAAGTCAACAGTGGGAGTAGATGCAAACATTATGTGCTATACGGACTGGGTTTCTATGTACACCAGCCTTGCCAACAAAGGTCACATATTAACCCACCTGGAGGAAAATTTAGTCGATAAAGTATGGGGTAACGAGAGACCAGTTGTAACAGCCAGTAAAATAGTCCCACAGCTGTTGATTTACACTGGAAAACCAGCAAAAGATAAGATAAATCAATGTCGAAAAACTATGAAAGACAATAGAGTATCATATCTTGTAGTTTCAGCTCTGGACGATGTAGCTTATTTACTTAATTGGAGAGGATCTGACATTCCATATAATCCAGTATTTTTTGCGTACGTTGTGATCGACAGTCAAGATGTGCACGTGTTTGTAGACAAATCTAGACTTACGGTTGAAGCTGAACAACAGTTGAAAAACGAGGGGGTCGTTCCGATTTATCATCCATACGAAGATATTTTGAAGTTTTTGAAAGAAAAGGCATGCCTTGACATTAACGAAGGTAAAGTTTGGATTAGTGCCAGTTCTAGTTATGCCTTACATTCAGCTTGTGGAGAAGGCCATGTACATGTTGCTTATTCGCCAATTAGTTTAATGAAGTTAGTTAAAAACGAGGTAGAAATCGAGGGAATGAAAGCAGCGCATGTTCGAGATGGTGTAGCTCTAGTTAAATATTTTGCCTGGTTGGAAGATAAAGTCAAAAATAAGAGTTTGGTTGTAACAGAGATCTCAGGAGCTGATAAACTTGAAAAATATAGGCAGTTAGTATCCCAAGTTTATGAAGGTTTTATTTTAAGTACAGCCTGATGAATTTGTTATTTAATTCTTTTGAAATATGATATATTTTTTATACAGAGAACAGCCATTTTATGTTGGGCTTAGCTTTCCTACTATCTCATCATCTGGAGCACATGGAGCAATAATCCATTATTATCCTACATCAACTACAAATGTGCCAATCACAGATAAGGAAATGTATCTTTGTGATTCTGGAGCGCAGTATAATGATGGAACTACAGATGTCACACGTACCTGGCACTTTGGCCAACCAACAGATTATGAGCGCGAATGTTTTACACGTGTATTCAAGGGACAAAGTTTCCTGAGCACTGCAAGATTTCCCAATATGATAAAAGGAAATTATCTTGACACACTGGCCCGTAAAAGTTTGTGGGATGTTGGGTAAGCATTTCATTATTTAATGTTATAAGTATAAAAATAATTTATATCTCTTGGAATTTTTGTTTATAGAATGTCACGTCTAGAACCATGTTAAATTTAGTGACAATGATAACATACCTTTTACAGTTTGGATTATCTTCATGGAACTGGTCATGGCGTAGGAGCATATTTGAATGTTCACGAATATCCAACCGGCATTTCCTGGAGACCAATGCCAGATGATCCAGGAGTTCAAACTGGCGTATTCTTGTCAAATGGTAATTGTATTTTTCCTTTACTATATTCAGATTAAGGATCCAGATACCTGTTCTTTCTAATAAATATGTTAAAAAAGAATAAGAAAGAAGCGTACTAGAGTGATTCGGGTCATTGATTTAATTACGCCTACGAAATTTGATTTATTTCTACCTTTTTTAATTTTTTATTTGTATAAATTTATACTAATCATTTTTAAAAATTGTAGCGTACTAAATAAAATTAATTTTTTTAGAACCAGGATTTTACGAAGATGGAAAATTTGGAATCCGCCTTGAGAATATAGAGCTTGTAGTTAAAGCTAACACAAAGTACAATTTTAACAATAAAAACTACCTCACGTTTGAAACTGTTACATTAGTCCCGATACAAACAAGCTTATTAGATATTTCTTTACTTACAGACGAAGAGGTAAGTTCAATGTTTTACTAGAAAAAGTATTCTCAACGTGTCATACAACTCCTGATTATGTTACAGATTAAATACCTCAATCAATATCATAAAAGGTGTTTGGAGACTTTACAACCTTTTCTCCAAGGACCAGAAAATGCACAAGCCCTTACTTGGCTTAAAAAACAAACTGAGCCAATATTCAAACAATGATGTTGAAACTGTTCATGGAAAATCAAAAGTGTAAAAAGATTTTTTAGCTCTTATATTAATTTTGTATACAGTAAATCGAGGTGATTTTAGTCACTTCGTCATTTTGATATTATATTATAAAATGTAATACTTTGTCCATTTGAGCAGCCGATGGTACAGTTTCCACGTGTTCAACTCAAAATGATTGAGGTTATCAAATTAAAATTGGAAAAAGGCTAAGGTGCATGCAAACGGATGGACACGGCTTAATTTTAATTTGGATAACGAGAAAGTGTTTCTAAAATTGAACTTTTGTTAATTCCTATTTTCTTATCTGAACTAAAAATGTGCTAAATATTGCCTTTTTCATGTTATATACTATTTCCGAAATTTTTAAAATATGTTGAAACCTAAAATCAATAAAATTTGTAAATTTTCTAAGTACCACATGCCCTTAAATGTTCATAAATGAAAATAAAAGACTTTTTTCTTTTGAAAGTTTTAATAAATATACTATAGCTTCATAGTTACACCTAACTGACCAACAATTCTAACCAATAGTGCATAATAATGCTTATTTCTCAAGACAGCAAATCCTCAAGAGAAAAGTTTTGCTGTTTATATTTGAAATGATTTCATTTTTCCAAGGTCTAAACTTCAATTTTGAATATCAAAAAAGTAAAATTCATGCTAATAACTAATTTTCTTATTATTCTGTACAATTAGTAATTCACCAAGAAAGCCAAGGTGGTTGATGAAGTTCACTTAAGTGACTATAAGTAACATTAACAGGAATGTTTATCAACGCATAGGGTAAATGTAACCGGTTTAATGTTTCTCGGATCATTTTCCCGTTTTTCCCTAGCAAAAATCCGGCTGGGATTTTTACAGATTTCGTTGTAGCAACTTTGTCGTCGCTAATCATTTCGATATAAAAATTATCTAACCATAATGGAATTTTTTGTGCCTCTTCTATACTGGACGGATATTCGTCAGCAATGATCACAGCCTTCGCTCCAGCTTCTTCGGCGAATATTGTTTTCATGAAGAAACTGCACTCACCTCGCTGTATAAGAGCTACTTTTCCTTCTAATTCCTCAGCATTTTCTGCTCGCTGGCAACCATTTGGTGGTTCGACAGGCACCAGACCAATTCTTTTTTTTAGGAAGCTCGCATTCTGCGATTTTAATAATACAATTATTGGCTTCAGTTGACGATTAAATTTTTCTAGAAGTTATTAATACATGAGAGTAAGTAAAAACTTACGAAAGGTACTCCAAAGTCTTTGGCAGGCTTGATCCTGTATGTGTATTGTAATTCAGGTGGTTCTATGATCTCGAAAAATACATCTGAACCGACGATTTTATTGGTTGAATGTTCACTTACTGAAAATTTGTTTTCAAGCCCTGTAAAGCAATGCAGTTTTCTAATTCAAGGGAAATATATTGTTACCAAGCTTGGAAGTATATAAGATTGACAGATTTTATCGAACCTTCGGAGGTTAATTGAGGTTATGTTTAATAAGAAGGATGTTAAGTTTTTAGACACTTTTTAATATAGCGCATATTTTTATGGTTATTTTTTTTTCAAATTAGAAAGGAATATATGATATGTGAATAATGTAATACTAACCAATACTTTTTGTAGTCGACATCCAAATACTTAAGAGCATTCCAAGAAGAAAAAATATCAGTGATTTTTTTTTTCGCATTTGTGCCGTATAGAATTTGATTTTTCTATAATGTAAAAATATTTGAACTATTGTTTTAGAGTATGTTTCATTAATTCATCTGATAAATACATTGACATTTGTAGGATTTTTTATAGGTTATGTTGTGAAGGTGTAAACGTATGTATATATATATATACGTATATGTAGCAAATGATTTGAGATGTTTTCCGACCAAACTCGACGGGATTCTGACGTGAACCGTTACCTCCTACTAACTTATCTTTGGGTACTTTCAAAACCATGTATATATGTACCAGGAATATGTAATGATATGTATCGTATCTGAGTCTATTCACTTAAATACTTGTAAAATCTTTACATAAAATTAAAAATTAATAAATACATGTTTAAACTGTTCCATTGAAGTTTGAAGGTCATAAAATTTACAGGAATAGTCTTGTTTATTAGGTAATTGTACTTTTTATTTTTTGTAGAAATGTATAGAAATATATATAAATGATATCTACATAAAATATACTACTATGTGACACATATGTATTATCTGGGTTATAATTATCTAATTTTGAAATATTTATGTATCATAATTTATTTCTGAAAGATTGAATACAAAATTATTTCTTCATGAATATTTGACTTAAAAAAAAGTTAATGCGATAAATTCACAACTGACGATCCGCAGCAACTGTACGTACTCTCGTTACCTGTATCACTATATCTCAGTTTCGTACTTTATACCGTGGCAAAATTTTCGGAAAGGAATCTAATCCGAACGAATCAATCCGAAAAATGCTTTGAATCTCGTTCGATGCAAATCGTTTAAAACCAGTCCGAAGCTCCAATTCGCATATATTCGAATAAATTCAAGCTTGGGTTAATCCAAACTGAATTTTTAGCCAGAATGAATCCAAAGTCAAAAAATAATTCGTATTGGAAATTCGGTTTGAATAAACTTGGGCTCGGATTGATTCGGATTTATTCGGACTGAGAAATTGGCACGGGTTCACTTTTTATTGAATTCTTGGATTAAGTCGGATTTATTTTTAACCGAGTTGCATCGAACTAGATTCAAAACATTTTTTTGATTAGTTCGGAATAATTCGAAATGGTTCGAAAACAAATTTCGAAAAAGCTCGAAATATAGCTCTGATTTGCTTGGCTGTAGCATGGAAGTTAGAAAATTCACCTTTATATTGTTTACTAGCTGTTTTTTAATTGCGTTTTTGATTCATACTCATTGTTATATATTGTAGTGTATAAAATCATTATTTCAGAGTGGATGAGTATTTCCATCTTAATTAAGCATTTTACTTCTACTACCCGTGCTAAAAATATCTCGATCACCGGTGGAACAACAAACCCACAAAATTAATAATGAATGCTTTATATCATAAAATATTAATATATGCGACTTAATTTATCACAAATCTTTCGACAAAGTACTTTAATCACGCTTTATTGCACTTATACACGTATTTCGTCGTTTTTTTGTCAACTGCATATAACCTCTTTAGTGCGTTCCTTACTTGTACTGCTTCTATAATTCTTGCCTTTTTCACTCATCACCGTCAGGATCATTAACAATAATGTGACCTTTTTACAAAAATAGTATAAAAATTCATAATAAAGCACAGTCGCACCATACTTATAATTTAAAACCGTTGACATTTCAAATCCCATAAGAAAAGCATTAGTCACGTGGGTTTGTTGTTCCCAGTTGTTCCCCTAGTGATCGATGTTTTTGGTACAGGCAGGAAATGAAAATGTCTAACCGGCCATTGATAATGGATATGAATCTGAGATTTAAATATTGTCGGATTAGATGACGGTTAGACTCAATTTAAGCTCTCTTTTCATTTATATCTTTAAAACAAGTTATATTTAAAAATACATTATATTTAGGAAGCTTTACAGATGTTTTAAAATATGTAATTCAAAATTAATTTTTTTCATAGTGCCTACGGTTAAAAAAAGTGTCAAAATATAATAAACTTAAATGAATATTAGAATTTAACTATTTTAGGTTATGGTGAATAACATCTTATTTTCACTTTTATAACATTCACTACAAAAACTCTTTTCAGAAATTATGAAAACTAAAAAAACATATACCTGGTGATACTACACCTAACGTTTTGATGTGCTTCAAAAATCTTTTTATGGTCTCAAGTATATAGATTTAAGTACATATTCTCTCATATATGAGTTGGTAAGAAGTACTTAGGTTTAAAAAATAGAGAATACTTTTATTAGAGAGGACTTGAAACTTACTTTCAAATGAAAAGTTGATTAAAAATAGTCGCGGCTTAACTTTGATGCAAAGGAGGCGAGTATCCTTCCTTGATTTTTGCGTGATGATAATTCTTCGAAACTTAACCTTTTTAGTGCCAAGCAACGGCCATACCATCGCATATGCAACGATACATCGTCATTTGTCACTAAAAGAGTTAATATTTAACACTTTTCTTTTATTGTTGTTTGGCTAATATCTATAGCACTTTGTATGCATTTTGAAATTCCAATATATTACAAAATTTTTTTACTTTAATTGTTTGATTTTGGAATTTTCACAGATCTAAATAATAGGAAGAATGCTGAAAAATGGTGCATGGTTATACGATAAATGAGACCTATAACTGTAAGTAATTTTTAAAATTTCACCCATCATGATTAGTTTCATCATGCTTTAGGATGAATATATAAGCACTTATTCACGTAATAAATTTGTATATCTAAACAAATAATATTATAACAAAAAAAAATTATAAGCAAATCAGTACAGTTCTGTATTGATTTACCTATAATTTTTCCGCGACTATAGAAATCAGTATGAAAAAAAATTTTAATACAGGAATCATTGTAGAAATAAATATAGGAAAATAATTTTAAACATAAATAATTTAAAAGTATTGGAAAAAGTTGATGCCGACAATAGATAAACGATAAATCAAAGTTTATCCTGTTTTTCAAAATTTCAAGTTTGGTTTAAATTGAATCGTTTTGTTGTTTCGAGGGTTCGAATAGTTTCGACTTTTTGAAATTTTGTTTAATAGTATTTCTTGGACGTTGAGATGATTTCGAGTTTATAAAGGGTTTCCCAATAGGGGTGATATGATTTTGAATGTCCCTATCGGGCTCATTTGAACTGAAATTTTTGACGTCTGCTGTCAGTTGTCATCAGTAAGGTTTGCCATTTAATCATGAGTAGTTTCACGCTTCCACAACGTTTGGAAATTGTCCAATTATTTTATCAAAATTCGAGAAGTTTTGTCGGTGTTCAAAGAGTATATCGTGCAAAATATGGTCGTCATTCTGCTCCATCCGCGCTCTCAATTCGTCGAATAATCGATAAGTTGGAGAGTGAATTTACTCTATTGGATACTAAGCCTAAAAATCGTATGCGTACCGCACGTTCTACACAGAATATAGCCGCCGTACAGGCCAGTATCGAGGAAAACCGTGAATTGTCCGTGCCACGCCGATCTCAGGAATTGGGCCTGTCCAGGATGACTACCTGGCGTATTTTGCGATTGGATCTTGGCCTGCATCCCTATAAGATGATTCTGGCCCAAGAACTGAAGCCTAATGACCATCGTTTGCGTCGGGAGTTCGCGGATTGGGCTCTGGAATCAATTGAAAATGATCCCAATTTTCATCAAAAAATCATCTTTTCTGATGAGGCGCATTTTTGGCTCAAGTCTCGGGGGACATTTGGCCGATATATCGTTTAAATCATAAATGGCATAGAATATCCAATATAATAAAAAAGATTTCGATCAATTCCGAATGAATATTCAGTGTTTTTTTTCAATTTCAAAACATATCACCCTTATTGGGAAACCCTTTAGTAATACAGATTTCAATCCAGTTTTAAAATTCTGTTTTATCAATATCTTGACGGGTATTCATTTTAATAATTTTGTATATAAAAATATACTTTTATATAAAATTCAATAAAAAATGTATAATAATTCGCATTACATACACAACAGTTTGTTTAATCGTTGAAAAAAAGTTTCCTTTTTAGTTTCATTCAATTGGAGTCTAAAATTTGATTTTAATCCCACCCTCTAAATCTTAATCAGTTTGAATTTTTAATAATTTTTAATAATTTTAAATCAATCAAAAGTGATTGATTTTCATCCAACAATGATTAATTATCAGTCAGAAATGACTAATTGTAAAGCAAGAAGATAGTCACTGTTTGGAATTATTAAGAACTCCAATTAATTCAGATTTTAAGAGTATAATGAAAAGTGATTTTTTACAAGTTGTTACATTATAACTGAAAAAACCTGAGCAGCATTTTACAATCTTTCGTGGCTAACAAAAAAAGATCAAAGTTATCTAAAATTGTATAGAATGGACAGTTAAGTAGGAATTGAAACGACTTCGCGTCTGACATTCGTTCGATAGTTTCGTCGTTTCATTCACTTTCATTCACTTCGCCAGTTCATTCATGAATTGCATCTCCCATGCTGCGAATTGCTAGTGGTAGGGGCAAGTTACCAAGCACCAATAAAATCTCTTTGCACCCGGTTACATTTCACTACGTCTCCAGCATTCCATTTTACACCCTATCGATCGCATTAATTTTCATTTCATTCAACGCCCACGGACTTTTGCTCGGCCATAGATTTAAACGATTCGTTAAAAAGATTTTAAAAGGTTATTTTTATTTATTGAGAATAAAATATCGGTAATTCAACCAAGTATTCGGTTATATATACTCCTCAATATTGCCTAGAGTACCTGAATGTGAATTTATGTACAAAAAAAGAGAACGTTTTCATTCAGAAATTATACCATCACATTTAATATGATAATTTTATATTAAAGTAATGTAAAATAAATGTAAGCAGGCAGTCAAGTTTTAATCCATCATAGTTTAAAATCATAACAGTAAAAAGAAAGTTAACTTTATGTTTTTCAAGACTGTTGCGAAATCTGTTGCATCTATTAAGTATAGAAGTCAAAATAGTAATGGCATAAGATTTCTCTAATTTTAACAGATAATTTAGTACAACTCACCGTTTTTTTGTGAACAAAACAGATTTGTCGATTAATATTAGAAAAATGTCTGTTAAATTTACAGAATAAAGAATTTTCTTCATAATGTTAATTCAACAGGCATTTCTGTAAGATTTATTGACAAATCTTTTTTGTTTAAAAACAAGCGCTAAATTGAACTGAAATATCTATTCAAGTTTTTATAACTTTATTATGTATCTCAAATGATGAATACTCTGGCGAAAGTATCGAATTAAAAATCATTCCGAGTCATTCAGAACTATTCTTATTCATTCCGATATCTGTATCCGAGCCAATGCGAATAATTCCGAACCAATCCGAAAAAAGTTTTGTATCACGTTTGATGAAAAACGGTTAAAAATCAATCCGACTTAATCCGATTGATTCCGAGACATCAATCCGAATGAATTCGATCAAATCCGAAACCAAGTTTTCAATCCAGATGAATCCGAATCATTCCGACCTTGGATTCATCCAGATTGATTCAGATTAAAAATTTCGTTTCGGATTGGTTTGGGTTCATTCGGATTAATGTCTCGGAGTGAATCGAATTAAGTCGGATTGATTCTTGACCGTTTTTTATCAAATGAGATACAAAACGTTTTTCGGATTGGTTCAGAATTATTCGCATTGGATTGGATACAGATGTCGGAATGAATCGGAATAGTTCTGATTGACTCGGAATGAATTTCAATCCAATAGTTTCGCCAGGGTAATTTGCACTAGAATTTTAGGGTAGGAATATGATAAACGTATTCTTTAAATTTGAACCAGTGAGATTTTAATGATTAAATAGCTAAAAATGAGTCACTTCAGTTTTACTGACAATCAGTGGTATACATTTCACTGAAATAAAGTGAAATATACACTGATGCTGATCAATAAAACTCAATCCATACAACAGATTTTGCAGGTGATATTTCGTGACAATTTCACTCTTTGTCAGTGAAAATTTAATTGATGTGTAAAAGTAACTCATTTCCAGGTATTCAATCAGTGAAATCGCACTGATTCAAATTCAGAGAGTAGGAAGGTGGAGGGTATTAGGTGGGCTATCATTAAGTGTTGAAAAAAGTGACTACCTCAACAGAATCGGTATTAGAACAACCTTTTATGGGCCTCAGGCACGGAAACTCGTTTTTCCGTTACAGCTGAGAGTAACGGAAAGTTTTGTATTCCGTTACAGAGGAATACAATGTAAAAATAAAACTGCGCATGCGCATATAGCCTTACAGCGGAACACAATCTTTCTCTTATTCTTCTTCTTCTCACTTCTTCTTCGTACAGCGTTAACACCCTACTGACAAAGCTTTGTACATTTGAACTGCGCATGCTCCATTACAATCGATAAAATCAAAATGGCCGGGACTAGTCGTGACATATCAAGTGTAATGACTAGCGCCGCAAACAACTACAATACTAGATTAGATTCCAGTGTACGCATAAAAACTCGTATACGCACCAAAGTCACATAAAATAGAATACGTGCCTAGGGGCACAATTCGGGAAATTGCGAGACTCGCGACAATGCTCGCAGGACTGATCGCGCCTCGGTTTCTTCTCGGCTTTGTCTCAGCTTCGTCTCGGCTACGCCTCGACTACGCATCGGCTATACCTCGACTACGCCTCACCTACGCCTCGACTACGCCTTGGATTCGATCTCCTGCGAGCATTGTCGCGAGTCTCGCAATTTCCCGAATTGTGCGCCTAGGCACGTAATGTACTATTGTTTTCAACCACGCAAACTCAATAATAGTCTGTGCCTTGCACGGAAACAAAAAATTGTAGTAGCCAACCGGATTGTTTATACAGAACTGACATTTTTTTCCTGTCCTAATAAATTTTTAATTTTCCCAAAAAACCTATTTGTTGAACCAACAAAAGAGTTTGTTATTGTTTTTTGCTTGACAAAACTTTTTGTAAGAACTAAAATTTTGTTGGGCCAGAAAAAAAAGTTTGTCAGTTCTATATTTTGCTCGTGATTCTTTTGTGTACATAACCCCAAGTGCGAAGTTAGATATGGCCCAACACTGGCCCAGCATCGGCAAAAATGTTCCTGAAGATCGGTTGTCAATATCGTTTGCCGTAGTAAAAGTGACACATGGCCCAGTAATGTGCCGTCCATGGGCCGGACTCTAGCTCTTCTACTTTTAGAACTGGATGTCATAGTAAAAGTGAAAATCGGCTTGGTATAGGGCCGATACTGGGCCAAGTTTCGGCTGAAGGTCAGTAAATTTAAACAGCCGACTCGGCTTGCCTTCGGCGAGCGTCGGTTCCTTCGTGTCGCCTCGGCCCTCGTCGTGACTCGTTCTTGCTTTAAAATATGCTTATCCGCACTTGATAAGAAATATACTCTTGCGCCAACATTTTTCACATCCTGAGGATGCGAGAAATTTAAAAAAAAAAATCGATTCTTTAAAAATATCACACAGGTGGACCCCATTAAGAGGATCCGCCACCTTTAGTATTTTTTGAGTTTAGACCTTCAACATAATTTTTTTCATGTTTAGTACCTTTATTTAGAATGATTTTGGGTTTTTTAGTGATCCAGCATCTTTATGTATTTTTAAAGTAAAAATTTTGAGTTTTTTGGGCATTTATTTGACATTTTTTGACTTTGAATAACTTTTTTGTTTTTTAACCAATTGTCATCATTCTTTTTCTATTTTGTTACTTACAACGTGTACCAACTTATTGGGTATGGAATGAACTATATAGCTAAGGAAATATAACTACAGAATTTTTTTTTCATGTTATGGGATATTTTTTTTTATTTATTTTATTTGTAACTTTTTTTTCAGTCACGTTACCTTATATTGCATATCCAAAAAGTTGCTACATATTGTAAGTAACAATATAAAAAAAGAATCATGACAATTGTTTAAAAAACAAGAAAGTTATTCAAAGTCAAAAATGTGCCCAAGAAACTCAAAATTCTTAGTTTAAATCTATATATAGGTCCTAAATTTTAAAGAAAAATACCAAAAGCTTTCTAAATAAAGGTTCTAAACATAAAAAAAAATTATATGGAAGGTCTAAACTCAAAAAATAAAAATATTAAAGGTGGCGGAATTCAAATAAATCATTTTTTTAAATCAAAGAAAGCCATTCAAACAAATAATTTCTTTTGATTCAGTCAAATTTTTTTTCTTAGTTTCTTGAAAAATTTTTAGAAAGACTCTGACTCAAACAAACAAACTGACTCTCTAATTTTGTCCCTCTATTTTTACCTTGCAAGTATATTTTAAGCCAAATTTATCTTTTGTGATGCCATCTGAGAACCTGTTGCATATTCCGATCGGTAAAGCCACCATAAGATAAAGAAAATCCACTTGAGGAGATAGAGCAATATGCACTTGAATGCCCGCAAAACAGGAGGTTGCCTTTTATGACGTTGGTATGGAAGGGGTGAAGCGTTTGGGGTAAGATTGCAGTGGAAGGAGAAACGAGAGGGAAATTGTTGGGGTGGTAGGACGCGCTTGACATTGGTTCCACCTCTTTGCTGGGTTCAGCTCTCTTTATCTTTTGCGCGGTCAAGGGCACTAGCGTCGTGACGTCATGCGGCGCTGCAGTGACGCAATAGTCGCCAGGGGCAACCCGCTTGGTTGCGGTCGCTTGGCAACCCCTGCCATGCTGTTCCACTCAACCCCTCCTGACTCTACCAG
Source organism: Diplolepis rosae (assembly GCA_030998225.1). Lineage (NCBI taxonomy): Eukaryota > Metazoa > Arthropoda > Insecta > Hymenoptera > Diplolepididae > Diplolepis > Diplolepis rosae. The sequence continues at coordinate 17,107,448 of JAPYXD010000723.1, read as the reverse complement.
TCATGTTCTATCATACACGTGCCGTTTCTCAATGAACCCCCCATCCCAACATTATCAAGCTTTCAATACCCTGTCTCATCCTCCCTGACTGTCTTGCCTTTCGACCTTAACCGTGAAATTTCATACGTCTGCATGCAACTCTACAACTAGGAGACTTATTTGGCTTTCATATGAACTTCAGCTCCATTCACCTTGTAAATAAGAACATGTGTGGGGTTCCTCAAAAAAAGGACTGAAGTTTAGGGTACCTAGTGACATTAAATGGCAACTCCCAAATAATGGATGAATTCCCGAAAAGCGCTAGCTTTTGATTTTGTAAAAACTTTGTATAGTCATGGATTTTTATCGGTGATTATGAAGATAGTAAAAATATAGGGAATACTACTGTGGGCAAAAACTAAGGTGAATTTTGTTATAAAATGAAAAATCTTTATTTATTTATCCAAATCAATTTCATCCCCTTAAAAGTAATCCCCTCCCGATATAATGCACTTATGCCAATGTTTTTTCCAATCGTCGAAACACTTGTTAAATTCGATTTCCGGAATTGTCTTCAAAGCCTTCTTCGATTCGGCTTGTATCTCTTCAATCGTGTCAAAATTGTGTCCTCGGAGTGGTCTTTTGAGTTTGGGGAATAACCAGAAGTCACACGGAGCCAAATCAGGCGAATATGGTGGTTGAGTTTTTGGCGAAATGGTCACGAAGAACGAGTGCAGTGTCAGACGGCGCATTATCGTGATGCAAAAACCACGAGTTGTCTGCCCAAAATATCTTTTGCAACGGTGTTGAGTGATCCTCTTGAAATGCCAATAGTGTCAGCAAGGTCTCTAATTGTCAATCAAGGATTTTTGTGCACTAATTCTTTGATTTGATTGACATGTTGCTCGTCAGTTCATGTTGATGGTCGTCCAGGGCGTTCCAAGTCATCAACACGTTCTCTGCCTTTTTTGAAGTCTTTGTACCATTTATAAACATTTTTCTGCGACATGGTCAAATCACCGAAGGCCTTCTGCAACATTCTGAATTCTGAATGAAATAAATTATTTTTCCTACTAGCGGGCCATAAAGTGGACTTTATTTCCCCGTGCGGGGCAAACAAATCCACTTTCTGACCCGCTAGTAGAAAAAAAATCGTGTGCAACACGGGAAAAACATTTATTTTACTTGTGTGGTTGTTAACCTCGCTTTGCTCGGGCATCAAACATCACACTCGCAAAATAAATTTTTTTTTCCCTAGTTGCACAATGTACAATTTTTAATTTGATATAACATTAGTATATTACGTGCCTAGGCTCATAATGAGGGTTATTACGCGACGAGCGGTAATGCTCGCAGGAGATCGAAGCTAAGGCGTAGCTGAAGCAAAGCCGAGACAAAGGCGAGGCGCGATCAGTCCTGCGAGCATTTTAAGCTAGTCTCGTAATTACCCGAATTGTGTGCATTGGCACATATTCTATTTTATGTGCCTCCGGCGCGTAAAATCGTTTTTACGCTACAGTTGAGAGTAGCGTAATCTTGTGTATTACGATACGGAGGAATGTAATGTAAAAATTGAACTGCGCATGTGCCTATAACCATACAGCGGAGCATAATCTTCTTATTCTTCTTCTTCTTCGTTCAGCGTTGGCACCGTACTGACAAAGCCTTGTACATTGAACTGCGCATGCTCTATTACAATACGCTACTACTTCACAAGATCCAGAAAAATAAAATGGCCGGAACTAGTCGCGAAATATCAAGTGCAATAGACGAGAATCATGATGAATACTAGAATAGATTCGAGTGTACGCATAAAAACTCGTATACGCACCGCAGTCACATGAAATAGAAAATGTGCCAATGCACACAATTTGGGTAATTACGAGACTCGCTGAAAATGCTCGCAGGACTGATCGCGCCTCGGCTTCGTCTCGGCTTCGATCTCCTGCGAGCATTGTCGCTCGTCGCGTAATAACCCTCATTATGCGCCTAGGCAAATAATATACTATTATGTGACTTCGGCGCATATACGAGTTTTTATGCGTACACTCGAATTTTCTCGATCTTGTGTAGCAGTAGCGTATTGTAATAGACGCATGCGCAGTTCAAATGTACAAGGCTTTGTCACTACGGTGCCAACGCTGTACGAAGAAGAAGATTACGTTCCGCTGTATCGTAATTGGCGCATGCGCAGTTCAACTTTTACATTACATTCCTCTGTTTCGTAACACACAACATTACGCTACTCTCAACTGTAGCGTAAAACGAGTTTACGCGCTGGAGGCACAAAATAATTTATTTAATTTTATTACCTTGAACGAAGAAAATATTTCTGTGAACCACATTACGCATGTACTTTGCGACTGCGCAGACATTTGTTTCTTTAATTCGAAAAAAAAAAACCATCAAGATATTTCTTCAAATCAAAGAAACTTTTCTTTGACCGTATAGAAATGCACAAATTTTTTTGATTCAATGGAATTTTTTTGTAATTAAAGGAACATCTTCCTGAGTGCATACCCCTTCTCCCCATTTTGTCTATGATAAATAACCTTTTTCTCGTATAATTTTTGGGCAGGGACTAGGCATGTAATTTTCATCTTTATCATCAAGTACCATTATAAACTATCATTCGCACGAAGAAAATAGATGAAACATTAAATGTGTATTTTGACGAGATCTACAACTTTTGGTTAAAATATTTTACCAAATTTTCAATGGCTCTCAAAATAAAAGTGAGAAACCATTACTTTTATGAGTTTTTCATGGGTTTTACCATGAAAATAAAATTTGCGGGTATTGGCACTATCATATTCTTAGTCAGCACCTCAAAATACATGAGTATAGGGAGTTTTAAATTAACCGGCTGTAAATTCCCGAATAACTTCCCTACAAATGTTAAGTAAATTCAACCCTTATTACCTAAGCAGTAAAAAATAATCCCTTAAAATTTCACTAACATTTTAGCACTTTTCGACGAGTTTTTATAAACGAAAATTTCTAAAAAATGTCTAAAACATGGTTAACTGTTGAGAAATAATAACAAAAAAGTATAGGACAAATGTATAAACTGCTCACCTGAAGTATTAATGAATAGTTGTTAAATTTTTCCATTACGGTTTTAATAATATCTCTAAATACTCGACTATTTTTGCCGAAGTTTTCTGAAATTTTGTAACTTGTAAATGCTTCTCCAAAAGTTAGTGCTAAGCTGTTTATGAATTTCTGAAGAAATGCTTCTTTTCGTGCAGCTTGAAAAAAAATATACCAACGTGCTCCAAAATTGATAAACACATTTTTACATTCTCATTATAAATAAGAAGGTATTAGTTTTATGTGAAAAATTAGTTTCAAAATTGTCGTCAAATCTTTACGTTTTGAGACCCCCTGAGTCCGAAAATTCCCATACTGGTTTCTCACAGTTATCATAAATCTCTACTAATTATCCCAATAAGATTTTTCGATTAAACTAAAATAAGGAAAGTTACAGTATGTTAAAACTTGAAAAAAAGTCATTATCTAAATTCCATTTATCAGTTAAATTTTACGAAATACGAAAAAAAAGTTATGATACAAAGTTGTTTACTACATAAACAGGGTGGCCGCTGGACCGGGAAAACCGGGAAATGACCGGGAATTTTCTGTTACCTGGATAAAATGGGAAATGGCCGGGAATTTTTAAAAAATTTTAATGAAAAACGATTTTAATTTGTTTGAAATGTATTACGTAGAGTGATTTACTCATATATTATATTATGCATTTTAAAATTCCCGCCTTATTTGTGCAAAGCGAGCGTGCAACTTGAGTTTAGGCTGCTGTATACAGCTCCGATTGGAGCAGGAGATTTTTTCCTTGTTGACTGTGACAGCGACTTTAACAATAATATGATTTCGTGATTTCGGAATACCAGGAGAAATTTCATTTCAGAATATTAAATAAAAAATATTTTAAAACTTTGAAAACCCATTGCATTAACTGTTATTCATTGGAAACTATTTTTTCAATGATCGGGAAAAACTTTTCGATGACCGGGAAATGACCGGGAATTATTTTCGTCGATGAAAAACTCTGAATAAATAAACTCTGATAAAGATCTACAAGTTTTAATCGAATCATTTTTTCATAAAACGTATGTTTTTCTTTTTAATTTGAAAAAATGCTATTAAAAATCCAAAATTCAATTTTTTAATAATAATATGTAAAATACGGAAAAAACGCAATTTTGCAAAATCGTGCGTTTCAATAAGATCTACAAATTTTGTCTGACACAGTTTCTGATAAAACACAGATTTTTCATTTTAATTTCAAAAAATACGATTAAAATTCAAAAATTCCGTTATTTGAACAAAATATGTGATATACGAAAAAAACGTTAGGATGAAAGATTATTTGCCTAAATGAGATCTACAAATTCTCAGTAGGACATTTTTGACAAGATGTATATTTTATATTTTAATTTTAAATGATAAGAGCTCCGATCTGAGCCAAAACGTCTAATTAAATAGACTCTTCCATTTATGGGCCCAAAATTCAATGCAAACTTACCAAATATTTTTAATTTTAAATATTGTGAATCAAAAATTCCATTTTTTAGCCAAAATTTCCAAAGAGTTAAAAATCTTTCTGTGGAAAAAAAGTTTAACCAAAATACCTGATATACAAAATAAGCGTTAAAAAACAGTCTACGAATTTTTTTCCTTTTTGAGATGGTTGGAAGAAAATAAATTCTTTTTAATTATTTAAATTATTAGAAAGTTACAGAAATGTATACAGAAAATCGAGCGCGTGTGTCATGATGAAAATGTGTTCCTTAAGGCTGATAGAGCCTTAAGTAAATTGAATTTCCTTTTTAATTTGAAATCCAAAATAAATTTAGTAACTTCAAGAATGTAATTCACATCTACAATAATATAAAATTGACTTCAGTTTCAGTACCAAATAACAAGAAATAAGCTTATATGTATGCGAAGAATATTAGATCGAGCGCGAAGATTGAATCGCCGTCCTATGTGCGTTCAAACTTGTGCGCGTAGCGAGCTGCGCGCGAAACGCCGCGATGAGAATGTGCCCGCGAAGCGGGCAGATTTTTACATTCTCAACATGGATGAGAAGGTACTTTTATGTGAAAAATGACTTTCGAAATTTCTTATCTAATGTTTACGTTTCGAGACCCCCTGAGTCAGAAAAAGTGGTTTTTACGAAAGTGTCTGTCTGTCTGTCTGTAGTAGGTCGTATACTCGATAAAACTTGATAGAATTATCAGATTGAATTGAGCTTGGGCACACTTTATCGCAGCCGAAAAATTAAGGACAAGTTCGTTAACCAGCCATATCCAACCAAAATTGAGGAAACTAGACCATTTTTTGTGTTTTTGAAAAAATCAAAAATTCTAATACTGGTTTTTGATAGTGCTCATAAATCTTTACAAATTATCTTCATAACATTCTTTGATTAAACCAAAATTAGAAATTTGACAGCATGTTAAAAATTGAAAAATGTCAATATCAAAATTCCATTTTCCAGTTAAATTATACGAGATATAAAAAAAAATTATCATAAAAAATTATTTTCTCCATTAAGATCTACAAATTTTTGTCTCATACAGTTTCTGATAAAACATATATTTTTCGTTTTAATTCCAAAAATTCCATTTTTTAGACAAAATATGTCAGATACAAAAAAAACGTTTAGATGGAGAATTATTTGCCTAAATCAGGTCTAAAAATTCTCATCAAGACACTTCTCGACAGAATGTATATTTTATGTTTTGATTATAAGAAACACTTGAAAAAATTCCAGATTTTAGCTTAAATATGTGATATATTTATTAAAAAGTTACTGAAATGTATACAGAAAATCGAGCGCGAAGCGCAAGTGTCATGATGAGAATGTGTTCCTTAAAGCCGATAGAGCCTTAAGTGAATTGAATTTCCTGTTTTACTTAAACTCAAAAAGAAATTTACACTGAGAAAAATGGATTGTAAACGGTAATGAAAAATATGTTACCGGGTATAATCTTGGACTATTAACTATGGGACAGCGATTTGGATTCTTAAAACCATAATCTGTAGATGTTAAAAAAAAGATAGTAAGGTAAAAGCACCAATAGCCGGACGTCTAAGGAAATGTCATTCAATTTTTTGTATTAATCGTTCTAAATGTGATGCGGAATCAAGAATTGCCGCGATTATTTTGATGTATGTGTCCTCCCTACCATAACAAAAAGTCCAGAGTTGTGTTAAATCTGAATAATCCATTTTAATAATTCTTTTCATTAAATAATGCTCTGGAGCCAATTGCCGGACCCCGTGTAGAAATTTTGATAGGGGTCTAGTGGGGCCCCGACGAGTTTGCCCCATCTCTAGTCGGGATCTAGCATGGAAAACTAGTCAGGGCCCCGTCGGTAACGTAACGCTTTTGTCGAGGTGGGCCCTACTAGACTTTCTAGTAGGGGTTTAGTGAGGTCAGCCCTTACACTTCCCCACCTACAAAAAAGGACACCATTAGGGCCCCATTGGACTTCCGCATTGAATTTAAGGGCATATATTAGCAGAGTCACGTGACCAATTTTGTTCAGGTATCTCACTGAGAAAATAATAAATAAAAACGATTTTCCACGCTGAGAGAAAAAGTACAGGGGAAATTCGAGTTAAGACTCTAATATTTAACATTTTTAACGGCAATGGAGGGATATCCCGTGCAGAAATTTCATTTAGGATATAGTAGGGCCCTGTCTACTTTTCCCTATTTCTAGTCGGGATCTAGTAGGGAAAAGTAGTTAGGCCCCATCTACTTCTGTAACGCTGTTTTAGGCAGGCCCTATTTTAGACATCTAGTCGGGCCCTGATTAGAACACATATCTATTGCCTAACCGTACAATGGGGCCCCAGCTACACGGAGAAAAATAGTTGAAGTAATTTTACTCAACTCTGTCGATTAAACTTGGGATATAAGGACATTTGAACATCTATTAAATCCTAGTCGGGTAAAATCAATTTGATATATACCTAATTCACCAAAAGTGAATAACAATAAGCGTTACATATTATTTCAACTGGCAATGGTATGGTTCTCTCAAATAAAAAAAAGTTCTTACCTCGAACCTGCCAATAGTCATCCGGTATATACATAAACAACTTACAAATACATTCACACCATTACGGACGTAGCCAATCATATTTCAAATTACAAATACACTTAAACATATAACCTTACATATATAAACCTAATAACAACACTTATATATAGTACGATACGCTTTCGTCGAATCACGCACACGCTCGCTTACAATGCTGAGATATAAAATTTGGAACTTTCTTATATAGTGACTGCATGAGTTATTCAGAGCTTGTGAGAGTAAGTGCCGTCAATAAAATTTTGTAGCCCTTACTCAAGTAAAAATAAACATGGATTTTACATTTGCGAATTCCAAATTATTATTCTGCCTGAGTAATTTATGTGATATTCATATTCTGGACTTACATTGACCCTTAATTTAACCCTCCAGAAAAATGGACTGCCCTAACGAAACACGCATGGCACCAAGATCACAAATTTAATTTTGATGAAGTCACAATAATAGACAGATCAGATAACTACAAAAAACGCATGATTCTAGAAATGACCCACATAGCCAGTACTTCACATTCTGTAAATCAAAGGACTGATACAGAAAATTTATCAGTTTTTTATCTCCCTCTCTTAAACAACCAAGCCTAACTCCATTCAAAATTCATAATATTAAAAAATCCTGAAAGTCCTGAAATACATAAATACACATACTTTCTGGAAACACTCAAAATATGCCGACGAAACCTTTATGTCTCCGGTTACAATTTATGGTCTTCTCATTGTCCTAACAGTCCAGCCACCTCCAGCACATCCTTTTCTTTCTCCAAAAAAATCCCTAAAGGGGAAAAAAATCTTACCCTCCACTCTCATCTCAATATGCATGCCTAAAAACCAAAACATAACTCAGTTTACGAGTCAATCTCCCAGGGGAGAGGTGTGTGCAGTCTAAGTTATGTGTCTTCCCAAAAAACGGAAAAAGAAAAAACTGGATAATAACATTTATACAAAAAGTCGTAATTTTAATCAAGGTTAGTCCTCCTTTTTTACTCTATATATAGTCTGTGATAGGATTTAAAAATTTGGATAGAATTGTGCACAAATTTAATAATAAAAAATACCATACCTACACATTTGAAAGTACTACACATTAAACACTAAGACATTACTATTAGATTTCGATAAAATTACTCCTAGAATTTTTTCGCGGCTCTCTACGTCTTTTCATACCTTTATTTATGTAAACAAATTTTTTTTCTTTCTATGTACAATCGCATCTAAATTTCTTTACACAACTTATAATTTTTTACAATATTTTTTCTTACATCTACTTGTCAAACCAAAAAATCGGCAATTTACTTCCAAAAAACTGGATTTTACACAGTGCTATTCTCATTGCTTTACACATAAGAAATATTTACATAGGTAATTTTAGATCTAGACTCAAACCAAAGAAAACTTTATGTGCAATTGAAGATATATGTTGATGTTGGTAATTGGCTTTAGGGTCCAAGGTTGATAAAAACTCAGAGTTTTACATAATCAGACGTTTCGGCTCTGATCGGAGCCCTCATCAGTGATTTATTCAAATCTAAAAATACAGAAAAAGGGTTTTGCTAACATAGGATATTTTGCATACAAAATTTTTTGTAAAAATTTAACAAGTAATTATAATTATGTTTTTACATGTAGGTAAATAAATTTTGATATTACTTTGAGGTAAATATTTCATTCACATAACCTAACAAACTAGATACCAGAAAGCATTTTTTGGAAGGTTGGAATTAAGTGTCTAAATATAAAAAATATTTTTAATTGACATTCGTGCATGGAATTGTAGATTGAAATTTTTGTGGTGTAGTTTTTAATATACATACATACACAACCACACACACACCGACACACACATATACATATACATATATACACATACATACACATATATATATATATATATATATATATATATATATATATATATATATATATATATATATATATATATATATATATATATATATATATATACGTATATATGTGTATATATTGCATGCGTGATGTATATGTGTGTATATGTGTATATGTACGTATATATGTATATGTGTATATGTGTATATACGTATATATGTATATATATATATATATATATATATATATATATAAAGACAGAAACATACACATATACACATACATACATACACATATACATATATACATATATATACACATATACACACATATACATCACGCATGCAATATATACACATATATACGTGCAATACACAATGTACATATACTATATAATATGCATACGTACATACACACATACATACATACATATGACATGCACATAACATTATATATACCACACATATAAAATATTTTCAAATTCTTTAAATATTATTTCTTTTGGTATGAAGTGCAATCTGTAAATTTTATTTAATTCAACATTTTTTTCTTTGGCATATTTTCCTTAGAAATTTGTCCGCTGTGATACTTTTTTAGCAAGAAGAACTGAAAAATTGATAGATTTTTTTGCAATGACTTAGAACATAAAGAGTCCGTAGAGTTATAAAAAAGGCTTTTTCCCAATCGTGGGTATAGACAATGAGGCTGCTTATTCGGAATGTACACAAAAAGGCCATAAATTTTCATATAATATTGCACATAAAGTTTTCTTTGGTTTGAGTCTAGATCTAAAATTACCTATGTAAATATTTCTTATGTGTAAAGCAATGAGAATAGCACTGTGTAAAATCCAGTTTTTTGGAAGTAAATTGCCGATTTTTTGGTTTGACAAGTAGATGTAAGAAAAAATATTGTAAAAAATTATAAGTTGTGTAAAGAAATTTAGATGCGATTGTACATAGAAAGAAAAAAAATTTGTTTACATAAATAAAGGTATGAAAAGACGTAGAGAGCCGCGAAAAAAATTCTAGGAGTAATTTTATCGAAATCTAATAGTAATGTCTTAGTGTTTAATGTGTAGTACTTTCAAATGTGTAGGTATGGTATTTTTTATTATTAAATTTGTGCACAATTCTATCCAAATTTTTAAATCCTATCACAGACTATATATAGAGTAAAAAAGGAGGACTAACCTTGATTAAAATTACGACTTTTTGTATAAATGTTATTATCCAGTTTTTTCTTTTTCCGTTTTTTGGGTGCAATATTATATGAAAATTTATGGCCTTTTTGTGTACATTCCGAATAAGCAGCCTCATTGTCTATACCCACGATTGGGAAAAAGCCTTTTTTATAACTCTACGGACTCTTTATGTTCTAAGTCATTGCAAAAAAACTATCAATTTTTCAGTTCTTCTTGCTAAAAAAGTATCACAGCGGACAAATTTCTAAGGAAAATATGCCAAAGAAAAAAATGTTGAATTAAATAAAATTTACAGATTGCACTTCATACCAAAAGAAATAATATTTAAAGAATTTGAAAATATTTTATATGTGTGGTATATATAACGTTATGTGCATGTCATATGTATGTATGTATGTGTGTATGTACGTATGCATATTATATAGTATATGTACATTGTATATTGCACATATATATGTGTATATATTGCATGCGTGATTATATATGTGTGTATATATATGTGTATGTATGTATATGTATATATATATATATATATATGTATATATATGTATATGTATATATGTGTGTATGTATGTGTATATATATATATATGTATGTGTGTGTGTCGGTGTGTGTGTGGTTGTGTATGTATGTATATTAAAAACTACACCACAAAAATTTCAATCTACAATTCCATGCACGAATGTCAATTAAAAATATTTTTTATATTTAGACACTTAATTCCAACCTTCCAAAAAATGCTTTCTGGTATCTAGTTTGTTAGGTTATGTGAATGAAATATTTACCTCAAAGTAATATCAAAATTTATTTACCTACATGTAAAAACATAATTATAATTACTTGTTAAATTTTTACAAAAAATTTTGTATGCAAAATATCCTATGTTAGCAAAAACCCTTTTTCTGTATTTTTAGATTTGAATAAATCACTGATGAGGGCTCCGATCAGAGCCGAAACGTCTGATTATGTAAAACTCTGAGTTTTTATCAACCTTGGACCCTAAAGCCAATTACCAACATCAACATATATCTTCAATTTATGTGATATTTCATATTTTATGTAATACACTTATCGATTTTTTTTTTGCTTAAATTTTCATAAGATCAATTTAATTTTAAGAATTTAAGTTTTTGAAATTAAAAATTTTTCATGTGTGCCCAAGGCGCAGATTACTTTCATTCGTTCCTGCGTGAATAGATGTAGCTGTTGGAATAAATCTTGCGATTCACGGTTTACTCAACTCTCGATTGAAGCGTAGAGTAGAATGAACGGAAAGCTCTACTATTTTTGTGATTTAATAAAAGATTGGTTTTTTATAGTTATACTACGAGTAATAATATATATATTTAAACATTTTTAATGCACGCTTTCATACTTCACCCTACACTTCTGAATTTTACTCAACTTTGATTCATTTTCGAACATTTAATATATCACAAATAAATACAGTGATACTAAATAACTTCTAACTTGTCCTTATGTCCCAAATTTGATCGGAAGTTGAGTAAAATTACTTTAACTATTTTTCTCCGTGTATGTAAAGGCCTTTTGCATGAGCATGCGCAGCAAAGAATATCTAAACTTTTTATTAAAATAAGGAACTACCTAGGGCCTGACTAAAATCCAAAAATAGGGCCCGACTAGAAGGAACTAGTTTTTCTAGAAACCAAACAGGGTGAACCTTATCAGCGCCTCGCCGGGGCCCGCCTAGAACTTCCTAGTTTACTTTTTCTAGCGAGGGCCTAACCGTAGCCCTACCTTAAATGAGGACAAATCGGGCGATTTCTGCACGGGATTCGCTTGGAAGGTTAAGTTTATTGTTTTCACAGTAAAAAATCTGTTTTCAAGCTAGGAAATTTTTTTCTGAGTAAATTGACAGTACTTTTTCATTACACGTACACTGAAAAAAAATCTCAGTAGGTTTGACTACTTTTTAACTTACTTTCCATAGTTTACAAAGGCCCCAGTGTAATTTTTGAAGTTAAGTGAACCGCAGGCACATAGGGGTAAATCAAGTAAGAGCAGTAGTTGAATCGATGAATATTCTTATTAGTACATTTCATAACTGTATTTACTTTCAAGTAGACTCTAACTTACTATTTTTATATACACACCTACGAACACACACCCCCCCTTCTTCACTACACAAACGCTCGTTCAGGTGGTATTAAAAATTATTCTTAACGCTGCGGGTTCGAACCCTCTCTACTTATGATTAACGCATTACTAACCTAACGACTAAGCCTCTCGGCTGCGCACGCTTGGTATAAAAGAAAGAAAATAGCGCTTATAACCTGCAACTACTGCAGGGCCGTGTAAGAAGTGTATGGGCCCCGTGTAATCGGGAATTTTTAAATTTTATGCCAATTTATGATTCTGATTAAAATTTTTAATTATTGAATCGATTTTCTATAAAATGAAATATTTTTGAAATAAACAGATCAAATTTTCGAAATAAAGAACATTACATAATAAAAAGCTTTATATACATTTTAGAAGTATTAATTTTTATTATTGTGTATTAGTGATACTTTATACACGTTATGATTCCTTTAATTTTTGTTTTTAAGAGTAAAATCAACGTATGTTCAGAATCTAAAAAATTTGAGTTTTTTCAATTCCAAAAATATGATGAAACTTTTGAATCAAGAAAATTATCGCATAACGAAATTATGCATTAAAGTTCGCAATAAGTAATTCCAACTAATGAAGTACTATTAAAAAAATAGTACACTTATTTACTTATCAATAGTTTGTTTTTCTAACCACACTTATGTAGTAACTTCTACCGCTTATGTTTATTATGAAAGCTTCAATTGATTTTACTATTCACCCCATGTTAATTGAACTACATGTTTCGTTATTGTTATTACCTCGACACAATAAGATACACACACATACACATACGTGCTCGCATATGATTATTATAATTACATGCGAATTCGAGTTAAAATTATGATGCTAACAGGGCCCCTACCAGTTTTTTCTAAATGAGGAAATTCTAGTCCGGGCCCCACTAGAACCCAACTTGAAATAAGGAAAGATAGGGCAATTTCTACACGGGACGGGTAAAGTGAATTGATCCAATAGCCGGACAGCGCTGCACCAATACTCGGACAAGAGAATATTATAATTTGATTGATATGGATTTGATATTTTTTAAGCATAATAAACACTGGGAAATATTTACGGAAACATTTTTTAGGTCTGCGCTTATAAAAAAAAAGTATTGAAAAGATTTTACAAATAGAATATATTATATTTAGAGCTTGCAGCACTAATTGTCAATCGTTTTTGCCTTATATCCTCAATCGCATTAATAATATCCGCTTTGGTATAAAGCTTTTTAATCTTTTTTTCTGATACTTTTTCCATGATCTATAATAAAGACACCAAATACATAAAACCCAGAAAATACATATGTTAAAATGAAAATACTTTCTCAAAATATCAGATTTTCAGCAAATCCATAATTCAAACATTATTTCTTTAAAAAATTATTCATTATCAATCATACTTTATCATTATTATTGAAAATTATCATTCAAAAAGATCAAAAAGTGGAAAAATTTCACTTTGAAATCCATATTTTCATTGTTCTCAATGTAAAATCAACAAGAAAATAAACGTCAAATGTCAATTGAGGTTGGATTTCATATTTGACTAATTAAAATATGTTTAAAGTAATTTACCTAATATTTTATCAGATAGATATCTTCTATGAATTGAAAACAATCAAATACTTACCACATTTCTCGAAAATATCAACAGCACTTTTTAAAATTCGCATTCGTTTTTGTAATAACCTTTTCGTCCGGTGACTAGAGCGAAAACAAAATAAGTGCAATGTAACTCCGGACACGCGTTCGGTTATTAGGCAAAACGAATATTCATTGACCTAATAACCGGATTTAGAATATTTAATTAAAGTAAAATTTTTTTTAATTTTGAAAAATATTATGATGTAGATAAAGCATTTGACTTCAGTGTAACACGTATTAAAATGAAAAATGAGGGTAAATGTAAATGTTATTTGCTTAACAAAGACAACGTGTCAGTTACTTTATAGAGCAGATTTCGCTACATTTCGACCAGCATTGTGCTTCAGTAGAGAAATTTTTTTTTCTTGGCAAAGTTTTAATTTCTAATTCAACAAATTTTTCACTTTTTTAAAGTGTACGTTTCGAGGTTTGTATACGGTACACCAAAATAGCGATAAGTGATTCGTAAATTTCTAATTTTGAGAAAAATTCATGGCTCTGTCCGGCTATTGGGTACCGTCCGGCTATTGGTGCTTTTACCTTATCGGATAATATCTTGGATTATAAACTGAAACAGCGGAAGATCTATTCACGCCATGATAACACAGGTCTGCAAATAATGGGTTTGTATTTGTTGTTGGAAAACGAAAGATCATTTCCGGGGTAATTTTTGACGTAGAATCCGAATCCGAAATCAGAATCAGCCTATCTCGTCAGGATTTTGAGATATTTGAGGTTATGTGCTCGAAAAATGGGGGTTTTCGCTACTTTTGAGGTTATGTACAGGGCGCAAGAATTTTTTTTGGTTTTTTTCTCAAATATCGACATTTAGCACTACTCTTTCCCTTCAAAATGAGCTATTGAACAGTCACGAGCGATTTTTTTTCACAAAGATACGGCCATATCAAATTTTGACATTTATCCGAACAACCTTATGAGCATTCACATTGACTCTTTGGTGCATACCATTTTGCATTCGAAAATTTATCTTGAAAATTTGTGCTTGCGGGTTTTGATGGTCTGTGAATAAGAATTTACGGTCAGAAAACTGACATTTCCATTTCTAAGATGGCGGATTCAAAATGGCGGATCGAAATTTACGAAATTAAACGATTTCGCTCTCTAATGTCAATTTTCTGACTGTAAATTCTTATTCACAGACCATCAAAACCCGCAAGCACAAATTTTCAACAATTTTCAATTTTCAAAGCTTTTTAACAACAAAACCTTGCAGACCTGTGTAATTAACGGGCGCCCGGAATATATATTAAAGAAATGACTCTAGAGTCACGTGCCCCTAAAAAACTTGCGCGCGCATGTAGGTTTATTATCTTCAAATGTTACGAATTATTTTCTGAAGATTATAAGAATGTAACATCTAGAGATTACGTTTAGTAATATCTTTATATATTAGATAAAGATTATAGATCATACGCTTTAACATATTTTATGTGTTACCGAATACTATCCTTTAGTCTTAACATCCAGGTTTTATGATCCATTTTTCTCAGTGTAGTGACTTTGAGAAAATGTGTAATTCACATCATATATCTGTAATATTATAAAATTCATTTGAGCTTCAGTATCAAATTATAAGAACGGAGCGCGAAGCGCGCGATGAGAATGTGCATGCAGAGCGGGAAAATTTTTAAATCTGGGCCAGATTTGAGGGAACAGATTATTGTAACGCCCTTCGCCGGATTCTAAACCTTCCAGACCAGGCCCAGATCAGGTGTAGCGTTTCATCTCAGAGATTAGCCAGATCGAAAAATTTCTTCACAGGAATGAGAATGTTTTTTACCAAAATATGTCTGCATGTTATTTTACACCGAAAAAATAGCATACTTACTTCTAGTATGTCGACATACTAAAAATTTTCTCTAACCTAATATTCTAGTCTTTAGTACATTTTCCTATAACACGGGTAAATTTCCTCTTAAATTCAGTATGTTTCGTCTTAAATTTAGTACGTATCCCCATACTGTGGAAAGTTGCCTATCGGAGATATCGTGAACTAATAAGTAACATGACCGGTCAGTGAACAGATATCTGATGTGCAGTATGCGCCACGTGATGCTAAGAACACTAAAATCAACTAAAATGGACACTGTGGAAATGTGGTTGAAAAACAATAATTTAGAAGAGCTTATTGATAGATTTTCAAGTAAGTTTATATAAAATGTTATATAAAAATAGAGAGGAAAATAAGAAAATTTTTAAACATGATTTTTATCCATTTACAAAAAATATTTTTGGTAGAATATAGATAATATAATTAATGGTCAGAGAAAAAGAAAATCCGGCTTATTTTTCTCTAGTTTTTAATGAATTAAGTCAAAAAATAACTAACATGCGAAGGTTTCGGGGCCTCACGGAAGACCTAATCAAAGAATTCATTTCTGAAGTCGGAATTAGAGTTGAATTGTTGGAATGCCTGGTGATTTTGAAAGCAGTACATACTGTTATAAGTGTAACACATACTATCTTTAAAAGAGGGAAAAATACTTATAATAAGAGGATTTTCCTCTTCAAAATAGAAGATATACTAGCCGCGTATTTTAGTATAAAATGTACTATATATTAGTATAATATACTAAAAGTAAGTATGCCATTTTTTCGGTGTAGGTGACCTTTCCTCCAATCACATACGTTAGGAAAGTATACTGTGATTATCTCTCACCCAATAACGTTCGTAGCTAAATCTTACTTGCACTTGTGCGCTTTTTCATCTTCGTTTCGATACATTTCTTAGAAGATGTTTCAAGCCAATATAATATCATCGTTAATTCAAATCTATCCTTCTGACAAATTTCTAGGTTAGTTTAATATAAATAATATATATAAATATAAAAGGGTTCAACGCTGACAGGAGAATCACTTAGTCTGTTTCAAGGGGTTGTTCGTGAACTGTTGCTAAACATGAAAGCTAATTTTAGTTCCTATAGGTTCAAGGGTGGATTTAAGGTGAAAAAAAGCTTCACTGACGCACAATCCATATTTTATTCAAAGGATAAATTATTTACAAGTCTTGACAGTTGTACATTTTACGATAGGAAATTTCCACTAACTTAGATTAATAAGCGCGTTGTTTTTGTTAAAATTATTTTTTTAAAGGACAGGTTTTGAGTAATTAGATAAACTGGGTGCTAATATTGATCAGGGTGGTTGCATTTCTTCCATAGAAAGTTTTCAAATTCTTTAAGGGGGTATTCTACTGAGACAACCGATAAAGTTAAGTATTTTTGAAGAATTTTCTCTCAAAAGGGGGGTTTTCATAAACGTGTTTTTTTCTATTTCTTGTATAACGAAAATAAAACAACAAATTTTGAGATTCTTTATTTGTTTAGAAATCACGTAGCTCAGACTCGAGCACCCCCCTTCCCCTTTTAATGAAACTACAGTTTATGGAAGTCACTAAACCTGACACCTGATGTACCAAGATTTAAGAAAAAAAAATTTTTTTTACGAAATCCTCTTGTACTTAAAATTTATTTTCTCCGATTTATCCTATCGATTGAATCGATTCCGGTTTTTTTTTATTTCTGAGATTATTACGTCTGCTCTTCAGATGAATATTTACATAATTTTTTTTGTTAATCAACTAAAGATATTAGCAAATCAATTTTTTAAACAATTTTTCCATACTTTTGCTCATAATGAAATGAATAGAAAAAAATACTGTTAGGATAAGAGCACCATTCGTTAACACGGAGAAAAATAGATAGTAAAAATGAGATACTAGAATGTTGGATATTACCTTATATCATCTAGATTATACTACATAATATCTAATATATTCTTTTAAATATACAAGATATTAATCACCAATAACAGTTTATATTCAAAATTTACAATATTAGATATTAAACTTTAATATTTAAGATTTTTATAAACAGTAGCGTGCACGTGCCTGAGGAAAAGTCACGTGATCAGAGTCTTTGAATTTCATGTAATTTGTCTATCGCGCTCGCCCATAGTTTTGCCGGTCGCGTGGTTTTTGGTTTCGACACTGAATTAATAATGTTGTGTCTATATGAAGTTTTGAAGTGTCATTTTTGAAAAAATTTTATATTACCAATACTGAAATCAGTAAGTATCTATCTATATAAGTATGTCATTTTTATACCTTCAATCTTTGAAATGAATTTTCTAACCTCTCAATAACTCGTTCTTTATGTAGCCGTTTTTAAATTCAACATCGAATCGGAATTTACTTACTGGAATTCGTAATAGATTCCAAATCTTTACAATTATGTTGAACGCTTTTATAATCTCCATTTATCAACAGGTTGCCTTGATTTTGAGAATAATAATCAACCAAATATATGGACTTGCGAAAACTCTTAGATCGAGGAATTTGAGAAAAAAAGGAGATTATAAGAAAATTTTATGTCCTTAATCAACCATTATTTATATCATGTTATATTTTCTTAATTTCATTTTTTCTTTCAATTTTTCAATCAGTATTTTCACATAATTATTTGACAATTTCATGCAATGACATAAATATTGACTTTAATTATCTAAGATATTACAGTTTAATATCTCGAATACTATGACCTGATATCTAATGTATTTCAGCTTAACATCTGAGATATTTCAAATTAACATATTGGTTTCTTTACTTCAATATCTTAGATATTGCGAAATAACATATTTTTTAAGTATCTACAGATATACTTTGTTTCAATATCTAGATGGCTGTCCCATAGTTAAATCGCAAATATATTATTTGATAATATCAAGATATTGCGATTTACTATCTATTTTTCTCCGTGAATTGGCACATTAAGAGACAATTTATACTTTAGGATTTAAATTAACTTACTCTCTTAATCTGAATAAGTCAAATTTTCACTGATTAAATCAGTGATTTGCCTTTTCACTGATTCGTCAGTGAACCAGATATTTTCTACTGTTAAATCAGTTAATGTCCACTGATTCATCAATGTAAAATATATTTTTCGCTGTTAAATCAGTTTATTTCCACTGAAGTAATCAGTGAAATTTAACTGAAGTGCAGTAACCTCTTTTTAGCTATTTGAATCAGTTGAATTTCACTGATAATCAGTAGATTTTGACTGATTCAGATTTAGAGAGTATATAGAATCTCGAATATTAAAATGGTTATGGTGACATATATACTCCAAATTTAATGCAGAATACAACAAAAAGTTTATTTTTTGCGAAGAATAGACCAAAACTTGAGAAATAAATAAAAAGAGGTATTTAGTGGCGAAACTCTAGTCTTTGGCACTGCGAACCCCAGTCTGGCACTATCCGGGCCAGTCGTTGGCACTTTACTCGCAAAATCTCAAAGTTTTGCAATTTTCTGTTTTGAAATTTCTTAAAAATCGCTTATCCATGTGAAAAATAGTAAAAAATAAAATATGGAATAAAAACATTGTACAATCATATTTGAACTGCATATTTTCTATCACTAAGTACTTTTTCCGTTTTAAAATTTCTATAGTTTAGTCAATTATTTTCTCCTTAAACAATTGCTAAAATTCTGTTATCTTTATTACATTTCATTTTAGTAATAATTAAAGAAGTCTAAGTACCTACGTATTTTTTGAATCACATTTTAACATAATAGGTATAATTAAAATATTATTTTTGTTAAAAAATACATCTTTCAAATGGAAAAAGTAAAAAAAACTATTTTTTTATATAAAACAATTCAATGCCCGGATCGAATAAGGGTACGCGACGCTTGAACTGGACAGTACTCTCCCGATAATCAATAAAAAGTCGAAATGCATAAAAATTCGAAATAAAAAATATGCGCTTGCTCTTCGCGTCGAGGTGCATCTTTTTCTTATTTCAAATTTTTTTATTCGACAAATAGATTTCGAGATAAGAATTAAAAAACGTCGTTTTTGCACAGATCAAAAATCAATGTTTTTAAAAATATAAATCGCGATTACTCGCTCAATTCACAATTAAATGATTCGAAACATTCACTATTTTATTTCGCTGACTCTAGCGAAGCCGTTGAGCCTTAAAAAACAATAAAAATCACTATTGTTTATAAAATATTTAATAACAAACTCAGGGCCTCCGAAACTTGTGCGCTGCGACGTTCTCATGAAGAAAGAGTCGAGGAAATTTCAGGACTCAGAAAACTTCCAGCAAGGCGATTGTTCCTTAGGGTTCAAGAAAGTTTTTTGTAAAATTTCACTCAATTATATTTATAAACAAAGAAACAGTGCCGAATTAAAAAAACTTTCACGCGATCACGTGGAGCGCTTTGAGCACGAGCGCTAGTAAGTTTCAACCGATTGATTATTTTCGAAGGTTTTTTTCTGTTTTCACCTACATTTTCGCAGATTTTTTAAAATTTTATTGTTTAAATATAAAAATGAATTTATTCAAACAAATCTGACTTGTATTTCGTATAGTAATCTATACATATATTTAAAGAATTTGGAAATCCTTCTGTGGAAAAAAAGACGCTTTCGACTGCGCTGGGATTCGAGCCCAGGTCTTTCGATTGCCGGTCGAGACAAAAATTTCAAACTCACCTAATTAATTTGAAATCTATACATAATTTACATGAATGCAGCATAGTATTAGCCATGTTTTTGTATTTTAATACTCAGTAATGACACTACTGGTTTATTATTTCCAGTAATAACATTTATATTATTCATATGAGTTTTATTCTCTTCACATTACATTGAACACGAATTTCGTAGCATCGAAATCTTACTCAATCCTAAACTCACAAATTTTTGGCATAACAAATTAAACAATTGTTTAATTTAATTATGTGTCGTCGTTATTACTGGAAATAATAAAACAGAAGTGTCATTACTGAGTATTAAAATACAAAAACATGACTAAAACTATGCTGCATTCATGTAAATTATGTATAGATTATTATACGAAATACAAGTCAGATTTGTGTGAATAAATTCATTTTTATATTTAAACAATAAAATTTAAAACAATCGATTAATCAATCATTTAATTGTGAATTGAGCGAGTAATCGCGGTTTATATTTTTAAAAACATTGATTTTTGATCTATGCGAAGAGCAATCGCATATTTTTTATTTCGAATTTTTATGCATTTCGACTTTTTATTGATTATCGGGAAAGTACTGTCCAGTTCAAGCGTCGCGTCCCCTTATTCGATCCGGGCATTGAATTAGGTAATTTATTTTTTATTTTATTTTACATTAATGATGAAAATAAAAAGCAAGCATAAACGAAAATTTAGAGGCTAGGTTACCGGCATAAAAATGATCTATTTTTGTATTACACCATTTCTAACTTGCAAGGTTCGGAAGAAGAAGAAGAAGAAGAAGAAGAAGATTAGACTAGACTTTTGAATCAAAACATCTTCACATAACCTCACATTTTGGTATTAAGGTGGGGGTGCCAACCACTGGAATCCCTATATACGCGCCTGATATAGTCGTTGGCACCGGAGTTTTTATATGAAATTCTATAAGCATCCTTCCCAAAATTAATAAATAAATTATTATGTTTAATTCTTAATTTTATAAAAATTTCGATATTTTTAATAATATCCACAAGAAATGAAGCATTTTTATTTATTTAGAATATTACTGGGCAATATTAAAAAGTGCTGCCAGCTAAAGACTTTCTTTAGAAAATGACTGAAAGTGTAACTATTTTATATAACTTTTTTATACATTTAATGTAAAAATGACAGGAGGATTCAACTGGCTTAGGCAAAATACACTAATCTCTATTCCTTTATTATTTTGAGAAAACTAAAGAGGGGTGCCGATGACCGGTGCTCTTACCCTATATGCGCTATGTTCTTGTCTAAAAAATGAATATTTTACAAAAGTGGAGACTTTATCAGATCGGAAGCTATTAAATATTTTTGAACGCAAGTCGTGCGCGCTGTGTATGTCACACGCGCGACGTGTTCAATCGTGTCCGGGTGAAGTCGCAACTAGCCTCCCTCGATACGTTTATGCGTTTAGTCATATGAAATTATTTAATAGCTTCCGATCTGATAGTCTCCACTTTTCTAAAATATGTATTTTTTAGACAAGGATATAGCGCATATAATAATATTTTTTTCAATTTTTTACATTGTGGGAAAAAGTATGGAAAAATTGTTTAAACAATTATTTTGCTATTATGTTTGGATAATTAACAAACAAAATTATGTAAATATTCATCTGAAGAGCTGACATAACATGCTGAGAGATAAAAAACCGGAATCGATTCGATTGGTTGAACCGGGGAATATGGATTTTAAGGTGACTTCGGCGTTCGGCGTCGTATGAAGTGAGGGGCACCGTAGGGGCACGTGTTACATGAATGCTCATTGCTACTTATTTTTTAAATAATCATATGTATTATAGTTACATCTGAGTAGAAGGGTAAGAAATCACGGAAATGTCCCCTGAAAAAAGTGATAGTAAAAATTTATTAGTTTCACCTCGAGGCGGTTTTTTATATTCTGTACTATTCTCGCAATTTTCTGTTGATTGAAGTCGTCAACCCTTTGTTTTTATGAAACTAATAGATTCTTTGAAATCGAAAGTATTAGTATATATTTGATTTATGGGGACTCGTGATTTTGTTCCAGAGTTTCGACGATTTTCATGAGGAGTCCCATAAGACTACGTGTTAAACTGACACTTTTTCGGTAGCGATTTTTTCGGAAATGACATCGTCAACCATGGTATTTCTTTTTTCAAAATGAATCTAGCATATTTTATTCAGATAATCTCTAAGTTTCAAAGCCGTCAGTGATTTTTTTTATAAACGCCGAAGCCACCTTAAGGCCATATGATACTTAGGAAATAAGCAAATTTTATTGATTTTAGGTTTCTACATGTTTGTGTCAAAACTGCCGAGCATGTTTTGTTTTGAACATGTTACAGTATGTCTATGATCCTTTGATAGGTTTTTTACCCAGTTTATATGAATCAAGATCGAGGAAATAATAATAAATTCCAACATAACTCTGTTTAATTCAAAAATAGGCAATTGCATCACAATCATTATTAATATATTAATATAAAATATTTTATGTGCCTCCGGCGCGTAAACTAGTTTTTTCGCTACAGTTAAAAGTAGCGCAGTGTTGTGTATTGTGCTACAGAGGAATGTAATGTAAAAATTGAACTGCGCATGCGCCTATAGCCATACAGCGGAGCACAATCTTCTTCTTATTCTTCTTCTTCTTCGTACAGTGTTAGCACCTTACTGGCAAAGCCTTGTACATTTGAGCTGCGCATGCGTCTATTAAAATCCTCTACTACTACACAAGATCGATAAAATCAAAATGACCGGGACTAGTCGTGACATATCAAGTGTAATGACTAGCGCCGCAAACAACTACAATACTAGATTAGATTCAAGTGTACGTATAAAAACTCGTATCCGAACCGAAGTCACATAAAATAGAATACGTGCCAATGCACACAATTCGGGAAATTACGAGACTCGCGACAATGCTCGCAGGACTGATCGCGCCTTGGATTCGTCTCGGCTTTGCCTCAGCTACGTCTCGACTACGCCTTGGCTTCGATCTCCTGCGAGCATTGTCGCTCATCGCGCAATAACCCTCATTGTCCGCCTAGGCACGTAATATACTATTTAATAATGATTGTGACGCAATTGCTTGCTTTTGAATTAAACAAAGTTTTTTTGGAATCTATTATTATTTCCTCGACCTTGATTCATATAAACTGTGTAAAAAACCTATTAAATGATAGTAGACGGACTGTAACGTGTTCAAAACAAAACATGCTCGGCTCCGTTATTCGCCCGGCTCGCGCGCCACCCAGCTCGCCTGCGCGCGAGATAGAATATTATAAATCATATTTAATAAAGTATTCAACCGTCCACTTTTAAAATTTGAGACAATATTTTACATACTATAATAACAAATTACAGAAAATATAATTTAAATCGGAGAGGGCTTTTTTGAAATATTTCAAATTGTTTAAAAAATTGCTTTATTAAAATTACTCAACAAATAAATTTTTGACGGTTCAAACGTGCACTTTGAAGTGGACCCTATTGCACATTTCACCCTAAAATGCCAAACCGTTGTACGAAAAATGGACAATTTGCGAAGCATTTAAAGAAAAACTGTTTTTTGGGACCGAAAAATTCAAAAATCGATATCTCGAAAAATATAAATATCATATTAAAAAAAAGATCTATCCTTTTTTATCGTCTATAGAACGAGGAAAAAAATTTCAGCGCAATCAAAAATTTGGTTATAAATTTGACGTGGAATCACCCATATCTTTCTTATAGGGTAGATTTAAAATTTTTTTTCTGTACAGTTTTTTTTGTGAATTTAGCTATATAGACTGATTTTACAGTTTTCACACGTACAATACATTTATATCGTTTGTTACCACAATGTTTTATCCATCACACGTGCAAATTTTTTAAGTTTCTTCCTTTTGTATTTTTTTTGTTATAGAAATAAATTCTCACTGATGAGGACTCCAGTCTGAGTTGAAGCGTTTGAAAATATGGAACTTTGAGTTACATTTTTTCTGGATCCTAAAGCCAACTAAGAACATCAACAATATTTAGTATAAATATTAAGGGTCGATATAAGTCCTCTTCATTATTATTTAGCAAAATATACCGAAATTTTTGTTTCATTATTAAAACCAAAAGTAGTCCATATACGTCCGTTTTTATCTTCTCTAACAATTCCCAACTTTTGGAAACAAAATTTTGTATGTTTTGGACACAAACATCTAGAAACTGGACTAAATTCGAAAAAAAATATTTTTTCTTGAATCATGCCAGTAGAAATTAATTTTTTCAACACTCATTCATCTAAGCAGATTTTTTAATACTATCCTATGAAAAAGATTAGTAAATATTAATATTGTTTTTCGTTGAACTTACTTAGGGACGCAATAAACTTGAGAATGATATTGCTAAGGGTATGTCAAAGGTAAATGGAAGGACGGTCGCAAATGCGGTGATAAGATATATCGTATTTCACTCAAAGCTCGAGAAACCCCGAGGAGCTTAGTATATCTATAGCCGAGCCAGGAGAGAAGCAGCAACAGGTTTAATCACATCGGGGTGTGGCAGCCTGGCAAGCAGGCAAGCAACGAGTCAGGCAAGCGGGCAACCGAGTGAACGAGTAAGCAAGCAAGCTTGGTCGGTTCACCGTTTATTCGTTTCTTTCTTGCCTGTTCAATACTCCTTTAGAATTCAGATCGATACTTAATTTTTCAAAATAAAAGTAATTCTCCTCAACCAATTCCTGTTGTGACTTATCGCAAAGCTTTTCTAAATTCCACCAAAATCTAAACTCCTAAAGCCACTTTTTCTTCATCCGCTATATATATATATATATATATCTTTATTTTAAAAAGTTGAAACGACATTAGCATATAAATGAAATATTTATAAAAGACCAGAATCCAGTAGAATCGAAGATAGAAAATATTGTTCGGAGAAAATAATGAAAAATGGAAGAGCCTTTTTTGAGGGTTTATAATATTGAAAATGGACCACGTGCCTGTAGATTGAGTTGCTTTATAGAAAGCTGGTTAAGCGTTCCGTTATCCAGTAAAAAATTAGTGAATTTCATGAGGCGCGGGCGGGCGCATACCGCGAGGAAAAAAGAGAGGGAAACTGAGCGAGTGAGAGGAAGCGGGAGATCGCGAAGTGCAGAGGAGGCCTCATCTCGGTCTTGGGCCTATTTATAGACATGCTCTCACAGCCTCACTCCTGCCCACTTCTTGCACTGTCTCTTATAGGTAGACAATTCTACGTACCACGTATAAAAGTCAGCTTCGAGGCGCATTCTACATATGCACGTGGTACTAGGCAACTAGAAGTATCGATTCGCATTATGTTCTCGAGAACCTCCCCATTACTCAAAGTATCTCGTTCGAATCGCACGTGTGCGACGATTACATAGACTTAGCGAACTCCTCTCCTACATGATTATTACAGTATCCCACTTAGCTTCTCCGTTCTATCGCCTTTCTTATTCTTCTTCTCTGTCTGATGATTTAGAAACATAAAACGCGCACAATATCTTTTACGCGAAATCCCATTGCCATTGGCAAAAGTCCATTCATTACCATCTATTCCCATTAAAACCTAAATGAAAACAAATAGTCCTTTGGTGATGGGAATACGAGTTTTCACTTAGGGGCGAATGCTCATTTTAACTTTCTTTATACGACACTTCTTAAATTAACGCTTTATTTACTCATTCTATATTAATATTCGTGACAATAAATACCTCTTTGGTCTCTGGATTTTGATTAATGTAATGAAAAATCAAAAAGTTGTTAGTTACTTATTCATGCTCTTTATTTTCTCAGACTGATTGCCTGTTAAAAGTAACTGATTGGCTGCTCAAGGCTGAGAGAATTTAACAAATTAAGATACTCATAATTAAAGTAAGATTTTCTTTTTTTTTCTTATTTTAAAAGTGTTTTATGTAACCAATTTGTTGATATGGACGGAAAAAAATAGTTTAATAGAGTTTATAGAACTGTTCAAGAGTTGAGGATAGAGGCCTTGACGGAACAGATTTCTGGAAAATGTACAGAACTTCAGAATAAAATGTGGACAATTAGTTAAAAGTAAACGATTTTTTCAAATTAGTAAAAAAATGTACTGTGTATTATTCGTCGTTTTCTACACCCAGAAGACAGTTTCTTTGATATGTGGTCAAAGAAAAAATTTCTTTGAATTGAAGAAAGTTTTGTTGATTCAAAAAAATTCTCTTTAATGTAAACAAATATATTTCTTTGGATCAAAGAAATTTTTTTTGAATTAACAAAAATTTCTTTAATTCAAAGAAATTTTTTCTTTGATCGTATATCAAAGAAATGTTTCTTTGATCGTATATCAAAGAAATGTTTCTTTGATTCAAAGAAACTGTTTTCTTAGTGTACTAATTACTTTTCAAAAAGTTTATAAATATTAATGGAATTAGTCAGAGGAGTAGCGAACCTTTCAAATGTGGGGGGATTATTTCGTTAAAAATATGCCGATCTTATATAATTTGGTTTAGTATTTTACAATATTTCTTTTTTCCGAGGTCGGATTTACAATGAAACAGTTTCTCGAAAACCGATTTCTTAATCATATCAATAAACTTTTGAATCTTTCTATGTACACTTCCATGACTAACGCTTGAACCTTTTGAGAATGCCGATTAATTGGTTAAAGTAAAGTAAATTCAAAAACTTTTTAAGTCTTTCTAAATCATTCTTGAAGCAGTTACTCAAAAATGCCGAATATTTGCAAAATCGGCAAATAATTTTTTATCATTATTTGGTTGACAACTTGGTCAAATTTAAAATATTACAACTTAAAACCAAGCAAATGAAACTAATCGCCGAAACGAAATTGCGAATTATTTACTATCATTCTTTTCATAAAACCATAAGATCTTTCGAAGATAAGCCAATTTTTGTTCAGAAAACAGTGAATTTACCAAATTTCGCGTACATTTTGTTGAATAAAGAAAGCTCTTTCGTCTACTTTTTGGATAGATTGGCATTTAGAAGGCATTTAGAAAAGTTGATACTTCCGTAAATGTCGACATACGATTTTACAGCAAATTCTAGAAATTTTTTAGAAAAATTATATATGTGTTGAGAAATCGAATGGACGTTTAGCGTTTTAGAATATCTTAATTTGAAAGCTTTCGAAAGATGCCGATTTTTTCTCATCATCACATAAAAGTTTTATTTAAATTTTACAAATCGTTTTTTCAACCACCTTTACAACAAATATAAATTTATTTGATTTCAAGGAATTACATTTTTAGCCTTTTTTAAATGAAAGAAATTATTTTTTTAACATTATTTATTTGATTCAAATACAATATCGGCAAAAACTTGAGAAATAATTTATTTATTTTATCACCTTGAACGAAGACAATTTTTTCATTAAAATATTTCTGTTAATGACATTACACATGTACACTGTAAAACAAATCGTAATTTTCCAATATATATAGCAATAATAATTGAAAAAACAAACTTCTATCGAATTATTTCAATAATTTACAAGAAATATTCGAATCCCTATTGGATTTTTTTTCAGTCTTGAAATTTTTCATAGTGTCGTCTTAGAATTTTTCAAAGTCAGATACGCAATATTCGGCACGTCATTGAATATTTCCAACATGATTTTATGTAAAAATTTCAAAACATATGTTGGTTAATTACTTCCAATATTTTATAGGATGTTTCCAAAAAAAGTGTTTAAATTGTACTTACGTGACTGCGCAGAAATTCATTTCTTAAATTCAAAGAAAAAAAGCAATCAAGAAATTTCTTCAAATCAAAGAAACTTTTCTTTGACCGTATAGCAATACACAAATTTGTTTGATTCCAAGAAATTTCTTTTGAATCAATGAAAATTTTTTCTCGCTATAGAATTTTCTAAACTGAAATATTTTATTTACCAAAATGTAAGGAAATCTAAAAAATATCAATTTTCTTAATATTTTAATAGGAGATTGCGAATTTGTATGTTACTCATTTTAACGAAATTTGAATTAACTTATTTAAATCAAAGAAACTTTTCTTTGACCGTATAGCAATGCACAAATTTGTTTGATCAAAATAATAATAATAATAAATAATAAATTATGTATGAGGTGAGAAATTAAATCGACATTTCTCATGTTAAGAATATCTTAATTCGAAAGCTTTCCAAAAATGCCGATTTTTTCTTTTCATCACGTAAAAATTTTTGAACTATTCAAATGTATAATAAATAAATAAATTCTTCCATTGAAAAAGTAAACTATTGAAGTGTTTCTTATAGTTATTCGTTAATTAGTCTAAAAATAATTGAAAATGTTTTCCCTTAAACAATTAATGCAAGAATTTTCGTTCTCTCATAATAGTTAATTTTTAATTAAGATTTTGGAAGTAATTAAAATTGAAAAAAGAGATCAGAAAATAAGTTCTTTGAAAATGAAAGGAGAAAGGTTTTGAAATAAGTAGACGAGGAAATCCTTGTTACGTTGTATTTGTTATCAATATTAATTGTGTTGATGAGGGATGTAATTTCTGTAAAGCGTGAAAATTCACGCAATATAAGAACATTAAAATACATTCGAATAAGTTGAACTTTATGTGCATTGCACTGGAGCACCAAATAGTTACATGTACACCTAAATAATATATTTATATTTTATATAAATATATATATTTATACATATACACACATACATTTTATTTAGATATTATATATTATATTTACAATTATAAATATGTATGTATATGTATGCAGAATTTTAGGCAAACGACACCTGCAACGCATCTTAACATTTGACACCTCTCGCAAAAAAGACGAGTCGCGATTTATGGAAGAAACAGTAATAATTATGGTAATCGTTCAACTTGAATGATATATATTTTATATATACGCTGTGTTAATAAATAGAACAACATATACATAATATTAATCACTGTGATGTCATACGCGTACACACAAATTACTGCGCAAGAATCGCGAGAGAAAAAAGACCCTGGTGTGAATAGAATTTTCTGCTGGAAAAACCAGGAAAACAATAACAATCTGTAAAGTTTTATTTAGGATCCGAATTTCAGATACACGTAACAACAGTATAGCTAGAAATGTGCATTCGCGCATATGGCTTTGTGTCTATTATATGTATCTCTGTGTGTACGTTCGTACAATATCTATATACATATTTACAATTAATTGCGATTAACAACGAAGATTATTATAATTATAATTACATTTATAATTATAATTATAACTATAATTAATTTAAAATTATGGCCAGAGGGTTTTAGGCATCGTATAAGAAAAAGGCTAGGAAAGAGGGGTATGGGGGAAGGTACAAGTTTTGGGGGACGGGTGAGAAACCGGCTTTTTGCGTGACCGGCGCACGATGCTTAATAAAAATTATTATAATACTTAGAAGAATAAGCGATTGCACATGCACAAATATAAGAGATTGCACGATTATGCGTTTGAAAGACTCGAGATTCAGGACGCAAAAGGGTGTGAAATGCAGTTGTGTATGCACATGAATTAACAGTACGAAAACCTCCAAAAACATCTATAGACGTATATAAGAAACATCAACTGACTTTTTCCACCATCAGAACTGCATACACACTTGCAATATACATGTATTATATTAGACAGCCAGTTGTATTCCTGTAGGAGATCATTGCGTACATTTTCCGTCAACTTATGGAATAATCCGAGACTTTAATTGAGCTCCAAGCTCGAATCGATACTTCTCGTAACCGATTATTATTAGCACCCCTCAGCCGAGCTCTTAAGACAGACATTTTTATTAATTTTATCTCGTAAACAAGCATTATTTTCATCCACTCTATACATATATATATATATATATATATATATATATATAAACATCGCAAGAGATCTCTAGAGAAATATCGATTCGACACGCGGACCTCAAATGTATTCTATTTCGAGACAAATGCGCCACCCTGATAACCGTAATAATCGTCAAGTCCGGAATGGACAAGGCCGATTTGATATCTATGACGAATCAGTCGTTGACGATACTTCGTCGAAAGGTCTCCGTCACATTTCCGTCGGCTCCTCGGAATATCTACCTGCTGCAGCTCTTTAATATCCAAAACAACGACTACGTTTCCACCTAACTTCATATGGAATTCACTTTTTACAATATCTATATTCTCAAGTATTTTGCACACAAAAATATGTAGGCTCATTTCTAACAGCCACTTTTAAAGTTTGCTTGAGCAATAACAATACTGTATAGGAATGCGGTGAATATCGCAACTTTCAGATTATTTCATAACTATTGCTGATAATTAAACATTTACATAATAGGGTGGTCTTTATTTTGGCGATTTTGGAATTTTTTTTTGTCTCACTCCCTAAAAACAATCATGTTATGAAAAAAAAATTGTTGTTCGAAATTTTAAATCAATTGGATATTATTAACCCGTGCCACTGAGCGGTTGAAGTTTCAAATGCAAATTACATGTATTTTTTTTTCGCCGTACACCGAAAGTTAGCCTTGTCGGTGTCCTTTTGCGTGCGGAAAGTTGATTTTCCCGCATTAGTGCGGTAAAATTTTAAGTGTACGGAAAATTAAAACAAACTTGAAATTTTAGAGCAATAGTGCGGGAAAATCAACTTTAGGCACACAAAGCAACACTGAATCGGCTAACTTTCGGTATGCAGCGAACAAAAAATATCGTTCACATCACGTGCGACGAGGGTCGAGGCGACTCGCTCTTGCGTTAAAATACGCCTTTCCGCACTTGATACCTATCATTATGGACTAAAACTCTGCAAAGTTTCAGAATTTTCGGCAGAGTTGCATAGAAGTTATAAAAATTAATGTTAAATGGACGAAAAATACATGTAATTCGCCCTTTTACTGTTTCATCAGCGAAAAAAAAAATTTTCACTCTTAATTCAATTAATTTACTCTGAAGTAATCAGTGAAAAAATATTTTTACTCTTAAATCAGATAAATTTCACTAAAGTAATCAGTGAAATTTGACTGATTTACAGTAACCTCTTTTTAGCTATTTCAATCAGTTAAATTTCACTGATAATCAGTAGATTTTGACTGATTCAGATTTAAATAGTATTCAATTGACTTCAAATTTTGCACAAACATTTTTATAAGATGATTGTTTTTAGGATGAGACCGTAAAAATTCAAAAATTGTCAAAATAAGGGCCACCCTATTACACAAGGATGGGCAACTTTAATTCTTTGGCCCTCTGTGCGCGTGAAATGCGGCTTTATTTCTTCAAGATTTTTAAACGTTAAGTATATATATATATATCGAACGAATTCAATTGATAATTATGTTAAAATATCTCAACGGTCCAGGAATAAGTAGTTACTCATCCATGTGTTATAAACTACGTTCAATAAGCACAATTGCTCATATGTGAATTCACTATGTTTCACTCGCTATGAATCTATGTATCCCAGCTCAATTTTATTCAGGTAGAATAGTAAGGCATTCAGGGGGCCTTTAAATATAGTAATAAAATCTTTAAAAACAATAATTTCAATAACAATATTGCACATAACTTTACAATAGTTTAGATAATTTTAAAAAAGAAATTTCATCTCTTTTTCTAATCCGTGCTTGCTGCATGTGGCAGAAACATAGTCCATGTTTCTTTATAGGCTGTAATTTAATACTTTAATAAG
Organism: Diplolepis rosae; assembly: GCA_030998225.1. NCBI lineage: Eukaryota > Metazoa > Arthropoda > Insecta > Hymenoptera > Diplolepididae > Diplolepis > Diplolepis rosae. The sequence continues at coordinate 17,075,348 of JAPYXD010000723.1, read as the reverse complement.
ATACACTCGGTCGTACTATAACAAGTCGAACTTTAAGAGTTTGGCTAGTAACAGGGTGACATTCCCGAGAAAAGAGAGGCAATTTTGTACCTTAAGCGAAGTGAGCGCGTAATAGGTCTGTACTCATAAATTAGTAAGACAACCGTCCTCATAGACGATGTCCTTGCGCACAGATTACTTATCAGTGATCCTACCAACATCATCGAACGTTCTTTATAATTTGACTGGTAATACTCGATTCCCGTTCGATTAGGAGATCAGGCTTTTTAAATAAAAATAACCCGCAGAACGGGTAACTTCATTTTTGTCTCAGTGTATACTAAACTTGTTGTTGTCACACTTTTAACGATTATTGATTACATGGCGACGAAGCCGCGTGAGTTTGAGGATGATTCCGAGTAGATGTCGAATGGGATGCTTCGCGTTTTAGCCTCTGCTTCAGATGAACCTTGGCGTGTCGTTTCTTTTCATCACTTCTCGCGAACTTCCGGCCACATTGATCGCAGCAGAAGGGCTTTTCACCCGTGTGCGTTCGCACGTGGGTAGTAAGATGATCACTCCTTGAGAAGGACCTCATACAGATTCGACACTGGAAAGGTTTCTGCCCAGTGTGAATGCGAATATGTCGTGTCAGTTCATCACTTCGAGAGAAGCGTCGGTCGCATCCGTCTACAGGACAGGCATAGGGTCGTTCATGAACAGGAGTCTTGCTCGGACGATTAGGATACTTCCTAGGTTTTACAGGAACGAGTCTCAGAGGAAGAGCACTCTGCTGATAAACCTGTGAGAGAATCTCGTGCCCCTTAGATGTACTTGGATTGTACTCTGCGAGTTGTACTCCTGCTGGGGTTTGATTAGATGATTGTTGTTGTTGTTGCTGTTGCGGTTGTTGTTGTTGAACTGGGGTTCCATAACCTGGTGTAACTGATGGTTCTTGTTTCAGGGTGGGTTCTTGATGGTGTTGTTGGTGATGATGGTGCGTGTGATGTTGTTGGTGATGATGAGAAAGTAGTCCAGGATCATAGGCTTCTTCATGTGCAGTGAGCCAACCCGAAGGTGTTGAGCTTGGAGTGTCATGATAACCTGGTGGTGCTGGGGGCTTCGAGTCAACTTGAAGGAGCTCGACTGTTTCTCCACCGTATGGCCCAGTATGCAAAGAAGGGTGCAGAAATGGTTGTCCAGTTAGAGAAAGAGTTGGTGAAGGTAGTGATCCCCAGATTTCTTGATTCGGTGTTTGAGGTTGTAACTGTTGCTGCTGTTGTTGTGGCGTCTGCAAATTATTCAGAGATGATGACTGTGTACACGTAGTTGTAAAAACTCCACGATAGGTTAGTGTTGGTACGTTGCAAATGTTGACACTCGTGGATGGAGTGGAAGCAACTGCTGCAGTTGAATGTGGTGCAGAGTAAAGAATCACTCCACCTTGAAGAATATTGCATCGATCCACGTCTTCCTGGGTCTGATGCTGGGACGATGGACTTGCCGAAGGAGGACCCACTGGATGATCTTGGGATTCTTGGTGATGGTGATGATGATGTCGATCTCTGCTCCCAGAGTTTGCTGTTTCATCATCTTCCACTGTAGGCTCCTCCAGAGAAAGATCCTCGCCCGTTAAACCACCTATAAATATACAAAACAGATGATCAATACACACGAATACTGGATAAAATGCAGGATTTTTAAAATTGCTAGTTTTAATCCAAAAAATTAGATGAAAGCTTGAATTTTTTATTTTCAATGCTTTTATTTCAAATGCATCTTTAGTTTATGTTTATGGAGACAAAAGTGGTTTTACTGGGCGTACGTAAACGCACAATGAAAAGAGGGCAGGAAGAGTTAAGTGATAGGGAATACAGCCAGTGATCTTTTATCAAGGAGCGAGCACGACCAGCATTTGTATATCTAATGTCTGCATCCTGCCGTCTCTAACTTCCTTCCTATGATGTACCATTCTTACTGTAAAAATCTAAAAAATCGTTCTGCAAGGAGAAAAATGAAGATAAAATTTTACGTTTCGTTTTCTCCAACTAATTTCACAATAAAGAAAAGAGAGTGTGAGGCCGATTGACAATTATTACGGACTCTCTTCTCTCTATTCGTAAATCAATTGGAAAAAATCAAATCCAACATTTTTTACAGAAATTTCTTTAATCAATCTCAATTTCTTCATCTCAGGAGGACACTCTTACTTCCGGTTTGCGCTAAAATTAAATGAAATCTTTAATTTATCGATTCAACCAATTTTTAGAATAAAATCGATTACTTGAAAGCTACGTGAAGTTTATTTATACGTTTTTAAAATCAATTGTACGTGGAAATATGATAGAAAGCAGTATAAAGCGAGTGTGTCTATAGAAGGAAAGAGAAAGTAGAAAGATTTGAGAGAAAAGTGGAAGTACCCGGGAATAATGTCAAGTCGAATAATAGTGGGAGGGGGGGAGGGGGGTTATCGCGGTAGCTAGGAGGGGTCTAGGGTGGAAGTATGAATGAACCTCGAAAGGTTAAGAGGGGGATGGAAGGGGGGATGTTCTAAACGGCTGGCTAGGAGAAGCTTTGAATGTCGGGGTCGCCAAGTATTGATCCGTCGCAGGCAGGTTCGATACTAGCTGTTTCGCGTCTGATAAGCTACGTCACTGGCTCCTCGTGATATTTGAAATTCTAACCTCATGAGAATTTTCAACTTTTCCAACGCTGAAAATTCTTAGATATCATATACTCGGATCAGTTGTCCCTTTTTTATGATTATATTTTTCATCAGATTAAATCATTATAATTTATGCAAATAATGACAATTTAATACGTTTATCTATCATGATGTCGATTAATAATAACACAAGAATAAATCAGAGATGCATTTGAATAAGATTTACATGGTGATTTCACTAGCAATTACATTTTACGTTAGTCTATCAGGAAATATATAAATTATGTTTGATCATCGATGCGCTTTTTTGAAAACTTCAATTTTTCGACTTATCAAGAAACGAAACACTTTTCATAGATTATATAGAAAATAATTTGAAAAAATTCCTCTCGTTTTTATCCATGGAGCTATTTAACCCTCTATGGGCTCGTGTAATTGTCAGGTCCCCCGGCCTTCCTGGCAAGAACTTTGTTAACTCAATTTTTGACGAAATTGAGTTTTTATTTATTTTGAAATCATCGGAAAAAATTGCATTTCAATGGGTCCTCGAAATTAATATACGGCTATTGTCAACTAACATAAACCTTGGCTCCATGTTCTACTTGTTATTATTAAAAATCTTGTTTTTTCTTCGCGAAATCAAATGAAAGGGACCATTTTTAACCCAGAATTGAGCGAATACTGATAAAATTTGTATTCTTCTAATATCAATAGGCGATAGTTTTCCTTGATTTTCCCGCTTCGTCGAGAATTGAGTTAACAAGGTTCTTGCCTAGAACGACAATGCTACACTCTTAAAAATCTTATTAATTTTAATAGACTTTAATATAAAAGTGGTAAATTAAAATTAACACTTTTGTATATCATGAAAAATTAATATACATTCATATTAAATTTAATAACTTTTCAATAAAAATCTATTAAAATTAATAAAAATTATTAAAATATATACACATGTGTATTAAAATCCGAAAAAAGTTTGTACTTTTATGATAAAAGTATTTTAAACTTAATATACATTATTAAAATTACATGAAATGGAAGTTTAATAGAGAAATTTTTAACAGTCTAATATATCGACATTTTAATAAATAATTTTAGTGTTTTCACAAGATAACGTACACCCAGAAAACAGTTTCTTTGATATACGGCAAAAGAAAAAGTTTCTTTGAATTAAAGAAAGTTTTCTTAACTCAAAATTTTTTTCTATAATATCAAAAAATCTATTTCTTTTGATCAAAGAAATTTTTTTCGAATTAACAAACCTTTCTTTAATTAAAAAAATTTTGTTCTTTTCCGTATATCAAAGAAATGTTCTCAGTGTATAAGTCTTGATTATATAATTTCTGAGATAACCAATAACAATATTGATGACAATTGTCAGCACCATCAACCTGAAATATCAAAGTAAATTCTTTGCAAGCTCTATATTTAAGAAAAAAATTCGTCCCAAAAAGGGTTAAATAAAGATTTTGTGAGAAGAATTAAGCCAAGGTAGAACCGTTAATCAAGTGGATACAAGGGGGGAAGAAAAGCCGAGATTTTCGTTTGAAATATGTGTTTTTAAGAGGAAACTGGTACCTGTAATCGGTGGTGGTTCCACAAGGGCAGAGGGGCCAAAGAATGAGGGCAAATCGCTGCTGGTTGTAACCGGTGTGTTGAGATCCCCAGCCTTGTCTTTCTCTGACTGATCCTGTATACTATCTCTGCAGTCAGCGATGCATTCCCGTTCATCCTCGAGTCTTTGTTGATGTCTTTTATCGTTACAGGGATCCCTGGGTGAAGCAGGAGTATCAACATCGGGATGTAATCGATGATCATCTTGTCGGTGATGGTGAGGGTGATGATGATCATGATTGTGGTGATTATGGTGATTGGGGTGGTCACGATGGTGTGCTTGTTGAAGATCAGGTGATGGTGAGGGAGCAACTTGATGTTGCTGATGAAGTGGAGTGCAAGAACTGAGACAGAGCGTTGGAACAGCCGCTTTCCCAGAAAGCGAGGAAGCGTTGCTACTCAGAGAAGATGAAGTCCCGCCGGCGGCCGACGACACCGCATTGTATGTCAGACAGGCATCGAAGCTCAACTGTACCGTCTGAAGGTTGAAGGTAGCATGATGGTGATGATGATGATGATGTCCAAGGGGTGGTGAAGATAAAAGAAAGGGACTTGTTGCGCCCGCATGGGGTTGCGAGCCCATCACCTCCATACCATCCATCGTCATCCTCTGGAAGGGTTGTTCCTGCCTTCCTCCTGGAGCAGCAATCACTTCAGGTGTATATGTATCCTCTCCTGTTGTATCGTTCAACTCAATTATTACTACTGCACTTGCACTTTAGAGTCCACCCTCGGCTACTTTGCAACACCTTGGGATAAGTCGGTCCCGTTTATTACCACATTTATGCGCAACAAGCGGTTCTTCCCGCTTCGCTACAAATTTATCACGCGTATCACCGATACTATTCCTAATCGATATCTATTTTCCCGACATATAGAGAATAACCTCAAGGATTATTTGTTTGGTAATATTACGCGTTTTTCTGAACGACTATAGAAAAGTGAATAGGACGCAACCGCCCGCGCCACCGGCTGAGAACGAAAGTGACGTGAGCACGCGCCCGCCCGCGTTCGCACCCGAACTCTCCTTCTCTCTGTCTCTCGCCTCTTCTCGTCGCACGATCTCCCCGGTCGACGAACCGACCAGCTCTTCTTGTGATCTTCGTTTTTTATGATTTTTTTTCCAATAAGAAGTACCCTGAAGGAACCGGGTTGAGAATGGTTGAGGTATCGCGGGGGCGGGTGAAGAGGAACGAGTCGTATAAAGTAAAGTTGAGAGGGTGCACGAAGGAGATCGGAATTGAAGGCGTCTGGTCTGGTCAGTACTATTTTTGCGAACTTGTTTGTATGCAGGAGTATAGGTGGGCACAGCAAGTGTGTGCGTAACGAGTACCACGTAATGTACAGCACGCGCGATGCGTGGGGGTCGCGCACGAACTGAGCCGAGCGGCGGCTCGCCCCTTAGTTTTATGAATGGACCACGGAGAGTGTCCCATATTTGGAAGCGCCGAGCGGTTGCCAGCCAATCCCCGTTCTTCGATCTGTGCTCGCGTGTGTATAAGTCGGGGACTCTCCTCTCTGGCTTTTCCCACCACTGCTTTATCCCACACTCCTCGTTTGATCTGCGCTCTTGGTTCTCCAGTGACGTCAGGATTGTGACGTAGAGCGCGGCGCGCGACCGCTCTCCCACTCTCCGAGCGCACGCGAGAAGTATGTATCATCATTTTATTCGATTCATTTGACTCGCCTTTAGAACGCATCACTTGGTTCGGTTATCTTTCAAATTTTAAGAGTTTCCTTTCGAAATTAGGCGCTCGTCGTCCAAGAGATGCGCTTTCAAAGATTAAGGAGAAGTGTAGGAAGAGATTTAGGAGAAACATATCTTTTTTTTATACTTCAATATTATAATTTATTTACTGATGTTTATTTTTACTGATTCTTTAGATCCGAATTCTCGTAACTGGCTGCGGGTAATTTTTCTTAGTTAAGGGAATGTAATTATGTTTGAATTAATTGATGAAAAAAGTAGAAATTAGGTCAGTTAAATAAATATCGTTTTGAGTCGAACTAATATTTTCCTTTTGAATGTTACATTTCAATTAGCATATTAATTCAAATTGATATTTCCTATCAGATTGGAAAATCTTGAAACTCCAGCTGTTCTGCTTTAATAAACACTTTAATGGATGATCTTGTTCATGAAGTCTGAACTTGAAATATATCTATAGTTATTGAATTCTTGAAAATTTTATTCTCTACCAATGATTCTGAATCTTAATATACAAGATTTCAAGTTTATAAAAAAAATAGTTTCTCCCTTTTCATCTGTTGCCCACTAATCCAATAAACTGCTTTATTTTCGTTCATCCCGGTCTTTTCTCTCTCGCCTAGTTAAGAATTTAAAAATACATAGAGTGAAACTCTATTTTGTTTGCATTTTATGTAATAAAATCTTAAAGATTTATTTCCCACTATATCATATGTATCTAAGTAGACTAATTAATTAGTTTCTTCAGATGATTATTTTTATTCAAGTAAGTTATTTATTGATGATTTAATACTATTCTATATCTGGCTGACTGAGAGAAGAACGTTCACTATATTTTACACTATCCTAGAATCCATGGATGCACGCGTGTGAAATAAGTCACGAGCGGGGGTGAGGGGTTCGGTTGAAACACGCAACCACCTGATGTCCAATTTGGGGCCACGCGCCTGCTGCTTCATTTCTCTCTATCTCTCTCTCTCTCACTCTGTGTCTTCCTTTTTTTAATTCCTTCTCTTTCTTTGCCGATGTTTCACATTCTTGAAGTCGGAGAAGGATCGCACGTCGTGCACAGGCAACGTAGCACAACAAAATCTAAAATTACCCTGGCCGAGACGGTGGGCGCGTGCTATTCGCGGCACGAGTCGCGTTAGGTTTGCGCGGGCGAGAGCTACTATTTTGAGCCGCCACGCAACCACCTGAGGTACCCAGCATCCCCAAATATCAAGATGACTCCACAGTATCGTGAGTCAGATGTTTCTCGTTGTTTGACTGACAATCAAATAAAATATCTGAGCGCCTGGTCGTCTTCTCCGACGGAGCTACTGCTTTTTTCTGATCAATATGGAGAAAGTTACTAAAAGGGAAATATGAGCTACGACTTTCAAAATGATAATCTTCAAAATTCACTCAGAGACATGTACCAATAGGGCCACGTGCCGAAAAAATGTGTTTTAATTGCCCCGATTCTGTTCCTAGAATAATAAATATTATACTTTGGTACTTTCGAAAATAATGAAAAAAGAGATAAAAGATCCGTAAAATTTAGGGGAAGTTCGATACTTATTTTTATAACTTGAGTTTTTAGTAGATTTAACAGATTTTCTGTACATTATTTATATTAAGATTATATTAATATTTAAATAATTATTTTATAATTATATATATATGTTAGTAATATATATAATAATATGAAAATCTGTTGATAAAATTGAACTCCTTGTAAAATCTACTATGAATTCAAATTGTGAAAATACGTACCAAGCTTCGTGTAAATTTTACAAATCTTTTTTCTGTGTTTTTTTCGTGTTATTTAAAATTCTCCAAAGTTCTTTTTACGAAATATTTAAAGTGGAGCATGTAAGAGTAAAACGTAGATTTACCACGAGATGGAAGAGATAGATTCCTTTAAAGATGATAAAGAAATTCTGTAATGAATGATTCATTAATCTGGGTTCAACTGAAGGAAATAACTAATCGCTTTAAGTTTCTTTGAGAACAAGTAGCCTTGCCAAGAAAAAGGTCTAGGTTACCCAAATTAGTCATCAATGAGTACCTAATTTACTGGCAATCGTAATAAATTGGCAATGTATTCATAAAAATTAGATTTCCATTTATGCAATGTGTTCAGAAAAACTTAGATTTCCAGTTATGAATTGCCATATGATCTAGTTGATGAGATTTTTATTCCAATTTCAATGTTGAACCGAGCATTGTAACAATATTCCAAGCCTCTAGAGATATTTCACATCAGTTGATTTCCAGAATAACTTAATACCTTTTCTAATCAAAGATGGAAACACTGGAGCGATATTAGTTCATTTTCAGATCAGTTTATTAGCGTTCAATTTTCTGCCTACACTGAGTACAATCACAGAAAATCTTCAGAATGTCTCAGAGTGTTTCATAATATTGCCTAATAGATCAAGATATACGTTTCTATTGACTTTTCTATTAAAAATCCGGATTACTCCATTTTCATCACATCTGATGTTGAATTACCATTGTTCTCATTTGCATCCAGGAATAATTTTTATTTTGATCATTTTTCTCGTAAATATCTTCAACTGTTTGCAGAATGCGTTATTTGCTGTTATTTCGAATTTAGAAATATGTGATATCTTACGTTTTTCCAACGTACAATAAGTATTGATGCTGGTCTTTAAGTAGGTTAAGAATCTTTTCATTGACGTAAGCCTATACAAGGCTTGTTTCCTTTTTATTCTTAAGTGTGCATATGTACTTGCAACTAATGTATTTCCTTTGCTGAACCTCATGTAATATGTCTCCGTTTATGTACGCAATAATGAGGAGGACTTTCGAGCTCTGTGCGAAATATTCTCATATAGGTAATTTTTCTTTCTTCTTGGGTTATTTTTCAACGACGAATACTTTACATACTCTATAAATTTGAATCAGTAAAAATCTACTGATTATCAGTGAAATTTGACTGATTCAAATAGCTAAAAAGAGGTTACTGTAAATCAGTCAAATTTCACTGATTATTTCAGTGAAAATTGACTGATTTGACAGTGAACAATATTTTTTCACTGATGAATCAGTGTAAATTAACTGTTTTAACAGTGAAAATTATTTTTTCACTGATGAATCAGTGAAAAGGCAAATCACTGATTCAATCAGTGAAAATTTGACTGATTCAGATTTAGAGAGTACACTATAAAAGAACCAAGCTACAAGTAATTAAAGTAACTTTGCTGCACTGCTACTTTCCTACCTATTATACACTGCTGTACAAAAGTCGACGGGCACTTGTTTTAAGCATTCACATAAAAGATTCTAATTTATAAAATACCTAACAATTAATTTTTTCCTTAGAATAACATGGAAGGTAACAAAATTCTGCATTTAATGACTCCAAAACAAAGTGTTTTAATCAATTATTAACGAAGATATTGCGAAAAAAGAAGAAATCCAAAGTTTTTTAAAATTTTTAATAACTCTTAAAATAATGAACATTTTTTAACTTTTCTCAGCTTATTATGAAGGTAAATTTACTGTTTTATAATATATAATAAAAATTTACTTTACTGTTTTCTGGGTGTACTTGAAAAATTGATTTTTAAAATTATAAAAGTTGATAATATGGAAAAAGTACAAAATGTCATTAAAAAATACAATAAAATTATTTTTCAAATTTCTTTCATAAATAATTTGACAAATTTGAAGTTTTACAACTTTTTTCGTTCTGAGCTTAGATTTTGGCTGCATTCGAGAAAAAATAATTGGAATTTACTTGTTATATTACTGACATTTTACGTAAATCCTATTTTGAAATGATTTAAGAAAAGTTATAAAATATTCATTATTACACAGTTTCTGATAACATGCATATTTTTTATGCAATTTTAAAAAATACTATTTAAATTCCAAAATTCCATTTTTCAAATAAAATATGTGAGATACACTGCTGTGTAAAAGTCGCCGGGTACTTGTTTTTAACCATTCACATAAAAGCTTCTAATTTATAAAATAACTAACAATGAATTTTTTCCTTAGAATAACATGGAAGGTAACAAAATTCGGCATTTAATGACTTCAATAAGAAGTATTTTAATCAATCATTAACGAAGATATTGCGAAAAAAGCAGAAATCCAAAGCTTTTTTAAATTTTGAATAACTCTTGAAATAATGAACATTTTTAAACTTTTCTCAGCTTATTTTAAAAGTAAATTTACATAGACTATTAGCAACGTATCAAACATGTTTTGATAGATATTTCTTTCATACTATTAAAGTTTAAATTCAGAAAAATAAATTTTTGAGAATATAAAGGATTCTCGTACTTGAAAAATGGATTAAAAAGAAAAATATACATCTTATGAAAAAATATTACAATTCAAACTTGTAGATCTCTATGTAGTAAATAATTTTGTATCATAATTTTTTTTCCGTAATTCGTGAAATTTAACTGAAAAATGGAATTTAAATATTGACTTTTTTCAAGTTTTAACATACTGTAACTTTCCTAATTTTAGTTTAATTGAAAAATGTTATTAGGGTAATTAGTAGAGATTTATGAGCACTATTAAAATCCAGTACTGGAATTTTGGATTTGTACATAAAGTTTTTTTCAAAAACACAAAAAATGCTTCTATTTTAACAATGTTTGTCGGATGATGTGGCTGGTTAATAAACTTTTCCTTAATTTTTCGGCTCCGATAAAGTATGCCAAAGCTAAATTCAATTCCATAATTCTGTCGGGAGTAATAATTTTTTCATGAATGCAGCCAAAATCTTAGCTCAGAACGAAAAAGATGTAAAACTTCAATTTTGTGAAATTATTCATGAAAGAAATTTTAAAAATAATTTCATTATATTTTTTGATGATGTTTTGTATTTTTTTTATACTATAAATTTTATCATTTTTAAAATCAATTTTTCAAGTATGAGAATCCTTTGTATTCTTACAATTTTGTTTTTATAAATTTTAAGAGCAGTATTATTATTGAAGGGCGATTTTGAAAGAGAAAAGATTATTTTCCATGAAAAAAATTTGAAACACAGAAAAATAATTTGATTAATAAATTGAAGATATATGTTGATGTTGGTAATTGGCTTTAGGGTCCAAGGTTGATAAAAACTCAGAGTTTTACATAATCAGACGTTTCGGCTCTGATCGGAGCCCTCATCAGTGATTTATTCAAATCTAAAAATACAGAAAAAGGGGTTTTGCTAACATAGGATATTTTGCATACAAAATTTTTTGTAAAAATTTAACAAGTAATTATAATTATGTTTTTACATGTAGGTAAATAAATTTTGATATTACTTTGAGGTAAATATTTCATTCACATAACCTAACAAACTAGATACCAGAAAGCATTTTTTGGAAGGTTGGAATTAAGTGTCTAAATATAAAAAATATTTTTAATTGACATTCGTGCATGGAATTGTAGATTGAAATTTTTGTGGTGTAGTTTTTAATATACATACATACACAACCACACACAGACACACACATACATATATATATACATATATACACACATATATACATACATATACATATATATATACACATACACATATACATACATACATACATACACATATACATATATATACATACATATATATATATATATATATACATATACATATATATATATATATATACATATCGTACACGCATATACGTACATGTATACGCATATGCATACGTACATACACACATACATACATACATATGACATGCACACAACATTATATATACCACACATATAAAATATTTTCAAATTCTTTAAATATTATTTCTTTTGGTATGAAGTGCAATCTGTAAATTTTATTTAATTCAACATTTTTTTCTTTGGCATATTTTCCTTAGAAATTTGTCCGCTGTGATACTTTTTTAGCAAGAAGAACTGAAAAATTGATAGTTTTTTTGCAAGGTCTTAGAACATAAAGAGTCCGGAGAGGTATAAAAAAAGCTTTTTCCCAATCGTGGGTATAGACAATGAGGCTGCTTATTCGGAATTTTTATTTTTGCCCCAACTTTTTTTCTTATCGTTTCTTACCAAATTTTAAAAAATTATGCGATTCTAATAACTTACGTATCACTTTTTCAAGGAAAAAAATATCTACATCTTAACCGTTTACAATTTTTGAAAATGAATCAATTATAATCAAATTCAGAAATTTTTTTATAAAAATTTCGTTTTGGAAAGAATTTTTTAATGGTTTCAGCTATTAAAGAATTTATTTTTATGAATTGAAAACGGTGAAGTTGTGAAGAATCTTTTCTCTGAAAAAATCATTCTTGATTTATTAGAATCGCATAATTTTTTAAATTTTGGTATGAAGCGATGAGAAGAAAAGTTGGGGCAAAAATAAAATTTACTAATAAAATTATTTTTCTGTATTTCAAATTTCTTTCATGCAAAATAATCTTTTCTCTTTCAAAATCGCCCTTCAATACACGGAGAAAAATGGATATTGACCTATAATATCTAGATATTGAGGCACAACTATTCTTGAAAGCAAAATTATCTATTTTTGCCTGAGGTCTAATTATCTTGTATGAACTACCTTAAAATTCAGGAAAACTTCTAAATCTTGACTTTTTTGGCAATATTTTCGTTAATAATTGACTAAAACACTTCGTTTTGATGTCATTAAATGACGAATTTTTTTACCCTTTTATTTATTCGAAGGAAAAAATTAATTGCCAGGTATTTTATAAATTAGAATCTTTTATGTGAATGTTTAAAAACAAGTGCCTGGCGACTTTTGCACAGAAATGTATATATATATATATTGTATATATATGCATACTTTAGTTTAGCCATCAAATGACAAACTCATTAAAAGCGACGGCAAGTGATTATAATGAAAAGGACTAGAGGCAAAGGTTTATTACGAAATCTATATAGATTTTTGAAAAGGTGCTTGAAAGAGTGCTATGCTGTGGTAATGAATATAATCAGGAAAGTGAAGATAAGGAGAGAAAAAGAGGAGGTGAGAGAAGGCATGCACTGGCACGCGACCACCCAAGGAAATCATAGCATCGCAGTATCCACTATAGAGTATAGGTATATGTATATATACATCAGAGAAACATTCCTCTTGACCACGATCGCGTTTCTAACTTCTTAACGCGTATATCTATTATCTACCTATGTATATGTTCCAATAGCTATATATAGAGCCGCCGATTCTGGTATAACACGCGATGAGTCACATTCCCGCACGAGTCTTTCGCACGTTTTTGCTAATTGTAAGTAGTCATCCGTCGAGCTCTTCGATTAACGATCGCTTCCGGCGTCTTTTTTTGCGGCAGCACTCGGGTCGAGGAAGAGTCCTTCTCAGAAAAGAGCGTTTTGATGCGAAAGGTTCGCACGTTTATAGAATGGAGCTCTATTCGAGCTTCACTTTTTATTCTGTTAAGTCAATTTTAATTTAGACTTAAGGACGCATTTAATATATCCACACTGTTAGAAATATTATTTAATATTATTCCAAGAAAGAATAGACTGGTGTATTAGATTTAATATACTGAGGTGTTAAATTTAATTTGTCAGAATTAACACCTCACATAACTTGATTTCATGCAATTACACGGAGAAACCCAAGGTTAGAATTTTTGCTGAATTATGTTTCAATTTAGGAAAAAATGTGTCATAGTGAGAATTTTTAACAGCGAGATACTGACGTTTAGATGAACTAAATGATAATTTACTGATTGTATCAAACTTTACTATTATACTAAAGTTTCATATTATTTTTTGAATCTTTAGTATTTTTACAGAGAAGAATTCCCAGTTCGCTAGGAATAATTTCCATAAAACCGAAAATTTCTCTAGATTCCTAGTATTTTTTAGAATTATCAATATATAATAAAACATATATTGCTATAAAAAGTTTCTCCGTGTGTACTATATTGTTTTACACCACATTTACATTACATGTAATGGAAGTTGTTTTCAGTAACGTATATTACATTTAAAATACTTTAATTTTAAAAAATACAAACTTTTATTTGAATTTTAATACACATGTGTATATATCTTAATAATTTTTATTAATTTTTATATATTTTGATTAAAAAGTTATTAAATTGGATATGAATGTATATTAATTTTTCATAATATACAAATCTATTAATTTTAATTTACCACTTGTATATTAAAGTCTATTAAAATTGATAAGATTTTTAAGAGTGTATGTGACTGCGTATAAATTTATTTCTTTAATTTAAAAGAAAAAAAATAATCAAGAAATTTCTTAATATCAAAAAAACTTTTCATTGACCGTATAGCAATGCACAAATTTGTTTGATTCAAAAATTTTTTTTTTAAATTAAAGAAACTTTTTTCTGGGGGTATTCGAAAAATTAAGTATTATTGATGCCTAAATTAATTGGAAATATGATCTACCTGTTTTATTAATTGACGAGTTATCAAAGAATCTAGAAAATATTCTTTTTTATCGGCACTTTAAAACATGTTAAAATTCACGGGGAAAAATATTTCGAGAAACTTAACTCAACTTTTAGCAAAGTTCAAACATGTGGACAAGTTGGAGATTATTTAACATTATTGTAATAATTTGTGACGTGCCAGATGCTAAAGAATGCATCACAGTTCGATAAACTTTAAAAATATTGAGTAAAGTTTCAAAATGTACGTTACAAATAATTACAATAATATTTAATAATCTCCAACTCATCCATGTGTTCCAAGTTTGCTCAATCGTTGAGTAAACTTTCTCGAACTATATTGCTTCCTGTACTTTTATATTAAATCTAATACAAAAATTTTTAACAGTGCATCAATTTTATTAGACTTCTACACAATTCTGCTATAGAATGTAAACCAATCAAAATACTTACGTTGCAATAAACAAAAGCGCATTTTGATTTAGCTTTGTTAGTAGTTTTATTATAGATCATTTTGCAAGCGCCACTTTCAAGCAACGCATAAACTATAAATGTACGCTCTACCGAGAGTTAGAAAGCAGAAATGATATTGATTTGCTCAAAACAGGATTTATCATAGTGTCGTGTTTATTTATAAAATTTATTGATCAATTTATACTTGAAAAGAAAACAATCTTGAAGTCTTTAATATCGGGTGTCATGAAGTTTTTTACATTCTCATTATAAATGAGAAGGTATTAGTTCTATGTGAAAAATGACTTTCGAAATTTTCATCAAATATTTACATTTTTTGATTAAACTAAAATTAGGAAAGTTATAGTACGTTAAAACTTGAAAAAAGTCAATTTCTAAATTCCATTTTCTAGTTAAATTATACGAGATACGAAAAAAAGTCATAATACAAAATTGTTTACTTCGAAAAGATCTACAAATATGAACCGAAATATTTTCTGTCAGATATATATTTTCCTTTTTAATTAAAAAAATTACTATTGAAAATCTAAAATTCAATTTTTTAATAATAATATGTGAAATACGATTGGACTGAAGTTTGTGACGTCACGTGTGACGAATTTGTTTTTCGTCGTATTCCATAAAAAATATGCAGAATAGTGATTTTTGACAAAAACATTTTTTATAATAAAAAAAAATTGTTAAGTTTGACAAAAAAAAACTATTTATGGACGAACACTTTAAATTATCTCGCAAACTAAAAAACAGACATATATATGGACTTCGGTTTTTGATTGCAGTCACATAGTGCTACAATAAAAAATAATAAATAAAAAATTGAGATTGCGGAGTGAAACCAAAATTAGAAAAGTTGCTTTAGTCAAACTTAAACATTTTTTTTACTATAAAAAATATAGTTATTGTTAAAAATCACTATTTTGCATATTTTTTATTGTTTTCAAGATTATACGATGAAAAAAAATTCGTCACATGAGACATCACAAACTTCAGTCCAATTGAAATACGAGTAAAACGTAAGTTTGCAAAATTGTTGGTTTCAATAAGATCTACAAATTTTGTCTGACAGAGTTTCTGATAAAACGTATATTTTTCATTTCAATTCCAACAAATACAATTGAAATTTGAAAATTAAATTTTCTAAACGAAATATGTGAGATACGAAAAAAACGTTGAGATGAAAAATTATTTGCCTAAATTAGGTCTACAAATTCTCAGCAGGACATTTTTTGATAAGATGTATATTTTGTGTTTTGGTTTTAAATATTGCAAATCAAAAAATTTTTTTTTAAAACCAAAATATATATGATACAAAATTAGCATTGAAATTGCAAAATCTTTTGCTTAAAAACAGTCTTCGAATGTCTTTCCTTTTAGAGATATTTGGAAGGAAATAAATTTTCAATCATGTAAATTATTAGAAAGTTACAAAAATATATACAGAAAGTCAAACGCGAAGCGCGAGTCTCATGATGAAGATGTGTTCCTTAAGGCTGATATAATTTGCTGATAAAACGTATATTTTTCATTTAAATTCTGAAAAATACGATTAAAATTTAATTTTTTAAACAAAATATGTGACATACGAAAAAAACGTTGAGATGTAAAATTATTTGCCTAAATGAGGTCTACAAGTTCTCAGTAGGAGATTTTTTGATAAGATGTATATTTTATGTTTTGATTTTTAGAAAATACTATGGAAAACCAAAAATTCCATTTTTTAACCAAATCCCAGGTGGAAATTTACACCCGGCTTGGTACCGCGCCAGTACCGCAGAAGGATTTGCAGTAGTGGCGCGGTACTGTCATACTGTTGGCATAAGCACGGTACTGGACATCGGTGTCATGCCAGCACTCAAATCTGTACTGGTTCACTACTGGCATTACTCCAAAATCGGTTGTTAGCCGACACTTGGTCTTAGGACGGGGGCTGTACTATGCCATTACCGCGCCAACCCTCGTCCCGGTACCAACTGTTCAGTACAGGCATTGCTCCTTATTTACAACTGGCGCGGTACTCTACCGTTTGTAAATACTGGCATAAATCTGACTTTTCCACCTGGAAAATATGTGAGATACGAAATAAGCGTTGGAATACAAAATCGTTTGCTTAATCAAAGTCTACGGTTGTTTTTCCTTTTAGGGATATTTGGAAGAGTATAAATTATTTTAATCATCTAAATTATTAGTTACACAAACGTAAACAGAAAATCGAGCGCGAAGCGTGACAATCGAATCGCGCGCCTTAGGCGCGCTCAAACTTGCGAGCCGCGCGATGAGAATGTGCTCGCGAATATATATATATATATATATATATATGCAGTTTCCAGTATGGTTTCTCATATGGTTTTCTATGCTCAAGGTTTTAATTGAGTGATTAGTTTGAAATATTAAAATACCGGAATTTTGACCGCTCAAGTGATGGCTCATTTATAATGTATATATCATCTAGACGATTTGAAATGGCTCGTTCAGGATAGAAACGGATGGAGAACTGCATTAAACCAGTCCCAGGACTGCTGATTAGATCAAAAACAATTGTTTTGTATTGGTTAAAAAGTGAAAGGATCTTGGGAACGAATGATCAAATGACTTTGACTTTGATAACTTTTAATAATTGGGAGTACAGTGGGCGCGATGAGCGTGGGACAGACTAGTCCGTCACTGACCTGTTCACATTCACGTTAATTAGTATTTGACTTCGAATTCAGAACTTTTGATTTCTTATCTTCCAAGACAAAATAGCTAAACTTTTTATTCAGTGTCATTTTGTGATTTATATCGGATGCTGTATGTCGAGAAAAAATTTAAAAAGATGACATTCGACAGCAGGTAGAGCCATGCATATTAATTAATATTTTAAATTGTAGTTTTTTAGTAGAGTCATAAAAACTGTTGATCAAAAATTTAATTCTTCCTTAATATTCAACATACTAGATATAAATATCTTTAATAAAAATCTTGTAACGCTACGGAAAAGAAATAACGTGTCTATACTGTTAAAAAATTTCTGCCGGGATTTTCTGAAACTTTATAACCGAATTTTTGTGCAATTATATATAAAGTGATAAGAATTCACTTACTTTTCAGTGAATTTAATAGAAAATGTTTTAATTTTTTTGTTGCAAATGCTCGAAATATATATTCTTTTTTTATCAAAACTATTTGTAAATTGCTATGGGGTCAAAAAAACATTACCTTGATTGTGAACAATTTTTAAGTTCACTTTCTTTTCCCAATTAAACAAATCTTTAGTGTGTTTGAGTAAATGATTTCTAAACTTGAATAAATGATTTTATTAATTTAAAAAAACCTCTAAAAAAATTAATTTGATTTTCTGTAGGAGAAATAAAATTTAATTTTGAATTAAGAAAAGTAGAGTAAACAAACGATTTACCGTTTTGCAATTTATAGGATAAATATTATGAAAACTTACTTTACATTTCTACTAATTATCAATCATTTTTTACTAATTAATTTGACGTTAAAACACCTTAAGAACAAATATAAAATCAACTTTCCGCACGCAAAACTACACCAACAAGGCTAACTTTCGGTGTATGGCAGACAAAAAAAGATTTTTCCGTTTCAAATACAGTACTAGCAAAAACTTGAGAAATTTATTTGATTTGTTTACGATTAAAATTCGAAAATTATACTTTTTAAACAAAATATGTGAAATACGAAAAAAACCGCTGAGATGGAAAATTATTTACTTAAATGAGGTCTAAAAATTCTAAGTACGACATTTTTTGATAAGATGTATATTTTATGTTTTGATTTTAAAAAAACACTATTGAAAATCAAAAATTCTATTTTCAAACCAAAATATGTTGGCTGATTGGCTTTAGGGTCCATAAATGAAAAAAAAAGTAGTTTTAATCAAACGTTTCGACTCTGATTGGAGTCCTCATCAGTAATCTTTATTTCTAAAATATGGAAAAAAGTAACACGTAAATATTGCACATAATATGAGTCCTATTTTTGAGTACAACTTTGGTATTGTGGAAAAAATAAAAAGTAAAAATAAAAACTTCTTTTTGGGTGTACTTAGTTACATTTTTAAAAATTTGGTACTAATATTCCTACCCGTGTGGAAAAATTTCATGGCGTTGGCCAGCGCCAGACCAGACTGTCTGGTTTCCAGTTCTGGCGCTGACTATAAGGCCTGGTCTGGGGCTGGTCAGAACTGTAACTTTATCGTACGATCAGCCGCTAGTCAGCGGCTGGCCAGGCACAAGCCATAGGTTGCTCAGCCTCAAGCCAACGGCCGGTCAGACACTAGTCAGCCACTAATTCGCGGCTGGTTAGCCCCTAATTGATGGTCAGTTAATAAAGTTTTGGTTGAGAAACCATTTTAATTGAAAATTTATCGATTTCGATTAAAAATCCTAACCTCTCAAAGTAATTCAATCATTTCTTATATTATTCTTTATTAGATACACGGGGTTTGTACTTACCTTTTAAGTAAGGAATAGATCACAGTTTGACAAGAATGAAGACTAGCAATATAATCCGCAAAGTCACAACTTAATCTTCGCAATTTTGTAATAAAAAAGTAAGTAGTAGCAATAATTACAGAAAAGAGATACTTGTTCCCGGTCGCGTAATAAATGTTTCTAAAAACTTGTTACTAACCTATGACTTTTTCGAAACTTGTAAAAAAAAATTTCGTTCGCCACATACAAACTTTTTTGCCATGGAATGCTGACCAGCGCCAGATCTGAGCCAGACCTGAACTTCCACACCAGCCAGGCTGGACATTGCCAGGGCTGGGCCAGATCAGACAATACTGCCATGAAACTTTTCCACACGGGTATATATACCCGTCCCGAGTCGAAAAATCGAAGGCCTCATTTGAGCCTCTGCGACATAATTTTGAGGCTGAAGAGGGGTAAAAGAGGTTCTTGTTCGTATTTTTGAACCTCTTTTAAGCCTCCAGACTTGACTTACGTCCGTTTTAGGCTCAAGAGGTTCAAAGGAGGTCATACATTACGACGGGAAAAGTGCCTGTGAGGCTCTTCTCGATCGAAGAGGTTCCTGAGCGTTAAAGGAGGTTGAAAAATAAAATACAGAGGCTAAAGAGGGTTAAATGGTGACTTAACGATTATCAATAGGCTTTAAAGAGGTTGTGGAGGCTTAAAATGTTTCAAATGAGCTTCAACATCACCAAGAGGCTCATATGAGGCCCTCGAAATTTCGACTCGGGTAACATCTATAACTTACCTTTTCAGTATACCTAATATTGATGTTAAATATCTGAGATATTCAACTTTAGTACCTTAGACATTCAAGTTCACTAACGAGGATATTCAGAAGTTTAGTATCTTGAATATTAATTTTTAATATCTGAGATAATCAAGCTCAATATCTGAGATACTGGTGGTTAATATATTTTTTTCAATATCTGCAGGTATTGAAGTAGAATATCTAAATTTTTGTCACATAGTTGGATGCTACTGACATTGTGCCTCAATATCTAGATATTATAGGTCAATATCCATTTTTCTCCGTATGGGCCAGATCGGGCCCCCATTTTATCGGGGCCAAATTTTTCCTGATCGGGGCCCAATCGGCGCCCCACCAAAATTTCTGCACGGGTAGTGATAAGAAAAGAAAAAAAATGAAAACCATGTGTTATATGTACCTGATCCTGATGTGAATTGATGTGGATTGTTCGATGATTGGTGTAGTTATAAATGTGTATAATTTGATCGTGTAACGCGCAAACAAATTTCGTTTCTGGATTTACTTATAGGGTTAATTTTACATGTAGACTGGGTTTGATTATCAGGCTTTGAAACGACTTGACGTCAAAGACGTATGTACGGGTTCCTCGGTGGAGCTTATCAGTCAGCTGACGTAGACATACGTGCTGACATCAGACGATAACCAATAGCTACTACCAGTTGCATCTGGGCACATGTATTTGCACTTAAGACAAGGAAAATTTGCACTTGTGAGCTTCTGCATATTCCCTCTTTTCACTTCATCTCGACATCTTTACATTAATTTCATTAATGCATCACTTAAATCGCTTGGAGCATTGAATTTATGAGTTTTATTAAAAACTGATAACATACGAGTATGGAAAGTAAGAATTCTAATGATTATAGTCGAGATTGCGCTTTTATTAATGTTGTTTTATTACATTTAAACAAGAAACTACCTATTTCAGTTTAATTAAAATAGCGATGGATTCAGAATATAATCGAAAAAGAGAACAGAATCATATATATATGTATATATATTTTTATAAAGAGAATAAAAGTAGTAAATTCGGAATTTGTTTATTTTTGATCAATAAACTATAATTACTAATTTAATTGAAGTTTAGAATATTCTTTTTTTCTTCAAATGAAAATTTAAGTTGTGCATTTCTGTCTTTATATTTAATCTACACTTAAAAACTCATACCTATCATTTTTCAGCAAAAAAAAAAAAATATATATGAACTTAAATTTTTAGTCGCGGACAAACGTTGTAAATTCAGTTGAGTGATTTCACATAAGTTAAAATAGTGACAGTATAAAATTTCTCTTTTAACAGATATTTAAGTACAATTCACTGTTTTTTGTAAACATAACAGATATTTGTCGATAAATATTACAAAAATGCCTGTTGAATTAAAATTTTAAAGAAAATGATTTATTTTATAAATTTAAGAGACAGATCTTTATTATGTTTACAAAAAAACGGTAAATCGTACTGAAATATCTGTTAAATTTACACAAAATTGTAGACTCTTACTCTTTTGAATTATGGACACATTAAATGTAAGATATTTTTTCTCTTTGTGTAAGTTTCAAGTTTGGAATTTAAGATATATTTTTTTAGATGTTGAAAAATTCTGTGTTTAATATTGTTTTGCTTTTGAATCACATATATACGTGAATCCACTGTGACGCAACACTGGCTTCATTTTAACGACGTGAAATGATTTTGGCGTGGATGACGGAGAACACGGGAGCCATATAATAGCAGGCAACTGAAAGTGACAAATTAAATTTACGATCACCAGGAAACTATTTCAGTGTAATTATAACTGCTTAATATCCTATGAGTACAACAATCATGTGATTAAAAATATAAATAATGTATCGAAACGCGAAAAATTTTCTACTTCCATTGATTCATTCAATGTTATTAATTGAATCTTTCAGTGATTCAACTAAATGTTAAGTAATTATAGATATTTTTATTTTTATAACTCAATTTAATGTCAGAAAATTCATAGTTTTTAATATTTTCTCTAGGCGTATATTATTTAAATAATTAAATGGTTTCTGTGAATATCAGTTTCGCGTACAATCTGTGAAACCTTAAATGTGACGGTAACAGAAGCTGAAGATTTGCCAATTTGTTAAATGAGCTATTTTTTGATACTTAAACAAACAGATTACAGGTGAGGTGAAGGCCTGGTGTATGCAAAAACACGTTGAGTGTATTTATATTTGTGAAAATATAACAATAGCAACAAAAGAGATAACAATTTTGAAAATTAGTCTGCTTCTTATATGACAGATGTTTTAATATTAATTGAAAATCAAATTAAAATATCCATTAAAATGGTATAAAAATGACGAGTTTTCTAAATTTATCAACATTCCTTCATCGCGATTTATTTTCGTGAACATTTTTTTTTTTAGAGAATTTTTAATAGAAAAGTATCATATTTATCACTTATACAGATTTGAACTTGAACTATGTCACATTACAGTAACAAAAATACACTATTAGAAATGTTCGGAAATTTAAAAATTTTTTATTTTACAAAGCTAATGTCAAATTTGATGATATTCATATAGTGTTATTGAGTCAAGATATCTTGAAATTTCAAAAAATATACTAAATTTTCCAAATTTTTTTTTAATATTATGAAATTTAACTGAATTTCCATAAAATGTATCTTAAAACTACCAAACTGTAACAGAGTTTTTATAAAATTTACCATAAAATTAGGAAACTGTAACAAAGTTTTCAATTATACGCATGTAATGGAAGTTTTTTCCAGTAATGTACTATAGTATATTATATATTATTGAAGATATATGTTGATGTTGATAATAGTGTATATATATATATATAATATACTATAGTATATTTAATTTAAAATACTTTTATCTTAAAAACTACAAATTTTTATTTGAATTTTAATACAAATGTGTATATATTTTAATAATGTTTGTTAATTTTAATATGAATATATATTAATTTTTCATAATATACAATCCTATTAATTTTAATTTACTACTTCCCAAGGAGAAATTTTGCAGTTGCCCTGGCTGGGCCCAGACTGGGGAGCCCCAGATCGGGGATAAAACACATAACCCGACCGGGACCAGGTATGTCAGCCCGACTTCCCATCGGGCCACAGTCGGGCGCGGCGTTTAATCACCGATCGGGGCTCTGATATGGCGATTTCAACCCAGGTTCTATATTAAAGTCTATTAAAATTAATAAGATTTTTAACAGTGTACCCAGGTGAAAAAGTCGGAGGCCAGACAGTATTTACAACTGGCGCAGTACTATATGCCAGTTGTAACCGAGGAGTAATGCCAGTACTGTCTGTCAATACTGTGCCAAACATTGGTATAGTACTGGCTTACTACTGGCACCGCACTGGCGCGGTATTCTTTGGCAGTACTGGTGAAACTCTGAACTGCTTTTAAGTGCCAACCCAGTACTGACTGCCAACTCCCACCCGAGTTATCATTAGGCGTCTAGCCAGTACTGTGCCAGTACAAGAAATCCGACGGCGCAACTGGCATGGTACCGCGCCGGTAGTAAATTTCCACCTGGGTAACTGCATAAAACTTCAGTTACCCAAAACTACTCCTGTTTTAAAAAAAAATTATTCCTGTCACAAGATTCAGAATTTCCAGATACACAGAGAAACTTTTTATAGCAATATGGTTTTATTTTATATTGATAAATCTAAAAAATATTAGGAATCTAGGGAAAATTGAGGTGCAATGGTAATTATTCCTAGCGAAATGGGAATTTTTCTCACTCAAAATACTAAAGATTCGAAAAATAATTAAAAATTTTAGTATAATTGTAAAGTTTGATACAATCTATAGTAAATTATCACATTGGGCTAAAGTTTGTGACGTCTCGCGTGACGAATTTTTTTTTTTCATTGTATGATCTCCAAAACGATAAAAAATATACAGAATATTGCTTCTTGCCAAAAGCAACATTTTTATAGTAAAAAAAATTATTAAGTTTGATAAAAACAAACTATTTATAGACTAACAACTTAAATTATCTCGCAAGCTAAATAACAGACATAAATATGGACTTTGCTTTTTGATTGCAGTCACATAATGCTACAATAAAAAAAATATAAATTAAAAACTGAGATTGCGGAGCGAAACCAAAATTAGCAAAGTTTGACCAATGCAAGCCATTTGTGGACGAACTCGTTAAATTATCTCGCCAACTAAAACAGAGACATATATATAGACTTCGATTTTTGATTGAAGTCATATAGAGTAACAATAAAAAAAAGTAAATTAAAAATTGAGTTTGCGGAGCGAAACCAAAATTAGCCATGTTGCTTTGGCCAAACATTGCTAAATTTGGTTTCGCTCCGCTATCTCAATTTTTGATTCATTTTTTTTTAATGTAGCCCTATGTGACTGCAGTCAAAAACCGAAGTCTAAATATATATATATATATATATATATATATATGTCTGTTTTTTAGCTTGCGAGATAATTTAACGTGATCGTCTATAAATAGTTTGTTCTTGTCAAAGTTAAAAATTTTTTTTACTATAAAAAATGTTGTTTTTGTCAAAAATAACTATTCTGTATATTTTTCATCGTTTTGGAGATCATACAATGAAAAAAAAAGAATTCGTCACGCCAGACGTCATAAACTTTAATCCAATAATTATCATATAGTTCATCTAAAGTTCAGTATTTCGCTGCGAAAAATTCTCACTATGACACGCTTTTCCCTAAATTGAAGCGCACTTTAGCAAAAATTGTAAACTTGGGTTTCTCCATGTACAAGTATCAGAATATTCAACACCTGTAACTGAAAATCAAGAAATTGTTTATAAATTTACTAAAAAGTAACTGAATTTTCTGAAATTCTATTTTAATTTTATGAAACTCTGAATAAAATTCCAGTCACGTGTTTCGGAAAATTACGGTAGAAATTTCTAACAGTCTTAGAGATAATATATCAATAATATATATAATATAATATATATATTATAATCAACTTCAATATAATAAGAGTATTATTATATTGAAGTTAAATACCTTGAGGGCGACTATATAAATAATCGATTTACCTTTTCGAAGGTAAATTATATACCAATGTTTGCACAATCGTGCTATAAATGTTAATAATTAATAGGAAGTTGTGTAGTATTTTATTATAAATGATAGGTTGTTAGCATACAAGAGTTAACGCGTCACGTGTCGAATAAATCATAATACATTAAAAGTGATGAAGCATTCAATTTTCCAGAATTGATATTTTTAATTTAATTCCAATATTTTCTCCTCATCTTGCATACAACTTTTTTTATGCCGAGAAACCTTTTATAAAATTAGGATTTCACATAACGAATCAAGGATTACTTTCCAGCATAACACCCAGAAAACAGTTTCTTTGAATCAAAGAAACATTTCTTTGATCTACAGTCAAAGAAAAAATTTCTTTGAATTGAAGAAAGTTTTGTTGATTGAAAAATCGTTCTTTAATGTAAACAAATCTATTTCTTTGGATTAAAGAAAATTTGTTTTAATTAACAAAACTTGCTTTAATTGAAAGACATTTTTTCTCTGACCATATATTAAAGAAATCTTTCTTTGACTCAAAGAAACTGTTTTCTCAGTGAACTTTACAATTTTGGTATATTAATCTCAGTTGATATTATGAGTATATAAAAGCAACTTTGCCTGAATATGTTAGAATTTTTTTAAGTTTATTTTCTTAAAAGCTATTCTCTATATCCAATGTAGAACTTGGAAAACACGTTTGTCAAATTCCGGAACCAGAACTCGTATTCGTTAACGCCGTTCATTGGCACAATCGCTAATTCCAGTTATCCTAATTATCGCATCTACACTTTTGATACAATTTTCGCAGCATCAACTCCCTAGGATTCTTCGCCTAATTTTGTAAATTGAAGACACGCACGCACGATTTCCGAGATAAAAAATCGAGTATTTATAAGGAAAAGAGAGAGAAAAACTAAAGAAACTAGAATAAAAAAGGAAATTCTAGCTGAAATCCGACGCTTTTCTTTCAGACGAGATTCAGTGAAAGAAGTGACTTATTGTGGTGTGAGTGTGCTTGTGAGTAGCCGAGGGACTCTTCATCTTATAAATCACAAAAATAAAGGATAATTTTGCAAACTCATACCCGTAACTTGCATTCATTTTAAAAAGTATCATCTTTAGCAATGAGTTGAGGGTAAATTTGAAAAATGATCCTTTGATAAAAAAGCGAAAGCCTGACTAATTGATTACCTGAAGGTGGTGGAGGTGGATGATGATGGTGATGATGATGATGAGGGTATCCAATGTTGGGAGGTTGAGGTGGATAAACTGTCCCCCAAATACAAGATGAGGCCGCGGCTGCTGCTGCAGCCTGTTGCTGGTGTTGCTGATGGTGATGTTGTTGCTGCTGTTGGAGTAGCTGTTGTACCTGAGCGATATCAACAAATTCCTGCAGCTCACCCTCACCTTCAGTCTCGGACGGAACCTCACGCACTCGGCCCTCCGGAGGTTGTTCTCCGGAGAACGGATTGCTCTGCAGATGATCGAAGCCGACGAGCGGTGTCGAGGGATCGTAATTACTGCCGCGTCCAGTCGTATGTTCGCGTCGCATCGCGAGTGCCAGCATCTTTTCAACTTGTCGCCCCGGTCGGCTTACTCTCTTTAAACGTCAACCTCTCTTCTCGTGAAGAAGGCTCGATGCCGTCGTTCCCGGTCGCCCTCAACAACCAAAACCGGCCGTACATGTCACGTCACCAGATCCACACTACTCATCAATTCTTATCATCTAGAAATGCAAGTTTCAAATTCCAGACCTCGGACACGATTTACACACTCTTCAAGGTCGAACAAGCACAGACGAGACGACCCATAAATTATCGTCTGCCTAGAGCCCGGATAACAAAATGTCACAAGACTACGGATCACTATTCACTGCTAGTATTCTTTTTTGTTTACTCTCACGCGCGCGTAATTCTCTTAGTAGGTGGATGTGACAATTCCAGCCTCGAGGGTAATAGGGCGCTTGACAACCGGCACGAGTCAGATATCGGTCTTGGCTGAGTTCGTCGAGCGCTTCTTAAGATATGTTATTGAGGTAAAAGCTGTGATAGTCTGTCGCGTTTCTTACTGGAGCCGAAGGTAGTGGGCAGGGGTTCGCGATGGTCCGCGCTAGACTAATAAAGAGTCGCTTGCGCGCCAACTTGTTGGTACGAGGGAGAGAAAGAGAGAGAGAGAGAAGAAGAAGCAAGAGCAGCAAGAATGGCGCGACGACGACGAGATTTGCCAACGTCACGTGTCGTCGACATCACCCCGGGGTTACTCCCGATACTGTTGACGGTGCTTACCTATGCGAGAGCACCGTCTTCTTCTCCTGCTATTACTTTTCTTCCACCTCCTTCTTCATCCTCTTCCTCTTCCTCTGATTCCCCTCTTTGACATCGTCATCATAGAGTTCTTCTTATTCTTCTTCTTTCTTGATCTTCTCTCCCAGCATCACGAGCCTTGCACCCTCCCCCTTTACCACCTGCCTGGTCAACCCATTCGTCTCTTCGCGTGGTCTGCAATCTCCATTCATTCCTTCTTCTTGCCTTCCCCTCCACGGCTTTCATACCCACCTTCCCCCTGTCCCAGAAACTCCTGTGCCCCTCTTTTCCTCCCTACTTATTGGTCAACTCTCCCCTTTCTTCGCGGATGCTGTCCTTCTCCCTCCGCAACCACCTTACTCCCACTTTATCGTCATTACTTTTGCCCCCCCCCCTCCGCTCCCTCGCGCCCTTCCCCTCCTCCTCTTCACCCCCGGCCCCTCTTACGCCTTCTTCGCACACGTAGACCAGTGCGTCCATCGCTGCTAATACTGGCAACGTTCGCCGAGTGACGTCATCGGCGTGGGCGCACCCCCGCACGAGAGAGTGCGCTTCTCTCTGTGGCATATACGCACGCACCAACAAGACAATGTACTCCATGAGGCTATAGTACTTTGTGTCTATCCACTTGCATCTCAGTAAGATAAGGCAATTTTCGGACGATGCACGCTCAAAGGAAGGGGGATAAGAAGATATTGAGATTTGTCGGATTCAGGGAATTAGGTGTAAGGATGAGATTGCGAAAATTAGGTGTTATGTTTACTCTTATTCTGGAGTTAAATCTAGATTCTATATACACCATAATTTGGGCAAATATAAGAGGAGGTTTTTTTTGGGGGTTCCGTTTATGTCAACTGAGAAAAAATACTGTTAAATCTATAGGATTTCTGGCGAAAGGCTGTTTATTGTGATTCATAGGATATTTATGGGGATTGATAATATAGATGCTTTGGCAGAGAAGATATAAATTTGATAGGATTTTTTTTCCAGTGGCATATTTTCTAAATCTTAATTATTGAAATTCACTGAAAAATAGTGCGTACAAAGTGCTTAGCATAGTTATGATAAGTGTAGAGCTGCATATACTGTTAGAAATATTATTAAATTTCAGACACATTTTTGTATGAAATATTGCTTTTTTATATTGTTTTTTGAAAAATACATTAGTATATTAAATTTAATTTTAAAGAATTTGAAATCTTTCTGTGGAAAAAAAGACCCTTTCGACTGCGCTGGGATTCGAGCCCAAGATTTTGTTGACCAAAATGAACAAATCATGTGATTTTATTATACGCAATTGTATAAACTTATTTTTGTAGTGAATTTAGGTTGTAAATAATCATTTTAATCAACTTAACTCGGATTTTTTCGTATTCAGTAGATTTTACTGGACGCTGAGTGAAACGTACAGAAAATCTGTTAATTGAACTCAACTTCTAGTAAAATTCACTGAAAAGTCATGTTGTCCAAATAAGTACCGAACTTCCTGTAAATTTTACTGATCTTTTCTCTGCGTGCAGAAAAGAGTTTCTTTGATATACGGTCAATGCAAAAATTATTTGTATTAAAAAAAAGCTTTGTTAATTTATTGAAAAAACATTTTTTTCATGTAAACAAATCTATATCTTCAAGTCAAAGAGAATTCAAGAGAAAGAGAAAAAACACTTTTAGAACAAATATAAATTTATTTGGTTTTAAGAAATCACGTTTTTAGCCTTTTTTGAATGAAAGAAATCATTTTGTTCACATTATTTATTCAATTAAAAAAAATATTGACTTGATTCAGATACAATACTGAACAAGAACTTAAGAAATCATTTATATAATTTTATTACCTTGAAAGAAGAAAATTTCTTCCTTAAATTGAAGAAAATATTACATTCTCAAAGTTACTAAATTTGTTTTTGAATTCAAATAAAAAAAGAAATTCAATTTACTTATGGCTCTATCAACCTTAATAAACACATTCTCATCTTGAGAATCGCGCTTCGCGCTCGATTTTCTGTATATATTTCGGTAACTTTCTAATAATTTACATGATTAAAAAATTTATTTTCTTCCAGATATCTCTAAAAGGAAAAACAATCGTAGACTTTAATTGAAAAAATGATTTTGCATTTCAACGCTTATTTCGTATCTCACATATTTTGCTTTAAAAATATTAGAATTTTTAGAATAGAATAGAATAATTCCGTAGACATATAAATAGAATAGAATAGAACAATAGAATTTTTAATTTTCAATATTTAAAATCAAATTAATTAGTTGAGTTTGAAATTTTTGTCACTGCCTGGTCGTCTCTTTTTCCACAGAAATATTTCAAATTCTTTAATATTTAAAATCATAACAGAAAATATACATCTTGTCAAAAAATGTCCTAATACTGATAATTTGTAGACCTCATTCAGGCAAATAATTTTGTATCTCAGCTTTTATTTCGTATCTCACATATTTTGTTTAAAAAATAGAATTTTTAAATTTTAATCGTATATCGTAAAAAAACAATCAAGAAATTTCTCTAAATCAAAGAAACTTTTCTTTGACCATATAGCAATGCACAAATTTGTTAGATTTAAAGAAATTTGTTTTTTAATCAAAGAAACTTTATTCTGAGTATAACTTCTACTCAGTTTAAATGCATTATTTCACAGTGAATTATACTAATTCAGATTTAAAGAGCAGATTCTTGTTTTGCCAGAACTATTTAATTCCCTGGTTTATATTTAATGACCGAAATTCGTCACGTTTGCAGGGGATGTTTTATGGTTTTTCCTCCACGGATGATATTCGTTTTAAAATAGATAAATTCTTAGTCTTAGATACGGAGAACATTTTAACACTAGAACTACCAAACCAGTAATAAAGACTGGTGATATATTTCATTATAAATTAAAAACAATGTTTTTATTTAACTTGTATGGCTTTTAGAGCAGCATATAAATGAATATATAGACAAATAAAATAAAATGAAATAGATGTAATAAAATTTTGGTAGTTCTATTGTTAAAGAGATTCGCCACTTTCAATTAGTACATTTTTGATTTTTTTGACATTTTCCAAAAAAGTTATTTTTTAATTCTCCATGCTTTTTCGAGTATATGTGTAAATTTTCAGGACAATCTGATTTTTATAGTTGAAAAAATGAATAAAATTAAAAATTACTACGATTTACGAATAACGCATTTATAGCGAAAATTAGCGTTTTATACAAAATATTTTGTTAATTTATTTTATTAATATTTCTGAATTATATGGAAGGTCCAAACTCGAAAAATACAAATATTAAAGGTGGCGGCTTCCCTTGAACAAAGAAGTACAGACTATTTTTCCATTCCCAAAAACCCATTGTAAGGAACAAAATAAAAAAAGAATCATGACAATTGGTTAAAAAAAAAAAAGTGATTCAAAGTAAAAAAATGTCAAAAAAATGCCCAAAAAGCTCAAAATTTTTAGTTTAAAAATACATAAAGGTGCTGGAATTTAAAAAAAACAACCAAAATTTTTCTAAATAAAGGTACTAAACATAACAAAAATTATATGAAAGGTCCAAATTCAAAAAATAAAAATATTGAAGGTGGCGGATCCCCTTAAACAAAGAGGTACAAATTATTTTTCCATTCCCAAAAACCCATTGTAAGGAACGTAATAAAAGAAGAATATAACAATTGTTTAAAAACAAAAAAGTGATTCAAAGTCAAAAAATCTCCGAAAAATGTCCAAAAAACCCAAAATTTTTAGTTTAAAAGTACATAATGATCCTGGAATTTTAAAAAAACCCAAAATCTTTCCAAATTAAGGTACCTAACATAACAAAAATTATATGGAAGGTCTAAACTAAAAAAATACAAATATTAAAGGTGGCGGCTCCCCTTAAACAAAGAGATACAAATTATTTTTCCATTCCCAAAAACACATTGTAAGGAACGAAGTAAAAGAAGAATCATGGCAATTGGTTAAAAAACAAAAAAGTGATTCAAAGTCAAAGAATCTCCGAAAAATGCCCAAAAAACTCCAAATTTTTAGTTTAAAAATAGATAAAGGTGCTGGAATTTTCAAAAATCCTCAAAAGTTTTCTAAATAAAGGTACTAAACATAATAAAAATTACATGGAAGGTCTAAACTCAAAAAATAAAAATATTAATGGTGGCGTATCCCCTTAATTAGCTCGAATTAAACCTTGACTAATCTTCCCTAGTTTGAAGTTCAGTCATAGAAGAAACCATTCTGTGTCCCACATAGCTTTGTCATGCTCATTTACAGCTAATCCGACGGAAATTTATCATCTGAAAGAAAATGTCCATCCTTTTGATGCGATACCCGCGTGAAAAAAAAAGAGAGAATGACAGGAGTCTATTGCAAGAAGAAAGGAAAGAAGGAAAGAAGAAAGGAAGGAAGGAAGGAAGGAAGGGCGCTCGAGGATGCTGGGTGATTGAAATCAAGACGATGCCGATGGAGCAAAGCGACATAGATGACGACGTCGTTGTTGACAGCTATATGGTGGTGGAGGTGATTGTAGCGATGGCGGTAGCGACACAAGCCATATGTGGTTAGATTGTCCTACGTGGGCTAAACAAGTCCTCTTGCCTTACTTCCTCTCACCTCTCGGATCCAACTGAGCACCTTTTTATAGGCATTACATTAATATCGTAATAGACGAATCCAGCTTTAAGTCCGTTTGCTGTGTCAAAGCAATAAATTACTATTTACCCTGTTTTTATTATCCACTTCGCCTTTTACATCTCACCTCTTTACTTGTTGTTTCAGAAAAATAACTTGATTCACTCAAGAGAAACTCGCATTTCTTTTATACTATATATATATTTAGAGTCTTCAAATTGTTATTTAATAAGTTTTTTCGAAAATTTTGTGCACTCTCTAAACCTGAATCAGTGAAATAGTCACTGATTATATTAGTGGAAATATATCAACTGATGAATCAGAGCCCTGCTTTGATTTCACTGCTCTCTAAATCTGAATCAGTCAAATTTTCACTGATTGAATCAGTGATTTACCTTTTCACTGATTCATCCATGAAAAAAATATTTCTCACTGTCAAATCAGTCAATTTCAACTGAAATAATCAATCAAATTTCACTGATAATCAGTAGATTTTGACTGATTCAAATTTAGAGAGTGAGGAATCAGTGAACGCACCACGTGAACATAACCTTTGAATTCGCGAAGTCCCCTGCAAACGCTTAAAGTATAACGATGGATCTTTAATTTTTAATTATACATAATATAATTGTACACAATTATTACAATATATAATAACAATTACGTAATTTATTTTTAGTGTTGTTTAACCTGAAATAAACTTGTTCATCGATCATTAAAATATATTGCTACTTTTATTATTCCCACCTGAAGATTTCACTGATTCAATAAGTGAGTTCAATCTATTTCACTGATTCGTCAGTCGAATTTCACTGATTCTCAGTGAAAGACTTATAGCTGCTGGGTTCGGTGAATAGTCACTGCGAATCAGTGGCCGTTCACTGATTCAGGTTTAGAGAGCAGGCATTGTCTTTTTTGGTGAAATGCACATTATTAAGACTGAAAAGGAAAGTGAAAAAGGAAATCAGTCTTTTCTTCTTACTTCGGTCATATAATTAAGGATAATACGAACCACATATATATATATATATATTCATATGTACGCAATAGTTTTAACAAGCAAGGATAGAGCACAGAACGGAAAAATTAATGACGAACGACCAGTCGTTTTTCATCTTCACGTAAAAGTACAGAACGTCTAATAAGCAAACCAAAATGACTCACAACTTTGTCGAAACTCGTATTAAAGGTGAATTATAATTGATCGTTAATCATGTTCTTTCCATTGTGGTTTTTACTACTCCACCCACCGGCAAATTTGTTTAGTATGTATTTTAAACAAATCTCTAAATGTCCAGGTACAAACTAAACTCACAAATTAATTTAAATAAAAATCTTCGAATCAGTAAACTAATAGTGTCGGGTATAGATCAGGCTTTAACTTTGAGAAAAGTTTCTTTAAGGTAGTTTTCTTCCACGAAAATTAGACCTCAGGCAAAAATAGATAATTTTGCTTTTCAAGAATAGCAATATTATTATTGAAGGGCTATTTTGGAAGAGAAAAGATTAATTTCCAAGAAAACAATTTGAAACACAGAAAAATAGTTTTATTGATAAATTTTATTACTGACCCAACTTTTTTTCTTATCGCTTCTTACCAAATTTTAAAAAATTATGCGATTTTAATAAATCATGAATCATTTTTTTAGAAAAAAGATTTCCCACAACTGCACCGTTTCTGATTTTTAAAAATAAATTCTTTAATGGCTGAAACCATTAAAAAAACATTTTCCAAAACGAAATTTTTATAAACAAATTGCTGAATTTGGTAATAATTTATTCATTTTCGAAAATTGGAAATGGTTAAGTTGTAGGTAATCTTTTCATTGAAAAAGTTATGTTTATTTATTAAAATCTCATAATTTTTTAAAATTTGGTAAGAAGCGATAATAAAAAAAGTTGGGGCAAAAATAAAATTTAATATTTAAAGAATTTGAAAATCTTTCTGTGGAAAAAATGACGCTAGTCGACCGGCAATCGAAAGACCTGGGCTCGAATCCCAGCGCAGTCGAAAGCGTCATTTTTTCCACAGAAAGATTTTCAAATTCTTTAAATATTGAATTTATTTGCATTATTTGCGATATAAGAGTTTGAAATTGTCTACGAGGACACCTGTCGACAACGTATCCTATCTGATACGAGACTAGTGATCCTCCGATAATGTAGGCAGTGGCAAAAATTTCAGACTCAACTAATTAATTTGAAAAATAAAATTTATTAATACAATTATTTTTAATTATTTTAATTATATTTCAAATTTTTTTCATGGAAATTAATTTTTTCTCTTCAAAAATAGCCATTTAATAATAATATTGCTATTCTTGAAAGCAAAATGATCTATTTTTGTCTGAGGTATAAAATTTCGTTGATTTAAAGAAATTTTCTTTATTTCGAAGAGATATTTTTGTTTACTCTCTAAATCTGAAGTATAGTCAGTATTAAGGAATTAAAAACAAAATTTACCGATGAAGTAGCGAGAATTCGTTCACTTTGAAGTAGTAATAAATTTCGACTTGAAATTCGTTAAATCTTATCGATTAGTCGTATTTTACAAAAATTAACATATTTTTTTATTAACTGAATGTCAGCGACTTCTTACTAACTGAAAATAATGAGGGCTCATTAAAAAAATTTCTTAGGATTAAAAATTCTTTTGTTAATTCAGAGATATGTAATATAATAATTATGTAACTTCAAATAGTGACATTTTTGTTGTCAATTTCAAGTAACGTTAAAATCACATTTTTAAGGGGATCCGCCACCTTTAATATTTTTATTTTATTTAGAAAGCTTCCAGTTTTTTTTAAAATTCCAGCACCTTTATGTATTTTTAAACTAAAAATTTTGAGTATTTCGGACGTTTGTTGACTTTGAATAACTTTTTTGTTTTTTAAACAATCGTCATGATTCTTTTTTTTTGTTTTGTTCATTACAATGTATTGCAAATTTCTAGGTGTGGAAAATAAGGTAATATGACTGAAAAAAAAGTTATAAATAAAAATACCCCAAAATATAAAAAACAATTGTTGTAGTTATTTTTTTTAGCTAGAGTGCTTTCTACACCCAAAAATATTGATAATATAACAAAGAATAAGTGGTAAAAATTTCAAAAGCCTGTATCTAATACTTTTGATTTTATTCAAATATAGGTTGCAACAAACACGGAAAATCACAACTTCCGGAAAACGGAGTTTAAAGTAAAGTCTTAGAGGTAGGCAGACAATATTGTGTTACTAAATCATATATATACATTAAGGCAATATATGGTATATATTGTGATTTTATAGGGACGCTGTCATATACTATTTTCCATATAATTCCGAAATATTAGTAAATAAATTAACAAACTTTTTCCTGTAAAAAGCTAATTTTCACTAAAAACGCGTTATTCGTAAAAATATTCTAGTAACTTTTAATTTTATTTATTTTCCTACGAAAAAAAATCAGATTGCTCTGAAAATTTACACACATACTCAGAAAAGTATAGAGAAGAAAAAAAAACATTTTCGGATAATGTCAAAAAAATCAAAAATATACCAATCAAAGGTGTCAGATCCCCTTAACAAGGCACTCTCTAAACCTGAATCAGTGAACGGTCACTGATTCGCAGTGACTGTTCACTGTTGGCAGCAGCTATTAGTCTTTCATTGAGAATCAGTGAAATTCGACTGATAAATCAATAAATTAGATTGAACTCACTTATTGAATCAGTGAAAGCTTCAGATAGGAGTAATAAAACCAGAAAGATATTTTAACGATAGATGAACTCGTTTATTTTAGACTAAACAACACCAAAACGAAATTACGTAAT
Source organism: Diplolepis rosae (assembly GCA_030998225.1). Taxonomy (NCBI): domain Eukaryota; kingdom Metazoa; phylum Arthropoda; class Insecta; order Hymenoptera; family Diplolepididae; genus Diplolepis; species Diplolepis rosae. Next base: position 17,039,480 of record JAPYXD010000723.1, on the reverse strand, counting down.
TAATATTATTTTCAAGGGACGATAAATCAGTAAAGTGTAGATGAAAGTTTTGAATTCGCGAATTCAAAAGTTATGTTCATATGACGCATTCACTAATTCTTCAGTGAAATCAAAGCAGGGCACTGAATCATCAGTTGATATATTTTCACTGATATAATCAGTGACTATTTCACTGATTCAGATTTAGAGAGCAGCGTCTCTAAAATTTTCAAACCCAACAAGTTGATTCAAATGTTGAAATTCGTCCAAAGCCCTATCAAATTTGTGTAAATCGTAAGAAAATCACACTAATGTTTTGAATAGAATATCATTGTTAACAAAATTGAGTTAAAATCCTGTGCAGAATTTTTTCTGTGGCCCTGTCCGGGCCCGATCGGGCTGTAATTGAGGCCTGGTCGAGCCGTGTGTTTCATCACCTTTCTGATCCATTCACTTTTTAGAGACAGATAAGAGTTTATTCAAGAAGTCGAAAAAGCTGCTATTTGATCTAAAAATAGTTCCTCCCCTAGATTAATTTATTTTTTCTACAAGTAGACGAGAATCTAGTCTGGAGTCTTAATCCTATAAAAGTCCAAGTTATTTACTCCGTAAATTTTCAACAGTCTATATGTTTATTTCTACTGGACTGGCTTAGATATTAGACTCTCGAAAGCCCTAGAAAGACTGATGTTTCTTAATTTCGGTCTTTTATTTCGAAAGCATAGCGATTTCTAAGGAGTTACTTTAAGGCAGTAAATCGGAAACTTACACAGGTCCTGTGTTGGCTTTAGACTGGGACAATATATTAATCCATTAAGGGCTAATACAACCCATGGGGAAAGGATTTTTTATGCTGGCTAGCCCGACTAGCCACAAACTTGTCGCTATTTGTCGGGTAGGCATGCAGCTGTTCCATATACGAGTAAGTCAAACGCTTTCTCTGTTCAAATGATATAGATAGATGTGTTAGGCTTTCTCCAGATAATGGTCTAGATAAAATTTAGATATGTTTATTAATTTGTGATAATGAAATTTTTATTATAAGATACATTTCAAAACAAGTAATTCCTTTCTTGATTTTAAAGCTTGTAATTGGTCCCAAATCTATAGCATTCCGAAATTTTTAGATATTATGTTTAAAATTTACTGAAAAACTAATTGCAATGGAATATATTATTTATGCACTTTCAGTTCTACACTGAGAAAACAGTTTCTTTGATATACGACCAAAGAAAACATTTCTTTGAATTAAAGAAAGTTTTGTTAATTCAAAAAAATGTTTGTTGATCCAAAGAAATAGATTTGTTCATATTAAAGAAATTTTTTTTGAATCAACAAAACTTTCACACTGAGAATACAGTTTCTTTGAATCAAAGAAACATTCCTTGATATACGGTCAAAGAAAAAATTTCTTTGAATTAAAGAAATAGATTTGTTAATTCAAAAAAAATTTCTTTGATCCAAAGCAATAGATTTGTTCATATTAAAGAAAAAAATTTTGAATCAACCAAACTTTCTTCAATTTGAAGAAATTTTTTCTTTGGCCGTATATCAAAGAAGTGTTTCTTTGATTCAAAGAAACTGTTTCCTGAGTGTTTATGTATATAAAAATCCTACTTATTATAGTTCGAATTTCACGTGATTTAAATTTAGCTCAAATATCTAAATTTATTCTATTGAAGTCTGAAGTAATTCTTTTTAGGAAATCCTCAATTGAAAAAGTTCATTCGTTTTTAAAAAGCTCATCGTGCATAATTAGGTAGAGAGTAAAGTATAATTATACACAACCGTCGGAAATTATAGGTTAACCTGTTATTAAAGTGACTTCATTTTTATAATAAGACGTTGAAACTTTTCCCCATAATAGCATGAAAGTTAATAAAATTTTGCATCTAATGAGTCCATTTTTTGAAAAATATTAAGGCTATGGATCAAGGTAATTAAATTCCTATAAAAGATCGTGTGAGATAATTTTTATATTTTACAACTTTTGTTACATTTTGTAAATTTTCAGAAATATGTTTTGTCAATTAAGAAAGTTATCTTACATGAACAAATTAATGTATTATTTAGTCTATGGAACAATTGAACTATGGCCTTAATAGGTCTGAAAATAATTAACATTTTTTAAGTTTTTGCTCTTAATTTTTTGTTTAATTTTCCTAAATTATATCTCGGGATCAAACATGATACAAAAAAATCGTGAAATTTCAAATAAAGACTGTACTCTATGCATTAAATTAAAAAATCGTAAATATTACATTTTAAATAAATATTCCTAAATTATATTTAAATAAGATATACATTGATTTTTTTTTAAATTTTATAAGAAGCTATACATTTACCTAATTTTTCCAAATCATTTCAGCCGATTATGTTGATCATTAAAAGGCTGATAACGGAACTCTACTGCTATATTGACTTTATCAACATGTGTTTTAGAATTAAGGTGATCCGCCACCTTTAATATTTTTATTGCTTGAGTTTTGACTTTTTTGTTTTTTAACCAATTACCATGATTATTATTTTTATTTAGTTTCATACGATGTGTTTTGGGCATCAAAAGCACTCTAGCTAAAAAAAATAACTACAATTTTTTTTTACATTCTCATCATGGATGAGAAGGTATTGGTTTTATGTGAAAAATAACTTTCGAAATTTTCATCAAATCTTTACGTTTTGAGACCCCCTGAGTCAGAAAAAATGGTTTTTACGAAAGTGTCTGTCTGTCTGTCTGTAGGTCGTGTGCGGCATAACTCTCGATAGAATTATCAGATTGAATTGAGCTTTGGTACACTTTATCGGAGCCGAAAAAGTAAGGACAAGTTCGTTAACCAGCCACATCCAATCAAAATTGAGGGATGGAGCACTACTTTTGTGTTTTTGAAAATAATTTTTTGAAAAAATCAAAAATTTCAATCCTGGTTTTTGATAGTGCTCATAAATCTCTACAAATTATCCTTATAACATTTTCTGATTAAACCAAAATTAGAAATGTTACAGCATATTCAAATTCGAAAAAAGTCAATATCAAAATTCCATTTTCCAGTTAAATTATACGAGATACGAAAAAACGTTATGATACAATATTATTGAATACATAAAGGCCTACAAATTTGAATTATAACATTTTTTCATAAGATGCATATTTTTCTTTTTAATTAAAAAAAAAACTATTGAAATTCCAAAATTCAATTTTTTAACAATAATATTGGAAATACCAAAAAAACGTAAGAATACAAAGTTGTTCGTTTCAAAAAGATCTACAAATTTTGTCTGGCGCAGTTTCTGAAAAAACATATATTTTTCGTTTCAATTCCAAAAAATACAATAAAAATGAAAAAATTCTATTTTTTAGACAAAATATGTGAAATACAAAAAAAACGTTTAAATGGAAAATTGTTTGCCTAAATGAGGTCTACAAATTCTGATAAAGAAATTTCGGGACAGGATGTATATTTTATGTTTTGATTTTTAATATTGAAAAAATTCGATTTTTTTCACCAAAATATATGAGATACGAAATAAGCGTTGTTCTGCAAAATCGTTTCCTTAAATAAAGTCTACGATTGTTTTTCCTTTTTAGATATGTGGAAGAAAGTAAATTCTTTTAATCATGTAATTTATTAAAAAGTTATACTGAAATGTATACAGAAAATCGAGCGCGAAGCGCGAGTGTCATGGTGAGAATGTGTTCCTTAAGGCCGATAGAGCCTTAAGTAAATTGAATTTCCTGTTTCACTTAAATTCAAAAAGAAATTCAGTGACTTTGAGAAAATGTGTAATTCACATCATCTGTAATATTATTATAAAATTGGTTTGAGCTTCAGTATCAAAATATAAGAAATAACTTAAATGTATGCGAAGAGCACAAGACCGAGCGCGAAGCGCGAGGTCCAGAAAGAACGGAGCGCGAAGCGCGCGATGAGAATGTCCCCGCGAAACGGGCAGATTTTTTATATTTTGGGATATTTTAATTTATTTTCTTATTTTATTTGTAACTTTTTTTACATTCTCATCATGAATGAGAAGGTATTGGTTTTATGTGAAAAATGACTTTCGAAATTTTCATCAAATCTTTACGTTTTGAGACCCCCTGAGTCAGAAAAAAGAGTTTTTACGAAAGTGTCTGTCTGTCTGTCTGTAGTAGGTCGTGTGCGGCATAACTCTCGATAGAATTATCAGATTGAATTGAGCTTTGGTATACTTTATCGGAGCCGAAAAAGTAAGGACAAGTTCGTTAACCAGCCACATTCAATCAAAATTGAGGGATTGAGCACTACTTTTGTGTTTTTGAAAATAATTTTTTTTTTAAATAAAAAATTTCAATACTGGTTTTTGATAGTGCTCATAAATCTCTACAAATTATCCTATAACATTTTTTGATTAAATCAAAATTAGAAATGTTACAGCATATTCAAATTCGAAAAAAGTCAATATCAAAATTCCATTTTCCAGTTAAATTATACGAGATACGAAAAAACGTTATCATACAATATTATTTTCTACGTAAAGTCCTACAAATTTGAATTGTAACATTTTTTCATAAGATGCATATTTATCTTTTTAATTCAAAAAAAAATATTGAAAATCTAAAATTCAATTTTTTAACAATAATATTCGAAATACGAAAAAAACGTAAGAATACAAAGTTGTTCGTTTTAAAAAGATCTACAAATTTTGTCTTACACAGTTTCTGATAAAACATATATTTTTCGTTTCAATTAAAATAAAAACGATTAAAATTCAAAAATTCCATTTTTTAGACAAAATATATGGGATTCTTAAAAAACGCTTAGATGAAAAATTATTTGCCTAAATGAGGTCTACACATTCTTATTGAGAAATTTCTCGACAGGATGTATATTTTATGTTTTGATTTTTAATATTAAAAAAATTCGATTTTTTTCACCAAAATATGTCAGATACGAAATAAGCGTTGTTCTGCAAAATCGTTTCCTTAAATAAAGTCTATGATTGTTTTTCCTTTTTGAGATATTTAGAAGAAAATAAATAAATTATTTTAATCATGTAATTTATTAAAAAGTTACTGAAATGTATACAGAAAATCGAGCGCGAAGCGCGAGCGCCATGATGAGAATGTGTTCCTTAAGGCTGATAGAGCCTTAAGTAAATTGAATTTCCTGTTTCGCTTAAACTGAAAAAGAAATTTTAGTGAATTTGAGAAAATGAGTAATTTACATCATCTTTAATATTATTAAATTGGTTTGAGCTTCAGTATCAAATTATAATAAATAAACTTGAATGTATGTGAAGAACACAAGAACGAGCGCGAAGCGCGACGATCGAATCGCGCGCCCTAGGCGTGCTCAAGCTTGCGAGCGAAGCGAGCTGCGCGCGATGAGAATATGCCTGCGAAGCGGGCAGATTTTTTCAGTCATGTTACTATATTTTCCATACTCAAAAAGTTGCTACACATAGTAAAAAACAAAATAAAAAAATAATCATGACAAAATTTGGTTAAAAAACAAAAATGTTATTCAAAGTCGAAAAATGTCAAAAAAATGCCCAAAATACTCCAAATTTTTAGTTTAAAAATACATAAAGGTCCTGGGATTCTAAAAAAACCGAAACATTTTTAAATAAAGGTACTTAACATAAAAAAAATTATATGGAAGATCTAAACTTAATAAATAAAAATATTAAAGATCTTTTTTTGTTTTCAGTGTTTCACTACATAACGCTTTGAAAATATCTCTCATTATGAAGTTCAAAATCCACCAAGTATAAAAATTAGTGAAATTTGAATGAATTCTCCTCCGTGCAAGATTTCTAGCGTTATGAAGTTTGCACTCTCCCCGTTGCGTCGTATATTTTGCTTGAACTGTTATCGCCATAAAGTTGAATGAACAATGGCTAACTATTCAACGAAACAGGAATTTCTTCACAATGAGGACCATAGCATAGAGTCACCTTACGGTTCGTCCCTGACGAATATCCGCTTCGGAGGAGACATAATTCGAAATTGTCTGGGGTCAAAGGGCGGGCGCGGCTACTTGAGCGAGTTGACTCTGACGGTCCCAGGGGTCACGTGCCGTGACATCTTCTCTGCCTCTTCTCCCTCTATCTTTACTTTTTTCATCTCTTGCTCCTTCTCCTCTTTCTCAGTCAACTCATCTCTTCTTTTGTCGCAATCCTCCAAGTCGAGTTTTGTTCTTGGAGAACAAAACACCAGCCAAGTCGGGAATCCAAGATGCTCCCGGAGAAGAGGCTAGCGAAGTGACCTCATCGGATGTGACTCTGATTTGCTCAATTCGTTCCAACTTATGTGGCCCCAGCGCGTTTCAGCTATAGTAAGTGTCCTCACTTACAGTCTCACGATTACTCTCAAGAGTTGAGAGAGTGTGGAAAGAAACATACATGATTGCTATCGTCTTTGCCTCATTACTCCATTATGATGGCGTGTGGCGTGTGCCATACCCCGTATATTACATTCGGCCTGACCGCATACTTTCTTTCTTCATCTCTCTTTATATTTTATTTCTCTCTTTTCCTCTTCTCAGATTATTCTTTTTCTTTACTTATACTGTTAGAAATTTCTACCGTAATTTCGAGAAACACGTGACTGGAGTTGTATTCAGTTACAGTTTCGTAAAATTAGGATAGAATTTCAGAAAATTAGTAACTAAATTTTTTGAAATTCTAACCTAATTTTACGAAACTGTAACAGAATAAAACTCCAGTCACGTGTTTCGGGAAATTACGATAAAAAATTTAAACAGTGTTTTCTTTTTCAGAAAATTGTTTGTTCGTGAATATTTTTTTATTAACTTACTATAAAAGAATCAACACTTTGTAACTGAAAATTAAGAAATTGTTTTTTAAATTAAAAAGAAAAATTCTTAATTTTCAGTTCTGCTGTCAAAGGGAAAAACAATGTTAATTCTAATTTCGAAGAAAATAAGTTTATAATGTCTGTCAATTAAGCGGAAAAAACGGCATTTCATTGTGTTTTCGAAATTAATATAAGGTTATTAGTTTTTTTTTCTTTTTACGGAACAGTAGAAAATTGAGGTAGTTACCGTTTTCTTGATCAGTATTATGAACTACCAAAACATCTTAACTCAATTTTCTACTTGTTATTATTAAAAATGCCGGTTTTTCTTCACGGAATCAAATAAAACGGACCACTCACTGATTTGCAGTGAAAAACCCCTGTTTCGAATGTTATAACTCATCCACATAGAAATCAGTGGAATTTACCTGATTCTACCAGGTAAACTCACTGGTTAATCTGTGAAATATATTGGTCAACAGTGAAATTCGCTGATCAAAGAGTGAGTTCCCCTAATCTCTAAACCTGAATCAGTGAAATAGTCACTGATTGTATCAGTGGAAATATATCAACTGATAAATCAGTGCCTTCCCTGGCAAAAGTATCGGATAGGAATTCATTCCCAGCCAATCAGAACTATTCGGATTCATTCCGATATCTGTATCCGAGCTAATGCGAATCATTCCGAACCAATCCGAAAAACGTTTTGTCACTTGTTTGATGAAAAACGTTTTTCGGATTGGTTTGGAATGATTCGCATTAGCTCGGAAAGAGATATCGGAATGAATCCGAATATTTCTGATTGGCTCAGAATGAATTCCTATCCGATACTTTCGCCAGGGCTGCTTTGATTTCGCTGAGGAATCAGTAAACGTGCAACGTGAAAATAACTTTTGAATTCGCGAATTCAAATGTCCGATCTACACGTTACTGCTTTATCGACCTCAAAAAAGAGGTTAGATTTTCAACGCGCGCGATAACATCATCGTAAATGTGCTTTGGTGATTGCAAGTGCTTTTTGCAATCACGTATAATTATCAGGAGGATCAAAAGTATTCTGTTCTCCCATATATTGCTGGTTTTACTATTCCCACCTGAAGATTTCACTGATTCAATAAGTGAGTTTAATCAATTTCACTGATTCATCAGTCGAATTTCACTGATTCTCAGTGAAAGACTTATAGCTGCTGCCATCAGTGAATAATCACTGCGAATCAGTGGCCGTTCACTAATTCAGGTTTAGAGAGTATTGATCTAAGTTAAATTTCACTGATTCTATGTGGAAGAATTATAACATTTGAAACAGTTGTTTTTCACTGTTTCGGATATAGGGAGCATTTTTACCCCGAAATCGAGCAAATACTGATCAAATTTTTATTTTTCTATTCAGTGTTGATAGGCGATAGTTTTACTTCATTTTGAAAGTTTTGTCGAGAATTGAGTTGACAAGGTTCTTGCCTGGGATGGCAGAGTTACAAAGTGTTGGATATTCTGATACTTGTATCTGGAAATTCTGAAACTTGTAACAGGAATAATTTGACGTTTTGGGTAGCTGCAAATTTTGTTACAATTTCGTAATTTTATTAGAAATTTTATAAAAATTCTCTTACAGTTTGTTAGTTTTAAGATACATTTCTTAATTTTCAGTTACTCTCTAAATCTGAATTACTCAAAATCTACTGATTATCAGTGAAATTTGACTGATTCAAATAGCTAAAAAGAGGTTACTGTAAATCAGTCAAATTTCACTGATTACTTCAGTGGAAATCAACTGATTTAACAGTGAAAAATACTTTTTTCACTGATTCAATCAGTGAAAATTAACTAATTTGTCAGTGGAAAATATTTTTCACTGATGAATCAGTGAAAAGGCAAAATACTGATTCTATCAGTGAAAATTCGACTGATTCAGATTTAGAGAGTACAAAGTGTTGAATATTATGATATTTGTTTCTGGAAATTCTGAAACTTGTAACAGGAATCATTTTACGTTTTGGGTAACTTTAGTTTTATGCAGTTACATGCAACTGAGAATTTTGTTACATTTTCGTGATTTTATGATAAATTTTATAAAAGTTATATTACAATTTTGAAGCTTTAAGATGAATTTTATGAGATATTTAATATTTCAAATTAATTAGTTAAGTTTGAAATTTATGCCACTGCCTACGGCAATCGAAAGACCTAGGCTCGATTCCTAGCGCAGTCGAAAGCGTCTTTTTTTTTTACAGAAAGATTTCAAATTCATTAAATTTGATATTTAATATTAATACTAAGGGTCGATATAAGTCCTGTTCTTTATTACTTTTTAGTAACTTTGAGAAATAATTTCTTAATTTTCAGTCACAAAGTGTTGAATATTCTGATATTTGTATCTGGAACTTCTGAAACTTGTAACAGGAATATTTTTACGTTTTGCGTAACTGAAGTTTTATGCAGTCACATCTAATTGAAAATATTGTTACAGTTTCATAATTTTATAAAAATTCTCTTAGAGTTTGGTAATTTTAAGATCAATTTAATAAAAATTCATTTGAGTTTCATAATATTAAGAAAAGTTTGATATTTAATATTAATACTAAGGGTCGATATAAGTCCTGTTCTTTATTACTTTTTAGTAACTTTGAGAAATAATTTCTTAATTTTCAGTCACAAAGTGTTGAATATTCTGATATTTGTATCTGGAACTTCTGAAACTTGTAACAGGAATATTTTTACGTTTTGCGTAACTGAAGTTTTATGCAGTCACATCTAATTGAAAATATTGTTACAGTTTCATAATTTTATAAAAATTCTCTTAGAGTTTGGTAATTTTAAGATCAATTTAATAAAAATTCATTTGAGTTTCATAATATTAAGAAAAGTTTGAGAAAAGTGAATAAAATTTGCGCAATTTTAAGATACCTTTACTCAAAAACATCATAAATATCGTGAAATTTTACTTTACTTTCGTAAGATAAAAATTTTGTAAATTTCCGAACATTTCTAACAGTATAGTTCTTCTCGAGTCTTTCCTTTACTCTCATATGCACGTACGCATCTCCGTGATGATAAAGTGCGTGATATTACGCGTCAAGGTATTCTACGTCGAGAAGAAAAAAGAGACAAAGAGAGATAGATAGTTCGAGGAAGTTTAAGAAAGAGGGAAAAGGAAGAGGAAAAGAAGCAGGAGGATCCTGAATGCGTTGAGAGGAAGAGAGAGAAGCTGAGCTGGCACGAGCAAGCCAGAGATTCTCAAAGCGTTGGCAACAGGTTCCTGGATCGTTGTTAACCCGCTCTTTCAGTGGGTGGAGAACGAAATACAGTCCACACGCCATACAAGACACCTGGGTTTCGATGAAACGTTGCATGGCAACGTTGGAAAGAGGATCTTATGAGTCTGGGGAGACGAACTTCACCGTCGAGTATATTCCAACGTGGATCATAATAATTATTATCATCCGCTTCGAATTATCTATAATTCTGTTTGTACCCTTGAATACAGACCAAAATAAAAACAATTGAATCTATTAGAGACCATAAAAGTTTGCTACGCCAATTTTTCGCTCCTTTCGTTATATTATGCATGCCACCCTTTTACACGCAGCGTCTCGAGCATATTTGTTACGAATTCTTAAAATATCTTTCGATGATAATAATAATACTCTAAAGACATTTATGCAACCTCAATTACTTCTCAGAAATATCATTACGTTGAGTAATTATGTAAGAAATAATAATTAAAGATAACAAGGTCGTAGCCAGAAAAAGGTTTCTGAGGGGGTCAACCCCTTTTCATCCCCTCTAGCTCGGATACAGCCTTTAAAGAGAGAGAAAACGATTACTACATTGAATTAAAAAATTACGACCTTTGTATGATGAGGATCGCTTAAGTAGCATTTAAAGAAAGTTTAGAGAGCAATAATTATTTATAAGAACCTGGTACATTTACCATAACAGTTTTTGTGATAATAATCGACTCCTCTGATGGACAAGTGCCTCGGGCCAGTGAAGCTTTATATATCTGGACTCGTTCACCCTTTTAATATAATAACACCTACGGTTAATGTGCTATAAAATAAACCATTAGTCATTCGTTATTAACGAATACAGTTTCAAAAATGCAATTTATGAAACTCTCTTTTCAGAATGCTATTACAACGCGAAATTGTTATTTCAAATTATATTTTTTGTCCAATTTCGATTTGGGATGGTTTGAATATTTTCAGAATCTTCAATTTAAATTAAGGCCATGAATCAGACAGATCACATGGCCAAATTCCTCTAAAAGTTCGTGTAAGATAGCTTTTTTATTTTACAAAATGTCTTCCTGGAAATTTGGAAAATACAAGAGAAGTCGATAAAGAACGTCTTTCAACTTCGTTTGAGTTTTGCAATTTTGCAAAAATTTTCAGTTAACTGTGGTTATTGGTAACTTTTCCACACCCAGAAAACAGTTTATTTTAATCAAAGAAAAAATTTCTTAGAATTAAAGAAAGTTTTGTTAATTCAAAACAATTTTCTTCCATCCAAAGAAATAGATTTTATTGTCTTTTGTTACGTTTTCCAAATTTTTCGAAAGATACTTTGTAAATTAAAAAAGTTATCTTACATGAACGAATAAATGAATAATTTAGTCACATGGTCTGATTGATCCATGGCCTTAAGGCCGTGGGGTGAGGTTTGTCATCACCAATTATATACGATCGCTTTATTAATAAAATAATAATTTAAACAAATTTTCCGGAAAAGGCAGCAGTGTAGAAAAATGTAACGCATTACTGTCTTCTCCGGAAATTTTTTTAAAATTATTATTTTAATTATAAAATTATTTTTTTATTCTCTATACTTTTCTGAGTATGTGTGTAAATTTTCAGGACAATTCGATTTTTTTCATGGAAAAATAAATAAAATCAAGTTACTACGATTTACGAATAACACGTTTTTAGCGAAAATTAGCCTTTTACACAAAATAGTTTATTTATTTATTTACTAAAATTTCTGAATTATATGGAAAATAGTATATAACAGGTATCCCTATAAAAACACAATATATATTGCTTTTATGTATTTTCCGTGTTTGTTGCAACATATGTACTACTTATTCTTTGTTATTTTATCAATATTTTTGAGTACGGAAAGCACTTTAGCTAAAAAAAATAGCTACAAATTTTTTTTCCATAATTTGGGATATTTTTATCAATTTTTTTATTTTATTTTCTTTGTAACTTTTTTCCCAGTCATGTTACTTGGCCTTAAGGGGATCCGCCACCTGAAATATTTTTATTTTTTGAGTTTAGACCTCCCATATAATTTTTTTATGTTTAGTACCTTTATGCAAAAAGGTTTTGTGGTTTTTTAAAAATTCCAGCGCCTTTATGTATTTTTAAATTAAAATTATTTATTTTGTTGGGCATTTTTTCAAAATTTTTTGACTTTGAATAACTTTATGAGTTGTTTGGATTTATACACCAAAATTTTTCTACAGAAAGTGTTTTTTACAGTAAATATAAAGATATGTTTTAATTAGAATCGCAAATTGGAAAATATCTTCCGAATTTTGGTTCCCGGTTAAACTAAATTTTTGTATTTTCTGTAAAAATCACTTTCTGTAGAAAAAATTTGGTGTATAAATGAAACCGACTCATTTTTTTGTTTTTTAACCAATTTTATATGATTCTTTTTCTATTTTGTTCCTTACAATGTATAGCAACTTTTTGGGCATGGAAAATAAGGTAAAATGACTAAAAAAACGTTACAAATGAAATAAAATAGAAAAATAAATAAAAATATCCCAAAATATAAAAAAAAAGTTTTTGTAGTTATTTTTTCAACTACAGTACTTTCTCATACCCAAAAAGTTTCTACACATTGTGAGGAACAAAAAAGAAAAAGAATTATAACAATTGAATAAAAAACAGAAAAGTTATTCAAAATCAAAAAATTTCAAAAAAATGCCCAAAAACTTAAAAAAATTATTTTAAAAATACATAAAGGCGCTGGAATTTTTAAAAAACCTCAAAACCTTTCTAAATAAAGGTACTAATCATAATAAAAATAATATAGAAAGTCTAAACTCAAAAAATAAAAATATTAAAGGTGGCGGATCTCCTTAATGAATGTCGGAGTGCTATTATCAATTTCATTATGTGTAAACAAATTCTGTTCCTTAAAAGTTGATAAATATTCCTTGAAAACAATGCATTGTAAGTTATAATTGCCATGTTGGAATAATTGTAACTTTGCCTGTCAATGCTCTGTGATACAATTATTTATATTCTATTCTGTCCATATGTGTTGATAATTTTAAAGCCATTGAATATCATCGATAAATGATTTAGATGGTGATGTAACGTTATCATTGTTCTTTTATGTAAATTATAGATAACTTGCCTTTATTTCGCGAAATACTACTTTTTGCAATCTATCAATTAATTAATATTTGTTTGCATTAAGGTATTTTATACTATATTGGCTCGAAATATACAGAAAGTACATTTTCTAATGAAATTAATTGTTTGTATAGAGATATTTCATGTATACTTTTTTTTAGATAAATCTAATTGTAAACAGGAACTGTATTTGAAAATTGTATATAAACATTTATTCAAAAATTACACAGTTCAAAATTTTCGAATTTAATTAAATTTTGTTTCATTCAACAAAAGTTTATTTGATTTAACCAAATATCTTGGTTTATTTAAAAGTGGTTTGGTTAGTTCAAATGTAAGTTTTTTCTGGGTGTACAAGCGCATAAGGCTATCCTTTTCTGAAGGTATAGTTTCATTTACACCTTGAATCTCGTGCAAAAATTACCCCGATTAGCATATGAAGGATGATTTAAATATCCAAAAGAGGGTTATGAGGAGGTTCCCCTTAAAAAACCATAAATCGAGTATTATCGAAGAGTTTTCTTCATATGTTCTTTTTATGTGTTATCTTATTTTTAAAAATTGTATACAAAAAAATAATGAATTTGAGTTTCTGTAACATTTGTACTCTCTAAACCTGAATCAGTAAAATAGTCACTGATTATATCAGTGAAAATATATCAACTGATGAATCAGTGTCCTGTTTTGATTTCACTGAGGAATCAGTGAACGCGTCATGTGAAGATAACTTTTGAATTCGCGAATTCTACACGAATTTCTACACCTGAAAAAAATACAGGATGACTAGATTTGTTATTATAAAATAAAGATACTTTCATATCAATGTTGATTATCTGTAAGATCTCAGATGATGTAAGTTTAAAGTTTTTAAACTTAGACACAAAATATTATTGAGAAGAGTTGCTTCTGTATTACTTATATTTAAATCAAATCTCATCTGTTGGCATCGATTTAAAGATTATAGGATGCTGCTCTCTAAATCTGAATCTGTCAAATTTTCACTGATTGAATCAGTGATTTGCCTTTTCACTGTTAAATCAGTTAATTTTCACTGAAATAATCAGTGAAATTTGACTGATTTACAGTAACCTCTTTTTAGCTATTTGAATCAGTCAAATTTCACTGATAATCAGTAGATTTTGACTGATTCAAAATTAGAGAGTGCACTATCAACAATTTTTTGAGTAAACGACTTGGACTTTCATATACGGCCCTGACTTCGGAGTTGATTTTTGTCAATTTGGAGTAAAAATGAGTTAATCTAGAATGATATATTATTTTGAGAACCAACCGAAACTTTTTTTAATTCGACAGGAAAACTTTTATTCAACTTCAAAAAGTGGAACTTTTATGAAGTCTATTTCGAGTAAAGTTTACTTCTCTTTTTTCACTACAAGGATCCTGACATTACGATTTTCAAGGAAGCTTTCACACTTATAGTAACTTATTAGATTTTCATTTTGAAACTTTTAAGGCCATGGGTCAAGCAGAACACGTTACCAAAAGCCTGTAAAAGTTCATGTAAGATAACTGTTTTATTTTACAAAATATTTTTTTGAAAATTTGTAAAATACAACAGAAGACCATAAAGAACATTCAACTTCGTTTCAGTAAAAATTTTGCAAACATTTTTACAGTTAATTGCAATTGTTCCAATTTTGTTCAAAATGTTCACTAAAAAGAGGTTAACAGAGGTGGTTCATTGTCTTTTGTTACGTTTCCAAAATTTTCAGAAAGAAGTTTTGTAAATTAAAAAAGTTATTATACATGAACGAATTAATGTATAATTTAGTCACGTGGTCTGATTGATTCATGGCCTTAAAAATTTATATATATGGGTCATTTCATGAGAGATTTACAGTCAAAATTTTTTTTTCGACGAAATATTTTTTTTTGCCTCTTTACTTCGAAAATAATCGACACGTTTTTTTCTTTTTCAATGTGATACTTGAAAATTTCGAGATATAATTTTTTTAAGTTTGGCACTCGGGAAAATTTTTTTTTTTCTAACAGCTCACTGTAAAAGCAGTTTTGAATATAAAATGTAACCCTTGCACTTGAAATGTGCGAAAGAGTACAAGCTTTCAAAAAAGTTATGGCACACATTTCTTTGTTTTTTTTTTTTGTAATAACAATATAGTTCATTTTTATGAACAATTGAATTTTTTTAAATTTGGAACTAATTTTTTTCCGATTTTTTTGTTTCTAAATTTTTGTTGAAGTTTTTTCAATATGCAGGCAAAATTTTGGAATGGAAAAATGAAAACTGTAGGTGTAATTAATTTATAAAATCTGTCCCGCGCGTTGCAACCAGTGAGCTTGCACGCTGCAACTACGCTTAAGCTTGATTAGGCATGCTCAGACTCGAAGCACGTGTGGCAGTGAACCGCTACAATGGGCGGGACAGATTTTATAAATTAATTACACCTACAGTTTTCATTTTTCCATTCCAAAATTTTGCCTGCATATTGAAAAAACTTCATCAAAAATTTAGAAACAAAAAAATCGGAAAAAAATTAGTTCCAAATCAAATAAAATTCAATTGTTCATAAAAATGTACTATATTGTTATTACAAAAAAACAACGAAATGTGTGCTATAACTTTTTTGAAAGCTTGTACTCTTTCGCGCATTTCAAGTGCAAGGGTTACATTTTATATTCAAAACTGCTTTTACAGTGAGCTGTTATAGAAAAAAAAAATTTTCCCGAGTGCCAAACTTAAAAAAATTATATCTCGAAATTTTCAAGTATCACATTGAAAAAGAAAAAAACGTGTCGATTATTTTCGAAGTAAAGAGGCAAAAAAAAATATTTCGTCGAAAAAAAAATTTTGACTGTAAATCTCTCATGAAATGACCCATATATATTTATAGTGGGTGGTTTTCAATTTGGTTGTAGGGTCCAGAAATATGTTCCATTTTTTTAGTCTTCGTACATTACCAAAGTTTACATCAAAATAGGGCTCATATATGTAATATTTTAACTATTTTTTTGATATTTTAGAAATAAAGATCACTGACGAGGACTCCAATCAGAGTCGAAACGTTTGAGGAAAAAAATGAAACTCTGAGTTACATTATTTCTGGACCCTGAAACCAACCACTGCACTGTTAAAAATCTTATTCATTTTAATAGACTTTAATATACAAGTGGTAATTTAAAATAAATAGATTTGTATATTATAAAAAATTAATATCCACTTATTTTAATATTTATATATCTTGGAAAAAATTACGTTTAAGGTAGTACGATCATGAAAATTAGACCTCAGGCAAAAATAGATAATTTTGCTTTCAAGAATAGCAATATTATTATTGAAGGGCTAGTTTGAAGGAGAAAAGATTATTGTTCACAAAAAAATTTGAAACACAAAAAAATAGTTTTATTAATAAATTTTATTTTTGCCCAAAGTTATTTTCTTATCGCTTCTAGACAAAATTTTTAAAAATGATGCGATTCTAATAAATCACGGTTCATTTTTTTAGGAAAAAGATTCTTTACAACTTTACCGTTTCCGATTTTTGAAAATGAATTCTTTAATGGCTGAAATTATAAAAAAACAATTTTTCAAAACAAAATTTTTATAAACAAATTGCTGTATTTTATAATAATTAATTCAATTTCAAAAATAGGAATCGCATCATTTTTAAAAATTTGGCTCGAAGCGATAAGAAAATAAGTTTGGGCAAAAATAAAATTTATTAATAACATTATTTCTTTGTGTTTCAAATTTTTTTCATAAAAAATAATCTTTTCTCTTTCAAATTAGCCCTTCAATAATAATATTGCTATTCTTGAAAGCAAAATTATCTACTTTTGCCTGAGGTCTAATTTTCGAGATCGTACTACCTCAAGATATCGTTTTTTTCAAAATCGGTCATTGCAATTTTGATAAACTAAGTTTAATTCAATTGTAATGTTAATTGCAATTTTTTACCAGCAATTCATCTGTTGTCTTTAAATTATAAAAAAGCTTCATTTACATTAAAAGAATTTGTTTTACTAAATATTAACTCATTTTTACTCCAAACAAACAGAAATAAATTCCAGAGGTCGGACTCTATATAGTCCAAGCCATTTGCACTGTAAATTAACATTGTAGTGTCCGGAATCCAGAGTTGTTTTTTATCTAATTGGAGTAAAATTAGTGTCGAAATTTACTTTCTGACTTTTGGGTCGGACTGGATTGGCTCGTCAAGAAAAGTCTTCATTTTGGTAATTTTTTACTCTTCTCCTTATGAAAATTTATTAATTTTTATATTATTACAATATGTATGAACTAGAATTTTTCATACCAAAATGTAGGGGAAAAACTTTCTCACATTGGGGATGGATTTTATTTTATTTACATATAGTTGTATTTCTTTCAATTTAACGAAAATTTAGTTCTTATCTCTATTTAAATGAAAAACAGAAACACATTACATAATATATGAATGTTAATCATTGCATAAGTTTTTCTCAATCTGCAAGGGTTCTCTAAATTCCAGATTTAGGGTAAACTTCTCGTCTGGAATGGTTTTTGTTACAGGATTTTTTTACTCTGAATTCTGGAATAAAATCATACATTTTTTTCTGTCTACATGTAGACAACTCCATACAATTTTTTGGAAATAAAATAATTAGTATGGAAATAACTCAATAAACTCGAGTTTTATCGACACAGAAAGTAATAAAAGTTTCAAATGATACAGAAAAATAAACCGTTACATTTATTGAGTTCATAAGTTAAAATAGTTACAGCATAAAATTAATGAATCTGCAAAATAAGAAATTCGGTTTATTTTGTACTCAATTGAGTTTATTTTGAACTTGTCGCAGTTTATTTTTCGTATAAGAATCAGAACGTGTGGAAAGTATTTTTCTGCAATTCTCACCCGTAAATGTAAACCCGACGCACAATGAAAAAATGTTCGGATTTCTAGTTCTATTCTAGTAAAATTAATGTAAAAACTGGTAATATCGACTGAGAAACTAGTATAATCAACTAAATTTTTGATTAATTTAACACACAAAAAACTATTAATTATGCATGAAGAAAAGAGATTTATTGATATACAGAACAGACAAACTTTTTTTGCTGTCCCAACAAAATTTTAGTTCTTACAAAAAGTTTTTCCAAGCCTAAAAACAATAAGAAACTCTTTTGTTTGTTCTACAAACAGGTTTGTTGGGTGAACTAAAAATTTTTTTTGCTCCGTTTTTTTTTACTGTATAACACCCACATAAAAAACCAGTTATATTTACCCGGCATCTAGATAGAATCTACCCTAGAACTCAATTAATATAAAACCGGATTCTAGTGTAGAATCTATATTCTACACCAGACTTCGAGTAAATATAACACTTTTTTTCTGTGCTTTGTACATTGTGCATTATCAAGACTTGTTGTCTACACAGGAAAAACCAAGTGTTATATTTATCCTTATTCGAAATAAAATCTACATTTTACCCTAAAACTCGATCAATCCAACGCCGGATTGTACTCTAGAATTTATTATAATGTGACATCTTTGAGAACATGTCTGCTATTATATTGACCCAAAATTCACAGAATTTTTATTCATTTTTTGTTGGTTTGGCATAGGGTCAGTTTCTTTTTATTTTCTCCGACTAAAAATTATCAATGTTAGATTTCAAAAAAACGCATAAAAACGAAAACAAACGTTTCGGCCACAGACTGGGGCTCTCTTCAGTGCCGTAAATTAAAAGATTAATTCAAAATTTCTGCACTGAAAAAAATGGTTAGTAAAACCAACTACTTCGGTTTGTAAAATATGCCTCAGCTATTTTATTAGTTAGCACAACAATTTTTTTTGTTGGTGTTACTATCTCAATTTATTGTTATCACAAGAACTTGGGTAGTAACATCAACTAAAAAAGTTCTTGTGCTAACTAATGAAATAGCTGGGGCATATTTTACAAACCGAAGTAGTTGGTTTTACTAATCATTTTTTTCAGTGTGTAAAAGATTAAAATATACACGCAGAAAAAAAATCAGTAAAATTTACAGGAAGTTCGGTACTTATTTGGACAACATGACTTTTCAGTAAATTTTACCGGAAGTTGAGTTCAATTAACTGATTTTCTGTACGTTTCACGCAGCGTCCAGTAAAATCTACTGAATACGAAAAAATCCGAGTTAAGTTAATTGTACTGTACGCTAAGTAAATTGTACAGAAAATCTGTTGATTGAACTCAACTTCTTGTAAAATTTACTAAATAGTCATGTTGTCCAAATAAGTACCGAACTTCCTGTAAATTTTACTGATTTTTTTTCTGCGTGTAGGAGATAATTCAAAATGAAGAAGTCCAGTATGCATAAGACGTATTGGAAAAAATATGTAAAATTCACTGTATATAAAAAACCGGATAAAATAAACAAAACTTTGAAATTTTCAATCGAACCAGCCGGTAAAATTTTTTTTTTAAAAGATGCCCAATTGATTATTAATGACAAAACTCGAAAAAATCTCAGTTTTGAAAACTTTTGACTTTTATTTTAATTATCTCCTATATTTTAATCTTTTACAGAAAGTTTAAATTAAACTTTTAATTTATGCCAATGAAGAAGGCCCCCATATGTGGCCAAAACGTTTGCCTTCCTTTTTTTGCGTTTTTTTTATATCTAAAATTAATAATTTTCAATCGGAGAAAATAAAAAGAAACTGACCCTATGCCATAACAACAAAAAATGAATAAAAATTCTAGAATTTATATTTTGCACCAGACTCCGAGCAAATATAACACCTTTTTTATATACTCAAAAAAAGTCCAGTTCAAACAACCGAAATTCGGGTTAGGCCACATTTAAAATTATTTTCTGGTTAAAGTAACTAGAAATTCAGGTTATTTTCACCAGATTTTTTTAAGAATTACTAGAAATTTTTTGAAATAACCAGAAAATAATGTTAAATATGTCCTAACCGGAATTCCGGTTGTTTTAACTAGACTTTTTTTTGTGTGAAGCAAAATCTTCTCAAATTCAAAGACCAATTCACTTCTCAATTCAAAGACATTAACATATTTTTCCATGAAAGAAACAATGTACAATGTAGTTTTACTATTAGTTTCTCATGCATGAAATTTTGCAGCGTCATAGCATCTTAGGAACTTTCTGAAAGTGGTAAACGTTTCAAAATCAGTATTTGAAATTGTTTACTTAGATCTCGAGGGTTACTTGAATCTGCCAACATTTTGCTGAACTTGCTTACCTCAAGATTTCATTCCAAAGACTCAATGGCTCACTATAATGTGTCTAACGTTTCAGAATTCTTGAACAAAGATTAATGATTGGTCAATCACTGTTTGTCATATCTCAATATGTATACATTCAAGTCGTCGCGTGGAATCGAAGATCGTAACACGTCGACAGATTTCTCGATCGTATCCGTTAGAACAAAAATATTGTCGTAAAATTTAGACCGCGTGCAATCGAACACTTGTAAAACATGTTGTTCTTTACTATTGAATTATTTTTCGGTCCTGCTGTAGCAACAAAAAAAATATTGCTCAACTACTCTTTTCCTGACTTCTCTTTGCACAAGAGCATCTTCAATGATTTTCTAACAAGAATAAAGGTATTGTAAGTTTCTTATGAGAACTGATTCTCTTGAAAGGACCTCGGTTACAACTTTTAAGGCAGAAAATCTTTAGATGCATTCTCTTGCACGTGTTTCAACAGTTATATTCTTCTCTTTAGCACATCACCACAGCGGTGCTCTTTTGAAAGAATGAAGAGAGCGAACAAAACAAAAATAGGGAGATTTAAAGGATGGAGAATTAAATTAATGGTGTATCTAATGTGATAGGGCGTGTTTTCGTGACATGTGACTTCACGACCGTCACTTACCATGATTAATGGAAAATATTATTTTATCTTCAAGACAAATGGCTAAGTTTATCTTGCTTTCTTAATCTTGCAAATTTTTGAAAAAAAATTTCAATTAGTTTTTAACATTATCTATTCATGCTTGTACAGTTGATTTCTTTAGAGGGTGAGTTTTTCTTATTTTGCGACCTCAAAATATCTCGAGAAATATGCATCGTACGAAAAAAATGTGCACAATAAATACTTTTTATTTTCTAGGTGGAAAAGCGACTCAGCAAGAACTTGAGTCACACGCAGACCCTGGGGGTGTGAGGTGAAAAATATTTTTTTTATTGAAAATTAAATTTTAAAGTAGAAATTTTTTAAAAATAAAACACTTATTTTTAATGGGGAATTCGAATCTGCAATAAAAAATAGAGGTTCCCATTTGATATTTTAAAGTTAAGTCACCTCCAGGTTTTTGGATACATTTTTGTGAAGCTGTTTTTCCCCCCCTCAAAAATAAAAAGTTTTTATTGCCAACATTTTTTTTGTATGATGCGTATTTTTTGAGATATTCCAATTCTCAAGATAAAAAACTCACCCTGTATATTAGTGATAATTTTGACAAAAAGTTGAGTAAAGTTTCTCGAACTATTTTTTTCTGTGTAGATCAAGAAAAAGGTTCTTTGATTAAAAAAAAAATGTCTTTGAATCAAACAAATTTGTACATTGCAAAAACACAAAAATATTTTCTCTAATTTAAAGAAAAAATTGCCTTCGTTCAAAGATAATAAAATTAAATGAATCATTTCTTAAGTTTTTGCCAGTACTGTATTTTAATCGAAAAAATATTTTTTCAAACCAAATAAATAATGTTAAAAAAATAATTTCTTTGATTTAAAAAAGGCTAAAAAAGTCATTTCCTAGAATCAAATTAATTTGTATTTTTTCTGAAGGTGTTTTTACTTTGCATTGAAGAAATGAAGTTGGAAAAACGATTCCTTAAATTTTCAAAAAAATTCTAAACTCTCCTTAAAAATCGAAAGGATTCGAACCCTCGACAACAAAAACGACCAAAATGAACTTCTGAATCATTCAGAAGTAGATTTTCGTCTGAATTTAGTCGTTTTTGATTTTGAATTGCGGAGCCGCTTTTTTCCTCCTCGAAAATAAAAAGTTTTTATTGTGGACATTTTTTTTGTATGACGCAAAGTAATAAAATTAAATGAATTTAGGTATGTTTAACGTCCAAGTGTTGATAATTATGAAGAAGAAAACGGGTACAATTCGGACATTTATTTTAAAAAATTTTTAAAGATCTGAAAATAAATGTCCGAATTCTACCCGTTTTCTTCTTCATAAAAATTAAATGAATTATTCCCTAAGTTTTTGCCCAGTACTGTATTTGATTCGAAAAAACATTTCTTTTAACCAAATAAATAATGTTAAAAAAATAATTTCTTTCATTTAAAAAAGGCTATAAACATGATTTCCTAAAATTAAATAAATTTATATTTTTTCTAAAGGTGCTTTTACTTTGAATTGAAGAAATAATGTTGAAAAAACGATTCCTTAAATTGAAATAATTGAAAAGATTCGAACCCTCGCAAACAAAAACGACCAAAGTGAACTTCTATATTTTTCAAAAGTTGATTTTCGTCCGAATTTGGTCTTTTTCGACATAGGGGGTTCGAATCTTTTTGATTTTTTGAGAGAATTACGAATTTCTTGAAATTGTCATTGTCAGTATGTACATTAAATACGTAATTAGTAAATTTAAATGATATTTGTGTTAGAATAAATTGTTATATTATGTTATGAATAAATTAGTTTTTTGGTAGAATTTCGAATTGCTTGAAATTCTTAAAGTCAGTATACATTAAAAAACTAATTTCTTTCATTTAAAAAAGGCTAAAAAGGTGATTTCTTAAAATGAAATAAATTTATATGTGGTCTAAAGACGTTTTTACTTCGAATTGAAGAAATGAAGTTAAAAAACGATTTCTTAAATTTAAATAAAACTTTTTACTGGATGTATAGATTAAAAAAATTCAAATCTGTATAACTAAAAACTCAATTTTATAATAACGTATAATTCACATAACAATTGAGAATTTCAAGAAATTCGAAACTCTCCCAAGAAATCGAAAAGATTCGAACCCTCGAAAACACACACGACCAAAATAAACTTCTACAATTTTCAAAAGTTGATTTTCGTCCGAATTTTGTCTTTTTCGACATTGAGGGTTCGAATCTTTTTGATTTTTTGAGAGAATTACGAATTTCTTGAAATTGTCAGAGACAGTATGTACATTAAATACGTAATCATAAAATTGAAACGATATTTGTGTTAGAATAAATTGTAAAAGACTTGAATAGAAGTTATCAAGAAGTGAAAAAGATTTAAGTCGATGACGTGGTACTACTTTCAAATCTAAAGGACAGCAGATTGAAGGTTACACAGGACGGTGTTGAAGACCGTTGAAAAGCTTACGTCCTAAGAGCACGTTGAAACGCTGTCAGACGGAAGCTGACAAATAACCTGTTATTAGAGCCCATTGATATTACTGACTCGTTTAAGTTTCCATCTTTTTTCATTCATTTTTTTCTCTATTTGTGTGAACGCAATGAGAACCGCTTTCTTTGCATATCTGACCGGAAGCATACGACAGTCTTTCACGCATTAGATAGATTCTTCTCTAATGAAAAATTCTGTAACACGGGTCCTGAGCCTACGCTTACATGCATCAATGCATTAAATTCGTGAATCGCGAAACGCAACAACGAGAAGTCTCCTTTTCTCTCCCTTTCTTTATTTTGCCTCTTTGTCTATCTCTCTCCCACGCGCAGTTGGCACGCGCGCGTTCGCGTGCGCGCACGAGCGAACGCTCACGCACACAAACAGCAATGCGAGTGCTTGAGAAGTTGAATAAAAAGCCAAATGTGATTGGCGTGTCGCAAAAATCCGCCATTAAAAATACTATCCTGACTCCTCCCATTTGAGGTTGACTGGGAGATTGCAAGGATTCGCGGTTTCAGAGATTTTTTCGCAGTGATTTCTCCGATCTTTAGGACTGAATCTGTTAAATCCTGATGCCGCGCCGCACGAATCGACCGGACACGATGCAAAGATCGGCTGGTCTCGTGGCGCCATGGCGAATGGAGGGGCCTTAATTCACCTTTGGATTTCCCCTTATTTGGAGTTGTATACGCGATCCATCGGCAGTGGGATTGATGGGAGGGAGCGAGGGCTGGGCCATAAGGTGTATCACGGCAGCAGGATGACGAATATATGTATATATATATATATGTGTGTGTGCGCACCTTACGCGAAATAAATATCCACACTGACATGCAAACACGTACATGTGAAGGCGATCGGATAATGTATATTTAAGGACGAACACTCAGAAAGAGAGTCTAGATATGTATATGTCTTATTCACCTCCTACCGTATTCGGTGACCGATGGGATTGCTCGGGATTACATGTGTAATCGGCAAGATCGTTTGCCTTTGCTATAGATTTCACTGCAATTAAGGCTCCTGAGAAACGTCCTTTTAATTTAACTGATCGTGTACCTGCAATGAAAGCTTTTGCCTTTTTATCAAGATATACCTTTGAAACATTATAGAATTATTATAAATTATGAATAATCGATAGAATTGGAATCTTATATATATATATTAGACTGTTAGAAATTTCTGTATTGAACTTCCATGAAATGTAATGAAAGTTTTTTTCAGTAACTTATATTAAATTTAAAATAATTTCATCTTAAAAAATACAAACTTTCATTTGAATTTTAATACACATGTGTATATATTTTAATAGTTTTTGTTAATTTTAATATATTTTGATTGAAGAGTTATTTAATTTAATATGAATGCATATTAATTTTTTATGATATACAAATATATTAATTTTAATTTGCCACTTGTATATTAAAGTCTATTAAAATTAATAAGATTTTTAAGAGTGTACACTGAGAAAAGAGTTTCTTTGAATTAAAGAAAGTTTTGTTAATTCAAAAATATTTTCTTTCGTCCAAAGAAATAGATTTGCTTACGTTAAAGAAAATTTTTATGAATTATCAAAACTTTCTGCAGTTCAAAGAAATGTTTTCTATGACTATATATCAAAGAAATTTTTCTTTGATTCAAAGAAACTGTTTTCTGGGTGTAGTGTGATTCCATTTGTGGTTTTATTTTTTTGATTAATTTGGTATCCCTGTAAATTGTTCCCTTTAGTGAAACAATGATCCCTGATTTTTATCAGATTCCGATTTTGTCTTTTTTTTACTACACTGTTAGAAATTTCTACCGTGATTTCCCGAAACACGTGACTGGAGTTTTATTCAGTCACCCAGGAAAAAGTTTTACTTAAGTTTAAGAAAACATGTTTTTAACCTCAATTCAAAGTAAAAAGTTTTTTAGAACATACATAAAATTATTTTACTTTAAAAAATCACGTTTTTAGCCTTTTTTAAATGAAAGAAATGATTTTTTAGCATTATTCATTTCATTTAATGAAATATTTTTTTTATGCAAGTATACAGTACCAGCAAAAACTTAAGAAATAATTAATTTAATTTCATTATCTTGGAATGAAGACAATTTTTTCATTAAATTAAAGAAAATATTTCTGTCAATCACATTATGCACATTATGCTAGACGTTCATTTCTTTAATTAAAAAAAAAAAACTATCATGAAATTTCTTTAAATCGAAGAAACTTTTCTTTGGTCCTATAGCAATGCCCAAATTTGTTTGATTCAAAGAATTTTTTTTTAAATAAAAAAACTTTTTTCTAGGTGGTTACAGTTTCGTAAAATTAAGATGGAATTTCTGAAAAATGAGTTACTTTTTAGTAAATTTAACAAAAGATTTCTTAATTTTTATTTACAAAGTGTTGAATATTCTGATACTTGTATCTGAAAATTCTGAAACTTGTAACAAACTCAGAAAAAAGATTTGATTTGAATCATAGAAAATGATTTGTTAGGAAGACTTTCTTTGCTTTGAAAAAATGATTTATTTTAATGAAATAAAATTTTTTAAATTCAAACAAAGTATCTTTAAACCAAATAAAAATTTGTTCAAATTAAATAAATTTCTACTTTAAAACGAACAAATTATATCTTTGACCTTATATACGAATGCAATAATTTGTTTGTTTTGAAGGAAAATTTATTTGATTCAAACAAATAATTATTTGGCCCAAAGATATTTTGTTTGAATTAAAAAAATGTTATATAATTTAAATAAATCTTTTGTTTGATTTAAACAAAGCCTTTCGAAAAATTATTTTAAGTCAACTAAATCTTTTTTTTGAGTGCAGGAATAATTTAACGCTTTGCGTAACTGAAGTTTTATACAGTTACATGTAACTGAAAATTTTGTCACAGTTTCGTAATTTTATGATCAATTTCATAAAAATTCTGTTACAGTTTGGTAGCTTTGAGATCCATTTTATGAAAATTTAGTTGAGTTTTATAATATTAAGAAATTTTTCAGGAAATTCAGTACATTTTTGACAATTTTAAAATACCTTCGTTCAAGAACATCATAAATATCGTCAAATTTTACGTTACCTTTATCACATTATAGTTTTGTTAATTTCCGAATATTTCTAACAGTGTATGTCAATGCCAATAAGATGTATATATTTTTTCATGAAAATTCTTGAAATAGTTCATAAAATATTTGTCCTAATATTCAAAGGTGGTTCGAGGTCAATTTGTTAAAAAACGTTTCAGTACATAGATTCAGTATTAAAACACGAAGAAAATGACAATAAAAACACTTGCAGTTCCAATTAGTGGTTATCTGGATATGGTTTATAAAAATTGTTGAAGAATTAATCGAAGCAAAAAAACGTTTACATAAAATGTGAATAATTTGTATGTGCTTGTTATGTAATGTATTATATAATATACATGAAGTTTCACAAAATGTTAAGGTCATGAAAAAAAGAGTTTTTGATTAAGAAAGTTCATGAAAATGCATTAAACTCATATTCTTTAACATTATCATCTTGAATAACTCTTCAATATTAAAAGGAACATTTCATTAACTAGTTTACGGAATGCCAACGACAAAATATATAAATCCAGACAGTAACATACTACAAAAGTCAGACAAAAACGAAAAAATTCAAACTTTTGAGAAAAAAAATTATCTTGAGCGATCTCTAAATATTATTTAAATATTCTAATAAGAATTGAACTTCAATATTCTATTATAAAAAACAAAATTCATAAGTGTTTAAAAGAAAGAAGAATCATGTAAAGTCAAATTGATGAGAAATAACTAATTTTCACTAAAATTTACTTGGAGTGAGCTCTACATATATTTTGAAAAATCTAAAAATAATCAGGGATCATTTTTTCACTAAAAAGAACAATTTTTAGGGTTTTCAAATTAATTTTAAAAATAAAGACAAAAAGAAAATCACCTTATAATATATAAATGTATGATAATATATTCTTCAAGCTACTTTCCATCTACATTCTCTTTTACACATAAATTTATATTTCATATTACTTAATTTAAAAGAATTGTTTCGGAAAGAGTTAACATATTATCGTGATAAATGATACTTCAATTGATCAATTCATAGTGAATTGAAAAGAATCATAAAATTTCAATGAAAAGGTTACCAGTATTTTTGAATCAATTTCTTCGATACTGGAAATGAGCTTATCAGAAATATCAAACACATGGAGGTCTTTATAAGGAATCGCTTACGAGTAAATGTAAATTACATATATAAATCAGTTAAATTTTTCTCCAACGAAAGAAATAAAGACCAAAGTACCCAATGTATCAAGAAATAAAAAAAGATTTATAAAGTGATTTTCTTTTCGTAACATGAAGAAATATGCCGTGTCTTAAGACTTAAGATTTTTGTTGGTTTTTTTATTATTACGAGACTATAGATCGTAAATTACAGACTATAGAGACGCGGGAGTCAGGTCATTTTACCTATTTTGACCGTGGGTGGGCCATCACCTCTAGCTAGGTCCTCTCTGGCACTTATAGTCTCAGATGAACATATACAATAGGACCTCACGTGCACGTGGCGGAACACACACGAACATTTTTCGAATATATTTAAACGGGAAAAAGTAAACTTTCAAATTTATTTGAGTTAGTTGTATAAATTCCTGTACACATTGTACGCAATTTTTACTTAAGGTTATTTTCATAATCGAATGAACCCTTCTCTGTTATACTTTCCTGTTCACCCAGAAAAAAGTTTCTTTGATTCAAAAAACATGTCTTTGAATCAAACAAATATGTGTATTGCTATACAGTCAAAGAAAAATTCCTTTGATTTAAAGAAATTTCTTGATTGTTTTTTTTCCTTTGAATTAAAGAAATAAATTTCTTCGCAGTCGCAAAGTACATACGTAATGTGACTTACAGAAATGTTTTCTTCAATTTAAAGAGAAAATTGTCTTCGTTCAAAGATAATAAAATTAAATGAATTATTTCTTAAGTTTTTGCCAGTATACTGTTAAAAATCTTATTCATTTTAATAGACTTCAATATACAAGTGGTAAATTAAAATTAATAGATTTGTATATTATGAAAAATTAATATGCATTCATATTAAATTTAATAACTTTTCAATCAAAATATATTAAAATTAACAAAAATTATTGAAATATATACACATGTGTATTAAAAAAAATAAAAGTTTGTATTTTTTAAGATGATTACTGAAAAAACTTCCGTAACATGTAATGGAAGTTAAATACAGAAATTACTAACAGTACTGTATTTGAATCGAAAAAATATTGTTTAAAATCAAATTAATAATGTTAAAAAAATAATTTCTTTCATTTAAAAGAGGCTAAAAACGTGATTTCCTAAAATCAAATAAACTTATGTTCTTAAGGTGTTTTTACTTCGAATTGAAGAAATAAAGTTTTAAAAAAACGATTTCAAATTATTTAGTTGAGTTCGAAATTTTTGCTACCTTAAATTTAAATAAATTTTTATACTGGGTGTATAGATTAAAAAAGTTCAAATCTATATAATTACAAACTCAATTTCATAGTAACCTCCAATCCCAATTACAATTGAGAATTTCTTTAAAAAAAAACTAAAAACTCAATTTCATAATAACGTCTAATCCACATAACAATTGAGAATTTCAAGAAATTATGTGAAATTATATAAAATATGTGGATTAGACATTATTATGAAATTGAGTTTCTAGTTATACAGATTTGAACTTTTTTAATCTATACACCCAGTAAAAAGTTTTATTTAAATTTAAGAAATCGTTTTTTAACTTCATTTCTTCAATTCGAAGTAAAAACGTCTTTAGACCACATATGAATTTATTTAATTTTAAGAAATCATCTTTTTAGCCTTTTTTAAATGAAAGAAATTAGTTTTATAATGTATACTGACTTTAAGAATTTCAAGCAATTCGAAATTCTACCAAAAAACGACCAAAATGAACTTCTATATTGTTCAGAAGCTCATTTTCCTCCGAATTTGGTCGTTTTCGATTTTTAATTATGGAATCGATTTTGCCTCTCGAAAATATTTCTTGAGATATTCCAATTCTCTAGATAAAAAACTTACACTGTTAATAAGTAATAATTTTGATGAAAAGTTGAGTAAAGTTTCCCGAACTATTTTTTCCTGTGTAGACCTAGAAATAAGTTTCTTTGTTTCCAACAAAACTTTTTTCAATCAAACAAATTTTTGCATTCATTTTCTTTGATTTGAAGAAATTTCTTTATTGTTTTTTTTTTCTTTTAAATAAATAAATAAAAACGCAGTCGCCTAGTACATACGTAATGTGACTCACAAAAATATTTTCTTTAATTTAAAGAAAAAATTGCCTTCGTTCAAAGATAATAAAATTAAATGAATCATTTCTTAAGTTCTAAAGGTGTTTTTGCTTCGTATTGAAGAAATTAAGTTAAAAAAACGATTTCTTGAAGAATAAAACTTTTTTCTGGGTGTATAGATTAAAAAAATCCAAATTTATGTAACTATACAAACTCAATTTCATAATAACGTCTAATCCACATTACATTTGATAATTTCAAGAAATTCGAAATTCTTCCAAAAAATCGAAAAGATTTGAACCCCGGTAAACAAAAACGACCAAACTGAACTACTATGTGGTTCAGAAGTTTATTTTCGTCCGAATTTGGTCATTTTCGACTTTGAGATTTCGAATATTTTCGATTTTTTGGGTGAATTTCGAACTGCTTGAAATTGTCAAAGTTAGTATATATTTAAAAAATAATTTCTTCCATTTGATAAATGCTAAAATGGTGATTTCTTAAAATTAAATAAATTCATATTTGTTCTAAAAGTGTTTTTACTTCGAATTGAAGAAATGAAGTTAAGAAACGATTTCTTAAATTTGAATAAAACTTTTTTCTGGGTGTGTATATGCACACAAAAAAATGTACTATTGAAAATATTATTAAATTTAGTCTAGAAAATAAAATTAATTGTGACACAAATATTTATATACTTTTGTATTAAATTTAACAAAATTGTGTATTAAGTTTAATATACCGTTTATGCAAATAAATTTATATAATGCATATGAAGTTTTTTCTAAGACGGTGTGTGTATAGGTAATCCTAGTCAATATAAAACCAGTATTTTCAAGATGATGGCGCCTCTCCTAATAACTAGGCGCATAGTTTAGATCATCACCCATGAACGTTTTTAATCAAAGTTCTCACAATTCGTTGCCAGAAAGTTGTAAAATATGTATCATATGAATCAAAAGATTATCAAGAAAAAATTTACCAAGTTTATAATTTCCTCAACTTTTTCTTGCATATCTTTATTATTTCTTGCTGAAATTTTCGAATATGATACAAAATATACTAAATCAGGTCCTGTGACTTTTCGTTCGATTAATTAATCAAAAAATTAGTACCAACCTAATTAAGATGATTAATTTGTTTAATTACCCAATCCAAAGAAAAGTCACGGGACTCATTGTTAGTAAATTTGTTCTATACTATCGTTTGTTTGTTTGTTTACGATTTAGTCGAATCAAACAAATATTTAACTCAAGAACATAGATTAAGTGGGTCACGTGATCAAAAAAAGAATTTCGGTTACTCCAAAAAAGTTTTCACGATAATGAACTGTTTTGGCTGAAACTTTGGGACATTAAAATTTGTCAATGGTTCAATTTCAACCTAGAGAATTCTAGAAAAAATTAAAGCTCATGAAAATTATTTGTATTGAATTCGAGTATCTAAAAATGATGAATTGAAATAAAAATTTTAAATTTAAAAGGTTTAACTTCCGAACGAAATTCTTCATTAGAAAAAGGGTAAATGACCAACCTCGGACTATGTAGATATTGTACTCCAATTTATTATTCCTGACAACGTTTCGAAGACAATATGTCAACCACTTCAGATCATCCAAAATATTTCATTTGAAAATTATTTGACTCTATATTATATTATATTATATTATGATATAATATATTACCTGTCGTTACAAAATAAAATAAAAAATAAAAATCTGTTATTTGAAAGGATTTAAAAGTATTTTAAAGTGCGTTCCTCATGTTTTATTTCCACTTGGAATACCTCATATATCAGGTTAGAACTCAAAGAAAATGTTTGATTTAAAAATATGACCGCTTGGTAACTTTTACAGTATTTTTTAATTTTACGATCGTCATTTCACAAATTTTTTAATGAATTTTAAAATTAGTTTTTTGTATTCATTGAAGACCACTTGGTAATCTTCCTAAAGTGCATATGATTTATCCCTGCTAAAAATTGGTATTTCTACAAAAAAAATTAAGGGGATCCGCCACCTTTAATATTTTTATTTTTTGAGTTTAGACGTTCCATATAATTTTTTTAAATGTTTAGTACCTTTATTTTCAAAGGTTTTGGGTTCTTTTTTAAATTCCAGCACCTTTACGTATTTTTCAACCAGAAATTTGGAGTTTCTTGGACATTTTTTGACTTTAAATATCTTTTTTGTTTTTTAACCAATTCTCATGATTCTTTTTTATTTTGTGTTTAGCAACTTAATACAACTTAACAACATAGAAAATTAATTAGCAAAATAAGGTAACATGACTGTGAAAAATGTTACAAATAAAATTTAAAAATTATTAAAAATATCCCAAAATATAAATAAAAAAATGTGTATTTATTTTTTTAGCTAGAGTGCTTTTCATACCCAAAAATATTGATAATACAACAAAAAATAAGTGGTAAAATTGCCAAAGGCCTGTGTCTAATACTTTAGATTTTATTCAAACATATGTTGCAACAAACACGAAAAATCACAATTTGCGTATAACGGAGTTGAAAGTAAAATCTTGTAGTGAAGCCTTAATACACACTATCCAAACTATCATATATGTATATACATAAAGGCAATATATATATTGTGTTTTTATTGGGATACATGTCCCATTTTCCATATAATTCAGAAATATTAGTAAATTAATAAACAAACTATTTTGTGTAAAAAGCTAATTTTCGATAAAAATGCCTTATTTGTAAATTGTAGTAGCTTTTAATTTTATTTATTTTTCCAAGAAAAAAAATCAGATTGTTCTGAAAATTTACACACTCTCTAAATCTGAATCAGTCAAATTTTCACAGATTGAATCAGTGATTTGCCTTTTCACTGATTCACCAGTGAAAAAATATATTTCACTGTTAAATCAGTTGATTATCATTGATTGAATCAGTGGAAAACATGTTTTCACTGTTAAATCAGTTAATTTTCACTGGAGTAATCAGTGGAATTTGACTGATTAACAGTAACCTCTTTTTAGCTATTTGAATCAGTCAAATTTCACTGATAATCAGTAGATTTTGACTGATTCATATTTAGAGAGCACATACTCAGAAAAGTATAGAGAATAAAAAAATATAGTTAATGAGTTTTTGGGTAAAATGTGAATTCTGTCCAAAATTCATATAACGCGTGATTTTTTCTGTCCTTGTTCTATTTTAGATTAAAAATAATGTAAAAAATACTTTGGCTAATTTTGATTTTTTCCAAAAGAATCGATGGTCCATATTTAAAATGATTATTCGAACGAAACTATAAACATCGATGAAGTAATTTCTTTATATAAACACCTATAGAAATAACAAAGTAGATAACTCTTTTGTTATAGTATAATAAATAGCGAATTTTATGTCTGTTAAAGTGTTATTAAAACAAAATGTTAAACAAGTCTGAAAGTGTCGTGAATGCTATTATAATAGCAGTTTTCATCGCGACTGGTTGAGTCTAGAAAACAAATCTAGGAACGTGTGTTAAACAACGCTTCCTATGGAGCGGGACTGTGCTTCCATCGCGTCGCGTCGGTCCCCCGCGCAGCGATGGGTAATTAAACGGAACGTGTAATGAAGTAACGTGCACTACCTACATTAACTCGTAGCGGTATCCCGCAAGAGCTTGTTCAGTAAGATTCCATTCCTCTTGGCCGATGTGCACAATCTCTTTGAAATGGAAGATTGGCAAGAAAGAGCTGAAAAAAATTCTGCTTCAGATCCTGCACAGGCATTTAAGAGCCTTTGATTGGTTCTGTTCCATGCTAAGTCTCTCTGATGGAAAGGGGTTTGTTATTTTTAATTTGCATTGAAGGACAAATAATTGAAAAATATTAATTTTTTGGAAATTGAGAGAAGGGGTATAAGAATGCATCTTATATTGTTTAATCTTTAGGATTTTAATGGTAATATATTAAGAGACTTAGCATGGAGCAGAACCAATCGAAGGCTCTTGAATGTCGGTAAATTTCGGTGCTAGGGTTGCTACATGACCTGAACGATCTGGAAGACATGAAAAAGTCATTAAATTTTGAAAAACTTATGGAAAACCTAAAAGAATCATGTAGTTTTTAAAAAATGACTTGAAATTTTGAAGTCGTCTCTATTTGAAACTCTTAATAAATATTTTAGAATATTCAGATGCTATCGAAAAACAATAGGAAGAAAAAGAAAGAGAAAACTTGAGAAAAAAAGACAAATATAAGATAAAATGCAGAAATTAAAGGAAAAGAAAGGATAAATTCAATTGCAAAAACAAAAAGAACTTGAAGGCACCAAAGAAGAAATTCATGAGCTGATTAAAGCTGGATGAATTTATATATAGACGAAATTAGTTGTTGATACGATTTAAGAGTTATACCTTGACTTTCTTGTCGCATTTTCCCCACCGAAAAATGGTCGTGAAATAGTATATTTTGAATTATGTAAAAAATTTGCGGGAATCATGGCATTCCTGCACACTTTCCAGATTTTCACACACTTAAGCATGCGGGAATGTTGATTCCAGCACACCATCTTTCGCGCGCATTTTTCGGTGCGCTAAGTGCGTACTTCCCGTACAGAGTTGCAAAAAAACATGATTTTTTATGAAAAACAATATTTTTAATAATGGTTTCTGTACTAGAATTTATCCTTGTTACAGATTTCTTAAAAATGATTGGATTTCCATAAATCATGGCTTATTTTTTTGGAGAAAATATTCTCCATAATTCTACTGTTTTCAATTTAAAAAGTAAATTTTTGAATGGCTAAAATCGTTTGAAAAATTTTTTGAAAAGAAACACTTTTTTGAAAATAAGCATATCTGAAGTTTTTTTTACGTATTTTCAAAATTGAAAGCAGTTAAATTGTAGAGAATATTTTCCCCTAAAATGAACCATCATTTATGAAGATCGAATCATTTGTATTTAAATTGGCAGGAAGTGATACCAATAAAAAATTCTATTACAATAAACATGATTAAAAGTATTATTTTTCGTAAGTTTTTGAATTTTTTCATAAAAAATCATGTTTTTTGCAGCATTGTACGGGAAGATTACACTTTCCGCACCGAAAAATGTTCGCGAAATTGTATATTCTTAATTACGAAAAAAATGTGCAGGAATCATAACATTCTCGCACACTTAAGCATACGGGAATATTAATTCCTGCACGCTATCTTTTGCGCAAATTTTTTTCCGCACTAAGTGCGAACTCGCCCTAGAGTGTTTTTCAAGTCTCAAAATCATAGAAAAACTTTTTTATCCAGTGACCCCATTTTTGGCACAACTACCTCAAAATAACATTTTGTTTTCTTCTCTCTAAACCTGAATCAGTAAACGGCCACTGATTCGCAGTGACTATTCACTGAAGGCAGCAGCTATAAGTCTTTCACTGAGAATCAGTGAAATTCGACTGACGAATCAGTGAAATAGATTGAACTCACTTATTGAATCAGTGAAATCTTCAGGTGGGAATAATAAAAGCAGCAATATATTTTAATGATCGATAAACACGTTTATTTTAGGTTAAACAACACCAAAAGGAAATTACGTAATTATAATTATATATTGTAATTATTATTGTGTATAATTACATTATGTGTAATTAAAAATTAAAGGTCCATCGTTATACTTCAATCGTTCGCAGGAACTTCGCGAATTTAAAGATTATGTTCACGTGTCGCGTTCACTGATTCCTCAGTGAAATCAAAGCAGGGCACTGATTCATCAGTTGATATATTTTCACTGATATAATCAGTGTCGATTTCACTGATTCAGGTTTAGAGAGTTCTCTGTTCATATTTTGAATTTCATTAATTTTTGCTGCATATGAGAGCGATTTACGGTACAATATCAAAATTGATTCTACAGTGAAAAATGTGTTTGTAAAGTGTATTTATTTGGATATTTAAAAGCTGCGTGGACATATAATGCATTATCTACAGTAGGAGGGGCAAAGCCCTAGGTAGGGCGGTACTCAATTCCATTTGAATAATAAAAATATGTACATCTTCTTTCTATGCAGTGAACAATTTTCAGAGGTGGTCCTTTTCGTGGGGTCTCCATGTATCCGTGTTCATTTTTTAAGGTCCATTATGAATACTTGTTTACATCAAATTATTCAAATCCTCCACGCCTGTATTAATTTCAGATTTATTATAAACATTTTGAATCTGGCTATAAAATATATGATAGACTAGGGGAAAGTAAATTATATTGATTTAATAAACTGTTTTTGTATAGCGCAGCAAGCCATAAAATAAAATTACTATAAGGAGATTTTAATATATTAAGAATTAAGTGCACTCTGTCAAAATTTATTAGGAGGCAAAACTCTCATTCATATAAATGAAAATTATCAAAATTGTGAATCATGAAGCGATAATATTATCACATATTATTAAAGCGTTAAAAAATCTATTGAAAAATCTATTGAAAATGATTGTTTTATAATGTTTACGTTGAATTGAAAAGTACACAGAAGGAGACTGATTTCTATTCAGATTTATTTTTGGGACCTAACGCCTTTTCGCGTATTGCTAAATATGTGGTGACTATGAGATTCCCCGAGAGTTTCAATAAAACACATGGAATTATACAAGTTAGGTTAGATGCTTTTAAATGTCCCTATATGCATAACTGGTTTTTTATTCCAAGTAGTTTGCTGATCTGTGCCGTATAACCGTATTTGGATAGAAAAGTAGATGTATCTTCTCCAATTATGTGCGTCTGCCTAAGAAAGGATATACTTCCGGCCATCCAATTACTAATTCACATTTATTAGTCACTATAGACTACTAGATGAATCTGGCGCCTAATCAGATATACAATTTGTTTCTTCATTTTTGTTAGAAGTTTGGAAAGTTTTTTTTCTAGGTTTAATAAATATATCATTTTATTAACTCCGTTATAGTCTTTTAATAGCAATAAAAAATCAACTAGTTGCTAATTTACAGTTAGAATATTTTTCGAGTCGCTTATTACACTGAGAGAAATCGGCTTTGGTTCCTGTGCACATAGCACATAAATTTTTTGTACAGTAGTTGCCTTGACCAAAAAAGTTGAGAGAAGCTACTACTTTTATAGTTATCATAACAGTAATTTGGACTTTTTTGTATATTCGGTTGTTGTGACCAAAGTTGATGATTAGAATGAGCTTTATACGTACCCCAACGGTTAGTACACGTACATTTTCTTTATGTGTACTGCCAAGCTCCTTTGGTTACTACAACCGCAGCGTTCGCTGTTGCGCTAGACAAATCAAGTATAACTTTCATTTTTTACAACGAGGTAAGCCTGTCGTGACAACTATTAAAGTAGTTACTTCCAAAAAGATATGCAGCCTAAGTTGAATCCTGCTGATTCTCGTTCTCGAGTCCTGGACTATATTTCACAGTGCCAAGCATCATCAGGTAAATAATTCTATTATAAATATAGTTTGACAATTCTTTCTAAATGATAAGCGATTTTGTTCGGGGACAATGCAATGCGTTCCAATGTTGCTGTCTCGTCGTATTTTTTCAAAACTATAGTCAGTCAAAAAAAGTTTATGGTGATGAAAAAAGTGACAATTTTTTAACTTAATCGACGAAAGTTGTCATAAATATCATTATACCGGGTTATTTTTCTTAGATCTTTTCGGTGAAACTTTATTTTCTCTAATCAAATTAAATTCGTATTTTGATAGCTAAGAGAACCATACCTATAACCTCAAAAATAATTTTGGCTGGGTATTTGTCCGTAGACTTAGTCATTTTAACTAAACTCTATGCGCGGCTTTACGATGGACTTTGGTTCCTATAACCGCAGCGCTATGGTATTTCAAGTACCAGAATCGTGGTCTCAGTAACGTTCCTTGCAGTTGGAGTAAACACTTTTCCAATGTATGACAGCCACTACCATGATTGTCATGAGAACTTTAAAATTTTTGTAAAGACCATTTTAACAAATAAACTTTGGTCAGTGAAACCTAAAATTTCTCTCAGTGTATCAATACTAAATATTATATCAAAAGAAGTGAAAAATGGATTGCAATTTGACAAATATTTTTTTTATACTAATATTTCTGATTTAAAGAAAATTTAAATTCACCTTCAAGTTTGATATCAAAAATGGGAAAAAGTAATTTCAAAGTTTCAACTCTTTAAATTTTGTATTAGTAAAAATATTTACTGATTTTAAGTAAAATTTTACTAATTAATAAGTGGATTTTGCTAATTCATAATGAAATTTAACTAATTTTGAGTAAACTTTCAACTTAATCATATAGTTGAATCTTTTTACTAATTGAGAGTTAGCGCATTTTTTTTTATTTGTAAATTTTACTCTAAATTAGTAAATATTGACTAATTCAGTTTCAGAGAGAAAACTGTGCCCAGAAAAAGATTTTGTTGGTTAAACCATAGTATTTTCTTGTTATATGGGCAACAAAATGTTTGGTTGATCCAACAACTCTCTAAACCTGGATCAGTGAACGGCCACTGATTCGCAGTGACTATTCACTGATAGCAGCAGTTATAAGTCTTTCACTGAGAATCAGTGAAATTCGACTAATGAATCAGTGAAATAGATTGAATTCACTTATTGAATCAGTGATATCTTCAGGTGGGAATAATAAAATCAGCAATATATTTTAACAAGGTCGATAAACTCATTTGTTTTAGGTTACAACCTAAAAAGAAATTACGTAATTATTGTTATATATTGTAATTATTATTGTGTATAATTATATTATGTAACGTGTAGGTGAAACTTTTAAATTCGCCAATTCAAAAGTTATGTTCACGTGGCGCTTTCACTCTCTAAAGCTGAATCAGTGAACGGCCACTGACTATTCACTGATGGCAGCAGCTATAAGTTTTCCACTGAAAATCAGTGAAATTCGACTGATGAATCAGTGAAATAGATTGAACTTACTCATTGAATCAGTGAAAGCTTCAGGTGGTAGTGATAAAATCAGCAATATATTTTAACGAGATCGATAAACTCATTTATTTTAGGTTAAACAACCTAAAAAGAAATTATGTAATTACTATTGTATATTGTAATTATTATTGTGTATAATTATATCATGTAACGTGTAGATGGAACTTTTGAATTCACCAATTCAAAAGTTATGTTCACATGGCGCGTTCACATGATTCCTCAGTGAAATCAAACCAGGGCACTGATTCATCAGTTGATATATTTTCGCTGATATAATCAGTGACTTTTTCACTAATTCTGGTTTACAGAGTACACGGAGAAACTTTTTATATCAATTTTTACTATAGTACTTTTCAATTTAGGGAAAAACGTATTACTTTGAGAATTTTTGTTGGTAAAAATACTAAACTTTAGAAGAATGATATCAAACTTTAGTATAAACTATAGTAAAATTTGCTATGAACTATGCTGAGGTTTCATATCATTATTATAAAGTTTAGTATTTTTACTAGCAAAAATTGTCAAAGTGATACGTTTTTCCCTAAATTGAAAAATACTATAGTAAAAAT
Organism: Diplolepis rosae; assembly: GCA_030998225.1. NCBI lineage: Eukaryota > Metazoa > Arthropoda > Insecta > Hymenoptera > Diplolepididae > Diplolepis > Diplolepis rosae. The sequence continues at coordinate 17,000,226 of JAPYXD010000723.1, read as the reverse complement.
TGATATAAAAAGTTTCTCCGTGTAGGATAAACAACACTAAAACGAAATTACGTAATTATTATTTTCAAGAGAAGATAAATCAGTAAAGTGTAGATGAAAGTTTTGAATTCGCGAATTCAAAAATTATGTTCACGTGACGCGTTCATTGATTCCTCAGTGAAATCAAAGCAGGGCACTGATTCATCAGTTGATATATTTTCACTCATATAATCAGTGACTATTTCACTGATTCAGGTTTAGAGAACACTGATTCCTCAGTGAAATCTAACCAGGACACTGATTTATCAGTTGATATATTTTCACTGATATAATCAGTGACTATTTTACTGATTCAGGTTTAGAGAGGAAATTCTTTAATTAGTGAAATTTAGTTGATTGAACCAAAAATTGAGTTGATCCAACCAAATATTTATTTGATTCAACCAAGAAATTTAGTTAAGTAAATAAAATACTATGTGAATTCCCGAGTCGAAATTTCGAGGGCCTCATATGAGCCTTTTGGTGATGTTGAAGCTCATTTGAAACATTTTAAGCCTCCACAACCTCTTTAAAGCCTATTGATAATCGTTAAGTCACCATTTAACCCTCTTTAGCCTCTGTATTTTATTTTTCAACCTCTTTTAACGCTCAGGAACTTCTTCGATCGAGAAGAGCCTCACAAGCACTTTTCCCGTCGTAATGTATGACCTCCTTTGAACCTCTTGAGCCTAAAACGGACGTAAGTCAAGTCTGGAGGCTTAAAATAGGTTCAAAAATACGAACAAGAACCTCTTTTACCCCTCTTCAGCCTCAAAATTATGTCGCAGAGGCTCAAATGAGGCCTTCGATTTTTCGACTCGGATTCAATAAAACGTCTTTGTTAAATGAACATATTTTTTCTTCTACACGGAAAAAATTAGTCCTTTCAAATTTAAATTACTGTCCAAAACTCTTGGACATACAGTTTTATAAGACGCAGTCGCAGAAAATTTGAGTGACTTTCATTAAATAGTTTTCAATTTTCTTCTACCATCTAATGACCTTCTAACATTTAATAAAAATTCACTGAAATTTTCTGTGATTGCGTCTTATAAAACTCCATGTCCAAGAGTCTTCGACATTAACTTAAATTCGAAGACATTAATTTTTTCCGTGTAACTGTTCGAAAAATACAAGCTTGATGTTAAGTTTGGTTGGCTGTCTCTGGAAACTGATTTAAACTCGGAAAGTGATTGATGTTTACATAACTTGATCTTAAGGGGATCCGCCACCTTTAATATTTTTATTTTTTGAGATTAGACCTTCCATATAATTTTTTTCATTCTCATCATGGATGACAAGGTATTGGTTTTATGTGAAAAATGACTTTCGAAATTTTCATCAAATCTTTACGTTTTGAGACCCCCTGAGTCAGAAAAAATGGTTTTTACGAAAGTGTCTGTCTGTCTGTCTGTCTGTCTGTAGGTCGTGTGCGGCATAACTCTCGATAGAATTATCAGATTGAATTGAGCTTTGGTACACTTTATCGGAGCCGAAAAAGTAAGGACAAGTTCGTTAACCAGCCACATCCAATCAAAATTGAGGGATGGAGCACTACTTTTGTGTTTTTGAAAATAATTTTTTGAAAAAATCAAAAATTCCAATCCTGGTTTTTGATAGTGCTCATAAATCTCTACAAATTATCCTAATAACATTTTTTGATTAAATCAAAATTAGAAATGTTACAGCATATTCAAATTCGAAAAAAGTCAATATCAAAATTCCATTTTCCAGTTAAATTATACGAGATACGAAAAAATGTTATTATACAATATTATTGAGTACATAAAGGCCTACAAATTTGAATTATAACATTTTTTCATAAGATGCATATTTTTCTTTTTAATTAAAAAAAAAACTATTGAAAATCCAAAATTCAATTTTTTAACAATAATATTGGAAATACCAAAAAAACGTAAGAATACAAAGTTGTTCGTTTCGAAAAGATCTACAAATTTTGTCTGACACAGTTTCTGATAAAAGATATATTTTTCGTTTCAATTCCAAAAAATACGATAAAAATGAAAAAATTCCATTTTTTAGACAAAATATGTGAGATGCAAAAAAAACATTTAGATGGAAAATTGTTTGCCTAAATGAGGTCTACAAATTCTGATAAAGAAATTTCGGGACAGGATGTATATTTTATATTCATATTCTGGACTTACATTGACCCTTAATTAATAATTGAAGATATATGTTGATGTTGGTAATTGGCTTTAGGGTCCAAGGTTGATAAAAACTCAGAGTTTTACATAATCAGACGTTTCGGCTCTGATCGGAGCCCTCATCAGTGATTTATTCAAATCTAAAAATACAGAAAAAGGGTTTTGCTAACATAGGATATTTTGCATACAAAATTTTTTGTAAAAATTTAACAAGTAATTATAATTATGTTTTTACATGTAGGTAAATAAATTTTGATATTACTTTGAGGTAAATATTTCATTCACATAACCTAACAAACTAGATACCAGAAAGCATTTTTTGGAAGGTTGGAATTAAGTGTCTAAATATAAAAAATATTTTTAATTGACATTCGTGCATGGAATTGTAGATTGAAATTTTTGTGGTGTAGTTTTTAATATACATACATACATATATGTGTGCGAACGTGTGAGAAGAGAACTGATTCAGGTGATTTACGTCTAGGGTCCTGTTTCACGAAACCTTCCAGTCCACGCGTCCAAAAGGGACCACAAGTGATCATAATTTCCAACGGAGCAAAGTCCTCCTGTCTAGTCCCATAATCTAATATATATATATATATATATATGTATGCATTTTTTCAAGAGGGTGTGTCCTTAGTTGACACTAAACTTGTAAGTCTATATTTTATCGTCTACCTATATGTATGTATGTATATTAAAAACTACACCACAAAAATTTCAATCTACAATTCCATGCACGAATGTCAATTAAAAATATTTTTTATATTTAGACACTTAATTCCAACCTTCCAAAAAATGCTTTCTGGTATCTAGTTTGTTAGGTTATGTGAATGAAATATTTACCTCAAAGTAATATCAAAATTTATTTACCTACATGTAAAAACATAATTATAATTACTTGTTAAATTTTTACAAAAAATTTTGTATGCAAAATATCCTATGTTAGCAAAACCCTTTTTCTGTATTTTTAGATTTGAATAAATCACTGATGAGGGCTCCGATCAGAGCCGAAACGTCTGATTATGTAAAACTCTGAGTTTTTATCAACCTTGGACCCTAAAGCCAATTACCAACATCAACATATATCTTTGATTTTTAATATTGAAAAAATTCGATTTTTCTCACCAAAATATGTGAGATACGAAATAAGCGTTGTTCTGCAAAATCGTTTCCTTAAATAAAATCTACGATTGTTTTTCCTTTTTAGATATGTGGAAGAAAGTAAATTCTTTTAATCATGTAATTTATTAAAAAGTTATACTGAAATGTATACAGAAAATCGAGCGCGAAGCGCGAGTGTCATGATGAGAATGTGTTCCTTAAGGCCGATAGAGCCTTAAGTAAATTGAATTTCCTGTTTCACTTAAGTTCAAAAAGAAATTCAGTGACTTTGAGAAAATGTGTAATTCACATCATCTGTAATATTATTATAAAATTGGTTTGAGCTTCAGTATCAAAATATAAGAAATAAACTTAAATGTATGCGAAGAGCACAAGACCGAGCGCGCAGCGCGACGATCGAATCGCGCGCCCTAGGCGCGCTCAAACTTGCGAGCGAAGCGAGCTGCGCGCAAAGCGCGCGATGAGAATGTGCCCGCCAAGCGGGCAGATTTTTTTATGTATAGTACCTTTATTTAGAAAGGTTTTGGGGTTTTTATTGAATTCCAGCACCTTTATGTATTTTTAAAATTAAAATTTTGAGTTTTTTGGACATTTTTTTGAAATTTTTTGACTTTCAATCAATTTTTTGTTTTTTAACCAATTACCATGATTATTTTTTTATTTTGTTCCTTACAATTTTGAGTTTAAAAAGACATAAAGGTGCTGAAATTTAAAAAAAAAACCCAAAAACCTTTCTGAGTAAAGGTAATAAACATAAAAAAAATTATATGGAAGGTCTAAAATCAGATAATAAAAATATTAAAGGTGGCGGATCCCCTACATTTTTTGGTAGAAATACTAATTTTTGTAGCAGGGATAAATCATCTGCACTTTAGGAAGATTACCAAGCGGACTTCAATGAATACAAAAAAACTAATTTTAAAATTCATTAAAAAATTTGTAGAATAACGATCGAAAATTTAAAAAATACTGTAAAAGTTACCAGGCAGACATATTTTTAAATCATACGGTACACAATTTGTACATTTTTCAAAACATACAAACAGTTAAAAAATTTTGTTCACAAAAACAACTTTTCAGGAAAATTATCAATACATTTTTCATCTTTTATGGAATTTTTTAAAACATTTTCTTTGAGTTCTAACCCGATATATGAGGTATTTCAAGTGGAAATAAACATTGAGGAACACACTTGAAAAAACTTTTAAATCCTTTCGAATAAAAAATTTTAATTTAAATTCATCATTTTTAGATGCTTCAATTCAATACAAATAATTTTCATGAGCTTTAATTTTTTTTAGAATTCTCTAGGTATATTTCTCAATTTTAATTTGAAAATTTGTAGTTGGGGACAGACATTTTGGCTATATTTCAATTTTCTATTTTTAAACAAAAGCACCTAAAATTTTGAAATTTTGCTGGAAACTATCTCGATAAATGTATTTCAGTTTAGCGTTATTCAAAAAAATATAATGAATAATAGAAATGTGTCCTGGCTGAGGAGATCAAATCGATGATGAAACACACGGCCCGACCTGGGACAAACCTGGCAGCCTCGTCATGTGGCATGATGGCGATTTCTTCGCTGAAATATTGGGGCATGATAAATGACGTAATAATGGATAGCTGTAAACTTGAATTAGTCTTGAACAATTGACAAATTTTAATGTCAGTAAACATTATTAAAATATATACATATGTGTATTAAGATCCAAATAAAAGTTTTACAGGAATCCGCTACCTTAAATGTTTTTATTTTTTGCGTTTAGACCTTCCATATAATTTTTTCAATATTTTTAAAATTAAAATTTTGAGTTTTTTGGTCATTTTTTTGACATTTTTTGACTTTGAATAACTTTTTTGTTTTTTAACTAACTGTCATGATTCTTTTTTTATTTTGTTGCCCACAGTGTATAGCAACTTTCTGGGTATGGAAATCACTTTAGCTAAACAAATAATTACAGAAATTATTATTTTATATTTCGGGTTATTTTTATTTCTTTTTTAATTGTATTAGTAACTTTTTTTTCAGTTATGTTACCTTTTTTTCCATATCTAGCAAATTGATACACCTTGTAAGGAAAAAAATAAAAAAACAATCATGATAATTGGTTAAAAAAACAATAAAGTCATTCAAAGTTTTAAAATTTCAAAAAAATGGCCAAAAGAATCGAAATTTTTAGTTTTAAAATACATAAAGGTGCTGGAATTTAATAAAAACCCCAAAAAATTTCTAAATAAAGGTACTTTACATAAAAAAAAATATATGGAAGGTCGAAACTCAAAAAATAAAAATATCAAAGGTGGCGGATCTCCTTAAGATAGTTTTCATCCACGAAAATTAGACATCAGGTAAAAATAGATAATTTGCTTTCAAGAGTAGAAATATTATTATTGAAGGACTATTTTGAAAGAGAAAAGATTATTTTACATAAAAAAATTTGTAACACAGAAAAATAATTTCATTAGTAAATTTTATTTTTGACCCAACATTTTTTCTTATCGCTTCTTACCAAATTTTAAAAAATTATGCGATTCTAATAAATCATGAATTATTTTTCAGAGAAAAGATTTCCCACAACTTCACCGTTTCTAATTTTTAAAAATAAATTCTTTAATGGCTGAAACCATTAAAACATTTTCAAAAATTGGAAATGGTTAAGTTGTAGTGAATCTTTTTCTTAAAAAAGTGATTTATAATTTATTAAAATCGCATAATTTTTTAAAATTTGGTAAGAAGCGATAAGAACAAAAGTTAGGCCAAAGTAAAATTTATTAATAAAATTATTTTTCTGTATTTCAAACTTTTTTATGTAAAATAATCTTTTCTCTTTCAAAATAGTCCTTCAATAATAATATTTCTACTCTTGAAAGCAAAATTATCTATTTTTGCCCGAGGTCTAATTTTCGTGGATTAACTACCTTAAGATTGAAGACTTTGCAAAATGAATACGAAACAAAAATGATTCCACTCCCGTGTATTGATACAGGTTGATTCTCATGCTTTTAAGTAATCGATTCGATTGTATCTCGAACTCTCTAGGAATCACGCGCAATTTTATTGCTCTTCTCTTCCTGCGAAGCAATGTTACGCGACTAAAGAAGATAACTTGGGTGTCCTGAATTTAAAATTGATATTCCTCTGACGATCATCCTCAGAAAAAGGTTTTAACGACTTGTCGGTAGCGGCACGAGCGCTCGATATAACCACCGCTTGTTCAATTGTGTATGCTTGACACACGTGTCCAACACAAGAATGAAAAATCATCGAGTGTGGTCCTCGAAAATTTGGTACGCTCAATTTTCCAGGTCGTGTTAAGTGGTTAAGGCTCGCGCCTTTACGAAACAAGAGAAATAGTGGTATGTGCAGCCAGGAAAGAGGAGGGGAACAAGATCAAAAGACAGAGAAGAGAAGATAGCATCCGGTTTGATAAAACGGACTGGTCGTTCCTGTGCTTTAATACGATTTCGTTCTGCTCATTATATCGTTTTCAGTCGTCGCCGCCTCCTCCCCCTCCTCCTCCTCTTTATCGTTTCACGCTCCGACAAGCTCTCTCTTGGGCTCTCAATTCTTTTTTTAGGGAGAGGAACAAGCGTTCGAGAGACACGACTCGATCGAAATCGTAATCCTGTCGTGTTTCGAGCATGCCAGAAAACGATCGAGAGATTCTTCATGAAAAGAGAGTAGAGGGACAGTCTCCGTTTATATGTTATGTGCGTGTGCGAACGTGTGAGAAGAGAACTGATTCAGGTGATTTACGTCTAGGGTCCTGTTTCACGAAACCTTCCAGTCCACGCGTCCAAAAGGGACCACAAGTGATCATAATTTCCAACGGAGCAAAGTCCTCCTGTCTAGTCCCATAATCTAATATATATATATATATATATATGTATGCATTTTTTCAAGAGGGTGTGTCCTTAGTTGACACTAAACTTGTAAGTCTATATTTTATCGTCTACCTTTTTTATGTATCCAAAAAAAAAATTACAGAAGCCTCAGGCCTCATTAGGAACTCCTAAATAACAAGATATGTTTTTTTTTTATTTAATTATTTGAATATTCGGTAGAAAAAAAAAAAAAGAAGTTGGATGGGATAGATTATTGAATGCCGATGTTTGTTTCCCAAGTGGAAATTTACAACCGGCTTGGTACCGCGCCAGTACCGCAGAAGGATTTGCAGTACTGGCGCGGTACTGGCATAGTGCTGGCATAAGCTCGACCTACCACCAGCGCGGCCCCGGAAGGTAACTTGACTAGAAGCTGTCCATCGGTACTGGCGCGGTACTGGTCATCGGTATCAAGCCAACACTGAAATCTGTACTGGTACACGGAGAAAAATAGATAGTAAACCGCAATATCTTGATATTAGCAGATAATATATTTGCGATTTAACTATGGGACAGCCATCTAGATATTGAAACAAAGTATCTGTAGATATTTAAAAAAATATGTTATTTCGCAATATCTAAGATATTGAAGTAAAGAATCCAATATGTTAATTTGAAATATCTCAGATGTTAAGCTGAAATACATTAGATATCAGGTCATAGTATTCGAGATATTAAACTAATATCTTAGATAATTAAAGTCAATATTTATGTCATTGCATGAAATTGTCTAATAATTATGTAAAAATACTGATTGAAAAATTGAAAGAAAAAATGAAATTAAGAAAATATAACATGATATAAATAATGGTTGATTGAGGAATTAAAATTTTCTTATAATCTCCTTTTTTTCTCAAATTCCTCGATCTAAGAGTTTTCGCAAGTTCATATATTTGGTTGATTATTATTCTCAAAATCAAGGCAACCTGTTGATAAATGGAGATTATAAAAGCGTTCAACATAATTTTAAAGATTTGGAATCTATTACGAATTCCAGTAAGTAAATTCCGATTCGATGTTGAATTTAAAAACGGCTACATAAAGAACGAGTTATTGAGAGGTTAGAAAATTCATTTCAAAGATTGAAGGTATAAAAATGACATACTTATATAGATAGATACTTACTGATTTCAGTATTGGTAATATAAAATTTTTTCAAAAATGACACTTCAAAACTTCATATAGACACAACATTATTAATTCAGTGTCGAAACCAAAAACCACGCGACCGGCAAAACTATGGGCGAGCGCGATAGACAAATTATATGGAATTCAAAGACTTTGATCACGTGACTTTTCCTCAGGCACGTGCACGCTACTGTCAATAATATCTTAGATATTAAAGTTTGAAGTTTGAATTGTTTGAAATGCTGTAAGCGGTGTTGGCTTGGTGCGTTTATCACAGTAAGTCCCCGGATAGGCATGTATATTCGGAGGTTCGATTCCTCCTGACACATGCAAGATGCACGCTTTCAAATGTTTTCGGTCCTAATTATCTACTATCTAAATATTATCCATTTTTATATTTCACGAAACCTAAATACCAAATACTATCATCCTTTAAACATCTAGTGGTGAAGGAATAAGAAATTAGGATGTGACAAACTTAATTTAGAAACTTTTAGGTAATTTACCATCTAAGATTGTCGATTCACGAAAGTGTTCGCAATTAAATCTAATAGATGTCACTTCAATTCCTAATTTCAATTTAATTAAATTTTAATATCTTATATTGTAAATTTTTAATATAAACTGTTATTGGTCATTAATATCTTGTATATTTAAGAGAATATATTAGATATTATGTAGTATAATCTAGATGATATAAGGTAATATATCCAACATTCTAGTATCTCATTTTTACTATCTATTTTTCTCCGTGTACACTACTGGCATTATTCCGATGACGGGTGTTAGCCGACACTTGGTCTCAGGACTGGGGCTGTACTATGCCAGTGCCGCGCCAACCCTCAGCCTGGTACCAACTCTCCAGTACAACAACTGGCGCGGTACTGTGCCGTTTGTATATACTGGCATGAATCCGACTTTTCCACCTGGGTTGGGATATTTCAGATATCTTGACTGGGAGAAATAGAATGTCACCAAGGCTCATATTGCTAGTCTGGTTCTAGGCCTAGTGGCCATAAGGGCGTGAGTCTTCATTGATAGGAGTGCCGGAATGCGGAACGAACTTGCGGCCAAGAGGAAACTGATATGAAGTTTCATTTCTATTTGCTCCATTTGTAACACTTTCCTTGTCTAAGGCCATGGATCAACGACTACAGCTGAATAGATCAATAAAATCACTTTTCCTCAAGAGTTTTTCTCAATAATGACTTTTTTTTGCAGAAATTTTTGAACATAATAGAGGACATATGAGCGGATCGTTTTAGACTTAAAGGGGCACTTACACAACGTGCGTTCCAAAAATCGAATTTTTTTTTTTTGGCACTTTTTGAATCTATGAACTATCAAAAATGGATTCCCAAAAGGATTTTGTGAAAAAAATGCCGCTTCTAGAGTTACAAAGTTTTAAAGATGACTAGGGTTTAAACTTTAATTCGTTATAGTGTCTGTATATTGGTATTCCAATATAAAGACACTATAATGAATTTATTTTTGGGTCAAGATAAAAACTAAAGACATGAATGTAAACATGACACGAAATTCCTTTAAACTTTAATTTGTTCAAATATCTTTGTATTGGCAAATGGGGGCCCTCTTCAGTGCCAAAAAAATCTATATGATTTGTTTTTAGCTTTTTTTTCATAATATGTCCATAAATTAATGAACTATCGAAAATAGGCCAAAAAATTCATTTTTTTTACAAATAGGTGCCATTTTGCTTCATTTCAAAATTTTGGAAAACGTATATCCTGAACGAAAGCCAACACGCTACTGATTAAAACTGCGTTGCACTTTTTTGTTTCAGTCGACGTGGGATGCTAAAATCATGGTCATATTTTGGCTTCAACATTCCGACAAGGTCACGTTCGAGGACGACTATACCGCGAAATATTTTTTTCGAACTTTTCATGAAAATATATTTTTTATCATAAGGAATAAATGAACAACATGCAGAAAAAATCATTGTGATATTTTATGCCATTCTCTAGAAAAAAATGTTGAATTTTGGCCCGAAAACTGAGTCGCAAGGTGGAAGTCACCCTTAATTAATTTTTAAGGCCATGGATCAATTAGTCAGCTGCGCTGGTTGAACCATGGCCTTAACACTTGACTAGAATATTCTCGTATGCTTAAGTGTGCGGCAATTTGGAAAATGTGCCTGAATGTCATGATTCCCGCACATTTTGTACGTAATTAAGAATATGCCATTTCGCGAACAGTTTTCAGTGCGGAAAGTGCGAACTTTCCGTACAATCCTGCAAAAAACATGATTTTTTATGAAAAAATTCAAAAACTTTCGAAAAATATTACTTTTAATAATGTTTATTGTAATAGAATTTTTCTTTAGTAGCGCTTCCTGCCAATTCAAAAACAAATGATTCGATCTTCATAAATCATAGCTTATCTTTTTAAGAAAAATATTCTCTAGAACTCTACTCTTTCCAATTTGTAAAATAAATCAAAAATCTTCAAATATAGTTATTTAAAAAACAACATTTTCTTTTAAAAAAATTCCTTTAAAGTCATGGATCAATCAGACACGTGACCCAATTCCTGTAAAAGTTCATAAAACATAATTTTTTTATTTTAATATTTAATATCGTTATCTTTTCCAATTTTTTTCTAAATTTCTGCTAAAAAGACGTTAACAGACGTGCTTAGTTGTTTTTTTGTAACGTTTTCCAACTGTCCGGAAATTCTATCAGAACTCCGGTAGTTCTAAGTCGTGTAGTCACAACTGTGGTTTCCAGAGAAATTTTACAACTCCAGAACACCTACTCTTCTCACTCCAACGGGAACACAATCAAGGTCAGTAATAAATACATTTTTTAACTTGTAATTTTTATCCTTTTTCTCTTTCCTGTCTCACGTTACCTTTGCGACGTAAAACCAAGTTGTAGAGAATTTTTTCCCTGAAAAAATGATCCATGATTTATCAGAATCGCACTATTTTCAAAAATTTGGTAAACACTGATATAAAAAAAACGGCACTTGAATACAAAATTTTTCAAATTCAAATTTCAAATTGGGAACAGTACACTTGCATAGAATATCATCCCCGAAAGAATAAGCCATTATATATGAAAATCCAATCATTTCAAAAAATTGTCAAGAAGCGATACTAATGAAAAATTCTACTCCCAAAAACATTATCAAAAGTAAACTCAAGGTTTCATATTTTCAAACGTTTCGTCTCAGGTTGGAGTCCTCATCAGTGAGAATTTATTTCGATAAAAAATACAAAGGAGGAAAACTTAAAAATTGCCCGTGTGACGGATAAATATTGTGGTAGAAAATGATATAGAAGAATTTCAAGTGTGAAAATATAAAATTGGACTAAATAACTAAATAACTAAATTTGCGATAAAGTAAAACCGTACAAAATTTTTTTCTGTAAAATTACTAAGGAGAAACTTAAAAAATAGCACGTGTAATGGATTAGACATTGTGGTGAAACGATATAAAAGAATTGTACATGTGAACTTATAAAATTTGTCTAAACTAAATGTAAAAAAAACTGTACAGAAAAAAAAAATTTTTTTTCCTATAAAAATACAAAGGAAGAAACTTAAATTTTTTTTTACGTGTGACCGATGAACATTCTGTTAAAAAATGATGTAAAAGAATTGCAAGTTTGAAACTGTGAAATTGGTCTAAATAACTAGATTTTCAAAAAGGTAAAACTGTAAAAAAAACTTAATTTGTAAAATTACTAAAGGGGAGAACCTTAAAAATAGCACGTGTGACGGATAACATTGTGGTAAAACGATATAAATGAATTGTACAAGTGAAACTTTAAAAATGGTCTAAATTAGATTTACAAGAAAATAAAAACTGTACAAAAAATGTATTCTGTAAAGTTACTAAGGAGAGAAAAAAATATTAAAAAATAGCACATGTGACGGTTAAAGATTGTGGTAAAACGATATAAATGAGTTGTACATGTGAAACTATGAAATTGGTCTAAATAAAGAAAATAAAAACTCTACCATAAAAATTTTTTTTCCTATAAGAATACAAAGAGGAGAAACTTAAAAAAATTGTACATGTGACGGATAAACATTACAGAAAAAAAAGTCTAACAACTGCGAACTCATCCCAATAAAACATTACCAAACAAAATTGACCTGTTATTTTGTTAAGTAGACGGACAAAACGATGGTGAAAAAATTGATCTAAGTGACACAATCACAAAATTCCTCCTTTTCCTTTCTTTTCTTTCGTCGCGAACAAGACAAGCACATAATTTTTGTAAAAGAACTCTTGTCACTACGGGTTTTTCTTCAAAACTGAGTTGCATTTGGAAACAGACTTGGGGAAAGGCTTTGTAAAGTGAGGTGGGTTAGGTTTTTTGCTTTGGAAAGTCTCGGTTAAAAAGTCCTGTTTATTATTATCAAAAGTATTGTATTTCCCAAGTTTTAAATTGTTTTCATACAAAATAACCTTTTTCCTCCATAAAACCCGATTGATAATATAACTCCAAGTTTTAAAATTCCAGAAAAACTTGTTTTCCATAGACCTCTTTTTCGCACGGCAACTACCCTAGGAGCCAGCAAACGTCCTTTTCAAAAAATTCCATAATCTACAAAGTACATATTATAAATGAACACAAGTGGATTGAAGTGACAATGAAAGCGTGCCACAAGATAACAGGAAATATTTACCCATGGCAGAGCTCAGTATGTTTTTAATGATTGCGGACCTCGAGCCTTGGAAACGTGATGCAACTTATGAATGGCGTGGTAAACGAGTTACGTTAACGAATTTTCAACTTTCGAGGCACATACAAGGGAGAGGAGAGGCATACGAAGAAAGTAAGTCCGACTTGAGCAGTGAAGAAGGATAAAGAGAGACTTACACATACTTATATGAAGAGAAGGCTCTGCAAGCTTGAGATTCAAGAAGCAGTAGTGAGTAGTATACCTAATGGTTGGAATATACATAGAGAGAGAAAAAGAGAGACTTAATATTGAAAAAGTGTCCGAGTGAGAGAGTAGGAGCTTATGATAAAGGGGTAGAGGTGCTAGGGGGAGAGAAGGATACTAAACGCGTTGATCCAGGCGCGTGGGATGCTGGTTGCAGTTAGGCTCGTGCCTACTCCCTCCTCTCGCCTCGCGTTGCCTTTCTGACTTTGAATACCGGTCGTCGGGTTTGACCGAGTGCGTTGTGGTTCTTGCTGTGTTGCTCTCTTGCTTTCTTACTGCTCTGCGTATTCGTGCTCATACGAATATGTGGACGCGCGTACCAACCCACACACATAACGTTTGTGTGGCACGCTGTATGTAGATAGATTTGGATGCTGCGTGGACCAGTCTTGCAGAGCTCTAACGCTATACGGGCGGACAATGCGAGAGGTCTGCCACACCTCTTTTCTTCCTTCTTCTTTCCTTCTTTACTTCTTTACATCTCGACATCGACTCGACCAAACTTGACTCCAGACTCTGGTATACCAAGACGCGCCCTTATGGAATATCTCTTGCACGCATCGATGACGCTTCTCAGCTTCTTCCACTTTATTCGACCCAATTTCCAATAACAACCTTATCCTTGTCCTGCAAATTCATTCTTTATTCACTTTAATTGCAGTTATGTTATTAGTTTTAAGTAACTAATGATAGGGCAAAGAGTTTTTCATCCTTGTTTATTTGCAATTTTTCAAGACACTCTTCAACTGGAGTTTTGGTTTGATTGAGCTGTTATAAAATATGGAGAGTAAAAGGTTTACATTTTTGGAGATGATTTTGTTTATTTGGTGTAAAAAGGAGTTCGACTGTGCACCCAGAAAACAGTTTCTTTGATATATGGTCAAAGAAAAAATTTCTTTGAATTGAAGACAGTTTTGTTAATTCGAAAACATTTTTTTTATGTAGACAAATCTATTTCTTTGGATCAAAGAAATTTTTTTTGAATTAACAAAACTTTCTTTAATTCAAAGAAATTTTTTCTTTGAACTTATATCAGTTTCTTTGATTCAAAAAAACTGTTTTTTCAGTGTGGTATTTCCTCGGAGAACCAAATTTTAAATTGACCCAAGAAAATTATTTCGTTTAATCAAGACAATTCTTTGGGGATTAAAATTTGGTTGATCAAACCAAAATTTTTTTGATCTAACCAAATTCCAAGCATTTTATTAATTTTCTATCGTTGATGAGGTTAAAAGTTGGCTTTAGGGTACAAAAATAATGAAACACTGTTCGACTGGAGTTTTACTTTGATTGAGCTGTAATACAATTTGCGGAATAAAGGGTTTGCATTTTGGAGATGATTTTGTTTATTTGAAGTAAAAATTAACCTGCTCACTCAGAAAAATATTTGGTTAAGGCCATGGGCCAAGCAGGTCACGTGACAAAAGAATATATTAATCCCACCATGTAAGATAACTTTTTTTGTTTATAAAATATCTAGCTCAGAATTTAGTAAATATATCAGAAGATAATAAGGAATGTCTGTTGTTAACTTCTTTTTAGTCATAATTCTTTTCTATTTTGTTCCTTACAATGTGTAGCAACTTTTTGGGTATGGAAAGCACTCTACCTAAAAAAAACTACTAAAACTTTTATTTTCATATTTTGGGATATTTCTAGTAATTTTTTTATTTTATTTTATTTGTTACTTTTTTCCAGATATGTTACCTCATTTTCCATACCCAAAAAGTTGCTACATATTGTAAGGAACAGAATAAAGAAAGAATCATGACAATTGGTTAAAAAACAAAAAAGTTATTCAAAGTCAAAAAATGTCAAAAAAATGCCCAAAAAATTCAAAATGTTTAGTTTAAAAATACATAAAAGTGCTGGAATTTTCAAAAACCTCGAAAACCTTTCTAAATAAAGGTACTGAACATAAAAAAAATTATATGGAAGGCCTAAATTCAAAAAATAAAATTATTAAAGGTGGCGGACCCACTTAACTGAGTTTTAAAAAAATTCTATATTTTCAAAAAGCTGAACTTTTATAGAGTATTTATGAGTAACATTAACTCCACTTTTGTCAAGAGTGTAAATATTAAAATTGTTCGTGATTCAATAAACCATCACATTCTTCATTAAATACCTAAACAATAAAAATGTAATCCTGCATCATTTTGGTAAGCGAAACACCTTTTTTCAGAAAATATTGCTATAAAAGTAAGCGCGCAATAACGATTATACCAATAATTTGCAATCATAGGTGCTTAGACTGAGAAAAATAGATATTAAAAATGAATATCTAGATATTCAACTATGGGACAGCCATATTATATATCCAGTTGTAATATCTGAATTTTTAGCTGTAATAAGTAAGATATTTAAATGTGCAGAAATAAATATCTTAGATGTTACAGTTGAGTATCTAGATATCGCAACTGAATATATGAGATGACTGTCCCGTAGTTGAATATCTAACAAATAATTTTTAGTATCCGTTTTTCTCCCTCTATAATTTTTACTTAAAGGTCGACATAAATTGTCGGATTAGAAGATATTCTTCATACGCTATGATTGTCACAATTGCAATATAAAATACAGTATAAAAGTGATAAAAAATCAGTACATCCGATGTAATGATTTATTTTTATTTCAAGATGAGGGATGTCGATAAAACTACTTGCTGGCCATTACTACTTACTACTGTCATCTTTAAGCCGACGGACGCAGCATAATCGTATGGCTCATGCTGGAATGCGCATTAAGTCTATCTCATGGGTAAAATTGTATATACGAGTATAATTATTATCAAGGGTCTACGTCCGCTTTAACAATCCACATTTCCACTTCACTATACTTTAGCGAAGTTCTATAAGGTGTTTTTTCACTGAACTATGAATTTTGAAAAATACAGATTCGCCCCATGTGGAATAATTCCATGACAGTCTAATATCGGATCTGGCCCAGATCTGGATATTTCTGGAACGTTTAATCTAGAATATCTAGTCTGTCCCAGATCTGGTGCGGGCCAGCCTTCCATAATATAAAACTTCCTAAGTATCAATTACTTACATTTTTCCACCATTTGAAAAAATTCATAGGGTGTTTAAATGATATAAAATAAGAAATCATCACTGCTAAAAAAAAGTTTTTTTTCTTATTATCTTGACAGTCTAGTTAAGGCCAGGTCTGATGCTGTTTAGCCCTATACTAGGGTGTTTGATATTGACGTGATATTTCTAGGAAAGCTTAAGTGCGAATTGACGAAGCTGATAATACGGCACAATATTGGCCCAATCTCGGCAGTCAAGAGTCGGCTATTGTTATGGGGCAAGTGTCACCGTTTGCTTTGGTCAA
Organism: Diplolepis rosae; assembly: GCA_030998225.1. Classification (NCBI taxonomy): domain Eukaryota; kingdom Metazoa; phylum Arthropoda; class Insecta; order Hymenoptera; family Diplolepididae; genus Diplolepis; species Diplolepis rosae. The sequence continues at coordinate 16,983,635 of JAPYXD010000723.1, read as the reverse complement.
GTGCTGGGCTGACGACGGCGGCCTTTGTCGACTGTTTAAATTTACTGACCTTCAGCCGAAACTTGGCCCAGTATCGGTCCTATACTAAGCTGATTGTCACTGTTACTATGGCATCCAGTTCCGAAACTAAAAGAGCCAGAGTCCGGCCTATTACTGGGCAATGTGATACTTTTACCACGGTAAACAATTCTGGAAGTGAGCAACCCAAGTGCGAAATCATAAACGGCCCAACTCTGGCCCAGTAGTGGCAAATATGTTGCCGAGACTTGGCCGCCAGTCCTGCCCCATTACCGAAATGATATCTAAGAGCTGCACTTGGCCGCCTTCACTTGCCCGTCACTGACTGCCAGTATTGGCTCGAAATCGGCATATATTAATGGCCCATTACTGAAATGATATATAGGGGTTACACTTGGCGGCCTATACTTGGCTGCCTTTACGTGACCGTCACTGGCTGCCAATATTGTCCCAAAGCTACATAAAAATAATGGCCCAAAAATGGGTGGAAAGTTAGTTGTCTTTAAAATATTTTGAGATGTCATTTACGAGAAATGAATCTTAGGTTAGATTTATATTTTTCAAATTATTGAGAAAGTCTCTATAATAAACGCTTTGTTCACCATCAAACTAGCATGAATTATAAAAGATTGTTAATAAAAATTAAAGAAGGACAAAACCTATAAACCAGAGTTGACAGATGGCAGACTTAGGTTATTTTTATGATTACTGTAAAAGAAAAGGAAAAGTTTTTACTCACTCATGGGAGACAGCATCATCGCTAAAAGTATCGTCAGATGTGGATCCAGTGGATGAAATATTTAATATTTTCTCTGGTGGCTCTTCACTTTTGTCACTCCGATCGAATCTTTTTCTTTTATTTAGCTCTCGGGATTTGCATGATTGATAATATTTAGACATATTTGTCTTTTAAAAAATGCTTTTTGGGTAATGTCAACTTTGTGAACTGTTTGTGTACTCGAATTTGAAGACTAGATTTAGTTAACTGTTCTTTACCGAACTTTGATACAAAAATTGTTAACTCTGGCTCTTCTACGTAAAAGAAGGTTTGTTGAAGTAATGATGACTTTTGGCCCAGTATAATAAATTAATAACATGGGTTGCCAAAGTAATGCCGACTTTTATCCCAGTAAAGTGCCATTACTGGGCCAGACTCAGAGTATTTGACTTCAAGTATAGGTTTTCGAAGTAATGGCGACTTTTAGACTCTTGATGGGCCGTTCCTGGACCAAACTCTGAGTTTTTGACTTCGAGCATGGTTTACCGGAGTAATGCCAACTTTCGGACCTGTGATGGGCCGTTAGTGGGCCGGACACTGGCTTTTTGACTCACAACACGGTTTGCCGGAGTAATGCCGACTTTGCACCCAGTAAAGTGCCATTGCTAGGCCAGACACTGACTTTTTGACTTACAACACGGTGTGCCGGAGTAATTCCGACTTTCAGCCCAGTAAAGTGCCATTGCTAAGCCAAGCTTCGGCGCAAGCATGAGAAATTTTGATTTTCAATGTACCGTGCCAGTACTGGGACAACACTGGGCCGATTTGAACGCTGATATTGGTCCAGTAACATTGGCCAACTTATGGCTGCCAAGATTGGTCCAGTACTGGGCCGTTTTTTCAGTTCCAGCAATTTGCACTTGGGAAACCAGAGTTCGACACAGCATCGGCCCGTTGCTGGGCCGAAAACAAGTGTTAGTGGTTAGAGTTTGGGCCAGAGTTGGCCGCCAAGTGCATACCGGAGTTATCATTCCAGCAATGGCACGATATTGGCAACCGATCTTCAGCAACCTTTTTGGTGATGCTGGGCCGTATCTAACTTCGCACTTGGGAGGTCGCCACTAATAACAAACGGCTATCATTGTTGACAAGTTCCATCCTTGAAACCTCTTCTGGCAAAATTTGAGTCAAATCTATTCATTAGTTTACAAGTTACAGTGTCTGAAATCAATCAACCTCCGAATTTTTCGCAAAGAGGGAAAAAAGTGAATTTCGTCTGTAGATTAAACATTAATTTTTGCGTGGAAAAACCTTATCAGAAACCAAGGCCAAGCTCGATAAATATTATTCGGACTCTGCTCCGTCATATGGAATGGTTCAGAAGTGGTTTACCGAATTTCGTTGTGGTCGTACGAGCACAGAAACCATGCCAAGTCCAAGTCGTCCAAATGAGATCACCACACCAGAAATGATCAATAAAATCCATGATTTGTTTTGAATAACCCGAAAGTGAAAGTGCGTGAGATATCTGAGATCATATTCATCTTAACTGATCGTATGGTCAATATTTTGCATACACATTTATGCATGAGAAAGCCCTGTGCAAGATGGGTGCCGATATTGCTCATAATCGTCCAAAAACGCATCCGTGTGACCACTTCGGAGCGAAATTTGACCTATTTTAATCGCAATCCGAAAGAGTTTTTGCGACGATTTCCCGTGTGGAAAAATTTCATGGCGTTGGGCAGCACCAGACCAGACTGTCTGGTTTCCAGTTCTGGCGCTGACTATAAAGCCTGGTCTGGGGCTGGCCAGAACTGTAACGTTTTTGTACGATTAGCCGCTAGTCAGCGGCTAGTCAACCTTTAATTCGCGGCTGCTTAGCCACTAATTGGTGGGCAGTTAATAAAGTTTTGGTTGAAAAACCATTTTAATTGAACATTTATCGATTTCGTTTAAAAATCCTAACCTCTCAAAGTAATTCAATCTTTTCTTATATTCTTCTTTATTAGATACACGGGGTTTGTACTTACCTTTTAATTAAGAAATAGATCACAGTTTGACAAGAATGAAGACTAGCAATATGATCCGCAAAGTCACAACTTAATCTTCGCAATTTTGTAATAAAAAAGTAAGTAGTAGCAATAATTACAGAAAAGAGATACTTGTTCCCGGTCGCGTAATAAATTTTTCTAAAAACTTGTTACATACAAACTTTTTTGTCATGGAATGCTGACCAGCGCTAGATCTGAGCCAGACCAGAACTTCCACACCAGCCGGTCTGGACATTGCCAGGGCTGGGCCAGATCAGACAATAGACTGCCATGAAACTTTTCCACACGGGTTGTCATGATGGATGAAACATGGATCCACCAATATACTCCAGAACACAAAGTAGTATAAGGAGTTCCAATTTTAATATAAGGATCGTCCCCATTTTTCCGAACCCACTTCCTATAACATTCCATATAACTGTAAAGTGACATGTTTGATGACATGTCTGCTATTATATTGACCCAAAATGCACAGAATTCTTGTTAATTTATCATTTTTTTGGCATTGGGTCAGCCTCTTTTTATTTTCTTCTATTGAAATTTTCAATGCTACTTACGATAAAAAAACGCAAAAAAAGAGAAAAGGCAAACGTTTCGGCCACATATGGGGGCCCTCTTCAGTGTATTCTAGTGCCTCTTGCGAAAAACCGTTATAACAAAGGTTGAAGGGGTTTTCAAAATGGTCGTCAGTGGCTTATGTTTGCCAATTATGTTTGCCGATACAAGTATAGTTTTTTAAAAGTTTTTTAGAAAGTGCAGTGTGTATGTGCAGTCATATAAAAGTAAAATGTACGAAAGACGTGTATAATGTATTACATTCTCTGTAAAAAGTGACAAATCGGCAAACACAACTGGCTAACGTAAGCCAATGACGACCATTTTGAAAACCTCTACAGCCTATTAGGTTGGCAACAAAGTCATTTCGTTTTTTTTCATGATTTTCAAAGCAAGTTTATTAATACAAATAACAAACATTAATCAATTATGTATTGACCATTTTGTTCGATGACCTTTTGCCATCTTTCAGTCAGCTTCATAATTCCGCTTTCGTAGAAAGTTTGGTTCTTAGAGGCAAAATACTGAATCAACTCATTTTTGACAGCCTCATTTGAATCGAATGTTTTTCCATTCAAATTGTTTTGAAGTGAATGGAGTAAATGATAATCGGATGGTGCAAGGTCAGGACTATACGGTGGATGAGGCATCACTTCTCAGTCTAATTCCAATAATTTTTTGCGAGTGACCAAAGATGTATATGGTCTGGCGTTATCTTGATGGAAGGTGACGCCTTTACGAGTTGCCAGTTCTGGCCGCTTTTCCTTCATTTCTTTGTCCAATTTCATTAACTCCTTGAAAGCAGCTCAAAATAAACTATACCTTTGAAATCCCACCAAACACTCAGCATAACTTTCTTTTGATGAATATCGGCTTTTAATGTCGATTGTGCAGGATCATCTCGTTTGCTCCGTGATCCTTTTCGCACGACGTTATCGTAAACAACCCATTTTTCATGGGCCGTTATGATTCGCTTTAAAAATCGATCGGTTTCGTTACGTTTCAGCAGTGAATCGCAAATGGAAATTCGTTTGGTGAGTTGAATTATGTTCAATTTGTGAGGAACCCAAACATCGATCTTGCAACGTAACCAAGTGCGGGGCAAACAAATCCACTTTCTGACCCTATAGTAGAAAAAATCGTGTGCAACACGGGAAAAACATTGATTTTACTCATGTGGTTGTTACCCTCGCTTTGCTCGGGCATCAAACTTCACACTCGCAAAATAAATTTTTTTTCCCTAGTTGCACAATGTACTATTATGTGCCTCCAGCGCGTAAACTCGTGTTTACGCTACAGTTGAAAATAGCGTAATGTTGTGTATTGCGATACAGAGGAATGTAATGTAAAAATTGAACTGCGCATGCGCCTATTACGATAGCGCGGAGCGTAATTTTCTTCTTATTCTTCTTCTTCTTCGTACACCGCTGGCGCCGTACTGACAAAACCTTGTACATTTGAACTGCGCATGCGTCTATTACAATACGCTACTACTAACTACTACACAAGATCGAGAAAATCAAAATGGTCGGAAGTATTCGCGAAATGTCAAGTGAGATGGGCGATAAGCACGGCAATTTCGACCTTTTCAGATTGAATTCAAGTGTACACAGAAAAACTCGTATATGCGCCAAAATCATATAAAATAGAATATGTGCCAATGCACACAATTCGGGTAATTACGAGACTCGCTTAAAATGCTCGCAGGACTGATCGAGCATTGTCGCTCGTCGCGTAATAACCCGCATTATGCGCCTAGGTACATAATATACTATTTCACCATAAACATTTTACAACTTTTTCCAAGCTTGCACTGCGTTTTTACCTTTTCGGAAGTAATAAAGTAAAATTGACGAAAATGACCCTCTGGAATCTTCATTTCAAATCAATGCAAAACAATAAATAAACAATAAAACATAAAACTTTTTTTACTTAATAATCTATGAAACGTCAGCTGTCAAATACCATATTCGGTCTGAAGTTTGCAATGGAGAAGAACGACTTCGAACGACTTAAGTCATCTAGCGGAAAAAAGCGAAATGACTTTGTTGCCAACCCAATATGTTATAACGGTTTCCCGCAAGAGGCACTAGAATACGTTATATAGAATGCCATAGGAAATGGACTTGGAAAAGTGGGGATACAATTTTCTAAAGTCGTCCTTAGATTTGGAGCTCCTTATATTACTTCGTGCACCGGAATCACGTGAAGGGTGAAATAGTGGGTTAAACCTGGTGAAAATGCACCAAAGCATCCGAAAACGCAACTATCGGCTAGGAATCGGCTGCATTATTGGATCAATTGGTTGACGAAATCAGGAAGAAATGGCCACATGTGAAGAAGAAAAAAATCCTCTTTCATGATGACAATGCATCATCTCACACATCGAACATTGCACAGGCAAAAAAGCATGAATTGGGTCTTGAATCACTTCCGCATCCACCGTATTCCCCAGACCTGGCCTCCAGCGACTATTATCTGTTGCCAAACCTCAAGAGATGACTGTGTGATAGGCGTTCTGAGTCGAACGAAGAGGTTGAATGGGAAACAGAAGGGTATTTTGCAGGATTTGACAAATCGTATTATTTGGAAGGCATAGAAAAGTTGAAAGATCGTTAGACTCATATCGAGCTAAAAGGAGAGTATATTGAAAAATATACCGATTTATACCAAAAAATAAAGTCTTGTTCATTTTATCACGTCAATATCAAACACCCTAGTATGACAAAAATGTCCAAGTCTCTATTCCTTAAATTTTTTTCCAAATTCAATACTTGAAAGGATACCTAAAATGATCTAAAATAAGAAATTATAACTACTAAAGGAAGTTTCTTCTTTCTTATCGCCTTGACAAGCTAGTTTGGCCTAGATCTGTCGCTAGTTAGTCCAGTATGACATAAAAATTTCTAAGTATCTATCACATACATTTTTCTTCACAATTTAAAAATATACTAGGGTGTCTAAAGTGAGCCGATAAGAAGTCATGTAATTGCTAAAAAAACTTTTTTCTCACTTATCATCTTGTTTCGCAAATTCTAGCTCCCCCCTACCCCAAAAAAAACACACACACTCTCATCTACACCCATGCTTATTATAAAAATTATTTTATTGATCTTGGCTAATTACCTGTTAACGAGATGCAGTCTAAAGTCTAACTACTATCTGAATAGGCGCCGGCTTGCGTCTTGCTAGATTGTCTAGCCAAAGACTTTACAAAAGTGTTACAGTTCTGGCTAGGCGCTAGCTGTAACGTCCAGTCTGCGCCGGATCTGATTCTAGACGTTCTACATCCAGAAAAAAGTTTCTTTGATACAAAAAAAAATTTCTTTGAATTAAAGAAATTTGTGCATTACTATAAGATCAAAGAAAAGTTTCGTTGATTTAAAGAAATTTCTTGATTGTTTTTTTCTTGAATTTAAGAAATGAATGTCTCAGCAGCTGCATAAGTAAATGTGTAATTTTAAGAGTAAATTTTTCAGTGGTTTAAATTGTTAAAAGAATTTAAAAAAAAAAAGACTTTTTTGAAAATAAGTATATCTGAAGATTATTTACGTATTTTCAAAATTGGAAGCAATAGAATTGTAGAGAATATTTTGCATAAAAAAAAATAAACCATGATTTATGAAAATCCAGTCATTTTTAAAAATTGGTAAAAAGCGATATTCAGGGAAAATTCTATTACAAAACTTTTGGTCTGAACTGAAATTATTATTCATTTTTACAATAACACGGTATATATTACACAATTTATTACCATTTCCTATATTTGAAAATAACTAAACTTTCAGTTAAAGTTAAAATGCTTCTCTCTTAAATTCACATTAAATTCTTTAAAGAGTTAATAATAGGTTCCTTAAATATAAATAAGGATCATTAAGAATCATTAGGTCTTGATCTTACAATATGTTTCACCTTTAGAGAATCTTATACTCGGATAAGAGTTAGTAAATGATATATACTCAATAAAAATTTATTTGAATCAAACAAATTTTTGATGTGCTATACGCTCAAAGAAAAGTTTCTTTGATTTCAAGAAATTTCTTGATTTTTTTTTATTTTTGAATGTAAGAAATAAATATCTACGCAATTACATAAGTACACGTGTAATGTGATTAACAGAAATATTCTCTTTAATTAAAAAAAAATTGTCTATGTTCAAGGTAATAAAATTAAATAAATTATTTCTTAAGATTTGGCCGGTATTGCATTTGATTCAAATAAATATTTTTTTTTAATCAAATAAATAATCTTAATAAAATAATGTCTTTCATTTAAAAAAGTCAAAAAACGTGATTTCTTAAAATCAAATTATATTTGTTCTAAAGGTGTTTTTACTTCGAATTGAAGTTAAAAAACGATTTCTTAAATTGAAATAAAACTTTTTTCTGAATGTAGTCTGGATCTAACCCAACGCCAGAAGATTTTTCTACAGGGGACAGAGAGATGAATGTAAAACATTATTAAAAATAATTTCATCTTACTTTCTTTTCTTACATTGATATCCTAATAATTTAGATGCTTTCAACATTTAGCACATAGCTCTTGGCTTTCTTAATGGACTTGTAAATATAAACACATTCTAAAATGAATTTACAAGTTTTATTCCTGCTAATATTGAAATAATAACAGTATCGTTATTTTGAAATCGTTGTAACCTAAAATTACTTTAAGATTGAAACGTAGAAACAGTTTAAAGTGCAATTAGCCTTGAATTAGTTGTCGGTTTAAAGAATCTGAATTCTGAATAGAGGAAGAGGTGAGGAAGCAGCAATGAACGCGGATTGCGACGCCCGTGAACGTTTACTGCCTTAAACACTCAGCGACGCAACTAGTTGGCCACAATCGATTTATGAATGAACACGACGCCATGGTGAAAGTCTCGTAAGGATAAACGACGGTGTCGCAACTATTTTTTCCATTATAATTTATGAAGCGGATTATGGTAGTCTGACGACTATAACCTTGAAGTCGTTATTGGGAGGCCGAATCGGCCAACCTCTATAGTTGATCGATTTCGTTATTCGGTCAGGGCTCGCAAAATGCTAATTTTTATTTTATCTATCGTGAACTATAGCAATCGTTCGATTTCATTCACAAGTTTCTCAGATACTTTCGCCACACTAATTGTAGATGAATCTACTTTATTTTTAGGGTAATCTAAATTTTATGGTATATGACTGATAAAAAATAATATTAAGATAGAACGTGTTTAGTTTATTGAATTAACTCAATTAAGTTAATTTATAGGCAATTTATATTTGAAAGAAGGAAGCAATATATGCGTAAGAATTTTCAGTGATAAGATGATCAAGATTCAACTTGGTATTTTAGGTTCCTCAATTACGGACGCTTAACACTTGGCGTTCCTCAAACCGGTCTGATTCGTACAAACATGGCTGCATTATGTTTTTTCTCACCTCGGGAATTAGGCATTGTGCTTTCAAATTTTATAAGATGAAATTCGTGTATGAAAGTTGTTCGCATCAGACTATTGGAATTTATGTTACATTTATATTTGCGTCTGTAGAAAAAGGTACAAGGAACTAAAAAGACTCGGAGAAAGATTTGGTTGAATCAATAAAATTTTTATTGGTTCAACTATAGTATTTTGTTCTTATACGAAGAACACACTTCTTTAGTTGGTACAATTTGGTTCATGCAACTGAATATCTTAGTTACTTTTACTAAATTTAAAGTATTTATTAGATTCAACAAGAAAAATTGGATGAATCAATAAAATTCTTTGTAAATTCAAAAAAACGATTTTGTTGAGTAAAAAAAATGTTTTTGAGTGAAAATCATAGGAAAGTATACTCAGAAAAAAGATTTGATTGGGTGGAAGAAAATAATTTGTTTGAAAGACTTTTCTGATTCAAACAAAAGATTTATTTGAATTAAATAACATTTGTTTAATTCAAACAAAATATATTTGGGTCAAATAAATATTAGTTTAAATCAAATAAATTTTTCTTCAAAACAAAGAAATTAATGCATTAATATATGGTCAAAGATATAATTTTGATTTCAGGCAGAAATTTATTCGATTTGAAGAAATTTTTATTTGGTTCAAAGATGCTTTCTTTGAATCAAAAAAATTTTATCTAATTTAAATCAATCACTTTTTTAAATCACAGAAAGTCTTTCAAACAAATAATTTTCTTTGATTCAATCAAAAATAGGTTCGTTTCAAATATTTGTTTTACACACAGAAAAAAGATTTGATTAAATGAAAGAAATTAATTTGTTTAAAAGGTTTTTTTTTATTCAAACAAAAGATTTATTTGAATTGAATAACATTTGTTTAATTCAAACACAATATATTTGGGTCAAATAAATATTAGTTTAAATCAAATAAATTTTTTTTCAAAACAAAGAAATTAATGCATTAATATATGGTCAAAGATATAATTTTGATTTAAGGCAGAAATTTATTCGATTTGAACAAATTTTTATTTGGTTCAACGATGCTTTCTTTGAATCAAACAAATTTTATCTAATTTAAATCAACAACTTTTTTAAATCACAGAAAGTCTTTCAAACGCAAATAATTTTATTATTTGCGTTATAATTTATTTGAATTAAATAACATTTGTTTAATTCAAACACAATATATTTGGGTCAAATAAATATTAGTTTAAATCAAATAAATTATTCTTCAAAACAAAGAAATTAATGCATTAATATATGGGCAAAGATATAATTTTGATTTAAGGCAGAAATTTATTCGATTTGAACAAATTTTTATTTGGTTCAAAGATGCTTTCTTTGAATCAAACAAATTTTATCTAATTTAAATCAATCACTTTTTTAAATCACAGAAAGTCTTTCAAACAAATAATTTTCTTTGATTCAATCAAAAATTTGTTTGTTTCAAATATTTGTTTACACACAGAAAAACGATTTGATTGGATGAAAGAAATTAATTTCTTTGAAAGGTTTTTTTTTATTCAAACAAAATATATTTGGGTAAAATAAATATTTTTTTGAAATAAATAAATTTTTCTTAAAAACAAACAAATTATTGCATTAACATATGCTCAAAGATATAATTTTGAATTAAGGCAGAAATTTATTCGATTTGAACAAATTTTTAGTCGGTCCAAACATACTTTGTTTGAATCAAACAAGTTTTTTAAAATTCAAATAAACCATTTCTTTAAATCAAAGTAAGTTTTTCAAAAATATTATTTTCTTTGATTCAATCAAATCTTTTTTCTGAGTGTAATTCAACCAAAATTTAGAAGGATCAACCTCCGAATTTATTTATTATAGTATTTATAAAGTAGGACTTGTATCGACCCTCAAATAATAATTGTATACGATGTTGATGTTAATAATTGGCTTTAGGGTCCAGAAATGATAACTCAGGAAGTTACATACTTTCAAACGTTTCGACTCTGATTGGAGTCCTCATCAGTGATCTTTATTTCTAAAATATCAAAACATTGAATCAAACATTGCACATATGAGCCCTGTTTTGAAATAGGCTTTGGTATTATGAGAAAACAATTGTAAAAAAGTAAAATTGCAAATTATCGTTGGAAAAAATTATTCCGAAGGTAGTTTTAGGTCATTTATCGATGTACTCTGTACAACTCTTATGTAATTTTTTCCAACGATAATTTGCAATTTTACTTTTTTACAATTGTTTTCTCATAATACCAAAGCCTATTCCAAAACAGGGCTCATATGTGCAATGTTTGATTCAATGTTTTGATATTTTAGAAATAAAGATCACTGATGAGGACTCCGATCAGAGTCGAAACGTTTGAAAGTATGCAACTTGCTGAGTTATCATTTCTGGACCCTAAAGCCAATTATTAACATCAACATCGTATACAATTTCCGGCAATCGAAAGACCTGGGCTCGAATCCCAGCGCAGTCGAAAGCGTCATTTTTTCCACAGAAGGATTTTCAAATTCTTTAAATATTGAATTTATTATAGTGTTGAAAAAATATTTTTCGTTAATTCAACCAAAAAAATTTGATTAATGCGACCAGAGATGGTTTGTTTCTATCAGATTTGGTTAAATCAAACATATATTTTAGTTGATTGAACCAAATGGTTTATTTTTAAAAAATAGGTTTGGTTAGGTAAAATAATTTTTTTTTCTAAATGTACATATAGGAGGCGATTACAGTAGGTTTTAACGGATGAGTGTAATATAATAAATAACTTCATTGTATCAAGGTGTGATCGAACCTTTTCGATGTTACGAGGTTTGACGTTAGGAAGGTCGATGGACTCGGATATCTTTCCGGCTATATCTTAAGGATTATAGGGGGAAAGAATACCTTCCTCTCCGAGATGGTTCTTCTTCTTGTAAATTCCTTCTCCTTCGCAGCTTCCACTTCATACAATTAAAGAAATAATGGCTGATAAAGTATATTATAGATAAAAATGCGATTAAGATTGTGATTGGCGTACAAAATAACGAAGATTCAATACATTTAAGGTGGTCGTCGTACAAAAAATCAGGTCTCTGGAAAAAAAAGTTTTTCTATGACTTTAAGTGTTGAAATGATAATATCCGTCGAATATAATAATATATTCAATAATTTTTTTGTAAGAGAATTTTTTTCTTACTATCGCTTCTTACCAATTTTTTTACTAATTATTGGATTTACATAAATCATGGTTTATTTTTTTGCGTAAAATATTCTCTACAATTTTACTGTTTCCAATTTTAAAAGTAAAGTTTTCAGTGGCTAAAATCGTTAATAATATATTTCGTATAAAGTGCAGAAAAGCGTATTTTAACGCAAGAGCAATTCGCGACTCACTCGCGCGCTTAAATACGTTCCGCACGTGATACGGACGATATTTTTTCTTCGCTGTATATCGAAAGTTAACCAAGTCGGTGTCGTTTTGCGTGCAGAAAGTTGATTTTCCCGCACTAGTGCGATAAAATTTTAATTGCGCGGAAAATTAAAACAAATTTGAAACTTTACCGCACTAGTGCTGAAAAATCATCTTTCCGCACGCAAAACGATACCGACAGGGCTAACTTTCGGTCTACGGTGGACAAAAAAGAATTTTTTGATAATAAGTATATCTGAAGATTTTTTACATACTTTCAAAATTGGAAGTAGTAGAATTGTAGAGAATATTTTCCACAAAAAACATAAACCATGATTTAGGAAAATCCAGTCATTTTTGAAAATTGGTAAGAAGCAATATTGAGGGAAAATTCTATTACAAAAAACATCATTAAAAGTATTATTTTCCGTAAGTTCAACATTAAAAAAAAATATATTGTTTTTTATTTCATAAGAAATTTTTTTTTTCCAAACCTCATTTTTGGCACAATCACCTTGAAATAACTTTATTGTTCTTTGATATAAACTGAAATTATTATTCATTTTTACAATAACACTGTATATATCACAAAATTTATTACCATTTCTTATATTTGAAAATAACTAAACTTTCAGTTAAAGTTAAAATGCTTCTCTCTTAAATTCACATTAAATTCTTTGAAGAGTTAATAATAGGTTCCTTAAATACAAATAAAGATCATTAAGAATCATTAGGTCTTGATCTTACAATGTGTTTCACCTTTATAGAATTTTATACATATGGGGATAAGAGTTAGTAAATGATAGGTACTGATCTATTGACTCTTTAGAAAGCCTTGATGAAATTCATATGAAGAAAAAACCATCATGAATGCTACTTCATTGAAAGCACATATTTTTAATATGGAAAGATAATTTAATTGAAAAAAATGTTTCCTTGGGACAAAAGAAAATTGCACAATATAATAAATTTCTAATGGGCACAAAAGATGCTCAACAAAATAATTTTTCATATTTTAGACTTTTATTGACTATATACAACTTTCTGTTTCAATCTTATCAAGATTCATTTTCGAATTCCATAGAGTCTTAATGGAATTCCTGACGTTCTCTAGGATCTAAAATAGAGAGAAAAATAGCGTATGGAGTACAATCAATGTAATTAATGATTTATTATTCAAGCCACTATAAATATAATACGATCTGCAATCTGTATTTTTTCTGACATAATATAGTTAAAAATTTATATCAAAAGTCTAATTTATAGGTATATCACAATGACTTTATTTTATTGTTATGAGTTATGGAATTTTCTAATCCATATTATTTATATGAGCTTTCAAAATTTTACATGACTAAAAGTGACTAATGAAAAAAAGAAAAGTCAGTCGCTAATACAATCAGGCATAATTATCGATTAGTGATACAAAATCTTTACTGATTCACTTTTTCGAAATGTGACTGTCAATTAGTCATTTTTGACTGATAGTTAGTCAAAAAAATTATCAATTGAATCACTGACTATCAACATCTTCATCAGTCAGTTTTTACTTTTCCGATTTAGAAAGTGTGTTAAACTTGATATAATCATATTTCAAAGCGTATATAGGTGTATGTATATGTAAATAACATTAAGAAAACTATTCTTTTGATTCAAACAAAAGAATTTCTTTGAATGTATATTGTTGAAGAAAAAAATCCTTTGCTTCAACTACTGAATAATTTGCGTGATTTTATTATATGCAAAATATTTGTTTGAAAATTTGAAAAATTGAAATTTACGCAAAAGATAGTGTGCAGGATACTTTCGCATGCTTGGGAAAAAATATGATTTTGTATTTTAAAAATTTGAAACTTACGAAAAATAATATTTTCATTAATATTTTTTCTTTAGTATTGCTTTTTGCCAATTTTTAAAAAAATGATTGGATCTTCATAAATCATAGCTTTTTTCCAATTTTGAAAATAAATAAAAAAATATTTAAAAATAGTTATTTGAAAAACAAAATTTCCTTTTAAACAAATTCCTTTAATGTCATGGATCAAGCAGATCACATAAACAAATTCCTGTAAAAGTTCATGTGAGATATCTTTTTTATTTTACAAGATAATTTTTTGAAAATTTGAAAAATACAACAGAAGAGATCTCTGGAAAATGTGCGCAAAATTTAATGTGCAGGAATCAATATTCTCGCATGCTTAAGCGTGCGGGAATCTATGAAGTGTGCGAGAATGTCATGATTCCCATACATTTTGTATGTGATTAAAAATATGCCACTTCATGGACATTTTTCGGTGCGGAAAGTGTGAACTTTCCATTCAGAGTTGCAAAAATATGATTTTTTATTTTTAAAATCCGAAACTTACGAAAAATAATACTTTCAATAATGTTTTTTTCTAACACAATTTTTCTTTAGTATCGCTTCCTGTCTATTTAAAAAAAAATGATTGGATCTTCATAAATCATATTTTATTTTTTCAGGGAAAATATTCTCTATTCTTTTTAATTTTAAAAGTAAATAAAAAATATTCGATATGCGTATAAATTAGCTTTAGGCTCCAGAAATAATAAAAACACAATTTTACATCCTTTCAAACGTTTCGACTCGAATTGGAGTCTTCTTCAGTGAATATTTATTTGTAAAAGTGTATAAAAGCGAGATCTCAAAAAGCAATACTCTAAAGTGTATAAGGAATTCTTACAGACTTAAAATTAACTAAACTGTGTTTTCATTATTTCTGAACCCTAAATCCAATTTATGAATATATCGAATATTTATCAAAGGGTCGATACAAGTCCTATCCTAAATAAAAAATCTTCAAATGTAGTTATTTGAAAAACAAAATGTTCTTTTTAATAAATTCTTAACTAGCTATGTACTTAGATGAAGTAAATTTCATTTTCTATGTATATTTTTAATAATCGATTTATCGATGAAATATATTACTCAGATTTCCAATAAAGATAGTAACCCGCATCACGCGTATATATGTATATTCTTATTGTTAATAGCCCGTAAAATATTTTATACTTTGTATACAGACATTTCGATCGGATGTAGGTGAACTGATGCAAGCAGGAGTATTAGACATTAAGTGGTTTACTCATTTAACGACCTTTATGGACATTCATAAAATCTCAAGTACCTGGAAAGATTTCATGGACCTTAAAGAAATTCAAAAGGTATCATATTACCATCTAGGGGTAAAGTATACTTAGCTAACCAGATATTTTAGTTGGGGTCTAGATCAGATAGTCAGATGAGCTAGACAATGCTGTATTGATGAAAACATACGGTTGGACCAACATTTAAATAGTCAATACGATTAAGGTTTTTAATTAGAGTGAATCATATATTATATATAAATATAAAAATATGTGCATGAATTATGTTTAATTAATATCGATGGCGAATTCATCATCATTATCATCGCCGTCATCGTGTTGAAATTCTGAATCGTCGAGGACAATACATTTTTTCCTAATGTTTATAAGGTTGCACAGTGTAGTTCCCAAGATTATGAAAAAATATTCATTTTTGCAAAAATTGTGAGCATTTGAATGTATCACTCGATTCTCGCTCAAAAAAGTGACCTTAATTTGTTAAACAAATAAACAATTGTCAACCAATCTTAAAAATCGTAGGTACTCCACTAGATAATTAAATAAAACTTTATTTAAAACAAGATTAGTGTCAATCGGTTGAAAATTGTTGAAATGGCATGTCTTGCCGATTTAAAAAGTCAGTTTCGAGAAAAACGCGTTTAAAATTTTAATGACGTAAAAAATCGCTCGAAAGATTCACTTCAAACTTGACAAGCTTCTTTGATATATAAAAGTACAGTACTTAATCTTAGATTTTTTATTCAACCGATTACTTTCAAATTTTCTACGTTTATTCTGAACATAAATATCTATGGAGTGACGAAGCAGTTTTTAAAGTTTTTTATTTTATCATAGTTAAAATAACAAAAAAAGAGCAAAAATAAAATTTGACCGATTACCATTTTGTCATAATTTTTTTTTTGACAAGAAGCGTAAAAGCTAATAAATTAAAGAAATGATTTGGGATTTCAAATTTCGAATAACCCATTGAGGAACTGGAATGGTCACCGCAGAACGTCTTTTGCAAAACATTCTCCGGCAAACTACGTGTTTTTCCTTAATTTTTAATTATTTTTCAAAGAAATTTTGATGAAGCATCAATAAAATTATATACTTTCGGATGCAAAAATGATTAAAAATCTATATGCATATAGCAAGGAGAAAAAAATTCTCAAAAAATATTTTCTTCCTCCTCTGACTGCGACTAATCCCTTAAGGGGGAATATACACCTAGAATGGCCAAGAAAATCAATTTTTGTGTTTTCTTGAAGCTTAAGGTCTTAAGGAAAATTACGGCCTGAAAATCGAAACGAAGCAGGAATTTCGCGTTTTTCTCAAAACTATGTTTTTCGAATCGGTGACCAAAATATCTCGGCAACCACTGAATCGATTAACTTGAAATTTTTTGTGGTTATAATATACATAATTATCTAGTCATTGTCATAGAATTTTTTTTTAATGGCTTAAATTTTATTTTATCAGCAAAATAAGAACGAATTTTTGCCTAAAAATCGCTACCTTAAGTTCAAACGCCCGCTATTTTGTCAAATAACGATATTTTTGAAATCACCTACGACAAAGACCATATTATAGTCTCAATTTTAATAATCTTTTTGGTTTTTTCGTTCCTAACTGTTGAGGTTATATCGCAGTGAATAAAAATACTAGTGTTGCATAAATGAAAGAAACTTTATTTAATAGAGATAAATTATTAACATTAAAGTCGATCTCAGAGTTAGTTACTTAAAGACTGATCGGCAAAGACTGATTACAATTACCAACCTCTTCCAGGTCTCAGGAAGACTTCCAGTACACTCCAGCCCTCATGACTCAAACCCTAATAAAAGGAGAAAACCCTAACGAACCGTTCAGCTGTTTCGGTTTTCCCCAAATTACTTTGTTACTTTATTGAGTGTCCTTTCTCTTACTTAGGATGTTGAGTTTTCACAGAGAAATACATTTTAATACTTCAACACTAACGATTAAAGATGAAATGAGAATGGTCACCGCGAAGGACCTCTTTTTTGCGGCAGTTGGAAGAGGACACGAATACTCGGCCAATATTGAAGATTTTTTAATAAACAAAATTGAACATCTTCCCAAAAGCAAATACTTTTATTTAGAAAAAAAAAAGAATCCGAAAATTCATATAAGCTTCCTTAAAAAAATTCCCAAACATTGCCTTTTTTCGCGCTTCTAGGTGTATATTAAAAGGTATATAAAAGGTAGTTTTCATCCACGAAAATTAGATCTCAGGCAAAAATAGATAATTTTGCTTTCAAGAATAGCAATATTATTATTGAAGGGCTATTTTGAAAGAGAAAAGATTAACTTCCATGAAAAAAATTTGAAACACAGAAAAATAATTTTATTAATAAATTTTATTTTTGACCCAACTTTTTTTCTTATCGCTTCTTACCAAAAAAGTATGCACTTGGCGGACAATGCTGGCCCGACTCTGGCTCTTCTACTTTCAGAACTGGATGCCATAGTAAAAATGACTATTGGCTTGGTATAGGGCCGATACTGGGCCAAGTTTCGGCTGAAGGTCGGTAAATTTAAACAGTCGAAAAAGGCCGCCGTCGTTGGCCCAGCACATGACCGATGCAAACAGTGACACTGGCCCAATAACAATGGCCGAGATTGGGCCAATATTGTGCCGTATTATCACCTTCGGCAATTCGCACTTGGGTTATCAAGGTAGTTTTCATCCACGAAAACTAGACCTCAGGCAAAAATAGATAATTTTGCTTTCAAGAATAGCAATATTATTATTCAAGGGCTATTCTGAAAGAGAAAAGATTAATTTCCATGAAAAAAATTTGAAACACAGAAAAATAATTTTATTAATAAATTTTATTTTTGACCCAAATTTTTTTCTTATTGCCTCTTATCAAATTTTAAAAAATTATGCGATTCTAATAAATCATGAATCATTTTTTTAGAGGAAAGATTTCCCACAACTTCACAGATTCTGATTTTTAAAAATAAATTCTTTAATGGCTGAAACCATGAAAAAAACATTTTCAAAAGCGAAATTTTTATAAACAAATTGCTGAATTTAATAATAATTAATTCATTTTCGAAAATTGGAAATGGTTAAGTTGTAGGGAATCTTTTTCTTGATAAAGTGATTTGTAATTTATCAAGGTAGTTTTCATCCACGATAATTAGACCTCAGGCAAAAATAGATAATTTTGCTTTCAAGAATAGCAATATTATTATTGAAGGGCTGTTTTGAAAAAGAAAAGATTATTTTACATGAAAAAAATTTGAAACACAGAAAAATAATACAAGTCCTATCTATAATAATTTATTAATAAATTTTATTTTTGACCCAACTTTTTTTCTTATCGCTTCTTACCAAATTTTAAAAAATTATGCAATTCTAATAAGTCATGAATCATTTTTTCAGAGAAAAGATTTTCCACAACTTCACCTATTCTGATTTTTAAAAATAAATTCTTCAATGGCTGAAACAATTAAAAAAACATTTTCCGAAACGAAATTTTTCTAAACAAATTGCTGAATTTGATAATAATTTATTCATTTTCGAAAATTGGAAATGGTTAAGTTGTAGGGAATCTTTTTCTTGAAAAAGTGATTTGTAATTTATTAAAATCGCATAATTTTTTAAAATTTGGTAAGAAGCGATAAGAACAAAAGTTAGGCCAAAGTAAAATTTATTAATAAAATTATTTTTCTGTATTCCAAATTTTTTCCATGGAAATTAATCTTTTCTCTTCCACACTGAGAAAAAAATGCTATTGAATCAAAAGCATTTCTTTTCAAAAGCATGTATACTATGAATTCATAAAAATGTACTACAAGAACCAATAAATATGTTACTAATTCTATAGCATATTGATATGAATTCGTGACATACATGTTTTTCAAAAGAAATGCTATTGATTCAATAGCATTTTTTTCTCAGTGCAAAATAGCCCTTCAATAATAATATTGCTATTCTTGAAAGCAAAATTATCTATTTTTGCCTGAGGTCTAATTTTCGTGGATCAACTACCTTAAGGGATAGTTCGTTTACAAGGGATGAAAAGAAACATCCCCTCTCTCGGATGATAGATGCAAATATGTGTAGGTATCCTGGATGAACGCTTAGATCGGGCCGTTGGATATAACTATCTAGACAGTAATATGGGTAGGTAAGTTAACGGAGGTGGGTTGGGCCGCACCCTGTTCCTCAAGCATCCACCGAGGTGCACGTACGTATATATAAATACATATATTTGTACATACGTGTAGAGAGATACACACAGATGTTCATATGGGTGCCGCCAACACGCGGATCTTAGATCGGTCTTATATTATATACCTACGCACACTGGCGAACGCACGCGACGCGCGCGCTCGAGCCAACGGATCGAGATGCGAGGTGAACGCCCCCCGCAATATCTTAAATCCGCAGCAATGTTTGAGTGTCCGTCGGTGTGCGCGTGTTCGCACAGGTGAGGATGTGTGTTACTGCTACATGTATCCTACCTGGGCTCCAGTCTTGTGTATGCACTCGAGTCGCCACTCTCGTGTCTAGGTGGTAGACCGGGCCTGTCCAGTTTTCCCGTGGGAACAATGCTCCACGGGATATAATAACAATGGTCACGGGCGTGGGAGATGCTTTGATTTTTATTTACCTCTTTTTTTTATTTCTTTACTTATCCTCTCTTTTTTAATTCCCTTCTTCTTTTCTTTGCCTTACCTGAGAATTAAATTGTTTTTGCAACGTGCGAACGATGCTCCAGCGACACGCGAGAGCTTTCTCATTTTTGAGGATTGATCGACCCTGGATTAAGGGAGAACCGGAGTGAGCAGTTCTTAGACTTGATCTTCGTATCAGGAAGCCCACAGGATTCCTTCTCGTAGGATATAGAATGATTTATTTTATCGATGATAAATCAATGACTTTCAGTTATTAAATTTATCGTATTTGGTTGAGGATAGAAATCTGAACGCTTTAAGATCTTCGATGAATTTTAATGATTTCTTATGATTTTTATAAATATTTGAATATTAAGTATTCGAAATTATAACGCGACTATTTTTATGATATTCAAAAACCAGTAAAATGTCAGTTCTATATCAGGTTCGAACAGCTCTTTGTAATATCCTTGAACGTATCCCCACTTCTCTTCAGAATATTTAAAGATCCTAAATATCTTGTATATTCCGCTTTTGAGTTTTATGATATGATGCATATCTTTATTTAACTAGAGAAAAGATGGTGATCAGTTGATTAGTAAAAGATTAGAGAATAGTTAAATTCAGGGTCGAAAAAACAGATAAATTTCGAGTTTCGAGTCAAAAAGTGGGGGAGGGGGGAGTTGGAGCGGTTTTTCTGCTTAAATATGGTTTTTGGAATATTAAAAATTATCAATGAATGCAGTTATATAAGTGAAAATTCAAATTAGCTTTTTATTCATGAAATCTGACTCAATTATTTCGAAACATTAATTTATTCTTAGATAAAGAAAAAGACAACGAGCGCGCTCTCTGCTTGAAATTCCAGCGTCCACGGAACTTTAACTTTGGCCTATAACTTAGAAAAATGCTTTTCCAATTTCTGGTAAATTCTGGCAAATTTTTCGAGTGTCTAGTATAAGATACATTGGGCTGAACTTTGTGACGTCTTGTGTAACGAATTTTTTTTTCTCAAGTCTTATGATCTTTGAAATGATCAAAAATATGCAGAATAGTGATTTTTTACAAAAAAAACATTTTTAATTGTGCAAGAAAAATTTTAATGTTTGAAAAAAGGAAGCCATTTATGGACGAACTTATTGAATCATCTCGAAAACTGAGAAAAATATATATATATGGACTTCGGGTTTTGATTGCAGTCATATAGTGCTATAATAAGAAAAATATAAGTTAAAAAAAGAATTTACGAAGCGAGACCCATATTAGAAAATTTAAACAAAGGAAACCATTTAAGGACGAACTTGTTGAATTATCTCGCATACTAAAAAAAAGACATATATATGGACTTCAAACTCAATTTTCAATTCATATTTTTTTTATTTGAGCGCTATATGACTACAATCATAACTCGAAGTCTATATATATGTAACTTTTTCAGTTTGCGAGATACTTCAACAAGTTTGACCAAGTTTTGAACACACTTTGCTAATTTTGGTTTCGCTTCTCAAACTCAATTTTTAATTTATATTTTTTTTAATGTATCGCAATATGACTGCAATCAAAACCCGAAGTTCATATATATGTATTGTTTTCAGTTTGCGAGATAATTCAACAAGTTCGTCCATAAGTGGCTTCCTTTGGTCAAACTTTGATAATTTTTATTTCGCTCCTCAAACTCAATTTTTAATTTATATTTTTTTTATTGTATCGAAATGTGACTGCAATCAAAACCCGAAGTTCATATATATGTATTTTTTTCAGTTTGCGAGATAATTCAACAAGTTCGTCCTTACATGGCTTCTTTTGGTCAAATTTTCTAATTTGGGCCTCGCTCCGCAAATTCAATTTTTAACTTATATTTATTTTTTTGTAGCGCTATATGACTGCAATCAAAACCCGGAGTCCATATATATATATTTTTTTTTTCTAAGTTAGCGAGATAATTCAACAAGTTCGTTTATAAATAGCTTCCTTTTGTCAAACATTGTTAATGTTGGTTTCGCTCTGCAAACTCAATTTTCATTCTATATTTCTTTTATTGTAGCACTATGTGACTGAAATCAAAACCCGAAGTTCATATATATGTATTTTTTTCAGTTTGCGAGATAATTCAACAATTTCGTCCTTAAATGGCTTCTTTTGGGCAAATTTTCTAATTTGGGCATCGGTCCGCAAATTCAATTTTTAACTTATATTTATTTTATTGTAGCGTTATATGACTGCAATCAAAACCCGATGTTCATATATATGTATTTTTTTCAGTTTGCGAGATAGTTCAACAAGTTCGTCCTTAAATGGCTTCTTTTGGTCAAATTTTCTAATTTGGGCCTCGCTCCGCAAATTCAATTTTTAACTTATATTTATTTTATTGTAGCGCTATATGACTGCAATCAAAACCCGGAGTCCATATATATATATATATATATATATGTATTTTTTTCAGTTTGCGAGATAGTTCAACAAGTTCGTCTATAAATAGCTTCCTTTGGTCAGACTTTACTAATTACGGTTTCGCACCTCAAACTCTATTTTTAGTTTATATTTATTTATTGTAGCGCTATATGACTGCAATCAAAACTTAAAGTCCATATATATGTATTTTTTTCAGTTTGCGAGATAGTTCAACAAGTTCGTCCTTAAATGGCTTCTTTTGGTCAGACTTTGCTAATTTTGGTTTCGCTCCTCAAACTCAATTTTTAACTTATATTTATTTTTTTGTAGCGCTATATGACTGCAATCAAAACCCGGAGTTCATAAATATATATTTTTCTCAGTATGCGTGATGATTCAACAAGTTCGTCCATAAATGGCTTCCTTTGGTCAAACATCAAAATTTGTTTTCCACAATAAAAAATGTTGTTTATGTCAAAAATCACTATTCTGCATATTTTTTATCGTTTTAAAGATCTTAAGACTTGAGAAAAAAAAATCGTCATAAACTTCAGTCCAATACAACATACCGAAGACTAGAATGATGCCGGCCCTGGATAAATTTGATATTAAAAAAATAGACTCTTAAAGTTTTCTCGGTTTTTTTCCAAGATGAGGATCGTTTGAAAAATATCCTTTAGAAAGCGATAAAAGCTCTCGGAAAAATAGATCGTTTCGAAGCTGACGTATAGCTGTTGAGAATGGAGAGATTTGCAGGAGCAGTTAATACTCGTCAAAGGTTGATATGTGTACATACCTATGCATATGTGAGGTATACTCTGAGGTACCTGGGGGCTTCGATCGCAGTAGGATAGACGTACGTCATTACTATTTTTAATCGTTACTAGCTCGCTCGAGCTCGTTAAGGGCAGTGCTAGTAATAAGTAAGTAAGCAAGCAAGCGAATGGGTTGAATGGAGGATATCACATTGGTGCATACGTTTCACTTCTTGGGTATCGAACGACATTTTCACTCGACTCGCCAAGAGTCGTCCCGCCATTTACAAGCGAAGTGGTTGTCGTGGATCTGCGTGGGCGACCGGAAACTATCCCTCCCACATTCGAATGTCCTTCTTCAGGGGAGCGCGATCAACAGAAATTCGCCCCTTATTCAAAACTTCAGGAAATCCTTTCTGATTTACTCCAATCAGGAAATTGTTTTTTAAATCAGAAAATTTACTGTCAGGAAACATTATAAATTCTGGAAACTTACACGGAAAAAATAAGTCAGTAAAGTTTATAGAACTGTACACGTTTTGGGGATACAGGCATTTACAGGACAGAATTCTGCAAAATTTACAGAACTTTGCAGTATAAAATTCGGAATATTCAGGAAAAATTATTGAAAATTCCACATTAATTATGAAAAGTTCTATTCATTTTATAGAGCTTTCTTCCGTAAATGCCTGTATCCTTAGCTCTTAAACAGTTCTATAAACTTTATTGAACTATTTTTTCCGTGTATGTACCTTTTATTGTAATTATTGCATGGAAAAATCCAAGTTTACAGTTTTTACCGAACTACTTTTCAATTTAGGGTAATACATGTAATATTGAGAATATCTCGCATCGAAATACTAAATTTTAGATTGACTATATGATAATTTACTATAGATTGTATCGAAGATTACTCTCTAGATCTGAATCAGTGAAATAGACACTGATTATATCAGTGAAAATATATCAACTGATGAATCAGTGCACTGGTTTGATTTCACTGAAGAATCAATGAACGCGCCACGTGAACATAACTTTTGAATTCTATTCGCGAATTCAAAAGTTTCATCTACACGTTACAAAATATAATTATACACAATAATAATTACAATAAATAATAATAATTACGTAATTTATTTTTAGTGTTGTTTAACCTGAAATAAACTTGTTCATCGATCATTAAAATATATTGCTGGTTTTATTATTCCCACCTGAAGATTTCACTGATTTAATAAGTGAATTCAATCTATTTCACTGATTCTTCAGTGTTAAATTTGACTATTTATAAAATTAGTAAATTTATTTTATAAGAGTTGAAATAATAACATATTTGATGTATATTATTTCTAATTATGACGTATCTAAAATACGTATCTCTACTGTTCGCGTTTTGCCATTGATAACCAATTTGGCATCCTTCTTTAATAATAAAATTTTCTAAAAAATTCCGGTCGGTTCGT
Organism: Diplolepis rosae; assembly: GCA_030998225.1. NCBI lineage: Eukaryota > Metazoa > Arthropoda > Insecta > Hymenoptera > Diplolepididae > Diplolepis > Diplolepis rosae. Next base: position 16,959,125 of record JAPYXD010000723.1, on the reverse strand, counting down.
GTGCAAAATTTTTTATGTTTTTTCATTTATCCGGTTTTTTATTCACAGTGAACTCTAGATATTTTTTCAATTCATGATGCTGCATACTGGACTACTTCATTTTGAATTGCAAGCTATGAGATAAGTTTTTGAATTCCATGATAATTCTTAATTTAATTATTTCCTATAGTCTAATGTTCTACAGAAATTTTGAATTGATATTTGAATTTATGGCACTGAAGAGGGCCCCCATATGTGGCCGAAACGTTTGTCTTTCTTTCTTTTTGCGCATTTTCACATCTAATAGTGATATTTTTAATCAAATAAAAAAAGATGAAACTGACCCTATAATATAAATATTCTAATAACATTTTTCGATAAAACTACAATGAGAAAAGTTACAGTATGTTAAAATTTGAAAAAAGTCAATATCTATAAATTCCATTTTCAAGATAAATTATACGAGATACGAAAAAACAGTGATGATATAAAATTGTTTACTACATAAAGATCTATAAGTTTGGATCGCAACATTTTTTCATAAGATGTATTTTTTTCTTTTTAATTTAAAAAAATACTATTGAAAATCTAAAATTCAATTTTTTAACAATCTGTGTGTGATTTTATACCCTCAAATAAATATTTGGTTGAATCAAAATAGTATTTTGTTATCATATGGACAAGAAAATGTTAGATTGACCAAATACAATTTTTTGGTTAAAAAAACAATTGTTAATCCTATCAAATATTTTTCTCAATCCTACCAAACATACGTATAATGTTGTTGAATAATTTTATTGATCCAACCAAAACAAATTCATTCGGTTAATTGAACCAAAATTTTTGCAACATCAACAAAATATTTTATAATGTTGAAAATAGTTGAAACAACAAAATTTTTTATTTATTCAACCAAATCTTTTTCTGAGTTTGTTTTATTCTTAATATTTTTCCTTGTGTATATTTGAATTTTTATAATCTGATGCATAGACCAATGAGCTTTCAGAAGCATAGTCCCGTTTTACTATAATGATCAGATTTCTACTATCTTGCTAACTTAATTATCAATTAATACTGCCAAGCGGACCCAAACATTCGCGTTATAAATATTACAACATATATCAACTTTCTAAAAGAGGTCCCCCGAACCGTTTCATCTTATTTACCAGATTTTTTTTACAAAGTATCAGATATCAGGTATAAGTTTTTAATTAAATCAATACTTGAACTATATTTGCCTTTTACACGGAGAATAAAATTTATTTAATTCGAGAGCATAATTGTGTAACGTTGATCAATAAAGAAATCGCCTTAAGGGGACACACTCAGTCAGAAATTTTGAAAAATGTATTTTTTCAATAATTTTATATATATTAAAGTAGAACATATTATCATGTCCACGAGATAGACACTTTTTTCTCAAGAGCCTTTGTAAAATATACACTACTATTAAAATTATTTTTTTTTCTAATGAAAAAATAACTACATGTTCTTTAAATTTTAGTAATGCCATGCAAAAATTTTTTAATCAATATATTCTTTAATTTTTTTATAACGAATTTGAGAAAAATCCTACACTGAGAAAAAAGTTTCTCTGAATCAAAGAAACTTCAAAACTTCAAAGAAAAATCCTGCACTTAGAAAACAGTTTTGTTAATTCAAAATTTTGTTTTCTTTCACCGTATATCAAAGAAATGTTTCTTTGATTCTAAGAAACTTCGAAACTTCAAAGAAAAATCCTACACTGAGAAAACAGTTTTATTAATTAAAAACAAAATTTTTTATTTAAAGAAACTTTCTTTAATTCAAAGAAATTTTTTCTTTGACCGTTTATCAAAGAAATGTTTCTTTGATTCAAAGAAAGTGTTTTTAAATTAAATTTTTTTTGATTTTAAGAAATAGATTTGTTTACATTAAAGAAAAGTTTTTTGATTCAAAAAAACTTTTTTCAATTCAAAGAAATTTTTTCTTTGACCGTTTATCAAAGAAACTGTTTTCTGGGTGTATTTTTTTCTCTTCCTGACTGAGTAAGCACCCCTAATTTAACTAAAATTAACTTTGATCACGTATGCCTTTTTAAATAAAATTCGTTTTATTTTCATGATACTGGACCAAAATTTTTAGCAGTTTCTATCCTTTATATTCTGGCAATATTAAAACAATGCCAGTACTAATAGTGAGCCTATCTTGGATTAGTAATTGTTACTAATATTGTCTCAACAAGTATCTGAAGCTTGGTCACATTCAAAAAAAGATTCACGGGAAAAAAATAGTAAAAAATTCTTTTTTAAATGACCAGCTGGTTATCAGAAGAATAAAATAATAAGTAATACATTTTATTTCTGTAAATGTTGCACTATTTGCGATTTTGTTCCATTTTTCAATAAATGAATGATGAAATTTGCAAATATAAAACGTATTACTTATTATTTTTCCCTTCAAAAATCCAACTCGCCTTGTAAAAGTGCACTTTTTGCTATTTTTTTCTATATCTGATTGAATTAACAAATTTTTTGTTGGTTCAACCATAGTATTTTGTTGTATGGGCTTAAAAATGTTTGTCTGATCCAAAAAAATGATTTAATTCTCTCAATAAAATTCCTTTCTTAGTGAAATTTAATCGATTGAACCGAAATGTCGTTGATCCAAGTAGACATTTAAATAACTTTTAATAAATCCCAAGTATTTATTAAATTTATCTGAGTCAATAAAATACTCAGTGCAGCTATTAGGTCACTCCTGTGACCATCGACTTCATCAATCGATCCCAAGAAAAGGCTCAGCGTTTCATCCATAATCCAAAGCCAATTTTACTGATTCCTCACAATTAATTATTATCAAAAAAGTCTAAAATACAATTAATTAAAGATTCCAACAAGCCTTTCTGCACCTCCATATAAGCTAATTAAGAGATTAAAAAAACGTCAATCTCATCGAATGAGGGAAAAAATAGCCGTTACATAATTAGTGACCAGAAGCTAAAAAAGATATCTACATGTTTTTGTTGATGCTTAATTAGCCTCCGTCCCAGCGAGAGTCGACGGACATCCCATTTTGGGAAGAAGTGAATGGAAGTGAGTTTCATAAGCACGACACGAAGTTGTATCTTAAGTAATTTGAAATTTTTTAATGTCGTGGTATTAGCGGCGAAGGTAAAGCTGGTCACCAATGAAATAACAGCCAGCAGAAAAGTTATTGCGCCAGGAGCTCTTGACTGCCGCCTTGATGATTTTCACAACACTGTCTGGACCGACATGTTCGTGTCGCGTGGGCGACCGGAAACCGTTCCTTCCTACCGTCTTTGGCGTAGGTTCTCCAGTGATAGGGGGGTACAGCATCTTGCTAGGAGTGACTTTAAGAGGAGGAAGATAAAGAGAGAGAGAGAGAGAGAGAATTTCTTGACTTTGGTATAGGATTTGCAGGCACTATGGTAACGTGTCCGAAAATCACAATTCATCAAGCAAAAGAGGTAAAATCGGTTATAAGGAAGGGCGAAAGGAGGCAAGCAAGCAGGCACCAGGCAGGCACCAGGCAGGCAAGCTCTTTCGACTTCAACATGAATGTATGTAGAAAGGTGATGACCTCGATCCTACGCGGCGCACGCCGTTCTCGCCTTCCCGCTTTGACTGAACTGGCCTGCCCACGCTTGCCCTTCTGTCAATTATATTTACTATTTCATTCATACGCGGCTGGTCCACAGTACCCATTCACGCGCGTGAGCCCAAGGACCAACGAGAAAACAGAGAGAAATAGAGGCCTATTTACATGGGTACTTGCACGCGCAAATGAGGATTGGTTGGGGAAAAATGATAATTTGTCCCTGGAAAGTGCAAGCCCGCTGGCATCGAGTCCATCTAAGGAGATTGTGCTTCGCAATCAATAATGTTCGCTTCCTGCGTAAAAAGGAAAGATCGATGACTGTAGTTAATATGCCTGCGAAGCCTATTTTGACGATTCATCTACCGCGAAGCATCCACTTAACGTTTAACATTTTATTTCTCAACTGTATTCTTACATTAGGAATCAATTTTCTTAATCGATCAGTTTCTTTGAGGCTTTTTTTTTAAATAGATTGACTGTTAGAAATTTTTGGACATTTAGAGAATTTTTATCTTGAAAAGGTAACGTCAAATTTGACAATGTTTATGATGTTTTTGAATAAAAGTATCTTAAAATTGCAAAAATTTTATTGAATTTTCTGTAATTTGTTTAATATTATGAAATTCAACTGAAACATGTCAATATTGCAAAACTCAATTGAATTTCAATAGAATTTATTTTAAAACTATCAAACTGTAACAGGATTTTTATAAAATTTATCATAAAATTACGGAACTGTAACCAAATTTTCAATTGCATATAACGTAAAATATGACCGTATTTATGATATTTTTGAGTATAGGCATCTCAAAATTATAAAAATTGTACTGAATTTTCTGAAATTTTTTTAATATTATGAAAATCAAGTGAATTTTCATAAAATTTATCTTAAAACTACACTGTTAGAAATGTTTGGAAATTTACAAAATTTTTATCTTAAAAAGGTAATGTAAAATTTGACGATTTTTGTGATGTTTTTGAGCAAAGGTATTCCAAAATTACAAAAAATGTACTTAATTTTCTGAAATTTTTTTAATTTTATGAAATTCAACTGAATTTTTATAAAATTTTTCCTAAAATTTAGGAGTGTTCGGAAATTTACGAAATTATTATCTTAAAAAGGAAACGTAGTATTTTATGATATTTATGGTTGAATTTATGTATTTATGTATTGAATTATCTGAAAATTTTCTTAATATTGCGAAACTCAAATAAATTTTCATAAAATTCATCTTAAAACTACACTGTTAGAAATGATTGGAAATTTACAAAATTTTTATCTTAATAAAATAACGTAAAATATGACAATATTCATGATTTTTTTGAGTAAAGGCGTCTCAAAATTACTAAAAATGTACTGAATTCTCGGAATTTTTTTTAATATTATGAAATTCAACTGAATTTTTATAAAATTTATCCTAAAACTTAAGAGTGTTCGGAAATTTACAAAATTATTATCTTAAAAAGGTAACGTAGTATTTTATATTTATGATGGTTTTTAGTAAATGCATCTTACAATTGCAAAAATTGTATTTAATTATCTGAAAATTTTCTTAATATTACGAAACTCAAATGAGTTTTCATAAAATTTATCTTAAAACTACATTGTTAGAAATGATTGGAAATTTACAAAATTTTTATCTTAAAAAAATAACGTAAAATATGAAAATATTTATGATATTTTTGAGTAAAAGCATCTCAAAAGTATAAAACTTGTACTGAATTTTCTGAAATTTGTTTAATATTATGAAAATCAAGTGAATTTTCATAAAATTTATCTTAAAAAGATAACCTAAAACTTGACGATAATTATAATAATGTTTGTTCATTTCTTTGGCATAGGGTCAGTTTCTTCTTATTTTCTTTGATTAAAATTATTATTACATTTAAAAATGCGCAAAAAGAAAGAAAGGCAAACGTTTCGGCCACATATGGGGGCCCTCTTCAGTGCCATAAATTCAAAGATTAATTCAAAATTTATGTAAAGAATTACAATATAGAAGATAATCAAAAAAGAATTATAATAAAAATTAAAAACTTATCACATAGCTTGCAATTCAAAATGAAGTAGTCCAGTATGCAGCATCACGAATTGAAAAATTACGTGAAGTTCACTATGAATAAAAAACCGGATAAATTAAAAAACATAACAAATTTTGCACACGTACCGACCGGAATTTTTTTCAAAAAATGTTTATTATTAATGAATGATGCCAAATTGGTTCACATTGGCAAAACGCGAACAAGTTTTACTTTAATTAAAACTTCTCGTGAAGACTTTAAAACCGGCGTCTCTAACAGAATGATCTGAACTATAGTGAACTTCACGTAATTTTTCAATTCGTGATGCTGCATACTGGACTACTTCATTTTGAATTGCAAGCTATGTGATAAGTTTTTAATTTTTATTATAATTCTTTTTTGATTATCTTCTATATTGTAATTCTTTACATAAATTTTGAATTAATCTTTGAATTTATGGCACTGAAGAGTGCCCCATATGTGGCCGAAACGTTTGCCTTTCTTTCTTTTTGCGCATTTTTAAATGTAATAATAATTTTAATCAAAGAAAATAAGAAGAAACTGACCCTATGCCAAAGAAATGAACAAACATTATATGAATTTGGGTCAATATAATAATAGACATGTTACCAAACATGTCAATTTGAGATAATTATAATGTTTTTGAGAAAAAATATGTTAATATTGCGAAGCTCAAATGAATTTTAATAAATTTGTTTTAAAACTATCAAACTGTAACAGAATTTTTATAAAATTTAACATAAAATTACGAAACTGTAACCAAATTTTCAGTTGCATATAACGTAAAATTTGACGATGTTTATGATGTTTTTGAGTAAAGGTCTGTTAAAATCACGAAAATTGTACTAAATTTTCTGTAGTATTTCTTAATATTATGAAACAACTAAATTTTCATAAAATGTATCTTAAAACTACACTGTTAAAATGTTCGAGAATTTACAAAAATTTTATTTTAAAAATGTAACGTACAATTTGACGATATTTCTAATGTTTTTGAGTAAACGTATGTTAATATTACCAAAATTGTATCGAATTTTCAAAAAAATTTATTGATTCCACGCAACTCAACTAAATTTTCATAAAATTTATCTTAAAACTGCACTGTTAGAAATGCTTGGAAATTTACAAAGTTTTTATGTTAAATGGTAACATAAAATTTAATGATATTTATGATGTTTTTGAGTAAAGGTATCTTAAAATCGCGAAAATTTTACTAAATTTCCTGTAGCATTTCTTAATATTATGAAGCAACTAAATTTTCATAAAATGTATCTGAAAACTTCACTGTTAAAAACGTTCGAAAATTTTTAACTTAAAAAGGTAATGTAAAATTTGACGATGTTTGTGATGTTTTTGAGTAAAGATATTCCAAAATGGCGAAAATTTTACTGAATTTTTATAAAATCTATTCGGAAACTACCAAACTGTAACAGAATTTTTATGAAGCTTATCATAAAATTACGTAATTGTAATAAAATGTTCAGTAACATGTAACTGCATAAAAGTTCAGTTACCTAAAACGCAAAATTTTTCCTGTTGCAATTTTCAGAATTTTCAGATAAAATTATTGAAATATTCAACATTTTCTAACTTAAAATTACGTAATTGTTTCTTAAGTTAACTTAAAAATAACTATTTTTTCTGAAATTCTTTTCTAATTTTACGAAACTGTAACTGAATCAAACTCCAGTCACGTGTTTCGGGAAATTGCGATAGAAATTTCTAACAGTTTAGATCTTTATTTTTTAATTTGAAAAATAAGATGAAATTAATATATACATAGAACTTTGACTGATTGAGATTCAGAGATGTACTTTCGTAACATATTGGTGCTTGGAGGTTGGGATGTTTTTCGTATTCTAATTTGAATAAGCAGGATGAAAAACCAACCGATCGAAAACGATTTAAAGTCATAACCACTGTATTGATGAATTATTTTTTACAATAAAAGAATGCATTCACACACACATAAAAATCATTTAAGGTTCTAGTTTTTTTTACATCTTTGAAATTTTTACTTTTAAAGAAATTTTTATTTTTAACTATTCGATATTCTAAACACTCCCAATATAGAAAGCCATTCATTTTTTCTGTATCTATTTTTCAATAAAAAATACACAAGAAAGAGATAAAAAGTAACAATAAAATAATCTTTTAATAATTTAATTCTGCATTAATTAAATCTCGTAAGAAGTCTCATTCAAAGCTAATAATTGTTTTTTAAATTATAAGAACGTCAAACCTATAAAAATATAATTTCTTCTGAAATTGAAATATTGGAAATCATAAATACTATAACATATATTTTATATGTTTTATTTATTACGTTATTATAAATATGATTTAAAATCTTCAAGTATATATAACGGTCCCTGTAGATTATGATGTATTATTAAAATAAAAGATAAATTAACATAGGTGATTAAAACGTAAAGAGTGAAATCATCATATAAAAAATAATCTATAGCATATATAGACTGTAACCCTAATTAGCTGAAAATTGATAAAATATTGGCTAGTCATGGCTGTCGTTAGGCCCTCTAATTATACTGTCATCAACACTTGAAAAATCCATTCATCTTGAAACAAGTCAGATGTTCCTTCAACTCACTCAGTCTTTAACGATCTGACTTTTTTTCGATAAATAAATAATGAGGACTACTATTTAGAAATTACAAGACCCCTATTAAAAGTGTTTGAAAATTATAAATTCTTATTTTCAATATTCCTCCTAATGAAAAATCACACCACTGTCATAATTATCATATCAGACGACAAAAATGCGTTCATTATACCGACTAGTCACAATGGAACATAAATAGCAGTCAGTAGAAGTCACTAGTAATAAGTGGGGACACATCAATGGGTTATTACCACAGAGGAGTATTTCATTAAGACTTTCTTGATTATTAAGTTGAAAATGAAGATATATGCGTTTTCAAAGAAATATTAGATGTTATTTATTACATGTATGTTGAATTAAGTATATTTCAATCAATCAAATAAGAGACTCATTAAAATTATGAAATAATTCAATATTTTATTTCGTCAAAAAAATAATAAATATTCATATATAGTAATAATATTGACTAATTCCGAGTCAATCAGAACTATTCCGATTCATTCCGATATCTGTATCCGAGCCAATGTGAATCATTCCGAACCAATCTCAAAAACGTTTAATATCTCGTTTGATGAAAAACGATCAAAAATCAATCTGACTTAATCCGATCAATTTCGAGGCATCAATCCGAATGAATCCGTACCAGTCCGAAACCAATTTTTCAATCGAGATCAATCCAAATCAATTCGATCTCGGATTGATCCAAACCGAATTTTCAATCAGAATAAATCTGAATCATTCCGACCTTGGATTCATTCGGATTCATTTAATCCGAGATCGAATTGATTTGGATTGATCTCGATTTTTTATCGTTTTTCATCAAACGAGATACTAAACTTTTTTCGGATTGGTTCGGAATGATTCACATTGGCTCGGATACAGATATCGGAATGAATCGGAATAGTTCTGATTAACTCGGAATAAATTTCAATCCGATACTTTCTCCAGGGTATATAATAATATAGTACTCGGTTTATACGCAACATACAGCATTGGACTATTTCGATTTTTTAATACCCATAACCGCCTGGTTTAATAGTCTGTAACTAAAGATGTCAATTTCAGCCTGTGATTTAATAGTATATTGTGCAACTAAGGAAAAAAAATTATTTTGCGAGTGTGAAGTTTGATGCCCGCGCAAAATGAGGTCAACAATCACATGAGTAAAATAAATTTTTTTTTCCGTGTTGCACATGATTTTTTTTTCTACTGTGGGGTCAAAAAATGGATTTTTTTGCACTGCAGGGGGCAATAAATAGTCCAAGCAACCGGGCATTTATTATGAATGATTTATGACATTATTTATTTCAGAAAACAGACTCTGCCATCAGAAGAAAGGTTGGTCGTAGAGTAATTGTGTCATGTTTTGGACAACGAAATATGATTAATACATTTTTTATTAACATTTAAGATAAAAAACTCGCACTTTTTTTAGTTTTTTGTTTATAACATTAAAGGTAATTATCCAATCTTAATGAAATTAATTGAAAAGTTGTAGACAATTGAATCGTGAACAAAATGAGCTGTCGCTTGATCTGATTGGATAATTAGAAGCGGAGAAAAAAAAGTGTTATTTTTTGGTCTTAAATGTTAATAAAAAATTTATAAATCATATTTCGTTGTCCAAAACATGACACAATTACTCTATAACCAACCTTTCTTCTGATGGCGGAGTCTGTTTTCTGAAATAAATAATGTCATAACAAATTCCCTGTTGCTTGGACTGAAAATGCACTTTATGACCCGCTAGTAGAAAAATTATTTTTATGATAATTTATTAAGTATATTTTATCCTAATGTCATAAAAAGACGCAGAAAAATATTTGATTGAAGCAACCAAATTTTTGTTGCTTCAGCCATGCTATTTTGTTGTTTTACAAACAACAAAATATTTGGCCAATCCAACAAAATTATTTCATTGACTCAAAATAATTCTTTTGTTGGTAAACTTTGTTTGATCCAACCAAATATTTTAGTTACTTTCAATAACTTTGAAGTATTTATTAAATTCAACCAGCAAAATTTGGTTAAGTCAATGAAATTCTTTGTGAATTCAACGATTCAACAAAACGATTTTATTCGATAAAAATTTTTTTTTGAGTAAATATATAATATATTTAGTATATGAAAAACGTATAAACAAATGAAATTTCAAGGTTTTTTCAAAATTAAATTTTATTCATTCATTATTAAATAGTGGGAAATATACCTTATAATATATGCTTAGAAAATAAAAAATAGATGCAAATTATAAAATTTTGAATATTTTAAACTTTGTGAAAACAAGATGTTATATCATCGTATAAAAAAATTAAAGTCTAGAAATTAAAGAAAAAAATATCAGATTGGCATTATGTTTATATTTGCTGAATGAACTTTTGATTTTAGCGCCAGTGTTGTCACCTTTCGGAGTTTCAGAACAGCTGATTTGAGCTCTGTCGGTAAAGTAGGTCTTGTTTTGTGGTAACAGCTGATTGTGTACGCGTCATGACGCCAGACCCGCCAGACGCGTCAGTTAGTGATGGACGATACGTCGGAAAGCATCGATACTTCCTATCGATACGTATCGGTTGTTTTTGTATCGATGCGCAGAAAAAATCGAATAAAAGTATCGATATAGTTGTATTTTTAACGTAGTCATACCGAAATTTTGTATAATCTTTACAGGTCATCAAATTTATAATCATTAATCTAATTTCAATATTTCGAGTTGTGAAATGATTAAACATTTTTAGATCCACTGTTGAAGTCTTCAGCTTCGAGGAATAAATGTAATACAGTTTTATCCCATTTATAGATCTTAAATAAATATCGAGAATTTTTCAGTCAACTCTGTACTCTAGTGTCGGTATTTCAACAGTATATTCATAAAAAAAGAGAAATTCCTTCCAAAACGGTCATTCGAAGCAAATGAACAACAAATTCAAGATATTATTTTTACTGTCAATAAATCGTATATTCATTATATGTTATATGTTATATGTGATGTTTATTATTGCGAAAATATATCGTATTTTACAACTTTACTTTTTATGACATTTACGATTTGCCGGATTTTCTCACCACACTAACATTGCACTTTAATTAGCGTATCGATATAGGCTAACAGTATCGATACTAACAAATATCGGGTATGACAGTATCGATACTGTATCGCCCATCACTAGCGTCAGCTCAGCGTCAGTACGCGCAGGCCTGAGTACGCGTTAGTACGCGTGAGACACGTGTCGTATTCCGTAGGGGTAGTTGGCTGCAGTTCCATAAATATTACGGTCATATGTTTTCCTGTCGTAATCTCAATCAATTTCAATTCTTTGCTGATCTTGCACCTACGCTTCTCTAATAAAACACAACAGCTGATTAAGAATCCACGAGTTTACAATACATAAGTTATGGATACGTCTTCTTTGAATGAAGTAAGTTCTAAAATTGTTCTATATTTTATTGTATTCAGGAAAATAACTTATTGACGCAGTAGGCATTTCTACGAGCTCATGTTTTCTTTTATTTAATAATACCCAATTTTACGAAGTTTTTACATTTAATAACAGCTTTTTGTTGATGGATTATTTATTTGATGTATAATATATCTGATATGTAATACCTAACCTTAAATTTTTTTTATACGATTTATAGGTTAAGTTTGAATATACGGATTCAAAGAAATTGAGAGAATCAGAAATTTGTTTTTAATTAATCTTCGAAAGTGAAACGTAAATTTTTAAATAGTATTATTGTATTTTGCTTTTTTTAGGCACATGAGTGTGGGAGGAAAGCAGAGTTACTTTTATTTAGAGGTGACTTTGACGGAGCAGCAAAGTGTCATGAAAGAGCTGTGCTTCTATTGACAGATGCAATTACACGGCTGGGATTGGGACGTTTAAAGTTAAATCCTCTTCCTTCTTCTATTAAGGGTCCTCATAATTTTACAACTTGCCGTCAGTCTTATGCACCAATTGAATCGCTTACTCTTCAACTAGACTACCATAAGAGACAAGTCAGTGTTGTTAGGTACAGTAAATATTACTGCAACTTTGAATTTTTATTTATCATTTAAGAATGCTTACACACAAATCTTGATTGCCTTTTTAGATGTTTAAGTTCTTGAAAATAATAAAATAATAATCTAGCGTTTATTTCAGGATGAAGCAACTGCGTTTCGATGAGTATAAAGCGAAGTTAGAAGCGCAAAGGAGGGATACCATGAATGCACAAGAAAACGACATGAAATTCGGTAAGGACTGCGCAAATGAAATTTCGGGTGACAAGTACGTATCTACATTGAGGCGAGCAATTTATAGAATGATAGACGAACAGGACAGTCTTTTCAATATACTTGAGTTGCCATCTGTTGAAAAAGAAATGGCAACCCAGCCGTTCAAGTTCCCGAAAGTTTCAGAAATGATAATCGAAGATTTACGAACCGTTAATTTCCAACTCAAACATCTTTTAGATTGTTTGCTCAATCAAGTGGAGAAAAAAGAACAACAAATTCAAAGACTCACGGAACGACTAAATGCTATTTCTGTCGACTCTAGTCAAGAAACTGATACTGACGAGCCTCCTTCCCTATGTTCATCACCACTTCCGCCATTGGTTCCGCTCGAAATGCCACCATTCGATTTCAGTTCAACTTAAATAAATTGTAGAGGTTTACGAAATACGGATCTCTACAAGTTCGGGTTTGGCAACTGAAATTTGAAAAATAGCGAGTATATTACGAATTTAAATATATAAGTGATAAAAAGACATAAAAAAAATTGATTTTTAATATAAAATAAACTTCTTAATATATTCATGTGTGAATACGAATTTCTTTCCTCTTCTAACTCGCTTAGAATACATAACTAGTATGTACAGGGTATTTATTAATGTATCTTTTGTTGGAAATTCAATGATATATAATATGTATTTTAACAGTCCTGAATTATAAAATATAAAACTTATAAGCAACAGTTAAAAGTTTATTTTAAAAAGTGAGAAATCTAAGGGTTCCAGGGGTCTCCAAAGAATTATAGCTTATTGTCAAGTATTTTACGATTGTTTCTGGATTTTATTTTACCAACGACAGACGCATTTTTGTAATGCGTAGAATACGTACATGTAAGAGAGTATGTCATGAATATGAGCTGAAAATAAATTAATAATTATCTAAAGAGTGTTTATCTACTTGATCTCATTACTATATCATAATTACTTGACAAACGATTTTTTATTATACATACATACTTTTACTCTAAGTGTAAGTTGAATTAGTATAAAATTTATTTAAAAAGACAACTCAAATACATTGAGAAGTTTGCTCAAAGTTTAAATGAAATAGACTGGTTTTGGCTCGACATTCATTTTTTTGGCAAATAACATATCTGAATAAAAGAAAAGTCAAATTAAATTCTTACAACAAAATGTAGAACCTGGTTAAAATTTAGTAATAAACAGTTTTTTAAAAATGCTTTTAAAAAGCTAAAAAATATTTAAAATATTCAATTTTCCGTTTTGTTTTTCGTCCTCCCTTTCCTTAAATTTTTCTCAAAGTAAACTGTCAAGAATGAGCAAATCTCGTGAAATTGTAACAGTTTTTATTGGACAATCTGGGGTGCAAGTTGCTTCTGCTGTATGGGAATTATTTTGTCTAGAACATGGAATCAAATCAGATGGCTTTATGCAACAAGGGTACCACGTAATTGACGATTCTCATCAAATTTTCTTCTCAACAGAACAGGTTAAATATAATGTTTATAATTTTTAATGAATAAAACAGACAAATTTTTCCATAAAAATTATACATAATTATTTCAGAGTGGAAGATTGACTCCAAGAACTATACTGGTTGATTTAGAGCCTACTGTTATTGATGAAATACGAACAGGGACTTACAGAGATTTATTTAAACCGAATTCTCTCATTAGTGGCAAAGAAGATGCTGCAAATAATTTTGCTAGAGGTTACTATGGTGTAGGACAAGAAGCCATTGAACTCGTCTTAGATAGGATTCGTAAAGAAGTTGAAATTGCATCAAGACTTTCGGGTTTCATAATTTTCAGGTAGTTTTTTAATGTAATTTTTGTTCAAACTAAAATATACAAAATTTAAAAAAATAAGGAAATCACATATTATAGAATTGAAAATAAAATCTTGTTGTCTGAAATTTTAGTCCATTAAAATAATAATTTATCCAGAATTGTATATTTTTCTTATATTAAGTTTATAAGAAATAAAATTTTGAGTTTTGGAAAATTAAATTTCGTCTTTTAGAAACGTTATTATTAATCTTTACATGTGGGGGATGGCTTTCTTATTAGATTTAGTTTCCAAAATAAAATTGGAAACATTTTTTTATTAGGATTTCAAATATAGTGTACCAAACTTCTTCAAAAATGAAATTCTTGAAGAATCTAACGAACTAAAAAATTTACACGAGAAGTTAATAAAAGTATTCCAAAAAATAATTAAAAATTGTCAATTAATAAAATTTATTTTTGTCATGGAAGTATCTTGGAGTAACATAGCTATATCCTAAAAAAACAGTTTGAAATATTTAATAATCCAGAGTACATTTTTATTTCTTTGTACTTCAGAAATGTTTTTTACACTTGAAAATTATTAAGGAAACAATATTTAAAATAATGTATCAGAATTACGAATACAAATTTTACCATTACCCATCATTAGGAGGTCATAATTGAAAAGAGTTAAATTTTTTAAATGAAATACTGTTTTAGATCGCTTGGAGGTGGTACAGGAAGTGGACTTACACCCCTAATATTGGAAAGACTTCAAGAGGTATGCGAAAAGAAGACGAAATTGGACTTCGCGATTTATCCAGCACCCAATTTATCATCGTCAGTAGTTGAGCCATATAATTCTGTTTTAACAACGCATACTAGTTTAGATTATGAAGATTGTTGCTTTCTTGTTGATAATGAGGCCCTGTATGATATTTGTACAAGGTATTGCATCATCTTACAATTCTATTACAGCCCTGCTGGAAGTAAGAAGATTGAAAAAGATAGGAGCTGGGGTATTGGAAAAGATAGAACATTTCTATCTCCGCACTTATCCAGAGTGACCGGGAATATCTATCTGTTTCTATCCCTATGTCTGGTAATATCTATCTTTCCATATCTATCCACCGACTGAAGTAATATCTATCTTTTTCTCTATCTTTCGTGATTGACCACTTGTATCTTTTTCTATCCCTCAGTATCCATTCTTACCACGAAATGAAGAGTGCAGTTCTAAAAAGTATTGTGTCCATTTTACATAGGGACTATAACTTCATTAGCCATAAAATATAATCACCCTTATAGAAAAAAATATAAAATATCTTAATAGTGGAATTATCTTCTTGTGTTGTGAGGAGAGATAATGAGAGATAGAAAGAGATTTTATTTGTAATAGGGAGAGATTGGCAAGAAGATAGAAAAAGATTGACGTTCATAGATGAAGGACAGAATGAGATAGAAAAGCGGATATTGAAGGAGATAGACGTGAATTAAAATTAATAAAGAGATAGAAAAAGATTGACGTTGATAGATGTAGAATAGAATGAGATAGAAAAGAGGAGATTGAAAAAGATAGACGTGAATTTAGATTGACGAAGAGATAGAAAAAGATCAAGGTGGATTGATGAAGCATAGAATGATATAGAAAAAGATTAAGGATGATAGATAAAGGTTTAGAATGGATAGAAAAGTAGTCATTAGAAAAGATAGACGGGAATTTAGAATGAAAAAGAGATAGAATTGGATAAATTATCTCTATCTTTTTCTATAATAAAGATTCAAAAGGATAAGATTTCTATCTTTTTACTTCCAGCAGGGAGCTTAAGTCAAAACTCAGAAATAATATTCCTGTTCAAAATGTAATGAATTTTTTTTATTTCTGCTTCATGTTTACAGAAAGTTGAGGCTCGAACGACCAAATTATACAAATTTGAATCGCCTTGAAGCCCAGGTAGTTTCAGCAATAACTACATCAATGAGATTCGAAAGTGCAATTAATGTAAACTTAGAAGAATTTCAGACCAATTTAGTGCCTTATCCCAGAATTCATTTTCCCCTGGTTACCTATGCACCTATTATTGATAGAGACAGGGCCAAATTTACTGACACGTCAGAGGCTCAAATTACTTATGACTGCTTCGACCCAGAAAGTCAGGTTCAGATTTATTCAATTTTATTATCATTTTAATCAACGTTATTTAATCATTTTCAAAACATCATTCAAGTTGAAAGATTGCATTGACATGTGATACCAACAGTCATTATATTCTTTATTTCTTGGGTTAACTCTAATTGATCTGAACTACAACTCGAATCTGTTCACACAGCTTGCATCTATGATTTTTTTTCTTATCGTTATTTAATACTAATGATTTTTCTATCTTCATCAACTTTACTCTTTGGACTTGCTGCCAGAATTTTTCTAAGCAATTTGACGCACATTTCAGCGATATTTTTCCACGATTATTGTGTTATAGTTATTATTAAATTCGTTTAAAATTTATTTCAAAAACAGAAGAGAAAAGAGTCAAGAAAATAATAATGAAAAAAAATTTTAATTTTCATAAAATCTAGATGTTAAAGTGCGATTCAAGAATGGGTACTTACATCAGTTGCTGTCTGCTTTATCGTGGAGACGTAAATCCACATAAAATTAAGGAAGCTATAAATTCTCTGAAGGAAAGTAAGGCAATTAAATTCTGTGACTGGAATCCGACAGGATTCAAGGTATACATTAATTCATTTTAATTATAAACCAATTAATAACTAGCTGAACTGAACTTTTATTTTTCTAAAGTAATTCTATATTATTTAGAGCTTCTAGATATTTTTATATAACAGTGAAATAACTTATCAATAAATTGTGAAATTTAGATACTGTTCTTTGAGACAATGTTTAAAACTAGCAACATTAAGGAAAACCTCTACTCTCGAGGCCTGAAATTGACCGGTTTTTTGGGTCATAAATTGCGAAGGATCTACTGAATAGATTTTGAATTTTTTTTTTTATTTCGAAGATACATGTTTTGACTTTTAAATTTTACTTTTGAAGACGCAAAAAAATAACTCTCGCGACCTTGAAACGTCATTGATGACATTGATTGAATTTGTAAAAGTTATGTAACGATTTGTAAAAATTTCCAATTTTTACGTCATTTTTTGACCTATTAGAGGCTATAATAATGGAACAAAATAAAATTTTGCAAATCGTACTCGGGAAAACAGCGATATGTTTTCTGAATAATTGAGAAAAAAATTATTGAAATCGGACCAATACTTTTATGAGAAGTCTTACTCGGCAGCTAAAAAAACACTACTTTCGGGAAAACGCGTTTAATCATTAAACTTTAATGATGAATTACGAGTTAATCTGCTATACCGGGGCCGTAGAGTTCTCCTTCCTCATCACGAAATCCTTTCTGTGGCGTATTCTCAGATACATACAGTCATACACGGAGAAAAATGGATTATCAAATTTAATATCCAGGTACAGTGACTATAGGACAGCCATTTGAATTATAAAAGCTATAATCTCGATTATAAGCGGTATGATTTTAGAATATAGAAAAAATTGTAGGTTATGTCACTTATAATCTGGATTATACTTCTTATAATCTAAATAGCTGTCCCATAGTCACTGGACCTGGATATTAAATATATTTTTCTCAGTGTATTGTAATGGTGCATTTATACCTCTGTCTGCCTAACCGGTGCGGACAGAAAATACATAAGAGCAAAAAAGACAGACGTTTCCTTTTGTCCAATTTTACACTGTTTGTCTCCTTTACTCTTATGTATTTTCTGTCCGCACCGGTCAGGCAGACAGAGGTATAAATGCACCATTACAATACACTGAGAAAAATATATTTAATATCCAGGTCCAGTGACTATGGGACAGCTATTTAGATTATAAGAAGTATAATCCAGATTATAAGTGACATAACCTACAATTTTTTCTATATTCTAAAATCATACCGCTTATAATCGAGATACATAAGAGCAAAAAAGACAGACGTTTTCTTTTTGTCCAATTTTACACTGTCTGTCTCCTTTACTCTTATGTATTTTCTGTCCGCACCGGTCAGGCAGACAGAGGTATAAATGCACCATAACGTCCTGCGTCCGTCTCAAACCTTTTATTTTATTATTATTATTATTATTATTATTTTTTTATTCCTGTAATACATAAATTTGCAATATTTCATTTTATATTTTCTCCGAAATCTTAATTATAAAGACGTAAATATTTTAAACGCAATCTCTAGTTTAAAGATTGTATAAATTCGAAAAACCTTTTAAAAAGAATGTGCAGCTGCTTCAATGTAGTTACCTAAATTTTGTTTAGAAACGTTAAATATAATAGACAAGCGCTTTAAAATTCTAACTAAAATATACCACTCAGAATCGAATTCCTTTTAGATCTTTTCTATCTACTATTCTCTTAAAGATAAATGCATAAAATTACAGCAGTATATAGCTTAGCGATTGGCCATTTCCGGAAATATAATAAACAGCTTAGGCTAGCCAGCTAGCGGCCAAAAGGGGCTACGTCGGTACGATGCCCAAGTAAATACAAGCAATGCATATTGATGCATATTATTTCTACTCTTTAGAAATAGCATAGGCCAAATATATATATATATAATAGATAATAGATATCTAAAATATTAGAAAATAAAATATTAAGAACTTAATATGAATTTATTATTACTTTTAAACGTTGTTTTATAGGAAAACTTATAGGCTTAATTAATAAGTAATTTAATATTGTATTTGTTTATGTTTTTTGTAGGTTGGCATCAATTATCAGCCTCCTGTGGTTGTTCCTAGTAGTGATCTTCCTTTTGCTGACAGATCACTTGCAATATTGAGTAATAATACAGCAATTAGGCACGCCTGGTTTCGGATTGGACAAAAATTTGATCTTATGTTTAAGAAAAAGGCTTTTGTTCATCATTATGTTTCCGAGGGTATGGAAGAAACTCTCTTTGAGGAGGCTCAAGAAGATTTGACAGCTTTGATGGAGGACTATAATGAAATAGAAAGTTGAATAAAATATTCATAATTATCTAAGTCAATAAATATCATAGCACACATTTAAAATCAATGTTTCAAGATTATTGTTTTTTCAATAAAATTAAAAATTTATTCTCAATTACAATTCTTTAATCATGACTCTCAAAAAAAACTTATGATTTGTATCTTTTGTGATTGATAAATTTAATTTTCTTGCATGAGTATATCACATGTAAATATAATGCATGCTGTAGATTGTGTCATTATTGGTCAGCCAACTTTAGTTCTTGAAACAAAAAATTTAATAAAAATTACCAAGTGTTTCATGATCTTGGCGCGTGATTGGAAAATCAAATAATGTAGATATAGGTATAATAAACAGATGTCATACGCATTTTATACTGTATATATATATATATATATCATTCTACAAAGAGTATATCGTCACTTCTTAACTTCATGATATTTTTCAGATTTGTGTAGAGAGTAGACAAAGATATATATATATATGTTGATAATTAATTGCGTGTACAATGTATACATGTATGCGAACTTTGAAACAGATAAAAGAACGAGCTACAACCGCAACAGACTCCTTGGCACCGATTGTTATTAATCAATTTCCTTAAGAAATCTTCTAACTTCTTACCTGCTGTACATGAGATTTGATTTTTTGATATCTCGTCCAACTTGATAATTCATATCGCAATATTTCTTTAAATAAAAAATGTACCTAAATCCTGATCAATAATTTTAATATTATATTCAATTACAAATTAAAAAAATCAAACATAATCTTGTGAATACAGTGAATAAATTGATTAGAAAAAAAAAACTGTCGAGACAAAGATAAGGTTTTATCTCTCTTATCGTGAAGGACCATGTCCCCTACGAAGTTTACATAGTAGGAAATTTTCTTTATAAATGCCAATTAATGGAAATAGATTATGAAACACTTGATTGATTGGCATTTAGAGACGTAAAATGCACTTTATATAGATAATAAGCAAGATTGTATACATGCATATAATATAAATAATATTAATTATACAAATATAAATTTATTCTTATTTTGTTCAAACTAGAATATACAAAACTTAAAAAAATAAGGAAATCACATGTTACAGAATTTAGGGCCTATAAATTATGAAGTCGAAATTAATCAGACGTTTCTTCTGAGATCGGAGCCCTCACCAGTGATTTTTATTAAAATCTAAAAAATACATTATTATATTATGAATGTACTAGTTTCCTTAGAAATTATAGAAAAGTGAAGTATTACGTAAAATGTTAAAAAAGCATTTAATTTTAACTGCCTAGACTTATAGACATCAAGATCAATTTCGAATTGCGTCTGTGTGAGTTTGTAAGTTTAGCGAAAGCTCACAGGCCAAACATGAGGGATTCACGTGCATATATATCTATACGTATATACATACGCAGCATGCTCTTCACGTTTTAATGGAATCTTATCTGTCTTTATTGTACATGTTGAATACTCAGTCTGTTTTACAGACCAGTCATCACAGGAGGTAAGAATATATGCGGAGGGAACATACTCCGATTCGTTAAATAGCATCCTGTTATGAGTACTTATGTCTCGGCCAATTAAAGAACGGCAAGAATGATTTTGTGCTCCCTTCATATATTCTTATCTCCATAGGTGATCATACCAGACACATTGTTCCTGGGATGACCCGTAAAATTTTCCGTAATTAACTCGATAAAATTTCCGTCTTTCATCAATCCTTCACAAAAGATGACTCACTCTACTCAAAAAGAACAAATTGTTGGATTCAACCAAATTCTTTATTTAGCTACATTTTATTAATTTTATAAAACGTCCGTAATAGAGTATCTAGCCATTTGTTTAGTCTAATTTGATTTCAGTTGTCTTTTGAGGATCACTTGAATTTTTTTGATTATTTTTAATACTTGGTACTGCATTTTCTTTCAGTGGGAAATTCTCGTTTAATAAAAAAAATAATAATTAATATCTAAATAGGGCCAAATATTACTGTCTAAACAAAGTTAAAGGGATTCATTTATAGTGGAAAAGTATCCAACTCGTTAATTGCAAACTAGATTAAATTGCTGATATTAAACGTGCAAGACGAAGCAAGGTCAGGGCTTGACTGAACTTTAATTTTCCAACAAATTCTTCCACATATACTCTTTATATATTAATGTTTGTTAGTAAATAAATGAATTTCCCGCAATTCTTGTATATCATATTTAGCACAATGTTCATCGGTCACACATGCAAACTTTTTATGTTTTTTCTTTGTATTTTTATAGAAAAAATTTTTTGAACAGTTTTCATTCTTTTGTAAATTTAGTTATTTAGGCCAATTTTATAGTTTCATATGTATAATTCATTTATATCGTTTTTGACACAATGTTTATCCGTCACACGTGCAATTCTTTAATGTTCTCCCCCTAGTATTTTTATAGAAATATTTGGTTTGTACAGTTTCACTTTTTTTGCAAATTTAGCTATTTAGACCAATTTTATAGTTTCACACTCGCAATTATTTTATATAATTTTTACCATAATTTTCCTTGGTCACACGTACAAACTTTTTATGTTTTTCTCTTTGTATTTTTATAGAAAAAATTTGTTGTACAGTTTTTTGCAAATTTAGTTATTTAGACCAATTTTAAAGTTTTACACTTGCGATTCTTTCATATCATTTTTACCACAATGTTCATCTGTGACACGTGCTAAACTTCTTAGGTTTTTTCCCTTTGTATTTTTATAGAAAAAATTTTTTTGTACAGTTTTCATTTTTTTTTTTTTGTTGCAAATTTAGTTATTTAGACCAGTTTTATAGTTTCATATCTACAATTCATTTGTATAGTTTTTACCACAATGTTTATCCGTCACACGTGTAATTCTTCAGTGATTTCCCTCTATTATTTTTATAAAAATATTTGGTTTGTACAGTTTCATTTTTTTTTGCGAAGTTAGTTATTCAGACCAATTTCATAGTTTCACAGTCGCATTTCTTTTATATCATTTTTTGCCACAATGTTCATCGGTCACACGTGCAAATTTTTTAAGTTTCTTCCTTTGTATTTTTTATGGAAATAAATTCTCACTGATGAGGACTCCAATCTGAGTCGAAACGTTTGAAAACATGAAACCTTGAGTTACATTTTTTCTGGACCCTAAACCCAACTAAGAATATCAACAATATTTGAATTTTATTATCACTAAAGGGTCGATACAAGTCCTAATCATTATTAAATCTTAAAAAATGTAAATTTTAAAATTTTAAAATATATTATCTGAAAATTTTGTAAAAATTCAGCAGAAATAAAATAATAAAAGATGTCAACACGTGTTTCCTCCGTGTCTTAATCTAAATATCACCTCTAGATACGTAATCAGGCTAGTCATTACAAGGAAAGCCTGTTCAGTGACATAACGCAAATGATTAACACTCAATTTAAGGTAGTATTCATCCACTTTTTTTCTTATCGCTTCTTACCATATTTTAAAAAAATATGCGATTCTAATAAATCATGAATCATTTTTTCAGAGAAAAGATTTCCCACAACTTCACTGTCTCTGATTTTTAAAAATAAATTCTTTAATGACTGAAACCATTAAAAAAACATTTTCCAAAACGAAATTTTTATAAATAAATTGCTGAATTTGATAATAATTTATTCATTTTCGTAAATTCAAAATGGTTAAGTTGTAGGGATTCTTTTTCTTGAAAAAGTGATTTGTAATTTATTAAAATCGCATAATTTTTTAAAATTTGGTAAGAAGCGATAAGAACAAAAGTTAGGCCAAAGTAAAATTTATTAATAAAATTATTTTTCTGTATTCCAAATTTTTTTCATGGAAATTAATCTTTTCACTATCAAAATAGCCCTACAATAATAATATTGCTATTTTTGAAATCAAAATTATCTATTTTTGCCTGAGGTCTGATTTTTGTGGATCAACTACCTTAAAGCATCTGAAGCACGGAACAATCCTACACTGAGAAAAAAATTTATCCAACAAAACTTTTTTTAGTTGTCCTGACAAAATATTTTGTTGTCCCAACAAAACATTTTGTTTAAGTAACAAAATTTGATTGATATAGCAAAATGTTTTGTTGGCACAATAAAAGAATTTTGTTAGCTAAATACTAACAAAATATTTTTGTTGATTTGACAAAACTGTTTTTCAGTGTATAGAAATTATCTTTGCAATAGTTTTATTGCAATTTATTATTTTCATTTCATCAAAATCTATCAAATCAATTGATATATTAAATTTTTTTAAATGATATTGTCGATATTGGTAAAGAAAATGACTTTATGTATAGGATGATTATAATTTTTTATAAGCCTCTAGTATACATATACATATGTAGGTAGGTAGCTGAGAAGTTTAATCTTAAATTGCATCGTTTATAATCATTTTATACTCAATAAACTTCCATGAACAGGAAACGTCAGTTGATAAAATTAAAAATGAATTAACCTTTGTGGAAAAATTGCTTGAATGAAGAACAACTTCATAATTCAATGAATCCCCCAATATTCCTCCTTCGATCCTAAATCATTAAAATAAGCTCATTATTGAGTCTTCAAAAGAGCTGCAAATAAAAATCCATATCTTCCAATTAGTTTAACTAACAAGCTCTCACAAAATTGATTATATTTAATTAACTCGATAGAATGATAATGAACAATTGTAGTTCTTAGAATTTCAGAATCACTGGATAAACGAGAAGAAATTCTGCGCTATTTACCTGAAAATTTTCCTCTTAACTTTAAAACATTATGTTTCTTTAATTGTTTGTAACACTTTAGAAATTTAAGCATAAAAAATCGAACGTTAACAGCTGATCTCAAGAGTCAATGTGCTTGTTGCTTGAAGTAAACAAACAATTTCTTAATTGCTTACATAATCTTCATATTTACATCCAGATGCAATTTCATTGTGAAATTCATGAAAAATTTTAACGCAAGTTTCATCAAAAATCTACAATCATTGACTCTTTATTAATTGCAGCGATGATTCTTGGAAATTACAGTCTGTATCTTTTCAGCAGCTAACAGGAAGAGATATGCAGAAAGTTCCCCATTCGCAGTGCTTATCGCCATATTCCTTAGGTGTGCTCTAAAGATCTTTGCTCTTCTCTTGTCCATCTCACTTATCTCTTTTTATCTACTTTTTTCACTTCTACATGATCACAAGTTGTGTGGATGACGTCGATACTTTTATCTACAAGTCGTGACGTTAATTTTGTGCTGGGTATAAATTATCGACAATTAACGGAGGAGTTCATTCCTAGTTTTCTTCTCGTAACAGCAAGTACGAATGAAAAAAGAAGGCAAACTTTCCTGACCATACACTCCACACTCTTTACAAATATAACTTTAACAAGTTATATTTCAACGATCTAGTCATTTTCTGCAGTATCTGTCACTTTTAATAATCTCCAAAGGTAAGTTCTTTTATTCCAAAATTTATTTCTTCATCTCCACATTTTTTATTTTACTACACTGAGAAAACAGTTTCTTTAATATACGGTAAAAAAAAAAATTTCTTTGAATTAAAGGGCGCAAGTTTGACCGCCTGAAAAAAAAAAATTTTGTGAATTTAAAAAAAAAATATTGCATCGAATGTTTTAAAATTTTGCAGATATGTTTGTGCATAAATAATGAATACAAAGTAGTGTTTTCAAATGAAAATATTCGATTTTCAGCAAGTTATCCACCATCTTCTGAGTCTTAAAAAAAAAGTTCTCCCACTGCTGCAGTAATCGTAGCCTTCACAGTGCCTGAAATCAAAAAAAGCAAAAATTTTATTAAACTAGAATATATTTCCTATACAATGACTCTCGATTGTAAAAAAAAAAATTAACATGCAAAAAAATTAAAATTTTGCTGAAAAATCTGATGGTTTTTGGACTGACAAAATTATATTTTTCATCCAATCATAAAACTGGAGGGTCATTGTATGGAAAAACAAATACATAATATGCTATAAAAAGACCCAACTCGATCAGATGATTTGTTATCGAGTTACAGCTGCAGTAAATTTGAAAAATGTAGTTTTGAGAAAAACGCGTTTAAAGATAAAAGTACTGACTTCATTGTTATTATCCAAATAAATAGATTTGTTTACATTAAAGAAAATGTTTTTGAATCAACAAAGCTTTTTTCAATTCAAAGAAATTTTTTCTTTGGCCGTATATCAAAGAAATGTTTCTTTGATTCAAAGAAACTGTTTTCTGGGTGTATTCCAATCGTGATTGGTTTTCTTCCTTATATTATTGAGTCAACTTCAAATTTGAGACGATGGATAATTAGAAGATTAATTAACATTTGAAAATATACTAAGAATTAGAGAACTTTTTGTACTTATTTCAAAATTTTTTGTTATTAGAGAAAATTCTGTAAGTTTTAAAGCAATTTTTGAAATATGAAGCAAACTTTCATCAATAAAAGCTTATATTCAAGACTATGTTAGAATTCTGTAAAATTTAAAGAACTTATTTTTTCAGTTTGGGTAACCACATTGATTTTGAAGTTTATTAATTCCTTGTGTAAATTTATTAATTACATTCAAATTTAGAGAGAAGAGCTCTATGTAAATGAATAATCAAACTGAAAATGAATTCTAATGCAGAAATAACTAAAGTGCCACTGTAATAATTTTTCGTATCAAAGCGACGAGATAAGAGAAATCAGAGTCTTTTAAGATAACTGTGAAGCTATTAATCGTATTAAGTGATTTTAAACTCTAAATTACATTACTAATGTTTTATATTTAAAAGTTAATAAATAAATCGCATTTTACATAATCAAGTTGTTTTTTCAGCTTTTTAAAACTCTAGTAGAAAATTTTTCAAAATAGTGTTTTTTTTATTAAAAACTCCAATAAAAAAATTTTTTTTAGATTCGCAAAGTCCATGTATTGAAACAGTGACAGTGTAAATGATTCTATACTTGATTTTACAGAAATTTTAGTACATATTTTAAATTAGAATATATTTTATACTTCATTATACTTTTTATCTATTTTTTTGTATCGTCGTTTTTTAAAATTTTTCCACAGAAAAAACTGTGGATGGAATATTTTACAATTTATTAAATTTTGATCAGACAATTTTACGTCTTTTATGTTATGTTAGAATAAATCACCCAAAATTGATGTAAACTTAAACTTAAATTTTTTGTGCTTTTCATAGTGATTTATAAAAATATCTTTTTGGTATTTTCTAGTTATTAATTTTACTATTTGAAAAAATGTTCATATATTAATTTTAGGTAATTTTTGATTGCAGATGCTGATTGGTGGATGTGTAAGCATTGTAGCTGGTAAGCAGGCCGTTCGTACTGTTTATTGGAGAACTGGAAGCAATGGACGTCTCCTGAAAACTGCAAAAACATGCATTTTCCAAGGGCCACCAAAACCAGCACCTTCATCGACGGCCGCTGCACCTTTCCCGCTTTCTTCTAGAATGGATGTCATTCCAAAAACCATTCTCAACACTAAAAAAAATTAAATTGATTGTATAGTAAATTAAAATAGATCTGTAAGCTGTATATAATTCTATAATTATTTATATTATCAATTGATATAAGTATTTAAACATGTTTTCATAAAATAGCATGGTGCTGGAATAAACTATTTATTTTGGTACTTACGAAAATCTTTTTTTACTTTAAATTCATATTTGAATCTTTTCCCACATACCCTTTTTAATATATATTTGGAATAGATTTTCAACCGCATCTTACTTTAATTTCTCAAAGAGAAATGGACAAAGTTATGTTTTTTTTTATTTCTATAGGCATTATTCATTTCGTGAATAGTAACTTCTTGAAATGGAACAATTTCTTCGCCTCGATGACATCATTTTTTGTAGTCATTAAAATTCATTTTCAAAATTGCAGTTTAAAGTTTGAAGTACAGATAGTTAGTGTTGAATCTTGGCATATTTTGGATTCTTCACAATATCTCTATTTATAAACTATTTTGATAGATGTGGAGATTTATTTTAAAAAATGTAAAATTTTGTCACATAGAGATTATTTTTCTATATTAGAATGATGTAAGTGGAAAGATGCGATTGACAACTGAAATCTTATTCTAGAAAATTGATGTTAAAACGTTCCTTGACTCCAATTGGTCGAGGGTTTTGAAAATATTATAAAACGCAAATTTAATAAAATTCAATAAAAATTGAGAAAGAGCTTAAAACTAACAAGTGACACAACATTCCCCTACCGTTGAAAGGATTGCGAACAACATGAAGGTGCACTGTAAACAATTTCTGTTGTAAGTTTTACAATACTGTAATGGAAGTTTATTACCAAAACGTATTGTAATTTCACAACTGATGGTGACACCGCTTCACAGAAAATTCACAACACTTGTATTGTGAATCCGAGAAAATGACTTTACAATTATTGTGATTTTACTTTAGAATACTTCGACTGTAATTTTACATTACTTTCTTATGGTAAAATTCCATTAAAGTGTAATTTTTTAAAGTGTGGGCTTCGCATTTGCTAAAATAGTTAATTAAATAAAGTCTGAGTATTTTTAATGTAAAATATAAAAAAAGTAATTAGTTGAGTTTGAAATTTTTGTCACTGCCTGCCGACAATAGAAAGACCTGGGCTCGAATCCCAGCGCAGTCGAAAGCGTCTTTTTTTCCACAGAAAGATTTTAAATTCTGTAAAATATAAAACTAATTTATTATTCAAAATTGTAAACAAGTGGAGTGTCAAGCCACGGAGCACAAAATATTTATTTGCTTCTATGTCTATTAGCGGAGGTTGCATACTAATTAATTTCAAGTTACAGTCGAAAGGGCTGATTCAAGTTCTATATAATTGCCGATGAAAATGTTTTGACCTCGGACAAACTGGTTAACTTTTGAGGTAGTTTTCCTACCAAAAATCAGGTCTTTGGAACAAAAGTTTTTCTATGCCGTTGAAGACTACATTTCAAATTGAAAACAATAGAGTTGTAGAGAATATTTTCTCTGAAGAAATAGGCCATCATTAATAAAAAACAAATTGTTTTTAAAAATTGGTATGAAGCGATAGTAAGGAAAACTTCTATTACAAAAAATATTTTTAAAATTATTATTTTTCGGGGTAAATAATCTCTACAACTCTACTCTTTCCAATTTCGAAAGTAAAGTTTTCAGTGACTGAAGTCGTCAAAGGAATTTTGTTTAATGAAACAGTTTGTTAATTAACTATAATTAAAGATTTTTTGCTTATTTTCAAAATTAGAAATAGAAGGGTTGTAGAGAATATTTTCCCTGAAAAAGCCATTATTTATGAAATTTGAGTAATTTTTCAAAAATTGGTAAGAAGCAATAGTATGGAAAAATTCCATTACAAAAAATATTTTTTAAATTATTATTTTTCGGGGTAAATATTCTCTACAACTCAACTGTATCAAATTTTAAAAGTAAAATCGTCGAGTATGCAAGAGAAAAAATTTCTAGTCAATAGAAGCAGCTTATAATCATTTTTAGACAAGAGCGAACAACCAATAATAAAGGAGATATATTTAAAAACTTTGAAAATACTGTAAACTCTGTGAATATTGTAAATATTACAGCTGGAACTATAAACTTTTTTGAAAATTTTCCTGCATCAAAAAAATAAGAGAATGACACGCAGTTGACTAAAAAGTAAATGACACACTCTAAAAAAAAGTCTATCCATAGTGAAATTACGTTCTTTTCAGAATGCATCCACTGAAATTAAGCATATTCCTTTTGTCTACCAACAGAATCTTTTTCCTGTTACAAAACTCATCTGTGAGATGCAAAAAGAAAATATTTTTAGCAATGAACGATTTTTTTTGACTCTGGAAAGAAATCCTCTAATTATGTTTGTGATTTTGGGCGTTAATCGGTTAAGAGAATCACGTGCATATAGTTAAATATACCAATATAAACCTTGTTACAGAGAACTAAATAATTCCAGTTCTATTAACAATTAAATTCAATTAATATTGCTATGCCGTTATTACAAAACTCCGCTGTAAAAAGAATATCTTCTGTATTTACTACTTTTTCACTGTGCAAACAAAAATTTATTTTTGCCAATAATTCTTTAAGACCCACTTTTATCAATATAAATTTTGCTCCAGTAGATCATAAACGCAAAGTTGTTTTTTGGTTATGTTTAATACATGCGCCTGAAAGGATCTGTCCGTCAAATCAACTTGCTTTCTTTGTTTTTCTTATTAAACTTGAACTTTGTCATTTCAACTAGGATTGCAAAGTTGGCGCCTGTCCTAACTAGGCAAAATGGTTGATTCCTTGTACACGGGTACAAGGAATTTTTTTCGGTGCATAATATTCATTGAAATCCTAGCACGCTTTACAAAGTCATTTTAAAAAAAGACGACTGATAACCCTTCGATAGTTAAAATTATTAAAAAATAATAAATTTGTAATGCTTCGATTGCCAGAAGCAATGGAAAATGAGGTTATGCGGATAAAAATTGTTTGTTTTGGCATACGTAAATTCCAAAATTTTTACGTCGCACTCTGGGATTTCTAATATTTTAAAGAAATCCATTTCCTTGATGCGTCGACGTTAATTAATCGCGATGATAAAAGAATATTTCGCGCAACACAAAAATTACTCGCGCATATTATACTGTTGAGCACTAGACGATGTACATTCACTGATGCGCAGGCGCACTTCATCTGCTAGCCTAGAAAATCAATCCTTTAATAGTTAAAGAACTTCTTTTCAGAGTCAAAAGAAATAGTTTATCGGTAAAAATATCTTTGTTCCGTATTTTACAGATGAATTTTCTAACAGTGAAACGATTATGTTGATAGAAAAATATTTTGTTGTTTTGTTGACCAGTGTATTTAGTTAATTTTAATGTTTTTTGAACCATCTCTTCCAGAAGTGTTTGACAACCTGTTAATTAGAGTTTCATTAATATCTACAACAAGAAAAGACACGTCGATGCATCACCTATGAGGAAATGACCAACTGTAAGGATGAGAAAGTCGTTGGTGATTATCCTTATTATTATTAACAACGCTCATGCTAGTCGTGCACCGACAATTTCCACCGGTAATGTATGTTTTTATACCCTCACGATTCCGGAATTTTTTCTTTTTGATAAAAAGCGGTTTGCAGTAATCGATAGCAATGTTGGTAAATGATCGCGCTTGAGTAAGAATTACGCTACATACATTATACGTATTTTCTTATCACTTTGTGCACTTGATTATGTCCCTCGATTAACCAAAATTAAGTCAGTGTGTGGAGTGTAGTTTGTATACCAGAATGATGATTATTCTGTCAATTATAATGTTTATTTCCTACACCGACAAAAATATTTGTCTTATGCAAACTTTGTTTTGAATTTAATATATTCTATCTCTGATATACGACCAAACCAACATTTGTTTGATTTAAACATATTATTTGTTTGTTTTAATTTGTTTGATTTGAGTATCAGAGAAGGAACAAAGTGTGATAAATGTTGAGTGTTGTTTTCTAGAGTTGTTATCCAACTTCAGGTTATTGAAATTCTATAAGTTGTTACACCAGTTTTAGTGTTAAAATAACACTTTTAAGATAAAATTCGTTGCGGGTTAATTTAACACCAAATTCAGGGTTTTTTGTTTCAATCAAGTATGTAAATATTTTTCACAGATGCAGAAAAATGATTCGTTAAATTTATAGTAAGTTGGGTACTTATTTTTATAACTTGAGATTTTAGTAGATTTTACAAGAAGTTCAGTCTAATTAAAAGATTTTCTGTACGTTTCACTCAACGTCCAGTAAAATTCCTAGAGAAAATCTGTTGAATGAACTCCACTTCTTGTAAAATTTACTAAAATTTCAAATTACAAAAGTATGTACCGAACTTACTGTAAGTTTGACGAATCTTTTTTCTGCGTCTGTGAAAAATATTTACATACTTGATTGAAACAAAGAAGCCTGGATTTTTCCGTATTTTGTAGACTTTAATGGACGTTAAGTGAAACGTAGAGAAAATCTGTTGATTGAATTGAACTTTTTGTAAAATCTACTAAAATATCAAATTGTAAAACTACCGAACTTCCTGTAAATTTCATGAATTTTTTTTCTGTGTGTATTCCCAGATAACAATCGTGCGCGGCACGACGCCCGCACGACATGCGGGTCACGTGAAAGAATGAGAATGCAGCAATTCCGCGCGCACTCGTCTAAAAGCGTAAGGGGCATATCAGCGCGATGCACGTGCGTTGCAGTACGCAATCACTCATGTAGGCACGTAAGCTGTTCAAATGAGACACACAGAAAATTGAGATATATTAAATTTAATAATCGTTGATCACGTAACTTATTTAGCAGTATTTTCACGAAGCGAAATTTCGGATTTCATACAAAAAATTCTTGAATATAGCAACGAATTTGTTTTATTTATTCATAAGAATTTTCCTAATATCAAAAAATGATCAATCTTTTGAAAAATTCGATTTGAGTGATTAATTTTACTTATCCACTAATAAGATTTTGTAAATTAATAAATTTTGGATGCTATAAATTTTGAGATATTTATAAAACGGTAAGAGATACACAAAAACGAATATAATTCTGAGGTTGTACTAAAAGTAGAGGTCCACAGATTACTTAACAATTTTTAAATTAAATATGTAAAAATTTAAGACAAGAAATGGACTCTAAAATTAAGTTATAATTGATGATGATCGTGTTGAAAGTTCCATGAAATAAAGCAGTCGTATTAAAATATGATTTGAGTACGAAAAATAGCATATGCATAATTACATTTGTCATGTAAAATATGAATATATTAATTTCGAAAGTTTTATTTCATTCAAAAGATGTTGGTCATTGATATAATGTTATAGTTAAATTGATATTCATTCAATGTGTGTCTAACGATTCTTATTGCTCTTCAAAATTTTTTGGGAAATAAAAAAATTGTTCGAATTATTTACTTTTCCTGATAAAATTGATAATATTAAAATAAATATATATATTTTTTGGAATTGCGCATTCTGGAAGCACGCGTGCGAACCACAGTGTGCGAGACATATGCGTGGCAAAGTCACGAGCACCTGTCTGACCTCCTGAGTTCACCCGTGCGCGCGTCATGCCCCGAATTGCGCAGACACTTTGTTTTCTGTGTTGGGTACTTGAATTAATTATATTATATTGTATCAATTGTACCGCAGCGTTCAATTTTATCAGTTGAGTTCGCTAACGTTCGCCTGTGATGGGTTTCTCCCGGTTTTAGAAAATTCATAATAAATTACACCCTTCTGGTCCCACCGTATGCACAGCATTACCTTGGATCCATGGATGGTTGAAATCTTCACTTTTAAATGGTCGAAACCAATTTTCAACAGTCTGAACTGTTGGAGTATGGTTACCGTATGCCTCTACAAGCAAACGATGGCATCCGGCTGCTGATTTCTTTAAATGAAAGCAGAAAAGCATAGCTTCCCGCAAATCACGCTTTGTCGGCTCGAATTTCGGCATAATCGAAGCTCAAAAATAATATGTTATTCACACTTAAACGGAATGACAAATATTGTCAAAACAAGCTCAAGGATGATGCTTTGATGTGAAGTTGGTTGCAATTTGTTCCGATGTCAAAACATACTTGTTGCACCATCTCTTAGAAATCCCAAAAAATTAATTCAAGTACCCGATATATTAAAATTAAGCAAATTATTCGACAATTGGAACAAAAAATTTGTTTCCTCCAATAACATGCATTCAAAGTAACAGTTTTTTTGGTCTATAGGTGTCTCGCGTTGTATGATTGAGGAAACATAATTGGACGGTTTTTTGAGTGTAGAAGATTGGATGATCAAGAAAGGGGTCAAGTGCGAGAACTTTGCTTTTTCCGTAAATTTATTTTCTTCGTTTTAGATTGTATGTATCATTCGCGAACTCTATACTTTGAATTAATCCGATAAAAAATTGTTCAGCAAAGTCCAGTTCTTCGAAAGTTAGCAGACCGTAATATTGTTTCTGAAATTTGAAACATATGCAAGGAGCAATTTGAATTTCAAGAGTATTTTAAAACGAGTATGTACACTATGTACGTGTGCGAAGGTTCGAAATCTGAGACAACTGTGTTCAGACGTGTGATTTTTTTTGCTTCTGCTAACTCATTTGAAGACTTGAGTTTGATTTGGCCAGTAAGTTCCTTTTCGATTCAATTAATGTAGCCTTTCAACCTACTGTCTCAAGATGTGGCATTGAAACAGTTTTAAATGGGACTATTCGCGATTTCAAGTAAAATAACTTTAAAAAAATTTTCCCGGACGAATCTATCCACCTGATGTAAATGTAAATTCAATAACTACTCTCGTTTGTATCACAAAATTCGTGTTATCGCACCTTAACTGTATCGTTAATTATGATTTTTGGGTCGAAAGATAAACTACTCTGGTGAGAGTTTTAGATATAAAAATTCCTATCTTATTGAATCGATTTTATTCGAGAACCTGTTTCCAAACTAATCAGTTTTATTCTGATCTAATCCAAGATTGAACTAAGGATTTCTTTCCACTCAGAAAAAATGTTTGATTGAATGAAAGAAAATAATTTGTTTGGAAGGCTTTTCTTGATTTAGAGAAAAGATTTAATTGAATGTACTTTGAAAAAAAACTACATTGGACTTTGACCCACAGTAATTTTTACTAAAAAAGATATTTTTTATATTTTTAAATTTTTTCTCAGTAAAGCGAACATTTTTATCCTATAATATACTAGGTTGTTCAAAAAGTTTTGAAAGCGGAAATGAAAATACGTTTTTTTTGGTGAAATCACTTTTATTGCTCAGTATAATCTCCCATAAGATCAATACACTTGGTCCAACGGTCTTCCAACTTGTTTATCCCATCATGGAAGTGACTTTCTGCAAGGCCTGCAAAATACTCCTCTACGACGGCTATAACCTCTTCGTTTGATGAAAAATGCTTCCCACGAAGGAATTTCTTGAGGTGTGGGAACAGCCAGAAGTCAGAGGGAGCTAAATCAGGCGAATAAGGTGGATGCTGCAACAATTCGTACTTTAATTCGGTTATTTTAGTGATGGTTTTTTGAGCTGTGAGAGCGGGTGCATTGTCTTGATGAAAAAGGATTTTTTTCTTCTGCAAACCGGGTCTTTTTTCACGAATTTTTGCATCCAATTGATCCAAAAGGTTACAATAATATTCAGAATTTATTGTTTTGCCAGTTTGGAGATAATCCACCAACAAAATCCCTTTTGCATCCCAAAAAACTGATGCTAACACCTTCTTCGCCGATTTCTGGACACAAACTCGCTTCGGTGCCGAAGTGCCTGGTTCACACCACTCCTTAGCCACTTGTTTTGATTCAGGATCATGACGGAAGACCCAAGTCTCATCCATAGTGATGAATCGACGCAAAAGATCCTTTTTATCCTTTCGAAAACGCTCCAAATGTTGCTCAGAAAGTCGCATTCGAACGTGTTTTTGTTCCATTGTGAGCGAATGCGGCACACATTGTGCACAGAGCTTTCTGAAACCCAAAACTTCACGTAAAATATGTCTCACACTGCCTAATGAGATGTCTAGGGCCTCTGCTCAATCTCTCTCGGTTAATCGACGATCTTCCAAAACCATATCCTGTACTTTTGCTATGAATGCTGGTGTTGATGCACTTTTTGGACGTCCTGAGCGTGGATCGTCTTCAACGCTTTTTCGACCACGTCTAAACTCTAAAACCCAACGATGCACAGTTGGAAATTAAGGAGCAGCTTCCTTTAACACTTTCACCATTTTTGTATGAATTTCCCTTGCTGATAAACCTTCCAAAACAAAGAATTTTATCACTGCACGATATTCGGTTTTTTCCATTGTACAAAAATACACTGACACGTCAACTTCAAATGGCTTGTAAACAAACAATGAATTGACAGAGTGGAATGACACTTTGGGTATGTTCATATGAAAGATGAAATCTTAAAATGGCGTAGAAATTTTGGTTCTTCTACTGCTCTATAGATGTCGCTTTCAAAACTTTTTGAACAACCTAGTATGTATTAAATAAGAGCATTAAAATTTTTTAAAGTGGTAATTAATTAAGTTTTCCAAAGGCTTCCAAGGACCGCATGATCCCCCTTTAGTCTGATCTAATTCGAAGTCGAAACAAGGATACCAATCTGATTGAATCCGACCTAAGTCTATATCGAACCTAGATTTCAATTTGACTGAATCCGACTAAATTTTATTTTAAAACAAGGATTCTAATCTGGTTGAATTCAATCTAATCCGAGGTGAAACATTTCTATCCGACTGATAAAACCGATAAACCCAAGATTCCTATCCGACTGAATCTGATCTATTCCGAGGTCAAAACTATAGGATTCTAAACCGAATAAATTCGACCTAATATGAGGCCGCAGAAAATTTCAATCTGACTGAATCTGATCTATTACGAGGCTGTATTGTTTTCTTTTTATAGAAAATTTGTTTGCAAGAGACTAATCCCAATTTCCTTGTCACTTAACATTTGTCATTAAATGCTCAAGAAAAAAAATGCTTTTAAACTTTTCAAGTACAGTTATTAAAACTATTTTTTAAGAGTGTTGATGCATTTCAATACTTATTAAAACTGTTTTGTTGAAAGTAGGTTCACATAAGCTTTTGATTCTTTCTATACGATTAATGAAACGTGGGTTCGAATTAATTCGGATTAAAAAAAAATTAAAAGATTTTAGAAACGACGTAGTAAACTACGTCATAAACTACGTGAGAAACTACGTTATTTCCTATCCCAAATTCCGACGTAGTTCCCCATGTACTTTCCGACTTCAATCCCGACGTAGTTTCCTACATGGTTTCTTACGTCGTTTCTTATGTAGTTCCTTATGCTCTTTCTTATGTAGTTTTCTACGTCGTTTCTTACGTTGGAATTTCCAATAGGGACATATGTTAATGAAAGTAAAAATCTCTTTTATTAATTTGAATAAAGTCTCACATGACAAAATTTTTGATCTATTTCGTTATAATCGGTCGCTATTTTCTTGTTTTCCATTTGTCAGATTTATATGAAAAAATAATGGAATCAGCTGAGAACAAGGTTTAGCACACAATAATTTGTCAGCTTGACAGAGAAAAAAAAGACGAGGGCAGAGATCAAATAACCATGTCAAGGTCATCGACGTGGAGCAACGAGGATAGAATCCAGCATGATAAGGGTTTCCCTGACATGTGAACTGCTGTGGGATGATCGAGACAACTGGTCGTTGTACTGGAAGTATTTACTCGAACATTGTATCGGACACACACATTTATACAGCATTCTGTCTTATCACAAGAATGCTTGCAAAATCTTTTTATTTCTGATTTTATTTGTACAAGCGACGTTCAGATTAAATCTAGATGTTATTGAACCCTAATAGAAACGTTCCTGATCGTTCTTAAGCTCTCAACCCTAAAGACTTTAAAAAATATTATGCTTCTAATATTTGCAAGGTCATAAAGAATTTCAATATTTTCAGTTCAATGGGATCAGCCACCTTTAATATTTTTTGAATTTAGAACTTCCATATAATTTTTTTTATGTTTTGTACCTTTATTTTGAAAGGTTTTGGTTTTTTTTTTAATTCCAGCACCTTTATGTATTTTAAACTAAACATTTTGAGTTTTTTGGGCATTTTTTGGACATTTTTTGACCTTGGATAACTTTTTTTGTTTTTTAACCAATTTTTATGATTTTTTTATTTGTTTTGTTCCTTACAATGTGGAGCAACTTTTTGGGTATGGAAAGCACTCTAGCTAAAAAAAATAACTACATTTTTTAAAAATATTTTGGGATATTTTTATTTTTTTATTTTATTTATAATTTTTTTTCAATCATGTTACCTTATTTTCCATATCCAAAAAGTTGCTACACATTGTAAGGAACAAAATAAGAAAATAATCATGACAATTGGTTAGAAAACAATAAAGTTATTCAAAGTAAAAAAATGTCAAAAAAATGCCCAAAAAACTCGAAAATTTTTAGTTTAAAAATACATAAAGGTGCTGGAATTTAGAAAACCCAAAACCTTTCAAAATATAGGTACTAAACATAAAAAAACTATATGGAAGGTCTAAACCTAAAAAATAAAAATATTATAGGTGACGGATCTCCTTAAGGGGTTATATACCTTTTTCTCTAGGCAAATACAGGGTTTTTATTTATTTTTTTAAATCATGTTACCATAGTTTTATTCAAATTCGATAAAAAGTTTCAAAAAGTACATCTCTTATTGTGTTTTTGTATAAAATTTCGAATGAAAATTCGGAAAATTAGGGAAGGTACACTCCTTGCCGCAGAACACCTTTTGTTTGTATTGACTTACTGTGAGCATGAAATAACGGTAACGGCTTAGCTGAAGAAAAAAAAAACTAGGTTAGTATATAGTGTGACCTTGTTCGTGAACGAAGGATTTTACAAAAAAAAATTTTTTACAGTTACAGTGATATTTTTTCTAAAAAAGTCGATTTTTTAAGGTCGAAAAATTGAGTTTTCCGCCAAAAAAAAAAAACAAAAGGATTTGTCTGAGAAAAAATCCCTTAGTTCGCGAACTAGCTATTGTAAGTACAAACAACCCCTCCAAATTTCAAATTCATCGATGGAGTGGTTAGCGAGATATCGTGCTCACCGCGATGGCATTTTTTCAAAAATACGATTCCGAGATAATCGCGTTTAAAGTTTTAGGTGGACATTAAGTAGTTCCAGAAACTGCGGGCTATGAACGGCCGTATCTTAGGTTAGATCTCGATGAAATTTTGCAGAAACATTGTTAAAAGCATGTATTTAAAAATAAGCAATACAAATTTTTTTGATTTTTTGAGCCAGAAAAAGGCATATAACCCCTTAATCAGATGAAAAATTGATGAAAAAATATATACACATAAATTACTTTTTTAAGATCTACTGTAGGTCTTGATGATTTTACTAATTTGGGAAAAATTTTGAAATGAACTCGAACTTGCATTTGACAATCGACTCAGGAGTAATCGAAATTTATTTTTATAATTCCAATAACTCGTTAATGTTGTAATTACAAAAATGCTCCCACCATTTCACAATATCAATACCTAAATTTGTAAATTAATCAACCTTAAAATTGCCAACATAAGAATTAAATTGTGAAAGAAAAATTGAAAATATTGTATAGGATTGATGATTCGATAGTGTCGAAGGGTGAATATGTTGTTCCTACTTTTGTAGAGGGGTGGAAATACGAGGGTGTGAGTTTTGCGCGGGCGCAACGCGTTGTCTATTGATTTGACAAGGGAAGAAGGTATCACATTGTCGGTCATCGATTCGACTTTTGCTTAAAGGGATTTTAAAGGAGCAAGCGACCGAGTAGTGAGTTTGTGTTTTGTGTTTTCGCGAACTCTAGTTTCGTAATCCGAAGGTCGGGTTTACGCAAATTAGTGTTTCTCTTTGAGGAACAAACTCATAGATTTCTGTTTTCGGCAGGAACTCAGCCATGCAGAACTATGGCCACGAGGATTACAATTATGGAGCAGAAGGGGTCTCAGATGCAGGAGGGGGTGGTAGAAATTTGCCCCAGGTACCAGGTGCAAGACCCATAGTGGACCCTGAAGCCTTGGGCGAGGTCGACCCAACTCTCTATCCTGAGCCCAAGGAAGCTACGCACAAAATTCGTGGCAAGACAGACGTACTTGAGTATCTCTTCGGTTCAGTGGATCAGGAACTGCTAATTGTCAAAACATTCTACTTCTTTTTCTACTCGGCCTTTGGATCGCTTTTTCCTTTAATGGGAGTCTACTTCAAACAGATGGGAATGAACGCGGGTCAATGTGGATTACTAGTTGGTCTTAGACCATTTATCGAGTTCTTCAGTGCACCTTTTTGGGGATCTCTCGCAGACAGGTGAGATTTTTCTCTTTATTTAAATCTTCAGGCGAGAGGAATTCATTTGAGTTGATGAAACTTTACTAAATGAAATACTTTGAGAAAACAATTATATATTTATGTACGTGTTAGGACGCAGAAGGGAAAAGTGATGCTGCTTGCTTCTTTGTCTTGCTGGATCATCTTCACCTTACCTCTAGGTTTTATTCAACCTCCTGTCACGACTTGTATGGTCCTGAGAAATGATTCTTACTACTTAGAGCCGCCAAAGAATGCCAAGGGACCAAGGATCGTAAAGAGATCCATCAATAACGATGAATTCAGACCTGCAACTGAAGACACGGACTACCTTGAAGTTGCAGCAAACGTCGTCTTCGAGAGGCTACGTCGCAATGTGGATGATCATCTGTTGATTCATCATTCTCTTCCTCTTGGTGGCACATCCTATAACTTGAATAAACTTCCACCTCTTTCTGAATTAGTTGCTGAGGCCTCTAATTATAAGGAAGGTTTACACGATAAATTTAAGAGACAAACTCCATCACAAAGTTCAGATAACGAGTCTACAAACTTGAGATATGAACAGTTTATTGTAGATGATGCTACGGATGATACTGCTCCGGGAATTGATATGGATGCCTTAGTCCAAAAAAATCGACCTGCTGATGTTCTTGAGTACAAACGCTTTTTAAAGGCAAGTGATCTTATTCCAATCAACTTCTATTCATGTTGACATTTATTCAAGCTTCAAGTTTAGAAATATTCAAATATATGTACACAGGTCTCACAGTCCCTTTGGGATAAAAAGTAGGGTGTATACCCAGGAAAAAAGAAACGATTGATTGAAATTTCTGTGAATTGCGTATTTTAAAATTTACGATTAAAGGTTTCTGAATCTGCAGTTTTATCTGAAAACGATTGCATCGAAACATTCTTGAATTGCTTTCAGGACTTTTCAATCGTATAAACTTGCTTCAATGACGTTGAATCGTAGTTTTACGATTAATTGACACAGTCCATAAAATTTGAATCGTTAAGATACATTTCGTGAATTGTTCATCTCAATTGTGAAATTACGATTAACATCAGTAAAACGAATTTTTACGATTGGAAGAAGCGTAAATACAATTCAACAATGTAATGATTTAATCGGTCTGGGATCAAATTGCCGATTCAAATGCTCACAACACAATTAAAGGAAAATATTTTGAATCTGCAATTTTAAAATGCTCATTTCACAGCGATTTTAGCCTATCGCTTTTTGTTTTCTGGGTAGGACCTTTTTTCTTGCCCATAGGGACCTTGTTTACGCTTCCAGGGTACATTTTTAAACAAAAATTAGGTATGAAAGA
Organism: Diplolepis rosae; assembly: GCA_030998225.1. Lineage (NCBI taxonomy): Eukaryota > Metazoa > Arthropoda > Insecta > Hymenoptera > Diplolepididae > Diplolepis > Diplolepis rosae. Next base: position 16,918,623 of record JAPYXD010000723.1, on the reverse strand, counting down.
AAGTTATTAAAAAGAATACTCTTAATAAAAGGTAAATAAAGACGTAATACTTCTTATTTTAATAAGTAATAAATATATTCATATTTTGGTACACAATCACACTTCAGAAATTTTCGGACGTGAGTATTCTTAGTATTAAATGGGAAATTACCTACATATCACGACTACGTATGTAAGTCTAATTAAATTAAATTTCAATTAACTCTCAACAAAATTTCCTTTTTTAGATGTTTTTTTGGTTAAAGAAAGGTACTTATAGGCAATCTCACTTGCTATACATTTAGTATCCTTACGATTACTTTCGACGAAATCCGCTCACATCTATATAACTCTAATGTAATTTAAAGCTATTAAGTAAGAATGTTACTTCTTTAAATTTCAGTCTTTTCATAATTTAAAGTTTTAACCGTTTCCACTTTTAATGTTCTAGCCGTGGTAGTTGCGTTGCCGGTATGCGATCACACTCAACGCCTAACATTAACGTGTCGTTCGTCGCTAATGTTATTGGCTGAGGCAGTGCGTACATTGACCATTCATAATTTCTCGAATAAAAGCGCTCGAAATTTAAATATTATTCAATGACAGTTTCAAAATAATGAGGTCATTAAAAGAATGCAACGTTTGTATATCTTGATTTTATACAAATTTTAAAAAATGTACACTAATGGCTGAAAATAAGGTACTTTAGGGACCAAATCTTGAAAATAGGGGACTTTAGGGACCTCAACTGAATATAGAGGACAATAGGGGATATAGGGACCGGTCTGTGAGGCCTGTGTACATTTAAATCGATATTAGATTTTCAAATAATAATTTTTTATTACAGAATGAACCTTTGAGTGAGGGAAGACCACCAAAAAAGGCTCATAGTCGACCTCTTAAAAGTCAAGTGAAGCCTTCACGCCAAAAAGTAATGGTAAAACGGGAAATTGGTCATTCAGTCAGGAAAGAGGAACTTAAGTCTGACTTTCAAGAGTTAGAATCAAAGAAAAATTATGCTAAAAGTTTAATGACTTCAGTAACGGAAGAAGAAGAGGATGAAAATGAGGAAGAAGAAGAAGAAGAAGAAGAGATGGACAAATTAGAGGACGAAGAAACTGAAGAAAATGATGTCGACACTGATGAAATTGAAGCCTTGGAAAATGATTCTGAGGAAGATGATGGGCTGGAGGACGAAAAGGATGAAGAAGAAGAAGAAGAGGCAGAAGCAGATGAAGAAAAAAACAAACGATTTGTAAGAATACGTCGAAGTGTCAATAAATATCCACGAGCTTCTGCTGGTCAAAGTCCTCTATCGGTCAATTATGCCAATAATTATGATGCTGTGCAACAGAAAAGTTGGGTGAAGCCAATGTTCAGTTCCATCGTTTATAACTTGCCTGTAAGAACACATAACTAATTATCTCAAACAAAATTTCTTGATGCTAATGCTGATGTTTTTCAGGATATCCAAAAAACTTTCTTCCTCCTGCTACTGTTGGTTGTAGTAGGTGAATTTTTTGCTGCACCGGCCATAACTTTGGCAGATTCAGCTGTAATAACACTTCTTGGTGAAGACTCAGACAGGTATTCTTTCTATCTTGAATTATTTTTTATTCATTGATTCAATTGTCAGCGGGAAATTTATTAGTAAACTTGTTCTTTTGATTTCAGATATGGACATCAGCGTATGTTCGGGAGTTTGGGTTGGGGTTTGGCAATGTTTTTCGTCGGAATTGCATTGGATCACAGCACAGCTTTTCCGGATCATCCCTGTGGTCCTGATGCGAAAGAAAAGAATTACACAATTTGCTTCGCTATATTCAGCGTTCTCATGGGTTGTGCTTTAATCACTGCCACGCAGATTAACTTTAAATATGATTTTTCTGCTTCCGAGCCGGTGAGATGCAAGAATAGTTTCTTTAAAAATGAATAGAGAATGATATTTACTCAATTATCTTGGGTTTTTAAAAATCGAAAATTCTTGTGTTTTCTTCTTGAAGGAAATTACTAAACCACCTGCTGAACCGACAAGGGAGGAGCAACTCCAAAGTCAGTTATCCCAACAATTGAATCTACCTGGCTTACAAGATTCTTCGACAAGCACGTTACCGTCACAACCTCCGCCAGTGGAAAGCAAAGTTGGTACTTTGTCATTGTTTATTTTATTTTTAGACCGGATCTTTGTTCAAGGGGGGAAGTCCATGTAAACGTCTCAAAATCAGTCATATTTTAAAAGTGTTTTTGAAGGTGATAAAATAATTGTGTTTTAAATTTTTAACATAACTTTATTTAACCTTTCTAAAGTATAAACAAATTTTTATTTTTTTATTTCCCTCCAAAATAACGGTTCAGGATAATTTTTCGTCTGTCGTCTTCGGCACGAGGTCCAAAAGTGCTCTATTTATCACACATTAACCATTGATCTGAAACAAAAAAATTAAATTTCTTTCTTTTTATAACATATTAACGGGAAGGATAAACCTATAACACTAAAAAAACATAAAATTCAATATAAAATAAGCCTTTGAATAATAAGTTAGAATTTTGAGCTATTTTTTCGACATTTTTGACCCCCAAAAAGTTTTTATCAACGCGAAATATCTGAAATTTTATGTTTATCCTTCCGATAATAATGTAGAGAAAAGCCTTTCAAAATTTCAGACATATCAGTCGATAACTTTTCGAGTTACAACACGAGCAGTTTTTAAAAATACAATTTCCAGATAATCGCGTTTAAAGTTTTAGTACAGTATAACGACCAGTTTTAGTTACTTACCGATTAATCTGCAATCCCAGGTCCATACAATAGTCCTTCTGAGTCTTCAAACAACTGATTTACTTCAATCTGTTGCTGTTTACGAGCTGTACGGTTTTTTGAAATTTTTACATTGATTTCCCCCCTTAAGAGGTAACACCACTCTAGAATTTTAAAAAAATCGAACATTTTTTTTTGCTTTAAATGATTTTTTAGGTCCTTAAAACAATAAACAAAAGGTGTTTTAACCAAAAAAAATTCGTAAACCTTGTTTTACGACTTACAAAGAAGAGCGCCGCCGTGTGTAAGCAATGCTCAATAAAACTTAAAACACGTTTTCCTCGGTTTCATATTTTTCAAAATGACCGAAAACATAACTTCAACAAATATTCATCAATCTACTCGAAATTTTTACTGTAACTTCAAAATTACATTTCCCAAAGAAGTACACAAGGAATTTACGTTTAGTTGAAAACTTTTTTTGTTATAAACAGTTTATCACGCGATTTTTCACTAAAAAACTGAATTTTTTGTTCATTAGTGCATATTTTTTGCAAAAAGTGGTTTAAAATCATCGAAAAAAGGTATATTTTCACGGCGCTAGAGTGGTGTTACCCCTTAATTAAATCAACTGGTGAGCCTTTTAGTTACTTTTACTTAACAGTTGTACATTTCTTTATTACAGAGTAAAATATTCGCTCAGACAACTAGGGAGATACCTGAATGGGTAACTGTAATTAGGCAATTCAAGGACATAAAATGTGCTTCGTTCCTATTTGTTGCCTGGTTCATGGGTTTTGGAATAGGGCTCATTTTCACTTTCCTTTTTTGGCATCTTCAAGATTACGGAGGCTCTCCAACTCTTTTTGGAGTTGCTTCTGTTATTAACCACATCTCTGAAATTTTCGCATACTTCTTCAGCTTCAGGCTCATTCGCCAAATGGGTCATGTCAAGGTTCTTAGACATTTTGATTTCCATTTTATAATAATTACTAGACTTTTTATTTGACCAAAAAATTAACAATTTCTATGATAATCCAGGTATTGTGCCTCGGTCTTGGTGGGAATGTTGTGCGTTTCCTTTACATATCCTGGCTGAAGAACCCATGGTGGGTTTTGCCTTTCGAGTTCATGCAGGGTATAACTCATGCTGCAGTTTGGGCTGCCTGCTGTAGTTATATTGCCCATAATACACCACAACAATTACGTTCGAGTGCTCAAGGTGTTCTTCAAGGTCTACATCATGGTCTTGGACGAGGATGTGGTGCTGTTATTGGAGGAATGTTGGTCGCTAGTTATGGTCAGTTAATCCTTAAAAAAAAAGACATATTTATTACGATAAAAGGTTGGAACTGATGAGAAAAGTAAAATTTATGATGATTTTTAGGTACAACTATTGTCTTCAGGACGTACGGTTTTGTATGTTTGTTGGTGTTGGCAGGATTTATCTTTATCAACTTTTATCGTAAAGATACAGGTTTTGTGTCTGACTTGCCCCCAACGGAAGATCCTCATCAGGTTGCAGAAGCCACGCATTTAGCTCCACATGGTGTACCCAGCAATGCTATCCCCCGAGCTTTAAGCTCCAATCGCCTTCATGAATTGGGTAATCAAGATTCCAGTTATGGTGCTACTTATCAAAGCAGCGGTGGCAATTTGGGAATACCGGGCGGAAATGGTAGCAACCCTAATAATCCATTCTTAGGCACTGGAGGAGGAGGAGGAGGTGGAGGAGGAGGGTATAATTATGGAATCACCGGTAAGGGTGAAGATGAGTTTATTCGAAGGAGCTTCCAGGTAAATTTTCTGTAAAAACAAGTTACTACCCAAAAAACAATGTGTCTGCGTAATGCGGGGCATGACGCACGCACGCGTGCGGATTAATCCGCAGGGGTGAATTGAAGAGGCCACACAGGTGCACGGAACATTGCAACGCATATATCTCGCACGCGTGCTTTCAGAATGCACGATTCCAAAAAATATATATATATGTTTTGATATTATAAATTTTATCAGAGAAAATTATGGGAAAATAAATAATTTGAACAATTTTTTTGTTTTGCAAATAATTTGGAAGAGCAATAACAATCGTTAGACACAGATTGAATGACCATCAATTAAACTATAACATTATATCAATGACCAACATCTTTTGAATGAAATAAAACTTTCGAAATTAATTTATTCATATTTTACATGAAAAATGTAATTATACATGTAATTCAAATATTAAAGAATTTTGAAAATCTTTCTGTGGAAAAAAAGACGCTTTTCGACTGCGCTGGGATTCGAGCCCAGGTCTTTCGATTGCCGGTCGACTGCTCTAACCACTAAGCTACACAGGCGTCCGACATCTCCTTCTCCACAGGAAGATCTCCTGGTTTTGCTTCTCAAATCATATTTTAATACGACTGCCGTATTTCATGGAACTTTCAACACGATCATCATCAATTATAACTTAATTATAGAGTCAATTTCTTGTCCTAAATTTTTACATATTTCAAAATTAATTTTTATGAAAAAAGTCAGTCAGAATTGAAATGAGTATTAAACAGTTTCAATCCTTATGAATTTCATTTCTTTCAAATCTATGAAGTATAGCAACCGAGAGTGAGCAGATTTCAATCCCTTTGAATGCCGTTTTAAAAACCTCAAAACTTTTTAAACAAAAAATTTTTTAATTTAAAACTTTTTAAGTAGTCTGTGGACCTCTAATTTTAGTACAACCTGAGAATTATACTCGTTTTTGTGTATCTCTTACCGTTTTATAAGTATCTCAAAATTTATAGAATCAAAAATTTTTTAATTTACAATAGTATATTACGTGCCTAGGCGCACAATGAGGGTTATTGCGTGACGAGCGACAATGCTTGCTGGAGATCGAAGCTGTGACAAAGCCGAGACGAAGCCGAGGCGCGATCAGTCCTGCGAGCAATGTCGCGAGTCTCGTAATTTCCCGAATTGTGTGCTTTGGCACGTATTCTATTTTATGTGAATCCGGTCCGTATACGAGTTTTTATGCGTACACTCGAATCTAATCTAGTATTTTAGTTGTTTGCGGCGCTAGTCATTACACTTGATATGTCTCCACTAGTCCCGGCCATTTTGATTTTATCGATCTTGTGTAGTAGTAATGGATTTTAGTAGACGCATGCGCAGTTCAAATGTACAAGGCTTTGCCAGTAAGATGCTAACGGTGTACGAAGAAGAAGAAGAATAAGTAAAATATTGTGCTTCGTTTCATGGCTATGGGCGCATGCGCAGTTCAATTTTTACATTTCATTCCTCTGTAGCGCAATGTACTACATTGCGCTACTGTTAACTGTAGCGAAAAAACGAGTTTGCGCACCGGTGACACATAAAATCTTGTTAATAGATAAGTATAGCCAGGAAATTTTTTATGAATAAATAAAACAGATTCGTAGGTGATTGATATATTCAAGAATTTTTTGTATGAAATCCGAATTTTGATCCTTGGAAATACTGCTAAATAAGTTACGTGATCAATGATTATTAAATTTAATATATCTCAACTTGCTGATTGCTCTGCTTCTCATTTGATCAGCTTGCGTGCTTACATGAGTGATCACATACTGCGACGCACATGACTTGCACTGATATACCCCTCACGCCTTTCGGCGAGTGCGCGCGAGATTGCTGCATTCTCGTTCGCACACGTGACCCGCATGGCGTGCGAATGACGTGCCCCGCACGATTTTTGCTTGAGTATTTGCTTTCTAATGCTATTTTGGATTAAAATGGACTTAAGTAATCTAAAAAATGTTTTTCTTCTTTCTGACAGATATACAGTGAGGTAGTTGGAACAGAATTTGAAATTGTAAAACCACCTCCTGTGGTTACTCATCTTCACGCTCAACAACCATGTACCAATCCGTTTCATCAGCACAACTACGAGTGGTAACAACGAACGATCACCTAATTGTGCTTTCGATAATTACAAGCAATACTGATCAAGGTATTAAGGTAACATGGACCTTAAGTGCTAAGCGCTGAGTATGAATGTTTCGACACTTGCAAGAGTGTATGGACGCCTAAATGTGTGAAAAAGTTATCTTACAATTTATCATCATTCATATCGAATTCATTTTTAAATTGTTTGCACAATTTATATCATCAATATAATGTCAAATTTAATTATCAATTATAATATCAATTTATCATTTGACATTTCTTGAATTGACTAGAATGAAAAAATGCATTAGAGATGGAAGTGCAATTTGAGACGATTAAGCTTCTCCATGTAAAACAAAGAAGCTGTCATTTATAGGAATCGAGTGTTGAAAGAGTGTCTTTATTGAGAACGTATTCTGGTTTCTACAAAGTTTTGCTTTAACCGTTAAAAATTTAAGTTAATATGTATATTCAATACAATATAGTTATAAAACCTCCGATTAACTTTAAATATAGTTTTTTTTAAATTGCTCATTATTTTGGATTGTTTCAAAGCAAAATATTAAATACAAATTTGACCCGGTACACTGTGAAAATGCAATTTTCAATTAAATAATTAACTTTTACAGACACATTTTTTTAATGTTGTCAGGTTGTTATATTTCATTACTATTTACGAATATCTTATATAACAACTATGTTGTATATGGTATTTAAATTGTAATGCGAAATTCAGAAAATCACATATTTGACTATTGCAATGCCAAAAGTTTATTAGTCATGTTTTAAAATTTTAAATCTAATCTAACCGCACGAGTCTTTCATATAAGATAAAAACACTTATACATACCAAAATATGACATTGGCGAAGTTCAACGACAGAAAAAGTGTCATGTCTTAAAATACTCTCGTATCCGATATTTTTCATTTATATTGAGCTTCTACAATTATCACGGAAACTCAAGATATGTAGGGTTATGTTTGTTCATATGTAACATTTGAAAGATTTCGAGATTTTTAATTTACTTTATTGCATTGGCCTCGCCTATAAAGAGTTAAATGTAAGCATCAGTTTAAATTTATTGATGCATGTAAATAATACACCTTCCGCCTTCCGGTTGGATAAAAGTTTAACGATTTGATTAATTCTATGTGAAGAAATATACGGGTCAACAAAAACACGTTTAAAAGAGTAAAATCAAGTAACAGCTTCTGTGTACATATGCATGTATCATCAATTTTAATAAGGTTATTGCTTTACAGCCCGTTCGTTTTCGTGTAAGTATTCTAGATAGTGAATAGTTAAAATTATCGTGTTATGATAATTATATATATATACAAACTATACTCGCCGTTAGGGTATCTACTTACATTGAAGTTATTGCAGAGTATAGATTCAGTTTTGTTATATAACAATGTTTTAAAGTGTTGTGTGTATTATACATATTGTTAATTATAGATTTAAGTAATAAATATTGCGCATATTCTAGAAGACTACAAAGTTTGGAAAAAATCTTACAAGTGCAGGAAAATTGTGCAACGAAAATGCATTAGCACAATTACAATAATTGTCAGAAGTAAGTATTCTTCAAATTAATCAGGTGATAATAACTCTTTGAAAAATAAAACTGTTTTCAGAAAATGCATGAATCGAATTTCCTTGCACTTGATAAGATATGGATATAAATATAAAATATACACATATAAACTCCTCATCGAGGTATACAAGAAAACTAGATTACAGAAAAACTAAAGGTTATTCACTCAGAATCAGCGTTAAATATTACCTACCCGGTAAGAAGAGAAGAATTTAGAAAATACAAAGCAGAGACTAGAAGGGAATAGAATAATGTCACTTTGAAGACGCAACTGAGAATTAAATTAAGTGAATTTTTTAAAATCAATAAATATTGTATTAAATTAATAAATTAGAGGTAAAAAAAGAATTTGGATAAATTATATTAAAACTTTTTTATTCATTTATTGAAAAGAGACATATTTTCACTGATTTCATATGAAACCTGTCTTGGAACACATCTAAATGATATCATAAATAACGAAAAAAATGTTGATCGTGTTGTAAAATTATACTTTTATTGTTGATAACTTTTGCGAAAAAATTGTTTCTCGTGTCCGAAACTTGGGAAAATGTATTTTTACATAAAAGCTATAAAAAAACATATATATATATTTTGTGGACAGATTAGAAAGAATTAAATTAATGGAAAATACAGCATGTAAGTATGGAATTAATAAAATTACCCTGACAAAAGTATTCAAATTTCCAAACTTATATTGCACAAGAAGGAATAGAAATCATGTACGTGCACATATTTTGTGCACGTACATGATTTCTATTCAGAAAGATCAGAAAGAATTAAATTAATCGAAAATACAGCATGTAAGAATGGAATTAAAAATAACCATGAGAGGTTTGTCTATGCTCGGATTAAGAGGAATTAAAAAAATTGAAAAAATGTTCGCCTGCATGGAATACAACACAATTGGCAATCGTTAAGGAAATAAAAAAGAATTGGTTTCGGAAATAAACCTATTCTTTCTTTGGGCACTTCTTCCGATGGAAAATTAGCACATTCAAAAAAATTAAATAATTCTCATTCTTTCATTTAAGTCTGGAAATACCAATTTTTCTGAATTCTTCTCTTCTTACCGGGTATGAAAGCCATATTGATATTAAATCACAAGAGCTTGAAATCTAAGTTTCCATACTTATTTTTATTATAAACTAATTTCAATCTGCAACTTCTCAATATCTAATAACGAATATTTCAAAAAATATAATAGTTTCAGGAACCACGATTTCTAAAGGTAAATCTTTCAGGCACTCTGAAAAAAACATACGTGTATCTAAAAATATATAAAAATTGTCTTCATTGATAAAATTGATGTAGAATGTAAATATATATGAAGTCGGAGCTGACACCATGTAGAATCTAAATCATTTAAGGAATATACATATACCTGGTCGACTTGATCTTTTTTTAATAGTGTCAATGTCAAGGATTAAATTTCTTAGGGAATCATCAAAATAGAAGTTCCAAGAGAAGAGAAGTAAATTGGAGTTAAAAACCACATACATGGGACATTCTTTTGCAAATCGTACGGGTTTCAAAAAAAAAAATTGTTCACATTTTTAAAAGTCTTAAATTTTTTATAGCTTCTTTTTAATAAATTAATCAACGCGTATATTGGGATTTTCGAAAAAAAAATTTTTTAGAGTTATATTAATTTAAACTCAAAAATATTTAATATCTTCTGATCTAATTGAGTCTCATCTATTTTTATTAAATATGCGCTAGTTATTTTGAGACATAGCGCATATGATACTATTTTTTCCAAATTTTTCTACTGAGGGGGCAAACATGCGAAAATTGTTAAAACAATTAACCTGCTTATATCTGTAGTTAATTAACAAAATAAAAAGATTCATCTGAAAACCTAACGCAAGAAACTAAAAAATGAAACAAACCCGAAATGGGTTTGATTATTTCAACCGGAGATAATTAACTTTAAGCACAAGAGAATTTAGCATTTTGTCCAATTTGATCAAAAGTTTAAATTAATATATCTCTCAAAACATTTTTCTTTCGAAAATCCCGATATACCCCGAGTCGAAAAATCGAAGGCCTCATTTGAGCCTCTTCGACATAATTTTGAGGCTGAAAAGGGGTAAAAGAGGTTCTTGTTCGTATTTTTGAACCTCTTTTAAGCCTCTAGACTTGACTTACGTCCGTTTTAGGCTCAAGAGGTTCAAATGAGGCCCTCGAAATTTCGACTCGGGACGAGTTGGTTAATTTATTAAAAAGAAAACATGAAAAAAATTTTATGCAAATCTAAATTCTGAACTCAAAATGGGTGTATGATTTGCAAAAGAATGTCCCACATACTAAAGAATTATATTTTTTAATGCCTTGAAAAGAAATGCAAGTTATTTACTCACAGTGCGTAAAGAGATGATTAAAAACAAAATCATGTATCACTATACTATGGATCAGAAACTGACTTTTTATTCAAAGGTTGTATGAATGAAGTTCTTAATTTTATTTTCAAATATTTCTGTCAAATGAATTGAGGGTGGAAAAAATTGAGGTAAAAATTAATAGTAATTATTAATAATTATTACTTTTCCATATTTTACAATTATTTAAATCTCGAGATAAAATTGTATATGCTTCAACTTTAAATTAGCTTTAAGAGTAATTTTTAAATAATTTTTTTTCAGTTAAGGAAAAACACAAACTTGCTTTTAACTAATGAGGGAACTATAGATTCCGTTTCTTTAATATAGAACTTAATGGCATTTAGGAGACAATTGATGGCAAAATCAATACATATCAGAATAGGTGTAAGGCGTTTGTTAAGTTCGTACTTCGTATGTAGAATGTTTACATGTTAAAGTAAAGTTATGAGAAATTGCTAATAAGTCAGTGAATATTATAAATTTGATATAATTCAGTAAAGAGACAAAAATTTGCATACGAAGTGCCACATTACTAGTTATATCAATTGAAAAAACTGTTCTCGCAGAAATTAATACTGAATAGTATACACCTGTACACGTCAGAGACAATATAAAGTTTCAAGAAAAGAAAATTGTCATTAGGCATTGCTTCGTTATTTTCCCTTTTTTTTTGCTAACCCCATTCATTGAAAAACTTCATCTCATTCATTATTTCAGGATTTAATTTTAAAATTAATCTCATAGCAAGAATTTTATACTAATTTACCTAGATGTAAATGGTTTCAGGAATCAGATATCAAAAGGATTTTTGCTAATAACTCAGAATTAGTAGAACAATTCGGTAAATAACAGTTTATTGACGAATCACTTTTCATTAAATTGCGTCACGAAGAATTTACAACTAGAGGCACTAGTCAAGCTTAAATTCTAGTTGACTAACAAGAGTACTTGTAATGCTCGATGTTGAATATGTGAATATTTCCTTGAATAGTTCCTTCTACGCTTGTTAAGTGCATTGTAAGAAGAAAGAAGAAACTCAGTGGTCTCCATAAAAAAATGTATGTAAATAATTCTTTTCAAAACCCATGACTTAATATTCAATAATGGGTATAATTTTGTTTAAGAAAAAATATACTCTAAACAAATATCCTAATATATCGTTGAGCTGAAGTATATCACAATTGAAATGTAAAATTATAAATAAATGCAATAAAGCGCTAAAAATTTTTTTTTCAAGTGGGAGAATTTATTTTTACGGATTATTATATAAAGTCAGAATGTGAATTAAAATTTTGTTCTTAAAGATGATTGCGCTGATTAAGGATATCAAAGATAATTTTTTAACATTGGCTCAGCGATAAAAGTCAGTTGAAGGGCATTGTAAATAGTTATTGCAACAAATTTGAAATTGCCTTTCTACGTTCAAAATATTGAATATAAAAATATTTATTTTAAAATTTAGAAAATATTTGGAATAATTCTATTTTCAAAAAAAATTCGTTTCAAAAAATTAACAAATATTAATATTTCCAACGCGAAAAAGTAATTTCGAATGAACTGCTTTAATATATTTGTTATACCCTCAAAGACAATAATTTTATGCAGATTCGAGTATTATATACCAGAATATATTTACATATATTGGCACAAGTGCTTCCTCAAACATAAGTTGTGGTTTTGAGCAAAAAAAGGAAATTATTCAGATCTGATCATATAACTTTCTTAAACGTAGGTATCAAACAGAAAAATATGTTTTACCATTCATGCCTCTACCAGAACTTCATTACAACTTCATACATAAAACTTTGGTTCTAAAATCATACGCTTATAATACATTTGCGACTTAAAGTAAGTACATTAACAAAATAGCCATTTCGAAGCACATGACTTATGATGGAGTTCTGAGTTCTTTGCACAAACTGGATCGGCGTCGAGCAGTGTGTCACTACGGCAGTACTAGAAATATGACAATACTGGCATAGTGAGGCAAATAATCTTAGAACTCTCTACTAGCTTATTATGCTACTTTTAAATACCCCCTCCTACACCGTATTTAAGAAGCCGATGATTAAAAAAAAATTCACATACATTAGGCCAAACAAATGATGCCTAGGTTTTAGCGTTAATAGATACCTTAATATAAAATTTACATAAAAATAGAAGAAAAAATTTAAATAAATAGACTATCGACGAAGTAGGAGGAGTGAATAAATATATTATTTTGTAAAGAAATATCAAAAAAGGTTGATTTAATATGCAATACGAAATTGCTCTAAGCTGAGTACTTGGAATAATCTTGGTAGAATGTAGCTTTGTACCCTGTAGCAGAACAGCTACGGTCTGACACTAGCTAAAATTCCTAAGAAAGACTATTATCAAAGTAAGTTCTGTAAATCAATCTTATTGGTATTTTTACTTCTGATGAAATGAAATTGAATAAGTGTATTATGCGAACTATAGTTTGCCGTCGATTCTTACTGATTATCAATTACTTTTTACCGCGCCCATTTACTGGTTTGGAGATCCAATCACAGCCTTAGGAGATACAAATGATTAAGTGGACGCGGCAGTTTCTAAATCTACATTAAAAAGTCTTACTCTCCTTTTCTGGAATTTGATCAGAGAGTAGACTCACTCTAAACAATATTGTAAAAAGACTGAAATGGAATACTATTTCTGATTGACTTACTGCTATTTATTTCAGGTAACTACTGTTGTGATAGAACGTTATGTGCGAGAAACATCGTAAGAGACTGAAGTAAGGATATGTACCGGCTTGCTTCCTTATTAGAATGCACCACGGTTGCGATACGTCAAGGAAATTTTAAGTCTACTGACTGATGATTTTTGCTTTTAGTCGTATGCGAAATAATCAAGTTCCTCCTTAATTTTCTAACAGTCTATGGAATTGTCAAAAATGACGCAATATACCTAAAGTGTAAGAACGAACTTGAAATACCGGAAAGAGCTAACTTTCCATGTCATGCGAATCCTTGGTAAAATCCGCGTTTCGTGAACATTTTTAACTCTGCTTAATCGTAGACTACGTCAAAGTGCATACTCTAAGTTAAAGTATGTAATACCTTTTATACCCGAGTATGCGAAGTATTCGTAAGTTTTTGGCATTTACCGGGGAGATGAGAATTCTTCAAGGGTAATTTATGCGACACAACAGAAAACATACGTCGCACTTTTCCATATGTTTAACGTTCGGGTAGTATTTTTGACACTCTGTAAATACTTTTGCCACGTATGCCTTCGCTTCCTATTCAAATATCGTTAAGATCAGCAGGTGTGTCGAGATCCTAAAACTCATGCTTTACTAATGCCAAACTCCGCCCTTCCGTGACACACTGAACGAGCGATCTAATTTACACTAGGAACTATGAATTCCGACACTCGAGATTTAGGACCAATTCGAGGATCGTTGTCCTTGACTAGTCAGAAATCGACTTCAAACATATCTTGTTCTATCGGTTTCTTCACCCAGCTTCCCAGTTGAGCTCTGATGAAGGCATCTTTCAGTTGTCGTTTGGCAACCTGGTTTTCATATGTAACAAAACGAGAATTTTTTTTTTATTAAGTTCATTATTAGTTTTAAATATAAGTAGCTGAAATATGTGATTCATCATTTCCAGAATTGCTACAAAATTTTAATGAAAAGATTTACTAATACATTTACTTATAGTTTATTATATTCATATTTCTCTGTTTCATGAGGACTTTAAGATACGAATATACCAAATCATATCTTAATATATTGCATAATTTATGGACAGTCCTTAAAAAAAAACAACCTAATCTTGTAGGCATCATTTGAGAATCAGGCATATGTTTAGAAAACTTATTACCGAATAATCCTGAACAGAAGATTTAGCATCCAGGTAATGACGGCATTTGTTTTGATCAGTGTCATCGATAGTTTCAAGTTTTCCCAAAAGTTTATAGAAATTTCGGAAAAGCCCTTGTTTTGATATTCTAGACGGTTTGCCCAATTCGTCTTTACCAGTTGTGCAGTTGATCACTTCTGCTTCTGTTTGTCCTAAAATCATTTAAAATCAATAATATAAATGTCCTCAATTTAAATAATTAAATAAATAGATACTTACCGATTGTCCAGTTGACACTGTAATTAGGTGCTTTACCGGGTTGCCTAACTTCTGAGGATGTAATTAAACTCATTAGTGGTTTATTGAGCCTATATGGAGGTGGTAAGCCCTGTATCGTGTTTTCGATTCGCCCACAAACTGCACGATACATGTGACTAGGATTGAGCAAGCTGCCAAGAACGATGCTATGAAAGTATATTGGCTCTATGAAATGGCTTAAGAGTGCCCCTTGCACTCCTAGAACATTCCAGCGAGCTATTTTATCCGAGCACGACATCGTCAGCAGCCTTTGTCCCTGCAGTTAAGAAGTTCATAATTTAAGGCTTAATATTTCTTACACTAAAGAGGAAATATTGTAATTAAAATATAAGTTCAAGTTTTATAATCCAGATCGATTATTTTTGTAAATATATTTGATTGATTCTTACCATAAGAACTCCATCCCAAGTTTGGATTCCTTCGCTGCTCTTCACAGGAATGGTTCCTTCACCAGATTCGATTTTGGTCCTTAACTGTCCTCGGGCACGTCTGTTTGGATGTTTGTCGACTGACTCGTTTTCTTCATGAGGAGAGAAGATCCTGGCATCGCCACAAGGGGCAGTATTAATATAAAGATGAAATTGAATACCTTGTTTAAGTTTGTATCCTTTCTTAGCTGGCTCTAAAATAGATTCTTCTCCTCGATTTTCTGCGTGAAGTTCTAACTGATGATAGAGGTATTCACAAAGACAACGCCTCGCTACGACTTCTGCATGGCAATCGTTAACAGCACCGCCGCTTACGCTCAGATGTTCTCCTGAAACACACTTAGTACCTAAAAAAAAACTAATTAGAAAATCGAATAACATTAAATTTGTGCTCAAGATAATTTTCATAAAAATTATTATCACCTGTTGTTACGCAGATTAATTCTGCTTCTGTTCCTTTGGTTTGAACTATTCCGGCCAAGACCTTGCGTCTGGCATGCTGTGGTTTATTTTGAACTAGTTCAGTGAATTTTTGATTAACCATCTTCCCTATTTTATCCGCCAACATTTGTGGAAGGCTCATCTGTTCTTGCCAGTGCCCTGAATTGGCATAACTAGGCATCACTCGTACTGGCAAGGGAATACCGAAAGAAGAACTATGGACATTCTTCAATTTGGCTAGAGCTGCTTTACTCGCTGCCGCTTTGGCCAGCTTTTTACTGGGACCCGTGCCTTCGAAAGTCTCTCCATCTATTGTCACTGCAATGGTAAACTTGGCATAACTTTCGCCCGTGTCAGAAATACATTTATAAGTAACACCTGGATACAATTCGTTGATTAGAGCAACTGGACCCTTGTCTAAAAATTTGCTGGCGTTTTTCGGTTCTTGAGCTAAAGTTTTAAAGGCGTTTACCAAGTGATTATCACGTTCAGTAACGTCACTTGTAAAGTCTGGCTCCATAGGAGTCATTGGAGAATTAGTATTAATAACTCTAACTATTTCAGGTGCGTTTCTGAACTGAACAATGTTTCTCAAAGCCAGTTCGGCAGCGGCGTGCTTTGCTAATTTTTTAGTGCGACCTTTTCCTTCGTAAGTTTGTCCGTCAACTTGTACGGCTATAGTAAATATTGGAGCATGGGTTGGACCAGTCTGAGATACAACTTTGTAAACTGCTCCGGTCTTTAACTCATTTAACGCACATACTGCATTCTTTGGCTGTGGATTCTTGTGTCTTTTCTTGGAACATGGAGTACCTGATCGATTTCAAAACACAAGTGAAATTGATTGACAATTCGTATAAAGGTTTATGATTTAAACTTATATTCAAATATAAATTTATAAACTATAAAATTTAATATATCAAAGTTTAGAAGATCGTCTCTACTTCACAGTTTGATAAAACCTATTTGAAATTTTCTAAAATTTAAAAGTTATAATAGAAGAAATAATCGAAAGACTGCATAACATTTAACAAATACGAAACAGAGTACATGTAAATCGACATTTCAAGTAAAGGTTAAAACTTCATTCTTATTCAAACCTAGGGCTAGCATGCATGTCATAAAAAAGATTAGATGCATATCCTTCTGACCTTTCATGACTGTATAATAATATATTCTCAATTGGATGAAAAAACAATTTTTTTAAACGTTGATACACATTTAGTTGAAACTATTTAAACATTTGAATTTGAGTAGAAAAGTAGTTTAGAATTCAAATTACACTTTTGAGGCCAACAAAAATAGTGATAATGTATTATAATTACTCAATTGAGTTTAAAAAATGTTAGTTTATAAAATTAATCAAACTAAAAATATTCGAATAAGCGCTATAATGCGACTATGTGAATTTTAGTTCTGAGTCACAATAGTTGTATAAATTAATTTAAATACACATTAATATTTTATCCAAAACCCTTTACAGACCTTCTAATACAACATCTGCTGTTCTTTTTATGCCAACATGAGACACGTTCGATTGTTCTACCTGAAAATAAAATTAAAGCTTGGTAATTGGAAAATAAGAAAACAAAAGAAGTCTTCTAAAAATAGCACTAATTAGTCAAAACTCACCCTCATATTCTGCTTTCCTTGGCCCTTTGTTGGAGAGGAAACTGTTGACGCGTTGGAGTCTAAAAATGAATAAGTGTGTTGGCTTCATCGTGAAAATCATTTGCATGAAAAATAACTGAAAAACTCACTTGTTTTTTGAGCTGATTTATTATTATTTGGCAAAGTGAATCCGTTCGACATGATAAGCCTTGAGCAGAACTACTTAAAAATTCCTGCAAGACGGCCGGGAACACTGCACTATTGCATCGATTTTGATTATTCTCGCGCACGAAAGTCCGCAGCGCCGCTGCTGTTTTTCCGTATTCAACCTCACCTAACCTCTGAGCATTGTTAAACAATGAGCAACCCTGAGAAAGACTTGCCTAGCGTCTTATATAAAATGAGCTTACCCGTATACGAACTGGTACTGGAATCACGGAATAAGTCAAAAACGGAAGACGATGAAGGACAATGAATTATAGTTCAAATTTTTAGAATTTAAATTCTGAGCAACGCGCTGCTTTTAACGGGCTTGGAGGACTTTTGGGTAATCAATTTTTCAAACGTGCTCTATTCCTATTGTACTAACCAGTGTTCGCAGAACGTGGACGTTTCCGGCCCCCACCACTGACTCGGCTGAATCCTTACACATGGCAACCAAATGCGGCATGTCCGTGTGTTCCCACTATGGACGGAGCCCAAGCCTGCGTAATCGGTGCCAAAATAAGTAAGGGGGAAACAGTGGAAATTCATTTTTATGAAAATTGTTGTTTTATCTTATGAGAAAACAAAAAAAAAAAACCATTTACATATTTTACTTGTTTGTTTTCATTGACCTTTATATAAATATTCGAGTCGGCTGTTTAGCCTGGTTTAGCCAAGATCAAGAATCATGTTTCTCTCGACCTCGTGTAAAAAAGGCGCGAAGCAGACGACAAATTCATAGTGACAAAATATATAATTTAAGATATTACCCTTCTTTTTTTAGATATTTTGAAAAACATTCACGTAAAATGAATATCTGAAAGATTTTTTTGAATTTTAGGATGATTGAAACTCATGAAATAATTTTCCAGTAAAATTTAAAGTCAATAAATGCTTAACATTTCAAAACAAAGTACTGATTTCAATATATTTTGGTTTTGTAAATCAACTACTTCAATTAAAGAAATATGTGGAGAATATTTTATATCATGATGAGATAAAACATGAGATTCGAATTTAAAAAATAAAAGGGTCGAATAAAATACTCTGGAAAATGCTTATAGTGCAGTCCCATGGAAGCGTAAAACCGAAAGTGCATAGCAGAATATCATAAGAGAGAGGTTTACCCATGTATCTTTTTCACTCTTATAATTTTCTGCTCCACGCTTTCGGTTGTATGCTTTCATGGGACTGCACCATGCTGCACCATGGACATAGGAATAAAGAGGGGACTAGGCACATGCTCATAACTTAAACGCGGGAACTGAAGCTGTGAGAGAGGGGGCGAATGCGAAGCACTAGCTTGTGCCCAGCCCTATCCGACGACGAGCTAACTCTGCTAAATTTCGGTCTCTTAGTGATGCCACTTGAAACTAATCCGTAAGGCGGCGCCACCTCCGTCCTCTCATATGAAAGTATTGTTTTGCTTGTTTTGCATGGCGTTCATAAACAAATTTAAACAATTATTGGAAAAATGGAAACATTTCCTAAATTCTAATAATTGTTTTTATTATTAATGAAGTTTAGTGTTTTTAGTGCAAATTTATTTAGCCATAAACATGAATTGAGTAAGTAAATCAGAACTGAGTAAGTGTACTTATATCCCATTAACAAAATTAATTTATAGAATTAATGATGTTTAATATTTAAAAGAAAATGTTTAATTTCTTTTTAACGAGTTTATGAAGTTTGTTTATCTAAATAATGATTTATACTCATCATGTATTGATATATTTGTCTGTGATTAAAAAGCTAATACACATGTGATAGAAAATTGTTGAGAAGTATGTGAAATAAGCACCAAAAGAAAAGTAATAAATACATTTAAAGTTTTTGAAAAATGCTATTGAGTGATTTATTTATTAGTTTCATTGTATATTTTTAATGCATACTGTAATTTAAAAAATGGATCAGAATATTGACAATTTTCGCATGAAATATTAAAGGTTCTTTGATTTAATGGAATACCCTTTCAATAGGTAATATAACAATTTTTTGCAAATATGAAAAAAAAAATTTATTGGTCGACTTTTTCTGTCCATGGCGCAATTATTTCAGTGTATGATTTCTTATTGATTTCAACTGACTAAATATTTTAATTATTTGTCAATTTAACGTTCAATAATGTTTCATATTAGTTAATTAAAATAATTTGAATATGATTAATGTTTCATAATAATATAATAATAGACAATTTTTATTTTTTCAATTAATTTATTAATTGAATTTTTATTAGATCATTAATAATTGATTTCTTGAATTACTCATGTATATATTAATTCAATCCATTAATCAATACTAATACTTTATTAAAGCAACTATATTAGATCAAATGATAAGGCATAATGTAATGCATAATATTTTGTATTATCAACATAAAATAAGGCAATTAATGAGGAAAAGCAATAAATAAATATATTGCTAATATTTCCATTATTATCGATATTGGTAAAGAAATATTAATGAAGAAATAATTTTACTCTAATTATTCGTGATATAAGGATCCTATATGCAAGACAATTTATTTCTTGTACTTTTGCGATTAATTTTCTAGATTGTTATAACTATTTTATGTTTCAAGTTCTGATTACTATTTAAAAATGTTATTTTAATAAAATTGATAATCTTAGTTCTTCAAAAATGATAAAAATTTAATTGTTTATCAATTTTCTGCATATAAAACAATACTTTCATATGAGAGGACGGAGGTGGCGCCGCTAGCGGATTAGTTCCAAGTGGCATCACTAAGAGACGACTTTTTTAACATTAAAAAAGGCCTTCATCGGACAGGGCTGCTTGTGCCCCAATTAAGCGAACGCTCACGACAGTTACTGCTTAATTGGGGCACAAGCATCCCCACTTCTTTGTCCATGGACTATACCATTAAATTAGAAAATTATAAGAGAGACGGAGAGCGGTATATCTATGTGTCTCTTTCACTCTTATTATTTTCTGTTTTTGCGGCTTTAAAACGCTGACATGCCAGTGGACCCTAAACATAGTCTAAATCAGCCCCTTGAATCTTGCCACCAAGTACATAAGAAAAATAAGTAAAAGTTGACTGCCGCCGGTGGCGGCGCTGACCGTTCATAGGCCCTAGATTCAAAAAAATGCATGGTAAAAAGCATAAATATTTCATTTTCTCCTAATTAAAACTATTTTATCGCATTTTCTTATACATGACAATAATCTAATAAGATCTTCATATTTTTTACAAAAATTTATTCTCTTCGAAAAGGTTAAGAAATTCACTTTAGGCAAAAATCTAATATCCAAATTCTGGCGGGAATTGCATTATTTGTGTCATGTTCTTTATTTTATAATTGTTTTAAGTTAATTTGAATATGAATACTAATAATTAACATCGTTATTATAAAATTACAATAAATATAATATAGTATATAAACTATATATTACTACTGTAATTAAATAAAACTTTTTTTAAAATATAAACATTTCAAAAGTACTGTTTGGATTTTGAACTGATAATTTGTTAATATTATACTATTAAATAAATTATTAATTAAGGAAATATATTAATAATATATTATTATTATATATTATAGTTCAAAACAGTGAAATAGTTGAAGTCTCTTATAAGTGTTCTGAAAAAGTTTCTTTATCTACAAATATACTTTACTTATTTTTCTATTTATGTATTTATAACATATTTAATCAATTTTTTGTAATTTCTTAATTTTTTTATTTACTTCTTTTTTATTTATCTGCGTTGTATTATTTTATTTTGAAATTAATGTATCGTAAAATTATGAATTTAAGTTTTTTATTTCTATTACTTTAGGAAGTCCATGTAATTCAGTAAAAATATATGCATTAAAAAATAAGGAATCTAAATTAAAAAAAAATCTGAACTTATATTCCTTCTTAAAGTCCAAAACTTTATTCTAATATCAAAATTGTTAGAAATCAGATATTTTTTTCCACTTCTACACAATCCAATTTTAACAAGCTCACATTAACTTCAATTCAGAATTTAAAAAAATATTCTTTCTCATCTCTTTTTTATTTCAGTCACTTTCATTCATCCATTTTTTAACTTCTATCACACAAAATGTTTGCAACTGAATTTATTTGCGGTAAGCATTTGAGAGACATTTATTACGGTGCAAAAGAAATGCATTGCATAGGTAGATACAATTAATTAATATTGAGACATTGATCTTTATTATATTATGTAGTTAATTATTAATATATCTATAAAATAAAATGCTTTATTTTAAACTAATTAAGAAAATAAACAATATGTTCGACGTACTTGCTCTTCCCAAAACTTTTACTCCACCAGGCGCATAGGTTAATCTCTTTTGAAGAATATCTTCTGGCTTAAAATGCTTTTCGCAAATCGCATGACTTGCTTTCAATTTCATATCATCCCGAAGGATAGCAATTTGCCGTAATTTTATTGTATTTGTATCCTTCGGTACAATGAAAAAATGAACTTTATCGGAGCAAGACTTATATCCGGATTTACACCCAAAAAAGACACATTTCACCATTTTTTACACCAATTTTTTTAGACATTTGTTTCTATACTCGCGGAATTTATCTCAGTACCGTTCAAGAACTCGAAAATTTGAAAATTACAGGGAAAAGCTTAAAAAACTACATTTTATAATGTGATTTTCATGTAGGTCGGCCCAATGAACAGTCAGCGCCACCATAGCAGCCAGTCACAATTCATGTCAGGTTCAACTCAGAGATGCAGGGGGCTGGTCTAAATCAGACCATCCAAACCTCAATTTCTATGTCCCCACGGTTAGGATCAATTGTTAATTCCGACCCTAATCATGACGATGGAGACATGGTAAGTGTTCGACGAAGTGAAGCTAGCTGTTCATGGAAGTTTAAAATGCCTAAAGGCACAGACATGCTTCGAGACGCAAGCATTTTGCTTGCTTGTTTGCGCAAAAACTCACAAGAATGAGAGTGTTTCCGACATCACGCTCAGAGCACGCTCCAAGGTTACGAAAAGGAGCTAATTGATGAGCCCCAATAATCTTGCACCAGTGAAAAGTAGTAAGAACAGCGAATAACATTTGAGTGCCACTAGCACGTGCTCTGACACTGCCGCTTCGTCCAAAAATTTCAAGCTCAGTTTCAAGGTGAAATCCCATGATAGCAGAAAACGCAAAGCAGAAAACGGACAGCCAATTACAGAAGATATTAAGATTTCATTCTTCTTAAAGGTGTTCTGTAATTGACTGTTCGTTTTTTGCTTTGCGTTTTCTGCAGTCATGGGATGGCACCTTCAGGGCGCGTGCTATTGGAACTCATATATTATTCGCTGTTCTTACCACTTTCTACTGATGCGAGATTATTGAGGCTCATCAATTAGCTCCTTTTCGTAACCTCAGAGCGTGCTCTGGGCGTAATGTCGGAAACACACATAGACAGACTCTTCTCTTTCTCTTTAACTCTTGTAAGTTTTTGCCAGCCGTATGCATCAGCCCGTATTTCACGATTCTAACTTGAACCCCTTAGTCAGGGTTGTGCAGTGACGCGTCACTTGAGGTTTTTTACGTAAATTACCTAAATCAGGTATTTTACGTAGAAAACCGGTAAATTACCTAATGAATTACGTGCCAAGATGGCGGCCTTATAGAACTGTATATAACCTCACTTTTTTAAAGTTCCGTTCCCGAAAAGTTTGTTTTAAACGTGGACATTGTTAATTAAACAATATCGCCAATGTCGACGAAAAAAAAACGGGGGAAAATAAAATCCCACTTCGGGCTTCCATATATTCCATGGAATAAATTGAACTTTCTGCGCCTGCAAGAGAAAAATAAAAATGTTGCAAAATGTTTATTTTGTAGTAAAGTGTTGAAAATTGTTGGATATAATCGCCTTTTGGGACACAGGTATGTAGTTGTACAGGTAAGCAATTGTAGAATATTGTTATTTTTGTTCATTCAAATATTTGTGCGATTATGTATTAATATACAATTTTCTTGAGTATAACGGTTAATATTCTAACCTTAAATTCGCAAATTTTTATAGATTTTCGAGATTTTCTTTGCATTTAGTGTATCTCCGTTTTATCTGTGGTTAAAAAATATTTTTCACGATCATACTTTATTATTATTGTAATATTTTGTTTAATATATGAAACTGAAAGCTGTTCATATGTTTTTTTATTCATATTTTGGAGAAGTTTTGTGCTCAATGATGTATGCCCTATTGAAAAAATCCTCGAGGAAATCCTCGTGTTATTTTCGGACAAGAAAAACATAAGGAAATCCGCGAGGATTTTCAAATTCCTCCAGGAACTCCGCGAGGATTAATTCTCTGACTCGCTGATTTCCTCGAGGAATCTGAAAATCCTCGCGGATTTCCTTGTGTTTTCCTCGTCCGAAAATAACACGAGGATTTCCTCGAGGATTTTTTCAATAGGGATATTGATAAATAAAATTAATTTCTTTTTTTTTTATTTTCTCATAAATAAACATAAATTCCGCATAAAAAAACATTTATTTCACATAAATAAATTTATGTGAATTGTTTTAAACATTTTATTTAAGGAATTTTTGCAGTCGACTAAGCGGCATTGATGCTAGTGAATAAAATAATACTCCAATTAGTGAGGACATCATAATTGCGGACAATGATGTTTCTACATCTGAACTAAAAAATGGAAATTCTCAAGTAAGTCCTTCAAATTATGTAAGAATATTGGGTATCAATTTGTGGTTTCTTATTCTTTTCTTTCTTAAAAAATATTCCTTATTGATATAAGTTTAGACCTATTTTTAAAAAACTGAACAAAACCAATGATTTTATTATTTTTGTTTTAAATTTTATATTTCTTAATTTTGATAATATTTATTGAAAATATAGATTATTTAAAGAGGCAATACTATTCGCAGGTAAAATTTGATTAGTAGGTATAATTTATCGAAACTTTTTAAATAAATGTTTTTAATATTCCTTATTGCCCTAGCGAACTGGCTGAACGCTAGCTTTACGCTGTAGCGTAAAGCTATCGTAAAGTAGCATTATAACTCATGAATGAGGCAAAATAAATATTCAAAATGTTTTTATCCTTATTCTACGTAATAAATAACGTTAACTGGTAATTAAAATATGCAATAATTTTATTTATTAACGCTAAAAATTAAAAAAAAAAACATAATACCTGTCATTAAAGGCAGTGCAGTGGTTCATCACTTTCCATGTTTTCACCGTCAGGATTGATTATTTGTTAGAGTGAGATGAAAATATAGTTGTGTCTCACTCCAACCAATGTCAACTTTAACCATGGAGACGTTCCACAAAAGGTGAACCACTGCACTGCCTTCAATGACAGGTACTATGTTTTTTTAATATTTGGGGTTAATGAATAAAATTATTGCATATGTCCATTACCTTTTAACGTTATTTTTAACGTAGAATAAGGATAAAAACCTTTTGAATATTTATTTTGCCTCATTCATGAGTTATAATGCTACTTTACGATAGCTTTACGATAGCTTTACTCTACAGCGTAAAGCTAGCGTTCAGCCAGTTCGCTAGGGTGTATTATTTTGTGCTAAAAAATGTTTCGGCATTATATATTTTTTAAATTATTTATTTGTGGTCTTGTAAATATACTGAGAATTTTAAGAAAGTAAACCATACTTGCTGTATTCGCATCTTAAACTGTTCTTAACATCGAAAATTATCTAATGTTTTAGGAAAATGCAGGATCATCCACCATTTTAGAACCACGTAATTTACATCATGTAGAGAACTAGTGGGGTAAAATACCTAGTAATTTACGGTAAAAATCTACGTAAATTACCTAGAGTATTTTACTTACCCAACTCTGCCCTTAGTGTCCTAAGTTGAATTCCTAAGTTATTTTGCCGAACCGCCACACGCGGCGTTAACTGTACCATCACTCCCTGAAAATTCACAGTAACATAGGAAGCATTTACTAAAAAAATAAAAAAAATCTGCCCGCTTCGAGGGCACATTCTCAACGCGCGCTTCGCTCGCAAGTTTGAGCGCGCCTAGGGCGCGCGATTTGATCGTCGCGCTTCGCGCTCCGTTCTTCCTAGACCTCGCGCTTCGCGCTCGGTCTTGTGCTCTTCACATACATTTAAGTTTATTTCTTATAATTTAATACTGAAGCTCAAACCAATTTAATGATATTAAAGATGATGTAAATTAGTCATTTTCTCAGATTCACTAAGTTTCTTTTTCAGTTTAAGTGAAACAGGAAATTCAATTTACTTAAGGCTCTATCGGCCTTAAGGAACACATTCTCATCATGACACTCGCGCTTCGCGCTCGATTTTCTGTATGCATTTTTGTAACTTTTTAATAAATTACATGATTATTGATCATTTTATTTTCTTCCAAATCTCTCAAAAAGAAAAAACAATCGTAGACTTTATTTAAGGAAACGATTTTGCAGAACAACGCTTATTTCGTATCTCACATATTTTGGTGAAAAAAATCGAATTTTTTCAATATTAAAAATCAAAACATAAAATATACATCCTGTCGAGAAATTTCTCGATAAGAATGTGTAGACCTTATTTAGCCAAACAATTTTTCATCTAAACGTTTTTTTTGTATCTCACATATTTTGTCTAAAAAATGGAATTTTTACAATTTTAATCGTATTTTTTGGAATTGAAACGAGAAATATATGTTTTATCAGAAACTGTATGAGACAAAATTTGTAGATCTTTTTGAAACGAACAACTTTGTATTCTTACGTTTTTTTCGTATTTCACATATTATTGTTAAAAAATTGAATTTTGGATATTCAATATTTTTTTTTTAAATTAAAAAGAAAAATATGCATCTCATGAAAAAATGTTACAATTCAAATTTGTAGGTCTTTATGTAAAAAATAATATTGTATCATAACGTTTTTTCGTATCTCGTATAATTTAACTGGAAAATGGAATTTTTATATTGACTATTTTCGAATTTAAATATGCTGTAACATTTCTAATTTTGATTTAATCAAAAAATGTTATTCGGATAATTTATAGAGATTTATGAGTACTATCAAAAACTAGTATTGAAACTTTTTATTTTTTCAAAAAATTATTTTCAAAAACTGAAGATATATGTTGATGTTGGTAATTGGCTTTAGGGTCCAAGGTTGATAAAAACTCAGAGTTTAAGTCCAGAATATGAATATTTTCAAAAACACAAAAGTAGTGCTCAATCCCTCAATTTTGATTGGATGTGGCTGGTTAACGAACTTGTCCTTACTTTTTCGGCTCCGATAAATTGTACCAAAGCTCAATTCAATCTGATAATTCTGTCGAGAGTTATGCCGCACACGACCTACTGCAGACAGACAGACAGACAGACACTTTCGTAAAAACCCTTTTTTCTGACTCAGGGGGTCTCAAAACGTAAAGATTTGATGAAAATTTCGAAAGTCATTTTTCACATAAAACCAATACCTTCTCATCCATGATGAGAATGTAAAAATATATTATTTAATGCCATAAACAAATAAAAGAGATCAGACTTTGAATATTAATATTATTTGAATATTTTAAATTAAATTTTCCCCTTTTTATTCATATTTATTTCATACAAAAACTATTTTGAAACATTCAGCTGATATTAATATTTAAATATTAATATCTCTTTTATTCCTTTATGGCATTACATAATAACTTTTTTTAAATTTTTATATTTAATTGTCTACATATCACTGCATTTATATTATTTTTTTGAGGTAAAATTAAGTTGAGAAATGGAAAAAAAATGAAAAATGCTGAACAAGGAACGAAGTTGATGAGAGTTGTAATTAGTTGGAAATCATTATGAATAATTAATGAAAATAGAATATAAAATAAGGTGAATATTAATTTATATTTTTAAAATAGTTAACTAACATTAATAAAAACAGTATAATAAGAGCAATTAATTTTTTTTTTCATTTTCAAAACCAAAAGTAGTCTATCTATACGTTCGTTTTCATCGTCTCTAACATTCACGAGATTTTGGAAACAACATTTTATGTACTTTGGATACAAACAAGTAGAAACTGGAACAGATTATTCATATAAACTTGCTACTCTTCTCAAGTATCACATACCCTTAAAGCTCATAATTTTTCTAATAGATCGAATAAATTACATTTCTAGAAATCACGTCAGAGGTAATTAAATTTTGCATTTAGTGACCTAAAAACGAAGTGTTTTTGTGCAGCATTGAGAAAAATAATGCAAAAAAGTCCAAATTTCATAGTTTTAACCATTTTTAATAACACCTATAAAAATGAACTTTTCAAAATTTTTGTTCATCTATCACAAAGGTAGATTCACGGAAAATATCCGATGTATATGAAAGAAACTGTAATTATTTTAACCTGGATGCTGTGAAAGTTTTAATTTAGGGAAACAAAGTTGCAAAAATTCAAATTCGTGAAATCATTCATAAAAAAAATATAAAAATACTTTTAATGTAACAATTTGTAGGATCCGCTTTCTAGGTATGTAAATACTTTGAATTTTTACAACTTTTTGTTTCCCTAAATTTCAACTTTCACATTTCGCGACTGTTAGAGAGGATAAAAACAAAAGTATAGATAAACTACTTTTGGTTTTGAAAATTACAAAAAATGTAATTGCTCTTATTATACTGCTTTTATTTATTTTATTTATTTTTTATTTTCATTTTTTTTTCCATTTTTCAACTTAATTTTACCTTAAAAAAATAATGTAAATGCAGTGATATGTAGACAATTAAATATAAAAATTTTAAAAAAGTAATCGTATGTTACTGTGAATTTTCAGGGAGTGATGGTACAGTTAGCGCCACGTGTGACAATTCGGCAAACTAACTTAGGAATTCAACTTAGGACACTAACGGGGCGCCATTTTATTTTCTGATGCATATGGCTGGTTTTTGCGCAAGCAAGCAAAAGGGTGCAGTCCCATGTCGGCGTTTTTAAGCAGCGTATAGGGTTGTAAAGTTTCAAGATACTTTTAAAACGTTACAAAGTTTCAAGCATAATGGCGGGAAAATTCAAAATGATTGAATTTTCAAAATTTATAAATAATTAAATTAATAATCAATTAATCAAATAGATAACCAATTTATATAGATAATTCGAATAAATGATTCTAACTAATTAGAAAGATTAAATCATGTGAGTCAAATGTAAATTATTTAGTATTTTATTTTTTTAAATTCATTGTCTTAGAATTAATTTAATTTTTGCAATGAAAGCATGTTTTATCCACAAATTTACACGCTTACTAGTCTTACCTATAATTCCTCTGGAATTTTCCTGTAGATGTATTTATTCACAGGATCATTTACTTTTCTTTTAACTGTTGTGGATTCTTTATAATGATTTAGAGCATTAGGAATCTTTACATTGCCTTCTCCAGTTTTATTATCGGCAATTTCTTCATCATGATCATCCATCAATTCACAAAGAGTTTCCGTAAACATTTTCCACTTAACTTTCACAGGCGGAATTTTGCAAAAATGTTTTGGGTGCTGAATAATTCTGGTTGTATTTTTTCTTTCCACCCATTGACAAAAGTTGCACTGAACTTTCACGACAAGTCCTTCATCTACATGTTTAGAGAATAACTTATGTACGCAGTGCTTCTGGCGACCCATTTTTCAAGAACTTTTTATTATACTTTAAACGCAAAATATTCAGTCGCCAAGTACCGGTAAACCATCTTGCATCACATTAAAAATCATTAAAACAAATGAATATGATTCAAATATAACTTTAACCTGACATGAGTGCGCATGCGTATTCATGTTTGTGAAACTTTCGTCCATGAAACGTTTCATGGACCTTACATCCCTAGCAGCGTAAATCAGAGAATGATGAGAATGAAAGAGACACATAGATACACCGCTCTCTTTCTCTCTCAGTATTTTCTGCTTTACGCTGCGTAAAAATGCCGACATGGGACTATAGGATTACAACCAAATGCTTACTTTACGAGTATTTACGAGCTTTCCGAAGTATGTCTGCACCTTAATGGACAGCGAGTATCTCTGGTTGAACTAAAAGCGCAAAACCCAAAAGACGGCGGTTTCTTCAAATTAAAAATTTATCCCTATAATTATTTAATAATGTAAAAGTCCGATCACAATAATCAAATATAAAGAAAATAAAGCTAAAAATGTTAAGATGACTATTTAAACGATCGAAAATTCATAATCATGATCACGAATTCTCTGGTGATAAAAGTATAGTAGAATGAAGGGACTCTCATCCCTATTGAAAAACTTGACTTCAAAGCCATGTCAAAAACAACATGAAAAAAGACGTCAAAAACGTGATAAAGAATAACGTAAAAAATTACCTCAAAAACGACGTCAAAAAGAACATCAAAAACGTTGTCATGAATTGGGACAGTTTTTGACGTCGTTTTTGACATCATTTTTGACATCGTTTTTGACTTCACTTTGACCTAATTTTTTTTTAAATACAAGCAGGACCGTAAACATTTTTACCACTTTTGCACGAACGTACTATTTATTATGACTACTTGTATAAGTTGAATATTAAAAAATGTTAAGGAGACTTGTGATTGCGGAAAATAAATACTTCCATACCTTTTAACTGTAAACTTATTTTATTTAATATTTGAACTTTATAAAAACTATATCAGTGCATAATAAAAAATTAGGTCAAATATTAAGTCAAAAGCAATGTCAAAAACGATGTCAAAAACTGTCCCAATTCATGACAACGTTTTTTTTTTCGACGTCGTTTTTGACGTAATTTTTTACGTCATTCTTTATCACGTTTTTGACTTCTTTTTTCATGTTGTTTTTGACGTCAAGTTTTTCAATAGGGATACCTCATATGCATTTATTCCATTTCCTATTTTACTTTAAATGTGAACAGATAATAATTAATTCTGGTCTTAGTAGATTTTACTACTTTTCGACTACTTCCAGTTGTTCGTAAAGGCTCCAAAATCACTTTTTTAGTCGAATGAATCGTAGAACGTACATTACAATTAATTAAGAAAAGCTGTTGTTTTAACTAAATCTTTAGGTTGATTTAATTGAAGTATAAGTAATAGTTGTAACAAGTGAGAAGTAGGTAACTGTTTCAACTAAAAAAACTAGTAATCCTAATACTGATGCAGTACCATTGACAAAAATAATGCACTTTACTGATCATCAGTTTTTTTTCTAACTACTTTTATGTAGTAACTTCTACTGCTTCTGTATACTATCAGGGCTGCAATTGATTTTACTTTTTCACGCTATGTTAATTGAACTGCGTATTTAATTATTGTTACTACATTGACGCAATCAGGTCTACTACCAGGGCCGAATTTATGCATAAGCAAAATAAGCAGTTTCTTAGGGCCCCGGCCTCAGAGGGTCCCCCAATCAGCCAAAAAAAAATTAGTCAATGAAAATGCTGCTGCAAAAAAATATAGAATAAACTTTTTGAAAATTCAATCTTTATTTTATCCGGCCAATAATATTTGCATTTGGTTAGGTTATGTTGTGATAAATTATATCTACATTAGGCGCCCCTTTTCGATCGTGCTTAGGGCCCCTTGAAGCAGAAATTCGACCCTGCCTCTACTAAACTTGACTAAACTGCTATTATCAATTCAACTACGTTCAACAATAATATTAACTACTTATTTTGAACTGCAAAAAAATGGGGTTATTTACTAAGGAATAATGGTTAAATTAATTATATTGACCTTAAATTCTCATTTTTCAGGTTGGGGCATTCGGCTTTTGCTTGAAATCTTTTTATATGAGTAAAAATTAGCTACTGATGTATTCCCAGCAAACGGAATTTTGTTGAAAAAGATTCCATTTTTTTCAAAGAAGGTTTTTTTACTAATCTATTGTACAGTAAATTACTAGCAAAAATGACGAATAAATTTCTGTTAATGAAAATTAGCTAACCCAGATTTTTTTTCTGCGTGCAATATATATTTTTAAAATCCTTAAAGTATTATGAATACCTACACCACTACCCGATTTTAAATGTGCAGCTCTAACAGTTTTTTAAATTAATTACAGCGAAAAAAAATAGTAAAATTAACCAGTTCACTTGTTATTAGAATTTAACTAGTAATCCCAGTAAATTAATTGGCCTGTTTTAAATTCCACTTAAGTGGTTGCGATGTTGGGATTTTCAGTGATAGGGCAATAAGAATTTAATTAGTAGGCTTGACCAAGAATTGCACGCATTTTAGACTTTTATTTTTGAAAATAAACTTAACGTTTAGTAATAATTTTTATGGCACTGAAGAGGGCCCCCATTTGTGGCCGAAACGTTTGCCTTATCTAATGTTTATGTTTTTTATAACCTAAAAAAAACTAATCTCATCCGAAATTAGTTACCGTGGGTCAATAAAATAATGACTATATTCCAGAACATGTCACAAAGCATAATAATAGGTATAATAATAAGAATACTTGAGAATACTTAGTCAAAATAACCAAAAAATTTTCAAATTCGCATGACGCCTCACTTAATTAAGGTAAAAAGCACCAATAGTCGGACGGTACCCAATAGCCGGACAGAGCCATGAATTTGTCTCAAAATTAGAGATTTACGAATCACTTATCGCTATTTTGGTGTACCGTATACAAACCTCCAAACGTACACTTTAAAAAAGTGAAAAATTTGTTGAATTAGAAATTAAAACTTCGCCAAGAAAAAAAAATTTCTCTACTGAAGCACAAGGCTGGTCGAAATGTAGCGAAATCTGCTCTATAAACTAACTGACACGTTGTCTTTGTTAAGAAAATAACATTTACATTTACCCTCATTTTTCATTTTAATACGTGTTACACTGAAGTCAAATGCTTTATATATATCATTATATTTTTCAAAATTAAAAAAAATTTTACTTTAATTAAATATTCTAAATCCGGTTATTAGGTCAATGAATATTCGTTTTGCCTAATAACCGAACGCGTGTCCGGAGTTACATTGCACTTATTTTGTTTTCGCTCTAGTCACCGGACGAAAAGGTTATTACAAAAACGAATGCGAATTTTAAAAAGTGCTGTTGATATTTTCGAGAAATGTGGTAAGTATTTGATTGTTTTCAATTCATAGAAGATATCTATCTGATAAAATATTAGGTAAATTACTTTAAACATATTTTAATTAGTCAAATATGAAATCCAACCTCAATTGACATTTGACGTTTATTTTCTTGTTGATTTTACATTGAGAACAATGAAAATATGGATTTCAAAGTGAAATTTTTCCACTTTTTGATCTTTTAGAATGATAATTTTCAATAATAATGATAAAGTATGATTGATAATGAATAATTTTTTAAAGAAATAATGTTTGAATTATGGATTTGCTGAAAATCTGATATTTTGAGAAAGTATTTTCATTTTAACATATGTATTTTCTGGGTTTTATTTATTTGGTGTCTTTATTATAGATCATGGAAAAAGTATGAGAAAAAAAGATTAAAAATCTTTATACCAAAGCGGATATTATTAATGCGATTGAGGATACAAGGCAAAAACGATTGACAATTAGTGCTGCAAGCTCTAAATATAATATATTCTATTTGTAAAATCTTTTCAATACTTTTTTTTTATAAGCGCAGACCTAAAAAATGTTTCCGTAAATATTTCCCAGTGTTTATTATTCTTAAAAAATATCAAATCCATATCAATAAAATTATAATATTCTCTTGTCCGAGTATTGGTGCAGCGCTGTCCGGCTATTGGATCAATTCACTTTACGCGTCCGGCAATTGGCTCCAGAGCATTATTTAATGAAAAGAATCATTAAAATGGATTATTCAGATTTAACACAACTCTGGACTTTTTGTTATAGTAGGGAGGACACATACATCAAAATAATCACGGCAATTCTTGATTCCGCATCACATTTAGAACGATTAATACAAAAAATTGAATGATATTTCCTTAGACGTCCGGCTATTGGTGCTTTTACCTTATAGGCGCACAAAATTGCATAATCGGTATATCATTTTGCTGTGTAACTCATAGAATTCTAGTTTAATGTTTCAGCATTGTGAAATTCGCAAATTTGAAAGTTTAATAACACACAACAAAGACGTTTATGAGAGAGAACGTGATAACACACATTACACATAAGAGCAATAACAATTTTTATGAGAAAGAATGTGACCAATTAATCTGGGTATTGCTTCCAGCTATAAAAACGCGGTAAGTATATTTGCAACTTCTACTGTAAGAATTTTAATCAAAATGAAAAACGTTATTGTGGCAATCATTTTAATTAATCTCGTAAGTTTCATATTTTTTGTCTTTTAGGGTCATTTTTACAAAGCATTTTGCACAAGTACATTTTTGCAGATTTTCATTAAAGCTCAAATATTACGGAAATGTAGGAAAGAAAATGATGTTTCTTGGAGTAAGTGTTACCATTTATTATATAATGAACAAGAAATCAGAAAGTATCCATTTGAATAGAAAAAAATTATTGTTGCAGCTTCTCTAAGAAAATTGAAAGCAGGTGACTTTCTTGATGATGATCCGAAGTTGAAATGTTATGTGCGTTGTATTTTAATAGAATATGGCATATTGAATCAGAAACATGAAACAATTCTTAAAGATTTTCCCGCAATTCCTGTTTCTAAAGATATGCAGTCACAAGTGCAGAATAGTATTAATAAATGCAGAAGTATTCGTAAGTTTAAATAATAATTTTTAATATCTTATATGATAATACACATAAATTTTAATATTTGTATTTTAGCTGGTAAAGATAAATGTGACAAAGCCTTTCAGGTAGCAAAATGCTTCTTCAAATTAGAACCTGAGGTAAGAAACTGCAATTGTTTTAGAACTTTCAAAATAAAAATACCAAAAAGACTACAAACTTATTGACGTTTATCTAACTGTAATATAATTTTCATTTCTGTTTATAGATGCTGAAAAGATTCTCCTATTTTATTGCGTAAACCTAACTTGAAAGATATTTCTCGAGTGGTATTGAATATTTTAAATAATTTCAAATTAATTAGTTGAGTTTGAAATTTCTGCCATTGCCTACATTATCGGAGAATCACTAGTCGCGTATCAGATAGGATACGTTGCCGACAGGTATCCTCGTAGACAATTTCAAACTCTTATATCGCAAATAATGCAAATGAATTCAATATTTAAAGAATTTGAATACCTTTCTGTGAAAAAAAGACGCTTTCGACTGCGCTGGGATTCGAGCCCAGGTCTTTCGATTGCCGATCGACTGGTTTGGCAAATATAAATTAATATAAAAATATATACATATACTTATACATACACCTGTGTATATACATAATATGTCTCGAATTAATAATACAATCTTTATGATTATGTTAGCAATTTATCTATAATTTTATACATTCATGTAAGATAACTTTTCTAATTTACAAAACATCTTTCTGAAAATTTGGTAACCCTAACAAAAACAGTAAAGCACGTCTGTTAACTTCATTTTAGTAAATATTTTGAAAAGAATTGGAAAATTTATCGATAATTACAGGTAACTGTAAAAATTTTCGCAAAATTTTCAATCGAACGAAGTTAACAGACGCTCTGTATCGTCTTCTGTTGTCTTTTCCAAATTTTCAGGAAAATATTTTGTAAAATGAAAAAGTTATCTTACATGAACTTTTATAGAAATTTGGTCACGTGGCCTGGTAGATCCATGGCCTTAATTAATTAACAAGAATGTCATTTTGATAAATCTACTCGAATCGATAAGTTTGTACATATCACATTTCCTATAAAGAATGTTTACTTTTATGATGAATTCTTCTTGTCATAGACTGGAGTTTGTTTTTTATCAAGGTGAACAGTGACAATTTGAACTTGAAATTGAAAATACAAACATATATATCACGAAAATGAGGAATTATTTCAATGAAAAGAAAATTAGGTTAAATCAGTATCTAGGTGCTTTTATAGGTTTGTCAACCTTACCCTTTGTTTTGAAGATTAAATTGTTTCTTAACTGTTTACATTAATATTTGAATATTCGATAAATGTTTGCAAACATGAATTAAACATTTTAGTATCAATGGGTGGTTTTGCCCTGGGAGTCTCCTTGGCCTGGAATTCAAGAGGTGGCATTCAGGTTGAGGATTTGAACGCTATTACAATAGAAATGAGCCTTGTCGGATTTATGTTAAATATTGGGGCTTGTTTTGGCGTAATATGTGTTCCGCTTTTTCTCCGAATTTTCAATTATACTGGAACAATGTTTATGACAGTCCCTTTATTCCTCATTGGTTGGGCCTTTATTTGCTTCGCCCGTGCAGAGGTACATCATTTATATTGTTATTATTAATATAAAAAGTTGCAGCTTATAAATTTTATAATAATTTCATATTTTTCTTCAATGTAAAGGTTACATTCATATTGATCGGTCGGTCAATTTGTGGATTTTGCGGTGGGATTTTTTGCGTTCTCACTCCGCTCTACATAGCAGAAATCGCCGATAAAGAAATCCGCAATCGACTGTTGACGTTTTTCCAGTTGTTAATAAACTGTGGTATCTTGTATGCTTTTCTCGTTGCTTATTTAATGGAAGAACACAATACAGTTTGGCAGTATAGCTCCATTTGTGCCATTTCCTGTGCTCCAATTGCATTGGTCAATCTTTTACCGGAAAGTTCCTTGTATCACCTGTCTACAAATGATGAAAGTAGGGCAATCAGATCCTTAAAATGGTACAAAATAAAATCCGACAATCTCAATCAAGAGCTAGAAGAATTGAAGAGCCTCGCTGTAATTTCTAAACGAAAGGCATGCATATACTCAAATTTATAGATACATTTTAATCCATTTAAAAATTCATTCAATTTTATACTTTTATTTTAGGTGGCTGGTACAATTTTGAAGAATAAGAAAGTTTGGCAATCGTTCTTTGCATGTTTTGGTGCAATGCTTATACAGCAGCTGAGTATGATTAATATGATAATTTCCTCTGCACGATCGCTCTTCAAATTCGGTAGACTTTCTGGAAATTTTGAAAAAAATGAAGGAATTCTTTTTGTTGGAGTGGCTCAGATAATTTCTTGCATTGTAGCATCAATCTTGGTTGACTGGGTAGGAAGAAAAGTCTTACTGGCATTCTCAACGATTCTTATGGGCATCTATCTTGTATTTTTAGGTAACATTTTTTTAGACGTCAAATGAGTTATTACTGATTTTTATAAAATACATCTTTAAAATGTATCCTGCGAAAAAAGGAACGCTTTGATTCTGCTGAGAATTGAGCCCAGGACCTTTAGATTGCGAATCGATTGCTCTATCATTATTCGTATCCCAAAGAAAAAAAAGAATTGGATCAAGTATTGGGATGAGTATTTGAAAAAGTATTGGTAAATCCGATACTATTTCCGCGTCAAAAGTATTGAAGGTAAATATTAGCAATAAGTATTAAAGTAATTAAATTTTCAAACACTTGTTTACTGCTCATATTTTTTATTAAGTTGTCTAATTATATTATTATATTAAATCAGTGATACCTGGTATTATTTACTTCAATACTTATCTTCATTACTTATCACCAATACTTAACTCCGATACTTTCAACGTGATAATAGTATTTGATTTACCAATACTTATTCTGATAAATATCCCAATACCTGATTCAATACTTGCTCCAATACTTTCTTTTTCATTAGGGGAGCTCAGATGATAGAGAATTCAACTGGCAATCGAAAGGTCCTGGGTTCGATACCTAGCAGAGTTTCAAAATTAAAATATGGTTTAAAGTTCCAACTTATCATAGACGACGTTAAACGTTATTCTAAATCACAGGTTGATACACCCAGAAAAAAGTTTTATTTAAATTTTGGAAATAGTTATTTTAAACTAATTTCTTCAATTCGAAGTAAAAACTTCTTTAGAGCAAATATAAATTTATTTCAATTTAATACATCACGTTTTAAGCCTTTTTTAAATAAAAGAAATTATTTTTTTAACATTATTTACTTGATTAAAAAAATATTTTTTGGTCTAAATACAGTACTGGCCAAAACCATAGAAATAATTTATTTCATTTTATAACCTTGAACGAAGAAAACTTTTTCTTTAAATTAAAAAAAATATTTCTGTGAATCACATTACATATGGGAGATTTACAGTAAACATTTTTTTTTCGACGAAACATTTTTTTTTGACTTTTTGCTTCGAAAATAATCGACACATATTTTTTTTTTTCAATGTGATACTTGAAAAATTGGAGATATAATTTTTTTAAGTTTGGCACTCGGGAAAATTTTTTTTTTTTCAACATCTCACTGTAAAAGCAGTTTTGAATATAAAATTTAACCCTTGCACTTGAAATGCGCGAAAGAGTACAAGCTTTCAAAAAAGTTATAGCACACATTTCGTTGTTTTTTTTGTAATAACAATATAGTACATTTTTATAAACAATTGAATTTTTTTTTTAATTTGGAACTAATTTTTTTCCGGTTTTTTTGTTTCTAAATTTTTTTTGAAGTTTTTTCAATATGCAGGCAAAATGGAATGGAAAAATGAAAACTGTAGGTGTAATTAATTTATGAAATCTGTCCCGCGCGTTGCAACGAGCGAGCTCGCACGCTGCAACTACGCTTCAGCTTGATTAGGCATGCTCGGACTTGAAGCAAGTGTGGCAGTGAATGGAGTGACCGCTGTTTTAGTTTTCTGTGAATGTTCCTCAAGTGTTCACCTATTTCAAATTAATACAGAAATGCCAAGCTCTCGATTTAAACATGTCTGCTGCAATCCGTTTAATGAAAAAATCATAGTGGAAAAAAGAAAAAAAAAATTTGCGTCTTAAGTGTA
This sequence comes from Diplolepis rosae, assembly GCA_030998225.1. Taxonomy (NCBI): domain Eukaryota; kingdom Metazoa; phylum Arthropoda; class Insecta; order Hymenoptera; family Diplolepididae; genus Diplolepis; species Diplolepis rosae. The sequence goes on along the minus strand of JAPYXD010000723.1, from coordinate 16,880,379 downwards.
TCATTTAGAGTGATTTTATCGTAAAACTTCACTTATAAATTCATCGTTATAACTAATGATTCGTTTTGAAATAGTCTATGCATAAGTTTGAATGTACTTACAACAAAAACCTTCCATCTCCATTTCATTTGCTTCTATTCTGCATTGTGTACAAGAAACATCATCAAATTTTTTTTTTTGCTCTTTTCCACTATGATTTTTTTTATTAAACGGATTGCAGCAGACATGTTTAAATCGAGAGCTTGGCATTTCTGTATTAATTTGAAATAGGTGAACACTTGAGGAACATTCACAGAAAACTAAAACAGCGGTCACTGCATTCACTGCCACACGTGCTTCGAGTCCGAGCATGCCTAATCAAGCTTAAGCGTAGTTTCAGCGTGCGAGCTCGCTCGTTACAACGCGCGGGACAGATTTTATAAATTAATTATACGTACAGTTTTTATTTTTCCATTCCGAAATTTTGCCTGCATATTGAAAAAACTTCAACAAAGATTTAGAAACAAAATAATTGGAAAAAAATTAGTTCCCAATTTCAAAAAAATTCAATTGTTTATAAAAATGTACTAAATTGTTATTACAAAAAAAAACAACGAAATGTGTGCTATAACTTTTTTGAAAGCTTGTACTCTTACGCGCATTTCAAGTGTAAGGGTTACATTTTATATTCAAAACTGCTTTTACAGTGAGCTGTTGGAAAAAAAAAAATTTTCCCGAGTGCCAAACTTAAAAAAATTATATCTCGAAATTTTCAAGTATCACATTGAAAAAAGAAAATACGTGTCTATTATTTTCGAAGTAAAAAGGCAAAAAAAATGTTTCGTCGAAAAAAAAATTTTGACTGTTAATCTTCCATGAAATGACCCATATATACTATGGCACTACGTATAAATTCAATTCTTTAATTTAAAGAAAAAAAAGCAACAAATTTCATTAAATCAAAGTAACTATTCTTTGACTGTATAGCAATGTACAAATTTGTTTGATTGCAAGAAATTTTTTTTTGAATAAAAGAAACTTTTTTCTGGGTATGGAATGAAAAATACGTCATATTTATAAAATATAATATAATGATAATCACGTTTTTTGCCTTTTTTGAATAAAAGAAATTATTTTTTTAACATTATTTATTTGATTGAAAATATTTTTTTGATTCAAATACAGTACCGCCAAAAACTTAAGAAATAATTTATTTAATTTTATTACCTTGAACGAAGACAATTTTTTCTCTAAATTAAAGAAAATAATTCTGTGTATAACATTACATATATACTATGCGACTACGTATAAATTCATTTCTTTAATTGAAAGAAAAAAAATCAACAAATTTCTTTAAATCAAAGAAAATATTATTTGACTGTATAGCAATGCACAAATTTGTTTGAATCAAAGAAACTTTTTTCTGGGTATAAGATCGATAGAGTAGAGCTCCATTATCACGTTAATTGATACACTCTTCCCTTAACCAACATCATCGACTGAAATGATTTATAAAATATTAGAAAATACATAATTTCTGGATTCGTTAAAATTAATTATGCTACCTTGCAGGTTGGTTCATCAAGCTACTTGCAGAAGATCCAGAATACGAAGATTCTTGGATGGCACCTACATGGATGGCCCTCTACTGTGCAGCTTTTAATCTCGGTGTGGGTCCATTATCTTGGTCTCTTCACGCAGACACTTTTCCTGTGGAAATCAAATTTACAGGAGCAATTATTGTAGCTTTCTTCAGCTGGAGCATGTCTTTGGTGGCGATTGTTATTTTCATGAAAATTTTAATAGCTTACGGGACAGTAACAACATTGTGGGCTTTCGCGATATTTTTCTGGATCAGCGGAATTATTTTACTCCTCTTTATCCAGGAAACAAAGGGAAAAAGTCTAGCGGAAATTCAAAGGGAATGTGGCACACAAATAGAAACTGAAAATTAGAAATTCAGTATGATTTTTGTGTAAACTTGCTGAGTATTGAATTTGTATATGTAATTTATTTTTATAAATTACAAATATTAAATGTAAGAAAATTCCGAGAATAATTAGAAATTTATAATTCACATTCTATTGTAGAGGAAAAATTCTGACCTTTATTATATAATATTATTTCTACATTACACTGATAATAGTAATCTGGTTATGATTATTGCAATGGAAACACTAAGAAACTGTAGGTGAAATGGAACTGAAATATATATGTTGTATTACATTTAGAACATATGTATATTGTATATGTCATTGTTATTAATGCAATTAGTTTTTATTAAATGAATATCTCAAGTTTAAAAGTTTTAATTTAAACAATTTGAAATCTTTCTGTGAAAAAAGAGACGCTTTCAATTGTGCCTGGATTTGAGCCCGGGTTTTTCGAATCGATTTAAAAATTTTATTGATTAAAAAAATTGAGTGAAAATATTCCCTTCACAATTTGCAATCTGAATAAGTATTTATATTTAAATAAAACAAAAGACCTAAAACGAAAATAGTTGCTCATTGAAAATTAAAAACAATTGCAAGTAGTGACGTAACTGTCATTACTGACAACAAAAGTTTGAAGAATTTTGGAAAGCTTTCAAAATTAAAAAAATTTTCAGTTTCAAAGTAAATCCATATTTTTAATTGTTCTAATTGCCCCTTAAATTACTCCTTATATCATAACTAAATATCAGATTCAAATTTTGACCTTTAAACTGTAATTATGTGCGATCATTGCTCGTAAGTGTAATAACTTTCATATTTGAAACCAATTTTTTATACATTTCCAAAATGTTAACTCAATTATTCTACTATTTGCAGAAAAGTTACTACCCACAAAGGATATAGTGGACAAGTCACGTGCAGATGTGAACAGTAAGTACAAAGTTCTAATGCACTTGAGTTTTTTGACCATTTCGGAAAATTCTCCAAGCTTTATTATTGTGAGGGACAGAAATTAAATTTTTTAAACTCTTATAAAAGGATAAATATTCTAAAAGAATCTTCAAATTTATCAATAAAGTAGAATTTTCAATTTATCTAAATTTATTGTTTTGCTACTTGTATTGAAATAGTTTATTGTATAGTTTTCTTGTGGAAACAGTTTTAAATTAAAAATTTAAATCTTTTGTTTATATTTGATTTTGCTTCTTGGGAAAAGCACACATATGTAAAATATAAAAACAGAATGAAGCTCATAAAATGATTCAAAGTTTTTTTTTCAGTCCTGAAAAGAAACCAGAAGAAAAAGAACGGGAAAGAGATATAGGAGGGTGTTGTGGCAAAAAGTATGATTATTAATTCTTATTAATTTGAAGCAGCTCTATTGAAAATTCCAACGTCGGAAACGACATCAGATCCTACGTAGGAACTGACGTCGTAACCTACGTAGTTTTCGGTTTTACGATTTTTTTAAGGCCATGGATCAACCACACCACGTGACTAAATTCCTGCAAAAGTTCATGTTAGATAACTTTTTTATTTTACAAAAAATCTTTCTGAAAATTTGGAAAACAAAACAGAAGGTAATAAAGAACATCTGTCAACATCGTTTGAGTGAAAATATTGTAAATTTTTTTACAAATTATAAGACTTATGTCTTATAATTTTTTTTTGAAAATTTGACAAAAAAGTAGTTAACAAACGCGTTTTATTGTCTTTAGTTATGTTTTCTATGGCTTTTAATTAGTATGATTAATTAATATAATAAGTAATGAAAATTAAATAATTTTTAAATTAGTGTAATATTGATCTATATTAGATATCGCGTGCAATGAAAGAAGATGATATTTTAAAAATATATATATTTGAATTCGTTAATGATACACCGAATATTTCAAATAACCGTAATGTCGGAAGCTACGTCGAATCTTAGTTAGGAGGATCCGCCACCTTTAATTGGTATTTTTTTGACATTTTCCAAAAATGTTATTTTATTATTATCTATATTTTTTTGAGTGTGTGTGTAAAGTTTCAAGACAATCTGATTTGTTTCCTTGGAAAAATAAATAAAATTAAAAGTTACTACGATTTACGAATAACGCGTTTTTAGCGAAAATTAGCTTTTTACACAAAATAGTTTGTTTATTTATTTACTAATATTTCTGAATTATATGGAAAATAGTATATAACAGGTATCCCTATTAAAAAGGGATTATCAATATTTTTGGGTATAGAAAGCAGTCTAGCTAAAAAAAAACTACAAAATTTTTTTTCTCTTCATATTTTGGGATATTTTTCTTTATTTATTTTTAAAATTTTATTTGTAACTTTTTTTTAGTCATGTCAGCTTATTTTCTATTCACAAAAAGTTGCTACACATTGTAAGGAAACAAATAAAAAAAGAATCATGACAATTGGTTACAAAAAAAAAGTTATTAAGTCAAGAAATGTCAAAAAAATGCCCAAAAAACCCAAAATCCTTAGTTTAAAAATACATAAAGATGCTGGAATTTAAAAAAAACCCAAAAGCTTTCTAAATAAAGGTACTAAACATAAAAAAAAATTATATGAAAGGTCTAAACTCAAAATATAAAAATAAAATTATTAGAGGTGGCAGATCACCTTAAGAAACAACGTCGCTTACTACCCCAATTTCCAAAATCGGAATTTTTAATATGTGGATATAAACCCCAGCCCTCTAAAGCCTATACTAAAAAAATACAATTTTTGTTGGTTCAAAATAACTATCACATGATAAATTTTTCTTATCTAAGACAATTTCTAAAAAAAAAATCTGACAATCTCTTATCTTTGCGTTTTTAAAATACCTGTGTGGCCGCCACCAATCTGTATTTCCAGCAGGGAACGAATAAAAGGGCGAGTTCCGTTTATTGTCTGTTTTTCTTTGAGCAGACGGGGTGCATGTTTCAGAAAGGATGGGAGATAAAATTGGTTTATTACGTTGAGGGACTTTCAACCAAACAGTAAGATATCTCGGTCAGTAACTCAATAAAAGAAAGAATGACTAAGAGTGAGAAAGTCAAAGAGTGAAAGAGTGAAAGAGCAAAAGATCAGAAACTGTAAAAATGGACAAGTTAGGAATAAATGGGAAAGATCGAACAGAGGTATAATGTTGCATCCAGAAAAAAGTTTTATTTAAATTTGAGAAATCGTTTTTTAACTGAATTTCTTCCATTCGAAGTAAACCCTGTTGAAAGTAAGGGGATAAAAACTCTATCACTTTTAATCGCTTCCTATCTCCTAGATAGAATAAGAGAAGGAAAATTTATCCCTCGTCTATTCACCTGTATCTCTTTTTATCCCATGTCTATATTCACCTCTATTTCCTTATATCTCTGTCAATCCAGATTGATGCCTATCTCTTTCTATCTCTTGTTATTCCAAATTCGCGCCTATCTCTTTCAATCCCGTTTTCTTTACCTTTGACTATTCTTCGTATATCCACCTCTATTTCTCTATACATCTTTGTATATCTAGACTGATTCCTATTTCTTTCTATCTCATTGTCTATTCAAATTCACGGCTATATCGTTCAAACCCGTTTTCTTTATCTCACTCTACTCTTTGTATACCCACCTTTATTTGTTTCTATCTCTCGTCTATCCACCTCTATTTCTCTATACCTCTTTGTCAATCTAGATTGATGCCTATCTCTTTCTACCCGATTTTCTTTATCTCAGCCTGACCGTCATCTATCCACCTGTATCTATTTTAATCTCTTCTATCCACAACTATTTCTATTCTATCTCTTGTTTATCCAAATTTTCATATATCTCTTTCAATCCCCTTTTCATAATCTCAGCCTATCTCTCGTATATTGACCAATATCTTTTTCTATCTTTTTGCCAATCCAAATTCACGGCTATATCTTTCAAAGTTTCTTTCCTTATTTCAAAATATCCCTTATTTATTTACCTCTATCACCTTCTATCTCTTGTATATTTCTTTCTCAATCCCGGTTCACGCTTACCTCTTTCAATCCCTGTCCCTCATCGTATTAAAATCTTCTAATCTTGTACATACTGTATCGTTAATTACAAATAATTACTTTTATTTATCCAATAAAAAGGAGATAGGAAATGATTCTGCTAATATACGAGGTATAGATCGAAATAAAGAAAAGGGTATTCGAAGATTGAATTGATTTTGGATCGACAAAGGGATAGAAAAAGTTGGATGGGGATAGTCGAGGAATAGACATGGATAGCAAAATGTATCTCATGAGTAAAGTCGAGATTTTTCACAGTTATTTCATATTCTACCTTAGCTCAGTAGACTAAGTATTTGTCAATATATCGATGCGTACGTGCGGTTAGGGTTCGAGTCTCGGTACATGCTGATTTTTCAGTGTTATACGCGTATGCAATAAATTTAGAATATTGGTTATATATAAAGTATAATGTATTTATAAAATTGTTAAATATATGTTAGGGATATGAAAATTAACAAGTTTAAAACGAAAGATCGAGAAGGGAATACAATGTGATCCAATTTTGTTTACAATGATAGAAAGAGGTAATTATTACCGAATGCAGGAATAGACGAGGGGATAGGAAGATACAGATATTACTGGACGTAGGGATAGACACATGATAGGAAGAGATAGATAATTTATGGAATTTTATTATCTTTGAACGAAGACAATTTTACTTTTAAATTAAAGAAAATATTTCTTCGAGGCACATTACGTATATACTATGCGACTGCGCAGACATTTATTTACTTAATGCAAAGAAAAAAAAAACAATCAAACTTTTCTTTGACCGTATAGCAATGTACAAATTTGTTTGATTCAAAGAAATTTTTTTTGAATTGAAGAAACTTTTTTCTGGGTGTGGGGAAAACCTCATACTCTAAAATGTACAAGAAGAGAAAAATTGAGGAGTGGATGCTGAGGAGCCAAATTTTACGCTGTTTCGAAATAGGAACACAGAGGATGCTGCAGTGATGATGTTGCTCTGCAGAAGGAGACTACTAATATATGTAATAAGGGAGGCTGCTGCGCCGGGAAATGAGAATCGGTGGGTGGCCATATGGGATTTAATATACGTGATCCGGCCTTTTCAATCTATAGGTACTCCTATGGTTTGCTTCAATATTTCCAATCAAAACTTGAGAGGATTTCGTACATGTGTGCTCATAATCCAAAGTCAAGACTCTATTAGCAATCTGCTATACGTGTTCTTGGCGTATAATAACATTATGGATTTATATATCGATCCTTTTATCTTTTTAATTAATATTTCATTGATACATGGAAAAAACAGTATAGTTGAGAAGACTGTACATAATTTTAGTTCAGAAAAATACCTGTCGTGACTATACGATATTGGTATTATAGCTAAACTGAGACACCGAAATGCGTATTTTGCCGTCTTGTCATTATAATTTTGTTCATGCAACGATAGAAGTATAGTTTTTAGACCTATACCGGTATATAGTGTCTCGATCCATGCGGTATAGTTGAAACAACTATACTGGTTTGCTGCGCGACCTATACATTCCTTCGCATGCACGCGACTCTAACCGCGAAGTAAATAAATATAAAATTTAAATGAAAAATAATAATAATGCATTTTTTCATCTTATTATCCGAAATCGTAAATCAAGCAAGCATAATTTTTAAACTGCACCCCCCTCCCCCCTCACCCTTCTCGAATATTTTTTCTCCGGCATCACTGATTTTAAAAAACCCATTCCAATCAAAAACTTATTTTCAAAATATTTACCCATGCACTGCGAGAAAATGTACAATATATCCCTACAAATTTTTCAAGCTTCAAATTTTTTATTTATGATCTGCGAAAAGGATCAAATTTTCATTTCGAAAACATAAATATATTTTTAAAGAATATATATTTATATGTATTGTAATATAATATAATATATATGGGTCATTTCATGGGAGATTTACAGTCAACATTTTTTTTCGACGAAATATTTTTTTTTGCTTTCTTACTTCGAAAATAATCGACACGTTTTTTTTCAATGTGATACTTGAACATTTTGAGATATAATTTTTTTAAGTTTAGCACTCGGGAAAATTTTTTTTTTCTAATAGCTCACTGTAAAAGCAGTTTTGAATATAAAATGGACAGATTTTATAAATTAATTACACCTACAGTTTTCATTTTTCCATTCCAAAATTTTGCCTGCATGTTGAAAAAAATTCAACAAAAATTTAGAAACAAAAAAATCGGAAAAAAATTAGTTCCAAATTAAAAAAAATTCAATTGTTTATAAAAATGTACTATATTGTTATTACAAAAAAAACAACGAAATGTGTGCTATAACTTTTTTGAAAGCTTGTACTCTTTCGCGCATTTCAAGTGCAAGGGTTACATTTTATATTCAAAACTGCTTTTACAGTGAGCTGTTAGAAGAAAAAAAATTTCCCCGAGTGCTAAACTTAAAAAAATTATATCTCGAAATTTTCAAGTATCACATTGAAAAAAAAAACGTGTCGGTTATTTTCGAAGTAAGAAGTCAAAAAAAAATATTTCGTCGAAAAACAAATTTTGACTGTAAGTCTCCCATGAAATGACCCATATATATATGTGTGTGTGAATAAGTGAAAAAATGAAGATTATAAATAAAATAACAAATATATTTAAGCAATAAATTGCCTTTTCGATGACACACAACAACTCTATCGCATGCATCGTTATAACAGGCATAATATTTTGCTTACGGTCGCTACAGTCCGCGCTCTCTATAGGGCTACCATGGGCGGTTAGGGGAAGTGTTTTCGTAGAAAAAGCCTTCCCCCCTCCACTCGACATGGCAAGCGCGCTCGAATCACTTTTTACCTTCCACAATAGAACCGCTCGAAACGTTGCTGTGAAACGAACCGAACCTCATTAACAATTTGTAATCGAAATTGTTTTCTGCATCTACCTAGATAGTGCAATTTGACTTGAATGTTTAAGTAAGTATTATTTAACATAATAGTATAATAGTTCATTACAAATTCAACGAAAGTATTAAATCAAAAAATCTAACCTTAAATTTTTGACGTTTTTTTTTTTTAATTTTCAATTATGTTGTGCAATTAAATGTATAGTAATTAAATAATTTGTGAATTCTGTTACATAAATTTATAATTATCATTCTGAATTTGCAAAGTTGAAATTTAATTTAAAAATTAGAAATCTGAAATCGTGAACAACATTTCAGCCCCTGGCAGTGACAACTAAACAAGTCCTATGATTTTGGCGCTATTAAATAATAAAGGATCTTGTTCAAAAAACGAATAATTTTAACTCTGAGTGACCATTTCCTTTTTAATTAACAAAAATAACAGAGCATTTACTTTCAAAAATTTATTAATAGTTAATATGATTACAATTTCATTCTAATTTACATTTATTTTGTCATAATCAACTTTATGTATATTTGATATATTCTTCTCTTAGTGTATTGATCGCGCGGCCCTATTGAGAACGGTGGAAATTAAATTCAGTAGTGCACATGGTGGGGGATAAGTTGAGTACAGATTAGGGGTAGAGGCCCTATTGAGAGCGGCCCTATAGAGAGGGCGGATTGTATATATATCGTATTGTCATGTCGACGAACTTGTATCCTACGTGTAGCAATATGACGTTTAGAAATACCAGTATAGTTACTATGCCTATACTGGTATCGTTCTGAGGACCATCCGGTATCATTGGTCTGATAACAATATTTTCTGGTTCTGAGGACCACAAAAATAGTTTTTTCAACTGTACTCTTTTTTCCGTGTATTTCTCTTTATTGTTTTATATGAAGTTCAAATTATTTTTCAGAGTAAGGGAGGCTGCGGAAAGTAGCTGTCAACACGGCTGTTACAAGGGAAATGAATCAGCAGTATCTCAGTCGAAGAAAGAATCCGGAGGTGGATGCTGTAAAAGTAGAAGATGAAATTGAGAAACATAAACCTCATTTTCTGTCGCTTTGATTTTCACGATGGCTGCGGATAGCAACTGGGGTGATAAAATTCATTCCAATCATTCACCCTTCGTTTTTTATATTTTTAAATACTATATTCACTAAGTTGATGTCTTAAAATCTTATCAGAAAATTTTACATGTTTTGTTTCTCAATAACGTTTTTTCGATATAATTAGTCAAGTAAAAACTACTTTATTATGTTTATTTTATAAACGCTCACTTGTCAGCAGAAAAAGTTCTTTTGGATATGAATAAAGATTGAAATTATTACTTTTCTCGACTGTAATCATAAGCTCAGTAATAGATTTTTTTCTTATAGTCGGAATCCTTCTCAGAAATCTTTATGGCTAGACTTACTTATTATGCATGGATGAGAAAAAATCCTCTTTAGAAAATGATAAAACTTGAGTTTCGAGACTCAAAGTCGACAAACAGTTACAAGTAATTTTCAAGCGCTTATAAAGTTTTAATAAGGTTTTTCATTTAAAAGTAATAAAGTCACTGTCTACTAAGTTTTCTTACGGAGGAAAACCATAGTGTTGTTTTTAATCTGATTGTGGTGTAGAATGTATCTGCAATAATATCTGATCTTTTGAGTTACATATTTATAATGATTTTAAACATTTTTTCATTTGCCTTTCAAACTTTTTTTCGTGATTGTACTATCTTTAAGGGGATCCGCCACCTTTAATATTATTATTTTTTGAGTTTAGATCTTCCATATGATTTCTTTTATGTTTAGTACCATTATTTAGAAAGGTTTTGGGGGTTTTCATAAATTTCAGCACCTTTATGTATTTTTAAAATAATATTAAAATAAATAAACAAAAATATCCGAAAATACAAAAAAAAAATTTTGTAGATATGTTTTTAGCTAGAGTGCTTTCCATGCCCAAAACATATGTTGCAACAAACATGAAAAATCACAACTTGCAGAAAACGAAGTTTCAAGTAAAGTCTTGTAGTGAAGCCTCACTAAAAACGCGTTATTCGTAAATCGTAGTAACTTTTAATTTTATTTATTTTCCTAAGAAAAAAAAAATCAGATTGCCCTGAAAATTAAGAAGCACACTCAGAAAAGTATAGAGAATAAAACAATAACATTTTTGTAAAAAGTCAAAAAATAAAAAATATACTAATTAAAGGTGGCGGATCCCTTTAAGAGAAGGAAAATTAATTAAACATTTCGTTATTTCCGGAAGAATACACTAGTTAGAGGAAAGCTCAGCCCTTTTTCCGACTTCTTACTTCGTTACGTACTTTTGTGTTAGAACTTTAACTAGATTTGAACAATTTATCTCCAAGTCGTCTTGAAACTTACTAGAGCCCGAAAGCGGCGTGAAACTCAGGTGCCAATTAAATCTACAGGGAAGTATTCTAGTTTCAGCGAGATAATGGCTTGTGACACTGACAATGAGAAACATCGTTTCCACAAAAAGAGTAGTTGAAAATTTTCCATTCATCTACCATTGATTTAAGGTTGTACACTCGCGAAAATTAGGCCTTAGGCTAAAATAGATAATTTTGCTTCTAAGAAAAGCAATATTATTATTGAAGGGATCATTCAGAAGAAGAAAGATTATTGTTGAAGAAAAAGAATTGGGACACAGAAAAATAATTTTATTAATCAATTTTATTTTTGCCCGGACTTTTTTTCTTATCGCTTCGAGCCAAATTTAAAAAATTCTAAAAAATCATGGATTATTTTTTCTGGCAAAAGATTCTCTACTACTTGACCGTTTCCAAATTTTGAGAATGAATTAATTATTATCAAACACAGCAATTTGTTTATAAAAATATTGTTTTGCAAAATTGTTTTTTAATAGTTTCAGCCATTAAAGAATTTATTTTCAAAAATTGGAATCGGTCAAGTTGTAGGAAATCTTTTCCCTGAAAGAATGATCCATGATTTTTTTAAATCACTTCATTTCTAAAAATCTGGTTCGAAGCAATGAGAAAAAAAGTTTGGGCAAAAATAAAATTGATTAATAAAATTATTTTTCTGTGTTTCAAATTTTTTTCATGGAAAATAATCGTTTCTTTTTTAAATGGTCCTTTCAATAATAATATTAATATTCTTGGTAGCAAAATTATCTATTTTTGCCTAAGGCCTAATTTTCGCGAGTGTACTACCTTAAAATAAGAAAGCTGGAAATTATAAAGCCTTGACACGACTTGAATTTTTTTTTTCGCTAAAATAAACGTACTCTCTAAACCTGAATCAGTCAAAATCTACTGATTATCAGTGAAACTTGACTAATTCAAATAGCTAAAAAGAGGTTACTGTGAATCAGTCGAATTTCAATGATTACTCCAGTAAAAATCAACTGATTTAACAGTGAAAAATATTTTTTCCATTAATGAATCAGTGAAAATTAACTGATTTGACAGTGAAAAATATTGTTTCACTGCTAAATCAGTGAAAAGGCAAATCACTGATTTAATCAGTCAAAATTTGACTGATTCAGATTTAGAGAGTATTTTTACCATTTGTAAATTTATTTTTATTAAATTATAAATACCATAGTTTGGTATCCCGTATGAAAAAACTGTTGGATGTAAATTAAATCTATTACTTTTTTAAAAATTAAGCATTATATCACGGAGAAAAAATCTGTTACATTTACTGAGGTCATAAGTTAAAATAGTGACGGCACAGGAGAAAAATGGATATTCAGGATCAATATCTATTTATTCAAGTATGTGACATCATATATATTCGATTGCAATATCTAAATATTTAGCTGTAATATTTGAGATATATTATAGTTCAATATCTAGATATTGGAGCTGAATATATAAGATATTACATAGTTGAATATCCATTTTTCTCCGTGCATAAAAATTTTCTAAAATTAACAGATATTTCAGTATAATTAATCATTTTTTATAACCATAACAAATTTCTCGATAAATATTTCAGATCCGTGGTGTTTATGGGACAATTTTGGGACATTCAAATTTCCAAGGTAGGATATTCTGAAAATTAAAAAATTTTGATAAATTTTGATAAATATAGGAATTTCTTTCTTCATTTCATAAGGGATATATGTATATTTATTTATTTGTATTCTAGGATTAAACTCGATATTTTTTTTACCATGTATGGAAAATGAGACTAGCAAATCAGGCCATAATTGGTGCGGTTTCTAGTGCGCGGAGTTAATTAAACTGAAAAAGAGAAGGCAAAGTACTATACGATATGACTATATTTCACCTGATTGAGAAAATTCAATTTCCAAATATATTCGCAGATGAGATTTTTTAATTTTAAAAATGTTTATGAAATAGCAGCAATATGCATTTTTTTCGAAAGAGACACTTTATTGAAGTAATTTATTCTCGTTTATTCACAAGAAAACATTCATTTTTTACGAGGATAATTCGCGGACGAACAACTTTTGGAATAATCTCTCAGGGTTATTCATCCACGAATATGTGGACAAATAACTTGAAATAATCCTCCAGGGCTATTCATTCAAGCCCGCAAACTCTGAAGGTTCTCTGTTAACCCCGTTGACGACTAACCACAGTCTATTTATCAAGGTATAAAAATAACAAATAAATACTTGCTTACTAGATGTGCTACTCTCTAAACCTGAATCAGTGAAAATATATCAACTGATGAATCAGTGCTCTGGCTTGATTTCACTGAGGTATCAGTGAACGCGCCACGTGAACATAACTTTTGAATTCGCGAATTCAAAAGTTTCATCTAGACGTTATAAAATATAATTATACACAATAATAATTACAATATATAATAATAATTACGTAATTCCTTTTAAAGTTGTTTAACTTAAAATAAACGAGTTTATCGATCGTTAAAATATATTGCTGGTTTTATTATTCCTACCTAAACATTTCACTGATTCAATAAGTGAATTCAATCTATTTCACTGATTCATCAGTCAAATTTCACTAATTCTCAGTGAAAGACTTATAACTGCTGCCATCAGTGAATAGTCACTGCGAATCAGTGGCCGCTCACTGATTCAGGTTTAGAGAGTACATATAGGGAATGATATCAAGAAAGTTTATTGTACTAATTACTTCCATGAAATACTACTCGATTCATTAACACTCACTGCTAGAAATAGATATTATTAAATTTCATGTAGATTTGTATACACTCGAGATTCCCTATAACGAGATTCCCTGTAACAAGGCCTCCCTTTTACGAGCGCGTCACGCCTCCCCATAACGAGTAGACGATCGACCCCTCTTCCCCCACTATTACGGAATGAAGCGCGCTCGAATTTGAAACATTGTATTTTTTGCAAATTTCCCAATTTTTCATCCCGTATTCCAAATTTGTCAAAATTTCCATTTTTTTATTAATTGTCAAGACTTTTCTTTTTTTCTGGAAATAATCAAAAATACACCTGATAAGCATAGATATTTTTATTATTATATTATTATAATGCGCATAACAGCGCGTAGCAACAAGTAGGATATGGAGGGGATCCCTCTCGCGCTCGATGCAGAGAGGTCTCCGATGCTCGAGCTTCTCGTTATAGGGAATCTCGAGTGTATTAAATTTGTTATCTCTGTATATTTTTATGAAGAAATACACTGGTGCACCCAGAAAAAAGTTTTATTTGAATTTAAGAAATCGGGTTTTAACTTAATTTCTTCAATAAAAAGTAAAAACACCCTTAGAACAAATATAAATTTATTTGATTTCAAGAAATCACCTTTTTAGCCTTTTTTAAACAAAATTAATTATTTTTTCAACTATATTTATTTGATTTAAAGAAATATTTTTTCGATTCAAACACAGTACAGAGAAAAATGTATGAAAAAATTTATTTAATTTTATTACCTTGAACGAAGAAAATTTTTTCTTTGAATTAAAGAAGATATTTCTGTGAATCACATTACGTATGTATTATACGACTGCGCAGACATTTATTTCTTTAATTAAAAAAAAATATTCCAGAAATTTCTTTAAATCAAAGAAACTTTTCTTTGGCCGTATAGTAATGCACAAATTTGTTTCATTCAAAGAAATTTTTTTTGAATCAAAGAAACTTTTTTCTGGGTGTGTATATTAGATTTAATATAATTAGGTGTTGAATTTAATATATTATATATGCAAATTATTCCATATACTTTTATATTAAATTTAATATTGACTTTTTTAACGGTGCTTCTGCCAGTATAAACTTAATTAACTTTTTAAAACAACCCGTGTGGAAATTTGTAGTCGGCCCTCGCGATGCCTTACGTGGTTTTCCCCTTTACAATAATGGTCCTACTTTGGCGAACTATGAAGGCCCTTAAAAAAATTGGCATACACCCCTTCTAAGGCCCAGAGCAGAATTTCCTCATAAGACCAGTGAAGTGACCCATTATAGATTCTAGTTAAGTATATAAAATATAAAAGGGTCATTATAAATTCAAATTTAAAAAATAGAGACATAATCTAGCATGGTTCTTTCCCTTGATTATTTTTATCAAACAAATGTTTAGAATAACCGTATCCATAAATCATATTTAAAAATAAAAGTTATTTTATACATATTTTGCAAACCTAGTTATTCACAATGGACGCCCTCGTGGGGCCTCGAGAGTGCCAATGATTAAAAATGGCCAAGTGGGGAAATTTCTACACGAGAAATGGAATAAATAATACAAAAGCTATTAAAATCAAAATATTTAAAGCAATCAAGAAAATTATTTAAATTAGAGAAACTTTTCTTTGACCGTATAGCAATGTACAAATTTGTTTGAGTCAAAGAAATTTTCTTTGAATTAAAGAAACTTTTTTCTGGGTACAGACATGTTTCTTTTTTAATTGAATTTTAGATTCGATAAAACATATCTACTCCATTGAAACTCATTTACCTACTTTTATTCAGAGGAAAATCTAAGAACCCACAATCACTTTCTTTTATCCGACTTATTATAAAAATCATTTTACAAAGAAAGTTAGTTTTAATTAAAGCATTCAGGTGATATTATATCATACGTTAAAGGTTGAGCTCGAAATTAATGGATGCTGTTACTAATTCCTTCCGAGAGCTTAAAAAAAAAGAAGTCTAGTGGTACATTAAGAGGGCATTCTGGTGAAATTTTTTGGAAAAATCAATTTTTCAAAAATATGCAAGAATGCAAGAAGTCGACACTTTTGAAGAGGAGGAAGGCATTATGTATGCAGCTGGCATCGCCAATTAAACTGAGAAAATAGATTTGATTAAATCAAAGAAAATAATTTGTTTGAACGACTTTCTTTGATTTAAAGAAATGATTTGTTTAAATTAAAAAAAATTTGTTTGATTCAAACAAAATATCTTTGGACCAAATAAATATTTGTTCGAATCAAATAAATTTTTGCCTTAAATCAAGCAAATTATATCTTTGACCATATATCAATGCATTAATTTCTTTCTTTTGAAGAAAAATTAATTTAATTCAAACAAATATTTATTTGGCTCAAAGATATTTTGTTTGAATGAAGCAAATTTTATTTCATTTAAACAAATTATTTCTTTAAATCAAAGAAAGTCGTTCAAACAAATTATTTTCTTTGATTCAATCAAATCTTTTTTCTCAGTGTAAGGGTAAGACCCTTTTTTTCAATATTTTTAGTAAAGAAAACTTTGAAAGCGATTTTCTCAAAACTGCATTTTTTCACTTGCGTTGATCGATTTTTCAAAGCTACTGCATCGATTGACATGAAAATTTGACAGCTTACTCTTCAGATATGTCGCTATGGCCCCTATTAGAATCAGACCGATAAACTATATATAGCCAAAACTACACTGAGAAAAAAGATTTGATTGAATCAAAGAAAATAATTTGTTTGAACGACTATCTTTGATTTAAAGAAATGATTTGTTTAAATGAAATAAAATTTGTTTGATTCAAACAAAATATCTTTGTACCAAATAAATATTTGTTTGAATCAAATTAATTTTTCTTCAAAACAAAGAAATTTATGCATTGATATATGGTCAAAGATATAATTTGTTTGATTTAAGGCAGAAATTTATTTGATTCCAACAAATATTTATTTGGTCCAAAGATATTTTGTTTGAATCAAACAAATTTTGTTTCATTTAAACAAATCATTTCCTTAAAACAAAGAAAGTCGTTCAAACAAATTATTTTCTTTGATTCAATCAAATCTTTTTTCTCAGTGTATACAAATTAAGAATCTGTTTTACTTTTTGATTTCAGGTCATCTGCACTCTAAAAAATTTTTTTGGAAACTTCCAATAAAGTATTGGAAGTAATTAATCAATATATATTTGAAATTTTTATATAAAATCATGTTGGAAATATTCAATGACGTGCCGAATATTGCGTGTCTGACTTTAAAAAATTCTAAGACTACACTTGAAAATTTGCAATACTGAAAAAAAAATCCAGTAGGGACTCGAATATTTCTTGTAAATTATTGAAATAATTCGATAGAAGATTATTTTTTGAATTATTATTGAAAAATTTCATCACCTATGTATTGGAAAATTACGATTTTTGTTTTTACAGTGTGTCTTTAATTTTTCATCAACGCAACGGAAAGAGAGGTCATTTTTCACGCCGCTATTCTGACTATAAAAAAAGGCAAAAAAAAGAAATTCTACTATCAATTTAAGATGCTTACTTTAACATGTACAAATTTTGGAATAAAAATATTTTTTGTGCTAAGAAATAAAAATATTATTAAAAAATGTTAATTTTACCAGAATGCCCACTTAAGGGGTTTCATCACCTTTGCATTTTCAAAAAATAATTTTTTTTTTTGTTGCATAAAAAGGTCCCTTAGGATCCTAAGAATGATGCCCAATAGGTAGGTAGATATGGAGCAGGCATACTCTCTAAACCTGAATCAGTCAAAATCTACTGATTATCAGTGAAATTTGACTGATTTAAATAGGTAAAAAGAGGTTACTGTGAATCAGTCAAATTTCACTGATTACTTCAGTGAAAAGTAACTGATTTAACAGTGGAAAATATTGTTTTCACTAATTAAATAGTGAAAATCAACTGATTTAACAGTGGAAAATATTGTTTTCACTGATGATTCAGTGAAAATTTGACTGCTTCAGATTTAGAGAGTAGCAGATTAGAGATATAAATATTATTATACTTTTTTACGTTATTAAAACTTTAAACGCCTTTTTTTCGAAACTGACTTTTTCAAAACGGCAAGACACGCCATTTCAATAATTTTAAACCGATTGATACAAATTTTGTTTTAATATTGGTTGAAAATTGTTTTTTTGTTTAAAAAATTAAGTCCGCTTTTTTGGTCGAAATTCGAGCATTACATTCAAATGCTTATCATTTTTGCAAAAATGCATATTTTTTTATTTTCCTTATAAACATTAGGAAAAAATTTGTTTTTTTGTTCCAAATGCAAATCTCAATTTTTAGAATTTCTCGCCGCGGACGACCTCCGAAAATTTTTTTTTTCACACCGCAATACTCAGCCGCCATTTTGTATTTCTTAACAAAAAAACTTTCTTTATAAAGTTAATATATTAGTGAATAAACTCAATAAATTTTAATTACTTTACGTTTTGTAATTAGTCTTAAAATAACACGCCTTCTTTAAAATGTTTTCCTGCTTAATTAAACACCAGATTCAGGGTTAAAATAACACTTTGTTTTTTCTCTCTAAAAAAAGCAATCAAAGCTCGATACTTGCGTAACCCGTGCCATTTAGGTGAATTCTGGGCAAGCGAGCTTTTTGAGAAGTGAAGGCAATGTGTGAAATATACGCAGTGAGAAGGGAAGGGATTAAGATGTAAGGGTTGGTATGAGCCAAGCACGATGAAAAAGTTAAGAGGGGGTGAAAACGCCGACGAGAACACATTTTGCGCAAGCGCTTCGATTCTCTGAGGTTTCGGGCCACGCGGTGGCAGTCTCTCTCAAACCGCGAAACTCCCGCCGCTCTCGTTTCAGGGTCTCGTCACAATCGGGGTGCGATCTTTTTTCAATCTTTGTCCCTATCAAGCAGTATGCTTTGAAATCGTTCTTTTTAAGTTTCTCGACATTGTTAGCGCTTTGAAGGTCCAAAAAAACCTTGAATCCATTTTTCCAAAGGGTTGGTACCAGAAGTTTTAAAAAGTATCATTGGATGGTTTTTTCATAATATAATAAGATACAATACATCATATAATTCTAATTATATTGCTAATTATAGTTTCAAAAAGTAAAGTGACGTATTCCCAAATCTCGTGAGAGAAACCCCAAAAGTTGTTTTTAAAGAGCTTTTTATTCCTTTGATTTTTTTAGTATAGGACTTGCAAAATTTCTATAAAAATGACTATTGTTCATTTAATTATGAGTATTTTTGATTATTGAGGGAAATATTTTTTGTTAAAAGAAAGTGCTTCAAACTTGTATAGATTTTTATGAAAGGAGTGAAGAAAGGAGTGAAAGTGTCGAGAAAATATAATGTAACGTTATTGGACAGGGGTATTCAAATTTAAATTATCTGAATTTGAACTGAGACATTTATTAAATGGAATATTTGATATTGAAGGACTCAGAAAGAACTATCTACAGTAAAGTATAATAAAACTATTGAATACTCGGATATAAAATTTACATACTATAGGAATATTCGATCCTTTAATAAGAAGGAAATTAGGTGACGAAATCATTTAATAAATCTGCAAGTTGAATAATAAGCCGTAAAAAAGAAAATGGCACGAAGTGTTATTTTTAATGGCCCGCTGGATCTCTGGAAAATGAAACGATGGATTTTACATTTTATTTCTGCAAGCGTTACCATTTACATTGGGCTTTTTAACATTTTGTTTTCTTTTCGATAAAGTTAAATGGTACATTTAGAAAGTCACGTTTTCAATTTTCAATTTACTTTCTTTCAATTTACGGGAAAATGTTTAATATTAAGAATTTTTGGCAGCGAAAATATGAAACTTTAGAAAAAACAATTGGAACTTTTTGAAAAAAACAAACTTCTGTACAATATGTTTCGAAGTTTCAATTGTTTTTCTAGAGTTTCATATCTTTCCTTCTGAAATTCCTACATATGAGACATTTTCCCGTAAATTGAAAGAAACTATATTCAAAATTAAAAATGCGGGTTTCTTGATCTGAAGTTTGTAGAAAGTAATTTAATGCTTATCTTGTTTCCCGTGAAAATTTAGTTGACTATTTAGAATAACATTTTGTGTTTTTTTCCGTGAATATAATTGTCATTAATAAGCACCTTATATTACATATGTCTCTTCTTTACAACGATAATTACAGACAATAATTCAAGATCATCGGTCAATTATCGGAATAATAATAAGCGTTAACTTGAGAAGGTCACCGGAACTCGGTGCTTTATTTCTAAACTGACTCAGGCATAAAAATCAATTATTTCGGAAATATTTCCCCATAACTTATATATAATGCAGCAGCATCTTATTTACGAACCTTAGCAAAACTGACTAAACTAAAATATGGAGTCGAGTGTAAAAGAATGTACCAGAACTCTCTTCATTAACTCTACAAAAGATTCAAATGGGGAAGGATTGCTAAATTTTCTTTCACTTGAAAGGAAACCAAATTTATAAAGTTCAATTTAGAGCGAACTACGAATTTGGCATTTTACAATTGCGTAAAGTGCTCTTTCATCGATTTGGCCCAGTTTGAGTGAATAATACATTTTGCGGAAATGTAAACAGGAATTAGAGTGGTCTAATCAATAAAAATCCAATTATTTTTCAAATGCAATGTCAATCAAAAATTTTTCTTATTATTCAAAATTCCCAAAACTTGCGGTTTTTAACAAAAATATATCCATATATATACGTTCTTGAGTTATGACAAATTGATTAGAATTGTCTGAATGGGAAATTCGCATTATATTTTTGTAGAATTGTAAAATTTAAATCATTTTATTGTGCTGCATTAAATGAGGAGGCTAACTGCGAAAAAATGGGACGGGAAAAAGTGGAGGTTTGTGGATCATGGAAATGGTCGTAAAAAGACTACTATTTATATTGCGCTAGGAAGCAGTTTAGGGAAATTTTACAATCTGTCGTTACTGCAAAGGGGGAAAATAAACTTTAAAAATGAACATTTTACCTTAATTAGTTTGTTATACATATTTCATGTCGCATGAATGAAAATTTAACATAAAGTAACAAATAATTTTTCATTATTTTTGAAAGCTCTGATACTTTATCGAATTCTCAAATTTGTGATTTATGGTTTGGGTTTGCCATATTAAATTTGAAATCTAGGGTTCAAACAAGAAAGAGAGGAAAGTTTTATGGTCAACGTGATCTCATCATAGGAGTCGACTTCATGTTGAATGGCCCTTTCCGAATAAGTCAAATATCGAATCAAGTTTTTCCCGAGGGAACTTTTTCCTGTGTAAAAAAGCTCTTGTTAAGGAAGGAGAACGATCTAATTGATTGAGCATTTTATTTAATAATTAAAAGAACAAAGAAGACGTTTTGTCTTCAGTTTGCGAAAAAACAAAAAAATAGAACTGAATATAAGAAAAATATTGAAAGGGTATTGAAAAAAACAATTTGTTTATTTCAAACAAATTTTTAATGCATTGTTTTTAGTCCAAATAGGTTTGTTTGGAAGTGAAGAGTGTTTGTATAACTAAACCAAATCTTTTGTTTTTATTGAAGATAATATATTCAATCGCACAAAAAAGTTAAAATATTTTTGAAACCAATTTTTTAATTGGGTGAAACTTTTTCTTCGCGGAAATAAAAAAAATTAGGTAGACATAAAAGATATTTAGTTGTATTAATATAAACAAATGCAATAAATAAAATTGTGAAGTGGCAAGTTTCTCTCTAAATCTTAATTAGTGAAAAGTATGAACGACTAATAGACCTTAGTAAAATTTTTTACTAATTTCTGGTAATTTCATTAGCAGTTATAAACCTTTAAAGAAGTAAGTAGTAAAAAATGAGTACAAATTTGTTGAAATTTTCATTAAAGTGAATTGTATCCAGAAAAAAGTTATATTTAAATTTAAGAAATCATTTTCATTACTTTATTTCTTCAATTCGAAGTAAAAGCACCTTTAGAACAAATATAAATTAATTTGATTTCAAGAAATCACCTTTTTAGTCTTTTTTAAATAAAAGGAATTACTTTATGAACATTATTTGTTTGATTTAAAAAAACATTTATTTGATTCAAATACTGTATTAGAAAAAACTCAAGAAATAATCCATTTGATTTTATTACCTTGAACGAAGACTATTTTTTCCTTAAATTAAGGAAAATATTTCTGTTAATCACATTACACATGTACTTATGCAACTACGCAGACATTCATTTCTTAAATTCAAAGAATAAAAACAATCAACAAATCTCTTTAAATCAAAGAAACATTTCATTGGCCGTATAGCAATGCGAATTGAGAATTTTTGTTAGTAAAAATACTAAACTTTATAATAATGATATGAAACTTCAGCATAGTTCATAGCAAATTTTACTATAGTTTATACTAAAGCTTCATATCATTATTATAAAGTTTAGTATTTTTACTAACCAAAATTCTCAAAGTGATACGTTTTTCCCTAAATTGAAAAATACTATAGTAAAAATTGATATAAAAAGTTTCTCTGTGTAGATTCAAAGAAATTTTCTTCAAATCAAATTAATTAATCAAAGATTTTAGGGTCTCATTAAAGCAATACACACCAAGAAAAAAGTTTTATTCAAATTTGAGAATTCGTTTTTTTAACTTCATTTGTTCAATTTGAAGTAAAAACACCTTTAGAAAAAATATAAATTTATTTGATTTTAAGAAATCACGTTTTTAGCCTTTTCAAATGGAAGAAATTTTTTTTAAACATTATTTATTTGATTTAAATAAATATTCTTTTAATTTAAATACAGTACTGGCAAAAACTTAAGAAACAATTCATTTAATTTTATCATCTTTAAATGAAGATAATTTTTACTTTACGGGGATTCGCCAATTTTAATATTTGTATTTTTTGAGTTTAGACCTTTGATATAATTTTGTTTATGTCTAGTACCTTTAAATACAGAGAATCACATTATGCATTTACTATTCCACTACCCAGGCCTTGATTTCTTTAATTAAGATTTAAAAAAAGCAATCAAGAAATATCTGTAAGTCAAAGAAACTTTGCTTTGACCGTATAGCAATGTATAAATTTGTTTGATTCAAAGAAATTTTTTTTTAATCAAAGAAACTTTTTTCTGGGTGTGTATTAGATTTAATAAAATTAGATATTGAATTTTATATACTGTATATGCAAATTACTTCATATACTTTTATATTAAATTTAATATAAAATTGTTTGACAGTCCTTCTACCAATTATGTCTTAAACTGTCTATACGTTTTATATCGTCTGGGTTCGACTATAATATTTTTACTTCTACTAATCACTGTTAGAGTATTTAATGCGTATTTTGAATAAAATAAATTATTTTTTTAATGTAAACTGACTTTTACAATTTCAAGCAATTCGAAATTCTCCGAAAGAATCGTAAAGATTCGAACCCTCAAAATCGAAAACGACCAAATTCGGACGAAAACCACACTCAGAAAAAATATTTGATTGAATCAAAAAAATTATTTGTTTGAAACACTTTCTTTGATGTAAAGAAATGTTTTGTTTTAATGAAACAAAATTTGTTTGATTCAAATAAAATATCTTTGGACTACATAAATATTTGTTCGGATCAAATAAATTTTTGCCTTAAATCAAACAAATTATATCTTTGGCCATATATCAATGCATTAATTTCTTTGTTTTGAAGAAAAATTAATTTGATTCAAACAAATATTTATTTGGTTCAAAGATATTTTGTTTGAATCAAACAAATTTTATTTCATTTGAACAAATTATTTCTTTAATTCAAAGAAAGTCGTTCAAACAAATCATTTTTTTTGATTCAATCAAATCATTTTTCTGAGTGCAACTTATGAACAATACAGAAGTTCATTTTGGTCGTTTTTGTTTTCGAGGGTTTGAATCTTTTCGACTTTTCGGGAGAGTTTCGAATTTCTTGAAATTTTCAATTGAAATGTGGATTGGACATTATTATGAATAAATCATATTACACATGTGCTTATGTGACTGTTCACACATTTATTTCTTTAATTCAAAAAAAAAAAAACAATCAAGAAATTCCTTTAAATCAAAGAAACTTTTCTTTGACCGTATAGCAATGCACAAATTTGTTTGATTCAAAGAAATTTTTTTTTAATCAAAGAAACTTTTTCCGGGTGTAGAGGTTCATTTTCCAAGAACCCAAGTTTGTAAAGTTGGAAGATATTGATAAAATATTCTAAAACGTAATCGACGCACTAGAAACGCTGTTCTCTAGAACACAACTATTTTTTGCTTCAAATAAAATATTGATCATTAAAAAAGATTATATAGGTAAAGTAATTTAGTAGCTATCTTGAGGCTTTGGGTAGCATGTTTCTTTCCACATTTGCTATCGTGGCTCACTCCATTAAACAAAGTTCCCTCCCACGGTTACTTGCTACTTATAACTTACTCACATACTCTTACTTATTTGAAAAGAACTAAGAACAAAGAACATTATATCACTGATATAAAATCGAGGTTGGGATGAAAAAAGAGTCTTCCGATCGTTTATGATTGTTTTTGGTCCTTGGTTATTGTCGTAACTTATGGCATTTTTCGATTGCAAACTGAAGATTAGAGCACAATCTTCCTTAATTAGTAGGAGGCTAAAAGGGGCAAAAGAGAAAGTAAAATTACTTTGAATCACAAGAGGGTGGAATTTGAAAGATCGGAATGCGTAAGCATTGTTCGAGGAATAGCTAAAGCTTAAAATTGCATGTATATGTTCGTTCGTGCAAATATATCGCCTAGACGATTCTTGGCGCCAACTTTCGTTATATCGTGATCCAACTTAAGAGGAAGAGCGGAATTAAGATGGGCTCACAATCAGAGAAGAAAGAATGAAACAAAGTTAAATTTACGACACGTTCAATAAAATTACCAAAAAAATGTAATATATTTTCTATAACGTAAATATATAAATTTTGGTAAAAGTAGAAAATTTATAAAAGAAGGAACAAAGTTATAGGAAGAATATTAGGAGAAAAAGTTGATTGTTATTAATTTTAAATAAAAGCATACTTTTTCATGCCCTATTTTCTCATTTAAGTATTAATGTTTTGTAATAATATAATATTGAAATATTTATATTATTTATTTCTTGTTGGAAAGAAATAGTAAAAAAATTTGATTAAAGAATGATAAAAAGTCAATATTTAATAAATTAACAATGCAGGAATGCTTTCTTAATGTCGAGAGGCGTTTAAGAATAATGCACAAAAGCTGAGCTCGCGACCTAGATTGAGAAAATCTGTTCTGCTTAATTGTGGATCGTTAATTAATCCCTAGATTACTGAAAGACGCGCCCGGGTCGTGTATTTTGAAAAACTTTTGAGGATTGGTGAGGATCTTACATGATCATCGTTTTAAAAGAACTGAGGATCTTCCAATCAAAAGATGAGGTAATGTCCACATACCTTCATTATAGAAATATAATAGGCAAGAAATACGAAAATATGGAAAAATTATTTATAGAAAGAATTTTTAATGATTACTCAGAAAAAGATTTGGTTGAATCAACACAATTTTTGTTGGTTCAAATATAGTATTTTGTTGCTGGATGGACAACAAAATACTTGGTTGATCAAAATCAAACATGTGGTTGTTTCAATAAAATTATTTCATTGATTCAACAAAACTATTTGGTTGGTCAAATTTACTTGATTGAACCAAATATTTGATTAAGGGCATATAATACTTATGAAATATGAAAATTTTATTGATATTAGATTTCTACATCTGTATGTCCAAAATACATAGAATTTTGTTTTCAAAATTTGGAAAATTATAGAGAAGATAAAAAGGGACGTAGATAGAAAACTTTTGGTTTGGAAAATGAGAAAAAGTTCAATTTTAGCAAAATTCATTGGAAATTTTTTTTCATTCTACCATTTCCCAAATTTTGAAAACAAAATTTCATGTATTCTGGACATAAGCATACCGAGAAAAAAGTTTCTTTTAAATTTTAGAAATCGTTTTTTAACTTCATTTCTTCAATTTTAAGTAAAAACCCCTTTAAAACAAATATAAATTTATTCGATTTTAAGAAATGCCCCTTTTGGCCTTTCTTAAATGAAAGAAATTATTTTATTAATATTATTTATTTGATTTGAAAAAATATTTTTTCGATTCAAATACTGTATTAGCAAGAAAGTAAAAAATAATTTATGTAATATTTTTTATCTTGAACGAAGACAATTTTTTCTTTAAATTAAAGTAAATATTTATATTAATCACATTACAATGTACTTATGCAACTACGCAGATATTTATTCCTTAAATTCAAAGAATAAAAACAATGAAGAAATTTCTTTAATTCAAAGAAACTTTTCTTTGACCGTATAGCAATGCAAAAATTTGTTTGATTCAAAGAAAATTTTTTCTGGGTGCATGTAAAAACTGGACTAACTTGTTTACATAAACGTGCTACTTTTCTCAAGTATCCCGTGCCCTTGAGTCAATAAATACTTTCTGAATTCAACAAAACTATTTTGTTCAATGAACAAAATCTTTTTCTGAGTGTATTGGTACATACACTGTAAAAAAAAAGTTTTAATTCAAATCTAAAAATCGGCTAACTTTAAGATGTAACAAAAACTAGACCATTAGAGAAGGACAGACTTATGTGCTTATACACAAGGTGGCTAAATTTAAGCCAAAATCTTCTGTTAGATGTAACAAATTTAAGACTTTTTTTTTCTGTGTACATATATACAATAGCAGTTTATTTTTTGATAACTAAATGTAACATTCGATGAAAAAAAAAACTTTAACTTTGCATTTAAAAATAATATGAGCTGCTTTTATAAAGACAGAATGACGTCAGAGCACTTTAAAAAAAACGAAGGGTATTGTGGGGACTCCTGACAAAGATACGTCATAAGGTTATCGATTGAAAACAAGGGATGGAAACACAACTCTGTCACGGGCTTGTTACGGTAAATGAGTATACCGGTTGAAAGTTCACTCGTAAATGCGATTCTGCAGAAAATCATGTCAATCAAGGTAAAAGTGTTATACACCTTTTGCTGTGGAAACCTCATTTTTACAATCATTGATGTCGTTCAGCAAATTATACTTCTCCCTTCATCACATTATACTACGATAGTTTACCTAAATGTATTTTTGACAAATTTCGCATGAACAGTTTTTTTCACCTGGAACGAACGTATAATTTGATGGAATAATTATATTCTTAGAGAAGACTTTTTACTTTCTAAATCTGAATCAGTCAAATTTTCACTGATTGAATCAGTGATTTGCCTTTTCACTGATTCAACAGTGAAAAAATATTTTTCACTATTGAATCAGTTAATTTTCACTGGTTCATCAGTGGAAAAATATTTTTCACTGTCAAATCAGTCAATTATCACTGTAATAATCAGTGAAATTTGACTGATTTACAGTAATCTCCTTTTAGCTATTTGAATCAGTCAAATTTCACTGATAATCAGTAGATTTTGACTGATTTAAATTTAGAGAGTAGATAATTCAACTACGTCGAGATGAATTTTAATACTTTTCTACAACTTTCTACTACGATGACTACCCAATTGCGAATTGCCGAAGGTGATAATACGGCACAATATTGGCCCAATCTCGGCAGCCAAGAGTCGGCCATTGTTATTGGGCCAGTGTCACTGTTTGCATCGGTCAAGTGCTGGGCCGACGACGGCGGCCTTTTTCGACTGTTTAAATTTACCGACCTTCAGCCGAAACTTGGACCAGTATCGGCCCTATACCAAGCCGATTGTCATTTTTACTATGGCATCCAGTACTGAAAGTAGAAGAGCCAGAGTCGGGCTCATGGACGGCACATTACTGGGACATGTGTCACTTTTACCGCGGCAAACCATCCTGGAAGTGAGAAAACCAGAGTTCGGCACAGCATTGGCCCGTTGCTGTGCCGAAAACAAGTGCTGGCGGACAGAGTTTGGGCCAGTATTGGCCGCCAAGTGCATACCGGAGTTATCATTCCAGCAACGGCACGATATTGGCAGCCGACCTTCGGCAAATTTTTGGCGATGCTGGGCCAGTGTTGGGCCGTATCTAATTTCGCACTTGGGTAGAGTTAATATTGTTCAAACAGTATTTAATTGGTAGAATGGACGTTGAGGATGCACTCGCGCATTAATTAAGGATTTTAGGGTTTTATTAAAGCAATAGACACCCAGAAAGAAGGTTTATTTGAATTTAAGAAATCGTTTTTTAACTTGAGTTCTTCAATTCAAAGTAAAAATACCTTTAGAAAAAATATAAATTTATTTGATTTTAAGAAATCACGTTTTTAGCCTTTTCAAATGAAAGAATTTTTTTTAAACATTATAAATTTGATTTAAAAAAATATTTTTTCCATTCAAATACTGTATTAGCAAAAACTTAAGAAATAATTTATTTAATTTTATTATTATTGAACAAAGGCAATTTATTCTTTAAATTAAAGAAAATTATATAGCAATGCACAAATTTGTTTGATTTTAAGAAATATCATTTAAATTTACTGATTACGTATTTAATGTATACTGACTTTGATAATCTCAAGCAACTCGAAATTCTCCCAAAAAATTGAAATGATTCAAACCTTCGAAATCAAAATTCGGACGAAAAACAACTTCTGAACAATATAGAAGTTCATTTTGCTCGTTTTTGTTTTCGAGGGTTCGAATCTTTTCGATTTTTCGGGAGAATTTCGAATGTCCTAAAATTCTTAATTGTAATGTGGATTAGACGTCATTATAAATTTGAGTTTGTAGTGATATAGATTTGAATTCCTTTAATATATAGACCCAGTAAAATGTCTTATTTAAATTTAAGGAATCGTTTTTAACTTTATTTCTTCAATTCGAAATAATAACACCTCTAGAATAAATATAAATTCATTTAATTTTAGGAAATCACGTTTTTAGCCTTTTTTAAATAAAAGAAATGATTTTTTTAATGTATACTGATTTTAACAATTTCAAGTAATTCGAAATTCTCCCAAAAAATCGAAAAGATTCGAACACTCAAAATCGAAAACGACCAAATTCGGAAGAAAATGAAATTTTGAACAATATAGAATATCTTAGATTCAAAGAAATAAACAATCAAGAAATTTATTTAAATCAAAGAAACTTTTCATTCACCGTATTGCTATTCACAAATTTGTTCGATTCAAAGAAATTTTTTTTTAATCAAAGGGGCCGTTCACATAAGAACTGTTCACTGGTTGCACGGAGAAAAAAGTTTGTGAAACTTCACTCAACTTTTGAGCAAGGTTGGAACATATGAACAAGTTGGAGATTATTAAATTTTTTTGTAATAATTTGTAACGTATATTTTGAAATTTTACTTTACATTTTCAAAATTTATCGAACTGTGATGTAACCTTTAACATTTGGTACGTCACAAATTATGATAATAATATTAAATAATCTCCAACCTATCCACTCTCTAAAACTAAATCAGTCAAATTTTCACTGATTGAATCAGTGATTTGCCTTTTCACTGATTCATCAGTGAAAAATATTTTTCACTGTTAAATCAGTTAATTTTTACCGTCTTATCAGTCAATTTTCACTGAATTAATCAGTGAAATTTGACTGATTTACAGTAACCTCCTTTTAGCTATTTGAATCAGTCAAATTTCACTGATAATCAGTAGATTTCGACTGATTCAAATTTAGAGAGCATGTGTTTAAAATTTGTTCAAAAGTTGAGTAAAGTTTTTGTAACTATTTTTCTCGGTGTAATATTGTAGTATATTGACAAAAAGAAGGAAATAATAATAGCAAAATTATAATCGCATTGATTGAGTGCGATTCTAAAGTAACGTTGGAATTGGCTGAATTTGAATGCATATTGTGGTCAATCATATTCACCGGGTTCATTATTCAATAGTTTAACTAGACTTCAAGTATTACCACTCAACTCCACATTGAAGCTTTCAGCTCTGCTCTGTGAAACTTAGATATTACCATGTGCTTTATGACTTGTGAGTATGGAAACATAGGTATACAGAAATAGTAAGACAAAGTGCTGCATTTGATATTCCATTAAACACACGGAATGTACAAAGAATTAATTTACTTTTATTTTCTTTGAGTCTCATTACTTTTTGCGTGTGGAATTTTCATTTCTTTGCAGCGACATAATTCTAAATTTATATGCTTTTCCATTCTTAACGCGAGAATCTCTTTGAAATTATTTTAAAATGCTATTTCGGGATTTTTATTTCTCGTCAGTTTAAAAAATGATATATATGGGTAAATCAATATCGAAAACATTTTTATTAATTGTCATTTGTCACCAAAATTTGGTTTCGGTAAATCAATAATAATACTGTAAGTTTAACAAAAATTGACAGATATTGGCAAAGTAATACATGTAATAAAACGTAAACAATTCGTATTCAATGTTTTTCATCGAAGTTATCGCGGATCAGCGATTTCCTATTAGTTCAATATTTAGTTAACCTCGATTTTCAAACTTTAAGTTATTTTTATCCGACGTATCTCACTTTGCGATGAAAATATAAGTAATAGTGATGCGATAAGTATATTTTAAAAATATTTATTCTCTGAGTTTGCAAAAGTAATCCTTTAAATATTTCTAAGAATCCTTAAGTATCATATATACTTTTATGAAATAAGTTAGTTGACATTTTATGAAATTCAAATTAATGTTTGAAATCTAAAATTTCTTTGAAACTTCTTTGAAACTTTTTTATTGTTTGTAAATTTGTTTATGACTTCTCGAAATATAAAAATCGATATACCTAGAATATTTTGGAATTACAACTTTATTCGACAAATATCAATCTTTCCTAAAATCTGGCATGTTTGAAAATTAGTTTAAACACGTATTTCTAACTTACCAGAAATTTTAAGGTCATGGGTCAACCAGATCACGTGACTAAATTCCTGTAAAAGTTCGTGTAAGATAACTTTCTTATTTTATAAAATGTCATCCTGGAAATTTGGAAAACAAGAGAAAAGGATGAAGAACGTCTGTCAACTTCGCTTGAGTGAAAATTTTAAAGTTAACTGTAATTGTCGATAAGTTTTAGAATTTTTTTCAAAATTTGCACTAAAAAGAAGTTAACAGACGTGCTTTGTTATCTTTTGTTACATTTCTCAAATTTTCAGAAAGATAGTTTTTAAAATTAAAAAGTTATTTTACATGAACGAATAAATGTATAGTTTAGTCACGTGGTCCGATTAATTTATGGTCTTGAATGTAATTTTGTTTTATAAAGATGGAATTATAAAATTGTCAAATCACGTAAAACCATCTTATTTAAGGTAGTTCGTTAACGAAAATTAGACCTCAGGCAAAAATAGATAATTTTGCTTTCAAGAATAGCAATATTATTATTGAAGGGCTAATTTGAAAGAGAAAAGATTATTTTTCATGAAAAAAAAGCCCAAACTTATTTTCTTATCGCTTCGGGCCAAATTTTTAAAAATGATGCAATTCTTATAAACCACGGTTCATTTTTTTAGGAAAAAGATTTTCTACAACATGACCGTTTCCTATTTTTGAAAATGAATTCTTTAATGGCTGAAATTATAAAAAAACAATTTTTCAAAACAAAATTTTTATAAACAAATTGCTGTATTTGATAATAATTAATTCAATTTCAAAAATAGGAAACGGTCATGTTGTAGAAAATCTTTTTCCTAAAAAAATGAACCGTGGTTTATAAGAATTGCATCATTTTTAAAAATTTGGCTTGAAGCGATAAAAAACTAAGTTTGGGCAAAAATAAAATTTATTAATAAAATTATTTTTCTGTGTTTCAAATTTTTTTCATGATAAATAATCTTTTTTCTTTCAAATTAGCCCTTCGATAATAATATTGCTATTCTTGAAAGCAAAATTATCTATTTTTGCCTGAGGTCTAATTTTGCGTTAACGAACTACCTCAAATGAATAGAACTCTGCATATATTTCAGATTAGTGTATCGAATTTTTATGATACTTTTGATGCAGGCTGAAGCAAAGCAATTTGAGACACGGTCAACAAAATCTACGGGATTCAAGTTTATTGCCACAGATCGTAAATTGAAATTGTCCTAACGAATAGCTGGAGCCAAACGATTACCGGCAGTTACTTCCGCAGTCAGCATAGCACGCCGCGAATTTACGAGGCTCGAGTTTTCTATTAGCGATGCCAATTGAAAGATTGCAGAAGATTGCTCTGATACGCGAATCAAATAAAGCGGAAGTCGTTAATGTTGAATCTCCTCTCCGTAGAGCTGGTCCTAAATCGTGAAAAGTTTAAGTTCTAACTTCCTACTGCTTTTATTATTTTTCTCTTTTATTTCCATTTCTTCTTCAGATATATATATATATATATATAGACTTTTCCTTGAAGGGTGT
The DNA here is from genome assembly GCA_030998225.1 of Diplolepis rosae. NCBI lineage: Eukaryota > Metazoa > Arthropoda > Insecta > Hymenoptera > Diplolepididae > Diplolepis > Diplolepis rosae. The sequence continues at coordinate 16,848,076 of JAPYXD010000723.1, read as the reverse complement.
GAACTTTTTAACTATGTGTGTCAAAATACTTCTACACTGTTAGAAATTTCTGCATTAAACTTCCATTACATGTAATGGAAGCCTTTTTCATTAAGGTATATTCAATTTAAAATACATTGAGAAAACAAAAATATCTTGTTGGTATTTATACAACAAAATTATTTTGTTGTGCCAACAAAACCTTTTTCTATATCAATCAAATTTTGGTTACTTAAACAAAATGTTTTGTCAGGACAACAAATAAAAGCATACATTTTTTCTCAGTATACATTTATCATAGAAAATAAAAAAAATAAATTTTAATACACATGTGTATATATTTTAATAATGTTTGTTAATTTTGATATATTTTGATTGAAAAGTTATTAAATTTAATATGAATGTATATTAATTTTTCATAATATACAAATCTATTCATTTTAAATTATCACATGTATATTAATAGTATATTACGTGCCTAGACACACAATGAGGGTTATTGCGCTACGAGCGACAATGCTCGCAGGAGATTGAAGCCGAGACGAAGCCGAGGCGCGACCAGTTCTGCGAGCATTGTCGTGAGTCTCGTAATTTCCCGAATTTTGTGCATTGGCACGTATTCTATTTTATGTGACTTCGGTGCGTATACGAGTTTTTATGCGTACACTGGAATCTAATTTAGTATTTTAGATGTTTGCGGCGCTAGTCATTACACTTGATATGTCACAACTAGTCCCGGCCATTTTGATTTTATCGATCTTGTGTAGTAGTAATGGATTTCAATAGACGCAAGCGCAGTTCAAATGTACAAGGCTTTGCCAGTAAGGTGCCAACGCTGTACGAAGAAGAAGAAGAATAAGAAGAAGATTGTGCTTTGCTGCATGGCTATAGGCGCATGCGCAGTTCAATTTTTACATTTCATTCCTCTGTAACGCAATATACTACATTGCGCTACTGTTAACTGTAGCGAAAAAACGAGTTTGCGCGCCGGTGGCACATAAAGTCTATGAAAATTAATAAGATTTTTAACAGTATATAATTTTATTTTACGAAATTATAGACTTATGTTTGCAGTGAATTTAAGTTATAAATAATAAAGTAGATTATTTTTTTCATATCGGTACAAATTCATTTTTATATTATTTACACTGTTAGAAATTTATGTATCAAGCTTCCTTTACATGTGATGAGAGTTTTTTTCTGTAACGTATATTAAATTTAATATACTTTCGTCTTACAAAATACAAACTTTTATTTGAATTTTGATATACATGTGTATATATTTTAATAATGGTTGTTAATTTTAATATATTTCGATTGAAAATTTATTAAATTTAATATGAATGTATATTAATTTTTCATAATATACAAATCTATTCATTTTAAATTACCCTTGTATATTAAAGTCTATTAAAATTAATAAGATTTTTAACAGTATACAATTATATTTTACGAAATTATGAACTTATTTTTTGCAGTGAATTTAGGTTATAAATAATAAAGTAGATTATTTTTTTCATATCGATAAAAATTCATTTTTGTATAATTTACACTGTTAAAAATTTATGTGTTAAACTTCCTTTACATGTGATGAGAGTTTTTTTCAGTAACGTATATTAAATTTAATATACTTTCGTCTTACAAACTACAAATTTTTATTTGAATTTTAATATACATGTGTATATATTTTAATAATGTTTGTTAATTTTAATATATTTCGATTGAAAAGTCATTAAATTTAATAAGAATGTATAATATATTTTCATAATATACAAATCTATTAGTTTTAATCATTTTTATATTAAAGTCTATTGAAAATAATAAGATTTTTAACAGTGTAGAGTATTTTGAATATTTTTTTTTCATTTTCATCAGATACTTTTTATTGAAACTTCTCAAACACTGAGAAAAAAATGTATGCAACAAAACTTTTTCTATTGTGTTTGATCATTTCTTTGGCATAGGGTCAGTTTCTTCTTATTTTCTTTCATTAAAATTATTATTACATTTAAAAATGCGCAAAAAGAAAGAAAGGCAAACATTTCGGTCACATATGGGGGCCCTCTTCAGTGCCATAAATTCAAAGATTTATTCAAAATTTCTGTAAAGAATTACAATATAGAAGATAATTAAAAATTAATTATCATAAAAATTAAAAACTTATCACATAGCTTGCAATTCAAAATGAAGTAGTCCAGTATGCAGCATCACGAATTGAAAAATTACTTCAAGTTCACTATGAATAAAAAACCGGATAAAATGAAAAAATATAAAAGATTTTGCACACGAACCGACCGGAATTTTTTTCAAAAAATGTTTATTATTAATGAATGATGCTAAATTGGTTCACAATGGCAAAACGCGAACAAGTTTTACATTCATGAAAACTTCTCGTGAAGACTCTAATACCGGGTTCTCTCACAGAATGATCTGAACTGTTTTAAAAACCGACTCGGGATATGTGGCTTTGCTGACCGAAAATTCTTTTCCTATAAGCAATCCTGAGAGGTTCTTTTCCTCCTTGAAGAAGACTATTGTCCTGTACTTAGTTAAGAAATTCGAGACGTTTATGATGATTTTCACGAGTGGACGAAGGCGTTTATTTTTCAAGAAAACGATTTTGTATATAGGCTTCACGGACAATCCATTTTACACTGAATTTGCAAGCAAGGCGTTACATAAAGATAAAATATTATAATATCCATATATGTAATTTTACTCCATATTTAAAAAAATTGAAAGTTGTTTATTTTCACATTCAGATTTATTCTGAGATGTTTTTGAAAAATGATAATAAATTTATCTTTAAAAATTAATAAAAATGCAACTTGAATATTCGTGATATTAATTATCACATTTGAAGTTATTATTAAATTCAACTAGTTCTGAAAATGGTCAGAACTGTTAGATATTCTAACTTTATAGTGAAAGTGCCATTTTTAAATCAATGGCATCATTCATTAATAATAAACATTTTTTGAAAAAAATTCCGATCGGTTCGTGTGCAAAATCTTTTATATTTTTTCATTTTATCCGGTTTTTTATTCATAGTGAACTTCAAGTAATTTTTCAATTCGTGATGCTGCATACTGGACTACTTCATTTTGAATTGCAAGCTATGTGATAAGTTTTTAATTTTTATGATAATTCATTTTTAATTATCTTCTATATTGTAATTCTTTACAGAAATTTTGAATAAATCTTTGAATTTATGGCACTGAAGAGAGCCCCCATATGTGGCCGAAACGTTTGCCTTTCTTTCTTTTTGCGCATTTTTAAATGTAATAATAATTTTAATGAAAGAAAATAAGAAGAAACTGACCCTATGCCAAAGAAATGATCAAACACTATATGAATTTGGGTCAATACAATAATAGACATGTTACCAAACATTTGGAAAATAATCAAAACATGAGATTCAATTCAATGCAATGAATAAAAAAGTCAAAATATTGAAAAATTTATGATAACACACTGTTAAAAATAAAAGTTTTTCAAACTGCTCTTTAGAATAAAAGATATTAATAATTTGGAATTGTTAATTTTGTTGCTTTGATAAAGAAAAAATTTATATATTTTTTTCTTGTAATTAAGATAAATTTCCTGTTACCCGGTTGTAACTTGATAATTTAAAACATACGGTTTTACAAAAGGGAGACAATCCAGCAAATTCCTCTAATGGGGTTTACGGTTTCTCTGTTTCAGGCACGTAAGTGGGTTTAAGATTGCCTTTAATGGAGAGAATACAGTCGTTGTTATTTGATCAAAAGAGGAAGGAATTATACACTGTTTGAAAATACCTAATCATTCGTACAATTTATAGTTACAAATATAAACGAAGTCTTAGTTAATGCAATGATAAAAGTAAGTTTAATTTGAAACTCATGCACTTGTGAATAAAAATTAATTTTTGAAAATTTTTCCTACTTTTAACAAAGGTGTAATTGTATCTTTAACTCTTTTTCATAAGAATAACGCATTTCTATTGTTACTGTATAAACCGACGATATACAAAGCTGAAAATTAAAGAAACTGTTGAAAATAAAAGTTTGGAATGCGTTTGTGCATTTGTGAATTTTTATCTCCTACTGCATTATTAAAATTTCAGCTTAAAAGACTATAAACGTAAGCTGAGACTGTCATCATATATTGCAACAATAAAGCATCATTTATTTTTTAATGGAAAGACCTAAAAAATAGACTTTTCCCAATATAAGAACTACTGCTATATAGGATTAAAAAATTAAAATTTTTGAACACAAATCTTTTCAGTATGATAAATAAATAATTATATTATTTACTAGAATATTAGTTCCAATGCTTTGAATCTAGAGGTATTATTTTATTCCAGTACAATTTTGGACGATAGTATTGACAATTTTATTGCATATACGAACGAACATTACTCAACGATTTCACTAAATGCAGTAAAGGATTTTATAAATTTATTGATAAAATTGGATAAAACTTTTGACGTTTTTCAACATTAGCTTTTTAAAAATAATCTTTTGATTTCTCATTTCATGTCCCGTGAAATAAGAGCTTTCCATGCAATTTTTGATAGAGCCGTATTTATGGCTGCAGCTCATTTGAGTCGAAGTTAGAAGAAGACAATAATTGTGCAATCAATCATCAGACTCAATGGACGAATCGTCGAATCTTCCAAATATATTATCTTTTATTTGAGGGCATGTGATATTTGAGAATCATTAGTCATTTATCACTACAGCTTTAGTGAAAAATTGAAAATTACTAAAAGAAATAGTGAAAAATGACTGACGATTAGTAGAAATTTTCACTAAAGCAAATTGGTGACCGACTTCTCACTAATTCAGATTTGGAGAGTAGCAAGTTTCCAGTTTCTTTATGTTTAGTTGCGAAATACATAAAATTTTGTTTTTAAAATGTGTAAATGGTAGAATAAACAATTTTTTCTACTAGTGGATCATAAAGTGGATTTTATTGCCCAGTATTGAGCAAACAAATCTATTTTTTGACCCCCTAGTAGAAAAAAAATTGCGTGCGACACGGGAAAAACATTAATTTTACTCGTGCGGTTGTTAGCCTCGCTCGGCTCGGCATCAAACTTCACACTCGCAAAATAAGTTTTTTTTTCCTAGTTGCATAATATACTATTTTACTAAAATTTAACTATTTCATTTCTCAAGCCAAATGTAGTCTACCTGCGTCCATTTTGATCTTCTCTGTTATTTTCCAAATTTTGGAAACAAAATTTTATGTATTTTGGATACATACATGTGGAAACCTAAAATCAATACAATCCCAATCGGGAATTTGGTACTTACGCCCGTATATACAACAGGCGCAGTACTGCGCCTGTAATGGCAAGCTAGTGCTGGCTGACCAGTGCAGGCATAGTACGGGCTATAATACAGATATAGCACCACGCCAGTGTCGGAAGACCAGCAGCGGCATGGCAGCGTTGGCTTAACTCAGGCATAACTCAGGCCCAATGCACATATACTGAATGATGGCTAGCCCGTACTTTCCGTAGTTATGCCAAGCGTCGGCTCAATACGGGCACCATACGGGCCTAATACAAAATGATAACGACGGCTCACCCAGAGTTGAGTAAGTAAAATACTCTAGGTAATTTACGTAGTTTTTTACCGTAAATTACTAGGTACTTTACCCCACTAGTTCTCTACATGGTGTAAATTACATGGTTCTAAAATGGTGGATGATCCTGAATTTTCCTAAAACATTAGATAATTTTCGATGTTAAGAACAGTGTAAGATGCGAATACAGCAAGTATGGTTTACTTTCTTGAAATTCTCAGCATATTTACAAGACCACAAATAGATAATTTAAAAAAAAATAATGCAGAAACATTTTTTAGCACAAAATAATACAATAAGGAATTTTGAAAACATTTATTTAAAAAGTTTCGATAAATTATACCTACTAATCAAATTTTACCTGCGAATAGTATTGCCCCTTTAAATAATCTATATTTTTAATAAATATTATCAAAATTAAGAAATATAAAATTTAAAACAAAAATAATAAAATCATTGTTTTTGTTCAGTTTTTAAAAAATAGGTTTAAACTTATATCTATAAAGAATCTTTTTAAAAAAAGAAAAGAATAAGGAACCACAAATTGATACCCAATATTCTTAAATAATTTGAAGGACTAACTTGAGAATTTGCATTTTTTAGTTCAGATGTAGAAACATCATTGTCCGCAATTATGATGTCCTCACTAATTGGTGTATTCTTTTCTTCACTAGCATTAATGCCGCTTAGTCGATTGCAAACATTCCTTAAATAAAATGTTCAAAATAATTCACATAAATTTATTTATGTGTAATAAATGTCTTTTTGTACGTAAAATTTATGTTTATTTATGTGAAAATAAAAAAAAAGATTAATTTTATTTATCAATATCCCTATTGAAAAAATCCTCGAGGAAATCCGCGAGGATTTTCAAATTTCTTGAGGAAATCCGCGAGTCAGAGAATTAATCCTCGCGGAATTCATCGAGCAATTTGAAAATCCTCGCGGATTTCCTTATGCTTTCCTCGTCAGAAAATAACACGTGGATTTCCTCGAGGATTTTTTCAATATCGTATACATAAATAAGGACAAAACTTCTCCAAAATATGAATAAAAAAACATATGAACAGCTTTCAGTTTCATATATTAAACAACATTTTACAATAATAATAAAGTATGATCGCGAAAAATATTTTTTAACCAAAGATAAAACGGAGATACACTAAATGCAAAGAAAATATCGAAAATCTATAAAAATTTACGAATTTGAGGTTAGAATATTAACCGGTACACTCAAAAATACCTGTAACCCAAAAGGCGATTATATCCAACATTTTTTAACACTTTACTACAAAATAAACATTTTGCAACATTTTTATTTTTCTCTTGCAGGCGCAGAAAGTTCAATTTATTCCATGGAATATATGGAAGCACGATGTGGGATTTTATTTTCCCCCGTTTCTTTTTAGTCGAAATTGATGATATTGTTTAATTAACAATGTTCACGTTTAAAACAAACTTTTCAGGAACAGAACTTTGAAAAAGTGAGGTTATATACAGTTCTATAAGGCCGCCACCTTGGCACGTAATTTATTAGGTATTTTACCGGTTTTCTACGTAAAATACCTCACTTAGGTAATTTAAGTAAAAAACCTCGAGTGACGCGTCACTGCACAACCCTGGGCTCACCCGTACATCCCACAGTTATGCCAAGCGTCGGCTCAATACTGGCACCATACGGGCACCATGCAAAATGATAATGACGTTTTTAAAGGGATTTATGAAAAATCATTTCAGTATTTTCTTTTTCTTGGTTGAAAAATAAGAAATTGATGTAGGAATTTTATGTTTATATGTTATATGTTTATAATTTTAGTTTAAAAATACATAAAGCTGCTGGAATTTTTAAAAAACCCCAAAACCTTTTTAAATAAATATACTTAACATAAAAAAATTATATGGAAGGTCTAAACTCAAAAAAGAAAAATATTAAAGGTGGTGGATCCCCTAAAATTTTTTAATCTTGAAAATTCCATAGGAGATGATAAAAAGTTAAACTTCTATAGAAAAAAGTTTAGTATAATAAAGCTAATTTTGATATTTATTTATGAATCTTGATATTTAAGGAAATATAAATAAGATTCAAGATTTCCTGATATATATAGACAAAATTTCCTGAAGTATAGACAAAAGAATGAAGTATTCGCTTAAATTCTGCTTCCCTTCTAAGTAGTTTTATCTCATTGTCAGTTAAGTTAATAAGCAGTTGTATGCGACATTACAACATCGAGTAACATCATCTTTGTCTCATAATATGCAAACTGCCAATTACGATAAACTGAATTTTTCATTCGCTGCCTAGCACGGCAAGATCGAAAATTATTTAATTAAACTATTTACTGTTTAAGTTAGTTCGTTCATGAAAATTAGACCTCAGGCAAAAATAGATATTTTTGCTTTCAAGAATAGCAATATTATTATTGAAGGGCTAGTTTGAAAGAGAAAAGATTATTTTTCATGAAAAAAATTTGAAACAGAAAAAAATTATTTTATTAATAAATTTTATTTTTGCCCAAACTTATTTTCTTATCGCTTCGAGCCAAATTTTTGAAAATTATGCGATTTTCATTTTTTTAGGAAAAAAATTCTCTACAACATGACCGTTTCCTATTTTTGAAATTGAATTAATTATTATCAAATACAGCAATTTGTTTATAAAAATATTGTTTCGAAAAATTGTTTTTTTTATATTCTCAGCCATTAAAGAATTCATTTTTAAAAATTGGAAACGGTCAACTTGTAGAGAATCTTTTTCCTAAAAAAATGAACCGCGATTTATTAGAATCGCATCAATTTTAAAAATTTGGCTGGAAGCAATAAGAAAGTAAGTTTGGGAAAAAATAAAATTTATTAATAAAATTATTTCTTTGTGTTTCAAATTTTTTTCATGAAACGAACTACCTTAAGAATTTTTAGGGAACTATTTATAAGTCGCTTAATTTTACTATTAATTTTATATATTTGAATTTTTATCACAGCCTATATTTTTACATATGAATAATCAACAATAAAATCATTTAGGTTAAACTGTGATATTAACTTAATATTCAATATTATTGCATGCAATTAAAATTGTTTCTTCATTTTAACAATTCCAATTTAAAAATGTGTATAAAGTAATATCTGTCGTATACCGCCTGAGCGATAATTTTCATGGGGCCTTTTTTTAACAGTAAAAATTGAATTCTACAAAACATCAGAATAAAAGGTAGATGAATTCATATATTAATAGGCATGATGGATGATAATAACCTTTGAACTGTGAAATGGAAAACTTTCGAGTGATTTTAATTAAAACGATATCAAGTTATATTACAATCTTAACTAGACTCTTAGAAAAAACTTCATATGCATTATATGAAGTCATTTGCATAAACGGTATATTAAACATAATACAAAATATTATCAAATTTAATACAAATGTATGGTAAATTTAATATGTTAGCATGTTAAATTTAATATTAGTGTATTAATTTTAATATGTGTGTGATAAAATTTTAATATCTTAGTATATCAACTTCAGATGATAATTAAGTTTATTAAAATTGAAATACATCTGTATTAAAATTAATTTTCCTTTGTATCTTAAATTTAATAATATTTTTAAGAGTGTGGTATGATTACCCAACATAGAGCCAAATCCAGGACAACATGATGCAAAATAACGCAAGTATTTGCATTTCCTTCAATACCTCTCAACGTTCTTAATGAATTGGTCGTGCTGAATCACACGAAATTATATATGTACATATACTATCATCCATAGCCACGTAGAGAGACAAATTAGTTGGCACATACGATAATCTCGAACCATTATCAAAGATCTAAAAGCAGGGCCGGCTTGAGAAAATTTGGCGCCCTACACTGTTAGAAATTTCTGTATTAAACTTCCATTATATTCAATGGAAGTTTTTTTCAGTAATGTATATTATTTCAAATTAATTAGTTGAGTTTGAAATTTCTGCCACTGCCTACATTATCGGAGAATCACTAGTCGCGTATCAGATAGGATACGTTGCCGACAGTTGTTCTGTATAATATATTTAAAATACTAAAATCTTCAAAAATACAAACTTTTATCTGAATTTTAATAAACACGTGTATATATTTTAGTAATTTTTATTAATTTTAATATATTTTTATTGAAAAGTTATTAAATTTACTATGAATGTATATAAATTTTTCATAATACTACTGTGGGCAAAAACTAAGGTGAATTTTTAATTTAAGGTGGCTTGATCGTTTTTGAAAAAAATTACAGACTGCTCTGAAACTTAGAGATTATCTTAATAAAATATGCTAGATTTATTTGGAAAAAAGAAATACCGTGTTTGACGATGTCATTGCCGAAAAAATTGCTACCGAAAAAATGTCAGTTTAACACGTAGTCTTATGGGATTCCTCGTCAAAATCGGCGAAACTCCGGAAAAAATCATAAGTCCCCATAAATCAAATATATACTAGTACTTTCGATTTCGAGGAATCTATTAGTATTATAAAAACAAAGGGTTAACGACTTCAATTAAGAGAAAATTGCGAAAAAGGTACAGAATATAGAAATCGCCTGGAGGTGAAACTAATAATTTTTTACTATTGCTTTTTTCCGGGGACATTTCCGCGATTTCTTACCCTTCTACTCAGATGTTACTATAATACATATGATTATTAAAAAAATAAGTAGCAATGAGCATTCATGTAACACGTGCCCCCACGGTGCCCCTCACTTCATACGACACCAAACGCTCAAGCCACCTTAAACTTCGCGGGCTAACCGATTCGGGCAAACTCTTTTATTTTTATGTTGGTCCTACTGTTACTGACATCTGTGCCAAATTTCATGTCAATTTCATCATTTGTTACATAGTTACGCTTGTGTTTTTTAAACGACTAAAAGTGATTTTTTCGATTTTTACAATGTCTGAATTTGTTGAGCAAAGAAGTGCCATTAAATTTTGTTTGCGGTTTGAAATTACATTTGCGGAAACGTTCAGAATGTTGCAGAAGGCCTTCGGTGATTTGACCATGTCGCAGAAAAATGTTTATAAGTGGTACAAAGACTTCAAAGAAGGCAGAGAACGTGTTGATGACTTGAAACGCCCCGGACGACCATTAACATCAACTGACGAACAACAAGTCAATCAAATCAAAGAATTAGTGCACAAAAATCGTCGATTCACAATTAGAGACCTTGCTGACACTATTGGCATTTAAAGAGGATCACTCAACACCGTTGCAAAAGATATATTGGGCAGACAACTCGTGGTTTTTGCATCACGATAATGCGCCGTCTCACACTGCACTCGTCCTTCGTGACCATTTCGCCAAAAACTCAACGTATATCGTTCCACAACCACCATATTCGCCTGATTTGGCTCCGTGTGACTTCTGGCCATTCCCAAAACTCAAAAGACCACTTCGAGGACACCGTTTTGACACGATTGAAGAGTTACAAGCCGAATAAATAAAGATTTTTCATTTTATAACAAAATTCACCTTAGTTTTTGCCCACAGTAGAATACAAACCTGTTAATTTTAATTTGCAACTTGTATATTAATTTCTATTAAAATTAATGAAATTTTTAACAGTGTAGACAGAATAAATATTTGCGCCCCTTCAATATAAAGATAGATTAATCTATCTCTATATTAAGGTAGTTCAGCCACGAAAAATTAGACCTCAGGCAAAAATACCAGGTGTACAAGTATGAAACCGGTAATTTTTTTGAGAAAATACACGTTTATTTGATAAAAATGGTTATACATTCAATCTTCAAGGTAATGGCCATTGCTAGCCACACATTTTTCCCATCTTTCTGGCAATTTGTGTATGCCTCGCCAAAAAAATTGTTCGTTTTTTGAGTCAAACCAGTCATCGAGCCATTTTTTCACATTTTCGTACGAATCGAAGCGCTGTTCAGCAAGTGCATGCCCCATTGATGAAAATAAGTGGTAGTCAGATGGAGCCAAGTCTGGTGAATAAGCCGCATGGGAGAGGGCTTCCCAGCTGTACGAACTTGCCAATTCCCGAGTCTTTTTTGTTCGATGTGCTGGTGCATTGTCATCAAGAAAAATCACTTTGTGTTGCCTAGTTTGATATTTTGGACGTTTTTGGCGCAAAGCACGATTCAAATCGGCCAATTGTTGTTGGTAGCGTTGACCAGTAACTGTTTCACCTGGTTTCAGAAGGTCAAACCAGATAACACCCTTCTGATCCCAATCTTCGAACTTTTTTGGTGGTTTTCCACGATCTTCGTTTCTCACATCAAAATTACCACTTTTGAATTTTTTAAACCACTCGAAACACTGGGTTTTGCCTAGAGCATGCTGGCCGTAAGCTTCCACAAGCATTCGATGGGCTTCCAAAGCAGATTTCTTCAATTGGTAACAGAAAATCAATGATGTCCGCAAATCGTAGTTTGAAGACACAAAAATCGACATTTTTACCAGCGAAAAAAAATTAGTTGTTGTATTAAACTTGATTGTTTATGAACTGAATATTGTTGATAGAACTCAATGCGAAGAAATGGCGTCAATGATTTGGTTTGACAGAGCGTATAGTTTTACCTAGCGACACATAGATGTCATTACCGGTTTCATACTTGTACACCTGGTAGATAATTTTTCTTTCAAGAATAGCAATATTGTTCTTGAAGGGATTATTCAAAAGAGCAAAGATTATTTTCTATACAAAATTTGAAACATAGATAAATAATGTATTTAACAAATTTTATTTTCAAGTGCTTTTTTTCATATTGCTTTTTACCAAATTTTTAAAAATAGTGTGATTCTGATAGATCGTGGATCATATATTCATGAAAAAGATTCTCTACAACTTGACTTTTTCCAATTCTTAAAAATAAATTCTTTAATAGCTGAAGCTATTAAAAAACAATTTTTCAAAACAAAGTATTCATAAACAAATTGCTGTATTTGATAATAATTGAGTCATTTTCGAAAATTGGAAACTGTCAAGTTGAAGAAAATCTTTTTCCTAAAAAAATGATCCATGATTTATCAGAAACACGTTATTTTTGAAAATTTGGTAAAAAGTGATATGAAAAAAGTGTATTTGAAAATAAAATTTGTTAAATATATTATTTTTCTATGTTTCGAATTTTTTCATAGAAAATAATCTTTGCTCTTTTGAATAATCCCTTCAATAATAATATTGCTCTTCTTGAAAGCATAATTATCAATTTTTCCTGAGGCCTAATTTTTCGTTGCTCGAACTACCTTAAGCAATCTAGAGTTATATTTTGGCGATGAAATCAATAAAAATCAAGATTTTCCAGTTAAATCAGCACAATTTTTTAATCTCTCTCATAGAATTGTAACATAAAATTAAGTCATTACAATTTTTGCGGTAAATTTAAAATAAGAGATGGATATTTTATATTTTTCCATTGATTTCTCGTTATAAAAATGAAAATTTCACCCCGACTGTTCGGCCCCCTAAATGTTGCCACCCTAGCCGGCCCTGTCTATAAGCACCTGTTGTAGAAAACCACCAGAATTAGCTTTCGACTATAAACTTGGAAATTCTTGTAAACTATAAAAGGAAACATTTTAAAAATGATATCTTTTCATTATTTCTACACTGTAAAAAAATTTTCGGATATTTTTCCGAAAATAGTCGGACAGCTTAAAATACAAATGGGTCGTAAATTTTTCCAAAGATATAGTCGGGAATATTTCCGACAAAGAACTGGAAATAGTTCCTACTGTTTGGTAGGAGAAATATCCAGTTTATTACGAAAAATTGATCTATTTCATAATTTAAATGGAAAAAGATCCAAAAAAGTGAACAAATTTCCGTTCTTGTGGAATAATTTCCGCTTTTCATGGAAAAAATTTCCTACAACAATTTCCTAATACATAGTAGGAAAATTTACCGATATTTTTTTACAGTGTATTTATAATTTTCTCTCTAATCAAATTGCTTTTTCACTCAACTTTTAACAAAGTTAGATATCATGAAAAATGAAAAGAAAGACACCTCGAGGATATAATGTTATTTTTTGAAATATGCTAGCGTTTACATTCCATCTCAGATCCGACAATATTATTGAAGGTAATTTTCTTCATTGTAACCCACGACGGAAAATCCAAGCCCTGAAAAATATTAGGAAGTCTCAGAAAAACTCAATGAACCCTAGAGAGTCCAATGAGATATAAAAAATTGAGAAAGTAGTCTCACTCTCTCATAATTAAGCTAAATTTTTAAATTGTCAAGTTTAACTAATTTCGAAAAGTCTAAAAATTTGAGATTGTTGATGACGCTTTTTCAAAGGGCTTCAATTTATGAGACTTCGCTTAAGGCTGCAGTCTTTTGTACACTGTTAGAAATCTTATTAATTTTAACAGACTTTAATATACAAGTGGTAAATTAAAATTAATAGCTTTGTATATTATGAAATATCAATATACATTCATATTAAATTTAATAACTTTTCAGTCAAAATATATTAAAATTAACAAACATTATTAAAACATATAGACATGTGTATTAAAATTCAAATAAAAGTTTGTATTTTTTAAGATTAAAGTATTTTAAATTTAATATACGTTACTGAAAAAATTTCCATTACATGTAAAGGAAGTTTAATACAGAAATTTTTAATAATGTAGTCTTAATATTTGAGAATATTAAGACTACATTGTTAAAAATTTCTGATTCACTGTTAGAAATATTCGAAAATTTACAAAATTTTTATGTTACAAAGGTAACGTAAAATTTGAAGATATTTTTGAGTAACGGTATCTTAAAATTGCAAAAAATGTACTGAAATTTCTGACATTTTTCATAATTTTCTTTTTTTCATAATTTATCATAAATTTAGGAAACTGTAAAAAAAATTCAGTTATATACGTAACTGGATAGAACTTTAGTTACCCAAAACGTACCACTTTTTCTGTTGCAAATTTCAGAATTTCCAGATACAAGTATCAGAATATTCAATACTTTGTAACTAAAAATAAAGAAATGGTTTCTTAAATTTACTAAAAACGAACTGAATTTTCTGAAATTCTTTCTTAATTTTACGATACTGTACTAGGATAAAACTCCGGTCATGTGTTTCGGAAAATTACGGTAGAAATTTCTAACAGTGTTCCATTCAACTATTGTCTCAAAAAGTTTCAAAAAGGTAGTCTTTTTGTGTTGATTTTGGGTTTTTTAGTGGTTTTTCTTGTTTTATAGTGTTTTTGTATTTTTGATGTTCGCTGTATTGATAACTGCACACTCACGAGCGCAATAGGAAATTTTACTACCAAAAACTGAACCTTCCCTGTGGTTGACGTGTTGTCCAGCACCAGGCCTTCGCTTTAAATAAGTTTCTTACCAAAGTTTTTTATGCATGGTTTGCTTAATTAGTTCAGAAAATAAAAACAAAAAAAATAAAAATAAACATTAGTCTTAGGTTATTAAATGGCTCAAAGATTGCACGCATTTCAGCTTTTAATTATTTATTGTTAAGGTTTTATATTCTAAGGTATTCTAGACACCCTTAATGGTTTTTAAAAAATCTGACACTATAGAGGGCCCACATCTGTGGCCGAAACGTTTGCCCATTGAAATTTTATGGTTTCCACCACCTAAAAGGTTGGAAAAAACGAACTGACTCCATGCCAAGTCAATCATCACAAAGTCAAATGATAATGTCAAACTTTTTTTAAATTTTATTAAATAATTTGTGCATAGCATTAATAAATTGAATGCAATATAAAAAAATACTTTTATGAACACTTTAAGGTAGTACTCAGGCAAAAATAGATAATTTTGCTTTCAAGAATAGCAATATTATTATTGAAGGGCTGATTTGAAAGAGAAAAGATTATTTTTCATGAAAAAAATTTGAAACACAAAAAAATAATGTTATTAATAAATTTTATTTTTGCCCAAACTTTTTTTTTATCGCTTCTTACCAAATTTTTAATAATAATGCGATTTTAATAAATCAGGGTTCATTTTTTTAGGAAAAAGATTCTCTACAACTTGACCGTTTTTGATTTTTAAAAATGAATTCTTTAATGGCTGAAATTATAAAAAAACAATTTTTCAAAACAAAATTTTTATAAACAAAATGCTGTATTTGATAATAATTAATTCAATTTGAAAAATAGGAAACGGTCAAGTTGTAGAGAATCTTTTTTCTAAAAAAATGAACCGTGATTTATTAGAATCGCATCATTTTTAAAAATTTGGCTCGAAGCGATAAGAAAATAAGTTTGGGCAAAAATAAAATTTATTAATAACATTATTTTTTTGTGTTTCAAATTTTTTTCATGAAAAATAATCTTTTCTCTTTCAAATTAGCCCTTCAATAATAATATTGCTATTCTTGAAAGCAAAATTATCTATTTTTGCCTGAGGTCTAATTTTCGTGATCGTACTACCTTAATACTTATTTGGGTGAATATTGTTTAAATAACACTCTAATTCCAATCACTCATTCTTTCAAAAAACAATCAACAATTGATTATAATAATTAATTGATTTTCGCGAGAAAGTAACTTAAAAAATCTGCCCGCTTCGCGGGCACATTCTCATCGCGCGCAGCTCGCGTCGCGCGCAGCTCGCTTCGCTCGCAAGTTTCAGCACGCCTAGGGCGCGCGATTCGATCGTCGCGCTTCGCGCTCGGTCTTATGCTCTTCGCATACATTTAAATTTATTTCTTATATTTTGATACTGAAGCTCAAACCAATTTTATAATAATATTACAGATGATGTGAATTACACATTTTCTCAAAGTCACTGAATTTCTTTTTGAATTTAAGTGAAACAGGAAATTCAATTTACTTAAGGCTCTATCGGCCTTAAGGAAAACATTCTCATCATGACACTCGCGCTTCGCGCTCGATTTTCTGTATACATTTCAGTAACTTTTTAATAAATTACATGATTAAAATAATTTATTTTCTTCCAAATCTCTCAAAAAGGAAAAACAATCGTAGACTTTATTTAAGGAAACGATTTTGCAGAACAACGCTTATTTCGTATCTCACATATTTTGGTGAAAAAAATCGAATTTTTTCAATATTAAAAATCAAAACATAAAATATACATCCTGTCCCGAAATTTCTTTATCAGAATTTGTAGACCTCATTTAGGCAAACAATTTTCCATCTAAATGTTTTTTTTTGCATCTCACATATTTTGTCTAAAAAATGGAATTTTTTCATTTTTATCGTATTTTTTGGAATTGAAACGAAAAATATATCTTTTATCAGAAACTGTGTCAGACAAAATTTGTAGATCTTTTTGAAACGAACAACTTTGTATTCTTACGTTTTTTTGGTATTTCCAATATTATTGTTAAAAAATTGAATTTTGGATTTTCAATAGTTTTTTTTTTTTAATTAAAAAGAAAAATATGCATCTTATGAAAAAATGTTATAATTCAAATTTGTAGGTCTTTATGTATTCAATAATATTGTATCATAACGTTTTTTCGTATCTCGTATAATTTAACTGGAAAATGGAATTTTGATATTGACTTTTTTTGAATTTGAATATGCTGTAACATTTCTAATTTTGATTTAATCAAAAAATGTTATTAGGATAATTTGTAGAGATTTATGAGCACTATCAAAAACCAGGATTGGAATTTTTGATTTTTTCAAAAAATTATTTTCAAAAACACAAAAGTAGTGCTCCATCCCTCAATTTTGATTGGATGTGGCTGGTTAACGAACTTGTCCTTACTTTTTCGGCTCCGATAAAGTGTACCAAAGCTCAATTCAATCTGATAATTCTGTCGAGAGTTATGCCGCACACGACCTACTACAGACAGACAGACAGACACTTTCGTAAAAACCATTTTTTCTGACTCAGGGGGTCTCAAAACGTAAAGATTTGATGAAAATTTCGAAAGTCATTTTTCACATAAAACCAATACCCCGTGCAGAAATCGCCCGATTTGTCCTCATTTAAGGTAGGGCTACGGTTAGGCCCTCGCTAGAAAAAGTAGACTAGGAAGTTCTAGGCGGGCCCCGGCGAGGCGTTGATAAGTTTCACCCTGTTTGGTTTCTAGAAAAACTAGTTCCTTCTAGTCGGGCCCTATTTTTGGATTTTAGTCAGGCCCTAGGTAGTTCCTTATTTTAATAAAAATTTTAGATATTCTTTGCTGCGCATGCTCATGCAAAAGGCCTTTACATAAACGGAGAAAAATAGTTGAAGTAATTTTACTCAACTTCCGATCAAATTTGGGACATAAGGACAAGTTAGAAGTTATTTTGTATCACTGTATTTAATTGTGATATATTAAATGTTCGAAAATGAATCAAAGTTGAGTAAAATTCAGAAGTGTAGGGTGAAGTATGAAAGCGTACATTAAAAATTTTTCAATATATATATTATTACTCGTAGTATAACTATAAAAAACCAATCTTTTATTAAATCACAAAAATAGTAGAGCTTTCCGTTCATTCTACTCTACGCTTCAACTGAGAGTTGAGTAAACCGTGAATCGCAAGATTTATTCCAACAGCTACATCTATTCACGCAGGAACGAATGAAAGTAATCTGCGCCTTGGGCACACATGAAAAATTTTTTATTTCAAAAACTTAAATTCTTAAAATTAAATTGATCTTATGAAAATTTAAACAAAAAAAAATCGATAAGTGTATTACATAAAATATGAAATATCACATAAATTACTCAGGCAGAATAATAATTTGGAATTAGCAAATGTAAAATCCATACTTTGAAAATATAAAACACAGAAAATAAAAGAACCTTATTTTAAATGTTATTATAAAAGATAATTCTTAATAATAATTAAATTTTTTAATTAACATTAGAAAATAAAGTTTCACTAAACTTCATACATTGTTATAATAAAAATGTATACTAAATGTAATTTAATAATTATATTATATATATCAATAATCATAGTTATAATAATTGTGTAATTATATTAATTTTTAAAAATATTTTATTAATCATTTATGAAAAAAGTTGATTTATTTTTACTTGAGTAAGGCTAAAAAATTTTATTGACGGCACTTACTCTCACAAGCTCTGAATAACTCATGCAGTCACTATATAACAAAGTTCCAATTTTTATATCTCAGCATGTAAGTGATCGTGTGCGTGATTCGACGAAAGCGTATTGTTTTATATATAAGTGTTGTTATTAGGTTTATATATGTAAGGTTATATGTTTAAGTGTATTTGTAATTTGAAATATGATTGGCTACGTCCGTAATGGTGTGAATGTATTTGTAAGTTGTTTATGTATATACCGGATGACTATTGGCAGGCTCGAGGTAAGAATTTTTTTTTATTTGAGAGAACCATACCATTGCCAGTTCAAATAATACGCCCGATGCTCATTTTACCCAACTACGGTTTGAAGCACCTCAAGCGTCGGTGATATACTTATACATTTCATGTTAACCCACTGACGCATGTTGGTGCCCTGTCATCGATAACGTTTTACTCAACTCCTTACTATTCCCTATGTAACGCTTATTGTTATTCACTTTGGGTGAATTAGGTATATATCAAATTGATTTTACCCGACTAGGATTTAATAGATGTTCAAATGTCCTTATGTCCCAAGTTTAATCGACAGAGTTGAGTAAAATTACTTCAACTATTTTTCTCCGTGTAGCTGGGGCCCCATTGTACGGTTAGGCAATAGATATGTATTCTAATCAGGGCCCGACTAGATGTCTTAAATAGGGCCTGCCTAAAACAGCGTTACAGAAGTAGATGGGGCCTGACTACTTTTCCCTACTAGATCCCGACTAGAAGTAGGGAAAAGTAGTCAGGGCCCTACTATATCTTAAATGAAATTTCTGCATGGGACCTTCTCATCCATGATGAGAATGTAAAAATTCAAACAATTATTTCATAAAATGGAAATAAAGCGTTAGAAACATTTTTTGCGGATACCTATAAGCGTTCACTTCATTGGACTAATTGAAATGAGAATTAACTTAACTCGAGCTCGAGAGTTGGCAACGGTATATATATAAATGATCGCTAGGAATACTGAGAGCGTTAGATCACGTGAGTGGTCGTTTGATATACTATACGTGTGAACTTATACATATGCAAAAATTATATCCAATCCCTAGACAGCAGAATCAAGATGCTGTGCATATTTTTGATGTGTCTCGATAAACTATATCAAGATGAAATGTGCTATGACATAAATTCTAGTTTACATAAATCGCTTTCTTACTGTTCCGATCAATAGAGTGCGAAAGTATGGCAATTCAGAACTATGCACTTGGAACTAATTTGAATAAGAACTTTGTAGGTTCAGCAAAAACTTATGTTCCCTCGAAGAAAGAGAATTTTTTTTCGATTGGAAATCAAAGTTTTAAGAGTGTGTAAAAAACATGGAACACGATTGAGTCAAGATGAACTTTTATAAAATCTCGAAAAATTCCATTACTTTTTTTCTTTAGGGTATTAGTTTAATATTTATTTGGTGGTATAGTTAAAGTTAGACGATATGAAATTTATACACAGTTTAACACATAAAAGTATATGAAGTCATTTGCATATACAGTATATGAAATTTTATATACAGTATATGAAATTTGATACTGGCAATTTAAAAATTTAATATGCATCGAAGCGTCGATAAAACAGGATATTTTCTAGATTTTTTAATAAGTCGTAAATAATTTGAACTGGTTGATCACATTACAGATCAATTAAATCATCAATATCACTTAATTTATTTATTAATTACGTCAGAAACGCGAAAAACTTGAGTTAAAGATTTCTCTATATATGAAAGTTTATGAAGTAAACCAATTTTTTAAATACTCGGATACCTTACACTGTTAAATATCATATTAATTTTAATAGACTTTAATATACAAGTGATAAATTAAAATAATTAAATATGTATATTATGAAAAATTAATATACTTTCTTATTAAATTTAATAACTTTTTAATCAAAATATATCAAAATTAACAAAGATTATTAAAAAATGTACGCATGTGTATTAAAATTTAAATAATAGTTCGTATTTTTTAAGATTAAAGTATTTTAAATTTAATATACGTTACTGAAAAAAACTCTCATTACATGTAATGGAAGTTTAATACAGAAATTGCTAACAGTGTATATCAGTTGTTAATTCTACTATATCAAATTAAATATCGCAATATAATAAATCTAATAGAAGAGTCTATTGTTTCACAAATAATATAAAGAGATATTATATTTCATACACAATGGGTTGCCAAATTATTGTACTCACTTTACTTTTGTTAGTCCCATAAACTCTCGTAATATTGCTAATACACTTATTAAAATTTTCTCTTGAAAATAAAATGAAAGACAACAAAATTATGTATAAAACGACCTAAAGATGAAGTGTTTTTGTCAATTTTTGAGAAAGATTTTGCGGAAAAAGTCCCAATTCCACAATTTTTCTTAAATTATAAATAATTCCGAAAATAATTGATGTTTTTAAATGTTTCTCTAATTATTTTAAAGTTAAATTCACGTACCATGTAAAAAACGTGCCAAAAAAGTTATAATAATTTTCCCCTAGATTCGTAAAAAGTCTAAGCTTAGAACAAAAAAGGCGTAATAATTCATAAAATTCTAATACTCATAAAAAAAGGATTTTAAAAATGCATAAAAGTCTGTCTGTCTGTAGGTCGTATAGTCGATAATTTTTTATAGAATTATCGGATTGAATTGAGCTTTGTCATACTTTATCGGAGCCGAAAAAGTAAGGACGAGTTCGTTAACCATCCACATCCGACAAAAATCGTCAAAATAAGAGCATATTCTGTGTTTTTAAAAAAATCCAAAATTCCAATACTAGTTTCTGATAGTCCTCATAAATCTCTACTAATTATCCCCGTAACATTTTTCAATTAAACTATAATTATGGAAGTTACAAAATGTTAAAACATGAAAAAAGTCAATATCTAAATTCCATTTTTCAGTTAAATTATAAGAAATACGAAAAAAAGTTATGATACAAAATTGTTTACCACATAAAGGTCTACATGTTTGAACCGCAACATTTTTTCATAAGATGTATATTTTTCTTTTTAATTTAAAAAAACTATTAAAAATTGAAAATTCAATTTTTTAACAATAATAATATGTAAAATTCGGAAAAAATGTAAGAATACTAAATTGTTTGTTTCAGTAAGATTTAAACATTTTTTCTGACTTAGCTTTTAATAAAACGTATGTTTTTCATTTTTATTTAAAAAAGTACGATTAAAATTCAAAAATTCCGTTATTTAAAAAAAATATGTGACATACAAAAAAAGCGGTGAGATAAAAAATTATTCGCCTTAATGAGATCTATTTTTGACAAGATGTATATTTTATGCTTTGGTTTTAAAAAAACACTATTGAAAATCAAAAATTCAATTTTTTAACCAAAATATGTGAGATACAAAATAAACGTTAAAATAAAAAATCGTTTGCTTAACAATCAGTCTACGAATTTTCTTCCTTTTTGAGATATTTGGAAGATAGATTTTTTTTAAGTATGTAAATTATTAGACAGTTGCAGAAATGTATACAGAAAATCGAGCGCGAAGCGCGAGATGTCATGATGAGAATATGTCCCTTAAGACTGCACTGATAGAAAGGAATATTTGTATTTTAACCATCCGATTATAACTGAATAAATATGAACGAATCAACCATATTATTGGTTGCTATGGAAAAATGTATTGTTCGCCTTCCCATATTATATTTCTGATTCGACCAGTTTCACATACAGTATTTTCATTTCTGTATTAAACATTCTGCCTTGTTCAGAGAGACATATTATTTTATAAATACAATTATAAATTCCCAACCTACAACCAAATGGCTGAAACTCCCGAACCATTTCTATCAGTGTGATAGAGCCTGAAGTAAATTGAATTTCCTTTTTCATTAGAAATAAAAAAATTTA
Organism: Diplolepis rosae; assembly: GCA_030998225.1. Classification (NCBI taxonomy): domain Eukaryota; kingdom Metazoa; phylum Arthropoda; class Insecta; order Hymenoptera; family Diplolepididae; genus Diplolepis; species Diplolepis rosae. Next base: position 16,825,612 of record JAPYXD010000723.1, on the reverse strand, counting down.
GTAACTTTGTGAAAATGTAATTCCCATCTACAATATTGTATTATAAAATTGACATGAGCTTCAGTATCAAATTACATTTTTGATTTAAGTTTATTTATTATAATTTGATACTGAAGCTCAAACCAATTTTATAATAATATTACAGATGATGTGAATTACACATTTTCTCAAAGTCACTCTTTTTCTTTTTGAATTTAAGTGAAACAGGAGATTCAATTTACTTAAGGCTCCATCAGTCTTAAGGAACACATTCTCATCATGACACTCATTAATCGCGCTCGATTTTCTGCATACATTTCAGTAACTTTTTAATAAATTACATGATTAAAATAATTTATTTATTTTCTTCCAAATATCTCAAAAAGGAAAAACAATCGTAGACTTTATTTAAGGAAACGATTTTGCAGAACAACGCTTATTTCATATCTCACATATTTTGGTGAAAAAAATCGAATTTTTTTAATATTAAAAATCAAAACATAAAATATACATCCTGTCCCGAAATGTCTTAATGAGAATTTGTAGACCTCATTTAGGCAAACAATCTAAACGTTTTTTTTGTATGTCACATATTTTGTCTAAAAATGGAATTTTTGAATTTTAATCGTATTTTTTTGAAATGAAACGAAAAATATATGTTTTATCAGAAACTGTGTGAGACAAAATTTGTAGATCTTTTTGAAACAAACAACTTGGTATTCTTACGTCTTTTTCGTATTTCGAATATTATTCTTAAAAAATTGAATTTTGGATTTTCAAAAGTTTTTTTTTAATTAAAAAGAAAAATATGCATCTTATGAAAAAATGTTATAATTCAAATTTGTAGGTCTTTATGTAGAAAATAATATTATATAATAACGTTTTTTCGTATCTCGTATAATTTAACTGGAAAATGGAATTTTGATATTGACTTTTTTCGAATTTGAATATGCTGTAACATTTCTAATTTTGATTTAATCAAAAAATGTTATCAGGATAATTTATAGAGATTTATGAGCACTATCAAAAACCAGTATTGAAATTTTTTTCAAAAAGTTATTTTCAAAAACACAAAAGTAGTGCTCAATCCCTCAATTTTGATTGGATGTGGCTGGTTAACGAATTTGTCCTTACTTTTTCGGCTCCGATAAAGTGTGCCAAAGCTCAATTCAATCTGATAATTCTATCGAGAGTTATGCCGCACACGACCTACAGACAGACAGACAGACAGGCAGACAGACACTTTCGTAAAAACCGTTTTTTCTGACTCAGGGGGTCTCAAAACGTAAAGATTTGATGAAAATTTCGAAAGTCATTTTTCACATAAAACCAATACCTTCTCATCCATGATGAGAATGTAAAAATCAATTATTTCGGGAATCATTTATAATTTCAGAAAAGTTTTGAAATTTTGACTTTTTCCGCAATATCTTTCTAAAAAATTGACAAAAACACTTCATCTATAGGTCGTTTCATACATAATTTTGTCGTCTTTCATTTTATTTTTAGGGGGAAATTTTAATATATGTATTGTCAATATTAGGAGAGTTTATGCGACTAATAAAAACAAAGTGAATATAATAATGTGGCCACCCACTGTACAAATGTACATAAAATTTAATATTTCAAACAGTGTTTCACTCTTTCCTGTACGTTCAATAAATGTCACAGAATTTCACGATCTACCCATCTCTGAATAGAAATAAAGATATTATCCAAAAAACACTAGTAGAAGATACTTCAATAAACTAAGGGGTGATTTTAATAAAAAGGGAGAGATGATAAAAGTGCACAAAATGTTGCGAAAGCAGACGTTGGTCGTTTGCGTTCTGATCGCAGCTAACCATCAAAGAAAGCGAAAAAGCATTAAATAGATCGACCAAAAGAACGTGTGGTAATTTTATTTAGCAAAAAGGGTCAACTATATACAAACACACGCACACACACACACACACATATATATATATATTAATATATATATAGGCAGAGGATTTAAAGAGGATCTTGCAAGAACAAGCATGGAGATGTTCCAGAATGTTAGACCATTCGAAGGGTAGGAAAGCTATATATATATATATATGCCTCTTCTTTCCCTAATACGAGAAATCCTATAAGTCTTATAGGACTTTTTCCCTCATATAAATACAAATTGAAGGTTACAATTATCTTTGATGAGTTTCTTTTTGATTAGTCTTTTCAAATACAAGAAAACTTACATAAATAATCTTATTTATAACAAGTACCAGATTGAAAAGGACTGAACGATTCTTGACCCTAATGGAATGGAAATTATGTAGAACATAAGATTAGGAATTTTATTTTCTAAATTATGAACTTTCCGTATAATTGAATACCAAATGACTATTTTTATTTCTTCAGATAAAATTTGTTTACCTAAAATTGTAATATTCTGGTCGAAATTTTCAAGAATGAAGCTTTTGGAATAATTTTGATTTTATCAAAAGATAGATCTGCTTTTTTACATTCTCATCATGGATGAGAAGGTATTGGTTTTATGTGAAAAATGACTTTCGAAATCTTCATCAAATCTTTACGTTTTGAGACCCCCTGAGTCAGAAAAAATGGTTTTTACGAAAGTGTCTGTCTGTCTGTCTGTAGTAGGTCGTGTGCGGCATAACTCTCGATAGAATTATCAGATTGAATTGAGCTTTGGTACACTTTATCGGAGCCGAAAAAGTAAGGACAAGTTCGTTAACCAGCCACATCCAATCAAAATTGAGGGATGGAGCACTACTTTTGTGTTTTTGAAAATAATTTTTTGAAAAAATCAAAAATTCCAATCCTGGTTTTTGATAGTGCTCATAAATATCTACAAATTATCCTAATAACATTTTTTGATTAAATCAAAATTAGAAATGTTACAGCATATTCAAATTCGAAAAAAGTCAATATCAAAATTCCATTTTCCAGTTAAATTATACGAGATACGAAAAAACGTTATTATATAATATTATTGAATACATAAAGACCTACAAATTTGAATTATAACATTTTTTCATAAGATGCATATTTTTCTTTTTAATTAAAAAAAAAACTATTGAAAATCCAAAATTCAATTTTTTAACAATAATATTGGAAATACCAAAAAAACGTAAGAATACAAAGTTGTTCGTTTCAAAAAGATCTACAAATTTTGTCTGACACAGTTTCTGATAAAAGATATATTTTTCGTTTCAATTCCAAAAAATACGATAAAAATGAAAAAATTCCATTTTTTAGACAAAATATGTGAGATGCAAAAAAAACATTTAGATGGAAAATTGTTTGCCTAAATGAGGTCTACAAATTCTGATAAAGAAATTTCGGGACAGGATGTATATTTTATGTTTTGATTTTTAATATTGAAAAAATTCGATTTTTTTCACCAAAATATGTGAGATACGAAATAAGCGTTGTTCTGCAAAATGGTTTCCTTAAATAAAGTCTACGATTGTTTTTCCTTTTTAGATATGTGGAAGAAAGTAAATTCTTTTAATCATGTAATTTATTAAAAAGTTATACTGAAATGTATACAGAAAATCGAGCGCGAAGCGCGAGTGTCACGATGAGAATGTGTTCCTTAAGGCCGATAGAGCCTTAAGTAAATTGAATTTCCTGTTTCACTTAAGTTCAAAAAGAAATTCAGTGACTTTGAGAAAATGTGTAATTCACATCATCTGTAATATTATTATAAAATTGGTTTGAGCTTCAGTATCAAAATATAAGAAATAAACTTAAATGTATGCGAAGAGCACAAGACTGAGCGCGAAGCGCGAGGTCCAGAAAGAACGGAGCGCGAAGCGCGACGATCGAATCGCGCGCCCTAGGCGCGCTCAAACTTGCGAGCGAAGCGCGCGACGAGAATGTGCCCGCGAAGCGGGCAGATTTTTATGAGTTGTTTTGCTATAAAAATATGTGTAGAGCACTCAACATTTAGAACATTTTGACTTGGTGAGAATTCTTTTATTTTTTGTTGCGATAAAATCCAAATCATTGGTTTCTATTGGATTCGGGTGAATTTATCTTAAGATTAACCATAATTTTGAAGAGAATTCGACTTTGATCTATGGTAACGGCCATAATATGCGCTAAAAGTGCATTCACCGACTCTGTTATAGAATAATGAAAAAGACCTCGTGCTGGGTAATGGGGAAGTTTCCTCAAGTTCTTCTTGTATATAATTAAGTTTATTATTCATGGCTTGACGTTAACGTACAGGATACTGTCAAGAGGGAAGATACCAGAAGTGCAAAGAGTAACGATGGATGGAAGGTTGGAGACAGGGTCAAATGAACGAGAGGAAAAACTGAGAGATAGAGAAGTTTTACGAAGTCAACATCTAAATTTATTGTTTCAGAGATTCTGATAGTTCTCGTAAAGAAAAAGGTATATTTCTGGGTATATATCTTCGTTATCCCGAGGTGGTACTTCACACTGTAAACAATTTTATTAATTATAATACACATTAATAAAAAAAGAGCAAAGTAAAACTAATGTTTTTTTTTCAATTCTAAAAAGTACCATACATTTAGCTTTAATAAAAATATATTAAAATCAATATATAGACTGTTTGAAATTTCCTTCAAAATTTTTCACAACTCGTAACTGAAGTTTTATGAAGTTACGATTGTGTAAAATTAAGATATAATTTTAGAAAATTTAGTTACTTTTTAGTAAATATAAAGAAAAATCTATTTATTTTGAGTTATAAATTGATGAATACTCCGATCCTTGTATCTGAAAGTTATGAAACTTACAACAGAAAAAACTTTTCCTTTTGGGTAACTAAAGTTTTATACAGTTACACTCTCTAAATTTGAATCAGTCAAAATCTACTGATTATCAGTGAAATTTGACTGATTCAAATAGCTAAAAAGAGGTTACTGTAAATCAGTCAAATTTCACTGATTATTTCAGTGAAAATTGACTGATTTGACAGTGAAAAATATTTTTTTCACTGATGAATCAGTGAAAATTAACTGATTTAACAGTGAAAAATATTTTTCACTGATGAATCAGTGAAAAGGCAAATCACTGATTCAATCAGTGAAAATTTGACTGATTCAGATTTAGAGAGCATCCAACATAAATTTTTGTCGCATTTGTGAAATTTTATAATTAATTTGTTGAAAATACTGCTCTCTAAATCTGAATCAGTAACAGTTTCGGATTTAGGGAGTGTTACAGTTTTATTTATTTTTAGATGAATATCAAGAAAATTCTTCAGATATACGTAACGGGAGTTTAATACATTTATCAGTGCAATGCCTATTTTTATTCTCATCACTTTCCTCAGTTATTTGGAAAGTTAACTTATTTTCAATTTGAATACGTAATATTGCAGAGAGTTTAATCTTATTTTAAGGGATTCATTTGCTAACAATTGATTGTGTTAGACTGTAGAGTTTGTAATCATGAGATAAGTTTGATTTAACAGTACAGCTTAATTACAAACATCAAGAGTTGTGATCAAAGTGAGTTGTTATTCCATGAAATTCAAAGATCAGACGGAAATGGATATTTAAGGTAGTTGATCGATGAAAATTAGACTTCCGACAAAAATAGATAATTTTGCTTTCAAGAATAGCAATATTATTATTGAAGGGCTATTTTGGAAGAGAAAAGATTATTTTACATGAAAAAATTTGAAACACAGAAAAATAATTTTATTAATAAATTTTATTTTTGACCCAACTTTTTTTCTTATCACTTCTTACCAAATTTTAAAAAATTATGTGATTCTGATAAATCATGAATCATTTTTTGAGAGAAAAGATTTCCCACAACTTCACCGTTTCTGATTATTAAAAATAAATTCTTTATTGGCTGAAACCATTAAAAAAACACTTTCCAAAACGAAATTTTTACAAACAAATTGCTGAATTTGATAATAATTAATTAGAATTAATTAATAAGAAAAAAAGTTGGGGTAAAAATAAAATTTGTTAATAAAATGATTTTTCTCTATTTCAAATTTTTTTCATGAAAAATAATCTTTTCTCTTCCAAAATAGCCCTTCAGTAATAATATTGCTATTCTTGAAAGCAAAATTATCTATTTTTGCCTGAAGTCTAATTTTTGTGGACCAACTGCCTTAAGAGGAACTTGATCTAAAAAGAGACAAAATTTCAGAAACTTCAGTATGCTAATAATTTAAAGAAATAATTTGCCAAGTCGTATCAACATATTTCCTTAATTTATAAAAATAATTTTTATCGTTTGTGGAATTCTGTAAATTTTTAATTAGGTTAAAAAGACAAAATAAAAATTGTAAAAATATGTGAAACTTGGAAATAAAGTTAATCAAAAGTTAACATGTTTGCACGCTGAAAAAGCTGAGTAGCTGTACTGATTACACGGAGAAACTTTGTGTAGCAATATGAATTTTTTTTAATAATGATAATTCTAAAAAATATTAAGAATCTAGAGAAAATCGAGGTGCAATGGTAATTAAACCTAGCGAACTGGAAATTTTTCTCAGTCAAAATATTAGAGATTCGAAAAATGATATGAAACTTCAGTATAGGTTAGAGTAAAGTTCGATACAATCTATAGTGAATTATATTATAGTTCCAAAATTCAGTATTTCACTTCAAAAAATTCTTACTTTTTCAGTAAAAAATGTTCATAAAGAAACAATTCAAGTACTCACACTAAGTAATTACCTACTCTCTAAATCTGAATCAGTCAAATTTTGACTGATTGAATCAGTGATTTGCCTTTTCACTGATTCATCAGTGAAAAAATATTTTTCACTGTTAAATCAGTTAATTTTCATTGATTCATCAGTGAAAAAAATATTTTTCACTGTCAAATTAGTCAATTTTCACTGAAATAATCAGTGAAATTTGACTGATTTACAGTAACCTCTTTTTAGCTATTTGAATCACTCAAACTTCACACTCGCAAAATAAATTTTTTTTTCCCTAGTTGCACAATGTACTATTGTCTTCAAGTTTAGAATACATATTGCGAAATGTTTGATTTTATTACAGTGGGTGATCAAATTATAATGATTACTTACAATATTCACGGGAATTCATATTCACATGTCCACTGTTAGGAATTCCTATTAGAATTTTTCGAAACACGAAATGAAGCTTTATACCGTTACAGTTTTGTTAAATTAAGGTACAAATTTAATAGTATATTGTGCGAGTAGGGAAAAAAAAATTTATTTTGCGAGTGTGAAGTTTGATGCCAGAGCAAAGCGAGGGTAACAACCACACGAGTAAAATAAATGTTTTTCCCGTGTTGCACACGATTTTTTTTCTACTAGCGGGTCAGAAAGTGGATTTGTTTGCTCCGCACGGGGCAATAAAGTCCACTTTATGGCCCGCTAGTAGAAAAAAAAATTTAGTTAGTTCTTAGTAAAATTAAAGTTACTGGATTAAGAAGTCACATGTTTGATAACATGTCTGCTATTATATTGACCCATAATTCATAGAATTTTTTGTTCATTTCTCATTATTTTGGCATAGGGTCAGATTCTTTTTATTTCCTTCGAATAAAATTTTCACTATTACATATAAAAATACACAAAAAGAAAGCAAGGCAAACGTTTCGGCCAAATATGGGGGCCTTCTTCAGTGCCATAAATTCAAAGATTAATTCAAAATTTCTGTAAAACATTAGAATATAGGAGATAATGAAATTAAGGATTATCATAGAATTCAAAAACTTATCTCAAAGCTTGCAATTCAAAATGAAGTAGTCCAGTATGCAGCATCACGATTCGAAAAAATATTTATTTAATATACCTAATATTTCGATACTTATATTTGAAAATTCTAAAGTTTTCACCAATAAAAATTTTCGTTTTGGGTAACTCAAGCTTCATTGTTAGAAGTTTCTGTATTAAACTTCCATTACATGTAAAGGAAGTTATTTTCAGTACACTGCCAGAAATGTTCGGAAATTCACAAAATTGATATGTTAAGAAAGTAACATAAAGTTTGACGATATTTATGATGTCTTTGAGTAAAAGTATGTTAAGATTACGGAAACTGTACTGAATTTCCGGAAATTTGTCTTAATATTACGAAACTCAACTGAGTTTTCATAAAATTTATTTTAAACCTACCAAACTGTAAGAGAATTTTTATAAAATTCATCATGAAATCACGAAACTGTAACAAAATTTTCAGAAACATGTAACTGCAAGGAGGAACCCGAATTTACAATTTTTGCTAAACTACGTTTCAATTTAGGGAAAAACGTGTAATAGTGAGGATTTTTCGTAGCGAAATACTGAACTTTAGATAAACTTTATGATAATTTACTGTAGATTGTATCAAACTTTACTATAACCAATACTAAAGTTTCATATCATTTTTGAAGCTTTAGTATTTTGACTGCGAAAAATTTCCAGTCCGCTAAGAAAAATTACTATTGCACCTCGATTTTCCCGATTCCTCAAATTTTTTAGAATTTTCATTATGAAATAAAACATATATTGCTACTCCCTAAATCCGAAACAGTAAAAACTCACTGATTCATAGTGAAAACCCACTGTTTTGAATGTTATAAGTCTTCCACATAAAAAGCTGTGGAATTTACCAGATTCCACCATGAAAAATCACTGGTTAATCAGTGAAATATACTGGTCAAAAGTGAAATTTGCTGTCAGCCAGAGAGTTCCTCTACACTGTTGGAATTTCCGTATTAAACTTCCATTACATGTAACGTAAGTTTTTTTCAGTAACGTACATTAAATTTAAAATACTTTCATCTTATAAAATATAAACTTTAATTTTAATTTTAATACAATGTGCATTCATTTTAATAATGCTTATTACATTTTAAATATATTTTCATTGTAGAGTTATAAATTTAATATGAATTTATATTAATTTTATTATAATTTACACACATATTAATTTTAATTTACCACTTGTATATTAAAGTCTATTAAAATTAATAAAATTTTTAAGAGTGTTCATACAGTTACATATGACACTCTAAATCTGAATCAGTCAAATTTTGACTGATTGAATCAGTGATTTGCCTTTTCGCTGATTCATCAGTGAAAAAATATTTTTCACTGTTATATCAGTTAATTTTCACTGATTTATCAGTGAAAAAGATATTTTTGTCAAATCAGTCAATTTTCAGTGAAATTTTCAGTGAAATTTTCAGTGAAATTTGACTGATTTGCAGTAACCTCTTTTTAGCTTTTGGAATCAGTCAAATTTCACTGATGATCAGTAGATTTTGACTGATTCAAATTTAGAGATCAGAAAATTCAGATAAGTCTCACAATTTTAAGAAAAATTTTACCAATTTGAGTCACCTTTTTGTATTTTTGAGATACGTTTACTCAAAACTATTATAGATTTTATATATTTCTCTACTACTTATCGAATTGAAGAATTTCTTGAATTTCAGAACATTTCATAGTATATTTATTATTGTATAAACTAATTATTAGCTTATCTACGTTCTACATATAAGCTATTATCTTCGAAAATTAATAAACTCATTTTTCAACTCTGTAACACTCTATCATTGAAATGAGATATCATAGTGATAATAATAATTAGATCATCCACTGTATATCAGGATGTGTTGGAGTAAAAAATATGCGATGAGATAAAAGTGTGCTGTAGCTTTTGTTTGCAGTGAGATGCATTGAGTGTAAACAGTATAAGCGAATGTGGGCGAAACCTGGTTGAGACGCGGCATTTCGTCAAATTGACCTCGTATGCAGATGTATATATATGCTGGAAATCGAGGAGTAAAGCAAAAGGGACGAGGTGGCGATGTGGCGTTAGTGAAAGAGAATCAATCCCGGTTCGGAAGCCGATGGTCTGTTCGGCTAGTGTGCCAGAGGTTGACTGGATCGAATCTGCTTTGATCAAGGAACGGTAAACATTCGCCCGGAACACGGATGAAAGCTTGATCGTCCATTCAATTCTCTTGCTTCGACGCCTAACCTTTTGGTAACCATTCTCTTCACCAGGGTTGCCCTTTTTTACAGTTACTCTCTTAATTTGAATCAGTACTTTTTTTCTTCACTAATTCCAATCTGTTACTGAATTCTAGTTATGCAATCAGTTCTTTTTAACCAATTTATCAATTAAGAAGACTTAAAAGAACTCACTGTATTAATTCAGTCTCTGATTTGAGTTAGTGAAAAAACTACTGATTCAAATAAAGAGTTAAGACTTTTCTTTCACTAATCATATTTAAGTATGTTGCTATAGTTGGCATTTATATAAAATATTTATTATGTCGCAAAAGCTGAAAAAAAAAAATAAGGACAAGTTCGTTAACCAGCCACATCCAATCAAAATTGAGGGATTGAGCACTGCTTTTGTGTTTTTGAAAATAATTTTTTGAAAAAATCAAAAATTTCAATACTGGTTTTTGATAGTGCTCATAAATCTCTACAAATTATCCTGATAACATTTCTTGATTAAATCAAAATTAGAAATGTTACAGCATATTCAAATTCGAAAAAAGTCAATATCAAAATTCCATTTTCCAGTCAAATTATACGAGATACGTAAAAACGTTATGATACAATATTATTTTCTACATAAAGACCTACAAATTTTAATTGTAACATTTTTTCATAAGATGCATATTTTTCTTTTTAATTAAAAAAAAACTATTGAAAATCCAAAATTCAATTTTTTAACAATAATATGTAAAATACGAAAAAAACGTAAGAATACAAAGTTGTTCATTTCAAAAAGATCTACAAATTTTGTTTCACACAGTTTCTGAAAAAACATATATTTTTCGTTTCAATTCCGAGCAATACGATTAAAATTCAAGAATTCCATTTTTTAGACAAAATATATGAGATACGTAAAAAACGTTTATCTGGAAAATTGTTTGCCTAAATGAGGTTTACAAATTCTCATTAAGACATTTTGGGACAGGATGTATATTTTATGTTTTGATTTTTAATATTAAAAAAATTCGATTTTTTTCACCAAAATATGTGAGATACGAAATAAGCGTTGTTCTGCAAAATCGTTTCCTTAAATAAAGTCTACGATTGTTTTTTTCTTTTTGAGAGATTTGGAAGAAAATAAATTATTTTAATCATGTAATTTATTTAAAAGTTACTGAAATGTATACAGAAAATCGAGCGCGAAGCGCGAGCGTCTTGATGAGAATGTGTTCCTTAAGGCTGATAAAGCCTTAAGTAAATTGAATTTCCTGTTTCACTTAAATTCAAAAAGAAATTGAGTAGCTTTGAGAAAATGTGTAATTCACATCATCTGTAATATTATTATAAAGTTGGTTTGAGCTTCAGTATCAAATTATAAAAAATAAACTTAAATGTATGCGAAGAGTACAAGACCGAGCGCGAAGCGCGAGGTCCAGAAAGAATGGAGCGCGAAGCGCGACGATCAAATCGCGCGCCCTAGGTGCGCTCAAACTTGCGAGCGATGAGAATGTGCCCGCAAAGCGGGCAGATTTTTGTTATTTTTTTTGTACTGTTGTGGATTAATATTAACCCTTTGCGGTCAATCGCTTTTTCAAGTGAGTTTCTCACTGGGTCGAACAAATTTTGTTGAAGAAAGCGATGTCATGTACTAAAGAGTTAAGGTAGTACGATCACGAAAATTAGACCTCAGGCAAAAATTTGAAACACAAAAAAATAATGTTATTAATAAATTTTATTTTTGCCCAAACTTATTTTCTTATCACTTCGAGCCAAATTTTTAAAAATGATGCGATTCTAATAAATCACGGTTCATTTTTTTAGAAAAAAGATTCTCTACAACTTGGCCGTTTTTGATTTTTGAAAATGAATTCTTTAATGGCTGAAATTATAAAAAACAATTTTTCAAAACAAAATTTTTATAAACAAATTGCTGTATTTGATAATAATTAATTTAATTTCAAAAATTGGAAACGGTCAAGTTGTAGAGAATATTTTTTCTAAAAAAATGAACCGTGATTTATTAGAATCGCATCATTTTTAAAAACTTGGCTCGAAGCGATAAGAAAATAAGTTTGGGGAAAAATAAAATTTATTAATAACATTATTTTTTGTGTTTCAAATTTTTTTCATGAAAACTAATCTTTTCTCTTTCAAATTAGCCCTTCAATAATAATATTGCTATTCTTGAAAGCAAAATTATCTATTTTTACCTGAGGTCTAATTTTCGTAATTGTACTACTTTAAATATATGAATTTAATTGAAACATATTTTTAAAAATGGAATTTTAGACTATATTATGGAACAGTAATAATTAATAGGATGTAATATGAGTATATTGTGGCTAATTTGATGATTGAATTTGGAAAACCGTTTTCCTCAAATTATATTCACTACTGCATATATACGAAAGGTGCAATGGGGAAAGTTAGAATCGAGCCGAATCGAAACAATGAGGAAACCCTCTTTCTGCTCAATCCACTATCTATCGTTCACATTTACACTGTCGATCGTTATAATTTTCCCGCTTGTCGTAAAATAACACATAATCGAGATAAAATTTATTAGTGTCCTAGTAATGAATGTTCTTGTTCGACAGAGTCGTGAACGCTTCATAGCGATTCACAATCGCAACACCAACAATGATACGAATAGGTTTATCGACGCATAAAATTACGAATGAGAATAAATAATGCATTCGTGGGTAAATAAAATAACTTACAAGCGCATATAATTTATGCGTTCATATTCACGGAATTTATCGCTGTGTTGACGGTTCTTCAATTTCTAGAATCAGTTCAATAAAATTACTTTTTGTATAGGTCAATTTAAATATATTTTTTCACAGACAGATTAGTTTAAATGTTCAATGTTAGAAATTTCTACCGTAATTTCCCGAAACATGTGACTGGAATTTTATTCAGTCAATTAAGATTTCGTTAAATCATGTAACTGAATTTTTTTTTACAGTTTTCTAGTTTTATGATAATTTTATAAATATTCTGTTAATGTCTGGTAGTTTCAAATAAATTTTATAAAAATTCAGGTGACTTTCGTAATATTAAGAAAAATTCAGAATATTTTTCGCAATTTTAGGATACTTATACTCAAAAACATCAGAAAAATTGTAAAACTTTACGCTACCTTTGCTACATACATGTTTTAACATACGATCTAACGAATTCCTTTCAAATTTTAATGTCTTATTTAGTACTCATGTATGTATTCAATAACATGCCGAAAATTTAATTTTCAACATTTTTTAATGATCCCAGTTCAAAGTCTAGTTCTTATTTCACAGATTAAAATGCCGTTTAATTTTTTTGTTTTAGATAAGTAGAACGCTTACAATCTTGGTGAACGCAAAAAACTATTTTTACAGATGAGTGGCTAAGTTGCCGTGTAGTTCAGCAATGAGAGACGATATCGGACTGAACAAATTTTAAAGTGTGCTCCAAATATTAATAAATATGTGCTGAAAAGTTCGCAGTTCTACTCTCTAAATCTGAATCAGTCAAAATCTACTGATTATTAGTGAAATATGACTGATTTAACAGTGGAAAATACTTTTTTCACTGATTCAATCAGTGAAAATTAACTGATTTGTCAGTGAAAAATATTTTTGCACTGATGAAGCAGTTAAAAGAAAAATTACTGATTCAATCAGTGAAAATTCGACTGATTCAGATTTAGAGAGTGTGTTCATTTAGTTCGCCGAAAGAAATTTCCTCAAAAAGCGAAAAAAACTGCCATCACACGGGATGACCCCCTTAAGTAAATTTAAGAAACAATTTCTTAATTTCCAGTTACAAAGTAATAAATATTCGGATCCTTGTATCTAGAAATTTTAAAAATTGCAATAGGAAAAATTTTACGTTTTGGGTAACTGAAGTTTTATGCAGTTACATGTTGTTCTGAAAATGTTGTTACAGTTTCATGATTTTATGATGAATTTGATAAAAATTCTGTTACAGTTTGGTATTTTTAAAATATATTTTATGAAAATCTACTCGAGTTTTATAATATTGAGAAAAATCCCCGAAAATTCAGTACATTTTTTGTAATTTTAAGATACTTTTACTCAAAAACATCATAAATATCGTCAAATTTTACGTAACCTATGTAACATAAAAATTTCATAAATTTCTGAACATTTCTAAGAGTCTTCGTATAAATACAAATTAATAACATAATCTTTCTCGTGTATTATTTAAAAACTTGTTCTGGTTCATTTGCTGCTTTCACTGATCCAAAGGTATAAATTCTAAATTTATGAAATGAATGATATTTTAAGTAAATCTTTCGAACTTTGCGTGCTGGCAAGCAAAGTCAAACTAATAGGTAAATATCAAAATGAATGTAAATAAAACACGAAAGGTCAAAAGTTAAGGAATATTTCTTGCTTTTCAAACTATTAAATCAGTTGATTTTAAGATGCGTTGGCATTACTAAATTAGTCACAACTCAATATGTACATTAACCACTGACATGTAGCAATGTTCATATACACTCTCTAAACCTGAATAAGTGAAACAGTCACTGATTATATCAGTGAAAATATATCAACTGATGAATTAGTGCCCTGCTTTGATTTCACTGAGGAATCAGTGAACGCGCCATGTGAACATAACCTTTGGATTCAATTGAAGTATAACGATGGATCTTTAATTTTTAATTATACATAATATAATTATTCCAAATTAATTAGTTGAGTTTGAAAACACAATAATTACAATATATAATAATTATTACGTAATATATTTTTAGTGTTGTTTAACCTAAAATAAACTTGTTCATCGATCATTAAAATATATTGCTGGTTTTATTATTCCCACCTAAAGATTTCACTGATTCAATAAGTGAGTTCAATCTATTTCACTGATTCGTCAGTCGAATTTCACTGATTCTCAGTCAAAGACTTATAGCTGCTAGGTTCAGTGAATAGTCACTGCGAATCAATGGACGTACACTGATTTAGGTTTAGAGAGCACTTTTTATAAAAATCTAAATTAGTAACGGAAATATTTCATATGTTTCAGGTTTTGACAGAGTTCCAGATGTTGAAGACAATGCCGCTAAAAATCAGGAAGTGTATGATATAACGCTATGCTTATACGAAGAACAATGCTTTTGTAGAAAACGACGAGTGAGTGCGGAATATACAGTGAATGTCAAAAGCATGTATCAAGTGGCTATACGCATTAAAAAAAGTGCAAATTTTTTCATCACTTCATACAAGCCGCGAATAGCGTTCTTTTTCACATTCAAGTGTCGAAAATATAATATAAAAGTGAACTTTCCTCTCGTTCATCGTTTGACCAATTTTCTCCTAATCTCAATAAAAGCTTCAAAAATTGCTAACAACCAGTGAAAATAATTGTATTTAAAGGGAAAAAAAGATGAAGCAAGTGAATATTGATAATTAAATCAGAAAGATATAAATACTATAAACTAATCTGAAATCAATAAGTGGAGAACAATGCGAAGACAGAAGAGAGCACGAGCCAGAATACGTGGTACCATTATATTTGCGAACCGATTTACCAGTGACGCTTTGAGAGACATCAAATAGAATCGTGGAGGGTGCAAGAGAAACAGAAAGAGGAGGAGAGGAGGAGGAAGAAGAAGCAAAAGCAGTTCGATCATCAGATCGCTCGGCCTCTCGCAGATCATCAACTAAGATGAATGTGAGTGACGTCTACTTGCTTGGGGGATTCGAGCAAGAGGACTCAATATCGAAAACAGTCGATCTTAACAGAAGTTTCTACAACGCCAGCTTATCCAGTAACGGCACATCCTGGAATTCACGAGAAGAGAATTTATGGGAACTGGCGAGAGAACGCGCCGGTCTGGCTGTGATCCTCCTCCTCTTTTCCGTGGCCACCGTTTTTGGTAACATGCTCGTGATCTTGGCTGTTGTCCGAGAACGTTACCTTCACACTGCGACAAACTATTTCGTGACCTCTCTCGCGTTCGCTGACTGCCTTGTGGGCCTGGTAGTAATGCCTTTTAGTGCCATTTATGAGGTCCTGGAAAACCGTTGGCTCTTCACAACTGACTGGTGTGATGTTTGGCGATCCTTAGATGTACTTTTCTCGACAGCGTCGATCCTTAACTTATGTGTTATAAGTTTGGACCGTTACTGGGCCATTACAGATCCTTTTACATACCCAACAAGGATGAGCAGGAGGAGAGCTACGATTTTGATAGGTATCGTCTGGATTTGCTCGAGTGCGATATCCTTTCCGGCGATTGCCTGGTGGAGGGCTGTCCGGACTGAGGAAGTCCCGGAGGACAAATGTCCATTTACTGAACATTTGGGCTACCTGATATTCTCATCGACGATAAGTTTCTACCTGCCGCTGTTTGTGATGGTATTTACATATTACAGGATATACAGAGCGGCGGTGATACAGACGAGAAGTCTCAAACTGGGGACTAAACAAGTGATGATGGCCTCGGGAGAATTGGAGCTTACTCTGAGAATACATCGGGGTGGAGCTACTAATGCTGATCCGAGACATTTGTTTCGGACAGCTTCGAGCACGCCGGAAGATCTTCAAGATCTTGAGGAACCTTTAACAGCTCTTCATAATAATGGACTGACGAGGCTGCCTTCGACGCGGATTAATAATAAGCAACACATGGGCAAGAATTTTTCTTTGTCGAGGAAACTTGCCAAGTTTGCGAAAGAAAAAAAAGCTGCTAAAACTCTGGGTATCGTGATGGGGGTGTTTATTGTTTGTTGGCTGCCATTCTTCGTTGTCAATCTTTGGTCTGGGTTCTGCAGTAGGTGCATTTGGCAAGAGGAAATTGTTTCAGCTGCAGTCACGTGGCTTGGATGGATCAACAGTGGAATGAACCCTGTGATCTATGCATGCTGGAGTCGTGACTTTAGGAGGTAAGGGCAGCTGCTCAATTTTATTATACCATCAATCAGGGCCGGTTCTACCATATAGGTGCAATAGGCAAATTTTACTATAGTTTATACTAAAGTTTCATATCATTATTACAAAGCTTAGTATTTTTACTAACAAAAATTCTCAAAGTGACACGTTTTCCCCTAAATTGAAAAATACTATAGTAAAAATTGATATAAAAAGTTTCTCCGTGTATGAGAGAGATTAAAAATTTGTGTTGATTTAACTGGAAAATCTTGATTTTTATTGATTTCATCGCGAAAATATAACTCTAGATTGCTTAATATAGAGATGGATTAATATATATTTAGATTGAAGGGGTGCAAATATTTATTCTGCCTAGGGCGCCACATTTTCTTAAGCCGGCCCTGGTATCAATTTTTATTAACAGCGCTAAAATAGTTTGTCTACATTTATTGGAAATTTGAAACGTCCTGTATATAGATCACTTTCAGAAAGAAACTCTAGGTATTAAAAGTATGTTTATAGCCTCTTTTCTTAATATGAAATTAAAGTTTGCTCAAGCTGGAAAAATATGGTTGATTTTAAAAAATAAGAAATTTTAATAAAACATGTTTGAATGATTTATTCGATTGCAAATATATTATCATATCAAATATATTATTGTGATTTAACCAAAGAAATTTTATCATCAAAAATAGTTTTTTTATATGAAAAAAATCATTTTTCAAATTCAAAAAATATTCTTCCAAAGAAACAAAGGGTTTGTTTAATTTGAAGAAAGAATCTCAACTAACAAATTTTTTTCAGTCAAGAGCATGTGATATTCGAAAAATTAGCAAGTTTTATTGATTTTGGGGTTTTTACATGTCCAAAATATAGAAAATTTTGTATCCGAAATTTGGGAAATTGTAGAGATGATTAAAACGGACGTAGATAGACAAATTTTTTTTTGAAAAAATGAGAAAAAGTTTAATTTTAGACAAATCTATCAGAGTTTTCTTTTAATATTAAAACCAGCCGTCTATCTACGTCCGTTTTTACCTTTTTTACCATTTTACAAATTTTGAAAACAAAATTGTCGATAGATTTTTCTAGAATTAAACTTTTTCTCCTGTTTTAAACTACAAGTTGTCTATCTACGTCTGTTTTTATCCTCTTTACCATTTCCAAAATTTTGTAGACAAAATTCTTTGTATTTTGAACGCAAACATGTATAAAACCTAAAATCAAGAAAACTTGCCAATTTTCTAACTATGACACACCCTTAAGGGCATGTGATACGTAGGAAATTAGCAAATTTTATTGATTTTAGGTTTCTACATGTTTGTGTCCAAAATACATAAAATATTATTTTCAAAATTTGGGAAATGGTAGAGAAGATAAAAACCGACGTAGATAGATTAGTTTTGGTTTCAAATTTGTAAAAAAGTTCAATTTTAGCAAAATATATCGGAATTTTTTTTGTCACTGTCATAAAAAAATTAAGTAATAACTTTTCAATCAATATATACATGTGTATTAAAATTCAAATAAAAATGTGTATTTTTTAAGATGAAAGTATTTAAAATTGAATATACGCTACTGAAAAAAACTTCCATTACATATAATGGAAGTTTAATACAGAAATTTCTAACAGTGCAATTTCCGACCTCATTTTTGATGCACATATTTGTTTGATTTCAAAAAATGTTATTTGAATATAAAAAACTTTTTTCCGATCCAACTTTTGGATGATTTTTTCCATGTATATCCTGCACGAAAATATTCGAAAGATAATCATAAGCCATTTTATTCCAAAAGTTTCCTGTGAGGTGAATCCCCAATTTCAACTTTTTTATTTTCTCTGCACTTATACCGTCAGTTCCTTGAAGATAGTTTAATTTTATTACTTTAGACCACTTGCAATTCGAAAGGTGGAGAAAATGTAATAAATGTCGCTGAAAATGGAATTTTTTCGCGATGGAGCAGATAAGAAAGCTAGAAATTAGGAGGTAGGTTGAATCGACTGGGGTGTAACGGGAAAATAGTTCAGTTTTGCGAGATTCGATAATACCATGAAAGGAGAAGCACAATCAAGCCAAGTGTTCAAACAAAATGAATAGTATTCCTTTCGAATCAGTCGACAGACCAGCTTCTCCTGCAAACTATACGTTTCCGCAAATGCACCAAATTTTTCGCAAGTTGTGTCTTGTATTCTCCGCATACATACAAGTTTATTTCTTCTAATTTGATACTGAAGCTCAAGTCAATTTTATTATATTGTAGATATGAATTACATTTTCACAAAATTACTAAATTTTTTTATTTCAAATGTGAACGGAAATTTAATTTACTTAAGGCTCTATCAGCCTTAAGGAACATATTCACGCCTTAACACTCGCCTTTCGCGAATGATTTTTTAAAAACATTTCTGTAATTTTCTAATAATTTACATGATTTAAAAAAATGTATTTTCTTCCAATTTCTCAAAAAGGAAAATAATTCGTAGACTATTTTTAAGCAAACAATTTTTTATTTTAACGCTTATTTTGTATCTCATGTATTTTGGTTAAAAAACGGAATTTTTGAATTTTAATCGTATTTTTTGAAATTAAAATGAAAAATATACGTTTTATCAGAAACTATGTCAGACAAAATTTGTAGATTTTACTGAAACGAAAAATTTTGTATTCTTACATTTTTTCGTATTTTACATATTATTGTTAAAAAATTAAATTTTGGATTTTCAATAGTATTTTTTCAAATTCAAAATAAAAATATACGTCTTATGAAAAAATGTTACTTTTCAAACTTGTAGATCTTTATGTAGTTAACAACTTTGTATCATAACTTTTTTTCGTATCGCGCTTATAATTCGTCTGAAAAATGGAATTTAGATATTGACTTTTTTCAAGTCTTAACATACTATAACATTTTTTGACAAGAAGTATATTTTATGTTTTGGGTTAAAAAAAACACTATTGAAAATAAAAAAATCCATCTTTTAACCAAAATATGTGGAACACAAAATAAGCGTTAAAATAAAAAATCGTTTGCTTAAAAATAGTCTACGAATTATTTTCCTTTTTGAGACATTGGAAGAAGATACATTTTTTAATTTCATTTTTGATTTGAAATCAAAAATAAATTTAGTAACTTTGAGAAAATGTATTTCACATTTACAATATTATAAAATTGACTTGAGCTTCAGTATCAAATTACAAGAAGTAAACTTATATGTGTGCGAAAAATATA
Source organism: Diplolepis rosae (assembly GCA_030998225.1). Lineage (NCBI taxonomy): Eukaryota > Metazoa > Arthropoda > Insecta > Hymenoptera > Diplolepididae > Diplolepis > Diplolepis rosae. The sequence goes on along the minus strand of JAPYXD010000723.1, from coordinate 16,805,613 downwards.
AAATCGAGCGCGAAGCAGGCAGATTTTTACATTCTCATCATGGATGAGAAGGTATTGGTTTTATGTGAAAAATGACTTTCGATATTTTTATCAAATCTTTACGTTTTGAGACCCCCTGAGTCATAAAAAAGGGTTTTTACAAAAGTGTCTGTCTGTCTGTCTGTCTGTCTGTAGTAGGTAGTGTGCGGCATAACTCTCGATAGAATTATCAGATTGAATTGAGCTTTGGTACACTTTATCGGAGCCGAAAAAGTAAGGACAAGTTCGTTAACCAGCCACATCCAATCAAAATTGAGGGATTGAGCACTACTTTTGTGTTTTTGAAAATAATTTTTTTAAAAAATCAAAGATTTCAATACTGGTTTTTGATAGTGCTCATAAATCTCTACAAATTATCCTGATAACATTTTTTGATTAAATCAAAATTAGAAATGTCACAGCATATTCAAATTCGAAAAAAGTCAATATCAAAATTCCATTTTCCAGTTAAATTATACGAGATACGAAAAAACGTTATGATACAATATTATTAAATAAATAAAGACCTACAAATTTGATTTGTAACATTTTTTCATAAGATGCATATTTATCTTTTTAATTAAAAAAAAAACTATTGAAAATCCAAAATTCAATTTTTTAGCAATAATATTCGAAACACGAAAAAAACGTAAGAATACAAAGTTGTTCGTTTCAAAAAGATCTACAAATTTTGTCTCACACAGTTTCTGATAAAACATATATTTTTCGTTTCAATTCCAAAAAATACGATTAAAATTCAAAAATTCCATTTTTTAGACAAAATATGAGATACAAAAAAAAACGTTTAGATGGAAAATTGTTTGCCTAAATGAGGTCTACAAATTCTCATTAAGACATTTCGGGACAGGATGTATATTTTATGTTTTGATTATGAATATTAGAAAATTCGATTTTTTTCACCAAAATATGTGAGATACGAAATAAGCGTTGTTCTGCAAAATCGTTTCCTTAAATAAAGTCTACGATTGTTTTTCCTTTTTGAGAGATTTGGAAGAAAATAAATTATTTTAATCATGTAATTTATTAAAAAGTTACTGAAATGTATACAGAAAATCGAGCGCGAAGCGCGAGCGCCATGATGAGAATGTGTTCCTTAAGGCCGATAGAGCCTTAAGTAAATTGAATTTCCTGTTTCACTTAAATTCAAAAAGAAATTCAGTGACTTTGAGAAAATGTGTAATTCACATCATCTGTAATATTATTATAAAATTGGTTTGAGCTTCAGTATCAAATTATAATAAATAAACTTAAATGTATGCGAAGATCACAAGACCAAGCGCGAAGCGCGAGGTCCAGAAAGAACGGAGCGCGAAGCGCGATGATTAAATCGCGCGTCTTAGGCGCGCTCAAACTTGCGAGCGAAGCGAGCTGCGGGCGACGAGAATGTGCCCGCGAAGCGGGCAGATTTTTATATATTATATTTGGTTCAAAAAATAACATTTTATGATTGATCGTAATATAGTACTCCAATCAAATTGAATAAAAGCCGAATCAACTATATTTTACAACTATATTACATGGTTTAATTAATTTCTTCATCTAGCTCTCTGAATTTGACTCTGTGGTAGGTTTAAATTAACTGAAATATAATTGGACCAACCATGATTCTTTATAGAGTTTTTTATGATTTTAAGAGTTGAAATGATATTATCAGTTGTGTTTTATAAAAGGAAAATCGTTATTTATTATAAAATAATTTAAAACTAACGAAAAATAATACTTTTTATAATGTTTTTTGCAAAATCAAATTTTTCCTTACTATCGTTTTTTTATTGACTTTATAAAAATCGTTGGATTTTCATAAATCATGACTTATTTTTTGGGGAAAATATTTTTTACAACTATACCATTTCCAATTTTTAAAGTAAGTAACTGATCTTCAAATATAGTTATTTTATTTAAAAAATTTTTTTTTTTCAAAAAATTATTTTTATGATTTCAGCTATTGAAAATGTTTATTTTAAAATTGGAAATGGTGGAGTTGTAGAGGATATTTTTCCCGAAAAAATAAGCTATGGTTTATAAAAATCAAATCATTTTTTAAAAATTGATAAGAAACGATAATAAGGAAAAATTCTGTTACAAAAAACATTATCAAAAGTATTATTTTTTGTAAGTTTTAAATTATTTTCATAAAAAATAATGTCTTGTCTTCCTTAAAATACAACTGATGATATAATTTTAACTCTTAAAATCATAGAAAAGCTTTTTCATAGCGCCTCCTTTGGAAATCCGATTTTCGGTACCTGTAGAGCGGGTTGAAACTACGATTTTCAAACCTAGGGTTGAAAGTCGCTGTTTCAACCCGCTCCACAGTTACAGCCAATCAGATTCTCAAAAGAGTTGCTATGAAAAATAGTATACATTACTCGAAACAAAACACAGCGAAAGCATTTCGTGTGATTGCAGCCCTCGTTTCACTCGGGCAGCAAACTTCACACTCATGCAATTGCTCTGTTTCACCCCTTGTAATGTAATATACTATTGTTCCAGAGACCTGTTTTTTCGCACAACACTTCCTTCATGTCACTCACTTTTACAGTAAAATATTTTAATTAAATGCAAACAACTGAAATGAAATGTGGACATTTTGTTTTAAATGGATCTTAAACTAATTAATTTTGATAATTATTAATGCATCTAATAAATACGTCGCATGTAAATCTCTTTGAAAAGTTTTATTTTGACATAAAACAATAAATCAAAAACGATAACGATAATACCGAAATAATCAATTTTTAAGTTTTTATTAAAAAAATTTATGGAAAGCGATAATTCCGACGTAATTATCACTTGGAAAAAGCATATCAAAAAATGCCAACAAGATGCCAATAACATGCCAAAGTTGGCATATTTCAGAAAACAAGGGATTTGTCGAGATTTTAATATTAAACATTTTACGAAAACATCTTAGGAATGCAAAAGTGTAAAAATTTAAAAATTTAATAATATGAAAGCACAAGGAATCCAGTCCATTGGAATTCGATCTACCACAATTCTGTTTAATTAATGAGTAAATATAATTGGTTAATTTTGAAGGAACAAATTAAATGTCAAGACTGTAATGGATGAGTACACATTGAAAAAACAATAGAAAGGTTAATAACTTAAAGTAGACTTTCAAATTATTCTTTACTGACATGTGTAAGCACGGCCTGCAATTAACAGTAATTGCTTTTTTTTAAGTGGTATATGAACTGTTAAAAATTTCTACTATAATTTTCGTAACTCATAGCCCAAGTTTCAGGCAGTGACAATTTCGTAAAATTATGATTAAATTTATGAAAATTCAGTTACTTTTTAGTAAATTTTGGAAAAATTTGCTAGAATAAAGGTCGGGAGCAAAATTTACAAATTTTATTTAGCTTTGAAGTTGGTTTATTTTAATCGAATCGCTTTTTTGTTGCCAATTCAATTCGATCTTTGGCGGTAAAATACACAGAGAAACCTATTTACATGTTTTACTAAATTACGTTTCAATTTGGGGAAAAACGTGCAATAGAGAGAATTTTTCGCAGTGAAATACTGAACTTTACATGAACTATACGATAATTTACTAATGATTGTATCAAAGTTTACTATAACTTATACTAAAGTTTCATATAATTTTACAAAACTTTTCAGAATAAAATGCGGAACATTCAGGAAAAATTATTAAAAGTTCCACATTTTATTCTGAAAAGTTATTCTAGAACTCTGTTCCGTGAATTTCCGAAAATAGTCGGATAGCTTAAAATACAAATGAGTCGTACATTTTTCCAAAGATATAGTCGGAAAAGTTTCCGACATAGAACTGGAAATAGTTCCTACTCTTTGGTCGGAGAAATATCCAGTTTATTAGGAAAGAAAGATATATTTCATAATTTAAGTGGGAAAAGATCCAAAAAAAGTGAACAAATTTCCGTTTTTGTGGAATAATTTCCGCTTTTCATGGACAAAATTTCTTACAACTTAGGGGATTTGTGAAATGTTCTCACCTTTTGGATATATTTCCTAATAGTTCGTAAATAAGTCCGAAAATTCGGTCAATTTTCTTGAAATCTATGAAATATTTCCACATTCTGTATAGGAAAATCCATGCTTCCTAAGGATTTAGGAAAAATTTCCTAATACATAGTAGGAAAATTTACCGATATTTTTTACAATGTATTTTTTTCCGTGCGGGAATGATTATCATTGCACCTCGATTTTCCCTAGATTCCTAATATTTTTTAGAATTATCATTATGAAATAAAACATATATTGCTATGAAAAGTTTAATATAAAAATGTTTCTCACATTGGCTAGAAATAGAAGTAGCTTGAGATAATTGTAAAGTATTAAAAGAATTTGAAAATCGTTCTGTGGAAAAAAATACGCTTTCGACTGCGCTGGGATTCGAGCCCAGGTTTTTCGATTGCCGGGCGCTTCAGCTGTAAAATATATTCTTTTTTATGGCATATATTTTTATATGGAGTATTATGTATGTTATACTGTTAAAAATCCTATTAGTTTAAATTATTAATTTTTTTATATTATAAAAAATTAATTTGCATTCGTATTAAATTTGATAACTTTTCAATAAAAATATATTAAAATTAACAAACATTATTAAAATATATACACATGTGTATTAAAATTCAAATAAAAGTTTGTATTTTTAAATTTAATAATACGTTACAGAAATTTCTAATAGTGTAGCTATATAATTTTCATATTCTTTAATCTATTTAGATTGTTTCGATTAGTTTCTACCATTTCGTAAACCTTTGACTTTATTTTCACTAAAAAAATTCAGAACCGTAAAGTGCCTTCGAGTATACATTGTAAGTATTACCATAAAAACTAATCAATAATCGCCCATCTAATTTGTAAGAATTTCCATATTTATGTGTCATCTAATTTATTATTTTTAACTTCTGGAATCAAAAGTCAAAGGTTCTAGAGATTTTTCCATTTATTAACTTTGATATTCTTAAAGATTATTATGAGTCATGGGAATGCTAAGAAATATATGTTTTTTTGTCGAGTTTAATATATTTCTAACCTTTAAGAGCAAAAGGAAGGACGCGAGAAGACGATAGGTTGAATCGGAAGCAATTTACGAGAAAGCTAAAGTTACTACGATCGCGCTAGAGGTCGATGGTTTGTATAGGGGCTGATAAACTGCTACATACCAAATAGGCCAACCTAATAGAGCACCTTCCGGCTAATTAATCATTTGTCAAATAATAGCAACCCTTTTCTGAGACACAAGGGCTTAATTCACTGCGGATCTAATCATCCTCTATTCTTTATCATTTGAATGATATTTATAAAATTATTTACAAATTTATTTTAACTTTATAAGACCTAATAAACTAGAAGAAAATACAACTCTCATAAAACTTATGTTTAGTGACCTATCGTTCACAAAAAAAAGTCTGATAGTCTCAAAAAAATCAAATCTCGACCGTGTTGTTATCGAAGCCAGAACCTTTCTGTTTTCCTAAAAAATATGAGATTTGTCTGGTGGATAATATTGCCGAAAGGCAGTCATTCGATAAAAATAGGTTTGAAGAACTCTGTGTTAAATTTAATTTAATTTAGTTCTATTGAGTTGATGTAGATATTAATTAAAACATAATTGAAGCATAATTAAAACAAATAAAGATACGAAAAATGGTAGAAGGAATACTATTTTTCTAAATTCTTAACTATCTGTTCAGTCTGGTATAGCTCGACTTTATCTACTCGCGAATAAAGTTCCTGCTTTAAGTAGTTACGATCGAGTTTTGTCAGACAATATTTTTACTGCCACTTGTGTTATTCTCTTTACTACCAGACATTCCACGTGAACAAATATTTCGCAATTAAGTTGCTGGATAAATACTATATCAAAACTATTGAAAATTCGAAGACTGCTTTCTTCTTAGTCAGAATTTTCTTTGATATTCTTTTTATTTCGTACCAGTTTTTTCTACTTAAAAAATGCATCTTGATAACAATACCACCCTAAGAAAAATCTAATTTCTTATTTAAGGCCTCATTTTTTAGTAGAGTCTGGAATTGGAAAAGTTTTCAAATCAAGTTTATGAAGCATAAAATAATATTTTATATCAAAATACAAATTGTTTGGAAATAAATTTCAAGATCTGAAGAAAAAAATAAAGATACCGAATATTCCTTGAAATATTATTAGAAGTATGATATAAGCTATTGTTTCTAACTGCCTACAGTGAACATTCAATTTCTGAGATTGACAGGTAGATTCGAAGTTCTTAATGGAAAGAATTTATGTGGTTACAGGTGAAAGTGTGTAATTGTAAACTGGGAAAGCACACAAATGACAAAATAGTTAAGACTATGACAAATAAGCTAACGTCACTACTAGTGGCATAAAATGGAGCTTGAAAGGTAGAAAGATAGAGTCGGTTAGTCGAATTGATAGGGCCAAGTATACAGAGATGAGAATGGAAGAGAGAAATGAGAATGTCTACTGTTCAGAGTGGAGCATTAATTTGATGGGTTATATAGGATGCATTTGTTTCAATCTTGTCCCTGGCTCTGAAACCCTCTTTTCTTTTTCTCACCTCTATCAAATCTTTAAAACGTCACTATGCCTTGCTTTCACTCGATCAGACCATTTTTACAGCCAAAAACCTAATTTTTTCTGAATTAAACACAGCTTTCGCTTTGCAACGCACAATGTTGACGGTTAAAGCTGGCGGTCAAAAACATCATAAATATCGACAAATTTTACTTTAACTTTGTATCTGACAACTTTTATTTCGCATATGCATCACTGGTCTAATTTCTTTAACTTTTTAATGCACTTTTGAAAATCTGTAAAAAAGTTGCTAAAATAATGAAAAATTATTTTTCTCAAATGTAAATACCCACCGAGAAAAAGCTTGTTCTATTTTATTCATTTCTTTCATCGTTTATTTTTACTGCACTTTATTTACGCTCTTGAAAATTTTATTGCATTCAATATATTTTTCTGTTACATTTAATAATATTTTTTGTTAAGTTTAACACATTGTTATAAATGCACATATATATTTATAAGAGCACTGTTAGAAATTTCTACCGTAATTTCCCGAAACACGTCAAGAGTTTTATTTAGTTACACACTCTAAAAACAAGTGTGTAGTGAAATGTGTAAGTTTTACACACTACACACGCTGTCAAGTGTGTAATTGAGCGAAGTGTGTACTTACTAAACATTGCCAACTCAATTTCAGAAAATTCAGTTACTTTTAAATTAATTTAAGAAACAATTTGTTAATTTTCAGTTCGTGATTTTATGATTAATTTGATTAAAATTCTGCTCCACTTTGATAGTTTTAAAATAAATTTTATGAAAATTCAGTTCTTTCATAATATTATGAAATATTTCAGAAAGTTCAGTACAATTTTCGCAACTTTAAGATATTTTTACTCGAAAACATCATAAATACTGATAATCTTTATGTTACCTTGGTAACATACAAGTTTTATAAATTTACGAAAATTCCTACCGTAATTTCCCGAAACACGTGACTAGAGTTTTATTTAGTTACGGTTTCGTTAAATTAAAATAGATTTTCATAAAATTCAGTTCAATATCTTTTCAATCAAAATATAATTAAATTAACAAACATTATCAAGATATATACTCATGTGTATTAAATTTCTAATAAAAGTTTGTATTTTTTATGATTAAAGTATTTTAAATTTAATAATACGTTACTGAAAAAAACTTCCAACATGTAATGGAAGTTTAATACAGAAATTTCCAACAGTGCATAAATCACGTCCAATTTCACGTTACCTTCGACAAATTAAAATTTTGTAAATTACCGAACATTTCTAGCAGTGAATGTATACAAAATACCAAGACAGTAAATGCCAGTTACCTTTAAGGTAGGAATAATAATAAGTGATAAAGTAAAATTCGGTGATTTTTACATATAAAAAAAGACGTCTAGTCGAAGTTTAGACGTTTTTAGTTATAAAGAAATGTTGTTAGCTTCATGTTGGATATCATTTTACCTTTTGCATTAACGCAGAAGCACCGTGTTAACCCGGTGCTCGTTTTACGAGCTACGGAGCTGGTTTACAATCTATCATTGCGATCACATATACGAACACACGGAAGCGAAAGCAATGCGAAACCTGCGTCCAACTCGTACTAAATACCGACATTCGCAGACCATTTATTTGACCTTTCGGTTAATACACGCATACCTATACTCTCACACTTCCCACAGTTTCTGAAATATGTATGTGCATACACGTATGTTATTAGCCCCTGGAATTCTCAAACTTGACAGTGAAAACGATTAATGGTTTTGTAATAAAAGAATCACTTTGTAGGTTGTTGTATGTTAAATCGATATTCAAATTTTAATTCTGTATGGTAGGAAGGTCTGAAAATACAAAATATTTTTACCAATAGTCGAGAAAATACGCTATATAAACATACAACAGATTGAATAGTCCCGGATGACCCATAAATAAGGCTTAATGTCTGTGTTGTTCAAGACGCAGTTCTCATGGGATCATTTCAATAAAACATGTCAGTAACAAAAAAAAATCATCTCATATTTGTCCACGGTCTTTACAAAATTAGGAATTGGTAACTAGAAGCTTATAATTTTATTTAGTTATCATATAAATTAGTATGATAATTAAATTTATATCATATGCGGTTTATTTTTAAGAATGAGGGGCTTACAGCTTTTAACCCTTTGCGGCATATATTTTTTAGGGGAACGAACTCTTATGGTAATTGTTACATAAGGGTTTTTAGGGTCGCTGATTACAAATCTGAAATCAGATTTTGGAAATTCAAAATGTCGGCTCCAAGATGACGGTCATAATATTACATTTTTTTAAATTTGTTTTTGAAAATTGGTATAGAGGGGTTTATGAGGTCATTAATTACGAATCTGAACTCAGATTTTGGAAATTCAAAATGGCGGATTCAAGATGGTGGCCAAAATTAAAAATTTTTTATTGAGGTAGAATCGGAAATAAGAAAAGTCAAGAGATTTTTTCGAAAATATTAATTAAAAAAATACTGTTTTGGCCGCCATATTGGAGCCGCCATTTTTAAATTCCAAAATCTGAATTTAGATTCGTAATGAGCGACCTCGAAAATATCATAATGCAATTTTCAGAAAAATCCAATAATATTTCAATTTATGGAGGCCATATTGGATACGCTATTTTGAATTATCAAAATCTGAGCCTAGTATCGTGATCAGCGATCTCAAAAACCCTGGTACATAAATTTTCGTAAAACAATTCCTAAAAGTTCCTCCAATAATGAATTCTTTTCAGAAAAAGGGCATTTTTCTGAATTTGTTTATTAAAATTGACACATTTTTACAAAATCTGGTACTTTTAAACGTGAATTTATATTCAATAACATCCTAGAATCGTAAAATAACAAAAAATAGTTGGATAATCGGATCAAAATTACATTTGAATCGCGAAAATTGGTAAAAAAATAAGTGGCATCAGGTGATGCCACTGTACCGCAAAGGGTTAAGGGAATCCACCACCTTTAATTGGTATATTTTTTATTTTTTTGACATTTCCCAAAAAATGTTATTTTTTTATTGTTGATGTTCTTAGTTGGCTTTGGGGTCCAGAAAAATGTAACTCAAAGTTTCATGTTTTCAAACGTTTCGACTCAGATAGGAGTCCTCCATCAGTGAGAATTTATTTCTATAAAAAATACAAAGGAAGAAACTTAAAAAATTTGCACGTGTGACCGATAAACATTGTTGTAAAAAAATGTAACAGAATTGCGAGTGTGGAACTATAAAATTGGTCTAATAACTAAAAATTTGCAAAAAAATGAAACTGTAACAAACCAAATATTTCTGTAAAAATACTGTGCGGGGTGGGGGGGGGGGGGGGCATTAAAGAATTGCCCGTGTGAAGGATAAACATTGTGGTAAAAAACGATATAAATGAATTATACATGTGAAACTATAAAATTGGTCTAAATAAACTGAATTTGCAAAAAAATTGAAAACTGTACAAAACATTTTTTTTATAAAAATCCAAAAAATTGCACGTGTGACGGATAACCATTGTAGAAAAAGATATAAACAATTGCACATGTGAAAGTGTAAAATTGTTCTAAAAAGACTAAATTCAATGAAATGAAAATTGTAAATAAAAAGTCTAATGACCCGTTATTCGTTTAAGTAAAAAACGATATAAATGAATTTTACATGTGGTCTACGCTAGAATTGGTCTAAACTAAATTGACATAAAATAGACACTGTACAAACAAAATTTTTTATAAAAAAATCCAAAAGAGACAAGAAACTTGAAAAAATTGCACGTGTGACGTTTAAACTATTGTGGAAATGATATAAACAATTACACATGTGAAACTGTGAAAATGTTCTAAAAATAACTGAATTTAACGAAATAGGAACAGTGAATAAAAGTCTAAAAGACCCGTGAGCTCATCACAATAAATATCACCAAAAACAAGAACTGACCTGTTGTTTGATTAAGTGGACGAACAATCGTTGGTGAAAAAAATTTTTGGTGATACAATCACAAATTTTCCCTTTTTTGACTAAGAACATCAACAATATTTGAATATTAACACTAAGGGTCGATATAAGTCCTGTTGCACTATTATTTTTTTCTACTAGTGGGTCAGAAACAAATCCACTTTCTGACCCGCTAGTAGAAAAAAAATCGTGTGCAACACGGGAAAAACATTTATTTTACTCGTGTGGTTGTTACCCTCGCTTTGCTCGGGCATCAAACTTCACACTCGCAAAATAAATTTTTTTTTCCCTAGTTGCACAATGTACTATTTTATTCTCTATACTTTTCTGAGTATTTGTGTACATTTTCAGGGCAATCTGAATTTCTTTCTTCGAAAAATAAATAAAATTATAAGTTACTACGATTTACGAATAACGCGTTTTTAGCGAAAATTAGCTTTTTACACAAAATAGTTTGTTTATTTATTTACTAATATTTTTGAAATATATGGAAAATAGTATATAACAGGTATCCCCATAAAAAGACAATATATATATATTGTCTTTATGTATATACACATATGATTTTCCGCAAGTTGTGATTTTCTATATTTGTTGCAACATATATGTTTGAATAAAACCTAAAGTATTAGACATTCGAAGCTTGTCGAATAAAAGTGGAAACACACACACGGAGAAACTTTTTATACCAATTTTTACTACAGTATTTTTCAATTTAGGGAAAAACATATAACTTTGAGTATTTTTGTTGGTAAAAATACTAAACTTTATAATAATTATATGAAACTTCAGCATAGTTAATAGCAAATTTTACTATAGTTTATACCACAGTTTCATATCATTATTATAAAGTTTAGTATTTTTACTAACAAAAATTCTCAAAGTGATATATTTTTCCCTGAATCGAAAAATACTATAGTAAAAATTGATATAAAAAGTTTCTTCGTGTAGTATCATGAAATCGCTTTATTCTAATGGGACATAACTGTATCGTTTTGTTGCTATCTATAGTATCTAAACATATTCTATTTTCAACTATAGAGTTTTCATTCAATTTAAGAATACATTTTTTTTAGTTATATTCAAAAGCATTCGCTGAATAATTCTACGAAACTTTACACCAGTTCAAATAAGTATATTTACCTATTCAGTAACTTAAATTCATCAAAGCCCAGGCTTGAGTCTTTTCAAGAAAATATTAAATTACATAATTAAAATCATGAAAAATATTGCGTGTAATGTGAAAAGATTGTTAGAATCAATTGTTGAAAGTATTTTATTTTTTACATAGGATTTTTCCGAAATATTGATTTTCAAAAACATGGCGGTCATTTGAAAATTGCGTCACGATTTTCACGTAAAAATTTTGTGGTAAATACAGAGTTGAAATTTCAAGTCAATCGGATTGCAATTGAATGAGTTATGAGTTCGTCCAGTTTTAAAAATATGATTTTGAGAAAAACTCTGGCAAGCCATTTATTTTTTTTTTCAATCAAAAATTTTGTTATCCTTCAATACCTGTATAATATAGCAATCAAAACAGATTTTCCATTCACTTTATTATATTTCAAAAAATCTGCCCGCTTCGTGGGCACATTCTCATCGCGCGTTTCGCGCGCAGCTCTCAAGTTTGAGCGCGCCTAGGGCGCGCGATTTGATCGTCGCGCTTCGCGCTCGGTCTTGTGCCCTTCAAATACATTTAAGTTTATTTCTTATAATTTAATACTGAAGCTCAAACCAATTTTATAATATTACAGATGATGTAAATTACTCATTTTCTCAAATTCACTAAATTTCTTTTTCACTTTAAGTAAAACAGGAAATTTAATTTACTTAAGGCTCTATCGGCCTTAAGGAACACATTCTCATCATGGCGCTCGCGCTTCGCGCTCGATATTCTGTATACATTTCAGTAACTTTTTAATAAGTTACATGATGAAAATAATTTATTTTCTTCCAAATCTCTCAAAAAGAAAAAACAATCGTAGACTTTATTTAAAGAAACGATTTTGCAGAACAACGCTTATTTCGTATCTCACATATTATGGAGAAAAAAATCGAATTTTTTCAATATTAAAAATCAAAATATAAAATATACATCCTGTCGAGAAATTTCTTAATAAGAATGTGTAGACCTCATTTAGGCAAATAATTTTTCATCTAAACGTTTTTTATGTATCTCATATATTTTGTCTAAAAAATGGAATTCTTGAATTTTAATCGTATTTTTTGGAATTGAAACAAAAAATATATGTTTTTTCATAAACTGTGTAAGACAAAATTTGTAGATCTTTTTGAAACGAACAACTTTGTATTCTTACGTTTTTTTCGTATTTCACATATTATTGTTAAAAAATTGAATTTTGGATTTTCAATAGTTTTTTTTTTTACATTAAAAAGAAAGATATGCATCTTATGAAAAAATGTTACAATTCAAATTTGTAGGTCTTTATGTAGAAAATAATATTGTATCATAACGTTTTTTCGTATCTCGTATAATTTAACTGGAAAATGGAATTTTGGTATTGACATTTTTCAAGTTTTAATATGCCGTAACATTTCTAATTTTGATTTAATCAAAAAATGTTATCAGGATAAATTGTAGAGATTTGTGAGCGCTCTATCAAAAACCAGTATTGAAATTTTTGATTTTTTCAAAAAATGTTATTTTCAAAAACACAAAAGTAGTGCTCAATATTCGATAAATGTATAAATTGGCTTTAGGGTCCAGAAATAATGAAAACTCAGTTCTTACATTCTTTCAAACGTTTCGACTCAGGTTGGAGTACTCATCAGTGAGAATTTATTTCTATAAAAAAATACAAAGAAGGAATCTTAAAAATTGCCCGTGTGGCGGATAAACATTGTAGTAAAAAAGTGATATAAGAATTGCAGGTGTGAAAATAAAATTTGACTAAGTGACAAAATTTGCGATACAGTAAAACTGTAACAAAACTGTACAAAAAAATTTGTTTCCGTAAAATTGCTAAAGAGAACCTTAAAGAAACATTGTAATAAAATGATATAAATAAATTATGCATGTGAACCTTTATATCACTTTTTTACTACAATGTTTATCCGCCACACGGGCAATTTTTAAGATTCCTCCTTTGTATTGTTTTATAGAAATAAATTCTCACTGATGAGGACTCCAACCTGAGTCGAAACGTTTGAAAGAATGTAAGAACTGAGTTTTCATTATTTCTGGACCCTAAAGCCAATTTATACATATATCGAATATTCATCAAAGGGTCGATACAAGTCCTATCTATAATTAGTAGTGCTCAACCCCTCAATTTTGATTGGATGTGACTGGTTAACGAACTTGTCCTTACTTTTTCGGCTCCGATAAAGTGTACCAAAGCTCAATTCAATCTGATAATTCTATCGAGAGTTATGCCGCACACGACCTACAGACAGACAGACAGACAGACACTTTCGTAAAAACCCTTTTTTCTGACTCAGGGGGTCTCAAAACGTAAAGATTTGATTAAAATTTCGAAAGTCATTTTTTACATAAAACCAATACCTTCTCATATGATGAGAATGTAAAAAAAAATTTCTTAATCATGCATGAATTTCGAGCCGCTAAAGTGGTGTTACCCCTTAAAGTTTCAGTATTCGCATTCTTAGACTTTCACAAATCGGATAGTAACTTCTGATAGATAAACTGATAAATTAGCAAACCTTATTTTAAAAACTGAATAAGTTGGACAATCTAACTTTTTTTTTGTATGTGGAATGATTGTTTTTCATCATTTAGTACGGCAACTAGTTTCAAAAGTTTCCTCTCTTTTTTTGTGACGTTTTAGTGCCAAAAAACGTTTAAATAAGAAAAACCAGTTCCATCTGAGCGAAGACGCGGGTAAAAGCGATAGCTATAATCAAGAGATAAAGTTGTAATCTTTCAAAACTTTTATAAAAGTTATAAGACACTTTCAATGACATTTTTTAAACTAAGAATACGTCTTTGTACCACAGAAAGGTCATTTTATATTGCATGCGCACATCAAACTCGACCTACAGTACAAATGACGTCATCTAGTTTATTAGAATGATCGATCGAGACTTGAGGTTTTTATGGTATAGAGAATTTCAGAAGTGAGAGTAGAAAATGCAAAGTAGAACTCGTCTGTAAGTGAGAACAAAGGAACCTTCAGCTACTTGAATGCGAAAGAAATTAGGATTATTTTAAAAACGTGCTGCGAGAAAAAAATAATCTTCAATTGAGAGAAATAGGTACTTTTCATACCTCTGTGAAGAGAAAAAATCGTATAAAAATGAGAGAATATTCTGAAAATAATAGGAATATTCTCATTTTCAGAATATTCTTATTTTTAGAATATCCTCGCATTTTAATACGAAATTCCTCTTTACAAAGGGATCAAAAGTACCTGTTTCTCTCAATTGAAGATTATTTTTTTCTCGGTGTGATAAAACAGTCATATCGTAAAGTTTATATCCATATTTCGAAAGGAAATAATTTCTATTTTGACGTAATCCAAGATTAGACTGGAATTAGCATATTTATAGAGATGCAATAACATATGTTCGAGTAGCGATACTATAAAACGGTCGCTAGACTCTCTGTAGATGCAATATATAGTAGATGTATTTTGAATATCAGAAACAACGTTTTTGATCGACATATTAAGGTCGTCGGATGATATTACCAAAAACACCCAAAATATTTATCTTACGTAAATCAACCCAGTATTTTAATTTGGAAAAGAGACATTATTCAGTTACATTGAGATAAACTTCACTGATGTTAGACATTTTTTGAAATTTATTAATTTTTCACGTTGTACAAGGATAAAAATGGATATTGACCCATAATATCTAGACTTTTAGAAATTTCTACTGTAATTTCTCGAAACACGTGACTGGAGTTTTATTCAGTTACAGTTTCGTAAAATTAAGATAGAATTTCAGAAAATTTAGTTAATTTTTAGTAAATTTATGAAACAATTTTTTAATTTTTAGTAACACAAAATTGAATATTCTGATACTTGTAAAAATATATATTCAGTTTTTAGGTAAAAGTCAAATTATATTCTATGATGCACATAAATATATAGTAGATTTATACAATACATCGCTTGCCGTTATTATGTCACTGCTAGAAATTTCTTTATTAAACTTCCATTACATGTAATGGAGGCTTTTTTCAGTATAACGTTTACTAAATTTAAAATACTTTCATCTTAACAAATACAAAATTTTACTTGAATTTTAATACACATGTGTATATATTTCAATAATGTTTGTTATTTTTAATATATTGTAATTAAAAAGTTATTAAATTTAATATGAATATATATTAAGTTTTCTTAATATACAAATCTATTAATTTTAATTTACCACTTGTATATTAAAGTCTATTAAAATTAATAATATTTTTAATAGTGTATGTTTTACTATTATGGTGTTTATACATGAGTACTGGATGGTAATTAAATAACACTAAGATTGCACGGAGAAAAATAGATATTCAACTATGGGACAGCCATCTTATATGTTCAATTGTAATATCTTTATGTTCAACTGTAATATCCAAGATATTAATTTCTTTATATTTTAACATCTTAGATATTATAGCTGAATATCTAGATATTATAACTAAACATATAAGATGGCTGTCCCTTAGTAAAACATCTAGATATTAATAGAATATCCATTTTTCTTTGTATATACTTTTCATTTACGGCTATAAACAACATTTAGTAATAATATATAACTTATATGTTTTACTTAGTGATGCATCTTAAGGTAGTTGATCCACGAAAATTAGACCTCAGGCAAAGATAGATAATTTTGCCTTCAAGAATAGCAATATTACTATTGAAGGGATATTTTGGAAGAGAAAAGATTAATGCCCATGAAAAAAATTTGGTTTCAGCCATTAAAGAATTTATCTTTAAAAACCAGAAACGGTGAAGTTGTGGGAAATCTTTTCTCTGAAAAAATGATTCATGATTTATTGGAATCGCATAATTTTTTTAAATTTTGTAAGAAGCGATAAGAAAAAAGTTGGGTCAAAAATAAAGTTTATTAATAAAATTATTTTTCTGTGTTTCAAATTTTTTTCATGCAAAACAATCTTTTCTCTTTCAAAATAGCCCTTCAATAATA
This sequence comes from Diplolepis rosae, assembly GCA_030998225.1. Classification (NCBI taxonomy): domain Eukaryota; kingdom Metazoa; phylum Arthropoda; class Insecta; order Hymenoptera; family Diplolepididae; genus Diplolepis; species Diplolepis rosae. Next base: position 16,788,952 of record JAPYXD010000723.1, on the reverse strand, counting down.
ATATTGCTATTCTTGAAAGCAAAATTATCTATTTTTGCCTGAGGTCTAATTTTCATGTATGAAAAGTACCTTAAGTTAAAGGCCAGATCACTTCTATTGCATATATATGATCTTATTAGAATTTAAGGAAAATTTGAATAAAAATTTTAAATGAATCTTTCCTGCGTGTTGCGAGCATGTCAATCTTAGACTTACTTATAGTTCGGTGATCGCGAAAAAGTGACTACATGACCTTTACATATATATCCGCGCACTTTATGCTTCAATATCTAAAATGTTGAACTTGAATATCAAATTACTTCTCGGCAAAATCTTATACATTGAAAAAAAATTTAAATACTGCGTCTCAATATCTAAATATTATGGATGAATATCTTCTATTTGGATATCTACTTGTAATATTTATTTTTCTCTGTGTAAAAATAACAGGAAATTATATGAAATTTATGAAACTTTTAAGCAAATACATCTCAAACTTAAGAAGAATATCGGACTATATAGAAATTTGTAACTGAGAATTAAAAAATGTTTTTTAAAATTTATACTAAAAAATATTTGAATTTTATTGAATTTGTCTCAATTCTACGAAGTTCTGACTTCATAAAAATGTACAAATTAAATTACGATCAATACTTCTACTAAGTTTATATATCTTTCTGGATACTTTGTGATAAGGATTCAATTATTTGTCAGTCACGTTGAGAAGTACATTTACCCATCTCACAAATCTCTCTCCTTTTCTCGAGAAGAAGGGTTTAGCTTAATGCGAAGAATGATGCTATCTTATATAATCTTTCAAGAAGGGACCAGAAGTACTTAATGTCATGATAGTTATTAAATTGGAAGCCTATTATTATCGAACAGTGACTAATTAAGTAATCAGTTCTTTTTGGACGTGCTTTCGGTAAATGCTTCACAATCCTTTAAAAATATATCAAATGTGATCGTATTTTTAAAAGTAACGGATACACATGATGAATGAAAGCTATCAATCATGTCGAAAAGTTTCGATAAAAAACCTTTTTCGTATGTCATGACGAAATAGTAAAGAAACCACGGAGAATATTAAACAACTTTTTTCACAATGCTAGTTTCCTACCAAAAATGCAATGTCTTTGATGTACTCTCTAAACCCGAATCAGTGAAATAGTCACTGATTATATCAGTGAAAATATATCAACTGATGAATCAGTGCCCTGCTTTGATTTCACTGAGGAATCAGTGAACGCACCACGTGAACATAATCTTTAAATTCGCGAAGTTCCTGCGAACGATTAAAGTATAACGATGGATCTTTAATTTTTAATTACACATAATATAATTATACACAATAATAATTACAATATATAATAATAATCACGTAATTTATTTGTGGTGTTGTTTAACCTAAAATAAACGTGTTCATCGATCATTAAAATACATTGCCGCTTTTATTATTCCCACCTGAAGATTTCACTGATTCAATAAGTGAGTTCAATCTATTTCACTGATTCGTCAGTCGAATTTCACTGATTCTTAGTGAAAGACTTATAGCTGCTGCCTTCAATGAATAGTCACTGAGAATCAGTGGCCGTTCACTGATTCAGGTTTAGAGAGTATTTTTTCATCTATGTACTTAACATATATAGATCTATTTGAACATGGTCAAATATAGCAATTATTAATGTAAATTTCAATAAATATTTTTCTCAGAAAGAGTTTTATGTGAAAAATGACTTTCGAAATTTTCATCAAATCTTTACGTTTTGAGACACTCTGAGTCAGAAAAAACGGATTTTACGAAAGTGTCTGTCTGTAGGTCCTATACTCGATAACTCTTGATAGAATAATTGTCGGATTGAATGGAGCTTTGGCATAATTTACCGGAGCCCAAAAATTAAGGACAAGTTCGTTAACCAGCCACATCAGACAAAAATTGTCAAAATAGGAGCATTTTTTGTGTTTCTGGAAAAAATTTTATGAAAAGATCCAAAATTCCAATGATGGTTTCTTATGGTTCTTATAAATCTCTACTAATTATCCTACTAACATTTTTCAATTAAACTGAAATTATGATAAGATGTATATTTTTCTTTTTAATTTAAAAAAATACTATTGAAAATCCAAAATTCAATTTTTTACAATAATATGTAAAATACGAAAAAAACAAAAGTTTGCAAAATTGTTCGTTTTAATAAAGGTCTACAAATTTTGTCTGACATAGTTTCTGATATAACGTAGATTTTTCATTTTAATTTCAAAAAATAAAATTCTAAAATTCCATTATTTAAAGCAAATATGTGACATACGAAAAAAATATCGTGATGAAAAATTATTCGCCTAAATGAGGTCTACAATTCCTTAGAAGGACATTTTTTGGTAAGATATAAATTTTATGTTTAGATTTTAAATATTGAAAATCAAAAATTCCACTTTTCAACCAAAATATGTGAGATACAAAATAAGTGTCAAAATAAAAAATATTTTGCTTGAAAACAGTCTATGCATTTTTTCCTTTTTTAGATATTTTGAAGAAAATATATTTTTTTGAATCATGTAAATTATTAGAAAGTTACAGAAATGTATACAGAAAATCGAGCGCGAAGCGCGAGTGTGACAATGAGAATGTGTAAATTTAATTTCCTTTCTTATTTGAAATCAAAAACAAATTTAGTAACTTTGAGAAAATGTAATTCACTCTCCAAATTCTGAATCAGTCAAATTTTCACTGATTAAATCAGTGATTTGCCTTTTCACTGAATCATCAGTGGAAACAATATTTTTCACTTTTAAATCAGTTAATTTTCACTGTTTAATTAGTGAAAACAATATTTTCCACAGTTAAATCAGTTACTTTTCACTGAAGTAATCAGTGAAATTAGACTGATTCGCAGTAACCTCTTTTTAGCTATTTGAATCAGTCAAATTTCACTGATAATCAAGTAGATTTTGACTAATTCAGATTTAGAGAGCACATCTACAATATTATAAAATTGAATTGAGCTTCAGTATCAAATTACAAGAAATAAACTTACGTGTATGCGAAGGATATAAGACCGAGCGCAAAGCGCCAAATCCAAACAGAATGGAGCGCGAAGCGTGACGATTGAATCGCGTGCCCTAGGCGCGTTCAAACTTGCGAGCTGCGCATGGAGCGCGACACTCAAACATTTCGGAACGCGAAGCACGATGAGAATATTCCCGCAAAGCGGGCAGATATTTTTCCCTTTTTTTGTCATTGGGGTTATTAGGATCAATTAAAGGTCGTGGTACCGTGAAAGTCCTTCTTATAACTGAAGTAGCAAAGTATTTGAGTTATCTACATTCATTAGGATCGTTCAAGAAACAATGAATAACTGAACGATAATGTAAACAAAATATATACTAGAGATCACTACGAAATTGTAAGGGGGATATAAAATCTGTGTCTTGGAAAATAATTTAACATCAAACGATCGTAACTAAACCAGAGATAAAATCGTAAAATTATTAGCATATTCGTGATCCGCGACGTACAAACTTTTTGACCTACTTTTTCAACACAACTTTCCCTTCTGGGCTTAAATAATCTGAAGCTATCCTTTAATGTATTTGCAAGTTTTTTTTTTAAATTACTGAAATCTAATTGACGCATCAGCTTTCGTTTTTTTTTAAATTGACATAGAGGCTCTGACATTTAATTTCTTAGGAGGCTGCAAAGAATTAGGAACGTGCAATTGTGTTGCTATACTCATCTTCTTCATCAAAAACAATAATTTGTTGACGAAATATAATTTATTTGTTTTTTTGGTAAATATCTTTAAAAAATGGCATTTCTGAAATCTATATTTTTTCGATGGAATAACTACTCTTGTAATTTTATGGCTATAGACTTTTTCCAGCTTTCTATGTAATTTCTTAAAATTTCTTTCAATTCCTATGTAATCTTTTGGGATACACATTGTAAACCCATCTTATCTCCCGTAATCCCATGAAATCTGCTATTACTGCAATCCCTTGAAATCTTTTGTAATCAGATGCAATCCCCATCTAATTTCTTGCAATATTTTGTAATATCTTCAAAATTATCCTTTAGCAAAAATGAAAATATTCTAGAGTTTGTTCCTAGCAATAAAAGCAACTTGATTACTTTTTTCAAGCCCTATTGAAAAAAGTATTTTTGGGTCAATGCGGCTTATATTAAAGGCACATATTAGGTCATTACGTCAAGTATAGTAAAGAATAGAATATAATAAAATCTAACATCGTTTTGAAAAAACTATAAAAATTTATAATATAATTAATAATAATTTATAATTATTTAATAATTTAATAATTAATTAATAATTATTTAATTTATAATATAATTTATAAATTTTGGAATTGATAAAATATAAAAAAAAAACATTGATCTCGACTGCGATATAGCATTTAAACTTTATACTATGTTCAATTAATGAGCTTCCTGAATTGTACAATGTGCTGGTAGTTTCGGTGAATTTTGATATCCAGGCGCGATAGATTCACACGTAAATATAAATGTAGGCGTGTGCAATACAAGCAGACAACCCTTATACATAATGTATTTTCGAGCTAGTATTGCACACTACAGGGTATTTTCGAGTATAAACTGTTTCCCACATCGAATCGTTGCACATCGTGCATTTATAACACCCACAAACGTATAAGCCTCTATTTTACCATAGTTTCTACAACAGAAATTGGTTTTCAGTAAGGTGGAGGACACTTTAAATAGAAAAATAAGAGATGCAGCGTTTGTAAGAGAAAACATTCGCGTAGTCTGGTTGAAAGTTTTACTTCGTTGCAAAAAGATCACACACTGAGAAAAAAGAATATTTGGATCAAAGAATATTTCTTTGATTCAAATAAATGGTTATTGAGCTGGATGGTGACGAATAAATATTTTTTTAGATCAACGAAATATTTTTATTGTCTTTAAAAAATGAATAATTAAAGCAAAAAAATGTTTTTCTAGTACTATAGTACTAGAAAACAGTTTGTTAGTGCCAACAAAAATTTGTTTGATATACAGCTAACAAAATGTTTTGTTAGACCAACCAAATTTTGTTGTTGAGTTTTTCGTTTCACTCAACCAAATAATTTTGTAGTGATAACAAAAGTGTTTTGTTAGTATGACAAAACTTATTTATGATTGAACAAAATTATTTTTTTCCAAGAACAAAATTATTTTGTTAGGAGAGCATACTTTTTTTAGTAGAAGAAAATCGTTTTGTTGAAGGAAATTCATAATTTTGTTAAATTAGCAATATTTTTTGCACAGATAAAACATATTTCTATATACGGAAAGAGAAATATGAATTTCCGAGGTTATTCGAATTTCTCTCATGACACGAGATATTAAATAGAGAAAATTTCATGAGCTCTGTAAACGAATTTAATTTGTTGTGAAGATCGTTTAATTATCTATAAATCTAAGCTGTATTGAAATAACAAGATACAATATACAATAAAGAGTGATATTTATTTTAAAAGATACATATTGTTTCTCTTTGGCATGACCATTTATGTTAAACTACATACGTTTCACCATGAACATCAGTAATAATACATGAAGGCTTTACATAATTAACAGTTTTATAGGGCAAACACAACCAATCGCTTATGATTTGTATTTTGTAGGCATTCAAGTGCGAACAGAACTTTTCTATCTGTAGTGGTCTGACAATAAAGAAGGGTTGGCTTTTATCGTAAATACAAACGAATTCAATTTTCGAAAAAGTAGGTTCATCTGCTAATGAATCTGACGAATCTACAACATTTCGTAGTTTGTTATCAAATTTAATTTGTATTCCCAGCAACTCACCTTTTAAAAGTTGTGTTACAAAAGGACTACAAGGTGTAAGATTATTTAAGGCCTCATAATCTATACCTTGATCTACAAGTCATAAAAGTAAAAAAAAAGTCAACTACACGTATCATTATTTACATTTTTAAAATTTTCTGAACACTTTCTGGTAAGATTTTTAACAATCACTTTGCAAGACTCTGCCATATTGATTTTAATCCCAAGATAAAAGTGAAAAATGATGAATGAATATTTTTCATTAAATGCACTATTAGGGTTAGATTAGGGTTAGACTTAGCTTTGACGGTATTTATCAGACCTGGTAAGCCCCATTCCTCCAAGAGTTGCTGCACTTTTGAGTCAGAAATCAATAAATATGAAGTCGCGAATTCGACTAAATTAAATTTCGGTGAACGGCGAAAATAAAGACATGTGGTTTCTCGGTAAAGTTTGCTACATCGAATCAAACAAAAGAGCTGCGTGACCAGACCTGCGTATCGAGGAATTGAAATATGTCACAAGAGTTCAGGTATCGCTAGTAGTAACTTTGCCCTGTCAAAGTACGTAACACATGGAAAATAACACAATAATATGAAAACAGTTTAACTACTAGTTTAAAATAATTTTTACTCTGTAACATGGTTTGTTTAGAGATTAATTTGCCACTTTTTCATATTTTTTCTGTGCATTATGTGGTCTAGCAGAACATAATTAATACTAGCGCCACCTTACGCCCTAGATTAACTCTCATAACATATTTTATGAAGAGGAAAGATAGGATGATGTGCCGGTTGCGTGCGACGCAAACGAAATACTGGTATGAACAAAACAATACGCATGAGTGGTAATACATTTTGTCAGAACAACCAAATTATTTAGGTGGTTTAACCAAGACATTTAATCAAATTATTTGTTCGAACAAAATACATTTTTTGGTAACATTAACCATTCTTTTTGTAATGCCAACCAAATTTTAGTATTGACAACAAAATCTGTTTAACAAAACTATTTTGTTGCGGTGACATTATTTTTTCTCTCAGTGCTCTCTAAATCTGAATCAGTCAAATTTTCACTGATTGAATCAGTGGTTTGCCTTTCCACTGATTCATCAGTGAAAAAATATTTTTCACTGTCAAATCAGTCAATTTTCACTGAAATAATCAGTGAAATTTGACTAATTTACAGTAACCTCTTTTTAGCTATTTGAATCAGTCAAATTTCACTGATAATCAGTAGATTTTGACTGATTAAAATTTAGAGAGTGTATTAAATATTCATTAGATTGAATAAATATGTTATTAACATTGTGTAGCAATTATTTGATAAGAGAAGTAAATTCTTTGATATAAAATGATGTGATGCATGTTCAAAGAAACAATGGATCAATTGAAAAAAATTTGCATTGGTTCAAGCAAATTTGTTTTCCATTTCAATATATGATTCCTTGTTTGTAATGAGCGTATTGTAAATTGAGAGAAATATTTCTTTGGAATGAGGAGATAATTTTTGGTAGGATTAAATAATTATTTGCTCCGAAGATGTGATTTACTGTTTAAAATGGTCAAGTAGTGAAGTGTATTGAGTAATAATAGGTGCAAAGAACGATAATGTTGCCTATGGTAAGTTAGAGATTTGTGTTAAAAATATGTTACTGATATGAATAAACGTGTTTTGAAATTTAAGAAATATTTCTTAAATTTAAAGTAATATAAACTTCATGAATTGTAAGGAGTTAAGTAAAACGTTGTCATGGTTCTCTTAAGTAACAAAAAAATTCTTACCTCGAACCTACCATTAGTCATCCGATACATACATACATAAACATCATACAATTGCATTCACACCATTCAGTCGCAGCCAATCATATTTTCTATCACAAATACACTTAAATATACAACTTCGCAAATATAAACAATATTCCTAGTAAACTGAAAATTTTTCGCAGTCAAAATACTAAATATTTAAAAAATTATATGTTACTTTAGTATAAATTATAGTAAAGTTTGATACAATCTATGGTAAATTATCATATAGTATATCTAAAGTTTATTATCTCGTTGTGAAAAATTCTCACTATAACATGTTTTTCCTAAAAGTGAAACGCAATTTAGAAAAAATTATAAATTTGGATTTCTCCGTCTAAGTGTAGACTTTTGCAGAATCTAGGGAAAAATTAGTATAATTTGATAGCACATTTTTTACATTCTATGTCAATTTACCTTTAAAATGAGTTGAGGAATATCTAAAAACATCAATAATTTAGGGAATTATTTATAATTTAGGAAATTATTTATAATTTAAGAAAATTTAAAAATTTTGACTTTTTTCACAATATCTTCCTCAAAAATTGACAAAGACACTTCATCTTCATGTCGTTTTATGCATAATTTTGATATCTTCCATGTTACTTTCAGGAAAGAATTTGAATATCTCTATTACCAATATTAAGAGATTATATGCGACTTACAAAAACAAATTGAATATAAAAATTTGGCAACCCACTGTACAAGATCATCTAAAATTATTTAAAATTATTTATAAATCAAATTGCGGTTACCATATTTATACACATAGCTTCTTGGTGTGTTGTATTCAGTAAGTGATGTTCAATGAGTGAATGTACGTACTGAATTCATGAATAAACATTTAAAGTCACACCCTCTTTTGTAACTAAAAGGATTTATGGAAATTAGTCAGATGCACGTGCACTTCAGGCTCATAATTTGATTTTACTGAATGCTTGAGTTTGCCTTGTTTTCAGCAAATACGTATGTCTACCTGAACCGTCTATGTACAAGAACATTTCCGTACAAAAAAACTCGGTCTAGTGTTTAAAAAAGTTAATTTACGTACTTGCAAAGTCATTATAATTTACTGCACCGCTCTCTAAAAGTTTTCATATGAATTTTTTATAATACTGCATGATAAACGAAATAATGTCAAATTCATTTATGAAAGATACAATTTTTATTAAACTATTTTATTAAATTAATAATACAGTTTTTAACAGATAAATATATTTTTTCTAGTTTCGAGCATTATTTTATAAAAGAAAAATTAGTGTTTTAAAATCGTAAACTTGAATCAAAGAAGGTAATAAAAAAACATTACGGATACACTTCATACTACCAACTTTCACTTAAAATACCCCCGATAATTATTCTTGACGTATAGGATAAGCTTCTCCAGATTCTCGGGAGAATTAGAAAATAGTTCCGCAAATTTTTTTTTTTGCAAAACTTATTAATTAGCCAAGTTTAAGGTAACTTTTTCTTCATAAATTCATAAGTCTTGAACGGTTTGACCGATTTGGACCGAGTTTCTTACAAATTAAAGGTAATTGGTCAAGCATCAATATAGTTATGTGAAATTTTGAAAACAAATTTTTTTAAATTACTTCACAACAAATTTTTATAACTATTTCCGCAAAAGCTGTTTTAAGCCGTTATTAAAGGAGAAACACAATCGTGTTAGCAATGGAATAAGATTAGTTGGAGACAATTGGGGAGTTGAATTTTCAAATTTGGTTGGAAAATATTTGTACATAACCTGTCGACTCGAAATCAACTGAAAGAAAGTTCTCGTCTCTCCTCCAGTGCAAAAAGATGCAAAATGCTTAAAACAACTCGATGGATGTGCGTCAGAAGATGACATTTTGTGTTCAGATGATCAAAAATTTCGAGTCGAGAGGTGCCGCATACATATTTTCCAACCAAATCTGAAAATTCCTTTAGATTATTTGAAATTAAATGATCACGTTTACGAGCTCGTACAGGGCAAGTACGCGGCGTGAGTCAACAAATGCAGCTCAGCGCGACTGCATTATTTTTATAATTATAGTTGAACGAAGAGCGTCTCCATATTTTTCTCTATGGAATTCAATTCGTAAGGTTTTAATTTGTCTTTCTATTTTTTTTCAAATTTCTGCGAGGCGGAGAACATTATTAAAAATTAATTGATTATAAAAAATTTGTTATAAAATAATATAACAAATTTTTTTTCAAAATTTCGCATGACCATGTTGAAGTTTGATCAATTATCTTTTATTTGTGACAAACTTGGTCCAAATCAGTCAAACCGTTCAAGATTTATGAATTTATGAAAAAAAGTTACCTTAACCTAGTTCATCCACGAAAATTAGACCTCAGGAAAAAACAGATAATTTTGTTTTCAAGAATAGCAATATTATTATTGAAGGGATAATTTGAAAGAGAACAGATTATTTTCCATGGAAAAAATTTGAAATGCAGAAAAATAATGCATTTGACAAATTTTATTTTTACCCGTACTTTTTTTTATCGTTTCATATCAAATTTCAAAAAATGACGTAATTCTAATAAATCACGAATCATTTTTTCAGGTAACAAATTTTTAACAACTTAACCGATTTCAATTTTTAGAAATAAATTATTTAATGGCTGAAATCATGAAAAATCAATTTTCAAAAACAACATTTTTATAAACAAATTGCTGAATTTGGTAATAATTTATTCATTTTAGAAAATTGAAATCGGTTAAGTTGTTAAAAATTTTTTTCCTGGAATAATTGTCTGTAATTTATTAGAATCAAATAATTTTTAAAAATTTGGTATGAAGCGATACGAAAAAAAGTTGTTGTAAAAATAAAATTTGTCAAATGCATTATTTTTCTGCATTTCAAATTTTTTCCATGGAAAATAATCTTTTCTCTTTCAAATTAGCCCTTCAATAATAATATTGCTATTCTTGAAAACAAAAGTATCTATTTTTTCCTGAGGTCTAATTTTCAGTGATGAACTACCTTAAACTTGGTTTATTAAAAACTTTTGCAAAAAAAAATGTTTGCAGAATTATCTGGCGAGCTTATTTTGAACATTAATAGCTATAGATCAATCAATAAGTCATTGAATTATGAGACGGAAAATTTTGTTCGTGCTGATTTGAGAAATTCTGACCCAACTTTATCAATATGTCCAGAAAATGTCTACTATCAGTCATTATTTTACTAATTACTTTTCAAAGTTTGTATAGCTAGTAATGAAATCAATGGAAAACTGATTAGTTTAAGAGAGAGAAATTTACCCAATATTCACAAATATTACAAAATTTTTATGTTTTTAAATAATAATAAATATATATATAAATAATAATAAAGGAAACTGTTTGTGTCGTTATATCTATCAATATAACCTAAAAAGGTTGACACCAGTTATCCCAACAAAATTTTTTTAAAAAATTTAACGAACTCTCATAGCAACTAATATGCTATGATGATCATTTTACAATATAATTTTATGTTTTTAACATGGATTTTTTGAAATTTAATTTTATATAAAAATTTAACCAATTATCAAACAATTTGATGAATGGAAGTAAAATACCAAATATGTCATCCACGTCTTGATAAGGACCGAAAAATCGGTCGAAACGTTGACGTACTTTCTGAAAAAAACAACTATACAAAACCGGAAAGGCCATTCACTTTAATGTTAAAATTATAATACCGGTAACAACATATCTACAAATTTAAGTATTCAAGTATGTGTTATATGAAGTTTCTCAGTGTGTGAAAGTGCTACATGCGGGTGTACAAATATTTATCTTTGGTCGACACTTTGGCATAATTGATCCGCGCAAATTCATTAGGCTTCGCGGATCGATCTAATTAATCGCGCTCGCTTACTTGTATCAAAGCATACCGGGTGTTCTTCTACTCTCTGCTTTATGCTTCTACCTCTTCCACCTCCATCAAAGCTTCTTTTCATTCTCTTGAAATTTCCTGGGAATTAAGCTGAGTCACGCATAACGACAGAACAAATATCTACGCCTTCTATAAATTTTCAAAATAGCTATAGAGCTTCGAAATACGACCTATCTGAAATGTATAGTTATCGAGGACAGACTCTAGGATTAGGAAACCACTTACGAAAATTACTATTGGAAACGTTTATTTTCATACCCTTGGATGACTCTTCAGAAAGCAAACATAAATGAGTTTCATATACATAATTTGATGATCTTATGTTAGAAAAAAAGTGCAAAAATCACATAAACCCGTAGAGGAATTTTAGTGTGGCGCCCTCCCAGGTGGAAATTTACAACCGGTTTGGTACCGCGCCAGTACCGCAGAAGGATTTGCAGTACTGGCCCGATACTGGCATAAGCACGGCCATTCCACCTGGGCTTCTGGCCCAAATGGGGTGAAATAAGGCCCCGATGAGGCGATTCCGCGAGCGCCCGATGAGAAATGAAACGCATAACCTGATGAAAGCCACAAAGTTATGCCCCTACTGTGGCCCTAACATAGACCATATGAGTCCCTCTTTCATTTTCATGTGTATTATATTCTTATTTCTTTAAACATACTTTTGTTTTAAATAAACAATACAATCAGAAATGAACAATTTGTTGAAAAATATTTATTAAAAGATAAGTAGTATATACTCGTATGTAGCTTATGTAAATGTACCTTTTGGATTTCACAGCAGGAATAAGGAATGGTAAGAATGTTAATGTGTTTTCGAACACGTAAAGTACTCTAAGCTTTTGGAATTTTGTAGGGTAGTTTTCATCCACGAAAATTAGTCCTCAGGCAAAAATAAATAATTTTGCTTTCAAGAATAACAATATTAATATTAAAGGGCTATTTTGATAGATAACTCTTTAAACCTGAATCAGTGAATTAGCCACTGATTATATCAGTGAAAATGTATCAACTGATGAATCAGTGCCCTGCTTTCATTTCACTGAGGAATCAGTGAATGCGTCACGTGAACATAACTTTTGTATTCGCGAATTCAAAACATTCATCTACACTTTACTGATTTATCGTCCGTTAAAAATAATAATAATTACGTAATTTCGTTTTAGTGCTGTGTAGCCTAAAATAAACAAGTTCATCGATCGTTAAAATATATTGCTGGTTTTAATCTGGTTCAATCTATTTCACTGATTCATCAGTCGAATTTCAATGATTCTCTGTGAAAGTCTTTTATAGCTGCTGCCACTGCGAATCAGTGGTCGTTCACTGATTCAGGTTTAAAGAGAAAATATTATATTACATGAACAAAATTTTAAACACAGAAAAATAATTTTATTTTTGACCCAATTTTTTTTCGTATCGCTTCTTACCAAATTTCAAAAAATTATGCGATTCTAATAAATCATGAATCATTTTTTCAGAGAAAAGATTTCCCACAAATTCACCGTTTCTGATTTTTAAAAATAAATTCTTTAATGACTGAAACCATTAAAAAAACATTTTCCAAAACGAAATTTTTATAAACAAATTGCTGAATTTGATAATAATTTAGTCATTTTCGAAAATTGGAAATGGTTAAGTTGCAGGGAATCTTTTTCTTGAAAAAGTGATTTGTAATTTATTAAAATCGCATAATTTTTTAAAATTTGGTAAGAAGCGATAAGAAAAAGGTACGGGTAAAAATAAAATTTATTATTAAAATTATTTTTCTGTATTTCAAATTTTTTTCATGGAAATTAATTTTTTCTCTTTCAAAATAGCCCTTCAATAATAATGTTGCTATTCTTGAAAGCAAAATTATCTATTGTTGCCTGAGGTCTAATTTTTGTTGATTTTAATATATTTTGATTGAAAAGTTATTAAATTTAATATGAATGTATATTAATGTTTCATATAATATACAAATCTATTGATTTTTATTTACCACTTGTATTACTCATATTAATTGATATATGAATCTCTAATTTTCTAGAAAAATAGAGAAAAAAATTTAAACACATTTATTAACGAATGCCAAAAGCTTAGAGTACTTTACGTGATCGAAAACACATTTACATTCTTACCATTCCTTAATTAATATTATCAATTGATATGATATATTAAAATTAATAAGATTTTTAAGAGTGAAGTAGGCAATTTCTGCACGAAAATAAAGGGAATGTTAATTGAACATAGAGAAAACAGGTAATAATAGAGCATTAATATGTGAATAACATATACGTGATTGTATTAAAATACAGATATTTAACACCTATTTAACACATATAGGGTCATGTAGACATATAAAGTGTGGTAACCGGACAAAGAGACACTTAGTGCGGTAAATCGTGAATCGCGTGCAAGTGTCAAGCTGCAACAAATTATTACCGTAACGGCAACCCCCTCGGTTCGCCTATTTCTAAAGCCTTTTTCACTGAAAAATTAGAATAAAAAGTTGACAAAGATATATCGACTGCTCTCAAATGGAGAGGCGTGAATAAGCAACTCCTTGCAGTTTTTCTTTTTATTCGTTTTTACTAGTTTGTCTTTTATGAGTTCAAAAGTATCAAAAGAATATAATGTTTAGCACAGAAAAAATCCCCAATAGATTATTTCACAGGTACTTTTTTCATAATTTCAAAAGTCCTCTTAATATTTTTCTGCGTGGAATTAGAAGGAAACCTTAAATAACGTTAAAATATTCCTATATTTCTACACCCGGAGAAAAGTTTCTTTGATTAAAAAAAATTTCTTGGAATCAAATAAATTTGTACATTGATATACGGTCAAAGAACGGTTTCTTTGATTTAAATAAATTTCTTGATTGTTTTTTACATTTTCATCATAAATGAGAAGGTATTAATTTTATGTGAAAAATGACTTTTGAAATTTTTATCAAATCTTTACGTTTTGAGACCCCCTGAGTTAGAAAAAACGGTTTTTTACAAAAGTGTATGTCTGATGTCTGTCTGTCTCTAGGCCGTATACTCGATAACTCTTGATGGAATTATCGGATTAAATTGAGCTTTGGCATACTTTATCGGAGCCGAAAAAGTAAGGATAAGTCCGTTAACTCACCACATCCGACCAATATTGTTAAAATAAGAGTATTTTTCGTGTTTTTGAAAAAATCAAAAATTCTAATACTGGTTTTTGATAGTTCTCATAAATCTATACTAATTATCCTAATAACATTTTTCGATTAAACTAAAATTAGGAAAGTTACAGAATATTAAAACATGAAAAAAGTAAATATCTAAATACCATTTTTCAGTTATATTATACGAAATACAAGAAAGAAGATATCATACAAAATTGTTTACTACTGTCACGTCCCGCGACGTATTAGAATGTACTATAGGCACAGGCTAGGTCTAGAGAAAAATCTGAGAAAGTTACTAAAAGAGAGAGATAACCATACCTATTGAAAAGAGAGGTATAACTACGTCACACGCAGCGGGATACTGCGCAATGCGTGACGTCACAAAAAAATATAATATAAAAAGGACACGCCGCCAAGGGAAAAACTAGTCTTGTGAGCAGAATTAAGTGCGGCAAATTTCTAAAAACTTGAAAGGAATCACAGCGTGAAGTACCCGTTCAGTGCAGTTAACCAGTCATAAATTCACCGTGGTCCATTTTGCTATCCTTGGAAGGATCTTAGACTCAGTGTCAAAAGAATAGTTGTTGTGTCTTTGTCGCACCAGTATCATGCACACTCCGTCCTTGTCACTCCTGTGGGAATTCTACTCACCACTTCGTCGCAGTCACACCTGTGGGGATTCTTTCACTAAGGATTTATACTTGTGTGGACTATTAGCAAGGATATTTGAAGGATATACCAGGTGTACAAGTATGAAACCGGTAATTTTTTTGAGAAAATACACGTTTATTTAATAAAAATGGTTATACATTCAATCTTCAAAGTAATGGTCATTGCTAGCCACACATTTTTCCCATCTCTCTGGCAATTTGTGTATGCCTCGCCAAAAAAATTGTTCGTTTTTTGAGTCAAACCAGTCATCGAGACATTTATTCACATTTTCGTACGAATCGAAGCGCTGTTTTAGCAAGTGCGTGCCCCATTGATGAAAATAAGTGGTAGTCAGATGGAGCCAAGTCTGGTGAATAAGCCGCACGGAAAAAATTTGTAGCTTAAAATTTAACAGACTATTCGAAGAGTCGTGGACAGAAAGTAAAATCGGAGAAAGTCTTGTAAGGTTTCAATGACTTTTAGGAAATAGTAGAAAAAAGTCGACTAACTTTTAGAAAACCAGGTCGAAGAAAAAAAGTCGCGTATTTACTATTATAAAAGTATTTTAAACACTAACTGATCTTTTCTAAGAAGTAATGAAAAGTTTCAAAATCTTTGGATTCATTTGTCATAGATTTTAAAAGACTATCGAATAATTTGAAATTAAAGTAATTCAAACAAATAGTTTTGTAAATTGTATTCTAAAGTCCATCAGATTTTATATGCCGTCTTCTAAAATTTCTTCGACAGTCGCAAAAAGCGATGCGCAGAAACGTAATTCGTAGCATCGCACAGCAGACAATGCAGCTCAGCTTTATGTTTTTGTAATAATTTTGGTTAGATTTTAAGATTACGTGTCGTTTAGTTTCGTTTGAATCTGGATTGAAGCGTACATTGAAGAATTAGTTCCGAGTAAGTATATGTTTACCTTGATAAAGTGTATTACGTCAAATTTGAAATTTATCTATTATTTTAGATTTGCCTTCAAACTCTGAATGTGATCCAAATATTTTACACAAGTCTCCATGACATGTAACGGATATGCGGGTTAAGGCGTGCGATTAGAATTAGGTTAGGATGCGTGCGTGCGTGCTAGCGTTCGATTCTCGGTGCTGCGAAGTGTTTATAAAAAATTGTGTTTCTGTAATGTGCAGTGTTAAATATAATGGTAAGTTCATATTAGGATTATATAGGTAATGTAAAAGTGAAAAATAATTAACTATATAAGTGCAGGATCATATCACAGAAAATAATATTTTCCTTTTTACACTGTTCAAAATTTTCTTCGACTGTCACTTAGACTTTCGATGCCTGGTTTAGAGACAATGGAACCCAACCCACGGTGTTTTAAATTTTCCGCGACTATCACTTAAACTTTCGAATTTACGTTTTACATTTTCAGCGACTGTCTATCATATTCTGCAATAAGGAGGCTCATAATGTTTAGTCGACTTTCTAAGCTATCCACGAGTATTATACAAAGTCGATGACTTTTTAAGCGACAAATTTTTTCCGTGCGCATGGGGGAGGGCTTCCCAGCTGTACGAATTTACCAATTCCCGAGTCTTTTTTGTTCGATGTGCTGGTGCATTGTCATCAAGAAAAATCATTTGTGTTGCCTAGTTTGATATTCTTGACGTTTTTGGCGCAAAGCACGATTCAAATCGGCCAATTGTTGTTGGCAGCGTTGACCAGTAACTGTTTCACCTGGTTTCAGAAGGTCAAACCAGATAACACCCTTCTGATCCCAATCTTCGAACTTTTTTGGTGGTTTTCCACGATCTTCGTTTCTCACATCAAAATTACCACATTTGAATTTTTTAAACCACTCGAAACACTGTGTTTTGCCTAGAGCATGCTGGCCGTAAGCTTCCACAAGCATTCAATGGGCTTCCAAAGCAGATTTCTTCAATTGGTAACAGAAAATCAATGATGTCCGCATATCGTAGTTTGAAGGCACAAAAATCGACATTTTTACTAGCCAAAAAAAATTAGTTGTTGTATGAAACTTGATTGTTTATGAACTGAATATTGTTGACAGAACTCAATGCGAAGAAATGGCGTCAATGATTTGGTTTGACAGAGCGTATAGTTTTACCTGGCGACACATATATGTCATTACCGGTTTCATACTTGTACACCTGGTATATGTTGTGTATTTTTTGGAAAAATTTTTACTCCAAATTTAATAATAAAAAAAATGTATTTTTCAAACAAATTGATTTTTTGAAAAAGCGCCATTTTTTAAAAATCTGAAAAAATCCATAGTGATAGCCCCAAGTATTACACAAATTTTAAGTATATAATTAAGGTGCGCACTCGAAAATTGTGCGAAATATGAATTCTTTTGTAAAGTGATGATAAAAAAAAATTATTTTTTTGATAATTTATGTATAATCATAAAAAGTCTTGTACTCTTCGCATACATTTAAGTTTATTTATTATAATTTGATACTGAAGCTCAAACCAATTTTATAATAATATTACAGATGATGTGAATTACCCATTTTCTCAATGTCACTCTATTTCTTTTTGAATTTAAGTGAAACAGGAGATTCAATTTACTTAAGGCTCTATCAGCCTTAAGGAACACATTCTCATCATGACGCTCGCGCTCGATTTTCTGTACACATTTCAGTAACTTTTTAATACATTACATGATTAAAATAATTTATTTTCTTCCAAATCTCTCAAAAAGGAAAAACAATCGTAGATTTTATTTAAGGTAACGATTTTGCAGAACAACGCTTATTTCGTATCTCACATATTTTGGTGAAAAAAATGGAATTCTTGAATTTTAAACGTATTTTTTGGAATTACAACGAAAAATATATGTTTTACCAGAAACTGCATCAGACAAAATTTGTAGATCTTTTTGAAACGAACAACTTTGTATTCTTACGTTTTTTTCGTATTTTACATATTATTGTTAAAAAATTGAATTTTTGGATTTTCAATAGTTTTTTTTAATTAAAAAGAAAAATATGCATCTTATGAAAAAATGTTACAATTCAAATTTGTAGGTCTTTATGTATTCAATAATATTGTATCATAACGTTTTTTCGTATCTCGTATAATTTAACTGGAAAATGGAATTTTGATATTGACTTTTTTCGAATTTGAATATGCTGTAACATTTCTAATTTTGATTTAATCAAAAAATGTTATCAGGATAATTTGTAGAGATTTATGAGCACTATCAAAAACCAGTGTTGAAATTTTTGTTTTTTTTCAAAAAGTTATTTTCAAAAACACAAAAGTAGTACTCAATCCCTCAATTTTGATTGGATGTGGCTGGTTAACGAACTTGTCCTTACTTTTTCGGCTCCGATAAAGTGTACTAAAGCTCAATTCAATCTGATAATTCTATCGAGAGTTATGCCGCACACGACCTACAGACACTTTCGTAAAAACCGTTTTTTCTGACTCAGGGGGTCTCAAAACGTAAAGATTTGATAAAAATTTAAAAAGTCATTTTTCACATAAAACCAATACCTTCTCATCCATGATGAGAATGTAAAAAGGTTCAGGTAAAAATAAAATTTATTAAATGCATTATTATTTTATGCTTCAAATTTTTTTCTTAGAAAATTACCTCTTTTCTTTCAAATATTCCCTTCAATAATAATATTGCTATTCTTGATAGATAAATTATGCATTTTTACTTGAGGTCTTATTTTCGCGGACGAATTACCTTAAAATATTGCAATACGAAAATTCAATTTTCTAACAATAATACGAAAAAAAAATTTTTTCACGAAATGTATATTTTATGTTTTGATTTAAAAGAAACATTATTGAAAATCAAAAATTCCATTTTTAATCAGAGTTTGTGAGATACAAAATAAGCGTTAAAATGAAAAATCGTTTACTTAAAAACAGTCTACGAATTTTTTTCCTTTTTGTTTTTAATTATGTAAATTATTAGAAAGTTGCAGAAATGTATACAGGAAATCGAGCGCGAAGTGCGAGTATCACGATAAGAACGTGTTCCTTAAGGCTGATAGAGCCTTAAATAAATTGAATTTCTAATTCATTTGAAACCAAAAGTAATTTTCCCATAAAAAAATTGTGTGTGTCAGATGCAAGTATGATTTGACAACGATCACAAGTTAGCAGCTATCTCACGTGTAATTATTACGCATCATGTATATTTACTCGAGTAAATGCAAAATCAATAGGCGCTACTGTAGTTTGCAGGGTTTTAGCACTACGACAGAAATATCAGACATATCAGGCATATCTTCGAGGTCGGAAACTAAGCAGGAGCCTCGATAACGTGCACGTGTATTAATAATAAATTGATCGTCAGCGAAAAGAGAGATTGGACTAGGGTACTTAAAGGTGAAGCTCACGAAACACCTTTAAAGAATAATATTTGCTTTACAGATTAACACTATCTTTGTTGTTATTAAGAAAAGAGAAACAAATAAATCATGTGAAATATTTTGTCATGAATTGGAATCACTATTGAGTTTGTCGCTCTGTTATATCGTCAATGATGTTATCGTTTATTACACTGCCATATGCTTCTAAAACCTTATATCATCGTTTGCTAACCGAAAGCGCAAACATCAACCGTCATATTCCATGTTCAATTACTTATTTTATTTACATTAAAGTGTGATATATTTACGTCAAATTCTTTATAATTGTCAAACTGCTGAAATAAAAAACATCGTTGAATATAAATGCAACTTTAATTTTATTCAAATACAAATATCCCCCATATTGCATATACTTAGCATCAGAATGTGAGATTAATGTTGGAATAAATCGATAGCGATAAGACATTAATTCAGTGTACATAGTAAGACATCGAATAATTTATAAACTTGAGTTACGATAAAAAATTCTTATTAGATATGAAAATTTCCTGTCATAATACCTTGATTTAACATATCCTGAATGTAAGTTAGATTCATATATATGTACAAGTGCTGTTATATTTTCTCATATTTTAAAATTTAGGTGATACATGTACTGTTGGAAATTTTAACCGTAATTTTCCAAAACTTGTAGCTGCAGTTTTATGCAGTTATAATTTCGTAATATTAAGAAAAAACTCAGTACAATTTTCGCAAGTTTGAGATACTTTTACTCAAAAACATCATAAATATCCTAAAATTTTACGTTACTTTTGTAACATACAAATTTCGTAGATTTCAAAACATTTCTGTGTTTGCCTAAGATATATTCTCATGCATTCTGGAAATTATGTGCTTTCTTTGAAGCTATAGTGGAACTGCATAAACTGAAAGAAGCGTTCACGATATTTCTTAAAACAAATTAAAGAAAACGCTATGGTTCCCGTTTTTTCAAAGAACATTTGCATCTAAATAAACCGAAGTAGATCGTAAAAAGTTAATTGGAACAAAATACACAGCGAATCATGAGCTTTAACCGGATAAAGTGCGCAGTGCCATGTAAGTAGATAGAGCACTTTATGGTCAGACAAATGCATTAAACTTCATTTCGCCTGTAAAACGTCGGTACGTGTTTTCACTTCGCTCTCTTATGGATGGGAAATTTTTATTGCAGCGATAATTTCTGTACGGATGATTTTAAAAACTGTATGCCGATTGCAAATGGTTGTTCAATATTCACATTCTTGATTGAATCGATAAATTAAAATCATCAAATCAATCTTCAACTTTTAATTTTAAAAGAAGGCTTACAGCAACAAAACTTGAATTTCCATGTTTCGATTTTTTTAAATTATTACTTTTTTGTTATGCTGCTGGTATATGTTCTTTATTCTATTAATTATAATTATATATACGATGGAATACAATAAAGAATGTCTGTCGGGTTCGTTTCACTAAAAATTATGCAGTTAACTCTAATTAACGATAAATTTTCCAGTAATATTCTTAGTGAAAAGAATATTTTGAACATTTTCATTAAAACGAACCAGATGATTTCCTAATTGTAATCCATAATATTTTCAAAGTTTTCAGAAAAATATTTTGCATACACTGAGAAAACAGTTTTGTCAAATCAACAAAAATATTTGGTTAGTATTTAGCTAACAAAAATCTTTTGTTGTGCCAACAAAACATTTTGCTATATCAAACAAATTTTGTTGGTTAAACAAAATGTTTTGTTGGGACAACAAAATATTTTGTCAGGATAACAAAAAAAGTTTTGTTGGCTAAATTTTTTTCTCAGTGTACATAAAATGTTGTTTTCGACAAATATATTTACCTATAGTCACGGGTTCGGTTGGCTCATGGCCTGAAAAATATTTTAAATCGCTTAGGAATATTATCTTTCTTCTCTATACAGAAATTTTGGCAAAGTCCAGGCAGGGTCGAGGCCTGGCGAATTGTATAATGGAATGAAACGCCAAATCAAGTCTAGTCCAAAGGTGGATCAGCGTTTTATTGCAAACTAGCGCCAGGTCTGGCAATTTCTACACTGGATTTTATGTTTTTCTACTTAAATACAAGTTTAAATATGTTCTAGTTAGCCTAAAGAGGATCCGCGACATTTATTATTTTTAATTTAATTTTTAATTTTAGACCTTCCATATAATTTGGGTTTTTTTTAATTCCAGCACCTTTATGTATTTTTAAACTAGAAATTTTGAATTTTTTGGGCATTTTTTTGACATCTTTTACCTTCAATAATTTTTTCTTTTTTTAACCAATTGTCATGATTCTTTTTTTATTTTGTTCCTTGCAATGTTTAGCGACATTTTGGGTATAAACGAGGGTCTGTTCACTCTTGAATTAGGCAATTTTAACGTTTGGAATATTTTATATATGATGCAAAATAGTATGAAATAAAGTAAAACAACGTAAGAGAATAACGTAGAAGCGCGTTTAAGCTAAAATGCTTTACAGCGATTCGAGAGAATACATTTATTTTAAGAAAACAAATCGTTTCACATCAGTTTCCATAACTTAATATCAGATGCAAAAGTGAAAAGCCCTTCGAGTGTGGAAAACACTCTAGCTAAAAAGATAACTACAAAATTCTTTTTTATATTTTGAGATATTTTTATTTATTTTTAAATTTTATTTGTAACTTTTTTGCTCAGTCATGTCACCTAATTTTTCACCTCCAAAAGGTTGCTACACATTATAAGGAACAAAATAAAAAAAGAATCATGACAATTGGTTAAAAAACAAAAAAGTTATTTGAAGTAAAAAAATGTCAAAAAAATGCCCAAATTACTCAAAATTTTTAGTTTAAATATACATAAAAGTGTTGGGATTTTTAGAAAACCTCAAAAACTTTCTAAATAAAGGTACTAAACTTTTAAAAAATTATATGGAAGGTCTCAACTCAAAAAATAAAAATAAAAATATTAAAGGTGGCGGATCCCCTTAAAAGATCAAAATCTCTTATCATTTATTTTAGCTGAAATCAAACTATTCACACCGGAATAATAGTTTTTTCTGAATATTTACATAATGAAGTTGAAGCAAGTTATTTTTATTCAGAAGAAATTGTTTAATCATTCATGAAGAATTTTCTGATTTGATTTCTTCTTGAAGCACAACATTTTATGGCTTGGAGGGTTGCACGGAGAGAAACGAACTCGCTAAGGTGCAGCTCTTCGAAAATTATAAAGCTTCTTCAACCGTGATCGAATGAAAAGTTTGTTCAGTTCTAAAGTGCTTACTATCTACACTTTCTACGAGGTTTGAACTTTAATGGTGTCTTTGCTGTGTTAAAACATAAAGCAGTAAAAAATGATTTTCGCATCTCAATTTTCAGTCAATTTTTCACCGAAACCTATTTGCAAACCATATAAAAAAGTTTTACGTTGCTTTATAGAAGGGATCGACGTTTTAAAATCATGTGAAAAGATTCAAGAAATAAACTTTAGGAATTATTTCCCATAAAAATATTCGTAAAAGTTTTGACGGAAATTTTTAGTGTCGGATATGCATGAAAAAAGGTAAGATCATTATTAATTTTCTACAGCTCACATTTCTTTTGAGACTCTACACATATATTGTGAATTTAATGCTTCCCAAAGAAAAAGTCTGATAGAAGTACTACTGAACGTTAAAAAGATTGATATCTACATAGAAATTTATAATTTCACCAAAAGTGGTTACTAATACGGAATATATATATCTGTATATTTTGTTCATAATAATAAAATGTTAAAAACGTATTTTTTAATAGATCTTTTGCTTTCAATCCTTTTTCTGTTCGTATTATTTTTATTCTTTATTTTTCATGCCATAAAGAATTTAATGAACTGTCAGAAGAACTTCAACTAATTTTGTTGAAATTTGAAACAACTATCGTGGTTAATAAATTTTCAAACAAATTGAAGAAATATTTAACCAAATGCATGAATCTCAATCAAAAACCACTGATTTACCTCAGTAAATAATATCCTATGAACTATTTCGTGGTTTTTAATATTCAAAAATCATGCCATTTGTACACGAAGAAAAAAAAACTGTTGAATCAACAGATGTCATCTGCTGGAATAGGGACAGCAGTTTTTTTTGGTAATATTTACAGATTTTTCTGTTGGATTCACAGATTGTTTGTAAACTCAACAGATGAACCTGTAAAATCTACAGACGTGTCTGTTAGAGTTGCAGATTTAAAAAAAAAAGAGAAATCCGTAATTCTAACAGACATTTCTGTAGATTTTACAGGTTCATCTGTTGAGTTTACAAACAATCTGTGAGTGCAACAGAAAAATCTGTAAATATTACAAAAAAAATCTGCTGTCCCTATTCCAGCAGATGATATCTGTTGATTCAACAGTTTTTTTTCTCCGTGTATGATAAATAATGACTAAATACCTAGAAACACTCAAAATTTTGACGTCTAACTTTAGGTTCGAAATTATACTTTTACTATTGGAACAAAGTGACAATTGTTAAAGAAACGTTTTCTATGGAAAAAAATTTTTAAGTTTTTGTAGTTTCGTGTCTTCTGCAATCTTATGAACATAATTTTTTATGGTTGAATATATACAGGGTGGGTTTTCCATCTTGAGACATCGAAATATTTCAAGAAATAAGCATCGTACGAAAAAAAGTCCGCAATAAAAACTTATTATTTTCGAGGGGTAAAAGCGACTCCGCAAAAATTTACAAATACTCTACGTAAACGCTAAATTCGTGCTGCGAATAAAGTATCAAAAAATAAAATATATTTATCTTTGCATGCGTCATAATAAACTGCCTTCCAAAGATAAAATATCACTTACGTTACTCAGTTAAACGACCTATAGTGGAAAATTCTTCGAAAAATGTATCATTTCGCGTTTATATTTGCTGATATTTGTGTATAATTCGTACAAAAAAGCATAAATGATCAAAATCACTCTCAAAGATGATATCCGAATAAGAAATAATTTCGCAGTTTTCTATCCCTAACCCTTTTAGCCTTTGAAAATAATCAAATGATTAATTCGCATGTGTCTTCTTTTTGGTTAAGTACAATCATTTTTTCTACCGTCTGCAAAAAACTGAAAATTGTTTAAAAAAATTGACCTTTTATATATGTGTACCATATACGCTGTTAAAAATGTTATTAATTTTAATAGACATTAATATACAAGCGGCAAATTTAAATTAAAACTTTTGTATATTATAAAAAATTAATATACACTCCCTAAATCTGAATCATTCAAATTTTCATTGATTGAATCAGGGATTTGCCTCTTCACTGATTCAGCAGGGAAAAAAATGTTTTTCACTATTAAATCAGTTAATTTTCACTGATTCATCAGTGGAAAAATATTTTTCACTGTTAAATCAGTTTATTTACACTGAAGTAATCAGTGAAATGTGACTGATTCACAGTAACCTCATATTAGCTATTTGAATCAGTAAAATTTCACTGATAATCAGTAGATTTTGACTGATTCAGATTTAGAGAACACTCATATTAAATTTAATAACTTCTCAATCAAAATATATTAAAAATAACAAACATTATTAAAATATATACACATGTGTATTAAAATTCAAAAAAAATTTTGTAGTTCTTAAGATAAAACTATTTTAAATTTAATACACGTTACTGAAAAAAAAATTTCATTACATGTAATGGAAGTTTAATACAGAAATTTCTAACAGTGTAAGAGAAAATAAATTTACTTTCTCATTAAATTTTACATATCTCAATGCTATGCCCATTTCAATAGCAGGAACTGATTTTGTATAATTCAAATCGCGGAAATAAAATGTCACATATTGTAAAATATATGGTCATGCTATCGTTGGAATATCCTCGAATGGATTGGAGTTGTAGGAAGGGAAAATCAGTTAGTTGCAAGCAAATGTGAAATTCGTGTCTTCGAAACAAACAGTTTCTGGTACTTAAGTAGAGACCCTAAGACAGACCATAATAGAACTGTAATATGACTATAGATATATCGTTGCAGTTTGGTAAAATAAAGCCAAAATCTTAATAGAATTAAT
The DNA here is from genome assembly GCA_030998225.1 of Diplolepis rosae. Taxonomy (NCBI): domain Eukaryota; kingdom Metazoa; phylum Arthropoda; class Insecta; order Hymenoptera; family Diplolepididae; genus Diplolepis; species Diplolepis rosae. The sequence goes on along the minus strand of JAPYXD010000723.1, from coordinate 16,763,282 downwards.
CGTATTATCTCAATTTGCAGATCTCTAATAGTTTCAGACGAAGCTGAATTTTTAAAATAAAGAAAAGATGGACAAGTAACATAAAATTCTTGATTCTTTCTTCCATTCCGAATTTAAAATAAAAAGAATAGTTTTAAGGGGGACTTCCATCTTGTGACTCGGTTTTCGGGACAAAATTCAACATTTCTTTTTAACAGAATGGCAAAAGACATCACATTGATTTTTTTTGCATGTTGTTCGTTTATTCTTCAAGATAAAAAATATATTTATATGAAAAGTTCGAAAAAAAATTTTCGCGGTATAGTCGTCCTCGAACGTGACCTTGTCGGAAAGTTAGAGCCAAAATGTGACCATGATTTTAGCATCCAAGGTCGACTGAAACAAAAAAGCGCAACACAGTTTTAATCAGTAGCGTGTTAGCTTTCGTTCGGGATATACGTTTTCCAAAATTTTGAAATGAAGCGAAATGGCAACTATTTGTAAAAAAAAATTTTTTTGGCCTGTTTTCGATATAGTTTATTTAGTTATAAAAGTGGGAAAAATGAAAATAAAATAAATCTAACATCCCGAACGGAAGAGGCATGTTCAATGGATATTCAGTCAAAAAATCAGCTTGATTCACCAAATAGTTTTTTTGTAATCGTGGTCACAGTTTCGAAAAAAATAGTTTTGAGAAAAACGCGTTTTCGATAGTTCGTACATTCGAAAAATGCAACAAAAATGAATTCGATTTTTTGGAACGCACAAGGTGGAAGTCCCCTTTAATATAAACATAAGTAATCATTCAAAATTTCAAGTAATCCAAATTTGTATGCTCGTTACACATGAGGATTAAAATAAAAGCATAAATCTGTTTTGCATGAAATTATATATACACGTGTACACTTATCTGAAATCTCATCCAAGAAGATAAGAAAAGAATGATTTCCAGATCAAAGTTTCTATATTTGAAAGGAAAAGTTCATAAATTCGATACGAAGAGAAGCCAGATATGAATTTACGTTAACATAACTCATCACCACCAAAAGATTTTTGTTATGTTTTTTGTCTGAATTGGATTTCTCAACGAAATGTGAGGGTGAATGATTTTTCAGTTTATTGTACATTAAGAGAAAAATTTTCCTGATTTGAACAAAAACCTGTGTTTATTTTTTAAATTAATTTTTATTTTTTATTTCAATGAAAAATACTTTTAGATAGAACAAAAGTTGTTATTACATTCTCATTATATAAAAATGTATTGGTTTTATGTGTAAGATGAATATCGATATTTTCATCAAATTTTTACGTTTTAGACCCCCTGAACCAGAAAAAACGGTTTTTACGAAAGTGTATGTCTTTCTGTCTGTAGGTCGTATACTCGATAACTTTTGATATAATTATAGGTTTTAATTGAGCTTTGGGATATTTTATCGGAGCCAAAAAAGTAAGGACAAGTTCGTTAACCAACCACATCCGACCAACATTGTTAAAATAAGAGTATTTTTTGTGTTGTTGGAAAAAAAATTTATGAAAGGATCCAAAATTCCAATGATGGTTTCTTATGGTTCTTATAAATCTCTACTAATTATCCTACTAACATTTTTCAATTAAACTGAAATTATGAAAGTTACAGAATGTTAAAACATGAAAAAAGTTAATATCTAAATTCAATTTTTCAGTTAAATTATACGAAATACGAGAAAGAAGTTATGATACAAAATTGTTTACTACATATAGATCTATAAGTTTGAATCGCAACATTTTTTGATAAGATGTATATTTTTCTTTTTAATTTAAAAAAATACTATTGAAAATCCAAAATTCAATTTTTTACAATATGTGAAATACAAAAAAAACGCAAATTTTCAAAATTGTTCGTTTCAATAAGAGATCTATAAATTTTGTCTAACATAGTTTTTGATAAAACGTATATTTTTTTCGTTTAGATTTCTAAAAATACGATTAAAATTTAAAAATTCAAAATTTTAAACAAAATATGCGACACACGAAAAAAACACTGAGATGGAAAATTATTTGCCTAAATGAGGTCTACAAATTCTCAGTAGGTCATTTTTTAACAAGATGTATATTTTATGTTTTGGTTTTAAAAAACAATATTGAAAATAAAAAATTCCATTTTTTAACCAAAATATGTGAGATACAAAATAAGCGTTAAAAACAGTCTACGATTTTTTTTCCTTTTAGGGATATTTGGAAGAAAATAGATTTTTTTTAATCATCTAAATTATTGAATAGTTACAGAAATGCATACACAAAATCGAGCCTTAAGTAAATTTAATTTCCTTTTTAATTTAAAATCAAAAATAAATTTAGTAAATTTGTGAAAGTGTAAATTAGATCTACAATATTATAAAATTTACTTGAGCTTCAGTATCAAATTACATGGAATAAACTTATATGTATGCGAAGAATATAAGACCGAGTGCGAAACGCAATGTTCAAATAGTTCGAAGCGCGTAGCGCGACGATTGAATCGCGCGCCCTAGGCGCGCTCAAACTTGCGAGTGATGAAAATGTGCCCGCTTTGCGGGCACATTTTTTCGTTTTGAATTAGCATACATTTTTATTATATTGAAACAAACTTTTTTAATATTGCTTTCAAATATAAATGTACTTTATAAATAGCCTCACTATTTAATTTTACTCGCTCAATGAAATATCTGCCATTGTCTTAATTTGTCTAGTACGTCGACTACTGCACAGGATAATCTTTCAATTTATGTACTATCATTAGAGAAAAAACTCTAAATTTCAAATATATTACATCCTAAGCTTTATTACATCCATTTGGGAAAAACCCAAGGGTTCAAATTGTGACGTCGCCTGGACAATTTCATGATTATCCTTTTTTACGTGCACTCATGTCAGGTCTGCCTGACCTTTCGAATTACCCGAAAAAAACTAGCAATAGTGGTTGTTGCTTATAACTTCCACCCTTTTTTCCACTATCCAATAAAATTAACTCTACCCCTACCAAAACATTTATATTTTTTATAAACTTCAAAATTTTAACATCAGTATCTAATCTCGAAGTTTGAATCCAAAAAACTGTAATTTGATGCAAAAAATTGTAAATTGAGGATATAGTCTTGAATATTATAATGTTATATTAACGACAAATGATGTTATAATGATTATGGCATCATTTCACGTTAATATAGCACAGTAATAGTGAAAACTATATCCTCCATTTACAATATTTTGCATCAAGTCAAAAAATTCTAAAAGTGGAAATATAACTTTTTTGCGCTTAGTGACGATATGTATGATAGTAATTTTGGTAAAGTTTGCGCAAATATATTGACCATTTTCATTAATATTTGTTGTCCTTCAACTTCTATAAAAATCACAAACATTTTATTTAAACAAAAATACTTCTTCAGCTATAAATTCACAGAAGTTTGTGAATAATTTAAAATTAAAAAACTTATGGTACTGAAATTTGCGTTGGTAAAAAATGTTTGCATTCAATTAGAAAATACCTCACACGCAGAAAAAAGGTCAGTAAAATTTACAGGAAGTTCGGTACTTATTTGGACAACATGACTTTTTAGTAAATTTTACAAGAAGTTGAGTTCAATCAACAGATTTTCTGTACAATTCACTTAGCGTACAGTACAATCAACTTAACTCGGATTTTTTCGTATTCAGTAGATTTTACTGGACACTGAGTAAAACGTACAGAAAATCTGTTAATTGAACTCAACTTCTGGTAAAATTTACTGAAAAGTCATGTTGTCCAAATAAGTACCGAACTTCCTGTAAATTTTACTGATCTTTTCTCTGCGTGCAGAACTTCACAAGCAATTTAAACTTATGAAAGCAAGTAAATTGGTTGAGCAAAGATATACAATTCTCAAAATATGATTGCACTTTATAATTTAAAAAGTTTTCAATTCAATTTATTTTGAGATTTTAAATAGTTTCTATTGATCATTGAAAATATTTTCAAAATAACAAGTTTATCAGCTTTTTTGAGGATAATATACTTTTCAAAAGTATATATGAGTAAATAAACCTAAATAAAATATTTAGATATAAACTACTTATATACACTTTCAGAGCCCCTTCAAATTTCTTTCAATTTGGAGACTTTAAACATTATTTCAGAGTCTGTCCTTCATTTTTTATGTTTTAAAATCTTTTTAATTTAATACTTTCAGTTTTTTTTCTCAACAACCTAAATATACTTAAGGGGATCCGCCACCTGTAATTAGTATAGTTTTCATTTTTTTGACATTTTCCAAAAAATGTTATATTTTTATTCTCTATACTTTTCTAAGTATTTGTGTACATTTTCAGAGCAATCTGAGATTTTTTCTTGGAAAAATAAATAAAATTATAAGTTACTACGATTTAAACGAATAACGCGTTTTTAGCGAAAATTAGCTTTTTACACAAAATAGTTTGTTTATTTATTTACTAATATTTCTGATTTATATGGAATATAGTATATAACATGTATCCCTATAAAAACTCAATATATATATTGCCTTTATATATGATTTGGTAACACAATGTTGGCTGTCTGCTTTACTACAAGATTTTACTTTAAACTCCGTTTTCCGCAAGTTATGATTTTCCGTGTTTGCTGCAACATATGTTTAAATAAAATCTAAAGTATTAGTCTCAGGCCTTTGGAATTTTCACCACTTACTCTTTGTTATATTATCAATATTTTAGGATTTGGAAAGCACTCTAGCCCGTGCAGAAATTTAAGTGTGGCGTCCTTCGGGCCCTAATGGGGCTAAATGGGGCCCTGATGAGGCAATCCCGTTAGCGCCCGATGGGAAATGAAACGCCTAACCTGATTAGGACCACAAAGTTATGCCTCTACTATGGCCCTGATGTGGCTCCTATGAGGCCCCTTATAATTTTCATGTGCAATATATATATTCTTATCTATTTAAATATATTTTTGTTTAAAATAAAAAATACATCCATAAATGGGCAATTCGTCAACAAATTCACATTTATTTAATTTTTCATAAGGATTATATATATATATATTTCATTAATTATTTTCTTCTTGGAGCTGCTTGTAATTCATGTTGATTTTTTATTCAAAACCAGAAATTGTTAAATAAGTCCATAAGTTTTGTGAAAAATTTCGTGGATCAAAAATTCCACATTGAAAATTTCAACGGCAAATCGCTAGTGATAAATCATAACTATTTGAGGTTTGGAAAGGTTATATGATTATAATTAATTTGCTTACCTTGGTATTTCACTCAACTTCACAAATGCCTAAATTGAAATCAAATGCCACAACAACATAAAAGCATAAATAAATAATAAAAACAACATAAATTATGGCGCTCATAACACCAGAGTAGATGGCGCTGCGACTATTTTTCAACTATACCTCTCTGGCCCTCATCAGAACTCGGACCAAATTAGGCAATTTCTGCACGGGAGCTAAAAAAAATAACTACAATTTTTTTTTTTATATTTTGGGATATTTTTATTTATTTATTTTATTTTATTTTCAACTTTTTTTCAGTGATTTTACCTTATTTTCCATTCTCAGAAAGTTGCTACACATTGTAAGGAACAAAATAAAAAAAGAATCATGACAATTGGTTAAAACTCAAAAAAGTTATTCAAAGTAAAAAAATGTCAAAGAAATGCCGAAGAAATTCAAACTATTTAGTTTAAAAATACATAAAAGTATTGGAATTTTTAAATACCTAAAAACCTTTCTAAATAAAGGTACTAAACATAAAAAAAATTATATAGAAGATCTAAACACAAAAAATGAAAATATCAAAGGTGACGGATCCCCTTAATACTTCAATTACTTCACTGATTAGTAAGCATTGAACTCAATTGTTTATTTTTAGAGAATTTGTTTTATACATAAAATTTGCTTCACAGAATTAAATATTGACTACGTAATTTATCTGTTTCATTTATTTTGTTCTGACTAAGTGCATTATTCAAATCTCTTCCTCTCACTGAATAAAGCATGCTACTTTGCAGATACTGTCCTTTGATCTGCGTTAATTAATTTCATAGTTAATCAACTGTATTACTCATTAGTTAATTATTTCTTTCCAAGCATTATAAAAGTACAGTAAAAAAAGGTTGATTCTCAAAAATGAGGAGATATACAATTTTTAACAAAATTATTTTAGCTGGGCTACATACCTTTGGTAAATATATAAATATTAAAGACAGATTGCGTTACTCTCTAAATCTGAATCAGTAAAATCCACTACGAAATAGTGTATATACACTAATTCGCAGTTGCAAGTATTCCGCTGCATGCTTCCGGTATAATACTTATAACTACACTGAGAAAAAAGATTTGATTGAATCAAAAAAAATAATTTGTTTGAACGACTTACTTTGATTTAAAGAAATGATTTGTTTAAATGAAATAAAATTTGTTTGATTCAAACAAAATATCTTTGGACCAAATAAATATTTGTTCGAATCAAATAAATTTCTGCCTTAAATCAAACAAATTATATCTTTGACCATATATCAATGCATTAATTTCTTTGTTTTGAAGAAAAATTAATTTGATTCAAACAAATTTTATTTCATTTAAACAAATCATTTCTTTAAATCAAAGAAAGTCGTTCAAACAAATTATTTTTTTTTATTTAATCAAATCTTTTTTCTCAGTGTACTAATCAGTGTATGTCCATTATTTTGCAGTGAATTTTACTGATTCAGATTCAGAGTGTAATCTTTCCATTATTTTCCTTTCAATAACAAATAAAGAATTAATGACGCGCAAGTATATTTTAAATTTGAGATGACAGACTTTCTAACTCTATCGCAAATTACGTAAAAATAATCTTTTTTGCTTCACAACATCCATTTTTTCAACAATGTATCATTATTTGACTTTCGTTACTGTGGATTTTTCCTTGACCTGTTTAACAATGATACTTGAATTGGCTTTTATTAATTTGTTTGTTACTGTGCTAAAATTACGCTAAATAATGAGAATGAGAAAACCCTTTGATTTGGATGTGGTCGTGGTTAATTTATTAAAAGCTTTATTAAATTGTGCATGTGTTTTCTGTACTTTTATAATTGTCACACATACGTGTACATGATATACTTTTGTATTTCGTTTTCATTTTCATTTTCTCTCCTGATGGTGCCTCGCAATATTATACTATGCAGATTTATTATTAATTCTTGCGAAATGAACCAAAAAATTAAACGAGATAATTGAGTAACTTAGTTTGATTTTAGAAGGTGGTTTTAATCATAGACAAATTGTTTACACTTATTTTTAGAAATTAATAACTGTAAATTTTATTTCTGAGTAATTATATTACTTTTTCGTGAAAAACATAATGAAACCTTTGCTGTAAAAAAATGCAAATGTTGTTTTGGTATGCAAGAACGTGGCTAGAGATAATTTTTCAACTTAAACAACAAAGAGTGATAAACCACTTTTTTTATAAATAAAAGCTATATATAATTAAAAATCATATATTTGAAAATTGAAATTTGTGTTTTCATTTTACTATTAAGTTAATTTCTCTTCTCCAGATATGTCAAGAAAAATTGGGCATCGTTGATTTTATTTTGACTTCTTTATACTTTTTACTTTTTCAGATAATTCATTCAAAAAATAATTTATCTTTTCACAAGATAGGGTCTTTTAAACGAGAAAATTGAAAGTTGCAATTTTTCATTTACTGAAATACATAGCTCAATGAAAAGGAAAAAAGAGATGAGAAAGTGGAAGATAGTGAAAAGGGGCACAGTGCGACCATTTATATTTTATAGAGATCTTGCTACGCGTAGCCAAGCATTCTAATGAGATTCCAGACAAGAACGAGTTAGAATATTTGGAAAACCTCAAATTTAAGTTCTTAGTTAAGGCCATGGATCAATCGAACCGCATGACTAAATTATACATTAATTCGTTCATGTAAGATAACTTTTTTATTTCACTTATTTTATTTCTTCCTGAAAATTTTAAAAGTACAACAGAAGACGATAAAAATCGTCTGTTAACTTCTTACTAGTGAAAATTAAAAAAAAAAATTGGGAAACTTATCGAAATTTGCAGTTAAGTGTAAAAAATTTTGCAACATTTTCAATCAAACGAAGTTGAGAGACGATCTTGATCCTCATCTTTTGTATTTTAAAAATTTTCAGGAATATATTTTGGGGCCATCCATATACCACGTGGACAGTTTAGGGGGGGAGAGGGGTATGGAAAAATTCTACGCTAGTCCACGAGGGGGGGGGGGCTAAAATCCACGTGGACAGAGCGCGAGGGGGGGGTCAAAAAATGGTGAAAAATTGTCCACATGGTATATGGATGGGCCTTTTTTTGGAATAAAAGTTATTTTACATGAACTTTTACAGGAATTTTGTCACGTGGTCTGGTTGACCCATGGCCTTAAAACAAAAGAAAAATTAGAAAAAACCTAATTACTGGAAACTGAAGTCAAATAAAAAGCGACTTTTTACCTGAATTAACAGAATTTTCTAGTTGATAAAGTAAAGTAAGAGAGTCGTAAATTGATAGTTATTAACCCTTTGGGGACGAATGTCGCAAACTGGGAGGAAATGCACTTTTTTCATTCAAAAATGTCCAAAGCCTTCAATTTTGGTCAGATTTAAAATTATTTTTTTGAACATTAAAGTGCATTAAAATCTGAAGAGCTTTGCTGTCAGAACGTTTGTCTCCTCTATTGGTATATTAATAATTTTTTTACTCAAAGTATGGAAAAACTGAAATTTTTTACGCTCTAATAATTGTTTAGGTAAACTATATATTGTCTGAAATTAATATTTAGGGATTCACAGAATACAAATAACTTGTTTATTATTCGATTTAATTGTTATAAACAAATTTTATGAACAAACTGGCAAATAGTCTTATTATCAATAAAAAAAATTTCTTTTTGCTGAAAATGCTTCGCATTAATGTAGGAATGGATTTAATCACAAAAATACATAAAAAGGTAACAATAACCATTGTTATAAACAATTCTTGTGGAAAAATATTAAAATTTGAGGTTTTCTCAAATTATGATTTCTTTCAATCGCCAGAACGACTTCAGGTATTCCTTAGAATGATAAATCTTTAATAATATTTGGTAAAATATAACAATTAAAATTTTTATAAACAAATTCAAAATTTTGGCCCTTTTGCGTAGAAAAAAATTTTTTTGTCCGCCGTACACCGAAAGTTAGCCTTGTTGGTGTCGTTTTGCGTGCGGAAAGTTGAGTTTCCCGCACTAGTGCGGTAAAATTTGAAGTGTGCGAAAAATTAAAACAAACTTAAAATGTTATCGCACTAATGCGGAAAATCAACTTTCCACACGCAACACGACACCAATTCGGCTAACTATCTCTATACAGCAAACAAAAAGAATCGTTCGTATCACGTGCAAAACGTATTTCCTTTCCGCCTTTCCGCACTTGAAATGAAATATACTATTGTTGCACTGAACATGTTTCAAACTATTGAACAAATGACTGCTAGTCACAAAAATATTTGAAAAGTTAAAAATAACCATTGTTATAAACAATTCTAGTGACAAAATATTCAACTTTAAGGTTTCATCAAATTTAAATTTCCTTTGATCGACAGAATAGTAACACATATTCCTATGAAAATAATATTATATTAATTATTATTGTTCTTTAATAAAGTTTAAAATTACATCAAACAAAATATTTTTCAATTAACATCATATATGTATACAAGGCTTCAGTAAATGATATCTCTTTCTTTAAGGTAGTTCGATCACGAATATTAGACCTTAGGCAAAAATAGATAATTTTGCTTTCAAGAATAGCAATATTATTATTGAAGGGCTATTTTGAAAGAGAAAATATTATTTTACATGAAAAAAATTTGAAACACAGAAAAATAGTTTTATTAATAAATTTTATTTTTGACCCAACTTTTTTTCTTATCGCTTCTTACCAAATTTTATAAAATTATGCGATTCTAATAAATCATGAATCATTTTTTCAGAGAAGAGATTTCCTACAACTTCACCGTTTTTTAATTTTAAAAATAAATTCTTTAATGGCTGAAACCATTAAAAAACATTTTCCAAAACGAAACTTGTATAAACAAATTGCTAAATTTGATAATAATTTATTCATTTTCGAAAATTGGAAATGGTCAAGTTGTAGGGAATATATTTTTTGAAGAAATGATTTGTAATTTATTAAAATGGCATAATTTTTTTAAATTTGGTAAGAAGCGATAAGAAAAAAAGTTGGGGCAAAAATAAAATTTATTAATAAAATCACTTTTCTGTGTTTCAAATTTTTTTCTTGTAAAATAATCTTTTCTCTTTCAAAATAGCCCTTCAATAATAATATTGCTATTCTTGAAAGCAAAATTATCTATTTTTGCCTGAGGTCTAATTTTCGTGGATGAAAACTACCTTAACAATATTTGTTCGACCCACTCTCTAAATTTGAATCAGTCAAAATCTACTGATTACCAGTGAAATTCGACTGATTCAAATAGCTAAAAAGAGGTTACTGTAAATCAGTCAAATTTCACTGATTATTTCAGTGAAAATTGACTGATTTATCGAGTGAAAAATATTTTTTCACTGATGAATCAATGAAAAGGCAAATCACTGATTCAATCAGTGAAAATTTGACTGATTCAGATTTAGAGAGCAGCGAGAAGCGCACTTGAAAAAGCGCTCGACCGCAAAGGCTTAATATTTATTTAATAAAGATGTTATATAAATTTATGTAGTTATCTGATTTTACAAGTTTTATTGAAATAGGAAAAGAAAAAAAAGAACGGAAGGCGAATGTCGTACGTGCCAGTTGATAGACACAAAAGTCTCGATTTTACGCAGTCGGGATGCCCGGCGCCATGAAGTCTGGGGCTCGACGCTATATGTGCTGAACATATAAAATGAGTATTTACATTTGAAATTTAGAAACAAAAAGAGACACATATCTTTCTGTACATTCTGTACTGTATATAAGGTTATCTCTTTAAAGCTTAAAGATCAAGCGTAGATACCCATTCTCTTCGAATGAGGGTAGTTGACTCCTTCTAACTTTTTTTATGGTTCTCTTTTACTTCTTGCCACCCATATCTGGGTTACGGCATGGTCACGATACATAATTTGATACTCTTTGGAATCGAGCCTTGTGCTTTACTATCCCTTTTTTCCTGCTGTGGCGATATCCTTCCTCTCGCTTCTCTAGATTTGAAACGGTCAAAGGACGATCTCACGCTTCGCGAAAGCCATGAAAATATCAGAATGTCAGTACGTGCTTGGTGCTTTTACGTCAAAAAAATACGCAAAACCTTGACCCATCAGGAAGAAATTTTCAAAAGAACTCTAGACTTCAAACCAGTGGTTATAGTGTTTCGAGATTTCCACAATTCTAAGATATATTGCCCTATCTTGATTCTTTGAGAGGTTCATTTTCTTGTCACTGTTGACTCGAGCATAAACCTTGAAAGAAAAAGAGATGCTAGATGGGAATTTTGAACGATAGATTTAAAAAAGTTACATATATGAGAATGTATATGTATATATGGGTAAATCCAGGGCCGAATCTACCATATAGGCGAAATAGACAACCGCCTAGGGCGGCAAAATTTAGGGGCGGCAAAGTCGGGGTGAAATTTTCATTTTTATAACCAAAAAACTTGTGATTATCCAATTAAGATAAATTCACGAAAAAGAAAGTCCAGTTAAAACAACCGGAATTCCGATTAGGCAAGTATTTGGACTATAATTTCGTTACTACAAAAGAGCGTATAATTGATTATGTTTTTCCAAATGTGCAATGTCTTAATTTTATGTTACAATTATATGAGAGAGAATGAAAAATTGTTTTAATTTAACTGAGAAATCTTGATTTTTGTTGATTTCATCGCAAAAATGTAACTCCAGATTGATTAATATAGAGATGGATTAATCTATCTTCAGATTGAAGAGGCATAAATATTTATTCTGCCTATGGCGCCGAATTTTTTTAAGCCGGCCCTGGGTAAATCTCTGGAACTTTTGATTCTAAAATTTTTTTATATCCATTTGATGGCACATCGATGGGAATTTCTTTACAAGTTTTGGAGGCCATTATAAACTTGTTTTTATGGTGTTGTCAATAAAATTTTTGTTCTGAATTCAATGTGTGCTCGGCAACTACTGTCTTTTGACATTCAGTTTTTTTTTTTTTAATTTATCAATTATATTTATTAATTAAAACAGCAATACGGCATATCAAATTCCAATTGAGTGATTTTTTTGTAACTTTCTAGCTTTTATATTACAATATGTTAAAATGCAAAATATTTCGAAAAATTCTTATTATGTTATGCCAATCTCTGATATTGATTTCCGTTTGGGAAAAGATTGTTATGATAGGATATTTTTGGCAAAAATCAATCTTTTCGAAGAAATCTAGGTCCAATATATTTGTAGAAATAAAATATATTACTTATCAAAATGAATTAGTTTAGGATATATTAAACACGAAATGCATATATTGTTTCAATTGTTTGCATATAACTAAATTATTTCACCACAAATGTAAGGAACATCAAAGTTAAACTTTCTCGAGATTTACCCATATATATATATATATATATATATGTAAGTGTGTGTTTAGAAGCGCACTTATGCATTTCCTATGACCTCTTCAAAAACCTTACTATATATAGTTTTCAAATGAAGGACTCGCTAAGTGGGATTCATAAATCTAAACTATAAATTAATATACCAGTTCCAACAATTACCATTTGGCCAAATTTGTTTAAGATTAGTTAAATTAATGTATAATTTTAATTAATCAACTGTGACCACACGCAGAAAAAAGATCAGTAAAATTTACAGGAAGTTCGGTACTTATTTGGACAACATGACTTTTTAGTAAATTTTACAAGAAGTTGAGTTAAATCAACAGATTTTCTGTACAATTCACTTAGCGTACAGTACAATCAACTTAAATCGGATTTTTTCGTATTCAGTAGATTTTACTGGACGCTGAGTGAAATGTACAGAAAATCTGTTAATTGAACTCAACTTCTGGTAAAATTTACTGAAAAGTCATATTGTCCAAATAAGTACCGAACTTCCTGTAAATTTTACTGATCTTTTCTCTGCGTGCAGGTGTTACTAATAATTATTGTCAAATTGAGCTGTTGATAATCTGAACTTCATTTTACATGAAACATTTTTTTTTCATTTGATATTAAAACTCAAATGAGTTTTATAATATTGTAGATGTGAATTATATTTTCTTAATGTTACTAAATTCGTTTTTGATTTCAAATGAAAAATGAAATCCAATTTACTTAAGGCTCTATCAGCCTTAAGGAACACATTCTCATCATAACACTCGCGCTTCGCGCTCGATTTTCCGTATACATTTCTGTAGTTTTCTAATAATTTATATTCTTCCAAATATCTCTAAAAGGAAAAAGAATTGTAGACTTTAATTAAGCAAACGATTTTGCACACTGAGAAAACAGTTTTTTTGAATCAAAGAAACATTTCTTTGATATACGGTCAAAGGTCTTTAAATTGAAGAAAGTTTTGTTAATTCAAAAAAATTTTCTTTGATCCAAAGAAATAGGTTTGTTTACATTAAAGAAAATTTGTTTGAATGAACCAAATTTTTTTCAATTCAAAGACATTTTTTTTACCGTATATCAAAGAAATGTTTCTTTGATTCAAAGAAACTGTTTTCTGGGTGCATTTCAACGCTTATTTCGTATCTCACATATTTTGGTTAAAAAATTGAATTTTTTATTGTGTTTTTTTAAAATCAAAACATAAAATATATATCTTGTCGATTTTATTTAAGCGAATAATATTCCGTTTCAACATTTTTATCACACACTTTATATTACACACTGAGAAAACAGTTTCTTTGATATACGGTCAAAGAAAGTTTTGTTAATTCAAAAAAGATTTCTGTGATACGATGAAATAGATTTGTTTACATTAAAGAAAATTTTTTTAAGTCAACAAAAACTTCTTCAATTTAGAGAAATTTTTTCTTTGAACGTATATCAAAGAAACTGTTATCTGGGTTACTGGGTGTTTTTAAATTGAAATGAAAAATATACATTTTATTAGAAACTGTATCAGAGAAAATCTGTAGATCTTACTGAAACGAAAAATTTTACATTCCTACGTTTTTTCGTATTTTACATATATTATTATTAAAAAATTGAATTTTCGATTTTCAATAGTATTTTTTTAAATTAAAAAGAAAAAAATACATCTTAACATAAAACTAATACCTTCTCATTTATGATGAGAATGTAAAAATTATATAGTGTTATAATAATATCTTGCAGTTGAAAATTTGCAGTCTTATTTCAAAAGTTTACTTCTTTTAGAATCAGGAATTAAAAACTTTTATTTCAAAATGTTTCAAATTCTATACATTATAAATGTAATGTGCTAAATAACAGCCAATCAATAAAGAAAATTTGTAGATTAATAATCCAATTTTAAAATTTACTTTTAATTTTAAAAGCGTTAGATTTTATGATAATTTGTGAAATTTAAAAATCTTCCCAACTTTAATTATTCAATTATTATTCATTTTTCCTTATAGGAAAAGAAAAATAAAAGATTCATCAATGGAAATAAAAATTAGTCAAGATAAAATTTCAATAATTTGTTTAAAAATCTATTTTGATTTTCGAGGTTTCTAATTAAATTTTCACTGTTAAAGATCAATCTTGTAAATTTCTCAATTTCCTAATTCTCTAAAAAATCCGAGCTCCATAACTGATTTCATGAAGTTTCCACTGGGCAGTATACAAAAAATTGAATTAATCGTACTTTATTATTATTTGACCATTGTTCACCAATAGCTTCACTCTCTACTAAAATTTTATTGCTTTTACATGAGACCAAAAGTTTCTTAAGTACATGTAGACAATCCTGAACTGAATGTGAATTACTTGAATTAACCCAGTTTCAATTTGGTTCTATTGTTTCCACCGGACACACGGTCATCCGTAATTAAACATTAATGCACTAATGCGAATCGGTCTCAAGACAATTTAAAAATAAAATCATATTTCATTTGATATAGCGCATTTAGTATCACGAATGATATAATAAATTTCAATTAACATGATCGTAATAAAGAGAAAATCTGTTTAGAGAAGACGTCGTATTACCATCGTGATTTCCGAACGCCGCAAACTAACTATAACGAGAAATTTTGCCCTGATTGAAACGGCGATTGTAAATGAGCAGCTATCGTTCGGTATTTACCTTTTAACGAGAATGATACATAAAGGAAACTCATTTCGAACGGAAATGGATTCGCACGAGGAAAATATCAAATTATTTATGTAGGTCCTTTTTTCAATTAGAATTTTCAGATTTATTTATATATTTGAAAATGTGAGTTGTTTGAAAAAAAATGCAAAAATAATTTTTCATGGCACCTATAAAAAAAATTCATTCTTTTTTTGGAAACGAATGTTTTGATATAAAAATCATACTAATTTAATCATAGACAAGAAATAGTAATATATCTATTGTAATGGTGTCATTTTCCACGCGATTAGTCTATACCAAAAGTACTTTTTTGGTGATAGCACCAATCCTTATCTTACACTGTGAGAAATTCTGTTAGTTGTGCTGACTAAAAGGTCACAACTATATATTTTTAGTAAGCAGAACCAAAAATTTTGTAAAACTTACCAATGCTCAAAAGTCAATGGAACTAAGTATGCTACTAATTTTTTTTTGTAAAATTGATCAAATTCATTTAGTTTGAGAAATGTAAATATTTTATTTCTATATGCAATATTTCGTGTGTAAACATGACTTGCAATTCCTTGGTAATAGTAAACTTCAAGAAATAATTGTACAGACGAATTAGATTTTATCTGCTTATCAACTGCTTTAAACCGTTTTAAAATCGTTATATACATTGATTTCTTGAAATTTTGCTTTTTGTTTTTCACCAAAATGAGAAGAATTAAATCATGGTGATTGCAAAGTATAATTTTAAACTTTTGTGCAGTTTGTGATAAAAAACATGTCAATAATTATCATCCTTTGATACATTTTGAAAAACAATAAATAAAAAAGTTTTTCTCCTAAACAATTCTGACCTAAGAAAGTTTCTATCGACTTTAAGGTAGTTCGATCACGAAAATTAGACCTCAGGCAAAAATAGATAATTTTGCTTTCAAGAATAGCAATATGATATTTATGATAATAATATTGAAGGGCTAATTTGAAAGAGGAAAGATTATTTTACAAGAAAAAAATTTGAAACACTGAAAAATGATTTTATTAATAAATTTAATTTTTGCCCCAACTTTTTTTCTTAATTTTTTAAAAATTATGCGATTCTAATAATCACAAATCATTTTTTCAGGAAAAAGAATCTTCACAACTTTATCGTTCCCAATTTACTAAAATAAATGATTTATTACCAAATTTAGCAATTTTTACATTCTCATCGTGGATGAGAAGGTATTGGTTTTATGTGAAAAATGACTTTCGAAAATTTCATCAAATCTTAACGTTTTGAGACCCCCTGAGTCCGAAAAAAGGGTTTTTACGAAAGTGTCTGTCTGTCTGTCTGTCTGTCTGTAGGTCGTGTGCGACATAACTCTCGATAGAATTATCAGATTGAATTGAGCTTTGGTACACTTTATCGGAGCCGAAAAAGTAAGGACAAGTTCGTTAACCAGCCACATGCAATCAAAATTGAGAGATTGAGCACTACTTTTGTGTTTTTGAAAATAATTTGTTGAAAAAATCAAAAATTTTAATACTGGTTTTAGATAGTGCTCATAAATCTCTAAAAATTATCTTCATAACGTTTTTTGATTAAATCAAAATTAGAAATGTTACAGCATATTCAAATTCGAAAAAAGTCAATATCAAAATTCCATTTTCCAGTTAAATTATACGAGATACGAAATAACGTTATGATACAATATTATTGAATACATAAAGTCCTACAAATTTGAATTATAACATTTTTTCATAAGATGCATATTTTTCTTTTTAATTAAAAAAAAAAACTATTGAAAATCCAAAATTCAATTTTTTAACAATAATATGTGAAATATGAAAAAAACGTAAGAATACAAAGTTGTTCGTTTCAAAAAGATCTACAAGTTTTGTCTTACACAGTTTATGAAAAAACATATAATTTCGTTTTAATTCCAAAAAATACGATTAAAATTCAATAATTCCATTTTTTAGACAAAATATATGAGATACATAAAAAAAGTTCAAATGAAAAATTATTTGCCTAAATGAGGTCTACACATTCTTATTAAGAATTTTATCGACAGGATGTATATTTTATGTTTTGATTTTTAATATTCGTTTCCTTAAGGTAGTACGATCACAAAAATTAGACCTCAGACAAAAATAGATAATTTTGCTTTCAAGAATAGCAACATTATTATTGAATGGCCAATTTGAATGAGAAAAGATTATTTTTCATGAAAAAAATTTGAAACACAAAAAAATAATGTTATTAATAAATTTTACTTATGCCCAATTTTATTTTCTTATCGCTTCGAGTCAAATTTTTGAAAATGATGCGATTCTAATAAATTATGGTTCATTTTTTTAGAAAAAAGATTCTCTACAACTTGACCGTTTCCTATTTTTGAAATTGAATTAATTATTATCAAATACAGCAATTTGTTTATAAAACTTTTGTTTTGAAAAATTGTTTTTTTATAATTTCAGCCATTAAAGAATTCATCTTCAAAAATCGGAAACGGTCAAGTTGTAGAAAATCTTTTTCCTAAAAAAATGAACCGTGATTTATTATAATCGCATCATATTTAAAAATTTGGCTCGAAGCGATAAGAAAATAAGTTTGGGCAAAAATGAAATTTATTAATAACATTATTTTTGTGTTTCAAATTTTTTTCATGAAAAATAATCTTTTCTCTTTCAAATTAGCCCTTCAAAAATAATATTGCTATTCTTGAAAGGAAAATTATCTATTTTAGCCTGAGGTCTAATTTTCGTGATCGTATTACCTTAAATAAAGTCTACGATTATTTTTTCTTTTTGAGAGATTTGGAAGAAAATAAATTATTTTAATCATGTAATTTATTAAAAAGTTACTGAAATGTATACAGAAAATCGAGCGCGAAGCGCGAGTGTCATGATGAGAATGTGTTCCTTAAGGCCGATAGAGCCTTAAGGACGTTCTCTTGAAAATCACTTTTCTTTAGATTTCTTTCAAACTTCGTAAATAAGTACTTTTTACCATGATCTACGAAGCGGTAAAAAGATTAGCATCAAGACCGGTACTTAAAATCGAGAAATTAAACTCTAAAGTTGAATCTCTTAACACGTGTTAGATAGGCGTAGTTCAGTTTTGCGATACCTTTCTTTACATTAAAAGCACAATTTTCTTTAGATTTTTTTGGAAAACTAGTATATTATACTAGAGATTATAAGGAATCGTATGCGATCATAAAAAATACATGTACCGGGACTACTTTTAAAGATATACGTTGTTGAAACTCGCAGTTGCACAAATTCTTAGCCGGCTTGCTGAAGTAAATATGGTGACTTGGCAACACAGTATCAACAGCGCGCGCGTACGCTTACAATTTGACATTGCTTCCAGAGCTTTGTTTTTACGAGCAGCTGATTTTTGTGAAATAAAAAATCCATTTTTGTTGCGAAATTTATTATAAATCTTATTAGTATTTACAAACTGTCAATAAACTCATAATATAACCTCTCTCACACCATATGCTTTCGACTCGATATGAGAAAGACAGGAAAGCGGTGTTGCTAAATCCACAAATCGACGCAGAAGACACATTTTGTTACTTTTGCGCATAAACAGTGCTCAACTCATTCGGTTAGAAAGCTTAACAGTAATCCCACTACCTATAATAGAGTAGGATGAGCACATCTACGGGCAAGAGAACGTCCTTAAGTAAATTGAATTTCCTGTTTCACTTAAACTGAAAAAGAAATTTAGTGAATTTGAGAAAATGAGTCATTCACATCATCTTTAATATTATAAAATTGGTTTGAGCTTCAGTATTAAATTATAAGAAATAAACTTAAATGTATGCGAAGAGCACAAGACCGAGCGCGAAGCGCGAGGTCCAGAAAGATCGGAGCGCGAAGCGCGACGATCAAATCGCGCGCCCTAGGCGCGCTCAAGCTTGCGAGCGAAGCGAGCTGCGCGCGAAGCGCGCGATGAGAATGTGCCCGCGAAGCGGGCAGATTTTTTTATAATAATTTTGGTTTAGGAAATTGATTTTTAATGGTTTCAGCAATTACAGAATTCATTTTCAAAAATTGGGAACGATAAAGTTGTGAAGATTCTTTTTCCTGAAAAAATGATTTGTGATTATTAGAATCGCATAATTTTTAAAAAATTAAGAAAAAAAGTAGGGTCAAAAATACAATTTATTAATAAAATTATTTTATTGTGTTTCAAATTTTTTTCATGAAAAATAATCTTTTCTCTTTCAAATTAGCCCTTCAATAATAATATTGCTATTCTTGAAAGCGAAATTATCTATTTTTGCCTGAGGTCTAATTTTCGTGATCGAACTACCTTAACCGACATAAAATAAATTGAATGATTTTAACATTTTTTTCAAAGTTGGTATTACGATTTTAATCATGTACGGATGGAAAAATTCATCAGTTTATAATCAAGATATTGGAATAATTTTAAATACAACAATTCTTAGTTATGTCGGAAAAATATATATTTTTGTAATAACTAAACCGGACAAATAGTAATTTTGTTAAGTTTTACTAAAAATTTTAATCATTGCTACTCAGTTATTCTAGCTGTAAGGACTAAGGTGTTTAGATGATACAGAGTAAAAAAACATACTTATGACCCTTTTTTACAAAAAAGAATGGCTAACCACGACTAATACTTTTTCTCAGTGTATAAATCATTCTAAACTTGCATTTTGCTTCAAATATTTGTCAACCGTATGTTGGATTTAACAATAGTACATTGTGCAACTAGGGAAAAAAAAATTTATTTTGCGAGTGTGAAGTGTCACGTCCCGCGACGCATTAGAATGTACTATAGGCATGGGCTAGGTCTAGAGAGAAATCTGGGGAAATTACTAAAAGAGAGAGAAAACCACCTATTAAAAAGAGAGGTATAACTACGTCACACGCAGCGGGAGACTGCGCAACGTGTGACGTCACCAAAAAATATAATATAAAAAGGACACGCCGCCAAGGGTAAAACTAGTCTTGTGAGCAAAATTAAGTGCGGCAAATTTCTAAAATCTTAAAAGGATTCAAAGCGTGAGATACGTGTTTAGTTCAGTTTTCCGAAGAAACGTGTCGTAAATTCTCCGATTGCACTTTCAATATTTGAAAGGATCTTAGAGTCAGTGTAGAGTGAGATAACTATTCTTGTCCTCCTCACACCAGTGGGATATTTGTTTCTGTCTTCCTCATACCAGTGGGATACCTATTGCTGTCTTCGTTGCACCAGTGGAAGAATCATTCTCTCTCCCTCACACCTGTGAGGATCATTCATAAAAAAGGGACTATTCACAACTCAACAAAGGTACCGAAAATTCTCTCTACTCTTTACCTATTCCCTGTGCCATTGTTTGAATCTGTAAAATTTTAACCTTGTTTGTATCTGTGTTAATTCAAATAAATTCAATTTGTATTACTTTACTAATCGTTGTATTCTTTTCATTGACTTATCCTCATCCCTAAGCGAGGATCATTCGATCCTAACTTAAAACGAGGAATCTTCGATCAAAGTAAGTATTTACGTACTTGTGACGTAACAGAAGTTTGATGCCCGAGCAAAGCGAGGGTAACAACCACACGAGTAAAATAAATGTTTTTCCCGTGTTGCACACGATTTTTTTTCTACTATGGGGTCAGAAAGTGTATTTGTTTGCCCCGCACGGAGCAATAAAGTCCACTTTATGGCCCGCTAGTAGAAAAAATAAATTGATTGAAAGCTCTGTGCCTGGAAACTTTATCAGGCTTCAAACGTTACAATAATCTACGGTTATCAAGGACTTGGAATTGTGGTCAGCGTATCACGTTTGCGAAAGGCACAGTAACAATTAGAGGAGATTACCTGGTAGTTGAAATTGATTACTACTCATTCGTAGTTTAGTTCAAGTGGCGTGAAAGATTAGAAACTTGGTTTCTAATATCAATAAACTCGACTCGCGCCAAGGCGACGCAAATAAAACCGAGTGTTCGCGTTAAGAAGGTGGAGGGTGGGGGGGGGGCGCTAAAGGTTAATTCGGTGAAAAAAAGGCATGTTTTTAAGAATTTTGTTTAGCGATTCAGATAGTGTTAGTTCATTCAGTCAATTTCCATATAATAATGCAACATTTGAACAATATTTGCCTAAATTTTCATTACAAAATATTGAAAATTGAGCGAGTGACAGTAAATCTCCGGAGGCGCCTCGAAAAGACGTTGTTTTGCGGTGTACATCATAACTCGCAACAGAATCATTTGAAACAAAAAAATCAAAGTGCATTTGTTAAAGGAGATGTTTCTCGAGGTAACCCTGGGAGGATTTTTTTTTTCGATTTTTAAACTTTTCGTAGCACTTGGAAGCCAACAAACTGATTTTCGCTGAAAAAATCGGCTAATTTGTTATTGTAAACTTAATAATTATTAAAATAAACAAAAAAGCTCCCAGGGATACCTGGTGAATTATGTGAAGAAGTACTGTGCAAAATTTCAAAACTATTGGTAAATAAATTTTTTTCTATTATCTTCTATACACATTGAAGAACGTGTCAAAATTCTTTTGTCCAAAAAAATATAAAACTCGTCGAGTTAAGCCGCATTCACGCATCCCTATGATTTTACGCATGATCAAATTATGTACATGATTTCGCGAAAACCAGTCGTCTGAAACAAAAATGAAAAATATGCTTATTATCTATATTGTATTGGCTTTCGGTTGACAGAGCCTTTTATTTATTTTCATTTTTGGCGACGAGAAAAAAATTTCTGAATTTTTTACTGCAATTTTTGGGCCTAAATTACATGTTATTATTATTAATAATTTCTGCAACCTGCGTCGTGCGTTTAGTTTTGATGTCTGCGCATGTAAAGAGAGTCACGTTGGTAACTGATGGTTGGTGGTGGGGGCAAAGGGAAAGCAACGCCTGACGCCTTATCGGAAACTTTACAGCCGCCTTAGCGCGAACGTCGCCTTAGCGAAGTTCGCCTTAGAGCGAGTCGAGTGTACATCCAAATATATGTCACTCCAATAAATTACACGAAGAAACCCAAGTTTACAATTTTTGCTAAACTGCGATTCAACTTAGGAAAAAACGTGTAATAGTGACAATTTTTCACAGCAAAATACTGAACTTTAGATGAGCTATATGATCATTTACTATTTCATTTTTCGAATCCTTAGTATTTTGACTGTGAAAATTTCCATTCCACTAAGAATAATTACGTTGCACCTCGATTTTCCCTAGATTCCTAAAATTTTTAGAATCATCATTATAAAATAAAACATATTTTGCTATGAAAAGTCCCTCCGTGTACAAATTGTTATAGATTTCAATTTTAACCTTTTACTTATTATATTTTATATTTAGATTTGACAAATTAATAATTTATATAAAAGGTTGAAATTGAGTTAATTAAATTGAATTAACAGTGTAATAAGCAAGTGGTGACGAATTACAATTGAGCTTATTTCAACAATAATTGATGGGTAAAATCATTTTTTTCTACCATAAAACGGCAGATTGTGATATTTGTTTAAAGGAAATGTTATGAAAAATTACACAAACTGTTATTTAGTGTCTCATATCTAGTGTTAGAATCACTGTGAGGTTATTGGGGGATAATTTCCGTGAAAAACGGCTTTTTTATAAAAAGTGATAAATCTAAGTTTCTGGTTGAAAAAATATTTATAATAATCATATAAATTATTTTGGAATTAATTTCATTGGTAAATTATCACTAAAAATGTCATTCCAACAATAATTGAAGGAAAAATAATTTTTTTCTAAGAGTAAAGGGCCGATTCGTCCATTTGTTTATAGAAATTATGATTAACTATCTATATTACTTATGTTTGATTAGAATGAAGGTTTAAAAATGCCTTTGAAGGCAATGAAGAATCACTTCTGGTCCAAAAAATCGATCTATCTGTGATAAAATGTCATGAAATGAGAATTTGTTTATAAAACTTGTTTATAATAATTAAATTAAGTATTGATAGAATTATTTCTATTCTATGAGAGCAGTTGCAATAATTCTGGCCAATAGTGAGTTTATTTCAGCATTTTTATCAAACTTTACAATGACCTATATTAAAGTTTCATATAATATTTCTCAAGTCTTTAGTATTTTGATTGCGAAAAAATCCCAGTCCGCTAAGAATAATTACCATATCACCTCGATTTTCCCTAGATTCCTAAAATTTTTAGAATCATCATTATGAAATAAAACTTTTTTTGCGATGAACAGTTTCTCCGTGTATAAATTGTTTTAGATTTCAATTTTAAACTTTTACTTATTATCTTTTATATTTAGATTTGACAAATTAATAGTTTATATAAAAGGTTTAAATTGAGAATTTAATTAAGTTGAATTAACAGTGTAATAAGCAAGTGGTTGTGTAAGTTTATAATCAAGTTTCAGCGCAACAGTGTTTCCAGCCTGAAAGGTTCTTTTTGTCGGTGGCGAAACGAGGGTCCCTAATAGAACTTTTCGTAAATTTAGATCCTAGCCTTCGATACGAGGTCCCTTGTAACGAATTTTATTTATATATATAGATGTTTAAGGAAGAAAAGGGTGAGAACTCAATTACCCCCCTTGATAAAATATTTCCACAAACACACGTGTTTTTAACCCTTTCATACTAAATTTTTTGAGGACTATACTGTTAGAAATTGTTTTATTCAATTTAACATATCTTATAAATCATTAAAACTGATAAATGATATTTCAAATCAATTTAATCGTCATTTTACTAAAATTTCTTGTTAATGAAAATTCGTGATGTATAAAAGTGCTTACATCCAGAAAAAAGTTTCTTTGATTCAAACAAAATCTCTTTGAATCAAACAAATTTGTACATTGCTATACGGTTGAAGAAAAGTTTTTTTGATATAAAGCAATTTCTTGATTGTTATTTTTCTTTGAATTTAAGAAATGAATGCGCAGTCACATAAGTACATTGTAATGTGATTAACAGAAATATTTTATTTAATTTAAAGAAAAAAATCCTCTTCGTTCAAAGATAATAAAATGAAATAAATTATTTCTTAAATTTGTGCCAGTACTGTATTTGAATCGAAAAAATATTTTTTTAACCAAATAAATAATGTTAATAAAATAATTTCTTTCATTTAAAAAAAGCCAAAAAGGTGATTTCTTAAAATTAAATAAATTTGTAATTGTTCTAAAGGTATTTTTACCTAGAATTGAAAAAAAGAAGTTAAAAAGCTATTTCTTAAATTTGAATAAAACTTTTTTCTTGGTGTAGTAATATTTTGATTTTAACAGCTTTTTGTATTATTTATTCAAGTTCCCGTGTAAAAATTGCCCCACTTGGCCAATTTTAATCATTCTCTTCGTTCAAAAATAATAAAATTAAATAAATTATTTACTGTATTTGAATCGAAAAAATATTTCTTAAATCAAATAAATAATGCTAAAAAAATAATTAATTTCGTTTAAAAAAGGCTGAAACGTGATTTCTCAAAATCAAATAAATTTATATTTGTTCTATACAGGTGTTTTTACTTCGAATTTAAGAAATGAAGTTATAAAACGATTTATTAAATTGAAATAATCTATTCTATCATTTATAACCAAAATTTACTGCAAAAATAAGTTTATAATTGCTTATAACCAAATTGCGTAAATTATTAATATTCATTTATTAAATTTAGTGCATCAGTATATTAAAATTAATATACCAGTGTATTCTTTCACAAATAATAGGTTTTATGAATCAAATCGGGTGTAGCTGAAATGCTACAAACAATAAATGCTTATTCTTGGCTTTTATTTATTTATCCCTTTGGCTATCTGCAAGATATTTTCGTTATGATAAAAAATTGTTTGTCTTTAGAAGAGTCCAATGCATCATAAAATAAATTATAAGAGCTTTCCCAGATAGGAAGCGCTAAGATCAAGAAATGTGATGTGTCCATTATAATGGACATCAATTTCCAAACAAATACAAGTTTATATTAGTTAGACGATAAAAACACAAAACATATTTTTTAAATACGTAATATACAGGTAAAAACTAATAAGATATGTAAAATATGTTACGATATTAACGTCCTTGAATTTAAAAATTAATTAATATTTTTCTACATTTTAATTATAAGGGTCAAATTAATATGTTAAAACACATTTTAATTGAATATCACTTTTAGCTAAAAATATATGAATTTCATATTTAAAAAGAAGGGAAAAATATATTTTTGCATGATAATATTTTATAAAATAAAGCTCCAGCTTCAATCTACGCTGAATGCAGAGCTTACTTTCTTACATATAACCGATCAAATACAGCCTATTTTCTCGTAGCGATGCCAAAGCGTAAATCGAGTGTAAAGCATGCATAAAGTATCAAAGTCGATAATCAATATAAAGCGGATTTACCGGCACTTTCTATAAAATTGTATTCAAACGCTTTATAAATTCAACAACGCATTAACAATTAGTTTTGTAACAAGTAAGGCAATTTTTAACACGCTTATGATATTCTTTTTTTTTTTAAATACTTCTATTAAATTTTTTTAAATAAATAAATTATGCAACGATCAAGCTTATATATTTTGTGGATATTTTCTCTATAAAGAGAGTAAACTATCTTTTATAATTCAAAATATAAGAGAGGCAAATGACACTTTCATGACATCATGGTACACCGAATGACAGCCAACTGGCGCGCAATTTCCGGTGTAATATTACGGATTTATGTCGTTATTTGTTTATGTTTCCTCCAATACTAGCATGAATTATGTCAGTCCTGCATTATTTACACATTAGAAATATCAATAATTCCAATACGATCGGATCAATCCTAATCCTATAATTACATGATTTGAGAAGTGAAAGTTGAAAATTTCTATGAAATATATTTAAGATAAAATATTTAATACAAAAAAAATACTTGAAATTTAAATAAAAACTTTTAGACAAAATTTTTATGTATGTACAACATAGGCCGACAAAAAAAATTTTTGTTTGCTGCAGCGTATACAAAAACTTCGTTAGGGTAATTTGGTGATGCTGAATTCAAACATGACCATTATTTTGCTCAATCAGCTCTTTTTTTGCGATATTGCAAAAAAATCGTTTTTTTCATATTCAGTACCATTGCACCAATTTTTATTCGATTACGTTACAATTTTAAAACAATAAAGAAGATAGATAAAGCTACAAATTCAGTAAATTTGATTAAAATTGGACAAAAATTATTTGTGTAACAGCGCTTTGAATTTTAATAACTGCCGAATTTTGGTAAATTGTTCGTTTAAACATGATTTTCGAAGGGAATAACTTTATGAATGTGTATTATAATTTAAGGCTTTTTAGTTCAACAAGAACCCATAGCTACATTACGAATGGTATTTGGTTGAAGTACAGTACCGGTCAGAATTGTGGGACCACCTGTTTTTCGGTAATTGCTTAAATTATCCTAATTTGAATTATGTAAGTGAAAGAATTTGTTCTTTTCTCTCTAAATTTGAATCAGTCAAAATCTACTGATTATCAGTGAAATTTGACTGATTCAAATAGTTATACTTTTACTTTTAGTTATGCTTATTACTTTTTTATAAGATACATGAGACGTATAATCATGAATTTTGTATTAAATTCCCTTAAAATGTATATTCATATGATCTTTATTATGATTTACCTACAGATGAAATGTTTTCGAAATTTCCCTACTTTTTGTTACAATTTCAACTCTTTGCATTACGCAAGAAAAAAATTATAGATTTATAATGACAATTTTCTGCGAAGCTGTAGAATCTTAGCTTTAAAATGAGCCTAAGAACATTAAAAAATGTCGATTGTTTCGGAAGTTATTTAAAATTTAAGAAAATATTGAAATTTGGACTTTTTTGCAATAACTTCTACAAAATTTAACGATTTTTATATATTTTATAGAAATTGTGATTAACAATATATATTATTCATGTTTGATTACTAGATCACTAGATTACTAGATCACTAGTCACTAGATTATACATTTATTCGTTGATGTAAGATAACTTTTTTAATTTACAAAGTATCTTTCTGAAAATTTGGGAAACGTAAAAAAAATAATAAAGCACGTCTGTTGACTTCTTTTTAATAAAAATTTTGAAACAAATTCTAAAACTTATCGACAATTACAGTTAACTATAACATTTTTGGCAAAATTTTCACTCAAACGAAGTTGACAGACACCACGGAAAAAATAGATGTTTAACTATGGAACAACCATCTTATATGTTAAATTGTATTATCTAGATGTTCAACTGTAATATCCAAGATATTAATTCTATTATATTTTAACATCTTAGATATTACTCCTGAATATCTATATATTACAACTAAACATATAAGATGGCTGTCCCATAGTTAAACATCTAGATGTTAATTCTAAATATCCATATCTCAACAAAAATTGATGGGCAAAATCATTTTTTTCTACCATAAAACGGCAGATTGTGAAATTTCTTTAAAGAAAATTGTTAGAAGCGCAACGATTCAGTGTCAGAAATTATAGTTCTAAATGTATAGATTTAAGAAAGTAGCAAAATTACAGAAGGACAGTCATAAAGATCTTGGGTGTATTTGTCAGGTCAAATAGTATATTATGTATCTAGGAGGTAAAGTAGGTCTTTTGGGGCGAGGACTGAATACATCGGTCGAGTCCCAAAATGACCCCAACCTCCGTGGTACACACGATATTTTTTGCAAAATACGTCCTAAAGAAGTATTTCGAGTGTCTGTAGAATGGTATTGAGAGTGTCCAATTACGACTCGGTCGAATAGTAACATGTTATAACAATAATATTGATAAATATGGCACGAAAGGTGGTGGAAAGGGCTGTAGGGGGGAGGGGCCCAGGGGCGGAGCCCCGGTGGGGGTGCAGGGGGCAAAGCCCCTGCCAGGGGGTTCGGGGGGCTGTGCCCCCCGAATTGTATGAAACGAATTTAATTGAATTTAATAATGTATGGAAAAGTATAAACTTTGGTTAGATTAATTAAATATTTTTTTGGAACGTAAAATGTTTTTTCTTCAAGTTTAAAAAATTTTAGGTACAATTTTTGGGGTATTCAGTACTTCAAGAAACAAATTTGATTGAATTTAATAACATATGGAAAAGTATAAACTTTGGTTAGATTAATTAAGTATTAGCACTGAGCCCAGAACGTGCGAGATGGCTCCCTGGTGAGCAATGAAGGAGTTAGCTTAATCCCTGCTGTCGCCATCTTGCGGTCCGATCAAGTATTTGCTTGGGGGGAAATATAATCCATTTTTCGCAACTGTGCAGAGGGCGTAAGGAACAAAAGTAGGACATAAGGAACGAAAGTAGGACGTAAGGAAGAAAACAGATACAATACGAACATGCTGTTCGTAAATGGACAACTTTAAAGCCGCTCTACAGGGGCTCGAAGTACTACTTTAATGCCTGTTTTGCAAAAAACACATTTTGTCTATAGTCAGTCTAAGCGTGACCATCACGGTAAAAGGGTCATGGCTATTCAGTTTTTCATTCGATCCTAAAGTCTAACGTTTAAGAACTTTTTTCACTTTCCATATGTATTTTACAGAATATAATCATATAATAATCATATAAATTATTTTGGAATTAATTTCATTGGTAAATTATCACAAAAAATGTAATTCCAACAATAATTGAAGGAAAAATAATTTTTTTCTAATAGTAAACGGCCGATTCGTTAATTTGTTTATAGAAATTATGATTAACAATCTATATTATTTATGTTTGATTAGAATCAACGTTTAAAAATGCCTTTGAAGGCAATTAAAAATCACTTCTGGTCTGATAAATCAATCTATCTGTAATAAAAAGTCATGAGATGAGAATTTGTATATAATAATTAAATTGAGTATTAATAGAATTATTTCTGTTCTATGAGAGCAGTTGCAATAATTCTGGCCAATAGTGAATTTATTTCAGCATTTTTTCTTAACTTAAAAATTCACAAAGTTGAAATGAGCAATTTTGTCGTTTTTTTTGTTTAAGGGAGATCGGAACAGAACGGGACACCGGGGTAAGACGGAACGATAAATTTTCACGTAAATTATCTTCGTTTTAAGATTTATCTTTTTAGAAATAGGTAGAAAAAATGATTTTGCAATTCTTAATAAATGTAAAAAGTGTATAATATAATAAAAAGAATAATCTCAAAACTCATATAATTTAAGTGAAAATTTACCGTCCCGTCTTACCCCGGTGTCCCATTCCGCCCCGTTCTACCCTATGCATTGTTGCTCTGTGAAAAAAATTTAAAAATCTCAATCGACAATTATCTTAAGAAATGAATGCTTAGAATATCCAAAAAACAAAATTCAAAACCAGTTAAGAAATACGCCCTATAGCCGATTAAGAACAGTAAATTCCTATTTCGGACCATTGCGTGCCGACTCTAATCTAAGCGAAGTCTGGCTCAGACCAGGCAAAGTAATAAAATTAATGGAAAAAGATGGTGAGTTTTATTAAAATGCATGACAATATGCTCTTCAATACTATTATTTATATTTAAGTGTACAAATATTTTTATGAAACTAAAATATTATTATGTATATACATGATTAGCCTTAATATTATATATCATCCTAAAATTTCATTAAATTATTAAACCTTAACACCAGGAAAATCTAACTTTTGATTTTGTACGCCTGAATATCTAGAACAGAAATCTCGCGAATACTCCATTGGATATGTTGTGTACTTATAATCTGAAGACGGATTCCATGTGGTTATTTTAGACGTTTGTTTTTTAATCATTTTAGTTCCAATATCTCTGAAGAAGCCATTGCCTTTATCATCGAGTATTTCAAAATACTTTGTAGGCTCATCGAAATAGTTGTTTTCTGAATAGATCTTAGACTGGAAGCCTACAGTGAAACCTAGATGGTAACTTATGATATAATTGTTGAATACGTGGAACATTCCAAAACGCATCAAACCTGGTCCACGTGCTTGAAGATTTTGGAACATATTGAACATAATAGTCACTCGTGGATAGTTACTATATTTTTCAATAACTGAAGGATCGTCTTCTGGATAGCCGAAAATCAAGCCATATTCATGGTTCATAAATTTACTATTACTAATTGTTACAAAATCAACTAATTCACTGACTTTAAGTAGCTTCCCTAAATCTTTCTTGTCTATTTTCTGTCCATCGAAGGTACAGTGGTCTATCCAGTAATGTGAACCACAGTCTAAAACCACCTGTGTCTCCTCATTCCCAATATTTTTAACATTATGTTTTAAATATAAATTTTGGAAAATAATATTCTTTGACCTAGGAGATGCTTTAAAATATACATTGTCAATAACATTTGCTTTCCAAGAGCCAATTAGAGATTTGTTGGCACCCAGCTGAATCACGTATTTTCTAGATGAGCTGATGTTCTTAGTAATTACTACAATTGTTGGTTTGTTGCCATTAAGAGCTTTCCGTAAGTCATTCAATGTTTGGACATAAACTACGGGTCCACCTGTTCCACCAGTAGTACCTCCTTTTTTTGCAAATCCCTCCATGTTTTGTGTCCCTGAATCCGGATATATATCATTCCCCGCAACCAAAGCAACAACGCATGCCTGTAAAAAAGTGCCATAACAATATTTAGACAATATCATTTCCCAATATAGTTTCTGATTCAGTTATAGTATATTGTGCAACTAGGAAAAAAAAATTTATTTTTTGTCCGCCGTACACCGAAAGTTAGCCTTTTCGGTGTCGTTCTGCGTGTGCAAAGTTGATTTTCCCGCACTCGCGCGGTAAAATTTTAAGTATGCGGAAAATTAAAACAAACTTACAATTTTACAGCAATAGTGCGGGAAAATTAACTTTGTTTTAATTTTCCGCATACTTAAAATTTTACCACACCAATGCAAGAAAATCAACTTTCCGCATGCAAATCGACACCGACTCGGCTAACTTTCGTTATAGAGCGGACAAAAAATATCGTTCTTGATACGAACTTGATACGAAACATACTTATTTTGTCCGCCATGTACCGAAAGTTAGCCTCGTCAGTGCCGTTTTGCGTGCGGAAAGTTAATTTTCCCGCACTATTGCGGTAAAATTTTAATTATGCGGAAAATTAAAACAAACTTAAAATTTTACCACACCAATGCGGGAAAATCCACTTCATGTCCGCTAGTAAAAAAAGTTATTTTGACGAATTTGAATTTGAATTATAATTGTTTAGTAATTTTTTAATGATTTCAAAATAGTTTGATGACCGCACTAAACATATCCTTTCCACGTTTAGCAGTAGAAAAATAAATATTTAATAAATAATTAATTTTTTATACTTTAAGCAGATGTGAGACAAACTAAACTATGTCTGTCTCAGTTGCCATCATAGATTAATTATATTCTGTATCTGCTCTTATCACTTTTTCCCATTGATTATCTTAAAAGAAAGCAATGATTTATTAGTAAGTCCTGATAAGATCCTTACGTTTTTTTTGCTTATACATAATATCTTATTTGCAAATCTTCAGGAAGGACTAATCAAATTTTTTATATGTCAATAGCACTAGATCGGAAACTACTTGAAATTTGAATTTACATAAATAAATTCTTTTCACAGAGTAAATAAACGTCATTGAAAAGTAAATATTGCAATAATTAAAACATTTCAAATGCTCCAGATTCATCTTTGACGTAAGTCAAGTTGGGGATTGTAAACAAACAAAAAATTTAGGAATTCAAAGTGACGATGTAAGTAGAGGAATCTGCATAATTGAATAATCTCACGTTGCTAGTTTTAAAAGTTAAACAAATTCAATATGTCTGAGATAAGGAAACATTGAACAGGTGTTCAACACTTTCGAGTGCAATATTCAATTATTCATGATGCTCTTATTAACGTCACGTTTGTGTAATTAAGATAAGATTACAATAAATTACTATGCATAACTTCAAAATATTTTCCATTAATCGATGATTACTGGTTTTCCTACAAATGAAAAGCAGATGGTCAATTTTATTATATATTATTTTGAACAAACATTAAACACAGTGCAATCGTCATTTCTTTCTCAAATTTTTTTCTCTCATACTTTCTATGTGTTTCCTTATTCAAGTAATTGTCAAAGTAGGAAGTGTATCCTTGAATTTAAAAAAAGCGCAAATTTTCACATTTCACGGAGAAAATATTAGTTTAAACTTAAACTAATAAAACAGTCGATCCAACTAATTTTGTTTTTGAAACACAATTCTGCTAATTTTTTAGTAAGCACGAATATTTTTTTAGTTATTGTTATTATACTGTTTCATGGAACAACAATGAGGATAGTAACATGAACAAAAAAATAGCTGTGTCAAAAATTAAATCAGCAAACCGGAGCACTCCGGGAAACTATTTTCTCAGTATCAAGTTTTTAAGTGGAAATTTGTAACTTTCACATTTGTTTGTTTTTATTAAAACCGTTTTTGGATTGTGACTACTTTCCGATCTATAACAATAACAATGCGATATAAAACCACATATAAAAAAATTTTTTTGTCAATCTTCCTCAGCTCACTTTCTTGATAACCAATAATTAGTAATTTCCTACTAATTTATAGAGAAATTCTACCAATTTAGTTAGCAGTAATTTAATTGCTTTCAATTTATTTAGTGACCATAGACTGTTGAAAATCTTATTAATTTTAATAGACTTTAATAAACAAGTGGTAAATTAAAATTAATAGATTTGTATATTATGAAAAATTAATATACATTCATATTAAATTTAATAACTTTTCAATCAAAATTTATCAAAATTAACAAACATTTTAAAAATATATACACATGTATATTGAAATTAGAGTTTCTATTTTTAAGATTAAAGTATTTTAAATTTAATATACGTTACTGAAAAAAACTTCCATTACATGACTTTAATATACAAGTGGTAAATTAAAATTAATAGATTTCTATATTATGAAAAATTAATATACATTCATATTAAATTTAATAACTTTTCAATCAAAATTTATTAAAATTAACAAACATTATTAAAATATATTCACATGTATATTTAAATGAAAGTTCATATTTTTTAAGATTAAAGTATTTTAAATTTAATATACGTTACTGAAATAAACATCCTTTACATGACTTTAATATACAAGTGGTAAATTAAAATTAATAGATTTCTATATTATGAAAAATTAATATACATTCATATTAAATTTAATAACTTTTCAATCAAAATTTATTAAAATTAACAAACATTATTAAAATATATTCACATGTATATTTAAATGAAAGTTCATATTTTTTAAGATTAAAGTATTTTAAATTTAATATACGTTACTGAAATAAACATCCTTTACATGACTTTAATATACAAGTGGTAAATTAAAATTAATAGATTTCTATATTATGAAAAATTAATATACATTCATATTAAATTTAATAACTTTTCAATCAAAATTTATCAAAATTAAAAAACATTTAAAAAATATATACACATGTATATTAAAATTAGAGTTTCTATTTTTTAAGATTAAAGTATTTTAAATTTAATATACGTTACTGAAATAAACATCCTTTACATGACTTTAATATACAAGTGGTAAATTAAAATTAATAGATTTCTATATTATGAAAAATTAATATACATTCATATTAAATTTAATAACTTTTCAATCAAAATTTATTAAAATTAACAAACATTATTAAAATATATTCACATGTATATTTAAATGAAAGTTCATATTTTTTAAGATTAAAGTATTTTAAATTTAATATACGCTACTGATCATTACATTCCATTACATATAATGGAAGTTTAATACAGAAATTTCTAACAGTGAATAAATTAGTAGAGTCTCACTATAAATTAGTAAAAACAACTGATTATTGTTAGAAATGTTTATTAATCCAATCGGTGAAAGATTTCGCACCTTTCTAAACAGTAAATTTCTACTAATTCAAATTTAAAGAGTTCATCGCATCAAATGTACACTGAGAAAACAGTTTTGTCAAATCAACAAAAATATTTTGTTGATATTTATGCAACAAAATTCGTTTGTTGTGCAAACAAATCATTTTGCTATATCAATCAAATTTTGGTTACTTAAACACAATGTTTTGTTAGGACAACAAAATGTTTTGTCAAGACAACAAAAAAAGTTTTGTTGCATACATTTTTTTCTCAGTGTATGTAATATCTAGATAAATTCGACCAAGTTCTAGATATGTTCTTGTTTTTGAGATTTTGAACAAAATATCTTATTGATATATCAAAATTTGACACCTCTAAAACATTTTTCTACAAAACTTTTTTTCCATTCACAATATCTACTAAAGCGCGTTACATTTTAAAAAGACACATGCACAATTTTTTGCAACGAACGATGGTACACTAAACTTTTCAAGTCTGCAAAATTTGCTGAATTGATTTGTAACCTTTTGCATATGTGTATGCGCAACATCTACATATATTTATGCGCATCTGATAGCGAAATGTGAGCAAACTGCGTAAGTAAGATTTAAAATTTTATTTCGTATAACGTACACTCTTTCATGGCCAGCTTATATTGAAATAACCAACTATATAAATACAGAATGATTTTTAATCACCTTCAATAAGAACTATTACATAAAACATTCGTTATACTCGATATATATAAGAAAGCAATATGAAATGAATTTTTAGTCGATGTTATCTTCTTTTATTTAAATACGTTAAAACTTCTTTAAGATAATCTTGAGTAAATTGAAGGGACTTTTTCTTTATGTAATAACCAGAAAACATGATTATAATGTATGAAATATTGAAATGATTAAATAATCTTACCAAAGTTAAAAAGCACGCGTTCATTTTTTTGTAAACTCTCACTAAAAATCAACTGTATATAGATTGGAATACACTTTCTGTATCATCGATGAATATCTACCTGTATTCTAAGTAAGCAGCTTCTTAATTCACTTTATATAGGAGAAAGGGGTCTCTAATCGATGATGATTCAATATGATAATAACATCTCAGTGTATCTTATTATTTGTTCAATTCCAATTCGTGACGTCTTGTTGATTTATACTGGAACCTTACCAGAATGGTTTCGGTAATTTATATATTCAAAACTGCGCACATTCTTAAATTAAATTTATTTTATTGGAATGAAAAAATTTTGATATCGGAAAACGATCTTGCAATTGGATTGGAAATTATGAGACCACATGTGTTTTCAACAGGTTTTAAATTGTCATAACTTTTATAATTCTTGAATGAAATTTTTTTCTATATAACAGCACAAAAGAAAATCAAATTTTTATTCTGACAAGCGTAAGCTGAAGGAAAAATGTCGATTTCATAAAATAGTTTCACAAAAGGGCATTCCCATTTTTTAAATGTTAATTATTATAAAAATAATTAAAAGTTTTGATTAAATTGAGCTTTGGCATACTTTATCGGAGACGAAAAGTAAGGACGAGTTCGTTAACCAGCCACATCCGACCAAAATTGTGGAAATAAGAGTATTTATTTTTCGTGTTTTTGAAAAAATCAAAAATTCTAATACTGGTTTCTGACAATGCTTATAAATGACTACTACTTATTCTAAAAACGTTTTTCGATTAATCCAAAATTAGGAAAGTTACAGTATGTTAAAACTTAAAAAAGTCAATATCTACATTCCATTTTTTAGTTGAATTATACGAGATACCACAAAACATTATTATACAAAATTGTTTACTACAAAAAGATATACAAATTTGAATCGCCACAGTTTTTTATAAGATATATATTTTTCTTTTTGGTTCAAAAAAATACTATTGAAAATCGAAAGTTCAATTTTTTAACCATAATTTGTAAAATACAAAAAAAACGTAAGAATGCAAAATTGTTCACTTCAATAAGGTCTACAAATTTTGTGCGACACAGTTTCTGATAAAATGTATATTTTTCGTTTTAATTTTGAAAAATACGATTAAATTTTAATAATTTCATTTCTTAAACAAAATATGTGAGATACGGCGAAAAAGTCGAGATAGAGAATTATTTGACTAAATGAGGTCTACAAATTCTAATATGGACATTTTTCGACAGGATCTATATTTTATGTTTTAGTCTTAAAAAATCAATATTGAAAATAAAAAATTTCATTTTTTAACTAAAATATGTGAGATACAAAATAAGCGTTAAAACAGTCTACTAATTTTTCTCCTTCTAGAGATATTTGGAAGAAAATAGATTTTTTTAATCATCTAAATTATTAAAGAGTTACAGACATTTATACAGAATAGCGAGCGCGAGTATCATGATGAGAATGTAAATGAAATGAAGCGAAATTGCACCTATTTGTAAAAAAAAAATTTTTTGGTCTATTTTCAATAGTTCATTTAGTTATAAAAGTGCGAAAAATGAAAATAAAATAAATCTAGCATCCCGAACGGAAGAGGCATGTTCAATGGATTTTCAGTTCAAAATTTTGGGAATCCATTTTCGATAGTTCATAGATTCGAAAAATGTAACAACAAAAAAATTTGATTTTTTGGATCGCACAAGGTGGAAGTCCCCCTTAAGGCTGATAAATCCTTGATTAAATTTAATTTCCTTTTTTATTTAAAAACAAAAACAAACACATTTTTAAAACTTTATAACATTTTAAAAGCAAGTTTAATCCGGTGGTAGAATCTATGGAAAATTTTATAAAAATATTTCAACAAGTTATCAAAATTCTCAGTACATTTATCTTCAAAAAGTTATTAAGCTGTAATTAGTTTAGAATGATAAAAATTTAAAAGAAATATAAAGACAATGTTTTTTGCGATACCATTTTACAAAATTGACATTTTGCCTGCAACTTGAGGATGTTAGGCGCGAAATTTTACTCCTATTATCTTTTGTGTAATCATGGAAAAACATTTTGAGTCAAATATTATAAAAATTAAAACATATTTAAAACTGTCAAAGACGGGCTGTCTCATAATTTCTGACGGTACTGTACGTGAAAAAGGATCGTACGTCAGAACCACATGTCAAGACCAAGTGAAAAAATGTTATTACATTCTCATTGCACAAGTTCGTTAACCAGACATACTGACCAAAATATCAAAAATCAGAGCATTTTTGGTAGTTTTGAAAACTACTTTCTAGAAGAATCAAAAATTTTAAAATATATTTCTGATAGTTCTCAAAAAGCTCTAAAAATTATCCTTATCAAATTTTTTAATCAATTCTAAATTAGGAAATACTACTCTACACTACTCTCTAACTCTGAATTAGTCAAATTTTCACAGATTGAATCAGTGATTTGCCTTTTCACTGATTCACCAGTGAAAAATATATTTCACTGTTAAATTAGTTAATTGTCACTGACTGAATCAGTGGAAAAATATTTCAACTATTAAATCAGTTAATTTTCACTGAAGGAATCAGTGAAATTTGACTGATTTAAAGTAACCTCTTTTTAGCTATTTGAATCAGTCGAATTGCACTCATTACCAGTAGATTTTGACTGATTCATATTTAGAGAGTATAAATTACCATTGAAAATTAAAAATTCCATTTTTCAACCAAAATATGCGAGATACAAAAAAAAAGGTCTGCCAATTTTATATCCACACAGTTTTTGATAAGATGTGTATTTTTCGTTTAAATAAAAAAAAATAACTTTAAATTAGATGGTTGAGTTCGAAATTGTTGCCACTGCCTACATTATCGGAGGATCATTAATCGCGTCTTAGATAAGATGCGTTGCCAACAGGTGTCCTCGTAGACAATTTCAAACTCTTATATCGCAATAATGCATATTAAATTCAAATTTGAAAAATTTGAAATCTTTCTATGGAAAAAGTAAAGCTTCCAACTGTGTCGGGATTCGAGCCTAGATCTTTCGATTGCCGATCAAGTGCACGGAGAAAAATGGAGGGTCAGCCTGAATATCTAGAGGGTCAGGTCGACCAAATATGATGATCGACTATAGGACAGCCTTCTAGATAATCAAACTGATCATCTGTAGAGGGTCAGAAAAAAATAATCGATTTGATCATTGTAGAAGGTCGATTTGATCATCCTTGAGGGTCGAAATGAAAATTTAAAACAAAATATTCAACTTGATCATCCCAGAGGATCGATTTGATTATCTTGATAGTGTGACTGTTTCTCTGTGGTAATCAAGCTGATCATAAATCGAGAGTCTCCCTGATTATGTCCATAAAATTATGGAAGGACTATTTGATAATCTAGAAGGTCGGTCTGACTCAAAATTTTGAACCTCTAACTTCGACCCTCCGTTTTTTTCCGTGTGCTCTAACCAACTGAGCTACACAAGTGTCTGACATATCCTTTTCCACAGGAAGACCCGGGCTCGAATCCCGGCACAGTCGAAAGCGTCTTTTTTTCCACAGAAAGATTTCGAATTTTTCATGGTAAATTTGAAAAAAAATAACAATGCAAATAAAAGATCTTATTTTTTAACTAAACTATGCGAGATACGAAAAAGCGTCAGAATTCAAAATGTAATGAAGCATTCAAAATATTTCTATTTGTCGACGTATGAAATAAATAACAGGTTAGAGTTTAGAGGCAAGCACACTAGCTGGTCTCGAGGGGTTAAAATAATTAGTGAAATCGGCCCCTTGTTGTTAATATCCATTATGGTGCTGTCTACTCTACTCGAAGAGTGTGTCGCATTTAGCTAAAGTGAAAATTACAAACCGAACAAACGTATCAAACAACAAAATGTGCGATGCGTATGTTTAAAATTAATAATAGTGAACTTTATACACCAGTAAACCTCATAACCGCCAATTCGCCTGGGGGAAAATGTTTAACCAGTATTAAAGCTGTCGCCTTTCAATTAGTTTCATTAAAAGTTTAAAAGAGATTAACTACACGGGATTGGATGCGTCTTTAATTAAACAATTATATTATAACCATTGAAAAAATTAATTGTATTATAAAGAAATCTTTTATTGCACGTATTTTCCAATTAAAACAAATACTACTCCTCATCTGGCCCAGGTCTGGTAATGTCCAGTCCAGACCGTCTAGTCTGGAAGTTCTGGTCTGGCTCAAATCTGGCGCTGGTCAGCACTCCGTGACAAAAACGTTTGTATGTGGCAAACGAAATTTTTTTCGATGGATTAGGATTTTTAATCGAAATCGATAAGTATTTAATTAAAATGGTTTTTTAACCAAAACTTTATCAACTGACCACCAATTAGTGGCTGACTAGCCGCTGGCTTGTGACTAAACAACCGCTGACTAGCGGCTGATCGTACAAAAACGTTACAGTTCTGGCCAGCCCCAGACCAGGCCTTATAGTCAGCGCCAGAACTGCAAACCAGATAGTCTGGTTTGGCGCTGGCCAGCGCCATAAAATTTTTCCACACGGGTCTTTTTTTAATTATGATTTATTAGGGTAGACCGGTGCAAACTTTGTTGAGTACACCCTTTCAGTCACAATTTTTATAAAACCGTTAAAAAATAGAACATGTTATCGATGTGTTCTTTTTTTATTCCGTGTTCCAAATTATTGTACAAGATATTTTTCTGTGCAGTTATTATTTCAGTCAGACAACTAATTGATCATTTAATTATTCCCAATCAGTTGCAAGATCGCAGACAACTTTTCCCCAGTTACCGAGACAAAGTAATAAGAATAGAAACATCTAAGGATTAAAAATTGATTAAATTTATTCATTGTCATTTCGGGCATTGTAGAAGTAACGATTAAGGGGATCCGCCACCTTTAATTGGTATATTTTTGATTTTCTTGACATTTTAAATAAATAAAATTGAAAGTTACTACGATTTCCGAATAACACGTTATTTGCGAAAATTAGCTTTTTACACAAAATAGTTTGTTTTTTTTTACTAATATTTCTGAATTATATCGAAAATAGTATATAACAAATATCTGTACAAAACTAAGGTATTAGACACAGGCCTTTGAAATTTTAACCAATCATTCTTTATTATATTATCAATATTTTTTGGTATGGAAAGCAATCTAGCTAAAAAAATAACTACAAAATTTTTTTTTCTATATTTTGTCATATTTTTATTTATTTATTTATTTCATTTTATTTGTAACTTTTTTTCAGTCATGTTACATTATTTTCCATAACCAAAAAGTTGCTACACATTGTAAGGAACAAAATAAAAAAAGAATCATGACAATAGATTAAAAAAAAAAAAGTTATACAAAATCGAAAAATGTCTCGAAATGTTCAAGTAAGAATTTTGTGACAAATCACGTGTAAAATAACTAATTTTCAAAATATTGCAAAAATTCCACATACTTTGATGGATAAACTATTAAGGAATATACAGTTAAAATTTCAAGTCGATCGGATGAAAATTGAATGAGTTCGCCCAGTATTAAAAATATGGTTTTGAGAAAAGACACGTTTTTCCCTAAATTGGAACGTAGTTTAACAAAAATTTTTAACTTAGGCTTCTCCGTGTAAAGTCCCAGTTCAAAATTTTGCGTCTGGACATATGTAATTTTTCACGTGAAAAAGGACGTCCGAAATTGGGACACTAAAACATGCCACGAAATATTGCATGATAGGCTTAATTTTTTTTTAAAAACACTTGGAATTAATCGTGACATGTTTATCGCATTTAAAAAATTTTCTATAAATTATCCTCAGAAAATAAAAGAAAAAAAAAAATTATCGTACTAAAGGACGTCAGAAAGGACGTGCAAAGGACGTCCTTTAACATCCCAATTCCGGACGTCCTTTTTAACGTGAGAAAGTACGACCTTTATGATGAATTTTTTACGCCCTTTTTGACGTAAAAAAGTACGTATTTCTACACGGAAAAAATAAAGTTTATAGAACTTTTTAAGAGTTGGGGATACAGGCATTTACGGAACTGAGTTCTATAAAATGTAAAGAACTTTTCAGAATAAAATAGAGAACTTTCAATGATTTTTCCTGAATGTTACGCATTTTATTCTGAAAATTTCTGTAAATTTTCCAGAAGTGTGTTGCGTAAATGCCTGTATCCCCAACTTTTAAACAGTTCTATAAATTTTACTAAACTATAATATAGTTATTGTTATAGTAGATATATATATATATATATATCTACGCTTGTAATCCGTATGTAGATGTATATCTACGCTTGTGATCCGTATGTAGCAAAAACTCAATGGAATAAAAAATTCTACTATTTTGAACTAAACAACTATTTTTATTTCTTGTTGCATATAATTACGAGATAACACCATTCTAGAATTTTTTTAAAAGTTATTTCTTTTTTCATAAATTAGTGCATTAACCCTAATTAAAAAGTGTTACGTCTACACGGATAAAAATAGTTTAGTAAAGTTTATAGAACTGTTTAAAAGTTGGGGATACAGGCATTTACGCAATATATATATATATATATATATATATATATACAGAAAAAAGTCCAGTTAAAACAACCGGAATTCCGGTTAGGTCGTCGCTAACATTATTTTCTGGTTAAAATAACTAGAAATTCAAGTTATTTTTACCAGATTTTTTGGGAATTATTAGAAAATCTGAAATAACCAGAATTCTGATTGAAATAACCAGAAAATAATGTTAAATATGGCCTAAGCGGAATTCCGGTTGTTTTAACTGGACTTTTTTCTATATATATATATATATATGCAAATGCAATAATTTTATTTCTGAAGGGAAAATATATATATATATATAATATATAATATATATATCTACGCTTGTAATCCGTATGTAGCAGAAACTCAATGGAAAAAAAAGTAAAGTATATATATATACCAATAGGGAATAGCCACTTTATTTTTAAAAAATAGATAAATGACTTATTTATTCCAATTACCATCCAAGAATTTATGAAATATTCTTGCTTGTCAACTTTCTAGCGTAGATTATTAAAATGTTTGTTTATAATATGATTTCTCTTATAAAATTGATTTATCCCATGCAAAAAAGAATAGAAATAGTTAATAAATAGTAATGAAATTTCCAAAAAGAACGTTGCCCCTTAGCAGAAAACTTTGCCCTGGTCTAACCTACAAGTGATTTTTCCCTTCAGAAATAAAGTTATTGCATTTGCATTTCCCAATGACCTGAATTCGAATAGATGGAACGAGCTGTTTATCGTTTAAGTTTTCTGCCGCTAAGCAACTAAACGGTGTTTGAATTTGAAAAAAAATGGAAACAAAAAAGAAAGAAGTTGTAGAATAATTGAATTAGTCCTCGTGTAGTGACAATTCTCAAAGTTGTAAATCAGATTAGGGGTGTGCGTTAATTGGATTTGCCAGTCGTACACCGAGTTAACGCCAAATCTGAGCGCGAGTTAGTAGTTCATACCCGATAAACTCGTGTAACCAAGGAACAATGCTAATTACTGAAGACTGATATATGCTGAAACCTAAGAGAGAATTGTAAGTTTACCGGTCTTTTGCTCGGTATATCTAACGCCGTCTTTATCTTTGCAGCTAGTTAGCTCCATGGCCATTGTTAACTTACCCCAGATCGATCCTCCCAATCCAGATTCCTTGATATTCAACGTTAAATTCAGGACTCCTTAAAGAATTCTTCATATGCATAAATTTTCGCCCAAAACCCAAGCACAAAACGAAAATTACCAAACACAAGACCACTCTCTAAATCTGAATCAGTCAAATTTTTACTAATTGAATCAGTGATTCACCTTTTCACTGATTCACCAGTTAAAAAATATTTTTCACTGTTAAATCAGTTGATTATCACTAATTGAATCAGTGGAAAAAATATTTTCACTGTTAAATCAGTTAATTTTCACTGAAGCAATCAGTGGAATTTGACTGAATTACAGTAACCTCTTTTTAGCTATTTGAATCAGTCAAATTTCACTGATAATCAGTAGATTTTGACTGATTCATATTTAGAGAGCACGTATAATTTGGTTGCATGAATTAGCGTAACTGATTACTGATTGTACTCTCTAAACCTGAATCAGTGAAGTAGTACTGATTATATCAGTGAAAATATATCAACTGATGAATCAGTGCCCTGCTTTGATTTCACTGACGAATCAGAGTGAACGCGCCACGTGAACATAATCTTCTCTATACCTGAATCAGTGAACGGCCACTGATTCGCAGTGACTATTCACTGATGGCAGCAGCTATAAGTCTTTCAGTGAGAATCAGTGAAATTCGACTGATGAATCAGTGAAATAGATTGAACTCTTTTATTGAATCAGTGAAATCTTCAGGTGAGAGTAATAAAACCAGCAATATATTTTAACGATCGATGAACTCGTTTATTTTAGGCTAAACAATACTAAAACGAAATTACGTAATTATTATTATTTTTAAGGGACGATAAATCAGTAAAGTGTAGATTAAAGTTTTGAATTCGCGAATTCAAAAGTTATGTTCACGTGACGCGTTCACTGATTCCTCAGTGAAATCAAAGCAGGGCACTGATTCATCAGTTGATATATTTTCAATGATATAATCAGTGACTATTTCACTAAT
Organism: Diplolepis rosae; assembly: GCA_030998225.1. NCBI lineage: Eukaryota > Metazoa > Arthropoda > Insecta > Hymenoptera > Diplolepididae > Diplolepis > Diplolepis rosae. The sequence goes on along the minus strand of JAPYXD010000723.1, from coordinate 16,719,654 downwards.
TCAGGTTTAGAGAGTAATCTTTAAATTCGCGAAGTTCCTGCGAACGATTAAAGTATAACGATGGATCTTTAATTTTTAATTACACATAATATAATTATACACAATAATAATTACAATATATAATAATAATTACGTAATTTCTTTTTGGTGTTGTTTAACCTAAAATAAACGTGTTCATCGATCATTAAAAGATATTGCTGCTTTTATTATTCCCACCTAAAGATTTCACTGATTCAATAAGTTAGTTCAATCTATTTCACTGATTCGTCAGTCGAATTTCACTGATTCTCAGTGAAAGACTTATAGCTGCTGCCTCCAGTGAATAGTCACTGCAAATCAGTGGCCGTTCACTGATTCAGGTTTAGAGAGTAATAAAACTGATTAGATATAGAAAAAGTAAAGTATAGAGTTATTTGCCAGCTGTTTAAAATTGCAAAGTCTCTTTCGTATCAGTAGGAAGCTGTGTAAAACGCGATTCACAATTGGGGATGAAATTTATAAACGCAGATTCGCTGCCCTTGTGATATTGCAAGGACGACAGGGATTAAATTGCCTCGTGCTTGGGAAAGTTCTAGCTTCCGCCTGTTTCGCTCGTGAGAGTTGCGCTCTCGACGACTCTACGAAAGTTTGGATGAAAAATCTTTTGTGAAAATGGGACAGGGAGTAGAGAAATCCATAGATATGGTGATTCTAAAAATAGAATTTTTATTTTAAAAAAGGTAAATTGTTTTTATAATACTTTTTTTCAAACAATAGCCATAGCTTTTTATTTCTTCTATTATTTTATATATGTGTATATATGTAAATGCTGATGAAGCCACTTAAACACAACATTTATAATTAATAATTCGTTTAAGGCCAGTGATCAGTCAAACCACGAGATCAAATTTTTGTAAAAGTTCATGTAAGATAAAATTTTTAATTTTATAAAATATCTTCCTGGAAATTTGGAAAACACAATAGAAGACGATTCAAAACGTCTGTCAACTTCGTTTGAGTGTAAATCTTGTAAACATTTTTACTGTTGACTGTAATTATTAATAACTTTCCCATTTTTTTAAAAATACTGAAGCTCAAGTCAAGTTTATAATATTGTAGATGTGATTTACATTTTCTCAAAGTTACTAATTTTTTTTTTTATTTCAAATCAAAAAGAGGATTCAATTTACTTAAGGCTCTATCAGCCTTAAGGAATATATTCTCATCATGACAATCGCGCTTTGCGCTCGATTTCTGTATACATTTCTACAATTTTCTAAAAAATTCCATGATTAAAATAATTTATTTACTTTCAAATATGTCTAAAAGGAAAAACAAGCGTAGACTTTAATTAAACAATCGATTTCGATATTTCAACGCTTATTTCGCATCTCGCATATTTTTGTTAAAAAATGGAATTTCTGATTTTAAATATTTAAAATCAAAACATAAGATATACATCTTGTCAAAAAATGTTCTGCTTAGAATTTGTAGAACTCATTCAGGCAAATGAATTTCCATCTCAATGATTTTTTCGTATCTCACATATTTTGTTTAAAAAATGGAATTTTTTAATTTTAATTGTATTTTTTTGAAATTAAAATGAAAAATATACGTTTTATCAGAAACTCTGTCAGACAATTTTTTTAGATATTATTGAAATGAACAATTTTGCAAACTTACGTTTTTCTCGTATTTTACATATTATGGTTAAAAAATTGAATTTTCGATTGTCAATATTTTTAATTCAAAAGAAAAATATACATCTTGTGAAAAAATTATGCAATTCAAATTTGTAGATCTTTATGTAGTGAACAATTTTGTATCACAACTTTTTTTTCGTATTTCATATAATTTAACTGGAAAATGGAATTTAGATATTGACTTTTTTCAAGTTTTAAACTACCGATCAAAAGTTCAAGTTGACCTGTTGTTTAAGCCATTGCCGAAATGTCTTAATTTTTTATAAAAACAAGTTAAGATTTCTTTTTCGATAACAGCATGAATGTCAATAATATTTTGGATGTGATGATCCCATGTTGAAGGCAAAATGTTAATTTTATAAAATTATATATTACAAAAAATCTCAAATTTCGATCTTTTTGGAAAATGTTAATAACGCAAAAATAACTAACATTTTTGGAATATTTTAGTCTCTTTTTAAAGGTGAGTCTTCATAGTAATTTGCTAACTAGTCAAGATATTTTCAGAATTTTTTCCTGGATTCCATTCTCGGATCAAACATGATGCAAAAAATAAATAAAATTTCAAATAAAGACTTTACTCTATCCATTATATAAATGAATACAAAATATAAATATTTTTATAAATATTCCTAAATCTTATTAAAATATCATTACTATGGAGATTTACTTTTAAAACGAGATACGGTTAAAAAAAATTTCTTTGAATTGAAGAAAGTTTTGTTGACTCAAAAAATTTTTCTTTAATGTAAACAAATCTATTTCTTTGGATCAAAGAAAATATTTTTGAATCAACAAAACTTTTTTTAATTCAAAGAATTTTTTTTTTTTTTTTGACCGTATATCAAAGATATACTTCTTTGATTCAAAGAAACTGTTTTCTCAGTATTTAAAATTTTTTAGTTATTATTAGTTATTAAAATTTTCCAAAAAGATTGAAGTTCGACGCTTTTTGTAATATATTTTCATAAAATTGACATTTCGCCAAAAATTCTATCGAAAGTTATCGAGTATACGACCTACTATTACTACAAACAGAGAGACAGACAGAAACTTTTGTAAAATCCTTTTTCCTAACTCAGGGCGTCTCAAAACGTAAAGATTTGATGAAAATTTCGAGAGTCATTTTTCACTCAGAAAAAAGATTTGATTGAATCAAAGAAAATGATTTGTTTGAACGACTTTCTTTGATTTAAAGAATTGATTTGTTTGAATGAAATAAAATTTGTTTGATTCAAACAAAATATCTTTAAACCAAATAAATGTTTGTTTGAATCAAATTAATTTTTATTCAAAACAAAGAAATTAATGCATTGATATATGGTCAAAGATATAATTTGTTTGATTTAAGGCAGAAATTTATTTGATTCAAACCAATATTTATTGGGTCCCAAAATATTTTGTTTGAATCAAAAAAATTTTGTTTCATTAAAACAAAAGATTTCTTTACATCAAAGAAAGTGTTTCAAACAAATAATTTTATTGATTCAATCAAATATTTTTTGTCAGTGTTCACATAATACTAATACCTTCTCATTTATGATGAAAATGTAAAAAGTTATTTTACGTGAACGAATTAATGTATACATGGAGAAACTTTTCATAGCAATATATGTTTTATTTTATAATGATAATTCTAAAAAATATTAGGAATCTAGGGAAAATCGAGATGCAATAGTAATTATTCCTAGCGGACTGGGAATTTTTTGAAGTCAAAATACTAAAGATTCGAAAAATGATATGAAACTTTAATATACACTATAGTAAAATTTGATACAATCTATAATAAATTATCATATAGCTCATCTAAAGTTCAGTATTTCGATGCAAAAAATTCTCGCTATTACACGTTTTCACCCAAATTGAAACGCAATTTAGCAAAAATTGTAAATTCGAGTTTCTCTGTGTAATTTAGTCACATGGCCCGATTGAACCATGGCCTTAAAAGTAAGCAGTAATTATATATATATATATATATATTTATATACTGTAAATATTATAATATGGAATATTAAAGAAGACTGCGATTTTTTATGTTTGCAGCATATCTGAAAATTGACGAAATATATATTATTTAATATCTAGGAGAGAAAAAACTGTAGTCAGTTGCAGTGATTATTAAACTGAGAGAATACATAAATTTTTTGGTATTCATGAGCTGGGACACATAGAATTTAAGTGTAAAGAATTTACTGAAGCATATAGTAGTGTACAGTCTAGTAAAGATACTTACGTTGTAAAATGTGAGACATTTTTAAAACAAACTCGGAACAGCTTGCTCACAGTGCTTTATAGTCTACGGATATTTCACCAAAATCTGGAGAAAAGTAGAGAAAAATGTAACTGGACGTCTAAATTATTTAACTTGACTCGACTTTCAAGATATTTAGGAGGTACCTCAAAACCGAATAGAATTCGCTGACATTTTCTAGTCCTCTTTGTGTACTAAGAGTACCTATTTTTAAATCCTCTTATAGTATTTTGTACAACCAGGGAAAAAAAAAATTATTTTGCGAGTGTGAAGTTTGATGCCTGAGCAAAGCGAGGGTAACAACCACACGAGTAAAATTAATGTTTTTTCGGTGTCATACACGATTTTTTTTCTACAAGAGGGTCAGAAAATGAATTTTTTTGCCCCGCACTCTCTAAATCTGAATCAGTCCAATTTTCACTGATTGAATCAGTGATTTGCCTTTTCACTGATTCATCCGTGGAAAAATATCTTTCACTGTTAAATCAGTTAATTTTTACTGAAATAATCAGTGAAATTTGATTGATTTACAGTAACCTCGTTTTAGCTATTTGAATCAGTCAAATTTCACTGATAATCAGTAGATTTTGACTAATTCAAATTTAGAGAGCACGGGGCGATAAAATCCACTTTAGGACCCGATAGTAGAAACAAATGATTTATGAGTCCGTTTAAAGAAACAAAAACAAAGTTTTTAATGAGGAGAGTTTTGTTTTGGCAATTATTCTTCCATAATTTTTGTGCTTATTACTTTCCGAGCGGTTCATCATTGGAATTTAAGGCATAATATATCAAAAGATATTTAAAATTTTATCTTAAAAATATTCAAAAATTATAATAACCTTACAAAAAGTTGAAAAACTTTTAAAAAATGGCATATAACTCCATTCACAAAATTCGATTCTACCCAGTAGTTGAAGTTTTGAGAAATAGCTCTGTATGTAGTAATTTATGTAGATCGTATGACTATCGCGAAAAAAGATGTGGATTTTTAGCAACGCCGGGCACACCGCCAAACATGCTCAGCGACCCGGATTTCAATTGTAGGAGAAACTACGTGCCTATACCAAGGATAAATTTAAAAAATAAATCAATCATTTCACTATTTAAGCAAATATTATTTGATGGTACATTTGACATAAAACCGCATGATACTCCCAGAAAAAAGTTTTTTTGATTGATAAAAAATTTCTTTGAATCAAACGAATTTGTACATTGTCATACGGTCAAAGAAAAGTTTCTTTGATTTAAAGAAATTTCATGATTGTTTTTTTTCTTTGAATTAAAGGAATAAATGTCTGCGCAGTAACATATAAGTACATATGTAATGTGATTAACAGAAATACTTTTTTTAATTTAAAGAAAAAATTGCCTTTGTTTAAGATAATACAATTGCAAAAATAATTACTATGAATTCTCAGGATCATTCAAATCTTATATACTTATTCTTCGTTTTTCTCATGAACCAACTTAAAATACTGTTTTGATTTTTTCAAAATTTATTACCAATCAACATTTCTTTAATTCAAATTGCGTTAAAATGAATACTATACAAATTCGCAATCTTCCATTAGAATATTGAGAAAATTGATATTTTTTAGATTTCCCTACACTGAGGTAAATAAAATTTTTTTTGATTTAAAGAAATTTCTTGATTGTTTTTTTCTTTGAATTTAAGAAATGAATGTCTGCGCAGTCGCATAAGTCTTCGTTTTTCTCGTGAACCAACTAAAAATACTGTTTTGATTTCAAATGAATAAGTTGCGTTTTTCAAAATTTATTACCAATTAAAACTCCTTTAATTCAAATTTCGTTAAAATGAATAATATACCAATTCGAAATCTGCCATTAAAATATTGAGAAAATTGATATTTTTAAGATTTCCTTACATTTTGAAGAATAAAATCCAAAAGTTTAGAAAATTTAACACCCACAAATTTTTTTTTTTTTATTCAAAAAATCAAAAAAAAATCAAATCAAATCAAAAAATTTGAATCAATCAATCAAAAAAATTTGTGCATTGTTACAGGTCAAAAAAAAGTTTCTTTGATTTAAAGAAATTTCTTGAATAAAAATAAAATAAATTATTTCCTTAGTTTTTGCCAGTACTGTATCAGAATCGAAAAAATATTTTTTCAAATCAAATAAATAATGTTAAAAAAGAATCCCTTTCATTTAAAAAAGGCTAAAAAGGTTGGTTTTTTTAAATCAAATAAATTTATATTTGTTCTAAAGGTGTTTTTACTTCGAATTGAAAAAAAGAAGTTAAAAAATCGATTTCTTAAATTTAAATAAAACTTTTTTCTGGCTGTGTTATGTAATTGAGTGTCTTGCTTTTACTTATGTATATGACGTATGCTCCGGATCTTGAGGGTAATATCAATCACACCTAGAGCAGTGCATCCCACGAAGTACGACAGGTTTCAGAAAAGAAAGACGAAAAATGAGACGAGACGATCAAAATTTTATTGTAGTAGAACTCACAATATAAATTTCCTACAAATTACATTCGTTCCAGACTTGAATATAAAAATTTCAATGTATGGGATCCTGAACCAAGAAGATATGGAAATCTTAGATAGAATGGCGGGAAGTTAATTTATATCGATCGTTTGACGATTGCATTTTCCCTCCAACAATACGGAAAGCTCAATATTAAGCTGTGGATTTTCTCATTTTAACAAGGAACCTCGATATAGTTGGAAAACGAGACTAAAGTTTTTAAGCTGATTGCTATTGAGAGCTTGTCTCTATCTTAAGAAAAAACTAGAAATTTAGATTTATTTTTCTCTTTTAATTGAAAATACTTTTGCTAAAATATCATCCAAAATTTGCGTATTTAAACATTCAAGACTCATGAGTGGACTGTGAAAAATTCAATGATCATTTTCCCAAAACGTTCGAAATTTTCCGACATCTTCGGTAAAGCTCAATCTTCCCTAACTTATTAGGAGATTTTTCCATATATTATGCAAATATTCCCTTTAATGGTAATTTTTCCTAAATAATGGAAAAATTACCAACTATATTACAAATTTATTTTTCCTGATTATATTAGAGAATTTCACATAAAAAATATCTGAATCAGTTAAAATGTTTAATAAAAGTATATGATTTTAAGTTATTTTTCAGTCACTTGTAACTGAAAAGAATCAGGTTATTAATTTTAATTCCGTAAGATTTTTACTGATTCAGATTTAGGGAGCACCCTTATTAGCCTTTATTTCTTTATTTTTGACTTTAAGCTGTGACGTTTTTCTTTGCCAGGACTCCAACGGGATATTAGGGGACGTATGATTTGAGTAAGAATTTCAGGACGGACGAATAAGCCTTCGATTTTCTCTCCTCACAAATGGCCCCTTCACTTACATGTACGTCAGCTTTCGGGAATTTTACGAGCCATTATTTTTTCACTGTCCTAACGTAACTCAATGGGCGTTTCGTAAACAAATTACGTCTATTCAGATTTGAGAGGGAAATCAATCATTCTTTTTCCAAATATTCAATGTTTGTATCTTTCACATAAAAAATTTGTTTTATATTTTATATTGAATGTTTAGATATTAGGGTGCTATTTGATGCTCTCTGAATCTGAATCAGTAAAAACCCACTGATTCACAGTGAAAAACCACTGTTACGAATTTTATAATTCTTCCACATAGAAATCAGTGGAATTTATCTGATTCCAGCAGGGAAACTCACTAGTTAATCAGTGAAATACGATGGTCAACCAGTGAATTTCCCTGGTGATACCAGTTAGATTTTACTGATTGTTTGTGGAAGACTTATAACATTCGAAACAGTCGTTTTTCACAGTTTCGGATTTAGGGAGTGAAAACATATTTTTTACCTTTTTTGATCCTTTGCTGAAACTTGTGAATATTTTTAAGGTAATTAAACACCTCTTCTGGCTGCTCATGCTCTTAAAATCGTGTTCCCGTTTCCAGGAGCATTTCAAGTTTCAAGCAATTCATTTCGCTTGGCCGCGAAAACCGCACAACAGCACGTTGCGTTGCTCTTCTCTTTAACATGTAATTAACTAAGCGTTCAGGTTAAATGCAAGATCACGAGAACTTGCGAACAAGTGTGAGCAAGAACGATATGAGTAGCTGTACTCACTTTTTCCTTTTGCTTGGAATACAAGGACTAATGAGTAAATAATATATTATTAACAACATTCTGCAAAAAGAATGTCTTTAATTTTGTACATCTTACAGAAGATTTTTCCTTGAAATTAGTGCTTTTTAGAGTGTAATTTGAAGTAAATTGAATATCATAAAAATTGAAAAATAAATCAATGTGTAAATATAAATAAAAATATTAATAAAATAAAAAATGGGCTAATGTATTAATTTTAGGAAGAAAGATATTTTATACCTCCGTTTATAATTTAATATCGACATTCTCTTTTTCATTTTCCTTCCTTTTTCTGCAAGTATAGAATGTACATTGTCAGAATTCATATTCTCTTTTCCAGTTTTTTGCATAAATATATAAAAGTGCATAGTTTTCATGTGTGTGAACTTTTACGATTCTGAAGTTTAAGAAAATTTCCCAAGAACTTTGAGTCTTTTGACATGATATTCTCTTTTTACTTACTACAATTTTTCATAATTTCAGACATTTCAAGATTCAGTAACAAGCATTTCTACAGTGCAAAGAATTTTCTCAAAATGGGACGCATGTTATTGAGATGCTCCTCCTAAAAACGATCACTTTTTTCAAATATGGGGGGATGATTTCGTTACAAATGCCGAATGTTATGAAAAATATGCCGATTATATGATTTTGTTGAGTACATCACAATATTTTTTTTTTTTCGGATGTCGGATTTTCAGAGAAACAATTTTCTCTGAATAATAGAAGAATTTTGGATTATACACAGGGACGTAGCGAACATTACAAATATTGGGGGGGGGGGGGGAGGTGATTTCGATAAAAATGCTGACTCGTATGAGAAATATGCCGATTGTATAATTTTGCTTAGTACATCACAATATTTCTTTTTTTGGAGGTCGGATTTACGATGAAACAATTTCCCGAAAACCGATTTCCGACTCATATCAATAAAGTTTTGAATCTTCCCATGAACAGTTACACGACTAACGCTTGAACTTTTTGAGAATGCCGATTAATTGCTTACTCTCTAAATCTGAATTATTGAGAAGTCGGTCACTAATTTGCTTCAGTGAAAATTCCTACTAATCATTAGTCATTTTTCACTACAACTTTAGTGACAAAATGAAAATCACTAAAAGAAATAGTGAAAAATGACTAATGATTAGTAGAAATCACTAAAGCAAATTAATGACGGACTTCTCACTAATTTAGATTTAGCGAGTAAAGTACATTAAATTCAAAAATAAATACGTAAAGCTTATACATATTTATTAAACATTTTCAGGTGACGATTTGGATTCATTTTTAAGTTATTCTAAATCATCCTCGAAGCAATTAGTCAAAAATGCCGAATATTTACAAAATTGGCAAATAATTTTTCATCATAATTTGGTTGACAACTTCGGCAGATTTCAAATATTACATCTTAAAACCAATCAAATGAAACTAATCGCCGAAAATAAATTGCGAATTATTTACTATCATTCTTTTTATAAAACCATGAGATTGTTTGGAGATACGGCAATTTTTGTTCGAAAAACATTGAATTTACCAAATTTCGCGTACATTTTGCTAAATAAAAAAAGTTCTTTCGTCTATTTTTGGATAGACTAGCATCTAAACGGCATTTCGAAAATTTAATACTTTCGTAAATGCCAACTAACGATTTTACAGAAAATTACAGAAATTTTTTGAAAAAATTGTGTATGAGGTGAAAATTAAATGAACGTTTCGCGTGTTAAGATTATCTTAACTTGAAAGCTTTCGAAAAATGCCGACTTTTCCTCATCATCACATAAAAATTTTTGGACTATTCAAATATATAAACGAAATTTCCGAAAATGTGGACTTACGAAAAGTTGGGTGGGGGGGGGGCATACTTCCCTCTCGCTACGCCCCTGATTATATATTTAGGAAAAAAAGGTTTCCTATCTGAAATAGAGGATATTACCTACACAATTGTTAGGAAAATTCCAGATATTTTATACAATGTATAGTCGTTTCAATTGGCTTTTTTCTTACCCCTGCTTTAGCTACTCAATTTCTGTTAAAGTACCTTTTTCGAAAGAAAACAATCTCATGAACAACCTGTCGCCTCTGGAAAGAGTATCTGAAAATAAAAAGAGCATAGCATTTTAATATTTAATTATCTATGCAAAGGATTTCTATTAGATATCACGCTATCAAATCTGTAGAAAAAATAATATTATTAATTACTCTATACAATAATTATCGTATTATACTATATGCTAATTAGAAAGAATTTCAATACAGTTTAAAAAAACATAAAAAAGTAAACATAATATACAAATATAATTTGATAAGAGTTCAACACTATTTTAGTTCTCCTACTAACTTGTTGATAAAGTTATAAAGTGCGGGTATAAACATTAATAGAGTGACAACAGTGACTTGATTTATCCAATTTAATTTATGATTATTCTTATATTACATAAGGCACTTTTCATTTATTGAAATAGAGATGAGAGTGAAATTGCGAAGGTTGAAAAGAGAGACGGCTATATAAATAAATAAAATCGTGTTATTTGTAGTAATATGTGGATATTCTAAAAAGAAAAAGTAAACCTTAGTTTGCTTCACATATTACATACACATATAATAACTAAATTTATAACAATAAGATGATTTATAGAGAATAATTCTTTTATTTATCTTTAAAAATTCTCATAGAGAAAAAAAAGTAAACTACTGATAAGAAACTTGTCAGTAATTAATATTCTTCGATTCGCTAACGCGATGAAAATTCTTCAAGGACTTATTCACTTATCATTTTCTTTTTACTTTTAAGTTTCAAAATCTTTTCTTTATCCAATTAATCTGTTGATCAGAAACTTTTATGTGCTGTTTTTACTTCCTAAAGAATCTTGGTTTAAAGTAATGTTGCGAAACCAAAATTAGCAAAGTTTGACCAAGCAAGCCATTTGCGGACGAACTCGTTAAATTATCTCGCAAATTAAAACACAGACATATATATAGACTTCGATTTTTGATTGAAGTCACATAAAGTTACGATAAAAAAATATAAATCAAAAACTGAGATTGCGGGCGCGAAACCAAAATTAACAAAGTTTGACCAAAGCAAAATATTTTGCGGAAGAATTAGTTAAATTATTTCATAAACTAAAACTAAAACTTTTGATTTAAGTCACATAGAGTTACAATAAAAAAAAGTAAATTCAAATTTGAATTTGCAGAGTGAAATCAAAATTAGCAAAGTTGCTTTGGTCATACTTTGCTAATTTTGGTTTCGCACCGCGCTGTCTCAATTTTTGATTTATTTTTTTATATTGTAACTCAATGTGACTCCAATCAAAAATCAAAGTCTCTATATATGTCTCTGTTTTAGTTTACAAGATAATGTGACAAGTTCGTCTATATATGGCTTCCTTGGGGCAAATTTTGGTTTCGCTTTCAAACTCAATTTCTAATTTATATTTTTTTGATGTAGCACTATGTGACTGCAATAAAAAAACAAAGTCCAAATATATTTTTGTTTTTTAATTTTCGAGATAACTTAACGTGTTATGATCCTTGAATAGTTTGTTTTTTTTCAAATTTTAAAAGTATTTTTTTACTATAAAAAATGTTGTTTTTATCAAAAATCACTATTTTGCATATTTTTTATTGTTTTGGAGGTCATATGACGAAAAAAAAATTCGTCACACGAGACGTCACAAACTTCAGCCCAATTTTATATGTACAGTTAGTAAAAAATATGAAGTCGGTAATACAAATTTCATCTTTTTTTAATAATCTAAACCAAAAAAATCTATATCCACCTCTTTTTTAACGTTTTCTATAATTATCCGAAATTACAGTGAAAAATATTTATTATTATGAACTAAAAAATGAGGAAACTGAATTGATCAAATATGCAATCGTAAATATCACATGCACTTAAATCCAATTTGATGAAAAAGACATTTTTAAATTTTTATCGTTGAATATATCTGGATGTAGAGTCAGCTCTAAAAATGCTTTTTTAGTTGAATTCGGTAAACTTGCTTTTATCGTCCACTCATTTAGCTAATAACTCATTAAGAAAAATTTCATTACAGAAAATGCTTTTACTTTAAAGTCGATCGTCAAAAGTACACTGCTTTAAAATTTTATTTCTTAAAGCTCTAGATATTAAGCATTAATTTTTCCAAATTAATTAATTTTATTTTAAACTGAATGATTATGTATAAATTTATAATTTTAATTTCAAAACGAGGAATATAAAATCTTTAACAATTTGGTATTAAACTCTGATTATCATTTAAAAATCTTCACACGGAAAAAACAGTATGGTTATGCTATCCTTAATTGTGGTTGTCATAAACATAAAAAATAGTAATATATATGCGCCAACCACAAGTGTGGTTATGGTGACCACAACGATATACTCAGGTAAAAGATTTGATTGAATCAAAGAAAATGATTTGTTTGAACTACTTTCTTTGATTTAAAGAAATGATTTGTTTAGATAAAATAAAATTTGTTTGATTCAAACAAAATACCTTTGAACCAAATAAATATTTGTTTGAATCAAATTAATTTTTCTTTAAAACAAAGAAATTAATGCATTGATATATGGTCAAAGATATAATTTGTTTGATTTAAGGCAGAAATTTATTTGATTCGAACAAATATTTATTTGGTTCAAAGATATTTTTTTTTTAATCAAACAAATTTTGTTTTATTAAAACAAAACATTTTTTTACATCAAAGAAAGTGTTTCAAACAAATAATTTTTTTAATTCAATCAAATATTTTTTTTGAGTGTAGTGTTGTAAGCTTCTAGTTGTAAGACAACTATCGTGTGGGAGTCTCGTCCACATGGTAATAGGTTGTCGCAAGCACAAACGTGGTTGTCACAACCACACAAATATATAAGCTACAAAAATGTAGTGCGCTTAGGGCTACAGCAAACGTAGTTCTCACAACTATTTATTATTTAAATAGTGAACACAAAGAATAGTTGATACAGCTACTTATAGTAGTTATTGTTCATATTAAATGTAGTTTCTTGCATCATTAATAGTATATTACATGCCTAGGCGCATAATGCGGGTTATTACGCAACGAGCATTGTCGCGAGTCTAGTAATTACCCGAATTGTGCGCCTAGGCACGTAATATACTATTATGTGACTTCGGTGCGTATACGATTTGTATGCGTACACTCGAATCTAATCTAGTATTCATCATGATTCTCATCCATTGCACTTGATATTTCGCGACTAGTTCCGGCCATTTTGATTTTCTCGATCGTGTGTACTAGTAGCGTATTGTAATAGAGCATGCGCAGTTCAAATGTACGAGGCTTTGTCAGTACGGTGCCAACACTGTACGAAGAAGAAAAAGCATAAGAAGAAGATTACGCTCCGCTGTATGGTTATAGACACATTCGCAGTTCGAATTTGTATTTACATTCCTCTGTAGCGTAATACAATACATTGCGCTACTCTCAAATGTAGCCTAAAAACGAGTTTACGCGCCGGAGGCACATAAATATTAGCAAGGTTTTTTTTAATCAGGAAGGAAATCTCAAAAAAATTTACTTATTCATCAAGTTTATTCGGATATTTCTTATTACAATTGTATGTTACAACTAAATTTTATGTTTGACTGTTATACGTTCCCACTTACGCTGTCTCTCATCGCTTTCTGAAATTTTTTTTACATTTTGAGGAATTATATATTTCCCTTCATATTTGTTTAGATTCCTCCGAGAAAGAAATTTGAAAAATTTGGTAAATCATAAAGAACTGATTCACAAAACTCAATCACAGGGCATGGCTGCCTCGAACATAAAGCTTGGAAAAAAGACACAAGTGGCATAGCTATGTGACTTTGCAACAGTATCCATAAGATATGGTTGTCGCAAACACTGAGCTTAACCACAACTGGTCGGCTGAGAGAACTTTTTGAATTAGTAAATGCAGCCAGAGAAAAAATTGTCTTACAAATTTTTACGGTTGCTACAATTTAACTTGCTGCAACCTTTTTAATTTGGATGTCCCAGACACATCATTTTTTTGCGTGCAATTTTCTGAAAAAAGTATTCTATCCTGATTTACCTTCAAACAGATACATCATACCCTTATTATTTACCTTATTATCTTTTTTATCATAATCCCATTTAGGACTAAACTGAGCCATCTTAACTGAATTAATCTGATTCTTTGCTTTCTTTGTCCTTTCGGCCCTATTTCTTCTAACCTTTTTTAGCCATATTGTTGCAATAATTTCAACATTTCTTTTAATTATTTTTTTTTTCTGTAAGTTATGAGCAGTAATTTCAGAAAAAAATGCAACAATTCCTGCCAAAAGTCCTATAATTAGCAAAAGGAAACCAGGTACAAGTTGATGAAGACCAATAATATCTGAAGAAGCATCATCTCCTGAGAGATAAGCATCTAGACCAATATAACTTCTTTCCCAAAATTGAACGAAACCTCCTTCGTCCAGTGTCATGATCTTCTTATTAATTTGGTCCAGATATGGAAGACCTTTAGAAACAGCAAATGCAAGAGGATAAATCCCCAGAGGTTCCTTCAAAGGTTGCACTTTCGTTTTGTCAAAGCGTCTCTCAGTTGAAGATACATTCAACATGGCAACGAGTGCCATATCTTTATTTCGTCCGTTGATCAAGTCCCCTAGATGTTGAACATACTCTGCGTGTTGAAGAACGACAAAGTTGTTATATATTGCCTGAATTACATCACTGTCGCTTATGTCATCGTAAAAATCATCATCATCTGCATCAGTTACAGCAAACAGTTCTCTGTGTTGTTTTGTCCCACCGAATTGAATCCCAGCAAAAATCAACTCTTCCATGGTCTCGATTTGCTGATTGGCTGCCTCTACAAGAACCCCCGCTAGAGAGGCAAGATAACTCTGAGATAGTACGTATCCAAAAAAAGCCCAAGATACAAATTGAATTCTGCTTGACAATTTAATTGGTTGTGCTGACGGAGAAGTTCCAATTACCAGAGCAAACACGTCCAGGAAAGTGATATCACGTAGAATTAAGATTTTTATCAAAATTGTTAAAATTAAGACAACGCCGACTGCATACCATACGGAGTTTTGAAAAGGTGCTATGAGGCCCCGAAGAGAGACGTTTGGTACAACAGGAATTAACCAAACCATCTTTGCCACCTATTTATTAAAAGTTTTTCAATTTAAAATATAGTTTGGTTATCTATTTTCTTATTATTCGAGGTGGCCATTTGTTTTTACAGAAAAAAGCTTAATTCATAAAGTGAGAAAAATATTTGCTTGAATCAACAAAATTTTGTTGGTTTAACCATAGTATTTTATTGTTATACGGAGAAGGAAATGTTTGATTGATCCAACACAACTCTTTAGTTGGTTTAACCGATGATT
Organism: Diplolepis rosae; assembly: GCA_030998225.1. Taxonomy (NCBI): domain Eukaryota; kingdom Metazoa; phylum Arthropoda; class Insecta; order Hymenoptera; family Diplolepididae; genus Diplolepis; species Diplolepis rosae. The sequence continues at coordinate 16,704,205 of JAPYXD010000723.1, read as the reverse complement.
TAAGTTGCTTTTAATAAATTCTAAGTATTTATTAGATTGAACAAAAAATTTTGTCACGTCAATAAAATACTTTGTGAAGAAAGGAATAAAACAATTTTGCTCAGTAAATAAACATTTTTTGTCCGCCGTACACCGAAAGTTAGCCTTGTCGGTGTCGTTTTGAGTGCGGAAAGTTGATATTTCCGCACCAGTAAGGTAAAATTTGAAGTGTGCGGAAAATAAACTTTCCGCACGCAAATCGACACCGTCTCGGCTAATTTACGGTATACAGCGATAAAAAAATATTGTTCGTATCACAAAATATAATACGAAATATAATATTTTATGTGTATTCTACTGGAACTTTCAAGTTTCCAAAATCTCCAACCCTTGAAACCTTAAATGTTTGAAAAAGTCAAGGCTTTTAAATTCTTATAGCATCAGGCTTTAAAAATTTTTCGGTTCAAAGCTACAAAGACATCAAATTTTATATGCGTATAGAAATTTTTAAAATATAAATTGAAGAATTTTATTAAGGGAATCCACCACCTTTAATTGGTATATTTTGTTGACATTTTCCAAAAGTGTTTTTTTTATTCTCTATACTTTTCTGAGTATGAGTGTAAATTTTCAGGGCAATCTGATTTTTTTTTCTTTGGAAAATAAATAAAATTTAAAGTTACTACGATTTACGGATAGCGCGTTTTTAGCGAAAATTAGCTTTTTACATAAAATAGTTTGTTTATTTATTTACTAATATTTCTTAATGTTATATTATAAATATTTTTGGTTATGAAAAGCACACTAGCAAAAAAAAAAGAAATACATTTTTTTTATTTGATATTTCGGGATATTTTTATTTTATTTTTTTATTTGTAACTTTTTAAAAAATAATGTTACCTTATTTTCCACGCCCAAAAAGTTGCTACACATTGTAAGGAACAAAATGAAAAAGAATCATGACAATTGATTAAAAAACAAAAAAGTTATTCAAAGTCAATAAATGTCAAAAAATTCTTAAAAAACTCAAATTTTTTAGTTTAAAAATACATAAAGGTGCTGGAATTTTAAAAAGCCCTCAAAACCTTTTGAAATAAAGATACTAAAAATAAAAAAAAATTATATGGAAGGTCTAAACTCAGAAAATAAAAATGAACATATGAAAGGTGGCGGATCCCCTTAAGTGCAAAAAATATTTTTTTCTATGATTCAAACATACGTTTTAATTATATTGGGTTGTCCGAGAAGTAATTGTCGATTTCACATATAGATGTCTTTGACCATTTCTTTGAATGGCTCCTTACAATGTCATGATTTTTTCCTTTCGGAATTTGTTGGCTGTCACTCTTAGCTTGCTTTATAAACAAATTGAGCGTAATTTCATTTACAGTTGTTAGTTTGGCATCAACTTCAAGATGGAGTGTAAAACCGAGCATTTTCATCATATTTTGCTTTTTTATTTCCGTAAAGGAAAGAACGCAGCACAGGCTGCTAAAAAGTTACGTGATGTGTATGGTGAGGAAGCCTTAAAAGACAGACAGTGTCGAAATTGGTTTGATAAATTCCGTTCTGGGGATTTTTCACTCAAAGATAAGCAACGCTCAGGTCAGCCAAATGAAGTTGATGCGATGACCAAATCAAAGCCATAATCGAATCGGATCGTCATGTAACTGTGAGAGGTTGAATAAATGTTAAAAATACCAAAATCAACAATCGACCGTCATATACAAGATCTTGAACTCGTTAAAAAACTTGATATTTGGATTCCACATGAATTGAAAGAAATTCATTTTAAAAAATGCATCAAAGCTTGTGATTTGCATCTTAAACGCAATGAATTTGATTCTTTTTGAAACGAATTATCACTGGTGATGAAAAATGGATTGTTTAGAATAACGTCGTTCAAAAACGATCATGGCCCAAGCGTGATGAACCACCACAAACAACATCGAAAGCTGAATTGCATGAAAAAAAGATTATACTATCTGTTTGGTGGGATTGGAAAGGTGTGGTATTTTTTGAGCTGCATCCAAGGATCCAAACGATTAATTCGGATGTCTACTGTCATCGGCTGAACAAATTGAACGCAGCGGTCAAAGGAAAACGGCCAGAATTGGTCAATCGTAAAGGTATAATTTTTCACCATGACAACACTACACCACACACCTTAAGCCACTCACCAAAAATTATTAAGGCTTGGTTAGGAAATGATGTTACATCCACCATATAGCCCTGACCTTGCACCATCTGATTACTATTTATTTCGATCTTCGCAGAACTCCTTGAATGGTAAAACTTTCAATGATGATGAAGCTGTGAAATCGCACTTGGCTCAGTTTTTTGCCGATGAAGATCAGAAGTTCTATGAATGTGGAATCCGGAAGTTATCAGAAAGATGGCGAAAGGTCATTGAACAAAATGGAAAATACAGGGTTTTCCAATTAGAGGTTTCATTTTGAACAGCCCGCTATTTTGGCAGCTGTCATAATAAGGGATGTCATTTTTTTACAGGTGACAACTAAAAACTATGCCATTAATAAAAATGGAACGATACACACTTTAACAATGCATTGAAATTGTTAAAATTCACTACAAAAATCATGAAAATGAAACCTGAATTTCACCGAAAAATCATTATGAACGATGAGGTTCATTTTCACTTTGGAGGCTACGTTAGTATGCAGAATTGTCGCATTTGGGGCTCGGAAAATCCAAAAATGATTATTGAAAAGCCTCTCTATCCGCAACGTGTAACTGTTTGGTGCGGTTTTTGGGCAGGAGGGATCATTGGGCCTTATTTTTTTGAAAATGAAGCTGGAGCGGCTGTTTTGGTGAATGGATTGTGCTATCGAACCATGATTAATGAATTTTTATGGCCAGAATTGAAAGATATGGATGTGGACGATGTTTATTTGCAACAAGACCATCGGTCTTTTGCGTGAAAAGTTTCCAGGCCGAGTGATTTCTCTAAACGGCGATTACAATTTACCGTCGATATTATGCGATTTAACACCTCTAGACTTTTTTCTTTGGGGTTACGTGAAAGATAAGGCTTATGCTGATGCTCCTCAGTCAATTCAAGAACTCAAAGAAAAAATTCATGCTGTTATCAACGAAATAGAGCCCCAAATGTGCGAAAATGTAATGGAAAATTTCATCAAAAGAGCATGGTCCTTCAAACGTAGCCGTCGAGGCCATATCAATGATATTGTTTTTCATTATTAATGGCAAACCTTCCGCTATTGAATGAAATAAAAATCAAATGATTTTTCACAAAAAACACGCGTTTTTCTTATAAATCAAAATGAAACCTCTAATTGGAAAACCCTTTATATCATTGATTTAAGTTAATTCCTTGTATTTAAAAAAATGTAATTAATTTGTATGAAAAAATCGGCAATTACTTCTGGGACAACCCAAAATAAAAAATAAAAAATAACGCAACCTATACTAAACCATTAAAATATTATAATTCATCAATATTTTTTAACGTAATAACCGAAGAATATCGTTCAAAATTGAAAAATGATCGAAAATAAGTTCCGTCAAATAGAGAATGGCCACCCCGTAATAAATGTAATTATAAATTACAACAAAGTGAGAAAAGATATTTCTTTCACCAGGGTAACTATACCTTATAAGGTGAAGTGTAATCAATTTGAAAAGTGGGTGACCACTGCAATTTTCCTAAAACCATATCGTAACTTTGATTAGAAGCCAGCTTAAGTTCGATTTCGTCCAGAATGTCTGTTTCAGCGGTCCAAGATATTTTATCCCGAGCCATTTGGAGTCCTAAACTTGCTATAACTACTTTCAAAAGATCGCCTTCGATTCCCTTGAAGGTCTGGTTATCTTCACTAATGATGATGTAAGGGTCATCCTCAAAGAAGGCTACTTGAATGATACTATCGTTGAGTACAAGAGGAGAGAAAATCTTAGATTTTTCTTTTTCCCAACCATTTGTTTCCTTGCAGCTTCCAAAGAATTGAGGGGTTGATGGTTCATGTGCCATGTTTTTCTTGAAAAAGAGACTTTTAGCTAATTGGATAGAATCTCGAACTAAGAAAATCATTAGCACGTTAGCGATTTTTCTTTTCCACAATAAATGCACCAAAATATCTGCCTCTTTTTTATATTCATTTTCGTTTTCGTAGAACTTTGTCACAATTGCCACATACACACAGTTTGAACTACAAATGTATACTAAGTTAGATGTAACTTTCTCAGTAACTGATATATCGTCTAACAAAAGGAGAGCACTAAATACCCCGTCATAAAAATCTAAAGATTTGAATCCTTCTCGTAGGAGAAAAATTGGCATTTGTGATTGTATTTCCTTTAATAAATACTGCGTATTACGTGAAATATTAGTTGTTGGTATCAATAATGGTATTCGATTAGAAGATGGCAGATGACGAAAAAATTTTACCAAGCAAGAAACCTCAGTAGTAATTACTTGATTCTCAACTTGACTTTTTGAATCGCGATTATTTCTATAAGTTTGCACGTATTCGTAAGTACCTTTACTTTTAGGTACTACAATTGCTTCTGGAAGTGAAGTCAAACTGAATACAATTATCCAAATGATTGGAAACATAGCGAAAGTTTTCATATTCAAGAATAATAGAGTGGGGAAATGAACATTCAGAAAAGCATAATGATGAACTGAGGAATCTAAAATGAATTTCAAGTTTATATAAATGCGATACTTTAATATAATTGGATGATGTCAAGGTGTACATTACTCTCTTGACACAAGATGATATCTTTGACAGTCACGCAATTTTATGTCTCTTACAAATTATAAAATTATAGTGTGTTTGTGTGGGTGTCGTAGGAATGTTCAAGTACAATATGTTTCAATAAAGGGCCATCCATAAATTACCCAATACATTTTTTGCCAATTTTTGAACCACACTGATAGTGTGGACCATATCTATCGTTAATTTAAGCTTACTTTATTGCTTCTAATTTATAAAATACCTAATAATGAATTTTTTCCTTAGAATAACATGGTAGGTAACAAAGTTCTGTATTTAATGACCCTAAAACGAAGTGTTTTAGTCAATTATTAACAAAGATATTGCGAAAAAAGTCAAGATTTCAAAGTTTTCTTGAATTTTAAACAACTCTTGAAACAATGAACATTTTTGAACTTTTCTGAAATTATTATAAAGGTAAATTTACATAGACTATTAGCAACGTATAGAAAATATTTTGATAGATTTTTTCTCGATATTATTAATATTAAAATTTAGAATAAAAAAGTTGTGAGAATTCAAAAGATTCTTATAATTGAAAAATGGATTTTAAAAATTATAAAAATTGATTATATGAAAAAAATACAAAACATCATTTCGTATCAAGTTCGGAAAGGCGTATTTTAACGCAAGAGCGAGTCACGACTCGTTCACGCGTTTAAATACTTTCCGCACGTGATAGGAACGATATTTTTGATCTATGTATGCCGTAAATTAGCCGAGCTGGTGTCGTTTTGCGTGCGGAAAGTTGATTTCTGCACACTTAAAATTTTACCGCACTAGTGCGGGAAAATAAACTTTCCGCACGCAAAATGACACCAACAAGGCTAACTTTCCGTGTACGGCGGACAAAAAAATTATTTTCAAATTCTTGTTCATAAATTTAGTTGTTACATTACTGACATTTTACGTAAATCCCATTTTGACATGAGTCAAGAAAAGTTAAAAAATATTCATCATTTCAAAAGTTATTCAAAATTTAAAAAATCTTTGAAAGTTTGCTTTTTTTGGCAATATGTTCGTTAATAGAAAAAAAGAAAGAAGTGAATGGAAAATAAGGAAAAGCATATTAAAACGCTAGAGACAGGCAGAAGAGAAAACAAAAAGAAAGTGATTAATAGTAAATAAAAATATTTCCCCATTCATTAACGCAATTACTATATTTCGTCTTTTATGTTCGCCGTAAGTACTTTTATTCTTGAAACCCTTGTTGAATCGAAACAATAGAAGTTTAATTGAATGAATTTATTTTTATTGTCGATTGAAACTAAAAACTTTCGTGTATTTAGAAAAATGAAAAAAAGTGAGTTTCGAGCGGTGATTAAACACTTATATTTAAAAGGCTTAAATACCGTAAGAGATCAAAGCTGAGTTGGATAAAGTTCATGGCACATCTATTCCTGTATTTGCAACTATTTACATTGTTCGGGACTTCCATTGAAAGTGACTACCCTAGAAATGATTTTAAAAAAGTTAGAGAAACGCTTGGAAAATTGTATAGAGTTAAAAGGAGATAATGTTGGAAACTAAAAAAAAAATCAACACAAAATAATTTGTTTTTCTATCTTTTTCTAAGGACTTATGGAACGACCCTCGTATTTTGTTTATATAAAACAAACCTATTGTATAAATTGATCATAGTTCTTATTTCTATTGAAAATATATTAATTTGATAAAAAAATTAATTTGTTTCTTTTTGCCAGGTTATTTGCTTGATTGTTAGGTGATATATTTTATTTTATTTAAGGGACAGGGTTTTTGAAAAATGTAACTTATTTTTATGCAAATTTACGCATGTATATTATTCATATTTGAATAAAGCAAATATTTTTATAAATCGGAGTATATGAGGTTCAAACGAATGTTTTTTTTTATTCGAGCAACTTCTTTGTTTAATGTAACGGTCATTTTGAATATTTTCTCTCAGTGCCTAAAATCCATTCAGTTGGGAATTAGGACATAAATGCAAGCGCTTTCAACTTTTGGAAAGTTTGATACGACCAACGAGCTTCCAAATGTGAGACACAGAATTCTCTACTCTTTGGAACTGCAGATTCAAAGCCCACAAACCGTGAGATAGGATATGAAGTCTTTATTCCTTTGAAGCTTGTCACTACGATCGGGTTGAGTTGCGTGCATCGTTTAATTATAAATACATATGTACACACTATTGGAAAATGTTTGAATATCGAAGATATCTCTTTAAAAAGTACACTGAGAAAACTGGAGTGTCAACCTAAACATTTGGAGGGTGAAGCAGACTATATTTGAGGTTAAACTATAGGACAGCCTTCTAGATAGTGTAACTTATTACCTGTGAATTGTGAAAATAAGATGGTCAACTTGAATACTTTAGAGGGAAAAGTTGATCATCGCAGAGAGTAAAATAGATTATCGAAGAGGGAAAAACAGACTATAATCTACCTCTATGGCTAACCTCAAAACTATTACATTTAAGCTTTCACAATTATTATGTTATTATAGCAAGTGAAATAGGTACTCAACAATTAGTTGGCAAAAATAACCCTCGTGACACTTTAACACGTAAAGGACGCGAAACCGGCAAAGAGGTTAGAGTCCACGCTGGTAATATTGGAGGAAAAATAGGGGAACCCACGTGACTTTACAATTTTGGCGCGTATTTCACCAATCGACACTCTTTATAGTGATTCTGACCCTCTGATGGTAACAGTTAAGCAGAATATCAAATGAGTGTCTCCCTGACCAAAAAGAAAAAATTTCGGAGAAAGTGTTGTACTATCTAGAAGTTCAAACTGACTATCTACATTTTGACACTCAAAGTTTGACACTCCAGTTTTCTTAGTGTACTTTATAAGAACGCCATTCTTACATTATTAATGAACCTTAAGTTCAATTTTGATAGGAATGTTCATAAAACTTCAAGAATCTTGCATCTACGTAATTTTCATGATTTCTTTTTGTTTATTAAAATATCTCCATGAAAAATAAAATTTCTATAATTATTTACATTAGGTTTTGGAATTTATATTATCCTTATATTTTACAACTTAAAAAAAAGAGCTAAAAACAGTTATAAGATCCGATATCAAGAAAATCGGAAGAAATACAAAGTTTGGAAATTAACAATACTTAAAAATGTTTCAGTCGAAATCAATGAAATTACTTCTATTTGAAGTAAAAACACCTTTAGAACAAATATAAATTTATTTGATTTTAAGAAATCACCTTTTTAGCCTTTTTTAAATGAAAGAAATCATTTTATTAAAATCATTTATTTGCTTTAAAAAAATATTTATTTGATTTAAATAAAATACCGGCAAAAGCTTAAGAAATAATTTATTTAATTTCTTTAACTTGAACGAAGACAATTTTTTGTTTAAATTAAAGAAACTATTTCTGCTAATCACATTACACATGTAAAGAAAAAAAAACAATCAAGAAATTTTTTTAAATCAAAGAAACTTTTCTTTGGCCCTATAGCAATGCACAAATCTGTTTAATTCAAAGAAAACTTTTTCTGGGTATAGAATTTCCTAAACTGGAAGATTTTATTCACCAAAATGTAGGGAAATCTAAAAAATATGAATTTTCTCAATATTTTAATAGAAGATTACAAATTTGTATATTATTCATTTTAACGAAATTTGAATTAAAGGAGTTTTAATTGGTAATAAATTTTGAAAGAATCAAAACGGTATTTTTAGATGGTTCATGAGAAAAACGAAGAATAAGTATAAGATTTGAATGATCCTGAGAATTCATAGTAATTATTTTTGCAATTGTATTATCTTGAACGAGACAAATTTTTCTTTAAATTAAAGATAATATTTCTGCTAATCACATTACACATGTAAAGAAAAAAAAAAACTCAAGAAATTTCTTTAAATCAAAGAAACTTTTCTTTGGCCCTATAGCAATGCACAAATCTGTTTAATTCAAAGAAAATTTTTTCTGGGTGTAGAATTTCCTATATTGGAAGATTTTATTTTCCAAAATGTAGGGAAATCTAAAAAATGTCAATTTTCGAAATATTTTAATAGAAGATTACAAATTTGTATATTATTCATTTTAACGAAATTTGAATTAAAGGAGTTTTAATTGGTAATAAATTTTGAAAGAATCAAAACGGTATTTTTAGATGGTTCATGAGAAAAACGAAGAATAAGTATAAGATTTGAATGATCCTGAGAATTCATAGTAATTATTTTTGCAATTGTATTATCTTGAACGAGACAAATTTTTCTTTAAATTAAAGATAATATTTCTGCTAATCACATTACACATGTAAAGAAAAAAAAAAACTCAAGAAATTTCTTTAAATCAAAGAAACTTTTCTTTGGCCCTATAGCAATGCACAAATCTGTTTAATTCAAAGAAAATTTTTTCTGGGTGTAGAATTTCCTATATTGGAAGATTTTATTTTCCAAAATGTAGGGAAATCTAAAAAATGTCAATTTTCGAAATATTTTAATAGAAAATTGCGAATTTGTATATTATTCATTTTAACGAAATTTGAATTAAAGGAGTTTTAATTGGTAATAAATTTTGAAAGAATCAAAACGGTATTTTTAGTTGGTTCATGAGAAAAACGAAGAATAAGTATAAGATTTAAAATATCCTGAAAAATCATAGTAATTATTTTTTCAATTTTATTTCCTTGAACGAAGACAATTTTTTCTTTAAATTAAAGAAAATATTTGTGTTAATCACATTACACATGTACTTATGTGATTGCGCAAACATTCATTTCTTAAATTCAAAGAAAAAAAACTATCAAGAAATTTCTTTAAATTAAAGAAACTTTTCATTGACCGTATAGCAATGTACAAATATATTTGATACAAAAAAATGTTTTTTCAATCAAAGAAAAATTTTTCTGGGTGCATGTAGAAACTGGACTAAGTTCTTTACATTAACTTGCTAATTTTCTTAAGTATCACATCCGATTGAGTCAATATTAGTATTTTTTTTATTCAAATATACTACTGGCAAAAACTTAAGAAATAATTGATTTAATTTTATTACCTTGAACCAAACGATAGACAATTTTTTCTTCAAATTAAAGAAAATATTTCTGTTACTCACATTAAACATGCACTTATGTGACTGCGCAAACATTAATTTCTTAAATTCAAAGAAATTTTTTTAATCAAAGAATCTTTTTATTGGTGCATGTAGAAACTGGACTAAGTTGTTTACATAAACTTGCTAATTTTCTCAAGTATCGCATCCCCTTGAGTCAATATTAGTATTTTTTTATTCAAATATACTACTGGCAAAAACTTAAGAAATAATTGATTTAATTTTATTACCTTGAACGAACGATAGACAATTTTTTCTTCAAATTAAAGAAAATATTTCTGTCAATCATATTACACATGCACTTATGCGATTGTGCAAACATTCATTCCTTAAATTCAAAGAAAAAAAAACAATCAAGAAATTTCTTTAAATCAAAGAACCTTTTCTTTGACCGTATAGCAATGCACAAGTTTTTTTGATGCAAAAAAATTTTTTTTGAAACAAAAAAACTTTTTTCTGGGTGTATATAGGAGATTTATGAATCTCAGAAGATGAAACAGAAATACAAAGTTCAGAAGCCGAAAACTGAAAATAATATATAAATGGGATAAATCATTGAGATATTTTATGGGCGTCATTTGATTTTTTTCTGGTAATAGGAAATGTTGTTTTATATTCAATCTTTGATATGTTACAGGGCCTTTGTCCGAATACTTTGTGTGTGTTGTCCGCGGAGGATGAGGCGGCGGTACCAACCGGCCTTTAGATGTAAACCTAGTCAGGTAAGAAAATTCAAATGTTTTTAATCAATTTATAAAAATCATAACTTTTTACTCTCAAAGGTATAATAGTAGAGCTTTCACTACAGTGAATAGTTACAGTGCCAATAACTGCAAATAAATGTGAAATACGTTCTAAGAAAATGTAACTTATTATTTACTTTTAATTTATTTTATCGCTTCAGTAGGCATACATTTTTGTTACAATTTAATATATAAGATTTTCTAGTGACATGAATCACACTTTGCTTTGAATAACACTTTTTAAATTTTCAATATCAACTATTTAAAACAGGTTTCCCTACCTTATAGATTTTGCAACATTACCCTCGTCAGACTGAGGACTTCACGTGAATTTATTTTCTTGACCTGACATCTTATCAGATATTATTTTTAAATGAAAAAGAAAGGAACTCATAAAAAGTGCCGTATTGAATAAATGAGGAACACGTTGTACAAATTTTTGCAATTTGTTTCTAAAACTATAAAAAAATAAGTAGGCGCATTTAATTTTTTAGTTTCCTCTTCAAAATGACATATATATTTTTTTTAGTTCGAAGTTAGTTCATCGTTTAGAAGAGATGGAAAAAATTCTCTATTTTAGAAACGATAATTTTGCATGAAATAAAAACTGCAAATGAGGGCATAGGTACAGTTATTTTGCAGTTTATTATCTATACTTTCTTTCAACTTTATACGTACATATTTTTAGCATATATACATAAATACATATATTACATTTTTTTTATAACATAATCTAACACACCGATGAACTGAGAGAACAGTTTATTTCAATCAAAAAAATATAATTTTGTCGGTGTGGATACTTTATTTGTTATATGTACTTACAGTGAATCGACTGCATCATTTCTCAAATAAAATGTATGCAAGTTAATGGATATAAAATATATTATTCTACATTTAAACAATGTCCAAATACTGATATTCAGTTTAATTTCTTTTACAACAATTTTTAATGACAATAGAAGTTGCTATCTTGAATAGAAAAATTAATGTAATCAATTTCGAAATAAGGCTAATGACATTTTAATTTACTATTGTGCTGTTTTTTATTAACTAATTGCATTTACTTACTGCTAGTAACAAGACGAAAGAGAAAATGCGCAACGTACATTACGTTCCTCTCAGCATTCACACAACAATCGGATTAATATAGTTCATTTACCTGTAGAGGACTTTTCATTTTATAATAATAGTCTACTTTTATCTCTGGTATTCAAAGTTTTAAAAAAAAATAGATACATATAGTACCAGTCAGAAGTATATCACCGGCTGTTTTTTAACATCCACTTGAATGCTCATAATTTCAAGAAAAAGGGTGTCTTTGTAAATTATGAAAATCTCTCGAATTGTTGAACATTTTGCAATTTTCTTGAGAGCATTTTAAAAATGAATTACCGTGACTTTTTTCAACATATACTGAAAATTGTGAAAATAAATATAGAATTTATAATTCGATACAATCCGTGAAATTGCCTAGAAATTATTTTAAAAATTTCTTTTTTAATTTTAATAAAATATGTAATGAAAAAAAAAACACTCAAGAAATTTCTTTAAATCAAAGAAACTTTTCTTTGGCACTATAGCAATGCAAAAATCTGTTTAATTCAAAGAAAATTTTTTCTGGGTGTAGAATTTCCTATATTGGAATATTTTATTTTCCAAAATGTAGGGAAATCTAAAAATTATCAATTCTAGAAATATTTCAATAGAAAATTGCGAATTCGTATATTATTAATTTGAAGGAAATTTGAATTGAAGGATTGTTAATTGGTAATAAATTTTGAAAAAATCGAAATAGTAGTTTTAGTTGGTTCATAAGAAAAACGAAGAATAAGTAAAAGATTTAAAATATCCTGAAAAATCATAGTAATTATTTTTTCAATTTTATTACCTTGAACGAAGACAATTTTTTCTTTAAATTAATTGTAAATTATGAAAATCTCTCGAATTGTTGAACATTTTGCAATTTTCTTGAGAGCATTTTAAAAATGAATTACCGTGACTTTTTTCAACATATGCTGAAAATTGTGAAAATAAATATAGAATTTATAATTCGATACGATCCGTGAAATTGCCTAGAAATTATTTTAAAAATTTCTTTTTTAATTTTAAAATCTTTCTAATTAACGCTTAAATTTTCTTCTCTATTGGATTTTGAAACTTTTGTCTAATTAATTACGTAACGTGAAGTGGGGCTATTATAGAAGAAAAGGGGCGATTTTTTCATTCCGAGTCTCACCAAAAATCATAATTTGAAATTTCTTATATATATTATATTATACATATATTAAAATCAAGTAAATAATTTTTCCTTCAGTTTAGACCGAAAAGATGCCATTCATTAGGTATCCTAGGTTGAAAAAAAAACTTCATTGAAAAATATTTTATTTTAAGGATTATTTTATGTGGGTTTCATACACTGTTAGAAATGTTCGGAAATTTACAAAATTTTTATGTTACAAAGGTATTTATGATGTTTTTGAGTAAAGGTATCTTAAAATTGCGAAAAATGTACTGAATTTTCTGAAATTCTGAATTTCTGCAACAAGAGTTCTAAAACAGCCTCGGTTGACGGTACTTAGTAATTTTCATTATTATTGAAATTCAAGTTCCACCTCATGTAAAAATTAGGGTAAATATTTATAAATTTTGTCATGAGTAAAAAAAAATTTATAGAAATTGATCTTGATAACGAACTACTTTTTGAAATCCGTTTAAATATCCATAATTTATGAACAATAATCATACACACTTCTTACAAAAATATGAGAAAACACATCGAAATTCTAGAAAAAATCATCCCGAAGCAAAGTTATTCAGCTAAAGGGGATCCGCTACCTTTAATATTTTTATTTTTCGAGTTTAGACCTTCCATATAATTTTTTTTTACGTTTAGTATCTTTATTTCAAAAGGTTCTGAGAGCTTTTTAAAATTCCAGCACCTTTCTGTATTTTTAAACTAAAAAATTTGAAATTTTTAAGCATTTTTTTGACATTTTTTTACATTAAATAACTTTTTTTTAAACTATAACTATAATAAGATAACATGATTGAAAAAAAAAAAATTAAAACTAAAATCAAATAAAAAAATGAATAAAAATATTCCAAAATATGAAAAAAAAAATTTTTGAAGTTATTTTTTTAGCTAGAGTGCCGATTTCCATACCCAAGAAGTTGCTGCACATTGTAAAGAAAAAAATTTAAAAATAATCATAACAATTGCTTAAAAAACAAAAAAGTTATTCAAAGTCAAAAAATTTTTAAAAAACTCATAAATTTTAGTTTAAATATACATAAAAGTTGCTGAAATTAAAAAAAAACCCAAAACCTTTCTAAATAAAGGTACTAAATATAAAAAAAATTATATGGAGTGTCTAAACTCTAAAAATAAAAATAAAAATATTAAAGGTGGCGGATCTCCTTAACACAGAAGTTATGAGTATTTAAGTGAATTTCGAAAAACAGCCGGTGATATACTTTCGACCGATACTATATATATAGAAAGTTCAAGTTAGAAACATCTCTGAGTAGAAACTGTCAGATAAATCTTAAACATATATACTCGTCCTATTTTACCAGATTAAGAAGCAATCAAATATAAATCAAAACATTTTTAATTAATGTAACCAATTTTTCTCTGTATGTTATTGATTTGATGCCTTATGACAGTCGATACCCGTGAAAAAATTGCGAAAGATATTCACATGAAGCACCGACGAGTCTTCTATATTACCCATCGAAGGTTGATCGGAAAATAAGTCAGAGCCCGATCACTTTCATAAAGTTTTTTTTTTGTATCCCTATATTGCTAGTCAAATTTTTTTGTAAGGATATAAAAACTTTCTGATGGAGGCCACATATTAGATTCAGATAGATTTATCATATCTGCGTGATATGAAGTATTGCCACTAAAACTTGTTATCGCCTCTATCACCTTGTTTCAGGCAGAAATTTTGATCATGGCCCAATCGAAAATAAACTTGAAAATTATTTATTTTTAAAAATTGAAACTAGCAGTAAGTAAATATAAATTCAAATGGATTCATAATCAGATTTAAAACTCCATTTGTTTAAATAATTTTGATTGACAGCTTTGATCAGAGTGACTAGAGTAAATTGGAAAATATAAGGAGAAACGAGATTAAATTCTCCTCGCCCTTAACCTTGAGGAACGCTGATTCATGATCACTGTAATAAAGGTCAAGGTTGGAAATATCCAATCAATTCAAGATGTTTGTATCATTTTGATAAGTATACATAATATAGTCAACATCGATAAATAAGCGATTAAAAAGTGCAGAGTGAAGCTTACATTTGACATTTTCTATTTTAACACCTAATACTTACCCATTACAATCGAATTTATCGATAAATTTGGGCGGCAGAGGTGACAAGGATTGGGCTGAAGTTTGTGACGTCTCATGTGACGAATTTTTATTCGTCGTATGATCTTTAAAACGATAAAAAATTTGCATAATAATGAGTTTTGACAAAAACAACATTTTTTTATAGAAAAAAAAAATTTTTAAGTTTGATAAAAACAAACTATTTATGGATGAACACGTTAAATTATCTCGCAAACTAAAAAGAGACATATATATGGTTATTGGTATTTGATTGCAGTCACATAGTGCTACAATAAAATAAAAAAATAAAAAATTGAGTTTGCGGAGGGGAACCAAAATTAGCAAAGTTTCACTAAAGCAGCTATGCTAATTTTCGTTCTACTCCGCAAACTCAATTTTCAAGTTACTTTTTTACATTCTCATCAAATGAGAAGGTAGGTACAAGTTCATTAACCAGCCACATCCCAAAAAATTGTCAAAATAGGTGCTTGTTTTGTATTTTAAAAAAAAACTTAATTAAAAAATCAAAAATTGCAATACTGGTTTCTAATAGTTCTCATAATATCCTAATAACATTTTTCGATTAAACTAAAATTACGAAAGTTACAGAATGTTAAAACATGAAAAAAGTCAATATCTAAATTCCATTTTTCAGCTAAATTATACGAAATACGAAAAAACGTTATTATACAAAATTGTTTACTACATAAAGATCTATAAGTGTGAATCGTAACATTTTTTCATAAATAGTATATTTTTCTTTTTAATTTAAAAAAATACTATTGAATATCAACACGGAGAAAAATAGTTCGAGAAATTTTAATCAACTTTTAGCAAAGTTGGGATATATGGACCAGTTGTAGATTGTTTAATATTATTGTAATAATTTTTGATGTACCAATTGTTAAAGTGTGCATCACAGTTCGGTAAGCTTTAAAAATGCAAAGTAAAATTTCAAAATATACGTTACAAATTATTACAATGATATCAAATAATTGCCAACTCGTCCACATGTCCCAAGTTTGCTCAAAAGTTGAGTAAAGTTTTTCGAACTATTTTCCTCCGTGCAAAATTCAATTTTTTAACAATAATATGTGAAATACGAAATAAACTTAAGTTTGCAAAATCGTTCGTTTCCATAAGATCTACAAATTTTGTCTGACATATTGTAGTCTGATAAAACGTATATTTTTTATTTCAATTTAAAAAAATACGATTTAAATTGAAAAATTCCATTATTAAAACAAAATATGTGACATACGAAAAAAACATTGAGATGGAAAATTATTTTCCTAAATTCAGTATCACTTTACAAGAAATAAACTTATATGTATGCGGTGAATATAAGATCGAGGGCGAAGCGCGAGATCCAAACAGAACGGAGCGCAAATCGCGACGTTCGAATATTTCGGAGTGCGAAGCGCGACGATCGGATCGCGCTCCATAGGCGCGCTGAAACCATAAACTCAATTTTCAATTTACTTTTTTTATTGTAACTATATGACTTCAATAAAAAGTCGAAGTCTATATACATATATATCTCTTTTTTAGTTTTCAAAATAATTCAACAAGTTCGGCCATAAATGGCTTCCAGTGGTCAAACTTTGCTAATTTTGGTTTCGCTCCTCAATCTCAGTTTTTAATTTAATTTGACGTGTTCGCCCATAAATAGTTTGTTTTTGTCAAACTTAAAAATTTGTTGTTTACTATAAAAAATGTTGTTTTTGTCAAAAATCACTATTCTTCATATATTTTATTGTTTTGGATATCATACGACAATATAAAAATTCGTCACATGAGACGTCACAAACTTCAGCTCAATGTGACAAGGAGATTCCTATAATTTTTCAGAGATTTCCATCCAGGAGGCTCTGCATGAAGCGTTCCTTTCACAAGGCAAGAAGGAGTCGCGAGAATTCCTGTGAACAAACCTACATTTAACGACAACATCTCAATCGCAGGATGGTCGACAATCGCTGGTCACTGTCACCGAATCTTTCAATCGACCGAATTACGACGCTCACTCTTATCTGCTTGCGTTCCGTCACGGCGCGCGACGTCGACATCGTCGACTTCACCTCTTCAGCGAGTCCTTTCCAAACTCTACCCTTTTATACTTTATACTATATAATTATATCTGTGGACAAAGTTAAATTCATTGTCCCTTTCTTTTCCTCAAATATCAACCATCCACTTTTCCATCCTTTCTCTATTTCTTTCACTTCTTTTCCCACAATATTCCTATTCTAGTGTTTGAACCGGTCCTACCTCTGATCCTTTTATTGCTTACCTGTTTTATAAGCATCTTAAATCTCCGAGGATGGAGGACAAGTTATCCCATAGAGCGATTATGCCGGTATGTTTCTATGTGGATTACGAGTTATTACCTCAGCACATGCACTTAAAGAAGAAAGCACACATCCTTCTACCTTTCCATTTATTCCCTATTAGGCCCCAAGTCATGTAATCTTATATTAATAACACTTTATTATATTTACATGTGTCTGAATACATCTCATCCAACTGAGTATAACAGGATAACAGAATTTTCGTCACAAATCTTAACCGATATCGACGCTGGCAAAAGATTCGGAAAGGAATTTAATCTGAGTGAATCTGAGCTATTCAGAAATCTGTTTCCGAACCAATTCAAAAAGCGTTTTGAATCTCGTTTGATTGAAATCGGTTAAAAATCAATCCAACCTAATCCGATTTATTACGGTTCAATCCGAGACTTCCATCTGAATCATTTCGACCTCGGATTCATTTGGGTTAAGTCGGAAACAGATTTCGAAACAGCTTTGAATCGCTCGGATTGAATTCGAATCCAGAAATTTTGCCAGGGAAATTATATATTAGCTGGTCATGCCTAAAAAAGTATTCTTCGCGTCATTTTGGGTCCTATTTTTTACAATTATTTTAAAATTTTATTTGTATGAATTTTTTCACTCATTGACTCCGGATATTTGAAAATAATTTAATGACTGAAAAAAATGCTTAACTTGAAAAACTTTTTTTCAAAGTTTAATTTCAAAGCTTCATCCCACACTGTTAGATACAAGTCCTATCTACAATTTTCAGTAACGTATATTAAATGTAAAATACCTTCATCTTAAAAAATACAAACTTTTATTTGAATTTTAATACATATGTGTATATATTTTGATAATTTTTGTTAATTTTAATATATTTTGGTTTAAAAGTTATTAAATTTAATATAAATGTATAAGTATTAATGTTTCATAATATACAAATCTGTTAGTTTTAATTTACCACTTGTATACTAAAGTCTATTAAAATTAATAAGATTTTTAACAGTGCGCTATACATACAGGGTGGGCACGAGTGGGTTGCAGAATAAGGAATATAATTGGGAGTAGTTTAGTATACGAAATACCGCGCAACATGTACTTTCGCTATTCGAAAAGATCTTTTTCAGGCGTTTTTTTTCTATTCGCGCCAGCTCGAAAGTGGTCGTGCATGTCTTGCGCATGTCTGTTCGCTTTTTTCTAGGTCGGTAATAGTGAAACCTGTCCATATTTAATTTTAAATATGGTACAGGTTAGGTTTTCAAATGTCATTTTTGAAAAAATAGTAGAAATATTAAAATTAAAAGTGTTATGTTTTAAAAATATTGTCGAAAGTGCGGCAGAATTTTAAACAACAGTGAGTGAATTTATTATTCAGACACACAAGTGTAAATAGTTGAAAATTAGAATCAAGTGTGACAGCAAGAAGCTTACCTTTGTAGTGTGTGATAAAAAATATAAATTTTAAACAAATAAAGAGCTTTGTTGCTTTAAAAGATTGATAAATGAGAACAGGAATAATTTATGGCATGGAGAATGGTAAGATTTTAAATCTTTATGATAAAAAACATTGAATATTTTTTTAATGTAAAATTTTCAATTACAATAATATGTTTTAAATTTTCAGAAAACTATCTACTCACTTCAAATGAAGTTAAAAAAAAAAATAAAAATTTTTAATTTGACGGGAAATTCAGATAAGTATTTTTTATTTCACTTACCATGATTTTCTTGAAAAGAGACGTTTACTTTGTGAAATATTTTTTTTCTTTTTCAGAAAGAGTAAAAAATGAAGCAAGAGGGAAAAATAAAGGATTTAAGAACTAAAATTGTGTAGGTATTTAGGTTTCTTATAAGTTGCAGTAGCAAAAGTACATAAATAATAATGTAATAATACTTTGAAATATCTTAAAGCTAAACTTTATAATTTATCATTCTGAACAAAATATCAAAACACTAACAGATGTTTATGTAATCAAATCCTCGATAGCCATTGATTATTGTGAAAATTGTTCCCGGGACTAGAAGAAAGGTTTCAAAATTCTGCAAACTGGCTCAGGAGTCTACATTCAAGTATTCTGTTAGTTCTTATACTAAAAAGTTGTAAAAAATTATTTTTACAAATCTTCAATACTCATAGCGGCCGGTCTAGAGTGGCCAAGTTCTAAATACACACAAAACATTACCTAAACCTTTGACTGTAACCAAAATAATTGCTCTAAATTCTTCTAATTTGGTTCTCAAGTAGCTATTCTGTCTCTCATTAGTTCCTAAAGCTATACTTTATAATTTGTCATTTTAAAAAAATTTTAAAAACCCTCACTGATGTTTATGTAATCAAATCCTCGATAACCAACGATTATTGTAAAAATTGTTCCCGGGACTAGAATAAAAGTTTCAAAATTCTGTAAAGTGTCTCAGAAGTCTTAATTCTCGTAATCTATCAGTCCTCGTAGCAAATAGTTCTGAAAAATCATTTTTACAAATCATCAATACTCATAGCTGCCGTTCTAGAGTGGCTAAGTTCCAAATACACACAAAATATCATATAAATCCTTGACTGCAACTAAAATAATTGCTCTAAATTCTTCTAATTTGGTTCTCAAGTAGCTATTCCTGTCTCTCATCAGTTCCTAAAGCTATACTTTATAATTTGTGATTTAAAAAAAATTATGACAATGCGTACCTAGGATTTGATTACAAAAACATCAGTGAGGGCATCAACATTTTTTTAAAATGACAAATTATAAAGTATAGCTTTTGGAACTGATGAGAGACAGGAATAGCTACTTGGAAACCAAATTAGAAGAATTTAGAGCAATTATTTTAATTACAGTCAAGGATTAATGTGATATTTTGTGTGTATTTGGAACTTGGCCAATCTAGAACGGCAGCTTTGAGTATTGAAGTTTTGTAAAAATGATTTTTCAGAACTGTTTGCTACGAGGACTGATAGAGTACGAGAATTAAGACTTCTGAGACACTTTACAGAATTTTGAAACTTTTATTCTAGTCCCGGGAACAATTTTTACAATAATAGTTGGTTATCGAGGATTTGATTACATAAACATCAGTGAGGGTTTTTGACATTTTTTTAAAATGACAAATTATAAAGTATAGCTTTAGGAACTGATGAGAGACAGGAATAGTTACTTGAGAACCAAATTAGAAGAATTTAGAGCAATTATTTTAATTACAGTCAAGGATTTATGTGATATTTTGTGTGTATTTGGAACTTAGCCACTCTAGAACGGCAGCTATGAGTATTGAAGTTTTAAAAAAATGATTTTTCAGAACTATTTACTATGAGGACTGATAGAGTATGTAAATTAGGACTACTGAGCCAGTTTGCAGAATTTCAAAACTTTAATTGTAGTCCCGGGAACAATTTTTACAATAATCATTGGCTATCGATGATTGGACTCCAAAAAAACCATTTAATGTTTAAAAATTTTTTTAAAATCACAAATTATACAGTTTAGCTGTGGGAACTGATAAGAGACAGTGATAGCTACTTATGAACTGAATTGAAAGAATTTATAGATATTATTTTGGTTACAGTCAAAGGTTTAGGTAATGTTTTGTGTGTATTTAGAACTTGGCCACGCTAGACCGGCCGCTATGAGTATTGAAGATTTGTAAAAATAATTTTTTACAACTTTTTAGTATAAGAACTAACAGAATACTTGAATGTAGACTCCTGAGCCAGTTTGCAGAATTTGGAACCTTTCGACAATATTTTTAAAACATAACACTTTTAATTTTAATATTTTTACTATTTTTTCAAAAATGACATTTGAAAACCTAACCTGTACCATATTTAAAATTAAATATGGGCAGGTTTCACTATCATCGACCTAGAAAAAAGCGAACAGACATGCACGACCTCTTTCGAGCTGACGCGAATTTAAAAAAAACGCCTGAAAAAGATCTTTTCGAATAGCGAAAGTGCATGTTGGGCGTTATCTCGTATACTAAACTACTCCCAATTATATTCCCTATTCTGCAACCCACTCGTGCCCACTCTGTATAACGTCATACTTATATTTTGACTCGCGGAATTTTTTGTAAGTATTTTTACTGAAATTTGTTAAGGTAGAAAAAAGTAAAATGAGATCGACCATTATACAATGTTAAAAATATTATTAATTAAAACCAACTAAGGACATCAACAATATTTAATAATAATATTAATAATTTTAATAAATGTCAATTTCAAACTCTTATATCGCAAATATGTGTAGCTCAGTGGTTAGAGCAGTCGACCGGCAATCGAAAGACCTGAGCTCGAATCCCAGCGCAGTCGAAAGCGTCATTTTTTCCACAGAAAGATTTTCAAATTCTTTAAAAATTGAATTTTAATAAACTTTAATATACATGTGGTAAATTGAAATAAAAACTTTTATGGAGAATACTTTCGTCTGAAAGTTCGGACTTCTCCTCTGACAAATATCAGTAGAGAGGATTAAAATGAAAATATTTTCTTTTAAATAGTGAACAAACAAGCAGGGTGAATAAAATGAAAACTTCAAATAACTGGAGCGACTAGCTCACGTCAGAATTTTCTGATTAAAAAACCATGAAAAGGTAAAACGTACTTTCACCCTGGAACAATTACAATTTCTTAACATTAAGATAAAATTTAACAAAATTCAGTTACTTTCAAGTAAATTTAAAACCAAATTTTCTTAATTTTCAGTTCGAAATTGCTGAATTTTCCGATACCTGTATCCTGAAATTCTGAAACTTGCAAGAGAAAATTCTGTTGACTTTTCCTAATTTTAAGATGAATTTTATGAAAATCCTCTTGGAGTTTGGTAGCATTGAGATAAATATTGTATCTATAACTTAATTCGTGCGGTTTCTTTCAAAATTTGAACGTTTATTTAAGAAAAATATGTACAATAGTATTATTCAAAGTATTGCCCATCTGAAACTATGACTTTTTCCCATCTTTCTGGCAATTTGTGGATTCCATCCCAAAATAACTGCGCCGGCTAGGCGGCCAAGAATGAATTAAACCAATTTTTGATACCCTGTTCTGATGTGAACCATATTCCAGTGAGGGCATTCTGCATCGACCGGAACAAATGGTAGTCAGAAGGGGCAAGGTCTGGGCTATAAGGCGGGTGGGGTAAAACTTCCCATCCACTGATTTCCAAATAGTTCGTAACCGAAATAGCAACATGGGGCCGAGCGTTGTCATAATGGAAAATTATTGCCTCGTGTCTGGACTCATATTCCGGGCGTTTTTCGGCTATTGCTCTCTTCAAACGGATTGATTGTGTTCGGTAGCGTTCTCCATTGATGGTTTCACCCGGTTTTAGCAGCTCATAATACAGCACACCCTTCTGATCCCACCAAATACAGAACATTACCTTCACGCCATGGATATTCGGCTTTGCCGTTGATTTGGTTGGTTGGCCGGGTTTCACATACACGGAGAAACTCTTCATTGCAAAATTTAGTATTATTATATTTATTTTTACTAAAAGTCAATAGGAAACGAGGATATAACGTCACTTTTTTAGAAATTACTATTTTGAATATTAAACTATGGAGTTACTAATAATATTGGAGAAAATGGTGATATGGTAAATGGTCACATCTTCTGTCTAACCGAATTACCATAGTCTTTTGGAGATAGTGGAACCATATTTATAACTTTTCCTATCGAAAATAGGAAATAATTGCACCTCCATGATATAAAAAAATCAGTCATTCGTAAATCTTACCATAGTTCTTATTAGATTTTGTGAGCTACATAAAGAGAGTATTTATAAACATAGTTACATATTTACATACACATATACGTATATCTATATCAATATAAATAATAAACATACCAATGCACGCTCAAATACTAATTCAACGCAACTTAACCTAACTGCACAACGCACACATTCATAAACGCATCGCAGTGACATGTCAATATTGTCAATTACAATGTAGCAACTTCATTATATACTGAACTGTGGAAACTTTTACGATTTGTGAGGAAAAGCTCGGTAGTCCCTCTGCTAGAAAAAATCGTAAGTTAGAAAGGAGCCATATTCAAATGTAAAAATAGTATATTGTGCAACCAGGGAAAAAAAAATTTATTTTGCGAGTGTGAAGTTTGATGCCCGAGCAAAGCGAGGGTAACAACCACACGAGTAAAATAAATGTTTTTCCCGTGTTGCACACGAACTTTTTTCTACTAGGGGGTCAGAAAATGGATTTGTTTGCCCCGCATGGGGCAATAAAGTCCACTTTATGGCCCGCTAGTAGAACAAATATATTACTATATCGGCTACCGATAAATAATCATAACGAGCACATGGAGCGATTCTCGGGTAATATCAGAAACGTTCGGCGTATCTGACGCCACTCGGCAGTACATTTAATATTTCCAATGGGAATTTTGACAACGTACTATTCCAATATATGATGTATTCGACTGCAAAATATTCAAGTCTTTCTCTCATCATTGTTCATTACTATTGACAATGGTAATTTCTCTAAACTATTTTGCAATTTATATTATTCAAAAGACCAATTCTTGCATAGATATAGTTTTACTTTTTATTTATATAGGTATCACCCATTTCTAGTTTCAGTTTGCCATCAAAGATATTAATCTTTGCAACTCTCAATGCCAATTTATAAACTTGCACTATATTTACAATTGGTTCAGAAAATGTATTTCCTCCTACCGCTATAGTAAATAAAACTAGTTTTGTTACTATATCCTCGCTTCCTATTGACTTTTAGTAAAAGTATAATAATATTAATATAATAATATAATATAATTAATATAATAATAATATATTAATATAATAATACTAGATTTTACAATGAAAAGTTTCTCCGTGTATGATTTTTTGCGCTTGGGGTTGTCGTAATGGATCCACTTTTTATCACCAGTAACAATCCGATGCAAAAATGACTTCTTTTTGTGGTGTTCAAGCAGCATTTCGGACATGCAAAACCGCCTTTCAACGTCTCTCGGCTTGAGTTCATGTGGAACCCAATTTCCTTGCTTTTGAATGTATCCGGCTGCTTTTAAACGTTTTGAAATGGCTGCTTGAGTGACTCCCAAAGATTCTGCGAGCTCTTCTTGTGTTTGGCAACAATCTTCATCGAGTAATGTTTCCAGTTCTACATCTACAAACTTTTTTGGCTGCCCAGGACGTTCTTCGTCTTCCAAGCCAAAATCACCACTTTTAAATCGTGCAAACCACTTTTGGCACATTCGCTCAGCTAGACCATGTTCACCATAAACTTCCACCAAAATACGATGACTTTTGGCAGCAGTTTTCTTCATATTAAAGTAATGAAGAAGAACTCCCCGCAAAAACACTTTTTCAGGCACAAAGTTCGACATATTTGAGTGAAAAAAAATTATTGTTGTTTACGCTTCAAATGAATGGCATATACTGAAAAAGACGCACAATGACAGTAGCTTTCCAACGCATGTTCGGAATATTGGAACGATGGAATAATTTAATCAAGTTACGCCATCTCTTAGCAAATCGCACGAATTAAGTTATAGATCCAATATTATAAACATTCAGTTGAGTTTCGTAATATTAAAAAGTATTTCAGAAAATTTAGTATCCTTTTTAGACTTTTAAGACGCACTTACTTAAAATAAGTCATAAATATCCTATAATTTTATGTTAAATTTGTAACATACAAATTTGGTAGATATTCCCGAACATTTCTAGTGAATCATTTCGTTATTATTGAACATTTCTACTAAATTATCATTGCAAAATTGGAAATGGATCAACTGATGAAACTTGCATCAATGTATTATGTGTAAATGATTTATTATGTTTACTTTATAAAAGGGATTGATATCTGTTATCTTCAATCAAGAATTTTTGATCCATTACCTGTAACTCACAATTCACAATCAGAACAATCCATGATCATGAGTTTAAAAAATGAAATGATGTATTTACCTAAAGCGATGAACAACCGGCTAAAATAATCAAAGGTTTGGGGTAACGAGAGAGCAACGAGACAATTCAATCAAACTCATTACCTCTATTATCAACTCTTGTACCATTTCGTAATTCGATCTCTAGGTCGATTGCCTAATAATTGTTTCTCTGCTTTTGAAAAGTAGGGCAAATCTACTTCAGGTTCGATATTGAGAATTATTGTTTGAAAAATCTTCTTTGAATGTAATAATTCTTAAAGATAATTTATCTATTTTTTTTTAAATTCAACCCTCTAGGTGCTCGACTCAAGCGGATCCGCATTTTCCAAAAATGTTTTTTTTTATCCTCTATACTTTTCTGAGTATGTGTGTAAAGTTTTAGGACAAACTGATTTTTTTTCCTTGAAAAAATAAATAAACTAAAAAGTTACTACGATTTACGAATAACTCGTTTTTAGCGAAAATTTACTTTTTACAAAAAATAATTTGTGGTATCCCCAGGTATCCCCGTAAAACCACAATAACTACAAAATTTTTTTTTATATTTTACGATATTTTTATTAATTTTTCTATTTATTTGTAACTTTTTTTAAGACATATTACCTTATTTTCCAAACTCAAAAAATTGCTACACATTTCAAGGAACAAAATAAAAAAAAGAATCATGACAATTGGTTAAAAACCAAAAAAGTTATTCAAAGTCAAAAAAATTTTTAAAAAATATATTTTTAGTTTAAAAGTACATAAAGGTGCTGAAATTTTTTAAAAACCCCAAAAACTTTCTAAATAAATGTACTAAACATAATAAAAAATTATATGGAAGGTCTAAACTCAAAAAATAAAAATATTAAAGGTGGCGGATCCCCTTAAGCAATTGACATTTACATGCGATATTTTGCACTTTTCGAAGAACTTTACACTAGAATCTAAAGTCTCATAAGTAAATACTTTCGAAAGTAAGTAGTTTCGTTTTTACGAATGGTGCGGTACATACCAAGCGTGTTATTGCATATTCCATAAAGTTTACTACTTATGATGTATGAGTAAAGTGAGAATATGAAAGAAGAGAAAGGGCATTTTTTAAAGAAAGCTGAGTCTACAGCAAAAAAGTATAATGAAAGTGACGGGTCACCATTTCAGGAAGGGAGTGCAAATTTCACAATCATAAGTTTCCGAAAAAACAAGGAGATATAAATTACGCCCATTTCCGCTACCAGAAAAGATTTAAATGTAGGAAATGAAAGCGCACTATTCCCATTTAAAATTTTAAATCATAAATCTCCAATCCTGTTTTAAAATCTATGCAACGAGGCAAATTAATTTATTAAGACTCCGTTTAAAATTATTTTAACATGTCAATTTTATATCATACCACTCTAGCCCCCCCCCCCCCAAAGGTTATTTTTAAGAATTTCTTTAGAGGTCGCTAATATAAATATTGATATAAAACTTGTTGGGCTTAAAATAAACTCTTAAAATAGGCGAAAAAATTTTTTTCTATTGATTTTACACAGTTTTTGTATACAAAAATGTCAGACAAACACAACTCTTCGAAAAGTAGGTAGGTCGACTGGTCGGATGATTTCTCCATGAAGAACCATCTGAATCAGATAAAACAAGGAGTTTTAGATTTAGTACGACAGTATTTATATCTTGAACCTCAATCAATAAAATCCATGCAATCATTTCAAAATGGCGGAAATTCTTCGAAAAAAACCATTTTTTTCACTATTTTTTGCAACAAAAAAAATGTTTTGCTTGGTTGAGGCCCAGGACATAGCTAAGGATGATGTGAGGAATGTGTGGTAAAAATTTCAAGAGGATCGGTTCAGTAGTTTCAAAAAACGCATCTACGCAAGGAGGAAAAACGTCGTTTCGAAAAAAACGCGTTTAATTATTTTCTAAAAAATCGTAAAAAAATCTTACCTACGCCTAATCAGCGATGCCTGCACCATACAAAATGCCTTCTGACACAATATTTTTGAATACATATAATTTCGAAAAAAGACAAAAAAAATCAATTTTTTGAAACGGCTAGAGTAGTATGATCCCTTAAGGGTACTTTTACTTTCTAAATTGAAAAAAAGACAATATTTAAATATTTAAAAAAAAAACTATTTTATTTATAATTATAATTTTTTTCATAAATTGATAACAATGTTTTAAGGTGTACAAAAAAATTTTTTTGGGCACTTTCGATTACTTTTTACCACTGCAGAGGGCGTCTTCCAAAAGATGCATTTTAATTTGCGGGACACTTTTCTGCCTTCCTGTAACAAATTTATTTAAAATTGCAACGCGATTCAATTTATGAGACTTGAAACTAAACAATAAACCTTTAAAAAATTAATTTTTTTATATTTGTATGGCCTTTATACGCGATTTTATAAAAAGTTCGAAAAAACGCCTGTTTTGGGGATAAATTTACCCCTGTACTAAAAAGATAGGGTGGTTTTTTTAACTTTTTAGAGGTTTATTTACTCGTTGTTTGTATAAAGTATCAAAAAAATTTTGGTTTACTGAGATTGGTTTAGTATATTTTGAGGAAAACGTCTCCCGGATTTGAAAAACGTGATTTCGAGAAAAACGCGTTTTAAGTTTTCTTACTATAAAAAATGTATTATAAATACAGCTATAACATTCTTTCTATTTCGAATTTCGTAATAAAATTTTAGGGCAGTATTTCTATGATACTAAGGAACATTTTTACGTAAAAAAAAAAAAATCAATTTTTTGAAAATTTATAAAGTAAAAGTCCCCTTAAGACAAATGTAAGTTTTATTCTACGAGTTACAACCCCTGTTCTCTTAAGTTTGAAAGTATTTTATTCCTGGTGCAGCAGGAGTAACTTTTTTTTTCAATAACACTGCTTTCCGAGCAAATCACATTACTCGCTCTTCTGCTTTCTCATCAGCCTGTCTCTTCTGGTATGTTTGCAACTACCCTTTTCACTATAAAAACTGAGAGTTCGAAGTTTCGAATTTAATCGGTCAGTCTTGATCGATTATCGGATCAGCTAGTTAGTTGATCGAAGTTACTTTCCGAATAAAATCCTTAGCAAAAAAAGTAAATCTATATCTGTTTGTAGAGCACACAGGAATTAATTTGAGAAGGTATGAATTTTACACTCTGTGTCACATCAGCAACGCTCGTACTTTCAACGTTTTATTACTCTCTAGTTGGTACGGGATTCCAGTAAAGTCCGAAAACATATTTCACTTGTGTCAAAAGAAACGTAATGAAAACGCTTCCGAACAGCACAGACTTATCTTTGTGGATAGCTTTTGGTGGCTAACAAAATTTTAGAACTTCAGGATATATCTATTATTATAAACGTAGAGATCCTAATATATTAAGATAAAAATAGTTTATTTAGCGTCATAAATTTACATTTTTTTACTCTTATCGAATGTTTTGATGCATTACCAAATTTTACTTATCTATACGTTATTTTTAAAAACGAAAACATTGTCACTTTTTGTCATACATTATGATTAAATTGTCACACAATTTCACCGAGAATTTTAATAGGCTTAGAAATACTCTAATAAGGGATTTTATTGATTTTAGTTTTCTACATGCACTCAGAAAAAATATTTGATTGAATTAAAGAAAATTATTTGTTTGAAAGACTTTCTTTGATTTAAAAAAAAATGATTTATTTGAATTAAATGAAATTTGTTCGATTCAAACAAATTACAAAGTATCTTTGAACCAGAGGAAAATTTGTTCAAACAGAATAAATTTCCGTCTTGAATCAAAAAAATTATATCTTTAATCATATACGAATGTACGAATGCAATAATTTGTTTATTTCGAAGAAAAATTTATTCGATTTAAACAAATATTTATTTGTCCCAAAGATATTTTATGGTATTTAATTTGAATAAATCTTTTGTTTGAATCAAAAAAAGCCTTTCTAACAAATTATGTTCTTTCATTCAATTAAATATTTTTTCTTAGTGTGTTTATGCCCTGGATAAAGAAAATTTCGTTTTGAACATTTTTATTTTATTATTCCAATTACTTTGGACATAAAGATGCGGGAACTAGACAAATGTTAAAAACTAAAATGTAATGGTATTGAAATCATCAACATTGTGTAAGTTTCAAGTTCTTCTAATTATTGGTTATATCTAAGTAGTTGAAGCCTTTATAAAAAAAATTTTATGTGGGAAACAACGTCAAAAATTATGTAAAAAACGAGGACTTATTTTGGGATCGAAATACGTAGTTTTTGACGTAGTTTTCTAAGTCTTTTTTAAAGTATTTTTTTTTGTTCATACAATTTTTTTATTATTAAGCACGTATTTTAATAGTATTTTGTTGAATCTGTTTAGAATTTCTATACAAGAAATGGTATTTTTAAAGGAAATATCAAGAATCCAATTAATGAGAACAGAAATGCTGTTTATTAATTTATAAACTTCTGGACTTTCTCAAAAGATAAATAGTTCTTAATGAGGATAATCATTATTTTTAAAAATAATTGAGGTCTCTGACAGAACTTTGCAAAATAACAATTAAACATAAATATAAAATTGCATAAATTACAATACCATGTTCTGAGAAAATCCGCAGGTTTTTAAAATAATATCTAGGAAGTATTTTCTCTTCAATTGGATTTTTAATATTTTTGTTGTGATAAAATCATTTTTTGTACACGGCTACAAGAAATGAATAAAATACTATTCAAATACATGCTTAATGATAACAAATTATTTAAACGAAAAGAGACTTCGAAAATAACGTAGAAAGCGAGGTAAAATACAGTTTAGAAAAGGACGTTTAAAACTATAGGTATTTCAATCTAAAAAAAAAACATCGTTTTCGCACCATTTTTAAGTTGTTTTTAACGTCATTTTCTACATCAGAAAAAAATGCTATTAAAACTATAGTGTTCTTGCCAAAAGCATGTACATCATTTATTCAATTCAATAAACAATAGTTTTTGTAGCATTTTGTTGTACAATAACATACATGCTTTTGGCAAAAATTACTACAACTCCCATATCATTTTTTTCTTAATATACGAAAAAGTTTTCAATAGGGTTGACTTATTTAATGCAGCCTTCGAATAAATGAATTGAGAAAAAAAAATTTAATTTTTAATTGATAATTACATTAGTAAAATGTTCTTACAAAACGTACAATTAAAAAAAGAATAATGTCACAGAAGATTGTGAAAAAAGGGAGATTTCCATATGGCCGTTATGGGAATTGAAGGTATGCCGATGTGTGATAAAATAGGGTTGCTTTAATGCCAACACATCACCTTCAGAGACCCAATCTTGAGAAATAGTTGTCCACTCCATCTGACTCTTATTTTAAGAACTTTCCATAGTAACCATCAAAGACAATCTTTTCATATTCGATCACAGTCTAGGTTTCGGAAAATATTTATCTTTGATCAATTTCATGCTTGACATTTTTGAAATGAAAATGACAAGAGAAATAATAGTATATTATGCAACTAGGGAAAAAAAGGTTTATTTTACGAATATGAAGTTTAATGCCCGATGAATACAAGGGCAATAATCACACGAGTAACAAATTTTTTGTTCCTACTAGCGGGTCATAAAGTTCATTTTATTTTATTTATGGTCTCCTAGTAGAAAAATCTATTTTTAGACCCCCTAGTAGAATAAAAAACGTGTGTAACACCGAAAGTTAGCCTTGTCGGTGTCGTTTTGAGTGCGGAAAGTTTATTTTCCCGTACGAACTTTAAATTTTTAATTTTTAATTTTACCGCACTAATGCGGGAAAATTAACTTTCCTAATTCCTCGTGTCATCTCGGCCCTCATCGCGACTCGATCTTGCGTTAAAATACGCCTTTTTGCACTTGATACGAAATATACAATTTTTTCCCCAGTTGCAAAATATACTATTTCCCGTGTTGTACACCATTTTTTTC
The DNA here is from genome assembly GCA_030998225.1 of Diplolepis rosae. NCBI lineage: Eukaryota > Metazoa > Arthropoda > Insecta > Hymenoptera > Diplolepididae > Diplolepis > Diplolepis rosae. The sequence continues at coordinate 16,673,159 of JAPYXD010000723.1, read as the reverse complement.
TACTGGGGGTCAAAAAATGGATTTGTTTGCACCGCAGGGGACAATAAAATGCACTTTATGACTAGCTAGCAGAAAAACATTATTTTCCTACCACTGTAATAATGCGCGTAATTAAACTATTATGATCACTGCGATGCTTCATTTTAATGATAGTTAATAGCACTGTTAATTTATTAATTTTAAAACATATTAGCTGAAGTGATACGTAGATGAGCTAATAATTTTAATATTAAATACTGGGCAGATCAGGGAACAGTTGTCCTCCGAGAAAATGTTGTTTTTGGAAATAACATTACTATTTATTAACTATTTTTATAGTTTTATCTATGAGATAAATCAATTTTATAAGAGGGATCATATTATAAACACATTTTGAAAATTTGGGCTAGAAACAAAAATGTATGAATAAACCAGTTTTGATGACGAAAGAATGGAAGATTCGCTAACCGGAATTTTATGTTTGTAAATATGAGTCGATACGTTCACAGTATAAAAACTTGATATTTTGATAAAAAAAACATTATCCTATCATGTAATTATGAAAATTAGGCTTAATTCGAGTACGAACTATTTTATATTTAGGGCATAACTGGAGCTTCACGGTTGGGGCAAAATTGCCAAACAGGAGTTTTTAATAAATTCTTATATGGTAAGTGGAATGAATAAATAATTTATGTGTTTTATGAAAAATAAAGCAGATATTCCAAACTGGCACGGCAGATATCTACGCTTGTAATCCTTATGTAGCAGAAACTCAATGAATAAAAAATTCTACTACAGATATAACTGTTTTTAACGAAGAAAATATTTTTATTTCTTCTTCCATATAATTAATAGTTACTTTTAAAATACATAAAATGGCAATGAAAAGAGCCATGACATTTTTTAATCCTAAGATGTCTCTATTTCTATAAAAATCCTGCGAACAACTTTTCCCCGGTAACTTTGCACGAAAGCCTGTAACATTGGCAATTTTTAAAACATTAATTTCCAAAAAATATATTATAATAGAAAATTTAAGAGCGCAACTTTTTTTCTCTATAAAAAAAAGTTGTACCCAATGTTATTTTTGAAAAAGAATGCTGTACAAAATTTTCTAAATGATTTTATATATGCTATCTATCCAAAGGCTCACTTAAGGGAGTATGGTGGATAAGACTATTAAAAATGAGAATTACTTGTAATTTTGACAGAACGAGTATTATAGCTTACTTGAACTATGGTTCAAATTGGGTGGCCCTTCAGAACCTCAAATCCGAGAAATTAATTATTGAAAATAACATGTGATCTTATGGGAAAATACTGTTTTTTAAGGATTATTTAAAAATGGGAAAATTATGAAAAAACTCTGAGATACGTGGGATTTTTTTATAATTTTCCCATTTTTAAATAATTTTTAAATAATTTTTAAATATCTTTATAACCTACAAAAACAGCATTTTCCCATAAGATCACATGTTATTTTCAATAATTAATTTCTCGGGTTTGAGGTTCCGAAGGGTCATGAAATTTGAACCATAGTTCAAGTAAGGTATAATACGCATTCTGTCAAAATTACAAGTAATTCTCATTTTTAATAGTCTTGTCCACCATACTCCCTGAATTGAATCGACTGAGATTGCCGAAAATTTTTTTTTAATTACGAAACCATTTTGAATTTTCTGTTACATGTAAATGTATGAAGCTTCAGTTGCCCAAAAGATAAAATTTGTTTCTTGGAAATTTTAGAATGTTCAGATACAAATATCGGAATATCCACTAATTTCATTTTAATTCAGTAATTTTAAATTTACTGAAAACTAACTAGATTTTCTAAAATTTATATCATAATTTTACGGAACTACTACTTTATAAAACTGGATTCCGCGTTTTGGAATATTCTGGTAAAAACTCTTAACAGTGAAGGCGTAAAAATCAATTCCTGTAAATATTGTAAGTGATTATAATAATTTAATCACCCACTGTACTTGAAGAATTACTATTTTATAAAATTTGAGACATTTGGTATTTAAAGCAAGAGATAATCATGCTAATTGTCACGCAAAAAACACGTTACTGAACTCAATTTAGTTAAAATTAATTAAATTAAATTGCATACGGCCAAAAAAAAGTTTCTTTGATTTAAACAAATTTCTTGATCGTTTTCATTCTTTGAATTACAGAAATGAATGTATTGGATCTATAACCTAATTCGTGCGGTTTTTCTTTCAAAATTTGAACATTTATTTAAGAAAAACATGTACAATAGTATTATTCAAAGTATTGCCCATCTGAAGCTATGACTTTTTCCCATCTTTCTGGCAATGTGTGGATTCCATCCCAAAAGAACTGCGCCAGCTTGGCGGCCAAGAATGAATCAAGCCAATTTTTGATACCCTGTTCTGATGTGAACCGTATTCCAGTGAGGGCGTTCTGCATCGACCGGAACAAATGGTAGTCAGAAGGGGCAAGATCTGGGCTATAAGGCGGGTAGGGTAAAACTTCCCATCCACTGTTTTCCAAATAGTTCTTAACCGGAATAGCAGCATGGGGCCGAGCGTTGTCATGATGGAAAATTATTGCCTCGTGTCTGGTCGCATATTCCGGGCGTTTTTCGGCTATTGCTCTCTTCAAACGGATTAATTTGTGTTCGATAGCGTTCTCCATTGATGGTTTCACCCGGTTTTGGCAGCTCATAATACAGCACACCCTTCTGATCCCACCAAATACAGAGCATTACCTTCGCGCCATGGATATTCGGCTTTGCCGTTGATTTGGCTGGTTGGCTGGGTTTCACATATGATTTTTTGCGCTTGGGGTTGTCGTAATGGATCCATTTTTCATCACCAGCAACAATCCGATGAAAAAAGACTTCTTTTTGTGGCGTTTCAGCAGCATTTCGGACATGCAAACCCGCCTTTCAACGTCTCTCGGCTTGAGTTCATGTGGAACCCAATTTCCTTGCTTTTGAATGTATCCGGCTGCTTTTAAACGTTTTGAAATGGCTGCTTGAGTGACTCCCAAAGATTCTGCGAGCTCTTCTTGTGTTTGGCAACAATCTTCATCGAGTAATGTTTCCAGTTCTTCATCTACAAACTTTTTGGCTGCCCAGGACGTTCTTCGTCTTCCAAGCCAAAATCACCACTTTTAAATCGTGCAAACCACTTTTAGCACGTTCGCTCAGCTAGAGCATGTTCACCATAAACTTCCACCAAAATACGATGACTTTCGGCAGCAGTTTTCTTCATATTAAAGTAATGAAGAAGAACTCCCCGCAAAAACACTTTTTCCGGCACAAAGTTCGACATATTTGAGTGAAAAAAAATTATTGTTGTTTACGCTTCAAATGAATGGCATATACTGAAAAAGACGCACAATGACAGTAGCTTTCCAACGCATGTTCGGAATATTGGAACGATGGAATAATAATCAAGTTACGCCAACTCTTAGCAAACCGCACGAATTAAGTTATAGATCCAATATACGCAGTTGCATAGTACATACGTAAAGTAATTCACAGAAATATTTTCTTCAATTTAAAGAAAAAGTTTTCTTCGTTCAAAGTAATAAAATTAAATAAATTATTTCTTAAGTTTTTGCCAGTACTGTATTTGAGTCAAAAAATATTTTTTTAAATCAAATAAATAATTTTAAAAAAATAATTTCTTTTATTTAAAAAACGTTAAAAAGGTGATTTATTAAAGTCAAATAAATGTATATTCGTCCTAAAGGTGTTTTTACTTCGAATTGAAGAAATGAAGTAGAAAAAACGATTTCTTAAATTCAAAATTTCAAGAATTTGAAACTGTTCGAACCCTCAAAATACAAAAAAACGACGAAATTTGAACCAAAAAATTTCTTAAAATAAACGATTATGAGAAACCAACAAAATTGGAGGAAAGGAACAAGAAGGCAACCTTCCATAACTCCTCCATTTTTATTTTTTCTTTCGTCTTCTTTTGTCTTTATTACACACAACCATCTACATAAAAAATAACATTTTTTGGGTCCAAATTTGGTCGTTTTTTTGTATTCTGAGGGTTCGAACAGGTTTTCTAAGTTTGTAGTAATACGAGTCCGAATTTAGTTTTGATTTCTTAAATGTAGTTAAAACTTGTTTCTGAGTGAATATTCCACTAGTTCAAATGTCGAGAGTGGAAATGTGGATGTGGATTAATCCACGTAATCTGCACAAGAGTTGCAGTTCATGTATATATACATGTGTTCATAAATAAAACTGTAAGCCGTGTCACTGAAAAAGAAGAGGTTGATAAATGCTCTATTTAGTTTTGTGAATCTCCATATCCGATCGTTAGATCAGAGTTGCTGTGGATGCTATAGTTGAACCGCAAATTCTCGTCGACAAATTCCAATTCGATCTACCATCAGTATTACGTTTTCATCGCGCTGCTGAATACGTTATAGAAGGAAAATTGAATTGCAATTAGCAGCTACGCTAGTCGCATTTCTTTCACACGGAAAAAAAATATCAGTTGGCGTGACATAAACTCCGCTTGTTGAAATTGATACAATTTTCTCCCTGTCCACGTTACTATCATGGAACGAAATATACTTTAACATTATGATATTTCGATTTTAATTTATTTCATTTGATGAGTGAAAATCTGTTAGTTTTTTCCACATCTCTTAACAATTCCGCAATTATTTTTCTACTTGTGCCTATAGAAAAATGTATTAATTTGAGAATTATTTGAATAACTACAAAAATTTCATTTCCGTTGCCAATCCGAGGTAAAATCAACGAAAACAGGTATGAAACTTGATGAGCTGATTTAAACAAGGTGATAATAAAGATGAGAAATTGATTATTATATCAGAACACGGAAAAATTTTGAATAGATATTTTATACAATATATCGTTCCAATAAAATCAAAAGTGGGTCATCATGGTCTGCATTAACATCACGCTTCATTTGTTCATGGCTTAACAAATGATTACTTCAAATGATAAGTTCAATGTGCAAAAGTAATGATCACATTGTCTGATAAATAATCACCAGGTGAATAAATGCACTGCGGAAGCTTGAAGCAACATGGTCTTTGTATGGGTATATTATAAAAGCAACTTGATTCTTTTGTTCAAACCATTTTCAATCTAAAAAGCGCCAATTGATAAAAGTCATAAAAGTCAATCAATTCAATTGGGAAAATGGACCTACAAATTGGCTAAAAGACTAATATTTGTGTATATGTTGAAGGTGTTCATTATTGTTCAATCGTATCATCATTGAAAATAGAGCCATGGTTATTCAGAAAGCATTATGATATTATTCAGTCAATTCACGATCAATACATTTTTTATGGATTTTCCTGTTATAGGTTTATGGAAAACTATAATACCAAACCTCAAATAGCCTCACAAATATACATGGAAGTACAGTAAATAAAAGTAGAAGTAAAATTATTTTAAAATTTCAACAATTTAATTAGTTAGCTAAAGAAATATTAATATTTCTATGCTGGTTACTTGATTTTCATTATACGTATACGACCAAGCCGTTTTGCCCTAATGAAAAGAAAATTTTCTCTCCGAGACCCTAGGCTGTATAATAAACCTATAAAGCCATAAAGATGAAAAGTTTTCATTTTTATGGGGGGGTTATTATTATTGAAACAGTGCACAGGCGAATCACCCTTTCCGACTTTATTGAACTTCGTGTGGCAAAAAAAAAATGACTAACAATACTATATTAAAGCTCTGCCAAGTATATTTTGTATTTTATTATTATTATTTCTTAATAATTTATCAATAATATTAAAAATTGAGAATTTTTTTACAATGAATTAGAAACTTCAAAATAACCCAAGTTTTCATATAATATTATACATAAAATTTTTTTTGGTTTGAATCTAAATATAAAATGCATATGTAAATATTTCGTTGGTATAAGGCAATTGAGAATAACATTGCTTCCGAATAAAAAACTTTGTGAAAGAGAATTTTTGGAATAAACTGATAATTTGGCTTAAATATGTAGGTATACATTTATTTGAAACTTTGTGCACAAAATTATAAGCCGAAGTTTCTTTGGTATAAAGTAGAGTTTAGAACACATTAACATTTTTTTGTGGTATACAGTAATTTTTGCAAACAGTCCAGAGTATGAATTTATTTTCTGTATCCTGATCTTTGTTTAATATTATAATTCAAACTGTAAAATACTTCGATTTTTAGGTACACAAAATTTCTTTCCATTCATCGATTTAAAAAAAAAAATTGGTCAATTCTCGTCTATTTTCGTTTTAAACACTTTCTTAGTGTGCTAACTTAGTTATTTCAACTGAATCAGCAGGCAAAATAACTAGAAAAATCTGCACAGCCCATTTTTGGGTACTCGAGCTTATTCTTCATTATTTTTACTATAATTTAAGTAAATTTTATAATATTTTTAACGTGAATTTACTCTTCTCAAAATTACTTCGACTTTGAGCAATACATTTTTATCAAGGCACTCGCACTCACGCTCGAAATTCACAATTGAAAAGAAGAAACTGGGACTCGCGGTTTAAAGGGAAAAATAGGACTTTTGATTTCGAATAGTATTTTTTTAAATTTAATCGAAAAATATACAACTCATCAAAAAATGCGAAGATAGAAATTTCTAAACCTCCTTTGAGCAAACAATTTTGTATTCTGACATTTTTCTACATTGATGTCTTCTCAGGAAAATTTGTTAATAAAGCGGTCGTAAATAATTGGCGATGATAGACCTCGCCACATGGGCTTAAGCAAACAATTTTGCATCATGACGTTTTCTCACATCCAGCATAGTTTATTTGAAAAAAAGAATTTGAGACTTCCAATGTTATTTTTTTAATAAATTGAAATAAACAATATATACATCTTATCAAAAAATGTGAAAAAATGTAATTGGTAGATCTTTTTCAAGTAAACCATTTTGCATTTTATTGATTTTTCATAACTCTCGTTCCGAGTCGAAATATGAAAACAATTTTTCATCTTTTGCTGCTGAAAGACAGGTTCAAAGCAGGGTCATACTCAATGTAATTTTCCCCCCTGAAAAACTTTTCAAACGTGGACAAATTGCCTTTTTCAGCATAGTTAGGCTTAAACAAGGGGCTAGTTTAAAACCTACTTTACTACTAAATTGTGGCCTTTGAATTATTTGGCTGGTGTTAATAAATAAATAAATAGTTTTCTACTATTTTTTCCTTCTTTTTCAAATTTATTTGAATCTTGGAAAATCACAATATTTGTATAATATTTTAAGATTAGTTAGTTATATTAAATTTTAATTGTTTATAAAAAAATAAACAATCGTGCTTTATTCAAATTACACTGAGAGAAATCCTATTAGTTGTGCTGACTAAAAGGTCACGACTATATATTTTTAGTAAGCAGTACCAAAAATTTTATAAAACTTACCAATGCTCAAAAGTCCATGGAACTAAGTATGCTACTAATTTTTTTGTAAAATTGATTAAATTCATTTATTTTGAGAAATTTAAATATTTTATTTCCATATGCAATATTTCGTGTGTAAGCATGACTTGCAATTCTTTGGTAATAGTAAACTTCAAGAAATAATTGTACAGACGAATTAGATTTATTTACCTGCTTATCAACTCTTTTGAATCGTTTTGAAATCGTTACATACACTGAAAAAAATGGTTAGTAAAACCAACTACTTCGGTTTGTAAAATATGCCTCAGCTATTTTATTAGTTAGCACAACAATTTTTTGTCTTGGTGTTACTACCCAAGTTCTTGTGATAACAATTGAGATAGTAACACCAACAAAAAAAATTGTTGTGCTAACTAATAAAATAGCTGAAGCATATTTTACAAACCGAAGTAGTTGGTTTTATTAACTATTTTTTTCAGTGTACATTGATTTCTTAAAATTTTGCTTTTGTTCTTCATCAAAATGAGAAGAATTAAATCATGGTAATTTTAAAGTATAATTTTAAACTGTTGTGCAGTTTTTGATGAAAAACATCTCAACAATTATCATCCTTTGTTACATTTTGAAAAACAATAATTAAAAAAGTTTTTCTCCTAAACAATTCTAACCTAAGAAAGTTCCCATCGATATTAACAGAAATAAAATAGATAGAATGATAAATTTAACATTTTTTTCAATGTTGGAATTACTATTTTAATCATGTACGGATGAAAAAATTAATCAGTTTCTAATTAAGATATTGGAATAGTTTCTAATACAAGTTTTCTCCGTTATGTCGAAAAAAAATATATTTTTGTAATAACTAAACTGGACAAATAGTAATAGCAATTAACGCAATTATTAGATGATACAGAGTAAAAAACATACTTGTGACCCTTTTTTACAAAAAAAAAATGGGTAACCACAACTAATACTTTTTCTCAGTTTACATACATAAAAAAAGTATTTTTTATATTATTATTATTTCAAATTAGGTGATTGAAATTGAAATTTCGAAGACAACTATCTAATTTGAAATTATTACAACCGTAAGGGGATATAAAGAGGATTTTCTATGGAGAAGGAGATGTCGGACGTATGTGTAGCTCCGCTGGTTGGAGCAGTCGACCGGCAATCGAAAGATCCGGGCTCAAATCCCGGCACAGTCTAAAGCGTCTCTTTTTCCACAGAAAGATTTCAAATTCTTTAAATTAATATTAATATGATTATTATATGATTCTAACTATCAATAATTAATATAAATTATATATAATTTATTGATATAATAATATACATAAAATATATATACTCAATTTATAGAAATTATATGATTGTGCATGTAAAGTAATTTTATGTTAATACATAATATGTATTATAATTTAAACAATATTTCAATTGTTTATGATTATATAAAACATATATTCAATTTCCAGCTTTAAAATTATTTAAATAACAATTCAATTACAAATGAAAACTAAGAATAATAGCAATGTAGGAGATAAATGTTAAAATCAGGTCGAAAAGATTTTCAATATCCGAAACGTAAGGTCTAAATCAGGTTTTTGCTTTGAGAAACAGCAAATAAGATCTAATTCAGGTTCTAAATATTCCGAGAAGCAGGTAAATGAGAAGCAAGGGTAAGCAGTACCTACAGACGTAAAGCTTGCTCCAAGATTTCGATTCGAAATAGTATAACTGGAAAAAGGAATTTGATTATTCATTTTCTTCAAATTTCACAATACTTTAACTTTTTTAATTTTGGTCTGATTGACAAATTTCATACGGATAATTGGTAGAGTTTTATAAGCACTAACAGAAATCAATATTACAATTTTTGTTTTTTTTCAAAGAATAATTTTCAGAAACGTCAAAATGCGTTATTATTGGGAATTGCTTATTACAGGGGGTCATAAAATATAATAATATAATATTGACAGTATAACATTTCTGTAAATTTAACAGATATATCAATATAATTCACCGCTTTTTTGTGAAAATAAGAGATTTGGCGATAAATATTACAGAAATGCCTATTGAATTATTATTTTAAAGAAAATTCTTTATTCTCCAAATTTAATAAGCATTTCTGTATAATATTTATCGACAAATTTGTTATGTTTACTTAAAAAAAACGGTCAATTATGCTGAAATATCTGTTAAAATTACAAAAATTTTATACTGCCACTATTTTAATTTATGAAATCAGTAAATGTAACAAATTTCTTTTCTCCGCGTATCTTCACGATATTCACAGAATATCCCACAAGGAAGAAATTTGCATATCCTTGAGAAATCAAGGATATTCATAGGACCGTTCGGTACATTCAAATTTCCCACGTGGGATGTACCAAAATTTTACAATATTCAGGATATCTCACGTAAGATATTTGAATATTTGAAATCATCCTATGAACATCCTGAATTACGTGGAAATCTAAATGTGTCTTATATTTTGATGAAACAAATCAAAAATTCCAAATTGAATTCGAACCCGTATCACTACAAACTCAAATTTCCCTCAACGTCCAAACAAAAAAAAAACGACCAAATTTGGTTGTTTTTGTATTTTGAGGATTCGAACGGTTTCGAACTCTTGAAATTTTGAACAAATCAAATTCTTAAGGTAGTACACGAAGAAACCCAAGATTACATTTTTTGCTAAACTACGTTTTAATTTAGGGAAAAGCGTGTAATAGTGAAGATTTTTTGAAGCGGCATACTGAACTTTGGATGATCGATATGATAATTTACTAAAGATTGTATCAAACATTACTGTAACCTATACTAAAGTTTCATATCATTTTCCGAATCTTTAGTATTTTGACTTCGAAAAATCTCCAGTCCGCTAGGAATATTTACCGTCACACCTCGATTTTCCCTAGACTCCTTATATTTTTTAGAACTATCATTATAAAATAAAACATATTTTGGTATGAAAAGTTTCTCCGTGTAGTTACCATTATTAAGAAAGTGATTAGCATGACTAAAAGTATTTAGATTAACCATTTCTCTAACTACTTTTCTTAGTTGACGATTTACCAGAAATTTTATTCAGTGTGAGATCGAATCTTATTAAATTGTATTCCGTTTGCTGGTCTATATCGGAAGAAGTGAAAGAGGTGCAACGTCTTTAATAAAACAGTACATTACTATTCATAAGTCATCAATATGTATAAAAATTGTTACCTCCTTTGCACAAGACAAACATATCCACCCTATCTGCATTTCCTGTCCCCACAAGATTTACAAAAAGCAATCTAAAATGGCATCCTCTGTATAGTTCTTGAACTCACATTTCTTGTTCCTCAAACTTTATATTAGAGTCTAGATAAAGATTAAAAGTTTGTAAATACAAAATGTAAGAGATGAATCATTTTGTTTTCAGTACGTGTCCGGAATGGGAACGGCCAGACAGACAAGCAGTGTGAGTTATAGCAGCGTGAGTCAAAGTAGTGACGGTGGAGCCTGTAGAACCGGAAGTGGACCACCTGGAAGCGGTATATGACGACAACCAGGGGCTCGACCAGGGCCACGGCGTGAACGGATAATTCGTTTTCGAGACACGTGATTGTAAGCCTACCTGAAGGAATCGGAACGAAACCATATTCCGGCAAAATCAATGTCTCGGGTAGGATTTGAAGGCCTTGCAGGACTTCCAGACATCTCTCAGGATTTTTGTTCAACTTTTGGAACAACTTCGAGTACCGGAAGTGAAGTGAAAACAAAAGCACCACGAGTCTTCCAGCCAACAAAAGTCGTTCAAGTTGGTACCTCATCGATGGAGATACATACTTACCCTCATACGGAGTTTCGTCCAGAGCAACCTTATTTCCCCAGAGACTCAAAGCCTTCGTCACAGCTATGATAGCGTTGAGCTAACATTTTGAAAAGTTTCTATCGAACTATAAAAGAACGAGTGAGATATCTTTTCGTTTGATGCTGTGATGTATGAATGTATGTGTGTGTTTCGCGACTTGTCTCACTTTTTCAATAAGAGAATGATTAATCCAAAGTTTGAGTTTTATTTGACAGTCGTTTTTATAGTTTGATGAACAATCGTGAGAAGAATGAGCGCAATAGAATCGACGGACATTATAGAGAATAAAGCGTTTTTACTCAAAGAAAATAGTAATTAATTTAAGACGGAGAATAAAGTAAGAAAAAAACCTCCTTATTGTTAATTATTGTGCAACTGATTCAGAGAGCATTTTTATTTATAATTTTATCTCACGCATTGAGATATAATGATATACAAATAATATTATTGATAATAACATGTTATGATAAATTATGATAACGTCCAAAACAAAATATGTCAAACAATGTCAAAATTGTATGTACAACAAAACCGTGACATACAAACGACTGAAAAGTTGTACCTACAATGAATTTGAAATGTTTTTTATTTCACTGCCTATGCCTTGTACCTTTTATTTATGCCCATATGAAAGAAAAGTACAACGAAAATAACGTATTTTACATTAATAAACTCAATTTTTGTTATTGGCTTAGCCATTTAGTATATTATCAGGATGGCACTAGAACAGTGAGAATAACTCCTGATTATCATGTTTTGCATTTAAAAACTAGAAGCAAATAGGAAAACTTGAAGATTTAACTATTGAAAACTTTAATAACCAGAAAATTCGAAAGTTATCTCCTGTAATTTTAAATAATAAAATATTTCAAGATTCAAAAATTATTGTGAAATGAAAAATTTGAATAAGAATAATTTCAAAATTTTTACCAGTGATAAGGAGAATGAGTCAAAATTTTATATTTCAGGATATGGGAAATTGGAAATTTGTAAAATCAGAAAATGTAAAGTTAATAAGTTAAAAAAATAGAGCGGGAGAATAAATAATTTAGAAAATGATTCAATCAAAAGAATGGAAGAATTTTTTAACTACTTGACAAATTTCAAAAGTTTTCAAACTGGAAATGAAAGAGTTTCATAGGCAATATAATCATAAGAAAAGTTCCTGTTTTCCGGTAGGACGGCCACCCTATAATTAGTAATAAATAAATACAGAAGGTAAGTTATCAATTTCTAATTGAAAGTAACTAAGGGTTAAAACTCTTGTAAAAGAAGCATGAAATATTGATTAATTTACTTAAAATGTTGTTTCCAAGAAAACTTGATTATTTTAATAGCAGAGAAACTGTTTTGCTAATATATAGTACATCAAATAAAATAATTTAGGTATCGATATTTTAGGGGATTTAATTACTGGAGTGTCTATTGCAGCATATACGATTATTCGTTCATATTCGTAGAAAATCATGAGTTTAATTTTACAACACTCTGCTGTTATTGAATGTTTTGTTGGCCAGGGCTAATGTAAACTAGAATTCAACTCGACAAAATCTACTGACATGCAATCGTAAATCCATTGTATTGTGAAATTAACATTGAGATTCGATGCTTTATTCATTTGCAGATGTCTGTCACAGCCAGGTTTCATTTAAAATTAAGTAACAATGGATAGAGTATTAAACAAATAACAATAATTAAATAATCTATAACTTTTCAAATATTTTCATGCATATTTTTCTTTTATTCAAAACACTTTTTTAAAAGAAAATTCATGATTTGTTTTCTTTTATGATCGTCAAATATTACAATCTTTAGTAAATGTTACTAAATATAATATAAATATAGCGGAAGGATCGATAAATTGATCACTAGTAAAGAGTCTGCTCTCAATGAGCCCTGAATTAATTCATTCACCAATATAAATTATATATAGTTAGTAATTATTATTATAAATTGAAAATATAATTTTACGATACTATTCTTAAAAAAACTAGTAAAGTTTCAAATAATCTTAAAATATTTTAAAATATTTCTCATATTTTTATAAAACCTCATTACCTTTGTAGCAACCTACTAAAGGGTTTCCCAATAAGGGTGATATGTTTTGAAATTGAAAAAAAACACTGAATATTCATTCGGAATTGATCGAAATCTTTTTTATTATATTGGATATTCTATGCCATTTATGATTTAAACAATATATCGGCCAAATGTCCCCCGAGACTTGAGCCAAAAATGCGCCTCATCAGAAAAGATGATTTTTTGATGAAAATTGGGATCATTTTCAATTGATTCCAGAGCCCAATCCGCGAACTCCCGACGCAAACGATGGTCATTAGGCTTCAGTTCTTGGGCCAGAATCATCTTATAGGGATGCAGGCCAAGATCCAATCGCAAAATACGCCAGGTAGTCATCCTGGACAGGCCTAATTCCTGAGATCGGCGTGGCACGGACAATTCACGGTTTTCCTCGATACTGGCCTGTACGGCGGCTATATTCTGTGTAGAACGTGCGGTACGCATACGATTTTTAGACTTAGTATCCAATAGAGTAAATTCACTCTCCAACTTATCGATTATTCGACGAATTGAGAGCGCGGATGGAGCAGAATGACCACCATATTTTGCACGATATGCTCTTTGAACACCGACAAAACTTCTCGAATTTTGATAAAATAATTGGACAATTTCCAAACGTTGTGGAAGCGTGAAACTACTCATGATTAAATGGCAAACCTTACTGATGACAACTGACAGCAGACGTCAAAAATTTCAGTTCAAATGAGCCCGATAGGGACATTCAAAATCATATCACCCCTATTGGGAAACCCTTTACTACCAAATATCAAAGCCAGGAAATTAATTTCTTTCTTGACTCGATATTTTCCCGCGCGTTCATACTTACATATATCTTTTACTTTAAGGTATTATAAATTTCAGTTATCAGAAAACAAACGAATTTAAGAGAAAATTTAATTACTATTAACTGTATGGTACCTATTAACTCCATAAACAATGCGATATCAATGAGTTTGAACCAGCCTAATTTTTTTTAAATTGTACTATAATTCATCATATGTACATGATACGTGACTATCACGCATTTAATTTATGTACAAAAAAAGAATAATATTGTCTTTGGGCTTTGTTTCTACTGCCGAAAGATTTACAGTCTCCACTCGACTAGTGATTTACTTTAAAATTATTTTTTTAGTTTGAGAATTATGACTGGTGAAGCTAAATGGAATGAATCCTTCTTACACGTTTTTATAGCAATAGATTTGGTAGTTTAAAATAGAAACTTTACCATCTGATATAGCTTTTGTATTCTTCGTTAACACTAAATCTCTTGATCGTTTCGTAACCCAATATTATTGAGCAACTAAAACAAGCGGATTGCACAAGTCGCGCGGATAGACCTTTCGTGAACATCTTTAGTCTTTCCTCTACCCAAAGCACTTTCAATGCATTATACATACTGTCTAGTCGTTGCACTTGCAATCTTGCTCGCACTATGTCTAAAGGATTCGTTATAATCGTAGTAGTAAAACCTCCTAAAGTTCCAGCCACTGCTTGAATGAATAAATAGGACACCCACATAGGTAAAATTTTGATCAGTTCTTCTGTATTCCAAAAATGAAAAATTGAATTAATAATTATATAAGATTCCATTAATATATTACAAATGAATTTATTTTTTATTATAAATTACCTTGGTATGTTGTGTACAATCCCCACCATAATGCACTATTAGGAACATATGCACAAAGCGAAGCAATATATCCTCTATAAAATCCTCTTAAACCGTCCCGTTGATAGATCAGCCTAACTATTTCTGAGGATATTTGTGCACGAGACATTCCTGGTTGCAGAGTTAATCCCAATGGATTCATACTCATCTAATGATAAAAGTTTAAAATTATTCTAATTATGTATTGTAATTAATTGCGATTTTGGATAAAAGAACTACTTTTTTAGCGCAGTTGCTTACTTTATCTACAACCAATTTCCCGTGCTTAATATTTACACCAAGCACCATTAAATGTTGACTTAGAACATCAAACGGTATAACTATACTATGTCCTACAAGACTCGCGGCACCTCCTCCGATTAATGCCTTGACTCTCGAGTCTAGGCTGGATGTGACTGAATTATGTCCAAGTAGGTGGCGTACGCCTTCATAAGTCGTCGCGTAAAATACTCCGGATACTATTTGAATCGAGCTTATCCAAAATCCGCGATAAAGTCCAGCAATGCCTTCTGATCTGTAAATTTTTCTGTAAGCGTCTAACATTCCTGAAAAGAGAAAGAAAATAAATTTCACTCAACTCTCTTCACTCTCTATTCAATAAATATTGTAACTAGTTTATCTACTTACCGACTACTGAAAAAAAAATAAAGGGGAAATGAAACTTACCATTGTACATGTGATTTCGTCTTTGAATTTGAAGTCGTGTTTTGATTACAGTTAGAGGGTACAAGCAGCATCGGACTGAGAAGGAGGAAAGCATGCTCAACGGAAAGAACTTTGTTTTGTCCATCATGTCCCACTCGATGGTGCGAATGAACGGTGGCGTTTCTACCGAAGACATGTTTGGACTGTAGTTCAGCCGAATTGGTCGTTATTGAGCTTGGAAAAGTCCTATTGGACAATGGTTCGCAAAAGTACAACTGCCTAGCTTTGAACATTTCAACAGCTTTTTCTGGGCATTACTACACACGTCTTCTGTCCAATTTAGCTTCTTGAATCCTGATGAAATGAATTGGATTATTTAAAAAGTTTCTGTGTCGATGAAAAGCTTTGCTTCAGGTGTAATGCAGCTTCTACTTTCTTTAATAGAATGACCAAATATAAAATTTAAATTATTGAATGAAAGAAATCGAGAATATAAAAAGCTAATTTAAATTTAAATTTAAATGATAAAACAGATTGACAATGTTAAGTATACACGCATTAATCTAAACCATCTGATTTATTATGAACATAAATTTTTGTTGTCAAGAACAGCTTCTGTTAAAGCCCGAAAAGATGCGTAAGAAATATAGAATAATAAAATATATAGATTACTCAGATAGATAACAAATTATAAAATTTGTATATTATATCTGTTACGAACTACTTCGTGGTTACAATGAAATAAACACTATTTTTCAGAATAAGAATAAAATAATTATATGAAGTACGTCTCATTCATTAGAGATCATTATTCAAATTTGAATAAAAAATATAAATAAAATTGATATTTTTCATGTGAATATACATAAAACATCAAATGTAGGTTATTTGATGATAGAATATCTAGATTAATCCGGTGAAACACGTCAAGGTTTTGTTTTTTACGATGAAGTACACAATTGATACTATAGCTTCCAAACCTTCCAAACTTCAACTTGAAATTGATCTATGAAGGTTATCTACTTACGATGATGTAACAAAATATCAATTGAATGATGAAATCTTCTCCAGTAAATTCACGGTATATTTGCCGAAAGTTCAACTCCGGAAATGTAGAAAAGTTATAACAAAAATATGATATACAGACACACACATGCGAGGTTAACACTTAGTCAAATACAGTATGTCACTCTAAAATGTGGCATTCACTCAAACAAACATTGGACATTAGAACTAAAACTGTGTTTTAAGTGAAGAGTAAAAGTCACGACAGCTGACAAAGGCAGAAGCCATGAAAATTATCAGAATCATTGCCCTTGGACTGCGCATGCATGTATTTTACTTCTTTTTATCGATCGTTGGCACCGTTGGAATATTCTGTAGTTCGTTTTCTTTCCAGAAGAGGCAGTCAAATAGCTCTTGAACTGGAGTACTACGTGCGACAATATACCAACAACCAACATTACCGACTATAATTACTGAAATTACCAACCAACGGAAATAGTTCAAGGCTCAAAAAAAAAGTATCTTAAGATATTGTAGATTATTGATTTGGAATTGATTCATAGGAAAGTGACGTTATATTTTTTAATTTTAGTTCATTCCGATTGCCATTGTGAATACAATAATTTTATCGAATTTTTAATTAATATACTTTTCTCAACCGAATTATCAATTCTTATTGCATACGAACGCAATGGATCTTTTTCATTTAAGAGCAAAAACAAATATGACTTTTTCAAACACCTTCAAATGTTTCAAGCAATTTTTACCTCAGTTTCGTAAATGGAAAAAGATTTTCCATATTTTTGTCGCTTTTCTTTTTGCGAAAAGTGCTCGAACTCGAAACATTTAAATATCGTCTGACATGCGCTTTAACGTTTTTCTTAAGGCCATGTCTCACTTATCCGATCCCTAGCTTAACGACACCTTTTCACCCTTTGCGTTTCCATCTCAGTCCATATTAATTGAGATATCGAGTTAAACTTTGTGGAATTAAATAAAATGCAAAGTTGGTCAATCTGGTAATAAATTTTTATAACTTTAAAATAAAAGCACTTACTTATCTTGGTACATTTTATTTTGCAAATTTTGCATTGAAATGGGGTTACACAAATTTGAATGCCGGTAAGGTAGGAATCTGATCAGATAGTCAGAAAAATAACAATTACTTTCAGTTATTAATACATTAAATCTATCTTTTAACTTGACGATCCCGCCTTTTGTGCATCTACAAAAAATATGAAAAGTAAAAGTATTGAACAGGGCCGACGCAGACTACATTTTCGAGGTATGGATATCTTTCTCAATATCAGTTCGTTTATAATTTTCTCTCTATATATGTATATACATATTCATTTGTGATATTTGGATTATGCAACCAATCATCACTTTTTACCAACTATTTTTTTAGGTATAGAGTTTTCTCTATGGTATCCATGCTGCCTGCGCCGCCCCTGGTACTGAAGATATCAAATGGGAGTCTAGATATCTTTGGAATTTTAATCATGCTGAATAAAAGTGAATACGTGAATAGAAAGGAAGTTGAATAAATACAGATGCAGGAGAGCAAAGCTATGACGAGGTGGGCGAAAAGAACGGACTAGCATCCAATGGATATGAGCTCCGCCCTATCGGGGGTTGGAATCCGCAACCCCTGTAAGTACGAGAATCGCGGATGGATGTTAGGTACGTCACGAGGTGGGCGTACACGTTCCAGAGACACAACCCTTGCTTGTGGTATCGTGCATCGAGCTCGAGTGTCTTCTGCTTCAGGGCGAGATCAAATCTCCCAATTCCGCAGTTCTAATTTCAAACGCGTTCATTCTACTTATCGTCGATCGTCGATCTGACTCGTGTTATAAGTGAAAGATAGTAAGTACTTTTAAAACGAGTTCCAACCAACTTTTAAAAATACAAAGTTTGGCTCATATAACCTGCTGTGTAAAATATAAATACCGGATGGAGTTGTCGAGAAACTTGGATAACGGAGGTGTCATACCCTCTTCGATAATGAATCTGGCTGATCAAGAAGTGCCAGTCGTTACTACAGAATTAACTAGACTGGTAAAGTATTTTAAATATTAAAATTATACTAGATGTGATATTCAACTTCGGGAGTTATAATTATTAAGTATTTTCGATTCTATAAATAGCTAACTTCACTTCGTCGAACACTGGTGGTATTGTTTTCCTCTCCATTTGGCATTTTTACTTCGATTAACAGCTAACTTCACTTCATTGAACACCGAGGGATTTTTTTTAATTGCGAATGTACGGTAAAAGATCTTATTTATTAATTTTTTTAGTAGGGTATTTTTTTGAAAAAAATTTACCGGTGAGAACATGTCTTATTATACAAAAGATATTAAATTAAACAAATTTTATTCATTTTGACACATTTTCTATTTCAATGATTTTATTGTTTGGTTCCTTTTGCATAATAAGAAACGTTTTTAATAGTAAAGTTATTCCAAAAATGAAGAATAAGATTCTTTTCTGTACATTCACAATGAAAGCAATTCCCTCAGTGTTCAACGAAGTGAAGTTAGCTATTTATGGAAGAGAAAATGCCTAATTGAAAATGTATGGGAATGAATGTTATTTTTCAATTTCTGCAATGAAGAAGCATTCGTTGAGAAAATATTATGGGTGAAAATATGTTTTTTATGCAAAAGGAATCAAACTAGACAATAAAATTATGGAAATAAATTTGTCAAAATTAGTAAAATTGATTTCAAATTAATTCGTTGAGTTTGAAATATTCGTCTGGGCTCGAATCCCAGCGCAGTCGAAAGCGTCTTTTTTTCCACAGAAAGATTTTCAAATTCTTTAAATATTAGTAAAAATTTTTGATTAATTTAATTTCTTTTGTATAATAATACATATTTTCACCAATAAAGCTTTTTTCAAAAAATACTTTATTACAAAATTGTAAAATAAGATTCCTTCCTGTACATTCACAATGAAAGCGATCCCCTCAGTGTTCAATGATGTGAAGTTAGCTCTTTCTGGAATTGAAAGTTTATGCGATGGAATGTTATTCTTCAATTTCTGCAATAAAGAAGCATTTATTGAAAAAATATTATGCTTGAATACATGTTTTATTATGCAAAATAAATTAAATTGAATAATAATTTTGACTAATTCTTCTATTTTAATAATTTTATTAATCAATTTTGTTTCGGTTGAATGATAAAACGTATTTTCACAATAAAATATTTTCGATGAATGCTCTTTTTTTACAGAAATTTAAAAAAAAGATCCCTTCTCAGAAATTGAAGTTAGCTTTTTATGGAAGTAAAAATTAATCAACTGATCAACATCGATCGAAACAATTATTTTTAAAGACAATATTTTTATATAAGCAACAAAAATTGAAAGGTGATTGTCAGTAATAACACGCTGCTTTTATGGTCACCCGTGCAGAAATTTAAGTGTGGCGTCCTTCGGGCCCTAATGGGGCTAAATGGGGCCCTGATGAGGCAATCCCGTTAGCGCCCGATGGGAAATGAAACGCCTAACCTGATGAGGACCACAAAGTTATGCCTCTACTGTGGCCCTGATGTGGCTCCTATGAGGCCCCTTATAATTTTCATGTACAATATATATATATATTCTTATCTATTTAAATATATTTTTGTTTAAAATAAAAAATACATCCATAAATGGGCAATTCGTCAACAAATTCACATTTATTTAATTTTTTATCATTGTTTTTCATAAGGATTATATATATATATATATATTTATTTCATTAATTATTTTCTTCTTGGAGCTGCTTGTAATTCATGTTGATTTTTTATTCAAAACCAGAAATTGTTAAATAAGTCCATAAGTTTTGTGAAAAATTTCGTGGATCGAAAATTCCACATTAAAAATTTCAACGGCAAATCGCTAGTGATAAATCATAACTATTTGAGGTTTGGAAAGGTTATATGATTATAATTAATTTGCTTACCTTGGTCTTCATTGCGTAAGTAAGGAATACTAGCAATGTCCCTGTGTTTTCGAACACGTAAAGTGCTCTTAGCTTTTGGCATTTTTTGATCAATTTTTTCAACTTTTATTGTATTTCACTCAACTTCACAAATGCCTAAATTGAAATAAAATGCCACAACAACATAAAAGCATAAATAAATAATAACAACAACATAAATTATGTCGCTCATAACACCAGAGTAGATGGCGTTGCGACTATTTTTCAACCATCCCTCTCTGGCCCTCATCAGAACCGCAAAATTTTCCCCACTACGGCCCCAAGTGGCCAACCTCATCGGGCCCTCATCGCAAACTCGGACCAAATTAGGCAATTTCTGCACGGGCAGTTTTAAATCTTAAACCCAGAAAAAAAATTTACTTTTGATCTCACCAAACCATTTTGTTAAATGAACCAAGGTCTTTGATTGAGTCAAACAGAATGGTTTGGTTAGACCAGGTAATTTTTTTTCGGGTGTAAAGTTAAGTATGCAAACTATCGGGAAAAAAATCAAAATTCTTGAACGATTAGTACCACATAAAAATAGCACTTCCATAAATTTTTGGTAAATGCATTTTATATGAATAAAAATGTTCTCGATTCTACGATTTTTATTTCAACCTTAAGAGCATGGATCACGTATTTTATATGACCAAAAAAAGAATTTCAGTTTTTCGCAGAACTTTTTTTGGCTAAAAATTTGAGACATAATAAAGAACATATTAATATATTTATAAAATTAGCAACTTTCCAGTTTTTTAAATTCTAATAAGCATATATATTTTGCGTGTTTACTCAAGGGAACTCTCTAAATCTGAATCAGTCAAATTTTCACTGATTGAATCAGTGATTTGCCTTTTCACTGATTCATCAGTGAAAAAATATTTTTCACTGTCAAATCAGTCAATTTTCACTGAAATTTGACTGATTTACAGTAACCTCTTTTTAGCTATTTGAATCAGTCAAATTTCACTAATAATCAGTAGATTTTGACTGATTCAAATTTAGAGAGAACGTTATTTGTTAATTTCGTTTCGTTTATATTTATTTATTACACGCAAATTGTGTATTTTCAGAAAGTTGTGGAGACAAAACAGTCTTTCTCTATACCAAAAAGACAAAAATTGATATTTTTTTATAAAATTGATATTAATAATCGTAATTGTTTTTTATATCATTCCTTAAATAAATAATCATTACTAGATTGATTTATTGTAAAGTTTTATGTAAAAAGAATTTTTGTTATAGCTACCTACCCAAGATAGATAATTTTAAAAAAATATATCGCTTTTGTTTATAATATTTTAATATTTTATTTATAACGAAAGAAAATCGTTAGTAGTCAACAATTTTTTGTTGTCAAGCCTCTCGAGTAACGCATTGTGAGGCAGACTTATAAAAACAAACCAAGATATTAAGCATGAATACCTAAATTTTGCATTTGTTTAAAACAAAAATCTTTATCATATATAAAAAATATTCATAAAGAAATTAAATTAAAAAAGAGTCAAAGTAGAAAATTTCCGATCTATGAATTTTTGTATAACAATTGTTTATAACTATAATAATTCTGAATTTTTTATACATATTCGCAATCTACTATTGCTCAAAAGAGAAATTACAGCAATTTTAGCTAAAGAAAAGATGCGTTCTTTCATAAAACCACTTAGCTGCTAATTTATTCCCTTTATTTGTTTATGAAATTCGAATGAAAACTTAAGGTTGGTGGTCACTATGTTCAACATTCAAGATATTGAATCCATAGATCAACCATATTACGTGACCAAATTCCTGTAAAAGTTCATCTAAGATAACTTTTTTATTTTACAAAATGTCTTTATGGAAATTTGGAAAATACAACAGGAAACAATAAAGAACGTCTGCCAACTTCATTTGAGTAAAAATTTTGCAAAAATTTTTACAGTTAACTGTAATTGTCGATAAGTTTTCGAATTTTTTTTCAAAATTTTTACTGAAAAGAAGTTAACAGACGTGCTTTATTGTCTTTTGTTATGTTCCCCACATCTTTCAGAAAGATTCTTTGTGAATTAAAAAAGTTATCTTACATGAACGAATAAATGTATAATTTAGTCACGTGGTCCGATTGATCCATGGCCTTAATTGTAAACATACATTTTTCTCCGCTTTCATCCGATAAAGTAATAACAGTTATTTCAATGACACTTATAACGAGAAATTTCTCAAAATTATATGCATGTAGGGAAAAAATCAGGATGTCTTGCACTGAGAAAACTGGAGTGTCAAACTTTGAGTGTCAAAATGTAGATAGTCAGTTTGAACTTCTAGATAGTACAACACTTTCTCCGAAATTTTTTCTTTTTGGTCAGGGAGACACTCATTTGATATTCTGCTTAACTGTTACCAGAGGGTCAGAATCATTATAAAGAGTGTCGATTGGTGAAATACGCGCCAAAATTGTAAAGTCACGTGGGTTCGCCTATTTTTCCTCCAATATCACCAGCGTGGACTCTAACCTCTTTGCCGGTTTCGCATCCTTTACGTGTTAAAGTGTCACGAGGGTTTTTTTTGCCAACTAATTGTTGAGTACCTATTTCACTTGCTATAATAACATAATAATTGTGGAAGCTTAAATGTAATAGTTTTGAGGTTAGCCATAGAGGTAGATTATAGTCTGTTTTTCCCTCTTCGATAATCTATTTTTCTCTCTGCGATGATCAACTTTTCCCTCTAAAGTATTCAAGTTGACCATCTTATTTTCACAATTCACAGGTAATAAGTTACACTATCTAGAAGGCTGTCCTATAGTTTAACCTCAAATATAGTCTGCTTCACCCTCCAAATGTTTAGGTTGACACTCCAGTTTTCTCAGTGTGATTAGTTCAAAATATGAAACGATTTAGGGAAATATTAAATTACTTTTAAAAGAACATTGATAAATTACATATTACTTTTTATTAAGAACGCAGTGGGGCCACATAATCTCATCTTTTTTATTGAGTTTGAAAATTATACACTTAGAAAATTTCTGTATACAGGGCGAAGAAGAAATATTCAATTAGTAAATTTTCCTTAAGTAAATTAATGGACCCTGCATTTTCCAAGCTTTATATGCAAAATGTTAGACACTTCTAATACATTTATTCAATATAATTACAATTCATTGATTGTAAAAACTGTAAAAGATGAACTTTGAAATAGAAATTTTAAATTTAAATAAGACATAAAACGTCGATGCAAAAAAGTACCTATTCATAAATTAATTTTTTTTATCCGATTTTAAGTTGGAAGTAATAGCAATATTTAAAAAAATTGATTGAAAACTTCTATTATCTTTCTCCCTTTCTTCATATGTTGCGCAAAATGCACTTGAAAACATAAACCTATTTTATAATGATTTAATATTAAATCATTTAAAAAAAAATACTCTAATTAGGCACCCAATTACTCCCAACAGACTATATAATTTCCCACCGACAGAAATTGACAATTCATGAAATTAAACTTTTTTGTCGAATTATTTTGCATTTATAGTCCAAAGTTGAAATTAAAAGTTATGATTAATCCGACATAGTTTTAATGATTCTCAAGCAGTTAGAGAATATTCTCTTGGCTTCTGAATTAAAAAGTCCAATTTCCTTTTATATCTTATTGATAGCAGAAAGATAATTTTTCCACAGAATAGTTTTCCGAATTATTGGACAAAGATTCATACATTGAGCTATATACATGTAAGGTATTCTATTATATTTGTGTAAGTAATGCGGACTATCTGGTTCCGCATTGTGATCCTCGAGTAGTAAATTTCTGCGGCACGCGCCTCCACGCCACGGTTGGATGGCATATCCCACGGGAGCCAATACACCACCCCTTTTGTGTTCTATAAACACGTAATTGTCACCCATCGCATCAACCACTCTTACTATACCAAGGGGTCCTACCAGTTTGACTCCCCCACTTATACCTACATTCTTCTTTCCTATAAAAATACCCCCTGGTGGGTGGTCGTATTCCCTCGCCATCCCCGAGAATCAATCTCCCAGAAACACTTGATTTATGTTTGTTGACTCTTCAAATTTCTCGATTCCCACACCAGTGACTATACTCACTTAATTGACTTCTCTCTTATACAAAACTGCATAAACGATTACATATGTTGCCACTCGACTTTCCCATGATCAGCGATTCCTATAGTCACAATAGGGGTTGCTTAAAAAAAAAGATGAAAAAATCTGCCCGCTTTGCGGGCACATTCTCATCGCGCGCTTCGCGCTCGGTTGTTTTTGGACCTCGCGCTTAGCGCTCGGTCTTATGCTTTTCGCATACATTTAAGTTTATTCCTTATAAAATTTGATGCTGAAACT
This sequence comes from Diplolepis rosae, assembly GCA_030998225.1. NCBI lineage: Eukaryota > Metazoa > Arthropoda > Insecta > Hymenoptera > Diplolepididae > Diplolepis > Diplolepis rosae. The sequence continues at coordinate 16,648,220 of JAPYXD010000723.1, read as the reverse complement.
CAAACCAAGTTTATAATAATATTACAGATGATGTGAATTATTCTATAAATCTGAAACAGTTAAATTTTCACTGATTGAATCAGTGATACGTTTTTTCACTGAACCATCAGCTGAAACAATATTTTTCACTGTTAAATTAGTTAATTTTCACTGAAGTAATCAGTGAAAACATATTTTTATTGTTAAATCAGTTAATTTTCACTGAATTAATCAGTGAAATTCGATTGATTCACAGTAACCTCTTTTCGGCTATTTGAATCAGTTAAATTTCACTGATTATCTCTAGATTTTGACTAATTCAGATTTAGAGAGTACACATTTTCTCAAAGTCACTAAATTTCTTTTTGAATTTAAGTGAAACAGGAAATTCAATTTACTTAAGGTTCTATCAGCCTTAAGGAATACATTCTCATCGCGCGCTTCGCGCTCGGTTGTTTTTGGACCTCGCGCTTAGCGCTCGGTCTTTTGCTTTTCGCATACATTTAAGTTTATCCCTTATAATTTGATACTGAAACTCAAACCAAGTTTATAATAATATTACAGATGATGTGAATTACTCTATAAATCTGAATCAGTCAAATTTTCACTGATTGAATCAGTGATACGTCTTTTCACTGAACCATCAGCTGGAACAATATTTTTCACTGTTAAATTAGTTAATTTTGACTGAATTAATCAGTGAATCAGTGAAATTCGACTGATTCACAGTAATTAACCTCTTTTCAGCTATTTGAATCAGTTAAATTTCACTGATTATCTGTAGATTTTGAATAATTCAGATTTAGAGAGTACACATTTTCTCAAAGTCACTAAATTTCTTTTTGAATTTAAGTGAAACAGGAAATTCAATTTACTTAAGGTTCTATCAGCCTTAAGGAATACATTCTCATCATGACGCTCGCGCTTCGCGCTCGATTTTCTGTATACATTTCAGTATAACTTTTTAATAAATTACATGATTAAAATAATTAATTTTTTTCCAAATCTCTTGAAAAGGAAAAACAATCGTAGACTTTATTGAAGGAAACAATTTTGCAGAACAACGCTTATTTCGTATCTCACATATTTTGGTAAAAAAAATGAAATTTTTTCAATATTTAAAATCAAAACATAAAATATACATCCTGTCGAGAAATCTATTAATGATAATTTGTAGACCTCATTTAGGCAAATAATTTTCCATCTAAACGTTTTTTTTTTATCTCACATATTTTGTCTAAAAATGGAATTTTTAAATTTTAATGGTATTTTTAGAATTAAAACAAAAAATATATGTTTTATCAGAAATTGTGTTAGACAAAAATTGTAGATCTTTTCAAAACGAACTTCTTTGCATTCTTACGTTTTTTTCGTATTTCACATATTATTGTTTAAAAAAATGGAATTTTGGATTTTCAATAGTATTTTTTTAAATTAAAAAGAAAAATATACATCTTATGAAAAAATGTTGCAATTCAAATTTGTAGATCTTAATGTAGAAAATAATTTTATATCATAACTTTTTTTCATATCTCCTATAATTTAACTGAAAAATGGAATTTTGATATTGACTTTTATCAAGTTTTAACATTGTGTAACATTTCTAATTTTGATTTAATCAAAGAATGTTATGAAGAAAAAAGTTTTTTTCAGAACAAGGAAATGTCTAGTTTCCTCATTTTTGGTTGGATATGGCTGGTTAACGAACTTGTCCTTACTTTTTCGGCTCCGATAAAGTGTGCCCAAGCTCAATTGAATCTGATAATTCTATCGAGAGTTATCGAGTATACCACCTACTACAGACAGACAGACAGACACTTTCGTAAAAACCACATTTTCTGACTCCGGGGGTCTCAAAACGTAAAGATTTGATGAAAATTTCAAAAGTCATTTTTCACATAAAACTAATACCTTCTCATCCATCATGAGAATGTATTTAAATTTAAAGTTTGGTAAACTTTTAGAAAGTTCTACCGTAATTTCCCGAAACTCGTAACTGAAGTTTTATTCAGTTATAATTTCGAAAATTAAGATGAAATTTTATAAGATTTAGTTTCTTTTCAGTAAATTTAAGAAATAATTTCTTGAATTTTAGTTATACAAAGTGTTGAATATTCCGATGCTTTTATCTGGAAATTCTGAAAGTTGTATCTTGTACCAGGAATAATTTCACATTTTGGGAAACTCAAGTTTTATGAAGTTACATGTTACTGAAAATTTTGTTACAGTTTGGTAATTTTATGATAAATTTTATAAAAATTCTTTTAAAGTTTGGTAAACTTTTAGAAATTTCTACCGTAATTTCCCGAAACTCGTAACTGAAGTTTTATTCAGTTACAATTTCGAAAATTAAGATAAAAATTTTATAAAGTTTAGTTTCTTTTCAGTAAATTTAAGAAACAATTTCTTGATTTTCAGGTAGAAAGTGTTGAATTTTCTGATACTTGTATCTGGAAATTTTGAAACTTGTAACAGGAATAATTTTACTTTTTCGTGGACTGAAGTTTTATGCAATTACAGTTTCGTTAAAATAAGGCCATGGATCAATCGGAACACGTGACTAAATTATACATTTAAAAATGAAAATTTGGGAAACGTAACCAAAAACAATAAAGCACGTCAGTTAACTTCCTTTTAGTAAAAATTTGCAAAAAAATTTGAAAACTTTTCCATTATCACAATTAACTGTAAATTTGTTTGCAGAATTTTCACTCAAACGAAGTTGGCAGACGTTCTCTATCATGTTCTGTAGTATTTTCTATTTTTTCAGGAAGATATTTTGTAAATTAAAAAAGTTATCTTACGCGAACTTTTACAGGAATTTGTCCACGTGATTTGGTTGATCCATGGCCTTAAAATAAAATTTCAGAAAATTTAGTTATTTTTTAGTAAATTTAAATAACTTGAAATCTTCCTGTGGGAAAAAAAGACGCATTAATTTGAAATTTTTTAGTAATTTTAAAAAACAATTTTTTACTTTTTAGTTATGAGATGCTAAATATTCTGATACTTGTATCTGGAAATTCTGAAACTTGTAACAGGAATAATTTTACGTTTTGGGTAACTGAAGTGTAATGCAATTACATGTAACTAAAAATTTTGTTAGTTTCGTAATTTTATGATAAATCTTATAGAAATTCTGTTACTACTTGGTATTTTTAAGATACATTTTATTGAAATTTAGTTGAGTTTCATAATATTATGAAAATTTTAAGTTTGTTTTAATTTTCCGCACACTTAAAATTTTGCCAGACTAGTGCGGGAAAATGAACTTTCCGCACGCAAAACGACACCGACAAGGCTAACTTTCGGTGTACGGCGGACAATAAAATGTTTTTCTTACTGAAATATATTGATTATACTTTTTTTTATAATTTAGAGAAAAAATTTTCTTTTAACAAGACACTTTTTCACAAAATCTTATCTGATTTGAATGAAAATCTGTTTTGAATAGATAATTGATTTTAATGTTAACAAACAATTTTTTATTTCAAAAGTTGAGTATGCAAATTCTATATTTCAAGCATTTTTATAAAATTGAAGTTCTTTTAAACAAAGTTATTGGATAAAATGCATCAATACATTAAAAGTAAACATCTTTTCTCTCTTTTGGGCGAACATAGTCTTTTTGTATCCATTCTGGCATGGGAAAAAGCAATTAGCCGATAGATGTGTCAGGAAAAAGCTCTCTCTTCAATTTCGCTCAATTGGCATTGTTCGTTCTTTGTTACGTGTTGTGTAACACTGTGTCTTTTCTTTGCTAAGATCATCCCTCCTCTGCTTTTAAAAAAATGGTGCAAACTGTAGTCCAAAAATAGTAGATTTAAAACGTCATTTTATTATAAATTTTCTTATAAAATGATATTCAAGGCCATGTTCCAATCGGATCACGTGACTAAATTATACATTTATTCGTTTATTTAAGATAACTTTTTTAATTTACAAAGTATCTTTCTGGAAATTTGGAAAACGTAACAATAGACAATAAAGCACGTCTGTTATCTTCTTTTTAGTAAAATTTTTTAAAACAATTCGAAAACTTATCGGCAATTGCAGTTAACTGTAAAATTTGTCGCAAAATTTTCACTCAAACGAAGTTAAAAGACTTTCTTTATCCTTTTTTGTGGTATTTTACAAATTTCCAGAAAAACATTTTCTAAAATAAAAAAGTTATCTTGCATGAACTTTTACAGAAATTTGGAAATGTGGAAATTGCAATTTGCCGAAGAACTTAGAAAAATATACCGGAATATTTTCAGAAAAATTATCGATATTTATGTCTATTGCGTTCTGAAATTTTTATAAAAATTTCCAAAATTTGCAGTGTGCTCTCGTATATTGGTTTTCTTTCTAGTGAAATAATTCAAAAATGTTCCTTTCATTCATAATGGATGTAACCTTTTTGTTGTTGCACATGGGGATATGCAGGGTTATTTATCCACGCGTTGAAACGATGACTTTATTATAAGTAGGTTGATATCACGTCAAATCGTCTGAAGTGCACAATTACGAGGGATGGGTACGATGCGTGCCAGGGGTGACGACCCTTTTGAAACACTGTCACAAAACTGCACGAGTGATGGGGCGTTCCCTCGAATCCGTGAGTTCCACAGTGAATTAACATCATTGCATATAAATACATATACAAACACTAACACTCTTTATTTTACAAAACACTACACACAAAAACTTGAGGATCATTTTGAACTCGTTTTCGACATCTAAATGAACTGCGATAACACCACACTGTTAGAAAATTCTGTATTAAACTTCCATTAAGGTAGTACGATCACGAAAATTAGACCTCAGGCAAAAAAAGATAATTTTGCTTTCAAGAATAGCAATATTATTATTGAAGGGCTAATTTGAAAGAGAAAAGATTATTTTTTATAAAAAAAATTTGAAACACAAAAAAATAATGTTATTAATAAATTTTATTTTTGCCCGAACTTATTTTCTTTTCGCTTCGAGCCAAATTTATAAAAATGATGCGATTCTAATAAATCACTGTTCATTTTTTTAGGAAAAAGATTCCCTGCAACTTAACCATTTCCAATTTTCGGAAATGAATAAATTATTATCAAATACGGCAATTCGTTTTTAAAAAATTTGTTTTGAAAAATTGTTTTTTTATAATTTCAGCCATTAAAGAATTCATTTTTAAAAATCAAAAACGGTGAAATTGCCGGGAATCTTTCTTCTGAAAAAATGATTCATGATTTATTAGAATCGCATCATTTTTTAAAATTTGGTAAGAAGCGATAAGAAAAAAAGTTTGGGCAAAAATAAAATTGATTAATAACATTATTTTTTTGTGTTTCAAATTTTTTTCATGAAAAATAATCTTTTCTCTTTCAAATTAGCCCTTCAATAATAATATTGCTATTCTTGAAAGCAAAATTAGCTATTTTTGCCTGAGGTCTAATTTTCGTGATCATACTACCTTACATATGATGGAAGTTTTTTTTCAGTAACGTATATTAAATTTAAGGGGGACTTCAACCTTGTGTGTTCCAAAAAAAAATAATTTTTTTTTGTTGCATTTTTCGAATCTGAACTATCTAAAATGAATTCCCAAAAAGATTTTATGAAAAAAATTCCGCTTCTAGAATTACAAAGTTTTAAAGATGACTAGGCTTTAAATTTTAACTTTAAACGCGTTTTTTTCAAAACTATTTTTTTCGAAGCTGTTACCACTATTGTAAGAAAAGTATTTGGTGAATCAAGCTTATTTTTGGACTGAATATTCATTAAACATGCCTCTTCTGTTCGAGAATGCTGGATTTATTTTATTTTCAGTTTTCGCACTTTTATAACTAAATGAATTATCAATAATAGGCCAAAAAATCCATTTTTTTAACAAATAAATGCCATTTCGCTTCATTTCAAATTTTTGGAAAACGTATATCCCGAACGAAAGCCAACACGCTACTGATTAAAACTGCGATGCACTTTTTTGTTTCAGTCGACCTGGGATGCTAAAATCATGATCACATTTTGGCTCCAACATTCCGACAAGGTCACGTTCGAGGACGACTATACGACGAAAATTTTTCTTCGAACTTTCCATGTAAATATATTTCTCATCTTGAGGAATAAACGAACAACATGCAAAAAAAATCATTGTCATATCTTATGCCATTCTGTAGAAAAAAATCTGCCCGCTTCGCGGGCACATTCTCATCGCGCGCAGCTCGCTTCGCTCGCAAGCTTGAGCGCGCCTAGGGCGCGCGATTTGATCGTCGCGCTGCGCGCTCCGTTCTTCCTGGACCTCTCGCTTCGCGCTCAGTCTTGTGCTCTTCGCATACGTTTAAGTTTATTTCTTATAATTTAATACTGAAGCTCAAACCAATTTAATGATATTAAAGATGATGTAAATTAGTCATTTTCTCAAATTCACAAAGTTTCTTTTTCAGTTTAAGTGAAACAGGAAATTCAATTTACTTAAGGCTCTATCGGCCTTAAGGAACACATTCTCATCATGACACTCGCGCTTCGCGCTCGATTTTCTGTATGCATTTTTGTAACTTTTTAATAAATTACATGATTAAAATAATTTATTTTCTTCCAAATCTCTCAAAAAGAAAAAATAATCGTAGTCTTTATTTAAGGTAGTATGATCACGAAAATTAGACCTCAGGCTAAAATAGATAATTTTGCTTTCAAGAAAAAATCCAAAAATCTTTTTTCTAAAAAAATGAACCATAATTTATTACAATCGCATCATTTTCAAAAATTTGACTCGAAGCGATAAGAAAATAAGTTTGGGCAAAAATAAAATTTATTAATAACATTATTTTTTTGTGTTTCAAATTTTTTTCATGAAAAATGATCTTTTCTCATTCAAATTGGCCCTTCAATAATAATGTTGCTATTCTTGAAAGCAAAATTATCTATTTTTGTCTGAGGTCTAATTTTCGTGATCGTAATACCTTAAGGAAACGATTTTGCAGAACAACGCTTATTTCGTATCTCACATATTTTGGTGAAAAAAATCGAATTATTTAATATTAAAAATCAAAACATAAAATATACATCATGTCGAGAAATTTCTCAATAAGAATGTGTAGACCTCATTTAGGCAAATAATTTTTCATCTAAACTTTTTTTATGTACACGGAAAAAATTTGTCGCTTAAAAAGTCATCGACTTTGTATAATACTCGTGGATAGGTTAGAAAGTCGACTAAACATTATGAGCCTCCTTATTGAAGAATATGATAGATAGTCGCTGAAAATGTAAAACGTAAATTCGAAAGTTTAAGTGACAGTCGCGGAAAATTTAAAACACCGTGGGTTGGGTTTCATTGTCTCTAAACCACGCATGGAATGTCTAAGTGACAGTCGAAGAAAATTTTGAACAGTGTAAAAAGGAAAATATTATTTTCTGTGCTATGATCCTGCACTTATATAGTTAATTATTTTTCACTTTTACATTACCTATATAATCCTAATATGAACTTACCATTATATTTAACACTGCACATTACAGAAACGCAATTTTTAATAAACACTTCGCAGCACCGAGAATCGAACGCTCGCACGCACGCACGCATCCTAACCTAATTCTAATCGCACGCCTTAACATGCATATCCGTTACATGTCATGGAGACTTGTGTAAAATATTTGGATCACATTCAGAGTTTGAAGGCAAATCTAAAATAATAGATAAATTTCAAATTTGACGAAATACACTTTATCAAGGTAAACATATACTTACTCGGAATTAATTCTTCAATGTACGCTTCAATCCAGATTCAAACGAAACTAAACGACACGTAATCTCAAAATCTAACCAAAATTATTACAAAAACATAAAGCTGAGCTGCATTGTCTGCTGTGCGATGCTACGAATTACGTTTCTGCGCATCGCTTTTTGCGACTGTCGAAGAAATTTTAGAAGACGGCATATAAAATCTGATGGGCTTTAGAATACAATTTACAAAACTATTTGTTTGAATTACTTTCATTTCAAATTATTCGATAGTCTTTTAAAATCTATGACAAATGAATCCAAAGATTTTGAAACTTTTCATTACTTCTTAGAAAAGATCAGTTAGTGTTTAAAATACTTTTATAATAGTAAATACGCGACTTTTTTTCTTCGACCTGGTTTTCTAAAAGTTAGTCGACTTTTTTCTACTATTTCCTAAAAGTCATTGAAACCTTACAAGACTTTCTCCGATTTTACTTTCTGTCCACGACTCTTCGAATAGTCTGTTAAATTTTAAGCGACAAATTTTTTCCGTGTATCTCATATATTTTGTCTAAAAAATGGAATTATTGAATTTTAATCGTATTTTTTGGAATTGAAACGAAAAATATATGTTTTTTCATAAACTGTGTAAGACAAAACTTGTAGATCTTTTTGAAACGAACAACTTTGTATTCTTACGTTTTTTTCGTATTTCACATATTATTGTTAAAAAATTGAATTTTGGATTTTCAATAGATTATTTTTGAATTAAAAAAAAAAATATGCATCTTATGTAAAAATGTTACAATTGAAATTTGTAGGTCTTTATGTAGAAAATAATATTGTATCATAACGTTTTTTCTTATCTCGTATAATTTAACTGGAAAATGGAATTTTGATATTGACTTTTTTCAAATTTGAATATGCTGTAACATTTCTAATTTTGATTTAATCAAAAAATGTTATCAGGATAATTTTTAGAGATTTATGAGCACTATCAAAAACCAGTATTGAAATTTTTTATTTTAAAAAAAAATTATTTTCAAAAACACAAAAGTAGTGCTCAATCCCTCAATTTTGATTGGATGTGGCTGGTTAACAAACTTGTCCTTACTTTTTCGGCTCCGATAAAGTGTGCCAAAGCACAATTCAATCTGATAATTCTATCGAGAGTTATGCCGCACACGACCTACAGACAGACAGACAGACACTTTCGTAAAAACCCTTTTTTCGGACTCAGGGGGTCTCAAAACGTAAAGATTTGATGAAATTTTCGAAAGTCATTTTTCACATAAAACCAATACCTTCTCATCCATGATGAGAATGTAAAAAGTGTTGAATTTTGGCCCGAAAACCGAGTCACAAGGTGGAAGTCCCCCTTAAAATACTTTTATCTTGAAAAATACAAACTTTTATTTGAATTTTAATACACATGTGTATATATTTTAATAATTTTAGTATATTTTCATTGAAAAGTTATTAAATTTAGTATAAATGTATATTAACTTTTCATAATATACAAATCTATTAATTTGAATTTACCGCTTGTGTATTAAGGTCTATTAAAATTAATAACATTTTTAACAGTGTTTTGTGGAAAATTCCGGTAGAGATTTCCAACTATATACAAGTGAAAATAAATTCTTGTAAATATATTGTAATTTATCATAATATAAATTGATATAATATACAAAAAAGTTAATTTTAATTTACAACTTGTATATATTAAAGTCTACTAAAATTATTAACATTTTCAACAGTGCAAAGACCCACAGTTGAAAAAAACTTGATTTAAAAATAGCATGAAAATAAACTCGATTTTAGATTCAAAATGAATTTGATTTAAGATTTGAAATGAACTTGACTTAAGATTCAAAAGGAACTGCTAAGATGTCCGAGTGCACGTAAAATGAACCTTTAATCTAACTGCCATGTATTTCATCTACTCGTATATAGTATGTATTTCATAAATTCGAATTGAACTGCAAGATCGTTGAACGAACTTTTTTTTATCTAAAATGAAAAAATTTGAATGAAAACTATATTGTGAAATGTTTGATAACAAAGTCTACACTATTAGAAATTTCTGTATTAAACTTCCATTAAATGTAATAACAGTTTTTTTCAGTATAATGTATATTTAATTTAAAATACTTTCATCTTAAAAAATATTAAATTTTATTTGCATTTTAATGAATATATGTATATATTTTAATAATTTTTATTAATTTTAATATATTTTGATTATAAAATTATTAAATTTAATATGAATTTATATTAATTTTTCATAATATACAAAAGTGTTAATTTTAATTCACTGCACTTGTATATTAAAGTCTATTAAAATTAATAAAATTTTTAACACTATAGTGTTTTATTGACTCTCATTAATTAATTATCCAATTTTTTTTATTTTTGCATGGATCAGATTCGTTTTTGCTTTTTCATAGACGCAAATTTTTCACAATTGAGTCTCTAGATAGAATAAGGGCATACCAAATTTTTTAGACATTTTTGTATAGTATTTTTTCGAAATAACATCAAATACAACTTTCCTTTCACAGGCGAAATTCTAAAAATGTCCGTTGCTATAAGCAGTCCAAGAATAATCAAATAATAAACACTAATAAAGTTTTTTGATGATGAAAGACTGATTAGCGCACCATCGGGTTCTGATTAGACTATCTAAACTAGACGGTCTTTGTAAAGCCACATTAGCACTAGATTGGACTTGAGTCTGTCACTAAACATAACTACATATTATATCATTCAAAATGATGATTGTTTTCTATAAATTATTTACAACTTTATATAGAAATTATTATATTTTTATTTATATTGGCATTGGGTCAGTTTCTCTTAAAAAATGATAATTAAAAGCTCATATTGATACAAAAGGCAAACGTTTTAATAATATAAAATTACTTCAATGATTAAACAACTGAGCTGAAAAACGTACAAACACTAAGGGCTCCCATTTGTCACCGAAACGTTTGCCTTTTTCTTTGTCAATATGAGTTTTTAATTACCATTTTCCAAGGGAAATTGACCCAATACCAATACAAATAAAACTATAATCATTTTAATCTTGGCTCATTATAAATTATTATAGTTTTTATTTGTATTGGTATTGGGTCAGTTTCTCTTGGAAAATGGTAATTAAAAACTCATATTGACAAAAAAGGCAAACGTTTCCGTAACAAGCCCTTAGTATTTGTACGATTCTCAGCTCAGTTGTTTAATCATTGAATTAATGTTAATATAAAATTAGTTGGCACTGAGGATGGCTCCCATTTGTGGCCTAATCGTTTGCCTTTTTTTGTCAATATGATTGATCATGATCACATTTTGGCTCCAACATTCCGACAAGGTCACGTTCGAGGACGACTATACGACGAAAATTTTTCTTCGAACTTTCCATGTAAATATATTTCTCATCTTGAGGAATAAACGAACAACATGCAAAAAAAATCATTGTCATATCTTATGCCATTCTGTAGAAAAAAATCTGCCCGCTTCGCGGGCACATTCTCATCGCGCGCAGCTCGCTTCGCTCGCAAGTTTGAGCGCGCCTAGGGCGCGCGATTTGATCGTCGCGCTGCGCGCTCCGTTCTTCCTGGACCTCTCGCTTCGCGCTCAGTCTTGTGCTCTTCGCATACGTTTAAGTTTATTTCTTATAATTTAATACTGAAGCTCAAACCAATTTAATGATATTAAAGATGATGTAAATTAGTCATTTTCTCAAATTCACAAAGTTTCTTTTTCAGTTTAAGTGAAACAGGAAATTCAATTTACTTAAGGCTCTATCGGCCTTAAGGAACACATTCTCATCATGACACTCGCGCTTCGCGCTCGATTTTCTGTATGCATTTTTGTAACTTTTTAATAAATTACATGTTTATTGATAAATTTATTTTCTTCCAAATATCTCAAAAAGTAAAAACAATCGTAGACTTTATTTAAGGAAACGATTTTGCAGAACAACGCTTATTTCGTATCTTACATATTTTGGTGAAAAAAATCGAATTTTTTCAATATTAAAAATCAAAAAATTAAAATATACATCCTGTCGAGAAATTTCTCGATAAGAATGTGTAGACCTTATTTAGCCAAACAATTTTTCATCTAAAAGTTTTTTTTGTATCTCACATATTTTGTCTAAAAAATGGAATTTTTGAATTTTAATCGTATTTTTTGGAATTGAAACGAAAAATATATCTTTTATCAGAAACTGTGTGAGACAAAATTTGTAGATATTTTTGAAACGAACAACTTTGTATTCTTACGTTTTTTTCGTATTTCACATATTATTGTTAAAAAATTGAATTTTGGATTTTCAATGGTTTTTTTTTTAAATTAATAAGAAAAATATGCATCTTATGAAAAAATGTTACAATTCAAATTTGTAGGTCTTTATGTAAAAAATAATATTGTATCATAACGTTTTTTCGTATCTCGTATAATTTAACTTGAAAATGGAATTTTGATATTGACTTTTTTCGAATTTGAATATGCTGTAACATTTCTAATTTTGATTTAATCAAAAAATGTTATCAGGATAATTTGTAGAGATTTATGAGCACTATCAAAAACCAGTATTGAAATTTTTTATTTTAAAAAAAAATTATTTTCAAAAACACAAAAGTAGTGCTCAATCCCTCAATTTTGATTGGATGTGGCTGGTTAACGAACTTGTCCTTACTTTTTCGGCTCCGATAAAGTGTACCAAAGCTCAATTCAATTTGATAATTCTGTCGAGAGTTATGCCGCACACGACCTACAGACAGACAGACAGACAGACAGACGGGCAGACAGACAGACAGACACTTTCGTAAAAACCCTTTTTTTGACTCAGGGGGTCTCAAAACGTAAAGATTTGATGAAAATTTCGAAAGTCATTTTTCATATAAAACCAATACCTTCTCATCCATGATAAGAATGTAAAAACTAGACATAAACATGTCACGAAATTATTTATATAAAAGCTTCTTCTATTGTATTGTACTTTTAATATTGTAATATTGTACTAGTTTTTTAATTAATATAAAAAGATAGAAAAAGCTAACACTTCGACTACAAAAATTTCTTTAACAAGAATTTTTTTTCCGACATGTGTGTTAATAAAAATTAAGTTAATGTTTCTTTCACTGTGGTTTTCATATAAAACTTAAGAGGTTCTATGACTTTTGTAGACTGAGAAGAAAGGTTCGTTATGCCATCCAATTTATTGGTTGGTACAACTAATTCTTAGTTAGAACTACCACGAGTCGGTTGGTGTTACTATTCAATTTTTTCATGAGATGTATATTTTTCTTTTTAATTTAAAAAAATACTATTGAAAATCGAAAGATCAATTTTTTAACCATAATATGTGAAATACAAAAGAAAAGTAGGAATGCAAAATTGTTTGTATCCATAAAGTCTACAAATTTTGTCTGACACAGTTTCTGATAAAACGTATATTTTTTTCGTTTTAATTTAAAAAAAAACGATTAAAATTTTTAAATTCCATATTTTAAACAAAATTTGTGAGATATGAAAAAAACATCAAGATGGAAAAAAATTTGCCTAAATCAAGTCTACAAATTCTCATAGAACATGTTTTGACAAGATGTATATTTTATGTTTGGATTTTAAATATTGAAAATCAAAAATTCAATTTTTTAACCAAAATATGTCAGATACGAAATAAGCCTTGAAATGCAAAATGTATTCATGAAAATTAATTAAGTTAGCTCTGATCGCAAGTATATGTAATTAATGATCCCGACCAAATGAAATTAAACTTCTCATTTAGCTGCTCCGAGTTTATGAATATTAATTTCGATGTTTATCACAGATCATTAATAGTAATATTAATTATGACTGAAATATTAAATTTTACTTGACTGTTGTTTTTAGTATTATTAATTATTTTCAAATAATCATTTTTGAACTGTATTTTTCGGACATGATATAGTTATTCGTATTGATCTCGAACAATTTGCAAGTTGCAATTCTTAATGAGACAACATTTATATTAATTTTTGATGTTGGTTTTACAATAATTATGTTTTTTTTTAAAAGTAATATCACTTAAGCAAAGTCATAACAGTGAAGATTAAAGATAAAGTATCAGAGGTCGTAGTGGTTTATCCCAATGCACGTTAATAGTCCAGAGTTTTCAGGGCCGGTAAACGGGTTTACCACAAGATTGCTCCGCGAGGAGGAAACCCTCCAATCGTTCGCCGGATGTCCTCTGTGCTTCGTCTTTCCTTTGATTCTCCTTTCTCTCACTCTCTCTGTCTCATTACCACTCTCACTCTCTTATTCCTTCGTTCATTCCCAGTGTCATTCTTTTATTCGCACAGATCGATCGATTACTATATAATATGCCATAAAACGCATTTTGTCACAGGCAATTACAAAAACTAATGTTTTAATCAAAATTTTATTTCAACACTTTTATCAATAATTAAAAGTTGTGGAAGTTGTATTGACCCTCAATATTGATATAATGGTACGTTGGAGAAATTGACTTTAGGGTCCAAAAAATGATTAAGTCGATTTAATCAAACCTTTGGGCTAAGATCGGAGCCCTTATCAGTAATATTTATTAAACTCTAGAAAATACAAAAAGGGGGGCGCTAATTACACATTTTTAGGGATAACAATAATACTTAAACATATAATACAAAAAACGAGTACTTAATGTGTTGAAATAAATTTTTAAAGTAGTTTGATCACGAAAATTACACTTCAGGCAAAAATAGATAATTTTGCTTTCAAGAATAGCAATATCATTATTGAAGGGCTAATTTGAAAGAGAAAAGATTATTTTTCATGAAAAAAATTTGAAACACAAAAAAATAATTTTATTAATAAATTTTATTTTTGCCCAAACTTATTTTCTTATCGCTTCGAGCCAAATTTAAAAAAATTATGAGATTCTAATAAATCACGGTTCATTTTTTTAGGAAAAAGATTCCCTGCAACTTAACTATTTCCAATTTTCGGAAATGAATAAATTATTATCAAATACAGCAATTCGTTTTTAAAAATTTTGTTTTGAAAAATTGTTTTTTTATAATTTCAGCCATTAAAGAATTCATTTCTAAAAATCAGAAACGGTGAAGTTGTGGGAAATATTTTCTCTGAAAACATGATTCATGATTTATTAGAATCGCATCATTTTTTAAACTTTGGTAAGAAGCAATAAGAAGAAAAGTTGGGTCAAAAATAAAATTTATTAATAAAATTATTTTTCTGTGTTTCAAATTTTTTTCATGTAAAATAATCTTTTCTCTTTCAAAACAGTCCTTCAATAATAATATTGCTATTCTTGAAAGCAAAATTATCTATTTTTGCCTGAGGTCTAATTTTCGTGGATGAAAACTACCTGAAGTGAAAATGGAAGGTTTGCATAATCTACCAGAACAAATTATTGTTTTATTTCTGATATATAAATTATTAATTTAGCTTATTATTTGACACATTATTTTCAATTATCTTTCTCTAATAACATCCCTACTGAAAAATATTACATTCTAACCATTCAAAATAGGATTTGATACACGGAGAAACATTTTATATCAACTTTTACTATAGTATTTTTCAATTTAGGGAAAAACGCATCATTTTGAAAGTTTTTGTTAGTAAAAATACTAAAATTTATAATAATTATATGAAACTTCAGCATAGTTCATAACAAATTTTACTATAGTTTATACTAAAGTTTCATATCATTATTATAAAGTTTAGTATTTTTACTAAAAAAAATTCTCAAAGTGATACGTTTTTCCCTAAATTGCAAAATACTATAGTAAAAATTTATATAAAAACTTTCTCCGTGTAGAATCGAAAAATCCATAAGATATGCGTGGTGTAATCGTAATTTTTATTTCTACAAATGTATTTAAAAAATTGATTTCTGAAAATTAGGGGAAAATTTCTATTTAAAAATCATTGTGTCTATTTTCAAATATATGTATTATGTATATACATTTAAAATTGTCCACAAGTCTAGTTTACAGTTTATTTAATAACTTTTATTCCTAATTGTACTTTTTTTAATATAAATAAACACCAATTTTTCTAACGTAATGAGATTTTAATAAATGAGAATTTATTCTCTTGAAAAGAAGATTATCCACAACTTGAATACGTATAATTTTTTTAAATGATTTTTTTGTTGCCTTAAATCATAAAAAAATAGTTTTTTTAAACACTAAATTTTAAAAATCGTAAAGAAGATGAAAACAGACGTAGATAGGCTACTTTTGGATATGATAATGAAAAAAAATAATCCGATATATTTTGCAAAAATTAAACTGCTTTTAATTTTCTAAACCAAAAGTAGAAACTTGAAATCAATAAAACTTGCTAATTTCCTAAGTATTATATTCTCTAAACCTGAATCAGTGAACGGCCACAGATTCGCAGTGACTATCCACTGATGGCAGCAGTTATAAGTCATTCACTGAGAATCAGTGAAATTCGTCTGATGAATTAGTGAAATAGATTGAACTCACTTATTGAATCAGTGAAATATTCAGGTGGGGATAATAAAACCAGCAATATATTTTAACGAGCGATGAACTCGTATATTTTAGGTTACACGACACTAAAAAGAAATTACGCAATTATTATTATATATTGTAATTATTATTGTGTATAATTATACTATGTAACATTCACTTGGCACGTTCACTGATTTCTCTGTGAAATCAAAGCAGGGCACTAATTCATCAGTTGATATATTTTCACTTATATAATCAGTGACTATTTCACTGATTCAGGTTTAGAGAGTATGACCTCAAACTAACGTATATTTAAGGGGTTAAGGCACTCTTTAGGCAGACAAAAATAGACATATTTTGTGATTTTTTTTCAGCGAAACCATAAGATAAATTGAGATTAGAAAATAGGCTTTGTTTTATGTATGTAATTAACTGTAAAAAATAATTTTTTTAAAGCGATAGATGTCAAAATGGCGACTGTGCAGCATTTTTTCTGATGATGCCTTTATTTCTGAAAGGTCCACGGCCGAACAAACAATTCCTGTAATTTTTGAGTTATGATGAGTCACTGAAGTTTTTTCGATCACACATAAGAATAGCTAGAGAAGTACCTAGGATTTTTTTGATATATTGATTTTGGCCCAAATGGCGCACTTCTAAAGTAAAAAAGTATAAAATTCCATAAAAAATCGTCAGAAAATTGTTAATAAAAAAGAAACTATGCAATATAATAAAAAAATCATACGCACTTCCTTGGACAATGTAATTTTAAATATACAATTAAAATTTCAAGTGAATCGGTTAAAATTTGTTTGAGTAATGTGTCCGTGCGACTTGGAAATTGCAGTTTTGAGATAAACGCGTTTAAAGTTTTAAGTAGTAGAAAATCATGATTATCATAATTATTTTTTACAGTCAATTACATGTATAATAAAAACTCTATTTTGTAATTTTGATTTATTTCATGGTTTTGCTGGAAAAAAATCACAAAATATGCCTATTTTTGTCTGACTGGAGTGGCCTAACCCCTTAAGGGGGACTTCCACCTTGTGACTCGGTTTTCGGGCCAAAATTCAACATTTTTTTTCTTTAGAATGGCATAAGATATCACAATGATTTTTTTGCATGTTTTTCGCTTATTCCTCAAGATAAAAAATATATTGACATAAAAAATTCGAAAAAAAATTTTCACTGTATAATCGTCCTCGAACGTGACTTTGTCGGAAAGTTGGAGCCAAAATGTGACCATGATTTTAGCATCCCAGGTCGACTGAAATAAAAAAGCGCAACACGGTTTAATCAGTAGCGTGTTGGCTTTCGTTCAGGATATACGTTTTCCAAAAATTTGAAATGAAGCGAAATGGCATTTATTTGTTAAAAAAATGGATTTTTTGGCCTATTATTGATAATTCATTTAGTTATAAAAGTGCGAAAACTGAAAATAAAATAAATCCAGCATTCTCGAACAGAAGAGGCATGTTTAATGAATATTCAGTCCAAAAATAAGCTTGATTCACCAAATACTTTTCTTACAATAGTGGTCACAGTTTCGAAAAAAATAGTTTTGAGAAAAACGCGTTTAAAGTTAAAGTTTAGAGCCCTGTCATCTTTAAAACTTTATAATTCTAGAAGCGGAATTTTTTTCATAAAATCCTTTTGGGAATTCATGTTAGATAGTTCAGATTCGAAAAATGCAAAAAAAAAAAATTTTTTTTTTTGGAACACACAAGGTGAAAGTCCCCCTTAAGTATCTTAAAATTCAAATCTTTAAAAATTTCACAATGTTATATGTATACTTAATTTACGTAAGAACAATATAATTCTATTGTATACACCAATATCTCTTTTCTATGTTTCTTTAATAAAATTATTTATGTTTATTTACATTTCATTTCAGTCTGGAGACGGATTCACGAGATTATCAGAACCCGTTAATAACGTTGATTCAGGATACTGCTCAAATTTCTTGTCACCCACATCCAACTGCGGAAAAAGTCAACATGGTAATTCTTTTTCATATTCAAGATTAATGATAATATCTGTCTTAAGGGAGTTGAACTTTAATTACAATTACATATATATATATATATATATATATATATACAGTACCGGTCAGAATTGTCCGGCCATCTGTTTTTCGATAATTGCTTAAATTATCCTAATTTGAATTATGTAAGTGAAAAAATTTGTTCTCTTAATTAAATTTAAAGCTATCAAAATTCTTTCTAAAATGAGCCCAGCATGAATTCGTTTTGTTAAATTTTGAAGAAGTTATTGCAGAAATAGTCAAAATTTCAATGCTTTTTTAGATTTTAAATAACTTTCAAAGTAATTAACATTTTTTAATGTTCTTGGACTAATTTTAAAGCTAAATTTCTACAAAATCGATCAAAATTCTTGGAATTTTGATGTGTAATTTTTTTCTTACATACTGCACGAGGTTAAAGTTCAAATTAAAAAATTGGAAAAATTCCAATATTGCTTTTGCTTAGAAAAACATTTTTATAAGATATATAAAACATATAATCATGAATTTTGTATCGAATCCCCTTAAAATATATATTCATATGATCTTTATTATCATTTACCTACAGATTAAATGTTTTTGAAATTTCCCTACTTTTTTGTTAAGATTTTAACTCCTTGCATTATGCAAGAAAAAATTTATAGATTTATAATGATAATTTAATGCGATTCTGTAGAATCTTAGCTCTAAAGTGAGCCCAAGAACATTAAAAATTGTTGATTACTTCGAAAGTTATTTAAAATTCAAGAAAGCATTGGAATCTTGACTATTTCTGCAATAACTTCTTCAAAATTTAACAAAACGAATTCATGCTGAGTTCATTTTATAAAGAATTTTTATAGCATTAAATTTAATCAAGAGAACAAATTTTTTCACTTGTATAATTCAAATTAGGATAATTTAAGCAATTATCGAAAAACAGCTGGCCGGAAAATTCTGACCGGTACTGTATATTGGTTTTTACATGTTTTTGAATGACCAAGAAGTTGATTTTACCTTCCACTTTTTTCCTGATACAAATTGTGCACTCTTAGAAATATTATTTAATTTCATATCTATTTGTATACGGAATTTAATATCTCTGCATATTATTTGTAGAACAATACACTAGTGTATTAGATTTAATATACTGAGGTATTAAATTTAACATACGAAAACCAGCAACTCACATAATTTGATTTTACGCAATTGTAAAGTTATTTTGCAGCGAATCTAAGATGTAAATAATATGATAAAATAGATTATTTTCTTTCACATACATACAAACTCATTGTAAATGTATTTAAGATATCCAAGCATTTTGGAAAATTAGTTTGCTTAACGGATAATCATTTAAGTTACGTCATGAATTTTCATATTTAGAGAACTTTTCATCCCAACTCTACCCCTGTATGTCAGATTTCTGACATATAATTATAACCAAAAACTAAGTAATGTTGATGATAGAATTGATTTGAAATATTATTAACCAGTTTTAGTGATACACGAATTATTAAAGAATCTGAAAAATATTCTCTTTTATCGACATTTTGATGCATATTAGAATGCATAATTGCATATATCAAATTTCATATACTATATATGCTAATGGCTTCATATAGTTTGATGAGTACGAGTACCATTGTGTTAATCGTGTTCAAAATGTTCAAAATATGAAATTAAGGTAGTTGTCCTGAAAAAAGGTTTTCTATGATATTAGGACTTCAAATTATATTATCATTCGTGTCTTATAAGAAAAACATTTAAAACTTAAGAAAAATAATACTTTTAATAATGTTTTTCGTAATCGAATTTCTCCTTACCATTGCGTTTTACCTATTTTTTAAAAATGATTGGATTTTTATAAATCGTGACTTATTTTTCAGGGAAAATATTTTCTACATCTCTACTCTTTGCAATTTTAAAAGTAAAGTTTTCAATAGTTGAGATCGTTAAAAGAATGTTTTGAAAAATTTTTTTTTTTTTTAAATAACTATATATTTGAAAAAATATATATGAAAATCCAAACATTTTTTAAAAATTGGTAAAAAGCGATAGTAGGGAGAAATTCTACTCCAAAAAACATTATTAAAAATAATATTTTTCGTAAGTTTTAAATTGTTTACTTCAGTAAGGCACATTTGATAATATTATTTCAAGTCTTAAAATCATAGAAAATCTTTTTCTCAACACGTCTATTGAAAATTGTACTTTCACCGTCTGTTTTGAGACGGGAAAATGTCTGATTTCATAATTGTTACTGTTTTTCCCACTCGTGGGGAAAATAGACATTTTCCTGTCTCAAAACAGATGGTGAAAGTACAATTGTTACTAGACGTGTTGGGAAAAGTAACGTGTTTCACTCGTGAGGAACAAGCTCGTTTTCCCTACTAGTGAAACAAATAGCCATTTTTCTAGAGACCTAACTTTTGGCACGACAACTACCCTAAGGTAGTTCGATCACGAAAATTAGACTTCAGGCAAAAATAGATAATTTTGCTTTCAAGAATAGCAATATCATTATTGGAGGGCTAATTTAAAAAAGAAAAGATTATTTTTCATGAAAAAAATTTGAAACAAAAAAATAATTTTATTAATCAATTTTATTTTTGCCCAAACTTATTTTCTTATCACTTCGATCCAAATTTTTAAAAGTTATGCTATTCTAATAAATCACGGTTCATTTTTTTAGGAAAAAGATTTTCTACAAGATGACCGTTTCCTATTTTTGAAATTGAATTAATTATTATCAAATACAGCAATTTGTTTATAAAAATTTTGTTTTGAAAAATTGTTTTTTTATAATTTCAGCCATTAAAGAATTCATTTTCAAAAATTGGATGCGGTCAAGTTGTAGAGAATCTTTTTCCTAAAAAAATGAACCGTGATTTATTAGAATCGCATAATTTTTAAAAATTTGGCTAGAAGCGATAAGAAAATAAGTTTGGGCAAAAATAAAATTCATTAATAAAATTATTTTTTTGTGTTTCAAATTTTTTTCATGAAAAATAATCTTTTCTCTTTCAAATTAGCCCTTCAATAATGATATTGCTATTCTTGAAAGCAAAATTATCTATTTTTGACTGAAGTGTAATTTTCGTGATGAAACTACTTTAAGGAGGGAGTTAAAAATTAAGCAATAAGGATGAACAGACCTTCTAGGTGGATACACAACATCTTGATATATATTCTTATTGACTTACACATCTCTAGTTTCATGTAACATGCAGTGTAGTAGTTAAGAAGAAGGGAGAGAAACCGCCCTTTGAAAAACGCTGTCACTCGCAGGCTCGACGACCCGTCGGCAAGTCGATGTCTCGCTCTCTGTATCGTAGAACCATCAACAATATTTATTTTCCATAAGAGTTCAAGAGTTGATCGACTTTATCACATCACAGACTCTGTCGGGCACGAAAGCTTTGATTTAAAACAAAACTAGTATCTAATAATTTCACGTCAAGTACGCCTGTTCATGTATTTGCGTACACGAAAAAAGTATTAGAACCTCATGAAAACGGTATTGGTAAAAGTATTCAGGTGAAAAATAGTAAAAAGTATTAGTAAAAGATACTGGAAAAATGCATTTAGAAAAAATGGTGTTCACTGAACAAAATCGATTTGTTGAATTCACAAAGTATTTCATTGACTTGAAAAAATTTTTTGGTTGAATCTAAAAAATACTTGAAATTACTTAAAAGTATATAAAATATTTGGATGTATCAAGCAAATTTTACTAATCAAAGAATTTCATTCAGTCAATTAAATAATTTTGTTATGGTTCAATCTAATATTAATTAAATCAACCAAATAACAATTTCTTTGATTCAACCAAATATTTTCCAAGTATGTTGGAAAGAATATTAGTCTTTACATGTGGCTTCATAATTTAAATAAAGCTTCATCACGATATGTCTTAACTTTTGAGCAGAAAAGAAGATATACAGACGTTATTAGTTTCGCCAGTACAATCAGAAAAAATCTTGTTCTCATCAAACAAAATAGTTTTGTTAGATTTTTAAATTTTTTATTAACTTGACCGAACTTTCTGGTTTGATCAAAAAAAGACTTAAAATTTATTAAAAGTAAGTGGGATATTTTTTTCAATCAAACAAACTATTACCTCAATCAACAAAATTTTACTAATCAAAGAATTTTGTTGGGTCAATAAAATAATCTTCTTGAATTGACCAAATATTTTTTTGATCCTATAACAACAAAATATTATAGTTGAAAAAGAAAAAAAACACAAAAACCAAATCATCTTCTTTCTCTATTTATTTAAACTAGCTCGAGTTTCTTTGTTCGATATTAAATTTCTTCAATTTTTTCATCAAAAACAATTCAATTGAATTTTCTAAATATTACATCTATAGAAAATACAATCAGTGAAAAAGTACGTGTCCCGATATGTTGTCAATCAATCGTTTATATAACAGAATTCCACATTTCTGCCGTCCAAAGCATAAAGGTAGTTAACTACATTCGACTGGAATTCGAGAAAATCAAGAAAAGCTTTTTTCCTTCAGAATCAAGTGAAAAAATCATTATTATTTTTTTTTCTAAAACCGTCTCAAAAAAAAACAAGGCATTTTTAATCTAATTCTTAAAAAGTAAATTAAGCTTTTTAATAGCAACGATATTTTTTCAGATGAAAATATTCGTCAAAAAGGTCGTAGCTGCACTTACGGCTTTTCATCAAGGAATAGCGTCCGAGCCGGGCCTGTTTCCAAAGTAAGAACGTCGTCAACTACATCTTTGTGTGAATTAGATGCATAAAACTTCCAATTTTATTACTTACGTTTTCTAATCTATGAAATATAATTTTATAAATAATATACATATAAATATATAAATAAGTAAATAAATATATATATATATATATATATTTATATTTAATATAATATATATTGTAATATAATGTATAATTTAATATATTGTAGATACGACTCTTTTCTTTGGGAAACGGGCCCGGAGCTCGCGTGAATTACAAGACTAGAAGGTCGTAACTACATAACGACCTTTTTAGTTTGGATCAAGGGGTATTCTTCAATGCTCTTGCCAGAGAAGAAAGCCTTAAGTACAGTTACGGCATTTTTTGCTGTCAAAGTGATGACGTATTTGAGGTTTCTTCCTATTTTTGTGTTAGTTACGACACTTAATTAGTTAGAAAAATCTAATTGAATCTGAACTATCGTACTTTGGATTTTGTTAATTAAAAAACCATTGCGATTTTTTTTATAAATGACAAACACAGTAAAACGCGACATTTCTTCAAGAATCGAATGATATAAAAATGTTATTTTCGCGAAAAATGTCAGTTAACGACCTTTATGCTTTGGACGGCAGATTTGACCCAGAAATATGTAACAAATCGAGGAGACCTAAAAGGTGTCAAAAGTCGAAAGATATTCAATAAGTACGAGATTATACCGCAATAAAGAGTCCCTTAGTCCCTGGCGTGAATTCTCGTGTCCATCGCCCCGCTGCAAGTTTTCTCTGTATATAGTGATTGACACTTTATATCTAGCATTTGCACGTAGCGGTACGAACCACCAACCGATAGGGAGAACCAACCACCCCTAATTCGATCACAACCTATAATGCCGCAATTTCTCTATCGTAATCACGTTATGCCAGAACTCACACCTACCTTCTCCCCGCTTCAACTTTCAACAACCCCTCAGTGAAAGTATTGAGATCTATGTCACAAGTTCGCAGTGAAAAATTTTGTTTCTACATGGAAGAAAGAAATATAACATAACTTGCTTACAATCACTATTTCTTTATTTATATTGAAAAAGTACAGTCAGGAATAAAGGGTAATTAAAAATAATGTGTGAAATAGGCTAAATTAATAATTTATACACTGCTGGTCGAAATTATTTGTTCACTTGTTGTTTCAGCTATTCCTAAGGTGTTTTAATTTTTATAATAACAAGTTGAAATTTTTTTCCCTATCATAACATAAAAGTTAATAAAATTTTGCATCTAATGAGCATAAGTTAGAGACAAAATGTTAATTTTATAAAAAGATATTCTAAAAAACGTGAAATTTCAATCATTCTGAAAAATAATGTTTGTTCATTTCTTTGGCATAGGGTCAGTTTCTTCTTATTTTCTTTGATTAAAATTATTATTACATTTAAAAATGCGCAAAAAGAAAGAAAGGCAAACGTTTCGGCCACATATGGGGGCCCTCTTCAGTGCCATAAATTCAAAGATTAATTCAAAATTTCTGTAAAGAATTACAATATACACTGAGAAAAAAGATTCTTAGATCCAAAGAAATGTATTTAATTGATTCCATTTCTTTGTATCAAACAATTCGTTACCCAATTCAATTAAATATTTTTTAGAAGCATGAAACGCGTGCTTTGATTCAAAGAAATAATTTATTTGATAGGCATTTCTTTAATACAAAGAAATATTTCTTTGCTTGTGAATGTGAGCGAATTAACTCAACCAATTCATTTCTTTGAAACTAAGTACCTAGTTTATTTGAATCTTGTTTTCGCACTCAAAGAAATATTTATTTGATTCAATAAGTCCTATTTTTTGAATTCAACAAGACGTATTTGAATCAAATAATTTATCCATGGATGAATCAAGCTTTAGGTTTTCTTGAATCAAGGAAATATTTATTTAATTGAGGCATTCATTAATTAATTTAGGAAGATATTTATTCGATTCAAAGAGTTGATAAATGTATATCAATGTAACGTTTTTTTATATGAATAAAATATTGTGTTTACATAAATATATATTTCTTTAGTTGAAAGAAATGTTTTTTGTGAAGAGTAGAATGGAAGAATTCATTCAAAAATGAACATTTATTTCAAAGAAAACAATATTTTGTTGAAATGACTGCAAGTACTTTCAGTTAAAATAAATAATTTCTTTTATATAAATGTTTGGCATCATTGTTACAATTGTCAATCTTTTTGAACTTTCAACATATTTTGTAGAATTAAATCTTTATTAGATTTCTCCTAGGAAATATCCGCCTACATTATCAATATAAAATAATTTAAACCAAAAAAACCAATTTTTTAAAAGAAAGAAATATTTTTTGAAAAAACTGTAGATATTTTTCGTTTAAAACATTTTTTTATTTAATTTAAAGGTTTGCCATATTTGTTATGATAACATATTTTTTAAACTTGAAACATATTTCATATAATTAAATGTTTATTGGATTCCTCCTAGAAAATATTCGCTTGCATTATGAATATGGAATAATTTAGACCAAACAAACCATTTTTTCAAAGAAAGAAGTATTTTTTCGGAAAAACTGTGGTATTTTTCGTTTATAAAATTTGTTTATTCCATTTAAACGTTTGGCGTAGTTGTTATGATTACATGTTTTTTAAACTTGAAACATATTTTCTATAGAATTGAAAATTTATCATTCCCGTTCTAAGAAACATTCGCTCTCATTATCAACTTGAAATGTATCATTCCAAACAAATATTCGTCCTAACGTAGTATCCATTTTTTTCTATTCAACTGTTTTTCATAGTTGATATAAACATACATATACATACTTTCAAATGTGAAATATATTTCATAGGGTTGAAGATTTATCAGTCTCTTCAAAGGAAATATTCGTTTTGATTCACAATATCAAATATATCATTTAAAACTTAATTCAATTATAATTACTTTTTATTTTTCACTTAGGTTTTTTTAAATTCAATTGATTTTACAAAAATTCAAACAGCAAAAGTCTTGATAAATTTATAACATAAAATCTCAAAAATCTACACAAGATTTAGATTTTACATAAATTTCTTAGGAACAATAATAATTTGGAATTCACAATTGTATAATTTATATTTTGAAACTATACAACACAGAAAATAAAAGAATTTCCATTTAAATGTTTTTACACAAGATTCTTGTTTATATTAATGTAATTTTTGAATATATATTTTAAAATTTAATTTCATTAAACTTCATACGTATAGTTATAATAAAAATGTATACTAAATATTAATTAATAATTATATTATATATTTATCAATAATCATAATTATAATAATTAAAAAAATATATTTTATGATTAATTTATAAAAATAGTTGATTTATTTTTACTTGAGTGAGGCTCAAAAGCTCTAGTCACGATACATTTCTCTCACAAGCTCTGAATAACTCTTGCAGTCACTATATAAGAAAGTTCCAAATTTTACGTCTCAGGATTGTAAGCGAGCGTGTGCGTGATTCGACGAAAGCGTATCGTCCTATATATAAATTTTAGTTATTAGGTTTATATTTGCGAAGTTGTATATTTAAGTGTATTTGTGATAGAAAGTATGATTGGCTGCGACTGAATGGTGTGAATGTAATTGTAGGATGTTTATATATGTATGTATCGGATGACAAATGGCA
The DNA here is from genome assembly GCA_030998225.1 of Diplolepis rosae. Taxonomy (NCBI): domain Eukaryota; kingdom Metazoa; phylum Arthropoda; class Insecta; order Hymenoptera; family Diplolepididae; genus Diplolepis; species Diplolepis rosae. The sequence goes on along the minus strand of JAPYXD010000723.1, from coordinate 16,621,654 downwards.
GGTTCAAGGTAAGAATTTTTTTGTTATTTAAGAGAACCATGACAACGTTTATACTTGACTCCTTACAATTCATGAAGTTTATATTACTTTAAATTTAAGAAATATTTCTTAAATTTCAAAATACGTTTATTCATATCAGTAACATCTTTTTAACACAAGTCTCTAACTTACCATAGGCAATATTATCGTTCTTTGCATCCATTATTACTCAATACACTTTACTACTTGACCATTTTAAACAGTAAATCACATCTTCAGAGCAAATAATTATTTAATCCTACGAAAAATTATCTCCTCATTTCAAAGAAATATTTCTCTCAATTTACAATTCGCTCATTACAAACAAGGAATCAGATATTGGAATGGAAAACAAATTTACTTGAACCAATGCAAATTTCTTTGAAGATGCATCACATCATTTTACATCAAAGAATTCACTTCTCTTATCAAATAATTGCTACACAATGTTAATAACATATTTATTCAATCTAATGAAGATTTAATAGTACTAGAAAAACATTTTTTTGCTTTAATTATTCATTTTTTAAAGACAATAAAAATATTTCTTTGATCTAAAAAAATATTTATTCGTCACCATCCAGCTCAACCATTTATTTGAATCAAAGAAATATTCTTTGATTCGAATATTCTTTTTTCTCAGTGTAGAAGATAATTAAAAAAGAATTATCATAAAAATTAAAAACTTATCTCATAGCTTGCAATTCAAAATGAAGTAGTCCAGTATGCAGCATCACGAATTGAAAAATTACTTCAAGTTCACTATGCATAAAAAACCGGATAAAATGAAAAAATATAAAAGATTTTGCTAGAATATCTAACAGTTCTGACCATTTTCAGAACTAGTTGAATTTAATAATAACTTCAAATGTGATAATTAATATCACGAATATTCAAATTGCATTTTTATTAATTTTTAAAGATAAATTTATTATCATTTTTCAAAAACATCTCAGAATAAATCTGAATGTGAAAATAAACAAATTTCAATTTTTTTTAAATATTTAGTAAAATTACATATATGAATATAATAATATTATATATTTATGTAACGCCTTGCTTGCAAATTCAGTGTAAAATGGATTGTCCGTGAAGCATATATAAAAATTAGTTTTCTTGAAAAATAAACGCCTTCGTCCACTCGTGAAAATCATCATAAACGTCTCGAATTTCTTAACTAAGTACAGGACAATAGTCTTCTTCAAGGAGGAAAAGAACCTCTCAGGATTGCTTATAGGAAAAAAATTTTCGGTCAGCAAAGCCACATGTCCCGAGTCGGTTTTTAAAACAGTTCAGATCATTCTGTGAGAGACGCCGGTATTAAAGTCTTCACGAGAAGTTTTCATGAATGTAAAACTTGTTCGCGTTTTGCCATTGTGAACCAATTTGGCATCATTCTTTAATAATAAACATTTTTTGAAAAAAATTCCGGTCGGTTCGTGTGCAAAATCTTTTATATTTTTTCATTTTATCCGGTTTTTTATTCATAGTGAACTTCAAGTAATTTTTCAATTCGTGATGCTGCATACTGGACTACTTCATTTTGAATTGCAAGCTATGAGATAAGTTTTTAATTTTTATGATAATTCTTTTTTAATTATCTTCTATATTGTAATTCTTTACAGAAATTTTGAATTAATCTTTGAATTTATGGCACTGAAGAGGGCCCCCATATGTGGCCGAAACGTTTGCCATTCTTTCTTTTTGCGCATTTTTAAATGTAATAATAATTTTAATCAAAGAAAATAAGAAGAAACTGACCCTATGCCAAAGAAATGAACAAACATTATATGAATTTGGGTCAATACAATAATAGACATGTTATCAAACATGTCAATTAGAAATTCTGAAAAATATTAAGGTAGTACGATCACGGAAATTAGACCTCAGGCAAAAAATAGATAATTTTGCTACCAAGAATAGCAATATTATTATTGAAGGGCTAATTTGAAATAGAAAAGATTATTTTTTATGAAAAAAATTTGAAACACAAAAAAATAATGTTATTAATAAATTTTATTTTTGCCCAAACTTATTTTCTTATCGCTTCAAGACAATTTTTTAAAAATGATGTGATTCTAATAAATCACGGTTCATTTTTTTAGAAAAAATATTCTCTGCAACTTGATTGTTTCCTATTTTTTAAATTGAATTAATTATTATCAAATACAGCAATTTGTTTATAAAAATTTTGTTGTGAAAAATTGTTTTTTTATAATTTCAGCCATTAAAGAATTTATTTTCAAAAATCGGAAACGGTGAAGTTATGGGAAATCTTTTCTCTGAAAAAATGATTCATAATTTATTAGAATCGCATAATTTTTTAAACTTTGGTAAGAAGTGATAAGAAAAAAAATTGGGTCAAAAATAAAATTGATTAATAAAATTATTTTTTTGTTTCAAATTTTTTTCATAAAAAATAATCTTTTCTTTTTCAAATTAGCCCTTCAATAATAATATTGCTATTCTTGAAAGCAAAATTATCTATTTTTGCCTGAGGTATAATTTTTGTGATCGTACTACCTTAATAACACTGAAATTAATTAAGATTTTTAAAAGTTTTTGGTCGCATTTAAATGGTAGGTTTTCAAAGTATTTGCCTAACTAATCAAGATATTTTCAGATTTTTTTCCTGGATTCTACCCGGCGTCAAAAATCATACAAAAAGGTCCTAAAATTTTAAAAATGTGTAGCTACTTACAAGAAATTTAAAAAGAAAAAATATAAAAAATATTTTTCGACTTCTTTGTACCATGTTTGACCCCAGTGTAGAATTCAAAAGAAAAATTCTAAAAATATCTTGATAAGTTAACAAAATACTATAAAGAGTAACCTTCAAAATGAGACCAAAAACGTTTTAAAATCTTAATTAATTTCAGTGTTATTAATATTTTTCAAAAATATCGTAACTTGATGTCTTTGCAATATATTCTTATAAAATTATCATTTTGCCTTCAACTTAGGCTCATTAGATACAAAATTTTATTAACTTCCATGCTATCAGAAGAAAAGAAACTTCTACTTGTTATTATACAAATTAAGACACTTTAAGAATAGCTAAAATAGCAGGTGAACAAATAATTTTGACCGGTAATGTATATCAGAAATAAAATAATAATATTATTGATAAAAGTGATGGAACAAAATTTTGATTCAAATATTAAATTTTGTAATTTTCTGTGACAAAATGCTTCCTTTTACTAAAACTTTTGAAAAAAAATTGAAAACTTATCGACTATTACAGTTAACTGTAAAATTTGTTGCAAAATTTTCACTCAAACGAAGTTGAGAGACGTTCTCTGTCATTATCTCTAGTATTTTCCAAATTTTCAGGAATTCGTACTTTCACTCGAAGTTTCACTCTCAACGACTTTCAACATTTTCTTTTACCCATAAAATCTTATAATTATAATAAGTATTTTACACAATATACTAATGGATATTCTATATCTCAATCAATGGCGGAGCTACATAGGAGCAATTAGGAGAGTCGCCCACCCCGAGATTTAAAAACTTACATTAAAAATAAGCAGATAATGAGTATCTCTTTTCAATCATAGCCAAGAAAGTTGACAATTACTCAACCCCATAAGGTTTTCTGGATCCGCCCTTGATCTCAATGAACGAGAAATTGAAGAGAACACTTGTGCTAATGTGAGTATCTACTTTGATATAAAGCAACGAGCTGTGATCCAATTGTAAGTGGATTCGATTCGTCTATCGAGATCTGGACCCGAACAAAATAAAGTTATCGACGAGTGGCTACCCGTAGCGAATCTCAGGGTTTATACATTAAACTATCCCCTGCATATTACTACCACGTGCTTCACCACTCGAATTCCATTTATATCTCAAGGGTTTATTTTCACCACTGATTCATTGGATACTTCTCAAATTTGTTCAACACTCGTACATTCCTAATTAATTTATTGAAATTCCAGGACAGAAATCTTCAAATTCACGTGGGTTCCAGTCCAGTTGCCCCAAGTGGGAGTTTTCTTGGTTTGTAACGCTAAACCCAGATCTAGCCCAGCAAGGAAATCCAGTTGGGCCCTAGTTAGGCTAACTTGATTCATGCCCGCATTTAAACTTTATTACTGATTCGTTCAAATATCTTTGTATTGGCATTGGGTCAGTTTCTTTACATTAAATTCATTAATTAATGGACATATTATAAAAAGGAAGCTAAAAAAACAAATCATATATACGATTTGTTTAAATACGATTTAATGTAAAGAAACTGACCCAACGCCAATTCAAAGATATTTGAACGAATTCAATTTTGGGTCAAGATAAAAAACAAAGACATGAGTACAAACATGTCACATAATAACTTTATTACTGATATATTCCATACAAATTTTCAAGCAATTCCTTTTATTTTTTTTGATAACTACACTACCGGTCAAAAGTTTAAGTTCACACTGTAAAAAAATTCGTAATTTTCCAATAATGAGGTGATAAAATTTTTCAATAATAATTGAAAAAATAATCTTCCATCGAATTTTATTTCAATAATTTACAAGAAATATTCGAATCCGTATTGGATTTTTTTTTCAGTATTGAAATTTTTCAAGTGTAGTCTTAGAATTTTTCAAAGTCATACACGCAATAATCGGCACGTCATTGAATATTTCCAACATGATTTTATATAAAAATTTCAAAACTTATATTGGTTAATTTCTTCCAATACTTTATTGGGAGTTTCCAAAAAAATTTTTTTAGAGTGAACCTGTTGTTTGAGCCATTGCGAAGTGTTTTAATTTTTATAAAAACAAGTTAACACTTTTTTTTCAATAATAACATGAATTTTAATCAAATTTTGCATTTTATGACCCTAAGCTGAAGGAAAAATGTTAATTTTATAAAAATATATTACAAAAAACGTCAAGTTTCGATCTTTTTGGGAAACGATAATTTTAAAAATAACTAACATTTTAAAAAGATTTTTGTCTTTTTTCAAAGGCAAATCTTCATCGTAATTTGCTAGCTAATCAAGATATTGTTAGAATTTTTTCCTGGATTCTAGCCTAGGGTCAAACATGGTACAAAAACGTCATAACATTTTAAAAAAAGACTGTACTCTATACATTATATAAATAAATACAAAATATCAATATTTTCATAAATATTTCTAATTTCTATTAAAATATGATATACATTAAATTATAAAAAATTCTTATAAGAAGCTACACATTTTTTAAACTTTACGACTATTTTATATCACGTTTGACCCCAGGGTAAAATCCAGGAAAAAGTTCTGAAAATATCTTAAACAATTAGCAAATTACTATGAAGACTTACCTTTAAAACGAGACCAAAAACTTTATAAATGCTTCTTATTTTATTAACGTTTTCCAAAAAGATCGAAATTTGACGTTTTTTGTAATATATTTTTATAAAAAAAACATTTTGCCTTCGGACTGGGATCATTAGATGCAAAATTTTGTTAAAATTCATGTTATCATTGAAAAAAAATGTTAACTTGTTTTATATAAAAATTAAAACACTTCAACTATGCAGACTTACCTTTAAAACGAGACCAAAAACTTTTTAAAATGTTAATTATTTTATTAACGTTTTCCAAAAAGATCGAAATTTGACGTTTTTTGTAATACATTTTTATGAAAGAAACATTTTTCCTTCAGATTAGGTTCTTTAGATGCAAAATTTTGTTAACATTCATGTTATTATTGCAAAAAAATGTTAACTCGTATTATATAAAAATTAAAACTCTTCAACTATGAAGACTTACCTTTAAAACAAGACAAAAAACTTTTTAAAATGTTTAATATTTTATTAACGTTTTCCAAAAAGATCGAAATTTGAAGTTTTTCGTAATACATTTTTATAAAATTAACATTTTGCCTTCGGACTGGGATCATTAGATGCAAAATTTTGTTAAAATTCATGTTATCATTGAAAAAAAATGTTAACTTGTTTTATATAAAAATTAAAACACTTCAACTATGAAGACTTACCTATAAAACGAGACAAAAAACTTTTTAAAATGTTTAATATTTTATTAACGTTTTCCAAAAAGATCGAAATTTGAAGTTTTTCGTAATACATTTTTATAAAATTAACATTTTGCCTTTAGATTAGGTTCTTTAGATGCAAAATTTTGTTAAAATTCATGTTATTATTGCAAAAAAATCTGCCCGCTTCGCGGGCACATTCTCATCGCGCGCTTCGCGCGCAGCTCGCTTCGCTCGCAAGTTTGAGCGCGCCTAGGGCGCGCAATTCGATCGTCGCGCTTCGCGCTCCGTATTACTCGATCGTCGCGCTGCGCGCTCCGTTATTTCTGGACCTCGCGCTTCGCGCTCGGTCTTGTGCTCTTCGCATACATTTAAGTTTATTTCTTATATTTTGATACTGAAGCTCAAACCAATTTTATAATAATATTACAGATGATGTGAATTACACATTTTCTCAAAGTCACTGAATTTCTTTTTGAATTTAAGTGAAACAGGAAATTCAATTTACTTAAGGCTCTATCGGCCTTAAGGAACACATTCTCATCATGACACTCGCGCTTCGCGCTCGATTTTCTGTATACATTTCAGTATAACTTTTTAATAAATTACATGATTAAAAAAATTTACTTTCTTCCACATATCTAAAAAGGAAAAACAATCGTAGACTTTATTTAAGGAAACGATTTTGCAGAACAACGCTTATTTCGTATCTCACATATTTTGGTGAAAAAAATCGAATTTTTTTCAATATTAAAAATCAAAACATAAAATATACATCCTGTCCCGAAATTTCTTTATCAGAATTTGTAGACCTCATTTAGGCAAACAATTTTCCATCTAAATGTTTTTTTTGCATCTCACATATTTTGTCTAAAAAATGGAATTTTTTCATTTTTATCGTATTTTTTGGAATTGAAACGAAAAATATATCTTTTATCAGAAACTGTGTCAGACAAAATTTGTAGATCTTTTTGAAACGAACAACTTTGTATTCTTACGTTTTTTTGGTATTTCACATATTATTGTTAAAAAATTGATTTTTGGTTTTTCAATAGTTTTTTTTTTAATTAAAAAGAAAAATATGCATCTTATGAAAAAATGTTATAATTCAAATTTGTAGGTCTTTATGTATTCAATAATATTGTATCATAACGTTTTTTCGTATCTCGTATAATTTAACTGGAAAATGGAATTTTGATATTGACTTTTTTCGAATTTGAATATGCTGTAACATTTCTAATTTTGATTTAATCAAAAAATGTTATAAGGATAATTTGTAGAGATTTATGAGCACTATCAAAAACCAGGATTGGAATTTTTGATTTTTTCAAAAAATTATTTTCAAAAACACAAAAGTAGTGCTCCATCCCTCAATTTTGATTGGATGTGGCTGGTTAACGAACTTTTCCTTACTTTTTCGGCTCCGATAAAGTGTACCAAAGCTCAATTCAATCTGATAATTCTATCGAGAATTATGCCGCACACGACCTACAGACAGACAGACAGGCAGACAGACAGACACTTTCGTAAAAACCATTTTTTCTGACTCAGGGGGTCTCAAAACGTAAAGATTTGATGAAAATTTCGAAAGTCATTTTTCACATAAAACCAATACCTTCTCATCCATGATGAGAATGTAAAAATGTTAACTTGTTTTATATAAAAATTAAAACACTTTAACTATGAAGACTTACCTTTAAAACGAGACAAAAAACTTTTTAAAATGTTTAATATTTTATTAACGATTTCCAAAAAAAAACAAGTTGTCTTTTAATATTTAAATTTGTAAATGCGAATTTCGTTTACTTTCAGAAAGCGGCTTATACAATACTCAAGAATATAGGCATGAATCCTGGCTTCAAGATGGTAAGTTTTTAAATTCGAAGAATTTGAAATCTTTTTGTTGAAAAAGAGACACTTTTGACTGTGCTGGGATTCGAGCCCGGGTCTTTCGACTGTTATCGAAAAAAACGTCCTTTCTAGTGAAAATTATACTTTCACCGTCCGTTTTGAGACGGAAAAATCGCTAACTTCACAATTGTTGCTGTTTTCCTGCCTCACAACGGATTGTGGAAGTACAACTGTCACTAGACGTGTTGGGAAAAATAATTTTTTTTATGTTTAGTAGCTTTATTTAGAAAGATTTTGGTTTTTTTTTAATTCCAGCATCTTTACGTATATTTAAACTAAAAATTTTGAGTTTTTTTGACATTTTTTGATTTTATATAACTTTTTTGTTTTTTAACCAATTGTTATGATTATTTTTTTTATTTTTTTCCTTACAATGCGTAGCGACTTTTTGGGTATGGAAAGCACTCTAGTTAAAAAAATAACTATACATTTTTAAAAAATATATATTTTAGGATATTTTTATTTATTTTTATATTTTATTTTATTTGTAACTTTTTTTTCAGTCATGTTACCTGGTTTTCGAAACCCAAAAAATTTCTACATATTGTAAGAAACAAAATAAAAAAAGAATCATGAGAATTGGTAAAAAAAAAAAAGCTATTGAAAGTCAAAAAATGTCAAAAAAATGTTTAAAAAACTCAAAATTTTTAGTTTAAAAATAAATAAAGGTGCTGGAATTAAAAAAAAACTCAAAAACATTTTAAAAAAGGTACTGAACATAAAAAAAATTATATAGAAGGTCTTGACTAAAAAATAAAAATATTAGCTTATGTGAAGCTATTTTTTGTGGCTAAAGTAAATAGAAACAAATAAAATACCTACTTTTAAACTTTGTAAGGCATGGTTTTGTTTCAACAAAATGTTCGTTTTGTCTACTAATACAAAATAAATTTTTGATTATTCGTAGGTTAATTTTTGAACCTTTGCCTAAAGCATTTAAATTTTTTACTTAAAAAAATGAGAGTTACAATTTTTCACAATTTAGAATGTTTTAAAGGCCAAGAAAAGTGGTTTAAAAATATGTTTTCCATTTGGGACACCATATTGAATATTTTTTCATTACACTTGGTATACACGGGAAAACCCAAGTTTACAATTTTTGCTAAATGTCGTTTCAATTTTAGCAAAAACGTGTTATAGTGAGAATTTTTCTCTGCGAAATACTAAACTTTAGATAAACTATATGATAATTTACTATAGATTGTATCAAACTTTATTATAACCTATACTAAAGTTTCATATAATTTTTTGAATATTTAGTATTTTGACTTGGTAAAATTTTCAGTCCGCTAGGAATAAGGACCATTGCACCTCGATTTTCCCTTGATTCCTAATATTTTTTAGAATTATTGGTACAAAATAAAACATATATTGCTATGTAAAGTTTCTCCGTGTACTATTTATAAGTTTGTTATTTAAATATTTCTTACTGTTAGTTTTTTAAAAAATTCTCCTAAATATATTGTGTTTCCGTTCCCTACTAACTATATTTTTTGCTATTTCGTTTAAACTTTTAATTAGAGTTATAATAATTCAAAACCTTCCCTTAAACAATTTATCATTGAACCTTGTCGTTTAGCACGGTTGTTTGTGGAGTAACAGGCCAATGAAAATATTTGTCGATTCATGCTTTAGTAAAAGATTAGAAAAGAAACCGTAAAACGTGCAATTTTGTGATTGAACAAAACACATTGATACTTCCATTAGTGAGATTAGTTGACGGTTACCATTGGTACCAGGATGTCCAGAACCCTGCACCTACAAGGAGCAAAATGCTTTTTTTCATCTTAGATCTCGAGAGAATTATTGGAATTTTCCCAAAATCTTTAATGATGTAACACCAGGAATGATTTGTTATATATAGAATTCTCAGTTGTATTAATTCTTTTCGCATTTCAAATAATCAGAAAACAAATTGTTTGATACAAACTTTTTCTCGGAGACGCCGAATTATTAAATGAATCGAAACAAGTTGTGGTTAATTAAACGAAATGTCGATTGTTCCAAAGGAATATTTTAGTTAAATCTACTAAATTATATAAATTTAAAAAAAAATTGTTTGCAACAACCAAAGATTTAGTATAGAATGAACAACAAATTTTGTTGCGTATCAATGCATGTAATTCAGTTAATCTAACCGAATCATTTTGTTAAACGAAGCAAGATCTTTGTGTCAAACAAAATTTGATCGAATCAACTGAAATATTTCTTTGATTCAACTAAATTGTATTTCGGCAAATTTTCTTAAGGGCATGTGATACCTGAGAAAAGTAGCAAGTTAATGTGAACAATTCGGTCCATTTTCTACATCTTTGTGTCCAAAATACATCAAATTTTGTTTTTAAAATTTGGGAAACTGCAGATAAGTTAAAAATGGACGTAGATAGACTACTTTTGGTTTTAATAATGAAACAAGTTTCCAAAATATTTTGTGAAATTGAACTTTTTTTCATTTTCTAAACCAAATTTAGTCTATCGACGTCTGTTTTTAACTTCTCTGCAGTTTCCCAAATTTTGGAAACAAAATTTTATTTACTTTGGACATAAACATGTAGAAACCTAAAATCAATAAAATTTGGTAATTTTGGAAATACCATATGCCTTTAAGTTGCACAAAACAAATCTTTTGATTGAATTCATCAAAAATTTGATCAACCGTGAATAAGAAAATTCTTTGATTTATCCAACTAAATTTTGATTAGTTTAATTAAATATTTTTCCGAATAAAGAAATATTTTGTTGAATGAATCAAAATTTTTTCTGAATATAATTCAACAGTCAAAAAAATAGAAAAAGAATTAATTTATGAACACTAGGATTAGCACTAGCAATTATCGTTAGCACCTCGCCGCGTCCCCTCTATTTGTTGATTATTCACAACATATAAATAGTATAAATTTGAAAATATTAAATTTCTGAACTTTGCATACACTGTTAGAAATATTCGGAAATTTACGAAATTTTTATGTTACAAAAGTAATGTGAAATTTGACGATGTTTATGATGTTTTTGAGTACAGGTATCTTAAAATTGCGAAAAATATACTGAATTTTCATTAAATGTTTAAATTGTTGTAAAAACATTCTACTATCGGAAATTCTGGCTCGCTCAAATCTGCTTTAAATGATTATTCTTGTTATTGATGATTATTTGAAACAGTATAAGAAATGAACTGTTTTTTCGACATTTTTTCTAAATTTTTTGGATACTATTTTTGTAATCCCCGTCAAAAATATGTATAGAGCCTATATTTTGATAAAAAAACTATTGGGCGGGAGTCAAAGGGTTAAAGATTGGGTCTTTTTGCCTCTGTAATAAATAAAAATGTGTCTAATTTCAAAGAAGAAAAATTTTAATATTTTGAATAAACAAATCTTATTTAAATATTATTTTTCAAAGATAATTCTGATGTATTATATCCGTTATGCTATTAGAAAATCCAGAAAAAATTTCATAGTGTTGGCCATTTAATTAGAATTACCCAGGAAAAAGTGGACCTCTCCCCTTAAGATAAGAAATCAATCTCCAGAATTTCTCACAAGGATGACTTAAGGGTGACAATCACAGGGTGCCTTACCCTATCTTTATAAAAAATAAAAAGTATAAGATTCTAGAAACGTGGTTATACACTACTAATCGATATATTTAAAATGAACCATTTGATTTAAATATTTTAAATCCTGGATTAAAAGATTCTTCAGGGGCTTCGTTCGGAAAGACGATTAGCGGTGGATAACTGTCGAAAGCATTAATTTTAATTATTCTTGACGACTGTAGACATAATAGACAATAAACCTACATTCACCCATATCTAATATAATAGGGATCGTGGGCAGCACTTTGAAAGGGATCAAACCCCTATCCAAATACCAGGGCTTTCTCTTCTCAGTTTAGAAATGCCTGATTAACAATATGCGTCTTAAGTAGGTGTTAAATTTGCCTGATTCGATCGAAAGTCATGAGCATCCATTTATTTCCCAGTTAAAAAATGTTACGTCTATACGGAGAAACTTTTTTATAGCAACACATGTTTTATTTTATAATAATAAATCTAAAAAATATTAGAAATCAAGGGGAAACGAGGTGCAATGGTAATTATCCCTAGCGGAATGAAAGTTTTTCGCAGTCAAAATATTGAAGATTCAAAAAATTATATGAATATTTATTATAGATTATATTACTGGCGTGGTACTATGCCAGTACCGTCGTCGGATTTCAGGTACTGGCGTGGTACTGATGCAATATCGGCATGGATACTGGAATAGTACTGGCTAGACCCCTATAATGATAACTCGTATGGGAATTCGCAGCCAGTACTGGTCTGGTACTTAAAAGCAGTACTCGCCCAGTACTATCAGCCAGCACTGGCATAGTACTGGCTAAACCCCTAATGATAACTCGACTGGGAGTTGCCATTCAGTACTGGGCTGGTACTTAAAAGCAGTACTGGTCCAGTGCTATCAGTCGGCACTGGCATAGCATTGCTTATATCTTCAATTATATTCGGCTGGGAACTGGCATTCAGTACTGGGCTGGTACTTAAAAGCAGTACTGGTCCAGTGCTATCAATTGGTGCTGGAATATCTATATGCCCAATTATAACTTGGCTGGGAGTTAGCAGTCAGTACTGGTCTGGTTCTTAAAAGCAGTACTATTCCAGTACTATCAGCCGGTACTGGCATAGTAATGGCTAAACCCCTAATGATAACTCGGCTGGGAGTTCGCAGTCAGTACTGGTCTGGTACTTGAAAGCAGTACTGGTCCAGTGCTATCAGTCGGCACTGGCATAGCATTGCTTATATCTTCAATTATATTCGGCTGGGAACTGGCATTCAGTACTGACTGGTACGCAAAAACAGTACTGGTCCAGTGATATCAGGCGGTATTGGCATAGTACGGGCTAAACCCCTAATGATAACTCGACTGGAAGCTGGCAGCCAGTACTGGTCCAGTGCTATCAGTCGGTACTGTCATAGTACTGGCTATATCCTCAATTATAACTCGGCTGGGAGTTTACAAGTACATTCAGTACTGGTCTGGTTCTTAAGGGGCTATACCAGTGTGAACGTTAAAAATTTGGGTGATTTTCGGGCATTCTTTGGAAGAAAAGTACTCAATTAAATGTTTCGGAAAATGAAGAACATATTTGGCTATATTTGACCTATATTACATAATTTTTGTCTAGAAAAATATTGAGATCCAAGCGACTTATGCGCTGCCTTTGGAGACGCCAAAAAAAAAATTCCTCCACTGCTGACATGACGTAGGATTTTCGAAAAATATCAAAAAATCTAACAAAATAGCGTAGTTATGAAAAAAAAAGTTTGTTTTCTTGCCTATAAAATGGTCGTTTTTTCAATGACAAATCGTCAATTTGCATCCAATCAAAAATATCCGACGTCATTTTAGAGTAAATATATTCAATAGTACTCAGTACAAATTTCAAGTCAATCCGATAATTGCTCTTTAACTTACAATGTCAGCAAATTTGAAAAATCTCATTTCGAGAAAAACGCGTTTAAAGATGCAATTAATAGTGGCATGTTTATCGCATTTAACAATGTTTTTATAATTTATACTTGAAAATTAAAAAAAGATTAGCGTACTAGAGGTCGTCATAACCTTTATGACGTATTTTTCACGTCCTTTTTGACATGAAAAACTACGTATTTCTAGACGTAATACTCTTTAACTGGCTTTATAATCTGAAGATCTATAGTTTTAGACTTTGCAGTAATCAAATCGTGGATAATTACCACGAATGCATGCATGTTAAGGAAGGCAATTTCCAAGAGAACGGACGTATGACAGAAATGTCTCAAGCGAAGCCATAAACGCGTCATTACCAAGTTTAGCAAATTTCACTTAACCAAAGACAATTTTGCCTGATATCCGGAGTTCTCGAAGCCTCTAAATTACATTGACAAGTGAATATATATAATAAAATCACATGTGGTATTAATTTTTTAAAAGAAAAATTATAAAGAAACTTTTAGAAAGTCTCATCGAAATATAAATGGAGTTTTAAAAAAGGAATGGAAACTTAAGCAATGAAATTAATGCAATTTTTTGCTTGAAAAATGCCTTAAGGCCGAGCTGATAGAGATGATGGGGAACTTGGCGCACAGTTTATCGTCAAGAGCTTATTGAAAATGAACCCTCTGGGTGGATTTTTAAATAAGCGAAAAAATCAACATAAGACTTCCGTTCCGCGATCATCGATATCGGATTACGCCAGTAAGCACTTTATATATCTAGTCTACTTTTTCTCTATACACTTTGCTTATTCATCTTTCATCTTTTGATTTGTTTTTGTTGTTTAGTGATAGAAGTTTTAGCTTATCGAAATCACCCTTCCTATCCTTTCTTCTAAACACACTTTTTTCACGTTTATTAATATTCTTATTTATTAGTAGACACTTGATTTAATTTACAGAACGACTGCATTTAATCGAAACAGGCATAGAAAATAATTTTTCTACTAGCGGGTTATACCAACGGGTGATAAAGTATATTTTATTGCCCCTTGCGAGGCGAAAAAATCCATTTTTTGACTCCCCCCCTCCACCCCTCAATAGAAAAAAATCGCGTGCAACACAAGAAAAACATTTTTTACACATTCGAAAAATAAACTTTTTTCCCCTAGTTGCACAATATACAATTATGGCCTTCTAATCTAAACAAAATTATCGGAATTTTGTGGCAGTTGTCGTGCCAGAAATCAGAACTCTGGAAAAAATAGTATATTATGCAACTAGGGAGAAAAAAGTTTGTTTTGCGAGTGTAACTAAATGAGTAAAATAACACGCGTAAAATAAATGTTTCTCCTGTGTTGCATATGATTTTTTTCTACTGGGTGGTCAAAAAACCGATGTTTGCCCCGCAGGGGGCAAAAAACTGTACTTTTTGACCCGCTAGTAGAAAAGTGTATTTCTATAATTATAAGACTTATAATGATATTATAAGTCGTGTTTTATGAAAGAAAATATATTGTTTCTTATGGCAAAATAATACTTTTAATAGTGTTTTTTGCAATAGTATTTTTCCTTACTATTGCTTCTTACCATTTTTTTAAAAAAGGTTAGATTTTCATAAATCATGGCTTATTTTGTCTGGAAAAATATTTTCTATGTCTTTATTGTTTCCAATTTTGTCATAAAAATAGTATATCGTGCAACTGGGGAAAACAAAATTTATTTTGCGAGTTTGAAGTTTTATGCCTGAGCAAAGCGAGGGTAACAATAACCACCTGATTAAAGTAATATTTTCCCCGTGTCGCACACGATTTTTTTTCTACAAGTAGGTCAGAAAATGGATTTGTTTGCTCCGCACGGGTCAATAAAACCAACTTTATGACCCGCTAGTAGAAAAAGAATGTTGTTTCATTTATAAGACACGACTGATAGCATTGTTTCAAGTCTGAAAATCATAGAAAAACTTTTTTTTCCAGAGTCTTGATTTTGGGCACTACACTACCTCATATTTAATGTACTACTGTGGGCAAAAACTAAGGTGAATTTTGTTATAAAATGAAAAATCTTTATTTATTTATCGAAATCAATTTCATCCCCTTCGAATTAACCCCCTCCTGATATAATGCACTTATGCCAACGTTTTTTCCAATCGTCGAAACACTTGTTAAATTCAATTTCCGGAACTGCCTTCAAAGCCTTCTTCGATTCGGCTTGTATCTCTTGTATCGTATCAAAACGGTGTCCTCGGAGTGGTCTTTTGAGTTTGGGGAATAGTCAGAAGTCCCACGGAGCCAAATCAGGCGAATATGGTGGTTATGGAACGATATGCGTTGAGTTTTTGGCGAAATGGTCACGAAGAACGAGTACTATACAGTGTGAGACGGCGCATTATCGTGATGCAAAAACCACGAGTTGTCTGCCCAAAATATCTTTTGAAACGGTGTTGAGTGATCCTCTTGAAATGCCAATAGTGTCAGCAAGGTCTCTAATTGTCAATCGAGGATTTTTGTGCACTAATTCTTTGATTTGATTGACGTGTTGCTCGTCAGTTGATGTTGATGGTCGTCCGGGGCGTTCCAAGTCATCAACACGTTCTCTGCCTTCTTTGAAGTCTTTGTACCACTTATAAACATTTTTCTGTGACATGGTCAAATCACCGAAGGCCTTCTGCAACATTCTGAACATTTCCGCAACTGGAATTTCATTCCGCAAACAAAATTTAATGGCACTTCGTTGCGTTGCTCAACAAATTCAGACATTGTAATAATCGAAAAAATCACTTTTAGTCGTTTAGAAAACACAAACGTAACTATGTAACAAATGATAACATTGACATGAAATTTGGCACAGATGTCAGCAACAGTAGGACCAACATAAAAATAAAAGAGTTTGCCCTAATCGGTTAGCCCGCGAAGTTTAAATTAAAAATTCACCTTAGTTTTTGCCCACAGTAGTATTTTTAAATAACCTTTCCGATTACTAACAGAGAAAAATTGATTCGTGTAATAAATTAAACTCTAAACAAAAGTGCGAGTATATAAATATAGAGCTTATGTTGTTGACGTACGTAGCCTTCTCCTCAAGTTAAACCAATTGATTTCTACGAGCACCAACCCCTATGTTGTTGCCCCGATAGCCCAAGGGCTGTTTACTGTTGTCTAGCAGCGCTTAATATTAGCAAACAGAAGAATCGAATACCGAGCAATCCTGTATGCTCAACATATTATCATTCACAAACCTTTTTCAACAATAAAAAACTTTCAAAGTTGGAAATTTGGTTGATTTAAACAAATATTTCAGTTTATTTAAACAAATTTTGTTTTTCAAAGTTATACATTTTTTTATCGAGGTTTTATTAGTGAAAGTGTGAAAAATGTTATCTCAAGTAAAATGACGTATCAAAAGTCTATCAATTTCGACCATAAACAATCTAGAACTTTTATCCGATTGAAACTTTTCATGGCTTATTTTATTCAAAATGAAATTTCTTACACTTTTACTATAAAAATTTGACAAAAAAATATTCCAAATGAAAAAGACACGAAAAGTGGCATATATCATGCATGTTTCATAAAAAATGTATTTATGTCTTGGCAGACAATTGATAATCATAATTCACCTCTATGTTAAATATAAACAATCTGAATATTAAGGGATAGTTATTTTTTCAGCTAGAGTGCTTTCCATATCCAAAAAATTTATACATATTGTAAGGAACAAAATAAAAAAGAATCATGACAATTTACTGAAAAACAAAAAAGTTATTCAAAGTCAAATAATGTCAAAAAAATGCCCAAAAAACTTAAAATTTTTAGTTTAAAAATACATAAAGGTGCTGGCATTTTAAAAAAAAACCAAAACCTTTCTCAATAAAGGTATTAAATATCAAAAAAATTATATGGAAGGTCTAAACTCAAAAAATAAAAATATTAAAGGTGGCGGGTCCCCTTAACTTGTAAATATCACAGTAATTATTATTAATATTTCTGAATATTAAAAATCAATTTCAAGTTTTCTGATTAGCAAATAGATGAACACAAATGAACAAAAAATCCTTTTAATGTGAAAAACACTAGTAAAACAATAGGTTTCTTATGTTTGCAAACCTGATGATTGCCCAAAATTTTTGACCTATGCTTCCCACGGCCGGAGTCTATTTGATTTATCGAAGTCACCCCTCAAATGGTTCGAGTCGTCAGCGTCCCATTACAATCCCCACGTGCCATTCCAACGATGCGCTGTCTCACTTCCGTTACGACACGCGTCCTTATGTTTCATACGCGCCCCCCCCCCCCCCCCACTATTTCCTGATAAACCAACTTTAAAGGAAAGGTGTTTTGCTTAAATTAAATATTTTTCGATGTATTACCATAAAAATATATTTTTGAGATCCGATTCAAAAGCGTCTTTTATCATGATATTAAAAATATTGATGTGTTCTTAAGGCCATGGATCGACCAGACCACGTGACAAAATTCCTGTAAAAGTTCATGTAGGATAAATTTTTTATTCTAAAATATTTGGAGAATATAACAAATGACGATAAAGGTTATCTGGGCTGATGTTTGTGACATTTTTTTCGTCTTATGATCTTCAAAACGGTAAAAATTATGCAGAATGATGATTTTTGACAAAAACAACATTTTTTATAGTGAATAAAAATTTTTAAGCTTGACAAAAACAAACTATTTATGGACTAACACGTTGAATTATCTCGCAAACTAAAAAACAGACATATATATGGACTTCGGTTTTTGATTGCAGTCACATAGTGCTACAATAAAAAAAAATAAATACAAAATTAAGATAACGGAGCGAAATAAAAATAAGCAAAGTTAACCAAAGCAACTTTGCTAATTTTGGTTTCACTCCGCAAGCTCAATTTTTAATTTACTTTTTTGTATTGTAAATCTATGTGACTTCAATAAAAAAACGAAGTCTATATATACTTCTTTGTTTTTAGTTAACGAGATAATTTAACGTATTCGTCCATAAATAGTTTGTTTTTGTCAAGCTTAATAATTTTTTTTACTATAAAAAATATTGTTTTTGTCATAAATCACTATTCTGCATATTTTTACTGTTTTGAAGATCATACGACGAAAAAAAAAATTTGTCACTTGAAACGTGACAAACTTCCGCCGAATTAAAGATCGTCTGTCAACTTCGTTTGATTGGAAATGTTGCAAAATTTTTTTCAGTTAACTGTAATTGTCGATGAATCTCCCAATTTTTTTTTGTTGTACTCTTCAAATTTTCAGAAAGATATTTAATGAAATAAAAAAGTTATATTACATGAACGAATTAGTGTATAATTTAGTCACGTGGTCTGTTTGATCCATGGCCTCAATATTATATAATGAAATACCCCAATAATTACTTGGATCTTGCAGGTGAGAATATAAAGCTAGAATCAAATTGTAGGCGAGGAGGAGAAGCTAGTTGTCAGTCACAGTATCAACCTCGAGCTTCAGTTCCACATCCTCACTCACAAAGTGGCAATTTTCTCAATTTAAGTCCAGCTACACCTGCAACGTGTTTTGGGTAAGGCTATAATAAACAATATCAACAATCGTAACAACATTTTTCGCCTGAATATCCAGGAAAAATGTCTTCTAATTTATCCAAATCGTCTATTTTACAAACTAGTTTTGTTAAATTGAACAATTTTTGACAAAACAATTCATCATTGTCTTTTATATTCAACTAAATATTTTTTTAGTTAGGGTGAAGACACCAATTACCGAGAAAAAACCTATTGTCGATTTCGAAGATAAACTTTGTATTTTTACTATTTTTGCATGTTTTTCCTAGCGGACAAGTGGCACTGACCATCCACTGACCTTGTAATATTATGAATGAGGACGGTAAAAAACATTCAAGTCCTTGCAATTATGATTATGCGATTAAATTTGAATTAGAAGGTGTAGGAATAAATACAATAATTTTATTTTTCAGCGATGAAATCTAGAAAAACATTATACGAGGTCTGTCTGGAAAGTATCGGGCCTACCTTTATATCTCTGCGCCATAGTGTTCGAGCGACCTCTGCGGGGCATGAACGTCAACAGTAAAGCCTCACGAACCTATCGGTTGCTTGCTGACATCTGCCGGACGTGTAGTTCATGCGCAGCGTGTCTTTGTTTACAAAGCTATTTTTGAGTTCGGTGGATTTTGTGATTGTTAAAAATGACTGAAGAACAAGATCAACGAATTTGAATCAAATTTTGTTTTCAACTCGGAAAAACGAGTTCGGAAACTATTCAGATGATGCAGAAGGCCTTTGGGAATGAGTGTATGAGCAAAACACGAATAAAAGAGTGGTATAATTGTTTCAAAGGAGGCCGCACTTCTGTTGATAGTGATTCTCGTTCTGGCTGACCTTCGACAACAAAAACATTGGATAATATTGAGCGGGTGCGACTTGCGATTGAAGGTGATCGTCGATTAACTGTTCGTGAACTAGAAAATGATCTCAGAATACCGGAAACTACTGTTTGGGGAATTTTGAACAAGATTTTAGGAATGACTCGCGTGTGTGCGGTGACTGGCTTCTTCACCACGATAACGCGCCAGCGCATTCATCGAATCTTGTGCAGCAGTTTCTGAGTAAACACAGTATCGCATTGCTTCGACAACCTCCGTACAGTCCCGACATAGCCCCCTGTGACTATTGGCTGTTTCCAAAACTCAAAAAACCACTCAAAGGACAGCGATTCGATGACAAAATAACGGTTGAAAATAATGCAACGAGCGTACTTAAGGCCATCCCTAAAAGTGAGTTCCAGGACTGTTTCGAGAAGTGGAAACATCGCTGGAACCGTGTTATTCAATCAAGTGGGGATTACTTTGAAGGATGCCACCCGCCCGATGATGAAGAATAACGCCAGCGCGGAGATATAAAGGTAGGCCCGATACTTTCCGGACAGACCTCGTATACCTATCATTGAAGGCAATATAGTGGTTCATCATTTGCAGAACGTCTCCACCGTCGGAGTTGACCATTGGTAAAAGTGCGATAAAAGTAGTTGTGTCAACTCTGATGGTGGAGAACGTTCTGCAAATGATGAACCACTGTATTGCCTTCAATGATAGGTATATAATGTTTTTCTAGTTTTCATCGCTGAAAAATAAAATTATTTTATTTATTCCTACAACTTCTAATTCAAATTTAATCGCATAATCATAATTGCAATGACTTGAATGTTTTTTACCATCCTCATTCATAATATTACAAGGTCAGTGAACGGTCAGTGAATGGTCAGTGTATTCACTGACCGTTCACCAAACCAAGTCTACTAGGATTGCATCACAGGTCTAATTAAGACTTCTCAGTGGGAATACAAAGCAAAGGACGTCATTAGGGCATCTATCCGTATCGTAAAGATATTTTGAAGACATTTTTGCGACATTGAAGTGTCTTTAAGATGTCTAAAGATATCTGTAGGCCCAGATATAGACGATGTTACGGTGTCGTAAAGATGTCCTTTATTTTTGTGCCCACTGGGTTATTAAATGACATTCACCAAAGAAAAAATATATTAAAAATTGACTGACAAAAATGGTACATTGCTTCAACTACTTCCGTTTGTAAAATATGCCACAGCTATATTATCTTTGAAATCGACAATGGTTCTTCCTCGGCATACATTTATCCTATTGAGGTTGTTGGGCCACGAAAATTAGCCCTCAGGCAAAAATACAGAATTTTGCTTTCAAGAATGATGATATTATTATTAAAGGGATCATTTAAGGGGGTCCGCTCCCTTTAATATTTTTATTTTTTCAGTTTGGACCTTCTATATAACTCTTTTCATGTTTAGTACCTTTATTAAGAAAGGTTTTGTGGTTTTTTCAAAATTACAGCACCTTTTTATATTTTTAAACTAAAACTTAAACTAAACCTTTCATATTTTGGGATATTTTTGTTAATTTTCTTATATTATTTGTAACTTTTTCTTTAGGCATGTTACCTCATTTTCCATACCCAAAAAGTTTTCACACCTTGTAAAAAACAAAATAAAAAAGAATCATAACAATTGGTTAAAAAACAAAAAAGTTACTCAAAGTCAAATAATGTCAAAAAAATGCCCAAAAAGTCAACATTTTTAGTTTAAAAATTCATAAAGGTGCTAGAAAATGAAAAAAGATTGTTATCCATGAAAAAAATTTGAAATATAGAAAGCATTAATGTATCTAACAAATTTTATTTTGCCCGAATTTTTTTCTTATTGCTTCTAGCCAAATTTTTAAAAATGATGGGATTCTAATAAATCACAGCTTATTGTTTTAAATAAAATATTTTCTACAACTTGACTGTTCCGAATTTTTGAAAATGAATTATATGCAATTAAACGGTGTTTTCAATACTTAAAAGTTTCTATTTAATAACTAAACTATGTTTTAGTGTTTAAGTTATGCTTCAATAAGTGAGCAGTGCCATGTTTAATGACATAGATCAACTACACGATGTGACAAAATAACTGTAAAAAATCATGTAAAATAAATTTTTTATTCAACAAAATATCTTCCTGAAAATTTGGAAAATACATCAGAAAACGATAAAGAACGTCTGTCATTTTCGTTGGATTTAAAATTTTGCAAAAAATTTTACAGTTAACTCTAATTGACGATAAATCTTCCAATTTTTTTCAAAATTTTAACTCAAACAAAGTTAACAGACGTGCTTTATTGTCTTTTGTTATTTTTCCCAAATTTTTAGAAAGTCGTTTTGTAAATGAAAAAAGTTATCTTACGTGAATGAATTAATGTATTTCAGTCACGTAATCTAATTGATCTATGGCCTTAAAGACAATTTTGAATATTTTACCGTGAAAATTTGAAAATTTTTATGTTTTTTATTACCTAAAAATCGGGAAAACCAGACTCCACGCCAAATTAATGATCACAAACAATAATTCCAAATTAAATTCGAACCCATATAACTTCTTTTTTCTTTCCTCCTTTTTTGTTGGTTTTTCTCATGATTATTTAATTTGAGTAAATTTTTATGGTTCAAATTTGATCGTTTTTTTTTGTTGTATTTTGGGGGTTAATTGTCATTTAATTAACAGCAGATCGAGTCCACGTGCAGGAGACGTAACAGAAAATATTGCTGTTAAGGAAGAACCTGCTGATCGAGGATATAACGAATCTGCTACTTCCGCTAGTAACATTTCTTCTTCGACTGATTCCGATGCTCGGAATACATGTAAGTTATTCCTCAAATATTTTTTACAAAATAATTCTATAATTTAATTTTCTCATTTCAATAAAATTACTTCGGTTTGACTTACAATAAATTGTGTACAATCACCCAGTGGTATTTTAATCAATGAAGAATTAATTTAAATTACGATAAACATTCCCTTGTTTAACACTAGAGATATCCTCTATAATACATAATGGATGTTTCTAGCTTCATCCCTATCTCAACTTGCATTTGAACCATGACAAATCTCTGCACAAAAGGATGTCTACACTGCGCTGCCCTTCAATGTAGTCTACCCATAAATAAAGAAACGAGGGTCCGCGCTTCAAGTCATTAATCGAACCTAGAATCTTTTCCGGTCTTCCGCTTAATAATACAGACTTTTGGCATTGACACCCTAAATTCACGTGCTCGAATTAGAAAAAAGGAATCACTTAATTATCTCTACACTAAAATCTAAAATTTCCGAAAACATTGAAGATCTTAGAAACTTTTTATCAAACAATTCCATTCAATTGAGCAATAAATTATTAGCTTGAAAATATAATTAATAAGAGAATTTTTATTCATTTTTGGTTATTTTGGCATAGGGTCAGTTTCTTATTTTTTTCTTCATTAAAAAATTATCAATGGTAGAAATAAAAAAAAAACGTAAAAAAGGAACGCAAACGTTTCTGCGACATATGGGGGCACTTTTCAGTGCCATAAATTAGAAGATTAATTCAAAATTGATGTAAAAGATTAAAATATAGGAGATGATGAAAATAAGGTAAATTAAAAAACTCAAAAATGTATCTCATAGCTTGCTCATAGCTTGTTTACATATATGTAAACAACCGGTTAAAATGAACAAAACTTAGCAATTTGTAATTAAACCGGCCGGGAAAGTTTTTTTTTTAATATGTCCAATTGATTATTAATGACAACAAAAATATAAATCCCGAACAATTTTCAATTTTGAAAACTTTTTTTGCGGACTTTATTGCCGAAGTTTCTCTCCGATCGAGTTAAACTGTTTTAAAAACCGACTCGGGACATATGGCTTTGCTAACTGACAATTTTTTTTATATGTTATCCTGAGAGGTTTTTTTTCTCCTTAAAGAAAACTATTGTCCTATACCTTGATTTGCAAGCTATGAGATAAGTTTTTGAGTTTGATGATTTTCCTTATTTTCATTATACCCTATATTTTAATCCTTTACATAAATTTTGAATCAATCTTTTAATTTATGGCCCTGAAGAGGTTCCCCATATATGACCGAAACGTTTGCCTTCCTTTTTTACGTTTTTTTTTATTTTTATCATTGATAATTTTTTAATGAAGAAAATAAAAAGAAACTGACCCTATGCCAAAATAACCAAAAATGAATACAAATTCTATAACTTTTGTGTCAATATAATAGCAGACATGTTTCCAAATATATCACGATATAATAATTAATAATATTGTCTGCTCACAAATTAGCTTTCTTCTATAGCATATACCATATATGTGTGATTTATTGCATAGCATAGACATAAGTCCTCAATCACTTTTTGCTATAATTATTTTTCAGTTCTTTCATTCGCAACTGGACATATTTATCATAAAGAGACTTTCTGAATTTCGTGAGGTACAAAATGTTTTTCATGTTTAAAGATACAGTGTTGAATATTTACATACTGAGAATGCCATTTACAATTTAGAAATTGCGAATAAAGAATAGAAACATTTTTTAAAAATTTCAAATTCGTACTCAGTGAGGTACGCTCACAAAATGGCGTACACTCATGCACATGTCTAAGTATACGTAATTGAATAATTAAAGAATGCTTTCAACTCGTGCCAGTCGAGAGAGAAGCTACTAGAATCAAGCAAAAGCAGCCTGGTTCTCGAATAGGAAGAGAAAGCAAGAGGTCGTTTCCCCAGGGAAACTGCGAGCCAAAAGCTCTTTGGCCGGTTGTTAATAAAATAAAATACAAAAACTCTATCGAATCTTTTCACATTCATTTTTAATACTCTATTATTTACAAATAAAAATACAATTTTACATTTTCAAAACATGTTTCACATATCGACAAAACACGCAAATACCTTAAGGTAGTCCGGTAGCGATCAAATGAGCAACTATAACAATTTTTCAAAAATGTTTCATGCGCGTTGCGAAATTCCGAACATTGTGCGAAATGTAACTTTCCATAAGAGCCCATGTTAAAATTCCATATTTCGAGACGTGATCATTCAAAATTTAATACGGTAAGGCCCAAAATGGCAGAGGACTTTTCGATCGGAAGGAGTCTAATCTATCGATATATGAAATAAAAAAGGGTACTTTACACTCCCCCCCCCCCTCCACTACCGGACTACCTTAAGGGGGGAAGTCCATGTAAACGCCTCAAAATCAGTCATATTTTAAAAATATTTTTGAAGGTGATAAAATAATTTTATTGTTTTAAATTTTTAACATGACTTTATTTAACCTTTCTAAAGTATAAACAAATGTTTATTTTTTTATTTCCTTCCAGAATGGCGGCTCAGGATAATTTTCCGTTTGTCGTCTTCGGTGCGAGGTCCAAAAGTGCTCTATTTATCACACATTAACCATTGATCTGAAACAAAAAAAATTTAATTTCTTTCTTTTTATAGCATATTAACGGGAAAGATAAACCTATAACACTAAAAAAATATAAAATTCAATATAAATTAAGCCTTTGAAAAATAAGTTGGAATTTTCGGCTATTTTTTCGATATTTTTGACCCCCAAAAAGTATTTTATTAACGCGAAGTATCTGAAATTTTAGGTTTATCCTTCCGATAAACTCTATTAATTTTAATTGCTTTACGTTTTGTTATCTGCCTGAAAATAAATCATAAAAATGACACTATTTTGGAGGCCAAAAAATGATGAAACCGCTTAAATTGATTCAAAAATATTCCAAACTTATTTTGCACGTTAGAAAAGTACTATTGTGGGCAAAAACTAAGATGAATTTTTAATTTAAACTTCGCAGGCTAACCGATTAGGGCAAACTCTGTTATTTTTATGTTGGTCCTACTGTTACTGACATCTATGCAAAATTTCATGTCAATGTCATCATTTGTTACATAGTTACGCTTGTGTTTTCTAAACGACTAAAAGTGATTTTTTCGATTTTTACAATGTCTGAATTTGTTGAGCAACGAAGTGCCATTAAATTTTGTTTGCGGAATGAAATTCCGGTTGCGGAAACGTTCAGAATGTTGCAGAAGGCCATCGGTGATTTGAGCATGTCGCACAAAAATGTTTATAAGTGGTACAAAGACTTCAAAGAAGGCAGAGAACGTGTTGATGACTTCACCGAAAAAATAGCATACTTACTTCTAGTATGTCGACATACTAAAAATTTCCTCTAACCTAATATTCTAGTCTTTAGTACATTTTCCTATAACACGGGTAAATTTCCTCTTATTTTCAGTACGTGTCGTCTTAAATTTAGTACATATCCCCATACTGTGGAAAGGTGCCTATCAGAGATATCGTGAACTAATAAGTAACATGACCGGTCAGTGAACAGATATCTGATATGCAGTATGCGCCACGTGGTACTAAGAACACTAAAATCAACTAAAATGGACACTGTGGAAATGTGGTTGAAAAACAATAATTTAGAAGAGCTTATTGATAGATTTTCAAGTAAGTTTATATAAAATGTTATATAAAAATAGAGAGGAAAATAAGAAAATTTTTAAACTTGATTTTCATCCATTTACAAAAAATATTTTTGGTAAAATATACATAATATAATTAATGGTCAAAGAAAATGAAAATCCGGCTTATTTTTCTCTAGTTTTTAATATATTAGGTCAAAAAATAACTAGCATGCAAAGGTTTCGGGGCCTCACGGAAGACCTAATCAAAGAATTCGTTTCCGAAGTTGGAATTAGAGTTGAATTGTCGGAATGCCTCTTTAAAAGAGGGAAAAATACTTATTATAAGAGGATTTTCCTCTTCAAAATAGAAGATATACTAGCCGCGTATTTTAGTATAAAATATACTATATATTAGTATAATATACTAAAAGTAAGTTTGCCATTTTTTCGATGTGGAACGCCTCGGACGACCATCAACATCAACTGATGAGCAACACGTCAATCAAATCAAGGAATTAGTGCACAAAAATCGTCGATTTACAATTAGAGACCTTGTTGACACTATTGGCATTTCAAGAGGATCACTCAACACCATTTCAAAAGATATTTTGGGCAGACAACTCGTGGTTTTTGCATCACGATAATGCGCCGTCTCACACTCCACTCGTTCTTCGTGACCATTTCGCCAAAAACTCAACGCATATCGTTCCACAACCACCATATTCGCCTGATTTGGCTCCATGTGACTTCTGGCTATTTCCCAAACTCAAAAGACTACTCCAAGGACACCGTTTTGACACGATCCAAGAGATACAAGCCGAATCGAAGAAGGCTTTGAAGGCAGTTCCGAAAATTGAATTTAACAAGTGTTTCGACGATTGGAAAAAACGTTAGCATAAGTGCATTATATCGGGAGGGGATTACTTTGAAGGGGACGGAATTAATTTGGATAAATAAATAAAGATTTTTCATTTTATAACAAAATTCACCTTAGTTTTTGCCCACAGTAGTATTCTTATGATTTCACTTAGAATTTTGGGACAAGGTAAAAAAAGTTGTTAAAATTTGAGTATTTTTAAGTACGGCTTCAATAGTGAAGTATCTACTTGGTGGTCATTCTTGGGGATTACATTTGTGCTTCTCTTCTCGTAATTCTCCCTCCCATTAAACCTCCTTAATTATTTACTCACAGTTTACGTTAATAATAGCGCATAATTCCCTACAGGCATCGATGTCTCGACGTTACGTTTTCAAGTCTCGCCTTTTCACCGAAATTTGATATGCTTGCTAATTGAACATTTTTATCTACCGTTGTTATGAAATTTATAGCATGTCTTCGCTAGCTGCTAATAGCATTGGTGCTACAGATTCAAAAGTTCTAAAATTGCATTGTTCTGCACTATTTGCAATTTAAAATTTATCGTTTTAAAATTTCACCTGCATAATTAATTAATTAATTAGCAGTTTCTATAGACACATAATATGATTACAGTAGATAGGTAGACATAAAAAATGATAAGAATGAAAGATTTAAACCAATTTATTGTTTTTGTATATTATCATCGATTATCCACTGGTCGAATAATAATAGCACGATAATGAATACCGATTGGTCCTCGACCCACCAATTAATCCATGACCAGTGAGGATTACGAGTTACCCCGAAGCGTTCATATCCCTGCCATGTATCCCTCTTCCCATTCGCCAAATATTAGTCTCTCTTGACTTTATAACGCGTTGTTCAACCTGAATAATAACGTTGTTCTTTTCTAGAAAGCATCATAAACTGTCAGTCATTGATAAAAAAAGTTTTAAAACTCGATACATTCAGACGTATATTTAAATTATAGATATTTAATTAATTCATCGAGGAAAACATTTGTTTCTCTTAATTTGTTCAATTTGAATATATATTTTGTTAAAGCAAAGCAAACCTATTGTATTAATTGAACAAAGTTCTTGTTTTAATTAAAAATATTATAATAATATTATATTATGATTAATATTATATATTAATTAATTGTTTGGGGGGGGGGGGGGAATTACACGCTTGTCAACGAGGGGGACCGGGGGGATGGGCTAGAATCTGCGTGGACACACGTTTCCCTAAATCTGTGAAAAATATACTAAAATAAGACAAGGTATACTCGAGGTACACACGAATTTTTTATATCGTTTTTTAAGCTCACGTTCTCAAGTATATGCGAATTTTCAACCAATTCATCGCTCTTATTGGACTCTGCTTTTGAAGATCAATAATATCTATATTTTTATAAAATCTGTCTTCGTGGACAGAGTAGGTTGGGGGGGGGGGGTCGTCAAATTTCCACGGCTGTCCACGAGGGGGGCAAGGGGGGGTCAAACAGTGGTGAAAAATTGTCCACGTGGTACATGGATGGCCCCATATTCGTTTCAATAAAGTATTAGAATATTTTTCATATATTATAATCAAAAAAAGTTTTCAATAATTGAAACGAAAAATTAATTACCTTTAACAATATGGATTTAAAGAACCAGTTTTCTCAATCTTTTATCACAAAATTTTGGCCAAATTTCCCGATCATTCTGGAGAACTTATTAAATCTTCTTTTAGATAGAAAAATAACGTTTTAGAGATCCTTGAATTTGTTTTTTTTCTTCAATAAGTTATAATGTTTTCTGTATTGAGTTCACTTTTACGACAGAAAATCCAACACAGAAATTAATCAGTGAGGCAGATAACTGAGGAATTGAGCATGAATTGTTAAATGAATGAAGTTTCGGAATCCGAAAATGAATGCAGTGAAGAGAAAATCCCTGGAACTCTTCTTCGAGTGGCTGAAAGATAATAATAGCGCTAGTTGGCTTCTTTTTCAAATTAAATTTCGCTCTTTATTTTCAGCTTAATAATTATTCCTCTGGTTTCTCTGCATTCTTTTTCCTGTTTCAAGGACCTGCTATGCTAAACTGAAATACTCTATAATTGCAGTTTTATACGGCAGATATTCTTATCGTAGTAATATAGGTATAATATTAATTTAAAACATATCTCTGTCTCAACTTTTCTCTTTTGGTACATCACAGTCTCTCAACAAAAGCAACCCTTCCTCAGCACACAACCACGAGTTTCATCAACCCGCAATTAATTTTAATCTAAAACCGCCAGAGAATCCCCGTTCTCCTCACTTTTCCTCACAACGAAACCGCGACCAACCGCTTTCACCTCTTGAAGCAGCGTATAGACTTGAGTTCATCCCCTTTCCCGTATAATAAGGAAAGTATAACAGTAGTTAGCGGTTATACCTCCCGCGATTCTGAACATCATTTTAGTGGATCTTCCACTCTTGATGTAATCGATTATAAGGATAATATTGGTCTATTAGTGTTAACTTAAGGGGACAGTCCCCTCAAGAGGTCTCAAAAAATCGTTTTTTTTTTTCTGCCTAATCGATTAGGCAACTATTCAAGATTATGTGTGTAAAATTTTAGCTTGAAATTCGAAGTATTTCTAGAGATACACGGAAATTCAGTCGGTCACGTACATTACGTACGTACGTACATTACGAAATCTAAAGCGCGTTTTCTCAAAACCATGTTTTTACACTTTGCGGGAAAGATAACTAAAAAAGTTCTTAACCGATTTTCATAAACCAAAGTTTTTTTTATTCAGTATAAAAAGCTACTCTATGTGAACTACGAATTTTAAGAAATTCTGATTTTTAATACCTTTTTTATGAACAAATTACTAAAAAAAAAAGTCACTTTTTTTGTGAAAACATAATTTTTCGTCTAAATTTAAGAATTTTAAAATTTCCGTAGTTCACATAGAACAAATAAGTCTAACCAAGAAAACGAAAAAAAAAATGTTTGATTTCAGTTGAAAATAACGGCTGCTATAGTTTCCGCAGTTTGACTCCGACCGTGTCGAGACGCTGCCGTAAAACGTGGATTACTCGGCCATTTGAAATTTTTCGGATGTAATTTTTTTTGTTAATAAAGTCTAAAGTATGACTAAAACATATCCTAAAGTTCTTATGTCTCCGATGTTTCTTTCTGTGAGAAAAAAATCAGGAAAAAACGCCTTTTTTCGGTCTCTTGAGGGGACTGTCCCCTTAAAGAACTTTCATTTCAACAAGTAATGTCATTTTTCAGGACTTTCAACTTACAGAAAAATTTACGTGTTACCAATCATCCTTTTTTAACTTACAATAACAAAATTTCAACTTTGATCCTTATCCGTGGTTACATTGGTTCCTCTCCATATGATTCAGCCCTAGCACTTGAACTCTAGGCTCAAAAAAAATGATTTCCCAGAAATTTCAAGAAAAAAGGACGTTTCTGAAAATTCTATACATTTAATTTATAATGATGACATAATACGTTTCAATTGCAGGTACCCCAGTTAAAAAATGTTACATCTAGAAATACCTACTTTTTCAAGTCAAAAAGGGCGTCCAAAAGGACGTCCGAAATTGGGATACTAAAGGAGATCCTTTTGTACGTCCTTTTTGACGTGGAAAATAATTTTTTTTTCTTTTATTTTCTAAGTATAAATAATAAAATCATTTCACGTCAAAAATAACATACAAAAGGACGTCCTTTTTAACGTGAAAAGGCACGACCTTTACGACACCCTTTTGGACGTGAAGAAATACATATTTCTAGATGTGAAATTTTTTAACTGGTACATCGATTGGGGAGAGACCATCTATAAATCACATAGTTGCATAGTTACATAGGAGGGGGAGATCAACACTGATATGTAATTATTTCAAGGAAATAAAAAGTCTGTATTAATTGTAGGCTTTTTCAACCTCAAAATGTTTATGTGATCAAAGATATAATGCTACAAAAAGAAGTTGTTTAATATAATTTTCTATGTCATGTTTTGAGTTCAAATGGAAACGCAGTTCTCAAAAATGCTGTTTCGAGAAAATCGTGTTGACATCGCGACCGTAAAAATATTTTTTTTTTTCGGAATGAAAAAGGGGAAAACTGATTTTTGTCAACTTTGGCGCCCTCAATTTCGTGCATTTTTTATCACAGCGCAGTAACTCCATGAGATAATAGAGTTCTCTACAATTTTTGTTTAAACATTTTTTCTCTATGACCTACCGTTCTCACGGAAAATCAAATCCAAAAATTTTTTGAGTTTTCCAAAAACCCCCAAGGAGGGGAGTCCCAAAAACTTGATTTCGAGCTAGTCACATCCCCCACTAACGATTTATGAAATAAAATAGAGTCGGTCATTTCTTTCCTCAAAACCACTTTTTTCGTGACAGATTTACCGTACTATTTGTTTACCTTACTTTTCATAATTTGAAACAAAAATTTGTTTTTCTCACAGAAAATATGTTTGAACAAATAATAAGACATTCAAATAGAACAAATTGTGTGTTGAAATGATTTGTTTGATTTGAGAATATATTATTTTGATTCGACCAAAGTAATTTTATCAACAAAATTTTTTTTTAATTCAATGCATCTAGAGAAAAGTGTCTTGGATATACAGTCAAAGAAAGAATTTCTTTGACTTAAGTAATGTTTTGTTGATTTAAAGACATTTTTTTTTATCTAAAGAAATAGATTTGTTTACACTAAAGAAAATCTGTTTGGATCTACAAAACTTTTTTTAATTTGAAGGCATTTCTTTTTTGACCTTATATCAAAGATACATTACGTTTTCGTTACAATTCGTTATATCTTTTATATTGTACAATAGCACTACGTGACTGCAATCAAAACCCGAAGTTCATATA
This sequence comes from Diplolepis rosae, assembly GCA_030998225.1. Lineage (NCBI taxonomy): Eukaryota > Metazoa > Arthropoda > Insecta > Hymenoptera > Diplolepididae > Diplolepis > Diplolepis rosae. The sequence continues at coordinate 16,589,714 of JAPYXD010000723.1, read as the reverse complement.
TATAACTCTTTATTAGTTTGCAAGATAATTCAACAAGTTCATCCATAAATGGCTTCTTTTGGTCAAACATTAAAATTTGTTTTCCACAATAAAAATGTTGTTTTTGTCAAAAATCACTATTCTGCATATTTTCGATTTTTTTGGATAACAAACGACGACAAAAAAAGAAATTTTGTGACACAAAACCTCACAAACTTCAGCCTAATTCCAAAATTGGTAAAGAAATGTGTAACATGATATATGAGTAGCCCTTAATATAAAAATGAAAAGTAAAAAATACATTCGTACAAAAAATAGATTTTTTAGCAAATCCTATTTCACAATAAATATGCGTTGAAAATTTCTAAAAATATAAAATGACTGGATTTTCCATCGGAATCCATATTCCGACGATGCTGGTCTTTCGACAGGAACTTTGATACTCTGGTGTGAAATGCAGGTTCTCAATTTTTCAATATTCCCCGAGCACGACTTGAAGCATAACCGGATTACGATTCGAGAATGGCTTTTTCGGGGTGCAAGGGAAGGGCAAAGATTGCTGATGGGATAGAATGTGGGCATCAGCAAGGGAAAGATCAGCAAAGTAAGTGGGGGTGAGTCAGGGGTTTGAAGCCACGATAGGAGAATCAAGGTTCGATTAATATACATATCGCGCGATCTGTACGAGATTTCAGAGCGACTACTAGGCACTGCCTGCCTGCCGCCTAGTCTCTCAACCCCGTGAGCTTTGAATATCAACCAATTTCCTGCTGATATTTGTGCGGCGAGCACTTCACCAGCCGCGAAGCGTGAGTGCAATCGCTAATACGTAGCTTCATCACTCAGGAAATCCAAAGAACTTCCTTTTCAGAATTATTTTATCCTAATTCAGCGTTTTTAGTAATATTTATATTTTGACTTTCAGGAAATAAAAATTCTTTTCTCCAACGATCATATGAGTTTATATAAATTAATAATACATTAAGGATCCAGAGAAATCTGAAAAGTTTGAGTCAAAGAGGTTTTCCTATTTTTTATCTATTATAGTTTTTTAAATGGAAATCTACTGAGGGCACGGACAAAATGGTCATGCGCAGTCAGAGAAATACTAAATGGCCAACGTAGACTTATTAATAGGACCTTTCTAGGATCTTGAGAGGCCCTAGCTATTTCAAATTCGTCCTCAAATTCAAATGAGTTCTACCAGTAATTCAAGTGTTTGCATATCCTTTTTATATACATATAGATGCACCCTTTTGTAATAAGGGAATCAGCTTGTAGATCTAAATAATCAAGAATAAACAAGAGAGCAAATAGCAAACGAGGATTATCATAGATTAGCTGACATGAAACCGTTCGTCATCAGCAAAGAAGCTTAAAAGGGTTGTTTTCTCAAATCGTCGACTCTTGAATAATGAATAATCGTATTAACAACCCTCTTTTCTTCCGTCATATTACATATGTATATATATTCTACCAAAGATCTTTAACTCCAGGAATTCAAAGTTTTCAAGGAAAAAACAATTTCGAATTTTCAAAGCAAATAAAATATCAAATTTCACTCCAAAAAAGTTATGGAACTAGATTGAACTGCTTGAAAACTTTTTTCAAAAAATAATTTTCATCAGTGCCAGTCAAGAAATATTTTAAATATTTCGGAGCAAAGTAAGTGATTTTAAAAAAATGTGCAGATTTTACTTGCAAATCGAGACAAATATATAATTAACATATTTGAGATCAAAATATTTAATAGTTTTTTAAAAGTTGCTCCATTTTTAATTTGACCAATATTTTAAGAAAAATGTATCGTAAACACAATCTCATTCTTTTGATTAATTCAGGAAAACATGGTGATTCAAATGAGTTATGATTGTTTTTGACGTATTTTTCAAATTAATAAAGTTATTTAAGGTGTCATTCTACTATCTCGGTAAAAAAAGGTGACTTTCAAGAATTTTTTTCAACATAATAACATAAAATTATTGTTTAGTTTAGGTAATGTTTAACAATGAACAGTGTCTAAAAAAAAGGCATGTCCGTGGCGCGCACGATATCCCCAGTCAGCATCATCTGAAACAAATAAATAAAAAAATTTCTTTATTCGTTTGACCATAGCTCTGAAGTGACAAAGCGGATTTTTTACATTCTCATCATGGATGAGAAGGTATTGGTTTTATATGAAAAATGACTTTCGAAATTTTCATCAAATCTTTACGTTTTGAGACCTCCTGAGTCAGAAAAAAGGGTTTTTACGAAAGTGTCTGTCTGTCTGTCTGTCTGTCCGTCTGTCTGTCTGTAGGTCGTGTGCGGCATAACTATCGACAGAATTATCAGATTAAATTGAGCTTCGGTACACTTTATCGGAGCCGAAAAAGTAAGGACAAGTTCGTTAACCAGCCACGTCCAATCAAAATTGAGGGATTGAGCACTACTTTTGTGTTTTTAAAAATAATTTTTTGAAAAAATCAAAAATTTCAATACTGGTTTTTGATAGTGCTCATAAATCTCTACAAATTATCCTGATAACATTTTTTGATTAAATCGAAATTAGAAATGTTACAGCATATTCAAATTCGAAAAAAGTCAATATCAAAATTCCATTTTCAAGTTAAATTATACGAGATACGAAAAAACGTTATGATACAATATTATTTTTTACATAAAGACCTACAAATTTGAATTGTAACATTTTTTCATAAGATGCATATTTTTCTTATTAATTTAAAAAAAAACCATTGAAAATCCAAAATTCAATTTTTTAACAATAATATGTGAAATACGAAAAAAACGTAAGAATACGAAGTTGTTCGTTTCAAAAAGATCTACAAATTTTGTCTCACACAGTTTCTGATAAAAGATATATTTTTCGTTTCAATTCCATAAAATACGATTAAAATTCAAAAATTCCATTTTTTAGACAAAATATGTGAGATACAAAAAAAACGTTTAGATGGAAAATTGTTTGCCTAAATGAGGTCTACAAATTCTAATTAAGACATTTCGGGACAGGATGTATATTTTATGTTTTGATTTTAAATATTGAAAAAATTTCATTTTTTTTACCAAAATATGTGAGATACGAAATAAGCGTTGTTCTGCAAAATTGTTTCCTTCAATAAAGTCTACGATTGTTTTTCCTTTTCAAGAGATTTGGAAAAAAATTAATTATTTTAATCATGTAATTTATTAAAAAGTTACTGAAATGTATACAGAAAATCGAGCGCGAAGCACGAACGCCATGATGAGAATGTGTTCCTTAAGGCTGATAGAGCTTTAAATAAATTGAATTTCCTGTTTCACTTAATTTCAAAAAGAAATTGAGTGACTTTGAGAAAATGTGTAATTCACATCATCTGTAATATTATTATAAAATTGGTTTGAGCTTCAGTATTAAATTATAGGAAATAAACTTAAACGTATGCGAAGAGCACAAGACCGAGCGCGAAGCGCGAGGTCCAGGAAGAACGGAGCGCGAAGCGCGCGATGAGAATGTGCCCGCGAAGCGGGCAGATTTTTTTATTTTGCAAAATAACAAAATGGCACTTAATCAGCGATTCCTGCTCCATATAATACTCCTTCTGCTTGATCAAATGAATACACAATACCTTGAATTCTAAAAAGTTGAAGGATATAGAGTATATGTATGTGCATAACAAATTTTAATCATTGCCTATATGATTATTGATTACAGCCAGCAATTTAATTTACCAGCATCAACGATATACAGCTAATAGAAGTGAAGCAGGTAACCGGGAAAACAGAAATTCTCCAGTACTTAGTCGACCAGGAAGTGCTTCCTCTGCAAGTTCACAGTGGCCTTCGACATCTGGGCCAACAGAAAACTACTTATCCCGTCGTCAAGAAACCTGGAATGGAGAAATTTATTCAAAAAGGAGTGCTGCTCCAACTTGGACTGAACTGGGCTCGCATTTAGAACCTGGCGGTACTTCTTGGGACCGTCAGAGTTCCTCCTGTTATCTGGAAAAAAGGAGTTCTCCCAGTACTTGCTGGAATGCTGAATATAAAAATAAAAGTGTAGTAGGATGGAGCGATGTTACTATGGGATATCAGCAACAGCGAAGGGGTTCTCTCCAATTATGGCAATTTTTAGTAGCTTTATTGGATGATCCAACGAATGCACCTTGCATTGCTTGGACAGGAAGAGGAATGGAGTTCAAGTTGATCGAACCAGAAGAGGTAAATCTATTAAATATAAATTCATAGCATTTTTCTCTTGGCATACAATTTTTTATTAAACTTAAAGCAACCCAGATAATAATCCTGCGGAGCACGTCGCCCGCACGTCATGCGGGTCACGTGTGCGAACGAGAATGCAGCAATTCCGCGCGCACTCGTCTAAAAGCGTGCGGGGCATATCAGTGCGATGCATGTGCGTCGCAGTACGCAATCACTCATGTAGGTACGCAAGCTAATCAAATGAGACGCACAGAAAGTTGAGATATATTCAATTTAATAATCGTTGATCACGTAACTTATTTAGCAAAAAAACGAATATAATTCTGAGGTTGTACTAATTATAACATTTAAAACATGAATAAATTAATTTTGAAAGTTTTACTTCATTCAAAAGATGTTGGTCATTGGTATAATATTATAGTTCAATTGATGTTCATTCAATGTGTGTCTAACAATTTATATTGCTCTTCCAAATTTTTTGCAAAATAAAAAAAATTTTCGAATTATTTATTTTCCCATCGCATTTTCTCCGATAAAATTGATTATATTGAAATAAATATATATATTTTTTGGAATCGCGCATTCTGGAAGCAAGCGTGCGAACCATGACGTGCGAGACATACACCGAGAAACTTTTTATATCAATTTTTACTATAGTATTTTTCAATTTAGGGAAAAACGTATCACTTTGAGCATTTTTGTTAGTAAAAATACTAAACTTTATAATAATGATATGAAATTTCAGCATAGTTCATAGCAAATTTTACTATAGTTCATACTAAAGTTTCATATAATTATTATAAAGTTTAGTATTTTTACTAACAAAAATTCTCAAAGTGATACAATTTTCCCTAAATTGAAAAATACTATAGTAAAAATTGATATAAAAAGTTTCTCCGTGTATGCGTGGCAATGTCACGCGCACCTCTATGACCTCCTGAGTTCACCCGTGCAGATTAATCTGCACGCGTGCGTGCGTTATGCCCCGAATTACGTAGACACTTTGTTTTCTGGTAACTTATGCACTTTTTAAATTTCAGGTAGCACGTAGATGGGGAGTTCAAAAAAACAGACCAGCTATGAACTATGACAAGCTGAGTCGATCATTAAGATATTACTACGAAAAAGGCATAATGCAGAAAGTTGCAGGTGAAAGATATGTTTACAAGTTTGTGTGTGATCCGGAGGCTCTTTTTAATATGGCTTATGGTCCTGGAAATTCGACAATAACCAGCGAAATGCAAAACAGTATAACTAAAAGTCATACAGCGTCTGGAAAACCTTGTTCTAACGAAATTGTTGATTCGGGAAAGCATCCACCTAGTGGATATGGAGATGCAGTTTTGGCCATGTACTCGAATACAGCCTCAGGTGAGAACAGTTAAATAAATAACTTGTATGAATAAATCATCCAGTTGAAGAGTATAGAATCCGTGTTTCTGATTGCAGTTTATGGCCAATCCAGTCTTCATCACTTGCATCAGTATTTGGGTGGTAATGAGGGTTTCAAGACACCACCAAGCAGATATCATTCACACTATACTCATCAATACAACAATAATCATCATCATCATCCATCTTCTGCTTACACAGAATCCTTCCTTAACTATGGACTAGGTTTTTCCGCACACGAGTTCCCTCTAGATGCTAGGACGCAGGAACCAGCTAGACCTGTTTACCCTCATGACACATGTGAAAACACCGACAGAGATCGTAACACCTCCACCACGTATCATGGTTTACAGCGATCTCAAATACCGACCAACATCGTCAGTTCACAAACCTCGCTTATAGATGGGAGTGCAAGCTCGAAAATAGATCAAACACCTTACACTTGCCTTGGTGTAGGAAGCTGCGTTTGTTAAGATATATCAATTTTAAACTGTAATTATTAATGAATTATTTGTTAAATATTGTTATATAATATGTGTTATTTATTGGAATTTCAAATTTATCTTGTAGATATTTATATATTTCAGTAATCCTTATATAGACAAATTAATTAAACTGGAGAACACACATTGTTAAAAAAGCGGAACTAATATTACTTGGAATTAATTATAAAAGTCCTAAAACGCTTCAAAGTTGAGTAGAATTTTCTATATGGAATCAAAAAAGCTTAGTAATAATCTAAAAATGGTCTCTCAGTCTATACTAACTCGTTTTTACTCCAAATTGACGATAATCAACTTTGGAGCCAAGAACTTATATATAAGTGAAAAGTCTAAGCCATTTACTCCACAATTTTTAACAAAGAATACTTTTCATGTCCAGGAAGTGACTAGAAGAGTTTTTAATATATATATTTTCGAGTTAGAAACGAAACTGTCAACAAAACACTAGAAACTGAATTCGAAAATGTTCAAATTTGCGTTTTTGACCTTTTTATATTAAATAGGTACAAGATGAACCCGATATTCTAGATATATTTCCATGGGCTTAAAATAAAACTAATACTTTGTAATTTGTAATCAATAGATGCGTCCTAAGAAATTTTTTCCGTAGAATTTGATTTTATTTCACGGAGAGAGTCACTCAGAATGCACATCCGATTATTACGTTTTTCGCTATCCCACTTATTCAAATAATTCGCCATTCAATGCTTATCACAAACACGCGTACTACAAACAAAAAAAACTACCGCCAGCGTTTCAAGCAGACATGTTTCATCATTTCTGAACCTTTGTTTTGAGCTAATGGAAACATTCCAAACATATCAGTTTAATTCAAAATTTTTAAAGATGGTCAAAAACGCGTTATTTTTTAGGACAATTTTCTTAGAAAACCTGATGCAACAGAAAAGAGCTTCTTGAATCCAAATTATATAGCGTGAAAAAAATTGAAAAACCTAGTCCCTTTTAAATCCTCAAAAAAGTGAAAAAATGTTCCGTGTTGTGTTCATTTATTTGAGTTATTTAAAAAGTTTCGTTTCATTATTATTTTTTTGTAAATAGAACATTTAAATTGAAGAAAGTTGGAAAAATCAGAATATTTAAATCTTATGTCCTCCACGCAACTAGAAGCTTTAAAAGAACATATAGTTTCCCAGGGCTATATATTTTTAACTAACTCATATTACCGATTACAACATTCTCATTCAAATTCATCTAAGAGAGGTATTACCTATAAGTCAAGCCACACGTTTTTCTCAAAGATTGTAAATCACATATAATAGATTCTTAGAAACTGTAATTTACTGTAAATAAATGCATAAAATAAGTATCAATACCGCTCTAAAAATACTTTTATACTAAAAATCATGTTTCCAAAAAATAACAATCCTATAAAGATCTCACTGAGAAAAAAGATTTGATTGAATCAAAGAAAATAATTTGTTTGAACGACTTTCTTTGATTTAAAGAAATGATTTGTTTAAACGAAATAAAATTTGTTTGATTCAAACAAAATATCTTTGAACCAAATAAATATTTGTTTGAATCAAATTGATATACGGTCAAAGTTATAATTTGTTTGATTTAAGGTAGAAATTTATTTGATTCGAACAAATATTTATTTAGTTCAAAGATTTTTTGTTTGAATCAAACAAATTTTGTTTCATTTAAACAAATTATTTCTTTAAATCAAAGAAAGTCGTTCAAACAAATTATTTTCTTTGATTCAATCAAATCTTTTTTCTCAGTGCTTATGCTATACATTGAGAACAAGAATTGTTTGATCAATAAGAAAAAATTATTTCTATTAATGAAACTTTTTTAGTATAGAATAAAATTTATATTTTTTAGTTGAATCGAAAATTTTGTTCCCAAAAGAGGTAATTTTTATAGATCAAATAAAATATGTCTCTCTGTATATAGAACTGTAAAAAACCATGTAATTGATATTTCAGTATTCCCAATAAGTAATGTTTTTTAAAACCGTTTCTTCATAAAATTTACTGTCAAGAAAGTAATTATTATGATTAATTAGTCTTGTATCCTATTGAAAATTCTAACCCAAGGACTTACAGAAGTCTTTAATAAGTTAAATGATTTCTCTTAACTTGAAGAAAGTTTCACAAAAGATTTAAAAGACTCTTACGAAATTATTACATCACCGTGGGAAGCAAATGTGTAGCATTTAAAGCTTTTTTTAAACCACACAGGTACATATACACGGTGACCCATTTTATTATATAATTCCAAATATCTTCTAAAATACTTTATCTACGAAAAAATGGTTCGGGCAAAGGTTGACCAGGATCGAGGGGGACATTTGACTGTACCATCAATTTTGACCTTGAGGTCAATTTTCAAGGTCAAATGAAGGTAAGACCCTTTTCTCAAATGAGAACTCCTATTTTTGACTGCGAATTTGAAAATAGCGGGAAATTTCACGTCAAAAATGACCTGTGGAACAATGGTTTTTGTGACCTTGGAAAGGTAAAAAATTAAGGTCAAATGTCTGAGAAACGACTAGATGCCCTTTTTCTGAATCGTCTTGGTTTTTCGGGGTAAACAAACGTTCAAGATGCTTCACAAAAGTCGATGAAATGTTAAGGTGTACATCACCTTGACCATCAAGACCTTCAGGCCAATTTTCAAGATGACCTGAATGTCAAGACGATTTTTCTTAGATTGTTACTGTCTGGGTGTGTTTGGGGGGAGGGGGGGGGGGTGTGATAACAATCCACAGCCTGAAGTCTACAAAAAAAATTTATCCAAGCACAGAGTTCAATCTAAGAAAAATCGTCTTGACACTCAGGTCATCTTGAAAATTGACCCGAAGGTCATGATGGTCAAGGTGATGTACACCTTAACATTTCATTGACTTTTGTGAAGCATCTTGAACGTTTGTTTACCCCGAAAAACCAAGACGATTCAGAAAAAGGGCATCTAGTCGTTTCTCAGACATTTGACCTTAATTTTTTACCTTTCCAAGGTCACAAAAACCATTGTTCCACAGGTCATTTTTGACGTGAAATTTCCCGCTCTTTTCAAATTCGCAGTCAAAAATAGGAGTTCTCATTTAAGAAAAGGGTCTTACCTTCATTTGACCTTGAAAATTGACCTCAAGGTCAAAATTTATGGTACAGTAAAATGTCCCCCTCGATCCTGGTCAACCTTTGCCCGAACCATTTTTTCGTAGATAAAGTATTTTAGAAGATATTTGGAATTATATATTAAAATGTGTCACCGTGTATATCTCAAATAACTATTGTGAGAATTTGAGTCCATCACACCACTCAGGATCCCTTTATTTGTGTACGGCAACCTATATGCACTATAGAGCGTAACTCGTACAGAACCTGCAGATGAATAAGTACATGTTAGTACAGTATGGATACATGTAAGAGTTTCTAAATAAGAATTTTCAATGGGGCACATATAATCAATATTCAAACCTTGAAATATTTATTGAATTTCCCTCTTAATATTCAAATATTAATTGGCTCGTTTTTAATATTCTCCCTGATATCTTAAGACATTTCCTATTTTAAATGCCATGAATATGATGTCATTTTTTAATTTGATTGGATTCTTTATCTATGTCCGTTGAGTGTTTCCCGGCAACAGAGTCTATGACGTAATTATCTTCGATTCACAGCAAGGTCATTTCCTTGTATTTTCGGCTGTGACACACGCAGATAGTCGTATCGGTCCCAACATGCCTAGGAGCAGATGTTAGACGAACCTGCGCGAGCCATTCAATTATATTGCGTTGTACTTTGTATTTTATTCAAGCCGTGGTTAGTTGGGTTAGTCGAAGAAAGGTTGTAATAGTGGCTGGATCACTTTTAAAATCTACACAAACACATAAAGAGTTTTTTAAGTAGTAAAATTTAAAATTTTGTCATAGTGAAAAACAAAGTGATATCGTAATTATTAAGTAAGTATTTTGTTTCAGAGAATTAGTCCTCCTTGAATTTCCGCTTTTGATCTTTTGACCAATTTTTCCGATTAAAGTAACAACTGAACGACTTTCCCGAACTTTTCCTATTGGGTTTTAAAGTCAGACTAAAATCAATTTTCAGAGAAATTTAAAACAACACTGTAAACACTATTAATTGATATATTTCTGTTAGTATAATTTATTAATAAGCATAAAAAAATTGCTTCCTCATACTTTTGGATTGAATTCCTATCATTTGAATTTTTTATTATTATCAAATATAGGAGTGCACGCCCTCTACAAAATTTTTATAAGGATCGCATTTTTAAACAATCATACCTGAGAATAATGAAGACTCAAACCTAAGAACTTAACTAAAGTATATATTTTTGCCCTTTTCATCGCCCCATGATAAAAAGGACAAAATAGCATTCGAGTAGCATCGTATGCTTTTGATTACATTTTTTTAATGAATGTAACGTACTTTTAAAGATATAAATATAAAAGTGAGAAATAAGGTTTTTTTATCAATTATTTTAATGGTAATATGAAACAAATTATAATTCGATACAATTTTTAGTTTAGCAGTCCTTGGTCTTCTTTGTTTGAGAAAATGAGTGCATCCAAAACTTCAAAAGAGGAAGAAAGTGTGATGGGATTCAAGGATAAGCAAAAAGCTTTAGACACACTTAAATATCTCGATGGACGTGATATTAACTATCAGTATCACGCTATCTTAAATTATGTAAGTCGTGCAAAAAGGACCTTGCAAATTACAAGACAAGAGAGTAAAATGGAAAACATAAAAGAAGCCCTAGAAGTTTTTGAAGGCTGGTTAGCGGATTATAAAAAAAATAAACGAGGCAAGGAAAATTTCGGTTATTTACCAATGGAAACCGTAAATTCTTTTAGACCTCTTGCCAAGAAATATGATGTATTAGATGATCAGTTTTACTTGTAAGTAGAATATGTATATATTTATTTAGAAAATCAAATAAAATATTCTGTATCATTTACTTACAATATATATTTCGTATATCTAGGGCATACAAGAAAGGAAAAGGGGAGTACAGGAGTCTACGAGTGGCAAAAACCGATAATAGTGAGATCACCTGGGACATAGAAAGAAATCGCAGACTAGAGAAACTGATAAGGAAAATCAAGGAAGATCATGTCCAGTGGTATGAAACAGATGTAGGTGAATTTAGAGGACTGCCTACCAAGGAACACGTCCAATGCATCCTCCTTGCTTACAGTCCAGATCCGCTCAAACTTCGAAAAATGATTCCTCAAATTCGAGAAAAGTTTGGGTCTCCTGAAGAAAATAATCTGGCAGAAATGAAAGTTGATAGTGAAAAAATGAGTTCCAAGAGACAACATGATGAATCTGAAAGTGAGAGTAGCAGTGATGAAGAACCGAAGAAAAAACAAAAGGAAGAAGAGGACGGGCTGGGTTTTAAGGACGAAAAGAAAGCTTTGAAAACTATCAAGTCATTGGAAGGTCGTGATATTAATTATCAATACAATGCTATAAAGGGACTTGTCAGAAGAGCGGAAAGAGTAATCTCCTGTACAAAAGATGAACAAAAAATTAAGAATATGAAAAAAGCAATTGAGATTTTCGAGAAATGGATTACGGATTACAATGTCAATGGTCGTTCCAAGGAAAATTTAGGTTATTTGAATTGCGATCTCGTTCGAGCATTTAAACCCTTAGCTGAAAAGTATGACATTAAGGACAACGGCTTTCTTAAGTGAGTATACCTGTTTTAAAAATTTCAAAAAATTCAAGAAAGATTAATAATCATTTTTTTCAGAGTTTATGAAGAAGAAGGTGATTACAAAAAATTGAGATCCGTTAAAGTACCAGATTCCAATATCACATGGGACATTCAGAGGAACAAGCAGCTTAACAAAATTATAGATGATATTAAAAAAAAGAATATTAATTGGTTCGAGTCAGAGGGTGAACTTGAAGGATTGCCAACTAAAGAACATATCGAGTGCATCATGTGGGGCTTCAGTTACGAATCTTCAAAATTGAAAAAGCTTTTACCTATGGTGAAGCAAAAACTAAATCACTCCTAGGAATATTTTCAGATCAAAGATGAAAAATATGGTAGATAAAATATCACCTGATATTATTTTTCCTTGAGATGTACAACGAAAAAAATGCATGGTATTAATTTGTAAATAATTTATACTTTTACAATACATTCAATAAGTTTAATTTATAAATAGAATATTTATAAATATAGTTCACAGATTTAATTCAATATCTGTCTATAATTTTCCAAAAATTGTCCTAATAATTAAGAAAAACACATAAACTTTAATGACAATTTAGATTTTTAAATACACCTAATTATTTGCATACCAACCTCATCTTCAAGAAATTGAACCTTTGGAATACTGATGCCACTCAAAAGTCGTCCAAAATTACACACAAGGGAGCACGATAGATATCGGATTATGTATATTTAATTTCAGGCGCATGCCGCGCATGACAAAAAAGACAAATTTAACCGGCGTCGCCATCTTTGTTTTCATTGAAATTTATAGGGTAAAAAGGCAAAAATTGGCAAGAGTTAATGATTTCTGGTTTCTGCAATTTTCAATTTGACCAAGTGAAAGTTGCAACAGACTTCTGTCTCGGTGTGTCTCGGCAAAAAAAATCCCGGGTCAGTCGCTAATATTTATCAAGTTGAGAGACGCAAAATCTATCCAATGACACTTCCATTCTATAGCGACGTCTCTGAACATGTGCAGGAACTAATAGGGGCTTGCCTTCATCGGTGCCGCATCCGTAGAGGAGGGAAGATACGCGCTGCATCTAGAGATATCTTTGATTCTTTGACTGCAGCCGATTTCACATTTTAGAACTCAGTGCGCAGGGATCCAAGATGGTGCGAGCTGTCAAACATCTTTATATCATTGAGCGAAATCGATAGTTTTTATTGCTCTTATCAATTTAAAAAGGGTGATTTGTTGTGATTGAGGTTAGGGTTATTGCTTTGCCGAACGTTCTTTACCAATTTGTTTACTCTGAAAACACCATTGCGTGCTCTACTAAGTGTCATGGTTTCGTGAAATATTTTCTGCAACGCACCGGATAAACACGTTTCGCTTGTTTATTGCGGGTAATACGCTAATTAGATACGTAATCTTTGAGATACCATCGAGGGAAACTGCAAAAGGTACGAGTCAGTTAAGCAAGTTTGTAAATACTATTTATTTTCTCGTCTTTGTATATCTTCTGCCCCCAGCTTCCAGTCACTCGTCCTCTATTACTCTTTCCAAGATCCAAAAATAGAATTTATGTACTCTTTGTTGAAGATCTTAAATTCACCGGTTTCTCCAATGATTATTAAGTAATTATTTATGTCAATTTTATCAGTGATTTCTTTTGATTATAAATAATTAATTAGTACATTTTTTTAAAGGCGAAAGTTACAACTCACAGTTCTCAAATAACTTTAAGACTAAATCATGAAAATAAATTAATAAAACTAATGTGTACCATTGTGTTTGTAAAGACATTACTTGGAAAATATTTTTTAAATACAAAAATTATAAAAACTGCAATACTTATTCACTTTTAATTACAACTAATTATTACCAGTATTAACATTATAACTTATAAATTCTTTTGAAGAAATAATTCTTTCATTCATACACTGTAACAGATCTTGTGTAAAATTCCACATATTGATTGGACATAAAATACCAGATAAATACACAAACAATAAAATGTAAATTAAATCACAGATTGTAAAATTCTAAGCAGATTCCCTGCTATTTTCCACACCTCTTGTAAAATTAGCGAAATAAATAATAATATTTCACCCGAACGCTGTGAATTCACATAAAAGTTTCCATTGCAGTGTAATTTTACACTAAGAATACCTGGTATTTTATGTCTAAGCGTTATTAGTTTAATTTTACATATTTCTCATAAAATTTTGGGATTATTGTGCAGTTCTTCAAAAAATTCTACACAAATTCACTTGATATTAATAAAATTATATTGTTTTTAATAGTAAAATTTGACAAGACGAGAAGGAAATTTCCTGAGAATTTTTGACAATGTACCTAAGTACACAATTTTCATATTTTCTATTCATAAATTGAATCAATTTATTGTTTTAGAGTTAGAATACGGCTAGCAGATGAGATATGACTGGAGTTTGGATGAACCAGCTGGATAGCCGTTGGTTCCTCACGATGGCAGAAATCGAGTTTAATTGAGAATGTCTCAAACCGCGGATTTTGAGAGCGAGGCAGGCTCCATTTGTGACGAAGAACGAGTAAGAAAGCTTTTTCAAGCATGCGACGGAGACGGAGACGGTTTTATAGACAGGTAAGAGATAAAAAATTTTAAAAACTACATATAACAAATTGTATCTTTTCTACTCAATACGCAAGTTCGTATTTGACATTGAAAGAAAAGCATTGCGAATTTCTCATTACTGCTGTAAAGAATTCGTACAATTAAATATTTAACACATGAACGTATGTAATTAATTGCGTCATTAAAATACTATATGCTTAGATTTCCTGTACTCAGGCGTTGAATTAAATACGGAAATTATGCTTAATGAAATGCACCTCTTTGCAATTTCAATTAGTTTCCAAAACATAACACGTGCAATAACTTCCTGCGACGTAATTCGCTCCACGTTAATCATATTTAACTTCAGTCATACAAGATTCATTAAAATTTATCATCATTCGCTTTCAGCAGAATATAGATTACACAGTTGAAATTAACTATTATTTATTGTAAAATTAAATGAAACAGGAAGTAATCATTTTTTCATATTTAATATTGTGTTACTTCTAAGTTACAGATAAGTGTTAATAAAATAGAATCTTGGATTAAAATCAATAATGAAGAGGACTTATATCGACCCTTAGTATTAATATTCAAATATTATTGATGTTCTTAGTTGGCTTTAGGGTCCAGAAAGAAACTATAAAAATGGTCTAAACTAAATTTAAAAAAATAAAAACTGTACAACAAATTTTTTCTATAAAAATACAAAGTGGAGAAACTTAAAAAATAGCACGTGTGACGGATAGACATTGTGGTAAAAATTGATATAAAATAATTGCACGAGTAAAACTATAAAATTAATCTAAATAACTAAATTTACAAAAAATAAAGACTCTACAAAAAATGTTTTCTTTAAAAATAGAAAGGGAAGAAACTTAAAAAATTGCACGTGTGACGGATAAACATTGTGGTAAAAACGATATAAATCAATTCCACGTGTTAAACTATGAAATTGGTCTAAATAACTAAATTTACAAAAATAAAAACTGTACAAAAAATTTTATCCATAAAAATAAAAAGGAAGAAACTTAAAAAATTGCACGTGTGACGGATAAACATTGTAGTAACAAACGATATAACATGTAATTTTTTGTGAATTCAGCTATTTAGACCGTTTTTACAGTTTTCAAACGTACACACACGATATACCGTTTGTTACCACAATGTTTATCCGTCACACGTGCAAATTTTTAAGTTTCTTTGTATTTCCATGGAAAAAATTTTTTGTACAGTTTTTATTTTTGTAAATTTAGTTTAGACCAATTTTATATTTTCACATGTACAATTCATTTATATCGTTTTTACCACAATGTTTATCCGTCACACGTGCTATTTTTTTAGTTTCTTAGTATTTTTACAGAAAAAATTTTTTGTCGAGTTTTTATTTTTTTGCAAATTTAGTTATTTGGACCAATTTTATATTTTTACATGTGCAATTCTTTTATATCATTTTTTACCACAATTAAGGTAGTTCGTTCACAAAAATTAGATCTCAGGCAAAAATAGATAATTTTGCTTTCAAGAATAGCAATATTATTATTGAAGGGGTAATTTGAAAGAGAAAAGATTATTTTTCATGAAAAAAATTTGAAACACAACAAAATAATTTTATTAATAAATTTTATTTTAGCCCAAACTTATTTTCTTATCGCTTCGAGCCAAATTTTTAAAAATGATGCGATTCTAATAAATCACGGTTCATTTTTTTAGGAAAAAGATTCTCTACAACATGACCGTTTCCTATTTTTGAAATTGAATTAATTATTATCAAATACAGCAATTTGTTTATAAAAATTTTGTTTTGAAAAATTGTTTTTTTATAATTTCAGCCATTAAAGAATTCATTTTCACAAATAGGAAACGATCATGTTGTAGAGAATCTTTTTCCTAAAAAAATGAACCGTGATTTATTAGAATCGCATCATTTTTACAAATTTATCTCGAAGCGATAAGAAAATGAGTTTGGGCCAGAAGTAAATTTATTAATAAAATTATTTTTTTGTGTTTCAAATTTTTTTCATGAAAAATAATCTTTTCTCTTACAAATTACCTCTTCAATAATAGTATTGCTATTCTTGAAAGCAAAATTATCTATTTTTGCCTGAGGTCTAATTTTCGTGAACGAACTACCTTAATTAGTTGAGTTTGAAATGTTTGTAATCCGTCACACGGGCAATTTTTTTAAGTTTCTTCCTTTTGTATTTTTTATAGAAATAAATTCTCACTGATGAGGACTCCAATCTGGGTCGAAGCGTTTGAAAATATGAAACTTTGAGTTACATTTTTTCTGGACATTAAAGCCAACTAAGAACATCAACAATATTTGAATATCAAAGTCAATACCTCTTGTACTTCATTTGTTGCTTTGGAGATAAATTTTGCCATTTTTATTCTGTACGAGCTTTATCCTCTTTTTTTCTCTCATACTTTCCTCTGGAAGAGCTGTACTTTCACGATAGCTTTTTAAGGCTGGCCTTTTGAATGCCCACGCTTTGCAATAGAAAAGAAAAAGCCTTATGCCTGTTTGTTTTCCAATAGGTATATGTTACATATATGTAAGCAGACTGCATCTGACTTAATAAATTAACTTTCAAAGTCATCAGCAAATTCAATTTTAAATTTTCCTATTGTATACATGTTTGATAATTTTTAATGAAAATATGCCTTTGGTTTAATTGAATGTACCCTCAAAAATACACCTAATTATGTAAACAGTTGATTTTGCCTTTACTTTTCTGTTTCTACTTTACCGCTTGAGTTACTTGAAAAGAAAAAGAAATACAAGGGTCTTGAAATAAAAAGAGATAACAGCTCCCATACGTAAAGCTCTTGGCTTAAGCTCTAGAAATCCGGTTGGAAGCTTGTCACCCTTCGTAAGGCACACCACTTAAAGTTCAAACGTTCTCCACATCATCTACTCTCGCCTCTCAAAACCAATTATTTTTCCTATACTTTTTATCAAACTTATTTTTAGTTTGTCGCTGAAGAAGAGTTGATAAAGTGTTGATCAACATCTCAAGCTTCCGATAAATCTCCATGCTTTTGGCATTATTAAAAAAAACCGTATTTGACTCCCTGTAATACTTCAAAGCTTCAGAGAATTTACTATATTTTTGTTCATGCAATGCTAATAATATTTAGTAGGCGCAGTTACTTTTGTTAGATTGTAGGATAGGTTTTTTTCCGGTGTTACGCCCTTACGGACTTGGATTAGTCTTCCCCTTAGTTTTGCTATAGCCTGCAGTTTTAAGACGGAAGATAGGGTCGTTTTATGGGAATGAGTCATCCCACACGATGTGCAACCCGCTGTGTTAGCTCTCAGTTTCAGAATTGATATGCCTATAATGTCTGTATGCATGTGTGTGAAAGAACGCTTGCAAATTCAAGATACTATCTTTGTCTTCTTTAGCCCACACCCTCCTACCTTCAGCTTTCAAGTTTTGTTATTTTTGGGATCGATCAGCTGAATAATCCGTACTTGATATTGTCTCAAAGTCATCTTCAAGTCATGCAGATCTATTCATTTGTTAATAATAAATATCATGAAGTATTTATTACTCATTTCAGACTAATTAAGAACATGTGTAATTTCTTTTCAATTTGAAAATTGTAATTGTGTTTAAATAATAAATTTTTATATCAAAACTATGTATATGTATACATATAATCTACATAAGGTGACCATCCGTCCGAATTTCCCCGAACATGTCCTCATTTTAGGGCTTGTGTAAGTTGTCCAGGTTTTTATCCGGATTTTCCAAATGATAAATTTTTATTTTTTAATCAACTTTTGGATCTTTTTTTGTACAAAATTTTATCCTTCAGTGCCATCTAACGATTTTTTCGTCAATTGGCAAGCCTCAAAAACTCAATAATAATCTTTCAACTCAATAGATTATTAATTAAAATTTAATAAAATAGTCACTTTTCTGTCCTATCTTATTCTCTTTTTCAAACTCTTCTGTCCTACTTCGTCCTCCCTTTTAAATAAATTTTTGTCCTACTTTGTCCTCATTTTTCAAACCTTTTTGCCCTACTTATCGAAAATCAATTATGGTCACCCTAAATCTACATCTTCTTTAAAATTTCCGAATTCTCCTCTAACTTATCTAGATATCCTGTCGTAAACTCTTGTATAATACTATATAGTGTGAAAAATAGAGAATGAAACGCATATATACCAGACTGAAAACATTTTTCAATTAGTTGATATCGTAAATTCAAGCCATATCTTTACGTTAACTTTCCTCGTCTAAAATAACGGCTTTCATCGCATGGTCGTTATCAAGGCTTCCCTACTTTATCCGTAAAAAAATGCACAAATCACCGAATAGTAATTGAGTATCAAAACATTCCCAATGAAACAATATTTTGCAACAGAGTTACATCAACAAAAATGTTAAAAGCGGCTACTAAGTACAGTATTAGGTATTCATTATTGTTCTAGAAATTAAAAAATAAACAGAAAAATTAAGAATTTATTAAAGGGTCAAATTTTTGTTTACTGACATTTGTAATAGTTTTATCACTCTATATCAAGTAAATGCAATCTTTTGTTTGAAAATTTTCAAGTCTGTTATTACTTTTAGTTTTAATAAAAATTACTGAAAAGTTCCATTTTTTAAATTTTAATTTCATTCATATTTTAACCTTTTTTGGTCATGCAAGCTTTTTAAATACATAAATCATTTTGTTTTATCAGAATCAAAAACTTGAAACTCACAACGTCACCGTTTTCTGAAAATTGAGCACAATATTATTCATAAACAGAAAAATAAAAAATTCGATTTCAATTTTACTTCTTGTAATATCATGATATTAATTGAATTTCTCTGAATTTTTAGCGTTATCTAGTAATGTATTTTATCTAAATGTATAAATCTAGAGCAAGTTTTCTCAATTAAGCCGCTGGATAGTATAACTGCACATAAAATTTTCTCGGCCGTTTTAGTTGGCCTTGGACACATAGATCTTTATAAGAGATTTTATGGGACATAGTTTATTCTTTTGCAAATAAGTTATTTTTGAAGATCTCCAAAACCAACTAAGATGACCGGAAATTTTTTATGTGGGATTATTCTATCTGGCGGCTTAATTATATACATAATCATAATAAATTCGCGCCTAAAACGATTTTTCAGAACTTTGTAAAATCAAAACAAAAGTACATATTCTGATTCAGTATAGCTCTGAACCTAATTAATTTTGCATCTCATCTGGGACTACAATCCCCCAAATTTTGTGATCCTAGCCCAAGTCATTTGCAAATTATAATGAGAGAAGTATTTTGGCACTCGGGGACATTTTTTTTTAATATTATTTTTTGACTCATGATTTTCTCATATATAAATAAAAACAATTGATTGATTTTCAGTGAAAAAGCAGGTATATATATGATGTGATATTCCCTTTTCTTAATTCCAGTCAAGACCTTCTAATTGTATGCAGAGAGCTAAATCTGGAGAATTCCGTGGAGGAGTTGATGAGAGAATTAGGGGCTGATGAACACGGTCGAATTTCCTATCAAGAGTTTTTTAGACGCCGTTTGGCTTTACGACCGGAAATCGAGGCACTGAAATCCGGAAAGCATAGAGCGATTTCGCAAACTAACATTCCGGAATATCTTCCAACCAGCAGCGATAACAGCCTTGGTACCTTTTTTAATTATTTTTATTTCTTGCTTATTAAAAATGTATAAGTCAGAATTAATCAGGGATAGTCAGGGAAACGTCAGAGAATTTTTTTAAACTTTTAAGAAGAAATTATAAAATGTTCGGTTTAAATCACGAATTTTAATTCTAATGTTTAAGGTACAGTATCAGGTCGACATGAAAGCTGGGAATTTGATAGTGGTGCCCGTGATCTTTCACCAGAGCCTCACACGTTACAAAAACTAGTGGAAGCAGCCGCAGGTGGAACAGGAAACATGTTAGAGCTTGCAAATAAGGTAAGATAACAATCGGCAATATTTCCTTCAGCATGATTATAATTCGTAGTTGAGTTATTAATTGATTCATTTAGCGTTCTAATTTTAAATCTACCACGAAAAGCTTTATACAATAACAATCTAGTAATTTTTTTTTAAATTCTTTCAGTTCTGAAATTTTCTTACAAGAGCCATTCTCATCATTCCATTATTCCTCTTTCCTCAACTTTCTGTAAAAAGTTTTTGCTTTGGAGAAAAAGTATTCGTAGCGTGTGTTTCACAAGAACATCAGAGCAATCAATAGAAAACGCAAAGGCGATATATGCTGTCTTGTCTCCTCAGTCTTGAGAATTTTATTCCCCTTCTTCCGCTCTGTGATGAATTCCTCGAGTCGAGAACATATCAATAAAGCTTCGGTACCTTGTACGCCTAAAGAGAGGAAATAGGAAACGAAGAACCGATTGCTTTTTTCAAATTTCTCTTGATTGAACAACTTATTTTAAATAAATGCAAATCGCTGTTCATAATTGCTATTTCTAAAAAATTGTTTTGATTATTACTACAATTAGCTCAATTCTCGGATTTGGTAAATCACAACCCTGAAGGGAACGGAGAACGCCAGAAGTTTGGACGCTTTGTTAATTGAGAAAGTTGTCAGGTTAATTAAGAAACCGCATCTTGCAGTCCATCCTGCTTCATTAATTATGTTAACGTAATTAAGGAGTCCACGCGGTAGCTTGTGAATTCTGAATCTCTGGATAATTCGAATTCCCTTCGATTTTTTTCTTTTGCTTCTATATACACGGAAAAATAATATTTTTGGGAATTATTTTTATCTTTCTAAAAAATTGTTGGATTGTAAATTCAAATCCTATTTTCAAATACCCAAACCTGTATTTCCCGTTGAAATTAATAAACGTAACCAATTAATGATAGAAGTTAAATAGAGATGCAAGGATTCCATGAAAGGATCGGCAGACTAAAGTTGTGATAGAAACGAAGGACCTAAACTGGTCGGTTTCTATCGAGTGTCCTCGGATTCCTTCGGCTGCGATGGTACACTAATCTCAATAGTTTCTGCCTTCCTGAGTTCTTGTATGCATGACTTGGACGAAGTCCGAGTAGCCAACCGTAACCAACTTCAACTTTTGCAAGCATTCATTCTGCTTTCGGTCTTATTGCCCCTATTAGCTTCGAAGTTTTACGATCACTGCTCACCACTGACAATTTCAACTTCTCAACCAGTATTAGTTTATCGGCGACTCTCGAACCAGGCGCTACTCCACCCGATCTGTTACTGTTTTATAGTTTTCAGAAACTAAAGTGTTTCAGTTGTGTTAAACATAGATAAATTTTTGTTAGTCACTTTTGTTTACTTTTGTATTAAACAACTTAGAAGTTTTTTAAAAAGTTTCAAAGGTTTATCATAATTATTTCTTAGAATTTTTGGATTAATATCCAGTGTTATATCGACCCTTGATAATTAGTGTACGTGTAGTAAGCATCGACTCAAGCAGTATTCTAATAAAAAATTAAAAAAGCACTTCTCAGTAGAATAAGAAATTATAATTAGTTCAATTTGTCTTGGACATCAATTTAAATTCAATAGTCAGAAAATAGTTTGTAATTTAAAAAGTGTTGAAAAATATTAATAATATTAATATTATTTCACTATAAATATAATATTTTATAAAAATTATATTGGAAGAGGATACACAAATGTTTTCATTCTTACCTTCATGAATATAATTTTTTATCAACGAAAGATATTATGCGATGCACGAAAATATGGATTTTCGCAAAGTTTGGAATGGAATTTACGTGGAATGACAGGAAGCTCCAAACCGTTGCTTATATGGAAACAGTTGCTGGACTCTAGCCAATATTTAGTTTGTGCTCTCGAACACTCAGTGAAACAATATGATTTTGTTCAGTTCCCGTTATTCCACTAGTACAGTCGCTGATAATCTAGCAGATGTTTGCACTTTTGGATTTGCTATTTGAAACGTACACGGCCAGTGAATTTCAATTCAAAATAAAATATACCATATAATGAAGTAATAAGTTATAAATTATAACTAAGCCTTTGCATTATAGCAAGGAATTTTTCTCAAAGTTAGAGTTTTTCATGAAGCATAATTCATTTATCAATCTTGAAATTCATAATAAATTGCTATTTTTTGTTTTCACTACTTCAATAAAGATTAAATACATAAGAAGATAAAATCACTTCCAACAGAATTGAAATTAATTTTATTTATAAACTATTTAATTTCACTTTATTACGTCTATAAATAACTTTTTAAGAGTAATTGCTTTTTTGATTTAAGTCTTGATTGCAACCCTGGGAGGGTGTTAAAGTCTGGTTTAACAGACCAAATACGATAACGAAGGACCTCGTTAACGCAGTACTGCGTTACTACCACACAAGTTTGAACGCAAATCTGTGACCTTTAGGGCCTTGCTATCGTTATTTTAAATTTTATATTTTTCAACTGTTTTTTTAAATTTTAATTATGTATTAATCGCTGACGTTTCCTGAATATTTCAAATTTTACTCTATTTATCGAATTATTTATTTAATTAATTAATTCACTGTGATTTTAAAATATAACCTAGTGCGATTTGAGCTTTTAAAGTAATACCGTGGCAGGATTTACAGTAGTTTTAAATAATGGCTCAACTGGGCCTGCATATAATACGGACAACGTTAAATGGCAAAAGTATAAACAAGAGGAGCAATGTCAAGAGCAAATTTGTTACGTCGACGTTCTTTCGCACCTTTCGGCAAAAGAAACAAACAATAGGAGGTTTTCGAAAAGCGATCTTGCCTATATGCATTTTAAGACCACAGAAGATGAGGTTGATGATGAAGAAAATGAATCTAGAGAACTCAAACAATCTCGTTCTTGGTTTTGTTGTCCTGGAGAACGTAGATCTGAAATCAAATCTATCCCTCTTCAAATTGAAGTCGATGAGGAAAATGTGGAAAAAGTAAGTTTAGCTTTAAAAATATTTGAGAATTCAGTTCTTAAAGTTTCTGATTCTTATCCATAATTTAGAAAATTTTTCGTTATTTCAATTTTTTTAATTAATCAGTGGCACCCAGATTTCTATGATATTCGTCATTTATTAAAATGTACACTAAAGAATGTTTTTGAGATTATATTGTATTATAAAATAAAAGTGTGGTCGGATTTTATTTTATGCATTACTTTTTCCCTCGGTGAATTACTTACCTTGTCTCACCCACAGGAGCTGACTCAAGAGTTAGACTTCTTTCGCTTTTAGTAGTAAAGTACCCCTTTTCAACTTGGCAGTCGCGAGCAAAGAGCTTAAAATTTTTTTGTCCAACCCCTTGCCACGAATATATAGAAAATAAGACAGTTTGTTGTATTCGATTTGCTCTGCACGCTTATTAGAAGGTTTACATTTTTTACAGAAATGTAATCATTAACAGTGAATTATTTTGAATAGTTATTCTAATATAACAACTCTGTTTGTATTGCCTAAGTAAAAATCAATATTGACAGAAAGTATCTTATGTAGAAAACTTTCTACGAGAATTACGAGAAAAAGCTTTCTCTCTAGAGAAGTGTAAGCGTATATACAATTTCATTGACGGAGATAAGAGATATACAACCAAGAAACAAAGTGGATCGTAAAAGGTGAAAAGAGAATGAACATGAAATTCAGGGTAAAGAATTTTTGAAAAAATAAAAGTGTACCCTGGAAGAATGAATTGTGTCAAAGAGAATATTTTAGTTGACTATGCTGCTTAAAAAACGGCTGTTTTCATAGCTGCGTGGTGAATGTGTAGAACATTAAGAATTCACAGTATCATTTTCTGCATCTCGGTTATTGGAGTGTCAAGTAGTTCACTCTCTACTCACCAAAAAATACACGTTAACTTGCTAGCGAACACAACTCTATTGTAATTTTCGAAAATAGAAATTATAACAAGTCAACTTTATATGAGTGTATATTTTATATCAAATTTAATTACAATTCATTTTCTGATTCATGGCTTACTCTGCTTATGACCACATGTAGGGACTAAATCAGGACAAGTTCCAACGTTACATCGAGGTTGAGCCATTATGCAAGTTCGTTTATCAGGGCAAGGTGGGGCATCAATACAAGATTTTCCAGGAAGATGAATGTATTCGTCTTGATCATAATCAGCCACAATCATTGAGACGTATAGAATGCCCACAAGCAAAGCAAAATGTATTACTTTATTCATTTTTGCCATCGTTTTTGTTATCTACAAAAAATTTTAACAATAATTAAAATTAACTTTGAAGATTCAAAAATTCTATTTGATAAAAAAATAATAAAAATAACAATAATACATAGCATGCTATGAATTCACTTAAGATAAAACATTGATTATTTAAGTTCCAGAGGATTATCTGTGCAACCTTTGACAAGATTTGATACCTTTCAAAATATTTATACAATGCTCCGAACAAAGAAAATTTAATCAATCATCACTTCAAACAAATATATAACCTGATATTTTAATTTAGCATAAAATCATTTTTTGAAAAAGTTTAGAATTTTAAACCACGTTATTATTACAAAATTGTATGTCAAACTGTTTGTATTTAACATATGTTTATTAATATAATTTATTATGCGCTTAAAATTCTAAAGAAAATTTAACTTATTGATTTTATTCCTATACAACTCTTCTTATAAGTACAAAAATGTTAATTGTATTTTCAAATTACACAATTTTTGCAAATCACATAATTTTTTCAAATTGTACACCACATGATTTACAAATATATTCGCTTGGTAACCCATTTATAAATAACGTTACTAAAATGAAAAGGTAATCGAAAATTTTTTTTCTATCCCTTTAGTCAATATCCCCTAGGAAACCTTCTTAGCGTGTGGATTATTTATCCCCACTACAACAATTTTTGTAAATAGGATTCTTGATCTTCCAAATAAGTATTTAAGTTATACTTTCGATGATAAATAATGGAAAAGAACAAGTGCTTTAGCTGCTTGTAAATTGTTTTTTTTTTTTTTTTGAAGACAGCCCAAATTATATACATTTTGGACTCATATCCTGCTTAATTGAAACTTCATTAAAAGCTTATGTTTGTTTAATATTTCTATTATATTATAGAAGGTACAAAATATATTTTGAATGGTATTAATTTAATAATGATTGCTTTAGGTAAATGTATACTTACTAGAAGAGGGAAATATATTCTGCGAGCTGTTACTTGAACGAACGTTGTTTTTTAAATGACGCCTTATCATTAGGGAAACGAGTTTTTATTTTATTCTAACGTGTATTTAATCATCACATTTTCGCTTAGTCGAGAACTACTGCTTTGAATCACAAATTCGATTCGACCGACACGCTTTGTTGAACTGCGAAGGATACGATTATGTATAATAACCATACCTCACTATATATGGTATTATTTTTCCAAGTTTGAAATCACTGAGAATGCACAAGACAATGAGAATAATATTTTTTCTTAGGAATTTATTTTTATTTTTACTGAATGACCTGATAATTTTTTATCTCTCGTTTGTATTCCTTATATAATAATTAATTAATATTTTCGTTGTTATTGACAGTCTTTTTATAATTAGAGTCCATCTCAATTTAGGCTTGTCATTCAAGGGTTTTATCAAGTTTTCTTTCTTATGAATTTCAGCTGCAGGTTGCAGCTCTTTCCTCCCTACGATCCGAAGTAGCGGAATTAAACTCAAGACTCTTGATAGCAACTCGTGCAAGAGAAGCCGCGGAAGCAGCTACAATCAGAGCAGAAACTCAGGCTACGAGAGCGGAACAAAAGGCAGAACAACAAAATGCCAGGCATGAGGAAAGACTGACCGAACTTCATTCTGTGATAGCTGAACTTAGTAGACAACTGGAAAGACAACGAGCAAATGTAATTGCCGAAGAAGACGAATCCGGTAAACATTTTCAGAAAAATTATTTTAAAAAAAGTAATAGAACATGCTAATAGTATTGATAAAAATAAATTATGCCCTTGAAGAAGTCGAAACAAGTAGAGATGCGGAAGGCTCAATCACGAATCCAGTTGAAGAAAGTGAAGGTTTTATTCAAGGCGATGGGGACAGAACTTTGGGAGATGCAGATTCCAGTTGCTGTGAAGAAATCGGACCAAGACCCACTGAAGTATTTAATTAAAAATTTCGAATAATATCAATCTAAACTTGAATGATTTATCAAATTCGAATTAATCTTTCAGGGAAGGGAACAATTGGATAGTCCTGCAGCTTTGCCAACACCCGAGCCAACTCAGCAAGCAGTTTCCTATCAAAGTGTAGCCGTTGCTGCTCTTCAAGATGAAGTCACGGCTCTTCGATCAGAAATCTCAAGTCTACAAACTCAACTCTCGCAATACAGAAATCAGTCACATGGACAGAGTTCAATTCAGCCTACCTGCAGTGATTCTCCTCGTCGAGACTTCAGGGTAACTTTTTTTGTTTTTAAAGTTGAAAAAAATATTTCTTTGGGAAATATTGTAAATATTTTTTCTATTAAAGCAGACAAGAGGAAACTTGAGTTCGCCGGAACCCCTAACAGCGCCTTGCTCTCCTCTTTTACCACCTTTGCAAACACCGCCTACACCCAAAAGCATTACAAGAGAAGAAGCGCCTGTTTTGAAGATGGCAGAAAGAGTGAGGCTCCGAAGAACTGATGAAAGGCATATTACTGGTCCTGATATCACGAATCTAGGCGTAAGTACTATATATATTTAATATATATTTAAGGTCTTCGTAAACGAAACATTGATGAATATACAAAATTTAACACAAATAAAAATTTTTGTAGGTATGTTCGACTATGGTAGCTGAGCATTTAGTATCAGATCTTCTAGAACACTCGAATTTGCAAGAATTAAACGGATCAGAAAAGCAATTCGAAGTCGAAACAGAACGCCTTAACAGTAGATTGGAACATGCACGTGCTAATAATGCAGTTCTTGCTTTAACGCTTCACGAAAGTAAAGCTCAATGTGATAGGCAAGTTTTTGTGAATGTATTTATTATTTAATAGCTTGTCGGCTATTTTATAGAAGTCTATTGTTTTTAAAGATATTAATTTTTCAGATTGAGTCTTCTAGTTGGAAAGTACGAATCTAACGCAACAGCTTTACGACTCGCTCTAACGTACACAGATCGTGCAATCGAAGCATATGATGTACTTGTTGCACTTTTAGAAAGCGATTTGGCTTTATCTGCTGAGAAAAATAATATTACTATCGATAACAGAAGGGCTGCGGAAAATGTTGCTTACCACGTTTTGAACAGGCTCGAAAATGAGTGTTCTCATCTCAGTGTACCGTGGGAAGATAGTTTGATTTTGTCTGATGAGTAAGTACCAATTAATTATTTAATTCATATTTTATTATTAAGCCTGTTAATTTCCACTACAGTTCAGAAGTAACATGGAGTGAAGAAGATGAACAGCATCTCCGGAGACATATTAGCAGGTTGAAAGGTGAACGTTCAATGGTGCGTTCGACAACTGTGGAATTCGAAAGCGTTCATGCCGAGCCGCTAAATTCTAAAAACACTATATCTTTAGCTGAAGCACGAAAATTAGACTTAGAAACTGCCGTCCTTATGCAGGTATAAAAGAATTATAATTCTTTCAAATTAAAATCAAAAAGTTTAAATTCAATGTATTGTTAATATGTGAATATCATATTTTGTTTACAGGAGTTGATGGCGATGCGAGAAGACAAGGCTGAATTACGGGCTCGAGTGTTTTTGCTCGAAAAAGAAAGGGCGACAATAGAACTGAAATTAAATGCTCGAGACGTACAAATCACAGCCCAGAATGCTGCTATTCAACATCTACAAGGTCAATTGGAAGATACGGAAACCATGCTGGCAATGGCAACGAATAAGGTACTTCCTGTAAATTCAATAATTTGTATTGGAATCGAAGCGTCAATAATACCTTGTTTACTCATTACTTCCGTATGTCCTTTACAGGATCGAGGCTTGAGTGATAACGAAAGTGAAGGAATTGAGTCTGAATTGATTGAAGCACTTGGGAGAGAAGCCAGACTGAAAGAACGTTTGCAGGAACTCGTATCAACGTTGGATACAGTTAATAAAAATTCTGAGTTGAGACATCAACAATCTGCTGAACTTGTCAACGATTTAAAACGAGCAAACGGGTAAGGTAGACTTCTAAGATTTCTGTTATGTTAATTTAAGCATTCAAATAATGAATCTCCTTCGAATATTTTAATTGAATTTTTAATTATATTAGAGCGCTTGTTCAGACATTGGAAAAATCTAAGAAAAAGTATCAATCAAGATTGAAAAGAATGGAACAGCAAATGATGGGGATGATGGAAAATCATGCAGCACAGGTAATCTGAATCTCATATAACACTTGTTTAGAATAGTTACAACTCAATCATTTCGCCGAAAAGTTCAAATAAATCAAGTCTGACTATATCTTTAAATCTAAGTACTTTTTAGCTCAAGTTTTGATATGTATCCTTAGATTAAAAGAAACAACTAATGTTTCTTTAAAAAGCATCTGCTTTATTATAAACATACATTTTATCTACATTAACGGAGAAATTATATATTTAAACTTCAGGCTTATTTATTTTTTTCCGTCTTGCTAATTCTTCTTCGACGAGATCTTCTAAATCATCTAAAGGTTTATAATACAGGTGTACTATTTGTGAACCGGACAACATTGTCAATAGCCCTACAGTGAAGAACGTAACGTACCTTGGCCAAGATAAACCAGCTGGCATTTTATCTCCTCTTTCCTTTCAATTTGTCTTTGAAGATTCACTGGCGAGTCTTTGATTAACGATTTCTTCTACTCGATGCTTTTTAAATACCTTGTAGAAGTTAACCTCTCCCACGTGCCACTTTATCATGCAAAATTCCAACGCTGCTCCGCTGACAAAAAATAATGGAAGAAATCTATACTCGCCAAAATATTTTTTACCAGGCCATTTTCTAAAAATCTTTGCAATAATTTCAATCATTTGGCACGTTTACTCCTAAATATTCAGGAACGTCTGTTTGTGTATGTTTAAGAGGACGACCATTTTGAAAATTCTCCAAATCGATCGCATTGATTAAAGTAGTATCCATAATTTCCACGGGGGGCGTCACTGCTGTCATCGACTTAGCGGGACCTTTTAAATAATAATTGTATACTGATTGTTGATTAATAATATTATTATAGTTGCAAATAAATTCTAATGTGTTTCAGATAAAGTCTTTGAAGCAACAAATTGCGCTTCTAGAGGAAGAAACATCGGGATATAAAGGCAGCTTGCCATTACAATCGCAGAGTTCTGGTGCGAGTGAGACTTCATTATGACCGAGTGACTGAACATCACCAGTCGTTGGTGCTTCGCGCAAAAAGTATTTTTACAGTTTGTCTTATCACAATGTAATTTCAGGAAAGATCGGACCTTCGTATTTTTTTTACATAGAAGCGCCTAATCTTCAGCTGTCACTTTGTAATTAACATAACGGTCAAAGATTTTTTTGTTCATTGAGTTATACGTCTGTGGAAAAATCATTATTGATACTCGATTTGAATCTTATATTCACACCGTGAATAATGAAACAGTACTGATAAATTGCGTCAACGTGACTTGTAAATATGTATATTTTAAGCACAAACGAAGTGATATAATTAGGCTATAAAAAGATAAACGATGCTTTATCAATTGCGACTTATCCATCTTTATTGTTGCTTGTTGTCTCTAAGCCTAAGTAACAAAATTGATATAAATGCATTTTGCATATTATGCATTTACATTTTGAACGAACATCGAGTCGATGTCGTCGCCGGTGTATTTAATAAGTGAGATCACAGAAATTTGTTAATCAGTGTCATAAATGTACAGTCTGAAAGCTCGATATTCATAATCAATAAAATTGTTGCTTTTATATGTCAAACTTGGTGAAATTTTAAAATGTTTACTTCCTTTTAAAATGTATTAATAACTCCATTTGAACTTGATTAAAAAATTTTAATTGCTTAGAATTATTATGATTACATAACTTAATATAAATGCCTAATATTTACATTTGTTGTTCCTCGTGTAATCTCATCTCCATTGC
This sequence comes from Diplolepis rosae, assembly GCA_030998225.1. Lineage (NCBI taxonomy): Eukaryota > Metazoa > Arthropoda > Insecta > Hymenoptera > Diplolepididae > Diplolepis > Diplolepis rosae. The sequence continues at coordinate 16,559,325 of JAPYXD010000723.1, read as the reverse complement.
CATTGCTTCTGTAGCACTTTGTCCAGGGACTGCAGGTTCCTCATTGCTTTCGGGTACGCTACTTACGTCAGAACTGACACCTTTTAAAATCTCTTCTTCTAAATGAACACAAGCCTGTTCAATTTCATAGTTTTTCGACACTAAACCTACCCATTGTGCCTCAAGTGCCCTTAGTTTTTCTCCTCCTTGTGTTTGCATTGATTTTCTCTGCCAATTTATTTCCTGTATTTCCTTTTTCAAATTTTGCACTTGTTTTTGTGCATCATTCAACAACTGAACAAGAACTTCCAAATATGCCTTCCACGCTTCACATCCATATTCCATCATCTGTTCTAAATTGCAAATTCTAAAAGTGTAAAGTATATACGATTTAGAAGAATATTTTATTATTTTCTTCATTACTTATATAATGGCTCCAATCTTGTATACCTTGTGGTTTGATGTTGAAGCTGAGCGTAACTATTATCTACACTTTCAGTCCATGCAGCAAGATCGTTCATCTTTCCAGGAGGTGGTGGAGGCAACTCATATCGTTTCATGGTAAGAACTTCCATAGTTAAACAATTTTGTAGTCTTTCAAATTCATGTTTCATTACTTCTGTTTCAAATGCGTTTATATTTAAAGCCGGTAAGTGTTCCAAGTAATTTTTAGTAGGCCTATATCTCCGCGTTTCTTCTTCTACCATAGCCAAGGCCTACAAATAATAAGAAATACATTAACATCCATATATACGTTTTTCCGGTTTTGAGGTTATACTACGCATTCGTCGGTAAATTTTAATACAAAGCTTAATATTTGGAAAAGCAAAAATTTATTCAGTAGTAGTGTAGTAGACGAAATAAAACACTTTATTTAGATACTGTATGCTGACAAGAAAAAATAAAAAAAATAAAGAGGAAACAATCATGATTTAAATATTTGTTAAAAATCACTTACTGCTTCTCTAACACCCGGTTCATCATAACCTTGATCAATGTAGGGTAACGCATCTTCAACAACTTCTCCGGCCATTGAAGAAAGTAAATTTATGTCACAAATTTAATTATTGAGAACGTCTGCAAGAATAAACAAGAAAAAAGCTTATGCATGTGTACAGTACATGTAGGTGTAGCGGGTGTAGCATAGGCAAAGAAGCAGACTGGGTCGACAGCACAGCAGTCGACAGGGAGGAGCAGACAATCAGACATATCATTCGATAGTATTGCAGAGCAGCCAACACACAAGTTAAAAAATGTCAGCTGTAAACCCTGTAAACTGTCAGCTCAGCTGTAATGTTAAGTTCGACAGGTTAAGCGAGTTGATTTTGTCAACTTATCATCTTAAACTTTTCACATAAATTAACGACTTATTAATTTTTTTCACTTCAATATCATTATTCAATTATAATTCAGATTCAGAATATTGAATGTATCAAAATTTAAATACGAACTGAGTAGTTTCTCGAGTAGTGCAATCTTTGGACAATCAATTGACTTTAGTCAACTTTAATGTGGTGCAGATATGTAATAGCATAAATTTATAAACTTTTTTAATGTGTGCCTGAATTTATGTTCGGAATGCAGTTATCACCATAATGTAATATGCTCGTCAATAAAAGTGTCAATTAAATACAACCTCACAATAGTAAAGGCAAAAATCCAAGTTACAAAATTTCGTATTGTTTTTAATAGCATGAAATGAGATGGAAAATAATGAGAAGTTAACAATAATGTCTTGATTAATGTGCAAAATGGTCCACTTAAAAGGTCGGAAGTCATTGACGATCATCATAGTGGTTATCTTCGCACTGTTAGTTGTTGTTTACCACTTTCTCAGCAACGAGGTGGATAGAATATCTACAGAAAAAACCAAGAATCTCTATGTCTGGAATAAAGAAATTACTGAGAACCCAGATGTTTCGAAAAAGCAAAAATCTGAAAAATTAATTGATAAGTTCAAAAATGTCAAAAAGTACACATATGATGGATCTCCATTATTTAAAGGTCACAAGATTGTACACCTTGATCTCAAAGGTGCTCCTCCAAAGGTCACTTACTATGAGTACCTATTTCGATTGCTAAAAAATCTGGGAGCAACCGGAATTTTAATTGAGTACGAAGACATGTTTCCCTTTGATGGACAGTTGATCGATATTAAAGCTGGTAATCACTATTCTAAGAAGGAAATCAGTACAATTCAGAGTCTAGCTGAAGAAAACAATCTTATTGTCATACCCCTGATACAAACTTTTGGTCATTTGGAGTTTATTTTGAAGCAAGAAAAGTATAAAGATCTCAGAGAGATGTACCGCTATCCTCAGTCAATTTGCCCAACTCACAATAGGTCACTGCCCCTCTTGTTTGATATGATTGATCAAATTGTTGTGGCTCATCCTGGCTCCAAGTATTTGCACATCGGAGCAGATGAGGTTTATCAGCTTGGAGAATGTACGCGATGCATGGATATCATGGCTAAACAGCAATGGGAGAGAAGACAACTTTTCCTAAATCATGTGTCCAAAATAGCAAAGTATATCAAAGAAAAATATCCCCATATCACGATTCTGATGTGGGACGATGAATTCAGAGAAACCGATTCACAGGTTAGATTTTAAAAGTACAAATATAGGTTTATTTATGTAAACATTATTTTTTACATTCGACATTAATTCTCTTTTTATTCTCTACAGGATATAATTGAGAGTGGGTTAAACGAGCTAATAGAACCAGTTGTATGGAAGTATACAACAGACCCAGCTTCATCACTAACTGATCAGTTTTGGGAAAACTATGCGCTTGTCTGGCGCCAGGTGTGGATTGCTACTGCATTCAAAGGAGCCACTGCTCCAGATAGATATTACACTGATATTTCTCACCATGTAGAGAATCATCGTCGATGGTTAGAAATAATAGAAAAATATTCCTCGCAAATAAATTTCAAGGGGGCTTTTCTAACCGGTTGGCAAAGGTACGACCATTTCAGTGTACTCTGCGAATTGCTTCCAACAGCTTTGCCATCCCTAGCAGTGAATTTAGCTGTTCTTCGATCAAGCGATTCGAGCCATTTTCCAATTGATGTTCCAGCCAAAGTTACTGAAACTCTGTTATGTGACGGAAGCATATCTCTGAACGTTCCTGAGCCGCAATATTCGTGGACAAAATGCTCCTATCATGGAGTCCTGGTTTATGCCGCAACCTTGAAACTTTTTTCAATTCAACAGGAGATAGCTAGGATGAAACAGGATAATACCTTTAGAGGATGGCTTACTCCATACAACACGAAGTACTCTTTTTCAAGTCCTAGTCACGTTGAGCGAGCCGTTGCTGACTTGGATAGATTCAAGATGGAAATACTTTATCTTGAAAAAGAGGTGAGAGTGGTCATGGAGAGTATCTATGATAATTATACAATCCAAGAATGGCTGGAAACACATCTGCTTCCAATGAACGACGAAATTGAAAAAATCTGGGAAGCTAAGGAGAAAATATTAGAGAGAGAAACTTGGCCGAGAAGACCTCTTTTGAAGTCAGAGTTATAATACCCGTACGTGAAAATCGTAAGAAATGCATGTTTCACCTATTTTGTACAGAAAAGTTAGTTGCATAGTGCCACAAAATCAAATTTCGATCTTTAAGAAAGTATATTATGTTATTATTCTTATTAGATTTTAACACTTCGAAAACAGATCCCACTTTTAATATCATTGATCCCTTATTCGATCTTCCATATAAGATTGTAGAATATTCGTATAATTATTTATTCTATATAACAAAATATTTTTTGTGTGACCAATAATTTGTCTTTCAAACCAATCTACGTGATGTCGGTAAGTACAATTGCAGTTTATAATGTTATTCAAAAATTAATCACTAATATCTATAATAGATTTTCTAAACTAAGCAGACGTAAGAACAAAAGAGCAAAGAAAACCTATCTGAAATAAAATATCCATTGAAATTATATTTTCAAGTTTTTGAATAACCTTTCAAGGTGTAATTATAATTTCCAACCTCACGTGGTCTAGTTGATCTATGGTTTTTTATTTTATATTATATTCATTGCCAATCTTCTGCAATCTTCCTTCCAAAGAACAAATAGTAGATTTAATGTAAAAGTTGTATCTATTTAAGTAAGTCTTGTTTTTATGGCCATTTTGCAAAAAATATTCCAATGGATTGGACATCTTGAAATGCAGAATTGTAATAGGAAATTAATGAGGTTTATTTTTAAATTATCTTTTGTATTGTGCAACTCAAGTTGCTTCAAAAATATATCTATTGAAAATCCCTACATATATGTAAAGGGTTTCCCAATAAGGGTGATATGTTTTGAAATTGAAAAAAAACACTGAATATTCATTCGGAATTGATCGAAATCTTTTTTATTATATTGGATATTCTATGCCATTTATGATTTAAACAATATATCGGCCAAATGTCCCCCGAGACTTGAGCCAAAAATGCGCCTCATCAGAAAAGATGATTTTTTGATGAAAATTGGGATGATTTTCAATTGATTCCAGAGCCCAATCCGCGAACTCCCGACGCAAACGATGGTCATTAGGCTTCAGTTCTTGGGCCAGAATCATCTTATAGGGATGCAGGCCAAGATCCAATCGCAAAATACGCCAGGTAGTCATCCTGGACAGGCCCAATTCCTGAGATCGGCGTGGCACGGACAATTCACGGTACGGCGGCTATATTCTGTGTAGAACGTGCGGTACGCATACGATTTTTAGGCTTAGTATCCAATAGAGTAAATTCACTCTCCAACTTATCGATTATTCGACGAATTGAGAGCGCGGATGGAGCAGAATGACGACCATATTTTGCACGATATGCTCTTTGAACACCGACAAAACTTCTCGAATTTTGATAAAATAATTGGACAATTTCCAAACGTTGTGGAAGCGTGAAACTACTCATGATTAAATGGCAAACCTTACTGATGACAACTGACAGCAGACGTCAAAAATTTCAGTTCAAATGAGCCCGATAGGGACATTCAAAATCATATCACCCCTATTGGGAAACCCTTTATATGTACATATATAGGGAAAGAAGATAGATTTTTCTTGAGATACACAGTGTGATCTGAAAATAACCGATCTTTTAATTTAAATCATAGAACACGTAGCGCCATCTATTAAACGTTGGCAGCGTTAGAAAGGTATATTTTTCATCTTTCAAGCGCAACCAAGTTCAAGCAAATCAGTTCGCAGGTCACAAAATTACGGACGTTTTAATGACAGTAGTTTTTGTGGTTGTGTCGTAAAAACATAATGGAACAAAGAGCAAATATTAAATTTTGTTTTAAACTCGGTAAATAATTATAATATTCGCCTGATCTATCACCGTGTGACTATTTTCTGTTTTCAAAACTGAAAACTGCAATAAAAGGAGCTTTTTACGATGACGTTCCAACCATTCAAGCAGCTCTGACACAGGTGCTAAAAAACATCCTAAAAACCGAGTTTAAAAAGTCTATGGATAAATTTGTTGATCGTTTCAAACGTCGTATTGAGTTAAATGGATCCTATTTTGAATAAATATTAGCTTTGAAACATAATACAATGCTTGTTTTATTCTGTAACTAAAAAGTTCGGTTATTTTTAGATCACACTGTGTATACATAGAGGAAACGATAAATGATTCTAATGATGAAATGTCAAATTCTCCTATGTGAGTTCCAGTCTCGTTTTCTTATACATAATTGTAAAGAATCCTATGTAGGAATATCTAGATTGGTTTATCAGGACCGTGTAAAGAAAATTCGGATCTGAGGGGAGTAACTTACGGGCCCCACTTTTACATAGGTTTATTACATTGATGATTTGTTTTATTCATTTTTTGAGGGTGATGAAAACAAGAAAATTCAAGCCCGAGGGCAATCACTCCGTCATCACCACCTACTTGTCAGACCTGAGGTTTATATATGGGCTCTGATATAAATTCCTACATAGAAATCTGTCTGAAGTTCTTTAATAATGATCTGATTCATTTTACTTACTAAACTAAAATTGTACTGAAAAAAGGAAGCTGGAAACAAAAAACTTAAACATAGAATTACTCTGGCGAAAGTTTCGGAAAGTAATCAAATGCGAGCGAATTCAAGCTATTCTGAGATATATTTTCGAACTATTCCGAACCAATCCGAGAAATTTTTTGGATTTTGTTCGATGCAAATCGGTTAAAAGTCAATCCTATTCATTTCGGTTTTAATCTGAGCTCGGAATAATCTAAACCGAATTTTCAATCCGAAAGAATCCAAGGTCGGAACGATTCGCATTGATTCAGATTGAAAATTCGTTTATTTTTTTTTATTCTCATTGTACGACTTCAAACTCAACTAATAAATTTGTTTACATTAAAGAAAAATTTTTTATGCAAGGAAATAGATTTTTTTAAATTAAAGAAAATTTTTTTGTTCCAAAGAAATAAATTTGTTTATATTTTTAAAAAAAATCTTTTAGATAACAAACTTTCTTTAATCCAAAAAAATTATTTTTTTGACCGTATATCAAAGAAATGTTTCTTTGTTTCAAAGAAACTGTTTTATAGGTGTAGATCCTTAAGTAAATGGAATTTTCTTTTTCATTTGAAATCGAAAACAAATTTAGAAATTTATTTTTTGGTGAGGAGAAAAATCGAATTTATTTTTAGCCAATTTGCATCAAACGAGATTCAAAATGTCGATTTCATGTGAAATATCCCCGTCCTCTAAAGGTTAAAATAATGATCTACACATTATACTATGCTTTATTTGTACAAATTAATTAGGTATAAATAATTTAATAAGAAGATGGATGCAATCAAATGCAATTGAAAATTACTGTCATCCATATACTAAACTCACAATGTCTGATTCAAAATGTCGCTTCTTGAGTTGAAATCAATCGTTCTGGATGTTATCCTTTCTTACAAGGCATCGAGCAAATCGACCACACTGTTAAAAATCTTATTAATTTTAATAGACTTTAATATACAAATGGTAAATTAAAATTAATAGATTTATATATTATGAAAAAATAATATACTTTCATATTAAATTTAATAAATTTTCAGTCAAAATATATTAAAATTAACAAACATTATTAAAATATATACACATGTGTATTAAAATTCAAATAAAAGTTTGTATTTTTTAAGATGAAAGTATTTTAAATTTAATTACGTTCAAATTTAAAAAATTTGAAATCTTTCTGTGGGAAAAAAGACGCTTTCGACTGCACTGGGATTCGAGCCCAGGTATTTCGATTGCTCTGTCGACCGGCAATCGAATGAACTGGGCTCGAATCCCAGCGCAGTCGAAAACGTCTTTTTTTCCACAGAAAGATTTCGAATTCTTTAAAGAATTTAATTTGCATTTATTTGCGATATAAGAGTTTGAAATTGTCTACGAGGACACCTGTCGGTAACGTATCCTATCTGATACGCGACTAGTGATTCTCCGATAATGTAGGCAGTGGGAGAAATTTCAAACTCAACTAATTAATTTAATATACGTTACTGAAAAAAATCTTCCATTACTTGTATTGTGATGGAAGTTTAATACAGAAATTTATAAAAGTGACGTAATTAAATTATCGTTCTTATTTCTATAAGATAACTTTCTTCGTAGACAAAATATCTTTCTGAAAATTTAGAAAATTTGATAAAATACATTAAGGTATGTCTGATGGCTGGTTCCTTACTCTCTAAATCTGAACTAGTAAAAACTTGCTGATTTACAGTGAAAAACAGTAAAATTCGCTGGTCAACCAGTGAGTTCCCCTATAGTGATATCCGTTAAATTTCACTGATTCTATATGGAAGACTTATAACATACGGAACAGTGGTTTTTCACTTTTACAGATTTGGGGAGTATAGTACAATTTTCTCAAACATTTTTTATATCTAATAAAATTAAAAGAGTTATTAACAGTTATAGTAAACTTCAAAATTGTCAGCAAAATTTTTTACTGAAACGGACCAGACAGATGAATTCTATCATACTCTCTAAACCTGAATCAGTGAACGGTCACTGATTCACAGTGACTATTCACTGATGGCAGCAGCTATAAGTCTTTCACTGAGAATCAGTGCAATTCGACTGATGAATCATCAGTGAAATAAATTGAACTCACTTATTGAATCAGTGAAATCTTCAGGTGGTAATAATAAAACCAGCTATATATTTTAACGATCGATGAACACGTTTATTTAAGGTTAAACAACACTAAAAATAAATTACGCAATTATTATTATACATTGTAATTATTATTCTGCATTTGGAGTAGATGGTTCCGAGGATATATTTTTGAAATTATTAGTATTGTTGTGTAGCGATAAAACAGAATTCATGAAAATGGAATATATATTATATCGTAATTTCTTACGACATATATTTACTCTGATTATATTATTATTCGACTAAAAATTATTAATTAAGCTCCATTTACTTTGTGATTTCAACATTTAAATCGTTGAAAAAAAAAAAGAAAAAATCGATCGAATAGATGAAAAAATTTAAGGTTCTAATGACTTATCAATTTTATCGTGAGAAATAATTACTGTACATACACTATATCCGGCAAGTATTCGTTGAATACTTTTGATTGTCTTGATAACTATATGTGATTGCAAAGAGCACTTGCAATCATCAAAGCACATTTACGATTATGTTATAGCGCGTGTCGAAAATCTAACCTCTTTTTTGAATTCGCGAATTCAAAAGTTATGTTCACGTGGCGCGTTCACTGATTCATCAGTGAAATCAAAGCAGGGCACTGATTCATCAGTTGATATATTTTCACTGATTGAATCAGTAACTATTTCACTGATTCAGGTTTAGAGAGTACCATTCCCTTAAATTTTTAGAAAAATATTTTGTGTACGAAAAAGTTATTTCACAGGAATATGAACTAATTTTGTCACGTGATCCGTTTCATTCTCTCCTAAAGAAGGTAAAATTAAAATTTGTATATGAATATCATTAAAACTTTTCTGAAATGCATTTTAAATGCTTCGTGAAATCTCATATACAATCTGTTACATATTATTTGATTTTATATCAACTTATAATTTATGAAGAACAAAAAAGGTAACATTCTAAATCCTTAATTGAATTAATAGATCTGGAAAAAAATATTTATTCGTTTTTAGTGCATATTATATTCATAAACAAATTTTTTTTGGAATATTGATTAATTGAAAGTACTGCTATGCGGTTTAACCCTTTACGGGCCATTTTATACGATTTTATTACATTGTATGTAGATTTTTCACATATTATGTCTGACTGTAAAACACGTTAACCAATGATTAAAATAAACTTAGGTACTTCCAATTTTACTATATACACTATTTTTATGAATTATTATGTAATTCATTTAATTTCAAACTTCCAATCATGTTCATTTGGGGACATCAAATTGATTTCGATCGATTTTCGAAGAGTTATTAGCATTCATAAGTGAATGAATTAGTAGACGAATAGAAAAAACTTCGTAACGTGAATAAACAACGTTCATTAATTCTTATTGTAAATATTGTCGAAATCTCTCAAGATTATCATAATCCTTATAATTAAAAATCATGTTTGTGTATGACAAAAAGACTTTAATAAACAGATTTTTAAAATAAATCGGATTTTTCACTTATTTTTTTCTCCTAGAAATGAAATTTTAACATATTAAAGGGTTTCCCAATAAGGGTGATATGTTTTGAAATTGAAAAAAAAACACTGAATATTCATTCGGAATTGATCGAAATCTTTTTTATTATATTGGATATTCTATGCCATTTATGATTTAAACAATATATCGGCCAAATGTCCCCCGAGACTTGAGCCAAAAATGCGCCTCATCAGAAAAGATGATTTTTTGATGAAAATTGGGATCATTTTCAATTGATTCCAGAGCCCAATCAGCGAACTCCCGACGCAAACGATGGTCATTAGGCTTCAGTTCTTGGGCCAGAATCATCTTATAGGGATGCAGGCCAAGATCCAATCGCAAAATACGCCAGGTAGTCATCCTGGACAAGCCCAATTCCTGAGATCGGCGTGGCACGGACAATTCACGGTTTTCCTCGATACTGGCCTGTACGGCGGCTATATTCTGTGTAGAACGTGCGGTACGCATACGATTTTTAGGCTTAGTATCCAATAGAGTAAATTCACTCTCCAACTTATCGATTATTCGACGAATTGAGAGCGCGGATGGAGCAGAATGACGACCATATTTTGCACGATATGCTCTTTGAACACCGACAAAACTTCTCGAATTTTGATAAAATAATTGGACAATTTCCAAACGTTGTGGAAGCGTGAAACTACTCATGATTAAATGGCAACCATACTGATGACAACTGACAGCAGACGTCAAAAATTTCAGTTCATATGAGAGCGATTGTGACATTCAAATTCTTATCTCCCCTCTTGTGTAACCCTTTATTTCATTTAGCTTGATGTCTGACTAAATACAAACTTGTTCTACTCAAAATTATATCAACATGAATCACATGCATATATACATTGAGCAATGTTTTTTTCGTATTACTTTATTTAGACAATTATCTTTTGCTATAGATTATGCATTATACAAACTTGTATTTTTTTATTACTGATATATTTTATTCCATTGTATGGTTAAGAGTTGTTCGGTTAGGAAATATTTGAACATATGAAAAATTCTAAATGGCTATTCTTATTTTTTTATGCTGAAGTCATGAATATTAATATCATAGGATTTTTAATTTGGTATTATTTGATGTTCATTGGTATACAAATTCGCCTCAATCTATATATAGTTATATTGAACCCAATCATCGTAGATTCAAGTCAATTTATTATTCGATACGCTTGTTTCATCATTGATGATCTCATTTGAATAATAGCGTTCAGTGAACACTGGAAGTTTAAGCTTTTGCGACTTGAGAGTGAAGGACATTATATCCTCAAAATTAAAAAAAAAATTTTAATTTTTGTAACTTATGCTACACTTGTATTGGAAGTAAATTTCCGAAACGCAATGTAGTGTTACATATACATCTAATGTACACAAATTATGAAAAAACTATCATTTCCTGCGTACCTATATGTTTTATTTCAAATACTTATTGAAAATTAAAAAACCAAAGTGATCAACGTTTATTTGTACGCAAAACAAAAATTAGACACATTGGTGAATAAGACAAAAAATGTATTCCAATGACAAAAATTACATACATGAAAAATGTCTTTCATGATTTTATCATTCGAATCACTGAGGCACTATTTCATAAAGTTTATAAACTATATTTAAATGAAAATCTTTTAGAGAATCGCAATACATGTATTGTAAACCCTGGCGGAAGTTTCGAATAGGAATTCATTCCGAGCCAATCAGAACTATTCCGATTCATTCCTATATCTGTATCCGAGCCAATACGAATAATTCGGAACCAATCCACAAAACGTTTTGTATCTCGTTTGATAAAAAACGTTAAAAAATTAATCGGACTTAATCCGATTTAATCAGAGGCATTAATACGAATGAATCCGAAGCAAGTTTTCAATCTGAATCAATCCGAGCTCGGATTGATCCAAACCGAATTTTCAATTAAAATCAATCCGAATCATTCCGACTTCGGATTCATTCGGATTGATGCCTCAGATTAAGTCAAATTGATTTTTGATCGTTTTTTATCAAACGAGATACAAAACGTTTTTGGGATTAGTTCGGAATGATTCGCATTGGCTCAGATACAGATAACGGAATGAATCGGAATAGTTCTCTTTGGCTTGGAATGAATTTCAATCCGATACTTTTAACAGGGAAATTACACTGAGAGAAATCGTGTGTACCTAAATTAAATATATTTTTATAGTTGGACTAATTTTAGTTGAGAAAACTATATTTATGATTGGATAAAATCAATTTATGCTTGTTCTAACTAAGGGCGCATATTTGTTATACCCAACTACATTTTATAGTTCGTTTTGGCGTCAACTAAATTTTTTATTTGGCGAAATTATAAGAATCAATTGAAGTTGCAATAAGAGTATAGTTACTTCAATTCAATGTCTTAGAGTAATCGTTATTAATATACAAAGTAAATGCAACCAGTGAAAATTGCATTGTTTTAACTATATCCAAGTAATGGTTGTTTTAAAATACCTATAATTTACTTTAAAGTTTAAGCCTGAAGACTAGATAAGATGGCATAATATTATCTTTGTAAGGTCAATCAGGTTTCATATTGTAAATAATAATAATTTATTTGCAATTTTTCAATGGTTTTTTAGATCAAAATATGCTGACTAAAGATATGCGTTACATGTTAGTTATACAAAGTATTTATAAGTATATTCGTTCATCGAAATTTCAATAGTTCATTTTTGAATTTTATCGGTAGCTGTTGCCAACCACGTGAAGTTGGCAGCGTTGCGATTCTGTTTTGGTGATTTGACCAGCGGCTTTTATGTATTTGAGTGCTGTTTTTTCACGGCGGACCAAGATTATATTCCGTAAGTATGGAATAATACATTTTTATTCAATTAACTTAAATGCATCTCCGCATCATTGCCTAAGATAGTTTTGAATGGATGCTTTGTGAAAAACAGGGTGATAAAAAATATTTGTTAATAAAGTTTTCGATGACGCGACGCAATTTTAACCTCAAGTATTTCCAGTTTTGTATCCGGCAAAACCTAAATATAATATAGAAGAAATATCTTTATGAAGCTTTTGTATCTTTAAAATATTAAAGAATTTTAGGGTGTGTTCCGAAATTGACTTAGCTTCACCTCGCGCATTATTTTTATAACTTTCTAAAAGTTGTTATACCTTTCAAAACCACATTATCGATTTCCAAAAATTCTTATTCTTCAATAATATACAAAAAAATGTACATGATAGGATTGTTAAATTTATGGAAGTAACAATAAAGTAAATTGTAAATATTGTAAATACTTAAAAATTTTAATATGATTTCACTATTTTTCAACAGTGCATGATCTACATGGAAATCGTCTGTTATAATGAGTAATTTTGTGGAAGACATGCTTCGAAATTTCAAAATTTCAGCTTATATCGACGTTTTCAAAAGTATACCCACGTTTTATAATTCTTTATTATTTCAAAAACAATTTTGTTTCCAGTTTTAGAATAAATTTTTTTTATTCAATCTTGCAAAACTCGATGTAACAATGAAAAATCATTCTTTTTGAAATCGAAGGACAAATCGTTACAAGAAAAAACGGAGTTCGTTCTTATAATCTTTTATTTCATTTTTTATAATTATTTTGCAGATTTTAATGTTGACGAAACAAATTTTTTCATGCTGTCGGAATCTGAAATCCATGTTTTAATAGACAACAAAGTTCACGCATACCAATTTCTGTTGGAACGCGAGCAACTGGTGATTGATCAGCACAAATCTCCGGAAGTAAGTGTGGGTGTCACAATTAATTAAAATTTCCAAAAAAAAAAAAAACGGCACGAGAAAACAACCACGTACACTTTTACACGATAGAAAACCCAAAGAATAAAAATCCCAGACCGCTTCGGAAGGATAAATGGCGCATTTTAAAACCATTATTTTTCTTTATTTCATTTTTATTCATTATTTATCAGTTGTATTATTTTTAAATTTAAGATATTAAAGAATTTGAAATCTTTCTGTAAAAAAAATCACACGTTTCACTGTGCCAGGATACGAGCCTGGATCTTACGATTGCCAGTCGATTGCTTATTTAATAAGATGTTGCGGATTTTATTTTTGTCCTAGAAAGGATTCCATATACAAAACACGCTGGAAAAAGCGTCCGATGGGATCATTTGCGAGAATGTAATTTTACTTCGTACGGATGAAAGTCAAGCAGACGTAACTGATGCGTCAAATACCCACAACAGTGCTGGAAATGAAGGGAAAGTATGTGCATCAAAATTGGAGTGATTGTTTGTTATTTAGAATTTTGCATACTACAGTCACGAATTACTGTTCACAGGTCTTGGAAAATTTGCTTTCACATAAAGCAGTTGTCACTATTCCTACGTTATGTCTTTATTAGGTTCTCTTCGCAACATTTGGGCCATGAGATTCGAAGGAAAACATCGCTCGTTTAAGCAATATTGTCACGTTAATCACAGTCGAAAAAATTTGAATTATAGTGTCGCTCTAAAACATCAGCTCGGATTATGCATGCGAATATTTTTTGAATAATATGTTTTCGTTTTCTTGCATTCTCTTTGTTCTTATAAATCTTACGTTACATCTATAATTAATAATAAGTCTTACGTAATTTGTTCCTATTAAAACTAACATTTATCACGTATAGTATAATTTTTATAAAAAAGCTTCAGGATATTGTAAATAAAAAAATTACTTCAAACTTCTGACTGTTTTCAATCACTTTTTCCTATTTCAATTATATTTCACATTCACCATTATTTATTAACTTATTTCCCTTAAGAAAATCGAATTATTTGCATCAAAATTCTTCTTTGTTATAAAAATGAAAAATGTTGTTTTTCGATATAATCAGCCTTTTCATTTAAAAAAGGTACATGTTATGGTTATGCTAATAACGAAGACATAGTGGCGCCAATTACAAGAACTTAGTTAATGCTACAACGAATTACATTCTTTTAATTGGGATGATGATCAATTCTTAGTTATTCGAACTAAACATTTTTCTCAGTCTAACAACGAAGATATCGTTGCGCTAATTACGAAGACATAGTGACGCCAACTACAAACACTTAGTTGACGCCAAAACGAACTACATTCTTTTAATTGGGATGATGAGCAATTCTTAGTTATTCGAACTAAAAATTCTTCTCAGTGTATAATAAATGCATTGAAATTTTGCTTTACATTTACCGTAAATGCAATTTTGTATTACATTAGAATTGTAAAAATTTGGTAAAATCCCGATCATTTTTAACAGTATAAATAAAGTCATTGTACTTGAGAAACAATTAAAAACAAAAGTTTGAGTTTACACATTATAGCAACAATTATATATTCCAGGTAAGAGTTATAGGAACAATAAAGACATGCGTAGCTATTAGACAAGGGGCTATTGAAGCACGAAATTGATAGGCAACAGGGGTTGGTTCGACTCGGCAGTGTTCACATGTATAGTTACAGAAAAGGGAGAATAACAGATTTTATATAAAATATTTATCCATCATTTCCAGAGCTTCATTTTATAAACTGAACAGTAATAGTTAATAAAAACCATTTTAATTAATTTGGACCTTATAAATGTTTGAAAATAAGCGTGATGATTTTTCAAATTTTAAAATAAAAAACTTTAAAATAACTTGTACATCAGATGAAATTAATTTAGGGCAATCTGATTTTTTTTCATGGAAAAATAAATAAAATCTAATGTTATTAAACTTAATCTTTTATTCAGTGAAAAAATAATTTAAGAGTTTTTTCAAATTTAAAAGAAAACGTTTAAGCTGACATTAACTCAATTAAAATATTCTAAAACGTTTAAAAAATGATTTAAATTAATATTTGATTCTTTTTTCATAGTAATGAATCGGTTTTTAAAAATAAAGAAATTTGTCGGTGTGACCTTAGGCTTCTAAAAAAACAGCCTCTACTAAATTTTCGTTTTTTCATCAGACAAATAAAAATAAAAGTTGGTTAATTAGTCAATCATATTTATCGATATGATTCATAATCTCGTAATTTAATTTATATCATTTCGAAAATCCATTAGTTATTAAAAGTTTGAAAAAGGATCGGAAAATGATGAACAAAATTTTTGCTGAAATTAAAATTCTTTTATGTATTGAAAACAACAATACCCTATCTACATCAATTATATTATCTTCTCTACCGTTACTTAAATTTATGACAAAAATCTTTTTATGGACTTAAACATGTAGAAACTTGAAATCAATCAAATGTTCTAATTCCATAAGTATCACATGCCCTCAAGGGACAGATCGTATTTAATATTTATTCAAAGAATTGAAAAAAATCTGTTGATTATTTCTTCACTAAGGAAAACAGATTCCTCTTTTAATTTTGATTCAATGAGAATTCAATAACCCTTTATTAGTCAAAAAAATTACTAATTTTCAGTAAAATTTATCTAATTAACAAGTGAATTTAACTTATGCTAAAATTCAAACCAATTCATACTTAAAATGTCTTCCTATCTGAAATTAAACGCTTTCTCGTTAATACATACGTAAATTTCACTTCGAATTAATTAATACTGACTGAGTTTTAAAGAGTAGAGATGGCTGATCGAAAAACGTGATTTTTAGCCACCTTATAAATACAGCTTAAATCTCATAACATAAATCATGACGCGAGAAGGTGAGAATCGGTCCAAAAGAAATATATGATATGTCGGAACGATCCCAAGGGGCTGATAAATTTGCTCTGGGTGCTGGGGTTTGCAAGCACGGGCCTGTGATCGTAACGAAACTAGAGTGCTGACTGCACCATTCGTAACTTGCGCAGCTAACGTTGTATTGACGATAGGGGTGGATAGGGGAGAGACAAAAGTTTTCCCGCCCTTAGCAAGCGTGAATCTGCCCTGCCCTGGCTTAACCCTTGACTGACCAATGCGATGCGACCTGCAGAGTTCGAATATGTTCGAATAGCAGACGCTGCAGAGTGATGCAGGCTGTGCCAAGCAGACTTCGGTATCCTTTTACATCCCTGCTCTGCTCTGCCCTGCACCCTTGCGCCATGCGCTGTTCCTCAGTTCTCTTCTCTTTCGCCGGTATATCCAGTTTGCTAGCTTCCACTTGGTCGATCCCTCGTCATTCTCTCGTTCTTCCCTCTCCAGCTCCTAGATTGCAAATTAATTCTAATCGACTACAGCGCCTCTTCTGCGGGTTCAGCACGCGCTCTCCCAATACTCACTTGGCAATATTTCCGACACGGTTCTCAATGTTGGGCCAACTCATGTGCCAAGTACTCCACTCTTATGTGACTATTACATTTTACCGCGCGACAGATAACAACTCGGTATTTCCATTAATTGTGATTAGTGACTAGAGACTAGTTTTACACAAAGGTTCAATTCAGTTTGAATTGGTCTGAAGTCTGAAGAATTAGTGATTCGATGGGGGATGATGTGCGGTGGATTAGAAACAGTATTACCTCTTCACCCTCGAGAATCCACGGGATTACAGATTTCTGATCCCGGACGCTCCTTCCATTTCTAGCAATAAGGATTAAATGTTGAAAGGGATGATTTGGATAAGAAACCAGGCATAAGAATGTCAAGTTTGGTTACTGCAACGTGCTCGAATGTTTGCTATGTGATGAGAGACATTTTTGGATGAATTTGGCTTAAAAGAAGAGTGTTTTAGATTATTGGATTTGGATGTAATATCTGCATTTTATATTAAAGTATTATAAAGATGTTTGGATCGAAGCTGAGGACCTGGATGGAGGCGCATATAGTGCGCCCAAAAAAAAAGAAAAAGAAGGACCTTAAGGAGGATGAGAAAGGGTTTGAGTCGAATTGCAATTCTCCTAGTCGACAATATATGAAATCGCCTGCTCTTT
Organism: Diplolepis rosae; assembly: GCA_030998225.1. Taxonomy (NCBI): domain Eukaryota; kingdom Metazoa; phylum Arthropoda; class Insecta; order Hymenoptera; family Diplolepididae; genus Diplolepis; species Diplolepis rosae. The sequence continues at coordinate 16,541,829 of JAPYXD010000723.1, read as the reverse complement.
GCCAAGTGAGTGTAGCTCTCTTTTCTAGCTTCATTTATTTTATTTAGGGCGGGGAGGTACGTGCCACCCTCTTTAGATGATAAGGCATCCATTAGAAAATTATATTCTGGGCCATGAATTTAAATTATACCCACGTGACGCTTCTTATATATGTATATATATATATTTATATATGTATATTTATATATTTATATATGTGTGTGTGTGTGTGTACATATCAATGTATTTTAAAATGACAAATCATTAATGCACACTCACAAAAAAGATTTGATTGAATCAAAGAAAATAATTTATTTGAATTAAATAAGATTTTTTCGATTCAAAGAAAGTATCTTTGAACTAAAAAAAATATATTCAAAGCAAATAAATTTCTGCTCCCAATCAAATTATATATTTTAATATATATCACTGCATTAGTTTCTTTGTTTTGAAGAAAAATTCATTCGGGCCGAAGATATTTTGTTTGAATTAAAAAAATGTTATTGATTTCAAATAAATTGTTTATTTAAATCAAAAAAAGCTTTTCGAACAAATTATTTTCTTTTAATATGAATACAACTTCATAATATCGTTGTTTTAATATTGGAATACTCTATATCGGAGAAGCATATACCAAGCATGACAATTTAAATGAGAGAATATTTAACCCTCCGAATACCGGATGGGGTCCCTGACGACCCCACGCTCTTGTTTTTCTAACGTAAAATTGTGTCAAACTTTTCACCCGGTATTCGGGGGGTTAAAGCAAATACAAAATATAATGAATTAATGGAAAATGGTTATTTAACTAGAAAAGGTGCAAAAAATCTATTAAATTTACTGAGCCCATTGGTTGAAATAGTGAAAGCATAAAATGTCTGTATATTTGACAGATATTTCATTATGATTCACGACTTTTTTATATAAACAATATATTTGCCGATCAATACTACAGAAATGTCTGTTGAATTCAAATTTTCAAGTGAATCCTTTATTCTGTAAATTTAATAGGGATTTCTGTAATATTTATCGACAAATCTGTTATATTTACAAAAGACGAGTAAATGTTAATGAACAATTTGTTAAATTTAAAAAAACATTACGCTGTCACTATTTTAATTGATGGATTCAGTAAATATAACAGATTTCTTTCGTAGGTAAGGGAAAATCAAACGAAAACTACCTAATAATACACATAACAACTTCGTCTTTCATAAGTTGAAAGTTATTCGAATAATTCACTCGCTACCATATTCCATCAATAATACGTTATTAATAATGATTCGATCCAAAGAACGCCTTTTGTATATATAAACTTTTAAAAATCTTTAAATTTTAATATACATTCATATTAAACTTGATAACTTTATAATCAAAATATATTAAAGTAGTTAATCCACGAAAATTAGACCTCAGGCAAAAATAGATAATTTTGCATTTTAGAATAACAATATTATTATTGAAGGGCTAATTTAAAAGAGAAAAGATTATTTTTCATGAAACAAATTTGAAATGTAGAAAAAAAAAGCATTTAACAAATTTTATTTTTACTCGAACTTTTTTTTTATCACTTCATACCAAATTTTAAAAAATGATGCGATTCTAATAAATCACGGTTCATTTTTTTAGGAAAAAGATTCTCTACATCTTGACCGTTTCCAATTATTGAAAATGAATTCTTTAATGGCTGAAACCATTAAAAATCAACTTTCCAAAACAAAATTCTTATAAATAAATTGCTGAATTTGGTAATAATGTATTCATTTTAGAAAATTTGAAACGGTTAAATTGTCGAAAATCCTTTTCCTGAAAAAATAATCACATCATTTTTTAAAAATTTGGTATGAAGCGATAAGAAAAAAAGTTAAGGTAAAAATAAAATTTGTCAAATGCATTATTTTTCTGCATTTCAAATTTTTTTTATGGAAAATGATCTTTTCTCTTTCAAATGTATTCTATGAAAGAGATTAATTGATTAAAAATAATAATAATTTAATATACGTTACTGAAAAAAACTTCCATTACAAAGAGAGTAATTAATTAAAAATAATAATAATTTAATACACGTTGCTGAAAAAAACTATGTAACTGCCGTTTGCAACGTTTACAGCCAAAAAGATAAAATTTGTTTTAATAAACTACTTCTATTGTCATTTTGAACATTTATACACGAAAATATAAACTGTTTGTAAATTATTTTAAATTTTATTTGCAGATGATGGAATTTTGGTTTTGTATTTTCATTTATAAACATTGCAAACGGCAGTTGCATAAAAAAAAACTTCCATTACAAAGAGAGTTCAACATATTTTGACGCTTGAAAAAACACGAAATCTTTTATATTTCGTAAAATGAGGACCCTCGGTGAAACTACTGATAACATCTCTTTTCTTTATTGCGTTTCACTTGAATATTTCAATGCACAAGCATGGCACAGATCCAAAATTCCTAAATGAATGTGATCTTTCATCCAACTTCGTACATTGCAGAAGCAAAAGCAGCTTTTTCCATATTAAATCCGAAATTCGTTCTGACCGCGTATAAATCTGTTTACCTAGTTCCGTATTTGAGACAGAGCACCGCCCTCACGTGCGCCGGATATAATGGATTGCAATCTGATATCCGGCATTCACCACGGCTAACTTGATGAATGCGCACAAAATCGTTAGATATTCTGGATACGTGTATGAAGCAAAGGAGCACTCCCGTTTTGTCTGATAGAATTCCTGTCCTTAATAGGGGTTCCCTTTTCGAACCTAACCCTATGTTCGCAATCCATTCTGGGTTCGCTACTCTAATATCCGATCAAAAGAGGCATCCCGAGTGATATACACAAAAACAGGTGTTATATCTACTCGGATTCTGGATAGAATTTACATTTTTCTTTAGAGCTCGATTAATATAACACCTGATTCTGGTGTAGAATCTATCCCTGCTTAAAATGACAGATAGGATCCGATAGAACCAATATAAAGTCTGATGGTCAGAAACCGGATAGGTTCTGTATTCGGGTCTATCCGGGCTCTGGGTATTCATTTCTTATACAAAAATCACTCGGGTCTATGCGGGTTTTTTCAGGGGCAAGAGACAAATCGTGTATTTTAATAAAGTTCACAGTGTCTTTTTATCCGGATCTATCCGGGATATTGAAATAGAAATCCATTTTCTTTAAAGTAAAAATCGTCATCTATAGATTTATCTATAGATAAATTGGTTGATCGTTCCAAACGTTGTATTGAGTCTAATGGAACCTATTTTGAATAAATAATAACTTTCAAAGATAATATAATGTGTATCTTATTCTATATCCAAAAAGTTCGGTTATTTTTGGGACACACTGTGTATTTAGAAAGATTTAGGAGTTTTTTTTTCAAATTTCAGCACTTTTATGTATTTTTAAACTAAAATTTTTTTTTATTTTGTTCTTTATAATGTGTAGTAACTTTTTGGGTAAGGAAAATAAGGTAAAATGATTGAAAAAAAGTTACAAATAAAATAAAAAAATATCCAAAAATATAGTTAAAAAAATTGTGCAGTTATTTTTTTTAGCGAGTGCCTTCCATACCCAAAAATATTGATAATATAACAAAGAATAAGTGGTAAAAATTTCAGAGGCCTCTGTTTGATACTTTAGATTTTATTCAAATATATGTTGCAACAAACATGGAAAATCACAAACTTGCGGAAAACTGAGTTTGAAGTAAAGTTCCTTATTCAGCAATATATATATTTAGTTGCCGGTTATTTAGTTGAAAGTTGCCGGTTTTACTCATAGATGTCGCTAGAGATATGTATATATTTCCATGATTTGGCATCTATGTCATATTTTTCTATGGACAATAACCTTCAAAAATACACAATTACATTCTGCCAAAATAATAGCATCACAGTTGTTTACCTCAGTGAATATTTCGAGTTTCGTTCCAAGTAAATCGCATTTGCGGCATTCGTTGCTTTTCTTATTTCACCAAAAGAAAAAAGCAGTTTAAGCTCATCGATTGCTGGTAGAAACTTATGGTGAACATGCTCCAGTGATTAGAACATGTGAGACATGATTTCGTCAATTTAAAAGTGGAGATTTCGATTTAACAGACAATGAACATCCTGATGCAGCGAAAAAGTTCGAAGACGAGGAATTGCAGGCGTTATTGGATGAAGACCCAACCCAATCGCAACAACAATTGGCACAAACACTAAATGTGACTCGAGGAGCAATTTGCCAACATTTAAAAGCCATGGGAAAAATCCAAAAGTATGGAAAATGGGTACCACACCAACTGAACGATAGACAAATGGAAAATCGAAAAACCATTTGTGAAATGCTGCTTTAACGGTTCGAAAGGAAATCTTTTCTGCATCAAATTATCACGGGAGACGAAAAATGGATTTATTTCGAGAACCCGAGGCGGAAAAAATCATGGCTTTCACCTGGTGAGGTCGGCCCATCGACTCCAAGGCCAAATCGCTTTGGCCGTAAGACAATGCTCTGTGTTTGGTGGGATCAGTGTGGTGTGGTGTACTTCGAGTTCTTAAAACCTGGTGACACAATGAAAACGGGTTGCTACCGACAACAAATTATCAATTTGAATCACGTGTTGATCGAAAAACGGCCGGAATGGGCCCGAAGACATGGCAAAGTTATCCTACAACATGACAACGCACCGTCTCATACCGCTAAAGTGGTGAAGAACACATTAAAAGCATTGAATTGGGAAATATTATCGCACCCGCCGTACTCTCCAGACCTCGCCCCGTCCGACTATCACCTTTTCGCATCGATGGGACTTTCACTCGCAGAGCAGCGCTTCGCCAATTTTGAAGAAGTCGAAAAATGGCTCGTCGAATGGTTTCCCTTGAAAGAGAAAAAGTTTTTTTGGAATGGTATCCATGATTTGCCTGAAAAATGGGCAAAATGTGTAGAATCCAATGGTCAATACTTTGAATAAAATTTTTTTGAGATTCCCTTGAGAATTAAGTGTTTTCTTTATTGAAAAAGCCGGCAAACTTCAACTAACACCCCTGGTACATATATATATATTGTGTTTTTAACGGGATTCCTGTTATATACTATTTTCCATATAATTCAGAAATTTTTAAAAGAATTTGAAATCTTTCTGTCGAAGAAAAGACGCTTTCGACTGCCCTGGGATTCCAGCCCAGGTTCTTTTATTGCCGGTCGATTGTTTGTAATTCAGAAATATTAGTAAATAAATAAATAAATTATTTTGTGTAGAATGCTAATTTTCGCTAAAACGCGTTATTCTTAAATCGTAGTAACTTTTAATTTTATTTATTTTTCAAACAAAAAAAATCAGTTTGCCCTGAAAATTTACACATTTTGAATCTGAATCAGTTAAATTTTCACTGTTGAATCAGTTGATTTTCGTTGGTTCACCAGTGAAAAAATATTTTTCACTGTTAAATCAGTTAATAATCACTGGTTCATCAGTGGAAAAATATTTTCCGCTGTTAAATCAGTTAATTTCCACTAAAGTAATCAGTGAAATTTGACTGATTTACAGTAACTTCTTTTTGGCTATTTGAATCATTCAAATTTCACTGATAATCAGTAGATTTTGACTAATTTAGATTTAGAGAGCACATTTTCTGAAATGTATAGAGAATAAAAGGATAATATTTTTGGAAAATGTTCTGGTGAATGAAACACCTGGTTGTTTCTGTGGTGTAGATCGACTTCGTATTTCTTCTCTTCTATTCATAACTACTTCCTTATCGCAAACATTTATCAAAAGCTTTTGTGTTCATAGTTGTATTTCTAAAGCTCCGGGATACTCTAAAGACACTATTCTCACACTTAAGAAGGTCATAATGCTTGAAAGATGCTTTTCTATACTTATGCAAAGGAAGGTATACAAACCTGTTACAGCTCCTAAAGACAAGTACTCTTTAAGAAGTACTACTGTCCCTCCCTCCTAATTTTCCTCAGTTAAATTTGATCTTTTCTTTTACCTCTTTCTAGCTTCTTTTCTTAACATCCACTTAGAGTATACATATATACCAACATACCTTGCATTGTAGAATTGTTATAATACCAAGATGATTTTTCTCTTGATGCAACCCCGAAGACACTCATATGGCAAATAATCTCTTAAATTCTTATCTTGAATATTATACTCTCTAAATCTGAATCAGTCAAATTTTCACAGATTGAATCAGTGATTTGCCTTTTCACTGATTTAACAGTGAAAAAATGTATATCACTGTTAAATCAGTTGATTATCACTGATTGAATCAGTGGAAAAAATATTTTTGGTGTTAAATCAGTTAATTTTCACTGAAGCAATCAGTGGAATTTGACTGATTTACATTAACCTCTTTTTAGCTATTTGAATCAGTCAAATTTCACTGATAATCAGTAGATTTTGACTGATTCATATTTAGAGAGTAGGGTTAACTTTTCTCCATTTCCGCATGGAATCATTTACAGATTTTTGTACTTTTTGCTAAAAGAAAACATTTTTAAATTTTCTTATTTACCTTTCTAACTGCAGGCAAGTGATGAAAATAAGTTACGTATTTTAATATAAATATGCATTACAGTTCATAACCAATATTTTGATCGAACTAAACTCTTATAAATGTCCGGGAATTTACAAAATTTTTATGTTAGAAAGGTAACTTAAAATTTGACGATATTAATATTATGAAACACAACTGAACTTTCATAAAATGTATTTTAAAACTACCAAAATGTAAAAAAAAATTTATAAAATTTATCATAAAATTACGAATCTGTAACAAAATTTTCTGTAACATGTAACTGCCTAAAACTTCTATTACCCAAAACGTAAAATTATTCCGGTTACAAGTTTCAGAATTTTCAGATACAAATATCACAATATTCAACACTTTTCGAACTGAATATTAAGAAATTTTTTTTTAAATTTACTACAAAGTAATTGCATTTTCTGGAATTTTATCTTAATTTTACGAAACTGTATCTAAATAAAACTCCAGTCACCTATTTCCGGAAATTACCGTAGAAATTGCTAACAGTTTTTGCGATTAAACTAAAATTAGGAAAGTTACAGTATGTTAAAACTTGAAAAAAGTAAATACCTAAATTCCATTTTACAGTTAAATTATATGAAATACGAAAAAAAAGTTATGTTACAAAATTGTTTACTACATAAAGATCTACAAGTTTGAACCACAAAAACGTAGGTTTACAAAATTGTTCGCTTCAATAAGATCTAAAAACTTTGTCTGACATAGTTTCTGGTAAACTGTATATTTTCAATTTAATTTTAAAAAATACGACTAAAATTCAAAAATTCCATTATTTAAACAGAATATGTGACATACGAAAAAAACGTTGAGATCGAAAATTATTTGTCAAAATGAAGTCTACAAATTCTCAGTAGGACATTTATTGACAGGATATATATTTTATGTTTTGATTTTAAATATTTAAAATCCAAAATTCTATTTTTTAACCAAAATATGTGAGATAAAACATGAGCGTTAAAATAAAAAATCGTTTGCTTAAAAACAGTCTACGAATTTTTTTCCTTTTTAAGATATTTGGAAGAAGATACATTTTTTTAAATCATTCAAATTATTAGAAAGTTACAGAAATATATACAAAAAATCGAGCGCGAGTGTCATGATGAGAATGTAATTCACATCTACAATATTATAAAATTGACTTGAGTTTCAGTACCAAATTACAAGAAATAAACTTATATGTATGCGAAGAATATAAAACCGAGCGCGAAGCGCGAGATCCAAACAGAACGGAGCGCGAAACGCGAGGATCTAATCCTGCGCCTCAGACGCGCTCAAACTTGCGAGCGAAGCGAACTGCGCGCAATGAGAATGTTCCCGCGAAACAAGCAGATTTTTTCATTTGTAATGTTCTTTTATCAACTTTTTTTTTAGTGAAAGTGTGGAAAATTTTATCTCGAGTAGAATAAGTCATCAAAACTTTAAATTAGGTAAGAATTATAGATTTTTTATTGGTGAAGTCTTATTATTCAAAATTAACTAAAAATAACTAAAATTTGTCTATAGATTCCAACTATAACAAATCTATATTTTTTATCCAATTAAAACTTTTCAAGGTTCATTTTACTCGAGATAAAATTCAATTAAAAATATTCTCAGAGATGTACTTATAGTTCTAAACGATCATTCAACAATGAAACTGATGAACAATAAAAAAGAAACAGTTGAAGTTGTTTTCTCAATACACGTTACGTTTTGATTTATTGGGGCAAACACCAATAATTTTGTTTTGATTAAAAAATTATCATCATTCAATGAACCTTCAGGACTATTCCGATTCATTCCGATATCTGTATCCGAGCCAATGTGAATCATTGCAAGCCAATCCAAAAAACGTTTTGTATCTCGTTTGATGATAAACGGTCAAAAATCAATCCTACTTTATCCGATTAATTCCGAGACATCAATCCTAATGAATCCGAACCAATCCGAAACCAACTTTTCAATCCGATCTCGGATTGATCCAAATCGAATTTCCAATGAGAACCAATTTGAATCATTCCGACTTAGGATTCATTCGGATTGATTTTTGACCGTTTTCCTTCAAACGAGATACAAAACGTTTTTCGGATTGGTTCGGAATGATTCGCATTGGCTCGAATACAGATATCGGAATGAATTCCAATCCGATACTTTCGCCAGGGATTTCTCAATGGAAAAAGCTGAGGAAATAGTGACTTCAACTTAAAAAAATTCCCATTATCTGTCCAATTCTTTCTTAAATACCTTGAGATCTTCTAAACTCGTGAAAAATTATAATATTTTATCATAAATCATAAATAGCTGACTTATATCGACCCTCAATAATATTAATAGTAGTTGGTTTTTAATTTGGCTTTGGGGCCAATTTCCATTTAATTTCTCAAATTAATCGTGTTAAGGTTTTATGCTAGTTTACATAATTGCATCTATATTTCCTGTAAAATTTATGAACAAACATATTTTAGTTTAGGCTTTTCAAAGTACATGCTGCTACACGGAGAAACCCGAATTTACGATTTTTGCTAATCCAAATTAAAAACCAACCACTAGTTGATCATAAAATATTTTTTTTAAATGATGCATGTAAAATTAGTTGAACAAAGTCTTAAAGAAATATAATGTGAGAAAATGAAACTTGTTAAATTGTGATAATTTGAAAATTGTAAAAGCTTGCAAGAAAGTGAAAATTATCTAAACACCCCGTTTAAAGGGAATAAGTAAAAAGCATTTATCATATAGGTTTAGACACACCCACACTGAGGAGGGAGTGCCGGTCAGACATTAACTTGGCTGTTACTACTGAACCCTCATTTTCATCCTCACCACTGCTTTATAGTATAACAGAGGTGCTACACTCAACGGTTCTAGAATGCTTCGCTAGTCTTCCTAATTGAAGTGTCTACCTACCTACCATTTGGAAAACCTTCCGTGAGTAGGTGCACCGGTTAGACGGTTGAACAGACAGGTCATTACCGCCCAGTCACTGGTTTCTTTAAACTCAAAACACGTGAAAAAAAATTAACATCCCCAAGGAATTGGACTTCCTTCGACATCTATTCAAATAATTGTTAAAATTTGAGTAAGTTGTCTTTAATCACAAAAAAAGAATTATTTTATCAATTCTCCGATTCGAATTCATGAGATTTCACCGATTAAATACTATCTAAATCTAAATCAGTCAGATTTTCACTGATTTAATCAGTGATTTGCCATTTCACTGATTCACCAGTCTAAACGATATATTTCACTGTTAAATCAGTTAATTTCCATTTATTCGTCAGTGATAAAATATTTTTTGCTCTTGAGTCAGTTAAATTTCAGTAAAGTAATCAGTGAAATTTGACTGATTTACAGTAACCTCTTTTTAGCTATTTGAGTCAGTGAAATTTCACTGATAACCAGTAGATTTTGACTGATTGAGATTTAGATAGTAGCTGAAAATGGGTTACTTCAGTGCTCTCTAAATTTGAATCAGTCAAAATCTACTGATCATCAGTGAAATTTGACTGATTCAAATAGCTAAAAAGAGGTTACTGTAAATCAGTAAAATTTCACTGATTATTTAAGTGAAAATTGGCTGATTTGACAGTGAAAAATATTTTTTTCACTGATGAATCAGTGAAAAGGCAAATCACTGATTCAATCAGTGAAAATTTGACTGATTCAGATTTAGAGAGTGATGACTTCACTGACGATCAGTTGTATTTTACTGAAAAATAGTGAAATTGGCACTGAAGTTGATCAGTTACACTCAATCTGTAAAAAAATTACTACTTCAGCGACAATAATTTCACTCTTTTCAGTAGAATTCCCACTGAATTAGAAGAGTATCCCATTTCCATATATTTCATCAGCGAAATCTCACAGATGCATATTTAGAAAGATAAATTACAAAAATTCAAATATTCATAACTTTAGAACTAATAATTATTTTTAGAATTTCAATATTCTCTACTGTATCTTCTTTCATAGGGTATATATAAATTTTCGATGTCACGTGGGTCATATTGATATAAGATATGAGAATATAATTTCATGTCTTCTTAGGTTATTTTAATGAAGTGACTAGAATTCTGAAACTGATATGTCGCATTAGGATACAAAAATATTACTTTCCAGTATTTTTCTAAAATATACAAAAATTAACGTTTCGCGTTCTATAGTCATTGAAAAAATGAACGTTCTTATGAATTCTCCCTTATTCTGTAATTTAGAGTATTTTTCTTTATTAATTACTCCAATTCTATTTAACCGAGAATTCTCGAAGTCTAGAGGTGACCTACATTCTCTATATTACATTACCAGCAATTCAAAAAGTTCCGATCACATTGTACGTATGTAGACAATAGCGTAAAGGACGTACGCATATACTGCAACTTATACCTATATCTAGCCAGTTGTGTGTATATAGTTACCACAGCTTTGTAACTGCGCCAAGCAGAATGCCTACCTATGTAAACCTCTATCGAATTTTCCAGGTATACCCTCTGGATTCACCTGCACTTGCGAAGAACTTGGACAGCATCCATCTGCAGACGACGACATACACGAGCGCGATGACTGGCTCCTCCGGACATTCCGCCGGCGTTGGAAGTGTCAATCTCTCGTCACCAGAAAGTGCCTACAGTACCGGATACTCAACTGACGGTACATCGCCTGGGGCGAGCTTTCCACCTGAATATTACATTAACATCAGAACTGGAAAGCATTACTTCCAAAATAGTAAAAACGCCACTAGAGCCAAGAGAGTCGGTGACACGAGTCGCTCCTCAGCTGCACCGGAAAACGCTAGGGTTGAAGACAAAGGCGAAAGTTCCGGAAGCCAATCCACAGCAATTAACAAACAACCGAAAGACTTCAGAACAAGCGTATCAAACAAGGTTCGTTACATTTAATTAATTGATAACTTGCGATTTTCAGGTGAATAGAAAACTTTTACTGGGTTTATCACATGTTATAATTAATTTTTATCTATTTATTTATTTTTTCCTAATTAATTAATAAAAAATCTTAACTATAGGAGAAACTCTTAAAATCTTGAATTTTTCTAGTGCACTGAATCATCAAAAAACCATTACCCATACTACCATCAGAACCATCGCTTGCAACAAGAGCAACTACAACAACGTCGCCATCAGGAGGTCTCGCATCAGAGAGCAGAGTCGTTTTCAGTGAATTCGTCAATAAACAGTTTGTCGATTCCATCGTCTATACCGCCACCCCTGGTTTCGGCTCCACTTCAATCTCCAAGGCAGCGTTCTCGTATTCGAACAAATCCATGGCTCTCAGCCAACTCTTCCAGCTCTGCCAGTACGTCTGGGTTCAAGTCGAAACTTATCCTAGACGAGACCAACAGGAGCCCAGGTTTAAAATTCATGGAGTCGTCGGGCAGCATAAGCGATATCAACCTCAGACTCCTACGAGATAGTCAAACAAGAAAACAATACCGACAGGAGAGTCTCAGTGCTGGACGTAGCCCGTAATTGTTTCCTCTTTTTCCTCTTCTCTTTAGCTTTCCTAAATTGTTCACATGCATATATTCATCTCTTCTTTTGATAAGCTTAGTTCACTTTCTATCAAGAATAATTTTTTTATTTATGAAAAATATATGGGTCATTTCATGGGAGATTTACAGTCAACATTTTTTTTTCGACGAAATATTTTTTTTGCCTTCTTACTTTGAAAATAATCGACACGTTTTTTTTTCAATGTGATACTTGAAAATTTCGAGATATAATTTTTTTAAGTTTGGCACTCGGGAAAATTTTTTTTTTCTAACAGCTCACTGTAAAAGCACACTGAAAAAAATGGTTAGTAAAACCAACTACTTCGGTTTGTAAAATATGCCTCAGCTATTTTATTAGTTAGCACAACAATTTTTTTTGTTGATGTTACTATCTCAATTGTTATCACAAGAACTTGGGTAGTAACACCAACAAAAAAAATTGTTGTGCTAACTAATAAAATAGCTGAGGCATATTTTACAAACCGAAGTAGTTGGTTTTACTAACCATTTTTTTCAGTGCAGTTTTGAATATAAAATGTGACCCTTGCATTTGAAATGCGCGAAAGAGTACAATCTTTCAAAAAAGTTATAGCACACATTTCGTTGTTTTTTTTGTAATAACAATATAGTACATTTTTATAAACAATTGAAAATTTTTTTTAATTTGGAACTAATTTTTTTCCGATTTTTTTGTTTCTAAATTTTTGTTGAAGTTTTTTCAATATGCAGGTAAAATTTTGGAATGGAAAAATGAAAACTGTAGGTGTAATTAATTCATACAATCTGTCCCGCGCATTGCAACGAGCGAGCTCGCACGCTGCAACTACGCTTCAGCTTGTTTAGGCATGCTCGGACTCGAAGCACGTGTGGCAGTGAACCGCTGCACTGGGCGGGACAGATTTTATAAATTAATTACACCTACAGTTTTCAATTTTCCATTTCAAAATTTTGCCTGCATGTTGAAAAAACTTCAACAAAAATTTAGAAACAAAAAAATCGGAAAAAAATAAGTTCCAAATTTTAAAAAAATTCAATTGTTTATAAAAATGTACTATATTGTTATTACAAAAAATGAATGACCCATATATTTTTTACTAATAAATAAAAAACATTCAGTGTTCTAATCATCGAATGAATGAATTTCTAATCTCTTATGTTTCAAATTTTTAAGGTTTGTTGAGATTATCTGAAATCTCGTACTTTTAAAATTGTTTCTATATTCTCTGTACATTTTTAAAGAAAATTTAGGAATTTTAATTCTGGGTGATTAATAGAATTGAAAAATGTAAAATCCAGTGAGGAATTATCAAGCGTTTATTTGGATTTTTCATAAAATAACAAATAATACTCTGATAACCTTCTTTTCTATTACAGCATCAATCACAACTGGAGGATAACGCCAGGAATAAACATGCGGGACATGAAAGTTTCTTTAGCTTTACCGAGACGTCACAAAATCGGAGGGAGAATTAACAGCAGTTGCAGTAGTAGCTCAGCATCTTCTATAACGAAAAGCATTCGTTCGTCAGATGAGAATCTGACCATAAATGAAATGATGGGAAAATTTGATGAAAGTTACATCTACGAAAAGGAGACAGACATATTGTCTGATAGCGATCCAACGGATTGCGATGATCGTATCGATTCTTTTTCAGATGTCGATACTGGCCAGGATGGAGGGGATGAGAATGATCCCTTTGAGAATGATTTTGACTATATTGACAATGCCGTCTCCTTCTTGGAACCAGAAAAACTAGACTCTTCAGGTCGCCTGCTTAACAATGGACACTGTGCATTTTTTACACTTACAAACGAATTAAGTCGGCGTGATCCCAAATTGTCATTCTCAAAGAGGCAAAATAAGGAAGAAAGAGCTAATCATCGGTACGAATTCATAGTTTTAGTTAACCCTCTGTTACTAACATTAAATTTTGTAACCTGTTTACATCTGAGCGAAACGCTCGTCCTATATATTCATAAAAACTCAAAAACTTTGAAATAACGTCTTTCAACTGCTCTACATTTTATTTTTCTACGTGGAAGTCATTAAATAATTTCAAAAATGTTGTTTGGAAAAGGTCTACTTTTCCCAATTAGTCAGTTTGCTACCAATTTGCATGGGAAATTTATGACATCTGCCACATCACGGCTTATTATTTTCAATCTTTTTCAAGTTTATTATGTAAAAACTGATGCGATATATAAAGAAAAGTTGCCCTGAAAAGTACAGAAATTTTTAAACTGCTACCTTATATATTTTTTTCAAAATTTCATAAATGTACAACTGCCTAAGCGAAAATCTCAGTATGGAAGTGACGAAGAGTTAAAGACATAATGCAATGAGATAAGGACAACACATCACAATATTATTAAATTAAGTCAAAGGATACACTTTTCTCATAGCTTTAATTTCTGTCGATGTCAATTCAATCTTAAACACTATTCAGTATTTTAGATTTACGCCAGCTCTAATATTGTGACATGAAAACACAAAGTTATGAGAAAAGAGGCGAGTTTATTGATATTCAGCTTCTAACGGAATTACAATATAATTAACTCACAGGTCGATCAGCGTGGGAAGTGGTGCAAAACGACACAGCATCCGATTGAAGAAAGTAGAAAAGCAGCCCAATGAAAAGCCATCTAACGAAAAGAGAAAGAAGCGCGTTTCACAAAGGCGCAAGTGTGATGATGAGACTGCGAATTTAAATAGAGTTCTAGTCGAGAGGATGCTATTGAAGAACTCGGGTTTCAATCAAGGCAGTCGAAGTGTAGGAGGAACTCCGATTTGTCTCAGGAGAAAGAAGCACGACGTCAACAAGAATTTTTCTCCAATCAAGCAGCCAAGCGATGATCGAGGCTTGATTTCGCCTCGACAGTTTCTCGTCGAGAAAAGGGCTGCAGAAATCGTTAAACGAAGATCTAATTCGGTAAGGAGATTGAATTTTTAAGTTTTTTTATTAAATTAAAATTTTATCTGGTTCTGTTGAAAATGTTTAGAGTTTTTGATCCTTTAAATTAATTGATTTTTTCTGATATAGGTGAGTTACGTGAATGGTAACCTGGTAAGGCGAGAAATATCAGGTAAAACCTGCATGACAACATTTGCATCCGAAATTGCACTAATAGAAGCAGATAAAGAAGCTGACCGAAAATACCGAGAACTGATCACAGAAGCGGAAAATCTTCTCATGAACATGCAAAGAAATCGCAATACTTCACCAGTCGTGCCATCTCCATCTCGAAAATTGCATAATGGATTAACTAATAAGAGAGTGGAGCTGATAAAAAATACGGAACTCAATATAGAACATGCTCTTTCTAAAAGTAGAAACTCCCAACCGGAACTTCAGAGTGGGAGTATTAAAGATTTAGAACACATTAGTCCTAAACGACACTTTCCTCAAAAAAACGGAAATGCTTCTATTGGAGTTTCTCTTAGTAATGGAGGATTTTCAAAAGATAATCATCAGATCAAGTGTCCAGATTCTCCTATAATGGCAAGAAGAGCTTCTCATGATTCGTTGATCAAAGGTGTTTTGCAAAATAGAATGCGCATTGCAAATGATAATTTATTTAGGACTCCGGTTTTGCAATCAAAATATTTTGGGAGTAAGCAAGGGTCTCCGAATCTTGATGAGAGAGTGGCTTCAACATTATTTGAAAAATCTGATCAGAGGAGTGTGAGAATGGAGGAAACATGTGAAATGGATCTTAGGATTTCAAGGTCATTAAAAACCGAAAGCCTCACGTCAAGCTCATCTGATTCTGAAGAACGATGTGAAGTTGTAAAAAAAGAGCCTCTTCTCAATTTCCGGTTAGTAGTTACTGTATAATTAAATTATAAAATAAGATACTAATAATATACGTACTATGTATTTTACATTACACGGATTATATCAGTATTATCTTCACTCTCTTATAGATCAATCGATCTGGGCCCCATTAAGGAGACTGCATCTTACTGTCCACAAAGCGAACCAGTCAAAAGGAAAGTTTATGCAGGCAGCGTAACTTACGGCAGGATACAGAAAACTTTAGGTGAACATAATGTCACACTTCGAAATTCGGATGGTGATACGACTAATGATGATACGGGTAAGAATAATTAAATGTTTGAATTTACTAAAAACAACAAAATTCAATGCAGAAATATTGTACAGATCTAGACTACTTAAATCAATTAAAATTATTAATTTTCACTGTCTAGATGATTCTAGACGATCTCTCCGAGAAAAAGTTGCACGACTTCGTCAAGAAAGATTGTCAGCAGAAGCTAATATGAATGCTCAAGACACTCGGGCCTTTCAACAACATCTTTCTCAGATACGAAGACAGATGCTCGTACAAACCATTGAAGGATTAAAACGTAGTTTGGAAGACCAATCAGCGACCCTGAAACAAACTTGTTTAGAAACATCGGCCTTGAATGACGACTATGCTTTAAGTATTAAATCTTCCAAGACTCAGAAATGATTTTAGTCAATCTTAAAAATGGAGCGTACGAGCTTCGAAAGAGATTTGGGTAGGTATAATAACATATTTTACGTAAAGGCAAGAATTTCTGAGCGGGCATAAATATTATAACGCAAAGGGGTATTTAAAGAATACAATCTCAATCGAGTAAAATTGACAATTTCACAGACTATTTTCAATCAATTAAAATTTCACGGTGTTAGATATTTGAGAATTTCCAGTTCAGCCCTGTCTATACTCGAAACGATGCACTCGAAACCATTTGATTGCCGAAAAAGGCAATTCGACTTGAAAAATACCCAAACGAACTAACCCAAACTTTAAAGATTTTTGCAGACGCCTATGATCATTGAGGCAAATCTATTCTGAATATATTTATCTACTGAAAATCTCCAATTAGTAATCTACGAGTCTATCTGATAAATGTAGCTGTTACGTGTTGGGGCCGTGGAGAATGTTTAAGGAACCTATGTAAAAATTCTGTGCAATAGTTTCCCTTGACTTCATTATAAAGTTACATCATTTATCATTATGAAAAATCAAACCTTTGACATGGAAAATGACATAGGAGATCGCATATCAATTTTCGAAAGGAAAACTCCTACACAGAATTTTACATTAGTTTCTACAAGATTGTCTGTCTCAAATAGTTATAAGTAATTAACAAACTCGTAGATTGATTTCTGGGGATTTCCAGTGGGATTAATTATTCAAAAGTTTAAACAGACCCTAACGTTGATGCCTTTCCTAGTCTCTAAGTATTAGGAGCTCGAGTTTTCAAATAATTAGGCTGAAAACATTATTCAAAATTAATACAAATATATATATTTTCAGGTAATCAAAATGGTGTTTATTCAAACTAATTTCAGATCAAATTAAAATTGCATTTATCTGATAATATTCAATTTAACACCATGATTTAACTTTACTATTGCATACAGTAAAGGTGAATATAGTTTTACTAAAATTTAGTATTCTACTACAAAAAATGTTCAATTTGACATGTTTTCCTTAAATTGCAACGTAGTTTTGCAAAACTTTTAAACTTGGATCTGTCCGAGCACCGATATTTTATTTAAAAAAGACTGTTTTTTGTATTTGATTGAAGTGCATATTGTAAGTTAATTATTGTATATATTATTATTATGCTTCAAGCAAGAGTATCTATTGACTTTAACTTTTCATTTCTCAAATCAGCATTACATTAATTAGACTGTACAAAAAGCTAGTCTTATACGTATACGTACTTATTTTGATTCTCTAACAAAATTATTTTGGAAATCATTCTTTATAATGATAAAGATTGATTTCAAATGAACGATTATCATTTTCAAAAATACGTAATAATTATTTTTAATATTGCTTTATACTTTGATAAATTTCATAATTTTTGCAATATTAATTCGAAATTGAAAATTTGTAAATCATTTTCAATTATAATTAACATCTCTATATGCATGGAGAATAAATAATGCTGTTGAAATTATATGTAAAAAGTTATGTTTATGGACAGTACTTTTAACAGAAGTTTTTCACTGTACCTATATCTTGAAAAATAATTTGACGGTTATTTACAATATTCACACATAAAGTGTCAAATTATAAATTTACTTGAGAATTATTAAACAAATATTTAATAATTAAGTAGAACTTCGTTTCCCAACGCAAATAAGAAAACTTCTGATCATATACAATTAATTATTATGTAAATTCCATTCATTGAAGTTAATGTATGTTTTTCCTGTTAAGATCCGCATAAATATGTGTCGATCGAATTTTCAATTGGTGACTTTAACATACGTTTAAGAATGAAATGCACAACTGCAAACTGAACTCAACGTCAACCAAGCAGAAACTTGGATATATTTTTCTGTGTGAAAGATGTGAGAAATCGAAATTAAAAATGCAACGTATTTTTTGGACAACGTAGTTTCTCGTTATTCTCTTATAAATAGAAATTTCAATATTTTATATGACTGTTTTTTTCGTCTGTTGAGCTGTGAAGTATTGGATGAAACATATTTCAATAGGCTGCAAGGAAGTAATTAACGTTTTCTTCCTATAGTCTCTATAAGTATACTAAGTACATCATCAGGTCACACTGAGAATCAGCAAGAGAAAATAAAATTGTCGAAAAGTAGACTTGTTAAGTAGAAGTTAGATTTTAATTCGATCCAACTTTTCAAGTAGAAATTGTCACTTTCGTAGATTTTTACACTGTTTGGAGAAAGAAAAATGAAGCAAAAGGCCTACTCATGGGTTTCTTTTCATTATCACAAATATCTATACATTTTAAAACGTATTCAAATTAGTAGAAAAAAATAATCTCAGTCCTAAAAAGAAATTCATAAACATGTAGAGGGCAAATAAATAGGCATATAAATGTAGTCCTTGTGTTAGAAATTCACGTAGTCGAATTACATTAGCAATTGGAGGAATTGCGTTAATAGCTTTTTAAATAATATAGCCCAACTTCCCTTTAACTCGTTCTATCGCAGAGTGATTTTTTTTATAGCGAAGATTGTCTTCCGTTGACAAACCTTTATTTCTTAAATCTGTGATCCCTTATTTCATTAACAATTAGAAATATTAAGAGCTCTATTCTTTAAATAAAACAAAGATCAGATTTTTTTATTCCACTGCATAACTGTTGTGACTTAAAATGTTCCTACTTAATAAGAAAATGAAATCTGCTACAAAGCTTTATTATTGTTCTGCCGATAGAATGAGCAGTAGCATTTTTTAAATCTGTCTCTATTTGTCAAGACTTTATAAAAAAAATAGAAAAAATGGACCTTTATGGAAAAATTGACCTATTTTGTGAAATAAAATAGTACTGATTAAGAGAGCAGGAATACAAGTTTAAATTCATCTTCTCCTACTTTCTTTTACTGTTTTGATTTTTTCGTATAAATACGAAAAAGTCCTACATTATTCGTATACAAAAGGTTTTGACATATAGGGACATTATTACTGTTAGGTATATCAAAACTTATGTCGGAATAGAAAGTTGACTTAATATATACAATACTTACATACATAGGTACAATTGGTAAAATAGTCATTCTAATATTTATCACATAGTTACTTATTTTATAAGATTCAATTAATCTTGCACGGAGAGAAAAATTAGCATTTAATCAAGAAATATTGACTTCAATACGAACAATACAATATTTTCTTGATTAAGGCCATGTTTTACTTATCCGATCCCTATCTTACCGAAATTTTTTTCGCCCTTCGCATTACTACATTAATTTAGATATCGAGTTGAAACTTTAAATAATTAAGTAAAAAGCACTAAATAACGTTTATCTGCTCTTAAATATTTATAATTATAAATAAAAAATTTTCCAAGATTTTTCATTTTATAATTTCGAAAATGTTGGATCAGATAAACATTTCTTAGTGCTTTTTACTCAATTACTTAAAGTTTCAACTTGATACTTCAATTAACATGGAAATGCGAAGAGCGAGAAAAAAGTATCGGTAAGGTAGGGATCGGATAAGTAAGACATGGCCTTAAAGTCATGGATCAATCGGACCACGTGACATAATTATACATTAATTCGTTCATGTAAGATAACTTTTTTAACTTACAAAGCATCTTTCTGAAAATTTAGGGAAATATAATAAAAGACAATAAAGCACGTCTCTTAACTTCTATTTAGCAAACAATTTTTAAAAAATTGAAAACATTTTCGATAATTACAGTTAATTGAAATTTTTCGAAATTTTCACTCTAACGAAGTTGGCAGACGTTCTTTATCGTCTTCTCTTTTATTTTCTAAATTTTCGGGTAGATATTTTGTAAAATAAAAAAGTTATCTTACACGAATTTTTACAAGATTTTGGTCAAGTGGTCTGATTGATCCATGGTCTTAATGCTAATTTTTGTCTTCGTCTCCATTTCTTTCATGAATTTTATTTACTCTTGTTCTTTAGGGATTGTAATGATTTCCTCTTCTGTACTTTACTATAGTCTGTTAAAAAATTCATTAATCTACCCATACCAACCAATTTTCACAAGTTCTCAAAAAACAGGAGAAATTTATGTTTCAATAAGCTTTAACACATTAAAGCCATGGATCAACCAGTACAGCTGACTAAATCAATAAAATTACTGTCTCCCAAGATTTTTTCACAATATTGAATTTGTTTAGCTGAAACTTTAGGACATAATAAAGGACATATTCTTGCTTTACCGACACTCAAATTTTTCAAATTGTTTAGAACTAATTAAGGCCATGGATCAACCGGATCACGTGACTAAGTTCCTACATTACCAGCATTTTCAATTTGTGTAACCCCATTTCTGTAAAAAATGAGATAACAAGTTGAAAATTTGTAAGAGTAAATAAAATGCACTAAGTCTGTCTGTACATAAATGTTTATAATTTTACAATTTTTTTTCCACAAGAATCTTTTTTTATAATTATAAACATTTATGACCAGACAGACCTATATTAATGTATTTTATTTAACCCTACAAATTTTCAGTTACCTGTCTTATTATTTATAGAAATGGGCTTACATAAACTGAAATTCCAGTAAAGTAGGAATCTAGTCACGTGACCAGGTTAGTTCATGGCCTTAAAGTCTGCAGCCATCCGCTAATATGCCCTAAAATTTTAGCTAAAAATAATCATTAGTGTGAAAAAATCTTGGGAGGAACTGATTTTATTGATTTAGTCAGCTGTACTGATTGATCCATGGCCTTAAGGCCATGTCTTACTTATCCGATCCCTACCTTACTGACACCTTTTTTTCGCCTCTTGGATTTCTACATTAATTGAGATATGGAATTGAAACTTTAATTAATCAGGTAAAACCTCTAAGGAACGTTTATCTGCTTCTAAATATTTATAACTATGGAAAAAAAATTTCCAAATTTTTTTTTTATAATTATAAAAATGTTGGAGCAGATAAACGTTTTTTACTGCTTTTTACTTAATTACTCAGAGTTTTAAGTCGATATCTCAATTAATGTAGAAATGCGAAGGGCGAAAAAAGAATGTCGGTAAGGCAGGGATCGGATAAGTAAGACATGGCCTTAAAATAATTGATCTCTGGTTTATAATTAATTAATAGAGATAATTGCAGTGATATATTTATAAAAATAGACTGATAGAGTTACGAATGTAGGACTAGAATTAATTTTAGACTGTATAATTTCCTTGTCAGTTTTGTTGTAACATACGGGGAAAGTGATAAAGAAAGCATGCGATTTCGTTTAGTAAACTGTAGGATCTAAATTTTAAATTATGTACTCTAAACAGAGATAGTTTTAAAAATGATATTTGAAGTAGTTCGTACGTAGAAGTAATCCAAAGTCACGGAAATCGACAAATATTAGATTTTGTTACAGTATTTTATTAAGAACAAAACTAGGTTGCTTAAAGGGCCAAAGAACGTTGCACTATAAAGTTTTATTATCATTTAAAACTGAGCATTTATCTGTAATTTATATTGATCATTTTGTACTTGAACACTGTATTTATGTACATATCGAATGTAAGTTTGGTTGAAGGATTGTTTAAATATTGAGTGGATTTCATGGATCGCTAGTTAACTATAAATTGATCTTTTAATTGTTGAGACGACTTGTTGATTTCCTACGTGCAAAATTGAAACGCGGCTAAGAATGTACGATCTTTGAAAAACTGTGTATTGATGGATAAATAGTGATTACTATAAGCGACATTAAATTTAGTTTATCACCACATACTTATAATTCTAGTCATCGATAACTGGACAGCATCTTAAACGATGAATGAAAAATGGTACGTAGGTACTATTGTTGCAACCAATATCATTTGTATATCAAGCAATTATTATATAAGACTAATCAGTTTTTGTATTTGATAACTGTGAATAAATATACATATTATATTATGTCAAATGTGCCGCTTCTATTACATTATCATCATCAAAGAAAATGTATTAATTTTATGTGAAATTTGACTTCATAAATTTTTATAGTTTTTCAAAAATTCAGAATTTTCAATACCGATTTCTGATAGTATTCAAAAAATTCTAAATCATCTTTAGGTTATGATATTTTTCAATTCGGCAAAAATAAACAAAGTTAGGGCTAGAGGGGCTA
This sequence comes from Diplolepis rosae, assembly GCA_030998225.1. Lineage (NCBI taxonomy): Eukaryota > Metazoa > Arthropoda > Insecta > Hymenoptera > Diplolepididae > Diplolepis > Diplolepis rosae. The sequence continues at coordinate 16,519,252 of JAPYXD010000723.1, read as the reverse complement.
GAGTTCATAGATTCTTGAGAATTTAAGTTCAAGTAATATAACCGAGAATATTACAGAGTTTAAAGAATATGAAGAGAATTTTAAGAATTTATGATTTAAATAATTATTTATCAATATTTATAGTACCTTTATAGTTGAATAAGAGGCGCCTATTCATATAAATATATTTATAAACAATGAAAAACCTGAGAATATGTTTACTGCCAATATATTAAAATTCTATACAATTGGAATTTGAGGTTAGGTTTATTTTGTATTTAATACATTGAATACTAAAAATCTTATATTAATATCAAGAAAATCCTTTATTATATAATATGTTTATATAATATACATATAATAATTACATTGAATTATATATTTATTTATTTAAATTTTCATGGAAAAAAACAGTTTTTATTCTTTTTTGCATATTCCGGAGTCGCTGCAGATCACGGAATTTCTAAATCGGTAAGAAAAAACCGAAGAAGCAAGTAAAAGTTAAAAAAGTTAGGGAATTTTTGGATTCAACAAATTATAATTATATATTCTTGGTAATATTCTCGTTTTCGTTACCGTTCCCAGAGTAATATAACCGAATCAGAACTCTAGTTAGAGATTTTTTTAAAAACTCGGAAACATAAATAATCAAATTTATACAGGAAATAGAAAAATCTACCCACGGTATATAATGTTCGTGAAGTTGGCACTCCAAATATAAAAAATTCAAACTTTTTTGGTAGAATCGTTTGGTGGTAGTTTGGTTACCGTTAGGTGGTAGTTTTCGAATTTTGATGGTCAAAATTGTAAAAATTGCAGAATCTTCAATGTTAGAGTATAGTCTGCGCAAATTTATACTTTGAACGCAATTTAAAAACGCAAAATAATAAAAAGCCAATGGGCACACGATATTAGAAACGTTTATGTAACATTCTACAAACGTTCTAGGAACATCCCAATGTCCAATGTCCGAAAGACGTTCCAAAAACGTTCTAAGAACGTCTTTCGGACATTGGGATGTTCTTAGAACGTAAACGTTTCTAATATCGTATGCCCATTGGGAAACTATTCAAATTGTTTAATAATCCATTTAATTACACTTATTTTATGATTATTATGTTCTATTTAATTGCCTTTCATTATTTAAAGGGAAATATTATTCTTTATCACTTACCTTAAATTCGCATTACATTTATTATATCAAAAACTAAGATTCTTAATATTTTTGGAAAATTCTTTTTGGAAGCGCTTTATGATCGTTTAAAGGTCTTTTCTGACGTTAGGTGGTGTTACGAGCGACTACCTCTCGCTCGTGTCTCGTATGACGTCACATGTGAAGGCGCCATACTTGTCCGCGAGTATTCAATTTAAAATAAAATAAATTAATACTAATTTGGGAAATTCCGACTGTTTGAAGAGGTTGTCACGAACAAACCTGGAATACATAAAGTAATAAAGAGACCTTGGGAAAAGCATAGAATCTGGTTAGTTTTCCATGTATAATTTAAATAGTAATAATAATGTATCTAGTACAATAGTAGTCCGAGTGTTCAACAGATGCCTTCAATAAATACCTCAACATTGTAAATTAGTTTTAAGACTCCTTTGTTAGTTTCTACTTGAATTATGTACGCTATAGTTTAAGGATGAGAAAGTTGAGTCTGGACGATAGGATTAGAATAAATTTAGTTAAGATAGAGTTAGGATTTTACAGCAGTAATTCACGCATAGTAACTAAGAAAAACTAAGCATAAAACATCTGTGTGAATCTATTCAGAAACGAGTTGTTCGAATACACACAGAGTCATTCAAAAGGTATATCTGGTCGCCAGAAGGAAGTAAAGATGATTCAGGAAGGGTTTACTGTTTTACTACCCTTTCTTCGAGCTTCACTTTCTTAATCATAAAAAGCCTGTAGCCGAGGCGAGAGGCTAGGGCTGGGATTTTCCGACTCGTGTTTCTTCGGACTCGGATTTTCCCGGTCGCGCTTACTCGGGCTGTGCCAAGCGAGGGCCAGCATGCGAACTGGTGAGAGAGGGGATGCGTGGGGGGTGAGCTACGAGGATGGTTTGTAGCGTTTTGCGGAGTGAATGTTGGATAGATCTTAACCGAACCTGCGAATTGACTCATCTACAAGTCTCTCGTCGAACTTGTAGCATTTTTCAATAATCAACTGTTCTCGCGGTCGGGCTAGTGTATTAACTGTTGCGCCCAGACTCAATTAATTATAAGGTTGCAATTAATATTAAACTTTATTTGAACGAATCAGTGTTTTGTAATTTTATAAATTAGACTTTCCCGGTTCCTTTCAAGGATTTACTCCGAGAAGAACCAACCAATCACCTTCGCCGCGAAATACGGACATGCGCGGCTTGTAACATAATTTGGGGGCTCGTCCGGGATCTTGGTGCGGGAAAGTCGTGATTTTTTTTGAAAATTTTGATTCGCGAGCGCAAGGAAAAAACTGACAAGTGCAAGTGTGTTTTCACGAAATTGAGAACTCTAACATTTCTGTGGGAATTGAGTGAAAATCAAAAATATATGCACTTGAAATACACGTGTGAATACACTAAGACTCTTATTGACTTTAAAATTATTTGTTTATGTGCTCGCGAGTGGGAAACTTCAACTTTGCGAAATCGGAAGCGAAATATATCAAAGTGAGTGATTAGATCAATACTAGTGATCTACCCATGTTCCTGAGTCAACATTCGATCCGTGTTACTGTCCACTTCCTCTGAGATCCAGTGACTGATTTATACAGTGCCCGTGATCTGTCCACGTCCAGAGTCGAAGTTTGTTCCTGTGTTGCTGCCCTGCTCTTCTGATTTCCTGATTGTCGACCGAGTTCCATATTATTGCTGATTGTTTCGGATGGATTCCCGAGTTCTTATTCTGCCTGACGCTCGTTCCTGTCATTAACGGTCCAGTTCTTATACACTGTTATTTCTGACTGATTCCTGAATTCTGAAAAAAAACATCTTGCTGCTGTTCCTGTGTACTACGAGTTTTCTACCTAGTTCCTGCTTGTTCCAGTGCTGCTGATCGCTTCTAAAAAATTTAACGTTCCTGAGCTGACGGTCATATCATCCTAGGATCAACGGAGGACTTCTTCGAGGGACGTCGCGGGATCCAACGGAAGAAAATTGTGATAGTGTGCGGGAGTGAACTTTCCTTTCTGGAAATAAAGTCATTGTCCGCAAAATTATAAGCGTAGTGAGAAACAAAGTTCACATCGGATTATTGAACTACTATTGATTGCGACTAAGGATAAATACCACAAGGTTTGGTTAGAATAAGTTATTTTATTTTATATTTGGTATACTCTCTCTCTCTCTCTGTGCAGAACGGAGCTTGTTAGCCGTCTCCCTGAATTCGCTTCTTAAAAACAAACAAACTTACCTGCTATAATTGTGGAAAAGAAAACCACATTTCGCGTAACTGTCCTGACAGAAAATATAAATCTTCGGATACGAGACACCGCGTGAAAACCGAAGAAATTAAACGCGAAAATTTAGATTATCGGGGAAAACATAAAACAAAATGCGACTATTGTTCGGGATTGGGTCATACTCAAGTCAAGTGCTTTTTGCGAAGAGCTGAGGAGGCTGAAAAAAGGCTCGATGAATTACAACGAGCAAAGAAGGTTTCCGTTAAAGAAACCTCCGGGTCTTTAAACTTCTCAAGCGGCCATCGCCCGAGCACGTCCATGAGCCGCCAAGCCCCTGCAAAATCAAACAACTAGTGCTCACTATTTCGAAAGATAAATTATCAAACGGACCCAACATCGAAATAAATAATAAATACCTCCATCGCGGTAAGGCACCCCTTTTGATTGATACCGGTAGCGAACTAAATCTCCTAAAACAAACATGTTTACGGCGAAAACCGCGAATCGATCGATCAGAAATATTCCATTTAACAGGTATTGGCAAAGGAATTAAAAGGACTCAAGGTACAGTCGTCTTACAGATCTTTCAAAGGCCCGTTAAATTCCATTTAGTTAGAGGCGACTTTTCTATTTCTTCCTGTGGAATTCTAGGAATGGAATTTCTTAGAGAGAATTCAGCCTCCCTAAATTTCACTAATCGCGATGTGGTACTTAACCTATCCACGCTTGTTACTAAAATGCCGTGCATTGCTGATTTACCCGCTCGAACAAAAAAATTAATTACAATACCTGTTGCCAGTACATCGTTGAATGAAGGGTATCTGCCTAAAATCCCAACATGTAAAAGCATTTTTATCGGAGAAAATCTAGTAAAATCTGTAGACGGTTTCATTAAGATTTTCGCAATCAATACAACTCCACGTGATGTACAAATAACCATTCCACCTGTAGAATTATTAGAATTCGAAACTCTCGACATTAACGAAGATAGTGAAGCGAATGACAATACCAAAACCCAATCTTCTGATAGACTCCATAAGTTATTAAAAATCTTCAAGTTCTCGGAACTCAGCGTGGAAGAGAAAAATAGCCTCATAGGTCCAATATCGGAGTTTTCTCATAGGTTCTTTCTCGAGGGAGATGTTCTAGGGGCTACCAACGCTATTATGCACAAAATACACATGACTGACGATATCCCTATTTTTCATAGACAGTACAGACCTGCTGAAGTCCACAGTAAGGAAATTTCACAACAAACAAAAACTCTATTAAAAGACAATTTTATTGAAGATTCTGATTCTCCTTATAACTCCCCAGTATGGGTGGTCCCTAAAAACCAGACGCTGACGGAAATAAACGCTGGCGGATGGTCATTGACTTTCGTCAATTAAATGAAAAAACAGTTAAAGATTCTTATCCATTACCCAACATCACACACATCCTTGACCAGCTGGGAGGGGCACAATACTTTTCAACATTCGATCTAGCCATGGGCTTCCATCAAGTTAAAATGCACCCAGACTCTAAGACAAAAACAGCCTTTTCTACACCATATGGACATTATCATTACAATAGGATGCCCTTTGGTCTTAAAAACGCTCCTGCCACCTTCCAGCGCCTGATGGACAAAGTTCTTTCCGGTCTCCAAGGCATTGAACTATTCGTATACATGGACGACATAGTTATTTATGCTAAATCTCTAGAGGAACATACGAGAAAACTCAGGACCCTGTTTCAAAGATTAGACATAGCCAATCTAACACTTCAACCCGAAAAATGTAACTTTTTATGCAAGGAAGTTAGCTATCTTGGTCACGTGATCACTCAAGGTGGAGTGAAGCCAGATCCTAAAAAGGTGGAAGCTGTCCGCAAATTTCCCATGCCTAAATCTCCAAAAAACATTAAACAGTTTTTAGGTCTCGCTGGGTACTATCGCAGGTTTATACCTTCATTTTCCTCCATCGCAAAACCGTTGTCTCATTTATTAAAAAAGGGCGTCAAATTCCTGTGGACCGAAAGTCAACAAAAAGCCTTTAATGAACTTAAAGATATTTTATGTTCATACCCCCTACTCCAGTATCCGGATTTTAATAACCCCTTTATCGTGTCCTGCGATGCTTCAGGGTATGGGGTGGGAGGGGTCTTGAGTCAGAAATTTAACGAAAAAATTTTACCTGCAGCGTATGCTTCAAGAACTCTCTCAGATACTGAAATAAATTACGCGACTATAGAAAAAGAATTACTTGCAATTTTGTTTTGTGTCGAAACCTTTCGCCCGTATCTGTATGGGAGAAAATTTACTCTAGAGACGGATCACAGGCCTCTTGTCTGGCTCCACAATATGAAGAATCCTAACTCAAAGTTACTTCGGTGGCGACTTCGTTTGAACGAATATGATTATAACATTATTTATAAAAAGGGAGTTACAAATTGTAATGCAGATGCTCTATCTAGGAACCCGTTAAATGAGATTATACTGAATCAAAGTGATAATGAAATTAACACTAATCTGACTGATGACGTAGACCCACTTGATCCTAATAACCTAATGCACAAGGTGTCGATGAATCCCGATCAAACACCTGTGTCTATCCAGTCCCTACTTGAGGATTCAGACGAAATGAAAGCATGTATTGAGGATGTATTTCTAGGGACAGATAGAGAGTCTGCAGAGCAAACTATTAACTCAATAACCTATTTTAATTGTCAAGTTATCAATGATGATATCAATGGACCTGATTCTGGTGACAGTGACTCGCTGATTGCTGATGAATTTTGTGACTATGCTGATTATGACGACGTACTGTCTAGGCAAGATTATGAACAGCCCAACAGGCCCCTATCTTGTGAGGCTATCCCTGGCCAGGACTGCACAACTCACACCAAGGGTGAGGGTATGGATATTGATGATAAGGCCAAGAGGCTCCTATATTGTGAGGCTATCCTTGGCTTCACAGGCGACAGCCGGGACTGCACCACTCACACCCAGGATGAGGCTATTGAAATTGATATATCTGATTCGGAAGATTGTGGGAAATTCCCAGAAAACGGCAGTTGGACTGCATTGATTTCCGATGAAGATTATGATAAGAGCAATGAGTCTGTCACCGAAATCGTGGTCAACAATAACGATGAAGTTGAATCTGATAACGAAAGCACCGCAAGTATTTTTGAGCCTCATATTTTTCCTCAGATATTTGCCGAGAATAATTCCAAGGAAATCTTCGTTTTTAATTGTAAAATTACAAAAAAACACCACCTAAATAAAGACACAATTATTCCTTGCCTTCCGATATTTCAAGGTGATTTAAATCCAGACGAACACCCTGCTGATAATAATCAAAGTCCTGACTTGATAGACAATATTATCAACACTTCTAGCCTAACCCCTTTAGAATCAGAATTTTCTTGCATTCGAATTTTAAAAGACAAACTGTACATGCGAAACGACAACCTTTTAGTATTTATCCCTGCAGACTGTAAAATAACTTCCGAAACCGGACAAGAATTAATAGTTAACAATAGAATCATTTACAATGATCTAAAAAGCGAAGATCCTGAGAATTTACGCGTTGGAAATGTAATAGTTATAAAGTACGAAAATTATTCAGTTTTTTATGCTATAATAAAAGAGACGTTCGACTCAAGACCCTACCTTTCTGATATTTCTGATACTCTGTGGGCACTGAAGCATGCTATGAACGAACTCCAAGTAAAAACGATTAGTGTGTCGAGAATCGGAAACGGACTTCATCAAATCTCTTGGCCGTGTATAGAATCAAAATTACGCGAACTTTTTGGTCAACTTGACTATAAAATTTCTATATGCTATGGCGAAATAGAAATACCCCTCGAAATAGACCGAGAAAAAATAATTCGTGAACACCATTGTTCAACAACAGGTGGTCACAAAGGATCCACGAAAACCTACGAAAGGATTCGCGAAAATTTCTTTTGGCCCAATATGCGCGAACAAATTCGAAAATTTGTTAAAGATTGCGAAAATTGTAAACTTAATAAGACCATCAGAGTAAAAACTAAATTACCGATGCAAATAACCGATACCCCGTCAGAAGCTTTCGAAAAAATTGAAATAGATATAGTTGGTCCCCTTCCCGAAACAGAATTAGGCAATAAATATATCCTCACTATTCAAGACTCCCTAACGAAATTTTCTGATGCCATTCCTTTACGCAGTACTGAATCTGCCGCTGTCGCTTCAGCCTTAGCGGAACAATTCATTACACGTTTTGGCTGCCCTAAATTCATCCACACCGATCAAGGTAGTAACTTTACGAGCCGAGTTATGGACAACCTTTGTAAAATATTTAAAATTAAGCACATAAAATCAACTGCATTCCACCCTCAATCATTAGGATCCCTTGAAAGAAGCCACCACGTATTAATACAGTATTTGAAAAATTACTGTGAGAAAACGAATTGGGATAGGTGGATTCGTTTCGCTTTATTCTCCTATAACACTTCCAAGCATGAAGGGACTAGCTTTACTCCGCACGAGCTAATTTTCGGTAAGCCAGCTAGAATCCCATCCGAGTTCGCAAAACAACAACTTCCTTTAACCTATGATGTGCACTTAAAAACGCTAAAAGAAAAATTAGGAGAAACTCAAGAAAAAGCTAGGGAGCGACTTCATGCCGCGAAAGAACGATGAAAAAAATATTATGATCAAAAGTTAAATACGCAAATTTACCAAGTAGGTGATCCTGTCTTCCTTCAGAAAAATGGCAAAACATCCAAGTTAGATCATGAATACTCCGGTCCTTATAGAATAATTCAAATTTTTAATAACCACAACGTTGAATTGGCTCTAAAATACGGTAAAACAAAGATTGTTCACATGAATCGACTACGGCCACAAACGATTAAAATCTTTCCGGGTCGGAATTTAAATGATTCAAACTAACTAAACGAAAGATAAATAAAATTAAAAAATTGTTGGGGGAGTGAGAGTTGAACGACTGGGACTCGTTCAAAAACTACTGTTCAATTTTTATAATCCTTTTTTTTCCCCCTCTTACATCTTCTCCTGTTTAGATGCATCAAAATGATAACTAATCTTGTCAAAATAAAGATATTTTCTGTCGAAAAATCTTTCCATAAGGGTGGAGGTGTTACGAGCGACTACCTCTCGCTCGTGTCTCGTATGACGTCACATGTGAAGGCGCCATACTTGTCCGCGAGTATTCAATTTAAAATAAAATAAATTAATACTAATTTGGGAAATTCCGACTGTTTGAAGAGGTTGTCACGAACAAACCTGGAATACATAAAGTAATAAAGAGACCTTGGGAAAAGCATAGAATCTGGTTAGTTTTCCATGTATAATTTAAATAGTAATAATAATGTATCTAGTACAATAGTAGTCCGAGTGTTCAACAGATGCCTTCAATAAATACCTCAACATTGTAAATTAGTTTTAAGACTCCTTTGTTAGTTTCTACTTGAATTATGTACGCTATAGTTTAAGGATGAGAAAGTTGAGTCTGGACGATAGGATTAGAATAAATTTAGTTAAGATAGAGTTAGGATTTTACAGCAGTAATTCACGCATAGTAACTAAGAAAAACTAAGCATAAAACATCTGTGTGAATCTATTCAGAAACGAGTTGTTCGAATACACACAGAGTCATTCAAAAGGTATATCTGGTCGCCAGAAGGAAGTAAAGATGATTCAGGAAGGGTTTACTGTTTTACTACCCTTTCTTCGAGCTTCACTTTCTTAATCATAAAAAGCCTGTAGCCGAGGCGAGAGGCTAGGGCTGGGATTTTCCGACTCGTGTTTCTTCGGACTCGGATTTTCCCGGTCGCGCTTACTCGGGCTGTGCCAAGCGAGGGCCAGCATGCGAACTGGTGAGAGAGGGGATGCGTGGGGGGTGAGCTACGAGGATGGTTTGTAGCGTTTTGCGGAGTGAATGTTGGATAGATCTTAACCGAACCTGCGAATTGACTCATCTACAAGTCTCTCGTCGAACTTGTAGCATTTTTCAATAATCAACTGTTCTCGCGGTCGGGCTAGTGTATTAACTGTTGCGCCCAGACTCAATTAATTATAAGGTTGCAATTAATATTAAACTTTATTTGAACGAATCAGTGTTTTGTAATTTTATAAATTAGACTTTCCCGGTTCCTTTCAAGGATTTACTCCGAGAAGAACCAACCAATCACCTTCGCCGCGAAATACGGACATGCGCGGCTTGTAACAGTGGTCACAATTTTGGCAGATATTAATTTTCCAAACAATCTGTCACAGTTTGCGCGTACGTTTCTGCGCATACTAAACTAGCGCGAAATTTTAAAGTCGGAAATACTCAAAGTACAACTAAATGATATTTTAACCAGCAAATATCAAAAAATACCATCTAACAACCACCAAACGCTTCCAAAAACAGATTTTGAAAAATATTAACAATTGGAGTGCAGCGTTAAGGTATATATATAGTATATAGACACATTCTCATCTCATATCCAGGGGTGACCCGTTAATTTTCGGGGCCTGAGGCAAAACAAAATTTATACTTTTAATGTATTTGTTGACTCCTTATTGGAAAGGCTCACTTTTGCTGACTCCAAGAGAGTAGAAGAGTATTTTCCAATAGGGTGAACATTGCACTCAAATAAATTTTAGGGAATAAAAATGGTTACACATATTGTTTCGAATTCTTCGACAAATATATAGATCTCGTTTTTTTTTATTAAATATTAAATATTATTTCTTCTCATACACATAATTCTCAAAAAGCTAAAATTCATAAATATTTTGATCAAAATTTTATTTTATCGTTTTTCCGCCTGAACTTTGAGTTTTTAATTTTGGGAATGAAAAGTTGAATCTCAGTCGAAAATGACAAAAAATAGGAGAAAGTAACTAAGAATAATTTTTTTAGAACTTTTTGAAATGGAAAACTTTAATTCTTTACTTCTTATTTATATTTCTTGTTTTTCTTTTCTATTTCTACATGAGAATCCTCAAAGTAACTTTAAGTAAAAGAAATCCACCTCTACAATATTAGAAAATTAACTTTAATCACACTGTTAAAACAAACCATTATTTATGTGCGTAGAATACAGTAGACCAAGCATAAAGATCAAATATTTCGAAGCGCAAATCGGTCTCCGGACAATGAGAAAGTGATCGCACCCCCGAAAGGGGCCTGGCAGTTTTAATTTTGATTTAAAAAGAATAAATTAAATTAGGAAATCGTAAGAATGGAAGAAAAATCTTTATATTTTCATAAAACGAGTAAGAAGTAATTTTGTATTTTCAGTGCATGATGTCAAAATACAGAATCCACAAACCATCAAAAAGCAAAGCTCACTCTAAATAAGTTATTATCCAGAAAAATATGTGCACGAGCCTTGTCAATCCTTTTTTCACTCCAAAAATGTTCCGAACAATAGTTAACTTTCTTCTTTAACTTCTTCTCGTTTTAATTTTTGTTCATTGCTGTTGGTATCTTTTTCTGTTGTGCAAACATCAGCAACTACTTCCATTTGTGGCTCTGCTGGCTGAATAGTTTCGTCGTTATCTTCAACTACTTCAAAACCAATCGTAGCGCCGATTTTTTGAGTTGCATGTTTAAATTGATCTGACAGCATGACCTGATAAAAAAAGACAAATACAAATCTTACAAAAATGTTCCATTATAAAGTAATACTAACAAGTGGTTAACTACTTTTAATGGGTGTAGTTCCGAAAAGATCTGACCTCCGTTTTCTTCGAAACTATGTATAATTACGTATTTTGATGCGCTGATTACGAATATTATAGTGAAAATTGGCGCAAATTTGAATTTAATGACGAAAACCATAAAAAAAACCCATAAAATCATGGTTTTTTCCATTTATTTTCGTAAATAATGGGAATCTCGAAAAATATTTCAAATAAAAGTTGTAGATCTCATCGAAGTGCACATTTTATGTTGTATTAATTTTTATCGTACAGGTGATAGTTTTCCAGAAAAAAATAGATAAAGTTTAGAAGTTGTAACAGGGTGGAGCCAGCACAGAACACTTTAAGGTTACTATCTGCGTTGACTATCTGCTAACTGCTTCCTTCGTCGTGTGTTGAAAGTGGGGGGGGGGGGGGGCATGACTAAATACTGTAGCATTGTTGTTCTTTGCATGCAGTAACCTGTTATTATAAGTATATAAATGGTTTTAGAGAAAAACACAAAAGATGTATTTTTTTATGCTCTATAATTTTTATTTGAAATATTTTTCAAATTTTTCATTATTTAAAAAATAAATGGAAAAAACCATAATTTTATGGGTTTTTATGGTTTTCATCATTAAATTCAAATTTGCGCCAATTTTCACTATGATATTCGTAATCAGCGCATCAAAATACGTAAGTATAGGTAGCTCCAAAGGAATCAGAAGTCAGACCTATTCGCAACTTTATCCCTTTTATTATCTAATGAAGATTTGTTTTATAAATCTCTTATACTGAATCATAGCAATTCTTCATTCCTTATTTCTTTAAATTTCTGTCTTTAAAACTGTTCAGGTGTAATTTTCTCATCAGTATTCAGGGCAAACGTCTCTTGGACAATTTAATTTACAACAGGTATTCTTATATTATGTCTAGCCAAAATTTTAATCACTTACAATTGCTGTATCAGATAAAGACAGTCGCACCCATTCGACTATACCTAATTATAATTTATTGTCATTCTAGTTTAAGGTTTAAGATGATCCTGGTCCTCTTAATAACTTTATTGCTTGGAGACAGGGTCTTACCACCTCCTACCTACGTCGATACTCAGGTGCATGGGTTTTTCCCAAACTTTGTAAAATTTAGGGGAAGACTATTTTCGTGTCTGTCCCATTTCTTCGTTTAAAAATCAATTACTATACGAGTATTTCGAGCCCTTTTCTATTTTTAAAGTAGAAAATTGAGGTCATGTAGCAGCATCTCACGTCATCAATTATATCCAAAGGGTTTATTGAAAATTTAATAAATTTAACGAATTTTTCAAATTTGTATAGGATTCTTAGAAGGAAATTCCGTTAGAAAATGTCACACTCAAAAAAAATATTTTATTGAATGGAAGGAAATTATTTGTTTGAAAGACTTTCTTTCATTCAAAGAAATGATTTATTTGTATTGAATAAAATTTGTCTGAATCAAACAAAGTATCTTTGAACCAAATAAAAATTTGTTCAAAACAAATAAATTTTTGCCTTAAGGGAATCCGTCAACTTTAATATTTTTGTTTTTTGAGTTTAGACCTTCCATATAAATTTTTTTATGTTTAGAACCTTTATTTGGAAAGGTTTGGGGATTTTAAAAAATTTCAACACATTTATGTATTTTTAAATTAAAAATTTTGAGTTTTGTAGGCATTTTTATCAGTTTTTGACTGAATAGCTCTTCTCATAATCCTTTATCATAGGAAATTTTATTGGTCCAAATTTGGTCGTTTTTTGTATTTTGAGAGTTCGAACTCGTGAAATTTTGAATTATGTTTTTGTTTGGACGTTAAGATGAATTTGAGTTTGTAGTAATGCGGGTTCGAATTTAGTTTTGAACTTTTTTGTCTTTTAACCAATTGTGATTGGTTTATGTTTATTTATTTTATTTTATTTGTAACTTATTTCAGTCATGTTAATTTATGTTTCACGCGCAAAAACGTTGTTACAGACTATAAGGAACAAAATAAAAAAAGAATCATGACAATTGGTTAAAAAACAAAAAAGTTATTTAAAGTCAAAAAAGTGCCGAAAAAACTCAAAATTTTTACTTTAAAAATACATAAAGGTGCTGAAGTTTAAAAAAAAAAAACCAAAACCTTTCTAAATAAAGGTATTAAACATAAAAAAAATTATATTCAAGGTCTAAACTCAAAAAATAAAAATATTAAAGTTGGCGGATCTCCTTAAGGCAGAAATTTATTTGATTTGAACAATTTGATTCAAAGTTACTTTGTTTGAATCAAACAAATGTTATTTAATTCAAATAAATATTTTCTTTGAATCAAAAAAAGCCTTTCAAACATTTTATTTTCTTTCATTCAATCAAATCTTTTTTCTCAGTGCATAACAAAACTCTCTTAATTATACTCAGTAGTTTGTTTTACTAATTTCATTCAATGACTTTTTCTATCCTTAGGAAAAAAGGATTCGAGTATTAGAATAAGTATTAGCAAATCTAATACTATTTTTTTCGTTGAATGTATAGGAATTAATTATTGGTGATAAGTATATTTGGGTTAAGAGCATGTGATACATAAGAAATTACCAAATTTATTTGATTTTAGGTTTCTACATTTTTGTGAAAAAAGTATCTAAAATTTTGTTTTTAAAATTTGGGAAATGGTAGAGAAAATAGACTATTTTTAGTTTCGAAAATTAAAAAAAGTTCCATTTCAGCAAAATATATCAGAACATTTTTTTTCATTATCAAAACCAAAAGTATAAGTTGATTTTGAACCAGTGAATTTGACTTAATGATCTTATTAAATGCCTTGAAATAAGTCACTGAATAATATTAATAAAAAACTACTAATTGAAATTAAGAAACTACATATTCTTGTCATATATTGAGGAAAAATATATTATTATATAATATCTTCAGTATATCTAATTTATAGCAGCTTCAGCTAGTTTCTTTTTCTCCACTTTCTCGTTAATTTCAAAAAACAATAGAAAAAGCATAAAAAGTGAAAAATTCCCAGATTTTTTTCTTTTTCTGATGCGTTTTTGGAAACAGTTGAGGCCACAAGTTGTAATTGTGCGGAAAGCGTAATGTGAGAGTGTCTTGTGTCCATAAAATTTGTGTAAATATATGTTCGGTATGCGGTTTCTGTGTCCAAATGATTTTTCAAATGGGATCGAAACTGCGAATGCATATTTTGCGTCACATTTCTTATAGATTTTCATATCATGGTATTTTGATACATTTTAAATATAAAATTGTTGTAAATATTCAATACCAAGAAATGAGGTCATTGAAAACGAAACAAAATGTGAAAATATTATCTCATAATCTTATAATCTAGAACGCAATCAAATTCTTACAATTAAAATTCTTTATCCTTTATATTATATGAGTAAATCTATAAAACCGGTCGATTTGCGGTTATAAAAATGAAAATTTACAAAATGCAATCGCATTTATTATTTATATATTCTCTTTGGAATCTCTTTAAGAACGTTAATTTGTTCGCGTAATATATTTTTTTCAAATGCTGAAAGAGTTAGAAATAAAACAATGAAATTATTTTTTATTCAGGAAATCATGTTATTTCTACAAAAAAGTGCAAAAATATGAAATAATAAAGGTCGAATGATATCAATTGTCATAAATACTCTACACCTATTTTGAAAGATAATCTTAATTTTTTTTTCTTAAACATTTTTTCTGTCATCTTTCCGCTTTTTTGACATTTTTGAAAGAGATTCCTCCACTATTAGATTTAAACCCATTTTTATTTTTTAATTTGTCAGCATTGTTTCTATTAGAAGTAAGTAACCTTCTGTCATTGAAGGACCATTTATTGGAACGCAAAAAAATAGATTTTATTTTTTGCTATTTCAATTGTAGCACAAATTTGGCGTTTACATACAATATTTTTCATATACGCAGGATTTTAACTCATTATTCTCTAAGCTGTAAATGTGCCAATAAAATGAGACAAAATTTCAAGTGATTCACGCTTGAACATTGGGGGACTTTTTTGTTATATTTCACTTATCTTTAAAAGCAGATGACTCCAAACGCTCTAAAATTATTTGTTCGCATCAGGAATATATTCAATCATGTAAAATTAAAAAATATGCAGAATAGTGATTTTTGACAAAAACATTTTTTATAGTAAAAAAAAATGTTTAAGTTTGACCAAAGCAACTTTGCTAATTTTGGTTTCACTCCGCAATCTCAATTTTCTATTTATTATTTTTTATTGTAGCACTATGTGACTGCAATCAAAAACCGAAGTCCATATATATGTCTGTTTTTAGTTTGCGAGATAATTTAACGTATTAGTCCATAAATAGTTTGTTTTTGTCAAACTTAAAAATTTTTGTTTACTATTAAAAATGTAGTTTTTGTCAAAAATCACTATTCTGCATATTTTATATCGTTTTAGAGATCATACGACGAAAAATAATTCGTCACACGAGACGTCACAAACTTCAGTCCAATTATTAGTAAAAGTATAATTTTTCGCAAAAAAAAAAAACAAAAAATTTTGATTTTTTCTAAATATTTTGTAAAATAATTTGTATTTATTAATTATTAAATATATTATTTGATAAATAAATAAATACTAATATTATTATTTAATTATTAATAGTTAATAGGAACTGGTACGATGTTGAAAAAAATTGGCTTTAGGGTTCATAAATGATCATTCGATTTAATCAGACGTTTCGGTTTTAGTTAATAGGATATTATTTACAAAGGTAAATCCCATAGTAACACAAAATTGACCTGTTGTATAGATTCGCCCATATAATGTTTCAAAATGACAAAAAGAAAATTACCTGAACAACATTGATGCACATAGAAGTTAAAGCCAGACCAAATACCAGATAAACTATCGAGCACATCATGTATATAGGATGCTGCAATTTTAAATATATTTCTATATAATTTCTATATATATATATATATATAAATATATATATATATATATTTTTTTAACTGAATAACTCATCCTTACCGTTGGGACATAATCACCAAAGCCTATTGTGCTCATGGAGATGAATACAAAGTAGAAACTTTCGAAAAAGCTCCATTTATCTTCCCATAGATGATAAAGAGTTGCTCCAATGAAAATATATCCCAATAAAATAAAAATAGCTACTGAAATCGGTAAATTAAATTCATCATCGATAGAAAACGCTGACATATTTGGTGTACCCGGTGTATCAGGCACCGACATAGTTTCTGGACGCTGTGTATGGCTTCCATCTAAAGACAAAAATGTTTGATTTCCTTGTCTTTGTATTTCCTCAATTTCTTCTGGATTCATTTGCGATGGTCGCCTGAAGGTAGCAAAATCGTAAACCAACTGTACTCCTTTCATAACTTCCTGCAATATTAAAAAGCTTTTTCAAATTTCTGTTCTTTTATTATTTTAAAGGGATCCGCCACCTTTAATGTTTGTATTTTTCGAGTTTAGTCCTTCCATATAATTTTTTTATGTTTAGTACCTTTATTTAGAAGAGTTTTGGTTTTTTTTTTAAATTCCAGCACATTTTGAATTTTTAAACTAAAAATTTGGAGTTTTTTGGGCATTTTTTTGACATTTTTTTACTTTGAATAACTTTTTTGTTTTTAACCAAACGTCATGATTCTCTTTTTTATTTTGTTCCTTATAATATGTAGCAACTTTTTGGGTACAGAAAATAAGGAACACGGCTAAAAAAAAGTCACAAATAAAATTTAAATATAAAATTTAAATATGCCAAAAAATAAATTTTGTAGTTATTTTTTTAGCTAGAGTGCTTTTCACATCCAGAAATTTACTACGCATTGTAAGGAACAAAATAAAAAAAGGATCATGACAATTGGTTAAAAAACAAAAAAGTTCAAAACTAAATTCGAACCCGTATCACTACAAACTCGGATTCATCTTAACGTCCAAACATGAGGATAATTCAAAATTTCAAGAGTTCGAAACCCTTCGAACTATTAAAATACAAAAAAGGGCCAAATTTGGACCAACAATATTTCCTGTGATAAACGATCTTGAGAAAAGTTTTTCAAAGTAAAAAAATGTCACAAAAATGCCCAAAAAACTCAAAATTTTTAGTTTAAAAATACATAAAGGTGCTGGAATTTTTTAAAAACTCCAAAATCTTACTAAATAAAGGTTCTAAACATAAAAAAATTATATGGAAGGTCTAAACTCAACAAATAAAAATATTAAAAGTGGCGGATCCCCTTAAGTCAAAGCTTCGTTTAAAAATAAGACTCACTCGAACACGCGCAGTTTTTCTAACATTACGACAACTTCCAGTATAATAAAGTCTTCTTATAAATGCCCAAAGGAACTTAATGGCTCGAGTGAATAATTTACCGAAATCTGCCAAAATAATGAGGAATAAGGGAATGCCGAAAATGGCATATACTATAGTGAGAGCTCGACCAGTTGTTGTAGTCGGTGCGATATGACCGTAACCTGAAAACAAAACAAAATTAATTTTAAAAAAAGAAAGAAAAAATAACATCAGTAACAAGATATATATGAGGAAACCTACAGAACTTTTAACTTCTGGAGATCTGGGTATAAACCAATGAATCGAGGAACTTAGCGACTTTAAAATAATTATCGTTTTTTAAAACAATTACACGTCAGATTCCTCTAATTGTTTTTTTTTATAGAAAAAAATCTTGCATATCCTTATTCAAATTAATCATGATACCTTCTATTTCATGTATACTATGCTTTATACAAAAATGTGCCCACATATTTTCAAATTTTATTCCACTTTAAAGATTTTACATCTCTTGTTAAAATTGTCTTTTTTAATAAATTGGCACCTTCAAAATTTATAACCAATGCGTATGCTGCCTATATATCTTGTCTATTCAGTATGTGATTGAGTTATTCTCACATGGCTTGAGTAAATATTTCAATAGATATCGATTATATGAGCCAAACAATATAAAATTAAATTTTTTTTTGTATGATGCAAACTAAACAAATTTTAAGTCAATACAAACTTTCAAATATATGTTCTATTATTTATACTTATTTTATATTAATATGTAATGTTATATAGAAAAATAGATAATTTTGCTTTCAAGAATAGCAATATTATTAATGAAGGAATCATTTAAGAGAGAAAAAATTATTTTCTGAAAAAAAATTTGAAACTCAGAAAAATAATTCTATTTTTGTTCGCACTTTTATTTTCTTATCGCTTAGAGTCAAATTTTTAAAAATTATCCGATTCTAATGAATCACGGATCATTTTTTCAACAAAAAAATTTCCTACAACTTGACAGTTTCCAATTTTTGAAAATAAATCAATCATGATCAAATTGAGGAATTTATATGTAAACAATTTTTGTTGAAAAATGGTTATTAATGGTTTCAGCCATTAAAGAATTTATTTTCAGAAATTGGAAACTGTCAAGTTGTAGGAAATCTTTTTGCTGAAAAAATGAACCGTGATTCATTAGAATCGCATAATTTTTAGAAATTTGGCTCAAAGCGATAAGAAAAAAAAGTGCGGACAAAAATAAAATTATTTTTCTATGTTTCAAACTTTTTTTTCAGAAAATAATTTTTTCTTTTTTAAATTATCCCATCGTATTGCTATTTTTTAAAGCAAAATTATCTATTTTTGCCTGAGGCCTAATTTTTGCGAATACACTGAGACAAAAGATTTGATTGAATGAATATACTCATCGCCAATAATTAATTCTAATACTTTCAACGAAAAAAATAGTATTGGATTTGCTAATTCTTATTTCAATACTGATTCCATTAATCAATCGAATCCTTTTTTCCTATGGATAGAAAGAGTCATTGAATGAAAATTGTAAAACAAACTACTGAATATAATTAAGAGAGTATTGCTATGCACTGAGAAAAAATATTTGATTAAATGAAAGAAAATCTGTTTCTGATTCAAAAAAAAGATTTATTTGAACCAAATCAAAATTTGTTCAATTCAAATAAATTTCTGCCTTAATTGAAACAAATTATATCTTTGACAATTTAATATCTTTGAATTTAAGAAACATTTATTTGATTTAAACAAATACTCATTTGGCCCAAAGATATTTTGTTTCAATCAAACAAATTTTATTTTATTCAAATATATCTATTCTTTAAATCAAAGAGTCTTTCAGACAAATAATTTTCGTTGATTCAAGCAAATCCCTTTTCTGAGTCTACTACGTTAATTTTTTTTAAATTTGAAAATCTTTCTGTGGAAAAAAGACGCTAGTTATTGAAATGTATACATACAAATGTATATCAATATTATAATATTAATTTCACTATCAATTTAAGAAGAAAAAATCGGAAAAATGATTAGCCCATGAATATTCCTATTATTTAATGTTATAGGAAGTGCAAGAATCTATTACAATACGACAGCCTTAAGGGCATGTAGTATTTCCAAAATTAACAAATTTTATTGATTTTACTTTTCTACATGTTTAAGTCCAAAGTACATAAGATTTTGTGCACAAAATTTGGGAAATTGTAGAGAAGTTAAAAACGGACGTAGATAGACTACATTTTGTTTCAAAAATGAAAAAAAGTTCAATTTCACAAAATATTTTGTCATTTTTTTTCCATTATGAAAAGCAAAAGTAGTCTATCTATGTCTGTTTTCATCTTTCTATATCAGTTCTCAAATTTTGAAGGTAAAATTTTATGTATTTTGGGCACAAACATGTAGAAACTGGACCAAATTGTTTACATGAACTTGCTACCTTTTTCATGTATCACATGCCCTTAAGGGGGCTGAAGTCAAAAAATCGATTTTTTTTTTTATTGCATTTTTAAATAGCATTACTATTCAAAAGGTAAATGCCAAAGTTTTAAATCGTTTGGATGAAAAAATGAAGTACGTAGCACTTTTTGCAAAGAAAATGTTTTTCAAAACTTTAAACTCGTTTTTCTCGAAATCTTATTTTTATTCCGTTTTGCAGTGATTGCAAAAAAACGGAGGTTCAGATCGGTTTGAAAATTTTTTTGCTTTCGCAGAACATGTTCCTTTACGGGCTGAACCTCCGTATTAAGCTGTAAAAATTTCTGATTTTGAGAAAAAAATTCGTAAACATGAATTTTTTGTGAAAAATTTTCACTTTTTAAAATTTTCTTGAATTTTTTGTAAAATTTTTAATTTTTTTTTATTTAAACAGGTTTAGCCCAGAGAAAGAAGTATTACGAACACAACGCACTTTGAAAAATTCAATTCCCATTATTAGAACAGAAGATATTACTGCAAAAAGTTTTTTTTTGTTAAATTGTTTATTTAATTATATAATTGTATATTGGAATTTTTCAATAAAAAATATTTTTTGTATTCTATTCAATTGTTATAAATAACTCATGAAAAAAAATTCTTTATACCTTGATATTTACTTTTCAATTAGACTTTGAAAATAAGATTAGTTTGACTTCCTAGTCCCCTTAAGGGCATGGATCAACTAGTACAACTAGTACAACTAGTACAACTAGTACAGATGACTAAATCAATAAAATCAGTTTCCCCCAAAATTTTCCCACAATAATAAATTTTTTTGTCAGAAACTTGAGGACCTAATAAAGGACATATTAGCGGATGGCTGTAGATTTCAATTAGTTCCAAAATATCAAAAATAATAATTCCTCTTTTACCGACACGAACATTCTTTTAATTATTAAAATTAATTAAAGTCTACAGCCATCCGCTCATATGTCCATTACACAGGTCTGCAAGGTTTTGTTGTTGAAAAGCTATGGGTCGTTTCCGGAGTAATTTTTGACGTAGAATCCGAATCCGGAATCAGAATCAGCCTATCACGTCAGGATGTTGAGATATTTGAGGTTGTGTGCTCGAAAAATGGGGTTTTTCGCTACTTTTGAGGTTATGTACAGGGTGCAAGAAATTTTTTTGGTTTTTTTCTCAAATGTCATCATTTAACACTACTCTTTCCCTTCAAAATGAGCTATTAAACAGTCACGAGCGATTTTTTTTCACAAAGATACGGCCATATCCAGTTTTGGCATTTATCCGAACAACCTTATGAGCGTTCACATTGACTCTTTGGTGCATACCATTCTGCATTCGAAAATTTATCTGGAAAATTTATGCTTGCGGGTTTTGATGGGCTGTGGATAGGAATTTACAGTTAGAAAATTGACATTTCCATTTCTAAGATGGCGGTCTCAAAATGGCGGATCGAAATATACGAAATAAAAAGATTTCGCTCTCTAAAAATTTTCGGACCCTGAGAAATTTAAGGTTGTTTATGCTAGACTAGTAAATTGACTCATGAAAGTTGACCTTCGTAATACACAGAAAAAACTTCGTATATTGTACACGCATGCATTCGTACTCAGTGACTCAAAAAACTCTCAAGTATAGAATTTTAGAGACCAATATTGTTTTCCCCGTAAATTTCAGTTCGCCATTTTAAAACGGCCGGCCATCTTGTAAATGAAAATGTCAATCTTGCGACCCCATTTTCGTAATCAGCAATTCCGAAACCCCCGAGTAAAAGTTTTTAGAGAGCAAAATCGTTTAATTTCGTAAATTTCGATCCGCCATTTTGAGACCGCCATCTTAGAAACGGAAATGTCAATTTTCTGACTGTAAATTCTTATTCGCAGACCATCAAACCCCGCAAACACAAATTTTCAGGATAAATTTTCGAATGCAAAATGGTATGCACCAAAGAGTCAATGTGAATGCTCATAAGGTTGTTCGGATAAATGTCAAAACTTGATATGGCCGTATCTTTGTGAAAAAAATCGCTCACGACTGTTCAATAGCTCATTTTGAAGGGAAAGAGTAGTGCTAAATGATGACATTTGAGAAAAAAAAACAAAAAAAATTCTTGCGCCCTGTACATAACCTCAAAAGTAGCGAAAAACCCCATTTTTCGAGCACATAACCTCAAATATCTCAAAATCCTAACGTGATAGGCTGATTCTGATTTCGGATTCGGATTCTACGTCAAAAATTACCCCGGAAATGATCTTTCGTTTTCCAAAAACAAATACAAACCCATTATTTGCAGACCTGTGTTATTATGTTCTAAAGTTTCAGCTAAAAAAATTCATTATTTTGGAAAAATTTTGTTGCAAACTGATTTGATTGATTTAGTCAGCTCTACTGGATGATCTATGGCCTTAAAACAGTTAATTTTTTTTTAATTAAAAGTTCTTTCAATTTACTTATATATATTAATATATATATATAGGATAACAAAATACGTTTACAGTACGTGCAGAATGTGCGCTCATTCCTCATTACAAAAGGTGCAAGTGATATGTGGAGAAAATAATCGGAATGTGGTGTTTAAAAAGATCTAGGACCTTTTATGTCTCAATATTTTTATTCTCACCTATAGTAGTGATTACGGTTAAGCAATAAACCACTGCATTAAGGAATGTCCAGCTTTTTTGGCCACTATATGTATGAACCCCAGCTTCATGTGCAGTGTGAAGTTGTTCTTCAAATTCCATTAGTTTTCTTCGCGCCATACTTTTCCAATCATCTTCCCTTAAATTATGACTGTAATTCCACAGACTGTCCAAAAAATCCCGTTTTACTCTCTTTACTCCACACTTGTAAAAAGACTCGAAAGCACCTTCAGTAAATCTGAACATAAACGCACCCAAACCGCAGTAGATGATTATCACGATTAATTCCGCAATGCAACGGTTTCGTTCTTTACACATTATATAAACCTGTCGTGGATTCTGCCGAACGAATTCTTTAAATTCTGAGGTCAAGTTTCTAAATGATATGAATGATCTGCCAACTGTTACTTTTTCAGTTTCTTCATCAACAATCAACTCTCGGTATTTCGGTGTAATTTTTTCTTCAAGAGATCTCAGAATCTCATCATCTTTCGAAATACCTTCTGGTTTTTTTTCCTTTGACTTAAAAATCTGCAACCAAGAAAACCAATTTTTTTTAACACTAGGTTGAGAAATAGTATCAACGATTTCTTTTTTTTCTGATTCTGTGTGGATAATGCTCGATTTTCTTTTTCTCAAACCGGAATCTTGACTACCCATGTAAAAAGGATCCATAATATCAGAATCGATAATATTTATCTCTCTTAGATATTTTTCCTCGGCCTTGACAAGGTCTTCAATGAGGCTTTCGTTACTCAGTGGAATGATCTGTTTTTTAAGATTTGAATCTGTTTTTTGTAAAAAAATCTTTTCTTCATCTTCAATACGCACTTCTTCATCTGTTTCAGTAGATTCACAGTAGCTGCTAAGTGATTGTTTCTTTTTACATTTCCTCGTTAACGAGTCATTTTTAGAACTGTCGTGATCTTTGTCGCCACGTGTCTTACTCGTAGATTTTCGTTTACGTTTTTCTTTTTCTGATGAATGTTTCTTAGACTTATCTACGTTTTCATCTTCGTCATCACTAGAATAAGTTGAATACTTTCGTTGCTCTGTTAAAATTTTGTGCCGCTTTTTGCTTTTTGTTGGGGCTTGATTGCTTTGTTTATTGATATCTTTAGATAGATCTTTTTTTTTCTCGACCAGGATATTAGATGATGTCTTTTTTTTAGGAAATTCATCAGATTTGTCATGAGTTTTGACAGTTTCCAAAGCAGAACTTACTGACTGGGTAATATTCTCGTCTCTTTCAGATATCAACGTCTTATTTTTAGAGTCATCTTTGTCCGTCTTAAGTATACTTGGTTCCGAATTTTTTTTCAAATTTTTTTTCTTATCCAACATTGATGAATCCACTTTTGCTTCACTTTCACTTTTAACTTGAAATAGTTTATTTTTTCTTGAATCTTCGATTGATCCCTCCATTTTTTCCGTATCCTCGACCATCTTTTCAATTTTTGCTCGAGCTTCTTCATCATCATCATTATCATCATCAATCAGACTCTCCAATAACTTATAGGGATCTGGTGTTTTTTCCCGGTTTTTAGCAGCCGATTTTCGACGTCTGTGTACTATGTAACTGTCTTCCATGACGATGGAAGAGAACGCAGATTTAAAATAGGGTCCCAGAAGTAAAGTTCTGCGAGAGACAGAAATAAAATGAAGGCTACTCCCTCCACATCGTTCTTGGTACTATCAATAGTGCAAATGCGACACCCATCGTTAATACAACCAATACAAAGTATGTTTAAAAGCAAATAGCAGGTGTTTCGATCAAAATGATAAGATAATGTAGGTTTTTTATCTTTATACCTCACTTTTGGAAATGTTGGGAAATTTATTGGGCTGAAGTTTGTGGCGTCTTATGTGACGAATTTTTTTTTTCGTCGTATTATATCCAAAACGATAAAAAATATGCAAAATAGTGATTTTGGACAAAAATGACATTTTTTATAGTAAACAAAATTGTTAAGTTTGACAAAAAGAAACTATTTATGCAAATTATCTTGCAAACTAAAAAACAGGCATACATATGGACTTTTATTTTTGATTGTAGTCACATAGTGGTACAAAAAAAAAAATATAAATTAAAAACTGAGATTGCGGAGCGAAACCAAAATTAGCAAAGTTTGACCAAAACAAGCCATTTGCGGACGAACTTGTTAAATTACCTCGCAAACTAAAACAGAGAATATAGACTTCAATTTTTGATTGAAGTCACATAGAATTGCAATAAAGAAAGTAAATTAAACATTTTAGTTAAACTTTGCTAATTTTGGTTTTGCTCCGCTACCTCAATTTTTTATTTATTTTTTTTTATTGTATAAAAACCGAAGTTCATATATATGTCTCTTTTTATTTTACGAGATAGTTTAACGTGTTCGTCCATAATAAGTTTGTTTTTGTCAAATATCGCTATTCTGCATATTTATTACCGTTTTGGAGATCATACCCAAAAAAAATTTGTCACACGAGACTAAATTATACATTTATTTGTTCATATGAGATAACTTTTACCGGCAATCGAAAGGTCCTGGGATCGATACCCAGCGGATTGGAAGCGTTCCTTTTTTCACCAAAAAAAAAAAAAAATTTTAACTTTTTTAATTTACAAAGTATCTTTTTGTAAATTTTGGGAAACGTAAAAAAAGACAATAAAGCACGTCTGTTAACTTCATTTTAGAAAAAATTTGCAAAAAAATTCGAAAATTTGTTGACAATTACTGTTAACTGTAAAATTGTTTGCAAAATTTTCACTCAAACGAAGTTGAAAGACGTTCTTAATCGTTTTCTGTTATATTTTCCAAATTTCCAGGAGGACATTTTGTAAAATAAAAAAAGTTATCTTACATGAACTTTCACAGGGATTTAGTTACGTGATCTAGTTGATCTATGGCCTTAATATTATGAAACTCTATTGAATTTTCATGAAATTTATGTTAAAAGTACCAAACTGTAACAGAATTTTTATAAAATTTATCATAAAATTACGAAACTGTAATAAAACTTCTGTTACCCAAAACATAAAATTTTTTCTGTTACAAGTTTCAAAATTTCCAAATGCAAGTATAGGAATCCAGTCACGTGTTTCGGGAAATTACGGTAGAAATTTCTTACATTGTACCAAACTGTAACAAATTTTTTTTTCAGATATAAACATCTGTCAATTTTCCTGCTATGTATTAGGAAATATTTCCTAAATCCTTAGGAAGCATAGTTTTCGGACTTGTTTCCGAACTATCAGGAAATATATCAAAAAGGTGAGAACATTTCACAAATCTCCTAAGTTGTAGGACATTTTTCCCATGAAAAGCAGAAATTATTCCACAAAAACGGAAATTTGTTTACTTTTTTTGGATCTTTTTCTACTTAAATTATGAAATAAATATATATTTTCTAATAAACTGAATATTTCTCCGAACAAACAGTAGGAACTATTTCCAGTTCTAACACGTCGATCAATAAGTCCCGGGACTGACACATAGATGGCGTTGCCAACAAAAGTTCCGTATGATTTTTCATGAGTACCAACCTTCAAAAGATACCTGTCAAAATTTCATGACATTCTGATGTTTGGTCCATGAGTTACAGTGATTTAAGTGACGCTAGTCTTGATATTCTCAAAACAATGGATTTGAAACAATTTCGTGTGTTGATTTACCATTGCTTTTTGATGAAAAAAAACACAGTGTAAGCTCAGCAATGGCTTGAAAAGTGCTGCGGGGACTCTGCTCCATCAAAAACAACCATTTGTCGGTGGTATGCTGAGTTGAAACGTGGTCGTACAGACACTGAAGATGCTGAACGCTCCGGCCGGCCAAATGAGGTAGTTACACCGGAAACCATAAAAAAAGTTCACCAAATCGTTTTCGAAAACCGTAAATTAAAATTGCGTGAGATAGCTGACACCTTAAAGATATCATACGGCAGTGTGTACGCTATTTTGCATGAACATTTGTCTACGAGGAAGCTGTTGTCAAAGTGGGTGCCGCGTTTGCTCACGGTGGATCAAAAACGACAACGTGTCGTTGATTCCGAGCGCTGTTTGGAGTTGTTTCACCGAAATAAACCGAATTTTTTGCGTCGGTATGTGACAATGGACGAAACCTGGATCCATCACTACACTCTGGAGTCAAAGCAGTCGTCAGCCGAGTGAACTGCAGTCGGTGAGAAGCGTCCAAAGCGGCCAAAAACGAAAATGTGGGCCGGTAAGGTTATGGCCTCAGTATTTTGGGATGCTCATGGAGTTTTGTTCACCGACTACCTTGAAAAAGGTAAGACGATTAATAGCGAACGTTATATTGGCCAATTGATGCGTTTGAAGAACGAAATCGGTGAGAAACGGCTCCAAATGAAGAAGAAAAAAGTGCTCTCTCACCAAGACAATGCGCCGTGTCACAAGTCGCTCGCTACCATGGCGAAATTGAATGAATTGTGCTTCAAATTGCTTCCGCACCCACCATATTCACCGGATCTGGCCCCCAGCGACTACTACCTGTTTGCAGACCTCAAAAAAATGCTCCAAGGAAAGAGATTCTACTGCAACGAGGAAGTCATCACCGAAACGAACGTTTATTTCGAGGCCAAAAATAAATCGTTCTACAAGAAAGGTATTGAAATGTTAGAGAAGCGCTGGACTGATTGTGTTGCTTTTGAAGAAGACTATGTTGATGAATAAAGTCGAGTTTCGCCAAAAAAATGTGTTTTTCCTAGTTAGTCCCGGGACTTATTGATCCACGTGTTATGTCAGAAATATTTCCGACTATATCTTTGGAAAAATTTCCGAAAATTTTTTTACAGTGTACATAAAACTTCTGTTACCTGAAAAAATAAAAAATTTTCTGTTCTAATACAGTCTAAAGATGAAAGGTAGCGTTTTCTATCTAGGATCATAGGAATCCATCGGTTTTCTATGCAGAAAACCATATGCTGGATTTTATCCGAGATTCCGTACAGATTTAAAAAAAAATGAAATAAGAATAAAATGTATATTTACCTATTGTTGTATAAATGGTTCCGCAATAAAATACAGCATTCCAAAATGTCCATACTTTTTCTTCTTTATCCATTAACCCACGTTTGAAAAACTGATACAGTTTTTCCTCATAACTGGTAAGCAGGTTACCTGCTTTACCTTTCCAAATAGCTGGATCTCGAGCTGCTGCACTATCGTTGGCCAATGCTTTAATTGCCTCCAATGTCTCATTTCTGAAAACCAGATTAATTTTAGGGCATACAGATAAAAGAAAATCTGTTGTATTTACTGAGTTTACACTCAGATGAAAAATTTAATTGTATCGAATTTAATTAAATTTGTTTGATTTCAACAAAGTATCTTTGAATCAAATACAAATTTGTTCAAATCAAACAAATTTCTGTCATAAAATTTATTTGCTTTGAAAAAAATTTATTTGCTTCAAACTAATATTTTTATGATACAAAGGTATTTTTTTACATTAAATAAATTTTATTTTGTTCAAATACATCTTTTCACCAAATCAAACAAATTATTTATTGTAAACTCTTAAATTTACATCAGGATAAGGAATTTTCTTGAAAATGTTTATTCAATAGGCATTTCTGTAATATTTACCAATAAATCTGTCATGTTTACAAAAATCCGGTGAATTGTACTGAAATACCTGTTAAATTTAGAAAAATGTTTGCTGTCTCTATTTTAACTTATAGACTTAGTAAATACAACAGATTTATTTCTCCGTGCTGGTTCTATCTAATTAAAAATCTTAAAAATTGATGATGAAGGCTATTTATACTGGAATTATGTATTATAAACCTGTCTTTTCGTATATCCGAACGATGTCTGTTTTCTTGGGTTCCTTCCACGGTTACGAAAATCATTGCTCCAGCAACGCTATACAATAGCACGATAATGAATAGAAAAATGTGCGTAAACCATCTTTTGCTCCAGGAACTGACCTAATCATTTAAATCATATGAGACCATCTAAAAAGTACATCTACAGATAGCACAAGATCTTTTACAAAAATGACCTATAAGTTTGCAATGCACTCTCTAAATCTGAATCAGTCGAATTTTCATTGATTGAATCAGTGATTTGATTTTTTACTGATTCATCGGCGGAAAAGATAATTATTTCTGTTAAATTAGTTAATTTTCACTGATTCATCAGTGGAAAAACATTTTTCACTTTTAAATATGTTGATTTTCATTGATTGAATCAGTGAAATTTGACTGATATGCAGTAACCTCTTTTTGGCTATTTGAATCAGTCAAATTTTACTGATAATCAGTAGATTCTAACTGATTCAGATTTAGAGAGCAAGGCTCGTAATGTTATGTTTGATTGCACGCAAAAATAATCCATTTAAATTTTATGAACAGTTTAGCACTTTTGGAATTTGCAAAATTTAGGCCAAAAATTTCCTAGATTGTTTGGTCACGGTATGTGACGTTGTCACCTTTCATAAGTTATCCCTAATCAATCTAAGAAATCTATTGTTTTTTCGGAAAAATAAAAAGTTCGATAAATGAAATCCTATCAATTTGCAATGCTCGGGAAAGATTTCAAAAAGATTCTGTTGAATTTTAAAGTTACATGTTTGATAACATGTCTGCTATTATATTGACCCAAAAATATCGAATAGTGAAAATTTCAATCGAAGAAAATAAAAAGAATCTGACCCTATGCCAAAATAATGAGAAATGAAAAAAATTCTGTTCTGTTGAATATTTTAATTTTAATCTTTTGTTTTTTAATAATGCGCATCTATACAAACAAATCTAAATATGTCCATGAATGCGCAATCATCAAAAACTAATGCGCAGCGTATGAAGTTAAAGATTGCAATATAATTTTCATTTAATGTTCGTTCGTAATCTTCACAGATTAGCGATCATCTGAAATTTACGAAATTTTTAAGTTGCAATTGTAGCGGAAAATTTAATGAAAATTTCCGATTTTCTTTTTCAAATTGCGAAACTGCATTGAACTTTCTTAAATCTATCTTAAAATTAAGAAACTGTAACAGAATTTTCAGTTCCATGTAACTGTATTAAACTTCCGTTACCTGGAACGTAAAATATTGTCTGTTCAAATTTCAGAATTTCCAGTTATAAGTATCAAAATATCCAGTAATTATTAACTAAAAACTGAACATTTTTTTCTTAAATTTATTAAAATGTAATTGAATTTCCATAAATTTATCTTAACTTTACATTGTTAGAAATTTCTACCGTAATTTTCCGAAACACGTGACTGAAGTTTTATTCAGTTACAATTTCGTGAAATTAGGATGAAATTCCAGAAAATTCAGTTACTTTTTAGTAAATTTAAGGAACAATTTCTTAATTTTCAGTTAGAAAGTGTTGAATGTTCGAGATACTTGCATCTGGAAATTCTGAAATTTTTTACAGGAATTAGTTTGGTAGTTTTAAAATAAATTTTATGAAAATTCATTCAAGTTTCATAATATTAAGAAAAATTTCAGAAAATTTAGTATATTTTTCGCAATTATAAGATACTTTTACTCAAAAACATCATAAATATCGTCAAATTTTACGTTACCTTTGTAATATACAAATTTTGTAAATTTTCAAACATTTCTAACAGTGTAGGAAAAAAAATTTTTGTAATGATTACAATAATTTTTTTTGAATAATTACGCTAAAATTTTTTAATTTTCATAGAAAATTTCAAATATGTAGAAAATTTTATTCAGTAACAGCATGTACCAAAAACTAGAATAAAGTTCTGTAAAATAAAAATAAATTACGTTTTCCGTGTAATTATGTACATTTTTGGCAATTATAAGATACCTTTACTCAAAAACATCATGAATATCGTCAAATTTTACATTACCCTTGTATCATACAAATTTTGTAAATTTTCGAACGTTTCTAACAGTGTACGAAAGAAATTTTCTGTAATGATTGCACTTATTTTTTTGAATAATTACGATAAATTTTGAAATTTTCATAGAAAACTCGAACTATGTAGAAAACTTTATTCAGTAACAGCTTACCTATACCAAAAACTAGGAAAAAGTTCTGTAAAATAAAAAAAAATTACTTTTTCCGCTCTCTAAACCTGAATCAGTCAAAATCTACTGATTACCAGTGGAAGTTAACTGATTCAAATAGCTAAAAAGGGGTTACTGCATATCAGTCAAATTTCACTGATTCAATCAATGAAAATCAACATATTTAAAAGTGAAAAATGTTTTTTCACTGATGAATCAGTGAAAATTAACTAATTTAACAGTGATAATTATCTTTTCCGCCGATGAATCAGTAAAAAGTCAAATCACTGATTCAATCAGTTAAAATTTGACTGATTCAGATTTAGCGAGCGTGTGCAATATTGCAAACCTTGCATTGAAAGTGAAAATTTTGGTCAAAGACTCTCTGCTATCTCGGTTAATATATATTATTTTTTAGTAATGACTTGTAGTAAATTAATTACCTTTTCATAAAACCAAAATGCGCTTTTTTCTCCCACGCTCAAACCAGCCTTAGTAAAATCCTTAATTCCACGAAATTGTGTAAGCATAAAACTTTTCTTTTTATTGAAAATGATATTTGTCTGACCAGAACCAGGGGTCATTGGCATAGGTGTTTGACTAAATGGAGTAGCAACGAAACCTATGGGGGTTTGTGGATAGTCCCCATACTGACCCACCGGAAGTATTAATTTCGGCCTCGGAGGCATTTTTCGCGTTTTTGGTGTAGTAGACATTTTATCTAATATACGTACTTATTGATTTGCCAACCTGCTCACATAATGTCCCAATGGCTGTAAGTTTTACGAATTCATCCTTAAAAAATGCAGTTCACTCATTAAAAGTTTATTTTTCACTCATAAGTGTAAATATTTTTTGAATTTCAAAAAATCGTTTATTCAAGCATTCTGTAGGCAATTTTTCAAAAACGAACCAGTTTTCTATGAATTTTCAATATTCCACCCAGGTAGAAAAGTAGTCGGTATGGTGCTAGAACTGTCAACTTCCTCTCTAAATCTGAATCAGCCAAAATCTACTTATTATTAGTGAAAGTTGACTGATTCAAATAGATAAAAAGATCTTACTCAGAATCAGTCAAATTTCATTAGTTACTACAGTGAAAATTAACTGATTTAACAGTGAAAAATATATTTTCACAGATTCATCTGTGAAGAGGCAAATCACTGATTCGATCAGTGAAATTTTGACTGATTCAGCTTTAGAGAGTGTATAGTACCACAAGAGTTGCTAGTCATAGGATTATATACAATCATAGATTATAGGATTTTGGCCCTGTACGTTGCTAGTAAAATAATGTGAATTGAACGTCATTGAGATGCAAATTTAAAAAATCTGCCTGCTTCTTAGGCAGATTCTCATCGCGCGCTTCGGTCGTTGTGTTTCGCGCTTCGAAATATGTGAACCTTGCGCTTGCGCTCGGTTGGTTTTAGTGATAAACGGGATTGT
This sequence comes from Diplolepis rosae, assembly GCA_030998225.1. Lineage (NCBI taxonomy): Eukaryota > Metazoa > Arthropoda > Insecta > Hymenoptera > Diplolepididae > Diplolepis > Diplolepis rosae. The sequence continues at coordinate 16,487,372 of JAPYXD010000723.1, read as the reverse complement.
TTATTTTTAATAAATGTTTTCACGTCAAAAGCAAAAACTATTTGTTTTCATTTAAAACATGTCTGAAGTAAATTTGTAGATCTTCTGGAGGTCAAAAATTTTGTTCCTTAACATTTTTTCGTACTCCGCGTAGTTTTTCTAAGGAAAAGAGTTTTTTATTTTTAATAATATTTTCATTAATGAAAGATAATGAAAAAAACTAATTTGTGGATTTTTTTGAAACGTACAATTTTGTTTCCTAACATTTTTTTATATTTTCGATATTTTATATTTTGATAACGTTTTTTACAATTAAAACGGAAACTACGTGTCTGATAAAAAATGGCCTGAAGTAAATTTGTATATATTCTTAGGATGAACAATTTTGTTTCTAATATTTGTTCTATCTTGTATAGTTCTCTTGGAAAACAAAAGTTTTTATTTTTAATACAATTTTTCATTAATAAACAAAAGATATAACTACTATGAAGAAACAGTCATGAGCAAATTTATAGATATCTTTTAAGTAAACAATTTTTTTTCAACATTTTTTTCCATATCCCGAATATTTTGGCGGAAATATTGATTATTAGAATAAAGTTTTTGATGGATAAAACCAAAATCGTTGGTTAAAAGAATGTGCCCACGAAGCGGACAGATTTTTGTTTGTGATTATTAGTATAATTTAATAATATTATTATTTATAATAATAATAATAATGTAATGCCACTGTCCCAGTAAAATCATTGCCGTCAGTACACTCAGAAAAAAAGTTTTATTGATACAACCAAAATTTGGTTTAATCAATTAAACAAATGTATTGATATACAATTAACCAAAGTTCATTTTTATTCGAATGAATTTTTGGGTATTTTAAATAAAATGTTTATTATTTTAACCAAAATTGTTTTGTAAATTTAATAATTTTGTAGAATCAACCAAAAAGTTTCTCTGAATCAACCAAATTTTTGGAATTTAAATCGGTTATTTATCGGTGATTTATTTTAAATCTAAAGAATACAGAAAGGGAAAACTTTTTCGTTGCACAATTTCACTCTTAAATATCCATATGTATAATGTTATACATATTTTAAAACTATGCTAGGGTCTTTTAATAATTTCTCTTTACTGTATTTTTTAGAATTAAAATAAATCATTAATGAGGGCTTCGATCAGAGCCGAAAAATCTAATTGGCATTAAGTTTTTTTAATTTATGGACTCTAAAGCCAATTCATTACTACATGTATTATTATTTATTGAGGTTTAATATGGTTTCCGATTTTTATATATACAGATAAAACAAATCTGTTACATTTACTGAGTCCATAAGTTCAAATAAAGACAACATCAATTTCTCTAAATTTAAAAGATAAATTCAGTACAATTCACCGTTTTTTATGCAAACTGTTAAATTTACAGAAAAATCAATTTTCTTAAAATCTTAATTTAAGAGGCATTCCTGTAATATTTACCGATAAATCTGTTATGTTTAGAAAAAAGCGGTGAATTCTACTGAAATTTCTCTTAAATTTACAGAAATGTTATACTGTCACTATTTTAACTTATTGACTCAGTACATGAAACAGATTTTGTTTTCTTGGTGTATAATAAGCAAATTCTTTGGTTGATCCAACTAGATTTTTTTTGGATTAACTAATTATTTTTCTGAATGCAGTATATCAAGAACGTATGAGATCTGCATTGCACTAGTCTTCGATTGGTATATCATTGTAAAAAATTTCTGTTATAATTTCACAATACTCCCTAATTCCCGAACAGTAAAAACTCACCGAATCACAGTGAAAAACCACTGTTTCGAATGTTATAAGTCTTCCATATAGAAATCAATGGAATTCATCTGATTCGACCAGGGAAACTCACTGGTTAATCAGTGAAATATACTGTTCAACAGTGAAATTCGCTAGTCAACCAATAAAATTCGCTGGTCAACCAGTGAGGTTCCCTACTCTCTAAATATGAATCAGTCAAAATCTACTAATTGTCAGTGAAACTTGACTGATTCAAATAGCGAAAAAGAGGTTGCTGTAAATCAGTCAAATTCCACTGATTGATTCAGTAAAAATTAACTGATTTAACAGTGAAAACATTTTTTGCACTGATTCAATCAGTGATAATGAACTGATGTAACAGTGAAATATATTTTTTCACTGGTGAATCACTGAAAAGTCAAATCACTGATTCAATCTGTGAAAATTTGACTCATTCAGATTTAGAAAGTAGTGATATCAGTTAAATTTTACTGATTCTATGTGGAAGACTTATAACATTCGAAACAGTGGTTTTCACTGTTTCAGATTTAAAGAGTACTGCAAAAAAAGTTTATTACCAAAACATAATGTAATTTTACAACAAATGTTGTTCACAACATTTGTATTGTAATCCCGAAGAATAACTTTACAGTATTGTGATTTCAATTTACAATACCTCGACTATAATTTTACATTATATTTTGGTAAAAAATTCTATAAAAATATTGTAAAATCAGTAAGATTCTTAACACTATACCGTGGCTGTGGTTAATTTCTACCTGGGGCACTTGCGCACAAACCAATTTTTAACTGATTTTTTATTGCCCAATGCTTAATAAACAACTCCAGTTGTTTTCACAGAACAAAGTATGCATAGGCGAACGTGGGAGCTATACATATAAAAATACTCCTCTTAGTATGCTCTCAAGGAATTCTTCTTCACGATAGTTCTATGAAAATCTGAAAACACATTGTGTCGTAATAATCTTATTTTCTCTCTTTATTCTTTTCTTTCTTTTTTTACCACCGATTCACTGGTTTTAGACTCCACTGATTTTTCACAATCAAATCTTTTCAAGCTCAAAATTAACTGGTTAAGAGATAAGATTTTTTTTGATAAATGTGCCTAGCTATCTCGGGATGTATTATTAAACGAATACTTTGTACGTTAACCCCAAATTATTTTGAGAAGCACGTTATTTTAGAATACGGTTGAAGATCTCGAATGGGACGACTCTTTTCAGAATATATTCACCAATAAAAAGAGCTTTATTTAGTATAAGTAGAATCAAAAAAATACAGTTAGAAAACCGAATCGTTTCAAATATTAGATAATATTATAAATGGATTCGATTTTTTAAAAAATCAAAACATTAATCGCTGATTATAACAAATTTTTTACACAGATGTACGTAATAGATAAAAAATGGAAAAATACACACTGCTCTATTATAAATAATTTTCATGCAATTAACACATTTTCGCTGTTTTTAAAAATTGTATTGAATCTTTTTTGTTCACACATCATAAAAAATTTCCAAAAAGTAAAATTGTACTAATACAAAGTGAGAATCTTATTTAGATACTCAAATATTCTGGTTTTTACACAGTATTTTAATAAAAAATGAGCGCTTTAATTGTGCAGAATTTTAAAATCTTAAACTCATAATTCAGAAAGAACTGTAGTTCTTGATTTAAAAATTTTTGATTAAAATTTTCACCGGCCGTCACGTTTTCTCTGGTTTGTGGTTTATAACGAGCTAATCGAGGCAGCGTCGCGACGTCAACTGAGTTAAGCGACACCGAGCGTCGATTTTTTTTTAAATATGCGACATAATATATATATTCGTCATATAGATGAAAAACGTAAATTAGGATGCACTCAAAAAATTTCTTTTTTTAATCAAATATGAATGATTGTGACGAAATTCGTATAAATAGAGGACTACAGAAGAAACTTTAATCAGGGTGGGAGTATACTCCAAAAATAATCTTCCATAATATTGGTACTAGGAAGTTACAAACTGCTATCTTTACATTATTTATTTATTTTTGTAAAAATTTGTTTAAAAGGACGAAAAAGTATTATTTTAGGGAAATTTTTTCAATTTTCACTTATGAGAAAAGCAAAATTTAGAAAATTCTAAACATCGCCTGACAAAATTTTCATGAATCACTCTTCGTTATATATAGAATTAAAATTGATTTTAATCTAATGCATAATTTGATTCTTCAAATTTGGAACATGGACTCGCCTTGACACAATCAGAAAGAGATTTGGTTGAATCGAACAACTATTTATTATAGTTGATGTAACGAAATTTGTATTGATTCAACCAAATACCTTGGTTCATTTTAAACTAATGATTTAAAGTTTTTTGACATTTTTTTTACGTTGAATAACTTTTTTTTTTTAACCAATTGTCATGATTATTTTGTAATAAATTCTTTTTTTAATATAGTAACATGTCTGAAAAAAAGTTACAAATAAAATAAAATTTAAAAAAAATCCCAAAATATATTTAAAAAAATCTGCCCGCTTCGCGGGCACATTCTCATTGCGCGCTCGGCGCGCAGCTCGCTTCGCTCGCAAGTTTGAGCCCGCCTAGGGCGCGCGATTCGATCGTCGCGTTTCGCGCTCCGTTCTTTCTGGACCTCGCGCTTCGCGCTCGGTCTTGTGCTCTTCGCATACGTTTAAGTTTATTTCTTATAATTTAATACTGAAGCTCAAACCAATTTAATGATATTAAAGATGATGTAAATTAGTCATTTTCTCAAATTCACTAAGTTTCTTTTTCAGTTTAAGTGAAACAGGAAATTCAATTTACTTAAGGCTCTATCGGCCTTAAGGAACACATTCTCATCATGACACTCGCGCTTCGCGCTCGATTTTCTGTATGCATTTTTGTAACTTTTTAATAAATTACATGATTATTGATAAATTTATTTTCTTCCAAATATCTCAAAAAGGAAAAACAATCGTAGACTTTATTTAAGGAAACGATTTTGCAGAACAGCGCTTATTTCGTATCTCACATATTTTGGTGAAAAAAATCGAATTTTTTCAATATTAAAAATCAAAAAATTAAAATATACATCCTGTCGAGAAATTTCTCGATAAGAATGTGTAGACCTTATTTAGCCAAACAATTTTTCATCTAAAAGTTTTTTTTGTATCTCACATATTTTGTCTAAAAAATGGAAATTAGTAGTTAACTAAAAATAACACAATTAGTAGTTTAAAAATACATAAAAGTGTTAGGATTTTTAAAAAATCTCAAAACCTTTCTAAATAAAGGTACTAAACATAAAAAAATTTGTATGGAAGGTCTAAATTCAAAAAATAAAAATATTAAAGGTGCGGCAGATCCCTTTAAGGTACACCGAAAAAATTCCTTGTACCCGTGTACAAGGAATCAACTATTTTGCCTAGTTAGGACAGGCGCCAACTTTGCAATCCTAGTTGAAATGACAAAGTTCAAGTTTAGTAAGAAAAACAAAGAAAGCAAGTTGATTTGACGGACAGATCCTTTCAGGCGCATGTATTAAACATAACCATAAAACAACTTTACGTTTATGATCTACTAGAGCAAAATTTATATTGATAAAAGTGGGTCTTAAAGAATTATTGACAAAAATAAATTTTTGTTTACACAGTGAAAAAGTAATAAATATAAAAGATATTCTTTTTACAGCGGAGTTTTGTAATAACAGCATAGCAATATTAATTGAATTTAATTGTTAATAGATCTAGAATTATTTATTTCTTTGTAACAAGGTTTATATTGGTTTGTTTAAGTGTATATACGTGATTCTCTTAAACAGGAATCCGTGTTATTTCAACTAGGTTAGACTTAACTATCGGTGATAGTTGACTCTCGAAAAAAAAATTTTTTCGGTGTAGTTGTCGTGCCAAAAATCAGGTCTCTGAAAAAAAAATTTGTATGATTTTAAGGCTTAAATTGAATAAAATGAATAAAAATTCTGTGAAATTTGGGTCAATATAATAGCAGACATGTTTTCAAACATGTCACATTACTTTAAATAATCTTTTTTGTGATATAGAATTTTCCTTTAGCTTCTTACCAATTTTTCAAAAATGATTTGATTATCAGAAATCATGGCTTATTTTTTTATGGAAAATATTCTCTACAACTCTACTGTTTTCAATTTTGGAAATAAGTCAAAAATATTCAGATATAATTATTTGAAAAAAAATATATTTTAAAAAAATTTTTTTAACGATTTCAGCCACTGAAAAATTTATTTTTGAAATTGAAAACAGTAGAGTTGTAGAGAATATTTTCCCCTAAAAAATACACCATGATTTCTAAAAAGCCAATCATTTGTTTAAAAATTAGCAAAACGTGATAGTACGGAAAAATTCTATTACAAAAAAAATTCTTTCAGAAGACACAACTGGTAATATAATTTCAAGCCTTAAAATTATGGAATAACTTTTTTCCAGAGACCTGATTTTTTGCACAGCTACCTTAACAAAAATCTTTGATTAGTAAATTTGCTTGATCCAACCAAATATTTTAGTTACTTTTAATCAAGTATTTATTAAAACCAACCAAAAAATTTGGTTAAGTTAATAAAACACTTTGTAAATTCAACAGAAAGATTTTGTTAAATGAAATCTTCGTGGACTTGTAAAAGTTGGTTAGGCTAGGAAGAATTATCTTTCCGTGAAAGTGGAGTACGTACTTTCCAAAAAAGGTATCTGTATCTCAGAAATTGTTTCTTTTTATGATTATAATATATCATAATTATACACATATATACAGTTTAATTAAAATATACAAATGTACCTTAATCATATGATTAAGAAATAATTTTCAAACTAATTACCCAATAGTAAAATTTTCATGATATGAAGAAATTTCACTTGCCATGAGTGAATTCCTTTTACCAAAAGAATATTTTATTCGGATTGAAGATGAGATCTCAATTAAAAATATATAATCTCTAACATCCAGATCTAAGTCTCGTTAAGGTAAATATTCACAAAATATTTTTGGAGCAATTTATTATGCGTGTATAAATATATATATATATATATATATATATATTTGTAAATAGATATATTTACATGTAATGTAATAAAATAAAGAGAAATAATATACATGAGAAATATACAAGTGAAATAAATTGGATATCTATAAAGAGAGTAGTAACAATTAAGAAAAGAATAAGGTGAAAAAAAAGAGGAAGTAAGAGTGCATAGCAGAAGACAGGATATTCATTGGAGAGGGGCGGGGTGGGGTGAATCTGCTCTAAACACGAGGCACACGAAGGGGAAAAGGAGTGAAAAGAAGTGAAAAGGAGTATACGAAACGAACGACTCTGAACTTGTGTCATAGCGGTGCAATGCGACCAAGTGCGACGTGGTGGGGTATGGCAGTACAGTTAACGCGTGTATAAACGCCATCAAACACACATACAAAGAAACAGGGCCACACTGGTACAAATACGAAGTCACGTAGTACCGTCCATACGCTCTTGTATACATGCTTCTCAGCTCTCACTCGAGTCGTCGAGTGTCGAATCAGTACATCAGTAGTGCTCACTGCTCAGTGCTCAGTTGTACGACTCGTAGACTCATACTTAGTTGTACTTAGTAGTCAGTATAGTCAGTCAGTAGTGTTCGGACCTCGATCGCGTACGGTTGCTCAACAATCATATGGTAGTGGCCGTACGTAAGGTCGAATGATCCAATCAAATTTCTCCTTTAAATACGATCAATCTTTCCGTGAAGAGTGTCACAGATCAGGAAATAGTATTTCTTTAAAGTGCGTCACATAGTTTGTGCAGCTGCGATTGAACAGTCGAAAGTTGTAATATACGCGCAGCTCCCTACGGGTACGAAGTGCAGGTGACGACGACGCCATTGACGCGTGCTGTGATTATCGTTCCGTTATCCGCTAGCAATAACGACTCACCAAGCAAGCACGGCCAGCCACAATAGTGACGAAGGAAAGAACAAAGAAACAGCGTGCCTCCGTAACTAAAGGACGTAGGCAAGCAAGGAGGATCGCTACTTTCTACAAGGTACATTATTACATATTTTCTCAATTCTTCGATTCTCTTCTCTCCATTGTCAATTAACTCTAAGTAAAGTGATTCTGATGACGTCACGACCGATATAAAGTTGGGCAACCTCAATCGCGTATAATATTTCTCTCTCTCTCCCTCTTGCGCACGCTTGCTACATATGAAGATCTACCTTCTTTCTTGAACCTGTCATACCATCGTCATTCGTAGTATCAATGTGACGTCTAATTTACACTTCATTCCAGTAGGAATATTATTTTACAGACTTCTGTAAAGCCTTAGACTCACGCTCTGTGTAACTAATGACTAACACTCAGGCAAATAACTTGTTTCTCTATTTTAAAAACGTTTCGTTTCATTAGTGTGTTGAAAGATTTTATTAAAGCGATGATCGAACTTTCAGTTCGACTATATATCTATACAATTACAAGAAATCCAGTCATATAAAATTCATAATGTGCAACAGCGTAATTGTCCATCTTTGTTGTTCCTGGTGTAATACTTGAACAAACTGTAATCTAAAGTAATCGTGGAAAAGAGAACGTTAATTATTATCAGTCGAAAATATTTTACCAAGATGGACTGACCCCGTGAATATAATTATAAAGAAATTATAGAATTTTTATAAAAGCCTGCTAAATAACAAATGCAAAATTAAATTCTTAAAATACAAAAACGTATTACTTCCAATCTTTAGAGACAAGGAGATTTAAGAATCTGCCTTACTCAGGAAGCAAGAAAGATCAAATGACGCTATAACCAGATATAGAATTGGGCAATCAAATCTAATACTAATCTAGCACAGTGCCACCTGATAAGTAAAGAAAAGCCCTATTGCGCGCCAGCTGTAAAATGTAATTTTCTGCATTTCAAAATATTTAAATATTCAGGCAATTATTTACTTTTAAGCAATAAACCTTGAAATGTAAAGGCAAACAGAAATGTTATCCATATTTGCAAAGCAAGATTTTTGTTGTTGTCGAAAACTAGGGATTTAAAAAGCAAGGAATCACACCTTTTTTAAATTTACATAACTTATTACCCATAGAAAGAGAAATTTATCCCATTGGACGGCATTGACGCACTGTTGCGCACATTTTCTTGTGTCCCTGTAGGCATTGACGCAATAGAACGCAGAACGTTTATTTTGTGAATGTCTAGTTCGATCTAAACGTTTTATCTCTATAAAATATGAACTTAAAAATACATTTTTAAAAAAATTTAATAAGTTTGATTAAATTTTTTAAATATTTCAACTGCTTTATTATCTTATCATTTTCGGAGGTAAAAATACATTTTGCATTTACAATGTGTTTTAATGCCAAAATCTTAAAAGAAATAAAATTTTACCACTGTTTCTCTTGCTCATGAAATTTGTAACGCGTGGCATCGTTGAATAATCTCTCCATCTGTAAATAAGAGATATGTAATCAAGGTTTCGATACTTCTTAAGTATTCATTCATTTTCAATGATAAATTATAATTCTTAAAGTTTTTATCAGGCAAATATGCATGAACTTCTCAACAAAGTTTACTGGCAAAGTAATTTTAGGTAATTGTGAGTTTTTTTTCTTTAAAGCCTTCGCTCATTACTACTAAGGAGAAAGTCGTCTGAATAGTCTCGACCTATTTTGTTGCGTCTCTATACACCTTGAATTCAAACTCAACCATTCACTCTCTATCAATAATAAACGATATACATCCAGAAACAAATTTGGGATTCCTATGCAATATAGTTTATATTACATAATGATTTATCATTAGATCTGCAATATGTGTATAAATAATATTATATGCTGATATGCCTAAGTCGAACAAACTCTCAGCCTAAAGATTAATCAAATGCTTCTGAAATATTACGCCATTTTGTACTTCAAGTTATTTCACTTTTCTAGCAATATCACGGGGTTGAAAATTTATATAATTGACGATCATCTTCTAACAATAAAAAATAATCAAAAGTTTTTAAGTCGTCGTATATTTTATTAAATAATACCTGAATATAAGATTGTTCAAAATTTGAGCGTCTGAGACCACGGAGGCCTAAAGGTCTTGTTCAAAGACAAAATTCTGCATACGTGTAACCATACTCTCTAAATCTGAATCAGTCAAATCTTCACAAATTGAATCAGTGATTTACCTTTTCACTGATTCACCAGTGAAAAAATATATTTCACCGTTAAATCAGTTAAAAAAATGTTTTCACTGTAACAATTAGTAAAATTTGACTGATTCAAGTAGCTGAAAAGAGGTTAATGTAATAATTTTTTCCACTGATTTCATCAGTGACAATCAACTGATTCAATCAGTGAAATTTTGACTGATTCAGCTTTAGAGAGTAGGCTGATACGAAACAAAGAATTGAATTTTCTTAAGAATTCTTAGAAGTAAGTGTACAAATTTCCGGTTGTTGAAATTAATTTTTGTGCCAGAGGAAGCATTTAAAATGTATAATTTGAAAAAAATTTGAACGCTTTGACTGTTTTAATATCGCGGAGATAATTTTGTGAATTTAAAAATTTATATGTAAGCAAATTTTCAGAGATTGCAACATTAAAATTGCAGTGAGTCGACATTTTACTTGTTGAATTAATACAAACCAAAAAGCCAAAAAATATTATTTTTTATGCTATTTATTTTCATAGGATTAACTAGATTGAAGAATATAAAGGTTCTTAAAAAGAATATATTTTTATGTATTTTCAGAAAGAAAGATGAGATTGGAGGAGGACTTAGTGATTCGTAGAAGCAGGCCAACTATGATATCCGCAAAATATCGAGCTCGAGAAGAACGTCGTAGGCTTTTGAAAATATCTGCAGGCAAACTTAGACGCATAGAAGATCCTGAAACGAGTTTATGTCGTTCGGTTTTGATAAATAATGCTGTGAGACGGTTGCAGAGCGAAAGTAAAGATGATAAGCCAAGAAATTATGGATTGCCTGTTGCTTCTTATCTTCATGACACAGCCAAAGAGAACAACATATCCAGAAACTTACTAATAGATGTCACTGATAATGATGCGTCATCCAGGAAAAGGTAACGTACCATAATTTGTTTTGTGTGGTCAAATAAGTATAGGGGTCAAATAGCTCTAATAAGGAAGACTGGATAAAATTTATATACATTTGTTTGAATTCAATTTTATATATTTTTGCCATAGATTGAACGAAGATGTCAGGAACGAAAGTTTAAAAAGGCAAAGAGTCGATGATTTAGCACTGCAAGATGATGTTTTCAGCGATTTCTACATAATTCCATCAACTCCTAGACTACTTTCTCATTTTGATAATATGACAGATTCACAGTCCTCGGAATATCGTCCACTTGGGTTTCATGAAAGTCGACTAAGTTCAACAGAAACTCTTAATCATAGTCCCAGCGGAGATAATGATTTTTTTGCATCGACCTTAAATAGTACTCAACGAACTAATGATGTCAATATGATGGAAGTGAATGACGTAGATTCGGATAGAATTTGTGATTATACCAGATTCACTGATTCGACGAAAACACTTGAAGAGCGTTTAGTGGAATTACAAACACTAGATGAACATTTCGACTTGACCAAATTCGAGCGCAATAATAGCCAAAGTTGTGGTCGAGCGTTTCATGATATCCAGACATTCCACAGTCTTGTACCAGGTCTAGAAACTTAGGAACCGAAACCTTTTCGTTATAGTTATTGTGTTAGCAAATTGCTAAAAAAATTTCCCGAATAAAAAGGAGAGATATCAGACTATCTCAAATACCAAGGGCAAAAGCACTTAAATGTGGTATACACGTTGTATATACAATGATCATATTTGTACATATAGGATAATTTTTTAAAAGAAATAGCAAAAGTATGAACAACTTAATATGATAGAATAAATTTAATTCTCATTGAATCGCGAATCAAATAGTGTGACAGAATGATATACATAGCAGTACGCGCATAGAATTTTGCACATACGTAGGAAAATGTAAATAAAATAACGATAAATTTTTAACACTTAAAAGTATGGGAAGGTTTTTAGTTAAGTTACGAATATCTTTATAGAATGCAAAGGTGTCATTCTACATGTGAAAAACTTCGATGAATTATTTGTTGTAAAAGAAAAGAAAAAAATATAAAACTAAAATTAATGATGTATAAAGTTATATAATATTGTTATAAATATTCAAGTCAATACAAATTATTGACTTTTAAGAAAACATTTTATTTGAATAATGTGAAATTTTTCTAATACTCTTAAGAAGTTGCGACGAATGTGAAATAATAAATTTAAACGTTTTTTATATTTGCAATAAATAATGTTTAAAATGCTAATGGCTTCTGTTGTGAATGAAATGCAATCAAACCTCCATTCAGTGAATTCCTCTAGTTAGTATTGTTTTTTCTCCGCACCTTCAACCTTTAACAATTATTTCACGTAAAAAACAATTGTAGATTTTAGATGGATTCTAATATCGAAAAAAATCCAGAAAAATATTATATAAGGTTTTGAATCTATTTTGAAATATAATTTATACTAGCATCAATTACTGTTTAAAAAAAACTGCACCTTTTTTCATGAAAAAAATATGTAAATAGGATTAGTTCTGCAATAAAACATGGAACTAAATTTACAATTAGATTTTAATTGAGTGAATTCCTCCTTTTAGTGATTTTTCTTCTTCTGTTTTGGGGTTTGATTATATAGAGGTTCTACTATACACTTTTTATCTAATTAAAAATTAATTTTCTACCTTTATCTTATTTCTTTATAGATATATGATGTATTATATGTATACCTTTTCACCTCTGAAAAAATGTTATACTGTTCTGAAATAAATCTTCAAAATGAAAATTCTGTCGAACTTTGTGAAATATCCTATGTAACACCCGAGACTTGTGTGGAATAAATTATGGCATTTGTTTAGGGATGCGTATGAACTTGTAATGGTGGAATTCTATAAAAGTTTTTGCATCAAAATTGAAGTTGAAGAACTAAACCTACAAAAAAATAGAAATTGCTGACTTTTTAAGTTGATAAAAAAATCTTTGATTTTATTATGCCAAAAAAAAACAAAAATAATTATATGGTCAAAAAATTATGATACTTGTTCTTTGACAATATCATTTAACAATTCTATAATACTTGGTTGAGCAATATAACAAAAAATTGTATATCGAAAATTTAACCAAAAACATTGCTTCAAAGTTGCGATTTTTAAAAAACAGGATCCAATAGGAAAATAGTGAGATTTAGCTTATTTATCTTAAGTGTATTAATAGTATTATATTAAAATTAAACTTTATTAGTAGGCTGCTTTTTTAAAATAATAAACATTTCGTTAATAGCACAATAGTACTGATGTCAACAGTGTTCATAGCAAATATTCCGACTGATACTTTTTTAATAAATCTTACATACTTTTCATCTCTAAGCCATGTATTAATTTTTCCTGGCTACTAATTTCTCAATTGGGCCCTTGTCATTTCAATGTTTTATTCTATGCTATGCTTTAAGTAGTGTACAATAAAAATTCTTTCATTTCAGCCATGACAGTGAGTGCAAGTGACTATTTCTTCACTTGCATTCCAGCTTGCCCATGACTGACACGAAAACGTCTATAATATATTGTACGTTCAACAACTTAATAACAATACAAGTAATGCTAAATAAAATATGCTATAAAGCTCTTTTACTCAGAGGCTTCATCCTTGTCGTCATCGTACTCTATAGCTATGCTGCGGATCCCATTTCTTAGTAAAGGGGTGCCTCTATTTTTACCAAGGACACGTGCATTAAGAAGTATTGTTAGAGGTGCACCATTCTTGCAACACATTATTTGTACTTCTTCTTTTAATATCTTTTCTTTGTAGGCAAAAAGTTCTATTTTTAACCTGTAATATGCACAATAATTAAGTAGTCTGATGCCAGAAGGGGATATAATTTCTGATATCGGTGAGCGTGTCAGAAACTATATTCCCTTCTGGCATCCGGCTACTCAATTTTAAAAACAATTATTGAATTCCTTTGGGTTTTTTGTGTTTTAAATGCAACAATATTCGAAGTAATTAATGTAATTATTATACCTAAGATTGTCCTTTTCCACATTAAAATCCATAATGCGACAATTAGGATTAACGTTGCCAGTAATTACTGCAGGCTCATTCTTATTACCATTTCCGTGTATACAGAGGTTCCATGGTATGGGAAAATCTACTTGATATCTGCGAAAAAGTATATAAATAAATTTGGATCTTTTTTTGTAACTCATTTTACTGATAAAGCCAAACAAAGATAGTAAAAGAATAAAAACCTATGATGGAGTTGCAAGAAACCAAGGTGGGCGTCGATGTGTCCATGTCGTTGTGGTTGAATCATAATATTGTTTTCTCTCCCAACACCACATCCTCCACTAAAATGTACATGATGTTCTGAAAATAAATGATATATTTTTCATATTGACATCATGATAGTTTATATTGACTCATGTAAAAAATTAAACAAAGAAGTTTGTTGTATATATAAACTTACTCTAAAAGATAAACGTACCTTTATCCCCCATTCTGAACGACACGATTAGAAAATCGAAATTTCATCCTTTAAACGTTAATTTTAATGCACAAAGGTATGCGCCATTCAGTTTCTGCAGATAACATTGTTTGCAACGATTAAAAAATAGAAGTTTTCCTTTTGAATAGAATGTTCACAATAATTCACCTAGTGATTTTGATTTGCAATATTCGCATTAATATTATATTCCAAATAGAAGATTTAAATGTGGCAATAAAATTGCATAAAAGATATACCCAAAAACATAACCCTTAAGCTGCCTTAACTTTAACAACCCTTCACTATTCTTAAACTTGTATTAGGCATTTTAACATCTAGACAGGGCTCAGAGCTTAAATAATTTATATAATTTTACATTATTTTCTACATGAATATTACTATATAATTTACGCTAGAATCTTAAATTATTGTGGTCCAAGATGGCTGTATACACTAGTGTAAGGTTGGGTAGGGTGCTGAAACAAATACGGCTGCGTAGTAATTTCTTTGTGATTTATCGGTTTATTATATGTAATTATTATATACACGTATATTCCAATATATTTATATTATATATATTTACTCTAAATAGGTTTCTATACAAGGTCATCGAAAAGTATCGGTCCTTGAACTTGAATCCTAAAACTTTTATTGGAATCATTATCCATGAAAATGTATTGTAACTGAAAATATCAGGAGGGTCCGATACTTTTATATAGCTTTGTATATTTGTTTATTTTATGTTGATTCAAATTCTTAATGTTAAAACCCTTTAAAGTTATTCAAAACATACAGTGATATGTATTTTATTTTTTTATATTTTGTCTAGCCAATTCCGGAAAGTACTGTGAATTGTACTTTTGACGAAACGCCAATTCAGGCGCTTTTTCACGAACGACGGGTACAGGATCTCCTCGTAATTTTGCAAGCAAAGCTTCTGTTCTGAGTTTCTCAGTCTGTTCTCGTAACAATCTTTCTGCTCTTAGTTTTTCAATACTTTTATTTTTTTGTTTTTTATTACTTTCATTTATCTCTTTGTCTAAATCACTAGATTCACGTTTTCTTTTTTCCGTTTTAATTAATTTATCACTTGAAGTCGAATTAATGATATTTAAGTACCTTTTAATGTCATACATGGGATCTTCGCGCGTTTTTCTTTTTATATCAGTTTCAATGTCCTTTTCTGAGACTGACAAACGCTTGGGTAATTCATTATACCAACTCTTTTTGCCAGTTGCTTCATTTGTATCCTGTCCAAGGTATGTTAAATAACCTATCTTTTTTTCATATTTTTCTTTTTCCTCTTTTTCTTCCTTTTCATGATCTGCATTTGATTTTTTATAATCGACTTTTCCTTTTTCTAGTTCAGTAAAAAAATTGACATGCTCTAACTTTTTGGATGAAGTTGAAGGTGCTTCTGCATCTTTTGATCTACCATCATATTTTTTTCTTGCCTGTTGTCTCAGAATTTGAATTCGTGCTTCAGTCTCCTATAGTATTTATGAGTATTTATGAGTATTTAGTTTCAAGCGTAATAATTGTTACTAGAAATATACATGTAAATTTGGGACTTGAGGAATACTTACAGCTTTTTTTATACGTTCTTTTTTGTCTCTATCTTCCTCGGCTGCTTTGGCTTCATCTCGGCGAACTCGAGCAATATTATCTTTCGTACGAACATGCCATCTGGAATTTTTAATATTAAAGTATATGTGTTAAAAAACATAACCTCTAAATGTTATACCAGTATTATTTTCGATCATATAAAACAAGATATTTACATTAATGCAATTTAATTAATTGCACTAAAGTTTAATTTCAAAATATTTTCATATTCTAAAAATTCCGCAAAACAACGTATTTATTTTTCATCAAGAGCAAAAACAAAAATGTTCAATACAAAAAATAATACAAATTGCTTATAGAAATTAAGTAATTTTCTATTTCCGGATGAATAGATTGAAAACAACTTACTAATACAAATTTGGTCGTACGAATATAATATTTAAGACCAGAGAACCTGATACATACCTTTTTTTTGGTAAAATATTCATGTTTAGAGCAAATTTATTGTTTTTAAGCACAAACAAATATTTGCAGATAACATATACATATATGATCACTAAGGTCACTAACAAGTTACAAGAGGAAATAAAGTGAAAGAAAAATACGTGAACGTGAAGTGACAGAATTTTGCTTTACTTGTGTTTACATCGTTTACATCCATAGACCTATGGGTTAAGAGAACGGAAAACATAACCTATTAAGCATTTTCACTTCTACTACCCTTGCGAAAAACATCTAGCGTTTATCTTAAATAAAAAGGTCTATTTTGACACAGATTGGCATCACTGCAATCAACTGTACGTCAACACAGTCAACACTGTACGCACTGTACTTTCGACAATTTCGACTACCCAGAAGAAGGATGACAGGGATGAGAATATATTGTTATGTGACAAGTTTTTAAATATTTTCAAGATCATAGAGGTAAAATGTCTCACATTCAGTACGTGGATGAATTGGTTAAAGAATATTTACTCTTTAGAGGTTTCAGTCAAACATTAAAAGCTTTCGATAATGATTTGAAAGTAGAAAAAGAGAAAGGATTCCGGGTAAATATTGTATCGAAATTTGTATTGAAGATAAAAATATGAATTTTAACAACTAACATTTTTTATCCAGGTGGATAAAATTGTTGACCAATTAATGCAATACGTATACAGTTATGACCTTGTTTCACTGCGTGAACTTTGGGGTCATTTGGATACAAGAATGTTCTCAAGATTAGAAAATCATTTTATTCCTGCTATTAAAAAATTAGAAAATGCAGTGTTAAAATTGTATCTCGTAAATGCAGCGACAAATAACAAACAGGATCGAATTCAAGAATTTTTTACTAAACTGACCCCTGAATTACAAGGGCATCCCGAATGGAAAGAATGGTTTGGTATGTCAGTTGTTGTTAGATATTCTTTTTCATGAAAGTTCTATGAGAGGTCATATGTAGAAACCTGTTCCAAATACCTTGTTGTTCTTGCTCTTGAGTTGTTCTTACATGATTTTCTATATCAATTTCAACATTGAATAATTCTTTCACAAAAAAGTAAAATTTCTGCCCAGTTGTAGTTTTCTTTGACCCAGTTAATGATACAGCATTGTATGGTTATGAAAATCTGAGATTATTATGTAGGGAAAATTTTTTTCAAATAACACCCATTGCAGAAATACAATATTTGACATAGGAAATGATATAGAAAATCACAGGATTTTTATGAAGGGAATTCTCTCGTAGGTTCCTATACGGAGTTTCTCTGTAGAGTATTAACCAATTATTTTGATTTTATAGCATTACCATTTATAAGAAATCCCGAAGACAATCCTTTGTACTCCGTTCATTTTA
This sequence comes from Diplolepis rosae, assembly GCA_030998225.1. Classification (NCBI taxonomy): domain Eukaryota; kingdom Metazoa; phylum Arthropoda; class Insecta; order Hymenoptera; family Diplolepididae; genus Diplolepis; species Diplolepis rosae. Next base: position 16,469,638 of record JAPYXD010000723.1, on the reverse strand, counting down.
GTCGCCATTGGCAAGATACCATGCTAGTTTCATTACACAATTTCATTGCCACAATATTTCAAGTAGGTACAAAATATTTTACTTAAAATGTATGTCAAGACCGAGAAAAGTATTCATAAAATTATATCTTGTTAGTGTATGCCACTACCAACTCTCCTTACCATTGATGAAGATGCAAACAGGTTGAAGAGATTACAAGAAGAGAATGACGTTTTGAGACAGAAATTAACTGAGTCTACTAGAGTGGAATCTTTAGCAGATGTTAATTCAGGGTATACTCCTCAACAGCCACCAATTATGGACGACTTTTATATAATTGCTCAGTGCGTAATTAAGCTTAAAAGCAAAGAAAAATTTATTTAGTTTGTATTAATTTTTTAAACCCTCAATATTTTCACAAATTTTGTTTAATTGTAATTTTTTTATTACAGAGAATCTCCTTTATTGGAAAACACAAAAACTTTAAGGAATTTAATAAAAACCATAGGTGGAGGATCTAGTCCAATTTTAAATAGAAAATCTCAAAGCTATGTAAAAAAGCAAGTGGAATCTGAAATAGCACAGACCAAACGAACGAATATAAAAGGAAGGATAACCTCTTTGAGTAAGTCAGAGGTAGTTAGCAAACGAAGTATCAGTTGTGATTCAAGACTTACTAGAAAAAGAGATTCGTCTATGGACACTGACAGAAAAATTAGAGACAAAATCGATACTAATTTCGTTCTTTTAAGTCAGGTAAATATTATGCCATGTTTTAAATTACATGCATATAAAAAAACCAATTTTTTTGTTTTTTTTTGTTTGTATTTTATAGGAAGATTATTGTGAACATAAAACATCCATTATTCAATGTAGAAGTAATACTAGTGGATCTTGCGTAGCTACAGGAGATGCAGATGGTGTTATAAAAGTTTGGATTCCGACTCCTTCACCAAAGTAAGTTATCCAAGCTAAATCTGGAAAACGATTTTATGCTTTATAATTAAAATCTCTTTTTTTATTTTTGCAGAACGGTAGCTACGTTTACTACCACAGTTGTAAATTCTAATAAAGCAGTTACATCCTTGGACTGGATATCAAAAAATGAACGATATTTTATACATGGAGACAATCATGGTATAATTCAACTGCACGATACTAAAGACTGCAAAACCATATGGGAAATTCAGCATGAAGAGTCGCGAATCCTAAAGTTACTGTGTAATCCGGCTGATTCAAACTTTATTGTTTCTTTATCAGACTCAAATGAAGGAAAATTACTATTATATGACGTAAAAACTAAAAAACTTGAGAGGACTTTACCAATGGAACAAAATTTAATTGCATTATGTTCAACTTTCAACCATAATGGTCAACTGCTTATTACGGGTCTCTCAAATGGCAATATATTGATTCACGACTTAAGAAGAAACGAAATCATTGATAATTTCAATTGTTATTCTAGCCCAGTTATAGACGTAGAGTTGGTCAATGATTTTACAAATATTTGTGCACTGAGTGAAGATGGAAAATTATGCCAAAGAAGTTTAAATCACACAGGCAAAGTACTCTGGGAAACTAAGACTAAAATTGAAAAAAATTCTGTGCGGGGAAAACTGTTTAGTTTTGACCAAATGGGTAACAACATGTTACTTTGTACACATAGTGGGGGAAATATTTACAAGGTTAATCAAATTTCTATATATAAAATAATTTATATAACTTCTTTAGAACTTATTACATATTGATTTTTGCAGATACCACCCACCAGCCTAGGAAAGGTCCTCGAATTAGGTGGACACAAGGGTACATTATGTTGTGATTGGTCTCACGCTAATCAATCGGAAATTTGCATCACGGGTGGTGCAGAGGGCAAGGCCCGAGTATCCACGTTACTTGTACCTTGATACAGAAGTAAAGTTAGCATTTGTGTCAATTCCTAAATGTAAAAGTAATGAAACGGGTTAAAATTGCATACATTTTCAATTAAAATTTAACATTTATTGTTATGAATATTGTATATCTGAACATGAAAGGATTTTTCAAGAAATAAATACAAATATTGTTTGTAATCATATCAACATGCAAGAAACTTTAAGTGCGGTGGTCTTAACGACCAGCGGTGAAAAGGTCCAGTGATTTGTAGTTGAGGTGACCAATAACGTCTCAGGGCTTCACTAATTTCTGATGTAGAAATGGGTTTCACCATGGAATTCTAAAACATTCAAAAATTTGTATTATAAAATTTGTAAGCGTTTATATTATATTTAATGTGGATTATTTATGCTGCAATATTATCACTGTGAAAGGATCTTACCTTACAGTTCTGATAAGGCTTGTATGTATGAGCATTGCTATAATTAAGCCTTAATCTGTCTATTGCGTCACCATATATTTTATTTTGATCTTGTCGCACTAAGAAAGCTAAGTCGATGATTTGGGCAACAGTTTCATATGCGAGATAACTGAGAATAATGTACCCTTGCTTTGTCACGTTTATATCTCCTGAAAATATATTTAATCTCCATAAATATCTAGTTCCAGATTATGAAAAAATAAGAGTATCCAAAAAAAGATAAATAAAATAGCAGTTTATAATTCAAATTACCATTTGGATTTACCCAATCACTAAATTTGTGCCGGTGCCGGTTAACAAATGATACATTTCTTGCTTTAGAATATTCAATGTATCGCGTTTCATCTAGGATTTTTGACATCATCTCTGCACGTAAGCATCTGCCGTATTTAACATGATCGATTGTATTCTTATCTTCAAGTAAGTCACCTGTCGTATCCAAGGACACCAAGAAATCTTCCCAAGGTCGTTTAGTCTTTTTGGGTCCTTCATTGAGTTTCATGTCAGGAATATTTTCTGGTACTTCTGAATTGGCGACCTTATAAATAGATGACTTAAATTCTTTTAAATCTGAAATGAGAAAAATAATTTTCGGTAATCAAAACCTCAGTCGGGCTAAACCTTTGATTACATTTTTTCAATGAGTTTTACCAAGGTATTTTATAAGGCGCCGTAATTTGACTTTATCTCTACGTAAAAGAAACAGAAAGTCTTCGGTATCAACGGTGTTACTATTTCTTCTTTCTGCAACTTTGCATGCTTCTTCCACAATTGATCTCATCTGACGTAAAACAACCTCTTCGATTAACCTTGCAGATTCTAATAACGGCTCAGAACAGTCGCCGAAGCCATGCATCATCTGCTGAATTTCTATAAATTTTATATTATTGCTATAAAATTTCAAGAAAGTTTAATTAAATAATACATTAATTATAAACGCATAATAGAAGGTTACATACCAGTTAAATAACAAACAGGTTCATTTTTAACGCTATGATAATCTGTCGTTGATTTTGAGAATACTTCTGACATAACTGCTATTCAACACTATGTTGATAAAAACACTGATAACAAATAATAGAAAAAAAATGGCAAATATCTGACCTTCTGATGTAAATCAGATAAATCAAAGAAATTATATATGATTATATACAATAGGACCAGATAGGACCTTGTTGGTTCAGTTGAATTGTGTTTGGTTAGACTGAAGTAACTAGAAGTTTACGTTCGCCATCTTGGCTCCTAGTCAATTTACAGTATACAGTAAAACCTCATTTATCGGGACACTCATTTATCGGGATCTCGCAACCTCATTTATCGGGACATTTTGTTTCTCCTCCAGCCACCACTCCTTGTACATAGTGACATAGTTTGCAGATGTTTCATTTGCAGGAGTTTTATTATGTCAATTCTTTTACATACCTTCGTACTATATATACCTTCGTTACCATTACTAAATGTCAACATGCAACAAAAGTCATGGCAACCCACCATGAGACTGTAGGTGGTAGTGGGGAGCCCCTCTAAAACGAGATGTTTACATTTCAAGGGTGTCCCGATAAATGAGGTTTTACTGTATTACGTGTTCAAAAAAAAGAATTCAAAAAAGTTCAATTTTACAAAATATTTTGAAGGTTTTTTCCATCATCAAAACTAAAAGTAGTCTATCTACGTCCATTTTCATCTTCTCTACCATTCCATAAATTTTGGAAATAAAATTTTATGTAATTTGGACACAAAAATTCTCAAGTATCACATGCCCTTAAGTGAGAAATACACCTCAGCGTGCAGCCATTATGCATGCAGGTTACCATGGTAACATATTAGTGTGAAAGAAACAGGAAAATTGTCGGTCTCTTTCTCTCTTCTATGTTAGCATGGTAACCTGCATGCAGAATGCCTGCATGCAGAGGTGTAATTCCTCCTTAACTCTCGTAGTATTCAAACTGGTTCTGTGTATGTTAAATTACGTAATTTCCATAAATGTTTACAATGTACGTGCGAAATGGAGAGTAATATATGTAGAATACGTATATTCTAAATTTTCAGGAAGATATTTTGAAAAATAAAAAAGTTCTATTACATGGACTTTTACAGGAATTTGTTCACGTGGCCTAGTTGATTCATGACCTTCATGACTTTAAGAACTCCATACTTGCAGTGAAATACGTAGCTTACGTATATTACGCACATTATCTCCAACCAGGGTTGCGAATGAAATTTACCATAATTAGAGCTGAACCTCCCTTGACTTTAGAAAAAGTCTTGATCCACTTGCTCTCGACACAGTCGAGTTTGTGTTTAGCTAAATCCGCAGCTGTTCAGTTACATTCGGGTATAACAAATGACATAGATACGTAAACAGTTATCCTGCAAACGGCTGAGAGTTATAGGTGTTAGCACCCAAATTTAGAGCTGTCCATATATATTGGCCGTCCCCACCAACGACCTATGCCGCATTTATGCTATAATATCTTTGCTCATATGTTATTCGCTGTTCTTACTACACTGGAACCTCGAAATAGGCCCAATTCTCTCCCTCCCCGCGTGTTGCCGCTCCAAGCGCCGACGACTGAACAAGCAACAGACGTTTTCATCTTGAATAGGAAGTTGATGTGCGCAAACGTGGCTGCCATGGCACTTCCCGCGAAATTCATAAATTAGATCATATTTTGGATATCGACATGTGTGCTGCAAGTGTACCTTATTCAAAAATAAATTTAAAGGAGAAAGATGTACCGGGTGCAATATTGCCACGTAGAAAAGTGGAAAGCAACAGCAGTGAACAACTGCGAAGGTAGCTGAGTTGTCGAAAACACCCGACTTCTGGAAGAAAACACGATTTAATTGCAAGGTGAGAGGTTATGCTTTCATGATGCGTGATGTATGCTTTCTCATGTAAATATTCTATGAAAAAGAATATAATATTATAAAAAGTTTAAAAATCAGATTGGCACTTGTAGTTTTAATGATAAAAAGTAGTATATTTGAACTAATATCTACTTTTTTAATGAAAATGGTGAAGTATTTAATTGTTAATTAGAAGGCATTAGGTGATGTGGAAATTTATATTTAATTACCATATTGAAAAATCTTATATAGGATACCACATAACAACTCACATAAGATCGTATATAAGATCCTATGTATTTTAAAGTAATAATTTTCAACTTTACATTCTAATTCAAAATGTTCTAAATAATCTGATCTATATTATTTTCTTTTTATAATAAAAAATATCGTTAAAATGTATTTAGTAACTCATTACTGAAATTCTGCTGCTAGCATCCTGATAGATCAGATATCAAGTTTGTAAATAAATTATTTTTTTTACTCACTCGAGACGCATGTGCACCAAAAAATATTCAAGATGAAAAGGTCTACTGGGAGGTGAAACAGGGCCGGCTCCAAATAAAAGAAGAAAGAGAATTGAATCGGTCTATCTATCTCTCTCTTTCATTGCGCGATACGCATGCGCGAACGACTTGAAAAAAAAGGCAACCTGACCTGTAAAGGAGGAATTACACCTCTGCATGCAGGTTACCATGGTAACATATTAGTGGGAAAGAAATAGGAAAATTGTCCGTCTCTTTCTCTCTTGTATGTTACCATGGTAACCTGCATGCATAATTCCTGCATGCAGAGGTGTAATACCTCCTTAACAGCCTTAAGAATGTATACAAGAACTACGCATGCGCTAGTAGAGTGAGAGAACTTCACCAACCTCACCTTCTCTCTCTTTCTCACGATCGAACACTTCCACTTACACGCACCCCTATTGAGTGCCTACTCTATATATAAATCTATAATAACTCTATGGTATCTTGGAGGGGAATTTCTCGGAAATACTCATTCGCGATATAAGCCCAATAGTGGAAAGCTTAGCACTATTTCGAGGTTCCAGTGTACTTTCTACTGGTTCGAGATTATTGGAGCTGATCAATTGGCTCGTTTTCGCAACTTCAGAGCGCGCTCAGAGCTAATCTAAGTCCCTCACAGTTCAGTTCAATGAGGTGCTACATTATATTACATTTATTTTTTCCGCAATTTACATACGTAGATTATTTAGTTTTCCTCAAGACGCTGTACAATCAAGCTCGGGCGTTAAATTCTACATCCTCGAAAAGGTCAACTTTACTGTTTACATAGGAAAAAATAAACGATTGATTGGAATTTCTCTGAATTGCGGTCTGGGATCAAATTGTTGATTGAAAAAGCTTACTGATTCAAATTCCCACAATGCAATTAAACGAAAATATTTTTAATCTACAATTTTAAAATACGTAATTCAAAGCGATTTTAGCCTATCGCTTTTTATTTCCTGGGTAGTTAAATAAAGTACTATTATTTGGAAAAACAATTTAACAAAAAAACTATTTTTGCTACATACAATGAGAATTATATCTAAAACACATTGTTTTCGATTAATATTTATTTTTATGATTCACTTATTTTCGTAACTTCACAAAAAAATCGTAAAACCATTTTTGTGCATAAATTCATATTCATTTTAAACATTCGTCTTGCTTGCGTTAGTTCACTTTTCAGCCGCATTAAAATTATAAATGGCGTCTGACGTCTCGCAGCAGGCAGCTCTGTGGTAATGTGGTTCCCAATTAGAGTAAATTACGTACCCATCTCTGGTGACGATCAGTGATGATTGATCGATTGATGATTCTTTTTGCATTTTAAGATTTTGAGAATCCAGTTGCTTAATATTTATCCAAATAAATGGTCATCTTGTATCTACTTTCTCCCATGCTCTAGTAAATTACTACAACTCTTAAATGTGTAACCTGTCTTCTTCTGTTCACTGCAGCGATAAATAAGGCTTTAGAAGTGAGCAATCTTTAACCTAATATTGGAATTCTTTTGTTTATAGTATTTATTGTTCAATTACATATATATATATATATAATATAAATTGCACAAAGTAAAGCTTTTTCACATACCAGTACATATAATTTTTTCTTTATAATTTGGTGTTATTAGTTGAATAATTAATGTAAAATTTTAGACAACTTACTTTATTAAAAATTTCTTTTAGGTAATGTGAGACATTTGCGATGAAAATTCTTAAATGTGTCACGGTTTTTGTTGCACTTCTGTTACGAGGAAAATGTAGCGACATTACGCCAGCTGTATTTGGAAATGTGTTGGATGGAATGCCAGCTGCCTTTGGTGATTTCAATTCTGACGAACTGACCGATGTATTTGTAGTTCGAAAGGATGGCCAAACTGTTGAAATCATGTTGGCTGCAGATCAGGAACCACTCTTGCGCCCATCAGAAAACCTAAGTTGCCACTTCCAGGATAGAGTTTCGAGTGTTGTTCCTGGTGACTTTGATGGAGATGTATTCATGGATGTCCTAGTAACAACTACAAAAAGAAATGAACAGTTGACGTATGTTCACATTCTTTGGGGTAGTAATGGACATCTAAATTGTAGTGATGAGTCGCAACCTATAATTAAAATGCATGGGCAGCCACTGGCAATTGATTACAATCAGGACATGATAGTTGACCTTTTTGGTTTAGACGCAGAAAATAAACGAACGTTTTGGATATTCAATTCCAACAGAACAAGTCCTGCTGCTATCCATATGAAAGTTCCAGATCATACTGATCATAAAATTCAGAGTATAAGAATACCTCATTCAAATGCATTCCTTGACTTCAACGATGATTTCATTCCAGATCTCCTTGTAACTACCAACAGCTGCTTTGAAGTTTGGTATGGAAATGAAACTGAAGGTTTTCATAATTATTTTAAAAAAATATGTTTACCTTATAATATTTCTAAAGAAAAGGATTCAACTTTTACTGGTCATATCGGTCAATCTCTGTACATAGACGTTGAATCAACTGGGAAGATTGATCTGGTTTTACCCTTATGTTTTGATGCAATCTGTCAAAATAGTACAATTATGATATATTGTATGGGTGAATGGCATAACTTACAAGTCAATTTTAGGGATAGCAATAATGTCTTGTGGGGTTTCGTTCCAGAAGATTATCATAAATATACGGATACTATAACAGTCCGGGGAGGAGATTTTAATATGGATGGATATCCAGATCTACTTGCAACTTTACGTTCAAGAATATCGCAAAGTCGTGCGTTTTTATTATTGAACGTTCCTTGTAGTAATTGTGGGGCATTCAAACGAACATTTCAAGTTCAGTGGAATGCACTGAGTCCTTTCTACAATACTAGCGTTATGGCTGTATTTTATGATTTTTATCAAGATGGGGTATTGGATGTAATACTTGTTACCAAAGATGCAGTTAAAGGAGAATATTCTACTGCAGCATTTAAGAACAGTCTTGACTATGACGCAAACTTTGTCAAAGTTATGGTCCTTACTGGTCTCACAAATAGCATGTATCCAATTTCTCCTGGCACCCTAGGAAAAAAGAAAAGAACTTATGGAACTAATTTACCAGGACCTTCAATAGCATATAAAACGATAACTCAAGATGGTAGCCCACGTAGTGCGATTGCTGCACAGTTGCCTCAAAGTGCTTATTTTTCTTTGAACTTACCGTACACTACTTTTGGTTTAGGTAGAACACCGAATTTTGTGGATTCTCTTACAATCGGAGTAAGTTTTACATTGAACATTTTTAATATTTTCAGATTCACAAGATAATTATTATTTTAAGACAGTTTTTTAATTTTTATTGAACTTTACTTTTAGGTGAGTGGGAAGTTTCGAGAGTGGCCCCAAATTATTCCCAATTCTCAGATGGTTGTGATTCCTAATCCAAGGTCAGAACCATATAAATGGAAAGCACAGCTTTTTGTGACACCCAGTAAACTAATTTTATTAAGTGCTGCTGCTTTAACTGGGACATGTGGTTTGATAACTACAATTATTCTATTTTTGTACTGGAAGGAGAGACGCGAAGACAAAATTGAAAAGTTACAAGAAGCGCATAGATTCCACTTCGATGCGATGTAAATATTGAAAGTCAATAAAATTGTGTTATATTGTTTCACTAAAAATAATGAAAAAGAAATTTTATTGAACTATTTACCCTATTTTCAACAGAAAGAATAAATTGTTAGATTTTTAAATAAGAGAAACTTTGTGAGGATAAAGGTATAAAATTCACTTGGATTAATAATAACGAATTTATTGCTGAAAGTTTTTTGAGGGTGGAAAGAAATCCTATTGAAAAAAATATAAGAGTATAGAACATTAATAAGACAGTTTTTTGAATATGAATCTTATTGTATACTTTTTGTTTATTCTTTCAGCAGAGAATCTCTTCTGTATCAGTAACAATAAATATATAAAATAATAAATATACACTAAACGTGTATTACTATAAACTGAAAATCACTAAAGATATTTATACTTAAATGATGAAATATACTAACAGGCGTTACTTAGAAAAAGGAAATTATAATAATTGCTATATACAAAATAAATTGACTATACAAACTACTTAGCGCTATTTCATTTACATGTATTTCCAATTTTTTGCTCATGTTTTAAAAACTCTTCATTGTTTTAATATTTTTATCTACAGTATTAGTAAATATACGACGGCCTGCATTCTCTGTTTTTTTGGTGACAGTTCTCAGTTAAACAATTAAACTGAGCACGTCAGGTGAATATAAAAATGAAGCTTTTTTGTAGCCGTATTTTTAATACAAAAAACAAACACTGTTCGAAGTATAACAAATAATTTATAAAAATATTTTAAATTTAAGGTGTAAAGTTGTTTTCTAAACAATCATAGGAAATATGTAATGTTAAATTTCAAAGAGTTTACTATAGATATAATAACACAGCCTATCTGAATATGAAATAATTGAACGGATTTTGTGCCCTTATTCGACATTTTGGCTTGTCAAAGGATATGGCATAGTATTTAATAAAATATTTCTTCAAGGCCAATTTATAAATGTTTTTACTGTACATTTTATTGCATTTTTCTTCATGACCCTCTCATTTGTGAAACAGGAAAGTTAGTCAATCTTTACTATAGATTCAAAACTTTATTTTCTTAACACTGGAAACTCGAACGAAAAAGCAGACATTGCGAACAATAATATCTTTATATAAAATAGCAAATCTTCTGTTTGTGTCCCTCAGAAATATTTTATTTGACGCACCCTAAAAAGACTGGACCAACTCACGATAGATAAGTTAAAGTAACTAGTGTACTCAGTTTTAAAAACAAGTAACTAATAAGTACAGTAGTTAGTCTAGCTCTAGTTGTCTATCGCAAGTTCCCAACATTTCCAGAAAACGTATTTTTTTGTTTTAAGAAATTTTCTTTTTTAAAGTTTAATATACTTCCTTGATCGCGTGAACACTGTTTGGATTTTTAAAATATTAACTTACACATAATTACAACCTTTTTCTGTCAAGATTCTATCCATTGAAGGTCTTGAAAGAGTTATAATATTTAATTTATCAGCGTACCAGACGTATCAGATAATAAACATTACCTTTTGGCAATTAATATAACTTATTTTTAAATTTGAAGTAATTGATTTAATATCAGATCTAAATAGAATTTAAAAACATTAATTTTCTTCATCTGAATACGATTATCAATTACTTATTAGCTTCTTGAATGCGATCCTTATCTCAAAAATATTGAAATTGGATTTTTAAAATCTGAAGGGAATGAATGTACATAAAAGGCGTTGTTCATATAACTTAGTTAAATTATAAATATAATATTGATTGTGATAGCGATCCCAGAAAAGATCGTTTTGTCATTGTTGAGACTCATTCACTGTTTTTATCGTTTCCAATTTTTTTCTATCCATATTTTCTACATCTTTTTCTGGATTGTCCCAAGCTTGTCTTTCTCCGGAACCAAATATAACGTAAAAAGTGGCACACACAATATATACTATTGCAGACAATATGAAAACGATTCTCCACTTTGCTTGAGTAGGCTAGAAAGAAAAAAAATTATTAAATGTTTTCAACAATTTCTATAATCAGCTAATTTTATTTTGAATAAAACTATTTCAATTTCTGATTCAAATTTTGTAATATTCTAACATATAAAAATAAAGAATCTACTTACTGGACCAACAATTATATAACCAGCTGTAATGGGAGCAAGAAGGCCGGCAAGATTGGCAAGACAATTTGTAAATGACATTAGAACTCCAGCGAATCTTGGAGAAATGTCTAAATGATTTACTTTAAACCCAGAGTATATTCCGCCGTTTAGGCCGACCCCAATTGTTAATAGAGCAACAGTGAGCCAAGGATCACATCCAGTGAATGATGCAGCAATTAGAGCAAGAGCTGGTCCAAACTGACCAATGCCATTAACAATTTTACGCGTCTTAGTGTGGTTGAATTTCTTACTCGAGATCATCCAATCAGCAACATGAGAAATGACCATAGAGAAAATCCACATTGCTAAATACGGCAGAGAAGATACTGTTCCATTCTGAAAAATAATGGAAAAACATTATTAAAATTTAGTTTGCAATTAATCTACCGGATCAAAACGATTTCTGATTACTTTTGAAAATTTTAATCGTGTATCTTTTTTCTTTATGAAGAAGTAGCTTTTTCATTCAATTTTTTTCATCTTGTTCTAAACAAGAAAGTTATTGTAACTTATTTTTCAAAATTCAAGGGTAATTTAATTAAAGTAAAATTTTCTAGAAAAATTCTGTGATCCTTATGACAATTTCTTTTGTGGGTAGTTTCTTTTAAATTAAACTTCCTTCACTAATGAATCGATTAAAAATATTTGCGTGTAATTTAAAACAATTTTCAGAATCGATCAGAATCCACTTGTAATAGCCAACATAATTTTATTCGTCTACTTGATTCGGCGGTTTTATTATAATTTTATAATTATTTACCGATTTAATATTAAAATGAAGAATTTGCTTCATAAATGTTGGTAGCTCGGTCATTAACGTCTCGTAGCCATAGTTTTGACCCATGTGTGCTATTAAAATTGCCCAGAAAGGTAATGATGTGACGATAGATTTCCACGGAACAGGTGGAGACTGAAAATAGTAAATCCACTAATGTTTAACGATTATATTACTTTTACTTAAAACTTTTCAGTTTCAATGGGGGTTAAATCCCTTTCTCTTATGAGTAAAACCTGTTTTGTACTCTAATGATATCGCAGCGTCTTTTCTATTTGGCACTTGGCAAACGCATCTATGATGCATCCATTACGAGTATTCAAATATAACAACTAAAGCAGCTTTCACTTTCTTACCGTAGCTCCTGCCGAACCCCAAAGTGCACTCAATATGTATTTTTTTTCGTCGTCTGTGATGTGCGGATGCTGTTCAGGATCTTCGTGAACCATGATTAGAAAGGCTACACACCAAATGGTTCCTACAGCACCAAACACATAAAATATTGACGGCCAACCTCCAGAAAATCCATATTCAGAAAGGAGACCACTTAATGGCATTGAAATCACCGTGCCAAATTGTGCTCCTGTAAAGAAATACATTTAAAAAATGATTCGAGAATTCTAAGTCCCTGAAGTAACCCGAGCGCAGACGTTGAAGAGTTACCAAGTAACTTCCTGATTAACGCAAGGCACGCGGCTGGCTCAATCGACCGTTTTGTACTTAAGCTGATTGATGGAATTAGGAAATGTAGAGTGAAAATTTGAAGTTTGTTTAAATTATTAAAAATTTAGCAGGCTTACCAGCGTAGACAAAAGCTCCCATTCGGCTTCTCTCATTTGGGGGGATCCACTTGGCCAACAGTGCGTGCGTGCAAGGCACAATCGGACCCTGTAATAGGGATAATCCATTCCTAGGGGGAGGAAATATACCCGAACAATAAAAAATCGTTCACACTTCATAAATTACATACAATTCCCTTAATATAATAGCATGTTTTCTCACGTGAGAAGAATTTAATGTCTGAAAATTTAAAAACCGGCATATATCAAAGTAAAGGCTAAATATATACTAATAATATGTACATCTTAAAAAAATACCGATTCTAAATTTTGAATTGAAATAAAATCTGTTAATTTAACCGTTATTATGTAATGGTATTTTCGACACCTTCAAATGCTTCAAAATTTTAAGTATATAAGGATGCAATTTTTGTTTGCCACGTTTTTTAAAAGTTAAAAATATTCATAAAAATCTAAAAAAAACAAATGAATATTCTTCGATTTTTAAAAATAAGTCTATAATAATATATTTGTACAATAACTTGATCAAATACACTTTTATTTTAAATATTGTATATAAAACTAGACGCACAAAGTACATCATCACGAGAAAAAAACGTGGAATCCAAAATGACTTCTTTGCACGAAGTAAGATTTCATTTTCGCTTCGCACCAGAAATGCAGTGAAAATGGCGACATTACCAAATCAATTAAAATTCACAAGGATGTAAAATATATATTTATAATTTTGCACATAAATAAAATAATGATGAGAACCTTTTTTTTGTTTAATTTACAACTCATTACACTGCAATTGTCAGAATACCAGCTTGTGACATAAAAACCATAATTTTCATAATTCTAGCACGTGTCTTGAATAAATATTTAATTTTTAAAAAGCGATAAGCACTATTTTGTTTAATTGAAAATATATTAATAGTTTATTTTCAGTCTCTACTTTGATATAAAAGTGGATACAATGTATTTAAACATTCAGAAATTTCAGACAAGCTACGAGAACCTGAAAAAGAAGTTAAGCAATCATAACATCTACTTTCCCCAGAAGTTAGTCTAAAATGTGCAATGAATTTATTATGAAAAAAAAGAAGTGTCAAAAGTTTTTTTATGAAAAAAAAAAATCTTTTTCTATTGTTTACGTAAAAAATATCACTCCGATCATTCCTAACATACGTTTATTGGCTGAATTTCCAATAACAAACTGCATCTACGACTCCAATTTTTGTAAAAACATGTTTAAAATATTAAAGTTCAAATTGCTTTAAAAAGAAAGTGAAATGCATTATGTTTACAAAGTTTGGAATCTTACAAATGCAGCTGGTGTTTGGAAGTATATGTCCCAATAGATGATTCCACACATTTTTGAAAAATCTAAAACCTTTTATAATATGAAATAAGCTTGCAATATGAAAACCATTCTCAACCTGTGTGACACCACAATACCTTTCAGTTTGTTCACAAGAATCGTACATAAGATATTTGTTTATTTAGCTTACCTCTCCCAGGCCCTGAATAAAACGTACTACCATTAACCAATAGTACCCCCAGTGTGCAGAAACCGGGACCAGTAATCCAAATACAGAGTTGACTAACATTCCCACGCCGAGGAAATATTTAGATCCATAACGTTTGGCGAGAATACCGAAAGGTATTTGTGTTATAACATAGCCGTAGAAGAAGGAGCTGAGAAGATATCCCTGTTTCGTAGAGTCCCAAACGAATTCCCCATCACCATTGTTCTATAAAAAATGAAATTGTGAATAACCTCATTTTCAAAAGGAAAACTTTTTAGTAACGAATCCTGTTCATTAATTTTTGTAAGTTTTTTTGGAGTCTTCAATGCTGCCAACTGACTTCAGTTAACATCACTGATATTGCCGACTTCCTTAGAAAGTACCGTCAAATAAGATACTTACACTTTGTGTTAAATTGTCATTGGTCACGTCCCCGCATTCATTTGTGTACTCGATATGACTTTCGGTAATAGCTGTATGATTCACCATCGCAACTATGGCTACAGACATGTTTGTGCGCATTACGTAGGCGTTTGCCATGCCAAGAAAAAGCATGAATGTCACTACGTGACGTGACCCCACCAAGGCTGAAACAGAAAATTAAAAATAATGTCAGATTGCAAATAAATATTTCTAAAAACACAATGACCACTTTTTAAATATTCTATCAAAGAATCTCGTATATATAAAAGCTTATATATACACACACATATATACGGTAATTTCAGCTCATTAGTAAAAAGACACCTGTTGATTCCTTTGTAAAGATATATATATATATATATATATATCTTCGATTGGGATATCTTTAGCATGAAAGAAAATACACTTCGTTATATTTAGAAGAAAATGACAAGACAATTGTATCGACTGAGCTCAGTGAGTTACATTTAAATTGATTTTCCCACAAAATATTAATTTTAGGATAGATTTACATGATTTTATAAAAGTTATTTAAATTCTTTGCGCACTAAGGAGTATAGTGCCAACTACCAGTGTAAGAGTGCCAAGAAGTTTAATTTCGCGTTCTCATCATTATTTATATAAATCTCTGATACATTTATTCGCTTTTAACATTATTTGACTATTGAGATTCTATAGTTTGCAGTTATTATTTGAATTTTGTATACAATGTAATAACGAGATTACAGGAAAATAAGAGATTGCATGAGTTTGCAGTATATAAATATTTAACCCTAATGATAAAAAAATTAAATAAACGTATATGGCTTGTTGCAAAATATAGGTTATTCACAAGAGTATATATATATATATAACGTGTAATTTTAGTCTGACAAATTTAGCTGATAATTGCATATCCACTTCGCAGTCTCAATAATAAATTGATATGAAAATGAAGATTAAGCAAAATCTTATAAAATACTAACTTAACCAAATTGTTCTTCGTTACACTGTGAGACGTTCCTGTATGTTGTAAATTTCAGTAAGCCATGACAGTCATGTGTGTAAAAAATTCAATGAGTCTAAGATTGTAATGAAATAAATCATTTCAATGAGATCTAATGGAGATGAAAACAAAGAAAAAGGGAACGCCAAATTGATGAACTTATGAATGATCACGAGAAAGGCAAGTTCAACCGGTAGGCTTGGAGAGCACGTGGTCATGCCTTGCATTCTTGCTTTCAAGTTCAATCGGCGCGTGGCGTACCAGAAATATTTGTCAAGAATGACGCATATATCGACACAGTGAAAAATGTTGTCTCAAATGCCGAAAGAATCAGATTTCAGTTAAAGTATTACTTAAGGTAGACCATTTTAAGGGGTCTGAAAATTGACGAACGCATTAGATAAACGATCATGGAAACGCACCTCTCTGCTTTGGCGCCTGCCTGTCTGTTTCTTCCAAGCCAGATTGCTCCCACACAAGCACGTGTCCATTTCTTCCTCGATTTTCGCCTTTCCTAACACTGCTCATCTCACAATTTCCGCAGTTAAAACGCGCCAAAATTTACGCAATGGTCTCCTTTTTCCGTACTCACGTACTTTCGTAATAGCCGCAACGCCAAGAGCAAATATTACAATTTTTATTCTTTCATTTGTTTCGAAATTTCTTGCCGGACACTTATGTTTTTAAGGCTTCTTATTAGAACTCAGTGAATCACACTGTCACTTTGTACTAACTTAAACTTCAATGAGAAAAAGAAATGGTAAAGAAAAGATGAATCGAGAAGACGATCACCATATTCGCGTAACACCTACACGCTTCACTCTAGCTCAGTAACAAAATTGCTCATTGCGCGCGCGCAAGTCGGTGAGATGCGAGTTATGTTCATGAGGACATGTTGGTGTGTTGGTGGTAGTAGATAACAGCAGGAAAACGATATTAATGTCGCGTCGACATGAACAATACTCAGGCGAAGGAACGTGAGGTTCATGCATACAAGTACACACAAGTGACACAAGTATATACAAATTGCTAACTTGAACGTGCTTTTATAATAAAATTCACAATTTGCAACTTTATTCAACTATCCCCTCTACTGCCATCTCTCGGATTCTTATGTAAACCAAAAAGCACGATTACGCTAAAGAAAAATCCGCGCCTCAAAATTCTATTAATAAATGTCACATTAAGATTAATCCTGAAATTAAATATAGATCAATAATCAGGTTTCAAAAATAGCTAGCAATGTAGTTAATATTTATAGAACGACATCAGACGACACTCATGTCAGATTGTCAGCTCAAGTTTATCCAAGTTTCAATAACAAAAGCGCCACCCTGCTGCAAAAATTCGCGTGTAAAATGTCATGATGATATATCATGAATTCAGGTCACGTGACTCCACTAGGTTTCGAAGGTAATTTAAAATTTTAAGTAATTTCTGCAATAAGTAAAAATCAAACAATGCCAACTTTTTTAAAATTTTGCCACCTTTTGACTGTGTCTTGCTAAAAATTTTGAAAATACAAAAGAAGACGATAAGAAACGTCTGTCGAATTTCGTTTAAGTAAAAATTTTGAAAAAATATTTACATTTAACTGCAATTATCGATAACTTTTGGAAATTTTTGCTAAATAGAAGTTAACAGACGTGCTTTTTAGTCTTTTGTTGCGTTTCCCAAATTTCCAGAAAGATATTTCGTAAATTAAAAAATTTATCTTTACATGAACGAATTAAGGCCATGGACCAACCTGGCCACGTGACTAGATTCCTACTTTACCGGCATTTCAGTTTGTGTAACCCCATTTCTATAAAAATTAAGACAGGTAATTCAAAATTTGTAGACTCAAATAAAATACTTTATTATAGGTCTGTCTGGTCATAAATGTTTATAATTTTTTATATTTTTTTTATAATTATAAACATTTATGACCAGAAAGACTTGTCTTAGTGCATTTAATTTACTCTCACAAATTTTCAACTTTTTATCTCATTTTTTACAGAAATGGGATTACACAAATGAAAAATGTTGGTAAGGTAGGAATCTAGTCACGTGATCTGGTTGGTCCATAGCCTTAAGGATAGTTCTTGAACCGTATTTTACAGTAGGCAACATTTTAGTTTTTTATATATGTTTTTTGGTTTTTTGTTTCATTAAAACAAATTTCATTTAAGGAAAAAAATAATTGTTGTGTTTAATTTATTTAAATAATTTAATATGAGTGATTCTGAGTAACTCCGAAATCTGTATCCAAATCATTCCAAATCAATCCGAAAAACGTTTTGAATCTCGTTCGATGCAAATCGGTTCAAAATCAAACAGTTCCATTCCGGCCCAATTCTAAGCGTCAATCTGAATGAATATGAAACAAGATTTAAATTCATTTAAATTCAAATTTAAATTCAATAATTCCAACCTGGGGTTCATTCAGATTGAAAATTCGGTTCAGATAAATCGAGCCTGGATTAATTCTGATTTAAAACTTGGTTTAGATTTATTCGGATTAAAATCTCGGATTAAACCGGAATTAATAAGATTGAGTCCAATTGATTTTTGATTTTTAGCATCGAACAAGATTCAAAACGTTTTTCGGATTAGTTCGGAAACAGATTTCGGAATGACTCGAATTTATTCGGATTGAATTCTCTTTTGAAACTTTAATATCATTCCCTGCAAAAAAGATGCGTATTTAAGTGGCAATAAAAATTTAAGACTGATCTGTGTTTATTAGGTTATAATATTAGTGTAATTAAATTTTTTAGTGCAATTTGATCGTACAATAGTCAGAGTCTTTTGGTGTCTATCCATAGAAGCGTAAAATTGCATTTTTTATTTTTTTTTCACATATCCTTTAGTGAGCAATTTGCATAGTGAAGCAGTTACATGTGTACAATAATAATTTCCGTAATAATGGATTTCCTGCACTTAAATTACTTTTCATGCTGTAAAAAAAGTTTCATTGAATATAAATGCTGTTGTCAGAAATTATAAAAAGACCATTATTTATGACATAATTATTCACAACTAAAATATGTATATAAACTAATTATAAGGGTCACATCAGCATTACAGCCTAAAATACTTTTGTGAATTAAAATTTCTCTAAAATTAAATCTCCGTATACTTTTTTCCTTTTATATTCTAATCAACAGTTTTGCTTATTTATATGTTGATTCTGAGATATTTTATTTGCAGCTTTCATTAATTATTATCGCAGGCGAAATTTTTTAAAATCCATATGAAACTTTTTATTGGCATAATAGAGTTTATTGTTATAGTTTTTCTAAAGATTAGTATTTAGCTGCAGACAATTCCCACTATGGCATGTTTTTCCCTAAATTGAAACAGAGCTTAGTAAAAATTCTAAAAATATGTTTTTTAAATAAACGATTGTGATTCTTTTAGCCAAAACATTGAATGTGAATAAAATTTTCTTTTTTTCTAAGTTCTAGCGAAACACTTCAGTATAGGACAAATGAATATTCATTCAATTCAAGGTAATACTATATTATTGATTTAATATATTTTATTTATTATTTCAACCAATATATATATATACATTTCTTAATAATGAACAGGACCATATTGCCAATTTCCTGTAAAATAACTTTTTTAGTTCAAAAAATAATTTTCTGAAAATTTGAAAAACACAGCAGAAGACAATAAAGAACGTCTATTCACCTTTTTTAGTAAAAGTTTTGGAAAAAATTGTTTCAGGAGAAATAAAACTGGATGAATGATCGACAATTACAGTTAACTGTAAAACTTTTTGCAAAAATTTACTAAAAAGAAGTTGACATACGTCCTTTATTGTCTTTAGCTGTATTTTTAAGAATTTCAGAAAATTATTTTGTAAACTAAGAACGCTATCTTACAGGAAATTGGTCACGTGATTCTCTTCAAGTACTAACAATGAGGTCTAATAATTTCAAATCGATGTTCTTCAATTGAGATATGATAAACTCAACTTTTCATATCTTTGATTAGACTATATATATTTATTTGAGACATATAAAATATTTGTTCTATTTCAAGACTATTGTTATTTCATATAAGAAATATTGAATAAAATATGTTTTACATTCACCGAAAACAATGAATTTGTTATTTAACATGAAAAATATTATTTTCATCAATTAAAATTTTTTTAAATTTATAATTTATAGGAAAACTTATATCTTTCAATAATTAGATATTCAAATAGAAAACTCAAGTCTTTACTGATTTACATGTTTTGTCATTAAACAATTATTTCATTTTTGCTAAAACAAATTTCATTACATCAATTACGTAACATTAATTAAAGATCCACGTTTCAAATTTTTTTGTTTTATAACACATGCAAAAAACCTTGTACGTAAAGTTTTGGAAGGATATAGAAGAAGCACGGGAAAAATAATACAAACTACTATTTCAAATAGACAAGTGAATCTCTGAAGGATAAAATGATAAATAATACATTTCACATACACCCTTATAGAAAAAAATAATTGGACCCGATTGGGACCGATTGATCCGATTGGCCCGATTTCAAAAACATCATTGAAACCGATTTATTAATCGGATTCAATCAGGCGAGACTATATTGAATCCGTTTAATAAATTGGATTCAATGATGTTTTTGAAATGGGGCCATTCGAACCAATGGGTCCCAATCGGGTCCAATTATTTTTTTCTACAGGGCATTTACAATGTAGATTTCAAACAATATGGTAACTTTATAAAAAAATAAAAATAGTTTCTTCTTTGGCATTATGTCAAAGAAACCTGAAAAATGTTGTTGCGTATATAATTTTTGAACGGCATCTCATGACTTCTAAATATGATGACGTAACTATAACAACTGGATTTATTCAAATTCATGGAACGTGTGCAACCAAAAAAATAAATATGTGTATTTAAACCACGAAACAGTGAAAACTGGTTATTGCAATTTATGATGGCAATGTATTTCTCAATTGACTTTCGTATGAATTTTTATAATGATGATAAAATTTCGTCACAATTTTATTTAAAATCATTAAGGAGAATTAAATATAATTTGGTATTTAAACCCAGAAAAAATTTTTATTTACATTTAAGAAATCGTTTAAATTTCATTTCTTGAATTCGAAGTAAAAACACCTTTAGGACAAAATAAATTTATTTGATTTTAAGAAATAACGTTTTTAGCCTTTTTTGTTGAAAGAAATTATTTTTTTAACATTATTTATTTCATTTAAAAAAATATTTTTACAATTCAAATACAGTACTGGCAAAAACTTGAAAAATAAAAACTGTGCAAACATTAATTTCTTTCATTAAAAAAAAAACAATTAAGAAACTTCTTTAAGGATATGTGATACTTAAGAAAAGAAGCAAGTTCATGTAAAAAAATTTGTCCAGTTTCTACATGTTTACGTCCAAAAAACATAAACATTTGTTTTAAAAATTGGGGAAATGATAGAGAAGATCAAAACGGAGTTAGACAGACTTCTTTTGGTTTTGACAATGAAAAAAAAAAAAAAAATTTTTTAAACTAAAAGTAGTCTATCTACGTCCGTTTTAATTTTCTCTACCATTTCCCACATTTTGAAAACAAAATTTTATGTATTTTGGACACAAACATATAGAAACCTAAAATCAATACATTCAAGTTTACATTAAAGAATATTTTTTGGAATCAACGAAAATTTCTTCGATTCAAAGAATTTTTTTTTTTTACCATATATGAAAGAAATATTTCTTTGATTCAAAGAAACTTTTTTCTAGCTGTACTCTTGAAATATGAATCAAAGCTATACTTATAACTGCTAATCTTTGTACATCCACTGATTTGTGGTAAATTTCACTTATTCAGATTCAGAGAAAACTAATTAGACAATAAATACTGGCTTAAATTCTAAAATCTTAAAAGTAACAAATGATGCTCTATTTCGTCTAACCGATTGTAGATAATGTAGTTGTCTTCATCATTTTCCTTTAAAGAACCATATTTTACTTTAAAAAGTTATTGAAAACAATATACCTGCTGCTGATAAGGTGAACATTTTGAAATAATTTCTCAAATTCTGAATTAATGGGCGATCGAAGGTTAATACATTTGTTACAATTTTAAATATATCATAGGCGAGAAAACTGATAATAAGTTATCAAGATTCTCACATGTACTTTCTTATCCTGAAGAATATTCGATTATCTCTACACAAAGTAGTTGTGCGTCACGTTGATATGCAAGGATTATAAAAGGGTATTTACTTAAAGAATGGTAAATATGGAGGAAAATTAAATTAAGACTTACAGACTATTATAAAAAACTGTAATAAACTTTACACACATTATATGAAGCAATTTAAATAAATAATATGTTAAACTTGATACAAAATATCATTAAATTTAATGTAACAACGCATATTAAACTTGATATACTATCAGCCAATAGTATCATATACCGGTTTTCGGCATTTACATATAAGTTCCTAATTTTTATAATAAACAAAGTACATTTTTTTTCTGAAAATAGCATGGAAGGTAATAAAATTCTGCTTCCAATTATCTAAAAACAACATTTTTTTATCAGTTATTGACAAAGATATTACAAAAAAGTCTAAATTTGGAATTATAACGTGAGATATTTTGGCATAGGGTCAGTTTTTTCTTATTTTCTTCATTTAAAAATTATTAATGAAACAACAAGAAATAAATGAAAATTCTAAAATTGAAAGTTTCCTTACGAAAAAGTATGTCAGGATAATAATGACAGGAACTTGTCATTTCCACGAAAATGACGGGAAAAATGAAATGTGAAAATTGATTATCAGAAATGAGGTAGAAAATATCAGTAAAAAATACATTAAATTTATTTTTATACTCTCTTTGTAAATGATATCACGAATTTGAAGTTTTACAACTTTTTTGTTCTAAATTCAAACGCATCACTGTTTTTTGTTATATTTTTAACATTCTACATGCAGAAACTTTTCATAGCAAAATATTTATTTTATATATTATTATTTAATATAATATTTATTTTATAATGATAATTCTAAAAAATTAAAACGTAGTTTAGCAAAGATTTTCAACATGGATTTCTCCGTGTATGTAAATCTACTTTTAAAATAGGCAAAGAAAACTTTCAAAAAGTTCATTATTTCGGAAGTTATATAAAATTTATGAAAACTTGGAAAATTTTCCTTTTCTGCATTGTCTTCGCTAATAATAGCCAAAAATATTTCGTCTCCAGGTCACTGAATGTAAAATTTTATTGCTTTACATGTTATTTCAAGGAAAAGATTTAAGTTATTTTTTATAAAAATTAGAAACTTCTATATAAATGCCGATGAATATTATATATATAAGTACTCTCTAAACCTGAATCATTGAAATAGTCATTGATTATATCAGTGAAAATATATCAACTGATGAATCAGTGCCCTGCTTTGATTTCACTGAGGAATCAGTGAATGCGTCACGTGAACATAACTTTTCAATTCACGAATTCAAAACTTTCATCTACACTTTACTGATTTATCGTCCTTTAAAAATAATAATAATTACGTAATTTCGTTTTAGTATTGTTTAGCCTAAAATAAACGAGTTCATCGATCGTTAAAATATATTGCTGGTTTTATTACTCCAACCTGAAGCTTTCACTGATTCAATAAGTGAGTTCAATCTATTTCACTGATTCATCAGTCAAATGTCACTGATTCTCAGTGCAAGACTTATAGCTGCTGCCATCAGTGAATAGTCACTGCGAATCAGTGGCCGTTCACTGATTCAAGTTTAGAGAGTAGTGTACAAGTGTATCCCAGCGCAGTCGAAAGCGTCTTTTTTTCCACAGAAAGATTTTCAAAATTCTTTACTATTTTTATTTATATTAGAAATCATGTAGGGGAAAAGGCGAATGGCTACTTTATCTCAAATTCTTGAGAGACACAACTAAATATATTTAATTGTGATAAAACAACTACTTTGAAGCGTGTCATGTTTCATGTTAAGACAAAATAAATTTAGACATACTATAAAATTACTATATTTCCCATTCTGCAATGTAATTTGCTAATTATATGAAAAAGTAACCCCATCGACTCGAAAACTGGTATCGGCTCAGTAATTGCACAAGACAATGCAGAAAAAGTAAAAATTTCACAATTTTCAGAATTTTTATATGTAGCTTCCGAAATAATGAACTTTTTACATCTTTTCTCTGCTTGATATTCGAAAGTAGATTTACGCAGAATGTTAAAAATATAACAAAAAACTGTGATATACGTTTGAATTTAGAACAAAAACATTGTAAAACTTCAAATTCGTAAAATCATTCACAAAGAAAGTATAAAAATAATTTTAATACATTTCTTAGTGATATTTTGTATCTTATTTCTGATAATCAATTTTCACATGTTATTTTTCCTGTCATTTTCGCGGAAATGACAAGTTTCTGTCATTACTTTTCCGACATACTTTTTCGTAAGGGAACTTTCAAATTTTTACATTCTCATGATGGATGAGAAGGTATTAGTTTTATGTGAAAAATGACTTTTGAAATTTTCATGAAATCTTTACGTTTTGAAACCCCCTGAGTCCGAAAAAACGGTTTTTACGAAAGTGTCTGTCTGTCTGTCTGTGGCTCGTATACTCGATAACTCTCGATAGAATTATCAGATTGAATTGAGCTTTCGTACACTTTATCGGAGCCAAAAAAGTAAGGACAAGTTCGTTAACCAGACATATCCAATAGAAATTGAGGGATTGAGCACTTCTTTTGTGTTTTTAAAAAAATCAAAAATTCTAATACTGGTTTTTGATAGTGCTCACAAATCTCCACTAATTATCCCAATAACATTTTTCGATTAAACCAAAATTAGAAATGTTACAGCATGTTAAAACTTGAAAAAAGTCAATATCAAAATTCCATTTTCCAGTTATACAAAATTATTTTCTACATTAAGATCTACAAATTTGAATTGCAACATTTTTTCATAAGATGTATATTTTTCTTTTTAATGTAAAAAAATACTATTGAAAGTCCAAAATTCATTTTTTTTAACAATAATATGTGAAATACGAAAAAAACGTAAGAAGAGAATGTGCCTGCGAAGTGGGCAGATTTATTCGATTTTATTAATTGCGAGAGAGTATAATAATGCTTGTTTTGTCCTCCCACGAAACAAGAAACGATTGGTTGAAATTTCCTGTGAATTGCGTATCTTACACGGAGAAATTTTTTTTTTTTAATTACTAAACTATTTGGAAACGCATGATAAAATTCTAAAGCAACTTACTTTTTTCTAATAATCCACATTCATTGGAATTTCTGTCATAGAATGCGTTAAGTTACCGATAAAAATCCCCATCAGATTGTAAAATCATTAAAATTATTAGAAAATTTTACCATCTAGATGGGCATTTTTATCGGTAATTTAGCATATTCTATAGTATAAATGCTATTAAATGTGAATTATTAGAAAAAAGTACGTCGTTTTAGAATTTTATCATTAGTTTCCAAATAGTTTGGTAATTTTTGAAAAATATTTTTCTCCGTGCAAAAGTTCAGGACTTTTCAATCGTATAAATTTGTTTCAATGATGTTGAATCGTAGTTTTACGATTAAGTGACACAGTCCATGAAATTTAAATCGTCAAGATACATTTCGGGAATTCTTCATTTCAATTGTGAAATTACGATTAACATCAGTAATATAAATTTCTACGATTGGGAGAAGCGTAAAATCAATTCAACAAAATATTGATTTAATCGTTCTGGGATAAAATTGCCTATTCAAAAAGCTTACCGATTCAAATGTCCACAACACAATTGTATAAACGGGAAAATTTTGAATTTGCAATTTTAAAATACGCAATTCACAGCGATTTTAGCCTAAAGCTTTTTCTTTCTTGGGTTGCTTATAGTTATAGTTAGAATATGTAGTGGCAAGATTAGCGTATGTTTTTGCTGTTAGATTATATTTAAAAAGGTAACCACTGATAACTTCAAATCGTACTAATTGTATGTTTTAAATATTTAAAAACATTGCATACATAGTCGCCTTATTTCAAAAGATAAAAGTTAGAAATGTGTCACAAATTACGACATACACTGAGAGACTTTTCGTTAGAATAAATCGTAAAAGTGAATCATATTTTAGTATAATATCGTTTCAAAGTGAGGCAAACAGGGTTTACGTATCAGAAATTAATATAGTGGTTTTCAAGCGGCGAAATTAATATTTTCGTTTGAATAAATGGAATATATGTTTTACTAACTGCTATAAAACCTACGAGAATTTGAAATTTACTATATCAAAGTTTCGAAGCGAAACAAAGAATATGTGAATCTGAAAACCACTATATGAAAAATCACTCACTCCACCAAAAAGTTTGACCTTCAGAACGGACGTCTCCGGGTTATGGTTTGTGGTGTCTTTTTCTAACGCGTGCGAAGCAAGAGGAAGATAGAGGGGAGAGCTTTGGGCACTCAGAAGAGGGGAGGTTTCAGTGGAAACACATACACAAATATTATTATCATACCTTAGTTATGTTCATATATTTAAGTACACAATGCTACACTATTTATATTCGCATACGCTTGAAATTAAATTTCAGAATCGCCTTTGGGTTCGAACCCCCTAACTCTACCTATATCTACATTAACTAAACGCATTCCTAACGCCTAAAGCCTCTCAGCTATTCTCGCTTGCCGTATTCCGAAATAAATGTCGCTTATAAGCCACTACTGAGTTGGGGGTTGGGCAGACTTGGATTCGAGTCTACGAAGCTATTCGGATAACGTCGGAAGTACTCGGACGACATTCTGAAACAAATTATATGAAAAACCGAGAATGAATGTTTTGATTTTTGCTGCGCATCGTGAGGTTTCTGACAAGTTCATATTCATAATATGAATTTCTCAAACATGCTTTCCAAAATGTGATATTCATTATTTATCTTACTCAAATTATTTTTAGACAACTTAGTAATCATAATATCATTTTCTCGTACTTTCAATTTCTCTAATAGAGATTCATAATATTTAGTATATAAAATACTACTTTATCTTCTTCATATATTAAAGACCGTTATGACTATATCAAACTTCGATGTCATAATATGAATAAGTATAATAAAGCCTCGGCTTGCCCCATTTTGAAACGATATTATACTAAATTTTGATTCATCTTTATCATTTACTCTAACAAAAAGTCTCTCACTATAGTGAACTCGAAAAATGGTTCTAAAAAATCGAGCAATTATAGTTTATGCGACTCGAGAAAAGGGATTTTGCATAGCTTTAACTGTAATTGTTTTTTTATGATCCAGTTCGAATTTCAGAAAAAAATTCTATGGAAAACGAAAGTTTCATCAATTTCCTTTTTATAAATAGAAAGTTTTTAAGTACTTAAATGTTCTATTTTTGAAGAGTGAAAATGTAAATATTGTCGAGGTAATTAATTCCTCGACAATTGGTTCCATCACCCTAATACAGATTTATTAAAATTAGAATACTTTTTTAGTAAAATTTTCAACAGTGATTATATAAAAAGATGACTTTCTTCACTCACCAAAGTTTTGTAAATTATATTTTTATATATACCCGGATATGCGTGTGTGTGTGTGTGTGTGTGTGTGTGTGTGTGTCCAATAATTCATAAACGGATTTTATCTTGTTTACAGATATGTATTATTGTATTTGCTTCCTTTGAAGTATGATACATAACCTGACATAACCATTAGCCAAGAACAAATTTATTCCTGATGGTTACGAGACGTATGTCGATTGAACTATTTGCAAAATTTATGTTATAGGAAAACGTAGTTAATATACCTATATGAAAATTTAAAATCATTCTTTCATAGCTTACATAAAACTTCTTAAATTGGATACATTTCATTATTTTTTTATTGATAACAAATTTTCCTTTTATCATGCATGAGTTAAAAAATGAATCACCTACGTTTGCTTACTTCTTACATCCAAGTGTTGATGATATAATTTTATAAATATATACAATTCATTTCATTTTTTCATTTAAGCTAATTATTTTAAATTCTTCAATACATAAAGAAGATTTAATTTTCAATAGTATATTCAAAAAATTTTAAATTATAATTTTTGAATATATGGAAAAACTGTAAAAAGTGATAAATTAGGAAAATTGAGAGTGTAGCATATTTAATATAATTTAAAATTACTTAAAATATAATTTTGTCGAAAATTTATTTTAAAATACTTTTTCATACCTTTTAAGTAATTTTAAATTATATTAAATATGCTACACTCTCAATTTTCCTAATTTATCACTTTTTACAGTTTTTCCATATATTCAAAAATTATAATTTAAAATTTTTTGAATATACTATTGAAAATTAAATCTTCTTTATGTATTGAAGAATTTAAAATAATTAGCTTAAATGAAAAAATGAAATGAATTGTATATATTTATAAAATTATATCATCAACACTTGGATGTAAGAAGTAAGCAAACGTAGGTGATTCATTTTTTAACTCATGCATGATAAAAGGAAAATTTGTTATCAATAAAAAAATAA
This sequence comes from Diplolepis rosae, assembly GCA_030998225.1. Taxonomy (NCBI): domain Eukaryota; kingdom Metazoa; phylum Arthropoda; class Insecta; order Hymenoptera; family Diplolepididae; genus Diplolepis; species Diplolepis rosae. The sequence goes on along the minus strand of JAPYXD010000723.1, from coordinate 16,441,183 downwards.
TGAAATGTATCCAATTTAAGAAGTTTTATGTAAGCTATGAAAGAATGATTTTAAATTTTCATATAGGTATATTAACTACGTTTTCCTATAACATAAATTTTGCAAATAGTTCAATCGACATACGTCTCGTAACCATCAGGAATAAATTTGTTCTTGGCTAATGGTTATGTCAGGTTATGTATCATACTTCAAAGGAAGCAAATACAATAATACATATCTGTAAACAAGATAAAATCCGTTTATGAATTATTGGACACACACACACACACACACACACACACACACACGCATATCCGGGTATATATAAAAATATAATTTACAAAACTTTGGTGAGTGAAGAAAGTCATCTTTTTATATAATCACTGTTGAAAATTTTACTAAAAAAGTATTCTAATTTTAATAAATCTGTATTAGGGTGATGGAACCAATTGTCGAGGAATTAATTACCTCGACAATATTTACATTTTCACTCTTCAAAAATAGAACATTTAAGTACTTAAAAACTTTCTATTTATAAAAAGGAAATTGATGAAACTTTCGTTTTCCATAGAATTTTTTTCTGAAATTCGAACTGGATCATAAAAAAACAATTACAGTTAAAGCTATGCAAAATCCCTTTTCTCGAGTCGCATAAACTATAATTGCTCGATTTTTTAGAACCATTTTTCGAGTTCACTATAGTGAGAGACTTTTTGTTAGAGTAAATGATAAAGATGAATCAAAATTTAGTATAATATCGTTTCAAAATGGGGCAAGCCGAGGCTTTATTATACTTATTCATATTATGACATCGAAGTTTGATATAGTCATAACGGTCTTTAATATATGAAGAAGATAAAGTAGTATTTTATATACTAAATATTATGAATCTCTATTAGAGAAATTGAAAGTACGAGAAAATGATATTATGATTACTAAGTTGTCTAAAAATAATTTGAGTAAGATAAATAATGAATATCACATTTTGGAAAGCATGTTTGAGAAATTCATATTATGAATATGAACTTGTCAGAAACCTCACGATGCGCAGCAAAAATCAAAACATTCATTCTCGGTTTTTCATATAATTTGTTTCAGAATGTCGTCCGAGTACTTCCGACGTTATCCGAATAGCTTCGTAGACTCGAATCCAAGTCTGCCCAACCCCCAACTCAGTAGTGGCTTATAAGCGACATTTATTTCGGAATATGGCAAGCGAGAATAGCTGAGAGGCTTTAGGCGTTAGGAATGCGTTTAGTTAATGTAGATATAGGTAGAGTTAGGGGGTTCGAACCCAAAGGCGATTCTGAAATTTAATTTCAAGCGTATGCGAATATAAATAGTGTAGCATTGTGTACTTAAATATATGAACATAACTAAGGTATGATAATAATATTTGTGTATGTGTTTCCACTGAAACCTCCCCTCTTCTGAGTGCCCAAAGCTCTCCCCTCTATCTTCCTCTTGCTTCGCACGCGTTAGAAAAAGACACCACAAACCATAACCCGGAGACGTCCCTTCTGAAGGTCAAACTTTTTGGTGGAGTGAGTGATTTTTCATATAGTTGTTTTCAGATTCACATATTCTTTGTTTCGCTTCGAAACTTTGATATAGTAAATTTCAAATTCTCGTAGGTTTTATAGCAGTTAGTAAAACATATATTCCATTTATTCAAACGAAAATATTAATTTCGCCGCTTGAAAACCACTATATTAATTTCTGATACGTAAACCCTGTTTGCCTCACTTTGAAACGATATTATACTAAAATATGATTCACTTTTACGATTTATTCTAACGAAAAGTCTCTCAGTGTATGTCGTAATTTGTGACACATTTCTAACTTTTATCTTTTGAAATAAGGCGACTATGTATGCAATGTTTTTAAATATTTAAAACATACAATTAGTACGATTTGAAGTTATCAGTGGTTACCTTTTTAAATATAATCTAACAGCAAAAACATACGCTAATCTTGCCACTACATATTCTAACTATAACTATAAGCAACCCAAGAAAGAAAAAGCTTTAGGCTAAAATCGCTGTGAATTGCGTATTTTAAAATTGCAAATTCAAAATTTTCCCGTTTATACAATTGTGTTGTGGACATTTGAATCGGTAAGCTTTTTGAATAGGCAATTTTTATCCCAGAACGATTAAATCAATATTTTGTTGAATTGATTTTACGCTTCTCCCAATCGTAGAAATTTATATTACTGATGTTAATCGTAATTTCACAATTGAAATGAAGAATTCCCGAAATGTATCTTGACGATTTAAATTTCATGGACTGTGTCACTTAATCGTAAAACTACGATTCAACATCATTGAAACAAATTTATACGATTGAAAAGTCCTGAACTTTTGCACGGAGAAAAATATTTTTCAAAATTACCAAACTATTTGTGAAACTAATGATAACATTCTAAAACGACGTACTTTTTTCTAATAATTCACATTTAATAGCATTTATACTATAGAATATGCTAAATTACCGATAAAAATGCCCATCTAGATGGTAAAATTTTCTAATAATTTTAATGATTTTACAATCTGATGGGGATTTTTATCGGTAACTTAACGCATTCTATGACAGAAATTCCAATGAATGTGGATTATTAGAAAAAAGTAAGTTGCTTTAGAATTTTATCATGCGTTTCCAAATAGTTTAGTAATTAAAAAAAAAATTTCTCCGTGTAAGATACGCAATTCACAGGAAATTTCAACCAATCGTTTCTTGTTTCGTGGGAGGACAAAACAAGCATTATTATACTCTCTCGCAATTAATAAAATCGAATAAATCTGCCCACTTCGCAGGCACATTCTCTTCTTACGTTTTTTTCGTATTTCACATATTATTGTTAAAAAAAATGAATTTTGGACTTTCAATAGTATTTTTTTACATTAAAAAGAAAAATATACATCTTATGAAAAAATGTTGCAATTCAAATTTGTAGATCTTAATGTAGAAAATAATTTTGTATAACTGGAAAATGGAATTTTGATATTGACTTTTTTCAAGTTTTAACATGCTGTAACATTTCTAATTTTGGTTTAATCGAAAAATGTTATTGGGATAATTAGTGGAGATTTGTGAGCACTATCAAAAACCAGTATTAGAATTTTTGATTTTTTTAAAAACACAAAAGAAGTGCTCAATCCCTCAATTTCTATTGGATATGTCTGGTTAACGAACTTGTCCTTACTTTTTCGGCTCTAATAGAGTTTGCCCAAGCTCAATTCAATCTGATAATTCTATCGAGAGTTATCGAGTATACGAGCCACAGACAGACAGACAGACACTTTCGTAAAAACCGTTTTTTCGGACTCAGGGGGTTTCAAAACGTAAAGATTTCATGAAAATTTCAAAAGTCATTTTTCACATAAAACTAATACCTTCTCATCCATCATGAGAATGTAAAAATTTGAAAGTTCCCTTACGAAAAAGTATGTCGGAAAAGTAATGACAGAAACTTGTCATTTCCGCGAAAATGACAGGAAAAATAACATGTGAAAATTGATTATCAGAAATAAGATACAAAATATCACTAAGAAATGTATTAAAATTATTTTTATACTTTCTTTGTGAATGATTTTACGAATTTGAAGTTTTACAATGTTTTTGTTCTAAATTCAAACGTATATCACAGTTTTTTGTTATATTTTTAACATTCTGCGTAAATCTACTTTCGAATATCAAGCAGAGAAAAGATGTAAAAAGTTCATTATTTCGGAAGCTACATATAAAAATTCTGAAAATTGTGAAATTTTTACTTTTTCTGCATTGTCTTGTGCAATTACTGAGCCGATACCAGTTTTCGAGTCGATGGGGTTACTTTTTCATATAATTAGCAAATTACATTGCAGAATGGGAAATATAGTAATTTTATAGTATGTCTAAATTTATTTTGTCTTAACATGAAACATGACACGCTTCAAAGTAGTTGTTTTATCACAATTAAATATATTTAGTTGTGTCTCTCAAGAATTTGAGATAAAGTAGCCATTCGCCTTTTCCCCTACATGATTTCTAATATAAATAAAAATAGTAAAGAATTTTGAAAATCTTTCTGTGGAAAAAAAGACGCTTTCGACTGCGCTGGGATACACTTGTACACTACTCTCTAAACTTGAATCAGTGAACGGCCACTGATTCGCAGTGACTATTCACTGATGGCAGCAGCTATAAGTCTTGCACTGAGAATCAGTGACATTTGACTGATGAATCAGTGAAATAGATTGAACTCACTTATTGAATCAGTGAAAGCTTCAGGTTGGAGTAATAAAACCAGCAATATATTTTAACGATCGATGAACTCGTTTATTTTAGGCTAAACAATACTAAAACGAAATTACGTAATTATTATTATTTTTAAAGGACGATAAATCAGTAAAGTGTAGATGAAAGTTTTGAATTCGTGAATTGAAAAGTTATGTTCACGTGACGCATTCACTGATTCCTCAGTGAAATCAAAGCAGGGCACTGATTCATCAGTTGATATATTTTCACTGATATAATCAATGACTATTTCAATGATTCAGGTTTAGAGAGTACTTATATATATAATATTCATCGGCATTTATATAGAAGTTTCTAATTTTTATAAAAAATAACTTAAATCTTTTCCTTGAAATAACATGTAAAGCAATAAAATTTTACATTCAGTGACCTGGAGACGAAATATTTTTGGCTATTATTAGCGAAGACAATGCAGAAAAGGAAAATTTTCCAAGTTTTCATAAATTTTATATAACTTCCGAAATAATGAACTTTTTGAAAGTTTTCTTTGCCTATTTTAAAAGTAGATTTACATACACGGAGAAATCCATGTTGAAAATCTTTGCTAAACTACGTTTTAATTTTTTAGAATTATCATTATAAAATAAATATTATATTAAATAATAATATATAAAATAAATATTTTGCTATGAAAAGTTTCTGCATGTAGAATGTTAAAAATATAACAAAAAACAGTGATGCGTTTGAATTTAGAACAAAAAAGTTGTAAAACTTCAAATTCGTGATATCATTTACAAAGAGAGTATAAAAATAAATTTAATGTATTTTTTACTGATATTTTCTACCTCATTTCTGATAATCAATTTTCACATTTCATTTTTCCCGTCATTTTCGTGGAAATGACAAGTTCCTGTCATTATTATCCTGACATACTTTTTCGTAAGGAAACTTTCAATTTTAGAATTTTCATTTATTTCTTGTTGTTTCATTAATAATTTTTAAATGAAGAAAATAAGAAAAAACTGACCCTATGCCAAAATATCTCACGTTATAATTCCAAATTTAGACTTTTTTGTAATATCTTTGTCAATAACTGATAAAAAAATGTTGTTTTTAGATAATTGGAAGCAGAATTTTATTACCTTCCATGCTATTTTCAGAAAAAAAATGTACTTTGTTTATTATAAAAATTAGGAACTTATATGTAAATGCCGAAAACCGGTATATGATACTATTGGCTGATAGTATATCAAGTTTAATATGCGTTGTTACATTAAATTTAATGATATTTTGTATCAAGTTTAACATATTATTTATTTAAATTGCTTCATATAATGTGTGTAAAGTTTATTACAGTTTTTTATAATAGTCTGTAAGTCTTAATTTAATTTTCCTCCATATTTACCATTCTTTAAGTAAATACCCTTTTATAATCCTTGCATATCAACGTGACGCACAACTACTTTGTGTAGAGATAATCGAATATTCTTCAGGATAAGAAAGTACATGTGAGAATCTTGATAACTTATTATCAGTTTTCTCGCCTATGATATATTTAAAATTGTAACAAATGTATTAACCTTCGATCGCCCATTAATTCAGAATTTGAGAAATTATTTCAAAATGTTCACCTTATCAGCAGCAGGTATATTGTTTTCAATAACTTTTTAAAGTAAAATATGGTTCTTTAAAGGAAATTTTCAATAGTATATTCAAAAAATTTTAAATTATAATTTTTGAATATATGGAAAAACTGTAAAAAGTGATAAATTAGGAAAATTGAGAGTGTAGCATATTTAATATAATTTAAAATTACTTAAAATATAATTTTGTCGAAAATTTATTTTAAAATACTTTTTCATACCTGGGATAAAAAGACACAACATATATATATATATAAAGGGTTTCCCAATAGGGGTGATATGATTTTGAATGTCCCTATCGGGCTCATTTGAACTGAAATTTTTGACGTCTGCTGTCAGTTGTCATCAGTAAGGTTTGCCATTTAATCATGAGTAGTTTCACGCTTCCACAACGTTTGGAAATTGTCCAATTATTTTATCAAAATTCGAGAAGTTTTGTCGGTGTTCAAAGAGCATATCGTGCAAAATATGGTCGTCATTCTGCTCCATCCGCGCTCTCAATTCGTCGAATAATCGATAAGTTGGAGAGTGAATTTACTCTATTGGATACTAAGCCTAAAAATCGTATGCGTACCGCACGTTCTACACAGAATATAGCCGCCGTACAGGCCAGTATCGAGGAAAACCGTGAATTGTCCGTGCCACGCCGATCTCAGGAATTGGGCCTGTCCAGGATGACTACCTGGCGTATTTTGCGATTGGATCTTGGCCTGCATCCCTATAAGATGATTCTGGCCCAAGAACTGAAGCCTAATGACCATCGTTTGCGTCGGGAGTCCGCGGATTGGGCTCTGGAATCAATTGAAAATGATCCCAATTTTCATCAAAAAATCATCTTTTCTGATGAGGCGCATTTTTGGCTCAAGTCTCGGGGGACATTTGGCAGATATATTGTTTAAATCATAAATGGCATAGAATATCCAATATAATAAAAAAGATTTCGATCAATTCCGAATGAATATTCAGTGTTTTTTTTCAATTTCAAAACATATCACCCTTATTGGGAAACCCTTTATATATAAATTTGTTTTTCATATTTTCGGATATTTTTATAAATTTTTAAATTTTATTTTATCTTTAACTTTTTTTCAGTCATGTTACTTTATTTTCCATATTCAAAAAGTTGCTACACATTGTAAGGAACAAAACAAAAAAAGAATCATGACAATTGGTTAAAAAGCAAAAAAGTTATTCAAAGTCAAAAATGTCAAAAAATGCCCAAAAAACTAAAAATTTTTAGTTTAAAAATATATAAAGGTGCTGGGATTTTTAGTACTCCCAAAACCTTTCTAAATAAAAGTACTAAACTTAAAAAAAATTATATGGAGGGTCTAAACTCAAAAAATAAAAATATTAAAGGTGGTGGACTCCCTTAATAAAATTTTGCATCTAATGAGCCCAAGTTCAGGCAAAATGTTAATTTTATAAAAATATATTGCAAAAAACATCAAATTTCGATGTTTTTGAAAAAATATTAATGACTGAAATTAATGAAGATTCTAAAAAGTTTTTGGTTTCATTTGAAAGGTAAGTATTCACAGTACTTTTCTATAACTAATCAAAATATTTGCAGATTTTTTACATAATACAAAAAGGTCGTAAAATTTTTAAAATGTGTAGCTTCTTACGAGAAATTTTTAAAAATCAATATATTTCAATAAATGAATTTCAGAGCTAATTATATTTTTGAAAAAGATCGAAATATGACATTTTTTGCAATATATTTTCATAAAATTAACATTTTGCCTGTAACTTGGGCTCATTATATGCAAAATTTTATTAACTTTCATGCTATCATTAGGAAAAAAATTCAACTTGTTAGTAAAAAAATCAAGACACTTTAGGAATAGCTGAAACAACAGGTGAACAAATAATTTTAACCGGTAATCTATTTGCTTTAAATAGAGCGAATCTATTAGGTAATCTGAACAAAGTTCTTATTTAAATTGAAAATATATTAATTTCAATTAAAAGATAATTTTTTTTTTGTTTTCCCAAGTTATTTGTTCGATTGTAGAGAATATGTATTTTATTCATGGAAATGTAACTTATTTCCATTTTTATGCAAATTTACACATGTATATTATTTGTTTGAATCAGATACTTTTATAAATTCAAGTACATGAGGTTTAAAAAAATATGTGTTTTAAATCAAGCAAATTATTCGTTGTGATTTTAAATCCTAGATACACTGTTAGAAATTTTCGGAAATTTACAAAATTTATATATTACAGAGATAACGTAAAATTTGACGATATTTATGATGTTTTTGAGTAAAGGTATCTGAAAATTGCAATAAATGCACTGAATTTTCTGAAATTTTTCTTAATATTATGAAACTGAACTTAACAAAAAAATGTTCATAAAATGTATCTTAAAACTAACAAAATTTTCAGTAACATGTACTCTCTAAATCTTAATTAGTGAGAAGTCAGTCACTAATTTGCTTTAGTGACAATTCCTACTAATCATTAGTCATTTTTCACTAAAACTTTAGTGAAAAATTGAAAATTACTAAAAGAAATAGTGATAAATGACTAATGATTAGTAGAAATTTTCACTAAAGCAAATTAGTGACCGACTTTTCACTAATTCAGATTTAGAGAGTAACTGCATAAAACTTTAGTTACCCGAAACGTAAAATTATTCCTGTTACAAGTTTAAGAAATTCCAGATACAAGTATCAGAATATTCAACACTTTATGACTGAAAATTAAGAAATTGTTTCTTAAATTTACTCTAAAGTAACTGAGTTTTCTGAAATTCTATCTTAATTTTATGAAACTGTAACTTAATAAAACTCCAGTCACATGTTTTGGGAAATTACGGTAGAAATTTCTAGCAATCTATACAATGACTAAGAGAAAGTGTTTAATTCTTGCAAAGAATTTATATCCGTCATATATTGCAAAAAGAGGACGTCACTTTGAAATTCTCCTTTTATTCGAATAACGATAGTTCATAAAGAAGCTAAAAAAGAGTAGAACAACAACACTTTGACCCTAATTTCTCTTTTCATTTTTATCTGATGAGAGTTTGACTTGAACTATCTTGATTTATCTCTTTTTTATAGATAAATTAAACTAAACAACTTAAGCAGCAAATTACTGAGGTGCTTTACGCTCTATAATATTTTGATGTGTACTTGTTCCATAATATCTAAATTACTTAGATATTGTCAGTATATATTAATGTGACAATTGAAAGTTACAGTACTTAGACCACTTACGTTTTAATCAAATTTAATCTAAATGATGAATTTATGTAACCCTGTTATCGAGTTTCCTGCTACTTAATCAATCTTAAATGAATCTCATTCTTAATTTAAACGTTTTTTGGCAAGTAATTTTCCTTGTATGCTTCGAACTCATATAAGCTCAGCGTGCTATCACCGGATTACTTGTTCTCATTAAATCACAATAGATTATTCTACATACTCGATCGTCCGTGTAGCCGCAACAACTTTCAATTAACACCTAATTGAAATTCCATTCAGGGATAAAATTTTAAGGACAATTAACATATTTCCAACAAAATGCTAGAATTTGAATTCAATCGAAAAAATACCATTTATTTAAGGTATAGTTTTCACCCACGAAAATTAGACCTCAGGCAAAATAGATAATTTTGCTTTAAAGAATAGCAATATTATTATTGAACGGCTATTTTGGAAGAGAAAAGATTAATTTCCATGTAAAAAATTTGAAATACAGAAAAATACTTTTATTAATAAATTTTATCTTTGAACCAACTTTTTTCTTATCGCTTCTTACCAAATTTAAAAAAATTATGCGATTTTAATAAATTACATACAGTACCGGTCAGAATTGTCCGGCCACCTGTTTTTCGATAATTGCTTAAATTATCCTAATTTGAATTATGAAAGTGAACAAATTTGTTCTCTTAATTAAATTTAAAGCTATCAAAATTCTTTATAAAATGAGCCCAGCATGAATTCGTTTTGTTAAATTTTGAAGAAGTTATTGCAGAAATAGTCAAGATTTCAATGCTTTCTTAAATTTTTAATAACTTCCAAAGTAATCAACATTTTTTAATGTTCTTGGACTAATTTTAAAGCTAAATTTCTACAAAATCGATCAAAATTCTTGGAATTGATATGTAAACTGCACGAGGTTAAAGTTCAAATAAAAATGTTGGAAAAATTCCAATATTGCTTTTGCTTAGAAAAACATTTTTATAAGATATATAAAACATATAATCATGAATTTTGTATCGAATCCCCTTAAAATATATATTCGTATGATCTTTATTATGATGTACCTATACAGATGAAATGTTTTCGAAATTTCCCTACTTTTTTGTTACAATTTTAACTCCTTGCCTTATGCAAGAAGAAATGTATAGATTTATTATGACAATTTAATGCAATTCTGTAGAATCTTAGCTCTAAAATGAGCCCAATAACATTAAAAAAATATTGATTACTTCGAAAGTTATTTAAAATTTAAGAAAGCATTGAAATCTTGACTATTTCTGCAATAACTTCTTCAAAATTTAACAAAACGAATTCATGCTGGGCTCATTTTATAAAGAATTTTGATAGCTTTAAATTTAATCAAGAGAACAAATTTTGTCACTTATATAATTCAAATTAGGATAATTTAAGCAATTATCGAAAAACAGGTGGCCGGACAATTATGACCAGTACTGTATCACTGTTTCAAGAAAAAGATTCCCTACAACTTAACCATTTCCAATTTTCGAAAATGAATAAATTATTATCAAATTCAGCAATTTGTTTATAAAAATTTCGTTTTGGAAAATGTTTTTTTAATGGTTTCACCCATTAAAGAATTTATTTTTAAAAATTAGAAATGGTGAAGTTGTTGTTGTTTCAAATTTTTTTCATGTAAAATAATCTTTTCTCTTCCAAAATAGCCCTTCAATAATAATATTGCTATTTTTGAAAGCAAAATTATCTATTTTTGCCTGAGGTCTAATTTTCGTGGATGAAAACTACCTTAAGGGCATGTGATACTGAGGAAATTAGCAAATCCCTGGCGAATGTGTCGAATAGGAATTCATTCCGAGACAATCAGGACAATTCCGATTCATTCCAATATTTGTATCCGAGCCAATACGAATCATTCCAGATCAATCCGAAAAACGTTTTTTATCTCGTTTGATGAAAAACGGTAAAAAATCGATTAGACCTAATCAGATTTAATTCGAGGCAACAATCCGAATGAATTCGGATTCATTCAGATAGTTGTCTCGGATTAAATCGGATTAGGTCGGGTCGTTTTTTTACCGTTTTTCATCAAACGAGTTACAAAACGTTTTTCGGATTGGTTCGGAATAATTCGCATTGGCTCGGATACAGATATCGGATTGAATCGGAATAGTTCTAATTGGCTCGGAATTAATTCCTATCCGATACTTTCGCCAGGGGATGGATCTTTAATTTTTAATTATGCATAATATAATTATACACAATAATAATTACAATATATAATAATAATTACGTAATTTCTTTTTAGTGTTGATTAACCTAAAATAAACGAGTTCATCGATCGTTAAAATATATTGCTGGTTTTATTATTCCCACCTGAAGGTTTCACTGATTCAATAAGTGAGTTCAATCTATTTCACTGATTTATCAATCTATTTCACTGATTTATCAGTCGAATTTCACTGATTCTCAGTCAAAGACTTATAGCTGTTGCTATCAGTGAATAGTCACTGCAAATCAGTGGACATTCACTGATTCAGGTTTAGAGAGTGTGCTTTTTCTTATTGTTTTAATAAAAACATCTGCATTATGAATAAGTTTTAAAAGGAAAGTGGGAGCGATTGACTTTCACGCGCAGTCAAACGTAACACTGCTTATACTTTCAGTCCAAATATTTTCCGAATTTCTTCAGGTATATTATTCATTGAGACACATTTTACGGGAAATTCACATATATCAAGTGTACACCAAGAGAAATTTCTAAGCTGATTTTTACTAATATGTCTCAACTAATTACTTTTAGTAGAAGCTACTGTAAATTTGATCGGTTTAAATAAGACAGTGTGGTTAATTTATATATATATATATATATATATAGAATTAGCTATTTTAATCACACTATCTTAGTAAAACCAATCAAATTTTTAGTAGCTTTTACTAAAAGCTATTAATTGGGACGTATTAGTTACAATTATTATCTAGATTTCTCTCAGTGTACATAGAATTTTAAGTTTGCATATGTTTTTTACTGTGCAATCATTTTATATAAATTTTTCAATTACATTATAATAATAAGGTTTAAAAAAATATGCAAGTAAAAAAAATTAGGTAAATATATTTCCTATAGAAATAATGATACCTTTCATACTAGATATTCATGTCGCACTTATCGCGCGAAACAAAGAGTTACGCTTGCATATAAAACAAGTTTGAAAAAAGGCATTATTTCGTGTGATGAATCTTGAATTCAATTTCTTGTTGTCCTTCATTATATATAGATATACATATGTATACATTATATGTATACCTTGCAGAATAAAAATCTCTCTATCTTAATCACACGTCAAGATTCGATTACAATTCAATAATTAATGTTTCAAATAACCTTCAGAAAGTATAATAATTTAATTTTGTGGCAATCACGAATCAAAATATAGCACATGTCCTTAACCCGAATTTAAAAAAAAAAATTTAATTAACACTAAAAAACAAAATCTTATCTTTTTTCAAACCTTAAAATTATTTGTTCTATATTTACCTTTATTGACAATTATACCTTTTTCTATTCGTTTTATATTCATTTAGACTGCTTTAGAATAAAATTCAGACCTTGGTCCAGATTCATTGTCAAAAAAAACCTGGCGAAATTAATTTTTTGAAGCATGTGAACTTAAATGTTTATAGAAATATAATGAATAGCAATTAATTAATTAGATACATCTCCAAGAGTTAATAAAACTAGTACTCTCTAAATCTGAATCAGTCAAAATCTACTGATTATCATTGAAATTCGACTGATTAAAATAGCTAAAAGGAGGTTACTGTGAATCAGTCAAATTTCATTGATTACATGTGTGAAAATTAACTGATTTAACAGTGAGAAATATTTTTTTCACTGATGAATTAGTGAAAATTAACTGCTTTAAAAGTGAAAAATATTTTTTCAACTGATGAATCAGTGAAAATTTAACTGATTCAGATTTAGAGAATAGAAAATCTCAAGATCCTAAAAATGTAGAATAAAAAACATATATATATAATGTATAAATACAAACGCTTGAATGCAGAGTTTATTAACGATATGAGTTTATGCTAAATACCAGCATGAAGTTAATAATGAATTATAAAATGATTAATTATTAGCAACTTACAGTGAGGAACCATCACTTCCGCATCGAAAACTTCAGGTTTTCTCATGTTCAAATGCGGGTTTATCGTCAACTTTTTTTCTACCATGGTTTATAGTTTGAATTCTTTATCAACCCGAGTTAAGAAAAACAGGTTTCCGATACTGATAAAGCAGATCCGAAAAACGTAGGGGAATAAGAATTTTTTGAGACATGTACTCAGTTAGGAAGCGGTCAGTTAGTAACTGATGGAAAGAGTGTAAGACGCTGACACGCAGCATTCAACAGCCTCATGCACGACAGCCAATCAATGTGTCTTTCATTCCCCACTTACATTACTTCTCTCCCACGCAATATATCTTTGCACGTTTTTTTCTACCCATATACCCACCTGTTGTGTTTAAACTTCCGCAATACTATCTCACCCTTTCTCTGTCTAATTAAAACCTCTATTTTTCACTTTCAAAAAATGATGAATAATGAAGGAATAGAAATTTCAAGAAAAAAATGATTTATAATTTAATCTGCTTCATGAAATGTCAGAGATTAGGTTTCTACTTTACGAAAGGTGTCTGCCAGGTCTGCCTACCCAATGCGTGGTAAGATAAGCTTGTGTATAATAGGGTGATTCATTTTTAGCGAAAGTTGGAAATGTTTACTTAAAAATATACGTGTCACGAATGGTGACACGAACATCAAGTCCTAAAAATTGAGATTAAAGCAATGAGGAGGTATATCTTTATATAAAACTTTATTTTCTATTTAGTGCAAACATATATAAATTAATTACAAATTATTTTTCTAAACAAATTATAGGAATTTATCAATTATTTATAAGAAATACAATTTATACTTCTAAGAAATCGATAAATTAGTTAAGGCTTTTTTGTCTTCGCTAATGATATTTTGCTGAATAATGTGTAAGAAGCATTTCCCTAGTTTTTCTGTGTCTTGATACGTGTCAAATTTTTCAGATGATAAAAATCCAAATTCGTTCTCTACGTGCTTTAAATTCTCTCGAAACATTGCATCGAAAGCGTACTTCGTTACATGTTCCCACATCTATGTAATAACAAGAAATAATTATTCAAACATAATTCATATATATATTCGATATATGTATAAATTGGCTTTAGGGTCCAGAAATAATGAAAACTCGGTTTTTACATTCTTTCAAACGTTTTGGCTCAGGTTGGAGTCCTCATCAATTACTTTCTAAATCTGAATCATTCAAATTTTCACTGATTGAATCAATGATTTGCTTTTTCACTGATTAACCAGTAAAATTGATATATTTCACTGTTAAATCAGTTCATTTTCACTGATTCTTCAGTGAAAAAATATTTCATACTGTTGAATCAGTTAATTTTCACTAAGGTAATCAGTGAAATTTGACTTAATCACAGTAACCTCTTTTTAGCTATTTGAATCAATCAAATTTCACTGATAATCAGTAGAGTTCAACTGATTTAGATTTAGAGAGTATATTTTTGCTAAATTGGGCTGAAATTTAGTATAATTTTAAAGAAAAGAATCAATTTTTTGAAAACCCAAGTAAAAAACTAATGCAGAATTTCTGCAGTATGCGCAATTTTTCTGCCTCTTTCATAAAGATAATTTGTACAGATTTTACTTTCGACCTAATTTTTTAAAAAATTCTGCTTTCCATTTTTCTGCACAAATTTTGCATCATGTAGAGATTTTGTAGAATTTTTGTACTTTTTGTTTACTTGGGAATTATTCTGCGATATTATATATCTTTGTGTTTGTCATTATAGTTTTACTTTCCTTTTTAATTAATGGTGAAATGCTGTCCAATATTCATTTAATTAAAATGTAGGCACGTAGGAACTTACACAAACACATTGACCATAATTCGCACATCTGCAATGTGACTTGTTTTATACATTTTTTATTTAACAGTATATAGCTTTTACGATTAACGTATCGAGTTCTTACGTGCCCAGCGTGTTTTTAAAATTATTTTTAAAACTTTAACTCTTGTAAACATACCATTTCATGTTCTGATTGTAACTGGAATCCGACTGCTGATTCTAATTTTTTCCACGTATCCTCAGGTATACTAATCCTTAATGAGTCTAGTATTAATTGCAAAACACAGTTCAAATTATGAGCAGCTTTCAGTCTTTTCTGCAATAAAAGTATTACAAACTTTATTATTATTATTAGGCAACGGTATTTTTAGTGTCAATTGCAAAAAGTTCTCAGAGAAGTCAAATTGATGTGCAAAGCATTTTATAATTTCATATGACCGTGTTTTAAAAAAACTATATTTTACATTTACTGAAAAATCAGTTGAAATTAACTGATTTATAGATCAAATTCAATCAATTATTCACACACGGAGAAAAATGGATATTGAAAAGTAGATATTCAAATAGGAGATATTCATCCATAATATCTAGATATTGACACGCAATATTAAAATTTTTTTTTCAATATATAAGATTTTTCCGAAAAGTAACATTTGATATTCAAATTCAATAGTTTAGATATTGAAGCATGAAGTGCACGCGCATATATATAAAGGTTATGTGATCACTTTCGCGCGCTCATCGAAATCTAAGTGAATCTAAGATTGACATGCTTGCAGCGTACCGGAAAGATAAATTTTGAAAGTTTATTCAAGTTTTCTGAAATTCTAATAAGTGTTTTTAATGGAATAAAAGTGATCGGGTCTTTAACTTGAGATGCAGTAAGTAAAACATATAAATTATATATTTTTTCTATATGTGGTTTATAGCCGAGAATGAAATCTAACCTTAGTGTTAAGGTTAAGTTTCTAATAAGAACATTAAATTAATTTTAGACATGCCAAATAATGAAAATGAGAGCGATGTATAAATCTACTATATACTTATGTACATAAGAAAATATAATTTGACTTTTTTCTAAAAACTGAATATGTAGTTATTTTATAACCTTTAAAATAATTTTTTGAGTATCTTAGACATTGAGCTGTAATATCTATAACTTACCTTTTCAGTATACCTGATATTGATGTTCAATATCTGAGATATTCAACTTTAGTACCTCAGACATTCAAGTTTACTAACGAGGATATTCAAAAGTTTAGTATCTTGAATATTCATTTTTAATATCTGAGATAATCAAGCTCAATATCTGAGATACTGGTGGTTAATATCTTTTTTTCAATATCTGCAGGCATTGAAGTAGAATATCTAAATGTTTGTCACATAGTTGAATGCTACTGACATTGTGCCTCAATATCTACAATTATTATGGGTCAATATCCATTTTTCTCCGTGCATTTTTAAAAGAAATTGCTGATTGAAGTTAAAAGAGCTGGTAGAAATTTTTTTCTATAAACTCTCTAATTGTAAAATATACGGAAAAATTACCATAGAACAATCCACAAAATTTTCAACAAGAATAAACATTTTTTGACACGTGATCTTTAAAAGACACAATAATCCAGTATCACTTGCTAATTGAAAATTCTTTTCTCTGATGTGTATTATTTTCCTTATAATGTTTCTCAATTGAGATGATAATAGCGTGATTTCATTCTGTACAGACATATAAAAAAAACCTTAAATTAGAAGGCGGAAAACTTTTATCTTCTAAAACGTAGTACACATTAAGCAAGTGTTGGAAATTTTTGTACTAAGAGATTTTTTTACCTTTATAGTTTTTATTTTTTGGTTTATGTTTGAATATGATTTCATATAGTCAAAAATAAAATATAGTTTATCTTGTTCAATGTCTAAAAAGAGACTTTTTGTTATTTTATTAGGCAACTTATTTATTATATTCTTTAGGACAAGAAACATCGCTAATTCATCAGAAGCGTGAACCCGAATTTGATTCTTTGGCAAATCGAAATCTACAGTTACCACCTGTTTTTGTTGAATTTGTTGTAGACTCAATGAATTCGAAATTCGATCCTGAGAATAAACGCTTACAAAATCTGAAATGAAAGTAGAAAAAATGTTATTTTATGAAGGACAATTGAGTTAATTTCTCAAAATCTATATTGAATAACATAATATTACCATTAAATAATAGACTGAAGATGGAACTGACGAATTCATTACTTCTAACTGCAATTGATAAAGGTCCCTTTTCCTCAGGGGGGCAAGACTTAAACAGTAATTTCATATCTAATGGAAAACTTTTTTGAACAACATGGGTGTTACCTTGATCATTCTCATATGTTACAATTATATCAAGTTCTGAAGATAATATCGATGATCCTTTCTTAAGCCTAATTAACGTTTGAAAGTTATATTCTCCACCTAAAATAATAATTCAATATCTTTCAAAGAATTTAAAAAAAAAGATTGAGTTTTTTTTACTTACACAAATTTAGAAAGGAACAGTTGTCATTGCACACTTCCCATGGATCAAACATTTCAACATACATTTGAATGTTGCTTAAAAATGTACTGGATTGCAGTTTTATAGTACAAATAAACGTTATATGTTCCTCTTCTTCATTATCTATTGTTTTTTCGACGAATTTTTCATTAGTAGCATTTGAATTCCAATCAATGTCAGCAGTGATTTGCAATTCAAAATCTGGAAGTACATTTCGGTCAATTTGTTCATCTGAAAACAATTATAAAATATTATCAAATAATATTTACTTGAGGCGTTTTATATCAGAGATATAATTTTTAATGGGACAATTATCGGGCTATATAATAAGAATACAATACTTTGGAAAATTTTTGAAACGCGTAACCATTTTATAATTTCGCTATATATGGTATATGTGAACAACAGGTTTGAGTATTTAAAAAAGCTGAGATTATATCTAAATTTGCATACGAAATTACACCCTGAGATTTCTCTGAAATGGAGTAAAATTTAAAAATATTTCTTTGGAATACAATACTTTGAAAACATTTTTTTATAATATGTAAAATCTTTTACATGGCAATTTGAATATACAAGTGTAAACAAAAGGTTTCTAATATTTAAAAAATAAATAAATTATATCTAATTTTGCACACAAAATTACACATTGAGATTGTTATGAAGTAAAATTGACAAATATTTCAACAAATAAATGTAAATAAAAGATTTGATTATTTAAAAATGAAATAAATTATATCTCATTTTGCATATACGAAATTATACATTTAGAATTCTTTGTTATGAAGCAAAATTTACAAATATAATAATAAAATACATTAAATAAAAAATACATTTATTCATTGTTTTAAATAATCAAACCTTTTATTCACGCTTATACATTGAAATTATCATATAAAAGTTTTTAAGTATTCAAAAAAGTTTTTTTTTAAATATTTTATTATAATAATTTCAAATTAATTAGTTGAGTTTGAAATTTTTATTTTTCCACAGAAAGATTTTCAAATTCTTTAAATATTTTATTATAATAATATTTAAAAAACAGGAATTATATCGATTTCTACCCCTCCCCCCTTTTTTTACCTAATCTTTTCTCGAAGTTTTACCGAAGTTACCGAAGCTTATTTTAAGTAAATATTGTCAATTTTTATCGCACTATATAACACTACAGTTGTAACATGTTTTATGTAGCTGTATTCGCCCTACCTCCTTTTGTTTTTTATGTACTCCCATCTACACTTTAAGTTAACTTTATATATCGACGTAATCTTTTTTGTTTATTTTTACTTCAGTTTTTCTTATAATTTACATATCAGTATTTAATATTGATTCTTAGCAATTATTTTGTATTCTCAAAAAAATGTTCATGTATAATTTTTTGTAAATTTTCTCATTTTTTATTCTCCACACAATACCAAAGTTATATAAAAAATAGGACTCATATGTGTAATACTTACAAGTTACTTTTTTCATATTTTAGAAATAAATATCACTGATGAGAACTCCAATCAGAGTCGAAACGTTTGATTAAAACTACTGTTTTTTTCATTTATGGACCCTAAAGCCAATCAACCAACATGCAAATATTATTATAATACAAATTTAAGAATTTGAAATCTTTTTGTGAAAAAAAAGACGCTTTCGACTGCGCTGAGATTCGAGCCCAGGTCTTTCGATTGCCGGTCGACTGCTCTAATTTGTCAATTTTACTTCGTAACAAAGAAATCTCAATATGTAATTTTGTGTGCAAAATTACATATAATTTATTTTTTAATAACAGAAACCTTTTGTTTAAACTTGTTTAATTTATTCAAATTGTTTTAAATACTCAAGCCTTTTGTTCACACATATATATCATAAATTGTAAAAAGGTTACGTATTTCAAAAACTTTCCAAATTATTTTATTCAAACCTTGTATTTTTTAAATTGAAGTAGTTGGTTTACAAAGCCAATATATATTGAAATCGGTAATTTGTTTTGAAATTTTAAGCATTTGTTGACTTTAAATTTTACTGGAAAATTATTTCTTGAATGTTTGAATCATCCTGAAATTCGAAAAAATCTTTTAAATATTAATTTTAGGTGCAGTCCCACTTCGAGGAGAATAGGGTAATAGAGGAATAGGGGAACAGCATTTAACCAATGAGATATTCGCATTGGGTCCATGCGATTATTTCATTGGTTGAATCCTGTTGCCTGTTCCTCTATTACCGCTATTACCCTATTCTCCTCGACATGGAACTGCATGGGACTGTGCCCTAATTCTCTATCTTAACTCAAAACAGCCGACAGCGTGAAATTGGAGCGCAGAAGTAGGAACCTAGGAACACACGAACTGTCACGAACACGGACCGAAATTGTTCACGTTCTGCGAACACTGACAGGATGCATTGATTAAGAAAAGATAAAATAGAAATTACAAACCATTATTCACACGTTTCCTCATGAGTGATCGAAGATTCAGGAGTTCACTCTCTGCTTGTTCATAATTGTATCGTCTTCGATAAATAGATGGAGCCATATAGAGGGATGGCTGAGATCCTAAGAAACACACTTCTAAGTGTCCTTCTTCAGATAAAATAACAAGCAGTCCATTAATCTCCTAAAAGCAAAGCCACGAATTTATCATATATTAGGACCAAATTTAAATGTAATGTCCAAATTTTCGGCAGATTACAGGAGACTAATGAAAAGTACTTATCTATAAAAAATTTCTGATATGAATTTTAACTCACCCTCTTCTCTATTTACAATCTGTACAAGAATACAGTGAATTAGGACATTAATTAAATAATTTTTTTAAACTAAAGAGGATTTTGTAATAGGATCTGAATGAAATTCCATTTTTGGCTACTCATAGGCCATGGATAATAGGTATCTAAATTGATGAAAAGTACACTAATTCACACTGAGAAAAATATCTACTAATTATCAGTAATTTGTTTACTAATTGTTTGTCAAAATATTTATAAGTTTATTGAATTACTATAAAAAATTACAAATACTTAATAGAAATATTATCAATTTGAATTAGTGGGCAACTATTCATCAGTTTAATAGATATATCAGTACAATTCACCATTTTTTGTAAACATAACAGATTTGTTGATAAATATTACAAAAATGTCTGTTAAATTTACAAGATAAAGAGTTTACTTTAAAATGTTCATTCGAAACGCATTTCTATAACATTTATCGACAAATGTGTTATCTTCAAAAAACAGGAGTGAATTTTACTCAAATATCTGTTAAATTTAAAGAAATTTTATGCTCTCACAGTTTGAACTTATATGAACTCAGTAAATATAACAAATTATTTTTTTCAGCAACTCGTATGAGAAGTTTTCTGCATTGCAAAAGAAATTTTTGTTACTTACCTGTGAATGTGCCATTTTCACTGCTATAGGAATAAAAGGTACTTCTGCTGACCATTTTAAAGACGATCCTTCATAAACCATCATTGTTTTTGAATCTGTGACCACAATGGAAAGAAGTTTACCATCTGGCTCTGAAATCGTAAGCAATTATAATTGTCAGTACATACTTTTTTTAAAAATGTATTCTGACTGTGAAATTATGTTCAAATATATTTAGAGATAAATATCGCGAAACGAGTACAAGTGACATGCTGCCCGATTGGCTATTCCCGAATTCAAGTCAATTGATTTAATAAACACGTATGTGTGTCATTATATATGTATGCACAATGAATGGAAACATGTACTTAAAGAATTAAATTAATTCTTAATGAATAAATTGTTCCGCTTCCTTATTCGATAGTTAGGCATCGATGGTTGCACTTCAAGGCCACTGCACCGCTCTCCATATTACTGGAATCAAATTGAATACTAAAGAACCTTGATGTCATTAAAGGTAAATTTATATGAGAGACCTCGGGTGAAGAATCAATATATACTCAATAATATCTCATCACTGCATGCGAAAAGGTTACGCCAGTGTTTGACCATTTTTGCAATTATCATCAGTTGTACTTCTTTTGTTGTCGGAATCTTTTTTCGTTAGATCGGCATTATCGCTGTTAAAATCTATAATTAATGAATGAGGTTGATTAGCCTAGGCAACTGTTTTTTATTTTATTTTTTTGAGTAAATAGTAAGAGGTTTTTCCATTAAAAGCTGTTGAGACAATTTTTTTTTGCATCAACATCTAGCAATCGCTTTCTTTCTCTGTTTTTTATTAATTAGTGGAAGCTGCAATTTTCTAGATATATATATATATATATAGAGAGAGAGTATCTCAATTTTCTCTCCTTTTGTTGACTTTTCAACGAGAAGCGTAGTGATCTTGCAATTGCGAGAAGAGCTATATTGCAAACTGCCACACCCATTGGCCCATATGGATCAAGGCCTCCATTCGAGAAATAAGAATTAAAGATATATATTGATGGTCGATGTCGAAAGGATCGTAATTTTTTGGACATAATTTGTGACGTAAACAGTTCTTTTTTAGAAACTGCTTACCAACCAAGGTATGCCAAAAAGCAGTTAAAGATAAAAACAACTTTGTTTTCAAATAAATTTTACGCTTGATTAAAAGAAATAAATTGATTAACTACTCTTCAGGAAATAAATTAGCAATGAATTGAAATAGTCGAGAGTTTTGTTACCCCTTGAAATAAATTTAGTAAAAATACTTGACTAATAGCCAGAGCGTTCACGAAATACATTATGAATAGTAGTATTTTTGCTTCGGTATGTTTGGTCAACATTAAAATACAGGTTTTTCCTCATGCCTTCAAAATAAGGAAAAAGTTGATATCTATATCGATTCTACAGTATTTAAGCTTGAATTCCCTGCTGGTTTTATATTTTCGTTTTAGTGGTTGCTATAAAAAATATAGTAACTGAATGAGCGCTACGGAATTAATTTTTCATCTTATCAATTCATTGACTAAAGTCAATTAAGAAAGTTTATTTATTTTAAAAAAAGAACTCATAAATTTTAGCTGTATTGATTTGGCACATGAGAATTTGAAGAATCTGAATACCATTATAGGTAATTTTTCTTGAGGGGATCCGTCACCTTTAATTGGTATATTTTTGATTTTTCGACATTTCCCAAAAATGTGTTTATTGCAACATATATTTGAATAAAATTAAAAGTATTAGATACAGGCCTTTGAAATTTTTACCACTTATTCTTTGTTATATTATCAATATTTTTTTTATATGGAAAGCACTCTAGCTAAACAAATGTTGGGATATTTTTATTTATTTATTTTATTTGTAACTTTTTTTCCAGAAATGTTACTTTCTTTTCCATACCCAAAATAAAGGTAGAATATTTTTCAAAACCTACGGTTATAAAAATTCATTATCGCTACAAGTTGATTTAAAAAATATGAATAATTATAAATAATGCGACAAATTTACATACAAGCAGATTTTTGAATGAAAAAATTATATCATTTAACATAACTTTCTTAATTTACAAAACATCTTTTTAAAAAATTGAGAAACGTAGTGAAAGACAATAAAGCACGTCTGTTCACTTCTTTTTAGTAAAAATTTTGAAAAAAATTTGAAAACTTATCGACAATTACAGTTAACTGTAAAAGTTTTTGCAAAATTTTCACTTAAACGAAGTTAAGACCATGGATAAACCGGATCACGTGACTTTATTCCTACCTTACCAGCATTTTTGATTTGTGTAACCCCATTTCTGTAAAAAATGAGGTGACAAGTTAAAAATTTGTGAGACCTATATTAGTGTATTTTATTTAATTATACAAATTTTCAGTTAGCCATCTGATTTTTTATAGAAATGGGGCTACACAAACCAAAATGCCGGTAATATAGGAATCTAGTCACGTGACCATGTTGATGCATGGCCTTAACTGACGTTTTTGTCACGTTCTGTTGCATTTTACAAATTTTTAAGAAGATATTTTGTCAAATAAAAAAGTTACCTTACATGAACTTTTACAGGAATTTGGTCACGTGGTCTGGTTGATACATGGCTTTAAAGGGGAGATTTCTAGGTTCAATGTCGGTCTCTATTTATCAAGAACGAATTAAATAAAGCTCATTCGACGCAAAATGTATTGGATCTATAACTTAATTCATGCGGTTTTTTTTCAAAATTTGAACGTTTATTTAAGAAAAACATGTACAATAGTATTATTCAAAGTATTGCCCATCTGAAGCTATGACTTTTTCTCATTTTTCTGGCAATTTGTGGATTTAATCCCAAAAGAACTGCGCTGGCTTGGCGGCCAAGAATGAATCGAGCCAATTTTTGATACCCCGTTCTGATGTGAACCGTATTCCAGTGAGGGCGTTCTGCATCGACCGGAACAAATGGTAGTCAGAAGGGGCAAGGTCTGGGCTATAAGGCGGGTAGGGTAAAACTTCCCATCCACTGTTTTCCAAATAGTTCTTAACCGGAATAGCAGCATGGGGCCGAGCGTTGTCATGATGGAAAATTATTGCCTCGTGTCTGGTCGCATATTCCGGGCGTTTTTCGGCTATTGCTTTCTTCAAACTGATTAATTGTGTTCGGTAGCGTTCTCCATTGATGGTTTCACCTGGTGAAGCAGGAGCAGCTCATAATACAGCACACCCTTCTGATCCCACCAAATACAGAGCATTACCTTCGTGCCATGGATATTCGGCTTTGCCGTTGATTTGACTGGTTGGCCGGGTTTCACATATGATTTATTGCGCTTGGGGTTGTCGTAATGGATCCATTTTTCATTACCAGTAACAATCCGATGAAAAAATGACTTCTTTTTGTGGCGTTCCAGCAACATTTCGGACATGCAAAACCGCCTTCCAACGTCTCTCGGCTTGAGTTCATGTGGAACCCAATTTCCTTGCTTTTGAATGCATCCGACTGCTTTTAAACGTTTTGAAATGGCTGCTTGAGTGACTCCCAAACATTCTGCGAGCTCTTATTGTGTTTGGCAACAATCTTCATCGAGTGATACTTCCAGTTCTTCATCTTCAAACTTTTTTGGCTGCCCAGGACGTTCTTCGTCTCCCAAGCCAAAATCACCACTTTTAAATCGTGTAAACCACTTTTGGCACGTTCGCTCAGCTAGAGCATGTTCACCATAAACTTCCACCAAAATACGATGACTTTCGGCAGCAGTTTTCTTCATATTAAAGTAATGAAGAAAAACTTCCCGCAAAAACACTTTTTCAGGCACAAAGTTCGACATATTTGAGTGAAACAAAATTATTGTTGTTTACACTTCAAATGAATGACATATACTGAGAAAGACGCACAATTACAGTAGCTTTCCAACGCATGTTCGGAATATTGGAACGATGGAATAATAATCAAGTTACGCCATCTCTTAGCAAACCGCACGAATTAAGTTATAGATCCAATAATAACCTTCATTTTCCACTGAGATATCTGCGAAAAAATAGAAACATGTCTTTGATATTTTTTTTAAATTATGATTTTTCAAAGTTAAGTGGCCCATTGTGCTCGACTTTCCTTTGTGTCAATATTTACAAGAAAAATACATGTTGAACCTCAATATCATATATGTTTAACAAATAGATATTAAATGTTAAAACAAATTTAAATAAATGTACAAAATAACTTTAAGTTAAAACAAATGATGATGTTTTACACGATAATGAGTATTCATTTGCTCCAACTCCCATTTTTTCGAAAGTTCATTTTGACGAAAAAGTAACTAGATATTATTAGATTAACAATTGTGTACAAAAATATCCAGATATTAATATCTTATCTAGGTACTTTTGTATGAACCTATTGTTGATTTAGAAAAATCTAGTGATTTTTACAGCAAAATGAGATTTTGGACACCAACAAAATAAATAGTAACACCAACCAACTCGTGGATGTGCTAACTAAGAATTGGTTGCCCCAACCAATAAATTGGATGGCGCCCCAGAGTCCAACAAATTGGATGGGAAACCAACCTTTTTTCATTTCAGAAAATAATCGGTTAATCGTTTATAAATATTACTATTTAATGCAGAGAATTACTGTATGTAAAGAAATCTTACCTATGATGTAAGTTTCGATACATATTGCATTATATGCAAGTCTTTTTGAGAATTTCAGTGTTAAATGAGTCTCATGGAAGCAATACAAATTTCGTTCAGTTATGACAACAATCCCAGTTTCAATAGTACTTAGAGTAACAGAATTAATAGCTAAGACAGCTTCTCCTAAATTATATATCCAATCTGGTTCAATTAATTTTGTACTTTCTGATTCGATATCCAAGCCTTTTCCCGGCTCTGCAATTGTTTGGTACCTGGAATAAAGTATTTTTGAAGAAATTAAATTATCGCTGAGTGCATTATATAAAGTTGTATCAACTCTTGTGCTCATGTGATGAGCACTTTACTTTCTTAATCAGCAAATATATTTTTTTCTCTGTGAAGGGAGCAAATCAACAATTAAATTATTATTGATTATTATGTAATTATAAACTATGAAAAAATGTTGTTATTCATCACTCAAAATTTACAACTAATACTAATTACAGATAATAAAAGATCAATCGATTCGTCATAACACGAGGAATCTTTTCTCATTACGTTAAAATCAAATTAAGAAAACTGATTTTTTTTACAAACTATAACTATAAAGAAAGAAATTTCTTTTTTATCTTTTAGATAAATTTACAGTTAATTTTGTTCAATCAATTCGTTTTTATATAAGAATTTTTTTCTCATGTTATTTTAAAGTGTTTGTCTAAAAAAAAAATTGTAAAATTAATATTTCACTATACCCTAGTGTCTTTTTGTAAGATTTTTTTAGGGCCTTGGATTAATCGGACCACGGTACTGAATTATATCATTTATTCGTTCATGTAAGATAACTTTTTTAATTTACAAAGAATCTTTCTAGAAAATTTGGAAAACATAACAAAAGACAAAAAAGCATCAAGCAATTAAAATAATTATTCAAATATTTGTTTGCGTAACAAACAATTTATTTTACTTCTACAAATCAGAATAAAATTTCTATTATTTTCTTCACATTCTCGTTTTTTTTATTTCCCTTCAATTCACTTCCTTTTTTTTTGAGGTGAATTAACATGAATTGGATTTTGCCTTTTTCTTTTACCATTAACAGAATAAGACAAAAAGGAAAAATTAGGTATTAAATGGAATTAATTTTTTAAATTCTATTCAATTCAAGTCTTCTTACTGGGTAAAGTACACACACATATATACACCCACTTTCTTAATTTGAATCGACGAAATTCCGCTGATTATCAGCTGCAAGTATACCACTGATTTTAATCAGCGTATATACGCTGATTGTAATCAGTGGTATGCTTATCGCTGATTTAGATTTATAGAGAGCAGACAATTATTTAACACTTTATTTAATATGCATTCATGCTGAAAATAAGTTTAAAATACTAATTTTAAGAATTTGGAAGAACATTTTGAAAAAAACAATTTTAAAAAACTCACTTATAAAATGCTAGTGCCCAATCAGCGTTCTGCGTAACAAATACGTCATTTGTTTTTAGGTAAACTAAAGGCTCGTGCTGCAAGCGATTTTTTAAAATTCGTATAGAAGAATGTAATTCTCGTTCGAGAAATAGTAGCCTTCCATCATAGAATTGAACGCAGATAAAATCTGTTCCGTTAACTCCACCAAATGGTCCAACTGTCAAGGACATGGCTAACGAAGGCAACTGGTGCTCGCACTCGACTTCTAAACTGCATTTATCACCTGATTTTTAAACAATTTTTTATGCATGCAACAGAGATATTTTCCTACTTCAATATTTTCTATTATGTTCACTATCACGTTTTAATAATTATGTAAACAAACCAAGTTCAATAGAGCCTTCAGTGAATTGCAGATTGTAGATTAATAATCTCTCTGGCATCAGAACCGCTAAACAGTAATTTTGAGAACCGCTAAAAAACAGTTATAGAATTTCGAAAAAATACAGATCCATACAAATTCCATCGTAAAAATATTGGGCTGAAGTTTGTTTGTTGCTTGTTAAAAAATGTTCTTTTTTATTTTCATCGTATGATCTCCAAAACGATCAAAAATATGCAGAATAGTGATTTTTGAGGCAAACAACATTTTTTATTGTGGAAAAAAAATTCAATGTTTGACCAAAGGAAGCCATTTATGGACGAACTTGTTGAATCATCTCCAAAACTAAAAGAGACTAAAAAAAAACTAAAAAAAAATAAAAGCTTCAGGTTTCGATTGCAGTCACAGAGTGCTACAATAAAAAATATATATAAATTAAAAATTGAGTTTGAACTCCATATATATTTCTCTTTTTTAATTTACTAAATAACTTAACGAATTCGTCCATGAATGGTCGGCTTTGGTCAATCTATGCTAATTTTGGTTTCGCTCCGCAATTTCAATTTTTAATTTATATTTTTTTTATTGTAGCACTAAGTGACTGCAATCAAAACCCGAAGTCCATATATATGTCTCTTTTTTAGTTTCTAAGATAATTCAAAAAGTTCATCCATAAATGGCTTCTTTTGGTCAAACATTACAAATTTTTTTCCACAATTAAAAATGTTGTTTGCGTCAAAAATCACTATTCTGCATATTTTTGATCGTTTTGGAGATCATACGATGAAAATAAAAAAGAAAATTTGTACACAAGACGTCACAAACTTCAGCCCAATCGTATAAAAAGTACTTACAAAATAAATCTTCCCGTCTTCAAATCTACAATGCTGTCTGTCAATTGTGTCTCAATAATTAAGTCTTTTGATGAATAAGAAAGGGGCAATTCCGTCTCCATCGGTCGAGATAATGGATTATATATCCTT
Organism: Diplolepis rosae; assembly: GCA_030998225.1. NCBI lineage: Eukaryota > Metazoa > Arthropoda > Insecta > Hymenoptera > Diplolepididae > Diplolepis > Diplolepis rosae. Next base: position 16,412,855 of record JAPYXD010000723.1, on the reverse strand, counting down.
AAAAAACCTTTGTTGCTGCCAATTATAATAACATTTTTCTTATTTAAACCTAATAAGGGTGCAACCAACAAGTTTTGATTACAGAATATCTCATTTGTGCCACACTTTGTTCTCCACCATTCTTTTGTTTTAAATAAAGACATTTCGTATGATTATTTAACCCACGTATTTTTAAAAATTAGTTGATTCAAATGAAAATAAAAGAAACTCTGTTTTTATTGTGGATCATTTAGTTGCCAGGGAAACACCCAGCCATTCAAATTCGATAACTCGAACTCGCTTCTACTACTTTATCCTTTCGATAGTTTGAACATTGTTATCATTTATCTGAGTTTACCTGTGTTATAACGCAGTATTTCGTAATAAATCTCAACACGCATTATTCACATCTTTCTGTGCATTTTATATGTAAGTATGTCAAATTGTTTTCTTGAGTGGATTGATTTCCATATATTATTTTAATCAACAAGTCTGATAATATAATGGTAGTATAATGGTAATATGTTTCAAATTTATATAATAATAATTCAACATCGTACGGAAAGCAGGAATAATATTTCATATAACTATATTTATATCTTTTTATAAACATTGATAAATTACCACGAGGAAAACAAATTTGTTGTGTTTATTCAGTCCATAAGTTAAAATAGTAACACCATAAAATTTCTGTAGATTTAAGAGATATTCTAGTACAATTCACTTCTTTTTAATCAAAATTACATATTTGTCGATAAATATTACAAAAATGCCTGTTGATTTAACATTTTGAAGAAAATTCTTTATTTTGTAAATTTAAGAGGCATTTCTGTAATATTTCTCGATAAATCCGTTTTGTTTACACTGTTAGCAATTTTCTGTAATTTACGAAATTTTTAAGTTAGAAATGTAACGGAAATTCATAAACAATACTTTTATTAGAAAAACTAATTTAAATTTGCTGAAGATTGACTAAAATTCCCGAAATAGTTTTTCAAATTGCGAAACCAAACGGGTATTTCCTAAATTTATCCTAAAATTACGAAACTATAACGGAATTTTTATAAAATATGTCTTGAAATTACAAAACAATAATAGAATTTTCAGATACAAGTATTGAAATATCCGCAGTAATTTTTAACTGAAAATTGAAAAACTTTTTCTTATCAATTTATTGAAATGTAACTGAATTTTTTTAAATTTACTTGCGAAATCGTAAATCGTAAATCGTATAAAGCTTCAGTTACGTGTTGCAGAAAATTTCGGCAAAAATTTCTAACAATGTACAAAAAAGTGATGAATTGTCCTGAAATACTTTTGAAATTTACAAAAATACTATGCCGTCACTATTTTAACCCTGGCCGCAGTAAATGTAAGAGATTATTTTTCTCTGTGATTATACCTATTTTCCATGCTTTTTATTTTTATTCGTATTCTACAAATTTCATTCGGATCATATTTTTATAACCTATGGTTATTTCGAGAATTGGATTGCTTCTTTCATTAAGGGGATCCGCTACCTTTAATTGGTATATTTTTGATTTTTTAAAGAATTTGAAATTATTCTGTGGAAAAAAAGACGCAGTGGCAAAAATTTCAAACTCAATCATCTAATTTGAAATTTTTTTGACATTTTCCAAAAATGTTATTTTTTTATTCTCTATACTTTTCTGAGTATGTGTGTAAATTTTCAGAGCAATCTGATTTTTTTTCTTGGAAAAATAAATTAAATTAAAAGTCACTATAATTTACGAATAACCTGTTTTTAGCGAAGCTTCCCTGCAAGACTTTACTTAAAACTCTTTTTTCCGCAAGTTGTGATTTTTCGTGTTTGTTGCAACATATGTTTCAATAAAATCTAAAGTATTAGACACAGGCCTTTGAGATTTTTACCACTTATTTTTTGTTATATTATCAATATTTTTGGGTACAGAAAGCACTATAGCTAAAAAAAAACTACACATTTTTTTTATATTTTTGGATATTTTTTTAAATTTATTTTTATTTGTAACTGTTTTTCAGTCATGTTACCTTATTTTCCATGCCCAAAAAGTTGCTACACATTGTACACTGAAAAAAATGGTTAGTAAAACCAACTACTTCGGTTTGTAACATATGCCTCAGATATTTTATTAGTTAGCACAACAATTTTTTTTTGTTGGTGTTACTACCCAAGTTCTTGTGATAACAATTGAGATTGTAACACCAACAAAAAAAATTGTTGTGCTAACTAACAAAATAGCTGAGGCATATTTTACAAACCGAAGTAGTTGGTTTTACTAACCATTTTTTTCAGTCTAAGGAAAAAAATAAAAAAAGAATCACGACATTCGGTTAAAAATCAAAAAAGTTATTCAAAGTAAAAAAAATGTCCAAAAAACTCAAAATTTTTAGTTTAAAAATACATAAAGGTGCTTGAATTTAAAAAAACCCAAAACCCTTCTAAATAAAGGTACTAAACATAAAAAAAATTATTTGGAAGGTTTACACTCAAAAAATAAAAATATTAAAGGTGGAGGATCCGCTTAAGGTATTTGAATTTAAAAATGTTTTCTTTTGAGGTATGCCTTGTTACATCTTTTTATAAATATGTATGAAAAGAAAGAGACATAGGGCGCTAGGACAATTACATCTCATGCGTAACAGAAAGGTGAACAAAGGCGTGAAGAGCAACTGAAACAGGAAGTAGTTGTTCATCAGTCCCCGTCGTAAGAAGAGTGTTGAATATTGTTGTGAAATTCTGTTACATTTTGTACTGCAGTCTCATTATTCCTAGAAGCAGGTGGAACTAGTTCTTTAAGAGACTTCATCAAGTTGGTTCATCAGTAAGTAAGATATAGTTACATAATTATTTTTTCTCAACATTTTTCTTCACTCTTTGATATTCTAGACGATTGACCTGTTCAGAAAAAAATTTTCAATACAAAAATTTCAAACTCAACTAATTAATTTAATATATTTAAAATTTCTGTATATAGATAGACGCATAGGATAAAAGTGTGTGTATTACTCTTGAATTTGAATCAAGTCCAGTGACAATTTCACAGTTTTTCAGTTAAATGTTCACTAAAGTGAAAGAGTGACCCATTTACCGTTATTTCATCAGTGAAATCTTACTGATTCAAATTTAGAGATTAATAATAAATTATGTATGAAGTAAAATAGTAGTTGATACTATTATTATATCTGATGCGAGTTTTAAAAAAATATTAAATCGATTTTACCTGAGGATTTGAGCAAGTGAGAGAAAAAATTGCAGAGCACAACCGATTTACCGTCAGTCGAGTCAATCTTGTGTGTATTCAATGTTACCGATAGCCAATCACTTATCTCTGTGAACATATTGAATATTTTAGTTAAAAATTTCTAAAGTTATTAAAGTTGGTCATGAGAATTCTTAGATACGTCTGTAAAATTAACTTAAATTAAAAAAGGAAACGAAATTATAATAATCAAATTTTTCTTTATTTTTAAAAAATAAACCTCATTTAAATAATATATAAAATACTAGTAGTGCAGAATTCATTGCACCTAATATATTATTTTATAATTTTGGATTAACAAATTATCTAGACAAATTTCTTTGAAAATTATCATATCTGACTATAAATTAGTTTAATATATATTAATTTATTTGACAAAGTTTTTTTCTCAATTTCAAAAGGTTAAATTTCACTCATTCAAATCTAGAGACCGTGTATATTTTAAGATTTTACACTTAGAAAAATAAATATAGTGATTGTAACTCCAATATGCGGAGATGTCAATTCACTCGAAAAAATATTTGATTAATCTAACCAAAATGTAGTTGGATCAACCAAAGAATTTGCTTATTGTACAGTTGACTAAAATTTTGGTTGATTTAACTAATGAATCTATTTCGATGCGATTTGCTTAAGGTAGTTGATCCACGAAAATTAGACCTCAGGCAAAAATAGATAATTTTGCTTTCAAGAATAGCAATATTATTATTGAAGGTCTATTTTGGAACAGAAAAGATTAATTTCCATGAAAAAAATTTGAAATACAGAAAAATAATTTTATTTATAAATTTTATTTTTGCCCCAAATTTGTATCTTATCGCTTCTTACCAAATTTTAAAAAATTATGCAATTTTAATAAATTACAAATCACTTTTTCAAGAAAAAGGTTCCCTATAACTTAACCATTTCCAATTTTCGAAAATGAATAAATTATTATCAAATTCAGCAATTTGTTTATAAAAATTTCGTTTTGGAAAATTGTTTTTTTATAATTTCAGCCATTAAAGAATTCATTTTCAAAAATTGGAAACGGTCAAGTTGTAGAGAATCTTTTTCCTAGAAAAATGAACCGTGATTTATTATAGAATCGCATCATTTTTAAAAATTTGGCTCGAAGCGACAAGAAAATAAGTTTGGGCAAAAATAAAATTTATTAATAAAATTATTTTTCTGTGTTTCAATTTTTTTTCATGTAAAACAATCTTTTCTCTTTCAAAATAGCCCTTCAATAATAATATTGCTACTCTTGAAAGCAAAATGATCTATTTTTGCCTGAGGTCTAATTTTCGTGGATGAAAATTACCTTAAATTGAACAAATATTTGAGTTGATTCAATAAAATTTTGTATGACTTAACCATTTTAAAAATAAAGTTTTCAGTGTTAAACATCGTTAAAAACAATTTTGAAAAAGAAACATTAAAAAAAATGTATTTGAAGATTTTTTACTTATTTAAAAAATTGGAAACAGTAGAGTTGTAGAGAATATTTTCCCCAAAAAATAAACCATGATTCATGAAAATCTGTTCATTTTTTAACAATCGTTAAGAAGCGATAGTATTGAGGAAAAAGTCTATTACAAAAAACGTAATTCAAATTATTATTTTTCGTAAGTTTTTAATTTTCTCCATAAAAAATAATGTTTTTTCTTTCATAATACGCACGACTGATAATATAATTTAAAGTCAAGTAACTACCTTAACGTGGAAATAAAGTCCATGTTGCATATATATTTCAATATCTATTATATAATAGATATATAGATACCGAGATAAATAAATATTGATCTCGGTTAAGTAAGTAAAAAATGTTTACGATAAAGTGATATAATTTCCAGGAGAAATTTGTTTAACTTGTAAAATCACACTGTATTTAAAAAAAAGATTAATAATGACTTTATCGTAAAGTTTTTTATACTATAATACATTTTATATTTTGCAGAGAAAAACAAACACAAAATACCATTTTTTAATTTAAAGTCGCACCCGGTTCACATTTCTACAAAAATTTAAAACAATAACTTTTCTTAACCTTAAATTCCTGTTTTTTACTACTTAACTCATGTAACGGCGCAGAAACTCATATATATATATTACGATTGTTAAGTTTTCACTATAGTCTAATAAGCGTGTAATCTGAATTTTTATTTTTTCATTAAATTTCTCTAACACGGCAATATTTGTAAATTCTATCAATTTTGTATTTCGTATGGATATGAAAATAATCTATTAAGAACAGGTACTTTTGAAAGCCTTGTGAAAAAGAAAAATTCGTATTATAATGAGAAGATATTCTGAAAGTAAGAGGAATATTCCGAAAATGAGAATATCATTCTTGTATTTAAAATATTCTTTCATTTTGATACGAATTACCCCCTTCACATGGTAAATGGTATATTAAAAGCACCTATTCCTCTGAATTCAAGATATTTTTTCTCGATGAAATAACGGCATGAATAATATTATTTAGAGGTAGGCCCGATTTTAGATGTAGGTATAAATAAAATACTTATGAAATAATCTATAAAAGAACAATAAAAATTCTCTTGCTTCAGATGACCTTCAAATCTTTACTGAATCTTGGTAGTTTTAATAAAGCTCCTTCTTATAACTATGGCATTGAACGGTATCATAGCGGACCAAGCGGTGGAGATCATGTATCGTGGCATGGGTAATTATCACATAGCATAAGTAGCATACCATTTTTCTTTTCATATGCCAATCACTTATCTGGCATAAACAGGAAAAGGAATTATCATATGTCAATTACTTTTCCTGGAATTTATTTTTCGATGTTATTCTACACTGATAAAATGGTTCGGGAGTTTTAGCCATTCGGTTATAGGTTAGGAATTTATTATTGTATTTATAATATGTCTCTCTGAATCTGAACAATGAAGCATGTTGAACCCGTTGAACACAGCCAAACACAGCAATTGAAATATTGTAAGCGAAAATGGTCGAATCAAAAATATAATTTGGGAAGGCGAATAATAAATATTACTATAGCATTCAATAATATGGTTGATTCTTTAATATTTATTCAGTTACAAGTTACAATCGGATGGTTAAAATTCACTATACCCATATTGCTGTATCTATGCCAGCAATAAAGTAAGTTCAAATTAATCATAAATATGGTTGTAACGGCCATTCCTTTCTATCAGTGTAGTATTGCCTTTAGGCGAATTTTCATTATATTTATCAAACTTCATACTTACTTGAAATGATGAGCTATTTATATAAAAAGACATTTTTAAAACTTGGTTAGGGTAATTCTAATAATTGTATTTAAATCTGTTTTAGGAATTCAAAGGGTGGAAGTAAAGGACATGGGGCTGCTCTCAGTGCATTGACACTTCTTGCTTTTTTATTCCTTCTTAACATGATGCAGGTCGGTGATATATGAAATAACATTGAATATTATATTTCTCTATTGGAAATTTTTTTATGTGATCTCGGCTAGAAAGACTTTTCATGTTAAGTGTGACATGTTTTCAGCAATCTTTACAAGAGACCACTACTACGACAACTACAACTGCAACAGCTTTAATTCTCCGAGATAATGAGGAACAGTCAGTAATAGTAGAAGCAAGACAAATATCTGGTAAAATTCAAAAAGAACTACCGGACAAATATGATTCAAGAAAAGATACAGATTCAGGAAAAAAATAGAGCATAGTAAATGCAAAAAGCAAATTAGTTGATTACCAATAAGCAATTAGAAACGATAATTAAGAATAATAATAAAAATATTTAAAAAAAGAGTTTGATTATGAAAGTTGAAAAATATGTTATTCATGCTTAACTCGTGGTTAAATTAAAATAATTATTACTAATTGAATACACGATGGAATACTATGCGGGTGATTTGATTAAGGGATGTATTGTATTTAGCATTATATTAATTCAGATACGGTGTTGAGTTTTAACGGCATTATTTTAGAAATAAATGAGTATTTTTCCATCCAAAAAATTATTGCATCCAACTGTAATAATTACTTATATTATAATTTCTTTAGAATAAAATTTAAGGCAATGGAGGTATTTAATTTCATATGTATAGACAATTTCGAAATCTGCTTCAGTTGAAGTTTATCACATGTGTATGTGAATTGGATCTTTTTTTCAGTCCAGTTATGTTTCTTTATGTGTTGGTAGTATAAGTAGTGAAAATTAAAACAAACATCGTTGAAATGTAAATTTTTTTATTTTTGAAACCTGTACACTATTGAGAATGATTTACTGTTACGTACTTTAACTTTAAAACTTGTCACGCTAGAAGACTTGGAACAAAGAGTTTCCATATAGTGACTATTGCAGAATCAAATTAAGTTATTTGTCGCCAACAAAATAATGTACTAGAGTAATTTCAAAAATTCCGAGATTAATGTCTTTTAAGATTCGCTTGTTCCGTTGGAAGTGTCGGATGGTATTGGTGCAACGGTTTCCCCCCACGGGCTTCGTAGGCTATATAGAAGACACCGTTAAGAATTTCATCTTCAGAACTGAAAGTCAGTGTCAAGGGAATCTACCTGGAAGTAACGAAGTGAGTACATAAGTAGTTTCCTTACTGTTTTTTGTTGCACTGATGCCGGGCTTGACATTCAATTTATTCCCTAATGTCACATAAGTGAAACAGATGAAACTTTCAATATTTACTGCAAAAATCAATTCTTTCGAGAGGTATAGACGCAAAAGAGAAAACAGATAAAAGTGCCATTTTTAATGGTCAGTTTGCGCTCTGAAAGGCAAAAATAGTAAATAGTACATTTTTTTATTTTTTTTATTTGCACTATTTACCATTCAACTATCGAAAAATAAAATGCATTACTTACTATTTTGCCTTTCAGAACGCAAAATAGCACTTTTATTTATTTCCTTTTTCGGGATTACTGAGGAAATTTATAATAATAATCTCATATGAACATGTTTTTATGTACACCCAGGAAAAATTGTCTTTGATTTACGGTAAAAGAACAAATTTTTATGAATTAAAAAAAGTTTTTTAAATTCGAAGACATTTTCTTTGACCCAAAGAAATATATTTGTTTACATTAAAGAATTTTTTTTATGATCAACAAAACTTTTTTAATTTAAAGAAATTTTTTTTTTAACCGCGAATTAAAGAAATGTTTCTTTGATTCAAAGAAACTTTTTTCTGGATGTAACAAAGTATTTTTATTACAATTGTATGTTTACACATCTTAATTTATTCCTGATTTGTTTTTTGTATCAGGATCACATATATATATATATGTAAATATCTGTTTCGGCCGATTTGGGTAATTGATATGGATTAAATATTTGAAAAATAAACGAGTACAGAATTTTAGTTCAAAATTTAAAAAAAGGAGTGAATTGGAGAAAGCAACAAAATTTTAAATAGGTCTTTAAAGCGAAAATTTTTAACCCTTGTTTAATTCGTCTTAATCCCGGTTTACTCGGAACGCATATTTCTCATAGAGAATTGTTTCTGTAGAATGCAAATTCCCTTTCTCTGAATGCTAATAAATACAATTGTTTGAATTCTTTATTAAATCTCATTAAATTCTTGCGTTTTCACTGTATTATTATAAAATATAAATATAACATGAGAATAAAAAATGTAAATGTCAATTTTATTTAGTGAGAAAATAAAGTGAAATAAATTAAATTTTAAAAGATGTAAATATATATTGATATCAATGGAATTCGGTAAAAATTGAGAAACTTTGTTCTTTTATTAATTTCGGTAAAAGTAGTCTGAAACATTTGAGGAAGGACAGAAATTTTTTTACTCCACTACAGCGAAATACTATAAATCAAATACACCTTATTGAAAAAAACCTCGCTATTCGTATTAAAAAAATTAAATAATTATAATAAAAACGTCGCCATGGTTAATTTAATTAATGGTCACAAGTACACGGAATGTCTTCGGCAAGTGTAAGAATACAGTTAGAAACTTGCTCACGATTTTTCCACCGCCTCGTGTACCGTTCTCCACAGGAGTGTTGGTCAACTATTTATGCTTTCTTCTCTTTGGACTTCACAAATTGATAACCGTAATAGTTAATTAGCGACTTATTTAAAGAATGTCCCCAATAATATAATTTAATAAGAATATGAATGAAGAATCTGTAAATATTTATCTGATACTTAATGTAAAATGTAATAACAATAGACGCAGGTGATAGCCTTTTAAAGTGTGACCCCCCCCCCCCAATATTTTTTAACCACCGAAATATTAAGGGCTTGGATCAAGCTGACCACGTGATGTCGGTAATTGCAATTACAGTATGTAAGATTATTAAAAAATGACCAAGTAAAATAAATTTTTAGTATCTGACAGACTTTCTTGGCTCTTTTTTTTCACACGGAAAAAATAGTTTAGTAAAGTTTATAGAACTGTTCAAAACTTGGGGATACAGGCATTTACGGAACCAAGTTCTAGAAAATTGTCAGAACTTTTCAGAATAAAATGCGTAACATTCAGGAAAAGTCATTGAAAGTTCTGCATTTTATTCTGAGAAGTTCTTTAAATTTTCTCGAACTCGGTTCCGTAAATGCCTGTATCTCCAACTCTTTAACAATTCTATAAACTTTTTTGAACTTTTTTTTCTGTGCACGTCTGTGTGTTACCGAAAATATATTTTAGTTATTATTTTTCGAATAAACTTACATATTGTAATTACAATTACCGACATCGCGTGGTCCATTTGATCTGTAGGCTTAAGGATCAATATTTTTAGTGTTCTCAAAATATTGTATCTGAATTATCGTCATTCAATTAATATTTTTCACTCTTTCAAAAAAAAAAAAAGGAGCGGATGATTCACTCGAGTTCTGGTTTCCGTTGCGAAAACGTAGTTTGTATACCAAATTAGGTGTTTAATAAACGACGAAAAAAACATATTCAGAACACGCAGTTTTGATTGATAAATGTCTATTGATTGTCATAAATATTTATTTTCATGCATAGAAATCGTAAGTCTCGTCATATTTTGTTCTATCGATCACCTTTGTACAAATGTAAACTCTCTTTTTAGAAATTCTACTTTCACAAAAAGAATAACAATTTATAACTAGATTCTGTTAGTGATGATCAATTTAAAATGGTTTCCTGTACGAATAAAAATCTATTGTTTCAAATTGGAGTTAATAATACAAATTAATAAATAACTGCCAAATAAACATGAAATTTTCTTTGATAATCAATACTTATAGACCAATTTTGTATTAGAGATGTGAAGGTCGTCTTTACAGTAGCACAACCATGGTGGTCGTTAGCCCACTTCTGGCCCGGAAGGCTATTGAACTCAGCAGAGACCGTTACTTTAAAAGGCGGTCACGACCCACTATCACTGGAATGTTACGAAAAAAGAAAGAAAAAATATAATATTTCCCGACAATACTGTTTTATTGATAAAAAAGCTTTGTAATTTTGTTCCTGTTTCAAAGAAACTTTTATCTTATTCTGATAAACGTTTTCTTGATTTGAAATAATCTTATGAGGATTCTATATTTCAAATATGTAGAATAATTTTCAAATACGAAACATAACGGAAATGTGACCGTGTGACGTTTTGATTAATCAAAATCTCACACTTTCAAGAACAACTGGTTCCGCTTTCTAAGGCCCGGAATAAGATAATAACATAATGCCTTTTCAGAACTTCTTTTAATAAATACTTGACATTTAATTAATTTTCACAATCTCTAACAGGAATGGTTTCAAAAAATTTGTTTTAGAATGAAGTATAATCAATGCCTGTCGCTGTTTTTGGTTGCGCTTGTCTGTGGACAAGTTTTCGCGCATCCACATCTTGAATATCCAGAACAGTATCCAGAACAACTCAGGGATGCAAGGAAATTTGCAGAAAAGCCCAATTCTATGAAGAAAGTTGGTCTAGATGATATCGAAGAAATTAGTACTAATCAGATTCAGGTAGAATATCTCACTTTTTTCAAAAATTTCATTTGATGGCTCATGATAATCTGGATATTTAAATAACTTGATATTTTTCAAGAATTTTTTTCAAAAGTATTGCGTTTACATTGTAGGATGGAGGAAGCAGTGGTTTCTCGTGGTCGAATATGTTGAGCATGTTGATGCAAATGTTACTTGGGCAAACAGCCGGAATTACGGGTCCCAGTAAAAATGAAGTTGATGAAGCTGCCCCAGCAAGTCCTTGGGCTAATCTTTTGTCTGTTGGCTTGAGAGTACTAACTGCACTTTTAGGTGGTCCACAGCAACCTGTTGATGGCATCGACAAAGTTGATAATCAAAGCAGTCCAATGCAGGTACAAAAGCACTAAGAATTCTCCATATAAATCTATATATTGGAGTTTATCCACGTCTTTTAATTCTTCATTCCAAGGGAGTCTGAAAGATGTAATTTAGTATCAAAGTATAAAAAGAAATTTCTGTCGTGCATTTCTGTATTAATATTAGGGCTTAAAAAACGAAAAAAAGTCAACTTTTTACGAAGAAAATCTCTTTTTTAGATGTAACGGGCTCCAAAAATTAGTATTGAGGCAATTAATCAAAATTTTAATAACCATATTTTACAATATATACACGGTTATCATAATTATAGTTTTTTTAGTACAACTGTACATAGCACCCGCCTAATTAATTGTTTTCAATCCTATGAGTCTTTTAGACTGAGTATATCTTATTTTTGAGTTAAATTTTCTTGACAATTTTTTGTTGAAAAGTGTAGACATTTTTTGAATTAATTAGAAAATATTGTAATTTAATAGAAGTATTAGGCACTAGGCACTCGTTCCTAAATTTTATTCTATGTTAAGCAGTTCATCAGTATTGTTATCAACCTTTTGGATGCCCTGAAAACTTCATTTTCTCACCGATCCTTAACTGCTCGATCGCTTGGAAGAAGAGACACCATTTCTGAGGCAGCTGTAGCATCTATATCTATGTTGAAGGTAAACTGCATTTTTATCATTTCAAATATCATAATTCTATTTAATAATGAATACTTAATTAACTTTTTGTGTTTCTATGATAAAGGGCTACGTAAAGTCCATGAAATCCTTTGGAAATTTGGCAAAAGCAGAGGAAGAAGGACAACGAGGATGCGCTGAACGAGCTTTGTGCGAAGCCAGTGCTGAATGTATTGCAAATGCACAAGGAACGACGTCTATTTTCTGTCAATTAGGATCGTAAGTACTTGTCTTAATAATCAATAGACTACATAATTATAAAAAGAAATTAAGAATGTACAGTGCGGAAAATGTTTCTTCAAAATTACCTAGGTATCTCTCTTATTTTCTTCACTGCGGTTACCATTAAAAAATGTTTGAAAATCCCATAAATATTTTAATAATGTTATTCATATTAATTCTATGCTTATATATTGCAGTTATGCGACGAGTTACTTGTTACAAAAACAAAGTGGTGTCGGATTCGAGGCTCTCTACGCAGCTGGTAGACGTGGACGATCTGGTGAAGATTGCAGGACACTTTTCATGGATTGTAATGCCGTTTAAAAATTCATCATACATTCCCCTCTCTCCCAAGTAGAAGAATAGAAGAACTAATTCAAGAGAATATAAAAACAGGTTAAGAATAACTCAAAGGTTACTATCATTTTCACGGCAATTCAATTTTATTCGGCGAAAAATATGTCACAGTGAACAATTTTGGATTTTAAACAATTCTGAACAAGAAATGTTCATGTTTGAACAGCTGAATTTTTTTACAACAAATTACCTTAATTATTTAAACATTTTTGCAAACTTTAATTCTTGATTTATATTTAGACTTGAATTAGTTTTGTGGAAGATTTGATTTCTCTTTATTCTTCTATCAGAACAACACTATTTAAACATCTGTTAATCATTCAAACATAGATATTCTGTTCCTTCATTTTTAATTTATTTTTATTTATATCAGTAGCACATAAAATGTCTTCTATAGGTAAGAAGTGTTGAAATTCAAAAACTTTGTATCTGCAATTATGTATATATTTATTTAAATCTATGGGAAATATAAAAACAAATATTTATGTTAAAAAGTAAATAGAAGTACATATTGTAGTATTTAATATTTATTATAAATATTTGTTCACTGCAACTTTGAAAAAATTTTGTGTACAACAATGATATTGTCAAGTGTTTTTAAAATTTCCCTCGACAGTTTCATTGTTATTGTACATACCGTAAAATAGATATGCCTACTATGTAAGAAATTAAATAAATTTATATAATTTATTGTATGCTAATAAATTATTAAGTGAAAAAAGAAGCGTAATTATTTTAAAAAGTTTTTGAATAATATATTTCGTGTAGTAACGGTATTAAAAAACTTACCAATTTACTTAACAATTATGAGGTTCATATATTTTCCAGGGCTTATTTACTTCACAATACGTACAACAGGGATCACTACAATCAGTTTTGCAGTGATATAGTTTCAGTGTTATGTATGTTACAAAATTCACACTCAATGATAACATTTCATTAGCATCGGTCATTTTTAATAGCAGGACTTAAATCGTTAAAATACGAATGAAGCATTGCTTCCTCTGCTGATATTCGGAGTACTGGGTTACACACCAATAACCTCTGTAAATCAAAAATTGCATTATTTAAATTGTTTTAAATTTAGTCTTCGTTAGGTTTCTGATTAAAAGTATACCTGTAGTAAGTCTTTTCCTCTGACGGTAAGTTTGGGTGTAACTTGAGATAATCCCTGAGTTGGATGGTACTGAGGAAAAGGTTTGTAATCAGGAAGAGTGGTAAGGTCTGGCCACGTCTCTTCAGTAGGTGTACCTAACATCTTAAATATTCTCTTTAACTGATCGTCCACGTCCGATCCTGGGAAGAGTGGTCTACCCGCATTTGCTAATTCTGTAATAACAGAAAATGTTCTGAAAATTGAAATTGTTTAAAAACAAAATAAAGAAGATATATTAGTTGGCATATATTATAATGATGCAACTACAAAATCATATTTATGCTTATGATAAAAATGATACCTGCAAATATGCAACCAGCGCTCCACATATCAATTGATGTTGTGTACAATTTAGCTCCGAAAAGAACGTCCGGGGGGCGATACCATAACGTTACTACTTCCGCTGAATAACATTTTACTGGAATACCAAATGCTCTAGCTAGCCCAAAGTCAGCGAGTTTTAATTCTCCATTCTACAGAAACGGTAATAATAATTCTTAAACAAAACTTTGGTTTTTTATCTTTCATAATATGAAAATGATATAACGTACTTTGTTAATGAGCAAGTTTTGAGGTTTCAGATCCCTATGTAAAACATTTCTGCTGTGGCAAAATGCCAATCCACGTAATAATTGATACCTAAAAATTTTGTTTTCAGTAAAGAAATTGAGTTGTACCTAGCAATATAAAAAAGATATAATTGACTTAAAAACGATATATTACTTACAAAAACGATTTCACTACATCCAAGTCAATCTCTCCATTCAGACTGTCAAAGTATTTTTTCAAATCTTGGTCACAGTGTTCAAAAACCAGTGTAAGTTTTTTGTCATTGTGAAGCACGTCATTTAATCGTACTATATTCTTGTGTTTCAATTCCTTAAGTAAGCAAATTTCCCTAAGTGCGGAGGACGGAACACCCTAAACATATTAATTTTAGAAATAAGCTGAAATATTTTTCTTCGACATTGAGTAATTTGAAAAAAAAAATATTGACTCACTTCATCATCATCGTCTAGACGAACTCTCTTCAAAGCCACAATTTCATGTGTCTCTCGATTTTTCGCTTTGAAAACAGTGCCGTATGTGCCTGCAAATGTAAAAACATATTTCACAATTGAAATAGAATAAGACTTTTTTTTACATAATAAGTTTCATTACATTGTAATAAAATTTAAAAAACAAACAGGTGCTTAATTACTATCAATTTTTACACTTTGAAACTAAAATACAATTATTTTAAACAAACAAACTACTTAGGTAAATAATATCAGTGAACTCTTAACCTAAATATATTTTCTAATTTATAAATTGTTTTTAAAGAACTCTGTATTGATATTGTATTATAAGTGAACGTAAAATCAAATGTTAAATTTACTGATATGCTTACTCTAGTGTTAAGGTAATAAAAAATAATTATTATGACAATAATATCTTTGAAATATGTTTGAAATAGTATCTGTAACTTTAATGCTTCACCTTCCCCTATTTTTTCAAGTTTTTCATATTTTTGCATATTTTTGAGGTTTCACGATCAAAATTTTTACAGTATGGTGTCCAGGACCAAGACTATTTATTAATAATATTTATTGAATATTACTAGAATCTGGAAAATTATCCACGACAGGCGAATTGTTGACGACGACGTTGATGTTGACCGAACGAAGTTAGGACGTAAGCATACATAAGAACTGATAAGAACCAGTAAGGACATGTAGTACGTAGTAGTAGTAGTCATGTATATGCTGACATAGTTTACGTCCTTGGGTTCTCTTTTTGTTTAAATCTTCTACAACTGAATATTATAGCTAACAGCAACTAAACACAAATAGAACAATTAAAAATGTAAACAGAAGTTAGAAAATAAAGTTATATTTACTTTTTACATAAGAGTTCAGGAGTTTATTACATTTTTACTAGTATTGTGAATTTACCAGTAAAATATGTTCTTTACCAAATTTACCGATAAATTTACTGGTAAATTTGGTAAAAACAATGCTTCCAATTTCTTAGCCGCGGATAATTTACCGGTTAATTTACCGGTAAATTTACCGACTCACAACACTATTTTTTATACATTTCTATGAATATTACGTAATATCATAAAGTAACGCGTAGTTTTACATCCCTGCCCCACTCTGGTTTTCTGCATCATATCATAATCATAATATTTTATATTCTCATATTCTTGCATATTCTGTATGAATCAGACAGCATGTAAAGATACAAACAATTCATACATAAACTATATAATAAATTTTGATAAACCATAGTTTTTTGCAAATAATTTAAAGCGAAGATAAATATACCACGATGTCAGAAGAAGAACCTATCATATGCGTACCTGGTAAATACTTTATTCTCGGTTGAGTTTTTCTTATAATTTGAGCAAATTTTTAAGAGGTTATTTTTCTATTTATTTATGTTTTTACTTCAGGTCAACGATTATGCATATCCGATAAAGAAAATATTCCTGGATCTGGAACTTACGAGCAACTGGGATACATTTATTCTAAACTTGCTGGTTTTGTAGAAGTCATAAAAGATAAAGATGTATGTGAATTTCAATTACATATTATAATTAAATCACACATCAATTTTGATTGTAATGATAATTATTTATTTAGGTTAACAGAATTGAAGTACACAGTGTAATGGAACAAAGCATTGTACCTGCTCCTGGCGATATTATTACAGCACTGGTAACTGTAGTCAATCAAAGGTTTTGTAAATGCACAATAAAGTGTATTGGAGATGTAGTGCTGACTAGACCTTATAGAGGAATTTTACGCAGAGAAGATGTTAGGGCAACTGAAAAAGATAAAATAGAAATGTACAAATCTTTTAGACCAGGGGACATCATCCTAGCAAGAGTTGTATCCTTTATTTAAAACTATTATTAAGTAGTAAAGCGACATTCTCAAGCATTCCAATTTTTAATTTCTAGTTAACTTTCAGTTTACATTTGGTAAGTTAACGATGATTCACTGTAGATTTCCTATACGTCATTTAGTTACCGATGACTGAAGCTCATACCTATCAACTTACTACAGCAGAAAATGAACTAGGTGTAGTCATAGCTCACAGTGAAGATGGTAAACTATATTTGTTTGTTTAATTAATTTACATGTTTAAGGGAAATGAATTCAATCAAAGTAGAATGCGGACAATTCAAGTGAAAGATTTTAACATTTGATTCTTTATTTTAATATTGTTTTTTGCAGGTATTTCAATGATTCCAGTTAGCTGGACAGAGATGCAGTGTCCGAAATCTCTCGTAAAAGAAGCACGTAAAGTAGCGAAAGTTGTTCCTGAACATGTTGTGAATGAACTAAATGAATTATGAAGCAAAATGTGTTCCATTTTAATATGTAACAAAGAAGTTTATAAAAGCTTTCACATTCAGTTTCATATCAGTTAATTTTTCACTTAGTAATACATTTAAATATGAATTAGTTATATGTATTTTTTAAGAGCTGTAACTATATGTTTATAATAGTTCGTACGTCAAAGCGTAAAAGAAAGACAAACATAATTAATTTCTATGTTTATTATTTAATTTCGTCTTCTCCAAGTAAATTTGGCTCGTTGAGTCGTTGGAAGAGTCGCTCTTGCCAACGGATGATCATATGGACACGATGATTTTGTACAATAGGGATGATATTTACACTTCTGAGAAATGTGTGAAAATATGCATCCTACTTTTGTACAAGTTGATCCAAATTTACATTTTGGATGTAAATATGTACAACTTGTACCGAATTTACAAGCAGGAAACGCACTGCAAAAAAGAAAGATGTATTATAATATTTAATTCCAGATAGAAACATCATTTAATCTCATTAATAAATTTTATCGATTGTGAAAGATAAGAAATTAACCTGCAGGAAATAGGTGGATGATAATAAGCACACTTTTTCCCTAGTGTACAATTTGGCCAATATCGACATTTTTCTTTTGATTCCTCGCTAATTGCTGTCGACGTAGAATCAACTTTAAACATTTTATCAGATTCTAAAAATAATAAAAATTTGTTTTGTAACAGATGATGAATTAATTTATTAAATATTAATATTAAAAAGCTTACGAGTTCTAATTGATATTGTTGACACTTTCTTGGATTTTAACTCAGGAGTAGAAGAACGTGATCTATTAAAAATTATTGGACTTAGTTTTCTAGTTGC
The DNA here is from genome assembly GCA_030998225.1 of Diplolepis rosae. Lineage (NCBI taxonomy): Eukaryota > Metazoa > Arthropoda > Insecta > Hymenoptera > Diplolepididae > Diplolepis > Diplolepis rosae. The sequence continues at coordinate 16,394,748 of JAPYXD010000723.1, read as the reverse complement.
TTTTGGTGGCTCTTCAATAATATCAACATTTTCTATATTTTGGTTTTCATCGTTATTACTTTCTTTCGAATCTTCAGAATCACTGTCCTCATTGCTACATTCAGCTGCATTAGATATGTTCACAGTAGTTGATTCCGATTCATTTTGTTGATCTACATCTGAATCATTAGTAGAAAGTTCTAGTTCATCACATTCTTGTACCTTTAAAGAAACATTGTCATCGTATCACAGTTACATTTTCATATATATATTTAAAAAATGTTTATTACCTCCATTTTCAAGCCTTCTTCATCGTCATGAGCGTTCTCCTCTTTCAGAACATTATTGTTATAGCCATTTAACGTGACTAAAAACTTTTGGTTGTTGTTGCTTTGTTGGAACAAAGATCTTACTACTCCAATGTGTTCGTCTGTTACTTCGTTTGAGGCATCTGAAGAATATAGTCAGGACACTATACAAAAGGTCGAAATACCGGATAAAATTTTCGTGAAAAAATATAGAAAAACTAGAAACTATTGAGGTCATATGAAATCTCTTTTACGTCCCTTTTCTCATATCAATAGGTAATTTCAAATTTCAAAAAATATATACTTACAAGGCTTTGTGTTACTATTCTTCACTGTTGTCAACTCAACCTGAATTTTTTCCATTACGAACCTTTTCTTTGCATCCAAATGTACTGATAAATTTTGACCTGTTTCCCAAGATCCAGAAGGTTTTGATCGTTTAGGTAATGGTTTCGTTTCCTGTAAATAACATTATATTCATTAATTTGATAATACTACAGAAAATACATTGAATTTTAAGAAGAAAATTGATCAAGCTTCTATATTAATAATTAAGATCTAATTTTCTAATAGTTACCATTAATGAAGGATCTGGTTTCTTTTGTCTGACAACAGACTGGTTTGCTTCGGCAATAGCTCTTAATAATAACGATTGAGTAGCCCGCTTCTGAGTCGGTTGCAAAGGCTTTAAAGGTCTCGGTGTTACTATGACTTTACTCGGTATTTTGCAACCTTCCAATCCTTCGTCTTCTGCGTCACTAATTTGCTTATCATTAGAATTTAATCTTTTTCTATTACTATTTTCCGGTACTGGTTTTTGAACGGCTACTATATGAGATTTAATAGGTCCAAAATTTATTACTGATTGATCATCTTCATCATCTTCAGTGAGTAAATTTAACTGTGACACTCTGGATTTCTTCTTCATTGGTCCTAATCTATATTTGACGTTTTTTCCCCGAAAATTATTACGCTCTTTCTCTAGAGCAGGTAAATTTCTTTCTCTTTTACTGTGTTGTACTTCAGTTGTAGACTGCTTTTGCATTCTAGAATTACTACAAGTACCTAACCTATCTTTAATATTAAAAACTGGTTTCTCAATTACTTCTATTTTTTCCCTTACATCTATATTCGTGTTGGATTTATCATCCCTAGAACTACCAATACGGTTTTTAATATCAGCTGGCTTTTCTAATCCTCGCATTTTTATATCTGTATCACGACTCTTTGAATTGTCTTTAGTATCAACATTTTTTGATCGTAAAAAATTATGTTTCTGATCAGCAGATTCAAAGTGACATACCTCTGTATTTCTGTGCCTATTATCAAGCGCTTCCTTCTCTCTATGTACTTCAAATTTCTTTCTTGGCGAAGCAATACCAAGACGATTCTTGATAGATACTACAGATGTTATTTTAGGTTTCACGATAGTAGATTTTCGTTTTTTGCAGCTACTATCACTCAGATTATCTTCATTTGACTTTTTTGTGCGTTTTCCATGTTCAACATTTTGGTCTATCTTATGATTTTTAACTGTCTCGTGTATTTTTTCCAATGTTTCTTTTTCAGGTTCAACTGTCTCTGACCTTATTATTGACTGATTGCATTCAGAAGAAGATTGATCCAACGGAACTACGGGTTCTTTCACGCTAGAACCTTTTTGATCATTTGAAGATAGCGGAGCTTTTCTAGAATTGTCATTCAGCTCTATTTCCAGATTGCTTTCATTTGAACATTTTTCACTCGTACTTGTACACTCTTGTGATGACTCGGTCTTCGTAATTATCTCTTCTTCGGGTTGTTTATCTTCTTTTAACGTTTTTCCCAGTAATTTTTCTGCAACTTCAGCAGGAGTTTGATCTTCTAAGAAAGATGTTGCATTTTTTCGCTTCTTTCGTTCTTCTTCCTGCTTTACAATAACGGAGGGTACAAGTTCTCTCGGAGTCTTTTTTTTTGCAACTGTTACTTTCTGTAGTTTTTTCAAAACTTGATCATGTAGCCAATCAACGAATAATGTAGTATTATCTTCTAAAAAAAGATGCAAGTCTTCGTGCATTTGGAGACGCGATTTTTTGTTTACAACCATCACCAGTATATAATCCGGTAACTCTTCATCATAACGCACACCTAGTTCTAAGAGCTTCGCCCGAATTGCACTCTAAAAATATCAAAATGACTTTAGAAAGATAATTACAAGGAAGAAATAATAAATAATGGTAGTTCAATTTAAAAAACTTAAAACATTTTACCCTGAGTTGGTTTGTAACTTCTATACCACGAATATCCATATTTCATCCAAGTCAATACGCTACTTGACAAAGCTCTTTCCTAAATTGACAATTTGAAATACTTAATGTCGAATTTATATTTTTATATAAAACCTCATAGTCTTATCGCAGTATATTTCTTTAAATGGATTCTAACGATTCTGGCACTGTCGAACACCACCTCACACTAATTGTCACTAACACTAATCTAGACTCTAGAGAACCATCAAGAACCATGGAGTAAAGAACTATAACGGAACTATAGGTTCGCATTAGCGCATTACTATCACTATGAAGTTGAAAAATTCTCTCCGTAGAATAAAATTGGAGAAGGTATGGGGTATAGTAAAATTTAATGAAGCCTTCCTCATTCTGCGTTTTGAACGCAACAACCCATTCCTGGTTTTTCATTAAAATCTAATGCAAACCAGGGATGAGTTGTCACGTTCCAAAGAGCAAAACCGAGAAAGGTTTCATTAAAATTTACTGTACACGATGTACACTGCAAAAAATCCTCAAGAAATTTCCTTTTTGTCTTGTAAAATTTTCCTAGTGAAAACAATGTAATTTTATGGATAACGTGTACATTTGTGTAGATTCATAGATTTTACAGCACTCAGGAAAAATAATGTTATTTTTGTAGGTAATTTTACAACAGGCGTGAAAAATTACACTAAAGCGTGATTATCCAATAACGCAATAGTAGCTCACAGTAGTGAACGTAATTTTACAACGGTCTTGTATTATTTTAGTTATTTTAATATTTTGAAATAATTTTACTATCAACGTGAGATCCAATCAGAACGTAGACCTTCTTCAAGAGCCAAGTAAAGAAGTTTTATGATTAGTTGACAAGTTAGCTCCTAGTGGTCACCTGTATTTATACGCGTTCATGGGACAAGAGGAAAATAATTTGGCACATATCGATTTGTCTGTAGTTACAATTTACTGCAATCTCGATTGGCCACAAAATAGAAATTAGTTTTTATTATCCTGAAAGTATACTTACAATTAAAAAATAATTTTTTTACAAGATATTACAAAAATAGCGTTCCACCGAATGTATTTGCTATAAATATTTGGCCCTCACTGTGCAGCCATCTCGCCAGATGACATCACGACATGAATGCTTAAGGACACAGTGCCATGTGAGGAAAACAGGATTCAACCAATGAGATTATCGCAGAGACTCACGTGACTATCTCATTGGTTGAATCCTTTTACCCGATTATCTTATTCTCTTCGACATGGATCTGCACCCCAATTTTAAATTTTCCTCTGTTGTTCAAGACAGAGAGCGATACTTAATTTACTTAAGGTAATTTACTTAATTTTTTACATTATCTTACCAGATATTTTATGTAGAGTCAGAAGGAGTGACATTCTTCTGCTTCGTAACGGTCATGTGGTCGTACTTTTAAGAATAGATATAAAGTATGAATACGGGACATAAAATTGTTTAAACCCCATTAAAAGTGGTAGGTTTTGGACAAAACGTTCTTTTATCTCGTTTGCTCTTACAAAATTTTAGTGCGATTTCAGCTGCTTTCTTTTTCCGCTTGCATGAATATGGAGGTGTCAAAGAACCTTTAAGCATTTCACCCAATGAGGACAATGAACTAAGCTTGCTTGCTTCCTATAAAAATGTAGTAACTTTCAGCCAATCAATGCTGCTTTCGGACGCCATTTTGCTCAAAGCGGCCTATCAATCTCATTTGGATTGAACTTTTGTAACCGAAATCGTTGAATCTGTGGCGTCGGTAGAGATCGTCCTAGGTAAGGATTGAAGCATAGAAGTCTGAGCTTGTGAAAAGCCGTCGAAAACGTTTTGGATAAGGCATCGAGGTTGAGTGGTGAGGACGGCTTGTGTAGCAGTGGAGTTGTGGAGTGGCCCGTTGGCGCCCATTGTTGTCCTTCGTGCGTAATGGCTGCTAATGAAGATCGCGGAGTGTGTTGACGAAATTTAATGTTACTCTATGTGAGTTTCCGCTTCTCGTGTAAAGTCGATGAATTTTTTGGTGAAAAGTGTAAGCTATTTATCAAGGATCTCTGGACAAATGTTTGTTGCGAGTGAATTCGCCGGTTTTGACGAAATCCTATGTGCTACCCAGACGCCCAGGGAGCTATCGTGAGCCGCCGCCGTTGCCGCTTGTACAACTTCACCCATGGTAGCCGACGCTTAACAAAAAATAAAATCTCTAATTCGGTTGAGCTCAGTTCAGCTCTTCAGTCCATATATTCTCTTAGAAAGTGTCTGTGTCTTTGCGATTCATCGTTTATGTAACTATATATGTATTTAATGACTGGTCGGGTTGAAGTAATGCGTGTATTTCAAAGAATCGAAAAACGCGGTCGAATTCAATTGAATGATCAAATTTATGAAAAATGAAAAGGACCATCTTTTGATAACCGAAGTTTCCAAATTTGTCATATCTTTATAAAACCATCCAACTATACGAAATTGGAACATTGGCGAATATCCATTCTCCTAGCCCATGCAGCCTTATGAATTGATCCTGTCGTCATGAAGCGAATAAGGACTTCGTAGTTACAAACTGCATGAAACAAACGGCTGCTTGTGTCAAAAATACTACACGTGAGTATGTCCTGCGATTTTAAAGAACAATTTTTCTCTTCATCGTGAACGTATTGGTCTAATGAGGGCACGGAGTGGGGGTACTTTAGATTCACCCTGAACGCAGCTTTTATCATTAATTCAGATTATTACTCATTTTGCTAATCTCATCTTGCACAGGTATATTAAGGAAGTAGGGTAGTTCGAATATCTAAAATAAACCAACTTCATTTTCTAACTTACAAGTCACGCACTTTCTTATTTTATATTCATAAGTTAATTTTAAGTAACTTTTTTTTTATTTAATGACTCTAAAAATTCATTGTTTCAGCACATACGTAGAAGGATCTGTCAGACTTGATCAATCATTTCTGTTTTCTTTTCATTTTAAATTCAACAAACGGTCAATTTTATTTTACAGACTTCGATCGATAGAACAGGTTTTAAGGGTGTTGCAACAATGTTATAGCAGCTAATTTGAGATTGCTCTTTTACTAAGAAAGTATTTATTTTAAGAAGAAAATGGACAGACGGTCGGAAAAACTTAGTTAACGTAACAATTTTTTACATTTTTAATATTGTTTATCAATTTTTGTTTCGTAAAACCGTGTTAAATTGCATCGTAAATAAAATGAGCCATCAAAAATTTCAATGGGATAAAAATGATAGTTTTTTTCTATTCAGAATCATTTGAGCCAAAAATAGCTAAAATTTTCCTATCTATTCTGAATAAAAAATATTTAATGTATAACTGATTGAAACTTATGATTGTTTATTTTATTTGCAGTCAAATCTTCCGCACTTTCACTAAAAAAACTTCGTAAAAGAATATTCTAAATGAGACAATACTGAGGTCGCTTCAACTAAATTTTTTCCAATTGTCTGTCAAATACGGTCTTACATTTGATTTTAAAAACAATATGAGATTTAAATATGGACTCTATTTCATGTGCAATATGAAGTCTAAACATATATCTAATCGGAAATCAGTATTTCTAACAATGCAGGCGGTTAATCTAACTAGTTCGAAAAAACTTGGTTTACTACATAAAAGCTAAATAAAATAAATTTTAAATTCGTTTCACTTTCATCAATGGTTGTTTAAAAATTTAACATCATAAAATTTCTATTCGTTAAAGTTTCACAGACAATTCCCTTTAATCCTTTCGAAAGCAATAAAAATCTCTCCACACAGGGTATTATTAAAATCGTGCAAATCAATCACAAAATAGAAGATTTATGCACTGCTTTTTGAATGCAATCGAAGGGTCTAATATAATAATTTTAATATAGCGTGCAGATCATAATTACTAAATGGATTCCAAATCTACAGGATCAGCAGATCGAGCAGCACTTAAAGTATTCCATGTTTACTCAAACTGAGCAAACCAACAGTTTCACTCAAACAGAACGAAGCAACTCTAGCTATAGTGACCAACGACAGGTGCGTATATCAATTTTTACTTCAATTCCATAGATTAACCGGATCATATGATCAGATACCTACCTTCCTTACGAAATTTTCTTAAATTGTGAACATTTTGAACTTAATATCTCATTTTGCATGGACATGAGTTTAAAGACTAAAAATGCCGGTAAGGTAGGAATTTGATCATACGGTTCGGTTGATCCATAGCCTTAGATTTTTTTCCAATTTGAAATAAGATTAAATTGTTAATATTTAGAGGATAGTCGGTGCCTTTGGAACATGTCTAGGACAGAATAATTTAAAATGGTATAAACATGAAAACAATTGTTAAACGTCAAAAAATTAGAAAGTTATATATTTACTATTGGGCATAGATATAAATACGAACATAATGAGCTGACGAGTTATGTTGGGGCATTAGCCTAATTTATATGCATGTGCTAATCTCGTAAACCTACTCTGTCGATCAATTGTTGAAAATTTAAATTATACTATTACTGTGCTGTAATATTTACATCTTCGAAATAGATTACATTGGTAAGTTATCACTAGGCTCAAAGTTTATAAACACACATTTTAAATAAATAATATTTCTTTTTAAAATTGCGAGGGAGTGAAACACGCAGAGGCATGAGAGTTTTTCTTTCACACGATCTCAATGCGCATGCGTGTCCGAGTGAGACTATTATCTCTAAGTGTTTTGCTCACTTGCACTTATGCTTTCCCTGTGGCGTCTTCGAAAACGTCTTTACTGTATTGTAAAATTAGTCGATACATATGTGAGGATAATATGTAAAATTTAATATAAGAATATATAACGAGCATCGACTCTTCTCTATGTTTTATTAATAATGAGCATTAAATTTGACTGCTGCAGTTAGAAAAATATTAATTTATCATGGTCGCTTGGTATAAGCGACTTGAACTATTACAAGCAGCCAGGACAAGTTAATTTTTTTCTGAATTGAGCAGTCGAATAATTTTACAGTGAAGATTATCCAAGAGATAATTTTTTGACCAATTGTTACTTAAAATAGCCACAACAGGTAGCGATGTTCGACCCACAGCAAATTCAGCAGCAGCAAACTGCTCAAGGTCAACAATCCCAGCAACAACAGTCACAGCAAATGTACGTCACTGAGAAGAAGGAGGACAAGTCTCAGCAACAATCTACTACAGCAGAGTTTCCATTTTACTACAATGTCAATATGCTGCAAAAAGTTCAATCAAATGCAGTGAGCACAATTGGACAAATCACAACTGATGACAAGGGTTGCTATCGTTTTGATGTGCAGCCTGTTGGATACAATACTCTCCTAAATCAAATGAGTATAGCCGCAGCAACTAATTCGACTTTTAAATGTGACATATGTGGCTTAGTTTTTGGTCACATGACTTTACTTAATCATCACAAGAGAATTCACAATACGACTCCCAGTAACCTACAGCAGCAACCTCAGCAGGTTGTAGTTCAAACACCAACAACCGTGACAGTTTCGACAACACCCGAAAGACCATACACTTGTGACGTTTGTGGTGCTTGCTTCATCTTGCCTGGTGAATTGAAGAGTCACAAAACAAATACACACCAAAAACCAAAGGTGCAAATTTGTGAAGATTGTGGAAGCGAGGACGCTTGTGAGCATAATCCGACAAAAGTTAAGAAAAGTAAGTATTATAAGTAGTTTCAGAATTAATCAGCGTATTGCTGATATACTTTATTCAAAGACAAGTTATAAAAAATTCATTCATACATAAATTAGTATTAATATTTCAGGTTTTGAAAGAAAATTGTTGAGCTTAATAATAAATATCATTTTGATCTTATTAAGTATTTAAATACTAACAAGAAATTTTAAATTTAGCAATTAAACCTGGGCATCATCCTGTAAAACGAAGGGGAGTGACAAGTGTAACCAAGTGTCACAAGTGCAATGGCACCGGAATTATTTTTATCGGTATGTTTTACAATCTTTTATTTTATAAAAACTTTATTACAAAAAGTCACTCAAAGTGTGGATAAAAACTGTTTTCAGGCGGAAAACAAAACAGTCAAAATCAACCAGAGAAGCCATTTCACTGTAATGTTTGCGATGGAACATTTTCAAGATACTCTTCGCTATGGTCCCACAAGAGGCTTCATTCTGGAGATAAGCCATTTAAATGTGAAGTCTGTGGTCTAGCCTTTGCTAAGGGTAAGTTTTATAAATCTGAATCTTTTACATAAATTATATTTAGAACTCATCGGTTTCTAAAAATATTTTAGTAATTTACGATAGAGTGCAAAATACTTTGATTCAATTTTTTACTCGAGTCTTTTTAGGGAACCTTAAATTAACGATTTTTGGAATAAATTAATTTATTTTTACAATTCAATATTTTTCAGCGGCCTATTTGAAAAATCATGGTCGAGTCCACACTGGGGAAAAACCATTCAAATGTAATGTCTGTGGTATGCAATTTTCTCAGAGTCCACATCTCAAAAATCACGAGAGAATACATTCTGGTGAAAGACCTTACCAATGTGAAGTATGTGAGAAAACATTTGCAAGGCATTCAACATTGTGGAACCATCGTAGAATTCATACTGGAGAAAAGCCATACCGATGTAACATTTGTGGTTCTGCTTTTAATCAAGCTACACATTTGAAGAATCATGCGAAAGTACACACTGGAGAAAAGCCACACAGGTAATATTTTTATGAATAAATAACCATATCATTTTTTCTCTAATCAATTATTTATTTCTTATAGCTTCTAAATATTTTTTTCTTTTTCAGGTGTGACATTTGCGAAATTGGATTTTCAGATCGTTTTGCACTGAAACGTCATCGAGCGATTCATGAAAAGTATGGTCAAACTGCACGTAATCAAAATGCTAATAGCACTAGTAATGCGCAACAAGCAAATACCAGCAGCCAGCAGCAAACTCAACAGTCACAGCAAGGCCAACAAGTGGTAGTAGTGAATGCTTCGACGCCAGTCACTGTCAGTCAAGGGCAAGGACAGGCAGTTATGCTCGATGATGTCTACAAATGTCAAGTGGCCTTTCCAGAGCCTAAGTGATTCGACTAAAGATCAACTATAAGAAACTGACAAAGCGATTAAGCTTTTTAATCTTTTATACCTCTGATAATAACATTTATGGAGTTTTGGAATTCCTACCAGTGTCAACACGACATATATGAAGGAAGCGGATTCCTGAACTTGGAATTAGTGGACACTATTGAAAATTGTGATCATGCACATTTGGTGAAAAAATAATAGGTGATAGCAAGCTACGATCGGTGATTTGAAGACAAATGCTTTTGTTTCTGACAGACGATTGTGTAGGTATAACTACGTACATTCATGGATTTGGTTTTATGGACTGCATCGCTTCCAAAATACTGACCTGTAGTGACTTAAACTCCAAACTGCCATCAACGATGGATGGAATATTTTGTGAATTCTTACCAATGAAACTACTAATAAAAATGAATTTTTCATTGGATTTCGTTAATGTCTTTGTCAGAAAATTTAACCCTTTCAATATTTAATATATTCAAGGGTGTAGGTACACGCGGAAGTGGATTAACACTTAAAAGACATTTAAAGTAAAATACTATATTTTGCATTTTTGAAGCTGTTTATTCATGAAATATTCATTTTTTTCATTGTTTAAGTTATGTCATGAAATAGTACAATCTTCAGAGAAAACAATTAGTGCAAATGTTTCCAATTCATGTGTCTAATTAATAATTAACAGTGTTAATATTGAATGAATCATAGTCCCAAGATCTAGGCTTTTTTAAAAATAATATTAACCACTGCGAAATACCATGAGTATTGCTATTATGCAACTATGCGTATTATGCTTCCTCATGTGTTTCAACAAATTAATTACTTCCTCATGAAGGGAGTTCGTCCAAAACTAACATTTTGAATAAAAAATGCGTTCAATGAAATCGGATAAAACCAATAAATTATGAATACAAATTAACATAAAAATTAAATATCACTTGAAGATGAAAATTTTTCAATTGTTCGTTTGAGTAGAAGAATAAAATTTACATATAAATTGTATATGCTTAAATTAGAAATTTTGCTTGAGAAATTCTAATATTTCATTTTAAAGTATCTGTATATCATTATAGTTACGCTAGGTCTACCAATTTTGTAAATAGGTCACTGAATGCGTCTCGTGACAATGAAGGCATTTTCACAATAAAATAGTGCTATATTCACATAGTTTAAGAAATTTCACTCAAATAATAAAATAAATAAAAATCACAATAAAATTTGATTACATATACCATCAATCTTTTGTGCGCACTAAATTTGTAAATAGATTAATTGATGTATCTTGAGACGAGGATTACATTTTTATATACAGTGTTAATGTATTAGCTCTGATTAAAAATTTTGGCACCACAGACTACAAATACATTTTCTTTCAATTTTTAAAATGAAATGTTTTCATTTCTGAATATTTTATATCAACTTTTTTGTAAATTTGATGTACATATTGTATCTACGAGATTTAAGATTTTTTCGTAAATATTACATAAGATCGACAAAAAAAATACGTATGTTCCATGGACCTATAAATTCAGAGATACGTAACAGTGTCGTAAGAAGGAGGTGCAGTGGGCGCAGGTCGCCCTGGGTTTCACCACTGAGGGGGGTGACAAAATAGGAAAAATATGTTTTTCTTTAATTTTTAAAAATTTGAGGGGTGGATAAGAAGTTGACCACAGCGGGTACCACCTGATCTTGCTATGCCACTGGGATCGAGCCGAGAGGGGAAGTGATATAAGTTGCAAAAAGGCCGAGAAAAGTGACCTATGTAATTATGCATTCAGATTCAGATGCCTAAAAGCTGTAAATTGTAGTACTATAAGTGCGTTAAGGACTGACCGGGTGAATCTTAAGTTTTCTGTCCTCTTCTTACATAAGTATTCTTTCTATGAGTTAAAAAAAGATGCAATATACACTATTGGCGAATGACTATTCCACTGTTCTACTAATGTCCCTCGTGGGAACCCACCCTGATTTTGGGTACGTCTGCACCTTTATGTTTCCGTTTTATTGTGATTCAAGCAGTCACGAAGCTTGGCGATACTTGGTGATTTTTAAAAAGAAAAGGCTCCATGTGAGGAAGAAGGACAGAAGAGGTCGCTTCATGGTGTCGTCCCATGCAAGTGCAAAACTACACATTGTTTGTTGAATCTGACTTAATACCCTATCGAAAGCCAAATTTTTTTAAAGAACCAGGTTAACGAGTTACATGATTGGTTACAAGTTTAGCTTCAAGTGGTTATTTATGATTCTGTGCGTGCATGAAAGGCACCTTCGCGGTCAATCAAACGCACAATAAATCCGGACGTGGCTCTTACCATTTCACGTTTCACGCCCGACTTTATTGTCCTTGCATCATGCATCGATCAATTTCTTTAAATGAATTTACGGAGAGGTATAAAAGTACCTTTATGGTTCCGTCTTATGCACACGCAGAGATGAGTTGCAATGAGTTGGGGGATTGCTAAAGTAATGTATTTAATTTCGAGTGATTTTCCGCAGCGCGCCCTATTGCGAAATGCTCTTGGGAACTAAAATGAAAGGTTCATGCTACTACTTGAAGGGTAAAACAGAGCTACTGTTTATCACTTTTGCAGCGCCCCCAATTGCGTACAGCTTTTTCGGATCTTTTTCGAACTAAAATTAAAGGTCCGCGCTGTTATAATAACATGTGGGAGCACACACAATGAAGCGCGTCATGTCAGTGTATCCCCACTAACTTGCTTCGATTTCACGCTGTCGGTTGTCGAGTTAAAATCAGAAATTGTATTTTTCTCGACTTCATGCAAAGGAGGCGCGAAATAGACTCAGAATTCAAAATTACGGAATATAACATTAAAAAAATTACACTTTTTTTCTATATACTTTGAAAAATATTGATCTGAAATAAGTATCTAAAAGATTTTGTGAAATTTTAAGATGATTTAAATACTTGAAAAATAATTTTTTAATGAAAATTAAAGTCAATAAATGCTTAAAGATCCGAAATAAAATATCGATTTCAGCATTTTTTTTTAAATTATGTAGAGAATATTTTATAATAAGATATCATTCAAGATGAAATACAAGTTTAAAAAATGAAGGGTTTGAACATTTTTGTAATAGGTAACATCTTTGGTATGAAAATTTCGATAAATAAATGTAAATGAAGTTTTTGCTGATTTCAGGTAGTTCATCCACAAAAATTAGACTTCAGGCAAAAATAGATAAATTTTTTTTCAAGAATAGCAATATTATTATTGAAGAGATCATTTGGAAGAAAAGAGATTAGTTTCCAAGAAAAATAAATTAAAACATAAAAAAATAATTCATTTAACAAATTTTATTTTTACCCGGACTTGATTTCTTATCGCTTCATACCAAATTTTAGAAAATGATGTGATTCTGTGAAATCACGGATAATTTTTTTAAGAAAAAGGCTTTCTACAACTTAACCGTTTCCATTTTTTGGAAATTATAATAAATTCTTTAATGGCTAAAAGCATTAAAAATAAAATTTCCAAAACAAAATTCTTGTAAAAAAATTACTGAATTTGGTAAAAACTTATTCATTTTAGAAATATGGAAACGGCTAGGTTGTATTAGGTCTTTTTCCTGAAAAAACGATTCTTGATTTATTTGAATCACATCATTTTTTTTTAAATTTGGTTTGAAGCGATAAGAAAAAATGTCGGGGTAAAAATAAAATTTGTTAAATTTATTTTTTCTTATGCTTCAAATATTTTTCTTGGAAATTAATCTCTTTTCTTTGAAATGATCTCTTCAATAATAATTTTTCTATTTTTGGAAGCAAAATTATCTTTTCTTACCTAAGACATATGGCAATTTCAATAGATGAATGTAAATGAAGTGTTTGCTGATTTAAGAAAATACATAAATTGTATGTGAATTTACACCTCAAACTTTTCTTGATATGAAGCTAAGTCGACAAACGGTTGCTAAAAAATAAAATACATTGAATACAATTTTTTGGAATTTAACATCTTTTACATGACAATTCGTATGTATACATATATATAAACTACCATCGGAAATTACAGACTGACCTGCAGTTTCAACTTTCGTCAAAGTGTTTTATTTTATAGAAAGATATTACAAAAGAAATTTTAATTTAGATTTCAAAAGGTTTTTTCAGTATGTCTTCATAGTGATTTCTTAACCTAATCAAAATATTTTTAGAAATTCTTTTCTGGATTCTATCTTGGGGTTGAACAGAATTCAAAAAAGTCATGCAATTTTTAAAATATGTAGCTTCTTCAAGAAGTTTTTAAAAATCGACGTATATCATATTTTAATAAATTTAGAAATTTTTATCAAAATATTGATAGTTTGGATTTTTTGAATTCTTCAAATGAATGTAGTACAATCATCATTTGAAATTTGATGATTTTTTATTACCATCTTTGATTCTAGAGCAGAATCTAGCAGAAAAATTCCAAAAACATCTTAATTAGTTAGAAAAATACTATGAAAACTTACCTTTGAAATGAGACTACAGACTTTTGACAATGTTAATTAATTTTAGAGTTATTAATATTATTAAGAAAGATCTAAATTTGATGTCTTTTAGATTCTCATCATATGAGAATTAAGGTTTTGGTTTTATGTGAAAAATAATTTTCGGAATTTTCGTCAAATCTTTACGTTTTGAGATCCCCTGAGTCAGAAAAAACGGTTTTTACGAAAGTGTCTGTCTGTCTGTCTGTCTGTCCGTCTGCAGTAGTAATAGGTCATATACTCGATAACTCTGGATAGAAAAAAATTGTCGGATTGAATTGAGCTTATGCATACATTATCGCAGCTGAAAAAGTAAAGACAAGTTCGTTAACCAGGTACATCCGACAAAAATTGTCAAAATAGGAGCATTTTTTGTGTTTTTGAAAAAAAACTTTATGAAAAAACCAAAACTTTTAAGACTGGTTTCTGATAATTCTCGTAAATCTCTACTAATTATCCTGATAATATTTTGCAATTAAAATAAATTTAAGAAAGTTACAGTATATTAAAACTTGAAAAAAGTCAATATCCATTTTCCAGTTAAATTATACGAGATACGAATAAAAGTTATGATAAAAAATGGTTTACTACATAAAGATCTACAACAGTAATAACTGTAAAGTGACATGTTTGATGACATGTCTGCTATTATATTGACCCAAAATTCACAGAATTTTTGTTAATTTCTCATTTTTTTGGCATTGGGTCAGCCTCTTTTTATTTTCTTCTATTAATATTATCAATGCTACCTACGATAAAAAACGCAAAAAAAGAGAGAAGGCAAACGTTTCGGCCACATATGGGGGCCCTCTTCAGTGCCATAAATTAAAAGATTAATTCAAAATTTTCGTAAAAGATAAAAATGTAGAAGATAGTTAAAATAAGGATAATAATGAAACTCAAAAACTTATCTCATTGCTTGCAATTCAAAATGAAGAAGTCCAGTAAGCAACAACACGAATTGGAAAAAATATGTAGAATTCACTGTATATAGAAAACCGGATAAAATGAACGAAAAACTTAGAAATTTGTAAACAACAGGCTAGAATTTTTGTTTTTTTTTTCCCTTTATAAAGAACGGATGACCATTTCTTCGACCGTTATATTATTATATCATATATAGGTTTGGTTTCGTCGGTCTTAGGGTCAATAAAACAACATTAAAGAAAAATTATTGAATCAATTTATATCAATAAAAATATTATTATTTCAATAAATTGTAAGGCTCAAATTATGAATATTAATCGAATTTGTCATTGCATTATTTAACATATGATTTTCAAGTTTGTATTCTCAAGCTTTAGCACGCTTTTCATTCACGGAGAAACTTTTTATATCAATTTTTACTATAGTATTTTTCAATTTAGGGAAAAACGTATCACTTTGAGAATTTTTGTTAGTAAAAATACTAAACTTTATTATAATGATATGAAACTTCAGCATAGTCCATAGCAAATTTTACTATAGTTTATACTAAAGTTTCATATCATTATTATAAAGTTTAGTATTTTTACTAACAAAAATTCCCAAAGTCATAAGTTTTTCCCTAAATTGAAAAATACTATAGTAAAAATTGATATAAAAAGTTTCTCCGTGTTGGTGAATTTAATTCAATTTATCGTATCTTCGTCTCTCTATCCTAAAGTTTGCGTTGCTTCATCGGATTGTACACACCGTATTATAATGTAATTTTAAATTATTGAAGCCCTCAATCTTTGAGGCTTTAATTTTAATAACATTTTCAAGAATATAAGACTGAATCTTCATGTGTGCTTTCGTTTTTTTGTAATTTATGTAAGTACTTATTTATTATATCAACACAACATATAAAATAGTTCTCTTTGGAAAAAGAAATTTGATGGTAAATTGATTTGTTCAATTTTTAGTGACATATATATTCCTTGAAAAAGACCCGCAGTGAGGTTGAAACATAGGAGAATTTTTGACCAAATATAATGAAGGAGTTTTTTATAGAATGTTGTTTTATTGACCGCAAGACCGACGAAACCAAACCTATATGATATAAAGATCTACAAGTTTGAACTGCAACATTTTTTCATAAGATGTATATTTTTCTTTTTAATTAAAAAAAATACCATTGAAAATCCGAAATTCAATTTTTTAACTAAAATATGTGAAATACGAAAAAAACGTAAGAATGGAAAATTGTTCGTTTCAATAATATATACAAATATTTTCAGATATAGTTTCTAATAAAACGTATATTTTTCATTATAATTTTAAAAAATACGATTAAAATTCAAAAATTCCATTATTTGAACAAAATATGTAACATACGAAAAAAACGTTGAGCTAGAAAATTATTTGCCTAAATGAGGTCTACAAATTCTCAGTAGGACATTTTTTGACAAGATATATATTTCATGTTTTGGTTTTAAAAAATACAATATTGAAAATAAAAAATTCCATTGTTGAACCAAAATATGTGTGATACAAAATAAGCGATAATACAAAAATTCGTTTTCTCTAAAAGAGTCTATGAATTCTCCTCCTTTTTTAAATATTTGGAAGAAAATAGATTTTTTGTAATCTTGTAAATTATTAGAAAGTTACAGAAATGTATACAGAAAATCGAGCGCGAAGCGCAAGTTTCATGATAAGAATGTGTTCTTTAAGGCTGATAGAGCTTTAAGTAAATTGAATTTCTTTTTTCATTTGAAATAAAAAAACAAATTTAGTAACTTTGAGAAAATGTAATTCACATCGATAATATTATAAAATTGACTTGAACTTAAGTATCAAATTACAAGTAATAAATTTAAATAATAATGAAACAGGACTTATATCGACCCTTAATATAAGACCGAGTGCGACGATCGAATCACGCGCCCCAGGCGCGCTCAAACTTGCAAGCGAAGCGCGCGATGAGAATGTGCCCACGAAGCGGGCAGATTTTTTGTAGTATATTTTTACAAAATTAATATTATGCTCTTAACTTGGGCTTATTAGAAGCAAAACTGTGTTAACTTTTATTTTAGCATCATGAAAAAATGTTAACCTTTTATTATAAAAATTAAGTTACTTTAACAATAGCTTAAATAACATATGAACCTCTAATTTCCGATGGAAGTGTCTGTGTAAAGAAAGGTTTTAAATATTACAAAAAAAGCATAAATTGTATTTGAATTCGCATGCGATCTTGCACTTTGAGATTTATTCGGTGTGAAGTAAATTCGACAAATCATTACTATAAAGTAAAATACTTGAAAAAACATTTTCAAAATATTTAATATTTTTACACGAATGTACATACAGTCGACCGGCAATCGAAATACCCGTGCTCGAATCCCGGTGCATTCGAAAACGTCTTTTTTCCACAGAAAGATTTTCAAATTCTTTAAACTTAAGTATGTAACTATGAACGTATTAATATGTTTAATGTTTTTAAATTATTCAATGTTTTATTAAAACAATTAAAATAGTAAATTGTAATGACCCTTGATTTAATTTATAATAGACTTCTTCATTTATGGACCCTAAAGCCAATGCAATTTATTAAAACATTTTTGAATTCAAAATAATTCTGAATGTTTGAGTATAAAAGGTTTAAATATTTGAAAAATACATAAATTATATCAAAATTAGCACACGAAATCGTACACTAACTTTAATTTGGTATGAAGTAAAATTGAAAATAAATCCTTTAGAATAAAACATTTTGAAAAAACTTTCAGAATACATAACATATTATAAATGAAAATTTCAATATATAAGTATAAATAAAAGGTTTGATTATTCAAAAGTAAAATATATTATATCTAATATTTTATCGAACAGCACACTTTAAGATTTCATTGGTATGGGGATACACATTTTTAAAATTACACGACTTTTTGTAACATGTTCAACCCCAGCATATAGAATCCAGAAAAGACTTTCTAAAAATATGTTAATTAGGTTAACAAATCACTATGAAGACATACTAAAAAAAATCTTTTAAAATTTTAATTTTTTTACATACTTATTAATTTCCTTCAAAGAGATCTAAATTAAAATTTCTTTTGTAATATCTTTCTATAAAATAAATCACTTTAACGAAAGTTGAAACTCCAGGTCAACCTCTGTAATTTCCGATGGTAGTTTATATATATATATATATATATATACAAATTGTCATGTAGAAGATGTAAATTCCAAAAAATGTTAGTTACAAAGCTTCAAAATTTTGTAATTAAAATTTTAATATAAAACTTTAAGCATTTATTGACCTTGAATTCCATTGGAAAATTTGTTGTTTACTGTTCAAATCTTCCTCCGATTTCAGAAGAACAGACAAATTAAAAATTACAAAATATTTCATTAAAAAAATTGAACTCGTCCATATGATCTTGTCATATTGTAACAAGATTTGAACACTTCGGACAAAAATTTTTATGTAAAATTTAATATCGATAAATATTTACATGTTCATATGAAGATATTAATGAACACATATTTTAACTTCTTAATTTATCCACATCTGTTAGAAAATTTTTCCTTTCCATAGACCATTTCATTTTTTTAATGATTAGTCTGTGCTTAGGCTACAAAAATGTGAGATGAAAATATTGCTAACATGAAACTGAGAATGTAAATTTTAAACTTGAATTTTATGTTTATCTCTTCTTAATAGAAAATATCTCTCTAACTAAAAAGTTTTTAAATGCACAAAATTGATAAGAAGTATGGAAATTTGAATAGGAAAATATATATTGATTCAAATTTGGAACATTTATTGGCATCAAATTTTACTGAAAGTTTATTTTTGAAGTGTTTAAATGCTTATCAAATTTTACACGATATTTCAGATTTTTATTTTAGGCAGATTTTTTCCAAAATATCTGAAAAAAAGTGTTGTCTCTTAAATAACATATTTCGTAAATTTGAAATTGTCGTCTGCTTCGCGCCTCTTTTGCACGGTTTCGACAGAAATACACAATTCTCAATTCCGACTCGATAACCGAAATACCGAAAGCGTGAAATCTAAAAATAGCATTGCATGAAGGAAGCGTGGAGAATAAGGAGAAATGGGACGTGTCGTTCTCGGGTGCAAGAGCGACGAGGATGAAACAAGGGCACCGCGCGCCGCTGCCCCTTTATAGAAATTCTGATGGTAAATCATTTCTGGATTTTCTAACTTTCATTATTTACCGACGCGCAAAGTACACCTTTTGCGCAACGCGTTCAGAGGGCGCGTTTATCAGCCCACTTTTGTGAAATTCTCTTATTCCATTACTTTAGCAATCTCTCAACTCATCTCTGGCACACGTAAAGGTCTCTACCACGAAGTAGCATAAGGAGGCTGAACTTATGTACAAACTTGATCCGAAATCGGTTGCAGTGACTGTACAATAAGTGACAAGCTACAAGAAATGCAACCAACTTTAAGTCTAAATCGCATGCGCACATCTTTAAATCTATCTTTTTCTCTTGGCAGGGAATCTTAAAGTGATAAAAGTCTGACGTCACATGTCAACGAATATAAATACGTAAATAGTGTTTTGCAAAATCTTCAATTGAAAAATGAATAAATTGTGAACATCGAAGCCAGAAGTAAGTATACTGTTAAATTGAGTAAGTAATTTTTAAATGTACCTTGGTGTAAATTACGAAGTAGTGTAAATAGAAATAAAAGTTGAGGTTATAACTGGGTGCAATTAAAAGATTTGGATAAAATATTGAAATGGTTGTATGCGGTATCTACCATCTTCTTTTGAAGCGAAGCACCCAGGACGAAAATTACACAAAAAAAACAATGAATAAATGAGAAATTGCACGCCGGTATTTAACCTCACTAACTGATTTATTTGTTCGAATGTGACGTCGGACATTTCTCACAGTAAGATTCTCTGCCAAGAGAAGAAGATAGAGTTAAAGATGTGCGCATGCAATTCAGACTTAAAATTGGTTGCATTACTTCGAGCTTGTCACTTATTGTACAGTCACTGCGACAAACTCGAATGTATGGAGTTCGACCTCCTTCTCCTTATACTACTTCGTGGTCTCTACTATGGGCAGTGTTCACAGATTGCGTAAGATTTTTGCTCCCACCATGGATCCCACCAGCTCATTGCGTCCAGGCCCTCCAAGCTCCAATGTATTTCACTGTGACAAAGTTCTGGCTACGTAGTTCAATTCGTGAAGTTCGATGGCGCCACCTCCGCCACCAACATTGTTAAGTCTTCATGTCACCGATATGTGTCAGTGCACTTGTGTTGATTTGTGTATGCAGACGTTCCGTGGTTTACGGCGTATTTTTGTGTTGATTGTAGTTTTTACATGAATTTCGAAGCAAGTGATTATTCCAGGAGTATACAGAAGCTGCGTTTTTCAATTTTTCTTGAAGTAAGTGCATTTTACTTGAATTAATGTGCAATGAAAACCAAATGAAGCAACACGTGGTAATTTTGCAATCCTATTTGTAATTTGGTTTTCATTGCACATTAATTCAAGTAAAATGCACTTACTTCAAGAAAAATTGAAAAACGCAGCTTCTGTATACTCCTGGAATAATCACTTGCTTCGAAATTCATATAAAAACCACAATCAACACAAAACTACGCCGTAAACCACAGAACGTCTGCATACACAAATGCACTGACATATATCAGTGACGGGAAGACTTATCAATGTTGGTAGCGGAGGTGGCGCCATCGAACTTCACGAATTGAACTACGTAGCCAGAACTTTGTCACAGTGAAATACATTGGAGCTTGGAGGGCCTGATTGCGTCTTCCTCATTCAACCAACTTCTGGTAGTGGAGCGAGGAAGAAACCATGAGCTGGTGGGATCCATGGTTGGAGCAAAAATCTTACGCAGTCTGTGATCACTGTCCTGTCCATGAAACGACTTGCCGAACTGATATCTAACATGGCCGCCGCTGCAGCATAGCGCAGTTTTGCCAGATACACGGAGCGAAATTGTGTAATCGGCATGTTAAAATTATGGCACACTATAGTACCTGTTTACAAAACGCATGCGCGGTGCGAAATTCAAATTAATATATCTTCAAATACTTCGAAGTTTAATATTTTTGATGAATAAAATGTTAATAACATTTTGTTAATAAATATAATAATATTATGTTTTAATAAAACTATTTCAATAATAATTACAACACAGTTTCTACTTTTTGAAGTCTTTGTATTTTGTAACATTTACTTAAAGTAACTCTTATTACAGATATTTTTATTTATTAAACAGCTTATAATCTATAAAACGCAAGTATAACATGTAATTGTCTTTGGAATGTCTTAACGTAAATCACATGAAAATCAACTCTACTCAGCCTTCTTTTAACAAAATGATTGATTGGTCAAACATGTTTCATATAGGGCAGAAAACAATTCTCATTGGATAATGGCTATTCTGCTTTCGTCTTCATTTCATTTCGGTTTAATAAAAAATAGAAATATTTTAAAATTATGGTACATTTAAGAGGTATGGTACACGAGGGATGATACATGGTACAAGAGTCAAAATTATGGTACGATTACATAATTATGGCACGGTCTGGCAACGCTGGCGTAGCGGTTGTGCACCAGGTTTGGGAGACTTGATGAGTCCAAAAACCACGAAGGAATAATAAGGAGACCAAACTGCCATAGGACTCTTTTCCGATTCTGACAGGAGCAACGGCACGGTAAGTGCCCGGCTTGTAAGTTGGAAGTAGTGGAAAGGAGTGTGCAAGTGCGCAGTTGTCCTCTTCTTACTCACGGGAAAATGTGCGAGTGAGACGAATTTGTCAAATTGATCTAAGCCAGAGAGGTTATGTTGATATATTGATAACATCATATGCAAAAAAAATAAACAATATTTTATATTTATAGTTTGTTTATAGCACTTGTGAAAGATTTGTGAATAAATAAATTTTATTTATAAATAATTTTCATTACAATTGCAGGAAAGTTATGTCTAAAATTAAATATATTACACATTTTTTGTACGCACAGTGAGAGCTCTAAACAATTGATGTGGATTCGCCTTATTCCAGTAAGTTTTATCCGCAACCCGGTACGCGACACGACATTGCTAAGAAAAAAATTTATTATATTAAATTCATTAAATTATATTATATGTGATCATTGTGATCTTCAAAGTCTTGAACATTTCTCGGATTAAATTTCCTCACCTTTAAAGGAAAAAACTATTTAACATTGTTTCAACACACGATTTACGAAGTAATAACAAATACCATAATTTCAATTTCAAGATTTACAATCTTATTATATTCGATAGATACTTACCACTCTTATAATGCACTCCTTTATCAAAAAATCAATCAACATAACCACTCTGGCTTAGATCAATTTGATAATTTGACAAATTCGTCTCACTCGCACATTTTCCCGTGAGTAAGAAGAGGACAACTGTGCAATTGCGCATAGGGATGGGCGATTCTGCTAAAAAGAATCGATACTTTTGAATAATCGATACCAAGGAATCGATTCTTTTTTTAAAGAATCGAGGAATCGATACTTGAAGGTACAAAGAAATTGATTTTAGCGCATTTTGATCACTAAAAAAGTTAAAACTGTACTTCAAAATTAGAATTCACACATAAAATATAAAATATCGTTCTAAACATACAGAAAAAAGTCAAAAAATCGAAGTTGCCAATCCCATATTAAACTTGCTTGTAAATTAAAGAATCTAAAATAGGAAGGACACTTATTCAAAACAAGGATATATTTTATATATATATTTAAATATATCCACGCAAATGTATTTAGGATACTTGATTTCCATCTTTTCATTGATTCATGGAATCTGGAACATAAATAAAATATTAGAAATTTTCTTAATAATATGTGTATACAATTATTCAATTTTGGGATAATTGTATTTTAATTTTAATTGTTTTTCGAAATATTGACACCGAAATAGGTAATCACAAACACAACGCACACATTAAACAAATATACTATCCAAATCCACTTGCTCTTTGAATTTTCAAGTTGAAAATTTGTTAAATGATTAAAGAAATTATTACTTAGTATCACATGAACTCTTTACTTACCTTTGTTTACTTGAAATTTCGGAAGAGAATGTGAAATACACATTGATGCACAATGTTAAAAAGTGAGTCGATTCTGGTTGACCGATTCTTCGTTGAAACAGAATCGTTTTCGAAAATAATCGATTCCAGAATCGATTCTGAAGGCAAGAGAATCGAATGATTCAAAAGAATCGAGTAGAATCGCCCATCCCTAATTGCGCACTCCTTTCCATTACTTCCAACTTACAAGCCGGGCACTTACCGTGCCGTTGATCCTGCCAAGTCGCTTACATGGAGATAGGTCTCCTTATTATTTCTTGGTGCCAAAAACATACCGTCTTTCCTACAAGGGTATATAAGAATCCGCTAGGGAAGGATGGGACAATGTTCCCCCATTGAACCCTCCGCCATGATAATTGGATCGGAAGTGACGTCATACGCATTCTTAATCGTCTAAAACAACAAGAAAAGGCGCACGTTTTGAGGTTAGCTTTAGGAGCGAATACACTTTCCCGTATGTAATATGCATCAGAATGTTTCAGTTATGATGTATATATTCCAATTAGATACTTATTAAACGAATATTCTCACATTCGTTATAAATTACTAAACAGGAACATAACCACTTAACACTTTACCGGAACTCTCCAACAAACTCTACTCGACCAATCCGTATTAGACACGGGGTTTGTCCCATCTTTCCCTAGAGGATCCTTACAAGGGTATAGGAGCTAGCGCTACCTGGTGGATAATGCCATCGCTACTGAGCACTACTGAGAATTTCAAATCTATTTATGTGACTATATACGACAGAGCCTATGGTTAATGGCTAATGTTAGCAAGGATGGAAAAGATAGCAAGTATCAAATAATGAAGTAAATCGTGTAAATACACATTTTAACTAACATCTTCGACAGTTCATTTTTTAATAAATACGAGAGAATGTCACTCAATTGTGTTTGAATAATTGAATATTGAGAGCAACATAATACGTAAGTTCATGGATCTGATAAACCTGATACTATTATATTCTATATTGTTTATACCCTGTAATGCAGATGACATTCGTATATATTTTTAAAATACTTATTCCTTATATATAGCCCATCACATATTATCAATATTATTTTCTTCATTACAAAGAATTAATTAATTGTATATGTTTTCATGTTTACATTTAAGCATGTATTTTGGTAATAGCCAAAGCAGAGTAAGAATTAAATCAAATTTTATGTGTATGATAAATATTTATGTATCTACAACATTGCATGTATCAAATGAAATTCAAAATTTAGTTGGTACTTTTATAAACTGTAATTGGTTTTCCAGGTAAATGAAAATATTGATGAAGTTTTTTTTACTTTTTTTCATCACTTGTGTTATTTATTACATTTATAACCGCATAATATTTTTTCCGATGTTATTGTGCGAATGGATAAATTATACGCTGATTGTTCTGTTCTGGTTGTACACTAAACATTTTATGATCTTGTGTGTTTCTATTTCTGTAAAGGTGGCATAATAATCTTAAAGAAACGAAGTAAATTACTTCCATGAAAGACAAAACACTGAAGCCCATAAAAAGACCCAGTAGACCTCCAGTATTCGCTAAAATATAAAAATGTATTACTAATCTAAAAAATCACTAATTTAAACATACACTTACATAAGAATTCGGTGAATCCAAACAATTCATTTTTTACATATTTAGTAAATTGAGAATCCACAAAGTACAGATGTACGACAGCCATATTTTCTCTGTATCCAAATATATAAACAAAACTCTGATTTTTTCAAATAAAATATTTATGAAATACAAAAGTTCAAAAAAGGTATTTAAAATGCAAGTTACTTACACAAAATAACGTCGATCTTTCTTTACATAAATGTCGTCTATGTCAAATGAAGATACTAAAGTGCTCTGGGAAATCTCTGTGGTGTAGCTAACTTCGAAGCACCCTGGCCAGCAGTTGCAACTAGGTCTTAAATTAAAAAATAATATGAATATCAGCACTTCCAGGATTACTCAAAAAGTCTATTTTTAATTGTCTGTTTTACGTTTCTGTGATATTTAAGTCATTATTAGTGCTTTCATCGTCATATAGTTTCAGCTCCATTGCTCTTCTTGCTTGTATAGCACAGTGATCATCTTTTTTCCCGCAAATTGATGTATTGGAGGATTCTAATTGACAAAAGAAAATGATTTGTATGCCCATAAAGGAATAGTGGAAATTTGTTAGAATTGAGTTGAATGGTAGCAAACATTTCTTGGAGACAGAAAACTTAAAACAATTTTTTCAACTCACTTGGCATGTAATATTGTACACACTGACAAATTTGTTGAGTGAAATTTGCTTCGCATTCAAGAACACAATTTCTTTGTGTATAGGTTCTGTAGTAACGTAAGTGTCTTTCAGAAGTAAAGAAGCACTTTCGCTTCTTTATAGGTATCTTAAGTATCGTCTTACTTGCAGTAAAAATATGGGGACGTATAATCATACGTGTTTCCATACTTGGCGAAATGGAAAGTGCAAAGTCTGCTATTTTCGGTGTTTCTACTGGAGTGTGCAACAACATCTGTTAACATATTTAATGGTTTAAAAACAGTTCGTATAAAAAAGTAATAACCATGGGTTGTATACCTTAAATCCTACACTAGCAGTGGATGAACAGTAATAATCTGCAACGTTTGCATCAAGTGCTAGCGTCAATCCAAAATATTTTCCAGCTCCATAGGGTCTCCACGGTACAGAATCTACTGGTGTATCAGGGCTATATCCAGTTTCTGGAGTCCAATCGGTAGTCATAAATGGAAAAGTGACATTCAAATCAGTCCAATCTTTTCTAAAAACGTATATTTATACTCTTTATCTCATCAGGAGGAATAATACTCGTGCAAAATCGTATTAGGTTTACTTACGGATTAAAAAATAGGAAATTATGATGAACAGAATTAAAGTTACAGCAAATACCTTCATCTGTCATAGTTGGATTAAAAAGTTTATCGCAGTCAAATCTAATACCACGCCATTGGCAGAAATGAAGCATGTCGTTGCAGGATTGAGATACCTGTGAATATTAAATCAAACAAATTATTCTATAAAAACCTTCTTTTTCACTCATCATTTCCTACTGACTGGAACTTTTATATTTAATTGAGAAAAGCTATAAATAATTGTAAATTCTTACATTGATCATGAAACGTCGAACATTACTCCACTTTGTAGATTCATCGTCTAAATCATTAAAAGCAGTAATGTTTTCACTATTGCATATGTCATCAAGTAAAAGCTTCTCAAGTTTGTCCGATCTATAATTATCCTTTGATTGAATATATCATATTTGTAGACAAATATCGTAATTTTTTGCTTACCCACGATTAATTCGATCAGCTTCTGATTTTTTAGCATTATTCATATTGCACAATGTAATTGACGGGAAAGGGAATTCTTCAAAAGAGACTGGTTCAGGACTCAGAGATGTTATAATTGGAGATGATATCCATTTTTGATATAGAGCCCAAATGTACACAGAGGCAGTTCCTACTGCAGCTGTAAACGAGACAATCCAAAAAAACCTGTAAATATTAAATATCTCAAATTAATTATTTACTGAGGATTGATTTCGCCTTCTTTCAACTAAAATTTTCTAATGAATTATTACAGAATCTAATACAGTCTACATTTAAAAATAATAACGAAGTGATCATACCTTTCAAATAATGATAGATTAGTATCACCGATATATTTCAATCCATGAAGGGTACTTGATTGACAATACTGTTTAACAGTCGTTGCAATTTCAGACTTTTTAAAACAGACTTTACCCGATTGTCTTGAGCTACAAATTAAACAAAAAAATGTATTTTCTATTCTTTACTATGGATAATCATGTCTATGATACCTGGATGATTTGTCTTTAATTTTTTTAACTTCTGTGATTCTAATAATCTCTTCGGGTGATGACTTCAATTCTGAATTTCGTAAGTCATTCTGAAAAGTATTTTTAAAATTCTAGATTTATAAACAAACTTCAAAAATTAATATAGATATAAACGTGAGCTTTTTGCTTTGGAAACATATTATATATTTCGATATTTATTTATTTGTGAACGTACCTGACAATAGCGATTTCGAATTGCAAATCCTTCCAGCATGAAAGGGCTTTTGCATGTATTTTGTGAATGGACCGTGTTAATTGCTCGAGGAAGATAGATATTGCGATTTGTTAAGGAATTTAGAGTATCTCTGTCTTGAGTTTTGTAATTCATAGAGTTTTTTTTGTATCTTTGTAACTTATATGTTGATGCTATTCGAGAAATATGAAAGACTTTAGATCTTTTTTCTTGCTTTGATGAGGTTGAGAATTCAATTTCCTTTTGAGGGAATTCTACGTGAATTAAATTTTGTAAATGGTTCCAAACACTCAAAGTTTCTAAATGTCTCCCAGATATGGTTAATCTCTCATTACCCATAATAATGCAAATATTATTGCAATTTTAGGAAAAATTTCAGTCATAAAAAGTTATAACTAGAGTGGTTATTGCAATGTGCTTGAATAAATTTATTAGTAAAAATATAAGATAAGACATCAAATTTTTAATCAAATTAGCAATGTTTAATTAAAAGTATTGTTTCCCTTCTAAAGAAAAATGAAGGTATGTAAATCAGTTACAATTTTATGAAAAATAAATTAATGTTTGAATTTAAAATTTTATCTATGTGACAGATATTTTGTCAAGAAAAATATTTTTTAACAAATTATTTCTCTATGTTTAAATCATTTTTGTCTAAGACTGATTCTAGGGCACAAATATTCTGTACATATAATTGTATATGTTATCAATTACTTGTCACTCAATTTTTCTTTTACGTTCACCTTAACTACGGAAAGTTGACTAAGGTAATATCATCGCTTACCTGTAAATTTAAGCTTGTGTTGATGCTTTCGTGTTCATCCCCTTTTTCCTCCAACTCACACGCCGATGAATGTCAAATGCGTGTAATTAAACTTACAATAAAAAATTTCCATCTTCTCGTGTAGAGCTTCATATATATATATAATCTAAAATTTCATGTTTAAATTAATTTACTTTTTATTGCAAATACCAATTTTTCTATTTAGAAAAAAGACAGTAAACTCCTATTTAGAGTATTTTTATTAGATCAACGACTCACTATTGAATTTTTAATTTTAATATTTATATAAAAAATACTTATAAAACAATAAGGTCTATAATAAAATATAGAGTTATTTTTCATTTATTGATATCTTATTCATTCCGTTTCGTAAAATATTTATTTTTTATAAAAGGATACTCATGACAATTTGATGAATAACTTTTATCACTGTCGTCTTTATGTATCTAGTTAATGGTATCTGATATGAAACTTAAAACGTCGCTTGTTCCTTGTTTCATCACAGATGAGTGATAATATTCTTTTGCTTAGGGCTTAGGGTTCTGAAATCCGATTTTCAAAAAGTGGGATAAGTGAGTTTGAAATAGCAGAAACAGTCATGATCGCTTAGAATTATATAAAATATAGTCCGTTATTATTAAAGTAATTTTAACAGTAAATTCAAGTTAACTTTTATTATGTGGGCAGAGCTAGTAAGTACTCATTAGGTAAATCATATATTATACTCTTATTAAAAGAAAATAATTTTTTCCACTTTAGGATCATAAGATTTAGATAAAAGAAGTGTGATATATAGGCATCTATTATTTCTGTAATCTTCCACTACACTGTTATTGATTTTTAATTTATTGTGAGTTAGTATAGTAAATTTTACATGAGCTAATCACTAGCAATTATCATACTGTTGCATTTCATTTACGAGATATTAATGTTTGTGCAACTAATCGATGTACTAACTATGTAGATCGTAGACCGGAGTTTCGTAAAAGAGTAAGGATAGTCAATAAGGTAAATATCATAATGTTATTTAAAATAACAAAGTTTTGAGTTATTATTATTAGGTCATTAATTAAATGGAATTATTTTACAAATGAAAATATTTCCCTCATGTCTTTTCTAAAATCTTTTAATATTTCATTAAAGTGATAATTAATACCTTGTAATAATATTTTTATAAAATTACGGTTTAATTTCTTGTTTAGATGCTATAGTCTGTAATCTGTGATAATAATAGAAGGTTAGCGATGGACGTCTTTAAATATGTTTCATTTTCAAATATAAGCAGGTTTATTTCATTAAACCATAAGCAAGTAATCAAATGTAGAAAGGTATA
Organism: Diplolepis rosae; assembly: GCA_030998225.1. Classification (NCBI taxonomy): domain Eukaryota; kingdom Metazoa; phylum Arthropoda; class Insecta; order Hymenoptera; family Diplolepididae; genus Diplolepis; species Diplolepis rosae. Next base: position 16,365,382 of record JAPYXD010000723.1, on the reverse strand, counting down.
ATTTTATGAAAACCTTTAACTTAAAATTACAGTTAATAGGCTTCTTGTTTATTACAGTTGAAACAATGTTAAAAACAAATTGGAAGAGAAGCAAAGAAAAAGAAATTGCACCAGAACTTGAATGGGAGGAAAAATACATCATGTCTGACGAGCTCAAAGATGAAATGGAAACCATGTGGGAGGTTGTTAAAATTAGAAAAAAAGTAATACACTTTATGAGCATTTGTATACATTGCAGTTTAATACATTATTACAGATTCCACAAATTTTCCATTTTCTTCAACTGACTAAGGAAGTATTAAGTATACCTCAATTATCAATGTATGAAATGGAAAGGATGCTTCTTATGCCGAAAGCTTCCAAACAGTTGGCTAATATTATGACCTGCTTATTGAGGTAAAATATAAATCAGTATGATAAGAATACCTATACTATTTATATACATGTATTGAAGAATGTTATTCAGTTATATACTATTTGTTCAAAATATTGCGTAATTGGCATTATTTCAGCTCCCCAAATTTAAAATCAAAGCTTCACAAAATACCACCGATGCCATACGAATTCTGGACTAATATTCTATTGCATAAAGTTAGAAGTTGGTTTAAAATTTATCAAAATAAGCACAAGAATGCTATTAAGGTAACTAATTATTAAACTTGTTTAATTTTATCCACTGAGCATGAATTCTAGAAATTAAATAAAAATTTATTATCGATGTTCCAGGTCTTTGAAGCCATAGGTGTAGAGTCTGAATTTTGGAACATCCTTCCTGATATTTCTTACATTGAAAGAAAAGATTTCGGCGAACTAACACTTAAGCAAAGAGTTTGGTTATTAAAAACTGTGTGTGATACAATTATGGTAATTTTTTTATTTCTATTGAAGCAAAATGTTTAATTTTTCTAATAAACTTAAATTTTGAATGATTACTATTTTTTTTCATAATAGCATAATAGAAAAACGGTTCAGGAAGAATTGACAAAACAACCGTGGGAAAATAAAATTGAAACGATTCTGGGTATAGATAGAAACGGAGTCCGATATATTTATTTTCCACAATTTCTGGAAAATGATCTCAGGGTTTATCGGCATTGTTTGGATAATGAAATATTATCAACAGTGAAGGTAATTTACTTAAAAGTTTTAATAAAGCTTTGTCATATTAAACTAAAATATACATTTTGAAATTGTATATCAACAAAATTGAAGAAACTTTATCTTCTTTCAGCCATCGATTATTAAAGATGAACTGAAATGGGAAGTGAAAGAAGAAGATGCAATCAAGAGCTCTGCCCCACATGCAGGACGAAATAGAAGAAGAAAATCTCGTTGGAGAAATGGATCTTTACCTTATAAAGCAAAGAAAAGAAAGGAAAGAGAGAAGAAGAAAAATGTTGGGAATCCAGAAAATTGCGTATATAGTTCTGATGATGTGGTTAATTTATTAACAAATGTGAATATGAATTTAAGTGAGACAAGGAACAATAATCGCATTAATTGTGATACTATTAATCTAAAACGTTGTAGATCAATGTCAAAGACTTTGGAAGAAAGTTCTGGTAAAACCAGATGCAGTTTCGATAAGACAAATCAATATGAGACAAATAATTCTAACGAAACAAAATCCCTTGAAACTGAAACCTTTAAAGGATTTAAAGATAACTGTACAGATGAATCGAATAACTTAGCAATAATTTATGATATTTTAGATGAACTAACTTCAAAGATTGAAAAAAGCCTTGATGCGTTGGAAGAAAATAATCTTAATATAAACGTAAATAAGCAAGAAAAAAAAGTTAACAAAATCCTTTCCAATAGCGTAAATACAGCAGAAAACCTAAAAAAGGATTTTTTTTGTGGAGAAAGCAGTTCTGAAAACGAAGGTCTGAATGATACAATATTATCGAACGTTAATCCGGAAACTTACATTTTCAAGAAATCTAGCAAGTGCAAAAAAAAGACCTCAGGCAATTTAAAACCTCGTAATAAATTTGAGAATAAAAAACGGTTTGAAACGAATTTTTCAGAGAAGGTTGATAAAGGGGTCGATAAAGACCTGCAAAATGACGAAATAGGTTTGGACAAATGGTTAGATGCTCTGTCAAAAAAGAAAGAATCAGAAATTAAACAAGAAATATCGATTAAAGACAACGAACTTACATGTAATGCTGAGGTTGACTATGAATCTTCTTTAATAGAATTAAGAGATATGTTAATTAATCAAGGGTCAGTTGATGAATTCAATTGGTATGGCGGTATTAATAATAAGAAACATATAAAAAATATCGAAGAGCTGGATGGGGAGTCTGAGATTTCGACTGTTGATGATTTCAATGGAATGATGGTGGATTTAAATGTTTCGCGTTTTCAACTTGTAGCCGACAGTGTAGAAACTCTTAGAAATTTCATTGATGATTTTTTTTCTCAAGAAGATAGTCTATTAGTTAATAATAAAAATGAGGTAAACAGCTTAGAAATTACTATTGCATTAAAATAATCTAGGTTCAGAATTGTTACATCTTGACTCAACTTACTGTTTTTTTTATTAACTGCATAAGGATTTAAGTTTTTACGTAGCACTAGCTTTTTATAAAATGAGATAACTCCAACAAAAAGCGTGTGATGGCGTAGATGTGCCTTTTTGCTGAAACACAGCCAACTTAATTTTTGAAAAGTAAATACGTTTAACGTTCAACTCCAACACAGTGAATAAAAATAAGCAAGTTCATTCTTGGTGTACAAATATGATTTTATACTAATCGTATTATTTTACTTTCAGAAAATTTTAAGACCAATTTGCGAAGAACATCTGCTACGGAAAATGTCAAATTTACTGAAATCTGTGGAAAGTGTAGAGCTTGCCTTGAAAGCTTCCACTAAAAAAGCTAGATCGAAATTACAGAAAGAATGGCTGGATTTTAAAAATGGGTAAGTTAATAATTATTAAACCTGAGAGTCAGCTAAGGTCTTTTTTTTAATTCAATTTTTGTTTAAATGTGAATCACAGTCATAAATTTCCTGACATTCATCAAATAATTTTATATAAGAATATGTACTCATTTTTTCATTTAGATTTAACCAAGGTTATCTGCTTCTGTACCAGATGCCATAAAATAGTTCGTAAAATACAATTATTCGTTTAAATTTATGAGATTATCATCATGCTCAGCTGTTTACAAACTTAATGCTACTAATTATCATATAGAGCATATTGACTTATCGTTATCAGATAATTATCAGCATGAACTACTTATAACATACCCATACTCAATGCTGTTAATTATTACATAGAATTAAATAAAATGTGTTTTAATTGCAAAAAACGAATACAATTTTTGTTTCTAATATAAAATAATCAGAAATTATGAATATTTGAAATCTTATCAAGATACTACCCATCTCTGCTCTAATTAACGACTGGAGTAGTCGTGAGCATGTAAATTAAGAATTCGTAGAAGAAGCAATTTTAATTGACTATGTATTTTGTTCCTTTAATTGATAAACCTATGTTATTCTTATTCTTGAGCATGAATAGTAGCCAAGATGCTGTGTGTTATAGTGTTGTGGAGGATCAAGACTCGTCCGGCGAGGGTGGTCTTACTTCTAATTGGTGGGTTATTGGGTCGCAATTGCCACATAGCAGTGAAGCAACGTTACAAACCATATCGCACTCTGCCTTATCTCCATCTAGTTCCCAAAATCAAGCTGAACATTCGGATACTGAATATGAGAAGCGGCCTAAATTTCAAGAGAAAAAAGGAAAATCTAAATTTAACGACGAGGAAGCGGATTCTGAAAGAAGGAAAAAGAGCCAAAAGTGCGATAAGAACAAAGATGGAGAGCACGAAGAAACTGAAGGTAGTGGAAGTGAATCAGGAGGTTTGTTTAAAGCTATTTTACTGTAGATACGAATAAAGAACTTGTAGATAGATTACTAGAATTTTATTATTTATATAGAATCGAAGCATCAACCGAAAAGGGTTTTGCGAGCAAGGGGCATATCTTCGTATACCGAACAACTTTTCTCAGACAACAGTGAAACTGAAGAGCTGGAAAGGTGGACTGACTTGGAGGCCGTCTACTCGGCTCCCAGTGTGCAAACAAATGCATCATCTCCTAACCCTCCCCCGCCATCCAGAAAGTCTGACAAACGGTCGGAGACAGAGGATTCAGATCAGGATTGGATTCTACCAAGCTCTCGAAAAAGAAGAAGTAAACGTCCGTGTAAGTGCCACTTATTAAGACTTAACAGTTGTTTTGACTTTTTATAAATTGGTACTTGAAGAAATTTTCAATTTTGATTTTAGCCGCCAGTCGAAGATTAAAATCATTCCAACATAAGCTTCAAAATATCCAGACAAACTCAAGTATAAGTCCACTACCAAATCCTTCTTTAGCGGAAGTCATGGATGAAAAAAGTGATATAAGTCGATCAAACGAGTCTGCAAGCAAAGAGGTACCACAATCAAATAATTCTGAAATTCAGAATACCACTGCTTCATCTACAACTGATGATCTTAGAGCGCAAATAAACGAAAATCCTAAGAAAACTGTGTCTTCTACGAATACGGTTTGTAAAATTGAATGCGCAGATAGTGTACATTCAGAATTAGACATCAAAGATGAGGGTCCTATCGTTGATACTGAGGCAAATAATTATAACATGAATATGCAACAGAACTATGTGGTCGTTAAAACTGAACCTGCTCCTATGGCAAATTATTATGTTATGCAACCAAATCCCCCGATCTCTGGTGCCGTACAACAAGGACCATTTATTCAACAGACTGCATTCGTTCAAAGTGGACTACCCCAGACACAACAGGTTCAGCACATTCCATCTGGTTACTATGTTCAAAGCACACCAAACTACATGGTTCAAGGTCCGCACTCTGGATTTGGTTCTCCTCGACAACCAATTGGCCCACAGCCACCTCAGCAAATGGTTATCCAACAACCTCCCCAGATGATTGGAAATCAGCAAGTTATTCCCCCACAGAATTACGTACAATACATGGTTAATACTCCACAACAGAGTACAGTTAACCCAAGTCTTCCACATTCGAGAATGATGGCTCCAAATGTTCATCGACCTACTTATATGAGCAATCATATGCAACCTCGAGGACAAGTAATGAACCAGCATATTAGAATGGTATCGAGGTATCCACAAAACAGAATGGTTATGCCGAGACAAAATGTCCCACATCCTAATGGCGCAGTTATCCGAAGCATGCCGATTGTGGGAAATGGAACCAGATTTTCTGGAGTTAGAAACATTAATCCACGTAACGTGGTGCCTCGTCAAAACCCTAGGGCCGTAGCTCCTAGGATGCAGAGATTACCCAAACCAAGTAATACGAGCTCTACACCTGTTTCACAGAATACAACTTCGTTAATTGTTCTCAGTGATAGTGATGATGAAATCGAAATGATAATTACGGAGAAGACAAATACAGAAGCTAATCCGGCACCAAGTGCAAGCTCTCCTAGAAAAAGTGCAGGACAACCTATTCAGAGACAAAAACCGATTGTAACTTCGGAAGTAACTGTAACTAATCCGAAGAGTACCTTACCACCACAAATTGTACAACGCATGAGTCAAGGTGGAATTTCTATTACACCAGTAAAAAATAATCCTCCTCCTACAAATCCTAATACACAATTAGTGGTGGTAGTGAATGAAACAGGAAGTCATTACGCTCTTGCGTTGCCTAACGGGAGTAAGTTGATTCTTACCCCTGAACAAGTTGCGCAAATAAGGGCATCGAATGGAGGAAAGCTTATTTTATAAAATATGTAAAGTTCAGATGCAGTTAAGTGCGTGTGTGCAATGTACTATTTATTTTTTCGACTTCTCTGCGCATTACATTTTTGTCTATTTTAAAAATAATTTATTATTATTGTCTGCAATATTCCCTGGTCAGAGAATCTCCCTCTATAGTCAAAACGAAAAAAATATTGTTATCGTTATCTATGTAAATGTTATGTAAATATTATTTTTACCACCAAAAAATGAACAATCTTACCGATTTAGATTAAGGTATTTAGAGGTACGTTTCCCATGACTGAAATGTCTATGTATTTTATTTGAGGACATTTTTACCATTTTGGCATGGTTTTTTAATATTTAAGAAACTTGTGGTTAAATTTTTTCTCAATTACTGTTTTAAAGTTACAAATGTATCTTTTCCTAAGTTTAAAATATTTACAAAAAGTAGAATATATTAATTTTATTGAAACGGTCACTTTTTTTATAAAATTCTTGTATAATAAACTTTAAATTCCATTATAAAGAGTTTATATTGCCTTGAAATTGTATTCTAAAAAAAATTCTAAAAAAAAAAAGAAATTGAAGCGTTAAATATTTCCACCTTAAAAAATAATTTATGATTTACGTAAAAATTAGGCTAACATTGATTCTGCATGACTCTGACCAGAGAATACCTTAACTATGGTCACCGAAGGCAACCTACTTTTGTTAACATTTCATCAAGGAGCGAATTGTTTCATTGTATAAAAATAAGATTTGTAATATTACATAAAAAATAATAGTACGTGTAGTTTCTTACATGAAAATATATTGTAATAGAAATATTTTCATTGTTATTCTATTCATTATTTTTAGAAACATGAATTGAGGCAATCAAATCCGTTTATGGTGGCCAGCGATGATCCACTCAACTTGAAAGAAAGGACGAGGTCAACATCCCACATAACACCCACAACTTTCTATCGTTTAATCGAAAATCGTGAACATTAATAATTGCAAATTAATAGGAGATCAAGATTTTCAAAACTTGAAGAAAATGTAAAAATAGATCATTATAGCACAAGTTTTAACAATGTTAAATATTTTCACAATTTTTAAAATATTTGTCCTAATGCGACAAGTAAGGAAATAAATAATAATTTGATTTAATCAGCTGAGAAGAAACAAATATAATAGTTTATCAATGTGAAATAATAAATTGGACGTATTTAATTTAAGATTTAATTGCGTTACTCTGTAAAATTGACCAATTACGTGACATGTAAATGAATGTGAACGTTTTCAGAAAGTGAAGTTGCTTTATGGATTACCGAGCTAAAGCGGAAAGAAGTGCTCTTTCACGCTCTTTCTTAATTCGAAACGAGCCAAGCAAAACGCTGAAACTCTTGATGCGTGTTATACAGAATAACGGCATCTCTCCCACTCCTTGAGTTCTTGGACTTACAATTTCCAAAGGCGCATGAAGAATAGAGATTCTCCCACTCCTTGAGTTCTGGGACTTACAATTTCCAAAGGCGACTCAGTCGAGAATAGTCAAGAAACGTACGCTCTCTTACAAGGTTCTGTAATACTTAGTGTCGAATGCACACCTACAGCATGGGTAAGTCTATTATGATCACATTATAATTAATTGACAACTAATATTCTTTAATTTTAAATTTCCCAATTGTAAAAATTAGTTGAAAATCCAAAGAAAGAGTATGTAAGATGAAAAAACATTACTTATTGCTTCCTTCATATAATGTCTCTCCATTTGTAAGACATTCTCGCGCTCCACAGGATCTGGCAATTACATACAATATAGATATATATTATATGCACGTGTACGAATAAAGCCATATGCTTTAATCATTACTAAAATCTGAAGTATTCAATATCAATAAATCTACGGATCTTTATTCCAAAGGAGAAATAAGTTAATTTGCTTTAAATATTTATTACAAAATTATACAGAATTTTATGAAATATTTGTGCATCTGTTAATAAGTAATTTAATACCTTACATTTACAAAATGTGCTATTAAGTCTTTGAGTTTAATTTTTATTTTTTTCCACAGATTTCTTTCACATTTTTATTCTGGCCATAACTCTTTTGGTGAGTATTTTAATTTGACCATTATAAATAAGTATACTTATACTTAGAATGTTGATAGTGTGATTCTTTGTTGAAAATTTTCACTTCTGGTGAAGGCGGCTTCAAGTTCATTGTGGGTAGTACATATGTATTGAAATAAAGTTCTGTGAATAATAATTTTCAAGACTCTGTTGTCGACTGCATGTTAATTTTCTAGATTTAAAATTAAAATTCGACATCGTGTTTTTTCTATTTTCTACAGCCGGGAAATAAAATTATTGATTTTTATTGTTAAGTTTATTAGGTGAATTTCCTCAAAGAATCACACTATCCACACTTCAAGTGTTAATTTTGCGCTATTTGTTCACTTTACTGTCTTATTACCGAAATGTTACCCAATCGTTACCGAAATGATACCCAAATCTGTAACAGTTCGGTTCACGCGACCTGCCATGATATATATATATATAACATGAAGGTTCAATAAAACTAAGAAGGACAGCTTATCAATTTTTAAATTGATGGAATTTTGAAGCTTGGTCATTTCATACTAATAATGTTACACTTCGATTATTTCCAGACTCTGTTAATATCAGTTACCAATGGTGATATGCTCCGGAAAAGCATAGTTTACGACAAGAATACGCCTGATGTCTTTTATTGTCCTGAACATAAGCCAACAGGATTTGATAAAATGATAGTAAAAGCTAAACCACTTTCTAAACTTTGTCAATTTGGAGGTGGCCCAATCCCTGAAGATTATAAAAGCGATTGTTACAATGATGTCGACGAAACCGAATATGCTTGTAAAGAAAAGTATAGAATCATGGTACGATTTTGCATATACATTATTTTAAATTAAATTTCAGAATATTGACAGTTTTTTTTTCAAAATGTTTATTATAAATGCACAAGGTGAGAAATATACTAACATTTAATTTATCAAAAAAGTACTTGAGTGAGAAAGGTAGAGATGAAATAAATGATAAATAGAGGGTTTGTTTGATATAATTACAGTTAAAAAAAACCATAAAAAATTAATTTTTTATTGACTTTATAATACCCTGATCAACTTTTCAGAAAACCAGTATTTTGTTCCGTATAAGGATTTTCCCTCTGAAAATTTTGGATGAATTCCGGATCTTTTCCGTTTTATACGAAATCTGTCCGCTTAAGTACGAAACGTGCACAATAATGCATCTAATACGGTTATATTCGAAACTAATCCAGCCAAAACATTTATTTTATTTTATTTCGGTGGATAGTTTTAGTTAAGGGACGAGTTTGGTATTGATTCGTAGTTTTTTTGGAGTCAATTTTTTTGCGGACAGGTTGCTGATTCAATTGGATAAAGTCAAACTCAATTTCGTATATTTGCTATTTCATTCAAATAAAATTTAAACGGCTAATAAAGGAAAGAGACATTTTAAGATCATCAACTCTCATTTAATTTTAATCATTTATATGAATTTTTTTTATACGCTTTTTTACACCAGAAAATGCTCATTATTTCCCGGACCCATAACAAAAGCATAACCCCTCTGCAATTGTAACAGCTGGTGTTGGTTTTTTTTTCTTTCAGAAGCGATTGAAGAAGGACGAAAATGACGAAGAGACTGTTGACAATGTCTACATCGAGAAATAATGGGAAGGCAGAGCACAAGCAAGCATAAATACTCACATTATTAATGCATAATGTATTTGCATCTCGCAACATAAACCGGCATGAACAAAAGTATATCATCATTTTGTTATAAGGGTCAAAAAGCATCTAATTCTAACATTCACATGTCTAAAGTGAGCTTTATAAGCCAGGCATATAACTTCATACATAATTGGATATTAATTAATTAAATTAATGCTTTATGCATTGGAGATTCACGCTTACAATTTAATTTAATTAACAAACATGCATAAAAATGTTTCCGTCAAAGCTGAACATTTGTAGTCTTTTTATGTATAAAATATGAATAATAAAACTAGATTTTACAATTATTATATATACTATGTTCATTTTTATACCAATTTCAAGAATGTATTAAATTTCAGAATTTTCATGAGCAGACAAACATAATTTAATTTATACAACTTCATCAATGTTGGAATTTTTTTCCAGATGAGGCTTCATCCGCCTGGAAGTTTCACACCATATAATGGGACACGTTTAGAAAAATTCATAGCAGCCAACAAACATGTAGATACGAAAAAGAATCAAGTTTAAAAGAAACTGTTTTTATTTAAATGAAGTTATAATGAAAATTTCAAGAGTATAAAAACTGTTTCTTTCTTTATAAATGTTCAAAGAATAATATTTAAAACAGATTATTAGAATTACACTGTATTGTGTTAAAATGAATTTTTAACTTATTGAAAATATATTTTTTAAAATTATTTATATAAAAATACTTTCTTACCAATTCTAACTTTTTAAAATGCATCTAGTTCTGCCTAAACAACTTGAAAGTGACCTGAACGCAGCTGTTAGTCGAAATGAAATATCTACTAACTAAATATATCATGGATCATAACTTCAAAGATTGTTTATTTATTTTTATGGAAATTTTTTATAACCAAAGAAATAAAAAACGAAAAGTCGTTAAGAGAACTGAATTCTTCTTTACATTATGAGTCCATGTTCCCTATATCTCCTGATTGTCTTTCTTCCATGGATTTTCAATGAAAAACAGCGGTGATACTAATATTACTCTTTTAACCACATATTTATTTACTTGAAATGAAAATACAAGTTTTCGGATTATTTGATTACAGGGAAATAGGAAGTAACGTCTTTAAAAATGAGCAAAATATTGGCACCGTTATCTTCGAGAAAAGCAATTTTGGTAATCATTGTTGGACTAGCGAAGAACTAACTATTCTAAATAGTCGTAGAATGTTTCAAGATTTAATGCCAAAGGTATTTTATAAATGAGAAATACTAGATAAGAATCAAATTTTAAATGCTTTTAATCATGGCATGATTTTTAGGCAAGTGTAGTAAATTGCCAAAGTGATAAATCTATAGAAATGCTAATGGATTACCTTCACTTATGTCTTGAGAGCGTTCGAAATTTATCGGTGGGAAAGACAAAGCACTTAATACTGAAAGCTCTTGCTGATACAATCGGTGGCTATTTGCAAGTTTATATCTTGCCCCTTACAAAACACTCATATTATGCTGGTAATATAACGTACGGAACAGCTAAAAAACTTTTCGATCTTTTTGACCAGTTTAACAATTTTTTGCGTTCCAATGGTGCTGGATGGAGGAAACCTACAGCACAGATAAATCATATAAATACATCACCGATTGTTATTGAACCACCAACGAACTCACTAGCTTGCAGCGGATTTATAACATACCCTGCATGTACGGAATTTTTTTTTTTCATCTAGCCTTCCGGAGATGGAGTCACACTTTTATGCTTCCCCGCGTTTTCCTGCTGGAAGTAAAAAGCTAGAAATCTTATCCTTTTGAATCATTTTAAATCTTACTTATAGAAAGTGATAGAGATAATTTATCCAATTCTATCTCTTTTTCATTCTAAATTCACGTCTATCTTTTCTAATAACTACTTTTCTATCCATTCCCATCCTTTATCTATCATCCTTAATATTTTTCTATCTCTTTTTCAATATAAACTCACGTCTATATTTTCTATATCATTCTATTCTACATCTATCAACGTCAATCTTTTTTATCTCTTTGTCAATCCAACTTCACGTATATCTTTTTTAATCTTTTATTTTCTATCTCATCCTATGCTTTATCTATCCACGTCAATTTTTTCTATGTCTTTATCAATCTAAATTCACGTCTATCTTTTTTAATCTCCCCTTTTCTATCTCATTCTATCCTTCATCTATCAACGTCAATCTTTTTCTATCTTCTTGTCAATGTAGGTCTAGTCGATGCCTATCTATCCCTATTACAAATTTTAAACTCTCTTTCTATCTCTCATTATCTCTCTTTACAGCAAAAGAAGATCAGTCCACTACTAAGATATTTTATATTCTTTTTCTATAAAAGGGTGATTATAAAGGGTGATCAATTTAGAGGTATAGGATTTTAAATTGAAATAAAACAACGAAAATTCAAATTGATAGGACAATCTTTTTTATTTTTGTGTAGAACCATTCACGAAATTTATTTTTTAAGGATAACCCCTTTCAAATGTTGGCCGCAACTGCGCTTTAATTCGTCCATCCGTAAACACCAATTTTGAATGACTCGCTCGAGGACTTCGGTCGGTATCTCGCTAATAACTTCAGTAATGTTGGCTTCCAATGCCTCAGTAGTAGCTGGTTTATCCATAAAACATTTAAACTTTACATACCCCCACAAATGAAAGTCCAAAGATGTGATATCACACGATCTTGGAGGCCAATCCACCGGTCCAAGACGAGAGATAAATTGTTCACCGAAACAACTACGCAATAAATCCATTGTTTCACGGGCTGTATGACATGTAGCGCCGTCTTGTTGGAACCAAATGTCGTGGAGATTACGGGCTTCAATTTCCGGCATCAAAAATCGCCCAAGTAGTGCCATAATGGTGCATTTATACCTCTGTCTGCCTGACCAATGCGGACAGAAAATACATAAGAGTAAAGGAGACAGACAGTGTAAAATTGGACAAAAAGAAAACGTCTGTCTTTTTTGCTCTTATGTATTTTCTGTCCACACCGGTCAGGCAGACAGAGGTATAAATGCACCATAAGATAGGCCAAGTTGTTGAGATCGGCGCCGAATCGATTCTTTCGGGTCTTCGGCAAAACTCTATTTTACAGCCGTAATATTCTCTACAGTTCGGGCTGTACGTGGTCTAATCGATCGAGTATCATCGAATAATGTTAAATTATTCTCGAGTTTGCCGATGGTATGCCGAATAGTGCGTTCGGTAGGACGATTATGTACACCATAAATTGGCCTGAGCGCGCGATAAACACTTTTCACAGAGCGTCCATTTTCGTAATATAATTGTACGATTTGTCAACGTTGTTGAGGCGTAAGTCTTTCAATGATGAAATGTCAATAAAAACTGAATAAAATTGTGTATTTAGTTTGACAGTAGTCACGCGAGACATGTCAATAAAACCCTATTGGAAAAAGTACCTCCAATTTGTTCACACTTTATTTTATGGCCGATGAAGTAATAGTCTTCCCCTATGTAAAATGGACAAAATACTTTTTAGAACTGCACTCTTCATTTCCTGGTAAGAATAGATACTGAGGGATATAGAGAGAGATTAAAATTTGTACTATGGGAAGAAAATGAGGGATATATAGAAAAAGATACAAGTGGTCGATCACGAAAGATAGATAAAAGTATAGAAAAAGATAGATACTACTTCAGTCGGCGGATAGACTAAGGGATAGGAAAATATAGATTTTCCCGGTCACTCTGGACAAGTGCGGAGATAGAAAAAGATAGATTTTTGGGAATGCAAAATGATGGGTTGGGAGAGATAGACATGTTCTATCTTTTCCAATCCCCCAGTTCCTATCTTTTTCAATCTTTTTACTTCCAGCAGGGTTCGTTCACCTGCAATTATCTATCATCATCATCATCGTCATCGACATTTGGATAGGGCTATACGAATTTAAAGCTTTTTTTTGTTATTTTCATTTGTGTCGTATACTTTCAAGTGAAGAGTCCAAAAATAGTTAATAAAATTTTTTACAGTTAGAGAAAATTTCGACAACTACCTATTAGTTTTTTTCAAAAAGTAGACGAGATTAGTAAAAACGTCAATGAAAAGTTTGAAAACTCTGGCTCTATTCAAAAGTCGATGATGAACAAACAAAATTTCGACAACTAATTATTTCCGTGTAGATAAATAATAGATAGTTATAGAATTACTGATAGTAAAACAGATGATATTATTTCTATTAATGTAAACAGCATCTGATGCATCAAAATCTAGAACACCAATTACTATACCTTTACCGTTTCTGGACAATGGAGCAGATCCTAATAGGTAATTTTATTGAAGGGCTATAAAAATGACGTATCACTTTTTCTTATTTTATCTGATCGAGTAATTTATATTGATTAATTAATCACAATTAATTTTCCAGTATAGCCTTACCTTTTAAGACTGAAAATCTGCACTCATTATATTCAGAAAAATCAGCTTTCGTATTGGTAAAATATTACATAGCGGGAGTTAAATGCATTACCTCAAAGTCAGGTTCAAAAGCAGAAATCAAGAATTTTAAAACGAGGTTTTATAATTGGCTTCAAAGATCAGTAAGTATTGATTTAGTTATCGATGTTAATACATAGGAAAAAAATAGATGAAAAACAGATATGTTGCATTTGATGGTTTTTGTATGATGTGAAAGAGATATAAATTTTGATTTATATGAGAAAGTATAAGTTCAGATTTTTATTTAACTAAAGTTCTATGAAATATAATCTTTTAGATTCATCCGCACTTAAATGACAAGAAATGGTATCCGGCTTTTGGTGGAGTGCTGAGAGTTTTGAATTCATTAAAAGAAGCAGGTTTACTAAAATTCAAAATTCAAATTATTTTCCATAAAAATTTATAACGATATTCATAATTTAAAATAGTAATCTTTTAAGGAGTTGAATCCTCCAAAGAAAAGTTTGGAGAGGAATATCAAATAATGCCGCTTGCTAGTGAGGAAATCACAAAACCTACCAAAGACTTTACTAAAGCAATTGGTGATTATGAATTTAAATAACAATTTTTAGGATTGAAACATTATGGAATTCACTTTCTTCTGGAAAATTTATAAAATATTTTATTATAGATAGAGGAGAAGATATCTTATCTTTTGGAACAAATAAATTAATAGTTATTGGCGTAGCAAGCGCTCTACTGGTTTGGTTATTGTTAGGTTTGACACTAATTTGTTACAAATGTCTAAAGAAAAATTCTGACCAGTCCCCTCGTTTATCGCCTAGTGACACTCCGTAAATTTTAATACATTTTTATCATTACTCTGAAAATATTTTGAATAATTAATTAGGTATGTAACAATGAAAATAAATAAAATTGTTTTAGAATTGCAATACTATTTCAATCTGAGCATTGCAAGACTCAGTGTCCTTCGTGTCCCTCAGGATCTTCAGACAAAGAAGTTGGAAATAAACTAAAGTTATGGTGGAATAAAAAGCTTAACAAAAAAAATTCTGAATACAATCATAAATATGAAGACGAGGAGCGCTGTTTGGATGCAATGAATTATAGTAGTAATAACAGTGTCAACAGTAAAAACAATAAACAGTTTCAGTAAATTTTTTTGTACTTACATTTTAAGATTATAGATACATCTTTAACTCGAGAAACTTATGTTTCATTATATATTTGTCATAATTAAATTACCAGAAATACTTAAATTAATATTTTGTTTCAAAACTTCATAAAATTCGAAATTATTTTAGTTTTCAAATTACCAAAAAGACCAAAATGGAGATAAAGCTTGCATGATTGTTTTAGTCAAAATTTGGTTGTTTTGATAATTTAAGGTACTTAGTTGTCGTGCCAAAAATCAGTCTCTGGAAAAAGAAGTTTTTCTATGATTTCAAGACTGGAAATTATATCATCAGCCATGTCATATGTAAGGAAAGTCACTCTTTTTAATGAAAAAATTTAAAAATTATGGAAAATAATTTTTTAATAATGTTTTTTGTAATAGGATTTTTCCTTACTATCGCTTCTTACCAATTTTTTAAAAATGAGTGAAGTTTCTTAAATCATAGCTTATTTTTTCGGGGAAAATATTCTCTATAACTTAACCGTTTCCAATTTTTGAAAATAAATTCTTTAATGGCTGAAATCATTAAAAATCAATTTTCCAAAACAAAATTTTTATAAACAAATTGCTGTATTTGATAATAATTGATTCATTTTCAAAAATTGGAAACGGTTAAGTTATAGAGAATATTTTCCCCGAAAAAATAAGCTATGATTAAAGAAACTTCAATCATTTTCAAAAAATTGATAAGAAGCGATAGTAAGGAAAAATCCTATTACAAAAAACATTATTAAAAAATTATTTTTCGTAATTTTTAAATTTTTTCATTAAAAAGAGTGTCTTTCCTTACATATGACACGGCTGACGATATAATTTCCAGTCTTGAAATCATAGAAAAACTTCTTTTTCCAGAGACTGATTTTTGGCACGACAACTACCTTAAGAATTCGAATTGTTTCGAATGTCTAGAAGTTTTGAATCATAGTTTTGCTCGGACCTTAATATGATTGTGAGTTTGTAGTGATATAAATTCGACTCATGTTTTGAATTAATATTTTGTTTTCAGAATTACAGTAGAATGCATATGTAAAAAAGATTTACATGATTTAGGTATATTTATTTTCATGACTAGTACATACAATCAATAGATGTGTTGGATAAAATAACATTAACTTAATTAAAATGCAATGCGAAATGCAGTTTTATATAATTGCGTGTGGTTAAAATTCATGCAGACATTGATCGTTTTGAAGTGGAATGCATCACTTAAATTTAAACACATCCGTTACCCCAACAGGCACACCAAGGAACACTATCACTGCTAGTACTTATTTTACGTTCCTTGACTCCATTGACTTCTCTGCTACTTACAGAGTTCGTTCGTTCCCGTTCACAGTTTGTGCTTTCCAAGTTATCCCTCCGAGAAAAGCGTCTTTCCTTGGAATTATCCCGATTCCTGGTTCGGAGACTTGTCACTGAAGATGTAGAAGGTCTTTTTTTTTTGTTAAAGGAAACTGACGTGCGTCGTATCTGCTCTTTTCTGGGAGAATCTAGACCTGAAGATGATGATCTACTTTCGTTTTTATCTTCAGGAACTTCAAGGCTTGTAGCTGTAAACGTGCTTTTTCGAGGTTTATGTCCAGTTTTTGTTGAATTAGGTGATTCTGGTTCATCGCATGAAGGCAGATATATTTGTTTCTTCAATTTATCCCTTTTTTTCAGAGTCGTTGGTGACAAAGGCCTTTCCTCACTTATTGAAAACGATTTTTCTTTCTTTATATATTTTTTTCCATGATAATCTGGGGTAGACTCTTTAGACTTCAATTCATCTGCTATAGTTGTATCTTTTTTGTCTTTCTGGCTCTCATCTTCGTTAGGGATTTCAGTTTGTGCAGATAGTTTTCCAGGATCAGAATTATAGTAAAGTTTCATTCCCTGTCCTGGACAACAGATTGCTGATCCTACTGGTTCAAATGGTACATTTTGGCAAAGAACTGGATTTGTTAATAGTGGACTGGTTGCTCGTAATCGTCGGAGAGCATCTAAGTTGATTGGCGCCAAGGGTGGGATTTGTAAAGTGAGAGGATTCGGGCCTTCAAAAGAAGTCACTTGATACTCATGATGTCTCACTTCATTATCAGCGAGTTGATTAAATTTTGGGACTCCGAAGAGAACGTTTTTTGGAGTCTCCGTTCCGTTTAAGTCATTAGGTTGAATATTATGAGAAGTCGCATAAATAAAATTTTGTCCTAATGAACAAGTGTAACCTGAGCTCTTTAAAAATGAGTTGCTAAAGAAGTTATATTTGTTGGATGGTACATTTGGAATTTCCAGGATTTCTTGAGAAGATGATTGGACTGTTCTTGGATATCTGAGAGTCACGCTCAATTGAGATTTAAACGGTTTTTGAGAATCAGATAGATTATCGTCGCTTTTAGTATGTTGAATACTTGAATCACTATTAATACTTCTTATCTTCTTGGCAGATAATGAATTTTGAGTATTATAGCTAAAGTCTTGACATGATATGGATTTTACTAACCTCTGTTTTGAATTACTTGGATTTTCACCTGTCACAAGTTGTTTTGGGCTGAAAAATTGCCTTCTATCAAATGGAACAGCCCCGCTTAAATAAACATCAGCTGCTCCTTTGTTACTGATAGTCTTAATCTTGGACGGTAAAGGAGCGAAAAAATGTTTAGGCCTAGCAGTTAAGGATCGAGAAATGGTTTCTGTAATACTTCTTTTTAGCTTTTCGTTTTCGATTGTTTTTAAGTCACTGAGTGTGTCTCCTTGTTTTTTATCTTCTAAGTCAGTGAAGGTAACACGCTGCTTATGAATCAAATTTTTCTTGTTCAAAAGACTAGGATTAATCGAATAGTTGTCACCATCTAAGTGAGTCTTAAATTGAGCTAATGACTCTGGCGGCTCTTTCGTAATTTCAAAACCAGTAAAATTATTATTCTCGTTAGCTAAACTTCTAGTATCAGTACATGGAATGCTGGAACTTGGAACCTGATCATTGATACCAGGCACCAATAAATTACTCTGCCATCCAATCACAGGATTTTTACCTTGGTCTTGGTAAATAGTTTTGAATTCGGGACTGATAGAACTCAAATCAGGAGCATTCAGTCTCGAAGCACAAATAGTATTACAAATATGTAGGCATGCAGGCACTGATGATTTATCACTTACAGTACGAAAACTAAATGGACACTCTGCATAATAGTTATGTTTTATTTTTAAAAGAGCACTTTTCGGGTCTAGATCCAATGAGTCTTTGTCTGTCTTCAATTCCTCCTCTTCGTCAACGACAAATAAACCATCAAAATCGACTTGAAGGCGACGCAAATTATTATTCAACTTTTCCGAAGAAATCTTTTGATTTTCTACATTTTCTAATCGTTCCTCTTGGTTTACATCGCTATCATTCTTTTTTATTTCCTCCTGATCCTCTTTTTCGTCGTCATCGTCATCAACTTCCTCATCGACTTCTTCTCCATCGGAGTAATTCGATTGCAAAGTCTCATCTTCCTCTGAGCGACTCTGAAAAAAAGACCCTTTTGCTAGAACATACGGGTAAAAACTTAACTACATTGTAGTACGTACATATATTATGTAGCAGTTGCAACAGTCACAACACTAGGATTTTAGAACAAACTTTCCAAGCATTATCATCTGGCCCAAAAAGAATTTGATAGTTCCACCATGGAAAATATGGCTATAAAGATCGAATGCAGCAAAGTTAGATAGATAGAGTTTCAGAAAATATCAGTCTTGGATTGCAAATACTGAAGTTTCCCTCTTCGTGGCTGTTTGGCCAATCCTTCCTTATAATTTGTTGTCGAGTTTGCGGAAGGTTTGCTATCTCAGTACAAAATTCCTCAATATGATTATAAATAGAAACGTATAATAAGATGTATAGGGAACATGTTAATAGCGATTAATGATCATATTAGTTGTTTTACATAAAAAGCGTCACAGCAAGTACTTCAAACGAGGCGGCTAACCTCATATTCGTCGCTAGTTTCCTGACATTTCTGCTTCTTTAGGATTTCCTCGAGTTTTTCGTATTCATCTCTGAGACACCATATTTCTCTCCTCAGCTGTTCATTTTCCCTGCGCAATTTCTTTATATCATTTTGACCTATATATAGAAATGAAAAATTAGTCTTGTACGATTGTGAATAAGACAATCTAAAAGTTAGAATATATAATTTAATGTTCATTTTTACAATAATTCTGCTGGAAAATACTTTGAACTGAAGAATTAAAATTTATAATCTAGTAATGCTTAAAATTTGTATTGCTTTGATCAAAATATCATGACTACAAAAATATACACTTATATATAAAATTATATATAATATTTGGATACGTATGATAATAAGCTATCTTCATCCTATACTTTATACTTTAAAAAAAATATTTCATGGATAAAAATCGAAATGTAAGCGACACTTTAACGTATTTTCTTTACTTCTTTTCCGACTTCGACCTCTGTCTCTCCTATCCATTGTGCCCATTATTCTGATTTCTGTGGTTGAAAAGGATGAAATTTGTAGTACGCATTGGTATGGATTTACTACTAAGCTCACTGCTAAATTTTTTTATCGCGTAATTTTCATAGGCTGATGATTATTTTCTTATACTTGCTACACGACACGCACCGCTCTATTTCGCGTACGATCTACCACGCAGGCGCAAACAGACGCGAGCTCGTTTCAAAAGGAGAATCTGACCAACAATAGATTTAAAAATAATTGATGTTAAAATATATTCAAGCGGAATATAACATTTAATGGTATTTTTCTAACTCAACTCAAGAGTATTTGATTTTGAAATTCTTATTAGTGATGGTAATGTTACGGAATGAAATTATCTTATAAAGTAAGTCAAATTTAACCACACGCTGACGTGAATGGTATTTGATGCACTTAGTGACTTAATCGAAAAAGATTCGTTCTTGCACGAACACGTGTTGTCATACGCCCACGTTTGATTCGACCTTCGAGCCAATTCCATCGCAGCAACAGAAACTTATCCACCTGCAAGTTACCAATCTTCTATTTTTATCAACATTTTTCAGGGCATTATAAATATTTCTGCATTCTCGATGTAAATAGATTGTTCATTTGTAATTTTTTAAATCAGTCTATTACACCGTTTAATTATTGATTAATTTTGATGAATCGATCTCTTTTATTATACAAAAATGTAGAATTTCAGTGCATGAGTGCCATTTACTATATGATTTCAAAATCATCGTTACGATCGGAACCCAAAGAAAATAAGCCTTATGACAAAAATGGCACTTATACACTTTTATACGCGTACATAGTTAAAATATAAACGTTACTCTGTGACAAACATCACGAATTTAAGGCACAACGTTAAAACGATTCTAATTTTATATCATATGGCCTGATCACACGAATAACAATACTAGTTTTTGGTTTTGACTGTTTCTCTGCGAAAATTTGCGTGCTGGACGTTTTAAGTTGCCGGACAAACTACTTGACTGTGGCTACACAGCTGCCAAAGGTTTACCCCTTCTTTTCTGACTTCTTTAACACGTCAGAAATCACATCTCACAACTATTTAAATGTTTTGTCTTACCACGAATATACATCCCGCAAGAATTTTGAGCAAAATCTTTAAAATACCTACTACCTCAAATGCACACCTCAGTATATTGAACATATGATATAAATGAATATGAAAGTAACATTTTAAAAAATTCTACAATCTTCATTCAAAAAAAAATTTTTCAAAAATTACGATAAAATAAAATTCATATTTGTTTCATTTCTTTTTCAAAATGCTCAAAAGAGGGTAACAATGTAGAAGATAATCTGTATTTATAACGACCGGCTAACCCTGTGAGTATTAAAGGACAGATGTTACTACTTAACTTAACTAATAGCAATTTTTAGAAGTCTGACAGTCCATTTATTATTTAATGCTACTTTAAAATAGTTATATCCTAAGGGTAGTGTGTCTTGGCACGTGCGAGAATTAAATCATCAAGAACGGACGTTGTAACTTTAGACATAAAAAAATTTAAGTTCTCTGTCGATTAATCGAGGATCATTATTTATTAAAACAGTTAACTCATTTGGATAATTTCACAAAACAGTTGGAATGCGCCAAAGAAACGCAGATCAAATACACCAAAATTTCTTATTTTATTCAACTAAATTTTAAAGTATTTGTTCGATTCAAACATTGCTGAGTCACCAATTTGAAAGAATTTTTGATATATTCAAATAAATATTTTGAACAACTTAAATTGTTCTCTAAATGTGAAGGCTAGAAGGCTACTAATATCTACAAATAGTGTTAAATTAGCATTTTTTAATTGACATTAGTTTTTCTGACTAAAATTTAGTTTTGACTACCGCACTAACTTCAGCTAACAGACTTTTCGCTAGTCTGCACTGTTAAAAAATACTTCAAAATTTATGTACTTATCAGTGACAAGTGTAAATGAATTTCAGTGGATATAGTTATTTAAAGTTTTTTTCGTGCACGCATAAATCAAAACTCATGTACAAACATATTTTTTTTCTATTTTAAGAAAGCTATATACATATATCCCAGCAAGCGAAATATTATTGAAAAAGATTAAGATACGAATGACAACATGAATTCTTTTCAATCTGGTAGTACGAATTTCTTTTAAATATATTTAATTTGATTTAATGCGAGAGAGTGAAAATGAACTCGATTTATAATGCAAGGGTTTACATTCATTTAAATTTGATATTCATTACAAAAAAAAATATAAAGAAAAAAGTTCGTATTCAGCTGAATGATATTTGATTTGAAGTAGAAAATATCTCATTGACAAGTATTGCGTCTCATTCACAAGATGGTGTCATAAAATCTACTTTACGACAATCTCAAATTTAAAATGTTTCAATGAATTTTTATTTTAAGTTAAAAATCAGAATTACTGTAGCCTATAAGTTGCTTCCCCCAGGCCCAGATTTTCTCTCCAGGGTCCTGTGTATAGGATCCTACATAAGAACTCACATTAAATACTTAGATGAAAGCCTATGTGACTGAAAATAATGTTTTTGCTGCACAGTAGCTTTTTACTAGTGTTGTATTCGAGCAAGAAACAAGAACAAAGAGATGTGCGATTTTCGGTCAACTTGCACGAGATTCTCGTTTTAGCGAATTCTCGCGCAGGTAAATTTAAGATTGCACAAATAAGAAAAAATAAGATGATCAACATGCAAAGTGCTCCAGAACGTAATTTAAACCAGAAAGTAAAAGCTTAAGAGTTTGTTTGACATTTGAGAAAAAATGGGAAATTTTGAAAAAGTAGACAAATATTAAAAGAACACTCAGCACAATCAAGCATATTTCACAATACTCTCGTCTCGTCGTGCATCACTCATTTCTATAGTAGCTAATGCATTTTTGTTCGTGTGGGTTCCTATGTAGGATCCTCTACAGATTTCTACAATTTCACCCGTTTTTTTTTCTACAGTAGTTTTATATTTGGTGGGGTATGAACCCTGTGTAGGATTCTAATTAGAGATCCATATAGAAACTTTTTGTAGGGTAATGAAACTGTTGTAAATAAAAGCCGTTTTGACCCCTGTTCAAACCTGCAACTCATTATACAGATATTATATTTTTGGATTTTGTAGTGCTTTTTAAAGGCATATATTAAATTTAATGCATGTATGCATATCAATACAAAATCGAACTTGCGCAATCAACTTCATGAAAAAATACTGCACATTCGTGAAAAAAATTCCGTTACATATATATGCTTGAAAATTCATAAAGAGTTTAAAAAATTTTAGATTTGAAATAAATACATATACAGTATCTCAGTAAATTTCTTTTTACCTTGCTCAACTTCTGCATTGATGTGAATAGTCCTCAACCTCAGTTCCTCGTTTTCATAAATCATTCCTCTAGAAGACTTTCGATCTAACTTCCTGTTTGGTTTGATGCTAATGTCCCTTCTTCTGGCTCTCAGCATCCCGGCCCCCCCAAGACTAACTCCCGATCCTGCCATCATCTTAAAACACGCGAATCACCGAATGAAAAATCATGTAAAAATAAATAATTACTTATATATTGTTGTTATTTCATGAAATAAATACATTCTTGTAAATATTTCATGAAAGAGAGCAGACTCATCTAATGTCAAATATACCTATTTTTATTCAAATGATTCAAAATTCTTCATTTCACCAATTAATTATTTCTCCTGCATATACAAGAAAACTCTCTGTGAATATCTTTATTCCTCTTTTTGCTTTCTCGTTTCTATGTCGTAATGCATTATTTCTTAAAAATGGACGGTATTTTACGTAATTTATGAAAAATCATCTTGACATTCGCAGTTTTCTTGATTTCATTTCTCACTGGAATATTTTCTTTTACACAGTTTCATATTCCTCATTATTCAATATTTGTATATTTTGATCTTCTGGTATTTGGAGCACGCTGTAATTTATTCAATCTTATTTATTTTATATCCGTTTGGATTTCGCTTCTAATATTCCCTCTTGTCTAAATATTTTGCTTCCTTCTTTGACTTCCTGAGATTTATTTTTTGAGATCGCGCTGATGTCTCAACTCGTTTATCTTTATCTGAAATATGAGAAATTGGTAATCTTCACTATAACATGTTTAACTTTTAAATATATCTTAAAATGTTTAAAATAAGATTTTAAATACTTCGTAGTTTCTTAGATTTTTTAAATATAAAAATATACCTACTTCACTGAAATAATCAATCTTTAAAATCTAAGAAAAGTACAGTTGACATTCAAATTGAACTTTCAGTAATTAAAATTAAAATTAGAATGGAGAAGAAATAGTTTATGAGAGCGAAATAATAAACACATTAAACGAAGAAGACTGCATTCAAGAAAGCAACTTATATTTAGAAAAAGAAGTCGAGTATTTAAGTCTCTTTGGAAAATTTTCTATAATTATATACAAAGTTATTCGCCGACAAATACAACTTTACAAAAAAAAACTTTATCTTTATTCAATTTTTTTTCACGTATTCATCATGAGTTTTATAATAAAGAAGGGTGTTTTCTTAATTGAGACATTACTTTTTACTTCATTACTTCTTCGTTATTACATAAATCATAAATTATGTATGATTATCTAATATGAGGTAAGTAGCCGAAGCGGGCACATGTATATTTTTTAATAACGTTTAAAACCTTCAAATTTGATGCAAATGAATTAACCTCAATCAAATATTATTATTTCTGAATAATTTTCAAACTTGATGAATCAATGCAATTTTTTTACTACATAACTCGAACACTTTTTAAAAATATAATAATTATGTCTCTCAAAGGGATAGGTAGTCTTTTTTAACATGTATTGGTGTTCAACTAAAAATGAGTTTTTACAAGATGAAATTTCCAGAAATTAATTTTAATCCCGTGGTAGTTAGAAAAACTATATATAATCAATATCTTAAATGTATTACATTTATAATCAATGCCAAACGGATAAATGAAAAAAAGTACAAAGTTTTTATTTAAATTTATTAATATTAGTGGTTATGAAGTTGGAATGAATTTATTTTTCGCGAATGGTATGTCGAACGGGATTCTAAAAACAGGGAGTTGTGCAGGGTGTTTCCAGAACGAATAATTTTATGCGTAACAGAAATGTATACATACATTAATTTCTTTCCTTTCGTTGTATAACGTAAGAGTAGTCTAATTACTTGTGACCTCTTGATCTCTTTTCATTCATCACATTTTTTCAACACTAGTGACACTTGCTTCTGGAATTTGAACCAGAGGACGGTTTGGCGGCACACTGTTGGAGCTGGACGGCATAACTGCGTTCAAAAGACCACTCACACTCGCACCCAAATCTCTGTCTGTCCATCTCTCTCTGTCCCTCTTTCTCTCTACGTCTCTCGCCGTAGTGGTTTTCATACTATCTTGTTTCCTCATTGGGACTGTCTTTCTTTCTCTCCCGTCAAGTAAATACGCTATCTTCCCAATCTAAAATAACCCAAGAAACAGTGAACGATGAACGTCGTTTTGGCAAGCTGGCGCCTTTGCCCTACGCTACTGGCTTGGTCTTGGGGTGATCGACTTTTCTAAGCTTTTTTCCAAATACGTCACACACATACGGTAAATGTAAAGTGAGCAGAACATTATCTATTCAGTAAGAGGGGAGGGTTGTAGAAGGCTTACAGGAAGAAATTAAATTCTTCAGATTCCTGTTGCTTCATTTTTTAATCAAGCTATGTATAAAGCACGTCCCGAATAACGACGAATCTGTGGGTTTGATGTTTATTAATGACTCACGTCTATTTTGGATACTTCCGATATTCGATTCATGGCCTATCAATATTTAACCATGACATATTTCCAATCGCACGTGACTAATTTCTGCTCTATTTTCCTTAACCTAGTTTTGAATTCCTGTTTTTATTAGATCGACGAATTGTTGATTCAAACTTGTTATCTTATACAGATCAGATATGTATATATTGGCAAAAAAAAGTAAGATTTTTATATCACTGATTAGAATTTTGAAAATTAAGTAAAATTAAAATTGTTGTATTACTGAGTGTTTGATAGGGTTAAACATAAATTTTCAGAGAGAGTATAATTTGTTTTAAAATCACAAAATGATAGATTAAATTGGTATTTTATTATAACTACCAAAATTCAAACCAAATTTAATTGAATTTGGTTACGAATTCTTGCATACATGTGGATACATTTCAAATGATAAAAACACTCAGAAAAAAAGTTACTTGACAACCAAACAATTTTTTTAAATGAACTAACACCAGTTACACTGTATTTTACAGGACGCTAAGTGAAATGTACAGAAAATCTGTTGATTAAATTGAATTTTTTTGTAAAATCTACTAAAAAATAAAGTTGTAAAAGAAGTCTGTAACTTTTACGAATCTTTTTTCTGCATGCAGGCCCCCAGATAACAATCGTGCGCGGTACGACGCCCGCACGCCATGCGGGTGACGTGTGCGAACGAGAATGCAGCATTCTCGCGCGGACTCGTCTAAAGGCATATGAGACGCATATGCGTCGCAGTACTCGATCACACATGTAGGCACGCAAGCCGATCAAATGAGACGCGCAGAAAATTGAGGTACATTAAACTTAATAATCGTTGTTCACGTAACTTATTTAGCAGTATTTTCACGGAGCGAAATTTCGGATTTCATATAAAAAATTCTCGAATATATCAATCACCTACAAATGTGTTATATTTATTCATAAGAATTTTCCTAACATCAAAAAATGATCAATCTTTTGCACAAAAACGAATATAATTCTGAGATTGTACTAAAAGTAGATATATCTACAGACTACTTAAGAAGTTTTAAATTAAAAAATTTTTTGTTTAAAAAGTTTTGAGATTCTAAAAAACGGCATTCAAAGGGATTGAATAGGGTATTTGCAAAATTTTCTAAAAAATTGCTATCGATAGAGGATACCTGATTTCTGCAGTGAATTTTTTTCCTGTATTTTTTAAACACATATTATGCAAGAAAAAAAAATAAACTCTGTGAATTTCAAGCTCAGTAAAACGATCCGGAAATTCCCGATCAGCTCCGAAGCGGGCTTCGTGTTTGTGACGTCACAATTGCTATAAACAGACTGTATGAATCGTATAAAACAAGTGAGTTGCATCAGAATTACATTAAAATGACTTCGAAAACGTATTATCGGACGTGTTTTGTACCAAATTGTAAAAGTACAACAATCAAAACACCCTCGAAACATTTTTTTTGTGTGCCAATAAACTTTGAAGTACGAAAAAAGTGGTTTACTCAAGCACATCGTACAGATCATCCGGCACGTCAATGTAACTATTTTTGTTGTGAAGACCATTTCAATGTGAGTACTGGTAAAATTAGTGAAATTAATAAGTAATTAATAAATAACATCATGTACTAGAAATGAAATCAAATTCTAATACATTTAAATCGTAAAAAAATTTGTCTTAAAAAGTATGAAAACATAACCTTCAAAGTTGATTGATCAATATATTTCTATGTAGTTAAAAGAAGATTGAGATAATTATGTCAAGTGCAGTATCCAAGGAGGTTCTCCAAAATTAAAAAAAGCAGTAGTACCTCACATTTTTTTGTGTCAGCCAAAAAGATATCAACCTTTTATTACTACGGAACGACCTGCTGTACAAAAATTAACGAGAAAAAGAGTTCTCAATGAAATATTCCTTGAAGAAACTGAGAAAGAAAATCGAGTCAAGAATACAATACAGTAAATATCTTGTTTTATTTCTCTACAACTTTACTATTCAAATAACATTAATTAGTAATATAATTCTGCAGGTACAAAATGATAAAACAACTTCACATAAAGTCGGATACTCTACACGTTACGAATAGCAAACCAACAAGTATGCTTGTGGATAAAGAGACTGGTGTAAGTTTAAAATAGTAAATTGACTATTACCAAAATTTGTTGTTATTTAAATAGAACTATTTTTCATAAATTGAGTACAAAAATTTGTGAACAAAATTTGATTGACTTAATTTTAAAAAAACGAAGAAATTGGAATAATTTATTATTATTTTCAGATTTTAAATGAGGACTCATTACAAAAAGATATTTAAGATATTATTGAAATTGGAATAGATAGTAGTGTACCTGCACATGATCACTCAAGTAATATCGAAAGCACTCCTCTGTTATTGGATGTGGTTACAGATCTTTGCACATTAACAGGAAAAATCAATGAAAATAGCGCAGATGTAAATAACATGCATCAGTTAACAACTATTCAAAATCCTCTTAAAACCTATACCTATACCTATAACGTAACCCATTGCAGAATCTCCATAATTTTCTCGCGAAGACCTATCAATCAGAAAACGTTACAATTAAATCAAACTCGACATAAAAACAAATAAAAATCATTCTATTTTTGTTATAATAAACATGAAACTTACACTGTTGCTTTAATCCCTTGGACTTCAGGAATGCTGTGTTTCTCACTTCCCATTAAAAAATCCCATATCATAAACACATGAACTTTGGGTAAATTGGTAGAATCAGCCTTTACGAAGCCTGTTTCTAATTTATTTGGGATGATAACTTGTAAAATTTCAATAAAAATAAAGGGCACAGAACTTGAATACTCTAGACAGATGTGGCGGGAACGGCAGTATATCGTATACTATAGCAATGGTGACGTCACGGCGCGACTTGACCTTGGTAGCCAATCAAAATCGTTTTCGCGCGTCATGTAAATATTTAAACTTCAATTTAGTTTATTGATCCAACTAGTAGATAGAAAATTCTAATTTTGGATACAATAAATTCTAAATAAATAGATTTAATAAATAAAGTTAAAAAAAAAGTATATTAATTTTTTGCAAAAACCCTATTCTGTTCATTCTCGGTTGCTATACTTCATAGATTTGAAAGAAATGGAATTATAAGGATTGAAACTTTTCAATACTCATTTCAATTCTGACTGACTTTTTCATGAGAATTAATTTTGGAATATGTAAAAATTTGAGACAAGAAATGGACTCTATAATTAAGTTATAATTGATGATGATCGTGTTGAAAGTTCCCTAAAATAAGGCAGTCGTATTAAAATATGATTTGAGTACGAAAAATATTACATGTATAATTACATTTTTCATGTAAAATATGAATAAATAAATTTCGAAAGTTTTATTTCTTTTAAAAGATGTTGGTCATTGATATAATGCTATAGTTTAATTGATGTTCATTCAATGTGTGTCTAACAATTGTTATTGCACTTCAAAATTTTTTGCGAAACAAAAAAATTGTTCAAATTATTTATTTTCCCACCATATTCCCTGATACAATTGATAATATTAAAATAAATATATATATTTTTTGGAATCGCGCATTCTGGAAGCACGCGTGCGAATCACGACGTGCGAGAGATATGCGTGGCAATGTCACGCGAACCTGTGCAATCTCTTGAGTTCATCTTATTCATTTTACAATATTTAAAAGCTTGAAAGTAGTTAATATAAATGGAAACTTTTTCAGAAACCGGAACCGAAGCGTAACACACATAGAACTTTGCTACTATGCTTTTTTTTTACAGTAGCATAACTTATCACAAATCGCTTTTTGTAATACAATTACAAATTCGTTACAGAATTGTTGTTGTATCAAGCTGAGACGAAATTTTGCGGAGCAGATAAGACGCATAAGACACCTGTTCTTCACCAGTTCTATACCACGCTACAATCTGTTATGTAATAGTTACATAAGTGTTCTATATTAATGTTTGTTCACTGAGGAAAAAATTTGTTTGCATTAAACAAGCATAGGTTTGCTGTATATAGCAAACAATAAATTTTTTTTGATTTAAGAAAAAACATAGAGCGTCCAGATTGAATAACTCGACGAGCGTTGGAAAACAGGTGAAAGAGCATTGACCAATTCGTAAAATTATGAAATAAAAAAAAAGTAATGAAATAAATAGTTGAACTTGTTACTTCAACTCGTAAAATATACCACAGCCACAAGGTACTACAAGCCCAAGTAGTTGGCTCAACTAACCATTTTTTTCAATTTATATTAGAATGTAAAAAAATTTTTGTTTGACCGTATATCAAACAAACTGTTTTCTCGGTGCTGGGTATGTCGTATATTATGTGCGAGTTCCGTTTTTAAAAAACCTATGTGATTACCTACATCAATTCCCATGTTTAGAATTTTATTTTTGGAATAGAGATCCACAAATTAATTTCTTATACATATACATAAGTTTCTATGTCGGGAATTCCAAAAGGATAGTTAGATTGATTAGTATATATTAAATGTATATATGTACCATTTAAAACGTCCTTAATAGGACATTAGCGGACAGAAAATAAATCTTCCTTTTATGTATTCTTTCATTGAGGATTTGAAGAATTTAAGTGTTAAAAATAAAGAACGTATTTTTAAAAGTAGAAATGCAAAAAAAATTGCCGAAAATAAATCATGCATTTTATTTTGAATTTTTACGATTGTGGAACATAGATAAATTTGATCTCGTTCCGTAAAAGCTGTCACATACCCTTACGTTTAATCGTAAATCTTTCATAAAAAATATGATAAATATAACAAGTACTACATAAAATAAATATGAGATTTTAGGAAACTACCATTTTTTCTTTTTTTTCATGTACTTAAAGTCTAGAAGTCGTTTTAAAGAAACTAAATTTTGTTTTCTTTTTATTTTCATTAAAACTATATGATTATGAAAAATAAAAACAATTTTTTGTCTATTTATACCATTTATATATACATACGGAGTAGGTTGCAGAATAAGGCTATGAGTGCGAGTGCGACAGCAATATTACTTCGTATAAGTTTGTCCTTTTTGCACCCATGGCTTATTCTGTAACACACTCATAAAAAAAATACGTGTTGAGGTTAAGATTGCTTACAAATTAAAAGATTACATATATTGGAATACTTTATTAGTTTCTTTCAAAGGAAGGATAGCACATATGTTGTATAAAATTATTTTATTGCTACTAACCTATTTATTACTTATTGATTCAAAATATGAAATGTTGAATATGAATATCAGGGTGTTTGCTACGGTAGAGATTTCGCTTGGTGCCACTTGGTGCAGCTGCTGCTGCAGCGCTTGGTGCGTAAGGGTAGTACCAATCGTGGGTGGTATTGTACATGAGTACACTCGGAGCTCAGAGGTACACAGAGGTACAGTCAATCGATGGTTTCGTGATGTTTAGATCTTTATCGCAGTCAGTTGCAATTGGTTGCAATATCATAGAATCGCTCGCGTTCATGGCTCATGGCGTTCATGTTGCGTTGTCAAATAATATTTGCTTTAAAAATTTTAATTCAATGTTTTGATCTTTGTGTTAAATTATGATACTACTTATGTACCTATTGTTGCTGCAAAATGTGTGTATTTTTGTACCTGCCCACAATAGCACAAAGCACTTTACGGATACTGAACTAAGGTAATGACGATAAAGACATTGCTATTTTGTGGTTATCTTTTAAGAATTCGTCATACAAATTGCTTACTCTATATCTATATGGGTGTGTTGTGTGTGTATGTGTGTGACAAAAATACATATTTAACTATGAAAAACCATGGTTTATTATTTACATGATGCCATTAAATTTGCTATATATATATATATACTGAATGCATCCCTATAAATAAAAATAATTCTCTTACACAACAAATATTAATTTTTTTCTGTTCAACAGCAATCAAGGTGAAAATAGATTGGAAGCCACAGGATTTGGAGTATCCACCCCACAAAACACTCATTATGCATCCACCAATTCCTTTAGAAAGTTGTCTTCAAATCTTGAACCAACCAATTCCCACAGCACAATAGACCATACTGAATTCAGTGGCCTCAATTATGACAATATTCCTGGAACTTTTTCAATTCTTCCTAATTCAAATTCCAATCCATGGCTAAAAAACAACTATGAAGGAACTTGCGAGGTAATTGCGAGAAGGTTTCAATTACATTTACCAGTGATTAGCACTATTTCCTATATGAAGTTATGTTTTTTTTTGCAGATGTATAGTGGAAAGATATGTGCACATTATGTTGGAGGAAAGTTTGTTTTTATTCCAAATTTAATGAAACAAGAA
The DNA here is from genome assembly GCA_030998225.1 of Diplolepis rosae. Classification (NCBI taxonomy): domain Eukaryota; kingdom Metazoa; phylum Arthropoda; class Insecta; order Hymenoptera; family Diplolepididae; genus Diplolepis; species Diplolepis rosae. The sequence continues at coordinate 16,333,657 of JAPYXD010000723.1, read as the reverse complement.
ATATTGGAAAAAAAGCTTGAGCAAGCGTTTAGCGTTATTCAATTTTCAAAGTGCGTATTCATACTTTTATTTCTTTTTATAATTAATAATTACTTTTTCAACATTGAGAGATTTAAAAAATGCAATTTCTTAACAGTGAACTGTCATCAAATTGTGAAGGATATGCGAAGCCATCACTTTGTTATTCTGTGTTTCCCATATGTCGAGATCTGCCGATCAATAAAAAGCCTAACAAATCCGAAGTCAGCACCCAGCTCTTCAATTTACTAAATTCCCATCGAGAAGAATCACCAGATGATTCTGAAGATGATGGCAATATCGACGAATTAACAAGACCTCTTGGCTTAATTCAGAAACGAAGTACAACGTTTTTATCAAATTCTAAACTTATTGATAATCCGTCTAGCAATTCATTTGATAAAAAAAAAATAAATCATGAGGAATCAAGACAATTCATAAAAAATAAGATAAATCAGAGATTACGCAGAATTTGTCGCGAAGAATGTGAAATGTTAGAAAATGAATTATGTCGGAAAGAATATGCTATTGCCAAGAGACATCCACAAATTGGACAACAAGTGCCATTGGTTGAATGTTCTGACTTACCATTAAACAACACAGAAGAAGCTATTGACTGTTTGAGTCTTGGAATTTCGACTGAAATTAACGTCCAGAAAGGTAAACACTATATGATATTATAAACTGATATTATATTGAAGTATGATTTCTATTTATTTCAGAGGATACTTGTTTTTGGGGGACTGGACAATCATATCGAGGTGCAGTTAAAACAAGCATTAAAGGTCGTTCTTGTCTTAGGTGGTCACATCAATTTAACCTTCAAATATCAGATTATCCTGAACTAGCAGGTCGACATTCTTACTGCCGAAATCCAGGTGGGAAAGAATTGCAACCATGGTGTTATGTTGATATAAATAAAAGGACACAAATTGAGTTTTGCGAAATTCCTAAGTGTGGTAAGTTCGAAAACACATCTTACGTTAAATCCAATTAATTGGCTTCTTTGACATAGTTTAAAATCAAAAAGGGAAATTTCTTTCAGTCGAAAACTTATGGCTTTATGCAGCAATTGGGTTTTTGCTGACAGGAGGGTTTGTCGTAATTATTATTAGTTACTGCTGCTGCTACAAGAGTAGAAAATTAAGAAGGCAATCAAATCATTTACCATCACATAAGGTGAGTTACAATAAGGTTCTTATTCAATTTCACTAGTAATTTCATTTGATGACATATTCTAGATGTTAAAAGGAGTACACTGTGACAAAAATATTTATGACGGAGGGCGGAATACCGCTCAACCAATGGAAATGAGCTTACTTTTATCGGGAACAGTAAATACAACTCCAGGAACTGGGACATTGAGCAGCGGTAGTAAAAGAACGACTAATAATCGAATACCCCATTTTTCACCGAGCAATGTGGTGTTTCTTCAAGAACTCGGAGAAGGAGCATTTGGTAATTTGAATTTTTGAAAAAAAATTTCCTTGATTAATTCTCGTAGTCATCTTGAATTTCATCTGTTCAGGAAAAGTTTACAAGGGTGAGTTGCAGACTGAAAATTCAGAAAAGCCTACCTATGTAGCAATAAAGACTTTAAAAGAAAATGCAAGTCCAAAAACCCAAAGCGATTTCAGAAGAGAAGTAGATCTTATGACCGATTTAAGACATCCCAATATTATCTGTTTGCTCGGAGTTATATTGAAAGGAGAACCTATGTGTATGCTTTTTGAATATATGACGCAAGGGGATTTACATGAATTCCTCATTTGTCACTCTCCAAGATCAGACGTGCCTCGAAATAATGAAAATGTCAAAGTTCTTGAACAACCAGAGTTTTTGCACATTGCTCTACAAATTGCAGCTGGTAAGGTTTTTATAGATTTTCCCTTTGAAAACGTTTAATTTTTTCCTATGTAGATTCAATAATACAGAGCTTGAATTAACTATTATGCAGGCATGGAATATCTTGCAAACCATCATTATGTCCATCGCGATTTGGCAGCTAGAAATTGTTTAGTTGGAGAAAACTTGATAGTAAAAATTTCTGACTTTGGTCTATCACGGGACATATACAGCAGTGACTATTACCGAGTTCAGTCTAAGAGTTTACTTCCAGTTCGTTGGATGCCACCAGAATCCATTCTGTATGGAAAATTCACAACGGAATCTGATGTGTGGAGTTTTGGAGTTGTGTTGTGGGAGATTTATAGTTTTGGATTGCAGGTAAGAATTAAAAAAGTTCACTAAATTAAGACTAAAATTCGAATTCATTTTCAGAGTCTTATTTTTTATAACATTGTTCACAGCCATATTATGGTTATAATAACCAAGAAGTAATAGATATGATACGTTTGCGTCAATTACTGCCATGTCCGGAAGAGTGTCCTACTATGATTTATAGCCTAATGATTGAGTGCTGGCACGAAGTTGCTAATCGTAGGCCTCAATTCCCGGAAATTCACCACAGACTACACAACTGGTATGTCAACCAAACTTATCTTAAGGATTTTTGCAATGATTCTGTCGCAAATAATTCAGGCAGTATGCACAAGAGAACTTCGGCACAACTTTCGAATGTCACTTGCAAAGAAGACTTTCATAAAAATAAAACTAAAAGCAACGAGAATATATCTGATTGTCATGGTAACGCTAATATGCAATTAACACCTGTTAAAAGCCAAAGTTATGAAAGTGAGAACTTTAATTTAAATGAAGGTCAGGACAGGAAACACTATGGATCACCCAAATTAAGTGGTGCGATAAAAGTTTTGCCTACACTTAGTCAACCAGGAGAAAAAAAGAATACACCGACAAATAGTATTAGATCTTTACAAAATGGAGCTCAATTACTAGTCACATTATCAGATCCAAGCAAAGTTATGACTGAAACTAGGGTATCGAAATTAAAATAGATTTGTATTATCTGACAAAACATAACTCAGAAACGATAATCTAAATTAAATAACTAATTGAAAATTTCGATTTGAATTTTAAAAATAATGGTCACTTAAAAAATGAAGTTTTGCAAACCCACTATAATATTTACTCCTAATAAGATTCCAAATTTAAAAATTTGGACTATCTTAAATTTTTTAATATTATATTTTTTTCTAAAAAAGATTGTAAATCTATGAAAGTATTGAAGTAATGTACTTAATTTTATGATAAATTGTTTTGAAAGAAATTTAAAAGTTCTTTACTATCATTAGTGCTACTCGTTACTATACATGTAAGGGAGAAAAATTCAAGTGAGAGATCTTCGGATGCTGGGAGACTTTCTATGAGAAAAACTTAGACAATATTTAAAATTATTTTAAGATTAATCTGTACAGAGCAATGTGATAGGTTCTTACAGTTTAAGTAATTAATGTTTATCTCTTTATTATTATTGTTTTGTTCTTACTAAGAAGAAGTACAATGTACTATACATTTAACAGGTTTTCAATGGCACTAAATATCAACTTCTGTCAAACTGTACATAAAATGATGTGAAGTTTTAAACATTCAGGTATCAGAATGTGTGACATATGAGTGTAACTAGTTTGTGCATTACAGTGGTCATTTTCATTAGCAGAGAATAGTTCCAGATCTCATAAGTATCTAACAGAATATGCACCTATTTCAATTATTGCATTGGTGAATGTTAATGTCAATGAATGGACGAACAAGTGAGATCTTTTTTATTTAAAATAAGTAAAATTGTTCATCGTATAAAATCTTAACAGATGTAATTGTCAAGTAACACACATGCATATATATACTATATATATATAAAGCTTTTTTCAATTACAACAAGTACAACTGACTGAAGAGTTGTCATTTGATAACTGCAACTGTTCTAAAATAATGTGTCAATGAATATTGTTTCCAGTAAATGTGTATTTTTAATCAAGAAACTTAATTAACTGATGAATCTGTGAAGTAAATGTTATTTATACACTATTATATTTATTAAGCTTCATAGATTCATCACGAATGTAATTTTAGGATACATTGATATTTATATTGTATTGAGTATTTAGTGTCGAAAAATAGTCATTTAATATCTTTATAAGTATTATATCCAGTCAAATATATTATACAATCAATGTTTTTGTATAACTATGTGTATTTTTTCCATTATCTACCCTCGGAATGGAATTAAATAGATTTCTCATTGTCAAAAGATCTATACCATAATGTAGGCGTTATTACAATCAGGAAATCATTCGGTGTGGAATTTTTTTATTGTAAAATGGATGATAAGCATAAAGTAAGTGACAATGACAAACAATGAAAGTAAATCGGGAAATCAGTAAGCTATATTGGACTAGAACATAAATATGAGTAGTAACATCTCGGAGATTCACAATTTAATTTTGTGTTGATAAAAAAATATATTTTCCGAATATGAAAACTGTTCTATTGATTATAGCAGTCATCCAGAATTTCATAAGTTCATTACACGGTATTACTAGTGTAATATGGGATAAAAAACTCAATACTTTTGTACCACTTTTTAGCATTCCTTCATTTAGTGCTATGGAAAGAGAAGTTCGGGCTCGAAGTCGTGCGCTTGAAACGCATAATTTTAAAGGAGAAAGCTTAAAAATAGCGTATTATCAAGTAAAATAAGAATATATATATATATATATACATATGTTTTAAGAAATCAATAGAACGTCGTTGAATTTTGAGTTTGATTGTAATACTGAAAAATTAATTAAAAATTTAGGAAAAAAACATATTTATGTTTGAAGAGAACGACACGAAGGTATCTGGGACTTGTGGTGAAGTGTGGAACATCTTAGCAGACTATTTAAATTTCACGTACGTATTTTCTGAGAGCATAAAATCGACTCTGAAAAATGTTTTGGTACTATGAGTAAACCTTACTCTATAGACTAATCGCCGTAAGATCTCAAGACCGTGGTTTTGGAGTCAGGTTCGAAAATAATAGTTACACTGGATTGCTGGGAATTATACAAAGGAAAGAAGCACAGGTAGTACCAAGAACGGGAATTTTTGTGAGTCGCTTAAACCTTATGGAATATACTGTACCTTTATGGACAACGAGGTAATTTTAATGTTCAATTTTTACCCGTCAATAATGAATGTAATAGAGATTTCTTTCATTACAGGTATAGATTATTTATACGTCCAGAATGGACGCATGACGAAAAGTGGGTATTTCATATATTTTCACAGGATATTTGGATTTCGATTTTAGCAATATTTATTACATTGAGCATAACTGGTTACGGTTTGCAAACAATGTCTAAAAGCTTGTTCTCAAATAAATTAAAATTAAATCTACAAGATCACTTCTTCTATACGCTGGCTTTGATGTGCTCTCAAGGCTCCATTCCTGATAATGTATATACGCGATTTAAAATTCTTTCATTATGTAAAAGTTTCTTTTCGTGGATGATTTTCATAGCGCTCAGTGCTCACTCTATAAGTCGGATGATGAATAGGACATTGATTCCACCATTCAATGATTTGGAATCAGTGATCAAGAATACTGATTATGAAATCAAAGCTTTTGAAGGTTCGATGGTACGAGATGAATTTCAGGTAATGGAATTGTGAAAAAGTAATTTATAAAAATGTAGATTCATGTTATTTAAAAAGTGGGCAACAACAGAGACTAAGAACTTTTCAATATTTTGAATTCCAGCAACAGATGAATTATATTAATCAGTACACTAAAAAAAACAAGCGAATCTCTTTGGAACCTTCATCTGATATACTCTATAAATCAGTTTGCTCATCAAAATTAAAATATGCAGTATTTGACGCTGAAGATAGACAGAAAGCAATAGGAACAGATTACTGTCTTCTTATTCCAACTGGTATCCCATACTACGATACCTGGATTGCTTCAGCTGTAGTTCGGGGATTTAAATACAAACGAACCATTGACATTGGGTAAAAATGATTTGTCTTAAAATAACATAATTTATACGGATTGCATATTTTCTATAATTTTTTCAGACTTATGAGATTAAATGAATTTGGTTTAACTGGTCGACTCAAGAATCGCTGGTTAAATATAAAAGTAATAAATAAAAGTGATAAACACTTTGAGTCAATCGATATGGATCAAGTGTATTTTATTTTTCTTATACTTCTTGTGGGCATTTTTACGTCTTCTTTAATTGCAATAACTGAATATATGGTACACAAGACAATCTTGAAATCAAAAATTAAATCACGAAAAAACCTAAAGCTTCCTAGATAAATTACATTTAATCAATCCATAATGCTTCTATCTCACGTCTAAGAGACAGAATTATCAGGAACTATCAACGTACATATTATAATTAGATGTGCAACAATACATTTTTTTACATCGATGACAAGATTAAACAATAATGAACGACATAAATGTCAACTTTTCTAGATTTAATACATGATATATGAATATATGATTTTAAAATAGATAATTCTTAGATTAAATGGTATATTACAGTAAAGTAGATTTGTACGTCCCGCTAAATTAAAGGACCTAAGATGGCCGATTGACTGTGTGAAATACAAGTTCTTTAAATTTAGAAACATTTAGAAATGTTATCGTCGTTATTGGTTAGCGTGATAAAATAACAATAATAGGCTTTAAATCTTAATTATATGTTAAGACCATTAGTGCAAAAAGTGACGTCTCTTTTGTCACTGAAATCAGGGCCAGGAAGAACTATGGATAACTCTATGAAACATAGTAAAACATTTAACGTCGACATTGGAGGTAATGAAATCATAATTACTTTGTAGTAAAAGAAATTTTATAAATAGATTTATTGAAGTAAAAATATTTATTAACTTAAGTCTCATTCTTTTATGTTAAAATTGAAATTTATTTTTACTTTGCCATCTTTAAGGCCATAGATTAACCAGTACAGCTGACTTAATCAATAAAATCAGTTTCCCCCCAGGATTTTTACATAAAAATGAATTTTGATATCTGAAAATTTAGGACATAATAAAGGGCATATTAGCGGATGTCTGTAGACTTGAATTAGTTCTAAACAATACAAAATAATAATTCCTGTTTTACCGACACTAAAGTTTTTTAAATTTTGGAAAACTAATTAAAGTCTACAGCTATCAGCTAATGTGTTCTTTATTATGTCCTAAAGTTCCAGCTAAAAAATTATTTATTACGGAAAAATCTTGGGGGATACTGATTTTATTGATTTAGTCAGCTGTACTGGTTAATCTATGGCCTTAAATGATTTTTATTATTAAAAAATTATTTGTAAACAGTTTGTAAACTAATATTGCGTTTATGTTTATTTTTTCCAGATATGCGTATAAAATATAAATCTAAAGAAGAAACATTCACTGAAGATCACTTAATCAGTAAAGACCCTTTTGGGCAATTCAAAGCATGGTTTGAAGAGGCTTGTAAGACTCCATCGATTCTAGAACCAAATGCTATGCTTTTGGGCACGTCAACAAAGTTTGTAAAATTTATTCGACTTCTTCAACAGAACGTCAATTATTATTCTTAATAAATATTTAACTTTTAGGGATGGGATTCCATCTGTCAGACCAGTATTGCTAAAAGGATATGGTACAGAAGGATTTAAATTTTATACTAATTACGAAAGTCGTAAAGGTCGTGAATTAGTAAGTAAAAACATTGAGTTTTAAAAATTTTTTGGCTCTGATGCATATTTTGAATACTGCAGAAGGTACAATTTGTATGCACATGATTTGTAATGTAAAAGTGTGCCACACAGACCAGCAGTTTCTCTTGCTTTTCTTTATCTTCCTTTAACCCTGAAGAACTCACGTTATTTTTATAGCATAAAATGAGAAAAAAATAATAATTTTCTACATGGGTGTTATACTTTAAAGTTTGAATATGGGATAAAATGTGTGATTGAAGCTGTCTTGTTCCTACTAGAAACATGCAGTTTCACAATTGAACTTCGGAAATATCCGATTCGAACCAATCTGTACGGACGATAGGTGGTTTCAACTGTACTGTCAGACACTTGCATTTAGAGAAATTTTATTTAAAAATAAATTATTTAAAAATAAAAAAATTTTATTTACAAAACTTAGGAGTAAGAACAAACATTTTTAGTAGATTTATCAGAAAATTGAAGAATTCCTTAAAAGGTAGGGAGAGTTTCAAACATTTCGTTCACAATTTTATGTTAGAGATAACCAGTTTAAAAAATGTGAGAGAAATGCTAAAAGCGCGAGTTCACCAAGGTCAAAATAAATATGTAATATTTAATAAAAATGTTTTATTGAAATGCATTTTCAGGCAGAAAACCCAAATGCAGCATTAACTTTTTATTGGGAAGCTTTAAGACGAACGGTACAAATTCTAATATACATATGTTATTAAATTCAAGAGAATTAAATTTATTATGGAAACTAGTATAAATTAATTCATAAATTTTTAGATCCGTATAGAAGGTACAGTTGAGAAAACGTCACCAGAAGATTCGGATAATTACTTTCAGAGTAGACCTTTTCATAGCCAAATAGGAGCATGGGCAAGTAAACAAAGTGCTCCAATACCTAGTAGAGAGATATTAATGATTCGAGAACGAGAATTGTTGGAGCAGTTTCCTGACAAAAAAGTTAAGCGACCAGATTGCTGGTAAGTCACATTAAACACCAATTGAGATATTTTGTGAGTTATACACCAAGTGAAAACACGTGTATTAAAAATATTGTTTAACAGGGGTGGCTACATTGTTATTCCCAAATTCGTAGAATTTTGGCAGGGTCAGAGTGATCGCTTACACGACAGAATTCGTTTCAGACGTTTGTTGCCTGCAGAGAAAAAACCTGACAACATTTTGGTACATGAGGGTGAAGACGGTTGGGTGTATGAAAGATTATCCCCATAGAAATATGAAGAAACGTAGCATTTTTTATGAATTTTATATACATTCCAAAAACAAAATCTTCGATAAAAATAATTAAGTAAAATTAAAATTTTCAATTATCTTAAAGCTAAAATCGCATTGTGTGTATTTATTCGCTGTGCTGTAATAGTAAATCACTATTCACGTGATAAAGCCAGGATTTCTCGTTGCAATCCTGAAGAAAAATATTGTTACGTTTATTGTTGAATTATTGAAATATATATATATATATATATAAAATACACGAGTACGTTAAAAAACGAACTACCTTCATCACTTCTCCATACCACTTGCACTTTAAATACTCTGTCTTTTATCACGAGCTCTTCAAACTGCCTCATACTACCTCCTACGCCGAAGTAGTAAGTTTTGCCCGCAATTAGACTAAAATAAAATAATTAAAATCTAAAAAGGAAACTTTGAACACAATAAAGCATAGCCATATGAAAGGAAAATTGCTTTTACCCAACACCGTTTGGTTTTAAATGCTGCTTAAAAACGTTGTAAAGTTTTTGATGGTTGTCTGGATTATAAATTGTTTCACTTGTGAAAATAAAGTCATATTTTTTATTTTCATTGTTTATGTTTTTTGATAACATAGAAGTGAAAGATTCCCAATCACCACAATAAAACTTGGTTGTTTCATGTTCAGATGCTGCGTTGCCCAAGTTCAAAATGACGTTCGGTATAGTAACAGACCTAATAACCTCTACATTCTGTAATTAAACAAAATATCATAGATGCAATAACACATAATATGAAAAAAGCTATATTAAAGCACTCACATAATCTTGAAAATGAACTTTTGAGCCTTTTAATAAGCACAAAATACCTATCACACCAGCACCGCATCCTAGATCCAATACTGTTTTATTTTTTAATGAAAATTTTTTCTCTAATATATAATTTGTTAAATCGTGAGTACCTTCCCAGACTTTGAGACCACCTGAAAAGAAGTTAAGAAAATTAATATGTATTAAAAAAAATTGTGTTGTCTAGATATGTTTACCTTCATATTTAGCAGGAATAATATCAGAATTTTGAGATTCTGCTTCAGTAATGACCTCAGAATTTTCATCAGTCAAACTGACAACAGCTTTATCTGATCGAATTATATTTAGCGAAATATCAGAAATTCTTTTATATTCCTCGTATTCGTTGCAATCATATATTCTATTAATTTGTTCTGGAAGTACAATGACTTCAGATGCAGCAAACCAATCTACATTTTTCTCTATCCTTTCATGCTCGTCTTGTACACTATCTAGTTTACAAAAAGTTTAAAAATTCGAAACATCTGATAATCTTGGCGTCAAACTACATCTTATTGGTAAATACTCGCTTTATTCAAATTCTATCGCCAGAAAAAAAAGATCGTGATAAAAAATATATTAAATCATTCATCATTAAAACTTTGTGTGTGAATCAATCGTAATGACGTAATGTTATCAACCCAGTGTCTTGAAATATTTTTTACGTAATAATTATTTATTCAAAATTAAATAAAAATATCGAAAAGAACATTATTACATTTTTTAAGAAAGTATTACAGAGTATTAAGAAAAATGTTGTCAAAATGTTGGATTGAAATAAATTTAACGCCTTACATTTCATATCTTTATTTTATGGATTACAAAAAAATGCACAATCAAGGATTTTTGTGGATTGAATAATTGCTCGTTTCATATTAGAATGACATATACTGTATTTTTCTACATGTGCACTGTAAAAAAAATAATTCGGTAGAATTACGAAAGCAGTTGTAAATGTATAAAGCGATTGTAAAAGTACTACGTTGCACGTTATAAAATTATTTATATTTTGTGAAATTACAGTTGAATAGTAATTATGCTACGTGACACGTTGTTTTTTTACAAGACGAAATGTAATAATGCAACGTTATACGTCGTAGAATTAAATATCATTGGCAAAATTACAATAGGATTGTAAAATTACTACGTATCACGTTGGAAATAAATCGCTTCACGTGACACGTAGTAATTTTATAATCCTATTGTAATTTTGCCAATGATATTTAATTCTACGACGTATAACGTTGCATTATTACATTTCGTCTTGTGAAAAAACAACGTGTCACGTAGCATAATTACTATTCAACTGTAATTTCACAAAATATAAATAATTTTATAACGTGCAATGTAGTACTTTTACAATCGCTTTATACATTTACAACTGCTTTTGTAATTCTACCGAATTATTTTTTTTACAGTGTGCATATGAAAATAGAAAAAGTTTGGCTAACCTAAAATTGCAAAGAAATTATTTATTACCCTGGACCAAACTAACGTCTGAGAACCCGAATTTAAACATAACTTCAGGACAGATTTGTTTCAAACAATCTTTAAATATAATGATTAACTCTCCTTAATATAATTGAAACAAATTATAGATTTAAATGATAGAAAGGATAACAACGATAACAACAGTATGAGTGTCAGCCAGTGTTGTGCAGTTACGCGTTACAAGTTTGGGACAGTTTTTTACGGTTTGTTACTTCTTTTAGGTAACATACGTCGAAAACTTGGAGTGACGCGTCACAACCCATCTCTGAACATTGTCTTTCAGACTCAGTTGACTGCAATTGACTCATTATTGCATGCGTTATTGCAAACTTTGTTATTGTAGTCTGTCTATTTTTATGTTGTAAATTTAAGTTGAGAAAACACTTCCTCGTTCAGTACATCTTGGAAAATGTCGATTCTCAGACCATTTACTTGCGACGACTTGTTTCGATTTAACAATGTGAACTTAGACCCACTTACAGAAACTTATGGGTTATCTTTTTATATGCAGTATTTAGCACATTGGCCTGAATATTTTCAAGTTGCAGAATCACTAAATGGAGAAATTATGGGTTACATAATGGGAAAAGCTGAAGGCCATGGAGAAAATTGGCATGGTCATGTAACAGCACTAACAGTTTCACCTGATTACAGACGACTAGGGCTGGCAGCTATGTTGATGAATTATTTGGAAGAAGTGTCTGAAACAAAACAAGCATACTTTGTAGACCTATTTGTACGTGTGAGCAATGTGGTTGCAATAAAAATGTATCAGCAACTAGGGTATATTGTCTACAAAACTGTGTTAGAATATTATAGTGGAGATCCAGATGAAGATGCTTATGACATGAGGAAAGCACTGTCTAGAGATAAGGAAAAAAAGTCGGTAATACCTTTAGCTCTTCCCGTGAGACCAGAAGATGTAGACTAAAGTTAACCATGTAATTCAGAATTACTACAATTTATAATTAGGTGACATTTTACTATTACTATTTTATTTTAATGATTAATTTATTCATATTTAAAAGGGTAATTATTCAAACTGTTATACCGAATTATGTGAATGTCAAAATTATGAGACGTAAAATAGCTTCAGGTTACATATTCTTATAAATTATTATTTATTTATTTCACAGATCATTTTAAAATTCTTGTTAAACATGTTGAGAAACTTTTTTTGAATCTTTAGTTTCACATCGTATTATTGTAACAAAAACATGGTAAATAAGAAAAGTTTTATATCGTTATTATGAATCCTCTCGATGTAGAAGATATATTCAATAAATCTGAATTGAAAACAAAATTAACAACCTTATGTTTTGTACCGTACAAAACTGTTGATATTTTCGATGCCCTACAAGGCATTTTTATCCCTACCCGTATCGAAAATATCGATCATTCGGGGAATTACAAACTAACGTGACTAATGCTTTTTTTCTTGGACTTAAAATGTCAACAGATATAATTACGGTGTGATCGTGTTTTATTAACACTTTTTTTATATTATTCTTGTAAAGAGGACGCATTGTTATTCACGATTCCTATAGTGATAAGTGAAAGAAGCATGAAATACAAAAGTAGTCGCAGATGAAGTGCAGCTATGAAGAAGGTAACCAAATGCATGGATAATTGCAATAAAGCGTGATTAAAGTAGATTTTTAAGAAATTTGTGATTAATTAAGTGGTATATATTAATATTTAATTGCATTAAAGTATTTACTATTAATCATGTGAATTTGTTATTCCCCCAGTGATTGAAATGTTTTTGGCATGGCGAGTCGAAGTGAAAATGCCTAACTACATTTGAATTTAAAATTCCCGCTAAAAATAATCTAACCTAGAGTGCGCTAGTGCTTTTTTGTTTGTGTGTATTTGTTTTGTAATAACTGAACTCTCAACATGAAGTCGTGAAACGCGTGGAACCGTTAACACAGTTACACAGCATGTTTAGTAGTGGTTGGTAGCGATGGTATTGGGTCGCATGATTTGAGCTTTGATTGTTTTAATTGACACAAAGGATCTACTGCTGGTCTTTCCTTGCCTTTATTGCTGATCATATTATATAATAAAAAATGGAACAAAACAATGAGCATTGTCTGCACAACAATCAGTTCGTACTTCAAGCAGCTTTGTTGCAAGCATTTAGGGGCATCTCCGAGGCCGTAAGGTGAGCTGAGTTGAGTAATCTCTTTATTCTTGCAAACTTTTTACTATTTCATCTTGAGTCTCTCCGGAAGATGGTTCGTCTCCTTCTTTTTCTTAATTACTGTTCATATATCTTAAAACATATCCTAATACATATTTGTGCTGTTTTGCTCTTTTCATTGGTTGATACTCATTAAAAATAGGCATGGCGGCATGAGTCGGGGTTCCGCAGAACGTACAGATTACGCTGGCTTACTTGATGTCAATGGCCTTTCGGTAAATTACGTACTAATGTTTCGTGTGCCCTCGTATGCTCACATGTATTCGCTCACGTGGATTGTTTAACGGTCCAGCATCATTCGCCATCTGGATTGGGCGTTTGTCGACGACCGGATGAGGATTACTTCTCAAACTATTTCAAACGATTCCCATTGCGCGCACGCGTTTTAGCCTGTTTAGCCTTTGTTACTTTAGCCTTAGCTCGTTTCCTGCCTTGTTCGACCTTTTTCGGTCTTTTGTCCTTGAAGAAACTACTGACCCGGCCCCCCAGAATTCACTGAGATAAAAGTACTCTTTGTGGTAATCTTGTTCCAACATCCATGTTTCTTGCTTTCCATGCGAAACAAAATGGTAAGTAATCTCCAAATTTAAAAGATTTTTCAAAATTAATTTCTTAGTAATTTTTTGAACATTGAAAATTTGAAAATAGTTTTCAAACATTAGTTGCAAAATGTCTGCATTTTTTCTTTTGTCATTTTTCGAAAGATTATACAGTATAATCAAAACATTGTATAGGCACTTTCCGCAAGGATTATGATAAAAAAGTTACAATTATTTCTTATTATGAAAAATTACTTAAAACGCAAAAGATGCTTTTTTTTGGGAGGAATAAATGGAAAACAATTTTTGTTTCTGTTATTAAATGAAGAAGGAAGAAAGAAGAACATACCGTGCTCAACTAGGTTTGGACAAATGCAAATTTGTAACTTTAGATTCATATTGCACCTGTCCCGGCCTGATTGCGTATGTAAAACACATCATAGAAGATAAACAAGGTATGTATTTTTCTGATTCAGTAGAAGCTCAGCTGTTCTCCATCGGGGGCATATCTGTATTTTTGTATTAAGGAACAATATTAGTCGAGGCCAACGACTTTAGTCGAGACTGAAATTGTTTCTGAATACTGAAGACAGAAAGTTTTTAATCCATCGCGATGAGCTGATAAAGAAGAGATCGATTGAAAGAGGTAATAAAGAGAAATTTGACCGAAACCGTCTAATTTTAAGATAAAATGTGAATAGTATCACAAATCTAGCTTTATTTGAAGAGACTGATGTGAGGTTCACAGTTATAGTGACAAATTACTTAGGAAAGTAGGTCAAAATGATATCTCAAAACTAGTATTTCTAGGCTACAACAGCCCAAAGGACTTGTTCGAAGATAAAGTATCACTTACGAGTGCTCATAACTTGATTTTAATACTTTTTGCAGTGCGATATGTAGCTTATTACTACTTCAAATGAAACTGTAATTTTTTCTAGTGAAGAAGAGTTCCAGGGAATTCTTACAATTCTTCAGTCGAAAAAATCTACGATACGAAAGCTGTCCAAAGTATTCGTCTCTGAACTATTCAGAAAATTAAATGCAGCTCTGGAAAACATGTTGGAAGAAGGAACTCTGACAGAAGGCTTGGCAAAAGTTTCTAAATTAACAGAAGAAGCTACCCTACCTGTGGATTTTGAAGCTTGGTAAGTTTAATATTTTAAATTATAGATGTTTATATAAAAAAAGGAAAAAAGTCAAGGTTAAGTTAACTACAAATATTTTTCCAGGAGACCGCCAGGTGATGTAAAACTCCACATGAGATCTCATGAGGCAGAAAAAATACAGCACGAGTGTGAAATATTGGAAAAGCAACTTTTGGACATAGAAGCTGAGAATGCATCAAAAATGGAAGAACTCTCTGAAAGACGAAAAAAGTTACAGGCAACACAAGAACAAACAACGCGTTTATTAAATAAAACTAAAATTGTTTTACCACGCATGGAGAAAATAATGGAACTATTGGAAGAATGCATTAAGGACATTAACTGCTCGGAATTGAACCTTACTTAATTTTTTTTTATTACATATATTTTTACAAATTATTTTATGTATGATTTTATGATAATCAAACAAAAATCTAAGAAGAAAGTGACAAAACCAATAAAGGCAAGCACAATTTTATGGTAAGGACAGTAAAACAAATGATGACGAAAGTTATTTTTTAATTTAGGTCTAAGAGTGACGAAATCTGTATGAAATTAGTCTACATAGAGAAATGATCTATGATTGTGATATTAATATATAATTTTAGGAGAATTATCTTAGAATCAACTTTATAAATACGTGTATGCTTATAAAGTTTGACTATACAATTAAATATACCTACAATCGGAAAAAAACCAGAAAAAAATGTAATGTTTGATTTTAGAACATAAATAAATTAGGTTAAAAAAGTACTTTTTGATTTTTTAGTTGCATTAAATTAGCTGCCACTTGGTTTGTAGCTGCCTCTGAGTTCTTAAGGTTTTTCTGTAATTTCAGAAGAATGGCTTTTTTCTTGTTCTAGAAAAATATGAATGTTACATGAATAACTTTCTATAAACATGTGTACCTAGAATACAAAAATTTTTAAGTACTTACATTTTGAATTATAACTTGTAATTTTATTTTTTCTAATTCTTTCTTTTCTTTTTCTTGTTTTAGTTTTAAATCATTTACTTGTGATTCTAATTGATATTTCTTCTGCGAAAGTTCTTTCGCTAGATTTGATATCACATATTGATGATCTTGTGTCGCTGATTTTGACATTTTTTGATAAGCATTGTGGATTTTCTTCAGGCGGGTACTTGATTCTTCTATTATTCGATTTTCATTAGTCAAAATACAATTCGCTGTCACTCTCGCTGTTTTCACCTGGTTTATCTCGAATTCAATTTTTTTAGAATTTTCTTTATCTTCTTCTAGTCTTTTTAGAAAAACAGAGATTTGTATTTCTAGTTCTCGAATTTTAAATGATAACGAATCCATCAATTCTAATTTCAAATACGTCAAAAAAAAGTATAGTTTTGTTATAGTTTTTTTAAATTCTCATCATATGAGAAGGTATATGTTTTATTTGTATGGTTATGATAGGTTGGCTTAAAATTTATGTTTGTGTCCTTATCATATTGAGCTACCAATTTTGCTGAAGTTTGATTTTGAAATTTATTACAAAAAATTCCTTATATATGTAATATTCAATAGAAAAACTAGATTCCATGAAATGTATCCTTGTACAACAGTTAAAATCCTGCCTACTTAGAAAGCATTTTCATACCTTAGTTTCAAAATTAAAATTAGAAAAAAATCTTATCTTCCTTTCGCACATGGCGCATCTATAGTGTTAGAATGAGATCGTCGAGAACAAGGAAATATTTCATTCTAAAAGCAAGTGTAGTACGTATGAAAATACCTTGATAAAAAACGCGCCACGAATCACATTTGTCTACAACAAAAATGGCGTATAATAAGATCCCGCGTAAATAAGCATTGATTTTCTATTGGCTATAATTTCACTATAGGGCCCAATCACCATAATCCTTTTTGACTGAGTTTAATGTCATTCGACGCTAGATGGCAGTACTTTGATCGCAATCAACGCATAGCGATAGCCTCCTCTCTAGGCATTCATGTTGCGTCGTGTTGCGCCATTGTGCTGTGATTGCTACTCAAGTTTCATTTTAGAGTGAGAATTGATCTGGTAAAAAAGACTTTGCTCTGTATCCGATATCTGGTAAGTGAAAAAAATTAATGTTGCATCATTTTTTCTTATCAATCGAACTTCTATGGTAATTTTTCACTTGTAATTCTGCCTCCTAGTTTTTGGGGGTTAATTTACTTTGCATGGCAGGCCAGCCCTCATCCTACGCGTGAATATAATACCCCAAGCATAGCGGTTTCCCGGAACGGTTTTCTGGTAAATGGGCGTCCTTTTGTACAATTTAGTCTCAAACCTTAGCGAATTTCTAGCGAATAGTTATAAATGCATAAGAGGTTATAAGTTAAGTCGAAATTGTCGCTGCGTGCTTCTCTGCGTGTTTGTCGAATTTTTAGAACGCGGGTCGTCGACCAAGTCAATAAATGCGTCTAATACGCCAGCTATCATAAAAATTTTGGATAAAACCTGCTACATCTTGATCATAGGTTCTAGTTTTTTCGAAAAATTACTAAACAAAACTTTTTCCTAGCACGTTTTCGCGTAGACATTAGATTTTCCGTAATTTCACTGTGCAGAAATGGCTTCCTAACGTTATCAGCGGCGATAAGAAATCGACCTGATTCGAGTGCGCTAGACGAGCTTCGTAAATGCTGCTCGCGCACATATATTTTGTATTCTGTCTAGTGCATTTCCGGAGTTATTCAAGTTCATAATTATGTAAGATCAAATTCCAGGATAATTAAAATTTTAAGCATGCAACTTATGAAAGTAATTTAGCTTTGGTGTAATGCCCCTCAGTAAAAAAAGACTCTTTCATCCCTTTAGAAAAATTGAAGAAAATTTTCTTTTAATGCTTACAATTGTGCTGAAACTGGTTGAAGATTAAGATTTGTATTAATAGCTTTGTAAATATTAAAAAAATTTTGTAAATGAATATATGCTATATAATATTTCCACAGCTTGAAATTACGTAGTGTTTTCCATATGAAGTAAAAGAATGAAGATCCAAATATGACTTTTCCTTTAAATAGACAAAAGTCAACTTCGAAGTCTAATTTTTATAAAATTTCAAGTTCTGTCTGAAAAAGTCAATTTTTGTTTTTAAAACTCATAAGGAAATAAAGTTCAATAATATTGCTTCGTTGTTTGAGTGAGTATACACTGAGAAAAAATGCTATTAAATCAAAAGCATGAATACTATTAATTCATAAAAATATACTACAGGAACCAATAAATATGTTACTTATTCTATAGCATATTGATTTGAATCTATGATATACATGCTTTTGATTCAATGGCATTTTTTTCTCAGTGTATGAGCATAGGTGCTTTCAGACCATTATTTGGGACAACTTCGATGTTCGACTGTATTTTTATGAATCATAAAATTCAATAATAATTTTAAAAAAGAATGATTATTTCAAAAGAAATTGTTTTTGCACGTTTTAATTTCGTTTTCGAATCCACTAAAGCTGTATTAATGAGTCAAAGCACACAAGTCACTTATTGTTAAATAAATCGGTATTTAAATTTATTTTAGAAACAAAATTCAAGCATTTTTATTAATTTTCTATTAATATGAAGTTATAATGTATTATGAAAGATAAATATATTTTTTCTTTATTAAGAAATTTAATTAGTTGAGTTTACTCAACTGTATTAAAAAAGGAACTAAATCTGATGCTAAATTTGTTTCATACTAGGATTTGAAATTAGAAGTTTTCTAGGTTTTTCATAAAAAAATTACCTAAGCTTATCTTGTAGTAGGATCTGATGACGTCAATTACGTTTGTCGACTTTATTAACAAATCAATAATTTCAACGAATTTTTCATTAAACTTTTTTGGGACTACGGTTTTGATAAAATTTAAACTTGTGACAAAAGAAGAGTATTTTTAAAAATTTTAAAAATCAATTTACGGTTGATGCGGATATTGAAAATTGTTGTTTTGTTATTCATACGTGCTCATGATTCAGAAGACAGTTCCAACTTTTGAAGTTGAGACTCAAATATTCCTTAGTTTGATTCTCTGACGTGATTTTAATTTTATTAGTATTCAGGTTTCAATAATTACTAATTTAATTTGTTAAAATTAGTTTAAGAAAGACTTTAAAACAAAATATTATTCTATTCTACGCTTGGATGACTTCATAGTGTAAGTATAATAATTTAGGCTGAGTCGTTCACGGTTGGCTTCCTCTGGTTGAGTCTAAAATTCAGACGATATTTTCGTCTGAAATTAAGATTGTTGTATTATTATATAAATATAAATTAAATTTCCATAAATTATAAATGAATAATCGTACAATTGTTACGTGTAAAATTCAAAGTAGTTCATATAGCTTTCAAACCTCGTCATTATTCATAATTCACCGATAGTAATTGAAGTCCAACGGGCAATAGTGGGATATAGATCCAGAGAAAATACGGGACCTTTACACCACGAGAGGTTAGGTCGGTAGTCGTCTTTCCCGGGGTCGGTACTCTCCCTTTACTTGAAATAATGGCACAACAAAGCGTTACCACGGAAACTGGCAAACCTTCGTTGCCATCACAAAACTTTTAACTTGTAACTGCGAACATTAATGTGACACACATGAAACGGCATGCACGCCCTGCGCACGCAAACACGCGTGTCATTGCGTCCCTTAAACCTTTTGAAAATTGCACACGACGTCTACACTATTTAAAAATATCCCTAAAGCACTTTTCTTTAATTATCGTTTTCACTGGATCATAGGGTTCGTACTAATTGATATATGCAGAAGTAATAATTTTATAGTTGTATAATATAGGGTGTCTCTTACTTGCACCCAGACTTTGCTGTTCAGTAAAAGAGGAAATAGGGACAAACATTAGTATTATTGATCCTTCATTTTTATGATTATTTTGCAAACGTATGGCGAAAAGAGAAAAATTATTTTTCTAGCTTGGTCAGATTTGTTCCTACCTTAACCACAAATACAGGGTGTACAGTCTTCCCCTTTTTTTGAGAAATTCCTCTTTTTTACCTATTCTCAATAATCTCCCCCTTTCCCTCCTTTTTTAATTAAAAATACAATATTTGAATCACACGGAAAAATTCTCTTCGCATGCGAGCCCGCACAAAGACTAATTGCCATAAACTCAGTTCAGGTAATACTAATAAATATATTCGTCTGCAACAAGGAATAAAAAATGTTAAATGTATTTTTGTTAGATGTATAAATTAGTTTTCAGAAGATATATCTGTTTCATAACATTGTGGGCTAAAAAGACTAACGTACTCCGCTTAGATTCTCAAAACAATAATTAATGTGCTTTGTTTACATTTAGGAAATCGACTGAATAGAACATTATAACTATATAGAGATTAATAAAAATATAACATTATCTTTAAAAACATTTTTTTATTCATTTTTAAATGTAAAAATTAACGTTTAATCTTTCCCCTTTTTCGTGAAAAAATCACCCTATTTCCCCTTTTTTGAGCTCATTTTACGCTCTGCACCCTGCAAATATCAAATTAAAGATAATATCAGTGATTTAACAATTTACTTACAAATATATAATACGTGAATAAAGGGAAGACTTAAAGTATATTTTTATCTTTTCATAAAAGCCCTCACCCCAAAAAGAGATTCGCACAATATTCTATTCATAATAGACAAATGTGCCTTTGGAAATTGAAATATTAAATAATACATTATTTTTTTACAACTTTTACTTAATGATTTTATTTCATGGCATGTGAATGATTAAATTCATAATGCGAGTGTCAAAAGTTGCAATTATAATAGTAAAATTTGCAATTCGAATAATCAAATCGGAAATCTGTACAAATCCTCTTTTTCTGTGTAAATGAAAATCTTGCTAAGTTTTATATTAAATAGTTTTGCTGTACAATTTTTTATTTCCTGTACATTGCATCAGAGTTTCGTATATGCATATGTCAATAAATTATTATTCCATAAACATATTTCTTAATGAATTAAATTATTTTCAAACATCACCTCGGAAAACTTTCTAAAAGCTAATCGTTTTTCTGAGACTAATATGGATTGGTTAGCGTTCCTATTGCTTATTTTTAAATTTGTATGCTTCAATCAAGAATATTATTATCAAGTTTACAAATACGGAAATATACGTCGGCTGTCGTGGCCTACATATTATGCAAAGTAGGAGCAAGTTAGAAGTATCTGGGAATAAAGTCTATCACGTGTGGGAATCACATGTTTTATCGTGAAAATCAAACACCCTAGAAACCTTCAAGCCACATGTTTTTTGAATTACTTTCTAACTAAGGTTATTTTGTTTAATTATGAAATTTTAGTTTCTTTTTAATTTCTTATCACAGTGCGTCAAGATTCTACACTATATTACAGCATAAACTAGTTAATTAATTTAATCGATTGAAATAGTTGCAGACGAAAAGAAACAGGTTATATGAAAACAAGGTTACAGTTGCGAAGGATCATTAATGTGGAAGGAACTTGCAACATGCTTGATCCTTTAGATTTATTACAAGCTCACATATACATTCTTCCCTTCCCTCTCATTTTTTATCGTTTTTTAAATTTTATTACCTCTTTGTGCTTTACAGTCGACTTGTAGTCCTTGGTTTGCTTGACTCAAATACTTTTACAACGATGGAATGTAACAGCTGATGTCTGATGAAGTCGCTGCTTATTATTCGTGCTGATGATGATTGTTAGGCTCTTGGTATGCTGATCTAGGTTGCATCATAATACTGTGAAAAGAAAGATCGTTTCAATCATTTTCTCCTTCTTAGCTTAGAAGTTAGTAAAGCCTACTCACTTGTTGTTTACGTAACAGTTTCACAGCCTACGAACACTAGTCCACCTGCATTCCATGTCCCTATAACATCAGCCACCCGACTTCATATAGTCAAGATTGCGAGGAATCGAGAGAGTAAATGGCTTTCTGGTATTTCACAAGTAATTTTTTACACCTTTTCTGTCGACAATTTCTAAGGTTTCCCGATTAAAGATCCAGGTGCGTTGTTGTACCAGGGAATTTGTCATCTAAGAGAATATTATATATATTTTTGTCATGAGAGGACTGACCTTCGTTAAGCAGGACAAACGCATTTACAATCTTGTTTTTACGACAGTGCCCACAAATGGAGTTGTTGTCAAAGAATATTAGGTTATGTATTACATTTTCTATGAAATACCCAATCCTGGGGTAAAAAGTTAGTAGTCTAATAGTAATTTGATTAACTGCTTGTGTCTTTTTTCATTCTATTGAATTCGAAAAGAGTGTTGTGAGTATTGCAGGGTGCACAGTCTTTCCCTTTTTTTCTGTGTTCCCCTTTTCTTGAGAAATTCCCCTTTTCTTCCCTATTTTCGAAAATCTTCCCCCTCTTCCCATTTTTTCATTAAAAATACAATATTTGAATCACGCGGAAAAATTCTCTTCGCATGCGAGCCCGCACAAAGACTAATTGCCATAAACTCAGTTCAGGTAATACTAATAAATATATTCGTCTGCAACGAGGAACAAAAAATGTTAAATGTATTTTTGTTAGATGTATAAATTAGTTTTCAGAAGATATATCTGTTTCATAACATTGTGGGCTAAAAAAACTTTAACGTACTTCGCTTAGATTCTGAAATCCAGACAAGTTCCTATAAAATTTCAAAATTTTTATATTTCTCTAAGTTGTGAAGAAAAAATGTTTTTATGAATCTATATTTCACATAGACTAATAAAATTCGTATACTGAATTAAAAGAAACGCGTAGAAATTAAATCTTTATTCTAAGATGATTCTTTTCTTTTAGTCTACGATGTGAACAAAACAATAATTTATATGCTTCGTTTACATTTAGAAAATTGACTGAATAGAACATTATAACTATATAAATATGAATAAAAATATAACATTTCCTTAAAAAACATTATTTTCTTCTTTTCTACAGGTAAAAATTAATCTTTCCCCTTTTTCGTAAAAAAATCACCCTATTTTCCCTTTCTGAGCTCATTTTAAGCTGTGCACCCTGGTATTAGATGGCTGACCTAGGACAATTTCGATTAGTGGAGTATCTTGAATGACTCAAGGATTTCTGTAGTTCTAGACACAAGCTTATTTTATTGTTATTAATGTCTATCATTCTCTTGGCATATTTCATTTAAGATGTTTTAAATGGGCCTTATCCATATTTGAAATGTCTTGGAATGCTTGTAGGCGTTTGATCGCGTATCCTTTTCATCTGTGATCAAAATAACGATAAATGTAAATGCTGAGTGTTAATGTAAACAGAGGTTCCTGCATTTTATGTGACCTCGAACTTGACATTAGTCAATCTGACCAGGTACACATTATTTTATAAGAAGAGAAAAAAATAATTGCTTTTACTTTCACTACTATCTTGCGCCCACGTGATATTTGCGTGGGTTATGAAATCCGAGATACAGTTACACTACAAACGATTTATTGAAAAGTAGACCAAATGTTTTGAATAAAATGCTGAATAAACTGGTAATAGAAGTTTTTTATGATTTTAAGACTTGAATTATATTCTTTACTTTCAGAGTAAAGAATATAATCTTTACACGGTAAAAAATGTGTACCTGTCACAAAGGAATTTTTTAGGGTTTATCAGCCATATTTATGGTTGGGATAGTTAATAATACACATTTTTTTGTATGATAATATAGTTATTTTAAAAAAAAGTGTTTTGTTTTTAAATTCTTTTAACGATTTGTCACTTGAAACTTGAATTTTAAATTAGAAACAGTAGAGTTGAAGAGAATATTTTTCCCGAAAAAATAAGTCATAATTTATGAAAATCTAATCATTTTAAAAAAAATTAGTAAGAAGTGTTAGTAAGGAAAAATTCAATTTGAAAAAATATTATTCAAAGTATTATTTTTCGTCAGTTTCAATTTTCTTCTTAAAAAATAATGTTTTTTTTTCATGACATGATTTATGATATCATTTCAAGTCGTAAAATCATAAAAAAGCTTTTTTTCTCTAAAAAACTGATTTTTGGCATGACAGCCGCCTTAATGAATTTTTTTACATAACAATGAATCTGATATTGTAGTTCAAAAGTAATAGTGAAGAAACGATTATAATTTCACTTTCAGGTCTAAATTTTATTCGAAACGTTAAGCTATACCAGCAGGAGTCGAATAAATACCAATAAAAAACGGTAAAAAATCGGAGTTAAAGAGTTCCAAATGAATATTGATGTTTCTGATACCATGTAAATTATATGGGTGATGAATGAAAAAATGTTCTTTAAGAAATGTATTTCAATAAACGAAAATAATCATATCACAGTGACCAGATTCCTGAATTTATCCAGAGGCTTAAGATGAACGTATCTCATTTTACATACTCACTCAGACAGTTCAGATACAATTCTAGATATCAACCATACTTTCAAGGCCATTAGCAGTTACACATTAATACTGCTTCTATCTCAACCTTCCGTTTAAACTCTTGATGGATTCAACCCAAAACTCTAATTTCGCACGTGTTCTATATTTATGTACTTGAACAATAGAAAATATTTTGTTTGAAAACTAAATGATTAGTCATATATTTATCATTAGTTAAAAATATTTTTTTGAGTCTTATACCATAATGTATGTTAATTGATATGGGTGTAGACCATTTATGTGTGTAAACGGCGCAAATTTTTGGCATATTCAGAAGTTTTTAATGTTTTTTTTTGTTTGTTTAAAAAGTTTAAGTAGGAAGCATGAAAATTGCTTTTTTCTCATTTTTATATTTTAATTGATTTTTGTATGAAAATGTGCAGCACTGAAGGCAAAGCTATTTGTCTATTTTTTCTGGACTATAATTAGAGAGAAATTTTGTGGCTATTTCGTCTATCCAAAAGTAATATATTTCACACGAGTAAAATTAATGTTTTTCCCGTGTTGCACATGCTTTTTTTTCTACTGGGGGGTCAAAAATATGATTTGTTTGCCCCGCAGGGGGCAATGAAATGCACTTTATGATTCGCTAGTAGAAAAAAATGAATTTTCTCAGTTATCACAGATATCAGATTTTAATATTAGGGATAGTAGATTTCAATATCTTGGATAGTGAACTTGAGTTTTTTAGATAGAATATTTTATTATCTTACATATTTAAATTTAGATTTTAGAATATTACCCAGTACTATCAGAATTTGAATAACTAGGGTTATTGTTTTTTATTATCTGGATGGCTGCCCCCATAGTTATACTACCAAGATAGTAGTTCTTAATATCTTTTTTAATAGCACGTTCTATCTATTTTTCACAGTTTATGGCACAGAATCTGCATTATATTTCAATTTTATAAACGATTTTAATTTTGAGAAAAATCCATAAATATGTATGATTTGTACGATCTTTTATTTTTTGATTCAACAACACTCGAGAACAAAATTTTCATTATATAAAATTCTTTTGTTGAATATACAAAATATTTTATTGACTTGGATAAATTTTTCAATAGACCTCAAAGATTATTCCTAATTTTTTATGCTAAAATGTAATCAATTGTTTCAAAGATACAATTGCTCAAAGTTGGTACTGAGTATGTAAACGAAGGGTTGAAAATTATTTCTGAACAATAAAAAAGCAAGAGTGAGAAAAAAGGAATAAAGTTAATTATTGGATTGGAGAAATGATACTTTGCTTTCTACCTTCCAAGGAATTCGAAATTTTTTAAAATTTATTTCATTACATCTAGAAAAAAAATGTACTTGTTCTAACCAAACCATTTTGTTAAATGAACTAAGATCTATTGTTTAGTTTAACAAAATTTTGGTTGAATTAACTTAAGACTGTGTGACAGGGTCTGATGTCACCAATTACGCACGACTGCTTTATTAATAGAATAATGTTAAAAAATTGTCTAGAGAAGACAGCAAAGCAAAAAAAGCAATGCATTACTGTCTTCTCCGGAAAATTTATAAAAATGATTATTTTATTAAAAAGCAGCCTTACATAATTGGTGATATCAGTCTCTATGTTAGGGCTTTCAATATTTGATTTAACCAAATCGTATCCAAACAAACCATCCTCGTTTGCAACTGTATAATAATCAAGTTCTTTGGTTGTATTGGCCAAATATTTTCCTCGGTGTAATTGTAAAAATACAATTTTAAACATTCCTCTTGTAAGGTGCACAAACTAATATGGAATGGGAACTGCAATGTAAGAACATCTGCATTTGGTTTTGTAAGAGATGTTTGATACATAGATTGGCTATTTCCTTAAATGCCAAATCTAATCGAGTGGATCGATAGATCCTCATGATATTGCCAATCTAATGTACTATAAGAATTCAAGTACCTACCAATCTGCCTTTTACCTATATGATTACTATATTACGAGATAATTCATTCAAATGAAGATAATTTTGTTGTTGATATTATTGCAATTTTAATAAATATACAGCGGTCTGTAAGACCTCAGTTTTGTGATAATGCAAAAATAAAATCACGCCTTCAGTCAAAGGTTACGGAAAATATTATTGAACATCTCTAGTATCAACTTTATCACTCGATAGTTTCTAGTCTGTATTGTTGGATTGTCGTTTCTAGGGATTGTAAGTACAGCGGGGGTAGCTCGTATTCAAAGATAGATTCGCGAATGAATTATTGAGGATAGCGTGCAAAGTGAGCGAGGAGCACGGTATTCAGGATAGAAGGGGGCAGTGACACAGGAGTCTCTAAAACTGTTTTTTCCCCTCTTTTCTGTACTTTTACGTCGTAAAACTTACTTCCAAGAGGTTAGGATATACTTGAGTAAATGTGACGTCCTCGTATTTTCCAGAAAGATGCAAGATGCACTAGAATAAAATATTTCTGACGTTAAAACATCAAAGTACCAAAATTTTCAATTTGACATTTATTTGAGGTTTAGATGATTATTGCGAAGTCTTGCCAAAGTCATTAAAAAACAATTTAAAACCATTTTTACAAAGCGCCTTGAATATCAACTTATTTATTGAAAAAAAATATCACTTTTTCATGAATAAATTGTATTTATTATTTTGTATGTCAAAATAAGATAGAACCTTGAAGATAGTATCTGGAGAATAAAGAGTTCGAAATAATTACATTATAATTGTCATTTAAATAAAACATGTTGGACGCTATTACTCATAATTATCACGCAATCTATTGCACTTTTAAAAATTTTCTAAAATTAATTATAGAACTTAAGTTCAATGTAAATGTATACTAATTTTAATATATTATCAAAGGATAGTTTTTTATATTTAAATTTTTTTTAATCAAACAAATCCGTGCATTTCTATGGGTTCAAAAAAACATTTCCTTAGTTGAAACAAATTTCTTAGTTGACTTTCATTTCTTAAATTGAAAAAATCTTTAATGTTGTTAACATGTTGTTTTAATAAATTCATTATAGTTTTGTATGAAATCTAACGCAGTGTTAATACAAATTACTTCATATAATATATAGTAGTTTAATATAGTTTTTTCTAACAGTTTGTCTTCAGTGAATTCAAATAGGCTTACTCCAAAAAAAAGGCTTACAATTTTATAAACTTCCATTCACTTTAATATAAAAGGAGTGAATTGAAATTGATATTTATTTTATTGAAATTTAAATAAAAGTTTGTATTCATATTCTGGACTTGCATTTACCCTTAACTAATAATTGAAGATATATGTTGATAGTTGGCTTACCCAGAAAAAGGAAAAAACGGAGAAAAAGTAATTTTTTATACACAAGACATCACAACTTACTCATAATCCAAAATAAGTCACTGATGAGGGCTCAGATCAGAGTCGAAACGTTTGATTATGTAAAACATTGATTTTTTATTACCCTGGACTCTAAAGCCAACTACCAACATTAACATATATCTTCAATTAAAAGTTTGTATTTTCTAAAATGAAAGTATTTTAAGATCATACAGAAATTTCTAACGGTGTAAGGACAACTTGCTTCCGGATAAATGGCGATATTTTCATTTCATCATGTAGTTTAATAATGCCTTCGCAGAAATTTTTGAAAGAGTCCAACTTTGAGAGTCAGATGCTGTAATATTCTTTGGTGGCACGAGAAATTCTTGATTTACGTGCGAAGTTTATTACCTGGCAAGTTCGTGCAGCGTGAAAGCGACTTGAAGACGTTTTTAGCATAAGATATAGGGAGGTGGAGTCAAAAGGGAAACATCAGCGGTCAGTGTGAGGTATAGATATTAAATATGCCTGGACAGATGCTTTGTCTCACAGTAGTTTGCAATTCTTCATAGTCCGTTTCTCTTTCCCCGATACGACCCTTCTTTGCATCCTCCCTCCCATTTTATGTCTCAGATCGTTACGTAATTACAAAGAAGCTACTACGTCAATATAGAGTTCATTCTGAATTGCATACTCGACGTCGGGTACCCGAGGGATACTCTTATTTGCGTGAAAATAAAGTACTTGTGTCGAATAGGCAATGTACTTACAGTTCTGAATGTTCATTAAACGATGAAAAATATAGATTTTTGAAACAAAATTATTGGCTTCGAAGAATATTTTTTTCTCATCGTTCAATGAACGTTCGGAAATTTAAGTGCATGAATAGGCACAGGTTATATGGTCAAAAATAGTAAAATATTTCTTGCTACTTTTTATAGAGAAAAACTTTGATAGGGTTACTATTGTCATCCATTGTTCCCATTTTACTTTAATATTGGAAGGCGTAAAACTCTACTATCATATGCAGTTTTATTGATTCATGGCATCTTTATTATTCAATCGTATGACTACATTGTTAGAAATTTCTACCGTAGTTTGCCGAAACACGTGACTGGAGTAAAATTAAGATAGAATTTCAGAAAATTTAATTACTTTTTGGTAAATTTATGAAACAATTTGTTAATTTTCAGATACAAAATGTTGAATATTCTGATACTTGTATCTGGAAATTCTGAAACTTTTAACAGGAATAATTTTACGTTTTGGGTAACTGAAGTTTTATGCAATTACATGTAACTGAAAATTTTGTTAGAATTTCGTAATTTTATGATGAATTTCATAAAAATTATGTTACAATTTGGTTGTTTTAAGATACATTTTATGAAAATTGAGTAGAGTTTCGTAATATTAAGAAAAATTTCAGAAAATTCAGTACAATTTTCTCAATTTCAAGATACCTTTACTCAAAAACATCATAAATAACGTCAAATTTGACGTTTCCTTTGTGACATACAAATTTTTTTAATTTCCGAACATTTCTAACAGTGTATGCACTCTGTGAATCTAACAGTTTTTTTCTTCAAGTTCACCGTTAAAAATGTTTGTGATATTAAAACACTTTTGTGGTATTGTATTATTAAAATTGAATTTAAAATTACAGTCGAGGTATTGTAAATTGAAATCACAGTACTGTTATTTTTTACTTTTAATTTAAATTAGATTCAGATAACTATTTTCAATAATAGCCGATTGGAATTTTTCATAATCATAGTTGATTGATGAAGGATTGATCAAAATTTTTATAATTTCAACGGAAATTAGACACACTAGATGGATCTTCTAATATTAATAGCTTTATTGTCTCTTGAATATTGGGTTTCTCACATCTTATAATCGAAAGTTTGTTCGCTATTTGTTTAGACATTTTTTTTCTAATTCTTATCGATTTGTGTTGCGAAAAGCCTTGAGGATTTTACGTTCAGGTGTAAGGACTTGTTTTCATTAAAAAATAAAGAGAGAGAAACAAAGAAGCACGTTACAAGCTCTTCGATACTGTAGACGATTAATTTTGCAGGAAACGCGACGATCGATGCATGGTCTAGCGTGTAAAGGTAAAATATTGATATCGCCGCATTCTATAAGTAGTTTCTTTTATTTTCAAGTCGGAATGTATTGACAATGAATAAAATTATAAATTTTTCTGTTTTTGTAGTTTTAAAAAAATGTTTGTGAAATTAATCTTACCGCGGTAGATAAGATGATTAGCTATTTTTGGGAAATGCTTAAGTATTGGAATAGATTAGATAGTCCATATAGGGAAAATTTCCAGTTTTCTTTTGGAAATGCAAAGCTCATCTGATAACTCTGAAGCCGGTTTAATCTGTAGAAAAAATAGTAACCAAGAAAGGGTCAGATGGAGGTCCAGAATGGGAAAAATACCGCCTGCTACGTCTTACGATCTTACGTTAAAACTTGGCTAAGGTAGCCGAAAGATTTTTTTCACGGTTTAAGGGTGTCCTCCAACCTCAATGGTAGAGGACTTGAAACTATATAGAAAGTTCGCAACATCTTGTTTTCTTTCTCATTATCCTCATTTTTCTTCCCTTTCTACTTTTTAAATTTGCTTCTCGCTCTTTTTAGCTTCCTATAAGTATCCATTTTCTTCTGATTGTTCTTGTCATTGTTGATATCCGATCATCAACTACTTCCGGTCATCATCCACCTTAACTACAGCTTCTGCCGTTAAATGAATACCGTACTTTTTATCACACTTCCGCACCGAAAAAATAGTTAGTTGAACCTACTACTTTGACTTGTTAAATATGCCACTGCTACTTTATTATTTAGCACAATTACTTTTCTAGTTGGTTTTTCTAACCGAGTTCTTGAAATAACAATGCAGATAGTAAAATCAACAAAAAGGGTAGTTGCACGAAAAAAAAACTGTTCATGGAAAAGTTTGCCACTTATACCATGTACTTACAGTTCTGAAAAATCATTGAACGATGAAAAATACTTTTTTCGAAAACGAATTGATTGGTTTTTGCCCCAGTAAATCAAAAAGTATCGTATATTTAACTCGCGATTAGAGTAATCATCACATATAATATTTTATAAACTACTGTTCAAACTTCCTTATCTTACTCTAAATTCACTGAAACAGCCGCTCCAGCTTTATTTTCATAAAGATAAGGCCTAATGATCCCTCCTGCTCAAAAACGGCACCAAGCAGTTAAACGTTGCCGATAGAGAGACTTTTTAATAATCATTTTTGGGTTTTCCGAGCCCCAAATGTGACAATTCTTCTTATTAACGTAGCCTCCAAGGTGAAAATGAACCTCATCGCTCATAATGATTTTTTTTCACCATTTTTATAGTGAATTTGAATAATTTCAATGCGTTATTGAAGCGTGTATCGTTCCATTTTTGTTAATGGCATAGTTTTTAGTTGTCATTTGTAACAAAAAATGACACCTCTTATTATGAAAGCAGCCAAAATAGCGGGCTATTCAAAATGAAATGTCTTATTGGAAAACCCTGTAGTTGACAAAATGGCATTAAATGCAACCTGACAAAAAATGAAATTAATTGACTGATATTGAGATCAAGAAATGGTGAAGACGCTCTTGATATTTAGCGTTATAACACCTGCCAGGAAGTAGCATTCACCTTTCGGACAAACAGCACGCAATTTCAGCCTATCCCAAGTTGACTTATGCAATCTTTAAGAAGTAACAAAGACCGGATGACCAATGTTAGGTATGGACCAACTTACTTTCTCTTTGTTTCCCTAGATTGCTTATCGCTCTTGGCATCGCACGCATATCAGCACATGTTCTTCGCTAATCTCTTCAGTTTGTGCTGGCCATTTTCATAAGCCTTTATATACTATATATATGTATTTTAAACAAGAGCGTATTTTTGGCTCAAATGGAAAAATAACCTTTTTGATGACTGTCGATTTTATGCTAAAGTTCTAAAAAATATGTTATTCTGAAATGTTGGTTCAAAATACTTTACTACCGACTTGTAAAGGTGACAGACAAAAAGTGAGAATTGGTACTTTGTTAGGGGAAAAAATGGCCTTGAGAATCTTCATATATGGTCGAAGGAAGAAGTGATTGAACCAAATCTGTGATGCTCGTCGAGTGACAATTACCAAGAATTATATTTCCTACCCTAGGAGAAAGTCAACCTTGATTGGTAAGGGTCAGTAGTCGATGGTAGAAGCAAGTGGAAGTGGAAAGTGTAAGGCAGAAAGTAGAAGGTAGAAGGTGGTAGGCACGTTATCGACCCTGGACATTGTTGATGCGAACTGTTACCAAGGGTAACTTACGTCGTTTGGCCAATTGCAGTCCTCGCAGTGGCCGTAGTTGGCCAATCAACGGAAGGGATGATGTCGGTTTTTTGATTGGGCCATCTCAGAGATAAGAAGCCAGTTCGAGACCATTGAGACCCACAAACGAGCGTGACACACGGAGTGGAGAACACCCGGTTGAAAAGCTTTCGTGCTGCGGTTGCTGCTCCTCAGGGATATCCACCGGGTTACTGGATTTTGTGTCGAGCTCTTTCCCGGCTTGTGGTCTTCTCGCTTCGCCGGATCTCTATTTTCCGTAAGCCTCTTTTGCACTTTGCAAACTGGTTTTACTTCTGCCCCTGCATACCGAAAGACTTGCACCCACGTTGGATTATGTGTGCGAAGTCGTCTTCTGACTGGGTTGACAAACTCTGGTGTTCTACGGAGGACATCCTCGTCTTCTTATTTCACCAACCGATGGTTCAGGAACGTCGCCGCGGTATTTTCACCTCTGCACTAAGCAACAGTCGGTCACATTCTTATTGCACGTCGCGGTACAATCTGCAAGAAGTCTGATGTCTTGGAGGTAGTTAACTTAATTTCATTTCATTTCCTTTTAATTAATTGAATTTAAAGATACTTACAGATTGTCTTTTCGAACTCAATAAAGCAATCAATTTAGTATTCAAGCGAAGGTTCAGAGGGGAAAAGCAGATTTTTATCATAGCGTTACGATATATTAGATTTTTTTTTTTACTAGCACTTGATATTTGTTTGATGACTATCGGTGTTGAAATTCAATTGTACGTCATAATCTAACAAATACATTAAAAGCCTTATTTAAAAAAAGATCTAGAGTATCTTGATAGTTTTCTTTGTTTTATATTATAATAAAAATTCTCTAGGTGGGTTTATTCCATGTCTTTATTCGTGTTTCATACGTGGAAAGTCCCGCGTTGACAATTTTGACTAAAGTATGTTTTAATTTGCGGAAAAAGTGGGTCACCGTGATCATTTTTGTCATTGACAATATTAATCTTTAGAAAAATATTTGTGAGTTCTACATCTCTTGTGGTAAAGTTTGCTATACTCTTTAATGAAATTGCATTTTAAGCCTATACTTGGTAATCAGGGATTTAATTGACAAGAGGCTTTATTGTCGAACAACGTAATAAACTAATAAAGAGCCAGACACTTTAGTAAAGAAGAATCTAATTCCATTTGCTGTGCCCGGAATTTCTAGAACAAAATTAATGGTATGGGTCTGCAAAGTGAATTATAACTTACTCACAGGTTTAAAATGACTGGCTAGTTGAACCCCATTTTACATCGGATTTTTTTTCTTCTCCAGATCAGCCCCTAACTTTCACTATTAATCTGTGTTTGCTACCAAAAAATTCAGTTATTTAATTATCATGCTTCTTATATTCCTCTTACTGTAAATATTTGAACAGCTCAGTAAACTTATTTGTTTCTTTAATTTGACATTGGTCCATTCTTCAAAAATTTACGTAAAGTAAAAATAATATATATGATAGGCGCAAATTTCATCACATACATTTTTATTTTAATGTGTAATTAAAACTTGAACAGTTATCTCTGTTTGAATATTTTATTATACATGTTTTGTAAACTATTTTCTCTTTTCTGTTCTAGCGGCGGAAGCCACTTCGTTCAAAAGAGGTGTTCTCTCAATTTGATTTAACCCAAAGTGGTAAGTTAAAGTTTGTATCCACGGTAATATATTGTCGTTAATTATCATTGTGTGTAGGTAATATTTTATCGGTTCATTCGTTTGCTCTAATTTTTCTTAATTTTTAATGTTGATTTACATTAAAACATTTTTTCCTTGTGACTAAGTAATTAGTAATTATTGATCATTGATCAATTATTAAAATTTGCCACTTATTGCTTAAATTACTGATATTTGTCTCTGATTAATACGTTCTAATGCAATTACTGATTATATTTTTTCAATAACCTACAAGCTTTATCCAATTTCAAAACGTTCGTGAATCTATATTTATGAATGAGAAATATACAAACCAAATCAATCAGTACGTGATTATAATTAATTATTCACAAAGGACATTATTAAAGAGTTTTTAAATTGAAAATTCTTTTAAAAATCTTCACATTCAAATATGGAAATAATAAATGTCTAGAATTCTCTAATTTTCATATACATACACTTGTTTAAAATATTCATAAAGTTACGTAATGTGTATATTGTGATTAACGCCTATCTTTGACTACATTATATATTAGCTCAGTCTTGTCCTCTTTAGAAACTATTGTCATATACTTCATGTTTTAAAGTTGGTTAAAAAATAGTATTAAAGAAAATTAATAACGTTAATATTATAATAAAAGAAAAATTTATTTTAAGCAAATGTTAGCCAATTAATGAACGCAAATTAATTCTCACTTATTTTAGTAAAAATATTTTACAGTTCAAAAAATTATTTAAATTTATAGATCATTCAGACAATCATTGTCAATGTCGGTGATTATATTATTTTTAGAAATTAAAATAAATGAATCGCAAGTTCGAATTGGAAATGTTTCTATTTTACGTAAGACATTACTGATTATGCAACTTTTTAGTAATTAAAAAGATAATGAGTATTTATCATTTACAAATATTTCATTTTTAAAGCAATCCATAATTCGGAAAAAATATTGTTTTTACAATAATTACTAGTTATGATTTCTATTGGCGAGTTTTCGATTTTTAGTTTAATCGTAAATCCGATAATGAAAAAAGCACTTGCATATGGAAAAAATTGAAAGCAAAATATTCTAGGTGAGAGAGGACGGTCGAGTAATCGTTGAAGGGAAGGAAAGAAGAGAAATGCTCTTCGCGCTTGCGTATTGACGAGACAATAGGGGTGAATTCCACGAACTAGTTTAGTATCCACCCGACCATCAGCTGATCAATATAACAATCTGCACGCTACGCGATTCATGACACGCATCTCACACATTCCACTAATGAGTATTTTCAAGTTTCGTGGAAAAGGCAACTATTGCAAGTTCTAACCACATACGGAAGTGCTCCAGTGAAATCAGAGTGTGAAGATTTCAACCTCATAGAGTCGTTGTTGACTCGACCATATTCACAAGACTGGAAGGAAATCCAGTAACTCTTTAGGTATCTTTCTTGATGAGAATTACCAACTTTCCGATCACAAAACTTCCATGAGTCGAAAATAAGTTACTTCTGAATTCTTCGAGTCTTTTAAAAATACGAAAGCAATTTTCACATTTCTTGTCGAGTTGTGAATGAGAGTAAACATTGGTCGTTTTTCAGACAAGACTAATATAGTGATGCAACTTTCAGAAGCAGTTTCGGAATTCCCTATGCGTCAAGTTTTCGATAATTCGATTTAGAACTGTTGTCCTGTTTCCACGAAAAATAGTAATAGGGTTATTAATCATGTCTGATTTGTAGAGATCCATATTCTAAGAAATATTATTCCAGTCAGTAAATGTACTTATATTTCTGAACGTTCATTGAACGATGGAAAATATTTTTTTTTAAACTAAATGATTAGTTTTTGCCCCAGAAAATAAAAAAATAGTGGTTTGTTTATGACCGGTTGTATATTTAAAAGGCCCCAAATATAAACATATAATAATAAATTTTTTAGTAAACAAAAGTTTGTTGTCATCGTTCAATAAACGTTCAAAACTGTAATTATATGTCAGTAAAGTGTAATAAATTGAAAGAAACTCTTTTATTCACGATTTCCTAGAATCAGAAATCTAGAAGCTCATTTCTCTGCTTATGTAAAACAAAATAAGCAAACGCTCTGATTAGAGGTTAGATGTGTAAACTTAACGACTCGCTTATTAAACATCACACGTGCTTAATGCAATAAGTTCTAGAGTAGTTTTGAAAAGAAAAAATCCTGATATTGTAAAACTTATAAAATCCCGCGAGAAATACGCGTCTGTTTTAAGTTTTATGCTGTAGCTATACTCTCCCTTCTTTAGTGTCTCTTGCAATCTGTCCCTCTATCCCCTCTCTTGTCTTAACCAACTCTCCTGGAAGAGTCTTGAGCTTGAGTTTCATTGCACGAAGCCGAAGCTAAGTTCCCTTGGAAAGTTTCTTTGAATTTGACGTATAGCGCATTCAGTCCCTACAACAAAGTTACACTCTGCGGATAGTCTATCTTTTTTACTTCATCGTTATAAAAGTTAACAAAAAATTTAGTGCTACTACTTAAATTATTTTGTTTTCAATTATTGTGAAGTGCTACGTTGAGATTGAAGAAATCTCTTCTGTTCGGTGTTTTTGTGTTTTTTGATGAGCTATTCTTTACTGGGCATTGTGCAAGGTTGTTATTTAGTTAATGTACCAAGTTTAAAAGATTTACTCGTTTTTGAAAAAATTATGCATTCAATGAGACAGTAAAATCTATTTTGTTGCTCCTATTAAAAATTGACGTGCAATTAGACTTGTACAATTTTTTAGCTTCAATATCTCATTGAATTGAATATTGCTTTTATTTGAGTGTTATTTTTATTTACAGAGCGCAACTGCCAGTCTATCTCAAAGACTAGAGAAATCCGAGCAACATTACTGGTAAGTAATTATTCTTTTGCAGATAAAAATCAATTATTGAAATTTTCTCTTTAAAATTGAGGGCAGTGGTCTTAAAGTATGTTTAGATTTTTATAAATCTTTGCGGTTTAGGATTGTATAATTCATTAGTGCAATACACAAGTTTCATTCACCAATTTGACTTGAATGTTGTGTTTCGGATATAGCTTTTCAGACACTCTCTATCAAATCTAGATTATTGTACATAGTGCAGAGAACTTTAATATCATAGGTTTAGAGTAAAACACAGTCATGAAGAATGATAGAATAAGAGGATAGAAGTCAAAACAAAGAGAATAGCATAGTAAGAATACAAGAGAGTAGAGAATATAGATAGTGGTTTGACTGGTGTAACCAGGACGTTACCCTCTTCTTACAGCAAGGGCAACCTTTATACTATTATTTTTAATCTTCGCTTTTCTTTCTCTGAGACCCTTTCGCTTAAGTGTTGTCTCAGTTTCTTTATTTTAAGAGTTTTTAAGAACATTTAGTGTTTCCAATGTAAAATGAAACTTGAGAAATGAATTATTACTGAACTGTTACATTTTGAAACTTCGTTATTCAGTGTCCATCTATTTCAAATTTATTTCTCTGTTGTTCAATGGTACTTGGTTACAAACGCTCTAATGCTAAACATAACAGCTCAGAGGAATGTTTAACGTTAACACGATTCCTTTTTACAGATTCATTACATCACTGTAGCCGTTTAGACTTTAATGTGTCTTAGGTTACATTGGTTTTCTTAGCATCGTAGATTTGACTGTTTGCAAAAGTAAAACCACACGCATTTCACTTGAATTCAACTGAAGGACACTTGTTTCCTTCAACGGGAACATAACTCCGGTCAGGTTTCACATGTCAATTTAAAAAAATCTGAATACGACATTTGAAAATCCTTTTCTTTATATATTTAATTACGATTTCCTTGTTTTTGGAGTGTAGCGCTGATCTAAAAATTAAAATTTTTCAAACTCTGTCATTAAGCTCTTTAGATGAATTTATAAATGAAATTTTAAATATTCAAGTATAATTAGAGAATCGCTTTATTTTAATATCAAGCTTTTTTCAGCCCTTCTATTAACTTGGACTGCCTATTTTTTCATCAGTTATTATTTTGCTTCGTTACTACCTGCTGATAGTATTGAGTGTAGCCATTGCCTTCTTCTATTTTACGTATATGTAAAACATAGTCACGCGATTCTTGCTAGCTCTGGTTACACGAACGCCTGCAATAACAATTTACTTTTTCATTTAGTAGCTCTTTCTGTAGTACAATGTTTCCTACGGTTTCTATGCCCTCAAAAAAATACACTAGATATATTTATAGTCCGCTGAGTCTGGAAAAATTTGTGTAATCAGAAATTATCGGATCTCCATATTAAAAACAGAGATAATATCTTCTGGTTTATTTATTTTTTTAAAATCTGCTAAAATTTATTGTTGAATATTTACAAGTTTAGTCGGAATAAAAAGTATAGTCATATAATGAAAATTATGTCTGTAGTTAAAAACCTGAAATAAAAAATTAATGGTTAATATATATTTTTTATTATTTCTGTATAGATAACATATTCTAATAATAGCTTTTAAATGTGGTATTTAAATGTAAAATAGTTGCTTGAGGGTTCATTCATTTTATAAGTATACGTGACTCGGACTGTAAAAACAGTACCTGAATTGGATTGTTTCATAAGAGCATGTGTCTTTGGTTGGATTTGCATGTCGAATATTCTTCTCGCGTTGAATAAACGTAACGAACTACCTGATATGTATGTCTCCATCATTATGCGCACAAATTCTTCCTCTATATAATGTAATTTCGCATGCGAGATGTGTCACTATGATTTCTATGCTAAGCGAATATTACCGCCCTGTATTATTATTCTTTATTTTTTAGCAGTTATAACATACGAAACTATTGCAAAAAAAGAGATTACTGTCAGTACTCCTTATTTGGAAATGTTTTTTCTAAATTTTAATATTTTCTACAAAAATGAATCGATTAATTCGCAAGATTCAAAGATTTTGATAAAGCAGTTGAAAATCATTCTCTTGTTCATAAAATCGATACAAAAGTTAGTTGAAATTATTGAATTTTCTAAGATGTCCAAGGGTTCTCAAAACTCGAGAGGAGAGTAGGTTCACCAGCAAAGCAAGCGCAAGTATAGTTATGTGAGGTCTTACTCTAGCGAATAGTAGTTGAAGCCTTATCAGTTCACGAGCACTTCAGCCACGACGAGTCTGAATCTTGACTCTCTTATCCTTTCTTTTTACTCTTTCTTTTTCCATGTCATCTTTTGTGTTATACTTGATATTTGTGTAAAAAGACAATTTGTATTCAGAGATTACATAAATGTTTGTCTACTAATTATTAAAGTTTGTGCAAAAATTCAGATCTTAAATAACCTGAAACGTTTTCAATTTTCAAATGTAGAATTAAAAAAATATATATATATATATTTAAATGATTATACAAACACTTAGATTGATTATAAATGTACTTAATATTAATATAAGTAGCTAGACTAATTAAGGATTTGATTCTTTGAAAGTATTGTATAATGAAGTCTCGTAATAAGCTTTGCTGGCTTGCGTTTGCATTCTTCGCTTTCATAGTTGATATTGAGCACACATCATTTAATTGTTTGCGTAGACGTATAATCATATGGAAGAGGTAATTTAATTAAGTGGTCGTGGTATGACGTCCTAATTAATACACTTCTTTGAATTTTAAACAAGTTTTTCGTTTGTGTCTAAACTTATATTAAGTCTTGTACATTAGCATATCAATTTTTTTGCTCTTTAAGGAATAATGAAGAGGGAGGCTGATGCCGGAGGTATGCAAGGTAGCGGGGGACCAACTAGCCCACACAAGCGCTACAGACAAGGTGATGATGAACTTCGTCTACTTATTCCCAGTAAGGTAGGCAAAATTAAACATTTTCTATTTTACCTTTATGATATGATTTACTGTTTTCATTCTATTTTAAAATATACTGACAAAACAACAATTTCTCTTGGCAATGAAGCTTTTTTTCTTTTGTCTAGCGTATTCATATTTATGCAAGATAGTTTCTCAAATAAAATGTCATCAGACAGTAGGTCACCATTTTCTGATTAAGAAAACACAGTTAAAGATTATGTAAGAAAAATAGTGTATCTCAACAATAAAAAAGAACGTGGTTGTTAAAAGTTCGCGTTGTGGCATGTTCTTTCCGGTCATTGTCACTTTGCTCAGCCAACCGTTGTTAATTCTTTATCTATCTTTTACTAAGGAAACTCTAATTTCCCCGAGATCCCGGAAATGCTACACGCTAGTAAATTCCGAGGATAGTGTTAATTATGCAAGTAAAATTAAAATTCTTATCAATACACCTCAGTTAGAGTACTGTGAGTTTATGTTAATTTTTTTACTACACTTTTTCTTCATTTTTCTCTTAAGGACAGAAAGGAAGACTCTTATCATTCTCTGTTTTTTATCATCATTATTTTTAGTTTCATTTATTTTTAAAAATGAGAAACTTCACCTGTCGTGTATATTGGTACCCCTTATAATGAAGCAAGTCTTTGCGTTATAATCGTGCAATGTGTATAATGCGATCGTTATCGCACAACACAGCAGGCGGCATTCTCAAGTACAATTTACCTTTCTCGATCATCTCGAAGGTCATATTTGCTTACTTGCGATTTCATGATCCTACGTATATTTGCACTCTCTTGCCATTAATTTCATTTCTTAAGGCATCTCTCTCAATCAATTGCATGTAGTGACTCCAAATTAGTAAAAACCTAAAAATTAGGGCTTG
This sequence comes from Diplolepis rosae, assembly GCA_030998225.1. Lineage (NCBI taxonomy): Eukaryota > Metazoa > Arthropoda > Insecta > Hymenoptera > Diplolepididae > Diplolepis > Diplolepis rosae. The sequence continues at coordinate 16,293,191 of JAPYXD010000723.1, read as the reverse complement.
ATTGAGGAATTCGATTATTCACAAGTTTGAATTCAACCGTTGTTAGACCATTTGTTATTTCAATAACACTAGCCTCCTGAAAATAAATATATATTATTTTAAATAATCTAAATATCACGCTGTTTATTGCTGACTGGAATTCACGACGCTAGCCAAGTATGATTTGACAAGTTGGATCTATGTATACGTGACTGTTATGCGTAACTCGTTAGGACGCCAGTCTTTTGGTTCGATTCTCATCCACTTTGGCAAGGTGTGAGCACAAGAAGGACACGCGATGCGTCATTGCATTCCTGTGTGCTGCTTAACGCTTGGCCTTTACTGCATTCACGTCTGTTCTAGTGAGAAAGTCTGGAAGACTGAAGAAACGACAACACAGAAAGAGGACGAAAATAATATGAAGTGTTTAAAGGAAGGTGATACGAAAAAATTAAGGCTGACAAATTTTCCTATCGCTCGACTTGTATATAATGCTGATCGACTTTACAGGAACAAATATCTATCATTATTATACTCCTAAAAACCTATTCAGTTTGAGTAAAATTTTCAATTCAAAAATTTTTTCGTTAATATTAAAGCCGTAAATATAATCTACATGGCGAATGACTTATCTGAATAGACATTATAGTACGTATGTTCTAATTCAAGAGCATGGAGTAAGCGGGTCACGCAATCAAGAGAAGAATTTTAGTTTCTGAACAATTTTTCTATAGTAATGAACATTTTTGGCTGAAACTTTGGGACGTGACAAAGGAAAAATGAACAGAGTATTGTAGACTTTAATTGACTTTGAAAAATTGAAAAAACTAATTTCTGTTTTACCTGCATTAGAATTTTTAAAAATTGTTTAAAACTATTCAAGGTCTACTATCCTGTGATGAAATGTATTTTATCATGTCCCAAAGTTCCGGTAAAAAATTATGACTATTGTAGAAATTTTTTTTCTTGATCACGCGATCCACTTACTTCCTTCTCCTGAACACATAACTTTGTTTCTAGACTAGGAGAAAAAATTAAAACAAGGAAAAAGAAGGGCATACAAAATTATTTATCACAATTTGAAAGCAAAAGAAAATATTTCAAAATAAAAATAACTTTTTGTTTCAGGTCGCAGGGTCGATAATCGGCAAAGGAGGACAGAACATTACAAAGCTCCGAAGTCAGGTGAGGTTTCAAGTTTCCAGCTTACTTATTATTCATTTTTATTACTTTCTTTCGAGGTCTTCTCCTACTAGAAGTTTAGTGACAGTCTAAACTGTCTGTTGTTCTATAATAATTAAATGCAAAAGGGAAATCTAGACTTGGAAGAATAAAGACTTTCCGAAGTGTAATAAGAAGTCACTAAATATATAAATACTGTTCACCATTCAAGCCTCATATTAGAATTTGATTAGCTTCTCTGGCACTTCTCAAAGTTTTTCAATAAGAATTTTAGACTGCAAATTATAGAAGAGAAGTTTTTAAGAATTCATTGTGCGAGTTGAAATTACCATTCCAGTAATTGATATTTAGGGACCTCAGCATATAATTCATTTTCATTCACAATATTAATTCAAATATTCATTAGTTATCTCAGAAATATTTATTTATTCTTTTTCTTAACGCGAACCTTAAGTCCAAAAAATAACTTAAAGATGTTTAACGTTAATTACTGAATGTGTATTCAATCACACACAATGAGTTAAAGGCCAGAAATAATTATGCTCTTATTTTAACTTCATTAATTTATAAAAACTTATAAATACATCCACTCAAGTAATTTTAGTCGATGATGAGAGGTTCCAGTAAAGTTTTAGGTTTATTAATTGACTTGAGTTTTCTTTAAAAGTAAAATTTACTCGATTATGACAGCAAAGTTTTCCTTAGTTGATTCATTTAGTACATTCAATTGAATTTTTCATAAAACGAACGAATTTACTTTGAAAAGCTTTGCTAAACTATTATTTTTAAGGTATGTGTTTTTTAGACTTGTCTTTAAGTACAAGTTTTAAAACTATGTCAGCGAGCGAGATCTGTAACAGGAATTTGATAATATTTTATTATTACTATTTATGCAAGTGGGGAAATTATTCAATTTTTGGTTCATTAATCTTTCTTTAAGTAGACGAATTTGATAAGTTTGAAGTAATTTTAGTAAAGTTTCTTAGATGGTTGCATATTTGAATTAAACTTTGAATATTAGATATAACGCAATGATACTGAAAGTATAAGTCTAAATGTAAATGATCTCGCTCATTGAACACTGCTGACTGGACAATGAAAAGGGGTGGGTGAAAGTATCTTGCAAAAGGGTTGGTAGTGGGTAAAGCTGCTTAAGCAGCGAATTGAGAGACGAAATACGTGGTCTAACTTGGTTGATGGTTTGTGCCCTGGCCCCGCCCCGACCCCGGCGTTGCCCCCCTGGTTGCCCCGGCGTTATCCTGGCGTTGCCCTGCCGTTGCCCTGCCCGGAACGACGGACCCAAACTCAATCGGATAATGGACCACCCTCCAACAATCGACAACAACTACCAACCACCACCAATGAACCAACTACCAACCACCATGGCCCGACAGTACAAAGCCTCAATCACTGTACCCGATTGCCCCGGACCCGAACGGTAATACCAACACCACTACTTAATGTCTAATACTTTGTCTAATTACAATACGATACGGTGCCATACTACAAATTTTCTCACTTACTTACTTACTTTCTTTCTTTCTTTCTTTCTTTATTTCTTTCTCTATCTTTTTCTCTCTCTTTCTCACTTTCTTTTTCTCTCATACTGTCTGTAAAGTCGTCCACCCCGGTTACCCAACCCGGTATCTGTTTTACTCACCCACGTGCCTGTCGTCTCTCTGTCTGTCTACCTTGTCTGTCTGTCTGCCTGTTCATTTACACCTTATCAGACCTTAAGTCCAAGTGCCCTCGGCACCTGATCACAGACCACGACATTCGAGTCGTTTAACTCTAGTGATCTCTTCTCTTGTGAAGATCCTCCTTCCCAACCAACTTTTCTCAACCTGCATCGTAACGACATCATTCCCAATTCATCTCGCTTGCCAATTCCATTTTTCATTAGTTTTCTATATTCTGAGTAATGCGGTCCTGTACGTAATTTTAGATCTGCCTTTGGCGATTCAAGCACGATATTTTCTTTTTTTCAATCTTGGGTTTTGTATTTTATTTTTATTTTTATAACCTTTTTTAAAACTCATTACATTTCAGGACTTTTGTTCACGATCAACATGACTGAGCTTGCAGTTGAGAGTTGCCTAGTTTTATGAATTTTCTTTATTTTGCTTATCATTATTTACTTTTACCATTACTTCTATGTTGTTTAGCATCTTTACGAGCGCACTTCTCCTAGCCGATTTATGTCCGGGAATTTCTCGCCATCCCCGTATCGCGCTGCTTGGTGAGAAAGCCGCGTGGAAATCTTGGAATTGCTGTAGCCGTTCGTTCTGAAGAACCTGTTTTTCTTTTTAAGCGGATTTCTGGAGAGTAATACCAATATAATACTGTTGTCCATCCATAGCCTGTGATCCGTACTTGCAAAAGGCCTTTTTATTAACAGGGTGTTTACTAATCAGGACTAGAACGGGATTTTCGAAAGCAAACCAGACATTTTTAGAAAATTAATCGGATTAGTTAACTCATTTTCCAAAAAATTGCATTTTTTAATCTTTCTAATGAAAATATAAAACAGATATTTAAACTCGAGTTGAAAATATAAACTTTTGATAAAATTTTCAGTACTTTTTTTAATTAAAAAATCTAACTTCCCACATTTATCAAAGTTTTTTATATTTTATTTCAAAATATTGTTCGCGATGTAGATACAAAAAAGAATGATAAGTAGTTTCTATTGACCGAAAATATTATTGATATAATAAACCGGAAGAATCCCGTGATTTAGTTAGAGAATTTTATAATAGTAGACACCCTTACCAAGAAATTTAGTTTTGACTCTTCCAAATTTATCGTTGTTCATTTTTTCTGCAAGTTTATAAATCATGTGGCTGGTATAACTAAAATCAATCGTAATTATGTTTCTTTTTTAGCTCATTGTTAGAGTAATATTGACTCGGTTTCTTAGTACATTCAGGTTTTGGTTTTTTTCCTTTAACATCTTGGGAAAATACATCGGAAATAGTGATGGTGTTTATTTTAGGAACGCAACTTCAAGTTGCGAGTGATACTAGGCGGAAAGTACTAAAAAAGATAAGGGAGAGTGTTTTAATTCCATGTGTCCTTTTTGCAGGTTTTCATTTGTGAGATTTGCCCTATGCCCTCACCCCGTAGCCAATGGTAGACCTGATTCTGACATAACCTGCATACAGCGTCGTTTTACTCGATTTCAAACAATCTCTATCTTTATCTATGAACTATTTCACTTTTCTTTTTATAAGATAGAAAATTTTACGTTGATCTTATTGTTTGACTTTTTTTTCTAATGACGATTAGAGTCCGATGGATTTTGTTTCAATTCACTTTGTTCCAAATTCTACTACACTCCAGTAGGAAATTTTCATTTTTCAAATAAGCCTCTTCAGAATCTAAATTTTTCTATTCTAATGTGTAATGTTCGTTGATTTTTTTAGCCTTTGACAATGATTTTTATTCCGTTGTGCCAAATGCATGCTCAGACTGAATTTCTTGCGATTATATTTATTATTGAATTTTCACTGGGTTAATTGTGACAATTCCGGAGAGCTTTGCTTGATCAGCTACCTGCCCAAGTGTTTATTGCCTTTTCAGCCATTGCCAGATTTTGGGAACGATAGTGAAACTTCACGTGGGTGATGACTGCTGATGTGTGATTGAGAAAGGGGTCGCCGGCTATACTTCTTCTCTTGAAAAAGGGTGACGCGGTGCACGAATTCACATTTAGCATAGATAAGCCTAGATAAGCTATAATCTATTAATTTCACCCTAATTTCTTTGAAAGTTTCACAGTCCATTTTCTAATGTTTAAATTCACAAGTACCATAAGTTAATTGGTGCACGTCTAAGATATGATTAAGGTATTCGTGACATTAATTTTAGCCTAGGTTTATATTTACGTATATAATGTAAGTATGTTCCAGGGCCATTAGCCGAACTAATACATTTATTCCACAGCTGTCAATGGTTAACTGACAAGTGAACTAAATGATTAGACTTTACCTCTCCATTTCTGGTCCTAACAGAATTATTCGCATTGCTTTAAAACTAAGAATTTTCATTTTAAAACCACTTGTTAGCCTTGAATAGAAGTTATAAAGATTTGTAGTTTTAGAGTAATAGTTTTTTTTTTACTTATTCCTGGTCCATCTTACATATAAAATCCAGGATCCAGCAGAGAGGAGAGATAGGAGCCACATGAAATTGTCTACGATTTTCATTTGCTCTACAAGTAGAAAATAAGTAAATAGCCCAAGATATGGAATACAGGAAAGTTTCTGTTCTAACCACTTGTAATGAAACTCTTACTCTTTTGTTGTCAATACCAAATACGTTTTAGTACTAAATTGCCGGATGATCAAACATTTTCTGGGTAGATTTAACGTTTCTGAGAAAATAATATCACAATTTATTCTTATAATCTGTATCGGAATTGCATAACCCTCAATGTTTCTCTGCTTTTAGGGTCTTGACTATAAGCTCGGATCTGGAGACTGTTCTACAAGTTCTAAATGAAGTGGTACCTAATCTCGAGGAGGTAATAACTTTTTATTTCATTCACACTATTTTTTTTGCAGACAAAAACAATTTAATAAAACATAAAGTCACTCTTATAAAGTTATTTTTGACACGTTTATAATTGTACAGAGGTGTGACTCAGTATATGAATAATTGCAGAATGGCTCAAGACATGGAAATGATGAGATTGATGTGCGCATGTTAGTTCATCAGAGTCAGGCGGGATGCATCATTGGAAAAGGCGGATTGAAAATCAAGGAGCTTCGAGAGGTGAGTCATGTCAACATTAACATAATTGCAAGGTTGATTTATCACCTATCAATTTCAACGATATTTCTTATTCGAAATTCTTTTAAGAATCAATTCAACTTAATGAATATTGGAGAGTAATTAAGACTTATTTTTAAAAATAAGAAACTATAAGACAAAGGACCAAAGATTAAACTACTTGAGGCCACTGACTAATTACTTTTTTTTTTATCCGTTAATTTTGAATCCTTTAACAATTCACAACTCATAAAGAAAATCATAAAGCAATCGGTAACTCAACTCGCGTCGCTGTGTGTCGCTTGTTCTTCGTAGGGAGTACTACAGGGTCATTTGAAGTAGAACAAGTTTTCCTCGACCCTTGCCAAATGTCCATAAATCTGGGAAGAGTGCACGAACTTTGAACTAGCGACGTTGTTCTTGCTTTGGGTTGTGAAAGCGCAGCGTCAGCTGAGTCGAGTTATCTCCGAATTTATCAGTAAAAATATCAACCATTGAGTGCCATAAATTATATCTGTTTGTCTGGCGAACAGCACTAAATTTTCTAATTAAGAATTATTTACGAATCTGAGCCTGTTCTATGCAGACTAAAGTTTTTAATGATGAGAAGTTACTATCATTACATATACCGTTGAAAATATTAAAGTTCCTGAAATGGTTGATGTTTGTGTTAAAAGAGTGTCTTGTAGCATATTTAACATATTTTCCTTGTTTAGGATGTTGAGTTTTCATGTAGTAGTCGTTCCGCCAATTAAGTTGTACTCCAGAGTAGTCTAATACACCGTTCTTTATTTATTTTTTGGATGAGAGAACACAGCAAGTGTTAGACTATGGTTTAAACTTTCATTACTAACAGCAGTTGTCAGTCATTATTCACAGCAATAATAAAATAACGGATGGTAGTAAATTCTTTCTCGAAACATTTTTAGAGCATTCTTCTACTCGGAATATTAAAATGTAGGATGTAATTTTTCTATTTTTTTATTTGAATGAAAGATAAATTGCATTTTGTAAAGTATTTTACTTGATAATCCTGATGAAAATTTGTTTAAGCGTCTTTGAAAATCTCTATATGTCCAATGAACGGAAAGAATAGGATCCGGAAATAAATACTCCTGTGACCTCTCAATAGGTCGTCTAGTGTCTGAGAAAAGGGATGGAGGTACTGCCATTCAGCGATATCGCCGCGCTGTTTTATTTCGACTTGAAGCCGCGTGAGACGACTTTATTGATTTCATGCACTATACGTTTTCTTTTACAAACTCTCGCGGTATCTTGTATTTTCTCACAGGGGTCAAACGATATTTTAGTCATTCAATTTGAATTCATTACAAAATGCATGAAAAATCTCTAACGCACTTTCTTCTGTGTATCTGAAAATGTACTCAATTTATTTTATTCTGCTGTATTTACGAGCTTTAATGTTTTTGCTCTGTTCTTTACTCGATCGATTCCTTCTTGCTTAAATTACGGACAAGAATGCAAGTGGGCAAAGTGCCTCTCGATTACACCCCATAATCTTTCTTTCTCATTCCGGAATATATATTATGCGGAGTGTATTGAGGAGTAGATAACTCATGTGGTCGAGAAATTTTATATAATACTCTTGGAATATTATTTTTAATTAATTTTCCTGGTAATCAGAACATATTTTTAAAAACATTGCTTGTCTCTATTACCTTCTTGTTTAATACTAAACTGTTAGAAATTTTCTGAAATCTACGTCATTTTTACTTTACAAAGGTCACATGTAAATGCATACAATTTTAGTTGCCCAAAACGTAATATATTTTCTGTTGCAAGTTTCAGAATTTTCAGATATAAGCATCGGTATATTTAGTCATTTGTAATTGGAAATTAGAAGATTTCCTCTTTAATTTATTGAAAAGTAACCGTATTTTATTGAATTTTATTTGAATTTTACGATGTAGTAACTGCGTGAAATTCCAGTCATGTCTTTCGGAATTTTCCGACAGGAATTTGCTAAAAATGTTTATCTTGAGTGTGTGTAAATCTCCTCTATTCATTCATGTCGGGTATTGAGATTTTTCTTTTTCGAGTAGCTTTGTTATACAAAAATGTCTTATGTTTTTCTGAATAGATAGGTATAAGTGATATTGAGGTAGTTATAATGTTTTTAAATATGAACAAAATGGTACGTTATTGGAAAAATTGGCTTTAGGGTTCAAAAATGATTAAGTCGATTTAATCAGACGTTTCACTTACACTACTTTTAATTATTTAAATGTGAACATTTGAATTTTTCTATCAAGAGTGAGAGTAAAAGAAAAGTTCTTGGATTTATATTTCATTTAGCATTGATGAATTTTTTATGGTAGAAACTTAAAATATTTACTACCAGCAATTGAATCAGTATTACACCCTGAAAATCCAACATAGGTGAAGCCGTTCGAACTAAGCAGTAAAAAGGGAGCGAAATTTCTAGTCGGCCGTGAAATCCAGTTAGAGTCAACCAATATAGAACATACTTTTCAATGATTTGTACACTCGAGTTTAATCATTAATCATTGATATTAAATATTTTCCAAGTATATTGTGTATATATATATATATATATTGTCTTCAAAGGAGTAAATTGTTGTTTTTAATTGGTCGAAAGCATCACTTTTTCTTTTGTTATTATGTCTTTTATATAATGCAAAAATATTTTATTGGACGATCTTGATGGTGGTATACTCTATTTAGCGATTGAAAAAAGCTCTTGTCTTTTTTGGCTCCCCTTGAGAATTAATTCCAGGAAAGTGAACCAAATAATTATGCACACGCGACGTTTTTACTAGTGCCGTCGCCGTTTTGTCTCGGCAGTATTTGGAGGAAGTTTTAGGAGTGCAAGAACTTTAGGAGATTCCCTCTCGCTTTGTCTTTCCTCCCCATTGCTTATAATCTTCTTTCCTTTTTTTTTGTTGAAAAAAATCCCCAGACTTTAAAAAACTTCTACGTTGTTACTTCTTTTATGAATATTTGCTAACCAAGTTTTTCATTTCTGTGTGAATATTTTATTTTAAAGCTTTTTTTTCATTCTCGAATCAAGATATTGCTCTTGATTTACTAGGATTTTAATCATGGTCAAGACGAAAACTCGTACCTAGAACGCTGCAAGTTGAGTTATGGAAAGGATAGGTCGAGCTTTGGATCAATATCGACAGCTAAGCGTAAACGTCCATTCTTCACACATGCCATATATATACTAATGTGCGCAGAAATGGTCATTTAAGTCTTATTTATTTTTCTTTTTGCACTTAAAAATCATAAATTGCAATTTTAAAGATTAAATTTTTTTGAATTCACGGAAAATGATTTTGTTGTATATCTATCAACATTTTTACATTGACGTTACATTGTTTAAAATGAGAAAAATAATATTCAAAAATGTTCGCTAAATATTGTTGTAAAATTGAGCTGAAGAATGGGATAAAACTTATTTTCAAGTCTTGAGAGAATCGAGGAAAATGGCCAACTTTTCTTAGAGACAAATGTCTTGAGAAACATGTGGGTGGAAAAGACGGCAGAATTTATTTTGTTAGATTGAATGTTACGAAAGCTCAGAAGGCCTTGAGTTCTGCTCGTGCATTGACGTTATCGTTATTTTTCTTCAGTTTCACCCCTTTTTTTATACTAGTGAAAATTTATTAACCAGAGTTTCGTCACGCGAGAGAGTCGACGGACTTTCCTTCATCGACATGTGTTGCTACGGGGGTTCGCCCGCATGGCACGCAATCCGAACAGGTGCTGCATCAGGTAATGGACGGTTTTTAACAGCTGCCAAGCCAGGTGTACGCTGTTCACTGACGGCAGCTCTTCTTTTCCAAACTGGCGCCTTCAGTTCCCTCAAAAATAGGAAAATCCTTTGGATTTTCATTTTTTAATTTTTTTAAAAATAATCTGAAAAAGCAGTATTTAAGTAACATCAACTGAAATAACTATCTGAACGTAAAGTATGTATTAAAAAAATATATAATTAAGGAATAGAAGCTGATTTTTTGAGTTTCGCTGAATAAAATTTAGAGAGTAGTTATAAAGAAATAGATTAAATTTTATTTATTTTTGTTATCACTTTTTGCCTATAAAACAATGAATATTCAGAATTAATATCTAGATATTCACCTGTGGGACAGTGATCTTATATTGTATATTCATTTTGAATATCTAAGATATAAATTATATTATTCACGCAAAAAAATTTGTATTGAATCAAAAACTTTCATGCATTTACGGAATATTATAATCGTAATGTTTGAAAACGTTCCCATCAGAGTTCAAACGTTGGAATCGTAGATCGTACTTTTTCTCCTCTTTAAAAATGTTCTAGGAAAGCAGTCTTCTAATATAAGTTGCAAAATTTCGAACCGCAATTGCGAGAGTAGTCTAGTGCGTTAGTTGTAGGGCGTAGGTGCGTTAAAAGCCGTAGGTCATAGGTTCAATTCCCCCTCGGCCAGACCCATTTAGGTAGGTTTTGTCAGGCTAAAATGTTTGCCACTTGACAAATAAATGAAGGGAATATGAGAATGCTCGAAATGTACCCATCATAGATGGTAAAAATTTGCCTCAATGTTTTCATTTTCAAACACGGGCAGCTTCCCAAACTCTGCTCTATACGATGACGTATATTTATGTCAGAAGATTCGGTAAAATGATATGAATGCTGCTATTATCTCTCATTATTAGACTCAAATTTCAGTCAGACGAGTAATAATTGACATAATAAACTTTACCATTATGATGGGACTTTTTCATAACTTTTTCCAATAGTTCTGGTTTACTCTCTAAAATGGTACTTCTTCTCACGAAACGTAATACATTTAGCCATAAAATTTCTTTCCGTGTATGATACAAATAAGTATTGAATTACCTTGCTCCATTATATTTGTAGAATATATTATTTCATCTGAGGATAGATTTTCTCAGATTAAGAAAATCTACTCCGAGTACAAGCAAATGGCACCAAGTATTTATTTACTTGCACCAATTACATATTCTGTTGCCCCCATTCGTACCGGAGATTGATTAAACCAATTAAAATTTAATTTTCCGTTTTTTTAATATTTTAGATTTTACAGCTGAATATCTAGATATTACAACACGCTCTCAGTTGAATATTTTTCTCTGTGTATGGATTAAAAATTAAACGTTACTTTTGAGATGAATGAAATAAGTTGAATTACTGTTTTATGTCGTTGAAAAGTGGGAAGTGCAGAGTTAGGGAGGGAAATGTTCACCTCCCATCGAGGGTGCATAGAGGGAAAGGAAGTTTTGAGCGCGACCCAACTTCACTAAGGGCTCTTAAAAGGCGGAATACAGATTCAGTTGTCGGTTGACTGCACAAGCGAACAGTTCGTCCTTTGTCGATTTCTTTAAAAATAATCGTTTCAATATAAAGTTTCCTCATTAATAAAATCTGTGATACAGTTTATTTCGTATTAACGTTCACTATCTCTGTAAAAAGTATTTATTATTATGGAGCAAACTTATTCAAAGTGTGACTGTTTTCCTCTTAGAAAGAACGGTGAGCATTATAAATATTGAAAATTAAAATATTTAATATAAAGTTATTAAAATATAGAATTTTTTATGAATTTAATTTTTGTAGAATTATTTTAAGAGTTTTCTGCTATTACCTTTATAACAAATTAACATTTTTTTATTCATAAAATTCATATTTTTCTAATGAATAATAACGAATAGTTTGAATTAGGTGTTTGAGTGTGGCGTTGTGCCCAGTTGGCAAAATCAATCCCTAACACAGAATTATTAATTTGCGGTCATTCGAACATTTCTCGCTTCAGCAATTTTGCAAAAAAAACTTTTAGCATTTTGATATTGATAATTCTTTCATGAGGTTTTCTGGTTTTTAATATAATTTTTTAATATAATATATTTTTAGACATTATAATTTTTAAAGACTTTGAAATCTTTCTGTGGAAAAAAAGATTTCAAATTCTTTAAATTTGAATTCAATTTGCATTTATTTGTGATATAAGAGTTTGAAATTGTCTACGAGGACACCTGTCAGCAACGTATCCTATCTGATACGCGACTAGTGATTCTCCGATAATGTAGGCGGTGGCAGAAATTTCAAACTCAACTAATTCTTTAAAATATCAACTAATTAATTTGAAATTATAATTTTTATCGTAAAATGAATAATTGTAAATCGGTGATGAAGTGATATATAATACAACTGTCAAAATAACTCTTATACTTAAGAAAATATCATTATGACAAAATTTTTAACATTTGCATGCTAAAAAATATTTTTTTAGAATTTCCTATGTGAGTTAACAAAATGTTAATTCAGTGTTAGGAATTGATTTTACCGGCGGGGCAAAACGTCACTTTACAATCTATAATTGATGATTACATAACGTTATAACTTGTTTCAGATTGTAACTCGTATGTAGGGTTTTATATTTTGGTTAGGTAAATCCAGTTCTTAAAATAAATAACTTTACTTTTATAACAGTGAAATAAATTACTTCTTTGACTATATTTTCATACAACTGAACAGAAAAGTTATGTACTTATTCAAACGAATAGATGACTAGAGTTTAAAATTCATCGTTTGTACATTTCTTTTATTGCGTTGTACATATACCGTTATAGTTGGTAGGAGGATGCACACTCTTTTCTTACACAAGCGGAATATTATTTACATACCCAGGCTTCTCAGAATGTTTATTAAAAAGCTTTCAGCAATATTATCTTATCGTTTCTCTCTTTATCTTGAAAATTTTCTCTAAGTGCTTTCTTTTGTCTGGAAAATAAGACATTTTCCCGGAAGAATTTTCATCCACGTTATACGCTATTTCATTTGAAATTCTTCATTGAAAAATTATAATTATTTCGGTTATTTAAACTTCATAGATCTTGTTTAAAATTTAGGAAACGTTTAATTCCAACTCCCCTATATTTTTTCACCTAATGAAAAATCTGATTTTGTAAAATAAGTATGTTTAAATTTCAATTATTTAAGATGAGTTTACTAAATTGACAAATAGTTTTTGTCATTTACTCTATTAAAAATTGTTCTTGTTTTGCTATTTAAATTATTGCATTCAAAATTATTCGAGAGGAGAAGATTTGCCTAGATTTTACACCTTTATTTCGAGTGTAGTACTGTATATATTTATATAGACATTTAATCACTACTTTCAAGTATTCCTTTCGCTTTTTCTTATTCTTCTCTTGTTTATAAATAAAAAACATGTGTGATGTGTGATTATAGAGATTAAAAAATAGATTTTGATAGAAGTTTATATGGGACGCTCGCAAAAACTTGTATTATTTTAGGTTTTAGATAGAAGAATGTTTATAACTTTAATCTAAATAATTACCAGTCTGTTTGTCACGCCATCCTGCTGAACAAGCTTAACTTCCTGCTTCACAAACCAATTGATACTGCTGTATATCAGCTGCAAGTCTTTTCACAGGACTATGTACGACACATGTGACAGCACGAGACCGCATATCCTTTCTAATATTCGTAACATATGTTTTTAGTACTCGCTTCCGGTTCTGAGCATTCTTAAACTTTCTTTATTCGCGTATAAGTATAGTTTGTATTCTTTCATTCAAGTTTGTCAGTTAAGAAGAATTGGAATATTATTATAATTTTTCTTATCCTTCTTTTAATTCAGGGTCATTAAGATATTCGATATATATATGTTTTGTTAATTTTTTTATTAAAAGTACTTATTATACAATTTGTTGCATTACGTAATCGTTTAACAGTTCTGAGATATTTCCTTTACCGATTTGTGTTAACTTCAGAGAATGCACGTAAATTCAATAATTAAAAATATATAAACAACATTTTTTGATTATTCTTTTGGAATTATTTATTATTGTTCCTTTTGCAATTGCGAAAAAAAATTTTCCCTTTTATATTTGTAAACAGTGTTAAGTTTTTACTTATTTACCTCCTTTCTTATTGCAATGCAATGGGATGCAATACAGAAACAGCTGACTCACGTGGTCGAATTCAAATGCTGATAAGAATTTTAAGGATTCATGCGTTAAGATAAATTGTCGCGATTATCACTCCCAACACACCAACGACAAGCAAGTAAAATGGTATTCCAGGTCCAGATATATATTTTTCGGGTTCATTTGAATTATAACCAGCTGTCCATCCATCTTTAAGTGGAATATTTTTACGCTCGTGCTCTACCAATTCTCCTACTAAATACTTATTCATTAACTCCAAGGCAGTCGACGAATGCCCCACGTCGTCGAAATCCTCAGTAGCATCTTTACCCCGATGATCTAGAAGAATTTCTTCTCCACCAGGATGTTCGTTTAAAAATTCTTGAACATCATAAACTTTGTCATGTATTATGATTAGAGTGTTTTTCTTAATGTCGCTGCTGGAGACTTCTACTCTAGTATATTGTTTTGGCTCTGTCATGATTTGTCGATTTTCCTTTACCAATCAGCAAATCTGTAAAAAGTTATATAACTTATACACAGCATTTGAAGGTGAAATTCTATTTTTTTCTTTGAACTAATACTCTTTGAACTTCGCATGATATCATCCAACTTGAACTTTAACCCTATGAGACGTACAGAAATAACTTCAGCTCGAGTTTGTTATAATAATCCAAAATCTATTCTTTCCCATGTGTTTAGTCAACATGTATGAAAGCTTTCTACTAGTTTTTATTCTTTTGGCACATTTTTCATCTGAATTCGGGTAAATATAACAACTGGTATTTCCTGTAATAAGAGTATTAAACCTGACGCTACATTATGTCGGCAGCATATTTGGACTACTTTTAAAGTTTCATTTGTATTGTAGAACTTGTATTATATTTTGATACGTTGCAATAAGTAAAGGGATCTAAGACGCAATTGCAAAGCAAATACTAATTTACATAATGATACATCTCTGTAGAATATCATAGTTATGTTACGTGATTATTGACTTTATTAGCTTTACTAACATATAAATGTAAAAATGTTTGTGATGTGAAATTAGGAGTTTTTATTTCAGATTGAAAAGAGTCATGATATAATATATAAATTGAATTTGAATATTAAAATTAAATTTTTTCATCCAGTATTGCAAAATTTAAGCACAATTGAACAATTTCTAAGGTCGTCAAGAATTGCGCAATAAACTCTAGCGTAATAAAAATTCTAATAAAGGTCTGTAGCTTTTTCATAAGTTGAAATGATATCAACAGTTTAGCATTTGTTTATTGAAAGAAATTCATTTTCGATTTGAAAAAGAACAAAGTAGAGAAAATATTCATTGTTATTTCAACTGACATTTTTTTCAAGTACTCGTATACTGATCTTACCTTGTATTTTATTTACCTTCGATCTCTAGATAAGTTACGAAAAATTCCGTGAATCACTTCAAACTTAAAGACTTATCAAACGAAAAATTATTTTAATATAACTTATGAAAGGAAAATAAATAATTTAAAGAGAGTTTCCTTTCGTAGCAGAGCTGACGCAAACGTTACTAAAGTAAAGAATGCTCAAGTGGATTTATCCATCTTCCTTGTCATAGCCCCTACTCCAACATCACTTGCTTATCGTTTTTGCTTCTTCTCATATAAAGTAACTCATTTGTTGTCACGTATCATAATCTTTTCTGTATTTCGAAAAATTTGAGTAAACCTATTTTACTTTTAGTGAAATAAGGCGCTTGAGTTATTTCTCTTAGAAGGTATAATAGTTTCTTGATCGTGCTTTTCGTATCACAATATTCCTATTAGAGTGTATTGTTTGTTCTTTTTCAAAATTATACAAGTTCCCAGTCAAAATTTTTTATGTTTTATATTTTTCTCTAAAAATTATTTCCTTCTCTATCTTTTAATAGTCTAGTTTTGAATTTTTTTGGAATATTTTTAAGACTGGTAAATATCTGGAAGACATTGAAAATCACGACCAATTTTGATTGCAGCGAAGGCAATATTATTTTCCTTTGAATCTAGCAGATAGTGCAAGTATTACTAGATTTAAAAATAGACACAATGGCACTTCATACATAAGTACTTTTAAAATTATTGAGTCATGATGACGTGCGACTATGATAAAAATTCAATTCAAATCTACGTATTGGATAACAATATTCTTTTGAAAAGTAATCGTTAACAAAAATTTATTTACAAAATCAAATGATTCCACATTCTGGAAATTCCTTTCTAAATTTTTTAATTTTCTACCTTTTTATCACACAATTTGTATTTATGATTTAATCATTTTAGCATATTTTTCTAATCATTTCCATAAATAGTAGAAGATAATAGCGTAAATGAGTACACCGAGTGCGATAAATATTGGTAGATAAGGCGAAGTTTCTTTCTTGGGTTCTTCATATTCCCAATCGTCGTCGTCGACTGAAGGTTGCCTCGCGGATATTTCACTTTTCACTGTATTCAAGCTCGTCACATCAGAAATTTCACCAATTTTAAAAGTCTCTCTAAGCGTAATAGCTTCCCCCGAATGTCCAATGTCATCAAAGCATTTAGTTCCATCCTGCCCAGCTAAGTTCAAGAGGACCTCCTCGCCTCCTGGATGTTCTTTCAGGAACTTTGTCAAATTATAGACACCGCCATGAATCACCATCCACAAGTCATTTTCTTGATTGTGATGAGAAATGTCCTCTGCTTTGTAAATTTTTGACATCTCTTGTTTTCGTCTACCTGGAAGTTACATATAAAATGTTAGAAATTCAGAAAGAATTTGCATGTAACAATAATAATAATGGTAATATACTCCTGAAAGAAAATTATGTCAATTCAAGATACACTTAATGGTAAAATTAAGATGCATCGTATTTTGAATTTAAAATTCATACTTGCGCGTTTTTAAAAGCCTGTACATAGCGTCGAATATACAAATATATACAATTGAAACCTAACTTAAAATCGGTAGGAAAGAATTAATGATTTATAAACGCAAGTTGAATCTTAATTTCAATTACATAAACAAAAATTAAAAGTTGAGTTACTTTTGTGTCTTAAAAGTAATTAGAACCTAAAAATATTTTTAACAGTGTATTATTATTGTCATTATTCAACAGCAGATATTTTTAGAATGTAATATTAATTAAGTAATTTATGATTTCACTTCTTAAATATATAAACAATCATTCTCATATAATTTTCTGTTCAGCTATTTTTTGTAAAAAGGTGGGGAATTCTGTTTTTGCTTTGCAAATTAAGTAACGTAATTATTCTAATAGAGCATGACAAACTTTGTGAGTTTCCAGTGTATGGAAAAAAAGCGGAAAAAATGTTTGGATTTTTCAATTGAAAAACATCTATGCTCTCTTAATTAAGGTGGATTATATCAAGCTAAGAACTATTATAGGGATTGATCAGATCGATAACGTTGTAAATACAATTGTGGTACTGTGCAAAGAGTTTGTCAACATTTTCAGTAAAGGACAAAGAGAAAAATCTATACGTACTTGTTGACAAGAGATTTTTACTAGAAATGTCTGTCCCAAGAAGTTGATAATTTACTAAAAGGATATTTTGAAAGTGAGAACAGATTGTCGATCTTCTTGTATGTATAAAAACTTGTACTAGAAATGGAACGTGTTCAATATATTATACTTGAAATTCAGGACGAGTTAACCTACCAATCTCACTTTTCTTGATAGAAGTCAGAAACAGGTTTCTTACACGGCTTACGCTTAATCCAAACACAAATCGGGTTTGAACAAGATTGCTTGTTTCACTACTTCGTTTTCTTTCCTTCGACTGTCGGTATTCACGAAACTTCGTCCGATCAGCAGCTGATTTTAAATGACATTGGTTCAAGTGGTTAGAATTTCGTCAATGTATTTCATGAAAATTCATGGGTTTCAAGACATGATTTGCACTGAATAGAATTACATTGAATGACCGACCTTGAGTTTTTCCATGATTAAATTTCTTCGCTGGAAAACTAACTTTAACTATATGGTGAAAAATATATGAGAAGTAGAAAACTTTTACATGTTTTTAAAAACATTTTACCTTTTAAATCTCATAATTTGTTAGTTATTCTTGAATAATAATTAGTGTAAAGTATCTCGACCGGCAATCGAAAGACCTGGGCTTGAATCCCAGCGCATTCGAAAGCGTATTTTTTTCCACAGAAGGCTTTTCAAATTCTTTAAATATTATATTAGATATATGTAAATATTATACTTAAAGCTTTTACATTTTCTTTAAAGTTAGAACGGTTAATCGACATACTTAACATTCAACATTCATTCTATGATCTTTGCTTGTGAGCAAGAGGATGGCTGTAACTTGTGATATTACTAATTAGATGAATAAAGTTCGAATTGAAGAGAGGTAGAGAAAGGGATTGTCGAGCGAATAGCAATCTAATCCGGGAAGGTATCTCTAGCTAGACTTTCATAGTGTGGAAATCGCGCCGTTTAATTACGCAGATCAAAGTAACCGCATCCCTATGTATCCACTCGTGAATTAGACTTCCGATATCATGGACGTTTCACGCTGCTGGCAGCGTTGTGGTGCAAACTCGAAGTTTTCCATTACAAGCATCTCGCACATTAACGACAAATGACTGACAATAGAAAGACTTCAACTTAATCGAATGTATTGTTATTTGTAAATTGCCCGATATAAATGTATTTAAAATTTTCGTAAAACATAATCTTTTTCTATTTTCTAACCTTTACTACAGACTTTTCATTAATAATGAATTTTTGATCATTCAGAAAACTGGAGCCAGGATCAAAATATACTCAAACTGCTGCCCACATAGCACTGATCGTCTCATTAGTATTTGTGGAAAGCCAGATACATGTATGGAATGTATTCGAGAACTCATCGCAACAATTAAAACCGTAAGTCCTTATTCTTATGTAATTAAAATAATTTTAAAAAGTTTAACTCAACATTTTTAGTTTTATATTCTAAAGCTTATACATTTATAAATTGTATTCAAATAATGAATTTGATTTCAGTCCCCTCTGAAGGGTGTCAACAATCCTTACGATCCTCATAATTACGATGATTATTATGCGGAAGAGTATGGTGGATATGGAAACGCAGAAGGTAACCAAGGAAAGTCAAGTGGTTTTGGTGGGATCGGCGGAGGTCGTTCAGGCGGCGGAGGTGGAGGTGGAGGTGGCGGCGGTGGCGGAGGAGGAATGGGACCTCGTCGTGATAATCGAGGTGGTGGAATGTCTGATATGAACCGAGGTTTTCCACCAGCCAGAGGAGGTGGACCGCGTGGTGGTGGAGGAATGTCAGGTCCTCCTGATCGGAATTACGGTGGTAATTCCCGCGGCGGTGGAGGCGGAAATTACGACGGAGGTAGAGGATACAACGGCAACAGAGGCGGTCCACCTTACGGGGGTGGCAATTTCAATGGCAAGCCTAGTAAGGATAAATCTAGTAAGGATAAAAAATGCTTTCGTACGTGTGACAAACTTACGATTAGTAGTTGAATCCCTCAGAAAGTATCAATTGTCATTTCAATATCTTTGAGTTACATAAAATATTCAGTTTAAAAGATGCTTTTTAAAAGATTTATGTCAAATGTACGAAAGTGAATATAGAATTAAGTAAAGTTATTTATAACGGATAAGAGTTTATGCTTATTAAAATATTTTACTTATCTTTACAGACAATGGTTGGGGGATGCAAGGAGGGGGTTCTAACGGTTTGGGTGGCGGAAATTCAGGAATGGGTGGACCTTCCATGGGAGGTAATCAAGGCAATCAAGGAAATATGTCCGGTGGAAACAAAACCAGCACACAGGTTACCATTCCCAAAGAGGTAAGATTTCAAGTTTTTAGCATGATTTTATTCTTCTATGCAAACATCAATTTTAATGTTTTGGTTTTTCGTTTAGTTGGCGGGTGCCATAATCGGTAAAGGAGGCGCGAGAATTCGTAAAATCAGATCTGACAGTGGCGCTGCTATCACCATCGACGAACCGCTGCCTGGAAGTAACGACCGCATCATCACCATCACAGGATTACAGAACCAAATACATACGGCCCAATATCTTCTACAGCAGAGGTAAATTAATAATTTCAATTTTGTCATTGAATGTAACAAATAACATTTGCATTCTTTAAAATACTAAAATTTGAAAGTGATAAAAGATTTTTAAAATTTCGAACTCAACCACCTAATTTTATCTTTATATCGTCGAAAATAAAGTAAGAGTAAATTTGTTATTATTAGTTAAATTTGTTACTTTCATATTATCCTAAAAATTAGACAAATCATCTCATCTTTCATGCAGCTAACACATTTCTATTAACAATATGAAGTGATTTATAACATTTGTCAATGGTGGAGGTAAAATATCGAAGGTGACTGGAAGAAAGAAGACGCTTAATGCGATCTGGGAGAAAAAAAGAGCTCCGTTGTATGGAAGACTAGTGATTTTGTTGTTCTATTTTTGATGTAACAAGGAATCACTAATCATCCTACAAAGGTACTTGAAACCGTCGACTTCTGAAAGCTGCTTTTGGAACTAACATCATTCCTGCTGTGACTAGTTCAGTCATCGATGCATCGCTCTTCATCTTACTAATCGTCTATACTCTACTACCGATTTGTTTATTAATAAAATTTGTAATGTTTCAGTTATTAAATTGTGAAATTTTTTTTTTTTTCTTTTAGTTTTCAAGCTTGAAAAAAAAAGAAAATCACAAAATAAGAATAAAAATAAAATAATGATATTTTAAACAGTTATCTTTATTTAACTGTCCTTGAATTTTTTAGACTGTTTTAGTAGCCACTTTGTTATTTCATATTTAACTCTAAATTAGTAAAAATTCTGATCGAGTGTAACATATATTTTTTATTTGTTGCAGTGTACACGAGAATGCTGAGAGCTACTAAACAAGACGACTGGTGCGACATGCGGGAGCCAAAGATGCGTTTGTAACATTTTTTTTTTAGAATTATTTCATGGTTGAGCGAAACAAATGAATTAAAATATGAAGTCCATAAAAGGCATATCCGCGTGTGATCGTGCACATTTACGTGTGTGGGAGTTAGATGTACTACGGTCTTTTAGTTTTTAAGAAAAACTATGGTTAGCGGTCGGTTATGTTGACAACCGAACATATTTTAAAACGAACTGTGAGTAACATTGCGATGTGTAGATTACGCTCACCGTTGACGTATTTGACACGACTGATACCATAGACATCCTCTTAAATTAGTTTATTTTTTCACTTTGTATCGCCTATCACCTTCAGTTAAAAGTGGAGAAAATCCCGAGGTATAACTCGTGTCTGAAGGATTACCTTTGTATCTTCAGTAAAGGAGAGATTAACATTTGTAATATTCTTTGATCTGTGGATTTTGAACATTATGTTATTTTTGTTTTTTACCTAGATTTTGAGCATTGATTTTAAGATTGTGTAAAATTCATATGCACGATAATTTCAAGACCTCTTTGCTAAACTTTATCGACTCTCCTAAATATTGAGGACCGATTGCACTCTAGCTCCGTATATAAGAGTTCTTTATAAATTCGAATCGTAGTAAAGAGTACAAAATCACGTGGAAATAAATCAAGAATAAGGAGAGATCGCTACAAAGCTGTACATAAAAAGTAATGTCTCTTTCTCCCCAGTTATCACCCCAATCGCTGCTTGAGCAGTTGCATTATTATTATTATAAATATTACTCATTATAGTAAGAATAATTATATTCATTACAATAATCGACATATACTAATAAATTCTCTGTCGTATTAGACGCATTAGCATCGTTATTAAAGCTATATATTGCTATTAATAACAATTTTAATAGTATCAAGGATAGTTGACGGAATCCCTCGAACATTTTGAAATTATTATTTTGAATTTTGTCCATAACAAAGAGTAGAGTGTATATCATG
Organism: Diplolepis rosae; assembly: GCA_030998225.1. NCBI lineage: Eukaryota > Metazoa > Arthropoda > Insecta > Hymenoptera > Diplolepididae > Diplolepis > Diplolepis rosae. Next base: position 16,271,393 of record JAPYXD010000723.1, on the reverse strand, counting down.
AGGTATTTCAGGGCCTAATAATATTTGCCCTCCAGTGAAGTTAGATGGATTATTCATGACCCACCGAAAAAGTAAAGCGAATAACTGCGCATACCTCGAATGAAAAGTTCTTGATGCAACTTTTGTATATCCAATGTAAATGACAGTCGAAATTGCTAAACCGCTTTATCCTACTTAACGTTTTTTAATTCCTCCCTCCCTTCCTCCCTCTTATTCAAAATTTGATAATTTTAGTACCAAGGCAAATAACAAAGGATATTTGTATACCTTACACGCTCATCATCATATATTTAGTTCTTTAGTTTTGTCCGTAGGCTCGGTTTAAAGTCAAACGTGCGTTAATCAAAACTGTTAAGATTGTGTGTATTCTTGGCTTGTATGCATTTTGATTCAATTTTTTACATTTAAGTGACAGGTATACACGTTGATTTGAAGCATTATGTACAAAATCATGAAAGAATATATTGCAAGCGCGTGCGTGGATAATTGAGCGGAAGAATGAAAGCGAGAGAATGAAAAAAAAACTGTTACGGAAAAGAGAAAAACTTTGTGGGAGGGAGGGTAGGATTATTTTTAATCCAGTTAAACAGACAGATTCAAATCTGCTTAGTAACACAATACGTGTACTATAACATATACAATTTACGATTATTTGTAATGGATACTTTTTATTTGTCGAATAAAAATTAGTACAAACCACTTAATTTGAAATGTATTTTTTTACAAAACACGGTTTAACATTTTAAAAGAGTGTGATGAACAATTATGGTATATAAATTGCAAATATTATCAGGTACATGAGAAAGACGATTAAGAACGATAGACACCTGATGAAAACTACTGTAAATTTCCAAGTTGGTTCTTCTTGTTCCAGGGATATTATACGTTCTGCCTCTATGTTGTTTTCTATCTCCAAGAAAATTTTCGATTCATTAACGGCTTTTAAAAGTATTTGACCTACGTTACTTTTGAAAATGTAGTTCATTGTAGATGAAAGTAATTTTGGAGCATCAGAACGTATTTTTTGTATTTTGCGCAGAATTTCCGTTAAAATAAGCGTGAATGCCGTCAGTATTAAAGATTTCTCATAAAATAACACTGAAAAAGTATATAAACTATTGTCAATAAAAATAAAGTATAATCATTATCAAAATAATAAAAACAACCATACAAATGATTGGTGCTGACTGTCCATTCCAAGGCAATCTCCATTGTAAATCTTGCATGCATAGAAGATGGCAGATAAAATTGATACAAGTGAGGATCAATCGATCGTAGGACCTTGGATCCAGCCACAATGCAGTCAGTGTTAATATCACAAGTACTAGTTGAATTAAAAATAATAATTATTTGTCTTTACTCTTTGTTCAATAAATAGTATATTTTCATTCTTTTATAAAAAACATAAAAACTTTGAATATAAAATCATGCTTATAATAAATGAAGATTACCGGCAGCTGCAGCGGTGTAGATAGTATGCGTAACATTGATGTATCTTTTTATTTTTATATGCATTATGTACATCGAGTAAATGTCTTCAGAATGAAAAGTATGTAATTGTGTCTCTGAGGAAAATGAGTCCAATAGCCACTCATTGCTTCGAATGTTTGGTGAATAAACCTGTGAAGTTAAGACGATAAAAATAATGATTCAACGTGGGATTAAAATCTTTAGTCAGAATATAAGAAAGCAAAAATTGATATAAAGCTAGATCTCACATATAAGCTAAATTGAAATTGATTGCAATACAAATAACATATACCAATCCAGTTCCTATCAAAATTAATTCATCTCCCGTGTGTGCCCAAGATCCTAAATGTATAGTACAATTTTGTTCATCAAAAGGCCATGAAGTATAATCAGTTTCACAGCGCACTACGTATCTGACTTTGAATACGCAATATACTTCGCCATAATAATAAATATAGCAAGATAAAGTATTTAATTTTTGTTGCAGACCGTGATTCCCTCTGAAAAAGAAGTATGGAGTCGTTTCTATCTCTTATTTTAAAAAACATTAAATACGATCCTTTACTTACGTATTAAGTACCGATATTTCTGGAACCCAAATATCTTTAGACTTCACCCCAACACTTTTATGACCAGCTTCTTCCTTGTCCCACGTTAATCGAATATCATTCCAGTTCTAAGAAAAAGGAATTTTCTTATTAAAGAGAACTTAAATTATACATCTGTTAAATAAGATTTTAATATAGTAAAAAAACTTACTAAACTCGTGGTAGCGTGAAATGTCATAGTACTCGAAAAATCATCCTAATTGAAATAAAATATCGCAGTTAAAAAATATATTGAGTATTTTATATTAATAATGAGTCTTAAAGGCATGTGATACTTCGAAATTAGCAAGTTTTATTGATTTTAAGTTTCTACGTGTTTATTTCTGAAGTCCATAAAATGTTGAAAACAAAATTTTATGTATTTTGGGCACAAACATGTAGAAACCTAAAATCAATAAAATTTGCTAATTTCGAAGTATCACATGCCCTTAATTTTTGGTCTTACAAATTGAAGTTCTGAGGGAAACAAAAAAATGTGAACTTGTGTCCTATTAGAAGGTGGCTTCACTGTTTTGTCATACTGACATAAGAGTTTATTTAAATGTTGTTTTTTTTCTGGATAGTAATTATTGTTAATTTTGCACGATTTATCCCACTCAAAACAAACGATTGATGTTAAGTTTATGATAAGAAAAATTAGTCTAAATCGGAACTGCATTTTATTGATATTAAATGGTAAGATTGCTTTAGTAAACTAAGTTGTGACAAAAATCGGTGTCGTTAATAACGCCCACTGAAATTTGAAACATCAGATGTAATACTAACTGAAACTGCTGTGCTGATAAAAATAAACATTTGTTTCAAGTCCATAAATCCTGCTGAAATTACAGTTCTAAGAAAAAATCTAAATATTTTATTTTATCTGAACAAAAATGAAATTTTCATTTAAATTATTGAGCCTGATGACCTTAATTGATCATCAATTCTCTTGCAAACAAATAATTTAAAATATAATAATAATTATTATATACGCAAGTTAGTTGAGTGAAATTGACAGTAGAACACCAGAATTCAGATTCAAAAAATGTGGAACGCTTCACGATTTTGCGTGTCATCCTTGCGCAGGGGCCATGCTAATCTTCTCTGTATCGTTCCAATTTTAGTATATGTACTGCCGAAGCAAGTACGAAAAGTAGTTGAAATACGATAGTTATATACTAAATTAATGAAAGTATCACAGCTTTTGAGAAGCATTACAATAAGTTCAGAGAAACTTTGACATCTGTGAGCATAATTAGGAACTAACTTGACGTGGTACATTTACAAAGCAAACGTAAAATTACACTCCGATCTATAAAAATCTATTAATTTTCACAGTATTTAAACTGGTCTGTGCATATAAAATTAACATTTTCATTTTTTAGTTTGTAAAATTACGACAGTTTGAAATTTCACAGTCATTTTTTACAGTGTGGTTAGAAAAGTGTCGTCACTCTTTCAGGCCTACCTAGTTGGTGGGGGGTGTACCTCGACCTTGACGGCGGCGGGTGGAATATACCCTATTGAAAAACTTGACGTAAAAAATGACATAAAAAACGACGTCAAAAATCACGTAAAAAACGAGGTAAAAAATTGGGACAGTTTTTTACGTCATTTTTTACGTCGTTTTTGACGTACTTTTTTGTCTTTAAGAAGCCTTACATTTCCTGTTACATTTTTGTGACTCCTTTACGGAATGCCCATTCTACTTTGAAATAAATTATTTTATTATACAATAGTTCTTTTACTGATAAGCATTTCTCAATTACGATATCCAATGAACGACCGAATATAAATTGTTAAGGCTTCTTAAAGACAAAAAAGTACGTAAAAAACGTCGTCAAAAATGACGTAAAAAACTATCCCAATTTTTAACCTCGTTTTTTACGTAATTTTTGACGTTTTTATGTCATTCTTGACGTACTTTTTTGTCTTTAAGAAGCCTTAACAATTTATATTCGGTCGTTCATTGGGTATCGTAATTGAGAAATGCTTATCAGTAAAAGAACTATTGTATAATAAAATAATTTATTTCAAAGTAGAATGGGCATTCCGTAAAGGAGTCACAAAAATGTAACAGGAAATGTAAGGCTTCTTAAAGACAAAAAAGTACGTCAAAAACGACGTAAAAAATGACGTAAAAAACTGTCCCAATTTTTTACCTCGTTTTTTACGTGATTTTTGACGTCGTTTTTTATGTCATTTTTGACATCGTTTTTTACGCCATTTTTGACGTCCTTTTTTACGTCAAGTTTTTCAATAGGGTATCTACAAAAAAGTTGTATTTTTTACGATAAATTTAAATAATGTACTCTCTTTCAGATATTGTATTCGCCGCAGTCAAGGTCTCAGTACATACCTCAATAGCTATGCTTAAAAATATAGCGACACGAAAACAAACTCAGGTGATTAGAGAACAATAATAGTTAAGAGTTCTTGTATTTCTGATTTCTAATCGCTTTCATCCAAGGTCGAAACGACCGGATTGATTTTCAGCCGATTTGTAATGTTCACTTGACTGAAAAGTGATATTTCACCACGCATTCAAATCACAACAAATAGTACATTGATAATCTCTTAGAACTGTTATTGAAATTAATAGTGATAATTTTAATCAAAGAGAATAAAAAGAATCTGACCCTATGCCAAAATAACGAGTAATGAACAAAAAATTCTATGAATTGTGGGTCAATATAATAAGACATGTTATCAAAGATGTCACTTTAAAAAATAACCATTAATATTTTATACATTTATTTTACAAAAGAAAATTTCTTCATTTTTTACAATAACTTACTACTTGCACGTATGATTTTGTATAGGTATATATTTCACATATTTTATAGAATCATGATTCTGAAAAATTTTTAACTTTTTAGAGGCGCGTAAAAAGTGTAATATATTAATAAAAGAAATGATTGCTATACGTTGTACATTTCAAATAATATACTTATATTTTATAAGTAGACAAATTAAAACGTCTTAAAGAAAAGGAAAGCTTTATTTCGTAGGCTTATACGAACTGTCAAGAGTGCACTTAGTCTCCTGCGACAATATTTACAAGTGCATTTTTATTGCAAAGCTGTTATCTATTTACGTTTAAAAATTGTACCCAATAGCGAGTACATAACAATACTCATAATATGAATCAATTAATCTTGCAAATAAATTTACCTTGCATCAAACAAATGTAAAAAAACGTGATGCAATCAGATTTCAAAAAATAAAACTTAGTCGATTTCGACAATTTTTAAGTTTTATCAACATGAAATATCAATGAGTTCTTGTAAAAATAGCACAAAAGATCACAATTAAAATAAAAAAGTGTTAAAATTTACAAAAATCTAATACCTTCTCATATGATGAGCATATAAAAAATTCGATCCCTGCTGATCTCCATGATATACGTAAAATATACAAAAAATTATTTTTTACAATAATGCCTGTGAGTGTATAAAACTGCAATATAAATTATAATTTGCTTAAACTTGTTTAGAATATTTCTTAGTTCAGAAATTCCCATTCAGTGGTAGAATCGGTAAAAGAGAATTCCATAAGTTTGCAACGATGACTAAAAAGATACGAGAGCAACAAATTTGACAAAACTTCACTTGAAATATTTTATCGAGCTGTGTATTATAGCTTGAAGTGGAGCCATCCATTATGATTTATACAGAAGATAGTCCTTTAGCGTTTTCGGAAGGGGAAGAGAATTGACGGCAGTTCTCTGTGTATACTGTAATATGGCATCTCGACATGCATTCTGTAACGTTGATACTGGAAGAAAAAGATAGATTAACTAACAAAATTAGGTTTGCAGGGTAATCTAATGAAGTAGTTTTAAAATATACATACTACCATACAGCTGCACTATTCTAACTTGCTTCGTTGTGCCATAAACATCCACTATTGCATGCAAAGGTCCAATCTTATACGGAATGTCTTTTTGACAAGCCCCTTGGTCTTCACCATTTATAATAAAATGCATTTCTGCTTTGTCAGAACCGGGCTGCGGCACGTACATGACACCAATTCGACTTCCTGTATCAGTAGGTAGGATATTTTGCGGACAACCAACGATATTGGGCCTTTAAATAAGGACATTAAATTATAAATTGTGTTCAGTTTCAAGTGGAATTATTTAAATATTTAATAATCATTTAGATTTCAAGTTCCTTTTACGTCTAAGTTAAAGTAATGTTAATGTATAAAATCGATTCATTCAAACATATAACTGTCAATTTTTTGATCTCTCGAAAGTCATCAGCAGAGCATAAGTAGTTTTAAGAGTTAAATAACAAACGCAATTAGTCATTAATCAATAACTTTAGTTGCAATCTGGTTTTAGATTTTGACATATTAATGAGTATTATATATACTTTCATCTTACAATGTTAGTTTAGTTTTCTGATCATAATAAATATTTATGTTAATTTTATTTAGATATTTGATCTTGAATTCTATTATTACAAATATCATAATATTTCATTCATCAAAAATTATGGAAAATTCATTACATTACAAATCAAAATATTATTGACCTTAACATAAATACAAATCTGATCCTTTAATCTTGTCACTGCCAGTAGGAATTAATATCTGAAAGAAAGAGGGGAGACTCTTGTTCCTTTTGTTTTGAAATCACCAACAATATTATGAATTTTGTGATAGAACTCTTGTCCCTTTTAACATTTCTAAATTGACTGGAATTATTAAAGAAAAAACTTTTATCTAAAATTAATGCCTTGAATGTTATTAATTTCGACTTTTTTAGATTCCTAAACATATTGTTATCATTTTAGAGTTCATTAAAATGTAACGACAGATTGCAGCTAATGTAATATTGAATACGAAATAATTTTAAGAGAATATCAATGTATTAATGACTAATTGCGTCTGTTATTTAACTCTTTGGATTATTTCACGTGCTTATGATGACTCCAGAGAGGAATAGAAAACATTGGCCATTAATAAACAACTTTATGTTTTTGAATGAACCAATCTTATCTATCAACAACAATCATTTCACTTATTTAGTACCTTAGAGAACTGTAAGGAATGATGCCTCGAGATGTTTCAACATTCACACCATCAGTAATGAGTTTCCTCTCCCTGGCTGGAATACCCTCACCTGTAAAAGAAATCATTTCAATTTTAATTCAAGTTTTTTTCACGTATGAAATAACGTATAAAAAATAAGAATAAAAGTGAATTCCGACCGTAAGCATTGCCAGCAATTCCTTCAAAACTATCCCAAATACTACGACTTTTGGTAATTGCGAATATCCAACTGTTGCCCATTTTCACCAAATTTGGTACAGCCCACTGAGGTAGACCTTCTTTGTCCAACATTGAGAGATCCATTTGCGTTAAACCCAATCTCATGTGTCCACTCCATCCTCTTTCGGCTTTTTCAATTTCTAACAAGAAAATTTCACCTGGTTGCAGTGGTTTTTCGCTAAATGTCAATGCGTCTGCAAAACTGGCTTTTCTAAAAGCTACGGTATTATCTTCATAGAGAATAATATTTTGTCCATGATTTGGATGAAACCGTGTAATAACTTTTCCTGATTTTGCTGTCATCGTAAAACCGATGTTATAATGAATTAACTACACATCCAGGATTTATAATTTTGCGATTCTTCATTGAGGTTATGCGACGATTTTGTCTTTGATGGCTTGATTGCGGCCGTTGACGTTTAATACAAATCACTAAACACCTTAATTTCACGAGAATCTTGTTATATTGTTTCAGAACATAAATTTTTGTATGACACAACTTAGTAGAATTATTCAAGAAAAGTAATAGATGACTTCGCCATTTTCGCGGATTTATGATTATATCTTCAGTAAATTCTTTATCGACTTAACAAATCGAGATCGGGAGGAGTTCAGAGTTGGGAAGTGATGCGTCACTTGAGGTATTCTACGTAAAATACGTAATTGATGTAGAAAACCTCGGATGCCTGTCATTGTCATTACCCATCTCAGCCCTCGGTATACGGCCATCTTGCTAGTTGACGTCACATCGTAAAATGCCTCTTTACTGCATAAATATTTTTTATAATTTGCTTATTTCAATTATGCATCAAAATAAGCCCACTGGTGAGTTTAAAAATAAACTTAAACACATAATTTAAAAATTTTAAATATTCGCATTTCTCAATTTATCAACTTAATATCAAAATGATGAAAAAAATTTGAAAATTTATGTTAAAAATTTAAATAGTCTGTTGCATTTTTTTCCATTAACAACATTGGTCGCAAATTTAAACTAAATTTGCTAGAATATGGACTGAGTGTGACTAGTTCAGTCTTTTCCCTCGAAAAGAAGTCGTTACATTTAGCTCTGGTTTTTTTGACTCAAAAAGGTAATATTTACATCAATTATCAAAGAATTTTATATAATAATTTGAACAGAATCAAAAATGATCAATATCTCACATAATTTAACTTAATCTAGACGAAAAATGACTTTATTTTACAATTATGAACATGGGATAATCGCTGAGAGATTTAATGTTTATTTCGTTATGGAACGTCTGTTAAAGACTTGAAAAAACGTTTATTTCGTGCTTTAAATCGCTTTTAGATATATTTGATCGCTATGTGTTGTTTTTTTAGAATTCAACAATTCGTAGATTCATAAGCTCATTTCCAAGACCCCCCCCCCCCCCCTCACTCCCCCAGACATTGTTACAACCCTTCAACAATAAATGATTAAATACTGTTTAATGAATAAACTTTCACAGACTGATTTACCTATTCTGTCAATAAAAGTTTATCGTTATAAAAAACTTATGTCGAATTGGGAATCAGGTTAGGATACCAAAACTGTCTATAGAATTCTACAGATATTTACTCAAAAATGAGAAATTTGGTCATAAAGAATGGCGGTAAATTAATTTGTCTCCTATCTTTTCTCAGTTTTGCAATGCCGGTAGGAAATCTTGACTAAATAAATTGGTTTGTGACATGACTTGTGTAGTATTTTCTCTCGAATTAAAACCGTCACATCGAGCCCCGGTTTTTCGACACAAAAAGGTAATGATTGCATCAATTTTTATTAAAATAATCTAAAATTATTGTAATAGATACAAGAGTTATCAATATTTTACATAATTTACCTTTATCCAGGTTAGATATTACATTATTTTACAATTACAAATTTTCGACAATTACTTGAAAGCTTTTTGTGTCTACTTCGTAAAGGCGCGTTTTTAAAAGTTTCGAAAAAAATTGTTTTACGATTGCTGGCTTAACTATTTATTGTATTTTGAATTATGATGAACAAATCTATGAGCCAAGTTACTTTTAAATATATTTATTTGCCATTCGTAGGCTTTTCACAATTCGAAGATTCGCATATTTATGAGCTCATTTCCGAGAATATTTTTTTCAGTAAATTTTTACAGTTTTTCAAGATGGATGATTATATGTTACTTCACAAATAAGATTTAATCGCTCGATTTTTTCATTTTTTGAAGGGAAGTTTAATTTTTTAAAACAAACTTTTGCCAAATTCAGAATTGGGTTAGATTGTCAAAATGTGTATATGTGTATATTATTTTATGGCAATTTATTGTAAAATAAAAATTTCATTGGAGAAAAATGTCGGGATATGAAGTGTCGTGATTTTGTCCTCAAGTTATTATCACAGATATTGACATTAAACATTTTTTGATAAAAAGTTATAAAAAATAATTTGAGTTAAATATTCTAATTTTTCTTCGTAGTTATAACTTTTTTAGCATTTACCTAATTTGTTTGTTTTCTCTTTTCAGGTTCTAGTGCGGGTCGTTGTTGACAACAACAATATATAATAAATGCACCTCGAAAATTCTCGGTAGTCGCGGTTTAAAATCGTTCGTTTGGCTTTGTTTTTAAAAAAATTCGGAAATAAAATAAAACTCAAGTTACGCCACGTATAACTTTAATTAAGTATAGTGTACAAGTACCGTTATAAAGTATATGAATCTAAATTAAATACAAATAATTGTTCCTCATTAACTTTTAAATTATTAGCAGAATAATTTATAATTTTTTAAAATTTCTGCAAAGTATGATATCTAAAATGAAGTTTAAATATGGAGTTAATTGTTGCATTCAATACTTTTGAATTGAGTTTAAATTAGTAATTTTGGATTATTTTTATCAAGATTCAAATATTTTCTTCGATAGTGATACTTTGCTGCAAGTGTTAAGAGCTTCTCCGACTTTTGATAATTGAAAGGACTGATTTGAAAATTCAGGTATATAATAATGATTAATATAGAATTGTTGTACTTCTCTTTAAACCATTTTGAGAATTAAATATTGCAATTAAATAAAAAATTTATATTTTAATTGATTGTTTTCTGTTCTTGCTTTCAGAACATGAATAAAAGGACGAGTTATGTTGAGTAAAAGGGACCAGAAGATAGGATTGAAAGACAGGAAGCTGGACGCCGCTGCCATCGTCACAACGAGGGAGAGCCGCGATGGTAAGTAAATTTTATAGTTCCTTCTGGTTCCAATTATATCGTAGGATGAATGGTCCGAAACGATAAGGAAACAGGTTGTAATTATTATACAAATTGCATAGTGACCGCTGGTTGAAATTTTTATTTCCACCAGCGAGTGGTTATTTATTTCATTTCTTAGCACAGGTCAGGCTTTTCTTGGTTCTTTTTCTCCAGTTATTTGTATAATTATAAATTCTTATATAAATCCAGTACAATAATTCATAATAATCTGAAAACTGGTTTCGTTCCATCTTTTGTGAAGTAAAATTTTGAAATATTAAACATCTAAATTTTCAATAAGCCAAGAAAAGATTTCGGGACTGGGAAGTTGATGCATTAAAGAAATTAAAAGCATGTTATGCCATTTTATGCTTCAAATATTAATTTTATTATTTAATTATTGATTTTGGATAATAAAGAATTCCTGTCTCTTTTTTTCATCAATTTTAACTGTAATAATAAATTTCAAACAACTATTCAATCAAACTAATTATTATGGTATTCAAAATATTTTATTGTTGTGTCAGATAGTAAAGTTATGTAGTATCTACTGGACCGTTAGAAAAATAATTGCTAATGTAGCTTAGGATCTTTTCAGCTCAAAAATAACAGTGGTGAGTAAAAAGGCGCCAAAAACACCTTTTAGCCTCCTCGTACACCGTTTTATGAGTAAAAATCAGTAATTATTTTATTTACCGTTAGATGTACTTAATCCTATATTAAGTCTCAAATAATTCATTGAATATAAGTGAAAACGGTGTACATGGAAAGTGTGTCAGAACTGTGAAGTGTGTTGGTGTGATTGAAATTTTTCATTTTTAGTTATAGCTAGGGAGGTAGGTAGTTTACTTGGGTATGAATATTTCTATCTACAAGCAGGTAGCATTGGGATTTAATATTTTCAAATTCACGGAAAATATTTAGTCCTAGAAGCTGGGTACCGGTATTGTACCAATAATTGTCATTAATAACGCGGAAAGTGCTCGACATGAAAACACATGCAACTGCGAAATATTTATTCGTAATTCCGTAAGCAATTAGTGAAATCGAGCACACAAATCGAATTAGGCGGGACAATTGTCCGAAGAAAGAAGAGGCTATATGCCGAAGAGCCCAGAACATGAAGAAGGGAACTGCCATCAACGGTAATTTATTTAGAAACAAATGATTATCAGCGGTTATTTGTATTCAAATTAATTGTTGTTGGTAGCTTCCAATCTACGTCGTCACTATGCTAATTTGTCTTATATTTTTGTTATATATCTTTGCTTGAAATTTCTGGTATTCCATCAGGCACTTATTTTTAAAGCATTGTTAATATTTTTGATTTAAATAATGAAATTGATTATTACATAAATCCTTATCGTAGGATTAAAAATTTCGATAAGTGTGTAATTAAATATTTTTAAAAATTTGATTCAATTCAAATGATATTGCAATGAAAATATGTATGCAACGTTTTTAATGTTTTTAACTATTTAATTGTTCTATTTATAGTAATTTTGAACTCTTTTTAGAACCGAGTAAAAACTACGAAAATTTCTAATAGTTTTTAGACAGTATGGTTGAAATTATTTTCAAATATACAGGTGTTTTTTTAGCCAGAGAAACAATTTTATTGAGAGATTGCATAATTGAAAAAATATCTTAATCAAATTAAATATGTCCAGTATCAAAGCATAGTGTCACTATAAAATATAAAATATTAGTTTATATATAATATACTTATATTATTATATTGGTTTATTTGTATGGCACCTTATATTTTTTTTTTTGTATTTGTTAAGAATGCTCCAAATTTGAAATAAAAATATTTATCAATTTGAAATTTACTCAAATGCCATTTAAAGCCATATTTCTCAGACAGTCCTTCATTTAGATGTTTTGTTACTTTTTAAGTCAACAAAATCAATATAAATAATCAATTTCTTTCAATCTATTTTTATGATACTTTAAAAAAAAGTAAGGTTATATTTATTTTGGAAGTCCGTCATATTGGATATGTACTTTACCTACTTTAATACATTTTCTAGTTATATTATATTACGTATACAGTCTATTATACGCATATTGACGTAGTAATATACGCGCAGAAAACCCACGTCTATTACCTGAAGGTAAAATACGTTCCCACCACTGCTCAGCACTAGATAGCTGCCCATAGCTGCCTATAGCAGCGAAACCGGTGCATGTCAGTCGTTGTGGTTGTTGCTATGGAATTTAATTATAAAATGTTTCGTAGTTAGAGTTTTTGAATTAATCAAATTTTTTTAATGCTGGATGCTGGACTTGTTCTGAATAATACCGCGATGACACCTAAAGAGTGGTTAGAAATTATCCAAAGTGCAAAAAAAACTGTTATTATTGAAGACGGTAATTAAAATTTGTTTTATAGATATATGTAGTTTTGTTGTTGATCAATAGTTTTCTATACACGAAGCTAAAGATTAATCACAGTATGTAGTATTGTTTAATGATATTAAAAATTGTAGTCAAAATGAAAAATTAAAGTGAAAGTACAAATCATTTGAAAAAATAGTTTATTTTTATAATGTGGTTTTTTCCAGACAAAAGAAAAGTGCACTTTTTGATGGGAGATGGAAAGGAAATGGTAGAGGAATACCATTTAGACACGAATGTTTTGATACGAAGAGCTTGGAGAGAGAAAGGCAAACTTGGGCAAGACATAGGTTGGGCAATAGAAGTAGGAGATCCTGAGCCTAAGAATCAAGAAAATTTGGATATCTCTGGAATTCGAGAAAGTTCTTCTACTGTAAATAGATCAAACTTTAAACAGAATAGATAATGTGTAAGATCTTTCATAACTTAAAATTTTCTTAATAGCCTTTTGTAACACGGAGAGTTACGAAAACTGCATTAGAATGGAGAATAAGAAATTTACCATACCCTAAGAATATTTATTCTGTAACTGCTGAAGATGATAGAACACTTACAGTGAGAACAAGTAACAAAAAGTATTTTAAGAAAATAGTAGTTCCAGACTTGGAACGAATTGGATTAAAACCAGAACAAGAGCGAATTTCTTTCACTCATCAATACAACACTTTGATAATAACGGTAATGTTTCAAAGTTGATAATTATAAAATTGAATCTCACAATTCATACGCACGCCAAATCAATATCTATGGTTTTTTTCAGTATAAGAAACCACCGTTGCTTCTTGAGATGGAACAACAAATATTGAATGAGATTATGCAAATAAAAGCCAAGAAGGGAGGAGACGTTCAATGTCCTACAAGTTAATAAAGATATTAAGAAATAAATTATTATTTATTGCTCTTTTATTTTTAAGTTTAGTATTGACTCCATTGATAAATTAAGGGACGGCACTGGAATCTATATTAACTCTAGCGGACGTCAGAGAATACTATGACCGTTCTCTGACCTCGCATTATTATGGCTAAAAACGATTAAAAAACATTTAAAACATTGCAATTATGATTCTGTGGCGAAATTTGGAATAGAAGGTGTATGAATAAATACAATAATTTTATTTTTCAGCGATAAAAACTAGGAAAACATTATGTACCTGTCATTGAAGGCAGTGCAGTGGTTCACTATTTGCAGAAGTGAGATAAAAGAAGTTATTTCTCACTCCAACCAATACTTAACCTTGCCGGTGGAGACCTTCCGCCAATTGTGAACCACTGCACTGCCTTCAGTGACAGGTATACGATGTTTTTCTAGTTTTTATCGCTGAAAAATAAAATTATTGTATTTATTCCTACACATTCTATTCTAAATTTCTCCACAGAATCATAATTGAAATGCTTTAAATGTTTTTTTATCGTTCTTAGCCATAATAATGCGAGGTCAGAGAACGGTCGGGGAACCCGGGTCCGCTAGAGAATTTATTCCTATAAGATAACTTTTTTAGTTTACAAAATTTCTCTCTGAAAATGTTTGTAAACAAGACTAAAGATAATAAAGAACGTCTATTGACGTTTTGGTCACGTGATCTAGTCAATTTATGATCTTAAAATAAATTCTAAAGCTGATTATCTTATTTTCATTAAAAGTATATCAAATGTCAATAAAAAGTGCCACTTCAACTATTTTTTATTTGATGAATTAAAAGCCGGTAGGTACAATTTGGTTGTGATATGAAAACTCGTTTCATATGATTACTATACGATTATCGAATCGAACGTATCCATAGAAATGCAACCAATCGCAAAAAATATTGTTGATTGCTTCAAAACTGATAAGAGCTGAGAAAAAATTAATTCATTTGCAGAACCTGATTGGTCTATTTCGTTGGCCAGCCAACAGGATTACATGGATAGGACCAATCAACTTGTGTATATGTATGAATTTTTCGTGATACGCTGCCAGGTGCCAGGCAGCAACAATAGGACCTTAAGGTGTTGTTTGCTGACTCCGCTGACTGGCTGCCTCCTGCTTGGTGCTTGCTGTTGTGCGCGCGCGTATTTTACGGTGTGTATGTTTTGTTTAATGCAGTAAATTTTGTGAGTAATTTGGTGAGAAAACGATCAAAATGTCCAAATCAGTACCGGACAGGTAAGCATTGCAATTTCCTTTACTTATCACAAATAATATCCTTGATATTTTGCTTGAAAACCAGTTAAAATATAGATTTTGAGATAAAGAGGTTATGTTTAGGAAATTTAGAGTATTTTCACACGTGTCCTTCTATTCGAGGTGAAATATGTTTCCTAGTATTGAATTTACATTATTTCCAGTACCATAAGTGTTAATTTCCCCCCTGAAGAATTGTTATTTATAATTCTATGATTGTCGATTAACGTTTCGACGCCGCTTAACCTCTTTACCGACTGACGAGTCGACCAGACAAAACAGTTGCGGTATTCACGTAAAGGTGTCACCTTTTGTAGGTTGAAAGATTTTAAAAATATTTTTCAATGCTAATATATATTTTTAGCCAAATTTTCTATTGTGCCTAATTTTCATTCAAAATCATATAATTGTTTAACTAAAATTTGTATTGCAGATTCAAAAACAATAAAACGTTTATGTCTTCGATTAGGTTTATGATAATATTAATTAAAATTTAAAATTACCATCCAAGTCAGGTACATTCTATATATACATATATATTAAGATGAATAATGATACACAAAATGATGATTTTATAATAATTTTTTACTCAAATTATAACAATACATTATTATTTTTAGATGGTTGCAATATAAAGCATTTGGAGAAGTAATTCAGGGTACAAAAATTTTGCCATTTAAAGTCCCACTTCGAGAGGTGAGTCTACTTATGTATTTTTATTATTCCTTTTTAATATGACAATGAAATCTGGCGTTTTTTGGAATTTGAGACTAAAGAGATTTGTTCTATTTATTGATGTCCGGAATGTTGGACCTTCTTATGTCTTCGCCGTTATTGAATGAATATATGAAGATACACTTTGATTGATTTATCGGCACCTTAATTGGGAAGCCTAGGGCAAATTTTGAATCATTGGAATAAATCACTGTTCACAGCAGTTAGAATCGATGCAGGAGATTTTGTTTACTCGAGACACCGAAGGGTACTTAAAACTCGTCTTGAGGGAGCTCCAAAAGCTCTGTCCATCTCAGCATAGTCGACGCGAAGCTTATGCATGCTGCAAGGTAGTCACACGAAGCTAGAGTGATTTATGCAGTTATAAATCACGAGTTTGGTGGCAGTGCTGACAGGTCTACACGCCCGTCTCTACGATTCGCGACTAACTACTTGGCCACCAGGTTCCTCTTAAAAATCAAGAAAGGGTCGTAAAAAGTAGACTTATGCATATATGAGTACAAGAATGTTACTAATTCTTCTCATTATGTTATATTGTTAGGTGTTTCATATTCAAGACTTTTATCAGAACTGATACTTTGAACAAGAAAGGGTTAACCAATATTATATAACACCTACAGTTTACTTAGGTCATCTTATGTATGATAATTTTCAGGCTTGAAATGTATCTACGCTCGTTGCAACTGATAAGAAAAGTAACCCTCGCATTTTTTCTCTTCTCTTTCCTTTTATTTATTTTTTTTCTTCTCTTTCTTCCTCAATCTTTCTCACTAAATCACAGATAATCTTTTCTGTGAGGAGAGAGGTTACGACGGGAATGTAGTGATAAGATCACATTGAATTCACGAAAGGATGCTATGCTAACATTGGTAGATGCATGAAATTTTGACCCACGCTTATGTATTTTATTTATTTTACATTTGTTTTTTCGTGGCACGAGCCAGTGACATGGTGGTCACAGTTCTCAGAATCTGAAACTTATTTCAACTTTGATTTTAGTTTTGTTGAATTTTATATCCAGAGTACATTATCGAAATCCTCAGCCATTCTTTGAATTGCATCGTTTGGTTTATTGTTGCATGCTACAAACCCCCTCGTAGATATAAACAAGTTTGATATATGCATTCTCTTTCACCCGCTTGACTTCGGACTGGGGAGACCGAAAACGCTGACTGTTTGTCTAGCTGTCGAGAGTAGTGAAACGTATGTTTCTATGCTATGGTGGTTTATATCCTGATGTATAGCGCCCATGCAGCGTCTTAACAGCTCTTTATTGAAATCTTGGGTTTTCCCAAGAATTATTGTAATGTTACACTATTTATTCTTCTATGCTTCATTTCTTACTAGTTTTACCTTTAATTTCTACGAAATACCTAAAAATTCATTCACTGCTTCACAGACATTTTTCAAAAACCCGGATTAATAAGAGAATGTTGTGATATTGTGCGGAAATATCTTGTTTAGAGTATATTAACATTTCTCGCTTATTTGTATGCACTTCTAGAACAAGAGGATGTTCGACTAATTGAATTCGGCGGCCACAGACTTTACATAAAACAAGTTCCAGTGTAGCCTTGGAGCAAAATTGAACTCACGGGTTGATTGGCGCCTGCTGCGGGATCTACGGGGGGTTTCTTCTTAATAGGATCTTCAAAGCCCTACGCCTTATGCCACTGCCTATTCTTACTGTCTCTATGTCTCACTGTGTGTACTTTAAGCCCTGGGAAGATTTCTATGAATTCTTTACTCCGAAAGCTGACTCTATTGGCTATCATACTTTTATGATTTCAGATGTTACAAATAATTTTTGAATTAAAACGGTTGAAACTTTTATTCTGAAGGAGGTTAAATGGGACATTCTACTTACGAGCATATACATTTATTTGTTTAATTACTGAAGACTTCATAAACAAAAGTTTTAATTTGGGATGTAATTATTCTTAATGAATTTTTTATAGAATGATACAAAACTTTCAAACTGCAAATTACGCTTACCTGCGGTTGTTATAAAGCTTCTAGGAGCAGTGATACGTCTTTACTCTCATTCATCTTGAGGCTTTAGCATTTCTGTATATTTTTTGCATAGAGAGAATATTAATGCGAGGACACACAGGACCTGATGAATTATCTCGACGTGGGTGATATCTATATTTTAACCTCCTGAAATTCAACATTCAGATTGCTATCGTCGCAACTTCTCAGTTACACCAAGGTTAGCTTGCGTGGCTCTTGGAAGTTGCGATAAACAGGAGATTGGTAGAAGCAAGAGTGGATTTCATCTCATAATTTTCATGAAAGTACCATTGCCTTGTCCCTTTTTCCAGTTTTTGGTAAAGAATGAATACTTATTTTCCTATATATTTTGTTATCGCACGAAAAAAGTCATAACGTTGGAACTTTCACACCAAGATCTGCTTCTTTTCAGTTGCAGGGCATCAAATACAATAAATTCACGTGATACATAAACTGGCATCTGTAGTATCTTCATTTTCTTAATCTTTAGACTCTGAAAAAATAGGAGCTACAAAGTTCCTTTCGATTACTTGAAATTATATATATGTCTTATTGTTTTTCTAAGATTGAGTGCTATATTGTTATCAAGAAACATTCTAAACTATTGTATCTTGACATGTTCCTGCACATGTCCTTTGTTATGTTGACCCACAGTGATATATCTGTGATATTTAATTTGACTTTTTACGACATAAACAAATTGGAACTAAACTGACCCCATGCCAAATTAAATATCACAGATATATTCTAAACTATCTCTATCTCGATCTCTATTGATGTATATGGTTTGCAAATAAGTTCGTTCGTTTTTTAGAGTATTATTATTTTTATTATATAATTATTTATTTATTATTAATTATTATTAATTCATTATTATTTATATTAGTTCATTTATTTTTAGATTTATTTTGATAAATAAACCGAACTAACTTATTTCCTAATCCAATTTATTTACATGATTGGATATATTGATTTTAATTCAATGTAAAAAACGTTTAATACGATTTTTGGTCATTTGTTAATTTCCGAAATAATACTTCTCTCAATCCTGCAATTTATGTGAAAAAACTGTTACCTTAGGGTGAATGAAATCATCCTAATAATAAATTGAAGATATTAGCAATCATTAATCAGCAATTATTTTTATTTATTTTTGAAGATTGTTAAATTATTTGCAATGTTGACTGATTGGCTTTGGGGTCGATAAATGAAAAAAACAGTAGTTTTAGTCGAACGTTACGACTCTGATTGGAGTCCTCATCAGTGATCTTTATTTCTAAAATATGAAAAAAAGTAACTAGTAAATATTGCACATTTTCATATTTTAGAAATAAAGATCAGTGATGAGGATTCCAATCAGAGTCGAAACGTTTGATTAAAACTACTGTTTTATTCATTTTTCGACTTTAAAGCCAATCAGTCAAAATTGCAAATATCGTTATTGAGGGTCAATATAATTCTTGTTTTTTAAATATTGATAAATTGCGATGAATATTTCTTTACTTTTTCTACACTTTACCTGTAAGAATCAGATAAAACATTACTTTTAAAATGAGCTATAGTACTTAACAGCGGTTTTTTTCCTTAAAAATTTTTTTTTTAAATATACATTTGATTATTAAAAAAGGTTACCATAAGACTTTCTTTCATTCATACATATGCAGTGATAAATTCTAACGTTAGGCTTAGAAGCAGAAGGTTTTTCTTATAGAATTTAAGTTGGTCCTTTTCTTTGAAGGATCTTATCCCACATAAATAAACCGGAATGGTGTAGGTTAGACTTCAGGAGCTGTCAACCTCATCACGCCTCTACATTAACTACAACTATTTGGGCTTCCTAGGCATGAACGCCGAGTAATTTCGTAAAATACTGAGTTCTTTATCAAGACGTTTGATTAATTTCGTTATGATAACTCAAGAATGTCTTTCATTCACAAGACCGTTCATCTTCCCGTCTTTAGAAAAAAGACCGACTGCCTTCTAAAAACTTGGAAAATGATCACTGGAAGAAAATAATTTAATCAAAATCTTGATTCTAGATGAGATTGTAGTTGGATTTAAAATTCGAGATTCGAGATTAAGTTTATTTGCATTTGTATATTTTAATAGAGTCATTTCAGAAATTTAATAAATGATTCTATATCAATGTAGAGTTTGAAAATAGAGTTAAAATGTGCATTGTAAATTAATAGATTTTTTTGTCTTAATTTTAAAAATGACAGACCGTATTTTGTAAAACGATACCCACATTCATAGTTTATTTTTTGCTTATGATTGAATATTAAATAGAATAAAGTGGATTATAAATTTTAAATTAAGTCCATCATCTTTATGGTTTTGTTTCTTATTTCCTTGAATCTGTAGTCCAAAGAATTTTACCTTAATGAGGAAATTTGAAATAAAATTAAATAATTCGAGATACATTCTATTATTTAATTAAACACTGTAGAGAAATTTTAAATTGAAAATCTCATGATTTATACTAGCACTGTACTTTTTTCAAAGACGTTCCGTATTATTACCAATAAGTGTTTATTTAACGTTTTGTGAAATTAGGAGGAGTTCGAGTACTCTTCACGTCTTTTATTTTTTTCTCTACCATCCCTTTACTTCTGCAGTGGAGACTTCGCCTCTAAAATAAGTAAAAGTGAGACGGAGAAGCTTGGGAGACGGAGAGACTGAGCATAATTTATGCCGAAGTTGGCGAACAACTTCGATGACTTTGTAAAATATTACTGATCCTGGTTTCGTAGATCTTATCTACCAACGTTACCGCATTTCGTTTCGTCGAACCGCCTTCCTTTTCCATCTCTTCTTCATCTGTTGTTGCTGATGCTGTTACACTGGCGCCTGCAAGAGGTTCATATGTCAAGTTAAAATTTTTCCTTCTTAAGAACTCTTGTCTCAAGATATTTGTGATTTTCAATTGTGCTAAAAGGGTAAATTGTATTTGGAACTTTATAAAACAACTTTAATATCAAAATATGTCAACTTTGGTCTCTTTCTTTAAAACTGGACCATTTTGTAGTTTCTCATCAGATAGGACATCCAAGACACGGTCCACCTTTATTAGATGAGATGGCCAAGTACTCATTCTGGGATTCGTCTTTTTTCGAGGAACCCCATAGGGCAAAACAGATCTCCAGCAGTAGCCAGTTTATCTCATCACCCGATCATGTTTCGCTCGTTTTCTCATTTTTTAGGATTTCCTCATACGCACACTCACTAGTACAAATGCATTTGTAACTTATGCATGTGTACATTATTTTTTTATGACATATGTGTATTATGAACACGTAGCATACAGGGAGAGCCTGATCTCCTATCTTTCTTGTACATTGGGAACAAGCAATTAGAGTGAATTTTTCACGTAGAAAAATTATACTACCTTCCATGCCATTTATTAAATTACACTGACATAATACTTGCAATGAACAATTCTCTTAGTAGAATCAAATGTTTAAAGTGAAATTTTATAAAAGTATTGAAAAGCTTTTTGAAAGTATGCACCCTTAAGAATAGGGCGTACTTGGAAAGAAAGCTGGAGGGAGGCTGGGCATTTGTGAGATCGATGTCTTGGACTCGTTTTGGAAGCTTTAGGCTGAGATGTGGTATAGTGGCTTTATGCTTCTGGTACATAAATTTCCTTTGAATGGTACATGTATGAGCCGGCGCTCGCCATTTCATCCCACCTGCCCCCTTCGCGTCACATAACTTTTTCCCTTCTCTTTCACTCTAGCTCTCTCTTTCTTCTATTTGTATTGTGCTTTTTCTCGCTCTTTTCTACCCCTCAGAACTTGATCTTTCTCTTTTTTTTTTCTTGCTCTTAGATCTTCTTGCGGCTCACACTTAGCTTGGCCAAACCCTCAACGACTACCATGTCTTTCTTTCGATTCGTCGGGCTGTTTACGAAAATGTCAACCACAGACCTGACGACGCGTGGAGAAATTGCACGTCTCAAATTTATAGCGCCTCTGCTTTTCTTTGTGACCCACGCACAATCAGACCCACGTTCGCGAAGAAAGGAGGGAGCAAACCTCAAGGTTCACCATCTATCGAGGCGTGGTAGCCGGAATTTCCTTTGGCTACATTGCTTCCGCCTCTGGATCACATCCGTCGGAATGTGAGTTGTATACCCGAAGCTAGGAAATAAGAGAAAACGGAAGCTCTGGTTCATAATTCGGTGCCAATTCGAGAAATATGAGAAAGGCATGAAACATTCTCAATGCTTTTTGTCGGCTTACCTTGCTCTTCATCAGTTGGTAGGGAGTTTTTCTGTATTATGAAAGCATGCAATTTGCTAGTGACCAGTTACGCAGAATCTCATGTAATATAATAGGAATCATGTATAGAGAAATAAAATAGGAATAGTCCCTTTACAGATGTTTCTTTCAATGCTTTGCTTTTTAGAAATTTCTTTTAGAATAATAACTAATTGTTATTCATATGTTCCATGTATTGTCACATTTCGGAGTAATAAGCAATAACACACGGAAAAAATAAGTTCATCAAAATTTCTTTAACTAGTCAACCACTTTTGGAAAGGGCACTACATTTTTTAAATTTCCAGCACTTTTAAGTAAAAAATCATAAACTTTGTCGAAAAATCGAAAAAAGTTATAGAAATTGTCAAGAACTAGTACAATAATAGCAGTTTTCCAGTTTTTATTGAACAGTTCTTGATAAAATTATGAAAAAGTATCTAACTTTCAGAAAATGTTCTCCAAATTTTAAAAGTTCTGGAATTAAATAACCTTCTCACACAGAAATGAATAAGTATGATACGAGTTAACGAAAAAATCTTTGACTGTTCGCTAAAGTTTCTCGAACTGCCTGACGCACCACGTTGCGCAGTTGTTAATGTGTGATAGAGTTAGGGTTTTATTTTGATGGAAATCATAATTTTCGATAGCGGCGCTGGTTAGTTGCTTAGGAATAAAATGCGTTATACGTTAGGTTAGGCGTTCGAATCCCGCAGCGGCGGATATAATTTTTAAGAAGCGTTTATAAATGCGTACGATGACATGTATATATAGTGAATATAAGTTTGGTTGTAAATGATTGTCCATAAATAAAATAAAATTAAGTTTAAGTAATAAATAAACGGTTAGGAAATAATCGACGTAAACTTTTTCTTTTAGGAAACGCAAGTTCGCTAAATTTTCATGAACAATTAATGAAAGTTTCTTGAACTGGCTTCGAAATTTTAGTTTGCGAGTTTTATAAAAACTCTAGAACTCTGCCGTCAAATTTCCTTCGAGAGTCAACGAAAGTTTCTTGAATGTTTTATACTTTTTAAAGAATTGTATATCCAATTTTCAAACGTTGACAATTCTAAATTTTAAAAGACTTTCTGGCCTGTCCAAAAGTAATTGACGAATTAATGAAAATTTCATGAACTTTTTTTTCCGTGCAGGGTGACCGTTTTCATCGACGAAAATAATTCCCGGTCATTAAAAAAATGGTTTCCAATGAATAACAGTTAATGCAATGGGTTTTTAAAGTTTTAAAATATTTTTTATTTAATATTCTGAAATGAAATTTCTCCTGGTATACAATCAACAAGGAAAAAATTTCCTGCTCCAATGGGTGCTGTAGACAACAGCCTAAGGCTGCTTCGCACTCCTGCACTTAAGGTGGCTTCGGCGTTTGGTGTCATATGAAGTAAGGGGCACCGTGGGGGCACGTGTTACATGAATGCTCATTGCTACTTATTTTCTTAATAATCATATGTATTATACTTACATCTGAGTAGAAGGGTCAGAATTCGCGGAAATGTCCCTTGAAAAAAGCGATAGTAAAAATTTATTAGTTTCACCTCGAGGCGGTTTTTTATATTCTGTACTTTTCTCGCAATTTTCTCTTGATTGAAGTCGTCAACCCTTTGTTTTTATAATACTAAGGTAAAAGCACCAATAACCGGACGTCTAAGGAAATGTCGTTCAATTTTTTGTATTTATCGTTCTAAATGTGATGCGGAATCACGAATTGCCGCGATTATTTTGATGTATGTGTCCTCCCTACTATAACAAAAAGTCCAGGGTTGTGTTAAATCTGAATAATCCATTTTAATAATTCTCTTCATTAAATAATGCTCTGGAGCCAATTGCCGGACGGGTAAAGAGAATTGATCCAATAGCCGGACAGCGCTGCACC
Source organism: Diplolepis rosae (assembly GCA_030998225.1). Classification (NCBI taxonomy): domain Eukaryota; kingdom Metazoa; phylum Arthropoda; class Insecta; order Hymenoptera; family Diplolepididae; genus Diplolepis; species Diplolepis rosae. The sequence continues at coordinate 16,247,367 of JAPYXD010000723.1, read as the reverse complement.
AATAGTCGGAGAAGAGTATATTATAATTTGATTGATATGGATTTGATATTTTTTAAGCAGAAAAAACACTGGGAGATATTTACGGAAACATTTTTTAGGTCTACGCTTATAAAAAAAAAATTATTGAAAAGATTTTACAAATGGAATATATTATATTTAGAGCTTGTATCACTAATTGTCAATCGTTTTTGCCTTATATCCTTAATCGCATTAATAATATCCGTTTTGGTATAAAGCTTTTTAATCTTTCTTTCTGATACTTTTTCCATGATCTATAATAAAAACACCAAATACGTAAAACCCAGAAAATACATATCTTAAAATGAAAATACTTTCTGAAAATATCAGATTTTCAGCAAATCCATAGTTCAAACATTATTTCTTTAAAAAATTATTAATTATTAACCATAGTTTATCATTATTATTGGAAATTATCATTCAAAAAGATCAAAAAGTGGGGAAATTTCACTCTGAAATCCATATTTTCATTGTTCTCAATGTAAAATCAACAAGAAAATAAACGTCAAATGTCAATTGAGGTTGGATTTCATATTTGACTAATTAAAATATGTTTAAAGTAATTTGCCTAATATTTTATTAGATAGATATCTTCTATGAATTTGAAACAATCAAATACTTACCACATTTCTTGAAAATATCAACAGCACTTTTTAAAATTCGCATTCGTTTTTGCGATAAACTTTTCGCCTGGCGACTAGAGCGAAAACAAAACCAGTGCAATGTAACTCTGGACACGCTTTCGGTTATTAGGCAAAACGAATATTCATTGACCTAATAACCGGATTTAAAATATTTAATCAAAGGAAAATGTTTTTTAATTTTGAAAAATATTATGGTTTAGATAAAGCATTTGACTTTAGTGTAACATGTGTTGAAATGAAAAATGAAGGTAAATGTAAATGTTATTTGCTTAACAAAGACAACGTGTCAGTTAGTTTATAGAGCAGATTTCGCTACATTTCGACCAGCCTTGTGCTTCAGTAGAGAAATTTTTTTTTCTTGGCGAAATTTTAATTTCTAATTCAACAAATTTTTCACTTTTTTAAAGTGTACGTTTCGAGGTTTGTATACAATACACCAAAATAGCGATAAGTGATTCATAAATCTTTAATTTTGAGGAAAATTCATGGCTCTGTCCGGCTATTGGGTACTGTCCGGCTATTGGTGCTTTTACCTTAATAGATTCCTCGAAATCGAAAGTACTATTATATATTTGATTTATGGAGACTTGTGATTTTGTTCCGGAGTTTCGCCGATTTTGATGAGGAATCCCATAAGACTACATGTTAAACTGACATTTTTTCGGTAGCGATTTTTTCGGCAATGACATCTTCAACCACGGTATTTCTTTTTTCCAAATGAATCTAGCATATTTTATTAAGATAATCTCTAAGTTTCAGAGCAATCTGTAATTTTTTTCAAAAACGCCGAAGCCACCTTAAGTTGCTTGCTCGCTTTGCACAAATAATGCGGGAAATTCGAAATGCATTATAAAATATATAAGTAAATCACTTTATGTAACACATTTGAAACAAATTAAAATCGTTTTTTATTAAAAATTTAAAAAAATTCCCGATAAACAAACAAATTCACGGTTATTTCCTGGTTTGTCCAGGTCACAGAAAATTTCCGGTCATTTCCCGGTTTTCCCGGTCTTATAAAGCTAAAAACATGTTTTTGTTCAAACTATTTTTCCCAAAAAGAAACAATTATTTTACCATCCATTGCAATTTTTAACACACTATAAGCTTGAATAAACTTCAATTTATGTATACAGAGAGAAATTTGACCCAGAATGGGCGAAAAATATAAATAATAGACGGTCAGAACTGAAATATGAATTCTAACCTAACTTTTAGATTACACTGTTTAAAATAGTAACTACTTTATGTATAAAATTGTAAAAGTTTATTCAGAGTTTATATTTACGTTAAAATAAGTTTATTTAAGCTTATAACGTGTTGAAACTTGCAAAGTATAGTGGAATATTTGTTTTTTCTTAGTAAAACAGTTTAAAAAGAAAACGTGTTTATCGATGTATACTGTGAAAATGCTATCTGAAACACTTCGTACCTGATAAATATTTATTTTTATAATTCACTTATTGTTCCAGACTTCACAGAACAATCGTAAAATCTCATTTTAGCCAAATTAGAATTATAGATGGAGTCTCGCTGCTCTGCGGTTCCCAATTTTGCCGTTCCAGGCAAGAACCTTGTTAACTCAATACTCGTTGAAACTGAGAAAATCAATAAAAACTATCGCCTATTGATATTGAATGTAAGAATAAAAATTTTATCAGTATTTGCTCAATTCCGAGGTAAAAATGGTCCGTGTCATTTTATTCTGCGAAGAAAAACCAAGATATTTAATAATATCAAGTAGAAAATTTTCTACTGTTCCCTCAAAAGAAAAAAAAATACCATAAAAAAACTAATAGTCCTATATTAATTTCGAAATCGCAATGAAATGCAGTTTTTTCTAATAAATTAAAATTAAAGAAAAACTCAATTTCGTCAAAAATTGAGTTAAAAAAGTTCTTGCCTGGGACGGCAGAATTGTTTGTTGAATATGTAATGTTTTCAGTACAGCTGATCCTTTTTAAATAGACGTGAAATTTTGAAAATTCATGGGAGTGACAATAATAATTTGCTACTAGTGAATCAATTTTATGGAACTAATTTCCTATTCAGTTCCTGTTAAGTGTTTTAGGGCTGGAAAAGGGCATCTTGGGGGTGTTTGTATGGCGCCGAAAGCGTTGCGAAAGGACCTTAAGACCTTTACGGGTTTCGAATTTTTCACCACAATAATGGCGAGACGAGAATGCGGGATAGGCAAGAAACAAACATTCGTTTAAATAGTCCCGACAAGTCACGACCATAAATACCTAGGAGTCGTTAATCTTGTCTTCGGTTTGTACAGGTCGCTCGTTAATATATTCTCACCCCCGTAGCTAAAACAATCTAGCGAAACCCTGATTTCTCCAAGTTGAGACTTTAAAATTATGATTCTGATGAATGGAAAAGCAACATTTTTAGAATATTAATCAAAGCCTCAAAAGATCGATTGAAGTTAATTACTTCTAGGTAACAAGGCTGGCATGCAATTTTCTGCATGATTTGAAAATTTCAAAATCATTGGCATAAATTCTCTTTTTTGTAAAAATCTAATTATCTTTCGCGACTATAGAAACATTTCTTTTCAAATATACACCGTTAGAAATGTTCGAAAATTTAAAAAAATTGTGTGTTGCAAAGGTAACAAAATTGCGAAAAGTGTACCTAATTTTCTGAAATTTTTCTTAATATTATGAAACTTAACTGAATTTCCATAAAATGTATCTTAAAACTAACAAACTGTAACAGAATTTTTATAAAATTTTTATCATGAAATTGCGAAACTGTAACAAAATTTTCAGTTACATTTAACTGCATAAAATTTCATTATAAAAGAAGTTGGTTTGCAATCAATAAGGGTAAAATAAAAATAAGAAAATACTTCTCTATGTCGAAATTGTAGCAACGTTTTGTTGGCTATGAGTTTGCCAACCCCATCAGGCTTTATTAAATTAAAAAAAACACCAAATAATAAACGTATAAAATAAAAATACACTTTTTTCACAAAACATAAAAATATCAAAATTTACCTTTATAAAAGCAGGTTAAGTCATGGTAATAAAAGTCAAATGGATAAGAAAATGGTAGTAAAAACCATGGTTTTAGTTAATACATTAAAATAACATAATTTCAGGGTGGAACAGACTTTGTCTATTAAATTATTAAATTGTAATATTGAAGGAAGCAACGACAATCCTTTAACTGATTTACCATTTCTTTATTTTGGCATTGGATCAGAATTTTTGGCCAAGACGTTTGCCAGGATAACATTTTTGTCTGATTATTAATTATTTAAAGTCAATAAAACAATTGACATCTTTATCAAACATCTGACAAGATAATTTATTCGTTTCGTTATAAAAATATTTTCTAGACTAGAAGTCGCTGTTTTTCAAGTGAGTTTTGGATTATACTGTCTAACAGTGTTCACCCTGGAGTGCTTCTTCATGTTCTAACAAAACTGCCTTTTTGTCGGTCTCATTTTAGAAATAATTTCGGAAGGATCTGGAAAGCAGCTAGTTTTTAATTGCTGCTTTATCGGTTGAGGGTGATCAGGTTCAGAAGAAGAACAATAAATAATGGAGCACGGCAGTTTTAAATCAGCAAAAGGTTCCCTGTGGCTACCGGTTCCATTACTTTAGTAACTCTGTCGGTTTCTAGTAGGGCTTGAAGTTTTTGAAACGAGCTCACGTGCCTCATAAGTGGAAAGGACCTCAACCTTTTGGGGGACAGATGGTCCTACATATAGAACATACCCGAAGGAAGGTATAACCGCTGTGCTAAGAACTAAACCTGGCCAGTGTATCAATATCAATTAATTATCTGAATGCAGAGAAATAATAAATTTAAAGAAATATTTTCACAATTCGTGTGAGGTTGGTTTACTTTTTTGAAAATGAATTTTTTGTTCGTCTGGATGTGCAGAGAGCAGTCATCAAAATTAATGAATCTTCGATTTTAGATTCTTCTTGTCTTACTAATGGATTATTGTTTCGTAATGAATAATTCCACAGGAAATATTATGATTTAAGTCCTTTGTGTTAGTTCCGCCTGCATTCGATATAGTCGAATAGTAGGTGTTTAGTAAAGTACCATTAATTTATATTTCAGTTCTATAAGACTTTATTTAATTATCTGTGGACGTCATTCATCTTCGTCTGAATTTTGACTTAATGGTTTTTCAAAAGCATTATTTGAAACATTTTAGGTACATAAGTTTGACGTTTATTAGTTGAAACCACATCTGGGGATGTGGTGTGAATAATTTTTTTTCGAAAATTTGATTTAAGAATGCTTTAGAAATTTTGGATGTTTTGGTATTTTTCAGATTTGTATTAACAACTTTAATTTGAATTATTGAAATTTTTAAAAATAAATTGAGAATAATCAAATTTTTTAAAGGTTTTTTCTTCATTCTTCCGTGTAAATAGTTGAATACCAAGGCTGTACGCGAATCTTCTGACAGGAAGTCGAAGGACCGCCATGAAGGCGTGAAATACCAGGTGTTGGAAGTTGATAATCCTGATTTAGTCTGTCTCATATATTAGGCTAAAGATTACGAAATGAAATGGTAGAATTAGCAGTAATTTTGCAGGTCGACAGATCTCGCGATATTAATTTCGTTTTTTAGTCATCCTTACTCGATGGCCATTTAGGGATATGTCGATGAAAGAGTTTTGTTTATTCTTGGCTTTAGGTAATTTAAAAATTGATCATTTCCGTTTGCGTGTCCCTTTTATCGCGCTTCTAAGTTTCAGCAAAAGTTATTTATCCGTTTTTGTTTTTTCAAGAATTGGTGTCCACATCAGTGATCTTTATTTCTAAAATATAGAAAAAAAGTATCTAGTAAATATTGTACATGTGAGTCCTATTTTTGAGTACAACTTTGGTACTGTGAAAAATAAAAACATGAGAAAATTTACATAAAATTATACAGAAATCCTTAAGAATTTTCATGTGTTCTCAAGAAAAACAAAATTCTGTATTATTTTATGTAAATTTTCTCATGTTTTTATTTTTCACAATACCAAAGTTATACTCGAAAATAGGACTCATATGTGCAATATTTACTAGTTACCTTTTTTTCTATATTTTAGAAATAAAGATCACTGATAAGGACTCCAATCAAAGTCGAAATGATTGATTGAAACTACTGTTTTATCATTTATGGACCCTAAAGCCAATCAGCCAGCATTGCAAATATTCTTAATGAGGGTCAATATAATTTCTGTTTTTAAATGTAGAGAAATATGAAGAAAAATTATAGCCAATTGCTGATTCCTGACAGCATCATAGAACAGATTATCAGTAATCGCTAATTATACAATGATTATCCTCCTTGAAATGTGAAGCTTTTGCTATTTATTCGCATAATAGTTCTAAGGGATTGAGAAATGGTACCGAGTTGCTACTTGTTATTTCTACCATGTATTCCAATCCAATAATAAAAACATGAGAATAAAATCGTGAAATACGAAGTTGCAGTTGTTCAGTATCTTTGTTAATGTTAAGAGAACTTGCTCATCTCTAGTTGTTACTGGTACAATAATGTTTTAACGAACTCTCACGCCTAGCGATTATCACGTTCGGACATTTGCTCCGGGTCCATTATTAATGCAACCGAATGAACCGATACTCATTCCGTACTCGTTCTTAGATACGAATCTCTCCGCCCAGCCAATCGGATCGCAAGGTCTAAACCAGTAATTACCACTTAGCCCACCCATATAGGGTGCGATGTGAACGAACAAAATTTTCAATTTAAACGTTATATAAGATCTGCCAGGAACGCTCGATAAGCATTGTATGAAATATCAAGTATGTAGATACGAGCTATCAATGTAAACAACATGATTTTCTCTAGGAAAGCAAATTCCCAATGTATATCTTACGGAAATACTAGTTGTGTAGCAATATGATACCCAAGACCAGAGAAACGACGTTCTTAAGATATCGTATATAACAAGTTAGCATCGGTTTTAAACGCGCCTTTATCCGAGTTGTTCCTGTTGTCGTCACGTATCGTTATCCGATACGATGCATCATCTAATCAATCACTCAAACCAAGATGCGTTCCATAGACGGGATATCTTAAGCCTTGTTATACTCGCACTATTAATTATCACAAGTAGGCGATGACTCGCGTTTTGTAAAAGTGGTATTCAAAGTTGACTGAGAAAAAAAGGGTTTGTAATGGTACCATACTAACTTGTCTCATCATAACATTATATAGGAAAATTTTTACCATTTAAAAAGATCTATGATAAATATAATGTTATGTGTTGATTAATGTTCAACAAAATTCATTTATTGATTTAATGATTCCTTTTTTTGTTTTAGGGAGTGGCGAAGAATCTACAACCTCAAGAACGGTGAGTACTTTCAGTTTTAAGTAGAAATGCTTGGGCTTTCGAAATTTACTACCTTTAATTTTAAGGATGAATTCGTTATTAAGACAAAGTGGAATTTAGATTGATTAACTGCGCGATAAACTTCATCGGATATTTTAATCTACTTCTAACAGGGGGTTGTTTATTTATGGAGCTCATTCCCCGAAACAAAAGGCCCCTACCTTCTAGGGATTCGCCTGGTATGCATGTTCTTTCAACGATTTAAAACATCCGAGGGTACGGCTAGTCATTTCTAATACGATCTATAGCTCAAATTGGCTTTACAGTAATATATAAAACGATTTGGGAATTAAATTGATCATTTTATAGGGGAGAAAAAATGCATCGAGCGTTAATGCATTTAATATTTCCTACAGATAAGAGATAAGAATCTTCCCTACATTGTTTCACTTCAGAGAATATGATATTATCGAAAAATATATTTTGTTAAATCAGCAAAGCATGTGTTCCCATAAAAAAATATCTGATAGTAGTGAAAAAGAGTTCTATTGGACAGTTGAAATGAAAATTTAATCCAAAGCCAGTTAAATATCAGCGAAGCAGGAATATATAATATTTAGGAGTTACAATTTTCAATAATTTTCCGAATTTTGTGAAATATTAAATGGTTTGCATGATCAATGCTTGAAATTTAGTGTTATTTTCAGTCGTCATGAAATAAAACCTATAAATGTGATAATATTGAAGAATTTTATTGTTCTGCTATTACAGGCTGACGACTGCTATTCTGATGCAGACGTTTCCGCAACTTAAGTACATCGTGGATTTGACAAATACAAGTCGTTATTATGACAAGAAGGTAAGATGTTCTTTTTTGACTTTCATTATTCAAAAGCGACTAAAATTTGTTGTGTCTACAAAACTAGACTGAATAACTATTATGTATTAAACAGATTAAACAAAATTTTGCTTCATTAGGGGGATCTGCCACTTTTAATATTTTTATTTTTGGAGTTTAGACCTTCCATATAATTATTTTAATGTTTAATTTTGAGTTTTATGGGCATTTTTTCGACATTTTTTGACTTTGAGTAACTTTTTTGTTTTTTTACCAATTATCACGATTCTTTTTTTATTTTATTCCTTACAATGTGTAGAAATTTTTTGGTATGGAAAATAAGGTAACATGACTGAAAAAAAAGTTACAAATAAAATAAAATAAATTGATAAAAATGAGAAAATCACAATTTGCGAAAAACGGAGTTTAAAGTAAAGTCTTGTAGTAAAGCTTTAAGGCCATGGGCCATGCAAGTCACGTGACCAATTCAGTCCCTGTCTATCTATTTTGTTCTCCATATGCGACTAGTGATCCTCCGATAATGTAGGCAGTGACAAAAATTTCAAACTCAATTAATTAATGTGAAAGAAAATTTTTAATGAAAATAAATCGGTCAAAATTCAGGAAATGATAGATAATATTTGGAAGGAATAGAAGAAGGCATAGTGTATTAAAATAAACTTTTTAGGAAAATTTTATTAATAACAATTGAGTGTCTTCACCTTGGTAATATCTGTCGAGTTTTTGTCTAGTTCAATTTAGAAATTAGCATGTTTCTGCTGGGTCAAACCAGATCAGATTAACTTACAAGTAATTTGAGAGTTACTTTCAAGTTTTACTTGTCCATGTTTTTAGTAAGTAAAACTTGTAAGTAACTAGTAAGTATTAGTCAAATAGCGAGTTTCTCACATGAAATAGCGTTACATTAATTGTGAGTTACTTGTCAACCGTCTAGTAAAAATTGCTAGTTTCTTGGAAAAAGCTAGAATAAAATGTTACTTGTAAGTTGATCTGATCTAGTTTTACCCTGCAGCAACTTGCCAGTTTCTAGATTGAACTAGACGAAAACTCCTCAGATGTTACCAAGGGAGTTCTGGTGCACTTGTCTAACACTGTCGGTAATATAATTTGCAAATTTGCTAACATTACTTATTTTTATTTCAATTTTTTTATATCATTATGAATATTCAAAACATAACAAACCTGTCTTAGTAATTTTTTATTCATTTCCCAAAATTTCAAGACGATATTTCAGTCCCCGTTGAAATATTGTTACAGAACTGTAATTGCCAATAACACTTCAGTTTTATATTTTAGAGTAAAAAAATTTCAGAATTTTTACTAATACGAAGTTAACGAACTTTCCATATTATCTTCTGATTCATTTACCAAATTTTGAGTAAGATTTTACAAACAAAAAAAGTTATTTTAATGGTTGGATTGACATATAATTTTTGTCACGTGACCTTCTTGGTCCATGGCCTTAATACTCACTTTCAAAACTATCATATATGTATATACATAAAGGCTTTTAATGCAAATTAAAATTGTTGGCACTGAAGAGGGCCCCCATTTGTGGCCGAAATGTTTGCCTTTACAAATTTCTATGGTTATTACATAGAAAATTTCTTAAAAATCTGACCCCATGCCAATCTAATTATCTCAGAATTATTACTGTGGGTCAATAAAACAATGAACATGTACGGAAACATGTCACGATATAATATATATATATTGTGCTTTTATAGGGATACCTGTTATATAATATTTTCCACATAATTCAGAAATATTAGTAAAGAAGAAAATTAACTATTTTGTGTAAAAAGCTAATTTTCGCTAAAAACGCGTTATTCGCAAATCGTAGTAACTTTTAATATTATTTATTTTTTTAAGAAAAAAAAAATCAGATTGCCCTGAAAAATTACACACATACTCAGAAAAGTATAGAGAATAAAAAAATAACATTTTTGGAAAGTGTCAAAAAATCAAAAACATATCAATTAAAGGTGGCGGATCCCCTTAAGATGAACATTTTGTCGAGAAAGTTAAAAATCCAGTAGGTCCTAAAAGCTATTGAAATTTTATGAATTAATTTACTGGACAGAGGTAGAATGAATCGTTTGCTTTCGAAGAGTTTATTATAGTGTACTTAGAGACTCGTGTCCTTTTCCTTTTTCGCCCTGGCATGGCATTACCATCTGCACTGCATTCCTTGATCTGCACGATAGAAAAAACGTCTCTCTCCACTTCCTCTTAATCTATCGTCTTATTTTAGCGCCTCCTCTTCCTTTTTTCTCCATTTTTTACCTGGGTTGGGGGCGAACTCGATATTGCATCAACCTGAGGTCATTTCTGACTTTATTAACCATTTAAGTGGTAGTCGAGGGCCTCTCGTTAATTTGTGGCGGTTCGACACTGCCAAAGACCGTCGAGTCGACTAATGAACTTATTATTAGACTTTTCGAATAGTTTTTCTAATAATCGTCTGCGTTATAGATATCAAACAGTTCGTCAATGATTAAGTTTGACAAGACTGATCAATTGCATTTATAAATCTTAAAACTTAGTACATTTTCTAATACATTTAAACTACGTATTTATAGGCTCTGTTGGTCTATCATATACTTTCGAAATTCTTCTCTTGTAAATAAAGCTATTCATTTGAAAAAATACCGTTTCTTTTATAATGTTCAGACGCAAAAGAAAAGGCGTTAGCAAACGATAATTAATACACATACAACGGTATATATTATCTTGAGGCGCAATAGCTCAAATTGACTCGCCCAATTGGAGCATTATTTCTTAATGACACTCTTCGTGTTCGTTTCTTAATTCGTGTTCGACGAGTTACATAAAAAGGTAAGACTCATGATCAGGGAGGGGGAGCGGTGAGGTTTTTGAGAAGGTCATTTTTTATTTAATAATAATAAACTCATCAGTTTACATTCCAGTATCATTCTCATAATATTTAATTTGGTTAACTAACCTGCTACAGTCTTGTAAATCTTGGAATATTAAGTTTTAAAGATGCAAAGAAAATCTTCATAAAAATTCTTGTCGGTTTATTTGAATTTATAGATACTGATTACCTCTCTTTTGTATGTATAATTAATGGCCCTTTCAGGTTGAGGTATTAAATTCGTAGCCATTTACACCCATATTGACATAAATCCGTCTATTGGACTAGAACGACTAGATGTAGAGTGGTCATTGTGACAACATAATTACTAGGATAATAACCGGCTTTGATAATTAAAGTCGTCATCAGTCTAGAGAAAAAATCTTTGACTTCAGTTACGGTTATACATATGCATATATGTGAGAAAATGAAATACTCATGAGGTGAAAGTGTAGTTCTTTCTAGCTGTTGACATTGCCCGGGGGCCATTCAGATATATTTCGTAATTTTCAAGGTGGGAAAGTGGGGTATAATAAATTAAGAAATAATTTAAAAATTTGATGAGATTCTATTACATCTCCTTCAAAATATGTTATTTTTAACTTTTGTCACAGTTCCTGAGTGATATTAGATCTAAACATTGTTTACTTTATTATGATTTTAGGAGTTTACTGATGCTGGAGTTAAGTATGAAAAGGTCATGGTTCCTGGGATACAAGTGCCACCGATGGACGTAGTAAAGAAGTGAGAATCTTCTGATTTTATTGAAATGCTTATTGCTGTTAAGGCCATGGATCAACTAGATCACGTGACCAAATTCCTGTAAAAGTTCGTGTAAGATAACTTTTTTATTTCATAAAATATCTTTCTGCAAATTTAGAAAATACAACAGATGACGATAAAGAACGTCTGTAAAGTTTGTTTGAGTGAACATTTTTTACAGTTAACTGTAATTATCGATAACTTTTCTAATTCTTTTCAAAATTTTTGCTAAAAAGAAGTTAACAAACGTGGTTTATTGACTTTAATTATGTTTCTCAAAATTTCAGAAAAATGTTACGTAAATTAAATAAGTTATCTTACATAAACGAATAAATTTATAATTTAGTCATGTGGTCCGATTGATCTATGTCCTTAAGGTAGTTGCCTCGCGGAAAAATAGATCTTGATAAAAAAGTATTTAATTCTATATTCAAGAATTGTAATATTATTGTTGATGATATTGTTCAAAATAGAATAGATTATTCTTATTTCAAGAATATGTACTCAAGTAAGCACCAAGAATATATATTCCTAATATAAGTGAAAATATATCTTGAATAAAAAATACACTGTTAGTAATTTCTATCAAGATTTTTCGAAACTTGTAACTAAAGTTTTATTCAAGAACAATTTCGTAAAATTAAGAACAAGTTTAAGAAAATTCAGTTAGAGTTTCATAGTATTAAGAAAACTTTTAAAAAATTTAGTGAATTTTTTCGCAATTTTAAGATAAGTTTACTTAAAAGTATCGTAAATATTCTAAAATTTACATAAATTTTGTAACATAAAAATTTCATAAATTTCAGAACAATTCCAAGAATGTAATTGTTTTTAATTTAAAATGTACACTAGGTACAGTCCATCTTAAAATTTGACAATCTTTATAATGATTTTTTTAAGCCACATTTTTTTAAGCCGGCCCTGTTATTAATCGATCTACGCCTGCCGATTTTATAAATCATTAGAAAGATTGGCGAATTTTGAGATTGACTCTACCTAGTGTACATCCTTAAGATAGTTTTCATCCACGAAAATTAGACCTTAGGCAAAAATAGATAATTTTGCTTTCAAGAATAGCAATATTATTATTGAAGGGCTATTTTGAAAGAGAAAAGATTATTTTACATGAAAAAAATTTCAAACACAGAAAAATAATTTTATTAAATTTTATTTATGACCCAACTTTTTTTCTTATCGCTTCTTACCAAATTTTAAAAAATTATGCGATTCTAATAAATCATGAATCATTTTTTCAGAGAAGAGATTTCCCACAACTTCACCGTTTCCAATTTACGAAAATGAATAAATTATTATCAAATTCAGCAATTCGTTTATAAAAATTTCGTTTTGGAAAATGTTTTTTTAATGGTTTCAGCCATTAAAGAATTTATTTTTAAAAATCGGAAACAGTCAAGTTGTAGAGAATCTTTGGCTCGAAGCGATAAGAAAATAAGTTTGGTCAAAAATAAAATTTATTAATAAAATTATTTTTTTGTGTTTCAAATTTTTTTCATGAAAAATAATCTTTTCTCTTTAAAATTAGCCCTTCAATAATAATATTGCTATTCTTGAAAGCAAAATTATCTATTTTTGCCTGAGGCCTAATTTTCGTGGATGAAAACTACCTTAAGCGAGGTTACTACTTTAAATCAAAGTTTTATCTTAAGGAAGGAAAAATTTAAAAGTATATAAATGATGTTGATTAGATTTTGAAGATAATTATATATACATATATTGTAATGTAACCCTGTATATATTTGTTTGGCTGACATTGGTATAGGTAGGTGACAATAAGCTGACTTGCAACAAGTGTAAACGAGATTTAAATCGCAAAATGATGATGGTGTGTAGCGTGCTGCTGAAGTAGCGATAACCTCGACGTTTCAGGTAGCACAGTTGCATTGCCATCGAGGCATCTGATCGCATACGAGTAGCGAATATAGGTGTTGTGGCGTGGGCGCCCTTCGGCGATCATTGGAGCGTGCTCGAGCAAAACACGACGTGTAACTCTTGTAGGATCCATGTTCGCCGCCTATCTAGCTTAACGTCAATCGTATTTCATATATTTTTGTACAATCTTTCCATTTATACTGACCAATGGAGTTAGAAAAATGCTCTTAGCTAGATTTTTCATTAACAAGGCTTTGAAAAATGAATTTGTCAGGCAAATATGATAGTACTTTTTGTAATTTTTTGAAACGGTAATTTATCTTTGCCTATAATTTTTTAACAACTTTTGTAAATAACTTTTACCGAAAGAATAGTCTTTTTAACGATTCCAGTCAATCTTTAAGGCCATGGATCAATCAGTAGAGCTGACGAAATCAGTAAAATCAGATAAATCAGTTTTCCCTTAAATTTTTCCATAATAATCAATTTTTTTAGCTGAAACTTATATAATAAGGGACATATTACGGATGGCTGTAGACTTCAATTAGTTTTAAAAAATCAAAAGAAATAATTCCTGTCTTACCGACACTAACATTTTTTTAATTTTTAAAAACTAATGAAGGGCATGTGATACTTGAGAAAAGTAGCAAGTTCATATGAAAAATTTGGTCCAGTTTCTACATGTTTGTGTCCAAAATACATAAAATTTTGTTTTTAAAATTTGGGAAATTGCAGAGAATATAAAAACGGACGTAGATAAACTACTTTTGGTTTTGACAATGAAAAAAAGTTCCCTATGTATATTGCTAAAATCAGCAAAAAGTAAACTCTTTTTCAATTTTGAAACCAAAAGTAGTTTATCTACGTCCGCTTTTATATTCTCTACCATTTCCCAAATTTTGAAAAGAAAATTTTATGTATTTTGGACACAAACATGTAGGAACCTGAAATTATTAAATTTTGCTAATCTCCTAAGTATCACATGCCCTTAAAGTCTACAGCCATCCGCTAATATGTCCTTTATTATATCCTGAAGTTTCAGCTAAACAAATTCATTATTGTGGAAAAATCTTGGGGCAAACTGATTTTATTGATTTGGTCAGCTCTACTGGTTGATCCATCGCCTCAAGGCCAAGGATCACGTGATGTCGGTAAGTGCAATTACAGTACATAAAGCCATGGATCAACCAGATTTGGAAAATACAACAGAAAACAATAAAGAACGTTTGTCAACTTCGTTTGAGTGAAAATTTTGCAAAAACTTTTACAGTCAGCTATAACTGTCAATGAGTTTTCAATTTTTTTTCAAAATTTTTACTAAAAAGAAATTAACAGACGTGCTTTATTGTCTTTAGTTACATTTCCCAAATTTTGAGAAACATACTTTGTAAATTAAAAAAGTTATCTTATATGAACGAATAAAAATGTATAATTTAGTCACGTGGTCCGATTGACCTGTGGCCTTAAGGTTATTTAAAAAACAATAACTTAAATGGATTTTCTATTCTAGAGGAATGTGAAAAAAAGAGCCAAGAAGGTCTGCGTGGTATCAGAAATCGATATCCGTTTAAAATTTTGGAATATCCTTACATATTGTAATTGCAATTACCCTAAGTCACGTGACCTAGATGACCCATGGCCTTAAAAGTAAATGGTACTATTCTCTCAACATAGAGAAAAAAAATCCGTTACATTTACCCAGTCCATAAGCTAAAATAGTGATGGCATTAAAATTTCTGTAAATTTAACAGATATCTCACGTAGTACAATTTACCATTTTTTTTCAATCATAACAAATTTGTCGATAAATATTAAAATAGTGTCTGTTGAATTAACATATTGAAGAAAATTCCATATTCTTTACATTTAACAGGATTTTCTCTAATATTTATCAACAAATCTGTTATATTTTCAAAAGATCGGTGAATTGTAGTGAAATATTTGTTAAAATTACGGGAATCAGTATATTTTGTCCGTAAAATCTCTTAATGATCAAAACACCCCCTTAAAAGGTCGAATTAATCAGACAAATATGAAATTATAAACTTAATTAAAGCAACGAAATCTTTGTTCACTCAGAACTTTTCTCTCGCTGTAGCTTGAATCTTGATCACGTTTCGATGATTTGGCCCTGTGTATATTCACGCAGTGTCAGATTTGTTGAAAGACAAATCGAGCGGTTGACAGCTGGTGGTTAAGTTCGTAATCATGATCAGTGATGACAGTTATTTTCATCGGTAGTGTATATTGCCTCTTTTGGCATCACGACAAGGATTGACATGAAGAAGCATGTTAACCTTTGCACGGCGCCATACCACGCACCGATACGCATACATAGACACATTTGCATGCACGTATCACAACGTCCCTCCCTCTTGTGTCTCGTATGCAAAACAGGTCCGCGGGCTGGCCAGCCGGCTAATTAACTGCAATAAACGTCCGATGATTTACAGAACGTTGGAGCATCGTTCGCACACCCTCTCTGCCACCCTCACTTCTCTTTCGTTATATACTTCCTCATCGTTCTTTCGTAAATCTATTTTAAAAAAAATTATACATATATATATATATATATAATATATAATTTTTATTTCGAAGATAATGAGTTTTCTGAAATTAAGACGAAACTGTTTTTCATTCAAATAGTGTATACTTAATCTCGTATAACATAGATTACGGTATACTAATCGTCTAATTAGATCTCACGTTGTAAAGATTCAGTGATAGATGTGACAAGTGTTTTCTAGCTGTAAGCACAGGGTTTACACTGATGCGATCCAAGATTAAGTAATTTTAAGTGGAACGCAGTTTTAATTGAAATATTATGAGCATGTGCAACTTTCCACATGACAGATTCTTGCGTTTCCCAGATGGAAATTATATTCAAGATCAGGATCTTGTTCGATGTACTGAATTTTTAATCAATACTTGTTCCAAGTAGCTTTTATTATATTTTTCCGTGTCTACTTGATGATTAGTATGTTAGACTTATGTCATAATTAGAATACACATTATAAGAGATATTTAACCTACAGGCAACTTGCGCAACAACATTATTTTGCTACCATGAAAAATGTTTTGTCGAGCATCGGACAGACGTGGGTGTTTGGCGCCTCACTAGCGACGTCTTTATTTGCCAAGACACCGAACATAGGTTTTCGCGTGTTTCCTGTCTTGTATTGCAAGACAATGCCCATATATCCCAAAGACGTAAGAGGATACTTTTTAAGGCAGCTCTCGAAAGAAGCAAAGACCTTAGGAGACAAAGAGGAGAAAATGCTAATTTTTAATAAAAATATCGCATTTTATAATTTTATCCCATTTTATAATTGAGATACTTTAGAATCGCAAATAACTGTTTATAATCAAAGTTAATTCTTTGCAAATACTAAATTTATAATGAATGTAGAAAATATTATGTGATAAATTTCAAATTTCCATAGCATCTTGAGATCATTTGCACTTAATTCGACGCGAGAGGTCAACGAAATGAGCAAGATTGACTATTTTTGAAGTGTTAAAGAGGATAAAAAGGAACCAAAGTCATTTGTACCATAAAGTGATACGCGAGGATTCTTAATGTCGGAGTTTCTTTTGGTGAACGGTTGGAAGTGAACCCATATCAAATATTGTGACGTCCAGCATCTCGTTTTCTTGAATGCCAAAATGACCGAAGAAGAAGAAGAAGCGGTAAACATGGAAAGAAATGATTTGAGATGCGATTGTGGGTGGTAAAGAGCCTGACGTCCTTTTCTCGCAAATGCATATATACATAAAAGATTATTTGATAATTTCGTTGATATTAATTCAACTTAGAATGATTGAGAGAAGAAGAAAATGATTTAATGGTAAAAGTTTTGAAAATTGATTTACAGGTAATTAGTTTTCTTCATGAAATTAATATTAGTCAGGAAATAGTCTCATGAAGAGTTGAGTTCCAAGAAGTCGTTGCTGTTTTTAAATCCCACTTTCATTGACAGAATTCAAAGTTGTAGAGTTGCTTCAGTGATTATTTGTTTTCTGGAGTCAGTAAAAAAGTACAAACATCAAAGCCAATAGTTGTCCACATGTACCCGCATGAACATGTTATCGAATGCTCGTATTTATAAGCTAATTGATTGCCTGAGAAAGGTTTTCAGCGGTAGGTGTGAATCGAATTGAACGCAGTTGCGTACGTGATGGCCTTCGCAAGATTATGTTATGCTAATCATTGTAATAAATGTGACACCTTGTTCCAAAATTTTAGGAAAACGGAATAATTTGTTGTCGCCAGTTAAAGATTGCCTTGTTAATGTAGCAATTAACGTATTATTGTATAAATATAATTAAGGTTTTTTTACTTCTTGCTTTTTCGATTTGCACAAAAAAAAATTGATTACTAATTTCTTCTTAAGGCGATGGATCAACCAGATTACGTGACCAAATTCCTGTAAAAGTTCGTGTAAGATGAATTTTTTATTTTACAAAATATCTTCTTGACAATTTAGAAAATACAACAGAAAAGGATAAAGAACGTCTGTCAACTTCGTTTGAGTGAAAATTTTTCAAAAAAATTTACAGCTTACTTGGACCTTTGAAAAAAAAATGGCTTAAGGCCCTGAAAAGGCCCATTTGTTGCCGAAACGTTTGCCTTTTATAGTTTTCTGTTTTTCATTACCTAAAAATCCGAAAAACACAGACTCCACGCTAAATTAATGATCACAAATAATAATTGTGTTTAACATTCAATTATTCAAAATGTTTACTAAAAAGAAGTTAACAGACGTGCTTTATTCTATTTTCTTACCTTTCTCAAATTTTTAGAAAGATACTTTGTAAATTACACGGAGAAACCCATGTTTACAATATTTGCTAAACTACGTTTTAATTTAGGGTAAAGCGTGTAATAGTGAGAATTTTTCGCAACGAAATACTGAACTTATTATATGATAATTTATTACAGATTGTATCAAATTTTACTATAACCTATACTAAACCTTCATATAATTTTTCGAATCTTTAGTATTTTGACTGCAAAAAATTTCCAGTCCGCTAGGAATAATTACCATTTCACCTCGATTTTCCCTAGATTCCCAATATTTTTTATAATTATATCATATCATTATAAAATAAAACATATTTTTCTATACTACTTTTGTTCGGGATTCCTGAATTGGATTAGTTATTACAATTTGAAGGAATAGTTGCGAGCTTGTTTATTCGCAGGTTCGTCTAGAAATGACTGCTTTGCATTGAATTTATTTTGACTTGCGTAACGGATTGTGCGTAAATGGACCATTTCTCCTGAATTATTACATAGTCTCGCATGGTACGTTAAATCGAGCCTCTGAGTCGTATGTGCAGACAAGATGCGTACATTACGTGCTAGGTACATGTACCCAATGTACATATAGAGTTCTGTAAGTATTCAGTTATGGTTACAGTGGGCGCGTGCGCTGGGCCACACACGCTGGGATATTCAAATGAGCCTCGCGTACCTCCGACAATCGCACCGCTATAAACGTCGCTTGCAGTTTCATGCGCGTCTGCTTATTTCAGACGATCCGCCGCTCCCGCTGCCGCCACCGCCGCATTAACGCCTCGCCTTTTCACGATGAGCGTTCGTGAGAACACTCTTATGGGTATTTGCCCGTGATTCATACGAAACCGAAGGGTTTACCACTTGGATTTCGAATGTTCACAAGATTAAAAGAGATTTTAAAGGATTATAACAAATTGCAAGAGATCTCGAAGGATTACAATTTATTTTATTTATTTTATCGGCTTTAAGAACCTCATTCCATTATATTCAATTTTAAGAACCGTTTCATATTTAATATCTACAGAATACCTTATGTAACACGAAAATCCTTGTGCGCGGAGGAACTTTCTATAGCAATATATGTTTTATTTTATAATGATAATTATAAAAATATTAGGAATCTAAGGAAAATCGAGGTGCAATGGTAATTATTCCTAGCGGACTGGAAATTTTTTGCAGTCAAAATACTAAAGATTCGAAAAATTATACTGTGAATGTGAATTCACATATCCAACTCTACTTTTCATATCGTGCAGGCAATCTATTGGTACGTTAGAATCAACATGAAATTTTCAATTCTTTTTAACATGCTATGGCTTTTTTGATATCTTTAGCATACGAAAGCAAGAGAATTTCGACAAAATTGTCTGAAAATTGTCCTCATTTTCTCTTACATTTGAACCAGATTTACATTAACTTAGCAGTTGCTCCACTTTTTATTTGTTCAAATAGAGTTTTTAGATAACAGAGGTTTGCAAGTTTTTTTTCGAAATCGATATTCTTTCCGCTACTTTGCAATATCATGCAGACGTTTCTCAAGTAAATTCCATTCTGATGGATGAGAAGTTTTATAAATATTGATGTTTGTCTAACCGAATTTGTGCTTGGGTGGTAGATATTACATTCTACGAAATAGTGTGTACAAATTTTCGGTTATTGAGAATCGTATTGGGCGCGTGGTGTGAAGCGCCATGTCCATCGACACCTTGATGTATTCGCGAGAAATCTGTAATTCAAATTTGGAGCCAAATTAATTTAACGTTCTTCATTTTTTACGTGGCGCCGGGACTTATATCTTGCCTACCACCGCTATTCGATATTTCATTCGAAAGATGCTGGCGTCAGTCCTGATCGATGCGCCTTTGCCTTTCTATCTTCTTTTTTTGTGTTCCTGTTTACTAAATGACCCTGCTTTACTGATGACAAGAAACTCACTAGTAGTCCTTTGTGTTTGGAATTTAACTTAACATGTTCGACTGTTGCCTATTCGATAACAAATTTACATTCGTGTATCATGACTCTGCACAGAAAAAATCAGTAAGTTAGATTTTGTTGCAGGTAATTTTGGTATAGATAAGTTGTATCGAAAGCAACACCACAGGGAGTAGTAAATTTTTTTTTCATCGTACCTCAATCGAAAAATCGACTTTAGATGCCTAGTATTTTATTTTAGAAAATAGTGCATTTTCATATTTCAAATATAATTTAGTTCAGTTAATATTTAAAAACAATGTTTGTATTTACCAAATGTCAGAGACATTTGAGATACAGTGATTTGAAATCAGAGAACCAAAATTTTCAAAATTCTGTCAATTTTAAATTTATGAACCATATTTTTGATGATTTTTAATGTTTCCGATTTTGGGAACAGAATTTTTGATAAATTTCTGGTAGTGGACAGCCTTTTGGATCTGCGATGTTTGCATATTTTTTTTAGTGTTTCTTATTTTGTACAGTGACATTTGTATTAATGTTATATAATAGGTATACGATTATTTTATAATTTATACCGTTTTGAAAGAGATATAAAACAAATAGTTAAATAAAATGAATCAATTTTACAAATTATTTGTTTCTATAATTAAAAACACTATTTATAATAATGAAATGAAAAATAAATATGTTGTAAGAATTATATGGTTAAAAATTTATTGAAATTTCATTGTTATAATATTTTTATTAGAATTTTATACAACTTTGTGTTAAGAAATTTCGTTGCAGCAGATTTTTATACACTTTGCATTAGGTAAATACTTAAAAAGTTTAATAAAATAATTGTGATTGATATGATGTCCAATAAATAAATTTTTTTTAAATGTATGAAAACATAAATTTTGAAAACTCAAATTAAAAAAATAAATATACCTACATTTCTTATGTCATAGAAAAACATAAATTTCAAAAACTCAAACTTTCTAATTGAAAAAATAAATATACCTACTATTCTTGCGCCATAGAAAAACGTGAAATTAAGTATTTAATTAGGTTTTGAAATATACTTTAATTTATGAAGAACATTTTTATTATATAATTTATATATTTGATATTCAAAAGTAGCGTATTAGGCATTTTCACTTTAAGAAACAGCTTACTTTACTTCGTCAAACCCCGAAGGTATTGGCTCCCATTAAAAATGTATTGGAAGGAATCTTATTTTTAATTTTAATTTTTAAAAAATAAAAAAAAATGAAATTGAATAAGAAAATTATTAAAATAGAAAAATCAGTCTAACTTAGTCAAATTTATTGTTTATTTCGATTTCTTTTGTATAATAAAACGTATTTTTACAAATATCATTTTTTCGATATATGTTTCTTTGTTGCAGAAATTAATAAGATCCTTTCCCATGCTTATTACTGTAGCATTGTGTTTCTCTTATTATAATAGAAGTAAAGAATTTGCTCTTTTATACTGACAATAACAATGTTTGGAATAGTGCACGGATTTCCCTAAATTATGAGTAGTATATTAAAATATGATAAACTAATTCCACTGAACTCTACACTGAGAAAAAGATGTTATTTAATCTTTAGCATTTCTGCCAAAAGCATTTATATTATTGATTTAAAAAATATTTAATAAGAACCAATAAATATGCTTCAAATTTTATAGCATATTGAATTGAATCATTGATATACATGCTTTTGGTAGAAATGCACAGAGAAAAATGAAAGTAGGGAAATCGGCATTGATTACTGAAATTTCTGTAAAAAAAATTTCCGCTCGATTTTACGCAACTAATTCTCTAATAAGCAGAAGAGAGTGCAATCCCAAGTGCGAAGTTAGATACGGCCCAACACTGGCCCAGCATCGGCCAAAATGTTGCCGAAGATCGGTTGCCAATATCGTGCCGTTGCTGGAATGATAACTCCGGTATGCACTTGGCGGCCAATTCTGGCCCAAACTCTGGCCGTCAAAAAGACACATTGCCCAGTAATGTGCCGTCGACGGGCCGGGTCCGGGTACTCTAATTAAAAGATGTTTAGCCGAAGTAAAGCAGACTTATGAAGTAATAATGGGCCATTGCTGGGCCAGAATCTGGCCCTTCCTCTGAGAACATGTTTCGCTGAAGAAGATCAGATATTCAACACAGCAATGGGCCGATGCTGGGCCGAATTCTGATTTTCTCACTTCCAGAATGGTTTGCCATGGTAAAAATGAAACTTTTCCCAGTAATATGCCGGTCTCTGGCTCTTCTACTTTCGGAACTGGATGTCATAGTACAAGTGAAGGTAAAAGGTCTGTAAATTTCAACAGTCGACAAAGGCTGCCGTCGTTGGCCCAGCACTTGACTGATACGAACGGCGACACCGGTTCAATAACAACAGCCGACTGTTGGCTGCCGAGATCGGGCCAATATTGAGCCGTATTATCAGCTTCGGCAATACGCACTTGAGATGTCGCTTAGCAATGATTACTGGAATTTAATAATCATTGCCAATCTGCATCAAACTCTCTCCTATGTATTGGGAATCAGTTTCAAAAAATCGAACGTAAAATTTTTTTACAGAAATTCCAGTATTCAATCCCGATTTACTTGCTCAAATTTGTCTCCATGTGTTATAGATTCAATAGCACTTTTTCTCAGTCTACCACAGATAGCTTTTTCGTCTAAATACCAGGGGTGTCAGTTGAAATTTGCCGGTTTTACTCAATAGATGTCGCTAGAGATATGTATACATTTCCATGATTTGGCATCTATGTCATATTTTTCTATGGGCAATAACCTTCAAAAATACACATTTACATTCTGCCAAAATAATAGCATCATAGTTGTTTACCTCAGTGAATATGTCGAGTTTCGTTCCAAGTAAATCGCATTTGCGGCATTCGTTACTTTTCTTATTTCATCCAAAGAAAAAAGCAGTTGAAGCTCATCGATTGCTGGTAGAAACTTATGGTGAACATGCTCCAGTGATTAGAACATGTGAGACATGGTTTCGTCAATTTAAAAGTGGAGATTTCGATTTAACAGACAATGAACATCCTGGTACAGCGAAAAAGTTCGAAGACGAGGAATTGCAGGCGTTATTGGATGAAGACCCAACCCAATCGCAACAACAATTGGCACAAACACCAGATGTGACCCGAGGAGCAATTTGCCAACGTTTAAAAGGCATGGGAAAAATCCAAAAGTATGGAAAATGGGTACCACACCAACTGAACGATAGACAAATGGAAAATCGTAAAACCATTTGTGAAATGCTGCTTCAACGGTTCGAAAGGAAATATTTTCTGCATCGAATTGTCACGGGGGACGAAAAATGGATTTATTTCGAGAACCTGAAGCGGAAAAAATCATGGCTTTTACCTGGTGAGGTCGGCCCATCGACTCCAAGGCCAAATCGCTTTGACCGTAAGACAATGCTCTGTGTTTGGTGGGACCAGTGTGGTGTGGTGTACTTCGAGTTATTAAAACCTGGTGAGACGGTGAATACGGATCGCTACCGACAACAAATTATCAATTTGAATCATGCGTTGATCGAAAAACGGCTGGAATGAGCCCGAAGACATGGCAAAGTTATTCTACAACATGACAACGCACCGTCTCATACCGTTAAAGTGGTGAAGAACACATTAAAAGATTGAATTGGGAAATATTATCGCACCCGCCGCACTCTCCAGACCTCGCCCCGTCCGATTATCACCTTTTCGCATCGATGGGACACTCACTCGCAGAGCAGCGCTTCGCCAATTTTGAAGAAGTCGAAAAATGGCTCGTCGAATGGTTTGCCTTGAAAGAGAAAAAGTTTTTTTGGAATGGTATCTATGATTTGCCTGAAAAATGGGCAAAATGTGTAGAATCCAATGGTCAATACTTTGAATAAAATTTTTTTGATATTCCCTTGAGAATTAAGTGTTTTCTTTATTGAAAAAACCGGCAAACATCAACTAACACCCCTGGTAAATGTCATTGGAGTGCTTATATTGGGTTGTTCCGGAAGTAATTGCCGATTTCACATATAGATTGTCTTTGACCATCTTTTTGAATGGCTCCTCTCAATGTCATGATTTTTCTCTCCTGTCATTTGTTAGCTGTCACTCTTAGCTTGCTTTAACAACAAATTGCGCGTAATTTTGTTTACAGTTGTTAGTTTGGCATCAACTTTAAGATGGGGTATAAAAACGATCATTTTCGTCATATTTTGCTTTTTTATTTCCGCAAATGAAACAACGCAGCACAGGCTGCTAAAACGTTAAGTGATGTATATAGTGAGGAAGCCTTAAAAGACAGAAAGTGTCGAAATTGGTTTGAATTCCGTTCTGGGGATTTTTCACTCAAAGATGAGCAACGTTCAGGTCGGCCAAATGAAGTTGATTATAACCAAATCAAAGCCATAGTCGAATCGGATCGTTATGAAACTGTGAGAGATTGAAGAAATGTTAAAAATACTAAAATCAACAATCGACCGTCATATTCAACGTTTTGGATTCGTTATAAAACTTGATATTTGGATTCCACATGAATTGAAAGAAATTCATTTAACAAAACGCATCAACGCTTGTTATTTGCATCTTAAACGCAATGAATCGATCCTTTTTTGTAACGAATTATCACTGGTGATGAAGAATGGATTGTTTAGAATAACGTCATTCGAAAATGATCATGGTCCAAGCGTGAAGAACCACCACAAATAACATCGAAAGCTGAATTGCATGAAAAAAAGATTATGCTGTCTGTTTGGTGGGATTGGAAAGGTGTGCTATTTTTGGAGCTGCTTCCAAGTAACCAAACGATTAATCCGGATGTCTACTGTCGTCAGCTGAACAAATTGAACGCAACGGTAAAAGAAAAACGGCCAGAATTGGTCAATTGTAATGGTGTAATTTTTCACCATGATAACGCTACACCACACACATCTTTAGCCACTCGCCAAAAATTATTAAGGCTTGGTTGGGAAGTGATGTTACATCCACCATATAGCCCTGATCTTACACCATCAGATTACTATTTATTTCTATCTTTGCAGAACTCCTTGAATGGTAAATCTTTCAATGATAATGAAGCTGTGAAATCGCACTTGGTTCAGTTTTTGTCGATAAAAACCAGAAGTTGTATGAGCGTGGAATCATAAAGTTACCAGAAAGATGGCAAAAGGTCATTAAACAAAATGGAAAATATATCATTGATTAATGTTCATTCCTTGTAATTAAAAAAATGTGTTTAATTTGTATGAAAAAATCGGCAATTACTTCTGGGACAACCCAATATCTTTTGGAATTGAGTGGAAAATAAATAAATTGTAATTTGATTTTGAATATGCTGTCAAGTGAAATTGCATTTACGCTATTATTTTCTGTGCTCGTTAAAGCATTATCTTTTCTGTAAGTACCGGCACGTTCGCACCGTGAAACGAAGCGGCGCGAACTGACTGGTGGGTTCGCTTTGTGAGAGTCATTATGAGTTAAGCGGTCTCATATAAGATACTTATAGGTATCTCTCCTCTACCCGAACGATATTGGACTTTTAAGGATCGGAGAGAGTGAAGGAGTCGAACTAAGTTAGTGGTTATAATCACGTTAGACTAATCGCTGCTGTAGGGGATGCATTCAAGATGAAAGGGATGAGAGCGCTAAAACGGTCTATTAACGTCCAATTGGCCTTACAATTCGACTTATCCCAATCTCTCTATAGTGAACGACGTGCGGCAACATTTTTGAGAAACGATCGAAAGCAAAGGGAAATCATAGAAAATCGTTCAACTATTTATCAAGATGCCATGATCTTAAGAAGAGGAAAAAGCTTATATGGTTTACTTTAGTCAATCTATCTTTTATCAAATGGGTTTTTCATCTGTTAAATTTATTTAAATGTATAACACATTTTTCAGAACTAATTGGAAAATTAATTGAAAAAACTACTTTTTATTATACTTATGAAAAATATTTCTTCGAGCTTATTTGCCATAGACGTCGAGATAGATGCGGGCCTAACTCGCATGGAATGTCCTTGGAATTTCATGGGAATGCGAGAGGAGTATATGCCTTGAAAGATAATTTATTGGGTAGTCATAGGCTTAATCCATTAATAAGCCTTCTCCTTTTCTTCCTCTGTCTTTTCTTGTCTTCTGGGGAGAGAAAGAAAAAAGGGATGATGACGCACAGATCCTATCTGTAAATTATTACGAACGGTCCTCTATCTTTGAATCTGCGATGCATCCGGAACTCGAATCTCTCTATTCAGGTTCCTTCTCATCCTTTGTTGCTTTTCGTAAGAAAACTGGTTCATGACAATTCAGAGTAAAGGTTAATTTCAGTTATATTATGTTACTTTTTCAATAATCGTTAAAGGTAAATGTCCCAGTAATCGGTATCTTACACTGAGAAAAAAATGTATGTGACAAAACTTTTTTTGTTGTCCTGAAAAAAAATTCTGTTGCCCGACAAAACGTTTTGTTTAAGTAACCAAAATTCGATTAATGTAGCAAAATGTTTTGTTGGCACAACAAAAGAATTTTGTTGCATAAATACCAACAAAATATTTTTGTTGATTTGATAAAACTGTGTTCTCAGTGTAGTTTCGGTAATCGGCAACAAATAATCTTACATTTTATTGCATTATCATTGATTTTGACAAATTTTTATAATCCATGTTACTAAATCGTACTATCAGTTGTGAAATATTTCAATTAAAATTGTTTTTCAGTACTTTGTCAAATTTTAAGAGTAAGATGACGATCGCTGGTACATTGAAGATTACTGGGACATTTACCTTACCTATTTATTCTTTTTGCATGATCTAAAATATTTTTTTTTTGTTTCAGATTTTTCAAAGCCATGGATATTTTCATGGCAGCTTGTGGGGAAGGTGAGTGAGCTTTATTGTTTCTCGAAGTATTTACTATTTTATCATGATTATCTGATGAATTTTTTTTATTTCTATGAATTCTGTTACTTCATTTTTCTTCGAAGAATCTTGTCGAAATACGAGTTTCAATTTTTGAAGATATTGATCGCCTAGACATTTCTGAGATCGTATACTATATATTGAATGTTGTTAATTAAATCTACCGCCATTTATCAACCGGTTGAGAAGAAAGTTCTTTTGAATATGAAGGTTTCATTTCTTCTTTCCCTTTCTCCATACTTTCCAAATTTTTTTAACGTTCATTTCATTGCCCAATACAATTTAGTTTTTCTTTGTTCAAATTTTTCATACGCTATTGGGAACCGCAGAGCTGCGAGACGCCATCTATAATTCCAATGCGGTTAAAATGAGAGCAAACGCAAAGGGGTCGAATGTTTAGAATTAATTTTAATTTATGCATGAAGGTGATTTTACGATTGTTCTGTGAAGTTTGTTATAATATAGAGCGAAAAATACGTTTTCTGTTTAAACTGTTTTACTAAGAAAAAACAAGTATTCCATTATACTATGTAAGTTTAAATACGTTATAAACTTAAATGAACTTATTTTAGGGTAAATATAAACTCTGAATACATTTTTATAATTTTATACATAAAGTAGTTACTATTTTAAAAATTTTAACCTAAAAGTTAGGTTAGAATTCGTATTTCAGTTCTAACCGTCTATTATTCATATTTTTTGCCCATTCAGGGTCAAATTTCTCTCTGTATACATCAATTAAAGTTTTTTTCAAGTTTATAGTGTGTTTAAACTTGCAGAGCATGGTAAAATAATTGTTTCTTTTTGGGAAAAATAGTTTTTCTTCAAATTGAAGAAGTAAATAAAAAGTTCCCGCAAACGGCACTTATTCGGCTCAAAACTCGACATTTTCGCACACAAAAGAATATATTATACTGATAAAAATTCAATAATATTTCAAGGTTATGTTGTTGACAGATGTACAACCTTACGACAGTGACGTTTTACATCTGTCAATTTCAACCGCAACTTACTGGTGACGCCAACTTTTGTCAAACGGCAGAAACTTATTTGTACACCTCATGTAATATAATTTATATAATATACATATAATAATTATATTAAATTATATATTTATTCATAAAAATTCAAATATTTAAGGAACAAAACAGTTTTTATTCTTTATTGCATTTTGCGGGCTCGCTGCAGTTCACAGGATTTATAAATTCGCAGGCAAAGTCACGTAAAACTTGAAAAAGTTAGGGAATTTTTTAATTCAGAAAATTAAAATTTAACAAATAAATTCGTATTTTAATTCTCACTGATGTGATCTAATATCGATTTTAATACAAAAATGTAAGATTTCCAAACAATAATTTGCAGAATAATACTTTAAACTAAATTTCTGGAACATAACCTATAATTTGATATTAACTTTAATATTATCACCCTTTTCACGTTTTACATTTTCTCCCGCATAAATAAAATGCACTTACAAAGTTGCAAGCAGCAACCGGCTAATTGAAACGCTCGTGCTTCGAGATCACATTTTGAGGTTAAGTCAGGATTTTTTTTTTAATTCTGTCAATTGACATTTACTATATAACCAGAATATGATCAAATTATTGAAAGATAATTTTATATTGCAATATTAATTATAAAAAATAATAAAATTCTCATAAATTCTAAAAGAATTTATCTGCTGGTTATATTCTTGTTAATATTCTCTTTTTCGTTACCGTACTCAAAGTAATATAACAGACTCAGAACTCAATTATTGGTAATAAGTGACGCACTTGACGTATTTTGCTAACATGGTTTTTCTCAAAGTATTAATTATCTTGAGTTTAGGTGAATTCCAAGAAAACTATTCATTAAACAGTACTCAATATTCAGTTATTCATCAGTGCTCCCACACTCAACATTTTATTATTGTCTGGAATATTTTAAATTAAAAGTCCGATGTTTATTTGAGTTTTTTTTAAAACTCATTTTAGAGATATAATACGCGAAGGAAGCAGGCAATCGTTTTGTCTGCATAAGAATTGATGCATGCAAAGTCGAACTTGGATCGTTTAATTGATTTAGGGCCGTAGTAATCGGTCGCTTGAAATCCCTTTGCTCTTCTCAGGGCAGCAATATTTTCAAGTTTATGTACCCGGCGTTGAGCCGGACGTTAACGTCCTCCGTTTCAGCAGCTCTTCAATATTTTCACCGAAGTTTACGTTCGCTACTAAGACCCAAAAGAGTCCGGTCGCTCTTGCACCAGGGGCTGTTTGAACCGTTCTCTTTGCATATATCATATTGCCACATTAACCACGTCGCTTCAGGATACACCTTGGCTACTCTAGTAGCTCGAAAACTGACCAATATAAACGGAGCGAACTTACCCCTCGAGACACTTATTCAAATAATCTCTAGAAGTAGGTCAAAATTTCTTCTCGTAAGACCTCACTGAGAAAACAATGCTATTCAATTTATAGAATTTCTGCTAAAAGCCTATGTATCATTGATTCAAATCAATATGTTATTGAATTAGTAGCAGATGTATCAGTTTTATTGGCATATTTTTTTGAATCAATAATATACATGTATTTTAATTATTTACATTAAGAACATCTAAGTGGTTCATAACTGTCTTTTTGGAATAGAAATTAATCGAAATTTCGTTTTCCATACAATTTCATTCGAAAAAATAAACTACTTAATAAAAAATGAGATCAATGTTAAATGTATGGATAGTTCCATTTTTCGAGTCATAGGAACCAATTGCTCGATTTGTTGGTAACATTTGTCGAGTTCATCATGTCTTAACCTAACGTAACGTAACTAAACATTTTGAGTTTTTAGGGCACGTTTTTGACATTTTTTGACTATAAATAACTTTTTTTGTTTTTTAACCAATTGTCATGATTCTTTTTTTATTTTGTTCCGTATAATGTGTAGCAAATTTTTAGGTATGGAAAATAAGATAACATGACTGAACAAAGGTTACAAATAAAATAAAATGAAAAAATAAATAAAAATATCCCAAAATATAAAAAAAAATTTTGTAGCTATTATTTTAGCTAGAGTGCTTTCTATACCCAAAAATATTGATAATATAATAAAGAATAAGTAGTACAAATTTCAAAGGCCTGTGTCTAATACTTTAAATTATGTTGAAACATATGTTGCAACTAACACGGAAAATCACAACTTGTGGAAAACGGAGTTTAAACTCTTGTAGTGTAGCAGGCAGTCGACATCGTGTTACTAAATCATGTATATACATAAAGGCAATATATATATTGTGTTTTTATAGGGATACCTGTCATATATTACTTTCCATATAAGTCAGAAATATTAATAAATAAATAAACAAACTATTTTGTAAAAAAAGCTAATTATCGCTAAACACACGTTATTCGTAAATTAAAAAAGTTTTTTGTAATTATCATTATTCATTTATATTGTACATATTTTCACCTTTGCAACAGCATAAAATCATATCAAAGCAGTCATTGCACATTTAAACTAAATCTAACCTCGACAATAAAAAACAATTGTTACACGTTCTCACGATCAATAATCGAAAAATGGTGCAAACTTAATAAACTCGTGTACCCCATTTTTCGAGTCAAGATATAGATGAATGGAGCTTGACGAAAACGTAGCACCACTTTCCAATTTAATGATTTCATGACTCTAGACTCAACCCCTAACCTTAAATCGCGTAGATTTTAAAACTGATTTAAAATATTGAAAATATGAATTTTTTTGCAGTTTTATGATTTTGCGCTTCAAAATGAGAATTTGTAAATATTATCTACAAGCACAAAAGGTACTTGTATTAATCCTTTTCGTCATGATGTGTCGCTCAGAGATATACCTTCTGTTTGGTGGCTTTTTTAGTAGAACTTTATTATTTATGACACTAAAAATTGACAAAAATATTTTTATTCTCCAATAAATTTACGACCTTACGTGGTGGCCTTGAGATTCAAAATAATTGATAGTTTTAAAGAAAAAAATTCAAGAAGGTTCAAAATTTTCAACTTCTTAAGGCCATGTCTTACTTATACGATCCCTACCTTACCGACACTTTTTTTTGCCCTTCGTATTTCAACATTAGTTGAGATATTGAGTTAAAACTTTGAGCAATCAAGTAAAAAGTACTAAGGAACGTTTATCTGGTCCTAAATATTTATAATTATCAAAATTTTGGACTAGATAAACGTTCTTTACTGCATTATTGAACAATTAGACACACTGTAAAAAATTTGGGGAATTTTCCCCACCAATTATTGGTGAAATTCCACATTTTAGGGTGAAAATACTTTTCCCCAATAAATTGGAGAATTTTCCCCCAAAAATTGGATAAATTCCAGAAAAAGTAGGGAATATTCCCCAAAAATTTAGTGAATAAGTAAATCACTAATATTTTGTGGAATTTTCCCCATCAATTATTGGGGGAAATTCCAAATTTTAGGGTCCACATAATATTCACCAAAAAATTGGATAAAATCCAGAAAAAGTAGGGAATATTCCCCAAAAATTTAGTGAATAAGTAAATCACTTATATTTTGGGGAATTTACCCTAATTGTGTTGTGTTTTTACGGAAAAATTAAAAAAATTTACGATAAATTAAAAAAAAAACATTCTTTAAAAATTAGGGAATTAAGTAAACTTCATGTGATTTCGGGAATTTCTGCAAATTCATTTAAGGATTTTTTTTCATAAATGCGAAAAATATCATTCAAAGGAGGAGATATTTTCTATGAAAAATAAATTATTGCCTTTTTGCCTTTTAGTCTAAATACGGTACTGTGCCTATTCATTGAGTTGGTCTAATCTCCTATGTATGCTTTGGTTTACCTGAAATTAATTTTGAATGCTCTAAATATTGAATTGTATTGTTCAGGGACCCTATAGACTCTTGTCACTTAAAAATTTCTGGCGTCTCTGATTTTAAATTTGTAATTAGAAATATAAAATATTAAAAAACTTCGAAGTGCAACAGTTTTTCGAATTTTGATTTTAGAAGAAAATATATTGAGACTTATTTGTAGAACTATTTGAAAATAATCTAGAATTCTAAACATAATTCTTGAAACCCTCAAACATGAAATTTTCGAATAAATTTTACAAATTTTGAAGTGCTATCGTATTTCGAATTTTGATTTAAGAAGGAAATGTATTTGGAATTATTTGTAGAACTATTCGAGAAGAACCTACAACTCTAAAGAGAACTCCCAAAAATGAGATTTTCGAAAAAAAATTTTAAAACTTTGAAGAGCCATAGTTTTTCGAATTTTGATTTAGGAACAAAATGTGTTTGGACTTATTTGTAGAACTATTTGAGAAGAATCCAGAACTCGGAACAGAACTCTTGAAACTTCCAAAAATGGGATTTTCGAAACAAATTTAAAAACTTTGAAGTGCCATAGTTTTTGGAATTTTGATTTTAGAACAAAATGTGTTTGGATTTATTTGTAGAAATATTTGAGAAGAATCTAGAACTCGGAACAGAACTCTTGAAACTTCCAAAAATGAGATTTTCGAAAAAACTTTAAAAACTTTTGATTGCCATAGTTTTTTTAATTTTGATTTTAGAACAAAATGTGTTTGGATTTATTTGTAGAAATATTTTCAAAGAATCTATAACTCTAAACAGAATTCTTAAAACCCTTAAACATGAAATTTTCGAAAAAAATTTAAAAACTTTGAAGTGCCATAGTTTTTAGAATTTTGATTTAAGAACAAAATATGTTGGAACTTATTATTAGACCTATTTTCAAAGAATCTAGAATTCTGAACATAATTTTTAAAACTCCCAAAAATGAGATTTTCGAAAAAAATTTAAAAACTATGAAGTGCCATAGTTTTTCGAATTTTGATTTTAGAACAAAATGTGTTGGGACTTATTATTAGACCTATTTTCAAAGAATCTAGAATTCTGAACAGAATTTTTGAAAACTATTAAAACAAAAATATTTTTGTAACCTGTCCTAAGCTTTACATGCAGAATGCGTCAGTATATTTCGGAGCCCCTTCAACTTCAAAAATATGTGGAGGAAGTTTCCACAATAGTTCTGGAAAATTCCCAACTTTTAGGAAATATTCCCCAAATATTTAGGAAAATTCCTGATTTTTGGGGGATATTCACCAAAAATATGTGGAAGAAGTTTCCACAATAGTTTTGAAAAAATTCCCAATTTTTAGGAAATATTCCCTAAAATGTTTGGGGAAAATATTCCCTAAATTTTTGGGGAAAATATTCCCTAAATTTTTGGGGAAAATATTCCCCAAAATATGTTGGGGAAAATTTCCCCAAATGTTTTGGGGAAAATTCACTAATTTTGGTGTAATTTGCGGTACTAACATTTTGGGGAATTTTTCCCAAAAAATTTTTTACAGTGCATATTATACAATTAAAAGAAATTTTATGAAAAATTTATTTGACTTTAATCAAGTAATTTATCTATCAAAAATTTACAAATTTTAATTGACTTACTTCAGTCATCTTTATTGAATCTGAGTGTTCTACTTTCCTGAACCGTTGTTCGGTTAAAAGCTGATCTCGGCGAACTAATTTCGTGTTGAGTAACAGGCCTACATAACATCCTCATTACTTTTTTGTGATTTTTATGTATTCATCACATTTGAAAATGTCAGATCTACTCTCTAAATTTGAATCAGTCAAAATTTACTGATTATCAGTGAAATTTGACTGATTCAAATAGCTAAAAAGAGGTTACTGTAAATCAGTCAAATTTCACTGATTATTTCAGTGAAAATTGACTGATTTGACAGTGAAAAGTATTTTTTCACTGACGAATCAGTGAAAATTAACTGATTTAACAGTGAAAAATATTTTTCACTGATTCATCAGTGAAAATGCAAATCACTGATTCAATTAGTGAAAATTTGACTGATTCAGATTTAGAGAGTAGGCCGGATTGGATAGGGAAAAATTGTTTTGACATGGGAACATCAAACCATTTTTTTTTCTAAGATTGAGGTCTTAATACACGGAATTTTGAGAAATTCTGATATAAAAATGTCTTTGTAATTTAATTCGAAAACCTGATAATGTTTTGCTATTGCTGAATTCACATATATCGCTACCTTCCTGACAGAAGCTCCACCTATCTTGAAGCGATATAATCAAGATTCTTTGCTTTCATCTTGAGCCGCGTGATCGATAGCGATTTGTAACGCCTCGTAAGAGTTTGAATCGGTCTGAGCTCTTCATTTTCAACCCTATCAAGTGCGAGCCAAACGATAATGCCAATATTGCTTTGTCGAATTTCATTCTGGAATCAGATTGCAATCAACTGCGTGAGCAAATGGAAGTCACATACCTTCAATACAAGAGAAAATCGTTAATGTGAATTAATTGGTCTATCATTCTTAATTAATGATCTTGACTTCTGGAACTCAATCTTCAAATGACGGATATTACTGACTCCTGTTGAGAGATGTTTTATCTTAGCTTTTAAACAGCGGGTGGTAAAATTTTGCAGATTGTACTTTAACCTGCTTTCAAGATCCTAATTAGGCCTTGGTAAATAATTATTTGTTTTATTGGTGATATATACATGAATCTATTTAATCTTTTCCTTAAAAACTCATTATTACAAATAAACAAAATCTGGCCGGCCTCTTTCGGGGTCGCGGACACATTCTCATCGCGCGCAATTCGGTTGTCGCGTTTCGCACTCCGTTTTGTGTTCTACGTGGGCACTCGAGTTTATTTATGATTTATTACTATAGTTGAAGTGAATTATATAATATTATTGTTGTGATACTTTTTTCAAAGTTACCTACTTTGATTTTGAAAAATACTTTGAATAGATATTCACAATCGAAAAAGAGAAAGTAGGACTCGCTTTCTAGAGGAATCAAATGTGTAGATTAAAATTCGTATACTTTTTCGAGAAAAAAATTTGATTTCATTTTGATGTATTTTTAGTATATCGCATAGATTGGCTAAAAATGTAAATTTATATTTTCGATGATATTTTTCTAATAGTGAAACAGGGGACCCTAAAGCCAACTGAGAACATCAACAATATTTTAATATTTTTCTAAATTAAAACAAACAAAAATACATTTAATCAAAAAATGTGTGAATGAGAATCTATAGATTTCTTTTAAGTAAAAGATTTTGCATTTTAATGTTTATTCGCATCTAGAATAGTTAGTCTGAAAAATGGAATTTGATTATTGTTTTTTTTTTTCAATTTTTAAGACACTATAATTTTTTCAATTTTCATCAAGTTAAAAAGTGATCAGTCGACCGACAATCGAAAGACCTGGGCTCGAATCCTAGCGCAGTCGAAAGCGTATTTTTTCCACAGCAAGATTTTCAAATTCTTCAAATTGTTCTTATCAGGATAATTTGCAGACATTTTTAAGTACGATTAGAAATCAATAATAAAATTGTTATTAAAAAGAAGTTTTCATAATCTCAAAAAGTGTCCTAATTTTTGCAATATTTTTCGGATATGCGGCTGATTAACGAACT
The DNA here is from genome assembly GCA_030998225.1 of Diplolepis rosae. NCBI lineage: Eukaryota > Metazoa > Arthropoda > Insecta > Hymenoptera > Diplolepididae > Diplolepis > Diplolepis rosae. The sequence continues at coordinate 16,211,849 of JAPYXD010000723.1, read as the reverse complement.
TGTCCTTTCTTTTTGGACCACAACGACAAAAGACACACAGAATTGAAAATACTCATTTTTCGGATTCAGAGGGTCGTGAAGCATGGAACTTTCTTTAAAAACTGGATGTCAAATTTTCTACAAGATTAATACCTTCTCATATATAGTAAGGGAATCAAATGTGGATGGGAGTTCCAAATGTAAATCACTGTTTTTACATTCTCATTATAAATGAGAAAGTATTAGTTTTATATGAAAATGACTTCCGAAATTTTAATCAAATCTTATATTTTGAGTCAGAAGAAACGGTGTTTACGAAAGCGTCTGTTTGTCTGTCTGTAGTTTATATACTCGATAACTCTTGATAAAATTATCGGATTGAATTTAGCTTTGGCATATTTTATCGGAGCGGAAAAAGCAAGGACAAGTTCGTTAACTAGCCACATCCGATAAAAATAATCACTTTTTGTGTTTTTGAAAAAATCCAAAATTCCAATACGGGTTTCTGATAGTGCTCATAAATCTCTACTAATTATCCCCATAAAATTTTTCGGCTAAACTAAAATTAGGAAAGTTACAGTATGTTAACTCTTGAAAAAAGTCAATATTTAATTTCCATTTTTCAGTTATTATACGAAATACGAAAAAAAAGTTATGATACAATAGTATATTATGTGCCTAGGCTCACAATGAGGGTGATTGCGTGACGAGCGACAATGTTCGCAGGAGATCGAAGCCAAGGCGTAGTCGAGGCGTAGGTGAGGCATAGTCGAGACAAAGCCGAGACGAATCCGAGGCGCGATCAGTCCTGCGAGCATTGTCGCGAGTCTCGCAATGTTCCGAATTGTGTGCATTGGTACATATTCTATTTTATGTGACTGTGGTGCGGATACGAGTTTTTATGCGTACATTGGAATCTAATCTAGTACTTATTGTAGTTGTTTGCTGCGCTAGTTGTACGAAGCGGGCGCAAATTGGCGACTAGTCCCGACCATTTTGATTTTATCGGTCTTGTGTAGTAGTCAGTGCTAACGCTGTACGAACAAGAAGTGAGAAGAAGAAGAATAAGAAATAGATTGCGTTCCGCTGTACGAAGAAGTGAGAAGAAGAATAAGAAATAGATTGCGTTCCGCTGTACGAAGAAGAAGTGAGAAGAAGAAGAATAAGAAATAGATTGCGTTCCGCTGTAAGACTATAATGCGCATGCGCAGTTCAATTTCTGCATTGTATTCATCTGTAACGGAATATACAACATTGCTTTACTCTCAGCTGTAACGGAAAAACGAGTTTCCGCGGCTGAGGCACATAAAAATCTACAAGTTTGAATCGCAAAATATTTTCATAAGATGTATGTTTTTCTTTTTAATCAAAGAAAATACTATTGAAAATCTAAAATTCAATTTTGTAAAATAATAAGTGAAATACGAAAAAACGTTAGTTTGCAAAATTGTTCGTTTCAATAAGATCTACAAATTTTGTCTGACATAGTTTTTAATAAAACGTATATTTTTCATTTTAATTTAAAAAAATACGAATAAAATTAAAAAATTCCATTATTTAAACAAAATATGTGTCATACGAAAAAAACGTTAAGATGGAAAATTATTTGTATAAATGAGGTCTACAAATTCTCAACAGGACATTTTTTGACAAGATCTATATTTTATGTTTTTATTTTAAACTCAAATTTAAAGAATTTGAAATCTTTCTGTGGAAAAAAATGACAGAAATTTCAAATTCAACCAATTAATTTGATTTTAAATATTGAAAATAAAAAATTCCATTTTTTAACCGAAATATGTGAGATACAAAATAAGTGTTAAAATAAGTAATCGTTTGCTTACAAACAGTTCGTTTTGGCGACAACTAGACCTTTGATAGTTGGCCCTACTGTTCATTACAGTTATCCCTACAGTATAATGCACTTAAAGGAATTAATTAATACCGCACTCTCAAGTATAAATCGCAATTGGAGCATCTTGGAAATAGTATCGTTCTGTCAACTATATATTGCAGTTAAAAATAGAAAAATGAATAAAAAAAACTTCAAAACCAGCAATTCATTGTGTCATCGATTGTTCATGACCACGCGTAAAAAATGTGTATCATAAAGCAATATGAGACTTATTTTGAATTATAAGTGAATATATACTTCGAAAAACACAGACGTTCTTTATAAATCAGAATCAGTCCAATTTTCACTGATTGAATCAGTGATTTGCCTTTTCACTGATTCACCAGTGAAAAAATATATTTCACTGTTTAATCAGTTGATTATCACTGATTGAAACAGTGGAAAAAATATGCTCACTGTTAAACCTGTACCCAAGTACCTGTACTTGTACCCCTTTTTAGCTATTTGAATCAGTCAAATTTCACTGATAATTAATAGATTTTGATTGATTCATATTTAGAAAGTACGATGCAAGTCCGAAATTTTCTAAAGTGTTTCAGTTCAGTATTAAATTACAAAAAGTAAACTTACGTGTATATGAAGAATATAAGACTGAGCGCAAAGCGCGACGTTCAAATATTTCGGAGCGCGAAGCGCGTAATGAGAATGTGTCCACGGAGCCATTACCATTATCATTTGAAATATTTCCGATATTTGTAGAAGAAAAAAGACTGATCCATATTTGGTTCCTTTACCTTATGCGATAAAAATGTAAAAATGGTTTTTACTCTTTTACTTGAAAATGTTAAATGCTATGAAGTGTAGAATTTTTATTCATTATGTTATTTTGGAATCGGGTCAGATTCTTTTCATTTGAACATTTAAATTATCAATGGCAGATATATAAAAAACCGTAAAAAGTAAGGCAAACGTTTCGGCCACATATGGGGGCTCTCTTCAGTGCTATAAATTGAAAGATTAATTCAAAATTTCATTTAAAGATTAAAATATAGGGGATTACTAAAATAAGGAAAGGCATAAAAATCAAAAACTTATCTCATAGCTTGCAAATAAAAATAAAGCAGTCCGGTATGTATGCTTTATTTTGATTTGCAAGCTATGAGATAAGTTTTTGATTTTTATACCTTTCCTTATTTTAGTAATCCCCTATATTTTAATCTTTAAATAAATGAAATTTTGTTTAAGTTGTTTTCAAGCTATGAGATAAGTTTTTGATTTTTATGCCTTTCCTTATTTTAGTAATCCCCTATATTTTAATCTTTAAATGAAATTTTGAACTAATCTTTTAATTTATGGCACTGAAGAGGGCCCCCATATGTGGCCGAAACGTTTGCCTTACTTTTTACGGTTTTTTATATATCTGCCATTGATAATTTAAATGTGCAAATGAAAAGAATCTGACCCAATGCCAAAATAACATAACGAATAAAAATTCTATGAATTTTGGGTCAATATAATAGCAGACATGTTTTCAAACATGTCACATTACGTAGATAAAATGGTACTTTCAATACTTTCAGTATTAACGCGGATTTTTTCATAGTTCTGAAAATTTTCAGAACTAATGAAGTTTGAACATCTAAAAATAAAACTAAAGTTAAAAAATTATAAATACCAGGTGTACAAGTATGAAACCGGTAATTTTTTTGAGAAAATACACGTTTATTTAATAAAAATGGTTATACATTCAATCTTCAAAGTAATGGCCATTGCTAGCCACACATTTTTCCCATCTCTCTGGCAATTTGTGTATGCCTCGCCAAAAAAATTGTTCGTTTTTTGAGTCAAACCAGTCATCGAGCCATTTTTTCACATTTTCGTACGAATCGAAGCGCTGTTCAGCAAGTGCGTGCCCCATTGATGAAAATAAGTGGTAGTCAGATGGAGCCAAGTCTGGTGAATAAGCCGCATGGGGGAGGGCTTCTCAGCTGTACGAATTTACCAATTCCCGAGTCTTTTTTGTTCGATGTGCTGGTGCATTGTCATCAAGAAAAATCACTTTGTGTTGCCTAGTTTGATATTCTGGACGTTTTTGGTGCAAAGCACGATTCAAATCGGCCATTTGTTGTTGGTAGCGTTGACCAGTAACTGTTTCACCTGGTTTCAGAAGGTCAAACCAGATAACACCCTTCTGATCCCAATCTTCGAACTTTTTTGGTGGTTTTCCACGATCTTCGTTTCTCATATCAAAATTACCACTTTTGAATTTTTTAAACCACTCGAAACACTGTGTTTTGCCTAGAGCATGCTGGCCGTAAGCTTCCACAAGAATTCGATGGGCTTCCAAAGCAGATTTCATCAATTGGTAACAGAAAATCGATGATGTCCGCAAATCGTAGTTTGAAGTCACAAAAATCGACATTTTTACTAGCGAAAAAAAATTAGTTGTTGTATGAAACTTGATTGTTTATGAACTGAGTATTGTTGACAGAACTCAATGCGAAGAAATGGCGTCAATGATTTGGTTTGACAGAGCGTATATAACACATAGATGTCATTACCGGTTTCATACTTGTACACCTGGTAACCTTCGATCTTATATAATCACTAATCGTACCCAAATAATTTAAATTTGAAAAATTTTTAAATCTTTGTAATGAGTAAAATAAAATATTTAGATACGATAATAATTTATATTTCTGTAAAGCCTTGCTTGCAAATTCAATATAAAATGGATTGTCCGAAAAGCTGATAAACCAAAAATTTTTCATTAAAAAAATACACGCTTCCCTCCACTCGTAAAGATTACCACAACCTTCTCGAATTTCTTAACTAGGTATAGGACAATTGTCTTCTTCAAGGAGGAAAAGAACCTTTCAGAATAGTATTTAAAAAAAAATTTCAGTCAGCAAAGCCACATGTCCCGAGTCGGTTTTTGAAACAGTTCAACTCGATCCTTGAGAGACTCCGGAAACAAAGTCCTCAAGAAAAATTCCTAAAATAGACTAGTGTTTGTTTGACAAGATTTATCTATTCAAATTCATAAAAAAAGAAAAAAAGAAATAAATTTTGATTTGCAAGCTATGAGATAAGTTTTTGATTTTTATGCCTTTCCTTATTTTAGTAATCCCCTATATTTCAATCTTTAAATGAAATTTTGAATTAATCTTTTAATTTATGGCACTGAAGAGGTCCCCCATATGTGGCCGAAAAGTTTGCCTTACTTTTTACGGTTTTTTATATATCTTTCATTGATAAATTAAATGTGCAAATAAAAAGAATCTGACCCAATGCCAAAGTAACATAATGAATAGAAATTCTATGAATTTTGGGTCAATATAATAGCAGACATGTTTTCAAACATGTCACAGTACACAGTTATAAAGTGTCTTGAAGGAAGACCCTTCATTTCTTGACAGCTGTAGAAATCAATATGTAGCAAGTGGGTTGTAGTTCAGAGGGGTAATCTCTTTCAAGATCAGCTCATTTGTTGCTCTTGCCAGCCGCTACACGACTGAGAACGCGCTCCAGATTCGCATTAGATGCCGATCTCTTCCCAGAATAACTTTGCACGGACATCTTCTACGAGGTATAAGTTACTCGACATGCAAAGTGGTAAGAAGATGACCTCGAGAAAGATAGTCGATAAGAAATGAGCTGCCGCTGAGCATTCCATAGGATGAAACGAGACTTTAATATTCAATTATTAGTTAATAAGAGGTAAATATTAATTGGAAGACTACCTAAAGGGGAAAAATATTTTTCTGTTACGGTACAAAAAAAATTGATGGATATATACTTGTAGGCATACCATATAAGTAGTAAATTGTGCTTTACTGCTGTTTTATTAAGTCGAACAGCTAGTTAAATAGTTGATGTAACTGTTTGATTTACTTTCCTAAAGAATCACATTGTTACATCAACTAATAAAATGATTGTTCTTACAAATAAAATGGCAATGCCATACTTTGCTAATTAAATTGCATGACTGGTCATTCATTTTAATATCATAAGCTGGATCAAATTAATAATGATCATAAATTTTGGTGTCATGTCTCTACTTCCTGTTTTGACCCGAGATATCTACCTTAAAAAATATATCGCGACATCAGCGATTATCTTCATTATTGCCCCGTTATATGCACTGACCTTCCACGTAAGTCGTGCAATAAAACAATCATAAACGTGCGCCTTGTAGATCTTTCACTGATGCAACTATTGCGTCTATTTGCTACTTTGTTCACTTTCATCACATATAAGAGGGTATTTGATCTGTGTAAAATTTTTCATTCCATTTATTTAATAAATTTCCAAAGGGCCTAGGGGGGTATGTATGCATGTATGTATGTATACACGAAAAAATTAGAGGTGTACCTCTGAAACATAACCTAAAAAATTTTTTTTGAAAATTTCAAAACATTTTTTTACCTCCATTTTTCGCGGGAAAAAATTGAAACTTTTCCCCCTAAAAGGTCTTGATAGTGTCTATAACATATATAAATTTCATCCAAATCGGTCAAGCCGTTCTCGAGAAAAATGACTTTTTCGATTTTAATTACCCCCTCCATAACTCCCTCAAAAATGAATATTGGAGTTTCTCCTTTGGAGGGATTTCATATCACATGGATACCCATCTATGGTGTTAATATCAACCGGATACGAGCAGGGGCAACTTTTGCATACATACCCCCCTAGGCCCTTTCATGAAAAAACGCTCGAAAAGAAAAAACGAGTTTGTTAGACATACTTATCTGATAAAAATTCAAAAAACTAGATCATTTTTAAAAAACCTAGAACTTTCAGTCTTAAATCCTGGTATAGTATTAAATATCTCGATGGAATTTTTTCATACGGTATAAATTATAGCAATGATAGGGAATTTGTAAAACATTAAAAGTTAAAAGGCGAGTACGAACAAAAGTTAAAGAACAAAATATTTTTTCAAAAAACATAAAAAATTTCTTTGTAAGACGTATATTTTTTGTTTTAATTAGAAATAAAAAAAACTATTTTATAGTCATGCTATAAACGAATAAAAGAAGGGAGGGAAATTATTCTACTAAAAAGATTTCCAAAGTTGATTTGGATTATTACATTCTCATCACATATGAAAAAGTATTAAATTTGTGTAAAATTCAATATTTACTTTTATTAACAAATTTCCACGTTTTATGACCCCCAATATCCGATAAAAAATCCGAGAATTAAAGCATTTTTAGAATTTTTAATTACATATTTTTTATTTTAATTTAAAAAAATACTATTAAAAATAAAAAATTCCATTTTCAGCAAAAATATACAAAATGCGAGAGAAAAGTCAGAACGCAAAATTGTTTACTTGAAAAAGGTCTACAAATTTTTTGATAAGATTTATCTTTTCGTTTTAATTGAAAAATAAATACTATTGGGAATGAAAAATCATATTGTTAGCTAAACCATGCAAGATAGGAAAAAATACGCCAGAATAAAGATAAATTTAAAAATGCTAAAAATACAATATTTTTGATTTACCCAATCTTTTCGTTTTGATTAAACTCCTGCTTATCCTTATCTTATCCACGTTTCAATATGTAATGTTTTGATGCAAAAGTTTAAAAATGGACTAAATTTTCCATCTGGAATACGAGTAATTGGAAATTTTTATAATTAATAGATACATTATTAATACGATTGTTCTCACGAAAATCAGTTTATTTATTATAATTTTCTTTAGATTGTATTTAAAAAACCAAATTTGTGGCTTTTGCAGTAACCACATTCTTACAAATGTTTGTATAAATTTATTATAAAAGTATACTAAGTAAGACATTTGCATATAAAGTAAATGAAATTTAATATACGCAATTATGAATTTTAATATGTGTTAATGTCGATAAAACAGAATATTTTCAAGATTCTTTGAGAACTCGTAAATCATTAAAACTGGTTTTGATAATATTTCAATTCGATTTAATAATCAATATTACTTAATTATGTTAGAAATGCGACGTACAGGGATTGACTTGAAGTAAAAATTTCTCTAACTATGACAATTCATGACGTGTTTAAATTCTTATAGGTTAAGCAAACTAAATTTTCAAATACTTGGATATCTTAAAAAGAAATTGAATGAAATTTTATAATATATGAAAGAAAATAGTCTACTTTATTATTTAATCCTAGATTCTCTGCAAAAATAACTTTATAATTGCGTAAAATCAAATTATGTGAACTCTCAATTTTGTTATATTTAATTTAATACACTGTTAGAAATTTCTACAGTAATTTCCCAAAAAAAGTGACTGGAGTTTCATTCAGTTACAGTTTTGTAATATTAAGATAGAATTTCCGAAATTTCAGCTACTTTTTAGTAAATTTAAGAAACAAATTCTTAATTTTTAGGTAGAAAGTGTTGAATACTCTGATACTTGTATAAGGAAATTCTGAAACTTGTAAACAGGAATAATTTTACGTTTTGTGTAAATGAAGTTTTATGCAGTTACATGTTACTGCATATTTTGTTACAGTTTCGCTATTTTATGATAAATTTTATAAAAATTTTGTTACAGCTTGGTACCTTTGAGTTACAATTTATGCAAATTCAGTTGAGTTCCATAATATTAAGAAAAATTTCAGAGAATTCAGTACATTTTCCGCAAAATTAAAATACCTTTATTCAAAAACAACATAAATATCGTCAAATTTTACATTACCTTTGTAACACAAAATTTTTGTAAATTTCCGAATATTTCTAACAGTGTACCTCAGTATCAAAACTAAATTCGAACACGCGTATCACTATAAACTCAAATTCATCTCACCGTCCAAATAAATGTACAATTCAAAATTTCAAGAATTCAAAACCGTTCGAACTCTCAAAATATAAAAAAACGACCAAATTTGGACCAAAGAAATTTCTTAGGATCAACGATTATGAGAAACCAACAAAAAAGGAGGAAAGAAAAAAGAAGGCAACTTTCCAAAACCCCTTCCTTCTTTTTCTTTCTTTCGTCCTTTTTTGTCTTTTATTGTATTTTAAAAGTTTGAAAGGCTTCGAATTCTTAAAATTTTGAATTGCACCTCAGTACATTAAATCTAATACGTCAGTATATTGTTTCACAAATAATATACAGGGATATTAAATTTTATATACAAATGTACACGGAATTCAATAATATGTATTCCTAATAGTGCAGTAATTGTATTAGCGTCTCGCAGCATTGGAAGGAGCTTGTAGGATTAAAGACGTGAAACTTAAAAAGTTAATGTGAGACTTATTGCAAGACTTGATTTTTATTCCAGACGTGTATTGTTTGTGATGAACAGAATTTTTCATGGGGCATACAATCGCCATTTAATTTACACGTGGATACTCGACCATTCCAAATGACGTACTGAGTACCCAAGGTACTTAAGTTGCGGTGCCTTGGAAACCAAGTGGTAGGAACGCGGTTCTTATTACACGACTATACTCATTAGGCTTTGATTCGCATAAGGTTCAGACTTGACCCGGTCTCGCTTTCAACCACATACTCGTTATGAATTTGTTCTTAACTTTTACCGACAATTCACGATAATCTTCTGATCAAATTGATGTTACGTATGAGAACAATTATGTAAAGCTTCAACTCCAATTCATCTTCTCTAAATCAAAAACTTTTTGGTTTTTGTTTCAGATGAAATCATAGGAGTTCACTGTACACATGGAGTCAATAGAACTGGTTATTTCATCTGTCGGTGAGTGTTCTTGATTATTCAAGTATGGTACAAAATACTTCAATACACAGACAAAATTTATTCTCTAAAGTTTATATATCAGAAAAATACTCCTTGGATAAAGTGACCAATTTAGGAATACACTACCGGTGAAAATTGTGGGACCACTTGTTTTTCGAAGATGACTTAAATTATCTTAATTTTAATTCTGTGAGTGATAAAATTTGTTCTCTTAATTAATTGAATGTCATCAAAATTCTCTATAAAATGAGTCCAGAATAAAGTCGTTTCGTTCAATTTTGAAGAAAGTATTGCAAAAAAAGTAAAAATGTCATTGTTTCCTTAAATTTGAAGTAACTGTCGAAATAATCAACATTTTTTAATGTTCTTGGGCTTATTTTGAAGCTAAGATTCTTCAAAATCGCAATAAATTGTCATCATAAATGTATAATTTTTTTCTTGCATAGTGTAAAGAGTTAAAAATGTAACAAAAAAGAAGGGGAAATTTGAAAACATTTCATCTGTAGGAAAATCATAATAAAAATCATATAAATATATATTTTAAGGGAATTCTATAGACAATTAATGATTTATGCTTTATATATCTTATAAAAATGTTTTTGTCAGCAAAAGCAATATTGTAATTTTTTTAACTTTTTTATTTGAACTTTAACCTCGTGCACTATGCAAGAAATAGTATATTACGTGCCTAGGCGCACAATGAGGATTATTGCGCGACGAGCGACAATGCTCGCAGGAGATCGAAGCCGAGGCGCCATCAGTCCTGCGAGCATTGTCGCGAGTCTCGTAATTTGCCGAATTGTGTGCATTGGCACGTATTCTATATTATGTGCCACCGGCGCGCAAACTCATTTTTACGCTACAGTTAACAGTAGCGCAATGTAGCACATTGCGCTACAGAGGAATTAAATGTAAAAATTGAACTGCGCATGCGCCCATAGCCATGAAACGAAGTACAATCTTCTTCTTATTCTTCTTCTTCTTCGTACAGCGTTGGCACCATACTGACAAAGCCTTGTACATTTGAACTGCGCATGCGTCTATTACAATCCGCTACTACTACACAAGATCGATAAAATGAAAATGGCAGGGACTAGTCTTGACATATCAAGTGTAATGACTAGCGCCACAAAAAACTACAATACTAGATTAGATTCGAGTGTACGCATAAAAACTCATATACGCACCGAAGTCACATAAAATAGAATACGTGCCAATGCACACAATTCGGCAAATTACGAGACTCGCGACAATGCTCGCAGGACAGATCGCGCCTCAGCTTCGATCTCCTGCGAGCATTGTCGGTCGTCACGCAATAACCCTCATTGTGCGCCTAGGCACGTAATATACTATTATGTGACTTCGGTGCGGATACGAGTTTTTATGCGTACACTCGAATCTAATCTAGTATTGTAGTTGTTTGCGGCGCTAGTCGTTACACTTGATATTTCGCGACTAGTCCCGGCCATTTTTATTTTATCGATCTTGTGTAGTAGTAGCGTGTTGTAATAGAGCATGCGCAGTTCAAATGTACAAGGCTTTGTCAGTAGGGTGCTAATGCTGTACGAAGAAAAATAAGAAGAAGATTACGCTCCGCTGTATGGCTGTAGGCGCATGCGCAGTTCAATTTTTACATTTCATTCCTCTGTAGCGCAATACACAACATTGCGATACTCTCAACTGTGGCGAAAAAACGAGTTTACGCGCCGGAGGCACATAAAAAATTATACATTTATGATGACAATTTATTGCGATTTTGAAGAATTTTAGCTTTAAAATAAGCCCAAGAACATTAAAAAATGTTGATTATTTCGACAGTTATTTGAAATTTAAGGAAACAATGAAATTTTTACTTTTTTTGCAATACCTTCTTCAAAATTGAACGAAACGACTTTATTCTGGACTCATTTTATAGAGAATTTTGATGACATTCAATTAATTAAGAGAACAAATTTTATCACTCACAGAATTAAAATTAAGATAATTTAAGCCATCTTCGAAAAACAAGTGGTCCCACAATTTTCACCGGTGGTGTACATATATTTACAATAAAACTTTTAAATTTAATCAGCAAAAAATTATTGATATGTTTTGTAAGTGATGTAAAATTCATGCAATAATACTAGACTTTAGTTCTGAGCTGCTGATGTACGAAATTTAAAATAAAAAAAATCCTATTAATATTTTTGAATGAAATTTATTTTTAGAGTCGCTCTTAGTAAAATTAGGGTTTTCTAACTCTTTCTTTAAATGGGTGTGACTTTTGTTATAGACAGTATACGTGTATAAGAACAATTTTATTCAAAGAACTAGTTTATGTAAGCAGTGTTTTGTACTTTGAATTCATTGTAGATTAAGGTCGGCTCGTGTATGTTATAAGTGAAATTAATTTTGTACATTTAGGGAGTAAAATTCATTATAAAAATCAGTAGGAGACATTAGTTAATGAGCATTTAAATTTAATTTGCTAAAAATATTTTAATTTTGGTACATGTTTGCTTTATAGATGATTCGTAGGGTGCTATTTTCGATTTGGTTCTATCGATATTTGTATGTTGAAATATAATGTTTTTTTCTCCAATTTTTCATGTTCAAAGTATTTGCATTGGTTTCAATGCAAATCCGTTTAACTTGAACTAAATTTGATTATATATCCGAGAAGTACTTTTCCAGTTTTTTAATCGTTAAAAATAAAATTTGCTCAGTGTATTTTTGTATTTAGTTATTATTGTTGAACGTATAATTTGTAATCAGCATTAAAAAACCAACCCAGTTGTCTTTTTAATGATTTATTGGGACTTTTCCTTATAACGTTAAATAATTAGAAAGAACGCTTAATTCATTTATGCAAATAATTAAGAAATAAAAAAGTAAATTGGGTTTTTTAAAATTTGAAGATTAATTTTCCTAGCTGAAAAATTGGCCAGCTCTGTGTATAATTTAATAATAAAAAATAAAATTATACCACATTAAATAAATTCGCATTATCTTATCAAGTTAAATTTAGCACTGAAACGCTGAACGGTCATTGTTAATTACGTTTGGCGTTCACTCAGCGTGCTTTGACTCTCACGTGGTCCATTTTTTACAGATATCTCGTACAACAACTAGGTTGGAAGCTTTCACACGCTTTAAAAGGTAAATGCTTCTTGTGCTTTTTTTTACAAGCAATTATGTAATTATTAAATTGATGCGGTGAATTGAGAAAAGTCAATCACTCGTAAAACAAATAGTTTATTTCAGTTAAGGATGTCGTTTTACTGATAATTTGATAAAGTTTAAATTTGTTTATTATTATATTTGAAAACTGTAGGCATTTTTCATATTATTATTTGTGATTCGAACATGATTTGTTTTAGTTTTCCAAGAAGCACGAGGATATCCAATCGAGCGTGAGACATATATGAACGAATTGAAACGAGTTCCATGTGGCCAAAAGATTGACACCAGTAAGGTGAATTTGACGCCAACGAACGTTCGTAAGAAGAAGGTGCCAGCGAAACGCAGACTTGCCTTGAATCATCCTGGAAATAGGCCACCGCCACCACCTCCACCTTTCCTAATGGGTCCACCAGGTTTTGCACCACCGCGACGTGGTTTTGCGAATGGTGGTCCGTTTCCACCACCTCGATTTGGTTTTGGCGGACCTCATCCGCCAGGTTTCAGACCAAGACCACCTCCACCTCCAATGGGAGCTGTCCCTCCACCAAGACCTGGCCCCAGTTTTGGTCCCAGAGTAGGACCCAGGGTAGGACCCAGAATGGGAATCAGGCCTCCCATGCCTCCAATGGGACCACAAATACCACTACCTCGTGGTCCACCAAGAATGCCAATTCCACCAAGAATGCCAATGCCACCGAGAATGGCAGGGCCTCTCAGGATTCCAGGACCCCCGAGGATTCCAGGACCTCCTATGATTCCAGGACCCCCTAGGTTACCTATGGGAGCGATGCCCAGGTTACCACCACCTAAAATGGCACAAGTTCGACATCCTTTGCCGCCTCAGAATATGACTCCAAAGCGGAAATTACAGCAGATGGAAAAACGTCAAACTCGTTCTGCCACTGCAATGGCAAAAACCGCTAATGATCAAGACTTTACACTTGATACATTCGAAGAGAACTTGACTACAGAACCAGCCAAGAAAGGAAAGAAAGGTTTTTTAAAAACTTAGTAGCGTCGCGAGTATGGGATATGTATCGCGTTTAATTGAATATATATTCTAAATTCAATAAGATGTACAGTAGAGACTATTTCTGATCTAACACTCAGTTTGACAAATAATATTTCATTATAGTTTTTATCTGACATTGCATAATATAATTTATTTAAAAAATTGTCAATTTAAGAATAATAAAATATCTGAAAATCCTTTGTCAAACCATGTGTTTGATTTAAATAAATGTACTCTTGCTGTATCATGAATTAATTTAACCAAAAATTATGTAACCGAAAATTGTGTATTACTTATAATATCGCATCTACTAACTTAAATGCAAGGCATCTATTCCAGCCACAGATCACTTCTTCTCTATTAATTATAATCAGTAGATTTTTTACTAATTTTTTCAGTCACTCATCTCTAGCTATTTATTTAGATGATTTAGACTGATTTTTCAGTTAAAATGAACCAATAAACTGATTAAATTGCTAGAAATAAGAAACTGAATGACAATTAGATAAAAAAAACTGCCGATTAAGATGAAAAGAGTTCATCGTAGAATGCGAATTAACTTTACAATATGCTACACCATCTGCATGAACTTGAAATCCTAGAATGTTGATAATAACATTCTAGGTTGCACTGATGACCAAACAAGCTTAAAGCTCAAGAATAGAAGATGTCTCACATTCCGTGTCCATTTCTATTTTTTTCTTTATACTTGCTATTCTGTAAATCGATTATCGTATTGTGTACATGTAAATTAATCAATACTCTAATGTGTTTTATAATATACGTACATTTATGAATATGTTAGACAGTCATAAAAAACACATTTTATCGGCACTGCTGACTGGTTGAATAAAATTTTCGCAAATATGTAATATATACATATTATACATACATCTGAAGTTTTTTTAATTTTTCTTCTTTCGAAGCTCATAAGCGTTAGGTAGCGATTTGTTACCATTCTGCCAGTTTGATTGGATCACATTTAAAGGAAGCATTCAAATGATTATCGAGTTAATGATCCACAAGCACTGAGAAGATTGATAAATGATGGGAGGGCTATTTAGAAAGTAGCGGTAGATTATTGTGTCAGGGTCTTTAATTTGCCAGATCGCCAAACTAATTGAATGAGAAGTCAGATCGCTAATGCTTCATCGTTTTCAAAATGAGTCTTGACCAGTTCACTGTACGCAATTATACATTTACACGTGCTAGCGACCGGGATACAGTCGAGCTTCAACTCGAAGATCATTCTTATCTTTCACGTCGATATAAATCAAATGGTAATTGACGGTAACGCGATACCTTCGCCACGATTATAGGTCTCCTGGAAATTTGTCTTTATCGAACCATTGCCTCTGCCTTTTACTTTGTTAAATGTCCGATACTTTTTTATAACTCTGTAGCATTTACTCATCCGGGCTTATAATATTTATCTAACAATATTAAGCCTCGAAATTTATATGAAGAAGTTTTTATAATTTTAATTAGATTTTGGTATTACTAAATAATGAGGATACCTGTATAGCGCTAATTTTTTAATTATTTTCAATCTCACTCGAGACTATTCGGCTTGAAAGAATCATGATTGTTTCTCAGAAGTTTCGATTAATACGTAATTTCAATTCAAAAGAGAAGTAATCGAGCATAAAAGTAATAAATAGCGTAACATGTGGGCGTATGCTGTGCATGTATTACGTGAGAAACGGTGATGTATGGCAACAAGTTTACCAACGTTCTCCAGTTAAGCAGCAGTGAAATGCCAAACAGCTTCCCTTCTTTAATTCCTCATCTTGGTATCATTTCAGTATTTTTTTTTCATTTGTAATTTTATTTTAATCGCAAATGTATGTAGAATTCCATTCCAATCGTGGACAAATTTTAAATTATGTGTATTAGGACGTATTGAAAAAAGGTTATTTGCGCAAAGTTCTAATAGCAATGAAAACTTTCTTTTGGGAGTCAAAAAGACACCCCTTAAGTTGCATAAAAATAAAGTTCCTTCTGTCTCTGTATCGTAAATGCAGCTAAGAATCATAAAAAACAAAGCACTTCTTCAAATTTGAAGTAAAAAATTTTTATTTTTGAGATTTAAATTATCAGTAAAAATACTTCAAAGCAATTCGATTTATGTCTCCATAGCGATAATTCCATTAAAATATTTTACACTCCCTAATTGACTTTGAAAATTTAAAATATCGAAAAAAGTCGAGTTTTTTGCTATTTTTTTAGAGTTACGGCAATTTTCTCGATTATTTGACCATCAAATGTCTGATATACGTTAAGAAGAATGTATTTTAATTATGTTACAACAATAATGTCTCAATAATGTCGATATTAAAATCATTTTTATTGATTTTGGATTACAAGAAAAATCTAAAAGTGATAAATTACTCTTTATTTTACAACAACACGGAAAAAAGTAGTTTAGTCAAGTTTATAGAATTGTTCTAGTGTTGGGGATACAGGAACTTACGGAATAGAGTTCTGAAAAATTTATAGAAATTTTCAATATAAGATGCAGAACATTCAGGAAAAATTATTGAAAGTTCTATATTGATTATGAAAAGTTCTATAAATTTTATAGAACTTTGTTCCGTAAATGCCTGTATCCCCAATTCTTGAACAGTTCTATAAACTTTATTGGACTTTTTTTTCTGTGAATAGTATATTTCGTATCAAGCGCGGAAAGACGTATTTTAACGCAAGAGTGAGTCACGACGAGGGCCGAGGCGACTCGCTAGCACGGTTAAATACGTTCCGCACGTGATACAAACGAATTTCTTTTGTTCACTGTATATCGATAGTTAGCCGAGTTGGTGTTATTTTACGTGCGGAAAGTTGATTTTCCCGCGCAAGTGCGGTAAAATTTTTAATTTGTTTTAATTTTCCGCACACTTAAAATTTTCTCATACTACTGCAGCAAAATTAACTTTTTGCACGCAAAAAGGTTAACGACAAGGCTACCTTTCGGTGTACGACGGACAAAAAATTAATTTTCGGTGTCTGAATAAGGTAAAACTGTTGTCGAGTGTTTTCACTATACATGTATAAATATAAGTACACTCGAAAAAATGTTTACCTCATTTAGAGACCGAAAATTAATTTTGTTATGAAATAAGAGCAATATATTACTTTTAGATATTTTTTTGTAATCTAAAATCAATAAAAATAATTTTAATTTAATTTTAATAGCGAAAAAGTGGACTTTTTTCGATTTTTTGAAATTTCAAAGTCAATTAGGAAGGGTAAAAAATATCTTAATGGAATTATCGCTATGGAGACATAAATCGAATTGCTTTGAAGTATTTTTATTGATAATTTAAATCTCAAAAAAAAATGTTTGGATTTAAAATTTGAAGAAGTGCTTCGTTTCTTTGTGATTTTTAGCTTCATCTACGATGCAGAGACGGAACAAATTTTTTTTGTGTGGAATTTTAGGGGAGTGTTTTTGACTTCCAAATAAAAGTTTTCATTGCTACGATGTTAATCATTTTTATGTGCCTCCGGCGCGGAAACTCGTTTTTCCGTTACAGCTGAGAGTAACGGAATGTTGTGTATTCCGTTACAGAGGAATATAAAAAAACAAAACAACTACAATACTAGATTAGATTCGAGTCTACGCATAAAAACTCGTATCCGCACCGAAGTCACATAATATAATATTATGTGCCTCCGTCGCAAAAACTCGTTTTTACGCTACAGTTGAGAGTAGCGTAATGTAGTGTAATACGTTACAGAGGAATGTAATGTAAAAATTGAACTGTGCATGCGCATATAACCATACAGCGTAGCGTAATCTTCTTCTTCTTCGTACAGCGTTAGCACCATACTGACAAAGCCTTGTACATTTGAACTGCGCATGCGTCTATTACAATCCGCTACTACTACACAAGATCGAGAAAATCAAAATGACCGGAACTAGTCGCGAAATATCAAGTGCAATTGACGAGAATCATGATGAATACTAGATGAGATTCGAGTGTACGTATAAAAACTCGTATACGCACCGAAGTCACATAAAATAGAATATGTGCCAATGCACACAATTCGGGTAATTACGAGACTCGCTTAAAATGCTCGCAGGACTGATCGCGCCTCGGCTTTATCTCGGCTTTGTCTCGGCTTCGTATCGACTTTGCCTCAGCTACGCTTTGACTACGCCTCACCTAAGCCTCGACCATGCCTTGGCTTCGATCTGCTGCGAGTATTGTCGCTCGTCGCGTAATAACCCTCATTATGCTCCTAGGCACATATTATACTATTACCGTAATTTCCTGAAACACGTGACTGGCGATTTATTCAGTTACAGTTTCGTAAAATTAAGATAGAATCTCAGAAAATTCGGTTACTTTTTAGTAAATTTAAGAAACAATTTCTTAATTTTTAGTTTCATAATTTTATGATAAATTTTATAAAAATTCTGCTACAGTTTGGTAGTTTTAAGATACATTTTATGAAAATTTAATTAATTTTCATTATATTAAGAAAAATTCAGAAAATTCAGTATAAATACCCTCAGATTTCACGTTACCTTTGTAACATAAAATCTTCATAAATTTTCGAACATTTCTAACAGTGCATTAGAACTTTGCGCAAATAACTTTTTTTCGATACACCCTAATGTGTATCTAGTGTCACTGAGAGATTGAGTTTTGGTATGAATTTTTTCTTTTCGGATTATAGGAATAGTTGTACGATAGATGCGATGCCAAGAAGGACGTAAACGAGGCTCATAACTTTTCTCTCGAGAGCGAGTGTATGCCGATCTGCACGGCAATTAGTCTCGATTAATTTCTCAAAAATGAAAAGAAACGCGGCTGAACGCGTGCAGCTCTACTGTCTGCGGTAGGTCGAAAGTAGAAGGAACCTTCGAGTCAAATAATAGGAGGACGGTCGAGGCTAAAGGCTAACCACACACGAGGCTATGGCCAGGATACTCTATCGGGATATGTTATGCGGCATAAAAGTGGTAAGGTACTAACCAATGCGATACGTGGCAGTGCAGTTTAATGCCAGAGTGCGGCCTACTTAGCGGTTGCCTTGATTAACATGGAGTGATTAATAGTTGCTCCCTCTTCTTCCTACCTACCCCACCCTGCAGCCACTTCCAAGATCCTAATCGCATAATATTTATTGCCTTATGCTTCGCTCACCTTAAACTTCTTCTCTTGGCCATTTTTTTTTATGTATTTCACTTTACTTTCCCTCTTTCTATTCTTCTTTTTCTATATGCAAATTTTATTTTCACTCAGAACATAGGGAAAGATGATTTTCAAATGAATTGTTTAATTAACATTAATTTGAGGGTGTGTTTTATCGGGAAATGGAGAAAACTGAGAAAAGAGTGAGATGTGACCCAGTTCAATCTGGGAAATTATTATTCATACAAACTCAAATTCATCTCAACGTTCAAACAAAAGTATAATTCAAAATTTCGAGAATTCGAAACCGTTCGAACCCTAAAAATACAAAAAAACGACCAAATGTGGATAAAAAAAATCTCCCAAAATAAATGATTATGAGAAACTTTTTTTGTTAGTTTTTCATAATCGTTTATTTTGGGAAATTTTTTTGGTTTAAATTTGGTCGTTTTTTTTTGTATTTTGAGGGTTCGAACGGGTTTGAAATCTTGAAATGACAAATTATTTTATTACTCATTCTCTTAATGGAATATCAGAAGTATAAGAGAAGAATCGAGAAGTTTTTATGACCATGAATTATCTGAAGAATAAGCCAAGCCTGAAATTTAGATAACATTAGCATTTTTCAGCATCACGTTTCTTGGAATACACAGATTTTTCTTTAGTATATGAGAATACGAATAGTCAACATATCCATTGAAAATGGCTTTTTAAGCTGTTCACAATTAAGAGAGAATATCGATACTACGACCTGCTTCTTCAGCTCTTTACCTGCATACTTGCTGCTGCTTACCTTGGACAATGAGCTGATAATTAAGAAGCCGTGTAATTAGCGATTAGCGCATGTTATTAACAACGCAAATAGAGATCCCTACCGCCAGCGGGCACTCTTCACGCAGATTCACGTCCTCACAAAGAATGCAGTTCGTCGTCAAATTTTTTTCTTAAAACATTAAGAAAAAGTTTATATTGACTAAAGTCAACAGGAATGTTCTTTGTGCATTCACAGTAGTTTTTTTTTTTTCTTTAATGTAAGTCATTTTGTATCACCTTCTTTGAATGTTATTTGTCCGCGTGAACTCGCATCCTTCGATCGATTCGAATCACAGTTCTTACAACGATCAAACGTTATGGATCGTGTGGGTAACTGACACTCGCATCGAATGTAGAAAGGTATAGCATTACATGGAACACAGAGTGCGTGATGTATGATCTTCAGCACTGAAGTAACACTCTAAAAAAAGTAATTTACATATTGAAGAGGTTTTTTTCCTCAAATTGAATTCACTCAATCAGAGATGCTGAATATCGAACGTGTAACTTAATAAATTAATAATACGAAGCAATGGGAGAGAATTTGTTGTTTTATTTTTATGAAATAAGGATATAGAGAAAAAGCTGCAAGGATGAAAAGAGGGAGGAACGGAATATAACGAGGATAGGATGTTGAAGAGTGAAGTTGGAGAGAGCGAAAGGGATCTCCTCCAACTCGTGCCTTGTTATCAGATCTGCCAAAATGTAGCGCCTGGTAGAGAAGGCATAATTGAAATCACTTTGATGGCGCCAGCTCAGCGCCTGTTTGTATCAAGGTACGCATGCGTGCAGGCGCTTGCGCACGAGATGGACACACACGCGCGAACCTACGCCAGCATCCAAAGTACTTTCTTTTAGCTTTTACTTCTCGTTTCTCGCTCAGCGTCATTATCAACGGATCTTATCGAGAAGTGCTTATTAGGAACTTTATTATCGAGTCCTCGCCTCTTCTATCTACATCCACCTTGAAGACTTGAGCTTGTGATCCTTCACGCTGGTTCCAATTTTCAAGGTTTACGCAGCCAATCATTTCACAAGTAGTGTTGCATATTTTCTTGTTGCAAAATTAACAAGTCATTGGTGCAGGAAGACCTTTTTTTTAACCAACTCGTCTATGATTAGTCTCTGATTATCAAACAAGTCTTCTTTTTTGTTATTGACGTAAATCTGATCACGGTGTGAGTTGTCAGTGGCATGAATATTTCTTATCGAAAAAGGAAAAATTATATGACATTTTATTAATGATTCAATATTATGATTATTAATAGTGGAACAGGACTTATATCGACCCTTAGTATTAATATTCAAATATTGTTGATGTTCTTAGTTGGCTTTAGGGTCCAGAAAAAAATGTAACTCAAAGTTTCATATTTTCAAACGTTTCGACTCAGATTGGAGTCCTCGTCAGTGAGAATTTATTTCTATAAAAAATACAAAGGAAGAAACTTAAAAAAATTGCACATGTGACCGATGAACATTGTAGTAAAAAATTTTATAAAGAATTGCGAGTGTAAAATATAAAATTGGTCTAAATAACTAAATTTGCAAAAAAAATGAAATTATAACAAACCAAATATTTCTGTAAAAATACTAGGGGGAGAACATTAAAGAATTGCACGTGTGACGGATAAACATTGTGGTAAAATGATATAAATGAATTATACATGTGAAAGTGTAAAATTAATATAAATAACTAAATTTGCAGAAAAAAGTGAAAACTGTAACCAAAAAAAAAAATTTTTCTATAAAAATACGAAGTGAAGAAACTTAAAGTTTACGCGTGTGACGGATAAACATTGTGGTAAAAACGGTCTAGATGAATTGTACATGTGGAAATATAAAATTGGTTTAAATAACCAAATTTACGAGAAAATAAAACTTAGCAAAGATTTTTTGAGTAAAATTACTAAGGGGAAGAACTTAGAAAATAGAACGTGTGACGGATAAAAATTGTGGTAAAGCCGATATAAATGAATTGTACATGTCATATATTTGGTTTGTTATAGTTTCATTTTTTTTGCAAATTTAGTTATTTAGACCAATTTTATATTTTACACTCGCAATTCTTTATAACATTTTTTACTACAATGTTCATCGGTCACACGTGCAATTTTTGTAAGTTTCTTCCTTTGTATTTTTTATAGAAATAAATTCTCACTGATGAAGACTCCAATCTGAGTCGAAACGTTTGAAAATATAAAATTTTGAGTTATATTTTTTTCTGGACCCTAAAGCCAACTAAGAAGATCAACAATATTTGAATATTATGATTATTACCAAGAATATGCAGACTTGACTTGCACTAATTGATCAAGGTTTCGAGTTAATTTTAACAGTATTTTTTTGACATTTGATTCTTTTGTGTCATATCTGTGAGGTATACACTTACAAAGACTTTTTACTTTTTTTTTTAACAAAACTTTGAAATGTTGATTACGCTAAATATGATACATAGAAAGATGAAGAATGTGTGACTAAGCTGATTCTTGTTATGGTCGTGTCTGCTAGACTTTTTCCACTGTAGAATTTCGTTCATTGCACTCTTAAGGGGATCCGCCACCTTCAATATTTTTATTTTTTGAGTTTGGACCTTCCATATAATTTATTTTTTGTTTAGTACCATTATTTAGAAAGTTTTGGGGAGTTTTAAAAATTCCAGCACGTTAATGTATTTTCAACTAAAAATTTGGAGCTTTTTGGGCATTTTTTTGACATTTTTTGACTTTGAATAACTTTTTTGGGTTTTAAACAATTGTCACTCTCTGAATCTGAATCAGTGAACGGTCACTGATTCGCAGTGACTATCCACTGATGGCAACAGCTATATGTCTTTCACTGAGAATCAATGAAATTCGACTGATGAATAAGTGAAATAGATTGAACTCACTTATTGAATCAGTGAAAGCTTCACGTGGGAGTAATAAAACCAGCAATATATTTTAACGATCGATGAACTCGTTTATTTTAGGCTAAAGAACACTAAAACGAAATTACGTAATGTTTATTATTTTTAAGGGACGATAAATCAGTAAAGTGTAGATGAAAGTTTTGAATTCGCGAATTCAAAAGTTATGTTCACGTGACGCGTTCACTGATTCCTCAGTGAAATCAAAGCAGGGCACTGATTTATCAGTTGATATATTTTCACTGATATAAGCAGTGACCTTTTCACTGATTCAGGTTTAGAGAGCATGATTCTTTTTTTATTTTGTTCCCTATAATGTGTAGCGACTTTTTGACTATGGAAAATATGGTAACATAACTGAAAAAAAGTTAGTTAAAAGTAATAAATAATAATATAATTATTATTTTATTATTAATAAATAAACATATAAATAATTATATTATAATAAATAAATATAAATAAATACATAGGTATTAATGAATATATTAATAATATTTAAAGTATTTGACACTCGTGCTCGATTTTTCGCATACATTTCTGTAACTTTACAATAATTTACCATACATGATTTAAAAAATCTATTTCCTTCCATAGATCTAAGAAAGGAAAAAAATCGTAGACTGTTTTTAAGCAAACGATTTCTTTTTTAACGCTTATTTTGTATTTCACATATTTCGATTAAAAAATGGAATTTTTGATTTTAAATGTGTAAAATCAAATCATAATATATATATGCCTTGTCAAAAAATGTCATGAGAATTTGTGGACCTCATTCTGGCGAATAATTTTCCATCTTAACGTTTTTTTCGTATGTCACATATTTTGTCTGAATTATGGAATTATTGAATTTTAATCGTATTTTTTAAAATTTAAATGAAAAATATACGTTTTATCAGAAACTATGTCAGAGAAAGTTTGTAGATTTTATTGAAACGAACAATTTTTCAAACTTACGTATATCTTTTTCATGTTTTACAAATCATTGTTGAAAAATTAAATTTTAGATTTACAATAGTAATTTTCTAAACTAAAAAGAAAAATATACATCTTATGAAAAATGTTGCGGTTCAAACTTGTAGATCTTTATGTTGTAAACATTTTTGTACCATAACTTTTTTTTCGTATTTCGTATAATTTAACTGAAAAATGGAATTTAGATATTGACTTTTTTCGAGTTTTAACATGTTGTAACTTTCCTAATTTTAGTTTAATCAAAAAATATTGGTTATGTACAAAGTAATGTATTTATAAAATTGTTAAATATATATTAGGGGTATGAAAATTAACAAGTTTGAAACGAAAATTCGAGAAGAGAATACAATGTGATCCAAATTTTTTTTACAATGACAGAAAGAGATAAATTCTATCGGTTGCAGGAATAAACGAGGAGATAGGAAGATACAGATATTACCGGACGTAGGGATAGACTGGAGATAAAAGGAGATAGATATTCAAAAACAAGAGATAAACCGAGGGATAGAAAGAGATAGATATTTCTTAGCATGGTGGATATAATTTTGGAGATAGAAAGACAGCGTTTTGGGGATGTAAATCGGCTACTTGGAAGAGATAACAAAGGTTCTATCTCTTTCTATACCCCTGTTTCTATCTTTTTCTATTTTTTTACTTCCCGCAGGGCGTAGTAACTTTGAATTTTATTTATTTTTCCAAAAAAAAAAAAAAATCAGATTGCCCAGAAAATTTACACACATTCTCAGAAAAGTATAGAGAATAAAAAAATAAAATTTTTGGAAAATTTCAATAAATAGCAAATATGCCAATTTAAGGTGGTGGATCCCTTTAATAAGGAAAAAGTGGAACGAAAGACGAAAGCTATAGACACTAGAAGTCGGGGATGATTAATAAATCTGAAATGGCGTTGAGAGAACAGTTTAACCTGTGACCTCGGCTCAATGCATCCAGTTTTGTACTTGTTTTTTTGTTGTCTTTTATTCCAAGACACACGGCACCTATACGAATCCACCTATTCCACGAACATTGTGCACACATTAAAGCAACTTTGTACCAAGGCGCTTAGGGCGATAGAGATAGGACGACGGGTGGGTCTGTGGGAACAGACCGACTCTGAATGTTAATTGTTGTTTAAATTTATGACAGCCCTCTCTCCTGGTCCATCCACCCCTTCCATCGAAATAACCGCGGCTATTCATTTAGTTTGAGCAACGAACCTTCAGAACGAGCTCGGCGATTAGCCATTCGAAAAGAGGAGCTACGTCGTGCCGAAACGAAAAGAAACGATGAGAAAGAGTAGGCAAGCGCGAGGGCAATGTCGAGTATCATAACTTTTCGCGGAGTTAGCAGGATTCGGGACCTCTTTCACGCCACGGCACCAAGGTATTTCTAATTCGTTATAGCTTCTCAAGACTCTGGGTATAGCTCAATGGACCTTGTTTCATAAATAAGATTGTAATTTAAAAAAGTATTTATCTTTATGAGACGAAGCGTCTTTGAAGATTTGTTAAGTCCGCATGGAATGTGCGCTAAAGAACATTAAACAAATTTATTGTCTTCATTGCGAAAAGTATTTTACTTTGGCACCTTTATGTATGATAATAAATTTTTTACTAACTCTCCATCTTGTTCATAAAATAAAAATAAAGTAATCAGGGCTTAATAAGATTTACAAATTTATTCGATGCATCGAGTCTTGATAATTGTAAATTCTGAGTGATTGGGAATCCCAGTGGCATACGAAAACTGACTGACAAAGTGGGTCAGAAGCGCTATCCTTAATAAAAGCAAAATAACGTCCCTTGACTTGATTACCATATGAATTGGTGGGCAACATCAAAGAGACGAACGATTCTTTGCGAACATAACGCATCAGAATTTACATGTGTGTGGTCTTGCTCGCGTGAAAGTGTTGTCATCAACTGCCACAAGCAATTTCACTTGACGAGATATCATTAATTCTGAGAATAGACACGTGAACTGAGGATTTTAATCTAGAGATTTGTAGAAATTCCTTTTTATCTTTTTCATCCTCGATCTTTTATACTAAATGTTAGACTATTAGTACTTTATAAAGGAAAAGATGATGAAATATGAAGAAATAATGTTCTGCTTTCACCCGATGGGCATTTAGTGCATTCACACTTTGACTCATGCCGGGGAAAACGAGTATCGAACACGTAAGGTAGAAAGAGTTAAAGAGAAGAAAAGAAAAGCAATGAGAGAACCCGCATTGAGGCAGGCCAGTGTAGTGAGCAGTGAGCATAAAATAAACTCAAAGACGCATGGGGTTCTACGTATGGCTCATGCACCGTCCAAGGAACGCACGTACCCACAAATAATAACGAAATTCTATAGCATGTTTCAACTTGGACCGTGCACTACTAATAAGTAACATTGGAACAAACTGAAAAATATATACACGAACGTGAAAATGACCTGTTGCAATTATTGCAACTATCAGTGTCAATTTACATAATATCAACGAGATCAAATTTTTAAAAATATAAATATTACTGATTAAAAGTGTTATTATTTATTTTCTGCTTACTAATTTTTCTAAATCATTTCAGTCGATTATGTCGATAATTAGAAGAATGTATCACTCACCATGATAACCGAACTCTACCATATTGACCCTATTAACCTGTGATTTAGAAATAACATCATTTAAGACTAGTTGGGATTTTCAATATATTTTGAAAAAATTATCTGTGAAAAAAGGAACGCTTTGACTTCGCTGGGTTTCGAGCCCAGGACCTTTCGATTGCTGGTCGAATGCTCTATCACCTGAGCTACGAATGCACTCTTCTAATGATGGACATAAGCGATGATTTGATTCGGAAAAATTAGTAAATAGATCATGATATATTCCCAGCCGAATAGACGTAAATAGATTCTGTGAGAAAAGTTGTGTGGAATCTTTGTAGCTTAGATGATAGAGCATTCGACCGGCAATCGAAAGGTCCTGGGCTCGATACCCAGCAGAGTAGAAGCGTTCCTTTTTTTACAGTAAAATTTTTCAAAATTATTTCCTGCTGCTCTATTATACAGGGTGAGTTTTTTATTTTGAAACATCGAAATATCTCAAAAAATAAGCATCGTACGAAGCAAATATCCACAATAAAAACTTTTTATTTTCGGGGGGAAAAGCGACCTGGCAAAAATAAAAAATAAAAAATTTCGAGATTTTTTTCGCACGATGAGTATTTTTTGAGATATTTTGATGTCTCGAGATGAAAAACTCACCCTGTATGGGGCAGATCGGGGTAAACTTGTCGGGTAAACATTTACTGCTCTTCAAAAAGTTAATAGAACGCGTTATTGATGCGTTGAATTCTTATTTCGAGTCCCAAATAATTATACAAGATATTTTTTTGTGTTCTTATTATTTTAATCAGAAAACTAATTTATAATTTAATTATTTCTTATCAGTTCTCATTATTTTTATAGAAATAGAAACATATTCGGATTGAAAAATTTCATAGTTTTAGACTGTTAGAAATTTCTACCGTAATTTCCCAAAAAAAGTGACTGGAGTTTTATTCAGCCACAGTTTCGTAAAATTAAGATAGAGTTTCAAAAAATTCTGTTACTTTTTAGAAAATTTAGGAAAAAAATTTCTTAATTTTCAGTTACAAAGTGTTGAATATTCTGATACCTGTGTCTGTAAATTCTAAAATTTGCAACTGAAAAATTTTAGGTTTTGGGCAACTGAAGTTTTATGCAGTTACATGTAACTGACAATTTGATGACAAGTTCATAATTTTATAATAAATTTTATAAAAAATCTGTTACAGTTTGGTTAAACTTGAAATTTAAAACTGGTTTTGATAATATTTCAATTCGATTTAATCATTAATATTACTTAATTATGTCAGAAATGCGACGTACAGGGATAAACTTGGACTTAAAATTTCTCCAACTATGAAAATTCATTACGTGTTTAAATGCTGATAGGTTAAGCAAACTAAATTTTCAAATACTTGGATATCTTAAAAAACTTTTTAATGAATTTATATATAAATGAGAATAGTCTAATTTATTATTTAATTATAGATTCACTGCAAAAGTAACTTTATAATTGCCTAAAATCAAATTAATAAAAAAATCAAACATGTGACTGGAGTTTTATTCAGTTACAGTTTCATAAAATTAAGATAGAATTTCAGAAAATTCAGTTACTTTTTAGTGTTGAATATTCTGATACTTGTATTTAAGATAGTTTGGACTCGAATCAAGCTTAATTTTCATAATTACATGATAGAATAATGTTTTTTTCATCAAAATATCATGTTTCTATACTGTGAATATAGAGACTCATATCGAAAACATAATATTGTGGTCAGCGAAACTTCATTCTTTTGTCATCAAAATTAGTTTTCCATAAATTTTTGTTACTAGCTCAAATTTTCAAAATATTTATTCTTAATATGATTTCTTTTATAAAATTTATTTATTCTACGCGAAAAAAGAATAGTTAAGAAATAGTAATGTCATATCCAAAAATAATATTGCTCCGATGGACACCATTTCCCCTTGTCTATCTTACACTTTACATAAAAGTCCCTAATTTTTAGAATAGATAAAGTGGTCTTTTTTCCTTGAAATAACATAAAGGGTATTCAAATTTAAAATAAAAGGTATCACACAACTCTTGAAATAATGCACTTTCCAAAACTTTTCTTTGCTTATTTTAAAGGTAGATTTACGTAGAATGCTGGAAATATTTGAAAAACTGGTAATTTTTTCCTGGATGCTGCCACAGTCTGATTTTAGAACATAAAAATTGTAAAACTTCAAATTCATGAAATTCTTTATTAAAAGAATATGAAAAATAATATTGATGTATTTCTTAATAATATTTTGTATTTTATTCCTGATAATCAATTTTCATAATTTTTGAAATCCATTATTTAAGTATGAGAATGTTTTGAATTTTTACAATTCTTTTGTTCTAAGTTTTAAATTTGACATATCAGGGGTTATTAAAAAATTAATAAAACTTATAAATTTAGACTATTTTCGTAATATTTTATGATCCTTCGATAATGTAGGCAGTGGCAAAAATTTCGAACTCAACCATCTAATTATTGTTAATAATTGACAAAAGCATTTCATTTCTAGATCACTGGTAACAAAATGTTATTACCTTTTATACTATTTTCAGGAAAAAAATTCTACTTCACGTGTTTTATCTGAATCTCAAAAAACAGATACTGCACAGAAAAAAGCATTGGATTTAAAATTCATAAACAGTTCAACACTTTTAGAAGAGCTTCTAATAATTGCAAATGTTTAGAAAATTTCAGTGAAAAATAGTCAAATATTTAGAGATAAAAACAAAACAATGCAGGGAATATTTAGTAACTGTTCATCAATACTTTAGGATTCCTGAGCAGTACTCTCTAAATCTGAATCAGTCCAAATCTACTGATTATCAGTGAAATTTTACCGATTCAAATAGCTAAAAAGAGGTTACTGTGAATCAGTCAAATTTCACTGATTACTTCAGTGAAAATTAACTGATTTAACAGTGGAAAATATTATTTCCACTGATCAATCAGTGAAAAAGCAAATCAGTGATTCAATCAGTGAAAATTTGACTGATTCAGATTTAGAGAGTATATGAATTTTAACTGGACTTTTTAATTATTATTTCTCAACAGTTGACCATCCTTTGCAAAATTTTCTAAAAATACACAATTTTTAAAACCTTGTCCAAAAGTGCAGTTTTCATGAAATTTTAACAGATTATTTTTTCCCTTCTGTCAAGATTCAAATTGAAGGTGAAAGATTATAGGGTGTGATTTTTGTTTATGAATTACGGGTAAAGAAAGTTCTTCTCATGATAATAGGACTTGATCTCATCAACCGGTGGGTAGTAAAAGAGCAGAAGGCTATTCTTCGAGCTTGTCGCGACTTGGCCTTGGAAACGTGCATCCATGTAAGTTCACGTTCATGTCAGGTATATTATACGTGTATTTCGTAAGAATGCATTTGCGGTTGTTTACCAAGTTAAGCCGACTCGTCAGAGAAACAGCAAAACCAAGCCATAGAATGAAATGACACCATTTTCAACACTCTTCAGTTTTGGAATTTTCCTTTTGTCCAATATTTAAGCATGATTCGTTTATAAAAGAACTATAAGATAATAAAAAGCCAAGCACTAATTGAATTCAGTTATAAATTTGGTATGTATATAAATCAAAAGAGAACTGCAGAAAGGTCACAATTCGAGGAAGGATCGTGATTTGGCTATGAATTATTGAACATTCTTATTAATACTAGAACTATATTAAATCAAAGTTAATTAATAAGGCTCTCACCACCGTATTAATTAAGTTTTTTTGCGAACTCGGTTCAGGATTGAACATTAATAAAACAGATATTCAAAAACTGTCAGAATTTGCAAACGATTCGTTTAAATCTGGCCTCAAATTATTAAATTAATTTAGTATGGAAAGCGATGTTAGGTCTGTGTTGCATGTAGGGTCGGCTTAAGAAAATTTTGGCGCCCTAGGCAGAATAAATATTTGCCCTCCTTCAGTCTGAAGATAGATTGATCTATCTCTATATTAAGCAATCTGTAGTTATATTTTCGCGATGAAATCAATCAAAATCAAGATTTTCTAATTAAATCAACACAATGTTTTAATCTCTTTCATAGAATTCTAACATAAAATAATGTCATTGCACATTTCATTGCGCTTCCATTTTTTGCGGTAAATTTAAAATGAGAGATGGATACTAATTTCACCCCGACTTTGCCGTCCTAGGCGGTTGCCTATTTCGCCAATATGGTAGAGCCAGCCCTGGTTGTATATAAATTATCTCAAGAAGTAATTTGAAAAGTTCGAGAGCGCCTAACGAGCCGGCATTGGTTCCCACTTCATTTGAACCGATAAGTAGTCGCACGTCTCGTTGGAATAGAGAAAACAGGTTGAGGGTACGCTACAAAAATGTCCCTAGTAATGGATAACTACCGCCGATGATGCGCTCACGTATCTTTCGCATTAATAATCACGAAATGCGTTCTTTAACTTTTATGAGCATCAATAGAAAAGTCGATTCTTCTCTATTGGTTATATGTAGTTTGGAAATAAAATGGACTTTACATCTTATAATCACCAAGTTCCAAAATATTCCAAAACTGATGCGTATATTCTAGACTCCAGTAGAGCCGTCTATAATTCGAGATCGTTAATTCAAACTAAAAAGCGGCCGGTCGTAAACATTATTAATTTAAATGGATGTGGAAATAAAAACAAAAGAGGACGAAAGAAACAAAAAGAGGGAAGGTGTTTTAGGTGGTCGCGTCTTCTTTTTTCCTCCTTTTTTAATGATTTCGAGTTATCCTAACCTACACTCTAAAAAAAGTCTATCGATAGTGAAATTACGTTCTTTTCAGAATGCATCCATTGAAATTAAGCATATTCCTTTTGTATACCAACAGAATCTTTTTCCTGTTACAAAACTCATCTGTGAGATGCAAAAAGAAAATATTTTTAGCAATGAACGATTTTTTTTGACTCTGAAAAGAAATCCTCTAATTATGTAAGGATTGCATTTCTAGACTAGGAGACGATGTGCGCCTGCGCATTAGTGAGTGGACATCGTCTGGTGCTAATCTGTTCACAGATATTTTGTCAGTACGGTGCCAACTACGAAGAATATATTTATTTATGATCAAAATCAATTAACGAAATCAAATAATGGATTTCTACAAATTATTAGGAATCCCAGAGTGCGACGTAGAAATTTTGAAAGGTACGTATACCAAAACAAACAATTTTGATCCGCATAACCTTATTTTTCATTGCTTCTGATGCTTCTGATGACAATTCAAAGATATTCCCAAGAATGTCAATAAAAGCATTGTAGAAACTGAAATCGTGATAACGGGGTGTGAAAAAGGGGAAGTGTCCTCGTTTTTTTGTCTCAGACTTTCGGTGTTTAGATTATTTTCAAAAGATTATTTCATAGCGCCTCCTTTGAAAATCCGATTTTTGGTACCTGTAGAGCGGGTTGAAACTGCGATTTTCAACCCTAGGGTTGAAAGTCACTGTTTCAACCCGCTTCACAGTTACAGGCAATTAGATTCTCAAAAGAGTTGCTATGAAAAATGGTATACATTACTCGAAACAAAACACAGCGAAAACATTTCGTGTGATTGCAGCCCTCGTTTCACTCGGGCAGCAAACTTCACACTCATACAATTGCTCTGTTTCGCCCCTTGTAATGTAATATACTATTTAAACGATCGAATGCTTTACAGGCCATCACATAACTCAAGATGTATTGCGTATCATGGACAAAGAGGATTTCCAAAAGCATGATATCAAGATTAGCATTGGGGCGAAAATAATTTTGGAGAAATATATCGTTGATTCGAAAAAAATAAACGAAGATCCGGACATACCAAATATTTTGACGGTCAATAATTATGTAAAACGTACCTTTAACGTTTACTTTGATTCTACAATGAGAAAAAAGAATTATCAAATCTATACTACATTGAAAGTGTGAATATCGTGTCACATATAATATGAATTGTTTGTGTGAAATATTATCATATAAATAATGTAAAAATAATATTTGAAATGAAATAAAAATTCATCGTTTATTTGAAAAACAATTTAATATTATTCATTTCTATCCATAATTCTTTTTCTAACAATAAATAGTATTCCAGATCCTCAAACAAAGTTTGGACAAATATCTATTTAATTGCAAGAAAAAATGTATACATTCAAGAAATTTTCAAACTGTAAAAGTAAAGATCATGGAATATATACTTTATAAAACAAATAATAGTTTTGTATTGGAAAAAAATGTCGACATTTAAAGTTTATATGGAAATCCATTCTAATATCATTGATAAAATTGAATAAAAACATTTCTTAAATTAATTTTGAAAACACTTATTTAACATTACACGCAAAAAAATGTGTAGCTGGTACAAAGAAACATATTGCTGTTCAAGCTATATTATTAACTATCCTAACCATAAATGTGGCTACTATAACCTAAAATATCCTTGTGACAGCTACACATTTTTTCCGTAAAACAGTTTTGTATATGTATAATTTGTATACAATTTATTCATTTTATGAAATATACAGTTGTTTTTTATTTGTAAAAAAATATTTTGATTCGAAATTCTTAGTAAAATGTTTACTATAGAATTTATTGTGAAATTTAAAATGCAACAAAGTTTAAAAATTATTTTGTAACACTTTTTCAATATTATATATTTAATAGATCATGGACTTTCAATTTTACACGTATTGGAAAATTTGTAATGTAAGCAAAGTTATATCTTAAAATTTCTTTAAGCTGAATTCTAAGACGGGTCGTTATTATATTATTGAAAATGATCGATTGAATATTGGGATTTGTCAAAGTTTGGCTTGTGTATATTTCTTATAGGTTATATCATAGAATTTGTTTTCTTTTAACATCGAAATTATACTTCCTTCGTACGACAAAGAATTTTATTTCCAGACCAAAGGAAAAACTTTGACAGTAAAATGATAGCACTTGAAACGAAAATACTTCAACTCTTAGAGGATTTCCTCTTATGCCAATTTTGAGTAGAAAATCCATTCATAGTGAACGGAACTGTTCGACAGTCAATATTCCGTTTTTAGAGTGTAAAAGTGAAAAAATGGTTTTTCAGCTATATTTGAACTTTACCACTTATTTCCATTTTGGACCATCTTGAACCGTTTTTCATCCCCCAAGGTATAGTACATTGATCTTAACCCTTGCTTACCAGACTTCCGTAGAATTACACGCTTACCACACATAGGTCTAAAAGACCCGAACGACAAAAATTGTTATAAAAAAGAAACTATTCAATAATTTGACTTGAAAATTTTTTTGGAACTTCTCTTAAACTTATTTTAAAAGATAACGTAGGTTTCATGGCCAAAAAAATTTTAAATATGCTAAAAAAAATGTTAAAGTTAAAAAGTGTAGAAAATGAACATTACTACTGAAAAATTCATCTTTTTAAATATTTAATATGAAGGGCTAAAAATTTAGTCAGACATAGTCAATATATATCTCTAAAAGTGAATACAAAGGTTTTTTATGTCCAGTAAAAAAAGTATATTTATTTTGAGGAATGAATGGCGACAAAAGGGAAAAAATAAATCATGCGTTCTTGTCAAAATACTCCATTTTATTAGCTATTATAAAAACATTTATACTGAAAATATCGATAGATTTTGAAATTAATACAAAGAAAATATGAAATAAAAAGAAAATATGCATAAAATAATCAATTTTATTTTATAAGCCAGCGCACTCGATATCAATAATATAACTTCGAAAAATAAATCACTGCTGCACATAAATTTACACAGAAGTCGATTAGTAAAATGCTAATCACTAATCTTTTAGACGCAGGCCTATTTTTAAATAGCTGCCAAAACTAAACTAATGGTCCCAACGTCATGCTAAACATTCTGAAAGGTAGTTTTACTGTTCAATTATCGACCAATATTGCTACAGACTCGCTCCCTTTGCGTTTAGGTACATAAAATTTAACTACAAAGAGGGCTTGCGTCTTGAAGACCCATGTGTGGTAAGCAAGGGTTAAGGAATTTCATCACCTTTGCATTTTCAAAAAATAATTTTTTTTTATTGCACAAAAAGGTCCTTTAGCGTCTTAAGAATGATGCCCAATAGGTTTTCGTGGGGGCGGAGCATAACCTATTAGAGGTATATCAAAATTATAATACTTTTTTACGTAATTAAAGCATTAAACGCGTTTTTTTCGAAACTGACTTTTTCAAATCGGCAAGACACGCCATTTCAATAATTTTCAACCGATTGACACGAATCTTGTTTTAAATAAAAGTTGATTTAATTATCTAGTGGAATATTTACGATTTTTAAGATTGATTGACAATTGTTTATTTGTTTAACAAATTAAGGTCGCATTTTTTTGGGCGAAAATCGAGTGTTACATTCAAATGCTGACCATTTTTGCAAAAATGGATATTTTTTTATAATCTTGGGTACTTCACGAAGCAATCTTATAAACATTAGGAACAAATTTGTTTTTTTGGACCAGGTGCAAATCTCAATTTTTAGAATTTCGTGCCCAGGACGATCCTCGAAAAATTTTTTTTTTTGGACTCGGCAATACTCAGCCGCCATTTTGTATTACTTAACAAACATTTTTCTTTATTAAGTTAATATATTAGTTAAAATGAATGAATGAAAATAAATCATAAAAAATATATTATTTTTGGAGGCTCGAAGGTGGATAATGCATACATCCTGGAGAATAAAAATCGGTTCGGGATGGTCCAAAATGGTAATAAAAGGTAACGATGGCGCAAGTGAGTTTTATAAAAAAAATCACTGCTCGTTTTATATTGTTTCAAATATGACTGAAAAAGCCACTTTGCACTTTTAGGTCAGAATATCTCAAAATCCTGACATACTCGGAAAATTTGGAGAACGGGTTCGTTTTTAGGACATCAAAATTCATCGGGATGATCTACTCCTGTCTTTGGGTACAAAAAAGTTCATTTTTGTCGGCCTCTGCAATTGAGAGAAATCTTGAATAGTTTTTTGGGTCCAAATTTGGTAATTTGAGAATTATGTTTATTTCGAATTTCTTAAAGTTTTGAATTATAATTCTGCTTGGATCTCAATATGATTTTGAGTTTGTAGTGATATTAATTCGAATTCTATTTTAAATAAGCCGAGGATTTTTTCTATTATTTTTATAACTACCCGGAGTAAATGCAATTGAAAAATTCAATGTTGCTCCAGTTCCTGGAGAGAGCCAAACATGATCGTTAATTTGAATATTCTTTTAATTAAAAAATTTGAATAAATTTTGAAATTCAAATTTGAATAAAGTTTGAAACTTAAGTTCTGATGCAATAGAATAGATTTTTTCTCGCAACCGCTAATGGCTAGAATGAGAATGCAGGGATTTTTCGTATCGTGATCATATAAAGGGGCGAGTTGTTTGTTCGAATAGACATGGAGGGAGGAAATGGGTTTTCTGCGTGGACGTTTCCAGTGTCTAGTCTTGGTAAGATGTAGACTCTGTAGACAGAGGGTAGACGTAGAGCAAGCGACGCCCACGATGACGCCAAAGAAGGGGTTAGATGCGCGAAAATGTCAGACTATACGACGTTATACAATACACCCACGCCTGAAAAAGTAGGACAAAGTCGATTCATTCATTTCTCTGATTCATAAATGTAGAAGAGTTCAAGTGAAGTGAATTTCCCTCGACGACATCCACCAATTCTACGAGAAAAACTCAAGGACTTCAGGGTGCTTTCTTCCCATCTACGAGATCTAAGAAATAGATAAACATTCCTATATTTAATCACAGAAATGCACAATTGCTGAAATATTTTATTATGTTGTTGGCAGAAATGATTTTCTTCAGTTTTCTTTATTATTTGGTATTTAGAAACAAAGT
This sequence comes from Diplolepis rosae, assembly GCA_030998225.1. Classification (NCBI taxonomy): domain Eukaryota; kingdom Metazoa; phylum Arthropoda; class Insecta; order Hymenoptera; family Diplolepididae; genus Diplolepis; species Diplolepis rosae. The sequence goes on along the minus strand of JAPYXD010000723.1, from coordinate 16,175,831 downwards.
ATTATCGTAAAAGTATCTTACGTTTCTTGGCTAAAAAACTGTATTTCATTCTCCTGTGAATTGAATTTCCAGAGTAATTTTATTTATATATACGGAAGGAAGAATAAAGACGATGGGTCAAACGATCTGCGACCAAGTGTCCGGAAACCGCGGAAGGAGATTCTACGTTCCATCTCCGTTTGAATATCCTGCTAAATACAATGCACCGTCTGCTATTTCTGGCCGTAAGCCATTGTCGATAACCTCCGCATTGTTGGCAGACGATGATGAGAGAAGACATTGGTAGTAATTTTCCCTTTTAGGGCTCTCTTTTCAAACAGAGATATCCAACATTTACATACTTTGAAATTAATCATGGAGAAAAGAAATCTGTTAGATTTAGTGAGTCTATGAGTTGAAGGTAGTTCATCCACGAAAATTAGACCTCAGCCAAAAATAGATAATTTTGCTTTCAAGAATAGCAATATTAATATTAAAAGGCTAATTTGAAAGAGAAGAGATTATTTTACATGAAAAAAATTTGAGATACAGAAAAATAATGTATTTTACCATTTTTATTTCACCCGAACAATTTTTCTTATCGCTTCATACAAAATTTTAAAAAATGATGCGATTTTAATAAATCACGAATCATTTTTTCAGGAAAAAAAATCTTCACAACTTTACCGCTTCAAATTTTTGGAAATAAATTCTTTAATGGCTGAAACCATTAAAAATCAATTTCCTAAAACAAAATTCTTATGAACAAATTGCTGAATTTTTTAATAAATTATTCAATTCAGAAAATTAAAAACGGTTCAGTTATAGAGAATCTTTTTCCTGAAAAAATGATCCGTGATTTATTAGAATCACATCATTTTTTAAAATTTGGTATGCAACGAGAAAAAAAAAGTTCAGATAAAAATAAAATTTGTTAAATGCACTATTTTTTTATGTTTCAAATTTTTTTCTTGGAAAATAATCTTTCCTCTTTCAAATTAGCCCTTCAATAATAATATTGCTATTCTTGAAAGCAAAATTATCTATTTCTGTCTCAGGTGTAATTTTCGTGAATGAACTACCTTAAATAGTGGCAGTATTCAATTTTTGTCAATTTAAAAGATATTTAATAGTTAATACATAATTTTAATATATAATTAAATTAATTTTTTTATTTCATTTATTTTTAATATATAATTTAATATAATTTTTAGTTCAATGTAAAATTTAAAAAAAAACATGATAAATAATTTTGCTTTCAAGAATAGCAATATTTAAAAGAGAAAAGATTATTATACATATATAAAAAACATTTGAAGCATAAAAAATTAATGTATTTAAAAAATTTTATTTTTAACTGCACTTTTTTTTATTTTTTAAAATACTGTGATTCTAATAAATCGTGGATCTTTTAGAAGGATTTTTTAAAATAAATTCTTTATTGGCTAAAACTATTGAGAAAAAATTTTTCAAAACAAAATATTTATAAACAAATTGCTTAATTTTGATAATAATTGATTCATTTTCAGAAATTGGAAACGGTCAAATTGTAGAGAATCTTTTCCCTGGAAAAATGATCTATCATTTATCAGAATAGCACCATTTTTTAAAATTTGGTAAAAAGCGATATGAAAAAAACAACACTAGAAAATAAAATTTTTTAAATACATTATTTTTCTCTGTTTTAAATGTTTTTTATATAGAAAATAATCTTTTCTCGTTTGAATAATCCCTTGAATAACAATATTGCTATTCTTGAAAGCAAAATTATGTAGTTTGCTTTTTTTGTAATTGGATAAATTTGTCGATAAATTATTATATTTTTTTTTTGTTATGAGGAAAATGGCAAAATCTTGTATTGACAATTCCTTACTCTGCAAATGAAATCGGAATTTTTTCAATATTTATCGTCAAATCTACTGTGTTTACGGAAACGCGATGATTTGAAGATCCAGAAAAAGTTTCTTTGATTAATAAAAAATTTCTTTGAATTAAACAAATTTGTGCATTTCTATACGGTCAAAGAAACTTTTTTAAAAATATTTCTTGATTGTTTTTTTTCTTCGAATTTAAGAAATGAATGTCTGCGTAGTCGCATAAGTACACGTGTAATGTGATTAACAGAAATGTTTTCTTTAATTAAAAAAAAAATTGTCTTAGTTCAAGGTAATAAAATTAAATAAATTATTTCTTAAGTTTTTTCCGGTATTGTATTTGAATCAAATATTTTTTACATCAAATAAATAATGTTAAAAAAATAATTTCTTTCATATAAAAAAGGCCTGAAAGGTGATTTCTTATAATAATAAATTTATATTTGTTCTAAAGGTGTTTTTACGTCGAATTGAAGAAATAAAGTAAAGAAACGATTTCTTAAATTTAAATGAAACTTTTTTTCTGCGTGAACTGAAATATTTCTTAAATTTAAAGAAATTTTATGATGTCGCTATTTTAACTTATAGACTGAGTGAATGCAAAAAAAAATTTTCTCACCGAATTTTTCAAGTTTCTATTAATTTGTCGAATTTTTTAAAAAGAATATTGTATATCATACACTGTTAGAAATGTTTGTAATTTTAGTATACAGGGGTATATTAAATTTCCTATATGTTTACTAAATTTACTACACTTGGTAATTTTAGTATACTCAGGTATACTAAATTTTTTAAGTGTACACTAAGTTTCTTTTACGTATATGAATTCCGTAGTTTCTGTATACTAAAATTCATATATCTGTATACGAAATTCATCTGCGCAAGCGCGTTTCGAGTTACGCGGATCATGCAACATGCAGACTCGCATGCTGATGTATTTGTGGTTAACTACGTTGTTGGATCGACAAAAGTTCGGATTGTTTGGATCTGCATTTTTCTTTTCAAAAGGTAGGTTTAATTTACCTACTCGTTTACAAATTTAAATTTACGTATCCCAGAATTTCGAAGCTTTATAAGTGAAATGTGGAAAAAATAAAATAAAAATTCCAGAAGTAGATAGACATTTTAGGTTACATTAACGCGCGAAAAAAAGTTGATCTTGCCCAAGTAAGACAAGATCATCTATTAGAGGTCTAAAACATCTTTTTGGGGAAAACGGGAGAGTTCTAGAAGACGTTCCGATTTTCTGCTGAAAGTGCTATTACTATTTTTTTAGATCGCGTACTCATTAGAGTTCAAGATGTTATGGAAGGAATTCAAGTTGCTTTCGCATCATACTAAGTGTTTGGATATTCATACGTTGCGGAATTGCCAAAATCTTTAGAGTTCATTCAAAGGTAATTATTTGATGATTCATTCAATATACATATAGTTTTTATGTGTCTTTCAAGTACATATTTAAAAAATGAAATTATTTCTTCAGGTTCATATTTGACATTAACCCTCTGTATCCAGGCGACAAAAGAGTGAAGGGCGCTAAAAGGATCATTATCTTTGATAATTATTAATAATTCTTAATAAAGTGATACTCTGTACTTCAACTGTATTTATTTTACAATATACTCTATTGAATAATAATTGTAAAACAAAACATTACAAATCGCAATATATTTTATTCTTAATGGTAACATTTATATATCCTTTCGGACAAAGTTTAGAAGAAAAGATTTAACTTCAAATCGATAAGGAAAACAATTAAATACAAATTTTAATTTATATTAATTATTTTCCTTATACTTTGGGTTTTACTGGTTCTCTAGCATTAGTACACATATATTAAAATTAGTATACCCATCAGTAAAATTACTATATGTGTGTACTAAATTTCATGTACACGTATACTAAATTTAGTGCACGCGTATACTTAATTTCATATACATGTATACTAAATTCAGTATACGCATATACTAAATTTCATATACGCGTATAATAAATTTAGTACACGCATATACTAAATTTAGTATACGCCGGTAAACTAAATTTAATTTGATGTTGTGCATTCATGCTTCCATTACATGTATACTAAATATAGTACAGATTTTTCTCGCAGTGTATGCAGAAAAGTGTCAGATATTGCATATTCTTAAAATTTCTAGAACTGTTGATATTTATAATAGCCCAAGTGCGAATTGCCGAAGGTGATAATACGGCACAATATTGGCCCAATCTCGGCAGCCAAGAGTCGGCCATTGTTATGGGGCAAGTGTCATCGTTTGCTTTAGTCAAGTGCTGGGCCGACGACGGCGGCCTTTTTCGACTGTTTAAATTTACCGACCTTCAGCCGAAACTTGGACCAGTATCGGCCCTATACCAAGCCGATTGTCATTTTTACTATGGCATCTAGTTCTGAAAGTAGAAGAGCCAGAGTCGGGCTCATGGACGCCACATTACTGGGCCATGTGTCACTTTTACCACGGCAAACCATCCTGGAAGTGAGAAAACCAGAGTTCGGCACATCATTGGCCCGTTGCTGTGCCGAAAACAAGTGCTTGCGGCCAGAGTTTGGGCCAGCATTGGCCGCCAAGTGCATACCGGAGTTATCATTCCAGCAACGGCACGATATTGGCAGCCGACCTTCGGCAAATTTTTGGCGATGCTGGGCCACTGTTGGGCCGTATCTAATTTCGCACTTGGGACAGTATCAAGTATCGAATTTTATAATTCGTTTTGAACTTGAGACTGAGCAAAGATTTTTTATCATAGAAAAAGGAATATAAATTTAAATAGTAAATAAGTATCTGATCTTTCTTAATGTTATATTAAATTGATTTTTTACTAGATGTACCAACTATCTCATACGAATAGATTTGCAGTGATGCCAAGCAAATTTTTGTTTTGGAGTATTAGCAACGAAAGTTCCGGGCCATTGTGGGATTTTTACAAATACAGAATAAGAAGTTTACTAGGGATTGAATTACGTCCCGTACGCATGCTTTTTTCTGTGAAGGACTGAAAGAATTTTCACTGCAGTATTTCGTAGAATAAATATCAAGGTTCTGGTTGCAGGGGCATTTGGAAACTTGGTGCGAGTTTCGACGCATGGCGCTTAAACTTAGAGTCAACAAATTAGCATTCTTCAAGGAAGAGTCAAAGCGTCAAAAGCCGACTTCGTGGATCTCTCAGGTTTTGAAAACCACCTGAGTAACTGTATTTTTTGACTTTCTTCAATATTTGTTTAAACGATGAATGTTTAATTTTGTACTCAAGTTTAATGAGATGTTAACTTCCTATTCTCCTTTTTTGGTTTTCGTATAAATTGAATAATTTACTTTATTAAATAAAAACATATATTGTTTAAAAATCCATATAAGTTTGAGGCACAAGTATGGAAATTCAGTAACTGATACATTTAATGTAAATTATAAAGAGTGTATGAAAACACTTGAAAATACGAAATTTTTCAAGTCTGGTCAATGCATTTTTATTCATATGTGAATGCAACTGACTGACTTATAATCAGGACTTATTGAAATTTCAATTACTCACCTTCTCTAACAATTAGAAAGGGTTTTAAAGTGATTGTTTTGTTTCGCATAATACGTAACATCCGGCAATTAGAATCGTGGGATACTTAGAGGAATGAAAGGCTGCAAAACACTTATGATCCATTTAATATTACGATACAGTGTAGCTAATTATTAGTTACATTTGAGCAGTCACCGTAATCTATTAGCCTTAACGTATTATTAATTTCCTTTTAAAAAACTGCAACAGTTAAGTTTGCGTCTCGAAGGCCTGTTTGAGTTATTTAAATTGACGAATTTACCCGATTAAAATGTTACCGTATCGTTTAAATTTGCTTCATAAATCAGCTCTACATGAAATAAATTCAATTCAAGAAATGATTTAAGAACATAACGGTCAATATCGTGATATTCCCCATCGATATACAACTTGTGTGGTCCTTCGAAATGCATTTTATTCAGTTACTAGTAAAGCATTTATTATCAATTAAATCATGAGTACTTGTGGTATTTACAAAATCATGTGGAGTAGAAGTGAAGGTAAGCATCATTCAACTATTCTTTTCAATTATAATAGGTTATTATGATGAAAATAAGGAGGGGTATTAAGATATTAAGAGATGCAATGTCACAAACAAGTGCCACTGACGACTATTCCCAAAGGTCTACAATGTGTTAAGTAATGTTAATCGCGATAATTCGTCGCTCTGCATTAGCATAAGACTCACGTAAGTAACTTTAAAATTTGTATTTCTAGAAATACCTTGGAAAATGCAAACAGTTGACTTTCATAGATTCTTTACCTGTTTACGGCACCTCATAATCTGTAATGAATCATGAAATTCAAAAATACTATTGGGGCAAATTATTAATTAGTAACTGAGATGATTTATTTTAATTGATGAGAAGTCGCTCATTAATTTAAATTGATAAAAATTCTATCAAGTATTTGTCATTTTCTACACTAAGAGACTTTTTTTTAATAAATAAACTATACCAAAGTTTAGAATTTTACGTTTGATAGTGCGAAAATCAGAGTAAAAATTTTAATTATTCGTATCATAATATCTAAATCTGATGTCACCATACCGATCTTTAAGGTAGTTCAGCCACGAAAAGTTAGGCCTCAGGCAAAAATACATATTTTTGCTTTGGGGGCGTTCACATAATAAGTCACACAGTTAATGGGGAGGGGGGGGGGGGTCTGCAAATTGTGACGTGGTATGACATGTTAGGAGGGGGGTCTGCCCTTTGCGTTACGTCACACATTAAATGTGTACCCACGAAATTTGAAAAAATCTCGGTAAAATGTTTGGAAATATGTTTTGTGTCGCTTGTCGTCATTGTACTTAGGGTTGTAAGCGATGTAACATTTCATTGAAACATTGAAACTTTCATTTGAAATATTTCAATATTTTGTGGTCAAAGTTTTATTGTTTCATGAAACATTAGGAGAAGAGGGGGAAACGTCTATCTACGCAGGCGCACAGAAGTCAGATTAGGTTAGACAGTTAGATCATAAAATGTCCTTGAAATATTTATTTAAACTATATATAGTTTGAATTTTCCCGCTTTTCTGTTTGAAACTTTGAAATATTTCATGAGACCCCCAATGTTTCATGAAACTTTACATTAGATCAAAGTTTCATTAAATTTTACAACCCTAATTGTACTAACGCTTGAGAGTGTATTTATTCTCGAACTTCCGGAAATTTTCTGAGATATTAAAAAAAACGTATTAATTGCCTCATTGAGTTAATTATGAATGATCCAAATAGTTTATATTATGGTTTTTACGATGCGTATAAAAAAGCATACTCAGAGAAAAAGTCCAAACAAAGTTCTGAAAAGATTATCTACAATAATAATTAATAGCTTCTTTTTTACTGGTTTTTGTAGGCGTTAACGAAAAATGTTTTATAAAATTAAGAGGTGTGACGTGACATCGAGGGGGGCTGAGGTTTGCGACCATGTGTGACATGGAGGGACGGGGGGTAAAAAATAGCTAAAAATCGCGTGACGTATTATGTGAACGCCCCCTTTAAAGAATAGCAATATTATTGTTAAAAGGATCATTTAAAAGAGAAAAGATTATTTTCTATAAAAAAAATTTGAATCATACAAAAATAATGTATTTAACAAATTTTATTTTTAAGTGCGTTTTTTTTAAATATCGCTTCTTACTAAATTTTTAAAAATGGTGCGATTCTAATAAATCATGGATAGTTTTTCGAGTGAAAAGATTCTCTACAACTTGACCGTTTCCAATTTCTGAAAATGAATCAATTATTATTAAATTCAGCAACTTGTTTATAAAAATTTTGTTTTGAAAAATTGTTTTTTAATAGCTTGAGCCATTAAATAATTTATTTTCAAAAATTGGAAACGGTCATATTATAGAGAATTTTTTCCCTGAAAAAATGATCTATGATTTATCAGAATCGCACAATTTTTATAAATTTGGTAAGAAGCGATATGAAAAAAAGCACTTGAAAATAAAATTTGTTAAATATATTATTTTTCTATGTTTCAAATGTTCTTAATAGAAAATAATCTTTTCTCTTTCGAATAATCCCATCAATAACAATAGTGCTATTCTTAAAAGCAAAATTATGTATTTTTGCCTGAGGCCTAATTTTTTGTGGCTGAACTACCTGAAGAAAATATTATGAATTATATTATTATAATTATATTATTATAAAATATTAAGAAAAATTAGTATAGTGAATATCAAATATCATGATTCTTTTCTGAGAAGATTTACCGTGGGAAAAAATACTATACTTTCATAGATTGTGAAAAGAGTAATTTTAACAAAAAATACAGTCAACGCCATAAATTAAAAAGCATAATCGAAAAATGTATATGGTTGGTATCAACGAGCAATAAAATTGTAAATGATATTAGGCAACGAAACGGTAGGTTTTCATTTTTTGTATAGTAAATGTGAAAATTCTAGTAAGATGTCATTTGAAACAACTTCATTCATTTAGTTTTTACTATATGTATTTGTACCTATTGTTGCCTGGATAACGATCGAAATAAATGCTGTAATTCGTTTCTAACAAATGTCTAAGGAAGAAGAAAATAAAGAGTGGCCACGAGTGGGTTGCAAAGTAGGCTATGTGTGAGAAAAGGATAAACTTATGCAAAGACATATTGCTGTCACACTCGTACTTGTAGCCCTATTCTGCAACCCACTCGTGGCCATTTTTTATCTTCATATTTATGTATTCACTTTATAAATATCGAATTCTAAATACTATGGAGATTTTATAGTCGTTTACGTCCATTGTCAAACTTTAAAAAAATTAAATAATCGTTTTAGACTCAAATTTCTTAAAAATTTATTCAAAAGTGCTATTAAAATTCTGAAATTTTTTTGTTTACATTTCGAAAATGATAAAAGTATATAATAAGACTATCTGATTTTACTTTCAATTAGAAAATATTCAATTTTCAACATACACATTTTTCAATTTTAAATTTCTTATATTTAAAGAATTTGAAAATCATTTTGTGGAAAAAAAGACGCTTTCGACTGCGCTGGGATTCGAGCCCAGGTCTTTCGATGAGCAGTCAATCGGCAATCGAAAGACCTGGGCTCGAATCCCAGCGCAGTCGAAGCGTCTTTTTTTCCACAGAAAGATTTTCAAATTCTTTAAATATTTGAATTCAATTGCATTATTTGCGATATAAGAGTTTGAAATTGTCTATAAGGACCAGATACTTGAGAAAAGTAGCCATTTCATGAAAAAAATTTTATCCAATGTCTACATGTTTGTGTCAAAAATACATAAAATTTTGTTTTCGAAATTTGGGAGATGGTAGGAAAAAATAAAAATGGATGTAGTTAGACTACTTTCGATTTGTAAGGTTATTCAAAAATTAATAACTAAAATAGATTTTCCGTACCGGACAGACCTTCTTAATTTTATTATTCACGTCTTTTTAGGACCAAACATCCATTTTAGTTATTATTTTTTATATAACCTTACATACTGTAATTGCAATTACCAACGTCATGTGGTCTAGTTGATCCATCGCCTTAAGGGGATCCACCACCATTAACATTTTTATTTTTTGAGCTTAGGCCTTCCATAAAATTTATTTTACGTTCACAAAATACTTTAAAATATCCCAAAATATGAAAACAAAATTTTTTTTAGTTACTTTTTTGGCTATTTTGCTTTCCATAGCCAAAAATTTGTTACATACTGTAAGGAACAAAGTAAAAAAAGAATCATGACCATTGGTTAAAAAACAAAAAAGTTATTCAAAGTCAAAAAATGCCTTAAAAATTTTTTTTTCAGTCTTGTTACCTTATTTTCCATACCTAAAAAGTTGCTACACATTGCAAGGAACAAAATAAAAAAAGAATCATGACATTTGGTTAAAAAACAAAAAAGTTATTCAAAGTCCAAAAATGTCAAAAAAATGCCCATAAAACTCAAAATTTTTAGTTTAAAAATACATAAGGGTGCTGGAATTTTTGAAAACCTCAAAACTTTTTTAGATAAAGGTACTAAGTATGAAAAAATTACATAGAAGGTCTAAACTAAAAAAATAAAAATATTAAAGGTGGCGGATCCCCTGAAATGCAATTGTCATACAGAAGTAGGATATTTTTGGCAAAGTAAAGGTATTTCGATATCCTAAGATAAAAAATTAGTTTAACCTAAATTCTAGTTCTAACTGGAATACGACGTAAATTCCATTTGACGTTTCATCACCCACGCAAAGTTCTGAGAAATGGTCTTCCTCGTTTTTACGAGAAAGAAATAACAAAGCGAAATGTAGATAGAAGGAAAGAGTCTGATCGTGAAGGCAATATAGGGAGGATGAGGCATTTGTGGTGGGGCTAAAAAATAAGGGTAGTTTGCGGGGGTTCGTCAGTTTCCGGGTTGTTTCGTAGTAAGTGAGGGCGCCGTTGGGTTGTTGGAGACGGGGGTTGCGCGAACCGAGGGGGTATAGGGTGGCAAGAGCCGCGGGCTACGACACGACGAAGCGTCGCGACGTCAGTAGAGCGCCGCGCTATCGACCACCGCTACAAGACAGGAGACAACTCGTTGTCCACCTCGTCTTCGCCGGACGTTCCGGGACGTTCAAAGACCGGTGCAGCGAATTACGTATAGCTAGATTTTTAGATCGACGGTGATTATCAGCGAACTTTAATTTTTACCAACTCTACCAGAGTGACGAATCCTGGATAATTGTTAAATCGTTTCTGAAGGTGGAAAACACCACAAGTACTTCTCTTTAATCCGACTGGGTGTAAGCGAAAGCTCGTGCACACGTGGCACAGTGCATCAGCGTGTCCGATTGGTGCGTGCGTTCTTCGCTGCAAACCACCTTTCAGTGAGACCCAATGACTGTCTATCGAGGGACCACGGGACACACATGTTCGTTATAAGGTCAGTTAAGGCTTTATAATTCATAGCCTCGATTTTATCAACATTTATTTCCTTTACAAGTATTGAGCGTTTCAAAAAATATTTTTTAAACAGGTAAACTAGATAAATGTTTTTGAAGAAATTTTCTGCGAAAAAAGGAACGCTTCGACTCCGCTGGGTATCGAACAAGTTTCTGTGAGAAAAGTTGTGGAACCTCCGTAGCTCAGATGACAGAGTATTCGACCGGCAATCGAAAGGACCTGGGCTCGATACCCAGCGGAGTGGAAGCGTTCCTTTTTTCACAGAAAATTTCTTCAAAAATTATATTGAAAAATTTCCATCTAGTTTTACGAGACGTTAAAATTATTTCTAAATTGTAGGTTGGTAAGGTCGATATGGTAGAGTTCTGTTATCACGTAGAGTGATACACATTCTTCTAATGATCGACATAATCGACTGAAATGATTTAGAAAAATTGATTAACAGATAAATGTTCGTATGCAGGGCTCTGGAGAGAAAATTCGGACCTGGCGGATGCAACTTACGGGCCCCAATTTCACGTGGATTTATTTTATCAATTTTCAGGCTAAAAATCGAGATTTTTCCTTTTATCGATATGCTCTGCTTTCAAGCGATTCAAAGCTTACCTTTTTTCCATGCAGTTTCTCAGTTTATGAAAAATAGGGGAAATTATTTGAATCTATGTACTTGTCGACAGGTCCTTTTCGATTCGCGCCGGAAATAGAAACGAGAGAATTCACTCGAGACCAGACACCGCCAAGGCTCGATTAAAGAGATAGACTAGTTTGTTTCCTTCTACGGTAAATGCAATCTCGAGCTCGCTAGATCGCTTTATTACCGCATTTCGGAAATTGGGATCAAATTACTCTCTGATAGTGCTAGATTGGAGTTAATAAAATTTTTGGAAAAGATTCCGTGAACAAACGTTAGAATTCATTTTTAAAGTTAAGTAATTATTAATTTATTCCTGAGAGCAGTTAAGGTAGTATGATCACGAAAATTAGACCTCAGGCAAAAATAGATAATTTTGCTTTCAAGAATAGCAATATTATTATTGAAGGACTAATTTGAAAGAGAAAAGATCATTTTTTATGATAAAAATTTGAAACACAAAAAAATAATGTTATTAATAAATTTTATTTTTGCCCAAATTTATTTTCTTATCGCTTCGAGTCAAATTTTTAAAAATGATGCGATTCTAACAAATCATGGTTCATTTTTTTAGGAAAAAGATTCTCTACAACATGACCGTTTCCTATTTTTGAAATTGAATTAATTATTATCAAATACAGCAATTTGTTTATAAAAATTTTGTTTTGGAAAATTGTTTTTTTATAATTTCAGAAATTAAAGAATTCATTTTCAAAAATCGAAAACGGTCAAGTTGTAGAGAATCTTTATCCTAAAAAAATGAACCGTAATTTATTAGAATCGCATCATTTTTAAAAATTTTGCTCGAAGCAATAAGAAAATAAGTTTGGACAAAAATAAAATTTATTAATAACATTATCTTTTTGTGTTTCAAATTTTTTTCATGAAAAATAATCTTTTCTCTTTCAAATTAGCCCTTCATTAATAATATTGCTATTCTTGAAAGCAAAATTATCTATTTTTGCCTGAGGTCTAATTTTCGTGATCGTACTACCTTAATTGCAATATGATCTGCTAGTTTGACAATTCTATTGTCATTACCGAAAAAACATATTCATTTTTTTTTCAATTTTCAATCCTATTTCTAGGAAAGAGTCTTTGGAAAAGAGTCACTTAACAAGTTCTTTCGCCGGAGCATTAAATGGATGTGATTGTAGCTACGGTGAAAGCAGAAAGCAAGGCGGGTTTTTTAAATCTAATATTTTATAATAAATCGAAGGACTCGAGAAACTGGCAAAGTTCCAATGTCGGTTGCATGCTCTGCACCTGGCACCTGGCCCTGAATTCCAGGGGCTGCTTGAGTATCCAATTTTTTTTCTGTTTCGTGATGCAGAGACAGAAAGTGGGTCGTGAAGTACTTTTAAGAGGTTCTTTGGAAGGGTGATTCCAAAGGTGTGAGGCCCTGACTTGGTCACCCTGAGATCCCAGGATTCTAAGAGTTCGTGCTTCAGCATCCGACGAGCTGCTTTGCGTACTTACACAAACATAACTACACAAATTGAAATACAGTGAAGACGTTTTCAAACTGAGAGCCAAAGACTCCCTCTTATGCTGTCCGGGAATAATATCCAGGATTGAAAAAGTATTGAATTCAATTGCCAAATTAAAAACTAATTGAATTAAAACAGATTATAAAGGGTCTTTTCTTTAGATATTTAATTTCTTTCAATACTTTAATGTTTAAAACCTACTCTCTAAATTTGAATCAGTCAAAATCTACTGATTATCAATGAAATTTGACTGATTCAAATAACTAAAAAGAGGTTACTGTGAATCAGTCAAATTTCACTGATTATTTCAGTGAAAACTGACTAATTTAACAGTGAAAAATACTTTTTTCACTGATGAATCAGTGAAACGGCAAATCACTGATTCAATCAGTGGAAATTTGACTGATTCAGATTTAGAGAGTAAAGAATACTGAAAATGGAGTTCAGCTAAAAATGAGTCTGTCTAGTAAAATCTAAGGGGAGACTTGGAACCTTGAAACGAGTGACAAAAGCTTAAATATCTAAGACATTAAACTAATACTAAAGGTGCGAGAAGGTTCTACAGGCACTAATACGTATTGAGCTGTGCAAAGTGCAATAAAGCAGCAGGTTCTTGAGGGCACGCAGAGATGTTCTCGAGACCCCACGCCGAGAAACGTGAACTTTAGTCTTATTTTTTCAGAGGGAGAGGATTTCTGAAGGTAAAGATGTACAAGGAGAACATTTAGAATTCTAGAAATGAATTGTTCACTATAAATAGTCCAAATTCCAATAGTCTATAGAAATTAGGATAAAACTGAGATTAATTGGAGAAAAATATTAAAATTGGGAATTATATTGACCCTCAATCATTAATGCATGTGGGATTTAATTTGCCTTTGGGTCATAAATAAAAAACTGGATATTTATCAAAGGTTTCGGATCTGATCGAAACCCTCATTAGTGATGTATATTGTATCTAAAAAATACAGTAAAAAAAGTTTTTATTCTGAGCAATGTTATTTCAAATTTTCTTTATACCAAATAAATATATTGAAATAAGAAAAGAAATATTTATTCTGAAGCAATTTCAAAGTTTCTTTATCAACTCATATGAAATAGTGTTAATTACTCAATTGTTCTAAAGAAATCCTAGATTACCATCTTTTTTTCTGCGCTTTTTAGATTTAAATTAAATCACTAATGATGACTCCGATCAGAGCCGAAACGTCTGATTGACATCTAGTTTTTTATTTATGACCCTAAAGTCAATATAATACTACATGCAAATTTTGGCAGAAATTTTAAACTCAACCAATTAATTTGACTACATCCAAAAATTAAAAATATATGGTATGTTTTTGAAGGTATCAGTTTATATCTCCAACAAAATCAACAGTACAAAAAACACATTTTAAATTTAAAATAGTAACGCATAAAAATGTATTTTTATAGTCGGAAAAAGTATCTTATGGCATAGTAAAAGATGTATTCTCCACATGGATATTTATCTGCATATAAAAATATTTTAGCAAATAAATTTTAGCACTTTCTAGCATCAATATTTATGTGCTTCAAATGTTCGTTGTATCTACTTCTTAAAGAAGATTCTAATTTTGGTAGCAGAGACCTGGAGCGTCGTTCAGATTTAAAGCTTCCATTGTTTAGAGAAATATCTCTGTTGCAGATAGCAGTGCATTGCAATGTAATGCAGACACATGTGTATGTGTACTGAATATACATAGGATGAGGATGTAAGGTAATAGCAGTTGCGAGAATTTCCAATGTGTCACTGGCTTGCTATTTTCTAGTGAGCTCTATTCTCGGTGCAAGCTCAGCATGATCTCGCTTTCTCGACTTGATGTTTCGCAGGTAGAACGCAACACAAGCTGAAATGAGATTTCAAGACTCGTAAGGGCCATCCTAAATCTAAGCATCTAACCGACCGAAAGGCGGCACCTGCACTGACACCGGCGCGACGGGGTTAGAAAGTTTCGCTTGGATACTACTTGCCCTAACACCTCCATGATTCGGTCTTGCCAACACGGAGCCACCAATATTCACTCACGGAAAGCACCTGTGGAGTCTACTAGCTACATTTTGTTCGTTCTACCTTTGCCGTCTTGGTGCCCTTTACCTACCTGTTGGGAGTCGCAAGCCACATGAGTCGATGACTCGAAACCATCGTTCAGAGTCACTTTAAACTACTTTAAAGGGATTAACGCAATTCTCGCCTTGGTTTTGACAGTTCCCAAAAGTGGAAGATAAAAATATCAACGCCTCTTTCTCATATTGTGAGAAAATCATCGAACCTATCCTTCCTCATCAGTTCTTGAATATTTAAAGATTTTTATTAAGAGGATCCGCCACCTTTAATTGGTATTTTTGATTTTTTTGACATTTTCCAAAAATTTTATTTTTTTATTCTATATACTTTTCTGAGTATGTGTGTCAATTTTCAGGCCAATCCGATTTTTTTTTCTTGGATAAATAAATAAAATTAAAAGTTACTATGATTTACAGAAAATAGTTTTTTATATATTTACTAACATGTCTGAATTATATGGAAAATAGTACATAACAGGTATTCCTATAAAAACACAATATATATATTGCCTTTATGTATATACATATATGATGTTTTTGATAGTGAGTATTAAGGCTTCACTACAAGACTTTACTTTAAAGTTCGTTTTCCGCAGATTGTGATTTTCTGTGTTCGTTCCAACATATGTTTGAATAAACTCTCAAGTATTAGACACAGGACTTTGAAATTTTTACCACTTATTCTTTGATACATTATCAATATTTTTGGGTATGAAAAGCACTGTAGCTAAAAAAAATCTGCCCGATTAGCGGGCACATTCTCATCGCGCGCGCAGCTCGCTTCGCTTGCAAGTTTGAGCGCGCCTAGGGCGCGCGATTTGATCGTCCCGCTACGTTCTTTCTGGACCTCGCGCTTCGCGCTCGTTCTTGTGCTCTTCACATACATTCAAGTTTATTTATTATAATTTGATACTGAAGCTCAAAACCAATTTTATAATAATATTACAGATGATGTGAATTACACATTTTCTTAAAGTCACTCAATTTCTTTTTGAATTTAAGTGAAACAGGAAATTCAATTTACTTAAGGTAGTTGTTGCGCCAAAAATCAGTCTCTGGAAAAAGAAGTTTTTCTATGATTTCAAGACTGGTAATTATATCATCAGCCGTGTCATATGTAAGGAAAGACACTCTTTTTAATAAAAAAAATTTTTAAATTACGAAAAATAATATTTTAATAAAGTTTTTATGTAATACGATATTTCCTTATTATCGCTCCATACCAAATTTTCAAAAATGGTGCGATTCTGATAAATCATGAATCATTTTTTTAGGAAAAGGATTCTCTACAAATTTACCGTTTCCGATTTTTGAAAATGAATCAATTATTATCAAATTCAGCAATTTGTTTATAAAAATTTCGTTTTGGAAAATTGTTTTTTAATGATTTCAACCATTAAAGAATTTATTTTCAAAAATCGGAAACGGTAAAGTTGTAGAGAATCCTTTTCCTAAAAAAATGATTCATGATTTATCAGAATCGCACCATTTTTGAAAATTTGGTATGGAGCGATAATAAGGAAATATCCTATTACAGAAAACGTTATTAAAATATTATTTTTCGTAATTTTAAAATTTTTTTTATTAAAAAGAGTGTCTTTCCTTACATATGACATGGCTGATGATATAATTACCAGTCTTGAAATCATAGAAAAACTTCTTTTTCCAGAGACTGATTTTTGGCGAAACAACTACCTTAAGGCTCTATCAGCCTTAAGGAACACATTCTCATCACGGCGCTCGATTTTCTGTATACATTTCAGTAACTTTTTAATAAATTACATGATTAAAATAATTTATTTTCTTCCAAATCTCTCAAAAAGAAAAAACAGTCGTAGACTTTATTTAAGGAAACGATTTTGCAGAACAACGCTTATTTCGTATCTCACATATTTTGGTGAAAAAAATCGAATTTTTCTAATATTGAAAATCAAAACATAAAATATACCTCCTGTCCCGAAATGTCTTAATGAGAATTTGAAACATTTTTTTTTTATCTCACATATTTTATCTAAAAAATGGAAATTTTGAATTTTAATCGTATTTTTTGGAATTGAAACGAAGAATATATGTTTTATCAGAAACTGTGTGAGACAAAACTTGTAGATCTTTTTGAAACGAACAACTTTGTATTCTTACGTTTTTTTCGTATTTTACATATTATTGTTAAAAAATTGAATTTTGGATTTTCAATATTTTTTTTTTGAATTAAAAAGAAAAATATGCATCTTATGAAAAAATGTTACAATTCAAATTTGTAGGACTTTATGTAGAAAATAATATTGTATCATAACGTTTTTTCGTATCTCGTATAATTTAACTGGAAAATGGAATTTTGATATTGACTTTCTTCGAATTTGAATATGCTGTAACATTTCTAATTTTGATTTAATCAAAAAATGTTATCAGGATAATTTTTAGAGATTTATGAGCACTATCAAAAACCAGGATTGGAATTTTTGATTTTCTCAAAAAATTATTTTCAAAAACACAAAAGTAGTGCTCAATCTCTCAATTTTGATTAGATGTGTCTGGTTAACGAACTTGTCCTTACTTTTTCGGCTCCGATAAAGTGTACCAAAGCTCAATTCAATCTGATAATTCTATCGAGAGTTATGCCGCACACGACCTACTACAGACAGACAGACAGACCGACACTTTCGTAAAAACCCTTTTTTCTGACTCAGGGGGTCTCAAAACGTAAAGATTTGATGAAAATTTCGAAAGTCATTTTTCACATAAAACCAATACCTTCTCATCCATGATGAGAATGTAAAAATAATTAGAAATTTTTTTTTTATATTTTGGGGTATTTTTATTTATTTTATTTGTAACTTTTTATTCAGTTATGGTACCTTATTCTCAATATCCAAAAAGTTTCTACAGATTGTAAGGAACAAAATAAAAGAAAAAGCATCACAATTGGTTAAGAAACAATAAAGTTATTCAAAGTCAAAAAATGCCCCAAAAATAAAATTTTTTAGTTTAAAAGTCTTATATTCTTCGCATACATATAATTTATTTTTTGTAATTTGATACTGAATCTCAAGTCAATTTTATAATATTGTAGTTGTGAATTAAATTTTCATAAACTTACTAAATTTCTTGATTTTAAAACATAAATTATACATTTTGTCAAAAAATGTCCTAATAATTTGTAGACTTCATTTAGGCGAATAATTTTCCATCTCAATGTTTTTCCCGTATGTCCCATATTTTGTTCAAATAATGGAATTTTTGAGTTGTTATCGTATAATTTAACTGAAAAATTGAATTTAGATATTGCCATTTTTCAAGTTTTAACATTCTGTAACTTTCTTAATTTTAGTTTAATCGAAAAGTTTTATTAGGAAAATTAGTAAATTAATGAGGACTATCAGAAACTAGTATTGATATTTTGGATTTTTTTATAAAGTATTTTTCAAAACCACCAAAAATGCTTATTTTTACAATGTCTGTCGGTTTTGTGGCTGGTTAACGAACCCGTCCTTACTTTTTTGGCTTCGATAAAGTATGCCAAAGCTCAATTCAATCCAATAATTCTATCGAGAGTTATCGAGTACAAGACCTACAGACAGACAGACACTTCTGCAAGAAACGTTTTTTCTGACTCAAAAGGTCTCAAAACGTAAAGATTTGATGAAAATTCCGAAAATAATTTTTCATATATTTCTTGTTCCAAATTTTAGGGTTTTCAGATACCAGTATCATAGTATTAGGTAAATTAATTTGTAATTCGTTGATTTCAAATTTATTAAAATTAACTGGATTTTCGTAAATTTATTAAAAAGTAACTGGATTTTCGTAAAAACATCATTTTATGGTATTGTGACTGTATGAAACTGTATAGTTTGCGTTGTAGAAAATACTGGTAGAAATTTCAGACAGTCTACGCGTGGAAATCAATTCCTGTAGACATTGCAAATGATCATAATAATTTGATCATCCGCTCTACATGTAAGCACCCCAAAGAAAAGGCAATTTTTGTGACTTTTTTTTCACGATATTAATCAAACCATTTGATTTCAAGTTTTCTCATTATTTGAAGACATATTTAAACTGGTTGAAAATTTATTAGAGAGTGAAAAATAATCATTATTAGCCAAAGCCAAATGGGCTGCCATTCTCTGGACCGTTAAATGATATTGGAACAAAAAGTAAGTTTGTTTTAGATTCATTATGAAATAATGTAACAACTGAACCTAACACTTTCTTAGCAAGTGTAGCTGCTGATTGAAGCAAAAAATTTATTTTCTGACCGGTCTACATGTATATCTCCCCTTAAGTAATAATTAATAAATTTGGTGCTACATTGTGCGTCTTAATGTCATCTAAAAGCATTTGGATTGAAGGAAAAAATCTATGCATGTCATATTTAAATTCCATCACGTAATTAATCATTTTTAACAGTAAAATATTATGTTCAGTGTATAATAGTATATTATACAACTAGGGACTAAAATAATAGTATATTGTGCATATTGTGCCCGCAGCGGGCAATAAAATACACTTTATGACTCGATAGTTTTTGTTGTTTTTCCCGTGTTGCTTACAATTTATTTCCATTTGGGGGCCAAAAAATGGATTTGTTTGCTCCGCAGTGGCCATAAAAATGCACTTTTTGACCCGCTAGTAGAAAAATAAAATAATCTTAATTTGAAACCTTACTTGAAAACATATCATATTACTAAGTGTTACAAGAAAGCTTCTTGCCTTTTCAATTACTGCAAACCTTCTAACTTTTAGTGAAGTTTGACTAAGAATTAGTAGATTTTCTCTAATTGAAGAAAAAAAATTCTTCCACTGAAACGATTAAAATGTATGAAATTTTACGCAACTATTGACGTAAATTGAACTTTATACATAAGTATTTTCCATTTTTCTCATAAGAAGTCTGCGTAAACCAAATATTTATTCGTCTCATATGGTATTGACGCAATAACGAGTCAAAGATTAAAATTCCAAGGCGCTCACAGTCGAAGGGGTTAAAGATATAGTTGTTATTTGTTCTGAGGAAGCATCTCGATAAGCAAGTGATCGAATTTGCTAGAAACCCGGAAAACAGAAAATAGTGTCCGGGTTTTCGGAGCACTTCTCGGCACAATTTCGTTTCGGAGGTCGTATCAACTGGAAGTTCTCTTTCTCGAGACACGTTATAAATTTGTCCCTTTGGAAAACAACTGCCGCCACCTCCTTCCGCTGATCGCCTTATGCACACATTCTCAACCCACCCCTAAACCTTCCAGTCTACGTACACGCGCATTTGTAAATGCATCCATGCACACGTACTTTATGGTCGTTCCCTTAACCCCTCACCTTCTCGTTTCTCTTTCTCTCTCTCTCTGCGCTCGATCCGCGAGTGCAGCATCGGGTTATTTGTGCGGGATAGATTCTTTTTGAAAATACTTAAAACTTGGGCTATTTGTCGTCGAATTTCGTACCCAGGCTCCAAGTCGAACTCGATAAAGCATGAGTGTCCTTTGCGAGCACAAAAGCATTTGTATGAGTGTGTATGTGTGTGAATGTATGATTATGCGGAGTGTGTGTGTTTTGCATATACTTGAACTCTTTCTTTTGCGTGTATGCTTTTCATAAATGAAAAACATATTCGTGTGTGAATCTACAACACAGAAAAAAAAGTCTTAAATTTGTTACGTCTAACAGAAGATTTTGGCTTAAATTTAGCCACCTTGTGTATAAGCGCATAAGTCTGTCCTTCTCTAATGGTCTAGTTTTTGTTACATCTTAAAGTTAGCCGATTTTTAGACTTGAATTAAAACTTTTTTTTTACAGTGAAGAAGGAGACTTGTGAGTAAATGATGAGAAAAGAGAAGCAGGAGAAAGAGGAGAGAAAGCGCTTGGAGCAACGAGCGACTGTCATGGCTGGGTTGAAAACTGAAAGATAGTCGCTGTGAGTCGAAGGGCTTAATCACATAAAATCCTTAAAGTTCGTTCGGACGCAATGTACTCAGATCACGAAATTTATATCCAAGAGTTCAACGTTCCTCCATTAAATCCCATGGCCGTTGGTGCGTGCCGCGGAAAAATGCATTGCGGCGAATTCGCCACTGAGCTCGTACTTTACGTCATCTTCTCTATAATTTTTCCTCTTTCCTTCTTTGGTGGGAAATCATTGGTTTGGAAATATTCAGGGAAGATAATTTTATATCTTTAGCTCGGTTCTTCGTTCAGAACTGACCTTTCCCAATAGTGCCCATTAGGGTGACAGTTAATTTAGGTCAAAAAAAATTTTGGTCGTGTCGCCCCCTAAAAAGCTTCCAAATGACTCAAAAAAAATTATGCGCGCTTAAAATTTTTTTTATTTTAACGTTAACCCGTATCGCACAGAGGTTTTTTGTTTCAACTCATCGAATTTTCGTTTTATAATTCTAAAACAAAATTTGCACTCGAAAATGAGAAATGAATATTTGAAATTTTCTTCGAATTTTAGTTAAATATACATTACAAAAGTTTTTTTTCAATTAAATTACAATTAATTTTACAACGTAAGTCACGTTTTTATGAAAAAAAAGTCCATGTTGAATTTAAACGTGATTTATTTTGAGTACGTATGAAAATTCATTTTAATATCGAATTCCACTCATTCTTGGCCAATTTACATTTAAATCAATTTAGGTCGAAACAAGTATGACCCTTTAAAGCATCATCATTTTGCTCTAAATTGCAGCATCAGTCACATTTATCATAGCGATTGTACTTATAGACGGGAGATAAAAACAATTTTGAGCCCGCATAATTCGTTTTGTTTGAGTCATTTGGAAGCTTTTTAGGGGGCGGCAGAACCGAAATTTTTTTTGACCCAAATTAACTGTCTACCTAGTGCCCATGAATATAAGTGTTAAAGATTTGTATGAAATTTTACTACCGTCAGAAAGTATCCGGGCACCGATTTTTCAACAATCACATTAAAGCTCATAATTTTAATAATAGATAACATAAAATATTTTTCTTGGAACCACGTCAAAGGTAATGGAATTTTGCATTTTGTGACCTAAAATAAAAGTGTTTTTGTACAGTATTAACAAAGATATTGCAAAAAAGTCCAAATTTCATCATTTTTATCATTTTTGAATAACACTTAAAGTAATGAACTTTTCAAAATTTTTCTTCATTTATCACAAAGGTATATTTACGGAAAATATCCGATTCATAAGAATGAAACTGTAATAATTTTTACCTGGATGCTGTAAGAGTTGAAATTTAGGGAAACAAAGTTGTAAAAATTCAAAGTATTCTCATACCTAAAAAGGGGATCTTACAAATTGTGAAAATTATTAATAGAAGCAAAATAGAAAATATGTAACTTAGAAATACATTAAAAGTATTTTTATACTTGTTTTATGAATGATATCACAAATAAGAATTTTTACAACTTTGTTTCCCTAAATTTCAACTTTCACAGCATCCACATAAAAATTATTACAGTTTATTTCTTATACATCGGATATTTTCTGTAAATCTACATTTGTGATAGATTAAAAAAAAATGTTGAAAAGTTCATTACTTTAGGGGAGATCTATTATTGGTCTATTATTAAAATTATAAGCTTTAATGTGATTGCTGAAAAATCAGTGCTCGGATACTTTTGCACGGTTGATTTTTAACAACTTACACGGAAAACATTAGTTATTTAAAAATTACTGAATTTGTTCTGCACTTGAGGATATGAGAAAAAGTCAGCACTCTATAGCGAATAAGAATTTTTTTATATCGACAAGGGAGTTCTTGAAATTTTCCCGAAGTGGTCAGTAATATATACGGATCAGGTTTTCGGAATTCCTTAATCGATTCCTATCTGAAAATGTACTGCAGTCTTCAAGAATATATAATGCATTTATTTTGTTTTTTCCTGGAGAAAGTTCTGTAAAACTTCCAAGCCAGTAATTTTTATTGATTTTTTCTCATGTCCTCAATTTCGGAATAAATGTGTAATTTTTAAAGAACTAACTTTTCCCTTATAGAAAGTAATTTTCGTGAAATCTAGAAGTTTCTTTAGTTTTGCTAAAGAATATGGAAGATTTTTTAATAATCTGAGATCTTTTTGGTCTACCACTAAAGTCGAGCAAGGCAACGAAAACATCTCGGTAAATCAGAAGGGAGGACCAGTAAGAAGATTAGCAGAGCTTACAAAGCATTGCCCAAGTGAGTAGGTGAAGCATTTAAGGTAGTACAGAGAGACGAAGAAGATAGGCCATCCTCTTTTTCTCTCTTTTTCCCTTCCCTTCTCTATCTTTCCTCTTTTCTTTATACCTTTTCTTTTATCCTCTTTTTCCTTATTTTTACGACGAATTCGGTTTCTGCTTTCATGAAATTAACCACCCGTAAAACGGCATAATATATTTTGGCAAATCTCGACAAGGGAAATAATTCTGGTCATGCAATAAATTATGGAAATGGTTGTTGTTATATTCAGCAGTCCTGGGACTGGTTTGATGCAGCTCTCTATCCGTTCCTATCCTGAGCGAGTTTTTCAATTCGCAGTATCCGCTACAGCCTACGTCATCTATAATTTGTTTCACATACTCTAATCTTTGTCTCTTTTTCCTTTTGCTTCCCTCTACTCTACCCCGTGTGGAAAAATTTCATGGCAGTCTAATGTCGGATTTAGCCCAGATCTGGATATTTCTAGACTGTCTAGTCCAGAAGTAGTCTAGTCCCAGATCTGGTGCAAGACAGCCTTCCATAACATAAAACTCCCTAAGTATCAATGACTTATATTTTTTCACCATTTTAAAAATTGACACGGTGTTTGAAATGATCCAAATTAAAGAAGCATAATTACTAGAAAAAGGTTATTTTTCTTATCATCTTGAGAATCTAGTTAGGACCAGATCTGATACTGGCTGGCCTTACATGACAAAAATTTCCAAGTCTCTATTACTTGAATTTTTTTCTCCACTTCCAAATGATTGACAAAGTATCTAAAATGATATAAAATAAGAAATATTTATTAAGTTGGTCACTTCCGAGGTTGTTGGTTTTTTTAAAACCTTTTAAGAAAAAGAGAAAAAAACCAACAACCACGGAAGTGACCAACTCAATAAATATTTAACCAATTACTTGAAAGATTTTAATAAATATCATTGATGAGGGATCCGCTCTGAGCTGAAACGTCTCATTAAATCGACATAATCATTTTTCGACTCTAAAAACAATTTTTTCCAACAAACCCGTATGGAATTGAATGTTGGGTTTTCACCGGGGCCAGGCTGGATTGTCCTATCAAGTCGGGCACTGACCGGGGAAAATAGGCAGGACCCGACTAACTGCGTAACGCTTAAAATATTGGGCCCTGGCTGGAGCCATCAAGTCAAATTCTAGCGAGATCGTCTGGTTACCGCCCAACCAAAAACATAGGCCCCTGCTAGATCCCTCCAGGTACCCAGTTAATGATTTTAAATAGTTTTAATTAATTATTCCCAGTTTATGAGCGGAATTGAGAGCCTATTTTATATTTCTAATAATTGTAAATAATAATTTGACTGGAAAGTAACATGCCAGGCAAAATAAATTATTTTAAAAAATAGTAATAGGGAAATGATGATAATAAGTAACAATAAATAAATAATTATTTCACATTTTAATTTTACAGTGAAATAGACATAATTATTAACATTGTCATGTACATTTTTTTCACAATAGAACTAAAGTTTGAAATAATTATCTGACATCATCTGCCATTTTTCTTTTTTATAGTAACTTGTTCTACCCAACATACTTTTCAATAAAATTTATATTGTATAATATAAAATTTACAGAAATAATTAGAAAATCTGACAAATGGGCTTTAACTTCGTTCACATCCGTAAACTTTATTGTATGAAGATTTTGAACATTTTATAATCTCAGTACAACACGCTTTTAGTTCCGATCGTAGTACACTACCGGCAACTATAAAACTCTTTTTCTTACATTGCCTCGGCATTTCACGTAATTGTCTGTGTAAATGTGTTTAATATCGTTACATTCTTATTATATGACGTTTTCTCACAATGCCTCATTGACATATTTTTGTTTTACAAAAAATGTATGCATTGTTTATAATAAGTAATAATTAATATTAATTATATTATCTTATAATTAAATATATTCAATAAAACTTATTTCTTTCATAATTAATATGATCCAACGTAAATTTAATAAATTTATTAAGTTATTTAAAAATGTAAATACTATAGAGGTTAGTATTCGATTAGTGCCTGACTAAAATATCAGACAGGGGCATGTCTAGATCTAACCAATTTTTCGAGTCAGCAAAAGTGGGACTTGCATATTAGTGTCCGATCAGCGTTTCGTGGGTAGATACTGATGCAGATTCTCTAGTCACGGCCCGGTCAACGCCTGGTTGATTTTTTCTGGTTCAGGTATTCTAGTTAATACCCGGCCAATGCCCAAGTTCAAATAGGGAAAAATCGGGCTATTTCTGCACGGGAAGTACTATTTTATTAAAATTGAGGTTCAATACAACGAATACAACTTACACTACTTTTAATAATTCTTAAACACTATCTTCGTTACATTCAACGCCTCCTCTAGTTCTCTTTCGGTATTCGCTAGCAGAGGAATATTATCCGCAAAACGTAATATTTTGATTTTTTTCTCCTGAACTTTGACGCCTATATTCTCAATTTCTTCGTTAATTTCATTAATAGCTTCCTCTGAGTATAAATTAAAGAGAAGTGGTGATAACGAGCAGCCATGTCTTATTCCTTTCCTGCACTGAGAAAACTGGTGTGTCAAACTTTGAGTGTCAAAATGTAGATAGTCAGTCTGAACTTCTAGATAGTACAACACTCTTTTCGAAATTTTTTCTTTTTAGTCAGGGAGACACTCATTTGATATTCTGCTTAACTGTTACCAGAGTGTCAGAATCACTATAAAGAGTGTCGATTGGTGAAATGCGCGCCAAAATTGTAATGTCACGTGGGTTCGCCTATTTTTCCTTTAATATCACCAGCGTGGACTCTAACCTCATTGCCGGTTTCGCGTCCTTTACGTGTTAAAGTGTCACGAGGGTTATTTTTGCCAACTAATTGGCAAGTACCTATTTCACTTGCTATAATAACATAATAATTGTGAAAGCTTAAATGTAATAGTTTTGAGGTTAGCCATAGAGGTAGATTATAGTATATTTTTCCCTCTTCGATAATCTATTTTTCTCTCTGCGATGATCAACTTTTCCCTCTAAAGTATTCAAGTTGACCATCTTATTTCCACAATCCACAGGTAATAAGTTACACTATCTAGAAGGCTGTCCTATAGTTTAACCTCAAATATAGTCTGCTTCACCCTCCAAATGTTTAGGTTGACACTCCAGTTTTCTCAGTGTGATGCTTGCTTCTCCTTGCTCGCCTTGCATTTCTACCATTGCGTTTTGTTCTCGGTATAGAGAGCATGGAACATGAAATGATGATTATCAGTCATTCGTGCAAAAACTTGAAATATAGAATTTCGATGAGCATCCTTTGGAAAGTAGAAATTTTGAATGGAAGATCTTTGGATAGAATCAAAGAAGCATGAAAAACTTGTAGTTCCCACGGTGTATCGTATCGAGCATTGCACTTTTGTCGACTCACATTCGAGCCCACACATGAATAAACCTACGTCATCGAGAGAAGAATTCTCTTGGATTGCCGTGAACGTCTTGGAACTTGGTCGACAGAGCACTTGTCGTCGAGTCGATTCTTGCGATATTGCCTCCTGCCTGTCATTCGGTCTCAATTGATCGGTTCTCGCTTTTACTATATTTCGTTAATCTCGTGTTTTCTCTCTCGTGCAGCTCTATGACACAAGTATCTATAAAATTTTATCTCTTTATTCACCTCGAACCTTATTAGCTGACTGTTTTTTGTTGCCTTTCTCTACTTCCATTTTTTAATTACTCACTACCGGTATTTATGATTGTTTGGTAGTTTAGTTTTTTCCTTTCATTAATCAAAGGGCTGTTTCTTTCATAAATGTATTTAATTAATTGTATAAAACGTATGTATATCTTGCTGAGAAAATCCTTCTACTTTGTTCGTCTTAACAACATTTTTGTCGATTTCATAAACCATTTTGAAGATTATTAAATTTTGAGGTAATATGTACACTGAGAGAAATCGGCTTTGGTTCCTGTGCACATAGCACATAAATTTTTTGTACAGTAGTTGCCTTGACCGAAAAAGTTGAGAGAAGCTACTACTTTTATAGTTATCATGACAGTAATTTGGACTTTTTTGTGTATTCGGTTGTTGTGACCAAAGTTGATGATTAGAATAAGCTTTATACGTACCCCAACGGTTAGTACACGTACATTTTCTTTATGTGTACTGCCAAGCTCCTTTGGTTACTACAACCGCAGCGTTCGCTGTTGCGCTAGACAAATCAAGTATAACTTTCATTTTTTACAACGAGGTAAGCCTGTCGTGACAACTATTAAATCTTGTAATAGTCACACAATTTAACTTGCACTGCACTGGAGATAAGTAGTTACTTCCAAAAAGATATGCAGCCTAAGTTGAATCCTGCCAATTCTCGTTCTCGATTCCTGGACTATATTTCACCGTGCCAAGCATTATCAGGTAAATAATTCTATTATAAATATAGTTTGACAATTCTTTCTAAATGATAAACGATTTTGTTCGGGGACAATGCAATGCGTTCCAATGTTGCTGTCTCGTCGTATTTTGTCAAAACTATAGTCAGTCAAAAAAAGTTTATGGTGATGAAAAAAGTGACAATTTTTTAACTTAATCGACGAAAGTTATCATAAATATCATTATACCGGATTATTTTTCTTAGATCTTTTCGGTGAAACTTTATTTTTTCTAATCAAATTGAATTCGTATTTTGATAACTAAGAGAAACATACCTATAACCTCAAAAATAATTTTGGCTGGGTATTTACTGTCCGTAGACTTAGTCATTTTAACTAAACTCTATGCGCGGCTTTACTACCATGATTGTCATGAGAACTTTAAAATTTTTGTAAAGACGATTTTAACAAAAAAACTTTGGTCAGTGAAACCTAAAATTTCTCTCTGTGTACCCGTGGGACATTTTCAAATTTTCCTCAAATAATTTACATTTGTGTTTAAAGACGTTCTGGGACAGTCTTGATTTAAATAAGCCAGTGCCCGAAACCCATCTTAAATCGAGACTTCAGTGTATTAAAATTTCAGACCCATTGGTTTTATGGTTTTCTTGCAATTGTGCCCGCAGTATGATAGAAATCGTTTCGAGAAAAACGCGTTAAGCTTCGCGTTTAACTCCTCCAACTTCGGAAATATTGAGATTTCTCGCTGGAAATTTATGAGGACATTTTTACAATTATATACTTTTAATTGAGACATTAAAAGACCCAATCGATTTTTGGAATCCGAGAAAGGAGGATGTCCCCTTGAAATCCTCAAGCAGAGGAACTCATAGTAATACTCATTTGATAGATGAGATTGTTGTTTAACACCTGTTTACACGGAGAAGGAATAGTACCTGTAAGAAACGTAGGTGCCACACTGAGTTGGGATTATAGGGTATTACCTGATGTAACGCTTGTGCAGCACCGTAAAGCCACGTGCACAACTTTATGGTAGCCCGAGGCGTTACTTGTCGCGATATTTCCTCTCCTGGCTACACATGTATAATGGAGTCTGCCAGGCTATTAATTTACCATAAATCTAGTAAATATGTATTTGGCTCCAAGAATAAAATTTACCAATTATAGGACTCTCCCTTCCCTTACGCAGAGAAAAGATCAGTAAAATTTATAGGAAGTTCGGTACTTATTTGGACAACATTACTTTTCAGTAAATTTTACCAGAAGTTGAGTTCAATTAACAGATTTTCTGTACGTTTCACTCAGCGTCCAGTAAAATCTACTGAATACGAAAAAATCCGAGTTAAGTTGATTGTACTGTACGCTAAGTAAATTGTACAGAAAATATGTTAATTGAACTCAACTTCTTGTAAAATTTACTAAAAAGTCATGTTGTCCAAATAAGTACCGAACTTCCTGTAAATTTTACTGATCTTTTTTCTGCGTGCTGTTGGAAGTAAAAAGATAGAAACGGGGGTATAAAAAGATATAGAAGCTTTTCTATCTCTTAAAAGTAGCCGATTTGCATCCCCAAAACGCTATGTCATTCTATCTCTGAACCTATTTTATATCCACCATGCCAAGGAATATGTATCTCTTCCTATCCTTCAGTCTATCGCTTATTCGGGAATATGTGTCTCTTCCTATCTTCAGTCTATCCCTGCGTCCGGTAATATATGTATTTTTCTATCCTCCCATCTATTCCGGCAGCCGATAATATCTATCTCTTTAAAAAAAATTGAATACAGAAAAGGTTACATATGAATAGATGAAGAATAGGCTGAGACAAATAAAAGTGTAGCGAAAGAGATAGGTGTGAATCTGATTTAGTAAAAAGATAGAGGGATGTAAAGGTGAATAAACTAGAGATATACTAAGATAAAAAAAATAGAGCTGAAAGAGATAGGCTACAATCTGGACTAAAAAAGAGATAGAGGTGGATAGACAAGAGATAGAAACAGATTTGGGTGGATATAAAAGGGATAGAATGAGATAAAGAAGACGAGATTGAAATAGATAGGCGTTAATTTGGATTGACAAAGAGACAGAAAGAGATATGGTGAATTGACAAGGGATAGAAAAAGATACAGGAGAATAGACAACGTCTAGGTTAGGATAAATGTTCCTGATCTTTTTTTATCTGAAAGAAGACGAGATTGAAAGGGATAGGCGTTAATTTGGATTGACAAAGAGATAGGAAGAGGTAGAGATGAATAGTCAATGGATAGAAAAAGATACAGGTGAATAGACAACGTCTAGGTTAGGATAAATGTTCCTTATCTTTTTCTATCCAATAGATAGAAAGCGATTAACAGTAATTGAATTTATATCTCTTCACTTGCAGCAGGGTTGCTAATTTAGTATTTCAAGAGAAACTTAATTTCTAGGAAACAGGTTGTAGAATAGGTATTATTCACTTGAAATTTATATTGAAGTCAAAATTTAGAAAGATATACAATTTTCTCAAGTAAATTTCTTAAATGGGGCAATTTATAAATGAGAGCCTCTGCTGTTTGACGCGAATGCATTGACGTTGAGGGCGCTAAATAATAAAATCATCTCGATGCAGCGCGGTGACCGGGAATCTAGATAAAATGCTTATTCGCTGCTTCTTTTTAAGAAGAGGGTGGATCTAAGGTGGAAGGTAGAAACAAAAAACGAGGAAAAGAAAAAGAGCGAGTCAGTAACGAAGATTCAAACAGGCTGCTGCTAGCCTGCCAGGCCATCTCCTATAATCTGATTCAAGTCGCTTGATAGCTAATAAGCAACGTTTCTGCATTCCGTTCTCACTTTATTAGTCACATACGCGTGCCGTTACGTATCTACATACGTAAGCTTTTATCTTAGTCTATAAGCTTTTGCACTCTTTCTACGTTCTCATCTCATGAGAATATAATTAGATTGTCGCAAATATTTTAAAATTATACTTTACTGTGTCACCCTGCGAGAATAGTTTGATAGGACTTGAAAAAAAAAAATTCAAATAAAATGTAGTTAACTGTTCGTGCTTTGTCCAAAAATCAATATTTACTGCAAAATACATTGAATTTCGTGATTTTTGATTTTCAAAAGTATTTTTTTTTAAATCAAAACAAAAAATATTCAGCTTATCAAGTATGTGTAAATTCAAATTTGTAGAATTTGTGAACGTAAATTCGTAGAATTTTTTTTACTATGCAATTTTGTATAATAACGTCTTTTTGTATCTTGTAAAGTTTAACTGAAAAATTTATTTTTATTATTGATTTTTTCAAGCTTTAAAATACTCTAACTTTCATAATTTTGGTTTGATTGAAAAGTTTTATTATTCACAGATGAGTGATAGATATAATTTTTGATTTAATCGGAATAACAAATTTTTGCACGCAACGCTGTGGGGATTCGAACCTACATATAACTCTAATACCTATCGCACGCAAGTCGAGAGTAATTCTATTAAATTCTATCTGTTGAAAAGTGTTATACTTTTCCATTATCAAATTGTTTTTGAAACTTTATCAAATTTTATCCGCAAAAGACTTGAATAAATTTTAATCGTGTCGTCAATTTCTCATTGAAACTCTATCGAATTTAATCCACATGAAACTTGCATCCTGTGTTGTTGAATCCTGGAAATTTCTATCAAATTCCATCAGTCGGGAATTTTAATACTTCTCTATCTTCAACTTCTCATCAAATATTATCTGTACAAGAATTAACGATAGAGAAAAATTGGATTTTTCGAAGAATAGAATTTGATAGAAACTTCTAAGATTCAGAAGTTTAGCATTTTGTACAAGTCATTCTTTGAAAAGATTTGATAGAGCTTCAGATAGAAGCTGATGATGGAAAAGTATGAAAATTTTATACCGATAGAATTTGACAAAATGTTTATTCGACAACATAGGATTTGATACAAGTTTCAAGCTTCTTTTACTGAATCTTAGAAATTTCTATCAAATTCTATTAATTGAAAAATCTAATGTTTTTTTCTTATCAAGTCTTTAAGCAGATAAGAAATGATAGAGCTCGTGATAGAGTTTTGATAAGAAGTTAATGACAGAGAAGTATTAGGATTTCTGACTAACATAATTTAGTAAAAATCTTCAGGATTTGATACAAGTTCCGTGTGGACGACATTTGATAAAGTTCTTATCAAATGTGCTGATAGAATTTGATTCACGAAATTTGTTTTATCGAATCTAATAGAATTTCTATTGATTATGTAGACAGAATTTGATTCTGAAAATTGGTTTGATTAGATTTGATAGGACATCTATCAAATGTGTTGATAAAATTTAATTAAGGAAACTTCTTTGATTTATTTTAATTCAATTTTATCTCTTTTTCTTCATAAAGAAGTCTATCAAATTCTATAATTTTCAATACTTTTTTCTTGCAGGGCAGGGACTGAATTACATTGTTCAGTTTGTGTTATGAGCTTTAAACATATAATTTGTTGCAAATATATTTTATAAATAATTATAATGTTCAAGATTCACCTTCGAGTGAAGTTTTATCATTAACACCATAATAATCAGTCTGAATTCAAACTTTAAGGTATAAGTTGCAAATAAATTTGTTCAGAAAATTGGAAGTTAACATTTTTGGCGTTTAATAGGCTAGAGCGTACAGTTCCTTTAATATTCGACATGTAAATAACGTTAATAGGTTTTCATTTCTTGAGGAGAAGAAACTGCGATGGCGAAATATGTCAATTACATATTCGGTGGAAAAGCAGTAGCAGTAGAACAGCTGAAAGCAACGCGTTGGCGTTACTTGCAACATATTATATATATATATATAGTTGTTCTCATTGAAAATGTGCTCAACATCAAGGAACAAAGTGTATAGGTCAAGACTTGATTCTTTGAGAAGCTCTGTAAACGTACCTGACCTCGCGAGGAATTCGTTGAAAACAAATTGAATGTAAAATATTCAAATTAATATCAATAATAAACGTCTACATTGTCAAGGTTTCATAATGACTCTCCAAAACATGCTTTTGCTCAACTTTTATATATATATATATATCTGTATGCTTAGTATCTTTTTCTCATTTTTCATTTTGAGGAATAGGCACGTCATCCATACATTCCGTACAGATTTCGAAAAGCTACATAAGTGAAGCCTGTTTCGAAAGAAGTTACAATTTATTGGCAATTTGCATTTCAAAAGACCTTACATTCATTCTTTGGCATTCACAATAATCTTTATTGCATTATTATTTGTATAATTTTCACTCATATGTATTCTATCAGAAAGAATTGAAAAACAGCAAACAATTGAAATAATTCTCATAAGGTAGTTCATCTACGAAAAGTAGACCTCAGGCAAACGTAGATAATTTTGCTTTCAAGAATAGCAATATTATTATTGAAGGGCTAATTTAAAAGAGGAAAGATTATTTTCCATGACAAAAATTTGAAATGCAAAAAAATAATGTATTTGACAAATTTTATTTTTGCCGAATTTTTTTCCTTATCGATTGATACCGAATTTACAAAAAGATGCGATTCTAATAAATCACAAATCATTTTTTCAGGAATAAGAATCTTTACAACTTTACCGTTCCCAATTTTTGGAAATAAATTCTTTAATGGCTGAAACCGTTAAAAATCAATTTTCCAAAACAAAATTCTTGTGAACAAATTGCTGAATTTGGTATTAATTTATTTATAAACTTGGTATGTTTGCATTGGCTTTCTTTTCAGAAGATAAATAAAAATAATAAATAAAACTTTTCATTAAATTTGTTAAATGCATTATTTTTTTATGTTTCAATTTTTTTTTCTTGGAAATTAATCTCTTTTCTTCCAAATGATCACTTCAATAATAATTTTGCTATTCTTGATAGCAAAATTTTTTATTTTTACCTGAGGCTAATTTTCACGAATGAACTACCTTGAATACAAGTATTTAAATTTTATAATAACAATTTCGTCATGTTTTAATTCTGCTCTCATGCACAGTGAAGATAAAGTTACAAATATTTTTAACATTCAAATATAGTTTATGTACGTAGTTACCTTTAGGGTCCAGAAAAATGTAACTCAAAGTTTCATATTTTCAAACGTTTCGACTCAGATTGGAGTCCTCATCAGTGAGAATTTATTTCTATAAAAAATACAAAGGAAGAAACTTAAAAAATTTGCAACGTGTGACCGATAAACATTGTTGTAAAAAAATGTAACAGAATTGCAAGTGTGGAACTATAAAATTGGTCTAAATAACTAAAAAATTTGCAAAAAAATGAAACTGTAACAAACCAAATATTTCTGTAAAAATACT
The DNA here is from genome assembly GCA_030998225.1 of Diplolepis rosae. Classification (NCBI taxonomy): domain Eukaryota; kingdom Metazoa; phylum Arthropoda; class Insecta; order Hymenoptera; family Diplolepididae; genus Diplolepis; species Diplolepis rosae. Next base: position 16,141,946 of record JAPYXD010000723.1, on the reverse strand, counting down.
GTGCGGGGAAGAACATTGAGGAATTGTGTGACGGATAAACATTGTGATAAACGATATAAATGAATTGTACATGTGATATGCTATAAAATTGGTCTAAACTAAATTTACAAAAAAATGAAAACTGTGGAAAAATAGTTTTTCTATAAAAATCCAAAATTGCACATGTGACGGATAACCATTGTAGAAAATGATATAAAACAATTGCACATGTGAAAGTGTAAATTGTTCTAAAAAGACTAAATTCAATGAAATAAAAACTGTGAATAAAAAGTCTAATGACCTGTTATTCGTTTAAGTAAAAAACGATATAAATGAATTTTACATGTGGTCCAACTATATTTGAATATTAACACTAAGGGTCGATATAAGTCCTGTTTCACTATTATTTTTAACATTGTTCATGCAGAAAAATATTTTGTTAACCCAACCAAAATGTAATTTTACTTTATCGAATATCTTCTTTTATTCAATAAAATGATTTCGTTCGACCAAGTAAATTTTTTTTCTGGGTGTAGAAAGTTCAGAACAGTCAGGGGCGTTGGGGTGGAAAGTACAAGATATTCCGCTTTCTAGAGGCACCCAGCTTCCCGAGGGAACCATTCACGGTTCCTATAAAAATAGATAACTGACAATCAATATCTTACTTTTTAGCACACTTTTTACAGTTTCCGTAAAAACATGCAATGTAGAATTGTATCTATAAAAGCTTTAGTACCTATTTCCCTCACTCCAAAGAGCTATTAATCCACCTGTACAGTTTTGTCGAGAGATGTCTCTAATTTGAAAGCTTTATTCAGTAAAAAAGTGTCCAACCTTTTCTAAAAAAAGTTCCAATTTTCCGTAGTGTTTCGCGGAATTCATACTGAATATGCTCTTCTGGAACAGAGCTTGATTTTATGCGGATAGTATATTTCTGTGGGAATGACCTATTACACGATTCACTACGAATAGTGAGTAACTTACAGCCGTAGGTGATTCTCGTAAATCAATAGAGCTATGGAGACGACTTTGAGAGACCTGCCAGACATAAATTACATCCTAGCGTCTCAATTCAATTTTATTAGTGTACTATTTATGTTTTTGGAATCTATCTTCTTTCAGTGATCCGTCGCCCAAGTGGTGTAATAAAGTGAAAGATTCTTCACGAGTCAAGTCATGGCTTCAACTTAATGATCTTCCCAGGCCACACAAATTTTACACTCACTTTTTGCACGGCATTAAAAAAAAAATGTATGAGAGAAATTCGCCAAAGCAGACGAATTATGCGAATAAGGAGTTAAAAGCTTGTCAAGGTAGCGAAAGCAAATAGAGGTTCGTTTACTTGAAGGCATATTAATTACATAACATATTAACAATGTTTAGCAACACCTATAGTTATATACAGGGTTTTAAAATCAGAGGTTTCATTTTGAATAGAACGTTACTTTGGCAGCTGCCATAATAAGAGGTGTCATTTTTTGACAGATGACAACTAAACTATGCCATTAATAAAAAATACCATTAAGGTAGTTCGATCACGAAAATTAGACCTTAGGCAAAAATAGATAATTTTGCTTTCAAGCATAGCAATATTATTATTGAAGGGCTAATTTGAAAGAGAAAAGATTATTTTTCATGAAAAAAATTTGCAACACAAAAAAATAATTTTATTAATAAATTTTATGTTTGCCCAAACTTATTTTCTAATCGCTTCGAGCCAAATTTTTAAAAATTATGCTATTCTAATAAATCACGGTTCATTTTTTTAGGAAAAAGATTCTCTACAACATGACCGTTTCATATTTTTGAAATTGAATTAATTATTATCAAATACAGCAATTTGTTTATAAAAATGTTGTTTCGAAAAATTGTTTTTTTATAATTTCAGCTATTAAAGAATTCATTTTCAAAAATTATTAATAAAATTATTATTTTGTGTAAGGTTCATTTTCACCTTGGAGGCTATGTTAATAAACAGAATTGTCGCATTTGGGGCTCGAAAAACCCAAAAATGATTATTGAAAAGCCTCTCTATCCACAACGTGTAACTGTTTGGTGCAGTTTTTGGGCACGAGGGATCATTGGGCCTTATTGTTTTGAAAATTAAGCTGGAGCGGCTGTTTCGGTAAATTGATTGCGCTATCGAACCATGATTAATGGATTTTTATAGCCAGAATTGGAAGATATGGATGTGGACGATGTTTATTTGCACAAGACGGCGCTACGTGCCACACAAGTGGCGAAATCATCGGTCTTTTGCGTAAAAAGTTTCCAGGCCAAGTGATTTCTCGAAACGGCGATTACAGTTGATGGCCGCCGAGATCATGCGATTTAACAACTCTAGACTTCTTTCATTCTGGTTACGTTAAATATAAGATGCTGATGCTGATGCTCCTTAGTCAATTCAAGAACTCAAAGAAAAGATTCGTGCCTTTATTGATGAAATAGAGCCCCAAATGTGCGAAAATGTAATGGAAAATTTCATCAAAAGCAGCCAGAAAACAGTTTCTTTGAATCGCAGAAACATTTCTTTGATATACGGTTAAAGAAAACATTTCTTTGAATTGAAGAAAGTTTTTTACATTCTCATAATGGATGAGAAGGTATTGGATTTATGTGAAAAATGACTTTCGAAATTTTCATCAAATCTTTACGTTTTGAGACCCCCTGAGTCAGAAAAAAGGGTTTTTACGAAAGTGTCTGTCTGTCTGTCTGTCTGTCTGTAGGTCGTGTGCGGCATAACTCTCGATAGAATTATCAGATTGAATTGAGCTTTGGCACACTTTATCGGAGCCGAAAAAGTAAGGACAAGTTCGTTAACCAGTCACATCCAATCAAAATTGAGGGATTGAGCACTACTTTTGTGTTTTTGAAAATAACTTTTTGAAAAAATCAAAAATTCTAATATTGGTTTTTGATAGTGCTCATAAATCTCTACAAATTATCCTGATAACATTTTTTGATTAAATCAAAATTAGAAATGTTACAGCATATTCAAATTCGAAAAAAGTCAATACCAAAATTCCATTTTCCAGTTAAATTATACGAGATACGAAAAAACGTTATGATACAATATTATTTTCTACATGAAGTCCTACAAATTTGAATTGTAACATTTTTTCATAAGATGCATACTTTTCTTTTTAATTAAAAAAAGAACTATTGAAAATCCAAAATTCAATTTTTTAGCAATAATATTCGAAACACGAAAAAAACGTAAGAATACAAAGTTGTTCGTTTCAAAAAGATCTACAAGTTTTGTCTCACATGGTTTATGAAAAAACATATATTTTTTGTTTCAATTCCAAATAATACGATTAAAATTCAAGAATTCCATTTTTTAGACAAAATATATGAGATACATAAAAAACATAAAATAAAGACATAAAAAAAATTATTAGCCTAAATGAGTCTACACATTCTTATTAAGAAATTTCTCGACAGGATTTATATTTTATGTTTTGATTTTTAATATTGAAAAAATTCGATTTTTTTCATCAAAATATGTGAGATACGAAATAAGCGTTGTTCTGCAAAATCTTTTCCTTAAATAAAGCCTACGATTGTTTTTCCTTTTTGAGATATTTTGAAGAAAATAAATTATTTTAATCATGTAATTTATTAAAAAGTTACTGAAATGTATACAGAAAATCGAGCGCGAAGTGCGAGTGTCATGATGAGAATGTGTTCCTTAAGGCCGATAGAGCCTTAAGTACACGGAAAAAATATGTCCAGTAAAAAGTGTAGAACTTAGTCTGGGAATCTTGGACGGGTACCAAAATGTTGTAAAAATTGAAAACCTCCTTCTTTGAATATTTACAAGATATTTCAATACTAAGTGCAAGAAAGAACTACATAAAGTCCTAGACTATCTAGGAAATTTCGATAAAGCAAAAACAATTTGGAGTCTGTAAAATGTCTAAGACAGTCTGGGAAAAAGTGTAGAGGCAGCGTGTACGATTTCCAAGACAGTATGGGAAAATATGAAGGGTTCTAAAGCAAAATAAAAAAAGCGAAGCAGACATCAGATTTGTAGTGTTTTGTTTACAAGTTCACACTACTAATACACGAGAAACGTATTCTTCACTTATCTAATACACACAAATTTTATTCTATAACCTAACTTAATACATAATACATACAACGCAATTCACTAACACGGTAACACGCAGAATATCGCACGCTGAGTATATCGGTCGAAATGGTCCTTATATAGTAGCTAGTCAAATTCTCAACGCTTGTAAGAAACGTCCAGTGCCGGGTATCTAAAAATTTTTGATGAAATAGAGAAATTTTTTATGACATTTTTTATGAAATAGAGATAAACTAACCTCTCTTAGTGAGATATTAATTACATTAATACTTTCTTCACAAACATGTAAAATAAAGAAATAGGTTGATGTTAATAGATTAAGTTTTGAAACTCACTAAAATTTAATGTAAAATGAAGATGTTAGGTAACTATTTTAGTACAAAAGTTGGTACTTACAAAATACACTTCTAATCCTTTATCCTTTATCTCCTTTATATAAAATAAGATCACTTATTCACTTTACTTCGCACTACCGGCTGATGCGCTGATGGTCAACTGCGCATATCGAGGCGCAGATTATTTTCCTAGACTGTCCAGAACTTTTTGTAATACCAGCTCGCTATTTTTTACTTTAGGAACTTTTCATATTCTTTCGAACCGAATTAGAAACATTCACAACTTTTTTACAATTCGTCGTGAACTGAATTTGGCTTCTTACTTAAATTTTGTGTAGTAAATACAAAACTATTTTTCCTAGACTCTTATTGAAAATTTTCAAGACTCATTTGCATTTAGTACTGAAAAGTTTGAAATATTTTATTAAAAGTCATTTAAGATCTCCAACATTTTGCTACCCGTCCAAAACTCCTGGACTAATTCTACACTTTTTACTGGACATATTTTTTCCGTGTAAATTGAATTTCCTGTTTCACTTAAAATGAAAAAGAAATTTAGTGACTTTGAGAAAATGAGTAATTTACATCATCTTTAATATTATAAAATTGATTTGAGCTTCAGTATTAAATTATAAGAAATAAACTTAAATGTATGCGAAGAGCACAAGACCGAGCGCGAAGCGCGACGATCAAATCGCGCGCCCTAGGCGCGCTCAAACTTGCGAGCTGCGCGCGAAGCGCGCGATGAGAATGTGCCCGCGAAGCGGGCAGATTTTTTGATTCAAAAACATTTTCTTTAATGTAGACAAATCTATTTCTTTAGATTAAAAAAAAATTTTTTGAATTAACAAAACTTTCTGTAATTCAAAGAAATTTTTTCTTTGACTGTATATGAAAGAAATGTTTCTTTGGTGCAAAGAAACTGTTTTCTCACTGAGAGCATGGTAAAACGTAGCCGTGGATGCCATATCAATGATATTGTTTTTCATTATTAATGGGAAATCTTCCACTATTGAATGAAACAAAAATCAAGTGATTTTTCACAAAAAACACGCGTTTTTCTTATAAATCAAAATGAAAACTCTAATTGGAAAACCCTGTAGTATCATGAAACTAAAGCTCAGTCCGACTTAGTGGTTCTCATATTTTATCGATAACTCACCTTCTACAATATTCACTTTGGCATTAGAGGATACACTTATGCATACCATAAGGAGACGTTAAAGACGAAGTTAACGAGGCAGATGTAGGTTGGCTTTACGGCAGCGTTATTTACGTTGATTTTTCGCGCTCGTTTAAATAATGTCCAAACGAAACGGTCGGACAATTAAGTTGGGCTGTCAACGCGAGATACAATCTCGGTTTCTCGCTCGTAAATACCTCGTGCATCGTATAAGCGACTCTGACATCGAACGAGAGAACGAGACTCCATCGATTTGCTTTACGGGCTATTTTGCCAGGCTCCACGAGTTGTCGCCTTCCTCATCATTATTGAATTAAATACCTTCATGGCTCCCCAGTTTCATTTCCGGTTTATTTGAAACTGCATTTCTTAATTACCCAGCTCGCTGATATACTTCGCAATTATCTTCTGCTCTTGTATATTCAGGGTTGATACTGTTTCTGGTAACCTGGAAAATGAGGAAATGTCAGGGATTTATTTTAATTTCTGGAAAAATGTGAAGATTGTAAAATTATTTTGGTTACATTCTTTACTATTTCAAAATACCGCTTTAAGATAGTTCATCCACGAAATATAGATCTCAGGCAAAAATAGATAATTTTGCTTTCAAGAATAGCAATATTATTGTTGAAGAACTAATTTGAAAGGGAAGAGATTATTTTCCATGAAAATAATTTGAAATGCAAAAAAATGATGCATTTAAAAAATTTTATTTTTATTCGAACTTTTTTTCTTATCGCTTCATACCAAATTTGGAAATGATATGATTTTAATAAATCATGGATCATCTTTTTAAGAAAAAGATTCTCTACAACTCAACCTTTTCCAATTTCCTAAAATGAATAAATTATTAGCAAATTTAGCAATTTGTTTATAAGAATTTAGTTTTGGAAAAGTAATTTTTAATGGTTTCAGGCATTAAAGAATTTATTTCTAAAAATTGGGTACGGTAAAGTTGTAAAGATTCTTATTCCTGCAAAAATGATTCGTGATTTATTAGAATCGCATCATTTTGTAAAATTTGGTATGAAGCGATAAGGAAGAAAGTTCGGCAAAAATAAAATTTGTTGAATACATTATTGTTTTGCATTTCAAATTTTGTTCTTGGAAAATAATCTTTTCAAATTAGCCCTTCAACAATAATGTTGTTAATCTTCAAAGCAAAATTATCTATTTTTGCCTGAGGTTCAATTTTCTTATCGTGCCAAAAAACAGGTCTCTGGAAAAAAAAAGGTTTTCTATGATTTTAAGATATGAAATTATATTATCAGTCGTGTCTTATGTAAAGAATAACATTATTTTTTATGAAAAAAATTTAAAACTTACGAAAAATAATAGTTTTAACGATGTTTTTGTAATAGAATTTTTCCTTTAGTATCACTTCTTACTAATTTTTTAAAAATGATTGGATTTTTAATAATACTGGCTTATTTTTTTAAAGAAAATATTCTTTAAAACTCTATTATTTCCAATTTTGAAAATACCTAAATAATATTAAAGAATTTGAAAATCTTTCTGTGGAAAAAAGACGCCCCCGACTGCGCTGGAATTCGAGCCGTCATGTAGGCAGTGACAAAAATTTCAAACTCACCTAATTAATTTGATACCTAAATAATAATCAATTATAGTTAATAGAAAAAAAATGTTTTGTTTTTAAAAAATTGGTGAGAAGCGACAGTAAGAAAAAATTATATTACAAAAAACATTATTAAAAGTATTATCTTTTGCGAGTTTAAAATTTTTTTTGGTAAAAAGTAATGTTTTTTTTTTTATAAAACATGAGTGATAATATCATTTCAAGCCTTAAAATCCTATGAAACTTTTTTTTCCAGAGACCTGTTTTTTGGCACAATAACTACCTTAAAATTCACAAAAATATTTTAGGTATACCACATGGAATAAAATAAATCCCTCTAATGTAATGAAAATGTCATTAAAATGATTTTAACAATATTATTTTATTTCTTAAAAAAAATAAATCTTGCAAATTTTATTAATCATTTATTTATATAGAATATCTTAGAAAAATCTGGAGAAATGAAAATTCTAGATCTGGGAAAAGGCAGGGAATTTTTGTTTATACGAAAATAGTGGCACCTCTGGTATATGTTTCTTGCATCTCCTGTTAAGCTATCGTTTTTTTGAATCCAGAAATAAATTATATTAAAAAATTACATTTTCATTAAAATAAAATAAAATATGGGAAAATGTATCTATATTTTGTTTCAATCTCGATATTTATATCTTGAGTCCTTGCACATTGCAAGTACGATACGTCCTTCGTACATACATGAGAGAAATTTTTTTATTGTCACAGAGTGCGTTGTGCAAAGGACTTAAAGGACATACGTCGAACATCGCACATAACCAGAACAACCAAGATCAGCAGCATCTGGTTTAAAATCGGGAGGAGAACGAGCAGTGTGCTGGTTCTGGTCGAACTCGATAAGATCGGTAAAGTGGAAACCGGTATAACTAACACAAGGATTCGCGAACCGAACGGAAAAATTTATCAAGACCAGCTCGCGTATGAGCTACGATCCTTCTTTAACGTCGATACACTCGTTGATATCACCGAAAAAAAAATTAATTTGTCAACTGATTGGAAATTGTTCCCTTATAATTTTATTCAACTTCAAAGATATTCTTCTGCATGTGATAATAAAAGTGGAAAACAAATTTTGAGGTGATTTATTAGTGAAATTTTCGAGAGTTAAAAAATTTACTGATTATTATACATAATTTAGTACTGATTGTTAATTTATTATTTTTTGCAAAATATGTAGCTGTCGTGATTTTATTTTTGAGTTTTCTTTTCTCATCCTGGGTATCAATCAGGACCTTCCACCTCATCATGTTCTTATGAAGAATATGTCAAGAACGTTCAGCAATTTGAGATTTAAGACAACATAATGAGTATGCATTATGCACTCTCGCAAAAATATTTTCTTAATTTCTCAACGTTATTATACTTGCATTGCTGCATCGTGAATGTAATTCAGTCTAAAGAAAAGTAAACTGTTTTCGAAATGTACAATTTACGAAATAAATTTTCCGTCCCTTTATTATTTAATGTGATATTGTCAGAAATAAGTCAAAGTTAAATCGTACATTAAAGAGGAATTTGAAATGTTAGCTACATCAAAAGGTCTTGGCTTTTAATAAACGAAATTACCACGGTGATGACTTGTGCGAATGAAAGACATGTGGGAATTTCGAGTATGGCAAGCATAGAGGTCTTCACGTGTCTAGTTTATCAGACGAGACTAACAATCTTTCACAAGCTGCGAAAATTAATTGGAATCAACAAGAGCGAGATGGGAGACAAGACAGGCATGGGAGGAGGGATGCAACAATAAAAAGCGATACTGTTGCCTCCCACGAATTGTGGATAAGTCAGATGATGCGTTTACTCGCGTGGCTTAAGATCATCAAGAAGTGGCTTGACTAAAAAGTAAAGATCAGGCCCCCTAGCGAAATCCTCGACAGGCGGCTCTTTTGCAGCACTTCTGAAATTAGAAATTAAATCTCAGTTTCGCAATTCCGTGGGATCTTTATAATACGTCCTTTTCCATCATGTCTCAATTATCTAAATTCGAGTTCACATTCTAGTTCTGAAGTTACGTTCATTATTGCTCACTTATTCAGTGAAAGTTCGGAACAATGAATGTATTATGTTAGATAATTCAGATATCGAAAGTCATGGATATTTCGCTAGTTTATTTCCAAGGTAGCGTGAATCTACGTCGATTTTAAAAAATCTGTTACGTTTACTGGTTCGATAATTTCCGTAAAAATAGATATTTTAGTACGAGATTCATCGTTATTTCGTACACATAAGGGATTTATCGATAAATATTACAGAAATACCTGTTTAGTTTCAGAATAAGGAATTTTCTACAAAATGTTAATTCTGAACTACAGAAAAACCATAAAAGTCATGGTTTCACACGTTTCATTTGAGAACCATTAGTAATTTCGAAAAATATTTCAAACAAAAGTTGCAGATCTTTTCAAAATACACATTTTATGTTTTCTCCATTTTCTTCGTGCGAATGATAGTTTTTAAGATATTTAATGCTAAAGATGGAAATTAAACGAGGAAAGGTTTTTCTTCAAATACGGAAAGAAAGGGTGTGGCAATATTAATACGTATATACTAATTTATTCAAATACAATGAGAAGAAGGGGTATGACACAAATAATATACATCCCTGTCCTCCAATATACAGTGTTTTTCAGACATGATGGCAAGAAGGGGTATGTTACAATTAATAAGTATCCCTGCCCGCAGTGAAAGCTTTATTTTTAAACACGATGGGAAGAAGGGGTATTATGCAAGTAATGTGTATCCCTGTCCCACAGTACACGGTTTTTTTCAAACATGATGGGAACGGAGGGTATGAAACAATGTATACATATCAGCTAATAATATTGATAAATGTTGAACAACTCCTTTAAAACACCTTTTATGGATGTTTCATGGTTCGCATCATAAAAATATAATTTGCGGGTTTTCCCAATATTATATTTGTTAATCAACGCCTCAAAATACACGAGTATACAAAGTTATAAGAAAGTCAGAGGTGAAGCCTTTTCGGAAGTTTACTCATAAATGAAGTACAGAAGTATAAAGTGTTTCACATAGGTCACGTGATCTACCTGGAAAATGCTTTTAAAGACCATTTAAATGTGACTCATGTGGCTTTGTTAAGGAACTAGTTTACTTTTGTGCTGTGAACACTATTGTCCCATGTTCGTTAAATGGAATCATCAATCTTTATTGTATTAGAATAGCATTTCGTCTACATAACATCTTGACCTCCGTCTCAATTGACTCGAACACACTACAGGGCCAATGCTTGTCAGCACTTGAGCGGCATCGATCTCAATCGGCGCTAAATCGGCGCTATCGGATATGTCTGTGGAAATTATAGGCCGCTTTCTGGACGAGAGTGACTCCGGACAATGTTACCTATCATCTGATCGTTCCGTGAGGGATCCTCCCCAGTCATTGAGTCAGTCGACTCATTTCGAGCGCGTATCTTCTTAAATTATATGTTTTAATTTAATATGGTCAAGTCTAAATGCTTAGTCAATGAATAAAAAAATTAAATACACTACTGTTAGAAATTTCTGCCGGAATTTTTCGAAATACCTGATTGAATTATACAGTTACGATGTCGTAAAATTATTCCGATAGTTGTATCTGAAAATTCTGAATCTCCAACAGAAAAAGTGTTACATTACAGGTAACTGAAGCTTCATACTGTTACATGCTACTGAAAATTCTGTTAAAGTTTCGTAATTCGAAGAACATTTTCGTAAATTCCAATCAATCTTTAGCAAATTGAAGATACGTTTTATTGAAGGTATTGTAAATTTAAAATTAGATGGTTGACTTCGAAATTTTTGCCACTGCCTACACTGCAAAAAGAAGTGTCTTAATATAAGATACTTGTGTATAGCCATTTCTAAGATATTTCGGTAGTCACTTTCAAGTTGCCAAAGACATCTTATTTAAAGACACGTAAAATATCTTAACCCTTTAACGCCCAGATGTGCAGAATTTTCACGTTAACTACAATGTCGTACCATTTATAGAAAAAAGATGAAAAAGGATCGGAAATTTCAGGAATATCAAATTTTACATAACGGGTCTGCCATATTAGATCAGCCATTTTAAATTTCGAAAAACTCATCTAAGATTCGAATTTAGTGATGACTAAAACCTATGAGATTGCTAATTGACAAATTTTACACCATCCTGGTTTGTAATAAAACTCGAAATATACGTATTTCTACTAGTTTCATGGCAGCCGCCATCTTGAGTTTGAATTTTATGGGCTAATATTGCTTCCGCCAATCACAATCGGTGAGACAAAACTCGTAATAACTCATTTGTATGATCACACTACGAAGTAACCTGGAAAATCCGAAATAGGATCAATATTCTCAATTTCAAAAAATTTCAAACGTCCAGACGCCATTTTGAATTAGAGAACAAAGAAAAACAAAATATTTCAATGCATATTTTAAAACTACAAGTCCCGAGAACACGTACCCCAAAAATAGCGTTTTTTGGGGTATTCTTGGGGAAATAAAGGGTTTAGCGTCATTTTTGGTGAATTCTGACTGTGCCATTCGAAAGAGCGACCCCAAAAACGTTAGGATATGGAGTTTCCAATCCTTTTTCATCTTTTTTCTATAAATGGTACGACATTGTAGTCAACGTGAAAATTCTGCACATCTGGGCGTTAAAGGGTTAAGTTGATCTGTCGTCAGTAACACAGATTACTTAAGTTATCGACAGATTATTGTTCTGTATAACCTCTACACTGTGAGAAAAAGATTACGGCACACCGGTGTCTGTTACACATATGGTGACTCACATGGCTGCACGTGTTTCTTGAAAAAATTAATTCAAGAAATTTAAAAACAGAAATGTTTTTTGCACTATCGGGAAAGGAGACGAGGATGATAACGAGTCATGTGTTGCTGATATGATTTCCATTTTTTAAATGTAGCTCCACATCCATCATATGTACACTTCACTTCGAATAAAGGACCGTGTCGATGAAAACGTACAATATGTTTTTGACCTGCTATATCTTACAATTCAGAAACATCTTATGCCAGAACCATCTTATGACACCCTAAACATCTTAAACTAAAACACATTATCTAACTCAATCAAGTATCTTATTTTCTAAGACGGAAAAAACATCTTCATTCCTATCAAGATACGTAAATCGTCTTAATTTTGAATAAGACACTTCTCGAGACATCTTATTTCAAGACAGAAGACGGCAAATTCCCATCTTATATCTTATAGTAAGATACCTATCACGTCAGGATTTTGATATATTTGAGGTTATGTGCTCGAAAAATGAGGTTTTTCGCTACTTTTGAGATTATGTACAGGGCGCAAGAAATTTTTTTGGTTTTGTTTTTTAAATGTTATCATTTAGCACTACTTTTTTCCTTCAAAATGAGCTATTGAACAGTCACGAGCGATTTTTTTCACAAAGATACGGCCATATCAAGTTTTGACATTTATCCGAACAACCTTATGAGCATTCACATTGACTCTTTGGTGCATACCATTTTGCATTCGAAAATTTATCTTGAAAATTTATGCTTGCGGGTTTTGATGGTCTGTGAATAAGAATTTACAGTCAGAAAATTGATATTTCCATTTCTAAGATGGCGGATTCAAAATGGCGGATCGAAATTTACGAAATTAAACTATTTCGCTCTCTAAAAACTCTTACGCGGGGGTTTCGGAGTTGCTGATTACGAAAATGAGGTCGCAAGATTGATATTTCCATTTCCAAGATGGTAGATTCAGTGTCGAGAGTCGAAATCGAAAGAGAACACAGTATTGGTATCTGAAATCCTGCATTCGGGAGTTTTACGGTCGTCAAGTATTTCACGTAAAAAGAAAAAGAATTTTTTGCTCAAGGTGATGAATTTAAAATAACGAATAAAAATTAGCTAAATAGTATAAATTTCTTGATTCCGATCTACCATTTTGATTTTTCTGTTAAAATCTGTTGAGGTCGATTCCGATTTTTTAATAAGCGACCTAAAAAAAGCATCGAGTACACATTCTCAGGGAAAAGAAGTAATGTGAGATTTTTCATCAGCAATATCAGATCATATACTTGCAATTTTTAGAAATAAAATAATATTTAAAATCAGCGACCTAATAAATCCTCGTATAATAATTTTGAATAAAGAGTTTTTAGAGAGCGAAATCTTTAATTTCGTAAATTTCGATCCGCCATTTTGAATCCGCCATATTAGAAATGGAAATTTCAATTTCTTACGCCCTGTACATAACCTCAAAAGTAGCGAAAAACCCCATTTTTCGAGCACATAACCTCAAATATCTCAAAATCCTGACGTGATAGGCTGATTCTGATTCCAGATTCGGATTCTACGTCAAAAATTACTCCGGAAACGAGCCATAGCTTTTCAACAACAAAACCTTGCAGACCTGTGTTATCGGAGGATCATTAGTCGCGTATTAGATAGGATACGTTGCCGATAGGTGTACTCGTAGACAATTTCAAACTCTTATTTCGCAATAATGCAAATTAAATTCAAATTTAAAGAATTTGAAATCTTTTTATAGAAAAAGAGACGCTTTCGACTGTGTCGGGTCTCTGATCAAATTCCAGCACAGTCGAAAGCGTCTCTTTTTCCACAGAAAGATTTCAAATTCTATAAATTGTAAATTTCATATAATTTTCCGTTACATTTTTAACTTCAGCATTTTGTCTATTTTAGAGAATTTCTTACAGTGTAGATGAGTGTTTGTTTTCCTACTCTGGCAATCCTAATTAGTTTGTATGTATACGTGTTTCTCTGGAAGAAATATGAACGTGTTTAGTTTTCACGAGAGCTCTGGCTAGTTTTCAAGTTGATTCTAAATTCTGAAGGTATATGTAGACTACGATAATTTGAAACCACTATGTACATGTCATCTATTTCAAAGCTGATATTCAACCACAACAGTTACTTATAAACTATTATTTACGAGCTGCACTTGCAACCTTTAGAATCACATGAGTCGAGTGCAGTCTTTGGAATATCGCCTTTTCACCACTGGAATTTCTAACAACGAAGAGAGATCCTGGAAGTCTCATTTTCCTCCCTTCCACGTTCTGAGGGTGGCTAGAGGACTCTCTCAAGGCATAAAATATCTGTCAGTTGAGTCGTAAAAAGAGTTCTTCTCAGTATTGCACGCAGAGAAACGAATGATAAAGATGGAGGATGGCCGTCTTTACATTCTTGTAGACGTAGAAAGATGTCATATACGTTGCTGAGAACGAAGAGTGTTTGTAAACGCAATTTTAATGGTGATATCGCAAACAGTTTAGCCACCGTGATACAGGATCAAGAAAAACTAACTGTAAGCTCCAACAAGGATGAAGAAAGTGCAAAGTGGGAATAAAAAAATGTCAAGTTGATGATATATACCTTAGGGGCTTTCGAGTACCCCGGGGGCTGATCTGCTCCACGGGACCTTTGATATACGCCATCGTAAACTCCGTGAAATTGTACCTCAATGATCGGATGATGCCTCCATTACGACTCGTGGTTCTTCTGGATGTTATTGCATTTTAGTTCGTTTTAGCATCTCGTTATATTTTTTACCTTTCCTCAGTCCCTCACATTAATTCGGATTACTAATTCCAGTAATATTTGAATGGTGTTTCCCATACACAGAAAAAAGATTCGTGAAATTTACAGGAAGTTCGGTACTTATTTTCACATTACTTTTTAGTAGATTTTACACAGGCCCGGCTCAAGAAAATTTGGCGCCCTAGGTAGAATAAATATTTGCACCCTTTCAATCTGAAAATAGATTAATCTATCTCTATATTAAGCAATCTAGAGTTATATTTTCGCGATGAATCAATAAAAATCAAGATTTTCTAATTAAATCAACACAATTTTTTAGTCTTATGGAATTGTAACATAAAATTAGGTCAATGCACATTTGGGAAAATATAATCAATTACACACTCTTTTGTAGTAAAGAAATTACAGTGAAAATACTTGCTACAAACTATCTTAATTGGATAATCACAAATTTTTTGGTATGGAAAAAAGGTTTTTCTTATGTAAGGGTGAGCTACAATGTTCAACAAGTCAGTCTTCTGACATAGTCGAGCGTAAATAGGTATGTAATTCCGTATGTATGGATAGAGTTCTGAGTCTGTTATATTACTGTGAGGACGGTAACGAAAATAAGAATATTACCAAGAATATAATTGACAGATAAATTATTTTAGAATTTATGAGAATTTTATTATTTTGGCTTAAACGTGTTAAACACTCAAGATGAATTGATATTGCAATAGGAAATTATATTTAAATAATTTAATCATATTCTGGTTATATGGTCAATGTTCATTTGCAGAATTCAAAACAAAATCCTGACTTAACCTCAAAATGTGTTCTCGAAGCAAGAAACGTTCGAGCGTTTCAGTTCGCCGGTTGCTGTTTGCAATTTTGTATGTGCATTTTATTTGTGTGGAAGAAAATGAAAAACGTGAACTAAAAGGGTGATAATATTAAAGTTAATATTAAATTATAGGTTATGTTTCGGAAATTTAGTTTAAAATATTATTCTGCAAATTATTGTTTGGAAATCTTACATTTTTGTATTTAAATCGATATTAGATCACATCAGTGGGAATTAAAAAACGAATTTATTTGTTAAATTATAATTTGTTGAATCATACAAAATTTCTTACTCTTTTAAAGTTTTACTTGACTTTTCCTGCGGGTTTATAAATTCCGTGATTTGCAGCGACCCCGAAAAATGCAAGAAAGAATAAAACTGTTTTGTTCCTTAAATATTTTAATTTTTATAAATAAATATATAATTTAATATAATTATTATATGCATTAGGTGCGCAACTAAGTTCCCGCTGTTTGTGAATAGATGGCTCCAGCAGTAAGTGCTGGTCGATTTTGACATATCCAAAACGTCATGAACCAAGCTTAGACATATGGTAAACAAATTGTTTCGACACATTAGTGATTTTGTTTTGGCGTCATATACTTTTGGTTGTATAAAAATGTCTCATTTTGTGCCAAATAATCGTCATTTGTGGGAAGTGTTGATTTTCTTCTTCCATTCGAAGAAAATGGCAGCTCAAGAGCATCGAGAGCTCCAAAAAGTTTACGGAGATGCTGTTCTAAGTGAAACAACGTGCCGTGATTGGTTCCGTCGCTTCAAAGATGGTGATTTTGATGTTGACGACCGTCCGCGTGAAGAAAGGCCAAAATCCTTCGAAGACGCTGATGTTATTTACTATGAGCTGTTGAAACCGAACGAAACCATTACTGAGGAACGGTATCGAACGCAATTGATGCGTTTGAGCCAAGCACTGCGCGAAAAAAAGTATTCGAGCTCTACCAGAAAGATGGGCAAAAGTTGTAGCTAACGATGGGCAATACTTTCTCTATAAATATGAATCAGTCAAAATCTACTGATTATCAATGAAATTTGACTGATTCAAATAGCTAAAAAGAGGTTACTGTAAATCAGTCAAATTTCACTGATTACTTCAGTGGCAATCAACTAAATTAAAAGTGAAAAATATTTTTTTCATTGATTCAATCAGTGGAAATTAACTGATTTGTCAGTGAAAAATATGTTTGCACTGATGAATCAGTGAAAAGGAAAATTACTGATTCAATCAGTGAAAATTTGACTGATTCAGATTTAGAGAGTTGATTGATTCATTTGTAACCATTTTTTCACAATAAAGTTGCATTTTCATCAAAAAACAGCGCGAACTTAGTTGCCCACACGGAGGAACTTTTTATATCAATTTTTACTATAGTATTTTTCAATTTAGGGTAAAGCGCATCACTCTGAGAATTTTTGTTGGTAAAAATACTAAACTTTATAATAATGATATGAAACTTTAGTATAAACTATAGTAAAATTTGCTATGAACTGTGCTGAAGTTTCATATCATTATTATAAAGTTTAGTATTTTCACTGACAAAAATTCTCAAAGTGATACGTTTTTCCCTAAATTGAAAAATACTATAGTAAAAATTGATATAAAAAGTTTCTCCGTGCACCTAATATATTATATACATTATATTGCATTAGGTGCGCAACTAAGTTCCCGCTGTTTTGTTTTGGCATTGGGTCAGTTTTTTCTTATTTTCTTCATTTAAAATTATCAATGGTAGTTACAAAAAAAAAACGTAAGAAGGCCGTAAAAATGTAAGGCAAACGTTTCGGCCAATTATATTTTAATATATTGCCAGTAAAACAAAAAGTTCAGTTCAATCAACAGATTTTCTGTGATTTCACTTAGCGCCCAGAAAAATATACAAAGTACCAACAATTCCGAGTTTATTAGATTTTACTGGCAGATAGGTGAAAGGTACAGAAAATTTGTTGATTCAATTGAATTTCTTGTAAAATCTACTAAAAAGTAATCTTGTGGAAATAAGTACCAAACTTTCTGTAAATTTTACGAATCTCTTTTCTGCATTTTTATATCCTTTAGTGTATGTAAACAAAATTGTATCTTTTGGTCTGTGTCTAAAAAGTTGTACCTTGGTATCTTTTATAAAAGATGAATTTTACATTAATACATTTGAATATATTTTTTTAATGAGCAGCAATAAGTTATTTCTAATTTTTCTATTACTGAGTTTTCTTTGGACTCTTCTGACATAAATAGGCATTGTTTTAGATATAGAATCACTGTAAAGTGGCCATAAAGGTAGTAAAACGCATCTTCTCATAGTCTTAAAAGTAATTATTTTTCTTTTGTTTCGATCATAAGTCACACCAAACTTTATGTGTAAGTTTCTTTTTCTATTTATGTCTCTCACTGGCGGCATTTCACGGTGTTTAGATCAATCGCGCATTCCAAAGAAATTATTGCAGGCGCTCTCCTGGAGCGAAAGAGCCGGCCACTTAGATGTGGTTTGGCGTGGAGTGTCGTTTCAACGTTGAAGACGAGTCAGGGTGATGCATGTTGTACCCTCAAATGATTGGGTCATAATAATTTTTCTTTGATTAAAAAATAATTATTAATCAAAACTTTCTTTGTCAAGACGTCAAAATCCTTTGTCCCACATATAAAGGGGAGTTTCACATGAAAATTGTAGTTCTCTTTTTATTATTATTACTTGTGTCGCCTGCATATTTCACTACCTTATACTTTAATTGGCAAGTCAAAATATATATTGAAGTCTGGCAAGTTTCACTTCTGTAAGTATACAGAGGTATTCAAAAAATATAAAGTCCCATTAAAATTCACATAAAAATCGCTGATTCTCGGTGCAAATAGGCACTTACTGAGCACCACTGTTCCGTTAAACGTATGCCAAGAACCCTATAAAAATTCAATCCAACCTCTCTTAAAAATAATAATGCGGCGCTAGTCCGTACGGGGTCTTATAAGTTTCGGACGGGTCACGCATATGTGGAGATACCCGACTGCCTGTTCGCGTCCATCTCGGATATTCTTTCTTTCTTTTTCATTTCTTTTCTTTCTTTCCTTCTTTCCATCTCTCCATCTTTCTTTCTGTTTATTTCGTGGCTCTTAGCTGACGTAGGGAACCCGTTCTTCCCGACACTACCACCAATTTATAACGAATCATTTGTCGGCGGAAAATAATCAAATTTAATAAGAGAATTCTCAGAGTGAGAAACCCTTAATAATTTCTCGCTTGTCTCTCGATTTTTTTCAAAATTACTCATTCTTCTGCGGAAGCTGATGGGAATACCACTAACATCATCCAAACTTTCCTTTATATTTTAAATAAGCTCAAGACAATTTATCATTATCTTAAAATATATCGTATTAATTTTAGGATACCACGAGAGAGAATCTTGACGAGGCAACCTTTAACATCACTTTATCACACAGTGATGAATACGATCATCTTCACTATACTTTTCAAAAGCAACATTCTACAAGCTTGCAGTTTACTAATTTATTTAATTTACTTGCGAACTTCTGACCGCGATCGACAAGCTATCCCGATATATAACAACTGAAAGGCGGATTTTCGTTCAGTGTGCATCTCTTTTTTTCAAACACTTCATATTTTTTACGTCGTGTAAAACAGCGGCCCTTTAACGTTTGTGAGCTACTTGAAGGATGTTTAATTTACGATGGAGGGTCTTCATGTTTTTTAAGAATCTCATTGGCATACTTATTTGGATCAAATCTCACGTCTTAGATAATTCTAGCTCCCATAATTATAATTATAATGCATTTGAATTTCATATATAATTAAAGTTTACATCATAACTTTTAGCGAATCATTTACCTGGAGGAGAAAAGGAAGCTTGAGCATTTCTGCTAATTTGCGTGAGCTGAGGTAGCACGTTTTTCTCTGGGTGAGATAAAATATGAACGAGAAGGGTGTGCGACATTATCCCTCTTTTTCTCAATGCGGTATTATGTTAATTTTCGAGAACATTAAGCATTTTCTCCGGTACGAGGGACGCTGCAGCCTCCCCCCGTGAGAACCGACTGGTGAACGACCTCGAGGAGGTTACAGCGTCGTTTCACAAAAATCGACAAGTTGATATCATGCGGTGCTCGTATGCAACTAAAGGGCTTCGTATGACGGTGTGCGCCCACTAAATTATTGTTCTTGTACTGCGGTGCCAAAATGTTTACAGCCTTTGCACGACGAAGGTATACTGCCCGAAGAAGAAGAAGGAGGCTGTGCTCGGTTCGGTTAGTTATGACTTTGCTAAGAAGAGCCGCCTTCCTCGAAGAGGATGGGAGCCACGCGTGTCTCTTTTCAAACGATCCCTGTCTTTGTCCCTTTTCTTTACCATATTCCTTTCCTCATTCTCATCTCTTTTGCCAATGTGCACTTTCCTTCCCCTCACAGCGACTGTAAATTCCTCAGATTATTGACTACTTTACCCCATCATTTGATGTAAACAGTCCTCATTCAGCATGAAAATTAATTCAATTCTATATGCAAATTGAAATAATGATCATATCATGAAATAAACTGCAGGCACATGACAGAATTCGCCGACAATCAAGGGATTAATAACTTTAGAAATCCTGCAGTATTATGTGACGTTTCATAGTATCCGTTTTCAAATATTTTCACATCACGTGAAATTCCTGTAGGGTCTCAACAAATTTTATTCCCCATGAAACTCCTTTACATCACATTAAAATTATTTATCTCCTAGTGGTTTCCTTTTAAAATCTCGACATTTTTGATGGACCACAAAAACTCTCGAAATTGTTTCAATTTTATTATATGAACACCTGTAAAATTGTAGAATAGCTCTCTATAAATCGGTTGCAATGAAAATTCTCTAATTATTATCTGTGTCAAAAAATCTTAGGATTGAAGGAAGGGAGGTGATACTTTTTGGGATATTGTGCTACATTCTGTATCCTCGAGCACTTTGGCAAGATTGGCTAAAGGCTGGGTCTTGGGACCACTTCCAGGTGGTCGTTAAAGGCGCCAAAGAGTTGAGGCCCGTTGATGGTATATACTCCTCTTATTACTCAGGCGTATAACCGACACGTTTCAGCATTTTATATAGTAATTAGGTGGATATTCTTGGCGGTTCCACCAAAGTCAAGTAATGCACCATCGCGAACGTCTCTATTAAATCGCGGATTAAGTTGAGGTAATTACAACGTTTAAAGGTGGGTCGAGGTGCGTTCCTGTGCGTGATGATCGACCAGAAAATCAGAGAGGACCTTAATAGACTCTCATACTCAGAGAATATTTTTCTTCCTTTCTCTTTTTACATCTCTTAGAGACAAATCTTTCTTTTACTTTTGATTGTGATTTTTTGTGATTAAAACTCGAATTGAATAAGAGGAAAACAAAAGTGGTATAACGTTTCTTAGAAGATTTTAGGTCTGTGTGTTGTTATAACTGTTTTCCTTGTTCAGATGATGAAGCTCTTGAGTCGCATTTGACCTGTAAATCCGTAAGTGATAGCTTGAAGATTCTGATCAGAGAGTATGAGAGTGGTAATTTTATTGTGATATACAGTTTTTTCCAATTAGAGGTTTCATTTTGAATAGCCCGCTATTTTGGCAGCTGTCATAATAAGAGGTGTCATTTCTAACAGATAACAACTAAAAACTATGCTATTAATGAAAATGGTACGATACACGCTTCAATAACGTATTGAAATTGTAAAAAATTACTACAAAAATGGTGAAAAAAAATCATTATGAGCAATAAGGTTCATTTTCACCTTGGAGGCTATGTTAATAAACAGAATTGTCGCATTTGGGGCTCGGAAAACCCAAAAATGATTATTGAAAAGCCTCTCTATACACAAAGTGTAACTGTTTGGTGCGGCTTTTGGGCAGAAGGGATCATTAGGTCTTATTTTTTTGA
The DNA here is from genome assembly GCA_030998225.1 of Diplolepis rosae. Taxonomy (NCBI): domain Eukaryota; kingdom Metazoa; phylum Arthropoda; class Insecta; order Hymenoptera; family Diplolepididae; genus Diplolepis; species Diplolepis rosae. Next base: position 16,120,453 of record JAPYXD010000723.1, on the reverse strand, counting down.
AAATGAAGCTGGGGTGGCTGTTTCGGTGAATGAATTGCACTATCGGACCATGATTAATGAATTTCTATGGCTAGAATTGAAAGATATGGATGTGGACGATGTTTATTTGCAATAAGACGGCGCTATGTGCCACACAAGTGGCGAAATCATCGGTCTTTTGCGTAAAAAGTTTCCTAGCCAAGTGATTTCTCGAAACGGCGATTACAAAATTGGCCGCCGAGATCATGCGATTTAACACCTCTAGACTTTTTTCTTTGGGGTTACATGAAAAATAAGGTTTATGCTGATGCTCCTCAGTCAATTCAAGAACTCAAAGAGAAGATTCGCGCCTTTATTGACGTAATAGATCCCCAAATGTGCGAAAATGTAATGGAAAATTTCATCAAAAGAGCAGGGTCATGCAAACGTAGCTATCGAGGCCATATGAATGCTATTGTTTTTCATTATTAATGGAAAACCTTCCACTATTGAATGAAATAAAAATCAAATGATTTTTCACAAAAAAGACGCCTTTTTCTTATAAATCAAAATGAAACCTCTAATTGGAAAACCCTGTACTTACCTGAGGCCGAAGGTAGAGATGCAACTTTCCAGACGTATCTTTTACTAATCTGTAGCAACTACAAAGTTACATCTCCACCTCAGTGGAGACGAGTTCGTTCTTAAATGACCTGCAAGTACTTTTCGAAAGTCGAGCTTGTACCAGGGGTGTTAGTTGAAATTTGCCGGTTTTACTCATAGATGTCGCTAGAGATATGTATACATTTTCAATGATTTGGCATCTATGTCATATTTTTCTATGGACAATAACCTTCAAAAGTACACAATTATATTCTGCCAAAATAATAGCACCATAGTTGTTTACCTCAGTGAATATGTCGAGTTTCCTTCCAAATAAATCGCATTTGCGGCATTCGTTGCTTTTCTTATTTCATCAAAAGAAAAAAGCAGTTGAAGCTCATCGATTGCTGGTAGAAACTTATGGTGAACATGCTCCAGTGATTAGAACATGTGAGACATGGTTTCGTTAATTTAAAAGTGGAGATTTCGATTTAACAGACAATGAAAATCCTGGTGCAGCGAAAAAGTTCGAAGACGAGGAATTGCAGGCGTTATTGGATGAAGACCCAACTCAATCGCAACAAAAATTGGCACAAACACTAAATGTGACCCGAGGAGCAATTTGACAACGTTTAAAAGCCATGGGAAAAATCCAAAAGTATGGAAAATGGGTACTACACCAACTGAACGATAGACAAATGGAAAATCGAAAAACCATTTGTGAAATGCTGCTTCAACGGTTCGAAAGGAAATCTTTTCTGCATCGAATTGTCACGGGGGACGAAAAATGGATTTATTTCGAGAACCCGAAGCGGAAAAAATCATGTCTTTCACCTGGTGAGGTCGGCCCATCGACTCCAAGGCCAAATCGCTTTGGCCGTAAGACAATGCTCTGTGTTTGGTGGGACAAGTGTGGTGTGGTGTACTTCGAGTTATTAAAACCTGGTTAGACGGTGAATACGGATCGCTACCGACAACAAATTATCAATTTGAATCATGCGTTGATCGAAAAACGGCCGGAATGGGCCCGAAGACATGGCAAAGTTATTCTACAACATGACAACGCACCGTCTCATACCGCTAAAGTGGTGAAGAACACATTAAAAGATTGAATTGGGAAATATTATCGTACCCGCCGTACTCTCCAGACCTCGCCCCGTCTGACTATCACCTTTTCGCATCGATGGGACACTTATTCGCAGAGCAGCGCTTCGCCAATTTTGAAGAAGTCGAAAAAAGGCTCGTCGAATGGTTTGCCTTGAAAGAGAAAAAGTTTTTTTGGAATGGTATCCATGATTTGCCTGAAAGATGGGCAAAATGTGTAGAATCCAATGGTCAATACTTTGAATAAAAAATTTTTGAGATTCCCTTGAGAATTGAGTGTTTTCTTTATTGAAAAGACCGGCAAACTTCTACGAACACCCCTGGTAAAAGCATTGAATTGGGAAATATTATCGCACCCGCCGTACTCTCCAGACCTCGCCCCGTCCGACTATCACCTTTTCGCATCGATGGGACACTCACTCGTAGAGCAGCGCTTCGCCAATTTTGAAGAAGTCGAAAAATGGCTCGTCGAATGGTTTGCCTTGAAAGACAAAAAGTTCTTTTGGAATGGTATCCATGATTTGCCTGAAAGATGGATAAAATGTGTAGAATCCAATGGTCAATACTTTGAATAAAATTTTTTTGAGATTCCCTTGAGAATTAAGTGTTTTCTTTATTGAAAAAACCGGCAAACTTCAACTAACACCTCTGGTATTAAAGAAAGGTCGACTTTGTTCCCTATAGGTAATTTTATCCTCTCTGAAATTATAGATTTTCTAATTGACTTGCTGTAAGTAAACAATGACTGGTACATGCAATTCTAACTGATGTTTCCTTATTCGATAATCTCAATCTGTATGACAAGTAAGTTAGATTTGAGACAGGCTTTGCGTAACAAGGCGAATAAGAAGATGCTTGAATAGTGCATATAGTTGAATGCATATGAATAATGCATATGGTTTCTCAGTTATTAGGCTCTATAATGTTTGTTTTAGACCTTTCGAATTGGTCTACTGCAATTTGGATTAGTTTAAAAACGATTTTTTGCAAAACAGGCACTAAAGTAGTACTTCGAGCCCCTGTAGAGCGGCTATAAAGTTGTCAATTTACGACCAGCATGTTCATATTGTATCTGTTTTCTTCCTTAAGTCCTAATTTCGTTCCTTATGTCCTACTTTTGTTCCTTACGCCTTCTGCACAGTTGCGAAAAATGGATTATATTTCCCCCCAAGCAAATACTTGATCGTATTAAATTCAATCAAATTTGTTTCTTGAAATAATGAATACCCCAAAAATTGTACCTAAAATTTTTTAAACTTGAAGAAAAAACATTTTACGTTCCAGAAAAATATTTAATTAATCTCACCAAAGTTTATACTTTTCCATACATTATTAAATTCAATCAAATTCGTTTCATACAATTCGGGGGGCGCCGCCCCCCGAACCCCCCGGCAGGGGCTTTGCCCCCTGCACCCCCGCCGGGGCACCGCCCCTGGGCCCCTCCCCCCTTCAGCCCTTTCCACCACCTTTCGTGCCATATTTATCAATATTATTGTTATAACATGTTAATATTCCACCGAGTCGTAATTGGACACTCTCAATACCATTCTACAGACGCTCGAAATACTTCTTTAGGACGTATTTTGCAAAAAATATCGTGTGTACCACGGAGGTTGGTCATTTTGGGACTCGACCGATGTATTCAGTCCTCGTCTCCTCCTCGCACGCGCCTTCGGCGCGCGCTCGGCTACGACACGGTCTGAATACATTGGTCCTCGCCCTAAAAGACCTACTTTACCTCCTAGATACACAATATACTATTTTATACATTTTTGTTGGTGACTTGTAAGGCCACGAGCCAAGCTTTTACATTTTGAATTATAAAAAAGAAGTGTTATCGGTAATTATAGTTCTGTAACTATATTTCCACATAGACAATTTTCTTCAATTCAAAGAAAATTTTTCTTTGACCGTATATCGAAGAAACGTTTCGTTGATTCAAAGAAACTCTTTTCTCAGTGTATATTTTGATTGAAAAGTTATTAAATTTAATATGGATGAATATTAATTTTTCATAATATACAAATCTATTAATTTTAATTTACCTCTTATATATTAAAGTCTATTAAAATTAATAAGATTTCTAACAGTGATGCATAGAACAAATTTTTCCTGAAGAAAGCGATATCATGTACTAAAACATTAAATATATGAAGTTGATTGAAAAATATTTTACTTAATGGAATTTTAGACTTTATTAAAAAACAATAATAATTATTATTTTAGAATTTAACATATTTTATTCTAATGAATAGAAATGTGATGTTGCTTATGCAGCGGAATCCGTCCACAAAGGGTTAATAATTACGAGTTTTCATAAAATCTGAAAAATATTTTGTTCTACAGACCCTTTGATACATATTAAAATTGATAATTGCGTACTAATATGAACGAAGTCGACTCTCTACTTCGCAAACGAAATCGACCATAGTATTATCATATGACCTGATATTTCACCTAGATCAGGAAACAAAGTTGATACTGACACTCAATCAGCATTAAGTAATTATGTTCTGAATGTTGGCAAGTACAATATCAGCGTTTCGCGCACGGTTAGCGTTGAGTATATATATCTTCGGGTGTGATAATTTTGAGCATAGTTGGCACAGTATGTTCTGAGAAAGAGATGATGCGAATGAGGGTATGAAAGAGCGACAAGAGTTTTCTATCCGATAATTAAATTCCAACAAGGTGGATTCCCTTACTCCAAATGAACTCTTGGAACTCTGCCATGTGGCGCCTCTCGAGAAGCAGATGGATCAAGAGGAAATCGAGTAGCTTGAAGAGGAAACGCTCAGGAATTTTCAATGTTCACGACCCTATTTCTTTGATTGTTGTGCCATCGATCGGTATGTCATCGGTCAAATTTTCATCACGAGGAAGTTAGTTTTATCATTGAGAGACATTTTTTCAGTGGCTGGAGTGGAATTCAAACTATACATGTTGGAAAAACAAACTGTGGATTACTTTTCGATTGACCAAGTGAAAAGGATTATGAATCTTGTGTCCAAGTTCACTAGCGCATGCAGGAAAGTTGCGTTCGATTCTGCAATGAACAAAGGCGGATTTTCGCACTCGCGAATTGCAGACCGTATAGAGGACCGCCAGACCAGAAACAATTAAGCTTTTCGTTGTTATCTTTCACGGCCATGCCATTCGATCCGTACCTAGCGGTTCTAAAATTATCAAACAATACTTGAATTTTTTAAATTAATTTCAGCTATGATAATTGATGCAGATAAATAATTAGAGCGAATTACCATGAATATTCTTACTATTAAATTGTTTAATTTTCATCTACCAATTTTTTTCTTATATTATTATTATTTCAGATGAATTAGTGCACGTAGAAACTTTTTATATCAATTTTTACTATAGTATTTTTCAATTTAGGGAAAAACGTATCACTTTGAGAATTTTTGTTAGTAAAAATACTAAAATTTATAATGATGATATGAAACTTTAGTATAAACTATAGTAAAATTTGCTGTGAACTATGCTGAAGTTTCATATCATTATTATAAAGTTTAGTATTTTCACTGACAAAAATTCTCAAAGTGATACGTATTTCCCTAAATTGAAAAATACTATAGTAAAAATTGATATAAAAAGTTTCTTCATGTGCGTCTTTTTTTCACAGAAAGATTTAATTCTTTTAAAAAATTATTATTATTAAATATTGTTAATATAAATGAATTGTGCGTGCCAAACTACAAAATTGGTCTAAATAACTAAATTCACAAATAAAAACTGTACAAAAATATTTGTCTACACTAAGAAAGATTATATATACGATTGTAGAAGATAAGAGGAAATTGAGAGTAATTATTCCAGAATGAAAAGGTCTAAAAATCTGCGATCACATCACAATGAAATATTATCAAACAAAACCGACCTGTTATTTTGTTAAGTAATCGGAAAAAACGTTGGTGCAAAAATTATCCAAGTGACACAGTAACAAATTTCTTTTTCTTCTTCTGCCGGAAACTAAATTAACACATAATTTACAAATGCACTCTTGTCTCTACGGATTTTCCTTTAAAACTGAGTTGCATTTGGAACAGATTTGGAAAGGCTTTGTAAACTAAAATGGAGGGTGAGGTTTTTTTCTTTGGAGAGTCTCAGTTACAGGGAAAGGAGAAAAAATATGGGAAAATGTACACAAGATGACCAGAATACTGTGACAAAAGAGGACTATAAATTTTTTGTTTATATGTGAAAAAGATAAGTAAATTTTCAAATAAGCTTGGTAATATTCTTATGTGGCCATAATTAAAAAATTCTTTCACTTCCTCTAAAATTTTTCTTACTAGTGTAAAGAAACAGAAAATGACAATTTTATCTTGAAATTGATGTTAAAGCTTGTAGCATTTATTTGTCAGGATATTTTAGACTTTCTTCGTGATCTCTTACGCTGGCATGAACTTGATCCAATCACGTGTCCAGAATACGGCGAGTGGCACGTGGCAGATCGAGCCTCAGGCTGTGGCAAACCTCGCGTGCCACAAATTGCTTTGCTTTACCGACTACGAGTCAGAATTGAGTACCGCGAGCAGCCATTCGCACACCTACTTACATTCTTCTTTACTTTTTACCCTATTTCTCACATAATTACTAAATTTCGCCTCGGCGTGCATATTAGTAAAGAAACCATTCTTACGGTTTGCCTCTCCACAATAAATCCTTGTCTCTCTTTGATTATTTTAAATAAAAAATCATGTATTATTATCGTACACTGTAAAAAATTTCTGTTATGATTTCACAATACTGTAATGAAAATTTATCACCAAAACCATTTCACAGCTAATTCATAGCAGATGCATTGTAATTTCAAAAAATTACTTTACAAGTACTGTGATTTCAATTTACAATACCACGAATCTAATTAAACATTAAATTTTTTAAATAAAATTGCAGTACATTATTGTAAAATCTAGAAATTTTTAACAGTGTACCTAGATTATATTAACTTTATAAAAATGTCAAACTTTCTATTTCCTGACGTGAAATCAATTTCAGCAAAAATATCATTTGGTAATTATATCTCAGCTCAATGGATGAAAATATGCGTTTGATTAATCATAACTTTGATAACTAAGCCAACTCTATTACACGTGATTCATGCGAAAATTATTACGAGTTTTATTTACAGTGAAATGTTCCATTCTCATCCGGTCGATGAATCATCTCTATATGTAAAATAAAACTCAGAGTTATTTACGTCCTTTTAATACTAAATAATGAGAAAACAGTGGATATTTCTCAATTTGAGATAAATATCCTAGTGAAATCTGAGTCTTGAACTCTTATTTGTAAAAAATATTGGCATATTTGTCTTAAAATACAGTTCAATGGGCGTACTTAAAAATTGGAAGGAATTTGAAAAGCTGGACGGATTTGGCGAGCATGGAGGTCCTTTTAGAAGGGTTCGTGAGTGTTACGAAACAAGTGCTTCCACTGGTAGCCTAATGAGCGAGCGAGAAGCTCTCTTATTATCCCGCGGCGAAATGTACGTAGAGGCATATATGTCGAAAAAGGAATGGAGACCCGTCTGGCCTTTCGCTTAAATTAGGCAATTTACGCCGAGGGCGCAGAAGTACGCGCGCCAGAGTGGCGCTGCAGGATTTGTGCTTGACCAGCTCCTTTTTTATTAGTTTAGAAGAGACCAGGTTATTAGTCGGCTCTGGAGTTAAAATCAAGGGGACTAAATGGCGCGAGCCGCGTAGCACGCTACCACCATTTTTTTTGCTATATCGTCAACCTCTTTGGCCGCGGTAGCTTTTTTCAAGAACACATAAATTCGCGGTGGTCCCTTGTTAGCAGGGTAATGGGAAGCCCCATCCTGCTCTTTTTCCCTTCAACATCTTTTCCTTCTTCCTTCTCTGTCCTCTAGTATCTTATCACTTTTACCGACCCAGAGGCTGATTGTTTCCACAATTTCCAACCGAGTTGTGAGTTATTTTACGCGAGAAGGGAGGCGTTTCCCAGCTTACTGGGAGGTCCAACCAGTTGCTTTTGCACCAGCCGAACAAGATATATATATATATATATATATATTAAAATCGTAATTAGAAACACAAGTCACTAATTTGCATATTAAGTTATCTAAATCTGAAGCTACGATGATTATTAAGATTTTGATAATTGAATTTACTCCGTGGTTTACCACACGGAAAAAAGTGCAGCTGTGACAGGGATTTTAATCCTTCTTACAGCTAAACATTTAGCTGGAAACGAACAATCCCTGCTGGAAGCAAAAATATAGAATCACCTTTTCTATCTCTTCCAAGTAGCCGATTTAGATCCACAATATCTGTATCTTTCTATCCCCTCGTCTATTCCTGCATCCGGTAAAATTGATCTCTTTCTATCATTGTAAAAAAAATTTGGATTACATTGTATTCTTTCTCCGATTTTTCGTTTCAAACTTGTTAATTTTCATACTCCTAACATATATGTAACAATTTTATAAATAAATTACTTTTTGCATAACCAATATTCTAAATTTGTCGCTAATGCGTAAAACACTGAAAAATCAGCATGTATCGAGACTCGAACCCTCACCACACATGCATCGATATATTGCCAAAAGCTTAGTCTACACGGAGAAAATGGATATTGACCCATAATATCTAGATATTGAAGCACAATGTCAGTAACATTCAACTATGTGACAAACATTTAGATATTCTACTTCAATGCCTGCAGATATTGGAAAAAAGATATTAACCACCAGTATCTCAGATATTGAGCTTGATTATCTCAGATATTAAAAATGAATATTCAAGATACTAAACTTCTGAATATCCTCGTTAGTAAACTTGAATGTCTGAGGTACTAAAGTTGAATATCTCAGATATTTAACTTCAATATCAGGTATACTGAAAAGGTAAGTTATAGATATTATAGCTCAATGTCTAAGATACTCAAAAAATTATTTTAAAGGTTATAAAATAACTAAATATTCAGTTTTTAGAAAAAAATCAAATAATATTTTATTATGTATATAAGTATATAGTAGATTTATATACATTGCTCTCATTTTCATTATTTGGCATGTCTAAAATAATTAAATGTTCTTGTTAGAAACTTAACCTTAACACTAAGGTTAGATTTCATTCTCGGCTATAAACTACATATAGAGAAAATATATAGCTTATATGTTTTACATACTGCATCTCAAGTTAAAGTCCCGATCACTCTTATTCCATTAGAAACACTTATTAGAATATCAGGAAACTTTAATAAACTTTCAAAATTTATCTTTCCGGTACGCTGCAAGCATGTCAATCTTAGATTCACTTAGATTTCGATGAGCGCGAAAAAGTGATCACATGACCTTTATATATATGCGCGCGCACTTCATGCTTCAATATCTAAACTAATGAATCTGAATATCAAATGTTACTTCTCTGGAAAATCTTATATATTGAAAAAAAATATTTTAATATTGCGTGTCAATATCTAGATATTATGGATGAATGTCTCCTATTTGAATACCTGCTTTTCAATATCCATTTTTCTCCGTGTACTGAGCTAAGGTAGAACATGAGATAACTGTAAAAATCTCGATGTTACTCATAAGATACATTTCCCTATCCATGTCTATTCCTCGACTATACACGGAGAAAAATGGATGTTCAACTATGGGACAGCCATCTTATATGTTCAATTGTATTATCTAGATGTTCAACTGTAATATCCAAGATATTAATTCTATCATATTTTAACATCTTAGATATTACTCCTGAATATCTATATATTACAACTAAACATATAAGATGTCTGTCCCATAGTTAAACATCTAGATGTTAATTCTAAACATCCATTTTTCTCTGTGTACGCATCCAACTTTTTCTATCCCTTCGTCAATCCAAAATCAATCCAATCTTCAAATATCTTTTTCTCTATTACGGTTTATAACTTGTATATTTTCGGTGTCATTTTCTATCTCCTTTTTATTTGATAAATAAAAGTAATTATTTGTGATTAATGATACAGTATGTACAAGATTAGAAGATTTAACTACGAAGAGGGATAGGGATTGAAAGAGATAAGCGTGATCCTGGATTGATAAAAAGATATACAAGAGATAGTGGTGGATAGAAAAAACATAAAAATAAATACAGGTGGATAGATGAGGATTAGGTTGAGATAAAGAAAGTGGGGTTAAAAGGGATAGGCATCAATCTGAATTGACAAAAATGTGTAAAGAAATAGAGGTGGATAGACAAGAAATAGAAACAAATATAGGTGGATATACGAAGAATAGACAGATATAAAGAAAACGGGATTGAAAGGGATAGGCGTGAATTTTGAATGACAAAGAGATATAAAGAGATAGAGGCGAATAGACAAAGGATGAAAAGATATACAGGTGAATAGATGAGGGATACATTTTTCTTATTTCTTTCTATCTAAGAGATAGAAAGCGATTAAAAGTGATAGGATTTCTATCTCTTTCCTTCCCGCAGGGAAGTGTACATATGAAGATCTTTGAATAAGTTAAAGTAAATATCTTTGACCAATTTAACAGTTTCAGCGATATCATATGTTCGATCCACACATTATAGTATAGATAGAACAGAGATACAAGAAATAACTGATACCTGATAACAAATATGGCGAAAGTGACGTCAAACCAGAGTTTGAGGTCAACAAATTGTCATGTTACAAGAAATCATATAACCTTAAATGCACCTCACATACCCTATACACTCCCAGAGTGTATAGGGTATATGTGGTGAATTTAGCAGAGTACTTTCTCCCCCTCAAAAATAAAAAGTTTTTATTGCAGACATTTTTTCCGTGCGATGCGTACTTTTCAAGATATTTCGATGTCCACGGAAAAAATAGTTCAATAAGGTTTATAGAAGTTTTCAAAAGTTGGGGATATAGGTATTTACGGATTTAAGTTCTAGAAAATTTAAAGAACTTCTCAGAATAAAATGCAGAACTTTCAATGATTTTTCCTGAATTTTACACATTTTATTCTGTAAAGTTCTGTAAATTTTCCAGAACTCCCATGATAACACATCTAACAAAAATTTCGTTCAAAATTTGAGCAAATCGTTTGCATAAAATTTGCATATAATGATTTCAAATTAATTAGTTGAGTTTGAAATTTTTGTCACTGTCTACATTATCGGAGGATCAACTAGTCGCGTATCAGATAGGATAAGTTGTCGACAGGTGTCCTCGTAGACAATTTCAAACTCTTATATCGCAAATAATGCAAATAAATTCAATATTTAAAGAATTTGAAAATCTTTCTGTGGAAAAAATGACGCTTTCGACTGCGCTGGGATTCGAGCCCAGGTCTTTCGATTGCCGGTCGACTGCTCTACCACTGGACCGGCAATCGAAAGACCTGGGCTCGAATCCCAGCGCAGTCAAAAGCGTCATTTTTTCCACAGAAAGATTTTAAAATTCTTTAAATTTTGCATATAATATGTCATATATATAATTCATCATACATTTTTTTATTTGCTAAATTATTAGATTTTTTTATTTGAAAACAAATAAAATGTTCAATAATTCATGAGTAAATATTAGGTATCAATAGAAAATTTACCAGGAACTGAAATAATGCATAAACGATAATCAAATTTATACATAGATGTATCTGTAGCAAATTAAACAAAAAAATGAACAAAAAAAAATACATTAAAAAAAAAATGTTAATGATTTCAAACATAAACAAACATAGTTATTATGATTTCGTAAATAACAATATATTATTTAACAAAAAGTAATATATAAATGAAAAAGATATTAAAGAATATTTGTATTAATTGCATTGAAATTTTTTTCAAATTTCTCGCCAGATTCGCATAAAATTTGCATATAATGACGAACGCAACCTTGCACAAATTTTACACAAATGTGTCAACATCCGTGCAAATCGTGTTATGAGGATCTGTTCTACAAATGCCCGTATCCCCAACTTTTAAGGCCATGGTTCAATCGGGTCATGTGACCAAATTTATAGGTTAGTCGAACCATATAAGATAACTCTTTTCGTTTCTAATAAATCTATTTGAAAATTTAAAGCACGTAATGAAAGGCGGTAAGGATCGTCTCTTAACTTCGTTTTGGTAAAAATTTTGCAAAAAGTTTATTTTTCAGGAAATAAAACTGGGACTCATTGGCAATTACAGCTCTGTAACGCCATTTTCACAGCAAATGGAATATCGCTCTGAAATTTCGGAACATGGATAAGAAAGCACTAAGGCAGGTTTGTTGGGTGCCGAATATCGAAATAAATACAAAATTATTTTATCAAATTGATAACATTACAACAAAAAAGTCAAAATTTTTTTTTTCGTTGTATGATATACCAAAAAATCAAAAATATGCAGAATAGTGATTTTTGAAAAAAAACATGTTCTATTGAAAAAAAAAATTTTGAAGTTTGACCAAAGCAAGCCATTTATGTACGAACTCGTCAAATTATCTCGTAAACTAAAAAGGTACATATATAGAGACTTCTGTTTTTGATTGCAGTCACATAGTGCTACATTAAGAAAAATATAAATTAAAAATTTATTTTGCGGAGTAGAATCAAAATTAGCAAAGTTTGACACTCTACACTTAACGCTTTTGTCATAACTTTTTATCCCTACTTTCTAATCATTTTCCAAAATTTCCCCGCTTTATTTCAACTTAAAATTTTAATTATATCGTGACATGTTTCTGTACATGTTCATTGTTATATTGACCCACAGTAATAATTCTGTGATAATTAGTTTGGCATGGGGTCAGATCTTTTAGCAATTTTCTATGTTTAATTGCTAAAAGATCTGCAAAAACCATGCAAAACTAATTATCACAGAATTAAAATTTTAAATGTGGGGAAAAAATCGATACGCATGGGACTCAATTCATCAGCTGATGTGGTTGATCCATGGCGGCATGGCCTTAAGATATGAAAACTATACTTAATTTAGCGAAAAAAGTAATTTTTCTTATTTAAAAATTTTTGTGCCAAATCCTGTTTTATTCGAACAGTTTATACAATGTAACTAAAAGTTTCATATAATCTAGTTATATAAATTCTTGATTCGCTCTGTCGTCTAGTCAAATTTTTTTTCATGCTTAATATCAAACGCATCTTGTAATAGTGAATACTTTATGATTGGTCGATATTTCGATTGAAATTAGTCGTCGTGAGGTAGAGTCAGCATATGATGAAGTTATATTGCCTTGTCGACCGATACAATTGAGTCTTCGGGGAAGAAGTTTTGTAAGAACTCGACTTGAACATACTATAAATCACTCAAGTTGCAAAATGTCAGAGAAGAATCATGCGTACTGAAGGGCTAATTTTATTCTGTGCACATGTTCGCTTACGATACAGTCGTACGACGTACATACCTACCTATTACGGAACTATCTCATAAATTCGAGATTGCAATGAATAGTAATCATAGCCTGCGTGCATTAATATCAACCAAACATTTATTATAGCAGTGATGTAGATCGAGTAAATTACAAGTTTTTTTATTCTTTCTCTAATTCAATTGATTGTTCTTTTGTTCATTGTAGGATGTAGGAGCATCTAGAAAAGAGATTTGGTTTAATTTGCAGTTTGTCTGTGCAATTTGATGCACAGTTGCATGTGAATTTCACTATTATACTAGTCTATTAAAATGAGGGTAAAGGTAGTTTATTTTGGAGTTTATGTCATTGAAGGTTAAACGTTGGTCGAGTTAATCAGCTTATGGTACGAAATCTTTAAAGTCCTCTTTTCTCTTCAATTGTATTCCTAAATTCCAGACATTTAACAATGACTGTTTGCTATGGGTTCAGTAATAATGGCCCAGATTTAAGATTATAAAGCTTTAAAAGTCCAGACTCGTTTTCTGAATTTGGAGGTTGTAACTGAGAATCTTATATGCATTTTTCATAAATCATTTAGTTCTCATAAATCATTTACTTCCTTTTTGTAGCAACGCATGCTGCTCAATTTTTCCAAAACTTATCTCTTAAACTCTTTCGCGCCTGGCTCGGGCGGTTCCTTTTAGCAGGAAAATGGATTTTCGTTGAGCACAAAGGTGTTTAGAAAAGAGTGACAACACCTCTTCGAGCTTAGGGTTATTGTATTCGAAACCGCGAAGGGGATTATCCTCCTAGCAAGGTCGCTATTTGCCTTTATAGAAAACAAATACTACGGACTGCGGAAATGCAGCACTCTTACTTGAATAGTCATTTTATCAAACCATTGAACCTGGTCCGAGCCTTCTCTTCTTGCGAGAATTTTGACCGTCAAAGCGAGCGAAAGTGAACGAGAAGCCACGAATGCATCACAATGTACCACATGCTGAGCGGAAGGATGCAACTGCTTCACAGGGAGTCTTATTCTTTCAGGTCTTGATGCTTAAAACGCGTCGAGCGTACTAAACGAGCCCTAAAGATGACGCTCTCTTCTGCTCTCAAACCCAAGATAATACCAGTCCGATCTTGTCATGAGAACAAGGGAAGATCTGCAAGGAGAGGGGGCAGTAAGATGATACGAAAGATGAGAGAAATAATTATAAAAAAAGATACATAAGAAGGTGATATTTTTAAAGAGGGATAAATATTACTTTGCGCGAGCAACATCTCTATTGTAATTTACAATCATTTGTAAGACTAATTTATGGTTAGTCCATATTAAGCCATAAAATACGGTGCGCAGTGTCATATCTTTTTTTGAGCGTACAGTTAACAAGATACCGCGATTTACGTCATAGCAAGAAAGATAAACTTGTTCCGAAAACAAGAGGCCTTCTTTGGGAATTTTGGAAGGGCTTCGACCTCACACGAATAATCATCCATTAGAGAAGATTCGCAATTAGAGAAGAGCTCCGTGTCGCAGACTGAGTCTTCTCGTACTCGAGGCGGGACAAATCGAGGGCCATATCGCATCCTTTCCATACAATTAAGATATGCTTTACCCAGCGTGAGATCCGCGGCACGTTCTGTTCGACCAATCCGATTCGTTCTGCAACAGGAAAGTGTATGTTCCTCCAAGATCTTCTTGCTCACCCTCCCCCTGCTATTTGTGTTTACTCCTCTCCTCCGCACCTCGTACTTGTTAGACTCGCGTGTCCGAATCACGCCGTTTTACGACCATGGACGCATTTGCATTTTATATTTATCGCGAATGAGGTGTCCACAGATGCGATTCGATCCTGTCCACTTGCTTATTCCTTCGCTTTCTCCAAACTCACTCGCCCTTTTCTCGCAATGACGTTCTTTCGTTGACGTTGCCTCATTCAAAATTCCTCTTTGTGAGTTCATTACAAAAGTCAAGGTTTTTATTAGAGGAAGCCACTTCGTCTCTAATACCTATAGGTACGGTTATTTTATTTTCATACTTATTTATTCTTTCCTTTCATCTTCGGGATAATTAAACAAGGTTCATTTTCGATTCCTCTTAATTTCAAATAGTTTTACGTGCTTGATGGAAATTCCCTCATTTAAATTAATGTGAATCTACGACTGCACTGAACAAATTGATTTTTTAAAATTTCTTTGACTGTCATCGACTTCTGGATAAGGATAACATTTTAAAGCTTTTCCTTAATGGTTTTATTAGTCAGGTGTAGTTTTCAGTGAAGAGGTCGAAAATATTTGTCAACATTTTCTTTGACTGCGACCAAGAATTTTGACAAGTATTTTCAAATTCTTCACTATAAGGTTCACGATGTTAATAAAAATTCAAATTTAAAGAATATGAAATTGTTCTGCAGAAAACAGTGGTAGAAATTTCTAACTCAACTTTTTAATTAATTGATAAAAATGTTAACAATTTTTTTTAAAACTTTAACTCTATCCAAAAGCCGATGACAGTCAAAGAAAATTTGTATTACTAACTTTTTTCGTATACAGTGATGCACTTTCCTATTTTTGACATATATTTTAATAATCTCTGTTAATTTTAATATATTTTGATTGAAAAGTTATTAAATTTAATATGAATGTATATTATTTTTTCTTAATATACAAATCTATTAATTTTAATTTACCACTTTTATATTAAAGTCTATTAAAATTAATAAGATTTTTAACAGTGTATACTCACAAAAATATTTTATTGAATTAAAGAAATATCGGTTTTTTTTAAATTCTAGAATTTTGTTACCGCACGGATATCAAAATGTTCAGCTGACCCAACACAATTTTTGTTTGGTTAATTCTACCAAATATTTATCTTGATCCTACCAAACATGTTTTATAGTCTAAAATAAATTTATTGATCCAACCAAAACAAATTTATTTGGGAAATTCAACCAGAAAACTTTATAATATCAATCAAATTTTTTATAATGTTAAAAAAACTCAAGTATTTTTTAAATTAACAAAATGTAGTCAAAAAACAATTTTCTTCAATCAATTGACGAAATGGTAATTTTCTAAAACTTCTCGGGATTTTTATGAGACTTGAAGGTAGAGAAATTTCTTTTGATTTATAGAGTGTTTATGGAATTGTATAGTAGTCACTTTTTCAATATGTCATAGAATTCTCAGAAATTTAATATGATATTCAAGAAATATGGAATGTCAAGAATTACCAGAGATTTTATTATCATATTGTTTGAAAATTACGAAAGAGTTCGTGTGATGTATTGAGTTTCACAACAAGAAATAAATCTTTACATTGTTACATTTTAAAATTAGCTCTTCTTCCATTTCACGTATGTGCAACATGCACGGAAAAAATTAGACCTTCAAAAATTAACGAGTTTATTCCAAATTTGAGTTTAAGAGAAAAAATCAATAAAAATTACTGACTTGGAAATGTTACAGAACTTTCTCCCGAGAAATAAAAAATAAACGCATTATATATTCTTGAATCCTGCAATAACTATTCAAATAGGTTTCTATTGGAGAATTCCATAACCCTGATTTGTATATTCTACAGACCGATTCAGGAAACTCCCTTGTCAATTTAAAAAAATTCTTATTCGCTACAGAGTGCGGATTCGAACCACAAGTATGTATCTGTCGAGTTCGGTAATTTTCAAAAACCAAGAATCAGAGTTTTTATTGTTGTACAATTATAAAAGGTTTTACGGAGAGTCTGTAAATTGCTAAAATAGTTCGAGATACTTTACTGAAAATTTTTAATCATTTATTGACTTTTTTCATAATCTCGACTTTGGAACAAATTCGGTAACTTTTAAAGAACTAATTTTTTCCATGTGTAATTAAAAGAATAATGATATTAACGAGACTTATAGAAATTTTATGTGATTTTTAATTTTCTATCGAATTTTGTGCAGAAGTGATTTTAGTAATGACTAATACTAACTTCTTGAATTGAGCTGAAGTTTGTGACGTCTCGTGTGACGAATTTTTTTCCGTTATATGATCTCCAAAACGATAAAAAATATGCAGAATACTGATTTTTGATAAAAAGAACATTTTTTCTTGGAAAAAAAAAATTTTGAAGTTTGACCAAAGTAAGCCATTCGTGGACGAACTTGTTAAATTATCTCGTAAACTAAAACTACAATAAATTTTTTTTTTCGTCGTATGATCTACCAAACAATGAAAAATATGCAGATAAGTGATTTTTGAAATAAAAAAACATGTTCTAATGAAAAAAAAAATTTTGAAGTTTGACCTAAGCAAGCCATTCGTGGACGAACTCGTTAAATTATCTCGTAAACTAAAAAAGAAAGATAAATATCGAATTTGGTTGTTGATTGCAGATACATAGGGCTACAATAAGAAAAATATAAATTAAAAATTGAGTTTGCGGAGTGAAACTAAAATTAGCAAAGTTTGACTATAAAACCCATTTAGGGACGAACTTGTTAAATTATCTCGTAAACCAAAAAAGAGACTTAAATATGGACTTTGGTTTTTGACTGCAGTCACATAGTGCTACAATAAAAAATATATAAATCAAAAATTGAGTTTAACCAAAATTAGCAAAGTTACATACGAACTTGTTGAATTATCTCGCAAACTTAAAAAGAAACATATAAATGGACTTCAAACTCAATTTTCAAATTATATTTTTGTTATTGTAACGCTATATGACTACAATCAAAATCCGAAGCCCATATATATGTTTCTTTTTTAGTTTGCAAGATAATTAAACAAGTTCGTCCACGAATGGCTTGCTTAGGTCAAACTGCTAATACTAATTTCGCTCCGCAAACACAATTTTTGATTTATATATTTTTTATTGTATTTATTGTATTTTTATTATTTATTGTAGTTTTAGTTTACGGGATAATTTAACGAGTTCGTCCACGAATGGCTTACTTTGGTCAAACTAAAAATTTTTTTTTTACAATTAAAATGTTTTTTTTGTCAAAAATCACCATTCTTGATATTCGTGATCGTTTTGGAGATCATACGACGAAAAAAAAATTCGTCACACGAAACGTCACAAACTTCAATCCAATACTTCTTGATTGTCATTAGGTGTTAATCTATGTCTCTAATCACAATAAAATTAATTAAAAATTAAAAGAAGGTTGTCATTAAGATGAAATCAAAGGAATGATGCAGAAGTGAGAATTAATAGACAGAGCGAATTGACTTTCGATAATGAAGACAGTAAAAGTACTAAAGGTTCACAAATTTATGACAGTAATTTCTTTCTCGGTTGGAAAACGGCTTCTTAGAGGCGACCCCGCCAAGATAGCTTTATCCTTTCGAACTCAACTCTACTGTCCAGAGAATCGAAGACGCGGACAGAGTCCTGCTGTGTTTATCTTAACGATGAGATCTCTATTCGATGATGATTCGAGCAAGCACATTCGTATTAAATAAATTTTATGAATCTACTGCTAGGAAAAATATCTTCTAGTTTTTAGCTTTGTAGCAGCTTGAGTCCATTCAAGGTTGCCATGCAAACCTATTCAAAGACGACGGGACTCCATAATTGTGTCTGGGAACCTATCCGAGAATGTCATAACGCAATCGCTGTAGGTTGACAACTTTTCACTGAATGAGAAATGTCAAGTAGTAAATTCACGTGTTAAAAGGAAGTTTGTAAACCAAGTCAGTTATTAAAAAAAAATCATGAAATATTCCCATAGATACTTCTTTAGAATCAAAATATTACTAATTCTGTTTCTAAAAAATTATAATATTTTAAATGTTATTAATATTATTTGATGAAATTACCAGGTCAGGGTAACCAATAAATTAGTAAAAAAAATATTCCAAGTGTTGGAAATCTTTTCCTGGTCACTAAAATAAAATTAATTGCTGATGAAGGCCAGTTGATATGTGTGAGGATAGTTCCATTGATTGATTAGACGATTGAATATTTTCATAACCTGGAGATTTGAAAGGCCAAATGTTTAGAAACTCGGAAATTAGAATATTTCTAAATTTCTAACTTAAATCTTCTTGACGATAACATGTTTGTTGATATTGGAAAATTTCAATTTTTATTAATTAAAAACTTAAAAGCCTACACTACCGGTCAAAATTGTGGGACCATCTGTTATTCGATGATTGCTTTAGGTAGTTGATCCACGATAATTAGACCTCAGGCAAAAATAGATAATTTTGCTTTCAAGAATAGCAATATTATTATTGAAGGGCTATTTTGGAAGTGAAAAGATTATTTTGCATGAAAAAAATTTAAAATACAGAAATATAATTTGATTAATAAATTTTATTTTTGCCCCAACTTTTTTTCTTATCGCTTCTTACTAAATTTAAAAAAATTATGCGATTTTATTAAATTACAAATCACTTTTTTAAGAAAAAGATTCCCTACAACTTAACCATTTCCAATTTACAAAAATGAATAAATTATTATCAAATTCAGCAATTTGTTTATAAAAATTTCGTTTTGGACAATGTTTTTTTAATGCTTTCAGCCATTAAAGAATTTATTTTTAAAAATCAGAAACAGTGAAGTTGTGGGAAATCTTTTCTCTGAAAAAATGATTCATGATTTATTAGAATGGCATACATTTTTAAAATTTGGTAAGAAGCGATAAGAAAAAAAGTTGAGTCAAAAATAAAATTTATTAATAAAATTATTTTTCTGTGCTTCGAATTTTTTTCTTGTAAAATAATCTTTTCTCTTTCAAAATAGCCCTTCAATGATAATATTGCTATTCGTGAAAGCAAAATTATCCATTTTTGCCTGAGGTCTAATTTTCGTGGATCAACTACCTTAAATTATCTTAATTTTAATTCTGTGGGTGATAAAATTTGTTCTCTTAAGGTAGTTGTCGTGCAAAAAATCAGTCTCTGGAAAAAGAAGTTTTTCTATGATTTCAAGACTGGTAATTATATCATCAGCCGTGTTATATGTAAGGAAAGACACTCTTTTTAATAAAAAAAAAATTTAAAAATTATGTAAAATAATATTTTAATAATGTTTTTTGTAATAGGATATTTCCTTATTATCGCTTCTTACCAATTTTTTGAAAATGATTGAAGTTTCTTAAATCATAGCTTATTTTTTCGGTGAAAATATTCTCTACAACTTAACCGTTTCCAATTTTTGTAAATGAATCAATTATTATCAAATTCAGCAATTTGTTTATAAAAATTTCATTTTGGAAAATTTTTTTTTAATGATTTCAACCATTAAAGAATTTATTTTCAAAAATTGGAAACAGTTAAGTTGTAGAGAATATTTTCATCGAAAAAATAAGCTATGATTTAAGAAACTTCAGTCATTTTCAAAAAATTGGTAAAGAGCGATAATAAGGAAATATCCTATTACAAAAAACATTATTAAAATATTATTTGTTTTAATTTTTTAATTTTTTTTATTAAAAAGAGTGTCTTTCCTTACATATGAAACGGCTGATGATATAATTACCAGTCATGAAATCATAGAAAAACTTCTTTTTCCAGAGACTGATTTTTGGCACGACAACTACCTTAATGAATTGAATGCTATCAAAATTCTCTATAAAATGAATCAAGAATCAAGTCATTTCGTTAAATTTTGAAAAAGGTATTGCAAAAAAAGTTAAAATGTCAATGTTTTCTTAAATTTTGAATAACTTTCGAAATAATCAAAATTTTTTAATGTTCTTAAACTCATTTTAAAACTAACTTCCTACAAATAGTGAAAAAAGTTAAAATTGTAACAAAAAAGAAGGGAAAATTCAAAAACATTTCATCTGTAGGAAAATCATAATAAAAATCATATAAATATATATTTTAAGGGAATTCTATAGAAAAGTCATGATTATATGTTTTATATATCTTATAAAAATGTTTTTCTCAGCAAAAGCTTTTAATTGAACTTTAACCTTGTGCACTATGTAAGAAACAAATTTCACATTAATGCTAATAATTTGATTTTGTAGAAAATTAGTTTTAAAATGAGTCTGAAATTTTGACTTATTTTGCAATACCTTCTTCAAAATTTAACGAAACAACTTCATTCTGGACTCATTTTATAGAGAATTTTGATGCCATTCAATTCATTAAGTGAACAAATTTTATCACTTACACAACTAAACTTAAGATAATTTAAGCAATCATCGAAAAACAAGTGGTTCAATAATTTTCATCGGCAGTGTAAATCAGAAGTTATTAATAGAAAAATGAAAATGTGTAAAGAGAGTTAGCTTGTGGAGACTCGTTGTCGAAGGTTTTCATGGAATGAGTTGCTCTGGAGAGAGGTCTCTGCACTCGGGGCAAATCGATAATCGATAGAACAAAAAGTTTGAATTTGTTTACAGTTTAGTAACCCAAATCAGAGCAGCAGCTCTTCGGATTTCTCGCTATTTCCAGCACTACCTACGACTACCGCTACCATCGCCGTCGATTCCGACTGCCACCTACATCACATCCTCTACCCTAGATCCGCCGATTTTCTTCCCTCTCTCACTCTTGTTTTACTACGCCCTCTCCTTCTAGCAAGATACATATCCAACCCTTCTTCGCTCTATTTTTCCTCTTTCCTCTATCCACCCTCATGCTCTGCTCGTCAGAGACGAGTTTACCAACTACTGTCGCTAGAATGTTCTGACACCAATACATTTGTCAAACGGTAAAATAAATTGGTAGACAGCTCACAAATACCGTCTGGATCATGTTACCATTCACGAGGAATTGTAGTATATAACTACATAAACTGCCATTGACTAATGTGTTGTTCATTTTCCACAGAAGCTTAATGTATTGTACATACTTGTAGATACATTGCATTTCACAATATATATTGTCTGATCATTAAGTTATTGATTTTTCTCAACACTTACACAAACTGATGAATAGATTGTACACATGTAAAGAGTTAATAATATTTCATGAGAAAAAATTACTTCTTTAAAAATTAAAGAAATCGTTCCGATGTTGACTCTCTGAATCTGAATCAGTGAACGGCCACTGATTCGCAGTGACTATTCACTGATGGCAGCAGCTATAAGTCTCTCACTGAAAATCAGTGAAATTCGACTGATGAATCAGCGAAATAGATTGAACTCACTTATTGAATCAGTGAAAGCTTCAGGTGGGAGTAATATAACCAGCAATATATTTTAACGATCGATGAACTCGTTTATTTTAGGCTAAACAACACTGAAACGAAATTAACTAATTATTATTATTTTTAAGGGACTATAAATCAGTAAAGTGTAGATGAAAGTTATGAATTCGCGAATTCAAAAGTTATGTTCACGTGACGCGTTCACTGATTCCTCAGTGAAATCAAAGCAGGGCACTGATTCATCAGTTGATATATTTTCACTGATATAATCAGTGACTCACTGATTCAGGTTTAGAGAGGAGGATATGAGTAAAAGTCGATAGATATTTGAGGATTTGAGAACATTTACACTGTTTGTTAGGAAAAGATTTGAATTTAAATTTGGATAGTTTCCCGCGTCAGAACTAGGGCATAGAGAGCGCCCTTGTGTGGCTTGGAAGGGGGAAGGCGAAATGCGAATTAGCCAATCATAATTTGGGTTTTTTTGTCTCGATTCAGTAGTAGCTGGGTGGAAAAAAAGTTAGATTTTATATGGCTATTTGCAGAATTGCAAGCTGCCACAACCAAGAAGAAGAAGAAGAAGAAAAAAAGTTAGTTGTCGGCCGACTGACGATGGTTTTAGTTGTAAGAAAATCAGAAACCAGTTCATCGAAAATTTTGTATTCGCATGCTCATTCGGGGCATACTTTGTGATTCGTGACGGTTCATTTGGAACAAGGAGTATTCGCTCTTGGTCATTAAGACCAAAACGTATTTTATATAGTGTGCACCTAATGAAATATATTTTAACTTTATTGAAACATTGTGTTTTCTTAACCTGCCGAGCGGAGTGCTCATCAGCATTCGTGATCCTGGATTTTAAACACTGTTCAAATGTTATTAATTTTAATAGACCTTAATATACAAGTGATAAATTAAAATTAATAGAATTTTTTGTTCATTTCTCGTTATTTTGGCATAGGGTCAGATTTTTTTTATTTTCTTCGATTAAAATTATCACTATTAGATATAAAAATACGCAAAAAAAGAAAGAAAGGCAAATGTTTCGGCCACATATGGGGGCCCTCTTCAGTGCCATAAATTCAAAGATTAATTCAAAATTTCTGTAAAAGATTAGAGTATAGGAGATAATTAAAATAAGGATTATCATAAAAATAAAAAACTATGAATTTTGGGTAAATATAATAGCAGACATTTTATCAAATATCTCACTTTAAAATTAATAGATTTGTATATTATGTAAAATTAATATACATTGTTCAATGTATGTATAAATTGGCTTCAGGGTCCAGAAATTTGTTATTTTTATCATTTTTTTTTCCAGAATATCATTTTAAATAGGTTTAGTAAATTTTAATTATTTAAGATTCTGAATACGCTGCATAATACTGCAATTTGAGACCTCTTTTTTATACATTTTAGAAATAAATTTTCACTGAGGAGGACTCCAATTCGAGTCGAAACGTTTGAAAGGATGTAAAAACTGCTTTTAATTATTTCTGGATCCTAAAGTCAATTTATACATACATTGAACATTCATCAAAAGGTCGATACGAGTCATATTTACAATTCATATACAGTCATATTAAATTTAATAACTTTTCAATTAAAATATATTGATATTAACAAACATTATTAAAATATAATACTTGGTACGATTATAAATTAAATCAAGGGTCAATACAATCTACCATTTTAATTATTAAAATATATACACATGTGAATTAGGATGGCCCTTATTTTGGCGATGTTAGCATTTTTTTGGTTTCACCCCCTAAAGACAATCATGTTATAAAAAAAAATGTTGTGCAAAATTTGAAGTTAATCGGATATCATTAGCCCGTGCCACCGAGCGGTTGAAATTTAAAATGCAAATTACATCTATTTTTTCATACATTTAACATTAACTTTTATAAATTCTATGCAACTTTGCGGAAAAGTCTGAAACTTTGCAAAGTTTTAGTCCATAATGATAGGTACAACAACCAATTTTTTTAGATTTATCATGCTTTAAGAAAATACCCTCTCCTGATTCTCAAGATTATATGGGGATGAACGAAAAATAAGGGGACAAGATGCATTTTTGAAAAGCTCGCACACCCAGAAAACAGTTTCTTTGATATACAGTTAAAAAAAGAATTTTTTTGAATTGAAGAAAGTTTTGTTGACTCGAAAAAATTTTCTTTAATCTAAACAAATCTATTTCTTTGGATCAAAGAGAACTGTTTTAAATTTAAAAAACTTTCTTTTTAATTCAAAGAAATTTTTTCTTTGACCGTATATTAAAAAAATGTTTCTTTGATTCAAAGAAACTATTATCTCAGTGCAGATAATGATGAAAAATAGGGAAAAATCTACAAAAATTAGGTGTTGTACCTATCATTATGGACAACTGTAAAACTTTGCCAAGTTTCAGAATTTTCCGCAGAGTTTCATAGAAGTTATAAAAGTTAATGTTAAATGTACGAAAAAATAGATGTAATTTGCATTTTAAATTTCAACCGCTCGGTGGCACGGGTTAATGATATCCGATTGACTTCAAATTTTGCACAACATTTTTTTTATAACATGATTGTTTTTAGGGGGTGAAACCGATAAAATGTTAACATCGCCAAAATAGGGGCTACCCTAATGTGTATTAAAATTAAAATAAAAGTTTGTATTTTTTAAGATCAAAGTTCCCGAAAAAACTTCCATTACATGTAATGGAAGTTCAATACAGAAATTTCTAACAGTGTAGTAGTACTGCCGTCCAATGCAAAAGAACCGTTAACTGACATTTCTGACAAAAATGAGTTTTTTATATCATTAGAATCTTGAAGAAATTTCACATTTAACTACGCTTGAAATTTGGAAAAAAACGCAATAGTTTTTTTATTACAGCAATGCAAAGAACGAAAAGATCAACTGAATTAAAAATCGTATTCCAGAAGAAAATGTTAACACAAGTTTTGGAAACGTTTGTGAATACGTCACAGTTAAAGATTTAGGAAAGCTTTTTCGTGGGAAATATTTCGGGAAGTGAGCTACTTTACAAAAGTGGATGTTTTTTAATAAGAAAAGTTTTTGGCCTTTTTGTCAGTTTCAATGGAAATTCGGTTATAAGGGTTTCTCACTTTTGCATCATTCCCTTGATTTTACCTTGATGACAATCTTCTTTCAATTTTTTATTATTTTCTTTGTGATCAGAGATATAGATTGGTACCTCCTGACAATCAAAAGGTTTGTAATCATTTTTAAAAATCACTTCACTATAAAATTTGATAGAAAATTAATAATTATATGAAATACAGATCAGGGTTCCGAAATTCTTCAATAGATTCCCATCTGAATAGTTACTGCAGGATTCAAAAATATATAATGCATTAATTTTTTCTTTCCCTGGAAAAAGTTCTGTAATATTTACAAATGGCAATAGTAAAAAACCACTTGTAAGTTTTTCAATATTTATTTACTCAGGATATAATAAGCGGATTCCAATTAAATTTGTGCACCAGATGCAGAATAAAGTAAAATTTGGTGTAGTATTCTTTCATTTGGAAAATATTGAAAATTAGTGGAAAAATTTCTAATTGTTCATAAAAACTACTAACAAATTGACCTTTACACTGGGAACATTTTTGAGGAAAATACACTCATTCTTCGGGCTTTTCATTAAAATTTGGATTGTAAAACTTTGGGTAACTTAATTACGTCAACAGTTTTTAATATTTAATCACGTCGATGCAAGCGCGGACATCCTTTCTGCGGTCGCAACAAACATATACGCATGCAATTTCAGCAAAATTTTTGAAATAAAAGAATCATCTATAATTTTTAAGTATTTACTTCATCACAATGTAAAGATCATCACAGTACGGATTTTCTTACATAATTATTTCATTTTTATTTGTTCATTTCAAAATTCGCTTCATTAAACATTATTATATGGCGTCATGCGTATCATATACATTAGATGACGATATTTCACATCATATGAAATGACCAGAATCAAGAGGAACAAACAAATTTTTTTATTGAAAAAAAGATATAGATTGAACCAGAATAAATCGGATTGAATCCCAATCCGAAACTTTTGCGAGGGTCGTTCTTGTAAAATACATATACAATTTGGCTGTATTACTTAAGCTGGACAAAAAGTTATCAAATTTAACTAAATTGACTCAAAAATTATGATACAGTAACAGAATTTTCAGTTTGTTAATTTTTTATTTTCAAATATAAATATCGGAATAATAAGTGATTTCTAAATTCTAAAAATTGATCGTTAAAATTTACAAAAAAGTAACTTTTTTTTTCAACATTTATCTCAGTTTTATAAGATAGCAAATATATAAAACTTCAGTTACGTGTTTCAGAAAATAGATGATTGATTACTAGATGAAAGAAGAGAGTAATGCGCAGTTTGGGAATGAGTCCTATATTATTCGATAATCTCTTTTCTCTTTTAATAATCATTTCTGTCTTTTATTAATCGTTTACATTCTCATGAACTTTTCTCTGAAATTTTTTCTGTTTACATACAAGATTATGTCATCATTAATTATTTCACCTCAGTCATTTTTATTTTTCATCATCTTTTTTAATTTCACCACAAAAATGTTTGAGTTAATTCGGGACTTGAGGTTATTTGAGATGTTATGAATAATTTTGAAACTGCACAATATAATTATGTTATTCATGCAGTTCACAGATCTTGAGATCACAATGAACTAACTTGACGATTCATGAATCCTTGCGGTAGCGCACGATAGAAATGAGTTTGCTTTTTCTTCTGAACCTCAACACTTAAAGGGTCTTAGTTAAAATAATATACACGCTGAAAAGGAAAAGCAAATATGTCCCTTGCTTCTTGATATCATCGAATTGAGAACCGACCCGTGTGGTCTGCTTGGTTTCCTTTTTCTCACCTTCAAAAGGAATTAATCCCCATGACCAAACGTTTTTGCCGAAATTTTCAAAGAAGTGACGACTTCTTAAAGAATAGTATTATTATTTCTCTAAAAATTTTCCTCCTTCGAAGTGGCAGTCAAGAAGTGTTACTAGGTTCTTGAAAACTGTTTCTCTTGGGATGGATTCAAAATAAACCTCCTTTTTTGACCTCAACAAGGACAACAGATTTTCAGATTTCATTCTTTTCTCGTAAAATAAACAATTATTAACAGCTTTTCCCTATGTTCTATGCTGTTCAGTTTCTTTCTTTTTAAAGACTTTGATTAGTATAAGCTTGTTTGTTCTCATAGCTTAAAAATTCAAAAGAGTACTTTGTTCTGAATGGGAGCTTTGGATCAGCAATAGGAAGTCAAAGTTGCGAAAATCAACTCGCGAGCACAGCGATTCAACTCAGAATACGAGCAAATGCTATTGGCGGATATCAGGCGTTGGATTTTATGACTTATTTACTCTCGTTCGTGTTTACTGGACTCGGTGCGACGGCCACACGGCGCCAGGCTGCAGAATGCGGCCACCTTTGCGCGAGTGACACGCGTCATCTCACCATAGATCTCTCTTTCTTTCATTTTTTTTTCTAAGACGGCTGCTTTGAAGCTTCTTGCTATCACTGATATCGAAATGATTTTCCAATATCTCTTTACTTTAAATTCTTTTATGGAAATGTCATTTTTTATAGAAAGGAAGTCCTTTCACGGGAAAAATGATTTTGGATTATTTGCAAATTTTTTTTATATTTGATCTTTAAAATAATAATCAAGAGGAAGCTAAACATAAAGTCTGCTATTAGTATTTAAATTATATATGTATCTATAATTTCAACATTGGTTTCGAAATACAAGTAAAAATAGTTAGCGTTTCTTTCCACAGGATTGCGCAATTGTTATCTTTAAGCATGTCAATGTTTGAATTTTAAAATATGCCCGATGTTGTTTTACAAACACTACTGACATTGATGATGATCACGTTTTACTTCACAATCGACTGACTACAATACGTGTATTGTAACTATGACATAATAGAATGCAAAGTCAATGGCCATTAAAATTTTGATTTTAGATGCTCTTTGCTTTTCCTTCACTCTCTTCCTAATTTTTCTAGATTTTTAGTTTTTAGATTTCATAGGTTTACAAATTCATTAATAGTGAAAATGTGTTGTCTAGATTTAAAGGCTCTTTTTTTGAAAAATTGTCATTTAGAAAATTTTTAATTTTGCAACCTTTACAATTTTCAGTTTCAATCGGTACACGGAGAAAATTGATTTGTGAAAATTTAATCCAAAGTTGAGTAAAGCTGGGACATAGTGGCTTTTGGAGAAAATTTGAATTTTTTTGCGTATTCATTCAATTACGAATTATAAAGTTTAATCAACTGTCTTAGAGTTAACTCAATAGTTGATTAAACTTTATAATTCGTTATTGAATGAATACGCAAAAAAATTCAAATTTTCTCCAAAAGCCACTATGTCCCAGCTTTACTCAACTTTGGATTAAATTTTCACAAATCAATTTTCTCCGTGTAGTTTTTCTTACTAATTCAATTGACTGACTCATTTATCTAATATTGAAATATACTTTTTTCAAATATTTTAATCATTTTATCTTTTAATTTTCACACATAATAATTTGACCATGTCTCGCCTTACAAACTATGAAAAGCTATTTTTTAGTGAAATTTTACTAATTTTTCAGTAGAAAAAATGACTAAAGTTCTGATTAAGATTTAATTGTTAATTTATATTAAAAAGTATTTGAATTTTTCTGCTTCCTAAAGATAAAGTCAACTATTAAATTAACTGGTTTATCATCAAAATTAGAATAATATAATTTAATAATAATATCATTTAAGGAACAAGAATACATAATAATAAATATTTGATCTAGTTGAACAAATATTCTTTGGTATAAGGAAGAAATTAATCTTCAAATCCGACTTTCGAGTTTATCAAAAGTATTCTGCAGCATTTCACAAGTATCCTCCACTTTTAATCGCTATCTTGGTCCCTTTTATTAACAGACTCGGGATTCCCGCTACTGAATTTAAAGACCAGACTTTATGAAAAATTTCATTCGACTGGTCCACAGAAAACATTTGACTGAGATTTCTCTTCGACAAATATTGAATCTCGTTGAATTCGTGACTGTCTACTGCAGTAAACATACAATATAGTAAAGAAAAATAAAGTGAATGATTCTTTTCATTTCCTCATCGCAGAAACACTTTGGGCCAATGGTAAATCGAGAAATTCATATTTCTCACTTATATTATGCAGAGAATAAATAATTGGATAAAGACAGTTTATTGAATAACTGACGGATTATCCTTTAGTGTCAGAATGACGATTATGCGGCTATCTTCCATCGGTAAATACCAAAGTCTGCACTTTTTTTTCACATAAAAGAATGGAATGCCGATCTATTGCGCTAGAGCTTAACATTGTGGAAAAGTTGATGACTGCTCCATTAGTGATTATAATAAGGTCACTTGACACATTCAATTCACAACTTTTGAAACTCGCTTGAAGATAATTTACAGTTTCAATATTTATAAGCCTCACATTTTTTTGTATATAATGAATTGAGAAATTCCGAAAAAATCTTGCGACACGTATGAGTCCCCTTGAAGAAAATTTTAGGTCAGTATAATTAACCCTCTTGATCGCTTCCGGTTTTTCATAGAATCTCAAAAACATACACGAGAGCCCTTTTCTATGTTTCTTGCAAATAGATTAGTACCAGAATATGAATACTATCTGAGGATGTTGGGCCGGGCGTTTGCAAACACTTTCAAGCAAGCAACGTGGGACAGTTGAGGTGAATCTTTGCGAACAACTCTTTCTTTTTCACCGACCTCTTGTGCTGTAGCCTCCTCCTTCTGTTTGTCTACATTCGTGTTTGCATGAGGAATTCCTCTGTCGTTCGTACATATACTGATCGTTCTGTTTCAGCTTGCAAACTCTGCAGATTTTTAAGATTTTCTGCCTGCATAAATTGAACTTCATTAGATGATAATTCCTTCTGTAAAAATTAACTTATCCAACATGTAATATTTTTAGAAACCATAAATAACTGGCTTATATCGACCCTCAATAATATTAATAGTGGTTGATTTTTCATTTGACTTTAGGGTTCAGAAATAATTCTTTTGATAATTTATAAATACAGAATTATAAAAACATTTCTGATTGGGACAAATGTTTTATAAAAGAATAGCTTGAATATTAGACTTCTTGTGAACAATTCTAAGCCTTATGTACACGCATCTATAATAAATAATATATTTATAATTAAATATTATAAAAATATATATATATATATATATATATATTTATATAAATATAAATTATACTCACTTTGTTTTCGTTGATCGCATTAAATCTCCTGTTATTGAAAATACGTATATTCAAATTTCTCCCTAACAATAACATGAAACACTTTAAAATTATGCGTAAAACGACATCAAGATGAACTGTTTTTGTCAATTTTTGAGGAAGATATTGTGAAAAATTTCAAACTTTTCTTACAATTATGAATAATTTTTTAGGTAATTGATGTTTTAAGATTTTCTTCGACTCATTTTAAAGGTAAATTTACGTGAAATGTAAAAAGCAAGCCAAAAAATTCTACTAATTTTTCCCTAGATTCTGAAACGGTCTAAACTTAAAACAAAAATTCCAAACTTGCAAATTTATTTACAAAAAATAGTACAAATAATTATTTTTAACTTTTCAAGAAAATTTAATTCCTTCTTGTGGGTTATCACTTTTATGTATTTTTAGAATCCTTTATTTGAGTATAAGAAATTTTGCAATATTCACGCCCTTTTTGTTTTAAGTTTAGACCGTTTCAGGATCTAGGGAAAAAATAGTATAATTTTCTGGCACGTTTTTCTTACATTTCACGTAAATTTACCTTTAAAATAAGTCGAGGAACATCGAAAAACTTTTCTTAAATTATGAATAATTTTTTAAATAATTGATGTTTTTTGATATTCCTAAACTTATTTTAAAGGGAAATTGACCTGAAATGTAAAAATGGTGCCAAAAAATTATACTAATTTTTCCTTAGATTCTGAAACGGTCAAACTTAAAACAAAAATCCGTAAAAATTCAAACTTGCAAATTTATTTATGAAAAATAGTACAAATAATTATATTTAATTTTTAAAATAATTTAATTCCTTCTTTTGAGTTATCACTTTTATGTATTTTTAGAATCCTTTATTTGAGTATAAGAAATTTTGCAATATTTACGTCCTTTTTGTTTTAAGTTTAGACCGTTTCAGGATCTAGGGAAAAAATAGTATAATTTTCTGGCACGTTTTTCTTACATTTCACGTAAATTTACCTTTAAAATAAGTCGAGGAACATCGAAAAACTTTTCATAAATTATGGATAATTTTTGAAATAATTGATGTTTTTTGATATTCCTAAACTTATTTTAAAGGGAAATTTACCTGAAATGTAAAAATGGTGCCAAAAAATTATACTAATTTTTTTTTAGATTATGAAATGGTCAAACTTAAAACAAAAAATGTGTAAAAATTCAAACTTGCAAATTTATTTATGAAAAATAATACAAATAATTATATTTAATTTTTAAAATAATTTAATTTCTTGTTGTGAGTTATCACTTTTAAGTATTTTTAAAATTCTTTTTTTTGAGTATTAGAATTTTTTCAATATTCACGCCTTTTTTGTTTTAAGCTTAGACCGTTTCAGAATCCAAGGAAAAATTAGTTTAATTTTTTGGCACCTTTTTTACATTTCACGTAAATTTCCCTTTAAAATGAGTCGAAGAACATCTTAAGGCATCATTCTACTGTCTCGGCAAAAAAGATGATTCTCAAGAATTTTTTTATGCTGTCTCAAAGTTTACAACATTATTTTTTGACATTTGATTTTTCAAAAATGAGATAGTAGAATGACCTTTTAAAACATCAATTATTTCAAAAATTATTCACAATTTGAGAAAATTTTGAAATGTTGACATTTTTCACAATATCTACCTCAAAAATTGCTTAAAACAGACCATCTTCAGGTCGTTTTATGCATAATTTCAGTCTTTTATGTTATTGTTAGGAAAAAGATTTAATCTGCGTATTGTCAATACACGGAAAAAAATATTTTAATACAGTTTACAGAACTGTTTAAGGGTTGGAGATACAGGTATTTACGGAACAGTGTTCTGGAAAATTTACAGATTTTTTCAGAATAAAATTCGTAACATTCAGGAAAAATCATTGAAAGTTCTGCATTTTATTCTGCAAAGTTCTTTAAATTTTTTAGAGCTCGTTTCCGCAAATGCCTGTATCCCCAACTCTAACAGTTCTATGAACTTTATTAAACTGTTTTTTTCCGTGCGCATATGTGTAATATTTTAGCAACTTTTTTACATATTTTAGAAATAAAGATCACTTATGAGGACTCTGATCAGAGTCGAAACGTTTCAAGAAAAAAAATAAAACTCTGAGTTACATTATTTCTGGAGCCTAAAGCCAAATTAAAAACCAACTACTATTAAGAAAAACAAACGATTATAAAATCGCTCTTAAACACATTATTATCTGATAAAATAACTGAACACATTATTCACTCGTTTTTATTTAGTCAACTTTTATCTGATCTAGGAATGTTGGTAGGAGCAAACAATTCGTAATTTATATAATTTCCAGATAAACTGTCCAATTTCCACTCCTATTTATAGGCCAAGCCTTATACATATATAATTTTTAATCAATTCAAATCTATTCAGAATTATAATTTTTAACAAATGCTTAAAAATTACATAAACAAGTACAAAAACTAGCTTGATGACATGATGAATTATTAATTAGATCAAAGTCTCTTGATCGTCTGTCTCTGAAATCTCGAAAATGTCGATTAGTGACATTGATTTTCATGTTAGTGTCAGGGACTCTGATGGACATATGCTTCACAGAAAGATCAGGGAATGGCGCTACAATGGAAGTGTGCTGCCAATTGTGTCCCAAGAACTCTATAAGGGCATAAGCCCATAAGCTATTGGTGAGGACGGTGGTATGTCTGGAGATTTGTCACTGTCGGAAGACGCTACACTGTGATAATGCTCTGAAGACAGATCGATCCTAGCTTTCAGAGCACTACCGAACACCCTCCTACATTGTACGTATATGTAACAAAAGCTGGGCCTGGTTGTTCGATCGACCACCTGCTGAAATCGTCCGCGATATTCTTGTAGGAGCAAATTATTTGATCGCTTATTATTGCATTTGGAAATACTGGAATAAATCGTATTATGATCGAATGACATTTTAAAAGTCGAGCCTCGAACCCTGTTCTAGAGAAACATTGCGTGTAAGACAGTAATCAGCAATAAAATTGAATGAATTGTATTTTGTTGAAGGTATGTGCACATGATATTGATATTGTGTGATATAAGAATCATATAAAGAAGATAGATATTATTGTAAATTATTGTAGTTTGATATTTTAATCTCAAGGTTTCTTCCATATGATTAACTAGCATCGGCTAATCGTTCATGTAATATATGAATTTATATATATTAGTAGACAATAAATAAGCGATGATAGCGGCATTGGCAAGTGCTTGAGCTGCAATCTTATCGATTGTACGGAGATCATTCGAATTTATTTACCAATGAGTGGTAGGGTTTTTCATTAATACAGATATTGGTGCCTTTTTAAAATTTTCGTAACGAACATATCGATGATACACGTTCTGAAGAAAAATAAGGCTTCAAATAAAGCGCAGACATCCATTTGACCTTACGTCAAGAGCGGAAATAATCCTCGTTATTCACATTGATCTTGGTTGCAAATCAAAATGACTTCAAGTATTTATTGTGGTACACAGCTCCGAATTCGACTTTGGACATTGAACTTTTACTCTTGAGATCGTGCTAAATCCCTGTAATGAACCAAATTGTTTGATCACGTATCTAAACTACAGACAATTCGCCTTCAAAAATATGAGTCTTAGTGCCGTCAAGTGTTTATTTATGGTTTTATAAAAAAAATTCTGGGTAAACATTTTTGCATTGTATATCATTAATTTTATCTGAGTCACGCTTCTTTCACGTTGTTCTCGCGATTATCTTTCATTTGAAAAATAACGATCACCGATCCGAAGAGGTTTAATCAGATTGCAATTTTTTTGATTAGCTCTATCGTGGATTATCACATGGAAGCTGTCAAATTCTTGGTACTGTGACATATATGTGGCAAATTCCATCCCGTAATGTGCAAAGCGTAATCATATAATGGATTCCAAAGTTTTGATCAGTTACTACTTATAATAGATTCGAAACTTTAGCTCTAGATTCTCTATGTATGAGACTTTTATAAACTGCGGTATCTGATGATCTTCTAGAGGAATTGAAGCCTTTTTAACTGATTAAATAGTCTCTACTGATTAAATGTCAAGTAATTAAGACACGACATGATTTTCTATTGAGCACAAAATTCTCGTAAAATTATTTCAATTTTATCATATCACTTTTTAGAGTATTATCAGATTCGAAAATGCATTCATTTTGTTCAATTAAGTATATATGTAATGTAGAAAAAGAGCAATGTGATCTTATGATGAATCTTGATTGGTAGATAGATAGTGTCGATTGATATCAAAGATATAATGTAATTTTCAATGAGCATTATACAATACACTGAAAAAACAGTATAGCTAAGAGAACTATATTTTGGTCCTCAGAACCAGAAAATATTGCTATCAGACCAATGCTACGGTATGGTCCTCAGAACTATACGAGTATAGGTGAGACAGTTATACAAGTTCGTTGATATGGCAATACCATGTATAGCGATCGTAAACAAAATATTATGCCATCGTTATCGCTCTTGTGAATTTTCGCGTGTGATAAAACAATACGCGATAGGCAAAAATGATCTTCCAAAGAAAGAAAAAATGCTCCAAACAAATCGACAAACGCTTCGAAAAAACGCCTCGAAAAAATGACATTTCTTTCTCATTTCAAGGTTAGAGTCGCGTGCATGCGAAGAAATGTATAGGTCGCGCGGCAAACCAGTATAGTTGTCTCACCTATACCGCATGGGTCGAGACACTATATACCGGTATAGGTCGAACAGCTATACTGTTTTTTCCGTGTAGTTGCGGGTTTTATATTTTTCTACATTATTAATTTTTAGTTTTCTCTTCGTGAGATTTGTTTTTCTTGAAAAATGTGTAGTTAGTTAAAATAGCACGATTTTTAAAATAAGGCTTGATAACTATTTTCTTTCATGACGATCTGATTCTTCCAAGAATGAGATTTGTCATGAAGGAAGAGTATATCTTGCAAATGGAAAACTTGTGGAGTTCTCCACACTTTCTTCGAACAGAAAATCTATTCACACATACTTGTTGGTACAAACAGTAAAGGACACTTTGCCACTTATATAGGCGCCATTCTAACGCGTCTATTACCTGTTTGCAAATATTGCCTTATTCGTAAGATAGACCGTTCCTCAAAGGTGTGCTTACTGCAAACTGAGCAATATGTATTATTTGCTGTCTTGCAACTCCGTTTTGCGCTCGCATAGAACGAAACGAGAATGCATTGTGGTTACCACCGGAGCAAAAGGATATTCCAAAGAATTATATTTTTTACTATAGATAAAGTCGAAAGTTCATATTTTAAATCGACTGAGGTTGAACAAAATGAAGTATCTCGTACCTATATGTATTTTATTTTATTACAGGATTTCTACAGAAGTATGGTCTCAGATTTACATGACTTTCCTAGGTTTTCTAGGTCTACTTTTTTAAAAATCCAATTAAGATTCATTTTAACTCATTTTATATTTGTCTAAAAGTGAAATGTAATTCTGTAATTATTATTATATTATTTTTATTATTATAACAAATAGAACACTTAAAGAAAAATGATAGTCCAACTATTTATTTTAAAGTTAGAATTACAGTTAACAACAATAGTAATCTAAGCAACTCTGAAATTAACAAAAAAGTTAAGATGAAACTTTTAAATCGCATAAACAACTAATTTTGTCTATATATACAGTGTTGCTACAGCTCCCGATTTATCGAAAGATCTTTCGACTTGTAGCCTCTCCTTCCGACATACCGATTTTTCTGTCAAACCTCCTGACTTTTCCAGATTCTGATTAAAAACCGATATTTTTGTATTTATTAACTTTAAAACTATTTCTTTCTCTCATTACAACCTCATGTCATATGTTTTAAGTCTTCTGCGCAAACTCGACTCAAGAGCAACCATTTTCGCGTGTTTTTGGCAGGGTTGAGGGGACTCGCGATTCATCACTCGTGGATGATCTAAAATTCTAAAACTCCTGGAGTATTTTTTCTTAACTTATATAGCGTCGTGTTTTTTCTAGTAAAAAAGCCGCTGTAACGGCTAAACGGAATTTTACGAAATTATTGGCTAAATAAAGGAATTTTTTAATAAATTTCTTTCCGGAAAACCTTCTTTAGTGTGCATTAACTGGCACATTTATGGCAATTTTTCTAAGAATTTTTGGATTAATATAAAGTGAGTTATTTAAAAAAATTCCTTTTTTTATATTAGCAATATATATTAACTTTCTTGGATCAAAAATTTGAAAAAAATTAGAAA
The DNA here is from genome assembly GCA_030998225.1 of Diplolepis rosae. Taxonomy (NCBI): domain Eukaryota; kingdom Metazoa; phylum Arthropoda; class Insecta; order Hymenoptera; family Diplolepididae; genus Diplolepis; species Diplolepis rosae. Next base: position 16,083,808 of record JAPYXD010000723.1, on the reverse strand, counting down.
CAGAATTTAGAATTGCATAATGATGGTTCTATATGTAGTAGTTAATTCAGTATTTTCTAAAAAAAATTTGAATTACCCTCCAAAAACAAGAAACAGTTCCGTGACGTGATTGGTTGAAGACTGTAGTAATATCTAGTAAATTACAAACATATTGTTTAGAAAGTGAAAAGACATTTTTTTAAACTCATTTTTCACTACGGTGATAAAAAGTAAACAATACCAGTGATTTTTCTGCCAAAAATTAGTAAATATTATAAAATCTCCCGAATTTTCATTAATCTCCCGATGAAATATCTCGATAGTTATTTTTCGTCGGTGGCAACACTGTATATATGTAAATTCATCGAATTTTAATCAGTTTATGAATTTCTTTTTCGATGTCTTCAAGAGTTCTCTTTGCTTTTCCAATTAAATTTTCTGTTTCTTTCTCTTTAATTCTTGCATTTTGTCTGATATTTGTATTTTTCTCAAGTTTTCTTTTCCTTTTTCCTTCTCTTCTTCCTCTTATTTTTTTGGTAGCATCTCAAAATTCTAAAATAATTGTTAAAAGTTTGAGATTAGAAAAATACATCAGGTCGAAAAATAATAGCGAAAAACTGTAATTCAGTCAATCAATAGTTTTAATTTAAATTATTATAAATTCTCATTGTCTGGTTTTGACTTTGGCGCCGTTATTTTTCGGCCGGATCTATTTAAAGGGATCCGCCACCTTTAATATTCTTATTTTTTGAGTTTAGACCTTTCATATAATTTTTTTATGTTTATTACCTTTATTTAGAAAGTTTTTGGGGATTTTAAAAAATTCCAGCACCTTTATCTATTTTTAAACTAAATATTTTGAGTTTTTTTAGCACTTTTTCACATTTTTTTACTTTGAATAACTTTTTTATTTTTTAACCAATTGTCATAATTCTTTTTTTATTTTTTTACATTAAGTGGTAAAAATTTCAAAGGCCTGTATCTAATACTTCAGATTTTCTTCAAACATATGTTGCAACAAACACGGAAAATCACAAACTATTTTGTGTAAAAAGCTAATTTTCGCTAAAAACGTGTTATTCGTAAATCGTAGGAACTATTAATTTTATTTATGTTTCCAAGGAAAAAAACCATATTGCCCTGCAAATTTACGCTCATGCTCAGAAAAGTATAGAGAATAAAAGAATAACATTTTTGGAAAATGTCAAAAAAATGAAAAATAACAACTGGTAATATTCTCGTTTTTTTTACCATTCTCGTGGTGATATTACCCCTTTGCAATTCTACTGTTTCCTTTTCCTTTGGACATTTTGCCATATGGGTATATACTCTCTTTCATTGTGCGACTTAACCCTTTCAGGGGCGGTGGGACGATTATGTACCACCTTTTTTGTCTTACTTTTTTATAACAAACAAATATATAAATAAAATAATGCAATTTTTCACCAGATTATAATAACTCAGACTTCTAAGAGTCTAATAAGTATATATATGCATAGATAAAGTGCCAAAATCTATCGGAAATATAAAAAAAACTAACACGAAAAAACACGTTTTTTTTTTAAAAAATCGGTTTTTCCGTAACCTGCAAAGGTAAGCCTCTGCTGATTTTTTGACGTATTCTACATACTTAGTTTTATGATATATATTTTTTTCGGATTTTTTCGTACGCTAGTTTTTTCAAAAAAAAATTTCAAATATTTCGAATAATGAATTTTTTTTTCATATTTCGTAATTTACAGATTTATTTAACATTGTTTACGGGCAAATTATTTATAATTTCATGAATATATTTATTCAACTTTATAACTCTAAGATATTATGTCATCATTGAGGTCCTACTAACTTTCTTTACACGGAATGGTCAATGTGCATGATAGACGCACTATTACTCTGGCCCCACAACAGCGGATAAAAGTTATACAATTCTTTTCTTCACCATTTAGTTGACAGTATTTTCAACAGCAAAATTTCTTAATCATTTTTTACCCTGACTGCTAGGTGAATCTTAGTAAAAAAGTGTTATTGCAGCGAAATAAAGTGATATGCTCGCAAACGACAGACCTAACATAAGTCATTGAAACAGTACCATTATCATTGCGTACTTTCATTATTAATTTTTTTATGAACAAATTTCTAAATCACATTCCTTTCTTCCGGGATCGCCAGATCGCAGGCAATTGAAAAACCCTTATAATCAAAATTCAGCATCAATTTGCCCTTTTCTGAAAATTTTGACCGCCATATTGGATCCGCCATTTTGAATTTTGAAAATCTGACTCCAGATTCGTAATCAGCGATCCCAAAAACCCATATAACCGCAATTTAGCATTAAATTGACTATTTTTGAAAATTTTGAACGCCATATTGGATCCGTCATTTGAATTTTGAAAATCTGACTTCAGATTCGTAATCAGCGATTCCAAAAACCCTTATAACCAAAATTTAGCATCAATTTACCCTTTTTGAAAATTTTGACCGCCATATTGGATCCGCCATTTTGAATTTTGAAAATCTGACTTCAGATTCGTAATCAGCAACCCCGAAAACCCTTATAGTTACTATTATATTTGGAGTAGATGCACCAGAAAAATGTGCCCCTGAAAGGGTTAATGAACTCAAGAGCCATAAATATCAAATCATTTGATTCACCTCTAGACAACATCCTAATCTAATTGTTTAGAATTAAAACTGCAAAAAGTTTGAGCACCTCTGTGAGGCCACACATGCAGTATTATCGTTGCAGAGTGGATCTCTCTCTCGTCTCTTGCGGCAAGATGTTGTTGCAGAGATGCGAATGTTATTGCAGCGGAAAGATGTGGTGTCACAAAGCTGCGGTGGGTCCGCGTCGCGTCGCGGCGTTATTGTCGGTGTGTAGGTCGCGTAAGGCGTCGAGAGGCACATACGTCTTTTCCGAAGAGGACCAGTCGCTCGTAAGATCGTGGTAAGAACCTCGTAACACGAAGTAGCATCATGAAAATACATTGCAGAGCTGTGAGAAGCTTGAATCTAGCCGACTTGAAAAACAGGAAAAAAAATAAAAAAGCCGAAACACGTAAGAAATCAGTGTTGCCGACCTTTAGCCCCGTTTGACCACTGGCACAAACGAGATAGGTCCCAATGTCTTAAATCCAATGTCTTGTAAGAACCTTGTACCGCATACTAATAGTTCCTGACGACACTACTTTACATTTTTTTCAATTTGAATAATCTGCGAGTTCATTGGAATGCAATAAAAATAATTTTTTCCGAATTCACATTGTTTGTGCATTTTTAAGATATAAACGTCACTTGTGATTAAAGGAAAGTATTCGCCACTTTTTCTAATCGTATAAGAGTTGGGTTTGATTAAATCATGTTTAAATCCCACATGAATTGTGAAGTAAGGTTTCATTAAGCCGCGTAAATCAATTAATCGCTTCGAGAAGACTAAAGCGAAGATTTTATTGCTGCGATGGTTGTGATGATAGCGGCAAGAGGAAAGTGGTTTCTGATGAATTATAGTCGTATTTTCGAATATACAAAGTATGCGACATGAACAGTTGTCATCAGACTCATAAAATAATTATTGATATGATTTAATATGATCAATAAAATGATGCCGGATTTTTTTGTGCATATACATTTTGCAATATGACAAAGTTCATATGCTTAATGTAAGTAATTTCAAAAGGTCAGATATGTTAAGAAACTTTTCGTTCTACTCGATTAAATTCTGTTTTAAGAAAGTAAAATATATATTTCTATTCAATTTGTGTTTTAACGTAATTGATGTACCTATTCTAATTTATGTACAAAGAAGCCGACAGTGTTTGACTCGTTCCACTAGCTTTTCTTGATTTTTATTACAATATTAAGTTCGTCGTAAGTTCATAGATACAATTCAATGGCAACAAATTTATTTCAGTGTTAATTAAAAAAAAAATAATAATAATAGCATAAATTATAGTTAACGAATAAACTTTTATAAATGTAGTCTTTCGTTTTAATAAAACATTTGCTAGCAATTTTTACTGAAGGCAGTTTCGTATTCCTTTTTAGGATTTTTACAGTTGAGACTACCGTTTTTTATTTGAACAGGTGGCTCCAAACTATCTTTGTTGCTTTACCATTTGTCCTTATTAGAAATTTAGATGTTGCAAGTTTTATTATATCGGCACCAAGATCTTTGAACGGAATGAGCAATAAATCGTTAAATTCTTCATTTACAATAAAGTTGCAGAAAAAGAAAAAGGATATTTTGTTATTTTTCTTTGGTGTTGTAACTTTTAAAACGGTTTCAGCACCTGACTCAATTCGTCTGTCGAATCCTTTGTCAGATCCTGGTGTTCAAATACACTAAAATGATTTAAGGTACCTTTTTTCTGTCGACCTTCACGACTCCAGAATACCCCTTGACAGATACCGTGAAATTTTAGTCAAAAATTGCAAAGAAATGGCAAACCACGTATAGTTTGGACCACACCAAGAAATAGTGGCGAAGAAATATTTCGACGAGTTTTACGTTTTCTAGGATTCACGAACGAGCTTATGACGAAATGAAATATACCTGGGTTCCTTTAAACCATTTCTTCTAAGTTCTGTAGTTCTTTAGCATCTCTGCAACTGCAGGAAATCTGAATGATTTGCTCTGCTGTCAAAATTTTCGTATATCTAGTCAATTAGTGAATGTGTCTTTGTAAAGGTGTTAATTTGGTTGAAAGAGGTTACCCGAAGAACTTCAATCCTAATATTAAATATTTTATACGAAACTTCTCGAACTACTTTGTAGTCGCTAATTAAATAATTATCCTTCAGTGAGACTTGGTTTCTAGAAAGTAGAAGAATGTGACTCTTCGACTTTCTAATGAGTACGTTCAATAGAAAAATATCAAGAAATAGAAAATATGTAAGATTTGAAAAATAAAAAAGTATTTTTATTCTTTTAAATTGACTTTCTCTCTTTTCAATGATGACAAAAAGAAAATATTAAACTTTCTACGTCGCTAATTATTTATAAATGTTTGAGTCTTTTTTTTCAATCCTCTGACAAGCAATCTCTTGTTTTCGCGCATGAACGGAATTAATAATGAATTTTATCATCAAAAGTTCAATTAATTTTAGTAAAGTATATATATATAAAGTAAATACTGTAAGAAAAAATTCTTCTTCGTGACAGTAAAAATAAATTTTGATCGAGTTTACAACGCCGGTTTGGAACCCCCTGCCAGGGTATGTTAAGTTCGTCAATTGGATACGAAGAGTGCGCAAATGGACGCGTGAGTACTCATGTACCTACATGTGTCACGTATTGCGTGTGCTGGAGTTGAGTTACGTCGCGGAGAGAATGCGTGAGGGCGTAAGAGCAGCTTGCAACCGCAAACTGATTAAATGCGGTCTCCTCTAACACGCATCCAAGTTACAAATGCCGCTCGAACCACAACTGGCTGCTGCCACTCTGACAATCTGACAATGCTTCTACGAATCTCCCTATTCTTTGTCACTTTTTCTCCATTGGTTTCAAGGTATAATAGGTTCTTATTCAATTGTCTAACTCAAAAAATCACTATCTTTTAGACGGATAAACTTTTTATAGCAATATGTTTTATTTTATATTGATAATTAAAAAAATTTTACAATTTACAGTTGAAAGTGTCTCTTTTTCCACAGAAAGATTGTTGATTTTTTGAAAATTCTGAAAAATATTAGGAATCTAAGGAAAATTAAGGTTTAATGGTAATTATTCCTACTTTCTAAATCTGAATCAGTCAAATTTTCACTGATTGAATCAGTGATTTGCCTTTTTACTGATTCATCAGTGAAAAAATATTTTTCACTGTCAAATCAGTCAATTTTCACTGAAATAATCAGTGAAATTTGAACCTCTTTTTAGCTATTTGAATCAGTCAAATTTCACTGATAATCAGTAGATTTTGACTGATTCAAATTTAGAGAGTAGCAGACTGGAAATTTTTCGCAGTCAAAGTACTAAAGATTCGAAAAATAATATGAAACTTTAGTATAGGTTATAGTAAAGTTCGATACAGTCTGTAGTAAATTATCATATCGTTCATCTAAAGTTTAGTTTTTCGCTGTTAAAAAATTTCATTATGACACGTTTTTCCCTAAATTGAAACATACACAGAAAATAAAGTCTTGAATTTGTCACGTCCAACATACGATTTTTGTTTAAATTAAGGTACCCGGTGTATAAGCGCATAAGTTTGTCCTTCTCCAATGGTCTACTTTATATCACACCTAAAAAGAAACCCATTTTTGGACTTCATTTAAGACTTTTTTTTCTGTGTAGTTTAGCAAAAATTGTAAATTCGGGTTTCTCCGTGTACTAAACGTTATTCCCAGAAATTGTCTCTTTCACTCCAAATAATGAGATACTTTACACTCATTAAATAACGCTTCTGAAAATACTTTGTTTTCTAAAAAGAATATCTTTATTTTTTTCGAATAATTTACTAAAATTTTTGACATTCACACATTACTCGGAGTGTTTTAAAATGTATTCTACTTCACAGTAAATCCTAGTTGATCAATTTGATCTTAAAATTGCATCAAAATGATCTGCAATACTTTTATACAAATTTCAGGGTTTTTTTTAAATTCGAAATTGCGAATCAAAATGATCCGATTATCGGAATCAATCGCCTGTTACCAAAGGAACATAGTGAAAAAAACAAAAATAAATAAACAAGTAACAATTGCCGCTTGACAGATACGAGTGAAATTGTACACATAATTATTTATTGACTTCCAAAAGTGGATCATTTTGATCCTAAATTGGTAGTTAGTTTGATCTGCAATAGTTTGATCGGTTAAAGTTTACTGTATTAAGGCCATGGGCCAAGCAGGTCACATGACAAAAATTATATGTTAATTCAACCATGTAAGATAATTTGTTTTATTTATAAAATATATATATACTTTATGCATTGTGGAATCAATGCAATAAATGTAGAGACATCATGTTTCGTACAGTTGTATTATATGTTATATTTATAAAATCGTAGTTTGTAAAAATTACCACAGATATTATTTGTATATACAAATTTCCATGTTTTGTTTCATTAAACAGTCTATCTTGATAGATGTTTATTTTCAATATGTTATGGTAAAGGTTAGGTGTGATATAGATATTATTTTTTCAATTTCATTTTGGAGAAATGATTAGTAAAAATTTGAAAACAACGTTACAGAGTAAACATGATGACTTTTTCAGAAAGGTCATTCCAATTAATACTATTATGATAATAAGGAACGTCTGTTACCTTCGTTTTAGTAAAATTTCTGTAATATTTTTTATTTTAAATTATAAAACTGGAGTGTCATCGGCAATTACAGTTCTGTAACTACATTTCCACGGAGAATGAAATATCGTCTTGAAATTTTGGGAAATGAATCAAAAATTCCTGAGACAGTTCTGTTATGTCTTGAATATTTATAATGATATAGAGAAATTTTGATTTAAGATTGTATATATGGAGAGAAAAATCGATATTGAGTAAGTGAATTGGTCAAGTGACCTGCATGGCCCATGGCCTTAAAGTTTTTTCTAACATTTTGAATTAAATAAATAATTGAAGATATATGTTTATGTTGATAGTTGGTTTTAGGGTCCAAGGTTAATAAAATAACTTGTAGTATTACGTAATCAGATGTTTCAGCTCTGATCGGAGAATTCAGCAGTGATTTTGTTTGAATCTAAGAAATACATAAAAAAAATTTGCTAACTTAGGGTTTCTTTGATGGAGAATTTTAGAATTTACTATTTTACATATGAGTCGATAAAAATTAATAATTGCTTCATAATAAAATGGAATAAATTATTTTCCAGCTTATCAATTAATACAATAAAGTGTTAATTAAAAATACTGGTACATTATTGTGAAAAATTGGTTTCAGGGTCTATAAATGAAGTCGATTTAATTAGTTGCTTCTGCTCAGATCGGAGCCCCATTAGTGATTTTCATTAAAATCTTTTACGCATTTGGAGAGAATGTTTTCAAAAACTTGCAAATTGTGAAATTTGTTGTTTTTTTTCCACTTCTTCCTGGATTGTTTTTTTTTGAAAAATAGATACGATTTCAATCAAAATCTCTGATGAGGGCTCGGATCTGAGCCTAAACGTCTGATTAAATCAACTTCATTATTTATGGATCCTAAAATCAATTTTTTCCAATAATGTAGTAGTTGTAGTAGTAGTTCTACATGTTTATGTCCAAAGTACATAAAATTTTGTTTTCAAAATTTGGAAAATTGTAGAGAAGTTAAAAACGGACATAGATGGACTACATTTAGTTACGAAAATGAAAAAAGTTAAATTTCACAAAATATTTTGGAAATTTTTTTTCCATTATCATATCAAAAATAGTCAATTTTCATCTTCTCTACCATTTCTCAAATTTTAAAAACAAAATTTTATGTATTTTGGACACAAATATGTAGAAACTGAACCAAATTGTTGACCCGAACTTGCTATTCTTCTTGAGTATCACTTGCCCTTAAACAATGATAATTTAAATTTCAATCTGAAAAGGGCTCATAAGAAAGGAGTTATTCGAAAAAGGACATATTTGCCTGCCAAAAAAATGTAATTTTCCAACATGACTGATCCAATAATCGGACTATTTCGAAAATATTTATGATGAATAAGGAGTTAAGTTTTTCTTAATTTGAGTTTTTTCAATTGTTAAGCTTCATTGTTTTCTTCTTACACACGTATGTTACGCGTAATAAAAGAATGTGTAAAATATAAAATTCCTGCATACAAGGAAGTTTATTTCTGATCTGTATCCTTCTTTAAACACTGGATCTGTATGTAAATGAATACTAAATATCTTCTCAGTATATGACTTTAAATGGAATTATTTATCTTTTGCGGAAATTCTAAAGTGACTCGTAGTAGAGACATGCAGAAATGGGATTTGTGATGTATAACAGAGAATCAGAGTCAGTTCTCGTATCTCAAAGCTGTCAACAGGTAGTCGAGCTCAGGTTTATTCGCGTAATCTACGATCTGCAAATCCGACAGTTAATGATGTCAGTATCCGCGCAAAGGAGCGCGAAGGATGTGCGCTTAATAAAAGCATAAAGGGTTCATTTCGCTCGACAAGATATCGCAGCCTCGAGAAAGTCTATACAGTGCAATAATTAGCGATTGCCTTCACGGTAGGCAGCAATGCTCGTAATATTTGCAGCATCCAGTCCGCATAATAGCGGCGAGTTATGTGCTCCAAGAGATTATGCAACTAAGGCGTAAGACTATCAGTGTAAATGGATTCCTCGCTTAAGATTGTCTCTTTGTTGTCCCTTTCTTTTCGGTCGACCGAAGAAGAATACACAGAAGCGTTGGCGATGATCGTCGACCTTGTAATTTGAGGATAGAGGAAATCGTGAGTGGCAGGAAGGGCTTAAAGAAGTTTCTAAATCTACACATAGGTTTACAAGCTTCCATACAAAATCGATGGATGTTGCATGCTATAAAAGAAGAAAGATAAAAAATTTAGTATAGGGGAGCCTGGCTTTAGCAAATAGTGTCAGACAATGCTGGTAGATTGTTAAATAGCATAAAATATTTACATTGAAAAAAAAAACTTTTAAAATTAACCACGCTGTTAAAAATGTTATTAATTTTAATAGAATTTAATATGAAAATGGTAAATTAAAATTGATACTTTTGCATATTATGAAAAATTAATATACATTAATATCAAATTTAATAACTTTTCATTGAATATATATTAAAATTAATAATAATTATTAAAATATAGACATATACGTATAAAGGGGATCCGCCACCTTTAATATTTTTATTTTTTGAGATTAGACCTTCCATATATATAATTTTTTTTATGTTTAGTACCTTTATTTAAAAAGCTTTAGGGGTATTTTAAACATTCCAGCACCTTTATGTATTTTTAAACGAAAATTTTGAGTTTTTTGGGCATTTTTTTGACATTTTTTTACTTTAAATAACTTTTTTGTTTTTTAACCAAATGTCATGATTCTTTTTTATTTTGTATCTTACAATGTGTAGCAACTTTTTGGGTATGGAAATAAAGATGAAATGGTTGAGAAAAAGTTAAAAATGATATAAAAAAATAAATAAAAATGATTTCAAATTAATTAGTTGAGTTTGAAATTTCAGCCACTGCCTACATTATCAGAGAATCACTAGTCGCGTATGAGATAGGATACGTTGCCGAGAGGTGTCCTCGTAGACAATTTCAAACTCTTATGTCGCAAATAAATGCAAATTAAATTCAAATTTAAATTTAAATGTAAGAATTTGAAATTTTTCTGAGAAAAAAAACCCTTTCTACTGCACTGGGATTCGAGCCCAGGTCTTTCGGTTGCAATCGACCGGCATTCGAAAGACCAGGGCTGGAATCTCAGCGCAATCAAAAGCGTTTTTTTCCATAGAAAGATTTCAAATTCTTAAATTTAAATTTAAATAAATAAAAATATCCCAAAATATGAAAAACAAAATTTGGTAGTTATTTTTTCAACTAGAGTGCTTTCCATACTCACAAACTTGCTACACATTATAAGGAACAAAATCAAAAAAGAATCATGACAATTGGTTAAAAATCAAAAAAGTTATTCAAAGTCAAAAAATGTTCAAAAAATGCCCAAAAAACTCAAAATTGTAATTTTAAAAATACATAAAGGTGCTGGAATTTAATAAAAAACCCAAAACCTTTCTAAATAAAGGTACTAAACATTCATGAAAAGAACTTCCATTAGATGTAAATGAAGTTTAATATAAAAATTTCTGAAAGTGCAGTTGCCTGGCGGGATTAGTAGTTTTTCATGGATAAATTAACCAAAATTCACACAAATAAATATAACAGAACAAAATAATTTAATGTTTATTCGTTTTAATTATATTTCTCCTTGATTCAAGTAGCTTTACTGATTCTATTATTTTCTTGATTTAAGAAAACCAGTTCCTAGAACTCAGAAAATAATGACTGAAATTTATATACGCGTTGTATTAATTAAACTGCACACCAGAAAAGCATTTTTTCGTATTGAAATGAATATTAGAGAGAAATTTATTATTGTAATATACAAGCATGATAAAAAAAACTTTGTTTTTTACTTACGTAATTTTTAAAAGTATACTCTTAAAAATTTCTACCGTAATTTTCCGAAGCACGTGACTGGAGTTTTATTCAGTTACAGTTTCGTAAAATTAAGATAGAATTTCAGAAAATTCAGTTACTTTTTAGTAAATTAAAAAAAAAATTTCTTGATTTTTAGTTACAAAGTATCGAATATTCTGATACTTGTATCTAGGAATTCTGAAATTTGTAACAGGAATAATTTGACGTTTTGGGTAACTGGAGTTTTATGCAGTTACATGTAACTGAAAATCTTGTTACAGTTTCGTAATTTTATGATCAATTTTATAAAATTTCTGTTACAGTTTGGTAGTTTTAAGATATTGTACAAATTATGAAAATTCCGTTGAGTTTCATAATATTATGAAAAATTTTAGAAATTTTAGTACATTTTTTGCAATTTTAAGATACCGTTACTCAAAAAACATAAATATTTTTAAATTTTACGTTACCGTTGTAACATACAAATTTTGTGAATTTCCGAATATTTCTAACAGTTTAGGCAACATTTTCCAAGAAAACTTCTGGAAAATATATGTAATATATCTCGCAAGAACATTGTACCACAATGTTTAAAGTCATAAAAGCTTATGGTTTCAACTACAAATTTTGTAGTAGACTTATTCCATAAAATTGAATTTGTTTTAGTGCGAAAACATACGGCATTCATACAAAATATATTCAATCGAAAATGTTAGTGCTTGTTACACTCGTACGTTGGTATTCTCGTGAAACTGCAGCTGATGTTTTGAAACATGTTTACAAAATGTCACCCGCTTTCTTACTGTGTTTGTGTAGTCCACCTAATAGCAGAGTGATTTAGTGGATAGTAAATGTTCTGGAGACTCCGCTATTTCGAATATTTCTATACGAACATTTCTATAGATATATTTTCTAGTTACTTTGCACAGTAAAACATGACGTGAAATATGAGCGAAGATACTTGTCTCACATTTTAGAAATATTCTCAAAAATAAAGAGTGGATGATTTGTTTGTTCAGATAACAGTAAATGGCAATTATATATGTACGTATAAAATATAAAAATATTTTGCTTCTGAAAGTGATGGCGATTATTCGATGTACATTAAACCTTCACCCAGACAAATATTTGGTTGATTCAACCATGCAAATTTTGTTTGTTTCAACCAAGTTTTGTTTGACTTAAGGTAGTTGTCGTGCCAAAAATCAGTCTCTGGAAAAAGAAGTTTTTCTATGATTTCAAGACTGGAAATTATATCATCAGCCGTGTCATATGTAAGGAAAGACACTCTTTTTAATGAAAAAATTTAAAAATTACGAAAAATAATTTTTTAATAATGTTTTTTGTAATAGGATTTTTCCTTACTGTCGCTTCTTACCAATTTTTTGTAAATGAATCAATTATTATCGAATACAGCAATTTGTTTATAAAAATTTTGTTTTGGAAAATTTATTTTTAATGATTTCAGCCATTAAAGAATTTATTTTAAAAAATTGGAAACTGTTAAGTTGTAGAGAATATTTTCCCCGAAAAAATAAGCTATGATTTAAGAAACTTCAATCATTTTCAAAAAATTGGTAAGAAGCGATAGTAAGGAAAAATCCTATTACAAAAAACATTATAAAAAAAGTATTTTTCGTAATTTTTAAATTTTTTCATTGAAAAGAGTGTCCTTCCTTACATATGACACGGCTGATGATATAATTCCCAGTCTTGAAATCATAGAAAAACTTCTTTTTCCAGAGACTCCCGTGCAGAAATTTTGGTGGGGCGCCGATCGGGAAAAATGTGGCCCCGATAGGGTAATCTGTCTAGCGCCAGACCAGTAATGAAACGCCCTACCCGATCGGGCTCAGATCTGGGCTTGTAAAATGGGGGCCCGATCTGGTCCAGATATGGCCCCTTCTAATTTTGTATTTTTAAAAATAGTAAAATTTAAAGGCTTTGCGTTTAATAACAATAAATAGTTGGTTCAAAAAAATGTATTTCATAAATTCAGATTAGTGATGCAACAGTATAATTTTTAAACCCATTTTCGTATTCTGTAGAACTATTCGATTCTTCTGAATCTAAAAATATATTACATTATTAATCATTTTCTTTCTAAAAAATTCACTTTGGAAAATTGAATATACGATATAAAAAATAATGAAATACAATAACGTTCAACACTTAAAATTATCATTTTCTTTTTAAATTACCGTTAATAAAAAAATATTTCCGGACTCGCCATGTACTTTTTGCTTTTGGCATTTTAATATCAATATAGTCACTATACAATATCAGGACCACAACACAAAATTCGAAAATAATCTTGTCTATCATAATCCGATGTGGTTCCAACCCGGGCCACACCATGTGCCCTCCTGCGGCCACATGTGGAAAATCCGATCGGGCCCAGATCGGAACTTGGAAACAAATTGGGCAATTTCTGCACGGGCTGATTTTTGGCACGACAACTACCTTAACCAAAGGTCTTGGTTTATTTAACAAAATGCTTTGGTTACATCAACCAAATTTTTTTGGCTGTTTAAACTGGGGTTCTTACTTTCACAAAGCTTTGAACGCTTCGGGGGGCAAGAGAAACTTCGGATTCTTGAGGTATCGAAGTTTCGATGTTTTTCAAGCGAGCAAACATATAATCTACAAGTTGCAAGTGAGAAATTATGATTTTTTGTTTTCACACTGCGTTGATGGAATTATTATAAATAATTAGTTTAAATTTCTGCACGAATAATATTTATTGAGATATTGTACTTTTTATTGTGTAATTAAAGTTACACGGGAAAAATGGGGAGTTGTGTCTGCTATTTTATTAGTAAGAAATTTTTTACAAAATTTTAGTAGTTGCCAAAATGATTGAATCATTCGAAGTAACTATTCAGTTTGTTTGGCTACCAATTGAGATAGTTACGTTAAGTAATTAAATACACATGACGCAAATAAGACAAATTTGTAAAAAATGTCTTACTGATTAAATAATTAAGACAATTACTTTTTTAGTGTATATGTGTAATACAGAAACTTCTTTTACATAACATACCAATTTTAATCATTTTATATCTTTTTTATTCTGATAAAGAATTGTACTTAAATTAGCAACAATTTATGGATTCAAAAATTTTGATTAGGCATAATGAAATTTTCTGCCGTTGAGAAAAAAAATGCTCTATTCAGATCTAAAAATTATTTTTCACTCCATGTTAACTCATTTTTAGTTCAAGTAGACAGAAATCAATTCCAAAGACCAAACTTTATAAAAGTCCAAGCAATTTACTCCAAAAATTGTTAGCAGTGTATATTATAAAATTTCTAACCTTCGAAACTTCATTCCTTATAATCTTTAAATTATTTACTACAAAGCTTATAAATTCGAAGCATCGTAATTTCGATTCTGCAATTCTTCGAAGTTTTATAGAACGAAGGTTCAAACTTCGAAGCTCCGAAACCTTTGAACTTTGCATAAAATCCATAGCCCTTAGTTTGAACAGTAAAAATATTTTTTCAAGGATTATTCAGCTTAGAATAAATCACTTGACAAAATTGCACTTCTGTGAAAGATTTTTCATTTTAGTATTCAAAAGTTTAGAAAAAGATAAATGTCTATAAAAACGTGTAATATATCTTTTTATTTGGCACATTATCGTATTCGAGACGTAATTTTTTTATTGAATCAATTAATTTTATACATAGAATCCTGCTTATTGATTTGCTAATGTAGACGTTGAGATTTAAATTAAGATGAGTCCAGTGACAGTAAGATCTTGATTTTCTTGCAGTAAAGGTCGACAGCTTCCTGTAAAAAGACAAAGTTGAGTTTCAGGAATTTTAAAGACCGTGACCATAAAAAGGCTTTGGTTCAGCCGAACAAAAGGTGCATTCGATGATTTACTCCACTGAGGCGCAGGTATTTTGCAGGTACTTTCGTAAATCCACCTCCGCTCGTGCAGGTCTGACACTTGTCGCCTTCCGTAATTAAGCGTGTCTCTTATTCTTCCGATTTTGCTGCAGTTTTTATGTTTGTCTGACAGTTTAACTAACTACTTTAGCCGTTCACGGGCCAGCCAGAAAAAATGTTACATGTTGAGTAGGTAGCCCGACACCAATGGTCCAGATCTAGAGAGATAGGTTTATGTTTTGAGATCATCAAACGTTCCGATTTTTCAAATTGTGCCGATACCAGTCTAAAAACTCGTTAAATTCAAGGACTTTTGAAGATAAGAACCGTGTTCTCAATGATTGCAAACTTAAAAAACGTTACTTTTCGTAATTGGCTGGAACCAGTTTTTAAAATATTCGGTTCATCCTTCAGAAAATACATTCAAATCTTCCCAGAAATAACTTACAAAAAACAAAGGCAGCGGAAACTTGAATAAAAAGTTTAAGTAAGCAAATTTATTCCGGGTTAAATTGACCAATAATGCATTTTAATTTTATTTCATATTTACTTTTTTATAAAAATTTAGAAAAGTTCTCACGCAAAGACCAACAACCTAGAGAGAGAGGATCGAATGCATTTACTTCGGTCCGGCAGGGATTTTTGGTGACAAACTGTTGGAGTTCAAATGAATGGAACTTCTCTTAATTGCTGAAACGTTTAAATTCGTCGTACCAGCACCATGACGAAATATATTCTATCACTTTGTTATTTTATTAGAAAACACCCTTCTTCAGAAAAAAACTAATTATTTAACCCGAATAACCAAAAACAACAAAAAGTATGGGAAAATCTCCTTTTAACTAATTTCTTGATTGATGCTATTTGGTGCTTGATTTTTTACGATATTCTAAATTTTATTGTATCGTACAATGTAACATTCGGTTGTAAAACCATGTTATTTGCCGATGTTTTATTGGTTTTAAATTAGATGTCGTCTCGTTATCCGTGAACAAGAACTCCGTTATAAAAAGGGATAAATTACAACCTCGAAGAATCATAAAAACCACTACATGATTATAACGTATAATTTGAAAATTGTTTCTAATTACATTAAATAATTTAAAAAAGCCGCTACCAAGTATTGTACTGATTTATTAATTATTTATGAGTTCACTTGTAAACATAATATCCTCGAAAAAATTTAATAAATTTCTATTGAATGGTAGACTGTTAGAAATGTTCGGAAATTTTCAAAATTTTTGTTACGAAGATAACGTGAAATTTGACGATAATTATGAATTTTTTTGAGTAAAAGTATCTTAAAATTGTGAAAAATATACTGAATTTTCTGAAATATTTCTCAATATTTCATTACATGCAATGAAAGTTTAATACAGAAATTTCTAACAGTGTCATATAACTGCATAAAACTTCAGTTATACACAAAACGTAAAATAATTCCTGTTACAAGTTTCAAAATTTCCAAATACAAGTATCAGATCACTTTGTAACTGAAAATTATGAAATTGTTTTATAAGTTTACTGAAAAGTAACTGAATTTTCTGAAATTCCATCTTAATTTTATGAAACTGTAACTGAATAAAATAAAATTTTTCGCAGTGAAATACGGAATTCTAGAAAAACTGTATGATAATTTATTGTAGGTTATGTCAAACTTTACTATAACCTTCACTAAAGTTTCTTGTAATTTCTCGAATTTTTAGTATTTCACTGCAAAAAATTCTCACTATGGCACGTTTTTGCCAAAATTGAAACGCAGTTTAGCAAAAATTGTAAACTTCAGTTTCTACGCGTATTTTTACACTTTAATTAATTTATGTTAAGAAAATTGAAAATTTGGTACACACAATTTCATTGTGTTTTGAAAACTATAGAGTTAGGTAAACGATAAAATCTGTTTGAACTGTTGAAAATCTTATTAATTTTAATACACGGAGAAACCCAAGTTTACAATTTTTGCTAAACTACGATTCAGTTTAGGGAAAAACATGTTATAGGGAGAATTTTTCGCAGTAAAATACTAAACTTTAGATGAACTATTCGATAATTTACTATAGATTGTTCGATTTTCGAATTTTTATTATTTTGGCTGCGAAAAATTTCCAGTCCGCTGGGAATAATTACCATTGCACCTAGATTTTCCCTAGATTCTTAATATTTTTTAGAAATATCATTATAAAATAAAACATATATAGCTATGAAAAAATTCTCCGTGTACTCTCTAAATTTGAATCAGTCAAAATCTACTGATTATTAGTCAAATTTGACTAATTCAAATAGCTAAAAAGAGTTTACTGTAAATCAGTCAAATTTCATTGATTATTTCAGTGAAAATTGACTGATTTGACAGTGAAAAATATTTTTTTCACTGATGAATCAGTGAAAAGGCAAATCAATGATTCAATCAGTGAAAATTTGACTGATTCAGATTTAGAGAGTAGACTTTAATATACAACTGGTAAATTAAAATAAAATTAATAGATTTGTATATTATGAAAAATTAATATACATTCTTGTTAAATTTTATAACTTTTCAATAAAAATTAACAAACATTATTAAAATATGTACACATGTGTATTAAAATTCAAATAAAAGTTTGTATTTCTTAAGATTGAAGTATTTTAAATTTAATATACGTTAATGAAAAAAACTTTCATTACATGTGATGGAGGTTTAATACAGAAATTTCTAACAGTGTAAACAAAAAATTATCTTAATTTAATCTAAATTTGTTGGTTAATATTTTAAGACGAACTAAAACTGAAATAGCAACAGAACAACATTTATTACTATATACATAGCAAAATCAAGATAATTTTTCAATAAAAAGCGGGTGTGTTCACGTGTAATAACAAATATGAATATTAAAGTCAGGATTCTAGAAATCGCAGTAATCCCGTTATGAGCAACGCTGTTCATTGCGCGACTCAAATATGAATAATCATCGGGCGTCGATTGATAATTAATTATCTCGTCATGCTCGCTGTCCCTCGAGTCGTTTTGTCACCAGTTTCATTCCCGCTCGGATGAGATGAGTTGTGCTGCTTTTTTTAGTCGTTCCACTCCTCATACATTGCCAATTTGCAATAAATGTCTCGGGAGTGACCACACGCGGGCCAGTCGCGCGACGAGCGACGATCGCTCGTTCGCACGCTGTGCGTGATTCTTGGTATAATATGCAAAATCGATAAAATCAGTTAATTTATTTTGAAGAATTTTCAAGAAATATCTCAATTCTTTATGTAGCTGACTGATCTTCAATTAAATACTCTCTAAATTTAAATCAGTCATATTTCACTGATAAAATAGCAGGAAATTTGTTACTCTTTCACTTCAGTTAAAATGTAACTCATAATCAGTAGTATTTTTCTAAAAGTAGTGAAATAGCACTAGCTCTTAGTGAATTTTTTACTTAAGTGAAAGTGTACCCTTCCTGGGAACTTTTCATTTCATATTAAAAAGTTGTTTCCACCAATAACGTAATATTCCTTTCAATTCTAGCCTACGATTGGTTCTTTTTAAACGATTTTTGAAATTTGATTTCGTTACAATGGCTAAATAGGTAAGACTTCTAAATAATTGTTAATGTTTTGCATATTTAGTGTACTTAAATTTTTCTAACCTCAAATTTTAAACGATTGTTTAACGTTTGTATCTAATGTATAAAATAATTGAAACATTTTTATGCATATTTAATTTTGTGTTTCCATAGCTTGTCTCGAAAGGAGTACAAAAACCGAATTTAAAAAAAATATACATTCATTTTCTATCAAACTCGTTTTTTAATTTTATTTTTAATATATTTTTAGAGTAAAAAATAATGTAATTTTAAAATTCTCTAAATTTAAAATAAAAAGTACATAAGGTGAGAACTTTTGAACTTTTCATGAAAGGTTTCAAGAATTTTGAATAGTTTCAAGTTTCCATTTCACAAAAATAAATTCCATGAAAACTGACATCCCTAACACCACCGATTCAAATTTAGAGACTATTCGATAAAATAA
Source organism: Diplolepis rosae (assembly GCA_030998225.1). Taxonomy (NCBI): domain Eukaryota; kingdom Metazoa; phylum Arthropoda; class Insecta; order Hymenoptera; family Diplolepididae; genus Diplolepis; species Diplolepis rosae. The sequence goes on along the minus strand of JAPYXD010000723.1, from coordinate 16,064,821 downwards.
TGCCAATTCATAAATAAACAAAACCCCTCTAAGTGTAAGAAGAGCCTAAAAGGGTAAATCAAAAGATTGTGACTCATAGAAAAGAAAATAGCCTTCCAAAATCAATTAATCTCGTTTTGAGTCCTCAGTCACCAGATTAAGAAGTAAAGCCACCATAGCAAAAGCAGAACATCCTCAAGGAAACGTCACAGTGATTAATAGTCGAGTTATTTCATATGATGCGGTTTGAACAGGTCTAGGACAAAAGTATCTGACATAAAAGCAAGAATGGGTTTTAGATTCGTGTATAAAAGAACTAGTAAGTCGTAAAGTAGCGATTGGATAAGAGTTCAAAGAAGACTAGATCAGTAAATCCAGGTGAAAAGAAAGAGAAAGGTGGAGAGAGCGGAAAGATGCAATGAAGCAGGAAAGAATAGGATGGTACCTATGAAGAATATGACAACCCCTAGGAGTGTGGGGTTGAGAAGAATAGTCTCTACGGTTTGTGTTGCGTTGAAGCGGCCTGCCTTGGTGTCGGGTCGGCTCAGGCCGGGCGTAGACGCGTGCACCGGTGCCGTGCGTGTCAGGCTGTCACGGCATGAAACCGGCAAGAGGGGGGAATTAAGAGGGGCTTAAGAAGTTGGAGGGGCAGCCTCGTGTACGATACACGAGTAACAGTGGAGGGGTGTTATGAGAAGAGGGTGGGGGTATTCTCTAGGCAAGCAGCAGGGCAGCGGCCAGGTAAGCGAGAAGTGAACACTAGTGGGGCTGACTGTTGCGCGCCTTCAGAGCCACAAGACTCTCTTGGTGCTGAGCAGAGGCTGACTCTCTCTAAAATTGTACCGCGTACTTCTCGTGTCGCCGTGTTCTTACTGTGTCGCGTGGACGTCCTAGGGCTCCGGATAGGAACCTAGTTACTTTAATCCTCCCGTATGCCACTGATCAAAATCTTAATTCAGTGCTTGCTCAATCCTCCTTTCGGCAAGATCTTATCTAGTGTTTAATAATCTAGGATTCTAGGTACTTGTAACCTAGTTTCTGTGGAGAATAAACAGGAGACGAGTGAAATGTGGATGGCACGGTGCCAAGGGTCATTAGCGACGTGCTCGAGTTCACCAGGAATGAGGAAAACCGTCACGTGTAACGATTGAGTGGTGCACTAGATGTGGGATAGAGTGAAGAGTGCGGAACTGGTCAAGAACAGCCTGTTGAAATATTCGTGAGCCAGAGGCTCCTGGGATCCCAATTCTCACTTTCCTCGTTCAAAGTTTTTTATTTCAAAATCTAAAGAATTGCTCAGATTTAATGGCTGGAGAGTATTGACGAGGCTCTAGTCGGTTTCCTGTAGAAATCAATAGTGAGCTGTGTTTGTGCAAAATGGCATGATGAATTGGAAACCTGATGCAAGTCGCGGTTGTCGTTAAACCAACATTGAAATCCTATCAGCTGAGGATTATGATAAAAGTGCATTGGGTGTCTGTGTGACTAGTTTTCTGTGTCACGGTACAGCTTTGTGATTTGAAAGTGCACCTGTGAAGAAATTCAAGTGGTTGAACGTGCTTGACGTTGGATAGGCTTGGATTAGTCAAGGAACTTGTGTGGCTTTCAGGAGCGAGAAGTGCGCGATCGGCAGAAGAAGGGTGTTGGTGTTGATGAACGGATTTTAAAAGCAGCTCCGAAGGCCAGCCCGACGCAATGCGTCGACGCTGCTGACGCAACGCGCCTGGATGCGTCTCACTCTAAACACGTGAGTCTTCAAAACGAATAAAACGTTTTATGTCTTTGAGATCATTTTGCAATGATTATTCAACTTTATGAAAATAATGTAAATTTATTAGTTGATCTTTCATTTACTGGGTGCTTGGATATCCGAGCAGTGGCAAAAGTTAGGGCGTGAGACGTGTAAGTGTGCCTCTTCTGCGGTTTTTCTCTTTTCCTTCTTTTTGTGGTAGTGGTCGCGTAAGTGCGCACGCGACGACGAATGGTGAATGATCCTGGCTCCGGGCTGACAGATTTTCATACACGAAATACTGGAATGACGTCCTATCTGGATTACGCACCCCCTTTACGATCAGACTACTCCACGTCGCCTAACGCGGAACCAAATGTAAGAATTTAAGAGATATACTCTTCTTGAGAGATACACAAGTACAAAATGATATTATCTGTGTCGATCGGTTCAAATATCGGATGGTGATAATCATCTAAAACTTCTTACTTTATATCTTTTTTCAATAAATAAGAATGCCCAATTTATCATCGCGAACTTTCTTATCTTAACTGTGCTTTACTTCTGGTATGAGTATAACAAATTAACAAAATAATGATTGATATCCCTTTTTAACGACTGATATAAACAACTGGTTTTAATATTGGATATACATGTGTCGTTTCTTTAGACAATAGTCGTGTATTAATATAATAGATGAATACGGAGAAAAATAGATGTTCAACTACGTGACAAGCATCTTATATATTCAGTTCTAATATCTAAATATTGAACTGTAATATCCGAATATTTAGCTTCATTATTAAAAATATTAATTTAGGTTAATATGAATATCTCTGATATTACAGATGAATATTTTAGATATTTCAATTGAATATATGAGATGCTTGTCACATAGTTGAATATCTAGATGTTGATCCTGAATATTAATTTTTCTCTGTGAAGGTTGTAGTTTTCTAAATTTTAGAACTCCACTGGTTCCCTCATCAGGAGTAGTATTAAACTCCATAATCAAGACATTTTTTTCCTTATAAAAAATAAACGTAGTTAAGCCCGTTTTCATCTTCTTTATCATTTTCTAAATTTTGAAATCAAAATTTTTTATATTTTGGACATAAATGTGTAGAAATCAGGAATTAAACTTCTCTTGATGAGGGAACCAGTGGACTTCTTAAAAGTAGAGAAAAATCATTCTTTATATATATATAATCATTACTATTGTCTAAAGAGCCGATGAACATCTAAATATTAAAAAATTAAATTTTTTTATACTTCACACCCAGTCCAGAACATATCTTTCTCTTTTCTAATGTTTCTTAAAAAGGTCGATTATATATACGTCTTGCAATGAAAAGAACAGACTCTACTGCGATTTCATAACGACATCACAAAAAGACTCGCCCTGTCTTGATCCAACCGTCGTATCAAGGGGAAATAGATTATAGGGGGCCCGAAGCGGTATTTTATAGTCGTAATTCTGCTTTCTTTATTACTTTCTCTATCTAGCTTGTACCTGTCATGCGCCTTTTCTCTCTTTTTTCCTTTCACGTACCGCAAGATCTCAACCCTAACCACGAAATCGCACCCCACATTTGCTTACCTGAAAGCCGCCTAGTGCGTTTTATTCCTTAATGTATGAGCTGTTATAGTTACCTCCGGCAATAATCTCTTACAAAAGCGCAGTCGGCGAGTTTTCATGAAAAGTGTGCGGAAAGTTTTAGTCATTGAACACCCGTCGACTTCCCTTGGAGACCTATCGATCAGTCAAATTAGGAATGCGATGAAATTTTAGCAGGATTTGTTTGTATGAAAAGCATATCTTAGGGTATTTAGGGTTCCTAAATTCATCTTAATTTTGAACGGTAGCACCAAGATTTTAAAAATTGGCCAAGTTAGTATTAAACACAATTTTACACGGAGAAACTTTGTATAACATTATATGTTTTATTTTATAATGATAATTCCAAAAATATTAGAAATCTAGGGAAGTAATTACCATTGCACCTCAACTAGGTGCAATTGTAATTATTCCTAGCGGACTGGAAATTTTTCGCAGTCAAAATACTACGTACAAAAAAAAGTCCAATTAAAACAACCGGAATTTCGGTTAGGCCATATTGTACATTGTTTTCTGATTATTTCAAACAGATTTTCTAGTAATTCCTATAAAAATCTGGTAAAAATAACATGAATTTCTAGTTATTTTATCCAGAAAATAATGTTAAGTATGGCCTAACCGGAATTCCAGTTGTTTTAACTGGACTTTTTTTTTTGAGTAAAGATTCGAAAAATGATATGAATCTTTAGTATTGGTTATAGTAAAGTTTGGTACAATCTATAGACTCAAAAAAAGTCCTGTTAAAACGACCGGAATTCCGGTTAAGCCATATTTAATAATATTTTCTGGTTAAAATAACTATAAATTCAAGTTATTTTTACCAGATTTTTTAGGAATTACTAGAAAATCTGTTTGAAATAACCAAAATTCTTGTTGAAATAACCAGAAAATAATATTAAATATCGCCTAACCGGAATTCCGCTTATTTTAACTGGACTGTTTTTGTATATAGTAAATTATCGTATAGTTCATCTAAAGTTCAGTATTTCGCTGCGAAAAATTCTCATTATGACACTTTTTCCCCTAAGTTGCTCCGAAGTTTAGCAAAAATTGTATACTTGCGTTTCTCCATGTAGTTAAGAGTGGAGAAAGTGGTTTAAAGTATACCTCCTTGTCATTTGCTTTTTTTCTTATCCGTCAAAAGCGATGGACTTTTGAATCTTCGATGCCAATCACTAGATTATCACAATTAATCATACACGTGTGATTGTAAAGATTAGAAGGGATTTTTGAGAACCTAGAGGTATTTTCTTTGCAAAATCGAAAGGATAGCTTGGAAAAAGAAGGCCCCCCCTTGGTGCAACATATTGTACGATTTGAGTCTCCAGTAAACAGTCGATTATGGAATTCCGCCTCTCAGTTGGTTATCAAACGCAGCTGGTTGTCAGCCGGAAAATCAGACGATACGTCTCCGATAACGAGGCATATTTTAGATAAGCGGGGCTGGCAATTAAAATGCCTTCTGGATGAGCCGAGCTTAATTAAAAGGCGGTCGAAACCCACGGTATTAAAACCCGCTAGGACGCCGTTCTGGTACTTCTTAGATTTTTTACCACTGCTCTTCGTTTCTTATATTTATAGGGGTCGCTGAGTAGGTAATCCGATCAATCCTAAAGTAATATGATATGCAGAATCACATGTTAATTAATGGAGTTCGGTTCCAATCTTATCGTCAATGGATGCGGATAAATAACGACTAGGCAGATTTATTGTTTACTATAAAGAAACGATACCACGATTGCAATTACTGATTGCAAAGATAAAGAATGGTTGAGTTTAACCAAGTATCGCTGGACTATTTATTATATTATACATAGATATGTTGACGTCTATCGACGGCAAGAACCAAGCACGAGATCACTTAACTTTGTGTAGGATTCAAACTTGAATGGAAATAACCAATGATACATATATATGCGGACGTATGTAAGATCCGCGATGTCACTTGATTCAATGAACTTTTAAAGGTTGGAATTTCTAATGCGATATACACGTGTATTGACTCCTATCGCTATTATATATGACGTAACGTCCCACATATATATTGTATGTATTTCATTCTATCATATAAGAATGATTTCTTCGAAACGCTTCCTTCTTGAGGGAATCCGCCACCTTTAATTGGCATATTTTTTTATTTTTTTGATATGTTTTGAAAATTAATTTTTTTCTTCTCTATACATCTTTTAGTATGTTTTTAAATTTTCAGGACAATCTGATTTTTTTTAATGGAAAAATAAATACAATTAAAAGTTACAAATAACACGTTTTCAGCGAAAATTAGGCTTTTACACAAAATAGTCTATTTACTAATATTTCTGACTTATATGGAACTTATATACATATATGACTTTCCGCAAGTTGTGATTTTCCGTGTTTGTTGCAACATATGTTTCAATAAAATCTAAAGTATTAGACACAGGCCTTTGGGATTTTTACCATTTATTCTTTGTTATATTAAGAATATTTTTGGGTATGGAAAGCACTCTAGTTAAAAAAATAACTATAATTTTTTTTTTTCATATTTTGGGATATTTTTATTTATTTTATTTGTCACTTTTTTTCCAGTCATTTTACCTTTTTTTCCATACCCAAAAAGTTGCTACACAATGTGAGGAAAAAAATAATAGAATAATCATGACAATTGGTTACAAATCAAAAAAGTTTTTGAAAGTCAAAAAATGTCAAAAAATGCCCAAAAAACTCAACATTTTCAATTTAAAAATACACTGTAAAAATATCGGTAAATTTTCCTACTATGTATTAGGAAATTTTTCCTAAATCCTTAGGAAGCATAGATTTTCCTACAGAAAGTGGAAATATTTCATAGATTTGAGGAAAATTGACTGAATTTTCGGACTTATTTCTGAACTATTAGGAAATAAATCAAAGAGGTGAAAACATTTCACAAATCTCCTAAGTTGTAGGAAATTGTTTCCATCAAAATCAGAAATTATTCCACAAAAACGGAAATTTGTTCACATTTTTTAGATCTTTTTCCACTTAAATTATGAAATAAATACATATTTCCTAATAAACTGGATATTTCTCCGACCAAACAGTAGGAACTATTTGCAGTTCTATCTCGGAAATATTTCCGACTATATCTTTGGAAAAATTTACAACCCATTTGTATTTTAAGCTGTCCGATTATTTTCGGAAAAATTCCTGAAAATTTTTTTACAGTGTTCATAAAGGTGCTTGAATTTTTAAAAACCTCCAAAAACTTTCTAAATAAAGATACTCAACATAAAAAAAATTATATGGAAGGTCTCAACTCAAAAAATATTAAAGGTAGCGGATCCTGTTAATTAAAATTGTGTCACATAATCGCTTTTTTTGCACGTACATGACGTCAAAATTTACTTAACAACATTTACAATTTTTACACAACAAATTTATTCAAATCTGCTCTTGAGAATTTCAAATTGATGATGATTTAAGGCATGTTTCCCAGAACATGCCTGTCACGCGCGATGAAGAATGACCTGAGTGACGAGTGTGCAAATATTGTCAATTCCACCGGTGCATGTGCTAATATGAGTAACAAATGAACACCAGAAAGATTTTAGCGGCAGGGAATGAGTTTCAATGATCTGTGTAGTCTGTCCTCGGTTTCTTCAAAGCTTTTGTCGAACAAAATGGATTTTAAGTTTTTCTGCAGTCAATAAAACTGCATTGCTTTCGTAATGCTGAGCAAATCAATCTCGTTCTTTATTGCTAGGAAATTTTGAATCCTATCTTATTCTAGAAAAAAGAGAAGATCATCCAATCGTGAAAACAAGGTCACCTAATGTCGTTATCCGTCTCAGATCACGGATTGATATCGAACCCTTCCAGGATGTAGGGCTTCATCGAATTTTCTGTCTCCTACTGTTCTTAATTCAAATTCATTAATTCGCTTCTAGTTTTGCATATTCATGTGTGATGTTGAGCCAAAGTAATAAAAAAAATCTGAAAAACAGTTATTACCTTATGAAAAGTAATAAAATAAAAGGTAATCTTGCAGTGAGTAATGTCAAGTAGTCTGTCGACATATTGAATGAATGATCGTTTAGAAATTCACTTCTTATCCTCACTTTAGATAATCAAAACTGAGTATCATTATAAGGGCAAGAGAATTTTCAATCCTTCATTTCATATTCCCTCAAGTATCTACAGAAGTGGAGCGTGGAAATAGTTTTGAAATTTTAAATTCTGATTAGAATAAGAAAGTAGTAAAAAGCAAGGACCAACGTTATTTACTTTATTCAAATGACCATTAATCCATCGTCCATTACCGTTATCGTCATCGACTGAGACCTCAGATTTACAAATCGATTTTTGAAGAGCCTCTTTGTAAACAAGATTCCCCTAGAATATCGTTGCAGATATTAAGTTTGGTAAGCAAGCAATTGCGCATCTGCTTATCAATAATTTCGTCAATTATTGGCGTTTGATAAGAACAGTAACGATTGCACTTGCAAATAAATGCTCGCTAGTATTACAGAACAATCTTTAAAGAACATTATAATAAGCACATTATAGACATTTTACGAAAAGGGCTTAGCAGGTGTCGAGAGAATGTCTACCTTCGCTATCTGCGAGTTTCCATGGTCACTAACATATCTCGTTTATATCCTTTACGATAGCTCGTAGTCGCCTTGAAATCTCATACACAGTTTCGCTTCAGATACTCGAACAGCTCGTTTATTTCAACAGAACTTAAAATATGATTTATGACAATTGCTTTTTTCTAGATAAAATATAAATAAACACTCTTACGAATTGCCACTGCACTTTGGAACAAGAAAGAAAAAACTATGTGTGTGTATCTAAAAGTTTCTAACTACTGATAATTATTAGATTAAACTAATATTTGTAATTGATCATTAATTATAGCTGATGGAGTGTTAATTTATAGGCGGGTTTGGAACCTACTATTTACAGGTTTTACTCTTAGTATATATATTATATAATAATCTATTAGTAATTCCATGGGTAATAAGAGTGTTTTGCGATCGCAGAAAATGCAATAGTCTCGAACGGACAAGAAAGCCTAGGGTTCGAACACGCACGAAGGTAATTGAACGCTTTGCGTATGCCATACGTACGGTACGTGCGTATACCTTCTTGCTCCGTGCAAGGAAGCACTTACTCGCCAGACTCGTGAGGGAAAGGAGACTAAAAGAGTGGTGTAAACGTTCGTGGAGGTTGGAAGGTAGCAATACACCAACATAGGTACAGTTGACGATAAGGCGTGTGCACGTCTTTCTGCAACGCCTTCCACCGGAAAGGAACAAATAAAAGCTTCGTCGCAATACGCACTGGAACAAACAGTCTTGGCTTATTAGCACGTACAACTTGCTGGAATTCAATGCAGACAACGTTCCCAGGAAAATGATAATTTCCAATCTCAAAATGCTTTATGTGAACGAAGAAAAACATCTACCCAATAGACATATCAACATTTTTATGAGAAATAAGTCTAGAACTGCGTAATGTACTGATTATTCATAACGAGGAATTTTTTCCTGGAATATAATATCCAAGGTTTAAATACTCTACTGAGTAATTTAGAAAAATAGAGAATAGTAGTTCTACCATGAGTTGGGAATAGTGAGGGTAGCCCACAGTAGTATACGTATAAAATGCGCTTGCTCAGGATATTTCTACATCCGGTGTTCGTTACAGAGGATAAGTCGAACTGGTGTTAGGTAACCGAGTTATCTTACTGCGTAAATTGTGTAGTCTTAAAACTATGCTTACACTTGTAAAAGCAAGGACAAACTAGTATAAAGGAGACTTTTCTCATGTTTTTAGTTTGGCTTCCAGCAGAGATTTTATAACTGTTTATGAAGAAGAAGTGTCTTCAATGGCTATATGAGCAACTAAACTTGTATTCTGTGATAGTTATATTGAATTTCTTGCAGAAGATATTATATTCATAGATCGAGTTCGATCTTAGTCTAAAATATGAGGAAAGCCTTGAGAAGGAATATTCATGCAAATATTGTTGTTTAAATTATGAGAAGTAAATGTTCTTCGAAAAATAGCCAAGAAGTTAACCCAAGATTCACAGACGGTTATTTCCAGCGGCATAATATTACACTTTATGTAAGTGGAGTCATAAAATAGTTTGCTTAGAATGGGACATCAAAGGCGCAATACTATAGGATGATTAATATAGTATTAAATAATAAGACTGACAATGCAGTTGAACGGATGGATAGTCTTCTTAAGTCTCTGAGCGATAAAAGATCGCTTCTCGGGTAAAACTTATGCCAAGCAACATCTTGATTGTTATCCTGACGATGTCTTTTCTCTCCTTGCAGTTGAAGCTGAGCATAATTCTTCGTTGTGCTCATGGGTCGGGCATTCCACCCTATAAACTAGCAGCGTAGTTTCTTCTCGTAGAGAACTCGATTGGGGACGTCTTGAGCGACAACGCAACGCTACTTGATTTGTATTTTGTTGGCGCGGGAGTAGCATCAAGCTTTATTAGCTATATATGCCGCAAATCGGAGCCAAAAGGCCCATTGCTGACGGTCGTTAACCGAACGAGCGAGTACATCGGAATCGGGCTATTGCACTTTTAATGTCGTCCTCCTGGGATAGCTCCAAGAATCAGGCCGCAGGAACATATGTGCGAACCCGAGCGCCTAACCACAGATACACATCATGATTATTTATTACCGCGAGCCTTGACGAGAACAACCTTTTCTTATACTATTCTTAATAAGCAACAATCTATTATGGCTCATATTACACACTTGTTTATCAATTTTAATTTACTTCAAGCCAGGGAGGCAATTATGTCATTTTCTTCTAATTCAAACTATTTCACCGTTACTTACTCTGTAAATTATCTACACTCTTTGAAATTTGTACCGTAATTTCCCGAAAAAAGTGACTGGAGTTTTATTCAGTTACACTGTTAAAAATCTTATTAAATTTAATAGACTTTAATATACATGTGGCAAATTAAATTTAATAGATTTGTATATTATGCAAAATTAATATACATTCATATTATATTTAATAAGTTTTCAATCAAAATTTATTAAAATTAGGAAGCATTATTAAAATATATACATATTTTTTTAAAAATTCAATTCAAAGTTTGTATTTTTTAAGATGAAAGCATTTTAAATTTAATATACGTTGTTGAAAAAAATTTCCATTACATGTAATGAAAGTTTAATACAGAAATTTCTAATAGTGTAGAGTTTCGTGAAATTGGGATAGAATTGCAGAAAATTTAAATTTAAGAAATAATTTCCCAATTTTTAGTTACAAAGTGTTCAATATTCTGATACTTGTATCTGGAAATTCTGAAACTTGTAACAGGAATGATTCTACGTTTTGGGTAACTGACGTTTTATCCAGTTACGTGTAACTGAAAATTTTGTAAAAGTTTCGTAATTTTATGATAAATTTTATAAAATTTTTTTTACAGTTTGGTACACTGTTGGAAATTTCTACAGTAATTTCTCGAAACACATGACTGGAGTTTTATTCAGTTATAGTTTTGTCAAATTATGATAGAATTTCAGAAAATTCAGTTACTGTTTAGTAAATTTAAGAAAAAATTCCTCAATTTTCAGTTAGAAAGTGTTCAATATTCTGATACTTGTATCTGGAAATTCTGTAACTTTTAACAGGAATAATTTATAACATTTTCAAGTTACAAATGTAACGAAAAATTATATGAAATCTACAATACGTTTAAGAAAACGTGACTTTTTTTTAATGACTAAATTTTCAAAATTCTTCTTCAAATAATGAAACTTTTCTGAAATTTCTTATTTTTATCATGAAATTACGAAACTGTAACAGGATTTTCAGTTACATGTGGCTCTATAAAGCTTCAGTCACCTAGAATGTGATATGTTTTCTATCAAGTTTCAGAATTTTTAGATACATGTATCGGAGTATTCAGTCATTTGTAACTTAAAATTTCTAACAGTGTATATAAGTTTTCTTCTACTAGCACAATATACTATTTTCTACTATACTATTCTCTAAGGTTTAAATTCATGGACTGGCTTGTGTAAACTTTCAAATTTTAAGGTGTTTTGAAAAATGCAAGTTCTTTTTTAAATTTTTTAATATAAATATCCATCTTCTGTTGGGATCACACAAGTACAAGATGAAAAGAGTTATGCTCGCATTGTTTCAATGGCCTTAAGACTCCAGTGTCGTCAAAACGTCATAGATTGTGCAATTTGACGATAAAAATACGGTGACCTACTGACCTCAAAATATAAAATTATCGTAGTACCTACTACCATATTGGCAATGAGTGGAGGTCAACAGAACGTAAGACGTCAAGATGATTGCCGGCATATGATTAATGCCGCATTTATTATGCGTTATCCACTAATATTGTTCGCATGGTACTGAATAATATAGTGACCTAACGATATGCGAAGAAACTCAATTTGCTGTCAAACAGATGGAAATCAATTATGTGTAACGCGATATTAACCGTCGGTTATGACTATTCCTGTCATACAGATGTGCAAATTTATGAAGAAAAACAAAAGTATTAAATATTTGGCCATTCATTTAACTTCTCATAAAAATGTGATTATTAACTACTAAATTATTATGATCATAATTTTGAACATATTAAAAATGGCGAAGTTGTCTGTAGATCAACTGACGTGATCGGCGAGGCGATCTGGAATCCGGTCGATCCAGACCTGCTTTGGGGTAATGAGGATCACTTCTGTGCCCTAATTAATATCTTTTTTTAACAAAAAAACTTTCAACTAACTCTTGACAGTCTCATATCATCATAAACCTTTTTTATTACTTGTCTTTTCTTATCAATCGATAAATACATTTTTTTGTAAAGTATAAAGTTATTTCAATAATGTCTAAAAGGAATGCAATTGGTAACGTAACTGTGGCTGATGATGATTCATTTATGATTTATCGACGCACGTTTGTTCACTGCCCCAAGACTTTTATCACCATTTGTGACGCGTGAGTTGATTTCAGATGGGCCGGTACCAGTGAGTGGATGTATCGTCAACTCGTACTCGCGACAAACACGAGAACAGTGACCGAGAGAAGCTGGAGGGAGAGAAAGGGAGGACGAAAGAACCCGGGTAATTGCCCAGTGCGCTGGTTCAATTAAAAAGTCAATCAGCCTCCGCCGCCACCACCGTCCCTTCTTTTGCCATTCCAACATGAAGTAGACCTTGGTGACGCAAAACACCTCTCGGACATGCTTGCCATCTGATTCCTGATCATTTCTCTAATAAAAAATCGAACAAAATGACGCTTCACTCTCTATTTTTAAATTAATAAGCTTGTCAAAAATTGATCAGAATTGTACGTCAATGACAGTGAATAAAGTTATTGTTTGTAAGAATTACGACACTGATGAAAGATGTAGACATTTTAATCTGATTAAAACACTCAAATTTTTAATAAACGTGCTCTATTGGATTGACCATTATCAATGAGAAATATTATGGACACTATAACTTGAAAGGTTATTATTAACGCTAGTCCTTGCAATTTAATTTATGGACTATTAATCCATTTAAATGAATTTATAGGCATACTCTTTAGAAACCTCGGGCATAAATTTATTGTTTTAAATAACCTCGGCTGAAATGGACGAATGAGGGTTGAAGTGTTTCCATCATAAAAATACATACGAGAATCAAGGCTTCATTCGATGTAAATCACTCTGATCTCTACTTTTTATGCCGTACATAACGATCTTCTAAACGAGAATTAAATTGATGGCATCTCTAGGACTTGTTTAAAAGGTCGATAGATACCACAGGAGTCCATCATCAATAGATTATAAGGATTTAGGGTCACTCTTCTAACTTATTTGCTCGAGTTTCTATGTTCTATATATACTGAATGAATTGCAGATTTTGATTCTTATTAAATCCACCGTTTTCAATGAATAAATTGTTGTTATTGAATGTGTTGATGAATTAATACAGATTATGATTGTTGTTTACTTTTCTTTGTTTTTCAATTATTCATTAAAGGTAGTGTCTTGTCAAGGAGGCTATAAAAGTGTCGATTATGGTTTTATCGCGGCAAGCTTCCTTGGTCATAAATGAGCAATGCCTTCCGTCACTTTGTCGCGTCTAAGTAACGATAGGCTTTATGCTCCCTGGCTATTACGAGACTTCATAGGTGGCACATACGTCAGGGATAAAATAAGATGAACCCAACGACGAATAAATGGGAGGATATTAGTGACCGTGTAAACACGTGCTGCACTTAGCGGCGTCATCAATTCTCGAGCCGACCTTCTTCCCTTTTTCCTTTCCTAACTTCCCCCTTGCATATTTCTCATACTCCCAGGTATCAACGTTTTTATACGATATTATTATTTACACACTTGCTGTTCTTTCTTCTCAATTCCAGTTCCCTAGATAATACGATCAAGTCGTAAATCCTTCTCGTTAGTCGCTTTGTGAATTGAGTTTTCAATTACCCTTCACTGGACCCGACAGAAAGTGGATACTTAATGGATCCCTGATTTATCGATCTCGGCTAAGAAATTTATATACTCCGGGGCCTTGAATAAGTTTTATGTGGACCTCACCATTTGATTTCTTGCATTAACATAAGTGAGTCGTTAACTACTTGCCTGTTCTGCACGCCGAGTATCAATTACAAGTAATAATTATCATTAATACACTATAATAGTCTATTGTACAGCTAGGGAAGAAAAAATGTATTTTGCGAGTGTGAAGTTTGATGCCCGAGCAAAGCGAGGGTAACAACTACATAAAATTAATGTTTTTTTCCAACACGTCTAGTGAAAATTTTACTTTCACTGTCTGTTTTGAAACGGGAAAATGGCTGATTTCATAACTGTTGCTATTTTCCCGTCTCAGAAGAGATGATGAAAGTACAATTGTTACTAGACATGATAGGAAAAATAACGTGTTTTATCCGTGGGGAACAAGCGATTGTCAATTCGTGTGATCGCAGAACACGTCTTCGGCTCGTGTTGCAAACTTCACACTCATTAGCAATTCCTCGTTTTCCCCACTAGTAAAACAAATACCTATTCTCGTGTTGCACACGATTATTTTTCTACTACGGGGTCAGAAAATGGATTTTTATATCGCCTCTTTTCAAAATACGATTTTCGGTAACTGTAGGGCGGGTGGACATTTTAAAAGTAGGGTTAAAACTCGCAGTTTCAACCCGCTCTACAGTCACATCAAATGAAATTCTCAAAAGATTTACCATGGAGAATAGACAGAAGAAGACCAATCTCTTATGCATAAACTTCACAAAAGTTGAGCACGTTTTTGTCGGAAGTACATGGAAAGGGTACAAGAACTTCCCGATTGATGGCGTGAATGTAAATGGTGTAAAAAATGGCCGCTTTCATCTGTTCGCTCAAAATATTCTAACATAACCGCAAATTAAGGTTAATATCACGGAGAATAGACATCACGAGACCAAACTAATGTAACTGAAAATCAGCATCTTTTTGTCGGAAGTACATTGATTGAGTACGGGAACTTCCTAAGACATGGCGCTCATGCAAGTAGCGTAAATAAAAAAAGAAATCTTCGCGTACCTATGTATGTTTTTAAACATGCTTATAATAAATATATGTTACCGTTACAACGTGCATGCATGCGAAGGTACACAAAGAGTTTGTTTTTTTACACTACTTGCAGGAGCGCTATCTCTTGGGAAGTTCCTGTACCCAATCAATGTACTTCCAACAAAAAGATGCTCATTTTCAGTCACATTAGTATGGTCTCCTTATGTCTATTCTCCATGAGATTTACTATAAAAAATAATATGCATTACTTGAAACAAAATACAACGGATTCAACGAGTGTGGATGCAGCCCTCGCTTCGATCAGGCAGCAAACTTCACACTCGTTGCAATGGCTGTGTTTCATACCTTGTAATGCAATAACACGTGGATCAATAAGTCCCGGGACTAACTAGGAAAAACACATTTTTTTGTCAAAACTCGACTTTATTCATTAACATAGTCTCCTTCAAAAGCAACACAATCAGTCTAGCGCTTCTCTAACATTTCAATACCTTTCTTGTAGAACGATTTATCTTTGGCCTCGAAATAAGCTTTCGTTTCGGTAATGACTTCCTCGTTGGAGTAAAATTTCTTTCCTTGGAGCATTTTTTTGAGGTCTGAAAACAGGTAGTAGTCGCTGGGGGCCAAATCCGGTGAATATGGTGGGTGCAGAAGCAATTCGAAGCTCAATTCATTCAATTTCGCCATGGTAGCGAGCGACTTGTGACACGGCGCATTGTCTTGGTGAAAGAGCGTTTTTTTCTTCTTCATTTGGAGCCGTTTCTTACCGATTTCGTTCTTCAAACGCATCAATTGGCCAATGTAACGTTCGCTATTGATCGTCTTACCTTTTTCAAGGTAGTCGATGAACAAAACTCCATGAGCATCCCTAAATACTGAGGCCATAACCTTACCGGCCCACATTTGCGTTTTTGGCCGCTTTGGACGCTTTTCACCGACTGCAGTCCACTCGGCTGATGACCGCTTTGACTCCGGAGTCTAGTGATGAATCCAGGTTTCGTCCATTGTCACATACCGACGCAAAAAATTCGGTTTATTTCGGTGAATCAACTCCAAACAGCGCTCGGAATCAACGACATGTTGTCGTTTTTGATCCACCGTGAGCAAACGCGGCACCCACTTTGACAACAGCTTCCTCATAGACAAATGTTCATGCAAAATAGCGTACACACTGCCGTATGATATCGTTAAGGTGTCAGCTATCTCACGTAATTTTAATTTACGGTTTTCGAAAACGATTTGGTGGACTTTTTTTATGGTTTCCGGTGTAACTACCTCATTTGGCCGGCCGGAGAGTTCAGCATCTTCAGTGTCTGTACGACTACGTTTCAACTCAGCATACCACCGACAAATGGTTGTTTTTGACGGAGCAGAGTCCCCGTAGCACTTTTCAAGCCATTGCTGAGCTTACACCGTGTTTTTTTTCATCAAAAAGCTATGGTAAATTAATACACGAAATTGTTTCGAATCTATTGTTTTGAGAATATCAAGACTAGCGTCACTTAAGTCACTGTAACTCGTGGACCAAACATCAGAATGTCATGAAATTTTGACAGGTATCTTTTGAAGGTTGGCACTCATGAAAAATCATACAGAAATTTTGTTGGCAACGCCATCTATGTGTCAGTCCTAGGACTTATTGATCCACGTGTTATACTATTGTTTGCCCCACACGAGGCAATAAAATCCACTTTATGACCCTCTAGTAGAAAATAGTAGATTGTGCAACTAGGGAAGTAAAATTTATTTTGCGAGTGCGAACTTTGATGGCCGAGAAAAGCGAGGGTAACAACCATACGTGTATAACTAATGTTTTTCCAGGATCGCACATGATTTTTTTTCTACTATGGGACCAGAAAATAGATTTGTTTGACCCACACGAGGCAATAAAATCCACTTTATGATCTGCTAGTAGAAAAATATAATAATTGTCCAGTTGGAAGTATAATAAAATATTTGTTCGCAGTAATTCAGATGTGTGAGAGAAGCACGTCTGTCACTAAGTCAATCGTATCACAACTTAAGTAAAGTAGAAACATTATTTCGAATCTCAATCGATTCGCCGAACAAGGAGAGCTCTTGGCGTTAAACTTTCAACGCATTGTTCACTAGTGTGCTCTTTCGGGTGTAACTATCTTCCATTATTGAGAGTCCTGTTTACAAATGGAACTCGGCGAGTCGATCGCTCGCCTCTTCCCTTCAGTCTCTCCTTACATCGACTTTACTTTAGAGTATTCCACCCTTCTCTGGCTTCGACCCTTCAGCTAAGAGTGAAAGAGAGAATGAGAAAAAGTGGAAAGGAGAGAAGACACTTACACTTTTCCCAAGTTTTCGGGCGCCGATACCATCACCAATGCGACTATCCCCAATACTACTACTGCCTGGAAAACTTTATTCCGCTGACTTGTCGCTCGGATTCTGCGTCTTGTTTTGTCCGTAAACCGGTGCTGGGCGTCGAACTCGAGAAAACACTGTCACGTATAACTCCTCTAAAATCGACACTGGAACTAGTACATACTCAATTGTCCAACTGGGAATGTGACTCATGACTATAGATATGTGCAATGTGCATATCCTGCTTTTCCATAGATTTAATATTCTTATACTAGAGACTTACTTCTTTAAATCTAGAGTTTTCTATTTCTGATTGAAGAAAAATTGATTTTATCTAATAATACGTATATGGGTAAATCTCTGGTACCTTTAACCTAAATTCCACTCACTTTTATTGCAAAATAATTTAGTTGTATGCAAGTAACTGAAATGAAATATGGGCATTTTATGTTTAATGTATCCTTAACTAATTATCTATGATAATAAATAATATATCAAATTAAAGGGTTAGTCGGAGGAGGAAGAAAAGCGTATTTTTTGAGATTTTTCTCTCTTTGCTATATGTATATATTTTTTCAATCATTTTAGCATTTGAAAGTATATAATTTTATTGATGTTTAGTCAAAATTTCTATGAAAAATTATTAAAACAAAAATAAGTAGTTTGCCGGAGAATGTTTTACGAAAGACGTTTTGCGGTGACCATTCCAGTTCCTTAATGGGTTATTCGAAATTAAAAATCCCAAATTATTTTTTTAATTTATTAATTTTTACGGAGCTTGATCGTAGCTTGTAAAAAAAATTCTTTTTGACAAAATGGTCTCTGGTCAAACTTGGACGTCCGATTGTCGCGAAAAAAATCACCCGTTTTTTGTTAATTAAAGAAAAAATTTTCAATGGAAAAAAAATCTATAACCAAGAACCGTACTTTTATATATCAAAGATGCTTGTCAAGTTTGAAGTGAATCGTTTAAGCAATTTTCGAGTAATCGTGGTCACCGATTTAAAAATCGTGTTTTCGAGAAAAACGCATTTGAAGTTTTGAGTTTGATTTTGACAAAAACCAAACTGTAATAACAACGTTTCCCTCACTCTAAAAAAAAGTCTATTGATAGTGAAATTTTGTTCCTTTTAGAATGCATTCATTGAAATTAAGCAGACTTCTTTTATCTAATAATTGAATCGTTTCACTGTTAAAAAACTCACCTTTAAAATGCAAAACGAAAATAGTTTTACCGTTAAACGATTTCATGACTCTGAAAAGAAATCCTTTAACTATTAAAGGATTGAATTTGTAGGATAGCAGCTGAAGTGCGCCTGCGCATCAGTAAGTGTACATTGTTTTCATTGCTCCTAACAATCGAAGCATTATAAATTTATTAATTTTTAATGCTTTTTACCATCAAAGGTTTATCAGTCGTATTTTTTTAAAATGATTTTTTAAAGCGTGCTTGAATTTCAAAGAATGTTATGGTTTCCATCAAATTTGTATCTTGACATTTCTTTAAGCGGAAACCTAAGGCAGCTCATTATTATAGTATTAAAAATGATTGATCTAATATTCGCATTTGTCAAAGTTGGGCTTGTATACATTTCTTATCAGGTTATATCATACAATTTTTTTTCTTTTATCCTCGAAATTACATTTCCTTCGTACGATAAAGTATTTCATTTCCAGACAAAAGGAAATACTTTGACAGTAAAAGGACATCATTTGAAAAGACAATCCTTTAACTGATAAAGAATTTCCTCTCATTACAATTTTGAATAGAAAATCCTTTAATAGTGGAAGGAATCATTTGACAGTCAGTAGTCTGTTTTTAGAGTTGTGTACAAAAATTAATACAGCAGATAGTTGTAACAAGATAAAGATATTTCAGAATTTTCATAGCAGAATAAATATTTAAAGATGATTTCTAACCTTAATAGGAAATGGTACGTTTTTTCTAAAAGAAAATATATAGTTTTTAAAAGTGGAGTTAAAATATGTATTTGTCGAGACGGTAAGTTTAAATATTTTTCAGAATATTTTGAGAGTGCCGAAGTGTAGAGATTTAAGGGCATGTGGTACTTGAGAAAAGTAGCAAGTTCATGTGAACAACTTGGTCCAGTTTCAACATGTTTACGTCCAGAATATATAAGATTCTGTTTTTAAACTTTGAGAAATGATAGAGAAGATAAAAACTGACTTAGATAGACTGCATTTGATTTTGATAATAAAAAATAATAAAATTCCGATAGATTTGACTAAAATTGAACTTTTTTCACTTTCCAAACAAAAAGTTTTCTATCTACTTTTGTTTCTATCTTTTCTACCACTTCCTGAATTTTGAAAATAAAATGTTATGTATTTTGGACAAAAACCACTTTAAAAACTGTTTGCACTGTTATTAATTACATATTCTAAGAAAAAATTGGTCGGAATGATGACTCATTTTGTTTTATTAACATTTCTATAAAGTCCCACCATCTTAGATTTTTCAATTGGTCTTTCATTTTCCAATTGCTAATCAGAAATGTTGATAATTGAATAAGTTTCATAAACAATTGGCTATAGTTAGAGAATGAAAAATTAGTTTGAAAAGTTGATACGGTGGGGTCTTTCTAAATTGTTTAATCAAGAAAATGAGCCATCATTTGTTAAAATCCGATCATTTTTAAAGCGTAAACTTGGAAAAAACTGCATTGAACTTTGATCTACAGTAATTATTGCTAAAAAAGAGATTTTTTATATTTTTTCCCGACAATGCGAACAATATTTTCTAATATTATGTATTGAATAACCGGACGAACATTTTTTAAAGTGGTAATTAATCAAATCAAATTATAATTAATGAGAAACTCCATAAAATGAAATCTAAAAACTCACTAAAAATTCAGCCCATTAGCATTCGATATAACAGAATTCTGGTTCAATTAATAAATAAATATAAATGGTATACACTCTGCCATCAAGTTTCATGTATGTTTGCAATATAATTTATATATTTTCTCATCTATTTAGATGTCTCTACCATTACTTAAACCTTCGACTTTATTTTCAATAAAAAAATTAATTTCTTAATTTTTTTTAACTTCTGGAATCAAAAGTTAAAAGGTTTCAGAGATTTGCCCATTTATATACTAGGTATTTACACGAAGAAACCTAGGTTTACAATTTTTGTTAATCTATGTTTTAATTTAGGGAAAAACGTGTCATAGTGAGAATTTTTTCCAGCAAAATACTGAACTTTAGAAGCACTATATGATAATATACTATAGATTATATCAAACTTTACTATAACTTACACCAAAGTTTCATATCATTTCTCGAATCTTTAATATTTTGACTGCGAAAAATGTCCAGTCCGCTAAGAATGATTGCCATTGCACTTCAATTTTCCCTAGATTCCTAATATTTTTTAGAATTATCATTATAAAATAAAACATAATTGTTATAAAAAGTTTCTCCGTGTCTAAAAACGAGAAATATCTAATGGAAAGTGGTTATCCATGTCATCATTTCAGAACATTGAAAATAATATACTGTAGCCTATAAGGTGCAATTTATTATTTTTTTGTGAAGAACTTTCGACATTTTTGATATCTACTTTTCAACATCCAGTTTTCTCTGTGTAGTTCACTGTCGAGTATTAATTATAATGATGAAATATTTGCGATACGAGAGCTAGTATATAAAAATAAAAGGAATCGTTTGATCCGAGACACACTGTATATGATTTTATAGCTCAATTAAGTTAAGGAAATAAAGTTGAGAAGAAGGAAGTGGTTACATGAGATGGGAATGATGGAAGCAAGCACCGACACGCGCTTCTATCGAGAATCGTCTTGCCTTGTAACGTGAGACGATGACGATAACAAGAACGGTGTTATCAGCTTCTTACTGTCGGTAGTAGTTATACAATGCCGGTTCTAGATGCAAATTCCTGTAACCGACATTTACCGACATCGAGAAGCTTCGATTGGTTCTGTTCCAAGCTAAGTCTGGAAGTTTCAAGAAGGAGTTCGAAGCATATGACGTCACACTATACCCTTGATGAATTGTTTATTAATGAATGGGGGTGGGGGTGGGGTGGGGGTCATCTCTTTCGGGAAACATTTATTTCAAAGACTTTAGGAGTTGGTTTAACCTCTGTACGTATGGAATGTAAAGGACAAATGTTAAAAAATATTTCCTAGAAAAATAAAGGCATGTGACGGACAAATATTGAAAAATATTTCTCAGAAAAATAAAGGCATATGGTTAATTTAAACGCTCTCAGGATGTTTAATGTAATAAATTTGATAAAATTTTTTCTGATTAATTTAGACGTGGGGTATGTGTGAAATGATTTCGTTTTTAGAGCTTGGATTGTTTATGCTAATAAAATTGATATGACATCTCCCAGTTAGACTGCAGTAATCTGATATCTTACGTTTATGACATTAAATCACATTCGGGATATGTGAAAAATTTACCATTATAATAATATTTCTCAGAAAAATAAAGGCATATGGTTAATTTAAACGCTCTCAGGATGTTTAATGTAATAAATTTGATAAAATTATTTCTGATTAATTTAGACGTGGGGTATGTGTGAAATGATTTCGTTCTTAGGGCTTGGATTGTTTATGCTAATAAAATTGATATGACATCTCCCACCAGAAAACAAAGGCATGTGAAGGACAAATGTTAAAAAATATTTCTCAGAAAAATATAGGCATATAGTTTAAGAGACCGCTTTTGGAGTCGAGGATATGTCGTCTCTTGTTTCCTGTGAAAGGGGTATGTAAATCCCCTCCAGAATCTTCTCGAAAAGTCTAGATGCTTCTAAATGCTTCTAGAGATTTTTTAAGGAGAAGTGAAGAAAATTAACTGTTATAAGACAAAGGGAAAAAAGGGGGGGATAATGGATATAAAAAAGGAGCGATACATGGTGTCTCCACAGTCATTTTGAGACATTACTTGAATGGACAAATGTAAAAATCGCAAACGTGAAATACAAGTTCGAATAAATAATCTCTTAAAAAATATCAAAGAGATAAAGCATTTAATTGAAGTTAGATCAGATATTAAAGAAATATCCAAAAATTTCAAAAGTATATCTTTATCTGATAATGGATTTAAAAAAATTGAATAGAGCTGCTACCATCCTGCCTATCAAGAGCCCGAAGGAACTAAAGGTTGGCGAATTCTACAAAATTACGGGTTTGCGAAGAGTGCCTACAAAATACGGATCTAAAATTGCTGCAGATATTGAAAATACCTTTGTGATCTTTTTCCCCCAACGAATACTGACACTATTTCAAGCAGATGAAGATTATTATCAAGAATTAATTCGAGAAATTGCTGTTGGAGAGGTACGTTTAAAATTTCTAGGCGGCCAATACAACGAATTTGAATTGCATTCATCAGTGTCCGAAAACAATTGAGATAAAAAATGTCTTACGTTCCGAAAAAGCAACTATTACTTTCTACTACGTACAACTTGAATTCATCATTCACAAAGCAAGCAGTCATTGGTGCAGAATTATGTAAAAATGGAAGTTTAAGTGCAAGATTAAAATTGATCAGTAGTCATCCACAATCAAATATTTCTCTACACCCTGAAGAATGGAAGCTGTTAAATAGTTTTTTTGAAGAAATGAAACTTTTTTCCACAATGAAATGAACACCCAGATAATCAACTGTCAAACACTTCTTCTCCGATTCGTCGTTTTGAACAACCAGCGTTTGGTGTCACTGGAACGTGTTCCTAGCAACTCATTATCACCACATCCCTTTACAATGAATGAATCAACGTTTCTGATCTTGAGTGAATTGAGTCCTTGCATCGAACAACATCTTGAAGAATTATCATCATCAAATCTACAAAATGTTAAAAATGTGATTGTTAAAATTATTGGTGAAAGATTGTGGTGTAATACTGACTATAAATGTGTGAAAAACTTGGAAACTTCTTTGAAAAAAAATTATTCTCAAGTTTTGAAAAAATTGTTAAAAAAGTGTGTCAATTTCCCACATACGAAAGCTTTATTTTTTGAAATAATTACTTTTCACTCAAAACAATTATGTGAGGAAGTTGTAAAGAGTTTGCCTAGTATTCAAAATATTGGTTCAAGTTTTATTAATTAAATATAATTTTGTATGCGCGTGAGAGGGAGAAGCAGGAAAATAAAAAAATTAATGCTTTTTAATTTGTCTACTTATTTATAGAACATTTATTCTTAAGAAATAGATACAAAAATTGTTTACATACTATATTTCATTTTTCTATCCAACTATTATGTGAATTATCAAAACCTAACCATTTTACATATAACTTATTTCCACGTTTCTTAAGCACTTTTTCTACCAAATAAATGTTGGGATTCTTAACTTTGCTTAATTCCTGTTCATAAAAGCTACCAGATATGGGTTTATTTTGATAATCTTTGAGAAAGTACGTCGTTGGTTCAGAATCTCTTACTTGACTAATTGTAAATATTTCTGTTGTCCAATTAGGTGTATAACCTTTTTCAAATGTATGTTTGAATTTACTTATTCTTACTTCATCACCAATTTTAAACTTTGGTTTTCTTCTCATAGATTTTATTTGAAACTTTTTATAAATATTAAATAAATTTTTTTTTTTCATTTTCTTTAGTAACATCTTTTGGTTTTATTTTTATTGTTCGATGTCTTGTATTATTGTAAGAGGAAATAAGATCTGTTAAAATATCAAACCATTTATAATTTCCCTGCAAACTAAATTGTATCCACATTTTATTTTTTAAAGTACGGTTAAATCTCTCACATATTGATGCTTTCAAATTACTAAACGTAGAGTATAAATTAATATTATAATTTTTCATGAGATTACTGAAACTTTTATTATAAAATTCTTTTCCTCTATCTACATGTAAATTTTTCGGTACACGTCCTTGGATTAGCACTGATTTCATTGCTGTTGTGACGTCATCTGCAGTCTTACTTTTCACAGGAATAGCCCAAGCAAATTTTGAAAATATATCAACGATAGTTAAGATGTATTTATAACCTTTATTTTTCTTCTCGTAAGGTAGCATTTCAACGAGATCTGCTTGCCAAGTTTCATCGATACCACGGATATCCACATGTTGTCGTTGGTAATTTCTTCTAGCCGGTTTATGCAGTTCTTCAACCAACTGCAGTTTCTCTGTGTTCATTTTTAAGTCTATGCAGTCTGACATCCAATTGTGAAATGAGCTCTGAATTGCGAAGCACTAATAGTTGAGTCGATTTATGATCAATTTGTATATTTTTCAATTTTTGATTGACAGTTGATTCGAGGACATCAATTATCATATTTTTGTTAAAAAATTCAGTTTGCAATGAAGCAATAACATTATGGATGGTATCAGTTTCTTTTTTTATTAAATCTAGAACCAATTGCAAATTCACTGCATCATTCGATTCTTCAGCTCCAGCCACGTTGCATAGCCTCTTTCCATCTAGATCGTAATTTCCTGAATTGGTAACCTTGAATCCAATTCCCGGAGGACCACGATTGGAGTTTCCAGTTTGTCTAAAAAGACGTCCGAATATATCGATACTCATCATAAAAATGATACAATTAATAAAAAATTCACTAATAAATAATCCCAGCTTCTCGTAGTTCTTCAACGATTGATATAATTTCATTTGTATGACTTGAGTTACCAGCTGCTTGGGATGCTAAAAGTAAACGTAATCGATCTACCAACTCATTCGGATCATCCCAGTAAATGTAATCCAACTGATTACCCTCTTTAGCAACCATGTACTGAGGTATCATACCTCGACCTGATATATCTTGTCTTTTACTTCGTCTATCATTATTTCTAGCAGGGGATGTGAGGATTATTTTTTCAATAAAATGTTTATATTTAAAGGACTTACTATCACGAACCTCGTTAGCTGCTTTATAATGTTTTTTATGAGCATTCGTTGCGAGAATAATTTTTCTATAATTTTCAAGATCATCAGAACTTATTAGAGATTCTTCAGGAATTTTTTTAAATAAAAGTTCAAGTAAACCTTTACTTATTTGGAAATTTGAATCACCCACGTGAATATAGTCCTGACTGAAATTTATTGGCGAATCTCCAATCATTAATCTATCCTTGGTTAATTTCCGTACACCACTTATATTATCAAGTTCTTTACTTCTTTCACCTAACAATATAAGATAATGTTTAATATTATCATCCCATGAAGTAGAAGATGTTTTTTTATTATTTTCAGTGTCATTGACATTTAAAAATTCTGAATTATTGGAATCTTCTCTTTCATCTACTCTTTCATCAGTAGCTGACATAAAAGTTACATCACCATCATGATCATCATCATTATCATCATTATCATAAATATTTTCTATATCTTCACTTTGCACTTTTTCAACAGAATTAACTGTTTCCCTTATTTTGAAACCATCAACAATTTTCTCAAGGGGGGTAACAATAGGTTTAAAAGTATTATTAAGTGTCTGTTCAATTGCTTCCTTGCCCAATTTTATTAATTTATGTTTACGTCGAATTGCATCACTAGCTATAGCAATTTGCTGCAAAATATCCGTTTCATTTTTATGAAAGTTTTCGTTCTTCAAAGACATCTTGTTTCATCGAAGTCTAAAGTGCAACTAGTTCTATAAAGTATTAGGATACACTTTTTTATTAATTTCTCAAATTTATAAAACAATCAAAGCATTTACGATATCTTCCTTGATTAATTTCATTATCTTTGTCAATAACAAGAAAACCATATTTATTATCCCAACAAGCTGAACATAATTCTTTAAATTTTGAAAACGACATATCCGTGTTTACGTGATCATCATAGATATGTTTAAGATTCATTTCATCCTGCTTGAAAAGTACTAAGAAATTAACGTTATCACGAATTAAATGTTTTGGAATTCGTGCGTACGTTTGACACAAGTAAAAACAGTCAATGAGTCTATGTCTACCCATGGAAAAAAATGCTCGAATGTTATCTTGTTTATCACATGCCACATCATCAAACACGATTATTGAGTTAGGTTGTGCTTCATTCGGTTGAACAACTTCTCCATGTTCATTGAAAGGAAAGTATTTTATATCATTCACCGATTGTAAAACTTTTTCTAAAAATCTGTATTTAGGTTGGTTCAAAGATTTTGAATAAATGTAGATATTTTCAAATCTTAATCCGTTTGGGTGTGTTAGTAATGTAAGTAACGCATTCGTTTTCCCACAATTGGATGGACCGCAGAAAATTGCGCGTACACTGTTTGGTAATAAATTCCCATGACGCTTTTCTTCTCTTTTCCAATCTAGTGTGAATTTGTCAAAATTTGCAACCGGTAATTTCATAGATTGTGTTTTAAACTCCATCTTGATAACAACTGACTTGAGTACTATAAATAGCATGCTTTTAAAGGTTTTCATTTCAGTCTGAAAAGTTTTTTGAACAGATATAATTATGGTTACAAAGAAAGATATAGCCAGTTGTACAAAAGCTTTCAGACGAAATAGACGTGGTAAAGGACTATTAAATAAAGTTATTAATAACCTTCCTGTAGAATTGCACATCCCTGGTTATCAATATTGTGGCCCTGGGACTAAATTAACAAAGCGATTAACACGTGGTGATCCTGGTATTAATCCCCTTGATACAGCTTGCAAGGAACACGACATTTTATATTCTCAAAACAGAGATAATATTTCAGCAAGAAATACAGCTGATAGAGTTTTAGCTGAAAAAGCGTGGGATCGTGTGTTAGCAAAAGACGCTAAAATAGGTGAAAAGGCAGCCGCTTGGGCAATAACGAATGCCATGAAAGTAAAATCAAAACTGGGGATGGGGGTCACGAAGAAGAAAAAAAGATTGGGTTCGTCATTGAAGAAAGTTGTTACAGCAGCTAAAAAATCTATGATCCCTAGCAAAAATGCTCACAGTGTTATCAAATTAGCACTTCAGGGTGCACGTGCAGCTGTGAAAAAGGCTGGTGGAAAACGCAATGTAAAAAAGCCTCGAATTCTTCCTGTACCGAGTAAAGTTGGAGGCTTTCTACCTTTTTTGGTACCTGTTTTTGCAGGTCTCAGTGCCGTTGGGGCGTTAGCAGGTGGGGCTGCTGGTGTAGCTAAGGCTGTCAATGATGCAAATGCAGCTAAAAAACAACTTGAAGAAAGTAAACGCCACAATCAGATGATAGAATCTATAGCATTAGGAAAAGGCTTATACCTTAAGCCATATAAGGAGGGCTTAGGTCTTCACATTGACTCTCAAGTAAAAAATTCAGAAAAGCTTAAAAAATTGTCGAAATAAAATTACCACATCGAGCTCTAACTGATTTCGATTTGCTTAAATATGCAAAGTCTATGAAAATACAACACTTTCGAGGTGTTTTTATGCGAAATAAATTACCAATGATAGGACCTTATATATTCGAATCAGCTATTATTAATTTAGATGATAAAGATGGTCCAGGTACACATTGGGTTGCATATAAGAAAATTGGTAATGATGTTGAATATTTTGATAGTTTTGGTAACCTTCGACCACCTTCAGATCTTGTTAAATATCTTGGTGTTGATAATATAAAATATAATCATGACAGGTATCAGAATTACAATACATTCGTGTGTGGTCATTTGTGTCTCAAATTTTTATGTAATCAGTTGAAATTGAAAAGTTTGTACTATCTATATAAATGAGTAAATTAATTAATTTTACTTCAGTCAAAAATTAACCATCATCATGGATGATTCATTTACCTTGACATTATCAGGAAATTCATCTGTATTAGAAACGCAATATTTTCCACCAATTGAACTTTCACTTAGTAAAAATTACGTTCTTGGTCTCGTTGAATTTCTAACTTTCAATTCGATTCCAAACATAGACAAAAGTCAAAATAAATTTTATGTGGGAAAAGAAGAAATTGTTATACCTACAGGTAGTTATGAAATATCAGATATTCAGAAATATTTACAAAATGTCTTAGTTAAAAAAGGAATAGAGATCCATATTAAGCCTAATAACAATACTTTACGTAGTGAGATTCTTTGTAATCGCGAAATAAATTTTATAAAAGAAGATTCAATAGCGTATTTATTGGGATTTGAACCTCAGATACTTGAAGCTAATAAAGTACATAAATCAAATTTACCAGTGTCCATAATAAAAGTAAATTGTCTGAGAATCGAGTGCAATATTACTACAGGTGCATACATCAATGATCAGAAGGTGCACACTATTCATGAATTTTTTCCGGTAGTACCACCAGGATATAAAATAGTTGAAGTGCCATCACACGTCATTTACTTACCAGTTGCTGTCAAGACAATAGATCAAATTCAATTACGAATAGTCGATCAAGATGGAAATTTGGTGAATTTTCAAGGTGAAACTATAACAATCAGACTGCACATTAAATCTCTTAAATAATAATGGGAATTATATTTAATAGAAAATCGGTTACGGTTATAATAGTAGAGTAGAATGCCTCAAAAAAAGTCAGTCACAAACCTGCATTCAAGGTGCTAAGACCTCACAACATTCAGCTTCTGAAAAATCTAGGTCTCAAGGTGATAGCTCAAGGAAGAAAAAAATAAAAAATAAAATTCTTCTTCTGCAACTGCTTCATCATTTGCAATGGAAGAGGAAATACTAAATATCTCAAGACCAATTGTCTACGACGAATCTATTGCACATTATGAGGTGCATGCGCATCTACCTTACGCGTCATCAACCACCAATAACAGTGATGAAATACGAATTTCTGTTCAAAATCAAGACCATTGCCTTCTACCAAGTAAAAGTTCTCTCCATATTCAAGGAAAATTAGTAAAAGAGGATGGAACTCCAGTTAATAATACCAGATTCATCATTAATGCTATCTGTCATATTTTTGAAGAAGCACGCTATGAACTGAACGCTGTAGAGATTGACAAAAATAAAAATGTTGGTCTCACGAGCTTGATCAAAAATTATTTATCAGTTTATGAAGCTCAGAGCAAATTCCTAGAAAATGCAGGCTGGTTTCCATCAAGTAATGCAAATACATCATTAACTGATGATGCTGGAAATTTTGATATCTCGATACCGCTCAATACAATATTTGGTTTTGCTGAAGATTATCAAAAAATTGTAGTGAATGCTAGACATGAATTAATACTAACACGATCAAGAAATGATGTGAATGCCGTTATACAAACAGCTGATGAGCAGTTCAAAATTATAATCGATAAAATTGAATGGTTACTTCCCAGTGTTAAATTGTCAGATGCGCGAAAATTCAAATTATTAAAATATATTGAAAAGGATCCACTTATTCCAATTTGTTTTCGTACTTGGGAATTATATGAATATCCAATGCTACCAATTACATCGAATCATGTTTGGACTGTTAAAACGTCAACACAATTAGAGAAACCCAGATTTGTTATTTTAGGGTTTCAAACAAATAGAAAGAATGTTTCTAGGAGAAATGCTAGCCATTTTGATCATTGCAAAGTAACTAATGTAAAGCTATTTTTGAACAATCAAAGTTATCCGTATGGTAATCTTAATCTTGATTTTGATAAAAAACAATACGCTCTACTCTACGAAATGTATACTAATTTTCAAGCAAATTATTATGGAAGAGAACCTCAAGCATATTTATCAAAGAGTGATTTTTTAGAATTTGCTCCTTTAATAGTTATTGATTGTTCAAAGCAAAATGAATCTTTGAAGTCTGGTCCAGTTGATATTCGCTTAGAATTTGAAGCTAAAGAAAATTTCCCTGCTCAAACTGCTGCATATTGTTTAATTTT
The DNA here is from genome assembly GCA_030998225.1 of Diplolepis rosae. Lineage (NCBI taxonomy): Eukaryota > Metazoa > Arthropoda > Insecta > Hymenoptera > Diplolepididae > Diplolepis > Diplolepis rosae. Next base: position 16,034,831 of record JAPYXD010000723.1, on the reverse strand, counting down.
GCATGATAGGGTAATTGAATATAAACCAATAAGTGGTGGGATTAAAAAACTTATATAAATTGTCTTGATATCTCTTAAATAAGTTAGTATCGGTTAAGATGGAGTACATAGTTGACATTCAAGGATTCAGGTTGCCTATTAATGAATTTATAATTAAAGAATTAGCAATTCTCCCAGTTAATGATAATAATGAATCAGCAAGACCTTTTAATTTTCTTTTCCAACCACCTTGTGAGTGGACCTCTATATCTTCAAAGTACAGAAATATAAATCGTTGGTTGGAAAACAATTTGCATGGTATAACATGGACTTCTGGTAATGTACCTTATACGTTGTTGAAAATAATACTTACAAAGATTTTTAAAAAATGCAACGAAAATCTATGTAAAAGGACTAGAAAAAAAGAATTTTTTGAAATGCTTTGTTAAAAAATCAATAAAAATTATTGACTTGTATGAATTAAAATGTCCTCCGCTTCAATACTTGATTAATGAATCAAAAGGTTCAATTAAATGTTTCCATCATAATAAAAATATACAAAATTTTGACTGTGCGTTGCGAAATGTAATACTTTTAAAATTGTGGTTACATAAAAATTATAAAATAGAAAGTAAGAATAATAATAATATTTGCCAATTAATTTAAAATTATAATCCAAAATTTTGTGCTGCTATATATTGATAACAAATGTGTACTTTTTAAAAATTATAATTCAATAAAAAATGTATTTAATACAAGAAAAACTGTTCTTTATTCTTCAACCCATCGTAGTATAAAATTGTGGTAGGTCAGCAGTGTGACTGAACTTTTCTATATACAAATTCTGAAGATATCACATGATTATTATCATCATTATGTGTTCTAGCATTCCATTACTGATCAATGAGGCCGGAGTTCCATGTCGATGTTAGAAAATCATAAGTGAAAGAGACTGTAATATATGTGTCTCTCATTCTAATTATTTTTCTGCTTTACGACGAGTATAAACACCGTCATGGGACGGCACCCTAAGAATATAAAGAATACATTCATACAAAAAGAATCTCGCTACCTACTATTAAAAATGACCAATTGTTAGTATTTTAAAGTTAAATTTAAGAAATATTTGAATTAAAAAGCATATTTTCAAATTTAAAATACGGTTGGTGAAAAATTACTATACTTCAATTCATTTTATTACAAAAATTTATATTTAAATACAATTCGTCAACTAAAAACTGAAAAATTCTGATGAAACAGACTTTTTTTATGAATAAAAATTATTTTTTCAATAAAACGAACCATCGTAAATAAAAGTGGGGAAAGGTAGTGGAATGAAACGACACAATTTAATTTTTATATTGCAAAATTTTCATCATATATTTTTATTTTTATATAAATTTGTTAAAAAATCACATTTTTTTATTTTTTACAAATATTGATAATATATTGTGAAATATTTTTTAACTTTTTTTACGTTTTTGGTTTTTATAATTTTTTAAAAATAAGACCACTGTCTTCTTCATCTTTTTGGAGCATGGTAAACACTCCGCCAAACTCCATCAGAATTAGCGCCTGTGGGTCTGCAATGAATCTCGACACTGCATCACTGCAAACCTCCTTTAAGATGCTGTATGGAGTAGACCTCATCCACTCCTCGGGAATGTGGACATAATCCATGATCTGAAACAAATATTTTGAAAATTATTATTATTATTATTATTATTATTATTATTTTATACTTAAATTTGAATGAAAAATAAATGTTGCAAATTTGGAACAGATTATATGTTCTGAATGTACTTTAATAATTTTTCTTTTCTTATCTGAAGCATCAAAATATCATGAATTTTTTAATATCACAATTATATCAAACAATTTTATTCAAAGAAAGTATGCTCAAATTCTGAACACTCAAATTCTGAACAGTCAAAAAAATTTAATCGCAATTTTGAATAAAATTGACCGAGAATGTTGTTAGTTTAAATAAATTAAATGCATGAAAAATTATTTGATGATTTTATTTTTCAAGTTATTTCGAAATTAAAATTTTTCATAAAAAACTATAATTAGATAAAAAATCTATTTATTTTAATTTTATTTTAATTTTACTACTTATATATTAAAGACTATTTAAATTAATAACATTTTTCAATAAATCATAAATATCAAATAAAATCATTAAGTAATTTTACATGTATTTGAAATTAATACTGTAAATTTGATTTAATAAAAATTATAAAAATATATACCCATCTGTATCAAATTACAAAAAAAGTTTTTAATTTTTTTAAGATGAAAGTATTTTAAATTTAATATAAGATACTAAAAAAAACTTCCATTATATAAAATGGAAGTTTAATACATAAATTTTTAACAGTGTAAAGTTCTAATATATGTATCACAATTCTTTGGAAGATTTTTCATCTAATTATAGTTTTTTATGAAAAATTTTAAGTTCAAAATAACTTAAAAAATAAAATCATCAAGTAATTTTTCATGTATTTAATTTTTTAAGTTAACAACATTCTCGATCAATTTTATTTTAAATTGCAGTTACATTTTTTGGAGGGTTTAGAATTTTAAGCATATTTTCTTTGAATAAAATTTTTTGATATAATTGTGATATTAAAAAACTAAAGATTTTTTCATGTTTCGATATAGAATAAGAAAATCACTTACAGATATATCCATGAATATAAAAAATATCCCAACTTTTGCAAAACACTTCCACACATACACTTTTTTCATAAAATATTGTAAAAGTTTTTAGAATATCTTACTGTTTTTTTTGTTTTTCACTTCCTTCCTTTTTTTAAATCTTCACTTTGTAAAGAGTTAGAGCTTCTGATGATGATGAATTTAGTAATGGTTTCTTCCCGTTGTCACCTCCTTATATATTCCAGAGCTTGTTTACAGTAATGTGATCCTCTTGTGATAAGTTCAGCTTCAGAAGAATATTTAAGAGTATATGTTATAGAGAGACATCGAAAAAGATGCTTTTGGACTTTCTTTAAATTATTTCATAATGTAGCCCCATGGAAAAGTGTCTGTTTTCCCAGGATGAAGCATTCTTTTATCATCATACCAACTCAAGGCTATTTTATTTTGTTTAATCGTATGCACTTCGTGCTTTTTACTTCGAATCAGGAATTGAGTCTTGACAAGGTTTTTATAAGAAAATAGAGACTGCTTATAATCTTCAAATGTTATTTCTTTCAAAGTTGACCCTTTAACGCCTTTAGCCTTTCGTTTTTCTTCTTGATCCCCCTGTACTTTAAATGCATATAGTTTTGATCGCAATCCAATAAATTCTAACATAATTTTCCCATTGTTCTCATCTTTCATTAAACCTAAAACTTTTTTATTCGCAAGAGGAATATCATAAACATTGTTTGGAGGATAATCAGACGTATCAAATTTATGAATATCTCTTCGAATGTAATTATAAAAATCTGGAACTGTGACGTCATATATTAGACTGTCTGTATCTGTATAAAGTAATTTTGCATTGTTTCCGAAATTATGTTTCATATAATTATAATGAAAATCATAAATCATTATTTTTGATATATCGAGAATAGTAAAACCTGTATAAATTGGTTTGTTAAAATTTACTTTTAATCGATTAAGCTCTATTAAAACCATATTTTCATCAAATATGGTGCAGCTGTGAAAATTTGGTTTTGCTATTAGAGCTTTTGCGCCATACCTCCCCTTCCACTTTGTAACTAATTTTACATCTTTATGCTTCCTAACATTTTCCATCGTTTTTCCAAATACAGAATTATTCATTAATTTATAAAAATTTTTCTCAAAATCATTGTCTGATTTTTTTCTTAATTCTGTATTCAGATCAATGTAGCTTTTTAACCAAGGTTTTTGATCAAATTTCAAAACTCTATGAATTTTTGTTAATTTTACACCCAAACTTAAATACAATTTAAAATTTCTATAGTGAACAATGTAATTATTCTTGGGTAATAGAGTTGTCATCAGTTTTGAAATTTTGCATTTTGAATTGGGGGCTATGAAATGCTCTGGACATAGAGGTAAATCTTTATGTGAATCATGAAGCTGTTCGGGATATTCAAAATCCACTTCAAGTATAAAACCTACAGATGAATTATCAGGAATGTTTAAAAAATCAATCATTGAAAAATCTTCTACCCATTCAAAATTTCTGTAAGGTAAAAACTCACTCATAGCTGCACCGTACTGATTATTAATATCAAAGTAAATAATATATGATTCAGGTAAATTTGGATCAAAATTGGACTCCATATATCGATTATTTGCTTTTGCATATCTATTAGAGCATTGAGAGACACCACCTCTAATAGCACTTTCGATGAACAATAACATTTCAGGATCGGTCAACAATTCGAGTTCTATTTTAGTAAATTTTAACATTGCATCAAAAGCAAGTCCAGGTGCCGTGTAATAATGCAATGGATCTAAATTATATGTTTTTAAACAATGGTGTCTAAAATTTTCAAAAATATCAGATAAAAGTAGGACATCAGTTTTGAGGTAAAGATCTGAATATTCACCTAAAGTTTTCAAGTTGAAAGTTTCCCAAACTCTACGAGCATGCTGATAATCTTCATTAGAAATACTTGAATTATTTAATTTACAGAAAAAAGCCTCTTTTGGGGGTAATTGATGTTCTTCTAATTTCTCCCAATTGTCAATATAACTGTATGGAAATACACCTTTTCTAGTCAGTAAATTAAATTCATTATCATTCACACAGTGTCTTTTTGTTATTATTTTTTCATCATTATTGAGAAATAATGCTAATTTTTCAAGACTACTCGGCATAAATCGAAAAGAGTCAATAAATCGTAGCTTACAATAGTTTTTTAAAAATTTTTTGTGAAAGTAATTTATTTTTAATTATTTATTGGTAATTAACTGACATTTAACTAAAAACTTGTCGCTAAAGCTTTGATAAAAAATGGGAATCATAACCTGATAAATTATGAAAAACTACTGGAATCACGTGTGAATTCTTGTAATTTATATTGCAACCCTGATGAGCAACACCGCGATATTTGCCTGTAAAGTGGCAATGATCACGGTGTTTGATATCATCAATTTTGAAAGGATTTTCACAAATGTGACAAATTTTTGCAAATTTAAATTCTTGTTTTTGTTGATTAGTTAGAGGCTCCATTGGTACTATAATTTTTAAATACTCATCTACTTTTTCAGCCAAACATTTTAGTTCATTTATGAACCACTCAATGCAGTCTTTGTCACGATAAAGTTTAATTTTAGAAATTGAATTATCGAAACTACATAGTACATTATAAGCGACACTTGTAGGAACGTGCTTTTGATAAATAGATGTATTCATGTGTGAGTCAACCACTGGCTCCAGAAGACATTCAATATCAGCATATACAACGAAAGGCACCTTTTCTTTATATTGATAGTTTTTAAATTTCAAAATATTATTTTCATGATCTGGTAAAATCATTCTACATTTATTTATATTTTGACATGTCAATATATGACTTCGAAAAGACTTTTCTGAACTAAAATGACATAGGCATCTGTCACATATTAATATTCGATGCTCATTTCTTGTGACTTGTGAACTTATTAATCTAGATAAATTTTTTATCCATGAAAAATGATAAATTGGTTTAGAAATATCAATTTCATCATCACCAATATAATCTTCTTCATTAACATCAACTAAAGTATTTTCAATCATTAAAAGATGAATTACAGGTAAATTTGATTTTTCCTGACTTATATAAAAAGGAACGATTTCTGTTGTTTTTTTAGATTTTTCATTATCTTCACCATAAATGTTTATACTTAAACTATTCATTTTTTCAAACTTTTTGATGTCAGAAAAACTGATTGGAAACTTTATGTTATCGTATTTTAACACTTCACTAAAATGAGGATAAGAACTCATTAAGCATGCATTATTTTCTACGGGATTCAATGCTGCCGTGACTGACCACAAAAAACAATAAGGATCGTTATTTTTTATATTAACCACTGCCTTTTGTGTTTGAATATACTTTGGTAAATTGTTGTACGTTGATAATCCAATTTGAAAAGGGGCATATTTATTTATATTTACTAATAAATTCATAATTTCAATTAAAGACCAACCAGAATTTTCTTCCTGAAATTCTTCAGCATTTACTAAAAGCTGATCTTTTACTTTTTCATCATACCACGCATCTAAATCTGTTGATTGAGAAATAATATCGTTCTTTGTGTTGAAATACTTTATAGCTTCATCCATTTTCCCTTCTACTAAAGTTTTAAATTTACCATATAAAATTACATTAATTTTCAAATTTGGATATTGCCTTAAAACACTGTTTATTTTTTTAATTGTTAATAACTTAGCATCCTCCGAAAAATGTTTTAAATCTATATGTGTTAAATTAACAATAGAACCCGTTTTAATTCTATTCTGAAAAGCAGTCTCTAAATCTTCCCACCTTATTCTTCTCCTTTCCTCTTGACTCGATAATGCTGTACCTCTTCCTTTCTTCCGTAGTTGGTTTATTTTAGTGTTTAATGCTTTCAGTATTCCAAGTGTAGATGTTATCCTCATCTTCTCATGCACTGACAACTTATTTTTGTTCACTTTAAAAAATTTATTTATTAAACGAATATTTCGTTTACCGAATTTCAACCATTTTTCATACAATTCGAAACTTGAATTATATTTTAATAATTGATAGGCTTCGTCCATAATCCTAATAAGTCTCTTGTAATATTCAGAATCCATGACTTTTCTTTATACAAAATACAAGTGAAGGATTCAGACTTCAGTTACAAATGATTCTTATTAACAGTGAGATGCATCTTTTTATAATGGTATATGTTTCTATCTTCGTTTTAAACAAAGAGGGGTATTATTGTTCACATATCCCGAATGTGATTTAATGTCATAAACGTAAGATATCAGATTACTGCAGTCTAACTGGGAGATGTCATATCAATTTTATTAGCATAAACAATCCAAGCTCTAAAAACGAAATCATTTCACACATACCCCACGTCTAAATTAATCAGAAAAAATTTTATCAAATTTATTACATTAAACATCCTGAGAGCGTTTAAATTAACCATATGCCTTTATTTTTCTGAGAAATATTTTTCAATATTTGTCCGTCACATGCCTTTATTTTTCTAGGAAATATTTTTTAACATTTGTCCTTTACATTCCATACGTACAGAGGTTAAACCAACTCCTAAAGTCTTTGAAATAAATGTTTCCCGAAAGAGATGAGCGCCCACCCCCACCCCCACCCCCATTCATTAATAAACAATTCATCAAGGGTATAGTGTGACGTCATATGCTTCGAACTCCTTCTTGAAACTTCCAGACTTAGCTTGGAACAGAACCAATCGAAGCTTCTCGATGTCGGTAAATGTCGGTTACAGGAATTTGCATCTAGAACCGGCATTGTATAACTACTGTCGGTAATTGTAAGTCAAGTAATGCTCTCTACTCAACTGCATCTTTTTACACTTACACTCCTTCTACTGTTGCTGCTGCTGTTGCTGATACCGTTTCACGTGACCCCATTGGAACGGTCCCCCCACAACTAAACAATTGTTAAGAAGGGTCAGTGTTCGAGTTTAAATATTTAGAAAACGATGCCTTAGTCATCGATGTCGGCAAATGGAATTTGCGAACGTTCAACTCCCACTAAAGTTCTTATATTCTTTATGAGACTCATTCTTTAACCTTAAATAAAATATACTTCAAGAATAATACTGGAAAATTACACGGAGAAACTTTTTTTAGCAATATATGTTTTTTAATAACGATAATTCTAAAAAATATTAGGAATCTGGGGGAAATCGATATGCAATGGTATAATTATTCTTAGCGGATTGGGAATTTTTTGCAGTCAAAATACTAAAGGTCAGTAAGAAATTGTATACGAATTTATGTTATTTTTTTGGTATATACAAATTATATTTTAAAAATTACTATATCTCGATTGATACTAATCGTACAGAAATGTAAAGTAATTAATTGTATTAATTCTATAGATCGACTTTTATATACGGAGAAATTTTTCATAGCAAAATACATATGTTTTATTTTATAATGATATTTCTAAAAAATTTTATGAATCCAGGAAAAAACGAGGTGCAGTGGTAATTATTCTTAGTGGACTGGGAATTTTTCGCACTTAAAATACCAAAGATCCGAAAAATGATATGAAACTTCAATATAGGTTATATTATATTACAATATAGTTCATCTAAAATTCAGTATTTCAGTGCGAAAAATTCTGACAATTGCACGTTTTTCTCTAAATTGAAACGTAGTTCGGCAAAAATTGTAAACTTGAGTTTCTCCCTGTAATAATAGAAAAGAAAGGCTTAAGAATAATTTGGAGATATTTGTTGAATGCTTTTTCCTCTTTGGTAAACAGAAAAAAGAAAATGTTATTTCAACCCTGAATCTAGGTTAAATTGAGCTGCAACAAATTTCATTCTAGGAGTGTTATTTTAACACTAGAATTGGTGTAGCAACATGTAGAAATTTCAATAACCTGAAGTTGGATAACACCTTTACAAAACTATACGCAACATATATTACAATTTGTTTTTTCTGTGTTTCGAGCAGTGCTCCCAGATCGTGGATGGAATGTACCCCCACCACTCTAGCAGTTTATTGCAAAAAAAACAATTTTTCAAACATAATTTGGGGAAATTTTTGAAGTATATTACTTTTTCAAGTTGTTCTTTAATTATATTTGAAAGTTTGCCCAAATCATACTTGAAAAATTGCTTTTTTTCAATTACATGTCAAAATGGAGGGGGTAAATTCCATCCACGATCTGGGAGCACTGGTTTCGAGTCAAATGAGATAATCTCCATTTGAATATTTTTTTAGACATGCTAATGTATAATCGTAGATAATTTTTTGCACATTAGAGACGGAAGAAAAAATCTGGCAATAGTGCAATAACCTCTATACACATGACCTTGATTCGCCGATTATTATGCAACTTTTGGATGTGGTCCAAGCTTTTAATTACCCAAGTGTGATTCCTAAAAGGAACCAGATAATTTACTATTCCTTTCTGTTACAAATCCACTCCAAAAGACGTTTTCGATTCGGGTCACATACAGGAAAGGAGTCATTGTTGTTTGTATCTATCACTAGGTCATTAGTACAAACTTATTCTTTGCCAATAAATCATGTATCCATATCGCTGTTCAATTCAATTTTGTTCCATCTATAATGAGATGTTATAAAGTTACAGACTTTATTCCACCTAGAATGTGGTGCTGAATAAAAATCGATGAGAAGTTTTAGATTCAAAACAAGGTATAATTTTTACTATCGTGAGTAAGGATGGCATTTCGTTCGCAGATATTGAGTTGCAGTGACATCGACCCCACACAGGCTGCTGAAAAATTCATGAACTAACATCGATTTCACTACATTTTTATATGTTAGTTCGGCGTACCATTGCATCAATCAATTCTCTGTAACTTGAGTCAATTCTGATTTACTAAATCTTTAATACAACTTTTATTAACCTTTTTCATACAATGTAATATAATTTGATAATCAATATTACCCTTTAGTTTCCTGATTCTTCATTTTGCATGCGATGAACTCACTCGTATGATTAATTCTTATTAAATTAATCACTAAAAAACAGGAATTATATTGACCTTCAATAACAATATTTGCAATGTTGGCTGATTGGCTGTAGAATCCATTAATGAAAAAAAAACAGTTTTAATTAAACGCTTTGACTCTGATTGGAGTCCTCATCAGTAACCTTTATTTCTAAAATATGAAAAAATGTAACTTGTAATTATTGCACACGTGAGTACTATTTTTGAGTACAACTTTGATATTAAGAAAAAAATAATGTGTTCTCAAAAAAAAATTTCTGTATAATTTTATGTAAATTTTCTCATGTTTTTATTAATTTTTTTCACAATACCAAAGTTGTACTCAAAAATAGGACTCACGTGTACAATACTTACAAGTTCCTTTTTTTGATATTTTAGAAATAAAGGTTACTGATGAGGACTCCAATCAGAGTTTTTCATTTATGGACTCTACAGCCAATCAGCCAACATTGCAAATATTAAATTAATTATAGATTTTTAAAAAAATGTCAATGTTTGATATTTGAAATGCACATATACTTCGAGCTGTAGATATAAAACTGTAATGTAAATTGTAAAGCATTGCTATGGCTATACTAAACAGTAGAGTATATCGTCATAAGATTGCAATTTTAATCGCGATTCTACGCTAATTATGTCTTGAGACGCGAAAGAGTTATGAATACGTCTGTTTTCACATAACTACTGTTTGTCGATTGCGATAGGACAAATAAAACGTCTGTAAATAGATAAGTGTGTAACATTGCCAGACAGCCTGACTTGATTTTGACGTCACAGTGGATCCGATGAAGATTTACTTACAATTAGATGTCTTATACAAGTACACGGAAAATAAGGTTTGATTGTCGTACCCAGAAGTCGGATTCTGATAAACGAACTACGGTTGGGAGAAGCCAACTTCTGTTTACGCTAACCAAACCTCTTTTTTCGTGGAGAAAAATGGATATTGATAATATCTAGATATTGAGGCACAATGTTAGTAAAATTTAACTATCTGGTAAACATCTAGATATTTTACTTTGAAACTACAGATATTAAAAAAAAAGATATTAACCACCAGTATCTCAGATATTGCGCTTGATTATCTCAGATATTAAAAATGAATATTCAAGATACTAAACTTCTGAATATCCTCGTTAGTAAACTTGAATGTCTGAGGTACTAAAGTTGAATATCTCAGATATTTAACTGCAATATCAGGAATACTCCAAATGTAAGTTATGGATATGACAGCTCAATGTCTAAGATACTCAAAAAATTCTTCCAAAGGTTATAAAATAAAACATATTCAATTTTTAGGAAATCTTATATATTGAAAGACAATTTTTAAATACTGCGTGTCAACATTTAGATATTATGGATGAATATCTTCTTTTCAATATCCATTTTTCTCCGTGTGATATCGTATGGATATTGGCAAGTAGATATTTAAATATTAGATATTCATCCATAATATCTAGATATTGACACACAGTATTTAAAAGTTATATTCCAATATATGGTATAAGATTTTTCCGAGAAGTAACATTTGATATTCAAGTTTAATATTTTAGATATTGAAGCATGAAGTGCGTGCACATTTATGTAAAGGTCATGTAGTCACTTTTTCGCATTCATCAAAATCTAAGTAAGTCTAAGATTGACATGCTCGCAGAACACCGGAAAAATGTATTTAAAAATACTATTTAAAGTTTCCTTAAATTCTAATAAGATCTTCTTATATATGCGATAGAAGAGATCTGGCTTTTAACTTGAGACGCATCAGTAAGTAAAACATATAAGTTATATATTTTTAGTAAATGTCGTTTATAGCCGGATATGAAATTTAACCTTAGTGTTATTTAATTACCGTCCAGTACGCAGAGAAAAATGGATGTTTAGAATTAATATTTAGATGTTTAACTATAGGACAGCCATCTTATATTTTAAGTTGTAATATCTAGATATTCAGCTGTAATATCTAAGATGTTAAAATATGCAAAGATTAATATCTTCGATATTACAGTTGAACATCTAGATATTACAATTGAACATCCATTTTTCTCCGTCTACTCATGTATAAACACCATAATAATAAAACATACATAGTAATGGAAAGCGATGTAATGTATAAATCTACTAAATACTTATGTGCATCTTAAAATGTAATTTGACTTTTTCCTAAAAACTGAATATGTTTTTATTGTATAACCTTTAAAATTGACCACAACTTACCTTTAGAATATCCCTGATATTGGAGCTAAATATCTGGGATGTTCAACTTTAGTATCACAGACATTTAAGTTTACTGACGAGGATATTCAGGAGTTTAGTATCTTGAATACTTATTTTTAATATCTGAGATAAACTCAATATCTCAAATACTAATGGTTAATATCTGTTTTTCAATATCTGCAGTTATTAAAGTAGAATATCTAGATGTTTGTCACATAGCTTATTGGTACTTACATTGTGCCTCAATATCTAGATATTATGGGTTAATATCCATTTTTCTCCATGTGCGTGAGCAAAAGACTTTTCTCAGTGCAGCTATTACAATTCGTGTTATTATTCTAGTGATAATAGTTCATATTCCAATTTTATAAAGATAGGTGAGTCAATACCAAGATCGAATTTTGTACAAGGAGAAAAATGTATGTTCAACTATGGGACAACCATCTTATATGTTTAGTTGTAATATCTAGATATTCAACTCTAATGTCCAAGATATTAATCTCTGCATATTTCAAAATCTTAGATATTACAGCTGAATATCTAGATATTACAACCATACATATAAGATGGCTGTTCCATAGTTAAACATCTAGATATTAATTCTAAACATCCATTTTCTCTGTGTAGACGATTCGTTCTTTATTGGTTGCGTAACCGTGCGGCCATATACCTTGTACCCACCTTGGATTCCAGGACGACGAGGACAACTGCCTCGTCGAGTCTCGAAAACTCTTCGCACTCAACATGCACCGTTCTACGTTTCGAGAGTGCTTCAGAGCATTCTTCGTGGGAAAACCAAACAAACATCTTGAGACCGCTATACCAAGAAGTTATAACCAAGTATCATTCTGAGTTCATTCTGAAGCTCCTGCTTTACTATAAGAAATGTCATTTTTTACAAGAGTGAACTATATATGAAGTAGGTAGACATTGAAAAAATATATTTTCGGGCCTTGATGAGGCAAGAAGGGTTAGACGCCGTTTATTATAGTAACCATTCTTCTTCACATTGTTACTAGGCGACCACCACCGACGACGAAGACGGCGACGACGATTAGTCCCTAATTTTGAGGTTTCTTCCGAATCGATTCATGGCCTGTTGTTTGGTTCCCTTAATAGCTCGGTCGATCCGCAATTGATTAGTGCCGACAAAACGATCTCGCGCCTACTTCCTCCTCTTTTGAAGCACCTTTTTTCCCTTATTCTTCCATCGTGCAAGCTACAACCTAATAGACTGTTATTTCGAGCTGGTCAGTGCAATTACACATTCAATCAGAGAATAATAATTCCTGTCTCGATATATCAAGGATCTAAATGATAATCACAGAGTGTGTGCATCAGCGAGGAAAATTGTTAGATTCCGTGCGAGTAATACTGCCTCGCTGCCACGCGTGATGGTTCGATCGATTATTTATGTGCTATATGCTCATCCTCTTAGTCTCTTCTCTTGTTAGCTGTTTATCATACTTGCGTGCGGATTCTTTGATCGCAGTAGCAGAAATTTATTTCAAATTAGTGTGTGTTTATAACTGATCGATGATTTAGTACAGTAAACTTTTTTATTCGCAAGAAAAACGGGATCAGTTGGAATCAGGACTGCATCAGTTTTTAAAATAACTTCCTTATTTACTAAATAAAACTTAACTAAAAATATTAGCCTCAACATGCATTTATGACAACGAATTGGCGAAAAATGCAATCAATCAATTTTAATCTTAAATAATCCCTTTGAGTCCTGAAGACACCGATTCCGGTATGTGAAACTTGATTCTATATATAGCAAAGAAAGATTAACAGTGTTTTGATAAAAAAAAAAAAACATTCTCATGCGATGAGAATGTAAAAGTATTGCAATGTATTGAGATGCATGAAGAAAAACGAAGTTCAGAAGAACAGGATTGATTACCGGAAAGAGAGGTAAAAAAATTTATTATTGGTTCTTTCTTACGGATTTTCCTTGACAAAGAGGAGAGTATAATGCAGCTTGATAGTAACTATTGATTCCAGTAATCATTGCCAAACAACGTCACACTTAGACTACCGGTCAAAAGTTTAAATTCACCTGTTGTTTAAGCCATTATCGAAGTGTCTTAATTTAAAAAAAAAAACAAATTTGACATTTTTTTTTCGATAGTGACATGAATGTTAATAAATTTTTTTATCTAATGATCCCACGCTGAGAAAACAGTTTCTTTGAATCAAAGAAACATTTCTTTGATATACGGTCATGAAAAAATTTCTTTGAATTAAAGAAAGTTTTGTTGATTTAGAAAAATGTTCTTTAATGTAAATAAATCTATTCTTTTGGGTCAAAGAACATTTTTTTAAGTTAACAAAACTTTCTTTAATCCAAAGAAAATTTTTCTTTGACCGTATATCAAAGAAATGTTTCTTTGATTCAAAGAAACTGTTTTTTCAGTGCAAGTAGAAGACGAAATGTTAATTTTATAAGAATATATTACAAAAAAACGTCAAATTTTGATCTTTTTGGAAAATGTTAATAACTCTAAAAATAATTAACATTTTTAAAAGTGTTTGGTCTCGTTTTAAAGATAAATCTTCATAGTAATTTGTTAACTGTTCAAGACATTTCCAAATTTTTTTCCTGTATTTTACCTTGGGGTCAAACATGATACAAAATAGTCGTAAAATTTAAAAAATGTGTAGCTTCTTATAAGAATATTTTATAATTCAATGTTTATGATATTTTAGTATAATTTGTGAATACTTATGAAAATATTGATATTTATTTATATAATGTATAGAGTACAGTCTTTATTTGAAATGCTACGACGTTTCTATACCATTTTTGACCCCAGGGTAAAATCCAGGGAAAAAATTCTAAGAATATCTTGATTAGTTAACAAATTACATTGATGACTTACCTTCAAAACAAGACCAAAATCTTTGAAAAATTTTAGTTATTTTTAGAGTTATTAACGTTTTCCAGAAAAATCGAAATTTGACATTTTTGTAATATATTTTTATAAAATTAGCATTTGCCTTCAGCTTGAGATCATTGGATGCAAAATTTCATTAACATTCATGTTATTATTGAAAAGAAAATTTTAACTTGTTTTTATAAAAATTAAGACACTTCGATAATGGCTCAAACAACAAGTGAACTTAAACTTTTGACCGGTAATGTACTTCTTTTTTTGGGAAATCAGGAAGGGGAATTTTTTTAAAGCATTCCTCGGTAATCAAGCCTGTTCTTTTTATATACATTTGTCGCCTCGTGGAATACTTTTTGACTTACACAATCAATATTATCAATGTTTATTCGCTTAAATTATTTGATTTTGTATTTCACAAGTACGTTACATCAAAGCCAAAACCCGATATCGATCAGTGGAAAAACGATCAAATTTTGTACCGTGTTATGCAAACTTCCTTAAGGCCAGCCGGCGTTCAAAGTGATTGTAATTACCAGATATTTTGTGCTGATCGCACTTTGCATATCTTACGGGACAGATATTTATGTTGAAATTATGTTTGGAATGTTAATGCCCTTAAATATGTTAAGGGAACAAAGACCTCTTTCTGCAGGAAACTATTTGAAGATCTCGGTTCTTTTGCAAGTCATCAATATTTTACTTTAGATGTATCAAAATCAAATTTAAATATTCTTCATGAAACAATTAAAACTTCTAAATTTCTCTGAGTTTATTATTTGGCATTGAAAGTGATACCTTTTAAATCAATCTGAGTGCATCAGTAGAGAGTATGACACTGTTAGAAGATAGATGTATATATCTCTCTTTCCAGGTTCGGTCAAACTAACTATGTAGTAAGATTGATCGACTCCAGTTTTCATCGGATTCTGTATAATTCGCATTTCCTTGTCATTTTTTATCCAGTTTCAAGATCATAGTATAAACGACATCGGACATCCCGTTTAATTGATTACCGTGTATGTTATACTGCATAAATTCTCTACTGGGGTGAACTAATTTTTTTATAAATAAACCCAATTCAAAGTAGAACTCATCTTAAGGGGTTTCATCACCTTTGAACCTACAAGACTATTGTCATTATAACAAAACGTAAAGCAATTAAAATTTATAGAGTTTATTATCTAATATATTAACTTCATAAAATTTTTTGTTGTTGTAAAGGAACACAAAAAAAGAATTTTTTTCGTAGGTCGTCTATGGCAAAAAATTCTAAGAATTGAGATTTGCATCTGGAACAAAAAACAAATTTTTTCCTAATGCTTATAAGATTCTCCAGTAAAGTCTCCAAGCTTATAAAAGAATATTCATTTTTGCAAAAATGGTGAGCATTTTAATGTAACACTCGATTTTCGCCCAAAAAATGAGCTTAATTTGTAGAACAAATAAATAATTGTCCATTAATTATTAACTGAGTTAAATAATCTTTTATTTAAAACAAGATTCATGTCAATCGGTTGAAAATTGTTGAAATGGCGCGTCTTACCGATTTGAAAAAGTCCGTTTCGAGAAAAACGCTTTCAAAGTTTTAATAACGTAAAAAAGTACTATAATTTTGATATGCCTCTAATCTGCTATGCTCTGCCCCCGCGAGAAACCTATTGGGCTTCATTCTTAGAACCCTGAGGGACCTTTTTATGCAATAAAAAAAAATTATTTTTTGAAAATGCAAAAGTGATGAAACCTCTTGAAGATGAATACGAATATGAATGGTGTATAATTGAAACTAGTGTAAGTTGTATTGACCTTAAATGATAATAAAATGGTACGTTGTTGGAAAAAATTGGCTTTAGGGTCCAAAAATGATTAAGTCGATTTAATTGTACCCTAAAGCCAATTTTTTCCAACAACGTACCATTTTATTAAAATGAATAAAGTATGCGATTAAAAAATGTGAAAAGCTAAAAAAAAATTCTTCTTTTAATCTTATAAATATTTTTTCCATTATACTGCTTGCAATTCAAGTCATTGTTACTATAAATTTCTTAACTATGAAGCAGTGAATTGCTTTTATGGCTGCGACAAGCTACGTTCGTCGGAAAAAATTCTTGACGTTGTTTTAATGGCGGTGATAAAGGCGCGATACACAATACGATCTTAGAAACCAATGCGTAGTAGTAAAATGTAAAGCTATGGATTATTATTTTTGCTCAACTACAATGAACGATTTGAAATAAATTAAATCCGAAATTGAAATAAACAATCTGAGAAGAGATTAGACTCAGAGAAAGTTAGTTTAGGAAAAATTAAGTAGATTTTTGAACAATGAAAGTTATTAACTCGATGAGTGTGTAATGCGAAAACTTACGCAAGCATTTTCCAACACTGGAACTTCTTATCCTCCAAACCTTCTTCGAATTCCGCAATATTCTTAGTGTGCAAGAATCCATACGAGGAAAGCTTGCGGAGACATATTATTTATCAACAGATTAGATTATCAGCAGTGAGCACAATGGCGCCAACCTGCGAGATCTCACGCCAATAACCAGACTATTGACCAAATCGAATGGTCACCTGGTTGATATTTTCTATAAGTCACAAGGAGAAAAATGGATATTGACCCATAATATCTAGATATTGAGGCACAATGTCAGTAACATTCAGCTATGTGACAAAAATCTAGATATTCTACTTTAATAACTACAGATATTGCAAAACAGATATTAATCATTAGTATTTGAGATATTGAATTTGATTATCTCAGATATTAAAAATAAGTATCCAAGATACCAAACTCCTGAATATTTTCGTCAGTAAACTTGAATGTCTGAGATACTAAAGTTGAACATCCCAGATATTTAACTTCAATATCAGGGATGTTCAAACAGTAATTTGTGGTCAATTTTAAAGGTTATAAAATAAAAACATATTCAGTTTTTAGGAAAAAGTCAAATTATATTTTACGATGCACATAAGTATTTAGTAGATTTATACATTACATCGCTTTCCGTTACTATGTATGTTTTATTATTATGGTGTTTATACATGAGTAGACGGAGAAAAATGGATATTCAATTGTAATATCTAGAAGATTAACTGTAATATCGAAGATATTTATCTTGCATATTTTAACATCTTAGATATTACAGCTGAATATCTAGATATTACAACTTAACATATAAGATGGCTGTCCTACAGTTTAATATCTAGATATTAATTCTAAGCATCCACTTTTCTCTTTGTACTGGACAGTAATTTTTCAATGAACGCGAAAATGTGACCACATGACCTTCATATACATGTGCGCGCGCTTTATGCTTCAATATCTAAAATATTGAACTTAAATATCAAGTGTTACTTCTCGGCAAAATCATATATATTCAGAGATAATTTTTAAATACTGCGTGTCATTATCTCGATATTATGGATGAATATCTACTTTTAAATATCCACACAATATCACACGGAGAATAATGGATATTGAAAAGAAGATATTCATCCATAATATATAGACATTGAAACGCAGTATTAAATTTTTTTTTTCAATATATAAGATTTTGCCGAAAAGTAACATTTGATATTGAAGTTCAATAGTTTAGATATTGAAGCATAAAGTGATCTGGTGTTTAGGTTGAGACACAGTAAGTAAGACATATAAGTTATATATTTTCACTAAATGTCGTTTAGCTCCGTAAATGAATTCTAACCTTAGTGTTATTAAATTACAATCCAGTACACGGAGAAAAATGGATGTTAAACTATGGAAGAGCCATCTTACATATTCAATTCTAATATCTAGATGTTTAACTGTAATATCCAAGATTTAATCTCGGCATATTTTAACATCTTAGATATTACACCTGAATATCTAGATATTGCAACTAAACATATAAGATGGCTGTCCCATAGTTAAACATCTAGATATTAATTCTAAAAATCCATTTTTCTCTGTGTACTCATGTATTAACTTAAACACCAAATCACTTTATGCTTCAATATCTAAAATATTGAATTTGAATATCAAATGTTCGGCAAAATCTTATATATTGAAAAAAAGTTTTAAATACTGCGTCTATATATTTAAATCACGGAGGAAAAACGGATGTTCAACTATGGGACAGCCTTCTTATATGTTCAATTGTAATATCTAGATATTCAACTCTAATATCCAAGATATTAATCTCTGAATATTTTAACATCTTAGATATTACAGCTGAATGTCTAGATATTACAACTAAATATATAAGATGGCTGTCCCATAGTTAAGCATCTAGATATTTCATTTTTCATATTCTGGACTTTCATTGACCCTTAATTAATAATTGAAGATATATGTTGATGTTGGTAATTGGCTTTAGGGTCCAAGGTTGATAAAAACTCAGAGTTTTACATAATCAGACGTTTGGGCTTTGATCGGAGCCCTCATCAGTGATTTATTTAAATCTAAAAATACAGAAAAAGGTTTTGCTAACATAGGATATCTTGTATAAAAAATTTTTTGTAAAAAACATTTATACAAAAAATCGTAATTTTAATCAAGGTTAGTCCTCCTTTTTACTCTATATATAGTCTGTGATCGGATTTAAAAATTTGGATAGAATTGTGCACAAATTTAATAATAAAAAATACCATACCTACACATTTGAAAGTACTACACATTAAACACTAAGACATTACTATTAGATTTCGATAAAATTACTCCTAGAATTTTTTCGCGGCTCTCTACGTCTTTTCATACCTTTATTTATGTAAAAAAATTTTTTCTTTCTATGTACAATCGCATCTAAATTTCTTTACACAATTTATAATTTTTTAAAATATTTTTTCTTACATCTACTTGTCAAACCAAAAAATCGGCAATCTACTCCCAAAAAACTGTATTTTACACAGTGCTATTCTCATTGCTTTACACCAAAGAAATATTTACATAGGTAATTTCAGATCTAGACTCAAACCAAAGAAAACTTTATGTGCAATATTATATGAAAATTTATGGCCTTTTTGTGTACATTCTGGATATGCCAAAGAAAAAAATGTTAAATTAAATATCAAATTAATTAGTTGAGTTTGAAATTTTTGTCACTGCCTACATTATCGGAGGATCACTAGTCGCGTGTCAGATAGGATACGTTGTCGACAGGTGTCCTCGTAGACAATTTCAAACTCTTATATCGCAAATAATGCAAATAAATTTAATATTTTAAAGAATTTGAAAATCTTTCTGTGGAAAAAATGACGCTTTCGACTGCGCTGGGATTCGAGCCCAGGTCTTTCGATTGCCGGTCGACTGCTCTGACCACTGAGCTACACAGGCGTCCGACATCTCTTTCTCCACAGGAAGATCTCCTTATATCGCCTAGTGGCTCAGCCTTGCGGCTGTAAAATGATTTCAAATTAATTAGTTGAGTTTGAAATTTTTGTCACTGCCTACATTATCGGAGGATCACTAGTCGCGTGTCAGATAGGATACGTTGTCGACAGGTGTCCTCGTAGACAATTTCAAACTCTTATATCGCAAATAATGCAAATAAATTTAATATTTTAAAGAATTTGAAAATCTTTCTGTGGAAAAAATGACGCTTTCGACTGCGCTGGGATTCGAGCCCAGGTCTTTCGATTGCCGGTCGACTGCTCTGACCACTGAGCTACACAGGCGTCCGACATCTCTTTCTCCACAGGAAGATCTCCTTATATCGCCTAGTGGCTCAGCCTTGCGGCTGTAAAATGATTTCAAATTAATTAGTTGAGTTTGAAATTTTTGTCACTGCCTACATTATCGGAGGATCACTAGTCGCGTGTCAGATAGGATACGTTGTCGACAGGTGTCCTCGTAGACAATTTCAAACTCTTATATCGCAAATAATGCAAATAAATTTAATATTTTAAAGAATTTGAAAATCTTTCTGTGGAAAAAATGACGCTTTCGACTGCGCTGGGATTCGAGCCCAGGTCTTTCGATTGCCGGTCGACTGCTCATAATGTTATATGCATGTAATGTGTATGTATGTATGTGTGTGTGTACGTATGCATATTATATGGTATATGTATATTGTATATTGTACATGTATATATGTATATATTGCATGCGTGATATGTATGTGTGTATGTATGTGTGTATATGTGTGTATATGTATGTATATATATATGTATATATATATATGTGTGTATGTATGTATGTATGTATATGTATGTATATGTATGCATGTGTGGTTATGTATGTATGTATGTATATATATTGTATTAAAAACTACACCACAAAAATTTCAATCTACAATTCCATGCACGAATGTCAATTAAAAATATATTTTTTTATATTTAGACACTTAATTCCAACCTTCCAAAAAATGCTTTCTGGTATCCAGTTTGTTAGGTTATGTGAATGAAATATTTACCTTAAAGTAATATCAAAATTTATTTACCTACATGTAAAAATATAATGATAATTACTTATTAAATTTTTACAAAAAATTTTTTATACAAGATATCCTATGTTAGCAAAACCTTTTTCTGTATTTTTAGATTTAAATAAATCACTGATGAGGGCTCCGATCAGAGCCGAAACGTCTGATTATGTAAAACTCTGAGTTTTTATCAACCTTGGACCCTAAAGCCAATTACCAACATCAACATATATCTTCAATTTCATTTTTCTCTGTGATATTATGGATGAATATCTTCTATTTAAATATCTACATAGTTTTCAATGTCCATTTGTTTACGTGCAATACTTTTAATTTCCAGTAATTGATTTATTGCCTCATTCATGTATAAATACGCATTCTACTAGAAGCTTTTAAAAATACGTTTGGCTTTCTTCATTCATGAAATGGTTGCATAGGGGAAAAAAATACTTGAAAAGTTTCATGTGAAAACGGTTTTCGAGGGTTTCTAAACAAACGCTGGACCTTCGATTTTGAGTGGTTAAGGGAGTGTTTGACAAACAGGGTTCAAGTATTTAACGGGAAATGAAAATCTTTTAAATCGGAGATGCTTAAATAGAAAGTATTACAATGAATGATAATTCAAATGTTAAATACAAGCACCTACTTTGCTTTATTAAAATATTTATACTACTATAATAATGTGATTATTACAAAATTTACGCATATCATAACATGATTAAGAGTTTCAACGTAAGTAAACTCAACTCAGAAATCTTGAAGTGAACAAGTCAATATTTTTGGCGTTTATACGTTTTTCATGGATCTGTTAACGAAACCTTCGAATTACGTTCGAAAGTAAACCTGCGTCCGCAAATAGGTGATTATTGACAAATGATATTATCATATGTGATAAAGTATCACTGGGTATTCATTAATGGTAAATGTTACTGTATATTTTTATATACAGTAATTTAACAAATGATCCTCAGATGCGAATTTATTTATAATCTTTGGAATAATGAACTGTGAAATTTTAAGGAAGATCAGGATCAGAAATACGCGGTAGCAATAAACAAACTGTGTGGGCCAGATCTGAGATGTGGCCATTTATCAGGATAAGAAGCTTGCATACTTTCGCCTTGCCACAGAAATGCTTTTTATCGGCTGGACAAACAAGTATGCTTGTCATTTCACCTCAATATAGTGCACTTCACACTTTAATGTCGTGTGCAATGAAGATTTTTTACATTTAATAGAGTGCAAATGAATAATTAATTCCCTTATAATCATTCTCATAATTCATTTTTATTATATTTTTCTTTCAAAATTACTTGGTTTGCATGTTATTAATAACCTTGCAGAGAGATAATTGCAACTTGTCATTCACGCTTGGGATCCTTGGATTTACAATTGCGTAACCGAGATGTTATTTTTAGATCGTAAAGATACTGGTAATTCGAATTGTGGACGCGAATTCCTGAAAAAGAAATTATGTGAATGGGGAGATTAGTAACAAGGTTGAAATCGATGATATAGTACTAGAATTACGCGAAATCCTGCGAAAAGTAAGTCTCGCGCAATGCACTATTTCCGAGGGGCTTTTCCAATATCGTGGAATGCGAGATAATCTACGCTTTCTTGATAGCCGACTTTTTTACAATTCGTCTTATCTACCAAGAGTGAGTAAGTAACAAGGAAAGTACAAAAACTAATATTTATTTTTTAAATAGATAATTTGTTTTTTTTTTCTATAAACGATCAGTTTTCGTGAATGGGATAATATGATTTTAATGTGCTTTGATTATCGGATCTCTTGACGCGTACTTGGCGCTAAACTATCGAAACATGACAAGAACCACATTCCTCGTGTACAAGTCGTCGAGTACAAGTGCTCTGCAAACAAGGTAATGTATTTATAGAGAGGACACATTGCATCCTCCGTGGTCACGACTCCTTCTCTTTCTCCGGGTCTCTCTTTTCCTTTCTCGCTCTCCTCTAAAGTCTAGACTCACAATCGACCAGGGTTACTTACCGTTGATGATCATAAATTACCATTCCTGTGTATCAACAGGAGCTCAAGTCCTCGAGGAGTTTTCCAAGATCTTTTACCTCCATTCCTTCCGGTACGAGCTCGTTTTGATCAATCCATTTTCACACAGATACGATTTGTTATTATTTTTATTTGTCCAAATTATCTACATTAGCAGCGTTCGATATCACAAGGAGATGTCGGACGCCTGTGTAGCTCAGTGGTTAGAGCAGTCGACCGGCAATCGAAAGACCTGGGCTCGAATCCCAGCGCAGTCGAAAGCGTCATTTTTTCCACAGAAAGATTTTCAAATTCTTTAAATATTGAATTTATTTTGCATTATTTGCGATATAAGAGTTTGAAATTGTCTACGAGGACACCTGTCGACAACGTATCCTATCTGATACGCGACTAGTGATCCTCCGATAATGTAGGCTGATGATTTTACGCTGGATTTTCACAGGTTTTTTGAAAGAATTAATACGTGCGTGGTTTCACAAACATTGTATTTCGCCATACTGCTAATTACATGGTTTTGACAAAGGCTCTAGGCGACAGATGGCGCTGAGTGAGAATTTCTGCCTTGCTAATTCAAATTAACAACATAGGCAGTGACAAAAATTTCAAACTCAACTAATTAATTATTATATAAATACTGAAAATCGCAATACCTGGAAGTTTAGGCAGATTTGAATTCAGTTTGCACCATGAAAATTGTACAGTAAAACCTCATTTATCGGAACGCCCTTGAAATGTAAACACCTTGTTTATCGGGATTTGGAGGGGTCCCCCACTACCGCCTACAGCCTCATGGTGGGTTGCCATGACTATTGTTGTTACCCCACTTCATGTGACTATGTACAAGGAGTGGTGGTTGGAAGCGGAACAAAATGTCCCGATAAATGAGTTTGCAAGATCCCGATAAATGAGTGCCCCGATAAACGAGGTTTTACTGTCCATGGCTTGGAAATTAGATAAGCAGGGCTGTTACAAAACCTGGACAGACCCGTGTTTGGGGGGGGGGGGGGATTCCCCCCGGGCCCGTAGTTTTTAGGCGGGCTCAGAACGTTGTTTACCCTGAAAATGTTGCGGTTAGCGTAGTATATAAGTATAACTTTGCGGTCAAGAAGTTTAAGAAAAAACAATATTTGAAAAAAAACAAGGCTTTCAAAAGAAAAAGAAACAGAAAGGGGTGAAAGGGCAGGGCCCGTGAATTTTTCCCCCTCAGGCCCGGATTTTCTCTCCACGGTCCTGGACCTGGACGAAATGTTCAGGTGAAAAAGTCGGAGCCCAGACAGCTTATACAACCGGCCCAGTATTCTGTCAGTTGTAACTGAGGAGTAATGCCAGTACTGCCTCTCAATACTACTGGTTTACTACGGGCGCAATATCGATTACTATTACTGGAGAAATAACGAAAAAGGAGGTATGCCAACCTTCGTAACAGTACTGGTTTAGTGCCGGCTGTATACGAAATCCAAATACTGGCTATCAACCGACATAGGAATCTCATTGACAGTTGGCGCTCAGCTGGTTTACCGACATGGAAGTCTCGTCGACAGTTGGCATTCTACTGGTTTACTAATGCCGCAGTACTAATTATCATTCTCTATCTATTTTTGACGTATCCACTCAAACTGTATTTTTATAAATAATTTCATAATTGTTTTTCGTTGAGTGTTACATTCATTTTTCAGTTTTTCTTACAAAAGAACTATGTTTTTCAGTACAAAATATGAAATTTTAATAAAATGTTTTTGATTCAATTTGTATAAATTTATTTTTAAATAATATTGTAATACTTAACGATTAATCTAGCTTCTAATATAGTTATACTAGAAGTTAGAATACTTTTGAAATTACAAAATTTTGCCAGATTTCAAGTACTAGGTCAGTACTGGCTGACAACTCCCAACCGAGTTCTCATTAGGGGTCTAGCCAGTAATACGCTAGTATCCATGCCGATATTGCACGAGTACCCTGCCAGTAACAGAAATCCGACGACGGTAGTGGCATGGTACCGCGCCAGTAGTAAATTTCCACCTGGGTGTAAGACATGGAAAAGTCATTGAATTTTGAAAAACTTCCGGAAAACCAGGAAAAGTCATGGAGTTTTGAAAAAATTACTTGAAATTTTGAAGTTGCCTCTGTTTAAAACTCTTATTAATTATTTTAGAGTATTCAGATGCTTAAAAAAACAAAAAGAAGAAGTGAATGAAAAAGGAAAAGAAAAATTGAGAAAAATACAAATATCAGACCAAATGCAAGAATAAAAGGAAAAGAAACGGAAAATTCAATTGGAAAAGCAAAAAGAACTTGAAGGCATTGAAGAAGAAATTCATAAACTGATTAAAGCTCAATTAATTTATATATAAACGAAATTAGTTGTTTATGCGGTCTAGAAATTTATTTGCGCTTTATGCAATTTAAAACTTTTTTTTAAATTTCAGAGTTTTTTAGATTACTATTGTTTCTAACTCTAATCATAATTTTAAAATGTTTCGTTGGGCTATCATTCTTCTTTAAGTCTTCTATTTGTAATAAAAATAGTATAATAATAATTACAGAATTATTTTTCACTTTTATACAAATATTATTGAAAAATTTACAATTCAATAATTTATCGTTAAAAAGTCGTTTTCATTCTAATAGAATGAGTTAAAATGGATCTTGATTAGATTTTTATAAACAGTAAACCAGAGATTTTTTAAAAATTGGACCTTGAAAACCTAAAAAAGTCATAAAATTTTGAAACCAGACTTGTGTAGCAACCCTGATAATATAAACCAGGAATTTCATTAGGGAGTTGTAATAACATTCTAAGTATGAGTTGTGAAGAAATAATTGTCTGAAAGATACTGATGATGGTAGATATTCCATGCATCGGTGAACTGGGATTTGTAATAGTCGATATATTATTCGAACCTATCGACCAGGTGGTAATTAGCGGCGCTTACGAAGATGGTAGCGATTCTTCAAGGCGAGAAATTACGCAGGACGTTATGTGTGAGGATGTAGCACACAATACAGGCTCTCTATACGTATATAACGGGCACGCTTACCGCGCGTGTATCTAATTATTTATATTCTAACTTTAGCCATAGTTACGTATGCAGATATACTATTAGTAGCTTGGTGCACAATAAAAAGTTACGTAGAGCATAAGCTCGATTATTTAAACTATTTAACGGTAATTAGCTTTGCAACTTCTATCAGATTTATAGTTTGCATAGAATGAAAAGAAACAACAAAATGAAAAGACAATTGTTTCTTTAACAGTTATTTATTGTTAATGTTAGTCATTTACTAATTATAATGCAAGAGAACATTATTTATTAAACCTAGGTAGTAATAACTTAATGAAAACATTTTCTCTAGGGTCTAGGACTACTCTCTAAATCTGAATCAGTCAAATTTTCACTGATTGAATCAGTGATTTGCCTTTTCACTGATTCACCAGTGAAAAAATATATTTCACTGTTTAATCAGTTGATTATCACTGATTGAAACAGTAGAAAAAATATTCTCACTGTTGAATCAGTTAATTTTCACTGAAGCAATCAGTGGTATTTTACTGATTTACAGTAACCTCTTTTTAGCTATTTGAACCAGTCAAATTTCACTGATAATCAGTAGATTTTGACTGATTCATATTTAGAGAGTAGGAAAACTTGATATTGCATGTAATTAATCTAACGTTTTCTCATTTCTGGAGCCCAAAGCCAATATTTCCATCCAGGAATTACTACATTTATTAACTGCTGGTCAATATAAGTCCAGATTATAAAACTGATTTATTACTTTATTGAATTAATAGTTAACATCAAGAATACGAATGGAACGAAACAAAATATACGAGTCAGGTTTATTTTACGTCATATAATAATAAAATGATAGGAAACTTTTTCAAAATAAATTGAAATATAAGATATAAATATAATAATATAATAAGATAATATAATATAAGATATAAATGGATCCTCTTCAGTGCTAAACAATTTTTATTCACATTAAAATATTAAAATTTAAATATTTACTAACTAGAACATGCAAAACCTAATAATTATTTTGTTTTTTTTTCGTTTTTTTGTTTTCTCACTTTTTAATTAATTAAAACCTTTTCAGGTATGAAACTTTCTTGTTGATGTACATATATGTGAGATTCATGTGTATTACTCTGAATAGAATTTATTTTCCTCTACGTAGTTGATTTAGTTGAAAAAAGTTCTTCAAATTGTAAAAGTAATAGAATATGTATTATCAAAGGTGTATAATTTAAACCCGACCCTGGTTCAATTTGTGTCTGAGTGAAGCTTAAGTACAGACGAAGGGCTAATTTCGACTTACGTGTACACAGGAGTCACGCGAGCAGTACCTTTTCGGCGAATTTGCCTGTTCTCAGGGCTGTTGCGGGCTTTCTCCTAATTTGCATTTTCGCCGCGTCGACATTTGCTCAAATGATTAGAGCGAACGTTTATTTGTTTGCTTGTTGTATGAATATATTTAAAGTATTCGCAGAAGGGGCCGATTAGAACGTTGCGTCATAGTAGAAAATAGTAAAAAATAATAGAGTATACACGTGACGATGACAAATATTTTTATAAATTAATTTGCATCACACAATATAATACACCAAAAAGTTGACAAACACATTATCCCGATTTTTAGTTTCTATTTATTCAGTATATCAACAAGGAACACATCCTTGGCTTTTTTCAGAGAAAGATGATACTTTTTCGTAAATTGAATAGAAAAAAATTCGCGAATCGAATTTATAAACATTTCTCAAAATCATGAATGCAACAATATGCAAATAGGATATTTTTGAAAAATGTCCTTGACTCGTTTTGCGCAGTGAGAATTTTTTTCCGTATCTCACATATTTTGTATAAAAAATGGAATTTATAAATTTTAAGGTAGTTGTGCCAAAAATCAGTCTCTGGAAAAAGAAGTTTTTCTATGATTTCAAGACTGAAAATTACATCATCAGCCGTGTAATATGTAAGGAAAGACACTTTTTTTAATGAAAAAATTTAAAAATTACGAAAAATAATTTTTTAATAATGTTTTTTGTGATAGGATTTTTCCTAACTATCGCTCTTTACCAATT
Source organism: Diplolepis rosae (assembly GCA_030998225.1). Classification (NCBI taxonomy): domain Eukaryota; kingdom Metazoa; phylum Arthropoda; class Insecta; order Hymenoptera; family Diplolepididae; genus Diplolepis; species Diplolepis rosae. The sequence continues at coordinate 16,006,565 of JAPYXD010000723.1, read as the reverse complement.
TTTTGAAAATGATTGAAGTTTCTTAAATCATAGCTTATTTTTTCGGGGAAAATATTCTCTACAACTTAACCGTTTCGAATTTTTGAAAATAAATTCTTTAATGGCTGAAATCATTAAAAATCAATTTTCCAAAACAAAATTTTTATAAACAAATTGCTGAATTTTATAATAATTTATTCATTTTTGAAAATTGAAAACAGTTAAGATGTAGAGAATATTTTTCCCGAAAAAATAAGCTATGATTTAAGAAACTCCAATCATTTTCAAAAAATTGGTAAAGAGCGATAGTAAGGAAAAATCCGATTACAAAAAACATTATTAAAAAATTATTTTTCGTAATTTTTAAATTTTTTCATTAAAAAGAGTGTCTTTCCTTACATATGACATGGCTGATGATATAATTTCCAGTCTTAAAATCATAGAAAAACTTCTTTTTCCAGAGACTGATTTTTGGCACGACAACTACCTTAATCGTATTTTTTGAAATTAAAATGAAAAATATACGTTTTATCAGAAACCGTGTCAGACAAAATTTATTGGAAAAATCTCCAAATGGAGAGGATAATTTTTCGCTCATACGTTCCAATTTTCGTTTATTCAAATAGTCAAAATGAAATAAACCGATGTTTCGGCACCTCCTTTGGGCCTTTATCAAGGTATAAAAAAATATTACAATCTTTGAAAATATTTAAACAATGTTATACAAACGATGAATGTCATTTAATAAAAATGGAGGTATTAAAATATTAAAATCAATTTAAATTTAAGAATTTGAAATCTTTCTGTGGAAAAAGAAATTTCAAACTCAACTAATTAATCAAAATCAATTTAACTTTATTCCGTTTTAAAGCAACACTTTCTCTATCTAAAATCTTAATTTTTTGAAAATCGAAATTTTGACAAACCTCTTTTATTGTTACTTATGGTACCATCTCTCTTGTGTTCAGCTATTCGCGTTTTTAACCTTCTACCAGTTTCTCTTACGTAGACTTTTTCGCAGCATTTACATTTCACGAGGTAAACTACGTTAGATAAATTTTCAACTTTTTCACTGTCTTTTTTTAAATCTAAAGATTTTCCAGTTTATGGCAACTTTTGAAAAAAACATTTATCTCAAATTTTTTTAAAGCACTCCTGATTCTTTCAGAATCAAATTTGAATCAGAATTCAAAAATACTCTTGGTCAGACAAAATTTCCAAACTTTATTGATACAAAAAATTTTGCATTCTTACTTTTCTCTTGTATTTCACAAATTAAAAATTCCTCACACGAGACGTCACAAACTTCAGCCCAACGTAGTAAGAGGTGGAACTTTACAAGGAGAAAAATGAATATTGACCCATAATATCTAGATATTGAGGCACAATGTCAGTAGCATTCAACTATGTGACAAACATTTAGATATTCTACTTCAATGCCTGCAGATATTGAAAAAAAGATATTAACCACCAGTATCTCAGATATTGAGCTTGATTATCTCAGATATTAAAAATGAATATTCAAGATACTAAACTTCTGAATATCCCCGTTAGTAAACTTGAATGTCTGAGGTACTAAAGTTGAATATCTCAGATATTTAACATCAATATCAGGTATACTGAAAAGGTAAGTTATAGATATTACAGCTCAATGTCTAAGATACTCAAAAAATTATTTTAAAGGTTATAAAATAACTACATATTCAGTTTTTAGAAAAAAGTCAAATTATATTTTCTTATGTACATAAGTATATAGTAGATTTATACATCGCTCTCATTTTCATTATTTGGCATGTCTAAAATTAATTTAATGTTCTTATTAGAAACTTAACCTTAACACTAAGATTAGATTTCATTCTCGCCTATAAACCACATATAGAAAAAATATATAACTCATATGTTTTACTTACTGCATCTCAAGTTAAAGACCCGATCACTTTTATTCCATTAGAAACACTTATTAGAATTTCAGGAAACTTTAATAAACTTTCAAAATTTATCTTTCCGGTACGCTGCAAGCATGTCAATCTTAGATTCACTTAGATTTCGATGAGCGCGCAAAAGTGATCACATAACTTTTTGTTCATTTCTCGTTATTTTGGCATAGGGTCAGATTCTTTTCATTTCCTTCGAATAAAATTTTCACTATTACATATAAAAATACTCAAAAAGAAAGCAAGGCAAACGTTTCGGCCACATATGGGGGCCCTCTTCAGTGCCATAAATTCAAAGATTAATTCAAAATTTCTGTAAAACATTAGAATATAGGAGATAATGAAATTCAGGATTAATTTTTTAATAAAAATTTTTTTAAATTGCGGTAGGTTCGTGTGGAAATTTTTTTTTTATGTTTCCCGGTTTATTTTTTATCCGGTTTTGTTTGCGTTCTGCCATTGATAAGCAATTTGCATCCTCTTTTAATAAGAAAATTTTTTAAATTGCGGTCGGTTCGTGTGGAATATTTTTTATGTTTCCCGGTTTATTTGTTATCCGGTTTTTTATTCACAGTGAACTCTAAATATTTTTTCGAATCGTGATGCTGCATACTGGACTACTTCATTTTGAATTGCAAGCTTTGAGATAAGTTTTTGAATTCTATGATAATCCTTAATTTCATTATCTCCTATATTCTAATGTTTTACAGAAATTTTGAATTAATCTTTGAATTTATGGCACTGAAGAGGGCCCCCATATGTGGCCGAAACGTTTGCCTTGCTTTCTTTTTGAGTATTTTTATATGTAATAGTGAAAATTTTATTCGAAGGAAATGAAAAGAATCTGACCCTATGCCAAAATAACGAGAAATGAACAAAAAATTCTACGAATTATGGGTCAATATAATAGCAGACATGTTATCAAACATGTCACTTTAAAATGATCACATAACCTTTATATATATGCGCGTGCACTTCATGCTTCAATATCTAAACTATTGAATTTGAATATCAAATGTTACTTTTCGGAAAAATCTTATATATTGAAAAAAAAATTTTAATATTGCGTGTCAATATCTAGATATTATGGATGAATATCTCCTATTTGAATATCTACTTTTCAATATCCATTTTTCTCCGTGTAGTTGTCCATCGCTGAGTTGTTATACGAGAAAGTGGTTTCATTGATGTGAAAGCGCAAGGGATGGCATCTACCGGGAAAAAAGATGCTGCATGGAAAGTAAAATAAGAAGTGCTGACGAAAAAGCGAGCAGAGAATATCGGGTACAGTCTCGCAGACGAGATGGGCGGAGCACGTACCAGTCAAAACAAATAATACGAGACGTTTCAATCCCAGCAAGTAGTAGTCAGAGTACTCTACTCGCGTTCTTGGGTCCTCCGACTCCTCCTTCTTCTCATCATCGAGATCTCTTCCAAGTAACGTACAACCAAGTCTAAGGATTGGTGTGGTCCTCCTTGTCATCGTCAGTGACTGAGACCGAAACCCCTTAAAGTTCAAGCGGCTAATCGTTATAAATTATTGCCGGACATGTGGCGTTTACTGCCGATAATTGATTGCGAGACTTAGAAAGAACCGAGGAAAAAACGTGCGATCACGAGCCGTTGCGGAGTAAGGTATAAATTATAATTGAATTAGTCCGAGATCTTAATTAGCAACGAATGGACCACACGTGCAAATAAAAATTCGCCCCCTTTACTTCTTAACAGTTTTACTTATATGGTTTTGCTCTTTCGGATTTCTAACATGTCTGCTGATATGGCTCCATCTCTCCTTATACCCATCGTTTCTTGTCCACATTTACCTTTTGCTAGGTAATTTACAACGGGGGCGTCACTACTGCATTTCTGATCCAGGTCTCCGTTCTCTTTCACTTTATAAGTTGATACCGCTGCCGCCACCATCGCAGCAACCCATAGACGAAATTATCTTCCAGTCTTGGATTTTCATGACATTTACCATCTCTTTATGTTCTTTCATCCTTCTCGATAAACAGGTTTAAACTTTGCATTTCTCAATCCGAGAAATCAGTTCAAGCAAAACTCTCATTTGCAGAACTTCTGATCTATAGAGTTAATAATGAATTCTGACTTGGATATCTACGTATCTTGATCGTTTCAATTTCAGAGAATTGCTTTTCATCAATTTTCTTCTGGGACCATTTTATCACTGATGAGCGAAGTAATCTCAGTTGAGATAATGCATAATAGGAGAACATTTTTATAGCGATATTTGATTTATTTTATTATGTTAATTGTAAAAAATATTAGGAATCTAGGGAAAACCGAGGTGCAATGGTAATTATTCCTGGCGGACTGGACATTTTTCCCAGTTAAAATACTAAGGATTCGAAAAATTATATGAAACGCTTAACTGTTAGAAATGTCTTTATTAAGGGCATGTGATACTTGAGAAAAGTATCAAGTTCATATGAACAATCCTGGATTTCTATATGTGTGTGTCAAAACACATAAAATGTTTTTTCCAAAATTTGAGAAATGGCAGAGAATATAAAAATGGACGTAGATAGACTACTTTTGGTTTTAATAATGAAAACAAATTTTCCGATATATTTTGCAAAAATTGAACTTTTTTTAAATTTCGAAACCAAAAGTAGTCTATCTGCGTCCGTTTTTATCTTCTCTAACATTCTCGAAATTTTTGAAATAAAATTTTATGCACTTTGGACACAAACATGTAGAAACTTAAAATCAATAAAATTTGCTAATTTCCTAAGTATCATATGCCCTTAAATCTCCAATACATGCAATGGAAGTTTTTTCCGTAACGTATTTTATTAATGAACAGGACTTATATCGACCTTTAGTATTAATATTAAATATTGTTAATGTTCTTAGTTGGCTTTAGGGTCCAGAAAAAATGTAACTCAAAGTTTCATATTTTCAAACGTCACAAAGTTTATCAGTCACACGTGCAATTTTGTAAGTTTCTTCCTTTTTTATTTTTTATAGAAATAAACTCTCACTGATGAGGACTCCAATCTGAGTCGAAACGTTTGAAAATATGAAACTTTGAGTTACATTTTTCCTGGACCCTAAAGCCAACTAAAAACATCAACAATATTTAAGGTAGTTGTCGTGCCAAAAATCAGTCTCTGGAAAAAGAAGTTTTTCTATGATTTCAAGACTGGAAATTATATCATCAGCCGTGTCATATGTAAGGAAGGACACTCTTTTTAATAAAAAAAATTTAAAAATTACGAAAAATAATATTTTAATAATGTTTTTTGTAATAGGATATTTCCTTATTATCGCTTCTTACCAATTTTTTGAAAATGATTGAAGTTTCTTAAATCATAGCTTATTTTTTCGATGAAAATATTCTCTACAACTTAACCGTTTCCAATTTTTGAAAATGAATCAATTATTATCAAATTCAGCAATTTGTTTACAAAAATTTCGTTTTGGAAAATTGTTTCTCAATAGTTTCAGCCAATAATTGATTCATTCTCAAAAATTGGAAACGGTTAAGTTGTAGAGAATATTTTCATCGAAAAAATAAGCTATGATTTAAGAAACTTCAATCATTTTCAAAAAATTGGTAAGAAGCGATAATAAGGAAATATCCTATTACAAAAAACATTATTAAAATATTATTTTTCGTAATTTTTAAATTTTTTTAAATAAAAAAGAGTGTCTTTCCTTACATATGACACGGCTGATGATATAATTACCAGTCTTGAAATCATAGAAAAACTTCTTTTTCCAGAGACTGATTTTTGACACGACAACTACCTTAATAACGTATGTTAAATTTCAAATACTTTCAACTCAAAAAATACAAACTTTTATTTTTATTTTAATGCACATGTGTATACATTTTAACAATGTTTGTTAATTTTAATATAATGGTACATTGTTCGATAAAATTGGGTTTAGGGTCCAAAAATGATTAAGTCGATTTAATCAGACTTTTCGGCTCAGACCGGATCCCTCATCAGTGATATTTATTCAAATCTAGAAAATACAAAAAATGTGGTTCTAATTTCACAATTGTAGGAATAACTGAAGTACTTAAACATAAAATACAAAAAAAGAAGCCATTTTTTTTCAACAAATTACCATTTTATTTAAATTAAGGGTCAATACAACTTACACTTTTTTAAATTTTAATATATTTTGGTTGAAAAGTCATTAAATTTAATCTGTAGTAAATTATCATATCGTACATCAGTTCAGTATTCCGCTGCAAAAAATTCTCACTATGAAACGTTTTTCCCTGAATTGAAACCTAGTTTAGCAAAAATTGTAAACTTGGGTTTTTCAGTCTACTAATATATGCATTACATTCATGAAAATTTCTTCGGAAATAACGCAGTTCTAAAATCAAATGACTCGGCGAATTTTTAAGTTATTCACGATAGTACCTTTTTCATTACTTTTGATCTTTACTTTTGAAAGAGGGCGTACCACGATATTAAAATTTGAGTTTTTATTCTTACACTTGAAATATACGAAACGAAAATTGCACTGTATGCACTTAAAGCGATATGGGGTATATTTAAAGAGCCACAACTCCTCTTACCTTCCTCTCACAAACCACATATGGTTGTAACTCTCGTTTTATCGGGACTTCTTTTCCGTTAGCGTGTGCAAAACAATTGAAGATGCTGTGCTAGAGTTAAGATGCGTTTGCTCATTCCAATCTTTGCTGTAGCTTTTTAAAAAGACTCGCATGGTCTAGCAGCTACTTTTGCGATAAGTAGCCACTTTCAAGAGACAATTTTACAAAAAGAACTAGAAAAGATGAAGAAATTAGGAAAGTGAAAACCGACCAGGAAGCAATTTCAAGCCACCCTTAGGTCTGTAAGTGAAGGAGGGTAAGTTTGTTTGTGGAAATCTTACTTTGTAGATGTGATTTGCTGAGAGGATCTGATGAAAAGTTGTGGTGAGTAAGGGCTCTGAAGTGGAAAGAGATGTTTGCTAGATAGAATACACTAGAAATAAATTGCTCTTAAAGTTTTTCAACCAAGATGATTTGAAGAATGTGGGAGATTTATAACGGACAATTATATCTACGGGGCAAATGGAACTGTGTCTGTTCAAAGATTGATTGCTATTTGGGGATATTCGATATCTTTTTTTTATGTAAGGATTAAAAGTTTTTCAATTGGAAATATAAAAACTTTGAGATGATGAATAATATCATAGTATGTAACTTTTGAATTCATTTTTTTTTTGTTTGAAGACAAGACTACAAGTGAGTCAATAATTACCAAGTGATTTACAGAAAATTATAATATCTAAGCGAACGAAAATAATTCTATCATATTCATTCTTGCATAATATCTTATTACTAAAAAAAGCCCAATCATTCTATTGCTTAATAAATTTTAATTGATAATAATGAGTTTTTGGTGTTTGATCGTTATGATCTGACCGCTTGAATTAAGTTTCTGACTTTTACGAATTGAAACATAATGGGACTAATTCTACGACTTTATACTTATTGATATATAAACTTACGATTGGAAAAACATTTTTGCGTAAAGCCGAAGCGTATTATGTAAAAAATGTGTGATTTATTATGGAGGCACTTTCGAGTAAATTTGCGCAAAAGAATTTCAAATTTGAGGCCAAGTTGCTGCACGTCACGTTTTTGTGTGTTTCTGGAAACCATCGAGTGAATCCAAGTTCAGTGATGAGAGAATCAAAGAAAAAATAGTGATTATGTTTTTTAATAATCCATTCAATTTAAGGTAGTGCGATCACGAAAATTAGACCTCAGGCAAAAATAGATAATTTTGCTTTCAAGAATAGCAATATTATTATTGAAGGGCTAATTTGAAAGAGAAAAGATTATTTTTTATGAAAAAAATTTGAAACACAAAAAAATAATGTTATTAATAAATTTTATTTTTGCCCAAACTTATTTTCTTATCGCTTTGAGCCAAATTTTTAAAAATAATGCGATTCTAATAAATCACAGTTCATTTTTTTAGGAAAAAGATTCTCTACAACTTGACCGTTTCCGATTTTTGAAAATGAATTCTTCAATGGCTGAAATTATAAAAAAAACAATTTTTCAAAGCAAAATTTTTTTAAACAAATTGCTGTATTTGATAATAATTAATTCAATTTCAAAAATAAGAAACGGTCAAGTTGTAGAGAATCTTTTTCCTAAAAAAATGAACCGTCATTTATTAGAATCGCATAATTTTTAAAAATTTGGCTCGAAGCAATAAGAAAATAAGTTTGGGCAAAAATAAAATTTATTAATAACATTATTTTTTTGTGTTTCAAATTTTTTCCATAAAAAATAATCTTTTCTCTTTCAAATTAGCCCTTCAATAATAATATTGCTATTCTTGAAAGCAAAATTATCTATTTTTGCTTGAGGTCTAATTTTCGTGATCGTACTACCTTAATAAACACGATTCCCTGTATTGCAGTGTAAAAAAATAGAATATATATTGTATCTGTACCTGAAAATTAGTTTAAAACTAATAAAATGTCTCACAAGTGACTTTTCCTATTCAAATATAATTCAAAATCTAGAACAAATAACCAATACATAGCAAGAGTAAATTGTAATATTTCCGTGCCAAGATAGCCGCCATGGCGGGTTTCCCGTCCTCCAGAAAACTCGATAAATACCAGCTTTCCCTATTTTTCATAAAATATTTATTCATTGAACAGTTTAGTCAAGATATCAAGCTATCCAAATCATAATCATAATTTTTTAATCTTATACTTTTATTTTAAACTTTCACTTTCTGTTAGATGCGCCAATTTAGCCGCTTCTCCCCTAATATAGCTTAAATATATTACAAATTAATGTATATTTAAAAGTTCATTTTTTACGATCAATGAACGTTTGACATTATTCATTTTTTGAGGAAGAGGATACCCAAGTCTCGAGAGTTAAGAATAGCCCACGAAAGTCAATACATGGGCTTCGATCGGGCGGTAGCCACTTTAAAGATGCAAATTCATGCTGAAAACATTCGTAATGTATAATTCATCGTATGGGCCATGTCGGAACCTTCTCACACGCGATACTACGCGTGCTTTCGCGACTCTGACATAATATTTACCTTTGATTAAATTTTGTTTTCGTTTCTCACACTAGTCACAAGATGTTACAAGAATTTAGATCCGGAATGTCAAATTGTGACCTCAATTTTAAACTGTGAATAATAGATGTATCTATTTGTTTATTACTTAACAATTACATAAATCTCTGAAATTTTTTGCACACTGATTTTTTTGGCAATGTTTGACATGTACATGGGTTCTTTCGAAAGCAATCAACACTAAATTGGAAAATAGTAATAGGATGTGAAAGGTTGTCTAGCACACATATTATGAATGGTTTGAAAATCATGATTGGTTTTGCCATTTGAATCTGAGGCCGATCATTGAACCTGAAAAAACGGAGCGATTGACGATTCGGGTCGTAAAGCCGTAAAAACAAAAGTATCCAGCGACTCGACGACTCCGATACGACTTTCAACTGCCATCGACACGAGATCTCCATTGGGGGTTGGCGAAGAAGATACGTGCGTGCAAGAGAAAAGTTACGTTGTAAAGTCAAACTTACGTCATGCTCGGATATTCGGAGGAAGGGTTCGGCATAAAAATCCGACAGTGTCGTTTTATGGCGGTTTCAATGTCATTCTAAGGAAAATTTACACAAATAATCTGACGCGATCCATTCGCATGTCTCTTTGGTAATCCTCCACTGCGATAATTTTATTCTTTTCTTGTAAAGTTTACTTTAGTGCAAAAAACAGGTGCATACGTTACTAAATTATCCCGCAAAAATAAACAAGTCGGACCATTAAGTTACCTTTATTGTTCTTTCCGGGAATCGTAATTTTGTATTTGCAGTATAGAATGTCATGGTTGTTTCCAATCAAGTTTTTGCTCATATTCATCACTTAAAATAAATTGTAAATATAGAAAAAGTTATTTCTTTTATTTCTTATCATTTGAAGAAAAATTTCTATTGTTTTTGCTGCAACCACCTTGTGAGAGTGTTGAAATGTCTGACCAGCGTTGACTGTATCTACTGAAAATCTTTCTTAAAAGATTAGGAGTTTGCTCTTAAAAAAATTTCAAAACAAGACTCATGTCGTTTAATATTATAATGATCAATTATTACCTAAATTTGGGAAAACGATAGAAAAGGATTTCAAAACACTACTTATCATTAAAATTACAATTTAAGAGTCAGTAGTTGTTGAAATATCTATTTAATTTTTGTGTATAAAGTAAACAAGTGTTTGAAAAGCATAAAATCATTATAAATATAGCTATTTTTGAATTTAAATAGTTTTTGAATATAATTATAAAAATAGTTATCTTTTAAAGTCTTGAAAGCACTTAAGCGTCGGTCCGTTCTTAAAGCAATCCAGGACTTTTAGAATCATTAGTTAATGTGTGCTCACCTGCCTGAGGCTAGTAACTTTAATGAAGAAATAAGATAGCCCTACTGAATCATTAAAACTAATTAAACTATTGAAAAGTACATTAACGACTAAAATTCGAAAATAAGATACGAAAAAAATACTTGACTTTTAACTCTGTACAAAACATTATTTATAAATGTTCTGAGCATTTATGTATTAGAAGTGTTAATTAACACTTGCTCTTAGATTATGTGACATTAAATCATTTAATTACTCAGATTGAAAAAAATGTTAATATCAGGGAAATCGAATTTATCACAAGAGCGTAATGAATAATAGTATATCATTTTAATAGCTTTCGATTGAGAGAACACGTTTGAAAATTACGACCATTTTTCTCATGCTTGAATTCTTGAATTTTACTTAACGCTTTCACGCATGAGCTCTTTGGACAATTACTGGATCTTGACCGCCATAGTGGACCACCACCTGAGTGCAGTTAGATCACTGTCGATGCGTATCTTATGACTAATTAGCTATAATCCTTGCCAGCGATTGGATACTGAGTTACCTGGCGTTCTCTCGACCATGACCAAGTCCCTCCCGCGAGGAAAAGACTGGCTGAGCCTGAGGCACTCCTCGATCCAAGAAACTACTCTTTCTGGAGTCCTCGTATTGTGACGCCGCGAAAGTGCAAATAACTTGCTAATTACATCTAAAACGGTTCACGGGCATTGAATCAAATGAGAGGGAAAGCAAAAATCCAGGTGGAAATTTATAACTGGCTTGGTACCGCGCCAGTACCGCATAAGGATTTTCAGTACTGGCATGATACTGGCATAGTACTGGAATAAGCACGGTCTACCACCGGCGCGGTACTGGACATCGGTACCATGCCAGCACTGAAATCTGTACTGGTTCAATACTGGCACTTCTCTGAAGTCGGTCATTAGCCGACACTTGGTCTCAGGACTGGGGCTGTACTATGCCAGTACCGCGCCAACCCTTGTCCCGGTACCAACTCTACATTACAGGCATTGCTCCTCGTTTAAAACTGGCGCGGTACAATGCCGTTTGTAAATGCAGGCGTGAATCCGACTTTTCCACCTGGGCCCTGGTGGAAATTTACAACTAGATTACTACGGCGCCAGTACCGTAGAAGGATTTGTAGAAATGGCGCGGTAATGGCATAAGCACGGTCTACCACCAGCGCGGCTTCGAAAGACAAAATGGCTGGAATTATTCCATTCCTACTGGCGCGGTAATGAACATCGGTACCATGCCAGCAATGAAATCCGTACTGGTTCAGTACTGGTATTACTCCGGATTCACTTGGTATCTGGTACTTGGTCTCAGGACTGAGGCTGTACTATGCCAGTACTGCAACAACCCACGGCCCGGTACTAACTGTCCAGTACAGGCATTGCTCTTTGTTTACAACTGGCGCGGTACTGTGCCGTTTGTAAATACAGGCATGAATCCGACTTTTCCACCTGGGCCCTGGTGGAAATTTACAACTAGATTACTACGGCGCCAGTACCGTAGAAGTATTTTTAGTACTGGCGCGGTACTGGCATAAGTACGGTCTACCACCGGCGTGGCTTCGAAAGGCAAAATGGCTGGAAGTATTCCATCCGTACTGGCGCGGTACTGAACATCGATACCATGCTAGCATTGAAACCTCTACTGGTTCAGTACTGATATTACTCCGGAGTCAGTTGTTATCCGGTACTTGGTCTCAGGACTGGGGCTGTACTATGCCAGTACCGCGCCAACCCTCGGCCCGGTACCAACTCTCCAGTACAGGCATTGCACCTTGTTTAAAACTGGCGCTGTACTATGCCGTTTTTAAATACTGGCATGAATCCGACTTTGTCACCAGGGAATGAATTTGGTTTATGCTCCATGCATTTTTATACGATCAGATTAATTGCGTTTGTACGATTGTACATATTGATGACTAAACTCCATGCCCTAAGGATTGATTTAGTCGCTAATTGTGCGTAACCGTGCGCTCGTTATCGCGACGCTTATTCGTCGGCGTTCTTTAACCTCTTCTTCATACTTTCCTTTCTTCTTCTTCTTCTTTTGATGTTCCATCCTGAGCTTATCTTCCTGTGTTGTGTAGCAATGTTTTAATTAGGTTGCTAAAGAAGGGGAGGGATTCACGTGCTTTGGATTCCTTCCGTGATTTATTAGCACGATTAAGACGGCGATCAATTTGCCCCCGTTTGCTTTATTGAAGATTAATAATTCCATGCGGGGGCTTTTTTTAAACTAATTTGTCAAGATAAGGTGCTCATGCGTAGTTATAAAATTTTTGTAAGGAAGTGCCTTATTCTTGCTTCATTGTCTCTTTTAAATCCTCAGATTTCCATATTGAAAAAATTGCTCTAATGTATTAAAAGATATAAATTCACCTGAGATAGAGATGTGATGTAAAAATTGTCTTTAAATATTACTTTTGATAATGCGAATTGTTTTTCTGTTGCTAGTGTGATATATTTTTAAATGAAATCGATTGTAATCGAATCTTAGATGTCGATGCAAGCACGATAGTCTCTGATATCTTGGCCCTTTTTTAGGTCAAACAAACAGTTACCCGTTAATCTCTCATGTTTCACAGCCAATGTGCTATCAGCCATTGAGTGTATTTTAGTTAGAAAGCAAGGCCATCTTTTTCGTCAATTTGTCGTCCATTTGACATTTTTTCATTAATTCTTGGAAAGATTACGCAATCATTATTAAATTTGTACACTCAAAAAAAAGATTTGATTGAATCAAAGAAAATGATTTGTTTAAACGACTTTCTCTGATTTAAAGAAATGATTTGTTTAAATGAAATACAATTTGTTTGATTCAAACAAAATATCTTTGAACCAAATAAATATTTGTTTGGATCAAATTAATTTTTCTTCAAAACAAAGCAATTGATGCATTGATATATAGTCAAAGGTATAATTTGTTTGATTTAAGGCAGAAATTTATTTGATTCGAACAAATATATGTTTGATCCAAAGATATTTTGTTTGAATCAAACAATTTTTGTTTCATTTAAACAAAACATTTCTTTACATCAAAGAAAGTGTTTCAAACAAATAATTTTTTTGATTCAATTAAATCTTTTTTCTGAATGTATTATTACCCAAAATGCATGGCATAATTAAACGCCACTAAGTTAAATTTTCATGCTAACAAACTATCTTTAAAAAAATTTCAAGTACATTAAAAGAATCTAATATAACAACTATTATATGTTGAACTTTCTTTTATTCAAATCAAGTCAACAATGTTTATTGCTTACATTATTATCTTATCTGTTTTAATTATCCTTATCTTGATATTTATGCTAGAAGATTTATAATCACGCATCGGCAAAGCTTTTATTGAATAACACGTAGCTAATCGATTGGATTATGATTAGAGAACTTTCAGATATTTTTATTTATTTCTTGGAATTCTGTTGGTGTTAATGTTAGTTAAAATTCAAGTTTGAATCACGCGACTGATATTTTAAATTTTGATTTGAATCAATGGCAATTAAATATCACGCCATTGGTTCAAATACAATTTTTTATCTTTCAATCAGAAGAAAATAAATGAATTTCAGAATTATCTTGTATACATTTCGTACTTAATTGGCTAAGGATAGCTGATCGATCGACTCGAGTAACTTCATAATCTCCGATTGCTGGGAGCACCCTAAAAGTGCACTTTCGCTCTTTTGCGGATTCTCCGGCTCGCAGTTTCGTATGACTAACCTTGCTGAGTCATGCTTTAAAAAAATATAGAAAAAAAACGAATTAATAGTCGCCTGCTCTATAAAATTCTCGGTGAATTGTTGATTACTGGACCCGAGGAATTTACACTAGACTTATTAAACAGGGTCGACGAGATAATCGATGTCGTGGCTCTTTTTAATTAATTTTTGCGAAACTCGCTCTATTTGGAATGCTCTCTTTTTTGGACTAACTCGCTTACTAATTTTAATGACTCCTATCCTCAATTCTAATTAACCTTCGAGGTGCCGTCAAACATTTTTACTTGCGTAATAAATACTCGCTTTCGTTTATCTACTTGAGATAATTAATCTCTTTTGCTCCAAGTCACGAAGATAAAAAAATGTAAAATTTCTATTTATTTGACTCTAGAATATTATAATTTAAAATATCTGTATATTTGACACTTGTGAAGTAATTAGGAAGGGCTAGGATCTCTTTCTAAATTTATAGAGCGGCTCTAAGTTTTTTACTTATCTGTGCCGTAAATTTTCCTTAAAATAATACAAATTATTCCTTCGACTTTGAATCCTTGGCCATGATCTTGTCTCACGAAAGTGAATTAAGAGTGAGAAAAAACTAGTGTGCTGATCAGTTACGTGATCCTCTGCCCAAACAATGGCGAGAAGATGCATTATCTTGTCTCAAGTCGTGGATCTTTTTTTCTCGTCTACGCGAATAAATCAACTCGTCCACTTAGTACGCTACTCGATTTTCAAGTAATTTTAGACTTGTCTGTAAACAAGGAATCTTCTCCCACGATTTGAGGCGATGGAGTGTAGGCGAGAAAAGAAAGAGGACGAAAAGAGATATAGGAAACGTAAACAGTGGAGGAAAAAATGGATCTTAACGTAGCGGATCAATTCGCGTTTAGAACGTGTGTAAGCAGGCCTGAAATACAGTTGGTGTGGACGGGCTTTAAGACAAGTTCTTAAGACATCAAGTCCAGCCGATTGGCGCCTTTCGATCCATTTGTCGATAATATCGAAAGTTCGATCGTATACGTATGCGTTACAAATGTCTGTCTACTTCATTTATGTCGTCACTGACGTCATGGTCATCGAGTTTCAACCCCCTTCTCTCGTGAATCACTTTCTGGGAAGCGTGCTGATGAGTTTGGATTGCGTCACGCCGCAAAAGTAACTAGAGCACTTTTTTCCGCAACTCTCTCTTTCGGAGAACCTTATTTTTTTCTTAAAGGTTTATAAAACCTCAAATGTGAATACTCTCTAAATCTGAATCAGTCCAATTTTTACTGATTCAATCTGTGATTTGCCTTTTCACTGAATCATCAATGGAAACAATATTTTTCACTGTTAAATCTGTTAATTTTCACTGTTTGATTAGTGAAAACAATATTTTTCACTGTTAAATCAGTTACTTTTCACTGAAGTAATCAGTGAAATTTGACTGATTCGCAGTAACCTCTTTTTAGCTATTTGAATCAGTCAAATTTCACTGATTTCACTGATATGAAATTGATAATATAGAGAGTAACGTTTAAAATTATTTTACTCGTGACAAATCTTCTTCCAGAACTACAGAATCTCAATGTATTTTTAGAGTGAATTCACAAAAACAATTCGGTCCAGTTTCTACTTGATTATGTCTAAAAAGTACATAAAATTTTGTTTTTATAATTTGGGGAATTGTAAGGAAAGTGAAACCAAAAGTAGTCGATCTAGGTCCGTTTTAATCTTATCCACCATTTCTCAAATTTTGAAATGAAAATTTGATGTACTTTTTAGACTTTTAAGAATAGCAATATTATTATTAAAAGGATCATTTGGAAGAGAAAATATTATTTTCCAACAAAAAAATTTTAAACACAGAAAAATCAATTTATTGGCAAATTTTATTTTAGCCCTAACTTCTTTTCTTATCGCTTTGAGATAAATTTTTAAAAATGATGCGATTTTAATAAATCACGTATCTTTTTTCCAGGGAAAAGATTTTTTACAACTTGACTGTTTCCAATTTCTGAAAATAAATTCTTTAATGGTTCAAACTATTAATTAGGGGAAAACAAATTATTTTGCGAGTGTGATGTTTGATGCCCGAGCAAAGCAAGAATAACAACCACACGAGTAAAATAAATGATTTCTAGTGTCGCACACGATTTTTTTCTACTAGGTGGTCAGAAAATGGATTTGTTCGCCTCGCGCGAAGCAATAAAATCCACTTTATGACTCGTTAGTGAAAAAAAAAATTTGTATACATAAATTTTGAATTTGATAATAATGGATTCATTTTTAAAAACTGGAAACTGTCAAGTTGTAGAGAATCTTTTTCCTGAAAAAATGATCCATGATTCATTAGAATCATATCATTTAAAATAATTTGGCCCGAAGAGATAAGAAAAAGAGTTGGGGCAAAAATAAAATTTATTAATAATATATTTTTCTTTGCTTGTAATTTTTTTCTTGGAAAATAATCATTTCTGTTTTAAATGATCCCTTTAATAATAATAACGCTATTTTATTAAACTGAGCACCACTGAGTTGGACAAATACGACTAAGTATTTTTATTTTTATGTGCCCTGAGATTCCAAAATATATCAAAGTGCTGCTGTTATATCAGTTGGTAAATTTATCTCTGTAGATGTTGTTATAAGTGGCAGATTTCCTGGCTTCGAATTTTACTGAATTGTATAATTTCAATAATATGATAATATTATGATGGAATCTGAGTAAGGGGTTCAAGAATCCGTATTATTCAGAGATGAGTCATTGGCTTTAATATTCACTGACAAACTCATATCATTCAATGAAAGTCAAGATGGATCTCAAAGTCTACTACTGCCAAATAAAAAATGTCCTTGAATCCATAAATCAAATCTTTCTTTCAAAATAATTACTCGCATTCTGAGTAAAAATATTTTTTTTTTAAATATAGATTAGTTGTTGTTAAAACTGTTACACAAAATAAAATGGTCAATTAGTTAAATAAAAAATGTGAATTCTTTCAAAAATCAAAGGCATGGAAGTCCCACTCTCTAAATTTGAATCAGTCAAAATCCACTGATTATCAGTGAAATTTGACTTATTTAAATAGCTAAAAAGAGGTTACTGTAAATCAGTCAAATTTCCCTGATTATTTCAGTGAAAATTGACTGATTTGACAGTGAGAAATATTTTTTTTCACTGATGAATCAGTGAAAATTAACTGATTTAATAGTGAAAAATATTGTTTCACTGGTGAATCAGTGAATAGGTAAATCACTGATTCAATCAGTGAAAATTTAACTGATTCAGATTTAGAGAGCATATTATTTATTCTTTTGAATTATTGACAAAATTGAAAAAATCAGTAAAATGAAACATATTTGTAAATTAAGGTAATATTTTGCGATTTTTTTCCTTCAATAAAGTTTGATCAAGCTCTTCATGCGAAATTCAAATCTTTTTTGTTTTTTTGAGCATAAGAGAGTAATATAGTCTGAGATTAGAATAGGGGGGTTGGGGGATTTGACAGGGAGCGTGTCAGAATGAATGTGACGCCGGCAGAACGTCGCGGCTTACGAGCAAAAACCATGTCGCGTACGTTCTCTCGCGTGGCTCTTCTTCTTCTTCTTCTTCTCTTCCTCGATAGTCCTCTTCTGCTTATTTCTTTCTTTCTTTCTTCAGTTTGTCCTGACCATAGAACACTTAGCGCATCATCGCCGTGATCGTTCAGGGAGAATTTATCTTCGACTCGTATACCGCAAATGCCTATCAGCCACTCCATATGGCACCAGGCTCGCGACACGAATCTCTTTTCTTTCTTTCTCTCGCTTATTCACAATTCAACTAGCATTGCATGACGCATTCGCAGATCACGAAAATTCCGTGCTCAATACTGATAACAAACTCAATCGCCTTCTGAGAATATTCTAGGAAAGATGTGCTATATTTAGAGTCAAGAATTGAAGGGAAGGTGCTCTTCTGCTTAAATGTGACATAAGTTATGTAACGTAATTGATTTCGTAAGGAGTGAGCTCATTTGCTGATTACATGCATAGACAAAATAACGTTTAAAGATGCCATGTTATTACATTCTTCTTCACCGGTTATGAAATAGCTTAACTTGTTGCTGTCTGCTGATTATTAAGTGTAAATAAATGAGTAACTGAGTCTCTTGCGGGCGCCTTATTCAAATTAATATCATATTTCCTTGCAGTCGATATCAAGAGTGAATTTAAGTATTTATCACTTTAGATACCTTTTTCAAATTTAGATCAGTTTCTAACTATAAATTTTACACAACTTTCATATTAATCATCGATAGAGTAGTTGAAGGCTACTTGATTATTCATATTGTATAACAGACCAACAATTTATTGAAAGCAAGGATTAAAATCTCGGATATCTGAAGATAATCAGTAAATATATGTTTATATAGAAGCTGTAAAGATGAAAGCAGGAGACTTTGAGAACGAGAGGAAAGTAAAAGACCTCGAGACCTACCAAGCTGCGGGAGATTAGATTTTACGACTTTGATGACAAGACTACCGATAAAGGTGCCTTTCTTTCTCCAATCCTCTTTTATCTCTTTCTATCTATTGCTTCGAAGAAACGGGCACGAAATGGACACAGTTCGTCTATATAAACTCGATTCAACGTTTTTATAGATCTAATTTATATATAATAATCTTCACTCACAATAGTGTTCTACTTTACAAAATAAAAATAAATTTCCGACACAAATTGCGAATTGAGTTCGCAATACGATTTGACGTAGTCTCTCTAGGAATAAAAGGAACTGGTCAGAATTTCAACACGTAACCTCATGACCCCGATTCATTCGCGATTTGTGGCATGGGGATTTTTTTTAAAAGGGGAGAGTCCATTGAGATTTGTGATTTGCCGCGATTTGCTATGCTTGTTTGGTCAACATTTTAGGGTAGTCCTATTATATGCCTGAAAGACCAGGAGACTCTTTTGCATCTCAAGCTTTATTACAAAGGTAGTAAATTTCTTTGCTGCTCACCACAACGTAAAAATTGATCACATTTCTCTCTTATGTAACTAAAACTACTGGAATTATTGATAGTTTGTTTGCATAACAGAAGCGGTACTAAATAAGGGTTAGATTACAAATGTTACTCCGGATTTAAAAACAATAATTTCTCGATACCTTTAGGAGAATGCATTTCTCTCAAATAAAATGTATATTCACCTGGAAACTTGTTTAGAAATTAGCATATTTTTTCCAATTAAAAAATTTATTTAGATCGGGTTTGATATGGAGTGGTTCCAGAAAGGCAAATATCGTGGTTTTGGTTCGATGCAGACAGGGTTAGTTGTAGCTTGCAGTGCCAACCAATTTGGCTATTAATCCGGGCTCATTTTAGGGCCTAATTCCAGTCCAGATTAATAGCCAGATTAGGTGGAGTGGCGATTCCTGTAAGATAGGTAAAAAGATGGAGTCATATCAGTTTTATTGAATCAACGCATTTTTTTTATTTCAATCAAATTTCATTCAATTCGAATAAGTATTGTCTTAATTCAACAAACTGCATTGAAATTATTTGTTTTCTTTTTTTGGTTCAAACAAATCGTTCCCGCAGTATGAAAAAATCAATACTAAAAGTGATGAAGATTCATTTCTCAAGGTGAAATTGAATCGTTACAAAATATTATTTCACAGTCGATTTCCGATCTGTCATTTGCCTTAATTATGCCTTTCACATGAATTTTTAAAATTCTTAATGATAAAATGGTACATTGTTGGAAAAAATTGTCCAACAATGATTAATTTGATTTTATCAGAGTTTTTGGCTCAGAT
Organism: Diplolepis rosae; assembly: GCA_030998225.1. Lineage (NCBI taxonomy): Eukaryota > Metazoa > Arthropoda > Insecta > Hymenoptera > Diplolepididae > Diplolepis > Diplolepis rosae. Next base: position 15,986,713 of record JAPYXD010000723.1, on the reverse strand, counting down.
CAGTGCCCTCATCAGTGATATTTATTAAAATCTAGAAAATTCAAAACAGGGGTGGTGCTAATTTCACATTTTTAGGAATAACTATAGTACTTAAACTTATAATACAAAAAACGAGTACTTGATTTGTTAAATTAAATTTATAAGTGAAAATGGAAGGTTTGGATATTTCACCTTTCCTCAAATTCCTCAAATTGATTTCTTTGGTGTGAAGCTTTATTGAATAACTTGATCTGCCCTTTTAAATCACTTATAAATTTAATTTAACATATCAAGTACTCGTTTTTTATATTATATGTTTAAGTACTATACTGCCGTTCAAAATAAAAGAACCGTTAACTGCATTTTCATTGAAACTGAGAAAAAGGCCAAAGAGCTCTCATAAATCTTCAACTGTGACGTATTCACAATCGTTTCCAAAATTCGTGTTAATTAAGGTTTTTTTCTCAAATACAATTTTTAATTCAGTTCACCTTCTCGTTCTATGCATTGCTGTAACAAAAAAACTAATGCGTTTTTTCAAAATTTCAATCGCAGTTAAATGCAGAATTTCTTCAAGATTCTAATGATATAAAAAACTCATTTTCGTCAAAAATATCAGTTAACGGTTCTTTTACTTTGAACGGCAGTATAGTTATTCCTAAAAATGTGAAATTAGCGCGACCCCTTTTTTGTATTTTCTAGATTTTAATAAATATCATTGATGAGGGTTCCGATCTGAGCCGAAACGTCTGATTAAATCGACTTAAGGTAGTACGATCACGAAAATTAGACCTCAGGCAAAAATAGATAATTTTGCTTTCAAGAATAGCAATATTATTATTGAAGGGCTAATTTGAAAGAGAAAAGATTATTTTTTATGAAAAAAATTTGAAACACAAAAAAATAATGTTATTAACAAATAATATTTTTAACTTATTTTCTTATCGCTTCGAGCCAAATTTTAGAAAATGATGCGATTCTAATATAATCAAGATTCATTTTTGTAGGAAAAAGATTCTCTACAACTTGACCGTTTCCGATTTTTGAAAATGAATTCTTTAATGGCTGAAATTATAAAAAAACAATTTTTCAAAACAAAATTTTTATAAACAAATTGCTGTATTTGATAATAATTAATTCAATTTCAAAAATAGAAAACGGTCAAGTTGTAGAGAATCTTTTTTCTAAACAAATGAACCTTTATTTATTAGAATCGCATCATTTTTAAAAATTTGGCTCGAAGCGATAAGAAAATAAGTTTGGGCAAAAATAAAATTTATTTATAACATTATTTTTTTGTGTTTCAAATTTTTTTCATAAAAAATAATCTTTTCTCTTTCAAATTAGCCCCTCAATAATAATATTGCTATTCTTGAAAGCAAAATTATCTATGTTTGCCTGAGGTCTAATTTTCGTGATCGTACTACCTTAATCATTTTTGGACAATTTTTTCCAACAACGTACCATTTTATTAAAATTGAGGCTCAATAACTTACACTACTTTTAATTCTGAATAATCTTTGATGTTGAAATGGATCGAATATGAAAAGTAATTTTAAATGATAGAGAATTGTTCTTCAGGTCCCCTATCGAGTTAGGACTTTTCTTTCTGGTCTGAACCAGTTTAGATTGCCCGATTATAGCCGCATTAGAACTCGTTCACGGAAATTCACAAGTTCTGTTCATTAGCCTGTGCAATTGAAAGACGAAGCTAATGAATCGATTGGATGGTGCCTGTCTCGCGGACACGATGGTTCTCACTCGATACCACTTTAAATAGCGCGAACGAAGTTGTGCTCGCGTGCTGCTTTATTTTAGGTCAGAAGACCCTTTGCTGAGAGTCATCGAGCTTTGGTAGCCGTGTTTTTCATCATGGAGCCTGGACCTATTCAAGTGTTGGCAGTTTTTCACGCGACGGGCGACAATCCCCACTAAATCCCCTTTAGATGAGTCCCCACGTGCCTAAGGGTGTCAGACCGGAATCTTGAGAACGCATTCAATGTGCTGATCTTGCGCGGTGACCAGGCATAGTATTTTTCGGCTTATAGTTGCCATTTAGCTAGTCAGTCATTCAGCTCTGACGTTGAGTGTTAGTCCGAATCGTTGATTCTCTTTAGTGACCTATTTTCCTCGCGAGAGATTAGGACAGAAACTGAAACGAGTGATTCTACTTTGGAATGCTATAAATACTGTGCAAACTTCGATGTTATTCACCAAGCAGTATCACAGATGATATATTTTTTTATAATCCTCGATCAAAGCCGCCGACTTATCAGGTGCGTCGGGGTAGAGTGGACATACGGGGATTTTTTTTTAATTCGTAATCTGCGCATTATGTGCCATGATAGAGAGTCAATGAATGTGTCCTATAATCCCCGGAAGCACGTGAGTGTAATAAGGGTCATGAACCTATGAGGTCAAAATAAAATCGAATAAAGGGTAGGTCATGTTTTTAGGAGGAAGGGAATTAGATGTTTGATGATTGTAATTGAAATTAGGTATGCAAGTGGTTGTTGGGGAAAATCGGCAGTTATATCCAGAGCCGGCTGGAAATAGTTTACTGGATTAATTATCCCCGACTAGATTCGTCTTTTCCTGCGCGGTAATTAAAGTGACTATAGTTAGACTGGGATGACGCGTAAACGCCGAGGAGACTCGCAGTTATGACTATAATTATCTGGTAAGTTTGAGGAATCGAAAGGAGATCTCACGTCACTGGGATTCTTAAAGGCCTGGAATTACTCACGTACCAATAATTCTGTGCTTTCTTACGTCAATCCTAAATATGTCGGAAAAAACTTGATGATTTAAGTTTTGGGAAATATGTATATTAGACGAGAGTGATGGATGTGACGACAGAATCATTCTAAAAAGTTGAAAATATGCGCAATGATGAGTCAAAAATATTTATCCAAGGTGTTTAGTTTCAGTCCAAATAAATCTTGTAAATCTTTTCTCGTTGTATGCTAAACATACCGGAAATACTGGATTGAGCATGAGCATGGTACATCAAGACGAACATCGACTATATATCTACATTGCAAATTTTTATGAGCAACGAGAATATCTGGCAGTTATTCAATCACGAATTAATTTTGTAAGTTTTAACTTCAAGGTAATTACTTTCAAATATCACACTTTGCCACTTGTCAAAGCTGAAATAAGTTTCTAATAAATAACTACACATACAAGCAAATTAAGTACTGATTCGTGTTTTACTTCGAATCTTCTTTTATCTGGATTCTTTCTATTCACACTTTATGACATTAGTCAATGAATAAATTATTATTTGTGAGAATCCATAGATATTTTAAAGTTTATTGCAATTTATAGAGAGACTAGATTTGTTTATCGTCTAGAGAACTTGTACTTGTATTTTGTATGCATAAGTATTAATTAAATATCACAGATATAAGTATTAATGTTGGATTTAAAGAATTTGAAATCTTTCGGAAAAAAGACGCTTTCGACTGCGCTGGGATTCGAGCCCTGGTCTTTCGATTGCCGGTCGACTGCTCATTTATAACAAGTTGTTCGGCTAGAAGATGTTTTATCAAAATAAAGGTTAATTAATGAATAAATGTCAGAATTTGCCTGTAACAATTTCGAAGACTGACAACTACTTAGGTTTAAAGGAATATTTATTTTCTCACTGTTTTGCAATTAAAAATTATTCTAGGTGGGGATATAGAAGTTTTATTACATGTAGGAGCGAAATTCGATACGGAGTTTTTATTTTTTATTGGTTTACAATAGCGATACGAGCGAGAAAGCAATTCCCCGGAGTTCCCTCGACTCTGACAAACACTGGCATTGCACTCTGGCACTGCCGCCACGTTGCTGCAATTAAACCTCGAAACCTGAGTCGACTTGCACTCGCTGCGCATTACGATTTGATGCATGTCGCACAGCGAGTGCAATGATAAATGTGTTAGGCACGTTATGTGAACTGTGTTCAGCAACTGCACCAGAGAGTCGTCTACTTACATCTTCGGTTGGAATATTCGCTAATATTGATAATCGTTACGATCCTCTGTTATCGGAACCCCAAATACTTGACCTGCATTACTACTCTACTCTCTAAATCTGAATTAGTCAAATTTTCACTGATTGAATCAGTGATTTGCCTTTTCACTGGAAAAAATATTTTTCACTGTCAAATCAGTCAATTTTCACTGAAATAATCAGTGAAATTTGACTGATTTACAGTAACCTCTTTTTAGCTATTTGAATCAGTCAAATTTCACTAATAATCAGTAGATTTTGACTGATTCAAATTTAGAGAATACGTTCTAACTATGATTATATATGTATGGGAACGATACACATTAGTCATTCACTCAGAAAAAACATTTAATTGAATCAAAGAAAATTATTTGATCGAAAGACTTTCTTTGATTTGAAGAAATAATTTATTTGAATCAAATAAAATTCCTTTTATTTAAACAAAGTATCTTCAAACCAAATAAAAATGTGTACAATTCCAATAAATTTCTGCTTTAAATCAAACAAATTATATCTTTGACCATATACGAATGAAATAATTTGTTTTTTTCATTTAGGAAAAATTTATTTGGCCTCAAGATATTTTGTATCAATTAAACAAATGTTATTTAATTCAAATGAATCTTTTGCTAGAATCAAAAAATCCTTTCAAACAAATTATTTTCACTCATTCAATCAAATATTTTTTCTGAGCGTTAAAAAATTTTTTTTGAAGCATTTGAAATATTTCTGTGGAAAACGGGAAGCATTCGACTGTGCGGGGATTCGAGCCTGGGTCTTTCAATTGCCAAGTCTTTAAATACGAAATAATAGAAGGGGAGAAAGAGAATATTTACATTAGTGACAAATACATTGAACAAATATTATATATTCTTAAATAATTAAGTAGTTTATTTATTTTATTTTAAATATTTTAAAAATTAAGTATTATTGAGTATTATGTATTCTGAAGGTTGTCACTTTTTCTGAAAACCTAGAAAACAGTGAAAAGTCAGGGATTAATTTTGATTTCTGAAACAATATAGAATTATATTGGTTAAATTTTTACTCTTCAAAAATACCGTTTAAAAATTCTGAAAAATTCATAAAGTATACACACAGGAAAAAATATAGTTGATCTCACCAAACTATTTTGTTCAATGAATCAAGACTTTTGGTTGAGACAATAAAAATATTTACTTGATTCAATCAAATCGTACCAAAACAATTCATGAAAAAAATTTTTTGGTTGGTTGAAATAAACGTTTTTTGGACTCTATAACAAATAAATTCCATGCTTAAATCAACAAAACTTTACTTGATTCAATCAAATATTTTTTTAAGTGTACCATAAGAGATAAAAAATATAGACTTTACATTATAAAAGCATAATTTATTGTCAAATCAACTAAATTCGTTTCAAGTCATGGATCGATCAAACTGCGTGACTAAATACCTATAAAAGTTCATGTAAAATAGCTTTTTCATTTTACAAAATATCTTTCTGTAAATTTAGAAAATACAACAGATGACGATAAAGAACGTTTGCCAACTTCGATTGAGTGAAAATTTTTCAACCATTCAAATTATCGATGAGTTTCCAAATTTTCTTCAAAAATTTTAGTAAAAAGTTGACAGACGTGTTTTATTGTCTTTTTTTACATTTCCCAAATTTTTAGAAAGATGTTTTGTGAATTTAAAAAGTTATCTTAAATGAAAGAATTAATGTATATTTTAGTCACGTGGTCCAATTGATTCATGGCCTTAACCTTTTCATTTTTTCAAAACAAAAAGTTTTAAATTGTTATTCAAATGATAATTATATCACAAATTACTCCCTTAATAAAAATAAATGTATTTTCCAAATGCTGCAAATTTAATTAACCATTTATTTATATAAAACATTATAAAAAATCGGGGAAAATGAAAATCCTATAGCTGGAAAATGTGAAAAAGTCAGGAAAATTTTGCATGCGAAAGTAGTAGCAACCCTGCATTCTGTATTACAAGATGTCTTTTAATTGCAAAATACGGCTAATCTAACCGCATTAAGCATATTCGCGACTGGATTATTATTTACCATCTGCAATATGTCGGTTTAATCTTGATTTCTAAGGTAGACTGCGTTTACAAGGATAATTGGTTTTGACATTGTCTTGAACAATCGACAAGAACAATTGGCATTGTTTTGAAGCTTTCTTCTTGAATTTTATTAATTTGACCTCCATCGCATGAACCGAATGTATCTCTGTCGGTGCGATATAATTGTTAATTCATTAGATTTAGAGAGATTTTTGAGATTTAAGATTTTCGATCAGATTTCTTCTTTGAGAGTGAAGTCTGAATAAAAATGGAAAACGAGTTGGATTATTTCAGTAAGCACTCAGGTCAAGTTTCGTTCCTCCTCTTGGCTCTTGGCTATCGTGTTCTTCCACTCCTCCTTCTTTCTCATCGTCTCTTTGGCACGTGCCGGACAGGTTCACCTGGCGAAGATACCGGATATCTTCTCTGTGCGCGAGATCTCGATACCTATCTGTCTGCTCTTCTCTCTTTCTCCTTTTTCCGTTGGCGGGAAAAGAGACTGCAACCTCACGGTGATTTCGACGCCTGACGACGCTTCGTCAGCAGTTACACAAATATTATTAAAATTCCAAACATTCTGTTAGGATTGCGAATCTGTATTCCCACGTCTTAATTAGTCGTTTTCAATTTCTCCCTGTCTTTAATTGCCATGTTTTCTTTACCAGTTACGAATCACAATCATCCTGCAGTTATGTTTTAATTGTCTCTGTCATTTATTAATTTTGAATATTATTTATTAAAAAATTGTGTATATTATTCATTTCTTAAAGAACTCGTTAGTGAAGCTAAATTCTTCTGGTTTTATGCTGTGCCAAGACTAATTGGATTTCTCCATTTCTGTTTCAGGTTACCACAGCTTGCCGTCTTAGCGAAGATTTTGTGCCTCCTGATGGTGAGTGAGTTTTCAGATTTTTTTATACAAGTACCTTGAGTCATTCTAATTTACACTGAGGCATTATATTCTTAAGGTAGTTGATCCACGAAAATTAGACTTCAGGCAAAAATAGATAATTTTGCTTTCAAGAATAGAAATATTATTATTAAAGGGCTAATTTGAAAGAGAAAAGATTATTTTCCATGAAAAAAGTTTGAAATGCAGAAAAATAATGCATTTAACAAATTTTATTTTTACCCGAACTTTTTTTCTTATTGTTTCATACCAAATTTTATTAAATGATGCGATTTTATTAAATTACGGATCATTTTTTTAGGAAAAAGAATTTTGACAGCTTTACAGTTTCTAATTTTTGAAAATAAATTCTTTAATTTCCTGAAACCATTGAAAATCCATTTTCCAAAACAACATTTTTATAAATAAATGGCTGAATTTGGTAATAATTAATGCACTTTAGAAAATTGGGAACGGTTAATTTGTAAAGAATCTTTTTTCTGAAAAAATGATCCGTGATTTATTAGAATCACATCATTTTTTAAAATTTGGTATCAAGCGATAAGAAAAAAAGTTCGGGTAATAATAAAACTTGTTAAATAAATTATTTTCCTGCATTTCAAAATTTTTTCATGGAAAATAATCTTTTCTCTTGCAAATTAGCTCTTCAATAATAATATTGCTATTTTTGAACGCAAAATTATATATTTTTGACTGAGGTCTAATTTTCGTGGATGAATTACCTTAAGTAATACACGCAACAAAATGGATAATAAAATATGGGGCAGCCGTATTATACACGGAGAAACTTTTTATAGCAATATATGTTTTATTTTATATTGATGATTCTAAAAAATATAAGAACTCTTGGAAAAATTAAGGTTTAATGGTAATTATTCCTAGCGGACTGGAAATTTTTCGTAGCAAAAATACTAAAGATTCGAAAAATGATATGGAACTTTAGTATAAGTTATAGTAAAGTTTGGTACAATCTATAGTTAATTATCGTATAGAATATCTAAAGTTCAGTATTTTGCTGTTAATATTTCTCATTATGACACGTTTTTCCCTAAATAGAAACATAGTTTAGCAAATATTGTAAATTTGGGTTTCTCCGTGTATATTCAGTTGTAACATCTACTCTCTAAATTTGAATCAGTCAAATTTGCACTGATTGAATCAGTGATTTGCCTTTTCACTGATTCATCAGTGAAAAAATATTTTTCACCGTTAATTCAGTTAATTTTCACTGATTCATCAGTGAAAAAAATATTTTTCACTGTCAATCAGTCAATTTGCACTGAAGTAATAAGTGAAATTTGACTGATTTACAGTAACCTCTTTTTTCTAATTGAATCAGTCAAATTTCACTCAAAATCAGTAGATTTTGACTGATTCAAATTTAAAGAGTAAATAATCAGTTATACTATATATATATTCAACTGTAAAACGCTCTAATATCTAAGATAGAATAACTGAATATATAAAATGGCTGTCCTATAGTTAAATATTCACTGTAAAAATGTATGTTGTAATTTTACAATAGTGTAATGGAAGTTATAGGGGGGGCCAAATTATTATACTCACTTTGTTTTTGTTAGTCGCAGAAACTCTCCTAATATTGACAATACATATTTTAAAATTTTCCCTTATTAATAAAATGAGACATCAAAATTATGTATAAAACGACCTTAAGATGAATTGGTTTTTCCATTTTTTAATCAAATTTAATAAATTTTTGTGGGTTATCAGTTTTATGTATTTTTAGGATCCTTTTCTTTTAGTATTAGGATTTTTTGAATTATTACGCGTTTTTTGTTCTAAGTTTAGACTTTTTACGAATCTAGGAGAAAATTATAGCTTTTTTGGCACTCTTTTACATTCTTCGTGAATTTACCTTCAAAATGAGTCAAAGAACATTTAAACACATCAATTTATTATTTCGGATAATATTTATAATTTAAGAAAAGTTTGAAATTTGGACTTTTTCCACAATATCTTCCTCAAAAATGAACAAAAACACTTCATCTTGAGGTCCTTTCATGCATAATTTTGACGTCTTATAGTTATTTTCAAGGAAACATTTTAATATGTGTATAGTCAATATTAGGAGATTTTATGCCGCTAACTAAATAAAGTGAGTATAATAATTTGGCCACCCACTGTAATTACCAAAACTTCATTTAATTTCACAACACATGATGTATTTTAATTTTAAAACTATGTTGGTGGCACCGTTCCACAACAAATTCCCAACACTTGTATTGTAATTGCAAAAATTACTTCACAAGTACTGTGATTACACTTCGCAATACCTCAATTGTCAATTTACAGTAAATTTTTGTAATTAAATTCCATTGATGTATTGTAAAATTACAGAAATTTTCAAGAGTACCTAGATAATAATTCTATCAATTTTTCTCAGTGTATCAATGCTATAAATAATTCGTCCAGTAGTTTTACTGAAATATGATAAATTCAAATATAAATCGTTGATATAACGGCTTTTGAGAGCTACTTTTATTAGTATCTACATGCATGAAAAAGATTAAGATGAGCAAGGGTTTCGCGGAAAGAGTCGTAGAATAAATGTCTCGCGATGTCGCGCGATATGTGAATCGACCGTAAAAGTTGTGATATGCTTTTACCCGGATAAACCGGGCAGCATGCATGTTCCCATGCTTCGACATTCTTAACGACGTCGTTCTCGGTCGTCGAACTGAATAAACCAAACTCTATAGAATCCTTTTAAACCGATCCTTTTAGAGTTAGTTCAAGTTTTCAATGTACTGTTTAAAAATCGAATTCTTCAAAAATGGATATTTTAATGTTATTTAACAAATAATTGCAATATCGTGTTATTGTTTATTTGCAGGTGGTGATGTGCGGGGCGGTTCCGGCAATGGTGCGCTCCGTGAGTCTTTACTCGACTTGCAGCAGCGGCAATGTTACCGTAATCGGTCGCATGGTCAAAGCCACAGAGCTTGATGATTACAACGCACCTTATCGTAAGTGCACTTTTTATCAAATTATTTTCCAATTATTCGTCAGAACAATTAATAGAAACTGAATGAAACCATTTTTTTGGCGTTTAGCACATTACTTAGGCGTCTAATTAATATATGTGACGTTCATAAAAAAAAGGCCCTAAACGGATCTCAGGAAAATTTTACAGGACGGGCGATTACACTCAGAAAAAAGATTTGTTTGAAAGGGTTATTTTGATTGAAACAAAAGATTTATTCGAAGTAAATAACATTTATTTAATTTTAACAAAATATCCTTGGGCAAAATGAATATTTGTTTGAATCAAATACATTTTTCTCAAAAACAAACATTTTTATATGGTCAAAGATATAATTTCTTTGATTTAAGACAGAAATTTATTTGATTTGAACAAATTTTTATTTGGTTCGAAGATACTGTGTTCAAATTTAACAAATTTTATTTATAGCAAATAAATCAGTTTTTCAAATCAAAAAAAGTCTTTCAAACAAATTATTTTCTTTAATTCAATCAAATCTTCTTTCTTAGTGTAAAGATACGACCTACACCCAGAAAAAAGTTTTATTTAAATTCAAGAAATCGTTTTTTTTTACTTCATTTCTTCTATTTAAAGTAAAAACATCTTTAGAACAAATATAAATTTATTATTCTTTTTTTAACATTATTTATTTGATTCAAAAAAATATTTTTTCGATTTAAATATAGTACTGGAAGAAACTTAAAAAATAATTTATTTAATTTTATTATCTTCGAAAGAAGACAATTCTTTCTTTAAATTAAAGAAAATATTTCTGTGAGTCACATTACGTATGTACTGTGCGACTGCGAAAACATTTATTTCTTTAAATCAGAAAACAAATAGCAATCAAGAAATTTTTCCAACTCAATGAAACTTTTCTTTGACCTTATAACAATGCACAAATTTGTTTGATTTATATAAATTTTGTTTGAATCAAAGAAACTTTTTTCTGGGTGTAACATAGGAACTTCATAGGATGACTTCACTAAGAAGTCGAATAACAACTTAAATTTTGTAGATAAAACAATAATTCTTTTTTGTTATGAAAGAGCGACTAAAAACTATCGATAACATTGAAAATCGATTTAATTCGTGTTAGGGCCTTTTTTCGCGGAACGTCACATATGACATGGTTTTAATTTGCCAATTAATCACAGGATATCACTTTAATTCCTTCTTTGAGAAAATGTTTTTCATGAAAAAATGTCTATGGGAAATATTGATAAGCATTATTTCTCTATATCGATTAAAGTTAGGGTTATCCTTTTCCTTAAATTGAAGAGAATCTTTATGCCTTTAAACCAACATCAGAACTAAAACGTAGTCATCATTTCGCTAGATAACGTCCATCGCAGACGTTTTATCAGCTTTATAAATATTGTAATCAGCCTCTTTGCGGTGTTACTACTTTTCCGAGAAAGCTCGCGATCAATCGTTAGAATCAAGTATATGTGGGTTATTAAATATCGGATACTTTTACGAGTGGCAGTGTTAGATTTTTTGAAATAAAATTTAGGTATCGTAATACTTTGACAATAATGATCGTAACTTAGAGACTTTGTAAAATTTCCATTTCTGCCAATAATAATAGCCCACGCTACTTTTTGAATGGCATGCTGTACAAAATTTTAAAATATTGCTTGCCGGTCGAAAAGATGAATGGAGAAATTTCTTTATGTATGGAATATTTTATTACATTCAATTTTTTGGCTAGACTCCTTTTATTACTTTATTGACTCTCTATATATTGGGAGTTTTCTCAATTGAGGTGATAATTTAGTTTAGTCTTGTTCTATGTATTTACTGGCACCGTTTTGAAGTGAGACGATAACAGATTAATAATTGTTTTCTCCTCAGTGGCCTTAAAATACAAACGTTGCGAAAACCAAATTCTTACACGGAGAAACTTTTTATAGCAATCAATGTTTTATTTTATAATTATAATTCTAAAATATATTAGGAATCTAGAAAAGATCGAGGTGCAATAGTAATTATTCCTAGTCGACTGGAAATTTTTCGCAGTCAAAATACTAAAGATTCGAAAAATAAATTATCATATACTTCATCAAAATTTTAGTATTTCGCTAAGAAAAATTCTCAATATGACATGTTTCTCCCTAAATTGAAATGTAATTTTGAGAAATATTTTAATTATCTCCGATATTCTAATCTTTTACAGAAATTTTGAATTAATCTTTGAATTTATGGCACTGAAGAGGGCCCCCATATGTGGCCGAAACGTTTGCCTTTCTTTCTTTTTTTTGCGTATTTTTATATCTATTAGTGATTATTTTAATCGAAGAAAATAAAAAGAAACTGACCCTATGCCAAAATAACGAGAAATGAACAAAAATTCTATGAATTTTGGGTCAATATAATAGCAGACATGTTATCAAACATGTCACTTGAAAACTATAAATTTGTGTTTCTCCGTGTACCATTATAATCAAAGAAATACTGATGCCTTTTCTTTGAACATAAAAAAAATTCCATTTGTTGTATTTGAATTTGAATGAAAAATTCTGAGCATATGAAATATTTGAAAAAAAAGTATTAGTGATAGAACTCCTTTAATAAATTCTTAAAAAATGGTACTATTACAATTTTTCTTCTTGATTTCAAAATACAAAAACAGCGGTCAAAGATTTGAGATAAAATGATATGAAGCGAATATATTTTTTCTGATCTTCAATGGTTGTCCATTCACAAGAAACAAATTTATCTCATGGCCCTTTTTAATATCCACAGGCGGTCCCATTTCATGAAAAGACGACAAACATACTGTTACACTATAGTTACTGATTGTTTTACAGATTTCAATAGAAATATTGCAAGACAGGCATTCTTTAACAACTTTTATCAAGTGAATTGTTTTATCCATAATATTGCAAGGAAAACCAAAAGTACAAATTCATGTTCCAATTGGTTTTCAAAATGGAATTTCACATTTCATGTAAAGTTGCACATGCTATTACATTTACTTTCTACATGGTATTCTAAGTAAAAATTGTATATTCTATATGAACCTCCACATTAAATGCAGGGCCAACTTAAGAAAATTTGGCGCCCTAGGCAGAATAAATATTCGCGCCCCTTCAATCTGAAGATAGATTAATCTATCTATATTAATGTAGTTGATCCACGAAAATTAGACCTCAGGTAAAAATAGATAATTTTGCTATCAAGAATAGCAATATTATTATTGAAGGGATCATTCGAAAGAAAATAGATTAATTTCAAGAAGAATATTTGAAACATAAAAAAATAATGCATTTAACAAATTTTATGTTAGCCAAACTTTTTTTCTTAACGCTTCATATCAAATTTTAAAAAATGATGTGATTTTAATAAATCACGGATCATTTTGTTATGAAAAAGGCTCTCTATTACTTAGCCGTTTCCAATTTTCCAAAATGAATAAATTATTACCAAATTTAGTAATTTGTTTATAAGAATTTTGTTTTAGAAAATTGATCTATAATGATTTCAACCATTAAAGAATTTATTCTCAAAAATTGAAAACGATTGAATCCACTCAGAAAACAGTTTCTTTGAATCAAAGAAACATTTCTTTGATATACGGTCAAAGAAAAAATTTCTTTGAATTAAAAGTTTTGTTGATTCAATAAAGAAATTGTTAATGTAAACAAATCTATTTCTTTGGATCAAAGAAAATTTGTTTGAATTAAAAAAACTTTCTTTAATTCAAAGAAATTTTTTCTTTGACCGTATATCAAAAAAGTATTTCTTATAATATTCTATGATTCAAAGAAACTGTTTTCTCAGTGTTGTAGAGAATCTTTTTCCTGAAAAAAGTGAATAGTGATTATTAGAATCACATCATTTTTTAAAATTTGGTATGAAGCGATAAGAAAAAAAGTGTTGGCACAAATAAAATTTGTTAAATGCATTATTTTTTTATGTTTCAAATTTTTTTCTTGGTAATTAATCTCTTTTCATTCAAATGATCCATTGAATAATAATATTGCTATTCAATATTTAAAGAATTTGAAAATCTTTCCGTGGAATAAAAGACGCTGTATCCTATCTAATACACGACCAGTGATCCTCCGGTAAAGTAGGCAGTGACAAAAATTTCAAACTCAACTAATTAATTTGAAATAATATTGCTATTCTTGAACGCAAAATTATCTATTTTTGCCTCAAGTCTAACATAAAAATGAAAATTTCACCCCGACTTTGCTACCTCTGAAATTTTCCCGCCCTAGGCGATTGCCTATTTCGCCTATAGGCTAAAGCTGGTCCTGATTAGATGTAGGATTTTATAGAAGATTTCTCGAAGAGTGGGTGACGGCTCGTTTGATGAGTTTTCTCACAGGCACAGTATTGAGTAAACAGAAGAGTCAGTTTTCGCGCCACCACGTCGCCGTGTCGGCACCTCCACCCGAATCCATCACCTCCGTTTCATCTTCTCTTCTCTCTATCCTTAAAAGTCCACAACAAGCCTCAGCAAAGAGCGACGATTACTCAAGCTCACTTCGTTCCGAGCGAAAGGGAGAACAGTCTCTTCTCTCGCGAGGAAGATTGAGACACCGTGAGAGTTTCCTTGGCTGGTATTTGGAAGCACGAAGGGAGGTCGTCTGGGGATTGAAACTATAGCGATCCAACTCGAGGAACGATAAAATGATCATCGGAATTCCTGAACTAAGCAGGGGTCCTTCGTAGGCCAAATACTGCAACAAACATCGGAGAAACTTGGTTTTTGATTTGGTTCGACCTCATATAGAGATATGGATTTATCGATTGTTCAGTCCAAGTATCCACAGGAAGAGACATAAATAAGTGTTGTTTGCCTTAATGCTAACTAGCTTTCATAGAACTCCCTTTTTAAAATTTAAACATAGAAAGAAAAATTAGTCTGCATTGTATAATACGAATTAATCATAAGAGAAAACATCCTAATATTGATTAAATCTGACGTGGAACGCTACTATAATTCAATAAATTGCTCATTAGTAGCGCCTATCAGTGACGTTATTTGCATTGGCTATTGCGTAACAGATTGATTTATAGTTTCTTTCAAATCTATCATTAATAAATAATCAAAGGTATTTTTAAAATTATGCAAGATCGTTCTTCTTATATAGCAAGAAGTAGCACGAGAAAGATTATCATGATTGGGAGTAAAATTTAGAGCAATTTGAGACAATGAGTTACATATGTACGGGATCATTAGTTTTTCTTGGTACGTGCAAATCGTTTTGTTACGACCCCATTTCTGCGTTAATCAGATAGTATAATATGACTGGTACTTTTGTGGCCTCTGTGCAGATACATATCTTAGTGTTCGCAAACACACGTGAATGTTGGACATGCATGAAAAGCAGGATATCTTAAAGATGATCACTAAAATGATTACATAGTACCATTATAGAATTCAATTCCAGGTTTTAATCGGTTTTATTTTTCAATTCAAGTCCTTCAGTGAGCCGTTGCGGTAGAAGCAGAATCCAATCTTATCAGGTTTAAAATTTTATTATACTATAAGTTCCTGGAATGCAACAGCGGTCAATTTTATAATAATTGTAACTTTCTGATGATACTCATACTTTCAAAAAATCTCAGTTGTATTCAAAGAAATACTCTCAGACTGTCAATACTCTTTAGAAAATAATTCATTTCATTAGAGAATGGAGAAGAAGCAACCTCAGACCAAATGAATCTTCATCAATTTATTATCTTTTAAAAATGACGACGTTTCGAAGATATTATGTCATCCTCTTCAGATCATGAACATACTATGGAATAAACATAAATAAACTTACTATGGAAACTTATACTATAAAATAAAAAGATACAAAAAAATATAACTACAGTTTTCAGGAAAACGTCCAAATTAGATAAATACGTAAAATTAGAAAAAGGTCCACTAGAAAAATTGGAAATTTCAAATGTAGTTTATAAAATTCTATGCTTGGATACCATAATGGGGTTACAAAACAGAACAAATAATAAAAATGATACAGGTATTCAACATGATTTTGACTTGAATAATATTAAAAATTTACGTAAAGAGTCTAATTATTTTTAAAGAATAATTGCAGAAATGTTTTACATAAAAAAAGAAAGAGAAAATAGTATTAATGTTATTATTGACCTATAAGATTATAATTCTTCTTATGTTATTATTTTAGACCAACCTAATTAATTATTAAATTTAACTAGTTCTGAAAATGGTCAGAAAAGTGAAATATTCTAGCTTTATAGTGAATGTGCCATTTTTTAAATTTTAAAGTGACATGTTTGATAACATGCCTTGTATTATATTGACCCAAATTCATAGAATTTTTGTTAATTTCTCGTTATTTTGGCATAGGGTCAGTTAATTCTCATTTTCTTTTATTAAAATGTTCACTATTAGATGTAAAAATGCGCAGAAAAAAAGAAAGGCAAACGTTTCGGCCACATATGGGGCCCTCTTCAGTGCCATAAATTCATAGTTTAATTCAAAATTTTTGTAAATGATTAAAATATAGGAGATAATTAAAATAACGATTATCATATAAATAAAAAACTTATCTCATAGCTTGCAATTTAAAATGAAGTAGTCTAGTAAGCAGGAGCACAAATTGAAAAATATTTAAAGTTCACTGAATAAAAAACCGGATAAAATGAGAAAAGACAAAAATTTTTGCAACCGAACCAACCGGAAATTTTAAAAAAATTTTATTGTTAAAGAAGGATTCCCAATTGGTTATTAATGACGGTCGCGAACAAGGCATACATTTTGAATACTTTTCTAGAGGACTTTGTTACCGGAGTCTCTCACAGAATGATTTGAACTGTTTTAAAAATCGACTCGGGACATGTGGCTTTGCTGGCTGACAGTTTTTTTTTATAAAGCAATCCTGAGAGGTTTTTTTCCATCTAATAGTGATAATTTTAATAAAATAAAATGAGAATTAACTGACCCTATGCCAAAATAACGAGAAATTAACAAAAATTCAATAAAAATATAATTTATTCTATATTCTAAAACAACAAAAATTTAAATCTATTAAATTATAACATATAGTCTTATTACTACTACAGCTTTGTTAAAATTTTTCACATATATAACATCGTTACATTTCTATTGACTTCTCAGTAGTCCTGTATTAGTTTCTTCGAAATCAGATACGTGATAGTATTATATAAGAAAAATGTGTAAATCTTTCCAAAAATTGGGATTCGAAGAAAAAAACCTTTTCGAATAACTTTTGCAACTATAATATATATTTTTTGCCACGTTTTTTTACATTTTACGTAAATGTACCTTTAAAATCAGTCAAAGAACATCGAAAAACA
The DNA here is from genome assembly GCA_030998225.1 of Diplolepis rosae. NCBI lineage: Eukaryota > Metazoa > Arthropoda > Insecta > Hymenoptera > Diplolepididae > Diplolepis > Diplolepis rosae. The sequence continues at coordinate 15,969,446 of JAPYXD010000723.1, read as the reverse complement.
TAAATTATTTCAAAAGTTATTCATAATTTTAAAAAAGTTTGAAATTTGGACATTTTTCACAATATCTTCTTCAAAAATTGACAAAAACAGTTCATTCATAATTCATAATTTTGAAGTCTTTCATGTTATTTTTAGGGAAAGTTCTGATACGTGTATTGTCACAAAGTGAGTATAATAATTTGGTATTACAGAGTAATTGCCGAGACAATTGTTTATGACCTAAAGAGGATGACATAATGTCTTCGAAACATCGTCATTTTTAAAATAAAATGAATTTATGAATTAATAATAAATTAATAATTCATACTCGACCTATCCCAACCTTCAGATACAAAAATCCCCTTTTTAATACCAGCAATCGTCTTTTTCTTGACTAAAGTCGAGTAAGATCTTAAAAGACTCGTCAGAGCACATAGTTTACGTAACACATAAATCCGTAGTGTGCTTGGAATTTAATTATTTAAGCAGTCTTTGGGCTGTGATTAGCATGTCAGGCGGGTAAACCAGACTTCACCTGTCGCACCTTTGATCCACATCTTCAGAGAGTGGTGTAAACCTGAACGTTCCACTGATCACCTACCTGTCTTGACGTTTGTACATACAACGCTTCTGGTTGAGAAGAACGATGCCAGTTTACCAAGCAAAGCGTCCGTTTAGGTGTTAATGATAGGGTCACAATAACAAGAGTAGCCTCCTTCGGCGCTCACTCACTTCCTTTATCACTTTCTTTTCCCTTTCGTTCTTTTTGAATTATAGCTTTCATAAAGCCGAGGCTTCACAATTCTGACGTATCAGTGTTTCTCAAAATAAGCATCTTCCTTAGTTTGGAAGGTATTTTCGAGCAATAGAGGATTTTTTATAAAATTTAAAAACGTGCATGGAGTTTTGAACTTGTTAAGTCCGACAAAACGGTTCCCGTACGCGGAGAACACGTAGAAGTAATATATGGGGTCCATTCTTTTCTCTGTCGCTTTCTTCTTTCCTTTACCTCTCTCTCTTTTTCTCCCTTGTTTATCCCCTGAGTCTCTTATCCGCAAAGGGTAGCCCCTCCCACCGGTTATTATCGAGGGTAATCGTGCCTAAAAGCCGGTGTCTGCTTTTGATTAAAATTGGCTTTTAATTCATTTGGCAGCCTCTAATCTCGCGGCGGCTCCGATCAGAAGACTCTCTTCTCGCAACCTCCGCTCGTCTATACAGGTCAGGAAGGAGAGAACATCCATGAATAAATTCCTTTGCGTTGCTTTCCACCCTACAATATATAATGGTGATCGCTTTCAACTCAGCAACTTTGCAGCAAGTAAAGCGATTTGCCACGGATAATCAAGACGTTTTAATATTTCCTGCTGTTTCCAAAATTTCGGGTTCTACAAATTGATGGAATCGTAGTCCTTGATTACCTTCTGTATATATTGCGATAGAAAAGCAAAAAGGTAGTGTACAAAACACCTGGATCAGTTTATCTCATCTTTATTTAGGATAGACTTTGTTTGTGTATTGAGTTGTCCGAGAAGTAATTGCCGATTTTTTCATACAAATTAAACACATTTTTTTAAATGCAAGGAATGAACTTTAATCAATGATATATTTTCGATTTTATTCAATGACCCTTTGCCACCTTTTTGATAACTTCATGATTCCACGCTCATTGAACTTCTCGTTTTTATCGACAAAAACTGAACCAAGTGCGATTTCACAGCTTCATCATCATTGAAAGTTTTACGATTCAAGGAGTTCTGCAAAGATCGAAATAAATAGTAATCTGATGGTGCAAGGTCAGGGCTATGCTGGATGTAACATCACTTCCCAACCAAGCCTTAAGGACGTTCTCTTGAAAATCACTTTTTTTTAGATTTCTTTCAAACTTCGTAAATAAGTACTTTTTACCATGATCTACAAAGCCCTAAAAAGATTAGCATCAAGACCGGTACTTAAAATCGAGAAATTAAGCTCTAAAGTTGAATCTCTTAACACGTGTTAGATAGGCGTAGTTCAGTTTCGCGATACCTTTCTTTACATTAAAAGCACAATTTTCTTTAGATTTTTTTGGAAAACTAGTATATTATACTAGAGATTATAAGGAATCGTATGCCATCATAAAAAATACGTGTACCAGCACTACTTTTAAAGATATACGTTGTTGAAACTCGTAGTTGCACAAATTCTTAGCCGGCTTGTTGAAGCAAATATGGTGACTTGGCAACACCGCATCAACAGCACGCGCGTACGCTTACATTTTACATTGCTTCCAGAGCTTTGTTTTTGCGAGCAGTTGATTTTTGTGAAATAAAAAATCCATTTTTGTTACGAAATTTATTAGACATCTTATTAGTATTTACAAACTGTCAATAAACTCATAATATAACCTCTCTCACACCATATGCTTTCGACTCGATATGAGAAAGAGAGGAAAGCGGTGTTGCCAAATCGCACAAATCGACGCAGAAGACACATTTTGTTACTTTTGCGCATAAACGGTGCTCAACTCATTCGGTTAGAAAGCTTCACAACCTATGATAGAGTTGGATGAGCACATCTACGGGCAAGAGAACGTCCTTAATAATTTTTGGCGAGTGGCTAAAGATGTGTGTGGTGTAGTGTTGTCATGGTGAAAAATTACACCTTTACGATTGACCAATTCTAGCCGTTTTTATTTGACCACTGCGTTCAATTTGTTCAGCTGACGACAGTAGACATCCGATTTAATCGCTTGGTTCCTTGGAAGCAGCTCAAAAAATACCAACCTTTCCAATTTCACCAAAAAGACAGCATAATCTTTTTTTCATGCAATTCAGCTTTCGATGTTATTTGTGGTGGTTCATCACACTTGGATCATGATCGTTTTCGAACGACGTTATTATAAACAATCCGTTTTTCATCACCAGTGATAATTTGATTGAAAAAAGGATCGAATTCATTGCGTTTAAGATGCAAATCACAAGCGTTGATGCGTTTTGTTAAATGAATTTCTTTCAATTCATGTGGAATCTAAATATCAAGTTTTTTAACGAGTTCAAGATCTTGTATATGACGGTCGATTGTTGATTTTGGTATTTTTAACATTTATTCAACCTCTCACAGTTACATGACGATCCGATTCGATTATGGCTTTGATTTGGTCATCATCAACTTCATTTGGCTGACCTGAACGTTGCTCACCTTTGAGTGAAAAATCCCCAGAACCGAATTTATCAAACCAATTTCGACACTGTCTGTCTTTTAGGGCTTCCTCACCATACATATCACATACATTTTTAACAACTTGTGCTGCGTTCTTTCCTTTACGGGAATAAAAAGCAAAATATGACGAAAATGCTCGTTTTTACACTCCATCTTAAAGTTGATGTCAAACTAACAACTGTAAACGAAATTACGCTCAATTTGTTTATAAAGCAAGCTAAGAGTGACAGCCAACAAATTCCGAAAGGAAAAAATCATGACATTGTAAGGAGCCATTCAAAGAAATGGTCAAAGACATCTATATGTGAAATCAACAATTACTTCTGAGACATGTGTCAGTGAAGATTAATTGAAATTGATGGAACAATACAAAGCACTGATATCAATGCCCTGGTTTCTGTTTCTGTTTATGAGTTTACTCTTCGTAAAGCTCAAGCTAGATAGAAACAACAGGTTATATTCCCTTCGTGGACGATCTTTCATTTATGAGCAATAACTCTCAAGAATGGAAATACTTTGCCAGGGTTTGATGTAATGTCAAGACGACGAATGCAAAAGCTTTACAATAGTAAGTAAGGCAAACGTTATGAATTGGCTATTGGATTTTCATAAATGTTTTTTCATTGCCTGTTCTGCTGTCCAATGTAAAAGAACCGTTAACTCCATTTCGATTGAAACTGAGAAAAAGGCCAGAAACTTTTTTTATCAAAAAACGTGGCATCTTAACAAGTTCTGCTCAATTTTTAATCGGCACTTGGTAAATGTAGGGGCAATTTAAACGCGGAAGAAAAAAAATGCAAAATTTTAATTTAAACTATTGGAAAATACAGTTAACAGTTTTTGCATCTTGGAAATACTTGGTAAAAGAGCGTTATTGTCACTTAGCCTTTTTTTTTCTAGGAACGGCGACCAAAAACTACCTCCAATACTTTGTACGAAAAAGGTTAACTGAGGCGCTTAGATCAAAAGGAAAGTAAATATTGTTGTGATAGAAAAGTGAAACATAAAAACGGTTGGAGCAAAAAGAAGACAAATCTTCTTCAGCGGTAAATCGAAACAAAATAAAGTTGGAGCAAAAGAGAGACAATTTTTCTACAGCGGTAAAGCGAAACAAAATGAAGTTGGAGGAAAAGAGCGACTCGGTTGTCCTGCTTTAATGTTGGAGCGAAAGCGAGACAACCGAGTCACACTTTTTCCTCCAAATTTATTTTATTTCGCTCTACCGCTAAAAAAGATTTTTCTTCCTTTTGTTTTAAGCGCCTTAAGTGACATTTTGCTCTAGCCTTCAAATGCATTTTTTATCTTTTTAAGTAGTATGTCAGAATAAAATTCAAAAATTAAAGTACGGATACGTAGAAACTTTGTTTGAAAAAAAAATTAATGCGATTTTTTCAAAATTTCAAGCGCAGTTAAATGCAGAATTTTTTCAAGATTCTAATGATATAAAGATAGTATATTTTGAATCGAGTGCAGAAAGGCGTATTTTAACGCGCGAGCGAGTCGCGAATTGCTCGCGCGTTAAAATGCGTTCCCTACGTGATAGGAACGATATGATACAAAAACGACACCGACAAGGCTAAATTTCGGTGTATGGCGGACAAAAATTCATTTTCGTCAAAAATGGCAGTTAACGGTTCTTTTACTTTGGACGGCAATGTTCTCAATGGACCTACTCCAAATTCAATAAATTCAAAGTTGTCAATTGATGGTGGACTATTACTGCACTCGAAATTGAGATTTTACAAATAAATTTCTTCTTCTGTGAATTTTTTATATTGATTTTGATTGTAAGCGTTGTAAGAAAGAGTGATGGGACGAGAAGAAATTTATTGCTGCAATTACAACATATTTTCTAAAAGCATCGCATATTCATTAAAGCTTATCGTGCTTTATCTAATTGGAGCTTTTTTCCATTAAAATGTTTTTCATGTTGGCGTGGACATTTGGGTGCCGTTTTAATTAATCGACTGTTTAAATTAATTAAGTCTTGACAACATTTAAGGATGCCATGAGCATCCGCTGTATAATTGATATTCAAATTAGAACCGTTATTGCCGTCATTTGAATAGCTAGTAGATGACTTTGCGTCAATTAATTCTATGCTCGATGGTTTGATGTAGTCTTCCACTTTGTCACTCTTGCCACTTGTACTGCAAGTTAAGGTGATTACGAGTTTGTGATTTCTGATTCTGGTGATTTCTTTTCCCAAGTCTTAGTGCAGTGGGAATTCAGTGAAAAAATTCCCATTATATCAAGTTCATTATTCTGTGACCATTGATTTCAATGTTTAAAAAATATATGTCGATTATTCGATCAACTAGCGATCAGTCAAATTCGTCACGGAGAGGCAACAAATATTACATTTTTAGAATCTTGACGTGGAAATTAAATTTCACTTTGATCTTGTGATGCCGCTAGTCTCTGATTATCCGAGATTATGATTCATACTATCCATCGATCTCGATCGCAAGGTACACGCCGATTCAGATATTGGACGCGGATAGATAAAGAGGATATATAAGGAAAAGAACGAGTGAAAGAGAGAAAGAAAAGGAAGGAAAAAGAAAGAGAACGTGAACGAAGTGAAGGAACAAATAGCTCCTCTCGGGCAAAGCTGCTGAGCAATCGGCGTCCCATCGCGCGGTAGATTCAATTAATTAGTAGAAGCAGCGCAATTAATTGGCGAGCAACGCTCTCGGGTAAAGGCTTGTTTGAGATTAAGCTCATATCCTTTTACGTACCAGGCTCATCTCCTCTTCCAAAGCAAAATGTCTATCATTGGAAAGTGTTAAAAGTCCATGTTCTTAATTGTTTTATTACTTATTTTATTAATTTACTTTCAATTTTGCTATCTAATTTACATGACAGCTATGATGCATATCTTTGAAACGCAGCTGTAACTTGTATCAATTTCAATATGCATTGTACAGTGATAGGGCAGAGTTGCTTTATGATCTCGTTAACTTTATCAGACTGATACGATCGTCTTCTCAATTAAAAACAGGCATCAGCATGTTTTAGTTGATAAGTGCAGTTACAGATAATACCTTTCGTCAGTACTTTTTGCAATATTTCAGCACACCTCTCATTAATCATTTTATAGACGCACGTTAAATATAATCCATCAGTATCTGAATTTCTGATTGACGTGAGTGGGCAAAGTTTCCATTATGAGTGAATTGATAGTCACTTAGATTTTAGTGGATCTTGAAGTTATTTCAGTACCGGTAGCTTAAGTCTAGTCTTATAATCTTTATAAAGACACAGTTAGTTTCCATTGAATTTTTTATTATTGTTCTAGATATTAGAACGGGAAGCTTAAGGCCATGGGCCAAGCAGGTCACGTGACAAAAATTATATCTTAACCTAACCATGTAAGATAACTTTTTTTATTATAAAATATCTTGCTACAAATTTGGTAAATGTATCAGAATATAATAAGGAACGTCAAAGAAACATTTCTTTGATATACGGTCAAAGAAAACATTTCTTTGAATTAAAGGAAGTTTTGTTAATTCAAAAACGTTTTCTTTGATTCAAAGAAATAGATTTGTTTACATCAACAAAACTTTCTTCAATTCAAAGAATTTTTTTCTTTGATCGTTTATCAAAGGAATGTTTCTTTGATTCAAAGAAACTGTTTTCTGGGTGTCCTGAAGAAGTAGATAGGCGTGCGCTGTTGATAAAATCTCGGAGATGAACTGTCTGAAGCAAAAAAATCAAACGGTTTTAGATTCAGTATGTTAATGGCTACAGCGCATATCATACGATTTTTTGTTTTTCAAAAATAACAAAATGGCGGACATTTTTCGAAAAGAGAAAAAATATGTGTTGTTTTCACCGCTTTTTGCACAAAAAAAAAAACAGTTAAAATCAGAAATTAAAAAAGTCATTGATATGCGCTATAGCTACAGTTGTAAAGAATATCTAGTAAACATTTCGTAAGGATAGGTTCATTAGTTTCAGAGAGTTTATCAAAAAGACGTCGAAAAACGTTGTTTTGAGAAAAACACGTTTAAACTTTTTTTAAACGAAAAATCGTGAAAAAGACTTACCTGTGTCTTATCAGCGATGGCTGTACCATACAGTATGCCTTCTGTTGCTTCATAACACTCATTTTTATCTAAAATAGCCTGTCTCCGTTGTGTTCTGGCCTCTTTGGAATTGGTAATGTGGGTAGAGCCCTTAAAGAAAGTTTTGTTAATTAAAAAAAATGTTCTTCGATCCAAAGAAATAGATTTGTTTACATTAAAGATAGTTTTACAGAATCAACAAAACTTTCTTCAATTCAAAGAAATTTTTTCTTTGACCGTATATCAAAGGAATGTTTCTTTAATTTATTTTGATTAAAAATTTTCTATATGGAGAAAAAAATCGATCGCTAGTGATTAAATTAGTCACGTGACCTGCATGGCCCATGGCCTTAAAATATTCTTCCATTCATTTAATTTTCTATGTAGAGAGAAAAGTGTGACAGTGGTTTCTAAATGACACTCATAATACATTCTTATTCCTTTTCCTCTTTTTTTTATCTCTCTTTGACGTTTTGAAACAAAGGGTTCCATGCATCTTGAGGTAGGATGTTCGTGGCAAGTTTCGTAATCCTGGTTCGAAAGATGGTACACGTGAGTGGCCAGTGTGCACTTCGGGGTCGAGGCTTAAACGCTAAATGGCAGAGCACACACCGGCCCGTCTGTGTCCCCTTCATTAGCACCAACTAGCCGCGACGCGGCAGCTAGCCAGTCTTTCTTCTTTTCTTAGCCAGGAGAGGTGTAGTAAAGATGAAGAAGCAGAAAAGAGCCTTGCCGAAGTAGGTACAACTCACGCCATAAACCTCGATGAGGCCTCTTCTTGGAAAACCACCTTGCGCTCTCACCGCCACACAAGACTCCCCGCACTTCGTTTTTCGTTTCCTTCTTTCTTAAGAGAAGATCACAATTCGACGGGAATGCCTATTCACAGAAACAAAACTAAAGTGTTGTGAGGCTGGGCTGTCACTAGCCTTCTAGTTATACAGCTCAAAAGTCGGATGAGACCTTTCACAAATAACTCGATAGTTTTCTTCGTTAAAACACCAATTTATATTTTGTCTTCGATTATTTTTAATGAAAGTGATTTTTTTATTTGTTTCAGAATCTTTGACGACACAATCAGAGGATTTTAGTGGGAAGCTGTACATCCTCGCAGATAAAAGCCAGCGATACATTTGTTTCAACGAGCGGTGGAAACTAGTCGCCCTGGTAATTTTCAAGAATTTGTGTTTTTAAGGCTTTAGTAAATGAAATACTTATTTTTTTAAATTCTGAAACAATCTCGTCAGGGAATTAAATAAGGTTTTTAGTATTATCATTCTGATATTTAATCGTAATTTCCTATTATTGAAAAGGAATATTCACTTTTGAAATCTTTTTGAATATTAATGAGGTATTTTGATTTAAAAGATTGTAAATTAATGTGATTTTCGAAATCGCGCAGTACACTGAAAAAAATATATAATGTCAAGACACTTTTCCGAAAGGTGTCCTCGCAGACAATTTCAACGCTTAAATCAAGGAAAGAAATTTATAATTTTCAAATAATCTAAAATCTTTCTGTGGAAAAAGAGACGCTTTCGTCTGTCCCGGGATTCGAGCCCGGGTCTTTCGATTGCCGGTCAATTGTCCAAACCAACTGAGCTACACAAGCATTTAATAATTTTACAATTTTGATGGTTGAAAGTTTTGAAATTATTAAATACCATAAAAATTGTAAAATAATAAGAATACTAGTATATCAAAAACATTAATCCTTCAATATCTAGTGCTGATGGAAAAAGAAATTAGAATGTGACAAAATAATTTAGAAACTTTTAGGTAAATTACCATCTAAGATTGTCGATTCACGAAAGTGTTTGCAATTAAACCTAACAGATGTCACCTTAAGTCCTAATTTCATTTGATTAATACTACGGATAAACTATAAAGTGAAATATACCGAAAATTGTTTGAAATACTGTAAGCGGTATTGGCTTGGTGCGTTTATCACAGTAAGTCCCCGGAAAGGCATATATACTCGGAGGTTCGATTCCTCCTGGCACATGCAAGATGCACGCTTTCAAATTTTTTTCGGCCTATACATATTACCATCTAAATATTAGCACTTTATATATTTCACAACTTAAAATAAGAATTTGGAAATTTTTTGGTGTACTTAGTTGGCTTTAGGGTCCAGAAAGAATGTAAACTCAAGATTTCATATTTTCAAACGTTTCGACTCAGGTTGGAGTCCTCATCAGTGAAAATTTATTTCTATAAAAAATACAAAGGAGGAAAACTTAAAAATTGCCCGTGTGACGGATAAACATTGTGGTCAAAATGATAGAAAATAATTGCAAGTGTGAAAATATAACTATGGACTAAATAACTAAATTTGCGATAAAGTAAAACTGTACAAAAATGTTTTTTCTGTAAAATTACTAAAGAGAGATTTGAAAAATAGCACACTTGGATCAATTTTTTTCACCATCGTTTGCCCGTCTACTTTACAAAATAACAGGTCAGTTTTTTGGTTTGGGAATGTTTTATTGGGATGAGTTCGCAGCTTTTTGGACCTTTCATTCTATAATGTTTATCCGTCACACGTACAATTTTTTCTAAGTTTCTTTTCTTTGTATTCTTATGGGAAAAAAATGATTGTGGTACAGTTATTATTTTCTGTAAATTTAGTTATTTATACCAGTTTTATAGTTTCACACGTGCAATTCTTTCATATCATTTTACCACAATATTTATCGGTCACACGTGCCAAAAAAAAAAAAATTTTCAAGTTCTTTCCCTTTGTATTTGTATAGAAAACAATTTCTTTGGTACATTTTGCTGAAAATTTAATTTAGACCAATTTCATAGTTTCACATGCACGACTGTTTTACCATAATGTTTATCCGTCACATGTGCCAATTTTTAATATTCTTTTCTCCTTAGTAATTTTACAGAATACAATTTTTTGTACAGTTTTTATTTTTTTGTAAATCTATTTTAGACCATTTTTATATTTTCACTTGAATAATTCATTTATATCGTTGTACCACAATGTTATCCGTCACACGTGCTATTTTTAAGTTTCTTCCTTTAGTAATTTTACAAATTAAGGTTCTTTACAGTTTACTTTTTTGTAAATCTAGTTATTTAGACCAAATTTACAGTTTAAAACTTGCAATTTTCTTTTACATAATTTTTTAACAGAATTTTAATCGGTCACACATACAAAATTTTTTAAATCTCTTTGTATTTTGAGAGAAAAAAATTTGTTTTTTTCTGTACAGTTTTTTACATTTAGTTTTAGGCCAATTTTGTACGTTCACATGTACAATTCATTTATATCGTTTTACCACAATGTTTTATCCGTCACAAGTGCTATTTTTTAACTTTCTCCTTAGTAATTTTACTGGAAAAATGTTTGTACAATTTTATTTTATCGCAAATTCAGTTATTTTGTCCAGTTTTATATTTTCACACTTGCAATTCTTTCATATCATTTTTTTTTACCACAATGTTTATCCGTCACACGGGCAATTTTTAACTTTTCCTCCTTTATATTTTTTATAGAAATAAATTTTCACTGATGAGGATTCCAACCTGAGTCGAAACGTATGAAAATATGAAACCTTGAGTTTACATTTTTTCTCACTGTAAAAATGAGATACTAGAAAGTTGGATATTACCCCATTTAATCTAGATTATACTACATAATATTTAGTATATTCTCTTAAATATACGAGATATTAATGACCAATAACAGATTATATTCGAAATTTACAATATTAGATATTAAACTTTAATATCTAAGATGTTACAAACAGTAGCTTGCACGTACCTGAGGAAAAGTCATGTGATCAGAGTCTTTCAATTTTATATAATTTGTCTTTCGCGCTCGCCCATAGCTTTTTTGGTCGCGAGGTTTATGGTTTCGAGACTGAATTAATAATGTTGTGTCTATATGAAGTTTTGAAGTGTCATTTTTAAAGAAATTTCAAATTACCAGTACTGAAATCAGTAATGATCTATTTATCTATACACTGAAAAAAATGGTTAGTAAAACCAACTACTTCGGTTTGTAAAATATGCCTCAGCTATTTTATTAGTTAGCACAACAATTTTTTTTGTTGGTTTTACTATCTCAATTGCTATCACAAGAACTTGGGTAGTAACACCAACAAAAAAAATTGATTTGCTAACTAATAAAATAGCTGAGGCATATTTTACAAACCGAAGTAGATGGTTTTACTAACCATTTTTTTCAGTGTATAAATATGTCATTCTTATACCTTCAATCTTTGAAATGAATTTTCTAACCTCTCAATAACACGTTCTCTATATAGCCGTTTCCAAATTCAACTTCGAATCGGAATTTGCTTATTGGAATTCGTAATAGATTCCAAATATTTACAATTTTGTTGAACGTTTTTATAATCTCCGTTTATCAACAGGTTGCCTTGCCTTTGACTTTCGACATATGTGCAGAGAAAGAGCACTAGTGCCACTGAAAGAAATTTATCGTGAATACAGACAATTTTCTGGGCATATTAGCAAAAGAGTTTGGCTGACTCAGATACAGCTAAACTGTATGGGTGTTTCTTAAAAACAGTAATAGTTGAAGGGATATTACTGCACCAGTAATATATTTTCAATAGACACGTCCAAACTGATATGGCTGAAACAGATGAAACATGGTTATGATTCGTTTAGTCAAACTCTGTTTTGGAAAATCAGCTCAACTTCAAACAGACGTTTGTCTGCTAATGATGCATAGTAGTTTCAGAGGTTAGGGATAAGTAAACTATTATATCAGTGGTTGATTTTAAGATTTTAAAACAGTATCAAATAACTAATTTCATAGATCTACATATGAATTATTATTAAGTGTACAAGTTTGCTTTGGCCGTTTTTGGATAGATGGCTGCAGCGGTAATTACTAGTCGAAATCGACAGATTAAAACTGTCACACAGTAAGCGGCAAAGTTGTACACCTTATCTAAAATTTATAAATCTAAAAAAAATAAATTAAATCCATGCCGGCAACACGTGTTTTGTTTGCATGATTACAAACAATCATTCTGCGAACGTTTGAACACACACCAATATACATCCTTGAAACAAACCATTTTGTTTTGCTAAATCAGCATAACAGTCGATGGATAATACTATCAGAAGGACATTTATGAAAGTTCCCTGAGCTTATAGCTAATTTAAAGACATGTCATCAGCTTAACTAGTATTTGTTATTTTCTTATTCATACTTATTGACACACAAAATAATATAACTGAAGTAAGAAGACTTTCTTTCTAATTTGCATAGAAATTCTCCAACAAACTCGGTTAGGTAGAAACACAATATCATTTCTTTCAGTGTGATTGTCATTAAAACCTATTTAAGATATTACAGTTTATTATCTCAAATACTATGTTCCTATATCTAGTGTATTACAGTTTAACATCTGAGATATCTCAAATTAACATATTGGGTTGTTTAGTTTAATATCTTAGATATTGCGAATAAACATCTTTTTTTTAATATCTGCAGATGCTCTGTTTCAATATCTGGATGGCTGTCCCATAGTTAAATCGCAAATATATTATCTGCTAATATCAAGATATTGCGGTTTATTATCTATTTTTCTCCGTGCTGGACCCTAAAGCCAACTAAGTACACCAAAAAATATCCAAATTTGAATACTAAAGGTCGATATAAGTCCTATTTATTATTAAAATAAGAATACTAGATTTGAAATTTGATAAGTTTTTTTGTTGTGATTACAGCGCAAGAAGCACAAGGGTCCGAAGTGTCAATTCTTCGAAGAGTATAGCGGTTCATACCTCAGATACAGAAGTGTGGTGAATGATTCTATGGGAGTTCGATACCTAGGATTCAACAAGTTGGGGAAACCAATGAAGAATCCTCATGGGAGGCAGGAGTGCTTTAATTTTATAAAATACAACCCAAATTCTGACATCGGAAAACACAATAATATCGTAACGATGAATATGGGTGCAAGGGAGACGCGACACCCCTCGAATGTGCATATGAGGAAACCATCTTCTAGTTTGAGAGCCACCAAGAATTCGCTCCAGGTAGACAGTAGTACTAGGAAGATGGTGTCGACGCATCGTCATCGGCACTCGAATCGGTGGAAACTACGCGAAGATGATTCGACCCTACGAAGACGACACGGGAGTCGTTTCTATCTCGGGTCGAACAACTATTGAGCCGTTTTACGACTCGTGGATCAAGACTGCCTCATCGGTGTGAGCCTGAGACCCACCGCTATGGTCGGGATCTCAGGAACCCATCGGTTAAACTCAAGTCCGGTCGGAGTTGCGCCTGCCCGAAAAGTCTAGCATCACAATTCAGTGTTCAACACAAGGATTTATAAACATGCAGCGAAAGATTCGAACGCGTTAAGTATATCAATGAAAGTATAAAGAAAATTTCTTATCATCGGAAAAGATGAGCTTTTATACTATTTGTAAAGGAAGAAACAGCACTTTAGCAGCACGAAACGATAAGTTTTTCAAACTTTAAAAGTCATCAACTGTTCTTAAAGTTACGTGAATAGTTTCCTCGTTTCGTGCAGCGTAGTAAAGTTAAGGCATGAAAATTGGACTGATACTTAAGATTCTTATCTCTATACATATACTGCTTAGGAATGTTAACTTTGAGCTTTTTGCACTTGCAGTGAACCTACGAAAGCAGAAGCGTTGTTATTGAGCTTAACTTAAAATTATACCAATTGAAGCCAAATTGTTTTACATAAAGTTATATCTTTCATATCAAGTTACATTTTAAGTAAACTTTCGCATTTTTATAGTTTCGAAAGCAATGTATTGATTAAAGTTGAGTAAATCGGATTGTACAAGTTCGGTACGCTCGGTCGATCGCAAGCGACCAATGACTGTATTATATTATGCTTCGCTGGTAATCGCTCGATCGTTACTGTCCTTGATTACTACGTGCTGAGTCTTTCGTATTTTCTTCATAATCTTATCGTACATTCGACTGACGAGGGCTTCGTGCTCCGGCCTGGCTCTCATGCGTTGCCATGTCTGCGCGAAGAGTCACGTGGGTGGCGTGCGCGCTCCGCCATCGTTATCTCTTGTGCGCAAGCGTCTGCGCTATAGAGCTTAAGTCGCGCAAAACTCTCGTTCGCTGTGCTATTATGCCGCCTAAAAGTAGTGTGTTATTGTGTTCGTATCTGTACTCGTATACACACACCTATGCTATATCATTCGAATTTCATCTTCTGATCGCTAATTTTATTCCCACATTGTGTACATTTACACGTTCTTATTTTCAAATTTAAGATTCTTAGTCAGTCGATGGTGTTGCCATAAAATCAAATAGCCGATAAAATATAAATTCGCAACATTACCTGATACATCTTTCACTTCAGCATTGACCGTTTAATACTTTTGTGAAAAACTGATTCCGTGAAAAAAACGTGAAACAGGTTTCAGCATTTTATTCGAAGGGTAACCACTCTTGTCTTTAGTTGTACATCTTTTTTTTGGAATTCAGTTGAATTCATGACGTGATGCAAATCTGCCGATGAGGTGATTGCAAAAATGAATTAAGTACTTTGAAATCGCGAATGCATATATAACGTACTGCTGTGTATACGTAACACTTACGACAATGTGTGCCTGAATATGTATTAGTGGATACGTGTGAGTGTGTGTAATATATTACTTTACTATAAATGAATTTAATCCTTAGGACGCTAATCGCAGACTGTATTACTAGGATAGGTATACAATATGACGTGATGACGACCCAAGGAAGAGTTTCACGTTTCTTGCTTCAACTTTTTCGATCTTTACTAGACACTGCAGTTTACAAGCATTCCCTATGTTTAGAAACTTTTTCTCTTCTCCTTTTTACTGCAGATTCGTTATTTAATGAATCTGTAGAATAAATTTCGAAAGAAGGAGTTAATAAAAGTATTGGACAATTTAAAAGTTCGTCAAGTTGGAGGAAGGACTCGCGTTTATCCTTCGTCCAATCTGGGTTGTCATCTATGGAGCGCCTGCTCCTTTCCCAAAAAGATCCGCTCCCTAGGTAGCTTATTTATTGAAATTAATTTAGGTATTTACTACGAAAACCGACCGTTCCTTCCTTTCCCTCATACGTACAAAAAATATGTACTGCTCTCTGTTCTTTTCTTCCTTTCTTATTCATGATTCTCTTCCGTTTCCGCTACTTTGCCTTTCTATTCTGTTCGGTCTTGAACCTGTGAAACTTGCCATTCTGTCTGGTTTTATATTTACAAACTTATGGCCAAAGCGCACAAAATACAATATACACGGTAAAAAGAAAGCTTTCTTTTACCAGTCAAAAGGAACTTTGTCAAAAGACCGTGCTGCCATTTAAATATTGAAAAATAAGTGATTTAATCACGTCATTCAAGGACGGTATGGTGTCCCTTATTTTTAGTTACAAATTTGAGTAACTACACGGGGAAAAAAATATTTAATGCATAATTTCTGATAATGAATTATTTGATTGTTGGGAGAAAACAAACATTTGAAGTTTGTATAGAAATAATTAAATATATTTTTTACGTTTCTTCTAATCCAAGAACACTTTCTTCCATGATAAAAGCCAGAATAAACAAGGAGGATCCAGGAATTTCAAAATTTTATTTGGGCCGAATCCACATCAAATCTAAGTCACATTTGGACCCACAAATCCTTGAATTTGGCTCTTTAATAGTGTACTCGTTCGCTTGCCAACATTAATTGTATTATTATATTTCTTTTTATTTTTACAATCTTTTTTCTTTCTGATTATATCAGTCCTCCGCGTTTTTGTTAGTATCTTCACCTGAAATCTGATAATACTCAATACCTAATTGTAATTAGTTAATTTCGCGTTTCGTACGAGTGGTAGTGCGTAGAGGGCTCCCGAACGTGCGGTGTTTCTATGTAATGTTATAAATTAAAACATAGTAGAAAGAAAGCTATGTGTATTGAAGACTACGCCTTCCTTCCGACAAAAATTATGTATAGTTTTCACTTCCTTTCATTTCTTTGTTGTTCGTCGCCAATTATTAGCTTTTGAGACGGCCGATTGAATTTGTTTTATAAACTTCTATACTTTGTTTGATTAACTTGATACCCAGTGAGTCGGTCGCATTATTATAATTTATTTCTCGCGACGAAGAATGAGGAAAGTTTAATTTCTGAAGTTTTGAAATTTTGCGTTGGTAGAAAGGCGAGCGAATGAAGACACAAAGTCGCGTGAAAAAACATACCATGCAGTTTAATCGTTAAAAATAAAGAAACGTAAAGTCCGACGCTTATAATTGAATAACAGACAACTAATATAATGTATAATGTAATTGTATGGTAAATATGATATTGTAACAGCACCCTCTAAAAGTTAGCATACTCATTTTGTATGTGTAGAAGCGTAAGGTCACATTTGTTTTTGGCAAAAAACGCTGCGTCGAAGAACATTGTCGTGTTGTCAAAAATTTGTTGAAAATTGTAAAATCATTGTTCTCTACTCTGTTATTTTAAAAATACATCACAAAATTCTTTCTCGCAGCGACATTTGCCCAACTTCATTCCACAATCTCACCTGTAAACTCAGAGACAAGTCACGGAACAGTTAAGTATTATCTTGAAAAATAACTGATTAATGAAAGGCAATTTTAAAATAAAATGAATTTCACATTTCGATTTACTCGATTCATTCTACACGTAAAAATGTCTTGGCCACAAGAGAGTCGACTTTTTTACTTTTGCCACCGCCGAATCAGCGAACGATACAATAAAAGAAGAATCTGACTACCCTAGATAGCTAGCATACAATAATAAATGAATATTAAGAAGAAAGGTAAACTATAAATATTATATATAAATAAATATATGAAAGATGATGTGTATTGAAAGAAATTTAATACCGTCTTGTTAGACTCACTCGATGATAATGAAGAAAACGATCAAGATGAATAATAATGGATTATAATTTACGACGATGTCGACAAAGACGCACCTACACTATTCGCGTTGTAATATAGAGGCATACATACTCCGTTTATCCATTAAATCGATGTGTTGATGTACCCGAGCGAACTCTGATCGTAACATTATGTTTAAAGCCGTTTATAATTTATATTATTTAATAGCAATTTCACATTTTCCTAGTTCAAATTGTTCGTTTCATGAAACGCATAATTTTATAATTAATATCATTTGATTATCAGAGAAATAATAAATTAACGATCATAGTTCGATCGGCAGCAACTAGCAATAATAACATTCCGACATAAGTCACATTCATACTACGGATCCTGAATACTGTGTGGTGTGTGCCAATGTACGAGAGCGAGAGAATGACTAAAAGATAATTATGAGAGAGAAAGAGTGTATGTCTATGCGAGAGAGATAGAGAGACAAAGAGAAAAAGAACACTGTCAAATACACGCTCATACACTGCTATAATTGTGAGTTAATGATGTCTGTACCTCTACATTCCATGTATCTCCTTTTCCATCTACTATTCTACTTCATTGCTATATTTTCCTACATCAACTGTTTATTCAGTAAATCTTTCTTTTCCTAAGAAATACAAAAGGAGGAAAATGAGATAGTGGATCAATCATGTTCCTATTATATTCGTTAAAAATGCTTCCAGGTATTCAACTTCCACCGAAAAATTGACAATAATTAAATACAAGTCTTTTAACATGACATATTTGTTACTTTTTTGTATTCTCCTTTACAAATAACTCTTTGATTAGCCAATATTAATTATCTGAATTCGGTTGAAGTTTCAGACGTCTAGTCAGATGAATTTTGAATTTTTTTTTTTTTTTCATTAGAAAGAATTCAAAAACGTTCTTAAATACAAAATTAATAGTTTGCAAGACTATAAACGAAAAGAACAATTTTAAATTTGAAATAAAATTGTTTTTTATTTTAATTTTTTAAGAGGCAAATCGTAATTATACGATAAATTTTAGCATAAATCGAAAAAAGTGTAATACTTATATTCCGATGTAGGAAATTCAGAGCTACTCAGGAACAAATTAAAATTACACTTTTTTCGTCCGCACTAGATAATTTTAGTTTTAATTTCTTTCTAAGTAGCTCTAAATATGTTACATCGGAATATAACAACCTTATGTATTACACTTTTTTCTCTTTATGCAAAAATTTACCGTGTAATTACGATTTGCCTGTTGAAAAATAAAAATTAAAAACATTTTTTTTTTCTAATTTAATTTTTTTTTTCGTTTATAGTCTCGAAAACTGTTAGTTTTGTGTTTCCGAACGTTTTTGAATCCTATCTAGTGAAAAAAAAAAGATTTCAAAATCCATCTGAATAAATGTCTGAAACTTATTCAGCCCAATGTCATCTAAAATACTAAAACTTAATCATTTTCAGCTTAGACTGATGTGTTAAGTTTATTAACTTTTTTTTTTTTAAACAAGAATATCATACTAATACCGGAGACCAACAATTATCTATACTTTTGTAATTACAACTACCAAGTGAATTTTTTCGAACATACAGTTGACAAATTAATCCCTAATAACGAAAAGTTTAAATATTACTTTAAAACATGGGATAATTATTTGTAGAGTATTTGATAGCATGTTTCCATTTGCAAAGAGATGAAAATTTGTTTTTAGACTTTTAGGGTATTGAATAAAATTATAATAATCAAAAGCTCTAGGGGCTTTTTCTAAAATAACCTAGTTACATTACTGCTAGAGCCAGGGCCGGCTGAAGAAAATTTGGCGCCCTAGGCAGAATAAATGTTTGCGCCCCTTGAATCTGAAGATAGATTAATGCGTTTCTATATTAAGGAATCTAGAGTTAATTTTTTTGATGAAATCAATAAAAATAAAGATTTTTCAGTTAAATCAAAAAAATTTATCCAAGTAACAAAATATGAAACCTTGAGTTTACATTTTTTCTGGACCCTAAAGCCAATTAAGAACACCAAAAAATATAAAAAAATTTTTAATCTCTCATAGAATTGTAACATAAAATTACACATTTGGAAAAATATAATCAATAATTTGAGTTTTTAGTGATACAAGTTCGAATTTATTTTGCAATAACACACTCTTTTGAAGTAGCGAAATTACAGTTATAGTTTTATCGATTTCTCTTTTAAAAATGAAAATTTCACTCCGACTTTGCCGCCCCCTAAATTTTGCCTTTAGCCTATACGGTAGAGCTGGCCCTGGCTAGAGCTCATAATTAATAAAAAATACTCGTCTTAAATAAACAAAATTTAATGAAAGCTCAATATTTGAGTTTAACCTCGAGTCAGATTGACTAGATCTGAATTCCGGTGTCAAGTGCTGATACTTATAATCCAAGAAAGGTAAAAAAAATTCAAACATTGATGTGAAACGGCGTGGCCATGGCCCATGGCCCATCAGTTGAGTCTCGTTATTTGTCACGGTGGTTGGAAACGCATTAGTGAGGCTCAAGGGAGGCTGGGGTGTATATACATCTACAATTCTACAAGCATGCTTACAAGCTACATCAATTCCGAACGTTGATTTCACTGGAAGTGGGTTTTCAAGGGCTTTCCAAATAATATAAAAAAATCCTTTCTCCTCATCTTTTCCCCTAGCATCCCTTTCCGCTTTTTCAAGTCGTTCACCCTCTTTTCACAAGAACAGACTATACGACTTATTGGGTAAGCCAACCCTTACAGCTTCCTTCTTAACACGCTCTCAAGTATTTGATCTAGAAATCACGTGTCTTGTTCCAAGAAATCTGTTCAATTTAACTCCCTCCTTTTTCTTCTACAAGATTCGTATATCGTATATTTCATTCACACTGCCACCCCAATAATAGCCTTATCTCCCAGAAATCTAGAATCCAATATTGCATGGCTTTTGTTTTTATGCTTCCCTTTTATTCATGCTCCTTCATAAATCCTTGCAGCACCGGAAATATCGTCTTATTGGTCAATAAAGCTTGGATGTACTTCAGTTACGGAGATTTACATTCTTGTTTAAGAGACTGGAACAAGAAACACCACCCAGAGAATAAAGGAATTATTAAGGGTCTGTTTAAAACGCTGATGTATTATTGTATGGAGCCAACTTTAAATTAAAATTAAAGTGTTTTAGAAGTAGTTTTAGTTATTCAACAAAAAAGTACATTTTATTACTTGCAATATAAGAACAGGGTTTCTACAAGACCTGGACGACCTGGAAGGCATGGAAAAGTCATTAAATTTTGAAAAACTTCCGGAAAATCTGGAAAAGTCAGGAAGTTTTGGAAAAATGATTTGGAATTTTGAAGTCGATTCTATTTCAAAGTCTTAATAATTATTTTAGTATATTCAAATGCTATAAAAAAAACAAAATGAAGAAGAGAAGGAAAAAGGAAAAAGAAATTGAGAAAAAGACTAATATCAGACAAAATGCAAGAATTAAAGGGAGAAAACGGAAAATCCAATTAGAAAATCAAAAAGAACTAGAAGAAATTCATGAACTGATAAAAGCTCGATGGATTTATATATAGACGAAAGTAGTTATTTATGCGATTTAAAAGTTTAATCTTAACTTTTTTTTAAATTTCAGAGTTTCTTAGATTACTATTGTTTCCAACTGTAATCCTAACATTAAAATA
This sequence comes from Diplolepis rosae, assembly GCA_030998225.1. Classification (NCBI taxonomy): domain Eukaryota; kingdom Metazoa; phylum Arthropoda; class Insecta; order Hymenoptera; family Diplolepididae; genus Diplolepis; species Diplolepis rosae. Next base: position 15,948,626 of record JAPYXD010000723.1, on the reverse strand, counting down.
AGTAGTTGGACTATGAATGTTCTTCAAGTCTTCTATTTGTAATAATAATAGAAATAATATAATAATAATTACAGAATTATTTTTCACTTTTATACAAATATTATTGAAAAGTTTACAATTAAGTAATTTATCGTTAAAAAGTCGTTTTCACTCTAATAGAATAAGTTAAAATAAATCTTGATTTGATTTTTTCAAAATTAGACTTGGAAAACCAGGAAAAGTCATGGAGTTTTACAAAAATGACTTAAAATTTTAAACTCGCCTATATTTCAAATTTTAAAATATTTAGATGCTATCAAAAAACAGAGGAGGAAAAAGGAAAAGAAAGCTAGAGAAAAAGACAAATATCAGACAAAATGCAAGAATTAAAGGAAAAAAAACGGAAAATCCAATTAGAAAATCAAAAAGAACTAGAAGAAATCCATGAACTGATAAAAGCTCGATGGATTTATATGTAGACAAAAGTAGTTATTTATGCGATTTAAAAGTTTAATCTTAACTTTTTTTTAAATTTCAGAGTTTCTTAGATTACTATTGTTTCCAACTGTAATCCTAACTTTAAAATAAATAGTTGGACTATCAATTTTCTTAAAGTCTTCTATTTGTAATGATTATAAAAATAATACAATAATAATTACAGAATTATTTATCACTTTTATACAAATATTATTGAAAAATTTACAATTCAATAATTTATCGTTAAAAAGTCTTTTTCACTCTAATAGAATGAGTTAAAATAAATCTTGGTTGGATTTTTTTCCAAATTAGACCTGGATTTTTTCCAAAATTAGACCTGGAAACCTGAAAAAGTTATAGATTTTTGATATCAGACTTGTATAGCAGCCCTGAAGAATCATCAGATATTGAAAGATCGAAACCTTGAGATCTGCGAGATGAAGACTTGGGAGGCCTTAGTCTTTAATTAAGATCTCTCAATTAGTGTATCTTATCTGGAGTTTGCTTATCGTGGTTCAACAGGTTTTCTCGGTTCTCTCTTGCAAGAAAAAAGTTGCCTTTTACAAGGAAAGACCGGTAGATCGTCTCTTTTACACCCTTTTTTCTAACTTTCTTATTCATAGAGCATCTGCCACTTTAGTTTGTTTTATTTGAGGTTTAACTTTTTTCAAAAGCAAAATAAAAAGAGTATTTGCAATATTGTCTGATTGGCTTTTGGGTCCATAAATGAAAAAAACTTTCGACTCTGACTGGAGTCCTCATCAGTGATCTTTATTTCTAAAATATGGAAAAAGTAATTTCACGGAGAATCCCAAATTTACAATTTTTGCTAAATTACGTTTCAATTTGAGGAAAAACGTGTCATTGAAAACATTTTTCGCAGCAAAATACTAAACTTTAGATATGCTATATGATAATTTATTATAGATTACATCAAAATTTACTATAACCTATACTAAAGTTTCATATGATTTTTTAAATCTTTACTGTTTTTACTGCGAAAATTTTTCAGTTTGCTAGGAATAATGACCATTGCACCTCGATTCTCCCTTGATTCCTAATATTTTTTAGAAATATTATTATAAAATAAAATATTCATTGCCATAAAATTTCGTGTAGCTCATGTATGAGTCCTATTTTTAAGTACAACTGGTATTGTGAGAAAAAAAAACATGAGAAAATTTACATAAAATTATACGGAAAATTTTTTTTGTTGAGAACATATGAAGTACAATTTCATAATTGACAATAATTGAATACAAGTTTTTTAATACGACATATTTCTTACTTTTTTGTATTCTCCTTTACAAATAACTCTTTGATTAGCCAATATTAATTACAGTTAAGCTCACACTTATGTGTTAAGTTTACTCATTTTTTCTTTGTAGACAAGAGTATCATACGAATTTTGGAGACCAGCAATTGTCTATACTTTTGTAATTACAACTAGCAAGTAACTTTTTTCGAACATAGAGTTGAAAAATTAATCCCTAATATCGAAAAAAAAATTTTGAGAACACATAAAGTATAATTTTATGTGAATTTTCTCAGGTTTTTATTTTCACAATACCAAAGTTATACTCGAAAATAGAACTCATGTGTGCAATATTTACTAGTTATTTTTTGTATATTTTAGAAATAAAGATCACTGATGAGGACTCCGATCAGAGTCGAAACGTTTAATTAAAACTTCTGTTTTTTCATTTACGGACCCAAAAGCCAATCAGCCAAAGTATTGTCCCTCAATATTATTAAAATGTTACGTTGTTGGAAAAGTTGGCTTTAGGGTCCAAAAAAGATTAGTGAAAAATTCAACACACTAAGTAGTCGTTTTTTATGACACACTTATTAGTGCTAAGTTACTCCTAAAAATGTGTAATTAGTGCCCCCTTTTTGGTATTTTCTAGAGTTTAATAAATAACATTGACGAGGGCTCCGATCTGAGCCGAAACGTCTGATTAAATCGACTTGAGGGGACTTTTAATTTCTAAATTGAAAAAAAAGACAATATTTAAATATTAAAAAAAAACTATTTTATTTTTAATTACAATTTTTTTCATACATTGTTAACAATGTTTTAAGGCGTACAAAAAATTTTTTTTGGGCACTTTTAATTACTTTTTGAGACTGCAGAGGGAGTCTTCCAAAAGATGAATTTTAATTTGCGGCAACGCGATTCAATTCATGAGACTTGAAACTAAAGAATAAACCTTTAAAAAGTTAATTTTTTTATATTTGTATGGCCTTTATACGCGATTTTATAAAAAGTTCGAAAAAACGCCTGTTTTGGGGATGAATTTACCCCTGTACTAAAAAGATGGGGTGGTTTTTTTAACTTTTTAGAGGTTTATTTACTAGTTGTTTGTATAAAGTATAAAAAAAATGTTGGTTTACTGAGATTGGTTTAGTAGATTTCGAGAAAAATATCTCCCAGATTTGAAAAACGTGATTTCGAGAAAAATGCGTTTAAAGTTTTTTTACTATAAAAAATGTATTATAAATACAGCTATAACATTCTTTCTATTTCGAATTTCTCAATAAAATTTTAGGGCAATATTTCTATGATACCAAGGAACATTTTTACGTAAAAAAAATTGATTTTTTGAAAATTTAGAAAGTAAAAGTCACCTTAATCTTTTTTGAACCCTAAAGTCAAGTTCCCCAACAACGTACCATTTTATAAAAAAGTGTTGTCGCATTTATAAATCTCCACTAAAATAAAAAGAAATACCTACTGTTTAGAAGTAGGAGTAAATATAGGATAGATTTAGAATTTATATTTGTAACTAATTTTAACACATCCACGTGGGGCGGAGAGAGGTGAAAGGATCGTTGACGGAGTCCATTTAGGTTTGCGCTTACAATGAAATAACGTTCTATAGTGGAAGTCACCACAATACAGACAATTTGTCCACCAAATTAGGTACGGATTAGTGCCGGCTCTTTCAAACGAATTACTCGCTGGAGCGGCTTTCTGTCCGAAGAAAAAAGTACTTTCGGCGTAGCAGACCTTGAAGAGAAACTTTTTCCCGCTACACTTAAAACGTCCCAAACCGTACAGGAAGTTCAGGAAGTTGTGATGTAAAATACGGTGAATGGAGAGAAATGCTCAACGTGAAATTACAATGCCAGGGAACCCCTAGGTAATATATATATGGCGGATGGTCCAAACCGTTTTGGTACACTGGTCTTCTTTTAATTGTCAAAGAATTGTGGGTAAATTTATGTCGTCCTTCGGATGATAGCCTTACACAGTCCATTCTGCATTTGAAAATGGGAAAATTCTGGGACAATATTTCGACGCGTGACCCTGCTCTTATTCTCTGTAACTAAGCACCAGGTGTGCTTTCTTCTTCTCACCTTTCACCCTCCCTCAGACCCAATTTCATCACCTTATAAACAATTAAAAAGTAGTTTCTCTCGTTAGCAATTTGAAATTTGAGCAACATTGCCTAAAGCTCTAATGCTCATAACAAAGGAGTAAATATTTAACTATTAATGAAAATTTCGACATTTGATTTTCTCTGCTTAAGAAATACCGAAAAGATTCGAAAACATGGAAGTATTTGGAAAGCCATCAGCGCAACTCAAACGTAACTATTGGGAAAATGTTTAAGATTCCATGAATATGGACCTTTGGGGACTTGTGAATCGTCTTAATTGGACTAACATGAACGGAGAGAAGCCACTCTGTAGGTAATCGTTCTTATCGGACCATTATCCGTAACGAAGGCTTCTTCAGGACCGACACGACCGTCGACTCTAAATGGTTTCCACACTTTCCTATCTCTTGACAAAGGCACCGACCAGATTCTCTGAAGATAGATCCGTTATCTATTTATCTACGGGTAACAAGAGTAATAACTACCAGAAAGCTGGAAACTTTATGACTTTTAGGTAGCCTAGGAATAATAATTTGTAGCGCATACCTGCATCTAGATATCTTGATTTGAGTTTTATATGTGTGACTAAAATTACTTTTACGATTTAATTAACTGGATTTCCAGGAAAACCTTTAGTAATTGACAGCGAGTGTTTAATTGATGGTAAATTTATCTGAAAACGATTGAAATGTAGGAAAAACTGGTGAATATGTTAAAATGCTAAGTATTTAAGTCGTAAAAGTTTTAAGAGTTTACACGTTTAAAGAAATTTATTTGTAAATCATTAAAGAGAAGTTATAAATACGAATAATGAATGGAAGATGGATGAAGGTCAATATTTGACAGCAACGCCTTACTTATAATAACGTTAAATGGAAAAGTTACTTTTTTCTAGTCATGGTAACACGATACAATTTTTGATTAACGGTATTTGAAAAAGGAACCTTACCTATACGTTAGAATTTGAACATTCTAAACGACACTTTGTGTTACATCGAATATTAGGAAAACCAATCAGAAGACATATTTCCTTAATAATGTAATATTTTTTTGGGAAAAACATTGCATACATATTTTCTTCATGCTAATGCGCATTGATTATTTTTTCCTTATCAAAGTCAGAATATTTTTCCAATAGCCATATATATTTTGAATGTAGAAATACTATTGTTTATTTGAAATTGTAATTCATTGTTTTTCAGTGGTAATCTAACTTGTGCTCCAACCGCTTCAAGGTAGTTATGCCAAAAATTAGGTCCCTGGGGAAAAAGATTTTCTATGATTTTGAGACTTAAATTGATATTATCAGTTAAATCTTATGGAAGTTAATTTTCCCGCACGAGTACGGTAATATTTTAAGTGTGCGGAAAATTAAAACAAACTTGAAATTTTACTGTACTATTGCGGGAAAATCAACTTTCTGCACGCAAAACCATTGCAAACATGTTTTCTTCATGCTAATGCGCATTGATTATTTTTTCCTTATCAAAGTCAGAATATTTTTCCAATAGCCATATATATTTTGAATGTAGAAATAGTATTGTTTATTTCACATAGTAATTAATTGTTTTTTAGTGGTAATCTAACTTGTGCTCTAACCACGTCAAGGTAGTTGTCGTGAAAAAAATTAGGTCCCTGGGGAAAAAAGATTTTCTATGATTTTGAGACTTAAATTGATATTATCAGTTAAATCTTATGGAAGTTAATTTTCCCGCACGAGTACGGTAATATTTTAAGTGTGCGGAAAATTAAAACAAACTTGAAATTTTACTGTACTATTGCGGGAAAATCAACTTTCTGCACGCAAAACTTGAATTGATATTATCAGTTAAATCTTATGGAAAAAAACATTATTTTTTATTAAACAAATTAAAACTTACGAAAAACAGTACTTTTAATAATGTTTTTTGTAATAGAATTTTTCCTTAATATCCTTTCTTACCAATTTTTCAAAAATGATTCGGTTTTTATGAATTATGGCTTTTTTTCGGAAAAAATATTCTCAAAAATTCTACATATTCCAATTGTCAATGTAAAGTTTCCAGAGGATGAAATCGTTAAAAGAATTTTTTAGAAAGAATCACATTTTTTTTAATTAACTGTACTTCAAAATTATTTACTTATTTTCAAAATTGGAAATGGCAGAGTTGTAAAGAATATTTTTCCTAAAAAATGAGTCATCATTTATAAAAATCGAATCATTTCTGAAAAATTGGTAAGATAGGCTATGTCGTGTTAAAAGACTTGTATTTAATTATTGTCAATTATAAAATTATACTTCATGTGTTCTCAACAAAAAATTTCTGTATAATATATATTTTTGGCACAACTACTTTAAGGGGATCCGCCACCTTTAATATTTTTATTTTTTATTTCATCTTTATTTGGAAAGGTTTCGGGGTTTTTCAAAATTCCAGAACCTTTATGTATTTTTAAACTAAATATGTTGAGTTTTTCGGTCAATTTTTGACATTCTTTTACTTTGAATAATTTTTTAATTTTTTAATCAATTGTCATGATTCTTTTTTTATTTTTCTTGTTTTCTCTGCTTAAAAAATACCGAAATGAATCGTCATGTTACCTTATTTTCCATACGCAACAAATTGCTACAAATTGCAAGGAACAAAATTAAAAAATAATCACCACAATTGGTTAAAAAAAAAAAAAGTTATTCAGAGTAAAAAAATGTCAAAAAATGCCCAAAAAACTCAAAATTTTTGGTTTAATAACATATAATGGTGCTGAAATTAAAAAAAAAACCAAAATCTCTCTAAATAAAGGTACTAAACATAAAAAAAATTATATGGAAGGTTTAAATTAAAAAAAAAATCTTAACGGTAGCGAATCCCCCGAAGCAAAAAAAAAGTGTTTTAAATTTCATATAAGAAATTAAAATGATGTATAAAAATTTTATTTTTAAAATCGACGTGAAGGTAACGCATTGTTTGTTTTCAATAACGGTTAAGTTAACGCATTACGTTTGAGTGGTAACGTGACAAACACTAATAAAAGTGTTATAGTGTGTTGCCCGAGGGAAGAAAGAGTTAAAAAATACCGTTTTGAACGACCCCTAACGTGATAAAAAACACTATAAATTCATAATTAATCTTTGAAAACATCTAAACTTCTAAAAGAAAGCAGCTAGCCCTGATCTCTCTTACATAAAATGTAATTTGTGACTATTTACATGACAAGATTCCGAAATTTTATGTCAGAAAGAACGACGGTTGTGACAAAAGCTACCGGATTGGACGAGACAACTTATTCGTACTTACACACACACACACTAGAAGAAAGTTCTTGTACTAAAGTTCTCGTGAGCTGTAGGGACAGGTAATTGTGAACCAGTTTACGAGAACGATAAGTTAGACCTTTGCAAAAACTAATACCCGGCAAATAACAGACATTACTTATACTTACATGGACATATACGAACGCATCACAGCGTCAGGGCCCTTGGGCCATATGGAGCCTTTCCGATATTGCTTTACGCCTTTATGATATATGCATTCGCTCGTTTTACACCTTTCTAAGGCCCCTGTACTGGCTTCTGCAAGTGAACAGCTTTTACTGCCTGCGTTTTTTTTGTAACTGCGAATCAATAGTATGCAAAAATACGTAATTAGAAAAGTAAGAGATAAATAAAATAACCATAAAGAATTTATTCTGATGAGCATAATAATGATCTTAATTAGTAGGTGTGGAATCAAAGTTTTATCGGAATCATAAGTTTGCTTTTGAATTGAGATATTAGCCATTAGCTTTACTCGGCCTCTCTGAGAGTATAAAGCCAGGCTTCATTTAGTTAAGAGGACTGGATTTTCCACGGTCATGGGATTATCCTCTTAAATGGCCAATGTAACAGTCTGTCTCATATATCTTTATTCTTCAATTCCTAAACTATTTCTGAATTTAAACGCCCAAATGGCTCTTAATTTCTTTCAGATTTGCCGTTTGTACGGATAAGCCCCATTTATGGCAAAGTAAACAGCAAATTTACATATATTTCTTGGCTAAAGTTATCGTTTCCTACGGAAATCCAAATGTGAGACTCTTGTTGGCGAAAATCATAATTTGTACGAGGGGCTGACTTAGATTCTTATTATGCATCCTATATCTTGCTGCAATAAAATTGCAGAAAGAGTTATGTAGTTTCTGTATTATTAAATTTTTTATTCCAAATAGACTCTTCATTGAGATAATTATCTAAGTAGTTTCGAGACATGTTTGTATTAATGTCTTGAGTTTTTATCTTGACCCAAATATGAATTCAATATAGTGTCTTTAAATTGGCATTGGGTCACGTAGTTTTCATTAAAAATTAATGGTAAAGGAACATATTAAAGATCTTTCAAGGCAGAAAATATATTATGGGGATAAAAAGGCAAACGTTTTGGCCACAAATGGGGCCCCTTTTCAGTGCCAGCTAATTTCATGAACCTAATGGCTAGGCTGTAAGCGTGCAAAAATAAATTACTAATGGTGATACTAGATTTTTTTTGTTTGTTTTTTTGGTTTTTTGTTTTCTTAAGTATAATATTTTATGGAAAAGTGTGCAAGGAACTAATGCGTTGGGGAAAGCTCCAAGGAGTTCAGGATCTGTGATTTGCATACTTCTTAAGGTAGTACTGTCATAAATGGAAAAACCGTTCAGATATTGATAAAATTGAAATCACTGGTAAACGTTAAGCCAGAAATGACTCAGTTAAATTTTTGAGGACCTAAGGTACACTGGAGGGGAGTAAATAGTAATTGCATTCTGAGACGATTAACACCTAACCTTATGGGAAACCGAGTTCATATACAAATCCTGCCATAACAACCGTTCAGATTTCAATAAAAATGACTGGTGCATTGATTGATAATAAAGGGTGATCAATTTAGAGGTATATGATTTTAAATTGAAATAAAACAACGAAAATTCAAATTGATAGGGCAATCTTTTTTATTTTTCTGTAGAACCATTCACGACATTTATTTTTTAAAGATAACCCCTTTCAAATGTTGGTCGCAACTGCGCTTTAATTCGTCCATCCGTAAACACCAATTTTGAATGACTCGCTCGAGGACTTCGGTTGGTATCTCACTAATAACTTCAGTAATGTTGGCTTTCAATGCCGCAATAGTAGCTGGTTTATCCACAAAATATTTAGACTTTACATACCCCAACAAATAAAAGTCCAAAGGTGTGATATCACACGATCTTGGAGGCCAATCCACCGGTCCGAGACGAGAGATAAATTGCTCACCGAAACGACTACGCAGTAAATCCATTGTTTCACGGGCTGTATGACATGTATCGCCGTCTTGTTGGAACCAAATGTCGTGGAGATTACGGGCTTCAATTTCCGGCATCAAAAATCGCCCAAGTAGTGCCATAAGATAGGCCAAGTTGTTGAGATCGGCGCCGAATCGATTCTTCCGGGTCTTCGGCAAAACTCTCATTTACAGCCGCAATATTCTCTACAGTTCAGGCTGTACGTGGTCTAATCGGTCGAGTATCATCCAATAATGTTAAATTATTCTTGAGTTTGCCGATGATATACCGAATAGTGCGTTCGGTAGGACGATTATGTACACCATAAATTGGCCTGAGCGCGCGATAAACACTTTTCACAGAGCGTCCATTTTCGTAATATAATTGTACGATTTGTAAACGTTGTTGAGGCGTAAGTCTTTCCATGATGAAATGTCAATAAAAACTGAATAAAATTGTGTATTTAGTTTGACAGTAGTCACGCGTGACATGTCAATAAAACCCTATTGGAAAAAGTACCTCCAATTTGATCACACTTTATAAACATCATTTTGCAAGTCAAAACATCTCAATTGGATACGTGTAAGCGTAGCAAAATCCAATTAAATAAGCAAAAATATAATTTTTCTCCAGTAACCGACGGCGATTAAATAGATGTGGCAACGTCGCAGAATAAGTGAAAGCGCGCGCCATTCACGTATCGTAAGAATTCATCGGCTATGCACACATGTATAGTCGCTTTTTTATGCGACGTTGACAAATTTAGATACTACGTGAAGCAAATGAGAAAAACTATTCATTTGATTAGCTACGTACCGACAGTACTACCTTAAAGGTGTTGTGGGCCTCCTTTATGGATAGTGGTGTTTTTCTCTACAAAATTAGTGGTTAAAAAATGTTTAGATAAAAATATCATTTTCTACTAGCGGGCCATAAAGTGGACTTTATTGCCCCGTGCGGGGCAAACAAATCCACTTTCTGACCGCCAGTAGAAAAAAAAATCGTGTGCAACACGGGAAAAACATTTATTTTACCCGTGTAGTTGTTACCCTCGCTTTGCTCGGGCATCAAACTTCACACTCGCAAAATAAATTTTTTTTTCCCTAGTTGCACAATGTACTATTGCGTTTATGTGGTTCTTGTGTGTGCCTTTGAGGAGAAGTAAATCTACGGTCGCAGTTTCGTGGATCGGCCAAACAGGAGTTATTTCTCTTTTTTGATATTTTTGAATATATTTCCTGACTTGAAAAATCTGTAATATGTTCCTTTATCATTAATTTTTAATGAAAACTAAGTGACCCAATGTCAATATAAAGACATTATATGGAATAATTATCTAAGTTTTCCAACTCTCATCTCTTTGATCTTGCATTTATGAAATTGATTGAAACTGATTGAAATGGTTTCAATCTGAAAAGGACAGAGGATCTTTCTTCTGTGGATATGCTGCAACCACAATCCTAAGCTTTAACCATCAAGTGTGTATCGGTTGTCAGGACCACATCAGCGGAATATGATCACAATGACCCAGATAACCAGTGGATACCTTTTGAATGACTCATAAACCTATAATTGTATAGTCCACGTACTTAAAGTACTCAAGCATGCACGGAAAAAACAGTATAGCTGGGAAAACTATACAGAATTTTAGTTCAGCAAAGTACCTGTTGTGACCATACGATATTGGTATTGTAACTAAACTGAATGCATGACGCACCGAAATGCGTATTTTACCATCGTACCATTATAATTTCGTTCTTGCAACGATAAAGGTATAGCTGTTCGACTTATATGGGTATATAGTGTCTCGACCCATGCGGTATAGGTGAGACAACTATACTGGTTTGCCGCGCGAACCTATACATTGCTTCGCATGCACGCGACTCTAACCTTGAAATGAGAAAGAAGTGTCATTTTTTCAAGGCGTTTTTTCGAAGCGTTTTTCGATTTGTTTGGAGCAGTTTTTCTTTGTTTGAAAGATAATTTTTGCGTATTGCGTATTGTTTTATCACACGCGAAAATAATTTGACCATCATTTTTTCATTTCCTATAATTTATAATTAAAAGCTTTGGATTCCTGAACATGCGACAATTCTATCGCATGCATTGTTATAACAGGCATAATATTTTGGTTACGATCGCTATACATTGTATTGTCATATCAACAAACTTGTATCCTACGCGGAGCAATATGACGTTTAGGAATACTAGTATAGCTGTCTCACCTATACTCGTATATTTCTGAGTGCCATACTGCAGAATTGGTTTGATAGCAATATTTTCTGGTCCTGAGGACCAAAGTATAGGTCTCTCAGCTATACTGTTTTTTCAGTGTGGAAAACTTCCCAACTTAGCCCAGTTTTTAGTTGGGCGCCACGTTGGACTGAACTAAGTTTTCATTTTGAAAACAATTTGAAAAGTAATGAAAATCATACAATTATTATTAAGCTGAACGTTATGTGACGTGGAAGTTTTAATGCTTGCTTATTTGGGCTAACAATTAATGTCCCCATAATGGCGCTGTAAAGTTGGCTTTATCTTCGAAATCCTATCATTTTCCATTGTAAATGTTATTAAATAATTAAAATGAATATGTTTCGAATATTGAAAACCTTTTAGACCTGATTTTAATTTTTATCACCTAAATTGCTATTATTCTTAGTTTTTATTTGTAATTGAATTATTATTTAAATAATTTTAAAGCTAAAAATTAAATATATAAATATAAAAATTACTTTACATGCACAATCATATAATTTTTATAAACTGAGTATATATATTTTATATATATTATTATATCAATAAATTATATATACATAATTTATATATTATATTATTTATACATAATTTATAATTTATAGTAATAATCATATAATAATGGTAATAATAATATAAAATATACATTTTTTATGTATGTAGTTTGATTTTTCTTGTTTTATTCGATTAGGGAATGTAATTAAATTCGTGAATGTGGCTTGTATTTATTGATATTTTATTATCACGATTGATAAATGCAACGATTCTGATAAGCGTCATTCTCATTCCTTATTATTTATGGGAGTCGCTACATAGGCTTCATTATTAAAATTCATATAATTGCAGGTTGGTATAAGAGGTATTATTATGATTTTCTGAAACTTAAATAAATTTAAAAAACAACAAAAAGAAATAACAAAGACTTATTTATTTATTTATTAATACCAGCTAAATAATGGAAAAGGTGACGATTCAGCAGCAAAGTAGGTTTTAAACTAGCCCCTTGTTTAAGCCTAATTATGCTGAAAAGGGACAAATTCTTATTATATTTATTGCAAAAAATAGTTGTTAGTAATAAGATGTTTATTTTAGAATCTGTAGAGCACAATGTAGAAGAAGAGAATATTGAATTAGATAATTTAGACCATTTGTTAAATTTCGAAACCAACATGCAAATACTTTTAAACATGCCATTTATAACAACTGTATGAATAAGTGAAGATACATTTGTATCAATCTTTTTTATCTCTACTTAAAAATTTCAAAATTCAAAAGAAATATAGGTATAAAAAAATTAAAAGAATCGCTTTAAAATTTGTATGGAATATATCAGTAGTAAAGTTCAAATGGGGGCATAAAGCAAGTTAGCCTAACTAGGGCCCAAATGGATTTCCCTGCTGGGCTAGACTTTGGTTTAGCGTTACAAACCAAGAAAACTCCCATTTGGAGCAACCCAACTCAGGCTCACGCGAAGCTTGGGAAATCTAGTTAGGACCCACCTAAGCCCCATCCGATTTTTCCACACGGGTAGATTTCAAAACTATATTCTATAAATCATTAACTAATTTTAGTTAGTTAAAAAGATCATTTTGATCAAAGATATTCTTATGCATCTTGGAATAAGGGAGAGTAGATAATTTAACGGTTGCGTGAGACCGTAAAATAAACGTAACTCAATTACACGCTAAGACCGTAAAATGTTCGTAAATCTCAATGTTGATATCCTCTGCAGTACATGCAGCGTTGGATGCTAGTCAGCATTCACTCGTTACACATTTTTCTTAATGGATCATAAGTGCTGCCGATTCATATATGGGGTCTTTTTTTTCTCTCATGCATATGTATGCCAAGGAAGGACAGTGCTGAAGACGTCATAAATATTCATCCCTTCGTTATATTTACCCTACCGTCATACCATACAATAATAACAATGCTAACATGATGTTCCGCACTTTTCCTTTTGCCAAGTGCGTGCAAAGACACTGATTGTACTCGCCATAAATTATTTTCAGTACAAAATACTATGAGTAAAATTCATATTTTTATTTCTTACCTTGTTATACTTTTTATACACTTGTGCATGCTATACATTTATTTAGCAATTTATTTAATTAAAATTTCATTAAAACATCTTTGACACAAAAATGTAGCTAAGTAAAACATAATTTATATTTATAAAGCATGTTTTTCTATAGCGAAATAAAAGAACATGTATTTTTGGTTTTGGCGAAAAGATGTTTTTGTCAGCCGTATATCGAAAGTTAGCCTGTCAGTATCGTTTTGCGTGCGGAAAGTTAATTTTCCCGCACTAGGGCGGTAATATTTTAAGTGTGCGGAAAATTAAAACAAACTTAAAATTTTACTGCACTAGTGCGGGAAAATCAACTTTCTGCATGCAAAACGATACCGAAAAGGCTAACTTTCGGTGTACGGCGAACAAAAAATATCGTTTGTATCACGTACGGAACGTATTTTAACGCGCGAGCGAGTCGCGACAAGGGCCTTTCCGCATTTGATGCGAAATATACTATTTTTTGGATGTTAAAGATAAAGGAACCAAATGTGGATTGGGGTCCTAGATGTGAATCAGTGTTTTTACATTCTCATCATGGATGAGAAGGTATTGGTTTTATGTGAAAAATGACTTTCGAAAATTTCATCAAATCTTTACGTTTTGAGACCCCTTGAGTCAGAAAAAATGGTTTTTACGAAAGTGTCTGTCTGTCTGTCTGTCTGTAGGTCGTGTGCGGCATAACTCTCGATAGAATTATCAGATTGAATTGAGCTTTGGTACACTTTATCGGAGCCGAAAAAGTAAGGACAAGTTCGTTAACCAGCCACATCCAATCAAAATTGAGGGATGGAGCACTACTTTTGTGTTTTTGAAAATAATTTTTTGAAAAAATCAAAAATTTCAATACTGGTTTTAGATAGTGCTCATAAATCTCTAAAAATTATCCCGATAACATTTTTTGATTAAATCAAAATTAGAAATGTTACAGCATATTCAAATTCGAAAAAAGTCACACGGAGAAAAATGGATATTGAAAAGTAGATATTCAAATAAGAGATATTCATCCATAATATCTAGATATTGACACGCAATATTAAAATTTTTTTTTTCAATATATAAGATTTTTCCGAGAAGTAACATTTGATATTCAAGTTCAATAGTTTAGATATTGAAGCATGAAGTGCGCGCATATATATATAAAGGTCATGTGATCACTTTTTCGCGCTCATTGAAATCTGCTTGCATGCTTGCAGCGTGCCGTAAAGAAAAATTTTGAAAGTTTCGTAAAAATTCTAATAAGTGTTTTTAATGGAATAAAGATCGGGCGTTTAACTTGAGATGCAGTAAGTAAAAGATATAAGTTATATATTTTCTCTATGTATTTGGTTTATAGCCGAGAATGAAATCTAACCTTAGTGTTAAGGTTAATTTTCTAACAAGAACATTAAATTAATTTTAGACATGCCAAATAATGAAAATGAGAGCGATGTATAAATCTGCTATATACTTATGTACATGATAAAATATAATTTGACTTTTTTCTAAAAACTGAATATGTAGTTATTTCATAACCTTTAAAATAAATTTTTGAGTATCTTAGACATTGAGCTGTAATATCTATAACTTACCTTTTCAGTATACCTGATATTGATGTTAAATATCTGAGATATTCAACTTCAGACCCTCAGACATTCAAGTTTACTAACTAGGATATTCAGAAGTTTAGTATCTTGAATATTCATTTTTAATATCTGAGATAATCAAGCTCAATATCTGAGATACTGGTGGTTAATATCCCTTTTTCAATATCTACAGGCATTGAAGTAGAATATCTAAATGTTTGTCACATAGTTGAATGCTACTGACATTGTGCCTCAATATCTAGATATTATGGGTCAATATCCATTTTTCTCCGTGCAATATCAAAATTCCATTTTCCAGTTAAATTATACGAGATACGAAAAAACGTTATGATACAATATTATTGAACAAATAAAGACCTACAAATTTGAATTGTAACATTTTTTCATAAGATGCATATTTTTCTTTTTAATTAAAAAAAAAACTATTGAAAATCCAAAATTCAATTTTTTAACAATAATATTCGAAATACCAAAAAAACGTAAGAATACAAAGTTGTTCGTTTCAAAAAGATCTACAAATTTTGTCTTACACATTTTTTGATAAAAGATATATTTTTCGTTTCAATTCCAAAAAATACGATTAAAATTCAAAAATTCCATTTTTTAGACAAAATATGTGAGATACAAAAAAAACGTTTAGATGGAAAATTGTTTTCCTAAATGAGGTCTACAAATTCTCATTAAGACATTTCGGGACAGGATGTATATTTTATGTTTTGATTTTTAATATTAAAAAAATTCGATTTTTTTTCACCAAAATATGTGAGATACGAAATAAGCGTTGTTCTGCAAAATCGTTTCCTTAAATAAAATCTACGATTGTTATTTGTTTTTAAGAGATTTGGAAGAAAATGAATTATTTTAATCATGTAATTTATTAAAAAGTTACTGAAATGTATACAGAAAATCGAGCGCGAAGCGCGAGCGTCATGATGAGAATGTGTTCCTTAAGGCTGATAGAGCCTTAAGTAAATTGAATCTCCTGTTTCACTTAAATTCAAAAAGAAATAGAGTGACTTTGAGAAAATGTGTAATTCACATCATCTGTAATATTATTATAAAATTGGTTTGAGCTCCAGTATCAAATTATAAGAAATAAACTTAAATATATGCGAAGAGCACAAGACCGAGCGCGAAGCGCGAGGTCCAGAAAGAACGGAGCGCGAAGCGCGACGATCGAATCGCGCGCCCTAGGTGCGCTCAAACTTGCGAGCTGCGCGCGAAGCGCGCGATGAGAATGTGCCCGCGAAGCGGGCAGATTTTTTCTTCTATAAATATCGAAATTATTTTAAATT
The DNA here is from genome assembly GCA_030998225.1 of Diplolepis rosae. Taxonomy (NCBI): domain Eukaryota; kingdom Metazoa; phylum Arthropoda; class Insecta; order Hymenoptera; family Diplolepididae; genus Diplolepis; species Diplolepis rosae. The sequence continues at coordinate 15,932,322 of JAPYXD010000723.1, read as the reverse complement.
TAAAATGTAAATGTTTATTGTAATATATTATAGACCATTAGTAATAAAAATATAAAGAATAATCTAAAGAATTTGAAATATTTCTGTGGAAAAATAGACGCTTTCGTCTAACTCAACCACTTAATTTAATAAAAAATAATTTTGATTTTTATAAAACAAAAAACACTGATTTACATTTGGATCCCCAGTTCAGATGTAGTTCCTTTACTATATGGCTATTCGAATAGACTACCGAATTTTTTGAATTAGTCAAGAAATTGCATATTTCTTCAAAATATATTGAAGTAAAGTCCCTATACCTAAGATTATTTCAGATAATTATTATCCACGGGAATTTTTTTAGTTGACGAAAAGTCGCTATTGATTCATATCTTGATAATATTTTTAAGTTTTGTTACAAACCAAAAGTATGGTTGCATTGGTGACATTATGGGTCATTGGTATCAGCGTTCGCTGAACTTTTACAATCAAAAAATAATTTAATTTATTAGTATATTATCGTTGAAAGAGTTTCATAAATAAAGTTCGTTCTGATACGTAGGCTCTAATGGGACGATCAAGCAGAGAGTCACACCTAGGGAGATAAATAACAATAGCGGTCCATTGAATTCGGTCCCTAAGACCGGCGTCGGATGGGGTCATCGGGTTAATTCGGTGGGCAGTGTGGGCGAAAGACGCGTCTCGAAGGAAACGAACATAGAGTTATGTTGACTTCCAGATCTGAATAACTAATCGGGTCTTATACTTAAGATGCTTAAAAAGTAAGAGTATAACATATGCATATTTCATATTTCAATGCGATGTAATTAATAAATTTAACTTTTGCTTAACACTACACATAAAGAGTTTTCCAATAGGGACATAACAATTTTATCTATGAATAAAACACAGAAATATTTGAGATATTGAGTTCAAATTTAATGTGGGTGTAGTGCAAGCATTACATTTTATGAATGAAATTCGATATCAGTCATATGACCACCACGAGCCCGTTTACAGCGGTCGATTCTTTGGACCCAATTTTCCACCACTCTGGCACACATTTCGACCGGAACTTTGGCAATTTCGCGTTGGATGTTGTCTTTGAGGTCGTCTAAAGTTGCTGGCTTGTTGACATAAACCAGTGACTTGATATGACCCCATAAAAAGAAATCCGGTGGCGTTAGATCGCATGAACGAGGCGGCCATTCGACCGGACCATTTCTCGAGATAACACGTTCACCGAATTTGCCTTTCAATAAATCGATTGTTCGGCGTTTCAAATGATCAAGTGGCTTTAGTTCTTAAGTCAATTTAATCTTGAAAGCATGTAGGCCAAGATCTTTTCGCATAATACGCCACAGTGTCGTTTGAGCGATGCCCAATTCTTGAAAACGACGTGAACTCGACTAATTTGGCTTATTTTGAATCGATGCACTTACGGCTGCGATTATTTCTTCGTTTCGAGCAATACAACGTCTTTTTGGCACCGGAACGTCCAATAGTGTAAATGTGGTCTCGAATTTATCCACTATAGCAAGCGCAGCCTGTCGGGTGGGACGATTATTACAGCCGAAAGTTGGAGTAAGCGCTCTTAATGTTGCGACCACCGACTCAGAATTTCGGTAGTAATTTTTATTAATTTCCAAACGTTGCCAGCGTGAACTTTACCATGATGAAAATGTTGACTTTAACTAACGTTTTGACATTGACAGTTCATTAAAAAAGTTTAAGGGTGCGTTCATATAAAGATACGAAATTGTTATGTCCCTAATGGAAAACCCTTTATATAACTATTTAATATTATGATGATGCTTTCTGAAAATGTAAATGACATTTAGGAATTCTGATGGATTTTTCTCCCCCTGCTTGCGTCCCTATTTTGGAATTCATTCGTCGTTACTCGTTACGTTAATTCGACTTTGGCAAAGAGCCAGTGCGATTCCCCTAGGGTAGGTCATCGACGTTTCTGACGGACGACGTAAACCCTCAGGATTAACGAGCAGCCTTTCGGCAGTATGAGGTACTTGATTCCAAATGACTGCGTTTCCACCCTCAGTCACTAGCAATGTGCCAACTTTTGATCAAAGGTAGAGCGACTTCGAAGACTTGGCGTAAAATGTCTCATACTCAAGTCTTGTGCAATTATTACGAATGATTACTTGGCCCTTTGATTATAAGTTACACGGGTACAATTGTTCAAAAGTTAAAGCATTTTAATATACCAAAATCTGCCCGTTTCGCGAGAACATTCTCATCACGCGCTTTGCGCGCAGCTCGCGAGTTTGAGCGCCCTGGGATCGTGCGATTCAATCGTCACGCTTCGCGCTCGGTCTTATATTCTTCGCATAGATATAAGTTTATTTCTTGTAATTTGATACTGAAGTTTCAAGCCAATTTTATGAAGATGTGAATTACATTTTCTCAAAGTTACTAAATTTGTTTTTGATTTCAAATGAAAAAGGAAATTCAATTTATTTAAAGGAATGTGATACTTGAGAAAAGTAGCAATTTGGTCCAGTTTGTACACGCTTGTGTCCAAATACGTAAAATTTCGTATTTTTGTTTTGATAATAGAAGACAAATTTCTAAAATATGTTGTGAAATTGAACTTTTTTTCATTTTCGAAACTAAATGTAGTCTATCTAAGTCTGTTTTTAGCTTCTCTACAGTTTCCTGAATTTTGAATACAAAATTTAATGTTTTTGGACATAAACATGTTGAAAACTAAAATTAATAAAATTTGCTAATTTACGACGTATCACACGCCCTTAAGGCTCTATCAGTCTTAAGGAACACTTTCTAATAATATTCTAATAATACGTTTTATCAGAAACTATGTCAGACAAAATTTATAGAATCTTATTGAAAAGAACAATTTTGCAAACTTACGTTTTTTTCGTATTTCACATATTATTGTTAAAATTAATTTAAATTCAAAACGAAAAATATATATCTTATGAAAAAATGTTGCGATTTAAACTTGTAAATTTTCACGTACTAAACAATTTTGTATCATAACTTTTTTTTGGTATTTCGTAAAATCTAACTGAAAAATGGCATTTAGATATTGACTTTTTTCAAGATTTACATTCTGTAACTTTCCTAATTTTAGTTTAATCGAAAAATGGTATAAGGGTAATTAGTAGAAATTTATGAGAACTATCAGAAACCAGCATTAAAATTTTAGATTTTTTCATAAAGTTTTTTTCAAAAACACAAAAAAAACGTTTTTTCTGACTCAGGGGGTCTCAAAACGTAAAGATTTGATGAAAATTTCAAAAGTAATTTTTCACATAAAACTAATACCTTTTCATTTATGATGAGAATATAAAAATTAATATTCAGGTAAAGTAGGTACCGATTAAAAAATTTGTTCAACGTTTTATGTAGAGAACGATAAAAAATGTCCCTCAATAAAAATGTATAAAGAAGGAGGAAAAAGAAGAAGAAGAAGAAGAGGCTTCTTCAATAAGGAAGCAAATTTATTTGATTCCTATGAGGAAGTAAAGTGCTCACATTATTTGCACAATTGAACACTAATAACATCTCCACTTTAAAAATATACAGGGTGAGTTTTTTATTTTGAGACATCGAAATATCTCATGATAAAAAAACTCATCCTCTATATACTGAAAAAAATAATTAGCTGAATCTACTACATTAACTTGTAAAACATGCCACACCTACTGTATTGGATGGCACAATTACATTTATAGTTGATTTTGTTCTTGTGATGAGCGTACAGAAAATGACACCAACAAAAAAAGTATTTGTGCAAACCGAAGTAATTGAGTTAGTTAACAATTTTCTCAGTGTATATCCATATACCAAGTGGACAATTTTTTATCACTTTTGTCCCCCCTCCCCCTACCTGCTCTGTCCACGTGGACATATTTTAGTATGTTTTTCGCAGATTTAAGGGAACATGTGTCCACGTGGATTCTAGTCCGATCCTCCAGGCCCCCCTCGTAGACTAGCGTGGAATTTTGCCATACCCCCCCTCCCTTCAAAACTGTCCACGTGGTATATGGATGGCCCCAAACGAATTTGGTCAGATGAGCAAAAATTTATTTCATACAATCAAAATATTTTTTTGAATCAATCAAATGCAGTCAACAAAACGATTTTGTTGAACCAATTGAAATTTTCTTCTGGGTGTAACACTTTATAGTGTAACAAATATATAGTTTCAGTAGCTCTAAAAAAATCTGTTGCATTTACTGAGTCCATAAGTTAAAATGATGACAGCGTAACATTTCTCTAAATTTAACAGACATTTTAGTACAATTCACCACATTTTTGTAAACACAATAGATTTTTCTAATTTTTCTAATATTTATCTACAAATTTCTTATGTTTACAAAAAAGCTGTGAATTGTACTGAAATATCTCTTGAATTCAGAGAAATTTTATATCGCCACTATTTAAACTTATAGACTTAGTAAATGCAGCAGCCTTTTTTTCTCCGTGAATCATTAACAGAAAATGTTAATTAGTTATTCACTTGAATTGAAGTATCCTTTTAATATCAAAGGAGTTAATATATATTAAATTTAGTAGAGATTTTACTAACAGTGGAATCCTCACAAGCAACAGTTGCCCCTTTATTTATAAATTCACGAGGTAAGATAAACAAGAAGAGTAAAGAGGCGCTTTCAGTTGGTAATACTGGTGTATCACGAAGGTAATCTGAAAGGTGGGAATATTCACGCGCATTCACCTGCGTTTGGAGTTTGCCAACCTGGCGCTTGATAAGCAGACGACAAGCGATAACCGAGGCAGCAATATGCAAAGGGTAAAGTTCTTTCCATTTATTCAGGGTATTTCGAGCCTTTTCTCCCTTAAATTTGCAGAGTACGAAAAAAGGTATTCATACAATTGAGATAAGACAAGAACAGGGACTTTCCACGATTCGCTCATTAACAACGTGTTGCACCTTATTTACGAGTATCTCATCACGAATCTTTCTCGTATTGGAGTAAAGGGGAATCACAAAATCAGATATCGAAATGCCAAAGGTCTGATGCACAATGCTCTTTCACAATTTACTTTATGGACGTAGATCGATAATTTTGATGAAATCTTCTTAACGATTGGCGTCATCAGTTTAAAGCTTTCAATACCTCTAGACATAAGATATAAAAAGAATAAATACAATTAGAACTTTTTCAGTTATGTTTAAGGTAGTTCGTTCACGAAAATTAGACCTCAGGCAAAAATAGATAATTTTTCTTTCAAGAATAGCAATATTATTATTGAAGGGCTAATTTAAAAGAGAAAAGATTATTTTTCATGAAAAAAATTTGAAACACAAAAAAATAATTTTATTTTTGCCCAAACTTATTTTCTTATCGCTTCGAGCCAAATTTTTAAAAATGATGCGATTCTAATAAATCACGGTTCATTTTTTTAGGAAAAAGATTCTCTACAACTTGACCGTTTCCAATTTTTGAAAATGAATTCTTCAATGGCTGAAATGATAAAAAAACTATTTTTCAAAACAAAATTTTTATAAACAAATTGCTGTATTTGATAATAATTAATTTAATTTCAAAAATAGGAAACGGTCATGTTGTAGAGAATCTTTTTCCTAAAAAAATGAACCGTGATTTATTAGAATCGCGTTATTTTTAAAAATTTGGCTCGAAGCGATAATAAAATAATTTTGGGCAAAAATAAAATTTATTAATAAAATTATTTTTTTGTGTTTCAAATTTTTTTTATAAAAAATAATCTTTTCTCTTTCAAATTAGACCTTCAATAATAATATTGTTACTCTTGAAAGCAAAATTATCTATTTTTGCCTGAGGTCTAATTTTCGTGAACGAACTACCTTAACCCTTAAAGGGCCAAAATGGCATAAACGATGCACCGGTCTTTGAGGCCGTGTAACTTATGCTATTCGCGACTGAAAAAATTGGGAGGGATATATTTGTGAAGTTCAAGACGTGCGCTTTCCGATGGTGAACACGAAGTTGATCTAAAAAATGACTAATCATAAAAATATTCAGTTTAAAAAAAGAAAAGCACGATTTTTTCGATCTTTTTTTTTTGAAAGCGAGTTTTGAAAGGTTTCCCGGTCTGTCAACGACCTGGAACATTTATAACCGGTGGAATAAATGTCTGAACTTTAAGAAGGTGTGGTTCAGAGATTAATTTTTCACTTTTGTCTTTACAAAATGGCGCCCGAATTACAAAATTTTCACGAATAAATTCAGGATTTTTTTTGTCAGATAATACGAACAAACCAAGGAAATTACTAAGAATGAAAAGTTCTTAGAATCACTCAAAGAATACGTCTGAATTTTTTTTTTTTTTTTTTTTTTTTTTAATAGAGGTTTAAAGTCGCATCGACTACAAGGTCATTAGCGACGACTGAGCTTATAACTTCTTTACACTGTTCTTATGGATTTCACTGTATGCTTGGTTGTTCATTGTTGTACTAAATTTTGTCCTTAAGCTTAACGTCCTGAAGAAAAAGTAGAACTTCTTGAAATACTGGAGGTTCGGTGAGCAGCTTATTCAGTTCGTTTGGCAGGTTGTGGGTTCTCCTCTGGTGTTCATATCCTGGGCATTCTATCAATACATGTTTGATGGATAGGGCTGCTTGGCAGACATCGCATTTAGCTGGTTCTAGTTTTGAGATGAGATTGCAGTGGGTCAAGTGGGAGTGTCCAATTCTCAGTCTATTCAGTGTAACTTGATCTCTACGGTTTTCGAGTAGGATTTTATTTTTTTCGAAGACATTAGATTTTATTTCGTGGAGTTTTGTAGCTGGAGCTGATTTCCATACATTGTTCCATATTTCTGCAGTACTTCTGTTGAAAAATTTGCGTAAGTCTCGAGGTTCCGTTTTTGCTGCTTCTTCGGGTTCGGGGAGTAAGCATGCTAACTTTGACAGAGCGTCTGCTTTTTCGTTTCCCTCAATTCCTATATGCGATGGTATCCAAAATAGAATTATATCTTTTCCCTGATCGATTGACCTTGAGGTCGACTCTTGAATTGCTTGGGTTATGTTGTCAAATTTGTTGAAATTATTAATGGCTTTAATGCCACTGAGGGAATCCGAAAAGATGATAAATTTGGTACGGTTTGAGTCTTCAATATATAGTGTTGCTTTTAGAATCGCATAAGTTTCACATCTGAAAATTGGATATGATTCAGGTAGTCTGAACTGTAGGTTAGCTTCAGGAGTGACGACACTGCATCCGGCCCCTGTTGTCGACTTTGACCCGTCGGTGTAAATATGGGTGTAATTTTGGAGGTTTTGTGTGATGTTCTCGATGGCAGCTTTGTATTCAATAGGTTTAGTTTGGTTTTTTGGTAGTTCCTGTAGATCCAAGATAATTTTAAGTAGCGGGATTTTCCATGGAGGGTATGCATGTGGTCTTTTCAGAGCAATTTTGGATATTTCTAGGTTGGTTTCACTCAATGCTTGTCCAATTCTAAAGTATAGGGGACGTGGGCTCTTAGGGCACTGTTGGTATTTGTCTTGGTAGTTGCCTTGGAAGGTGGAGTCGTAGGCAGGGTTTTCAGGAATGGAAGCTAGTTTTGCCGCTGTGACCAAGCTTAGTTTTTTCCTTCTAATATGCAAGGGGGGTTGGCCTGCTTCGCTTAGTATGCTATCCACAGGGCTGGTACAGAAGGCTCCCAGTGCCAATCTGAGTCCTGCGTTGTGGATTGGGGATAATTCATTCAGGACATGAGGCTTGGCGGCGTCATAGATAATGGAACCGTAGTCAAGTTTGGATCGAACTAGTGCATTATAGGTGTTTATGAGAAGCTTTTGGTCTGCTCCCCAGTTTCTTTTTGATAGAGTTTTTAAAATATTTAATCTGCGCTTACAGTTATCCTTGAGCTGTTTAATGTGGGGTTTCCATGTGAGGTGTTTGTCGAATAATAATCCAAGTATTTTGATCGTGTCAACGACTTTTAGTTTTTGACTATTGAGGTAGAGTGTAGGGTTTATGTCCTGATATCTTGTTTTAGCGAAGGGTATACACATAGACTTTGTTGTTGAGAATTTGTAGCCTGTGACATCTGACCATTTTTGAAGTGAATTGAGACTTTCTTGGATTAGCTTCTCTGTGATTTCGGGGTCTTTTCCTTTGCAGTAAAACGTTATGTCATCTGCAAATTTGCTGCTTTTCACTGGGTATTTGAAGCAGCTGTTGACATCATTGAAGGATACTAAAAATAGCGTGACACTGAGTACCGATCCCTGAGGAACACCGTTTTCCAGTTCTATCCTTTTTGAGAGTTGCCCGTTTACTCGCACTTGTATGTATCTTTGTCGGAGAAAATTTTTTATGAATTCCAACATTGAGCCCCTCACTTTGTTGTTCGATAGCACTTGTATTATATGATTTCGCCAGACCATTTCATACGCTTTTTCTATGTCTAGGCAAACTGTGAGGAGGTGTTGGTCGTTCACAAAAGCATCACAGATATTCGTCTCTAGGTTGATTAGAGGGTCAAGAGTGCTCCTGTTTTGTCTGAAACCACTCTGATTAGGGTCGAAGAATTTTTCTTTTTCTAGGTACCATCTTAGTCTTTTGCTTACTATCTTCTCCATTATTTTGCACATAGTGCATGTTAGCGCTATTGGTCTGTAGCTTGTAGGTTGTCGCCTGTCTTTCCCAGGTTTTAGGATAGGTACTATTATAGAGTCGCTCCACCTGGTAGGAAAGACTCCAAATTTCCATATGAGGTTGTAAATTTTTTGGAGATAGGCTACTGAGTTATCTGTGAGATTTTTGAGTAGTATATTAGGGATTTTATCTGGCCCAGGACTTGTGTTCTTACACTGCTGTAAGGTGGCTTTGATTTCAGAAGTAGTAATACAGTGGTTTATTGGGGAGTTGTCATCTGAATTGGAGTTCATTTCTTGGATGCTGTTTCGGTTTTTGAATTCACGGAAGTTCGAGTTGTAGTTAGTATCACTAGCGTTTTTTGCAAAGGAGTACGCAACTTCGTTCGCCATTTCGATAGGGTCCGTTATAATAGTGTTATCATCTTTTAGTAGCGCGTTGATTACTAGAGACGTTGAAGAACCTTGGATTGTGTTTATTTTTCCACACAGTGGCACTAGGGGTGTTGTGTTTTAAGGCTGACGTGTATTCTATCCACGAGTTTCTTTTACTGGATTTGCATTTCCTGCGCGCTTGGGCTCTGAGTTTTTTAAGTTGAATTTGGTTTTCTATTGTTTTGTGTTTTTTATACACATTATATGCATGTTTTTTCTCCTTGATGGCTTTCTCAATTTCATCATTCCACCAGGGTACTTTGTGAGAGTGATTCTGTGTTGAAGTTTTAGGAATGCTGAGATCAGCCGCTTCAGTAATCAGGTGAATGAAGTTTTGGACGAGGTCGTCTATCTGGTTACAGTTTTCTTCAGAGGGTTCGGTTAATTTGTCTATGTTTTCGTCCAGGTGGTTTTGGTAGTTGGTCCAATTGGCTTTGTTGATTTTCCATGTTGGTTCTGGGTAGTAATAGTTTTGATTTAGGCTTGGTATTTCGATAGTAATGGGGAAGTGATCGCTGTTGTAAAGATCTTCTAGCACATTCCAGTTTAAGCGATGTCCAATAGATGCACTGCTTAGTGATAGATCAATGGCGCTGAAGGTGCCATTTGCAATGTTGAAGTGAGTTGACTGGGTGTTGTTCAAAAGCACTATTTCAGGGTCGTTTAAGATCTGGTCGATAGTTTTACCTCTTGGATCAGTACGACGACATCCCCAAAGTGTGTTGTGGCTGTTAAAATCGCCAACTATTATATATGGTTTTGGTAATTGGCTTATTAGGTTTTTTAGATCTTGGAGGTTAAAACTGAGCCAGTTGGGGATGTATATATTGCATATACATACTTCTATGTCTGATAGAATTTTAACAGCCACAACTTCCATGTTAGTGTTCAATTTGACCTCTTCGAAGTGAATTTCTTTTTTTATGTATGTTGCAACGCCACGACTGGCATGATCAGTGTTAGCTCTGTTTTTGAAGGCGGGGCAGTAGTTATTTAGATTAGAGCAATAGGAACCTTTGAAATTTGTTTCTTGTAAACAAACAACGGATGGATTGTAATCCATCATAAGGAGTGATAGAAATTCTTGACGTGTATGAAAACCGTTCAGATTCCATTGAATTATTTTTAGATCCATTTTGTAAGAAGGGTTTTGGGGAACAATTGGTTTTGATTTGGTTGGGCTTTTTATCTATTAGAATTATTCTAATTATTGTTGTACTTTCAGGGTGATTCGTTTGTTTCTGCGCAATAGGAAGCAGACTCTTCGTCAGAGGAGCCTTTCGTGTCTTGTAGTGATTTTATTATTCTTTTGGTAATTTTTGTGTGTCTAGACTTGGCACTGCGATCGTTGAGGTGGCTGTACATGTCATTCATCATATCGATAAGACTTTCTAAATTTTCGCAGTAATCTTTGGCGATAAGAGCTGGATTTTTAGAACCAGTTGCATTATCAAAAAAGCTTTTATATTGTAAAAAGTCGAGAATATACTTCTCCTTAGCTTCTCCAATGATTTTCTCCAGAGGGGCTAAGAGTTCATCGGTGGTTTTTCCTTGGTGAGGTGTGACGGTTTTTACTTTTTTACTTATTTTCTTAACTTTCTTGTCTATTATGGTCCGATTTTCTTCGTTCCCGGTGTTGTTTATATTCAGGCTGTTTAGTGGTTCTTTAGTGCTGGTAGAAGATAGTGTAGAAGCTGTGTCTGAGTGTTGGCGTTTGTGTCCTGTATTCGTACAGTCTTTGGAGATAGATTTAGGGGGTGGCAGCTCGGGAAAGTTATCTTTGTCTGGTTTCTCAGTTTGGAATGCATCTTTTGAGTCTTGCTTTTTCGTGGTGTTCGATTCCAACTCAACAATCGGAGTTGTATTCCTTTCTTGTTTGCTATGACAATGTTTGGCGATGTGGCCAACTTGTTTGCATGTGAAGCATTTGATTGTGTCTGTGGAGGGGTAAATCCAATAGGTAGTTTCTTCAAATTTAATCGGGAGGGATTCTGGTACCTTAGATTCGTCTTCAGGATGGATATAAATTTGTCTTCTGAAACTGAGGATGTGAGCATACCCCGGGCTTGACATCCCAGCCCTCATGAAGGTCATGGACGAGTTTGTTCTGATGTTCCGTTTCTGGAGTTCATCGGTCAGAACATAGTGAGGAATTATCGGACACACGTTAGACAAAATGAGTCGCTTGAATTTTGTAATTAGTGGTCGTAATTCCAGTGTGTTGTCTTTAATGACGATACTTGAATGTTTGCTTGTAAGGTCTTCGACAGTTTGTTTACTGTCTAAATACATACAAACTCTATTACCTGAGACTCTAGAGACAAATCTGATATTATTTGGGCTGACTAGTTTTCCGATTTCTTGAATATACTCATCTATAGGAATGTCCGATATCGATTCAATGACTATGGCTTGATCTTTTTTTGGAAATTGGTCTCTGACTGTAGCTGCTACGTAACTGTACGTGTTGGGAGGACTGTTTGGTAAAGATGAACTTTGGGATTCACTTGTCTTGCTAGCCATTCTGCTTTGGGGTTGCACCCCGGTGCAACACTCCCACAGATGGCTATTGCACTATATTATAATAAACACAAAACTCTAAGATTCGTCCACTTCTAGTACCACGTCTTCAGGAATGTAAATAATAATAAACTCACGAGACACACCTGATCGCGACGACGGTCGGGATAGAACTACGTCTGAATTTTGTCGAAACGTTTTGAGCAAGTTTTCAATTTTGGAAATAGCATAATTTTTGCAAAATCAAAAAAAATTGCTCAAAAATTCTCAATAACCTCGAAAGTACCGCAGTATTGAGAATTTTTATCTTGAAAGCAATAGACTTATAGCGAAAATTACCAAGAATAAAAAGTTCTTAAAATTGGTCAGAGAATACATAAAAAAATTTCGGGTTGATTTGAGCAATTTTTTTATTTTGCAAAAATTATGCTATTTGCAAAATTGAAAAGTTGCTCAAAACGTTTTGAAAAAATTCAGACGTATTCTTTGAGTGATTCTAAGAACTTTTCATTCTGAGTAATTTCCTTGGTTTGTTCGTATTTTCTGACAAAAAAAATCCTGAATTTATTCGTGAAAATTTTGTAATTCGGGCGCCATTTTGTAAAGACAAAGGTGAAAAATTAATCTCTGAACCACACCTTCTTAAAGCTCAGACATTTATTCCACCAGTTGAAAATTTTCCAGGTCGTTGACAGACCGGGAAACCTTTCAAAACTCGCTTTAAAAAAAAAAGATAAAAAAAATCGTGCTTTTTTTTTTAAACTGAATATTTTTATAATTAATAATTTTTTAGATCAATTTCGTATTTATCATTGGAAAGGGCACGTCTTGAACTTCACAAATATGTCCCTCTCAATTTTTTCAGTCGCGAATAGCATAAGTTACACGGCCTCAAAGACCGGTGTATCGTTTAAGCCATTTTGGCCCTTTAAGGGTTAAGGACATGGTTCAAGCGGATCACGTGACTAAATTATACATTAATTCATTTTTGTATAAGATAAATTTTTTAATTTACAAAACATCTATCTGGAATCGGAGAAAGGAGAATGACCAACCTCAGACCAAATGGATGTTGATAAAATTTATTTTATTTTAAAATTACGACGTTTCGATGACATTATGTCATCCTCGTCAGATGAAAAAAAACATTTGTTTCAGTAATCACTCTATAATAAATATAAAGATTATGGTGAAATTATTAAGATAATAAACACAAAATTATCAATAATATATCTAAATACCTGTAGTTATAATATCCTTCAACTTTTGCATAAAACATCACAACTAATTATTTGTAAATTTTTGCCATACTTTAGTCAAAATGAAAATCTAATTTTGGTCAATATATTGTAGTTGCAATGGTTATTTGAAAATATATAAATTTATAAATTACATAGCGTTCTTAACATGGAACTGATCTGTAAATATCCCCCGATCTTTTAGAATTGTGAAATGTCAAAGCTAAGAAGTATAATTATTATTTTAATTGAAGTAATAATTATAATTTTATATTATGTATAATAATAATTATTATAATTAATATAATTAATAGATTTAAATTTTTGTTGTTATAGAATATAGAATCAATTATATTTTTATTAATTTTTTTTTAAATTCTTTGAATTTATATAAGTTGATCTAAAATAATATCATAAGAAGAATTATAATCTTTCAAGTCAGTAATAACATTAATACAAATTTAAAGAATTTGAAATCTTTTAGTGGAAAAAGAGACATATCCGACTGTGCCGGGATTCGAGCCCAGGTTTTTCGATTTTTTCAGGCAAAAAATGTGGCCATTTCTGTGCAAGCATGAGAAAAAGTATATTAATTCTTGTAATAAAAAAAATTCTATACTATATGTTGAAAGTAACGAGAAAAGTAACGAGAAAAGTAACGATTTTTATAGATAACGTTACTGAAAAAAATGTAACTAGTTATAAATTCGTTACTTATTTACAAAAGTGACTAGTTACTTTTAACTAATTATTTCCCATCCCTGGGCTTAGAAAGTCAAATCAATAAAAGTGGATTTTAGCATCTCCGATGGTAATAATTTATTTGTCAAGTGACAAACATTTTAGACGAAAAACTTACCTAAATGGGTCCGATCGAGGGGGAATTGAACCTACGACCTACGGCTTTTAACGCACCTACCTTCTGCAACTAACGCACTAGACTACTCTCGCAATTGCGGTTCGAAATTTTGGAACTTTTATTAGAAGTCTGCTGTTCGCTCTCTTTGAACCTGAATCAGGGAAATAGTCACTGATTAGATCAGTGAAAATATAACAACTGATGAATCAGTGCCCTGCTTTGATTTCACTGAGGAATCAGTGAACGCGGCACGTGAACATAATCTTTAAATTCGTGAAGTTCCTGCGAACGATCAAAGTATAACGATGGATCTTTAATTTTTAATTACACATAATATAATTATACACAATAATAATTACAATATATAATAATAATCACGTAATTTCTTTTTGGTTTTGTTTAACCTAAAATAAACGTGTTCATCGGTCATTAAAATATGTTGCTGCTTTTATGATTCCCACCTGAAGATTTGACTGATCCAATAATTGAGTTCAATCTGTTTCACTGATTCGTCAGTCGAATTTCACTGATTCTCAGGGAAACACTTATAGCTGCCGCCTTCAGTGAATAGTCACTGCGAATCAGTGGCTGTTCACTGATTCAGGTTTAGAAAGTAGAATCGCATCGTTTTTAAAAATTTGGCTCGAAGCGATAAGAAAATAAGTTTGGGCAAAAATAAAATTGATTAATAAAATTATTTTTTTGTGTTTCAAATTTTTTTCATGTAAAATTATTTTCGTGAACGAACTACCTTGAAACAAAAAACGTTCTTTATCCTCTTCTGATGTATTTCCAAATTTCCAGGGAGATATTTTGCGAAATAAAAAAGTCATCTTGCATAAACTTTTACAGGTATTTTGTCACGTGGTCTGGTTAATCGATGGCATGAGTCAAATATTATTTATTTATCATTAATGTTCAGTATTTGACGCTTCTGGCGTAAATGGAATAGAGAATAAAATAAAATGAGAGGAGTTGAAAGAGAAGAGAAAAAGACAAGGGTGGACAAGGTGAAATCTCTCGTGGGGTCCAGTCGTACTTCGGTTGGTACACGTGGGTGTAGACTGTAGATGCTGCGGAGATTACTTAGCTCGAGACCGTGAGTCGCGTGGCCTCTCCCCTCTCTTCTTTTTCCATCCTTTTCTCGCCTCTTTTAATCCCCCCCAATGTTGACTCTTCTTACTTCGTCTTCTGCATATGTGCAGCCTCAGATTGCACACGGTGCATAAAATAAAACCTGGAATTTTAATAAGCCCACTATTGTGCCTTCCCGGCTCCCTCGTTGGTTCCCACAGATGTTGCTTTTTTCAATCGGAGACAACCCAACGATGCGCTTAGGTGTGAAAAACGACACCAGTTGAAGATTTTTTACAACTACAGAAACGAGTATCATCAATCGCTCTAACCTTTCTTATATTATTTTTTTCCGAATTTGACTCTCATTTTACCCACATTAATTAAGAGAAATAATTCTAGGAAATAATAAAGTCATCGCATGACATTATTTCTCGATTGCCTTGTAACACTATTCCTTCTCTTTTCGGACTGAGGCGCGAGAGAGCAAGAAGAGTACAAAATAACCAGTATCAGTGTCCTTGATTCCAGTTAACTATAATTAAGTCGTTTCCCTCACGATTCACATTCCACACAAATAAGGTGCATTTATGCATAACGATGGAGATTTCTGAATGCAAGTAGCTATGGGGTCAAGAGGACCGCTTCATTCGGCAGTTAATTCTCATTTCTTGTTAACAGTCATACGTTAACGTTGAGCCTGACGGGGACGACTGGCAGTTATGACATTCCGGAAATGCTGGAATGTCGTTATGGCGCCAGGCCCACAGTATCGACACGCGGTGAACCGCAAATCAATTTGCACATTGATCCTCTTGCTCGAAATATCTATTTGTCTGACTCTGTCTTGCATGTACCTGATGCACACATACTAATATTCTAATGTGTAATTCAACATATATTCACGTCAGATAGGATTTGAAAATGTTGTCGAAACTATCGTATCATCTTGAATAGCAGGAGTGGCGGGTCCATTGACGTCAGAGAAATCGAACGTTCAGTGGCCGCTATCGATGCTCTTGTGATAAATGATGAAAATGAAAGACCAGTCCTGCATCGCTAAACGTGGGTTAAGGACCTATAGTATCCAATTAAGAAACTTCATAATGACAAATTGACACTGATTATTCTACTCATAAAGAAAGTGAAAAGAAAAAATCGTAAAAGGTGCAGAGGCATTTGGATAAATTATATATTCTTGCATAAAGAGAAACCTTTTTTAATTACGATCAACATTACATTATACAAATAAGGATCCTTAAATATTTGTAATATTGCCAAGGATTTCTTGCAGCACATAAAGATTTTATGACATAAGTGGAAAATTTATGATAAATTGAAAAAATTTATATTGTCTTAAACTGTAATGAATCATGAAGAATAAAAATGTTGTCCTGTCTGTAAGCATCCAATTACCGGAACATGTTTTTAATTCATTAGCATTATGGAATAAACTTCGTGATATCCCAGAAAGTATGTCCAGTTGAATTTTATTGCAGCATAAACACGTTATGCAATCGAGTTTTCTACAAGCCTTTATCAGCATTTAAGAAAAATATTTGTCTCTGAAAAGACATTTTTAGAAATTTAACAATTTTTTTGGTTCAGTCATTGAGATATCAGTAGCTGGTAGAGGAAAAGGAATGAGAAAGGAGGCTTATGATGATGAAGAGAATGAAGAAGGCGGAAAAAGAAGGCAAGGAGGTCGTAGGAGACTAACAGCCAAGAGTAGAAAACACGAATGATTAACCTGTGGCGCCGTGGACGATCGTAAAGACCTCGAGTCCGGATGGTACCATTCACATGAAGTGATGTTCTTCACCTTCACGAATTGCCGGGCGCACCTTTGTTCCATCCACTGGACCAAATACGGTTCAGTGGAGAACCCCTGATTCCAAGTGTATCATATTAGCGGCAGTAATTACAAATCACGAACCAACTTTAACTAGTCAGGCCAATTCTACGGTTTGCTTTGAAATGAAACCGATCACTGACATTATACTTTTATTTCTCTTATTATACTTATTATTCCCCTGCTTAAGGGGATCCGCCACCTTTAATATTTTTATTTTTTGAGTTTAGACCTTCCATTTAATTTTTTTTTGTTTAGTACCTTTATCTAGAAAGGTTTTGGTTTTTTTAAAATTCCAGCACCTTTATGTATTTTCAAACTAAAAATTTTGTTCCTTACAATGTGTAAGGGATACTTTAGATTAAATTGAAACATATGTTGCAACATACACGGAAAATCACAATTTGTGGAACACGAAGTTTAAAGTAAAGTCTTCCCAAGTGCGAAGTTAGATACGGCCTATCAATGGCTCAGCATCGTCAAAAATTTGCCGATAATCGGTTACCAATATCGTGCCGTTTCTGGAATGTCCGTGGGCCGGATTCTGGCTCTTCTACTTTCGGAACTGGATGCATAGTAAAAATGACAATCGGCTCGGTACAGGACCAATACTGGGCCAAGTTTCAGTTGAAGGTCGGTCAATTTAAAGAGTCGACAAAGGCCGCCGTCGTCGGCCCAGCACTTGACCGATGCAAACTGCGACACTTTTCCAATAACAATAGCCGAATGTTGGCTGCCGAGGTTGGGCCAATATTGTGCCGTATTATCACCTTCGGCAATTCGCACTTGGGTTGTAGTGAAGCCTTAATACTCACATCAAAACTATCATATATGTATATACATAAAGGCAATATATATATTGTATTTTTATAGGGATATCTGTTATGTACTATTTTCCATATAATTCACAAATATTACAAAACTATTTTGTGTAAAAAGCCAATTTTCTCTAAAAATGAGTTATTCGTAAATATATTGTAGTAACTTTTAATTTTATTTATTTTTCCAAGAAAAAAAATCAGGTTGCCCTTAAAATTTAGACACATATTTGGAAAAGTATAGAGAATAAAAAAATAAAATTTTTGGAAAATGTCAAAAAAATATACCAATTAAAGGTGGCGGATTCCCTTAATTCATCCACGAGTATCACCTTCATATACCCTACAGAAAGTAATATCTTAGAAAACATCTTAAGTTAGAGATATAAAAAATTTTTAGATTAAAAACAACAAAAATTGTGAAATGTATACAGTTCTTGATGTATGACTTTCCCTGAATCCGGAGAACAGTTTCGGTTGCAGTTAGGACAAATTTTTTATGGATACCGTCGAGACTGAAATAGAAGTAGAGAAAAATCTGACTTTTATCATGCTCAATTCTTAGAAGAATCTCAAACAGGTATGTGGATGATCAGCTTGATTTTGAAGAGCTTGCAAATATCGTGTTACAGATATTTTTAAATTTTAAGGAATATGCATAGGTGTAATTTACTGAAAAAAATTGTTGGATGAGAACCTAATATTAGAATTTTTAAAAGACAACTATACAAATTATCATATTACTGTATTTAATGTGCTTTTTTCCAGAAAAATTATGTTTAAATCTTGGCAAATTCTGTTGAGTGAATTTCCAAGTTATTTACTCAGATAAATGAGAATTCCTATGGCAAATATATACACTGTTGAAAATGTTATTAATTTTAATAGACTTTAATATATATAATTTAATATACGTTATTGAAAATACTTCCATTACATGTAATGGAGGTTTAATACAGGAATTTCTAACAGTGTACATATAAATTGGGTATAATTTGTCAACATTTTTATTTTGCGTATTTTAATTTTCAAACTTTGAAAATGAAATCTTTCCATGTGATAATTTACTATAGATTGTGTCGAACTTCACTATAACTTATACTAAATTTCGTATAATTTTTCCAATTTTTAGTATTTGCTGGACTGCGAAAAATTTCAGTCCACCATAAATTTTTATCATTTATCCGTATAACATTTTTCGATTAAATAAAAATTAGAGTTACAGTATATTTTCCTTTAAAACAAAAAAATACTATTGAAAATCGAAAATTCAATTTTTTAACAAGAATATGTGAAATGCGAAAAAAACGTAAGAATGAAAAATTGTTCGCTTCAATAGAGTCTAAACATTTTGTCTGATACAGTTTCTGATAAAATGTATATTTTTGGTGTTAATTTAAAAAAATACCATTAAAATTTAAAAATTCCATTTTTTAAACAAAATATGTGCTATACGAAAAAAACATTGATTTGGATAATTATTTTCCTCAATGAGGTCTACAAATTCTCATTAAGTTATTTTTTAACAAGATCTATATTTTATGTTTTTACTTCAAAAACACTATTAAAAATCCAAAATTTAATTTTTAACTATTTAAAGAATTTGAAAATCTTTCTGTGGAAAAAAAGACGCTTTCAACTGCGCTGGGACTCGAGCCCAGGTCGTTCCATTGCCGGTCGACTGCTCTAACCACTGAGCTACACAGCAATGAAAAGACCTGGGCTCGAGTCCCAGCGCAGTCGAAAGCGTCTTTTTTTCCACAGAAAGATTTTCAAATTCTTTAAAAAGTTTGAAATTGTCTACGAGGACACCTGTCGACAACGTATCTTATCTGATACACGACTAGTGAACCTCCGATAATGTAGGCAGTGACAAAAATTTCAAACTCACCTAATTAATTTGAAATTAATTTTTAACCTAAACTCTCTAAAGAGATGAGTTTTTCAAATATATTATGAGTTGTTGAACTTGATTAGATATATATTATCGAATTATTGAAATACATTGCATTTTGTTTTCATTTCATGTGAAAAAAAGAAACATTTGATTTTAGTTTTTTTAATTGAAAAATAAGGCATGAGGAGTATGAAAAGTTACTTTCACTAATTACTGTAAAGAGTTATATGGTTTGGAAAGTATCTATATCGACAAAAAGCTACTCCTTTTTACAAAGTAACGTAAATATAACGAGTTACTTTTCAAAGAGTAACTTACCCAACATTGATACATATGATTTTACTAAATTAAATAGGTTTATTTTTTAAGACTGTTATTATTCAATTTGTATACAATCTATGAGCAATTTATATGTAATATTCATCATATTCAAATTCACATTTAAAAATCATATTTATTTTAAGTATCTCATACAATTGATGTACAGCATTGAAAAATCTTCAATCATTCATTCTTCTACTAGCGTGTTAAATAGTGCACTTTTTTGACCCCACAGAAGAAAAAAAAATTTCACACTCCCGAAATAAACTTTTTTTCCCCAGTTGCATAATATACTATTATTAAACAATTTTCATTCTTACGTGCAATTTTTCAGGAGAAAATTAGATAAATTAGAATCTTCATTTTTTTTTCATATTCTGGACTTATATATTGACCCTTAATTAATAATTGAAGATATATGTTGATTTTGATAGTTGGCTTTAGGGTCCACGGTTAATAAAAACTCAAATTTTACATAATCAAACGTTTCGGCTCTGATCGGAGCTCTCATCAGTGATTTATTTTGGATCTAAAAAATACATAAAACAATTTCGCTAAACTAAGGGCTTCTTTGATGGAGAATTTTATTATTTACGTATTTTTGTAATGCATCGATAAAAACTTGGAATTGCTTCCGAATAAAATACTTTGAGAAAGAGAATTTTTAGGAATAAACTTATAATTTGGCTCAAACATGCAGGTGTAAATTTTTTTGAAACTGTGCTCTCTAAATCTAAATCAGTCAAATTTTCACTGATTGAATCAGTGATTTGCCTTTTCACTGATGATTCAGTGGAAACAATATTTTTCACTGTTAAATTAGTTAATTTTCACTGTTTAATTAGTGAAAACAATATTTTCCACTGTTAAATCAGTTACTTTTCACTGAAGTAATCAGTGAAATTTGATTGATTCGCAGTAACTTCTTTTTAGCTATTTTAATCTGTCAAATTTCACTGATAATCAGTAGATTTTGACTGATTCATATTTAGAGAGTGCATAAAATTATAATTCGAAGTTTCTTTGCTATAAAGTATAGAGTTTGTAAAACATTAACATTTTTTTGTGGTATACAGTAATTTTTGGAAACAAGCTGAGTTGAAAAACCTGTAAAATTTCGTAGCATCATCATAAAGATTGTACCAATTCGTTATGTTATTTTTGTATTGCCATTGGGTCAGTTCCTTTCTATTATAAATCAATAATTAATGAAATTTATTATAGGAATAAACAATATAAGACTACCATAACGAATTCAATTTTGGCTCAAGATACCCAGCAAACACTGTTATATAACATGTATGTAACTGTTACGTAACAGATTGTAACACGTTACATAGCTGGCGACTTACAGGTGAGTCACCTGTGACGCAAAATGTCACACACTGTGTGATGAATTAGTTCTATAACAGCTCTGTAACGCTGTGATGTAATGGTCTGTAACAGACTTATGTAACATATGTGCTATCTTGTTACGCAGCATCAATGTAAATATGCTCTATATGTGTTATGCAATTATGTTATATAGAAGTTTTGTAAAAGCGATATGTAAATAGTATCTAACGGAGATATATTAAACAGATATACGATGATAAAATATTGATAATACACAACTCATTTCTGTGAGTCAAATTTTGCACCTTTGTGTTATTTGTCGATTACTGAATATTATACTTAGGGCATGTGAAATTTTACCATAAGAGCAATTTAGTTTACACAAGTTATTACCCACAATTTTTAATTTTTCCAACTATTATTGATGTCGGTATTCGGGAAATTAAAATAGCTATATATAATATTACATGATTGTTACATATCTGATAATAACGTGCATTATACACAACTTACAAAGAAGCACTACACAGTAATCCCGTCATAGTACACTTACGTAACACTGCAAAGAAAGTGTTATAGATCATTCGCGTAACCAAGTTACAGAATCAAAGTTACAGTATTGTCACATAAAAATTATGTCACACTGTTGCGTAGCTGTTACTAATGTACATTATATACAACTAACATAACTATTCCGTAACATTGTTACATTACCCTTACGTAACAAAGCAACGAAATTGTAATAGATCATTTAGGTAACCAAGTTATAGAAAATATGTTACGTGATTCTTACATAAAAATTACGCAACATTGTTACGTAGCTGTTACCAATGTACATTACATACAACTCACATACCTATTCCGCAACACTGTTACATTACCCTTACGTAACAAAGAAACGATATTGTTATAGATCATTCGGGCAACCAAGGTACAGAACAAATGTTACATGATTCTTACATAATAATTATGTCACATTGTTACATAACTTTTATTAATGTACATTATACACGACTTACATCATTATACAGTAATGCCGTGACAGTTCACTTACATAACATTATGAGAAAACTGTTACAGATCATGTGTGTAACACAATTACAGGACGAATTTTACATTGTATTTCTATAGCATATACATCCCACTGCTACAGAATTGTTACATTCACTCTTTTATTGATCTTTTACATCTTCACGCGGTAAAAATCTTACATAACATTGTTACCTTCCCGTTATATAGCAATTACATCACTGAACAATAACAATCGTTACATAACCAGAAATAACTATGTTACCCTTTTGTTACGGAGCGGTTACATAACGTGTTTTCTGGGTAAAGACTAGAAAAATTGTAAATTTTGGAAAAAATTTAGCTAGATGCTGCAAGTGTACATGGAGCGTGTCGAAATATTTATAAATAAATAACTCTTGAGGGCTCCCATCAGATCGGAGAGTCTGATTACCAACAACTACTCTCTAAATCTGAATCAGTCAAAATCTACTGATTGACAGTGAAATTTGACTAATTCAAATAGCTAAAAAGAGGTTACTGTAAATCAGTCAAATTTCACTGATTGCTTCAGTGGAAATCAACTGATTTAACAGTGAAAAACATTTTTTACATTGATTCAATCAGTGAAATTTAACTGATTTGACAGTGAAAAATATTTTTGCACTGATGAATCAATGAAAAGGCAAATTACTGATTCAATCAGTGAAAATTTGACTGATTCAGATTTAGAGAGTACTACAAAAACACAAATATCTTTTTGATAAAATTAAAAAAAAACTTTGAATCTTTAGAGATTTGTTTTGAAATAAGAGTTTATTGTGAGTGCGACTTTTATCAGATATTGGACTTGTCTTTCACGATAAAGACACGTTTGCACGTGTCATGAGCACGCAATGACAGCGGTAATGACCTGAGCTGTAATAAAGCTTGGAGGCTAAGATAATCCAGGAAGGAAAAGACGTCGACTTACTCACCGACTCGAGAAACGAAAGATATAGTAGAGAGAGAAAGAAAAATGGATAATTGTGTCCAGCAACTGCTAGAACCCTGGTCGCACCGTTGGAAATTAGCGACGATAATGGAAAGGTAATGCGCTAAGTCACGGTAGGCTGGCATGCGATAATTCTTTCGCGGCCGGTGAATTCATATTCCCTCTATGTGTACAAGTACCCGAGCAGTGTAACTTCAATCGCTCACACCAACCTTTTATACAAAGAAACACAAATAATTTGCCTTTTTACCCGGACAGCATGAAAAGCAATTTACCCTTCCTGATGTAAGTCTAAGTTCCCTTTTGTTCAGGAAAATAATGAAACACAATAAAAATGAGGGAAAAAAAAATTTATGAATTTTGGGACACGTACTTGGGCGTTGAGTGAAAAGTTGTTTTCAATGAGAGGAGCAAAGGTGTTGCGCATAAAAATCAGACTCACGGGTCAAAAATCACGGGTCTGAAAAATTCAGCGGTTGGTTCAATGCAAAGATATGTAGATTCGAGAAAGGTTCGTAAAAGTGGACGAACGCATCGATAGGTGGCTTGTAAATAATCGATTGTAAATAAAGGGCTGAAAGAGCCAACACCTTACCTCGTTCGTTCGGCACTTTTAAATTTCTCGCTCCTCTCAAAAGAGGCGTGACACTTTGTCGAACGAATTCTTTACGCAAGCCGTATAAGGTAGCACAGCCAGTATTTTATTTCCGTGTCTTAAAACTTGAAGAAATGCACCGTGTTATAGGTGGCGCCACCAAACATCGCATACCCTCTCAACTTGGCAGTCCGAAAGAAATGAAAAGAATATAACCCGGATTGGCGTTGCTCATTTCGCCGAATCGACCGCCAGCTTCTTGGCCGCCAATTATTTCGCTTGTTCTCTTTCACCCACGTGATCTGTAGATCTTGGCTAAGAAGAGGGAGACCAAAAACAAAAGTAATAAGAAACGAAGAAAGAGAGAGTAAGTTCTATAACGCACTTCTCGAGTCTGATCTGACGATAAACAAGATCTCACGATCGGAATTCCGGTAAAACAAGAAGAAAAAATAGAAGGAGAAAAATATCTTTTACTTTGTCATTTTTCTTTGCTCTTTTGTTAATTGATTTCGATGATGCAACACATTTTTTTCTCGGTTGCATTATAAATATATATATGGAATGCGTAATGCGGTCGTTAAAATGAGTTCCCTTCAAGAGTAGTAATGAGCGTATTCGGTTTTACATTGTACAGAATGTTCCTCGATTAATTCACTAATTAGGGCATCTTTGACGTCGTGGCTTGCACCATTTTTTCTCAATCTTACATTTACAACTTTACTGCATTAACAGAAGCGTAAAATATGATATTCAGTGTATCCTCGGATCGTGGCATATCGATATTGATACCACAATCGTGTATAGCCGAATATTGGGTTTATCGAAGG
Source organism: Diplolepis rosae (assembly GCA_030998225.1). Classification (NCBI taxonomy): domain Eukaryota; kingdom Metazoa; phylum Arthropoda; class Insecta; order Hymenoptera; family Diplolepididae; genus Diplolepis; species Diplolepis rosae. The sequence continues at coordinate 15,907,974 of JAPYXD010000723.1, read as the reverse complement.
ATACCCATCTTATTTCACCCGTTCTTAAGTTCTTATTCACTGCTTCCCACGCAATCGGACTATCAGAAATGTCTCTCGTTTTTTATCAGAGCAGTTTCTTTATGGAAGGTATAGAGAGATCGTAATCTTATGTATCAGTAACACTTTTTGCCATCTTGTATCCAGAAACTGTTCTACTTATAGCTTGTGGAATGAAAAATTTTAATTTACTCAACAATTCATATAAAAATTCAAGTTTAGAGTGTGAGTAGCTGAGTTAAAGATTCAAAATTAGTTACTTTTAAAACTATTAAAGTAGTCAATCTTGCAAATGCAAAGTTTAAATATTTTTTTATTGTTTATTAATGTATTTGTAGTTTTTGTAAATTTTGATGATATATATTCATTTAATACTATTCATAGAACACCTTTCACTCTTGCAATAAGTTGGAAATTTCTTATCTTAAATATCTGGGAAATTTAGTATATGATGTAATTTACTGGATGTAAATTACCTATATATCGATACCTACATTCTAATATGTCGTATCCCACATTTGGAAAATTTTTCAGGAAACGATAAAAACGTCTTGCTAGCACAAATAAATAAATGTAAACAAATTTTTGTTTTATACGTTCATAAAAATGCATAAATAATAATAATTAAGGCAAAAAAAATTATTTAAATAAATTTTATGATATTTATGTGGGTTACGCAAGAAGAAAAAATAAAAATGTATTTTAGAAAGAAACTTGATTTAATCGTTTTATAATTAAATATTGTTTCATCCCATACGTAACATTTTTCTCTCTTATTTTGTATTGTTTAATTCATAATTATTATAATATAACATTATTGATACATTTTATTTTTACTATCTTTAATATTGCTTAAAACATTTTTTTTTCATTTTAAGTACTCTTAATTTTTTTTTTTTTCATCAGGTACATTTTCTTGCTGAGATTGTTGAAAATTTCTTGTCCTCTTTCGTCTGGTATTATCACAATTTTTTTTATAATTAATATCATTATCTTCAGGTTTTTTAAATCTATTATTAGTACGCAGTACTTTGCTTTTAACACCAAGATTAACTTGATTAGCTTTTCGTTTCTTACTCTTAGTCTTTTCAGTTACCTTAACTATATTTTTACTCTCGGCTTCGAAATTTTTTATTGATGGAGATTGGTCAGAAGCAGAGTCAGTATCATCAATATATTTTATATTATCATAGAAGCAGTGTGTATCTCTCAGCAACACTTTTTTTAATGCCTGTAATTGTTGCCATTTACTTTTAGTTCTTTTTAATCGATCTACAAACAGAGGTTTCAGCGGATGTCTAGATTTAATTGGAGTTGTAAAAATATTATTTGTAATTACCTTCTTACTCATTTTACTAAATAATTTCTCAAAATAAACTTAAGACTAATTACAAAATAAAAATTGACTGTCACATCGCTGGCGCTGACTTAACCAATGGATGTGGGATACGACATATTAGAATTCGTAAAAATCAGCATGTGGGATACGACATATTAGAATATTTATTTAAAAATATTAAATAAACAATTTGACTCACAAGATTTTAATATAAGCTGTAAAACATTATTATTAATCCATTTATCAAAAAAAGTCAATTTCTCAAATTTTGTGGGATACGACATATTAGAACGTGGGTATCGATATAGCATTCAATGATTTTATGCAGAATAAAATATTATATAAGAGTAGAATTATTGCTCTCTAAATCTGAATCAGTCAAATTTTCACTGATTCATCAGTGAAAAAATATTTTTCAATGTTAAATCAGTTAATTTTCACTGAAATAATCAGTGAAATTTGACTGATTTACAGTAACCTCTTTTTAGCTATTTGAATCAGTCAAATTTCACTGATAATCAGTAGATTTTGATTTATTCAAATTTAGAGAGTGAATTAAAGGTAAGAAAAGAATTTGCAACAAACATCAGTACAAATAATATTGAAATACTATAAATAAATTCAGTTCAGTAGATAATTTGCACAGACGAAGAAAAAAATCTGTTGAATTTATTGAACCTATTAGTGAAAATGGTAACAGTATAAAATGTTTCTAAATTGAGCAGATATATCAGTATATTTCATCGTTTTTTTCTAAACATAGCAGTATTATACTGAAATAATTGTTAAATTTACTGAAATGTTATGCTGTCACAATCTTAACTTATGGCTTCAGTAAATAATACAGATTTTGTTTGAGTGCACTCAGAAAAAAAATATAATTCTGACAAAACCATATTCCTTATTGAACCAAGATTCTTCGTTGAATCAAATAAAATTTGGTCAGATTAACCAAAATTTGGTTGAATAAAAAAAATTCTTTCGTTGATTCAACTAAACTTTTATTCGCCTTAGTGTAACAAAATTCTATGGTTAAATCAACAAGACATTTTTTGATTCAATCAAATATTTTCTCGAGTGTAGCAATATTAATCTTCTCTCTAAATTTGTATCAGTCAAAATCCACTGATTATCAGTGAAATTTGATTGATTCAAATAGCTAAAAAGAGGTTACTGTAAACAAGTCAAATTTAACTGATTATTTCAGTGAAAATTGACTGATTTGACAGTGAGAAATATTTTTTTCACTGACAAATCAGTGAAAATTAACTGATTTAACAGTGAAAAATATTTTTTCACTGATGAATCAGTGAAAAGGTAAATCACTGATTCAATCAGTGAAAATTTGACTGATTCAGATTTAGAGAGTTATTAAACCAACTAAAATAGATAAAAAACTGTGAATCATAACATATTGTTATATATATATAATATATAATATAACAGGACTTATATCAACCCGTAGTATTAAAAGTTGGATCTTTTGGTGTCTGTAGTTGGTTTTAGGGTCCAGAAAAAATGTAACTCAAAATTTCATATTTTCAAACGTTTCGACTCAGATTGGAGTCCTCATCAGTGACAATTTATTTCTATAAAAAAATACAAAAGGAAAAAACTTAAAAAATTGGCCGTGCGGCGGATAAACATTGTGGTTAAAAGAATATAAATGAATTACATATGTGAAACTATAAAATTGGTCTAAATAACTAAATTGAACAAAATAAAAACTGTACAAAAATTTTTTTCCGATAAAAATACAAAATAACAAACGATATAAATGTAGTGCACGTGTGAAAACTGTAAAATCGGTCTAAATAGCTGAATTCACAAAAAAAACTGTACAGAAAAATCTTAGGTTAGGTTGGTACTATACAATACATAGTGGATTTTTTTAGATGTGATATTTTTACGGGGATATTAAGGGGATCCGCCACCTTAAATATTTTTTATTTTGTGAGTTTAGACCTCCCATATAATTTTTTTATGTTTAGTACCTTTATTTAGAAAGGTTTTGGTTTTTTTAAACATTCCAGCACTTTTATGTATTTTTAAATTAAAAATGTTGAGTTTTTGGGCATTTTTTGGACATTTTTTTAAATTGAATAACTTTTTTGTCTTTCAACCAATTGTCATGATTCTTTTTTTTATTTTGTTCCTTATAATCTGTAGCAATTTTTTTGGGTATGGAAAATAAGGCAACATGGTTGAAAAAAAAGTTACAAATAAAATAAATAAATATATTCGGCTCAGATCGGAGCCCTCATCAGTGATATTTATTAAAATCTTTCAAGTAGTTGGAGAAATATTTGTTAAGTTGGTCACTTCCAAGATGGTTGGTTTTTTTCTCTTTTCCAAAGTGACACATACTGTATACTGTCTACCAATCTCACTATACGAAGTTTGAATTATCAATTTTTTCCAACAACGCATCATTTTAGTTTAATTCAGTAATATTAGTAAATAAATAAACAAACTACTTTGTATAAAAAGCTAATTTTCGCTAAAAACGCGTTATTCGTAAATCGCAGTAACTTTTAATTTAATTTATTTTTCCAAGAAAAAAATCAAATTGCCCCCAAAATTTACACACATACTTAGAAAAGTATAGCGAATAAAAAAATAAAATTTTTGGAAAATGTCAAAAAAATCAAAAATATACCAATTAAATTATATTGTGACATGTTTCTGTACATGTTCTTTGTTATATTGACCCACAGTGATAAATCTGTGGTATTTAATTTGGCATGGGGGCAGTTTAGTTACTAATTATTTATGTCGTAAGGGACATAGCATTACTCTCTTTATCTGAATCAGTCAAATTCTTACTGATTGAATCAGTGATTTGCCTTTTCACTGATTCACCAGTTAAAAAATATATTTCACCGTTAAATCAGTTGATTATCACTAATTGAATCAGTGGAAAAAATATTTTCACTGTTAAATCAGTTAATATTATTATTGAAGGGCTAATTTGAAAGGGAAAAGATTATTTTTCATGGAAAAAATTTGAAACACAAAAAAGTAATTTTATTAATAAATTTTATTTTTGCTCAAACTTATTTTCTTATCGCTTAGAACCAAATTTTTAAAAATGATGCGATTCTAATAAATCACGGTTCATTTTTTTAGGAAAAAGATTCTCTACAACTTGACCGTTTCCAATTTTCAAAAATGAATTCTTTAATGGTTGAAATTATAAAAAAACAATTTTTCAAAACAAAATTTTTATAAACAAATTGCTGTATTTGATGATAATTTATTCATTTTTGAAAATTGGAAATGGTCAAGTTGTAGGGAATCTTTTTCTTGAAAAAGTGATTTGTAATTTATTAAAATCGCATAATTTTTTAAAATTTGGTAAGAAGTGACAAGAAAATAAGTTTGGGCAAAAATAAAATTTATTCATAAAATTATTTTTTTGTCTTTCAATTTCTCTTTCAAATTAGCCCTTCAATAATAATATTGCCATTCTTGAAAGCAAAATATCTTTTTTTGCCTGAGGTCTAATTTTCGTGAACGAACTACCTTAAATGGATAATTAATTAATTTATTTTTTATTTGTACAAACGATTAGAAATACACAAGTTTTATTTAAAAGTTATGTTTATAGAAACATCCGCGTCTGGGCACGCGTGACATGTCTCGTATGGGTACTTGAACTTTGAACCTTGAACCAGGTACCTCATAAACGCATGTTACTTCGACAAGTATTCTTCACAAGTCACAATTCCATTCTAACAGCTCTATTCTTTCCATTGTCATTCCCAATGCAATTAAAGTACGAGTTAGAAAGCAATTGAAGGAGTAATAAATGTATATATTTTTCCTCCAGAAGACATTTTTCCTTATCTTTTCAATTATAAATTCGCAATGTGTTTTTTACTTTTCAAAAGATTTCCAGAACTGAAGGTCATTTCTGGACTTCTGGGTCTGCTAATAATTATATCTCTTAAGACGCTGGGACTTGATATCCTGAATATCCTTAGAATTAAATTCTAAATGAATTGATATGCCTCGCATCCCTTTCATAAAAAAGATATCTTCTTCTCACGAAATGCAATTTTTGTCGTGCATTAAATTGCCGTTTAAATTGCTTTGAAGACTCGTGCGAAATTTCGTTCGTTCTGCGTATCTCCTAATTTATCTAGATCGTAGATCCCACGCCTACTCATTTCGTTGTAACTTAATCCTGCCATCCTAGTACGTTGTCGCGTTCGCGAAAAAATTTCAAAGACCGAAGGATTTATTTTTAATTTCGATCCGTAAGGATTTTTTTTTTCTCCCCAGTTTTCGAAAGGTCAGGTCTGATAGTTGAGAGTTAAAATATAAGAAAGAGCCGCGCCCATCAATAATTGCTTGATTTACGAATCAGAATAGTTTGCGGAGTTCTTATGCTTCTTTTTTTCTAAATATCAACTTTTAGGGATTTTTAAGTCTGTGTGGTCTGGACCGAATTGAAGGCGTTTGTACGGACTTTAACCCTGTTTCGAATTAGGAGAACCGCTTTTGTAAAATCCATATTACATTTCACTCTGAAGGAACATAATTATACTGTAACGTAATACGAAATTAGCTATGGATACGTGACCCTTTCAGTGATGTGGTTTCGCATGATTATCTCTCGCTTGGAGATTCGTTAAAGGCATGCAGATTTTTATGAGACATTTTTCTTTCGATTATTGTTCCATAATTTTCGACGCATTTCTGTTACTGATACTTGTTATTGTGCTGTCAAAAATGGCTAAATCTGCGATCGGAGACTGAAGTTGTCATTCGCTTTGACTTAATTAACGGTGGGATAAGTTTTGGATGCTGGAGAATAGAGACATGAGAGTTTCCTTTAGTTTTTAATGTAATATATGCACGTTAGGAAATTAAATTTAATGAGAAGTACTGAAAGTTATTTGTTGCCGTTAATCAACAGATGAATGAGCTTTCAGTTCAAAATTCAATATAATAAAGAACAAAAATGAGTGAAAGTATTTAAATGAATTTTTATTAATTGTGAAATAGTTCTAATTATAGATGTAATTTTTTTTAGTTCCTATAAAATTGATGTTAATTTTTTTATTTTTGTGGAATTACTTTCAAGCGCCATCTAGAAGAAAACCTATAACTTATGTGAGGAAGACTTGAAAATTTATCATACGAGCAGCCAAGTAGAAATCTCGATAATGTCACTCTAGATAAAATAGTTTCCTACTTTACCGACACTATTTGATACTAGTCACTGATTCACAAACATAGTTGATACTTTTGAGTATAGAGGGCGCACCAACCATTTTCCACGATTCGTGTGATGCACTTTCTTATTAGTTTTGAACAGTTTTGAACTTCTTTAGCGTAAATTTGAAAAAAATAATTAACGTTTACAATCCTGGAATGAGATTGATAAAAATTTTCTAACAGTTAAAACAAAAAAGTCGATTATAAATATGCCGGGATTGTACAGGTTAAAATTATAAACAATCTTTATATTTATCAAGAACTTTGAAAAGGTTTTCTACAATTTTATATAAATGATAATATTATAATAAATAAGTAAAAAATGAATCTTTAAAAGTTGTGTATTTATAAATGAATAAAAAAATTACGTAAATATAAAAAATATGCATGTGAAATGTGTGAGAAACTAAAAACTGTTTCAAAAAGCGGAGATCCTTTATTTTTTAGATGAAGTATTGAATTTATTAATAGTCTAGATTTTAGGAGTTTTCGAAATTATAGTTTGGAATTAATGAAAGTATGTGAGACTAAAGTACTGTGAAATTGCCTTATTAATTGGGCAAGCTTCATGAAAGCATAAGTGTGATTCGACTTACTCGCATAATTCAGCCGAAAATAGCGATGATCTAATCACGTTCTGTGAATCGGGACGATTGCAGCACTGCATTTGCAAGAAAGCAACATATTAATTGTTGCCTATAGTCAAACTATACGATCAATTAAATTCTGCCTATGTATCTTCTCTCACACACATTTCGCGAACCAAACAGAACAAAGTATTATATTCGCGAACTTTGTCGTTTTTTTTCCGATGCGTCGAAAAGCGCGCGGTGCACAATGACGGCACTTTAGTCATGAGTAACCTCGACAATCACTGGACTTTTGTGAAAAAATGCGAGAGGTAACTAATCTACAATCAAATCCTTCGGCGGGAAATTTGAATCGTAGCAGATCAATTATTCGAATCATTAATCCTTCTAAATTATTTTTATTTAGTTAATTAATTAATTTTTAAAATTATTTTCATCAGTGAGATTTATTTTTAAAACATCAAAAAGAAGGTTACTAAAATATTGCACTTATAAGCCATACACTACCGGTCAAAAGTTTAAGTTCACCTGTTGTTTGAGCTATTGTCGAAGTGTCATAATTTTCATAAAAATAAGTTAACATTTTTTTTTTGATAATGTCATGAAAGTTAATAAAATTTTTTTATCTAATGATACCAAGTAGAAGGCAAAATGCTAATTTTATAAAAATATATTACAAAAAAGGTCAAATTTGGATACTTTTGAAAAATGTTAATGACTAAAAATAATTAACATTTTTCAAAGTTTTCTGTCTCTTTAAAGGCAAGTCTTCAGAGTAATTTGCTAATTGATCAAGATATTTTTAGAATTTTTCTTGGATTCTACCATGGGGTCAAACATGATTCAAAATAGTTGTAAAATTTAAAAAATCTGTAATTTCCTAAAAGAGTTTTTTATTTTTAGAGTTATTAACATTTTCTAAAAAGAACGAGTTTTGACGTTTTTTGTAATATATTTTCATAAAATTAACATTTTGCCTTCCACTTGGGATCATTCGATAAAATCTTTTATTAAAATTTATGCCATTATCGAAAAAAGATGTTTACCTTGTTTTTATTAAAATTAAGACACTTCGACAATGGCTTAAACAACAGGTGAACTTAAACTTTTGACCGGTAGTGTATTTTTTTGGAAAAGTTTCGAATTGCTTGAAATTGTTAAGAGTAATTTTTATCAGTGTATAAAAAAATAAGAAAAAAATTGTAGATCTTATTGCAACAAACAATTTTGCATTCTTACTTTTTTTCGTATTTCACATATTATTGTTAAAAAATTAAATTTTAAATAGTATTTTTTTGAATTAAAAAAAAAATATACATCCTAAGAAAAAATGTTGTAATTCAAATTTGTATATCTTTATGTTATAAACAATTTTGTATCAGAACTTTTTTTTCGTATTTCGTATAACTTAACTGGAAAATAGAATTTAGATATTGACGTTTTTCAAGTTTTAACATACTGTAAGTTTCCTAATTTTCGTTTAATTGAAAAATGTAATGGGGATAATTAGTAGAGATTTATTAGCACTATCAGAAACCAGTATTGGAATTTTGGATTTTTTCAAAAACACTAAAAATACTCTTATTTTTACAATTTTGGTCGGATGTGACTGGTTAACGAACTTGTCTTTACTTTTTCGGCTCCAAAAAAAAAAAACAGACTGACAGACTGACAGGCACTTTAGTAAAAACTCATAAATAGTAAAAAAAGCTAGAACGATTATTATTTATCTGTATTTCTGTTACTTACTTACTGTTACTTAGGAGTAATCTTTAGTAGTGTAAAAATTAAAAAAAGGAAAAATTAACATAAAACTATGCAGGAAAAAACTTAGACACGGAGAAAAAAAAACTGTTGAATCAACAGATTTCATCTTCTGGAATAGGGACAGCAGATTTTTTTGGTAATATATACAGATTTTTCTGTTGGATTCACAGATTGTTTGTAAACTCAACAGATGAACCTGTAAAATCTACAGAAATGTCTGTTAGAATTACGGATTTCTCTTTTTTCTTGAAATCTGCAACTCTAACAGACACGTCTGTAGATTTTACAGGTTCATCTGTTGAGTTTACAAACAATCTGTGAATCCACCAGAAAAATCTGTAAATATTACCAAAAAAATCTGCTGTCCCTATTCCAGCAGATGAAATCTGTTGATTCAACAGTTTTTTTTTCTCCGTGGATAAAAAATACATGAAAATTCTTCAGAATAACAAATTGGAAATATAGCACATAAATTTTGAAAAAACCTAAACTGGAAACTAAAATATACTTGTGTATGAAATTGCCTCAAATTTTTTCCAATTTGTAGGAGAACAGACTTTTCTATAGAAAATGTGTTGTGCTTTGTGTACTTTCAAACCAAAATTATGAATGGAGGGGATATCTAAATTAAACAATCTCATTAAATTTGTAACTTTCAAATAAAATAAAAAAACCTTATGTAATATAGTTTGATGTAGTTAAAAAAACGGAGAAATTGCTTTCTCCTTCCAAATAATTTTATAATATAATTAATTTGAGTACGTATTATTTTAAAACAGTAATTAACTCTTAATTTACTACATTTCATTGTAATATTAAATATAATGAGGAACTGAGTAACTGAATAAGATTAGACCCTGAAATTATTTGAAGTAACTCCCTAGTAAGAGTAGATTCTATAATTATACATGAAATATACCTATTACAAAAGTTTAAAAAGAAAAAATAAAGGATCTAACACTTAATAGTTGTAGAGAATTAATATAAAATACAATTTTTAAAAATTACCGTGGACTAATTAATACTTATTATAAACAGTTGTACATAAGAACATATAATTACCATGAAATTAAGATTGTAATTAGAATTCTTTAGAAAAAATAACCAAGAAACTAAAAATCTATAGACACTAAAAAAATTACATTTGTGAAACTCTTTGGTATGAACAAATGGAGATAAAAACAAAAATACTATTTAGCAGAGAAAATATGCCGATAAAAGTCCTATTTACGGATATAATAAATATTTTGAAGATATTATGAATGGTACTAATCATGATAAAATTTAATTTACTTAAAATAGAAATCATATTAAACGCACATAAAACTATAATTAAAAAAAAAAAAATATGCTAGGTGTGGGATTCGAACCCACGCTCAGTTATGAACCAGAGCTTAAATCTGGCGCCTTAGACCGCTCGGCCAACCTAGCTCGATTGCAAAGATCCGAAATAAGCCTATATGAACTGCTACTACTTTTCAACAATATAAATTGTTGATTTCAACAAATATTTGTCTATTATTTATTTGTTATATTATTCTGATGATTATTTTTCATGGCCTGCTTCATATTCCGTTGCTAAGAAATTTCAATTGATGTGCAAAACCAGTGGATTTTGTTTTTAAATCTTAAATATTGATTTTAGATGTTTTTAAATTTTAAGGACATATTTTGGGAGCTAGAAAATCATTTCTATATAAGGAAACTGGATTTTTTTCGACAAATATAGTTTGGATTGATCTCAACATCATTAAGTCAACATTTTTTCTTTTTATTTTGAAATTTCTGCAAATCTCGAAATTTCTAAGACTCATAATGTGGCCGTGGAAATAAACTCCGGGCTAAAGAGAAATTTATAAGATTTACATATTTACAATCCTTTAAATTAATTATGTCTTGCATGTTAAAAGTACTCTCTAAATCTGAATCAGTCAAATTTTTACTGATTGAATCAGTGATTTGCCTTTTCACTGATTCATCAGTGAAAAAATATTTTTCACTGTCAAATCAGTCAATTTTCACTGAAATAATCAGTGAAATTTGACTGATTTACAGTAACCTCTTTTTAGCTATTTGAATCAGTCAAATTTCACTGATAATCAGTAGATTTTGACTGATTCAAATTTAGAGAGTAGTTGTGCCAAAAAAAAGTCTCTGGAAAAGAAGTTTTCCTAAGATTTTATGATTTGAAATGATATTATCAGTCATGTCATATAAATAAAAAAACATTATTTACTGTGAAGAAAATTTGAAACTTATGAAAAATAATGCTTTAAATAATGTTTTTTATAATAGATTTTTTCCTTACTATCGCTTCTTACTAATTCTTTAAATCATTCTTTCCAATTTTAAAAATAAGTTAAAAACCTTCAAATATTGTTATTTAATAAAAAATGTTCTTTTTTAAAAACTTGTTTTAACGATTTCAGCCACTGGGAACTGTACATTCAAAATTGGAAATGTTAGAATTGTAGATTATTTTCCTAGAAAAAATAAACCGAAGTTTATCAAAATTCAATCATTTTTAAATAAATGGTAAAAAGCGACAGTATAAGGAAAATTCTATTATTGAAAGTATACTTTTCGTAAGTTTTTAATGTTTTTCATGAACAATAATGTTTTTTCTTTCATGAGACACGACTGATAATCTCATTTCAAGTCTTAAAATCATAAAAAAATCTTTTTTTCTAGAGACCTGATTTTTGCACAACTACCTCGAATGAATTTTAAAATGTCTTGTTGTTTTTTTACATTAGATACTTTTAAGTCATTCATATTAAAAGAATATTTTAAGAACTCCAAATACACTCACATAAATATACAAATGCAAATACTAAATATACAAACATAATTTAATATTAAGTTTCCTCTTCCCAAACTATCTCAGTTTTCAATTCTTTTTCCTAATATTCGAATTTATTACAACTACTTACAATAATAAGCTTTTTAACACTCAAAGAAAACCTTTGTTCTAATTAAAAAAAGACGTTTGTTTATCCTACTTTTTTTAGTTAAAAAGAAATGGTTCATCTTACAAAAAGTATGTTTGATTCAAAAAATAAAAAAATCGAATACTTCAATTTCTTTTCTGAAATTATTTAAAAATACATTATTTTGATTCAACCAAAAGGATTTTTTCAACAAAAATGGCTTCTTTGAATTCAAAAATCATTTATCAAGTTCAAAAACCATTGTTTTAAACAGACTACAGATTTGTTTAATTTAAAAAAGTTAACTAACAAATTTTGTACAATTAAGGAAATGTTTTCATGACCTCGTAGTGATGCACAGATTTTTTTTACTTAAAAAATTCTTTTCTGACCAAATTTGTCCATTTCAAATATTAAAAGTAACATATTTGAAGACATGTCTCTTATTTTATCGACCCAAAAATTATCAACTTTTATTGAATTCATATTTTTGTATTTTTTTCTCGAATGTACGCTTTCGATAACAATTTTTAAAATAAGTGGAAACTAACCTATGCCAAAACAACCTGAACTCAATAAAATTCGCATATCCATATATGCTTTAGAAAATTTTATAGCAATATATAATTTATTTTATATTGATAATTCTAAAAAATATTAGGAATCTAAGGAAAATTAAGGTTTAATGGTAATTATTCCTAGCAGACTGAAAATTTTTCGCAGTCAAAATACTAAAGATTCGAAAAATGATATGAAACTTTAGTATAGGTATTATTTATTCCAAAATCTATAGATTAATAAGATTTCCGTATTTACAATCCTAAAATTAATTAAAAGTAGTTGTGCCAAAAACAAGTCTCTGGAAAAGAAGTTTTCCTGAGATTTTAGATTTGAAATGATATGATCTATCATGTCATATAAATAAAAAAACATTATTTACTGGAAAGAAAATTTGAAACTAATGAAAAATAATACTTTTAATAATGTTTAATATCCCATAATTCATAAAAATCCAATCACACAGTTTAGCAAAAATGGTAAATTCGGGTTTCTCCGTGTGGATGAGTGAGTTTTGAAATATATGTATGTTTGTCTTCAAATATAGTAGGATCGTTATCTATGTTTTCACGAAGAGATATTTTTATCAGAGAAACGTAATAAGACTCAATAAAGATAATCGGTAATCAACAGATGTTAATATTCTTTTGCAAGCCCCGAAATACAATAGCCTTGAAGGGAGGCTTTTTCGTGTCTCTCACAAACAGAATTCAAATGGAGCCAAGTCGGACACCATATGAGATCTTATCACTGACAGTCAAGGGGTGCAACATACTAGATTGCTCCTATCCAGCCGTCCTCGATGTTCATCCCCTATCACGCAATTCCATTTCGGAGCAGAACTCAAACTGACAGGATTTTAAGAAGGGCACAAGTGACATCTTTTACCCTCTACTATACTAAAGTTATTAGCCTGACTGACGGAACAAAATCAAAAAGACAAAATCTTCGATATCATATACAATCTCAAAATTCATCTTAAATGTTGAATTTTATTTGCAATATTAAGTTATCTGGGAAAAGAAAGAAGTGGTGCACAATATATAAATAAACTACAGGACCATGTGACCAAATTTAAGGTAGTTGATCCACGAAAATTAGACCTCAGGCAAAAATAGATAAAGTTGCTTTTAAGAATAGCAATATTATTATTGAAGGGCTATTTTGGAAGAGAAAAGATTAATTTCCATGAAAAAAATTTGAAATACAGAAAAATAATTTTATTAATAAATTTTATTTTTGACCCAACTTTTTTTCTTATCGCTTTTTACCAAATTTTAAAAAATTATGCGATTTTAATAAATTACAAATCACTTTTTCAAGAAAAAGATTCCCTACAACTTAACCATTTCCAATTTTTGAAAATGAATAAATTATTATCAAATTCAGCAATTTGTTTATAAAAATTTCGTTTTGGAAAATGTTTTTTTAATGGTTTCAGCCATTAAAGAATTTATTTATAAGCATCAGAAACGGTGAAGTTGTGGGAAATCTTTTCTCTGAAAAAATGATTCATGATTTATTAGAATCGCATAATTTTTTAAAATTTGGTAAGATAATCTTTATCTTTTTCAAAATGGCACTTCAATAATAATATTGCTATTCTTGAATGCAAAATTATCTATTTTTGCCTAAGGTCTAATTCTCGTGGATGAAAACTAACAATGAAGAACTTTTGTTTGATTCATTTTAGGAAAGATTTTTTAAAATGGTCTTTTATTGGAGAAAATAAAACTGGGAAATTCATCGGCAATTAGAGTTATAATTCTTGTATTTTTAAACTCTTCAGAAAGATATTTGGTATACGAAAAAATGTATTTTACATAAATTTAAACTATAATTTAGTCACGTGGTTCGGTTGTTCCATGGCTTAATGGTGTTAATGCCAACACATACGTAACATACATATACGAATTTTTGTTTTTATCCAGATTTAGCATTTCACAGAAAAATGTGCCTCTCTTAATTTTTTATTCAAATCCAGCAATTTGGAATTTCCTGAATTTTTTTAGTATACGTAAGGTCCGATTAAAAATATTTCATCACAGCTTTTTTAGTTAAAAGCAGTAATTTTTATTAATAATTTCAATCAGTGACTAAATTCTAGCTATAAAATCAGTTGTTCCAAATTGATTTATCAGTTAATGTGATTGAAAATATCTGATTCTAGAGATTGATTTATAGATTTTAGTTACTGATTGAGATTAGTGAAAGAAAGAAAGAGAGGACAGTGATCGTAAAGATAAGTGAGCGATTAAAAAGAAAAATAGTTTTTTGAGACAGCCTATTTAGTTACTTACTAATTAATGAGAATCTATTTTGAACCGATGGAAGAAAAAGCGCGAATGTAATTCCACAATGTTTTTGTGTTCTACCCACGTTGTAACGTTTGCGATTCGGCACGCGACCATTCCCGTTTTACTCGCACGTGTCACCCAATCTAAATCTAATAACACAAACAGCCCCACAATAGCGAGCATTGCACACGCCACCGTTTGGCGGCCAGTGTTGTAATGGGACACCATGTGAACTAATCGTTCCGAAGTGGTCCTCGAGTGAGCATATCCTCTTTCGCTATTTGTTGACCCTGGTGCATTCTCTTTCTTCCGAAACACAATGAAGCATCCAATGAGAGTTCATTCAGGTCTGAATTATGCAAAATACATATGCCTCTGCATATTCCAAACTACACATATTTTATTTATATAAAATAACACATATATGGCCTGGTATCAGAAAATGGGGCTTAGGGTCGAAATCCATTTTTCGAGAAAATCTGAAAAAGCAAAACCAAAGCAGGTCTTGCAGCAGATTTTTTAAAAATCTAACGGGTTTAGTGTATCTTCATTATTAAGAATCGATAAAAATCTTAAAATCGAATTTTCGGAGGCTAAAGAGCGATATTCCATTTTCATAAAGACAGTCAACTCAAACGTTACATGAATATTGAAATGAACTTCTTCATACAAATAAACTAACCAAGATCATCTTTACAATAATGTTACAAATTTTCGAACACTAAAACTTCTTAAGTTAATTTTTACCAAAAATTACTCATTTTAAAAATAGTGGTACATTGTTTAAAAAATGTGCGTAACTGAGACTTGTATCGACTCTCAAATAATAAATTCCATACGATGTTGTTAATAATTTGCTTTCATTATTAACAAGAATGTATAAAATTTTTGGAAAAAATTGACTTTAGGGTCCAGAGTTCAATTTTTTCCAACAATATACAACTTGCGCTTTTCATTACTCATTTTAATCAACAATTAGCAGAAACGACAGTTTCAGGGCTATAAATTTCAAAATATTTTACCTTATTTTATCAAAATTATTATAAATATCTGCATCTATTAAAAGTGGGTGAACGTGGAAACTTGGAAGGGAAATAAAAGCTTAATTTTAGTGAATTCAAAATGTTTAATTCCCAAAAATGTAAGTATAATTTATAGTAATATACATAGACATGGTTTTTCTTGTGTACCTGTGTGAGTTTTATGCAATGTATATTCATGGAACGGTAACATGATGCGTAAAGGTTACTAATTAGTGATAAATAAAATGACAGTACCGAAGCAGTTATAAACAATCATGTCCACAAGACTCAGAGTAGAATAGATTTCAAATGGAACAATTAGCCGTTCGATAAGTTCTTGACCATGATATGTAAAATGAACTTCTAGAGAGAAGTTGTTTAGATTACAGTTTATTATTTCAAAGGAAATTTAATTTAAGTATTGTACTCATGAATTCTTATTTAAACTGGACTCGTCGGATATTTCGGTTATTTCGTATACTTTCAAGAGTCGTTTATGAGATTTGGTTTGAACCAGAATCTTCATTATCTATACGTCTATACACTATAAGTACAGGGTTTAACTTTTCAATAGTCTCATTTCAATTTAATAATTCAATAATTCTTATTGTATAGTCTCAATACTTTTGTATGCCATTGATTATTATTTGTACATGAAACTAGGCACAAGAAGCGGACAAATGGTTTGCATAATTTCGATTGGCCTGAATTTCAATTTTTTAATTATTTATTTTAGAAACAGCTTAAAAAGTTAAACCAAGTCTTTTTATATGGAATAAACTACAGATTCTCTAAAGATTATGTACATTTATGTATAATAACGTTTATTCTACAACGCCCTACTACGCTTCATCGCGTATTCTGGATCTAACTACTTATCTTTTTTGTCTTCCTTTGTACATCGCAACAATATTTACAAATAATGTACAAATTACTATATATGCTCGCAGATCACGTTATTAGTCTATCACGAAATTGGTTAATTTTTTTAGGTACAACAGGGATGGGAGAAAATTCACTTTCGCGTTCTAAAACTATTAAGTCTGTAACTTATTGATAAGCGATATGTCCATCTATTGGGGTTTTCTTCTTATTCCCCTATAAATTCTCCATCTTCAGCAACGTCCGGCCGATATAAAGTATTTACTATTCGCAACGTCTTCACTGGCAGGCGACGCGGTACTTTTTAAATATCTTGTCATTGTCATGAAATTAATTCTTGAATATTGTTCTTTTTATCCACTTTTTTTTTTATACTCAAAGTATAATATTCAAGAGATGCCACTTTTCCTTTACTTTGCGCACGTTAAATTCAATTTTTGAATAAGAGACTGAGTTTTAATTTCAAATGATACTGAGTTTTTAAAGAAAACTCTCATTTTATTTACAAGACTCTGTTGCATCACAGTAAGAATTTCACACGATAAAGACAGACAAATTTCAATGTTTCAACAATGTCTTTATGTCAGATATGTTCGCAGGAAATGTATATTTTTTTATAGAGTTGAAGAAAAGTTTACAATTTTTTATAATGTAAAATGAGATGCACCAAGACTCAATTAAAATTATAACGATCTACGATTCTCACTTGATAAATAACAAAGTGGAATCATTACAAAAAAAATAAATACAATTGCTAATTGTATGGCAATTGAAAATCAGTTTTCTATCTTCAATAAAAACTGATATTAACAATAAATTAGAACTTTCAGTCAGTCTGTAGATTTTTACATCACTCGTCCCAACAACGCAACTAGCTTTTCAATGTATCAGTCATTTAAAAGTGAATCGTTCGATTACTAGACATTTTTTGAGCTCAATTTTAATATGTGCTGTAAATAATTATTGATCGAACGATTACAATGATAATGACTTATGTATAAGGAATAGCCTGCATCCCCTTTTTACACGATATGTATTTTTTAATTATAATTGAATTATTAACAAAGGCGTTTTCTACTTGAATTTGCACTGGTTTATTTTCTCACGAGACAACGCCATGAAATTCTATAATTTTTATGAAAGTCGCTATTATCTCACGGTTAAGTGTTGTCCTCAATCTTCTTTTATCAACGTCATATTCATCATTTGAAGTTATGTTCATTTGAAAGATTAAAAGAAACGAAAATTCTTCATTTACACATGACTCTGAACACTTCCATAACATTAGGGAAGCTGCGCCGATCATAAGATGAATATTTTTTTTCGGCGTAGCTTACATCTCGTAGCATTATTTACCGCTCGAAGATAAAAGTGGGCTACCAGTTGTGGAGTATCCTTGGTTGCAGGTTGGCAACATAAAAGGGTTCATGTTGAAAGGTGATCCGACCACTTCTCCTAATCCTGCAAAATTTAAATTGTTAATTTCATTTCTAAATATAATTTTTGAGTAGTTATAATAATTATAATTATACAGATAGTCTAGATAAAAGTAGAGTAAATTATAAATGATTACGAAAATTGGTGTATGTAAAATTCAAAAATTGGAAACAACTCTGTTTGAAAAACGAAAGCAGCTTGATAAAATTTAACATAATACTAGAAAATACAAAAGTGCAACACAAGTTTAGAGAACAAAAGTTTAAGAAATAGAATGAGCAACATAAAACACATTAGTGCGCAGGCACCGATAAATCATCACAATCTGTTTAGTAGAGGGCTGGGAATTTTTACTTTTATGAAATCAATACATTTTGGAAAATTATCCTCGGATTCCTTTTACTTTTAAATAGTTGATTGAAAAATTTTATCACAAAGTACGAAAAAGAGTCTTTAAAATTTTTAATTCAACAGAACCGAAGAAAACAATTTTATTTATTTTTCTCTGGGCGTACTGAGAAAAAACTACTTGTTTTCGTAAATAAATCAAGATCTTCGGTTAAATCAACCAAAATTTGGTACGGTAGCATTTTCCTACAATTTCTAAACTCAAAAAAAGATTCACAAAATTTACAGAAAGTGGACAACATGACTTTTCAGTAGATTTTACAGGTTCAATTGAATTAAAGGGTTTCCTCTACATTTTACCTAGCTTCCAGTAAAATCTATTTAACTCAGATTTTTTGTAAATTTTGCTAAGAGTTCATTCAACTGAACTATTTGTAGAATCTACTGAAAAGCAATATGTCGTCTAAATAAGTACCAAACTTTTTCTAAATTTCATGAAATTTTTTTTGCATCTTTTGTGACGCCAATGATATTTTTTAAGCTACTTTAATTTTTCCAAATTTTTCACAAAAATCACAAGGTTATTATTTTGAAAAAACATTTTCTGTTTATGATATAATGTTCAGAACCGGTAGAGAAAAGGAAAAAAATATTTAGGGAGTACCTACATTCTCGGATCTCAGCTCTTAGCCAAATTCTCATTATTTAATAACCGTAGTGCATGGGGTTGGTGGTGATGGTAGTGGACGGTTAGCGGTTACTGGGCGGCTGTGGCGAGGTGGTGCTGTGTGGACCAGTGCGGTGGGACTGAGGTGGTCGGTGGTCGAACTACGGGGGCGAACGCACTTCCGTCTCCGGACGTATAGAAAATGCCATATTGTTCGTGCGCTAAAACGAAAATCCACAAAGAAAATCATATGTGTTGCAAACAAAGTCAAAAGTGCGTAACAAAGAAGCTGCATGCATGTGAGATTCTCGTGCACAATGCACATGCATTAGGTTTCCTCGAAAAAACTCATTTCTTAATAATCAATTATCCAGATTAACCAGATTATTAGAAAATTCAGTTCAAGTTTTTGGAAAATTAAGATGTTTCTCAGAATTCTAAAAAAATTTTTTATTCAATTTTAGACCTTAAGTACTTGCATTTAAATTTATTTGGTTAAATTTAAATTCACTTACAACCAGATTACTTTCCTTTCTTTTTTCATTGGTGGCCCAATTTTCAGTTTTTGTATCAAGTTTATTACAATTTTTTAAAATATAGTTGTGATTTCTAGTTTGAAAATATAGGTATGATTTTATTATTTATTATGGAAATACTTCAATAGTGGAATCTTTAAATTATTTGAATCGTAGCAAAGATCTAATTCAAGAAAATGTAGTCATTTTTTTCACTAATTTTAAACCAAGATCGAAATGAAACGCAACAAAATATGTGACTTATTTTTGTTCCTTCCTACACTTTGGGTAAATATATATTTCACTCGGATTTAAGTTAAGTTATTCAGAAGAAAAAATTATTTAAGATTCAATTTCAGAATTCAAACGGATGGGAAATCGTTTCTCAAAATTTTTTTTTTAGTTTTAACTCATTTGCCAATAAAGTAACGAAAAGAAAGCAATTATTTATTAATTATTTTGTTAAGACAACCGTCTTAAGAGATTAAATGAATTTTATAAGAAGAAATGAGGACCAATCTGGTTGAGATATGATAAATTTGAGTTTTTTTCGATAAATTACTAAACAAACATTTTTTCGGACCACCCTAACATTCATTTTTCTGAGAGGCTAACCACTTTTCTTTTCTGAAAATAATAATTGCATGCATAATAATATCTGTAATATTAATTGATTCAAATTTGAAGAAGATAAATTGAATTTATTATGATTCAGTATAGACTTAAGCTTCAAATGGTCAACCTCTCATATTTCTCATAATTTTTATTTTCAATCGAAAAATAAATAATGATTTAAAAAATAAATTTTACACTCATTATGTGTGTGAAATTGTTTGAAGTCGTTCAAAAATCACACAACGAAAATAGATTACAAGTAGAAAGATAGATCCAATACCCTTATTATCCAAAAATTCTAAAATTTCACTTCCCTCAAATTATAACCCAGAAAATTTTTAAGTTACCAAAAATCTACATAATTTCTCTTATCACGAAAATTAGACCTCAGGAAAAAATAGATAATTTTGCTTTCAAGAATAGCAGTATTATTATTGAAGGGCTAATTTGAAAGAGAAAAGATTATTTTTCATGAAAATAATTTTAAATGCAGAAAAATAATGCATTTAACAAATTTTATTTTTACCCGAACTTTTTTTCTTATCGCTTACTCCATACTTTTAAAAATGGTGCGATTCTGATAAATCATGAATATTTTTTTTTAGGAAAAAGATTCTCTACAACTTGAGCGTTTCCAATTTTTGAATATAAATTCTTGAATGGCTGAAATTATGCAAAAACAATTTCTCAAGACAACATTTTTATAAAAAAATTGCAGTATTTGATAATAATTTATTCAATTTCAAAAATTGGAAATGGTCAAGTTGTAGAAAATCTTTTTCCTAAAAAAATAAACCGTGATTTATTAGAATCGCATCATTTTTAAAATTTTGGCTCGAAGCGATAAGAAAATAAGTTTGGGCAAAAACATAATTTATTCATAAAATTATTTTTTTGTGTTTCAAATTTTTTTCATGGAAGATAATCTTTTCTCTTTCAAATTAGCCCTTCAATAATAATCCTGCTTTTCTTGAAAGCAAAACTATCTATTTTTGCCTGAGGTCTAATTTTCGTGATAAGAAAATAAGTTTGGGCAAAAATGAAATTTATTAATAACATTATTTTTTTGTGTTTCAAATTTTTTTCATGAAAAATAATCTTTTCTCTTTCAAATTAGCCCTTCAATAATAATACTGCTATTCTTGAAAGCAAAATTATCTATTTTTGCCTGAGGACTAATTTTCGTGATAAGAAAATAAGTTAGGGCAAAAATAAAATTTATTAATAAAATTATTTTTTTGTGTTTCAAATTTTTTTGATGAAAAATAATCTTTTTACTTTCAACTTAACCCTTCAATAATAATATTTTTATTCTTGAAAGCAAAAATATCTATTTTTGCCTGAGGTCTAATTTTCGTGAACGATTTACCTTAAATGAAATGAACCTATTTACTAAAACTAAAAAAAAGTTGCATAAAATCTAAGTATAGAAAGAAGGTTGAAAGTCCAACAAGAATGTTAGAGTAATTTTTGAACGACTACTTCTAATTCGTTCGAATAAAATCATACTGAGTAGAGGAGCTCAGAATGAAAAATGAATAATAAAGAATGTGCCTCTCTGTATCTCTCGAATTCTAAGATGATGAGCGCTTGCACATAATAGCCGCGGACGCTCTAAATTAGGCCGAGTGAGACTTACGTGAGGTATAGAGGGTCGGACTTCCGGTGTAGGGGTTGGCGACGGAGTAGCTTCCGCTTGTACTGTGACTATGTGGCGTGCTTGCAGAACTTCCGCAGTAACCACCGCTGGTTACAACCCCCCGAGGACTTGCGCTGCTACTTTGCCTATAAGCGTCGACAGTCCCGCCAACGCTGCCCCCGCCGCCTCCAGCACCGGCACCTGTCGTTACCGAGGCACCGTCTAGAAATAGAAACCTGCCCGTCAGACGAACCCGTCAGTATCCGATCGTTCACTACTAAAGTTGCCTAAAGTGTGTTCTCACGACCATAAGGATTCCATCTACAAATCAAAACTCACCATCCGTCCATTTGGATGCACTACCATTTTCCTGGACGGTAACTGCCAATTGGCCTGTATATGAATTAAATGCTGTGCCTGAACTAGATGTAGGGGGTGCAGGAGGATGACCTGAACCTGGACTCCTTGGTGCTCCTGTGATACTCGCGTTTCCACCCCTTGGCATACTGTAAAGAGCTTCAGCTAGGTCAGCCGCTCTTTTCAAAATAATCTCTTTTGGTAGTTTTTCCGGGTCGCCAGGATGTCGGGGAATCAACTTTTGTAACCTCTGGAAACCGTAGTCGATTGTTGGCTCATTTAGCGCTGAAATTGAACACATTTTTAATATCTTTGAAGAATTTGGTTTTTTATCCTTAAGGTAGTTCATACACAAAAATTAGACCTCAGGCAAAAATAGATCATTTTGCTTTCAAGAATAGAAATATTATTATTGAAGGGCTAATTTGAAAAAGGAATGATTATTTTACATGAGAAAAATTTGAAATGAAGAAAAATAATGTATTTAACAAATTTTATTTTTACCCGAACTTTTTTTCTTATCGCTTCATACCAAATTTTTAAAAATGGTGCGATTCTCATGAATCATGAATCATTTTTTTTAGGAAAAAGATTCTCTACAACTTGAGCGTTTCCAATTTTTGAAAATAAATTCTTGAATGGCTGAAATGATGAAAAAACAATTTTTCAAGACAAAATTTTTATGAACAAATTGCTGTATTTGATAATAATTATTTCAATTTCAAAAATTGGAAACGGTCAAGTTGTAGATAATAATAAACAGGACTTATATCGACCCTTAGTATTAAAATTTGGATATTTTTGGTAGTACTTAGTTGGCTTTGGGACCTAAGTCGAAACGTTTGAAAATATGAAACCTTGAGTTTACATTTTTTCTGGACCCCAAAGCCAACTAAGTACACCAAAAATATCCAAAGTTGTAGATAATCTTTTTCCAAAAAAAAATGATTCATGATTTATCAGAATCGTATCATTTTTAAAAATTTGGTATGAAGGGATAAGAAATAATATTGGGGTGAAAATAAAATTTGTTAGATGCATTATTTTTTTGCATTTAAAATTTTTTTCATGAAAAATAATCTTTTCTCTTTCAAATTAGCCCTCCAATAATCACATTGCTATTCTTGAAAGCAAAATTATCTATTTTTGCCTGAGGTCTAATTTTTGTAAATGAACTACCTTAATAATTAATAAATCTTGGTAAATTGACGATCGATGTGGGTAAAGTGGAAGATAAAAATCCTTCATTCAGTCACATTTTACGAAGTTTTGTTGGCTATGCACGCAAAACTTTTTTTTAATTAATACGAAGTTTGATACTTATTTTTATAAATTTCATACGATGTTGTTGTTAATAATTGGCTTTAGGATCCAGAAATAATAACTTAAAAGGTCACATACTTTCAAACATTTCGACTCTGATCAGAGTCTCTTCAGTGATCTTTATTTATAAAATATCAAAAGAGTAAATAAAATATTGAACATATGAGCCCTATTTTGGAGTAAACTTTGATAATGTGCAAAAATTTAAAAAACCGTGAGATAGTTTACCTAAAATTATACAGAAAATATCGATAAAATACTTAAAATTTTCTTAGGAATGACAATACAATTTTAGCACATAACTTTAAGAACCTAAACTAAAAAAATTGTGTATATTGTTGTGTATAAATTATACTGAAGATATAGATGCAAGTATTTGTATAGTATTAAATTACAAATGATTATTTATGAAAAAATAGCTAAGAATTGCTAATATGCATTCTAGTGTTCAAATATTTTTTCGTTCGCCGTACACCGAAAGTTAGCCTTGTCGGTGTCGTTTTGCATGCGGAAAGTTGATTTTCCCGCATTAGTGCAGTAAAATTTTAAGTATGTTTCAATTTTCCGCACACTTAAAATTTTCTTGCACTATTGCGGGAAAATCAACTTTCCGCCCGCAAAACGACATCGAAAAGGCTAACTTTCGGTATACAGTGAACAAAAAATATTTTTCGTATCACGTGCGGAACGTATTTTAACGCGCGAGAGAGTTGCGACTCGGGCCGAAACGTACAGGAAATCTGTTAATTGAACTGAAATTCTTGTAAAATCTATTAAAAAGTGAAATTGTAAAAATAAGTAATGAATTTTCTGTACATTTTACGAATCTTTGTTCTGCTATTTGATATATAGCATCAACGAAGACGAAAATGTTAAAAAACAGTGAATCTATAATTTTTGAAGATCAGTTGGAATTTAATATTGAATTTTGTTGGAAAAAAGGCTTATTTACTTTTAATAGAATTTATCTCCAAGCAATTTCTATTTATATTTCAAATTTTGTTTACGTGTGTAGCAACTTTAACTACATTGTTAAAAATGTTATTAATTTTAATAGACTTTAATATACAAGTGATGAATTAAAATTAATAGATTTGCATATTATGTAAAATTAATATTTAAAGAATTTGAAAATCTTTCTGTGGAAAAAAAGAGGCTTTCGACTGCGTTGGGATTCGAGAGGGATTCTAGGTCTTTCGATTGCCGGTCGAAGCTCGAATCCTAGCGCAGTCGAAAGCGCCTTTTTTTCCACAGAAAGATTTTCAAATTCTTTAAACATTTGAATTCAATTGCATTATTTGCGATATAAGAGTTTGAAATTGTCTACGAGGGCACCTGACGACAACGTATCCTATCTGATACGCGACTAGTGAACCTCCGATAATGTAGGCAGTGACAAAAATTTCAAACTCACCTAATTAATTAGAAAAATTAACATGCTTTCATATTAAATTTAATAACTTCTCAATTAAAATATATTAAAATTAACAAAATTTATTAAAATATATATACACATGTGCATAAAAATTCACATAAAAATTTGTATTTTTTGAGATGAAAGTATTTTCAGTTTAATATACGTTACTGAAAAAACTCCCATTACAAGTAATGGAAATTTAATACAGAAATTTCTAACAGTTCAGTATTTAAAATTTACCTTCGCAACTTAAATATTTAGTAAAAAAGATTCCGTTGACTCTATCACATTTATTTTATTAACTAAAATGATGGATTTTACTCCATTATTATATATCCTTATAGACTTACTAATCAACATTCATAATGATAATTTTTTGACTTTTTATGTAAATTTCAGTATTTTGCATATTTTGATGATAAATTTTTGGTGCTTCCTAATTCAGTAAAGCCTGACGTGGTAGGTGAACCCATAGCCAATGAACCATCGCAAAATATAACTAAATGATAGATATTTATCTTCTATTTTACCCTCATCAATCGTCAATTTATTAGGCCCTATAATATTCTAAATATCTATTCTTCCCTAATAAAGGGCATATCTGTAAAATAACGAGTGACCTTTCTCCAAGTACTTACAAACATAAACAAATCTTCCTGGAGATCCTTTGCAGAACTGCTTACTTTTGTAAGATAATGTTACTTCAACTACACCAGGTATTTGTCGTGGAGGAGTTTGGACCCTGATTGCGTGCGCCGTTATTAACTATAAGAGAAAATTATACATTTTAATTAAAAAGGGTCATAGAATATTTTGAGAAAATTTTGGAAAAAGCCTCACCTCACTCCACACTAGCATGGTTCCGAATACAACTTGCAATCCATCGAAGAAGTTGTCACCAATTATTATCACTGTCGATCCACCTTGGGTCCAGCCTTCACTGGGTGATATCGCTTTGATGCAAGGAGTGGCAACAGGAATAGGAGGATAGAGACCTAAAATGAGAAAAATTTAATTGTAATTAATAAGATAGGAAAATAAAAACAGATTGTCATAAAATCAGATCGAAAATTGATTAAATAAAACAGAAGTCATGTTTCCTTTTTAAGGGGTTTCATCACCTTTGGATTTTCGAAAAACAATTTTTTTTTTATTACATAAATAGGTTTATATATATATAGACTATATATATATAGTCTATACACATAATCAAAATTATGGTACTTTTTTACGTTATTAAAACTTTAAACGCGTTTATTTCGAAACTTACTATTTCAAATCCGCAAGACACTTGATTTCAACCGATTGACATGAATCTTGTTTTTAATAAAAGATTATTTAATTATCTAGTGAAGTACCTACGATTTTTAAGATTGGTTAACAATTGTTTATTTGTTTAAGAAATTAAGGTCGCTTTTTTGGGCGAAAATCGAATGTTACATTCAAATGCTCACCATTTTTGCAAAAATGAATATTTTTTTATAATCTTATGTAGTTTACTGGGTAATCTTATAAACATTAGGAAAAAATTTGTTTTTTTGTTCTAGGTGCATATTTCAATTTTGATAATTTCTTGCTGCGGACGACATCCGAAAAAAATTTTTTTTTGACAGAAATACTCAGGGGCCATTTTGTATTTTTTAGCAAAAAATTTTTTTTATAAATTTAATATATTAGTTAATAAACTCTATGAATTTAAATTGCTTTAAGTTTTGTTATATCTGCCTGAAAATAAATCATAAAAATGACACTACTTTTGAGGCTTAAAGGTGATGAAACCCCTTAACTTCGTATTCCATGTTTACATAGAGAAACCCAAGTTTACAATTTTTCGCAGCGAAATACTGAACTTTGGATGATCAATATGATAATTTACTATAGATTATATCAAATTTTACTATAACACTAAAGTTTCATATCGTTTTTCGAATCTTTAGTATTTTGACTGCGAAAAGTGTCCAGTCCGCTAGGAATAATTACCATTCCACCTCGATTTTCTCTAGATTCTTAATATTTTTCATAATTATAATTTTTATAATTTATAATTATATTTTATAACTATAGTCTTATTCTTAATAATTAGAACCTATTAATTAATTGATTTTAAGTCCAATAATCAAATTGGTGATTGGTTTCTTTGGAGTCTTAACAAAATATCAAAAAAAATCGAAACATATTTTGTATATGCTTTCTAAACCTTGAATCAATGAACGACCACTGATTCGCAGTGACTATTCACTGATGGCAGCAGCTATAAGTCTTTCACTGAGAATCAGTGAAATTCGACTGATGAATCAGTGAAATAGATTGAACTCACTTATTGAATCAGTGAAAGCTTCAGATGGGAGTAATAAAACCAGCAATATATTTTAACGATCGATGAACTCGTTTATTTTAGGCTAAACAACACTAAAACGAAATTACCTAATTATTATTATTTTTAAGGGACGATAAATCGGCAAAGTGTAGATGAAAGTTTTGAATTCGCGAATTGAATGTGACGCGTTAACTGATTTCTCAGTGAAATCAAAGCAGGGCACTGATTCATCAGTTGATATATTTTCACTGATATAATCAGTGACTATTTCACTGATTTAGGTTTAGATAGTGGGAATAGGAAAGAAAAACCCTTTTAAAAGAGATCTCAGATATTAAGCCAACAAGATCAGACAAAAATGAGCAAAATGTTATAAATTATGTTCGCGAGAAATATAACATGTTTGCTGATAATTTAATCGAGAGGAATTGGCAATACCGGTTACATTACTACCCCAGTTTCGTCTGTTTGCTCGTCAGTGACGTTTGGGCAAGTGACTAACATAAAAAGAGCAAAAAAATGAATACGTGTGGGGCGTAAAAGGAGAATGAAAGGTAAAATGAAATCGTGCAAAACTGGGGATCGAGTAACGTTGGTCGAGGGGTTGGGATATAGAAAATTATCTGAATATTCTGTTTATTCGGTCGTAGCCGAGTGGCAGATATATTTCCCGTAGAACAGGGAATACCACGTAGAAGTAGGAAAGAAACTACGTGGTCGTAGTAGATATCGAGAGGAAAGCAGGAGAGATTAAGAAGAGAAAGAAAGGTGAAGAAGACGAAAAAGATGAAAAGAGAGAAAGAGAGAAAGAGAGAGAGAGACAGAAAGAGTGAAAAGGGAAACGAGAGTGAGAGTCAGAGAAGGGTTGTAACAAGACGGAGGGAGGCCGATCGGCCCGCCAGTGTCTCTGCTTGGAATTTATAACCCAATGATATCATTTTGTACCCCAGCGAACCTCCAGCCACCCCCGCAGTGTTCCAACCCCTGCAGAAATGGAGCCATGGTATAGTGGCTGAAATCATGGTATATTGCTACCAGTGACTCTCAAACACTTTTTGTTGCCGCTCACTGCGAATAATAAATCTCGTTTCTCTTAACAAACTGCCGCGTGAGCCGTTTGTCGCGTTCACCCTCTTACTAAACCACTTTATGGAACACCCACTAGACTAGATTACAAATGATTCCTATTGCCTCACAAGTCATACAAATAATTTCCTGGAAATTAGATCCGAGAAATTATCTACTTTATAAATTTGTGAAAAATGGCTAGAAATAGGGCACTAAGTAAGATCAGTAATGATTTTAAATAATTGTGAGTAACTAGTTTCTTTTTTTGGGTATCGATGATTGTAACTAGTTCTTCTTGTCAATAAGTAACGAATTGTGTAAGTACTTGCGCTTTTTTTAGTAATGGTAACCATAAAAGTCGATACTTTTTTCGTTACTTTCAAAATATTATATGGGCACTTTTATTACGAAATTCAATGTAATTTATTGCCCTTGCAACTATTTTTTCTTTATTTTCACTATTCAAATCACGGCGGGACTTTCAATAACCAATAGCTGACCAACACCCTAGAAGATGATTGGAGCTAAGCAGAACCAACAGACAGATAATAAGACAGTTTATTATATTTTGGTTTTGAAAATAAAAGGAGAGTAGATAGAAACAAGCGTCAATTTTAAAACGGTAACGATAACAGCATCTAGTTACTTGTTTTATTTTGTAATGGAAACGGTAACTAGTTTCCTTTAAGACCATGTATCAACCAGACCACGTGACCATTTTACTGTAAAAGTTCATGTAAGATAACTTTTTTATTTTACAAAATATCTTTCTGAATATTTGGGAAACACAAAAGAAGACGATAAGGAACGTTTGTCAACTCGTTTAAGGGGGTACTATGGTAATCTTTTCTCAAAAAATCGAAATTTTTTTTTTGCAGTTTCGGTTACTTTAAACCCTAAAGTATAATGTATAAACCTCCCTGTACTTCAGATGATATCGAAAAGTGATAAAAAATGAGATTTGCCGCAAGGGATCGAGCGCGCGGATAAAGCATATGCAACTTGAAAAATGTTTCAATACTTGAGAAAATTTATTTATAAAAATTGTTTAAACAATTTAATTTTATAAATTTGATAGCAGATTCGTGATCAGCGACCCGAAAAACATATAATGCGGTATTCAAGTTGTGAAAAAATAATTTTTATCACCATTCTTAATATTTAACAACGTTATGACACGATCATTTACAAAAAACAGGCGAAAAAAAAGAAAAAAAATCAAAAGTTGCACTGTTTGTTTATTTATGAAGATATTTTTTTGGCCAAGGGTCATGAGATAGCCATTCATATGTACTTCAAAATAAAAATTGTTTCGTATATTTCAGATCATCTACAATGGAGAAATCGTGGGCACCACTTTTAAACATAGCATCCTATGGTCCCCTATATCTACACCGGATATTAACAAAAATTAACAACCTAAATTTTTTTATACTCTCCATAACGTGCACTAAAACGTACAAAAATATTTTGACTACAGAATAAAAATTTGTGCAAAAATAAAATTCTTGAAAAAAAGGCCATTATTACCATAGTACCCCCTTAAGGTAGTTCCTTCACGAAAATTAGACCTCAGGCAAAAATAGATAATTTTGCTTTCATGAATAGTAATATTATTTTTTAAAGGACTAATTTGAAAGAGAAAAAATTATTTTTCATGAAAAAAATTTGAAACACAAAAAAATAATGTTATTAATAAATTTTATTTTTGCCCAAACTTATTTTCTTATCGCTTCGAGCCATATTTTTAAAAATGATGCCATTCTAATAAATCACGGATTATTTTTTTAGGAAAAAGATTCTCTAACTTGACCGTTTCCAATTTTTGAAAATTAATTCTTTAATGGCTGAAATTATAAAAAAACAATTTTTCAAAACAAAATTTTTATAAACAAATTGCTGTATTTGATAATAATTAATTCCATTTGAAAAATAGGAAACGGTCATGTTGTAGAGAATCCTTTCCTTAAAAAAATGAACCGCGATTCGTTAGAATCGCATAATTTTTTAAAATTTGGCTCGAAGCGATAAGAAAATAAATTTGGGCAAAAATAAAATTTATTAATAAAATTATTTTTTTGTGTTTCAAATTTTTTTAATGAAAAATAATCTTTTCTCTTTCAAATTAGCCCATCAATAATGATATTGCTATTCTTGAAAGCAAAATTATCTATTTTTGCCTGAGGTCTAATTTTCGTGAAGGAACTACCTTAAGTAAAAATTTCGCAAAAAGTTTTAGTTAACTGTAATTATATGGATAACTTTTCAAATTTTTTTCAAAATTTCTGCTGAATATAAATTAACAGACAAGCTATATTGTATTTTGTTACGTTTCCCAAATTTTCTGAAAGATGTTTTGTAAATTAAAAAAGTTATCTTACATGAGTGAATAAATGTACAGTTTAGTCATCTAGTTTGATAAATCCATGGCCTTAAAAACGAACTTATCAAGGACTGATGATTTTCAGTGACAATCAGTGCTATCTCACTGATTAAAATTTATAGAGTACATGTTCATAGCTTCTAATAAGCTTTTCATTTGACTATAATATAAATTATATGCAGTCGAGAGTAAAACAACTACAGGAAGATAATTTTTTAGTCGTATTATGAATAAATAATTTTCATTTAACAAGTTTCTCATATTTTTATGTGCTTGGACGAGCATTTCGAGGAAATAATAGTCGAGAGCAGGGGTTGGTTGAGAAGAGGACTCCAAGGACGAGAGAGGCCGGAACAAGCGCACCAACTCGGAATAAATAAAATCTTTCGAGCTGTAAGGATGCTGCTTCCACCACTGCTTTCCATCTCCTCCGACTCATCCTTTCTCTGCGTTTTCACTACCAAATCTAACCTGGACTTTCAAAACAAACTTTGTATTTCATTTCTTAAATAGACAACGTACATTATGAATCATGACCTAGAATTCATAAATATATATGTGACGCGATCTGAGGAAAAGATCCTTAGTGTTCAAAATTATTTTCGGGATTATGATCGATTCAGAATGGTGGATCGAAATTTACGAAATTAAACGATTTTGCTCTCTAAAAACTCTTACTCGGGGGTTTCGGAGTTGCTGATTACGAAAATGAGGTCGTAAGATTGACATTTCCATTTTCAAGATGGTAGATTCAATGTCAAAATTTAAGGTTGTTTATACTAGACCAGTAAATTGACTCATGAAAGTTGACCTTCGTAGTACACAGAAAAAACTTCGCATATTGTACACATGCATTCGTACTCAGTGACACAAAAAACTCTCAAGTACAGAATTTTAAAGACCAATATTGTTTTCCCCGCAAAATTTCAGTTCGCCATTTTAAAACGGCCGGCCATCTTGTAAATGAAAATGTCAACCTTGCGACCCCATTTTCGTAATCAGCAATTCCGAAACCCCCGAGTAAGAGTTTTTAGAAAGCGAAATCGTTTAATTTCGTAAATTTCAATCCACCATTTTGAATCCGCCATCTTAGAAATGGAAATGTTAATTTTCTGACTGTAAATTCTTATTCACAGACCATCAAAACCCGCAAGCACAAATTTTCGAGATAAATTTTCGAATGCAGAATGGTATGCACCAAAGAGTCAATGTGAATGCTCATAAGGTTGTTCGGATAAATGTCAAAACTTGATATGGCCGTATCTTTGTGAAAAAAATCGCTCGTGACTGTTTAATAGCTCATTTTGAAGGGAAAGAGTAGTGCTAAATTATGACATTTGAGAAAGAAACCAAAAAAGTTTCTTGCGCCCTGTACATAACCTCAAAAGTAGCGAAAACCCCCATTTTTCGAGCACATAACCTCAAATATCTCAAAATCCTGACGTGGTAGGCTGATTCTGATTCCGGATTCGAATTCTACGTCAAAAATTACTCCGGAAACGACGCATAGCTTCTCAACAGCAAAACCTTGCAGACCTGTGTTGTTTATGCAATATTTTTCGTTTATTAAGACCTTCTTCAAATCGGTTCGTTGACTATTCTTTCCTTTCTTCTGTAAAATCTGCGCTGAGACGTTAAGGTCCCTTTTCTATATTTCTATATATTTATTTCCTTTTTCAAATGTTTGCTGCACAATTGCTGAATTGGTTTGTCAGTTTCGATGTTTTGGGAGGACCAATGTAAATGGAGAGAAGAACATAGCACACGCTGCTATAAAACATAGCCGCGGTGATACTGTACGTATGGCATTGTTTCGCGAATGATGAAACATGGAAACAGAGGCTAGGAACATAGCGATCGGCGCTATGTTACATAGATATTAAGATCGAAGTGACTTATCCAGTGGGACATTGGGACGATTCCAATGTTACATTGCCGCTACTTCCAATATCTATTGCTCCTCTTCCGCGCATGCGCGTTTTCTCTCGAGTAGAGGAACAACTCTGCCGTGCAAATGAAAATGAGCGTATCTGCAATTTTTGCCAAAATTGAGATAAAGACGTCATTATGTTTTTGGTACTTCCCTTTACTTAAATATGTATGAGAAAAGTAAAAATTGATAGCGCAAAATACTTAATTTTTGAAAAATAGTTTACCGTATCTGCGGAAAGAATAGACTATGCAGAGGGAAAAAAGCGTAAGTGAAAGATGGGAGCCGCGTCACGCTGCGCATGCGCACCGTTCAGTTACGCTTTTACATAAAATAGTGTTTTGTAAATACGGTAAGTAAAAAATTGTGTAATGTCAATTACCGTTTATGGAAATCTATATTTTAAACATATTTAGATGTGTGTAGATAAATTTAACTTTAGATAATTGTTTGATGGAAACGGGTGTTTGTTTTGAAGGTTATGAAGGGAAATTTTTTTTGACAATTATGTTTTTTTAATAGGATTTTTGCAATATCACTACCTGATAAAGAAAACACATTAAAGAATTTGCTTGAGAAAGTTTATTTGAATTTGTTTTCAGTGAATTAGTTAGAAAGCGACAAATGTAAGATTAAAACATAGCTATAAATTTCAAATATTTATGTTTTAAATTACAAGATTATGATTAGTGGACATTATGTATTTGTTTTAAGTGGATTCCTTAAAATTTCGTTTCGACTCATTATCTTGAATATTTTCTTAAATATTAATTTCTATGATAAGTGAATAGGGCTTTAAAAAAATGTGATCAGGATTTAAGTCTCCGTTTCAATGTTACTTTTGAATAACTATGAAGAGTTTTAATAACATGTAATTCAATAGCTTAACCATCGTTTTAAGTGTTATTCTAATCAAGAAAATACAAAATTTAACAAAAAATGTGATTGCCTTATGTGAATTAAAAAGTACAAACTTTACCAGAAAATAGTGTTCCCTTTCTTAGTCCCATCAACTAACATTAATTTACGTAATAAAGTTATAAAATGTCAATCATTCATGTAACAAAATCATAAACCATGCAAATAATAATAAATTTACTAATTAAGAAATTAAGGAATTTTTTTTTGAAAAAAATTCGTACAAACTATTAGTTAGAATGTGTGACATAATATTAGAATTTCTCTACATATATAGAAAATTTCATATTTTATTTGCCTTTTCTGATGATACTGAGTGATTTACTATTGTTTAAAAGTTTTTGTAGCAGATACGGTATTTCCAGTCCAAGTAGTTTAAATTGTAAGTTAGCGTAACTGCAAATTCTCACTGAAAATTATAAAAATACGTCTTTCTTTTTGTAATATCTAAAAAGGCAGTGTTTTTTATGTACACTGAGAAAACTGGAGTGTCAACCTAAACATTTGGAGGGTGAAGCAGACTATATTTGAGGTTAAACTATAGGACAGCCTTCTAGATAGTGTAACTTATTACCTGTGAATTGTGAAAATAAGATGGTCAACTTGAATACTTTAGAGGGAAAAGTTGATCATCGCAGAGAGAAAAAATAGATTATCGAAGAGGGAAAAACAGACCTCTATGGCTAACCTCAAAACTATTACATTTAAGCTTTCACAATTATTATGTTATTATAGCAAGTGAAATAGGTACTCAACAATTAGTTGGAAAAAAAACCCTCGTGACACTTTAACACGTAAAGGACGCGAAACCGGCAATGAGGTTAGAGTCCACGCTGGTGATATTGGAGGAAAAATAGGCGAACCCACGTGACTTTACAATTTTGGCGCGTATTTCACCAATCGACACTCTTTATAGTGATTCTGACACTCTGGTAACAGTTAAGCAGAATATCAAATGAGTGTCTCCCTGAACAAAAAGAAAAAATTTCGGAGAAAGTGTTGTACTATCTAGAAGTTCAAACTGACTATCTACATTTTGACACTCAAAGTTTGACACTCCAGTTTTCTCAGTGTAATCAGCCACTTTTAGTTTCATAAAAGCGGTTAAAATATTAGTGTGGTATGTCATAGTGGTTTTTCGCTTCCAGTGTAAAGTTGGCTCTTCTGCAGATACGCTCATTTTCATTTGGACGGCAGAACTGACGAACGTTGGTTGTTTATCAGTGTTGTATATTGTATACCATATAACAATATTGTATATTAAAGTTGCGATTAGTTCAAAATTGTGAAAAATTGTTACTCAAGAAATTTTGAAAATTTAAAATGATAAAAAAATTTACAATTTTCCAAAAATTCAATGTATTTTTTCCATGATTCTGATATGAAATGCAAGAAATATTTATTTTTCAATCGTGCTAATGTTGTCATGCAATAAATTGGACACAGCGCTATGGATTAATTGCTGGAAATCAATTGTTACGTAGGAAGATTGGCTAAGTCGACATAGCAATGATTCCACTGTCGCGCATTTTAACCATTTCAATATTACAAAGTAGAGACCCCTAGATCAGCGCTCTCGTGCGACACAGCTACACGGAAAAAAATAGCTCAATAAAGTTTATAGAACTGTTTAAGAGTTAAGGATATAGGCATTTACGGAACAAAGTTCTACAAAATTTATAAAACTTTTCATAATTAATGTAGAACTTCGAATAATTTTTCCTGAATGTCTTGCATTTTATACTGAAAAGTTCTGTAAATTTTCTAGAACTCTGTTCCGTAAATGCCTGTATCCCCAACTCTTGAACAGTTCTATAAACTTTACTGAACTATTTTTTCCGTGTATGTTTTAGAGGGCGTGCGGCTATGGATTGTAGCAGCGTGAGCAATGTTCTTGTCTCCGTGTAGGGCTATGGAATGAGAGCATCGTGTTTTCTAAGGAGAAGGAATTGAGAGGAGAAAAAGACATTCGACTTAGAATTCACAAACCACGTTAGGAGCCATGCAATAAAGAAAGAGAGAAAGAGAGAGAGAGAGATGAAAAGGGGGTTGGAAAATAAGAGCCTAGAGTGTTGAAGAAAGAGAGAAAATTGAAAGTAGAAAAAGAGATAAGGTAAAGAGTAAAATTCAGATAGAAGAAGAGAGAACCAATTGTGCGCCCCGTGTCTTTGCGCTTGGTGGCAGCTAACCAGACAAAAAGTAGAAAAGAGCAAAAAAGAGAGGGCAAGTAAGTAAGCCGTGAAAGAGAAAGAGAGAAGCTGATAGAGAGAATCAAGAGGGTGGAAAGAAAAGTGGAAGCTTGGAAAGGGACAGAATGGAAAGGTGGATCCTCCGTTTCCCTATACTCCCATTGATTTACATCTTGTCTTGTCTTGCGAATAGTGGTAGGATCCGAGAAACGAACCAACGAACGAAAGAACGGTAAGGGGTGAAGGTGGCGAGGGAATGATATCAGCCGTTTGTATGCGCGACCGAGCCCAAACTTTGCTGAATTGCCCTATGACTTCTTACACCCTCTTCGTCTTACTTTCCACGTGCCCTCCATTTCTCCATCCTTTTACATCATCTTTTTAAATCACTTGCAAAGCTTCTCTCGATTTTTAATATATGTCATTTTCATGAAAAATATTTAAATGCACGGAAAAGACAGTATAGCTGAGAAAACTATACAGAATTTTAGTTCAGCAAAATACCTGTCGTGACTATACGATATTGGTATTGTAGCTAAACTGAATGCGTGACGCACCGAAATGCGTATTTTGTCATCGTACCTTTATAATTTCGTCCGTGCAACGATAGAAGTATAGCTGTTCGACCTATACCTACACTATACTATATATAGTGTCTCGACCCATGCGGTATAGGTGAGACAACTATACTAGTTTGCCGCGCGACCTATAAAGGGTTTTCCAATAGGGACATAACAATTTTATCTATGAATAAAACACAGAAATATTTGAGATATTGAATTTAAATTTATTATGGATGTAGTGCAAGCATTACATTTTATGAATGAAATTCGATATCGGTCATATGACCACCACGAGCCCGTTTACAGCAGTCGATTCTTTGGACCCAATTTCCCACCACTCTGGCACACATTTCGACCGGAACGTTGGCAATTTCGTGTTGGATGTTGTCTTTGAGGTCGTCTAAAGTTGCTGGCTTGTTGGCATAGACCAGTGATTTGATATGGCCCCATAAAAAGAAATCCAATGGCGTTAGATCGCATGAACGAGGCGGCCATTCGACCGTACCATTTCTTGAGACAACACGTTCACCGAATTTGCCTTTCAATAAATCGATTGTGATGCGTGCTGTGTGGCTAGTGGTACCGTCTTGTTGAAACCACATATCGTCGATGTCAAGTTCATCTAATTCTGGCCACAAATAATCTTCCAACATAGCACGAAAGCGCTCTCCATTGACGGTAACATGACGGTCGTTTTCATCCACGAAAAAATATTTACGGCCCAATCACACCTCCGGCATGAAAACCGCACCAAACAGTCACTTTTTGCGGATACAATGTTGTCTCAAGAAGCACATTTGGGTTTGTTGCTGATCAATAACGCCTATTTTGCTTATTAACAAAGTCATTGAGCCAGAAATGACCTTCATCGCTGAAGATGATTTTTCGATGAAATTCTTCATTTTCTTCAAGCTTTGCCATAGCCAAATTGGAGAACTTTCGGCGTTTCAAATGATCAAGTAGCTTTAGTTCTTGAATTAATTTAATCTTGAAAGCATGTAGGCCAAGATATTTTCGCATAATACGCCACAGTGTCGTTTGAGCGATGCCCGATTCTTGAGAACGACGTGGAATCAACTGATTTGGCTCATTTTTAATCGATGCACTTACGGCTGCGTTTATTTCTTGGCTTCGAGCAATACGACGTCTTTTTGGCACCGGAACGTCCAATAGTGTAAATTTGGTCTCGAATTTATCCACTATAGCACGCACAGCCTGTCGGGTGGGATGATTATTACGGCCGAAAATTGGAGTAAGCGCTCTTAAAGTTGCGACCACCGACTCAGAATTTCGGTATTAATTTTTAATAATTTCCAAACTTTGCTGGTTCGTGAACTTTAACATGATGAAAATGTTGACTTTAACTAACGTTTTGACATTGATAGTTCATTAAAAACGTTTAAGGGTGCGTTCATATAAGGATACGAAATTGTTATGTCCCTATTGGAAGACCCTTTACATTGCTTCGCATGCACGCGACTCTAACCTCGAAATGAGAAAGAAGTGTCATTTGTTTGAAGCGTTTGTCGATTTGTTTGGAGCATTTTTTCATTGTTTGAAAAATCATTTTTGTGTATCACGTATTGTTTTATCACGCGTGAAAATTTACAAGAGCGATAGACGAGTGGGTGAAGAAAAAATTGATTGATTGGGGATGAAGAAAATATATCGAAGTTTTTGAAGGTAAGTACTAACATACACAGAGAAAAGTGGATGTTTAGAATTAACATCTAGATGTTTAACTATGGGACAGCCATCTTATATATTTAGCTGTAATATATAGATATTCAGCTGTAATATCTAAGATGTTAAAATATGCAGAGATTAATATCTTAGATATTACAGTTGAACATCTAGATAATACAATTGAACATATAAGATGGCTGTCTCATAGTTGAACATCCATTTTTCTCCGTGTAATAATAATATTATTATAATTTGACCATTACCTTTTCATTTCCCATTATTTATAACTAAAGCTCTGGATTACAGAACATGCGACAACTCTATCGCATACATTGTTATAACAGGCATAATATTCTAGTTACGATCGCTATACATCATATTGTCATATCAACGAACTTGTATCCTTCGCGGAGCAATATGATGTTTAGGAATAACAGTATAGCTGTCTCACCTATGCTCCTATAGTTCTGACGACCATACCGTAGCATTGGTCTGATAGCAGTATTTTCTGGTTCTAAG
This sequence comes from Diplolepis rosae, assembly GCA_030998225.1. Classification (NCBI taxonomy): domain Eukaryota; kingdom Metazoa; phylum Arthropoda; class Insecta; order Hymenoptera; family Diplolepididae; genus Diplolepis; species Diplolepis rosae. The sequence goes on along the minus strand of JAPYXD010000723.1, from coordinate 15,869,454 downwards.
GACCAAAATATAGTTCTCTCAGCTATACTGTTTTTTTAGTGTGGTTGAATAAATTCGTTATCCTAGAGAGTGATATGTTATAACAGGGTGGCGATTTTATCTGAAAATGACATGGACTTTTTTTTAAGGCCATGGATCAACCAGATTACGTGACTATATTTTTGTAAAAGTTTGTGTAAGATAACTTATTTTCCCAAGACGTCTAGTGAAAATTGTACTTTCATCGTCTGTTTTGAGACGGGAAAATGGCTGATTTCACAACTGTTGCTATTTTCCCCACTTGTATGGAAAATAGGCATTTTTACGTCTCAAAACAGATGGTGAAAGTACAATTGTCACTAGACGTGTTGGGAAAAAAAACTTGTTTCACTCGTGGGGAACAAGTGATTGTCAATTCGTGAGATTGCAGCACTCGCTCGTGTTGCAAACTTCACACTCATTGGCAATTGCTTGTTTTTCCCACTGGTAATACAAATAGCTATTATATTACAAAATGTCTTCCTGGAAATTTAGGAAATACAACAGAAAACGATAAAAAACGTCTGTCAACTTCGTTTGAGTGAAAATTTTACAAACGACAAGTCTTCCAATTCTTTTAAAAACTAATAAGAACTTAACAGACGTACTTTATTGTCTTTTGATAAGGTTTGCAAATTTTCAGGAATATGTTTTGTAAATTAAAAAAGTTATCTTACATGAACGAATAAATGTATAATCCAGTCACGTGGTCCGATTGATCCATGGCCTTAAATCGCGAAAAGACTTGATGGCTTGGAATTTCATTTCAAGACCTTGAGTTGTTTAGTACCCACTTTTTAAAAGGAATTTATCTTGAATTTTTCTAACATGATTTTGACAATACTACCTTTTTGAATACATAATAATTTTAATAAACATTAATTTAAAAGTCAGTTACTTAATTTACGTAAGATCGTAAATTTATGACTTTAGGTATTTTCACTTCCATAAAGAGCTAGCTTCACTTCGCCAAACACTGAGGAAATAGTTTTTATTGGGAATGTACAAGAAGGGATCTTATTTCTAACTTTTTGCAATAAAGGAACTTTTTTTGAAAAAATTTCATTGATGAAAATATGTTTTATTATTTTATATGTTTTTTTATTAATACGTTTTATATTTGTAAGATGCATTTCTACTGCAGAAATTCGAAAATAGGATCCCTTCCGATACATCTCCAATGAAAGTAATCCTCTTAGCGTCCAACGACATGAAGTTAGCTGGTAATTAAGTGAAAATACCTAATTGACCTATGATTGACGAGAAAAGTATTTATACGGGCGTTTGAAACTATTATGATAATTAAATAAGTATAGAAATCACAATTAAGTTATTTTAAGTTGACCTGGAAAATTGAACAAGCTTGACCTGGGAAAACCAGGAAATGACCTGGAATTTGAAATTGTCGCATGAATCGCCACCATGTCATAATGATACAGTACCGTTATTTAGTATCAGACCAAACGCTTTCACAGGTGCATAAGTTTCCTCAATTTTGTTGAAGCGTGAAACAAAAACATTTTCAATACTTTGCACAGGATTGCTTCCACGATTTATTTAATTAAAGTTCAAAATCTGGTAGATGCGCGGATAAGCAGTTGATACACTTTTCTAAAGACTTGAATGAATTTTTATGCAATGAATTGAAAAGAAGTTTTCTGATACCAAATGGCGATAGTGTGTGTTGAAACCGCTTAAACCCGATTACCAAGTTACAGGATTTAATTGTGTATTATGATTATATAATCACCTTTGCTGAGTAATGTTCCGTCCGCGGTGTAGTAGATCGTTTCTGCGAACATACCTTAGGTAAGTACATAATGCATACGCGAACGTAACAGTGGTAAGCAAGTTTAAGCGGTCAAATTGCTGCGTTTACGTTCTACTTGAGTTATTTGTAAGGTTCAAATTTCAAAAAGACTATATTATGCAATCAATGGTAAATTGTTTACTGAATAGTTATTTTTACAAAACCGAATAGTGTCTTTAAAATTTAATCAAGTTTAAATTATTCATTTCCGTATTTAAAGTTAGTTTCCTCGAGAAAAAACAAGTTATTGGAACAAATATTTAATTATTGTTTCAGGAATTGCAATATTATTGATGATATAATTCACAAGAGAAAGATGATGATCTTAAAAGTGAATTTTTTAATGAATAATAAGAAAAAAAGAATTTTTCTGAAAAAAAATTTAAGAAATAATTTTATTCGGCATCAATTTAGTTATATTAAAAAATTGGACATGATTAAGTTGTGGAGAATCTTCTTATCAAAAAATATATACTCGTTTTTTTTAATCCCATTAATTTTGAAAAATTGGTGTATATCGATATCAATCAAAGATTTTAAATATATAATTTAAAACTGAATTGGAATTTATATCACTACAAATTCAAAATCATCTTAGCGTTCAAACAAACTATAATTCTACATTTCAAGTGGTGCGAATAAATTGGAATTCTCAAATTATTAAAAAGACCAAATTTGACAAATAATCATACAAGTCTTAAAATTTTTTTTGAAATAATTTGGTCCAAATTTGATCATTTCGATAATTTGAGAATTCGAATTGATTCAGATTAATTGAAATTTTAAATTAGATCAATAATTCCTGTCTGCCCATGATTGTTTAATAAAATTTCAAATTAGATGTTTGAATTAGAAATTTTTTAATTAATAATAATTTCAAGCAGTCGAAAGCGTCATTTTTTCCACAGAAAGATTTTCAAATTCTTTAAATATTAATAATAATATTGAAGTTCCTGAAAGTTTAATTACATAAGTATATTTTCCAGAAGAGCTTTCTTTTTGCGGAGGAACAATCTTAAGGAATGTTATATTTGTATAAAACTAGGAAAGAGTTGGATAAATGATTTCTACAAGTCCAAAAAGTGTAGATAGAACTAATTTATAAATTTGATTTGTACTCACTGTTATAATCGCCCGGATCATTCGGATCCAGCCTCTTCGCTCGACGTCCATGTTTGCTGTTGTTATGCACAAACATATTGTCCGAAACAGCTAATAAGGGACCTTCCACGCCGACTTGTGTAGAAATGACAACCTGAAAAATTAAAAGTTACATTTTATAAAATTTAAATCGCAATAAATAATGTTGTTTTCAAATTGATAGGATTTTTTTTACGTTAGCATTGGGTGACATTTTAATTTAATAAAAAAGGTTAAAAACACATTTTCTTAGTACTACACACCCAATTGAAAATTTCAGACTAACGCCAATACTCACAACGGACTCAGTACGATGTCTGTAATTGCTGCCCACAGTTAACTGTACAGTACTGTCTAGGATTCAGTTTAAGTACTGTGCCATTGACAGAATACCAGTAATGGCATATAAAGGCGGACGCAATACTGAAACCAATCCTGCCCAATTGTAGACTAACAGTACTGGATCATTACTCTTAAACCAGAACAGAACATTGTTACCCAGGTGGAATTTTACAATCGGCTTGGTACCGCGCCAGTACCGGAGAAGAATATTCAGTACTGACGCGGTACTGGCATAGTGTTGACATAAGGACGGCCTACCACCAGCGCGGTTCCGAAAGATAACTTGGCTGGAAGCTGTCAACCGGCACTGGTGCGGTACTGGACATTGGTACCATGCCAGAAATGAAATCTATACTGGTTCAGTACTGGCATTACGCCGAAGTCGGTTGCTAGCCGACACAGTCTCAGGACTGGGGCTGTACTATCCCAGTACCGCGTCAACCCTCGGCTCGGTAGCAATTCTTCAGTAGAGGCATTGTTCTTTGTTTACAACTGGCGCGGTATTGTGCCGTTTTTAAATACTGGCACGAATCCGACTTTTCCACCTGAGTATCATCCCAGATATGTGCTAGTGCCATTACCACGCCACTTCTGTCAGTACTGGTGTGGTACAGCGCCATTTGTCAATTTCCTATTGGTCAAAATAGAGTATTTAAACTTCCTAATATATTAAAAATCGATAGAATTCCAAAGTAAAGAATAACCTATTAATTTGATACTTGGGGAAAAGTAACTAAAGACATAAATACAAATATGTGACAAAAATGTTGTTTTCGTTATTTCTATTCTGCAAGAAGAAAACTTAGCTCTAACCGAAGCTCAGTATTTCAATTTCCCAATATCTGCATTAAACATCTCAATAAGAAATTGAAAAATGGCGCAGTACTACATCAGTACTGGCTGAAGTGACGTGATTCTTTCATCTAGAAACGATCCCACACTGGCACACATCTGGGATGATAACGATGTTCTTTACTGGTTTAACAGTAATTATCCAGTATTGTTAGTCTACAATACGCCAAGAGTGGTGCCAGTATTGCGCCCACACTTGCATGCTATTACTGGTATTTCGTCACTGGCAAAGTACTCAGACCATTATATGTACAGTACCGCGCCTGTTATTATTTTTGACTTTTATCTGGAATTTCCAATTTTTATTCCCTAAAGAAACTTGTAACTGCAGTAAATATTTTAACATGGACCAAGTTTCTGCCGCATGTTGGACCGCCAACTACGCCGTCAAAACTACGCGATGAGGGTCAAGCGGGATGAAGCAGCAGGGAAGGATAAAGAGGCAATATCGTGCTTTTTGTTATTTTATTTTTCAATCCTGTCTTTTGTTTTGGCGCGTGGAGTCTCGCTGAGGGTAGCGAGATACACCAGCCAAGGAATACTGGGACGCGTTGTTATATAGGATAAGGGATGGAATGGGGCTAGCTGATGCCGTGCTGAGCTAATTGCTACCCCCTCCCCCCACGATTACAAGTCTTCTGAATAGAGGTCTCAACTTGTGACACATTCGCTTATCGTAAAAATTAAAAAATATATCTCTACTCAAAACTTCAGATAAACTTTTAAACAATATATTCCTCTTTTTAAAAATAATTTATTAAGGCCATTGATCAACCAGATCACGTGACCAAATTCCTGTAAAAGTTCGTGTAAGATAACTTTTTTATTTTACAAAAAATGTTTTTAAAAATTTGGAAAATTCTAGAGAAAACGATAGAGAACGTCTGTCAACTTCGTTTGAGTGAACATTTTGCAAAAAAGTTTACAGTTAACTGTAAAGTGAATGACCCAGTTATCGTCACATTGAGAAAACAGTTTCTTTGAAATACGTTGAAAGAAAAAATTTTTTTGAATTAAAGAAAGATTTGTTAATTCAAAAAAATGTTCTTTGATCCAAAGAAATAGATGTGTTTACATTAAAGAAAAGTTTTTTAAAACAAAAAACTTTCTTCAATTCAAAGAAATGTTTTCTTTGAGCTTATATCAAAGAAACTGTTTTCTGGGTGTGACCCAAGCAGAAATTAACAATCGGACCGCCGTCGATCCAACGTTGGATACCAACTTCCGACTGTCGGTGGATAGTCGAAATGATAACGATGTACTGCGTTGATACAACACCAGTTTCCAACGTTGTATCAATACTGGTAACCAACATATTTTCAACGCTGAAAGTCAACATTTCTAAAATACTGGTTATATACTTTTATTATTAAATCTATGTTTTATGGTTAAAGACCTTTTTAAAAGAAGACTAGACTCTAAAAACAGACTATTGACTCTCAAACGATTCCCTTCACTATTAAAGGATTTTCTATTCAAAATTAGCATGAGAGGAAATCCTTTAGCAGTTGAATGATTATCGTTTCAAATACTAACTTTTTACTGTCAAAGTATTTCCTTTGGTCTTGAAATGAAATCTTTTCTCGTACAAAAAATAATAATTTCGAGGATAAAAGAAAACACATTGTATGATATAACCTATCTAATATAAATATTAGAAATGCACACAAGCCCAACTCTGACAAATGACAATATTAAATCGGTTATCATCAATACTACAATAACAGTAAAACGATTCTGTTGATAGGCAAAAGAAATCGACTCAATTTCATTGGATACATTCTGAAAGGAACCTAACTTCACTATCAATAGACTTTTTTTAGAGTGTACCAGTGTCGAACTAACTTTGTACAAACACTGGTATTTTACAGTGTTAATTATCAGAGTCGATCTCCTACATCGGACCAACATTTAACTGATTGTCACAGTCGGCAGAGTGTCATGATTTCTGCTTGGGGAAATTATTTGTGGGCCGATTACTGAAACTAATTTATCCGATAATTAATAAACTAATTCGATAATTTTTTCAATTTTTTTCAAAACTTTTACTACAAAGAAGTTAACAGACGTGCTTTATTGTCTTTTGTTACGTTTCCCAAATTTTCAGAAAGATACTTTGTAAATTAACAAAGTTATCTTACATTGAAGAATAAATGTATAATTTGGTCACGTGGTCTACATGGCCGTAAAAAATAATTAAACTTATCAAATATCATATTTCTTTAAGTGAGCCTCTATTCGAAAACCTGGAAAAAAATTTTAGAAGGGTTTCGACAAAATCAGGACATCTAGAATTTATTAAGATCTTGAATCTCGGTCCTCTAGTGGTTCTCAATTAATTCAAATTAAATTTCAACGCTCTTACCTGGAAACGTCTCATGTCCCGTGGATTCCCAGCGTTCTTAAGACAGTTCTGGTTGCACTTGAGGAAGAACTTGAGGAAGAACCTGAAAGCAAAGAGAGAGAGATAGGGTTATACTGGAGGGTTAAACGGTTGACAAGGTACTTAACGCTCTTCAACGTTGGAAACTTAATTAGAACGCGAACTCGGCCGGAAAGCGAACCTGAATACTGTATAAGCCAATCGTGACCCTGCTTCACTTGCCTGTATTATTCAGCATTTCTCTAGATTAAACTCAACCCACGTGTTATTTGACCTTTATAACCAAATGGGGCCATAACATGGAAAATAGTATACCATAGGCAAACAACTTTTTAAATGTCAACAGATAGTGCCGTACAGTTTGGAATCTTGCTCCAATATTTATCAAATGGTTCTTTACGGTAGTTCGTCGGCAAAAATTAGACCTCAGGTAAAAATACATAATTTTGCTATCAAGAATAGCAGTGTTATTATTGAAGGGATGATTTGAAAGAAAAGAAATTAAATTCCAAGAAAAAAATTTGAAGTATACAAAAATAATGTATTTAACAAATTTTATTTTTGCCGAACTTTTTTACATTCTCATCATGGATGAGAAGGTATTGGTTTTATGTGAAAAATGTCCTTCGAAATTTTCATAAAATCTTTACGTTTTGAGACCCCCTGAGTTAGAAAAACGGGTTTTTACGAAAAAAACGTAAGAATACAAAGTTGTTCGTTTCAAAAAGATCTACAAATTTTGTCTCACACAGTTTCTGATAAAACATATATTTTTCGTTTCAATTCCAAAAAATACGATTAAAATTCAAAAATTCCATTTTTTAGACAAAATATGTGAGATACAACAAAACTTTTAGACGGAAAATTATTTGCCTAAATGAGGTCTATAAATTCTCATTAAGACATTTCGGGACAAGATGTATATTTTATGTTTTGATTTTTAATATTAAAAAAATTCGATTTTTTTCACCAAAATATGTGAGATATGAAATAAGCGTTGTTCTGCAAAATCGTTTCCTTAAATAAAGTCTACGATTGTTTTTTCTTTTTGAGAGATTTGGAAGAAAATAAATTATTTTAATCATGTAATTTATTAAAAAGTTACTGAAATGTATACAGAAAATCAGGCGCGAAGCGCGAGTGTCATAATGAGAATGTGTTCCTTAAGGCTGATAGAGCCTTAAGTAAATTGAATTTCCTGTTTCACTTAAATTCAAAAAGAAATTCAGTGACTTTGAGAAAATGTGTAATTCACATCATCTGTAATATTATTATAAAATTGGTTTGAGCTTCAGTATCAAATTATAATAAATATACGTAAATGTATGCGGAGAGCACAAGACCGAGCGCGGAGCGCGAAGCGCGACGATCAATTTGCGCGCCCTAGGCGCGCTCAAACTTGCGAGTGAAGCGCGCGATGAGAATGTGCCCGCGAAGCGGGCAGATTTTTCTTATCGTTTTATTTCATATTTTAAAAAATTATGTGATTCTAATAAATAACGGATCATTTTTTCAGGAAAGAGATTCTCTACAACTTAAACATTTCCAACTTTCTAAAATTAATAAATTATTACCAAATTCAGCAATTTGTTTATAAGAATTTTGTTTTGGAAAATTAATTTTTAATGGTTTCAGCAATTAAGGAATTTATTTCCGAAAAATGGGAACGATAAAACTGTGAAGATTCTTTTTCCTGAAAAAATGATTCGTGATTTATTAGCATCGCATCATTTTGAAAAATTTGGTAGAAATCAATAAGGGAAAAAATTAGGTAAAAATAAAATTTGTTAAATAATTTTTTTTTCATGTTTAAAATTTTTTTCTTGGAATTTAATCTCTTTTCTTTCAAATGATCCCTTCAAAAATAATATTGCTATTCTTGAAAGCAAAATTATCTATTTTTAAATAAAAGTAGTGTAAATTTTATTCACCCTCAATATTAATAAAATGGTACGTTGTTGAAAAAATTGGCTTTAGGGTCCAAAAATGATTAGGTCGATTTAATCAGACGTTTCGGCTCAGATCGGAGCCCTCATCAATGATATTCACTAAAATCTAGAAAAAACAAAAAAAGGAGGGCAAGAATTACACAATTTTAGGAATAACTATGGTACTAAAACGTGTATCACAAAAAACGGGTACTTAATGTTTTGAATTAAATTTGTAAGTGAAAATGGAAGGTTCAGATATTCAACTAGAACAAAAGGTGTGCTTAAAATGACTTCCTAGGTGTAAAACTGCATTGAACAACTTTTTATTTGACCTATTAAAACTACACGGAAAAAAATGAAATGTCTGCTACTGCTAACTGCAGTTAGCTGTCGACTAGTTAATTGTGATTGATAAAAAGTTTGCTGAGAGAGTTAACAGTTTGCTGGGACAGTTAAAAAATGTTAGCTGCAATCGAAGTTGAAAATTTGCATTGTACTCCTTAGCGTATTAAGAGTTGTAGCTAATCATTTGGTTGTTGCTGCTAAAACAGTTTACTGTCATAGAAAATCTCAAAATTCGTACTCGTAGCTTTTAAAATTTTGCGCTGATATGTAAGAAGTTAGCAGCGGTTGCTAACGGCTGCTTAGACATCCCGCGTTTTCTGTGCTGCTCATGCGCACAAAGCGCGACTAGTCAGATATTGTGCTGTAAATGGTAAGTTGTACACCTGTCGCGTTGTTTTAAATTTAATTTATAAATAATTCGACGATTCGCGTTAATTTATAATGCAAATGACTGATTTGTAACTGATCTCTGAAGATTGTATTGTAGGTTTTGTAATAGGTTCTTTATCGTGCTGTTTATTATCTTCTTACTGAGGTTATCTTAATTCTAAGTGTTGTATACTTGTACAATTTTTGAAAACATCATATCGGACTGGCAAGTAAGTCGCTACTGTTCCCGGTAATGTTTCTACTTGTAGCTATAAGTTTGGTTATCAAAGGAGCTCACGTTTTATTCTTATTCTTGAAAAATTATGCTGTGATTAAGGTTAGAACTGAATCAGTTTTTTTTCGTTTTTAATTTTGCAAGTTACGATATGTCGCAAGAAATTAGTTGTTTTGATATAACTTGCCAGCAGACTTTTGTGAGTATAGAAGGGTTACGAGATCATTTTTTTCTTAAGCACCCAGGTGTAACTGTATTTAAATGTAGGTTTGGAAGTTCAAAATCAATGATTTAGAGTGCTACCTCTATTTGCAGCAATTGCTAATAAAATTAACTAGTACATTAAACGCTGTTAGAACAGGAAGATAACACGACCGATAGGCTACTGCTCAAAATCGTTGTTATCAGTGCTAACGTAAATTAGCTGGCATCGCTAAAGTACTGTAGCGAATAGACGTTAGTATTAGCAACTAAGACATTCGCTGTCCGTATATCAAGTAACTTTCTTAGCTGTGGTAGCGAATATTTAGCTAATGCAGCTAATTATTTTTTTCCGTGTATATTACCTAAAAAACTATTTTAAAAATATTTTGGAATATGTATATGTATTTTTGAATGTTCTATCCATGATCCGTATCTACAAATAAATTCTTTGGAGTAAATATAGAATGATAAAACTTGATTTAGTCCATTCAAGCTATTTTTGTACTATTTTAACTAAAAAACTATTTGAAAACTATTTTGAAATATTTATATATATTTTTTGTGTAAATCTGAGGTCTAATTTTTGTGGACGAACTACTTTAAGAAAACAGAGAACAATTTCCACTCGATTTGGATAAACTCATTCATTTTGTATATTTGAACCTGATTCAATAATATTGTCATCACTTAATTTGAGAAAAAATGAAATTTTATATTCCACTTTTTCCTTTGGTTGCGTCTTTGATGTAAGCGATAAGAAATTGAGATTTCTGAGGAACGAAGGTACATTTACCACTTTTGCAAGTTACATGACGCTTACCACTCGGGATATCGCGAATATTGGAAGGTCTTGAGCGGTTCAGGAAAAAGTGACGTAGGCACGGTGGAAAGGTTGAAAGCGTGGAAGCGAGGATGAGGTAAAGAGGAGAGAAAGACAGAAGATCCGTCGTTGGTAGCAAAGTACGCGTAGCCAAAAAGCCGGCGGCTCAATTTTCATGAATTATGTAAAATATCGGGGGATATTGAATTCGTTGAATTTTTCGGGACTGAACGAGGATAGGGTAGATATGTGAATCGAGGAGGATCTAGAAGTGGAAGAAGAGACATACAGGAAACAATCGGGAATGGGCCAGAGTGAGGCGAGACGAATCGAGAGGGTAGTTGCTTGGTAGGCCTTATTCCCGAGGGATGCCATTGTCATCCCCTTGCGGAGTGCGTCCGGGATTCCTTGGAAAAATCAAACGCATACTTTCTAGACTTATTCTCGCAAAGCAAACGTATTCTTCGACATATTCGACGCTGCTACACTTCTTCCAGTCGAGTCTTTTTTTTAATCACTTTAATCTATATTTTTATACATGTAGCCTAGTTTACATTTTTTTATTTTTTTAGACTCAAGCTTTCGTTTACTTGTATCAAATGTAAATGAAAGGAACTATGTTTAAATCAAATAACTTTAATTTTTATTTTAAATAATTAACTTTTTTATGGAGTGAAAGAACCAATTGTTAAGGAATTGGTAATTTGATTAAAATTGGAATTTTAAATCTTAAAAATAAGGATATCTGAGTGTTTGAAGTCTGTTTATTTGGAAAGGAAATATTGAATTTTATCGGTAAAAATGTATTGTTTAATAAAAAATGAGATCAAAGCTGAATGTCATAACCTAATGTAACCCATATTTGAGAAATGTATGTGAGGCAAAGTAAATAAATATTTTTTAATTCCTACAAAGAGAACCCCAAGTTTACAATTTTTGCTAAACCACGTTTCAATTTAGGGAAAAACGTGTAATTATCAGAATTTTTTGCAGTGAAATACTAAATTTTAGATGAACTATATTATAATTAACTATAGATTGTATCGAGCTTTACTATAACCTATGTTGAAGTTTCATATTATTTTTCGAATCTTAAGTATTTTGACTGCAAAAAATTTCCAGTTCGCTAGGAATAATTACCATTGAACCTCGATTGTCCATAGATTCCTAATATTTTTTATAATTAGTATTATAAAATAAAACATATTATGCTATAAAAAGTTTCCCTGTGGATAAATAAGGTATAAAATAATTTTACTTTATTGAAGGGTAATTTTTTTGAACGAAACAAAATTTGTTAACATAAGTAAACATTTTTTGTAAAGATTGCCATTAATTTATTTAGTAAATATTTTGCACCGTTGCAACAGCATAGAAGTCCAATCATGAAACTTGAAAATAAAAACCTCAAAAACGAAGATTAGATTGTTATTATATTATCATAATCTACGGAAAAATTATTATTAATGTTTATTTAAATTACTTAATACATACATTATATTTAAATTAATTCCAAAGTTCATTATAGTTTGATTATAGAAAAATGAACTTTCTTTAAAAAATAATAACTACAGTATCAAAAACAAGTGTCAAAAGTATTTGTTGAATTGATGTTTTCACTTTACTTATTTATGAAAAATATTGATTTAAAAAACTAGAGAGTGTACACTAGAGTGTAAAAAAGCAAATTTTGATTTTTCATTCAGAAAAGGGCATGTTACCTTTCATTATAACTAGAAATCATCATATAATCGTATCATATAATTTACATCTATTATAAGTTTTAAAAATTTTTCATTGTAATGCTGCATCACAAAGTAACTTTTTGGTATTTGCTTTTAACTTTTTTTCCGCACTCAAATACACATTAATATTCTAGTTTGACATGATAATCTATTTATCTTTAGTAATGATTACAACAAGAAAAAATATAAAATAATTTTAGGTAAGTAATAAAAAAAATTCAATTTTCATGAATTCTGTATATTAAAGTCATTTTTGTTTTTTCACAATTTGTGATGTATCGCTTTTTTATAATTATATTAAAATAAGGAAAATTTAAAAGAATAATATTTTTAAAATGACTTGCAAACTTGATATAGTTAATTCAGTTGATTCAGTTAAGTCAAAATAGAATTGACATTTTCAGTTGAGTCAAAATAGAACGGAGATTTTCAGTTAGGACAGTTTGTTCACTTGTTTGCGAGTTAAGGGGGTCTTCTACCTTGTTGGTTCAAAAAAATCGATTTTTTTATTTGCATTTTTGTGGCTTAGAAGGTGCTAGAAATACAATCTTAAAAGGGTATAACCGAAATCTTATTATTTCGGGGTTTCCAGAGCCGTCAAATATAGCTCCGCTCCACTCCGCGATTCATGCATGAATATCTTTAAATGCGATTTCCCAAAAGTTACGTTTTTGCAACTGGTTGACATGATATCTCGAAAAGTAATTGATCAATTAATTAAAGTCATATATAGAAATTTGTGAAAAACGTGTCGCTATCGTCTGACATGAGCTTTTTGGATTCTTTCCATTTCAAGAATTTTTACAGCTGTTCTTGACCTTGAAAACATAGAAATTTTTTTTTTTTTCTTGTTTGTTCACTATTTCCTGAAATTTTCAAATTTTGCAAATTCCTTGTGTCAAACGATAGCCAAAAGCATAACAAAACTGAATCATTTTGGTTTTTATGTTTCAGACGACTTTCATGAGCTAAATCGTGTCAATCGTTTTGGTATACGTTTTTCGTAAGGGATATTTTAAGGTCAAATCACGGTCAAATTGGAGGCAGTAAAATTTCAGTAAAATTTTTGTTGAAAGTATATAAATAAATAAGTTAAATGCAAAAAACCGCACCTCGATTGCATTATTGGTTTCCCTACAATTCATTCTTAAAAAACAGTATAAAAAACGAGGCCACAACACGGAGAAAAATAGTTGAAGTAATTTTACTCAACTCTGTCGATTAAACTTGGGACATAAGGACATTTGAACATCTATTAAATCCTAGTCGGGTAAAATAAATTTGATAAACACCTAATTCATCCAAAGTGAATAACAATAAGTGTTACATAGGAAATAGTAAGGAGTTGAGTAAAACGTTATCATTTGCATTCATTTGCGATATAAGAGTTTGAAATTGTCTACGAGGACACCTGTCGACAACGTATCCTATTTGATACGCGACTAGTGATTCTCCGATAATGTAGGCAGTGACAAAAATTTCAAACTCAAACTAATAATATTATAGTATTCCACATTAGGAATGTTATTAACTATTTATTTGCAAAGTCGTCAACTGGTATCGAATCATTAATTGGCACTTCTACCTTATTTAAAATATCAATTTAAGATTTTTATGTCCTGTAATCTAGCTTTATGGTCTAAACTGACAATCTAAGTGATAAACACCTCGTTCAAGCTATATACGTATATATATATATATGCTTGCAAAGTCATTCTCGACTGCAAGGCGAATTTAATTTCGTTTACTCTTAGAGAGCGTTAAGATCCTATCGAAATGCTGGATGGGTATTCAAAGCATTGTACAGTAGCTTATCCAGGGAAGAGATCTCGCTCTGAACAAGGTGTCTCTCCTTGCCTGAGGCAACGTACCTCACCTTCTGTAAGATAGAAACTCCATCGACCCTTCATACATATAAACAAATGTCGAAGGGCTGCAAAGTCTTAGAAGCACTTACAAGACTATTTCAAGAAAAAAAATCTGCCCGCTACGCGGGCACATTCTCATCGCGCGCTTCGCTCGCAAGTTTGAGCGCGCCTAGGGCGCGCGATTTGATCGTCGCGCTTCGCGCTCCGTTATTTCTGGACCTCGCGCTTCGCGCTCGGTCTTGTGCTCTTCGCATACATTTAAGTTTTTTCTTATATTTTGATACTGAAGCTCAAACCAATTTTATAATAATATTACAGATGATGTGAATTACACATTTTCTCAAAGTCACTCAATTTCTTTTTGAAATTATTTCTTCCAAATCTCTTAAAAAGGAAAAACAATCGTAGACTTTATTTAAGGAAACGATTTTGCAGAACAACGCTTATTTCGTATCTCACATATTTTGGTGAAAAAAATCGAATTTATTTAATATTAAAAATCAAAACATAAAATATACATCCTGTCCCGAAATTTCTTTATGAGAATTTGTAGACCTCATTTAGGCAAACAATTTTCCATCTAAATGTTTTTTTTGTATCTCACATATTTTGTCTAAAAAATGGAATTTTTGAATTTTAATCGTATTTTTTGGAATTGAAACGAAAAATATATGTTTTATCAGAAACTGTATGAGACAAAATCTGTAGATCTTTTTAAAACGAACAACTTTGTATTCTTACGTTTTTTTCGTATTTCGAATATTATTGTTAAAAAATTGAATTTTGGATTTTCAATAGTTTTTTTTTTAATTAAAAAGAAAAATATGCATCTTATGAAAAAATGTTGCAATTCAAATTTGTAGGTCTTTATTTATTTAATAATATTGTATCATAACGATTTTTCGTATCTCGTATAATTTAACTGGAAAATGGAATTTTGATATTGACTTTTTTCGAATTTGAATATGCTGTAACATTTGTAATTTTGATTTAATCAAAAAATGTTATCAGGATAATTTGTAGAGATTTATGAGCACTATCAAAAACCAGTATTAAAATTTTTGATTTTTTCAAAAAATTATTTTCAAAAACACAAAAGTAGTGCTCAATCCCTCAATTTTGATTGGATGTGGCTGGTTAACGAACTTGTCCTTACTTTTTCGGCTCCGATAACAGACAGACAGACAGACAGACAGACAGACACTTTCGTAAAAACCCTTTTTTATGACTCAGGGGGTCTCAAAACGTAAAGATTTGATGAAAATATCGAGTCAGTTTTCACATAAAACCAATACCTTCTCATCCATGATGAGAATGTAAAAAAGTTTAATCTTACTTGTAATATTATATCTTGACATGTTCCTGCACATGTCCTTTGTTATATTGACCCACAGTGATATATCCGTGATATTTAATTTGGCATGGGGTCAGTTTAGTTACTAATTGTTTATGTCGTAAAGGACATAAACATCAGGAAGGCAAACGTTTCGGCCACAAATTGGGGGCCCTCTTCAGTGCCAACAATTCTAATTTTCATTAAAAATAATAATTATACACTAAACAAGCAAAATTCATGCAACTTAATAATTATTTTGTTTTTTTTCTTTTAATACATTTATTTAACAAATAGAATTAGAGCATGCGAATAGACCTTCCGGAACACGAGTTTGACAGGAGAGGATTTCTGAGTGAGGACGGTTCCGGAAGGTCTATTCGCATGCTCTAATTCTATTTGTTAAATAAATTTATTAAAAGAAAAAAACAAAATAATTATTAAGTTGCATGAATTTTGCTTGTTTAGTGTATAATTATTATTTTTAATGCAAATTAAAATTTTTGGCACTGAAGAGGGCCCCCATTTGTGACCGAATCGTTTGCCTTCCTGATGTTTATGTCCTTTACGACATAAACAATTAAAGGGTTTTCCAATAGGGACATAACAATTTTATTTATGAATAAAACACAGAAATATTTGAGATATTGAGTTCAAATTTATTGTGGGTGTAGTGCAAGTATTACATTTTATGAATGAAATTCGATAACGGCCATATGACCACCACGAGCCCGTTTACAGAGGTCGATTCTTTGGACCCAATTTTCCACCACTCTGGCACACATTCCGACCGGAACGTTGGCAATTTCGCGTTGGATGTTGTCTTTGAGGTTGTCTAAAGTTGCTGGCTTGTTGGCATAGACCAGTGACTTGATATGGCCCCATAAAAAGAAATCCAATGGCGTTATATCGCATGAACGAGGCGGCCATTCGACCGGACCATTTCTAGAGATAACATCTTCACGGAATTTGCCTTTCAATAAATCGATTGTGACGCGTGCTGTGTGGCTAGTGGTACCGTCTTGTTGAAACCACATATCGTTGATATCAAGTTCATGCAATTCTGGCCACAAATAATCTTCCAACATAGCACGATAGCGCTCTGCATTGACGCTAACATGACGGTCGTTTTCATCCACGAAAAAATATTTACGGCCCAATCACACCTCCGGCATGAAAACCGCACCAAACAGTCACTTTTTGCGGATACAATGTTGTCTCAAGAAGCACATTTGGGTTTGTTGCTGATCAATAACGCCTATTTTGCTTATTAACAAAGTCATTGATCCAGAATTGAGCTTTATCGCTAAAGATGATTTTTCGATAAAATTCTTCATTTTCTTCAAGCTTTGCCAGAGCCCAATTGGAGAAGTTTCAGCGTTTCAAATGCCCAAGCAGAAATCATGACACTCTGCCGACTGTGACGATCGGTTAATTGTTGGTCCGATGTAGGAGATCGATTGTTGATTACCAACGTTGGTACAATGTTGGGAAACAATTGGCCCAACCTTATTCCGACTGTGGAAAAAGTAATTTTCCGATAGTGGATGTACGAGGTCTAGCCAGTGTCTATTCGGCCCCGGTAGTCGACTGTAAACTACCAGCGTTTGTACAATGTTGGGTGTACAATAGGCCCAACCTTCTTCCGACTGTGGACAAAGTAAGTTTCCGACAGTAAATGTACAACGTCCACCGAGCGTCTAATCGACTCTGATAATTAACACTGTAAAATAACAGTGTTTGTGCAAAGTTGATTCGACACTGGTACACTCTAAAAAAAGTCTATTGATAGTGAAGTTAGGTTCCTTTCAGAATGCATCCCTTGAAATCAAGCAGATTTCTTTTGTCTATCAACAGTATCGTTTTACTGTTATTGTAGTATTGATGATAACCGATTCAATATTGGCATTTGTCAAAGTTGAGCTTGTGTGCATTTCTAATATTTATATTAGATAGGTTATATCATACAATTTGTTTTCTTTTATCCTCGAAATTATTATTTTTTGTACGAGAAAGGATTTTATTTCAAGACCAAAGGAAATACTTTGACAGTAAAAGGTTAGCATTTGAAACGGTAATCGTTCAACTACTAAAGGATTTCCTCTCATGGCAATTTTGAATGGAAAATCCTCTAATAGTGAAGGGAATCGTTTGAGAGTCAATAGTCTCTTTTTAGAGTCTAGTCTTCTTTAAAAAATGTCTTTAAACATAAAACATGGATTTAATAATAAAAGTATATAACCAGTATTTTTGAAATGTTGACAGCCAGCGTTGAAAATATGTTGGTTACCAGTATTGATACAACGTTGGAAACTGATGTTGTACCAACGCAGTACATCGTTATCATTTCGACTGTCCGCCGACAGTCGGAAGTTGGCATCCAACGTTGGATCGACGTTGGCTCGATTGTTAATTTCTGCTTGGGTGATCAAGTGGCTTTAGTTCTTGAATTAATTTAATCTTGAAAGCATGTAGGCCAAGATCTTTTCGCATAATACGCCACAGTGTCGTTTGAGCGATGCCCAATTCTTGAGAACGACGTGGAATCAACTGATTTGGCTCATTTTTAATCGATGCACTTACGGCTGCGATTATTTCTTCGCTTCGAGCAATACGACGTCTTTTTGGCACCGGAACGTCCAATAGTGTAAATTTGGTCTCGAATTTATCCACTATAGCACGCACAGCCTGTCGGGTGGGACGATTATTACGGCCGAAAATTGGAGTAAGCGCTCTTAAAGTTGCGACCACCGACTCAGAATTTCGCTAGTAATTTTTAATAATTTCCAAACGTTGCTGGTTCGTGAACTTTACCATGATGAAAATGTTGACTTTAACTAACGTTTTGACATTGACAGTTTATTAAAAAAGTTTAAGGGTGCGTTCATATAAAGATACGAAATTGTTATGTCCCTATTGGAAAACCCTTTAGTAACTAAACTGACCCCATGCCAAATTAAATATCACAAACTTACTTGTAATATTTTCATAGTAGATTTGCAATGAGTGTGGATTGATATTATATGACTTTTGTAATGAACTTGAGAGTCGCTAAGAAGGAGGATATCAGATTTTCGAGATTATCGTTTTAGCCGGCTGTCAGGGACGATTCTTTGCTGGTGACTACATTGACGCGAAAACTTGAACGACGAAAGAGATGAAAGAGATTCCGGAATGGATCAGATGCGGATGTGGGGGAGGCTGGGAATGGATATCATAGCATAGCTCGTAGAAGGTCGAAGGGTACACTAATCATTCACGACACCCAGTGCCAATGGCGTTGTTCCTTGCATGAGTTTCCTTCTATCCTGCCCGAGGGAAGTATTGGCTGTTAGAGACTAATGGATTGCGTTACCGACTGATTCAAATGCGAACTGGATTTCATTCCAGGCCCGATGGGGCATCGATAGCAGCGTTGAAGCGCCCGGCGTTAGTTTCTTAGAGCAGGGGCTAAACTCAATTCTGGGCTGTCTATTAGATTTTTCTTCTTACAGTACGTCGATCTTCCCAACCCTACGTTCAGCCAGTTATTCCGCTTTGTCCCGAAAAAAATCCTCTATTTGTTACACCTACATTTTCGCGTTTATTTCTCCTCTACATGTGTAAACAATTTATTTTAAAGAATTTCCACCTTTTCAATTTTTCATTATTTTTATTTGATGGAACGGCCACTTAACCCAAACTTTGTTTACCTGAATTACAATTTTGGGTTGATCGGGCCAAAGTGGTCGGGTTGAAATTCATTGACTTTTAAAAAGTTAATAGAACGTGTTATTGATGCAGTCTTTTCTTATTCTAAGTTCTGAATTATTACACAGACCCACAAAAAAAGTGGTCTGAACTCTACATGTGACTAGGCAACCCTTATGGATTTTGAGCCTCTGAATCCGAATCGGGTCTCAGAATTTCCCCTAGCCTAGGGGGAAAAATGTGAACTCTTGGAAGTTTCAGGTTCCGTTAAAGTAATATTTATCCACGAGAAAGTTAATAAAACAATGTGGTTTCTACGTATTTCAAATCTGATATTAGAATTTTTCTAGAGTGCCACAGAATTCCCCTAGTCTAGAATAAAATGTGAAAAAATAAGAAAAACTGAATAAACCTGATATGAATTCACCAACTCAAAATACGGAAAGATATCAGCATTTTCGTGCAACAATAAAACCTCTGTGAAACCTTTCCATAAACTTGTTTGTAGCATAAATTTTTAAAATGTTAATTTATAATGATTCCTCTTATAAAATTGATTTATACTATCTGGAAAAAAAATTGTTAAAAAATATTAATGTTATTTAAAGAAAAATTGCTCTGGTCGATAACTTTAGCCTACAATTTTCTTCTAAGAGAATTCTTACTTGATAACTAAAGAATCGAGAAAAATAATTCCAAATATGCAAATACACATAGAATGTTGAATTTCACTTAAAATAGCAAGTGAAATACTTTGTTTTTCATAATATGATCGTGGTATTAAATTGCTTATAGTCAGAGAAGCGTTTCCATAAAGATCGTCAGTTATGAAACCGTTAATTGGTACACAGAAAAGGCAAACAGAGTTGGCCGTGCGAGCTTCGATGATTTATTGCAAGGTTTGATTGAATTCATTGGAGTTTGTTTGCCAGCGTCCGGCAAGCAACCCTTCCTCCCTCTCATCGTGTAAGCGAGACTCGCGGATATTTAGTTTTTTCATCTACGTCGCTGGTATAACCTCCTGCTTTTTTTTTATTCTGATGCCAAGTTCGTGCTGTAAAACTGGAAACAGCGGAACACTCCACATTTATCACCCTTGCAGCAAACGCTCTTTCGTTGCTAGATTCAACTCTACCTGCATCCTTTTATTCCATTTTATATTGGGAACGAACTCGGCGAATGATTTTGCAATCAGACGCAACTTGACTAGTACCGTGTATATTTTATTCTCTGTCAATTCGTTAGCGACTGAATAAAAATTGATTACCTAAAGAACTAAAAAATGTCTTGATCTGCAAGAAATGTTTAATAAAATTAAAAAAAATTTTTTAAATAAAAAGAAATTCTTATTAAGGGGGACTTCCACCTTGTGACTCGGTTTTTGGGCCAAAATTCAACATTTTTTTTTCTACAGAATGGCATAAAATATCACAATGATTTTTTTTGCATGTTGTTCGTTTATTCCTCAAGATAAAAAATATATTTACATGAAAAGTTCGAAAAAAACATTCGCGGTATGTCGGAAAGTTGGAGCCAAAATGTGACCATGATTTTAGCATCCCAGGTCGCTTGAAACAAAAAAGCGCAACACAGTTATAATCAGTAAAGTCTTGTCTTTCTTTCGAGAAATACGTTTTCCAACATTTTGAAATGAAGTAAAATGGCACCTATTTGTAAAAAAAAATGAATTGTTTGGCCTATTTTCGATAGTTAATTTAGTTATAAAAGTGCGAAAAATGAAAATGAAATAAATCTAACATCCCGAACGGAAGAGACTTGATTCGCCAAATACTTTTCTTGTAATTGTGGTCACAGTTTCGAAAAAAATAGTTTTGAGAAAAACGCGTTTAAAATTTTCAGCGTCATTTATCATGAAAAAAAAGACTTACCACTGGTCTGCAACACCAGGGCCGTACAGTTCTCCTTCCCAATCATGGATTTTCGATAGTTCATAGATTCGAAAAATGCAACAAAAAAAAAATTCGAATTTTGGAACGCACAAGGTGGAAGTCCCCCTTAATTAAGGCAAGATTGCAAGACTCGTAAAAAAATAAATAACGCAAAAAATATTTCAAAATGTATTTTTAATATTTACTTTTGGTAGGAAGCACAGGCTTAAATATCAGACGGATATAAGTGAGTATTCTCTGATCTACTAAGTATATTTCCATTAAGGGTGAATGGATGAAGGGAGCTTATTGGAAGATTTCGCGTAATATTACCACATAGGGTGAGATCACATGTATTAGAAATCTATTTTCTTCAGAGTGGTGGAATCTTTAATCATGTTTTCAGTGAACTCCTTTTTCTCTCATAAGAGTGAAACTTAGTTTTTTTTTCTTCCTTTAATCACTGAAATCATTTCAGACTCAATTTTCGTTTTCCGAGTTATTATTGTATGTATTGTATTCAATGTAATTTACATTTTTATTATTTTCTGGATTATGTGATACGTTCCTGGCAAGATGAAATTCCCTCTGCTCAGCAGAATTAAGGGTATATTGTAGATCTAGTGAGCTAATCACCTATTAATTCGATCCGACCTTCTCTTTAGTCTCATTGAGCGTGTATATTAGCCAATGTGGGTACTCTTCTGGGAGATCTTGGTTATCATTCAACCAAGACTGGTACTCGCAGACAAAGGAGGTCCTGAATGTGAGAAAAATTGACTCTTGCTTCTCATGACCACTACCAAAGAGACATATACTTTGGGAAACCATTAAATTTCCCTTCGTTTACGATTTGTGCACCGTAAGCGTTTCTAAGTCGATTACTAGACTGCGAGAAATTTCTGACTGGGGATGTTTTGTCAAGAGACTTACAATTAGAGAGCAATTGACTTTAATTTACTGCTTGCCCCTCCAGCTAATTTCTGATAAGTAACGGAATCTTTGAGATTCAGTAATTTTAGAATGGAAGTTAATTACCAAAAAGTTATGTAATTTTACAGCACGTGATGTATTGTAATTTCACAAGTATTATAATTCTTCATGAAAAAATATAGTTCGGTAAAGTTTATAGAACTGTTCATGAGTTGGGAATAGAGGCATTTACGGAACAGAGTTCTGTAAAATTAACAGAACTTTTCAGAAAAAATTCGGGAAATTTAGGAAAAATTATTGAAAGTCCTGTATTTTATTGTAAAAAGTTCTGTAAATTTTACAGATCTCCGTTCCATAAATAACTGTATCCCGAACTCTTGAACAGTTCTATAAACTTTACTGAACTATTTTTAACGGTGTGATAAATGACTTTACGAGTATTGTGGTACTAAAGACTTTCCTAATTGTGGGTATGGATAATGAGATTGATTATACAGAATGTGAACTAAATGCACCCAAGTTTACATATATACATAAAGTTTTCTTTGGTTTGAGTTTAAGTATAAAATACCTATGTAAATATTTCTTTGGTATAAAGCAATTGAGAATAACATTACCCAGGTGCGAATTTCGGTCGGCTGCCAGAGATGGACCATCGGGCCACGGTTGGCCCTACTCTGGCGACTAAGGTTTGGTGACCATAATTGGGCCAACTGTGGTAGTTTTGGTTTTACCAACTTTGGCAGCCAACACTGGCAACCAAAGATGTGCCCGACCGTCGGCTCAACTATGGCCCAGACTCGAACCTACTGTCGGGCCAACTTTGGCGAATTGCTTTAGATGACCGTGACAGTTTAGTCGGCCCACCTCTGGGCCACGGTTGAACCAATCGTTGGCATATTAAGAAAAAGATTCCGTTGCCATTGCACGACCAACTGTCGGCCCAACTATGGCCCAGACTCGAACCGACTGTCGGGCCAACCTTGGCGAATTACCTTAGATGTCCGTGATAGTTTGATCGGCCCACTTCTGGGCCATGGTTGAACCAATCGTCGGCATATTATCAACTAGATTATAGCCGTGCGGACATTGCCCTATTAAAAAAAAAATCTTGACATTAAAATGTAAAAAGTTGTATACTATGTAAATTATTACTAACGTACTGTAAAAATATATATACAAAATATATATATAAAAATACTGTGTTTTATAGAAATTCTATTCAGTCATTGAAAGTGGAAAAATGTTAAACCCATAGCTGATTAAAATACCTGAATTTTAATTCAAGCGTGCAATTACAAATAATGTATTAATAATGTACTAATAATGTACTAAACTAATAATGTACCTTATCAGGGCCTGCTAGTGCCCTGATTTAAATTTCTACACGGGTACAAGCATATTTTGCCTAAGACGGCCCATCTCCGGCACCCGGCGTCGGTCGGGCCAACTTTTCACGCCAATGGACGGATAGCGTTATCATTTCACTAGTTGGCCCGACCTCTGGCCAACAAGGTTGGCCCAGCCGTGGGCCGACGGTCAATTCGCACCTGGGTACTTCCGAATCAAATTCTTTGAGGTTGAAATTTATTTTTGAATAATCTGATAATTTGGCTTAA
Organism: Diplolepis rosae; assembly: GCA_030998225.1. Classification (NCBI taxonomy): domain Eukaryota; kingdom Metazoa; phylum Arthropoda; class Insecta; order Hymenoptera; family Diplolepididae; genus Diplolepis; species Diplolepis rosae. The sequence goes on along the minus strand of JAPYXD010000723.1, from coordinate 15,845,928 downwards.
ATATGTAGGTTTAAAAATTTTGGGATAAAATTTTGTGAAAAATTTGTGCACAAAATTATAAGTCAAAGTTTCTTTGGTATAAAGTAGACTTTAGAAAAAATTAATATTTTTTTGTGGCATACAGTGATTTTTGCAAATATATTAAAGTACTGTAAAATTACAAAAATTTTGAAGAGTGTAGACAAAAAAGATTAAAATTTTTTTCAATGACTTTGTGAGAATTCTAAAAATGTCCTTAGATTAGAAACTTTTCAGCAAAATAAAAATATGCATATTTCAAAGATATGTACATATTTGGAGCAACCGAGACTTCAATTAATAAGAATATGTAGAGGCTGGTGTTGGTACAAGGTACAAGTAACCACCCAGAGCTGTATGCTTCTTGCATACACCTTAACTGGGGTTAGTAAGGGGTTAGGAAGAAGGTATCAGGGGATGCTTAATGTTTAACAAGCTTCCATTACGTCCCCTGCTCTAAGCCACCACCCCTCTGCCCCTGATCTCTACAGCATCGTCATCCAAAATCCCCCTATTCGTCGCTCTTCAACGTTCCAGGAAGTATGATAAATAAAAAAACATCTAAGATGAATCGTTTCTTCTCAGAATATGTATCAATACCGAAATTCCGTCTCTGCTTTATTTTCATGACTGGAAACTAAGATTAAGTTCGAGAAGTTTTGATTTTTTCATATTTGGAAATTGATAGCTCTTTTTATGGTGTAATAGTTCTCTTTATGAATAACTTTCAAAATAATGATTAGATTGAAGAACGCTTTGGTGGAATTTATCGGGGCCTCAAAAGAAAGAACGGGTTTATTAACCAGCCATATTCTACAAAAATACCGAAAATTGGGGTACTTTAAGTATTTTTGCCAATTACTTTTTGAAAAAAGGAAAAATTCAAATATTATTTTCTAATAGGGTTCAAAAATCTCTAAAAATGATTCTAATGAGATTTTTTAATTTTAATAATATTAAAAAGTTATAGTATTTTAAATCTTGAAAAATTAATATTCGAGAAAAAATAAAACGTTAGAATGCAAAATTAACCGATCTAAAGATTTCTATTCACACATATTACGATGAAATGTATATTTTTTGTTTTTATTTAAAAGAAATATCATTGAAAATAAAAACATTCTATTTTTCGGTCAAACCATACGAAACACGAACAAATATCAAAATGGACAATTTTTTACTTACAAAATATCTACAAATTTTCACTTATATAATTTTTGATAAGATGTATATCTTTCCTTTTAATTAAAAAAAATACCATGGAAAATAAAAAATTATACATTTCAGCCAAACTATGTAATGCGTAAAAAAATTTCTTTTCTTTCTTTCATTATCAGAATGTATTCCTCAAAATCGAATTCATGTCAGTGATTTTAATGTGTGAATTGTTTTTACCCACACAAAATTTTCATGAATATGGAATTTTATTGCTGTAAAGTCGTTAATTCCCATGTGGAAATTTAAATACTTAAATATTAAGGCCATGGATCAATCGGACCACGTGACAAAATGATATATTAATTCGTTCATGTAAGATAAATTTTTTATTTCACAAAATACTTTCCTCAAAATTTGAAAAGTACAACAGAAGACGATAAAAATCGTCCGTTAACTTCTTATTAGTGAAAATTGGAAAACTTATTAAAAATTACAGTTAAGTGTAAAAATTTTGCAAAATTTGCACTCAAACGAAGTTGACAGACGTTCTCTATCGTGTTCTCTAGTATTTTCCAAATTATCAGGAAAACGTACTGTAAAATAAAAAAGTAGTCTTAAACGAACTTTTACAGGAATTTGGTCACATAATCTGGTTGATCCATGGCCTCAAAAAGTTTTTAGCATTATATAACCATGATTTAATAATTTAAATCTGTAAACAGATTTCGATGAATCCAAGTTTCGGAAATGTGGTGAAAGGCAATAAAAACTCATTCTATGAAGTTGTGCATAGTGGAAGTAGGTAATGCCATTCAGAAAACTCAGAGCCTGCGCTACCAAAAATTTACATAATTCATAGCTAAGTAATACGTCTTAGAAGGTTGCATAGTTTGAACCGTTTGAACCATAGGTTCATGTTCTCGTTTAGAGGTTAAAAGCTAACCTCCCGGCTTTGCTTAGCCCTCACTTAATATCAAGATAACTCGCAATGCAAGTCCAACACCATAAAAAATGTTTTAAACCCAATACAAATAATTTTTCTTGTTACCAGTCGAATGATATCTACTCTCTAAATCTAAATCAGTCAAATTTTCACTGATTGAATCAGTGATTTGTATTTTCACTGATTCATCGGTGAAAAAATATTTTTCACTGTTAAATCAGTTAATTTTCACTGATGAATCGGTGGAAAAAATATTTTTCACTGTCAAATTAGTCAATTTTCACTGAAATAATCAGTGAAATTTGCCTGATTTACAGTAACCGCTTTTTAGCTATTTGAATCAGTCAAATTTCACTGATAATCAGTAGATTTTGACTGATTCGAATTTAGAGAGTACGAATCAATTCGGAATGTCAAATTCCACTAAGAATAACACGTGGAATGGGAAGTGATTATTTTGATGAAGCAACAGGGTCGAAATAGGAAATACGAAAGTGGTCAATTTTCACGAGACAAGTTACTCAATTTCGCAAGTCCGACTTGTGTGAAAGACATTTTGAGTGACTCTCGTAAAATCCTAAGCACGTAGAGAGTTACTTGACTAGAGGAAAATTTAAGGATTAAATTTAACGTTTTCGAATTCGCACAACCAGTATAGATGTCAGCGCAGACGGAAATTGCTGAATTATCTTGGTGCCTCGGGCATACACTCGGACAATGTCTGGCTGTTACCATTTCCATAAACGCATTAGAATTGCGTCTAGTAGTGTGAAATAACTAACACATACCTAAAATTGCATTAATGCAATCCAGGGAATACGAACATTGCCATAAATGAACCCATAATTTAAAAATAATCCCATTTCGATTATTAACTATTAGAACTGTATTACATATATATTACAATATATTTCCCTTCACGAGTGAGTTTCTAAACTTAAAATAAGCAAAACCTTAATTAATTAAGTAGTAAGATTAATTGAGTTGAGAAATAGTTCTGTAGATGGTGGAAATGTGATAAATGTTCCACGGCAGTAACGACTTTGTACAATTTTGATGGCTCGATTTACAGAGTTTCATTTCTGGGTTTGGAAATTACATTAGCTTTGAGTTAACATCAAATTACCAGAATCAGTCTTCGGTGAGTGAATTTATTAGAGGCAACCGCAAACTAATGAGCTATGTGTATAAGTTTGCCGTCGCGAGTTCACTTAATCTCTGCTAACCTCATTGTCACGGTTACAGGTAAAAGGGACGTGAGTTTGTCGAACGAGGTGGCTAAAATGTGATTTTAATATTCTTGCTCCTTTGAGAGGAAACTCGCGATTCTAACTAACTGGCTTAGGAGAATACGTTATGCCTCCCCACCAGAGGGATTCCTCTTTGAGAAGTGTACCTTGTTCGTAACTCTGTAAAATCCTTTACTCTGAAACGCTTCACAAACTCAAAGTAGTTTATGCTCGTGCCTCTTATTTCCCCGAGTCGGAAAATTTATATTCGTTTGCAATAGATATTTGTTCGATTACTTGAACATTTTAATATTTATATGAATTAGATTAATGAAATGAGTATGGAAGAGAATATTAGTAGAACGAACCGCCCAAGTGCGAAGTTAGATACGGCCCAACACTGGCCCAGCATCGGCAGAAATGTTGCTGAAGATTGGTTGCCAATATCGTGCCGTTACTGGAATGATACCTCCGGTATGCACTTGGCGGCAATTCTGGCCCAAACTCTGGCCGCCAACACTTGTTTTCGGCACAGATACGGGCCAATATGCTGTGCCGTACTTTGATTTTCTCACTTCCAGAATGGTTTGCCGTGGTAAAAGTGACACATGGCCGAGTAATGTGCCGTCCACCCAGGTGCGAATTGACCGTTGGTCCACGGTTGGGCCAACCTTGTTAAAGTTGATCCGATCTAGTTGGCCAGAGGTCGGGCCAACTAGTGAAATGATAACGCTATCCGTCCATTGGCGTGAAAAGTTGGTCCGACGCCGGGTGCCGGAGATGGGCCGTCTTAGACAAAATATGCTTGTATAATCTAGTTAATAATATATCGACGATTGGTTTAACCGTGGCTCAGAGGTGGGCCAACTGAACTGTCACGGTCATCTAAAGCAATTCACCAAAGTTGTCCCGACAGTTGGTTCGAGTCTGGGCCATAGTTGAGCCGACGGTCGGGCACATCTTTGGTTGCCGGTGTTAGCTGCCAAAGTTGGAAAAAAGGGAAACTACCACAGTTGGCTCAACTATGTTCACCAAACCTTGCTCGCCAGAGTAGGGCCAACCGTGGCCCGATGGTCCAACTCTGGCAACCGACCGAAATTCGCACCTGGGCATGGGCCGGACTCTGGCTCTTTTACTTTTGGAACTGAGTGCCCTAGTAAAAGTGACAATCGTCTTGGTATAGGGCCGATACTGGGCCAAGATTCGGCTGAAGGTCGGTAAATTTAAACAGTTGACAAAGGCTACCGTCCTCGGCCCAGCACTTGATTGATGCAAACGGTGACATTGGCCCAATAACAATAGCCGAGTCTTGGCTGCCGAGATTGGACCAATATTGTGCCGTATTATCAGCTTTGGCAATTCGCACTTGGGCGTTTATACTTATAGATTCGTTTGCAATTACTTCTGCAGAAACGCCTGGAGGTTGGTAATTATGCAGGTGCCATGATACGAGGAATCAAGGGTTATTAAAAAATTTGTCTTAATTTTGCCCGAGGTACTTTTTTAATTCCTCCCTCTGGACGATATTCCAGCTCTCTGATGAACAAAAGTGTGAAGGAGCAACTAACGATAAGCTTGGAAAATTAATTCTCTCTCCTGGCACTGAGTGTGGGTGCTGAGTTTTCACTCCGGAAAATTGACAATGTGCCAGTTACATAAATTTCAATTCAGAAATAATTTACGAAATATTATTTAAATTGTCTACAGCTTCAAATAAAACATTACTTAAAACTCATAACAGCAAAACCAATTTCTAGAAAATTTACAAATAGCTCGATAATTATTTTTACAACTTGACTTTTTTGTAGATTTTATTAGAAGTTCACATAAATACATGGATCTACGTTTTACTTAGCTTTCAGTAAAATCTACAAATTACAAAAAAATCTAATTTTAGTAGATTTTACTGCAATATACACTGTTAGAAATTTCTTTATTAAACTTCGATTACATGTAATGGACGTTTTTTTAATAACGTATATTAAATTTAAAATACTTTAATCTTAAAAAATATAAACTTCAATTTTAATATACATGTGTATATATTTTAATAATGTTAGTTAATTATAATATATAATTTACTCATTTTCATTTACCACTTGATATTAAAGTCTATTAAAATTAATAAGAGTTTTAACAGTGTATGTGGAACATACATAGTAAAAATTCATCTTGTAAAAATATGTACCAGATTTTCTGTGATTCTTACTAATATTTAATATTAATGGGGTATTCTACTCAAGGCGGTTAAAAAAATCGACTTTTTTTTCTCCGCTTATTTATGAAGTAAACAATATAAAAACGTGTGCGTGAGAGCGTTTTTCTCAATGACGAATACTTTTTATGTTTTACGGACATTAATTAAGTGAAGCACGGTTTTTCTCAAAACTATTATTTCCGGAATGGTGCAAATGATAACAAAAAAATACTGGTTCGATTGCGCTGAAATTTGTTGAGTCCTCTCAGTAAACGTATAGTAATTGCATAAACCACAGTTTTGCTTAAAAATTTTGTTTTAAATATTTTTTTAACGCAAAAAACACATAAAAACAGGCTCAAAAGCGTAATTTGACATTAAAAGAAGCGCAAATTTGTTAATAACTAATATCTTTTATGTTTCCGATATTCAGACGATAATCATAAGACATACTTACAATTCTGAACGTTTATTGAACGGAGACAAATTTTGTTTTCCAAAACAGAATTAATTATCATGGTCATATTTAGGGCCCTTCAAACATACAGTATGTGTCGTTCTGGAAAATCCTTTAAGAAAAAGAGAAAAAAACCAACAATCTTGGAAGTCACCAACTTAATAAATATTTCTCCAATTACATAATCATTTTTGGACCCTAAAGCCAATTTTTTCCAACAACGTACCATTTTATTAAAATTGAGGGTCAATACAACTTACCCTACTTTTAATTAGTCAAACCCCAGTTAAAAAATATTACGTATAGAAATGCATACTTTTTTAGGTCAAAAAGAGCGTAAGAAAATACCTCATAAAGGTCGTACTTTTTCACGTTGAAAAGGACGTCCGAAATTGGGATACTAAAGGAGGTCCTTTTGTACATCCTTCTTGACGTGAAAAAGTAGGTCCTTCCTAGAGTCCTTTAGTACTCTCTAAATCTGAATCAGTCAAATGTTCACTGATTGAATCAGTGATTTGCCTTTTCACTGATTCATCAGTGCAAAAAATATTTTTCACTGTCAAATCAGTCAATTTTCACTGAAATAATCAGTGAAATTTGACTGATTTACAGTAACCTCTTTTTAGCTATTTGAATCAGTCGAATTTCACTGATAATCAGTAGATTTTGACTGACCCAAATTTAGAGAGTATGCTAATCATTTTTAAAAATTTTTATTTTCTAAGTATAAATTATAAAAACATTGTTAAATGCGATAAACATGCCACTATTCATTCCATGTGTTTAAAAAAAAATAAAATTAAGCATATCATATAATATTTTGTGGCATGTTTATCACATTTAACACTGTTTTTATAAATTACACTCAGAAAGTAAACATTTAAAATGATTAGCGAACTAAAGGACGCTAGGAACGACGTACTTTTTCACCTCAAGAAGGGTGTAAAAAGGACGTCCTTTGGTATCCCAATTTCGGACGTTGTTTTCAACGTGAAAAAGTACGACCTTTATGACGTATTTTTTTATGCTCTTTTTGACCTGATAAAGTACGTATTTCTAGACGTAACATTTTTTAACTGGGACTATAAGAATTTTCAAAATGCCAAAAATTGATTTTTTGAAAAATCTGATTGCGACTATCCCCTGAATAAAATTTTTTGAAATATTTGTATTTGAGAGAGTTAAATAATGATGAAGTTTATAAAGAGTGGAAGTTTTGAAGCTGCCAAGTGGTCGATAAGGTTCCATAACTCTTGGCAAAATGAATCTAGAGAAGAGGAGAAAGCGATACACCTTATCTCTTGCGTAGTGAGGAGTAAGAAAGAACAAAAAAATCAAGGACATAAGCGGGTTATCGTCCTCAGTTGAAGAGTTTGGGAGGTTAGTCCGCGCCATGTTGGCAGGACATGGAAGCACGCAGCACACGACGCCGTAGCGGGCCGTGCGGGGTTGCCATGGAGACTTCATGGGGAGGGCAATCGCCCTCTTTCACCCTCACGAGATGATAATGCCGCCTGCCTTTCTACCAATGTTGCCTACTACCGAAAGCCGCGATATCAGAAACCCTTGCAATAAAGCAAACGTACATGCTTGCGCACCAGTTAAAACAGTAAAAGTACCTAAATTTGATAACCATACTCGATAACATTAATAGTCAAACAATTTTACTGTGACAAAGTTTTTAAATTTTTTAGCCCTTTCATAAATAAATATCTGTAAAAAGTGTAAATTTTGATATTTCATGTCTTTTTTCGCGTATAATGTAATTATCCCTATGAAATGGCACCTCGAGTGTGGATTCGCACTTAAAGTACAAAATTCCCAGTGGAATATTGTGACTTTCAAAGAATTTTCATGTCTATTTATAAAAACATGTGAAATATACTGTTTTTAGTTTTCTTGGAATACGAATTTTAATTTTATAGATTTCATCACAAATTGTAGATATATGTTGAGGTTGGTAATTGGCTTTAGAGTCAAAAGTTAATAAAAACTTAAAGTTAAAAGACTTTATTAACTTTCGTTACCATTTTTATAATAAACTGATTACATAATACTTTTGACCCTAAAGTCAATTATTAATGAAGGACCAATACATGTCCAGAATTATCACAAATATCAAGATTATTCACCAGAAATCCAAAAACTTGAAATTTAAAAAATGTCGCTATTGCTCCTAGAACTATTTTGCTTCTCTCAACAAGTAATATTTGACCTATTTCTAAACTTTTAATGACATTGCAAGATAAATATTTTAATTTATCACAATTTGATTATAAAAATTATAATAATTCCAGTTATAAAATTTAAATCAATATTGCAGGATCATAAAAATCCGTACTCTCTAAATCTGAATTAGCCAGAATCTACTGATTATCAGTGAAATTTGACTGATTCAAATAGCTAAAAAGAGGTTACTGTAAATCAGTCAAATTTCACTGATTACTTCAGTGGAAATCAACTGATTTAACAGTGAAAAATACTTTTTGTATTTGTCAGTGGAACATATTTTTACACTGATGAATCAGTGAAAAGGCAAATTACTGATTCAATCAGTGAAAATTTGACGGATTCAGATTTAGAGAGTAGCTTCTTTTGCATCACTCTACAGTAAGTAGCAAAAGAATAATTATAAATAGCATCAAGTATTAAGTTTGAAATGTTATAAAATGTTTTAAGGAGTGGCAAATTGTTATTTGAAGTATACTTGAAGAAAAATATTTACAAGTATAACGCAGTGACGGGTACTAGAGAACTTTTTTTAAGACGTGAAGTACGTAGCTATAGCGATGGAATGTCGTCGTATTTTCGGTTTATGGCGTCTGAGGACTCGCGACGAGGGGGTTGAATGGGGTGGCCGGTAGTGGGTGAGTACCTGAGCACTTTAATGCTCGGGGTGACCGGGGAGGTTGAGGGGGGGGGGGGGGGGAGATAGGGTGTTTCATAGAAGGGCTGAACCGGCCCCCAAAGGTGTCGTTACAATTAGACAGAGCTACCAACTGCTACAGGCTCAACCACTAAATAACTTACCAGTGCTGACAACCTGACCGCGTATCGTTACACTACACCTTGCCCTTTATACCCTCCAACTTCTCACTCGAAATCAGCCTATAAATAGTTAAAGCCATAGTCGAGAAGCATTTGAAAAAGCCTGAAATGTCAAGTGATAAAATTTGTTCTTATTTTCTTATTTGTAAAAATTAGTTGTAGATTATGTAGTGGACGAATTTAAAAAAGAAATTCTCACTTGAAAAAATTAAAAAACGTTAAGAAATATAAGAATAATAGTTCGCAAGACTTTTTAGAAAATCAAAAATATACTCTCTAAACCTGAATCAATGAAATAGTCACTGATTATATCAGTGAAAATATATCAACTGATGAATTAGTGTTCTGCTTTGATTTCACTGAGGAATCAGTGAACGCACGACGTGAACATAATCTTTAAACTCGCGAAGTTTCTGAGAACGATTAAAGTATAACGATGGATCTTTAATTTTTAATCACACATAATATAATTATATACAATAATATTCAAAATATATAATAATAATTACGTAATTTATTTTTGGTGTTGTTTAACTTAAAATAATCGTGTTCATCGATCATTAGAATATATTGCTGCTTTTATTATTCCTACCTGAAGATTTCACTGATTCAATAAGTGAGTTCAATCTATTTCACTGATTCGTCAGTTGGATTTCACTGATTCTCAGTGAAAGATTTATAGCTGCTACCTTCAGTGAATAGTCACTGCGAATCAGTGGCCGTCCACTGATTCAGGTTTAGAGAGTAATAGTTGCTAAACAGGGTTTTAAAATTTTTAATTTCCCAATAGGCAGAAGCAGACTAAGATGGTTAATTTCCATATTAAACGAAAAAAGTGTAACGCTTAAGGTATTTTTTATCCACGAAAATTAGATCTCAGGCAAAAATAGATAATTTTGCTTTTAAGAATAGCAATATTATTATTGAAGGGCTATTTTGAAAGAGAAAGCATTATTTTACATGAAAAAAATTTGAAACACGGAAAAATAATTTTATTATTCAATTTTATTTTTGACCCAACTTTTTTTCTTATAGCTTCTTACCAAATTTTAAAAAATTATGCGATTCTAATAAATCATGAATCATTTTCAGAAATCATTTTTCGAAAATAGGAAACGGTCATGCTGTAGAAAATCTTTTTACTAAAAAATGAACCGTGTTTTGTTAGAATCGCATCATTTTTAAAAATTTGGCTCCAAGCGATAAGAAAATAAGTTTGGGCAAAAATATAATTTATTAATAAAATTATTTTTCTGTATTTCAAATCTTTTTCATGTAAATTAATCTTTTATCTTCCAAAATGGCCCTTCAATAATAATATTGCTATTCTTGAAAGAAAAATTATCTATTTTTGCCTGAGGTCTAATTTCCGTGGATCAATTACCTTACGATTGTTATACTTTGATGTAATATGATCATAACTACTTAGGAAAAGATAAAAATTTTCTAGGGCGGGAGGCCCTTAAACTGGGCAAAAGTTGCACACATGCGTGTCAAAACGCACTTTTTTCGTTTAATACGAAAATTAACCGTCTAAGTCCACTTCTGCCTGTTAATAAATTAACATTTTTTTTAGCAATTACTCCATGTTTTATTATCTACAGAGCCTTGAAAACTATAGTTGATAAAACGTTGATAAATATTATTCCTGTATTTATCAACGTTTTTTAATTGTTTCAAGTGAAAATTTTTTTTTTTAATTCGTCTGACTAGACGTCTGAAACTTCAACTTAATCCAACATAGAAACTTTATAGGATGGCCTCACTTTGAAGATAAATAACAATTTGAATTTTGTAAATAGCAAAATATTTCTTTTTTGTTATAAAAGAGAAACTCAAAAACTATTCGCATGAAAATTTTAAAATCGATTATTTACGCGCCACTCTCTAAAGAATCAGTCAAAATCTAGTGATTATCAGTGAAATTTGACTGATTCAAATAGCTAAAAAGAGGTTGCTGTTCAATGATTCAATTAGTCAAAATTTGACTGATTCAGATTTAGAGAGCAGGGCCCTTTTTCGCGGAATCTCACAAATAATAAACAATTTTTATATATGTTCAGTTTGTTCAACTGAAATTTTAAGTTTTGAGAATCAGTTTTATGTAATTAATAAAATTTATTCTAATAAGCTATTTGATTAAATCGAATTATTTTGCTCAATTCATAATAACAGAGAAAAATCGCAGTAGTGTAGGCGATTTAAAGTCAGCCAAAGTTGAATTTTACCACTAGTGATTTTCCAAAGTCTCTTGTGTCTATCTCTTATTATACAAAATAACAGTATTAATTTGATGAACTTAAACAAACAATGAAGTTTATGAAGTAAAACTTAAAGCTGTGAAGTGACTGATGTTTGTTTTTGTGATAAAATAAAAGAGGACGTAGGAGCGCTTGCGCCGCGTATTTAGGAGTTGAATAGTCGGAGATGAGGAGAGGAGGTAGGACAAGGAAGGAAGCAAACTGATCTGAGGGAGATATGTAGACAAAGTATGTGTGAGGGAAAGAGAGAGAGATTGTCGGAGGAGGAGGGTGTCCCTGGAGTATCGACTTGCCCCACGGGACTCGGCAGTCGATAGTCCCGAGGGATTCGCCATCTCTTTCTGCATCTCACCAGCTGACGATCTTCCTTCTTGTTTCCCTCTCACGTACCACACAAGAGGGAGAGAGGAGTCAAGAGGGAAGAAAGGGCGTTGCAGAATAGGGGATGAGAAAGAGAGAAGGGAGAGACAGTTTCTCCAAGATTGTATGAAATTATACGCCTTGTATTGCAGCCAACCATCCCCTTCAAGCCTTCTCTCTCTCTCTCTCACTCTCTCTACTCTCCCTCTTACATTTTCTCTTTTCCAGGGGTTACTCGCGTACCGTCTATGGCCTTTGCTTCCAAGAATTATCCGCGCAACTTACAACCCCCATTTTTCCGCCCTCATTCGTCGCGGATTCTTCTCTCTGGCTGTCTCTTTCCCTCTTTTGGTTCGAGCAGCCACAGAAAAAGAAGGAAGAGAAGGCAATGAAAATGAAAGTGAATCTTGAAACGTTATTCGGTACACGCTCCAAGCTCTGGGGCGCGACGTTTTAAATAATTGAGAGACTCTGTTCAGCACTAAGAACACGGACTCACCTTCGTGGTCGCGTGGCTCTACTGAATCAAGAGTTTTTAAAGTTTTTTTTTCTTTCTTAAACAGCTTTTTTGTGACTAGCCTTGAACAATAGGGGATATGAAAGAGCTTATGAATAATGTAAAAGATTTTGTGCTTTTGTTCTATTCGAATTAGGAAAACATTGAGTTTGAGATTTAAATGTCAATTGGATATAAAATGTATGGACGAGCTTTTGGCATTTATTGTAAGGGCCAGATAAAATGGCGGTATATAGAGGGTAGAGAAAAAATCGAAAGCGACCTCCGTTCTCCTCGTGCTCGAGCAAGTTGTATAGATATTGGCAGATGAATACTTTCGCATAGTAGTTGAGAGAAAGGCGGAACATTTTCCACATGTAGAAATCGAAGGGTATTTCACCCTCTAGTTTCACCTTTTTTCTCTGACGATTTAGAAACTTGAGTTCCGTTTAGGGATTCGGAAAATTTCCTTGATTTGGTAAAATCTTACGCGAGAGGAAAGATACTGGCCAAGCAACCCCTTGTTCCGGTCTGACCCCCGGCCCTCGGACAATAATTGATCAGCCACTAGTCTCGAGAGACTTCCATTTTGACTCTGGGGATTAGGCGTGACTCCGCCCATTCAAACTGAAAATGTTTTGTCCGTTTTTACCCTTGAGACGGCGGGAGATGGCCAGAAGCGAAAACCACGAGATATTGATGACTTCTTTCTTCGTCGAGTGGATGGCTAGGTACGCAAGGTCGATGCGAGGGTAGGTAGAAAAGCTGTTGCAACCCCACTCGTAAATGATAACCAACCCCTCATATCTCCTCATTTCTAGAACTTTGTACTCTCAAATTCGCGCAAACATTTATCGAAATTATAACATAATGGAAAGATTAAATTTCACAATAACTTATGAATGTCTCAGTTAGTGACCATCTCACAACTAGTGAGATCATCGCTCTATAAATCTGAATCAGTCAAATTTTCACTGTTAAATCAGTTAATTTTCACTGGTTCATCAGTGAAAAAAATATTTCTCACTGTCAAATCAGTTAATTTTCACTAAAATAATCAGAGAAATTTGACTGATTTACAGTAACCTCTTTTTAGCTATTTGAATCAGTCAAATTTCACTGATGATCAGTAGATTTTAACTGATTCAAATTTAGAGAGCGGGATAACTAATTGATATGTTTGTACTAGATAATAATAAAATTAAATTTTAAAGAATTTGAAATCTTTCTGTGGAAAAAGGAGCTTTCGACTGCGCTGGGATTCGAGCCTAGATCTTTTGATTGCCGGTCGTATGCTCTAACCGACTGAGCTACATCGTTTCAGCGGTAATTCAACCGTAAGGCCGTGACACTAGACGATATAAGGAGATCTTTCTGTGGAAAAGGAGATGTCGGACGCCTATGTAGCTCAGCTGGTCAGAGCAGTCGACCGGCAATCGAAAGACCTAGGCTCGAATCCCAGCGCAGTCAAAAGTGTTTTTTTTTTCACAGAAAGATTTTCAAAATTCTTTAAATTTGAATTTAATTTGAATTTATTGCGATATAAGAGTCTAAAATTGTCTACGAGAACACCTTTCGGCAACGTATCCTATATAATTCGCGACTAATGATCTTCCGATAATGTAGGCAGTGGCAAAAATATTGAACTCAACTAAATAATTTTGAAACTAATAAAATCATTGAAAAATCTTAAATTTCTTAAATTTCATTATAAAATCATATATACATGAATTTGCGAACAAAATTAATCAAAATGTGAGTTTTTTGAACATTTTTTTTCCCAGTCAGTAAAAGGTGCAAAAAATGAATGCTGGCATGTATGCCAGTAACAGACTAAACAAGCATTATTTCTGGAATCAAATATTATTTCACCGCCCTAATCTTCAAACTGATTGTTCACCGGGAAATTATTCATCGTGACTCTGTATCCGTTGTAATAAGAATCACTAATAGAAACACAGTTTTTTTGTACTAATTAGTAACCACCAAATAACTATTGATCATTGCTTAGATTTGAACTAATTTTAACCACTCATATACTTATAATTCATCGTAAATTTTTGTTACCTAAATTATTCATTTCCGTTCAATAGCGGTCAGTAATTGGGTCAAACAATGGTCACTAATACAGCCCACAAAAACATTGCTGGTCACTAATTGGGTCAAAAACATGTCGATCATAATTAATGATACATCTTAACTCTGAAAGGATTAAAGTGCAAATGCACTGTCTATTCCTTACATGGTCGCTAATTGGACATTCACCTTACCTGATGGAATTATTCGAATATGGTGATCCGTGTGATTTGGACATGTTATAGTTAAACAAGAAAAATGTTTTAAATACGATCTGGTGATGTGAATTTTTTGGGGTTGGTTGGACAGCAGGGGCATCATAAGTCGAGAGTAGTTTGGAGGTTGGGTGGCAAGCAGGGGCGGCGGGGGTCCCTGGAGGCGGCAAGCTAAATATATCCACCCCCGAGAAACCCCGAGGGAGAATGTCAAGACAACATGGCCGTCGCCCGTCATCCAACTACGAACCCTGTATGTATGTACACTAGCCATGTTCGACCGAACCCTCACCAACTATATACCTATGTCAGATGTTCACTATCATTTAGGTCTTCAAATAAATACAATAATTGTGCATTATCAAATTATCATGTTTACATCTAGTTTACTAATTCAATCAAAAGATGGAAGATAACTAATCACTAAAGTTTATTAGACCTTTGTTGAAAGTAATTAAATGTTGCGAAATTGGTGAAATTTTGCGGATCTCATTTTAGTTTGATGTCGAAATTTAATTTTTTTATCCAATGAAATCAGAGATCTTTTCAACAAGAAGAAGAAAGGAAGGAGCAAGATAGCAAACAAAAGGAGAAAGAGATTAAAAGTCGCAAGCGGGTAGCCTACGTCTTGCTGGGGTAAGCGATGAAGGAGACGAGAGGAGGGGTTGAAATTAGCCACCCTCAAGATTACCTTGAATTAACAAATTGAAAAAAAGTCCTTCCCCTCGGCTAGCCCTTAAAGAAACCAAACTGTATCCCCGAGTGGCAACTTCTCGAGCTTAAAGTGCGATCCTTGCAAGGATATTGAGCTAACAAGTTTATGCAAATGGTACTGGTTTCCAACACTAGGCAATACATGTTTTATCAACCTGTATCACTATAAGATTAGGTGTACAACACTTTATGTTATATGCATATTGATAGATAAGCAAAATCTCATAAATTCACAAAATCAAGCAAGTCGAATTGAGTTTCAGACTTAATTTTAATTCTAGAATAATATATAATGATTACATGGAGAAAAAGTCTGTTGCATTTACTGAGCTCATACGTGAAATTACTGACAGCATAAAATTTGTGTAAATTTAATAGATATTCGGTTCAATTCACCACTTTTTTGTGAAAATAGGACTTTTGTCGATAAATATCAGAAAAATGCATGTTGAATTAAAATTTTTAATAAAATTCCTTATCCTGTAAATTGAACAAGCATTTCTTTAATATTATTCGATAATTCTGTTGTTAACAAAAATGAGGCGAATTGTCTGTGCATAAGAACAGCGCGTGGCTCCCTTAAAAGTTTCTCAATATAGTATTATATAATATATCAGTATATCTTAAGGGAATCCGTCACCATTAATATTTTTATTTTTTGAGTTTAGACCTTCCATATCATTTTTTTGATGTTAATTACCTTTACTCAAAAAGATTTTAGAGGTTTTTAAAAATTCCAGCACTTTTATGTATTTTTAAACTAAAAATTTTGAGTTTTTGGGCATTTTTTGGACATTTTTTTAACTTTGAATCGCTTTTTTGTTTTTCAACCAAATGTCATGATTGATTTTTTAATTTGATCTTTAAAATGTATAGCAACTTTTTGGGTACGACAAAGAAGATAAATTGACTGAAAAAAAAGTTACAAATGTAATTAAAAAATTGATAAAAATATTCCAAAATATAAAAAAAAGTTGTTGTAGTTATTTTTGTAGCTAGAGTGCTTTCCATACCTAGGAATATTGATAATATGACAAAGAATAAGTGGTGGTGGTTTCAAAGGCCTGTGTCTAATATTTTAGATATTGAAACATATGTTGCAACAAACACGGAAAATCACAACTTGCGGAAAACCGAGTTTAAAGTAAAGTCTTGTAGTGAAGTCTTAAGGTAGTTGATCCACGAAAATTAGACCTCAGGTAAAAATAGATAATTTTTCTTTCAAGAATAGCAATATTATTATTGAAGGGCTAGTTGGAAAGGGAAAATATTATTTTCCATGAAAAAAATTAAAAATGCAGAAAAATGATGTATTTAAAAAAATTTTATTTTTGCCGAACTTTTTTCCTTATTGCTTCATACCAAATTTTACAAAATGATGCGATTCTAATAAATCACGAATCATTTTTTCAGAAAAAAGAATCTTCACAACTTTACCGTTTCCAATTTTTTGAAATAAAATTTTTAATGTCTGAAACCATTAAAAATCAATTTTCCGAAACAAAATTTTTATAAACAAATTGCTGAAGTTGGTAATAATTTATTCATTTTAGAATATTGGAAACGGTTAAGTTGTAGAGAATTTTTTTTAAGTTAAATTTCTTAAAATTTGGTATGAAGCGATAAGAAAAAAAGTTCGGGTATGAGAAGTAAAATTTTTTAAATTCATCATTTTTCTGCCTTTCAATCTTTTTCCATGGAAAATAATCTTTTCCCTTTAAAATTAGCCCTTCACTGATAATATTGCTATTCCTGAAAGCAAAATTATATACTATTTTCCATATTATTCAGAAATATTAGTAAATAAACAAACTATTTTGTGTAACCAGATTGCCCTAAAAATGTTCACACATATTCAGAAAAGTATACACTGAGAAAACAGTTTTGTCAAATCAACAAAAATATTTTGTTAGTATTTAGCTAACGAAATTCTTTTGTTGTGCCAACAAAAAATTTTGCTATATCAATCAAATTTTGTTACTCAAACAAAATGTTTTGTTATGACAACAAAATATTTTGTCAAGACAACAAAAAAAGTTTTGTTGGATAAATTTTTTTCTCAGTGTAGAGAATAAAAAAATAACATTTTTTGGAAAATGTAAAAAAAAATCAAAAATATACCAAGTAAAGGTGGCGGATTCGCTTGATAATAGATGTTTGGATAGTTAAGCGATGATTGTCTGGAAAGACGGCCGGTTTCCATTCAACTTATCTAGGATAGTCCTGACCGAGAATCGAGAGTAGTAGCTCGGCCTCGTCTAAGCGTAAGAGAGAAACGTGCCACGAATGTGAAATCTTTTTCGAAGAGCCAACATGAAATAACTGCACTGGCGAATTGTCTGCATAAAATAT
Source organism: Diplolepis rosae (assembly GCA_030998225.1). Taxonomy (NCBI): domain Eukaryota; kingdom Metazoa; phylum Arthropoda; class Insecta; order Hymenoptera; family Diplolepididae; genus Diplolepis; species Diplolepis rosae. The sequence goes on along the minus strand of JAPYXD010000723.1, from coordinate 15,828,404 downwards.
TCAAAGGAAAGCGGGTGTAGAGGGCAACTGTGTAGCTCACCAGGCGTATATATCCCGTAACCCGAAGCCGTTATCCTGGAGGAACCCTCGAGTTCGCTCACTCGACCTCGATATTCCTGCAAATTTGGTTTCGAGTCTCCTTCCCTTCCCAACTGACCTTGTACTGCTGACTTTACCAAGGTATAGATATACTTTAGGGATGAGTATAGTGGTTTGGAGATACGAGTTAGGTATTGGGGGTTACGATTCCTGTACTTACAAAGCGCGAGAGCATCGATTGTACAGTGGGATCTTGTGCACACTCTCAAACCTACGAAACCTAACCTTCTTCAAAGTGCTATAGCTTTATTTGCTTATCATGAGTTTGAATTTCAAACAACTCAAAACCATTCTAATCGACGATGCATAACGGTGATAAATCATGTACACTGAAAAAAGTAGAAAAAAATGCTATATTTTAAATGGTCAGCTTGATCTCTAAAGGATAAAATAATACATTTTATTTTTGCAAATTATACGATTATATCTATTAAAAGTGCAATGAGAATAGTAATACTTGCAGAAATAAGATGCATTATTTGTTATTTTGTCCTTTATGGATCTAGCTGGCCGTTTAAAATAACACTTTTTGCGTGAAAATTGTTGTGACAAAACGGTAATTTCTTAAGGGGTTAGTCGCAGTCAGAGGAGCGTATAATTTTATCGATACTTCGTCAAAATTTCTTTGAGAAATAATTAAAAATGGGAAGAAAGCACGTAGTTTGCGGGAGAATTTTTTGCGATAGACATTCTACGGTGACCATTTCAGTTCCTCAATCGGTTATTCGAAATTAAAAATCCCAAATAATTTCTCTAATTTATTAATTTTTACGGTGCTCGATCGCAGTTTGTCAATAAAAAAAAATTGTTGACAAAATGGTGATCGAGAACTTTTGAGGAATTGGTTTCAATCTTGTTTTTTAATCGTTCTCAATCGGATACAATCGGGTCCAATCACTAATTTCTAGAAGGGTATACAGAATTGAATCAGAATGTTATTCTGATGTTAAGTTTCGGGTCAAATGGAGCTGTAACAAAAAGGAACCTCTGTAGTGTGAAGTTTAATCACTTGTGGAGGAATTTTAAAAAGAACCAGATTCTTCTTGAACGATTTTTTTTGTTCGCTCTATACCGATAGTTAGCCAAGTTGGTGCGGAAAATTCAAACAAACTTAAAATTTTCCCGCACGCAAAACGACACCTACAAGGCTAACTTTCGGTGTACGGTGGACAAAAAATTATTTACAGCCTAAATTCACTATGCAAAAATAAAAGTATGTGACCTTCTGAGTTATTATTCTTGGATCCTAAAGCCAATTATTAACAACAACTTATCGTATGAAATAACTTTATAATTGTGTAAAATTAAATTATGTGAAGTGTTAATTTTAGCATCTTGAATTTAATACCCCAGTATATTATAGTATATTACGTGCCTAGGCGCACAATGAGGGTTATTGCGTGACGAGCGACAATGCTCACAGGAGACCGAAGCCAATGCGTAGTCGAGGCGCGATTAGTCCTGCGAGCATTGTCCCGAGTCTCGTAATTTCCCGAATTGTGTGCATTGGCACGTATTCTATTTTATGTGACTTCGTTGCGTATACGAGTTTTTATGCGTACACTCGAATCTAATCTAGTATTGTAGTTGTTTGCGGCGCTAGTCATTACACTTGATATGTCACAACTAGTCCCGGCCATTTTGATTTTATCGATCTTGTGTAGTAGTAATGGATTTTAATAGACGCATGTGCAGTTCAAATGTACAAGGCTTTGTCAGTAGGGTGCTAACGCTGTACGAAGAAGAAGAAGAAGAATAAGAAGAAGATTGTGCTCCGTTGCATGGCTATAGGCGCATGCGCAGTTCAATTTTTACATTTCATTCCTCTGTAGCGCAATATACTACATTGCGCTACTGTTAACTGTAGCGAAAAAACGAGTTTGCGCACCGGTGGCACATAAAGTATATTACACAAGTTCATTCTTTTACAAATAATAAACAGAGATATTAAATTTCATGTACAAATTGATATGAAATTTAATAATATTTCTAGAAGTGTACCTGCAAAAAGAAATCAATTGCAGGCATAATATACATTGTATACACATAGTGCGGTAAACCTAGCCTATCTTCTGCAGAGGCTTTATTTAGCCTTATGTGTATAAGCCCAGGAAGGTGGTTTGCGACTCCAAACTTTAGGGTTCGAAGACGAGGGGAGTATGAAACTGTAAATGCGAAGAGTCTGGGAAAGAGGCAGATAAAGAAGAGAGTATAAGAAACGACATAGAGAGAGTGTAGAAAAAATAAATATAGATATCAGTGAGTGGTCATAAACTCTTCTATCGTTTGAGTTTTCTATTCAGGCATATCAGTTTTTACTTGTTTTTTCTTATAGTTTGACTCTTGATCTTATTCGACTATCGCTAGTTTGAATCATTTCAAAATTATTTCGAAAGTATGTAGAGTGACGATGAATAACTATTGGAATGCTGAAGAAATTAATTTTTACGCTGTCTTTGAATGTATCTTAAAATTCTCGATCAGTTGTGATTTCCAATGAAAATAAAATTAGATTCAAGTATCAGTGCATTTGACTTGTAAATATGACATTAATTTATTTTATTAAGGCTAATAACATCGATTTAAGGGGATCCGCCACTTTTAATTTGCATATTTTTGATTTTTTTGACATTTTCCAAAAATGTTTTTTTATTCTTTATACTTTTTTGAGTATGTGTGTACATTTTTAGGGCAATCTGATTTTTTTTAAATAAATAAAATTGTACTTTGTTAGAAACATTGACTTTGGGGTCCAAAAATGATTAAGTCGATTTAATCAGACATTACGGCTCAGATAGGAGCCCTCATGAGTGAATTTTATTAAAATCTAGAAAAACAAAAAAGAGGGGGACACTGATTACACATTTTTAGGGGTAACTATAGTCCTAAAACGTGTATCACCAAAAGACGAGTATTTAATGTGTTGAATTAATTTTGTATGTGAAAATGGAAGGTTTGGATATTCGAACTTTTATTTATTAAAATAAATAAAATTAAAAGTTACTACGATTTACGAAAAACGCGTTTTTCCGTGTTTGTTGCAAGATATGTTTCAATATAATCCAAAGTATTAGCCACAGGCCTTTAAAAATTTTACGACTTATTCTTTGTTATATTATTAATATTTTTGGATATGGAAAGCACTCTAGCTAAAAAAATAACGCAAACATTTTTTTTTTATATTTTGGGATATTTTTATTAAATTTTTTATTTTATTTTTAACTTTTTTTCAGTCCTGATACCTTATAAAAGAATCATGTCGGTTGGTTAAAAAACAAAAAAGTTATTCAAAGTCAAAAAATGTCCAAAAAATGCCAAAAAACTCAAAATCTGTAGTTTAAAAATACATAAAGGTGCCGGAATTTTTAAACGCCCCTAAAACATTTCTAAATGCAGGTACTAAACATAAGAAAACAATATGGAAGGTCTAAACTTATAAAATAAAAATAATAGTGGTGGACCCCCTTATGGCCATGGATTAACCACATCAGCTGATGAATTGAGTCCCATGCGTATCGCTTTCCTAACAACATTTGAAATTTTAAGTTGAAATAAAGCGGGGAAGTTTTGGAAAATGATTTGTTGTAATTTTATCAATTTGATAAAATAATTTTTGTATTTATTTTCATATTCGGCACCCAACAAACCTGGCTTAGTGCTTTCTTATCCATGTTTTGAAATTTCAGAGCAATATTCCATTTTCTGTAGAAATGGTCTTACAGAGCTGTAATTGCCGATAACTTCCAGTTTTATTTTATCAAAAATAAACTTTTTGCAAAATTTTTACTAAAACGAAGTTAAGAGACGATCCACACCGCCTTTTATTAATTGCTTTAAATTTTTAAGTAGATATATTAGAACAGGGCCGTGGAAAGAAAATCCCGACTTGGGGAAAGGGGGTGGGGGGATTCATCGGGCCCTCGCACCCCTTTTTTATTTTTAAAGCCTTGTTTTTTTCAAAGACTGTTTTTTTTCACAACTTCTTGACCTCTAAGTTATACTTATATACTACGCTAACCTCAAAATTTTCAGGGTAAAAAACGTTCTGGGCCCCCCTAAATACTACGACCCCGGGGGGAATCCCCCCCCCCCTCCGTGGGCCTGTATTAGAAACAAAAAAAGTGATCTTACATGGTTCGATTAACCTAAAAATTTGGTCACGTGACTCGGTTGATTATGGCCTTAATAATATAAAGAGCATAGAAGAATAATTATTTACTCAACTTGATTTTTCGTATTGAAGATGATAATAAATTTGTAACCTTGGAGGACTTTTCTCTTTCCAGGAATGGGGCATGCACATATATTGTATAGAGATATCAGAGGTATCGATAGGTGCTTATAGGATAGTACCTGTAGGTATAAGGGTGTCTATCGGGAGCGCAGTTTGCCGTACATTTATTGCCTCCACCAACCTCCCGCACTCTCTCCAGGATACGACGTTATATTTGATATTGGATAGACTCCGTATACGTATCATTGGCGTCGTAAAACCTGCCGTAAATAATATTAAATAAATGTAATATGTCGGGTAAAATATCGTTTAGTGAAGTTCGGGTTGATACAACATGAATGATAAACCACGTATCCGAAAGTTGGATCTCTTATTCAAATATTCTTATGAAATAATAAAAATAATTTACGATTTTGACATTAGGTTTAATTTTTAAAAATACGGATCTAACTTCTAGTGTGATCCTCAAGCATAATTTACTTACTATTATGTAATGAAACTAGGTAAGAGCGTCATTTAATATTATACAAGTAGTTACGGAGACAACAAATTTATAGGTATATTTGAATTTACGATATAATTGCGTTTAATGTACAAATTACCCGTACGCAGTAATGAGAGGAAGCGTGCGAGTTGCTTGATCGTAATTTCTCTTGTATCCTGGCTGATCCTTGAAGTGAAGAGAGGCGAAGTGCCAACGTATTTATAGCTACCGTAAAACTGGCGAGTTAATTGAATGTTGGAGTGACCTCGATCCGACAACGTCGCCAATTCGATCCAGTGCGAATCTTACGTCTAGCATCCCTAAATTTTCACATTCGGATACCTTTTCTTTATTGACGGCTTCTCAATTCAAAGTCTAGTGGGAATTTTTATTCATTTTTTGTTTTTTTGGCATAGGGTCAGTTTCTTTTCATTTTCTTCGCTCTCTAAATCTGAATCAGTCAAATTTTTACTGATTGAATCAGTGATTTGCCTTTTCACTGATTTACCAGTTAAATAATATATTTCACTGTTAAATCAGTTGATTATCACTAATTGAATCAGTGGAAAAAATATTTTCACTGTTGAATCAGTTAATTTTCACTGAAGCAATCAGTGGAATTTGACTGATTTACAGTAACCTTTCTTTAGCTATTTGAATCAGTCAAATTTCACTGACAATCAGTAGATTTTGACTGATTCATATTTAGAGAGCAATTAAAAATGATCAATGCTGGATACAAAAACATGTCACATTATAATCTATTGGGAATATTCAAGAAATTACATCTAAGCTTATATTCTTTTTATATACCAATGTCTAAATATTCATTTACTGGAAATATAATAAAAACAAGTGCTAGAGTCCATTAACTAATTCATCTAGAATTAATATAAATATTTTAATCAGGTTCACTGTTTTGCAGTTAGGGACAGGAAACTGATACCGAGAAGAGGAAGGTTTTCTTCAAGAGGGGTTGTTTTCTCAATTTCACTAAATGGGACATTGCGTGACGAGCAATGGATCTACGCTTCGTTACATTAAATAGTATAAACTTTAATCGATTCATTCCGTCAGATTATAATAATGAGTTCCTCAAAATTGTTTATTTATCTCAATGTACATAATTGATCTCTTTTCTTACAAGATGGACAATATTGTAAATATTTAAAAAAATAAAATTTCAAAATTATTTTGAAAGTATGTAGAGTGACGATGAATAACTATTGGAATGCTGAAGAAATTAATTTTTACGCTGTCTTTGAATGTATCTTAAAATTCTCGATTAGGTTTCCATTTCATTAAAATTATTCATGAATGGGTTACCTAGTTGGAATTTTTATGAAAAATACAGTGCACAATTTGTAAAAATTTTGTAAATTGTAATTAATTAAAGTCTTTGTGCTTGTGTAAATAAAATCGATAAGTTTTCAATTGTTAACCAATTTACTTTGAGTTCTAACCTGAATTATGAGGAATAATAATTATCACAATTAATCAAGTTTTTTACGAGAAAGAAATCTACTCTAAACCTGAATCAGTAAACGGTCACTGATTCGCAGTGATTATTCACTAATGGCAGCAGCTATAAGCTTTTCAACTGATGAATCTGTGAAATTCAACTGATGAATCTGTGAAATTCGACTGACGTATCAGTGAAATAGATTGAACTCACTTATTGAATCAGTGAAATATTCAGGTGGGAATAATAAAAGCAGCAATATATTTTAATGATCGATGAACACGTTTATGTTAAACAAAACCAAAAAGAAATTACGTAATTATTATTATATATTGTAATTATTATTGTGTATAATTATATAATGCGTAATTAAAAATTAAAGATCCATTATACTTTAATCGTTCGCAGGAACCTCGCGAATTTAAAGATTATGTTCACGTGGCGCGTTCACTAATTCCTCAGTGAAATCAAAGCAGGGCACTGATTCATCAGTTGATATATTTTCACTGATATAATCAGTGACTATTTCACTGATTCAGGTTTAGAGAGTAAATGTATCTAAAAATGGTGATAAAATTTCAGAGATTACCTTTAAAATACTTTTTAATGTTTTGAAATCTAGAATATTAATCTAGATTCATGAATATTAGATCAATTTGAGTTTTTTAATTCGTAATTGGGGACGAATTACCGAACGAACATTTTGGCTATATTTTGAATTCCTACTCTTTAAACCTGAATCAGTGAACGGCCACTGATTCGCAGTGACTATTCATTAATGGCAGCAGCTATAAGCCTTTCAATGAGAATCAGTGAAATTCAACTGATGAATCTGTGAAATAGATTGAACTCACTTATTGAACCAGTGAAATCTTCAGGTGGGAATAATAAAATCAGCAATATATTTTAATCATCGATGAATTCGTTTATTTTAGGTTAAACAACACTAAAAAGAAATTACGTAATTATTATTATTATTTTTAAAAGTCGATAAAGCAGTAACTTGTAAATGAAATTTTTGAATTAGCGAATTCAAAAGTTATGTTCACGTGACGCGTTCACTGATTCCTCAGTGAAATCAAAGCAGGGCACTGATTCAAATCAATTTAAGTACACCTTTTGTTTTGGTCAAATATCCAAACCTTCCATTTCCACTTATAAATTGAATTCAACATATCAAGTACTCGTTATTTGTATTATATGTTTAAGTACTATAGATATACCAAAAAATTTGAAATTAGCGCCACCCTTTTTTCGTGTTTTCTAGATTTTAATAAATATCACTGATGAGGGCTCCGATCTGAGCCGAAACGTTTGATTAAATCGACTTAAGGTAGTTCGATCACGAAAGTTAGACCTCAGGCAAAAATGGATAATTTTGCTTTCAAGAATAGCAATATTATTATTGAAGGGCTAATTTGAATTATTTTCTTATCGCTTCGAGCCAAATTTTTAAAAATGATGCGATTCTAATAAATTACGATTAATTTTTTCAGGGATAAAATTCTCTACAACATGACTGTTTCCAATTTTTGAAAATGAATTCTTCAATGGTTGAAATTATAAAAAAACAATGTTTCAAAACAAAATTTTTATAAACAAATTGCTGTATTTGATAATAATTAATCCCATTTCGAAAATAGGAAACGGTCATGCTGTAGAAAATCTTTTTACTAAAAAATGAACCGTGTTTTGTTAGAATCGCATCATTTTTAAAAATTTGGCTCCAAGCGATAAGAAAATAAGTTTGGGCAAAAATAAAATTTATTAATAAAATTATTTTTTTGTGTTTCAAATTTTTATAATGAAAAATAATCTTTTCTCTTTCAAACTAGCCCTTCAATAATAATAGTGCTATTCTTGAAAGCAAAATTATCTATTTTTGCCATTTTTACCATTTTACCATTTACCATTTTATTAGAATTGAGGGTCAATACAACTTACACTACTTTTAATTAATTTAAAAAAATCTCAATTGCTTGTTATTTTTTTGTAAGAATTCTCCATGTACTGAAATCTCCAAAAATCTCTATTACATTCCATTTAAGCTGACAGATTAAAAGCTGCTTTTTCATTTGATGTGTCGTATCAAGGAAGAAATATTGTATCATCTTGAAGCGTAGGTCTGCTCTAGAGAGAAACTATAAACGTATTTCAGGAAATATATTTAGAGTATAAAAGTAGGAAATATGGACTGAGTCCTGTTTTAGTTTAGTCGTTAATTGTCAATGTTTGTAATTTGTAAATTGATACATTGATGTCCATGCGTAACATCAAAAATATTTAAAAAGAGGGAAAAAAGACGTTTAAACAGAGAAAATGACAGGAAAACGAAGAGGAAGTGTCCTTTAAATATGGGACGAGAACCAGATCGCATTTTGGCTCGTGGCGCCTGGCGTTTAGACTGACCCATTGACCTGCCATGACACCGCAAGAGGATCTCTCACTCTTGAAACAGGCACATTTGTCAGTGGGCGTCAAAAACTTCTTGCTTTTGCCAAGAGTGGTAAACAGTTACACCCACCGGAAAATTGGCTGTTAAGTGTTTTATGTATCCGGTGGCGCCGACATACATGGAACCGAGAGTCACGTGGCACAACATCTGAATCCTAATGTGTGAAAAAATCACTCTGTGTGTTTCGGATGCTACTTGGAAAAATTACGGCTTTCCTTTCTCGAACCACATGTTACGTTTTCTGTAAACGATTATTGCCATTCATAGTAGAAATAGAACAGCGGCGACATCTAATAGAGATATATTTCACGACCTTAAAATTACTTCCGAAATATATTACATTAGTTAGGGAGTTTACTGCACGCCTAATTTCAATTTTTTTTTGACAAATGTTAAATATTTTTCTCACATTAGTTATTATATTTTCATATTGGGCTGAAGTCTGTGACGTCTCATGAAGTTTGACTAAAACAAGCCATTTATGGATGAAGTCATCAGATTATCTCGTAAAATAAAAAAGAAACATATATATAGACTTCGGTTCTTGATTGCAGTCACATAGTGCTGTAATAAAAAATATATAAATTAAAAATTAAGTTTGTGGAGCGAAATCAAAATTTTTACTTTGCGAGATAATTTAACGAAATAGACAATAAATGGCTTGCTTTGGTCAATATTTGCTAATTTTGGTTTCGCTCTGCAAACTCAATTTTTATTTTTTTACTGTAGCACTATGTGACTGCAATCAAAAACCGAAATCCATGTATATGTCTCTTTTCTGATCTATGAGTTTATTTAACGAATTCGTCCATGAATGGTCGGATTTGGTCAATCTATGCTAATTTTGGTTTCACTCTGCAAACTCAATTTTTAATTTATATATTTTTTATTATAGCACTATGTGACTGCAATCAAAAACCGAAATCCATGTATATGTCTCTTTTCTGATCTATGAGTTTATTTAACGAATTCGTCCATGAATGGTCGGATTTGGTCAATCTATGCTAATTTTGGTTTTACTCTGCAAACTCAATTTTTAATTTATATATTTTTTATTATAGCACTATGTGACTGCAATCAAAAACCGAAATCCATGTATATGTCTCTTTTCTGATCTATGAGTTTATTTAACGAATTCGTCAATGAATGGCTTGCTTTGGTCAATCTATGCTAATTTTGGTTTCACTCTGCAAACTCAATTTTTAATTTATATATTTTTTATTATAGCACTATGTGACTGCAATCAAAAACCGAAATCCATGTATATGTCTCTTTTCTGATCTATGAGTTTATTTAACGAATTCGTCCATGAATGGTCAGATTTGGTCAATCTATGCTAATTTTGGTTTCACTCTGCAAACTCAATTTTTAATTTATATATTTTTATTATAGCACTATGTGACTGCAATTAAAAACCGAAATCCATATATATGTCACTTTTCTAGTTTGCCCGATAATTTAACGAGTTCGTCAATGAATGGCTTGCTTTGGTCAATCTATGCTAATTTTGGTTTCACTCTGCAAACTCAATTTTTAATTTATATATTTTTTATTATAGCACTATGTGACTGCAATCAAAAACCGAAATCCATGTATATGTCTCTTTTCTGATCTATGAGTTTATTTAACGAATTCGTCCATGAATGGCTTGCTTTGGTCAATCTATGCTAATTTTGGTTTCACTCTGCAAACTCAATTTTTAATTTATATATTTTTTATTATAGCACTATGTGACTGCAATTAAAAACAGAAATCCATATATATGTCACTTTTCTAGTTTGCCCGATAATTTAACGAGTTCGTCAATGAATGGCTTGCTTTGGTCAATCTATGCTAATTTTGGTTTCACTCTGCAAACTCAATTTTTAATTTATATATTTTTTATTATAGCACTATGTGACTGCAATCAAAAACCGAAATCCATGTATATGTCTCTTTTCTGATCTATGAGTTTATTTAACGAATTCGTCCATGAATGGCTTGCTTTGGTCAATCTATGCTAATTTTGGTTTCACTCTGCAAACTCAATTTTTAATTTATATATTTTTTATTATAGCACTATGTGACTGCAATTAAAAACAGAAATCCATATATATGTCACTTTTCTAGTTTGCCCGATAATTTAACGAGTTCGTCAATGAATGGCTTGCTTTGGTCAATCTATGCTAATTTTGGTTTCACTCTGCAAACTCAATTTTTAATTTATATATTTTTTATTATAGCACTATGTGACTGCAATTAAAAACAGAAATCCATATATATGTCACTTTTCTAGTTTGCCCGATAATTTAACGAGTTCGTCAATGAATGGCTTGCTTTGGTCAATCTATGCTAATTTTGGTTTCACTCTGCAAACTCAATTTTTAATTTATATATTTTTATTATAGCACTATGTGACTGCAATTAAAAACCGAAATCCATATATATGTCACTTTTCTAGTTTGCCCGATAATTTAACGAGTTCGTCAATGAATGGCTTGCTTTGGTCAATCTATGCTAATTTTGGTTTCACTCTGCAAACTCAATTTTTAATTTATATATTTTTTATTATAGCACTATGTGACTGCAATCAAAAACCGAAATCCATGTATATGTCTCTTTTCTGATCTATGAGTTTATTTAACGAATTCGTCAATGAATGGCTTGCTTTGGTCAATCTATGCTAATTTTGGTTTCACTCTGCAAACTCAATTTTTAATTTATATATTTTTTATTATAGCACTATGTGACTGCAATCAAAAACCGAAATCCATGTATATGTCTCTTTTCTGATCTATGAGTTTATTTAACGAATTCGTCCATGAATGGTCAGATTTGGTCAATCTATGCTAATTTTGGTTTCACTCTGCAAACTCAATTTTTAATTTATATATTTTTTATTATAGCACTATGTGACTGCAATCAAAAACCGAAATCCATGTATATGTCTCTTTTCTGATCTATGAGTTTATTTAACGAATTCGTCCATGAATGGTCAGATTTGGTCAATCTATGCTAATTTTGGTTTCACTCTGCAAACTCAATTTTTAATTTATATATTTTTATTATAGCACTATGTGACTGCAATTAAAAACAGAAATCCATATATATGTCACTTTTCTAGTTTGCCCGATAATTTAACGAGTTCGTCAATGAATGGCTTGCTTTGGTCAATCTATGCTAATTTTGGTTTCACTCTGCAAACTCAATTTTTAATTTATATATTTTTTATTATAGCACTATGTGACTGCAATTAAAAACCGAAATCCATGTATATGTCTCTTTTCTCATCTATGAGTTTATTTAACAACTTCGTACATAAATGGCTTGCCTTGAAGAAACTTCAAAATCTCTTTTTTACCATAAAAAATGTTGTTATTGTCATAAATCACTATTTTTCAAATTATTGATTATTTCGGAGATCATATGAGGAAAAAAAATTCTTCACACGAGAAGCCATAAATTTCAGCCAAATTATTGCCATGTTTGTATTATGTTTTTTATCATGAATTTCTGAGATTTAAAATGTTTCCACAGAAAAAACAAAGTGTAATATATGTTGCGTCTAGTTTTTTAGAAGTGTTTTCCAAATTCAGGTTATTGAAATTTCCATATGTTGCTACACCAATTCTAATGTTAAAATAACACTCCTGAGATAAAATTTGTTGCAGGTTAATAACACACCAGATCTAGGGTAAAAATAACACTTTGTTTTTTCTGTGGACGTTTGGAAATATATAAGATTAGGATTTCTTAAATCTAGGAACTTTAAAGCAATGTAATTTCTTAATTTATGATGTGTTTTTGAAAAAGAAACTCTAATGTAACTTAGTTACTATTTTCCCAGTAACTGGTAACTTTTTTTTCAGTTACTTTTTCGTTACTTTGTATTATTTTGTATATCTTTCTTTTGATTGCTTTTATACAAAGGATGAAAATTTTAAAAATTGCTTGCGACAAGAAAACAAAAGATTATTGAATCAGCTGCTCTTGAAAATCAACAAGAATTATTATTAAGAGAAAGTTCTTTTCATTTTTACCTAAAGAAAGAGATATTTATTTACGACCAAACTATAGAGTTTTTCAAACATATTACAAGTTGTTAAACGTATTTCAGATATACCTATTTGTATAGTTGAAATATATATTATCCACTTATCGGAACACGTTGCGTATTTTTCATTTTATATTTCAAAAAAAATCATTTTATTTCAATCTTTCCGGATTGAAAAATTAGGTGAGGGGGAAAATAACATAAGTAACTTTTAAAGCAACTTATGTTATTTTCACCAGTAACTGTAACGAGTTATTTTTTATAGAGGAACTTACCCAACCCTGGATGTGTTATATAAAATAATATGTTAATAGTGCTAAAAAAAAGCGTCACATAATTTTGAAAGAGAAAAAATGAAAATAATTTGAATTTTTGAATTTGAAAAAGAAAAGACTATTTGTTTCGACACCGTGTTAGAGTTTTATTAGAAAGTGAGGAAATGACCGAGCTTGACAAATTGAAAAGCGCCTGAGCGAACGACCATAACTCGCGATAAAATCATCGTCGGCTATTACTTTGAGCGGTTACGATGGAGATTCCTTTTTTTATCCCTTAACGGGCCGTTCGAGATATTGACTAGCAGCCAGGCAGCCAACTCAGAATCCAGATCTCCACCAGATGCCGTCTGAATCGCCCACTGCGATAACTGATGAGCCACGAACGAATGAACGTCACAACGACAAGAGCATCGTCAGTTAAATGTCTCATAACTAACTCAATCCCTTGCTTCCTAATTAAATATCTATCGTTTAATTAAGAATGATTTACTGACTCTGGAGTAAATCTGGTAGTGGAGACTTGGCAGACAGGCACGCAGGCAAGACTTCTACTATTACATTCGACGCTGCCCAATCAATGCAGGAATTATCCTCATTAGGTCGATCCGCGGTCTAGTTGAATTCGCTTCGGGTTGAGTACAGCCTTCCTAGGAGGAGGAAGAAGGAGAGGCGAAAAATGAAAGAGAGAGAGAGCAAGAGGCAAAGAGGAAGAAAAGAAAGTCGCGCTATTAGATCGAGAGCTGGTTGCGCCCGGATCGAAGAAAAACTGGAAATCTGCGGACTCTTGACGGGACCAAGGGGATCCCAAGAGTACGAGAGTAGAAGCCTCAGGGTACCTGATGCTCACCAACTATCTTTCTCTCTTCCTCTCTCTTGGTAGCTCTACCTCTCGCTACCTTCCAGCAAAAAGGAGTCGCTGAATTCGAGTGACAACTTAGCGAGCCGCGGCTCACCTTGCTGTCCAACGTCAGGCCACACACAGACTGTCCTGTTCGCAATATTGACACGAGAATGATACTTTCCTATGATACTTTTTTTCATGGTACAAGTTATGGTCTTTCTTTCTCACAAATCACTATTGCATCAACAAGAATAACTTAGGAACGCGAATTAGTTTATTTATTAAGAGAAGTAAATTCATTATTTATTTCAAGAAGACAATTTCAAGTAATCTGAATCCTCAAACTACCAAAGGGACCAAATTGGGACCAAAACAATCACGCTCGTTTTTTCACCAAATTAGGAATCATAAGAACCAACAAAAAGGAGGAAAGAATGGAATAAAGACAAAAGGAAAAGAAGGGATGTTGAAAAAGTTGCATGATTGTTTTCGTCCAAATTTGGTGGTTTTGGTAATTTGAGAATTCGAATTGTTTCGGATTAGTTGAAATTTTGAATTATGATTTTGCTTGGAGGTTGAGATGGTTTTGAGTTGCTATGATATAAATTCGAATTCTGCTTTGAATGAATAGAAATACATTATAGTGATTTTGTTATATCGTGTATGGTATTGTTTGATGATTTGAGAGTTTTTATTTTAAATAACTGAATTAAGGATAAGTAAACTGAAAAAAATGGTTAGCTGACCCAGCTACTTCGATTTTTAAAATGCGACATAGCTACATTTTTGTTAATGTAGTCGGGTAGTAAAATTAACTAGAAAAGTAGTTGTGCTAACTAATAAAGTATAGCAGTGGCACATTTTATAAGCTTAAGTAGTAAGTTTAACTATTTTTATCATTGTGTACACATTATAAAGTTTTACTTAGGTAATATATTACAAAAAGTATCATATTGACATTTTTATTGTTTAGCACGTAAATTTTGGCACTTGAAGAAATATAATTTTTATATTTTTAAGGTCAAATTGTGTAAATCCATATTAATTAAAAATATTCATATTCTGGAGTTTTAGAAAATTTTCACGAATAATATTATGTATACTTTCTTTATGAAAAAGTAATTGTTTTGCTGAGAAATAAAGGCCATGAGCTAATCCGACGATGTCACATAAATAACAAGTAAATATATTCGTTCAAAATAACTTTTTTTGTGAATAAAACATCTCTCTGAAAATTTGGAAAATATGATAAATTGATAATTTTTAATGTGAAAATAAAAAGAATCTGACTCTATGTCAAAATAAAATGAATAGAAATACTATAAAGAACGTTTATCTGGGACATTTTAGTGGAACTTTTTCAACGAAATTTACAATTAACTGTAATTGACAATAACTTTAATAGAATCATTTTATGTGAAAAAAACTTGTTGTAAAATTTGTACCAAAACGAACTAGATAGACGTTGTTTATTGTATTTTCATATCTTCCAAATTTTTATAAAGATATTTGATGTAAAAAAAATGTTATCTTACATGAATATAACTATATTTTGGTCACGTAGTCCGATTGGTTCATGGACTTCTACAAAAATCCCGATCTTTATGTTTACTCAGTTTATTGTTTGCAAATTTATTAACCATGTTAGAATTTGGGATTTCCTCTACTATATTTTCATCCATCTAATTTCCCAACGCAGAATACAATGGGATTTTCCAGATTATCAATTTAGATTGACCTAACCTCTAGTAAAGGAGACATAACATAATATTTGATAAAGCGTTTATAGCCTCTGCATCCCTGACCTGTACTATTATTGCTTTATTATTATGTCACATTTTGTTGTAAGAAAAATTAAAACATAATTTTTCCAAACATGGTAAATTATTTTTTCTTTTAATTGACTTCAATTATTTTATGGAAGAACCGGTTATTTTTTCTATTTAATATTTTAAATCCCAGACCTTAAATGCGTTAATCAAAATCTTCAACAATCATAATTGTTAAACAGTTATTTGATTATATGTTTAGTTATAAAATGCAGTAAAAACATCAAATTAGTTTTATTTTTTATTCTTGGGGACTAATGAATTAAATTTATAAAAAGAAGAAATATTTTTTTTGTAAATTACTTCAGAATTTTATTTTGCAATGCAATGCATATAAATTTAAAGTCTAGAATTATTTTTAAAATTCTATATCTTTTTGAAAGTTTAAAGAAATAGATGCAACAAATTTAATAAAATCTAGTCTTCTGTTATCTCTTGTAACTAAAAATCGCAGAGGTAAGTGCCTCGTTGCAAGGAAACCAATAGATAATTATATTTGCAAAAAAAAATCGATATTGCATTCTTGAAATGAACCAACAACTTTCTTGATGTCACTGAGACAAGGACTGGGTTTCACTGGATCGGGTATGCTTGCTGTCAGTCATAATGGCTGTAGAAGTGTAGAAAAAAGACATGGGAGACTAGTTGGCTAGCTAACACCGCCATATGTCGTGTACGTACGAGCCATGCGTTTGCGTTTTGCACCAGAGTCGCCTCCAGCGACAGGGGTTATCCAGCGAATATACTTTATCCATTTCCTAAATTCGGTCTATTTATATCTACCTTTGCTTTTGGCTTTTCTGTCATTCTCTTTTAGATTCAGTTTACCACATATTACACTACAAATTATATTACGCAAAAATATCTTAATTTTACTCTCTAAATCTGAATCAGTCAAATTTTCACTGATTGAATCAGTTAATTTTCACTGAAATAATCAGTGAAATTTGACTGATTTACAGTAACCTCTTTTTAGCTACTTGGATCAGTCAAGTGTCACTGATAATCAGTAGATTTTTACTGATTCAAATTTAGGGAGCAAGGAGATCTGCTACCTTTAATATTTTTATTTTTTGAGTTTAGACCTTCCATATAATTTTATTTATGTTTAGTACCTTTATTTAGAAAGGTTTTCATTTTTTTTTAAATTCCAGCACCTTTATGTGTTTTTAAACTAAAGTTTCTTAGTTTTTTGGACATTTTTTTGACTTTGAATAACGTTTTTGTTTTTTAACGAGATGCCGTGATTCTTTTTTAATTTTCTTCCTTACAATGTGTAGCAACTTTTTAGGTATGAAAAATAAGGTAATATGACTGAAAAAAAGTTATAAATAAAATAAAACTTGGTACGTTTGTATTGGCTTTAGGGTCCATAAATGAAGAAGTCTATTTAATCAGACGTTCGGGCTCTGGTCGGAGCCCTCATCCGTACCAAGTTTTATAAATTAAATCAAGAGTCAATACAATCTACCATTTTACTTAAAATAAAATAAATATCCCAAAATACAATTTTTGTATTCATTTTTTTTAAATAGTAAATTCGGGTATAAACTTAAGTATATAATTTATTCAATGTAGTTTATTTATGTTTTTTCAAGGAATCCCTATAAACTATACTCTAAGAAGTGTATAGCAGATCCATTTAAAATGTTTTAATAGGGCAGATTAAAGTTGTTAAATACAGCTTCACACCAAAGAAATTAATTTAAGTACATCTTTTGTTCTGGTCGAATATCCAAACCTTTAATTTTCACTTATAAATTTAATTCAAAATATCAAGTACTCGTTTTTTGTATTATATGTTTAAATACTATATTCTCTAAATCTGAATCAGTCAAATTTTCACAGACTGAATCAGTGATTTGCCTTTTCACCGATTCACTGTAAAATCAGTTAATATTCACTGGAGCAATCAGTAGAATTTGACTGATTTACAGTAACCTCTTTTTAGCTATTTGAATCAGTCAAATTTCACTGATAATCAGTAGATTTTGACTGATTCATATTTAGAGAGTAGTTATTCCAAAAAATTTGAAATTAGCCGCTACCCCTTTTTTGTATTTTCTAGATTTTAATAAAATTCACTGATGATTGCTCCGATCTCAGCCGAAACGTCTGATTAAATCGTCTCAATCGCTTTTGGACCCTCAACCCATTTTTTCCAACAACGTACCATTTTCTTAAAATTAAGGGTTAATACAATTTACACTATTTTTAATTTTTTTAAATACATATAAAAAAGTGTAAGTCTAATGCTAACCTAGAGGAAGATGTCATTCCATGATGGCTTCTAAAAAATAAAAATTTGTATGGATCACCCTGATATATATATATAATAATTTTGACAAATTTTGCCAACGATCCATATATTGTGTATCGCTAAAGAATTTTTGGAAATGAAAAAATGAAAAAATTTCAAAAATCGGTAAATTGAAACGCTGTAGAGAATCGTAAAAGCTACTATACGAGTTTTTTCGTTGTAGTGTCGTGCGCGTCTGAAAGGTTACCAGATGGGATTTTGGTTACATTTATTCACCTAAGTCCATGCTTGGATAGCTGGTAAGGGTGGGTGGAAATGGCAACGCAGGGGTTGAGAATCTGGAATGTCCTGTAATTGATAGCGGAATACTGGGCTCGATGAGCCGTAGGAAAATAATAAGCCCAGTCGTACTAGGTTGGTAGTACGCGGTATTATTGGCTCTCGTGGGGTGTTACAGACGGCTCCGAACGTCGCCAGGGGTGCGAGAGAGATAATAAGAGCAAAGAGAGAGGATGTTGCGATACAATGTATGCACCCTCGTGTGCAACGATATCTCGATCTTAGGGTGGCTCTGACGTCTATATTCTCCTAAGCATTCGAATCTTAATTCGATATATACATACATTAGAACACAAATATTGAGTCAATTATCATCAAGAAAGTTCTGTTTAGTAGTTGTAACATTATTTTTCAATAATTTTGACATATTACTAAAAAATAAAATCATTAGAGCCGTAAGGCAGTGTCGTTAGGCGATATAAAGAGGTCTTCATGTGTAGAAGGAGATTTCGGATTCCTATGTACACTGTTGAAAATCTCATTAATTTTAATAGACTTTAATATACAAGTGGTAAATTAAAATTAATAGATTTGTATATTATGATAAATTAATATAGATTCATATTAAATTTAATAACTTTTCAATCAAAATTCATTAAAATTAGTAAACATTATTAAAATTTATACACATGTGAATTAACTGAAAAATAACTTCCATTGCACGTAATGGAAGATTAATACAGAAATTTCTAACAGTGTAAGTAATAAAAAAATGAATTTGTATCTATATGAAAGAAAATTATCTACTTTATTATTTATAAGCTAAATTCACTGCAAAAGTAAGTTTATAATTGCGTAAAATAAAATTATTGTTAAAAATATTATTAATTTTAATAGACTTTAATATACAATCCGAATGAATCCGAACCAATCTGAAACCAATTTTTCAATCCGAATCAATCCGAGCTCGGATTGATCCAAATCGAATTTTTCATTAAAATTAATCCGAATCATTCCGACCTCGGATTCATTCAGGTTTATTCTGATTGAAAATTCGGTTTGGGTCAATCTGAGCTCGGATTGATTCGGATTGATCTGGATTGAAAACTTGGTTTCGGATTGTTGCCTCGGATTAATTCGGTTTAAGTCGGATCGATTTTTTAACGTTTTTCAACAAACGAGTTATAAATGCTTTTTCGGATTGGTTCGGAATGATTCGCATTGGCTCGGAATGAATTCCTATCCTATACTCCGATAATCCCGGGACAGACGAATGCGTCTCTTTTTCCACAGAAAGATTCAAAATTCTTTAAATCTTCAAAAGTATCCTTTTATATCGTCAAAAAGGAAATACATGGATTCATTTATCATTTTGAAGATTACCCGGATAATAGTGTGGCAATAAATTTAATTGATAATCTTTCTTCGTGATGAAGAAGGCCGTTACCTTTTATATAATTGGAAAGATAACATTTTTTAAAAATATGCCGAGTAAGATGATGCCAGGATGTAATCGAATCTCAGTCCAATCGAACGATGAGACGCCGACGTCGTTTCGCAATGAGGGCCGAGGCTCGATTAGATTAGGGTGAATTAGCCAATCAAAAACTACAATACTGCAACCCCTCCTGGTCGAGCAGTGACATTTGATGCTGCAGGCACTCTATTAGATTTGCGCCGTCGCTAACACGATACGGAATCGAATGATCCGAGCATTGTCGGGACGATCAGCGTTCGGACTGCCGATAGTTTCCATTCGAAAAATCCCTTTTTTCAGACAATTTCATTCGCTGAAATTGCACTTGGATAAAATTCGTCAACGGGGTCAAATGAGATATCTCTCGTTGTTCCCGTGACAATTATATCGCATCGGAGAGAAATTTTTTTAATCTCATATACGGTATACAAAAAGTCGATCCTGGATATTTAATTCACTTTTTATGGCCATGAATCAACCAGACCACGTGACTAAATTCCTATAATAGTTCGTGTGAGATAACTTTTTTATTTTGCAAAATATCTTCCTGAAAATGTGGAAAATACAAGAGAAGATAGTTAAAACTAACAAGTTTGAGTTTTTTGGGTATTTTTTAGGCTTTGAATCAATTTTTTGTTTTTTAACCAATTGTCATGATTTTTTTTTTATTTTGTTCCTTACAATGTCTAGCAACTTTTTGCGTATGAAAAATAAGGTAACATGACTGAAAAAAATGTTATGAATAAAATAAAAAAGTAAATGAAACTATCCCAAAATATAAAAACCCAAAAAGTTGCTGCAAATTGTAAGGAACAAAATAGAAAAAAATCATGACAATTGTCGGGAAAAAAAATGTCATTCAAAGTCAATAAATGGCAAAAAAATGCCCAAAAAACTCAAAATTTATATTTTAAAAATACACAAATGTGCTGGAACTTTTAAAAGCCCCCAAAACTTTTCTACATAAAGCTACTAAACATAACAAAACGCATATGGAAGGTTTAAACTCAAAAAATAAAAAATTTAAGGTGGCGGATCCTCTTAACAAATGTGGCTTCATTGTCTTTTGTTATGTTTCCCAAACTATCAGAAAGATGTTTCGTAAATTAAAAAAGTTATCTTACATGAGCGTATTAATATATAATTTAGTCACTTGGTTCGAATGATCCATGGCCTAAATTTCATTCACACTAGAACAAATAGTATTTAGTGGATGAAAGAATTAAATAGAGACATTTCATGGTATTCTTGTCGGGAATTTTTATCTTGTCACTCTGATCGAACAAGTCAGCCAGGTGGTCATTCTAATTTCATGTGTTCCTTTTACGCTCGTCGCCTATCGCTTTGATATCAAAAGTGGAAAGAAGAGGTGCGTGAAAACGCTCGTCACGCGAGGAATATTCGTTTGCGCGGGTGTGGCGAAAATGAGTGGACGGGTGTAATTAAGTCCTTATCGCATCACAACGTATACAGAGACTAATGCGAGTTGTATTTACTCACTTGACTACATCTTTACAACACGTATATACCTTTACCGGTCTTCTCATTCACCTCTTTAAATTCAACTCGGTGAAATCGACTAATCGACAACAGAAATTGGGACTGCCTTTGAAACTTTATGCTAATTGACTCGCAACCCTTTCGGTGTTGTTTTAAAAGCTAGGGGTTTCAGCATTTAAGGACAGCTGCTCGGTTTTCTACTAAACACCTTTACTTATCTACTCATAATCACGCAATTAAATAAACAGGTTTCTAAATCACCCTAAGAATTTATTTCGTATCTTCGTTCAGGGTTGCTACAAGACCTGGACGACTTGGAAGACCTGGAAAAGTCATTGAATTTTGAAAAACTTCTGGAAAACCTGGAAAACTCATGGAGTTTTGAGAAAATGACTTGAAATTTTCAAGTTGCCTCTGTTTCAAAATGTTAATAATTATTTTAGAATATTTAGATGCTGCCATACAAGGAAAGGAAGAAGAGAATAAAAAAGGAAAAGAAACGGAAAATTCAATTGAAGAAGCAAAAATAACTTCAAGTCATAGAGGAATTGTTCATTATTTTTTGAGTGTTCTATTTTTAATAATAATAAAAATAATATAATAATAATTACAGATTTATATTTCACTTTTATACGAATATTGAAATTTGAAGAATTTAAAATCTTTCAGTGAAAAAAGAGACGCTTTCGACTGTGCCGGGAATCGAGCCCGGGTCAATAATTTGTTGTTGAAAATTCGTTTTCACTCTAATAGAATGAATTAAAATGAATCTTGATTCAATTTATTAAAAAAGTATACCAAGCAGTTTTTCAAAATTAGACCTGGAAAAGTTATAGAATTTTGAAACCAGACTTGTGTAGCAACCCTGTCATAACGTATCTCGATCACATTGTCACAGTTTTCCAAGATCATGCAAACAATAAGATGATAAAATAAGAGCCATCTGTTCTCGGGATGTCATCGGAAATTCAATCCGGCTTTAAGAAATTCAACACCAGGGTCGAGACTGTACAAAAGCAGAGACCAGGAGGCGTAGGTACCCCCCGCTGTGGTAAATCTCCAAATTTACAGGACCTTCGCAACTCGTCCTTTTCCTTTTATCTTCCTCCAACTGCCCTCCTCGAGTTTCTGTCTCTTTACCCCACGGAAAGAACAATTAACTAAATTTGCATTATATCTCTATCAAATTACACGATTCGTATTATCGATAAAATTGGCAATTTGGGGTAGGCGGGTCATAGCAGGGGAAAAATAGCTCGAAAAAGAGGGAGAGAAACGGGAAACGAACACTCGCCAGATCATTTAACGCCTATACGTCAGAACCATTTTTGTGGCTATTACAGAAATTTCCATTTCTAAAACGAAACACTTTTGCCAGAAAAAATATATAATTTTTTCATTTTATAAATGAACTACAATTTACGGGTATTTAAAATGTTTCTAGTGAAGTTTTGGAAAAATATTCAAAATTAGTAGTTTGAATGATATTCAGATTATATTTCAAAGTTGGAATTATAACTGAGATCAGTGATCGAAGGTGACAGGACTAATGTAACTTCACCAGCCTGTAACATTGTAACCCAACACCAGGGGTGACGCCCCTTCCAGCACATGCTTGACTAGGCCTTATCACAAATGATAGTACCAACTCTCAGTAGCATCTCTCATTTACAAATTAGTCAGAAGACCACTGTATCCAGAAAGCAAAAACACGCGCGATAACGATTCATCGACGTCACTGGCTTTTCATTATTATTCGTATAGGATCTTTATGTCACCAATGGCATGTTCATCTCATATATAGTCCAAGCAACAGGCAATTTGTTATGAATGATTTAGGACATTATTTATTTCAGAAAACGGACTGCGCTTTCAGAAGAAAGGTTGGCCATAGGATAATTGTGTCATGTTTTGGACAACGAATTATGATTTATGAATTTTTTATTAACATTTAAGACCAAAAAATCGCACTTTTTAGTTTCTTGTTTATAAAATTAAAGGTAATTATTCAATCTTAATAACATCAATTTACAAGTTGTAGACAATTGAATTTCGAATAAAATGAGCTATCGCTTGATATGATTGGATAATTAGAAACGGAGAAAATTAATATCTCAGTTAATTTTTAACTTTTTAGGTTGAGGTTTGGTGGAAAAGTAGCAGACTTTATACTCTTCAAATGTATAAAAAAACGGATACTTTAAGATAATACGTTTCTGCGCTATTGACACTTTAATTTATTTACTGCATTAATTGTAAAATGTCTGCTTGCTGCAAAGGTGGCTCGATTTTTATTTTGAAAATGGCTTTTAAAAATATAAATCAAGCACAACAGAACATTAATCTTGGTTTTTCGCTAAAATGTTGCATAGTTTATTAAAAATTTTCTCCGTTTCTAATTATCCAATCAGATCAAGCGATAGCTCATTTTATTCGCAATTCAATTGTCTACAACCTTCCAATTGATGTCATTAAGATTGGATAAATACCTTTAATGTTATAAACAAAAAACTAAAAAAAGTGCGATTTTCTGGTCTTAAATGTTAATAAAAAATTTATAAATCATATTTCGTTGTCCAAATCATGACACAATTACTCCATGACCAACTTTTCTTCTGATGGCGCAGTCCGTTTTCTGAAATAATAATGTCCTAACAAATTCCCTGTTGCTTGGACTAATAAAGAAGAATCTATGAAGCTAAATGAATCAAGTTATGCAGGAATGGGACTAAGTTCACTCAGGTGCATTTTAAGAAAAATGGGAAAAAGTCCATAGCATTGTGCATATTTAGAATTTTTGAATAATGAAATTTTTTATATATTTCTTGAGGCCATGGATCAATCGGACCACGTGACTGGATTATACATTTATTCGTTCAGGTAAGATAATTTTTGTAATTTACAGAGTATCTTTCTGAAAATTTGGTAAAGGTAACAAAAGATAATAAAGTACGTCTGTTAAGGTAGTTTATCTACGAAAATTAGATCTTAGGCAAAAATAGGTAATTTTGCTTTTA
Source organism: Diplolepis rosae (assembly GCA_030998225.1). Classification (NCBI taxonomy): domain Eukaryota; kingdom Metazoa; phylum Arthropoda; class Insecta; order Hymenoptera; family Diplolepididae; genus Diplolepis; species Diplolepis rosae. The sequence continues at coordinate 15,804,156 of JAPYXD010000723.1, read as the reverse complement.
AGAATAGCAATATTATTATTAAAGGACTAATTTGAAAAAGGAAATATTATCTTCCATGAAAAAAATTTAAAATGTAGAAAAATAATGTATTTAATAAATTTTATTTTTGCCGGACTTTTTTCCTTATCGCTCCATTCCAATTTTACAAAATGATACGATTCTAATAAATCACAAATTATTTTTTCAGGACAAAGAATCTTCATAACTTTACGGTTTCCAATTTTCGGAAATAAATTCTTTATTGGCTAAAACCATTAAAAATTAATTTTCCAAAGCAAAATTCTTATAAATAAATTGCTAAATTTGGTAATAATTTATTCATTTTAGAAAATTGGAAACGGTTAAGTTGTAGAAATTTTTTTCCTGAAAAAATGATCCGTTATCTTACACGAACTTTTACAGGAATTTGGTCACGTGATCCAATTGATCCATGGCCCTAACAGGAAGTATTAAAACTGTATTGCTCTTGGCTTTAAAATCAATATTTATTTCTTTTCAAACCAAAAATGTCGTTCGACTTAGAACCCATTTTACATGAAGAACAAAATGTATTTTTTTTCGTATTTAAAATTAGTCTGAGAAGATATAATGGATTTATATAATATAAATTAAAGGCACGTTAATCAAAATTAAGAAACTTAAAAAAAATTAATTATAATTAAATTAAATAATCAATAGTTTTCTTTATTTTCCAAAAAATAGGCATAATTACCTACTAATTAAGTAATGAGTTTGAGAAATAATACAAGATATCTATTAAATAGAATGTCTTTTATGCAAAAAAAGGAATTCATGCAACAAAGGACTTACGTCCAAGACTTGGGTCCCTTTTTCAAGAAAAGGTAGATTCTAGGTCATACATCCCTTTTTGCATGAAACGATTTAAATTGTTCAAAATTTTTTAATCAAGATGATCAGTAAACATTGTTATGAAAGCCTTATTTCTAGTAATTGATGTTCTACGATTCCCTACAATTTAGTTCTGGCCTAGTTTCATGAGCTCTGTTGAAATTCTTTGACCACGAAGATGGTCGATCGATTTACGCTTTACTGATAATGTATTCCCGTTCGCTACAACAAATGCCGTCTAAACGATAATGCAGTCCACGTGACTGCATAGGCGCAGAAGAGCACAGATGGTCGCCCTAGGCACTTACCAGTTACTACCCCACCCTGTCCCCAGTCAAAGGGATCTACAGGGGCTTGGCTGGCCACTAACCATATTTATTCACAGGGTATCTGAATTTACCAAGCTACTGGTAGGAGGATAAGTCGGCGAATCTCCGATGAGTCCAATACCCGAGGCATCTTATGCCTTTATCCTATGCATAGAGTGATACAATAACTTTTACGATCTTACCTTCCCAGTAATTTGCTACTGAATTCATTATAAATATATATAAAATAGCTTAAAATAGAGTGTAATGAACTAATTGAGTAATATCATGTGTAAAAGAGTTTAAATTCAATTAGGCATTTTTACTTCCATAAAGAGCTAACTTCACTTCGTGGAACATTGGTGGTATTTTTACAATTTTGATGGTAGGGTTGAAATGTCACTGATTACTTTATCAAGACATAAGTCTCGGTATCAGATAGGATACTTTTCCGACAGGTGTACTCGCGGAGATTTTCAACTCTTAAATCATGGAAAGCAATTAATAATTTTCAAATAATTTAAAATCTTTCTGTGGAAAAAGAGAGGCTTTGGACTGTGCCAGGATTCGAGCCTGGGTCTTTTGATTGCTGGTCGAGTTCTAACCAAGTGAGCTACACAGGCGCCCGACACAGGCCTACAGTACCGGTCAGAATTGTGGGACCACCTGTTTTTCGATAATTGTTTAAATTATCCTAATTTGAATTATGTAAGTGAAAAATTTGTTTCTTTTGATTAAATTCAAAGCTATCAAAATTCTTTATAAAATCAGCCCAGCATGAATTCGTTTTGTTAAATTTTGAAGAAGTTATTGCAGAAATAATCAAGATTTCAATGCTTTCTCAAATTTTAAATAACTTTCGAAATTCTTATAATTAATCTGTAATTTTTTTCTTACATACTTCTCGAGGTTGAAGTTCAAATAAAAAATGTTGAAAAAATTCCAATATTGCTTTTGCTGAGAAAAACATTTTTATAAGATATATAAAACATATTATCATGAATTTTGTATTTCATTCCCTTAAAATATATATTCATGTGATTTTTATTATGATTTACCTACAGATGAAATGTTTTTGAAATTTCCCTACTTTTTTGTTACAACTTCAACTCTCTCCATTATGCAAGAAAAAAATTATAGAATTGTAATGATAATTTACTGCGATTCTGTAGAATCTTAGCTTTAAAATGAGCCTAAGAACATTAAAAAATGTTGATTGTTTCGAAAGTTATTTTAAATTTAAGAAAACATTGAAATTTGGACTTTTTTTGCAATAACTTCTTTAAAGGTTAACAAAACGACTTCATTCCAGACTAATTTTCAAGATAATTTTGATGGCTTTCACATTATTAAGAGTACAAATTTCATCACTCACAGAATTGAAATTAAGATAATTTAAGCAATCATCGAAAAACAAGTGGTCCCACAATTCTGACCGGTACTGTATGTAGCTCAGTTGGTTAAAGCAGTCGACCGACAATCGAAAGACTTGGGCTCGAATCCCGGCACAGTCGAAAGCGTCGGAAAGATTTTAAATTATTATTGTAATGTGACAAATCACAATTAAATAAATGCTGGGATTACTGGTTCAATTATAGTAAGATTAAGTAATAAAATACTAAAATCAACTAAAAAATTGTCGAAACCAACTATATTTTCGGTTAATTTCACTATGAAAAACTAGTAATCTCGTCAACCAACAAGACAACTAATCAATTTTACTCATTCTTTTTCGGCGTGGAAGTGAAAACAGTATTATAAATTAAAACACTAGGAAAAAATTCCAGTTTATAGGAAATATATATGTACAGGGTGAGGCACATAAAGTGTTACGGAGCGATAGCACTCAAACTATTGATCATATCCAAAAATGTTTCAGACAAAAGTTTCAGTGTTCGAGAAAGCCGTCATACTAGGCGACTCTATTTTTACATTCTCATCATGGATGAGAAGGTATTGGTTTTATGTGAAAAATGACTTTCGAAATTTTCATCAAATCTTTACGTTTTGAGACCCCCTGAGTCAGAAAAATGGTTTTTACGAAAGTGTCTGTCTGTCTGTCTGTCTGTAGTAGGTCGTGTGCGGCATAACTCTCGACAGAATTATCAGATTGAATTGAGCTTTGGTACACTTTATCGGAGCCGAAAAAGTAAGGACGAGCTCGTTAACCAGCCACATCCAATCAAAATTGAGGGATGGAGCACTACTTTTGTGTTTTTGAAAATAATTTTTTGAAAAAATCAAAAATTCCAATCCTGGTTTTTGATAGTGCTCATAAATCTCTACAAATTATCCTTATAACATTTTTTGATTAAATCAAAATTAGAAATGTTACAGCATATTCAAATTCGAAAAAAGTCAATATCAAAATTCCATTTTCCAGTTAAATTATACGAGATACGAAAAAACGTTATGATACAATATTATTGAATACATAAAGGCCTACAAATTTGAATTATAACATTTTTTCATAAGATGCATATTTTTCTTTTTAATTAAAAAAAAAACTATTGAAAATCCAAAATTCAATTTTTTAACAATAATATTGGAAATACCAAAAAAACGTAAGAATACAAAGTTGTTCGTTTCAAAAAGATCTACAAATTTTTTCTGACACAGTTTCTGATAAAAGATATATTTTTCGTTTCAATTCCAAAAAATACGATAAAAATGAAAAAATTCCATTTTTTAGACAAAATATGTGAGATACAAAAAAAACATTTAGATGAAAAATTGTTTGCCTAAATGAGGTCTACAAATTCTGATAAAGAAATTTCGGGACAGGATGTATATTTTATGTTTTGATTTTTAATATTGAAAAAATTCGATTTTTTTCACCAAAATATGTGAGATACGAAATAAGCGTTGTTCTGCAAAATCGTTTCCTTAAATAAAGTCTACGATTGTTTTTCCTTTTTAGATATGTGGAAGAAAGTAAATTCTTTTAATCATGTAATTTATTAAAAAGTTATACTGAAATGTATACAGAAAATCAGGCGCGAAGCGCGAGTGTCATGATGAGAATGTGTTCCTTAAGGCCGATAGAGCCTTAAGTAAATTGAATTTCCTGTTTCATTTAAATTCAAAAAGAAATTCAGTGACTTTGAGAAAATGTGTAATTCACATCATCTGTATTATTATTATAAAATTGGTTTGAGCTTCAGTATCAAAATATAAGAAATAAACTTAAATGTATGCAAAGAGCACAAGACCGAGCGCGAAGCGCGAGGTCCAGAAAGAACGGAGCGCGAAGCGCGACGATCGAATCGCGCGCCCTAGGCGCGCTCAAACTTGCGGGCGAAGCGCGCGATGAGAATGTGCCCGCAAAGCGGGCAGATTTTTTTTATCTGTAGAGGCGCTGAAGCTACGTCAAGGTCAACTTCACTTTTTTAAATGGAACCATGTATTTTTTTCGATGACATTATTACCGATTTTAAGACGAATTCAGTGACCCACAACACAAGGTCATTCTGGTCACGCAAAGTATGAAAATAGTCGAAAAATCGAAACATAAACTTAAACTTGCCCAGTCAAGCGATCTTCCAAAAAATATGGACCAATGAAGTGATTGCCGACAATGCCGCACCAACAATTAACGGACCACGGATGTTGAAATGGTACAGTTCTGATCCATCGAGGATTCTCATTTGCCCAATAATACATATTATGCCTATTCACATTTCTCGTATTTGCGAAGTTAGCTTCATCAGAAAAAAGCACATGACTCAAAAATGAGACATCTGTGCGCATTTTTCTACGAATCCAATTACAGAAATTGACGCGTTTTAGGAAATCATTGCCGTACAAATCCTGATGTAATGACATACGATACGGATGGAACTTGTGTTGATGTAAGATTCTTAATACAGATCGCTGACTAATTCGACTTTCTTTTCCCATTTGCCTGCTGCTCGCGTGTGGATTGAATGCAGTAAAAGCTAAGATAGCAGCCGCATTATTTTCATTAACAATTGGTCGACGTTTGACTTGTGTTTTTTTCACTGTACCGAAGCGACAGAAACGGTCAGCTAATCGCTTAAAAGCCATGTGCGATTTTCGTTGCCTATCCAGATAACGAGCCGCATACAAATCTTGGGCGTAACTGTAATGTTTACGGCATTCCTCCAGCACCATCAACATATCAAAATATTTTTGAAAATCGTCCATTATCGCGTTCCGATGTACTCACATTAGAAGGTAATGCGTGAGTAACTGATATGTCAACAGAAAATGCTTACTTTTTACCGATGTCAACAATACCCTATCGATGTGTATTATCATGCTCTCTAAATATGAATCAGTCAAATCTTCACTGATTGAATCAGTGATTTGCCTTTTCACTGATTCATCAGTGAAAAAAGATTTTCCACCGTTAAATCAGTTATTTTTCACTGAAGTAATCAGTGAAATTTGACTGATTCGCAGTAACCTCTTTTTAGCTATTTGAATCAGTCAAATTTCACTGATAATCAGTAGATTTTGACTGATTCAAATTTAGAGAGTGGGTATCATAAGAAATGAAAAGAAATGAAAATGATTTTTCGACTATTTTCATACTTTGCGTGACTAGAATGACATTATGTTGTAAGTCGCTGAATTCATCTTAAAATCGGTAATAATGTCATCAAAAAAATATACATGGATCCATTTAAAAAAGTGGAGTTGACCTTGACGTAGCTTCAGCGCCTTCACTGATAAGAAAATAGGGTCGTCCAGTATGACGGCCTTCTCGAACACTGAAACTTTTGTCTGAAACAGTTTTGGATATGATCAATAGTTTGAGTGCTATCGCTCCGTAACACTTCATGCGCCTCACCCTGTATATTTGATATAACCAAGAAATAATAGAAAATACTTATTTAACTCGAGAAAATGCGTAACCATAAAAGGGTCTTTAGTTGAATGAAAAAATTCTTTTTGGTTGAATTAAACAAAAATTTATTCTATCAGTATAGTAACAAAATTCTTTGTTTAATTTAACCAAAAATAATTTTGTTTCGTTTTGTGTAAACCTTAATGAAAATTTATTCACATTCAAGAAATCGTTTTTTAATTAAATTAAATTATTTTATTTTAATTAGACATTACAAAAGTTAGTTCTAAGCCTAAAATTTGTTCGTAGTGAAGTTTTTGTTTATGCTATCATAATATCCTCTTCTGATAATTAGAAGTTTCAAATGAAGTTTCAATTGGATTAATTGCTATTTTTTATAGATATTCCGGTCAAAACCATCTGCACGTGAAGTTTAATGCGTGCTCATATTTTTAAGGACATGGAATATAATTTTGTTTTTAATTGAGGAAGTAATAAAGACTGAAATAAAAATGAAATTACAGTGAAAAGAACTTGGAGACAAACTAATCGTAAAAACCCACTTCTAGATGTCAATATCTGAATTTGCATCATTTTAAACTAATGAAGATACTTTTTATGATTCTATTCAAAAAGGCATCCGAAAAAACACATAGGAAATTTGATGTCTACTTTTTTCACCCAAGTAACGTCTCTATCGGAATTCAATACAGTGTTGGAAAGCCATGACAGATATGAAAAGAATTATATACACACCCATAGAAATTTATCATGTGCTGGTTAGCCTCGCGTGCACATATACTCAAATCTCTGGCAAGTGGTCTGCTCTACAGATAAGTTTGATTTATTTTAATTTCTCACCCAAAGAGAATAAGAGGGAGAAGTGTATGAATTATTGCCAAGTTATTTTCGAGTTTCCGCTGATTTACGACTGGTTTCCGGATATCGTGAGAGCTTTAACATCATAACAAGGGGTAAATAGGTGTGCACGAAAGGGGTTATAGCGATTTCAAGAGTCTAGCTTGAGAAAGTGCATAAAAAGTCTTTAAGGGCATTTAGTACTTAAGAAATTAGCAAATTTTGTTTATTTCAAGTTCCTACATATTTGTGTCCAAAATATATAATATTTTATCTTCAAAATTCAAGAAATGCTAGAGAAGATAAAAACGGACTTACATAAACTACTTTTTGTTTTGAAAATTTAAAAAAAGTTTCTATTATCTTCCAAATTTTGAAAACATAATTTTATGTATTTTTGAAATAAAAATCCCGTAGAGAAATTTTAATGTGGCGTTCTTCTGTCCCTAATGGGGTGCCCCTACTGTGGCCTTAACGTTGACCATATAAGGTCAGGTTTCATTTTCATGTGTATTATATTCTTATTTCTTTAATCATATTTTTGTTTTGAATAAACAATACAATCAGAAATGGACAATTTGTTAAAAAATATTTATTAAAAGATAAGTAGTATATATGTAGCTTATGTAAATCTACCTTTTGGACTTCACTGCATAAATAAGGACTGGTAAGAACGTAACTGTGTTTTCAAACACGTAAATTACTCTAATCTTTTGGCATTCTTTAATAAATGTGTTTAACTTTTATTGTATTTTACTTAATCTCACCAAACCCTGAATTTGAAACTAGACGCCACAATAACATCGAAGCGAATGATTTTAATACTAACGCTCTATGGTCCCCATCGGGACCGCAAAATTTGCCGCACTACGACCTGAACTAGTCAGCCTCATTGGGCCCTTACCGCAAATCGGTACCAAATTAGCAAATTTCTACACGGGATGTACAGGGTGGCCCATCTAACATTTGGAATTTGAATCAGCTATAAAAAAAACTTATGTATCATTCAAATAACTGCCATTTTTCTTCGACAATGAGCAAGGAACCGTCGTTACCCAGGTGGAAAAGTCGGAGGCAAGACAGTATTTACAACTGGCTCAGTATTGTGCCAGTTGTAACCGAGGTGTAACGCCAGTACTGCCTGTCAATACTGTGCAAAACATTGGTATAGTACTGGCGTACTACTGGCGCGGTATTCTTTGGAAGTACTGGTGAAACTCTGAAGTAGGGTTATCATTGACAGTTGGCACTCTACTGGCGCAGTACTGGTTACTATTACCAGTACCGGCTGGTAGTATTGGACCAGTACTGCTTTTAAGTACCAGGCCGGTACTGACTGCTAACTCCCAGCCGAGTTATCATTAGGGGTCTAGCCAGTACTGCACCAGTACCAGAAATTCGACGGCGATACTGGCGTGGTACCGCGCCAGTAGTAAATTTACATCTGGGATACAGTCAATAGCGAGCGTTACCGTGCCATTCTCAACGAATTTTTATTTACAAAAACTGAAGAGGATGACATGGACGACATTTGTTTTCAAAAGGACAGGGCCACACAACCAACGTAACAATCGATCTTTTGCGCACCATTTTCAAAAGTCGAATAATCAGCCGAAATTCAGCACTGAGTATTTGTGTGTGGTACCTGATTTATACTCTTATTAGAAAAATATAGTCGATTCATTATATTTAATTGAATATACTCTTATAGAATCAGTAAACTAAAGTTAACCATAAAATATTGTACTATTTATTTTCCTCTTGCATTTTTATGTCACTCCTTTATGGAATGCCCATTTCACTTTGAAATAAATTATTACATTATATAATAGTTCTTTTACTGATGAGCATTTCTTAATTACAATATCCAGTAGGCGATTAAATATAAATTGTTAAGGCTTCTTAAAGAAAAAAAGGACGTAAAAAATGACGTAAAAAATTATCCCAATTCTTGACGTCGTTTTTTACGCCATTTTTGACGTCGTTTTTTACGACATTTTTTACGTCGTTTTTTACGTCAAGTTTTTCAATAGGGCTTTGAGAATTTTTGTGAGTTAAAATACTAAACTTTATAATAATGATATGAAACTTTAGTATAAACTATAGTAAAATTTGCTGTGAACTATGCTGAAGTTTCATATCATTATTATAAAGTTTAGTATTTTTACTAACAAAAGTTCTCAAAGTGATACGTTTTTACCTAAACTGAAAAATACTATAGTAAAAATTGATATAAAAAGTTCCTCCATGTAAGTTTTGTTTTATAGCCAATTCAAATTCCAAATGTTAGATGGCCCACCCTGTATAAAGCGGACTAAGTCGTCCACATAAAATTGCGGCTTTTCTCAAATACCACATGCCCTTAATATCAAATTAGAAATCAGAAATTCAGTTTTAATGAACCCACGAAAAAAAAATCCATACTAGTTTGATGTAACATAACCTTTATTAAAGCAGTTTAAGCTATTGCAGATGAAATTGTAATCTTAGGAAAGACAGTAACTTATTCTAATAAACTGACAATTATAATCCGACTTTTTAAAAAGTTCTTGTATATATACACGCAAACAGGCAAGTGAAATAGTGTTCTATAGAGAGGTCGAGTCGTGGGGTCGGGTGAAGTTTAAACTCAAGGGTATAGGTGAGAGAAGGTTGTGTTAGTTGCGCCGTTGTTTGCGGCATTAATCATGGAATCACCCTTGCCCTTGGTTCGCGAGTTTAGTAGACGAAGAAGATTGCGCTGCCATCGCTTATAGCGATATATATTCTACACCCTTTCGTTGTATTCAATTTGATTAAGGTCGCTGAATTTAATAGTAGCTTCCTCTACTCAAAAAATTTTAATAACCCCGTGGCTAAGTTTTCATTTCTATCGTCAACAATTGCCCAATAAAAGCAGTAGGTTTCAGTTTTCTATTTACAAGGAAGGTCTGAATAAGAGGCATCCCTTGGATGAAAGTAGTCGAGTCGCCTCGCACCATTTGCCAGGCAAAGTAAGCGGGGAATTAATCGGGACTTAATTACGAGAGTAGGTAGAGGTACTTGTTGCAGGGTGAACAAGTCGTAGGGTAGCGCGCTAAGGGTGTAATAAGATTCCCTTTAATGGCATTACACGCCTCATTGGGACTTTCCAAGTCCGAAGTTCGTGCGACTTTGCGCCTTGTTTGACTTTACCGGAAGTTACCGCCTCACGGATGGTCACTTACTAACGCAAGATCCTTCACTGCCAGGTCACGGACTCAGCAACCCATCAAATATTTAGGAGTGAGCTTTCAATTTTTCAAGAATTCGATTGGCTCATATTATCCGACTCTCTCTTCCTCTCCGACAAAAGTGATCTCGAACTCTTAACTGGACACAATTGGAGATGCCATTTGTGAAATCACGGGCAAAGACTGGCCTGCTTCCGTTGATGCGGCAAAAAGCAAAGAGTACACATCTAATAGCTTAATTTATAATTCTCGCAAGAAGAAACGTCGGAAGAAGTATGAGAAGAGAAAAGTGAAGGACTGCGAGAGAGGATGGAAGTCCGCAAAGGAACTCTGGAATGGGGTACGTTCAGAATGCAGCGGCCGGCCACTGAAGACAGCTTTATATGGAGCGTCGTCCCCGTGGGTGGTCCATGGTTGGACGTCGCTTCAGGCGTTATCTGGTAGCGCTCTTATATCGTCGCCGCTTATTGAGAACCACTTGCCGAACCTGGAAGCCAGTGGAGAGTGAGATCGAGCTGCGACGCGTACTGAATCACTCATCGTCCTCTTCGTCTTGGTAGTCGTTGGTACGAGGTACTCGTAGGTCCTCTAGAGGCACGCTATTAACTCTCTGGCATCCTACTTGTACCAGTCTACAAGGTTACATTACGTTACATATTTACTACACTCCTTTCTCTACTTACGGAAACTTATTACGGTACCTCCTTCGCATCAATTTAATACGCGATTAGCAAAATTATTCAGCCAGCTTTAAAAATTTATTATCCCCTCTATTCTTTATTTTTATCCCGAGTCAAAATCATTTTCTTCATTGTTTATGAAAAATTTGTTTTGGGTCCAAGTGATATTGAGATAATTGTAGAAATAATCCAAACGGGTATAATTGAACAATCAGTATATTCTTATTATAAATTTTTGCCAACGTTTCGTCTCATCTCCAGAGGCATCATCAGGGCATACAGGAAATAGCCAATAAAACGTACATCAGAGAGAGGATAGTAAATTTTAATGTGAGGTCAATCCATAATAGTCAAATTTATAAAATCTAAAACAGTTATTATTTTATAAAAATTTGAAAACAAAACTAAAATTTGAAAAATTTTATGAGTCATGATAAAAAATGTATTTACCAGAATAAGTAAAAAACTGACATATTCAAACTAAAAACCACTGAGTAAAATAAATAAAATTTGTCCAAGTTAGCTTTAAATTTAAATTTTCGAAGTAAAGGAGACATAAGGTCATGTCACTTGAAATTATAAATATAAACTGAAGTCAAATATCATGAAATGACCTCACAATACTAAACAAGTTTAATAAACTCTAATGTTATTAAAATTTAACATATACAATAGCCATCAAATTAAAATTAAGAATAGAGGCAAATTTATGAAAATATTTAAAAGTTACAACAGAAATTATTATATCGAAATTATAATTAAGATAAGAAATCCAAAATCATATTATAAACAGAATTTAAGTGTTCAATGTCTGTGATTTTGTTAAGACTACCACTTTCTTTTTTTTATAAAAATACTTTATTAAAAAATACTTTTTTCGGTGTTTACTAGCGACATGGTAAAACTTTTCATTAAGATTAAAATTCTTAAAATGTTTATCAATTCTAATCCTCAACAGACATTTAGTCTTACAATTTACTATCCTCTCTGCGATGTACATTTATTGGCTATTTTCTTGTATGTCCCGATGATGCCTCTGGAGATAAGGCGAAACGTTAGCAAAAATTTATAATAAGAATATACTGATTGTCCAATTGTACCCGTTTGGATTATTTCTACAATCATTTCTGGATTGTTATATGTATATCTTATTACTAGACGGGAAAAAATTTGACAAGGCGATTTAGCAAATCAGAAGTTTTATGGAAAAAGGCGATAGGCGCTCGAAATTTGGTAAAAGTATTGACCAAATGGTAGAAAATACAAAGTACGAAACGTGGTAAACAAAAAATATGAATCGATTCGGCTCGTCCAGAGGCATCTTTTATGTTCGAAAAATTTTTTCGTACAAAAATTGGTTTTCAAGATAAAAAAGGAAAACTTACTCTTTTTCACCAGAAAAAATGGTTTTTGAGACTAAAACTGCGTTTTCTTGGCAACTACTTGAGAGAATTGCTTCAAATTCAAACTGTAGGTCCATGAATCTGGCTCGAGTTATCGTGCTCGCCGTATGACCATTTATTTTTGCTGCGCTCCAATACATCGCCAGTCAAGCCGCGATTATTACAAAAAATATGAAAAATCATTTTCTAGTTTGATAGTAGTAAAATACATTAATGTACTTCAATTGGAATAAAAACGTTTTATTACTTCAATAAATATTCTTGAAAAAGCATAATATTTTGATGGTGCAAAGAACTAATATGTACACTGAGAAAAAAATGCTATTGAATCAAAATTATTTCTTTTCAAAAGCATGTATATCATGGATTCAAATCAATATGCTATAGAATTAGTAACATATTTATTGGTCTTGTAGTATATTTTTATGAATTAATAGTATACATGTTTTTGGGAAGAAATGCTTTTGATTCAATAGCATTTTCTTCTCAGTGTACAAATCATATGAAAACTTAAGTCGAATTGTATGAATTGTTTAGGTGAAGAGGCACATTTCCCACAGTTTCTGAATAACACACTGGGAAAAAATGCTATTGAATCAATAGCATTCCTTTCCAAAAGAATGTATATTACGGATTCAAATCAATATGCTATAGAATTAGTAACATATTTATTGGTTCTTGTAGTATATTTTTATGAATTCATAGTATACATGCTTTTGGAAAGAAATGCTTTTGATTCAATATTAATTTTTTCTCAGTGCAGAAATGATTATTTTCTACAAATTGTATATGCTTCCAATAGCGTAGAATTAAGTAAAAAGTGTAGATGAAATAGAAATATTTATTCCCATAGCAGCCACTTGTTTACCATGTATTGTCAATTTCAATATCACTTAGCTATTAATTAGTTGACTGCCCGGCAATCGAAAGACCTGGGCTCGAATCCCAGCGCAGTCGAAAGCGTCATTTTTTCCACAGAAAGATTTTCAAATTCTTTAAATATCACTTAGCTATATTGTAAATCCCTCCAAATTCATGTGGTGATGTATTCACAATGACAGATAAAGTTTAAGTGCAGTATTTGAAGTGTAAATTATTGTAATTTTAAAGTAGTAAAGGTTAGTAAACGTATGATTTTTAGAAATAAAATTAAAAAACAAGCCCGTTTATTTCTAGCTCCGTTATTTCTCTAGCTCAGTTTCTTCACGACATTCTGCGGAAATTATAATATGGTTATCAATATTGTCCTTTTTGCTCTTTCCATCGACTGGTGCGATCTCCCACGTGAGTGAAGGCCTTCTCTTATTTTAATGATCTGTTGTATTAATTAGTAATATCGTATATCAATTATTAAGTAAATTGATAAACGATGGCCGATTCGTTTCTACGCAACATTCTGCAACAGTGAAAGTTAGATAAATACATTCCGGCATTTGAAGGTTAGATTTTCATAATTTTCCATTTTCATGTCTTTTTATTTACTGCAACTTTATACTGGTTATAAAAATTTCAAGCACGGAAAAATTAAGTCATATTTTTATTTGATTATAATTCGTAAATATGTATCGTGTCCTATAACCTACAAATTACTCAAAATTATTTCATGTTTTTGTTATGTTCATAAGGTTATAACTGCAGTAGCTATACTTTCCGATTATCCTTCTCTCATAACTGTACAATCTCAGTTCTAGCCTTTCTCGACTATGAAATATCGCTAGAATAGCTAAAGTGGTTACGGATATTCACTTTGGCTGATTCCGAAACATTCCTTCATTCACTCGTTTGTTATCAGCCAAACGTTTAACTGTCACAAAGATTAACAACTACACTTTTTTCCGTGTATGATTTAGTATTGTATTGATAATTTAAAATTTCCAAAGATAAATCAATTTGTGTCTATATTTATGGAAGAACTTTGAGATAAAATTCGGTGCTCTTTTCGAATCACTGCGAGTAGATTGATCTTTTACTGGCACGTGACAATCTGTACGCGTTAAGGTTTAGAGCAACCCGTAAGTTTTCATTTCCGTTCTCCCTTCACCGTTGGGAAAAAGTTCATGCACCAAGGAGGGACCCAGGACGACCAGCCTTTCTCTCAAATCCAGCGATTCTTTCGGGCGTCTTCGGAGATGATATTTGCTCGGATCAATCCATATGGTTTCCATGGCAACCGGTCAGCCTGGCTTGTCCACCCCCGCAGTCCAAGTCTGGAGGTTGCTGGCTTTACGAACCGACGAATGGACCAGGCTCGTGTTTGTTGGTGATAGCGAGGCTGGTGTGGTGGTACCACTGAAATTCGCGTCCCGCGAAGGGATGGTCAAGATTACATCAGAAGGGATGGCTATTTCCTTGTCCAAAACCTTAAGCATTTTTATTTAGCTGGATAGGTCTTATTGTAACTTTTAAGGGAAATTGTATTGTTTATTGATAATTTTAAATTATAGAGGAGTTATGGAAAAGAAACGAATTTATGATAAAGAATGAGATGTTTTCATTTATTTTTATTGTGCTTTTGCTTTCCCCCCTCGTCGGTCTTGAAGAAGAATCTACGTGAACGAGTATTCTACATGCAAATTTATAGTGATCCTTCGGACAGGACCGCCTCGAGGGGACGTATCCTCGAGGGAAGTGCAGCCGCCAGGACTAAGAGCGCTTCCTTGTACTGTCACTCCTCTCCTTTCGAATCAATCGCATAAATCTCGCAGCATCAATCGACCTTCCGAAAAAGCCGTTTTATAGGAAAATCTCTTATTCTTTCTTGTGTCACCTGTCCAAATTTCAGGAGTGATTCTCCGTAAAAATATGTCTTTTTGAAAAGCTTTCTGTTGCTAGAACGACGTGTTATCCATTACTGCTTACACATATAGAACTTTGAGATTACCAGACTAGGTTTTTTCAGAAAAAAAGTTTCAGAAGTTTTTTTATTGGAGAATTAAATTATAGTTGATTTTTTAAATATTCTTTTAATAGAGAGTTTGTAACTTAGAGAGCTCATTAAAATCTTTCACTCTAATAATTAAAATAATTTACAATTAATAAAATATTGAACATATGAGCCCTATTTTAAAGTGAACTTTAATAATGTGAAAAAGTGTAGAAAACCGTGAGAAAATTCATATAAAATTGTACAGGAGAACATCGATAAAATATCTAAAACTTCCTTAAGAATATTAATTCAATTCTAGCACATGACTTTGAGATGCCTAAACTAAAAAACTTCTGATAAAATCACATAAAAATTATTTAGAGTAAAAAATTAAATTGTAGCTCATAAACTTAAAAGGTAAACGTAAAATATAAATGAATTGCGCATAAGAATGCCAGTGTCCAAATATTAATTGTATAGAAAAAACATGTGTTTTAACAATGGGATATCTAAATTTTCCAATTTCATAAAAATTTGGAATTTTAAAATAAAATGAAATAACCTTATCTAATGCAATTTGTAAAAATTTTTCATTTCTTGGCAACTAACATAGTTTAACATAGAACACCGGTCATTACGAAGTTATCTTTGCAAGTAAAGTTATGTTATGACTTAAGACCGAAACTGTGGGATGAAAGTTTTCCTATTGTATCTGGAGTTAAGATTACCTAATAATAAGTATTCAGTGTCCACTCTCTAAATTTGAATCAGTTAAAATCTACTGATTATCAGTGAAATTTGACTGATTCAAATAGCTAAAAAGAGGTTACTGTAAATCAGTCAAATTTCACTGATCATTTCAGTGAAAATTGACTGATTTTACAGTGAAAAATATTTTTTCACTGATGAATCGGTGAAACGGCAAACCACTGACTCAATCAGTGAAAAGTTGACTGATTCAGATTTAGAGAGCAGGAATGGTTGATTGATTTTTAATATAAAGAAAAAAAAAATTCTGATCTATATATTATATAGAAATTATGAGATTAAATAGAACATCAAATGATATCTCACTTGATGTGATATCTCATTGTTTAAATTTCAATTTCAAATGATATGAATAATTTAAAAGTTTTATTACGATAGAAAATGTTTCATATTGAAACTTAAAAAGAATGTGCAAACCAGGATGAAAACATATTTTTCAATTAAAATTTTTAAGGTAAATTATTTATATCATAAATTTAATTGCCTTTGGCAATTTTTTAATTAACATTAATTATACTTTATTTAGAATTGAGACCAGAATGTGACGAAATTATGCAAACTTTTCCTACACTGAGAAGATTTTTGATATGTTATTAATTAATCTATCCCTAAAGAAAGTTTGAAATGTAGACTTGAAAAAAGTCAATACCAAAATTCCATTTTCCAGTTTAACTATAGGAGTTACGAAAATAACGTAATAATATCATATTGCTTACTAAAAAAAGATCAAGAAATTTGAATTGCAACATTTTTTATAAGATGTATATTTTTATTTTTAATTTGAAGAATTACTATTGAATATCGAAAATACAATTTTATAAACAGAATATGTGAAATACGAAAAAAACGTAAGAATGCAAAATTGTTCCCTTCAGTAAGGTCTACAAATTTTGTTTGACACAGTTTTTGATAAAATTGATATTTTTCGTTTTAATTTAAAACAATACCATTAAAATTCAAAAATTCCATTTTTGAAAAAATTTTTGCTATTTGAAAAAATCGTCTCAATAGAGTATATAAACTCTCATTAGGATACTTTTTGACAAGATGTATATTTTATGTTTTAATTTTTAAAAACATTGAAAGTTAAAAATTCAATTTATTTAATCGAAATACACTGTAAAAAAAAAGTTTTAATTCAAGTCTAAAAATCGGCTAACTTTAAGATGTAACAAAAACTAGACCATTAGAGAAGGACAGACTTATGCGCTTATACACAAGGTGGCTAAATTTAAGCCAAAATCTTTTGTTAGACGTAACAAATTTAAGACTTTTTTTTCTGTGTATGTTTGATACGAAAAAAGCTTCAAATTACAAAATTGTTCGCTTGAATAAAGTCTACTGATTTTTTTCATTTTTGAGATTTAAAAATAAATGAATAAATGATTTTAATTATACAATTTATTACATAGTTTAAGTGACAGTCGCGGAAAATTTAAAACACCGTGGGTTAGGTTCCACTTTCTCTAAACCAGGCATCGAAAGTCTAAGTGACAGTCGAAGAAAATATTGAACAGTGTAAAAAGGAAAATATTATTTTCTGTGATATGATCCTGCACTTATAGTTAATTATTTTTCACTTTTACATTACTTATATAATCCTAACATGAACTTACTATTAAATTTAACACTGCACATTACAGAAACGCAATTTTTTATAAACTCTTCCTAGCACCGAGAATCGAACGCTCGCACGCACGCACGCATCCTAATTTGACATAATACACTTTATTCTGAAAAATGTGCAATTAACAAAATTTTAGGAATGCCTTACATTTTCAAAAAGTTTCAACTTGAACAGTTCTTTTTATATTTCAATACTCGTTACAAGTTTGTTAATGTAAAAAAATGACTATAATAGTAATAGTAATAGTATAGTAATAGTAATATAGTAATAATAATAATAATAATAATAATAATAGAATTTCAAAAAATATTATAAAAATTATAAAAACTAATTCTTCAATGTACGCTTCAATCCAGATTCAAACGAAACCAAACGACACGTAATCTCAAAATCTAACCAAAATTATTACAAAAACAAAAAGCCGAGCCGCATTGTCTGCTGCGCGATGCTACGAATTACGTTTCTGCGCATCGCTTTTTGCGACTGTCGAGAAAATTTTAGAAGACGGCATATAAAATCTAATGGACTTTAGAATACAATTTACAAAGCTATTTGTTTGAATTACTTTCATTTCAAATTATTCGATGGTCTTTTAAAATCTATGACAAATGAATCCAAAGATTATAAAACTTTTCATTAATTCTTAGAAAAGATCTGTTAGTGTTTAAAATACTTTTATAATAATAAATACGCGACTTTTTTTCTTCGACCTTGTTTTTTAAAAGTTATTCGACTTTTTTCTGCTATTTCCTAAAAGTCATTGAAACCTTACAAGACTTTCTTCGATTTTACTTTCTGTCCACGACTCTTTGAATAGTCTGTTAAATTTTAAGCGACAAATTTTTTCCCTGCACATTAAAATTGATAAAAATGAAAAGCTCTACTTGACTTTGTAAAATAATTTGATTTACTAGGACTAATTTTTCCTTTCCGTAAGGGAGACAAAGTATGATGCCGGGTATGATGACGAACCGTTGAGTACCGATGGCGGATAGGACGAGATAAAGCAGTGGATCATCATTAACCCGAACGGGGCAAAACAGTCGACGTCTGATTGACAGGGTGTGCAAAGACTTCCCGTTTTTCCTAAACCTGCCTTTAGTTCCCGGTACTGACGGGGCCTTCTTCGTGGTTGCAGAACGATGCTTCGTTTCAAGGAGGGATGCGAGAGAGAAAGAAAAATATAAGAATGAAGGTGAGAGATAAAGAGAGAAAGAGATAGCAGAAGCAAGGGGAGTGAGAAGAAAAGAAAAAGAAAGAAAAGAGCAACTCTGCCACGGGACTGATGGACAGTCGAGAGGCGCCAAGCTATGTGAGCTATTCAGCTTTTATTTTATGCTTGCTTCACACATTATTATACAAGCGAATGTATGATCGAATGTGTGTGTAGGGTTGCATGCCAATGCACAAGTGTGTATCTGTAACAGTCTCGTCTGCGTTCTGCCGATAACCGGCGTGAATTCCAAGATGTCAATCGACGACCTCGTCGGTATACCAGTGCCAGTGAGGAGAAGAGCTTTTTCCCATTCTGTCATTCCTCTCGATTCGCGAGGTAATCGAGAGTATTTCAAGCAAGAAAAGGAATTCTTTTTTGTAAATCTGCTAGTTCTCTTTCTTTCAAATTCTCTTTTCCTTCTCCAGAAAAAGAAGGAAGGGGAAGAAAGAATTCTCCTCAAAAGGATTTTAAAAAGAGATCAACTGCAAAGAGTTAATTGATTTTCTCAAAAAATTTGCCAAAAGAAATTTAGGTATAAGTGTTAGAATGGATTTTGGCACAGGGATTGGTCGGTAAGGCGACTGAAAACCAAGGCGATTAATATTCTCAAACCCTTTCAGCCACATTCGGTGGCTAAGGAAGTCAGGTACAAATCGATTTTGGTTTTGCAAGAATCAGAATCGTTCTTCTTCGATGTTAAGAGTTTCACCCAGTCATGGTAAGTAACTACAGGGTTTTCCAATTAGAGGTTTCATTTTGAATAGACCGTTATTTTGGCAGCTGTCATGACAAGAGGTATCATTTTTTGACAGATGACAGCTAAAAACTATGCCATTAATAAAAATGGTACGATACACGCTTCAACAATATATTGACAACAACGCCTTATTTTTATGAAAATGAAGCTGGAGCGGCTGTTTCGGTGAATGAATTGCGCTATCGAACCATGATGAATGGATTTTTATGCTCAGAATTCGAAGATATGGATGTGGACGATGTTTATTTGCAACAAGACGGCGCTACGTGTGACACAAGTGGCGAAACCATCGGTCTTTTGCGTGAAAAGTTTCCAGGCCGAGTGATTTCTCGAAACGGCGATTACAATTGGTCGCCGAGATCATGCGATTTAATGCCTCTAGATTTTTACATTCTCATCATGGATGAGAAGGTATTGGTTTTATGTGAAAAATGACTTTCGAAATTTTCATCAAATCTTTACGTTTTGAGACCCCCTGAGTCAGAAAAAATGGTTTTTACGAAAGTGTCTGTCTGTCTGTCTGTAGGTCGTGTGCGGCATAACTCTCGATAGAATTATCAGATTGAATTGAGCTTTGGTACACTTTATCGGAGCCGAAAAAGTAAGGACAAGTTCGTTAACCAGCCACATCCAATCAAAATTGAGGGATGGAGCACTACTTTTGTGTTTTTGAAAATAATTTTTTGAAAAAATAAAAAATTCCAATCCTGGTTTTTGATAGTGCTTATAAATCTCTACAAATTATCCTTATAACATTTTTTGATTAAATCAAAATTAGAAATGTTACAGCATATTCAAATTCGAAAAAAGTCAATATCAAAATTCCATTTTCCAGTTAAATTATACGAGATACGAAAAAACGTTAAGATACAATATTATTGAATACATAAAGACCTACAAATTTGAATTGTAACATTTTTTCATAAGATGCATATTTTTCTTTTTAATTCAAAAAAAAACTACTGAAAATGCAAAATTCAATTTTTTAACAATAATATTGGAAATACCAAAAAAACGTAAGAATACAAAGTTGTTCGTTTCAAAAAGATCTACAAATTTTGTCTGGCGCAGTTTCTGAAAAAACATATATTTTTCGTTTCAATTCCAAAAAATACGATAAAAATGAAAAAATTCCATTTTTTTAGACAAAATATGTGAAATACAAAAAAAAACGTTTAAATGGAAAATTGTTTGCCTAAATGAGGTCTACAAATTATGATAAAGAAATTTCGGGACAGGATGTATATTTTATGTTTTGATTTTTAATATTGAAAAAATTCGATTTTTTTCACCAAAATATGTGAGATACGAAATAAGCGTTGTTCTGCAAAATCGTTTCCTTAAATAAAGTCTACGATTGTTTTTCCTTTTTAGATATGTGGAAGAAAGTAAATTCTTTTAATCATGTAATTTATTAAAAAGTTATACTGAAATGTATACAGAAAATCGAGCGCGAAGCGCGAGTGTCATGATGAGAATGTGTTCCTTAAGGCCGATAGAGCCTTAAGTAAATTGAATTTCCTGTTTCACTTAAATTCAAAAAGAAATTCAGTGACTTTGAGAAAATGTGTAATTCACATCATCTGTAATATTATTATAAAATTGGTTTGAGCTTCAGTATCAAAATATAAGAAATAAACTTAAATGTATGCGAAGAGTACAAGACCGAGCGCGAAGCGCGAGGTCCAGAAAGAACGGAGCGCGACGCGCGACGATCGAATCGCGCGGCCTAGGCACGCTCAAACTTGCGAGCGAAGCGAGCTGCGCGCGAAGCGCGCGATGAGAATGTGCCCGCGAAGCGGGCAGATTTTTTTCTTTGGGGTTACGTAAAAGATAAAGTTTATGCTGATGCTCCTCAGGCAATTGAAGAACTCAAAGAGAAGATTCGTGCCGTTATCGACGAAATAGAGCCTCAAATGTGCGAAACTGTAATGGAAAATTTCACCAAAAGAGCATGGTCCTGCAAACGTAGCCATGGAGGCCATATGAATGATATTGTTTTTCATTATTAATTAGTCTAGAGCCATCCGCTAATATGTCTTTTATTATCTCCTAAAGTTACAGATAAAAAAATTCATAAGTGTGGAACAATCTTGGGAGAAACTGATTTTATTGATAAGTCAGCTGTACTGATTGATTAATGGCCTTAAGAGCATGTGACGTTTTTTTATCGTCTTTTCTTGTATTTTCCGAATTTTCAGGAAGATATTTTGTATAATAAAAAAGTTATCTTACACGAACTTTTACAGGAATTTGGTCACATGATCTGGTTGTTCCATGGCCTTAAAAGTAACTTACCGATGACTGGATGTATCCATTTGGTAATATATTAACCCCTTCACTGCGGATGACGCGTATACACGTCATGAAGGAAAGTTCCTGATGAATTGACGGATTTCATTGAAAATTGGTACTAATGGGTTATTTGGGTCGCTGAATATGAATTCGAGGTCAGAATTCTAAATTTCGAAATGGCTTATCCAATATGGCGACAATAAATGTTGAAAAATCCAATGAGTTGGCGGATTTAGAAGAAAATTGGTACTAGGGGATTATTGGGGTCGATGAATACGAATTTGAGATGGGAAATGAAGATCCAATATGGCGACCAGAAATCAACTCTCATTGAAATCCGCCAATTCATTAGATTTTTCCAAATTTTGATTCGCCATATTGGATCAGCCATTTTGAAATTTCAATTTTTGACCTCGAATTCGTATTCAGCGACCCAAATAACCCTCTGGTACCAATTTTCATTCAAATCCGCCAACTCATTGGATTTTTCAAAATTTTTGGTCGACATATTGGATCATCCATTTCGAATTTTGACCCTGAATTCGTATTTAGCGACTAAAATAACCCCTTAGTACCAATTTTCAATTGCATCCATCCAGTAGAACGTCCCGCACATTTTGGGCCCATTTTGCGATTTTCGGTCTGCAGAGCAGTGCTCTCGAATCGTGGATGAAATCTACCCCCTCCACTTTTCCATTTAATTGAAAAAAAGCTATCTATCAAGTACAATTTGGGAAAAGTTTTTAATCTAATTGAAGGATAACTTAAAAAAGTATGATAATTCAAAAATTTCACCGAATTGCACTTGAAAAATTGCTTTTTTAAAATAAAATGGTACAGTGGAGGGGGTGAATTCCATCCAAGATCTAAGAGCACTACTGCACAGTGAAGGGGTTAAGAAAATGGAATGTAGAAGTTCATAAATCGAATGAATAAATTGGTAATAGATGTACTTATAAAATTGAAGATAGTAATAAACTTCGATTACATCGATACGTGTGTCGATCACTTTGGCAAACAGCCAGATGAGAGGACAACTGTCCTGGAGCCCGATTTGGATTTCAAACCGGGTGGCACCCGAACAATGGGATGATACGTCCTTGTCATACAGGAATCGCGTAAGCGCCATCAACTCCCCATAACGCTGCTGGCATTAGCGAAGCACAGTGGTGTTTGGAAGCCCTAGAAAGTAATTGAGTTGGCCACGCGACTCTTCGAGTGGCCCCCTGCCTATATAACTCGGTAGGGTCCCTAGGCGGCACTTCTTCTCCCTAGTAACCACCTGTTTCGAGAGTAGTTCGCCCAAGAACAGAAAAAAAAACACACACGACCAAATTCGACAGGAAAATTTCTGTTCATGTTCGTTTTATTTATTTAAGGTTATGGACCATCCTGATCACGTGGCTTAATTATAGTTTTTTTTCATGTAAGATCACTGTTCTGGTAGACAAAATAAATTCGTGATAATTCGGATGATATGACAGAATACAATAAGAAGCGTTTATTTAGTTTATCTAGTTTTTGAAATTTTTTTATATTTTACAAAATTTTCGATTGTTTAGATTAACCGACCTTCAGCCGAAATTTGGACCAGTATCGGCCTTATGCCAATTAATTTTTTGATTAACTTATATACGATAAAAACTTATGTAAAGTTTTGAGTATTTTTACACGTAAAAAAATTCTTTTTTCACATTTAAATAGAGTAATAGATTCCAGGACCATAAAATGAACTCTCTGTAGAAGCAATTTTCTGCAAATAGATTTTTTTAAATTTCTAATTTGATTCTAACCTCTTAAGGGGCCATCCTACTATCTCACTTTTGAAAAACCGATTTTTTTTTGTTGCATTTTTCGATAGGTTATATATTCATTTGATCGAGCAGGAGAAGTATTATATCGTGCAGGGATTGCTGATTAAGTGTAAGTAACTTTTTTTTTTACAATTTTTATGTTCCGGAAACTTTAAACGCGTTCCTCTTGTATAACAACGTTTTTGCGCTCGGCGCGCACGATTTCTCAAAAAGTTTTCAACCGATTACTTTCAAATTTTCCACGTTTATTCTTTACATAAATATCTATGGAGTGACGAAGCGGTTTTAAAATTTTTTAATTTTATCATAGTTAAATTAACAAACAAAGAGCATAAAAGTCGATTTTTGACATTTTTTTTTAAACTGCCGTCATTTTGTTATTGTGCAAAATAAAAAAAATCCGCTTTGTCACTTTAGAGCTATACTCATACCAATAAAGAAAATTTTTGATTTATTTGTTTCAGGTGATACTGACTTGGGATATTGTGCGAGTCATGAACATGTCTTGTTTTTAGACTCTCTGTTTATTGTTAAACACCATCTAAACTTAACAATAATTTTATGTAAACAAATTTTTTTGTAAATTTTAAAACCGCATAAATAAACACTAGGAATTTTATTTAAATGTATATAAAGTAGTTGTTGAGAAAAAAATTCTTGAAAATCACCTTTTTTTGCTGAAATAGTAGAATGACGCCTTAATACAATGGGTAAGGCTTTCCCAAGTGGGCTCCGATTTTGCGAAGGTTCGTATTTTTCGTTGATATTTAGCTTAAACCGAGTTTCAAGTGTACAAAGTACATCCTGTTAATTTTCTTGTAAAATTCCCGATTTTTTATTTTTTATAAACAATCAATGTTTTTTGTAGTGTTTTGGGAATTAATGTTTTTCTCAGCAAGTAATTACCCGAGTTAAATAATTTTTCAATTGCAGGTCAATAAGACATGAGACTACAAAACAGTATTTTTTCCGTTACAAAAATCTCAATTTCAATGTTTATTGAAATAATTGTTTATAAACAAATAGAAATAAAATCTATTTCTGGGCCTCTTAGGATCTACATTAACAACAACAGCTTACGTAATAAACATTTGTGCATTTATTTCTAAAAAAAAACGTGTAGATCGAAGTGGTTTAATCACAACAATAACATTTTTGTGTGCGCGTGCGTAACATATACCGCCTAAGTTCCGCACTTTAACGCGATTTTTATTCTAAAACCGTCCATATTGTTCTCTGAATGCAAGAATAATGTTACATGGGCGAGTAACTTTATTTTATTCCTTAATAAATGTATAGATACTTGATTATATTATATTGTTATATTATATTATAATTAATTAGATTAGCATCATACAGATCTTTAGTTATTAAATATTTTTAATTGCTTTCGCAAAGAGTAACAATCACAACTTTTGTTGCGCAAAAAGAATACAAAGTCATATACCTCTGTACATTAATATATGATTAGAATCAATTGATTTAAAATTAACGTTAGCCGAATCATACAGACTTTTGGGTCCTGTAATTTTTATTTTTATTGATTGATTATATTTATTTTTTAAACTTTTACAAAATAAAAATCAGACAATTGATGACAAATCTTAAGTCTTTCCTGTAATGTAAAATATTACAAAAACTCATTTTCATGAAGTAAAGATTATTTATAACGTTGTATAAATGCTTTTTATGACATAAATTATTTATCCAATCATATATTAATGTATAGAGGCATATCACTTCTTGTTCTTCTTGCACAAGAAAAGCTGTGATTGTTACTCTTTGCGAAAGCAATTAAAAATATTTAATAACTAAAGATCCATATGATGCTAATATTATAATAAAATATAATCGAGTATCTATACATTTATTAAGAAATAAAATAAAGTTACTCGCCCATGTAGCATTATTCTTTTATTCAAAGAACAATATGGACGGTTTTAGAATAAAAATCGCGTTAAAGTGTGGAACTTAGGCGGTATACGTTACGCGCGCGCACACAAAAATGTTATTGTTGTGACTAAACCACTTCGATTTACACGTTTTTTTCAGAAATAAATGCACAAATGTTTATTACATAATTTGTTGTCGTTAATGTAGATCCTAGAGGCGCAGAAATAAATATCATTTTTATTTGTTTATAAAAAATTGTTTCAATGAACATTGAAATTGAAATCTTTGTAATGGAAAAAATACTGTTTTGTAGTGTCATGTCTTATTGACCTGCAATTGAAAAATTAATCAATTCAGGTACTTACTTGCTGAGAAAAAAATTAATTCCCAAAACACTACAAAAACATTGATTGTTTATAAAAAATAAAAAGTCGGGAATTTCACAACAAAATGAACAGGATGTACTTTGTACACTTGGAACTCGATTTAAGCTAAATATCAACGAAAAATACGAACCTTCACAAAATATTTTAAAATAAATTAGTAAATATATACATTTTCACTGAACAAATAAATCAAAAGTATGGTAATCAGTATAATAATGTTTAATATATCCATTCGTGATGCTGAGAAAGCGATTCATGAACCTGCGATTGAATCTAAAGTCATATTTTCATAAGTAACGTGTGTTTACATGAATGGAAGTACCTGCATGAGCTTTAAAGAGCATAAGTGTAAAATGGAAATGAAATTGTAGAGATCGATTTCGCGGGTAAAGTTGGGGGCTGAATGCCATTTAGAGTCATCCACCGTGTCTCAATCTGGAGTCACCCTTCTAGTTATCGGCGAGCCGTGACGGTTGGCATCTGTTCTACGAGCTGAGACCCTTACGTTGAGGCTGACACAAACACCAGCCTAAGGAACAACAGTGACTCGTTGATCGTAACCGCGAAATGCCAAGGGCCTCTACATACGAACAGTAACGTTGAAGCTGCAGCCGTATTCTACAATTCATGCCACGAGCCTCCAACTTTCCGAGCGATTTCACTCGGTAATCGGTTGGAAATGCTTTCTTGTCTGGCACTCTAAGTGATTTGAGGATAAATGGAAGGGCCCACATATCTTTATACGATGACCTTTCAGAGTAGGTTTATCAAGAGGCGTAATAGTCAGGAGATAATTATGCTAAACCGGATTCAATTATTGAACCACTGAGAAATTAGGGGCATGTGATACTTAGGAAGTCTACACATTTACGCGAACAGTATGATTTAGTTTCTACATGTTTATGACAAAATTAATTTTGCTAAAATTGAACTTTTTATAATTATTCAATTGAAATTTCTCTATCCATGTCCGTTTTTATCTTCTCTACAATTTCCCAAATTTTTTAAACAAAATTTTCCTTATTTTGAACATGAAAATGTAAAAACAGGAAACTAATAAAATTTCTTTTGATAAATTATTGAATTGTAAATTTTTCAATAATATTTGTATGAAAGTGAAAAAAAATTCTGTAAATATAATTATATTAATTTTTATTATTATTACGAATAGAACACTTAAGGGGGGAGCCTCATGTGAAATTAAAGTATTTTGCATTTTTTTTATTGCTTCAAAAATTTATTTACTATTCTAAAAATGTATCCCCAAAGTTCGAAACCCAAGAGAAAGTTCTGAAGGTCCCTAAGAAGTCACGAAAGTGATTTGCTCCAAAGGTACCGAGAGCAAGACCGAAAACTTTAAACACGTTTTTCTCAAAACGTTAATTTTTTCGCGCCGGGGAATGTAGCTCATAATCTGATGAACCGATAGACTTGAAATTTTGTACAGATATTCTTTAATATATTGGTATCATGTACTTTATTCCGATTTAATAAATGTTCTCATTTTTCTGGCAAAATTCTCAAAAAAGTAGTCATTTACATGAGGCTCCCCCCTTAAAGAATAATGATAGTCCAACTAATTATTTTGTAGATAGAATTACGTTTGGAAACAATAGTAATCTGAGAAACTGTGAATTTTTAAAAAATGTTAAGATAAAATTTTTAAATCGCATAAACTAATTTCGTTTATATATAAATTCATTGACCTTTAATCAGTTCTTGATTATCTTCTTCGAAGCCTTCAAGTTCTTTTTGCTTTTCCAATTGAATTTTCCATTTCTTTTCCTTTAATTCTTGTACTTTGTCTGATATTTGTCTTTTTCTCAGGTTTTCTTTTCCTTTTTCCTTCTCTCCTTCCTTTTGTTTTTTAATAGCATCTGAATATTCTAAAATAATTATTAAGAGTTTGGAATAGGGGCGACTTCAAAATTTCAAGTCATTTTTTTCAAATCTCCATGGCTTTTCCAGGATTTCCGGATGTTTTTCAAAATTTAATGTCTTGCAGGTCGTACAGATCTTGTAGCAACCCTGAACAAGTCATTTCTAAAAGGATTTTTTTGTATGGTCTAGGAATTGCAGATTGATGATAAGTAAAAAATTGTTTTTGAAGCATCTTTTATATACCTCAAATTTTCGTCTGAAGTATAATAATAGATATATCGTATCTAGTTTTTTTTCATAAACCTAAAAAGTTGGAAAAAAGGTCGAAAAATTGACTTCTTTTTTAAAACTTTGTCAAAATAACAAATTTGCTCTACGGACAATTCTAACTGTTATTATGTCTTTAAAAAAAAATTTAAAGAGTTCAAATATTAATAAACTTGATATAAAATTTCCAACTTTGTGTATTTTTATGGTTCCTCAAATAAAATTCCGAAAAGAGGCAAAACAACAGCCTTAAAAGTAGAAGAGCTCCTTAAGTTCCCAATGATTTATTACTTGAATTTGGTCCAGTATATTAAATTCCTAACTTGGTGCAGTTTCTACATGTTTATGTCCAAAATACATAAAATTTTGTTTTCAAAATTTGGCAAATGATAGAGGATAAAAACTTAAGTAGATGGACTACTTTGAGTTTCGACGATGAACGAAATTTTTCGTATAGATTTCGCTAAAATTGAACTTATTATTTTACAAGCCACAAGTTCTCTATCTACGTCCGTTTATATATTTTTTGCCATTTCCTAAATTTTGAAAACAAAATTTTATGTATTTTGTACACAAACATGTAAAAACCTAAAATCAATAAAATTTTATATTTTCATGAGTATCACATGCCCTTAATAATTAAAATTATAACCACAAATAAAATGTCCTAGTTGCAAATTCGAGAGTAAAGGAAGAAAACCGAGAAAATCGGTAATGCAAGCAACCAAAACTAAGGAAAAAAGGGCGAGAAGGATGAGAAATAAAAAGAAAAAAAAAAGTGAAATGAATCTCGTTCAAGTAGTCTAGAAGAAAAGGAGTAGAATCGAGAGGGAGGAGACGAACAAGACAATGCTACTTCTATTCGGGGTAGATCGATGGCGATTTTTCACTCACTTAGCTCAGCGCGCATCAATATGCATTAAGCTGAGCGGTCCTCCCTATTGGATTCTCGCTTTGCAAAAAAAAAGAGATGAAACCAGAGAAAGAGAAAGGGTTAAAGAAAAGTGGAGAAGAAAAAGACGTAAAATTTAAAACAAGTGAGAGAATCCCAGTCTTGTGTAGAAAGGGTTGTTAAGATATTCTTTGAAAATAAGGATACCATATCGGGGCTAATTCTTAGCAGGTGAAATAACCGTAAGGGAATCGAGCCCAAGTACTGTTAAGATTCTTCCGGCTCCATAGGACTCTAGGGTGTCCTTGAGAATCTGCTAGTTTCTCTTTGAAGACTTGCTATCTGGTAAGACTCGTGTTTTTTCGCACTAAAGTCTGAGGTTAACTAAAACTGTATCGTTATCGTGATAAGATTATCAAACCTAATGTTGTCTGATTAAAAGAAACTGGTTGATATTCGGAATAATAAGATTAAATCGAGTTGGGTGTAAATACAGACTTTGAGTGAAAAAAAGGTATCAAATTGTAGACGATAGAATCCCTGGAACCGATTGTCGGGTGCATAATGGATTCTTTGGTCAGGATCAAACTGTGTTAACATAAGTTTTCCATTAGGAGGCAAAATAGATCGAGATATCGGTAATATCCAATATACATTCTGTACGTATTTCGCGAGTTCCCACCCCATTAGTACATCTTTCCTCTTTTTTCTTACCTCCTTTGACACACTCGATTCATAAAAGAAGAGAAGTTGCATGGATTTTTTGGTGATTTCGCTAATTGGATGAATTTACGAGGGGCCATTTCTGGCCCCAGTAAACATGCGATCCTTACTGCGTCCGTAATGAACCACCGGAACTGCTCAGAATTTCTAAATTTCAAGACGAAGAAGACAGAAAGGACAAAGATGACACACCGATGACGAGGATAATGAGCACAAGAAACGGCTATTGAGTCGACCAAACCATTTACGATCGAGTCTCGAGTTCGAATACTAAAGTAAGTGCAAGGGTAATTATCAGACAAGAACTTGTGCTCGACCTTCCAGTTTAAGTCAGCTGTACCTTAATTTACAGCCATTTAATTGCTTTTATTTTTACTTCAAGGGGAATTTGAATTAATCCGTACTCAGTTATATTACAAGATCTAAGTATTTTTAACTCGCCATATGACTAATTTGCTTTAGGGTTAATAATCAACCTTTGATCAATTTATTTGCTCTTGATTATTTAACCGTCCCAATTTTGAGATTGGCGAAACCGAAAATAATTAGCCGCGCCAATATCATCTTATTTATCCATCAATTTTTCGCTCCAATGACCAACCGCTTTCTTTCTACGAGAATATGCGAATATGCAGTGTATATGTGTGCATGCATACAGATGTATTTATGAGTGCTTTGCTCCGTCCGTCCATTTATTTTGGGGTACATACGGGACGAAGGGTGTGACACCCTAACGACGAGGCCCCATATGCTCTACGCAGCAGAGTCTGAGTATGTTTTGATTTCCCTAATAGACGCGTTGGGAAACAGGACCTAGAGAACCAGTGGATATGTGACAAAACCAACCAAAGACTCGTTATTTTTGGAAGTTTAGTTTACGTCGAGGGCCAAGTGCAGCTTGAGTAAATAGAATGACAAAGCTAATGTGAAATCTTTTTAAATTAAGGATTACAAGGTGTCAACCTGCTCTTTAAATCTGAATCAGTCAAATTTTCACAGATTGAATCAGTGATTTGCCTTTTCACTGATTCACCAGTTGAAAAATATATTTCACTGTTAAATCAGTTGATTATCACTAATTGAATCAGTGAAAAAAATATTTTCACTGTTGAATCAGTTAATTTTCACTGAAGCAATCAGTGGAATTTGACTGATTTACAGTAACCTCTTTTTAGCTATTTAAATCAGTCAAATTTCACTGATAATCAGTAGATTTTGTCTGATACATATTTAGAGATTGTAACAATGCATTTTCAAATTCAATTATTATACGGATAATGAGTACTAGACAACATTTTGTTCTATGTTAATTTAAGAATTTTTTTAAACCGTCCTCTGGTACATTATATTAAATAATAGAAATATTTATTGGCCCCTTTTTCCGTTTTTTTCAAAATTGAATGTGCAATTAACGTTGTCATATTTTCTGAGTATGAATGATTTTTAGAAAAGAAATGTATTTAGAGGCTATAATAAAAGAATAAAAACTTTCTTAAGAAATAAATAAATATATCAAGATATTATTTATTTTTCATCTTTTTTCCATTAGAGAATAGTATTTTTTCAATTCTCTGAAACAACTATAATAGAACAAATACTAGAGACAGAGACACAATCTTGATTTTTAGAGATGAGTGGGCGAAAATAAATTTCTTCTTCTCTTAGATCAAACGATAAAAAATATGCTTTGACTTTTTTTAAGTCTCTTGCCGGATTTGTGAGTTCTTAAAATTTCATCTTCTTCTTGACATTTCAAATTCTATTCGAATCTCTGAAACATTTAATCAAGACACAACAAAAATATATAAATTTCATCTACTGAAAATTATTTCCTTTAAACGAACAGTACTTGATTGAATACCTCATATTCCTTATATCTTCATTTTTCGAAATGTCTATAAACATTTAACTGAAAATTAGAAAATACGAGAAAAAAACTTACAGCCACAAATCTCGAACTATTTCCTATCTTCAACTGAAATTTGATGCTTGTTTCTAAATGCCAGAAAATTCTCTTCGTAGCCCCTTGCATACTGAAGATGTGTTCCATTTAAAAGTCTATCAACTTTTCTAAACTTCAGTTACCTAATCTTCATCGAAAAACAAATTTTTAAGTATTCAAGATTTACTACTTCACAGAACTTTTTCTTGAATTAGAAATCAAGATTGTGTCTTTATCTCTAGTATTTGTTTTATTAGCTGTTTCATTAAAAATATTCAATATAACATTACGTATTAATATATATTAATTATATATAATATAATATATATTAGGAAGTTTGTATTGGCTTAAAATAATTATAATCCTTTTTATTATGAAAATAAGTCGTTAAATAACTCAGTTTGCTTAATACAAAAAAATTAAATTTTTCATTGTTTTTGTTTGACTCATATAATCGATATTTATTGAAATAGGGACTCAAGCCGTATGAGAATAACTGAATAACATCTTGAAAAAACAAGTTATATAGACTGAATACGCATTGGGTATAAAGTTTGAGTGTGCCAACTAAAAAATGAAATTTTAATAACGAGGGGCCCAGAGATCAATTTTTTCCAAAACTGCAACTTTTGGATATTTTATATTTTTATTTTATTTCCTCGTAAAAGCGGGTTTTTGATTTTTTCAATATTATTTCTAACCGTATAATTGTTAGTAATACACTGAAAGAAATGGTTAATAAAACCAACTACTTCGGTTTGTAAAATATGCCTCAGCTATTTTATTAGTTAGCACAACAATTTTTTTTGTTGGTGTTTCTATCTCAATTGTTATCATAAGAACTTAGGTAGTAACACCAACTAAAAAAATTGCTGTGCTAACTAATAAAATAGCTGAGGCATATTTTACAAACCGAAGTAGTTGGTTTTACTAACCATTTTTTTCAGTGTAGAGAATTGAGGCCTAAATAATTCAAAGATGTGATCCGCTAGGATACATTTATTTTTACATCTCTAGAGGAATCTTCTTCGAGTTTTTATCTTCTCTAGATTAAAAAGGATACTTTTTAATATTTTAAATTGTGCCTTTGTATATTCGTTGTGTTCTTTTTTAAGATAATGAAAGAAGTTTAGTTTTTCGTTATTTAGGCTAAAATCCTTTATTCAAAACGATTTTTGATTCCATTTATCTCAACTTCGGAAAATAGTAATATCCGTAGTTAATCCGTAGTTTTAAACAAATCTGATTACAACAAAAAAATGAATGACCTTCTCAATGATCAATCAACTTATGAAAAAATTGAGTCAAATCCACTATCGCAATTACAAAAAAATGTTTTCAAAAAACTAGACAACTGGAGAAAGAAAGGTTATTTAAACGAAAATATAAAAAGAAAAGACTTAATCACTTCGAATACCTTATTAGCTAGAATTTATGGATTACCAAAAGTACATAAAGATAATTATCCACTAAGACTGGTAGTTTCTTGCGTAAACTGTCCCACATATAATATGTCTAAAATTTTTAACAAGATCCTTAACGATTCATTACCAAAGCCACGTTCTTTTGTAAAAAACTCTTTATCTTTCAGAGAAACCATAATAAAAAGCCAAATTCCAAATAATTATATAATGATTTCATTAGATGTGATGTCATTATTTACTAATATTCCTACCAATCTGATACAAAAAAGCATAGAAAAAAGATGGCACTACATTGAAAAATTCACTAAATTACCTTTAGCAGAATTTAAAGATGGAATAGAATTCTTAATGAACAACACATTTTTTCAATTTAATAACTATTATTACAGACAATCGTTTGGAACTCCTATGGGCTCTCCAATTTCCCCTATTTTAGCTGACTTAGTAATGCAAGATTTAGAAACAAATGTTTTAGAAAATTTTGATTTCAATATTCCAGTTTATTATAGATATGTTGATGATACGATTATGTTCATTCCGAAAGATAAAATTGAAGAAGTCTTAACCAAATTTAACAATTATCATGATAGACTCCAATTTACATATGAAATTGAAAATGAACACAATTCGATAAATTTTTTGAATTTAACCATCATAAAAAACGAAGATAATTCCATAAAAACTAATTGGTTCCGCAAAAATACTTATTCTGGTAGATTCTTAAATTATTTTTCTAACCATCCTTTACAACACAAAATAGGAATAATAAAAAATTTGGTTGACTCCGCTATCTCACTTGCTGACAAATCCTTTCACAATGAAAATTTAGACATCATTAAGAACTATTTAAAGTTAAATAATTATCCAAAAAATATTATCATAAAACATATTAATAAGAGAATTATTGAATTAAATGAGAGAATCACAAAATCCAAACAAAACATAGACATTGAAAAGAAAGAAAGAGAAAAAATTATCACAATTCCTTACTATGGTATTATTTCTGAAAATATAAAGAGAGTTTTAAACAAATATCAAATTAACACAATTTACAGAATAAATTCGAAATTAAACAGGTTTGTAAGATTAGGTAAGGATCCTGTATCTTCATCAGAGAAAAATAATGTAGTTTATAAATTTAATTGCAAGTGTGGAAAAACATACGTGGGACAGACAAAAAGACCTTTACATATTCGTAGAGATGAACATAAAAATAACATAAAACTCAACCCAAAATATCATAATGTAATTTCAAAACACATTCTTGAAAATGAAAATAATAGTTCATCACATGAAATTTTGTGGAATGATTTCAAAATTGTCTATCAAGAAAAAAACTTTCAAAAAAGATCTTTCGCAGAAATGGTTTTCATAAAAAAAGAAAAAAACAATAGTCTAAACAAAGTCTCAGATTTGGAGCATTTTAACCAATCTTATAATGCTATTCTGGAATTCCTTTTATAAAAATTTTATAAAAATAGAAAAAATTCCGATTATTTTTATATAGTCTCCCCTTACTTATATGTTGGTTTCCATTTCTTACTTAATTTATAAATGAATGTCATCTTATATTATGTTGTTTCCTAAATTTTATTTATTTATAAACAAATTTGACTTCTTATTGACTCTGTAATTTTAAACTTCGACGATACGCTCCTGTAATATTATAATTATAAGTAAGTGACAATTTTAAAATTCAGTTAAGTCGGGAGCAGAGCCGTGTGCTCTTGCTTCCTAACAAAAATTTTCATATTTGTTTAACCTTACAATGTTTGTAAAATTATTTGTTTATATGTTTATTCTTACAATTTTAAGGTATTTGCTTTTTTATAATAATATTTTTATAATAATTTATCTGTTACAATCGATATAAAATAATTCATTATTACAGATTTAACAAATTTAATACTAATGTGGTAATAAGAGCTTTTATTCCCTGATGAGGAGATACATTGTGTTCTCGAAACGTTGGAACTGTCTTTTAAAATAAAATGACTTGGTCCGAAAGTGTCGTTTTTTAATTTCAAACACATTACATGTGTACTACACTTGAATTTGTAATATCCGTAAAATACCACAATAAGGGTTTTCTTTTATGCATTTAATCAGTACAACCCTTAAGATGATTTATTGACATTATTAAATATTTCAAAACGATGTTTTCACACGAGTGAAATGTAACTCTACGAAACCTCTTAATGTCACACCTTGCGTGTGTACTTTACTTGTTCACATTGAATTGTTTAGCGTACGTAATAGATTTCCCTGCCGATTGATATCATGCGATATAACAATGTGTAGTGATATCGTTATATTCCTTATCAACACAAATCATTTGAATGATTATTGTCGGGAATATCATACCACTTAATGCATATTCCGTGAATAATATTGACATATTTTTGATTAACAAGCATAGCATGTGGTGTTGATAAAGTGAACATCTCACATGATATTCATTACCCAGCTCGTTAGTTCTTTATATAGCAGTAGGTGATTAAAGATTAAAAAGAACATGACTAAGCTTTTGAATTTATTAGTTGATTAGTACATCCCCCATTTTATAAATTCAAAGGCGATTTTCGATTTTCTTGAAATTTTTATGTAATCGCATCACGCATAGAACAACAAGTGGACGATTTTTATGATTGAAATAGATGCAGTATATATCCTTGCAGTACATCCTGATTCAGGAGAGAAAGAGCGAACGGACAACGTGGTACTGGTTGGTCAGATTTGCATGCATCAATGTGACAAGCGCGACTGATTGTCAATCCGTACGTCATTGTGACGTCAGTCAAACCGTTCTACCACCCGGATGTCCGCCGCCAGTTGCAATCAATTAAGGTAACGATTGATTGTTACGCGTTTGGATAGGAACGTAGGAAATATCGCGCCCCTGTATTCGACTCGTCGATTTTAAAAAGTCGTCCCTATTTTCATGTTTTATAATCTACACGGAAAAAAGTGTAGTTGTGGAAACAAAGTTAATCTTTGTGACAGTTAAACGTTTAGCTGGTAACGAACGAGTGAATGAAGGAATGTCTCGGAATGAGCCAAAGTGAATATTCGTAACCACTTTAGCTATTCTAGTGATATTTTATAGTCAAGAAAGGCTAGAACTGAGATTTTACAGTTATAAGAGAAGGATAATCAGAAAGTATAGCTACTGTAGTTGTAACCTTATGAACATGACAAAAACATGAAATAATTTTAAGTCATTTGTAGGTTATGCGACTGTTGGCAGATTGAAGACTTGAGTTTGTTTAATGAAATATTGAAGAAATAGAAAAACATGAATAAAGGGTTTGGACACACACTTCAATGAAAAACACTATAACTGGGATATGAATATTGGCCTGATGACAATACTTCCTTAAGACCCGCCTTTTGTACCTATCTACCTAAATGTCCTTAGTTTTTATATTTTATACTAAAACAGATTTCAGCCTTGCACTTCCATCAGCGACACGATACATATTTACGAAGTATAATCAAATAAAAATATGATTAGTTTTTCCGTGCTTGAAATCTTCATAACCAGTATAAAGTTGTAGTAAATAAAAAGACATGAAAATGGAAAACTATGCAAATCTAACCTTCAAATTCTGGAATGTATTTATCTAACTTTCATTGTTGCAGAATGTTGCGTACAAACGAATCGGCCATCGTTTATCAATTTACTTAATAATTGATATGATATTATTAATTAATTCAAATTAATTAGTTGAGTTTGAAATTTTTGTCACTGCCTACATTATCGGAGGATCACTAGTCGCGTATCAGATAGGATACGTTGTCGACAGGTGTCCTCGTAGACAATTTCAAACTCTTATATCGCAAATAATGCAAATAAATTCAATATTTAAAGAATTTGAAAATCTTTCTGTGGAAAAAATGACGCTTTCGACTGCGCTGGGATTCGAGCCCAGGTCTTTCGATTGCCGGTCGACTGCTCTAACCACTGA
This sequence comes from Diplolepis rosae, assembly GCA_030998225.1. NCBI lineage: Eukaryota > Metazoa > Arthropoda > Insecta > Hymenoptera > Diplolepididae > Diplolepis > Diplolepis rosae. The sequence continues at coordinate 15,767,314 of JAPYXD010000723.1, read as the reverse complement.
GCTACACAGGCGTCCGACATCTCTTTCTCCACAGGAAGATCTCCTTATATCGCCTAGTGGCTCAGCCTTGCGGCTGTAAATGATTTCAAATTAATTAGTTGAGTTTGAAATTTTTGTCACTGCCTACATTATCGGAGGATCACTAGTCGCGTATCAGATAGGATACGTTGTCGACAGGTGTCCTCGTAGACAATTTCAAACTCTTATATCGCAAATAATGCAAATAAATCAAAACTGTAAGAGGAAACTAACATTCATTTTTCACGAGCTATAAAACCATGTTTTTAGTTTTTTCGAATTTCGATTTTCAATTTTTGACTATGACATCACGAGGCGGACAATACTTTTACAGGTTTTCGAGCGCCTGTCGCCTTATTGAATATAACTCCTCAATTGTGGAACGATATGTGTTGAGTTTTTGGCGAATGGTCACGAAGAACGAGTGGAGTGTGAGACAGCGCATTATCGTGATGCGAAAACCACGAGTTGTCTGCCCAAAATATCTTTTGAAACGGTGTTGAGTGATCCTCTTTAAATGCCAATAGTGTCAGCAAGGTCTCTAATTGTCAATCGACGATTTTTGTGTACTAATTCTTTGATTTGATTGACGTGTTGCTCGTCAGTTGATGTTGATGGTCGTCCGGGGCGTTCCAAGTCATCAACACGTTCTCTGCCTTCTTTGAAGTCTTTGTACTACTTACACAGTGTGTCCCAAAAATAACCGAACTTTTTGGATATAGAATATGATACACATTATATTATCTTTGAAAGTTATTATTTATTCAAAATAGGTTCCATTAGATTCAATACAACGTTTGGAACGATCAACCAATTTATCCATAGACTTTTTAAACTCGGTTTTTGGGATGTTCTTTAGCACCTGTGTCACAGCTGATTGAATGATTGGAATGTCATCGTAAAAAGCTCCTTTCATTGCAGTTTTTAGTTTTGGGAACAAAAAATAGTCACGCGGTGATAGATCAGGTGAATACGGAGGGTGTTCCATGAACAAATCTGTTTTTTCATCAAAAATTCGTTGATTTTTTGGTCTTGTGAGGTGGTGCATTTAACTGATGTGAAACAAAACGTGCAAAGACCTTTCTTTTACCAAAATCTTCAGTTAATATTGTGTAGATTGTACAGTAAGATAAATTTAATTCTTCTGCCAGCATTCTCACAGTGAAATTTGCATCGATAGCCATTATTTCACGTACTTTTTCCACTAACTCAGCACGATTTGATGCATCTGGTCGTCCAGGTCTTGGATCATCATTTAAATCGTCACGGCTATTTTTAAATCGTGTAAACCACGTATAAACTTGAGTACGACTCATACAATCATCACCATAATCTTTTTTCATCAATTCGTATGTCTCAGCGAATTTTTTTTCAAGTTTAACACAAAATTTTATATTTGCTCTTTATTCCATTTTTGTTTTGTAACATTAGCACATTTCTTCTTTTATTGAAATGACTGTAACTTTCACATCTGTCATCCGATTTACATGAATTTAGGTGCGTTTGAAAGAGGATGAATGCATCTTTTTAATACTGCAAATTTTCAATAGATGGCGCTGCATATTGTATGATTTAAATATAAATTTCGGTTATTTTTGGGACACACTGTGTGTAAACATTTTTCTGCGGCATGGTCAAATCACCGAAGATCTTCTGCAACATTTTGAACGTTTCCGCAACTGAAATTTCATTCCGCAAACAAAATTTAATGGCACTTCTTTGCTCAACAAATTCAGACATTGTAAAAATCGAAAAAATCACTTTTAGTCGTTTAGAAAACACAAGCGTAACTATGTAACAAATTATGACATTGACATGAAATTTGGCATAGAGTCAGTAACAGTAGGACCAACATAAAAATTAAAGAGTTTGCCCAAATCGGTTAGCCCGCGAAGTTTAAATAAAAAATTCACCTTAGTTTTTGCCCACAGTAGTAGGTAGACCCCTTAATTTTTTAAAATTGGGACCGTTCTTCATTTGCTCAATCGCCTTGTCAAATTTTTTTCCGTGTAGTGGACACAATTTAAAGATTCTCTAAGGGCGTAGTTAGAAACACGTTTTATAATAGAGTTAATTAATAAGCGTGCAATTAATTGGCAATTCCTATCAAATTTGAGAGTAATTTTGAAATGAATACTTTAGAGGATGACAGGCAGTGTAGAAAGGATATTATCAAGCCGAAGGACTAGTAGAGAGGGACAATTCGAGAGGGTGAGAGTACCGAGGGTAGGAAACCCTGTGATCGATGCTGAAATTAAGGGGTTGCGCGTCGACCGAAACAAAGTTAACCAATCACGATAGCAGAATGGCAGTTTTGTCGTTATTGGCTAACGCTTCATGCTTGCTTTTTCTACTATGCTTATTTTTCAATCGCAACCAAGTATCATGGATGGATGGATGAATAAGGGTAAGAGCGAAGAGAAAGATTTTCGTAATTATGTAACACCATCAGTCTCATGGGATTTGCAGAGTGGAAGACCACTGCGAACGACAATGCCGTTTTAATTATGCATGTTAATTGCTTTTCGAGCGTCCAGCGTATAATACATGCTTCTCTAAGTCTATTCTCACTTCCTGATGCTCGTAAACTGAGCGAGGATTTAAGTCCTGTAGTCACAGTTTGAATTAAACTGAGTCGAGAGTAAGCCGGGATTTTAATTCAAATCAAGACTATTTTAGTTTTTGTTGCATTTTGACTAATTTCATTTACTTAGAGGATATGCCGAACTGTGATAAACTCACTTATAACGTATGTCACACTTGAAAAAATAGCCATACGAGGTACGAGTTGATAAGAGGTGACAAAGGAGTGAGAATGTGTTGGATGGTTTGTAGAGGGTGGTTCTCTTTGTTTACTTCGAGGTGCTCTATTCAGAGTGCGGCGTACCAAGTTTTACTTTCGGTTTACAGTCGAACGAGCATGTCACAATTCACGACGCTCGCTTCAATCAAAGTGGTATTGATAACCCTCGCCTACTCTCCGCCTACTATTGTGCTCTATGAACAGTCCAGAAATCTATTAGCTTCCTCATAGGTGTAGATTCAACGAGCGACAATAGCAATGAGGAGAGCCTAAGTAGAATGATGGAGAAAAATAAATTGTAGATTAAAAAAAAAAGAATGGTCATAGTTGTTGCAAAGGGATTTTTTCAGAAAGGATGGAAGGAGGAAGGGAAATTGAATCCAGAAGAAATGAAGCTATAAGGGGGGCGTTATAGGGACACGCGACCTGGGTAACCGCACACTGCATTTATCCAAAGTGGCTACGTTCCTAGATGCGTGTTGAATGCGACAAACGAGCATTTTCAAGATTAATTTTTCTGTATCGCATGCCGGATCAAACCAACCCACATATTATGCTTTTGATATACTTTGTTGTTTGCACGAAATTGAAAACGACTGTCGTGAGGTATTACAAGTATTAAATATTGGGTCATATAGTTAATTATGTGACGTAGATATATTCTGTAATTTATACGGCAAAACAACTGTTTGTTTGATTGAATGAAATTCTTTGTTTGGCGATTTTTGTTTGATTTAAACAAATATTTTTTTATTTTTTATTTGTTTAAGTCAAGAGAAAAAGGTATATGCAGAGAAAATAAAGATTACTTGAGTAGAAGGAATACAGAAATAAATTTGTCCTATCAAATATTTTTTTAGTCAAAAATTTCTTTGATTCAAGTAATTTGTTTTCTCTGTGTAAAATATATAAAATACAAATATGTTTTCATCAAGAAATATTTTCATTCTTGATTGTACTGGATTACACTGGATTTCCGAATGATGCATCGAAACCTTCTTTTAATCAATTTCAAAAAATCACTTCTTTGAATCAAACAAATGATCTCAAACAAATCATTTTTTCAAATCAAGAACATAGATATTTCATATTTACTGAAATCAAACAAATTCTTGATCAATCCAAATATATTACTGTCTTAAATATAAAAAAAACCAATTAAAATATATTTAATTTAAACAAAACTTTTCTCTCAGTGTTGTTGGTGTTTTTATTATTATTTTATTCATTTAACGAGTAGATTGAAGAAAAAATGAGGAAAGTAAAAAATAATTCTATAGAAGCCCGAGAAGAGTTACGTTGAAAGAAATAATAGAAGAGCGGTTGAGCTCCACTGAGCGCAAGATGTCCTCCTGAAGACTATCTCGGCCCGGGTCCCGCGGGAAACCTCTTCCTTTCGAGCGTTCCTATCTCAAGACACTATAGCCTATTCAGATACCAGGCTCACTCTACTCCACAACGTTAGCCAGGATACGAGAGCCTGGAGGATCCTGCAATGTTTCCTAGTACGGGCCACCCCATATAGTGAGAAAGGGATGAGTAAGGCTGAGTACGGATACTCTACCTCTCTGTATCAAGGTGGATACTCACCTATCTACCTCGTAGACAACGTATTTTGCAAGCCTAAATATCCCTGGATTCTACACTCGGGGTTATCCTATACACAACAACACGTGTAACTTCATATTGCTATCACATCCAATATTTTACAACTTTCGCGAACAGATTTCAAAATGCTTTTGAATTTTTCATTCTGATATCGTATTTTAGAGGGAAATTGCTTCCCGATGATATTTTTAGTGCATGAGTTTATCCTCAAACGATTATAATCTTGATGGAAGAGAAAAAAGCTTCTTGGAATATACATAAGAATACGAATTATACATTTTCTTTTCAGTTTTAACTTATGTTTGATATTTTCATTTAAGGTAGTTTTCATCCACGAAAATTAGACCTCAGGCAAAAATAGATAATTTTGCTTTCAAGAATAGGAATAATATTATTGAAGGGCTATTTTGGAAGAGAAAAGATTAATTTCCATGAAAAAAATTTTACATACAGAAAAATAATTTTATTAATAAATTTTATTATTACCCCAGCTTTTTTATTTATTGCTTCTTACCAAATTTTAAAAAATTATGCGATTTTAATAAATTACTAATCACTTTTTCAAGAGAAAGATTCCCTACAACTTAACCATTTCGAATTTTCAAAAATGAATAAATTGTTAACAAATTCAGCAATTTGTTTATCAAAATTTCGGTTTGGAAAATGTTTTTTTAATGGTTTCAGCCATTAAAGAATTTATTTTTAAAAATCAGAAACGGTGAAGTTGTGAGAAATCTTTTATCTGAAAAAATGATTCATGATTTATTAGAATCGCATAATTTTTTAAATTTTGGTAAGAAACGATAAGAAAAAAAGTTGGGTCAAAACTAAAATTATTTTTCTGTGTTTCAAATTTTTTTCTTGTAAAATAATCTTTTCTCTTTCAAAATAGCCCTTCAATAATAATATTGCTATTTTTGAAAGCAAAATTATCTATTTTTGCCTGAGGTTTAATTTTTGTGGATCAACTACCTTCAGAAGGCATACCTCAGTCAGAAATTTTGAAAAATGCATTTTATCAATAATTTTATATATTGTAGTAGAACATCTTGAAAATGAAAAAATCAAGATGATTGGAGCAAAATTGATGCTTCAGAGTAAGTTGAAAAAAAAAGAATTTATTAAGGTTTTATTCTTATTGAAAACTTTAAACGCGTTTATCTCAAAACTACATTTTCGAAGTCTGTGGACAAGATTTTTCAAAAACTAATACACCGATCTCTTTGAAATTTTTGAGACTTATTTCAAACATATTCAGCTTGTGCGTGAATGAAGGATTTTTTGTCAATGATTAAATATTGTTTATAAAAAATAAAAAGGTCGATTTTTTGTAACAAAAATCGTGATTTTCACTTCACTCTAAAAATTCAAAATTTAATTTTTTTTAAATCCTTCCAGCAAACACAAAACAAAGTCATATACTAACGAAATATTTTTGGTTTATTGATTTCAGATGATCTTGTTCGAGTTATCATGCCCAAAGGATAGACACTTTTTTTTGACTTCGTAAAATATACATAGCTATTACAATAATAATTTTTTTTTTTGAAAAAATTTCTATACATTTTTTAAATGTTACTTATCCCTAAATTCGAAATTGTAGAAAACCACTGTTTCGAATGTCATAAGTCTTTCACATAGAATCAGTGAAATTTAACTGATATCACTAGGGGAACTCACTGGTTGACCAAGTGAATTTCACTGTCGACCAGTATATTTCACTGATTCTATGTGGAAGACTTATAACATTCGAAATAGTGGTTTTTCACTGTGAATAAGTGAGTTTTTACTTATTCAGATTCAGAGTAATAATATGCAAAAGTTTTTAAATCAATAAATGAACTCAGTTTTTTATGAAAAATTCGAGAAAAATCCTATTTTTTGCCCTCCTGACTGAGTATGACCCCTTTTTGGTAAATAAAACTCTTTATACATGTATACTTCGACTTTCTTCCAGGCTTTTCAAGTTTGATAGATGTAAATAATAAAATAAACTCACCGATCGATGATAACTGGATCACTGGGAGTTTCGTTCCTATTTCCGCAGCTCTTTTTATCACAGCAACGACTAAAAATAAGTGAGAAAAGATTATGAATTTAGACATTAAATATTAGAAAATATTTATATTTCTTATTTTAGTTTTTATCAAATGAATATCATGGTGACAGTAATGAATTCTCTTTCCACAAGATATTTAATATTTTAAAACTCCTAATACTCGTTTCATTAAAAATAAAGAATTACGTATTAATGAATCCCAACAGCTATAAGATATCAAAATATAGAAATAGATATGATGTGTGTAAAATATAAAGATTCAAATGAACATACCTGCACATGACTTCGTGAGTCAAAAGAACTCGACACATTTCAGGGTTTTTGTCTTGACCCTCATACATAATTGCCTGTAAAAGAAAGAGAAGGTGTTCATTAAAGTGCATAGTACCTCTGGAGAAGTTATAGAAGTTGAAAAATATTTTGTCAATAAAACCAAAATTTTGTCATATTAACCAGAAAATTTGTTTCCTGCAACCAAAATTGCTTTGTTTGGATACAATTTAGGCAAAGCAAACAAATACTGGATGTTTGCACTTCTTTGGAATCAATTTAGTTGAAATACATGGATTTAATGAGGCACTGAAGCTTCTAAAGTGTAAATTTAGATACTACCAGGAACAGACAATGCAAGAGGAGTTTGATGTCCGCATGGCTGCCACTGAAGGGAGACACATCCCGCAGGACTACCTTCGTAAGCCTTGGGCGGCGAAAGCAAATCCGTTAAGCTTCCTTCACGACCTTCTGATTGATTTTTATTTAATGACAACACGTTGTTGCCCTGCATTCATGTATTTATGGATGGGGATGCTAGCCGCGGATTACTCGCAGAATAATAAAGCCCGAGAGAATCCTTGGTTTGGCTTTGATCTTAGTTAGTGAAGCCTTTGCAGAACAGGGAAAACTTTGCAGAAGATTTTTGAGGTTTATTACAACAAATAGGAATTAATACGAAACAACTCAGATGATCAACTGATTATAAGATTTAGTGCATGGTAAAAAAAATAAACAGGGAGAAAAATCAATATTCAGAATTAATATGTAGATACTCATCTATATATAGACATCTATATAAAATTATTTTCCATTAAAAAATTCGAAACGCAGAAAAATAATGTATTTTATAAATTTTATTTTTACCCGAACTTTTTTTCTTATTGCTTCATACCAAATTTAAAGAATGATGTAATTCTAATAAATCACGGATCAATTTTTCTGGTAAAAAATTCTTTACAACTTAACCGTTTCCAATTTTCTAAAATGAATAAATTATTGCAAAATTCAGCAATTTGTTTATCAGAATTTAGTTTTGGGAAATTGATTTTTAATGATTTCAGTCATTAAAGAATTGATTTCCAAAAATTGGGAACGATAAAGTTGTGAAGATTTTTTTTCCTGGAAAAATGACTCGTGATTTATTAGAATCGCAGCAAAATTTGGTATGAAGTAATAAGAAAAATCTTTCGGAAAAAATAAAAATTTGTTATATACATTATTTTTCTTCATTTCAGATTTTTTTTATGTAAAATAATCTTTCCTCTTTCAAATTAGCCCTTCAATAATAATATTTCTATTCTTGAAAACAAAATTATCTATTTTTGCCTGAGGTCTAATTTTCGTGGATGAACAATCTTAAATTTAATATAAAAGTAATTTAAAATACGCATTTATGGAATTTAATATACATTGAAGTGTCGATAAAACAGAATATTCTCTAGATTCTTTTATAACTTACCACCTAGAAAAAAATTTCTTTGATCAAAAATAAAATTTCTTTGAACCAAACAAATGCGTGTATTGCTGTACAGTCAAAGAAAAGTTTCTCTAATGTAAAGAAATTTCTTGATTGTTTTTTTTTCTTTGAATTTAAGAAATGATTATCAGTGCAGTCGCATAAGTACATTTGGAATGTGATTAACAGAAATATTTTATTTAATTTAAAGAAAAAATTGTCTTCGTTCAAGGTAATAATTTATATTAATTAATTAATTAATTAATTTATATTAATCATTAATATCACTAAACTTTCTTGTTAATTATGTCGAAAACTATAGGAGGCGTGGATGCATAAAGAAAATCTAAATTCAGCATAACAAAAAATGCAAATTTACCCACTTCTTCTTCATAAACAAAGTATAATCTACAGGTGAACATTTTATTAAAAATTTACTTTAAATGTCAAAATATTAATGAAAGTGCAAATACTTATAGGTCAGATCTCATGATTATTTAACTTTTTGAACTTTCACAGTTAGAATTAATTTACATGATTATGGTTAGAGAGAAAAATATCATACCTGATTATTTATAATAAAAAATTATTCGCAATTTTATTTTTCACTTGTCTAAAGTGAAATTTTCTGCCTTTTCGAAAAACGTTCAATATACATTATGTGAAATTTGAAATACTGTATCTTAATTGCAATTTAATATACACTGAGAAAACAATTTTGTCAAATCAACAAAACTATTTTGTTGTTATTTATGCAACAAAATTCTTTTATTGCGCCAACGAAACATTTTGCTGATATCAATACAATTTTTGTTACTTAAACAAAATGTTTTCTCAGGACAACAAAAAAAGTTTTGTTGCATACATTTTTTTCTCAGTGTACTTGAGATTTCAGATTTATCATGCAGATCTAATTTAAAATTGCAAACATTTTTAACAGTATATATGAAATAACATGATTGTTCTAAAGTTGAATATCTATTTTCATCCACGGATTGAAATAAAGTTAGTATATCGTTACTATAAATTTAATGAACATGTAGGGTAGGAATATTAATGAAAACGAAAGAGAAATCGAGGTACAAAAGACGATTATGACAAAGCTTATGAGGAAGAAGAGCAAAGGGTCAGCCCTATTGTTTCGTGTAGTCGAGTTATTATGAGTGGTCTGATAGTAAAAAGTCATGCAAACTTATTTGTACCAGGAATAATTAACATAAGTGTTCACCTTGTGCAAGTTAGCCCATAAAGAGATAAGAGTATCGTTCTACTTGGAATAGAGAGTGAGTCAGATGAGTTTTTACGAGTGCGTTTAATAGAATTAATAGCTTTTAAGGAAACTTTGAATATCACTAATTTTATTATTTGTATTTCTCGAATTAAAATTAGTATTTTCGTTAGAAAGAAATTTTAATCCGTAACATAATCCCTAAATAATTGATGCATTTATTCAGAAATGGGAATAGTTTGTCAAATCTGATAAGCCCAGTAACCAGTTTGAACGAATGGCAATATATGCTGACACTGTCTTCAGAATTGCCTGTTTCTGCACTCATTTACTCATTAGTAGTTCAAACACGTAGATAGAGCACTTGGTACTTTGATCGCTTATGGGGGAATTAAAGGTTATTATTTCATGCGACGTTTCGCACCTATATACGTGTACCCCATGGTTTGGTATAATCACTGTACAAACATGCAACGATGTTTATTTACACACCCATGCGATCCCAAAACACGCAATATTATTTACATAGAGTCTATTACACCAGCAACTACATTTTATTTACTTTTTCTTCCTCTGCGCGGAAAAACAATTTTCGACAATTACTTTAAAATTCCTCCCAATGTTGTTTTTTACAAACTATGTAAGTCCACGGTTCAACCAGATTACGTGACCAAATTACTGTAAAAGTTCGAGTAACATAATTTTAATATTTTAAGAAAAGTCTTCCTGGAAATTTTATAAATACAACAGAAAAGGATAAAGCACATCTGTCAATTTCGTTTGAGGGAAAATTTTGCAAAAAATTTTACAGTTAATTGTAATTGTCGAGAAGTTTTCGAAATTTTTTACTGAAAAGAAGTTAACAGAGGTGCTTTATTGTCTTGTTATGTTTCCCAAATTTTCAGAAAGATAATTTCTAAATTAAAAAAGATATCTTACATGAACGAATTAATGTTAATTAATGTTCATTAATTGATTGATTCAGCAATTTTTTTATAAGAATTTTGTTTTGGAAAATTAATTCTTAATGGTTTCAGTTATTAAGGAATTGATTTCGAACTTTTTTTCTTATCGCTTCATACCAAATTTAAAGAGATAATGTGATTCTAATAAATCACGGATTATTTTTTCAAGAAGAAGAATCCTCACAACTTGACTGTTCCCAATTTTTGGAAATATTTCTTTCATTGCTCAAAACAATTAAAAATCAATTTTCCAAAACAAAATTCTTTTAAAAAAATTGCTAAATTTGGTAATAATTTATTAATTTTATAAAATTGGAAAGGGTTAAGGTGTAGAGAATCTTTTTCCTGAAAAATTGATTCGTGATTTATTAGAACTGCATCATTTTGTAAAATTTGGTATGAAGCGATAAGTTCGGCATAAATAAAAATTTGTTAAATACATTATTTTTCTTCATTTAAAATTTTTTTCATGGAAAATAATCTTTTCTTTATCAAATTATCTCTTCAATAATAATATTGCTATTCTTGAGAACAAAATTACCTATTTTTGCTTTAAGTCTAATTTTCATGGATGAACAATCTAAAATTAAATATAAAAGTAATTTAAAATACGCAATTATGGAATTCAATATACATTGAAGTGTCGATAAAATAGTATATTTTCTAGATTCTTTGTTAACTCATCACCCAGAAAAAAGTTTCTTTGATTAAAAAAAGATTTCTTTGAATCAAACAAACGTGTGCATTGCTATACGGTCAAATAAAAGTTTCCTTCATATAAAGAAATTTCTTCATTATTTTTTTTTCTATGAATTTAAGAAATGAATAAAACTACTAATACCTTTTTGTAACAATAAGTCTCATTGTTTATTGAATTTTGGATTGTAATATCGCCAATGTTGCTTTCCTAGAAATCTAAGTGCAAAATAGTATTTTTCAGGATGAAAAATGTATCTCGCTACACTCCAAAATAAACAAACGAAAAGTTATCCAAAGACAGAAGACGTTTCCAAAAGAGATGTAAAAGTAGTTATATGGAGTACTTCCTTGGAATTAAAGTTATAGTAGATATAAGTTTGGTCCCAGAAGAGGTTCTTGGAGAGTCCCTAGTCGAATCTCTTTCTCGCTTCAGTCGAATAACCTGTAGTTACGGAATCCCAAATCGCAGATGGGAACTATATGGCAGAGGGTAAAAGCAACCACATCAGTTGACGTGTCCTGGGGGTGCGACCAACCAGGATCAGTCCCGCGGGGGCCTTTCTTCGTTACTATCAAGTCCCATCAGGAAACTTACGCTTTACCCGCTACCAACCACCCGATTCCCACGGGAATTACTTACTAGGGACTAATAACGATTTGGTTCGAGACTATTTCTTCAACTCGTCTCGAACACTCACAAAAAAGAAAGGAAACGTGGGTAAGTTTAAGAAAAAAGAAATTATCGAGAGGAGGAAATCATAATGACTCAAGAGGAATGCGTTTTCTCTTTGATTCATATCTCGTTCGAGCTGCAGGATAAACCCCCAGGGCTGGGGACGTCGCGAATTGTCCACAAACGACTCCTGATTGGATCCGGTTCGTGCCCTTTTTCTGGTTCCACTTTTTAGTTCGTTATATCGCAGTCATAACTGGTTTCAATTATCGATTCGCGTTGCACTAAATCATCTCGCCTGACAGACGACGATGCGTCTTTCAGCTTTGCATCAGACGTATAATAGATACTTTTTTTTCCAGATTCAGGGGAAGTTGATTTAATCTTAGGATGCACTGGGCTTGCCTCAAGTTTAGGTATATCGTTTTATCTTTTGTTACTGACTTGCTATTACCATCCGAAAATATACAAAGTTGAAAAAGCAAATTACTACTTGGTTCGCAAACTTATTAAGAAATTATTTCCAGATTCTCATTAGAAATTCAGACTATCTTTCTTTCGGTTGTGTTAGTATGGAGTAAGAAATAGATATTACATTGGAACTGCTTCTGCCTTCCAGCATCTTATATTCGATGCATAGAAAGATACGTTTCATCAAACATGAGCTTTTTCATCAACAGAGTTCGGAAATTATACAGTTAAATTTTTTAATTAAATTTGTATCTTCGAGAAAAGTTTCGCTGTCTCTTTAAGGGGGGAATCCCGTGTAGCGAATGCAAAAAATCGATTTTTTTTTTGGCTTAAACGATAGCTCCTGGAATGGCCGAGTAACGATTGGAACCCGTAAGATATCAAGAACTTACTTTTTTCCAACAATTTTCTCTATGTTAATCTTTAAAGGCGTTTTTCTTGGTTTCACACTTTTCAAAATTGCCCGATTCATAGCTTAAAAAGTATTTGAGCGATCGACTTAAACTCGAGTATACAAATTGCTTAAATGTGTCATTTGTCGGTGAACCACTTCAAATTGAAAAAAAAAATTTTCAACAAATTCAGGAAAATGTTTGGGTAAAAATAGGATTTTTCTTCAAATGGCCGCCATTTTGTGAGATATTAATATTTTTCGGGATTTCTTTGGTTCACTGACTAACTAAGGATCTAAAATTTAAAAAACTTTTTGTTTTTTGTGTTTTAGACGCCTGTGTGAGGAGCTAGAAATCGGGCAGATTGACCTATCAAATTTGGACACGTCGGAAATCCGCTCTTATAAATCAAAATATTATTGATGTATCAGTCTGAAATAAATTTTTTTTTATACTTCAAGAGTACCTCAATAAACCACAAAAGTTTTGGAAAGATTCGTTATTATTTTAATTTATCAGTTTCTATAGTGCTTGATTGTAGCTTCTCAGAAAAAATATTTGACAAATTGGTAATCGGTTAAACTTGGACGTCTGATTTTCGCCAAAAAAATCACCCGTTTTTTGCTAATTAAAAAAAATGTTTTGAATGAAAAAAATCTACGATTAAGCGATTTTGGAATAATCGTGGCTACCGATTTAAAAAACGCGGTTTTGAGAAAAACGCATTTAAACTTTTAAGTATAACTTACATGTGAATGAAATTTTTGTTTGTCTAACATAGCTTAGTCAATTTTGCTTGGATCGACTTCAAATTTGGAGAGCATATTTCCAAAATGATACACTATAATAATATGCATAACCCTAAAAATCGATATTTTGAAGATTCTGACTGCGAATAACCCCATAAATCATATTTATATGAAGTAGTCCATTTATATTTGATATGAAGTCAAAAATAAGTTGGAAATGTAAATTCAGTTTATCAAGAGAAAAGGATCATTTATCAAAGACATATCGCTCATCGTCAAAGCAAACATATATAATATCCTGTGAGTGAATCGCGTTTTATTATAGCTGTTAAGGAAAACAGTAAAGAACCGTGGAAATAAAACCGATCTGCCATCATACCCTTGAAGAAAGACGAAGGGAGTAGCGGAGAAGGGCGAAGATAAATTCGAAGATAGTCATTCAAATCTGCCTGTAATGATTTCCATCCCGAATCGATTCGAAAGTCCCCTGGGAATCCTGTGTATCGGTCGAGTGCGACCCTCCAGGTCTAACATGTAAGGCCGCTGAACAACACACGTACAATGTTGCCCACCCCCTTACTTTTATGGGAGAGTTGCATTGCGAGGGTTGCAGCCTCTTTCTCTCTTCTTATCTCTCGGGGATTAACTTATCTCGGGCTTATTATTTTCTTAATCTATGGTTAAATACTCATATTTTAGTATTAGCTTCGCTTTTGATAGATATGTGATTCGCTCTACCGGCGGTGTTCATCTACCCCTAAATTTCACTCTACCCAATAATATTTACTTCGATTTAAGGTATTCAAAAATTAAAATGATATGCTCATGAACCTTCTTTGCAAAAAATCTTTCGGATTTGATTCAACATTTTTAAAGTAAGTTAATTTTGAAACATATGTAAATTCAGAATATACCCAGAAATTTTTTTTATTTAAATTTAATAAATCGGTTTTTTAACTTAATTTATTCAGTTCGAAGTAAAGACATCTTGAAAAGAAATATAAATTTTTTGATTTTAAGAAATCATCTTTTTAGCCTTTTTTAAATGAAAGAAATTATATGTTTTCAACATTATTTATTTGATTTGAAAGAATATTTTTTTGATTCAAATACATTACTGTAAAAAGCATAAGAAATATTTTCATTAATTTTATTATCTTGAATGAAGAAATTATTTTCTTTAAGGCCACGGATCAACGAGATCACGAAACTAAATTCCTGTAAAAGTTCGTGTAAAATAACTTTTTTATTTTACAAAGTATCTTTCCGAACATTTGAAAAAAGTGACAAAAGACAATAAGGCACGTCTGTTAATCTCTTTTTAGTAAAAATTTTGAAAAAAAATTCGAAAACTTCTTGACAATTACAGTTGACTGTAAACTTTTTGGCAAAATCTCGACTCAAACGAAGTTGACAGACGTTTTATATCGTTTTCTGTAGTATTTTCCAAATTTCCAGGAAGATTTTTTGTAAAATTAAAAAGTTTTTTATACGAATTTTAACAGGAATTTGGTCACGTAATCTGTTTGATCCATGGCCTTCAAGAAGAAATTTTCTTCATCCAAGGTAATAAAATTAATGAAAATATTTCTTAAGCTTTTCCCAGTAATGTATTTGAATCAAAAAAATATTTTTTTTGAATCAAATAAATAATGTTGAAAAAAATGATTACTTCCGTTTAAAAAAGGCTAAAAACGTGATTTCTTAAAATCAAATTTTACATTTGTTCTTAAGGTATTTTTACTTCAAATTGAAGAAATGAAGTTAAAAAATCGATTTACTAACTTCAAATAAAATTTTTAATGGATGCATTCTAAATTTACTTATCTTTCAAAATTAACTTACTTTTAAAATTTTGAATTAAAATTGGAAATAAGTTTTGCAAAGAAGGTTCATGTGCATATTATTTTAATTTTTGAATACCTTAATTCGAAGTAAATATTATTGGGTAATATAAGTTTTCGATTTTTTTCAAAATTCTTACAAAAAAGAAATTAACAGACTGGCCTATTGTCTTTTGTTACGTTTCCCAAATTTTCGGAAAGATATTTTGTAAATTAAAAAAGTTATCTTACATGAACAAATAAATGTATAATTTAGTCACGTGGTCCGATTGATTAATATAAATAATAAATTAAATTAAATATTTTTGTGAATCACATTATAGATGTACTGTGTTTATTTCTTCAATTCAAAGAAAAAAAAGCAATTAAGAAATTTTTTCAGATCAAAGAAACTTTTCTTTAAACCGTATAGCAATGCACAAATTTGTTCGATTCAAAGATATTTTTTTTGAGTCAAAGAAACTTTTCTGGGCGTATGAAGCCGTAAATATGATGAAAGATGTGAGATTGTTCTAGCTTGATGTAAATTCTTTCACGGATGTGTTTCGGGTTTGAGACTTGAAAGTAGGAAGAGCTTATAACAGGGTTACGAGTTAGGTACAATTTCCTGTTGTTCATTCATTTAAAATAACGACGCAACGCAAACCCTTCTCGTTCTGAACCGTAAATGTTTCTCCGGAACTAATTAGCATTTAGCATTTTTAATCCGGCGAAAAAGCTCGTCTGTACTACACTATTCACGGAAATTTGTTCTATTTTGTTAAAAATGGTTTTGGCATTAGCGTGATTTATGATGGCTGTGGCTGAACATTTGAAAGCCTTATCCTTTCAATGTGTTCTACATTAGTCAGTCGAATAGTTTTTTCTTCAATTTCCTAAAAAAAGAGTAGTTTTTAACGGCGAAGAAAAGGTTTTCTAGATGATTATGATTTTAAAAATTATCATTTCTAAATCAAGTCATATTATTAATATTTAAGGTTGATGCAAAAGCAATGACTTTTTGTAATTGTTAGTTACTTCACAAAAACCTAATGCAAAATTTATTCGATTGATATAATTATAAAACATGTTTAGGATTCTTGCGAAAAAGTTGTGAAATTAAGACCATCAATTATAGAGAAATAATTTTAAAATTAACTAAAGTAGTATTTTTCTATTATCTGTAATCCAAGACATAATTCGTATAAAAATTTGAGGGAATAATAATTGTTTTTTGTACCGGAAATAAATAATTCATGTGCTAGGACAGTTGTCAAGAGGAGATTTGATAAATACAAAAATAAATTTTTAAATTACAATTGAAATTTATTGTTGTGCTTTATTTGACTGTCTTTTTAGATTTTCATGTTATAGATAGGAAATAATTGTTGTAGGTTATGTTGGCTGTGTTGTTACAATGTAAATTCCTTATGCATTTTGAAAGTTCAATACCCGGAGAGACTCGAGTTTAAAATTTTTACTGAACTGTATTCAGTTTCATTTTACTAGACAATGTGCCATATTAAGAATTTTTGATCGTGAAAATATGAAACTTTAAACAGAACAATTTATTTACTAATATTCAATACATTTCGAAAAGTTTCAAATGTTCTATCTAAATTTTTTCATTTTTGTTACAACAAATTCTTAATATGACACATTTTCCGTAAATTGAAAGATAATATATTAAAAATTGAAAACGTGGGATAAAAATTGACATTAGTACACTCAAAACCTGAATCAGTGAAATAGTCACTGATTATATCAGTGAAAATATATCAACTGATGAATCAGTGCTCTGCTTTGATTTCACTGAGGAATCAGTGAACGCACCATGTGAACATAATCTTTAAATTTGCGAAGTTTCTGCGAACGATTAAAGTATAACGATAGATCTTTAATTTTTAATTACACATAATATAATTATACACAATAATAATTACAATATATAATAATAATTACGTAATTTATTTTTGGTGTTGTTTAATCTAAAATAAACGTGTTCATCGATCATGAAAATATATTGCTGATTTTATTATTCCCACCTGAAGATTTCACTGATTCAATAAGTGAGCTCAATCTATTTCACTGATTCGTCAGTCGAATTTCACTGATTCTCAGTGAAAGACTTATAGCTGCTGCCTTCAGTGAATAGTCACTGCGAATCAGTGGCCGTTCACTGATTCAGGTTTAAAGAGTAAAGGGATTATATGCAAACCTGAAATATTTCAATAGACATAATAAGTATTATTGGGATTCGAATGTGCGAGAATATGTTGCTATTAGACCATATAAGTGGAATATATTGAACAACCTGCGTACCAAACGATTGGTGGAATCGCGAGAAAATTGAAGGAAATCTTAAAGGTTGGAGGGTTTCGATTCTACTTCTCGTGAATCGACCGTGCAGCCAATTATTGCGAATTTATAACCGAGAACCTCATTCAGCCGGCGCATTTTCCAAATCGGTACGATCACGCGATTTACATGCCGTTATAAACTCTTATTTGACTCGTAAAACTTGCTGTTTACACCAGATTTCGCTTTCACGTGTTAGGTACTTTATATTTCAATAGACGATTGTCATCGTACGCGTTTACACGAATACAATGCAAAACAAGAGACTTGATTCACAAATTTATATCGACTTTTACAGTTTACGACTAGAATCGATAATAGACGGAATTCTGAAACAATGCTCAGGATTTTCTATTTTTTAAGAATAAAGTACATATTCTCCAATGCGAACAATTTAATATAAGAGTATAAAATTGGATAGAAAGTGACGATAAACTTTTGTCCCGAAGTTTATCAGACTAAAGCGAATGCAATAGTAGGAATGAGTTCACGCCGATTAATAAAAGGAATGGATCGCGAATCGCCGACCCGTCTCTGCTAGTGCAAGGCTACCACGGCTTAGTAATTTAATCAGCTAAAACTAACATCGACTCACTTCCTCCGATCCTCTCCCTTCTTTTGTACCTATACTATCCGACCCCAAGATGATTTAATCTTGCTAAAACGGTCGCGCTTACCTACAGGCACTTACCAAGCCGAGTTCACGATGCGATACAAAATAATTTTAAGAAGTAGATAACGTCTACTATTTTAGATAGGAACGTGTCACGCGATGTCTGCTTTTTCGTTGAATAACATTATATAAATTATTCAAATAATATTCAAATCATTTGGTCATGTAAATAATCAGTGTTCATTAGAACCGATTTTTGGGGTCCAATAGAGCACCAAAAAGAAGAAACCTCTGTAGTGTGAAATTTATTAATTTGCAAAAAAGTATTAAGGCAGTTCATCCACGAAAATTAAACTTCAGACAGAAATAGATAATTCTGCTCTCGAGGATAGCAATATTATTATTGAAGGGCTAGTTCGAAAGGGAAAATATTATTTTCCATGAAAAAAATTTGAAAAGCAGAAAAATAATGCATTTAACGAATTTTTATTTTTGCCGAAGTTTTTTCCTTATCGCTTCGTCATACCAAATTTTACAAAATGATATGATTCGAATAAATCACGAATCATTTTCTCAGAAAAAGAATCTTCAGAATTTTGCCATTTCCAATTTTTGGAAAGAAATTCTTTTATGGCTGAAACCATTAAAAATCAATTTTCCAAAACAAAATTCTTATAAACAAATTGCAGCCGTATTATACACGGAGAAACTGTTTATAGCAATATATGTTTCATTTTATATTGATAATTCTAAAAAATATTAGAAATCTAGGGAAAGTTAAGGTTTAATGGTAATTATTCCTAGCAGACTGGAAATTTTCGTAATAAAAATACTAGATTCGAAAAATGATATAAAACTTTAGTATAAGTTATAGTAAATTTATAGTAACTAGGTTTTAAGGATATAAATGTTAAGGGATATAAGTTTAAAAAAATTAAAACTACAAAGAATGAACAATGAACTATTTAAGGCCATGGATCAAACAGAAAAGTTTAAGGACATATAGGTACTCACAGCTTTGAACGTTCATTGAATGATGAAAAATATTTTTTTTGGAAACCAAATGATTGGTTTCTTTCCAATTGAATAAAAAAATAGGGTATATTCAATAACAAATTGTATATTTACAAGACTTTGAATTTATACATAATAATTAATTCTGTTTTGAAAGAAGAAATGTTGTCATCGTTCAATGAACGTTCAAAACTGCATGTACATTAAGGACATGTGATACTTAGGAAATTTGCAAGTTTTATTGGATTTAAGTTTCTTTATATTTGTTTCCAAACTGAAAAAAATTTTGCTTCCAAATTTTGCGAAATGGTAGAGAAGGTAAAAAAAATTTTATTGCAATTTGAATCTCGCATGTTTCAAAAGCCGATATTTTTAATGATTTGTTTTGTTGGAAAATTACGAATACGTTCCCAAAACTAATCATAATTTCGTTTCTGAAAATAAAATCTATATTTCAATATTATTTTTCACCCAGAGAAGAGTTTCTTTGAATCAAAGAAATATCTCAATAATACACGGTCAAAGCAAAAATGTCTTTAAATCAGAAAAAGTTTCGTTGCTTTAAAAAAAAATTTCTTTCATCTAAACAAATCTATTTTTTTAGGTAAAAGAAAATTTCTTTCAATCAACACAACTTTTTTTAATTCAAATAAATTCTTTCTTTGACCGTATATCAAAGGAACGTTTCTTCCATTCAAAGAAACTTTTCTCGTGTAAAGTAAATATATTATTTACTGAAAAATGTATGCTGAACACAGGAAGTGTGTATATTTAAGTATTTTCAAGTATTCTTGTTCTGTGATTTGAATTTTAGAGAACTTGTTAACAGAAGAGGAATTTTATTTTAAATAAAATATATTTCAAAATATTTATTCATTTTGTGATATATTACCTCATTAATTAATTATAACTTTACCCAAAATAAAATCGCAGTGTTACGCGCACAGTAATTCATGCAAAACCGCAGTAATATCTATACTATATACTTTTTTTAAATTGGCATATCTACGTAAATATGGTTTTTTCCAGGGTTTTATAAGTGCATTCTATCTTTAAAAAACCAAATACTGCTTAACAACTTGATGTCTAACCATTTTTTCATCTAATTATTTTTTTTAAATCTATAAACAACGTCTTGACTTTCAATCTCAGGTAAATAATCCACTTACCACAGGTATGATTTTGCTTAAAAATGTTAAAAACCACTATTTTTGATATTTTTAAACCAAAATTTTATATATTTTGGACGTTAACTTGTATAAACTGGACCAAGTTTATCACATAAAATTTATCAATAGTGTAACAACATTTATTTAAGGAGATGTGATACTTGCGAAAAGTAGTTAGTTCGTGAACAAATTGGTTTAGTTTCTACATGCTTACGTACAAAAAACATAGAATTTTGTTTACAAAATTTGCGAAACGTTCGTTTTATATCTTCTCTACCATTTCCCCAAATTTTGAAAACAAAAAGAAAGCAAGGCAAACGTTTCGGCCACATATGGGGGCACTCTTCAGTGCCATAAATTCGAAGATTGCCTTGCTTTCTTTTTGAGTATTTTTATATGTAATAGTGAAAATTTTATTCGAAGGAAATAAAAAGAATCTGACCCTATGCCAAAATAACGAGAAATGAACAAAAAATTCTATGAATTATGGGTCAATATAATAGCAGACATGTTATCAAACATGTCACTTTAAAATTTGAAAACAAAGTTTTGTGTATTTTGGACACAAACGTGTAGAAATCTAAAATCAACACAAATTTGCAAAATTTCTGAGTATTTTCCTGAAAAGTAATAAACCTATGTAAACAACTTGGTACAGTTTCTACATGTTTACGCCCGAAAAATACATGAAATTTAGTTTTCAAAATTTGGCAAATGATAGAGAAGGTAAAATCGGACGAAGATAGACTACTTTTGTTTTGATAATGAAAAAAAATTCCTCCTAGATTTTGCTAAAATTAACCTGTTTTTTATTTTTCAAACCAAAAGTAGTCTATCTACGTTCGCTTTTATCTCCTCCACCATTTATCAAATTTTGGACAAGAACATGTAGAAACACAAAATCAATAAAATTTTCTTATTTCCTAAGTATCACATGCCCTTAAGGATACATTTTATATACGCGTAACTCTCATATTCAGCAAATTAGAAATAATATGAGCACGTTCCTTTTTATCAGTAATTTACAAGGTTATGTTACTTGATAATTTGTGAAATTATCTGCAGATGGTCTCTGACTTTATGGGATGCACTTAGTAAAATATATCTTTGTATGGAAGTATTATAGTAGGTGCGAATGTCGAGTTGCCTGTAAAGCGACAGGACTAAAAAAGCACCCTCGCAGACATAAAGTCCTTATCCTGGTCGTAATCTGTCGGCGTATTTGCGTTTGCTTGGAGGTTATGATCCTTCTTAGGGCGGTATCGTCGCGTCAGGATCTCCCGGTCCTTTGAGGTGGGGGGTGGGGGTGGGCAGGGAACACGTGGTTCCCGTACGTATACATCGGGGTTTGCCACGTGGCGCAGATAACGGGACGCTACAGCCGCGCATTGCTGGTTTTCTAGGGCTGGAAGCAGCACTCCGGAAAATTAAGTGCTTGTACGAACGATGATAACGCCACTTTAGCAAGCATGCGCGACACCAACGAAACGCGATTTGTTCTGAGTGCGCGCTCAACCGGAAGTAGGTGGAGCGAAACAAATCATAATTTGAGAAATAAACTAGAATCACGAAAGTCAATTGTTATTTATTTTTTAATTAATCGATTTCAATGTTGTGTCACGTCCTGCGACGCATACAAATGCATATATTACGTAAAGACTAGGTGTGTTGAAAATCTATTAGAGAATCGTAAAAGAGAAACTGGAATTAGGGAGAGGTATTGAGGCCCCTCTCTTCTAGAAAAAAGTGACTACGTCACAGGAAACGCTGACTGTCGTTTTATATTAAATACTATAAAAGAGGCCAACCACAGGATCAATGTATGAGGTCTGTCCGGAAAGTATCGGGCCTACCTTTATATCTCCGCGCTGGCGTTATTCTTCATCATCGGGCTGGTGGCATCCTTCAAAGTAATCCCCACTTGATTGAATAACAGGGTTCCAGCGATGTTTTCACTTCTTGAAACAGTCCTGGAACTCACTTTTAGGGATGGCCTTGAGTACGCTCGTCGCATTATTTTGAGTTTTGGAAACAGCCAAAAGTCACAGGGGGCTATGTCGGGACTGTACGGAGGTTGTCGAAGCAATGCGATACTGTGTTTACTCAGAAACTGCTGCACAAGATTCGATGAATGCGCTGGCGCGTTACCGTGGTGAAGAAGCTAGTCACCGCACACACGCGAGTCATTCCTAAAATCTTGTTCAAAATTTCCTAAACAGTTGTTTTCGGTATTCCGAGATCATTTTCTAGTTCACGAACAGTTAATCGACGATCACCTTCAATCGCAAGTCGCTACCGCTCAATATTATTCAATGTTTTTGTTGTCGAAGGTCAACCACTCTTTTATTCGTGTTTTGCTCATACACTCATTCCCAAAGGCCTTCTGCATCATCTGAATAGTTTCCGAACTCGTTTTTCCGAGTTGAAAACCAAACTTGATGCAAATTCGTTGATCTTGTTTTTCAGTCATTTTTAACAATCACAAAATCCGCCGAACTCAAAAATAGCTTTGTAAACGAAGACACGCTGCACATGAACTATACGTCCGGCAGATGTCAGCAAGCAACCGATAGGTTCGTGAGGCTTTACTGTTGACGTTCATGCCCCGCAGAGGTCGCTCAAACACTATGGCGCGGAAATATAAAGGTAGTCCCGACACTTTCTGGACAGACCTCGTATTCAAAATTCAAAGTTCAATATTCAGTATTCAGTTTCATTATAATTTAACGTCGGTCTCACAAGTAGTGAAAGTGCAGCATCTTCATTTAAATTTATTACAAGAATCTCCTAGCTTGTGATCAATAAAATTAGTCTGTCTCATTCTACCTTAAGGGGATCATCACCCAGCAAATATATATAAATCACGTCTACAAGACTCTCTCTCTCTCTCTCTCTCTCTCTCTCTCTGTGTGTCTTTCTGTTTATTCAACTAACCAGCGTGTGCCGCATTTCATAAATTCTATTGTTAATAAATATAACCACCTTGATTTTCGATTGTTTTTGTAACTTTCATAATTTAAATAAATTACATTTGTCTCACTTAACTTGTCATTGTGTCTTTTTCTGAGTTACCCTCATCCCTGAGCGAGGATCATTCTATCCTAACTAAAAAAAAGGAACCTTCAATAAGGTTAAGTATTTACGTAGCTGTGACATAACAGTTGTTTATAATTCACGGAGACTTTTAATATTTATGGTTGACATAGTTTTAAAATCAAATGGAAAAAAATGGAGGTAAGAAAATCGGCATTGATTATTGAAACTGTAAACAAATTTCAGGCTTGATTTATTCGAACTGATTCTTTAATAAAAAGAAGAGAGTGTGAGGCAGATTGACAATAATTAGAGAATTCCAAAACTCTCTTCTGTTTATTGGAGAATCAGTTGGAAAAAATGAAACGTAGAATGTTTTTAGAGAAATTTCAGTAATTAATGGTGATTTTCTTATCTCCATTTTTCTTTGTGTATGTTTTGAGTTTTTTTAAATGTCAGATTGACGAGAACAGATTTCACACTAGAGCAACGCGATTATACTTTAATGCAATGTAAAGTTAATTCTCACCTGCTTCGTAACAGAGTCTATCAACCTGACGAAGATATCCTGCTCTTGCCTGACACCTGAAACAAAAAAATTACATCAGTGTTTTAATGTGAGGTATTTTATATTCTGAAATCCGGTTGAGTCAGAAATGTATAGCATGTTTCCAAAATGTTTTTCAATGAATGCTGATAAATATATAATCTTAGATTTTTTTTTAAATTTAAATTAATGTATACTTGATTTGATGAATTTAGATCTAATTTTATGATGTCTTTATTAAGGTAGTTGTCGTGCAAAAAACAGGTCTTTGGAGAAATCTGTTGTGTTTTATGAAACAAAAAACATTTTTTATGAAAAAAATATAAAACTTACGAAAAATAATACTTTTAATAATGTTTTTGTAATTGAATGTTTCTTTACTATCCCTTTTTACGAATTTTTAAAGAATGATTAGATTTTCATAAATCATGCTTTATTTTTCCAAAGAAAATATTCTCTAGAACCCTACCATTTCCAATTTAGAAATTAAAGTTTTCAATAGCTGAAATCAGTAAAACAATTTTTGGAAAAGAAACATTTTTTTAAAAACAACTATATTTGAAGATTACTTACTTATTTTCAAAATTGAAAATGTTAGAGTTGTAAATTATACTTTCCCCCCAAAAAATAAACTATAATTCATGAAAATCCAATCATTCTTAAAAAATTGGTAAGAAGCGGTAATAAGGAAAAATTCTATTACAAAAAAACATTATTAAAAGTATTATTTTTTGTAAGTTTTACATTTTTTCATAAAAAATAATATCTTTACTTGCACAAAACACAACTCAATATATCATTTAAACTCTGAAAGTCATTTAAAAAACTTTTTTTCTACAGATAACTATTTTTTTCACAACTACCTTAAGTCGCATTTTCCCGAATACTGATAAAACAAAAAATTCCGATTTAACATTTCTCGGTGTTATTGATTTTATGTTTATTAGATTTGTTATTATTTTTTTTTTTTTTGAAATACTGTAAATTAAGGTATTGGTTTTATTTTTTTTCGAATGTGTTTGGCTGACAGTCTTCAGGTTCTATATTCTCTAGTGGCTTTTGTCTTGCGCATCCAGTAAGCTTTGTAATCCTAACATAAGACTTCTAGACTCGGTTGGCTGCTAGCCGACTGAGGTCTACGTCGTTGTACTCTACTTACTTACGCTGCATAACGTTCATACCACGGATTATGATAGTCCACCCGAAACTAGCTCACAAATTACCTCGAGGAACCTTCGCGGCTTACCGGAAGTTATCTTTGCGGCCACACTATCTTCTCCAGTTTATGTGGAAGCTTTCACCTCGCATAACACATTTGTGAATTAAGGGAATCCGCCACCTTATTTTTATTTTTTGAGTTTATACCTTCCATATAATTTATTTTATGTTAAGTACCTTTATTTAGAAAGGTTTTGGATTTTTTTTAAATTCCAAAACCTTCATGTATTTTCAGACTAAAAATTTGGAGTTTTTTGGGCATTTTTTAAACATTTTTTAACTTTGAATAACTTTCTTGCTTTCTAACCAATTGTCATGATTTTTTAAAAATTTTGTTCCTTACAATATGCAGCAACTTTTTGGGTATGTAAATTAAGGTAACATGGCTGAATAAAAAAAGTTACAAATAAGATAAATAATGTAATAAAGAATAAGTGGTAAAAATTTTAAAGGCCTGTGTCTAATACTTTAGATTTAATTCAAATATATATGTTGCAACAAACACGGAAAATCACAACTTGCGGAAAATGGAGTTTAAAGTAAAGTCTTGTAGTGAAGTCAACATTGTGTTACTAAATCATATATGTATATACATAAAGGCTATATATAGTGTTTTTATGGGGATACCTGTTATTTACTATTTCTCATGTAATTCAGAAATATTAGTAAATAAACAAATAAACAATTTTGTGTTAAAAGCTAATTTTCGCTAAAGACGCGTTATTCGTAAATCGTAGTAATTCCTAATTTTATTTACTTTTCCAAGAAAAAAAAATGGAAATTTACGCACATACTCAGAAAAGTATAGAGAATAAAAAATAACATTTTTCAAAAATGTCAAAAAAAACAAAAATATACCAATTTAAAGTGGCGGATCCTCTTAAAGATGCAAATTTCCATTTAAGGTAGTTTTTATCCACAAAAATTAGACCTCAGACAAAAATAGATAATTTTGCTTTCAAGAATAGCAATATTATTATTAAAGGGCTATTTTGAAGGAAAAAAGATTATTTTACATGAAAAAAATTTGAAACACAGAAAAATAATTTTATTAATAAATTTTATTTTTGACCCAACTCTTTTTCTTATCGCTTCGAGCCAAATTTTAAAAAATTATGCGATTCTAATAAATCATGAATCATTTTTTCAGAGAAAAGATTTCCCACAACTTCATTGTTTCTGATTTTTAAAATTAAATTCTTTAATGGCTGAAACCATTAAAAAAACATTTTCCAAAACGAAATTTTTATAAACAAATTGCTGAATTTGATAATAATTTATTCATTTTCAAAAATTGGAAATGGTTAAGTTGTAGGGAATCTTTTTCTTGAAAAAGTGATTTTTAATTTATTGAAATCGCATAATGTTTTAAAATTTGGTAAGAAGCGATAAGAAAAAAAGTTGGGTCAAAAATAAAATTTATTAATAAAATTATTTTTCGGTATTTCAAATTTTTTTCATGGAAGTTAATCTTTTCCCTTACAAAATAGCCCTTCAATAATAATATTGCTATTCTTGAAAGCAAAATTATCTTTTTTTGTCTGAGGTCTAATTTTCGTGGATAAACTACCTTAAAAAATGCAATAAAAAATAAATATGTAGAATTGCATTTTATCACGATAATTTGAATATGTATTTTCACATCATAAGTTTGATCTTCTTCGTAAAATTGGCTTGGTTCTTTTGTTAAATTGTTTCAATCTGGAGTTATAAAGGCAACAAGTGAAAAGAAGGAGAAGAAGAAAGAGAAGCTCGAGTTGACAAAAAGGAGTAGGGCCCGATATGGAGGGGCTTTGCAGTTCGTGTGGACTGCTGGATGGGATCGCTCCTTATTTATTATTTAATTATAGATTTATTACCTGGTTGGCAGATCGGATACGCGATGACGTGGACACCTGTACGTGAATGTAAGAGAGGAAACTCTCTACCGTTTGCAATTTGTCTTCATGTTGCGGAGAGTTGGATTCTATTTTTAAACGTGAAATGTTTACGAAAAATTTGGTGTATATTTCAGAAAAATTCCAATTGTAAGTTTCTAATAATATAAATAAAATTTATTAAATGGGACTTGTATCGACCCTCATATAATAAATTTCATACGATGTTGTTGTTAATAATTGGCTTTAAGCTCCAGAAATAATAATACAGAAGGTTAGATACTTTATAACGTTTCGGCTCTGATCAGCGTCCTCACTCTTTAAATCTGAATCAGTAAAAACTCACTGATTCACAGTGAAAAACCACTTTTTCGAATGTTATAAGTCTTCCCCATAGAAATCAGTGGAATTTACCTGATTCCACCAGGGAAACTCACTAGTTAATCAGTGAAATATACTGGTCAACAGTGAAATTCGCTGGTTGACCAGTGAGTTTACCTAGTAATATCAGTTAAATTTCACTGATTTTATGTGAAAGACTTATAACATTCGAAAAAGTGGTTTTTCACTGTTTCGGATTTACGGATTATCAGTGATCTTTATTTCTAAAATATCAAAACAGTAAATAAAATATTGCACATATGAGCCCTATTTTGATAACTGAAAGATGTGTGCTAGAATTTAATTGTTATTCCTAAGGAACTTTTAGGTTTGTTATTAATGTTTTCTGTAAAATTTTATGTACGTTTTCTCACGGTTTTTAAAATTTTTTCACATTACCAAAGTTTACTCCAGAAAGAGGGCTTATATGTGCAATATTTTATTTATTGTTTTGATATTTTCGAAATAAAGATCACTGATGATCCGTAAATCCGAAACTGTGAAAACCACTGTTGCGAATGTTATAAGTCTTCCACATAGAATCAATGAAATTTAACTGATATTACTAGGTAAACTCTCTGGTCAACCAGCGAATTTCACTGTTGACCAGTATATTTCACTTATTAACTAGTGAGTTTCCCTGGTGGTATCAGGTAAATTCCATTGATTTTTATGGGGAAGACTTACAACATTCGAAACAGTGTTTTTTCACTGTGAATCAGTGAGTTTTTACTGATTCAGGTTTAGAGAGTGAGGACTCCGATCAGAGCCGAAACGTTAGAAATTATCTAACCTTCTGTGTTATTATTTCTGGAGCCTGAAGCCAATTTTTAACAACAACTTCGTATGAAAAATATAAATAATAATGATAAATTTGTATAAACCTTTTTCTAAATAAACTATAAGGACTTTGATTTTTCAAAGTCTTCTAACATAAAAATTACAACTTTAACAAATATGTTTTAATATTGATTCGAAATTTTTTTATTTGCTTAGCTCTTTATTTATCGATATTTCTGGAGTTGGTATATGTTTGAAGTTTCGAGTGAAGAAACTGAAGAAAATATGTCGAAAAGAAGAAGGAAAGAGAGTTCGTCGCGGTTCCAAAGATGTGCGTCGATTTTTCTTACTTTTGAAACAGTTAGTTATTTCTTGTTCGTAATGTTGGCAACACGTTTTAGTGTCCATAGATGGTAGGACGGCCCTTCAGAAAGTCCAGCGACAAAAATCTCGCATTGATCGATCGGAACTCAACAGAATGGACAAAAAGATTCGCGTAAGATGAAGAAAGAAGGAACTAAGTAAGAGAGTCAAGTGGCTTTTATGATCCATGTGGATAGAAAACATATATGGCACAGAGTAAACAAAAACGTAATCACTTGTTTCAAAATTCTGATTTTCTTGCTGTTAAACGTTCATAAAATTTTTTAATGTATCTACTAGCACTTAGTCACTTTCTTTTACGACAGTTTGATCTGCCTAATTTAGAATTATAATTGATATATTCTTAAACATTCGTTTACTCACCGTTCGCATAAAGAAGTTGAAGCCGGTATTGGATTCCATTGTTGGTTTTCTGGCCTTCAGATTCCTGAAATTAAATTAATACGATTTTTTTATAGTTTCTTTGATATTTCAAAATTCCCGATTTAGGACAGATCAGGGCCACAGAAAGATTTTTGCAAGGGGTTGAATATAGGTCGTTAACAAAAAAGTTCTGATATTTGAACCATCAATTTAAAAAAAATATTTTCAGAATCAGCTAAAGTGATATTTTTATTATTTTCAATCTAAAACAGGACATATGTTACAATTCAAGAGATCAATAATTATTTTGATAGTTAAAATATATAATCCACAAGCTGAAAAAATTTCCATTTAAAATGTGTAGTCATAAAATTTTTTAAAAATGCAACGACATTTTTTTTGTGCTATATTTCATTGTCTTCAGGTTTTCAGGTATAATTTTCAATTATTAACATTGATAAGAGGGTTACCGATTGAAAATATTAGCTTTAATCTGGAATTATAAAAAAAATATATTAAATAATAGAAATGCGTAAAACTGCTATAGGTCTTAAATTTCGCAACTTTTAAGCAACGACCCATATTAATTTAATTAGTGCTGCATTCATGAGAATTCTCAACAACTATGGCTTATATGCTTTTTCATGTAACTTTATCATTAATCAGTGTATGCATTAGGTCGCAGGTTACTATCTTGCTCGACTTGCGATTCCTCTTTGTTTAATTGAATTTAACGAGAACTGCGGTACATGACCTCTCTCTTTCTCTCTGTCTCACTTTCCTACCTCACACTAATTATTAATTTCTTGATGCGTCCATAAGAGTCGTGTCATTACGCATCGCGTGGCTTGTGATGCATAATTATCTTGCCCTGTTGATGAGCCATGCGTGCATTGTACCATATGCCGTTGTCAGTAATGCATTCTTAACAATCTACTTCGCTAACCAAAGCCCTCGACTTCTTTTGAAAATTATCTAATACTTTACTGTAAAAAATCATGATTGGTCTAACTATATTTTACTTATTTCAAACCTACCATAGAGTTAAATGCATAGAACTAGATGAAAAAATTAATTGAACCATACAGTGTAGTTAAAAAATATAATTAATTTAATTTTTATTTAAATTTATTGGAATATATTAGGTTTAAAAAATAACACTTTATGATTGGTCGCAATACATTATAATAATTGCAATGCAGTACATTTCACATTTTTCCAATAAAACGAATCAGTGAGTGAACTATATTTTCTGACCATATTATAGAGTTAATTTATATATTGAAAAGTTGAGATCAGTTGATAATATTTAAAGTTTTAAATTTGAGTATCAAAAATTTAATATTAGTCCAGCTATACATGAACGTTAGAACTTTAATTGTTTTCTATTGAAAAAAAATAAAAGGTTAAAAAGAAATTAAGTAATTGAAAAATTATTGAAGCATCCTGAGGCCGTATAATAAGCAAAGCGAGGGCAACGATCAGACGAGTAAAATAAATGTTTTTCCTGTGTTGTACACGATTTTTTTCCTACTGGGGTGGTTGAAAAATGGATTAATACAGGGGGCAATAAAATGCACTTTATGACCCACTAGTATATTATGCAACTAGGGAAAAAAAAGTTTATTTTGCGAATTTGAAGATTGATGTCCGAGCAAAGCGAGGGTAACAGTCACATGAGTAAAATAAATATGGTTTTTTTCGTATTGCATACGATTTTTTCCAATTGGGGTGGTTGAAAAATGGATTAATACAGGGGGAAATAAAATGCACTTTATGGCCCACTAGTATAAAAGAGTATATTATGTAACTAGGGAAAAAAAGTTTATTTTGAGAGTATGAAGTTTGATGCCCGAGGAAAGCGAGGGTAACAGTCAGATGAGTAAAATAAATATGGTTTTTTCCGTATTGCATACGATTTTTTTCCTACTGGGGTGGTTGAAAAATGGATTAATGCAGGGGGCAATAAAATGCACTTTATAACCCACTAGTATAAAAGAGTATATTATGCAACTAGGGAAAAAAAAGTTTATTTTGTGAATGTGAAGTTTGATATCCGAGGAAAGCGAGGGTGACAGTCACATGAGTAAAATAAATAAAACTAATACTTTCTCATATGAGATGAAAATGTAATAAGATCCTTTTCTATACATTTCTGATAGAAGCAATACCATCAATGTTCCGTAATGTGAAGTTAGCTATTTATAAAAGTGAAAATGTCTAAAATTACGGTTAAATATCTGAGATCATAGAAAACGAATATTGAATGATACTCTCCGGTAATATCTTGTATATTGAAATTTTTTGTTATATTATGTGGTAATTGAAGATATATGTTGATGTTAATAGTTAGCTTTAGGGTCCAAGATTAATAAAAAAATTTACCCAAGTCTTCATATGAGAATTATACATTAACTTCGACTTATAATTTTGTGCCGAGGGGCTGTTCACTTTTGCATCTGATTTTAAGTTATGGAAAGATTCAACACGTTCGTGAATGATGTCAATCGATTTCTTTCAATAAAATAAATGTAATCTCTCGAATTGCTGTAAAGCATTTTAGCTTAAACGCGCTTCTACGTTATTCTCTTAGGTTTTTTTACTTTATTTCAGACTATTTTGCATCACATGTAAAAGATTTCAAAGGCGTTAAAATTACTAAATTTAAAATTTAAATATCACTCCCTGAACCCGAAATAGTGAAAAAGCACTTTTTCGAATGTTATAAGTCTTCCACATAGAATTAGTGACATTTAACTGATATTAATGGGTAAACTCACTGGTTGACCAGCGAATTTTACTGTTAACCAGCATATTTCACTGATTAACCAGTGAGTTTCCCTGGTGGAATCAGGTGAATTTCACTGATTTCTTTATGGAAGACTTATAACATTCGAAACCGTGGTTTTTTACTGTGAATCAGTGAGTTTCACTGTTTCGGATTTAGGGTGCAAAGAAATATTTACATAAGTATTTTATATTTAGATCCAAACAAACAAAAACTTTATGTATAATATCATATGAAAACTTGGGTACATTCCGTGCACATTCTGAATAATAAATCTCATTCTCCATACTCACAATTAGGAAAATCTTCAGTATGATACTACGCATTTATTTTGAAGTTTCTAATTCATTGTAAAAAATTGTCAATTTTCCAATTTCTTTTTTAAAGTATTTTAGTTGAAAGCAATTCCAAGTTTTTATCGATGCGTTAAAAAATAGACGTAATTAATAAAATTTTCCATCAAAGAAGCCCCTAGTTAGCGAAATTTTTAAATATATTTTTTAGATCTAAAATAAATTACTCATGATTGCTCCGATCAAAGCCGATACGTTTGATTATGTATTTTCTTGTCAATATCTAGTTTTCTCCTTGCATGTTATAAGAATATAGATTCATTTTAATTAATAAATTAAGTGTCGAAAAATATGTAAATTGTTCGAGATGAAGATGGGGGTATGTGGTTGTAGGAATAGAGATACCTAGTAGCGAGTTGCTTGTGCTCAGGGGTTGATGTATGTCCGTGGTGCATGACCCTAATTAATAGGGAGGCCACGCGATGCAACTGTCCAACGGTGTGAATTATTTAGGTACAAGAGCGAGAGCGAGAGATATAGAAGAGACGAAAATCAGAAGAAGACAGAGAGAGAAGCGGAGATTATATGCAACACATTTACGAACGTGGTGTAAACACTAGCACGTGGTCATATGTAATTAGTTAAGTAGGTTGACCAGTGCGTTAAATTGTGCATGCCTGAGCAACCAGGTAAATATGTCCTGAAGTCATGAGTGGAGAATAATTTTCTGAATAAATTAGCTTAGTCGTCTCTACACGGAGAAACTTTTTATAGCAATATATTTTTCGCAGTCAAACCACTAAAGATTCGAAAAATGATATGAAACTTTAGTATAGGATATAGTAAAGTTTGATGCAATCTATATTAAATTTATAATATGAGGCGCTTAGAGCAAAAGGAAAGTAAATATTGTTGTCATAGAAAAGTGAAAGATAAAAACGGTTGAAGCAAAAGGAAGACAAATCTTTTTCAGCGGTAAAGCGAAACAAAATAAAGTTGGAGCAAAAGAGAGACAAATATTTTTTAGCGTTAAAGCGAAACAAAA
Organism: Diplolepis rosae; assembly: GCA_030998225.1. Lineage (NCBI taxonomy): Eukaryota > Metazoa > Arthropoda > Insecta > Hymenoptera > Diplolepididae > Diplolepis > Diplolepis rosae. Next base: position 15,734,234 of record JAPYXD010000723.1, on the reverse strand, counting down.
TAAAGTTGAAGGAAAAGAGCGACTCGGTTCTCCTGCTTTAATGTTGGAGCAAAAGTGAGACAACCGAGTCACTCTTTTCCTCCAACTTTATTTTGTTTCGCTTTAACGCTAAAAAAGATTTGTCTCTCTTTTGCTCCAACTTTATTTTGTTTCGCTTTTCTATGACAACAATATTTATCTAAAATTTAGTATTTCGCTGCGAAAGATTCTCAATATGACACGCTTTTCCCTCAATTGAAACGTAGTTTAGCAAAACTTGTAAACTCGGGTTTCTCCGTGTAATAATGCAAATTGTGAGTCGTTTTAAAGATTTTTATAAGTAAGCAAAGTATTTTCCACAAATCATATTTTATAATAAAATATTATGTATCCTTTTTAAGCGACGCAATTAAAATGCTAAAGCAATAGGCTATGAAACCAAAAAATTTGATAAACTGTTTCCAGTCTTCTTATTTTTTAAAGACTGCGAGTCGTTATACTGTAAGTTACTCTCTTCTTTGCGGAAATTGAGCTGGTTTTTCATGAATCCTACCCTGTCGAATTAAGCTACGATTTATGGTATCAAGATTTATAACATGCTTTTTTCCCTCGTTATACTTCAGACTTGGGTTATAGGTTACGAATCACATTCAGGGAGTTTACTTGATATTGCCTATATAGAAAAGGGTCTAACCATTACCGCGTTCAGATTTCAAAATCCATGTCTCCTTGTGACACTTTTAATTAATATAATTATAATACATTATTAGGGATCGTGTATAATAATCTCTGGAAGTGAAAACCGTAAAAAACGACTTGAGTTGAAGCACAAATGTTTATGGGAATTATTGGAGATAAGTATTTATATTTTGAATCAAATAAAAAATCAGCGAAATTCACGTATTTGACATCCAGCGCATACTGATCTTTTCTGTTGTAACTTTACAGTAAATGTGTTGGAAGTAAATTTCCGAATCGTAATGTACACGGAGAAACCCAAGTTTACAGTTTTTGCTGAATTACGTTTCAATTTAGAGAAAACGTGTCATAGTGAGAATTTCCCGCAGCGAAATACAGAACTTTATATGAAATATATTATAAATTTACTATAGATTGTATCAAACTTTACTATATCGTTTAGTAAAGTTTCATATCATTTTTCGAATCTTTAGTATTTTGACTGCAAAAAAAAAACAGTCCGCTAAGAATAATTACTATTACACCTCGATTTTCCCTAGATTTATAATATTTTTCAAAATTTTTATTATAGGATAAAACATATATTGCTATACAAAGTTTTTCCGTGTAGAGTTACAATAAATTTATTGTACACCAAATTAAGAGAAATTACTTATTAATTAATTATTAAGAGTAATTACACTGTTAGTAATTACTGTATTAAACTTCCAATACATGTAATGGAAGTTTTTTCATTAACGCATATTAAAAACGTCTTTGTCCGCTGTACATCTAAAGTTAGCCTTGTCGGTATCGTTTTGGGTGCGCAAAGTTGATTTTCCCGGACTAGTGCGGTAAAATTTTAAGTGTGCGGAAAATTAAAACTAACTTGAAATTGTACCGCACTAGTGCGGGAAAATCAACTTTCTGCACGGAAACAACCGATTCCGCTAATCTTTGTTTATACAGCGAACAAAAAATATCGTTCATATGACGTGCCTTTCCGATCTTGATACGGAATATACTATTACGTTCACTTTGTGAATCTTAGATTTTGTAATGAATCCCAAATTAATCATGATTCTTGTTACAATGGACATATTAAGAAAATAGTCTTTCATAATTTTATCATCAAAGTGACTTACGCATTATCTCAAATGTGTATAAATTATATTCAAGGCCATGTATGACTTATTCGATCTCTGCCTTACCGACACTATTTTTTCGTCCTTCGCATTTCCACATTAAGATAGTTTTCGTCCACCAAAATTAGACCTCAGGCAAACATAGATAATTTTGCTTTCAAGAATAGCAATATTATTATTGAAGGGCTATTTTGAAAGAGAAAAGATTATTTTACAAGAATAAAATTTGAGACACAGAAAAATTATTTTATTAATAAATTTTATTTTTGACCAAACATTTTTTTTATCGCTTCATATCAAATTTCAAAAAATTATCATGAATCATGAATCATTTTTTCAGAGAAAAGATTTCCCACAACTTCACTGTTTTTGATTTTTAAAAATAAATTCTTTAATGGCTGAAACCATTAAAAAAACATTTTCCAAAACGAAATTTTTATGAACAAATTGCTGAATTTGATAATAATTTATTCATTTTCGAAAATTGAAAATGGTTAAGTTGTAGGCAATTTTTTTTTTCGAAAATGTGATTTGTAATTTATTAAAATTGCATAATTTTTTAAAATTTGGTAAGAAGCGATAAGAAAAAAAATTGGGTCAAAAATAAAATTTATCAATAAAATTATTTTTCTGTATTTCAAATTTTTTTAATGGAAATTAATCTTTTCTCTTCCAAAATAGCCCTTTAATAATAATATTGATATTCTTGAAAGCAAAATTATCTATTTTTGCCTGAGGTCTAATTTTCGTGGATCAACTACCTTAATCAAGCCACAGAGTTGAAACTTTGAGTAATTAAGTAAAAATCACTAAGGGAAGTTTATCTACTCCTCAATATTTATAAGTATAAGCAAATTTCTTTTTGAAAACACTTTTCTTATAATTATAAAACTTTAGGATCCAATGAACGTTGTTTGTGACTTTCTACTGAATTACTCATACATGGCCTTAAATAAAAATCTTCTAGAGAATCGCAATACAGGTATTGTAAAATTATAATATTATAAATGTAATGCAATTCCTCTTTAGATTCGTATTGTAAAAATGTGGTAAAATTCCAAGAGTTTTTAAGAGTCTTCTCAATTCGACGAATTGATCGTATCTCCCAATTGACTAAATATTTTTCTTTGTGACCATTTTTTTGATTCAAAGAATCGTTCTTTTCGAAAATTAACAAAGTATAATCTTTAACTGATGTTTTCAGTAATTGTAAAAGTCTTACGTTATTAGAATATAATTATCGTGTTGTCGTGACCAATAGAGTATACCGTTGTGTCTATTCGTCTCTAATGACCAATGGATTTTCGCCTGTCAAGCTAATCGTTGGAATAGCCATACAGGTGAAACCTACGACCCAACGAGCTTTGTATACATATAGATGAGTACATATAGGCCGAGCCGTTTAATATTTGACGTTAGTCCGATAGAAATGGCAATTATCGAGATAAGCATAGACTCTACATTATACGATGCCATAAAGGAATTATCACTTTTCCCTCTCTACAGTCAAATTATCAACGAGTTTAAAATATTGCGCAGAAGATAAATGTGCTCCTGATATAACATACAAGATTTAAATCTTTAATAATTTTTTACAAGATTAACTTACTTGGTCTTTTTCCACAAATCCGATAAAGGCTGTTCTTTCGATTTCGATTGGCTGCCCCCCTCGATCGTAAAGAGCAATAACAAAGTGGAAAAAGTTGCTTTTCCTGAGATTGCTTGGAGGTTGTTTCTCGAAATGAGCTCTGCCTACTCCAACTCTGAAATTGAAAAGTAGAATCTTGTTAGTTGCAATTAAAAGTAATCAAGTGTCAAAATTGTACAAAAGTTGTATAAGGCGAACTTAAAACTGATTTGTCTTTTGAATCCATCAGTAAGAAGTAAGACTGTCCAGGTCGTAAGAGAGAAAGACAAACGAGCTGGACCACGGGAAAGTGCACAGGTGGCCCTGACGCCTTAAAATCCCATTAAGGTCTCATGTGCTGAGATTAAGCCGCCGGACTCCAATGCTATCTTTGAGTAATGGCACGGAAAGTCCCCCTTTTCGTATGCATCGTGTGATTTAGTTTGATGCCCCATGCTTACTCTACGTTTAGAATTGTTCTAGGAAAAGTAGATTTTTTTGAGTGGCAGTAAAAATTGAGATATAGGAGAGAATCTCAGAAATTGTTTTCGAAAAGAATGTTTTATGCATGCCAGACTAATTACACATATGTTTTGCAAAACTTGGATATTTTTATAGACAACAGGAAAAATCCGATTATTTACAATTTAAGGGTGTAAAATAAAATGGATTTAACAAGAGAACATTGTCGGGGAATAATTTTGTATAATTTTCAATCCAATTTAAATGTGGAAGAGTATTAGCAACGGCTTATCTATTCGATGATTAAAAAAAAGGCACAAGGAATAATTCAAACGATTCAAATCAACCCAAGTGCGAAATTAGATACGGCCCAACACTGGCCAAGCATCGCCAATAATTTGCCGAAGATCGGCTGCCAATATCGTGCCGTTGCTGGAATGATAACTCCGGTATGCACTTGGCGGCCAATGCTGGCCCAAACTCTGGCCGCCAGCACTTGTTTTCGGCACAGCAACGGACCAATGCTGTGCCGAACTCTGGTTTTTTCACTTCCAGGATGGTTTGCCGTGGTAAAAGTGACACATGGCCCAGTAATGTGCCGTCCATGAGCCCGACTCTGGCTCTTCTACTTTCAGAACTGGATGCCATAGTAAAAATGACAATCGGCTTCGTATAAGGCCGATACTGGGCCAAGTTTCGGCTGAAGGTCGGTAAATTTAAACAGTCGAAAAAGGCCGCCGTCAACGGCCCAGTACTTGACCGATGCAAACGGTGACACTGGCCCAATAACAATGGCCGACTCTTGGCTGCCGAGATTGGGCCAATATTGTGCCGTATTATCACTTTCGGCAATTCGCACTTGGGAAGTTTATCAAATCTCGTTTATAACATCGTAATTGGTGATGATATGAGTCATGTATGTATGTATAAGAGGATAAGAAAGAAATCAATCGGCTGTTTGGATGTTTCAAAATGAGGCAAAATCCATAAAAGTTGTAGCAATAGTGGCTCTTAAAAGCCGTCGCACTGTTAATGATGATTGATATACAACAATTTGTTTGCCTAATGTAATTGTTGAATTAGAAAAAACAAAACCAATCGTCGCCTTATTCTTCATCATGATAACGCAAGCTCACACACTACACGTCAAACAACTTAATATTTAAGGATGTAGTTTCGTGTTTGGGCTTCGAAAAATCGATTTTTCTCAACACGTCTAGTGAAAATTATACTTTCACTGTCTGTTTTGGGACAGGAAAATGGCTGATTTCACAACTGTTGATATTTTTCCCACATGTGGTGAAAATAGCCATTTTCCCGTCTCAAAACAGATGATGAAAGTACAATTGTCACTAGACATGTTGGGAAAACTAACGTGTTTCACTCGTGGGGAACACGCGACTGTCAATTGGTCTGATTGCAGCACTCACTTGTGTTGCAAACTCCAAACTCATTGGCAATTGTTCGTTTTCTCCACTAGTAAAATTAATAGCTATTTTTTCACATATTTCGAAAGAAACGGAAGTTTTACTCTTTGAACAAGGCATAGCTGATTAGTGTCAACATACATTTTTTATAAGAAATTTGAAATCAAAATTTTTTATAACATATTTTTCTTGAAAGGACATTTTTGTAAGCGGCTCTGGTGATTAAAAAAATTTTATCCAACCGTTTGCTTTCATTTTTGCACATGTTACTCTACACAACAATGGCTTCGTCGGGTACTAACACTACTTAATTATAATAATAATAATTTATTTTTGTTTTCACCGATTTTCAACAACAAAAATCACGATTTTTTAATTGTTTCTTTTAAAATTCCGCCATTTTGTTATTTATTAATAAAAATGGTTATATCCAGTACGGAAAGGAGCCACGAGCATTCAGAATTCATGAATATATTTATATATTCATGAATATACGGTCGAAGAAAAAATGTCTTTGAATTGAAGAAAGTTTTGTTGATTCAAAAACATTGTCTTTAATGTAAATAAATCTATTTCTTTGGATCATAGAGATTTTTTTTTTAATTAACAAAACTTTCTTTAATTCAGAGAAATTTTTTCTTTGACCATATATTAAAGAAATATTTCTTTGATTCAAAAAAACTGTTTTCACAGTGTGAGTAAAAAAAATTTTCTTTTATTGTTTACGATGTCAATAGAGATATGTACAAAATTACAATGATTGTATTTTATTTTGTTATAAAAAAAAAGTCATGAAATAAGCTTTAGAAACAAGCCTGAATATGAGACTACATCCTTAAGACAACAAAAGATGGACTAACTGGTTCATCCAGGATACAGTTCAGATTTATAACCAAATGACTTTTTCACGTCCCCGGAAATGAAAGATAAAATGTGTATAGAATGCAAAGGCGAAAATTACAAAAAACAATAAAACAGTTTGTTTGAACGTAAAATTTTCTTTCCACTACTTCGGAAAAACTTTCGGAGTGCCCCTAATATTTGTTCACTGTAAATAAAAAAGTAAAATTTAAGTCTAAAAATCGTCTAACTTTAAGGTGTAACAAAAACTAGGCAATTAGAAACAGACAAACTAATGCGCTAATATATTGAGCGGCTAAATTTAAGTTAAAATCGTCCGTTAGACGTAACAAATTTAAAACCTTTTTTTCTGTGTTCTTCCTTCTTTGAGAGACCAATTCATGAAAAATTGTCCTTAAAATAAAACTAATCGTAGTGATTCTTTATCCAAGTGTAGAAGACGTCTAGAAGAAAGTTAGAAATTTAAAGACAGAATGGGAGAGAAAATGATTGGAATAGCTTGTGCTAGTTCGAAAAGAACTCGTAAAAATATTCAAATTCCCTAGGGATCTATTATCTCTCATTTTTGAAACCGAAGGCGGGGCAGCTTTGCTGCAGTTAAAGTACAGAAAAGAAAAGCAGAAGGAGGTGACATAAAATGTGAGAGTGCATACCAAAGAACAATTTGGCAACAATTTCTCAAACTGTCAAAATAATTATCGCTTAATCCCTTGAGGGCAATTTAAACATTCCGTTCTCCCCTTTTCAAGAAAATAGATAAAATTTTCTATCCTCATTTTTTTCTTGAGAAACTGGTAATTCCTTTTTATTTTCATTTCATTACTCAATAAAAATATTTTTATAAATATTTTATTTTGATCATATTGAGCAATTTATTTGTAACTATTAATTCTTCAATAAAGTTTATACTGAAAGAGTAGAATGAAGCAAGCATTGAAATATGCATAAACTACATAACTCTGTACGTTAAATGGTTTGTAAAATTTAATGCGAAAAATACGAGGCACGTTTAGGACATTCAACTGTAACGAGGGAAAACGAGACGTGCTTTTTCGTGGATCCGGTTGCTTGGTTCGGGTTCAGGCAAGCTGATTTTGTCGCCTTTTTTCCCGCAATTAAGTGAACCACCTGAATATTTAACACTGGGCTAACACACTCTGGTATTCGCTCTTAACTCTTTCAACGCGACTCTATATTCATTATTCTTAGTTCTTCGAAAGGATAGCTGCAAAAGGAGCAATTTCATTTATCTTAAAAAGTAAATTGAATATCACAACAGATCCAAGGAATTCAAATAAATTGATTTCTCAATAAATACACTGTTAGAAATCTCTACCGTAATTTCCTGAAAGTCGTAACTAGAGTTTTATTCAGTTACAGTTCCGTAAAATTAAGATAGAATTTCAGAAAATTTAGTTACTTTTCGGTAAATTTAGGAAACAATTTCTCAATTCTCAGTTAGAGAGTGTGGAATATTCCGATTCGTGTATTTGGAAATTCTGTAACTTGCAATAGGAAAAATTTAACATTTTGGGTAATTGAAAATTTTGATACAGTTTCGTAATTTTATGATGAATTTTATAACAATTCTGTTAGAAAAACACAAGAACCTCGAAAAGACACGAAAAAACACAAAAACGCAAGAAAACACAGAAACAACACAAAAAATTCAAAAAATACAAATAATAACAAAGCAACCAAAAATTAAAAGTTTCAAAAGGGTCAGAGTTAATTAAAAGGAAGAGATTTTTTTCAAAAAACTAATCACTTTTTTAAATTCTAATCACTTCACTGATCTGTATCAAAACACGTGTGTTTTTGTGTTTTTGAGGTTTTATGTGTTGCTTGTGTTTGATAACCTCACACTCTCACGAGCGCAATCTGGAAAAAATTTTTACTGCCAAAAGTGTACCTCTCCTTTGGTTGACATGTCCAATACCTGGCCTTCACTTTTCATGAGTTTTTTTACCAAAATTTTTTATGCATGGTATACTAAGTTATTTAAAATAATAAAATAAAAACAAAAATAAGGATTAAAATTAGGTCACTAAATAATTCATAAATTGCACGCATTTCAGTTTAATTATTAATGATTAATTGTTAAGGTTTATTTTTTAAGACGGCCTCGATACCTTAATGTTTTTTAAAAAAACTGGCACTGAAGAGGGCTCACATCTGTGGCCGAAACGTTTACCACTTTGAAATTTTACAGTTCCACCACCTAAAAGGTCTGGAAAAAAAGTAACTAACCCTATGCCAATTCAATTATCATATATTTATTACTGTGGGTCAATATAAAATCCAAAACATGTACAGGAACATGTCTTGCAATAATTTTTGTGTATCCATTTCTAAGGGGATTTTTGGTCGCTGAATCTAAATATAATGTTGAAATTTCCAATTTCTGAAAATCCAAGATGGCAGATCTAATATGACAGTAACAATTTCGAAATTTCGTATGCGCCATATTTTTTCCAGTATCTTGAATTTTCGGATTTTGAAATTTTTTATTTTTGATTAGAATTTCGCAATCCGGAAAACCATTACAGAACTAGTTTCAACAAAACATAATTGTTAGCTTGAATTTAGAATGAAAAAAATACAGAATATCATATATTTCTTGATAAAAAATATAACTTATATCAAAAACAATATGGCGGAAAATTCTGAATAATATTTTATGGTGTACTTTATTATCTTCTAATCTTTATTATACATTAGTCGAGATTGTATTTTTCAGTGAAAATTCACTAATTTTTACTATTTATTTACTTACGGTATTTTTTAAAATAACAATGATTGTTCATCTTTTTTTAGACTTATTGATGTTCTAGGGATCCTGTAAAAATAAAAAATTTGGTACTTGTTGCTAAGAAAATAGTTTAAGAAATGAAAAACACTGACCAAAATGGTGGGTCCGTAAGAGACCCATCATGGCGCAAAGGGTTAAGATGAATTTTATAAAAATCCAGTTAAATTTCGTAATATTGAGAAGAATGTCAGAAAATTCAGTACAAACTTCGCAATTTTAAGATATACCTTTACTCAAAAACATCATAAATATCGTCAAATTTTATGTTACCTCTGTAACATAAAAATTTTCCGAATATGGAAAACGGATTATTGCAAGAAACTGAAAATTCAAACTCCAAAATCTCACTGTAAATCTCAAGAGTCTGAAAATGTTCATTTAATGCTAAACTTGCATAGTCGAAGAAAAATTTTGAAAAGTAGCTAAGTAGCCACTCTATTTATTTAACTGGCAAGTGTTACAAAATTAAAAGTTTGTACGAATTTCCTGACGAATCGAAAACTGTTATCTGCCTATCTTAAACTGAGGTTGAAATCGGCTTTAATCGTTCGAAATTGGTATCTACTCATGGATAACTAGTGATGATAAAAGTGCAGCTATTACATGAAAACTGTATTATCGGTGACCGCGATCGAATCCTGGACTGGCGATAAAACTATCAGTTGTGGGGGTTGCGTAGATTCTCGACGCTGGAAAACTGAATCGAGTGCCACGAAAATGAATAGCGGCAGTTTTGCAGCACATTTGTGAAATAAATGATGGTATCGGCGGTGCGTTTGTCACGGCAGGTGGGGGGTCGCCAAAATGGGGAGGCTGGGGGTTAGAGAACTGGTGAACAGGGGGTCTCACACGAGAATCATGGAAGAGGGAGGTGAGGAAGAGAGGGGGCTGTGATGGGGCCAGATGGGGAGGAAGTGATATACTGCTGGTGTCGATAATTATCGGTGGCTGATTAACCGGTCGCCGGTTCGCGCCCCATAACTCTCAATGTCCGATTATTTTGTCCCCGTTTGCCATGCACCAGTTCCTATAACGTGTGGCCTGGCTAGGACATGATCACCACCGCATTATGTCATGTCCATTGTAAATGAGACAATAAACAAGAAAATTAGTACAATAAAGAAATATTGCCTTTTTCTATAAATCTTGGCATGTGATGATGTTAAAGTACACGGAGGAAAAAATCTCTCCTATGTAGTGAGTCAATGAGTTAATATAGTGACAGCATGAAATTTCTGTAAATTTAACAGATATTTCAGTACGATTCGCCGCTTTTTTGTAAAGATAACAGATTTGTTCATAAATACTACAGGAATGCCTGTTAAATTTACAGAATAAGGAATTTTCTTCAACAGAGATTTCTGTAATATTTATCTACGAATTTGTTATTTTTATAAAAAAGCGGTGAATTGTACTGAAATATCTGATGAATTTTTAAATTTTTAAATTGTTACTATATTACCTGATGCTCTCTAAATTTGAATCAGTCAAAATCTACTGATTTTCAGTGAAATTTGACTGATTCAAATAGTTAAAAAGAGGTTACTGTAAATCAGACAAACTTCACTGATTATTTCAGTGAAAACTGACTGATTTTTTGGTTCGTGTAGTAATCAACATAAAACTTAATCAAGTCATTCCGTTTATTTATTGAATAGAATCACGATTAATTGTAAGGATGTATGAAAGCAAAATCACAAATATACGTTTTATTAGTACTTTTTGATATGCAAATATAGTTTAGACTGTAAGAAGAGAAGTAAATCTAATCAAATTTAGCGTTTTCGAAGTGAAATTAAAATTGGTTAATAACCACATTATTTTTTTTTAGAACAACTAACAAATGCAAGTTGTTTGTTACGTAAAAAAGTATATTTGATTTTAAAACAATAACTAACTCGAATAGTATAAGTTCTTTGTAGAAATGATTTTTTTTATTTAAAAATGTATTATTTTGATTCAACAAAAGTAATTTCAAAAGAAGAGATTTTTAAAATTGAAAATATAATATTTTAATTCAAATAAAATTGTTTCGAAAACGAGATTTGTTTGATATAGAAGAAAGAAGTCGACTAAGAAATTTGTTACAATCAAGGGAATATTTTTTGGAGCCTATAGCAATGCACTGATTTCTTTGATTCTAATAGTTTTGGTTGAATAGAAAAAACTCTTCTGAGTATATATATGATTTATGAACATATAAATTTTATATACATTACTATTAATCCCCGAGTAATAAAATAAGTAAATATTTCTAAAATAATAATGATACTCTCTAAATCTGAATCAGTCAAAATCTACTGATTATCAGTGAAATTTGACTGATTCAAATAGCTAAAAAGAGGTTACTGTGAATCAGTCAAATTTCAGTGATTACTTCAGTGAAAATTAACTGATTCACCAGCCAAAAGTATATATTTCATTGTTAAATCAGTGAAAATTAACTGATTTAACAATGAAATATATCTTCTTCGCTGGTGAATCAGTGAAAAAGCAAACCACAGATTCAATCAGTGAAAATATGACTGATCGAGATTTAGAGAGTAAATTCTACTTTTAAGTTTAGTTTTAGAAAATCTTAACTGCAAACAATCTAAATATATGATAAATTAAAAATTGTTACTAATTTTTTTTTGCTCTTCACGAAAAGTGAAGATCCAGGCTCGAATCCGGGTTGAGGCATATTTTTCCCTTTCTTCAATTATTTGTCTAGAAGAACCGTGAAAATTTGAATTTAAATTTTATAAATCCCAGACGTTGAAATGCGTTGAATAATCTTCAATAGATGATTATTTTGTTGTTACGTCATTTGAAAAGATTGTGGAAAAATGGATGACCGGCATTGGTACCAATTACATAAGACCAATTTTATTTTTTGCACTAATACACTATCACCAATATTTATTAAAAATTTTAAGGTTTTTTTTTCTTCCTGACAAAGGAAAGATGAAATGTTATTTTTACTTCTATTTTGGTATAAAATCTACGTACAACAAAAATTACTTATTTTGAGGTCTCGCCACAAAACCTTCTATTTTTCTATAGATAATAATTGTAATTCTCCAATATTTACCATAAAAAACTGATATTATGTACTAATCACGATATTTTTTTTGCTTCTAATCACTGATATTGCAAAATAAACTCATAAATCATAATTAAGTACTTGAAAATTGTACTATGGGGATGGAATTGTATAGGGTGGCTTAGTCGAGGGTAGTTTTGGAGTTGCACTGGTTCGGAGGCAGAGTCAATTTAGCAACCCGGAGTAATAATTATAATCACGCGGCGAGAGACCATTTCCCGCCAATATTCCTCTATTAGACAGATATTTTTCGCGTTATTTCGTTCTTCTGATGTTTAACTGTATCGTGCACGTGTGCTTGCCCGTTATAGTTGTTATTCCGCACGTACTAAACTGGTGAGTCACTTTCATACACGAATTTGTGCACTTGAATGCGACAAACCTACCCGTTTGTGTGCATGTGAGCAGCGTTGTTTGCATTTTGGACCCAACATCGACACCGAGGTTATAATTACAGCTCGATGCGCGTTTATCGCGTAATTTGCTTCGAGTACAGTTTTGAGACCCGATAACGATTGTTTCCAAATGTAACCACGCGTTTATCCACTCACAGTACCAAATGGAGGGAGGAATGTGCACTTATATTTGTCGAATAATTTAATTTCTTTTTCAATACAATTGGTTCAAAAATACAATTCATCTGCATTTAATGGGAGCAATTTATGTTTCGGGCCAAAATTGTAACTAAATTCTACGCGTGTATTGAAAAAAAAGTATTCACATTGGCTACTCTAGACTTTCCACACACATAATTTTTTATTTAAAAATTATAAAAAAATTCTAATTCGTGATAATTGTGTTTGGTTTGCAAAATTCATGCGTGCGAAGTTGACTCTACACTGCAAGCAATGGTTAACGGTGTGACATGTAAAACCGATTTAAAGGTATCTATAACAAAAAATCTGCGCACTTCGCGGACACATTCTCATCGCGCGCAGCTCGCTTCGCTCGCAAGTTTAAGCGCGCCCAGAGTGCGCAATTTGATCGTCGCGCTTCACGCTTCGCGCTCCGTAATACTCGATCGTTGCGCTGCGCGCTCCGAAATTTTTGAACGTCGCACTTCGCGCACGGTCTTGTGCTCTTCGCATACATTCAAGTTTATTTCTTATAATTTAATACAGAAGCTCAAACCAATTTTATAATATTAAAGATGATGTAAATTACTCAAATTCACTAAATTTCCTTTTAAGTTTAAGTGAAACAGGAAATTAAATTTACTTAAGGCTCTACCGGCCTTAAGGAACACATTCTCATCGTGACACTCATGCTTCGCGCTCGATTTTCTGTATACATTTAAGTAACTTTTAATTAAATTACATGATTAAAATAACTTATTTATTTTCTTCCAAATATCTCAAAAAGGAAAAACAATCGTAGACTTTATTTAAGGAAACGATTTTGCAGAACAACGCTTATTTCGTATCGCACATATTTTGGTGAAAAATATCGAATTTTTTCAATATTAAAAATCAAAACATAAAATATACATCCTGTCGAGAAATTTCTTGATAAGAATGTGTAGACCTCATTTAGGCAAATCATTTTTCATCTAAACGTTTTTTATGTATCTCATATATTTTGTCTAAAAAATTGAATTCTTGAATTTTAATCGTATTTTTTGGAATTGAAACGAAAAATATATGTTTTTTCAGAAACTGTGTGAGACAAAATTTGTAGATCTTTTTGAAACGAATAACTTTGTATTCTTACGTGTTTTTCGTATTTCACATATTATTGTTAAAAAATTGAATTTTGGATTTTCAATAGTTTTTTTTAAATTAAAAAGAAAAATATGCATCTTATGAAAAAATGTTATAATTCAAATTTGTAGGCCTTTATGTAGAAAATAATATTGTATCATAACGTTTTTTCCTATCTCGTATAATTTAACTGCAAAATGGAATTTTGATATTGACTTTTTTCAAGTTTTAATATGCTGTAACATTTCTAATTTTGATTTAATCAAAAAATGTTATTAGGATAAATTGTAGAGATTTATAAGCACTATCAAAAACCAGTATTGAAATTTTTGATTTTTTCAAAGTTATTTTCAAAAACACAAAAGTAGTGTTCAATCCCTCAATTTTGATTGGATGTGGCTGGTTAACGAACTTGTCCTTACTTTTTCGGCTCCGATAAAGTCTGCCAAAGCTCAATTCAATCTGATAATTCTATCGAGAGTTATGCCGCACACGACCTACTACAGACAGACAGACACTTTCGTAAAAACCGTTTTTTCTGACTCAGGGGGTCTCAAAACGTAAAGATTTGATGAAATTTTCGAAAGTCATTTTTCACATAAAACCAATACCTTCTCATCCATGATGAGAATGTAAAAAGTGAAATTATCACGTTTACTTGGGATTGAATTAATTTTTAGATTTTTTTTCTAGATATTACATCAGTATATGTAAAAAGTTCGATGTTTTGGAATTGTTTTTATAAAAAAATATTTTTTTTGCCAAACGCGTACATTTGATCCCAGCGGGATTATGTTTTCCTGAAGTCATCAAAATTTCATCAAAATCGGTCAAATCGTTCTTGCGGAATCCATAACACCGTTTTGAAGAACCCGATTTTGGAAAAACGTGGTTAACGTTTTTCTAGACAGGAAAGTATAAAAAAAGTAGTGTTTTTACTAACTTACATCGGAACATTGACCTAAAACTTCACAGACACATTTTAAAATATGTGTAGAATGAATTTATTTTAAAAAATCTGCCCGCTTCGCGGGCACACTCTCATCGCGCGCTTCGCGCGCAGCTCGCAAATTTAAACGCGCCTAGGGCGCGTGATGTGATCGTTGCGCTTCGCGCTCCGTTCTTTCTGGACCTCGCGCTTCGCGCTCGGTCTTATGCTCTTCGCATACATTTAAGTTTATTTCTTATATTTTGATACTGAAGCTCAAACCAATTTTATAATAATATTACAGATGATGTGAATTACACATTTTCTCAAAGTCACTGAATTTCTTTTTGAATTTAAGTGAAACAGGAAATTCAATTTACTTAAGGCTCTATCGGCCTTAAGTAACACATTCTCATCATGACACTCGCGCTTCGCGCTCGATTTTCTGTATACATTACAGTATAACTTTTCAATAAATTACATGATTAAAAGAATTTACTTTCTTCCACATATCTAAAAAGGAAAAACAATCATAGACTTTATTTAAGGAAACGATTTTGCAGAACAACGCTTATTTCGTATCTCACATATTTTGGTGAAAAAAATCGAATTTTTTCAATATTAAAAATCAAAACATAAAATATACATCCTGTCCCGAAATTTCTTTATCAGAATTTGTAGACCTCATTTAGGCAAACAATTTTCCATCTAAATGTTTTTTTTGCATCTCACATATTTTGTCTAAAAAATGGAATTTTTTCATTTTTATCGTATTTTTTGGAATTGAAACGAAAAATATATCTTTTATCAGAAACTGTGTCAGACAAAATTTGTAGATCTTTTTTGAAACGAACAACTTTGTATTCTTACGTTTTTTTGGTATTTCCAATATTATTGTTAAAAAATTGAATTTTGGATTTTCAATAGTTTTTTTTTTGAATTAAAAAGAAAAATATGCATTTTATGAAAAAATGTTATAATTCAAATTTGTGGGTCTTTATGTATTCAATAATATTGTATCATAACGTTTTTTCGTATCTCGTATAATTTAACTGGAAAATGGAATTTTGATATTGACTTTTTTCGAATTTGAATATGCTGTAACATTTCTAATTTTGATTTAATCAAAAAATGTTATCAGGATAATTTATAGAGATTTATGAGCACTATCAAAAACCAG
Source organism: Diplolepis rosae (assembly GCA_030998225.1). NCBI lineage: Eukaryota > Metazoa > Arthropoda > Insecta > Hymenoptera > Diplolepididae > Diplolepis > Diplolepis rosae. The sequence continues at coordinate 15,718,350 of JAPYXD010000723.1, read as the reverse complement.
GATTGGAATTTTTGATTTTTTCAAAAAATTATTTTCAAAAACACAAAAGTAGTGCTCAATCCCTCAATTTTGATTGGATGTGGCTGGTTAACGAATTTGTCCTTACTTTTTCGGCTCCGATAAAGTGTGCCAAAGCTCAATTCAATCTGATAATTCTATCGAGAGTAATGCCGCACACTACCTACTACAGACAGACAGACACTTTCGTAAAAACCCTTTTTTCTGACTCAGGGGGTCTCAAAACGTAAAGATTTGATGAAATTTTCGAAAGTCATTTTTCACATAAAACCAATACCTTCTCATCCATGATGAGAATGTAAAAAAGTCGATTTTTCAACCCGAGACATGGATCCCTCCCCTTAAATTCGAATAAGAATTATAAGAAGAAGTTATAAAATCATATAAATTATATTGTTAAATAAAATAATCTGCTGAAATTTATTTTTTAATTTAGAAATCAGTTAACTTGCCATAAACCGTTATACATGTGGAAAGCGACTGAAAAATGTATGAATTGATAAAAATTGAATGAACCAAGAAATGCTAGAATTTTGAGTGCCGTTGTTGTATATCTCTTGTATAATGTATCTAACAAATTTATATATTCATATATATATACGCAATAACACTCTGTTATATACTCTACTTGTACACGAATTTGAACCTACGAATACGCGGATTCGTGGACAAAGCAATCGGGAGCAGAGAATCACAATAAATCCACAGTTAATGCACGATGCGCCGAGCGTTAGTTATTATATGAGTTAGCCGAGAGCGCAGTCTATTTACGCAGCATCCCAGTATGATTCATAATGCACCGAGAGAGATAATTAGCAATTTGTAATGGGTATATCCAAATATAATCCGCGACCTCGCGAACATAAATGCGCGGAGGTTTTATTAAGTTCTTCAGTATCAGGTATTTTTAATTTACGCGAGCTTATTAAACAAATCTACCTCAAAAATTATGCCAGGGAGTAATGTAAATCAATTATAAATGCACACTTGGTTCATTAAATCATTTTTACTCATTTCTTAGAGATTTTATCAAGTGATTTTTTATTACTAAAACTAAATTATCATCAGGAATTATAATGATGGATTTTTTACATTTTTCATCGCATGAAGCTTTGTCCGCCAAACATAACTTTTTTATACGATTTTAAGGGCATGAGAGTTTATGTCTACTTGCAGAAAGTTTTAAAACACTTTGCAAGATTCTGTACCATCCCACCATGAACGAAGTTGTTAGCTTGCCATTCCATCCAACGAAAGCGAAAGTTCGGAGGTGCACTTCCAAAACAACAGGGACAAATTTACATTTAATCGTCTTGAAGACTGGAAATAAATTTTTTTCGAAATTAATGTATTTATTGGCATGAAATTTAAAAAACATAGTGTTGTGTTTCTGTAAAAATTTCAGTGTTTTTATTTATACTTAGACGTTATGCTAATAAAAATCTTCTCTTCAATTATTTTCTTAATTTTAATCAATAGTTCCTAGTTTTATTTAGTGATTTATTTCTAACTATGAAATCAGTTGATGTTGATTAAAGTCCCAATATAAATTGACTGAATAATTAGAAATGAGTTACCAAATAAAATTAGTAAAATGATACTAATTAGTATTAAGACAGAGAGTAAGATTAGAGACTGATTACTTGTCTGTGACATTCGATTACCAAATGGTATTCTAAAAACTATTTTCTTTCGAGTGAAGCCATTTTCACGTTTTTATACTTCAAAGGAAAACTTCCTATGGGTAAGAGGTCGAGTAAAAGGCGCTAAAATTCTCAATTACGTAAACTCGATTTCTCTCGGCTTACGTGTCACAGTATCACAGTAAGGGCTAGTTAAGGGATTTTCCATTGGATTACACCAACCCAGAAACTACTTTTCTCTCATACATAAAGAATATACATAAAATATAGCGTCTTATTATTATTGAAAAACCGCAACTCAAAATGTTCTGTAAAATTAATATTTAGAAGCATAATACGGAATTATAAATAATTATGATGAGATCTTTCTCATTAAAATTCAGAGAAAAAATTAATTTTATCAAATAAGTGAATATTAAGTTTAATCAAAAAGATTGCTAAACTTGTATCAATTGTTCAAAAGAAAATTAATTGGTAACTGTTGTTATTAAAACAAAAATTCTAAAATATTTATTTCATACGGTTCATTATCCCTAAAATTGTCTAGTGTTTTGTAAATTAAACTACTTTATAAGCCCTAATAAAGTCATTGAATTTGATCAATTACGTCTTACGCAAACTCCAGATTTTTGGTCATAATTAAATCTGTAAATGCCGACAGTGATACGACTCAACGCGCGATCCGACGGATCGCAGTAGTACAGTCCGACGGATAAGTTCGACGCTTGTATGTCGTTTTGATTGTCTAAATAATTACCAAAAAATTTCTAAAAAATATTTATTTTATGTTTATTATTATGTTTCGATTCGAATATCAGCGATTTTAATGTTTTTTTTAATGGCAAAGATTTCCACTGCTATAGAATTAATATAAACGTTTTGTCCCAACAAAATACATTTCGGATTAAGAAAACAAGAAATAATAAAAGTATAGTTGATCTTAACAGATAATTTTGTAGAATGAACCAATATTTTTTATTGAATCGAATACAATTTAGTTAGATCAACAAAAATGTGGTTGATTCAACCAAACATTTTTCTGTGTCAACATTTACCACCAACCGGGACAAAAAGTCAGGAGCTTTTTATCAGGAAACTCATAAAAATATCAAAAGATTAGATTAATTTAGGATTCATTACTATGATAATTAAAATACAGTTAAATAGACTTTGACTACATAAAAACAAAATAACATAAATCAAGATTTCAATAAAGAACCTTAGATTACTTGTTACATTTCAACAAAATTAACAAAATACGAAAAAAAAATCTGTTACATTTACCGAGATAATAAGTCAAAACAGTAAGAGTATAAAATTTTTGTGAATTTAACAATTATTTCACTACAATTTACCGTTTCTTTGTAAACATAACAGCTTTGTCGACAAATACTATAGAAATGAATGTTAAACTTACAGAATAAGGAATTTATTTCAAAATGTTAGTTCTTGAGTCATTTCTGTAATATTTATCGGCAAATCTGCTATGTTCATAAAAAACAAATTACTTTCGTGAAATATAAAAATGGCTAATATTCAGATGTTAAAATTTATAGAAACTGAAAAAAATTTGAAAGCGTGCATATCTTACATGTGCCAGGAGGAATCGAACCTCCGTTTCATGCATGCCTTTCCGGGGACATACTGCGATAAAAATTATTTGAAACGCTGTAAGCGGTGCTGACTTGGTGCGTTTATCACAGTAAGTCCCCGGAAAGGCGTGCACAAAACAGAGGTTCGATCCCTCCTGGCACATGCAAGATATGCACGCTTTCAAACTTTTTTTGCTTTCTATAAATTTTAATACCTAAATATCAGTCATTTTCATATTTCACGAAAATTAACTACCAAACAAATTCATCCATTATCCATTTAGTGGTGATGTAAAATCGAAATCAGAATCTGACAATAGTACATTGTGCAACTAGGGAAAAAAAAATTTATTTTGCGAATGTGAAGTTTGATGCCCGAGCAAAGCGAGGGTAACAACCACACGAGTAAAATAAATGTTTTTCCCGTGTTGCACACGATTTTTTTTCTACTATAGGGTCAGAAAGTGGATTTGTTTGCCCCGCACGGGGCAATAAAGTCCACTTTATGGCCCGCTAGTAGAAAAAAATATTTGAAACTTTTAGGTAATTTACCATCTAAGAACTGTCGATTCACGGAAGTCTTTGCAATTAAAACCTAATAGATGTCACCATAAGTCCAAATTTCACCAATCCAATCAAACAATTGAATTCGTATATGTTCAAAGATATAAATTGTTCGATTTAAGGCAGAAATTAATTTTTTTCCAAGTGTATACTAAAATCTGAAAAATCGTTAAAACTCCACTGAATCAGATTTAACGAGTAGCACAAAAGGTCGCAAAATCGTTAGCAAGTTGGCTACTTACGTTCCATTATCGGCAAGAGCAGGTTGAGGCCAGGCACGTGGTACAGGTTCCTCTTTTAAAATCTGCCTCATGTCCTGTGGTGCAAAGACCAGAGGGGTGCGTGGATGATGATGAGGAGCTGGGGGAGGTGGTGCCACGCTGGCCCCATACAGTTTTCGTCCCCAGTGCCCCTCGAGTTCGACGGGACTCCCAGAACCCGTAGTAGCACCTGCTCCACCTCCAGCACCCAGTCCCAACCATGGTGACCCCCCAGCCCCCACGATCGTGGAGCTGGGCAGGAGACCGCTCCACTCGTCGGACCGCGTCGTGAGGCCGTAAGGGTAATTCTCTTGAGGCAACACTCTTCCTTCTTTTTTTTATCACTTCCTAAAACGACCGTTTCAAGGTCGTGCTAGATTCAAGCATCAGTTAAAGATGCAAATCTTGGAAGGACCAACTTCTATGACTGAGGTGTCAATTAAAGGGAAAGGTGTTATCACTCGGTCACTCACTAATTCAACACTCAAATCACCAGTCACTTTTCTCGGTCCAAAAGAAACTCTCACAAGCTCTAATCTTTAGTGTCACGTGGTTAGCACTGCGACTCCAGGTTAAAGAATGCGCTTCGATTCAACACTCCTGATAAGACCGATCACCGCTTCAACAATTCTCAATGTCATTCTTCATTACCGCGAACTATTGTTCAATCCCACGAGGAAGGAGCTCTTTCTTTGGTGGGATTTAGCACTGAAGTGTCGTTAGGACCAGACTGAATGAGGGTGCACGAGGAAGTAGTACGGAATTGTTATAATCCGTGGCGGAATGTAGATGCGTTGGTTTCTCGAATCATGTTGAAGAGGGTGGAGGGTGAGGTTAAGGCTGGCAGTGAGAAGAGTGAAACGGAGGAGAGTTCCTGAAGGTCCCCAGCCGCGCGTTGCTTCCCGTTACGGCGCCGCTTGTCGAATGTGTCACGGCTAGTCGAGCCAGCGTGGCTCGAGTCCCACGGGGTTGAAGCGCGGCCCAGTAGGCGTTTTGATTTCGCCTACGCTTCGGCGCAACCATCAACAAGGCGCGCCCATTCTTCGGTCCGCCAATGTCTATTCTTCTTGTCTACCAATCAAGGCATTTTACACGCCTGCATACACGCCCGATTCCTGGTATAAGGCTATGTGGCGCCGCTGCGGCGGAACGGTGAGTCTCTCATTCCGGCTCAAGCCGTCTTCGTATCGCCTTTGGACTGCGTTTATCTCCTCTTCAAATATACGAATTTTTCGAGAGTAGAATTATTTATTATTTTTAAGGTTTTTTTAGTTTGTTTTTTACTTTTGGAAGAGCAGGGACAAAAAATATTTACTGTATTGGCAAACAAAATTGTTGATATAGAAGGAGAAGAATGGATTATGAAATTTAATATCCAGGTTCGGTGACTATAGGGCGGCCATTTTAATTATAAAAGATATAATCTCAATTATAAGCGGTTTGATGTTAGAACAGAGAAAAAAGTTAGGTTATGTCACTTATAACCTGGATTATGTTTCTCATAATGTAGATTATATTGTTTATGATCTAAATAGCTGTCCCATAGTCACCTGAACTGGATATCAAATTTTTTAATCCATTAATTTTTAATTATTTTTAATAATCCATTCCAGAAAGATTTAAGTTATCCCAACAAAACTTTTCGTTGCTTTAACAAAAGGTTTTATTTGGAATAATAAGATTTTGTTGGAACAGCAAAAACCTGGATTATACACGGAGAAAAATGGAGATCAGAGAAATATGGGTGACTACTGGAACATAGGAAAAATTATTAGATGACAGAAGAGAGTGTTAACACTGTTTGGGAATCAGTCTTGTGCTGTCAAATACTCTCTTCTCTTTTATAGTTATCATTCTTAATTCTCAGTAATCGTTCGTATTCTCCTGATCTCCATTTTTCTCCGTGTACTTCTCATAATCTAGATTATACTCCTCATAATTTAAATTATATTGTTTATAATCTAAATAATTGCCCCATAGTGATTGGACCTGGATATTACATTTTAGAATCCATTTTCTCCGTGTACAAATTTTTTTCGCTCTTCCAGCAAAATTTAAGTTATTTCAACAAAACATTTTGTTACTCTAACAAAATGTTTTATTCGGAAAACTAAGATTTTGTTCGGACGGCGATAACCTGGATTATACCTCTCATAATCTAAATTATATTGTTAATAATCTCATTAATTGTCCCATAGTCATTGGACCTGGATATTAAATTTTATAATCCATTTTTCTCCGTCTACAGCCTACAAAGTTTCTTTTCTCTCCTATCAAAATTTTAGTTTTTCCAATACAACCCTTTGTTAAGACAACATAATTTTTTGTTTGAATAAGTAGAATTTTGCTGGAGGAGCAAAATGAATTTTCACATGGAGATAAATGGATTATAAAATTAATTATCCAGGCTTAGTGACTGCGGGACAGCCATTTACATTATAAAAGCTGTAATCTCGATTATAAGCGATATGATATTAAAACAGAGAACATTTTTATAGTTATGTCACTCATAACCAAAAAAACAAACAAAAACTTATCTTACTAAAAATTTACAGGAAGAGCAACAAAAATTTGTACACTGAAAAAAACGAATTATAAAATTTAATATCCAGGTCTAGTAACTATAGGACAGTTATTTATTCTCTAAACCTGAATCAGTGAAATAGTCACTGATTATATCAGTGAAAATATATCAACTGATGAATCAGTGAACGCGCCACGTGAATAAAATCTTTAAATTTGGGACGTTCCTGCGAACGATTAAAGTATAACGATGGATCTTTAATTTTTAATTACACATAATATAATTATACATAATAATAATACAATATATAATAATATTTACGTAATTTCTTTTTGGTGTTGTTTAACCTAAAATAACCGTGTTCATCGATCATTACAATATATTGCTGCTTTTATTATTCCCACCTGAAGGTTTCACTGATTCAATAAGTGAGTTCAATCTATTTGACTGATTCGTCAGTCGAATTTCACTGATTCTCAGTGAAAGACTTATAGCTGCTGCCTTCAGTGAATGATCAGTAAGAGTTCTCATTACTTAGTAATAATCGTATATGACTAATTATTCTGTGACTTTTCACGCAGATCAAAATCAGTCATTTTTGGCATAAAATCAATCCAAAATATCTAGTTGCACAGCATAAACTAAGTTTTTTGTTGCCATCCGTATTTTGATGTACACGGAATTATTGAAATCGTCAATAAATTGTCCGTACACCGAAAGTTAGTCTTGTTGGTGTCGTTTTGCGTACGTAAAGTCTATTTTCCCGCACTAATGTGGTAAAGTTTTAAGTGTGTGGAAAATTAAAACAAACTTAAAATTTTGCCGCACTAGTGTGGGAAAATCAACTTTCCGCACGTAAAACAACTCCAACTCGGCTAATTTTCGGTATACATATATTATAATGAAGAAACTGTATTTTCTAAGATTCATTATGATTTAAAACGATATAAGAACTTTCTTATAGATATGATTTTGAGGATGTGGGCTTACTTTGAAAGATGAAAGCAAATTCATACTCTTTAAATGCGCACATAATGGCATGTTAAATTTGAAGTAAAAACTTATCATTAGCACGATGTGCGTCTTTTTATCACAAGTTTTTTTAGGGTGAAAAAAATTATTAACAATACTCAAAAAAAAAAAAATTTGATTAAATGAAAGAAAATTATTTGTTTGAAAGACTTTTTTTGATTTATAAAAATGATTGATTTGAATTTAATAACATTTGTTGAATCCAAACAAAATATCTTTAGGAGGGATAAATATTTGTTTAAATCAAATAAATTTTTATTAAAAATAAAGAAATTTTTCCATTCGTATATGGTTAATGATATAATTTGCAGTAAATTTTTTTATTTGAAAAAATTTTATTGGAGCTAAAGATGATTTGTTTGAATCAAACAAATTTCATTTAATTCAAATAAATCGTTTTTTTAAATCATAGAAAGTCTTTTTAACAAATAATTTTCTTTGATTCAATTAAATCTTTTTTCTGAGTGAACTCTGAAAGTATTTGTTAGTATTTAGTTAAATCAATCAAAGTATTTGCTTATCATACACTCAGAAAAAAAGATTTGATTGAGTCAAAGAAAATTATTTGTTTGAATGACTTTCTTTGATTTAAAAAAATCTGCCCGCTTCGCGGGCACATTCTCCTTGCGCGCTTCGCTCGCAAGTTTGAGCGCGCCTAGGGCGCGCGATTCGATCGTCGCGCTTCGCGCTCCGTTCTTTCTGGACCTCGCGCTTCGCGCTCGGTCTTGTGCTCTTCGCATACATTTAAGTTTATTTCTTATAATTTGATACTGAATCTCAAACCAATTTTATAATAATATTACAGATGATGTGAATTACACATTTTCTCAAAGTCACTCAATTTCTTTTTGAATTTAAGTGAAACAGGAAATTCAATTTACTTAAGGCTCTATCAGCCTTAAGGAACACATTCTCATCATGACGCTCGCGCTTCGCGCTCGATTTTCTGTATACATTTCAGTAACTTTTTAATAAATTACATGATTAAAATAATTTATTTTCTTCCAAATCTCTCAAAAAGAAAAAACAATCGTAGACCTTATTTAAGGAAACGATTTTACAGAACAACGCTTATTTCGTATCTCACATATTTTGGTGAAAAAAATCGAATTTTTTTAATATTCAAAATCAAAACATAAAATATACATCCTGTCCCGAAATGTCTCAATGAGAATTTGTAAACCTCATTTAGGCAAACAATTTTCCAGATAAACGTTTTTCTTGTACACGGAGAAACTTTTTATATCAATTTTTACTATAGTATTTTTCAATTTAGGGAAAAACGTATCACTTTGAGAATTTTTGTTAGTTAAAATACTAAACTTTATAATAATGATATCAAACGTCAGCCTAGTCCATAGCAAATTTTACTATAGTTCATACTAAAGTTTCATATCGTTAATACAAAGTTTAGTATTTTTACTAAGAAAATTCTCAAAGTGATACGTTTTTCCCTAAATTGAAAAATACTATAGTAAAAATTGATATAAAAAGTTTCTCCGTGTATCTCACATATTTTGTCTAAAAAATGGAATTTTTGAATTTTAAACGTATTTTTTGGAATTGAAACGAAAAATATATGTTTTACCAGAAACTGCGTCAGATAAAATTTGTAGATCTTTTTGAAACGAACAACTTTGTATTCTTACGTTTTTTTCGTACTTTACATATTATTGTTAAAAAATTGAATTTTGGACTTCAATCGTTTTTTTTTTAATTAAAAAGAAAAATATGCATCTTATGAAAAAATGTTACAATTCAAATTTGTAGGTCTTTATTTATTCAATAATATTGTATTATAACGTTTTTTCGTATCTCGTATAATTTAACTGGAAAATGGAATTTTGATATTGACTTTTTTCGAATTTGAATATGCTGTAACATTTCTAATTTTGATTTAATCAAAAAATGTTATCAGAATAATTTGTAGAGATTTATGAGTACTATCAAAAACCAGTGTTAAAATTTTTGATTTTTCCAAAAATTTATTTTCAAAAACACAAAAGTAGTGCTTAATCCCTCAATTTTGATTGGATGTGGCTGGTTAACGAACTTGTCCTTACTTTTTCGGCTCCGATAAAGTGTACTAAAGCTCAATTCAATCTGATAATTCTATCGAGAGTTATGCCGCACACGACCTACAGACAGACAGACAGACAGACAGACACTTTCGTAAAAACCATTTTTTCTGACTCAGGGGGTCTCAAAACGTAAAGATTTGATGAAAATTTCGAAAGTCATTTTTTACATAAAACCAATACCTTCTCATCCATGATGAGAATGTAAAAATGATGGATTTGAATTCAATAAAATTTGTTTGATTCAAACAAATTATCTTTCAACCATATAAAAATGTGATCAAATCAAATAAATTTCTGCTTTAAATCAAACAAAATATATCATTGACCATATACGAATCCAATAATTTGTTTATTTTTAATAAAAATGTATTTGATTTTGCTGTCACACTCGCACTCATAGCCCTATTTTGCAACCAACTCGTAGATACTCTTTATATATAGATAGGAATCCTGTTCATTGAAGTCGGTACCACATTTTGCTCTTTGTGTGCATTATAAGTACTAATTCAAAAATAAGAATAATATAGTATAATAAGTGGGAATTGAATGCTGTTGCCAAGAATTCGTCTAAAGGCGAGAAACTTAATAGCAGGTTTGTCACGTATTGCAAAGAAATACCTTATTCTGAATCCAAACTGGTACAAGTACTTAACCTGTCCCAGTTTTTGCCAAGAGGTAGCCAGATACCAAGAAATCCGTGATCTCTCCCACTGGACTCCATCGACTTCGGTCAGTCTAAATAAGCCAAGATACTTTTTATCGAATTCTCAGTAATGTTAATTTGACTTGATTCTGCTTTATTGTGAGAATATCTTGAAAAACTCAAGCGTAAACACTTCCATTCAGTCTTAAAGAACTCTGGACCAAATAAATGGTAAAAAAGGTCTCAGTGCTCTCTAAATCTGAATCAGTCAAATTTTTACTGATTGAATCAGTGATTTGCCTTTTTACTGATTCACCAGTTAAAAAATATATTTCACTGTTAAATCAGTTGATTATCACTAATTGAATCAGTGTAAAAAATATTTTCACTGTTAAATGAGTTAATTTTCACTGAAGCAATCAGTGGAATTTGGTTGATTTACAGTAACCTCTTTTTAGCCATTTGAATCAGTCAAATTTCACTGATAATCAGTAGATTTTGACTGATTCATATTTAGAGAGTGGATTTCTCCAATTTTTAATTATTTTTCAGTTTATATCCTCGTGATCAAACAATTTTTATAACAGAACGCCTTTCAGTGTTGGCGACCAATCAAAACTTGAGTAATGCCATGCATCGGTGCAGCATTGAAATAGCACCGGCGCATTACCACCGTTCATTGTTTGCAAAGAACAAAATTTTGAGTAATGCCAAGCGTCCACGCGAGACTTCATGACGGTCTACTGCCAGAAGTAGTAAAACAGACTTGCGAACTAATAATTGGCCATTGCTGGGCCAGAATCTGGCCCTTCTTCTGAGAACATGGTTCGCCGGAGATGATCAGATATTTTGCTCAGCAACGGGCTGATGCTGTGCCAAAATCTGGTTTTCCCATTTTCAGAATGGTTTGCCATGGTAAAAATGGCACTTGACCCAGTAATATGCCATAGTAAAAGTGACAATCGGCTTGGTATAGGGCCGATACTGGGCGAAGTTTCGACTGAAGGTCGGTAAATTTAAACAGTCAACAAAGGCCGCCGTCGTCGGCCCAGCACTTGACCGATGCAAACGGCAACACTGGCCCAATAACAATAGCCGACTGTTGGCTGCCGAGATTGGGCCAATATTGTGACGTATTATCACCTTCGGCAATTCGCACTTGTTTTCGTGTTTGATCTGCCAATTAACCAGAAGTCGATTCTTAATGATTCTTTAATATAATACGTGCAGTTAACAAAACGAGAAGGAATAATTTATTTGAATCTATAACATATTGATATATTTGATATTTATGCATTGTACTAAATATATTTTAGTATGTAGATACTTGTTTTTAATAGGCAAACGTAAAACAATGAGCATTTATGATACATATCAGTGCTAAGGAGTGTAACCTTCACATTATTCTATCATAAATATATAGCACGTGAATTAAATGATGGATAGGAGTTTCTGATATGCGAAGGTTCTTTGTCGTTCTGGGAGTAAGCAAGCCCCAACACGGGGTGGCACTCGCCCTCATTACATATTGGGTTTATCTTTAGATGTTCCATAAACCCGTATACTGTCCTTATATATTTTACGGTGCTATTATATCAGTATTTTATAAAACTCTGCAAAAACAGCAGAAGATTTCCTAAGAAAAAGTGTGGAGTATATTACGCAGAAAAAAATGTATTCGTATATTTTTATAATAATATAAGTATATAGATTACAAGGACTTCTAGGTTAGAATTTGTTTTACTCATGCAATACAGTTACTCGTCACGATTTCACTTCATACCAGCAATACTTTTTTACCCTTTGTTCTTCCTGTGCTTTTCAGAACCAAATTATATTTTAATAAAAGTTAAGACAGTAAAAGACGTTAAAATGGCATATTCTTTTTGTTCTTTTTCATTTTTTGTACGTTTATAAATGTAAGGAAATTTCCCCTTATTAACAAAAATAACTTTTCTCTTTTTACCCTTCAATATAATCTAATATAATTTTGATTTTAAGGAAACTGGCCTTTTACCAAGATAAAAAAAGTTTTACCTATATAAATACTCTATTTCTTCACCTGAAATTTATTGCATCAGAGAAACGTAATAAAATTTCCAGTAGCAATTTTACTGCCAATTCTTCCGTTTCTTAGACGCGAGAAAAATTACACGGAAAAAAATAATTCAGGAAAGTTTATGGAACTGTTCAAGAGTTGGGGATATAGATACTATATTTATGGAAAACAGTTCTAGAAAATTTACAGAACTTTTCAGAATAAAATGTAGAACTTTCAATCATTTTTCCTGAATGTTCAGCATTTTATTCTCAAAAGTTTTGCAAACACTCTAAAAAAAATTCTATTGATAGTGAAATTACGTTCCTTTAAGAATGCATCCATTGAAATTAAGCAGATTTCTTTTGTCTATCAACAGAATCGTTTCACTATTAAAAAACTTAAGGTGTTTCTTCGCTTGCAAGAGAGCGTGACTCGGGCGCTTTTACAAGTAAAAAAGACGCTTTGTCGACCGGTCATTTTCCTTAAGTATTTTTCTAACTAAACAAACACATGTTTTTTTTCTTAGTGCAAATAGAAAAACAGTTGAAATTTGTTTACAGAATCAAAATGATTATTGTAATTCCCTATCAAAAATTTATTAATATTTTTCAAAATGAACATTTCTAATACCTTTTCGTAACGAAATAGTTTTCGTTGATTTTCTCCGTTTCAAGCTAAACAGGCGCAAGTGTCTTTTTACTTTCAACGGCAGTATTGATAATGATCGATTCAATATTTGCATTTGTCAAAGTTGGGATTGTGTACTCTCTAAATCTGAATCAGTCAAATTTTCACTGATTGAATCAGTGCACTGAGAAAAAAATTTATCCAACAAAACTGTTTTGTTGTCCTGAAAAATTCTTTTGTTGTCCCAACAAAACATTTTGTTTAAGTAACAAAATTTGTTTGATATAGCAAAATGTTTTGTTGGCACAACAAAAGAATTTTGTTAGCTAAATACTAACAAAATATTTTTGTTGATTTGACAAAACTGTTTTCTCAGTGTGATTTACCTTTTCACTGATTCATCAGTGAAAAAATATTTTTCACTGTTAAATCAGTCAATTTTCACTGAAATAATCAGTAAAATTTGACTGATTTACAGTAACCTCTTTTTAGCTATTTGAATCAGTCAAATTTCACTGATAATCAGTAGATTTTGACTGATTCAAATTTATAGAGTACATTTTTTATAGGTTATATCATACAATTTTTTTCTTTTACCCCCGAAATTATATTTTCTTTATACGAAAAAAGATTTCATTTGCAGACAATCCTTTAACTGTTAAAGGATTTCCTCTCATGCAAATTTTGAACAGAAAATGCTTTAATACACTGTAAAAAATATCGGTAAATTTTCTTACTATGTATTAGAAAATTTTTCCTAAATCTTTAGAAAGCATAGATTTTCCTACGGAAAGTGGAAATATTTCATAGATTTGAGGAAAATTGACCGAATTTTCGAGCTCATTTCCGAACTCTTAGGAAATATATCATAAAGGTGAGAACATTTCACAAATCTCCTAAAAGTTGAAAGAAATTTTTCCCATGAATAGCGGAAATTATTCCACAAAAACGGAAATCTGTTCACTTTTTTTGGATCTTTTTCCACTTAAATTATGAAATATATCAATTTTTCCTAATAATCTGGATATTTCTCCGATTAAGCAGTAGGAACTATTTCCAGTTTTATGTCGGAAATATTTCCGACTATATTTTTGGAAAAATTTACGGCCCATTTGTATTTTAAGCTGTCCGACTATTTTCGGAAAAATTTCCGAAAAATTTTTCACTGTGTAGTGAAGGGAATCGTTTGACAGTCAATAGTCTATTTCTAGAGTGTAAATGCCTGTATCCCCAACTCTTACACAGTTTAATAAATTTTATTGAATTATTTTTTCCCGTGTTGGAAAATGTAGAAGCACTTGGAACAAGAAAATTTGCAAGCATGAAACAAAATTAGTTTCCATGATGATAGTTTGGTTTCTAAGAACGTAATTTGCAATAAAAATGCTAAAAGACTGAATTCAGAGTGATAAATCTTATGGCTCGAGAACCTTCAGACCCGAAAAAGTAATTATAGAATTTGTTTGAATAAATTTATGGGAACTGTAGCAATCGTGAATTTAGTAGGACTGGAAAAAGTGTCCTGCAGAGATTCTCATTTTATCCGATTGATGTTTTCAAGCAGCTTTCTAGTTTTGCTTTAAAGCGTCCCTACAAATTTATTTGCTCTTTCAAAGATTACAAAATTGGGAACCTCTGGTTGAAGGGTACGAGGTCTATCAACTAGAGATAATGCGTTCTGTGCCGGGTAATTTGACCCTCCCTTCTTTTCTCCTCGACTGTTCAAGATTCGCTTCTTCGGCCACTTTGCATTTCAAACATTCAACGACTATGGAACTCGATTTTATTCACATTATTTTACCCTATTTTATTTATCATATTGACATCTCTAAGCTTATAACGGTTTTGGGCAAACAAAGATTTTTATTTAAAATATACATTTTTTTCTTCAGTTTCCACTGGAGCTTTTTCTCTTCAGAGCTGTGATTCATTGGAGCTATTTCTGGAGCTCAACGACCTGTAACATTGCCACCTTATGAGGTAATGTCACGTGCAAAAGAGCAAAAAAGATTGTTTTTGTGAGGCAAATTATGAGTTTCATTAATTTTAGGCAATAGCAGAACATTTTTAGTTTTATTGAATACAATTAACCTTGTATTTATTGGAATTTAGTCGAGCTATACTGATGTGCAAAAGTTTCCGGGCACTTATTTTTAACGATTCACATATAAGCTTCTAATTTATAAAATACCTAGCAATGGATTTTCTTTTAAGATTAACATGGAATGTAACAAGATTCTGCATTTAATGACCTCAAAACGAAATGTTTTAGTCCATTATTAACGAAGATATTGCCAAAAAAGCAGGAATTCAAAGATTTTTTAAATTTTGAATAACTTGAAATAATGAATATTTTTGAAATTTTCTTGACTCATTTCAAAATGAGATTTACGTAGAATGCGAGTAATGTAATAAGTAAATTGTAATAATTTTTTCTTGAATGCAGCCAAAATTTGAGCTTAGGACAAACAAGTTGTTAAACTTCAAATTTGTGAAATTATTCCTGAAAGAAATTTACAAAATAATTTTATTGTATTTTTTAATGATGTTTGGTATTTTTTTCATATTATAAATTTTTATAATTTTTAAAAGCCATTTTTCAAGTATGAGAATCCATTAAGGTAGTTCGATCACGAAAATTAGACCTCAGGCAAAAATAGATAATTTTGCTCTCAAGAATAGCAATATTATTATTGAAGGGCTAATTTGAAAGAGAAAAAATTATTTTTCATGAAAAAAATTTGAAACACAAAAAAATAATTTTATTAATAAATTTTATTTTTGCCCAAACTTATTTTCTTATCGCTTCGAGCTAAATTTTTAAAAATGATGCGATTCTAATAAATCACGGTTCATTTTTTTACGAAAAAGATTTTCTACAACTTGATCGTTTCCGATTTTTGAAAATGAATTCTTTAATGGCTGAAATTATAAAAAAAACAATTTTTCAAAAAAAAATTTTTATAAACAAATTGCAGAATTTGATAATAACTAATTCAATTTCAAAAATAAGAAACGCTCACGTTGTAGAGAATCTTTTTCCTAAAAAAATGAACCGTGATTTATTAGAATCGCATCATTTTTAAAAATTTAGGTCGAAGCAATAAGAAAATAAGTTTGGGCAAAAATAAAATTTATTAATAAAATTATTTCTTTGTGTTTCAAATTTTTTTCATGAAAAATAATCTTTTCTCTTTCAATTTAGCACATCAATAATTGCTATTCTGTTAAGTTCTATTAAATAGAAATTAAAATTAAGTATTTTAGTGATTAAATATTAAGTCTATTAAATATTGCTATTCTTGAAAGTCAAATTATCTATTTTTGCTTGAGGTCTAATTTTTGTGATCGAACTACCTTAATATTCTCACAACTTTGATTTTCTAAATTTTAACTTTAATAGTATCAAGAATTTACTTAATATTTTTAATATTAAATTATTATTTATGAGAATATTTCAAATATTTTTGATACGTTGTTAATAGTCTATGGAAAATTCAAGAAAACTTTAAAATCTTGACGTTTTTCGCAATTTTTTCGTTAATAATTGACTAAAATACTTCGTTTTGGGGCCATTAAATGCAGAATTTAGTTACCTTCCATGTTATTCTAAGGGAAAAATGCATTGCTAGGTATTTTACAAATTAAAAGCTTTCATGTGAATGATTAAAAACAAGTGCCCGGTGACTTTTGCACAGCAGTGTAAATAAAAACTCCTTAAAATTACCAATAATCTAATATTCAGTAGTGTGGACACATCTAAATGTCCCAATGATGTCAAATGAACATCACTGCGTCGACCAAATCCAGTTATTGTGCGGAAGGGCGCATCTTAATGTCGTTACCATTTGATGCACCCTGCTATGGTGACCATATAGAACTTCGCTAAGCCTATTACGGGACTATGATAATATTCACTGTCTGATCTTCATGTTTGTACTACTTGCTCTCTCATACATATGTCAGCTTAAGTACCACATCAGCTATATTCACTGTTCAAACTTTACGGGGTAAAACGATTTGCACGCAGGAAAAAGTTTCGTAAGATCCACACAAAATCTGGTACTTATTTTTACAAGATGAATTTTTAGTTAATTTAAAAAAAAATCTGTTAAATCAGCAGATTTTTTGTACGTTTCACTATGTTTTCAATAAAATCTACAAAATAGGAAAAAATCCGAGTTTGGTAGATTTTACTGGGAGATAGATAAAACGTACAGAAGATCCATGAATTCAACCGAGCTCCTTCTAAAATCTACTAAAAATCATGTTATCCAAATAAGTAGCGAACATTTTGTAAACTTTACGAATCTTTTTTCTGTGTGTGGAGTTTCACAGGCATCGGAGGTTTTCGATTTCGTATATACAAGTGTATTATGTCGTGAAAAAATTCCAGAAATTTCTCTACAATTGTTTAGATTATTGTATATTTT
Source organism: Diplolepis rosae (assembly GCA_030998225.1). Classification (NCBI taxonomy): domain Eukaryota; kingdom Metazoa; phylum Arthropoda; class Insecta; order Hymenoptera; family Diplolepididae; genus Diplolepis; species Diplolepis rosae. The sequence goes on along the minus strand of JAPYXD010000723.1, from coordinate 15,700,892 downwards.
GGTTACAAAAATGTATTTGTACTGAGGTTTCAGGGAATTTATCTAAAATTTCTAGTGTTTTATAATAGATGGATTCTTTGAAATCCATCAACTTGAATTGCCACATTTTTAAGGAAACCTCTTGAATTTTTGGTAATATATTGGATAAAAATGGGTACATCACTCAAAACTTGAGGATTTAAGGTAGTTGATCCACGAAAATTAGCTGTTTTGGAAGAGAAAAGATTAATTTACATGAAAAAAATTTGAAATACAAAAAAATAATTTTATTAATAAATTTTATTTTTGCCCAAACTTATTTTCTTATCGCTTCGAGCCAAATTTTAAAAAATTATGCGATTTTAATAAATTACAAATCACTTTTTCAAGAAAAAGATTTCCTACAACTTAACCATTTCCAATTTTCGGAAATGAATAAATTATTATCAAATTCAGCAATTTGTTTATAAAAATTTCGTTTTGGAAAATGTTTTTTTAATGGTTTCAGCCATTAAAGAATTTATTTTTAAAAATCAGAAAAGGTGAAGTTGTGGGAAATCCTTTCTCTGAAAAAATGATTAATGATTTATTAGAATCGCATAATTTTTTTAAATTTGGTAAGAAGCGATTAGAAAAAATTTACAAATTTTTCCAAATCATTTCAGTCAATTTCAGTCGAAAATTTGTAAATAGTTCATGATATATCCGTGGCCAAATTGGCGTAAATAAATTCTGTGAAAAAAGTTTTGTGGATTTTCCGTAGCTCAGATGATAGAGCATCCAACCGGCAATCGAAAGGTGCTGGGCTCGATACCCAGCGGAGTGGAAGCGTTCCTTTTTTCACAGAAAAAATTTTTCAAGTCGATAAGAAAAAATTTGGGTCAAAAATAAAATTTATTAATAAAATTATTTTTCTGTTTTTCAAATTTTTTACATGTGTAATAAATGTATAATAAAATAATCTTTTCTGTTTAAAAATAGCCCTTCAATAATAATATTGCTATTCTTGAAAGCAAAATTATCTATTTTTACCTGAGGTCTAATTTTTGTGGATGAAAACTACCTTAAGGAAAATTTTGCCGACAAAACTAGGGAAATTTAAAGAAAGGAGTTTTCTAGAAAATAATTCTTTTTTAAAAGTGCAGGTGGAATTGAGAAAAATGTGATAAAGACATGGGTTAAGTTTTCTTTCTGCGTTGTGTATTTAAAAAATGCAGTATTTTGCATAAATATTTGCCAAGATAAATATTGAATACAGAATGTTGAAATTTTGTATTCAACTACGAAACTGGCGGAATCAATTAGATTCTCGGTTAATTCAACCATGTTTCGTATAATCTAGGAAGTCGAATTTTTTCTTGTATTAAAAATTTGGATTTCAGAAGCGTTTTTAGTTGTTAATTTTGAGGGATTCAAAGAATGTGAATGTGTTTTCGGATATACAGTACCGGTCAGAATTGTGGGACTACCTGTTTTTCGATAATTGCTTAAATTATCCTAATTTAAATTATGTGAGTGAAAAAATTTGTTCTCTTAATTAAATTCAAAGCTATCAAAATTGTTCATAAAATGAGCCCAGCGTAAATTCGTTTTGTTAATTTTTGAAGAAGTTATTGCAAAAAAAAAGTCCAAATTTCAATGTTTTCTTAAATTTTAAATAACTTTTGAAATAATTAACATTTTTAATTTTCTTGTTCTGATTTTAAAGCTAAATTTCTACAAAATCAAACCAAATTATTAGCATTGATTTGAAATTTGTTTTTTACATAGTGCACGAGGTTAAAGTTCAAATAAAAAAGTTAGAAAAATTCCAATATTGCTTTTGCTGAAAAAACTTTTTTTATAACATATATAAAACATATAACTATGAATTTTCTATGGTGTTTCTTTAAAATATATATTCATATGATCTTTATTATGATTTACCTACAGATGAAATGTTTTCGAATTTTCCCTACTTTTTTGTTACAATTTTAACTCTTCGCATCATGCAAGAAAAAAATTATAAATTTATAGTGATAATTTACTGCGATTTTGTAGAATCTTAGCTTTAAAATGAGACCAAGAACATTAAAAAATGTTGATTGTTTCGAAAGTTATTTAAAATTGAAAAAAACATTGAAATTTGGACTTTTTTTGCAATAACTTTTTCAAAATTTAACGAAACGACTTCATTCCAGACTAATCTTAAAGATAATTTTGATGGCTTTCATATTATTAAGAGTACAAATTTCATCACTCACAGAATTGAAATTAAGATAATTTAAGCAATCATCGAAAAACAGGTGGTTTCACAATTCTGACCGGTAGTGTATGTATAGTAAAGTGTGCAGTACTGTGCAGTAAACCTAACTTGTAAACCCTGTAGCTATAATGCGAATATAGGATACTATAGTAAACCAACGATGGATCTAGGGTACCCCAAAGGGAGAACTGACATATGCGATGTTTATGGGGTAACATCCCCATACTTCTGCACGTATTTGAAACATGTGCGGAGAATAGAAGTGTCTAGAATTCTATAAACCAAGTTTATTTGCACTTGCGCGTTCGTATACTAAAGAGGTTGTTTGATTATTTTCATTTTCACTGTTGGTACGCCTTGATGGTGCCCGAAATCAAACACACTAGACGCAAATCATCACTCTTAAGATGTACTTTCTGTACAAAAATACTAGAGGGAGTTCCACATTAGAGCCTTATTCAAAGAAAACAATTGTTACTTACGTCATATTAGTACAACACTGTTTAAAATGTTTGCAATTTTAACATACATTGATATATTTAATTTAAAAATGCAAGTGTACAAGTGAGAGTGTATATTCAATTTTATATACTATTCACATTAATTACTTGTTTGAAAAGTCAGATAATGCCATTTTTATAAATTACCCGGAGTAACTTTTCATAGCAAAATTTGTTTTATTATATAATGATAATTTTCAAAGATATTAGGAATCTAAGGAAAATCGAGGTGCAATGGTGATTATTCCTAATGCACTGTTAAACATCTTATTAATTTTAATAGAATTTAATATACAAGTGGTTACTTAAAATTAATCGATTTGTATATTATGAAAAAGTAATATACATTCATATTAAATTTAATAACTTTTTAATAAAAATATATTTAAATTTACTAAAATTATTAAAATATATAAACATGTGTATTGAAATTCAAATAAAAGTTTGTATTTTCTAAGATGAAAGTATTTTAAATTTAATATACCTTACTGAAAAGAACTTCCATTACATGTAATGGAAGTTTAATACAGAAATTTCTAACAGTGCGGACTGGAAATTTTTCGCAGTCAAAATGCTAGAGATTTGAAAAATGATATGAAACTTTAGTATAGGTTATAGTAAAGTTTGATACAATCTACAGTAAATTATCATATAAATCATATAAATTTCAGTATTTTGCTGTGAAAAATTCTCACTATTACACGATTTCCCCTAAATAGTAGTTTGGCAAAAATTGTAAACTTGGGTTTCTCCATGTAGAAATAAGTTTGGAGGTAGTTTTAGATTCTTAATGATAAATCATGTCATTTTCCTCTTCTTAAGCATAAATTGAATTGGATTTTTACTGGATTAGCACAATTAAGAGAATAATTACATTGGTCGAGAAAATTAGAGGTTTTTTTTCTACAGCATGGGTCTACACTGTAAAAAAATTTTCGGAAATTTGTCCGAAAATAGTCGGACAGCTTAAAATACAAATGGGTTGTAAATTTTTCCAAATATATAGTCGGAAATATTTCCCACATAGAACTGAAAATAGTTCCTACTGTTTAGTCGGAGAAATATCCAATTTATTAGGGAAAATTGATATATTTCAGCATTCAAGAGGAAAAAGATCCAAAAAAAGTGAACAAATTTCCGTTTTTGTGGCATAATTTCCGCTTTTCATAGGAAAAATTTCCTACAATTTAGGAGATTTGTGAAATGTTCTCACCTTTTTGATATATTTCCTAATAGTTCGGAAATAAGTCCGAAAATTAGGTCAATTTTCCTCAAATCTATGAAATATTTCCACTTTCTGTAGGAAAATCTATGCTTCCTAAGGATTTCATAAAAATTTCCTAATACATTGTAGGAAAATTTACCGATAGTTTTTACAGTGTAGTCAGTTTTGATGGATTTTGCAGCACAATTACAAAACTGGAGTAACAAATCTCCTATCACGTCTAGTTTCTTATACAAATGGGGTTTTGTGGTCTGGAAATCGCGATTTTGACCATTTCCATGGCATTGTAGTAAAACATACTATGCAAAATAAAATAATTTTGACTGGTTTTTACCTCCCTTCGAGCTTTTGAAGTACGACTGATTATTTTTATCATTATATCTATGACAACTTTCTTCTTTCTTAGGTGACTAGATCATCTTTCAAACTTCTATTTCTGATTCCGCCATTTTCGATATTTAAATTTAAATAACGAATATATGATAGGCGATTTAGGGTGTTAATAAACCAAGTTCAATGCGCCATCCATGTCACTGAATAGGTCACGCCACATACCCTATCAGTGATGTGTATTGAAGTACTTGTAAATAAGAAGTTGGATATTTCGGAGGAAAATGGTCCTACAGAAAAAAAATGTATTTTAAAGCAGAAAAATAGTATGTACTTCACAGTGATATACATAAACATATATAGAAACTTTTGTATGTTAAACTAGAATGTTATAAATATGGTCAAAATCGTAATTTTTGGTCCATAAAACCCCACTTTTCTCAGAAATTTGATATTGAGAGTGAATTTTGAAAAATGTACCATCCGTACATTGTACTCTAATTATAAATAAAAATTTATTCGACAAATTCTTGATTATTGTTTGAATTTCAAATACTTGATAAAATTTGAGGAATTCAAAGCACTTTGGATTTTCAAAAAGTCTTTTTTATTCTTGTATATTAAATTTACTACACCAATGTAGACGGAGAAAAATATTTGTCTAAAATTACCAAACTATTTGGAAACTTGTGATAAAATTCTAAAGCAACGTACCTATTTCTAATAATTTACATTTATTAGGATTTCTATTATAGAATTCGTTAAATTACTGATTAAAATTCCCATCTGGTTTGTAAAATAAATTGAATTATTAGAAAATGTCACCATCTAAATTGGGATTTTGATCGGTAATTTAGCGAATTCTATAATAGAAATCCTAATAAATGTGAATTATTAGAAATAAGTACATTGCTTTAGAATTTTATCACACGTTTTCAAATAGTTTGGTAATTTTAGACTAATATTTTCTCTGTGTACTTGTATATTAAATCTAGTATAGATTTTTCTATCAGTGAATATATACAAAATATGTATGTATTATATGGAAAGTGTGTAAAATGATATGGATATAAATATTTTTGCACGAAAGTTCACCTGTGCCTGAAACTCGAGATGAGTTTCCTGCGAAAATAGGGCAACATGAGTACAAGCCGCATGATACGTTGTCTGTGGTATTCTTTACTAATGCTTAGCATTTGGCATGACAATACGGCTGATCAGCGCATCGGTGAGTTCGATTATAATGATAATGGCGTTGGCCTTGTTAAGCTGGGGAAGGAAGGAGGCGCGTTTGCCCGTCGAGGGTGCAAATTTTTTCGAGCGAATATTTTTCCCCGATAGTATACAGATGTTGCAATCGTTTATTAACAAACACATTCAATTGCCTATTCAAATATACTGGACAACAGGTTGCTCTTTGAACGTCATTAAGCTCTATTTTCTTCTAGGAAGGACAAAAAGCTTGCAAATGATTTTACATTTTTTTATCTTCAATGCGAAACAACTTTAAAACATTCTAAAATACATGAATATATAGAAAACTGGATATTTATGATTAATATGAAGATATTCAACCATCTTATACAACTAGAAAAAAGTTTCTTTGATTTAAAAAACATTTCTTGAAATCAAACTAATTTGTGTATTTTTTTGTGATTTTTTTTGTTCTTTGAATTATAGAAATAAATTTCTGCGCAGTCGCATAGTTCATACTTAATGTGACTCATAGAAATATTTTCTTTAAATTAAAAAGAAAATTGTCTTCGTTCAAAGATAATAAAAGTAAATAAATTATTTTATAAGTTTTTGCCAGTATTGTATTTGAATCGAAAAAATATCTTTTGTCCGCCGTACACCGAAAGTTAGCCTTGTATGCGGAAAATTAAAATAAACTTTAAATTTTACCGCACGAGTGCGGGAAAAGTAACTTTCCGCACGAAAAACGACACCGACTCGGCTAACTTTCGGTTCACAGCGAATTAAAGACATTGTTCGTATCACGTGCGGAACGTATTAAATTATAAAATACGCCTTTCCGCACTTGATACGAAATATACTACTTTTAAATCAAATAAATAATAATAAAAAAATAATTTCTTTAATCTAAAAAAGGCTAAAAACGTGATTTTATAAAATAAAATAAATTTATATTTGTTCTAAATAGGTAAACATTAACCCAAAAAATCGTATTCTAAAGGTAAATATTCCATTCATGAAAATTGCTCTCAGATTAGGTTTGCAAATCTTTGATTTTTTATGATTCCTCGAATAATAATAATTTCTGTTGCAATGGACATGTTAAGAAAAAAGTCTTTTTTGATTTTATCATTCAAGTCGCACTTTAATATAACTCCATAAATTTTATGAACTTTATTTAAATAAAAATCTTTAAAAGAATCCCAACTCTCAAAACCTGAATCAGTGAACGGCCACTGATTCGCAGTGACTATTCACTGAAGGCATCAGCAATCAGTCTTTCACTGAGAATCAGTGAAATTCGACTGACGAATCAGTGAAATAGATTGAACTCACTTATTGAATCAGTGAAATCTTCAGGTGGGAATAATAAAAACAGCAATATATTTTAATGATCGATGAACACGTTTATTTTAGGTTAAACAACACCAAAAAGAAATTACGTAATTATTATTATATATTGTAATTATTATTGTGTATAATTATATTGTGTGTCATTAAAAATTAAATATCCATCGTTATACTTTAATTGTTTTAATCGAATTCAAAAGTTATGTTCACGTGGGGCGTTCACTGATTCCTCAGTGAAATCAAAGCAGGGCACTGATTCATCAGTTGATATATTTTCACTGATATAATCAGTGACTATTTCACTGATTCAGATTTAGAGAGAATATATTGTAAAAATGTGTGTGTAAATTAAATTATTTAATTATGAATCTAAGAAATTAATTGAATGAAAAAGAAAATTTATGTGATGTTAGCAAAAATTCTATCCGGGTAATGAAGAACAGAATGATCATCAATGCCAGTAGATGGAATGACTACAGAAGGAAAAATGAGCTTATGAATAAAAAAATAACATCATTTGTAATAGGAATTCCTAACTGATGCTTACCACTTTGGGAAACTGGTTCATGATTTATTCCACAGCATCGCAAGGACCTACGTGTCCATGGACGATACTATACAGGGAATGGAGACGCGTCTGTTTCCATAAACCAAATTATTTTTATATCCCAGGATCTGCGTTCCTGTGAATTAATGATAAGTCGAGATGGTCACTTTATGCTTGCCTCTATGCTGACCCCTCTTAGTTGATAAATGTTATTGCAAATGAGATCCGAGGTACCTACTAGTCCTTTCACTATACACAACAAATTTTTCTATTTCCCACGAATATGAAATAAGAATTTTCTTTTTTTCATAATATCAAATATACAGGTATTTACATTTTTCTCACAAAACGAATTTATTGTCATATGAGGACAAAAAATACGTTGAATAACTTCTCAAAGTTAATTCTTCACTTCTAATTTATATTTGAGACGGCAGTGTTTTAGCCTGGTATAAAAAATCACCCACATCCGATTAGTAATTCCAAGAGGGTCGGGAATGCAAGCAATTCTGCTCGTTAACCGATCGTTTTAGAAGTGGATACGAGTGAATCGAGCAGTTAGCTGAAGTGTAACGATGCATCCAGGTCGAAAGATCGCCCTGAGAAAGAGTGGCGGGGCTGATTCGAGGTCGAAGGGTGCGAGGTATGGTGAAATGTCGCGATAGAGCACCCTCGAGGGTTGTATCCAAGGTTCACATGCCTTTTGCTTCCAAGAACACTCAGAAAAGGCTATATTGCAGTCTCTTCAAAAAGAATTCCGAGTTACACTGCTGTGCAATAGTCGCCGGGCACTTGTTTTTAAGGTAGTTCGTTCACGAAAATTAGACCTCAGGCAAAAATAGATAATTTTGCTTTCAAGAATAGCAATATTATTATTGAAGGGCTAATTTGAAAGAGAAAAGATTATTTTTCATGAAAAAAATTTGAAACACAAAAAAATAATTTTATTAATAAATTTTATTTTTGCCCAAACTTATTTTCTTATCGCTTCGAGCCAAATTTTTAAAAATTATCCCATTCTAATAAATTACAAATTATTTTTTTAGGAAAAAGATTCTCTACAACTTGACCGTTTCCGATTTTTGAAAATGAATTCTTTAATGGCTGAAATTATAAAAAAACAATTTTTCAAAACAAAATTTTTATAAACAAATTGCTGTATTTGATAATAATTAATTCAATTTTGAAAATAGGAAACGGTCATGTTGTAGAGAATCTTTTTCCTAAAAAAATGAACCGTGATTTATTAGAATCGCATCATTTTTAAAAATTTGGCTCAAAGCGATAAGAAAATAAGTTTGGGCAAAAATAAAATTTATTAATAACATTATTTTTCTGTGTTTCAAATTTTTTTCATGTAAAATATTTTTTTCTCTTTCAAATTAGCCCTTCAATAATAATATTTCTATTCTTGAAAGCAAATTATCTTTTTTTGCCTGAGGTCTAATTTTCGTGAACGAACTACCGTAACCATTCACATAAAAATTTCAGAAAATTCAGTTACTTTTTAGTAAATTTAAGAGACAATTTCTTGATTTTCAGTTACAAAATGTCGAATATTCTGATTCTTGTATCTGGAAATTCTTACACTTGAAACAGGAATAATTTTAGGTTTTGGGTAACTAAAGTTTTATGCAGTTACATGTTACTCCACATTTTGTTACAGATTCGTAACTTTATGATAAATTTTTTAAAAAATTTCTAACGCTTGGTAGTTTTAAGATATATTTTATGAAAATTCAGTTAAGTTTCATAATATTAGAAAAAATTTCAGAAATTTTAGTACAATTTTCGCAATTTTAAGATACACCGCTGTGCAAAAGTCGCTGGGCACTTGTTTTTAACTATTCACATAAAAGTTTCTAATTTATACAATACCTAACAATCAATTTTTTTTCAGAATAACATAGAAGATAACAAAATTCTGCATTTAATCACCCCAAAACGAAATGTTTCAATCCATTATTAACGAAGATATGGCGAAAAGAGCAAAAATTCAAAGCTTTTTGAATTTTGAATAACTCTTGCAATAATGAATATTTTTTAATTTTAAATATTAAAGAATTTGAAAATCTTTCTTTGGAAAAAAATACGCTTTCGACTAGGCTGGGATTCGAGCCAAGGTCTTTCGATTGCCGGTCTACTGATAATTTTTTAATTTTGCTTGATTGATTTCAAAATGAGATTAACATGGAATGTCAGTAATGTAACAAGTAAATTGTAATCATTGTTTCTTGCATGCAGACAAAATCTAACTTCAGAACGAAAAACTTCAGATTTGTTTTCGGACAAGAGAATATTATAATTTGATTCATTTGATATTTTTTAAGTATTATAAACACTGGGAAATATTTACGGAAACATTTTTTAGGTCTACGCTTATAAAAAAAAAATATTGAAAAGATTTTACAAATAGAATATATTATATTTAGAGCTTGCAGCACTAATTGTCAATCGTTTTTGCCTTATATCCTCAATCGCATTAATAATATCCGTTTTGGTATAAAGCTTTCTAATCTTTTTTTCTGATACTTTTTCCATGATCTATAATGAAGACACCAAATACATAAAACCCAGAAAATACATATCTTAAAATGAAAATATTTTTTCAAAATATCAGATTTTCAGCAAATCCATAGTTCAACCATTATTTTTTAAAAAAATTATTCATTTTTAATCATTGTTTATCATTATTATAGGAAATTATCATTCAAAAAGATCAAAAAGTGGGGAAATTTCACTCTGAAATCCATATTTTTATTGCTCTCAATGTAAAATCAACAAGAAAATAAACGTCAAATGTCAATTGAGGTTGGATTTCATATTTGACTAATTAAAATATGCTTAAAGTAATTTGCCTAATATTTTATTAGATAGATATCTTCTATGAATTTAAAACAATCAAATACTCACCACATTTCTTGAAAATATTAACGTCCTGCTAGCACAAATAAATAAATGTAAACAAATTTTTGTTTTATACGTTCATAAAAATGCATAAATAATAATAATTAAAGCAAAAAAAATTATTTTTTAAATAAATGTTATGATATTTATGTGGGTTACGCAAGAAGAAAAAATTAAAATGTATTTTAGAAAGAAAATTGATTTAATCGTTTTATAATTAAATATTGTTTCATCCCATACATAAAATTTTTCTCTCTTATTTTGTATTGTTTAATTCATAATTATTATAATATAACATTATTGATACATTTTATTTTTACTATCTTTAATATTGCTTAAAACATTTTTTTTTTTCATCTTAAGTACTCTTAATTTTTTTTTTTTACTTCAGGTAAATTTTCTTGCTGAGATTGTTGAAAATTTATTGTCCTCTTTCGTCTGGTATTATCACAATTTTTTTTATAATTAATATCATTATCTTCAGGTTTTTTAAATCTATCATTAGTACGCAGTACTTTGCTTTTAACACCAAGATTAACTTGATTAGCTTTTCGTTTCTTACTCTTAGTCTTTTCAGTTACCTTAACTATATTTTTACTCTCGGCTTCGAAATTTTTTATTGATGGAGATTGGTCAGAAGCAGAGTCAGTATCATCAATATATTTTATATTATCATAGAAGCAGTGTGTATCTCTCAGCAACACTTTTTTTAATGCCTGTAATTGTTGCCATTTACTTTTAGTTCTTTTTAATCGATCTACAAACAGAGGTTTCAGCGGATGCTCTAGATTTAATTGGAGTTGTAAAAATATTATTTGCAATTGCCTGCTTACTCATTTTATTAAATAATTTCTCAAAATAAACTTAAGACTAATCACAAAATAAAAATTGACTGTCACATCGCTGGCGCTGACAACCAATGGATGTGGGATACGATATATTAGAATTCGTGAAAATCGGCATGTGGGATACGACATATTAGAATATTTATTTAAAAATATTAAATAAACAATTTGACTCACAAGATTTTAATATAAGCTGTAAAACATTATTATTAATCCATTTTTAAAAAAAAGTCAATTTCTCAAATTTTGTGGGATACGACATATTAGAACGTGGGTATCGAAATGTTATTTGCTTAACAAAGACAACGCGTCAGTTAGTTTATAGAGCAGATTTCGCTACATTTCGGCCAGCCTTGTGCTTCAGTAGAGAAATTTTTTTTTCTTGGCGAAGTTTTAATTTCTAATTCAACAAATTTTTCACTTTTTTAAAGTGTACGTTTCGAGGTTTGTGTACGGTACACCAAAATAGCGATAAGTGATTCATAAATCTCTAATTTTGAGAAAAATTCATGGCTCTGTCCAGCTATTGGGTACTGTCCGGCTATTGGTGCTTTTACCTTACTTATTAAATTATAATCAAAAAGTACAAAATCACACTTAATTTTCATGAAAAATATTCCTATTCTTTACAACTTGATTGAGTTGATGGAATTATCAGAAATCGAGAGCGAAGAGAAGTTCCTAGTACGAATTAAGGGATTCAACTAGATTAGCGAACTATCTGATAATACTCAGAGACAGGTGCCTGGAGTTGCTTCGTGATGTGTGGAACAGTTTGCGTGCTGATTGTTCATGTTGGTTTCTGTGCATTCTCATCGCTTTGTATAAGTTTTGCCGATGTAAACGCCACGTGTACACGACAGTTTGCGAGAAACACACGAGGGACCAATGCCAAACGTGGCCAAACCACGCACGAAAAAGAGGAAGAAGCTATACTTGAGAGAGGAATGAGGATAGAAAGATTGAGATAATAGAAAGAGAGGGAAGAAGATAGAGTGAGGGATAGGAAACAGATAGGACGAGGGAGTTTTGGGGGGGGGGGGATAGTTTCCTACGTCGTCGACAGGACGTGTATCCGCTGGATTGCGGCCTCGTTCGAGAATTCTCTCGGGAGGGCGCCATCTTGTTTCTTCTCCTCCAGCTTCTATACTACGTAATGCTCTCGCCATCCGAACAGCCACCCGATGTCCTGCCAACCCTCTTTGCATAAACTTATGAGAACCGACTCGTGACGTCAGCTGGTAAATCGCTGGTTGTGCGACATTCACCTTTAGAAAATAACGTATGATGGCAACTTTTCTTAAGTGCTTCCTCTATAGTTTATTATATATTGAGAAAAATGGTCTATCCATTGGTTATGAAGTTTACATTTTCCAAATTGAAGATGTAACTTTTCGAATTTTCTATTTTTGAGGGAAAATTGTGTTATTATTGTATGTAGATGGTTTTGGGTGATAAAGACAAAAGAGGACGAAAGAAAGAAAAAAAAGAAAGGGGTTTTGGAAGGTTGCCTTTTTTTCCCTTTTTTGTCGGTTTCTTATAATTGTTTATTTTAAGACATTTTTTTGGTCCAAATTTGGTCGTTTTTTTTATTTTGAGAGTGTGAACGGTTTCGAACTCTTGAAATTTTGAATTATGCTTTTGTTTGGACGTTGAGATGAATTTGAGTTTGTAGTAATACGGGTTCGAATTTAGTTTTAAACATTTTCTAGTAAGTAGATAAGTAGAAAATATGAGTAATGCTGATTAACAGTGCCATATCGCAATGCTGATCCTCGCTTGTGGCATTATTAACCAATATCCATAGCAGTAAATTATATTAAATTTCAGAATTTAATGAATCTCTGATTCTATGAGTCGCAATGGACTTAATTAGTATTCATTAAACTATATTTATGTTTTATTTAGAGAGGAAAAATCTCTTTCACTTCTGATACAAATTATTATTTATACTGTATGTATTTATATATGATTTTGGAATTGAAAAAATAAATTTAACCTTCTAACGCTCACATTTTGATCCCAGTTTTTAAAAATTCGGAATTTCAAGTGGATGTCTTATTTCATCATTCTAAGAGAAAAAATAGCGATTAAAAACACTTTGAAACCTGATAATTGATTTTTAAATATGTTTCAATTTGTTCAATATGTTTGACAAATCCTCAAAGTTGATGTTGCGTCTGTGCAACATTGAGCTCTAGAAGATTAAAGTAAATTCAGATTTTCTGAGTGTAAGGATTGGAACTGTGCAAACATAACAATGAGTTTCAAAAAAATCATAGACTATGGTGTTTATCGTCTAAAATCATTAATTTTGCAACAAACGAAATGTTACTGGTAGTTTAATTACTAACCGACTTAATTGTAAAATCATCCTCTTTTCATCTTTTTTTTTTAAAAAAAACGGTATCCCGCGAAATGCCCAATTTTTGGACATTTATCCTGTTTTCGAACCGAAAAAAGATGCGAACCTTAAATATATCGTATGAATTCTAAACATGAAAGTTGAAAAACCTCGAAAACTCTTCTTTTGTTCAATATGTTTGCGATTCCTTACAATATAGTAATCTATTGAAGACACCGAATTAATAGATCTTATTAAATACATACATATATCTTTTCTGATGAAATTAATCACTCGCTCTTTTACTTACTTTTTGTAATGTTATTATATGACACGCGTCAGATTAATATAAAAATATTCTAAAATGACTAGAAGGAAACTTGAATGACCCTCAGTATTGTGTTCACAGCTTCGAGATCCTTTGTGCGAAAATGTCCGAGCAATATTAGCTACAGTGGGATGTGTGTATTTCTCACATTAACTTGTTTACACAGAGTCGGTTCTGGCCGCGAGCGCGACACATTGCGTGCAATATCCTCTGTTTACATGAGAATTGGCTTAATTTGGGCACCAGCGACCCTATGTTTTCTCTATAAATATACATTTATTTTCATGTTATCACGTACAAGCAAATTAAATAAATAGCAAGATTCATTTTCCAAATTTCATTAAAGATGCTTAGACTCAATAAGAAATTTGCAAATCACGCGGTACTGGCATCCTTTGATGGCCCCTTGGGAAATGTTAGAAAAGATAGAAACAGACGTAGATAGACTACTTTTGGTTTTGACAATGAACAAAAATGTTCCGATATATTTTGCTACAATTGAACTTTCTTTTAATTTCGAAATCAAAAGTAGTCTATCTACTTCCGTTTTTGTCTTCTCCGCTGTTTCCAAAATTTTATAAAGAAAATATTATGTATTTTAGACAAAAACATATAGAAACCCTGCTGGAAGTAAGGGGATAGAAATCCTATCACTTTTAATCGCATTTTATCTCCTAGATAGAAGAGAGAAGGAAAATGTATCCCTCATCTATTCACTTGTATCTCTTTCTATCCCTTGTCTGTATTTACCTCTATTTCTTTATATCTCTTTGTTAATCTAGCTTGATGCCTATCTCTTTCTATCTTTTTCATTCCAAATTGACACCTATCCCTTTCAATCTCGTTTTCTTTATCTCTGTTTATTCTTCATATATCCACTTATATATTGTTCTTTCTCTTTTCTATCCACCTTTATTTCTTTATACCTCTTTTTCAATCCAGATAGATGCGTATCTCTTTCTATCTCTTTGTCTATCCAAATTCAGGGATATATTTTCAAACCCGTTTTCTTTATCTCACTCTAAATTTTGTATACCCACCTATATTTGTTTCTATCTCCTTTCTATCCACCTATATTTCTTTATACCTCTTTGTCAATCCAGATTGATGCCTATCTCTTTCTATCTCTTTGTCTATCCAAATTCACGGCTATATCTTTCAAACCCGTTTTCTTGATCCCACTCTAAATTTTGTATACCCACCTATATTTGTTTCTATCTCTTTTCTATCCAATTCTATTTCTTTATACCTCTTTGTCAATCCAGATTGATGTCTATCTCTTTCAACTCCATTTTCTTAATCTCAGCCTAATCCTCATCTATCCATCTGTATCTATTTTTATCTCTTTTCTATCCACCATTATCTCTTTTCAATCTCTTGTTTATCCAAATTTACATGTATTTCTTTTAATCCCCTTTTGCTAATCTCAGCCAATCTCTCGTATCTTGACCTATATCTTTTTCTATCTTTTTGCCAATCCAAATTCACGGCCATATTTATTTTAAAGTTCCTCTCTTTATTTCAATATATCCCTTATCTATTTACCTCTATCACTTTCTATCTCTTGTATATCTCTTTGGCAATGCATAGAAAAAGTTGAATCGGGATAGTCGAGGAATAGGCATGGATAGCGAAATGTATCTCATGAGTAATATCGAGATTTTTCAGTTATCTCATGTTCTACCTTAGCTCAGTGGACTAAGCGTTTGGCAATATATCGATTTATACGTGGTTAGGGTTCTTGTCTCGGTAGATGCAAATTTTTCAGTGTTATACGCGTTTGCGACAAATTTAGAATATTAATTATACATTGAGTAATGTATTTATAAAAATGTTAAATATATGTTAGGGATATGAAAATTAACAAGTTTGAAACGAAAGATCGAGAATGGAATACAATGAGATCCAATTTTTTTACAATGATAGAAAGAGATCAATATTACCGGATGCAGGAATAGACGAGGGGATAGGAAGATACAGATATTACCGGACGTAGGGATAGACAGGTGATAGGAAGAGATACATTACCGGTCAGAATTGTGGGAATACCTGTTTTTTAATGATTGCTTAAATTATCTTAATTTCGATTCCGTGAGTGTTGGAATTTGTACTTTTAATAATGTGAAAGCCATCAAAATTATCTTTAAAATTAGCCTGGAATGAAGTCATTTCGTTAAATTTTGAAGAATTTATTACAAAAAAAGTCCAAATTTCAATGTTTTCTTAAATTTTAAATAACTTTCGAAACAATCAACATTTTTTAATGTTCTTGGTCTCATTTTAAAGCTATGATTCTACAAAATCGCAGTAAATTATCACTATAAATTTATAATTTTTTTCTTGCATGATGCAAAGAGTTAAAATTGTAACAAAAAAGTAGGGAAATTTCGAAAACATTTCCTCTGTAGGCAAATCATAATAAAGATCATATTAATATATACTTTAAGGGAATTCAATACAAAATTCATGATTATATGTTTTATATATCTTATAAAAATGTTTTCCTTTGCAAAAGCAATATTGGAATTTTACCAACTTTTATAATTGAACTTTAACCTGGAGCAGTATGTATGAAAAAAATTACACATTAATTCTAAGAATTTGGTTCGATTTTGTAGAAATTTAGCTTCAAAATTAGTCTAAGAACATCAAAAAATGTTGATTATTTCGAAAGCTATTTAAAATTTAAGGAAGCATTGAAATCTTGATTACTTCTACAATAACTTTTTCAAAATTCAACAAAACGCATTCATGCTGGGCTCATTTTATAAATAATTTTAATAGCTTTGAATTTAATTAAAAGAACAAATTTGTTCACTTACATAATTCAAATTAGGATAATTTAAGCAATTATCGAAAAACGGGTGGTCCCACAATTCTGACCGGTACTGTAGATATTCTAGAAGAATAAATAAACTGAGAGATAGAAAGAGATAGATATTCTTTGGCATGGTGAATAAAATTTTCAAAATAGAAAAAGGTTCTATCTCTTTTTATATCCCTTTTTCTATCTCTTTCTATCTTTTTACTTCCAGCAGGGAACTTAAACTCAATAAAATTTGCTAATTTCCTAAGTATCACATGTCCTTAAATAAAATAGTTGTCAACAGTAATTGCACCTAGTAATTGTTTCATGGTATTATAATTATTTACATACAATTGTACATTGATCATTTAGTGTAATTAGTATAGAGCTAAATATTATTTGAGGTAAAAATTGAAAAAATTATTTAACCGGTTGGATTTAATCGTGGAGCAATAGATGATGGCGAAACGACACAATCTCGCCGAGGATGCGATTATATACTCGTAGGAATGAGGTTGAAAAAGAAATGGCGAGGTGGAATTATGTGGTCAGTGGTTGGTTGGCGGATAGTGGTAATTCCGTCACGCCGTAAAGGTTGCTTTTTATTGTCTTTGGACCAGCATGGCTATCAACCCCTACCAAACACTAGTATCACACATTCTTGCATTCTCCTTCCCCAATCCTTGTATTTTTCTCTTTTCATCTCTCTCGTGAATACCCTGTCTCCTTTTCTCATGTCATACTGGCGTCGTTTGATTGTCCAGGTTTTATTATCACTTGGGGTCCACAACTCGTCGTTTTCTTCTTCTCTTCATTGGTCACGGAGATGTAGTAACAATGTAAAGATACTGTAATGTCTTGTAGAATTAAATGTCTACCAGACTTCTATATCTTTAATTTAAAATGATTTATTTTATAAAAGAGCATCATAAATTAATTAAGTTTTAATTATATTTTTCCTGATTAATCAAATCTCCCTCTATCTAGTACCATTTGCTGTAATAATTCCTAAAATTCGTTACAAAATAAAATACCTCGAAGGAAAAAGGTCGATTTTTTTGATCCTTGATTTAATTTGCGGAATCCGAGGCAGGGAAATAACGAAACGTAAAATTTGCACATTGTCCAAATCGAATTAGCGGGCATGGTTTAGTTTGGTGAAGTCGTGAAATAGTCGAATGCATTTTTACGGACGTATTAATACACAGCCGGAAATGTACTATGATCGGGTTTGTAATGCAACCCTTGGGGCCAATATGATACATTTGCTTTGCATAGAGGATATGGGAAGGAGGATGAGGAGCAGAGCGATTGTGTGGTAGAATGGTAAAGAGGGCGCGTGAACGAGGAAGATAGAGAAGTGTGGGAGAGGGATAGAGTGCGTAGATATGAGTACGCGTGACTGCATTTCATAACAAGCTACAAATATACCAGAACCAGCATTTGTGTCGAGAAATCGGCTCATGTTTGTCTCCAACTACTGAGGCGATATGCACCCAATTACGACTATTGAACATCAGTAGGATGTTATCCCATCTATAATGTAATAATACATCATTTTTCAGTACTGAACAATGTAATAGCCCGTGTGACCATTTTTCCGTGGTCCGCACAGTAGCGTGCAGAAATCGCCCCATTTGTCCCTATTTGAAGATGGGTCTTGATTGGGTTTTGACTGGATATTGTCTAGAATAAAATAATCTGAATAGGTGTCAATCGGGTACTAGTGAAAATACCCTAATAAATTTCTGTATTAAACTTCCATTAAATTCAAAATATTTGTATCTTAAAAAATACAAACTTTCATTTGAATTTTAATAGAGATGTGTATATATTTTAATAATGTTTGTTAATGTTAATATATTTTGATTGAAAAGTTATTAAATTTAATATGAAAGTATATTAATTTTTCATAAGATACAAATCTATTAATTTTAATTTATCAATTGTATATTAAAATATTAAATTTAATAAGATTTTTAAGGGGGTGTTCTCATGGATTGGTCGTATTTCGAAACGTTTTTTGGAATTTTACTGTGAGAAAACTATAATTGATTTTTTAATGCGGTTTCTTTTAAAAGTTTTATTGACCCTTAGACTACAAAATTCAGAAAACTTGTATGAAAAAATTTGCACGGTTCAGGCAAACGTTTCGGCCACAAATGGGGGGCCCTCTTTAGTGCCAAAAAGTGTTTTTCAAGGACTTAATAACTAAGCTGTAAACATGCAAAAATTTTGATGTACATATTAAATTAGATTTTTTCTTTTTTGTGCTTTTTGGTTTTTTGTTTTAATATGTACATCAAAATTTTTGCATGTTTACAGCTTAGTTATTAAGTCCTTGAAAAACATTTTTTGGCACTAAAGAGGGCCCCCATTTGTGGCCGAAACGTTTGCCTGAACCCCCCTCCGCCCATTTTTTATTAATTTTATGAATTGTTGTTTAGCTTCCCTATGAAATATATGATTCTGTTTTTTAGCTTCCTTTTATAATATGCCCATGAATTAAAGATTTTAAAGTAAAGAAACTGACCCAATGCCAATGCAAAAATAATTAAACGAATTCAATTTTTCATCTTTTAAAATTCATTAAACATTTGTTATTAACAATAGGGGAAAGAACGTCCGTCAGACGATAGCGAGTACATTTCTACACATTAAAAAAAAGTTTATCAAAATCCGTCTACTAGTTTCTTAGAAATCGTGGGAACCAGTTTGGAAAAAGTAGTTTTGAGAAAAACGCGTTTAAAGTTCCCAATGAAAAAAGCGACAAATTGAGTTTAAATTTCTTGACGTGATTGCCATAGTAAAACAAGTCGTACATCTTTGAATCGTTCTTAGATCCCTAATCTTTGAAAAAATGAAAAAAAAATCGATTTTCTGAAACCGTTCGATGAGATCACCCTCTTAACAGTGTATTTCTCTGATATGGGAATCTATTCACCTTATGACATATCTTTGTCAGATATTCTAATCAGACACTTCTGAAATTGAAATTAGTATAAAATATTAGTTAGAGATTTAGTAGTTAATATTTTTCATAATAAAAGAAAAACCATGAATTTTTGAAATTGGTTATCAAGAGTCGTTTTAAAAATAAATAGCTTGTTTGGTCAACATTTGTGGAGGAAAATCCCAAATGTTGAAATGATGGAGGTAACATTCTTAGAGATACTATACGTTAAATTAGAGGGAGATTACATCTTCATATTCTAATATTTTGGTATTTATGTAATATATAGAAAATATTTTATACAACTATTAAGAATTAATTGAAATTGAAAAATTTGTTAATACTTCAGTAAAGATTGGTATCTTGGGGTTTTAGAGATTGCTAATAACGAATCTTGTATATAGCGGTCTAAATTCCAAAATTTTGTTGATTTTAAGAAAAATTCGTATTTTGCGGTGTATTTATATTTTTTTAATGACACAGCATAATTTATACAGGAATACGAACAACTGAATATTTTAATAAAACAAAAATAATATATATCGTCCCCTTTATGCGAAAACCATGAATGTCCTAAATCGAAGTATTGAGAAAAATGAAGAAAACTAATTTTAATTTTTGATGCAATTAAAATAGTGTGGTTTTTCAATAAAAATTCATTATTTTTTAAATTTAATTTTAATTCCTTCAAAACTGTAATCAGTTTTCTTCGTTTTTCTCAAAACTTATATATATATATATATATATTTTACAAATCAATAAAATTTTTAAAAAATTGATAATCAAAATTTGTTATCCAAAATATGAATAAAGTTCGTAATATATTCCCTTGAACCTACACTGAGAAAAAAATGTATCCAACAAAACTTTTTTTGTTACCCTGATAAAATATTTTGTTGTCCCAACAAAACATTTTGTTTAACCAACAAAATTTGTTTGATATAGCAAAATGTTTTGTTGGCACAACAAAATAATTTTTGTTAGCTAAATACTAACCAAATATTTTTGTTGATTTGACAAAACAGTTTTCTCAGTGTATTATCGTCAAATTTTTCAACTCTATTTGAGTCAATTTGTTTGTCATCTTCAAAATAATCATTTACATTTTCTAGTAATATTTCTGTATTATGTGGAAAATATTATATAACAGGTATCCCTATAAAACACAATATATATATTGCCTTTATGTATATACATATATGATAGGTTTGGTAACTAGTAATAAGACTTCACTACAAGGCTTTACTTTAAACTCCGTTTTCCGCGAGTTGAGATTTACCGTGTTTGTTGCAACATATGTTTGAATAAAATCTAAAGTATTAGACACAAGCTTTTGACATTTTTACCACTTATTCTTTAATACATTATCAATATTTTTATGGAAAGCATCCTACCTAAAAAAATAACTTAACATTTTTTTTTTATATTTTGGGATATTTTTATTTATTTATTTTATTTGTAACTTTTTTTTCAGTCACTTTACCGTATTTTCCATGCCCAAAAAGTTCCTTTATATTGTAAGGAACAAAATAATGAAAGAATCATGACAATTGGTTAAAAAACGAAAAAGTTATTCAAAGTCAAAAAAATGCCCAAAAAACTCAAAATGTTTAGTTTAGAAATACATAAAGGTGCTGAAATTGAATAAAAACCCAAAATATTTCTAAATAAAGGTACTCTTTAAATCTAAATCAGTCAAAATCTACTGATTATCAGTGAAATTTGACTGTTTCAAATAACTAAAAAGAGGTTACTATTGATCAGTCGAATTTAACTGATTAATTCAGTGAAAATTAACTGATTCAACAGTGAAATATATTTTTTCAACTGATTCGATCAGTGAAAATTAACTAATCTAACAGTGAAAAATATTTTATCACTGGTAAATCAGTGGAAAGGCAAATCACTGATTTAATCAGTAAAGATTTGACTGATTCATATTTAAAGAGTAAATTTAAATTGGGGACTTGTAATGATATAAGCATTTGTTAAAGCCAGAATAAGTTGCTTTTAATCCAACCATAAGTGCAATGCATGAGTCAATGAAATATACACATACATATGAGTAATTGGAGATGCGCATATGACGTGAAAGTGCAAGCGAAAATAGATAGAGAACCAGACAGAAGTTTGTAGATAATGGAGAGATGTGCACTTGTCCCAATATACCATGACCTAAAATCTGACGATTTCACCCCTCCTTTTTGCGTGATGGTCTCGAGGAGAGTGGATGCAGTGTCTATCCTACATTCGAGTGAGTTTGAGTGATAGACCTAAAGAGGGGTGAATTTTACGTTGGGGTTGGAACTCGCGATACGTGCCTTGCCACATCTGTTTACAATTGGAACGAGTGGCTTGATTCTCTGAGTTTTATGGGTTTAGCGGTTGCAGGCAGCTTTGTTTGCTACTTAACAAATCTCTTTGTAAACTTTCACTGGACACTTATTCAATTAGAAACTTAAAGGCATATGATACTTGAGAAAAGTCGTAAGTTCATATGAATAATTTGGTCCAGTTTATGAATGTTTGTGTCCAAAATACATATAAAGCGTTGTTTCCAAAATTTGAGAAATGGTAGAAAAAATAAAACGGACAGATAGACTACTTTTGGTTTTATAAATGGAATAAAAATTCCGTTTTAATCTTCTCTAACATTCCCGAAATTTTGGAAACAAATTTTTATGACTTTTGGATACAAACATGTAGAAACCTAAAATGAATAACATTTTCTAATTTCTTAAGTATTACATGCCCTTAAGGGGTTTCATCACCTTTGAGCCCCCAAAATAGTGTCATTTTTATGATTTATTTCCAGGCAGATAACAAAACGTAAAGTAATTAAAATTTATGGAGTTTATTAACTAACATATTAACTTTATTCTTAAGAATAAAATTTTTTCTTAAGAAAAAATTCCTAATAATTATAATATTGTTCAGTCGAGTACTCAAGATTATAAAAATGTATTCATTTTTGCAAAAATGGTGAGCTTTTGAGTGTAACTCGATTTTCACCCAAAAAATCGAACTTAATTTGTTAAACAAATAAAGAATTGTGAACCAATCTTAAAAATCGTAGATTTGCTACTATATAATTAAATAATCTTTTATTTGAATTAAGATTTGTGTCAAACGGTTGAAAATTGTTGAAATGGCGTCTCTTGCCGATTTGAAAAAGTCAGTTTCGAGAAAAACGCTTTCAAAGTTTTAAAGGGGACTTCTGCCTTATGACTCGGTTTTCGGGCCAAAATTCAACATTTTTTTTCTACAGAATGGAATAAGATATCACAATGATTTTTCTCGCATGTTGTTCTTTTACTCCTTAAGATAAAAAATATATTTGCATGAAAAGTTCAAAAACAATTTTTCGCGGTACAATCGTCCTCGAACGTGACTGTGTCGGAAAGTTGGAGCCAAAATGTGACCATGACTTTAGCATCCTAGCTCGACTGAAACAACAAAGCGCAACACAGTTTTAATCAGTAGCGTGTTGGCTTTCATTCGTAATATACGTTTTCCAAAATTTTGAAATGAAGCGAAGTGGCACCTATTTATAAAAAAAAAGAATTTTTCGGTCTATTGTCGATAGTTAATTTAGTTATAAAAGTGCGAAAATCAGCTTGATTCACCAAATACTTTTCTTGTAATCGTGGTCAGAGTTTCGAAAAATATAGTTTTGAGAAAAACGCGTTTTTAAAGTTTAAAGCCAAGTCATCTTTACAACTTTGTAACTCTCGAAGCGGCATTTTTTTCATAAAATCCTTTTAGGAATCCATTCTCGATAGTTCATAGAATCAAAAAATGCAACAAAAAAGAATTCGTTTTTTTGGAACGCTCAAGGTGAAAGTCCCCCTTAATAACGTAGAAAAGTACCAAAATTTTGATATACATTTAATCTGTTATGCCTGATCCATACCTATCTACTATTTATCATTATTCTCAGGACCCTAAGGGACCTTTTTAAGCAATAAAAAAGAAAATTATTTTTTGAAAATGCAAAGGTGATGAAACCCCTTAATATCTCTTTTCATTTTTCAATATTTATATAATTTGTGATATAGATAAGTGCCCTGGTAGTTTTAATCTATATGTTAGTATGATGTTTCAATAAGAGCAAGTAGTTAGCCGCCTCAAACGGGCATTTTGGCTTCGTCGTATTGTCATCCGCATATCTGAACGACCTTTCGTCGTATCTACTCAATGGCCACCTAGCACCATCTTAATGCCTGAAGTGAGGACATTGTGTATACCAACTACTTTTCTTTATGTTCCATCTACCCCTTATCTACCAAGGTGTCTTTAGACCCTCGATTGGCTCTATCATACCTCTTATTGCATTCGGAGTTGTATTGTTGCTCCGAGTAAAATAGGAAATAATAACGAATAACATTCTCGAAAATGGTCAAAATTTTCCAATCTGATTGGTAAAATCATAGAGTTTGAGTTTTTTGGTACTTATATTAAGATCGATAATTGTGGCACCTTGCTTGTATTGTGAAGAGGTCAACCTAAACTCGATCAGTGTCACTGATACGATATATGACGATAGGAGGTACGCAGAACATCAAAGAATGGGGTTGCGTCTTTTGTGTTGCTACTGAAGTAAAGGCGGGGGTTCGGAGCATCGCGACGCCTCGTTGGTCACCAAAGGACCAAGCCTCTCTTTCAATCTGTCATAGCGGTCACGAGGTACCATTCAGTAATCTCTCCCCTTTGCTCATATTTCTACATCTCTCTCTTCTTTCCAAGTCTCTTCTCCCTTTCTGTTTATAGACACCAGTATCCTATAGAGCCCATAATGCAAATAAAGGGTCTGCAGACGCACTAGCCGTAACCATCAACCATGTGTTCATTTACCTTTAAAGATATCTAAGTGCAAACTTTCAATTTTCCTAGAATCCTTAATGAATCTTTCTTATTTTATAATTAAGGTAGTTGATCCACGAAAATCAGACCTTAGGCAAAAATAGATAATTTTGCTTTCAAGAATGGCAATATTGTTATTGAAGGGCTATTTTGCAAGAGAAAAGAGTATTTTTCATGAAAAAAATTTGAAATACAGAAAAATAATGTCATCAATAAATTTCATTTTTGCCCAAACTTATTTTCTTACCGCTTTGAGCCAAATTTTGAAAAATTATCCGATTTTGATAAATTGCAAATCAATTTTTTAAGAAAAAGATTCTCTACAACTTAACCAATTCCAATTTTCGAAAATGAATAAATTATTATCAAATTGAGCAATTTGTTTTTAAAAATTTATTTTTGGAAAATGTTTTTTTAATGGTTTAAGCCATTAAATTTTTGAAGGTATAAGTGGCCTTTCTGGTGTTGTATAGATTTTATTGAAAAATCGTCGACGTTTCGACCAAAATTTTGGTCCTTATCAAGACTACAGAGGAATATTTAACATTATTATTTATCAGAAAAATGAAGAAAATTTACAAACATAAATTAAAAGAAAAAGAAATCATCTTTTTTCTTCAACACAGTGACATGATAAATGTCAATTTTAAATTAACCAATGTGTTTAAAAGTTTTTTATAAAAATCCATGTTAAATTATAACTATGTATAAAAATCCTGCTTTGTTGATAAAATTTTTGTAGCATAGGATTTTTTAAAATTAAAAATTCATTGAAATTAAGAAAACATACAAATTGCTTGTCAACACAGAATTGAGGTCAAAATGATCAAATTGCGACAAATAATTTTCACTATTGAAAATACTTTACAAAAATAAATTTTCCCAACACTTACAGATACAACTCAGACAACATTAAAATATAATATTATTTATGATAAAAAATATATTGGACAAAAATGTCGTTTTTTACACAACAGATTGCTTGAACACGCTAGATTAGTTAAAAATAAAGAAAACTTGCTGAACATGCTATTACATATAAACATTCATTCGATTTTAAAAATACTAAAATTTTAGACTTTGAAAATAACCTAAAAAAAAGATTAATTTTAGAGATGATTCATATTCAAAAAGAAAATTCCAGTATTAATTACAAAACAGATATAGAAAATCTTAGTTAAATAATTTAAAATTTTGTTAATTATAATTTAAAAAATTTTTAAAAAGAAAGATTATATTCTCTTCTAACTTTCAAAAAATTTTTATAAAATATTCCTATTTAACTTTTAAAATTTACCGCGTCTCTACACTATGCTCGTCATGATTGCTATGAATATACACCTTTATAATTGCAACATTATCAAAACTAAAGATGTAACGTATTATTCAAAAAGATACTGCTTTTCAAAACATATTAGAAAATGTAAATTATTCATCGAAAGAATTACTTGTGAGTAATAGTTTTCATACATTTGTTCTTTATTCAGTTATACATATACTTCTTATATTATTTTTATATTACAGGTCACAATTTTATCATTTTAACCTCAATTTTTTGTTGACAAGCAATTTGTATGTTTTCTTAATTTTAATGAATTTTTAATTTTAAAAAAATCCTATGCTACAAAAATTTTATCAACAAAGCAGAATTTTTATACATATTTATAAATTAACATGGATTTTTATAAAAAACTTTTAAACACATTGGTTAATTTAAAATTGACATTTATCATGTCACTGTGTTGAAGAAAAAAGATGATCTCTTTCTCTTTTTATTTTAATTTATGTTTGTAATTTTTCTTCATTTTTCTGATAAATAATAATGTTAAATATTCCTTTGTAGTCTTGATAAGGACCAAAATTTTGGTCGAAACGTCGACAATTTTTCAATAAAATCTATACAACACCTTCCAAAATAGAAATACCGGTAACACCAAAATTTTTTTAATTTAAGCCATTAAAGAATTTATTTTTAAAAATCAGAAACGTTGAAGTTGCAGGAAATATTTTCTCTGAAAAAATGATTCATGATTTATTATAATCACATAATTTTTTTAAATTTGGTAAGAAGAAATAAGGAAAAACGTTGGGTCAAAAATAGAATTTATTAATGAAATTATTTTTCTCTGTTTCAAATTTTTTTCTTGTAAAATAATCTTTTCTCTTTAAAAATAGCCCTTCAATAATAATATTTCTATTCTTGAAAGCAAAATTATCTATTTTTGCCTGAGGTCTATTTTTCGTGGATGAAAACTACCTTAAATGAATTCAAGCAATGCATTTTTTATTTCTTTACTTTTGGAGCAATGATGAAATAATTTGAAGGAGGGTCGAACTAAGAGTCTTTATTCTGATATTTTCTGACGTTTGATTCTTCTGACTTGGGGAAAATATTAGGATGGGGAGCTAATCCTTCTTTCTGATAATTAGAGGATGCAGCCTCGCGAACTGCAGATGGGGAAAGGGCTCATCATATTCCGACACAAATCCCTCGTAAACTCGTCTCAGGTTACTTCGGGGCTTTTGCCTGCGGACTTGAGAGATGAATCACGTGTTCCCTGTATGCTCAACGAATTATGATGCTAGATCGACAGTTCATAAATTCTGAATCCTATGACTCGGAGAACGAATGGCACATACCATTTGGCTTGGTCCACGCATCTGTGCCAATTGCACAAGAAGAATTGGTCTTCTCTTTCC
This sequence comes from Diplolepis rosae, assembly GCA_030998225.1. NCBI lineage: Eukaryota > Metazoa > Arthropoda > Insecta > Hymenoptera > Diplolepididae > Diplolepis > Diplolepis rosae. The sequence goes on along the minus strand of JAPYXD010000723.1, from coordinate 15,673,773 downwards.
TGTTTTACTTTCCTGGGTAACTATTCCATCGTCCCTTAGTGTCAAACCCTTTCGTTCATTTTTCTCCCTTTCTCTTATTCCTTCTCCAACTCTCTCAACCACGGTGCTAATTCACGTTCAGTGACATCTCATTGCCTTCGTAACAAGTACCATTGTTCTCGATCATTCGTCGGCACAATTGTGACCCCAACATCGACACTTCACTGGAAGTGCATCTAGATTGTGGGCACCTGGTAAAAAATATTCACTGAGCAATTGACAGCGATTATAGAACTCTGATTGTTTGTTTGAAAACACACTTCTCGTTCCATTAAGCTTCAAATATGTAAATTCAGAGTCAAAACTCTTAATTATGCAATAGATTGTTTAAGGGGTTAGTCGCATTCAGAGGAGGAAGAAATGCGTATTTTTCGAGAATTTTGTTCTCTTTGCTATATGTATATATTTTTTCAATCATTTTATCATCTGAAAGTTTATAATTTTATTGATGCTTTGTCAACATTTATTTAAAAAATAATTAAAAATGTAAGAAAAAGACGTAGTTTGCCGGAGAATGTTTTGCGAAAGACGTTCTGCGGTGACCATTCCAGTTCCCAAAAATTAAAAATCCCAAATTATCTCTCTAATTCATTAGTTTATACGGTGCGTGATCACAGCTTGTCAAAAAAAAAAAATTTGACAAAATGGTGACCGGTCAGACTTGGACGTCCGATTTTCGCCAAAAAATCACCCGTGTTTTGTTAATTAAAGAAATAGTTGTGAATGGAAAAAAAATCTACAATCAAGCACTGTACTTTTATATATCAAAGAAGCCTGTCAAGTTTGAAGTGAATCGTTTAAGAAATTTTCGAGTAACCGTGGTCACGACTTTTTGTTTGGACTTCAAACCTCAAGTTCTCAAGTATATCCGAATTTTCAGCCAATTTATCGCTCCTTTTGGCCTCCTTGTTTTTGAAGACCAATAATATCTATATTTTCATAAAATATTTTCACGTGGATAGGGGGGGGGGGGGGGATTCGTAAAAAAGTGGTAAAAAATTGTCCACGTGGTATATGGATGGCCCCTTTGCAAAAACCCTGAAATCGATTTTTTGAAAATTCCAACTGCTAAATGGATTTAAAAGTGTAAAAAGTTGAGGGTCTAAAATTTAAGGGTTAGGTTTGTCTTTAATTATATTCTTCAGATTAGGGCTACCAGAATTCTGATTGAAATAACCATTTTCCTGGTTATCTGACTTGAAAACGCGTTTGAGAAATATTTTTCAACCACAAATTTTAATTTTTTAATTTTTAATTTTTTAATCTTTTTCAGTTCTTTGAATTCTAAGGTTCACCTTAGACATTTTCGAAAAATTTTATATATTTCTTTCTATTGCAATAAACATTGAGGCGATTTTTTATGATCAAGCTAGTATTTTTTTAAAAAAGACACAACTGACTTTTTGCATTATTCCCTTGATTCAAGATTTATTTTTGGATGGATTGAAATTATAATCCTTAAAATCTGATTTATTTATTTATTTATTTGAATTTTGTGATATTTATCGATACATTTGTTATGTTTACAAAAAAGCAGTAAATTTTACTAAAATAATTGTTAAATTTGAAGAAATTTAATGGTATCACTAATTTATAACTTATGGAATCAGTAAATGTAAAATAACTCGGTAAATGTAAAAGTTACTGAAAAATCAATCAGAATCAACCGATTAAGGAGATCCGCCACCTTTACTATTTTTATTTTTTGAGTTTAGTCCTTCCATATAATTTTTTTTATATTTGATACCTTTGTTTAGAAAGGCTTTGGGGATATTTAAAAATTCCAGGACCTTTATGCATTTTCAAACTAAAAATTTTGAGTTTTTTGGACACTTTTTTCAAATTTTTTGACTTTTAATAACTTTATTGTTTTTTAACCAATTGTCATGATCTTTTTTTATTTTGTTCCTTATAATGTGCATCAAATTTTTGGTTATGGAAAATAAAGTAACATGACTGAAAAAAAGTTACAAATAAAATAAAAAAATTAATAAAAATATCCCAAAACATGAAAACAAATTTTGTAGTTATTTTTTTAGCTAGAGTGCTTTCCATACTCGAAAATATTTATAATATAACAAAGAATAAGTGGTAAAATTTTCAAAGGCCTCTGTCTAATACTTTAGATTTTATTCAAACATATGTTGCAAGAAACACGGAATATCACAACTTGCGGAAAACGGAGTTTAAAGTAAAGTCTTGTAGTGAAGCCAACATTGTGTTACTAAATCATATATGTATATACATAAAGGCTATATATATTGTGTTTTTATGGGGATACCTGTTATATACTATTTCTCATGTAATTCAGAAATATTAGTAAATAAATAAACAAACTTTTTCGTGTAAAAAGCTAATTTTCGCTAAAAACGCGTTATTCCTAAATGGTAGTACACTGTGAGAAAAATCTGTACTATATTTAGTATACATGTAATGGAAGCATGAATGCACAACATGAAATTAAATTTAGTTTACCGGCGTATACTAAATTTAGTATATGCGTGTACGCGTATATGAAATTTAGTATATGCGTATACTGAATTTAGTATACATGTATATGAAATTAAGAATACGCGTGCACTAAATTTAGTATACGTGTACATGAAATTTAGTACACACATATAGTAATTTTACTGTATGGGTATACTAATTTTAATATGTGTGTACTAATGCTAGAGAACCAGTAAAAGTCAAAGTATAAGGAAAATAATTAATATAAATTAAAATTTGTATTTAATTGTTTTCCTTATCGATTTGAAGTTAAATCTTTTTTTCTAAACTTTGTCCGAAAGGATATAAATGTTACTATTAAAAATAAAGTATATAGCGATTTGTAATGTTTTGTTTTACAATTATTATTCAATAGGGTATATTGTAAAATAAATACAGTTGAAGTACAGAGTATCACTTTATTAAGAATTATTAATAATTATCAAAGATAATGATCCTTTTAGCGCCCTTCACTCTTTTGTCGCCTGGAGACAGAGGGTTAATGTCAAATATGAACCTGAAGAAATAATTTCGTTTTGTAAATATGTACTTCAAAGACACGTAAAAGCTATATGTATATTGAATGAATAATTAAATAATTACCTTTGAATGAACTTTAAAGATTTTGGCAATTCCGCAACGTATGAATATCCAAACACGTAGTACGATGCGAAAGCAACTTGAATTCCTTCCATAACATCTTGAACTCTAATGAGTACGCGATCTAAAAAAATAGTAATAGCACTTTCAGCAGAAAATCGGAACGTCTTCTAGAACTCTCCCGTTTTCCCCAAAAAGATGTTTTAGACGTCTAATAGATGATCTTGTGTTACTTGGTCAAGATCAACTTTTTTCGCGCGTTAATGTAACCTAAAATGTCTAACTACTTCTGGAATTTTTATTTTACTTTTTTCACATTACACTTATAAAGCTTCGAAATTCTGGGATACGTAAATTTACATTTGTAAACAAGTAAATAAATTAAACCTACCTTTTGAGAAGAAAAACGCAGATCCAAACAATCCGAACTTTTGCGCGGCATCAAATGTCGATCCAACAACGTAGTTAACCTCAAATACATCGGCATACGAGTCTGCATGTTGCATGATCCGCGTAACTCGAAACGCGCTTGCGCAGATGAATTTCGTATACAGATATATGAATTTTAGTATACAGACACTACGAAATTCATATACGTAAAAGAAACTTAGTATACACTTAAAAAATTTAGTATACCTGAGTATACTAAAATTACCAAGTGTAGTAAATTTAGTAAACATATAGGAAATTTAATATACCCCTGTATACTAAAATTTCAAACATTTCTAACAGTGTAGCTTTTAATTTTATTTATTTTTCCAAGAAAAAAGAATCCGATAGACTTAAAAATTTACGCACACACTCAAAAAAGTATAGAGAATAAAAAAATAACATTTTTGGAAAATGTCAAAAAAATCAAAAATATACCAATTAAAGGTGTCGGATCCCCTTAAGATAGTTGATCCACGAAAATTAGACCTCAGGCAAAAATAGATAATTTTGCTTTCAAGAATAGCAATATTAATATTGAAGGGCAATTTTGGAAGAGAAAAGATTATTTTCCATAAAAAAAATTTGAAACACAGAAAAATAATTTTATTTTTCCCCAAACTTATTTTCTTATCGCTTCGAGCTAGATTTTCATAAATGACGGTTCATTTTTTTAGGAAAAAGATTCTCTACAACTTGGCCTTTTCCGATTTTTGAAAATGAATTCTTTAATGGCAGAAATTATAAAAAAACAATTTGTCAAAACAAAATTTTTATAAACAAATTGATGTATTTGATAATAATTAATTGAATTTCAAAAATAGGAAACGGTCAAGTTGTAGAAAATCTTTTTTCTAAAAAAATGAACTGTGATTTATTAGAATCTCTTCATTTTAAAAAATTTGTCTCGAAGCGATAAGAAAATAAGTTTGGGCAAAAATAAAAGTTTATTTTCCATAAAAAAAATTCGAAATACATAAAAATAAATTAATTAATAAATTTTATTTTTGCCCAAACTTTTTTTCTTATCGCTTCTTACCAAATTTTAAAAATTCAGCAATTTGTTTATAAAAATTTTGTTTTGAAAAATGTTTCTTTAATGGTGTTAGCCATTGAAGAATTTATTTTTAGAAATCAGAAACGGTGTTATCTGAAAAAATTATTCATGATTTATTAGAATTGCATAATTTTTAAAAATTTGGTCAGAAGTGATAAGAAAAAAAGTTGGATCAAAAATAAAATTTATTAATAAAATTATTTTTCTGTGTTTCAAATTTTTTTCATGAAGAATAATCTTTTCTCTTTCAAATTAGCCCTTCAATAATTAAATTGCTATTCTTGAAGGCAAAATTATCTATTTTTGTCTGAGGTCTAATTTTCGTGAACGAACTACCTTAAGTAGCTACAAATGAAGACACTGAATAAATTGACTAAAAGACTACGATTAAAAGTAAAGGAAGCACGTATTATTGGCGTGAAATGTCAGTAAACGATACTTCTGAAAAGTATCGTAACATTCGTATCCTCTTAAAATAGATTTGTGAGTGCTTGAAAGTGAGAAAGATATAACAGGAAAATTCGCATGATAATTTGTCATAATCAGCGTTCAGCATTCAGGCCACAACCGTCGCAGTGGGGAGCCAACGTGGGTGGAGTTGTGGTCACAGCAAACGGGTTTAAATTAATTGTCTAAAAGCGACTATGGACCGGCTAATCCACGCGCCGGGAAAATCCCTACACCTAACTCCGATTAAGTCTTTGTTTAACACTCGTGCGGATAATCTCTCCACAGGGAGATGGGCTAAGCAAGAAACTGAGAAAGTGGAAGAAGCTGGAAAAGAGAAAAAGAGAGAAGGATTTTAAATGAAGAGAGAGGAAGAGAGTAAGCAAGTGACTTGAAAAGGAAAGAGTGACTTTTGCGGTCCAAGAGTGAATCTTCACAACAACGAGGTAAGACGCAGTTGAAATGAATACAAATGACGCTAGAGTCACCTGCACAGTAATTGGATGATCCTCCATTCTGAGGATTATCCTTCGTTGAACGTCACGGTGAAGACCGCCTCGATCCTGGCCACAAGTAACCGCCCACTCTTCTTCTCTTTCCCTCGGTCTAACAAATTTCAACACTAGACTTGAGTAGAGGAAAGGAAGTAGCCAGAGTACCGAAAATCAGCAAAAATGCAAAAGAGAGGAAAAGGAGTGAGTGAGAGGTTTAAAGTTGGGTATCCTTTGCGAAAAGTCGACGCAAGAAGGTGGAACCATGGTCACAGGGAAACCATAAATCAGGAAACGGTTTCTACCTTCTAAACTTCTAACAGCCAAGTAATGTCGTGTTGTGTTAACAATAAAGGCGCATGATGCATCTTAGTACTTTTACAACTCTTTTTCAAATACAAATGCGCCAAAATTTCCTGGACATTGACATCGCTGAGTGTATACATAATTATTCTGTTTGCCGAATAACCAAGCCAAGAGTTTATGACCGGAACGAATTTGCTTTCAAAAACCATTTTAGGCTACTACTTTCGAAACGGTGAATTTAACGTCTCTGGATTTCCTGAAGATTAGGAACTCGTTTAGTCCTTTAGAACGTGCTTTATTCTCTCACTAGGAAACTGTAAATAAAAATTTGTTTTTGATTTCAAATGAGAGGAAATTCAATTTACTTAAGGTAGTTGTTGCGTCAGAAATCAGTCTTTGGAAAAAGAAGTTTTTCTATGATTTCAAGATTGGTAATTATATCATCAGCCATGTCATATGTAAGGAAAGACACTCTTTTTAATAAAAAAAATTTTTAAATTACGAAAAATAATATTTTAATAATGTTTTTTGTAATAGGATATTTCCTTATTATCGCTCCATACCAAATTTTCAAAAATGGTGCGATTCTGATAAATCATGAATCATTTTTTTAGGAAAGGGATTCTCTACAACTTTACCGTTTCCGATTTTTGAAAATAAATTCTTTAATGGTTGAAATCATTAAAAAACAATTTTCCAAAGCGAAATTTTTATAAACAAATTGCTGAATTTGATAATAATTGATTCATTTTCAAAAATCGGAAACGGTAAAGTTGTAGAGAATCCTTTTCCCAAAAAAATGATTCATGATTTATCAGAATCGCACCATTTTTGAAAATTTGGTATGGAGCGATAATAAGGAAATATCCTATTACAAAAAACATTATTAAAATATTATTTTTCGTAATTTTTAAATTTTTTTTATTAAAAAGAGTGTCTTTCCTTACATATGAAACGGCTGATGATATAATTACCAGTCTTGAAATCATAGAAAAACTTCTTTTTCCAGAGACTGATTTTTGGCGCAACAACTACCTTAAGGTAGTTCGTTCACGAAAAATTATGCTTCAGGCAAAAATACATAATTTTGCTTTCAAAAATAGCAATATTGTTATTGAAGGGATTATTCAAAATAAAAAAAATTCGTTTTCAAAAAATTTGAAAAATAATGTATTTAACAAATTTTATTTGTTTTAATTTTAATTAATTTAATTTTAATGGTGCGATTCTTATAAATCGTGGATCATTTTTCCAGGGAAAAGAATCTCTACAACTTTACCGTTTCCAATTCTTGAAAATGAATCAATTATTATAAAATTCAGCAATTTGTTTATAAAAATTTTGTTTTGAAAAATTCTTTTTTAATAGTTTCAACCATTAAAGAGTTTATTTTCAAAAATTGAAAACGGTCAAGTTGTAGAGAATCTTTTTCCTGAAAAAATGAACCGTGATTTATTAGAATTGCACCATTTTTAAAAATTTGACTCAAAGCGATAAGAAAATAAGTTTGGGCAAAAATAAAATTTATTGATAAAATTATTTTTCTACGTTTCAAGTGGTTTTTACAGAAAATAATCTTTTCTCTTTTAAATGATCTCTTCAATAATAATATTGCTATTCTTGAAAGCAAAATTATATATCTTTGCCTGAGGCCTAATTTTCGTGGCCGAACTACCTTAATATCAGCCTTAAGGAACGCATTCTCATCATGACACTCGCGCTTCGCGCTCGATTTTCTGTATTCTTTTCTGTAACTTTCTTATAATTTACATAATTAAAAATTTATCTTTTTCCAAATATCTCTAAAAGGAAAAAAATGACTAAACTGTTTTCATCGCTTATTTTGCATCTCACATATTTTGTCTAAAAAGTGGAATTTTTTATTTTCAATTGAAGATATATGTTGATGTTAATAGTTGGCTTTAGGGTCCAAGGTTAATAAAAACTCAGTTTTAAATAATCAATCGTTTCGGCACTGATCGGAGCGTTTAAAATTAAAACATGAAATATATATTTTGTTAAAACCCTCATTTAGGAACATAATTTTTCATCAACATTTTTTTTGTATAATTAAAAGTATTGTACCTTGTATTGGCCCTTAATATCAATAGAATGGTATGTTGTTGGAAAATTGGCTTTAGGGTCCATAAAATGATTAAGTCAAATTTAATCAAACGTTTCGGCTCTGATCGGAGCCCTCATCAGTGATATTTATTAAAATCTTTCGAGTGGATAGAGAAAAATTCAATAATTTGCACAAAATCCAAAGTTGAAAGTTTTTTTTCCTCTTTTTGTTAAAGGGCTTCTCTGAACAACACATATTAACACGAAATTCACTCTGAGAAATTTAAATTCTATTTTTTTGTATGTCACATATTTTGTTTAAATAATGGAATTTTTAAATTTTAATCGTATTTTTGGAAATTAAAATGAAAAATCTACGTTTTATCAGAATCTTTCTGTACTCTCTAAATTTGAATCAGTCAAAATCTACTGATTATCAGTGAAATTTTACTGATTCAAATAACTAAAAAGAGGTTACTGTAAATCAGTCAAATTTCACTGATTATTTCAGTGAAAATTGACTGATTTGACAGTGAAAAATATTTTTTTCACTGATGAATCAGTGAAAATTAACTGTAGTGAAATGGCAAATCACTGATTCAATCAGTGAAAATTTGACTGATGCAGATTTAGAGAGTAGTAAACAATTTTGTATCATAACTTTTTTCATATAATTTAACTGAAAAATGGAATTTAGATATTGACTCTTTTTAATTTATAGTTAAATGTCTGAGATTATGAATAAGTTGAATAAGTAGATCAGTTTTTTCAGATATAATGAAAAATAGGTATCTATTTACATTGTTAACAATTTTTGTATTAAATTTAATATAAAATTATATGGAATCATTTGCAAATACGTTATATGAAATTTAATATATGAAATTGTGAATTTTAATATGTATCAAAGTGTGGATAGAAAGGAATATTTTCTAGGTCCTTTGATAGCTCGCAAATCAATAAAACTCGTTGATATTCCCAATAAATTGGCTTATCCAAAATTATTTAATTTTTTGGTAATTATGTCAGAAATGCTAAAATTTTCTCTTAATTTGAAAATTCAAGACGTACGTGTTTAAATGCTTATAATATCTTAAGCATACTAATTTTTAAAGTATTTGTATATCTTATATAGGATAAGTTAGAAAATTTAAAAATGAATTTGTATCCAAATGAAAGAAAATAATTTACTTTATTATTTAAATCCCAGATTTACTGTAGAAATAACTTTATAATTGCAAAAAATCAAATTATGTAAGATGTTAATTTTGATATATTAAATTTAATACCTCAGTATATAAAATCTAATACATCAGTGTATTATTTCACAAATAATATACAGATATATAAAATTTCATAAACAAATTTAGAAAACGTTCTGTATATTTTCCAGAACTATTCCGTAAATGCCTTTATCCTCTATTCTTGAACAATTCTATAAACTTCACTGAGCTATTTTTACCGTGTGACTTTTCATAAATATAACGAATTTATTTTCTTATTGGCCCTGATGAAACGTTGGTTTAAATAAACAACTATTTTTCATTAAGGTAGTTCGTTCACGAAAATTAGACCTCAGGCAAAAATAGATAATTTTGCTTTCAAGAATAGCAATATTATTATTGAAGGGCTATTTTGAAAGAGAAAAGATTATTTTTCATAAAAAAAAATTTGAAACACAGAAAAATAATTTTATTAATAAATTTTATTTTTGACCCAACTTATTTTCTTATCGCTTCGAGCCAAATTTTTAAAAATTATCCGATTCTAATACATCACTATTCATTTTTTTAGGAAAAAGATTCTCTACAACTTGACCGTTTCCAATTTTTGAAAATGAATTCTTCAATGGCTGAAATTATAAAAAAACAATTTTACGAAACAAAATTTTTATAAACAAATTGCTGTTTTTGACAATAATTAATTAAATTTCAAAACTAGGAAACGGTCAAGTTGTAGAGAATCTTTTTCCTAAAAAAATGAACCGTTATTTATTAGAATCGCATCATTTATAAAAATTTGACTCGAAGCGATAAGAAAATAAGTTCGGGTAAAAATAAAATTTATTAATAAAATTATTTTTTTGTTTTAAAAATTTTTGTTATGAAAAATAATCTTTTCTTATTCAAATTAGCCCTTCAATAATAATATTGCTATTCTTGAAAGCAAAATGATCTATTTTTGTCTGAGGTCTAATTTTCGTGAACGAACTACCTTAAGCCTGAAAGAACCGATCTTATTCTTTGATTTTGAAATTTTTCTAATTTGGAGAAGATTTGAAGAGATATTGGTTTTCAGGTTAGTCCCTCTGGTTAGGATAAATCTCATAAAAGAATACTTTAGTGAGTTAGAGTAGACGACAGATCTCAAGACGATCATTTCAACGCCTCATTAACATAATTTAACGATTAAAACGTCCAGAAACTATTATAAACAAAAAGCTTCCACATCCCAGTGGTCTTTTCGCTTAACTTTAATTCGTAGTTGCTTTCAGAATGTCAATAAAACAAACTTAATATCCTTCGTTCTTCGCTGGTGCAGTGCAAACAAATAAGAGTTGATTTAAGAGACTGTTGGGAGGCATTCGCTATATTGTCAGTTGCATTAATCGTGAAGAGGAAAAAAAGCGGACAGTATCCTGTCTTTGAAATCATGGCGTCAGTGGTGATAGTACGTGCAAGAGGTTGGGGAAGAGAAGAACTCCTTGAGCAGGGTTTAAGAGCAGATAGGGGCAAAAGTCAGCGCATAGCTCCTGAGGGGGCAACTAGCTACCTTTGTGCTGCCACCACCATAGATGCCACTTCTGGAACTCCTGTTGCCGACTCTGCTGAAACCTGTACAATCCTTGGAACATGAGATATCCTTCTAAGAGTCTCGAACGTCGCTATTTTGTTATATTTTAAGAACAAGGCGCTATTTTTATACGGAAGTCCGGGCCCTTTTATAAGGATCTAAAATCTACTCTCTAAATCTGAATCAGTCGAATTTTCACTGATTGAATCAGTAATTTGCCTTTTCACTGATTCATCAGTGCAAAAATATTTTTCACTGGTAAATCAGTTAATTTTCATTGATTGAATTAGTGAAAAAAGTATTTTTCACTGTTAAATCAGTTGATTTCCACTGAGGTATTCAGTGAAATCTAACTGATTTACAGTAACCTCTTTTTAGTTATTTGAATGAGTCAAATTTCACTGATAATCAGTAGATTTTTACTGATTCAGATTTAGAGAGTACGATTTGAAATTTCCGTTTAGTGCTTCCATATAATTTTTACATTCTCATCATGGATGAGAAGGTATTGGTTTTATGTGAAAGATGACTTTCGAAATTTTCATCAAATCTTTACGTTTTGAGACCCCCTGAGTCAGAAAAAAGGGTTTTTACGAAAGTGTCTGTCTGTCTGTCTGTAGGTCGTGTGCGGCATAACTCTCGATAGAATTGAGCTTTGGTACACTTTATCGGAGCCGAAAAAGTAAGGTCAAGTTCGTAAACCAGCCACATCCAATCAAAATTGAGGGGTTGAGCACTACTTTTGTGTTTTTGAAAATAACTTTTTGAAAAAATCAAAAATTTCATTACTGATTTTAGATAGTGCTCATAAATCTCTAAAAATTATCCTGATAACATTTTTTGATTAAATCAAAATTAAAAATGTTACAGTATATTCAAATTCGAAAAAAGTCAATATCAAAATTCCATTTTCCAGTTAAATTATTGGAGATACGAAAAAACGTTATGATACAATATTATTGAATAAATAAAGACCTACAAATTTGAATTGTAACATTTTTTCATAAGATGCATATTTTTCTTTTTAATTAAAAAAAAACTATTGAAAATCCAAAATTCAATTTTTTAACAATAATATTCGAAATACGAAAGAAACGTGAGAATACAAAGTTTGTCGTTTCAAAAAGATCTACAAATTTGTCTCACACAGTTTCTGATAAAACATATATTTTTCGTTTCAATTCCAAAAAATACAATTAAAATTCAAAAATTCCATTTTTTAGACAAAATATGTGAGATACAAAAAAAGCGTTTAGATGGGAAATTGTTTGCCTAAATGAGGTCTACAAATTCTCATTAAGACATTTCGGGACAGGAGGTATATTTTATGTTTTGTTTTTTAATATTAAAAAAATTCGATTTTTTTCACCAAAATATATGAGATACGAAATAAGCATTGTTCTGCAAAATCGTTTCCTTAAATAAAGTCTACGACTGTTTTTTCTTTTTGAGAGATTTGGAAGAAAATAAATTATTTTAATCATGTAATTCATTAAAAAGTTACTGAAATGTATACAGAAAATCGAGTGCGAAGCGCGAGCGTCATGATGAGTATGTGTTCCTTAAGGCCGATAGAGCCTTAAGTAAATTGAATTTCCTGTTTCACTTAAATTCAAAAAGAAATTGAGTGACTGAGAAAATGTGTAATTCACATCATCTGTAATATTATTATAAAATTGGTTTTGAGCTTCAGTATCAAATTATAATAAATAAACTTGAATGTATGTGAAGAGCACAAGAACGAGCGCGAAGCGCGAGGTCCAGAAAGAACGGAGCGCGAAGCGCGACGATCAAATCACGCGCCCTAGGCGTGCTCAAACTTGCGAGCTGCGCGCGAAGCGCGCGATGAGAATGTGCCCGCGAAGCGGGCAGATTTTTTTATGTTCAGTACCTTTATTCGCAAAGGTATTGGGGTTTTTTTTAAATTCCGGCACCTTTATGTATTTTTAAACTAAAAATTGTGAATTTGCACTCATTTTTGTTGTTGTTCATTCAAAAGTTATCAATGGTAGATAGAGTAAAAGATAAAAAAGAAGAAAGGCAAACGTTTCGACTACGCATGGAAGCCCTCTTCAGTGCCATAAAATAAAAGATTAATTCAAAATTTATGTGAAAGATTAAAATATAGGAAATAAATAAAATAAAAAATCATAAAGCCCAAAAACTCATCTTATAGTTTGCAATTCGAAATGAAGCAGGCCGGGAAAACTTACTGAGTTTTTTGGGCATTTTTTGACATTGAATATTTTTTTTGTTTTTTAACCAATTGTGATGATTCTTTTTTGGTTTTATTCCTTACAATATGTAACAACTATTTGGGTATGGAAAATACTAATTTTCGCTAGAAACGCGTTTTTCTTAAATCGTAGTAACTTTTAATTTTATTTATTTATCCAAGAAAAAAATCAGATTGCCCTGAAAATTTACATACATACTCAAACAAGTATAGAGAATAAAAAAATAACATTTTTGGAAAATGTCAAAAAAATTCAAAAACATACCAAATAAAGGTGACGGATTTCCATAAGAATGAAATTGATTCGACATGAATAACTTTATCCAAGCAATACACACTAATTATGCTCTTGGATCAAGTAAATTTTATTTACAAGAATTTTACAAGAAGTTCAATACATTCAACATATGCTCTGTATGTTTCACTTGACGTCCAGTAAAATCTACAAAATATGAAAAACCCGAAATTAGTAGATTGTACTGGAAGATAAATGAAACGTACAGAAAATCTTTTGACTAAACTGAACTTTTTGCAAAATCTATTAAAAAAACCAATTGTAAAAATAAGTATCGAACTTTCTGTAAATTTTACGATTTTTTTCCTACGTGTGAATTGCTGTGGCATATAACGTCTCAAGTGGAATTATATTTGTGAATCGAAATTCTATATTATATTCCTTTTGAATTTTCACAATGTGGATGATGTCTTTATCTTGCTTGAAAGTTTCCGTCATCCTCGGCATTAGAATCGTCTGGGGTGTTGAACTTTATTAATAACCTTATCAAAGTAACACCATGCCAAACTGTACAACTTGGATTTCGCGATTTGAGAGTTCTATACAGTTTCTAGAGATATCTCGAGGGTACAGTGGCTAACCTTCAGGTTTGCGAGTCCAGAAGGACTCGTGCATATCTTTAGTAAACTATCGTTCGACGCGTATTCCTGCAGATTCGCACGAAAATACAGATACAGTTTACTGCTTTATTTGGAAACTACAATAACTTCCTAATCTTCCTACTTAAGGTAGTTCATCCGCAAAAATTAGACCTCAGGTAAAAATAGATAATTTTCATTTCAAGAATAGCAATATTATTATTGAAGGAATCATTTGAAAGAAAAGAGACTAATCTCCAAGGAAAAAATTTGAAATATTAAAAAATAGTGCATTTAAAAATTTTTATTTTTGCCGAACTTTTTTCCTCATCGCTTCATACCAAATTTAAAAAAATGATGTGATTCTAATAAATCACGGATCACTTTTTCAGGAAAAAGATTCTTTACAATTTAACCGTTTCCAATTTCCTGAAATTAATAAATTATTACCAAATTCAGCAATTTGCTTATAAGCATTTTGTTTTGGAAAATTGATTTTTAATGGTTTCAGTAATTAAGGGATTAATTTCCAAAAATTTGGAACGGTAAAGTTGTGAAGATTCTTTTTCCTGAAAAAATGGTTTATGATTTATTAGAATCGCATAATTTTGTAATATTTGGTATGAAGCGATAAGGAAAAAAGTCCGTCAAAAATAAAATTTGTTAAATACATTATTTTTCTGCATTTCAAATTTTTTTCATGGAAAAGAATCTTTTCTCTTTTAAATTAGCCAGGTCTAATTTTCCTACCTTGACTAATATATAAACCGATCTAAACTTCTTACAACTTCAAAACATCAAGACGCGTACATTGAAACGATAACATGTCAGCAAGTTTAATAAAACAGATTGTAAAGGAATGAAAAAAAATCAATGATCACTTATGTTTTTCCTACTCACCGTCAGTTAATTGAAATTACGGTTCATTCACGCAGTTTATCAAATCATAAATAAAGAATTTAGAGTACTAAGATAGAAATGTTATCTTAAGGGGAGCGATCAATGTCTCGGTCCAAAATCATAACTAAACTTTGCGCGTGAATTGAAAAAAAGTATTCACTTTATGTACTCCAAACTTTGCATACACCTAATTATTTATTTAAAAATGCTAAAAAAAATTCTAATTCACGAAAATCGTGCTTGGTTTGCAAAACTCATGTGCCCGAAGTTAACTCTATGCATCGCGCAATGGCAAACGGTGTGACATCTGGAACCGATTCAAAAGTATCTATAACAAAAAAGTGTTAATAAAAAAGTCTTTTCATAGCGCCTCTTTTGAAAATCCGATTTTCGGTACTTGTAAAGCGGAACGAAACTGCGATTTTCAACCCTAGGGGCGAAACATTAAAGGTAGGGTTGCAAACCGCACTTTCGTCCCGCTTCACAGGTACCGAAAATCAAATTCTCAAAACAGTTGCTATGAAAAATAGTATGCATTACTCGAAACAAAACACAGCGAATGCAACTCGTGTGACTGCAGCCCTCGCTTCGCTCGGGTAGCAAACTTCACGCTCGTTTGCAATCGCTGTGTTTCGTCCCTTATAATGCAATATACTATTGTGCCTCCGAAGCGTAAACTCATTTTTACGCTACAGTTGAGAGTAGCGTAATGTTGTGTATTACGATACAGAGCAATTTAATGTGAAAATACTATTACAAAAGATCGAGAAAATCAAAAGGCCGGAACTAGTCGCGAAATATCAAGTGCAATGGACGAGAATCATGATGAATGCTAGATTAGATTCGAGTGTACGCACTGTAAAAAATTCAGTTGAAAATTACCACGTAGAACAGGGGACATAAAATTATTAGTGATTAACGTGGTAATTTTACCAAAATGGTGTAAAAATAATTTGGAACGGTAAAATCACATGCAGACAGTAACATTCCCTTAATCTCACTTTCAATGCAGTATAATTTTACATTTCTTGTTGTAAAATTCAATTGACAATGTAAAATGGCCGGGATGAATTTCATTGCGCATGCGCTATATATATCATTTGTAAATTAACACTGACAGTACACTGAGAAAAAAATGCTATTGAATCAAAAGCATTTCTTTCTAAAAGCATGTATATCATGGATTCAAATCAATATGCTATAGAATTATTAACATATTTATTGGTTCTTGTAGTATATTTTTATGAATTAATAGTATAAAATTAATAGTATTCAAAGCCGAATTTTTTAGTTTATTTTCTTAATTTAACACTTACCTTTACATTGTGAAAACGCAATATAAATGATAAATTAAATAAGAATTTGAAACCTGCTGCTATTGCACGAGAGTTGGCTTTATAGGTTATAGAAGTTATAGAATCACTGTTGCAGCGCCGGGCGTTAAAACAAAAATGCATCATGAAGCGTGGAATTATAAAATTCTGGTAGATTTACACTCAGTCTGCATTTTTACACTTTCATGGTAAAATAAATCGCAGTACGCATTGCGAATTTACTGACACGTTGTAAAATTACATTCAAATATACGTTACACTATGGTTGAAATTTACCATGTTTATCATGCGTAATTTTATGTCCCCTGATTCAAGTGGTAATATTAAACTTTCACTGCAAACTTCATACAAATACTGTGAAATCACACTGCTTATCGTTGCAAATTCACAATAGAGTCGAATTATTCCTACGTCAATCATAGTAAAATATTTTATAATCGATTGGTAATTTTCAACTGGATTTTTTACAGTGCGTATAAAAACTCGTATATGCACCGAAGTCACATAAAATAGCGAGCATTGTCGCTCGTCGCGTAATGACCCTCATTATGCGCCTAGGCACATAATATACTATTAATTATCACGTTTATTTAAGATTGAATTAATTTTTTGATTTTTTTTTTCAGACATTACATTAGTATACAGTACCGGTCAGAATTGTCCGGCCACCTGTTTTTCGATAATTGCTTAAATTATCCTAATTTGAATTATAAAGGGTTTCCCAATAAGGGTGATATGTTTTGAAATTGAAAAAAAACACTGAATATTCATTCGGAATTGATCGAAATCTTTTTTATTATATTGGATATTCTATGCCATTTATGATTTAAACAATATATCGGCCAAATGTCCCCCGAGACTTGAGCCAAAAATGCGCCTCATCAGAAAAGATGATTTTTTGATGAAAATTGGGATGATTTTCAATTGATTCCAGAGCCCAATCCGCGAACTCCCGACGCAAACGATGGTCATTAGGCTTCAGTTCTTGGGCCAGAATCATCTTATAGGGATGCAGGCCAAGATCCAATCGCAAAATACGCCAGGTAGTCATCCTGGACAGGCCCAATTCCTGAGATCGGCGTGGCACGGACAATTCACGGTACGGCGGCTATATTCTGTGTAGAACGTGCGGTACGCATACGATTTTTAGGCTTAGTATCCAATAGAGTAAATTCACTCTCCAACTTATCGATTATTCGACGAATTGAGAGCGCGGATGGAGCAGAATGACGACCATATTTTGCACGATATGCTCTTTGAACACCGACAAAACTTCTCGAATTTTGATAAAATAATTGGACAATTTCCAAACGTTGTGGAAGCGTGAAACTACTCATGATTAAATGGCAAACCTTACTGATGACAACTGACAGCAGACGTCAAAAATTTCAGTTCAAATCAGCCCGATAGGGACATTCAAAATTATATCACCCCTATTGGGAAACCCTGTATAAGTGAAAAAATTTGTTCTCTTGAATAAATTTAAAGCTATAAAAATTCTTTATAAAATGAGCCCAGCATGAATTCGTTTTGTTAAATTTTGAAGAAGTTATTGCAGAAATAGAAATAGAAATAATAGATTTCAATGCTTTCTTAAATTTTAAATAACTTTCGAAGTAATCAACATTTTTTAATGTTCTTGGGCTCATTTTAGAGCTATAAGATTCTACAGAATCGCATGAAATTATCATTATAAATCTATAAATTTTTTCTTGCATAATGCAAGGAGTTAAAATTGTAACAAAGAACTAGAGAAATTTCGAAAACATTGCATCTGTAGGGAAATCATAATAAAAATCATATGAATATATATTTTAAGGGGATTCGATATAACATTCATGATTATATGTTTTATATATCTTATAAAAATGTTTTTCTAAGCAAAAGCAATATTGGAATTTTTCCAACTTTTTTATTTGAACTTTAACCTCGTGCAGTATGTATGAAAAAAATTACATATCAATTCCAAGAATTTTGATCGATTTTGTAGAAATTTAGCTTTAAAATTAGTCCAAGAACATTAAAAAATGTTGATTACTTTGAAAGTTATTTAAAATTTAAGAAAGCATTGAGATCTTGACTATTTCTGCAATAACTTCTTCAAAATTCAACAAAATGAATCCATTATAAAGAATTTTGATAGCTTTAAATTTAATTAAGAAAAAAAATTTTTTCACTTACATAATTCAAATTAGGATAATTTAAGCAATTATCGAAAAACAGGTGGCGGGACAATTCTGACCGGTACTGTATGTAAGAAGTTCGATTTTTGCAATTTTATATTTATTAAAAAACTATACATTTTTTTTTTGCCAAACGTGTACCAGGGGTGTTAGTTGAAGTTTGCCGGTTTTTTCAATAAAGAAAACACTTAATTCTCAAGGAAATCTCAAAAATTTTTTATTCAAAGTATTGACCATTGGATTTTACACATTTTGCCCATCTTTCAGGAAAATCATGGATACCATTCGAAAAAAACTTTTTCTCTTTCAAGGCAAACCATTCGACTAGCCATTTTTCGACTTCTTCAAAATTGGCGAAGCGCTGCTCTGCGAGTGAATGTCCCATCGATGCGAAAAGGTGATAGTCGGACGGGGCGAGGTCTGGAGAGTACGGCGGGTGCGATAATATTTCCCAATTCAATGCTTTTAATGTGTTCTTCACCACTTTAGCGGTATGAGACGGTGCGTTGTCATGTTGTAGAATAACTTTGCCATGTCTTCGGGCCCATTCCGGCCGTTTTTCGAACAACGCATGATTCAAATTGATAATTTGTTGTCAGTAGCGATCCGTATTCACCGTCTCACCAGGTTTTAATAACTCGAAGTACACCACACCACACTGGTCCCACCAAACACAGAGCATTGTCTTACGGCCAAAGCGATTTGGCCTTGGAGTCGATGGGCCGACCTCACCAGGTGAAAGCCATGATTTTTTCCGCTTCGGGTTCTCGAAATAAATCCATTTTTCGTCCCCCGTGACAATTCGATGCAGAAAAGATTTCCTTTCGAACCGTTGAAGCAGCATTTCACAAATGGTTTTTCGATTTTCCCTTTGTCTATCGTTCAGTTGGTGTGGTACTCATTTTCTATACTTTTGGATTTTTCCCATGGCTTTTAAACGTTGGCAAATTGCTCCTCGGGTCACATTTAGTGTTTGTGCCAATTGTTGTTGCGATTGGGTTGGGTCTTCATCCAATAACGCCTGCAATTCCTCGTCTTCGAACTTTTTCGCTGCACCAGGATGTTCATTGTCTGTTAAAATCGAAATCTCCACTTTTAAATTGACGAAACCATGTCTCACATGTTCTAATCACTGGAGCATGTTCACCATAAGTTTCTACCAGCAATCGATGAGCTTCAACTGCTTTTTTCTTTTGATGAAATAAGAAAAGCAACGAATGCCGCAAATGCGATTTACTTGGAACGAAACTCGACATATTCACTGAGGTAAACAACTATGATGCTATTATTTTGGCAGAACGTAATTGTGCATTTTTGAAGGTTATTGTCCATAGAAAAGTATGATATAGATGCCAAATCATTGAAAATGTATACATATCTCTAGCGACATCTATAAGTAAAACCGGCAAATTTCAACTAACACCCCTGGTACATACAATCCGAACTGGATTATGCTTTTTTAAAGTTATCAAAATCGGTCAAGTCGTTCTTGCGCAATCCGTCACACCGTTTTGAAAAACCAGATTTTGGGAAAACGCGGTTAAAGTTTTTGTAGATAGAGCATGTGTAGAATGAATTTATTGAAGAAAAAAAAATGATTTTTTTAACCCGAGACACGGATCCCTCCCCTTAATGTTTAGTAATAGCATGAAAAGTGTTAAAATGATTCTACTTAGCCCAACGAAATGGGTAAAAGACTACGGTTTGCTTTATAACGACCTACAGCAAATGGAAGATACCCTACAGTGGACATCCCAGGGTTGTACTTGATTAAGGGTTTGCCATAACCGAGGCAGTGCGTTAGCATATTACGACTTTAGAGAATATCAGTGCCCTTTAAAGTCCTCCGCAGTTTCCATAAATGAGAGCGAAGAGAAGATGGCTTGACTCAGAGGTACATATTATTACTCTAAAGCCTTACAAACGTGTTATTTTATCTTTATAATTATAGAATTTCACCTCTTATTGTCAATCAAACTTAATCGTTATGAAAATCAGTAATTCAAATGGGACAATAGAACCACATTTCGACCATCAACTAATGGTCAGCCACTCGTTTGTAATTTTCCGAGGATTTTAAAATGAAGTAATTTCATGACATGATTTTGGGGGAAATATTCTTTAAAACTCTACTGTTTCTCATTTTGAAAATAAGTAAAAATTTTTTAAATGTAATTATAAAATATGCCATAATTCATAAAAATTCAATAATTTTTGTAAAAGTGGAAAAAAGTGACAGTAAGGAAAAATTATATTATAAAAAAACATAATTAAAAGTATTAATTTTCGTATGTTTAAAATTTTTTATTCCATAAAATACGACTAATAATATTATTTCAAGTCTTAAAATCATAGAAAAAGTGTTTTTTTCAGAGACCTGTTTTTTGGCACAACTACCTTAAGGTAGTTTTCATCCACGAAAATTAGACCTCAGGCAGAAATAGATAATTTTGCTTTCAAAAATAGCAATATTATTATTGAAGGGCTATTTTGAAAGAGAAAATATTATTTCACAAGAAAAAAATTTGAAACACGGAAAAATAGTTTTATTAATAAATTTTATTTTTGCCCCAACTTTTTTTCATATTGCTTCTTACCAAATATTACAAAATTATGCGATTCTAATAAATCACAAATCATTTTTTCAGGAAAAAGAATCTTCACAACTTTACCGTTCACAATTTTTGGAAATAAATTCCTTAATTACTGAAACCATTAAAAATCAATTTTCCAAAACGAAATTCTCATAAACAAATTGCTGAATTTGGTAATAATTTATTAATTTCAGAAAATTGGAAATGGTTAAGTTGTAGGGAATATTTTTCTTCAAAAAGTGATTTGTAATTTATTAAAATCGCATAATTTTTTAAAATTTGGTAAGAAGAGATAAGAACAAAAGTTGGGGCAAAAATAAAATTTATTAATAAAATTACTTTTCTGCATTTCAAATTTTTTTTATGGAAATTAATCTTTTCTCTTCCAAAATAGCCCTTCAATAATAATATTGCTATTCTTGAACGCGAAATTATCTATTTTTGCCAGAGGTCTAATTTTCGTGGATCAACTACCTTAAACGTATGACATAAAAATTTATGTGAATTATGAAATGAAAAGTTATTAAGATTACATTATTTTAAGTAACATAAAAATAACAAGATTGAAAATGCATTGAATTTATAGGCTATATTATAATAAATTATTAATGGCTCACATGAAAGCCAAACAAATTGAAGGATGTTTGGAGATTATAAGTGAAGAACATTGCTGGTAAAAGATAGGGAACATTGCACGCGTGACCCACGCGAGCAAAGTTATGATGGTTTATGAATACCCCCGTAACGAATGCCACACTAGCCCCATGAACCCTGAGTGAATGGCATAATACGAAACTATAACGTCTGATTTTCTATGCTGAAAATTGTTTTACGCCTATAAATACAACCTGCTGTGCTACGACAGTTGGCGCATAAAAGTAAAATGACCGAATTGTCAGTTTAAGCAAATGAAAATTACCGAAAATTTATATCCTTAATATTCAATTTTACATGTTTACATTGACGGATGAACTTTTTTGCAAAATTTTATAGCCCTTTTATGACACATGAAACATTAGTGTTTTAAACTGCAGTATGTTTGTTTTATTAAGGCCATGGATTAACCACATCACGTGACCAACTTCCAATAAAGGTTCGTGTAAAATAAATTTTTTATTTTACAAAATACCTTCCTGAGAATTTGGAAAATACTACAGAACACATTAGAGAACGTCTGTCAACTTCGTTAGAGTGAAAATTTTGCCTATAACTGTCAATAAGTTTTCGAATTTTTTTCAAAATTTTTACCAAAAAGAAGTTAACAGAGGTGCTTTATTGTCTTTTCTTACGTTTCCCAATTTTCTAGAAAGATACTTTGTAAATTAAAAAAGTTACCTTACATGAACGAATAAATGTATAATATAGTCACGTGGTCCGATTGATGCATGGCCTTAAATAAATATTTTTCCAAATTATTTCAAACATTAATTATTAATTACATTGCCTAGTGATTTTTAATGAAAAAATGATAAATTATGGTACATGAGCTGTTAAATCATTTCGCTATGGCTTACGATTTTTCATCCCTTAGAAATAAATACTCCAAAATAATTTGCAGCATCATTATACTTATTCTGACTTCTAGTGCCACTTATCCATTTTATCAATAATGTATTCAAAGAGGCACCATGTATCATTGACACAGCTTCAGGGGGCACGGTGGGTGCCAATTTGTAAGAGGACCCCATGCAGCTTGGATGGTACAAGTTCGCTGTTATAGCCGAGGGCACAATATGCTACACTACTTGATTAAAACACTACGATTTATTCTCTCAAGTGCATAAAAAGCTGCAAAGTAGGAGATTAATAAAATTTTTCTGATACAATTATTTCAAAGGAGTTAATCCTTGTTAATATTTTTTTTACATTGTTCAAATTTCAATAAATAGGGAAAAGTGGGTCCATCACTGGGTCCTTTGATTTATTTCCAAACGGGTGAAGATAATCGCTTTGAACTGAAGAATCAAATACCACGCATAGAAATATAATTTGTCCAAAAACTTGGGTCATATAAATCTATTAAGGTAGTTTTGCCAAAAAACAGGTATCTGAAAAAAAATGTTTTTCTATGATTTTAAGACTTGAAATGATATTATTAGTCGTATTTTATGGAATAAAAAACATTATTTTTTATGGAAAAATTTAAAATTTACCAAAAATAATACTTTTGATAGTGTTTTTTCTAACACAATTTTTCCTTACTATCGTTTCTTACCAACTTATTATCAATGATTGATTTTTCATCAATCATATCTTATTTTTTCGGGGGAAATATTCTCTACAACTCTATCATTTCCATTTAGACAAATAAATAATCTTCATAGTTATTTTTTTTTAATTTTGCTTTTTAAAAACTTTTTTAACGATTTCATTCACTGAAAACTTTACATTGAAAATTGAAAATGGTAGGCTTGTAGAGAATATTTTTTCAGAAGAATAAGCCATAATTTATGAAAATGCAATCATTGCTAAAAAATTAGTAAGAGGCGCCAGTAAGGAAAAATTGTAATGAAAAAAGCATTATTAAAAGTATTATTTTTCGTCAGTTTTGAATTAATTTCTTAAAAAATAATGTTGTTTCTTTCATAAAACATGACTAATAATAGAATTTCAAGCCTTAAAATTATAGGAAAACTTTTTTTCCAGAGACCTGATTTTTGGCACAACTACCTTAATAAAAGAGAAAAACGAAAGAACCTGTTTTTGAGATACTATTAAAAAGATTCTGCCTGTCCTTAGCAAATATTGTTCACATTAAACAATTTTTTTAACGGCACGACCAAGTGATGTTAGAAATTAAGAAAATTTAGAATGTCAGGAAATCATTTAATTTATCTAGGCAAATATAAAAAAACCTATGCAATCACGAGTTTAAAATTTACTCGATCCACTGCTAGCCACTCTTCCTCCCTACCAATAAAAAATTAAAAGTGACCTATAAAAATTATGGAAGAAATCTTGATTTAGTGACCTGCACTTGCTTTTGCTATAGTCAATCTCCGTATAAATGGATTTGACTCGCATTGAAAAAGAAGCATAAGAGAATAAATCTATTTATCTTTGGTAACAAAAACTGCAAGTTAGCAGAAGGCCTCTCTATTGCCAAGTATAATAATAATAATCCAGTAGCTTGTTGTATCGAAAGTGAGATAGCCCTGGCAAGATGTACTAACAGATGGAAGTGTTAATAATTGATAGTCGCGCCCCTCTCGTTGATATTTCTAACACATAGGGGGTTTATTGGAGAAAGAAGGGTGGTTGATGTATTCTTTCAAAAAAAGTGAAAATCTTTACAACTAATTTTAAAAATCCGTTGGATTTAGCAAGTACCCACTAATAAATTTTAATTTCTCACATAATAAATTAAACTTATAATTTAATTTTTATTTAATTATTATATTTATTAATTATTATTATTATTATTTTTTTTTATTCTTTATACTTTTCTGAGTATGTGTATAAATTTCCAGAGCATTCTGATTTTTTCCTTGGAAAAGTAAATAAAATTAAAAGTTACTACGATTTAAGAATAACGCGTTTTTAGCGAAAATTAGCTTCTTACAGTTTGTTTATTTATTTACTAATATTTCTGAATTATATGGAAAATAGTATATAACAGTTTATAGAGGAAGAAAACAGAATTGCTGAAGAAGGAATCATGTATGTATCAGTTTTGATAGTGAGTATTAAGGCTTCACTGCAAGATTTTACTTTAAACTCCGTTTTTGGCAAGTTGTAATTTTCCGTGTTTGTTGAAACATATGTTTGAATAAAATCGAAAGTACTAGTCACAGGCTTCTGAAATTTGTACCACTTATTTTTTCTTATATTATCAATATTTTTGGGTATGGAAAGCACTCTAGCTAAAAAATTAACTACAACAATTTTTTTTATTTTTTTATTTTATTTGTAACTTTTTTGTTCAGTCACGTTACCTTATTTGCAATACACAAAAAGTGGCCAGACACTGCAAGGAACAAAATAAAAGAAGAATAATGACAATTGGTTAGAAAACAGAAAAGTTATTCAAAGTTAAAAAATGTCAAAAAAATGCCCAAAAAAGTCAAAAATACATAAAGGTGCTGCAATTTTTTAAACCCCCAATAACCTTTCTAAATAAAGGTACTAAGCATAAAAAAATTATATGGAAGGTCTAAAATCAAAAAATCAAAATATTAAAGATGGCGGATTCCCTTAAGATAACTTGGTAACAGAACATTAGGTCAGCTATTTCTCCGCGGTTTTGAAGAGGTGAGTTTCAAAGGGTACGAGGGACATCCAAGAGAGGTTTGAGGGTCCAATACGATGTTGGCTCGAGGGTGGAGGACATAATGGACACATTAGTGCCTGGCCTCCAGTTTAATTAGTTTACATTACGGTGGCATCGTCACCACCGCGAAAGGGTATAGCTGGTGGACGTAGGAGGTGCGCTACCTAGGAGTGGAAAGGAGAAAGGGAACTTGATTAATCGGGAAAGTTTGATGCGAGTTGACGGAAACGCTAATCACGCCTCGTATAACGGAATAATACCGTTCTTGTTATCTCCTACCATAAACTTTTTCTCTCTCACTCTATTTCAAGTCTCATAAATCGATCTAATGATAAAACAATGAATGCTTAGTATAATTTTTTAAAGGTTACAATATTAGTGCAAATAGCAAATGTGGATAATTAGGATGAACTTTTCAACTTATGAAATATATATACTATCATCGGAAATTATAGGTTCACTTGATGTTTCAGTTATTGTTAAAGTGTCTTCATTTCTACAATAAGGAGTTGGATTTTTTCCCCAATAATAACATGAATTTGTGAAATCTTGCATATTTGGTCTCATTTTAAAGCCAAGTCCTCATAGTATTTTGCCAAATAATCGAGATATTTTTCGAATTTTTTGTCTGAATTTTACCCTGGGGTCAAAGATGGTATAAAAAAGTCGTAAAAATTTCAAATATTGACATTATACATTTATTTGAAAAATCCAAAATATTATTATCTTGATAGATATTCTTCAATTTTATTGAAATATGATAGAGATTGATTTTTTTTAAATTCCTCTAAGAAGCGACACATTTTTCAAATTCGATGACTTTTTTGTACCATGTTTGACCTTAGGATAAAATCCAGTGAAGAAATTCCAAAAATATTTAAATGAGTCAGCAAATTACCACAAATACTTGCCATTAAAATGAGACTAAAACTTGTCAAAATGTTAATTATTTTCAGAGTCATTAATATTTATCAAAAAGATCGAAAATTGACCTTTTGTGCAAAATACATTTGTAAAATTAACATTTGGCCTTCAACTTGGGCTCATTAGATGCAAAAGTTTACTAAATTTCATGTTATTATTGGGAAAAAAATGTCATCTTATTAAAAAAATGTAGACACTTTAACAATAGTTGAAACAACAAACGAACCTATAATTACCAACGGCAGTGTATATTGATGTCCTTTTTGATTTTAAGAAATGAAAGAGGACTCGCTGAAGAAGAGAGAAGATCAAGTTGGAAGACAAACGTATAAAGAGGAGTGGAAAGAGGGAGAAAGAGGTGTGACATAGCTCATTTAATTACAAATTCCATTAAAATGAATGCCAGTTCAGAAACAAACTCCACATATCTACATTAAGCCAGGAGGCAACATGTCTTAATCAGGTTAATATAAATATGAAATATGCAGCGAATGTTAGTCCAGGGTCGCGAGTAAAGGGTGGTAAGCCCTGGACGTATATCGCGGCATACGTGTGCCACCACCTTACGACTCCTGGGGGGCGCCTTCATATTAACCCTTGCATATTAAGCGTGCGATAACGGGATTCTCAAATATTAACGTTAACACACGCTATGTTAGCTGTGTTGTCAAATCTTCTAGAGATGTCCTGGCACCGTTAAGACGGGTTCGAGCCATTTTCGTATTACGGGATCATACCGCTTTAGCCCCCCCCCCCCCTCCCAAAGAAAAGCTATTTTTAAGAATTTTTTTAGAGGTTGCTAATATAAATATTGATATAAAACTTGTTGAGCTTGATAAATAAACTCTTAAAATATATGAAACTAATTTTTACATTCTCATCATGGATGAGAAGGTATTGGTTTTATGTGAAAAATGACTTACGAAAATTTCATTAAATCTTTACGTTTTGAGACCCCCTGAGTCCGAAAAAGGGCTTTTTACGAAAGTGTCTGTCTGTCTGTCTGTAGGTCGTGTGCGGCATAACTCTCGATAGAATTATTAGATTGAATTGTGCTTTGGCACACTTTATCGGAGCCGAAAAAGTAAGGACAAGTTCGTTAACCAGCCACATCTAATCAAAATTGAGAGATTGAGCACTACTTTTGTGTTTTTGAAAATAATTTTTTGAAAAAATCAAAAATTTTAATAATGGTTTTAGATAGTGCTCATAAATCTCTAAAAATTATCCTGATAACATTTTTTGATTAAATCAAAATTAGAAATGTTACAGCATATTCAAATTCGAAAAAAGTCAATATCAAAATTCCATTTTCCAGTTAAATTATACGAGATACGAAAAAACGTTATGATACAATATTATTTTCCACATAAAGACCTAAAAATTTGAATTGTAACATTTTTTCATAAGATGCATATTTTTTTTTTTTTAATTCAAAAATAATCTATTGAAAATCCAAAATTCAATTTTTTAACAATAATATGTGAAATACGAAAAAAACGTAAGAGTACAAAGTTGTTCGTTTCAAAAAGATCTACAAGTTTTGTCTCACACAGTTTATGAAAAAACATATATTTTTCGTTTCAATTCCAAAAAATACGATTAAAATTCAATAATTCCATTTTTTAGACAAAATATATGAGAAACATAAAAAAAGTTTAGATGAAAAATTATTTGCCTAAATGAGGTCTACACATTATTATTAAAAAATTTCTCGACAGGATGTATATTTTATGTTTTGATTTTTAATATTAAAAAAATTCGATTTTTTTCACCAAAATATGTGAGATACGAAATAAGCGTTGTTCTGCAAAATCGTTTCCTTAAGGTAGTACGATCACGAAAATTAGACCTCAGACAAAAATAGATAATTTTGCTTTCAAGAATAGCAACATTATTATTGAAGGGCCAATTTGAATAAGAAAAGATTATTTTTCATGAAAAAAATTTGAAAGTAGGTGGGTCTCTTGCGGAGATGACTTCTCCATGAAGGACCATCTGAAGTAGATAAAGCAAAGAGTTTTAGATTTGATACGACAGTAGCTATATCCTGAACCTCAACCAAGTCAAAATTTTATTTTTTACTATTTATTTTGGAAAACATAGTGAAAAATACGTTTTTTTTCGAAAAATTTTCGCCATTTTGCAAATTTTTGATAAATATTATTGGTTGAGGTTCAAGATATAGCTACTGTCGTACTAAATCTAATTTTTGCTTTAAATTAGTTAAGAACGTCCTTCATGGAGAAATCATCTGCGCAAGCGATCTACTTACTTTTCGAAGAGTTTTGTTTTTTTCGTGTATTTAAAGAGTTTATTTATTAAGCTCAACAAGTTTTATATCAATATTTATATTAGCAACCTCTAAAAAAATTTCTTAAAAATAGCCTTTTTGGTGGGGACCTGGAGTTTGTTGTGTTTGCCTGACATTTTTGTACACAAAAACTGTGTAAAAAAAAAAATTTGTTTTTTCATGTATTCTAAGAGATTATTCATTAAGCTCAACAAGTTTTATATCAATATTTATATCAGCAACCTCTAAAGAAAATTTTAATAATAGCCTTTTTTTGGGAGGGCCTAGAGTGGCATGATCCTTTAATATTGCTACTTAGAACACTTGCACTCAGAGAAAATAATCGGCTTTACAGTACCTTTATGTAGCTATATTGTACTCTCTAAATATGAATCAGACGAAATCTAGTGATTATCAGTGAAATTTAACTGTTTCAAGTAGCTAAAAAGAGTTTACTGTAAATCAGTCAAATTCCACTGATTGATTCAGTGAAAATTAACTGATTAAACAGTGAAAATATTTTTTTCCACTGATTCAATCAGTAATAATCAACTAATTTAACAGTGAAATATGTTTTTTCACTGGAGAATCTGTGAAAAGGCAAATCACTGATTCAATCTGTGAAAAATTGACTGATTCAGATTTAGAGAGTAAGCAGTTTCTATTGCAGTTTCAAAATACATCTAATGATGGTTTATTACCAAAACGTAATGTAATTTTACAACATAGGGTAATTACCATAGGGTACCATAGTAACATAGGGTCATTGGTACTGCTACCAATTGTTAGCACCCCCCTATACTTACTCTCTAAATCTAAATCAGTCAAATTTTACTGATTGAATCAGTTAATTATCACTAACTGAATCAGTGGAAAAATATTTTCACTGTTAAATCAGTTAATTTGTACTGAAGCAATCAATGGAATTTGACTGATTTACATTAACCTCTTTTTAGCTATTTGAATCAGTCAAATTTCACTGATAATCAGTAGATTTTAACTGATTCAGATTTAGAGAGTAATAATCAGAGCATATGCACTGTTTTCCAGTGAATTTTACTGATTCGGATTTAGGGAGTGCCACCTCTGCACATTGGAGTTACAAGTACTATATTCATTTTTCTCAATGCTCTTCCTTTATATTAATTTCATCAGTACTCTTAATGATTATTTAATCATAATTCATTAAACCAAAGAAAACAAACTGATTGTTAATTTTAACAAAGTTTGGGAAATAACCTTAAGCCTAAATCTCAATGGAAAGAAAGTCCTCTTTTACTTTGAAACACCACTGGCGACGAAAACGGAATTACATCCTACGTCGTATTTGTCGACGCGTGGGGAGCAAACTTTAATCAAGGGTCGGTTGGATCATGAAATAAAGAGAGCAGGAGACCAAGAGAGAGTGGGAGAAGGGGCTAAAAAAAGTAAAGAAGCGCAAACATTTTTCCTACTCGATATTTTTCAATATAACCAGGATGGCGCGGTCTGGTTTGGTCACCTGGGGAAATCTCTAGCTTGCAATACGATTTTATAAATATTAGATCAATTAAAAATTAACAAGGAGTCACCGAAGACCATCTCAATTTCTGGTCGCGTCTGCCGCGATATCCGTGTCCTACGATCCTCCAAACGTAATAACTTGGTAAGTTTAAAGGTTCTCGGTGGTAGTATCAGGCAGTGCCAAATACTCTAGTGCCGGTGAAATAGAGGAGAAAAGGCTAATACTGTAAAGCGAGATCTGAAACTGAAAAGAGGAAGAGAAAAATAGAGCGAAAGAGAAAGAGAGGTAGTACGTTCGTGCGTAGTCCCAGAGTCCCAGAGCCGATCCTACCAAGTTATTTAAATTCAAATTCGAAATATCGTCGAGGGTCGCTAACATATTGTTTGTTTCGTTTGTGCTATCGCCATGGCAACAATGAGAGGGCACACTCTCTTGCGGTCAGAATGAGATTACCTGTTTTTTCCATTTTTTTTTCTTTTAAGGTAGTTTGTTCACGAAAATTAGACCTCAGGCAAAAATAGATAATTGAGGAGTTATATTCAATAAGGCGACAGGCGCTCGAAAACCTGTAAAAGTATTGTCCGCCTCGTGATGTCATAGTCAAAAATTGAAAATCAAAATTCGAAAAAACCAAAAACATGGTTTTATAGCTCGTCAAAAATGAATGTTAGTTTCCACTTACAGTTTTTTTTATAACGTTGCAAATTTTCGAGTAAATTAATAAAAAGTGTGTTGGTTTTAAAGCATAGAAACCATGTTTTATTTCAATTCACTCGCCTCGAAAAATTGATTAATTAACGGATTGCGAAATTTTTTTTTGCGTTCTACTCGTGAATCTCTGGCGGAGGCGACAGTGCTTGCAAAAAATTTGTTTGTTCATTGTTAAATGGTTTTTTTTAATCCGAAGAAAAAATTATGTTTTTCGAGCTTCGGACCGAAAAAGTGATCGAGGAAGTTTGAGCTACAGTAAACTTCCAGCGAACAAGTTGATCATTAGTATATGGAGCAACTTTTTGGAAAATATCAACTCAATTGAACAATTACTTTCGAAAATACAACGAGTTGAACGCAAATGCGAATTAGGTTTTGACGCGATTTTACCGGTTTTGTTACGAGCAATGCAGGCGTGCCGATGAGTAGAAGCGAAGGAAGATAGAGAAAGAGAGTAGGAGTGGCATGCGATGAAAATGAGTGAAACGATACTTTTCATTAAAATGTTATTATTGAAAAAGTGTGCAAATCAAAAAAAGTAAAAAGTAAAATTCACGTACATCTTTCCTGCTTTGATTTGTAAAGTAAACTGGAAAATACACGCGAGAAACATTGTACTTTGGAGATTAACATGTAATACGATTACCCTTTCAATAATAATTACAAATCACTTTTTCAAGAAAAAGATTCCCTACAACTTAACGATTTCCAATTTTCGAAAATGAATAAATTATTATCAAATAGAGCAATTTGTTTATAAAAATAGTTTTTTTATAATTTCAGCCTTTAAAGAATTCATTTTCAAAAATTGGAAACGGTCAAGTTGTAGAGAATCTTTTTCCTACAAAAATGAACCGTGATTTATTAAAATCGCATAAATTTTAAAAATTTGGCTCGAAGCGATAAGAAAATAAGTTTGGGCAAAAATAAAATTTATTAATAAAACTATTTTTCCGTGTTTCAAATTTTTTTCTTGTGAAATAATATTTTCTCTTTCAAACTAGCCCTTCAATAATAATATTGCTATTCTTGAAAGCAAAATTATCTATTTTTGCCTGAGGTCTAATTTTCGTGAACAAAATACCTTAATTTACCCTGCATGGCATAACCAAGATTTAAAAAAAAAGTTCCGAGCGTTATACAATCACGAGGTTTAAGTCCTTAGAATAAGATGCGTGTAGAAATAAATAAATTGGATTGTAAATTCTACAATTCAGGGCTTAGTCGTTCGTTGAAGTAAAGCAGAAGTATTTACTAATTGGTACTATGAAGATTCCTCTGAATTCGGATATAAAGTCCGTCTTAGTTTATCAGATTTTCATATGATTCCTACACTGATAGAAAGGAATGGCTGTTACAACGATATTTATGATTAATTTAACCTTACCTTATTGCTGGCATAGATACAGCAATATGAGATTTGTATTTTAACCATCCGAATATAACTGAATAAATATGAACGAATCAACCATATTATTGGTTGCTATGGAAAAATGTATTGTTCGCCTTCCCATATTATATTTCTGATTCGACCAGTTTCACTTACAATATTTTCATTTCTGTATTCAACATCCTGCGTTGTTCAGAGAGACATATTATTTTATAAATACAATTATAAATTCCCAACCTACAAACGAATGGCTAAAACTCCCGAACCATTTCTATCAGTGTATAAAAATCTTAGATGTGAAAATTCACCGAAAGTCCACTATATCCGACTTTTACCAAACTTCATTGTAGGGATTACCGAATAAATGTTCTCCATGTACCTAATATAACTCTGATGTCGTGTTCTCTCATTCGGAATTCCCTATCCCTTAACAATTTGCTGCTAACATGTCTAGAAACCCTGTTCCAGTTCATTCCAATGGATCTCTATACAGGTTTGCTGCAGGTATTCTTATCCTCAAGTAACAGAATCCACAAGTGACAAACATCTCGCTAAATACACAAATATTTTTATTTTTCTTCAGCTTCATCATTTAGAAAATTAATGAATGTACACTTGCAAGTTTAAAATTGATTACTGCTGCGAACTCTTTGCCCACTGAATTTTTCATATTTACCTTCTAGAAAACATAGGAAAACATTGGGCAAAAAATATCAAATACTTGAAGCAATATTGTCAAGTAGGAGACACTCTGGAGACGGATGTTCAGGTAGGGGCAGCTTTTTAAGCTCTCTCTGGCACTTGTGAGGGTCAGTCTGCAAAAAGACTTAATTAATGAGCAGCTATCTCACTCGTTCTATCCCTGAGGGCGTCCACGCGACGAGGCCTGGCAAGCGAGAAGAGTAGTGAGATGACGGAGTGCCCTCCGAGGAACGACCCTCGATGCAAACTCCTCGTATGAATATGTCTCCGCTAATTCAAACTTTGTCCCAGAGGCAGGTACTGCCTGTTTACGACGAATATTAAAACTTGAGCGTTTTATACTCTCTTTTCTTCCGTCATCTATGTATTTCCAAGCACCGAAATAACGCTCTAAGAACAAAACTCGAAATTACATCTTGCAGCGAAATCTCTTCGTGTCTTTTGAGAATGTCATTTAATCTTGTCTAATACGGACTCAGGAGAGAAGGGTAGTGTTGCATAATCCCCCCCCTCCGGAAAAGCTCCTTGGCGAAAGTTTCGGATAGGAATTCATTTCGAGTCAATCAGAACTGTTCCAAAATCTGTATCCAAGAGAAAGCAAATCATTCCGAACCAATCCGAAAAACGTTTTGTGTCTCGTTTGATGAAAAATGGGCAAAAATCAATCCGACTTAATTCGAGGAATTAATCCGAATAAATTCGAACCACGCTTTCAATCCGAATCATTCCGACCTTGGGTTCATTCGGATTGATTCTGATTAACAATTCGATTTAGATCAATCCGAGCTAGGGTTGATTCGGATTGATGCTTCGGATTAAGTCGGATTGATTTTTTTACCGTTTTTCATTGATCGAGACACAAAACGTCTTTTGGATATTCAATCAATCCGAGCTCAAATTCATCCAAACCCAATTTTCAATTAGAATCAATCCGACCTCGGATTCATTTGGATTGATTCTGATTGAAAATTTGGTTTGGATCAATCTGAGCTAGGATTGATTCGGATTGAAAACTTGCTTCGGATTAAATTGGATTAAGGCGGATTGACTTTTGACCGTTTTTCATCAAACGAGATACAGAATGTTTTTCGGATTGGTTCGGAATGATTTGCACTGACGCGGATACAGATATAGGAATGGATAGGAATAGTTCTGATTGGCTCGGAATTAATTTCAATCCGATACTTTCGCCAGGGCTACGAACGAATCCTAATAGAAGAGATAGTTATAAATAACGTTACTCTTTTCCCTCTACACCCTTTTATTCAATACACTGTTAGAAATTTATTTATATGGGTCATAATATCAATAAAACTGGATATTGATGTATTAGATATAGAAATGCGACGTACTGAAAAATAAAAAATTGCTCTGAATATGAAACTTCATGATGTTTATAAGCGCTTATAAGTTAAGCCGACTAATTTTTCAATTAGTTTGATATTGTAAGTAATTTAAAATTGAAGGTGTGTCTATATGAATACAAATGTGTTTAAAATTTAAACAGGAAACTTCAAAAGTCAAAAGAAATACCCAATGTTGATTATTTTAGCATAGCGTTTTGTTCAACTACATAAAAAATAAATTATAATAAAAATAGAGGATATATATATATATATATTGTGCAACTAGAGAAAAAAAATGTTTATTCAGTGAGTGTAAAGTAACAATCACACGAGTAAAATAAATGTTTTTTCCCTGTTGCGTTTTGTTTTTTTCCACTATTAGGGGTCAAACCTACGTAGCTCAGATGATAGAGCATTCGACCGGCAATCGAAAGGTCCTGGGCTCGATACCCAGCGGAGTGCAGGCGTTCCTTTTTTCACAGAAAAAATTGTTCAAATATATATTGAAAATTCCATCTGGTCTTAAATGACGTTAACTCTAAATCACAGGTTGATGAGGTCGATATGGTAGAGTTCGTTTATCATGGTGAGTGATACACTCTTCTAATTATCGACATAATCGACCGAAATGATTTGGAAAAATTTGTATATAGTTCAAAAAATGGATTTGTTAGCACCGTAGGGAGTAATAAAATGCACTTTATAACCCGCTAATTGAAATACTTTTTATTCCTTAGTTGCGCGTGATACTATTTCTTGATTTTAGGACTCGAAATTATATTATTAGTCGTGTTTTCTAAAAGAATAGTATGTTGTGCAACTAGGGAAAATAGTATATTTCGTATCAAGTTCGGAAAGACGTATTTTAACGCAAGAGTGAGTCGCGAGTTGATCACACGTTAAAATGCATTCCACACGTGTTACGAATGATTTTTTTTGTTTGCTGTAATTAGCCTTGATGGTGTCGCTTTGCGTGTGGAAAGTTGATTTTTCCGAACTAGTGCGGTAAAATTTAAATTTTGTTTTTATTTTCCGCAGACTTAAAATTTTACCGCACTGGTGCAGGAAAATCAATTTTTCGCACGCAAAACAACACCAACAATGCTAAATTTTGGTGTACGGCGGACAAAAAAACATTTATTTTGCTAGTGTGAGGTTTGATGCCTGAGGAAAGCTATCGCTTCTTACCAATTGTTTAGGAATCATTGGATTTTTATAAATCATGGCTTATTTTTTCGGTGATAATATTCTCTGCAACTCTACTGTTTCCAATTTTAAACATAGAAAATAAAATCATCGAATACACTCATTTTAATCAAGTTCTTTAACTGATTTTTTTACTCTCAAAATTGGAAGTAGAATTGTTGTAGAGAATATTTTCCCTGAAAAAATAAACCATGATTTATGAAAATCCAATTATTTTCAAAGAATTTTGGTGAGAAGCGATATTGTAAGGAAAAACTCTATTACAAAAAACATTGAAAGTTTTATTTTACCTGAGTTTTAAATTTTTTTCATAAAAAATATTGTTTTTCATTTCATATAACACGACTTATGATATAATTTCAAGTCTTAAAATCATAGAAAATCTTTTTTTTTCCCAAAGACCTATTTTTGGCACAACTACCTGAATGTTTTTTTTATCTAATACTGTTTAAATATTTTTTCAAATGATTAATTTGTATTAATAATGATAACTCTATCGGCTTTTTATATTAATTGATCTTTCAAAAATTTTCTCAAGCTGTGATAATTCTATGTTCTTGAAGTATTTTTACAATGAGAAACTGTAGGTGAGGGTGCCGTAGAGATATACACAATTCAGTTAAGGGACGCCGTAAGGATGGTTTTATGTCATATCTCATAGTAACTCACTATTCTCACCCTCCAAGCCGCCTTCAACGTTTTCTTCTACGACCGATCGTATTTTATTTACGCGA
Organism: Diplolepis rosae; assembly: GCA_030998225.1. NCBI lineage: Eukaryota > Metazoa > Arthropoda > Insecta > Hymenoptera > Diplolepididae > Diplolepis > Diplolepis rosae. The sequence continues at coordinate 15,637,857 of JAPYXD010000723.1, read as the reverse complement.
TAATTGAAAATTCCAAGGTATACGACCGATGGATTTGTCACTCGCAAAGGTTTTATACCTTTGAGTTGTCTTTTGCGGTTTTTCGCTTTACTCGCACAATGCAGTGCTAAACTACTTAAATTCTTCTATTCATCTAAAATCACATGTAAAATTCATCTACAGGAATTCGTGATAAATGATTTATCCATAGTTTTGGTTGTTTCATAGGAAATTACCAACGTGCAATCTTTATTACAGAGAAGAGTGCGTAAAGTTAGATGTTGGCATCAGAGTGCGTAGGTACGAAAGTGTGTGGAGGAAGTCTACTATAGTTGGGGAAGAGAGCAAGTGTGGATTGAGAGGACCCCATGGAGTCGTGAAATCCATCAGGCCAGGCCTCGAGCCCCGTTTGCTAGGCGCTACTTACGGTAGTACGCTAAGGAACGCCATCAAATAGGGGATGAGACTTGGACTACTGGATACCAACTACAGATCGGTAGGGTGAGTCGAATATTGAGGGGTGGTTCAGGACCAAGAATAAAATATCATCCATAGTATGTCCCCTTTGAGAACGAGGGTATCCTCATTCTGACTCTTTACCAGATCAGACCTTGCTGTCCTTTTAGTAGTTTTAAAAGGCGCCTCTATACTTTACTTTTATCAGCACTTACCTAAATATACATTCCTTCTTGTAATGTAAAAACAGGTGGGCCGCAGAAACGCTTTCCAACTTTCAAATCTTTCAGGTTTTTCATCCTCAAACTAGGTCACGTATCATATCTGAAGATAAATGCAACCGGGTCGAAATACAGGTTCTTTCTTTATCCTCCATGATTTTTTCTCGAAGGTCCTATTTAGTCCGATTTCAATCCTCTTTGAGTCTCTTTGAGAATGTCGTGCCAAAAAATAGGTCTCTGGAAAACAAATTTTTCTATGATTTTCAGACTTGAAATGATATGAGCCGTGTTTTATGATAGAAACAACATTATTTTTTATAAAAAAAATTTAAGACTTACGAAAATTAATATTTTTAATAATGCTTCTTATAATAAAATTTGTTATTACTATCACTTGTTACTAATTTTTTAAAAATGATTGGATTTCGATAAATCATGGCTTATTTTTTCGGGGAAAATATTCTCTACAATGAAAAGAATTTGAAATATTTCTGTAGAAAAAGACACGCTTTTGTCTGAGCCGGGATTCGAGCCCGGGCCTTTTGATTGCTGGTCGACTGCTCTAACCAACTGAGCTAATGAGCAATGTAGTACATTGCGCTACAGAGGATTGAAATGTAAAAATGGAACTGCGCATGCGCCTATAGCCATGCAATGGAGCACAATCTTCTTCTTATTCTTCTTCTTCTTCTTCTTCTTCGTACAGCGTTAGCACCTTACTGGCAAAGCCTTGTACATTTGAACTGCGCATGCGTCTATTAAAATCCATTACATATCAAGTGTAATGACTAGCGCCGCAAACAACTACAATACTAGATTAGATTCGAGTGTACGCACGTAATATACTATTTTCTATCAAATACATATCATACAAGAATGCACACGATCGAACTATTTTTATTTTTTCTTATGTTATCATTTTCTGGAAAATAGGGTGCGCCAATTTCGCCGCTTCTCCCCTATACAAAAATCTTAAACTGTAAACGAAGTTCGTTTTTTTGCAATTATATATATTTTACCAAGACATCAAGTAAAGATTATGCTTTCACGGTCTGTTTTGAGACGGGAATTGGCTGTATTTACAACCGTTGATATTCCTCACTCATGCGGAAAAAAGCCATTTTCCCGTCTCAAAACAGACAGCAAAAGTACAATTATCACTAGACGTATTGAAAAAATTAACGTGTTTCACTTGTGGGGAACAGGTGATTGTCAATTCGTGTGTTTGCAGCACTCGCCTTCGGCACGTGTTGCAAACTTCACTCTCGTTGGCAATTGCTCGTTTTCCCCACTAGTAAAACAAATAGCTATTTCACAACTTATCTCCGAAAAATTCGATATTCGTCGTCTATAGAGCATGTTGAAAGTAGCCAATTTCACGCGATCTTTTTTTCCTGACTAGTGAAGAAAATACTATTTTCTCAATGGCAAAGTGTTAGGAAAGAAAGAGAGGCCTATATACGTCTCGGTTTCTCGTTGTCTGATTGGGGTTCTGTAGCCAACTTCAATTCAGTTTACAAAATGGCATCGTGCTTACGAAATATGATAGATAAAATGAATAAACTTCAATAGTTACATTTTTTTTTTAACTTGTCATATTCTTGTGTTTTTCGCTCATGCTCTGCCGACGCCGAAAATTGAACCTTCCGTACACTCATGGTGAAAAGTAGTATGCACAACTCGTGAAAAAGAAAGGTATTTTCGGGCAGCGTAAATATGGCAACATGAGGCTCCACGAAAATCCCTTTCTTCTTCACTTGTTGTCCAATATTCTATTAAATATGTCTTCCAAAAATATGAGTAATAGACGCCATTTGTTTTTTTTCCCAGATGACCTATCTGTCATTTTCATTTAAGGGGGTCCACCTGTGTGAGGGCGGTATTTCGAACGCTTTTTCGGGAATGTTTGTTAGGAGAACTAATTCGAAAATGAGAATAAGTTTAACGTTATTTTGAAGGTTTGTGGTTTTATTATAATAGTAAATTTTTCCAATAGTATAATCCGAAGGCTTGTATTCATTAAGGGCATTGAAAGTGACCCCTTCAAAATGGAATACCGAAATTGTGGGCAAGATTCCGCTCGAACCAGTTATCTAAAACACAAAAAGTAAAAAAAATATTATTTCTGTTTATGTTGTCGAGGTATTGACGTAGCATTTTGACAAAATTTTAAAAATTAAAGAAATGGCAGTATTTTTCATAAAAATTAATCATTTTCATGCTTTTTCCGAAATAATATATGCTGTAAAATTTAAAAAAAAAAGATTTCAAAAAACCGCTACGTGGGTACCTTCAGTTATCTCTATAAATGAGTCAGTTAAAATTTCAAGTCAATCTGTTGAGTAGATTTTTTTCAATCCTGCCCACAAATTTCAAAAACATGGTTTCTAGAAAAACGCGTTTAAAGTTTGGAAACACAACAGAACTTTGTATTGTAGACTCACATTTAATCTGCAATTAGGTTGAATTCATGAAAATTGCTTAAGGACATCATTAGTCATATCTTAAAGATGCAAAAAATGTCAAAAAAAAAATCGATTTTTCGAAAATTTTACACAGGTGGACCCCCTTAAATCTTTCTGTGGAAAAAAATACGCTTTCGACTGTGCCAGGATTCGAGCACGGGTCTTTCGGATGTCGATCAACTGCTTTCATCAACTGAGCTACACAGGCATCCGACAACCCTTTCTCCAAAGGGAGACCTGGTTATATTTTGTTCTGGCATTTAACAATTTTATAATAGTCTAAAGCGTCCCTTTTTCCACGGAAAGATTTTTAATTGTTTAAAATGATTTAATGTCGTAAAAATTATCCATTATTAGAATCAAAGTGATGTTCTTCAATATGAAAAACACAATGGCAAATAACTTCGCCTTGTTCAAATCCAAAAAATTTTATCCAAAATGCACGATAAACGCGACTTCCGTTCATGTAGAGCGGGCGTAAAGTGTGACATGGCCGTCCGACGGTGGTGAGGCATGCGCACCTTGAGAGTGGGCCAGAATCGCACATTCACACCCGTATCAGCGGGCGGAAATGAGCTTACTGATCGCTTACGAAGCTTGCATCTGTTACCATTATCAGGCATGTGCGCCACTTTCAACTTTTTGTAAAATTCGATTTGTAGCTCACTTCAAGATTCACCTGTCATAATAAAATATGGCATTTTGAAAGCTAAAAACAGGTAATAATTTTCATTTATGCGTACTTTCACCTTTGAGATACTTGTTTATCGTCTTCTTTATCGTGCACTGGACAAAAAATATCGTGTGTGGCAAGGGTGACAAGTTGGCCAATGCCCACTCGCGTGATTACCACACTCGCTTTGCTCATGCGGCAAACTTCACGCTTGTGCGGAATTAACCAACTTGTCGCCCTTGCCAAACAATATACTATTTTCATGTGGTATATAACCTTAAATGAAACATGGATCCATCACTACACTCCAGAGTGAAATCGGCAGTCAGCTGAGTGAACAGCAAGGGGTGAAAACTGTCCAAAGGGACCAAAAAAGCAAATATCAGCTGGTAAGATTTTGACCTCTGTATTTTGGGATATGTACGGTATTTTAATTTATCGATTACCTTGAGAAAAGAAGAACCATCAATAGCGAATATTATACTCTCTAAATTCGAATTAGTCAAAAAGTACTGATTATCAGTGAAATTTGACTGATTCAAATAGCTAAAAAGAGGTTACTGTAAATCAGTCAAATTTCACTGATTATTTCAGTGAAAATTGACTAATTTGACAGTGAAAAATATTTTTTTCACTGATGAATCAGTGAAAATACATATCACTGATTCAATCAGTAAAAATTTGACTGATTTAGATTTAGAGAGTATGGCGTTCTTGGTGCATTTGAAGGAAAAAATGACGAAAAAAACGCCCACAACTAAAGAAGAAAAAAGTGCTCTTTCACCAAGACAATGCACCGTGTTTGCACCTGTTTGCAGACCTAAAAAATGCTCCAATGAAGAAGTGATTGCCGATACTGAAGCGTATTTTGAGACAAAGATAAATCGTTCTACAAAAATGGTATCGAAGTTTTAGAGAAGCGTTGAAATGAATGTATCACTCTTGAAGAAAACTATGTTGATGAATGAAGTCGAATTTTGCCTAAAAGTTGTTATTTTATTAGTCATTCTACGAACTTATTGAGTGATGTGTTGTATCTATAGGGTTTTCCAATTAGAGGTTTCATTTTGAATCGCCCGCTATTTTGGAAGCTCTCATAATGCGAGGTGTCATTTTTTGACAGATGACAACCAAAAACTATGCCATTAATAAAAATGGAATGTTACACGCTTTAACAACGCATTGAAATTGTTAAAATTCACTACAAACTACAGCGAATATTGCTTCTGTAGCTCACAATGTGGAGGAAAACCCAAGTTTGTCCATTCCACGCCGTTCTTTGGAATGGAGTGCGCTATCGAACCATGATTAGTGAATTTTTATGGTCAGAATTGGAAGATATGGATGTGGACGATCCCAGGTGGGAATTTACGATCAGCCCAGTGCTGGCCCAGTACAGATTGCCGTAGACCCAGCAGTGGCGTCTGTACGGCGCCAGCACTGGGCCAGTACTGGTTTGTAATGCTTGGTTGTACTGGGTGTGCGGTACTGGAGACCAGTACCGATTCTGTACTGTCAAACCACTGACATACTATAATGCCGGACTTATCCTTTTTGTACCACTGGCTTAGTACTGCTTCTATCGTGGAGCCAATCTTTCGCCAGTACTGGGTCAATTGCCGATTATCTCTACTGGTCAACTGTACGAGGCCAGTATTACGCCGGTGGTGAACTCCGGCGGAATACAGAAATTTCCACCTGGGATTTTTATTTGCAACAAGACGGTGCTACGTGCGACACAAGTGGCGAAACCATCGATCTTTTGCGTGAAAAGTTTCCAGGCCGAGTGATTTCTCGAAACGGCGATTATGATTGGCTGCCGAGATCATGTGATTTAACACCTCTAGACTTATTTCTTTGGGGTTACGTGAAAAATAAGGTTTATGCTGATGCTCCTCAGTTAACTCAAGAATTCAAAGAGAAGATCCGTGCCGTTATCGACGAAATAGAGCCACAAATGTGCGATAATGCAGTGGAAAATTTCATCAAAAGAGCATGGTTTTCCAAACGCAGCTGCGGAGCCCATATCAATGATATTGTTTTTCATTATTAACCTTTTGAAGCAGGGTGGTAATCCACGTTACCACCTCGATTTTTTTTTATTTTTGCTATTCGAATACTTTTTAATGTATTCAAATGTGGTTTTTTGCTATTTTCAGATACTTAAGTGATGAAATAACATAAACAAACAGTTAAATTAGCAGAATTGCTAATAATATTAGATTTATAAATAAACAAACTGAAAAAAATTGTACTTTCTTCAAAAAAATTCATTTTTTAAGAATCTATCCAAGATAATAATTTGAAATTTGGTAAGAGTAAGCTTTTAGGATCGCTGGTTACGAATTTGACGTTAGATTTTCAAAATCCAAGATGGCGGATCCAACATCGCGGACATCGGAACATTATTTTTCAAGAATATTAATGAAAAGTAACACTTCGGTGGACGTCATGTTGGATCCGCCATCTTAAACTTTGAAAATCTGACATCGGAATCGTAATCAGTGACCCAAAAAACCCCTTAGTAAATATTTTCATAAAGTTTCTTGAAAATTTACTTTCGGCATCCGCCATATTGGATCCGCCATCTAGAATTTTGAAAATATGACATCAGATTCGTAATCAGCCACCTCGAAAACCCCCCAGTACACAAATTCACAATCATTGGAAAATTACAAAAATGTATGCTTCAAAGGGTTAATGGAAAACCGCGTTTTCTTATGAATCAAAATGAAACCTCTAATTGGAAAACCCTTTACATTCCCTTGAAAGAGAAAGAATATTGTTAAAAAATCGCATACATTATTATTTTGAAGAATATGTTAAAAAACCAATATTTTAATCCTGTAAGAAAGTATTTTGGTGCCGCCATGGGAAAATCTTTTGGCAGTAAAGAAGAAAGAGATGAAGAAGGTGAGGGTGAACGACGGAGAAGAAATGGGCAAACTCGGTCCTTAAATCTGAAAAATTAAATTATATCGTCGTAAAACGCGTTTCTCGGGGGTTTAGTGTCTCGCGGATGGTACCCGTTGTGTATGGTTAGGACCGTTGAATAAAAACAACATTAGTCCGTGCATAATGTATGGATGATGGCGGGTTCATGTACTTCAGGCGACGGTTGAGCCTTTTGCTGCGTTCACACCTATGTAACATACATACTCTTACGCCTGTGCCGACAAGAAAGTCGTGCAAGTTCGCTAACGGAGCTTTAGGAGGATGCTGGGAGTCATAAACCGTATCTCTTGCTCTGAAAAGCGTTATAATAATTCAGTTTATAAAATTCATTTTCATGTTGTGCCCAAGATATACCGCAAAATGCTATTATTTTAAGCACCTCAAATGAGTCAAACTTTGACCTATTACTTGTTTATGCAAATTATGGACAATAAAGGCATTTCTCTAAGATCAAACAAGGTATGAAAATACCTGTTGTATATATTGATCATTTGATACGCAGAAGAAAAGTTAATAAAATAGAGGGAGCCGGAAAGTATGTTGTGTGGTATGAAAAATTAATTTAATCCAAGAACGAGAGAAAAATCGAATATGAAATCGGAAAGGGCGACTGGGACGAATGGAAAATGGCAAAAAATATATTATCACTGGCGCACACCATCGGTGGCAAAAGCGATTTGATTTATCAAGCAGGCAATCCTATCGCCTCTCGGCTCAACAAGACTTTTCACTCCAATCCTTTGATTAAAATGCGAGCTTAATCATCACTCGGCTGGCACCTGGGGACTTGGTTGCTGCGACCGCCCTTCCGCACCCACTTCCCTCTTGTTCCGTCAGCCTAACAACCCTGCCTTTTCTTTTTCTCTTCACGGCCTTCATCGAAAGCGGGAAACTCAGAAGATAATGCATGACGCAGTCTTTTGTCGCGATACACTGGGGTACAAGAGAGAGGAAGTAGGAAGTGAAGAAGAGAAGAGCGAGCCAGAAAATGAGAGAACTTGTTTGCCTGTCAGTCTGCATGGTTTTTAAGATATTAAAATGTGTCATCAGCTGATGTCTTCGTTACTCCATCCTGATGGATTTACCTTCTTCTTTTCTGATACCTATCTTTTATTATCATGTTTCATTGAAAATAATTATATTCTTGCAGTGAGATACATTGTTAATTATTTTTGTATTAAATTTAATATAAAATTATATATCTCAGAAATTATGTATCTCAGGAACTTTTTACTTTTCAATCGAAAAATAAATGAGAATATTTTAGTAAGCACAAGACTGGGAATTTCATATTAGTATCTAAAGGTATTACAATATTATATTCTGCAATTGGACATGAGAGAACTATTGTCTTACAATTGTTATTAATATTTGAAAATTTTTACTTATGCAAGAGAAAACCTAAAAACGGATTTAATTTATATTCGAAAGCATTAGAAAATCGGTTTACAAAAATTTGAATTTAAAATTATGGAAAGAAATTAATACATTAGGCAATTATAATTACGAAAAATGTAATGAGTCTGAAGGTATGTAATTAAAAATTTGTTAATAATATTATCATTTTGCGTGAACCGTTATTCAATAGATAATATTAGAGAAAAATGTTCGCTTATAGAAAGAAAATTAAAAACTCAAAGTTCAATGTGGTTTTTTCCAAGTTTACTCTTTAAAAATTGTCAGATTTTAAGAAATGACGGCTCACTTTCTCCTTCAAAGAATTTAAAAACTCCATGACCTTAACTTATTAAATTGATCTCTCATTTTCTAATTTCTCTCGTTTATAAAACTTATTACGTATTTCCACATTTCTGATCAGCAGTTAAAAAATGAGACGTTAATTAAAAATGTAAGATTGTGGAGTTTTCTAAGAATGTTGAAAGAAGGAGATGAGCCTTGATTCCTTAAAATCAGATTATTTTCAAAGAGTAAAGTTGGAGAAAACTGCATTGAACTTTGACCCAAAGTAATTGTTATTAAAAAAGATATTTTTTATATTTTTATATTTTTAATTTTTTTCCACGACGAAATGAATATATTTCTCTTTAAAATGTATTTAATAAATCTACATGAAAGATAATAATCTACTTTATTATTTACATCCTAGATTCACTGCAAAAATGACTTTACACTCAAAAAAGATTTGATTGAATCAAGGAATATTATTTATTTGAAAGACTTTCTTTGATTTAGAGAAATGATTTATTTGAACAAAATGAAATTTATTTGATTCAAACAAAGTATCTTTGGACCAAATAAAAATTTGTTCAAATCAAATAAATTTCTGTCTGAAATCAAACAAATCATATCTTTGACCATATATTAATACATTAATTTATTTGTCTTTAAAAAAAATTATTTTATTTAAACAAATATTTATTTGGGTTGATCTATTTCTCTATTTCACTAAGAAAGAAATGCTAAAATTTAATTTTCCTCTCTATTTTAATTTCTATCCTCTATATTAAATACAATTTTTGTTATCTATAGCAAAAAATATCGTTAGACAAACAATAAAAAAAAATTTTGATCTTTTTTAAAACGAGAAAAAATTTATTTACACATCCTACGGAGTTTATTAAGTAAAATATAGAATTTTATGTAAATCACTTTCTGATTAGATTTCCTTAATTAAATAAAATTTGCAAAACTAAATTCAATCTATTTATCTGTTCAAGATTTACTACCCTTCGTCATTGATGCGATATATTACAATTTTTTAGAAGTTTACATAGATACTAAATTCCATCTTACACTGTTTCTGACATGGGATTTTCTTGAAAGAAGATATCAACATAGGAATTCACTGTTCTACCTTAAAATGAAATGATTATTCAATTTTCTCATGCCCCTATATATAACCTTTACTGTATCAATATTTTGGCACGTAAAAAATTTAGAGTAATCCTAAAAATATATGAAATAAGGTAGATATTGCTTTTTGAAAATTTTAACAGTGAAAAAAATCATTCGAAATCAAATGGAAAGAGGGAACTTTATATGTAAAAAATTGTATCTAAATGAATTTTTAACAGTTTTAAGTAATTCTTACGTGGTTATACTCTGGTATAACATCATTTTAAGAAAAAAATTAGTCTAACAGCGTGTGTATTAAAAATAGGTTTTTTTACTGGCGGGTCATAAAGTGGATTTTATTGCTCCGTGCGAAGCAAATTCCATTTTTTGATCCCCTAGTACAAATAAAATCGTGTGCGACATGGGAAAAACATTTATTTTACTCGTGTGGCTACTACCCTCGCTTTACTCCAACATCAATCTTCACACTCGCAAAATAAGTTTTTTTTTTCCCTAGTTGCACAATATACTATTTTATCTACTAGCGGGTCATAATAATATGTTGTGAAACTAGGAAAATAAATGTTTTTCCGTGTCGCATACGATTTTTATTCTACTGGAGGAAAAAAAAATGGACATGTTTTCCCCGCAGAGGTCAATAAAATGCACTTTATGACCTGCTAGAAAAAAAAGTGCATTTTATCGAACGCAGCAGGGCAAAAAATCCATTTTTCGACACCCCCAGTAGGAAAAATATTGTGTGCAACATGAGAAAAACATTTACTTTATTCGTGTGATTGTTGACTCCGCTTTGCTTGGGCATCAATCTTCACACACGCAAAATAAGTTTTTTTTGCTTAGTTGCACAATTCACTATTTTATCTACTAGTGGGTCATAATAGTATATTGTTAAACTAGGGAAAATAAATATTTCTCTCATGTCGCACACGATTTTTTTTCTACAGGGGGACCAGAAAATGGATTTGTTTGCTACACAGGGGTCAATAAAATGCACTTTGTGACCTGCTAGAGAAAAAAGTGCATTTTATCGACCCCAGCAGGGCAAAAAATCCATTTTTCGACACCCCCAGTAGGAAAAATATTGTGTGCAACATGAGAAAAACATTTACTTTATTCGTGTGATTGTTGACTCCGCTTTGCTTGGGCATCAATCTTCACACACGCAAAATAAGTTGTTTTTGCTTAGTTGCACAATTCACTATTTTATCTACTAGTGGGTCATAATAGTATATTGTTAAACTAGGGAAAATAAATATTTCTCTCATGTCGCACACGATTTTTTTTCTACAGGGGGACTAGAAAATGGATTTGTTTGCTACACAGGGGTCAATAAAATGCACTTTGTGACCTGCTAGAGAAAAAAGTGCATTTTATCGACCCCAGCAGGGCAAAAAATCCATTTTTCGACACCCCCAGTAGGAAAAATATTGTGTGCAACATGAGAAAAACATTTACTTTATTCGTGTGATTGTTGACTCCGCTTTGCTTGGGCATCAATCTTCACACACGCAAAATAAGTTTTTTTTGCTTAGTTGCACAATTCACTATTTTATCTACTAGTGGGTCATAATAGTATATTGTTAAACTAGGGAAAATAAATATTTCTCTCATGTCGCACACGATTTTTTTCCTAAAGGGGGACCAGAAAATGGATTTGTTTGCTACATGGGTGTCAATAAAATTCACTTTATGACCCACTAGTAAAAAAAATTGCATTTCATTGCTCCCTGAAGGGAAAAAATCATTTTTTGACCCCCTAGTAGAAAAAAATCGTGTGCGACATGGGAAAAATATTTATTTTACTCCTGTGATTATTGCCTGCGCTATTTCTGGGCCCCAAACTTCACATTCGCAAAATAAATTTCTTTTTCTCTAGTTGCGCGATATATTATTATTTGAAGATATACATATTGGTGAATTTAGAGAAAAATCAATATGTCGAATAATAAAAAAAACCTACAACGTAATTTATTCAGTGTATATCAATGTACAGATACTTGCAGCCCGTTTTACAGTAAAAATATATATATATATATATAAAGGCTTTTCCAAAAGAGACATAACAATTTTATCAATGAATAAAACACAGAAATATTTGAGATATTGAGTTCAAATTTATTGTGGGTGTAGTGCAAGCATTACATTTTATTAATGAAATTCGATATCGGTCATATGATCACCACAAGCCCGTTTACAGCGGTCGATTTTTTGGACCCAATTTTTCACCACTCTGGCACACATTTCGATCGGAACGTTGGCCATTTCGCGTTGGATGTTGTCTTTGAGGTCGTTTAAAGTTGCTGGCTTGTTGACATAAACCAGTGACTTGATATGGCCCCATAAAAAGAAATCCAATGGCGTTAGATCGCATGAACGAGGCGGCCATTCGACCGGACCATTTCTCGAGATAACACGTTCACCGAATTTGCCTTTCAATAAATCGATTGTTCGGCGTTTCAAATGATCAAGTGGCTTTAGTTCTTGAGTCAATTTAATCTTGAAAGCATGTAGGCCAAGATCTTTTCGCATCATACGCCACAGTGTCGTTTGAGCGATGCCCAATTCTTGAGAACGACGTGGAATCGAACTGATTTGACTCATTTTGAATCGATGCACTTACGGCTGCGATTATTTCTTCGCTTCGAGCAATACGACGTCTTTTTGGCACCGGAACGTCCAATAGTGTAAATTTGGTCTCGAATTTATCCACTATAGCACGCACAGCCTGTCGGGTAGGACGATTATTACGGCCGAAAATTGGAGTAAGTGCTCTTATTGTTGCGACCACCGACTCAGAATTTCGGTAGTAATTTTTAATAATTTTCAAACGTTGCTGGTTCGTGAACTTTACCATGATGAAAATGTTGACTTTAACTAACGTTTTGACATTGACAGTTCATTAAAAAAGTTTAAGGGTGCGTTCATATAAAGATACGAAATTGTTATGTCCCTATTGGAAAACCCTTTATATATATGGGTCATTCCATATTAGATTGACTGTTGATGTCGCAGATTTGGACGAGATAATTTTTTTTCGGTTCTTTATCAACAATAAATAGACAGGTATTTTCTTGTATGGTCAAAAAAAATTGTTTTACAAGTATACGATTTTTCGAATTTTCTAAGAAATGATATTTTCGACATAGCAAGCGCACTTTCAAGCCTGTTTATCTTGGAAACAATTGTTCGCAGAAAAATTGTTGCGAAAAAATTGTTTAAATATTTTTTAACATTAAGAAATAAACGAAAAATCGTTTTTTTCCAAATTTGGCCCCTTTCGAAATTTTTTATTTTCGTGGATTTAGATTCCTTGAAGTCTCTTATAAAATATGACGATTGAATCAAAATGGCTGGATCATTGATTTGGAAGTTATGGAATTTTGAAGAGCTTCGCGCGGCCTCGCGCGCAATCTGGGCGCTTCTACACGCGGCGAGCGTTTTACCGGGCGTAAGTTATTAGTGCTAAAAGTAATGGTAAACGCTCGCCGCGTGTGGAAGCGCCCGGATTGCACGTGAGGCCGCGCGGGTCTCTTAAAAATTCCATAACTTCCAAATCAATGATCCAGCCATTTTGATTCAATCGTCATATTTTATAAGAGACTTCAAGGAATCTAAATCCACGAAAAAAAGAATTTTCGAACTGGGCCAAATTTGGAAAAAAACGATTTTGCGTTTATTTCTTTACTTTTGTATGTTAAAAAATATTTAAAAAATATTTTCGCAATAATTTCTGTAAAGAAGAGTCAAAACCCTAATTTTCGTAATTTGGAAAATTTTCCTGCGAACAATTGTTTTCAAGGTAAATAGGCTTGAAAGTGCGCTTGCTATGACGAAAATATCATTTCTTAGAAAATTTGAAAAATCGTATACTTGTAAAAAAAATTTTTTTGGCCAAACAAAAAAATACGTGTCTATTTATTGTTGATAAAGAACCGAAAAAAAATTATCTCGTTCAAATCTGCGACATTAACTGTCAATCTAATATTGAATGACCCATATATATAAAGTTTTTGGACAACTATAGATGATTCCTGATGTAATCATAGTACGATCTTGAAATTTGTTAATTTATTTATCCAGTGTCCTCTAAATGAATCTTGTCTGATGCAAAATCAAAATAGAAAAAAAACTGAGGGGCATAGAGTGAAAATAATTTTGATAGATGAAAAGTGAAATGGCTCATCCTCTGATGCTGTGGATAATCGTGGAGTATCGAGAAATTGTCTATCAGCAACCTTTCGAATTGTTGATAAATCACATGTAGGATGAGTAGTGTCAATAGATTTGCTGCGATTTCTAAGATAAGGCGTCAGTGAGAAAGAGTGGGTTTCGTTAAAGAGAGTGAGCAGAAGCGATGTTGGAAAGGGAAGAAGTAGAAGGAGGTCGATGGGGGTTTAGGCGGCGGTGGGTTGCTGCAATTTCCGCGGCTCGTGATTGGGGCAGCCTCCTCGGGGAGCAAAAACTCCATCTACAAATGAACAGCCGTGACAAGAGCCATAATTTCTCGGGGTTGAGCCGCAGCTACCGACGATCCTGGCAGCTTGTACCTTCCCGCTTTTGAAATGCGTATAGGTTTACATCTGAATATATGTCTTTCTTCCTTATACATGCAGTAGTTTGTCCGCCAAGTGCTTTCACTTCAATGAGTTGCTCTTTGCTGCTTTTCTATTCATTCGAATCCGCAGAGCAAAGATTTCCAAGAAATGTAATGTACAATTTTGTTCTTATGGTTGGATGAAAGATAATTTTTATTTTATATCTCATCCATTCTCATATCGAAGTTGACAATTCAGAAAAGGAAATTTTACGTGTGGAAAGTTGATTTTCCACACACTTACAATTTTACCGCACTGGAGCGGAAAAATCAACTTTCCGCACGGAAAACGACACCGAGAAGGCTAACTTTCGGAGTACGGCGAACAAAAAATAATTTATTATCTGCATATACTATACTACTCTCTAAATTTTAATCAGTCAAAATCTACTGATTATCAGTGAAATTTGACTGATTCAAATAGCTAAAAGGGGGTTACTGTAAATCAAATTTCACTGAATATTTCAGTGAAAATTGACTGATTTAACAGTGAAAAATATTTGTTCACTGATGAATCAGTGAAAATTGACTGATTTAACAGTGAAAAATGTATGTGGCGATGATAAACGATGCTTTTTGTAAAATAATTAAACGTACAATTGATAAATAGAGTTGGCAAGAGTGACTGAGTCCAATCGGAGGCAAAATCGTTCTTTTGGCACTGGATACACTGCATACGTCTCTATACTGTTGCAGATATTTGGACTGACGACATCCATCGTGGTGAGCTATACACTATCCCGTTTTCTTCCGAATTCCATGATCCCATGAGATTTCGTGTGAGTAACGCTTTGCTTTTGCGGATCACGCGGTTCCATTACCCCTCGTTCAATTCTCTACGTTCTAAGAATCATTATACGATCATGTATAGAAAAATAAAAAGAAATTAATGAAACATCCGTAGAAAATGGTTTTAAATACTTAATATTTGTTTTCCTAACTCAAATCGTTTTTACCTTTTCTTCATCTATTTCAATCTTTATCATTTACTGAATAAATTTCGGAAACATTTTCCTCTTGTGAGAAAAATTATCAGGATGATATGCACTCAATTACAAAATACGTTCCCTGTCGACATTAGTATCGCTACTTTAATTTTAATTAATGGATGCATTTGAGTAATTAATGAACCGTGTTTTTGAATGCAAAATAATGTTTGCTTCTGGACCATAATCGTAATTAGGAGAGTAAGGGGAAATTGACAGCATAACAGCGAAATTCGATTTGGTGAAAAATTATACTTTTCAATTGCGCATGTTACGATTGAACTCATAAATGCCGACGAACCGCGACATAATTTAATCCGTCACACTCGTCTCCACACAGTTTTGTCTGTGGATTTCAGTTAATTACTGAGGGTATTTACTAAATCGTAGAGCCATTTATACCATTCATTTAATTATTTACCACGATAGCGACATATTGTAATCATGCTTACAATATGTTTTCATAAATATTTTCATAGAAAAATAAATTAACTATGTGGATCTGTTGAATGGATTTAGATATGTAGAGAATGGTATATAAATTTATACAATTAAATATCCTTTCAAATCACTAAATTGAAATTAAAAATCGTTGTTTTCATTTTAATGGTCCGATACTTGCAGTTAGGTTAGGAAATAACCACGTTCTGGACGCAGTAGTATATTTTTTTACGACTTTGTAACTCAAACCCAGTGCTAGTTGGAAAAACAATTCCAAGCCAAGTTTTATAGATTCTCAAACTTAGAATGGCCATTCCTTATTTTGTGTTCGGCTTAAGGCCATGGGCCATCCAGGTCACGTGACCAATTTAGTCCCTGGCTATCGATTTTTTGCTGCATATATAAAATTTCAAATCAAAATAAATCAGTGAAAATTTAGTCAATTATAAATAATAGCATATGGAAGAAATAGGGGAAGGCATAGTGTATTAAAATGAAATTAAAAAAAAAATTTTATTAACTATACTAACTAAGTGTCTTGACCCTGCTGGAAGTAAAAAGATAGGAAGAGATAAAACCTTTTCTATCTCTTCCAAGTAGCTGAGTTGCATCCCCAAAACGCTATGTCTTTCTATCTCCAAAATTATATCCACCATGCCAAGGAATATCTATCTCTTTCTATCCCTCAGTTTATCTCTTGTACTGGAATATCTATCTCTTCCTATCTCCAGTTTTTCCTTACGTGCGGTAATATCTGTATCTTCCTATCCCTTCGTCTATTCCTGTACCTGTAAAATTTATCTCTTCCCATCATTGTAAAAAAAATTTGGATCACATTGTATTCCCTTCTCGATCTTTCGTTTCAAACTTGTTAATTTTCATATACCAATATTCTAAATTTGTCGTTAACGCGTATAACACTGAAAAATCAGCATGTACCGAGACTCGAACCCTAACCACGCACGTATCGATATATTTTTAAACGCTTAGTCTACTGAGCTAAGGTGGATCATGAGATAACTGAAAAATCTCGATGTCACTCATGAGATACATTTCGCTATCCATGTCTATTCCTCGATTATATCCATCCAACTTTTTCTATCCCTTTGTCAATCCAAAATCAATCCAATCTTCGAATACCTGTTTCTCTATTGCGGTATATACCTTGTATATTTGCGGTGTAATTTTCTATCTTCTTTCTATTCGATGAATAAAAGTAATTATTTGCTCTCTAAATTTGAATCAGTAAAAATCTACTGATTATCAGTGAAATTTAACTGATTCAAATTGCTAAAAAGTGTTTACTGTAAATCAGTCAAATTTCACTGATTATTTCAGTGAAAATTGACTGATTTGACAGTGAAAAATATTTTTTTCACTGATGAATCAGTGAAAAGGCAAATCAGTGAAAATTTGACTGATTCAGATTTAGAGAGTGTGATTAATGACACAGTATGTACAAGATTAGAAGATCTAACTACGAGGAGGGACAGGAATTGAAAGAGATAAGCGTGAACCTAAATTGACAAAGATATATACAAGGGATAGAAAGTGATAGAGGTAAATAGATGATGGATATATTGAAATAAAGAAAAGAGCATTGAAAGATATAGCGGTGAATTTGGATTGTCAAAAAGATAAAAAAAGATATAGGTCATTATACGAGAGATAGGCTGAAATTAGAAGAAAGGGATTGAATGAGATGTAGGTAAATTTGGATAAACAAGAGATAGAAAGAGATAGTGCTGGATAGAAAAGAGATAGGCATCAATCTGGATTAACAAAGAGATATACAGAAATAGAGGTGGATAGGCAAGAGATAGAAACAAATATAGGTGGATTTACGAAGAATAGACAGAGATAAAGGAAATGGGATTGAAAGAGATAGGCGTGAATTTGGATTGACGGAGAAATAGAAAAAGATAGAGGTGGATAGACGAGGGATAAAAAGAGATACAGGTGAATATACAAGGGATCAATTTTTCTTATCTCTTACTATCTAAAAGATAGAAAGCGATTAAAAGTGATAGGTTTTCATTCTCTTTACTTCTAGTAGGGGAGTTTTCCTGCACTGGTCTAAACTGTCGGTAATATAATGTAGCAAATTTGCTAAATTTACTTATTTTTGTCAACATTTTTCTTTATCATTATGAATATTTAAGGTAGTAGTCTGGTAACTTGGGTTCAAAAAATCGAAAATTTTTTTTTTGCTTAATTTGAAAGTACAATGTCTTGAGAATATACTGTGAAAATTTCAGACAGAAATTCGAAATATTTCGGGAGTTATAACGAGTTTTCTAGAGCATATTATACGCTCCAGACATAGACGATTGACGTAAGTATAAGTTTACTTATGAAAATTTGTTGTTGAACTTTAAACGCGTTTTTCTCAAAACATTGTTTTTCTGGTCGGCCCGGGTCCTAACTTTTTTTCTACTGAACCGATTGCTTTCAAATTTTAACAGGCTGTTCTACACACTTATAGTTCTCGTCGGTACTAACGAGAATTTTTTTCACCCCTTACTTTTTATTTTACAACCCTTTCTTTGCTAAAATAAAAGGACTTTTTTTTCAAAGTCCGCCATTTTGTTATTTACCCTTGAAATTTAACTTCAGTCGTTCCGACCAGAATGACATGTCTATAGATTAAGAATAATCAAGAATATTTGATTTCAGATAACATCAAGAGCCAAAATCACCCGGGCCACCCACGTGCATTTTTTTTGAGGTTCCAACTTCGAGTGACAATAATAATAGTAATAAACTATTAAATTTTTTCAAATAAATTTCTTTTTATATTTTCAATATGTAAATAAAAACACTCTAAATATTCAAGATAATTCATTTTTATTTTCCTATAAAAAACCACCCTCCAAAGAAGTCATGAAAATAGGCATAAGTTACCAGACTACTACCTTAAGACATAACAAACCTGTCTCAGTAATTTTTTATTTATTCCCCAAAATTTCAAGACGATATTTCATTCTTCGTGGAAATGTAGTTACAGATCTGTAATTGGCGATGGCACTTTAGTTTTATATTTTAAAATGAAAAAAATTGCAGAGTTTTCACTAAAACGAAGTTAACAGACGTTCCTTATTATTATTGTAAGACATGTTCCAGTACATGTTTTCTAAATTGTGTTGACCCACAGTAATAAAGCTATGATGATTGAATTGGCATGGGGTCAGTTCGTTTTTTTCCAACCTTTTAGGTGGTGGAAACCATAAATTTTAATAGGCAAACGTTTCGGCCACAGATGTGGGCCCTCTTCAGTGCCAGATTTTTTTAAACCATTAGAGGTGTCTGAAATGCCTTAGAATATAAAACCTTAACAATAAATAATTAAAAGCTAAAATTCGTGCAATCTTCGAGCCATTTAAAAACTCAAGACTCATGTTTATTTTGTTGTCAAAGCAGGGAACACTAATAAACACAAAAAACACTAAAGAACACGAAAAAACACTAAAAAACCCAAAAACCAACACAAAAAATAAAAATCACTTTATTGGTCTAGAGCACGAAACTGTCGTTGAACTATATTTAAAAACACAAAAAACGCAAGAAACCTGGAGAAACACACGACCAACACAGAAATCACAAAAACATAAAAACAAAAGAGAAAAAAGATTTTAATACTGATCACTTCACTAACCTAGCCCATGGCACAATAGTTGAAATATATTTAAAAAACACAAAAACCCCAAAAACACGGAAATTACAAAGAATCCGGAAAAACACAGAACCAAGACAAAATCACAAAAATACAAAACTAAAAACAAAAAGGCCAAACGAAGCACAGTTACAGAAGGGTTAAAGCCTTAAAGGGAGGCAGAATTTTATAAAAACACCAATCATTTTTTTAGTTTTAATCGATTCACAACAATTAAATTATTAAGACAGCTAACCTTTGACACTTCCACCAACACTAAAAGTAACACACGGAAAAATTAAAACATTATAAAACTTAAACAACTAGTACCATTCTGATACATTTACTAAATTCTGAGCAAGATATTTTATAAATAAAAAGAGTTATCTTACATGGTTGGATTAAGATATAATTATTGTCACGTGACCTGCTTGGCCCATGAATTTAAATCAAAAGATAAATAGGATAATATAAAATAGCAATTATCAGGAATTCAATGCTATGTAACTGATGCAGAAATTCCACTTCAGGGAAATTTGGAAAATTAATTATGTGTTAAACTAGAAGCTGTTTCAAGAGGGTTCATTGGTCATCTTGGGGTTTACCAGTTTCTCAGAGAGTAGAGAGATTTTAACCCCCAAGGAGATGACCCCCATTACGTGAGGTTAACCGCTCCATGCTTCGCACTTCCGGAAGACTTTGATTGGTCTTGCAAATCCCATTAATTCCAGACGCCATCCTTCATGACGTTCCATTTCTTAGATGCTGTCCACCCTATTGTCTTGTCACCAACAGAAGAACTGAAATAGGGGACTTGGATGAAGAATTAAAGTTCCAAGACTTCCGCTTCAGGGGATCTTACTTTCCTCACTTCACCTTAGGAACTCGTGTTTCTACACTCACCAAGAGTGCTCCCTCGAGTGATATACCTCGATTTTTGTATCCTTTCTCGTATTTTAGCTTTTTTCAAAGAAAACACTAATATTAACTGAATTTGGATCAACAGCAAGACATTTTACGATTTAGGGGTTAGCCCCAGTCGGAGTTTTCAAAAAATCGATTTCTGGGTTATTGCATATTCTTATAGTGTAACGTCTTGAAAATATGCTCTTCAAATTTGAAGTCGATCCAAGCAAAATTGATTGAGCTATGTTAGTAGACAAACAAAAATTTCATTCATATGCAAGCTGTACTTGAAACTTTAAATGCATTTTTCTCGAAACCGGGTTTTTTAAATCGGTCACATAAAACGGATGATTTTTTTGGCGATAATTGAACGTCCAAGTTTTACCGGTCACTATTTTGTCAAAAAATTCTTTTTTAGAAGCTAGAATCAAGCACCGTAGAAACTAATAAATGAAAGAAATAATTTAGGATTTTTAATTTCGAATAACCCATTGAGGAATTGGAATGGTCCCCGCAGAACGTCTTTCGCAAAAAATTCTCCGGCAAACTATGTGTTTTTCTTTCATTTTTATTTATTTTTCAAAACAATTTTGACGGAGCGTCAATAAAATTATATACTTGCGGATGCTAAAATGTTTGAAAAAATATATATAGATATAGCAAAGCGAAAAAAATTTCAAACAATACGCAGTAATTTACTGTGTATATGTAGAGCTTACAGAAAGCGAATAGATTTTGGCTTATGGCTGTCAAAATCAATTCAATAACTCGAATCAATTCACCATGCAAATGTTGGAAAAAGTGTATTTTCTGTAAGCAATATTTTTCCTACAATAATGTATTTTAAACTAAAAATGTTGAGTTTTTTGGACATTTTTTGACTTTGAATAACTTTTTTGTTTTTGAACCATTTGTCATGATTCTTTTTTATTTTGTTCCTTACAATATGTAGAAACTTTTTGGGTATGGAAAGCACTCTAGCTAAAAAAATAACTACAACATATTTGTGTTTTCATATTTTGGGATATTTTTATTTATCTTTTAATTTCATTTTATTTGTAACTTTTTTTCCAGTCATGTTACCTTATTATCCATAACCAAAAAGTTTCTACACACTGTAAGGAATAAAATACAAAAAGAATCATGACAATTGGTTAAAAAACAAAAAGTTATTTAAAGTAAAAAAATGTCCAAAAAACTCAACATTTTTAGTTTAAAAATACATAACAGTGATAATATTTTTTAAAAAAACCCAAATCTTTCTAAATAAAGGTACTAAACATAAAAAAATTATATGGAAGTTCTAAACTCAAAAAATAAAAATATTAAAGATGGCGGATCCCCTTAAAACATCTGAAATAAAGTATAATATAATAATATAATATAAACGTCTTACATAATTTACTCATGACCCCTAATCATGGTCTTGCTTGGAAATCTATGTATCCTTTGATAGCTCTTATTCTGGTCCTCTTTCAATACGTGACAAAATCCAAAAGGTACATTTTCTACGCATATTCAGTCGAATAGATGAAAGTCTGTGACGTCGTTTCTCGCCTTAGATAAAGGTCTCGCGGGACGCCGCGCGTCGCGACGCATACGTTGTCAGTTCTAAATAATGCACGCCCATATTTTTCTATCGTCTATACACTGAAAAATGGAAACGACGAAATTCTTTGTTTTTAGAGATTAACAACTTGCAGATTTCACTTTTGAATTTCATATGAAATGTGTAAGCATTTTTGAATTATCGAATGCAAATCAATTTATAATCTATATATATAATATGGAAATCATATACGTACGATTCTTTACAAAAATTGGGACTCAAAAGAAAAAAACCATCGCAACTACAATAACGTGACTAAAATATGACAAAATTTGAATTTTATATTGACAAAAATGTGACAAAATGTACAAATAATTAGTTCTGATGTTCTGTGCCAATCTAGGAGGATTTTATAACTACAGGTAGTTAGATATGTTATTAATAATTTTGAGTTTATTATCCTAATAACTTTACAATAATCTTTATAATTAATGGAGTAAATACTGAAAAAAATGTTAAATATTTTTTAATTTGAGGTGCTCTCTGAATCTGAATCAGTCAAATTTTCACTGATTGAATCAGTGATTTGCCTTTTCACTGATTCATCAGTGAAAAAATATTTTTCACTGTTAAATTAGTTGATTATTACTGATAGAATCAGTGGAAAAAAATATTTTCACTGTTTAATCAGTAAATTTTCACTGAAGCAATCAGTGAAATTTGACTGATTTACAGTAACCTCTTTTTAGCTATTTGAATCAGTCAAATTTCACTGATAATCAGTAGATTTTGACTTATTCAAATTTAGAGAGTGTCTATTGTGCCAAAAAATAAAATTTCTGTCAGGAAAAAAATATTTTTAAAAGATTACTAAACTATTTGGAAACACGTGTTAAATTCTGAAGATATTTTTTTTTTCTAATAATCCAATTTATTTTACCATCTTTATGGGAATTTCAATTGGTAATTTAGCGTATTTTATAATAAAAATCCTAATCAATTTCGAATTATTAGAAAAAAAGTCCGTTTTCAGAATTTATCATGTTTCCAAATATTATGTCTTTTTTAACAAATATTTTTCTCCGTGTGGGAGAAAAAGTTTTCTTATGCGTTTTCAAGACTCAAAATGATATTATCAGTCGTGTCTTATGAAAGAAAAAACATAGTTTATGAACAAAATTTGAAACATACGAAAAAAAACTTTTAATAATCTTTTTTGTAAAAGAATTTTTCCATATTTACCAATTTTTAAAAAATGATTGGATTTTTATAAATAATGGCTCATTTCATCGGAAAAAATATTCTCTACAACTCTACTGTTACCAATTTGAAAAATAACATTTTTAATAACTGAAATCGTTAAAAGAATCTTTTAAAAAGAAACATTTTTTTTCTTAAATTACTATATTTGAAGATTATTTACTTATTTTTAAAATTAGAAGCAGTAGAGTTGTAGAGAATATTTTCTGTGAGAAAGTCATGATTTATGAAAATCCAAAAAATTTTTAAAAATTGGTAAGAAATAGAAGGAAAAATTCTATTTCTAAAATTGGGACTCAGAAGAAAAAAACCATTACAACTACAATAAAGTGACTAAAATATGTCAAAATTTGAATTTTATATTGACAAAAATGTAACAAAATTTAAAAATAATTAGTTCTAATGTTTTGTGCAAATCTAGACGTGTTTTGTAACTACAGATATTTAGATATGTTATTGATAATTTTGTGTTTATTATCCTAATAACTTTACCATAATCTTTATAATTAGTATACAGTAAATACTGAAACAAATGTTTTTCTGACCTGAAGGGGATTACATAAATAATTTTCTTTTCTCCATTGAAGAAAATTAGTCTGACCTAAAAGCATCTTTTTAATGTCATTTAAATAATATGTATATAATAAATGTTACAGATTCCAAATAACTAAACTGATTTTGGTTATAATATGCACGTCCTGAATCAAGAGATCCAGTGCATGTCAGAATTAAATAGCAAACCCCTTGAATATTCACGAAGTAACACATCACCGTAATTCCTCTCGACAGTGATATCTTCTTGACATCATGAACTGCAAACCTAGTTACAGCTTCCTAGTTTTCGACTCTTGAGCGACAGGTCACAACGGAAAATTTTAATCAAGCATTGCAACATCAAACCACTATTTCCTCGAGAATAAATTACTCACATTTAACAACCACAAGTGGTCATCAATTGCTTTTAAGTCAGTGAATAAGTCTAAATTAAAACATATTGTGGCTAAAGATGTAATTAAAAGACAAATGAGGCTCAATTTTTATTATAAAAATAATTTCTGCTCTCTTAATTTGAATCAGTGAAATTCCGCTGATTATCAGCTATAAGTATACCACTGATTATAATCAGCGTATACACGCTGATGAATCAGTGAAATTCAATTGATTTATCAGCGTATATACGCTGATTGTAATCAGTGGTATACTTATCGCTGATTCAGATTTAGAGATTGCAGCGTAAAATAATAAATAATTAATAGTAATGTCTGTTACAATGAAGATATTGAGAAAATAGTCTTTCATGATCTTATCATTCAAGTTTCTTAGGCATTATTTAATAAATTTTATAAACTATATTCAAGTAAAAATCTTTCAAATAATTTGTATACATGTATTGTAGAATTATTATGAATATATTGCAATTTCACTTTACAGAGTCGGTTTCATTTATACACAAAGTTTTTCATTCAAAAAGTCTTTTTTACAGTAAATACAAAGTTTTGTTTTGATCAAAAATCAAATTTCGGAACATATGTTTTGATTATTGTTTCTGATTAGACCAAATCTTTATATTTTTGTAATTTCTGTATTTTCTGTAAAAAACACTTTCTGTATAAAAATTGCTGTATATAAATGAAATTGACTCACTTCTCATTACCATGAATGCAATTTTGAATTACATTCGTATTGTAAAAATATTATTAAATCCCAAACACTGTCAATGGTATTTTTATTGCGTTAGATATTTTATGTTCGTATGTAAATTTTTAAGAATATAAAAACGACGATTAATGAACTTTTTGGATGAAAATATGATGATTTTGATGTTTGTCACATATATATAAAAAAGAAAAAATTATTGTTTCATTATTTATTAAAGGGTTGAATTTAAGTATAAATATAAATTATAGTTCAAAAAAAGATTAATACTATAAAAGTACTATTATATAATAGATACTATAAATTTTGTCAATTTACCTTTCTATACCAGAAGGATAATCTTTCTTTTATAAAATTTTAACATAAATTGTTCCATGAAACACGAGAAGAAGAGATAGCCAAGGATACTCACGCAAACGAAAATTGCTAAAGCGTGAGAGGCAGCGCTTAGTCTGCGGTATTAAAACAATATGAAGATAAATATGACTTCCGGTTGAGGACTTGAAAAACTTAATATTAAGCAATAAATTATATAGTTCTTAATCATAGCTTTGAACTCGACAGTGTAATTGGATTAGAGTAAAAACTCTGTACAATTGCGGTAGTAAATTATAATCGATCAATTTTTCAATAATTTAAGTATTACCTCAATGTAAAAAATTTACTTTTATTGCCATGGACAAACCGGACCACATCATCAAAATACATCTTAATTTATTTTTTTCTCACATAACTTTTTTAAATTTAAAGAATTTGAAATCTTTCTGTGGAAAAAAAGACGCTTTCAACTGCGCTGGGATTCGAGCCCAGGTCTTTTGATTACCGGTCGACGTAGACAGTGCAAAAAATTTAAAGAATTTGAAATTTTTCTGTGGAAAAAAAGACGCTTTTGACTGCCCTGGGATTCGAGCCCAGGTCTTTTGATTGCTGGTCGACGTAGGCAGTTGTAAAAATTTCCAACTCAATTTATTTGAAATAACTTTTTTAATTCACGAAATATCATTCTGAAAAATTGACAAACTTAATAAAAGATAATAAAGAACGTCTCTTAACTTTTTTTGTAAACATTTTGAAACTATTTTTCTAGATAATTTATTTTTTTATTTTTACTGAAACGAAGTTTATGGTATTTTATAAATTTGCAGACAGATATTTTGTAGATTAAAAAAGTTATTTTGCAGGAATTTTGAACTAAAGCTCGAGTCAATTTTATTATATTGTAGACGTCAATTATATTTTCTCAAAGTTACTAAATTTGTTTTTGATTTCCAATGAAAAAGGAAATTAAATTTAGTTAAGGCTCTATTAGACTTAAGGAACACATTCTCATCATAAGACTCGCGCTCGATTTTCTGTATACATTTCTGTAACTTTCTAATAATTAACATGATTAAAATAATTTATTTTCTTCCATATGTTTCTAAAAGGAAAATCAATGGTAAACTTTAATAAAGCAAACGATTTTACATTTCAGAGCTTCTTTCGTATTTCACTTATTTTGGTGAAAAAATGAAATTTTTGATTTTCAATAGTGTTTTTTAAAATCAAAGCATAAAATATACACTGTATAAAATATCGGTAAATTTTCCTACTATGCATTAGGAAATTTTTTCTAATTCCTTAGGAAGCATAGATTTTCCTAGAGAAAAAGGTGAGAATATTTCATAAATCTCCTAAGTTGTAGGAAATTTTTCCATGAAAAGCGGAAATTATTCCACAAAAACGAAATATATGATTTCATTTAATGTATTTAAATTAGTAAAAACCGGAACTAATTAAAATCAATCAACTATTTTGCGGGTGTAATCACAGTATTACTACAAGACCTGGATGACCTGGAAGACATGAAGAAGTCATTGAATTTTGAAAAACTCCCGGAAAACCTAGAAAAGTCATGGAGTTTTGAAAAAATGACTTAAAATTTTGAAGTCGCCTTTGTTTAAAACTCTTAATAATTATTTTAGAATATTCAGATCTTATCAAAAAACAAAACTAAGATGAGAAGGAAAAAGGAAATGAAAAGCCAAGAAAAAAATAATTAGACAAAATGCAAGAATTAAAGGAAAAGAAACGGAAAAATCAAATGAAAAAGCAAAAAGAACTTGAAGGCGTCGAAGAAGAAATTCATGAACTGATTAAACCTCGATGAATTTATATATAAACAAAATTAGTCGCTTATACGATTTACGGCCATGTCTTACTTATCCGGTCCCTACCTTACCGATACTTTTTTTTCGCCCTTCGCATTTCCACATTAATTAAGATATCGAGTTTAAACTTTAAGTAATTAAGTAATAAGCAGTGAAGAACGTTTATACGGTCAAAAATTTTCATGAGTATTTCAAAAAATATTTTTTTCATAATTGTAAATATTCAGGAGCAGATAAACTTTCCTCAGTGCTTTTTACTCAACTACTCAAAGATTTAATTCGATATCTCAATTGATGTCGAAATGCTGGAAGGCTTTAAGAATTTTATCTTAACTTTTTTGAAAATTTCAGAGTTTTTCATAGATTGTTTCCAACTGTAATCCTAAATTTGAAGTAAATAGTTGGACAATCATTGTTCTTTAAGTCTTCTATTTGTAATAATAATAATATGATAATAATTACAGAATTATTTATCACTTTTATAAAAATATTATTGAAAAATTTACAATTCAATAATTTATCGTTAAAAAGTCGTTTTCACTCTAATAGAATGAGTTAAAATGAATCTTGATTGAATTTTTGACAAAATTATACCTTGTTTTATTTCATAATTAGACCTGGAAAAGTGATAGAATTTGGAAACTAGACTTGTGTAGCAACCCTGAATTACTAATTTTTTATTGATTTGCAGTAAAAAATAGTGATCTTATAAAGAAACGTCGTTAACTGGTTTCAATAAAATCAGATATCTGAATAAAATAAAAAAGTTTCGCAGTTTGATGAACTTTTCTTAGTGATTTTTACTTAATTACTCAAAGATTTAATTCGATATCTCAATTAATGTGGAAATGCTGGAAGGCTTTAAGAGTTTTATCTTAACTTTTTTGAAAATTTCAGAGTTTCTTATAGATTATACACTGTAAAAAATATCGGTAAATTTTCCTACTATGTATTAGGAAATTTTTCCTAAATCCTTAGGAAACATATATTTCCTAGAGAAAGTGGAAATCTTTCATAGATTTGAGGAAAATTGACCGAATTTTCGGACTTATTTTCGAACTATTAGGAAATATATCAAAAAGGTGAGAACATTTCACAAATCTCCTAAGATGTGGGAAATTTGTCCCATGAAAAGCGGAAATTATTCCACAAGAACGGAAATTTGTTCATTTTTTTGGATCTTTTTCCACTTAAATTATGAAATATATTTTTCTTTCCTAATAAACTGGATATTTCTCCGACCAAACAGTAGCAACTATTTCTAGTTCTATGTCGGAAATATTTCCGACTACGTCTTTGAAAAATTTTTCGACCCATTTGTATTTTAGCTGTGCGACTATTTTCGAAAATTTTTTTTACAGTGTACTATTGTTTTCAACTGTAATCCTAACTCTGAAATAAATAGTTGGACTTTCATTGTTCTTCGAGTCTTCTATTAGTAATAATAATAATATAATAATAATTAAAGAATTATTTATCACTTATACACAAATATTATTGAAAAATTTACAATTCAATAATTTATCGTTAAAAAGTCGTTTTCACTCTAACAGAATGAGTTAAAATGAGTCTTGATTGAATTTTTTGAAAAAGTAGTCCTTGCATTTTTCAAAATTAGACCCGGAAAAGTGATAAAATTTGGAAACTAGACTTGTGTAGCAAACCTGAATTACTAATTTTTTATTGATTTGCAGTAAAAAAGAGTGATCTTATAAAGAAACCTCGTTAGCTGATTTAAATAAAATCAGATATCTGAATAAAATAAAAAAGTTCCGCAGTTTGATAAAGGAGTGGCTGGAGAAATAATTTTGATAAAAGTTACGATCCATATTGTCGTGGAGCATCTCGTATATTTGTTGCAACGCGCAAGTCCGCAAGAGCAGCACTTGTATCTTCAATTAAGTGTGGAGCTGCAGCGAATTAAGAGTTAAGGTGCATAGGTGGTTCCGGTTGTAAGGGTGGATGGCTAGTAGGGGTTGGCAGATATCACTGGGGTGCAAACTGAGGAAGGCGGCACCGGACACGCCCCTGGTGGCCGAGCGCGCAACCTACGCGCGCCTTCCCTGCCGATATTCTACATCTATATACATCTGAAAACCTAGTACAGTCAGCTATTCTCTCTATTCGCGCCTTTCCAACCCCCTTGTTCCCCCAGGGGGTGGCTGAGCCTTTTGCACCGGGTCGGAGACTTCAGTCTGTGCGCTGTGCAGCAGAACAACCTCCAAGACACGCTGCAAACTCTTTTATCAATAAATATATTAAAAGTTACTTTTCTCCAAGTATCTAAGAAATAATATCAATAATTCTGACGTAAGAGATTTCTTCTTTTCACCACCTACTTTACTGAAGAAATCGGCAGAACGATCATTCAAATATATTAATTCAAATATATTCAAATATTATAATTCAGGATAATTAGAGATTCAATTTTTTATTTACGACGAGTCATATATTTGGAATCTTCTGATTACAATTTTGAGTCAAAAACAGATTTTGTATGATAATTGATAATGAACAAAGTATGGATGTAGGGAAAAATACACTTTAAAAATTTTTTCCGAAAATAGTCGGTGAGCTTAAAATACAAATGGGTCGTAAATTTTTCGAAAATTTTGGTGATTGTTAATCATCGGAATTCAATTGGTTGGAAGTAATTAATTTGTCTAATATTCACTACCTCAGTGAGCACATTTTTATATTTTTATCTCAATTTTAAATTTGAGGTGACTATTCTCCCAAAAAATCAAGTCTCTGCAAGGAAAAAAATATTTGTAAAAGATTACTAAACTATTTGGAAACACCTGTTAAATTCTGAAGCTATTTTTTTTCTAATAATCCAATTTTTTTTACCATCTTTATGGGAATTTTAATGGGTAATTTAGCGTATTTTATAATAACAATCCTAATCAATGTCGAATTACCAGAAAAAAATACGTAGCTTTAGAATTTATCACGTGTTTCCAAATAGTTTGGTAATTTTTAACAAATATTTTTCTCCGTGTAGGTGAAAAAGTTTTCCTATGTTTTCAAGACTCAAAATAATATTATCAGTCGTGTCTTATGAAAGAAAAAACATAGTATATGAACAAAATTTAAAACTTACGAAAAAAACTTTTAACAATGTTTTTTGTAAAAGAATTTTTTCTTATTTACCGACTTTTGAAAAATGATTGGATTGTTTCATCGGAAAAAATATTATTTACAACTCTACTGTTACCAATTTGAAAAATAACACTTACTTATTTTCAAAATTAGAAACAGTAAAGTTGTAGAGAATATTTTCTGTGTAAAAAGTCATGATTTATGAAAATCCAAAAAATTTTTAAAAATTGGTAAGAAATAGAAGGAAAATTTCTGTTACGAAAAAAGATTATTAAAAGTCATGGTATTTTTGTATTTTTGGGTCAAGATAAAGAGTAAAGAAAATGAATACAAACATGTCACTAAATAACATTATTAAAAGTATTATTTTTCGTAAGTTTTAGATGCTTTTAATAAAAAATAATGTATTTCTTTCATAAGATATGACTGATATCCTGTCAAGTCTTGAAATCATGGAAAAACTCTCATTCCAGAGACCTACTATATTTTACTGAATATTCCAATACTTGCACACAAAAATTCTTAAAATTACTGCAACACAATTGTTAAGTTCTGGGTGGCTGAAGGCTATACAGTAACAAAAATAACTAAAAAGTCTCCTAGAGTTTCGTAATTTTAAGATAAATTTACTTAATTTTGATAATTTGCCAAAAAATTTTCGGTATTTTAAGATATGTTTACTTAAGAGTATTGTGAATTTCATGAAATTCTACTCTCTAAATTTGAATCAGTCAAAGTTCACTGATTATCAGTGAAATTTGACTAATTCAAATAGCTAAAAAGAGGTTACTGTAAATCAGTCAAATTTCACTGACTATTTCAGTGAAAATTGACTGATTTGACAGTGAAAAATGTTTTTTTCACTGATGAATCAGTGAAAATTAACTGTAGTGAAATGGCAAATCACCGATTCAATCAGTGAAAATTTGACTGATTCAGATTTAGAGATTTACCTACTCTTAAATCTGAATCAGTCAAGATCTACTGATTATCATTGAAATTTGACTGATTCAAATAGCTCAGAAGAGGTTACTGTTAATCAGTAAAATTTCACTGATTAACTCAGTGAAAATTAACTGATTTAACAGTGAAATATATTTTTCTAACTGATTCGAGCAGTGAAAATTAGCTAATTCAACAGTGAAAAATATTTTTTCACTGGTGAATCAGTGCAAAGGCAAATCACTGATTTAATCAGTGAAAATTTGACTGATTCATATTCAGAGAGTAAACTATTAAAAATCTCATTAATTTTAATAGAGTTCAAGATACAAGTAGTAAATTAAAATTAATATATTTGTACATTATGAAAAAGTAGTATACATTCATATTATATTTAATAAATTTTCAATCAAAATATATTACAAATAAAAAAAATTATATACACATTTATATTAAAATTCAAATAAAAATTTGTATTTTTCAAGATGAAAGTACTTTAAATTTAATATACATTGCTGATTAAAACTTCCATTACATGTAATGGAAGTTTAATACAGAAATTTCTAACAGTGTATGTAACGTAAAAATTTCATAGATTTCAGAATTTTTATAAGAGTGCATTTGATTTTGGAAATAATTGTTTAATAAATGTATGCACACGTATGTAATAATATAAAACATCACGATATATGTATAAATGCCTGACCCTCATGAGAATTGCATGATCCAATTTCCGAAGATGATCGAAATTTGTGGACCTTCAATATTCGACGGAAAACTTATGAAAGTGACGTCACATCGATACAGAAACTAGAAAAGAGATAATTACGTGGGTCGTCGAGAAGTCGTCGTCCCGGTCATAACTTGGCAGATTCCCTGAGGACTGGTGGGTGCAATTTGTTGCCTAGTTCGATGAGGGGTGAGGAAACGAAGAGAAGAGTAGAGTGAGTAAGAGGGTAAAGTGTGAGCAAAGAGAGAAAGACTTGCTGCAATTATTTGGGGTGCAGAATGCAAACAACACTGGGGAACGTCGAACAAATGACGTGCGTCCATCGGCTGCATTCATCCATTTCGATGCATCAATTGTTCCCTCGTTACCGACTTGACTGACTACCTAAAATCCCAAAATCTTTTTTCCCTTTGGTACAATGAAAAATTTCTCTTTTATTTATATACACGTCGTAACAGATTAAAAAAAATAATTGCAAGGTTTGTATAGATTATTTCTAAGTAAAAGGTTTTTGCCAAAAGTTGTAAAATTTAAGTCCTTGCCGTTTTAGGCATTTTCATTATTTATTACATATTTCTTTTGTAAAACTAGAATACAGTATTGACATGAAATTGTTTTTAGTAGAGCTTTAAATTTGTCGGTTCTTTTCATTAAATAAAGTATAAAAAAATAATAATAATTCATAAAAGTTATTTGTGCTGATTTAAGAATTTAAAAATGTTAAATAGAGAACATGATTGTGAATTTGAAAATATTTGTTTCGTTAGGACTAGAAGATAATTGCTTGACAAATTTTAAGAGACTTATTAACTTTTCTTCTGTATAACTTTGTATACGAGCACAAATATTTAAATCGTTTCCAAGTTACAGCATTTTTATAAATTGTTCACCGTATGATTTTAGCAAAATGCCCATTCAGTAAACTATTTTTAAATAATTTTTATAACATGAAAATGTTATTAAACATCTTAAGACAAAAAAATATTTGTCTGAAAATTTAGAAAATACAACAGAATACAATAAAGAACGTTTGTCAATTTTATTTCAATGAAAATATTGCAAACAATTTTACAGTTACATAGCTGTAATTATCAATAATTCTTCTCGTTGTATTTTCTCTAAAAAAAGGTTAAAAATTTCCATAAAAAGAAGAAAAAAGAATTTCATTATTATTTTTTAATAAGTTTGCAATTTTTAAGAGAGTTATTTTGTGAATTAAAAAAATTATTTTAGAGAAATATAAATTTATATATATTTGACGTATTTTTGAAATTTTATGACTTTGAATAACTTTTTTGGTTTTTAACCAATTGTCATGATTTTTTTTATGTTGTTCCTTACAATATGCAGCAACTTTTTGGGTATGTAAATTAAGGTAACATGGCTGAATAAAAAAAGTTACAAATAAAATAAATAAATTAATAAAAAACAAAATTTTTTAGTTATTTTTTTAACTAGAGTGCTTTTCATAACCAAAAATATTGATAATATAACAAAGACCTTTTCACTGATTCATCAGCGAAAACATATTTTTCACTGTTAAATCAGTCAAATTTCACTGATAATCAGTTGATTTTGACTGATTCAAATTTAGAGAGTTCATATACTCATAAAGGCAATGTATATATTTTGTTTTTATAGGGATACCTGTTATATATTATTTTGCATATAATTCAGGAATAAAATGGTACGTTGTTGGAAAAATTGGCTTTAGGGTCCAAAAATGATTAAGTCGATTTAATCAGTAATCATTTTTGGACCCTAAAGTCAATTTTTCCAACAACGTACCATTTTATTAATATTGAGGGTCAATATAACTTAAATTACTTTTAATAATTCAGAAATATTAGTAAATAAACAAACTATTTTGTGTAAAAAGCTCATTTTCGTTAAAAACGCGTTATTCATAAATCAAAGTAACTTTTAATTATATTTATTTTTCCAAGAAAAAAAAATCAAATTTCCCTGAAAATTTACACACATACTCATAAAAGTATAGAGAATAAAAAAATATTTTTGGAAAATGTCAAAAAAATCAAAAAATGTACTAATTAAAAGTGGCGGATCCCCTTAAAAACAAATTCTAATAACTGATATTGAAAACGATACAGAAATTAAACTTGAGTAAGATGGAGTTTATTTTTTCAAAAGAGACTCTTGTATAAATCTGAAGCGAGTAAAGCTAGTGATGAACCTTTATCTGCGTTTTACGTTGCAATATGAAAAATCGCGGTAACCTTCAGCAGGTTTCTATGCATGCGGTCGTGGTCGACAGTCCGCATCAATGATTCAGATGCAATCTCATTCCGTATGATAATCCGCGACACGAAGAAATATTCATCGCCGTGTTTTTCCATCTTCTTCCTTCTTTTTGTAACGCTCATTCACTCTCATTCTCTGCGTGGTTAGAAATTCGCGATTCCCTTTCCAAATCCACTGGGGGTTTTCTTTGCGAGGTTTTTCGCATTCTCGGACCAGCGGCTTTTCGGTGTATGGTGATGCATGCCAAAACATCCTCCAGAGACAATGTCGAAAGAAGCAGTCTTAGAGTAGTAAGAAAAGGAAAAAGTTCTTTTTGCACAAGTTTCTGACACTGGCCCGGAGGCTGCAGGAAGTGATGTTGGATGTAAACGGGATTAGTGGGAGAGAAGAGGATGATGATACTACTCTTGAGTCGGACATGGGTAAATGATGGATCGTTCTTGCTCGCCACAGAACTTTAATGTAAAACCCACGTAAATCTCAACTTTTGAAGATCTTCCTGTCGGAATACTCATGACTTGAAGATATGGAGGTGCTTGTACTTTTGACTTTGCTTTCAAAAACCATCTTTCGCATAAGTCAAACATTTCCTCTAGCAAAGAAAAAAACTGGGGATTTATGACAAGGTGATTCATTAAAATGATGGAAAGCACCTGTTGTCCTTGAACTTAAGATGTATTTTTATGCCAAAAGTAGTTAAGGTAGTTGCGATGCCAAAAAACAAGTTGACATTAAAAATTTTACAGCACTAGTGCGGGAAAAACAACTTTCCGCACGCAAAACGATACTGACAAGGCTAACTTTCGGTGTACGGCGGACAAAGAAGCATTTTTTTATGAAAAAAATTTAAATTGTACGAAAAATAATTCAAGAGACTTTACTCAACTTTTGAGCAAAGTTGGGACATATGGACAAGTTGGAAATTATTTAATATTATTATAATAATTTGTGGCGTACATTTTTAAACTATAATGTACATTATTAAAGTTTACCGAACTGTGATGCATTATTTAATATTTGATAGGTCACAAATTATTTCAATAATATTAAATAATCTCCAACTTGTCTATATGTCCTAACTTTGCTAAAAGTTCAGTAAAGTTTCTCGAACTACTTTTCTCCGTGCGGGAAATGGATTATAAAATTTCATATCCAGTTCATAGTGACTATAGAACAGCCATTTAAATTATAAAAGTTATAATCTCGATAATAAGTGGTATGATGTTAGAACATGAAAAAATTTGTAGGTTATGTCACTTATAATCTGGATTACGCTTCTCATAATTCAGATTAAACTATTTATAATATAATTTTTCCTTACTGTCGCTTCTTATTAATTTAAAAGAAATCATTGGGTTATTATAAATTAAGGCTTATTTTTTCTTCCATAAGACACGACTGATAATATGATTTCAAGTCTTAAAATCATAAGAAAACTTTTTTTCCAAAGACCTGTTTTTTTGGCACGACAATTACCTTAAGGTAGTTCGTTCACGAAGATTAGACTTCAGGCAAAAATAGATAATTTTGCTTTCAAGAATAGCAATATTTTTATAGAAGGGCTAATTTGAATGAGAAAAGATTATTTTTCCTGAAAAAAATTTAAAAGACAAAAAAATTTTATTAATAAATTTTATTTTTGCGAACTTTTTCCCTTATTGTGTCATACCAAATTTTACAAAATGATGCGATTCTAATAAATCACGGTTCATTTTTTTAGGAAAAACATTATCAAAAACTTGACAGTTTCCAATTATTGAAAATGAAATCATAAATGGCTGACCATATAAAAAAACAATTTTTCAAAACAAATTTTTTATAAACGAATTGCTGTATTTGTTAATAATTAATTCAATTACAAAAATTGCAACCGGCCATGTTTTAGAGAATCTTTTTCCTAAAAAAATGAACCGTAATTTTTTTCATTTCATTTCTTTATTTCTTTATTTCTTTATGGATTTCTTTATTCTTTATCTTCATTTTTTTAGGAAAAATATTCTCTACATCTTGATCGTTTCCAATTTTTGAAAATGAATTCTTTAATGGCTGAAATTATAAAAAAACAATTTTTCAAAACAAATTTTTTACAAACAAATTGCTGTATTTGATAATAATTAATTCAATTTCAAAAATAGGAAACGGTCATGTTGTAGAGAATCTTTTTCCTAAAAAAAAGGAACGGTGATTTACCAGAATCGCATCATTTTTAAAAATTTGGCTCGAAGCGATAAAAAAAGTTTGGACACAAATAAAATTTATTAATAAAATTATTTTTTTGTGTTTCAAATTTTTTTCATGAAAAATAATCTTTTCTCTTTCAAATTAGCCCTTCAATAATAATATTGCTATTCTTGATAGCAAAATTATCTATTTTTGCCTGAGGTCTAATTTTCGTGAACGAACTACCTTAATGAGCGAAAATTTTCATTAATTTGATCTATATTTCCATAAAGTAAGAAAAATATGCACTTTATGGACAGAAAAATTATTCGACTCGACAAAATTCTTTGGCCAGTAAAATTGGGTTTATTAAATCAAAAATTGTATGGATCCAACAAAATATTTTGGTTACTTTTAAGAAATTTCAAGTATTTATTAGAATCAACAAAACATTTTGATAAAGTCATTAAAGTACTTTCTAAATTCAACAAAATTATTTAATTGACTCAACAAAATTCTTTGGCCAGTAAAATTGGGTTTATTAAATCTAAAATTGTATGGATCCAGCAAAATATTTTGGTTACTTTTAGTAAATTTCAAGAATTTATTAGAATCAACAAAAAATTTTAATAACGACAATAAAGTACTTTCTAAATTCAACAAAATTATTCAATTGTCATAACATAGTTCTTTGGCCAGTAAAATTGGGTTTATTAAAACAAAAATTTTATAGATTCAACAAAATATTTTGGTTACTTTTAATAAATTTCGAGTATTTATTAGAATCAACAACAAATTTTGATTAAGTCAGTAAAGTAATTTTTAAATTCAACAAAATTATTTGATTGACTCGACAAAATTCTATGGCCAGTAAAATTATTTTTATTAAACCAAAAATTTTTTTGATCCCACCAAATATTTTAGTTACTTTTTATGCATTTCAAGCATCTATCAGATTCAAAAAAAAAAATTGACAAAGTCAATAAAGTACTTTCTGAATCCAACAAAAGGATTTTGTGAAATCAAGATAACATAAATAAAAAAACTAGATAAAATATGAATGATAAAATATCCTTTTCAGATTCTTCACTGCAGCAGAACAAATCATAAGAAAAATGTTTTAGAATGTCACTCCAGGTGCAAAGGGGAAAATGGCGACGAGTAAGAAGAATCATCAGGGGGTAGAAACAGGCGTGTACCTGTAAACTGTAAACCACACAGATAATCCGAGAATCGTGTAGAGTCAAATATTTGGACAGATCGGAAAGTCATCTTAGGCCACACGCACGTCTTTGGTTGAAGAAAAAATCGGCGATTTCCGCGATTCTTCGAGAAGAAATGAGAGGGGCAGCAGAATCAGTATAGGAGAAAGAGGAACATTGTGCGAGTTCCACCCCTGGGACGGTTTCTACCGCGTTGCCAACAGCTGATTAATCGTTCTGGTTCATCCCGCGGGACTGCGGACGCATCGAAGCGGTTTCTTTGTCGTTGTGGATGGCGTTTCGCACCGACTATTTTTCCTTTACTGTTATAAGGAACAGTATGGCGTTCCTCATTCGCTCTTTTCTAACTGAAGGGTCTAACACTTGGATATTGAGTGTACACTAGATTTCAAGATTAA
Organism: Diplolepis rosae; assembly: GCA_030998225.1. Lineage (NCBI taxonomy): Eukaryota > Metazoa > Arthropoda > Insecta > Hymenoptera > Diplolepididae > Diplolepis > Diplolepis rosae. The sequence continues at coordinate 15,600,280 of JAPYXD010000723.1, read as the reverse complement.
AACCATTTCAAAAGATTGAAAAATCTACATCAGTTCTCTAGGAATTCTACTTTTATGTTGAACACTGAAAAAAATGGCACGGAGAAACTCTTCATTGTAAAATCTAGTATTATTATATTTATTTTTACTAAAAGTCAATAGGAAGCGAGGATATAGTAACAAAACTAGTTTTATTTACCATAGCGGAAGGAGGAAATACATTTTCTAAACCAATTGTAAATATAGTGCAACTTTATAAATTACCATTGAGAGTTGCAAAGATTAATATCTTTGATGGCAAATTGAAACTAGAAATAAGTGATACCTATATAAATAACAAGTAAAACTATCAATGCAAGAATTGGTCTTTTGAATAATATAAATTGCAAAATAGTTTAGAGAAATTACCATTGTCAATAGTAATGAACAATGAAGAGAGAAAGACTTGAATATTTTGCAATCGAATACATCATATATTGGAATAGTACGTTGTCAAAATTCCCATTGGAAATAGTAAATGTACTGCCGAGTGACGTCAGATACGCCGAAAGTTTCTGATATTACCCGAGAATCGCTCCATGTGCTTGTTATGATTATTTGTCGGTAGCCGATATAGTAATATATTTTTACATTCTCATCATGGATGAGAAGGTATTGGTTTTATGTGAAAAATGACTATCGAAATTTTCATCAAATCTTTACGTTTTGAGACCCCCTGAGTCAGAAAAAAGGGTTTTTACGAAAGTGTCTGTCTGTCTGTCTATAGGTCGTGTGCGGCATAACTCTCGATAGAATTATCAGATTGAATTGAGCTTTGGTACACTTTATCGGAGCCGAAAAAGTAAGGACAAGTTCGTTAACCAGCCACATCCAATCAAAATTGAGGGGTTGAGCACTACTTTTGTGTTTTTGAAAATAATTTTTTGAAAAAATCAAAAATTTCAATACTGGTTTTAGATAGTGCTCATAAATCTCTAAAAATTATCCTGATAACATTTTTTGATTAAATCAAAATTAGAAATGTTACAGCATATTCAAATTCGAAAAAAGTCAATATCAAAATTCCATTTTCCAGTTAAATTATACGAGATACGAAAAAACGTTATGATACAATATTATTGAATAAATAAAGACCTACAAATTTGAATTGTAACATTTTTTCATAAGATGCATATTTTTCTTTATAATTAAAAAACAAACTATTGAAAATCCAAAATTCAATTTTTTAAGAATAATACACTGAGAAAACAGTTTTGTCAAATCAACAAAAATATTTTGTTAGTATTTAGCTAACAAAATTCTTTTTGTTGTGCCAACAAAACATTTTGCTATATCAATCAAATTTTGTTACTCAAACAAAATGTTTTGTTGTGACAACAAAATATTTTGTCAGGACAACAAAAAAAGTTTTGTTGGATAAATTTTTTTTTCAGTGTATGTAAAATTAGAAAAAAACGTAAGAATACAAAGTTGTTAGTTTCAAAAAGATCTACAAGTTTTGTCTGACACAGTTTCTGATAAAACATATATTTTTCGTTTCAATTCCAAAAAATACGATTAAAATTCAACAATTCCATTTTTTAGACAAAATATGTGAGATTCAAAAAAAACTTTGAGATGAAAATTGTTTGGCTAAATAAGGTCTACACATTCTTATCGAGAATTTTCTTGACAGGATGTATATTTTAATTTTTTGATTTTTAATATTGAAAAAATTTGATTTTTTTCACCAAAATATGTGAGATACAAAATAAGCGTTGTTCTGCAAAATCGTTTCCTTAAATAAAGTCTACGATTGATTTTCATTTTTGAGATAGTTGGAAGAAAATAAATTTTTCAATAATCATGTAATTTATTAAAAAGTTACAAAAATGCATACAGAAAATCGAGCGCGAAGCGCGAGTGTCATGATGAGAATGTGTTCCTTAAGGCCGATAGAGCCTATAGTAAATTGAATTTCCTGTTTCACTTAAACTGAAAAAGAAACTTAGTGAATTTGAGAAAATGACTAATTTACATCATCTTTAATATCATTAAATTGGTTTGAGCTTCAGTATCAAATTATAAGAAATAAACTTAAACGTATGCGAAGAGCACAAGACCGAGCGCGAAGCGCGAGGTCCAGAAACAACGGAGCGCGAAGCGCGACGATCGAATCGCGCGCCCTAGGCGCGCTCAAACTTGCGAGCGAAGCGCGCAATGAGAATGTGCCCGCAAAGCGGGCAGATTTTTTTACATTTGAATATGGGGCCTTTCTAACTTACGATTTTTTCTAGCAGAGGGACTACCGAGCTTTTCCTCACAAATCGTAAAAGTTTCCACAGTTCAATATATAATGAAGTTGCTACATTGTAATTGTCATATCACTGCGATGCGTTTATGAATGTGTGCGTTGTGTAGTCAGGTTAAGTTGCGTTAAATTAGTATTTAAGCGTGGATTGGTATGTTTACTATTTATGTTAATACGTTTATATGTGTATGTGTACGTAAGTATAACTGTTTATAAATACTCTCTCTATGTAGCTCACAAAATCTAATATGAACTACCCAAGTCGAAAAATCGAAGGCCTCATTTGAGCCTCTGCGACATAATTTTGAGGCTGAAGAGGGGTAAAAGAGGTTCTTGTTCGTATTTTTGAACCTCTTTTAAGCCTCCAGACTTGACGTACGTCCGTTTTAGGCTCAAGAGGTTCAAAGGAGGTCATAAATTACGACGGGAAAAGTGCCTGTGAGGCTCTTCTCGATCGAAGAGGTTCCTGAGCGTTAAAAGAGGTTAAAAAATAAAATACAGAGGCTAAAGAGGGTTAAATGGTGACTTAACGATTATCAATAGGCTTTAAAGAGGTTGTGGAGGCTTAACATGTTTCAAATGAGCTTCAACATCACCAAAAGGCTCATATGAGGCCCTCGAAATTTCGACTCGGGATGATTTGTTTAAATGAAACAAAATTTGTTTCATTCAAACAAAATATCTATGGACCAAATAAATATTTGTTCGAATCAATAAATTTCTGCCTTAAATCAAACAAATTATATCTTTGACCATAAATCAATGCATTAATTTCTTTGTTTCGAAGAAAAATTAATTTGATTCAAACAAATATTTATTTGGTTCAAAGATATTTTGTTTGAATCAAACAAATTTTATTTCATTTAAACAAATAATTTCTTTAAATCAAAGAAATTCGTTCAAAGAAATTATTTTCTTTGATTCAATCAAATCTTTTTTCTCAGTGTGTACGTGTCCAAAGTTCATAAAATTTTGTTTGAAAATTTTATGAAATGCACTCAGAAAAAAGATTTGATTGAATCAAATAAAATGATTAGTTTGAACAACTTTCTTCGATTTAAAGACATGATTTGTTTAAATGAAATACAATTTGTTTAATTCAAATAAAATATCTTTGAACCAAATAAAATTTGTTTGAATCAAATTAATTTTTCATCAAAACAAAGAAATTAATGCATGATACATGGTTATTTGATCCAAAGATATTTTGTTTGAATCAAAAAAATTTTGTTTCATTAAAACAAAACATTTCTTTACATCAAAGAAAGTGTTTTAAACAAATAATTTTTTGATTCAATCAAATTTTTTTCTGAGTGTGGTAGAGAAGATAAAACCGAACGTAGATAGACTACTTTTGGTTTTGATAATGGAAAAAAATTTTCAAAATATTTTGTAAAATTGTACTTTTTTTAATTTTCGAAACCAATTGTAGTCCGTTTTTAACTTTTCTACAATTTCCCCAATTTTTCACTGAGAAAACAGTTTCTTTGAATCAAAGAAACATTTCTTTGTATTAAAGAAAGTTTTGTTAATTCGAAAAAAATTTCTTTGATCCAAAGGAATAGATTTGTTTACATTAAAGAAAACTTTTTTAAATCAACAAAACCTTCTTCAATTCAAAGAAATTTTTTCTTTGACCGTATGTAAACAAAATTTTATGTACTTGCGACATATATATGTAAAAACCTAAAATCAATAAAATTTGCTAATTTTGAAAATATCACATGCCCTTAATGACTTACCTAATTATTATGAAGGTTTCAACTTGATAAATAAGTTGATAAAGTTATAAATTGATTTGTTTGCATTAGTAAACTAGGCAATGCCTAAAAAAAAAATTGTCCGAAAAATGATTTCGGGTGGTCAATCTCTAATGACCACAAGAGCTTTCTTGAGAAGAAGTTGCTTCACACGAAGCATCTCGTGCTTTTGAGGCGGCTTTTTTCTCTAAGAAAGCCCTCTTAGCTTCTTCCCTTTTGCAGAAGTTTTCTATCAGCTGCAACTTAATTCTGTTGCGCCTCTGAAACTTCTTAACTCCTCTGATTTCTAGGTTCTGATCACGAATCATTGTGAAATCACAGATGTAACCTAGAACTAATCACTGAGAAGTGATGAGTAATGACCATTCATTATGGTAAACTCATACATATACTGTCTCGGCGTTCGCTTCACTTTCGAGAAATGCGTTAGTCTGGCATTGTGACTGTAGCGCTCCTAGTAGTGAAGAATTAGAACTAAACGTGCTTTTGTCCTTTGCCTCCAGCCTCCTAAAATTGGGCATTCTCATTTGTGATCTCATTAGACCTTTTTCTCTTGGTTCAGAATTCAGAATACACCTACGTCACACCAAGACAGTTCTTCCTCCAAATATGAGTTGGAAAAGAAAGTTTATGTTTTGAAATTGTTTTAAGGCCATGAGCCATGCAGATCACGTGACCAATTCAGTAACTGGCTATCGATTTTTTATTCGTATATAAAATTTTAAGACTATGGATCAATCAGATCACGTGACCGAATTCCTGTAAAAGTTCGTGTAAGATAACTTTTTTATTTTACAAAATGTTTTCCTGAAAATTTGGGAAATACTAGAGAACACGATAGAGAACGTCTGTCAACTTCGTATGAGTGAAAATTTTGCAAAAAATTTTACAGTTAACAGTAATTGTCGATAAGTTTTCAAAATTTTTACTAAAAAGGAGTTAACAGACGTACTGTATTGTATTTTGATACGTTTCCCAAATTTTCAGAAAGATACTTTGTAAATTCGAAAAGTTCACTCAAAAAAATGGTTAATAAAACCAACTACTTCGGTTTGTAAAATATGCCTCAGCTATTTTATTAGTTAGCACAGCAATTTTTTTTCTTGGTTTTACTATCTCAATTGTTATCACAAGAACTTGGGTAGTATCACCAACAAAAAAATTGTTGTGCTAACTAATAAAATAGCTGAGGCATATTATACAAACCGAACTAGTTGGTTTTACTAACCATTTTTTTCAATGTTATCTTACTTGAATGAATAAATGTGTAATTTAGTCACGTGGCCCGATTGATACATGGCCTTAAATCAAAATAAATCGGTCAAAATTTAGGAAATGATAAATAATAGCATATGGAAGGAATAGGGAAAGGCATAATGCATTGAATACATTTTTTAAAAATTATTGATAATTCCAATTGAGTGTCTTGAATTCTGTAAATTTACCGAAATTACTTATTTTTATCGAAATTTTTTTTTCATTATGAATATTCAAAACAATATTTTATTCTCCGTAGAAACGTAATTACAGAACTGTAATTGACGATAACACTTCAGTTTTATATTTTAGAATGAAAAAAATTGCAGAATTTGTCACTAAAACGAAGTTAACAGACGTTCCTTAATATCTTCTGATACATTTACTAAATTTTAAGCAAGGTATTTTATAAACAAAAATAATTATCTTGCATGGTCGGATTAACATATAATTTTATACACGTGACCTGCTTGGCCTATGGCCTTTTAAAACGAGAATTAAATATTTTGTTCCAAATTTAATGAAGAAGAATCTAGAAAATCGCAAAAATTATCAATGGATAGATTTTTACCCTGTTGTAATAATCGGACACGGAGAAAAATAGTTCAAGTAATTTTACTCAACTTTCGATCAAATTTGTGATGTATTAAATGTTCAAGAATGAATCACAGAAAAAATTTAGGAGGTAACTTTTTCATATTTTTTTTCAAAAAAATCAGTGCTGTAACATAAAACTATATAAACGGCAAAAGTTCCCTCTTTATTGAAATTTTTAAAATAATAACTTGACTACTCTTCTCCCGAGTCGAAACTTCGAGGGCCTCATATGAGCCTCTTGGTGATGTTGAAGCTCATTTGAAACATTTTAAGCCTCTACAACCTCTTTAAAGCCTATTGATAATCGTTAAGTCACCATTTAACCCTCTTTAGCCTCTGTATTTTATTTTTCAACCTCTTTTAACGCTCAGGAACCTCTTCGATCGAGAAGAGACTCACAGGCACTTTTCCCGTCGTAATGGATGACCTCCTTTGAACCTCTTGAACCTAAAACGGACGTAAGTCAAGTCTGGAGGCTTAAATCAGGTTCAAAAATACGAACAAGAACCTCTTTTACCCCTCTTCAGCCTCAAAATTATGTCGCAGAGGCTCAAATGAGGCCTTCGATTTCTCGACTCGGGCTAATACTCTAAAAATAATTTATCAGGGATGAAATTAATTATGTGGTAAGAAAATCAATATGTGCAGCATAACCTGAAAATAGAATGTCATATTGAATGAAATAGTTTTTAGGAGAAAATGTTTGAATAGATCATTTAAAATATCCATCAAAGAAAGAATACTACATGGAGAAAAATGGAGATCAGAAGAATATGGGTGATTACTGGAAAATAGGAACAATTACTAGATGACAGAAGATAGTGGCACGCAGTTTGGGAATCAGTCTTGTGCTCTCAAATACTCTCTTGTCATTTTTACTAATCATTCCTAATTTCTAGTAATCTTTCATATTCTTCTAATCTCCATTTTTCTCCGTGTACTTTATTGATCACTTGTGGAAGAATTGAAGTCAATTTTTAAGTGTAAAAATGATAGAAGTCATTTACATACATAGAGGTTAGATTTTCGTGAGTGTCGCAATTGTGATTTGAAATCCAGAGTGCGCTAGTATCGCGAGCTAACACAAGAGGGTCGAATGTTGAGAATAAATTTTAATTTGTGCATAAAAGTGATTTTACGATTGTTCTGTAAAGTTCGGAACAATGAGTTATTAATAAAAATGAGTATTTATTGAAAACAGAGTGTTTCAGATAGAATTTTCATTGTATACAGCAAAAAAACATATTTTCTGAAATAAATTACTTTTCTCAAAAAAACAATTATTTTACCATGCCGCATGCAAGTTTCAACATACTATAAGCTTAAATAAACTTTCATTTGTATGCACCGAGAGAAATTTGGCCAATGATAAGTAAAAATATCTATAATAGACGATCAGAACTCAAATAGGAATTCTAACCTAACTTTTAGGTTACAATTTTTTAGATAATAACTATATTTCATGTATAAAATGATGAAAAGTGACTTATAGTTTATATTTACGTCAAAATAAGTTCATGTAAGCTTTTAATTTCTTGAAACTTACATAATATAATGAAATAATTGTTTAAACTAACTGTTTTATAGCTAGAATTACGTTACTGGTTAAAACTATTTAAAAAAAATACTTATCTAATTTAAAATTGTGGCATGAAGCTTCATTTTCTTTAATATCTTTTTGGTTTTTGGTAGAAAGTTAATTATTTCATTTAATAGTTTTTGAAGTTTAAAACATTATAGTTTCGTTTCGTGCATTGAATGCCAATGTTTGGCCTTTGGTGTAAGACCATCTTGGATTTCTCCCACCTAACCTAGAATAACTGATAATGCCGCAGCTTAACTGCCCCTGCATCTTGCAAAATATCTATTTAGTTAATGTAAAACTCTTTTTTCAAACACATAAAAACGCAACTTTATACATCTACTATGAAATTGAATAATACATTGTTAAAAATTTGTTTATGAAATTTAATATACACAATCATGAATTTTGATATGCACCAAAGTGTCGATAAAACGGAATTCTTCGATGGCCTGTAAATAATTAAAACTGGTTGATAATATTTCAAGTCAATTTAATCATCAATATTACTTAACTTTTTGTTAAATATGTTATAAATGCAACGTGTAGGTTTATACTTAGCTACCCGAGTCGAAAAATCGAAGGCCTCATTTGAACCTCTGCGACATAATTTTGAGGCTGAAGAGGGGTAAAAGAGGTTCTTGTTCGTATTTTTGAATCTCTTTTAAGCCTCCAGACTTGACTTACGTCTGTTTTAGGCTCAAGAGGCTCAAAGGAGGTCATAAATTACGACGGGAAAAGTGCCTGTGAGGCTCTTCTCGATCGAAGAGGTTCCTGAGCGTTAAAGGAGGTTGAAAAATAAAATACTGAGGCTAAAGAGGGTTAAATGGTGACTTAACGATTATCAATAGGCTTTAAAGAGGTTGTGGAGGCTTAAAATGTTTCAAATGAGCTTCAACATCACCAAAAGGCTTATATGAGGCCCTCGAAATTTCGACTCGGGATGTGGATGAGTAAAATGCAAAGCTTACTTGATTGGAATAGAATTTGGTACTCGGGGGCTTTTTCAAAATATTCAAATTCAAAATGGCAGATTCAAAATCCTTAACAGCATATATCGAACAAAAATGCTGAAAATTTTGAAAAATGTGCAACTTGCGTACTTTGAATTCGCAATTTTAGGCCAGCTATTTCTAATTTTAAAAATATTAAATCGAATTCGTAATTAGCGACCCCAAACACCCTTAAATATCATATATCAAAGAAATAAGCTGAAAATTTTGAAAAAATGTAAAATTCACGTACTTTGAATCTAATATTTTGGGTCGGCAACTATGGATTTTGAAAATCTGTCCTCCAATTCATAATCATTGACCACAAAAACCCGGTTTGAAGGAATTTCAAGAAAAAATCCTAAAAAACTTTGCCATTAATGAATTATCAAAAAAATCGATGTTCTTTCATATTTGTTTACTTATAGATCTTTTACATTAAACATTTATGATTACTCAACTTTTTCTTTATGTTTTACTTTCAAAAAATCGATTTTTCTTTTTTCGCTTTAATCTATAGCTATACTATTCGAAAATATAATCCCGAAGTTTGAAATACGTACTGATAATAGTTTTGAAGCTCTCCAGCGGGAGCGGAGCCGCGCCAAGCGGTCGTAGCTACGCACACCGAAAACTTTGAAGCGCGTTTTCTCGAAACCACCTTTTTTAAGTCGGTAATCACGATTTCGAGTAAACCACTGAACGTAGAAAGCTCAATGACCACTCATTTTGTAGATTATAGTCTACACAAGTGCTTGAACCTCTAAAATCTATATAAACAAATTGTTTAAACAATTTTTCAGTCGCTCATAACAAGAAAAAAACGGAAAAAATTCGATTTTTTTTCCAATCGTATGATATTGTTACTAAATTTCAACATTTATTAACGTTTTAGAGGTTCACGCACTTAAGACAAGCCTTATCTGTACAACAACAAAAATTTCATATGTTTCAGATGATTGGTTTGGGCTGTAGGATGATTACCGCAAAAATCGATTTTTCGGAGAATTTTCGGAAGATGGTTGCTAAAGCCGCCATTTTGAAAAATTGTAGTTCAGACATGTATCTAAAGATACGCAAATGACTACAAAGCTGTCGCAACGCTTTCTTGTTTAAAAAAAATTAAGAAAAACGACCATTTATTGAGGCTCCAGGTAGAGTGCCCCCTTAACTAGAAATTAAATGGCCAAAATTTAAAGAAGTTGAGGTGGTAACGTCGGTTACCACCATGCTTTAAAGGGTTTACCACAAAAAAATGTTAAACTTCTTACCTAAATGATTTGAAAGATGAAATATCATAAAATATTTGAATTTAAAATTTGACATTCATACCCGTAGAGAAATTTTAGTGTGGCGCTCTTCTGGGCCTAATGAGGTTGAATGAGGCCCTGATGAGATGATCCCACTAACGCCTGATGAGAAATGAAACGCCTAACCTAATGAGAGCCATAAAGTTATGCCCCTACTGTGGCCCTTACGTGGACCATATAAAGCCCTTTTCATTTTTATGTGTATTGTATTCTTATTTCTTGAAAAATATTTTTGTTTCGAATAAACTAACCCTCTCTGGTCCTCATCGGGACCCCAAAATTTGCCTCACTATGGCCTGAAGTGGCCAATTTCATCGGGCCCTCATCGAAAATCGGTACCAAATCAGGCAATTTTGCACGGGTAATAATAAAATTTCCTTATGGTTATTGAAATAAACTATTTTTAAATCAACTATGACAAGAAATACCAACCAACTTAAATTGGCTCTAATATAAAGTTTTTTGCATTCCTGAAATTATTTTATTTGAAAGGGAAAAATATAAAATGGGATTTTTCATTGTAAAGTAAATGTCGGAATTTAATCATCATGTGCTGTGTACACAAAGTGGAGGAAATGTACTTGAAAATTGAATTTGGACAAGAGGAAGAGACAGAGATATAGTGTACACACGAGTCGCATTTGTCGAGAGCAAAAATGGTCCCTATACCATGCAATGTGGACCCGTTGCAGCTTAATTTGTTTATCTGCAGAACAGGGGTCGTTGCAGGGGCGGTAAGGGGTGAATTGCAGCGCGATCCAATGTTTTATTTAAATACGTCGCTTGTGACCTTCCTCGTACCCCCATGGGTCTCCTGGACCGCTAGCTGCCTCCACTTAATATGGGAAGTGACAGACCCATTTTTATTTTCAGTCCCTGGGATACCTATTCGCAGAATCTCTCGCTTTTCTTCTCTTCGCAGTCAACTATAATCTCCGTTTCCGCAAAGAAGGCTTTTAAAGGCACGCAGAAATGTCTTAAGCGTTGCTTTAATCATATACCTATTATAAAACCAAAACACATATTCTGAACTGATTGTTCTGAATATGAAATAATGATTTCGTACCTCGTTATTATTAGATACTTCTCTTACTTTCGAGGACAATGGAGATTTTGAAAAGACTGCATGAATTCTAAATTCGTACGCAAAGTCCCATGTGGCGTAATTTGAGTTAATTCCGCTGCAGGGAACAGGAGACTCGATTAAAAATCTCAGCTCATTGTCTTCCGTTTGCTCTGGGCACATGTTCAGAGCTCTGGCCAATTTCACTGGATAGCATGACTCATTGTAATTCACAAAAACTCATTGACGATTTTCCCTCCTATATAAAGAAATGTTGGAGTTTTTTTTTTAGCTAGAATGCTTTCCAAATCCAGAAACATTGGTAATATAACAAAAAATAAATGGTACAAATTTCAAAAGCCTGTGTCTGATACTTTAGATTTTATTCAAAGATTTGTTGCAACAAGCACAGAAAATAACAAACAAGTAGAAATCTAAAATCAATTAAATTTGCTGATTTTTTGAGTTTAGACATTCCATAACATTTTTTGTGTGTTTGGTACCTTTATTTGCAAAGGTTTTAGGGGTTTTAAAAACTCCAGCACCTTTATGTATTTTTAAACTGAAAATTTTCAATTTTTTGGGCATTTTTTCATTATTTTAAAATTTTTTTCCTTACAATATGTAGCAACTTTTTGCGTACGGGAAATAAGATAACAAGAATGAAAAAAAGTTACAATCAAAATAAAATAAAAAAATTAATAAAAATATCCCAAAATATAAAAAAAAAATTTTTAACTCAGAACAAAATTCTCTTTGGTTCAAACTTCATTTTCAGATATAAAAAACGATTGAATTAATTGACATAAATTTTGGGTGAATCAATAAAATCTACAAAAGAATCTGGTTGGAATAATGAAAATTTTTGTTTAAACGAGTCTCAAATAAATACACTTTATTGTTATTTGCATAAGTTTTGAAATTTATAGAAAATATCGCATTTGTGACATAATTAAGGGGAACCGCCACCTTTAATTGGTATATTTTTATTCTATATTTTTATTTTCAATAGTTTTCTATGTGTATGTGTGTGAATTTTCAAGGCAATCTGATTTTTTTGCGGAAAAATAAGTAAAATTAAAAGTTAGTATGATTTACGAATAACGCGTCTTTAGCGAAAATTAGCTTTTTACACAAAGTTGTTTATTTATTTATTAACTAATATTTCTGAATTATATAGAAAAGAATAAAGTCTGCACTCTATCTGAAAATTTTTAAATTTTATTATATATGTAACTTTTTTATCAGTCATTTTACCTTATTTTCCATACTCAAAAAATTGCTACACATTGTAAGGAACAAAATAAAAAAAGAATCGTATCAATTGGTTAAAAAACAAAAAAGCTATTCAAAATAAATAAAATGTCAAAAAAATGTCCAAAAAACTCAACATTTTTATTTAAAAATACATAAAGGTGTTGGAATTTTTAAAATCCCCCAAATTCTATCTAAATTAAGGTACTAAACATAAAAAAATTATAAGGAAGGTCTTAACTCAAAAAATCAGCAAATTTAATTGATTTCAGATTTATACTTCTTTGTTATTTTTCGTGTTTGTTGCAACATTTGTTTGAATAAAATTTAAAATGCTAGACACATGCTTTTGAAATTTTTGTCACTTATTATTTGTTATATTATCAATATTTATATTTTTGGAAAGCACTCTAGCTTAAAAACGTAACTCCAACATTTTTTTGTTTTCATATTTTGGGATATTTTTATTCATTTTCTTATTTTATTTTAATTGTAACTTTTTTTTAGTCATGTTACCTTATTTTCAATAACCAAAAATTTGCTACACATTGCAAGGAACAAAATAAAAAAACATCGTGACAATTGGTTAAAAAATAAAAAAGTTATTCAAAGTCAAAAAATGTCACAAAAATGCCCAACAAATTCAAAATGTTCAGTTTAAAAATACATAAAGATGCTGGGATTTAAAAAAAACCCAAAACCTTTCCAAATAAAGATACTAAACATAAAAAAAATTGTATGGAAGGCCTAAGCTAAAAAAATAAAAATATTAAAGGTGGCGGATCCCCTCAAGTGTACGAATCCATATTGCAAGAAAACATTTGGATATCCTATTCAATTTTTCCCAAGTTCAAGACACGCTTACTCAGAAAAATCGTAAATTTTATATAATTTTCCGTTACTTTTTGAAAGTAAAAATGTTGCCTTTAGAAAATTTCTAGCAGTTGGAAAATAGAGATTTTCAGTCAAGCGATATTGGAGCCAGAATCGAAGTGGATTGTGTAAATAAATTTTCCTATGCAGCTTTCAATAACCCGTTGAGAAATCGCTGTCAGGTCCTCTTTCTGACTTAAGGTCTGCAAAGATAATTATGAATTCTCTTTCTGGTTTGCACCGAAATCCCGAAGGATCGACAGAGTCAATGAAAGACGTCCTGGACTTGCATGTCTCTACTTTGCCAAGAATGGAAAGTTTTGTCCAATGTCGAGGCATATTCGACAATTAAAAAATCCAAAAATAAGTGAGATTTTGATAATTTGCGAGCGAAAAAGTTAAGTAGAGAAGTTTTTCTCTTTTGAAATATAGATTCTCGCTTCGAGGGGGATTTAGACGGAACTTTTTGCTCTTGGGGAAGAAGCTAAACGAGACAGTATATCGTCGAGAAGGTAGGCAAATACGGTTAACGCTGTTTGCTCTCGTTTGAATGGTAGTGACATGTGTGTAACTGGTCCGCATTCTAACAGTGGATCACGACCACCAAGAACTTGGACCGCACCTTCAACCCTTAGACCTTTTCACTTCATACTAACGTAGGATCACATCCCACGACGTTGCCCTCAAGTTAAATAGTATAATGGCCAATTTAAAATGTCCCACAGAGTATCTTAGATCCCTATTTGCCTCTGGTCGAGGTGTGTTTAAACTTGTACATTAAAGTTCACTTACAGATGGAGAATTACAAGATGGATGACAAGAATGGTTTGCCTAGGAGCCCCTTGGGTTTCTTAGAAATAGTAAGTCCTTCTCTTATCCTACCATTTGTGGTAGAATTGTTTGATACGACATGTATTACTCTTTATTTCAGTAATACTCTTTCAAAAACTCCTACTAAGTTATGTGGTTTTTCTAAATATAATATTTTTCATAATATTTCCCAACCTAATAACAACACAGGCACACAAAAAAAACCAAGTCTCTGATATTTGAACGCGACACATGTGTTCCCATGTAATTTGATCCGCTGATCACGAATCCGCGGTCCAATTGACCCCATGACATCTGGGTCAAGGGCATTTGAAGGTCAAAATTGAACACACACATTTGAGTTGAAAAAAATGACTAATCTTTATGTTTTTTGGGTCGCTGAATAATAATTCGAGGTCGGTTTGACCTCAAGTAGTAAAAGGTCAAGGTCATTTGAAGGTCAAACGTGTTTATTTTGGAAATAATGCATTTTTGACTGCAGATTCTGAAAGAACGGAAAATTTTACGTCCAAAACTGTATTTTTTAATTTTTTTAATATGATCCAAAGGTCATTTCAAGGTCATTATAAGTGGTGATGTGGAGAATCAATTTAATCACTGCAAAAATACGAAAATATGGTTCCCTTCACCTAAACTACTGTGGTAATATATTTTGGTGATCGTTGAACCAGAATACAAGGTTCGTCTGTCTCCTCAAGGACAAGATAAGGGTCGCCCCATCAAGGTAAAAAAAGAACTGAATCTCTGCAGAACTATAAATATGAGACTTAGCTATTGTTTTTTCTTCTATAACGCTTTCTTTTACTTTCGAAGGATCTGTGTAGCGGATTTCTAATTCTTTTTGCGCTCTCGTCATCTTCTTCATCATCTGACACTCGATCTCTTTTCAGTAACCAACAGTAGTCCGCCAACATATTTACGTCCCATTTCCCTTGCCATCTAGTTTCAGCCTCTTTCAGATCTTGATGGAACCGTTCCCCTTGTTCTTCGCTGTAATCTCCCAAGTTATCAGGGAAATAGCTGAGATGAGCATCCATAAAATGAACTTTGTGACTCATCAAACATCCCAAACACTTATAGTTTCTTATCATATTTGCTACAATAGTTTTGTAGTCATCGCTTTTGTTATTTCCCAAAAAGTTCTGACAAACATCTCGGAAACTGAGCCATGCAGCTTTCTCTAAGTCATTCATGGTATCAATGAATTTTTCATCGTTAAACATTTTACGGATTTGAGGTCCATCGAATATCCCTTCCTTCAACTTCGCTTCACTTAATCGAGGGAATCGCTCCACTAAGTACTTAAAACATTTTTCACCTTTATCCAACGCTTTGACAAACTGTTTCATCAGCCCAAGTTTTATGTGAAGAGGCGGAAGTAAAACTTTTGAGGGATCAACTAAAGGCAGTTTCAGTATATTGTAACTTCCAGGAACTAGTTGTGCTCTTGATTGCCAATTTTTTTTACATAATGGTTTTCGCGATCTCTACTATCCCATAAACATAGGAAGCAGGGATACTTTGTAAATCCTGACTGTTGACCAAGAAGAATCGTTATTATTTTTAGATCGCCACAAATCTGCCAATTATGTTCTTTATATCGTATTTTATCCAATACGTATTCCACATTTTCGTAACTTTCTTTCAATTGCGTTGAGTGCGCTAAAGGTAGACTTGCGTACCCATTTCCATTATTGAGAAGCACTGCCTTCAGACTCCGTTTTGAGGAATCTATAAACAATCTCCATTCTTCAGGAACATAAATACCTTCTTTCATTTCGTTCATCAAACCTAAAACATCTGTGCAATATACCAGAGTGCCTTCTTCGTCTTTCTTGAAATATTGACGGAATTGTTTTTCTCTATTTCTGTAGACTGATGACTTCGTTCCCCGTTCAAGCATTCCTCGATTTTTCAACACAGCGGCCATGTATTCAGAAGCATCTTTAGGAAGCCCCATATCCCTGATAAAATTACTTAAACTTTCTTGATTGAATAGTTTTACAGGTTTATTTTTTTCCTCCCTCAATTTTGGAACATATTCTTCTTCATGATCATCTTGGTCGGAGCTATCGAGAGATTCTTCTACACTGTCAAACCATTCCTCCCTATCAGTTTCTTTACTCGTTGAAGCTTCATTCATTGATGGACTCGTATCCATTTTTTCGTCAGCACACTCTACCCTAGATTTTGCTGGTACAACGGAAGATACTAGTGCGTATGATATCTGTGACTTTGTTTTAACGTTGAATCCTTTAACATTGGTATTGCAAAAATAACAATCTTTCTCGGATTCAGGTATTGACCATATTACTGGTGAAGTATATTTCAAAATTTTATCATTTCTGGTTTTATCCCATCGGATAAGCATATTAAAACAAGAGCAGCAAATAGTTTCTGGAGCAAACGTTGAATTTTGAACAGAAAGTTCTTTTTTATAACATTTCTCATATATATCTGTACATTTTTTATTCATTGACCTACGATATTTGCTTACTTCATATTTCCCGCAAACGTAACAAAAAATATTTTTATCAGTGCCACAAAAGTGGCTTGCAGCATCTTCAATTCTTCTTGTAGCATCATACTCCTTATTAGCCAAGTCACCAACTAGTAAAGAGCTGCGGTCACTTGATGACGATGATTGCTGGCCCGCTTGCTCACCCTGACCAACCGCCGATACTGGGCATCCAAGACCCTGCATCGTAGACTTTCCTGTGCCAGCCATGACGGCGTCATGCCTTCACCCCAGGGCTTAGCCGGAAAACAAACAAGAAAAACAAAGCCGTTTCCGCCGTCACCACGTGGAGGTGCCCTGGGTGCTGACACAAGATAGGTATTACTGATAGATACTACTCCGTTCTTTCAGAATCTGGAGTCAAAAATGCAGTTTCTTTTCAAAATAAACAAGTTTGACCTTAAAATGACCTTGACCTTCACAGCTTGAGATCAAACCGACCTCAAATTCGAATTCAGCGAACCAAAAAACATAATGATAAGTAGTTTATTCCACTAAAACGATATTTTTCCCAATTTCGACCTTCAAATGCCCTTGACCCAGGTGTGATGGGGTCAAAAAGACCTCGTATTCTGATCCAGCAACCACCAAAATATATTACCACAGTAGTTTAGGTCAAGGAAATCATATTTTCGTATTTTTGCAGTGATTAAATTGATTCTCCACATCACCACTTATAATGACCTTGAAATGACCTTTGGATCATATTAAAAAAATTAAAAAATACAGATTTGGACGTAAAATTTTCCGTTCTTTCAGAATCTGCAGTCAAAAATGCATTATTTCCAAAATAAACACGTTTGACCTTCAAATGACCTTGACCTTTACTACTTGAGGTCAAACCGACCTCGAATTATTATTCAGCGACCCAAAAAACATAAAGATTAGTCATTTTTTTCAACTCAAATGTGTGTGTTCAATTTTGACCTTCAAATGCCCTTGACCCAGATGTCATGGGGTCAATTGGACCGCGGATTCGTGATCAGCGGATCAAATTACATGGGAACATATGTGTCGCGTTCAAATATCAGAGACTTGGTTTTTTTTGTGTGCCTGTGTAATTTTATATAATCACATATTAGTTAAGGTAGTTCGTTCACGAAAATTAGACCTCTGGAAAAAATAGATAATTTTGCAATCAAGAATAGTAATATTATTATTGAAGGGCTATTTTAAAAGATAAAAGATTATTTTACAAGAAAAAAATTTGAAACACAGAAAAATAATTTTATTAATAAATTTTATTTTTGACCCAACTTTTTTTCTTATCGCTTCTTACCCAATTTAAAAAAATTATGCGATTCTGATAAATCATGAATCATTTTTTTAGAGAAAATATTTCCTACAACTTCACCGTTTTTGATTTTTTAAAATGAATTCGTTAATGGCTGAAACCATTAAAAAACATTTTCCAAAACGCAATTTTTATAAACAAATTGCTGAATTTGATAATAATTTATTCATTTTCAAAAATTGGAAATGTTTAAGTTGTAGGGAATCTTTTTCTTGAAAAAGTGATTTGTAGTTTATTGAAATCGCATAATTTTTTGAAATTTGGTGAGAAGCAATATGAAAAAAAGTTGGGGCAAAAAAACGAACTACCTTAAAAGGGGGGAGATACCTCTAGAACACTTAAAAAAAGCAGTTTTTTTCAATTTTATTCTGGGAGAATGAAAACGAAGCAAGTCCGGATCTTTTGCATATATTAGAAGGCATTATTTAACTTCAAAAAAACAATTTTTCATGATAGAAAAATACAAAATGGCGGAAATATGACGGATCCCGTCGATAGCGTCGCTGCTAACATTTTTTGGGGCCGTCAACTTCCTGGCTAGGTTTTTCATCTGAAACGATAAAAGAAAATTTTTTATAAATCGGGAAGCTTTTATCGAGTGCATAGCAGGGGGGTTTTGAGAATTTCGATAAATTAGGTATATTTTCATGCGTTTCGTGAAAAAGTGCCATTTCTACCCGTGTTTTTTGACATGAAAATAGTTAAACAACTGTAGAAATACTATTTTTCTCGAAAAAGCGCACTACCACGCACTTTAATATAGAATTATCTATAAAATACCGTTTCATTTAAGTAAATCGGTTGAATAGTTTGCTCGCAATCTTGACGGCTGGATAAAAAAAGTTAATTTCGAGAAAACGAGCCTCAAAGTTTTTGTACTGGGGCCTCTTTCTATCGAAATATTTGGAGAAGACCAATAGAACTTTGGGATTATATTTTTGACTAGTTTTTCAATCGATTTGAGCAAAAAAAAAATTTTTGATTTTTTGAAAGTTCTAGAGCGCCCTATCCAGCATTTTCAAAAAATCGATTTTTTTTTTTTTTTTCATTAATCGATTGGGTCATGTCTTGAAAGTATATTCTCAAAATATTATGACTCAACTCTGAATATTGTGACACCCACAGTTCAGGCGCGCTGTGGCCGCTGTGGGTGCGAACCACTAACTCGAAACTTTAAATCGATTTTTCTCAAAACCATGTTTTCCAAATTGCGGTACACGATTGTGAAAAAACTACTGAACCGATTTTGGATTTCGAAAAAGTTTTTTGTAAATTATTAAATTAACGAGTGCATGAATATCTGAAATTATTAAAAAAAAGTTTTTTTATACACTTTTTAGCCACATTTAGCAGCCAAAAATGGCGAAAAAAAAGCACTTTTTTCCAAGACGTGATTTCAATATTTTGAAATCAAATTTTTTGGAGTTGCTGACATTCATACACTCGGAGGAAGCCTGCTGAATAATAAAAAAATTGGGTTGCATGTTTCAGATGAAAACTTTGGGCTCCATGATGTACCGCGAAAAATCCGTCCGCCGCGTCACGCCACACGCGATCATCAATAAATCCGCCATTTTTTTATTTTAGTTCTTGAAAAAATGCTTTTTTTGTAGTTCAAACATGTCTTTAAATAAATGCAAAAAATTATTCGTGTGTGTTTGTATTTTCCAAGTGAAAAAAAATCCCAAAAAATGACCACTTTTTGACGTGCTGGATAGGGCGCCCCCCTTAAGGTAGTTGATCCACGAAAATTAAACCTCAGGCAAAAATAGATAATTTTGCTTTCAAGAATAGCAATATTATTATTGAGGGCTAATTTGAAAGAGAAAAGATTATTTTTCATGAAAAAAATTTGAAACACAAAAAAATAATTTTATTAATAAATTTTATTAAAAAACTTATTTTCTTATTGCTTCGAGCCAAATTTTTAATAATGATGCGATTCTAATAAATCACGGTTCATTTTTTTAGGAAAAAGATGCTCTACAACATGACCATTTCCTATTTTTGCAAATGAATTTATTATTATCAAATACAGCAATTTGTTTATAAAAAATTTGTTTTGAGAAATTGTTTTTTTATAATTTCAGCTATTAAAGAATTCATTTTCAAAAATTGGAAACTGTCAAGTTATAGAAAATCTTTTTCCTGATAAAATGAAGATAAAGAATAAAGAAATCCATAAAGAAATAAAGAAATGAAATAAAAACAATCACGGTTCATTTTTTTAGGAAATAGATTCTTTACAACATGACCGTTTCCTATTCTTGAAATTGAATTAATTATTATCAAATACCGCAATTTGTTTATAAATTTTTTTTTTTATAATTTCAGCCATTAAAGAATTTATTTTCAAAAATTGGAAACGGTCAAGTTGTAGAGAATCTTATTCGTAAAAATTAGGCCCCAGGGAAAAATAGATAATTTTGATTTCACGAATAGCAATATTGTTATTTCAAAGAGAAAAGATTATTTTTAATAGAAAAAATGCGAAAGACAAAAAAATAATTTTGTTAATAAATTTTATTTTTGCTCGAACTTTTTTGTTTATTGTTTCAAACCAAATTTTTTAAAAATGATGCGATTTCAATAAATCACGGATCATTTTTTCAGGGACAAGATTTTCTACAACTTGACCGTTCCCAATTTTTAAAAATGAATTCTTTTATGACTGGAACCATTAGAAGACAATTTTTCAAAACAACTATTTTATGAAAAAATTGCTTAATTTGTTAACAATTTATTTTCAAAAATTTTAAACGGTCAATTTGTAGAAAAAATGATCCGTTATTTATTAGAATCGCATCGTTTTTAATAATTTGGCTTAAGCGATAAGAAAAAAAGATCGGGCAAAAATAAAACTATTTTTCTGTCTTTCAAATTTTTTTCGTCGAAAATAATCTTCCCTCTTTTAATTGATCCCTTCAATAATAATATTGCTATTCTTGGAAGCAATATTGTATTTTTTTCTAAAGCCTAATTTTCGCTAGTTTACTACCTAGAAATATAATTCGAACAATTTTTTATTTTTCAGAAATATTCCCAAAAGTAGTGTGCCAGCTAATAACACTAGCTTTTCAAAACTTTTCCTAGTATTGGTCGGACATATCGGACATTCTTCTGCAAATCGTACACCCATTTTTAGTTCAGAATTGAGATTTGCATAAAAAAAAATTTCTAGCTTCTTTTTATTGTAATAAATTAACCAACACGTAATTAAGTCTCCACTTTTATTAAATATGCGCTAGTTATATTGAGACATAGCGTATATGATACTATTTTTTCCAAATTTTTCTACTGAGGGGACAAATATGCAAAAATTGTTTGAACAATTAAATTCCTTATATTTGTAGTTAATTAACAAAATAAAAATTAAGGAAATATTTATCTGCAAACCTAACGTAATAAGCTAAAAAATGAAACAGACATAAAGTCGATTTGATAATTTCAACCGGAGATAGTGAATTTTAAGCACAAGAGAATTTGGCATTTAGTCCAATTTTATCAAAAGTTTAAATTAATAAATCTCTCAAAAAAATGTATTTTTCGAAATTCTCGATATATGTGTCGATTAAATTAATGAAAAGATGCCAAAGAAAAAAATGTAAGACTTCTAAAAATGTTAAAAATTTTTTTTTTTTAAATAAGTACGATTTGCAAAAGAATGTCCCATATATATTCCATACAAAGTGGGCAAAATTCCGGAAAATTTTTACGGTCTATTTATTCATCCATTAAGCTTTTTTATATTAATTTAATCACAAAAAGAAATCATTTATTGCAAATAACAGCATAAAATTTTGAACGATAGGGTTTATTTATTTGTTTATTATCATATCATTATAATTTGAGTTAAGGGTATCCGCCATAAAAACGTTGAGTTTTTTGGGCATTTTTTTGACATTTTTTGACTTTGAACAGTTTTTTTGTTTTTTAACCAATTCATATACGATTCTTTTTTTATTTTGTTTCTTACAATCTGTAGCAACTTTTTAGGAATGGAATAAGCTAACAAGACTCAAAAAATTTACTCAAAAAATAAGAATTAAAAATTAAAGGTGGCGGATTTCCTTAAGATTTTTAAAAATCCACAAAATTTGAGCCCTAAGTTAAAGAATGGATATTTATGGAGTCCTTGGAATTTTCCATTTCTTAATATATCCGCAAGGTATAACACGTTTGTTGCGCACGTGACCCTAACATGTTCCCAAGAGACGTCGCACCCAGTCCGCCTATTTTTCACATACCCGCCATCCAGCGAAAATAGGAGGAAGCTGGACGCATTATTGCATTGTCCAGTATGATAGAATCCCAAAATCCTTCAGAGGTCCTGTGACCGGGAAACGCGAGGTGCCTAGCAATGCGCCTTACGGCCATTTTCCCTAGGGTACATGGTAACCCATCAAACTTTTAGCCGGACACCACTCACTCCTTTTCTCCCATATGCCCACCCTCAATGCTATACTCTTATTCTCTCTCTCTCTTCTCTCTCTCTTTCTCCTTTTATTCTAGAAAACGTGCCAAGAAAAGGTGGATGCTTTGCTGTGAAGGGCTGAGGGGGGTCAGGTGATGAATATTGCAGGGGGCGCTTATTGTTTCCACTCACAAATCATCCGCCGATGTCTCGCGGGGTGCGAGCCGCAATGTTTTATTCTTCTCTGGTCTTTGGTCGACATGCTCGACACGAGCAAGTGTGTGAGAGATAAACCTAAATGGAACATTGTATTCTTCTTCTTTTCTATCAAGAAGTTACTAACCTCCGTTATCCTTATTTCACTCAGGCAGCTGCGCCGATAGCAAGATACATCACCTTCATTTTTTCTACCCAAGATCGCCTGCTTGACCATTTCCAGATAGGGTAATTCTATTTTGTATACATTTTTCTGATAAATCACATTTCCTCATAAGTTAAAGCCGTATGATAGGCTCTGAAGTCACAAATTATATACGACCGCTTCGTAATTAAATTAATAATTTGAAAAAAATTTCTGGAGAAGACAGCAATGCGCTACATTTTTTTTGTATTCCTGTCTTCTCAAAAAAAATTGTTTAAATGATTATTTTAATTGAATGTTTGAAATGCAATAAATGGCCACTGTGACGCACCAAAGAAAATTTCACTGATTCAGATTTAGGAAGTACAGCAATTTTTGAAAATTTACATATTTACTGAATTAAAGGAAAGAAATTTCACATATTTTGAAAATAATAATTTTTTGTTATTCAGGAAAAATTATGTTCAAGAAGAGAATATTTTCATGGTATATGGAAAATTATCCTAATAATTTAGGTCAGATGGAAATTTACCGAAGACAATGAAAAATGTAAAAAAATTATTTGCGGATAAATTACCGACATTTATATATTTATTGACAATAAAGAACCAATAATTATAGACATATAATACATGCTACAAACATTTTCAGGAAATTTTCCAAAATGTTTAGTGAGCAGACTGAAGTTCTCTGTAACTCACGACATTTAGGGCAGACACTTTAGGCAAATTTACGTACTTTCTCAGACGGAAAATTTGAACATTACAATGTTAAAAAATTTACCTACACGGAGAAAAATGGATATTGAAAAGTAGATATTCAAATAAGAGATATTCATCCATAATATCTAGATATTGACACGCAATATTAAAATTTTTTTTTCAATATATAAGATTTTTCCGAGAAGTAACATTTGATATTCATGTTCAATAGCTTAGATATTGAAGCATGAAGTGCGCGCGCATATATATAAAGGTCATGTGATCACTTTTTCGCGCTCATTGAAATCTGCTTGCATGCTTGCAGTGTGCCGTAAAGAAAAATTTTGAAAGTTTCGTAAAAATTCTAATAAGTGTTTTCAATGGAATAAAGATCGGGTGTTTAACTTGAGATGCAGTAAGTAAAAGATATAAGTTATATATTTTCTCTATATATGTGGTTTATAGCCGAGAATGAAATCTAACCTTAGTGTTGAGGTTAATTTTCTAACAAGGACATTAAATTAATTTTAGACATGTCAAATAATGAAAATGAGAGCGAAGTATAAATCTGCTATATACTTATGTACATGATAAAATATAATTTGACTTTTTTCTAAAAACTGAATATGTAGTTATTTCATAAACTTTAAAATAATTTTTTGAGTATCTTAGACATTGAGCTGTAATATCTATAACTTACCTTTTCAGTATACCTGATATTGATCTTCAATATCTGAGATATTCAACTTTACCCGTGTGGAAATTTTGCCAAATTTTTGCCCTATTACAAGTTTGGCCCCAACTTGGAAAATTATTATTTGGCTACAACATGGCGAATGTCTTGGATGTGGCATGGAGCCAAACTGGATACTTGTTTAATAGTTGTTGCGGTTACAGCGCCACCTACTTTGGCTGTGCTTGTGTTTTTAGATCACCTCCAATCTTAAACCCGGGTTCTTTAAATTATGCCAAAGATATTAATGATTATGTTCGATAGTGTATGTGTTTAATTTCTGTGCGTGCTAATTAAAATGACCAAAATAAAGAGCACTGGACGAGTCCGGAGAAATCGCGCGATAATTAAAGCAAGAAGAGTAAGCAATGAAAACGACAGTAACTAAATCAAATTTGTAGATTAGACTTTGAATCTGTCATTTTAGAGGTTGGAATAAAGTGTTAAAATTTTTCATTTATTTCAACTGCGTGTTTGACACTTTCATTTTTAATAAATGAATGGGCTGTCGTGAACTCCATTGAAAGGTTCTTAAAAAGTTCATACTTGGTTTCACAGTGTACACGGAGAAAAATGGATATTGAAAAGTAGATATTCAAATAGAAAATATTCATCCATAATATCTAGATATTGACACGCAATATTAAAATTTTTTTTTTCAATATATAAGATTTTGCCGAGAAGTAACATTTGATATTCAGATTCAATAGTTTAGATATTGAAGCATGAAGTGCGCGCGTATATATATAAAGGTTATGTGATCACTTTTTCGCTCTCATCGAAATCTAAGTGAATCTAAGATTGACATGCTTGCAGCGTTCCGGAAAGATAAATTTTAAAAGTTTATTAAAGTTTACTTAAATTCTAATAAGTGTTTCTAATGGAATAAAAGTGTTTCCCAATAAGGGTGATATGTTTTGAAATTGAAAAAAAACACTGAATATTCATTCGGAATTGATCGAAATCTTTTTTATTATATTGGATATTCTATGCCATTTATGATTTAAACAATATATCGGCGAAATGTCCCCCGAGACTTGAGCCAAAAATGCGCCTCATCAGAAAAGATGATTTTTTGATGAAAATTGGGATGATTTTCAATTGATTCCAGAGCCCAATCCGCGAACTCCCGACGCAAACGATGGTCATTAGGCTTCAGTTCTTGGGCCAGAATCATCTTATAGGGCTGCAGGCCAAGATCCAATCGCAAAATACGCCAGGTAGTCATCCTGGACAGGCCCAATTCCTGAGATCGGCGTGGCACGGACAATTCACGGTTTTCCTCGATACTGGCCTGTACGGCGGCTATATTCTGTGTAGAACGTGCGGTACGCATACGATTTTTAGGCTTAGTATCCAATAGAGTAAATTCACTCTCCAACTTATCGATTATTCGACGAATTGAGAGCGCGGATGGAGCAGAATGACGACCATATTTTGCACGATATGCTCTTTGAACACCGACAAAACTTCTCGAATTTTGATAAAATAATTGGACAATTTCCAAACGTTGTGGAAGCGTGAAACTACTCATGATTAAATGGCAAACCTTACTGATCACAACTGACAGCAGACGTCAAAAATTTCAGTTCAAATGAGCCCGATAGGGACATTCAAAATCATATCACCCCTATTGGGAAACCCTGTAGTTATTTTATAACCTTTAAAATAATTTCAAATTAATTAGTTGAGTTTGAAATTTTTGTCACTGCCTACATTATCGGAGGATCACTAGACTCGTCATTTTTTCCACAGAAAGATTTTCAAATTCTTTAAAACTTTAAAATAATGTTTTGAGTATCTTAGATATTGAGCTGATGTAACATCTATAACTTACATTTCCAGTATACCTGATATTGATGTTAAATATCTGAGGCACTGATTCAATTTGACTGAGACTCACAAAATGAACGGCGCCAAGTTGGGACCAAACTGGGCCATGAGGTAGGCTGTGGTCGGGTTAGGCGTTTCATTTGCGGTTTGGTCCTGCCTCGATACCCAAGTTGGGGCCCGGTTTTTCCTGGTTGGGGCCTGGCTAGCGCCAGGACAAAATTTCCACACGGGTAGTACCTCAGACATTCAAGTTTACTAACGAGGATATTCACAAGTTTAGTATCTTGAATATTCATTTTTAATATCTGAGATAATCAAACTCAATATCTGAGATACTGGTGGTTAATATCTTTTTTTCAATATCTGCAGGCATTGAAGTAGAATATCTAAATGTTTGTCACATAGTTGAATGCTACTGACATTGTGCCTCAATATCTAGATATTATGGGTCAATATCCATTTTTCTCCGTGTACTCAAAAATCATTCTTGTATTATTATTTTTCAACAAAAAATAACTATAGTAGCTAGTACAAACTGGCAATGTAGATTTATTTATTTAATCTTATTCTTTTATTTATTGAAATTATTCAACTCTTAGAAATACAGTTATGTCAAAATAAATTTTCATAATTATTTTTCAACAAAAAATAACTCCACACGAGCTAGTACAAACTATTTATTGAAATTATTCAAATCTTAGAAATATAGTTATGTCAAAATCAATTTTCATAATTATTTTTCAGCAAAAAAGTAACTAATAGTACAAACTGGAAATGTAGTTTTATTTATCTAATCTTATATTTTTATTCACGATATCTATTCAAATTGGAGAGATGCAATTATTTATTTATTGTGATAGACTTTTACATAATTGCATTTTTCAATTTTAAATAGTTTTAATGAATAAATAAATAAAATTAAGCAAAATAAATATACATTGGACCTATGTACTAGTCCATGTATAGTTATTTTTTTGTTAAGAAAGAATGATACAAAATAATTTTAAAGCTAAATTTCTACAAAATCGTATGAAATTCTTGGAATTGATGTGTAATTTTTTTCTTACATATTGCTCAAGTTTAAAGTTAAAATAAAAAAGTTTGAAAAATTCCAATATTGCTTATGCTGAGAAAAACATTTTTATAAGATATATAAAAGACATAATCATGAATTTTGTATGGAATTTCCTTAAAATATATATTCATATGATCTTTATTATGATTTACCTACAGATAAAATGTTTTCGAAAATTCCCTACTTTTTTGTTACGATTTCAACTCTTTCCATTATGCAAGAAAAAAATTATAGATTTATAATGACAATTTACTGCGATTTTATAGAATCTTAGCTTTAAAATGAGCCTAAGAACATTAAAAAATGTTGATTGTTTCAATATTTATTAAAAATTTAAGAAAACATTGAAGTTTGGACTTTTTTTGCAATAACTTCTTCAAAATTTAACGAAATGACTTCATTCCAGACTAATTTTAAAGACAATTTTAATGGCTTTCAAATTATTAAAAGTACAAATTTCATCATTCACAGAATTGAAATTAAGATAATTTAAGCAATCACCGAAAAACAGGTGGTCCCACAATTCTGACCGGTAGTGTATACTGTTAACAATTACAATTATTTATATTATATAAGCTAATGTCTAATTTACTCTTCGAAAGTCACAAAAAAATACAAGATCAAATTACCATATAATATATAGGTAGTAAATATTTATAATTTGTGAAAGACTCTACTGAGCGAATAGTTTCTTTTACAGGTTTTTTTTCGTAAAGAAAGATCTGCGGTGTATGGTTTGTAATATAAAAATCCATGTCCATAATTTTCTTTGTGACCTCGAGCAGCCTTGAACTCAATTTTGTAAAAATAATTTTGAGAACAACCCACGGATGTTGCTTCTAAATAATGAAGTAGTCGGGTCGCTCGGAAAGATTCAATTTAGGGTGCAGACGAGACTGGAGCTTTTTCAGGTCTAACAAAATCGGACGTTTGGATAGATAAGTCAATATTGCTCGTTTAGTAAATTATATAAACTTTAAAAAAATTTCAAATTCAAGGAGTAAGTTTTTAGTTTATGTAGATTTTCAAATCACGTTTTGTGAAAAGGATTTTGTTTGGCTGTAATATATTCAAATGCAATATTCAAACAGTAGTGACCGGAATCTTGAAATATGATTTCCATCGCATCCACATATATATATATCAACATCTGAATACATTTCTTTCCCCGTTGACCACAGAAAATCCATGGGTCATAAAAAAGGCGAGGAATATATTTAAAATACTGTAATATAAAATCTTCAGTTTTCATATACCATCAAAATCGATTAATGTAACATAACACAAATAATGATAAATTCATTGAGAAAGTAACTGTAGAAAAGTATATATCTCGAAAAATGTGTACTTTTTTTCTTGGTGATGGTGAGAATTTGCGAATATCACGAAACCAGGGACGACGGCATTCCCGGGCGCCCTGTTTACTCTCGGCGAAACTAATTGCGCGTGCACGATTTTATTAAATTTGTCCACAACGTTACCTCGTTTGCATTCGTTAATGAGTTTTCGGTCTGGTGGTTCAGGGTCCAGGGACGTAACGAGGCCAAGTGGCACTAGGGGGGAATCCTGAACAGAAGAGGGTTTGGCCTGGGTACAGTTTTTTATTCGAATTTGCATATTTTTCGCGGTAGGTTAATTTTCCCGTGAAAATCGCAGTTTTATTTTTCGGTTGCAACTTTTTTATTTTTTTCTTGGTATTTCTCTCTCTATCTCTTTTGCGGATATAGACTGACCAGTCTAATACGGAATAAGTACACGGCGAATGTGATAGGGTGCCGTACATCACTCTGCGGTCTAGCATCTCAAGGGTCGCATTATCCCAACCGCCCCACCAACAAACCCTTTTTGTCGGTCTTTCTTCTGCAAATTACTCTCTCGACCTCACATCTTTTGTTTTACTGAGGAGTTTAATCGACTTCACAAAAAATGAGCATAAAACCTTTCCTTCGATCAATTTATTTTTTATCCAAGGAAAAATTTGTCTTAAGAAGATTCTCACCCCAAAAGTCACCAAATTTTATACCCGAAAAATTTAATAGAAAAAAATAAAAGCTCAAAATATTATATTTTGAGTAAGTGATCTGATTTTTACAGGTAAAAATACATTTCCCCTAGGTCTTATTTGCAATAAAGGCTTTGAATTTTTTCGGGAGTTAGAAGTTTGAAAATTTTTTAGTAAAAGGAATCGCTTTATCTCAGTATTTGTCGATTGAAATAAATATAATAAGCTTGAAGAGAATTTCAGATACAGATATTTAAATTATTCCCTGAAAATAACATATATGACGTCAAAATTATGCATAAACCGGCCTCAAGATAAGGTGTTTTTGTCCATTTTTAAGGAAGATATTGTGGGAAAAGTCAAAATTTAAAACATTTCCTAAATTATCAATTATTCCCGAAATAATTGATGTTTTTAAATCTTCTTCGACTCATTATTAAGGCATAATAATAATAATAAAAAAGGCATAATAATTCCAAATATTCCAATACTAAAAAAGTGATTTTAAAAATACATAAAAGTGATAACCCACAAGAATTTATTAAATTTGATTGAATAATGAAATATATATATTTTTAGTATTTTTTAATATATAATTTTTCAAGTTTGAATTTTTACGCATTTTTCTTTCAAGTTTAGCCTTTTTCCGAATCTAGGGTGAAATTAGTATAACTTTTTCGGCACGTTATTTACATGCTACGTGAATTTACAAAGTGATTATAATAATTTGACCACCCACTGTATATATACCATTTAAACTTATCGAAAGTACAGAGTTATGGTCAAAAGTGTTATGAGCCAGTTTCTTACTTTTTTCGAGTTCTTTAGAGTTGGAATAATGAGAAGAGCGAAAGTTTAGCGAGTATAAATAAAAATAAGATGCAGATACTTTAAATACCCTCTTTCCAGTCAAGTTTGTGATAGGGAAACCCTCGAGAATAAAATCGTCTGGAATATTCACGATAAATACACGTGTGTTTCTTGAAAGGCCTTAAGGCAGAGGATAAACGAATGAAGGGCAGGCCGATAAAGGACATTATTCAAATCTGCTTTACGTAAAATCACCTCAACTTCTCGTTACAAAAAAGAAGAGCAAGTAAAAGTCCTCAACTCGGAAAGAGAAATGCGGAAAGAATATTATATCACGTTGTCAGAAACATCGCTCAAAGTACTTGCAGTCGTAAAAATAAAATTACACTTTGCAAAAATCCTCTTCTGCAATCTTATCTTACTCGAACGAGTGTTTGATAAATCTCTGCTTATATCTGAGCAATATCACGGGAATGTGGTCATCTTAATAGAGTCATCGCTTGGACGACGTCAAGACTGGAAAGCAGGAGCACGCACCAATGATTTTAATGAGATTCAGAAGTCGGCAAACCCCAAGTCTGAAACCCGTGACATTCGTTGGTTCTCGCTGATGGAAAACTGGACCATCTAGTAAGACCCTTTGCAGGGAACATAATCGAGTGTGTTGATAACATTTTAAATAATAATCTTATGAATGATGAATCTAATTAAAATTTTTTGCTTGACTTCTTAAGGCAATAGATTAACCAGATCACGTGACCAAATTCCTGTAAAAGTCCATGTGTCATATATGTGTCCATTTGTCATACAAAATATTTTCCTGAAAATTTATAAAATACTATAGAACACGATACATAACATCTGTCAACTTGGTTTGAGTGAAAATTTTGTAAACAATTTTAAAGTTAACTGTAATTGCCGATAGGTTTTGGAATATATTTTAAATTTTTACTAAAAAAGAGTTATGGGGATTCGCCGCCTTTAATATTTTTATTTTTGTGTTTAGACTTTCTATGTAATTTTTGTATGTTTAGTACCTTTATTAAGGAAGGTTTAGGGGTTTTTTTTTTTTTAAATTCCAGCACCTTTATGTATTTTTAAAGTAAAAATTTTGAGTTTATTGGGCTTTTTTTTATTTTTTTTTATTTTTTTGCTCACAATGTGTAGAAACTTTTTGGGTATTGGAAATAAGATAACATGACTGATAAAAAGTTACAAATAAAAAAAGAATCATGACAATTGGTTGAAAAACATAAAAGTTATGGAAAGTAAAAAAATGCCAGATAAACTCAACATTTTTAGTTTTAAAATACATAAAGGTGCTGGCATTTTTGAAAAGCCCAAAAACCCTTTTAATTGAAGGTACGATACATAAAAGAAATTATATGGAAGGTCTAAAATCAAAAAGAAAAAATATATATCCTTAACAAACGTGTTTTATTGTCTTTCGTTAAGTTTCCCAAATTTTCAAAAAGATGCTTTGTGAATTAAAAAGTTATCTAACGTGAATAATTTAATGTATAATTTAGTCACGTGGTTCGATTAATCCATGATCTTAAGGCGTTAGACCACTGTGAAATGTTGAAAAAATCTTCTTTTTTTATTGGCTCAAAAAATCCTTTGAACCCTCCAGAATAAGGGACAAGAGGTCTCATTCCCGTCCGAAGTCATGTTTAAACACATTTTTCTAAAAAGTATGTTTTTCAAAACGGTGTACACGATATCTCGAGATCTAATTGACGAATCGACCTGAAATTTGTTACACTTATTCTAAGGACTAGTGCTTTTCAGGTGACGGAATTTTGTCAATATTATGTTTTCTTCAATAATTATTAATAATAACATATAATTTGAGCTCAAAAATTGTAGGCAACAATTCAGAAATTCTTTTCATTTCGACAAAAATGAAAAAAAAAATACTTCGTCAACCGAAAGCCAATACAATTATAGACAATGATCATATTTTATATTTTTGTTTCAGACGACTGGTTTTCGCGAAATCATGTACACCATCCGACCATGCGTGAAAATCATAGAGATGTGCGAAGCGGCCTAACTCAACGAGTTTTACATTTTTAAAAACAAAAAAAATTTTTACACGTTCTTCAATCTGAATAGATAATAAAAAAAATTACTGATGCTTCATAAATATTTAGTTAGAAATTAATTCCTGAAAATTACCCTGAAAAAACGTCCGTCACAGTGGTCTAACCTCCTAAATAATGTATACAAATTTCTAAAATTTTGACGAATTAGATAACTAATCCGTACTCTCTAAATCTGAATCGGTCAAATTTTCACTGATTGAATCAGTGATTTACCTTTTCACTGATTCATCAGTGGAAAAATATTTCTCACTGCCAAATCAGTTAATTTTCACTGAAATAATCAGTGAAATTTGACTGATTTACAGTAACCTCTTTTTAGCTATTTGAATCTGTCAAATTTCACTGATAATCAGTAGATTTTGACTTATTCAAATTTAGAGAGTACAGAATCTTGTAACAGTAATTTGAGAAGTGCGAATTACCCTCTGAATCGCATGGTACTTCGTGAACAGTAAATGGGAGATATCGAAAGTGAGAATTAGGAGAGTTAGTGAGAATTGGCTGATACGCGTTGGTCGTTTCAGGTTTATCAGGACTTGGGAATTTCGGCCGGTGGCTCGTTCGCGGGGCACAAAGCGGTCTGCCGGACTTAACGCGATTAGTAGAGATACCCAGGCAGCTTCCTATTATCCGCGGTCCAGACGCCGCCACACAACTAACTCCCTCTTTGTCACCCTTGTTCAACCTCCCTTAACCCCTCTTTAACTCGATTTAACATCCTACCCTCTAACTTTCACTATCACTCACTTCTTCTCCTTTCATCAAAAGTTTCCCACTAAATGGAATAAACCGACTGGTGAATGTAATTTTCATTTTTTATCAATTCTAGCTTTACTTCCAAGATTCAACTGATAGAAGATGCACGATATCCTATGGGAATTTGTACAGCAGTAGTTAGATCTTAAATTAAATTGATCGCATGGAATTACAAACTTTAAATGCCGTTTGACTCTATCTTTGCTTCGAAAGAGCGGAATCAGGGCGGAGTAGTTCGCGAAAGCTGAAATCAGGTAGCGAAGCAAGTTGAAATACACTGAGACGTAACATTAACGTAGTAGGATGTATAGGAAGAGGGAGTGAGACTCCCTGCGAGTATGAAACTCAATTTGATTCCTGTTTCCACGAACCCCATGGAAGTCAGAGGTGGAAGGGTGGCTGGGGTGGACTACCTCTCCCACCCCAGAAAAGGGGGTGCTCCCTGGGGCGCGCAACTGACCCGACATCCTGCAGGATCCAGCCACTCATATTGCCAATTACCAACTCCACGACCCTCTCGCTCAGCCACTCGATGGCTATAGCACTTGCTTCGGACTTTGGATATGATTCGAGACCACTTGCAGTCATATGGATTGTTTTTCGTTCAAATCTCATCTCAAAATCCTATTATATCCCGAGTCCGAAATTAAGAATTCTATTTGTACGGATTTTAATTTGAAATTATCCGACTTGGACAGATTTAAATTTGATTTATTGAGGCGAACCTTGGGCGAAGAAACTAATTCTTCCCGTGTGGAAATTTTGTCATGGCGTTAGCCAGGCCCCAACCAGGAAAAACCGGGCCCCAAGTTGGGTATCGAGAGAGGACCAAACCGCAAATTAAACGCCTAACCCGCACTGAAAAAACAGTATAGCTAAGAGAACTATATTTTGGTCCTCAGAACCAGAAAATATTGCTATCAGACCAATGCTACGGTATGGTCCTCAGAACTATACGAATATAGGTGAGACAGCTATACAAGTTCGTTGATATGACAATACCATGTATAGCGATCGTAAACAAAATATTATGCCATCGTTATCGCTCTTGTAAATTTTCGCGTGTGATAAAACAATACGCGATACGCAAAAATGGTTTTTCAAAGAAAGAAAAAATGCTCCAAACAAATCGACAAACGCTTCGAAAAAATGCCACGAAAAAATGACACTTCTTTCTCATTTCAAGGTTAGAGTCGCGTGCATGCGAAGTAATGTGTAGGTCGCGCGGCAAACCAGTAAGGTAAATGTACCAGTCGTTGCGCGGATAAGGAAAGCCTTTGCGAATTATTGAATTTAATTATAGCAAAATAAAATTTTTCGTCATATTAATCGAATCACATTTTGAAAGACACTTTTGATTTGTATTGCAAAGCTTCATAATCTGAAAATTTTCAACACTTATTAACAAATAGTCGAAAATCTGAAAAAATGCGTTTGGCCCAGTCTTTGCGCAAGAAATTTATTATTGTCCCAGTCGTTGCACTCGCGTGTCCTAGGCCTTGCGCTATTGAATTCTTCATCTCTTTATCTTTTTTTTTCTTCGATTTTCTTTAATAATCGGTTTGAAATAATGTCTGGCGTGTAAAATAATAAATATTACTTATAAGTAAGAGACTCGATCGATGTAGGAAAGGGCCAATAGAAAATGAAAAGAACAAGTATCTTCACAGGTCAAAGTGGCGACGTTTTGTTGGCTTGGTTTGCTTGTTTGATATGTAGATGACACTATTTTATGTGTCCACAAAAAACATGTCGATTTAATAATTAGCACTTTCAATTCATATTCCTCCAATTTACAATTCACTTTCGAATTAGAACACAATAATAGAATCAATTTTTTAGATATGACTCTAATCAGACATCATAATTGCATTATTACTGATTGGTTTCAAAAACCATCTTCTTCTGGTAGAATGATCAATCATCTTTCAAATCATCCAATCCAACACAAAAAAAAACATTGTCTACAATCTTGTGGATAGAGCGTTGCTGTTGTCTGAAAAAATGTTCCACAAAAAAAATCTTATCAAAGTAAAATCTTTATTAACCAAGAATAATTATCCTATTGACTTTATTGAAAATAATGTAAAAAGACGTATGTTAAAAATACAATATTGCTCTTTAGATAATAATAATAATAAAAAAAACAACAAGCCAAACAATATTTACAAACAAACAATAAAAGTTCATATTCCATACATAACAGAAACATTTTTTTTGAAACTATTGCAGATTTTTCAGAAATATAACTGCAGCTCAATACCAAAAGTTTGTAAAAATTTAAGTCCAATTGTAAAATTGGGCAAGGACACTTTGGAAAAATGGAACCAAACAAATGTAGTTTATAAATTTACATGTAAAAACTGCCCAGCAACGTATATAGGTGAGACTAAGAGATCTTTAAAAACACGTATTAAAGTAGTTCCTTCACGAAAATTAGACCTCAGGCAAAAATAGATCATTTTGCTTTCAAGAATAGCAATATTATTATTGAAGGATTAATTTGAAAGAGAACAAATTATTTTTTATGGAAAAAATTTGAAACGCAAAAAAATAATTTGATTAATAAATTTTATTTTGGCTCAAACTTATTTTCTTATCGCTTCGAGCCAAATTTTTAAAAATTAGGCGATTCTAATGAATCACTGTTTATTTTTTTAAGAAAAAGATTCTCTACAACTTGACCGTTTCCAATTTTTGGAAATGATTTCTTTAATGGCTGAAATTATAAAAAAAACAATTTTTCAAAACAAAATTTTTATAAACAAATTGCTGTATTTGATAATAATTTGATAAATTTGATAAATTTTTTTCAGGAAAAATAATCTTTTCTCTTTCAAATTAGCCCTTCTATAATAATATTGCTATTCTTGAAAGCAAAATTATCTATTTTTGCCTGAGGTCTAATTTTCGCGAAGGAACTACCTTAATGAGCATAAAAACAAAAAAAAGTATAGAATCTGTAATTTATCAACACCAAATAAATTACAATCATGAATTTAATTGGGAAGAAACTAAAATTATAGATCAAGAATCAAATTATAAAAAAAGATTAACGTCAGAAATTATATACATAAAATCCAATCACAATAGTTTAACAAAAAAGAAGATATTTATACTCTAAATAAAATTTATTTCCTGATTCTCAAATTAATAAATTCATGATTGTCTTCTATTATTAAAATTTTTCCGTTAGACATATACCAGTCACCAATATTTGTTTATATTTCCTTACTTGTATTAGTTATTAATAAATAAATACGACGAGCGTCATGTAATACCTTCAGTAGACAGAACACCGTCGGCTCAAATATGTTTTGGAAATTTTGACTGTTAACAAATCTCTAATTTTAATTCAAATCTAAAACCTTAAGGTAATTTTTAATCTGTGTGTAATTTTAACCATAAATGTATTTTACTTGTATGTGCTAGTGATTTTTAATGATTTGATTTTTCAATAAATTAGCCTGATGAGGTTGGCAAACCAAGCCAACGAAACGTCGCCACTTTGACCTGTGAAGATACTTGTTCTTTTCATTTTCTATTGGCCCTTTCCTACATCGATCGAGTCTCTTACTTATACTTAATCATGGAGGGCGATAACTTCTACCATTCATAATAAATATTACTATTGCAAAAAATAACATTTTATTAATATCATCAGTAATTATAATTATTTACCCTTTTGAGCCCTCTATTTGTCGTTTTTTTTCTTTTTGTTTCCTAAAAATAATGATTCATACTTATAAATTTTTGAAACTTGCATCAAATGTCAAAGTTATGAGGTTAGAAAAGATTTTTGACGAAGAAAAATTTATTTACGGCTCTAAATTGTTAACCTTTTTTTCTAGCGAATGATTTTATCGACAAATCATCTTTTTTTCACTTAAAAACTTAAAAATTATAAATACTTACTTTTTTATGAACACACAGATGTTTTGTACATTGAGTCACAACGTTTAACGTCCCGCGAAACGACTAAGACAATTCATGAAATACGTATGCTCCAGTCGTTGCTATGGCCATGCAAACACTAGGTCATGCACGATTTTCGTGTACCAGTCAATAATTTGTTCGATTATTGATATATAGTTTGAATTTTTACCTTAAATGACACGAGATACACTTTATATAAGGGTTATCAAAAATATAAATCAAAAACTTTCAAAATTGATGTCGAATAAATTGATATAAATAATTAAATGCGAGAAGAGTTCCATTTGCATAAAAAATAAGCACAGTCATTTTATTAACTACGATTTGAACATTCCGGAATATTTTATTTCTTAGCATTTTTGAGTAAGCATTTACATTGAAAATTTGTTATGAGAGATGAATAATAACCTTATTTTCAACGATATCTTCAACTTGAACACAAAAATATAAAGTATGGTCCCAACTTGGCACCGTTCATTTTGTGAGTCTTAGCCATATTGAATCAGTGCATCAGCCATATTAAAATTTTTTTAAATGTCTTCATCTGATCCTTCTAGAATAATTTTCGAGATTTAAAATGTAGTCCAAGTCATATATTTTAATATTATTATAAACAAATATTTTGAATTGAATTTGATTTTGAGATTACACTAAAACCAAGTATGAACTTTTTAAAAAACTTTGAATGGAGTTCACGACAGCCCTTTTATTTATTAAAAATAAAAGTATCAAACACGCAGTTAAAATAAATCAAAAAATTTAACACTTCATTCCAACCTCTAAAATGACAGATTCAAAGTCTAATCTACAAATTTGATTTAGTTACTATCGTATTCATTGCTTACTCTTCTTGCTTTAATTATCGCGCGATTTCTCCGGACTCGTCCAGTGCTCTTTATTTTGGGCATTTTAATTAGCACGCACAGAAATTAAACACATACACTATCGAACATAATCATTAATATCTTTGGCATAATTTAAAGAACCCGGGTTCAAGACTGGAGGCGATCTAAAAACACAAGCCAAAGTAGGTGGCGCTGTAATCGTAACAAGTATTGAACAAGGATCAAGGTTGGTTTCATGCCACATCCAAGACATTCGCCATGTTGTAGCCAAATAATAATTTTCCAAGTTGGGGCCAAACTTGTAATAGGGCAAAAATTTGGCAATTTCCACACGGGTTATTCGAGAATTCTCTATTTCACAGCCTTGATCCACATGAGGGGGGGGGGGGGGGGGGGGCGAATGTAAACGACTGTTTTTTTGAGAATTTTTTACAGAAAAATGAGAAAATTGATCAAATCGGAATAAAGTATATGATAATATTGACTATAGAAAGTATTTGAAATTTTTTTTATAGTTGAAAAAATCCATAATGGCGGCGCTAGAGCTGCTCGAAGTCAACTCCTTCAATTTGCGCCGGAGAACACCCAGGTCCTTGTAATTGACTAAAATCAATGAATCAAATTTTTTTGATTAAAGTTGGTCTTTTCGCTCCAAATGGACCTAAATATAGCAAAAAAAAAAATTATTCGAAATTTGGGGTCATTTTTAAAAAAATGACCTTTTTTTTATTATAAATAAATGGATAAAAACAATATTTATTACAAAAATTTTAATGGGTATTTAGGTTCATTCGATGGCCAATAAGGTAAAGAATATCTGTACAAAATTTCAAGTAGATCGGTTCATTAGATTTTGAGCTATATTTCCCAGTGCGAAAAAATTAACGTTTTTAGAAAAACGCGTTTAAAGTTTTCGGTCTGGATCTCGGTACCTTTGGAGCGCATCACTTTGGTGACTTCTTAAGGACTTTTAGAACTTTCTCTTGGGTTTAAAAATTTGGAGATACATTCTTGAAATAATAAATGAATTTTTGAAACAATAAAAAAAATGCAAAATATTTAAGTTCACATGAAGCTCCCCCCTTAATTTTGTCTTACTCAAAGTTGATTTTCAGATTTTCTTGCCGACCTCAAACAATATTAAATGTAAGTTTGAGTTCAAGGGAAGATTGGTCCGGGGGTGAGTTGAACAAATTTTAAAGTTTAAGAAACGCCTGTCTGTCCTCGACACGACCCACCAACAAAGTTTCGTAAGTTTAAACTTGTCCAAATGTTTATACATTTCCTTACTTTGAAATTTCTTGGCGATCACCCTTCGTTCGAGTAACCCTTGGATTCCAACTCACAGAATCTACTCTTTCTCCTATTTCTGTCACTCTAAGGTGATCTTAAAACGACGTATAGTGGCCTTTCAATATTTTTCATCGTGCGACACCTCGAATCGCACTTCAGTGTCCTTTTTGCATTTCTTATATACTTTCCTATGTACACCAACCTAGAACCTTCTTTGATCTTTCCACACGTGATTCTGAATCGTGACACTTAGCTATGCCTGGAAAAACTTTTTAGAAGTTAAAAGCATGTGATAGCTTAGGAAATTAGCCACTTTCATTGATTTTAAGTTTCTACATCTTTGTGTCTACAATAGATAGAATTTTGATTCTGAGACACGGCAGAAAAGATAAAAACGGAAGTAAATAAACAACTTTTCATTCAAAAAATGGAAAAAAGTCAAATTTTAGCAAATATATGGAGAAGATTCTTTATTGTCAAAAGCAAAAGTAGTCTACCTACGTCCATTTTCATCTTCTTTACCATTTCTTTCACGAAAACAAAATTTGATGTATCTTAGACAAATGGACCAAGTTGTTTACATGAACTTGTTACTTTTCTCAAATACAACATGCCTTTAATAATAGTCGGGAAAAATGAATTTTTGGCCCATGAGGAAATTTTTAGCCAGCCCTCACGAAGCCTCACGTGACTTTCCCCTTAACAATAATGGCCCTAAGTTCGCAAACCATTAAGGCCCTCAAAAAAACGAATTAAAATTAAATTTCAATTGAAGGAAAAGAAGTATGAGGATAAGAATAAAAAGTACAGCAAATTTTAGGCTCGTGTGGAAATTTTTAGTTAGCCCTCGATAGGCGTCACGTGGTTTTCCCCTTTACAATAATGGACCAAAGTTGGCAAACCATGAAGGTCCTTAAAAAAACGAATTGAACTTTTTCAATCGAAGAAAAAGAAGTAGGTGGATAAAAATAAAAAGGAGAGAAAACTTTTGGCCCGTGTGGAAACTTTTAGTCAGCCCTCTCGAGGCCAAATGTGATTTTCTCCTTTAAAATAATGGTCCTAAGTTGGCAAACCATGAAGGCCCCCAAAAAAAACGACCTGCATCATTTGGAAGTCCTACGTGGAATTTTCTCATAAGGCCAGTGAAGTGGCCCATTTTAGGATCCAGCTAAGTTCACTGTATAAAAGGGTCATCAAGCAAAAATATAAGTTTAAATTGAAAAAATAAAGATGGTATAATCACATTTAAAAAAAGTTATTTAATATGTGTGTTGCGAATCTAGTTTTATAAATCAATATTTTTCATCTCTGATGAAGTAAAGTTAAAACATCAGTTCAAAAAATACTTTTCCTACTAGCGGGTCATGAAGTTTACTTTATTTCCCCCTGTAGGATAAACTAATCCATTTTTCGACCCACCTCAGTAGGAAAAAAATCGTCTACAACACAGGAAAAACATTTATTATACCTGCGTGATTGTTGCCTTCGCTTTACTCGGGCATCAAACTTTACACTTGCA
This sequence comes from Diplolepis rosae, assembly GCA_030998225.1. Classification (NCBI taxonomy): domain Eukaryota; kingdom Metazoa; phylum Arthropoda; class Insecta; order Hymenoptera; family Diplolepididae; genus Diplolepis; species Diplolepis rosae. Next base: position 15,560,294 of record JAPYXD010000723.1, on the reverse strand, counting down.
AAATAAACTTTTTTTTCCCTAGTTGCACAAAATACTATTTTACACTACTTATTAATAAGGCAGTTATTATTTATAAAAGAGAGTTTATTTTTCTATATTTAAACTATAATGAACTTTGAAGTTAATTTAAATATAATGTCAGGTAAATGTCCTTATCAGCTAGTGGTTTATAGAATGGGACACCCTCATGGGGCTTTAAGAGTGCCAATAGTTAAAAATGGCCAAGTGGGGGCAATTTCCATACGGAGGTGTATAGAAAGACGCCCATTTGTGTCTGAATCGTTTTCGTTCATATTTCTATCCGATTTTCGGTGGCGCTTTTTATAAAACGCGCGAGGGAGCTCTGAAAGCATCCCGGAAGTGCTCTTGTAGAGTATCGTTGATACTGCAGAAAATGGCCGATGTGTACACGGCAGTGAGTATCACGGATGTAGCCGATTACAAAAGCATCGAGACGATGCGATGGTTGTGGGTGGATTTGTTGGCTGATTCAAAGGTGGAAGGTAGTGGGTGTATGGCGGATGTTACGGGGTAAGATGTAATTTTCAATACCCGACCTCCTGGTCTCTGGAGGGTGCAAGGTGAGGCCACAATTCCGGGGATTTACCGTGCGCTGTCGACGTAAACTCTCCTCAGTCGCACCCCCGTCGGCCAAACTCAGCCACGGAAAGCACCACTTATGTACTCACCCCCTTCTATATTGCTCTAGTCACTGCCAATTCGACTGCCAACTCGAATCTACAGAACAATGAATTGCATTTGGAAAAATAAAGGCAATATCATTTCGAAAGCACACATACAGGAAACTAATTTTGTTCATTTAAGATAATCGTTTTTTTGGGTAGACAAAGCATTCTATTTTGGTTAAATCTAATAAATACTTGGAATCCATCAAAAGTGACCAAATATTTGCTTGGATAAAGCAAATTTTTTTTTAGGCGACTAAATTTTACTGACAAAAGAATATTTTTGAGATAATGAATTCATTTTCGTGGATTAACCAAACATTTTGTTCGTAGTATAAGAAGACCCAAAAAAATGTGCTTACTCCAAATAAACGATTTTTTAAAATTATGGATCAACAAGACCACGTGACCAAATTCTTTTAAAAGTTCGTGTAAATTGACTATTTTATTTTAGAAAATATCGTCCTGTAAATTTTTTAAATACGACAGAAGACGATAAAGAACGTCTGTCAACTTCGTTTGAGTGTAAATATTGCAAAAAAACTTACAGTTAACTGTAATTGTCGATAAGTTTTCGAATTTTATTCAAAATTTTTACTGAAAACAAGATAACAGACGTACTTTATTGTTTGTTGATAAGTTTCGCAAATTTTCAGAAAGATGTTTTGTCAATTAAAAAAGTTATTTTACATGAAGGAATCAATATATAATTTAATCACGTGGTCCGCTTGATTCGCGACCTTAAATGAAACAAGATTTTTGGTTAAGGAAAACAAAATTTGGTCAAATGAACTAAAATATTTGGTTGATTTAACCAAATCGTATCCTAACCAAAAATTTGTAAATGTCGATAAGTTTTCTAAATTTTCTCTAAATTTTTACTAAAAAGAAGTTAACAGAGGTGTTTTATTGTTTTTTGTTAAGTTTCGCAAATTTTCAGAAAGATTTTTTGTCAATTAAAAAAGTTATTTTACATGAACGAATCAATGTATAATTTAATCACGTGGTCCGCTTGATCCGCGACCTTAAATGAAACAAGATTTTTGGTTAAGGAAAACAAAATTTGGTCGAGTTAACTAAAATATTTGGTTGATTTAACCAAATCATATCCTTACCAAAAATCTGTAAATGTCGATAAGTTTTCGAAATTTTTACTGGAAAGAAGATAACAGCCGTACTTTATTGTCTTTTGTTAAGTTTCGCAAATTTTCAAAAAAATGTTTTGTAAATTAAAGAAGTCATCTTACATTAACGAATCAATGTATAATTTAATCACGTGGTCCGCTTGATCCGCGACCTTAAATGAAACAAGATTTTTGGTTAAGGAAAACAAAATTTGGTCGAGTTAACTAAAATATTTGGTTGATTTAACCAAATCATATCCTTACCAAAAATTTATAATTGTGGATAAGCTTTCGAATTTTTTTCAAAATTTTTACTAAAAAGAAGTTAACAGACGTACTTTATTGTCGTTTGTTACGTTTCCCAAATTTCCAGAAAAATACTTTGTAAATTAAAAACGTTATTTTACATGAACAATCCAATTTATAATTTAGTCACTTGGTCCGATTGATCCGTGACCGCAAATAAAACAAGATTTTTGAACATTTGTCAGTTCATTATAAAGGTAAATTTACATAGACTAGGGGAGAAGCGGCGAAATTGGCGCACCTAATAGAAAGTGCGAGTTTAAAAAGAAAGTATATGACTAAAAATTATGAAAAAATATTTATTTAATAGCTGGATATCTTTTCTATACTTTCCAATGGATAAAGATTGCATTGAAAATTATTAAAGCAGGTTTTTATTCAGATTTCCGAAGGACTGCACCTGCGTCAATTTACCCGCCATGTCGAGTAAATTGACGCACTAATATTATAATCTTCTCTTGTCACGTATTAGTTATATTTTCATAGATTTAGAATTACATTTCAGTAGCAAAGGTTGATGAAAAGAGGTAGTTATAATTTGAAACTAAATTTAAGATAGTATATCAAGATATGTGAAATTTTTTATACCTTTATTCACATAAACCAGCCAAAGTTAAAATATATTTTATATTTGTACAATAAAATACTGGCAATTGTGGATATTTAAGTGAATATTCAAATTGAAATCATTTTTATAGAGAATTATTTGAATTTGTAATCAGAAGTATATACAATTATTAACTTTAGAAGACTTATAAATAATAGAAACAATCAATCAAAAATACAAATTTTTTACTTACATTGCTTTCACATCTTAAAATCGAGAAAACTTTCAAAACAGTGTCAGACTGCAAATTAATTATTAAAAATCGCTTTTAAAATGCCTTAATACCTCAAACTTAAAAAAAAATTTAACCACTGATTGTTCAAATGAATATAACCTTACAAAGTCGTTACATCAGTTTTACGAACCACATTACCTCCCATTTCACAAAAAATCTTAAGAAAAAGATTAGCAGAAAAGTCCAGCAACATTCAAATGTATATATCTATATATTAATAATTGTGTACTTACTATCTTCTTTATATTTTCAATCATAAACATCCAAGCACTTGACTTCAGTCACCGGTTTCCAGAAACACAACACGTGTGCCAACTTCGCCTCTGATTTGAATCTCGTATGCGCCAATTTTGCCGCAAGTGTATCGTTCATTAATTAAATACTTTTTACGTAAAATGCTTATTTTGTCATACAAATACTCTATCCTAATCGTAAGATTAAATATCAAAGATTATAAAATCGTTGCATTAATCTAATTCACCTTGAATTACTATTATTTAACGATTTAACTCAATGGCTTCGAACATAACCATTATGCCAAAAAACGATTAATCGCAATAAAACTGTATTAAGCAATTAGATTTTTATATTATTTTCTATCAAATACATATCATACAAGAATGCACACGATAGAACTATTTTTATTTTTTGTTATGTTATCATTTTCTGAAAAATAGGGTGCGCCAATTTAGACAACGCGCCAATTTCGCCGCTTCTCCCCTATTAGCAACGTATCAAAAGATTTTCATAGATTTTTTCTTCATTCTATTAGAGTTTATGTTTACAAAAACAAAGTTGTGAGAATACAAAGGATTCTCATACTTGAAAAATGGATTTTGAAAACTATAAAAATTGATAATATGAAAAAAATAAAAAATATCATTAAAAATACAATAAAATTATTTTTGAAATTTCTTTTATAAATAATTTCACAAATTTGAAGTTTTATAGCTTTTTCATTCTGAGCTCAGATTTTGACTTCATTCAAGATAAAATGATCACAATTTAATTGTTACATTGCTGACATTCTACGTAAATCTCATTTTGAAATGAGTCAAGAAAAGTTGAAAAATATTAATTATTTCAAGATTTATTCAAAACTTAAAAAAGCTTCTAATTTTTCATTTTTTGGCAATACCATCGTTAAGGTATTTTTCATCCACGAAAATTAGACCTCATGCAAAAATAGATAATTTTGCTTTCAAGAATAGCAATATTATTATTGAAGGGCTATTCTGAAAGAGAAAAGATTATTTTACAAGAAAAAAATTTGAAACACAGAAAAATAATTTTATTAATAAATTTTATTTTTGACCCAACTTTTTTTCGTATCGCTTCTTACAAAATTTTAAAAAATTATGCGATTCTAATAAATTATGAATCATTTTTTTAGAGAAAAGATTCCCCACAACTTCACCGTTTCTGATTTTTAAAAATAAATTCTTTAATGGGTGAAACCATTTAAAAAACATATTCTAAAACGAAATTTTTATAAAAAAATTGCTGAATTTGATAATAATTGATAAATTTTCGAAAATTGGAAATGGTCAAGTTGTAGGGAATCTTTTTCTTGAAAAAGTGATTTGTAATTTATTAAAATCGCATAATTTTTTAAAATTTGGTAAGAAGCGATAAGAAAAAAAAGTTCGGGTAAAAATAAAATTTATTAATAAATTTATTTTTCTGTATTTCAAATTTTTTTCATGGAAATTAATCTTTTCTCTTCCAAAATAGCCATTCAATAATAATATTGCTATTCTTGAAAGCAAAATTATCTTTTTTTGCCTGAGGTCTAAATTTCGTAGATCAAATACTTTAATAATGGACTGAAACATTTCGTTTTGGGGTCATTAAATGCAGAATTTTGTTGCCTTCCATGTTATTTTAAGGAAAAAATTCATTGATAGGTATTTTATTAATTAGAAGCTTTTATGTAGCGATTTTTTTAAACAACTATCTGAAATATCGGAACTATCGATAATTTTCATTTAATGTTAGATGGAAATTTTGAAACTGGCTTATTTAGTCTTTCGACACTTTTAGTCTCCAAATTATTAAGATTAGGAGAAATTATAAAACTGATGAAAAGTATGTTGTTGCCTTCGGGTGTGAATATAACACGACTTAGATGTTGAATTTTAAATAAATGCAGTCCGGCTTAGATCGAGTCCTAGAAAAGAGAATATGAAAAGCGTAGTGACGTTCTTGAGTTTCGTAACCCAGGGGAGAGCTGAGAGTCACACTGATCTTGCTCTTTGTCGTAGGAGCTATCTGATAACATCCTCCATCCCTATTTCCTACTCCTCCACCGTTCACGTCCGCAGCATCCACCTTCCGGTGTTGGAGTCGCGAGGTGCATACCGTGGCTTTTGAGGCCTCTCGAGAGAATTCACTAACTTCGATATTCTGTATCGAGTTACACTCGTTCACAGCATCAAACAGTTCTCAGATCCAAGATAACTCGTGCATAGGCATCGACGTTCATTTTTATCCATGAAAAGTGCGAATATTCGACTCAAATTCTAGACATGGTGCAAAACTCGGAATCAAATAATTTTTAGACTTGCATTTATTGAATTCAATTTATGTATTGTAATTTAAGGTGGACTTCCACCTTGTGCGTTCCAAAAATTTCGATTTTTTTTTTGTTGCATTTTTCGAATCTATGAACTATCGAAAATGGATTCCTAAAAGGATTTTGTGAAAAAAATGCCGCTTCCAGAGTTACAAAGTTTTAAAGATGACTAGGCTTTAAACTTTAAATTTTAAAGTGACATGTTTGATAACATGTCTACCATTATATTGACTCAAACTCATAGAATTTTTGTTAATTTCTCGTTATTTTGGCATAAGATCAGTTTCTTCTTATTTTCTTTGATTAAAATTATCACTATTAGATGTAAACCTCTCAGGATTGCTTTATAAAAAAAACTGTCAGCCAACAAAGCCACATGTCCGGAGTCGGTTTTTAAAACAGTTCAGATCATTCTGTGAGAGACACTGGTAACAAAGTCCCCAAGAAAAGTTTTCAAAATTTAAACCTTGTTCGCGATTGTCATTAATAACCAATTGGGCATCCATCTTTAACAATAAAATTTTTTAAAAAATAAAAAAATTTCGGTCGGTTCGTTTGCAAACATTTTTATGTTTTTTCATTTTATCCGGTTTTTTATTCCCAGTGAACTCTAAATATTTTTTCAATTTGTGCTGCTGCTTACTGGACTACTTCATTCTGAATTGCAAGCTATGAGATAAGTTTTTGATTTATATGATAATCCTTATTTTAATTATCTCCTATATTCTAATCTTTTACAGAAATTTTGAATTAATCTTTGAATTTATGGCACTGAAGAGGGCTCCCATATCTGGCCGAAACGTTTGCCTTTCTTTCTTTTTGCGCATTTTTACATCTAATAGTGATAATTTTAATCAAAGAAAATAAGAAGAAACTGACCCTATGCCAAAATATCGAGAAATGAACAAAAATTCTTTAAACTTTAACTTTAAAATGTTTTTCTCAAAAATATTTTTTTCCAAACTTACAAGAAAAGTATTTAGTGAATCAAGCTGATTTTTGGACTGAATATTCATTGAACATTGAACTTTTATAACTAAATAAACTATCGAAAATAGGCCAAAAATTCATTTTTTTTACCAATAGGTGCCATTTCGCTTCATTTCAAAATTTTTGAAAACGTACGCTAAAATCATGGTCATATTTTGGCCCAGACAAGGTCGCACGTTCGAGGACGAGTATACCGCGAAAATTTTTTTTCGAACTTTTCATGTAATTATATTTTTTATCTTGAGGAATAAGCGAACAACATGCAAGAAAGTCATTGTGATATCTTATGCCATTCTGTAGAAAGAAAATGTTGAATTTTGGTCCAAAAACCGAGTCACAAGGTGGAAGTCCCCCCTAACCCTTTAAAGTATGTATTTTTCTTCTGGCTGAATTATCATGAAAATCGGTATCAGGGGCATTTTGGCTCGCTGATTACGAATCGAAGGTCAAAATTTTCAAAATCTTCATCCATGATCACCGATTCAAAATGGCGGATGTAGAAAGTTCGACACTTCTAGATCGGACCGAAGGTCTAATTTAGGGTTCAGGAAAGGAACTTTTTTGCGGAATATTAATAAATTTTAGCAGCATTAAATTCAAAAAATTTATATATATGCTCCATATTAGACCCGCCATTTTGAAATTTGAAATTTTGACAGCGGATTCGTAATCAGCGACCCCGAAAACTGCTATAAACCGATTATTATATAAAACCAACTTATTTTTGGATCTGACATACATTTATCCTGATAAAAGAAAGTAATAAAATTGTCGGTTAACTAATTTAAATAAATAAAAGATACATTAAAAAAAAGCTGGAAAAAAATTTTGAGGTTTTTGGGCATTTGTTTGACCTTGAATAACTTTTTTGTTTTTTAACCAGTTGTCAAGATTCTTTTTCTATTTTGTTCCTTTTAAATATAGCAACTATTTGGGTATGGAAAATAAGGTAAAATGACTGAAAAAATTTACAAATGAAATTAAAAAATTAATAAAAATATCCCAAAATATAAAAAAAAATTTTTTGTAGTTATTTTTTTTAGCTAGAGTGCTTTCCATGCCCAAAATATATATATATATATATATTGGTTTCTCTAGGGATACCTGTCATATACTATTTTCCATATAATTCAGAAGTATTAGTAAATAAATAAACAAAACATTTTATATAAAAAGCTAATTTTCGCTAAAAACGCATTATTCGTAAATCGTAGTAACTTTTTATTTTATTTATTTGTCCAAGAACAAAAATCAGATTGCCCTGAAAATTTACACACACACTCAGAAAAGTATAGAGAATAAATAAATACCATTTTTGGAAAATGTCAAAAAAAAAATCAAAAATATACCAATTAAAGGTGGCGGACCCCTTAAGCATAGCTCAGTGATCTTCTATGCTTTCAAGATTATTTCCTGCTGAAACTTTGTGTTACTTTTTAAAGTGTAACAAGAGGAAATCAATCTTTGTGAGCACTTAGGCTTCATAACGTTGAATAACAGGTGATTCTAAAAAAACAATTGTAGGTTCTTTTCTATCGCATTGCGGGATCGAAATCACACAATTCCCAAAACGCCGTGAATTACTTTCAAGTCGATCTTCTCTAGGGACTCGAGTAAACTCAGCTACGTTACAGGTAGGTACACATAAAAACGTCTTCGTACCCGACTGAGCTGGAAATGCGATCGTCATCTAATTGGAATTCGATATCCGGTAACGAGGGTTACAAACTTTCTCGGTTTCTCTCAGTCTTGACTCATTGTCTCTTTCTAACATGCCATCTTCTCCAGCCCTCGTTTGCTCTTTGGTCGTCTTACTCTCAATCATTTAGGGTACATATTTCTTCTCTCTCAAAGTAGAACAGGGCTGATAGTAGGGCAGGATGAAAAATTGTTATCTTATTTATGGGCTTGAGATTAGACGGCGTGTTAGAGAACGGTCTCGTTGCTAACAGGCGTCAGAATGATAAATGCGACGCGAATCGAGCTTAAGCGAGGCATTTTCGAGCTCAACTTCTTCGTCTTCTATGTATGTTAAAGAATGACACTAATTAAGTAATTGAATAAATGTATCAAAAACAGTCTATACCGAATTAAATAGTGAGTTATACTAAGCTGGGACATAAGAGATAATAGATAATTTTGCTTTCAAGAATATCAATATTATTCAAATTTAAATTTAAGGGGGTATTCTAGTCTAGAAGCCCGAATTTCGGGCTTTTTTTGACGGTCAATAAAAAAAGCAATCAAATTTTTAACCATCCATTTTTTTATCATTTATTTATTTATATTTTAAAAATTTACAAAAAAATTTTCAAAAAAAAATATATAAAGGGTTTTCCAATAGGGACATAACAATTTTATCTATGAATAAAACACAGAAATATTTGAGTTCAAATTTATTGTGGGTGTAATGCAAGCATTACATTTTATAAATAAAATTCGTTATCGGCCATATGACCACTACGAGCCCGTTTACAGAGGTCGATTCTTTGGACCCAATTTTCCACCATTCTGGCACACATTTCGACCGGAATGTTGGCAATTTCGCGTTGGACCATTTCTCGAGATAACACGTTCACCGAATTTGCCTTTCAATAAATCGATTGTGACGCGTGCTGTGTGGCTAGTGGTACCGTCTTGTTGAAACCACATATCGTTGATCACACCTCCGACATGAAAACCGCACCAAACAGTCACTTTTTGCGGATGCAACGGCGTCTCAAGAAGCAGATTTGGGTTTGTTGCTGACCAATAACGCATATTTTTTCTTATTAACAAAGCCATTGAGCCAGAAATGAGCTTCATCGCTGAAGATGATTTTTCGATGAAATTGTTCATTTTCATCAAGCTTTGACAGAGCGAATTTCGGTAGTAATTTTTAATAATTTTTAAACGTTGCTGGTTCGTGAGCTTTACCATGATGAAAATGTTGACTGTAACTAACGTTTTGACATTGACAGTTCATTAAGGGGTTACCCCCACTCGTAGCGCAAAAAAAGGCCTTTTTCATGAATTTTTTTAAAGAAAACTACAAAACTTTTTTAATCGATCACTATATCATCTTAAAGAACACATCTTAAAGAACTTTCAGTAATTTTTTTATTAACAAAATTATTTTTCTGTCTTTCAAATTTTCTTCTTGGTTGACAACATTGTTCAATTTTAATTTTCGTGGGAGAGTGTAATTGGTTACGTATAGTTAAAATGTGCACTGGCAGTGGTATTAGTTAATCTTTTAATTATGGCACTGAAAAGGATCCCATATGTAGTCGAAACATGTCACGTTATAATTAATATGAAGGCCTAACGGCCAAAAGGGGACAAGGTGCAAAATTTTCGAAAGGATTTTTTTTGTGCTTTCGAATTCCCTTACCGTTTCCACTGGCACTAATGTTATTTATAATATGATTCAGAACAACCTGAACCCATAATTTGATCGATATGAGACATCCTGCACAAAATTGCCTATTGCACTTATGAAAACGTTTCTAAGAACATTTATATGTATAGAATATTTTAGATACTCCAAGGAATCAGTTTGGCCCCAAGAAAAAAAATGAAATAAATCTTTCGAAACTTTAAACCTGGTCGTGGTCAGAATTTTCAAAAAATCAATTTTTGGATTTTTGCCTTGTACCTTGAAAATCTGTACTCGACGCTTCCCCCACCATGTGCACTGCTGAATTTAATTTCCACGGTTCTCAATAGGGCCACGCGATCAATTAACTAAAAGAAGAATATATCAAATATACATAAAGTTGATTATGGCGAAATAAATGTAAATTATAATGAAATTGTAATCATATTAACTATTAATAAATTTTTGAAAGTAAATTCTCCGTAATCTTTGTTAATTAAAAAGGAAATGGTCACTCAGAGTCAAAATTGTTCATTTATTGATCAAGATCTTTTATTATTTAATAGTTCCAAAATCACAGGACTTGTTTACTTTTTATTGTCAGGGGCTCAAATGTTGTTCACGATTTCAGATTTCTAATTTTTAAATTAAATTTCAACTTTGCAAATTCAAAATGATAGTTATAAATTTATGTAGCAGACTTCACAAATTATTTAATTACTATACATTTGTATGCACAGAATAACTAAAAATTTTTAAAAAAACAACAAAACGTCAAAAATGTAAGGTTAGATTTTTTGATTTAATACTTTCGATGAATTAGTATGCAACTATTATACTATTATGTTTGATAATACTTACTTTGAACATTTAAATCAAATTGGACGTATTTACGTAGATCCACATAAAAATTTCGATTACAAATTGTTAATGAGGTTCGGTTTATCTCACAGAAACGTTTCGAGCGGCCATATTGAGGAAGGTAAAAAGTGATTCGAGCGCGCTCGCTATGGCAAGTGGAGGGGGAAGGCCTTTTCTATAAAAATACTTCCCCAAACCGTCCGAGGTGGACCTATAGAGAGCGTGGACTGTAAATAAAACTTTAAATGCTTTTTCTCAAAACCGCGTATATATAAAAATACGGTGCTTGATCGTAGATTTTTTTTACATTCAAAACTTTTTTTTTAATTAAAAAAAAATGGGTGATTTTATGTGATTTTATGTGCGTATTGTAAAAGACGCATGCGCAGTTCAAATGTACAAGTCTTTGTCAGTACGGTGCCAACGCTGTACGAAGAAGAAGAAGATTACGCTCCGCTGTATCATAAAAGGCGCATGCGCAGTTCAATTTTTACATTACATTCCTCTGTATCGTAATACACAACATTACGCTACTATCAACTGTAGTGTAAAAACGAGTTTACGCGCCGGAGTCACATAATAGTATATTACGTGCCTAGGCGCACTATGAGGGTTATTGCGCGACGAGCGAAAATGCTCGCAGGAGATCGAAGCCGAGGCGCGATCAGTCCTGCGAGCATTGTCGCGAGTCTCGTAATTACCTGAATTGTGTGCATTGGCACGTATTCTATTTTATGTGACTTTGGTGCGTAACCCAGTTTTTATGCGTACACTCGAATCTAATCTAGTATTGTAGTTGTTTGCGGCGCTAGTTGTACGAAACGGGCGGAGTGCGGCAAAGGGAACCTCAGTAGGGTGCTAACGCTGTACGAAGAAGGAGAAGAATAAGAAGAACAAGAAGAAGACTGTGCTCCGCTGTATGGCTATAGGCGCATGCGCAGTTCAATTTTTACATTTCATTCCTCTGTAGCGCAATACACAACATTGCGCTACTCTCAACTGTAGCGAAAAAACGAGTTGCGCCGGAAGCACATAAAATTATATACTTTCGGATGCTGAAATGATTGAAAAAATATATGCATATAGCAAAGAGAAAAAAATTCCCAAAAAATACGCTTTGCTTCCTCCGCTGACTGGGACTAACCTCTTAAATAGTTTAGTCTGGACATGAGATGATTTGGATAAAAGCAGATGATAAAATACTCGACGAAAATAAATAAAATGATCTAATTGAAAGGAGTACTGAGAGACAATGGTATATCATCAGTACTTTCGTAAATTACAAAGCATGCCAGGCAGAGCTTCTCGTTGATGCAGAGTACATGCAACTGCGGGCAGTAAAGGTAGTTCCCAGGAGGACTGAGGCGAATGCAGCGGCTCACCAGCCCTTTCCCTCAGTTTCCAAATCTCAGAGTGTATAGATGTTCAGGAATCTGAAGGGTTGCAGGCGTCACAGAGAGGAGGGAATCCGTCAGATAAACGAAGAAACAGTTATATGGGAATTCGAGGATACTGAGGGCTAGTGCGAGGGAGATGAAGAGCTTCGCTAGGAGAAATAGATATTCGTCGAAGTGAGGTGAGGAGAAGAGTGAGGGTAAGGTCGCTTCAACCTCTCGACCTCCCAGGGGATCTCGGTGTAATTAAGCGAGTGCACCCTAACATGTCTACATACATGTACGTTCGCATCGCGTCTATCCATCTAACCGTAACAGAGTTGCTCTCTTCGTCGTCTCGTCCTTTTCTGAAGAGGGTGAGATAAGGCCGTGCAAAACCTCGGAAACCAGGAACACCTTTCTCGTGTACGAATCAAAAGAACAAATCTAGGATTACTGAAAAGGGTTCCAGAACGTTTAGGATCGCCTCTTTTTATCAGTGAACTTCTCTTCATCATGGGGCTAAAGTTTGTGACGTATTGTGTGACAAATTATTATTTTTTTTCGTCGTATGATCTTTAAAACGTAGAATAGTGATTATTTTAGTGTGATTATTATAACAATTTTTGTCGCATGTCGCTGTTTAACGAACCTGTCCTTACTTTTTTTTTCTTACTTTTTTTTTACTCTCGAAACGTAAAGATTTGATGAAAATTTCGAAAGTCACGTTTTACATAAAACCAATACCTTCTCATATGATGAGAATGTAAAAATATAAAATAAAAGTTAATTTTGCGGGGCGAAACCAAAATTGGCAAAGTTTGACCAAAGGAATCTATTTAGGGACGAACTTGTTTAATTATCTCGGAAACTAAAAAAGATACATTTATATGAGCTTCAGGTTTCGATTGCAGTCACATAGTGCTACAATAAAAAAAAATGTAAATTAAAAATTGAGTTTATAGTCCATATATATCTCTTTTTTAGTTTGTATGATAATTTAACAAGTTCGTCCATGAACGGATTCCTTTGGTCAAACTTTGCTAATTTTGGTTTCGGTTCGCAAACTCAATTTTTAATTTATATTTTTTTTATTGCAGCACTATGTATTTTGTCTGTTCGTCACGAAGATTTCGTACAAGCTCCGCAGTGTTAACCACTATTTGTTTTAATGATTATCTACTAGTTTATACAATTCATTTAAAAGTTTCACATAATCTAGTTATATACAGGGTGCGTCATCTAGACCTTCGGTATTTCAACATTGAATAACTCTGTTGTTTTTCAGCCGATTTTGACAAATGAGCACGATTCTGAAATGTCATTCAGTGCCATTTTAACCATGAGTCAATACACACCGAAAGAACGCGCTGAAATCGTAGCGTTTTACATTGAAAACAATCGTTCAATTGTCAAAATTGTGAAAATCGAAAAATGGCGATTTGGAGTGGCCTCCTCGCTCTCCGGATTTAACTGTACCTGACTTTTTTCTTTGGGGTTATTTAAAAAGCAAAGTTTATGCCAGCAAGCCAAAGACAATTGACGAACTTAAATGTAACATACGAGCCGAAATAGCTGCTATAACGCCCGAAATGCTGGCCAATGTTATGCAGAATGCGCGAAAAAGAGCTGCTTTTTGTGTATCGAATGGAGGTGGTCATTTAATCGACGTTGTGTTCTAAAACTGATTTGAAATAAATGGTAAAGTATATCCTAAACAAATCTTGCTCATTTGCCAAAATCGGCTGAAAAGTGTCATAATTATTCAATGTTGAAATGCCGAAGGTCTAAATGGCGCACCCTGTAGATTCTGTAAGTTTAATAAATTCTTGATTCGTAATTTTATCATAATTTATTTATAGTTACTTCTTTCTTTTCACTTAAGTTTTTTGAACTAAATTGATTTTATGAAAATTTAAATAACAAAAGTCTTGATAAGTATATTACAAAAAATTTGAAAAATCTACACAGAATTTAGATTTCACATAAATTTTTTAGTCACAATAATAATTTAAATTCGCAATTGTAAAATCCATTTTTTAAAAATATACAACACAGAAAATAAAAAAACCTTTTAAATGTTTTTACACAAGATACTTTTTAATAATAATACAATTTTTTAATGTAGAGTTCAAACTTTAGTTTCATTAAACTTCATACGTAGTTTTAATAAAGTTTATACTAAATAGTAATTAACAATTTATAATGTAAGTGTTTATTTATGTAAGGTTATATGTTTAAGTGTATTCGTGATTAATAATATGATGTAACGCCTATTGTTATTCACTTTGGGTTAATTAGGTAATTATCAAATTCATTTTACCCGACTAGGATTTAATAAATGCTCAGATGTCCTTATGTCCCAAGTTTAATCAACAGAGTCGAGTAAAATTAGCTCAACTATTTTTCTCCATGCATATATACCAAACTGCGAATTGCCAAAGCTGATAATGCGGCACAACATTGGCCCAATATCGGCAGCAATTGGGCCAGTGTCTCCGTTTTCATCGGTCAAGTGCCGACATTTTTTGACAATAAAGGAATGAATATAATTTATTTGTATTTTGTGAACATTTTGTACATATATTTAAGAAGAAATTGTGAAATTTTCAAATTTTTTTTTTTGAGAAACATGGAAGATATCGGCTGCTGCCCATCAAACGTCACTATTTGAAGTCGGATCTTTCGTACACAGTAGCTAAAAAAATTTTCGATCAATCATTTTAATAATTAGCAGATACTTTCTTCATACAATTACGCTGCTCTATTTGAACCTAAATCCGTAGTTCTATTATTGTTTTAAGTATTTTTAAACGCAAAAAAATTTATGAAAAAATGCCCAAAAATCAATGTCTCCTGTTTACAGAATGTACGAAAGTACCGACTTTAAATAGTGACGTTTGATGGGCAGCAGCCGATATCTTCCATGTTTCTCAAAAAAGAAAATTTGAAAATTTCACAATTTCTTCTTAAATATATGTACAAAATGTTCACAAAATACAAATAAATTATATTCATTCCTTTATTGTCAAAAAAAATCATGAAAATCATTTAAAAAACCCCTTCTTAAACCTATTTGCCCCCTTAATTAAAATATTCGGTTATTGATTTTTTTATAGATCCTATTGGATTTAGATGTTCCTCAGTGTCTTGAGTGGTGGAAAATCGCCCCAAGGTGTTCGGGAATAGGTATGTATAGTATATATATTGAATGTCACTGAGAATAGCGTAGAAATGGCGTATGTTCGATATGGTAATGAAGGGCCAATCATGCGGTAACTAGCCACCCAAGGGAGATGGTCAGGCTGCCAACCAGTGGTCAGGTCCCGTCAATGTGTCACTTACGTAGCCGGAATACCGAGTCGAACCGACAGAGCGTTTCCCTCGATGCATATGCCCGTGTCACTCGTACGTCTAGAATGTTCTGTCGCCCTGTTCGAAACTGGCATAATTTCCTTAATCGGATGCAGATCGACAGACTAAAACGGGATACTGCTATAACTTGTATTGAAACTAACATCGACTGAATCAAGACTCTTGGATCAAACTGTTTAAGTAATTCAAGGTGCCAACTCGACTTAGAAGTGGACAAGTTTTTTCGTAACTGAGATTTTTTTCATTTATACTAAAAACCTCTTTCATCTTTCTAAATTCATAAATTTTTTAGTTATCTTTGAAAATCTTCAAATTATTCAATTTATTAGATATCTTTTGACTTGAATTGTCAAGTCTACTAAAAAATTGAAAGATTAGAAAGGCCGTTTTTGTTCTTCGCGGGCACTGAACTTTATTCTGAATTATTTTTATTATAATTCGAGTAAATTTTGTAATATTGTTGATGTATGTAGATTCAATTTTATTAGAGTTACTTCGATTTTGAGGAATACATTCTTATCACGACACTGGCACTCGATATTAAAATTTTAAAACAAGGAATTCGTGATTAGAAAGAAAAAAATCGGATTTTTCATTTTTTATGGAATTTTTTAAATTTAATTTAAAAATATTTATCTTATAAAAGAAAGTTGAAATGAACATTTTTAGATCTTTTTTTAGTAAAAAATTCTGTACCATGAGGTTATTTCGTAGCTCGCATATTTTGGTTAAAAAATGAAATTTATGAATTTTAATTGTATTTTTTTAAATTAAAAAGAAAAATACCCATCTTATATGCAAAATTTTGTAGATATTTTTTTAGTAAAAAATTTTGTGCAACTTTTCTAATTTAGGTTTGATCGAAAAATTTTATCAGGACAACTAGTAGAGCTTTTTCAGCCCTAAGTATAAGAAATTAGTATTGACATATTGGATTTTTCTAAAAAGTAGTTTTCAAAAATGCTCTAATCTTTTAAATTTTGGTCAACGAAGTCGTTCTTTCATTTTGAGCTCTGATAAAGTGTACCGAATCATTTTTTGAAAGTCATCTTATCTACAAACAACGATAACGACAGAATTAAAAAAACCTTTTTTTCGGATCCAGGGGTCCATGAAACGTGGACATTTGTTGAAAAAAGTAGATGTCAAATTTCACATAAATCTTATACCTTCTCATATGTTATGAGAATGTAAAAATAATAATCCATAATTTTAAGACTTAAAATAATATTGTCAGCGGAAAAAAAGAACATTATTTTTTATGGAAAAAATATAAAATTTACATAAAATAATACTTTTAATGATGTTTTTTGCGAATAGAGTTTTTCCTTACTATTGCTTCTTACTAATTTTTAAAAAATAAACATAAAAAAATAACATTATTAAAAGTTGTTCTAAGGAACAGGTCTCTGGAAAAAAAAGTTTTTCTATGATTTTAAAACTTAAAATGATATTGTCAGTCGTGTTTCATGAAAGAAAAAGCATTGTTTTTTAAGGAAAAATTTAAAACCGACGACAAATAATACTGTTAATAATGTTTTTTTGTAATAGAATTTTTCCTTACTATCACTTCTTACCAATTTTTTAAAAATTACTCGATTTTTATAAATCATGGACTATTTTTTGGAAAAAAATATTCTCCTCAACTCTACCATTTCCAATTTGAAAAATAGGTAAATAATCTTCAAATATAGTTATTTTATTTTTAAGAATGTTGTTTTTTGTAAATCGTTTTAATCATATCAGACATTAAAAACTTTACATTGAAAATATAGATAATAAACATAATATTTTTCCCGAAAAAATAAGACATGATTTATAAAAATACAATAATTTTTCAAAAATTGGTAAGAAGCGATAGTAAGGAAAAATTCTATTACAATAAACATTATTAAAAGAATTATTTGTCACAAGTTTGACATTTTTCCATAAAAAATAATGTTTTTTCTTTCATGAAACACGAGTGACAATATCATTTCAAGACTTGAAATCACAGAAAAACTTTTTTTTCCAGAGACCTGCTTTTTTGTACGACGACTACCTTGAGGGGTAAAACCATTGTAGAATTTTCAAAAAATCACTTTTTCTTTAATTGGCTTAAAAGATGCTTTGAACCTTATAAAATATGAAGCAAAAAGTCCAATCCCTGAAAAAAAATGGTTATACATATAGAATTCACTCACCAATGAACAAAAATCAATATTTCTAAAATCCCCTAAGTGGTTGACTAGCTACACTCATGCAGATTACAAAGATTTTTTTTCTTTTTTACAGCTTTAAATTCGCACCAGTTATAGTGCGTGCCGCAGATCGCTTCAAATTAAACATGCCTCGGGAGATTTGCTGCAGTGTCGCCATTTTGTAATATTTTCCTGGAAATTTTTTTTTTAATATACTTAAATATATGCTCAATAACTACCCCAAGTATTATTTATCTATCAACTTTCCTTCTGTCCAAAAAAAATGGTCAAAAAAACGCTTTTTCTTAGGCCCTTACAGTGGTGTTACCCCTTAAGGTCATGGATTAATCGGACCACGTGATTAAATTATACACTAATTCGTTCATGTAAGATAACTTTTTTTTTACAAAACATCTTTATGAAAATTTGGGAAGCGTAACAAAAGACAATAAAGCGCCTCTATTAAATTCTTTTAAGTAAAAATTTTATAAAAAATTCGAAAACTTGTCGACAATTACAGTATGATATAAAAAAGTTTGCAACATTTTTACGAAACGAAATTAAATAACGTTCTTTATCGTCTTCTGTTGTATTTTCCAAATTTTCAGATACATATTTTGTAAAATAAAAAAGTTATCTTACACAAATTTTTACAAAAATTTGGTCACGTGATCTAGTTGATCCATGACCTTAAAACCATAGAAAAACTTTTTTCCAGGCATCTAATTTTGGGCACAACTACCTTAAAATAACCAATGCAATCCCAAGTAAAGATAGACTCATTTTATAAAAAAAAGAAAAAAATTAGCAAACCATGTTATGCTTTTGAGTAGAAAAGAGATTTGATGTAGATTAAATTTTTAGAAAAATCAAAGGTCAAATATAAGATGATGAATGAAGGAGTGCAGAAATAAGTTGTTAAAAGTTCATTGAAATGGACAGAAGTGCTCGCCGAGGCATAAAACTGTGTTGGAACTGCAATTAAAGTTGGTGAACCATTGAGTGGGCAGAGACTGGAGGAACGAAAGGGGATGATGTGATACTCTGGAGTTAGAGGGAAGCGAGAATGAGTTGGACGAATGTGGGGCCATTCTTGATACGGGATCGCGCTACTTGACGAAGGTCTGTACAGAACGGCCAGTACACTTATTTTTACTTTCATTGTGAGCAAAAGTAACCAATACCATCACGAAATAAGACCAATACCAATATCGGGAGTCGTTCAGAGCGTAGCAATCGGTAAACTGGGGTGCGCGAGTTGCGAGGGCGCGGGAAACAGAACGATAAATAACTACAGGATGAAAAAGGGGGCGCTGTGCCTCCCGGGGCCCCTAAACCCACTCCTGTCCCTCTCTTTTCTCTTCTAACACCATACAACCCGCGACCGGGACCATCCCCGACAATTATACCCTTACACGCGAAATGTTTTATTACCCTCAAGTAGAACTGCCTGCATTTTACCTACACTTGTCTGGGGATGAATGAAACCTGGCCTACTTTCAGATTTTAGCCAGTACAGGTATATTTTTCCGTCACCAAGAATCTAAACTCGAGACCTGTTGATTGGTCAAGAATTTCCTAATTGTTTTCAAACCTTACGAGACAATTTTGTAGTTATTTTATTGGGCTGAAGTTTGTGACATCTCATGTAACGAATTTATTTTTTCCGTCGTATAATCTCCAAAACAATAAAATAGATGCAGAACAGTGATTCTTGCCAAAAACAAAATTTTTTATAGTAAAAAATTTGTTTTTTTTGTTGAAAACCACTATTGTGCATATTTTTATTATTATTATTATTTCAAATTAATTAGGTGAGTTTGATTTTTCCACAGAAGGATTTTCAAATTCTTTAAATATTATTATTATTTTCTTATTATCATATATTATTATTATTATATTATATTATTATTTTATTATTATTATCTTATTATTTTCGATAATAACATCTCATGTAAGGAATTAATTTTTTTCGTCATATAATCTCTAAAACAATAAAAAATATGGAGAATAGTGATTTTTGCCAAAAACCACTATTCTGCATATTTTTTATTGTTTTGGAGATTCTACGACGAAAAAAATTAATTCCTCACATGAAATGTCACAAACTTCAGCCCAATGGTTATTTTTGATAAATTTTCAAGATATTTGAATACAACAGCTGAGCCTGTTGCAATATTTTTCCCCTCTTTTAAATTATATTGAATTAAACATTTTTTGGGACAAACCAGTTGACTAGGTTGTGTATCTTGAATTCAGATAATTTTGTTGTAAAAAAAAAATGTATCTGTTTTGACATAATATTTCTGAGAAATAAAAATCTGTGAATCAGGAAATTGAAGTTTTTAATCTCGATAACTATAAAAAATCATTGAAAATGAGTAATGAGTGATTTTTTGTAATTAAATAATTTAAGCACACTTGCGAAAAAAACACACAGAGTTTCCAGATCGTTTCAAAGTTCCGAAACACCAATTATTATAACTATTTAAGGGAATAGAGTAAGGTCATGTGATCAAGAGAAGAAATTAAATCTCCTTCAAAATTAAGGTCTACAACCCTCCGTAAATATAACCTTTGTCATGTCCCAAAGTTTCAGAAAAAAATATTCATTATTACAGGAAAATTTTGGGGGAGATTAAATTTTTCTTCTTGATCAAGTGACCCACTTATTTCATAGCTTTAAAGCCATGAATCATCCAAACCACGTGACCAAATCCCATTAAAAGTTCATGTAAGATAACTTTTTTATTTTACAAAATATCTTACTAAATATTTGGGAAATACAAGAGAAGACGATAAAGGACGTCTGTCAACTTCGTTTAAGTAAAAATTTTACAAAAATGTTTACAGTCAACTGTAATCATCGATAAGTCTTCCATTTCTTTTCAAAATTATTACTAAAAAGTAGTTGACAGATGTGCTTTATTGTCTTTTATTACGTTTCCAAATTTTCAAAAAGATGTTTTGTAAATTTAAAAAGTGATCTTATATGGAAGAATTAATGCATAATTTAGTCACATGGTCAGATTGATCCATGGCCTTAAGGTAGTTGTGCGAAAAAACAGGTTTCTGGAAGAAAGAGTTTTTCTATGATTTTGAGACTTGAAATGATATTGTCATTCGTATTTCTTAAAAGAAAAAACATCATATTTTAAGAAAAAATTTAAAACTTACGACAAATAACACATTTAATAATGTTGTTTGTTATACAGTTTTTCCTTACTATCGTTTCTTGCCAAATTTTGCAAAACAAACGTCTTTCCTTACGTTCCCAAATTTTCAGAAAGATGTTTTGTAAATTAAAAATTTATCTTACGTGGACAAATTGATGTTTAATTTAGTAATTCAGTTTAGTTTACTAGTTACTAGTTACTTTTACTAAATGTTATTTTTATGAAAACAAAAATAAACAAAAATCTAATATTACTCTAATTAATTTTTTGGCACGTTTACAGCTTATTTATTAAGTTCGTGAAATTAGCTGGGACTGAAGAAGGCCCCCATTTGTGGCCGAAATGTTTGCCTTTTTATCCCTATCATATTTTTCCTTAATTATTGATTTTTATAAAAAGGAACTGACCTATTTCCAATACAAAAAATAAATGGTGTAAAATATTCGCACCTGAAAGCCATCATAAGTGTTGATTGATTCATACGATTTACAGTCCATCCATAAAGGTAATGAAACATGACAGACATGTTAAAAAATCTTGTATTAAATACATTAAATCCGAAAGCTCAATTATGTTTCAAGAACTCGATAAAGTATGTGGTTGTGGACCAAGGTCTCAAAGGGCATGCGAGGTCGGCAGCACTTGAGAGGTTCATCTAATCCCATAACGCACTGGGAGTGACGGAGGTACGAAGCGTTCCAGCTAATTTTGTAATCTAGGCTCGCACTAACTACTAATTGCTCACTAGAGTAGAGCAGATCCAATCTTCTCTAATTATCATTGGCAATACATGTCATCGTGCATGTTTTTTCAAAATGTCATTTTAGTTTTCTTGAGGAGATGAATTTTCCTTCATTATGAGGGTCTTTGCTAAAAACTTGTTTTTGAACTATCAACTATCTAAATCTAAATCAGTCAAATTTTCACTGATTCATGAGCGAACAAATATTTTTCACTGTTAAATCAATTAATTTTCACTGAAGTAATCAGTGAAAAAATATCTTTACTGTTGGATCAGTTAATTTTTACTGATGTAATCAGTGAAATTTGACTGATTTACAGTAACCTCTTTTTAGCTATTTGAATCAGTCAAATTTCACTGATAATCAGTAAATTTTGACTGATTCAGATTTAGAGAGAACTAAACAAAAAAAAAAAGAAATTTAGAATCAGCTTAAGTAATATTTTTCTATTATTTGCAACTTACAATATAACGTGTGTAACAATTTGAGAAAGCAAAAATTATTTTTATTGTGGGAATAAATAATCTACACGCTAGAAAGCTTACTGAGCGAACACTTATTGGACACAAAAACAAAACTCAAAATTCTTTTAAAAATTAGTGGAGTAACGATACAAAATATTAAAACTACAATAGAAATTTATTTTATCGTGCTCTATGTCGACTGAAACTTTAGATTTACAATTATATATCTATTTTATTAACATTATTATGAAATCAAGTGCATAATTTACAAAAATTTGTAATATTAAGGGCATGTGATACTTTAAAAATGTAGAAAGTTTATGTGGAAAATTTGGTCCAGCTTCTATATGTTATACCGTTTACAATTATAGGACCATTTGTTGTTACAGCCATTGTCAAAGTATTTTAATTTTTATAAAAACAGGTTAAAATTTTTTTCCTGATACTAACATGGACTTTAATAAGATTTTGTATCTAATAATCTCTATTTGGAAGAAAAATGTTAATTTTATAAATATATATTACAAAAAACGATCTTGATACAAAAGTATTGATTAAATTGATCTTTTGATACAAAATAGTCTTAAAATTTTAAAAATGTGTAGCTTGTTATATGAATTTTTTATAATTCAATGTATGTCATATTTTAATAGAATTTAGGAATATTTGAGAGAATATTGATATTTTGTGTTTATTTATAGAATGTATGGAATTTGAAATGTTACTACGCTTTTGTACCATATTTTACCCCAGTGTAAAATCCAGAAAAAAATTCTAAAAATATCTTGATCAGTTAAAAAATTACTATAAAGACTTACAATTAAAACGAAACCAAAATCTTTTTAAAATGTTAGTTATTTTTAGAGTTATCAAGATTTTCCAAAAAGATCCAAATTTGACCTTTTTTGTAATATATTTTTATAAAATTAACATTTTGCTTTCAACCTGGGATAATTAAATGCAGAAATTTATCAACATTCATGCCATTATTGACAAAAAATGTGAAATTGTTTTTATTAAAATTAAGACACTTCGACAATGTCTAAAACAACAGGTGAACCTATAATTTTGAACAGTAGTGTACATAAAATATTGTTTTCAACATTTAGGAAATGGTAGAGAGTTTAAAAACGGACGTAGATAGACAACTTTGAGTTGGAAAAGTGAAAAAAAAATTCGGATATATTTTTCTGAAATTGAACTTTTTCTCATTTTCTAAACCAAAACTTGTCTATGTACATCCGTTTATATCTTCTCCATCATTTCCCAAATTTCGAGAACAAAATTTTCTATATTTTGGACACGTCATTTTTAAATTCTAAAAATTAATTAAAGTGAACCATGTAAAAAAAAAAAATTATGGTCCAACGTATCATTTTGTTTATAAAATCCTTCACTTATTATTTATAAATTTTATCTCATGAATTTGTAGTTGGAAACAAGCTATCAAGCGGAAATTTTATCTAAATTTTAATTCCCTATTTTTGAACAAAAGCTCCTAAAATTTTAAAACTTTTTGGAAATGAGCCAAAAAAAATAAGGCAAATTTACTGTTGAACCTTATTACCACTTTCCTTCTAAAGTGATATAATTATAAGAAAAGGTTATGTTGAAATTTAGACAACGTGCTTGAGAGTGCAAATTGACTGTTAATTAATTAAAAACGAAGAGACTTGATGACACAGCTTCGACCGCTTCGCTCTTCTTCCCTTCATGCCAAGTCATCCCTTAGTCGTTGGTTAATCGGGTTAGATTAACTTGCTTAGCGCTGAGTTTCTGTTATGCTCTTCTAGTTAGCTTCTTCCTATATGAAATCTTATCATCAATATGTAGTTTATAAGTGTTATTTCTTCAGTTCACGTATTTCAAATTCCTACTTATAGATTTTTATAACTGCAGAAAATAATAATAGGTATTAATATCGAATAAGGTATGGTTCGTTTATTATTATTTGATAAGCATCAGACATTGTCGGACGGTATCGATTTTTAAATTGCGTAATAAATAAAATTATAAGTGAGGGTACCTTGCGCGCTCGACGAAGAGGGCGAGGTCTAACTTAATTCGGGTAACTTCCCTCGACTTAATAAAGTTGTCTCAATTTTTGCATCATTAGCAAAATGTGCTTACTGATTTCTCATTAGATTGTATATTATAGACTGTTAACAATTTTTGTATTCAATTTAATATTAAATTATATTAAGTCATTTTCATATACAGTATATGAAATTTAATATACGCAATTATGAATTTTCATACGCATCAAAGTTGCGATAAAACAGAATATTTTTTAGATCCTTTGATAATTCGTAAATCATTGAAACAGTTCGATAATATTCTGAATCAATTAATTAATTAATTAAAAATTATGTAAGTTGTATTAACCCTCAATTTAAATAAAATGGTACGATGTTGGCAAAAATTGGCTTTAGGGTCCGAAAATGATTAAACCGATTTAATCGGATTAATAATTTTTAGACCCTAAAGCCATTTTTTTCCAATATCTTACCATTTTATTTAAATTAATTAATATCACTGAATCTTCTTATTAATCATATATGAAATAGGGAATGCGGGAATGAGCTGAAAATTCCTCTAACTATTAAAATTCACGACGTATTTCAATGCTTAAAGTAGGTTAAGCAAACTAATTTTTTAAATACTTGGATATATTAGAAAATTTAAAAATTATTTTGTTTCCATATGAGAGAAAATAATCTACTTTATTATTTGCATTCTAGATTCACTGCAAAAATAACTTTATAATTGCTCAAAATTAAATTATGGGAGTTGTTTATTTTGGTATATTGAATTTATATACCAGTATATTGTTTTACAAATAATATGCAGATATATTAAATTTCATATACAAATCAAATTTAATAATATTTCCAAGAGTGTGTATCTTAGATCTTGATGAAAATTTCCAACACACGTATTCCACAATATTGTTCTATAAAAGGTCTTCACTAAACATGTACATTTTCATATTTGTTTGTCTTTCAAATTTAAAAAAGAAGATTCATTAATTCAGGATAAATCACAACTGATGTACTGCGTAATTGGGCCAGTTCATCACTTTGCTTACAAACTCGGAATAAAATGGTATTGGTCGCTGAGATTTATGAGTTTAACTATGGTTGGTTGGATTGTGTACATTGTGATCGAAAATAATTGCTTTAGAGTTGATTGGTTTATCGAATTATAGTCTCTTATTCCCTTTTTTAAGTTAATAAATACGCGAATATGAAAGTAAGAGAGTGATTATAGAAATTTAAAAATCAATAAATTCTGTTTTAAATTGAAAGAAAGGCTGAAAATGAACGTTTCATGAAGTAGAATACTGCTTGCTAATTTTTAAATGAAGGCAGAAGATTTAGTAACTTTTTAGCTCCCTTTTTATTCATTAGTTTACGATATGACTTACTGGAAATTCAGAAAATTCAAGGGAAGATAACGAAGAACTTCTGTTAACTTCATTTTAGTGAAAATTTTGTAAGAAATTTTACAGGTAACTGTAAACGCTTATAATTCTTCTAGCTTTATTAACCGAAAATTTTTTTTCCAAAATTTCCACTAAAAAGAAGTTAAGGGACGTTATTTATCGCCTTTTATCATGTTTTTCTAATTTTCAGAATAATATTGTAAATTGAAAAAGTTAGTCCTGTTATTTAATGCATAATATTAGGAAAAAATATCCGCTTTACCGAAAAAAAAATTCAAAAATATAAAAAATGTCATTTTCAATAAAAATTAATGTTTCAAGATATTTGAATTGAATTGGGAGTTAAAATTTTGCTGATAGAAAAAAAGGGTCTAATAAAGTTCATAACAGCTCAGCCTTTTGTAAAATGTTTCCCCCATTTTAAAAAATATTGAATTAAAATATTTTTAGGAGAAACCGGCTGAATAGGTTGTGTTTCTTGAATTCAGATAATTTTAATCATTGTAGGTCAAAGTTCAATGTACCCAAGTGCAAAATTAGATACGGCCCAACACTGGCCCAGCATCGCCAAAAATTTGCCGAAGATCGGCTGCCAATATCGTGCCGTTGCTGGAATGATAACTCCGGTATGCACTTGGCGGCCAATGCTGGCCCAAACTCTGGCCGCCAGCACTTGTTTTCGGTACAGCAACGGGCCAATGCTGTGCCGAACTCTGGTTTTCTCACTTCCAGGATGGTTTGCCATGGTAAAAGTGACACATGGCCCAGTAATGTGCCGTCCATGAATCCGACTCTGGCTCTTCTACTTTCAGAACTGGATGCTATAGTAAAAATGAAAATCGGCTTGGTATGGGGCCGATACTGGGCCAAGTTTCGGCTGAAGGTCGGTAAATTTAAACAGTCGAAAAAGGCCGCCGTCGTCGGCCCAGCACTTGACCGATGCAAACAGTGACACTGGCCCAATAACAATGGCCGACTCTTGGCTGCCGATATTGGGCCAATATTGTGCCGTATTATCACCTTCGGCAATTCGCACTTGGGTAGTTTTTTCAAAAATGCGTTTTAAAAATGATTAGATTTTAAGGAATAATACACGTAAAAAAATAGTTCAATAAAGTTTATAGAACTGTTCAAGAGTTGGGGATATAGGTATTTACGGAACCGAATTCTAGAAAATTAAAAGAACTTTTCATAATAAAATGCAAAACTTTCAATGATTTTTCCTGAATGTTTCGCATTTTATCCTGGAAAGTTAATTAAATTTTCTAGAACTATTCCGTAAAAACATGTATCCTCCACTTTTGAACAGTTCTATAAACTTTAATTAATTATTTTTTTCCGTGTAGCTCCTTTTCTTGTTTAAACAATTTTATGAGATTCCACTGTCTCAACTTTTGAAATTAATCTCACATTTTCTAACTACAGCTATTTGTTTTTAGAACTTTTTTAATTTTCTAACATTTCTGATTAACACTTAGAAACTGATAAATCAATTAATAATTCTAAGATAGTGGAGTTTTCTAAAAACGTTTAAAGAAGAAAATGAACCTTGATTCCTTAAAATCCTATCATTTTTAAAGAGTAAAAACTACATTGAACTTCCACCTACAGTAATTAAAATTGTCTGAATTCAAGATAAACAAACTAGTCAACTGGGTTTTCCCAAAAAATTTAAAATTCAGTATTTTTAAAAAAGGAGGGAAAATATTACAAAAGACTGAACTTTTGTGCACTTCATATGAACATTTTTTTCTATCAGCAAAATCTTAACTTCCAATTCAATTTAAATATCTTGAAACAGTAATTTTTATTGGAAAAGAAATTTTTTATAATTTTTTCCGGTAAAGCGTACATTTTTCTCAAATATGTATTAAATAAGAGCTCAAACAGTTTTTAAAGTGGTAATTAAGTTTTCCAAAGGCTTCCTAGCCATTGTCGAACCTCCTTAAGTTGGATGAATTCAAAATTAAAAATGTATTATTATTATTATTATTATTATTATTATTATTATTATTATTAATAATATTAAATATTGTTGATGTTCGAAGTTGGATTTAGGGTCCAGAAAAAATGAAACGTTTCGATTCAGATTGGAGTCCTCATCAGTGAGAATTCTGGTCATCTTGTGCACATCTTTACACATTTTTTTGCGGCGAAAGAAAAGAAGGAAAAAAAGAAATTTGTTACTGTTTTACTTGGATTAATTTTTTTACCAACGTTTTGTCTGGCTACTTAACGAAATAACAGGTCAGTTTTTGTTTGGTAATATTTTATTGTGATGAGATCGCAGTTTTATAGACTTTTTTATTCTGTAATAATTCTTCTTAACTTCTACAATTCTACAGTATATATAATCTTTCTTAGGGTAGATTAAAAATTTTTTTCTGTACAGTTTTTTTGTGAATTCAGCTATTTTGACCGATTTTAGAGTTTTCACACGTACAATACATTTATATTGTTTGTTACCATAATGTTTTATCCGTCACACGTGCAAATTTTTTAAGTTTCTTCCTTTTGTATTTTTATAGAAAAAAATTTTTACACAGTTTTTATTTTGTTGAATTTAGTTATTTAGACCAATTTTATAGTTTTACATGTGCAATTCATTTATATTGTTTTTACCACAATGTTTATCCGTCACACGTGCAATTTTTTAAGTTTCTTCCCTTTGTATTTTTATAGAAAAAATTATTTTGTACAGTTTATATTTTTGTAAATTTAGTTATTTAGACCAATTTTATAGTTTCACACGTGCAATTATTTTATATCATTTTCTATCACAATGTTTATCCGTCACACGGGTAATTTTTTAAAGTTTCTTCCTTTTTTATTTTTTTATAGAAATAAATTCTCACTGATGAGGACTCCAATCTGAGTTGAAACGTTTGAAAGTATGAAACTTTGAGTTACATTTTGTCTGGACCCTAAAGCCAACTAAGAACATCAACAATATTTAAATATTAATACTAAAGGTCGATATAAGTTCTGTTCCTTTAAGGGGACTTTTACTTTTTAAATTGAAAAAAAGACAATATTTAAATATTAAAAAAAAACTATTTTATTTATAATTATAATTTTTTTTATACATTGTCAACAATGTTTTAAGGTGTCCAAAAAATTTTTTTAGGCACTTTTAATTACTTTTTATCACTGCAGAGGGCGTCTTCCAAAAGATGCATTTTAATTTGCGGGACACTTTTTTGCCTTCCTGTAACAAATTTATTTAAAATTGCAACGCGATTCAATTCATGAGATTTGAAACTAAACAATAAACCTTTAAAAAGATGTTTTTTTTATATTTGTATGGCCTTTATACGCGATTTTATAAAAAGTTCGAAGAAACGCCTGTTTTGGGGGTGAATTTACCCCTGTACTAAAAAAATGGGGTGTTTTTCTTTAACTTTTTATAGGTTTATTTACTAGTTTTTTGTATAAGGTATCAAAAAAATTTTGGTCTACTGAGATTGGTTTAGTAGATTTTGAGAAAAACGTCTCCCAGATTTGAAAAACGACATTTCGAGAAAAACACGTTTTAAACAGTTTTGTCATATACGCAGGTACCATTATAAATACAACTATAACATTCTTTCTATTTGGAATTTCTTAATAAAATTTTAGGCCAGTATTTCTATGATGCTAAGGGACATTTTTACGTGAAAAAACAATTGATTTTTGAAAATTTAGAAAGTAAAAGTCCCCTTAAAAAATTTTGTTTCAATTCCGGATTATTTTGTCAACGACTTGCAGGAGGAAACTCACATCTTGGACATTTGGTTAAGGTAGTTGATCCACGAAAATTAGACCTCAGGCAAAAATAGATAATTTTGCTTTCAAGAATAGCAATATTATTATTGAAGGGCTATTTTGAAAAAGAAAAGATTATTTTACAAGAAAACAATTTGAAACACAGAAAAATAATTTTATTAATAAATTTTATTTTTGCTCCAACTTTTTTTCTTATTGCTTCTTACCACATTTTCAAAAATTATGCGATTTTAATAAATTACAAATCACTTTTTCAAGAAAAAGATTCCCTACAACTAACCATTTCCAATTTTCGAAAATGAAAAAATTATTATCAAATTCAGCAATTTGTTTATCAAAATTTCGTTTTGGAAAATGTTTTTTAATGGTTTCAGCCATTAAAGAATTTATTTTTAAAAATCAGAAACGGTGAAGTTGTGGGAAATCTTTTCTCTGAAAAAATGATTCATGATTTATTAGAATCGCATAATTTTTTAAAATTTGGTAAGAAGCGATACGAAAAAAAGTTGGGTCAAAAATAAAATTTGTTAATAAAATTATTTTTCTGTGTTTCAAATTTTTTTCTTGTAAAATAATCTTTTCTCTTTCAAATTAGCTCTTCAATAATAATATTGCTATTCGTGAAAGCAAAATTATCTATTTTTGCCTGAGGTCTAATTTTTGTGGATGAAAACTACCTTAAGATTCCCTGTATATTGACACCAGTGTGAATATAACAGTAGAGATCGATCAGCCTGGACAGCCGGTTGATTAGTTACATGGAGCCCAGTACCGTCAACCCAGTACACACTCACTCCATTTCGACATATGTGATATACAACCAGCACGTACCTTCCGTATGCGAATTGCCATGATAATTGTGGGTCCGAGCTGAACATGGTGCAATCATGTTATATTATGCGTAACGCGTGCCTTGCGAGTACATAAGTCAGAAGCTCTGGGTTCGACTTGAATAATTAATATAACGTGTATAAATTACAAACAATAGCAATATTTTTTCCAAGATAGGAAATATTTCATTAATTAATAATCCACTCCTTAAATAACATCTTTGATCAATCTTGAAACCGTCTACGGAAGGCCAAACCTTTTGAGGATGAGTTGTTTGAAAATTATCAAATTTTTGCAAATCGTGCACCGTATGGTTTTAAAAAATGTAAGCTCGGTAACATATTTCTGATTAATGTTAATAACATGGGAATATTATTGAAAATCTGAAGACAAAGTAGGATAGCGGACAATAAAATAGATTATTAATATTAAATGAAATGGCCTGTCTGCTCTCTAAATCTGAATCAGTTAAATTTTCACTGATTGAATCAGTGATTTGCCTTTTCACTGATTCATCAGTGAAAAAAATATTTTCCACTGTCAAATCAGTCAATTTTCACTGCAATAATCAGTGAAATTTGACTGATTTACAGTAACCTCTATTTAGCTATTTGAATCAGTCAAATTTCATTGATGATCAGTAGATTTTTACTGATTCAAATTTAGAGAGTGGTATTTTTTTAGAGATCCGAAATAAAGAATTTTTTTAAAACTTCTAAAAAAAATGTATTACTTCCAACAAGTCAACGTTTCGACTGAAGCTTCGGGTTTTATCAAGACTAAAAAATATAATAAAATGAATTATACAGTGCGAGTGAAGCAATACAGTCCAACAATGGAGATGAAATAGAAGAAATATGTAAAAAATTGTAACCTTTAAGGTAGTTTTCATCCACGAAAATTACATCTTAGGCAAAAATAGATAATTTTGCTTTCAAGAATAGCAATATTATTATTGAAGGGCTATTTTGAAATGGAAAAGATTATTTTACATAAAAAAAATTTGAAACACGAAAGAATAATTTTATTAATAAATTTTATTTTTGCCCAAACTTATTTTCTTATCGCTTCTTACCAAATTTAAAAAAAATTGTGCGATTCTGATAAATCATGAATCATTTTTTCAGAGAAAAGATTTTCCACAACTTCACCGTTTCTGATTTTTAAAAATAAATTCTTTAATGAATGAAACCATTAAAAAACATTTTCCAAAACGAAATTTTTATAAACAAATTGCTGAATTTGATGATAATTTATTCATTTTCGAAAATTGGAAATGATTAAGTTGTAGGGAATCTTTTTCTTGAAAAAGTGATTTGTAATTTATTAAAATCGCATAATTTTTTAAAATTTGGTAAGAAGCGATAAGAAAAAAAGTTGGGGCAAAAATAAAATTTTTAATAAAATTATTTTTCTGTATTTCAAATTTTTTCATGTCAATTAATCTTTTCTCTTCCAAAATCGCCCTTTAATAATAATATTGCTATTCTTGAAAGCAAAATTATCTATTTTTGCCTGAGGTCTAATTTTCGTGGATTAAAAATCGTGGAATCCATAAATTAAAAGTGGAGACATCGTGTTTCGTACATTTATATTGTAGGTTGTATTTATTGAATTATACTCGTAGTTGCAAAAGTTGCCTAAAGATTAAATTTTTTATAAAATATAAAATTATGAAATAATAAAATATTTTATAACAAATTTCATCTTTTGGCAATATTTACAACTATGATTCGATAAATACAACCTACAATAAAAATGTTTCGGAAAAGATCTTTAAAAGAATACCAGAAAGGCCATTTCATTTAATATTATTATTATTACACTGGTAACAACTACAATTACTCATAATAAAATAGATTTCTCTTGCAGTTTTAAAACATTCTGTCACTACTCTATATATTTTAAATGCAATTCTAAAGTTTCTTTTTGTGTTAAATAATAAATAAAAAATAAATAAATTCCCAGTACAAAAATAATTATTGATCCCGTAAATTGCCATATAAGTTATCTTTTAGATTACAAATAATATAAAGAGATTAGTCTAGATTTTCTGAAATTATTTATTGTTTTTGTTGACAGTCCAAATTTCCCAACTTTTTGGCAACGACCCATAAGATGAAAATATGCATTATTCCTTCATAGGTAAATATTAAATTAATTTCGAAAGGGTTGAACTGATAGTTTGAAACCTCTGCAATTGAAAGAAAGAACACGATTGGTCGAAAAAATGACAGAATAGCGTGGAACAACGTAATTATGAAGTGCGGGCGTAGCGAGAGGTAACGGTTGGTCGCGGTTAAAGCAAAAGTTGCGGAGAGAGAAAGGTTGAGAGGGGCCGAGGGTCGGAGTTGATAAAGAAATAAAGAATCGTGAAAGTTCGCGTCGAACCACGGACTCCCGGGAGGCCTTATGACTTAAAGTCTCCTTACTCCGTTAATTCCGAACATTAACAAAAGTCTCGCTAAAACTCGCCGCCAACTTTGCTCGAGTTCTCTTGGGGACAGGCAGGACTTGTTAATGAAAAAAATACAATAAAACTTTCTCGCTACGCGAGCCTTGCTCGAGCTTACTGCTCTTCATGAAACTAAACCTGCGACTCTTTGCACTTCTTTCCCTGATTCTGACAAGTTTCCAACTGTCATAGAGAGAAAAGAATTGAGTGTTAAAATATAAAAATCCACTGCCAATTTTATTTGTATATAAATATATAATATATAAACGCTTTTCGTATATGCATATACACTATTAAAGTTAAAAGTTGTTAATAACGAAATATTTTAGTCAATTATTAACGAAGATATTGCGAAAAATGTCAAGATTTCAAAGTTTTCTTGAATTTTAAACAAGTCTTGAAACAATGGGCATTTTTGAACTTTTCAGCTTATTATAAAGGTAAATTTACATAGACTATTTAGCAAAGTATCAAAAAATATTTTTATTGAATTTTTCTTGATACTATTAAAGTTAAAAGTTAGAAAAACAAAGTTGTGAGAATACAAAGGATCTTCATACTTGAAAAATGGATTTTAAAAATTATAATATAAAAATATAATAAATATAATAATATATTCGTATAATAATTCAAAAATTGATAATATGAAAAAATACAAAATATCATTAAAAAATACAATAAAATTATTTTCAAAATTTCCTTCATAAATAATTTCACATACTTGAAGTTTTACAGCTTTTTCGTTCTGAGCTCAGATTTTGACTTCATTAAAAAAAAAAATGATTACAAGTCACTTTTTACATTGCTGACATTCTACGTAAATCTCACTTTGAAATGAGTCAACAACACTGAAAAAATGGTTAGTAAAACCAACTACTTCGGTTTGTAAAATATGCCTCAGCTATTTTATTAGTTAGCACTACAATTTTTTTGGTTGGTGTTACTACCCAAGTTCTTGTGATAACAATTGAGATAGTAACACCAACCAAAAAAATTGTTGTGCTAACTAATAAAGTAGCTGAGGCATATTTTACAAACCGAAGTAGTTGGTTTTACTAACCATTTTTTTCAGTGAAAAATTAATAAATATTAATTATTTCAAGAGTTATTCAAAATAAAGAAAAGCTTTGAATTTTTTATTTTTTGGCAATATCTTCGATAATAATGAACTAAAACATTTCATTATGGGTTTCTGAGGAAAAAGTCCATTGTTAGGTATTTTATAAATTAGAAGCTTTTATGTTAATGGCTTAAAAGAAGTACCCGGTGACTTTTATACAGCAGTGTATATTTTCATTTAAAAGTTATTAAATATAATATGATTGTATATTAATGTTTCATAATATACAAAAATATGAATTTTAATCCACCACTTGTATATTAAAGTCTATTAAAATTAATAACATTTTTAACAGTGTGACGCCGCTTCACTGCAAATTCACAACCCTTGTATTGGAATTCTGAAAAATTGATTTACAGGTACCATGATTTTACTTTACTCTCTAAATATGAATAAGTCAAATTTTCACTGATTAAATCAGTGATTTGCCTTTTCACTGATTTACCAATGAAAAAATATTTTACACTGTTAAATTAGTTAATTTTCACTGATTGAATCAGTTAAAAAATATATTTCACTATTAAATCAGTTAATTTTCACTGAAGCAATCAGTGGAATTTGACTGATTTACAGTAACCTCTTTTTAGCTATTCGAATCAGTCAAATTTCACTGATAATCAGCAGATTTTGACTGATTCAGATTTAGAGAGTACAAAACACTCATAAAAAACATTTTAATGAGTCAAAGAAAATTATTTGTTTGAAATACTTCCTATGATTAAACAAAATGATTTATTTTAATTACATAAAGTTGTATTAATTAAGGTAGTTTTCATCCACAAAAATTAGACCTCAGACAAAAATAGATAATTTTGATTTCAATAATAGCAATATTATTATTGAACGGCTATTTTGAAAGAGAAAAGATTATTTTACAAGAAAAAAATTTGAAAGACGGAAAAATAACTTTATTAATAGATTTTATTTTTGACCCAAATTTTTTCCTTATCGCTTCTTACCAAATTTTAAAAAATTATGCGATTCTAATAAATCATGAATCATTGTTTCAGAGAAAACATTTCCCACAACTTTACTGTTTCTGATTTTTAAAAATAAATTCTTTAATGGCTGAAACCATTAAAAAAAATTTTTCAAAACGAAATTTTTATAAACAAATTGATGAATTTGATAATAATTTATTCATTTTCGAAAATTGGAAATGGTTAAGTTGTAGGGAATCTTTTTCTTGAAAAAGTGATTTGTAATTTATTAAAATCGAAAAAATTTTTAAAATTTTGGTAAGAGGCGATAAGAAAAAAAGTTGGGGCAAAAATAAAATTTATTAATAAAATTATTTTTCTGTATTTCAACTTTTTTTCATGGAAAATAATCTTTTCTCTTCCAAAATAGCCCTTCAATAATAATTTTGCTATTCTTGAAAGCAAAATTATCTATTTTTGCCTGAGGTCTAATTTTCGTGGATCAACTACCTTAAAAATAAAGTATCTTTGAACCAAATAAAATAAATTATTACCTTAAATCAAAAAAATTATATCTTTGGAATGCAATAATTTTTTTGTTTTCAAGAAAAATCTATTTGATTTAAACAAATATTTATTTTGCCCCAAGATATTTTCTTTGAATTAAACAAATGTTATTTAATTCAAATAAATCTTTTGTTTGAATAAAAAAAAACCTTTCAAACCAATTTTTTTTTTTCATCCAATTTTTGTTTTTTCTTTTGGCAATATCTTCGTTAATAATTGACTAAAACACTAGGTTCTGGGGTGATTAAATGCAGAATTTGGTTACCCTCTAAGTTGTTCTAAGGAAAATATTTATTCTTACGTATTTTATAAATTAGAAGCTTTTATGTGAATCGTTAAAAACAAGTACCTGGTGACTTTTGCACAGCATTGTAGAGTATGTTTTTCTCCATTTTTATAGTTTCGTAAGGTAACAAGAAAAAGAAAAAGAAAGGTGAAAACAAAATCTTCAACGGTGAAGTTATACTTTTGGCGAAACGAAAAACTTCCCAATATCAGTTACGTGAAACTTGGTTTGGGTAGAAAGGGCGGTTTGGTGGGTAGAAAATAATGTTTGATCGCGCTGAAAATTAGAGAAGCGATCTACGGACAGAAAGAGAAACTGTGCGGGTTGAGCGAGATGAGAGGGCAGGGGACTAGAAGAGGAAGGAAATGAACAAGAACGAACGGAAGAAAAAAAGATGGAGCTATATTTTGTGCGATCTGGTCTTCCGCCCTTAGTAAAGGCTCTCGACTCGACCATATTCCCTTGGGAATAGTGCTTCTCCCTCACTCTTTCTCTCTTTCATTCTCTTTTCCCAAAAAAATCATCTCGCTACAATTTCTAGCCTTATAGGCCCGTCAGTCGTCGTCGGGACAAAATTTTATTTAAGACTTTAATTTTGTATTAAGAAGATCTTGCAGGATTATCCAACGATGATTCAGGAGAAATACGAGCGACATCTTAAAAACTTTTTGGCAGAAACAATACAAACAATGTACCAATACTGAACAAAAACATTAAACTTTCAATTTCTGTAGTTGCATATTTCCCGTTCAATTCGAACAAAACATAAGGTCCATATTTTATTTCAGAATAAGAGGAAAAGTATTTGTTTGCAAAATCTTTTTAACGTTTTTATAAATAAATTAGATGGAATAAGAGGAAAAGTATTTGTTGGAAAAATGTTTTTAACGTTTTTATAAATAAATTAGATGGGGTTGATGTTTTTGTTGATTTTATTAAAATCAAGCGATCGTGTTTTGATCCTTGACTAAAACCACAAAATAAAAAAAAATAGAGAAAGACTCATATTCACAAGTTTGGAACATTTTTAACTAAAAAATACTCTTATGTGGCGAAATAGACATTCATTTTATACAATCAAATACAATAAATAGATGAGATTACTGTTCATATATTATAAACTTTATACTTTTAAAAACTTTTTTAAATTTTGTCTTTTTAAAAAATTATGCAGACTTGAAAAAGATCCCAGTCAAGGATCGAAACGCGTTAGCTCGATTTTAATAAAATAAACAAAAACATCAAAAACGTTATTTTAGATCTCAAACCCTTCCACGTCGATGGAAATGAATAATACCTTGTATAATCTGTATAATATAAAGTATAATACTCATATAGTGTCAATGTAACAATAAAACAGATTATAAATTGATACGAATATTAAAAAATAGATCATAACCAATAATATACCTCCGGTCATAAAATATAATATTTTAGTCACTATTATTTATTTAAGTTGGTCAACATTGAATTTTAAATATTATAATGTATGAGCATTATATTGTATACGTTCATTAATTATTTATTTTTAATGATATATTAAGAATCTATACACGGAGAAAATTCATTTGTGAAAATTTAATCAAAAGTTGAGTAAAGCTGGGACATAGTGGCTCTTGGAGAAAATTTAAATTTCTTTGCGTATTCATTCAATAACTCAAAAAAATTTTAATTTTCTCCAAAAGCCATTATGTCCTAGCTTTACTCAACTTTTGATTAAATTTTCTCCGTGTACAATCAGATTAATCGATAAAATTTGCAAATGTATCTCTGAAAAAAATGAGGGCGGGTTGCTTAAAAAGTTAGATTGTGAAAGAAATAAGAATTTATCGTGAAATTAAACTTTCGTCTTTGAGTTTGATTGCACACTATTAAAAATTTTTCCTCTTAATTGAAAATAAAATGATATGATGTCATTTGCATATACAATATATGCAATTTAATATGTGCAATTATGGGTTTTAATATGAATCGAAGCATCGATAAAACATAATGCGTTCTAAATATTTTGATAACTTGTATATAATTAAAACTGATTGATAATATTTCAAATCAATATTACTTAATTTTTTTCAAAATTATGTCAGAAATGCTAAAAATTTCTCTGATTATGAAAATTCATGGCGTTTTTATATGCTTATGGGTTAAGCAAAATAATCTACTTTATTATTTACATCCTAGAATCACTGCAAAAATAACTTTATGATTGCGTAAAATCAAATTATGGAAGTTGTTAATTTTGGTATATTAAATTTAATACTTGATTATATTGAATCTAATACAGTAGTGTATTATTTAACAAATAATAAACACAGATATCAATGAAGTTCGACCGACTGAGATCAGGAAGCTTTTGGAAAACTTAATTAATTACCACTTTAAAAAATATTAGTGCTCTTATTCAATACATAATCTTAGAAAAAAATAGTTCACTATACCGAGCAAAAATTTAAAAATAGAAAAATGTCCTTTTTAGTAACAATTACTGTAGGTAAAAGTTCAATCAGTTTTTTTCAAGTTTACTTAAAAAAAATCGTTTTTAAAGAATGATGGATCATTCTCTTCATTAAATAATTTTAAATTACTCCACCGTCTTAACTTTTTTGATTAATCGCTCAGTTTTTAACTACAGCAATTTGTTTATAAAACTTATTTAATTTTTCAACATTTCTGATTACCAGTAAGAAAATGAAAGATTAATTTAAAAATCTAAGGTAGTGAAATTTTCTAAAAATGTTTAAAGAAGAAAATGAGC
Source organism: Diplolepis rosae (assembly GCA_030998225.1). Taxonomy (NCBI): domain Eukaryota; kingdom Metazoa; phylum Arthropoda; class Insecta; order Hymenoptera; family Diplolepididae; genus Diplolepis; species Diplolepis rosae. The sequence continues at coordinate 15,522,097 of JAPYXD010000723.1, read as the reverse complement.
CATCAATTTTCAAAATACGGTTTTTTTAAAACTAAACTTGAAAAAAACTACATTGAATTTTACCCTACGGTAATTGTTACTAAAAGGACATTTTTTACATTTTTAATTTTGTCCCCGATAAAATTAACATTTTCTCTTAGAATATGTATGTTGAATAAGAGCTAAAACAGTTTTTAAATTGGTATAATTAATTAAGTTTTCCAAGGGCTTCCTAGACACGCTCGAACCTCCTTTAATTTTACATATAAATTTACATGAAATTTAATAACACAGCCCCACAAAAAAAGTGTCTTGAGCTAGAAACGAGACCCATCATTTCCTATAGATTTTGACCTGCTGATCACGAATATGAAGGCCCTTTTATCGTGCTATCCCCACTTTTCACAAAACCTCAAAATTTTCAAATTTTGAGAAAAAATTCTTTTTTTTCGAATAACGTGATTTTTTTGAATTAAAAATAGGCAAGAAGTATAGTTTGACGTTTTTTGTGCAGAATTTTTTAGGACCACCATTTATTAACTTCAATAACTACAGGCAATTTACTGAAAAAAGAGACATGCCATCAAATAAACAAAAAAGAACAGGAGCGCCGATAAAAGAAGTTTTGAAAGTAAAAAAATTCGTTACTCCGAGTAGCTTTTTATGTTAACAAAATACACTTTCATTCGAAGTTTTATTGTAATTATGACACGCTCTTTTTCAAACAATACCTACAATGTAAAAAGATGTACGGAAGTTGCTACTAAATTTAACTTGTTTAATGTTACAGTAACGTTCGAAAAAACATGAATATCGAGATTTTCAGTAATTTGCCTAAAGTTATTGAACTAAATAGATTATTATTCCAAAAAACTCAACACAAAATACGTCAAACTATACTTCCTACCTATTTTTAATTCGAAAAAACCACGTTATTCGAAAAAAAATAATTTTTTCTCAAAATTCGAAAATTTTGAGGTTTTATGAAAAGTGGGGACAACACGATAAAACGGCATTCAGATTCATGATCAGCAGGTCAAAATCCATAGGAAATGATGGGTCTCGTTTCTAGCTCAAGACACTTTTTTTGTGGGGCTGTGTAATATTTCTAACAATGCAAACTTTATAAAATAGGATTATAAGCTGATACTGCCAAGATTATATGAGTCTAAAATTTAGTATTAATACCCAATATTATCTTTAGGTATTGTAGAAAAATTTTCGATATCTTATTTTAAAGGTCTTTCCGAGAGCTTTCAAACTCTATATTTTGTTATATTTTTTAAAATTTTATATCTTCATAAAATAGTTTTTGTATATAGCTTTTGAAAATACTCGGAAAACCTTTAATTTTGTGTTTTTTTTATTTATTGCGATTTTTTTCGGAAAGTAATATTATTTCAAAGTTAGAGTTGTAATAATACAAAAGTATAAACATTTAAATTTCTTAGAAGAAGATATCATCACAACTCTCACTTTGAAATAATATAATATTAATTTCCGAAAAAAAATCGCCAAAAATAAAAAAAACACAAAATGCATACAAGTTACGGGAAAATCCCCGTATTATTTTTAGTATATTTTTACTATTAGATTACGTATCGTGAAGAGTATTTTTTCGATTTACTCTGCTAGTGAGTGGTATGACTTGTAAATGGGATTAATTTGCGTTTGGGATGCAGAGAACAACGTATCGTTGTGCTTACCGATCGAGATTCGAATTTGCTCCTCGGGGAGGGTATACGTGGGTTACGGATGAACGCGGAGACATGGTCGGGGATGATGGGGCACCTAGTTTTGATTCTCCTCGCAGCATCCTACCGGTCACGAGGCTGACGGCGCGTAATTGTTCTCTTGTCTGGTTCTCACCGGCATTCACCACTTCTGCCAACACACCCGCCAATCCAGCGATTGCCTTCGCGCCAAGAATGCATAAACATTCAGCTTCCCGTTCTGATTATCTCCAATGCCAGAATCCTAGCCAACTTTCTTGGCTCATCCTTTTCTTACATTTGTCTAGGGAGAACATTACACATTTCTCGAAAATCATCTTATCTGCTCCCTCTTTACAAGGAGAACATTAGTTCGAGAAATTTTACACAACTTTTGAGCAAAGTTTAGATATATGGAGAAGTTGGGTATTATTTAATATTATTGTAATACTTTGTAACCTACCAAATGTTAAAGAATGCATCACAGTTAGGTAAACTTTAAAAATGTAGAGTAAAGTTTCAAAATGTACCCCAATCAGACTTTAACAACGGGTGCAGTACTATGTCCGTACTGTCAGATACGGGCGCGTTACTGGCATAATACCGGGATGATAACGCTTTACCAGTATTGGCTTGTCAGTACTGGCTGAGCACTGCCTGTCAGTACCAGTCAATGCTGGGCTTATATGGACAAGTTATTACTAGCTAACCATTACTTGAACCGTACTGACAAACCAGCACTGGCACAGTACTAAATATTCATAATAGCCATCATTGCGCCAGTAATGGCAAGTCAGTAGCGGCTAACCAATACTGGTTCAGTACTACGTCCGTACTGACAGATATGGGCGAGGTACTGGCATAATACAGGGATGAAAACGCTTTACCAGTATTGGCTTTCCAGTACTGGCTGAGCACTGCCTGTCAGTATCAATCAATGCTGGGCTTATATGGACAAGTTATTACTGGCTAACCATTACTTGAACCGTACTGACAAGCCAGCACTGGCACAGTACTAAATATTCATAATAGCCATCATTGCGCCAGTAATGGCAAGTCAGTAGCGGCTAACCAATACTGGTTCAGTACTACGTCCGTACTGTTAGATACGGGCGCGTTACTGGCATAATACCGGGATGATAACGCTTTACCAGTATTGGCTTGTCAGTACTGGCTGAGCACTGCCTGTCAGTACCAGTCAATGTTGGGCTTATATGGACAAGTTATTACTGGCTAACCATTACTTGAACCGTACTGACAAGCCAGTACTGGCACAGTACTAAATATTCATAATAGCCATCATTGCGCCAGTAATGGCAAGTCAGTAGCGGCTAACCAATACTGGTTCAGTACTACGTCCGTACTGACAGATATGGGCGAGGTACTTGCATAACACGGGGATAATAACGCTTTACCAGTATTGACTTGTCAGTACTGGCTGAGCACTGCCTGTCAGTATCAATCAATGCTGGGCTTATATGGACAAGTTATTACTAGCTAACCATTACTTGAACCGTACTGACAAACCAGCACTGGCACAGTACTAAATATTCATAATAGCCATCATTGCGCCAGTAATGGCAAGTCAGTAGCGGCTAACCAATACTGGTTCAGTACTACGTCCGTACTGACAGATATGGGCGAGGTACTGGCATAATACGGGGATGAAAACGCTTTACCAGTATTGGCTTCCCAGTACTGGCTGAGCACTGCTTTCAGTGCCAGTATACTGGGCTTATATAGACATGCTATTACTGGCTAACCATGACTTGAACCGTAATGACAAGCCAGTACTGGCGCAATACTAAATATTCATAATAGCCATCAGTGCTCCAGTAATGGCAATTCAGTATTTTATATCGTCATAGTCGAAAGAATTTATTTTTTTAGTCTTATGTGATGCATTCAGAGAATATAGTCCATCAAATAAAAAAGTTAGTCAGTTGGATTTGTTAATCAAAATTTAACAAATTTTAATTATTTGTTTATAAGAATGTGTATAATAACTAGCAATGAAAATTAAAAAGCCCATTTAGAAAAATGTTGTTCAAATCAGGATTTCTAAAAGGGTTGTGTTCTAATGATACAAAGATATGGAAGTTGAGCATTATTAATCGAATCGTTTGAGCTGAGGGTCAATAGTTTCTGGGTTTAGCATACAAAAAAAATAAGAATAAAAAGTTTTGAAATCAGTTAATATCTTCTGTTCACATTTTTTATTCGAAAATCTTAAAAAATTCTAGCAAATAATAATAATATAATACCAATAATAGAGAATTATGAATTAAAAACATTTTGCTGAATTTAGAATTGTTCGAAAATTTGCATTCACAAAATTGTAAATGCATATTGCAGAAAAGCCAGAAAATATTTTTCTGGCTTTTCTGCAATAATTTCTGCAATATTTTCGTGGTGTTTGAATCGTTCCAAAATTGTGAATTTCAAGGTTTTTTGAGGGAATAAGAGAATATTGTAGAGGTTTCGAATGTCGAAAATAAATAAAAGATATTAACTGACTTCAAATTTTGTTTTTTTTCTTTTTCGGATGCTTTCTTCGCCCTATTCAGCAAAGTAAATATAAGGACTTCCAAGTATATAAGATTCTACATCTGACATGGGGTTTTAAGTCTTAATTGCGTATTATCAAGGTTGATATAATGGATTGCCTAAAACATCAAGTTGACTTATAAGTCTCAATTTAGAATCTTTTCTTTCAGCTAAATTCGGATTTTTCCTTAATGATGCTTTTTTTAATTCTACTTTCTTCGATGCTGATTATTTGAGGAAGTGTGTGCAACTTAGTTTGAAATTTGTATGTTAGTCTATTAATAATTGATATATTATTTCGTGTGGCCCAAAGTTGGTTTAAAAAAGTAAGGTAGGAATCGGGTAAGTGTGTCATGGCCTTGAAATTAAACTAATAAAAAAGTATTTAATCGGATGTACACGCAGAGAAAAGATCAGTAAAATTTACAGGAAGTTCGGTACTTATTTGGACAACATGACTTTTCAGTAAATTTTACCAGAAGTTGAGTTCAATTAACAGATTTTCTGTACGTTTCACTCAGCGTCCAGTAAAATCTACTGAATACGAAAAAATCCGAGTTAAGTTGATTGTACTGTACGCTAAGTGAATTGTACAGAAAATCTGTTGATTGAACTCAACTTCTTGTAAAATTTACTAAAAAGTCATGTTGTCCAAATAAGTACCGAACTTCCTGTAAATTTTACTGATCTTTTTTCTGCGTGTAGAATATTTTCTCGTACATTCTAATAGAGTTCATTTAAATGAGCAAAATTAATTTTTCTATAATTTAGTGTACAGTTGTAAGGTGTACAATTTCATTGTGCTTTAAAATTATTAATGAAATTATGTTCCGTAGGGTTTTCTCTTTTATTGTGCAGAGTTTTATTATGTAAAGTTCATTTAAATTTCCAAAATTCAAATTATTATGTCTTGTTTCAGTTGTAGAATTTTATGGTATAGGATTAACTTTGGTATGTTAATAAAAATATTAAAATGGTTAAATATATATAACTCTGTATAGTCCCTGTGTGTATAATTATTTGTCTCGAGTTTTCAGGCGTATAAAATTTAATTTTGTAGTTATTTTATTGAAGACAAATTACGTTGCCTGATTCTTCAAACAATTTTAATACACATTCCTGACATGTATAAATCGCATAAGACAAAAACAAATTCTTTCGACTCAGCATTCCGATATGATAAACTAATAATATATATGGGTCATTCCATATTAGATTTGAACGAGATAATTTTTTTTCGGTTCTTTATTAACAATAAATTGACACGGATTTTTTTGTTTGGCCAAAAAAAAATTCTTTACGAGTATACAATTTTTCGAATTTTCTAAGAAATTATATTTTCGACATAGCAAGCGCACTTTCAAGCCTGTTTATCTTGAAAACAATTGTTCGCACGAAAAATTTTCCAAATTCCGAAAATTAGGGTTTTGAATCTTCTTTACAGAGATTGTTGCGAAAAAATAGTTTAAATATTTTTTAACATACAAAAATAAAGAAATAAACGCAAAATCGTTTTATTTCCAAATTTGGCCCGTTTCGAAATTTTTTTTTTCGTGGATTTAGATTCTTTGAGGTCTGTTATAAAATATGATGATTGAATCAAAATGGCTATGTCGAAAATATCATATCTTAGAAAATTCGAAAAATCGTATACTTGTAAACAAATTTTTTTTGGCCAAACAAAAAAATACGTGTCTATTTATTGTTGATAAAGAACCGAAAAAAAATTATCTCGTTCAGATCTGCGACATCGACTGTCAATCTATTATGGAATGACCCATATATATATATTGTGTAATGTCTGATTAAAAATTGCAAACTACATCCTGCGCCGGTCGAATCTTAAAAATCCGACATTCGATCGGACGCGCTTCGGATGACGAATATTCAACATTCGACGGACGGCCGATCGAATCGAAAAAATCCGATCCAACAAATAAGGCAAATCGAATCGAATTTGCGACATTCGATCCGACAGAATGCACACGTCTACCCCTCAATAATTATTTGCTATTTTTAAAAGAATAATTATCTACTTTTGCCTGAAGCCTAATTTTCGCGAGTGCACTATCTTAAACTTATCAAATGTAGAAATTTTACTTGAATAAAAATGTAATAAATTATCAAAGCTCTGCATAGCAAAGCAGCCAATCATCAACGGATTGAAGCATTTTGACAAATGGGTATTTTCCCTTCAGATGCGTCACGATCGACACGAATCTAACTGTATACCAATAAGCGATAGATTATTAATGACTCGGGACCTGTCATATTAGCTTTCTCCTCATCCATGCATTTTGTAAAAAGCGCCAATCTCTCTCGATATCGTATAATTTTGCTTTATCACAGCATATACATATAATCATAATGCATTACATCTTTCAGTATTTTTTGTTGTTATACAGAAATGATAGATCTGTATTACGAAATTAGGATGCATCATTATATAAATTGCGTGATAATGATATTTCATGATACCTTTATAGTAGATGGTGTAATTTCATATAGAGATAAGAACACGAGAGCGAGCGATTATTTTGCATGATAATTTGTATGCTCACTCAATCGGAACGATCATCGGTAAACCAGAGTTTGTCCCTGTGCGCAACGAAATCGCAACAGAGTTCTGACGTGTGACACGCGGCGGATTTGTGCTCCTGAGAGACGCCTCATTCAATTAGCCACTCAGTTACTCGCATCACATCGCATTTACCCGAAACGCCAACCTGCCCGACGAATTCCGCGACCCTCCTGCACGAATTCGCGTCATATACTCTCTCAACAAATCCAGCGGGAACTCAGTTACGCAGAACCAATTCCTGATTTCCACTTCCGTCAAGGAAATCACTCCTTGCAATAAACTTTCTACGTAATGTGAAGATAAGCTTTTGAGACTTGGTGTAAATTGCTGAAAATTTAATTAAGAGTAGCTTATATCAAAATATTAAATATAGAGCATCTCAATTCTAGTGAATTTGGAAAATGAGTGCCTAGTAGATGGAAAAAATAGTCCAGTAAAATTTAAAGAACAGAATTTTTCAGAATAAACTACGGAACTATGAATTATTTTTTTTTAATGTTCTGCATTTTATTCAGAAAAGTTCTGTAAATTTTCTAGAACTCTGTTCCGCAAATGCCCGTATCCCCAACTTCTAAACAGTTCAATCAAGTTTACAAAACTATTTTTTTCGTGTACATGAAAAAAATAGTCCAGTAAAATTTAAAGAACTGTACGAAAGTAGGGGATACAGGCATTTACGGAACAGCGTTCAGAAAATTTTACAGAATTTTTCAGAATAAAATACGGAACTTTCAATTCTTTATTCTAAATGTTCTGCACTTTATTCTGAAAAGCTCTGTAAATTTTCCAGAAGACTATTCCGTAAATGCCTGTATCCCGAACTTCTAAACAGTTCTATAAACTTTACTAAACTATTTTTTCCGTGTACATGGAAAAAAATAGTCCAGTAAAATTTAAAGAACTGTACGAAAGTTGGAGATACAGGCATTTACGGAAAAGAGTTCAGGCAATTTTTCAGAATTTTTCAGAATATAATACGGAACTTTCAATTCTTTATTTTAAATGTTCTGCATTTTATTGAGAAAATTTCTGTAAAGTTTCTAGAACTCTGTTCCGCAAATGCCCGTATCCCCAACTTCTACACAGTTCAATCAAGTTTACAGAACTATTTTTTTCGTGTACATGGAAAAAAATAGTCCAGTAAAATTTAAAGAACTGTACGAAAGTTGGGGATACAGGCATTTACGGAACAGCGTTCAGGAAATTTTACAGAATTTTTAAGAATAAAATACGGAACTTTCAATTCTTTATTCTAAATGTTCTGCATTTTATTCTGAAAAGCTCTGTAAATTTTCCAGAAGACTATTCCGTAAATGCCTGTATCCCGAACTTCTAAACAGTTCTATAAACTTTACTAAACTATTTTTTTCCGTGTACATGGAAAAAAATAGTCCAGTAAAATTTAAAGAACTGTACGAAAGTCGGAGATACAGGCATTTACGGAAAAGAGTTCAGGAAATTTTTCAGAATTTTTCAGAACTTTCAATTCTTTATTCTAAATTTTCTGCATTTTATTGAGAAAATTTCCATAAATTTTCTAGAACTCTGTTCCGCAAATGCCCGTATCCCCAACTTCTAAATAGTTCAATCAAGTTTACAAAACTATTTTTTTCGTGTACATGAAAAAAAATAGTCCAGTAAAATTTAAAGAACTGTACGAAAGTTAGGGATACAGGCATTTAAGGAGCAGCGTTCAGGAAATTTTACAGAATATTTCAGAATAAAATACGGAACTTTCAATTCTTTATTCTAAATGTTCTGCATTTTATTCTGAAAAGCTCTGTAAATTCTCCAGAAGACTATTCCGTAAATGCCTGTATCCCGAACTTCTAAACAGTTCTATAAACTTTACTAAACTATTTTTTCCGTGTACATGGAAAAAAATAGTCCAGTAAAATTTAAAGAACTGTACGAAAGTTGGAGATACAGGCATTTACGGAAAAGAGTTCAGGAAATTTTACTGAATATTTCAGAATAAAATACGGAACTTTCAATTCTTTATTCTAAATGTTTTGCATTTTATTCTGAAAAGCTCTTTAAATTTTCCGGAAGACTATTCCGTAAATGCCTGTATCCCGAACTTCTAAACAGTTCTATAAACATTACTAAACTATTTTTTCGTGTACATAGAAAAGAATAGTCCAGTAAAGTTTATAAAGGGTTTTCCAATAGGGACATAACAATTTTATCTATGAATAAAACACAGAAATATTTGAGATATTGAGTTCAAATTTATTGTGGGTGTAGTGCAAGCATTACATTTTATGAATGAAATTCGATATCGGTTATATGACCACCACGAGCCCGTTTACAGCGGACGGTTCTTTGGACCCAATTTTCCACCACTCTGGCACACATTTCGACCGGAACGTTGGCAATTTCTTGATATGGCCCCATAAAAAGAAATCCAATGGCGTTAGATCACATGAACGAGGCGGCCATTCGACCGGACAATTTCTCGAGATAACACGTTCACCGAATTTGCCTTTCAATAAATTGATTGTGACGCGTGCTGTGTACCTAGTGGCACCGTCTTGTTGAAACCACATATCGTTGATGTCAAGTTCATCCAATTCTGGCCATAAATAATCTTCCAACATAGCACGATAGCGCTCTCCATTGACGGTAACATGGCGGTCGTTTTCATCCACGAAAAAATACGGCTCAATCACACCTCCGACATAAAACCCGCACGAAACAGTCACTTCTTGGAGATGCAACGGTGTCTCAAGAAGCATATTTGGGTTTGTTGCTGACCAATAACGCATATTTTGCTTATTAACAAAGTCATTGAGCCAAAAATGAGCTTTATCGCTGAAGATGATTTTTCGATGAAATTCTTCATTCTCTTCAAGCTTTTCCAGAGCCCAATTGGAGAAGTTTCGGCGTTTCAAATGATCAAGTGGCTTTAGATCTTGAGTCAATTTGATCTTGAAAGCATGTAGGCCAAGATCTTTTCGCATAATACGCCACAGTGTCGTTTGAGCGATGCCCAATTCTTGAGAACAACGTGGAATCGACTGATTTGGCTCATTTTGAATCGATGCACTTACGGCTGCGATAATTTCTTCGCTTCGAGCAATACGACGCCTTTTTTGCACCGGAACCTCCAATAGTATAAATTTGGTCTCGAATTTATCCACTATAGCACGCACAGCCTGTCGGGTGGGACGATTATTACGGCCGAAAATTGGAGTAAGCGCTCTTAAACACTGAGAAAACAGTTTGGTAGTACCAACAAAAATTTGGTTGTCGCAACAAAATAATTTGTTTGATATACAGCTGACAACATTTTTTGTTGGACCAACCAAATTTTTTTGTTGAATTTTTCGTTTCACTCAACCAAATAATTTTGTAGTGATAACAAAAGTGTTTTGTTAGTATGACAAAACTTATTGTTGGTTCAACAAAATTATTTTGTTCCAAGAAAAAAATTATTTTTTTGAAAGAGCAAAATTATTTTGTTAGGAGAGCATACTTTTTTTTAGTAGAACAAAATCGTTTTGTTAAAGAAAATTCATAATTTTGATAAATTAGCAATATTTTTTGCACAGATAAAACATATTTCTATACACTGAAAGAGAAATATGAATTTCCGAGGATATTCGAATCTACAAATCATAAAAGTAAAAAAAAAGTCAACTACACGTATCATTATTTACATTGTTAAAATTTTCTGAACACTTTCTGGTAAGTTTTTTAACAATCACTTTGCAAGACTCTGCCATATTGATTTTAATCCCAAGATAAAAGTGAAAAATGATGAATGAATATTTTTCATTAAATACACTATTAGGGTTAGATTAGGGTTAGACGTACCTTTGAAGGGATTTATCAGGCCTGGTAAGCCCCATTCCTCCAAGAGTTGCTGCACTTTTGAGTCAGACATCAATAAATATGAAGTCGCGAATTCGATTAAATTAAATTTCGGTGAACGGCGAAAATGAAGACATGTGGCTTCTCGGTAAAGTTTGCTACATCGAATTAAACAAAAGAGCCGCGTGACCAGACCTGTGTATCGAGGAATTGGAATATGTCACAAGAGTTTAGGTGTCGCTAGTAGTAACTTTGCCCTGTCAAAGCACGTAATACATGGAAAATAACACAATAATATGAAAACAGTTTAACTACTAGTTTAAAATAATTTTTACTCTGTAACATGGTTTGTTTAGAGATTAATTTGCCACTTTTTCGTATTTTTTCTGTGCATTATGTGGTCTAGCAGAACATAATTAATACTAGCGCCACCTTACGCCCTAGTATTTTGTCGGGACAACCAAATAATTTAGGTGGCTTAACCAAGACATTCAATCAAATTATTTGATCGAACCAAATACATTTTTTGGTAACATTAACCATTCTTTTTGTAATGCCAACCAAATTTTACTATTGACAACAAAATCTGTTTAACAAAACTATTTTGTTGTGGTGACATTATTTTTTCTCTCAGTGAAGTTGCGACCACCGGCTCAGAATTTCAGTAGTAATTTTTAATAATTTCCAAGCGTTGCTGGTTCGTGAACTTTACCATGATGAAAATGTTGACTTTAACTAACGTTTTGACATTGATAGTTCATTAAGAAAGTTTAAGGGTGCGTTCATATAAAGATACGAATTGTTATGTCCCTATTGTAAAACCCTTTAGAAGTGTTCAAGAGTCGCGGATACAGGCATTTACGGAACAGATTTTAGGAAAATTTTCAGAACTTCCCAGAATAAAATGCGTAACTTTCGATTATTTTTTCTGAATGTTCTGTATTTTATTCTATAAAGTTCTGTAAAATTCCCTGAACTCTGTTCTGCAAATACGTGTATCCCAAGCTTCTAAATAATTCCATAAACTTTACTAAAATATTTTTTTCGTGTACATGGAAAAAAATAGTCCAGTAAAGTTTATAGAACTGTTCAACAGTTGAGGATACAGGCATTTACGTAACAGAGTTCAGGAAATTTCAAAGATCTTTTGAGAATGAAATGCGGAACTCTCAATTATTTTTTATAAATATTCTGCATTTTTGGATAAAGGTATTTATGGAACAGAGTTCAGGAATTTTTACAGAACTTTTTAGAATAATATGCAGAACTATTGAGTTGAACTTTGGTTTGGACGTCAAAGGGAATTTGAGTTTGTAGCGATACGGGTTCGAATTCAATTTGGAATTTCAATTGTTTTTTCTGAATGTTCTGCATTTTATTATGAAAAGTTCTGTAAATTTTCCAGAACTCTGTATACCCAACTTCTAAACAGTTCTATAAACTTCGCTAAACTATTTTGTTTCATGTGCATGGAAAAAATAGTTCAGTCAAGTTTATGTAACTGTTCAAGAGTTCGGGATACAGGCATTTACGGATTCTTTTGAGAATAAAATGCGGAACTTTCAATTAGTTTTTCTAATTGTTCTGCATTTTTGGATACAGGTATTTACGGAACAGAGTTCAGAAATGTTTACAGAACTTTTCAGAATAATATGCAGAACATTTTGAGTTGAACTTTGGTTTGGACGTCAAAGGGAATTTGAGTTTGTAGCGATACGGGTTCGAATTCAATTTGGAATTTCAATTGTTTTTTCTGAATGTTCTGCATTTTATTATGAAAAGTTCTGTAAATTTTCCAGAACTCTGTATACCCAACTTCTAAACAGTTCTATAAACTTCGCTAAACTATTTTGTTTCATGTGCATGGAAAAAATAGTTCAGTCAAGTTTATGTAACTGTTCAAGAGTTCGGGATACAGGCATTTACGGATTCTTTTTTGAGAATAAAATGCGGAACTTTCAATTAGTTTTTCTAATTGTTCTGCATTTTTGGATACAGGTATTTACGGAACAGAGTTCAGAAATGTTTACAGAACTTTTCAGAATAATATGCAGAACATTTTGAGTTGAACTTTGGTTTGGACGTCAAAGGGAATTTGAGTTTGTAGCGATACGGGTTCGAATTCAATTTGGAATTTCAATTGTTTTTTCTGAATGTTCTGCATTTTATTATGAAAAGTTCTGTAAATTTTCCAGAACTCTGTATACCCAACTTCTAAACAGTTCTATAAACTTCGCTAAACTATTTTGTTTCATGTGCATGGAAAAAATAGTTCAGTCAAGTTTATGGAACTGTTCAAGAGTTCGGGATACAGGCATTTACGGATTCTTTTGAGAATAAAATGCGGAACTTTCAATTAGTTTTTCTAATTGTTCTGCATTTTTGGATACAGGTATTTACGGAACAGAGTTCAGAAATGTTTACAGAACTTTTCAGAATAATATGCAGAACTATTGAGTTGAACTTTGGTTTGGACGTCAAAGGGAATTTGAGTTTGTAGCGATACGGGTTCGAATTCAATTTGGAATTTCAATTGTTTTTTCTGAATGTTCTGCATTTTATTATGAAAAGTTCTGTAAATTTTCCAGAACTCTGTATACCCAACTTCTAAACAGTTCTATAAACTTCGCTAAACTATTTTGTTTCATGTGCATGGAAAAAATAGTTCAGTCAAGTTTATGGAACTGTTCAAGAGTTCGGGATACAGGCATTTACGGATTCTTTTGAGAATAAAATGCGGAACTTTCAATTAGTTTTTCTAATTGTTCTGCATTTTTGGATACAGGTATTTACGGAACAGAGTTCAGAAATTTTTACAGAACTTTTCAGAATAATATGCAGAACATTTTGAGTTGAACTTTTGTTTGGACGTTAAAGGGAATTTGAGTTTGTAGCGATACGGGTTCGAATTCAATTTGGAATTTCAATTTTTTTTCTGAATCTTCTGCATTTCATTATGAAAAGTTTTGTAAATTTTCTAGAACTCAGTATACCCAACTTCTAAAAAGTTCTATAAACTTCGCTAAACTTTTTTTTTTCGTGTGCATGGAAAATATAGTACAATCAAGTTTATGGAACTGTTCAAGAGTTCGGGATACAGGCATTTACGGATTCTTTTGAGAATAAAATGCGGAACTTTCAATTAGTTTTTCTAATTGTTCTGCATTTTTGGATACAGGTATTTACGGAACAGAGTTCAGAAATGTTTACAGAACTTTTCAGAATAATATGCAGAACTATTGAGTTGAACTTTGGTTTGGACGTCAAAGGGAATTTGAGTTTGTAGCGATAGGGGTTCGAATTTAATTTGTAATTTCAATTGTTTTTTCTGAATGTTCTGCATTTTATTCTGAAAAGTTCTGTAAATTTTCCAGAATTCTGTTCCGTAAATACCTGTATCCCCAACTTCTAAACAGTTCTAAAAACTTCATGAAACCTAGCTTATTATCTGAAGTTACGACTGTCAGGGCTTTTCTGAAATATAAGACACAGATAATAATAAAAAAATTGATTATAATTAAACTAATTTTAATACTAATTGATTAATTATTAATTAATTTTAGTATTAATTGGCCAAAAATCTCTTTCTTCCGATAAAACATCTAGACTTTTATTAGGCTTCAAATCCACTTTTATCAAAATACAATATTGGCTGCATCTTGGAAAATAGTCGGTCACTTTTTTGTTTGCCGAAATTTTCTGCAAGATGCACCCTATCCACGGAGAAAAATGGAGATATGGAAGTAGGGATTGATTACTAAAATTTCTGTGAAAAAATTGTATGTTTGGCTCTTTTTAACTGATTACTCAATAAACAGAAGGAATTGCGACATTATACTCTCTTCTGTTCTTCCCTTTTTTTGGGAAATCAGTTATAAAGTACCAAACGTAAAGTTTTTTTACAGAAATTCCAGTACACCCAGAAAAAGTTTTATTTAATTTTATGAAATCGTTTTTACATTCTCATCATGGATGAGAAGGTATTGGTTTTATGTGAAAAATGATTTTCGAAATTTTCATCAAATCTTTACGTTTTGAGACCCCCTGAGTCAGAAAAAATGGTTTTTACAAAAGTGTCTGTCTGTCTGTCTGTAGTAGGTCGTGTGCGGCATAACTCTCGATAGAATTATCAGATTGAATTGAGCTTTGGTACACTTTATCGGAGCCGAAAAAGTAAGGACAAGTTCGTTAATCAGCCACATCCAATCAAAATTGAGGGATTGAGCACTACTTTTTTTTTTGAGAAAATGTTTATAATTTATTTAATTTTATTATCTTCGCACAAAGACAATTTTTTCTTCAAATTATTTTATTTCATTCTACAAATTTTCAGTTATCTATCTTAATTTTTATAGAAATGGGATTACGCAAACTGAAATGTCGGTAAAGTAGGAATCTAGACACGTGACCAAGTTGGTCCATGGGTTTAATTCAAAGAAAAAAAACAATCAAGAAATTTCTTTTAATCAAAGAAACTTTTCTTTGGCCGTATAGAAATGCACAAATTGATTTGATTCACAGAAATTTCGTTTGAATAAAAGAAACTTATTTCTGGGTCTAATCAATCCCGATTTCCTTTTCTATATGTTTTTCCATGTCTTGTATTTTTGTAACAGTTGATTTAGATCCTAGTAAGAATCTAGTGGTTTTTCGGAAGGGTGAGATTTCTGCCAAATGAATACTTAGCTTTAAAAGGACAAGAGTTGACAATTTGCTTTTATTGAAGTTTGAGATTATTCTAATAAAATAAAATGATCGAGAATGTGAGGTGGAAATCGCAGGTGTTGGCTCGATGTGAATCCGTCGAAAGGCCGAAACTGCCGGTGTTGCGGAATTACTCGTCCGAGTCTGGTCCCAGAGGACCGAACTTGTCCGCGACAATTTCAAACTTATTTTAACATTCATATAAGCCCCCGTCTACTCTCCTGGTACAATCGTGTCTCTACTCCGGGCGTAACCCGAGAACTAACCCCCCTGCACGGAAAACCAAGTCCTGCCTGGTGTGTTAAGGGCGTGCGAGCATAAGGGTGTAACGTAGGATTTACATAAGATTATGCGAGAGCGTTTCTCGTTACTCCGTCGAAGGGATTGAAAGGAGGTGACGTTACCTTAGTATAACACTCTAGGGCGCCCTAGTCTTCGGTTCATAATTAGATCCAAGTGAGATTTAGTCATGTGTCACACGCAGAGAAAAGATCAGTAAAATTTACAGGAAGTTCGGTACTTATTTAGACAACATGACTTTTCAGTAAATTTTACCAGAAGTTGAGTTCAATTAACAGATTTTCTGTACGTTTCACTCAGCGTCCAGTAAAATCTACTGAATACGAAAAAATCCGAGTTAAGTTGATTGTACTGTACGCTAAGTGAATTGTACAGAAAATCTGTTGATTAAACTCAACTTCTTGTAAAATTTACTAAAAAGTCATGTTGTCCAAATAAGTATCGAACTTCCTGTAAATTTTACTGATCTTTTTTCTGCGTGTAAGACTAGACGCAGAAAAAAGATTTTTAAGATTTAGAGAAATTTTGGTAATTATTTTTACAATTTGACTTTTTAGCAAGTTTTATAAGAAGTTCAGTTCAATCAATAAATTTTCTCTGCGGCTCACTTATTTTTCAGTAAAGTCTACTAAACTCGGATTTTGTAGATTTTACTGGACGCTAAGTGAAACGTTGAGAAAATCTGTTGATTGGAAATTCTTGTAAAATCTACTGAAAAGTCAAATTGGAAAAATAAGTGCCGAACTTTCTCTATATTTTAGGAATCTTTTTTTGCGGGTATATAGAGAAATAAATATACATATAGGTCCAGTATTCGCCACTGGGTAAGACACTTTTTGTTCCGTTCCGCAAATTTTACAAAAGGTGTTTTGTAAATTAAACAATAATTTTCCATATGATTAGAATGTTAAAAGTTATCTTGCATGAACGAATTAATGCTCAATTTAGTCACTTGTTTTAATTGATTTTGAGTTTTTGGAGATTTTTTTGACATTTTTTGACTTTTATTAACTTTTTTCTGTTTTTTCTATTTCTATTCTATTTTTCTATCAACTTTTTCGGCATGGAAAGCACTCTAGTTAAAAAAATAACTGCAAATATTTTTAAAAATGTTTTGTGATATTTTAATTAATTTTTTTATTTGTAAATTTGTTTACAGTCATGTTACCTTATTTTCCACATGCAAAAAGTTGCTATACGCTGTAAGGAACAAAATAAAAAAAAAGTGATGACAATTGGTTGAAAAACAAAAAAGTTATTCAAAAACAAGAAAATGCCCAAAAAACTCAAAATTTTTAGTTAAAAAATACATAAGGGTGCTGAAATTTTTTTAAACTCTTAAAAACTTTCTAAATAATGGTATTAAACATAAAAAAAGTTATATGGAAAGTCTAAACTAAACAAATAAAAATATTAAAGGTGGCGGAACCCCTTAAAGTAAATTATGTCAAAAGAATAATAATATAAATATTTGTTAATATCCTACTGGTAATCCCTATACAGGAACCCATATGGGAACCTACGCAGTTTTAAATGAGGATCCTGTATCGTAACCTACATAGGAACCTGTCTTACTGCCAATGAAAATTTGAAACACGAATTTTTAAATATAAGAAATATAAGATCCTAGCTTGGTATGTAAAAAGGTTCTTATGTGTTAATTTGAGCAGGATTTAATAAAGGAACCTATCTCAAATTCCTTATAGAAAAAAGCGATTTCCTGTATCCATTCTCATATCAGATATTTTATTTTTGGAGTGGGAGCTGTGTTAGGAAATTTTTTTCTTAAAAATATCACTACTTGGTAAGAAGGTGGGTATTGATTGGCATTGAAATGTCGTGATCTGGAAAAAAACGGAATCGAAAATGGAATTTTTGAATGCTTTTTAATTCCTAGGCTTTAAAAGGCATTCAAAAGTTTAATTCTCAATTCTGTTTCTTACCAGATTTAAGCATTTTCTACGTCCAATAGTAGAGTTGTTATTATTGAATTCTTTTTTAATCCTTGCTTGTCCTCAGGTTTTTAATTCCATTTATTCCAAAAAACAAACTTGGGTTAAAATTTTTTTAACCCCTGGAAATTCACAATTTGTTTCTGCTTTTAATTTCTATTTTTTGAACATTTAATAAGTGAAAAGCTTTTAAAAATACTCTCTAAACCTGAATCAGTGCACGGCTACTGATTCGCAGTGACCATTCACTGAAGGCAGCAGCTATAAGTCTTACACTGAGAATCAGTGAAATTCGACTGACGAATCAGTAAAATAGATTGAATTCATTGAATCAGTGAAATCTTCAGGTGGGAATAATAAAAGCAGCAATATATTTTAATGATCGACGAACACGTTTATTTTAGGTTAAACAACACCAAAAAGAAATTACGTAATTATTATTATATATTGTAATTATTATTGTGTATAATTATATTATGTGTAATTAAAAATTAAAGATCCATCGTTATACTTTAATCGTTCGCAGGAACTTCGCGAATTTGAAGATTATGTTCACGTGGCGTATTAACTGATTCCTCGGTGAAATCAAAGCAGGGCACTGATACTGATTCATCAATTGCTATATTTTCACTGATATAATCAGAGACTATTTCACTGATTGAGGTTTAGAGAGATACAGTATTAGTCATTTAACGTCATTGCGATTCAATTTCACTCATATATCGCAAATAAAATATTTCCAAAACAATTCTCTTTTCATAATTTTTAAGTTTTTTTACTGATAGAGTTCATAGGAGTTGAGTGTCTAAACACAAAGAAGTTATTCAGTTTTATGCCCAATCTTATTAGTTTTTATATGTTTCAAACTATTTGGGTGTTCCCAAGGCAAACAATAAGGAAATTTATTTTTATTCGAGGTTATGCTTTACTTTTTCGAAAATGCCGAGAACCCACATAGGGACCTGTATAGTAACCCATGTAGGTTCTCATCTTATTTAATATAAAAATTCCTGTCTCAAATTCCTATAGGTGGTAAAATAGGTTCTTATGGAGGTTGCCATATAGTATTCTTCACAGTAACCTACGCAGGTTCCCATATGGGTTCCTATCAGGGCCATGGAGAGAAAATCCGGACCTGGGGGGAAAAATTCATTGGGCCCTCCCATCCCTTTCTGTTTTTTTTTTCAAAACTTATATATATACTACGCTAACCACATTTTCAGGGTAAATAACATTCCGGGCCCCCCTAAAAACTACTGACCCAGGGAGAATCCCCCCCCCCCCCCCTCATACACGGGTCTGGTTCCTGTGTTGGGATTTACAGTAGGGATACATAAAATTACAGTAGGGATACATAAAATGAAACAACTGTTTTAAATTTCAATAAATCGTATGCATTTATTTATTTATTTTGGTAAATTTATCCAACCCTTGGCTTACGCTCTTAAATCTCGAAAGCACCCTTACGTTATGTGTTTCGTATTCATAGCCTGAGCAAAAATTGCTTCTAGTGCACAATAAAGGTTATACGAGCTATAAAGTAAGTCATGTTTATTTAAGCGTTGGAGACGCCCTGAACCTTTCTTACGACTCCCATTCCACTGCCATCTTCTTTTACTAGTTTATGAGTTTATCCAAGCAATGGAGTAACGAATACATTTTTCTTTTATCTAAGTTTCAATTATCGACGTAGCCTGTTTTCAACAGTTTTCTTCTTTCCCAACAGAGATACTCTCGCCAGCAGTAGAAGCGTCTGACCTCTTGTGGAAAAATATGGAAACATTCTGACATAAAGGAAGTTGTCCATAGGTTCTGCAATAAACTACTTTACCAATAAAAGACATTGTAGGAATAATTTTCAATGTATTTTTTGGTTCTTTATCATTTATGTCCTTCTGAGGAAAATAAATGCAATTATTCCTTTACACTTTCGAGAAAATTCGGTTAGATTTTTTCGAATTACGTAACTGAATTTTTTTGCTACTATTTCGTAAAATTAGGATGGAATTTGAGAAATTTCAGTTACTAGTCAGTTTAATATAAAATATTTCAATTTTAAAAATCACTGAATATTTCAATACTTGTATCTGAACCCAGTGAACACAATTTCTACGTAATTGTTACATAACAGTCTTTTAAAAATGTCGTCACATAAGTGTCACAGTTACAGACAAGATAAATTATGTAACTGTTCCATAAATTTCACGTAATGTGCCTTATTCTGTAACTGAAAAATATGACTATAAATTCTGTTACAGTTTTGTAATTTTAAGATAATTTTTATATAAATTAAGTTTCGCAAGTTTAAGAATAATTTTAGAACATTTGTAAAAGTGTGTGATTTATACCCTATTTTTATACCTTATGTTTTCATAAAACAGTTGAAAATGACATTTTGGTAGTTAACATCATTACTTTCACCATTCAAAATCATTTATCAAAATTAATCATTAATTTTACACAGCATTGAATTACTAAATCGAACAATCATAGTAAAATATGTTGAGGTCCAGAAATCTATTCAGTATTCATCAAGACATATCAAAACTGTATCTTCATTTGTCAAGTAACCTTCACACAAGAAGTATTTGCAATCGAAAAGAAAGAAATGATTCTGAATGTGATATGAAATCTGTAGCAGTGGTAAAAATGAAAATTTCTTTTAAAATTGAATTGAATTGAATATTTTATATTTTATGTGATCAAGATTTTACAATTAATTTAACAAAAATGAGTCTTAGAAATTTCAGCTCTTTCAACTTTCATATTTCTGTGTCTCAATATTTAGAATACAATTTTAATTGCTTGAGAGACAATATTATATAATCTAAAAAAAACCAATTGCTTCTTGTGTTTATAGCGGCGACTATTGGTGCAGATCCTCATTATTTTTATTATCGCAAATTACCTTCGTAAGCATTTGCTCGTTAACGGGCAATCTTTATGTGTTTTATTGAATATAACTTTCCCTTCTCGATCTCCTATGATACAATCACTTTTTTCATACTTTCCTCGATAATGTGGAGATATTATTACCCTAATGTCTTCGTTTTTGCGATTTGTGTTCAGGTCCTTTGCGGATGTGGTGCTCTTGATGGAACTGAAATATCAGAAGCAGTTTCAGTTGCGATTCACTGTAGTCAGAAAGGTTTCAAACCTAAATTTTATGCTCCCGACATCGAAATTTGTGATATAGTTGATCACTATTGTAAAAAAACATCTGATGAATCTAGAAATGCATTAAGTGAAGCAGCCAGAATAGCAAGATCTTCGATAAAACCTCTTTGTGAGTGCGACTCGTCCTCGGGAGAGGCCCTAATAATCCCTGGAGGATTCGGCGTTGCTAAAACTCTGTTAGTATATATATATAAAATTAACTTAAATTTTAAGCAAATTAAGGGTACTGGAGTAAAACCGCCCAAATACATTTAAAAAATATTACAGGATGAACAAGAAAATTGTATATTGTTTACGTATTTGATTTTATATAGAAATGAGAAAAACAGTTTCTAATCCGTTTTGGGAAAAAATATTATCAAAAATCTACATTTAGGAAAGCAACCCAAAACGAAAATGTATTTTATCCCTACTTTTATAATTTGAATAATGTTCTTTCGTGCCAATAAGCGTGAAATAATACAAAAGAGATGGCTTTTATTTTTAATTCCAGCGGAAATAAAAAGTTTATTGACATAACTTATTTAAGGTTAGGTATGATTTTTTGCATGATAAAGTTTTCGTTCCGAAATCTTTATTGAATTTTGAGCCAAATACAAAAAAATCAAAGAACAACTTCTAAGGTAGTTGTCGTGCCCAAAATCAGGTCTCTGGGAAAAAAAGTTTTACTGTGATTTTAAGACTTGAAATGATATTGTCAGTCGTGTTTAATGAAAAGAAAAAACATTATTTTTTATGAAAAAAATGTAAAACTTATAAAAAAGAATACTTTTAATAATATTCGATATATGTGTAAATTGGCTTTTAGGGTCCAGAAATGATGAAAACTCAGTTCTTACATTCTTTCAAACGTTTCGACTCAGGTTGGAGTCCTCATCAGTGAGAATTTATTTCTATAAAAATACAAAGGAGGAATCTTAAGAATTGACCGTGTGACGGATAAACATTGTAGTAAAAAAGTGATATAAGAATCGCAGGTGTGAAAATAAAATTGGACTAAGTAACACATATATCGAATATTCATCAAAGGGTCGATACAAGTCCTATCTATAACTTTTAATAATGTTTTTTTAAATATAATTTTTCCTTATTACTGCTTTTTACCAATTTTATAAAAATGATTGGATTTTTATAAATCATGGCTTATTTTTCGTGGAAAATGTTCTCTGCAACTTTATTCTTTCCAATTTTGAAAATAAGTATAAAGTTTTCAAATATAGTTGTTTTTAAAAAAAATGCTTCTTTTGGAAAAATTCTTTCAACGATTTCAGTCACTGAAAAAATTTACTTTTAAAATGGTAAATAGTTGTAGAGAGTTGTAGGGAATGTTTTTCCCGAAAAAATAAATTATAATTCATAAAAATCCAATAATTTTTAAAAAATTGGTAAGAAGCGATAGTAAGGAAAAACTCTTTCACAAAAAACAATATTAAATCTAATATTTTTCGTAAGTTTTAAATTTCTTTCAGGAAAAATGATGTTATTTCTTTCATAAGACACGATTGACAATATCTTAGTCAGACAAGTCTTAAAATCATAGAAATTTTTTTTTTCTAGAAACTTGATTTTTGGCACTACTTTAACAACTTAATATTTTTTCGAAAGTACCTTCTTGCAAAAATATTACTAAACTTAATTGCGGGATAAATCAACAGTTGGATTCAATAGAATTTAATAAAGTTACAATTTAATTAAATCATTTCCAATTCAATTTTTCAATCATTTAAGGCCATTGATTAACCAGATCACGTGACTAAATAAAATAGATTTTTGGTACTAGATAGACTTGCTTGGCTCTTTATTATACCTCTCTCTTGAACCGAAAATACATTTTAGACCTTATTTTTTAAATAATATTTAAATAATTGCAATGTAATTGCAATTACCGAAGTTACGTAATCCATTTGATCCATGGCATTAATGAAGTTTAATTAAAATTGATTTTTTCAATACAATTTTTGCAACAGGGTTATCAAAAAGTTTGGTGTTTAGGAGGTTCTGCACCCTTACCCTTCAAGTAATTTTACGTTCCAAATCTAAATTAATAAACATTAAGCTACTAAATCGAAGTGATGTAAATTTCCACCAAAAATTAGTCATTGTTTATTAATAAGGTGTAACAAAGTTTAAATCTAGTACAGTAAATTGACAAATTATTATACTCACTTTGTTTTTGTAAGTCGCATAAAATCTTTTAATATTGGAAATACAGATATTAAAATTCTTCTCTGAAAATAACAATAAATATGTCAAAATTGTGAAAAATTATACTAATTTTTTCCTATATTCTGAAAAAGTCTAAACTTAAAACAATAAAGGCGTAAAAATTGTAAAATTTCTATTACTCAAAAAACGAATTTTGAAAATAGATAAAAGTGATTTTCTTGAAAAATTGATTATAATTATTTTTAGTATTTTTTTATAAATAATTTTTCAAGTTTAAATTTTCACGCCTTTTTTGTTTTAAGTTTAGACTTTTTCAGAATATAGGGAAAAATCAGTATAATTTAATAGTATATTTTTTAAATTCTGCGTAAATTTACCTCTAAAATGAGTCGAGCGACATTTAAAAACATCAATTATTTCGGGAATTATTTATAATTTAAGAAAAATTTGGAATTTGGACTTTTTCACAATATCTTTCTCGAAAATTGGCATACACTTCATCTTGAGGCCGTTTTATGCATAATTTTGACATTTTTCATGTTATTTTCAGGGAAGAATTTTAATATCTGTATTTCCACTATTAGGAGATTTTATGCGATTACAAAAACAAAGTGAGTCTAATAATTTGGCAACTCACTGTAATTAAGTTAGTAGAAAATGACTAATAATTAGTATGATTTTCATAAATTTAAATTAGTGGCTCACTTTCCATCAATTTAGATATAGAAAGTTTTTTTGACAGCATAAAAGTTTTTCGTTGAATGCATTCTTTTGAATATTTTGTTTAGGAGCAACTTCATGACTGCAGGTGCTGAGTGCACAATCCTACCTGATTTGGAGAGAGTGATTAAAGAATTTTCCTGTGAAAAAAAACCAATTGGTGCGATTTGCATTGCAGCAGCTCTAATAGCAAAGGTTCTCAAAGGTGTAAAGATCACATTAGGAAAAGACGGTAATTAAATAATAAACTCCATACTTAATAGTTATATTTATTTCGATTGTATTGAATTTCTAAGAATCTAAAATGTCATCCAAAGAGTTGAGCAATACAAATATTGATTTTATATTATTTCGTAATGAAATTTTTGTATTTTTCCAATGATGGAGTACAGAAAGGGCCTAATTTAATTGGATTGTCATCTATCTTATGGTTACATTATAAAAGGAATGTATTGCGATATCTATGTCTGACATGTTTGACATCAAATCGACCCGTGATTCATTCATAGAAAAATATTTGAAGGTTGATATGTTGCAAGTATTAGTTTCAGGAAAGTCTTTTGTCTTTCATGTAAAGTTAGCTTGGACTTCGATCCTTTTTGCATTTTAGAAGTCAATTATTTACATGGGGGTATAATATATTATAGATAGAGAATGATTATATAAAAAAAATGAAAACTTCAACAATATAGTCTGGAAGAAAGCTAAATGCAAAATTCGTCAACTGAAAATTTTTTCGGTTAAAAAGTTTACGATCGGAAGTTGATTATTTCTTACTAAAATCGCTTTACATTGGTAGCTTTATGGAAAAAATTTATATAAACACATTTTTGGTAACTTTCCAGATGCCTCTTAATGTTTCAATTTTACAACCCAGGAAACAAAAAGTATTAGGCTAAAATCGTCTGAATTGCGAATTTTAAAATTGCAGATTCAAAATATTTTCTTTTAATTGTGTTGTGGGGATTTGAATCGGTATGCTTTTTCAATCGGCAATTTGATCCCAGTCCGATTAAATCATTACTTTGTTGAATTGTTTTTACGCTATTTTTATTCGTAAAAATTTGTTTTATTGATGTTAATCGTAATTTCACAATTGAGATGAACAATTCACGATACGTATCTTGACGATTCAAATTTTATGGACTGAGTCACTCAATCGTAAAATTACGATTCAACGTCATTGAAACAAATTTATACGATTGAAAAGTTCTAAACGCAATTCAACAATGTTTCGATGCAATCGTTTTCAGATAAAACTGTAGATTCAGAAACCTTTGATCGTAAATTTTAAGATACGTAATTCACAGAAATTTCAATCAATCGTTTCTTTTTTCCTGGGAAAACAACAAATGGGAATAATTTTTTAATAATCTTTATTTGATTTTTTGATGTATTTATTAATAATTTTTAAATAATTTAAAATCTTTCTGTGGAAAAAGACAGACCTTCGACAGTGCCGGGATTCGAGCCCAGGTCTTTCGATTGCCGGCAGCTGCCGACCGACAATCGAACGACCTGGGCTCGAATCCCGGCACAGTCGAAAGATTTTAAATTATTTGAAAATTATTAATTGACTTCCATGATTCATATAATTATGAAGAAACTAATGTTTATTTATAGGACCGTTAGAAGAATGGCCACATCAAGAAGCTATTGAACAAGTCAGAAAAATGGGTGCGATGGTAGAAAAAAAAGACGTTACGGGTGTAACTTACTGTAAACAACACAATGTTTACAGCACGCCAGCTTGGATGTACAATGCAGCAACTCACAGTGAAATTCACCTTGGTATCGGAAAATTGATTACTGAAATATGTGAAAGCATAGAGTAACTTGTTGGAAAATTTTCAAGCTAAATGTGAAATAATTTTTGTACGTTATTACATTTTTTAAACATTTTATTGACTTAAATATACTTAAATATACATATTTATGAATATTTTTTGAAAATTATAACTAAATGTTTTTGTAGACTAATATGAAATGATAAATGATATTTTACTGAAAAATTGAATTTGTAATGTCGACGTTATCCTAGATATCCCCTTGTTTTCAAACAATCACTTTTTCATTTTACATTAATCTTACACAATAAAATAAGGCAGATAATAAGATTTAGAATATGATTTTGAGGGAAGACAGGATATGGTTTATAAAAATACATTTATTTTCTTTTTATTGTCTACCGAAATTGACAATTTTTTTTTCAATACAATTGTTTCGAATAAGACCTAATACTAATGCTAAAATAATCAACAACAAATAAAATAACAATGTAGCAAGATTGACGGTGAAGTACTCTTCTATAAAAAGTGTAAAATACTAGTTCGTACAGCTGATGTATACTATCTGAAATAAAATTCTGTCTTTGTTTAAAAAGATTATATAATTAGTATCGAAATTTGTCGGGTTCACCGTAAATCTTGTAAACGAATCGCAAATGCAGCGCTAGAATTCTAAGGGGATATGAATTCCATTGCTCGTTGTGAATTTCAACTCTAACTTAAAATAGTATGAATGAAGGTTCGGAAATGAAAGAATTCATCTTTAAATATGGTTTATCGTACGTATAATAATTCGATTCACAAAAAGCAGCTCAGTCGATAATCTTTATGTTTGAAAATAAAGTACTAAATATACGAAAAGGGAGTTGTTAAGAGGATCCACCACCTTTAATATTTTTATTTCTATTTTTTTAATATAGTTTTTATGTTTAGTACCTTTATTCAGAAAGGTTTTGGGGTTTTATAAAAATTCCAGCACTTTTATGTATTTTTAATCTAAAAATTTTGAGTTTTTGGGCATTTTTTTTTTTGACATTTATTGACATTGAATAACTTTTTTTTTTTCAAATAATTGTCATTATTTTTTTTCTATTTTGTTCCTTAAAGTTTATAGTAACTTTTGGGATATGGAAAGCACTTTAGTTGAAAATTAATTACAAAATTTTTTTAAAATATTTTGGGATATTATTTTATTTGTAAGTTTTTTTTCAGTCGTGTTACTTTATTTTTCATATCCAAAAAGTAAGTAACAATTGTAGGAATAAAAAAGTTATTCAATGTAAAAAATGTCCAAAAAATGCCCAAAAAAGTCAACATTTTTAGTTTAAAAATACATAAAGGTGTTGGAATTTTTTTAAAACCCCAAAACCTTTCTAAACGAAGGTATTAAACATAAAAAAATTATATGGAAGGTATAAACTCAAAAAGTAATAATATTAAGGGTGGCGGATCCCCTTAAGACAATTATTTATTGTTTCTTTGCATAGACTTTGAAAAATTTGTATGTCACAACATTCTTAATTTCAGAGAACATGAATTAGAAGACCGGATCTTTCTCGATATTCAGTTCTGATTCGGTCCATTCCTTTTATAAAATAAATTCAAATACGAATAAACTGTGAATAAAGTCGTGTATTACATGAAAATACACATATATCGTGAAATATAAAATCGTAATTTCGCGCGAATGCGAAAGTCGTGACAAGTTACTCAAGCGGGTATCAAAGTTATTCTAGTAGAACACTAGACTAGCTTTAACAATTTTACGTCCCATTATTTGTCTAAATGTCCCCGATTTTCAATCTTGTAATTGAAATTACTAAATCAGCGTTTTTCATTTAAAATGAGAGCGAGTAATTCATAATCGTAAAAATATGAAAAACTGAGAAGTTTTAATAATCTTTTTAAAAATAAATACCAAGATTTGCTCGATATTTAGTAATGATAACGCTGATGTAATCAGACTAAATTGAATATAGATTTGTTTTCGCGTTGGAAAAACTGAGTCTGTCACTCCATCATCGCGTGACTTCTTCTCACTCTCGTCAAATCTTTCCGACATTGACGACGCTTTACTCAGACTTTGGTTCTGATCTCATGGCCAGATTCATTCATGGGATGACTCCCAAAGCGTCCGCGTCTTTTGTACACTTTAATTTTAATCATCTAATATAAACGTTCAACTAAGGGCCAAAAGTGGTTCGACTGTCGTGCGTGACTTCCTGGCTTTGTCTTCTTCATATTTCTTCATCTTTATCAACTTCCGTTTGCCTTGACTAAGTTTCTTCAACGGTACTTCAGTCGTTGTAGTTATAGCTGCATTAAACTCTTCTTCCTCTAACATTCTCAGGGTTTCGAAAATATTTCTTGGCTGGTCATGAACTCGTGTAGTGGTGCTACCATTTTTATTTGCATAGACGACCGACAAGTGAGAGAAACTGGATTTAGGTGGCGCTGTGATGTCAGCGAAATCACGGAAGTTTGCAAAGAAATCTCCTCCACGAATTGGTTGAGGTTTGGGGTTTTTGTAATAATTATGCTTAACACGACTATTACCACCGTGATAATAAGGATTGTAGATTGTTTCATCGATTGAGTAATCATCATTTTCCTTTTCTTCAGGATAGTAAGTTCCTCCACGAATCACTCCAAAATTTCCTGATCCTAAAAGTGGATGCAGTGCCTCTTTTGATTGTGTGGAGGCGGCTTGATAATTTCCGCGATCGCGTTGGAAGTATCCCAGGAATCGGTTGGGTCGGTAGCGCTGTTGCTGCTGCTGGTGCTCCGTGTAAGGAAGTCGATGATTGGAAAACAACTCGGCAAACGAAGGGAAGAAGTTCTGACTGTCAGTTTCAAGGTTCTTCTCACTAGAGTCGCTTGATTCGGTGCTTTCTTCTTTTTTGTCCTTTGATTCTTGAGAGACAGTCGCATAAACGCTAACGGAAGGTTCGTTTGATTTAACGGTCAAGACTCTCGCAGATGCTGGATACTGTTCACGTGATTGCTGGTGACCATTCCGAATTTGTGTTCCACTTTCTGATGTGTTTTCCACTTCTACTTCTGGTACTGATTCAGGTTCGAGGGATTCTTCATCTTTTCTTGGCTCTGAAGTGTCCACTTCTGATACTGATGTTGATTTTTGATCGTGAGACGATTCACTTGGGCTTTGCTCCATTCCCGACTCATCAGGCTCCATGAACATGTCGGAATCATCTCCATCGTCGTAGGCATCTTCTTCTAATTCAGAGGCTGATGCTACTAAGTCCTGTAATACAAATAAAGATCAGTTTTATTATTATCATTATCTATTAGTGAGATTGATTGTTTCGTTAAGGTAGTACGATCACAAAAATTAGACCTCAGGCAAAAATAGATAATTTTGCTTTCAAGAATAGCAATATTATTATTGAAGGGCTATTTTGAAAGAGAAAAGATTATTTTTTATAAAAAAAATTTGAAACACAAAAAAATAATGTTGTTAATAAATTTTATTTTTGCCCAAACTTATTTTCTTATCGCTTCGAGCCAAATTTTTAAAAATGATGCGATTCTAATAAATCACGGTTCATTTTTTTGAAAAAAGATTCTCTACAACTTGACCGTTTCCTATTTTTGAAATTGAATTAATTATTATCAAATACAGCAATTTGTTTATAAAAATGTTGTTTTGAAAAATTGTTTTTTTATAATTTCAGCCATTAAAGAATTCATTTTTAAAAATCGGAAACGGTCAAGTTGTAGAGAATCTTTTTCCTAAAAAAATCGCGATTTATTAGAATCGAATCATTTTTAAAAATTTGGCTCGAAACGATAAGAAAATAAGTTTGGGCAACAATAAAATTATTTTTTTGTGCTTCAAATTTTTTTCATGAAAAATAATCTTTTCTCTTCCAAAATAGCCCTTTAATAATAATATTTCTATTCTTGAAAGCAAAATTATCTATTTTTGCCTGAGGTCTAATTTTCGTGATCGTACCTGTGTAAAATTTTCGAAAAATCGATTTTTTTTTTTTGACATTTTTTGCATTTTTAAGATATGACTAATGATGTCCTTAAGCAATTTTCATGAATTCAACCTAATTGCAGATTAAATGTGAGTCTACAATACAAAGTTCTGTTGTGTTTCCAAACTTTAAACGCGTTTTTCTAGAAACCATGTTTTTGAAATTTGTGGGCAGGAATGAAAAAAATCTACTGAACAGATTGACTTGAAATTTTAACTGACTCATTTATAGAGATAACTGAAGGTACCCACGTAGCGGTTTTTTGAAATCTTTTTTTTTTAATTTTACAGCATATATTATATCGAAAAAAGCATGAAAATGATTAATTTTTATGAAAAGTGCTGCCATTTCTTCAATTTTTAAAATTTCGTCAAAATGCTACGTCAGTACCTTGACAACATAAACAGAAATAATATTTTTTTTACTTTTTGTGTTTTAGAAAACTGGTTCGAGCGGAATCTTGCCCACAATTTCGATATTCCATTTTGAAGGGGTCACTTTCAATGCCTTTAATGAATACAAGCCTTCGGATTACACTATTGGAAAAATTTACTATTATAATAAAACCACAAACCTTCAAAATAACGTTAAACTTATTCTCATTTTCGAATTAGTTCTCCTAACAAACATTCCCGAAAAAGCGTTCGAAATACCGCCCTCACGCAGGTGGACCCCCTTAAATGGAAATAGACTGATGAAAATTTCTGTTCTAACTTTACAATTTATTTATTGGAAGTAAATTTCCGAATATATATATTTCATCTCAAATACGTATTGAAAATAAAAAAAAAACTAATTTATTCAACTTTAGTTGCACACACGGAAAAAATTTGTCGCTTAAAATTTAACAGACTATTCGAAGAGTCGTGGACAGAAAGTAAAATCGGAGAAAGTCTTGTAAGGTTTCAATGACTTTTAGGAAATAGTAGAAAAAGTCGAATAACTTTTAGAAAACCAGGTCGAAGAAAAAAAGTCGCGTATTTACTATTATAAAAGTATTTTAAACACTAACTGATCTTTTCTAAGAAGTAATGAAAAGTTTCATAATCTTTGGATTCATTTGTCATAGATTTTAAAAGACTATCGAATAATTTGAAATTAAAGTAATTCAAACAAATAGTTTTGTAAATTGTATTCTAAAGTCCATCAGATTTTATATGCCGTCTTCTAAAATTTCTTCGACAGTCGCAAAAAGCGATGCGCAGAAACGTAATTCGTAGCATCGCACAGCAGACAATGCAGCTCAGCTTTATGTTTTTGTAATAATTTTGGTTAGATTTTGAGATTACGTGTCGTTTGGTTTCGTTTGAATCTGGATTGAAGCGTACATTGAAGAATTAGTTCCGAGTAAGTATATGTTTACCTTGATAAAGTGTATTACGTCAAATTTGAAATTTATCTATTATTTTAGATTTGCCTTCAAACTCTGAATGTGATCCAAATATTTTACACAAGTCTCCATGACATGTAACGGATATGCGGGTTAAGGCGTGCGATTAGAATTAGGTTAGGATGCGTGCGTGCGTGCGAGCGTTCGATTCTCGGTGCTGCGAAGTGTTTATAAAAAATTGCGTTTCTGTAATGTGCAGTGTTAAATATAATGGTAAGTTCATATTAGGATTATATAGGTAATGTACAAGTGAAAAATAATTGACTATATAAGTGCAGGATCATATCACAGAAAATAATATTTTCCTTTTTACACTGTTCAAAATTTTCTTCGACTGTCACTTAGACTTTCGATGCCTGGTTTAGAGACAATGGAACCCAACCCACGGTGTTTTAAATTTTCCGCGACTGTCACTTAAACTTTCGAATTTACGTTTTACATTTTCAGCGACTATCTATCATATTCTTCAATAAGGAGGCTCATAATGTTTAGTCGACTTTCTAACCTATCCACGAGTATTATACAAAGTCGATGACTTTTTAAGCGACAAATTTTTTCCGTGCAGAAACCAAGAAATAAGGCAGTTCGTTCACGAAAATTAGACCTCAGGCAAAAATAGATAATTTTGCTTTCAAGAATAGCAATATTATTGTTAAAGGGCTAATTTGAAAAAGAAAATATCATTTTCCATGAAAAAAATTTGAAACATAGAAAAATAATATTATTAATAAATCTTGTTTTTGCCCCAACTGTTTTTCTTATCGCTTCATATCAAAATTTAAAAAATGATGCGGTTCTGATGTATCACGGATCATTTGTTCAGGAAAAAGATTCTCTACAACTTAACCGTTTCCAATTATCTAAAATGAATAGTTTATTACGAAATTCTGCAATTTGTTTATAAGAATTTTATTTTTGAAAATTGCATTTTAATGGTTTCAGCCATTAAAGAATTTATTTCCAAAAATTGGGTACTGTAAAGATGTGAAGATTCTTTTTCCCGAAAAAATGATTCGTAATTTATTAGAATCGCATCATTTTGTAAAATTTGGTATGACGCGATAAATAAAAATTTATTAATAAAATTATTTTTCTGCTTTTCAAATTTTTTTCTTGGAAAATAATCTTTTATTTTTCAAATTAGTCCTTCAATAATAATATTGCTATTATTGAAAGCAAAATTATCTATTTTTGTCTGAGGTCTAATTTTCGGGAATGAACTATTTTAAATACGACTCATTGATGATGGATATATTAAGAAAATCATTAAAAGGCATTATTTCATAAAGTTTATAAGTTATATTTGAATACAAATCTTGTAGAGAATCGCAATACATGTATTGTAAAATTATGATAAATGTATTGCAGTTTCGCTTTACATTACCGCATATTTTATTTTGCATTACATTCGTAGAGGTAAATGTAGTAATATCCCAAAAATTTTTAGCAGTGTAAATAGTATATCAAGCAACAAGTGCGGGAAGTCGTCAATTGCTCACGACTGCGAGGTTGTGCAATCGGTAGCCCTGCACGAGTTGCTAATACTATTTTTTTAGTAGTTATTAAAAATAATAGAAAATCGAGATTATTTGTTCATGCAAGAATAGTTTTATTTTTCGCTGTATACCGAAAATTAGCCGAGTCGGTGTCGCTTTGCGTGCGAAAAGTTGATTTTCCGCACACTTGAAATTTTACCACACTAGTCCCGGAAAATCAACTTTCCGCACGCAAAACGACACCGATAAGGCTAACTTTCGGTGTACGGCGGACAAAAATATATTTATTATTCTCGCCAATCAACGCTGCCACCATTTCCTGGCATGTTAAAAAAACAATATAGAATCGATTGTGCGGAATTTATCATTTTGCGCTTGCTAAATGGACGTTCAAAATAACATCGTGACACGTTTCTGCACATGTTCTTTGTTATATTGTCCCACTGTGATAATGGGAACTCGCCCACCATAAGTCCTTTCGCATGTTTTACTTTATTTTATTATTTATCCTAATTAATTAGTAGGGGGAAAAAACAAAAAAACAAAATAATTATAGTATCTGCATGTTTTACCTATTAGTATTTAGTTTTAATATTCTAATGTTAATTTAAATTTATCTGGCACTGAAGAGGGCCCTCATTTGTTGCCAAAACGTTTGCCTTCCAAATGTTTATGTCCTTTACGACATAAATAATTAGTAACTTAACTGACTCCATGCCAAATTGAATATCACATATACAAGATAACATTTCTTAGGCATGTTTAAAAAAATAATTTCAAGATAAAGAATGATAACCTGAACTTTAAGGAATTGATTTTCTAAATTATAATTAAATATCTTTCTCTATACTCTTCTTGAAATAAGATATCATCTTGAATTACGTGTTAATCATTCTTATATGGAATAATCGTAGGCGGTTTGAAATATTGTAGCTGGTGGAATCTCTACAATCAACCCTACCGTGTCCTCGCCTTGACATTTAAAGCATCTTCGTGCAACAGTTCGCTGCGAAAGCATGCTTAAAGATTAAGTATAGTTCCAATCCTTGTATTCGAGATAAAATAAACCATTTAATCTTATTTATATCCTGTTCAAGAATTTTTCATAAAAGGTAATAATTGAATAAAGTCATAATTAACCAATTCCAGAGAATTTATGCAGGATAACTAATTAAGATGCACTCTGCCGTCCAAAGTAAAAAAATCGTTAATTGCCATTTTTGACGAAAATGAGTTCTTTATATCATTAGATATAAATAGCAATATTATTATTGAAGGGCTAATTTGGCAGAGAAAAGATTAATTTTCATGAAAAAAATTTGAAACACAAAAAAATTATTTTATTAATAAATTTTATTTTTCCCCAAACTTATTTTCTTATTGCTTCGAGCCAAATTTTTAAAAATCATGCGATTCTAATAAATCACGGCTCATTTTTTTAGGAAAAAGATTCTCTACAATATTGCCGTTTACTATTTTTGAAATTGAATTAATTATTATAAAATACAGTAATTTTTTTATAAAAATTTTGTTTTGAAAAATTGTTTTTTTATAATTTCAGCCATTAAAGAATTCATTTTCAAAAATTGGAAACAGTCAAGTTGTAGAGAATCTTTTTCCCAAAAAAATGAACTGTGATTTATTAGAATTGCATCATTTTTCAAAATTTGGCTCGAAGCAATAAGAAAATAAGTTTGGGCAAAAATAAAATTTATTAATAATATTATTTTTTGTGTTTCAAATTTTTTTCATGAAAAATAATCTTTTCTCTTTCAAATTAGCCCTTCAATAATAATATTGCTATTCTTGAAAGCAAAATTATCTATTTTTGCCAGAGGTCTAATTTTCGTGATCGAACTACCCTAAAATGATATACCAGGGGTGTTAGTTGAAATTTGCCCGTTTTACTCATAGATGTCGCTAGAGCTATGTATACGGGTCATTCCATATTAGATTGACAGTCGATGTCGCAGATTTGAACGAGATAATTTTTTTTCGGTTCTTTATCAACAATAAATAGACACGTAATTTTTTGTTTGGCCAAAAAAAATTTTTTTGCAAGTATATGATTTTTCGAATTTTCTAAGAAATTATATTTTCGACATAGCAAGCGCACTTTCAAGTCTGTTTATCTTGAAAACAATTTTTCGTGCGAGCAGTTGTTTTCAAGATAAACAGGCTTGAAAGTTTGCTTGCTATGTCGAAAATATCATTTCTTAAAAAATTCGAAAAATCGTATACTTGCAAAAAAATTTATTTTGGACAAACAGAAAAATACATGTCTATTTATTGTTGATAAAGAACCGAAAAAAATTGTCTCGTTCAAATCTGCGACATCGACTGTCAATCTAATATGGAATGACCCATACATTTCTATGATTTGGCATCTATGTCATATATTTCTATGGACAATAACCTTAAAAAATACACAATTACATTCTGCCAAAATAATAGTATCATAGTTGTTTACCTCAGTGAATATGTCGAGTTTCGTTCCAAGTAAATCGCATTTGCGGCATTCGTTGCTTTTCTTATTTCATCAAAAGAAAAAAGCAGTTGAAGCTCATCGATTGCTGGTAGAAACTTATGGTGAACATGCTCCAGTGGTTAGAACATGTGAGACATGGTTTCGTTAATTTAAAAGTGGAAATTTCTATTTAACAGACAATGAAGATCCTGGTGCAGCGAAAAAGTTCGAAGACGAGGAATTGCAGGCGTTATTGGATGAAGACCCAACCCAATCGCAACAACAATTGGCACAAACACTAGATGTGACCCGAGGAGCAATTTGCCAACGTTTAAAAGGCATGGGAAAAATCCAAAAGTATGAAAATGGGTACCACACCAACTGAACGATAGACAAATGGAAAATCGTAAAACCATTTGTGAAATGCTGCTTCAACGGTTCGAAAGGAAATCGTTTCTGCATCGAATTTCGAGAACCTGAAGCGGAAAAAATCATGGCTTTCACCTGGTGAGGTCGGCCCATCGACTCCAAGTCCAAATCGCTTTGGCCGTAAGACAATGCTCTGTGACACGGTGAATACGGATCACTACCGACAACAAATTATCAATTTGAATCATGCGTTGATCGAAAAACGGCCGGAATGGGCCCGAAGACATGGCAAAGTTATCCTACAACATGAGAACGCACCGTCTCATATCGCTAAAGTGGTGAAGAACACATTAAAAGATTGAATTGGGAAATATTATCGCACCCGCCGTACTCTCCAGACCTCGCCCCGTCTGACTATCACCTTTTCGCATCGATGAGACACTCACTCGCAGAGCAGCGCTTCGCCAATTTTGAAGAAGTCGAAAAATGGCTCGTCGACTGGTTTGCCTTGAAAGAGAAAAAGTTTTTTTCGAATGGTATCCATGATTTGCCTGAAAGATGGGCAAAATATGTAGAATCCAATGGATAATACTTTGAATAACATTTTTTTGAGATTCTCTTGAGAATTAAGTGTTTTCTTTATTGAAAAAACCGGCAAGCTTCAACTAACACCCCTGGTAAGTTACGAACTATTTTTTTTGTTCGCTGTATACCGACTCGGCTAACTTTCGGTATAAAGCGAATGGAAAAAATAGTTCGTAACTTATAATATCACTTCAAGTCCTCAAATTATAGAAAAACGTTTCTTTACAAAGATCTGTTTTTCACATAACTACCATAAATGTAACTTTTTGAAGCTTTTAAAAATAAATTTTCATTGGTTGTAATTGCGAAAATTCATAGATTATGAATTTATAATTTTTAAATTTCTAATTGCAGATTTAAAAAATTGCTCTCTTTTAAGTAAAAATCTGGTTCCTTATAAAATATTTTCGCAAATCGTTAAATTCCACATTATAAAGGATCCTTTTTCTTGCAGCTCGATCGGAGCTCAAAAATCGTTTCTAATTAACACTAATTTTTCCTGTGCATTTCTAAACAAGTAACTATAATTAGAGAGTAAAAAGTTTTTGCAGAAGTGGAGAGCTAATTTTTTCGGAAGTAATGTGCTTATTATACCTTCCGCGCATAAATATCTATCCACACACCTACGTAGACGCATATTCAGACATGGCATGCCTACGTAAATTCATACATGCGTGCATGTATGCAAAAGCATATTGAACACGAAGCTCATAGGTTCTTATTAGAATCTGTTGCAACACTCGACAGACACGCCTAGCATTGTTACGAATATGTCAGGTCAGCAACAGCAACAGGAGTGTTACTATATTGCCGACCTCCGCAAGGCACAATTCCTTACTTCTGTATTCAAATTAATCTTATGAGGCATGGCCCTCTAATATGAAACCCGTTTAGTACACCTGAACAAATTTAATTAAATCATTACTGACAGGACGATCAGGAATTTTCTTTTCATGTAGAAAGTAACATAATTTTGCAATTAAAAGATAAAAAGTGTAATATTATTTTGATAATTCTAATTTATTGTTATTTTTTGAAATTTATTATGTAATCGTTCATATACAGTACCGGTCAGAATTGTGGGACCACCTGTTTTTCGATAATTGCTTAAATTATCCTAATTCTTTATAAAATTCTTTATAAAATGAGCCCAGCGTGAATTCGTTTTGTTAAATTTTGAGGAAGTTATTGCAGAAATAATCAAGATGTCAATGCTTTCTTAAATTTTAAATAACTTTCGAAATAGTCAACATTTTTTAATGTTCTCGGACTAATTTTGAAGCTAAATTTCTACAAAATCGAACATTTTTATAAGATATATAAAACATATAATCATGAAATTTTATTGAATTCCCTTAAAATATATATTCATATGATATTTATTATGATTTACCTACAGATGAAATGTTTTCGAAATTTCCCTACTTTTTTGTTACAATTTCAACTCTTTGCAATATGCAAGAAAAAAATTATTGTTGTTTAATGACAGTTTTCCACGATTCTGTAGAATCTTAGCTTCAAAATAAGCCTATGAACATTGAAAAATGTTGATTGTTTCGAAAGTTATTTGAAATTTAAGAAAACGTTGAAATTTGGACTTTTTTTGCAATAACTTTTTCAAAATTTAACGAAACGACTTCATTCTAGATTAATTTTAAAGATAATTTTGATGGCTTTCACATTATTAAAAGTACAAATTCCATCACTCACAGAATTGAAATTAAGATAATTTAAGCAATCATCAAAAAACAGGTGCTCCCACAATTCTGACCAGTAGTGTAACTCAAGTTATAATAATTATTCAATCAACTGCATAAATAATGATTAATTCGCCATATTCAGGTTTAAATCATTATATGTGCAATTCGAAGTTTTAAGTAAGTACGTATACTCGCACGCACATTCTACAGTTTTTATTGCTAATTTAAAATACATTCAATGCACCGACAACAAATTTATTATAGGTTTAGATCAATTTCTGTGATATGAAACCCACACTTTCAAATGCACATGATTGACAGTAATAAAAGCTAGACTGATTGTCAGAAATTAGTATTGGCGTTCTGAAGAATAAAATGCTACGCTATATGTACGGTAGTAACCTGCTACTTGAATATTTAATCCAAATTGATAGATGGAGATCAATAACAAGCCGCAACAGTCCATGCGATGCAAATCACTTACAGCTTGTCGAATATCGTTTTATGAAATGGAAAATAATTTCGAAAGTTTAAAAACCTTTCTTGAAATTTTTATGGCTGAATGACCAAATTGGTAATACATTCATTAAAAAGTTTTTTATACTCGGACAACATTTAGTTTAATCGAACAAATCTGTACATTGCTATGGGGTCAAAAAAATATTTCCTTGATTGTAACAAATTTGCTGACTTTCCTTCTTTAAATTCGAAAAATATTTAGTGTGTTTGGAAAAATTATTTATAAATTTGAATAAATCATTTTAGCTCAATGAAAATTATATATTTCCAAATAAAATAAATCATTTGAACAAACAATTTGTTCTATTTGAATTCCTTATTTTTTTCAATCAAATATACTTTTTTGTTATATTAACAAATTTTCATTTTGAACTAGGAAAAGCGAAGCAAAGAAACGATTTTCTAAATAATAAATAAATAGTCTAATTAATAAACAAAAAGTATACTTGAAAAATTAGTATCGTTAATGATATTACAAAAAGTTTTTTAAAATGATATCAGACTTCTAAGCACTACTTACTAAAGCAGTTCATCCACGAAAATTATACCTCAGACAAAATTAGATAATTTTACTTTCAAGAATAGCAATATTATTATTGAAGGATCAATTTGAAAAAGAAAATATCATTTTCCATAAAAAAAATTTGAAACACAGAAAAATAATATTATTAATAAATCTTATTTTTGCCCCAACTTTTTTTCTTATCGCTTCTAACCAAATTTTAAACAAATTATGCGATTCTAATAAATTACGATTCACTT
Organism: Diplolepis rosae; assembly: GCA_030998225.1. NCBI lineage: Eukaryota > Metazoa > Arthropoda > Insecta > Hymenoptera > Diplolepididae > Diplolepis > Diplolepis rosae. Next base: position 15,483,364 of record JAPYXD010000723.1, on the reverse strand, counting down.
TTTCAAGGAAAAGATTCTCTACAACTTCACCGTTTTTGATTTTTAAAAATACATTCTTTAATGGCTGAAACCATTAAAAAAAATTTTCCGAAACGAAATTTTTATAAATAAATTGCTGAATTTGATAATAATTTATTCATTTTCGAAAATTGGAAACGGTCAAGTTGCAGAGAATCTTTTCCATGAAAAAAGTTTTTTAAAATGATATCAGACTTCTAAGCACTACATAATAAGGTAGTTCATCCAAGAAAATTAGACCTCAGGCAAAAATAGATAATTTTACTTTCTAGAATAGCAATATTATTATTAAAGAGCTAGTTTCAAAAAGAAAATATCATTTTCCATGAAAAAAATTTAAAACACAGAAAAATAATTTTATTAATAAATCTTATTTTTGCTCCAACTTTTTTTCTTATCGCTTCTTACCAAATTTAAAAAAAAATTATGTGATTTTAATAAATTACGATTCACTTTTTCAAGGAAAAGAATTTTCAACTACTTAACTGTTTCCAAATTTTGAAAATGTATCAATTACTATCAAATTTAGCAATTTATTTATAAAAATGTCGTTTTGGAAAATTTTTTTTAATGGTTTCAGCCATTAAAGAATTTATTTTCAAAAATTAGAAACGGTGATATTGTGGAGAATCTTTTCTCCCGAAAAAAGATTTGAGATTTATTAGAATCGCATTATTTTTTAAAATTTGATAAGAAGCGATAAGAAAAAAAGGTGAGGCAAAAATAATATTAATGAATAAAATTATTTTCCTTTGTTTCAAATTTTTTTCATGGAAAATGATCTTTTTTCTTTCAAGTTATACTTTCAATAATAATATTGATATTCTTGAAAGCAAAATTATCTATTTTTGTCTGAGATCTAATTTTTGTGGATGTACTACCTTAACAAAATTTAGCTTGATCAATTTAACAACATATCTTTTAACTTGAGAGACACTTTCCTCTAATCTCAGAAAAATATGATCTTAGTGAGCGATGGATTATCAATGCAAAGAATCAAAAGTGAAAGAGACGTTATTATCGCGTGATTGCAATACACGAAGATTAGTCTTGCTCAGAGAGCAATAAAATGCTTGAAGATTATTGTATTAACTCGGTTGCATTTGCTATCTTATTGGAATTGAGTAGTAGACCCGCCGCTACAGCAGTATGAATTATATGAGAATTAAGGGCAATCAACACTAGCAATGGAGTTCAGAATAGAAGATCTTTTCCGCAATTCGCATGCTCCAAGACTCATCATCTTGACGCCTGACTCCAACTTTCTTACTGAAGAGAACTTTAGATTGTGAGACGAGAAAGCAAACGTATATAATGCAGCAAAATCGATTTATTTCTCAGCTCGATCGTGGGATATTGAACTATGATTTCATTGATCGAGAAATGACGATCAATCGTTCCAAAGATCTCTAATAGATTGATCAGTCTGGCTAATACGCTTTGTTCACAAATAGATCGGTTTAATATGACCTAGTGATCTTATTGGAAGTGAATCGACAAATTAGTTGTATGATAAAAGCTTGAATTCTATAAGCACCTTTATAGGATGATATTCGTTTGGGAATTAAAATTTTGTTGTATCATGGACCAACCTTTGTGTGAATGGTGTGGATCAATTTACTTCTTAAAGATTCTAGACATGTTTTGTCAGATGTAGTATTTCCGAAGATTTAAAATTTTCTTTATATCAGTTTTACAAATAAAATGTAACACTTTTCAAGACTGAAAATGTTTTGATTTATGATTTCAAACTTTTAACTTAATTTTTTTTGCTTGCCAATCTGAGGTTCAATTGTTTAAATTTATATTCAGTTTTGCGGTTGAGACTCGCATTTTTTTGAATTTGGATAGCAGTTATGTTTAAAATTCCTAATTACATGAAAAACGAATAATTTTTATTATATATTATTTAATTTTGAATAGAGAGAAATAAAGTTTTTTTTTTTAAATTTCACTCAGTCTTAAAAAATGGTGGGAGAAGATTTTTTTGTTTGTTTGATGCCTAATTTCAATTTCTCATTTTGACTTAGAATTCTATAAATACCTTTATAGGACAATATTTGTTTGGAAATTAAAATTTTGTTGTATCATGGACCAACCTTTATGTGAATGGTGTGGATCAATTTACTTCTTAAGGTAGTTGTCTTGCCAAAAATCAGTCTCTGGAAAAAAGAAGTTTTTCTATGATTTCAAGACTGGAAATTATATCATCAGCCGTGTCATATGTAAGGAAAGGCACTCTTTTTAATGAAAAAATTTAAAAATTACGAAAAATAATTTTTTTAATAATGTTTTTTGTAAAAGGATTTTTCCTTACTATCGCTCTTTACCAGTTTTTTGAAAATGATTGAAGTTTCTTAAATCATAGCTTATTTTTTCGGGGAAAATATTCTCTACAACTTGACCATTTCCAATTTTCGAAAAATGAATAAATTATTATCAAATTCAGCAATTTGTTTATACAAATTTTGTTTTGGAAAATTGATTTTTAATGATTTCAGCCATTAAAGAATTTATTTTCGAAAATTGGAAATGGTCAAGTTTTATAGAATATTTTCCCCGAAAAAATAAGCTATGATTTAAGAAACTTCAATCATTTTCAAAAAATTGGTAAAGAGCGATAGTAAGGAAAAATCCTATTACAAAAAACACTATTAAAAAATGATTTTTCGTAATTTTAAAATTTTTTCATTAAAAAGAGTGTCTTTCCTTACATATGACACGGCTGATGATATAATTTCCAGTCTTGAAATCATATAAAAACTCCTTTTTCCAGAGAACTGATTTTTGGCACGACAACTACCTTAAAGATTCTAGACATGTTTTGTCAGATGTAGTATTTCCGAAGATTTAAAATTTTCTTTATATCAGTTTTACAAATAAAATGTAACACTTTTCAAGACTGAAAATGTTTTGATTTATGATTTCAAACTTTTAACTTAATTTTTTTTGCTTGCCAATCTGAGGTTCAATTGTTGTTTAATTTTATATTCTTTAACCTTCCTCTTATAAAATTTGAAGAACAAGAAAGGAAAATGTAGAGAGATAATTAAATTATCAAGTTAAAAGTCATCCATAGCTGGAAGTTCTGGTCCTTCGTTTATATTTTTGAATTGTAATCGAGAGATTTTTTTTGCATCTCACCTCGAAAGCAGTCTTGTCCTCTGAAATAGGTGCTCCATCTGAAAAATTAAAAATTTGTTTATGTTAAAAAAGAATCTGTATTATTATTTTGTTAAAGTCGTTTCAACCCACTTATCTATCCGCTTTTATTTGAATCAGAGAACTAGTTTGATTTATCATACAGAGAAAATTTCAAATCAATGGACTACATAAAACCTTTAAAAGTAATTGAACAATTAGTATTCTTATTATAGACTTGATTTTAATTAAAAGTCAGTTTTATTTTAAAAAGTAATTAATTTAAATTCAGTGCCAATTAGCGTTATGAACAAGTAATTAAATCAATATTTTTCTCTTAATTCAAAGCTTGTATCATATTACAAGCAAAACAAATCTAGAAGAGAGAAAAATGTACAATAAGATACAGATAACTATGTCTAATAATTCCAAATAAAAAACTAAATACACGATTCATAATTTGATTTGAAATAATTTAATTAAAACAAAACAATAATCTTGACATTAATAAACGATTTAAGACTAATTACTACTTAAATCTCGTTTTATTGATTAGTTAACTCACAGGTAATGCTTCTCTAATGTGTATTGCTTGTTGAGTTTTGCTATTAATTACTTGTAAAGTTTTTGTTTGCAATATCATAAAAAGTAGAGACGAATAGAAAGTTGATTCATTACGGTTCTTTTACTGAATTCTTTTATAGAAGAATCTGACCTGAACAAAATTAATTTCCGAATTGCGCGCTTCTTTCATCTTCATATAAACTTCATAATGAGATTTAAGTATTACGTGAGATTAGAAGGAATCAGGAAAAATTGAACAAAAATTAAGAGATTTCAAGTGACGACTAGAAACTGTATTTTATTTTGTTTATATTCAACCTCTTTCTTGATCTTATATATGTAATAAGAATTCGCACGGATAATTCCATTGTTTACATAAGATGTCAAGTGAAATTAGATGAATTCACATTTCACGTGGAATATTTCATTTATTTCTGAAAATGGCGTAGACTACTTATTGAAATACATCCATCTTCCCCTATTAGAAATCTTCGGAAATTTACAAAATTTGTATGTTACAAAGGTAACGTGAAATTTGACCATATTTGTAGTGTTTTTGAGTAAAGGTATCTTCAAATAGGGAAAATGTACTGAATTTACTAACATTCTACCTTAATTTTACGAAACTGTATCTGAATAAAATTCCAGTCACGTGTTTCGGGAATTTACGGTAGGAATTTCTAACAGTGTTTTATTTTTCAGAAAATTGTTTGTCAATATTTTTTCAATAGCCAACTATGAATAAATCAACACTTTGTAACTGAAAATTAAGAAATTGTTCCCTAAATTTACTAAAAAGTAACTGAATTTTCTGAAATTCTATCTTAATTTTACGAAACTGTATCTGAATAAAATTCCAGTCACGTGTTTCGGGAATTTACGGTAGGAATTTCTAACAGTGTTTTATTTTTCAGAAAATTGTTTGTCAATATTTTTTCAATAGCCAACTATGAATAAATCAACACTTTGTAACTGAAAATTAAGAAATTGTTCCCTAAATTTACTAAAAAGTAACTGAATTTTCTGAAATTCTATCTTAATTTTACGAAACTGTATCTGAATAAAATTCCAGTCACGTGTTTCGGGAATTTACGGTAGGAATTTCTAACAGTGTTTTATTTTTCAGAAAATTGTTTGTCAATATTTTTTCAATAACTAACTATGAAAGAATCAACACTTTGTAACTGAAAATTAAGAAATTGGTCCCTAAATTTACTAAAAAGTAACTGGATTTTCTAAAATTCTATCTTAATTTTACGAAACTGTATCTGAATAAAATTCCACTCACGTGTTTCGGGAATTTACGGTAGGAATTTCTAACAGTGTTTTATTTTTCAGAAAATTGTTTGTCAATATTTTTTCAATAGCCAACTATGAATAAATCAACACTTTGTAACTGAAAATTAAGAAATTGTTCCCTAAATTTACTAAAAAGTAACTGAATTTTCTGAAATTCTATCTTAATTTTACGAAACTGTATCTGAATAAAATTCCAGTCACGTGTTTCGGGAATTTACGGTAGGAATTTCTAACAGTGTTTTATTTTTCAGAAAATTGTTTGTCAATATTTTTTCAATAACTAACTATGAAAGAATCAACACTTTGTAACTGAAAATTAAGAAATTGGTCCCTAAATTTACTAAAAAGTAACTGGATTTTCTAAAATTCTATCTTAATTTTACGAAACTGTATCTGAATAAAATTCCACTCACGTGTTTCGGGAATTTACGGTAGGAATTTCTAACAGTGTTTTATTTTTCAGAAAATTGTTTGTCAATATTTTTTCAATAACTAACTATGAAAGAATCAACACTTTGTAACTGAAAATTAAGAAATTGGTCCCTAAATTTACTAAAAAGTAACTGGATTTTCTAAAATTCTATCTTAATTTTACGAAACTGTATCTGAATAAAATTCCACTCACGTGTTTCGGGAATTTACGGTAGGAATTTCTAACAGTGTTTTATTTTTCAGAAAATTGTTTGTCAATATTTTTTCAATAACTAACTATGAAAGAATCAACACTTTGTAACTGAAAATTAAGAAATTGGTCCCTAAATTTACTAAAAAGTAACTGGATTTTCTAAAATTCTATCTTAATTTTACGAAACTGTATCTGAATAAAATTCCACTCACGTGTTTCGGGAATTTACGGTAGGAATTTCTAACAGTGTTTTATTTTTCAGAAAATTGTTTGTCAATATTTTGTCAATAACTAACTATGATAGAATCGACACTTTGTACCTGAAAATTTAGGAATTGTTCCCTAAATTTACTAAAAAGTAACTGAATTTTCTGAAATCCTATCTTAATTTTACCAAACTGTATCTGAATAAAATTCCAGTCACGTGAGTTGGGAGATTACGTAGAAATTTCTATCAGTGTTTTCTTTTTCAGAAAATTGTATGTCAATATTTTTTTAATAAATAGATATGAAAGAGTCAATACTTTGTAACTAAAAATTAAGAAATTGTTCCCTAAATTTACTAAAAAGTAACTGAATTTTCTGGAATTCTATCTTAATTTTACGAAACTGTAATAGAATAAAATTTCACTCACGTGTTTCGGGAATTTACGGTAGGAATTTCTGACAGTGTTTTCTTTTTCAGAAAATTGTATGTCAATATTTTTTTAATAAATAAATATGAAAGAGTCAACACTTTGTAACTAAAAATTAAGAAATTGTTCCCTAAATTTACTAAAAAGTAACTGAATTTTCTGAAATTCTATCTTAATTTTACGAAAATGTATCTGAATAAAATTCCAGTCACGTGTTTCGGGAAATTACGGTAGAAATTTCTAACAGTGTTTTCTTTTCCAGAAAATTGTATGTCAATATTTTTCAAATAAATAACTATAAAAGAAATGCCTGTGATGGACTTGTTAAACCGCGGTCTGTCAGTGGTATTTCACAGCAACCAATTATGGTCACCATAACGTAACTTTGGTACCGATCAGCAATTTGTTGAAGCGAGACTGCATTCTCGTAATTTATCACCTTATGTATCGAACTGTCGATCGACTTATCACAAGCTGATCCTTCACTCTTACACTCTTAAAATTTTTATTAAATTTGATGCGCAGAATGAAATTAATTGTAATACAGGTGTTTTCTAATTTTAAATATCAATGTATCAATATATATACTAAAATATCAATATGCCATCATATTGAATCCGATATAATTTCATCCTCAATTTAAAAATATTGTATATGTTAAGTTGAACTTACTGTTTATGCTAATGACTTCATACGATGTATATTTAATCTAATCAAATATTTCCTAACATTTTTCTGCTTCGGAAACTACTATTCCAAGATGTTCAAGCAAGAGAAGTGAGTTTCGTCTCAAAATCATGGGTTGCAAGTAATTTTCCAACTTTCGACATGTAGCATCATTTTGGTATAATTACTCGATAATTTACTTTAATAAGAAATATTTAATTAAACATAATCATATAATTTTGTTTGTAATAGCACGAGGGAGTAAGAAACCCACTTTTACTTTACCATACCTTGATAAAACTATAATTTAGCGTTTAATTAAAATATATTTAAAAATATCATTATATCTATGCAGATAATTAATTATAATTTTATAAAAATTAGAGACTTAATCCTATGACACACTATCAATTTCTAAATATATGCAAGATCGCTTGTAATTGTCATTAATTTTCTCTATTTCCGTTTATCAATGGAGATATCTGGTGTCTCAATCGAATAAAGGATTTTATATACAGTATAGATCCCGTGTCTTGTAAGTTAATGAGCAATCGCGGATTCAAGGTGAGTTTACGATCCACCCGATTATAAAAATCGCACGCCGTTGTCATAACACGTATTTTCTTTCCACACGCATATCTTTATTTGCTGATGATACCATGTATACCCTGCGTTATTAAATGGCCTCTTTTCTCAATAACGATATTTCAACCAACAATGAAGACACTGATGTAAATTCCGTTCCCTCGCATGACATGCAGTTTACACTATTGTTCCCACATATTCATCGTTTCTTTATTTGGTTTTTTCTGCGTGACTCGCGCCATTTCATTCTTGGTTGATCATTTGAGTGATAGATAACTAATAATTTAACTGCAAGCCATATTAGTAGATAAAATTGTTTGATTAGTCAAAGTAATAGTATATCATAGCACGATTTAAATATAAATAACTATATCGCGCTGAATATTTATACGTTATTTTTGTAATTGATTCTTAAATTGAAGGGCTGCATGGTCAGAAAATATGTACTACATTTTCGTGATTTTCAAGAGAAAAAGAACATTCTTGTAGAATCTAATTTTCAATTTTTAAAAACTGTTTCCCGAGACATTCTACTCTCTAAACCTGAATCAGTCGAATTTTTACTGATTGAATCAGTAATTTGCCTTTTCACTGATTCATCAGTGCAAAAATATTTTCCACTGATAATCAGTAGATTTTGACTGATTCAGATTTAGAGAGTAGTGTTCGATCAAGATCAAAAAGTTTGAGAGAAAAATGACTTCACAATTTTTTTTAGGATTGAGTGACTTTGTTTTAAAAAAAACTTTATTTTTCTCTATTCAAAAGTAAATAATATAGAATTAAAATTATTCGTTTTTCATGTAATTAAGAATTTTAAACATAACTGCCACTCTCTAAATCTGAATCAGTAAAAATTCACTGATTCAAAGTGAAAAAACACTCTTTCGAATGTTATAAGTCTGCCACATAGAAATCAGTGGAATTTACCTGATTTCACTAGTGAAACTCACTGGTATATCAGTGAAATATACTAGTGAAGAATGAAATTCGCTGGTCAACCAGTGAGTGTCCCTAGTATTATCAGTTAAATTTCATTGATTTCCATGTGGAAGACTTATAACATTCGAAACAGTGGTTTTTTACTGTAAATCAGTGAGTTTTTACTGACTCAGATTTAGAGAGTGGAGAGCAGTTATGTTTAAAATTTTTAATTACATGAAAAACGAATAATTTTTATTCTACTCACTAAATCTGAATCAGTCAAAATCTACTGATTATCAGTAAAATTTCATTGATTCAAGTTGCTAAAAAGAGGTTACTGCGAATCAGTCAAATTTCACTGATTACTTCAGTGAAAATTAACTGATTCAACAGTGGAAAATATTGTTTTCACTAATTAAACAGTGAAAAATATTGTTTTCACTGATGAATCAGTGCAAAAGGCAAACTTTAACCGATTCAGATTTAGAGAGCATATTATTTATTTTTGAATAGATAAAAATAAAGTTCTTTTTGGAAAAAGTCACTCAGTCCTAAAATAATTGTGGAAAAGGATTTTTTTTACGTTTCATGCAAGATTCCAATTTCTCACATAGACAGGGATAAAAAATCCAATTATTATTATTTATCATTAATTTAACTATTTATAGTTTAATAATTTGAATTATAAAAAGAAATATAATATTGATTTAAAGTGAACAGAAAGAATAAAATTATTATACATTATCTCTAATAATTAGTTTTGTAATTGAAATCAAAAATTATTCTCTCAATTTTTTTGGCGGCGAAAGTCTCAGACTTTCCACATTCATTCACAAAATTGATAACCTTTTAGTGAATAGAATAAATTTTCGTAGAACCTACAATTAATTCCGAATATAAACTTTGATATTGCTAATCAAATTTCATGTTCAGTAAGGAAAAGCATTAAGTTGAATAACTAAATAAAACATAAGAGCAAGCAAAGTGCGTAAGAAATCGCCAATGAAATTATGAGTTTTCATAATCACAAGAAATGGTCTTCCTGACACTTTTTAGTCGAAGCAATCGTTCATTTGATCGTTAACGGAGACTTTTTTCATGAGTCGTTAAAACCAGATTTTTTGCATTCCTGTCTTGCTTCTGGGCAAGAACCATTAGGTGTAAGAATCGATTCGAATCCCGCAGATTGCTAAATAAACGGTATCGATAAATTATCTGGGATATGAATAATATGATTATCGAGTTTGTATCGTATAATCAAATCACAAATCAGAGCAGATATTCTTAAGGCGGTCCTATGATGTGAAGTCCATGGAGATTGACTCGATTCCACGAATCAGGAAGTGATTTCCATCGAAGAACAGCAACGTTCTTTCATCTCTTTTCCCTTTTTTCTCTTCGTCTGAACGCAGAGAAAAGTGATTAGCATTACGTATCAATCACTGAGAGGGAAATGAAAAAGAAGTTTACCTCTCTCCTGTTTGATACTGAGAGCATGGTATAGATACAGTCACGTGCTTCCTGTTCATTCTAGCAAAAGCTACAAGTACATTTGTATTCGTGCAGTTTTATGCCAATTGGTAACACGCCTGAACGTTCATTGGATTTCTAATTTCATGATTTTGAGATCCGTAGGGTGATCTACTCTCTAAATTTAAATCAGTCAAAATCTACTGATTATCAGTTAAATTTGACTGATTCAAATAGCTAAAAAGAGGTTACTGTAAATCAGTCAAATTTCACTGATTATTTCAGTGAAAATTGACTGATTTGACAGTGAAAAATATTTTTTCACTGATGAATCAGTGGAAATTTACTGATTTAACAGTGAAAAATATTTTTTCACTGGTGAATCAGTGAAAAGGCAAATCACTGATTCAATCAGTGAAAATTTGACTGATTCAGATTTAGAGAGTAACGACATAGTATGCTCGACATTTCATTTAGCTCAGTTTTTTTTTAGATGAGTACTTTCTTGCTATGTAGGAAGCTATCTATTACTAATGAGATAGATGTAACATAATCGTGGTGGTTATTTTCAAAAAAATTATTATTATTACAAAAATTGAACGTTAATTTCGTTTTCGATAATTTTTCATATCTTTAAATTTACTTATAGTACATTATTTTTTTTATAACAAATTTTTAGAACATTATAAAAGTAAAAGGACATACTACCGAGGATGAACCTATTGTCAATTAGAAAGATAAACTTTCTCGTATTTTTAATATTTCTGCATGTAGAGGTAGTTTTTATGTTTAAAAGGCTTAAGGTAGTTCAGCCACGAAAAATTAGGCCTCAGTCAAAAATACATTATTTTGCTTTCAAGAATAGCAATATTGTTATTGAAAGGGTTATTCAAAAGAGAGAAGATAATTTCCTATAAAAACATTTAAAATGCATTCAACTTCCACTTATTTTGCACCCTCTGAAGCGAAAACAACTTACTTATTTTACATTTCCCCTTATTCCCACTACTTCTCACGTGATCGTATTTTTTTCGCGATTCGTGTTTTTTTATTGGTCATTTGTAAAGAGTTGGAAAATCGTTTGCATTTCGATGATTCGTGGAGGGGATATCCGACCAAGCGGCAAAATAACTGAGCAGCAAAATAAGTGGAAGTTGAGTGTATTTAACAAATTTTATTTTCAAGTGTTTTTTTATATCGCTTTTTATCAAATTTTAAAAAATGGTCCGATTCTAATAAATCGTGGAACATCTTTGCAGGGAAAAGATTTGCTACAACTTGACCGTTTCCAATTTTTGAAAATAAATTCTTTAATGGCTGAAACCAATAAAAAACAATTTTTCAAAAGAGAATATTTTCCCTGAAAAGATGAACCGCGATTTATTAGAATCACACCATTTTTAAAAATTTGATAAAAAGTGCAGTTGAAAATAAAATTTGGTAAATACATTATTTATCTATGTTTTAAATGTTTTTTATAGAAAATAATCTTATCTCTTTTAAATGATCCCTTTAATAATAATATTGCTATTCCCCGAGATGAAATTTTTCAGTATACGAATGAGTATACGGAGTCTCCCGAGTATACAAAAAGTATACGAATGAGTATACGGAGTCTCCCAAGTATACCAAAGAGTCACCCAAGGGTCACCCAAAAAGATACTGCAGTCAACCAAATTAGTTAGGGTATACTGCAGTAGTATACCAATTAGTCTCCGCGATCTCCTAAGTATACTGAACGGTTTCCCAAAGTCCACCAAATGTATACTCAATCTACACGATATACCAAACAGTCTACCCAGTCTCCAAAGTACACCGATTGATCCCTTGGAGTATACAAAAAGTATAAGAAAGGTATACGATAGTATACGATTGCTTGGAATATTCCACTCGTATACTTTGAGCACCGAACTCTACATACACAATAGGTTATGACAATTTCAGTCCTAATTGCCGGGAAAATCCCAAACGCCTTTTCAATGAGAAACAGACAACAGTGCAGTGGCAAGAGCTTTAGAGCGTAGAACGCTGTCATTTTTTGTCTGTAAATACATATAGTCTGTCAAAATGTGGTACCTCGATCGTGTTTTTTATAAAATCGAATTAAATTTATACAGTGTTCGTGTAGATTAATGCCAAAAATTTTTTTTTCAGAGTACGTGAAAAGTTCCAAGCTGGGTTGGTAGTTTTATATCTATTAATTACGATGATTGCAGTTTTCCCTTTCACTCTTTTGAAGCATCAGCACCAAATTCTTATCCACATCAGTAGTAGAATAAAACATATACTTAAAATACATATGATAATGAACATATATGAAGCAGTAAATGTACTTTTAAAAATTTTTAAACAGAAATAAAAACAATTTAATGAAATTCTGGTCGAAAAATTTTTTTTAGGTGCATTACACAACGCAAGACTACGCCATGAGTGGATGAGTACACTGAAAATATACCATTGGTAAACTTTCAGCACTTTTTATGGAAGTATTCTAAAGTATACCAACCGTATACTAAACATTTCGTTAGTATACCGGAGTATACCGTTAGTAGACTTTCCGTATTTTCCCGGAGTATACGGGAGTCTACCTTTTGGCACAGAGGTATACTGTTTCGTATACTCGGGAGACTCGGTAGACTAACCGTATACTTGAAAATTTTATCCCGGGTCTTCAAAGCAAAATTATGCATTTTTGCCTGTGGCCTAATTTTTCGTCACTGAACTACCTTAATGAAGACTTGTTAGATAACCTTTAATAAAGAAAAGACATATTAAAGATTTAGGTTAAGAGAAATCAACTGTTTAAACGATAGTTAATGCCTTCACCCTATTTTAGATTGAATTGTTGCTTTTTTTACAATGGCTGATCAAGTTATTACGATCAATGCGATACTTCATTCCAAAAAAAACTCTCTGAATCTGAATCAGTCAAATTTTTAGTGATTGAATCAGTGATTTGCCTTTTCACTGATTCACCAGTTAAAAATATATATTTCACTGTTAAATCAGTTGATTATCACTAATTTAATCAGGGGGAAAAATATTTTCACTATTAAATCAGTTAATTTCCACTGAAGCAATCAGTGGAATTTGACTGATTTACAGTAACCTCTTTTTAGCTATTTGAATCAGTCAAATTTCACTGATAATCAGTAGATTTTGACTGATTCATATTTAGAGAGTAGATAAGCTAATGGTTTTGTATAATATATAACAGATACTCTTAAAAATGTTCTGAAATTTAAAAAATTCTTAAGTTACATAAGTAATTGAAAACTATATGAAATTTACAATATTTTTGAGTAAACGTATTTTAAATTGCAAAAAGATGACTGAAATTGTCAAAATTCGAATTTTGAACGTTCATATTAGAGTGAATGATAATAATTGATCAGTTGTATAAATACACTTATATAAAAATTTACATTTTTTCTAATTTTTTACTTCGAATCGTATCTGAATGAGATTGATTCATTTTAACAGTGATATTTTTTTTTTAATAAAAACAACATTTTTTGTATTTCAATCTACTTGAAATTTGCGCCATATGTAGTTTACAAATGTATCTAATTTAACTGCAACTGGAAAAAAGTAAATTTACAATAAATTTTCTTCTTAGCAGTTCTTAGTAAATAAATTCTTAACATTGAACAAGTTTTTGTTATGCAAGTAATTTGTTTGTAGAACCTTGTTGCTCTTGCTATCATCGGTTCAACGATACCGAGTATTGCGTGAGATATCTGTGTAATTACATATTTATCTACCGGTTTCCCTTGTGCAAAAATTCTGTTGCCACGTGCAAATATTATGATTAACTAAAAAAAAGTATAATAATTTCTCCCAAAAGAAAGTGTCAATTTTTTTATTAAATTTCATCAATCTTTTCCCCCGTTTGCGTTCATTTACATTGAAATGTCATGATTCTTTAGAAGAACTTAATAAATGGGAGAAAGTAACTGTATATACTTCTTCCAGAGGAAGAGAAAAAATAAAGGAATGCAAAGAGTAGATGTTCATGTATTGGATTGCGAACCATTTGCAGGATGAGGAATTACACGCATTTAATTTTTACATACAAAGACTTTCTTGTACCAACCATTCGAGTGCTTACAACTTTCGTCTAATTTATCGAGCAAGAACCAATCAAAAACTTTCTCCCAAAGGGAGTATTCAAGCTGCTCTTAAAGTACGTGTCTACACGAAAAGCCAAATACTTGCAACTCTCTTTTATATAGGAAAATTGAAAAATTACTTTGTATAATTTACACTCACTCTAAGTGTAAAAATAATCTTTTCTCATTCAAATTGGCCCTTCAATAATAATGTTGCTATTCTTGAAAGCAAAATTATCTATTTTTGTCTGAGGTCTAATTTTCGTGATCGTACTACCTTAAGGAAACGATTTTGCAGAACAACGCTTATTTCGTATCTCACATATTTTGGTGAAAAAAATCGAATTTTTTTAATATTAAAAATCAAAACATAAAATATACATCCTGTCGAGAAATTTTTCAATAAGAATGTGTAGATCTCATTTAGGCAAATAATTTTTCATCTAAACTTTTTTTATGTATCTCATATATTTTGTCTAAAAAATGGAATTATTGAATTTTAATCGTATTTTTTGGAATTGAAACGAAAAATATATGTTTTTTCATAAACTATGTAAGACAAAACTTGTAGATCTTTTTGAAACGAACAACTTTGTATTCTTACGTTTTTTTCGTATTTCACATATTACTGTTAAAAAATTGAATTTTGGATTTTCAATAGATTATTTTTGAATTAAAACAAAAAATAGGCATCTTATGAAAAAATGTTACAATTCAAATTTGTAGGTCTTCATGTAGAAAATAATATTGTATCATAACGTTTTTTCGTATCTCGTATAATTTAACTGGAAAATGGAATTTTGATATTGACTTTTTTCGAATTTGAATATGCTGTAACATTTCTAATTTTGATTTAATCAAAAAATGTTATCAGGATAATTTTTAGAGATTTATGACAACTATCTAAAACCAGTATTAAAATTTTTGATTTTTTCAAAAAATTATTTTCAAAAACACAAAAGTAGTGCTCAATCCCTCAATTTTGATTGGATGTGGCTGGTTAACGAACTTGTCCTTACTGTTTCGGCTCCGATAAAGTATGCCAAAGCACAATTCAATCTGATAATTCTATCGAGAGTTATGCCGCACACGACCTACAGACAGACAGACAGACACTTTCGTAAAAACCCTTTTTTCGGACTCAGGGGGTCTCAAAACGTAAAGATTTGATGAAATTTTCGAAATTCATTTTTCACATAAAACCAATACCTTCTCATCCATGATGAGAATGTAAAAAATTTCACATGATATAATTATAGGTACACGGAGAAACTTTTTATAGCAATTTATGTTTTATTTTATAATGATAATTCTAAAAAATATAAGTATCTAGGGAAAATCGAGATGCAATGGTAATTATTCATAGCAGACTCAACATTTTTCGCAGTCAAGATTCTAAAGATTCGGAAAATTATATGAAACTTTAGTACATATTATAGTAAAATTTGATACAAAAAAAATTCTAAACTTGGGTTTTTCCGTGTAAATAACTTACGATAAACCATTGAAATTAAAGTCTTAAATATTAGTAACAAATTATAAAAATTGTATGTTGGAATTTTGAACATATGAGAATATTGGATTACATAATGATTTCTATTAATCAAGATAGTTTAAGATGCAAAATAAAAGAAAACAATATTGATTTTACAAGAGTGACTGTAAATTATTTTTTAAATAACCCTAATGAGTCCTATCGTCAATTGGCAAAAGGTCGAATAGATACAGGACAATCGATACTACAGTAGACAAACAAAATTACCACCTTAAATTATTACGCGCATGTCAATGGAGATTGACTCACCAAAATAAATAAAATTTTAGTAGTTTAGAAGTTATTCGGCATTAAAGATACTCATAGAATTTTCACCTTTTACGCAATATGCTCTTACAAAATTGATGAAATCACTTCTACTCAGACTCATTCGATAGAGAATTTTACAAGCTTTCCCATTATATAAGATAAAGTGACAAATTTTAATTTATTTTTCCTCAATACTATCTCTAAAAATATCATCATAGTTTTTACTTAACTTGAAACTATATTAGAGTCCTTAATTATTGACTTCTGGTAACTAAACATTTAATTTAAATTAAATAAAAAATCATTTTCTCTATTGGTGGCAAAAGGAAGAGATAATTAGAAACTCTCCTGGTACATATAGTTCCTCCACCAAAAACAAGTTTTGATATTTTTAGCAAGCTAAGATCGAGTCATCGGTGAGACTAACTTTATCCAGGGTTCAACATTAATATGTTTAAATGTATTTAAGGTAAAAAAAAGGTTTTTCTGTGATTTTAAGACTTGAAATGATATTATTAGTTGTGTACTATGAAAGGAAAAACATTTTTTATGAAAAAAGTATAAAAGTTACGAAAAATATTACTTTTAATAATGTCTTTTGTAATAGAATTTTCCCTTCTTACCAATTTTTTAAAAATTATTGTATTTTCATAAATCATAGCTTATTTTTTCGAGGAAAAGATTATCCACAACTTTACTGTTTCTAATTTTAAATGTAAATTTTCAGTGACTGAAATCATTAACCGAATTTTTTAAAAAGAAACATTTGTTTGAAATAAATATAGCTGAAGATTTTTCCTTATTTTCAAAATTGGAAACAGTAGATTTGTAGAGAATATCTTCCTCAAAACATGAGCCATGATTGATGAAAATCTAATAATTTTTTAAAAATTGGTAAAAAGTAATAGTAAGAAAAAAATCTATTCCAAAATCATTATTGAAAGCATTATTTTTCGTAAGTTTTTAATTTTTTTCATGAAAAGTAATATTTTTTCTTTCATAAGACACATAAGGTGATATCATTTTAAACCCAGAGAAGAGTTTCTTTGAGTCAAAGAAATATTTCTTGGAGATACGGTCAAAGAAAAAATATCTTTGATTTAAAAAAAGGTTTTCTGATTCAAAAAATATTCTTGGATGAAAACCAATCTATTTCTTTTGGTCAAAGAACATTTTTTTAAATCAATAAAACTTTTTTTTAACTCGAAGAAATTTGTTCTTAGACCGTATATGGAAGAAATGCTTCTTTGATTCAAAGAAACTCTTCTCTGTGTGCAAGTTTTAAAATCATAGAAAAACTTGTTTCTCCAGAGACCTGATTTTTGGCAGAATTACTTTAAAATATTTCCTCTCTTCGAAATTTCCCTATCATATATATACACTCAGAAAACAGATTTTATTGAATGAAAAAAAAAATTTTGTTTGAAAAGCTTTTTTTTATTCAAACAAAAGATTAATTTGAATAAAATTAAATTTGTTTAATTCAAACAAAATATCTTTGGGACCAATAAATATTTGTTTTAATTAAATAAATTGTATCTTTAAAACAAACAAATTATTGTATTCGTATATGGTTAAAGATATAATTTCTCTGACTTAAGACAGAAATTTATTCGATTTGAACATATCTTTATTTGGTTCAAAGATACTTTGAATCAAAAAAATTTTATTTTATTCAAATAAATAATTTTCCAAACCAAATAAAGACTTTCAATCAAAAGATTTATTTAAATTAAATAGCATTTGTTCAATTCATACAAAATATCTTTCGGCCAAATAAATATTTGTTAATTAAAAATAATACTTGGCACGTTTGCATTGGCTTTAGGGTCCATAAATGAAAAAGTCTATTTAATTAGACGTTTCGGCTCTGATCAATCCAATAAATTTTTCTTCAAAACAAACAAATTATTGCATTCGTATATGATTAAAGATATAATTTGTTTGATTTATGAAAGAAATTTATTTGATTTGAACAAATCTTTATTTGATTCAAAGATACTTTCTTTGAATCAAAAAATGTTTATTTTATTCAAATAAATCATTTTGCAAATCAAAGAAAGAATTTCAATCAAAAGATTTATTTAAATTAAATAGCATTTGTTCAATTCATACAAAATATCTTTCGGCCAAATAAATATTTGTTAATTAAAAATAATACTTGGCACGTTTGCATTGGCTTTAGGGTCCATAAATGAAAAAGTCTATTTAATCAGACGTTTCGGCTCTGATCAATCCAATAAATTTTTCTTCAAAACAAACAAATTATTGCATTCGTATATGATTAAAGATATAATTTGTTTGATTTATGAAAGAAATTTATTTGATTTGAACAAATCATTATTTGATTCAAAGATACTTTCGTTGAATCAAAAAATGTTTATTTTATTCAAATAAATCATTTTTCAAATCAAAGAAAGACTTTCAATCAAAAGATTTATTTGAATTAAATAACATTTGTTCAATTCATACAAAATTTCTTTCGGACAAATAAATATTTGGTAAATCCAATAAATTTTTCTTCAAAACAAACAAATTATTGCATTCGTATATGATTAAAGATATAATTTGTTTGATTTATGGAAGAAATCTATTTGATTTATGGAAGAAATTTATTTGCTTTGAACAATTCTTTATTTGATTCTTTGATTTGATACTTTCTTTGAATCAAAAAATTTTATTTTATTCAAATAAATCATTTTTCAATCAAAAGATTTATTTGAATTAAATAACATTTGTTCAATTCATACAAAATTTCTTTCGGACAAATAAATATTTGGTAAATCCAATAAATTTTTCTTCAAAACAAACAAATTATTGCATTCGTATATGATTAAAGATATAATTTGTTTGATTTATGGAAGAAATCTATTTGATTTGAACAAATCTTTATTTGATTCAAAGATACTTTCTTTGAATCAAAAATTTTTATTTTATTCAAATAAATCATTTTGCAAATCAAAGAGTATTTCAATCAAATAATTTTCTTTGATTCAATAAAAAAATTTTTCTGAGTGTAACTGGAATAGTCCATTGAGTCTGATAATTCATGTACTAATTTCTAAGTCGCTTTGAGTGATGAATGACGTTACTGACACTAAGACTTTTTCGACGAGTGATTGGAGTATCGAAAGGATAAATCTGCTGATCAGATCTCATTTAAAAATCATCTGAACAACTCATAGAGTGACTTAGATCAAGTACGAAGTCGGTGTAATTGTTTTTAATTCGTCAAGCGTCGCTGCTTGATTGTGAATGTCTTGTCTTATAGATATGTTTGTTATTGAGTGAGATTGGCCTTGACAATGTAGCCGAGTTTTGCGGTGTTTCAGTCGCAACGCGAAGGAAAGTAAGAGTACGAAAGACCAGTTAAGTTCGATGGCACTTTCACGACCGATAACTATAGAATTATGCCTCGACCAGAAACTCACTAAACCCGTTTCGGGGTCTAAAGAGTCCCGGTTTCGCGGTCGTAAACAATTGCGAGGAGTATAGTCAAAGAATTCCACACTCCATATACAGCAATGCAACCCTGAACCAGATTTTTTTATTTTTAAGTTTAATAGTCCACATTTCTAAAAACTGTTCATAGGGTAAAAGCACCAGGAGTTGTCACTGCGCCAGTTTGGCACCCAAGTCGAAATTTAAAAGCAACTTTCACATTTTTGGCCCCTGCTTCTTTTCATTTACTCCTTCTTTGATGCTTTTAAAAATATTTATGGCCATCGGTCAATCGGACCATGTGACCAAATTATACATTAGTTCGTTCATGTAAGATAAACTTGTTTAATTTACAAAACATATTTCTGAAAATTTGGCAAAACTAGCAAAAGACAATAAAGCACGTCTGTTAACTTCTTTTCAGTAAAAATTTTGTAAAAAATTCGAAAATTATCAACAATTAGAGTTATCTGTAAAATTGTCACTCAAACGAAGTTGACAGACATTCTGTATCGTGTTCTGTAGTATGTTATTTTTAACAAAGAGAAATTAATTTAACCTGTATATTCGAAAATTATTCAAGAATACGAAAAGATATTTTTAGCAGCACTATTTCGACTTGCGAATAACGACAGTCAACCATTTGTTCACAATGCATGTAAAAATTTCGATTTTTCGCAACAAAAAAAATTCATAAAATATTTTGCAAAATTTTTGCAAAAATTTCAGAAGTAAACCGTGTTAGAGATTGAATACCAAATAAAATTGTATTTTCATTTGTCTACTGTTATTATAAAATGTGTTTTAATAGTAAGATGTTGGAAAAATGCGTATTTTTACCCCCGTCCACACCTTGCAAAAATCTGCAAAAATTCTGTTTTAATCATCGATAGGTAACTAATGAATAGAATAATTCAAATGTGTCTTCTATTGGAAAAAACAACCCTGATTTTCTTCAAAATTTTCCTATGATTAGTTTAGCTAAAAAAAGAAAAAAACGAAAATGGTAAAATCCGCCATTACTCATTTAAAATGGCAGATAATGATCTGAAAATTTGACGAAATAATCTCTTGCCCAACCCCTTCCATATGGTTTATGCGAAATTTGATTTGGTTTTAAGGCCGATTTCACATGGAAACCCGGCTATGCCCTTTTTAGGAAGATATTTTGTAAAATAAAAAAGTTATCTTATACGAACTTTAACAGGAATTTGGTCATTTTATCTGGTTGATTTATGGTCTTATTTCCTTATTCCATACTGAATTGCTGGTTCTTGCACTTTTAATCAATTAGACCTACTGATTCTACACAATACAGAAACAACTGAAAAATTTTAGAGCTGAATTCAACCTTTAGCCCGTACAGATGTTTTGGTTACCATTTTTCAAATGCAGTTTGGAAACAGTGATCGCTCTCTGGAAGGTGGCCAATTTCAAAGACAATAACAAAACGATAATACTCCCTTAAATAATGATTCTTTAACCAAATTTGTATAGTTTCGAGGAGTTTTTCAGGAGATAGAATCACATTGAATTTGTCCCTGCTTTAAATCTGACATTGTCGGCATCAAAAAGTCTAAAACTTTTAGATTTCGAGTTCGGCACAATCTCTTCAATTTTACTCACTATATATGCAATTTAGGGAAAACAGTGACATATTTAGTTGTAAAATACTGAATTCACTCCTATTTTCAGAATGCAAAGAATTTAAAGAGATTTTAGAAGAAAATCTTTAGCTGGCAACACTTTCTAAATTCGTTATAGCAACGTTGTAAACAAAGAAACATGTTTTGTTTTGCATGGATTTTTTAAAAAAAATATTTAAAATCTAATCAAAATGAGAATTAATCCTCGATAATGATGTATTAATTGATTTTTAAAGGGGTGCCAATGAAATTTAATATCAATCAATTCTAGAGTAATTTAATTCATTAAGACACCTGCCTCAGTAGAAAAAAGTAAGACTACCTTATTATGTTTACATCCTAAAAATATCTGAAAGGGCCATTTTAAATGTACAGTTTGTGCCCTGAAAGGCAACATAGTAAATAATACATCCTTTTGGAACGTATAAATGGCCTTTCCAGTGTTGCAAAGATTTTATTGAAAATCGTCCACGTTTCGACCAAATTTTTGGTCCTTATCAAGACAAAGATAAATTTTCAATCATATTTCTTTTTGAAACAATGACATGTTAAATTTCCATTGTTAGTAATTAATGTGTGAAGTTGTTTATAAAACAAATCCATGTTAAATAATAAAAATGTAAAAAGTCCTGCTATGTTGATATAAACATTACTTTTATTACTTTCGATTAATTTAAATGAATTTTTAACTTAAAAATCCTATGCAACACAAAAGTTTATATCAACATAGCAGAACTTTTCACATTTTTATTATTTAACATGGATTTGTTTTATAAACAAATTCAAACACATTAATTACTAACAATGGAAATTTAACGTGTCATTGTTTTAAAAAGAAATATGATTGAAAATTTATCTTTGTCTTGATAAGGACCAAAAATTTGGTCGAAACGTCGACGATTTTCAATAAAATCTTTACAACACCGGAAAGGCTATTTATACGTTCCAAATAGAAATACCGGTAACACCAAATATTTTTTAATAAAATAATACATCTTGTTTTTACAAGTTTTGACACTTGAATTGCATTATTCACCATTTAACTATCGAAAAATGAAAGAAAAAGAGGAAAAGTGTAATTCAAGTGGTGAACCCCCCAAAAATAAAATCTATTATTTACTATGTTGTCTTTTAGAGCGCAAACTGGCTATTTAAAATAGCGATTTTGACTATTTTCTTTTTTGAGTGTACATAACAATTTCTTGTATTGACGGTAAGTATTTCGCCTATTCATTTTAATTATAATTTTTTATAAAATAAGCTGCTGAAAGTGCACGAACGAGAATAATGAAGTAAGTGATTTTAATATAATTTGCACAAGTTAATATATAATTCGTTATAGCATCTTTGTATTGGTATTGGGTTACGAAATTACTTTAATATATAAGTATATATATAAATTTTTTCAGAGTAATAAGAGAACATACTATGGTAAAAACTGGGATTACTAGTTCAATTTAACTAAAATTAGCTGAAAAACTAGTAAAATCATCTATATTTTCGGTTAATTAAAATCATAAATTACTAATAACTGTCTTCAATAAATATTTGGTCCTAATTAAAAATATATTAAGGGGTGAAGAGAGTGAACTACCAACCACTAGAGACAAAGGAGCCAAAACCCACTAAAATTTTAGGAATGTATACTTATTTTTATTAATTTTTCAAGTTTTTGTAAATTATAAATAATAATTTAACATTTAGAACTATTTTACATTAATTTTGAGTACGTGCATACGTATCACTATTTCAGAATCTATGATTTTATATGCTAATTATTTTCCTAAGGTTTAATTTTTCTTTTAATAATACACAGTGTAATTTTAGTTCTTGATAGATTCCATTACACCAGAGAGTAGTTTTTTGAAATTAAGATGGTTTCGAGTTTTTTTTCTTATTTTTCGTTGTTATTGCATAAATCGAGAAAAAAATGTAATTTTGGTTCTTGATTACTTTCTCTAATCACGTCAAGGGGTAGTTTTTCAAAATTAAGGGGGTTCTTACAAAACCTTTCCCTCGGTTATTTATTGTCATTCTCAGTTATTTTGAAAAACTTCTTGAAAACCTGGAAAAGTCATAGAATTTTGAAAAAATGACTTGAAATTTTGAAGTTGACTCTATTTCAAACTCCTAATAATTATTTTAAAATATTTAGATGCCATCAAAAAACAGAGAAGGAAAAAGGAAAAGAAAACTTGAGAAAAAGATAATTATCAGACAAAATGCAAGAATTGAAGGAAAATAAATGGAAAATTGAATTGAAAAAACAAAAAGAACTTGAAGGCATCGAAGAAGAAATTCATGAACTGATTAAAGCTCGATGATTTTATATATAGATGAAATTAGTTCTTTATGAAATGTAAAAGTTTTATCTTAACTTTTTTTTAAATTTCAGAGTTTCTTAGATTACTATTACTTCCAACTGTAATTCTAACTTTAAAAGAAATAGTTGGACTATCATTGTTCTTCAAGGCCGTGTGGTAAGTTCTCTCATTACCAGTTATATACGACCGCTTTATTAATAAAATAATAGTTTCACACATTTTTCCGAAGAAGACAGTAATGCAGGAAAATGCAACGCGTTACATTCTTTTCCCGAAAATTTGTTAAAATTATTATTTGAATTATAAAGCGGCCGTATATAATTGGTGACGTCAGAGTCTACCATACGATCTTAAGTGTTCTATTTGTAATTATAATAAAAATAATATAATAAAAATTACAGAATTATTTTTCATTTTTATACAAATATTATTGAAAAATTGACAATTCAATAATTTGTTGCTAAACAGTCGTTTTCACTGTAATAGAATAAGTAAAAATGAATCTTGATTGGATTTTTACAAAAAGTAAACCTGGGATTTTTTTTAAATTAGACCTGGAAAACATGGAAAAGTCATGGGATTTTGAGACCAGACTTCTGTAGAAAACCTGAGTTATTATTACATAAAGGAAGTATAAAGTATAATCTCAATTCTTGGGGATTTGATTGCATGACGTCAGGGAGTGATTTTTAAAAATGTGGTTGATTTTTAAAACAATGTGTGACTGTATTTTCATTTTTTTCTACCTCTTTTATAATTTTTTTTTCTTCTATATTATGAAGGGATTCTTCAAAGAATGACAAAAATATGAGACTATATCATTTTAATTTAGTACACTATATTTTGACATATCAATCTGGCTTGCGACTTTGGCAGAAAAAGTCATCCACGAAAGGGTTCTGCCATTCCAGGCAAGAACCTTGTTAACTCAATTTTCGACGAAACTGAGAAAATTAAGAAAAAATATCGCCTATTGATATTGAATAGGAAAATAAAACTTCTATCAGTATTTGCTCAATTCTGGGGTAAAATGGTCCGTTTTATTTTATTCCTCGAAGAAAAACCAAGATATTTAATAATTACTAGTAAAAAATAGAGACAAGGTTTTTTGGTAGTTTACAATACTCCCAAAGGAAGAGGTGACCGCCATAATTTTCTACTATTCCGTCAAAATAAAAAAATCATCATAAAAAATCTAATAGCCATATAATAATTTCGAAAACGCAATGAAATGCAGTTTTTTTCGATAAATTAAAAATAAATAAAAACTCAATTTCGTCAAAAATTGAGTTAACGTAGTTGTCGTGCCAAAAATCAGTTCTCTGGAAAAAGAAGTTTTTCTATGATTTCAAGACTGGAAATTATATCATCAGCCACGTCATATGTAAGGAAAGACACTCTTTTTAATGAAAAAATTTTAAAATTACGAAAAAATATTTTTTAATAATGTTTTTTGTAATAGGATTTTTCCTTACTATCGCTCTTTACCAATTTTTTGAAAATGATTGAAGTTTCTTAAATCATAGCTTATTTTTTGAGGGAAAATATTATCTACAACTTGACCATTTCCAATTTTCGAAAATAAATTCTTTAATGGCTGAAATCATTAAAAATCAATTTTCCAAAACAAAATTTTTATAAACAAATTGCTGAATTTGATAATAATTTATTCATTTTCGAAAATTGGTAATGGTCAAGTTGTAAAGAATATTTTCCCCGAAAAAATAAGCTATGATTTAAGAAACTTCAATCATTTTCAAAAAATTGGTAAAGAGCGATAGTATGGAAAAATCCTACTACAAAAAACATTATTAAAAAATGATTTTTCGTAATTTTTAAATTTTTTCATTAAAAAGAGTGTCTTTCCTTACATATATCACGGCTGATGATATAATTTCCAGTCTTGAAATCATAGAAAAACTTCTTTTTCCAGAGAACTGATTTTTGGCACGACAACTACCTTAACAAAGTTTTTGCCTGGGACTGCAGGGTCAAGATGCCAATAACTGGTGCTCTTATCGTATTACAGTTTTCATAAAGTAAATAAAATATGAATACGAATTAAGGGCTGTTTCAAATAATAGACCACTGTGGGATTTTCTGAAATAGGGAAACTTAATAATTCAGTTCGAGTGTTGCTCATAATGTGATATTTATTTATCTTATGTATGACATTCCTTGGTAAAAACCTGGTTATAATTAGGTTCCGTATAAGTAAGTTAATAAGACTAATTAATCAAGCATTTTTAACAGACTTGTCGAGATCGAAACTATTTCTTAGATCGCTCTTCGATAATTAGGGTGTGGCTGCAACATGGATTCAGGGCATTTGCAAGAAAAATCCATCTTCCCGGAAGTAATGAAAAGTATCCTCATAATATTTGAAATGAATCTAACTTTACAACTTTTAAAATCAGAAAGTAATTAAGATATGATCCCTTTAGTCAGATAAAATTAAAATTAAGTTATATATAGTCAATAAAATGTCAGTATATTGTAGTTTGATAAATGACAATATGTCAATCATTTTTTCTCATAAGTGATGATACTCTTTGAGAAGTCAGGCATGATATTCCAGATAAAGGATGAATCAATGAATAGTTAAATTTATTTATCTACTACCAAGTTCCGCGTTTCTCTAGACCTATCATTGTTCGACTCCTGAAGAGGACGCGTGATCGTTCAACACGATCGAGATCGTGCCATGAAGATATACAAACACACACATATGAATTTCGCGATTTCCCTGGTGAATCGTGGAAGGTGAAACACTTGAGCCAGATGTTCATCTGTTCGTTTATTCGAATGACTTTCTCTCATCGTCGTCGCGAGTGTCGTCGTACGTCGTGACGTGTTAAACTTCCGGGTGGTTTGAAAGTAGATGTTATTATGTTTCTGATATGTTATAGTGATGTTCATAAGTTTTTATTTCGTAAATATGATTTACACTAATCTAAGATGGGATTCTAAATGTGAGATCAAAAGAAATTTATATATATATTTATATATATTTCAGCATAGCCAGTAGAATCATTAAATTAGTGCTTTTATCTCGTCGTCTTTAAATTCTTTCGTTTCTCAGTTCCAAAAGGATCAAAAGATTCTTAAAGTAAAATCAAGTTCTAGCAATTACCATCTGACAGGAAGAAATTTTAATTTTGCATTAAATTGTCAAACAGGTATCGGGAAATTGCACAATTGGTATATATTATCCTATCATAAATACGCAGATATGTACACTACCGGTCAAAAGTTTAAGTTCACCTTTTGTTTGAGCCATTATCGAAGTGTTTTAATTTTTATAAAAACAAGTTAATGTTTTTTTTCGATAATAACATGAATTTTAATAAAATTTTGCGTCTAATAATCCCAAGCTGAATACAAAATTTTAATTTCATAAAAATATATTAAAAAAGCGTCAAATTTCGATCTTTTTGAAAAACGTTAATAACTCTAAAACAAAACCAAAATCATTTTTAAAATGTTAATTATTTTTAGATTTATTAACATTTCCAAAAAATATCTTGAATATCTTGATTAGTTAGCAAATTACGATAAAGACGTACCTTTAAAAAAAAAACAAAATCTTTTTAAA
The DNA here is from genome assembly GCA_030998225.1 of Diplolepis rosae. NCBI lineage: Eukaryota > Metazoa > Arthropoda > Insecta > Hymenoptera > Diplolepididae > Diplolepis > Diplolepis rosae. Next base: position 15,456,515 of record JAPYXD010000723.1, on the reverse strand, counting down.
AATTCAATGTAGTTTATTTATATTGGCATTGGGTCATAATTTTTCATTAAAAAACAATGTTCAAGGAAACATATCAAAAATTTTAAGAGGCAGAAAATATAATTGTTTTTTAATGAAAAATTATGACCCAATGCCAATATAAATAAACTACATTGAATTTATTTTTGGGTCAAGATAAAAACTGAAGACATTAATACAAACATGTCTCGAAATTCTTTTTAAAAATGTTAGTTATTTTTAAAGGTACTTCTTCATCGTAATTTGCTAACTAATCAAGATTTTCTTAGAATTTTTTCCTGGGTCAAACATAGTACAAGAACATAACATTTCAAATAACGACTGTACTCTATATATTATATAAATAAATACAAAATATCAATATTATGAGAAGCTACACATTTTTTAAATTTTACGACTATTTTGTATCATGTTTGACCTCAGGAAAAAATTCAGGAAAAAGTTCTGAAAATATCTTGAACAGTTAGTAAATAACTATAAAGACTTACCTTTTAAACGAGATCAAAAACTTTTAAAAATGTTAATTATTCATAGAGTTATTAACATTTTCCCAAAAGATCGAAATTTGACGTTTTTTGTAGTATTGTATATTCTTATAAAAATTTATTTAGATCGGTTTTACCACAATGTTTTATCTTTCACACGTAGTTAGTTTCGATTGTGCAATTTGTTTATATTGATTTACCACAATGTTACCCGTCACACGTGCTACTTTTAAGTTTCTATCTTTAGCAATCTTACAAATTAAGGCTTTATAGTTTTACCCCTTTAGAAAATTTATTTATTTATACCATTCTTATAGTCTCAGATTTGCAATTCTTTTACATAATTTTTTTTTCAACAGAATGTTCATCGGTCACACGTTCAAAATTGTTCAAGTTTTGTATTTGTAGGGGGAACAAATTTATTGTGTACAGTTCTTTTTACATTTAGTTTAGACAGATTTTACAGTTCCACATGTACAATTTATTTATATCGGTTTTACCACAATGTTTTGTCTTTCACACGTACTATTCTTTATGTTCTTTTCAGTAATTTTACAGAAAAAATTTTTGCACACTTATTGTACAGTCTTACTTTATCGCAAATTTAGTTTTTTAGTACAATTCTATTGTTTCACATATTTTTACCACAATGTTTATCCGTCTCACGGTAATTTATAACTTTTCCTCCTTTGTATTTTTTATAGAAATAAATCTCACTGATGAGGACTCCAACCTGAGTCGAAACGTTTGAAAATATGAAACCTTGAGTTTACATTTTTTCTGGACCCTAAAGCCAACTAAGTACAACAAAAATATTCAAATATTAACATTTTTCCTTTAACTTTTTTATTAAATTTTATTATTTATTTATTTTTCATTAATTTATTATAATTTATTATTATTTTTTAATATTTATTTTATATTTATTAACAAGATTCATGCCATTATCGAAAAAAAATGTTCAACTAGTTTTTATAAAAATTAAAACACTTCGACAACGGCTTAAACAAAAGGTGAACTTAAACTTTTGACCGGTTGTGTATCTGAATTTGGTTCTTTTCTACTTTTAATTTATAGATACATGGTTAAATATGCGTCGCAATTACAACAGAAACGTATTGAAAATTGTTCTCAACTAAAGGCACAGAATAGCGATTTAAAGAGAACTGCAAATATGTAATTATAATCACCTTCATAATTCTCGACTTTTTTTATCAAATTCCTAATGCATAACTCTTGTATAATTTTTCACACTCAAAATATTCTCAGTTAGCGAAAACATTGCAGAATCTAATCTTTGAATAATTTCCCATAATATGTATCACTTAATAATGAAACCGATAAAATAAGTAGTGGTCAAAGTTATAAATGTGAAAGTCTACACAAGAAATTGTATTGTAATTTAGCCAGGAATCTTTTTTCCGAAATTTCAAGCATATTTATCACCACTTACTAGTTTTAAAATTATGTCAGCTGGATTCAACAAAAAATCTTAATAGCTTGAGTTCCACTTTTTTCTGTTGAAACAAAATAATGCCTCCCTTGTGTTCACTCTTTATAAACATTTTCGTCACATAAAAGCGCGAGAATGACCACTCAACTTGGAAAATATCGAGGCGTAAACAAGAAACTCGCGGTATGGCACAAGGACGAAGCATCCTTGTTACAGTTTTCTTTCTGACATAGGCGCAGCGTATTCACAAGGACACGGCAATCATTAACGTTCTCATAGGTTCAATTACTCTTTCCAATACTCGTTTCAACGTTCATCACTGTATTTCTATTGATTCTGTAATTACGGCTACTCTGGGATAATAGTTCTGCGTAAAATACTCTCTAAATCTGAATCAGTCAAAATCTACTAATTATCAGTGAAATTTAACTGATTGAAATAGCTATAAAGAGGTTACTGTGAATCAGTCAAATTTCACCGATTACTTCAGTGAAAATGAACTGATTCAACAGTTAAAAATATTTTTTCACTGATGAATCAGTCAAAATTAACTGATTTAACAGTTGAAAATAACCTTTCCACTGGTGCATCAGTGAAAATGCAAATCACTGATTCATCATAAATTCAATCGTAAACATAATACCACTAACAGATTCTGGGATTTTAAAAAAATTGTTTTGTCTAAAAAAAATTATATAAGTTTGACCAGTGAAACGTTTCCTAAAACTGTAAAATAAATTATGCAACCAAGTCAAGATTCAATTAAGCAGCATGAAAATCTATTTACATTTATATAGTTTCTATTCTTAAGAAAAGCATTTAAGTATAGTGCTCGTGTTAACTGCCAAGTTTACAGTTTGAATTAAATTTATTACGAAATTCTATATCAGATCGACATCAGCGGAAACTTATCGTAAGTTCATTAATCGTGACAGGCCGTATGTGTAATATAAAAAGGCTCTCGTTTACACATTAGCACAAAGTAGGTTTGTGCAAAAAGTCAATTCAATTTCTCCGGATACTTGATCAGAAAAAATGGAAAATGCTGAGTGCAGCCGATGTTTACTACACTAAATTACTTTCGGTCCACAAAATTTCCACTTTCTTGTAAGACAAGTATTTCTACAGCCGTAAAATTTTTAAGTTTCTTGCTAAAGACGACAATTATAAAACAACTTAATCCACGATCGCAAAGTATTAAAATAACGGCGACTTTAATGAACTGTGGCTGGAAAAGGGATCTCGTTAACTAGTAGCTAAAGATAAATGCTTTTAAATTTTATGCTAAACCTCAGTTGACGTCACTACTGATAAGGAAAAATCTTTAAAAGCATACCTGAATTTATAGTATTTTAGATTTTTAATCCATTTTCCTGTCTATATAATTTTAACCATATAATATTAAATTTATAGCTAACGGCAATTAAAGACTTTTGGTTTAATGCATAATCCTAAATTTTTTTTCATTTTTTTTTAAGCCTCAACTTCCAAATGACCAGCACAAAGAATCTTATATGAGTTGAACGATAATTACCGAATGTCAACTCTAATCTGGCGTCGGAAAATTGTGTCGATTAACGTCAGAAGTCAAAGCATTGCTCGACTTAATAGCATAACATAAGTACAAGTTATTAGTGAAATAATAATAATAACTTAAAAATCGGGACGAGATACTGTATAATCATAACATGTTTCTAAAGACATTTATCTTTTTGTTGTATTTCACTAATTCAAGATTTTAATCAATTTTAAAGATACTTGCAAATTTTCGATTTGTTATACAATTTATTTACCGGAATGTAAGTGAATCACTTAATTCAACTAAATGCGAATTTCTTAAAGTGATTTCATTGGAAAAGAGAAATTGTTAATTGTGAAGAACGGGACATTAAAATTACCTACAATATGTCTATGTAAAAATACTTATATGCAAATACTTTCTACTCTTTCAATCAAACAGGATTGAGAATAAATCACTGTTAAAAGTAGATTTAAGGTTGTTCAGGCACAAAAAATTAGGCCTTAGGAAAAAATACACAATTTTGCTTTCAAGAATAGCAATATTGTTGTTGAAGGGATTATTCAAAAGAGAAAAGATTATTTTCTATAAAAAAATTGAAACATAGAATAATAATGTATTTAAAAAAATTCATTTTCAAGTGCTGTTTTTTCATATCGCTTTCTACCAAATTTTTAAAAATCGTGGGATTCTGATAAATCATGGATTATTTTTACAGCGAAAAGATTCTCTACAATTTGACCGTTTCCAATTTTTTTAAATATCTCAATTATTATGAAATTCAGCAATTTGTTTATAAAAATTGTTTTTCAATAGTTTCAGTCATTAAAGAATTTATTTTAAAAAATTGGAAACTGTCAAGTTGTAGAGAATTTAATCCTTTAAAAAATGATCTACGATTTATTAGAATCGCACCATTTTAAAAAATTGGATAAAAAGCGATATAAAAAAAAACACTCGAAAATTAAATTTGTTAAATATACTCAACTTCCACTTATTTTGCCGCTCAGTTATTTTGCCGCTTGGTCATTTTGTTACGCATCGCTTACTTATTTTGCGTTTACGAAGGGTTGGATATCCCCTCCACGAACCATCGAAATGCAAACGATTTTCCAACTCTTTACAAATGATCAATAAAAAAACACGAATCGCGAAAAAAATACGATCGCGTGAGAAGTAGTGGGAATAAGGGGAAATGCAAAATAAGTAAGTTGTTTTCGTTTCAGAGGGTGCAAAATAAGTGGAAGTTGATTGCATTTTAAATGTTTTTATAGAAAATAATCTTTTCTTTTTTGACTAATACCTTCAATAACAATATTGCTATTCTCAAAAGCAAAATTGTGTATTTTTTCAAAGGCCTAATTTTTCGTGGCTGAACTACCTTAAGGTAGTACGATCATGAAAATTAGACCTCAGGCAAAAATAGATAATTTAGCTTTCAAGAATAGCAATATTATTATTGAAGGGCTAATTTGAAAGAGAAAAGATTATTTTTTATGAAAAAAATTTAAAACACAAAAAAATAATGTTATTAATAAATTTTACTTTTGCCCAAACTTATTTTTTTATCGCTTCGAGACAAATTTTCGAAAATGATGCGATTCTAATAAATCACTGTTCATTTTTTTAGAAAAAAGATTCTCTACATCTTGACCGTTTCCTATTTTTGAAATTGAATTAATTATTATCAAATACAGCAATTTGTTTATAAAAATTTTGTTTTGAAAAATTGTTTTTTTATAATTTCAGGCATTAAAGAATTCATTTTCAAAAATTGGAAATCGTCAAGTTGTAAAGAATCTTTTTCCTAGAAAAATAAACCGTGATTTATTAGAATCGCATCATTTTTAAAAATTTGACTCGAAGCGATAAGAAAATAAGTTTGGGCAAAAAGAAAATTTATTAATAACATTATTTTTTTGTGTTTCAAATTTTTTTCATGAAAAATAATCTTTTCTCTTTCAAATTAGCCCTTCAATAATAATATTGCTATTCTTGAAAGCAAAATTTTCTATTTTTGTCTGAGGTCTAATTTTCGTGATCGTACTACCTTAAACAATGTATCAAACGTAATTTTTCTACATGTGAATAGGAAAAGAAGGGTTGATATCTGTGTGACGTGATTTTAGATTCTGTGCGTGACTCAAGATCCTTGGCACGCATATTCCAAGTCTTGTTGATTGTTGATTCTCTCACGTTATTAAAATATCCTTACATCGTTTCACCTTCAAGATAATCTCCGCAAAAGTCAAGAAGCTGCATACCTCGTGCTTACTTGAGTTCCCTTTTTCTGTGGTACACTCAACTTTCAATGATCGACGGATCTATGATCTTGAAGCCGCACCCATATCATCACTTAGAAACTGAGACAACGATTACTCTCTGAACTTTAAATTACTTCTTTTCAAAATGAAAGTTTTTGATTGAGATTTAGATACGGCTCAATGAAAGCCTGCCTCTTACTTTACAAGTGCAATATTCCTTGTAATATTTAGAAAGAGAAGGATATGTTTCTAAAAAATGAGTAGAAAATCAAGATTTAGACTTTCAGTCGGAAATTCTAGAAAGAAAGACAGCAACGAAAAATATAACAAAACATAAAGCAAGAGAAAAAGAAAATTCGAAAATTTTTGGATCTGAAAAGTATGTGAATGAAATGTGCTGCAGTATAATTCATATAATCGTTCGCTTTTAATCAATAATTGCAGGTGAACTACATGATGAACGAATAATTAGTAACTATAACCATAATTGAAGGTTTTATGTTCCTTTAGTAATTGCAAACTGTTTCTCTTGATTCTGAGGATTTAGTCATAATTAATAGGAAGGATACATAAATTAGAATTAAACTTTTTAGTGTTTACATATATAGGAAACTTTACAATTTTCATTAATGAGTAATTCAAGACATAATATTTACATACCAATGGGTTCATTAAGAAATTTATTATCTATCGTATTAAACGCAATTATAACATCATTATGACACGTATTGCTTTATTTCAGTAGTAAACTATCATTTAAAATATTACTATCTTAATCTTGTAGTCGTTCGACTACTTCAATAAAACCTTTTGCATAATAAATTATATATCAATACCCGAAAATATTCCGTCTTTTTTTTATATTAAAAATAATTAACATTTTGTGTTTTAAGGGGATCCGCCAGCTTTAATTGGTATATTTTTGATTTTTTGACATTTTTCAATAATGTTATTTTTTTATTCTCGATACTTTTCTGAGTATGTATGTAAATTTTCAGGGCAATCTGATTTTTTTTTTCTTGAAAGAATAAAAAAATTAAAAGTAATTACGATTTAAGAATAACGCGTTTTAGCGAAAATTAGCTTTTTACGAAAAATAGGTTGTTTATTTATTCACTAATATTTCTGAATTATGTGAAAAATAGTATATAACAGGTATCCATATAAAAGCATAATATTTTTTTCTATGAAAAAATGTGAAACAGAAAAATAATGTATTTAACAAATTTTATTTTCAAGTGCTTTTTTCATATCTCTTCTTACCAAATTTTTAAAAGTAGTGAGATTCTGATAAATCATGGATCATTTTTTTAGGAAAAAGACTCTCTACAATTAGACCATTTCCAATTTTTAAAAATATGTGTCAATTTTCATCAAATTCAGCATTTTGTTTTGAAAAATTGTTTTTTAATAGTTTTATTGATTAAAGAATTTATTTTCGAAAATTAGAAACAGTTAACTTGCAGAGAATTTTTTCCCTGACACAATGATTCATGCTTTATCAGAATCGCACCACTTTTAAGAATTTGGTAAGAAGCGATATGCAAAAAAGCACTTGAAAATAAAATTTGTTGAATACATTATTTTTCTATGATTCAAATTTTTTTATAGAAAATAACCTTTTCTCTTTTGAATAACCCATTCAATAACAATATTGCTATTCTTGAAAGTAAAATTATGTATTTTTGCCTGAGGCTTAATTTTTTGTGACTGAACTACCTTCAGGCTTCACTACAAGATTTTACTTTAAAGTCCGTTTGCCGCAAGTTGAGATTTTCCGTGTTTGTTGCAACATATGTTTCAATAAAATCTAAAGTATTTTCATATATATATATATGAAATATATTTCAAATTTCACCACTTATTTTTTGTTATATTATCAATATTTTTGGGTATAGAAAGCACTCTAGTTAAAAAAATAACTGCAAAACTTTTTAAAACTATTTTATGATATTTTTTAAACAAAATTTTATTTTATTTTTTTAAAACTTTTTTATCAGTGATGTTACCTTATTTACCAAACTTATCAAGTTTCTACACATTGTGAGGAAAAAAATAAAAAATAATCGTGACAATTGGTTAAAAAACAAAAAAGTTATTCAAAGTCAAAAAATGCCAACAAAATGCAAAAAAAACTCAAAAATTTTAGTTTAAAAATACATAAAGATGCTGGAATTTAAAAAAAATCCAAAACCTTTCTAAATGAAGGTGACGAATCCCCTTAATATGAATAGATAATTTTATTCAAAAATGTTATTCTTATATAAAATAAAATAATCTCTTTGGGAAAGTAATTACTCAAAATGACATATCTTTGAAGCATTTAGGAGTACATAAAGCTGAAGTGAGTTACGATAATGGGAAAAAATCAGACGTTAAACGTCCCAAGAAAGGAAAGGTGACTTCTCCAAGAAGATATATGTAATTTTACGTCTGGTAACAATTTTACAATCGAATACGCAACAATGCAAGCAAATGCCCCTTTTTGGGAATATTGCAAACGGGTCAGGATCGTAAATTTCTGATTTTTATTTTACTTGAAAGCCGTCACTTTACATAAATTTTAACAGACAATACAAAGTGACTCTCTATTAGGCGCCAATTATATTGGAACGTATGAATACAATCGTTTATGAAAATTTGTTAGCTTCCAGCCAATGGCAGGTTTGAGAATACTTATTCCATTAATTCGTTACAATTTTTAATAATACGTATGCAAATTTACAGAATATATCGGCAGAATTTTACGATAACGGAGTCGGTAAATTGTATGTCATAATAACCATTCGCGCTCGTTCTATTTTTACAGAAAATTATATATCTTCTGCAGAATTATTTCCTAGACTTTAAAAAAACTATAAATTATATTATACACTTTAAATCTGAATCAGTCAAAATCTACTGATTATCAGTGAAATTTGACTGATTCAAATAGCTTAAAAGAGGTTACTGTTAATCAGTCAAATTTAACTGATTAATTAAGTGAAAATTAACTGATTTAACAGTGAAATATATTTTTTTAACTGATTCGATCAGTAAAAATTAACTAATTTAACAGTGAAAAATATTTTTTCACTGGTAAATCAGTGAAAAGGCAAATCACTGATTCAATCAGTGAAAATTTGACTGATTCATATTTAGAGAGCACTGAGGTGATTTAAAAGACATCTAAAAAAAATAATTTTTTCAGAAAATTTAGACTAATTCAAATCCTAATACATTTGTAATCGCATTTACAGAAACTCCTTTCCTAAAAATATCGAATTTAAATTTGCTACTTCGAGAAATTAAATAAGAGTATAGCAACCGTGGTTTGTAGAGTTTAAAATGAAAAAATCTTTATGTAAGAATATTAGGACTATTTTGCGGTACCAAAATTACCCCTTTACTACTGAGTCATTAAATTCCTTGCTTGCGCGTTTTACCAACGTAATCATCCTGCGGCGATGTGAGAGAAAGTAACATCTAGGAACTATTTTGTGGGATTCTGAACTAACTTGAATAACACAATTACGTCCTTGAAGTAATTTCCCATAAGGACGACTTATAAAAGAACGCAAGTACCTAAAGAGATGCAAAAACAAACAGAGGTTTTCATGGAAAGTAGTCATTATAGTCCAGTAGGAAGTAACCGCTTACTTTTTACTCCCCTTAGTCTCAATATATATTTAATCTCGCTCGAATACTTTCATTATGAGAGAACATCGGTAAAATTAATATGCAAAAACTTTCTCCTTAATCTTTGGTCAGGATGGAAAGTAAATAAATGCATGATAATCAACAATGGCACGCGTAAATTTTAATCAAATATGTAATCGTTGTAAAGAACGCGTGTTGTTAATTGGATTATGGTAGGTGAGTATTCAAGGAAATCAGCGAAAGCTGCATATGCAAAAGATGTACCAATTATGGACTCATAAGATCAACTAAACTCACTTCCATGTTATACTTATTCCCTACATTCGATTGCACAATCGTATCATGAGAAAGCCTTTCTTTTTTTAGAGATAGATAAGAAACTAGATACTAATCAGGACTCATTAGCACTTTTCAGCGCCATGTACTGAATACGCTACATTTCGGTATCATGATATCAGTCACTTCCGGTTTATTGTAACAACTTGTTAATTCACTCGTGCGGCAAATATATTCTAAATAAATCTAGGAATGAATCAATTAACGTAAGAAACGTATATCCACTCATTATAATAAACAAAATTTTTTTGGACGCATTTCGACTGAAACTGAGAAAAAGGCCAAAAACCTTTTTTATCGAAAAACGTTCATTTTTGTAAAGTACACTACCGGTCAAAATTGTGGGACCACCTGTTTTTCGATGATTACTTAAATTATCTTAATTTTAATTCTGTGAGTGATAAAATTTGTTCTTTTAATGAATTGAATGCCATCAAAATTCTCTATAAAATGATTCCAGAATGAAGTCATTTTGTTAAATTCTGAAGGAGGTATTACAAAAAAAGTCAAAATTTCTATGTTTTCTTAAATTTCAAATAACGTATGTAATAATCAACATTTTTCAATGTTCTTGGACTTATTTTAAAGATAAATTTCTACAAAATCGAACCAAATTACTAGCATTAATGTGTAATTTTTTTCTTGCATAGTGCACGAGGTTAAATTTCAAATAAAAATTTGGAAAAATTCCAATATTGCTATTGCTGAGAAAAATATTTTTATAAGATATATAAAACATATAATCATGGATTTTTTATAGAATTTTCTTGAAATATATATTTATATGATTTTTATTATGATTTTCTTACAAATGAAATGTTTTCGAATTTTCCCTTCTTTTTTGTTACATTTTAACTTTTTGCACTATGCATCAAGAAAAAAATTATACATTTATGATGACAATTTACTGCGATTTTGAAGAATCTCAGCTTCAAAATAAGCTCACGAACATTAAAAAATGTTGATTATTTCGAAAGTTATTTAAATTTTAAGAAAACATTGAAATTTTGACTTTTTCTGCTATACCTTCTTCAGAATTTAACAAAATGACTTCATTCTGGAATCATTTTATAGAGAATTTTTAAGGCATTCAATTCATTAAAAGAACAAATTTTATCACTCACAGAATTAAAATTAAGATAATTTAAGTAATCATCGAAAAACTGGTGGTCCCACACTTTTGACCGGTAGTGTATCTCACTTACCGAAATATTTCCCGCGAAAGAGCTCTCCTAAATCTTTAACTGTGACGTATTCAGAAGCGTTTCAAAAATTTGTATTAATTAACGTTTTTTTCTTGAATACGATTTTTAATTCAGTTGGTCTTTTCGTTCTTTGCATTGCCGTAATTAAAACCTAATGCGTTTTTTCAAAATTTCAAGCGCACTTAAATGCAGAATTTCTTCAAGATTCTAATGATATAAAAAACTCATTTTCATTAAAAATATCAGTTAATGGTTCTTTTACTTTTGATGGCAGAAATATAAACATCAAACATACAGTGTTTGTTAAGCTGTAATTTCTAAACGGTTATGATGAAATGCGAATTGAGTGAGATTAAAATTGATTGATACATATTCATTTGGTAATTGATTGAGAGCATGTTCTGCGTAAATTGCTACTTCCTGTCCATTAATTGAAAGTGATTAAGTTGCAGAAAATGAGAACATTTATTCATTCATGCTCTTGTAAGATTTAGTGTATCAATTTATTTACTCTCATCTATAAAATTTTATTATACAAACGAAATATGGGTGCATATATTATGATCTTTTCTAAATTTAATTTTAGAGAAATCTTATACAATTTTATGAGAAATACTATCTTTATAGTAAAGTTTATGACATTGTAACCGAAAAATGGACACATTCTTCACGGCCAAGGTGCAACTGTGGTCATAATAATTCACCTGACTGACGACTCTCGATTTTTGGCGAAACTGGTCCCATACTTATGCCGAGGTCTGATTGCCAAATCACTTTCTCGTAGTATTCCTTCGCGTCACACACGCTGCGATCTTCTTTCTCATTTGACCCGATGAGAAAAATTCTCGTAAGTTATATCCGTAAACAAATTCTTTTCATGCATACAATGTGATTTATGTTGAAAATTATCCGGCTTCAACTCTTCCATAAATCAAAAAATCACTTTCTCTCATCAACATTTTTTACTTGTTAAACATTAATGGTAACTTTTCGTACACGATATTCACAAATGATGAATTTCTAAGGATTTTTTTACTGAAATATCGAACTTAGGAGTCGTTGACTTGATTACAAGAGTTACTGCTCGATTATTTGTTGACGTAAGTTCATAAAATTGATTAGCGATATTGCTTTCTGCTCACATAAAGACAATTAAATGTATGTATTGTACTTTTGTACTTGTATTTATTTAATTATTAAAATTAAGGGAATATCTAATTTATGGAAATTCAATTTATTCCACATAAGAAATTTTATGAACATAAAATACTTTACTGTTTTCTTGCCACTTTCCAACGATATGAAATATAGGATAATTATTATAATAAATTCTGACATAACTTCCACTGTTTTGTTTTTCATCCAAGTTTTCTCCTTGTAAATCACAAATAACTTCCTTAACAACTTTGCGGTTAGCCGAAAATATAAAACGTGCTCAAATTATTTAGCAACATATTTTTACAAATTCGGTCATTAAATACAAACTTATTGATCATGTAACCTGGGAAAACTTTATGAGCTTTAAATGCAATTCTTTCTTCTGAGATTCTAGAGAGCGAGTTCAATACAGATTGACAGAGAATGTAATCCGGAGTGCTAGTTATATTTATAGGCAGAAAACAGTAAATAAATTGCGAAAAAGATTTATCTGTAGACCTAGTTTTTTTACGCACGGAATTCTTTCTCAGTCTTTATTGCAATATAAAAAAATATATGGTTTTATAAAAAGTTACAAAAATTGTAACTCTATTACCTACCATACAAGAGAATTTGAATAATCTTTAACTAAAATAAAACAGGCATTGATAGTGTCATCAAAAAGTTAATCTCAACTCTTTACAACTCGTCAAACAAGAAAAGATAATTGATTAATTCAAGTTTCCTCTTAAGGTTGATAATCAAGTGCAATTCAGTGACACAATAAATTCTCATAATAGTTACTTGGACTATAAATCTGTAAGCAGTTTTACATGTTATACATAATATAGTTTATGTTCTGCTCTGAGAAGTGTGTGCGCATAATTCAGAACTTCAGGCTAAGTATCTTTGATCTACGAGGAACGACGGGATCATGAATCTGAGTGACATCACAACGTGAAGTGTATACGAGCAACTACTCATCGCTGCAAAAATGTTCATACTAACACTTAATCATTGTGTTTTATAATTAAATATTAAAGTTTAATTCGATTTAAAATATTTTAATAATATTTAGAGGTCATTCAAGGTCGTTTTTTCAAAAAAGTTTGATTTTTTGCAATATGTATAATTTTTAAAATATGTTGATGTCTAAATCTATATATTTTGTTGTTGGGATTTGTAGAATCGTATGTAAAATGTTGGTACTGATATTCAAGGAAAATTTAATGTCATATTATTAAAAAACATGCGTTTAATGTAATTTCATGAACTTTCTTAATTAAAAACTCTTTTTTTTTCCATGGACTTAACATTCTTTAAAACATTATGTTCGAATTATTCAACAAACATTATGAACCATAATCAGATAATGAATAATTGGAACTACAACTGTAAAGTTGAAGTTTTGAGAAAAACAAAGAAAACTGATTAAAAAAGAATGACTTTAGATTGAAAAACTATACCATTTAAATTGCATCGAAAATTGAAATCAATTTTCTTCGTTTTTCTCAAAACTCCGATTTTGAAAATTCATGGTTTTCGCATAAAGGGGACAATATTAAAAAATTAAACTTTTTAGAAAAAAATGAAAATTACAATAAATGTAAGTGAGCATAAATTTAGGACAATATAAAGTCAAATTAATCAGAAATTAGTAATTTTGATTGGTTTCACCGTGACCGACCTCTACGTATATTTTAAAAAATCCGAAAATTATCAGAAATCATTTTTTCAATAAAGGAAAAATTTGTATAAATGCAGAATTAATTTTAAAAATAAAGCCAAAAAGGGAATATATACTGTTAGAAATTTCTAGGTTAATTTTCCGAAACACTTGACTCGAGTTTTATTCAGTTACAGTTTCGTAAGATGAAGATAGAATTTTAGGAAATTCAGTTACTTTTTAGTAAAAAGAAACAATTTCTTAATTTTCAATTAGAAAGTGTTGAATATTCCAATACTTGTAACTGAAAATTCTGAAACGAGCAACAGGAAAAATTTTACGTATTGGGTAACATTTTATGAAAATTCAGTTGATTCTCATAATATTAAGAAAAATTTCGGAAAATTCAGTACATTTTTTGCAATTTTAAGATACCTTTACTCAAAAACATCATAAATATCGTTAAATTTTACGGTACCTTTGAAAAATAAAAATTTTGTAAATTTCCGAACATTTCTAACAGTGTAGAATACGACGAGCAGTAAATGAAATTTGAATGATCTGATGATCGATGCTTTCTAATAACGAATTTGAAGACTTCCAGGCTCCTGAGATAAGCAAACGGAATAAACCAGTCGACATCTTTCACTTGCCAGCGAGATTACTCATCCTCACTCACACGGTCTTCAAAAGATAAGTGCAAATTATTTCTAACATGTAACAGTAATGCCAAACAGTTATTATATTAGAACTTAATATTATATGATATTTACAGGGTCGGCTTAAGAAAATTTTGCGCCCTATGAAGAATAAATAAATATATATACTACCGGTCAGAATTGTGGGACCACCTGTTTTTCGATGAATGCTTAAATTATCTTAATTTCAATTCTGTGAATGATGAAATTTGTACTCTTAATAATGTGAAAGCCATCAAAATTATCTTTGAAATAAGTCTGGAATGAAATCATTTCGTTAAATTTTGAAGAAGTTATTGCAAAAAAAGTTCAAATTTCAATGTTTTCTTAAATTTTAAATAACTTTTGAAACAATCAATATTTTTTAATGTTCTTAGGCTCATTTTAAAGCTACGATTCTACAAAATCGCAGTAAATTGTCATTATGAATCTATAGTTTTTTTCTTGCATAATGCAAAGACTTGAAATTGTAACAAAAAAGTAGGGAAATTTCGAAAACATTTCATCTGTAGGTAATTCATAATAAAGATCATATGAATATATATTTTAAGGGAATTTGGTACAAAATTCATAATTATATGTTTTATATATCTTATAAAAATATTTTTCTCAGAAAAATCAATATTGGAATTTTTCAAACTTTTTTATTTGAACTTTAACCTTGAGCAGTATGTAAGAAAAAAATTACACATCAATTCCAAGAATTTTGTTCGATTTTTTAGAAATTTAGCTTTAAAATTAGTCCAAGAACATTAAAAAATGTTGATTATTTCGAAAGTTATTTCAAATTTAAGAAAGCATTGAAATTTTGACTTTTTCTGTAATAACTTCTTCAAAAATTAACAAAACGAATTCATTCTGGGCTCATTGTATGGAGAATTTTGATATTTTTGAGTTTAATTAAGAGAACAAATTTTTCACTCACATAATTCAAATTAGGATAGTTTAAGCAATTATCGAAAAACAGGTGGTCCCACAATTCTGACCGGTACTGTATATATATATATATATATATATATATATATTGTTTGCAATACCTTTTTCAACATTTATCGAAACGACTTCATTCTGGACTTATTTTATAGAGAATTTTGATGGTATTCAATTAATGAAGAGAACAAATTTTATCACTCACAGAATTAAAATAAAGATAATTTAAGCAATCATAAAAAAACAGGTGGTCCCAAAATTTTGACTGGTAGTGTATATTATATTTTCGCGATGAAATCAATAAAAATCAAGATATTCCAGTTAAATCAAAACAATTTTTTAATCTCTCTCATAGAATTGTAACATAAAATTTAGTCATTGCACATTTGGAAAAATATAATCAATTTCACCCCAACTTTGCCGCCCTAGGCGGTTGCTTATTTCGCCTATATGGTAAAGCCGGCCCTGGATATTTAATTAAATGTTTTAAATACACTTGAAATAACTGTAATTTTTAAAATTGATTGTGAGTTTCTATTATCATCATTAGATTGTATAACACGTTTTCTCTTCCGTTCTTCTAATTATGTTAAATCCAAGTTCAACAAACTGAACTCATAATATAGAAACTGTTGCAAAAATCAAGATAGAGACTCGTTTGAGAAAATGTGCGAGAATAAATGAAAGAACTTGAGTTAATTTAATTTGGGTAAGTAGCTATATCTTATTTGAACGTTAACTGCAGGAGGTACGCAAGAGTGAACATAACGTTGGTTAACGATGTCTCTCGCGAGACTTGATTCTCCTTGAGATTTCCTGAAACTTAAAGTACCTGCATGGACAGAAGGTCGCACCTTGATGTCAAAGGTGCACGGAAAAAAGTAACTTGCCTGTGGTGTAATTTCACATTGGCTGGATAAGCATCTCACTGAATCGCGTTCACATCTTACGAAGAATTCTGTAAAATGCTAGTTTCAATTGCTTTCAAGCTACCTCAACATTTCCAGATTGAGGAACTAGAACTGCGGAATTTCTTCCAAGTCTAATAAATTTTTATTGGGCAATTTTTTTTCTTCAGATTCTAAGTAATGTATTTTTAAGCTCAGTTATATATTAGATGGGGAGAATTTGATACTTGATAAAATATGATTTACCTGAAATTATAATATAATAATAGTGATAAAATTTTATTTTTGGATTTCAGTCCTTTCACTTGACTAGAGGGCGTTGACATTTCCCCTCGGTTTGCTGAGAACTTGAGAGAGATACATAAATTATATACAAAAACACCTTAGGCACCTTCTTTAGGAGGAATTTTTTCGACTTCATCTCATGAGAGTAACTTCTCATCACTCACTTCTAGTATATCGGTTCAATTTCTTGACTCTTCGCAAAACTTTCTCCAACCGCAATAGATTCTGTGAATATTTTAGCATCTCTTTTAAACAATTTATTTCAAATTGAATTGATTCCAAGCAGCGCATTAAAGACAGTCGTGATGTCATTTCGAAAGTGATTGTTACACAAAATAAAAGGAACAGCCAATTGAATAAATCTTGTCTTCCTGATGAGACCAATTGGAAGCCATAAGTATTTGTTCTAGGGAGTATAAAGTTTAGTTCAGTTTCCTTCTTCAGTCATTTTCTATAATTTAGTGAACCGTGATAGCATGGAACATTTTTTTTATGAAATTTTATATTTCTGTATATTATTGGTTCTATTAAATTTAATATACTATATATTTAATATAATATATTTTTGCAGTAAATTTATGTCGTAAACAATAAAGTTTCCTTTCATATACATACAATTTCAGTTTTAAATTATTTATAATATCCAAATATTTGGAAAATAAGTTACCTTAAAAAGAATTCCGGTTTTAGTAATTTACGAGTTATCAAAGAATCTAGAAAAAATACTGTTGTATTGAAACTTAGATCTTTACTGGATTTCATACATTGTATATGCAAATGATTTCATATAATTTTATATTAAATTTATTACAAACATTTCTAACAGTCGACCTGAACGATTCATATCATTTTTCGAATCTTTAGTATTTTGACTGCAAAAAATTTCCAGTCCGCTAGGAATAATTACTATTGCACTTCGATTTCCCCTAGATTCCTAATATTTTTTAGGATTATCGTTATAAAATAAAACCTATTTTGTTATGAAAAGTTTCTCCGTGTATCAAATTCATAATCTACAAGTTTCAAGTGTTTCAATTAATACAATTAATTACTTTACATTTCTGTACGATTAATATTAATTGATAAACAGTAATTTTTAATATATAATTTATACATGCCAAAAAAATAACATTAATTTGTATAAAATTTTTTACTGATAGAATTTTTAGCACAATTATTTTTTCAGTGTATACGTTTAATATACAACCTTCACAACTCACTCTTGATTATTTCATATAATTTCAATTTTGACAACGAAATGTATTTGCAGCAAAATTTTATGGATTCAAACAATTTCGATTAGGAGTAATAATATTTCCTGTTGTTGAAGAAAATTCTCCATTTACATCTAAAAATTATTTTTCACACCTCTGGTAAATAAAAATACCTAATAATGCTTCGAATACCGTCAAAACAATTATCATAAAAATATAAAAACAACATGAATTGTTTCAAAGTGTAGCTGAAAGGATGTGGACTTTAAATAAATAAAATAAATAGATAAAATTATTATTCAGACTCTCTACACCACGCACTAAAATTAATTACGTTTACAACAAACTTCCATTTTATAATTTTGACTAAAATTTATTGTTTTATTTTCTAAAAAGTGTTGATATAATATTGAATTGTTATAATTATTCTTATAACAAAAATTTTGTTGTTTGTTGATTAAAAATAAAAAAATGAACACCAAAACCGTTATATTAGGCCTCAAATTTATCAAAAATACTAAGATAAAAACGAAAAAAACATTTTCCAATATAAAGATAAAAAGAGTAGTTAGCCCTTTAATTATATCACTGTTCAAAATATAATATATCAAATTACAGATGACAATTTCCTCCTTTCTCAATTTTCACCATAAACCTATGAGGAGGCGAAGCACGAATCAGTGATCACCTCTTCGAGATTCAAGTGACCGTTACAAATCACACGTCCTTACATGTAGTGAGCTCAGTTGAAGAATGTCTCCAGTTTGCCATTTTCGCAAAGTGCTCCAGGTAGACTAGGCGCGGATGTAGCTGGTCAGACATTACCTGCCAGAACCGCAAATGGTACAGGTGATCCTGACATAAGCTTGACACAAGGTGCGAGACCAAGTTACTTCATCAGAGAGCAAAGCTAAAAGGGGCGAGATATGAGGAACTGGACTCTCTTGCTTCTTGCACGGGAGTCTGCGTCGCACTCCATTTTTTCCTGCATCTCTTTCTAATTTTTTTTTTTTATATTATCTAATACTGAGCACCTCGCTTTGCCCTACTTAGGAGCAGTTTTCGCATTCATGTTTCCCCCTTTGGAACTCTTGTGCAATTTAGATCAGCAGGTGATATGAAGACACAATAAATCGTTGACTTTTACTTAATAATTTACTCCGATAATGATTGCTAGTCTTCTGCTACTTGAATTTAATCAAATAATTTAAGCTTCAAGATAAAAAATAAATATTATTAATTATTTTCACCGATTTGAATTTCGGCAATTCATAGTTTTTAAGAGTTTTTGGTGTCGTTGATTACAAATTCGATGTGAAAAATTAAAAATGGCGTGTTTAATATGGCTGATTGAAATTATTTACAATTCAGATTCACGATTTTGAGTTTTTGAATTCCAACATCGGATTCGAAATTAGTGACCTTAAAATCCCTTATGAATCATTTTATCTAAATCTGACCACTGATTAGAATTTTATGAAATGGTCAACCCTTTTCGATAAAGACATTAGAATTAGGCTACATTTAAATAGTTTGGGTTTTGTTTGAAAAGTTCAGAATAAAAAATTGCTGGTGTATTTTTTTCTCGGGACTAGAAGAGTTAAATTATATAGCTCAGAAAATATTTTTTCCACAAGCGGGTCAAAAAGTGCATTTTTTTGCCCCCTGTAGGGCTAACAGATCTATTTTTTAAATAGAACTTTGTCATACTTTATTGGAGTCGAAAAAGTAAGGACAAGTTTGTTAAGCGGCCACATCTGCCAAAAAATGTTAAAATAAGAGCATTTTTGGTGTTTTTGGAAAATTGCAAAATTGCAATACTGGTTTCTGATAGTGCTCATAAATTTCTACTAATTATTTCAATAACAATTATCGATGAAACTAAAATTAGGAAAATTATAGTATGTTAAAACTTGAAAAAATTCAATATCTAAATTCCATTTTCCAGTTAAATTATGAGATAAAAAAAAGGGTATGATACAAAATTGTTTACTACATAAAGATCTACAAATTCAAATCGCAACATTTTCTCATACTATGTATATTTTTCATTTTAATTTAAAATAATTTTCATCAAGACATTTTTCGACTAGATGTATATTTTATGTTATAATTTTAAAAAACACTATTGAATATAAAAAAATTCATATTGTAACTAAAATATGGGAGATGCGAAATGAGCGTTGAAATGCAAACGCGTTTGCTCAATTAAAGTCTACGATTGTTTTTCTTTCTATAGATATTTGGGAGGAAATACATTTTCTAATCATTCTTCATTTGAAATTAAAAACAAATTTAGTAACTGAGAAAATGTAATGCACATCAACAATATTATAAAATTGACTTGAGCTTTGGTATCAAATTACAAGAAATAAACTTAATGTGTATAAGAAAAATATAAGGCAGAACGCGAAGCGCAACAATCGAATCGCGCGCCTTAGGCGCACTCAAAGTCGCGAGCGATGAGCATCTGCCCGAATTGCGGGCAGTTTTTTTCAAATATTTTCATTTGTTACAAAGTTATCAGTTTTTAAACTAATTAATAATTCAGCATAAGTACCCACCAGGCCTTAACAAATTAATTAAAAGAAGACGAACTTTGGGCTGTAATTTTTTCAATCCGTCACGAATCTTCCTACCTCAACTTGAGTCAATTGGATCGATGAAACTGAAAGCATGACTTTAAATTCAAACGTGGTAAAGAAACAATTGGCAATATCATTATTCTTGCTGACGTGAGACGAATATGATGTAGCGGCTTCACTGCTATAGATCCACAGCGGTCAATAGATTCTGAATGATAAGGAAACTTGTTATGAAGTAACAAAGATCACAACTATAGCCTGCATTTAAGGTAGTTGATCCACGAAAATTAGACCTCAGGCAAAAATAGATAATTTTGCTGTTAAGAATAGCAATATTAATATTGAAGGGCTATTTTGGAAGAGAAAAGATTAATTTCCATGAAAAAAATTTGAAATACAGAAAAATAATTTTATCTGCCTCCGACGCGTAAACTCGTTTTTACGCTATAGTTAAGAGTGGCGTAATGTTGTGTATTGCGATACAGAGGAATGTAATGTAAAAATTGAACTGCGCATGCGCCTATTATGATACAGCGGAGCGTAATCTTCTTCTTCTTATTCTTCTTCTTCTTCGTATAGTGTTGGCACCGTACTGACAAAGCCTTGTACATTTGAACTGCGCATGCGTCTATTACAATACGCTACTACTACACAAGATCGAGAAAATCAAAATGGCCGGAACTAGTCGCGAAATATCCAGTGCAATGGATGCGAATCATGATGAATACTAGATTAGATTCGAATGTACGCATAAAAACTCGTATACGCACCTAAGTCACATAAAATAGAATATGTGCCACTGCACACAATTCGGGTAATTACGAGACTCGCTTAAAATGCTCGCAGGAGATCGAAGCCGAGGTGCGATCATCCTGCGATCATTTTAAACGAAATTCAGCAATTTGTTCATAAAAATTTCGTTTTCGAAAATGTTTTTTTGATGGTTCCAGCCATTAAAGAATTCATTTTTAAAAATCAGAAACGCTGAAGTTGTGGGAAATCTTTTCTCTGAAAAAATGATTCGTGATTTATTAGAATCGCATAATATTTTAAAATTTGGTAAGAAGCGATAAGAAAAAAAGTTGGGTCAAAAATAAAATTTATTAATAAAATTATTTTTCTGTGTTTCAAATTTTTTTCATGTAAAATAATCTTTTCTCTTTCAAATTAGCCCTTCAAGAATAATATTGATATTCTTGAAGGCAAAATTATCTATTTTTGCCTGAGGTCTAATTTTCGTGGATGAAAAGTACCTTAATGCAACAACATTTTCGAATTTACTTATTACAGTTTTTGTATTCTGCTGCCATAATGAAATAAGTAGACATCTGCAATATTCATCATAAATCAGTTGTTTATGGTTAGTATCTTATAGAATGGTGGGCCTGTCTATGTTAATGATGAATAAAAATGATAACTAATTTCAATGATGATTTGTCACTTGCAACATTCAGAACAAAATTAATTATATTACTTTGACTTTAATTACACAATTAGATTTTGAATAGGTAAACATAATATTTAAAAGTAGGTAACTATTTCAAGTATACACTGCCAGGCAAAAGTCTTCGGAGAGTTATTTTTTGTCATTCACATGAAAGCTTCTAATTTTTTTTAATACAAATCTTGTCAATTATTAACGAAAATATTGCGAAAAAGGTAAAAATGCCAAAGTTTCCTTTAATTTCGAATAACTCCTAAACAAATGTACATTTTCGAACTTTTTTTGGCTCATTTTAAAGATAGAATGTCAGAAATGTAAGAAGAAAATGTAATAATTTTTTTCTAAATCCTGTCATAGTCTAAGATTAAAATACAAAAATGGTAAAATTTGAAATTTGTCAAATCATTTATAAGATGAATATTAAACATAATTATATTGTATTTTATAATGATTTTTTGTATTTCATTTCTCATTATCAATTTTCATAGTTTTTAAAATCCATTTTTCAAGTCAAAGAATGCTTTGAATTTCCACAACCTTATTATTCTAATTTTTAACTTTAACAGAATCCAGTAAAAAATATCACTATATTTTGTATACACTGCTAATATTCTAGTTGAATTCACCTTTACAATAAGCGAAGAAAAGTTTCAAAATGTTAACTATTTCAAGCGTTACTCAAAATCTAAAAAAAATTTGAATCTTTAATTTTTTTGAAATTCCTTCGCAATTAATTGACCAGAACACTTCGTTTTAGGGCATTAAATGCAGACATTTGTTACCTTATATACTAACCTTCGAAAGTAATTTCTTGATTTGTATTACAAAAATTAGAAGCTTTTATGTAAATGACGAAAAACAAGTGTTCGAACACTTTTGCACAGCAGTGTATGTTTTTATTGACAAGCGTCTTATATCGTCAAAAAGAGGATTTAATAAGATGATGATTCAGTACATCTTACAAACCTGTTTGTTTAATTAATGCAAACTACGACTAATTTAAAAATTTAATAATTGTAATAACATCACATAGGCATAAAAGTTGTTATTAACGCATCATCGTAAATCACCTCGCATTTCTTCTTTACGCCTTATTTAGCAAGAACATGATCGAAATCTGTTACGTGCTTAGTAGGAAAAATGTCAACATAAATCAGGATCGATAGTTCTTGCTATTATGCTTCTACCGTTTCGAGAAGCGATTGCACAATTAGCCAAGAGACTCTAGAAGAAAATTCAATCAAGTTCAGGGATTCTACCAATGTTGGATAAAGCGGTAGTTAACTTAATCCGCAAACTGCTAGAGGAATCGTGAGTTAATTTTGCAAACTCTGACAACTACCAATTTTTATGAATCATCGGAATGCGCGAAAAATTAGCAGTAGTGAGTTGTTTGAAGAACGAAAGTAAGTCGTTGCAAAGAAACGGCCTTGTTGCGTTCACTACCACACGCACTTGTTACGCATAATAAAATTAAATCGACGAGGCGTGGTTGTAGCAATAGTGAAAAATGAATGAAAGTGCACATCGCGATTGGCATTGACAAACTGGGAATTCTGAAATTTGTTCCTTTCGACGATAGACTCATTTTATGCTGAAGTTTGAAAGAAAGTATACGCCGGTGCTCATCCAATGCTGCGTTGATGCTTGGCATTACACAAATGTTGGTTGTTTGCCAACACTAAATAGCGGTACTGCGCCGGTGCTCATCCAATGCTGCGCCGATGCTTGACATTAAACGAATTCCGGTAGTTTGCCAACACTGAAAAGCAGTACTGCGCCGATGTCTAGCCAGTGCCGCCACAGTACCGCGACGGTTATAAGGATTGGTAGTACACCGAATTTTCAGCCTGGTCAATGTGATCTTGACAAATGAAATTTTGTTATTCGATATTCACGAGTTCAACAGAACTTTTGCGAGTATAAAAAGCCTGCTTATTTGAAACTCCTCAATTTTTTATCATTTTCTTATACGACGAGTTGAATACGAGTATATGATTATTTTAACACATCACTCAATAAGTTTCCGGTCTGACACACAGATGGCACCACTGTTGTCAAATACATATGATTTCTCTTCAAAAGTTAAATGTCAAAATTTCATGACAATCTGACGTTTAGTTTAGAAGTTAGAGAGGTTTTGGTGAAGCAACTTTTGTCATTTTCAAAACAATGGATAAAAAAGAGTTTCGAGTGTTAATGAAACATTGCTTTTTAATAGGTAAAAATACTGTTGAAGCAAAGCAGTGGCTTGATAAGCGTTATGGGGACTCTGTACAAGAGAAATCAACAATCATCGACTGGTATGGCGAATTTAAACGCGGTCGTACAAACACCGATGACGCTGAACACTCTGGTCGCCCAGAATCAGCAGTTGTTCCGGAAAACATAACAAAAGTTCACACCTTAAAGATATCAGAAGGTATAGTGTGTTTACAATTTTGCACGAATCTTTGGGGACGCGTAAGTTGTTTTCGAAGTGGATCCGCGTTTGCTCACACCCGACCAAAAACAACAACGCGTCGAGGATTCAGAGCGCTCTTTGTAGCTGTTCAAGCGAGGTAAAAAGAATTTTTTGCATCGGTATGTGACAATGGATGAAACATGGATCCACCATTACACACCTGAAATAAAAAGATCGTCAGCTGAGTGGACTGCAGCTGGTGAAAGCCGGCCAAAGCTAGCAAAAACTCAACAGTGGGCTGGCAAGGTTATGGGACCCGTATTTCGGGACGCGCATGGTATTCCGTTTATCAACTATCTTGAGAAAGGTACTAGTATATTATGTGCCTAGGCGCATAATGAGGGTTATTACGCGACGAGCGACAATGCTCGCAGGAGATCGAAGCCGAGGCACGATCAGTCCTGCGAATATTTCAAGCGAGTCTCGTAATTACCCGAATTGTGTGCATTGGCTCATATTCTATTTTATGTGACTTCGGCGCATATACGAGTTTTTATGTTATACTCGAATCCAATCTGAAAAGGTCGAAATTGCCGTGATTATCGCCCATCTCACTTGACATTTCGCGAATACTTCCGGACATTTTGATTCTCTCGATCTTGTGTAGTAGTAGCGTATTGTAATAGACGCATGCGGAGTTCAAATTTACAAGGCTTTGTCAGTGCGGTGCCAACGCAGTACGAAGAAGCAGAAAAATGAGAAGAAGATTACGCTCCGCTGCATGGTAATAGGCGCATGCGCAATTCAATTTTTACATTACATTCCTCTGTATCGTTATACACAATATTACGCTACTCTCAACTGTAGCGTAAAAACGAGTTTACGCGCCGGAGGCACGTAAAACCATTAACAGCGACTATTACATGGCATTACTAGATTGATTGAGTGTAGAAATCAAGAAAAAACGGCCTCACATGCAAAAGAAGAAAGTGTTGTTCCACCAAGAACAATGCACCGTGCCACAAGTCCATGAAAACGATTGTCAAATTGAATGAATTAAGCTTCGAATTGCTTCCTCATCCAGCATATTTTCCAGATCTGGCCCCCAGCAACTACTGGCTCTTTGCTGGCCTGAAAAAATGCTCCAGGGAAAGAGATTTGGCTCCAATGATGAAGTGATTGACGAAACTGAGGCTTATTTTGAGAGCAAAGACAAATAATTCTACAAAAAAAAGCATCCAAATGTTAGAGAAGCGTTGGAAAGAATGTATTACGCTTGAAGGAAACTATGTTGATGAATAAAGTCAAATTTCTCGAAAAAACTGTGTTTTTCTTAGTTAGACCGGAAACTTATTGAATGATGTGTTACACAAGTCGTGAAATTTATGCACTGAAGATCGAACACTAGTTAATAAGATTTTATTTTTTGCCGCTGATCTGATTTAAATAATTGTAAAGTTGATAAACTGTCGAACAAGCGTATTCATTTGCTTAAAATAAAATTTGAATGTAGAAAAGGCTTGTGTCGTGATGATGACATCGTGTTAAAGTCATTAAGAAAGCATTAAAAATATCGATAAATCAAGCACGTTCGATAATTACAGTTTACCTTTATAGCTTTCCTATTCATCGAAGCGTCAATAAAGCGAGATGATTTCATTTCACACAAGAGTAATTACTTGCATGTGCACAATTTCTTATAATTATTCCAATCTGCATGTGGAATGAGTCCGCTAAAAATAAATTTTAAAATGAATTTACAGGAGATACACAAGTGATAAAATGCATTCATGGAGTAATTTTATTAATTTAGACGAGCATTATTTCATTCTAACAATAGGATTGAGAAATTGAAAAGTGTTTGAGTAGTTTCTTTAGAAATGATTCCTGTAGTCAAGATTACGTTCTTCGGAGGATGACATCACACAATTCCCTATGAAATTCCGCTCACGTGGAAAGTATACTTGTATCTTATGCGATTTCAAGACAGCAAACGCCACGCTCACTATTACAGAAGCTTCATTCGAATGCAGGCAGAGATGCACTTTCTACGGCCGTTGTTCTTCTTTCACGCATCGCTGATTGATAGTAACATCCCTAAACATTTTACAGGGTATTCGGTTACAATGACAAAGAAGATTGAAACGATACTGATAAATGCTTCAGACTCTAGACAAATGATTCGTGTTTCCTGTAGCATTCGAAACGAAAAATCTGAATATCACTTACATGAGTTGCTCATATGCTTGAAAAACGAAAAAACTAGTGTTACTGCTTTTCAAACTGACACATTGAGTTACTGATATTCAATAAAAACTACTATTAAACGCATTAACCTGAACATTGTACATCATTTATGTGAGTTCGAAACCTATATTGAATTTCAACTTCTAACATTGTTTACTCCCTTTTTCTTGGTTTATAATAAAAATTTGTTTACGTTGCAAAGAAATAGGTTTAATTTGAAAAAATATTATTTTGATCCAGGCAAAGTGATTTTTCAAGAAAAATGGTATTTTGAAATTCAAAAATTATCATTTTAAGCACACCAAAGATTATTTTAATTTAAAAAAAGAAAGAAAACTGAATTTTTTTTTTAATTGGGGAAATGTTGTAGGCAATATACAGATATTGTTTATTTTACAAATTTTGATTGAATATAAAAACTCGTTTCTGAGTGCATTTTTTTTTATTAAAAAATTCTCATTATGCGCTTTGCGAGTGGATCGCAAGTTTGAGCGCGCAATTCGGTTGCCACGCTTTGCGCTCAGTGTCTTATGTTCTTTACATACAAATTACTAGTTTTTTTTTCAATTTCAAATGAAGGAGAAAAATCTAATTACTTGAGGCTCTATCGGACTTAAGGAACACATTCTCATTGTAATACTCGCGCTTCGCGCTCGATTTTTATTTTATATCCATTAGCGCCACACTTGAATTTATAAATGAAATAACAATTGTTTCATATCTCGAAGGTTTTGCTGAAAAATGGAATTGTTCATTTTTAATACAATTTTCAGATTTTCTGGAGGTGAAGAATTTTGTTCCTTAACATTGTTTTCGTATTCCGCTTAGTTTTTCTCAGAGAATTTTTTATTTTTAATAATATTTTTTATTGATAAACAAAAGATATAACTCCTGGGAAAAATAGTCGTGAGTAAATTTGTAGATCTCTTTTAAATAAAAAATTTTGTTTCTCAACATTCTTTCCGTATCTCGTATATTTTGAAGGAAAAATTGATTTTTTGATTTTTATAAGAATATTTTTGATCAAGTAGCAAAAGATATAACTTCTATGAAAAAATGGTAATAAGCAAATTTCAAGATTTCTTTAGAGTAAAAAATTTTGTTTTCTGACAGTTTTTTCGTACACTGAGAAAATTTCTATAGCAATATATGTTTTTTTTTTAAATGATAATTCGAAAAAGTTTTAGGAATCTAGAGAAAATCGGGGTTAAATGGTAATTATTTCTAGTGGACTGGAAATTATTCACAATAAAAATACTAATCCCGCATAGATTTAGTGCAAAATAGAATTTTTCATTATTAATAACGTTTTTTACGATTGAAATGAAAAGTACGTGTCCGATAAAAAATTGATCTAGAGTCAATTTATATATCTTCTTGTGATGAACAATTTCGTTCCCAAATTTTTTTCGAATCTCGTATAGTTTTGTGGAAACCAAAAGCTTTTATTTTTTATTAATAAACAAAAGATATAACTTCTATAAAAAAATGGTCAAGCGCAAATTTGTAGATTTCTTTTAAATAAAAAAATTTGTTTCCTAGCATTTTTTCCGTAACTCGTATATTTTATCGGAAAAATTAAATTGTTGATTTTTAGGAAAAGGTTTTTTATAAATAAAATTAGAACCGTTGGACTCAAAACTTCGAGATTTTATGATAATTTGAAAAGTAGTTTTTCACATATTAACTCTCACATGATGATAATGTAAAAATAGATATTTCATAAAAATCTCGTGATGCTAAATCATAAATCGTTAATAAAACAATTTATTGAAAACATCACAAAATACAAACATCAGTAATTTAAAATCGGCAACTTTATACAATCCTTTTTCCAATTTGAGGAAAGAAGTACTTGAGAAACACTTAATTAAGTTGATTTAACGACAACCAGCGGTCAGCATAATAAGTACTGCCTTTCTGGGTGCTACTTTCGCACTCGAAACTGTTCCGACGAACGTCATACTCTGATTAGCTCGTCGGTTCTGCTTTGTACTGGAATCAAGTCTACCTGCAAGTCCGTAAATACTTGGCATGAGGAATTACGTACTTCTCTGTCTGTCTGTAACGTTGCAACCTACCGATCGGTAATTCAGACACTGTACTTTTCACTCTTTACCATAACAACGGTTTGTTAAGCGAGGCGTGATGAGCAAGCAAACGAAACCCTACTATATAAATTCAAACTGTACTCCGAAAAATGTACACACAAACCAACTCAATAATGTGTGCAAGTTTGTATCTGTATTCCTTCAAAGACGATAATCATAGAAGTAGTTATTTCGTGCAATAGTCGAGTTATCTCTAACCGACTTGTAGCCATACTTGCGAAACCTAAGCAAGTTTCTTCTTAAAACAAGTGCTTTCGCGATTTAATCTAACAAGACTACAGGAATCTATTTTTAACACCAAAGTGAGAGAGAACGAGGAAAGATAAGAATTGTACGGTTGAGGAAAAAATGAAAGAGGTATAGTGTTAAAGTAATAATTACAAAATTACGTAGAGGAAGAGACGATTGTTACATCCTTTTCGCGTAGATCGAATTCTGATTATTTCCCACTGAAAATCTGATCTTTTACAAGATTACACTTGAAATGATTCCACTTTGAAATTTCATATTAAGGTAGTTTTCATCCACGAAAATTAAAACTCAAGCACAAATAGATAACTTTGTTTTCAAGAGTAGCAATGTTATTATTGAAGGGCTAATTTGAGAGAGAAAAGATTATTTGATATGAAAAAAATGTAAAATGCAGAAAAATAAGGTATTTAACAAATTTTTATTTTTTCGTTTATGGCTTCATACCAAATTTTACAAAATAATGCGATTCTAATAAATCACGAATCATTTTTTCAGGAAAAAGAATCTTCACAACTTTACCTTTCCCAATTTTTGTAAATAAATTCTTTAATGGCTGAAACCATTAAAAATCAATTTTCCAAAACAAAATTCTTATAAGCAAATTGCTGAATTTGATAATAATTTATTTATTTTAGAAAACTGGAAACGATTAAGTTGTAGAGAATCTTTTTCCTGAAAAAATGATCCGTGATTTATTAGAATCACATCATTTTTTAAAATTTCGTATTAAGCGATAAGAAAAAAAGTTCCAACAAAAATAAAATTTATTGAATGCATTATTTTTCTGCATTTCAAATTTTGTTCATCGAAAATAATATTTTTTCTTGCAAATTAGCCCTTCAAAAATAATATTGCTATTCTTGAAAGCAAAATTATCTATTTTTGCCTGAGGTCTAATTTTCGTGGATCAACTACCTTTAGATATTCCCAGTGGTTTTCGATATACTACTGTGGGCAAAAACTAAGGTGAATTTTTAATTTAAACTTCGCGGGCTAACCAATTCATGCAAACTCTTTTATTCTTATATTGGTCCTACTGTTATTGACATCTGTGCCAAATTTCATGTCAATGTCATCTTTTGTTACATAGTTACGCTTGTGTTTTCTAAACGACTAAAAGGATTTTTTCGATTTTTACAATATCCGAATTTTTTGAGCAAAGAAGTGCCATTAAATTTTGTTTGCGGAATGAAATTTCAGTTGCGGAAACGTTCAGAATGTTGCAGAAGGCCTTCGGTGATTTGACCATGTCGCAGAAAAATGTTTATAAGTGGTACAAAGACTTCAAAGAAGGCAGAGAACGTGTTGATGACTTGGAACGCCCCGGACGACCATCAACATCAACTGAAGAGCAAAACGTTAATCAAATCAAAGAATTAGTGCACAAAAATCCTCGATTGACAATTAGAGACCTTGATGACACTATTGGCATTTCAAAAGGATCACTCAACACCCTTTCAAAAGACCGTTTTGACACTATTGAAGAGATACAAGCCGAGTCGAAAAAGGCTTTGAAGGCAATTCCGGAAATCGAATTTAACAAGTGTTTCGACGATTGGAAAAAACGTTGGCATAAGTTCATTATATCGGGAGGGGATTACTTTGAAGGGAATGAAATTGATTTGGATAAATAAATAAATATTTTTCATTTTATAATAAAATTCACCTTAGTTTTTGCCCACAGTAGTATAATGCAATTCTAAAAAATTAAATGCACATTTCTCTCTCTAAAGTCGTTAATTCATAGAAAGAGTTACACAAAGCAATGAAGGTATCTTCCTCCCACTCAATATCACCACAAAGTTGCCACATCCGCAATGAAATACTCTACACTTACGGTAAAGAAAAGAGCCAATGACCTCACGGTACTGCTTTTTATGACCTTTTCAATGCATTATCCGTTAATGCAAATATAGAAAATTGGTTAGATACCATCAAGAAAGTGTGCATTTAATATATCCAGTGATCTCACTTACTTCTAATGCAGCTTATCGAGTTTGAGATTAGTACCGTGCTTCTGATACTCTTAAACTTCATATTTTTTTTTCATGATTCTTACCTGAAACATAAGGCAAGAAAATCTATTAGTTGCTTATCTTCATTATCCATTTTAATTTTTTTACATCAGTTTTAATATATCCCGACAGTAATAGTAGTTGTCTGCAGTTTTTCCTTTTTAAGTGATTAATCTAGACAAAAAACTTTATGACTATAGTAATTCCTTCATGACGTAGTAATAATGGAGAATTCTTGTGAATATTTTTAATAGTGATTTTTTACTAGATTGGGAAACAAATTTCACTGCACATGAACTTAAACTTTGCAAGAGTAAAATGAAACAATGTTTTTCCTTCAAAATCATGACTATACTAACTTTTATTTTAAAAAGTCACCTCAGAGACCGATTGAAACAAGGACAAAATGAAGAAACATGGATTCATATTAATTAAATTAAATTTTTTTTATAAAGTCTTCCTTTATCAATTGAAAAAAGGTGACAAATTATCAAAATAGGTGAAATAGGTGACAAAATGCAAAATATGTGAATATTTTTAGTTTTGATAATAACAAAAATTTCCCATATATTTTGCTAAAATTGAAATTTTTTACATTTTTGAAACCAAAAGTAGTCTACCTACGTCCGTTTTTATCTTATCTACCATTTTTCAGATTTTGAAAACAAAATTTTATGTATTTTGGACACTAACATGTAGAAACTTAAAATCAATCAAATTTGCTGATTTCTTAAGTATCACATGCCCTTAATTTCACGAAATTTTAACTGAATAAAACTTCAGTTTCAAGTTTTGGGAATTTACGTGATTTGATTATACGCAATTATAAACTTATTTTTGCAGTGAATTCAGGTTATAAATAATAAAGTGAAAAAAATATTTTTCACTGTCAAATCAGTCAATTTTTACTGAAATTTGACTGATTTACAGTAACCTCTTTTAAGCTATTTTAATCAGTCAAATTTCACTGATAATAAGTAGATTTTGACTGATTCAAATTTAGAGAGCGGAGAAGCGCGTCACGCTTATTAGGGCTCTTACTATTTTCCTAGTCTTTGCAAATTACAACTAAGGAAAACTGGCTAAACCTACTTTCTAAATATGAATTAGTCGAAATCTTCTGATTATCAGTGAAATTTGACTGATTCAAATAGCTAAAAAGAGGTTACTGTAAATCAGTCAAATTTCACTGATTACTTCAGTGAAAATTAACTGATTAAACAGTGAAAATATTTTTTCCACTGATTCAATCAGTGATAATCAACTAATGTAACAGTGAAATATATTTTTTCACTGGTGAATCAGTAAAAAAGGCAAATTACTGATTCAATCCGTGAAAATTTGACTGATTCAGATTTAGAGAATATAAGATCCATATAGATATATTTGTGGACGGGTGGTGAATGTATTGCAGATTTGTGAAATAATGTGGCAAGAAAATGAGAGGCAGAAAGGAACAGTTCAGGATGGATATTGTATAGATCGCTTGTTAGTTTTATATCCGCTGACCAGATTTGTCAGAACTGGGATGAATTTGCATAGTGAAGTGGCAATGCCGAAGTGTCTTTTCCACGGTTGTTACCAACACTCTTACAAAAGCAGTAATCGGCTACTTTCAGTGGCACGAATCGCATGCAGCATCGTTGGTAATATAACTAACACCCTTCGGCAGCAGCACGAAAGGTTTATCGACATCGAACACGACCATGGACATGTCGAAAGTCTCTCGCTTCTTAAAGTTCCTCTCCCCGATAGCAACATCATTTAAATTCTACCTTTCGAATGAAGAAAAATCTGCCCGCTTCGCGGTCACATTCTCATCGCGCGCAGCTCGCGAATTTGAGCAAGTCTAGGGCGCGCGATTTAATTGTCGCGCTTCGCGCTCGGTCTTATATTATTCGCATATATTTAAGTTTATTTATTGTAGTTTGATAGTAAAGCTCGAGTCAATTTTATTATTATATTGTAGACGTGAATTATATTTTCTTAAAGTTACTAAATTTGTTTTTGATTTCCAATGAAAAAGGAAATTAAATTTAGTTAAGGCTCTATCAGACTTAAGGAAAACATTCTCATCATAAGACTCGTACTCGATTTTCTGTAATTTCTGTAACTTTCTGATAATTAACATTATTAGAATAATTTATTTTCTTCCAAATGTTTCGAAAAGGAAAAGCAATCGAAGACTTTAATAAAGCAAACGATTTTGCATTTCAGAGCTTTTTTCGTATTTCACATATTTTGGTCAAAAAATAAAATTTTTGATTTTCAATAGCGTTTTTTAAAATCAAAACATAAAATATATATTGTAAAAAATATCGGTAAATTTTCTTACTATGCATTAGGACATTTTTCCTAAATCCTTAGAAAGCAAAGATTTACCTACAGAAAGTGGAAATATTTCACAGATTTGAGAAAAATTGACCGAATTTTCGGACTTATTTCTGAACTATTAGGAAATATATCAAAAAGGTGAGAACATTTCACAAATCTCCTAAGTTGTAGGACATTTTTCCCATGAGAAGTGGAAATTATTCCACAAAAACGGAAATTTGTTAACTTTTTTTGGGTTTTTTTCCACTTAAATTATGGATTACGAGTATATCAAATTTTCCTAATAATTTTCCTAATATCTTTGGAAAAAATTACGACCCATTTGTATTCTAAGCTGTCCGACCATTTTCGGAAAAATTTCCGAAAAATTTTGTACAGTGTACATTTTGTCAAAAAATGTCCCACTGAGAATTTGTAGATCTCACTTGAGCAAATAATTTTCCAGCCCTACGTTTTTTTCGTATCTCACATATTTTTATTAAGAAATACAATTTTAAAATTTCAAATCGTATTTTTTGAAGCTGAATCGAAACATATACATTTTATTAGGAACTGTGTCAGACAAAATTCCTAGACTTTATTGATTCAAACAATTTTGCATTCTTACATTTCATTTGTATTTCACATAGTATGGTTAAAAAATTGAGATTTCGATTCGCAATATTTTAAATTAAAAAGAAAAATATGGAAAAATAAGAAAAAATGTTGCGATTCGAATTCCACTGGAAAATGGAATTTAGATATTGACTTTTTTCAAATTTTAACATACTGTAACTTTATTAATTTTAGGTTAATCACAAAATGTTATTAGGATAATTATTAGAGATTTATGAGCACTATCAGAAACCAGTATTGAAATTTTGGAGTTTTTTTCAAAACTACTACTACTACTATACGGAGAAACTTTGTATATAGTAATATATGTTATTTTTAATAATGATATTTATAAAAAATATTATGAATCTAAGGAAAATCGAGGTGCAATAGTAATTATTTCTAGCGGACTAGAAATTTTTCGCTGTCAAAATACTTTTCTTCTTTTTTGATGATTTTCTCATAATTGTTTATTTTAAGAAATATTTTTTGGTCCAAATTTGGTTGCTTTTTTGTATTTTGGGGGTTTTGAATTCTTAAAATCTTGAAAAATACTAAAGATTCAAAAAATTATATGATACTTCAATATAGGTTATAGTAAAGTTCGATACAATCTACTCTCTAAATTTGAATCAGTCAAAATCTGCTGATTATCAGTGAAATTTGACTGATTCAAATAGCTAAGGAGAAGTTACTGTAAATCAGTCAGTATTTCACCGCGAAAAATTCTCCCTAAATGGAAACGTAGTTTAGCAGTAATTGTAAATTTGAGTTTCCAAAGTTATTTTTCACATGAAACTAATATCTTCTCATTTATGATGAGAATCTAAAAAATAAAAATTGCCATTATTTAAATCTTATTAGTTAAATTATTCCATTCAAATTCATATTGAGTTTAATTTCTTCACATAATAGATCTTTCAATTCATTCGGAGATGCTTTAATCCGTTTATTTAAGTTTCAATAGAATTGCTTAAACGACAAGCATCTGTTTCAGTACCGCTACTAATCGTACTTTCAATAAAGACACGGCACTGACAACGCTACACGACAGAAGCGTTACTCTTCCTTTCGAGCATCTAAACGTTTCTTATTGCATAATTTGCGGTTTACTGTGTTTAACGCGCTGTTTATTCATTCATCGAGTGTCCATTCGTACGGCAACTCGATTATGCGAATAATTGTTCAGAAATTAAATAAACATCACTTATTTCTTCTGAGGATTGCAGTATGTGTTTCACAAGGGATGTTCTTATTAGCAATTATTGCAAAAGACGATAGGATCTCAATGTTGATAAACCTACTCACTAAATCTGAATCAGTAAAAATCTACTGATTATCAGTGAAATTTCACTGATTCAAATAGTTAAAAATAGGCAAATGCAAATCAGTCAAATTTCACTGATTACTTCAGTGGAGATCAACTGATTTAACAGTGAAAAATATTTTTTCATTGATTCGATCAGTGGAAATTAACTGATTTGACAGTGAAAATTATTTTTGCACTGATGAATCAGTGAAAAGGCAAATTACTGATTCAATCAGTGAAAATTTGACTGATTCTGATTTAGAGAGTATAAAACCAATTATTTCTCGAAAGCTACAAATCCAATAACATTTTTCGTATCATTTATTGTGGCGTTGAATGCTGAATGAGCGAAAATGATGAAATGATTTGCAGGAGTGGTATCCTTGGATAAAAACAAAATAAGGACAAAACAATGCAGCACCATTCGGACGATCACTATGAATCTAACATTGCTTTCTGAGACAAGGTTCTCGAGTGATCGCAGCAGACACTTGGAAACAAATAGACGTGGTGCAACGTTTGATACGCGATGGGAATGAAATCGCTATTGGCAGAAAGCAGCAAGGACTAGATTCTTCTGGGTTTTATAAATAAGGCTATAAATGTACTTATATATGTGTAGACGTATATCTACATATATTAATAGTTGAGAAAAGTCTTTCTACAATTTTTAAAATCCACTAAATATATATACTTTCTCAATCTGAATTAGTGAAAAGTGGACCACTAATTCTATTTAGTGAAAATTACAAGTTATTCTTAGTCATTTTCACAGTAAGTACTTTTTAAAAAGTTTATAACTACTAATGGACTTGGTAGAACATTACTAATAATTGGTAAAAAATTTCACTAAAGTGAATTAGAAAAGTGAATCACTTTTCACTAATTCAGATTCATGAAGTTAGATTCTCGGAAACAACACAAAATTTTACAGTTTTTAATTGCATCTAATTGAACATAACTACTTGTGCATTTACGTGTTGAACTATAAAACTGACTTTCTTTTTAAAGCGAATCTACTACAAGATAATGATTTTTCTCAACGGTTGTTTATTATAATTATAATACAGCTAAGAATCAAATAGAAATTTATAAAATTGAATCTATAGTGAAGGCAATATATAAGATTTTATCTTCTTAAGGGGATCCGTCAGCTTTAACATTTTTATTTTTATTTTTTGAGTATAAATCTTCGATAGAATATTTTATATGTTTGGTACTATTATTTGGAAAGGTTTTGGCTATTTTTAAAAATTCCAGCACCTTTATGTATTTTTATTAATTTTTATTTCTTTATTTTATTTGTACCTTTTTCAGTCATGTTACCTTATTCTCCATTCCCAAAAAGTTGCCATACATTATAAGGGACAAAATAAAAAAAGAATCATGAAAATTCCCGAGTCGAAATTTCGAGGGCCTCATATGAGCCTTTTGGTGATGTTGAAGCTCATTTGAAACATTTTAAGCCTCCACAACCTCTTTAAAGCCTATTGATAATCGTTAAGTCACCATTTAACCCTCTTTAGCCTCTGTATTTTATTTTTCAACCTCTTTTAACTCTCAAGAACCTCTTCGATCGAGAAGAGCCTCACAGGCACTTTTCCCGTCGTAATGTATGACCTCCGTTGAACCTCTTGAGCCTAAAACGGACGTAAGTCAAGTCTGGAGGCTTAAAAGAGGTTCAAAAATACGAACAAGAACCTCTTTTACCCCTCTTCAGCCTCAAAATTATGTCGCAGAGGCTCAAATGAGGCCTTCGATTTTTCGACTCG
The DNA here is from genome assembly GCA_030998225.1 of Diplolepis rosae. NCBI lineage: Eukaryota > Metazoa > Arthropoda > Insecta > Hymenoptera > Diplolepididae > Diplolepis > Diplolepis rosae. The sequence goes on along the minus strand of JAPYXD010000723.1, from coordinate 15,419,691 downwards.
GGTTGATTAAAAAACAAAAAGTTATTAAAAGTCAAAAAATGTCAAACAAATGCCCAAAAAACTCAAAATTTTTAGTTTAAAAATACATAAATGTACTGAAATTTTAAAACGTTCCTAAAACCTTTCTAAATAAAGGTACTAAACATAAAAAAAAATCATATGAAAGGTCGAGACTCAAAAAATAAAAATATTAAAAGTGGCGGATCCCCTTAAATTAAGTATTACGTATAATTAAATAATTAAATTTAATTTTTACTATAATCTTAAATAAAACTTTATCTTTGATGTTCAGAATATCTAATGTTTTTGTGATTTCCTCAGTAATAATAGTAACTAATTTGCATGAAATAATACAGTTTTTAATTAATTACTCGAATATCTATTGAAGTCTATCAGTTAAAATCACTTAGAAAAATATTTAAAAGCGTTTTAAAAATTTTCAATAAAATATATAATGACGATGAAAGGGAAATGAAAAAATAATTAAAAACGTTGCTCAGTTAATTATAAAGCCTAATGTATTTAAAAATATACATATTGAATGAGATGTTCTTGATCTTTCGCGTTCTTATGAAATTCTCTATAATACCATCGTGTAATCAAACTAAGAAATATGCACGTGATTCGATTAGTTTCATTAAACATATTTTCAATTATATCAGCAATGAAGTAAATTATCGAGGAAACATCTGTTGTTACTGTATCACAGTTTCTAGAGCGATTTCTTATTACTTCTTTTTACGTGTTCGACTCTTCGTCCGTAATTTAATAATAAATTGATTGCGAATACATATTGTGGAAGTACTTTCTCACTCAATGTTTGTCGTTTTAATACCAGAGAATAAACTTTCTATCAAGTAAGCTATCTTTCAACTTTTTTACGAGAGTCAGTAACTCTTCTCACTGCAGTATTTGTCCAGTTTTTATTATTAATTTAGTAATAAGTCGTAAATATGAATTTTGTGTTAAATAACATGTTTTTTTTTAAACTATTAATATTACATATAGAATTAATTTTCGAAGAAACACATTTCATTTATTGTATCGCCTTGTTATCCATCTGAATCAAATGATTGCACTGAATTATGCGGCTTTATGATTTTAAGTATGTGCAGCTTGTACAAATTCTTTTGTAATAATTAGATTGCTCGCGGGAAAAGTCCTTGGAAATTACAATCATTATTACAAACTCGAGTTCTATTACTGCGAGAATTATACAGACCTAGGCAGTAATTAGATATTCTTATTTTAGCTGATATGTCTCGAATCCCGTACCAATATTCCATATAATGCATACATTAGAACATGTTAGTCACAAAATTCACGTAGCACATATATATTTTTACTAATCTAATTTAAATAAATAAACACGCTTCATCAATCCAATGCAAAAAATAAAATTGCCTTTGCGACGAGAAGTTCACTTTTTTGGACCTAATGAAGTAATTGAAGCACTCTCTAAATCTGAATCAGTAAAAATCTACTGATTATCAGTGAAATTTGACTGATTCAAATAGCTAAAAAGAGGTTACTGTTAATCAGTCAAATTTAACTGATTAATTCAGTGAAAATTAACTGATTTAACAGTGAAATATATTTTTATAACTGATTTGATCAGTAAAAATTACCTAATTTAATTGTGAAAAATATTTTTTCACTGGTAAATCAGTGAATATTTGACTGATTCATATTTAGAGAGCAGGATTTCATCGAAACCAATCACCCAAAACGTGAAAGTTACCGCTTGAAGGAAGAAAGTGAAGCGAGGAGTAGTAATCCGCTTAAAGCATCGCCTTAATGAGATACAGTTCTTTAGCTTATTTGGCAAATGTATTGACTAATAAAGATTAGGACGAAGTTCAAAGGAATAGAGCGATGAAGGCAAAGTAGTTTTTTTTAGAAATCAATATTTATTTAGGATACCGAGAAAGAATATGAGAAAACTGGATGATTGATAATTAGGGAGTTTAGTAAAATCTCTAATGGCTTCTACACTCTTAGAAATGTTCGAAAATTTAAAAAATTTTAAATCATAAAATTACGAAACTGTAACAAAATTTTCAGTTGGATGTAACTGCATAAAACTTCATTTACCCAAAACGTGAAATTATTCCTGTTACAAGTTTCAGGATTTCCAGATACCAGTATCAGAATATTCAACACTTTGTAACTAAACAATAAGAAATGTTTTCTTAAAATTACTAAAGGGTAACTGAATTTTCTGAAATTCTATCTTAATTTTATGAAACTGTAACTGAATAAAACTCCAGTCACGTGTTTTGGAAAATTACGGTAGAAATTTCTAACAGTCTAATTGTGTGTTGAAATTATTAATAAAACATTCGCACGTCCTATTTTACGTAGATATAAAAGATTTTTATATTATCTAAACTGAAAGCAATGATTTATCTCGTTCTTTAGAAAAATGTAAAGAAAAAACCCATAAACATTTATCTGATATAGAAACTCGTTTGAATTATTACTTTAGGAATAAAGATAATTACTTCTGTGCGTATATCTATATCCAAATAAGAGTGAAAAAATTTAAATAATAATAAAGAATCTTTATGTATTAAGGTGCGGTTTTTTATAATACGTATTTTTCAAATTAATTTCTCTACATAATTATGCCAACGTTGTTCACAATAGCCAACAATTTTTAAATTGGGAATTTTAGTTTTTAAGACTAAAAATAGATTAATGTAATTTAAAAGCAATATAATTAAATCGTCAAACGTTAAGATACGCGCGTTCACTATAAGTAAAATTATGGCTAATCAGTTCAAATAATTAAATTAATCATTGATCAGAATTAATTGAAAATTGAGTAGAAAACGTGATAATATGCATTCAACCCTATACGAGAAAAGCGAAACACGTCAGGTCCGTATTCATCATACGGAGTAGTGGTTTTGCAAAAAAATTCCATTAATAAAGTTAGATTACAACAACGAATCTTAACTGCAACAAATTGCAACATATTCACCTTTGTGCAATCATTCTACTGTAGGTACCAGTAATATAGGTTACGATTAGGTACGTATAATCATATAATGATATTATCGTACCATACGATTTCGGCAACACTTATTCTCACTGTTAGTGACTTCCCAAAGCAAATAAATACTTAGTTGCATATGTAGGTTCAGTTATTGTATATTGATACAGACTTATAATTTATTTCATATTGTTCAAACATTTTTTTATTACAGTTTTACTTTTAGCGAAATTATGGTAATTATTCAGGGCCCTGAGAATCTCTCAGAACAGATTCCAAATTGTTTAAGGGGATCCGGCACCTTTAATATTTTTATTTTTTGAGTTCAGACCTTCCATATAATTTCTTTTTATGTTTAGTACCTTAATTTAGAAAGGTTTTAGGGATTTTTAAAAATCCCAGCACCTTTATCTTTTTTAAACTAAAAATTTTGAGTTTTTTGGGCATTTTTTGACTTTGAATAACTTTTTTGTTTTTTAACCAATTGCCATGATTATTTTGTTCCTCACAATGTGTGGAAACTTTTTGGATATGAGAAATAAGGTAACATGACTGAAAAAAGTTAGAAATAACATAAAATATAAATTTAATAAAAATATCCCAAAATATGACAAAAAAATGTGAAGTTATTTTTTTAGCTAGAGTGCTCTCGATACCCAAAAACATTGATAATATTACAAAGAATAAGTGGTAAAATTTTCAAAGGCCTGTGTCTAATAGTTTAGATTTTATTGAAACATATGTTGCAGCAAACACGGTAAATCACAACTTGCGGAAAACGAAGTTTAAAGTAAACACGGGTAGAAATCGCCATATCAGGGCCCCAACTGATGATGAAACGCCGCGCCCGACTGTGCCCCGATCGGAAGTTGGGCTTACAAATTTGCTCCCGGTCGAGCGTTTAGTAACATTCCCAATCCGCTCTCTAAATCTGAATTAGTCAAATTTTCACTGATTGAATCAGTGATTTGCCTTTTCACTGGTCATCAGTAAAGAAAATATTTCTCACTGTCAAATCAGTCACTTTTCACTTTATTTAATCAGTGAAATTTGACTGATTTACAGTAACCTCTTTTTAGCTATTTGAAACAGTCAAATTTCACTGATAATCAGTAGATTTTGACTGATTCAAATTTAGAGAGCGGGGCTCCTCGGTCTGCACCCAGCTAGGGCCACGGAAAATCACAACTTGCGGAAAACTATCTTTAATCCGAAGAAACAGATTTGTTAACATTAACAAAAAAGGTTTGGAATCAACAAAACTTTCTTCAATTCAAAGAAATTTGTTCTTTGACCGTGTATCAAAGAAACTATTTTCTGGGTGTTATTCGTAAATTGTAGTAACTTTTAATTTTATTTACTTTTCCTAGAATAAAAAATCAAATTGCCCTAAAAATTTACACACATACTCAGAAAAGTATATAGAATAAAACAAAATATATATTTGTTTAAAAATATTATTAAAGTAAAGTAAAAGGCGTTTGGTCAATGCTCCACTTCCAGATCTCATGGCCCCGAATACCTAACGGTAAAAAATAGTAAACTAGAGCGCAACCGAACATTTCGAAATCAGATTTTTGTGTCAATAGACGTTATCTTGTGACTTAAGAAACCAATTGTTGATTAAAGTGCGTCAACTGCCTTTTAGTAGCGAGCAGGATCTTCTGTTTTCTTGATTACTGAGACTGAAAGGTCAATTCGAAGTTAACAGTATGAATGGTCATTTATATGGTTCTCTGTGTCGAATGGGCTTGCAGTATAATGGGTAGCTCGTGCGAGACGATAATTATACTGTTGTCAATTACTTAGCCGGAGGAGGAGCGATTGAGTGATCAAATACGCTGCTGAAGAAGTCAATGGCGCTGAACCATTGCGAAATTTATGGCTTTTCGTCCAAAATCCTTGGACTTACTTGCAAAGAATCCGTTCGTGTTTTCTCTTCAAATTCACCTAGCCAAAAGTCTTCAACATCGATTACTTTACGTAATACTAATTACATTACTTTATCAAAAGGTTCTTTTAACTTATTACCTCGAAAACGGATGATTAAGATAAGATAAAACATTCAGAATCTGAAATCATTTCCTTCTGCATCGTCGTTTTCTACGAATTATTTTCTCAGGATAGAGCAAAAAATGTGTGTTGCATCATAAGTTCTTTTTAATAACCTTTATATCCTTCTGAACAGATCCTTCTGAACTGATCGAGACAGATAGCAATTATATCTTGAAACGACTTTAAATTACACTACAAAGTATTATAAGTAATGTAAGTGCAATTTTCCGATATATGTTATCTCTGAAGCAATTTTTGAGTCTTAACTGTAAAACATATTGATATTTAGGTAAAAAATTTTGAACAATGATTTGATTCTAATAAATCACGAATCATTTTTTCAGGAAATAGATTCTCTACAACTTAACTGTTTCTAATTTTCTAAAATTAATAAATAATAACCAAATTAAGCAATTTGTTTATAAAAATCTTCTCTCTAAATCTGAATCAGTCAAATTTTCACTGATCGAATCAGTGATTTACCTTTTTTACTCATTCATCAGTGAAAAGTGTCTTGCACTGTTGAATCAGTTAATTTTCACTGATCGAATTAGTAGCATAAATAACACAGGTCTGCAAATAATAGGTTTGTATTTGTTGTTGAAAAGCTATGGGTCGTTTCTGGAATAATTTTTGACGTAGAATCCGAATCTGGAATCAGAATCAGCCTATCACGTCAGGATTTTCAGATATTTGAGGTTATGTGCTCGAAAAATGGGGATTTTCGCTACTTTTGAGGTTATGTACAGGCGCAAGAATTTTTTTGGTTTTTTTCTCGAATGTCATCAATTAGCACTACACTTTCCCTTCAAAATGAGCTATTGAACAGTCACAAGCGATTTTTTTTCACAAAGATACGGCCATATCAAGTTTTGACATTTATCCGAACAACCTTATGAGCATTCACATTGACTCTTTGGTGCATACCATTTTTCATTCGAAAATTTATCTTGAAAATTTGTAGTTGCGGGTTTTGATGATCTGTGAATAAGAATTTACAGTCAGAGAATTGACATTTTCATTTCTAAGATGGCGGATTCAAAATGGCGGATCGAAATTAACGAAATTAAACGATTTCGCTCTCTAAAAACTCTTACTCGGGGGTTTCGGAGTTGCTGATTATGAAAATGAGGTAGCAAGATTGACATTTCTATTTCCAAGATGGTAGATTCAATGTCGAGGATCGAAATCGAGAGAAAATACAGTATTGGTATCTGAAATCCTGCATTCGGGGGTTTTACGGTCGTCAAGTATTTCATGTAAAAAAAACATAATTTTTGCTCAAGGTGATGAATTTAAAATAAAAAATAAAAATTAGCTAAATAGTCATAAATAGTATAAATTTCTTGATTCCGGTCTACCATTTTGATTTTTCTGTTAAAATCTGTAGAGGTCGATTCCGATTTTGTAATAAGCGACCTAAAACAAGCTTCGAGTACGCATTCTCAGGGAAAAGAAGTAATGTGAGATTTTTCATCAGCTATATCAGATCATCTACTTGCAATTTTTAGAAATAAAATAGTATTTAAAATCAGCGACCTAATAAATCCTCTTATAATAATTTTGAATAAAAAGTTTTTAGAGAGCGAAATCGATTGATTTCGTAAATTTCGATCCGCCATGTTGAATCCGCCATCTTAGAAATGAAATTTCAATTTTTTGACTGTGAATTCTTATTCACAGACTATCAAAACCCGCACGCACAAATTTTCAAGATAAATTTTCGAATGCAGTATGGTATGCACCAAAGAGTCAATGTGAATGCTCATAAGGTTGTTCGGATAAATGTCAAAACTTGATATGGCCGTATCATTGTGGAAAAAAATCGCCCGTGACTGTTCAATAGCTCATTTTGAAGGAAAAGAGTAGTGCTAAATGATGACATTTGAGAAAAAAACCAAAAAAAATTCTTGCGCCCTTTACATAACCTCAAAAGTAGCGAAAAACCCCATTTTTCGAGCACATAACCTCAAATATCTCAAAATCCTGACGTGATAGGCTGATTCGGATTCTACGTTAAAAATTACTCCGGAAACGACCCATAGCTTTTCGACAACAAAACCTTGCAGACCTGTGTAATTTCACTGATTAAACCAGTCATTTTCACCGAAGTAATTTGAATCAGTCAAATTTCACTGGTACCCAGTAGATTTTGACTAATTCAGATTTAGAGAGTTGTTTTGCAAAATTTATTCTTAATGGTTTGACCCATTAAAAAATTTATTTCCAAAAATTGGGAACGGTAAAGTTGTGAAGATTCTTTTTACTGAAAAAATGATTCGTGATTTATTCGAATCGCATCATTTTGTAAAATTTGGTATAAAGCCATAAGGGAAAAATAAAAATTTGTTAAATACCTTATTTTTTTGCATTTTACGTTTTCTTCATATCAAATAATCTTTTCTCTCTCAAATTAGCCCTTCAATAATAATATTGCTATTCTTGAAAGTAAAATTATCTATTTTTGCCTGAGATCTAATTTTCGTGGATGAACTACCTTGAAAATGACTAGTGTTGGTAAAAGATAGAATAAAGAAAAATATAATACAATTGTTAAAAAACTTTATAGGCTAAAAAATAGTAAAGCAACGTATTTCCGCGAACGTGATAAAAATATTTTACATTGGCGGTATGTTTACATACACTATATAGGTATTCATATCTGATTCTTCTTTCATGACAGGGCCTCAATAATTTTTAACGATCCTCACTCCTAAATCGCTTACCTAATCTTAACGTCGCAACATCTTTTCATTTTATCTCGTAGAAATTTAATTCACTGCCAATCACTTGGACTATCGATTCCTTAAAAAGGGCTGACATCTGACGGAAGGAAGCGACATTCGGAATATATTTCTTGCATAACCGATTTTCCGATATTTCGAAACGACCTCACTATTAATAAGAAAGTTGTAGACAGTTCTCAGAAGTAACATAGTACTTAAGAAGTTATTTTTACAAAAACGGTGATGGTTTGCCTTTTGAATATAAATAACGGCAACTTACCGTTTGTATAAATTAACATTTCATAAAAAACGATTAAAGAGTCTAAATCTTTTTAATTAAAACTGACATTTATATGAGTTGGTTGAAAATATTTATTTGGAATTTTAAATTTAAAAATTTATCCTTGTTTCCGAAATTTTGACTTCCATTCTATTTGTCTATTCTTACCCAGTTTCAGAATTCATAATTATTTAATCACAGTATATTAAATGAAAATTAATTGTACGTTACCTCTTTTTTGAAATAACAATAGTTGTAATGTGTTACTTCTGACAATCAATCGGGACATGCCGCACATTGGAAGGAAATGCACTTTTTTTCGTTCAAAATGGCCCAGATCCTTTATATTTTGTCCGATTTTCAATTTTCTTTTTTAAACATTAAAGTGCATTAAATTGTGAAGAACTTCGTGGTCAGAACTTTTGTCTCCTCTATATAGTTATTAGTAATTTTTTTACTCAAATTACGGAAAAACCCATTCTGGCGATCAAAGGAAATTTAAATTTGATAAAACCTTAAATTTAAATATTTTGCCACAAGAATTGTTTATAACAATGGTTATTGTAACTTTTCAAATTATGTATGTGATTAAATATTATTTCCACATTAATCCGAAGCATTTTAAACAAAAAAAATTTTTTTCACCGATAATAAGACTATTCACCAATTTGTTTATAACAATTAAATGGAATAATAAACAAGTTATTATTAAAGCGTGAAAAAATTCAGTTTTTCCATACTTTGAGTAAAAAAATTATTAATAAACAAATACAGGAGACAAAAGTTCTCACCGCGAAACTCTTCAGAATTTAATCCACTTTGATGTTAAAAAAAAATTAAAATTATAATAATCTTATAATAATCAAAGAAATTAGTAAAATTGAACTTTAAACGAAAGTGCAATAAACATCGTTTAGCACAGAAAGTTGCTACACTGAAAATTCTTTCGTGCACGTATGTCGTTCCAGAAAGCTGCGGAAGGAAGAGCTGTATGCGCCTGAATTGCGTAACGCAATCGTTAAAGCGATTCTTCTCAACGAAGTCATTACCGCTTCGCTCGGATGGGTCACGAAAAAATATCTGACCCATCTGTGAAAGTGTATAACGTGAGTTCGTTTCGTGCTCAAGCAGACCATAACTTACCGTCGAGATTATCTTGAACGCGTCGTTGAAAGCGCCGCATTTCTATTAGAATGTCAGATCGAACCGAAAAATTAATCCGTAATTCACACTGAAATCGACGATTTACGATTCACAGCATTTAGACAGCATTTGAAGAAATTCTATGCTTATCAATATCCTCCTTCTGGTATTCATTAATTTAAGCAGGGATGAAAACCGCAATGGTCTATAGTTTATCCCATTTCGGTTTAAACCGAAATAAACTACGTTATTGGTTTCGAAAAAATTCGAGTGGTTGCAATAGGAATTTCATATTTTATAATATTACAGTAAATTAAGTCACTACTCTCTAAATCTGAATCAGTCAAATTTTCACTGATTGAATCAGTGATTTGCCTTTTCACTGATTCATCAGTGAAAAAATAATTTTAACTGTTAAATCAGTTAATTTTCATTGATTCATCCGTGAAAAAATATTTTTTACTGTCAAATCAGTCAATTTGACTGGTTTACAGTAACCTCTTTTTAGCTATTTGAATCAGTCAAATTTCACTGATAATCAGTAGATTTTGACTGATTTAAATTTAGAGAGTAGATTGCGTTCGATGAAAAAAGTACACTTTCCTCGTTCATATCTACATTCATTAAATCTCAATTAGTGAACTTTTGCTTCTTATTTTTCGACTCCTTCAAAATAACTTAAAATATTTAAAAATAAAAATTTGCTCCTTTTCAAATATTTTCACTTTGGATTTTAGGGTTCTGGTTTTTATTCTATTTTTAGACCCCACTCCTGGTCTAAAGGGAAAAACTAAAAATCTTGTATCCGTTGGAATCAAAGAAACGAATTAAGGTAGTTCATCCATGAAAATGAGACCTCAGTCAAAAATGGATAATTTTGCTTTCAAGAATAGAAATATTATTATTGAAGGGATCATTTTAGAGAAAAGGGATTGATTTCCAAGAAAAAAATTTTAAAAGCAGAAAAATAATGTATTTAACAAATGTTTATCTTTGCCAAACTTTTTTCCTTATCGCTTCATACCAAATTTTAAAAAATGATGTGTTTCTAATAAATCACGAATCATTTTCTCAGAAAAAAGATTCTCTACAACTTAACCGTTGCCAATTTTTGGAAATAAATTCTTCAATATGAAAAATTTTAGTTGTTACCAGTATATTTAAGAATAATAATTGCAATGGCCTTTCTGGTCAATGTTGTTTTGACTAAAGCTTCAGTCCTTATCAAGACTAAACAATAATAAAATGGATTATATAATGCGAGCGACAAATATAGTCTAACAATAAAGACGAGATAGCAAAACTATGTAAAATATTGTTTCCTTTTGACATTGTAAATTCGTAAAATTAAACGTCAGCATCATGTTTTGTACAGTGCAACATTTTATTATTAATTTTGTTATAAAATTTTCCATTTTTTTTCCTTGAAAATCTACATTGATAGATATTTATTTTTTCTGTTTTGTGATAGAGGATAGGTTTGATATAAGTAGTGTTTTTCCGATGAAAAGAGTAATTTGATTTATTAAAGAAATGATTAAAGTCAGTATATTAAATATGTGCATATAAATTTGATAAAATAGTGATAAAAAAGTTATTATAAACTCACCAATTTCTTTTTTCGAAAAAAGATTATTAGAATTTTAAAACCAACATTACAAAGTAAACATGATGACTAATCAAGTTTATAAGAAAGATGCATCAAGATCGATTATGGATTTATAAAGCTGGAAAATTTAAAAATTCAAAAAATGGAAATTATTTGAATAATTCAATAATATCAAAATATATGTCACTTAAATTTTAAATATCTGTTCTAAAATTAATAGAATTATTATTTTTTTGTATATGAATCATTTCAAGGCTGTCTTTTCTTAAAATTTTATTCCTTTTCTAAAATTTTAAGTTCCTTAAAATCAAAATTATGTTTAAAGTTGTGTGCGTGTTGGGCTGAAGCTGTAGTATTTAGTTTATAATTTTTAATCGATCTTGCATGTTCTAACATTCTAGAATGTAAAAATATACTAATTTGTCCTATATATGTACCATTACATTGTATACATTTGATTGCATAGACAATATCATGTTTTAATTTAACAGATGTTTGTGTAAATTAGATTTTTTTTTAAATTCCGTAAAATTGCACTTGGAAGTTGTCTATGTGAGGTAAAGAGATAATTTATTTCAATTCCTTAGCTTTTGTATCATCGTCGGAGACTCTATTAAAAATCTATAAAAATTAAAATTCTTATAAACAAATTGCTGACTTTGGTAATAATTTTTTCATTTTACAAAATTGGAAGCGATTAACTTGTAGAGAATCTCTTTCCTGAAAAAATGATCCATGATTTATTAGATTCACATAATTTTTTAAAATTGGTATGAAGCGATAAGAAAAAAGTTCAGGTAAAAATAAAATTTGTTAAATGCATTATTTTTTTGTTTCAAATTTTTCACTTGGAAAATAATTTTTTCCCTTTTAAATTAACCCTTCAATAATAATATTGCTATTCTTGAAAGCAAAATTATCTATTTTTTTGCCTTTTTGAACTACTTTAACTCTTGGTGAAATATGAATTGATTTTGAAAAAGATGTCATTCGCAAATATTACTTTCTGGGATAAATTACATCACAGATCTTGCCTCTAATCCTAATCACGTGGCAAGCAAATCGCTCACAATAATGGAAATAAGCGCACGAGCTGAATTAGTAAGAGTTTAGGATTTTCGTCCAAGATCGCTCGGTCGTATGGAACCAAAGTGGTTATAATTGCAAGGTAATCAGGTGGTTAGAGCGAGGAATTCACGACAACCAATACTAGTTCTGGAATACAGGAAAATCTAGGATAGTTTTATCTGATTAATTTGCATATTCCAAAGTTTATTATCTGGCCTTAAACAATAAATAAAAAATGTATATCTTCTTGACTCTTTAATTTTTCATTGCCTAACATGTGATTCATATTTCAATGCTTTATTTGAAATTCTAAATTCTCACTTTCTAACAAGCTTACATAAAAAAACTCACACAATTTCTAATTTTCTTCGCGCGTAAAGTTAACCACAATATGATACTCGCGATTGTGGCGTGTCATTATTATACGTTTTCCTTTATGCGTTTCAGATAATAGACATTGCAACGTAACACATCTACTGACAATGAGTCACTATTAAGAAAGAAATTTTGCAGAAGCGGTAATTCGTTAAAACAAGCAATCCTAGTGAAATTTGACCGATGATTGGCCAAAGGCTGTGGTTGGATTTGTGTAACGATAATTATTGTCATATTGCGAGAAAAAAAAGAGAAAACGAGATTTAAATAGAAGATAATGGGGATTGTTATTTTATAGATTTTTGCCACGTGGTCGATGAATTTTATGGGCAATCTTTTGGACTACCTACCGCGTGACTGTTCTTTATCACCTTTACCTTGGCGTATTAACAACATCTCACTTAAACGATCGAAACCTGCGGCACGTGTCATTCCCCTTTGATTTATGTAAAAAGCCTAGTTGATTTCTCATCGCTCTGGGAAATTTCGACTGTCGCTTATGCAACTTTTTTGCTTCCGCGAAATCAAAAGAAATCTTATTTCTAATATATACTCTTACGTAGATTATAGTTACTTTGAATTAAAACGTTTAACCAGTTACAAACGAGTGTTCAAAATTCCAGATCGAAATGATCAAGTGATAGAGACATAATTGTGAATCATGTTACGACATTGGCTTCAGCAACTCTAACGATATTCAATTAAATGAATTAGGTCTAGTTGCCAATATACGATCGTCGCAAATAATTGCCGTTTGCGGTAGATGCAAACCCTACTCACCTATAAAGGATTTGAACTTCAATTTGTCCTAATTAAACGCGAGAGAGCCCACAGGTTTGCGTTTTGCGAGGATAAATTTAAGTTGGAAAATGATTGCGCATCGATTCTCTTCGGCATTTCACGTTGCGCGAATTTGCACGTAGGAATCACCGCAACCTATTGGGCAAGCTATTATTCTTGTTGAATGCGCCACCAATTGATTCCCAGCTATTCGAATGAATAGGCAACAATCTGCTTTTCACTATAAGCAATTTCGCGAACAACCACTATCCTTACTCGCTAAATCTGAATCAGTCAAATTTTTACTGATTGAATCAGTGATTTTCCTTTTCACTGATTCACCAGTTAAACAATATATTTCACTGTTAAATCACTTGATTATCACTAATTGAATCAGTAGAAAAAATATTTTCACTGTTGAATCAGTTAATTTTCACTGAAGCAATCAGTGGAATTTGACTGATTTACAGTAACCTTTTTTTAACTATTTGAATCAGTCAAATTTCACTGCACGGAGAAAAAAGATTTGATTGAATCAAAGAAAATAATTTGTTTGAACGACTTTCTTTGATTTAAAGAAATGATTTGTTTAAATGAAATAAAATTTTTTTGATTCAAATAAAATATCTTTAAACCAAATAAATATTTTTTTGAATCAAATTAATTTTTCTTCAAAACAAAGAAATTAATGCATTGATATAAGGTCAAAGATATAATTTGTTTGATTTAAGGCAGAAATTTATTTGATTCGAACAAATATTTATTTGGTCCAAAGATATTTTGTTTGAAACAAAAAAATTTTGTTTCATTTAAACAAATCATTTCTTTAAATCAAAGAAAGTCGTTCAAACAAATTATTTTCATTGATTCAATCAAATCTTTTTTCACAGTGAGATAATCAGTAGATTTTGACTGATTCATAATTAGAGAGTATAGTAATAATTACATGAAAGTAAATTCATAAATTCATCCTGAAATCCTGAATTTTGTTCTGTGAGTAAGGATCAATATCGTGACTCTTGAACTTCATTAGACTATGCGATGAGACTTTATTATGAATAATTACCTGAGCGGGACTCGCTTGGCAACTTGTTTTAATCGCTTCAATAAGTATCTATCAGAGTATTAAGTGTTCGATTGCGTTGATAGAAATGATTATTTGCGGTAATCTGAGTACATCTGGGATAACGTAGGAGGGAAGAAAATGGCGCTTATTTCATAAATTCTCGCGATTTTTCACCGTGGTCACGAGATCTGAAGTCACGAACAATGCACAAGAGGCACGGGTGCATTGCATTGCATTCCAGGGGCTCGACTCAAGGCCTGAACACCACCTTCTGCCTAGCCACGACTCTTGGTAAAAGTTTACATACGTACGGAATGTTCATCCGTAATCAAGATTTGGTTTGCAACTTTTTCCAAATCTTTTTCACGAATTATAGATATTAATGTATACTGTTAGAAATTCAGTTATTTTTTAGTAAATTTAACAAACTATTTCTCAAGTTTCGGTTAGAAAGTGTTGAATATTCGGATGTTACTTGTATTTGGAAATTATGAAACTTGTAAAAGGAATAATTCGACGTTTTGGGTAACTGAAGTTTCATGCAGTTACATGTAATTAAAAATTTTGTTACAGTTTCGTAAATTTATGATAAATTTTATAAAAATTCTGTTACAGTTTAAAGTAGTTGATCCACGAAAACTAGACGTCAAGCAAAAATAGATCATTTTTATTTCAAGAATAGCAATATTATTATTGAAGGGCTATTTTGGAAGAGAAAATATTAATTTCCATGAAAATAATTTTATTAATAAATTTTATTTTTGCTCCAACTTTTTTTCTTATCCCTTCTTACAAAATTTTAAAAAATTATGCGATTTTAATAAATTACAAATCACTTTTTCAAGAAAAAAATTCCCTACAACTTAACCATTTGCAATTTTCGAAAATGAATAAATTATTATCAAATTCAGCAATTTGTTTATAAAAATTTCGTTTTGGAAAATGTTATTTTAATGGTTTCAACCATTAAAGAATTTATTTTTAAAAATCAGAAACAGTGAAGTTGTGGGGAATTTTTTCTCTGAAGAAATGATTCATGATTTATTAGAATCTCATGATTTTTACATTTTCGAAAATTGGAAATGGTTAAGTTGTAGGGAATCTTTTTTTTGAAAAAGTGATTTGTAATTTATTAAAATCGTATAATTTTTTTAAATTTGGTAAGAAGCAATAAGAAAAAAAGTTGGGTCAAAAATAAAAGTTATTAACAAAATTATTTTTCTGTGTTTCAAATTTTTTCCATGTGAAATAATCTTTTCTCTTTCAAAATAGCCTTTCAATAATAATATTGATATTCTTTAAAGCAAAATTATCTATTTTTGCCTGAGGTCTAATTTTCGTGGATGAAAACTACCTTAATACATTGGATATTTCTATCGTAATTTCCCGAAACACGTGACTGAATTTTTATTCAGTCACAATTTTGTGAAATTAAGACAGAATTTCAAAAAATTCAGTTACTTTTTAGTAAATTTAAGAAAAAATTTCTTAATTTTCAGTTACAAAGTCTTGAATTTGTAATAAATTTTCTGAAATTTTTAAAAATATTATGGAACTTAAAATAATTTTCATAAAATGTATCTTAAAACTAGAAAACTGTAACAGAATTTTCATAAAATTACGAAACTGTAACAAAATTTTCAGTTAGATGTAAATGCATAAAACTTCAATCACCCAAAACGTTAAATTATTCCTATTGCAAGTTTCAGAATTACCAGATACAATTATCGGAATATTCAATGGAATATTCAAGACTTTCTAACTGAAAATTAAGAATTGGTTTCTTAAATTTACTAAAAAGTAACTGAATTATCTAAAATTCTATCTTAATTTTACGAAATTGTAACTGAATAAAACTTCAGTTTCGAGTTTTCGTAAATTACGGTAGAAATTTCTAACAGTGTATATTCTGTTATTGTAAAGTCCACAATAGTATATTGCGCAACCAGGGGAAAAAAATTTATTTTGCGATTGTGAAGTTTGATGCCCGAGAAAAACGAAGGTAACAACCACACGAGTAACATAAATTTTTTTCCCGTGTCGCACACGATTTTTTTTTTCTACTATGAGGTCAGAAAATAGGTTTGCTGGCCCCGCAAGGGGCAATTAAATCCACTTTATGACCCGCTAGTAGAAAAAAATAATAGTCTTACATGGAGAAAAATGGACGTAAGCAAATTGGAATTGACTTCTGAAATTACTCTAAAAAATTTACGTTTAATTCTTCCTGACTGATTGCCAAATAAAGAGAAGATAGTGCAACTCAGATTGGCAATTAAATTTAGCACAGAAATTGCAGTAATCAATGCCGATTTTTTATCTTCATTTTTCTCCGTGTGTAGTAATAATTACTCTTATAATATTTTATACTCGACACAAAAGATGCGCTTTTTACATCTCTATGAAAATTAAAAATTACTGATCAAAACTCTTTAACCCTTTCACTGCGGATGACATGCACTCAGAAAAAATATTTGATTGAATCAAAAAAATTATTTGTTTGAAACACTTTCTTTGATGTAAAAAAATATTTTGTTCAAATGAAACAAAATTTGTTTGATTTAAACAAAATATCTTTGGACCAAATAAATATTTGTTCGAATAAAATTAATTTCTGCCTTAAATCAAACAAATTATATCTTTGACCATATATCAATGCATTAATTTCTTTGTTTTAAAAAAAAAATTAATTTAATTCAAACAAATATTTATTTGGCTCAAAGATATTTGGTTTGAATGAAACAAATTCTATTTAATTTGAACAAATCATTTCTTTAAATCAAAGGAAGTCGTTCAAAAAAATCATTTTATTTTGATTCAATCAAATCTTTTTCCTGAAAGTTCCTGATGAATTGACGAATTTCATTGAAAATTGGTACTAAGGGGTTATTTGGGTAGCTGAATATGAATTTGAAAATTCTAGATTTCGAAATGGCTGATCCAATATGGCGACCATAAATTTTGAAAAATCCAATGAGTTGGCGGATTTGAATGAGAATTGGTACGAGGGGGTTATGTGAGTCGCTGAATACGAATTTGAGATGGGAAATGAAGATCCAATATGGCGACCAGAAACCGACTCTCATTGAAATCCGCCAATTCATTAGATTTTTCCAAATTTTGATTCGCAATATTGGATCAGCCATTTCGAAATTTCAAATTTTGACCTCGAATTCGTATTCAGCGACCTAAATAACCCCCTGGTACCAATTTTCACCCAAGTCCGCCAACTCATTGGATTTTTCAAAAAATTTTGGGCCCACTTTGCGATTTTCGGTCTGCACAGTGAAGAGGTTAATGACAAAAATGTTGAAATCTCGGAGTAAGATGTAATTACATCCGGCAATTATGTTGATGGAATGAATAAGATTTTAACCTCTGACTAATATACTATTACAAAATTGACGAAATTATTTCTACATAAGTTCATCGGACTCAGAATTCTATCTATCTTTTCATCATAAAAAGAAAAAAAATGTAATTCCATTTTTTTATTCATTGATGCGCAGTGCTTTTGATAACTTCCAATTGATTGTATTTGAAGTAGATTTGAATTTAAATAGTGATTAATGAAGACCAAAATTAACCACTCACTGTAATTAAGGGTAATATTTCGTTAATATTTAAGGATAAGTGATTTTATCTTTGATTATCCCACGCTCTATAGACAATTAGTGGTGACTAAGTATCATCAACTTGATGTTGGATGAGATTAACATGCACATTTAAGTGCATTCTCCGATACTGCAGTCTAGGAAGGATACTCTCAACATTGCTAAATATTTTAAAGGTGCTTGTACTAGTAAGAGTTTACTTTTATCGCGCAACAATTGATCGATTCTGTCCTCGATAACGGAGAACGCCAACTCGAAATCATCTTAAGAAACTATGCCACTGAAATCGGTAATGGATAGTTAATATTTTATTCAACCATTAGTTATTTTCACATTCCTATTTTTTATAAATTTTAGGAATTTTATGCATTTGTAAATAAATATGTTTGTATCATAAAATTAACATTTTTATGTTACAAAGCTGGTACTTTTAAAGCTTGTGTTCATTCTTAATGCCAAGACTGGAACAAATAGTTAATTAACTAATTATGCAATGAGCAATCTGCATCGTGATGGATATGAGACGTTCAGTTTTTTAACGTTTTATGACTTTTAAGAATTTAAAAATGTAGATTCTTTACTTTTTCTTACCTTCTTCGAGTGTGAACACACTCTACATTTACGAGCATTCTCGAGATAAAAGAATTGATGCAGAAATGACTTTGTAACAACTTTATGGATAATTTTTGCGGCATAAAATCTGACGCCTTCGAACGTTCAATTTTTCAACTTTTTATGGAGCTGACGCGGGTCAATGGTTCATTGTTATAAAAAATAATAATTTACAATCTAGCTAAACTTAATTTCTTTCCAAAAAAACCTGCACATTGAAAGTATAAATTAGTGCTGCCAACAACTAACAAATCAAGAAATTTTATGCCCGCTGTAATTTTAAAAATGATCTTTCCTGATTTTGCTTAGGGTTATAGAAATCGGGTCAGAAATAGAAATTTACAAGTAATAATTCGCTACCGAAAGACTAATCAATCATGCATTGTCACATTGCGAGAAAACAAAAGAGAAAACGCAATTTAAATAGAAGATAATGGGGATTGTTATTTTATAGATTTTCGCCACGTGCTCGGATTTTCAACATTTCGTGGAGCTGACGCGGGTCAATGGTTCATTGTTATAAAAAATAATAATTTACAATCTAGCTAAACTTAATTTCTTTCCAAAAAAACCTGTACATTGAAAGTATAAATTAGTGCTGCCAACAAAACGGCAAACCTAACAAATCAAGAAATTTTATGCGCGCTGTAATTTTAAAAATGATCTTTCCTGATTTTGCTTAGGGTTATAGAAATCGGGTCAGAAATAGAAATTTACAAGTAATAATTCGCTACCGAAAGACTAATCAATCATGCATTGTCACATTGCGAGAAAACAACAGAGAAAACGCAATTTAAATAGAAGATAATGGGGATTGTTATTTTATAGATTTTCGCCACGTGCTCGGATTTTCAACATTTCATGGAGCTGACGCGGGTCAATGGTTCATTGTTATAAAAAATAATAATTTACAATCTAGCTAAACTTAATTTCTTTCCAAAAAAACCTGCACATTGAAAGTATAAATTAGTGCTGCCAACAAAACGGCAAACCTAACAAATCAAGAAATTTTATGCGCGCTGTAATTTTAAAAATGATCTTTCCTGATTTTGCTTAGGGTTATAGAAATCGGGTCAGAAATAGAAATTTACAAGTAATAATTCGCTACCGAAAGACTAATCAATCATGTACCTGACTTGCTTCGTAATCGATATATTTTGCAAGGTCACGCACTATAGAATTAAGTCTCTCTCTATTCCTCGACAGATATCATGCATAAATGTCATGCAATGCTTCATAATAAATACCAATCGAATTCCAGATCACGTTTACAAAGGTTTAAAACTTGTTGAGGAGCTATGCCACCATAACCTTCCTCAACGAGACACTTCTGACCTTTAGTTTTATACATAGAGCTCTTTTCGCAGGTGAAAAAGTCACTCTATCCGATAAATAAATTATACAATCCTATTTGGCACAGATTGCTTATCTGAACGGTTCTCGTTAGGCATTTGTTTTAATTGCTAATTCAATCAATAAAAGCCCATTACAACAGTGTAACGTGGTAGTAAATCACAATACAAGAATCATTAAAAAAACTGATTGTCAGTTAATTACTGTAACATCTATTAAAGCTAATTCTCATAAACACCCACGCGTTAATTTAACTTAAGGCAAGAAAATATACATAAGATAGAAAAAATTATTTAGCTAAAATGTGTTGAATGTAAAATAGTAAATAAACAATCCAGATTTGTTCATTACTTTTGACTTTTATGACTTTTACAGGTAAAATGCAGATTTTTAATGAAATTATGATTTATTGCAGTTTATCACTGGTTGTGTTAATCAAATACCTGTAATGAATATTTAAGCGGAGCATAAAAATTGATTGGAAAAATACAGAAACTGTAAAACATTTTTAGAATTCCGATTCGGAAAGAAACTTGTCGCATGCCTTTGATCTAGAAAATTAGTTGAAGAATTGTAAATCGTACTTTGATTACTTCCTGATACTAAAATGAGTTTTAAATTGAAAAATTAAATACTTAATACTCACAATAAGCGAATCAATTACTCAAGCGTAGACTCACCTGCAAGAAAATTTAAAAAACTGATTTTAGAATAAGATATCATTAAAGAAATCTCTGCTGAAAAGGCTTGCCTGAGATAAACAGATATTTATGCGCAATGTTTAATAACATGTTTATAACCCAACAGAGTTGACATATTTATATATGACAGTAATCGTTCGCATATGTACAATTATGCATTGTTCTTAGATTTCTAACTTTCTATTGTATATTAATGCTTTCTATTATTATCTTTTTTCATTATTTACACAACATATTAGCAAAAACATTGCGCATGAACAAAAGTAAAAAAACTGTCTTATGTTTCTCGGTACTTATGATCTAGGGACGTTTTTTTATAGTAAATTATTTTCTCTTAGGGGGATCCGCAACCTTTAATTGGTATATTTTTGATTTTTTGACATTTTCATATTTTTGTCATATTTTGGGATATTTTATTTTATTTGTAACTTTTTTTGAGTCATGTTTCCTTATTTTCCATAACTAAAAAGTTGCTGTATATTGTAAGGAAGAAAATAACAAAAGAATAACAAAAGTTATTCAGAGTCAAAAAATGGCAAAAAAATGTTCAAAAAACTCAAAAATTTTAGTTTAAAAATACATCAAGGTGCTGGAATTTTTAAAAACGCCCAAAACATTTCCAAATAAAGGTATTAAAAATAAAATAATTATATGGAAGGTCTAAACTCGAAAAATAATAATATTAAAATTGACGGATCCCCTTAAATGTTATAATTGGGATATTTTTTTATTTGAATATAGTTCGAAAGGGTTTATGCATGCAGGAGGCTTTTTGTCCATAATGAAGCCATATGACTTGAGGCATGCAGGACAAAAGAATACTTTTACTTTTTTGCTGTTATATTGGCAGATAATGCCTAATCTTAAGTTATGTTTTTATGGCAAATTTAGTGGCGTTCGAAAGGTGCATTGTGCAAGGCCGGTCCGCGCTCATGTCGCGGTTATGCTAATTTAATTGGGCAGTTTTGAAAGGCCCGTAGCTGCCATGCCCATGTAGTACAGAATCACTGGTGTGCTAAGCGTAATAATGAACTCTTGTTTCTGAAATTACCGCAGTTGGAATAAAAACAATGACCTGTCGCTGCCTGATATGTTTGGAAATATTGCGACATTTACACGAAAACCAATGGCCGTAAAAAAAATTTTACATTTGCTCTACCAGGTATAAGTGTAGCTCATTCTGATAATTATTTATTCACAATTTTCAAAATCACCTATTTTAATACCAATATAAATTAATAATAAGAAAACTCTGTTTTTTCAGTAATTACCACTTTTGCGAAGTTCAAGTTCTCCAAGGAGAAAACGAAGTTTACAATTTTCGCTCAACTACCTTTCAATTTAGGGAAAAACGTGTCTAGCGTAAATTTTCTCGCACTGAAATACTAAAAATTTTAAAAATTATACGAAATTTTAGTGTAAGTTATATTTTCTAAAGTTCGGTATTTCATTGCAAAAAATTCTCATTATGACACGTTTTTACCTCAATTTAAAGGTAGTTTAGCAAAAATTGTGAACTTCGGTATCTCCGAGTCTGAAAATAATATTTATAGAGAGAATGATTCATTATTATTATATCATATTAACTGTCCAAGAAGACTTCCTTTTCACTATACTTTTCAATGTCAATACTCAAATTTAACATAATGGAATAAAAGAGTTCTTGGCAAAATTATGCAAAAGAAAAAAATATCGAGCCTGTGATGTAAGGCATATTGACAAAGGTATATCACGTCCGAAGTAAATATTCAAACTAGTTTTAACAAAAAGTCAGCAAACTTGATCCAGCACAAGCAAAAATAAAAACAAAAGAAGGGATTCGTTAATAATTACTCAACCGGATTCAAACTTTATCTTGAGTTTTTTCTATTAGCTTCTCAACTACTAGGTTTATCATATTCTTGTTCATTAACTGTCTCTTTTTTTTGTGGTCACCTCGAAAAAAATAGTTCCATTTCGTCACAATGTAATGCATTTAAAAAACAAATCAAATCATTCCAGTTAATAACATTATATGAACACATGCAGCGAATTAGTTCAGAGCATATTTATTCATTAATCGAATGAGTATAAATTATAAGGATAGTTTACCCCGATAAGTCGCCTATAAATTCCCATTTGAAAAAATATTCTCTTCTAGTTTTGAATCCGATATCCGATTAGGTAGAATTTCAATCACAAACCAGAAACGCACAATTAAATCAAGTGCTGAGCTTCGATTGCATTATACGTAGACGTAGTTAAAATTTCCGCTCGTGCACTTACGCCTACAGGCTTTGTCGTCCATATAAAAAAGCAAACACAGATCTATTCAGGTTTGAGAAAATTTATGCACCGCGATACATCGAGTTCATTTAATACTGCCTTTTATCGTCTCTCTGCGTCTAATAAGTAATTACATTTTTTTAGTAGTATACTCAGAATTATTTGACTCTTGGCGACCGAAATCTACTTTTTTCTATTAGCGGGTCATAAAGTGGGTTTTATTGCTCGGCGCGAGTCAATCAAATCCATTTTTCTACTAGTGAGTCATAAAGTGGATTGCATTTCCTCGCGTGAGTCGAAAAATCCATTTTCACCAGAGGGTCATAAAGTGGATTTTATTTCCCCGTGCGGGATCAACAAATCCATTTTCTGACCCCCTAGTAGAAAAAAAATCGTGTGCGACACGGGAAAAACATTTTCATCAAATCTTTACGTTTTGAGACTCCGTGAGTCAGAAAAAATGGTTTCTACAAAAGTGTCTGTCTGTCTGTCTGTCTGTAGTAGGTCGTGTGCGGCATAACTCTCGATAGAATTATCAGATTGAATTGAGCTTTGGTACACTTTATCGGAGCCGAAAAAGTAAGGACAAGTTCGTACACCAGCCACATCCAATCAAAATTGAGGGGTTGAGCACTACTTTTGTGTTTTTGAAAATAACTTTTTGGAAAAATCAAAAATTTCAATACTGGTTTTTGATAATGCTCATAAATCTCAACAAATTATCCTGATAACATTTTTTGATTAAATCAAAATTAGAAATGCTACAGCATATTCAAATTCGAAAAAAGTCAATATCAAAATTCCATTTTCCAGTTAAATTATACGAGATACGAAAAAACGTTATGATACAATATTATTTTCTACATAAAGACCTACAAATTTGAATCGTAATATTTTTTCATAAGATGCATATTTTTCTTCTTAATTAAAAAAAAACGATTGAAAATCCAAAATTCAATTTTTTAACAATAATATTCGAAATACGAAAAAAACGTAAGAATACAAAGTTGTTCGTTTCAAAAAGATCTACAAATTTTGTCTCACACAGTTTCTGATAAAACATATATTTTTCGTTTCAATTCCAAAAAATACGATTAAAATTCAAAAATTCCATTTTTTAGACAAAATATGTGAGATACAAAAAAAACGTTTAGATGGAAAATTGTTTGCCTAAATGAGTTCTACAAATTCTCATTGAGACATTTCGGGACAGGATGTATATTTTATGTTTTGATTTTTAATATTAAAAAAATTCGATTTTTTTCAACAAAATATGTGAGATACGAAATAAGCGTTGTTCTGCAAAATCGTTACCTTCAATAAAGTCTACGATTGTTTGATTTATTAAATATATTAAATAATTAAATAATTAAATAATTAAATTTTTTAATAAATTTACGATTTTGAAGAAAATAAATTATTTTAATCATGTAATTTATTGAAAAGTTACTGAAATGTATACAGAAAATCGAGCGCGAAGCGCGAGCGTCATGATGAGAATATGTTCCTTAAGGCTGATAGAGCCTTAAGTAAATTGAATCTCCTGTTTCACTTAAATTCAAAAAGAAATAGAGTGACTTTGAGAAAATGTGTAATTCACATCATCTGTAATATTATTATAAAATTGGTTTGAGCTTCAGTATCAAATTATAAGAAATAAACTTAAATGTATGCGAAGAGCACAAGACCGAGCGCGAAGCGCGACGATCGAATCGCGCGCCCCAGGCGCGCTCAAACTTGCGAGCGGAGCGAGCTGCGCGCGATGAGAATGTGCCCGCGAAGCGGACAGATTTTTGTGCGTTATTTTGTCAAAAGCTTTGACAACAACACAGCACTGAAACGGTTGTCAAGAAATAGACACTTTCTTTGAATCCAAAAGAGTCGGCTTCGACAAGTAAATAGATGGTCAATTAATGAGCACATCTATTAAGGTGATTTTTCGTCAACTAGTCATCAATTTGTGGGCAATGTCGTGGAGAGATTACGCAGCAAAATATAAAATATGTAATTAATTAATAAATATAAAATTCGGATTATTATCTCGTAACTGTCGATACAGCTCCTTAAATTTTTTAACAGAAACATTTAGAAATTTGTAATAATAATAAAAATAACTCAATAAAATAACTTGTTTCGTGTCGTCAAAGTTTGTGCGCGAGAATTGATCAATTCTGTCACGCCACCAGTTTTACTAAAAATTGACCATTGAACTGGACTCCGCGTTTTTCAGTAAAAATTGACCTAATTTCGAGCATTATGCTCGAGTCATCTTTATCCATGACTCAAGGCGGAAATTGACGACTTTTTGATATTTACGGAAATATTGCTAGGATCTGCGTCCGCAAAGAGGCGCAAGTTTGTCCCCTCACGCTTGGGTTAAAAATGGCCAGATATTGACCATTATTTGAGCACATGTTTTTTTCCTCATAACAGACAGTAAAAAATAACGCAATTTTAACCCACTCTTTTCGAACTCAATGCCATGGACAAAATGTGAACTCTACGTCTGGTTGGAAAAATATTTAGAGTTCAGAAGCGCAATTTCAGTTAGAATAAATCATTTTATGAATGTCTTCAAGAAAGTTATTCTGTCGTGTCTTTCGAACCATCAAAATTGTAAAATTAATTAATTGTCCCTTTAAAAACTGTTTGAGCTCTTATTCAATACATATTCTAAGAGAAAAATGTCCATTTTATCGTGATAATAATTGAAAGTTAAACAATTTTAAAAGCCTTCATAATCTTAGATTTTTTAACAAATCAAAAACTAGAACTTTTGCTCATGAGATGTTGCAACAAATATGAATCGTTTTTGCTCTCATTTTTAGGCACTTTAATTCCCAAAATGAAATATCTGCCAAGTTCCACACTTAAATTACTTATTTCTCCGTGAATGTAACATCGATCTCTTAGAATTTCGTCCAGAGACGGAAAAATATTTAGAGTCTAAGAGCGCAATTCAAGTTGAAATAAATCATTTTATAAATGTTTTCAAGAAAGTTATTCTGTCAAAAATAGTAAAAAAACAAAAGAGAATTGCGACTATGATTCGACGTCAGTGAGCTGGAAATGTAGTGTAAAATTTCAAAACTTTATTTCGTAATATATTTCCTTATTTTGTCTATTAGGTATAGGTTTTTTTATAACAGGAACATAAAAACAAACAAATTATAGAAAGTCGTAAATCCTAATGAGTAGCAAAGAATGAGCGCAACAATAAATTTTTTATCGAAAATCACAGTTGGATATTTTTCATCATGGAAGACTGACTAGCGCCTGACAGAGACTCGATCAGACAATTTATAAAACAATACGAATATTTTTCGTGGAGAGAAGTCATAAAAAGGATTTATATTCCCTGAACACGGAATGCGAAATTTACTTTTAATTGAGTTTCACTGGCATAATAAGTTTCAGCTAACTTTCAAAAATTAATTGGTGCTTATGAAATAAGTAAGGGCTACAAGTGTGACGAGTTAAATTTCCTTGTTATTTCACACGCTATGAAAATTACCATTGTGACATTTCGTAAAAAATAAAGACCGAGAAATAAGACATAAAGTTAAAGCAATTAAATAACTGTCCACGTATGTTTCTTAGATGCATTAATAACCGGGATTTGCCTCTTCTTCATTTCTTCACGTCATCTGTTTACTAATTATATTTTATGGAAATGAATATTGGGTCTGAATAGCTAATATCGTGACTGAATAGTATCTATCGAGTTGACTTTTATCAAAGAGCGAAAGTACAGTAAATTTTAATGTCAGCTTTATAAAAAAAGAGACACACCTCTTTAAATGCAAAGCATAAAATATTAATGTCACATTGATCTAACTGTGTTACACTAATTACGTGCATTTCAAAAGCCTTCAGCGAAAATCAAAATAGCCAGCAGAGATAATTGGTCAGCTGAATGTTCACTTAACTTACCAATTGATTGTACAACCGACAATGATTTCGGACTCATGCAAATAGGTAAACTATCATGTGTTAAATTGTGGCCTAATGAGGTCGGAGATAGTCGAGCGTTTCAAGAGAAGAAATTGTGTTTATTTTATTTGTGTAAATTGTAGCACGATTTACGGCACTTCCGGGAGGTTTAACGTCGACTAACGAGCGATTGTTAGTTCCTTTGATAAGTCACTGTACAGTTGGTTTAATCAGTCTTTACTTAAATGGTCAAAATGCACAGCCTAGAAGCTCACGTTGACTCTTTCTACATAAAAATATCAATCCGTATATTCTAATGCATTAATTACTTCCCATATTTTTCTCACTTTAATTGATCAGCTCATAATTGAGACTTATAAGGACAGACAAGACTCGTTCACAATTTGGAATAATTTTGCCTTAAAAGTTTAATGAAATGTGATTCCATTTCACTAATCAATTACTATGAAGGAGCTAGAGAGTTTGTTACGTCTTTAATTCTAATTTTTGAACCTCTTAAGGGGATCCGCCACCTTTAATTGGTACATTTTTTAATTTTTTGACATTTTCCAAAAGTGTTTTTTTATACTAGCGGACCATAAAGTGGATTTTATTTCCCCGTGCGGGGTAAACAAATCCATTTTCTGACCCCCTAGTAGAAAAAAAATCGTGTGCGACACGGGAAAAACATTAATTTTACTCGTGTGGTTGTTACCCTCGCTTTGCTCGGGCAATCAAACTTCACACTCTCAAAATATATTTTTTTTCCCCTAGTTGCACAATATACTATTTTTTCATTCTCTGTACTTTTCTGAGTATGTGTGTAAAATTTCAGGGCAATTTAATTTTTTTTGAAAAAATAAATAAAATTAAAAGTTACTACGATTTACGAATGAAGCGTTTTTAGCGAAAATTAGCATCTTACGTAAAATAGTTTGTGTATCTATTTACTAATATTTATGAATTATATAGAAAATAGTAATGACAGGTATTTTTTTAAAAGAATTTGAAATTTTTCTGTCCCAATAAAAACAGAATTGCTGCAAAAAGAACCATGTGCACATTGTAAAGAACAAAATAAAATCATGACAATTGGTTAAAAAGCAAAAAAGTTATTCAAAGTCAAAAAATGTCACAAAAATGCCCAAAAAACTCAAAATTATTCGTTTAAAAATGCAAAAAGGGGCTTGAATTTTTTATATAATCACCGAAACCTTTCTAAATAAAGGTATTAAACATTAAAAAATTAAATGGAAGGTTTAAACTCAAAAAATAAAAATATTAAAGGTGGCGAATCCCCTCAAATTTAGACAACATGTACAAAATAGATGTTATGCAACAAAATACAGTAATTGAGGGAAATGATTATAAAACCAAGATCTCGAAAATGGATATCTTTATGAACGAAGATCACATTACTTGAGGCTTCTTTGATTGCAATTAATTGCGCCCTCTTCGAATAAAACTGTCATCATTTCTTTACATGTAAATGTACCAGAGCCATGTTCATTTCAATGGGGAAAGATTCCTAAAGTCCCCTCTATCTTTAAAGAGATTCATGTTACTCTATACCTGCGTAAAGATTTATCTCATTACCACCTCCGTCAACAGGAAATAGGATAGTGAAAAATTCGTCACGTGCCAGCCAATGGCAAATTCTAACTGGGTCAAACAAACAATTCACCTGTGTAGGTAGACTCACATACGGTACCCCTAGATTGTTCCAGACACGCAAGTATGCAGCTTCGTACATTCTCCTCTCTCTAAACTAGGAGAGAGAGGAGGAATTACGTGTGAGTTTCTCTCTTTTAATACTTATATTGATATACATATATATCTGTATAAATAGTACGGTATGTTTACACGTGACCCAAACGAGTAGCGTGCAGTGTCACGTGTACCTACGACCACGCTTACGTACACGTGAATTAAGCTGCGGTGTTAAACCTAACACGAGACTTAACGTTCGCAGTTGCACATGAATAAAAAAACTAGGTACAACATTAATCCAAAGTCTCGAACAAGTTCAGTTTAATTTGTACGTTCATATGCCAGTGGTGGCGCCTAATACACGCTGTTAAAAATTTTATCAATTTTAATATACTTAAGGTAGTTTTCATCCACGAAAATTAGAACTCGGGCAAAATAGATAATTTTGCTTTCAAGAATAGCAATATTATTATTGAAGGGCTATTCTGAAAGAGAAAAGATTATTTACATGAAAAATATTTGAAACACAGAAAAATAATTTTATTAATAAATTTTATTTTTGACCCAACTTTTTTTCTTATCGCTTCTTAGCAAATTTTAAAAAATTATGCGATTCTAATAAATTAACAATCATTTTTTCAGAGAAAAGATTTCCCCAAACTTCACCGTTTCTGATTTTTAAAAATAAATTCTTTAATGGCTGAAACCATTAAAAAAAACATTTCCCAAAATGAAATTTTTATAATCAAATTGCTGAATTTGGTAATAATTTATTCATTTTCGAAAATTGGAAATTTTTAAGTTGTAGGGAATCTTTTTCTTGAAAAAGTGATTTGTAATTTATTAAAATCGCATAATTTTTTAAAATTTGCTAAGAAGGGATAAGAAAAAAAAGTTGGGTCAAAAATAAAATTTATTAATAAAATTATTTTTCTGTATTTCAAATTTTTTTATGTAAATAATCTTTTTATTTTCAAAATGGCCCTTCAATAATAATATTGCTATTCTTGAAAGCAAAATTATCTATTTTTGCCTGAGGTTTAATTTTTGTGGCTTAATTACCTGAAGGGGATCCGCCACTTTTAATATTTTTATCTTTTGTGTTTAGACCTTCCGTATATTTTTTTTTACGTTTAGTACCTTTGTTTAGAAATGCTTTGTGTTTTTTTTTTCGAATTCCAGTACCTTTATGTATTTTTAATCTGAAAATTTTGAGTTACTTGGACATTTTTTTGACATTTTTTGGCTATGAATAAATTTTGTTTTTTAACCAATCGTTATGATTATTTTTTTATTTTTTTCCTTACAGTGTCTGGCAACTTTTTGGTTATGGAAAGCACTCTAGCTGAAAAAATAACTATACATTTTTTTTTTATATTTTGGAATATTTTTTTTATTTTATTTTACTTGTTACTTTTTTTAGTCATCTTACCTTGTTTTCCATCGCCAAAAAGTTGCTACATATTATAAGGAACAAAATAAAAAAAGAATCATGACAATTGGTTGAAAAACAAAAAAGTTATTCAAAGTCAAAAAATGCTCGAAAAAATGTCAAAAAAATGCCCAAAAAACTCAAAACTTTTATTTTAAAAATACATAAAGGTTCTGGAATTAAAAAAAAAAAAAACAAAAAATTACTTATTTTTATCAAAAATTGTCTGTATTGTTATAAATATTCAAAACGTAATAGACCTGTCTGGGTAATTTTTGATTCATTTCCCAAAATTTCAAGACGATATTTCATTCTATGTGGAAATGTAGTCACAGAACTGTAATTGCCGATAAAACTTCAGTTTTATATTTCAAAATGGAAAAAAAATCCAGAATTTTTACTAAAACGAAGTTAACAGACGTTCTTTACCTTCTGATATATTTACCAAAATCTGGGCAAGATATTTTATAAACAAAAAAAGTTATCTTACACAGTCGGATTAACATATAAGTTTTGTCACGTTTTTAAGGAATGATGGCTTATTTCCTCCGTTAAAGAATGTTGAAAGACTTCATAATCTTAGATTTTTTAACTAATTTCTCATTTTCTAAGTGCTAATCAGAAATGTTGAAAAATTAAATAAGTCTTATAAACAAATAACTGTATAGTTTAAAAAGAATCAATTAATTTGAATAGAATTTTCATAAAACATGGCTTATTTTTCTGAGGAAAATATTCTTTGCAGCATTACTGTTTCCAATTTTAAATGTAATGTTTTCAGTGGCTGAAATCATTAAAAGGATTATTAAAAAAGAACATTTTTCTAAAATAAGCATGCTTGAAGATTTTATTTTTTTTTGGAAAGAGCAGAGTTGAAGAGAATATTTTACTCGAGAAAATAATCATAGGACATGACTGATAATATAATTAATAAACTTTTTTCCAGAGACTATTTTTTTTGCAAGACAATTACCTTAAGGAAGAATTGTACAGATAATCGGAAAAAAGTTAGTCAAAGTGACTATTTCCTCAGTTTTTTTTTTCATTCATAATTTTATTTTATCGAATTTTTTCAGTAAAAGTGTAGAAAATATTATCTCGAATTAAATGAGCTACGGAAAGTTTTAATAAAAAAAAATGATTGATTTTTTATAGTTAGAATCGATAAATAAATTTGAGTTTTTTTACCTGTGTTTGATTATATGATCCTACCAATGAAAAACCTATAATTTTTATCGGATTAAAACTTTTGATGACTTATTTTGTTCGAGATAAATAGATGTATATATATTTTTTAATGATGGTAGGATTGAATACTTTCATCAAAATAGGTTTCAATAAGGTTTTAAAATTTAATGTGCTTTTGTTAAAAAACAGGAAATTAGAATCCGTTCCCTGTCTCTAATTACAAATTCATAAACTAAAATTGAGAAATTTATTCATAAATAATTAATGCTCATATAAATCATTCGTATTGAGTTAGAGAATTTGAAAATGATGAAAAGAGATTAATCTTCTGGATTTGAAGATATTTAAAAGTATTTCAAAATGTGTCCCTGAAGTTTCATGTTTATTTGGTATATAACTTTCATATTTCAAGTCACAAATCAAAGAAAGTCGTTTGAAAAATCTAAAGAAATTGAAAACTCCTTGATTTTATTCCTTTAATAACTGACCATATAAGCACAAAAGTGATAGTTATTTGAAAGTTATCAGATTTTAGCAAATCATATTACATAACATATACACAATTTTTAAGTAATTTTGAAATTGAGAAAAATATTTTCTATACTTCATTACTATTATTATAAATCCCCTTTTACAGAATTTGGATTGATCTCTTTATTGCGCCAAAAAAAATTCCTAAAATATGCCTATTTTTTCGTGCTCTACAGTGCAGTGGTTTTACCCCTTAACGTAATTTTGAAATTTGTTCTTTTCTGTTAATTGAATATTTGTTCGATTAAATTCTTAGTTTATAGATTATTTACTCCCACTCAAATAATTATTATTGATCTCTTGAACTCGTAAATACATTTTGTTATAAATTCAAAATGATATAATAGAAAGAAATTACGTCAGCTGATTCTGAAATTTTACTTTGTTATTAAAATGATTTATTACAATGAATAACTGTTTGCAGAAAAATTTGTCCTTAGTATGTACAAGTGAGTTGTTGACAAAAAGTTGTGAAATTTAAGTCCCAGAAACTTTCCAGATTTCCATTATTCAATCTATATTTTTTTATAACACTTGAATTAAGTACTTACATCGAAGCAGTTTTTGGTACAGTTTTATAATTTTAGGTGCTTTTGTTCAAAAATAGAAAATTAAAATAGTCAGAAACGTCTCTTTTTTCCACAGAAGGATTTCAAATTCTTTCAATAGCCAAAATGCTCCAAAACTATACAAATTCCAAAATTAATATCGAGAAATAGTAAGTAAAGGATTTTAAAAACCATTGATGCTAATATAATTTTTGCAAATCATGCACCGTACGATTTTTTTCAATGTCCACTTGTTAAAATATTTCTAAATAATCTTAAAGGAATCCGCCACCTTTAATATTTTTATTTTTTGAGTTTTGACCATCCATATATATTTTTTTACATTCTCATCATGGATGAGAAGGTATTGGTTTTATGTGAAAAATGACTTTCGAAATTTTCATCAAATCTTTACGTTTTGAGACTCCGTGAGTCAGAAAAAATGGTTTCTACAAAAGTGTCTGTCTGTCTGTCTGTCTGTAGTAGGTCGTGTGCGGCATAACTCTCGATAGAATTATCAGATTGAATTGAGCTTTGGTACACTTTATCGGAGCCGAAAAAGTAAGGACAAGTTCGTTAACCAGCCACATCCAATCAAAATTGAGGGATTGAGCACTACTTTTGTGTTTTTGAAAATAACTTTTTGGAAAAATCAAAAATTTCAATACTGGTTTTTGATAATGCTCATAAATCTCAACAAATTATCCTGATAACATTTTTTGATTAAATCAAAATTAGAAATGCTACAGCATATTCAAATTCGAAAAAAGTCAATATCAAAATTCCATTTTCCAGTTAAATTATACGAGATACGAAAAAACGTTATGATACAATATTATTTTCTACATAAAGACCTACAAATTTGAATCGTAATATTTTTTCATAAGATGCATATTTTTCTTCTTAATTAAAAAAAAAAAACGATTGAAAATCCAAAATTCAATTTTTTAACAATAATATGTAAAATACGAAAAAAACGTAAGGATACAAAGTTGTTCGTTTCAAAAAGATCTACAAATTTTCTCTGACGCAGTTTCTGATAAAACATATATTTTTCGTTTCAATTCCAAAAAATACGTTTAAAATTCAAAAATTCCATTTTTTAGACAAAATATGTGACATACAAAAAAAACGTTTATATGGAAAATTGTTTGCCTAAATGAGGTTTACAAATTCTCATTGAGACATTTCGGGACAGGATGTATATTTTATGTTTAGATTTTTAATATTAAAAAAATTCGATTTTTTTCACCAAAATATGTGAGATACGAAATAAGCGTTGTTCTGCAAAATCGTTTCCTTAAATAAAGTCTACGATTGTTTTTTCTTTTTGAGAGATTTGGAAGAAAATAAATTAATTTAATCATGTAATTTACTAAAAAGTTACTGAAATGTATACAGAAAATCGAGCGCGAAGCGCGAGCGTCATGATGAGAATGTGTTCCTTAAGGCCGATAGAGCCTTAAGTAAATTGAATCTCCTGTTTCACTTAAATTCAAAAAGAAATAGAGTGACATTGAGAAAATGTGTAATTCACATCATCTGCAATATTATTATAAAATTGGTTTAAGCTACAGTATCAAATTATAAAAAATAAACTTGAATGTATGCGAAGAGCGCAGTATTACGACCGAGTATTACGGAGCGCGAAGCGCGACGATCGAATCGCGCGCCCTAGGCGCGCTTAAAATATGCGAGCTGCGCGCAAAGCGCGCGATGAGAATGTGCCCGCGAAGCGGGCAGATTTTTTTTTTTATGTTTAGCATCTTTCTGTAGAACATATGTTTGAATAAAATCTAAAGTATTAGACACAGGCCTTTGAAATTTTAACCACTTATTCTTTGTTATATTACCAATATTTTTGGGTATAGAAAGCACTTTAGCTAAACAAATTAGTACAAACAATTTTTCATGGCAATTGGTTAAAAAAAAAAAAAGTTATTCGAAGTCAAAAAATGTCACAAAAATGCCCAAAAAACTCAAAATTATTCGTTTAAAAATGCATGAAGGTGCTGGAATTTTTAAGAAACTCCCAAAACTTTTCTACATAAAGATGCTAAACATAAAAAAAAATATATATGGAAGGTCAAAACTCAAAAAATAAAAATATTAAAGGTGGCGGATTCCCTTAAGATTATTTAGAAATATTTTAACAAGTGGACATTTAAAAAACTCATACGGTGCACGTTTTTCGAAAATTATATAAGCATCAATGGTTTATAAAATTCTTTAGTTATTATTTCTCGATTTTAATTTTGGAATTTGTATATAACAAGTATATAAGTATATAAGTATATAAGTATATATATATATATATATATATATATATATATATATATATATATATATATATATATATATTGTGTTTTTATAACGTTACCTTTACACACATACTCAGAAAAGTGTAGAGAATAAAAAAATAGCATTCTTGGAAAAGGTCGAAAAAATCAAAAATATACCGATTAAAGTTGTCGGATCCCCTTAATAACATGGAAATCCCTTAAATTCTTATATAGTTATGTTTCAGGTTACAAATAATAGAAAATACTGTCAATAATATAATAGAAGTTATTCTTTTAGTTGATAGTCCAAATTTCATAACTTTTTGGCAACGACTCCATAACTTTACCTTCTCTTGAAACGAGATAAAATATCCTGAAAATTTTAAGTTTAGTTAACTGCCAGTAATTAGGAATCTAGAACACTGAAACTGTTCAATAAGACTTATGGAAAAAGTATACTCCATTTCATGGATAGTATTGACAATTCGAACTAGTCCTTGAAAGTGGGTTCACAATTTAGAAATTACAGACTTCGTTATTCGCATTAAATTGTAACATGGTAGTTTGCTTCAACCTTACGAGTACATGATTCGCAATTAGAAGGGTAATGATGATAATAGACACTTTCGTAATACACAGTCTTAGCACCGCATAAGAATTTAGGCCAATTCGAACATCGAACCGAATTCCCATTAACATTGACTTATCTTATATGCATTTTCCTAATTA
This sequence comes from Diplolepis rosae, assembly GCA_030998225.1. Taxonomy (NCBI): domain Eukaryota; kingdom Metazoa; phylum Arthropoda; class Insecta; order Hymenoptera; family Diplolepididae; genus Diplolepis; species Diplolepis rosae. The sequence goes on along the minus strand of JAPYXD010000723.1, from coordinate 15,384,693 downwards.
CAGTGATATATTCAAAGAGATTAAAATAAATGTAATAATTCGCAGTAATCAAATCGATTCCCACAGTTTTCAGTGAATATTAATGGGTTGGTAAGGGTGTGGAGATATATATAGTCAAACATTTAAGGGAATCTGCCACCTTTAATAATTTTATATTTTGAGTTTAGACCTTCCATATATTTTTTTTATGTTTAGTACCTTTATTTAGAAACGTCTTAGTTTTTTAAAAATTCCAGCACCTTTATGTATTTTCAAACTAAAAATTTTAAGTTTTTTGGAAATTTTCTGACTTTGAATAATTTATTTGTTTTTCAACCAATTGTCATGATTCTTGTTTTATTTTGTTCTTTACAATGTGTAGCAACTTTTTGGATACGGAAAATAAGGTAACATGACTAAAAAAAGGTACATATATGATATAATAAAAAAACAAATAAAAATATCCCAATGTATAAAAAAAATAGTTTTACTTATACCAATTTTGCAAAAAAAGTCTAAAAATAACTTGAGTTAAAAAAGAATGGAAAATAGAACAAATATCGAGATATTTCAAATATATCCAATTATTATAATTCCAGATTTAATAACTCTTTACATGTAGCATGAGATTTTAATTTGAAAAGTGGTTGTAAGAATAAGATACATGCGAGTCATTAATAATATTCAATTACATTATAGTTAATAATAATAAACTAAGGATAGCCGTGAATGACAAGGTTAAGATATTTGATGGAAGGGATATCGCAATATTTCAAATAATCTGATAGTATTCCAGCTTAATCGGACGGTATTGCAGTTCATGCCAATCAGCATCAAATTGTTAGGTATGAAGGTAACTGAGCCAATTTACAGGTAAAGGAACTTGGAACAGGCTATAAATTCAGGTACTCTGTCAGGAGAATATATCGTAGCATGTATAAGATAATATTGTCGCTTACAATTAGTAATTTGCTTTCATTAGAGGATCAAGTTACCTTCATATCTACAATCCAATTTTTTTCATTATTTAAATCTAGAAATGTACCTGATCATAAGAGTCATTTATTCGAAGCATGTATTATCTATTTATTTCAAGTAATAATTCAATATTATTCTGAGTAGTTCGAGAATGTTCTCTATAAAGAAAATCCTGTTTGGAATACAATGTTTTATACCCACGTGAGAACAAATTGTTGAAAATGTCTAAAGAAATGTATGAAATTTCGGTTCTTATTAAATTAATCCACTATTATTCTTCACTTAATTAGGAAATAGAAAATAATCACAACATATAAATAATAAAATAGACGATTGTCAAAAATGACCTAGATTTATAATCATGGCAAATACTTTGCCATAATATAAGATATACGAATTACTATCAAATCTTGATAAGATACTTGTATCTTTTATAAATAGATAAATTGTAATTAATACATTTTTTATTTTTTAAAAATAAGAAAGAAAATATTCAATTACGGACCATTTTTAATAATTATTCCCGGTTGAGCAAACCTTTATGTTTCAGGTTACCAAAACAATTAAAAATAAATATGAATTAAGAGCAAAATAAATATTCTGTCCTATTTCCGACTAATGGCCTCTAATTAACTCTAATTTGAGGCCTTAATGACACTAGGATGTAAATGTTCAAGCCGTTCTTGACTGAATTAGAACCTATTTCATTTTTTTTTTTTTCTTACACTATCATAAAAAAAAACTTTTACATCAATATTCATATTTTAAAACTCACTATAATAATTTATTAAACCAATTCAACGTTTTTAGCATATAGAAAAATATTCTTTTCTAAACTCTTGAGGTTTAACACCAGAGCTAAGAAAAAAGTAAAAAGTGTTCTGCTAGAGATAAATTTAAAAGGAAAAGGTAAGTTGAAAAAAGAAAAATATAATTCGCGAGCAGCCTCAGGCAGTGGATTTGAACGTAGCCCAATAATTGGCGGCGAAGAATGCGCGTTAGACGGATAGGGTCAGAGGAGAGATTAAAAACCAAGGAAACGATGAAAGGACTTGAAGTTGTAAGCCCCTTTTTCCTTTTATCTCTAAATGGAAAGATAAATCAGTGTGGGTAATAGTAGACAGCTCGACAATGTTAATTGCTCGAATAAAGTGAACCAGTGGGTCCTCTGGGGCCACCTTATGGAATATTGGATCATTAACATATTCGAGTTGCCGATTAATCCTTCCACCGCCAGATCTACGTACTTAAAGTACATATATCGCGCCTACTTTTAATCGATAGTCGTGTAGAAAGCTGATGTTTAAATCGAAACAGCGACTGTGCTCCTGCGCATTTTAAAATCCTCTATTCCTCAATAATGCACGCCACGAAAACTTCAATGCGGAAGTGTCGCGTGCCTGTAAGGGACTTCTTTTGCAACTTCTACGATTCATAAATACATAGAGAGTTAAAAAGCCGCAAGAACTTTTCAACTTACTATCAATTACACTCGATTTCTTCACCATCTCTTAAAACCCAGCTTCCACAATTCGGTTAATCTCCGAGATTTTTAACTGGTTCGTAAAATAAACTGGTAATTAAGAATTAAGAAAATAACAAGCTTCAAGAAATTTCCAGTTTTTAATTCAATTTCGTTATCGATTTCTCGTTGGTAAAAAGGTCTAAATCTAGGAAAAGGCAGAGTTAGAAATGTAACACTGACTGCTTGAATAGTTTCTTCTATTAACATTAAGAGCAAATAACGAGCTCACTTTCAAAGTTGTCACATTCACGCATATTTATTTTGCATTCGAGTTTCTTTTTACTGGTAGTCGAATGAAAGGTAACATAAAAAATTCACGATAAATGTATAGGTAACTTGAAACTTTACCTAGCAGACAATGAAATAATAACGTGTATGTATTTTCTCGGTTAGTGTACTTGGTGCGATAATTTCTTGCATTACTAATATGCGCAAGAGTAATACAACATCGTTACAAAGCTGTTTATGTGCGCTTATGTACAGAATTCAAAACATTATGTTTTCTTATTGATTGAATACCATTGCCAATAACGAAACTCAATACAGTCCTAGTATTACTCTCTATTTAGGAATTAAAACCACATCTTTATTTTTGTCTGCTCTTTTGTATAATATAATTGATTTGATCAAGCGTGAAATTAAATTTACGGTTAATTTTGCAATTTAGTAGCAATTAAGCTAGTGGTCAAATACCTCTAGGAGAAAAGGTTAAGGAAATTAAAGCTTAAAATTCAATAGAGTTCTGATAGTGTGAAAAATTTTACTTCAACTACTATTCATCAAAGTTATTAGATATAATCCAGAGCAAAATAATTATAACTTGATAGAGTTGGTTATGAAGTTGCTCTGAATGACTAAGAAAATTAACGATGATGAGAGCAAATAAGAATTCTTATTACTTACTACGACCAATGAATTTTGCGTAAAAGGATAATTACGGCATACCGAATTTTACCTTTGTGCTTAAAGATAGAAATTTTACTGGCATATGTTTATATATTATTTATTGTAAAATGATTACTTGTACGTTAATAACAACTCTGAAAGGTACTTTCAGAACTCTTTATTTTGTTGTGTTTCAAAGTTTGCGCTAACTATTTGAACATAAATTAGAAATGCAATTACAGGTCCATGTGGTACTTATCACAAAACAATTTTGGTTGTAGGTGCGATTCATTGTACGAATCACCTTTCTTAATTTCCGGACCAGTTAAGGGGATCCGCCACCTTTAATATTTTTATTTTGTGAGTTTAGACCTTCCATATACTTTTCTTTATGTTTAGTACCTTTATTTAGAAAGGTTTGGGGGTTTTTTCAAAAAATTATGATAATATGACAAAGAATAGGTGGTAAAAGTTTTAGCAAATCATATTACATAAGATATACATAATTTTAAGGGGTTAAACCACTGTGTAATTTTCAAACAATCGAAAATTTTTGTTTTTGCTTAAAAGGTGTTATAGGGTCTTAAAAATGATATACCAAAAGATGGAGGGCGAAAAAATGTCCAAATTTTACAGTACTTACTTTAAACGCATTTTTCCCGAAATCACTTTTTTTTAACTGGTCGGAAACATAACTCGAACAAATCTTCACCGATCGATTCGAAATTTTGAAAGTATATTCAAAATTGCTTTCTCCAGCGACGTACGTAGGATTTTTTTTTAAAAAACAATTTTGTGACGATTTTTTTCATGAAGTTTCAAATTTTTTGTTCAAAAGTGCACCATGTCGTGAAAAATCAATATATCGAGAAAAATCCTACGTATATCTCTTGCTGTTGTTCTATAGAATCGAAAAAACTTTTACTTTTTGTTCCAAGTCAAAAATTACGGGAGATTGGTTCCCGGTCGTGGCCCCTTAAAAAAAAGGCACCGACGGAGAAATGCTGCACAGCCGCCATTTTGTCATAAACGAAATTGAGAAAAATATTTTCTATACTTCATTACTATTATTATAAATCCCCTTTTACAGCATTTGGATTGATCTCTTTATTGTGCCAAAAAAAATTCCTGAAATATGCCTATTTTTTCGTGCTCTACAGTGCAGTGGTTTTACCCCTTAACGTAATTTTGAAATTTGTTCTTTTCTGTTAATTGAATATTTGTTCGATTAAATTCTTAGTTTATAGATTATTTACTCCCACTCAAATAATTATTATTGATCTCTTGAACTCGTAAATACATTTTGTTATAAATTCAAAATGATATAATAGAAAGAAATTACGTCAGCTGATTCAGAAATTTTAATTCATTATTGAAATGATTTGTTACAATGAATGACCGTTTGCAGAAAAATTTGTTCTTAGTATGTACAAGTGAGTTGTTGCCAAAAAGTTGTGAATTTTAAGTAAAACTTTCCAGATTTTTATTATTCAATCTATATTTTTTGATAACACTTGAATTAAGTACTTATATCGAAGCAGTTTTTGGTACAGTTTTAAAATTTTAGGTGCTTTTGTTCAAAAATAGGAAATTAAACTAGTCTGAAACGTCTCTTTTTCCATAGAAGGATTTCATATTCTTTCAATAGCCAAAATGTTCCAAAAGTATACAAATTCTAAAATTAAAATCGAGATATAATAACTAAAGAAATTTTATAAACCATTGATTTTATATTTTTATTTTTTGTACCTTTAGTTAGAAAGGTTTTGAGCTTTTTTTCAATTCCAGCACCTTCATCTATTTTTAAACCGAAAAATTTGAGTTGTTTGGGCATTTTTATGACATTTTTTGATTTTGAATAACTTTTTTATTCCTAAACCAATTTTTATGACTCTTCTTTTATATTTTTCCTTACAATGCGTAGTAAGTTTTTTGGTTTGGAACACAAGGTGACATGACTGAGAAAAAGTTAAAAATAAAATAGAAAATAAATAAAAATATCCCCAAATATAAAAAAAAGTATGAATAAACAAACTATTTTGTGTAAAAAGCTCATTATCGCTAAAAACATGTTATTCCTAAATCGTCGTAACTTTTAATTTAATTTATTTTTCCAAGAACAAAAATCAGATTGCCCTAACAATTTACACGCGTACTCAGAAAAGTATAAATAAAAGAATAACATTTTGGGAAAATGTGAAAAAAATCAAAAATATACCATTTAAATGTTCCAGATCCCCTTAAATTGTAAATACCACAGATCTCCTTAACCAGAATAACCTGAGTGGAGTCTAACAAAAGAGAAAAAAGAAAGATCTTTTTCAATTGACAAGCAAGTCGTTGAAATTATATAATTAAACGTTTTATCTTATTCTCTGGCAAATCACGTGTCATGAAGACTGTATCAGTGTCAATGACAGAAATAGTTTCTGCTATCAAGTCCATTCTCTTTACACCTTAGCCAGGCTGATTGAGAGCAATCGAAATCAGTGTAAAATAATCTTCAAATTTCTCACGTTTTCCAGGTTGTGTTTACAGTTTAGGGGAAAATTAATTGACGTTTATTGCTGCACAGTATTGATCCATTTTTTACTTGGAATAGATATTTCTCAAGCAATATACTAATCAATGTCAATGCCATCACTTCTATAAGTAGAAAGTAGTCATAGTTATCAAGATATGGAAACGATAAGCAGGAAAAGTGAGAGTCGACTTATGCAGAAAAATATTATTTCTAGGAGTGTACTGAGATTAATTTTACTTGCTCATTAAATTATTAACACCGGTTCAATCAGAACAAAAAATTAACACATGTACTTTTAACTGAAAGCAATGAACAGGTAAATAATTTTGGATTAAACATTTTGCGGAAATGTTAAGTAAACTAGTCCTAGTTTATTTAAACTTGAAAAGGAATTTCAGGAACTAATTGATTTTACATCAACATCATTATAAATTATATTTATAGTCTCGAATTTAATTATAATTTCGCGGACCAAAAAAACAATTTTTCATTTCAGAGGAAATTTCTTCTTTTCAAATTCTTCCACATTATTCTTTCAAAATAAGAATATTCGTCTACAAATTAGAGGATTCTTCTTTATTTTTGAGAGGTAAAATGATATGAGGACGACTTCTGTATTTTTCTTTTAGATTGAGAATAATGCTCTGCTAAAGAGAGGAGAATAAATTAATATTATAAATAATTAAATAATTAAATTAAATAATTATAGAATAAAATAAAGAAAATTACTCTGAGAATAAGACTTGCAGATCCCTCCACGAAAGATCTCATTGAACCTTATAAAACTTCTATAAGGATCTATAAGGTTCTAATGGGTTCTACGTGGATGCCAGGTGAAAAAAATTTCCCAGATAGGATATATATCTATTTCAATAAGGTATTTATATAACTATAATTTATCTGGATTTTCCAGCGCAAAATGAGCTCGTTTTTATCAATTTTTAAAAACAAGAATTCACTACTTACCCAATTCTATTGTTTCTAAAAGGATTTTACATCAACGAAACGTACTTAAATTTCCAAACTCAAATTGAGCTAATTTTCATCTAGAATTCCAAAACTGCTTTTCGAAAATTCACAAAGTATCCAAGTCAGTTGGATTTTATTAGGATTTTACAAGTAGCACGTGACTTGTGCAGAATTTGTATTTCTGTGCGTATAGCGTCTGCGTTACTTAGCAAATGAAAAAAAAATTAAATACGTGACGCTGTGGATCGCGTGACTTTTAAATTTCAGATTCACAAGCTTTAATTTAATTATGTAGCGGCCATTCCAATCGGACATTTCATCAAATCTGCAACACCGTTGTAGTACAATTCAATCCTATCTGAGCTAAATCGTCTTCTGTCCTTTTTCGATCATTCTGATTTGTTTGATTGACAATTTGTGAATTTTGAGGTTTATTGTACAAAACTTTTAATTTTAGAATCCAGCTTTTCGTCTACCGCAAATTCCAAGTTGAACCTTATAGAAACGAGCGTATTTTGGGATCTATAGGGGGCAGCATGGAATTCGAAATCCTCACAGAAACAAAATCGTTGTCTACTCGGAATTTCGGATAGAATCCAATAGACACTAAAAGTCTCTTGGGATCTGCTTGGAATTTCAAAAATGACTTTGAGAACCTCATAGAACTTCATGTAATCTAACTCTTTTCCTATTAGCAATTCCAGACTGAACCAAGTAGAAAATAAAAATCTATCTGCTTCTACTTGGAATTTATGTGACAATAACCGGAATATTTCGTATAGAGTATTTTTTGTATCTGGTTCAATGAGGTTTTTCGTGCTTTCAATCAATCAACCCTGGCGGACCCAGTTCAGTGAACGGTCAGCGAATTCGTTGACCGTTTACTAACCGTTTGCTGACCATTCGCTGACCTCGTAATAATATGAATAGGAGGAGCATAAAAAACATTTAAATTAATAATAACTCTCACTAAAGGCAGTGCAGTGGTTCATAAATTTCCATGTCTCCACTGTCAGGATTGACTATTAGTTAAAGTGAGACGAAAGTAGTTATGTTTAATTCCAACCAATAGTCAAATCTAACGGTAATTTCGATACCTTCAAACTCAAAATGTACCGCAGAATCATAATTAAAATAATTTAAATGTCTTTTATTCTCTTCTTATCCATATTATTACGAGGTTGGCGAATGGTCAGCGAACGGTTAGTGAATTCGATGACTGTTCACTGAACTGGGTCCGCCAGAGAAAATAACCTGTTCTTGGGTAAATATTAAGGTAAATAATGTGCTTTAATGTGAATACGCGCAGTATCGTTAGACTTGGTTAATTTAGTCTCTTTTAGTGCCTTTTTGGGTGATTTTCGAATAAGATGGAATTAGAAATTAGAATTTAGAAATTAAAAATTGATGCAAAAAATTTTGAATTGAGGATATAGACTTTTAAATTATAATGTGTGAAAAAAAACTTCATGAATTTACTTAGCAATTCTAAATTAGATTTTTGGGGTCGCTGAATCCGAATCTGAGGTCATAATTCAAAAATTCGAAATTCCGGATCCAATATCTTAATTTGAGGTGAAAATTATAAAGTTCAAAATAACGGATTCAGTAAGGCTGATAAAATACTCAAAAGTGTTAGATAAAAAATTTTAAATTGCTTTTTATCTCAAATAATTTTTGATCCAAGATATTGGATCTGCCATTTCGAATTATGAAATTCTGACCTCAAATTCGGATTCATCGACCCCAAAAACCTTAAGTTACTCATTTTTACGAAAATCCAATTATTGTCACATTTTTGATCTGCCATGTGAAATTTTGGAAATATGACCTCAAATTTGGATTTAGCGACCTAGAAAACTCAAATATGCTCATTTTTATGGAAATATAAATAGTTTACACTCCTTTTTCTCAAGATGGCCCAATAGTGGGCTTACACGCTCGTGGGATGACCTTTTTTGGCCATATAGAGGCCTTACACAGTGAAATAATTAATAAAAATTTGAATTTTGATCTTGAGTATGTTTTTATTAGACACCAGTAGACAAAACTTGAAATTAAATGGGCACTAACGGTCAGTTTGACATGCAACGGTATTCCACAAGAGATATATCGTGTTCAATATGTTAATTATGTGCAACTTGAATCTAATGCAAGATTTGTAGCTCAAGATAAATTTCAATGTATCGACATTCGATGAATTCTTGCGAAGTATATTTTAAATCCCTTTTAATTATACACGACCAGTTGATAGTCAATGTCAATGGCAATGATTCAATTCTGGTATCTATTAAAGGAAAACCACTATAGTGGAATGTGTACAAGACTTTATAGAGTTGATGTTTCGATTGAAAGAAGATGATCGAGGCAATTAGTGGAAGGATCACGTGAACATTCTCGTGAAATGAAGCGACTAAGTCTATCATAGCACGTGTTGCTATAATGCATATACCAGAATCACACTTTATTAAACATGCATTACGAAATCTGCAATTTAATAATTTCATTCCTCATATTTATCCTGATGAAAATCAATTTTCTCTGTGCAAAAGAGAAAGGAAATTGAAAGCTTGAACGAATTTAAAATCCGTAAAAGTCAACTGTATAATTCTAATTTTTATTTATGTGCAATCTCTAATAGTTTATAACGCAGAATATTAAAAGCAATATAATTAAACTAAAGTAAGGAAAAACTTGTCTATTTTACTGGTAATTTTGCAAAATTAATGTTTAAAAGATTAATTACTTACACGCATACGACGACTTTCAAAATGATAAATCTTTACAAGCAAATGTCATTTATTGCTTTTAGAAAGACTACTTATTTATTTCATTTGAGATTTATTCACTTTTATAAGGTTTAAAAATTAAGAGCTCTACCCACATTACCAATTTCAATAAATCGAAATCGGAGACAGGCTATTTTGGATGAAAATGAGTATTATGAAGCAATTATGGTGCAGGCATCGCTGATTAAGCGCAGGTAAGATTTTTTCACGATTTTTCATTTTAAAAAAGTCTCCGAAACTAATAAACCGATCCTTATAAAATTTTTACCACATATTCTTTACATCTATAGCTATAGCGCATATCAGTGACTTTTCTAAAGTTTGATTTTAACTGTTTTTTTTTTGCAAGAGGATGAAAAATACGTTTTTTTCTCTTTTCGAAAATGTCCGCCATTTTGTTATTTTTGCAAAAATAATAAATCGTATGATATGCGCTATAGCCATTGACATATTGAATCTAAAACCGTTTGATTTTTTTGCTTCAGAGAATAAATTTTCGAAATTTCATTTCAATTCTAAAAAGTGTCTAAAATACATAAATAAAATTTATTTATGTATTTCGAGAGTGTATTTACTTAGCCTCACAATTTTCATATCAATATCTATAATATAAACCTCTAAAAAAAAATTCATGAAAGTACCCTTTTTTCAGCATCTAATGTGGGTGACTTTTCTGAGAAAATATGTAACTAGGCTGGCTTCTGATTTTTTATTTGCGCAAAATATTTTTCTTTTTGCTGTTATTATTTACCTGTTTCACCTTGTCTCCGGCATAGCATAACCTGAGACTCGGCCATTCACGGGAGCAAATGGACTATCTCGTGCTGCTATGCGGCACGTGCAGGAAGGCGCGGAATCACGTGCTACACGTGAGTCCTTCCAACTCCTGGCAGACCGAGAGAGGAATTATTATTATTTCCCTTGCTCCTTGCTCCACCTCGTCGGACACGACAACACCTTTCCGCAACCAGATGCAGATCATTTGCAATCTTTCATTTCGAAATTTCAACGCAAGTGAGGATACTTTATCCTCTTCTACGAAATTTAATACTCTCTAAATCTGAATAAGTCAAATTTTCACTGATTGAATCAGTGATTTGCCTTTTCACTGATTCATCAGTGAAAAAATATTTTTCAGTGTCAAATCAGTCAATTTTCACTGAAATAATCAGTGAAATTTGACTGATTTACAGCAAGCTCTTTTTAGCTATTTGAATCAGTCAAATTTCACTGATAATCAGTAGATTTTGACTGATTCAAATTTAGAGAGTAAGAAACTCAAAATTTGCCGTGACTGATATACCTCGTTTACAGGAATAGTTAAATTTATGAAATATTTGGAAAAAATTCATTTAAATTAGGTTAACAATTTTATAATCAGCACCATTTAAACAAATTTCTTCTGAGTAGTGGAGGTTTAATCAAATCAGGAAATGAGGTTTTAACCAAAAAAACTAAAGAAAGACATTTTTATAAAAATTGAAATTATGTAATTAAAATGCCTCAGATCTTTCGTTTGCATGAATTCATTAAATGGAAATGTTTCTTCATAACTTTCAAGCCATGAGATTGAAATATATACATATTTTAGAAAACATTTATAGTGACTTTTAAAAAGAAAAAGGAAAAAATAAAAGCAATGAATCTGACCGAAAACCTATCTAGGTTCATTATTATTTTAAAATAAAATTTTATAACTGACAATCAATCATACAAAATTGTCAGTTCAATTTCTTCAAATAGTAACAAAATTTCATAAGCTATGTTTTTATATGAATTATTTCTCCATGTTTTACATTTTTATAATATGATGTAATTTAAGAGTATATAATTAAAACAAAATATTTAATATTGCGGATCTTGAGGTTAAATACTATCATAAAAAGTAATAAGTACAAACCATAAAAACATCCTTATGCAAACTAAGAGATTATTCCCAAATGTAAAGTTTCCAATTTCGCTATACTAAATCCCAATCCAATAAATTCAATTAGAAATTCGCTAAGGTAAGATATAAATCTATAGATTGCTAATCAATCTCCTCTTCCTTATAAGAAAAAGACCGCAACCAACAAATGAAGGAACTTTTGGTGCGAAATTCGCACGCGATGCACATTCGAATTGGTCATTGGTTGTCGTTAACGAGACCCAATTAATGAAGCTTGTGAAATGTCTGATAGCTCAATAAAAGACGACCCCTAGACTTAGATGAGACAACTCACGTATGCTATGAGAATGTTCTGCTTTTCGCAAAATTGGTTCAATTTATGACGAGTTTATCGATTCCATATCCACACACGGATCTTTAACCTTCAGGGATCCATTTACGGATCAATAAATATTTCTCATTATTGAGTGTTGCTACCAATCAATGAGAACTTGGCACGGTTCGTGTTGGGCCTTGATTCACACCACCAATAGGGTAAAAACCTTTATCTCTATTCACTACGTGTTTGCGGGAATTCCAAAGCAATTCAAAACATGCGCGATACTTAATTAGGTTACTACTTCATATAATTTGTTAGGCCTAGATTTTCTGGTTTCAAACCGCTTACTGAATTTTTAATTTTATATTATTTGCATAAGATACAAAAAATAAAATAACAAATTTCCCGGCTTCGTGGGTACATTTTCATCGCGCGCTTCGCTTGTAAGTTTGAGCGCAAAAATAATCCAAAAAGGGAAAAAATTCGTAGACTGTTTTCAAGCAAGGGATTTTTTATTTTAAGACTTAGTTTTCATTTCCTATTGAAAAGTTGTTTGCATCAATCATGTAATGTTCTTTTCGATTCTAGCCTACGATTGGTTCTTTTTAAATGATTTTTAAAATTTGATTTCGTTAGAATGGCTAAATAGGTAAGGCATAAGACTTCTAAATAATTGTTAATGTTTTGCATGTTTAGTGTACTTACATTTTTCTAACCTACAATTTGTTTAAAATCCTAAACGATTGTTCATGGAATAATTTAAACATTTTTATGCATATTTATTTTCTGTTTCCATAACTTGTTTCGAAAGAAGTAAAAAAAAACTGAATTTGAAACAAATACACATTCATTTTCTATCAAATTCGTTTTTTAATTTTATTTTTAATGTATTTTCAGAGTAAAAAATAATATCATTTTCAAATTCACGCTCGTAGAATAGAAAGTACGTAAAGTGAGAACTTTTTAACTTTTCTAACTTTTCTAACTTTTCATGATAGCAAGTTTCCATTTTACAAAAATAAATTTCCTGAAACCTGAGATCCTTAGTTGCGATTCAAACTTGTAGATCTTTATGTAGTAAACAATTTTGTATCACAAATTTTTTTCGTATTTCCTAAAATTTAACTGAAAAGTGGAATTTAGATATTGACTTTTTTCAAGTTTTAACATACTGTAACTTTCTTATTTTTAGATCAATCCAAAAATTTTATTGAGATAATTAGTCGAAATTTATGAGAACTATGAGAAACCAGTATTAAAATTTTGGATTTTTACAAAAAGTTGTTTTCAAAAACACAAAAAATGCTATTATTTTCACAATTTTGGTCGGATGTGGCTGGTTAACGAACTCGTCCTAACTTTTTCGACTTGGATAAAGTATGCCAAAGCTCAATTCAATCTGATAATTCTATCGAAAGTTACAAAGTATACTCTCTAAATCTGAATCAATCAAAATCTACTGATTATCAGTGAAATTTGACTGATTTAAATAGCTAAAAAGAGGTTACTGTGAATCAGTCAAATTTCACTGATTATTTCAGTGGAAACCAACTGATTTAACAGTGAAAAATACTTTTTTCACTGATTCAATCAGTGAAAATTAACTGATTTGTCAGTGAAAAATATTTTTGCACTGATGAATCAGTGAAAATTTGACTGATTCAGATTCAGAGAGTACGACCTACAGGCAGACACTTTTGTAAAAACCATTTTTTTCTGACTAAAAACGTAAAAATTTGATAAAAATTTCGAAAGTTATTATTCACATAAAACTAATACCTTCTCATTTATGATGAAAATGTAATAAATAACAAATATTAACTTTACCATTGAAACTTTATGGAGAAATAATTATTACGACATAAATGTATCCTTCCTAGATGTTGGTATTTGATTTTTACCAGTTTTGCATCTTACACAATGGAACATTCATTTAATTCATGCATGCATAAACATAAATTAATGCAAAGAACCATAACACTTTTGGTCTATCATCACGTTTTGAAGACTTTTACCTTGGAGATTATTGAGATTACCATCACGAAAAGGAAGTGTTCTACTTTCGCAATCAGCAGACATGACTAAAATTACCCCTGGATTTAAAAGCAACAGGCACAACGGAATAACATAGAAGAAAAGAGGAGGGTGTGGAATAATTGTCTAGAATGAAGACTGAGAAGGGTCTGAATGAGGAAGTTGGTACCTAGAGTGTGAATGAGACAGAAAACAAGTTAATCATGGCTTTTCAGAAATAATGCACCTTGTAGAAGAAAATCGAATCTATTATACTTTCCTTTAAATTACATTGTCCTTTAATGGTTATCATATTTCCTCTATCTTGTAACGTCGATTCAACTTAATGCGCAATCATTTCATGATTGCTCTAAATAATTAACGACCGAAATGAAAGTGCGAAATACGAAACTGCTGTAGGAAGTGATTGAGTGTGTTTGTTCTGCAAGGTTATGATCAATGCGCTTATATACAAATTGCTTAGATTAATTACAAATAATAGTAATTGTCAAAGACAGTTGAACAATCGGTATAAATTAAAAAATATTTTTTCTATCTCCAAGTTATATACTTCATTAGTATCAAGCTATCAGATTATCATATCAGTCCATAAGTTCGTGCGTATTTTTCAACATTTGAAAAGTAAACAAAAAACTGACTATATTCAGTTAATCAATTATATATTTGCCATTGTTATTTATAACTAATTGACATATTTTTAACAACATATGGATGCACTGTTAGAAATGTTCGGAAATTTACAAAATTGTTATGTTCCAAAGGTAACGTAAAATTTTACGATATTTATGATGTTTTTGGGTATTGGGTATTTGGGTATTATTTGGATATCTTAAAATTGCAAAAAATGTACTGAATTTCCAGAAATTTTTATTAACATTATGAAACTTAACTGAATTTTCATAAAATGTATTTATCAGAATTCAGTATCAGAATCAGTATCAGTATCAGAATTTTTATAAAATTTATCATAACATTACAAAACTGTATCAGAATTTTCAGTTAGATGTAACTGTATAAAACTTCAGTTACCCAAAACGTTAAATTATTCCTGTTACAAGTTTCAGAATTTCCTTATACAAGTATCAGAGTATTCAACACTTTCTAACTAACAATCAAGAAATTGTTTCATAAATTTACTAAATAGTAACTGAATTTTCTGAAATTCTATCTTAATTTCATAAAACTGTAACTGAATAAAACTCTAGTCACATGTTTCGGGAAATTACGGTAGAAATTTCCAACAGTGTTCATGTTACAAAGGTAATGTAAAATTTGACAATATTTATGATGTTTTTGGGTAAAAGTATCTTAAATTGCAAAATGTACTGAATTTCCAGAAATTTTTCTTAATATTATGAAACGTAACCGAATTTTCATAAAATGTATCTTAACAGTAAAAACGTAACAGAATTTTTATAAAATTTATCATAAAATTACGAAACTGTATCAGAATTTTCAGTTAGATGTAACTGCATAAAACTTCAGTTACCCAAAACGTTAAATTATTCCTGTTACAAGTTTCAGAATTTCCAAATACAAATATCAGAGTATTCAAAACTTTCTAACTGAAAATCAGGAAATTTTTTCTTAAATTTACTAAAAAGTAACTGAATTTTTTGAAAATCTATCTTCATTTCACAAAATTATAACTGAATAAAACCCCATTCACGTGTTTCGGGAAATAACGATAGAAATTTCTAACAGTTGGCCTTTTTAAAAAAACACTTGGGTTTGGAAAAAAAATAAAATACGCTGGAATTTATGGACTGACCTGATATTTTAATTATTTGCAATCATTAAACATAATTCTTGTCTCTCAATTCATTAACCGGCTATACTTTATTTTATACGTACCCTGGGAATAAAAATCTAAGAAAACACGAAAAGTGCAGTGATTTCTCACATATTGCCGGTGGCGTTGTGCAAGTCTCAGCCATGAACTTTAAATCAATGAGAGTGAATGACTTAGGTTTAAAGTATCCGCGAATCTTTGCAAAGAAAACAAGTATTGGAATTCTCTTTAGTTAACCCCTGACTTAGTATTGTATTTATTGGCTTCAGTTTAATACCGACTATTACTTTTACTCAATCGAATATGGCATAATAAAGATATACTTTTTAATTAAAAATAAAGAAAAGCTTAATTCAAAACTTAATCTAATCGAATATTATATATAATTTGATAAAACCAGTATTTCGTGTTATCTGTTCATAAAGCCTCCTCGTAAAATTATTTATTACTTAATAAATAGTTTATAGGTTTATTATGATTTCACGAAGTACATAGGAACTTTAAATTTTACTTTAATGAGCAAAACTCGAACTCGATAATGACTTAATATTTTTCTCATGACAAAGGGGCATAACAATTTATTTTTGTCAAATAGTATCCCAGTAAGCAAAAAAATCTATAATAAATTCTGTAAAATTGAATGCGCAAGAGAAACGTGACTCACCTGATATGAGACGTTCCTGTGGATATCCTGACACTTGAGTCCCGAGGATTGAAACGATCGCGAACAACTGGATTAACAAAATCTTCATTTTGCACTCCTTATCTATGTTAACCTGATAAGACCAAAAGTGAAAAAACGAAAACTGAAAAATGAACCGGGGAAAACTGACGCGAAATTTTCAAAGGAAAAAATAATTTCCTTTTTCTTGGATTGGATCACGAAACCATTCAAGAATGTAAGATAACTAATAAGGAATATAGACAGAGATCCTGACGCTGTCAGACTGTACAGCAGTCTGGAGGGCTGCCAAGCGCTTTCACTGGTTTTATACGTGCGCACGAAAGCGCCTCTTCCGAAGTAGAAGGGGGATTCTGTATATACACCGTATAACCTTAGGGAGTTCATCAAAGATGCTCCAGCAAAATTAGGTTTGATTGAAAATCATATTTTCAAACGATTTTTCACTTGAATCTAAAAAGAAATGAACAATTTGAGACAAAATTATAAGAACTATTTCCCCATTATAGATTTAAGGATTTTGTGCTCTCTAAATCTGAATCAGTCAAATTTTTAGTGATTGAATCAGTGATTTGCCTTTTCACTGATTCACCAGTTAAAAAATATATTTCACGGTTAAATCAGTTGATTATCACTAATTGAATCAGTGGAAAAATAGTTTCACTGTTAAATCAGTTAATTTTCACTGAAGCGATCAGGGGAATTTGACTGATTTACAGTAATCTCTTTTTAGCTATTTGAATCAGTCAAATTTCAATGATAATCAGTAGATTTTAACTGATTCATATTTAGAGAGTGATTGAAATTGAGAAAATTCCTATTTCTGAAAATTCAAGATGGCAGATTTAATATGACAGACCGAATTTCAAAAATATTTATATTTTGTTTGAAACTGGTTTCTCTTTCAATCTGGTTTCTATTCTAAACATGACATGACCATTCCCCTGTGAATTTGATTCTTCACATTGGTTACACTATCTCGAATTTTCAGAATTGAAAATTTTCAATCTCAGATACAGATCCAGTGACCCCAAAAACCTGGAGAAAACTTTCTTCAGAAAAAAAAAACAATTTCTGGGAATCCTTTTCCGCCATATTGGTTCCGCCATCTTGAATTTGAGAAATTAGTCATTTATAACCTCAGATTTGAATTCGGGCGGCTCTAATGAGCTTCAAAAGACAAGTTCGAATAGGCAAAAGAAAATTTGATGATTAATTTCGAAATTTCATACCCTCCATATTTGTTCCAGCATCTTGAATTTTCGAATTTTATAATTTTTCATTTTTGATTAGGATTTCGCAACCCGCAAAATCATTACAGAACAAGTTTCAACAGAAAATAATTGTTAGCTTGAATTTAGAAGGAAAAAAACACAGAATTTCATATATTTCCGGACAAAAAACAAAATTCAAAAACAATATAGCGGAAAATTCTGAAAAAATTCAGAAAAATATCTCATGGTGTACAAAAAAAAAATTCGCATCTCAATCTTTATTATACATTAGTCAAGAATGTATTCCTCAGTGAAAATGCACTTACGGTATTTTTAAAAATAACAATTAATGACTGTTCATGTATTTTTTACACTCATTAATGTTCTAGGGACCCTGTAATGAGAAAAAATCTGGTACTTGTTAAGAAAATAGTTCAAAAAATGAAAAACTGTGAATAAAAAAAGGCGGGTCCGTAAGAGACCCATCATGACGCAAAGGGTTAAATAAAGTGAAATTTTTAAAATTTTCCTTGCATTAATATATTAATGACCTACTTTTACTTATATGTTTACTTAATTCCGCTGAATTTAAAATTCACGCGTATCTAAAATTTGTGGACGCTTAAAGCATTTGTATTATTATAATTTTATTTGTATTGGCATTGGGTCAGTTTCTCTTGAAAGACGATAATTATAAAATTCATATTGAAAAAAAAAAACTAGAGACTTAAGTAGAGACATATCACGAAATTCCTTTCTATTATCTGCTATAAATTGTGATATTTTCTAATTCAAAGATACTAGAGTTTTCTGATTTTACTTGAATGCTTCTTCAATGCAATTTTATTCATGGAATTAACATCGAATTAATTTAAATTCAGAATTCAAGTTTACGAAAAATGTGCAAGTTGTTACTCTCTAAACCAGAATCAGTGAAATAGTCACTGATTATATCAGTGAAATAGTCACTGATTATATCAGTGAAAATATATCAACTGATGAATCAGTGCCCTGCTCTGATTTCACTGAGGAATCAACGAACGCGTCACGTGAAAATAACTTTTGAATTCGCGAATTCAAAACTTTCATTTACACGTTACTGATTTATCGTCCCTTAAAAATAATAATAATTACGTAATTTCGTTTTAGTGTTCTTTAGCCTAAAATAAACGAGCTCATCGATCGTTAAAATATATTGCTGGTTTTATTACTCCCATCTGAAGCTTTCACTGATTCAATAAGTGAGTTCAATCTATTCCACTGATTCATCAGTCGAATTTCACTGATTCTCAGTGAAAGACTTATAGTTGCTGCCATCAGTGAATAATCACTACGAATCAGTGGCCATTCACTGATTCAGGTTTAGAGAGTAACTCTTCGAAAAGAGGCTCCTGAATATTTACAAATCCTGGAAAACAGGAAGAAAATTCTCGCTTGTATTTCTCCTGACATTTTTTCGAAGTTAAATCAAGTATAGATATACACTAGTAACTGCATAAATGTAATTATGTTTGACAAGCACAAATGCTTGTTCGTCAGGAAGCTCGTAGAAATAAAAAATGATACGGTAGTTATCGGAACTATCAACCCATGGTCCTTGATCGATTCCTGGGACTGGTCGTGAATTATTGGTTGCCAGAAGAGTTCATGGACAGATACGTCAGTTTCTTAGCGAAATTGCTTTACTTTCGCAATTTCACTTTGTTGTCTATCGAATAAGTCTCATAAGAAAGTAGACTTTGTCTAACTACTGAGTACCCGATCTTCGTATTTATACTTTATTCGAAAGAAAAATAATAATAACCTTAGAGAAATCTCGATTGTATAAGGACTTCCGTAATTTACGTATCGACCAAAATAGAAATGACATACATAGTTGACTAAACAATTTTGACGATGAGTAAATGATGTGAGGAATTAATTCTTCAAGTGGAGGGTATCATCCACTTCGCAAAACACTTATAATCGAATTATTAATTTCATTTCAGTACAAGAGCCAAATGAACATTCTTAAATAAACATCTTTCAAACATAGAGAGGAATAAAATCATTGATTGAAACGATTAAGTAACTAACTACTTCAGTCAAATGAGTTATGTAAGTCATATCAAAAAGTCGAATTGAACATTAGTTTTTCTTTGCGACTACACTGAGGAAACAGTTTTGTCAAATCAACAAAAATATTTTGTTGGTATTTATCCAACAAAATTCTTTTGTTGTGACAATAAAACATTTTGGTATATCAACCAAATTTTGGTTACTTAAACAAAATGTTTTGTTAGGACAACAAAATGTTTTGCCAGGGCAACAAAAAAAGTATTGTTGAATACATTTTTTTCTTAGTGTATTTTATTTGAATGATAAGATTTTTCATTTCGAAGTAAAGTATCGGTCAGAATTGTCCGGCCACCTGTTTTTCGATAATTGCTTAAATTATCCTAATTTGAATTATGTAAGTGAAAAAATTTGTTCTCTTAATTAAATTTAAAGCTATCAAAATTCTTTATAAAATGAGCCCAGCATGAATTCGTTTCGTTAAATTTTGGAAAAGTTGTTGCAGAAATAATCAAGATTTCAATGCTTTCTTAAATTTTAAATAACTTTGGAAGTAATCAATATTTTTTAATGTTCTTGGACTAATTTTAAAGCTAAATTTCTACAAAATCGATCAAAATTCTTGGAATTGATGTGTAATTTTTATCTTAGATACTGCACGAGGTTAAAGCTCAAATAAAAAAGTTATTTTTTATGACTTACCTACAGATGAAATGTTTACGATATTTCCCTACTTTTTTGTTACAAGTTTAACTCCTTGCATTATGCGAGAAAAAATGTATAGATTTATAATGATAATTTATTGCGATTCTGTAGAATCTTAGCTCTATAATGAGCCCAAGAACATTAAAAAATGTTGATTACTTCAAAAGTTATTTAAAATTTAAGAAAGCATTGAAATCTTGACTATTTTTGCAATAACTTCTTCAAAATTTAACAAAACGAATTCATGCTGGGTTCATTTTATGAAGAATTTTGATAGCTTTAAATTTAATCAAGAGAACAAATTTTTTCACTTATAAATTCAAATTAGGATAATTTAAGCAATTATCGAAAAACAGGTGGCCGGAAAATTCTGACCGGTACTGTATATAAGCTTCTAGCGACCGATTACAACTTCCTTCTTGACAAATCATTTTTCTGGTATTAGATGCAATTATTTTGAAAGCATTTCCGACTTTGTTACAGTTGACCAAACGTTGGACCGAAGAGCGTGAAATAATTATATTGCAAGATCATTATCCTTGATCGATACACAGTACCGGTCAGAATTGTCCGGCCACCTGTTTTTCGATAATTGCTTAAATTATCCTAATTTGAATTATATAAGTGAAAAAATTTGTTCTCTTGATTAAATTTAAAGCTATCAGAATTCTTTATAAAATGAACCCAGCATGAATTCGTTTTGTTACATTTTGAAGAAGTTATTGCAGAAATAGTCAAGATTTCAATGCTTTCTTAAATTTCAAATAACTTTTGAAGTAATCAACATTTTTCAATGTACTTGGGCTTATTTTAGAGCTAAGATTCTACAAAAACGCATTAAATTATCATTATAAATCTATAAATTTTTCCTCGCATAATGCAAGGAGTTAAACTTGTAACAAAAAAGTAGGGAAATTTCGAAAACATTTCATCTGTAGGTAAATCATAATAAAGATCATATGAATATATATTTTAAGGGGATTCGATACAAAATTCATGATTATATGTTTTATATATCTTATAAAAATGTTTTTCTAAGCAAAAGCAATATTGGAATTTTTCCAACTTTTTTATTTGAACTTTAACCTCGTGCAGTATGTAAGAAAAAAAATTACACATCAATTCCAAGAATTTTGATCGATTTTATAGAAATTTAGCTTTAAAATTAGTCCAAGAACATTAAAAAATGTTGATTACTTTGAAAGTTATTTAAAATTTAAGATAGCATTGAAATCTTGACTATTTCTGCAATAACTTCTTCAAATTTTAACAAAACGAATTCATTCTGGGCTCATTTTATAAAGAATTTTGATAGCTTTAAATTTAATTAAGAGAACAAATTTTTTCACATACATAATTCAAATTAGGATAATTTAAGCAATTATCGAAAAACAGGTGGCCGGACAATTCTGACTGATACTGCAACTCTTTAGATGATTTCTAGATTTATAAAGTTTAAAATTGCCTAACTTAGAGTCATGCACAGAAAGGATAATAAGACTAGAAAATCAGTACCAGGTTAACTTCGTGATAACCTACTCCTCTATTAAGCAAACTAAACAATTCATGATCAGAAGTTATATTTACTTAGTAAATTTTGAAAATCGTTGATATTTTCATAAGCCTATTAAATTACAGTCACTTTATAAAACACATTTAGAATTGACTCAAAATAAAAATACTCTCTTGAAAAAAATAAAATATAATTGGTCATAAAATGCCTCCAGTCTAAACGATTTATATGCATAGGATTTTTTTCAGAATCGAATTAAAACGCATATTCGTAGACTTTGCTTGGATGTGAATTAAGTCCTTTTACATTTAAAAACAATATAAAAACATGAAATTGGTTATAAAGGTTGCAAGGTGCTAAGTCGTATCTTTATATCAGTCGCAATGTTTCAAAGATATTTGAAATAGCTTATTGTCCATTGACAAATGGATCTGTAAAGTACCCCACGTAACGAGTTTTTAGTACAGCAAGTAGACAACTTCTGACTAGAAATAAAAATCTTTATCGCACACTCGCTATAAAATCAAATCAGCTTGATCTCGAAGCAGCTACTGTGTATACATATAGCTATCACTGGAACGCAAGCCCACCTCTTGTCAGGAATGTCATGATAGATGTAGCGATGAAGGCAAACCTTTTAATCAATTATCAAGATTGTGTTCACACATGAACTAACAGAAATTATTAATTATTCATATTTTCGACAATATTTGTTTCTCTAATCACTCCATCAAACTGATCCAGACTGATTGTGACTAATTTCATACAAAGGCAAAAATAAAACGTTTATCCTTTTTAATTTGCAAGCTTTTAACCTTCACTTTCCTCACGTGAGAAGGTAGAATATTCACGCTTATTTATATTTTATGGATACGTTTCTCACGATTTAAAGTAGTCGGGCTGTTCAAACACGTTGGAAAATGATAAAAATTAGTTTTTTGGCATGAAAATATGTCCTCTTTTGAATGATGCCATTTTTATAGGCCCTTTTCAGATTACAATTTGAATTATTTCTGTTTTATTAAGTCGTGTAAAACATGGGATTTTATCGAGAGGTCTTTTGCGGTCTCTAAGAATTGTTACACGGAGAAACTTTTTATATCAATTTTTATTATAGTATTTTTCAATTTACTCTCTAAATTTGAATCAGTCAAAATCTACTGATTATCAGTGAAATTTGACTGATTCAAATAGCTAAAAAGAGGTTACTGTAAATCAGTCAAATTTCTCTGATTATTTAAGTGAAAATTGACTGATTTGACAGTGAAAAATATTTTTTTCACTGATTCTTCAGTGAAAATTAACTGATTTAACAGTGAAAAGACAAATCACTGATTCAATTAGTTAAAATTTGACTGATTCAGATTTAGAGAGTAGGGAAAAATGTATCACTTTGACAATTTTTATTAGTAAAAATACTAAACTTTATAATAATGATATGAAACTTTAGTATAAACTATAGTAAAATTTGCTATGAACTATGCTGAAGTTTCATATCATTATTATAAAGTTTAGTATTTTTACTAAAAAAAATTCTCAAAGTGATACGTTTTTCCCTAAATTGAAAAATACTATAGTAAAAATTGATATAAAAAGTTTCTCCGTGTAATTTTGACCTTAAAACACTTCGAATATTGTCCGGAAAACTATTTCAAGGATGGAAAATATGAGAAATTTGAATTACTGCTTATTTGTACTTACTACGAGGCTATGTAGAGCGAATTTTAGAAAAAAGTTCATTTTTAACTTTTTTTATTATTATTAGCCAGCATGAAAAATCAATACTTGTTATTTTAATGGATGAACTGAGATTTTTGATATTTAATCCAAAATTTTAGAAAAAATAAAAGACATAGATTTTAACTGGCTTTTGCAGTAACTATTTCAAATCTGATGTCTGTGGTTTACAGTCTAATTTTAAGAAACTATTGATAATCAATTGATATTGAAAAGTATTCAATTAATTTTAATCACATTTTTGAATTTCTTCAATTTCTTCGTATTCAGCCCCATTTTTCATGAAAAATTTGTATATTGAAGAATTTTTATTTCCACCGAAATTAAAAGTAAAAATTATTTATTTGATATTACTTTATATCAATAGCGCAGTTTATTATTTAAAACAAAAAAGAGGGAAAATAGTATATTTCATATCAAGTGCGAAAAGGCGTATTGTAACGCAAGAGCGAGTCGTGATAAGAACGATATTTTTTGTTCGCTGTGTACCGAAAATTAGCCGAGTCGGTGTCGTTTTGCGTGCGGGAAGTTGATTTTCCGACACCGTCAAGGCTAGCTTTCGGTGGAAAGTGGACAAAAAATACTTTTTACAATTATATAATTTTTTGTTTAAGCTCTACATTTATTTTGCGTTTGGGAGGTTACGCTTCTGCACCCTTCTATCATATTCAATATTTTTACTTTATTGTTTGAATGGTTCAAAAATCCATTCCTAGTGTAAGAAAAGTAAATATTACTGTTCAACAAGTTTACTGGAATTCTCACTTATGCAAGAGATTATGTAAAGGAACTGAAGAGGCTTTAGTGGTAAAATTGAGAAAATAATAATTTGGAGAGGAATCACTCTTGATCCTTCATTGTAGCTCATTTGTATTACTCATTTAAACGAAACATTATTGTTTACCTTTCATTTTGATGTTCTTGTAATTACACCTTTGTCAACTTTTCTATAGCGAATTGCCCGCAAAACTTTCTCAGCGATTTGTTCAGCCGTACCTTGAACCCAGACGTCAATCAACATATAATGAATAAAAACGCTCCGAAATAAAAAATAATACGTGTTCATAAATAATTAGGATCAACATGTAGATAATGAGTGCCAGTTTCGAATAAATTCTTCCTATACGAGTCTTAAATCTCCACAGGATCATAAAATGATCACGAGATTCCTGTAAATGATATCACGTATAATGTTACGTAGGCGTTATATTAATGATAATAGAGAATACTTAGATCTGGACTATATGTGTGTAATTTATGGGATTATAATGCAAATTTTATTTTTATTTGTTAAATAAAAGGACTTAATAGTTTAGAAAAAATTCCTCACTATAGTTTGGAAAATATGCAAGGTCTACTGAAGGAAAGTCTTGACATTTTTTTAAAATGACTGAACCTATAAACTGACGTTTATATTATTGGAATAGACATGTTTCCCTGACAGCTAGAAAACAATGGATCGATAAATTAAAATATGGGTCGTATTATAAATTAACATTTTGATTATATAAATTTTATTTTACACGATATTGTGTGATTAATGAGTTAAAAAGATGATTTGAACTTTAAAAGATGTATTGAATTGTTAAATGCTCAATGCCATTAGATATCAAACTTTCTTTGTGTCAGAAATAATGCCAATTACAATTTTATTAAATTTTCTAATTTTGAAATGTTTTGACAAAAATAACAATAGGAATACGTGAAATATGGAGACGAGTAAAACAAGTGAATAAATTGAACAATTTTTATTTATAAACTTATTTCTTTTCAAAGAAAAGAACAAAGGGCGGTACAAAATATTTAAAATATTTTTTACTCTACTAAATTCTCTGATTGACTAAGTTTCATAATAAATATGCTTAAACGCCAAGTAATCCAAAAACTGTAACTAGTATCATATTCTATCATAACAGTAACAGTAAATAACAGTAAATTCGCTACCACGACCATTTGATTTGGTGTTGAAAAGCAATGGATTCAAAAAACACAAAAAACACCAAAAATTCGCCAAATTACTAAAAATACACCAAATACAGTGAAAAATCATAAAGTTGTGTCCCCACACAATGACAGAAAAAAAAAACAACGTGCACTCGTAAAACACTAAATTTGTCTTAAAATCACTAAATTGGCCACCCTGTTTCGAATGTTTCTGAGTTCAAACCTCCTTGTCACAATTAAACCCGTGATGGGAAATCACGTGACTGCCTTGTTCTATTATGCTATGATCAAATTATCTTACTTTATGCTCTGTCGATTTCGCCAGATCGATTTTGCGCTCTGGAAGATCCAATCATTATAAATCGATAATATCAACTATCACTGATTCTACAGATTGACGGGCGCATGTTGTTCAATTGCACAATGTTCTAATTACCCATAAACATTTCTATAAATTTTGCGTAATATCGCTAGTACCCATCGATCAAGTGAGATCAATTTGTCTGTAGTCAATTAAGATTTATAGATACCATAAGGTTCAATTTGAACCGCTTTGCTAAGAATTAAATCAATTATATACCAAATATGTGCAAATAAAGGTAGCAACAGGTGATTGGAACAATTTAGGAATTTACAATATTGAAGCAATATTACAACTCTAGAATTTGCATTTTTTATAGTTTTTGCTAACGTTCATCTATATAATAAACATTTTCCTTTATTTATATAAAAGCACACATTTGTTCAAATTCCTAGGCGACAAATTCGGTATACATGTTTACAAGACGCATGCATGGCGCGAAATTCAAATTTATATATTTTCAAATACTTCAAAGTTTAATATTTTTCATAAATAAAATGCTAATAACATTTTGTTAATAAATATAATAATATTATGTTGTAATAAAAATATTTTAATAATAATTATAACACAGTTTCTACTTTTTCAAGTCTTTGTATTTTGTAACATTTACTTAAAGTGACTCTTATTAAAGAACATTTTCTTTTTTATAAAACAGATTATAATCTATAAAAAGCAAGTATAATATGTAATTGTCTTTGGAATGTCTTTACGTAAATCACATGGAAATTAACTCTACTCAGCCTTAATTTAAAAAAATGATTGATTGGTCATACGTGCTTCATATAGGGCAGAAAACAATTCTCATTGGATAATGGTTATTCTGCTTTTGTCTTCATTTCATTTCGGTTAAATGAAAAATAAAAAATAGAAATATTTTTGAATTATGGTACATTTAAGAGGTATGGTACACGAGGGATGGTACATGGTACAAGAGTCAAAATTATGGTACGATTACATAATTATGGTACGATTACATAATTATGGTACTGTCTGTCAACGCTGCTCGAGAGTAATGCCAGTCCTGCCAAACAATTCTGTGTTAAGCGTTGGAACAGCACTAGGGAGGTACTGGCTATACACCGGTGCAGTACTGCTTTTTTAGTGTCGGCAGACTATCGGAATTTGTGTAATGTCGAACGTTGGCGGAGTATAGGCTCAGCACCGGGGCAGTACCGCTGCTCAGTGTTAGCAAACAACCAACTTTTGAGTAATGCCAACTTTTTCTATCGCCTTTCATTGTTGACATGATAATAATGCTACACTGTTGGAAATTTCTACTGTGAATTCCCGAAAGACGTGACTGGAGTTTTATTCACTTACACTTTTGCAAAATTAGGATAGAATTTCAGAAAATTCAGTTACATTTGAGAGAATTTAAGAAATATTTTCTTATTTTGCTGTTACGAAGTGTAAAATAGTCTGATACTTGTATCTGGAAATTCTGAAACTTCTAACAGAAATAATTTTACGTATTGGATAACTGATGATTTATGCAGTTAGTATAACTTTCATTTTTTACAACGAGGTAAGCCTGTCGTGACAACTATTAAATCTTGTAATAGTCACACAATTTAACTTGCACTGCACTGGAGATGAGTAGTTACTTTCAAAAAGATATGCAGCCTAAGTTGAATCCTGCCAATTCTCGTTCTCGATTCCTGGACTATATTTCACCGTGCCAAGCATTATCAGGTAAATAATTCTATTATAAATATAGTTTGGCAATTCTTTCTAAATGATAAACGATTTTGTTCGGGGACAATGCAATGCGTTCCAATTTTGCTGTCTCGTCGTATTTTGTCAAAACTATAGTCATTCAAAAAAAGTTTATGGTGATGAAAAAAGTGACAATTTTTTAACTTAATCGACGAAAGTTATCATAAATATCATTATACCGGATTATTTTTCTTAGATCTTTTCGGTGAAACTTTATTTTTTCTAATCAAATTGAATTTGTATTTTGATAACTAAGAGAACCATACCTATAACCTCAAAAATAATTTTGGTTGGGTATTTACTGTCCGTAGACTTAGTCATTTTAACTAAACTCTATGCGCGGCTTTACGATGGACTTTGGTTCCTATAACCGCAGCGCTATGGTATTTCAAGTACCAGAATCGTGGTCTCAGTAACGTTCCTTGTCGTTGAAGTAAACACTTTTCCCATGTATGACAGCCACTACCATGATTGTCATGAGAACTTTAACATTTTTGTAAAGACGATTTTAACAAAAAAACTTTGGTCAGTGAAACCTAAAATTTCTCTCTGTGTAATTAGCAAAATTTCTGGAAATTCAGTACATTGTTCGCAATTTTAGGATACTTTTACCCAAAAACGTCATAAATATTGTCAAATGCTACATTACCTTTGTAACATGAGCACTGTTGGAAATTTCTACCGTAATTTCCCGAAACACGTGACTAGAGTTTTATTCAGTTACCGTTTTGTGAAATTAAGATAGAATTTCAGAAAATTCAGTTACTACTTAGTAAATTTAAGAAACAATTTCTTAATTATCAGTTAGAAAGTGTTGAATACTCTGATAATCGTATTTGGAAATTCTGAAACTTTTAACAGGAATAATTTAACGCTTTGACTAACTGAAGTTTTATGCTGTTACATCTAACTGAAAATTCTGATACAGTTTCGTAATTTTATGATAAATTTTATAAAAATTCTGTTACATTTTTGTACTTTTAAGATACCTTTACTCAAAAACATCATAATTATCGTCTAATTTTACATTACCTTTGTGACATAAAAACTTTGTAAATTCCTGAAAATTTCTAACAGTTTATGAGCAGTACTCTAAAAAAGATAAATTGCATTCACCAAATTCGCGTGTCTGTCTGCATGACATTTGTTGAATAGTTACAACATAAAGTTTCAACAGTATTTTTTACAAACAGAAAATGATAAATGCATTGGTTTTAGAGATCGAAATATCAATGTGGATTTATGGCAAAAAGGCTAAGCCTCGCAATTAAATGATTCTCATGAATTGAATTCAATAAGTGCATTCTCCACTTGTCTCACGTTGAAAACAAATGTCCTTACGTTGCCAAGATTGTTGATGTTGATAGAGCAAGCATGCGATGCTAATGAACAGCACCCTCGATTATGAGTACATGTGTGGTCGTTCGAATGGACGAATGGTCGGATGGGATAAAATTAATAATATGTTCAGCAATGCGAACAAATGTCTACTGTTTGCTCAATGACGTGTACCGAAATCGAAAATCCTTGCTATCCCTAAATCATTCATGCATTATTCTGCGCAATTGGACAATAATAAATTAAATCAAAATGGTATTTTTATATCTAATAGTGATAATTTTAATTGAAGAAAATAAAAAGAAACTAACCCTATGCCAAAATAACGAGAAATGAACAAAAATTCTATGAATTTTGGGTCAATATAATAGCAGACATGTTATCAAACATGTCACTTTAAAATTTAAAAATGACACATTCAGTATAAAGGTGGCATATCTCATAGTTCTGACCATTTTCAGAACTAATTAAATTTAATGAAACTTTTCAAATGTGATACTTAATATCACGAATACTAAAATTGCACTTTTTTTTTTTTTAAAGATAAATTTATTATTTTTTCAAAACATCTCAGAATAAATCTGAATGCAGAAATAAACAACTTTCAATTTTTTTTATTTTTTATTTCTGAACATACTCAAATAATATTGAGTAAAACGACATATATAGATATTATAATAATTTATGTTTCTGTAATGCCTTGCTTGCAAATTCAATGTTAAATAGATTGTCCGTGAAGCTGATATACAAAATCGTTTCTTGAAAAATACACGCCTACGTCCACTCCTGAAAATCACCATAAACGTCTCGAATTTCTTAACTAGGTATAGGAAAATAGTCTTAAAGGAGGAAAAGAACCTCTCAGGATTGCTTATAAAAAAAAAAATGTCAGTCAGCAAAGCCATATGTCCCGAGTCGGTTTTTAAAACAGTTCAGATCATTCTGTGAGAGACTCCAGTAACAAGGTCCTCAAGAAAAGTTTTCAAAAAATGGAAACCTTGTTTGCGTTTTGTCACTAATAACCAATTGGGCATCCTTCTTTAATAATAAAATTGTATAAAAAATTTCCGGTCGGTTCGTATGCAAAAATTTTTGTTTTTTTATTTTATCCGGTTTTTTATTCACAGTGAACTCTAAATATTTTTTCAATTCGTGATGCTGCATACTGGACCACTTCATTTTGAATTGCAAGTTATGAGATAAGTTTTTGATTTCTATGATAATCTTTATTTTAATTATCTCCTATATTATAATCTTTTACAGAAATTTTGAATTA
The DNA here is from genome assembly GCA_030998225.1 of Diplolepis rosae. Taxonomy (NCBI): domain Eukaryota; kingdom Metazoa; phylum Arthropoda; class Insecta; order Hymenoptera; family Diplolepididae; genus Diplolepis; species Diplolepis rosae. The sequence goes on along the minus strand of JAPYXD010000723.1, from coordinate 15,354,467 downwards.
ATCTTTGGATTTATGACACTGAAGAGGGCCCCCATATGTGGCTGAAACGTTTGCCTTTCTTTCTTTTTTTGCGTATTTTTATATCTAATAGTGATAATTTTAATCGAAGGAAATAAAAAGAAACTGACCCTATGCCAAAATAACGAGAAATGAACAAAAATTCTATGAATTTCGGGTCAAAATAATAGCAGACATGTTATCAAACATGTCACTTTAAAATAATAATTTGTGTCCAGCTTCTTTATAATTTTTTTGTATTTTAATCAAAATCATTAGAAATTAATGAGATTCAGTGATTATACTAATAGAAGATCAATTAATGTCTTCACGTGGGATAAAACTATTGCCAGTGCTGTTCTTGACTCTCTATTATGTAAAGAGAATGTGTTGTATCCTTTGCATTGATCCGATCGAATAAATCGATCTTGAGGATTCAGCTCTCCGAGAGTAGGAGGAATCTTATCTTGATTGTATATTTGCGACGTTGAATTCGTCCTCGAAAATACTCTCGCTTCGCTCTAGGTAAACAGATGCTTAGTACATTAGACTTGATACATTTACTATTTTTTGAATCACGTTAGAGAGAACTCTGTAAACCGTAAGTCAGCGATCGATTTGTCCTCTATACATCCATTTATTCTTGTAAAGGCCATAACTCCATCTGCCAATTAATAGGCGATGGAAATCCTCCCTCTCACACGCTTACTATATGCCATCTTGATTTCATCATCAATAATACGGACGTCCTCTTTCAAAATGTCGTATAGCACATTCTCTATATTTTCTGAAAACTAGTCGATGAATCAAAGTTATCATTTTTTGTCAATTCGTATTGTTTAGAAATTAATTAATGCTTTATCGAAAAGGGAAATTGTGATTTGAAACGTCAGGACACATTATGTGCACGGAGAAACTTTTTATATCAATTTTTACTATAGTATTTTTCAATTTAGGGAAAAACGTATCACTTTGAGAATTTTTGTTAGTAAAAATACTAAACTTTATAATAATGATATGAAACTTTAGTATAAACTATAGTAAAATTTCCTATGAACTATGCTGAAGTTTCATATAATTATTATAAAGTTTAGTATTTTTACCAACAAAAATTCTCAAAGTGATACGTTTTTCTCTAAATTGAAAAATACTATAGTAAAAATTGATATACAAATTTTCTTCGTGTATGGCGGAGAGGAGGTGTTAAAAATCTTCTTACATAACGCCATATAATTTTCCGAGTAATAGTTTTCAATTTTAGTGGAATAAAATTATTCCGTATTCTCCTAAATGGAAATTAATGAAGTCTTTGATTTCCCCTGTATATATATTTTTGTATATAGTTATTATTCTAAGTTCATATTCATATAAGATATATGTCAAAAATGTATAAAGAGAAAAATAATAAATAGCTTTCTAAACATAATTCATAAGTGTAGAATTATATTGTTTTATTACTGAACACAATATTCTTTGATTTTTACTACAATATTGTATGATGACAAGTAGGGAAAGTATGTATTTATCAGACGCATGAAAAGCAATCAACAAACTCCCAAGTAGAAAATACACGTCTCATCAAGACACAAATTTAAAGCTATAAATGTGTCTTGCTGTGAAATACCTTATTCACTAGAACAATTATCAGAAGAAGTATAAAATGTATGTCGTTGTAAAAATGACAGAATTTTCTATTTTTATGAGTAGAAAGATCATTTCAGAGTAAGATACACTAGCTAAATTTTAAAGGGTCTGAACAATTTTACATTAATTTTTTTAACATAGTTTGAAATTTTTAATTTGAGCCTCTGATAAAATAATGAATTGAATAAAATCACGAAAGGATTGGATGATGTAAACAATTAGTTTCTTTTTTTTTAGTGTTCACTGTACCGTGTCTCGTTACTTTGATCTTATCTTTCAACATCACTATCAAGCAAACTTTTTATTTTATAGGTCCTCAAAGGTGATTGTCACATGTGTGAAGAAAAATTACAAATCGTGAGACTCCAACTGTGTAAAATTGTAACGAGGGCACCATATCTCATTTATTTGCAGTCTCTGCGATCGATTAATGATAGATATACTGCAGCATAATTCTCGCCTTTTCAAAGACCGACATTCCCCGAGTTTGCCGCACCGTGATCGATAGTTACCCTAGACTCATTAATCTCCTATTACCTGCTTCATCTTGTTTCTTCAAAAATGAGCAGAAACAACATCAGGTGTAATATAAATTAAAGAGACTTTTTAGGGCTTTCAAACCACACTGTTTACGTAAATAAGGAATCACAGTGATATGATACACTGCTGACATTTTTTTAGGAATTTCCATAAATATTGGTATTCTTAAAAAAAAGTGATTTATTTACTATCTTTAGAAAATTTGGATATTACTTAGGGGCCGTTCACATAATACGTCACGCCTTTTTCATTTGTTTAAAAAGAGATAAGAATAAAATTGTCGTGAAGTTGACAACGACAAAGCTACATAAACAAAAGAAAAGTAGAGTTACGTATTATTTGAACAGCCCCTTATTATCATGAAAATTTACCATGTAATATAGAAATATTCCCTTTAAAAACGATAATTTTTCTAAATAATGGAAAAATTCTAGTCACATTGGAAATTAGGGTTTCCTACCTAAAATAAGGAATTTAACGTAGACTGAAAAAAAATAAAGTCACCAGAACAAAATACTTTTTTAAAATTATATTTTGATGGTATTACTAAAATTTAGTTGTAATTTCGAAAAAAGTGTTTGTTGTAATAAAAATGTTAATTTTTTTCAAATAATTTATTTTGTTGTCATTGAAATAATTTTGCTGTCCTGAGAAAATAGACAACCGCACATGCGCCGTGCTTTCTTCACGTAACCCGTGTAGAAATTCCTCTATCTATCCTTTGTTGAGATTTGCGTAATAAATCAATAAATCGAATTACAATTTTTATCCTTATTTCATTTTCAGCAGATATGGAATTGAATTTCTATTCAGAACCAAATGATTCAGAAAAAAGTTTGGTTGGGCAGACAAAACTTTTTGTTAGCTATATATAAATAAAATATTTTTCTCGAAACACCAAATTTTTGGTGAAATTCCGGATAATATATATTTATAATTAAAACAACACCCTCTACATTTATAAAGTCATCTAGGTTACAAATGGAGACAATTGTCGAATCTACAATTGATTAAAATCCATTTATCGTTATCGACAGGCGTTAAATTATTTTTATCTTCGACACTCGAGTTAGCGAGAACGTGAGAAATTTAATAGGCTCAGAGAACACGATACTACAGCTGCTACTACATGTATAAATTAAGGATTGCCCTTTCCTAGATAAGGGTTAACAGCCAAGTGCTTCATCACTTTACTGCAACTCATATGTATAATACTTTACTCGCCTTGCAAGAAATAAACTTGCAACTTAATGACTTTTCTAATAAAAAGTTTGACTCGAAACATGAATTAAGTATTTATGTTATTGAATTAATATGATTATCAGAATTCATTAATTTATATAATTTATAAATAAATAAAATTGTAATGAACAAAACTTTCACAGATGCATCTCTAAATTATAAATAAGGGAACTCATCACTAACCCATTCGACTTGTAAATAAAAATAAAGGCTTGAAGTCTTGAACGTGATATTTCAAAATATGTATCAACACGTTTTAATCTGTGATATACAATAATTTACTAAAGGTTTCGAGAGAAATATATGCAATTCTGATGCATCTGCACGTGCACGAAAAGTAAGATCACGAGTCTCACCGGTGGAAGTCATTTATATAGTAGTCATTTCGCAAGTTGCTTGCTCCAAAAAGCAAGTCCATTAATCGTCTTTAATGTCAAACATTCTTCAACTAGAGGATATTCCCAAATTCACAAAGATAAAGTACATTTACTGCTTACTAGTGTCTCTAACTGTCCATTTAACAATTTTGAAAAGTAAGTTTCTTTCGAGCAGAAAGGTTGTCACATTATATTTTTTAAATGTTTAAGACTAGTATACTCAATAAATCTGAATCAGTCAAATTTTCACTGATTGAATCAGTGATTTGCCTTTTCACTGATTCATCAGTGAAAAATATTTTTCACTGTCAAATCAGTCAATTTTCACTGAAATAATCAGTGAAATTTGACTGATTTACAGTAACCTCTTTTTATCTGTTTGAATCAGTCAAATTTCACTGATAATCAGTAGATTTTGACTGATTCAAATTTAGAGAGTAATAGATGTTACTTCACGTAAAGCAAGATTACGTGAATGAATATATTAAATAATAATAAAGAAAAATAAATCTCCAACTTTTTGCAGCTCTTATCTCTCCTATTCTTGATTTTTCTTTGATTCCACATTGAATTTTCTTACTTACATTTCTTTCTTACTACAAAGAGATTTATTTTCATGTGAAGGAAATTATATGAGTATATATCGGAGTAAAATAAAACATATTTGGCGTTTAGATAAAAAGTGCTACAAATTATTGCAATGTCACTTCCTCTATGAAATTCATCACGGAAGAGCAAGTCTACAAAAAGTGTTACAAAAGACAAGGTGTGGTCAATGAGTTTGTAAACACCAGTGTACAAGACGTCAGATAAATCTGCTGAGGCGAAGTTACGCAAAGTATCTTCGTGGGCACAATAGAAAAAGTTCTATTCTGAGACGTCACGAATCTAATTGCAACGGCTGCATGCCAATTACTGACTGAGTCTTGACTTTCTTAGGTTAGGATCTAGATTCTCGGCACACAATCATTGTGGATCCTTGTGTAAATAGAAGAACAACAATAATATTAGCATTAGAGATTAGTACATATGTTTATTTTCTAATGAATTCCTTTTCTAATTGTATAAGCATCCTACTAGCATAATTATTATCTTATAAGGAACTACAAAAAAATTAATGAATGTCAATTACTCGTTAATTGTAGTATAAAGAGTTATTATTAAAATTTTTACTAATGGCATGTTCTAGGAACTTTATAACTTTTTACAGGTAAGAGTATTTAAAAATTAAGATGCAAATATTTCCATTACTGAAATAAATACTAATTTATTTTTATTTGCTCATAATTCCGTTTGTTAATATATTTCATGGACTTTGATTACATTTGAATATTTTTTAATGCATTAGTCAATCTTTTGATCGATGATAGTTGTCAAATCATGGAAAAGACGTAACCCAAGAAAATTTATGTTTCAAAAGCAATAAATGCTAGAGTTTGAAAAGTAAAAAGATTAATGACATTTGATAAGAGAGACAAAATTGAAGTAACTTATACTTTATAATTATTATTGAATCCAGATTCAAAATGTTTGTAAAAAGAAATTATTTCAGGGATTTTCGTATTTTTATTTCTTCTATGGGAATATTTTTATTATCGAAATTATTGCTTTTGGTTTAAGAATCTTAACATTGCCATTAATAATACCGATGAATTATTTCGGAGCAAGTCACACCCAGTTTTAATTTCTAAATATCTAACAAAGGAGTACACATTACTTTTTATACTTGACAGTTGAAGGACACTAGGATCAATTAGACATTGTCATAACGCGATGACCCTTAACATAACTTTGTACTCCACCTCGACTATTTTAACATCTGCCGCGTCATTGAAGCAAGTCAGGATTTACAGTTCGATGAGAATTACTTGTAAACTTTTACCGTTTTTGACTCTAAAAGAAATTACAATCGAATCTGCTAGCAGATATTTATTTTTAAATGAAAATCGGAAAGTTCTTCTATTGCAATTACATTTTTCGAACATTGAGGGGATCTGACATCTTTAATTGGTATATTTTTGATTTTTTTATTCTCTATACTTTTCTGAGAATGCGTGTAAACTTTCAGGGTAATCTGATTTTCGTTCTTGGGAGAATAAACAAAATTAAAAGTTACTACGATTTACGAATAACGCGTTTTTTGCGAAAATTAGCTTTTTACACAAAATAGTTTGTTTATTTATTTACTAATATTTCTGAATTATATTGAAAATAGTATATAACAGGTATCCTTATAAAAACACAATATATATATTGCCTTTATGTATATACACATATGATTTAGTATTAAGGCTTCACTACATGACTTTACTTTAAACTCCGTTTTCCGCAAATTGTGATTTTCCGTGTTTGCTTCAACATATGTTTGAATAAAATCTTAAGTATTAGATACAAGCCTTCAAAATTGTCACCACGTATTTTTTGTTATATTATCAATATTTTTGGGTATGGAGAGCACTCTAGCTAAAAAAATAACTTCAAATTTTTTTGAAGTTGAAAAAATATCCCAAAATATTTTGGGATATTTTTATTTATTTATTTTATTTGTAACTTTTTTTTAGTCATGTTATCTTATTTTCTATACCCAAAAAGTTAAAAATAAAAAAAGAATCATGATAATTGGTTAGAAAACAAAAAAGTTAATAAAAGTATCAAAATATTTAAAGGTGCATGCTAGAATTAAAAAAAATAACTCAAAAACTTTCTAAATAAAGGTATTAACACAAAAAAAATTATATGGAAGCTCTAAACTCAAAAAATAAAAATATTAAAGATGATGGATCCCCTGTCGATGGAGGGGATTATTTTTCATGAAAAAAATTTGAAACATAAAAAAATAATTTTATTTTTGCCCAAACTTATTTTCTTATCGCTTCGAGCCAAATTTTTAAAAATGATGCGATTCTAATAAATCACGGTTCATTTTTTTAGGGAAAATATTCTCTACAACATGACCGTTTCCTATTTTTCAAATTAAATTAATTATTATCAAATACAGCAATTTGTTTATAAATTTGGCTCGAAGCGATAAGAAAATAAGGTTGAGCCAAAATAAAATTTATTAATAAAATTATTTTTTTGTGCTTCAAATTTTTTTCATGAAAAATAATATTTTGTCTTTCAAATTAGCCCTTCAATAATAATATTGCTATTCTTGAAAGCAAAATTATCTATTTTTGCCTGAGGTCTAATTTTCGTGAACGAACTACCTTAATAGAGCAAAACTTTAAAGCGTTTTTCTGAAACTTGTTATTTTTGATGACCGTGTACATGATAACTCAAAATCTACTGGACCAATCGTTATGAAATTTGTACTTCTTCACATAATTCACCAGGTATCCCTGGGAGCTTTTTTGTTTATTTTAATAATTATGAATTTTACAATAAAAAATTAGCCGATGTTTTTTAGCGAAAATCAGTTTTTTTGCTTCCAAGTGCTACGAAAAATTGAAAAATCGAAAAAGAAAAATCCTCCCAGGATTACCTCGAGAAATATCTTCTTTAACAAATGCATTTTGATTTTTTTGTTTGAAATGATTCTGTTTTGAGTTATGATGTACACCGCAAAACAACTTTTTTTCGAGGCGCCTCCGGAGATTTACCGTCACTTGCTCAATTTTCAATATTTTGCAATGAAGGTTTAGGCAAATATTGTTCAAATGTTGCATTATTATATAGAAATTGACTGTGTGAACTAACACTATCTGTATCTCCAAAAAAAATTCTTAAAAACATGCCCCCTCTCCTTAAGTAACCAAATTCAGAAAACAAATTATTATATATTTTACCACCAAAGCTCAGGAAAAAAGAACACTTTCTTCGGCAATTTATATACGTAGAATTGGCGGATAAGAATAAATTACAATCAACAATTCAACTTGATAGATAGTTATAATCAATCAGAAATTTATGAACACAGTTCATTGAGGATGCTCTGAATTACAATGCAACCATAACGAACTTCGTGACTGGTAAATATGAAAGACACGTGATGGATGGATAAACTGGAGAAAGGTAGAAATAAGTTATTCGAGAAATTATCTGTACTACTTTAAATCTAAGATTAAGAGTTATCTGTGCATTAGTAAAGATATTTCTTTCTTGTAGAGCAAGCGTAGCATTCTATTATGTGACCGTCAACCTCTGATCCATTTTGATGCTAAAACTATGCAAATTTATTCCTGATCTTATCCTTTTGCGGACAGATAGATTCAAATCGTATAGAAATACGTCTCTGTCGATTTGAACTTCACAATGAAACAAAACCGGAAGTTCTAGCCAGAAGTCTGAACAAATAAATTGCAATACACAATTTCTAAAGATATGCAATTACTCGAAGTGAAGTATTTAATAAAACGAAAAAAATCTTTCGATATGATTGAAAAGTGGAAAAACCCCAAGATATTGTGCTTTGAGTATAGTTAAATTTTACAATATATAATTAACGGCATCCAAATAATTAATTAATTAATTAAAATTTAATCGATCCTAGAACTGATACAATCAATGTCAATCTTTTATTTGTTTGGACGCTACGCTAAATCATTCAAACCTAATCGCCGTAGAAATAAATCTATTTAGTAATAAAAATAAATTTAATAGGAACAGTAAATGAATATGCGTATAAAACAAAAGTCCACCAGAAGGAAAATCACCGAGATATGTGGCGTAATTGTATTGATCCTAAGGTCAACCAGTTAGGTCGTGAATTACGTTTTCATTATTATTTCACAAGGGGAGTGCGTCAATCTTCCCTGAGCTTTCTGCACGAAACTTGCAGTACCGAAAGTTCGATATGAATAAGTAATAATGCCGGAGTGACAGGACCCACTACCTCAGTTATTTCAAGAAGTTGAGTTTTGAAAATTGAGGTTTTCACAGGCGCCGAGTGAGTAAAGGTCGGTGAGTCCTTCAGCACAGTGAAGCGGAGGCGTAGTGGTGATGGCTAACGGCTGACATGCTCGCGGCACGGGTTCAATTCTTTTTGCCGGTGATTTTTTTTTTTTAATTTTTATACATTGTTAATTATTTACTATGTAATTAGTATAAATTTTGATCATTTGTAACGAATTTAATTTAAAGAACAAATACTGAAAATTATAAATAATAATTAATGCTGTCAATATATTATACATTTTATTTGTGCAATAATAAACATTCATTTACATATTTAGGAAATATTACTTTAAAGAATATTCTATCAGGCATATAAAAGGAATTTGAGGCTTCATTGTTATGACCTAATAAAAATTTATTGTACTAGTAAAAAAAAAGATTTTAATAAATTGACGCATTCGTATTTCCATTACAGCGTCTGGTAAACTGCTCCCAAAAGTTTTCCTCTGTATGCAAGAGTCCACCAACAAGTTCGGCCCTTTTGTTTCTAAAAATGTCGAAGCTTTAGAAAACGAGTTTAAAAATGTTGTTGTAACGTGCTCAAAATCGGGTCAATTAACAAGAGAATTATATAAACAATTTCTGGAAAAAATAATTGAAGATTATGTAAAAGCGACCCCTTTTGTATTCATTATTGACTCTTGGGGTGGTCAAACGGATGCACCCATACATGACAAGTTGTTTGAAGACAGTTATGGCGAAGCTACTTGTACCTTAAAAATTATTCCCCAAAAGTGCACACCTTTGTGTCAACCATGCGATGTCTATTTTTATCGGCAGTTTGAAAACTTTCTTAAAAGCCTTCAAAATGCACCTGCTTTTTTGAAAGAACAAAGAAAAATTGCAAGCTGGGAAGATGCAATTCGATTGCATTCTTTGCTACTTCACCAATTCAGCGCACCTGCTTTTCAACCAATCCTAAAATACGCATGGTTCGCGTCGAAATTGGTTGAAGAAATGCCAATATTTTTAAATTTGAACGATCTTTGCTTTCCACTTGCTTCATTGAAGAAAAATTGTTCATGTAGCAATGTAGCGTTTATTAAATGTTCCCGGTATCGAGAAAAAGTATGTTTTACTTACTTTTATGATTAGTATAACCCTTATGGTTGTAAAGGAAGTGATAGAGAAAACTTGTAAAAATCTTTTAAAAAAATTGATATTATACAATTATTCAAAGAACTAACAAAAAATGTTTATTAGGTCATAACAATGAAGCCTCAAATTCCTTTTATATGCCTGATGGAATATTCTTTAAAGTAATATTTCCTAAATATGTAAATGAATGTTTATTATTGCATAAATAAAATGTAAAATATATTGACAGCATTAATTATTATTTATAATTTTTAGTATTTATTCTTTAAATTAAATTCGTTACAAATGATCAAAATTTATACTAATTACATTGTAAATAATTAACAATGTATAAAAATGAAAAAAAAAAATCACCGGCAAAAAGAATCTAACCCGCGCAGCGAGCATGCCAGTCGTTAGCCATCACCACTACGCCACCGCTTCACAGTGCTGAAGGACTCATCGGCCTTTACTCACTCGGCGCCTGCAAAAACTTCAATTTTCAAAACTCAATTTCTTGAAATAACTGAGGTAGTGGGTCCTGTCACTCCGGCATTATTACTTATTTATATCGAACTTTCGGTACTGCAAGTTTCGTGCAGAAAAGCTCAGGGAAGATTGACGCACTCCCCTTGTCAGTCTTATTTAAGAATTAAATACTGAACATTTAGTCAAATTGCATAGAAAAAAAAGGAAAAAATCAAAAGTCAAAGTTGGAAAAGCCACTTATTACGAGTCTACTGAATGTTATATTCATGCCCCTTTGTAATCTGAGGATAAATAATAGGAAACACTTTAGTAGTTATTTCCTGGTAAGAATACCCATTGATCTTTATGCCTGGAAAAGCATGTGCTACCTATTATGCCATTTGCCATAGTTTATCCAAGTGAATGCCCGTTACTAAGAGAAACTCGAAGAATCCGGTAACGTTCGATACGAAGTGGAATTTCATCAAGCTCTTGAGATTTGGAAGTGCCGTTGTGGTTGGTGACTTTCCTCAACTATTTCATGCTCACACTGGAAAAATTTTGTATTGGAACTTCGCAATCAATGTGCCAATACTGTGCATGTAGAGCGTGCAGAAAATGACCAATTTTAGGTCAGTGCGGAATGTTCCCGCGCACTCCCATGGTAACTCGGGTTGAAATCTGAAACTAATTTTTTATCTCCTGCTGCTGAAAGTCAGATTCAAAGCTGGAGCAAACTCAATATAATTTTTCGTCCTGAAAAACTTCTTAAGGTAGTTCGTTCACGAAAATTAGACCTCAGGCAAAAATAGATAATTTTGCTTTAAAGAATAGCAATATTATTATTGAAGGGCTAATTTGAAAAAGAAAAGATTATTTTTCATGAAAAAAATTTGAAACACAAAAAAATAATTTCATTTTTGCCCAAACTTATTTTCTTATCGCTTTGAGCCAAATTTTTAAAAATGATACGATTATAATAAATCACGGTTCATTTTTTTAGGAAAAAGATTCTCTACAACTTGACCGTTTTCAATTTTTGAAAATGAATTCTTTAATGGCTGAAATTATAAAAGAACAATTTTTCAAAACAAAATTTTTATAAACAAATTGCTGTATTTGATAATAATTAATTCAATTTCAAAAATAGGAAACAGTCATGTTGTAGAGAATTTTTTCCGTAAAAAAATGAACCGTGATTTATTAGAATCGCATCATTTTTAAAAATTTGGCTCAAAGCGATAAGAAAATAAGTTTGGGCAAAAATAAAATTATTTTTTTGTGTTTAAAATTGTTTTCATGAAAAATAATCTTTTCTCTTTCAAATTAGCCCTTCAATAATAATATTGCTATTCTTGAAAGCAAAATTATCTATTTTTGCCTGAGGTCTAATTTTTATGAACGAACTACCTTAAACGAGGACAAATTGCCGTTTTTTCTTATGAATTATTTGGCTGGTGTTAATAAATAAATAGTTTTTTATTGTTTTTCAAATTTATTTGAGCTTCGGAAAATTATAATATTTGTATAATATTTTTAGATTAGTTAGTTAATTATATTAAATTTTAATCGTTTATAAACAAATAAACAAGCGTGCTTTACTCGATCACCATATAATTATTCGCGTTGAAGTCGTCATTGTTTCATCCCCCTTGCAGTTGATTTTTTCCCATGAAGCAATAGCTATTTTGGAATTGTGGTTGTTGAAAAAAATGAACTCCGTTGTTTGCAACTCTTGCATCAAATTGCTTCTGTTCAAATATAATTTGAACAATACTTCGATTGTTTATGATTATATATATAATTGATTTATATTATGATTTAATATAATATATATCAAAGTTCGAGTAATCGCATAATTTATATATTCAATTTTTAGCTTTAAGGGTTAGTCCACCTTGGGGACCAGAAATAATGCCTCGATTCATGACTTTTTTAAGGAAAAAGTATACAATTTAAGAAAAATCCATTTACAGGGTTTTAATCAGCATACATTATAGTGAACAGTTTTTTTTCAAGTTGTTTAATAACATTTTCAAAATTTTCGCCCTGCTGCAATAAACAAATTTTTATCACCAATAAAAACGTATTAGTTAGGACCCGTCGTAGGGATTTGCTCAAATATGAATTTGTTATTTAATTACAACCATTTGAAAAAAATCACTTTTTTACCCATGTTTTTTAATACATAAATTGTTATAAAAGAAAGAGTATGTGTTATATCGTAAAAATCCAACGATAGCAATGTAGAAGATAAATGTTGAAATCAGGTCTAAAAAGTTTTCAATATTCGAAACATACAAGATCTAAATCAAGTTTTAGCTTTAAGAAGCAAAAAATAAGGATTAATTCAATAAGCAGTAACTAAATACGTAAAACTTGCTCCCAAATTTCAACTCGGGAATCTTCAAAATTCTAGGTTATTTTGCTTAAAAAAAAAAGTTGAAAATAGATTCGACCCCTTTCTGTAAGGGAACCATTGAATTCGGACTCATGTCAAGTTTGCATTCTCCCCTCACTTGTGACACTGTATATTATAATACAATACATGCAATATACAACGAATTATGAGAAAAACTGTCGTTCCATAATATCCATTTACTCTCTAAATCTGAATCAGTCAAATTTTCACTTATTGAATCAGTGATTTGCCCTTTTACTGATTCATCAGTGAAAATGATCTTTTTTACTGTCAAACCAGTTAATTTTCACTGATTCATCAGTGGAAAAAATATTTTTAACTGTTAAATCAGTTAATTTTCACTAAAGTAATCAGTGAAATTTGACTGATTCACAGTACCCTCTTTTTAGCTAATTGAATCAGTCAAATTTCATATATAATCAGTAGATTTTGACTGATTCTGATTTAGAGAGTATAGTATCGATTACCTTAGTATTGTTCGAAAATATTTAACCTTCAAGCTATTGTTTTATGTTTGGGACGAGATAAAAGTCGCACGGGGTCAAATCTGGCGTGTATGGTGGATGCACTGTAAAAAATTTGGGGAATTTTCCCCACCAATTATTGGGGAAAATTCCACATTTTAGGGTGAAAATACTTTCCCCCAATAAATCGGGGAATTTTCCCCCAAAAATTGGATAAATTCCAGAAAAAGTAGGGAATATTCCCCAAAAATTTAGTGAATAAGTAAATCACTAATATTTTGTGGAATTTTCCCCATCAATTATTGGGGAAAATTCCACATTTTAGGGTACACATACTTTTCCCCAAGAAATTGGGGAATTTTCCCCAAAAAATTGGATAAAATCCAGAAAAAGTAGGGAATATTCCCCAAAAATTTAGTGAATAAGTAAATCACTTATATTTTGGGGAATTTACCCTAATTGTGTTGTGTTTTTACGGAAAAATTAAAAAAATTTACGATAAATTAAAAAAAAAAAATTCTTTAAAAATTAGGGAATTAAGTAAACTTCATGTGATTTCGGGAATTTCTGCAAATTCATTTAAGGATTTTTTTCATAAATGCGAAAAATATCATTCAAAGGAGGAGATATTTTCTATGAAAAATAAATTATTGCCTTTTTGCCTTTTAGTCTAAATACGGTACTGTGCCTATTCATTGAGTTGGTCTAATCTCCTATGTATGCTTTGGTTTACCTGAAATTAATTTTGAATGCTCTAAATATTGAATTGTATTGTTCAGGGACCCTATAGACTCTTGTCACTTAAAAATTTCTGGCGTCTCTGATTTTAAATTTGTAATTAGAAATATAAAATATTAAAAAACTTCGAAGTGCAACAGTTTTTCGAATTTTGATTTTAGAAGAAAATATATTCAGACTTATTTGTAGAACTATTTGAAAATAATCTAGAATTCTAAACATAATTCTTGAAACCCTCAAACATGAAATTTTCGAATAAATTTTACAAATTTTGAAGTGCTATCGTATTTCGAATTTTGATTTAGGAACAAAATGTGTTTGGACTTATTTGTAGAACTATTTGAGAAGAATCCAGAACTCGGAACAGAACTCTTGAAACTTCCAAAAATGGGATTTTCGAAACAAATTTAAAAACTTTGAAGTGCCATAGTTTTTGGAATTTTGATTTTAGAACAAAATGTGTTTGGATTTATTTGTAGAAATATTTGAGAAGAATCTATAACTCAGAACAGAACTCTTGAAACTTCCAAAAATGAGATTTTCGAAAAAAATTTAAAAACTTTTGATTGCCATAGTTTTTTGAATTTTGATTTATGAACAAAATGTGTTGGGATTTATTTGTAGAAATATTTTCAAAGAATCTATAACTCTAAACAGAATTCTTAAAACCCTTAAACATGAGATTTTCGAAAAAAATTTAAAAACTTTTGATTGCCATAGTTTTTTGAATTTTGATTTATGAACAAAATGTGTTGGGACTTATTATTAGACCTATTTTCAAAGAATCTAGAATTCTGAACAAAATTTTTGAAAACTATTAAAACAAAAATATTTTTGTAACCTGTCCTAAGCTTTACATGCAGAATGCGTCAGTATATTTCGGAGCCCCTTCAACTCTCCCATGAATCCCGCACTGCAGATTGTACCCATCAGCATTATGTGCCGATAGTTTTACAACCGGAATTTCCCAAGCAAATTTTCTTCCAGCATTACCTTTATTTTCCATCATTTTAGTTTCAACCCTCACAAAAAGTGTATCCATAAGTGTATCTGAGACGAGTGAACGAACACAGAATTCCAGAGTTCCAGAGTTAACGTAAAAGGTAAGTTTTAAATATTTTTTAAAATTGATATATAAATATAAATGATATTGGCATTTTTATTTATTCTTAAATTTTTCAATTTAAAGCGTTAATTAATCTTTCTCTTCTGTTTTGCAGTATGCCCTTAGACATCAATCCCATCCAAGGACACAAAAGAAGTGGAAAGTACCAAAAATTAGCCAGAGATGCCAAGGCAGGGAAATTAATAAAAAATGTTGTAGGCTTCAGCAACAATTTATAATTTGATTTTTATTTTCAATCATAATAATATGTATATTTAAAGAATTTGAAAATCCTTCTGTGGAAAAAAAATGCTTTCGACTTTAATTTGAAATAAAATGTATAAGTAAACAAAATAAACTTTGTAATTTATAAAAAAATTCATTAAATCTGTATTTTTATTTTCCACTTAAATTATAGAGGATATTTTCTTAAAGATATTTGGGAAATTTCCTAAGTTTATGTAAAATATTTCCCAAAATATATTAAGGAAGTTTCACAATAGGTTTTGAAAATTCCGAATTTTTAAGAAATATTTCCCAAATATTTTGGGAATTTTTCAATTTTTAGGAAATGTTCCCCAAATATTTAGGAAAATTCCTAATTTTTGGGGAATATTCCCCAAAAATATGTGGAGGAAGTTTCCACAATAGTTCTGGAAAATTCCCAACTTTTAGGAAATATTCCCCAAATATTTAGGAAAATTCCTGATTTTTGGGGAATATTCACCAAAAATATGTGGAAGAAGTTTCCACAATAGTTTTGAAAAATTCCCAATTTTTAGGAAATATTCCCTAAAATGTTTGGGGAAAATATTCCCCAAAATATTTGGGGAAAATATTCCCTAAATTTTTGGGGAAAATATTCCCCAAAATATATTGGGGAAAGTTTCCCCAAATGTTTTGGGGAAAATTCACTAATTTTGGTGTAATTTGCGTTACTAACATTTTGGTGAATTTTTCCCAAAAAATTTTTTACAGTGTGGGGCAGCAATTCGAATTTGAATTTGTTGATGTTGGCCATTGCAATGAATAAGGCAATGCATTGTCTTGATGAAAGAGAACTTTCTTTTTCGGCGAGTGCGGCCCTTTGTTTTTGATTTCATTGTTCAAATGCTATAATAAATTGGCATGATAATCGCTGCTGATTGTTTTTCACCTCTCAAGGTAACCGATAAAAATTATGTCATGGGTATCCCAAAATACAGTGGCCATAACACTGTTAGCCTTTGCATTCTTCGAAGCTGGTTTGCCGCTCTGGGTCCATTCTTTCGATTGCTCCTAAATCACAGGTGTGTAGTAGTGGACCCAAGTCTCATCGACGCAAAATATTTATTTTAATTTCACTCCACATTTTACATTACATCTTTATTGTAAAAAGCGGTAAATCCCAAATATTTTTAAGGTAGTTCCTTCACGAAAATTAGACCTTAGGCAAAAATAGATAATTTTGCTTTCAAGAATAGCAATATTATTATTGAAGGGCTAATTTGAAAGAGAAAAGATTATTTTTCATGAAAAAAATTTGAAACCCAAAAACATAATTTTATTAATAAATTTTATTGTTGCCCAAACTTATTTTCTTATCGTTTCGAGCCAAATTTTTAAAAATGATGCGATTCATCACTGTTCATTTTTTTAGGAAAAAAATTCTCTACAACATGACCATTTCCTATTTTTGGAATTGAATGAATTATTATCAAATACAGCAATTTGTTTATGAAAATTTTGTTTTGAAAAATTGTTTTTTTATAATTTCAGCCATTAAAGAATTTATTTTTGAAAATTGAAAACGGTCAAGTTGTAGAGAATCTTTTTCCTAAAAAATGAACTGTGATTTATTAGAATCGCATCATTTTTAAAAATTTGGCTCGTAGCTATAAGAAAATAAGTTTGGGCAAAAATACAATTTATTAATCAAATTATTTTTTTGCGTTTCAAATTCTTTTCATGAAAAATAATCTTTTCTTTTTCAAATTAGCCCTTCAATAATAATATTGCTATTCTTGAAAGCAAAATTATCTATTTTTGCCTGAGGTCTAATTTTCGTGAACGAACTACCTTAAGAGTGAGAACTTACTTTTAATATTAATAACTGGAGAAAAAAGCATGTCTCATAATTAACTCATGCAATCAATTATTACAAGTAGCAATTAGCTTACGCATTAAAAGTATAATATATGTACATTCTTCTCGATTTAACACTTGAATGATACTATTGTGCATAAAGTGAACTCAAAGATAGAAAAGATTGTGTGCGGCCTTAAAACGCAACCTTCTGCATTGAAGCTATCAAACGGAATAATCTGCTTCCTTGCACCCAACAAATGGGACATCGCTGTGTCATCAGCATGTCATCTTACTGTACAAGCAGAATTAAACTTTCTTCTCCGAGGACAACAATGACTTACGCTTCTTTAAAGCAGTATCTAACCATCAGAAGACTCTTTCGTAATCAATAATTCTCACGGAGGCGTTAGCACAGAGATATCCTTTCACGTATCATACCTTCGTGTCGTGATCCTTGATATATCGATCATGCAATGCCCTCGAACTTTATATAGGAACTGATTCATGAATAAATCAAAATGAAAATAGCGTGCATTATTAACAAAATGATATTTACTTCACAGTTTGCATCATAAGAATTAAACAACCAGTTATACATGGAGATACTTTGTATATCAATATATGCTTTATTTTACACATTTTCTCAAAGTCACTCAATTTATTTTTGAATTTAAGTGAAAAAGGAAATTCAATTTACTTAAGGCTCTATCAGCCTTAAGGAACACATTCTCATCATGGCGCTCGCGCTTCGCGCTCGATTTTCTGTATACATTTCAGTAACTTTTTAATAAATTACATGATTAAAATAATTTATTTTCTTCCAAATCTAGCAAAAAGAAAAAACAATCGTGGACTTTATTTAAGGAAACGATTTTGCAGAACAACGCTTATTTCATATCTCACATATTTTGGTGAAAAAAATCGAATTTTTTTAATATTAAAAATCAAAACATAAAATATAAATCCTGTCCCGAAATGTCTTGATGAGAATTTGTAGACCTCATTTAGGCAAACAAGTTTCCATATAAACGTTTTTTTTGTATCTCGCATATTTTGTCTAACAAATGGAATTTTTGTATTTTAATCGTATTTTTTGGAATTGAAACGAAAAATATATGTTTTATCAGAAACGGTGTTAGACAAAATTTGTAGATCTTTTTGAAACGACAAACTTTGTACTCTTACGTTTTTTTCGTATTTCGAATATTATTGTTAAAAAATTGAATTTTGGATTTTCAATAGTTTTTTTTTAATTAAAAAGAAAAATATGCATCTTATGAAAAAATGCTACAATTCAAATTTGTAGGTCTTTATTTATTTAATAATATTGTAACATAACGTTTTTTCGTATCTCGTATAATTTAACTGGAAAATGGAATTTTGATATTGACTTTTTTCGAAATTGAATATGCTGTAACATTTCTAATTTTGATTTAATCAAAAAATGTTATCAGGATAATTTGTAGAAATTTATGAGCACTATCAAAAACCAGTATTGAAATTTTGGATTTTTTCAAAAAATTATTTTCTGACTCAGGGGGTCTCAAAACGTAATGATTTGATGAAAATTTCGAGTCATTTTTCACATAAAACCAATACCTTCTCACCCATGAGGAGAATGTAAAAATATTAGGAATTTAAGGAAAATCAAGGTGTAATGGTAATTATTCCTAGCGGCCTGGAAATTTTTCGCTGTCAAAATACTAAAGAATAGCAAAATGGTATGAAACTTTGGTATAACGAATATGCCAACTTTGGCATGTTATTGGCATCTTGTTGGCAATTATTTGGTATGCTTTTTCCAAGTGATAATTACATCGGAATTATCTCTTTTCATTGATTTTTTTCAATAAAAACTTAAAAATTAATTATTTCGGTGTTAGCGTGTAAGTATAATTTTACATTATAATGGTCATATTTAAAAATATAAAATGCGATTATACGAGCACTTGTAAAAATAACTATTTCATGAAGTCTGCTGGAATATTTATTTTTACAAGTGCTTGAATAATTGCATTATTTTTAAATTTAAATATTATAATGCAAAATTATACTTACACGATAACACCGAAATAATCAATTTTTAGGTTTTTATTGAAAAAAATCAATGAAAAGCGATAATTCCGACGTAATTATCACTTGGAAAAAGCATACCAAAAAAATGCCAACAAGATGCCAATAACATGCCAAAGCTGGCATATTCCAAAAAATAAGGGTAGGTTATAGTAAATTTTGATACAATCTATAGTAAATTATAACATAATTCAACTGAAGTTTGGTATTTCGTTGCGGAAAATTCTCACTATGACACGTTTTTCCCAAAATTGAAACGTAATTTAGCAAAAATTGTAAAATTGGGTTACTCCGTGTATCGTGCACTGTTAGAAATTTTTATCGTAATTTCTCGAAATACGTGACTGAAATTTTATTCAATGACAGTATCGTAAAATTAAGATCAAATTTTAGAAAATTCAGCTAATTTCTAGTAAATCTAAGAAAAAATCTCCTGATTTTCAGTTACAAAGTGTTGGATAGTCTGATACTTGTATCTGGAAATTCAGAAACTTGTAACAAGAATAATTTTACGTTTTGGGTAACTGAAGTTTTATGCAGTTACAGCCCGTGTGGAAATGGAACTCGGAAACTGATCGAGATCCGGACGGATAGCCCTAGTTGTAACTGGGAACCGGTCGGGCTGTCCGACTAGGAACTCGCCAGAAACGTCACGCTGGTTTGGTTATGTTCCCGACATGAAGGCTGGTCGGGAACCGGCCGGGCTATCCGATCAGGAACCCGCCAGAAACGTCATGCTGGTTTAGTTATGTTCCCGACATGAAGGCTGGTCGGGAATCGGTCGGGCTATCCGACCAGGAACCCGCCAGAAACGTCAGGCTGGTTTGGTTATGTTCCCGACATGAAGGCTGGCCGGGATTCGGTCGGGCTATCCGACCAGGAACCCGCCAGAAACGTCACGCTGGTATGGTTATGTTCCCGACATAAAGGCTGGTCGGGAACCGGTGGAGCTACCCGGCCCTTTTCTGGCTGTTTTTTAGGGGGGTTCTCAGTAGCATTAAAATAAGTTCGAAAATTATTAGAGGATGGATAATAATTAGTGATTATTACAAATTATTTTAGAATAAACTCATTAATATACTTTTTAATCGCAGTAATAATTTTAAATTACAATTCACTGTCAGTTTCACTTTCTTCTTGACGATGTGGCCTTTAAATGCGATTAGTTGACAGATCTCTTCCGACAATTCGCTTTCTTCGTTCACTCTGCCAACCTTTGGCATTGCCTAGGACAATGCTCAGAGCGCTGTCAAAACATTTAAAAACTCACTCAATCCGCTTCGAATATGCTTAGGACACTGAACACTGTTACCCACTACGTACACAATCCACAGGGGCACACGCGTAATTCACAAGCCTTTCTTCACGAAGAGAAAAGTAACGACACATTTCACTGTCCTGTCGAGGATCCCTCTCGTTGCCAAGGGTGAAATGTGACTAAATCTCCCCCATTTTGGACAAAACCCCAAAGGGAAATCCCATAAGTGAAGATCCCAACCGATCGTCGTGGGAGAGGGTAATTAATTTGGATACCTGCTCGACGTTAACCTTAAAGGTCAGCGCAGAGCCTACTAAGATAAGTAAACGAACACAAAAGAAAACAAACGACAAAGACCGCGCTTTCGCTAAATGGTTCAAAGCACCCGAACACATTCCCTTAAGGAAAACTACTGCGTATCATCTTTGAAAATTTAAAAAAAATTTTTAAACATCATAAAGGTTCACCCTGGCGAAAGTTCCGGATTGAAATTCATTCCGAATCAGTCCGCACTATTCCGAGCCATTCCGGAATCTGATTCCGAACTAAACCAAGTTATTCCGAATGACTCCAAAGCAAATTTTCAATCCGAATCAACCCGAAGCTAATTCCAATCAATCTGAAATTTCAATCTTAATAAATCCGGTCAATTTCGGATTCATTCGGATCCATTCGGATTGAAAGTTTGGACTGATTCATATTGGCCAGATTTATTCGGATTAAGAGCTCGGGTTGATTTTAAATGGGCTTCTAATTAATATGGATTGAAACTGGCTTCGGATTTTTTCGGAATAACTCGGATTGGTTCAGAAACAGATATCTGAATGGGTCGCATTGGTTTGGAATAAATTCCCAATCAGAGACTTTCGTCAAGGTACTTGACTAGTGCCCGACTAGTTCCCGGTCAGTTTCTGACAATGAACTTCATCCTTGGTTGATTCTTCCGGTTCCCGACTTGACCCTGTCTGGTCAAGAGTCAACCCAGACGGTTCCCACCCAGTTTCCGGCCATGCAATACAGTCCGAGTTTGCCCGACAGGAATCCAGCCAGAAACCTTCTTGTAATGAGGCTAACTGGGGCAATTTCCACACGGGAGTGGGTGGCTAAATTATTACCTTACTTTGTTTTTGTTAAACGCATAAAGTCTCCCAATACTGAAAATACACATATTAAATTTTTCCCCTAGAAATAAAATGAAAAGCGTCAAAATTTTGTATAAAACGGCCTCAAGATAAAGTGTTTTTTTTTCATTTTTGAGGAAGATATTGTGGGAAAAGTCCAAATTTTAAACTTTTCTTAAATTATGAATAATTCCCGAAGTAATAGATGTTTTTAAATATTCTTCGACTTATTTTGAAAGTAAATTCACGTAGAATGTAAAAGCATGCCAAAACATTTATTATTATTTCCCCCTAGATTCGTAAAAAGTCTAAGCTTAGAACAAAAAAGGCATAAAAATTCAAACTTTCAAACATATATATTAAAAAATACTAAAAACAATTATATTCTATTTTTCAATAACATTTAATAAATTCTTGTTGTTTGCTAGTAGGTTAAATAATTGAAATTCGCACAGAGTTCGTTTTGATGTTCACATATATTTTAACACACACAGGCAAGGTTTAATATTTACAGAATTGAATATGAATAATAGTTAACCGAAGATTGATAATTAGCAGCCAAAGTGGATGGCTGATCGTTTCCCGAATATACAGAATAGCTTGGTGGGATGGCCGAAAACGATTGAAAGAAGTTAGAGTTAGAAACAGACAGTTACTTGTAGGTTCAATGATACGAAGAGGGGTACAAATTAGTAGAGGGTGAATCAGGTTTTCTTATTGGATAGATCATCGAAGGGAGGGATTATGAAACCACTCCTGTTTGCTGACGTAGGTGGTAGACCGTAAGGAGAGTTTTCTCGGGAAAAACCCCAAAAAGGCTGATGGGCTCGAACGCCTGACCATCGCTTTCGTACCGACACTAGTTTTTATGATAGGGTAGGTAAGTCGAATAGTAGACTTTCGATGCTAGACAGCTTATAGCAATAAAGTGTTCGTAGTGAAAGTGAAGATAGACAGATTGTAGGATTAAGTATAATAAGAATATAAAGCGCAGGTGGGACACAAGTATAGGTAAGCAAATTAATAGAATTTTCACTCTCTCATAAAACTTCCAAATGAAGCATGATAAAGTTCCAACGGAACATGCCGGCCCCTTTGAACGGTTCTCGTTCAAGAAGGATTGATTTATACGCAGCCTTTTTATGACTTTTAGTAAAGGGGTGGAATGTTCTTAATCGTTTGATAACCTACATTGAGTATAGAGTAAGTAATACAGATACGTAATAAAGATTACAGAATAGTAATGTATAAATATAAATTGTTCAAGATACGTCAAATATGTATAGTATCCACTGTAAGTGGGCACAGTTTCTTCACGCATCTTTTGTAGGTGCCGTCAGCTGTCTTTACGGAGACTACTCGCACGACACCGTCATTTCCAGGGTAGGTCTCGATGACTCGAGCTAGTTTCCGTTGTAAGGGTGGTGCATTATCTTCTTTGATGAGGACTACCGCTCCGATAGCGATATTGGCTGAACCAGAATGCCATTTGCTGCGAACGGTTAACTCATTCAAGTATTCCTTGTGCCAGCGGCGCCAGAAATGTTGTCTCATCTGCTGCGCGTGTTGCCAAGATGAAAGCCTGGCAGGCCTTTCATCACTAATATCTTCTTGAGGAAGGCTCGTTAGTGGACCACCAATAAGGAAATGGCCTGGAGTTAAAGGACGTAGATCGTTTGGATCAGAGGACATGGGACTAAGGGGGCGGGAGTTTAGGATTGCTTCAATCTCATTTACGTATGTATGCAATTGTTCAAAAGTCAAGACACTATCGCCAACTGTGCGTAAAAAATGATGTTTGAAGGATTTTACCCCGGCTTCCCATAGACCGCCAAAGTGCGGAGTTTCAGGCGGATTAAACGATCACTTTACTCCCTGATTTTCTAACTATCCCTTGACTTTAATATTGTGCGTTGTAGAATTGACAAGTTGTTCGATTTCTTGTAATTGTCTGCTAGCACCACAAAAGTTGGTGCCATTGTCTGATCGAATTTTTGTTGGTTTTCCGCGTCGTGAAATAAATCTTTTCAGACAGCCAAGAAAGGCTTCCGTGGTAAGATCGCTTACGAGTTCCAGATGCACAGCTTTAGTTGCAAGGCACACAAAAACTGATACGTAATTTTTAATCTTTTTAATATTGCGATATCGTCTTTCTTTGATGTAGAAAGGTCCGCAGTAGTCGACTCCGACATTCAAGAAAGGTCGCGAATATTCTAATCGATCCGCGGGTAGGTTTCCCATTTGTTGATTGATTTCGCGAGGCTTTAATCTACAACATTTGACACAATTGTGAATTATTCTTCGCGTTATATTTCGCCCATCGATAGGCCAGTATTGTTCGCGTACAGAATATAAAGTAGCTTGAACACCTGAATGCATTGACGCGAGATGATTGTCGCAAATAATAAGCTCTGTCACGTGATGCTTACGTGGAAGTAAAATCGGATGCTTTTGATCATATGGCAGATCTGGCATGGTAAGCCTTCCGCCTACCTTCAGGATTCCCTTATCTAAGAAAGGCTTGAGATTGAGAATTTTACTCATTGAAATGACTATCCCTTTATGTGATAGGTTATCAATTTCTCTTGCGAAACTAGTTGCCTGAGTGTGTCTCATAATGCAATCCTTTGACAATTTAAGCTTCTTCTCAGTCAATCCACCTGTTAATTTAATCGAGTCATAATTTTTAATCCTGTGATAAAACCGAAAACAATATGCGAGGACTCGAATTAAAGCTTTAAGGGAAGAAAATCGTTTAAAAATAGCTTCCAATTCATTAACATTGTCTGAATCATTACGTTTATTCAATGATGTAATCGTCATTGCTACCTGTAGCGGGATGGAACTGATTTCGGAGGGCTTTCCTTTGTTACGTTTAAAGTCAGGCCACCTTGTTTCATTCTGAGTAAGCCAACAAGGACCACGCTGCCAGAACTCAATTTCGGAAATAAACTTATCTGGTAATTGACCGCGAGAACATAGATCGGCGGGATTGTCTTCTGTGCGTACATGTCTCCATGTAATATTTGCAACATTTTTCGTGATCTCTTGGATCTTTGCTACACGATTTGCCTCAAATGTTTTTAACGTGTATGGAGGCGTGTTCAACCAATGGAGCGCGATTGTAGAATCTGACCACAAAATAGTTTGACTAAATTCTATATGCTTTAAAGCCGAGAAAGTGACTTCGTATAGTCGTGAAAGTAAAAGAGCACCGCATAATTCTAATCGCGGTATCGTGAGTTTCTGTATTGGAGCTACTCGAGACTTGGAGCACACTAGAGACGAATAATGCTGGCCCTGCTTGTCTGTTGAACGCACGTAAATGCAGGCTCCGTAACCCTTTTCGCTGGCGTCACAGAAACCGTGCAGTTGAACGTCAATTGCGTCGCGTATGATCACGCATCGATTGAATCTAAGTTGATTTAAAAGTGGTAATTGTTTTTGAAAAAACAACCATTCTGACTGAATTCCTTCAGGAAGAAGCTCATCCCATGTGATTTGAAGCTTCCAGAGGGTTTGTATTAAAATTCTTCCATGAAGGGTGATTGGGCCTAATAAACCTAAAGGGTCGAATATTTTTGCAATTTCAGATAAAATAACTCTCTTGGTTAGTCTATCATGATTCTGAAGATTTTTAACTGCATATAGAATCGCATCTTCCTTTGAGTTCCAACAAAGCCCTAAGGTTTTGATTGTATTCGATGAATCGAGGGATAAGAGCTCTATTTTTGATTCATCATTGAAATCGCGTGTTAATCGTGGGTCATTTGAGGCCCATTTTCGCAGTGTCAGGCCGCCTTTTCCGACGAGCTGAACTAGATCGTTACGGAGGTCTAAAGCTTCTTGAAACGTAGCCGCGCCTGTTAATAGATCGTCCACATAAAGGTCACGAATGAGGACTTGAGCAGCAATAGGATGGGAGGAACCCTCATCCTCTGATAATTGAGATAAGACGCGCGTGGCGAGAAAGGGTGCGGAAGCTGTCCCGTACGTAACTGTTTTTAAATTGTATATTTTTATGGGCTCACTTGAGTTCTCTCGACAGAGAATTCTTTGATAAGATGAATCTTCTGGAGTTACCTCAACTTGACGATACATCTTCTCAATGTCGGCTGTTAGAGCGAATGGAAATGATCTGAAACGAGTATAAATTGTGAAGAGATCGTCTTGGACAGTCGGACCGACCATGAGCGCGTCATTTAAGGAAATTCCGCTAGAACTTTTGGCAGAGCCATCGAAAACTACTCTGATTTTTGTTGTTAAATTGTCTTCTTTGATAACAGCATGGTGAGGCAAAAAGAAGCCGTGATGCTTAGGATCACTATCTTGCGTTGTGGACATGTGACCTAGGTTTAAGTACTCCCGCATAAACTCCGAATACTTTTCTTTCAAAGCAGGATGTTTTGCAACTTTACTTTCTAGGGCGTGGAAGCGTCGCAGCGCCGTTTGATAAGAGTCACCAATGTCCTTTTTCTTTTCGTTAAAAGGCAACGAAACTATATAGCGACCGGTTTTGCTTCGGGTCTTGTGAAGTTTAAAGTGATCTTCACAGTCTTTTTCTTCCTTAGATAGATGCTTACTACTGGGAACTAGCTCAATTTCCCAGAATCTTTCGAGTTGATCTGAGAGTGAATCGACTTCTGTCTGAGAAATGTGGCACACTACCTCTTTAGGTTGAGTGGCCCTGGGATAGATAGTGGCAGAAACTACCCAGCCTAATTTAGTTTTCTGCAAAATAGTTTCTTGACCCTTAACGTGAATTTGACCTGTGCACAGAAGTCTGTAGAATTGCTGGACACCCAACAGGGCATCTATTTCTCTGCACTTGTAAAATTCAGGGTCTGCTAAGTAAATGTTGGAGGGAATTTGAAATGACGTTCTATCTAATGGTATTGCTGGTAACTTCTTCGTTACCTGTTTGACAAGTAGAAAATTTAATGTTTTCTTATAATTGTTAAACCGCGATTTTATAGACGCAACCACTGAGTGTTTGACTTCTGTGGATGCAGAATTTAACCCAGAGACATCGATGTCTACTGGATATTTTGGCACATTGAGGAGAGAAGCCATTTTTTCCGTCATGTAATTTGACTGGGAACCGTTATCTAAAAGGACGCGACAGGTATGTGAATTTCCGGCATTATCGAAAATATCTACCACAGCAGTGGACAATACCATGTACGCATCAGACTCGTCTTGAACTGTATGCATATTAACCGACGAGTTTTTCGCATTGCTCTTTTCTTCGTTATCCGCATTTTCGCGATCAATATGCAGAAGAGAGTTGTGTCTCTTTCCACATTTCCTACAGGGACCACCGCGACACTCACTGACACGGTGATTAGGGCACAAGCAGTTTGTGCATAGAGAGGCCTTTTTAACAGCCTCCTGACGTTCTTTTTGAGAAAGTCTGAGAAACTTTTCGCACGTGTAAATAGTGTGCTCCTCTGAGCAATAATAGCAACTAAATTTTGAAGTTGACGCGAGATGAGCGTGTTGATAAGATTTTTTGAAATTATTGACAGATCGCCCATTATCTGGTCTATTTTCAAACTTCTTCTGGGGTTTTGCGGACGATTGCGAGAATTGAACTTCTTCAAATTGCGCACGACGTTGTAGGAACTCTAATAATTGGTTCATCGTGGGAGTTTTCATTTCGCTAGAAAAGTCTTCCCATTTTTCGCGTAATTGAAATGAAAGTTTACTTTTGAAAATAAGAATCAATAAAGTGTCCCAAGAGTCTACCGATTCGCCTAATGTGCGAAGCGCTCTAATGTGCTTCTGCACTCTGTCTAGTAGAATACGCACTGAAAATTCTTCAGCCATGGGTTGTAACTCCATGAGTGATTTTGCGTGACTCTCGATAATTAGTTTTTTATTGTCATACCGCTCTTGTAATAGTTTCCAAGCTACCTTATAATTGTTAGATGAAGTTTCAATAGATGCGATTACTTCCGCGGCTGCATCTTGTACGCAACCTTTCAAATGTACAAGTTTTTCAACATCTTTAATATCTGTTCGATCATCAACTAAGGCTTTAAATGTGTCAGAGAAACCTAGCCACGTTTCATAAGTACCCGTGAATTTAGGTAAGCTAAGAAATGGAAGTCTAGAATGCAAAATCGTGTTATCATTGTTTCCCGAATGCGAAGTCAACTCTACTGAGGAAATATGTTCACTTGAGCCGCTGCTCGTGGTACTGTTTCTTAATGCAAGATTTTCCGATATTAATTTCTTCAAATTCGCTGATATTGTGTAATATCTATTTTCAAAGGACTCGCGCTCGCTTTCATGCCTTGCAACTAATTTTGGTGTACCTGAATTTATCAATTCTAATCGCGATTGGATGATTTAAAAATCTGCCCATAACCTTCTATGATTGATTAACCGCTCTTCTAGGTCCAGGGAAGCTAAATCTGACCATGAAGTTATTTTTTCACTCGCTGTGAGAGACCGTTTAATATTGCCGCGTTTAAGATTTAATTCATTAATTTCGAGTTCAGTATCTACATTCTCTGCACAGGAAGTCATTGTAATTTGATTTCAACAATTGCAAACAACGCGAACTTTTCAACAATTGAATTCAGGAGATATGATTATACTTAGAGAATTGGTGGTACCAAACTAACTTACTTTTGATGAGCTGGACCACGGATTGATGCTATGTAGATTGAGCGCCTTTTCCCTGGATCGTCTGGACCGGATCCCTGCTGCTTCTGATGAATTAATCGTCTGGTTTGCTCTTCGGTGTCCGACCAGGAATCCAAACTTGTAGAACACGATTCTTTTTGAGTTAAGAATTTTATGGAGCAGAGTTTCTGTTTCTGCTGCAATAACTGCTGCAGTAGACTGTACCAGCAGTTACGTCAAGGATTGCTGCTTGGCTTCGAGATATGATGCTGCGAGGCTGCTGACGCACTGCGAGATTCACTGTATTGTCACTAGTTTGTGTCTTTGTTATTCATCGCCACAAAGACACAATATTTTATCACTTAATTTGTACTGTTTCCTTGATTTTCACTGAAGCGATAAAATATCCACGTTCGAAGGACCAAAAAATGTTTGCTAGTAGGTTAAATAATTGAAATTCGCACAGAGTTCGTTTTGATGTTCACATATATTTTAACACACACAGGCAAGGTTTAATATTTACAGAATTGAATATGAATAATAGTTAACCGAAGATTGATAATTAGCAGCCAAAGTGGATGGCTGATCGTTTCCCGAATATACAGAATAGCTTGGTGGGATGGCCGAAAACGATTGAAAGAAGTTAGAGTTAGAAACAGACAGTTACTTGTAGGTTCAATGATACGAAGAGGGGTACAAATTAGTAGAGGGTGAATCAGGTTTTCTTATTGGATAGATCATCGAAGGGAGGGATTATGAAACCACTCCTGTTTGCTGACGTAGGTGGTAGACCGTAAGGAGAGTTTTCTCGGGAAAAACCCCAAAAAGGCTGATGGGCTCGAACGCCTGACCATCGCTTTCGTACCGACACTAGTTTTTATGATAGGGTAGGTAAGTCGAATAGTAGACTTTCGATGCTAGACAGCTTATAGCAATAAAGTGTTCGTAGTGAAAGTGAAGATAGACAGATTGTAGGATTAAGTATAATAAGAATATAAAGCGCAGATGGGACACAAGTATAGGTAAGCAAATTCTGAGTTTAAGTTTTTGTCGACATTTCTTTCAAAATTCATAAACCTTATAATAATAGAATTTTCACACTCTCATAAAACTTCCAAATGAAGCATGATAAAGTTCCAACGGAACACTTGTGGCTTAACACTTTAATCTATTCTTAAAATCCTTTTTTTGAGTATTGGAAATTTTTTAATTATTACGCCTAATATGTTCTATGTTTAGACTTTTTACGAATCTAGGTTAAAATTATGTAAACTTTTTTGGCACGCTTTGCATTCTACGTGAATTTACCTTTCCAATGAGTCGAAGAACATTTAAAAGCATCAATTACTTCGGGAATTATTCATAATTTAAGAAAAGCTTGAAATTTGGACTTTTCCCACAATATCTTCCTCAAAAATGAACGAAAACACTTCATCTTGAGGTCGTTTTATACATAATTTTGACGTCTTTCATTTTATTTTTAATGGAAAAATTTAATATGTGTATCGTCAATATTAGGAAATTCTGTTACAGCTTGGTAGTTTTAAGATATATTTTATGAAAATTCAGTTGAGTTTCATAATATTAAGAAAATTTGTTAAAAATTCAGTACATTTTTTGCAATTCTAAGATACCTTTACCAAAAAACATCATAAATATCATCAAATGTTACATTACCTTTGTAACATACACAGTGTGTCCCAAAAATAACCGAACTCTATATTTAAATCATACAACATGCAGCGCCATCTTTTGAAAATTTGCAGCATTGAAAAGATACATTCATCCTCTTTCAAACGCACCTAAATTCATGTAAATCGGATGACAGATGTGAAAGTTACAGTCATTTCAATAAAAGAAAAAGTGTGCTAATGTTACAAAACAAAAATGGAACCAAGAGCAAATATAAAATTTTGTGTTAAACTTGAAAAAAAATTCGCTGAGACATTCGAATTGATGAAAAAAGTTTATGGTGACAATTGTATGAGTCGTACTCAAGTTTACACGTGGTTTACACGGTTTAAAAATGGTCGTGAGGATTTAAATGACGACCTAAGGCCAGGTCGTCCAGAAGTTAGTAATTGTGCTGAATTGGTGGAAAAGAGTCCGTGAAATCATTGGTATCGATGCAAATTTTACGACGAGAATGTTGGCTGAGGAATTAAATACGGGTAAAAACACTATTTGGAGAATTTTAACTGAAGATTTGGGTAAAAGAAAGGTCTGTGCACGTTTTGTTCCACATCAGTTAAATGAAGACCAAAAAAGTCAACGAATTTTTGATGAAAAAACGGATTTCTCTCATCAACCACCCTCCGTATTCGCCTGATCTATCACCATGTGACTATTTTCTATTTCCAAAACTGAAAACCAAGATGAAAGGAGCATTTTATGATGATATCCCAGCCATTGAAGCAGCCGTAACCGAGGTGCTGAAGAACATTCCTATAAATGACATACAAAAATCTATGCATGCGCTGGTTGATCGTTCCAAACGTTGTATTGAGTCTAATGGAACCTATTTTCAATAAATAATAACTTTCAAAGATAATATAATGTGTATTTTATTCTATATCCAAAAAGTTCGGTTACTTTTGGGACACATTGTGTAAAAGTTTCCGAACATTTCTAACAGTGCAGTAATATCATGCAATACAGAAATTTACAGGTAATAATCGAAATTGTCGATATTTTTAGTATTACTCTGCTTCGTCACTAATTATCACCTTTTTCATAACTCAACTAACTACAAAATTCATTGACAACATTTGAATCGCTTCATATTTATATAATATACGAAATACTTCAGTCATAATTATGAAACTGAATCTGAAATTATATAGGAGCAAGTTAAGAGATATATCTATGCAATATATTAAGTAACTCTCTTAGTTTGCACGTCCTTGATCTTCGAGAACCCTTGAATCAAAAGTGAACTCCCGGGACCAAGAAAATCTCTATAATACAACAGACCACTAGATACTGTCAAGGTGCAGCAACTTGGCAATTTAACACAAAGTGAGATAAATGCCCAGTGAAATTTATTTGCCTGGACGATTCGCTCACATATTTGCATGGAACGTGTATGTAAGCATTATGCTCAGTAGATGACACTAGTGTGTAAGGATTGAAGAACATTAGCGAAATAATCTTTAGAGGTATTTATATACAGAAGGCTTTTTTTTAAAGTGATGAGTCACGATTATCGGAAGGTGAAAACTTATCATTTGTGTGAACAATGTTGACTTTTCATGCCCTTTCTGCATCCAATTACGATTATCATACTTACACCAATTGAGGATACTGTATTGATTCGACATTTATACACGGATGCAAAGTTGAATAGGTCAATGCGCAATGAACATATTCTATTATTTTGAACTTAAGAATGAACAACATAAAAGCACTGAAAAGTACATCAATATTAATTTTTACTGTCTCGTCATTCGCTTGATAAAGATTCTAAGATCCTCTCAATGGGAGCTGAAAATTAAAATTAATGAATTTCATATTGAAGGTAAACTAGTTGGGAGTTTGAATTTCTATTCTGATTAGAGACAAACTTCAACGCCAAAGACACGGAATGATTAAATAAATACGAGCATGTAATCAGTTTAATTAGACCACAAGTATTTTAAAAGAAATCGAAAAAATCTCATTAGCTCGATGTCTAGATTACAAGTAAGACTGTGAAAGGAACAGGACTTGTGCAATATTTTCCGCGATCTTCAGATGATCTGAGAACTCAAGAGAGTGGAATATTTTTACCTCAGAACCAGATCTGCGATATTTAAGATAGTTCATCCACGAAAATTAGACCTCGGGCAAAAATAGATACTTTTGCTTTTAAGTCTCTAAATGTAAATCAGTCAAATTTTCACTGATTGAATCAGTGATTTGCCATTTCACTGTTTAATTAGTGAAAACAATATTTTTCACTGTTAAATCAGTTAATTTTTACTGTTTAATTAGTGAAAATAATATTTTCCACTGTTTAATTAGTGAAAATAATATTTTCCACTGTTAAATCAGTTACTTTTCACTGAAGTAATTAGTGAAATTTGACTAATTCGTAGTAACCTCTTTTTAGCTATTTTAATCAGTCAAATTTCACTGATAATTAGTAGATTTTGACTGATTTATATTTAGAGAGAAGATTAGCAATATTATTATTGAAGGGCTAATCTGAAAGAGGAAAAGATTCTTTTCCTTATCGCTTCATACCAAATTTTACAAAATCATACGATTTTAATAAATCACAAATTATTTCTTCAGGAAAAAGAATCTTCACAACATTACCGTTCCCAATTTTCGGAAATAAATTCTTTAATGGCTGAAACCATTAAAAATCGAAAAATTTGAAATGCAGAAAAATAACATATTTTATCAATTTTATTTTTGCCGAATTCTTTTCCTTATCGCTTTATACCAAATTTTACAAAATGATGCGATTTTAACGAATCACAAATCATTACTTCAGGAAAAAGAATCATCACAATTTCATCGTTCACAATTTCATCGTTCCCAATTTTTGGGAATAAAATCTTTAATGGCTGAAACCATTAAAAACCAAACAATTTCAAATACAGAAGAATAATCTATTTAATAAATTTCATTTTTGCCGAATTCTTTTCCTTATCGCTACATATCAGATTTTACAAAATGATGCGATTCTAATAAATCACAAATCATTTCTTCAGGAAAAAGAATCTTCACAACTTTACCGTTCTCAATTTTTGGAAATAAATTCTTTAATGGCTGAAATCATTAAAAATCAATTTTCCAAAACAACATTTTTATAAACAAACTGCTGAATTTGGAAATAATTCATTCATTTTAATAAATTGGAAATGGCTAACTTGTAGAGAATCTCTTTTTCTGAAGAAATGATCCGTGATTTATTAGAATCACATCATTTTTTTAAATTTGGTACGAAGCGCCAAGAAAAAAAGTTCAGATAAAAATTAAATTTGTTATATGTTTTTTTTATATTTTTTTTATATTTCAAATCTTTTTCTTGGAAAATAGTCTCTTTTCTTTCAAATGATCCCTTCAATAATAATATTACTATTCTTGAAAGCAAAATTATTTACTTTTACCTGAGGTCTAATTTTCGCGGATGAACTACCTTAATAGGGTGACTAATTTTGAATACAAACAAAAGCGTTTAAAATATTCTCCCTCGTTATCAAGAGAAACTTTGAAGTAAAACATTTTCTTATGAAAACCAAGTAGAATTTCGCACAACTTAAGAATTTTATTGGTAAAAATATATAGGTTTTAAGTCTAAATAACATTTATGAAGCAAATCGCAAATAAAGTAATACTAGTTTCGTGAAACGGCGAATGTGTGAAAACATTTAAGCAAAATATTTTTCTCTAAAGATTGAAAAACTAGTTGACGCCGATTATACTTTGTAACAACATTTTACCGCCATGGCGTAAACGTCGTGACAGAATATTAAAGGAAGAGTAATGGCACCAACCAGTTTAACTTTTCAGTATCCTTTACGTTCTGTCTCCTTGCAAGTAACGCAATATTCTTTCCGTATTACGTTCGAGTCTGTTATGAAGTAATCCATGAAACTAAAAAAGGGCTCTAACTCTATGTAAATAATTTATATGTTATTGACTTGAATTACCCTGTCTCCAAAGCAATGTATATTAAATTATATAGAGTCAAAATACCATTAAAATAATAACGACTACAAGAAAACATTTTGCAGAAAATTCTATATTCATGGAGAATTTAATATTCATACTTAACATCCTGAAAATAGTAAATATAAAATTTAATGATCAGCTCTCGAGTTGTTGAAAAGGGAAAGTGATTCAAATGTTTCTGAATTTCACGATGTACAGAAATGATATTCCTCAAGAGACAGAAGAGTCGTGAAATTGCAGCATTGCCACTGGGGATGCATCACTGACACTTAGAATATTTTGCAGCAAGGCGTAAATCGTGACTTGTGGGAAGAATAATTACGAGCTAACGTAATATAGAAATAAATGTACAAGATGGTCATAAAATTTCACAGGGCAAAAGTAATAATTCTAGGATCGACAGTTTACAAGGAGCTTGTGAAACGGCTTACATTTCAGTTTGAAATCATAAGTTTTTATCCTTATCTTACAAGAAGAATCTATAAATTATATTTCCACGAGAACACGCTTGTAGTGAATAAAATATTAAATAGAGATGATCCACTGAATTATTCATGCATCTAGCCTTTCATCTTAATTTTCCACTTATCTAGACGAATTAATTGATTCGTTGAGTAGATTTTTCCTGATAACGAATAATTTAAGGTAGTTTTCATCCACAAAAATTAGACCTCAGGGAAAACTAGATAATTTTGCTTTCAAGAACAGTAATATTATTATTGAAGCGCTATTTTGAAATAGAAAAGATTATTTTACAAGAAAAAAATTTGAAACACAGAAAAATAATTTTATGTGCCTCCCGCGCGTAAACTCGTTTTTACGCTACAGTTGGGAGTAGTGTAATGTTGTGTATTACGATATGGAGGAATGTAATGTAAAAATTGAACTGCGCATGTGCCTATTACTATACAGTGGAGAGTAATCTTCTTCTTATTCTTCTTCTTCTTCGTACAGCGTTGGCACCGTACTGACAAAGCCTTGTACATTTGAACTGCGCATGCGTCTATTACAATACGCTACTATTGAACAAGATCAGATTGGATTTGAGTGTACATATAAAAACTCGTATACGCGCCGAAGTCACATAAAATAAAATATGGGCCAATGCACACAATTCGGGTAATTATGAGACTCGCTTAAAATTTCCGCAGGACTGATCGCGCCTTGGCTTCGTCTCGGCTTTGTCTAGGCTTCCTCTCGGCTACGCCTTGACTATGCCTTGGCTTCGATATCCTGCGAGCATTGTCGCTCGTCGCGTAATGACCCTCATTATGCGCCTAGGCACATAATATACTATTATCAATAAATTTTATTTTTGACCCAACTTTTTTTCTTATCGCTACTTACCAAATTTAAAGAAGTTATGCGATTCTAATAAATCATGAATCATTTTTTCAGAGAAAAGATTTCCCACAACTTCACCGTTTCTGATTTTTGAAAATAAATTCTTTAATGGCTGAAACCATTAAAAAAACATTTTCCAAAATAAAATTTGTATAAAATAATTGTTGAATTTGATAATAATTTATTCATTTTCGAAAATTGGAAATGGTTAAGTTGTAGGGAATCTTTTTCTTGAAAAAGTGATTTGTAATTTATTAAAATCGCATAATTTCTTAAAATTTGTTAAGAAGCAATAAGAAAAAAAGTTGGGGCAAAAATAAAATTTATTAATAAAATTATTTTTCTGTAATTCAAATTTTTTTCATGAAAATTTATCTCTTCTCTTCCAAAATAGACCTTCAATAATAATATTGCTATTTTTGAAAGCAAAATTATCTATTTTTACCTGAGGTCTAATTTTCGTGGATCAACTACTTTAAGAACAAATGAATGTATAAGAAAATAATAGAGCGTCGACATTTGGAAATATTACTTTTTGAGGCGCACCTCTAATTCATGGTAACTCCTATAATATTTGCGTAGTTCACAAACCTTCAAGTCCTCTTTCACCTTCTGCCTTTTCTTGACAGGAGTACCATTGAATAAGAAGGTATACGAGATGATTCGACGTTGGAATCGGAACTATAGTGATCTATTGAAATGAAAACTAAATTTCGTCATTAAAATTCATGACTTGGACGTAAAAAGTGAATGGAATATTTGAACTTCTCTCTTTCATGAGTTACCTTATCGGCATTGACGATAAAAAGAAGGAATAGATACGTTTATGGAGATGGCTTTCAATCGATTCGACAAACTGGTTTTCCAATCTTGTAAATCATTACATATCGGCAGTAAACTGGCAAGTAAAATTTCACTGTGCATATGAAACTATTTTAGCCTATGTCGGAGTAAACTCAATGATAAACGCCAATCATTAAAACTCATTTTTCAAAAATGTATTTTATAGAAGGCGGTTTAACATAACGATAAGTTAATCTCCAACTAACGACCAATTATTAAGTAGTTTCATATTAAAAACGACTATTGGACGCTTTCCATTCAATCCATCCATCGATAAATTTCTTCAAAAGCGGTAATACGAGTTTTTCATAATCTTTAAAGTGTCATATACTTGCAATCTTTATCAGAAACAAAAATTAATTTATAACGTTCATAATCTATTACATATCAGGCACATAACAGATTTTATTATTAAACTACTTTGGCATATCGCTACCGCTACGTAACTTTGTAAACTAAATGCCCCATGTACAATAATATTTTCAATAATTATCTTATAGACCTGGTTATACATATTCGTACACAAAAGTAATTTAAAAAGGCGGTTGAGACTTTCATTTTTTGATAAAAATGTGCTTATTACTTTTTAAGGGGATCTTCTGTAGTGACGGCCATTTTTTGAAGCGTTTTTTGGAATTTTACTGTGAAAAAAGTTATAAATATTTTTGAATGTGGTTTTTTTAAAAGTTTTATTAAACCTTGAACTAAAAAATGAAATGTTTTTTTTTGGGAAAATGTTCATCGGTTTGTCCACTGCACCCTTGCGAAGAGAGACCTACCAAAACATCTGAGTCATCGGTTCACAAGATATCTCAAGTTCGGTTTGTTTGAAATGAAAAATGTATATTGTTTTTTAATCTGGAGGAGTGTAATTCTCGTCTCTCTATCCTTCAGATTTCTAACATAACAATTTTCAAAATAGCGGAAGTTTGAAAAAAAAAAAATTTTTTTCGCCTTTTTTCGATTTTAAAAATCCATAAAACATTTGTTATAAATAACAGGGAGCCAAATGATAGACGAACGATAGCGACAACAATGCCACACACTTTTTAAAAAAAAGCAGACCCAAATTCGTCTGATCAGTCGTTAGAAATAGTGTGAACCAGTTTGAAAAACGTTTCGAGAAAAATGCGTTTAAAGTTTTACGTCCACTTTTTGCCGGGAAATTGGCACTTACAATTAATCGGCGATGCCGCATTGTACATCCTTTTGCAATTTTATTTATATTAACATAAACTGTTGAAAAATGCAAAAAAAATCATTTTTTTGAAAATGTTACTACAGAAGACCCCCTTAATTACTAAAATATTAAGTTATTTTCAAAAATTTCAATTTTCCCATTTTATATTTTCTCATGACCCCGTTTAACTAATTTTTTTTATTTTAATTTTGTAATATTCTTAGACAATGGACAATTGAAAAGATTGAATGAAATCGTGGGTGTTCATTTATCAGAGAAGTTAAATTTATGTTAAATATTACAAATAAGGAAGTTTAGAGAAGTGGCAATTTGGGGGTCTGAAAATATATAATGTTGATAAGTTACAGAACTTAAAAAATGAAAAAGAAAATTTCTTCGAAAGTTTTTAGGTTTTTTCCTTCATTTTCAATATTTTACATTATTTTATTTTTGAAATTTTCAAGGTAAGATAATTAGACAATAATTTAACTTGAGGTTTCATAAATTTAAAAAACCGAATACGAAATTAAAAATATGTAAGTATAAGTAGTAAGATCTGAGGAATGCAATAAATATTTCATAGAATTAAGATAAACTAAAAAGATTCAGTTACTTTTTAGTAAATTTAATAGACAATTTTTCAATCTCCAGTTAAAAATTACTGAATATTCTGATATTTGTATCTGAGAATTCTCAAACTTACAACAAATTTTACGTTTTAAATAACCGAAGCTTTATACAATTACATGTGACTGCAAATTCTCTTGCAGTTTCAAATTCGAGAAAGGTTAGTTGGTTTCATAAAATTCAAAAATTTGCCAGCAGGATATGCATTTTCATTTGGCTAGATAAATGAAGAAACTGTATAAACGTAGCAAATAAGATTATTTATAAAAAAAAATTAACGAAAATCGAGAGCTTTTATAATTGAAATTTCACATGATATTTGAATTGCTACATTATTTAAAAAATTGAAATTGATAAATTTTCAATAATCCAGATTATCTAGGTAAAAATTGACACCATACGGAGTAAACTTTTTGTTCAAATGCATATTGTTGAAGGAAACAAACTTGTTTCACATATCCAAAAATATGCTTGATTTTAATTCATCAAAATATTTTTATACTCGATTGAAAAAAATAATTTGCTTGAATTAAAAAACATTTGTTTGAACTCCATATTCTTGAATTTATAAAAGTATTTGTTTGATAAAAAAATATAATATACATCTAAATTTGCATAAAATTAAAAAATAAGTAACACTTTTTTAAAATAAAAATTAATATATTTTCAACACAAACAAGAAATGTCAAAAAAATGCTCAAAAAGGTCAAAATTTGTAGTTTAAAAATACATAAAGGAACTAAAATTTCTAAAAAACCCAAAATTTTTCTAAATAAAGGTACTAAATATAAAAAAATTATATGGAAGGTCTAAACTCAAAAAATAAAAATATTAAATGTGGCGGATCCCCTTAAACGAAATATCTATTCAAACCGAACAAAATAAGAAAAAATCTACCCGCTTCGCGGGTACATTCTTATCGCGCGCTTCGCGCTCCGTTCTTTCTGGACCTC
The DNA here is from genome assembly GCA_030998225.1 of Diplolepis rosae. NCBI lineage: Eukaryota > Metazoa > Arthropoda > Insecta > Hymenoptera > Diplolepididae > Diplolepis > Diplolepis rosae. The sequence continues at coordinate 15,315,734 of JAPYXD010000723.1, read as the reverse complement.
GCGCTTCGCGCTCGGTCTTGTGCTCTTCGCATACATTTAAGTTTATTTCTTATAATTTAATACTGAAGCTCAAACCAATTTTATAATATTAAAGATGATGTAAATTACTCATTTTCTCAAATTCACTAAATTTCTTTTTCAGTTTAAGTGAAACAGGAAATTCAATTTACTTAAGGATCTATCGGCCTTAAGGAACATATTCTCATCATGACACTCCTGCTTCGCGCTCGATTTTCTGTATACATTTCAGTAACTTTTTAATAAATTACATGATTAAAATAATTTATTTATTTTCTTCCAAATGTCTCAAAAAGGAAAAACAATCGTAGACTTTATTTAAGGAAAAAATTTTGCAGAACAACGCTTATTTCGTATCTCACATATTTTGGTGAAAAATATCGAATTTTTTCAATATTAAAAATCGAAACATAAAATATACATCCTCTCGAGAAATTCCTTAATAAGAATGTGTAGACCTCATTTAGGCAAATAATTTGTCATCTGAACGTTTTTTATGTATCTCATATATTTTGTCTAAAAAATGGAATTCTTGAATTGTAATCATATTTTTTGGAATTGAAACGAAAAATATATCTTTTATCAGAAACTGTGCGAGACAAAATTTGTAGATCGTTTTGAAATGAACAACTTTGTATTCTTACGTTTTTTTTCGTCTTTCACATATTATTTTTAAAAATTGAATTTTGGATTTTCAATAGTTTTTTTTTAAATTAAAAAGAAAAATATGCATCTTATGAAAAAATGTTACAATTTAAATTTTTAGGTCTTTATGTATTCAATAATATTGTATCATAACGTTTTTTCATATCTCGTATAATTTAACTGGAAAATGGAATTTTGATATTGACTTTTTTCAAGTTTTAATATGCTGTAACATTTCTAATTTTGATTTAATCAAAAAATGTTATCAGGATAATTTTTAGAGATTTATGAGCACTATCTAAAACCAGTATTGAAATTTTTGATTTTTTCAAAAAGTTATTTTCAAAAACACAAAAGTAGTGCTCAATCCCTCAATTTTGATTGGATGTGGCTGGTTAACGAACTTGTCCTTACTTTTTCGGCTCCGATAAAGTGTGTCAAAGCACAATTCACGACCTACAGACAGACAGACAGACAGACAGACACTTTCGTAAAAACCCTTTTTTCGGACTCAGGGGGTCTCAAAACGTAAAGATTTGATGAAAATTTCGAGTCATTTTTCACATAAAACCAATACCTTCTCATATGATGAGATTGTAAGAATATTTTTGATACAACATACTGAGGAAATTATCTGTAGCTTATTAATCATGAAAACACGAAAAATCTATCAAAATCACGCGATCATAAAATCGGACGATTTCTTTTGTTACTCAATGCCAATAAAGAACGTATGGCACAATCTTCCTATTTCTCAGATCAAACGAGTTTGTCATACTCTAGGTAAAAAAAATATCAGCCGAGGGGAAAAAGGTTAAGCCTGCAGGCTTTGCCATTTAAAGCAAATAGAGACACTTTATCACAGTCAGTACATACATGAGTATCGGTACCAGTGTAAAAATCTGTATCACTAGGAATACCGGTAGTCTGAACAAATCTTATCCAGCACCTTGTTGAATTCGATTCTTATGCTTTGTGTAAATAACACATTAATCTTATTGATCTCCAGTAAATCTAAACCATATATCTTTTTATTTTTTGCTTAAATGTCAGTCTTTAAATCACACATAAGTTCAAAAAACTCCCAATAGTCAATTTTGAATTATGATGCATTTTATAATAATTGATTTAATATCAATTGCAATTTGTTTAATTAAAGCTGTTTTCAAAATTAAGTTGATTAGACTTCTGAGTCATGTATTACGTTCACTGTTCTTGATGAAACGTCAGAAAGTCGACTACTGGTTACAAGCGATTCTAGATTTCTGAATTCCACGACTATTTAGATAGTTTACCTATTTTTCTCTTGCCTCACTATTACGAAATCATCCTGTGACATAAGTATTATCTCGTCAGTCTCCATTTCGAAGTCACTCTTTAGGGAAGTAATACAATTCAAAAGGTTTTATTAACTGTGTAAACTTTTATTGAGAACCAAGTGTAGAAAGTTATTTGAAGTATCTGCCTACACTAGAATTTTATGGCCACGGTAGAATGAAATAATCTATGCACATGAAATGTGGGATGATATGTAAATAATTAATTAAAAGACTGATTTAATTGGGATTAATACGCTCTTGAATGCATTGTGACAAGTAATGAGAGTGAGTTTATGGTTTATGGGCTCTTCAAAAGGATTTATGCCACTACTAGAGCTCAAAATAATTGTTCCTTGTATGACGAAGCGGTTGAATAATATATGAATCATATGTGCTAAATGATCTTTATCATTTATGACAAACCGTTATATGATTAAAATCATGTCCCAGAGACTGATCGAGTTTCATTTTGTCTTTAGGGAGTTACTTCGTCTTCATTTTGTACTTTGTGGATAATATCTGACATTCAGTCAAGGTTATTTTAATTAAATATTCATCACTAAAAATGCTAGTATATTTAAGAAAATGTTGGATGATTTGTATCATATCTTTTAACGAATGTACCAATTAGATTGCATGAGTTGCTTTTGGTTTACATGTTTTTATGGAGGAAAAAATATTTTATTGTGAACAAGAATGGTTGAGAACTTTTCTGTAACGTGAGAATTTCAAAATTGTGTTTCATTTTGAATTAGGAAAATTATAGAAATGGAATTAGAATGAGACTGATTTAAAAAAGTTTAAAATAAAAACCTCTTGTTAATTACAATAAATCTTGCGAAATAACTGTCGAGGAAATTGAACTGCTGCAATTCTGTGTTATGCATATTAGGGTAAGCACTAAAATTCTTGCGTGGTCTTTTAGTTAATGAGATAATAAATCATGTTCGACATGATTATAATGGTCATATAACATTAGGTAATTAGTACATTTAACATCTAAACAACTAATAAAAAGACGTTATATATGAGGAATTGTACATTACTTTCTACTTACAAGTCGTAAAAAGTATAATTTACCAATCGATAATTGCTTCAAGTTTTTGTCCAAAATTTTATCATCATTTTGACAGTAATTCAATTAAATATAAAAGTTCCAAAACTTTTACTTCTTAATCGAAGGCGAGTATGGATTAAAGAGAAAAATAGAGAGTCGACATTTTAATTTTTCTATAGACAACTATAGAAACACTCAGAAAAAAGATTTGATTGAATCAAAGAAAATTATTTGCTTAAAAGACTTTCTTTAATTTAAAAATAGGATTTATTTGAACTCAATAAAATTTGTTTGATTCAAAGAAAGTATCTTTGAAACAAACAAAAATGTCTTCACATCAAATAAATTTCTGCTTTAAATAAAACAAATTATATCTTTGACCATATACGAATGCAATAATTTGTTTGTTTTGAAGAAAAATTTATTTGATCCAAACAAATATTCATTTGGCCCAAAGATATTTTGTTTGAATTAAACAAATGTTATTTAATTTAAACAAATATTTCGTTTGATTAAAAAAAACCTTCCAAACAAATTATTTTCTTTTATTCAATCAAATCTTTTTTCTTAGTGAATTAGTCTATTTTTCGATTTATTCCAGAGACATGTTATTTATTTAAAAGATTATTATACATATAGTGACTAGTGACATTTCTTTTTGCAGAAGCACTAATTGTCAGTAATTCACATAGATATGTCCAACTTTAAAGTCTTTGATTTATCGACATAAGATCTTGACCTTTACTCGTTCTGCATCAGTGGGCCAATAAAACACGACGTCAAACACTTTGTCGTGCCTTCATACAAATTATTCTATGTCATATTAAAGGAATGGCGTGCTGCTAAGTATACCATTATCAACATCGACACTGCCCCTTTTATTTATAATCGCAACTAAGCTTCTGTATGGCAAGGCAGTAGGAACAAAATATTTCTCTGGAAAGGTCAGTGTAATATTTATAATATTGATAAGCATTAATTTATCTCACCGTATTGATTGAAAAACATTTACTTTACAGCATAATTATTCGTCTGGATGTTAAGTGAACAATTTCAAAATCTTGAATTTATTTAAAAAAAGTGTCTTATAAGAATTTCCCAAATCGAATAAATTTGCTTGATGTTTATAACATTTTTATCACAATTGTTGGTCGATATTTTAGCAATTTATATCTAATTAAGATAGAAAAGTGTTTTTGTAATTTCTTCTAAAGTCTGAATGATGTTTTGACGGAAATAAATTTTATTAAATTTGGTCGAAAATAAATTTTCTTAAAATACTAAGACTATTTCAGAATCTATGTCAAAACTTGAAATTTAACAGAGAATACTAAAAAATTAAACAATTCTAGCAAAAAATAATAAGTTTAGCGGTTCAATTTTTTCTATTTAGAACAAAAAAACACTGTCAAAATGTTTGTTAAACGGTTGATAATTAAATAATATCCTTTTATTCAATGTTGCTTACTTTTTTTTTAGACATTTTACCTTCGTAAACAGAGGATCATCATTTAAAAATATATGGTTCTAAAAAACGTAAATAAAAGCGGTTGTCCATTAACTAGCTAATAAATAATAATCGAGCACTAAAGTTATCGAAAAAAGTTGCATTATTCAGTCAATCGTGTAAATCGATGACTGATCGCTAACAATAAGTGAAATCATTGCCTATTTTTCATTTTGGTTAAGTCTGCGATAAGTAATTTAAATTCCTGTCAAAAATAAAATAATTTAATAGGTTCAAGTTTTTTTTAGATGAATCAAATTAACTCCCTCATAGGTGTTTCAGAATAAGAAAATTCTTATATTACATCAAGAATTAACGATCTTCTCAATACTTATCTAACCACAACAAATTATAAAATTACGACTCAAACTCTAATATTTTTAAACTAAGTTCAAAGATTTATTAAGCAATTCCCATTGTTAAATTCCTGAATGCAAAATGTTTTAGGATCACGAAGGTATTTCTGAGATTATGTTTGTGGATGAGGAACATTCATCTGGCATTCAAATGCCAACTCTTTGTTCCACACGGATATTGCTACTTAAACGCTAAGCAAGATATACATGTATATGTATATAAATATGTGTGTAGGACTTTAACGAACATTTCCCATGCCTTAAAGGGCTCGTAATATTCTTTAACAATTTTATTGCCGTTCGAGATTGAATGTTAGTGGAGTGGATCTTAAAAGTTATTTGAAAACCGATGATCACTATGTTGAGAGAGAAAAATACAATGCATAGGTGTGAAGTATCATGAGAAGAGAATCTTTTTAGCCTTTGTCATTTGAAGATGCGCACATCGATAAATTAAAGTTTATCGAGATTAGTTGCTCTCTCAGTAAGAAGGCTCGAATTGAATAGAATTAAAAATTTCACAATTTAACGTGAAATTAAGGACGAGTTCGTTAACCAGCCACATCCAATCAAAATTGAGGGATTGAGCACTACTTTTGTGTTTTTGAAAAAATCAAAAATTTCAATACTGGTTTTTGATAGTGCTCGTAAATCTCAATAAATTAACCTGATAACATTTTTTGATTAAAATCAAAATCAGAAATATTACAGCATACTAAAACTTGAAAAAAGTTAATATCAAAATTCCATTTTCCAGTTAAATTATACGAGATACGAAAAAACGTTATGATACAATATTATTTTCTACATAAAGACCTACAAATTTGAATTGTAACATTTTTTCATAAGATGCATATTTTTCTTTTTAATTTAAAAAAAACTATTGAAAATCCAAAATTCAATTTTTTAACAATAATATGTGAAATACGAAAAAAACGTAAGAATACAAAGTTGTTCGTTTAAAAAAGATCTACAAATTTTGTCTCACACGGTTTCTGAAATAACATATATTTTTCGTTTCAATTCCAAAAAATACGATTAAAATTCAAGAATTCCATTTTTTAAACAAAAATATAAAATATATGAGATACATAAAAAATGTTTAGATGAAAAATTATTTGCCTAAATGAGGCCTACAGATTCTTATTAAGAAATTTCGGGACAGGATGTATATTTTATGTTTTGATTTTTAATATTGAAAAAATTCGATTTTTTTCACCAAAATATGTGAGATACAAAATAAGCGTTGTTCTGCAAAATCGTTTCCTTAAATAAAGCCTACGATTATTTTTCCTTTTTGAGATATTTGGAAGAAAATAAATAACTTATTTTAATCATATAATTTATTAAAAAGTTACTGAAATGTATACAGAAAATCGAGCGCGAAGCATGAGTGTCATGATGAGAATGTGTTCCTTAAGGCCTATAGAGCCTTAAGTAAATTGAATTTCCTGTTTCACTTAAACTGAAAAAGAAATTTTAGTGAATTTGAGAAAATGAGTAATTTACATCATCTTTAATATTATAAAATTGGTTTGAGCTTCAGTATTAAATTATAAGAAACAAACTTAAATGTCCAGAAAAAATGTTTTCAAACGTTTCGACTCAGATTGAAGTCCTCATTAGTGAAAAATTTATTTCTATCCGAATACAAAAGAAAGAAACTTAAAAAAATTGCACGTGTGACGGATAAACATTATGGTGACAAAGGATATAAATGAATTGCAGAAAGATTATATATGGGTCATTCCATATTAGATTGACAGTCGATGTCGCAGATTTGAACAAGATAATTTTTTTTCGGTTCTTTATCAACAATAAATTGACACATATTTTTTTGTTTGGCCAAAAAAAATTTTTTTACAAGTATACGAGTTTTCGAATTTTCTAAGAAATGATATTTTCGATGAAGCAAGCGCACTTTCAAGCCTGTTTATCTTGAAAACAATTGTTCCCACGAAAAATTTTCCAAATTACGAAAATTAGGGTTTTGACTCTTCTTTACAGAGATTATTGCGAAAAAATTGTTTAAATATCTTTTAACATACAAAAGTAAAGAAATAAACGTAAAATCGTTTTTTTCCAAATTTTGCTCCTTTCGAAATTTTTTTTTTCGTGGATTTAGATCGAAAATATCATTTCTTAGAAAATTCGAAAAATCGCATACTTGTAAAAAAAATTTTTTTTGCCAAACAAATAAATACGTTTCTATTTATTGTTGACAAAGAACCGAAAAAAAATTATCTTGTTCAAATCTGCGACATCGACTGTCAATCTAATATAGAATGACCCATATACAAATGTAGAAGTCAAGATGAAATTAAGAGTAATTATTACAAAATAAAAAGGTCTAAAAAACTGCAATCTCATTACAATAAAATATTATTAAACAAAAACTGACCTGTTATTATGTAAAGTAGCAGGAGAAAATGTTGGTGAAAAAATTAATTCAAGTGACACAGTAACAAATATTTTTCTCTTCTTTCGCCGTAAACTAAATGAACACATAATTTTAAAAAACACTCTTGTCACTATGGATTTTTCTTGGAGAGTCTCAGTTGAAGGGAAAGGAGAAAAAAAATATATTGTTTTGTATTCCGTTTACAGGAATACGTTATAGGTTTATTTAACTTATTCCAGTTCCTGAAATTAATAAGTGTATGAAACTGCTTTTGATTTATTTTTCTAGAATAAAAATTTGAAAAATTTAATTTGAACGAATTCTACTTTATAATGAGGAGAGATTCTGCACTTTTAATTCCTATATTTGAAATTTGTTTCGTAGGTATTTTATTCTTATGAATTCTATAGGTATGCGAATTAAATGAACTTGATGCATTTTAGAAAGTTATAAATAAATATATAATAAAATTGAATAACTTTTAAACGTGAACTTGATAAGAAAGTGTTGGTTAAATAACAATGAAAATATAACTTATCACAAAGGTTTAATAAAAAACATGTTCAAAGTATTTTCATTTTTCACTTCCTCACCCTTAATTTCCAGTCATCAAAAAATTTAAATTATTATTTAAATATTTGTTTGCGTAAAAAAAATTATTTTAATTTCATAAATCAGAATAAAATTTCTATTTTCTTCGCATTCTCGTATTTTTTAATTCCCTTTAATTCACTTAATTAATTTTCTTTTCCTGGGTGAATTAACATGAATTGGATTTTGCCTTTTTTCTTTTATCACTAACAGAATAAGATACAAAGGAAAAATCAGGTATTAAGTAGAATTGATTTTTCAAATTCTATTCAATTAAGCCTTTTTACTGCCTTGTATTCTCGAAGAAAAGGTGAGCTTCTTGTAGGAACTGAAACTTCATTTAAACTTGAATTCGAACCCTCAGTAAAACTTTCATTTCTTTTCTCTATAAATTTGCGTGAGATATTTGCTTTACTTGTATGAGTAATATAAAAGAAGATAAAGTGTAAATGACAATTTTTAGAATTTCTTTCCGCGGACGACCTCCGAAAAGTAGTTTTTTTTTGGACACGGCAATTCTCAGCCGCCATTTTGTATTTCTTAACAAACAAATTTTTTTATAAAGTTAATATATTAGTTGATAAACTTTATAAATTTTAATTGCTTTACGTTTTGTTATCTGCCTAAAAATAAATGATAAAAATGATACTATTTTTGGAGGCACGAAAGTGATTAAACCCCTTAAGTGCAATTACAATGACGGATGATACTCGTTTTTCCTCATCGCTTAATCATGTCAGACTAGGAATAATGCCTCGATATCAATAACACCTGTGAAAGTACAATTTGAAGTTTCCGCGTTTATAATATAATATGAAGATACATGAGGGAATTCGAGGGAATGCAATTAAATTGAATGTTCCTGAAGAGAGAATGGACGCGTTTACTTATATTTCAGAGCCAAGTGCTGCACTCTATCGTAGTAGCTCACAACTATTTTAAAACCTCGTATGATAAATCGCTATACTGTATCGCATAACTATCGTCACTTTTGAAGCCCAAAATAAAAAATGGTTTATACAAATTTAAATGCTTTAAATACTCTATAAATACAATTTTATAGATCAGGACTATTTAAAGTTTACAATAAAAAAATACTTAAAAGTGCAGATACTTTTTTGCTGATAAATTACCTTTTGATGTGGTAATAATTACAATTAAAAATGTCTCTTTAATTTTAAATAGAGTTCAATCACACTTTACATAATTTATTTTTTTATATTTAAAAAAAAACATTTCAATTAACAATTCTGAACTTCTAAATCTATGAAAGGAATTTACTTTACCAGCTTAAAGAAATCTGAGATACGAGATAGTTCCACTATATACCGGAAGGACGACTTTGAATATAAATTTTATAAAATAAGGATTTCAAGCAAAAATATCACTCAAGCAAATAGCTCAAGGATTTTAAAATAAATTGAAATTGATTTAAAAAATGTAATTTGATAAAATCGAAAAGTGATTATAAAATATTAATCTGCACTCTCTAATTCTGAATCAGTTAAAATCTACTGATTATCAGTGAAATTTGACTGATTCAAATAGCTAAAAAGAGGTTACTGTTAATCAGTCAAATTTCACTGATTAATTCACTGAAAATTAACTGATTTAAGAGTGAAATATATTTTTCTAACTGATTCGATCAGTGAAAATTAACTAATTTAACAGTGAAAAATATTTTTTCACTGGTGAATCAGTGAAAAGGCAAAATTTGACTGATTCATATTTAGAGAGCACTCTTCAAAATATATAAAGGACTAATAATAGGACTAAATAAAACATTGAATAATATTAAAATAAGTTTATTGCGAAATTTCGTATAAAAATCAATAAATATTAATTAACTACTACAATGAATAAATAAATAGTTGTGATGCTCAAGTTAAATGAATTGAAATGTTTTAATAATACTGTGCGCGACTTAGCAGTACGCAAATAATGTCTTTAATAAATAATCTAATACTATCATAATTTGATTGCTAATATCACTTAAGCGAATTTAGTATAAAACCTCAGTTTAGTTGACAAAAAGTCATTCTTCAACTCTACAATAAATAGTTCCTATAATCTACAGTCAAATAAATAGTAAATACCTAATGTCAAATAATAAATACTGGTTACAAAAAATAGTCGCGCAGTCGATAGATATACAAATATTCAATAAATATTAAATACTAACAGAATATTTCCCGAATTGTTCTGATTAAACTCACGGCAGGAACAATTATCAATTATTCCAGCACTTTTAGTCGAGTCATCATATAATAAATACATTATTATATTATATATAATATATAAAACTAAGTAAGTTTAGAACTTACATCTTCTTTGGCTCTCTTAGGGAAAACTAGCCATCTAAGTACTGTTTTGATTTGGAATACTTCTATCACGGACGTCTTTGTCAATTTATAATAAATGATGAGTTTTTAATTCGTTTCTAATAGTCAAATACGTATCTCCAAGCGTGAAGATAGTCCTTGTACTTTAAAAGGACTCCCCAATCACGTACAAGCCTCCTCGTGTCATCAACTGGATCTCGCTCTACAGCTGTCATAATACTCCTGTCAACTCTTGATGAAATGTATAGCGATGGCAACGAAGCAATGTTGCTTTCCACTTCACACAGCATCATCATCAGATACGATTGTGTCGCTTTTAAGGCATCCGAAATTCTGGGATCAATTTCATCCTCTATCAGCTCTTCAAAGGCCACAGCGAATTTTTGCAGGTCCAAGTGCAATTTTGGTAAATGGTTGGCAATCTGCAACAAAAAAATCATTCAGATTTTCAATTCCATCAATTGAAGATTCAATCAAGACATACTTTCTTAAATCAAAATACCGGAATTATCAGTTTCAGGAGAATATAATTAGTGTTATGCATAAAACTACCTGAAGATGAACTTTTTTTGTCAATTTTTGAGGAAGATATTTTGTGAAAAAAGTCAAAATTTAAAACTTTTCTTGAATTATAAATTATTCCAAAAATAATTGATATTTTAGATGCTCTTCGACTCATTTTAAAGGTAATTAACGTAGAATGTGAAAAAGGTGCCGGAAAATTATACTAATTTCCTGCTATATTCTGAAAAAATCTAAATTAAAACAAGAAAGGCGTGATAATTGAAAAAATTCTAATACTCAAAAAAAAGATTTTAAAAATACATCAAAGTTTGAATTGTTACGCATTTTTACATTCTCATCATGGATGAGAAGGTATTGGTTTTATGTGAAAAATCACTTTTGATATTTTCATCAAATCTTTACGTTTTGAGACCCCCTGAGTCAGAAAAAACGGTTTTTACGAAAGTGTCTGCCTGTCTGTCTGTCTGTAGTAGGTCGTGTGCGGCATAACTCTCGATAGAATTATCAGATTGAATTGAGCTTTGGTACACTTTATCGGAGCCGAAAAAGTAAGGACAAGTTCGTTAACCAGCCACATCCAATCAAAATTGAGGGATTGAGCACTACTTTTGTGTTTTTGAAAATAACTTTTTGAAAAAATCAAAAATTTCAATACTGGTTTTAGATAGTGCTCATAAATCTCTAAAAATTATCCTAATAACATTTTTTGATTAAATCAAAATCAGAAATGTTACAGCATATTAAAACTTGAAAAAAGTCAATATCAAAATTCCATTTTCCAGTTAAATTATACGAGATACGAAGAAACGTTATGATACTATATTATTTTCTACATGAAGTCCTACAAATTTGAATTATAACATTTTTTTCTAAGATACATATTTTTCTTTTTAATTAAAAAAAAAACTATTGAAAATCCAAAATCTAATTTTTTAACAATAATATTCGAAATACGAAAAAAACATAAGAATACAAAGTTGTTCGTTTCAAAAAGATCTACAAATTTTGTCTGATACAGTTTCTGATAAAACATATATTTTTCGTTTCAATTCCAAAAAATACGATTAAAATTCCAAAATTCCATTTTTTAGACAAAATATGTGAGATACAAAAAAAACGTTTAGATGGAAAATTGTTTGCCTAAATGAGGTCTATAAATTTTCATCAAGACATTTCGGGACAGGATGTATATTTTATGTTTTGATTTTTAATATTAAAAAAATTCGATTTTTTCCACCAAAATATGTGAGATACGAAATAAGCGTTGTTCTGCAAAATCGTTTCCTTAAATAAAGTCCACGATTGTTTTTTCTTTTTGAGAGATTTGGAAGAAAATAAATTATTTTAATCATGTAATTTATTAAAAGTTACTGAAATGCATACAGAAAATCGAGCGCGAAGCGCGAGTGTCATGATGAGAATGTGTTCCTTAAGGCCGATAGAGCCTTAAGTTAACTGAATTTCCTGTTTCACTTAAATTCAAAAAGAAATTCAGTGACTTTGAGAAAATGTGTAATTCACATCATCTGTAATATTATTATAAAATTGGTTTGCGCTTCAGTATCAAATTATAATAAATAAACTTGAATGTATGTGAAGAGCACAAGACCGAGCGCGAAGTCCAGAAAGAACGGAGCGCGAAGCGCGATGATGAAATCGCGCGCCGTAGGCGCGCTTAAACTTACTTACGTTTCATGTAAATTAACCTTCAAAATAAGTCGACGAATATCGAAAAACTTTTCTTGTATTATGAATAACTTTTGAAATAATTGATGTTTTTCGATGTTCTTTGACTTATTTTAAAGGTTAATTTACATGAAACGTAAAAAGCGTGCTAAAAATTTATAATAACTTTTCCCTAAATTCTGAAACGTTCTAAACTTAAAACAAGAAGGGCGTGAAAATTGAAAAATTCTAATACTCAAAAAAAGGATTTCAAAAATACATAAAAGTTTGAATTTTTACGCATTTATTGATGTTTTTCGATGTTCCTCGACTCATTTTGAAATTAAATTTACGTGAAATGTAAAAAAACGTGCTAAAAAATTATACTGATTTCTCCTTAGATTCTGAAACGGTCTAAACTTAAAACAAGAAAGGCGTGAAAATTGAAAAAATTCTAATACTCAAAAAGAGGATTTCAAAAATACATAAAAGTGACACCCCACAAGAAGGAATTAAATTTTCTTGAAAAATGAAATACAATTATTTGTACTATTTTTCATGAATAAATTTGCAAGTTTGAATTTTTACGATTTTTTTTTTACACCACTTTAGAGTCTAGGGAAGAATCAGTATAATTTTTTGACACGTTTTTTTTACATTTCACGTAAATTTAATTTTAAAATAAGTCGAAGAATATCGAAAAACTTTTCTTGAATTATGAATAACTTTTGAAATAATTCATGTTTTTTCATGTTCTTTGACTTATTTTAAAGGCAAGTTTACGTGCAATGTAAAGAAATGTGTCAAAAAATTATACCGATTGTTTCCTAGATTCTGAAACTGTCTAAACTTAAAACAAAAAATGCGTGAAAACTGAAAAAATTCCAAAACACAAAAAAAAAGGATTTTAAAAACACAAGTAGGAATTACATTTTCTTGATAAATTGAATATGATTATTTGTACTATTTTTTATAAATAAATTTGCAAGTTTGAATTTTTCAAAATTCCTTTTCAGAATCTAGCAAAAAATTATTATAATTTTGTGGCAACTTTTATACATTTCACGTAAATTTACCTATAAAATAAGTTGAGAAACATCGAAAAACATCAATTATTTCAAAATTTATTCATAATTTAAGAAAAGTTTAAAATTTTGACCTTTCTCACAATATCCTCCTCAAAAATGGACAAAAACAGTTCATCTTACGGTTGTTTTATGCATAATTTTGAATTCTTCCGTGTTATTTTTAAGGAAAACTTTTAATATTCTATTGTCAATAATAGGAAATTTTATGCAATCAAGAAAAACAAAGTGAGAATAATAATTTGGTCACCCACTGTACAATACACAGTATGAGATAAAGGAAAGTAGAAGAGTTTAAAAAAATGTAAACCTTGGCCGTGACGTGAAGAAACTGACATCACTGGCGATGTAAATAAGCAAAAGTATGTAACTAATCTTTGTTAAGAGTTTGCGGGGTAGAGGAAATTGACTGCGTCAATGTCGCTTGTTATCGGTCGGCCTTTTCGCGTCGCGTCGGTTCTCAAGTCCCGATTACGCAGTCGCGCGACCCGGCGAGCATGAGTATCAGCCCGGCTTCACGCAATGCGAACCGACCACCTCGTTTCTGCTCTCCTGGTACTTTATAATAATTACCGTCTCATTAAAATTTGTTATTTAACGTTAATCAATTACAAGCACAGTTTGTACCATGCAAAAACGATACACGTACACGTGTACAACTTTATGTAAACAGCCGACAAAACTTCTCGCTGGGTATCATTTACATCAACGAGGCACTACTGCACCCTCCACGTGTTATACACACCGAGCAAATGAATATTAATGACCTCGTTGAAAACTAAAGAGGAGCTAATTAATATCTACCGAGACTGCTTCCTTCGCTTAGTACATATAAGTTTACTTATCAGCTTTTCTTAACTTTTTAAATACTCTTTTCGATTGCTATTCAAATTCCTATGTTAATGTAGCGATACGATTACATCGGTTTTTATATTTATATATATATGTAATATAAAGATAGCGTAATATTTTAATATAAATCAACACTGAGAAACAATATTTGATTGAATGAAAATAATTTGTTTGAAAGACTTTTTTTGATTCATTCAAAAGATTTAGTTGGACCAAATAACATTTGTTTAATTCAAACAAAATATCTTTCAGACAAATAAATATTTGTTTGAATCAAATTAATTTAAACAAAGATATTAAGGCCGTGTGGTAAGGTCTGTCATTAGCAATTATATGCGATCGCTTTATTAATAAAATAATAATTTTAACAAATTTTCCGAAGAAGAGACCAATGCAGGAAAATGTAATGCGTTACTTTCTTCTCCGGGAAATTTGTTAAAATTATTTTAATTATAAAGCGGTAGTATATAATTGGTGCCTTAACGCATTGATCGAAGATGTAATTTGTTTGATTTAAGGCAGAAATTTATTTGATTTGAAAAAATTTTTATTTGGTTCAAAGATACTTTCTTTGAATCAAATTTTATTCAATTCAAATAAATTATTTCTAAATCAAAGAAAGTCTTTCAACCAAATAATTTTCTTTGACTCCATCAAATCATTTTTCTGAGTGTAATTGATCAAACTGGAATTCATGTAATGTCAGAAAAGTGATCAGAAGCAACACTTTTACAGAAGAGATCTTAAATTTTATCAAACTTTAGGTTTAAATGATGCAATAACTACTATTTATATCATACGTTCCCAGGCAAAAAGTAGTCGAATTTGGTTAAATTCATAAAACAAAGAATCCAAACGCTAGGAAATATTTTGAAAACCAACAGTAAATTAAAAACTTTTGACTTTTTTCCATAGTTATATGTATTACGTCTAATTTTCAAATTTTCTTGATAATTCTTTTATATTGATATGAATAACTATGCGAAGAATTATCGATATCTATGTTGATCTGAGCTAAGTCAAGTACATCCTTAATCATCGCTATGAACTTGACGTCATTTATAATTTATAACCTATTGACTGCAGATTTCAAATGTTCTCTAAGGGCTTCGAAATTCAAATAATCGAATAATTTTGAATATCTTAAATTTAAAAATAAAATAAATCCTTTATCATTAATCCATATCAAATTTATAAATCCTTAAATCTAATTATATTAAAATGATAAAAAATTCTGAATAATTTATCAAATCTTACCATCTGCGACTTGGCTTTAGCTAATTTTCGGATAATTTTGACGTCTTTCTTTCCAGGCACCCAGTTAGGAATGTACTGATGTTCGTGCACGCCAATCCGGACTCTTTCGTAAAGGAAATCATAGTCCCGATTAAGATAGTCAGTCATAGTTAATTGATGTTGAAGTTTGATGCTCTCAAGACTAGATTTGATTTCCTCCTCTTCATTTCCACTAGAAGTTACATCAGTTTCCTGAAGTTCCCCACAGGGCCTGTGCCAAGAGGGTGTCGATCTTTCTGTCCTTCTGGGGGCTGCTGTGGCGATCACTATGATCGATAGTGATATTTCGAGGACACTTATTACTTTATTCATCTCTTGAAACTTCACTTTCTAACAATTTATACACTGACACTCGATTATTTCTTTATCGATCGGTCCGTTATCAGGTTGTGGATTAAATACTTGATAAGAGCGAATAATGTGGTTCCGGGTTAAGTACCAGACGATGTTCGCGAGTGGCGTGAAATCGTGAACTGAGATTGTCAAACCCTCGTGCTTCCTCCTTTATATATGCGATAGTGTAAACAATCGTACACGTACGCACGTAAGTTCGACGTCTCGTACTGGCCGTCGACGGCGGCAAAGATTTTGTCCGACGTTTTTTGAGATCAACGCAAATCTCGATTTTGGTCGCTTTCCTCCGAAACACTCCTAAGGATATCAAAATTAATAACTTGTTCAATATCCTGAGACAAATTCACGATTACTTTTGATGCCTATTATTCTCTTGAGTTGAAATTTCATCAGTGCGTTTTCTTGATCTAGGGAATTTTTTAAAATTCGATGTTTTTATCATAAATAGGATAAATTTATGTTTGCTCAGAGTTTTTAATTGATTTATATGTATTTAATTCCATTCAGTGAATCATTTATATCTCTACAATCAATACATTTTTTCAAGTCACAGTGAGAAATCAGTCAAAGAACAGGTGATTGAATAGATTATGTCGAGTCACTTACAGAAATTAATAGAAAGTGAGTGTTAATTGAGAAGAAAATAAGAAAAGGAATTATTTTGTCTTTGAATTTTATATTTTTAGGTTTGTAACTATTTAACATACATTTAATATGGTCAATAGAAACTAACTTAATTTAAATTATACATTATATTTTTGGTCCTTTGATGGTACAAATTTGGTCAGTTCTTTTCCTGTCTTTTGAAATTTTTTTTCAGATAAGAGGAAATTACTATTGAGTTGGATTTTGGACTTTGAAAAAAAAAACTTATTAGCATAAATTTGAATTTGATATGCGTAAGCCACGTATATTAAAAGTGTCTTAGCAATAAAAAGTTTCTCACATGCTTGACGTAAATATTTAAAAAATAATCAGTCACTAAATAAAGATGTAAGGGATGCAATTGAAGTTTTCTCGAAGTGAAATAGAATTTGAAAATAGGTTATGATACATGTAGCTTTCCCGATTTGTCCAAGTGACGTACAAACTTTGGTACGTTGGTACCTTCATTAAACATGGATAGTTCCAGGACTTCGCCCACATCCTCTCCGTCACAACGGACATTTCCAAATTCCTCGAAGTATGGATATTACATGTCATCGAACATTTATCTGGAGAAGCAAGTGGTTAAGATATACAAGAAGCATTAGTCTAAAACTGACACAATCTTTTTTGCCATCTCACCAGCTTTGATAAATACGTAACCGAATTCATTGTTTGCTTTGTGATTCAAATGGGAAAACCATCGTAAAAATTACAATTAGCTAGAAAAGGTAGAAATTATCTTCCCTCTCTATTTCTATAAGATATCGAAAGTGTGAGATTTGAAACTGACTGAAAATTTTCTAGTCTGCATTTCAGCAGTAGTATTTAATGAGTATAATTAAAAAATCTTGAAATAAATCTCGTTTTTGAATAAAAAACGAAAGGTGCACATAAGATGTTGGCCTAACAGGAAATTAATCATCCATACTGATTAAATTGTACACAATGAAAGTGCAGATTAAAAAAGCTAACATTCTAGTGGGAATCACCTACTTGTGTTGCAGTGAAGTAATTGTAAATAAAGTCATCACTTGTATAGAATTCACACCTTATGTATTAATTTCAAGGTCATTCATTACATTCCTTATCTCACTAGAAATTCATCTGATGCTTTTAAATTTACTTATAAACTTCAAAAATTGAAGTATAATTTAATAATTGATTTGGTATTCAATGTAGAAAAATTTGAATATTTAATAATTTTATTTACTGTAGTGGATTGTTGAAGTGATACTTAAGATAGTTCATCCACAAAAATTAGACATCAGGCAAAAATAGATAATTTTGCTTTATTGAATGGTTAATTTGAAAGAGAAAAGATAAGGTATTTATCAAATTTTTATTTTTGCCTCAACTTTTTTTTCTTATCGCTTCTTAAGAGATTTAAAAAAATTATGCGATTCTAATAAATCACAAATCATTTTTTTAGATAAAAGATTCTCCACAATTTTACCGTTTCCAATTTTTGAAAATGAATCACTTATTATCAAATTCAGCAATTTTTTAATAAAAAATTTCGTTTTGGAAAATTGATTTTTAATAGTTTCAGCCACTAAATAATTCATTTTCAAAAACTGGAAACAGTGAAGTTGTTCAGAATCTTTTTCCTAAAAAAATGAACCGTGATTTATTAGAATCGCATCATTTTTAAAAATTTGGTATGAAGCGATAAGAAAAAAAGTTCTGGCAAAAATAGAACTTATTAATAAAATTATTTTTTTGTGTTTCAAATTTTTTTCATGAAAAATAATCTTTTCTCTTTCAAATTAGCCATTCAATAATAATATTGCTATTCTTGAAAGCAAAATTATCTATTTTTGCTTGAGGTCTAATTTTCGTGATCGTACTACCTTAACAGATTTTAAAAAATTATGCGATTCTAATAAATCACAAATCATTTTTTTAGATAAAAGATTCTCCACAACTTCACCGTTTCCAATTTTTAAAAATGTATCACTTATTATCAAATTCAGCAACTTTTTAATAAAAATTTCGTTTTGGAAAATGGATTTTTAATAGTTTCAGCCATTAAGTAATTCATTCTTTAAAAATGGAAACGGTGAAGTTGTGGAGGATCTTTTATCTGAAAAAATGATTTGTGATTTATTAGAATCGCATAATTTTTTTAAATTGGGTAAGAAGCAATAAGAAAAAATCTGCCCGCTTCGCGGGCACATTCTCATGGCGCGCTTCGCGCGAAGCTCGCTCCGCTCGCAAGTTTGAGCGCGCCTAGGGCGCGCAATTTGATCGTCGCGCTTCGCGCTCGGTCTTGTGCTCTTCGCATACATTTAAGTTTATTTCTTATAATTTAATACTGAAGCTCAAACCAATTTAATGATATTAAAGATGATGTAAATTAGTCATTTTCTCAAATTTACTAAGTTTCTTTTTCAGTTTAAGTGAAACAGGAAATTTAATTTACTTAAGGCTCTATCGGCCTTAAGGAACACATTCTCATCATGACACTCGCGCTTCGCGCTCGATTTTCTGTATGCATTTTTGTAACTTTTTAATAAATTACATGATTATTGATAAATTTATTTTCTTCCAAATATCTCAAAAAGGAAAAACAATCGTAGACTTTATTTAAGGAAACGATTTTGCAGAACAACGCTTATTTCGTATTTCACATATTTTGGTGAAAAAAATCGAATTTTTTCAATATTAAAAATCAAAACATAAAATATACATCCTGTCGAGAAATTTCTCGATGAGAATGTGTAGACCTTATGTAGCCAAACAATTTTTCATCTAAACGTTTTTTTTGTATCTCACATATTTTGTCTAAAAAATGGAATTTTTGAATTTTAATCGTATTTTTTGGAATTGAAACGAAAAATATATGTTTTATCAGAAACTGTGTGAGACAAAATTTGTAGATCTTTTTGAAACGAACAACTTTGTATTCTTACGTTTTTTTCGTATTTCACATATTATTGTTAAAAAATTGAATTTTGGATTTTCAATAGTTTTTTTTTAATTAAAAAGAAAAATATGCGTCTTATGGAAAAATGTTACGATTCAAATTTGTAGGTCTTTATGTAAAAAATAATATTGTATCATAACGTTTTTTCGTATCTCGTATAATTTAACTGGAAAATGGAATTTTGATATTGACTTTTTTCGAATTTGAATATGCTGTAACATTTCTAATTTTGATTTAATCAAAAAATGTTATCAGGATAATTTGTAGAGATTTATGAGCACTATCAAAAACCAGTATTGAAATTTTTGATTTTTTCAAAAAATTATTTTCAAAAACACAAAAGTAGTGCTCAATCCCTCAATTTTGATTGGATGTGGCTGGTTAACGAACTTGTCCTTACTTTTTCTACTCCGATAAAGCGTACCAAAGCTCAATTCAATCTGATAATTCTGTCGAGAGTTATGCTGCACACGACCTACAGACAGACAGACAGACACTTTCGTAAAAACCCCTTTTTCTGACTCAGGGGGTCTCAAAACGTAAAGATTTGATGAAAATTTCGAAAGTCATTTTTCACATAAAACCAATACCTTCTCATCCATGATGAGAATGTAAAAAAGTAGAGGCAAAAATAGAATTTATTAATAAAATTATTTTTCTGTGCTTTAAATTTTTTTCATGGTAAATAATGTTTTCTCTATCGAATTAGCTATTCAATAATAATATCGCTATTCGTAAAAGCAAAATTATCTATTTTCGCCTGAGCTCTAATTTTCCTGAATGAACTACATTAACTCATATTTTTATATTTTTACTAATTAATTTTTAAATAAGTTCGTATTTACTATTAATCTTTCCAGTTTTTCATATTTCTGGAAAAAAGAAAGTAGGAAATGCAATTTACGAAAGCAAAATCTTAGAAGAGCAATTCGCAAAAATGGGACGTGGTGTCCTGACGTCACAGGGACAATAAATACCCCACGAGAGATCTCAACTGAAACGTAACCAGCAAAAAATCTTGAATGAACTCAACGTAAGGAGTCGATCACGCGTCGACAAAGTACATACAACGCTTAAGATTAGCACTCCTAACTATTTAAGGCGCTTCTATAATTAGACGAAAAAACAGAAGGAAAGATATGACTGACCTAGGTAGATATTCAAATAAAAAATTCCAGAAACAACTACATTCAAATTAACATATTAATATGATGAATAGAATAACTTGATTATAATTGTGATAATTTACCAGTATTCATCGTAATTTTCTCACAAATATTATTTTTAATTTTTAAAGAATTTGATCGAACTCAACCATCTAATTTGAAATTATTTTTAATTATTTTATTTTTTTATGCTCCAAAATTAGTCATAAAATTAAATCTGCACGCCTCGCGGGGACATTCTCATCGCGCGCTTCGCTCGCAAGTTTGAGCGCGCCTAGAACGCGCGATTCGATTGTCGCGCTTCGCGCTCCGTTCTTTTTGGATCTTTCGCTTCACGCTTGGTCTTATATTATGAAACTCAAGTCAATTTTATAATATTGTAGATGTAAATTACATTTTGACAAAGTTACTACATTTTTTTGATTTTAAACGAAAAAGGAAATTCAATTTACTTTAGGCTCTATCAGTCTTGAGGAACACATCCTCATCATGACACTTGCGCTTGATTTTCTGTATACATTTCTGTAACCTTCTAATAATTTACATGATTAAAACAAAATTGATCTTCTTCGAAATATCTCAAAAAGGAAAAAAATTCGTAGATTGTTTTTAAGTAAACGATTTTTTATTTTATGCTTATTTTGTATCTCACATATTTTGGTTAAAAAATGGAATTTTTGATTTTCAATAATTTTTTTTTTAAACTGAAAGATAAAATATACATCTTGTGAAAAAATTTCCTACTGATAATTTGTAGACCTCATTTGGGCAAATAATTTTCCATTTCAACGTTTTTATCGTATGTCACATATTTTGTTTAAATAATGGAATTTTTGAATTTTAATCGTATTTTTTCAAATTAAAATGAAAAATCTACGTTTTATCAGAAATTATGTCAGACTAAATTTGCAGATCTTATTGAAACGAAAAATTTTACAAACGTTTTTTTCGTATTACACATATTATTGTTAAAAAATTGAATTTTGGATTTTCAATAGTATTTTTTTTAATTCAAAAGAAAAATATACATCTTATGAAAGAATATTGTGATTAAACTTGTAGATTTTTATGTAGTAAACAATTTTGTACCATAACGTTTTTTTCTACCTCGTATAATTCAACTGAAAAGTGGAATTTACATATTGACTTTTTTCAAGTTTCAACATACTTTAACTTTTATAATTTTAGTTTAGTCGAAAAATGTTATTAGGATAATTAGTAAAGTTTTATGCGAAATACTAGTATTGAAATTTTGAATTTTTCCATAATGTAAAAATTTGATAAAAATTCCTAAAGTTATTTTTCACATAAAACTAATACCTTTACATTGATGATGAGAATGTAAAAATTAAATTTAAAAACTGGAAATTAAAAGTTTTAAAAGTTCGAGAAAATCACATAATACTTTTGATTAAAGTAAAATAAAATTTGTCAACATTGAATAGTTCAAATATATTTTTTATAGTTCTTTAAATATTTGGACTTCATTTTTTATTTTATAATAAAAAAGAGATTCATTTTTTAAACAAACTGTATAGCGAACTTACTTATTTTGAGTAAATATTTACTTTTGTAATAAGTCTTAATCTAATTAATATTTATTAGTTAATCAAATAACCATATTACTAGTTTTTAATAAATATTTATTTTTCTAATTAGTCATTTTGCCACGCGCGTACTTGGAATATTAAACTGCAACGATAAGATGAAACCGTAAGAGTGACGTTAAATAATTACTAAGATTTATCGAGTAAGTAATTTTCATCGCTTATTTATTTATGTCATCTCTGATGAAGTTTTTGAATAAAAATAAATAGTATGCCATTTTTGTTTCATTACTTATTTGCAAGTCAAATCTGATATCTAATTTTATTTAAAATTCTTTTTTCCTTTAAGGCAATTTATCCACAAAAATTAGACCTCAGGCAAAAATAAATAATTTTTCTTTCAAGAATAGCAATGTTATTATTGAAGAACTAATTTGAAAAAAATTTGAAATGCGGCAAAATAAAGCATTCAACAAATTTAATTTTTACTCAAAATTTTTTCCTTATCGCTTTATACCAAATTTTACAAAATTATGCGATTTTAATAAATCACGAATCATTTTTTCAGGAAAAAGAATCTTCACAACTTTATCGTACCCAATTTTTGAGAATAAATTCTTTAACGCTGAAACCATTAAAAATCAATTTTCGAAAACGAAATTCTTATAAAAAAATTGCTGAATTTGGTAATAATTTATTCAATTTAGGAAATTGGAAACGGTTATGTTGTAGAGAATCTTTTCCCTGAAAAAGTGAGCCGTGATTTATTAGAATCACATCATTTTTTAAAATTTAGTATGAAGCGATATGAAAAAAAGTTCGGGTAAAATTAAAATTTTTTAAATGCATTATTTTTCTGAATTTCTAATTTTTTTCATGGAAAATAATTTTTTTTCTTTCAAATTAGCCCTTCAATAATAATATTGCTATTCTTGAAAGCAAAATTATCTATTTTTGCCTGAGGTCTAATTTTCGTGGATGGACAACCTTAATAAAAAAACACAGTAGGAGAATTTTATAAAAAGAATTCGAAAAATGGAAGAGAAAGCTTGCGCGAGGCAACGAAGCCATTTTTGTCAAGTTGTAGTGGGAGGAGTCGCAAATCGATTTACAGAGCTGCGCATTCTTGTAACGGTGTAACAAGCTTGCAGTGCTCCGTGTCCTCCTGCTACTTTGACTTCTCGTTTTCAAAATTTAAACTATATTTTTGAATTCATCTCCCCCAATGAAGACATAACTAGTTAAATAAAATTGAACAAAAATGAAAAAAAAGTTATATGACAAATGCAAAACGAAACTTCTAATAGAATATATGAATATAAATAATGTTGAACCTTTTAAAATTAGTATTATTTGTAAACAACCATATTTTAAACATTTAATATTAAGCTTTCTACGTAAACTAGCCAAAATTTTATTAATACTTTCTGAAAATCTTTGATAGAATGAAAATTGTAGTCGAGAAACATGAGTTGTTAGGAAGAAACTCTTACAATCTGTAAGGGATTTTATCAGCAGAGCTAGCGTTACATCATGTAACAGTCTTTCATGTTTTCCTAATACTTACTGTAAAAATAGACAAATGTTAAATAATTTCAAGATTGGAGTTAAAAAAATCTGCTTGCAAAACTGTAAAAAAGCCATTACAACATGTTGCTGTAAAAATTCACCATTTAATCCTGACCCTAGAAATTGATGTGTCATGAATGTAAAATGTATTTATATCGTTTAGTTATACACATTTCGGTATAATTGTAAAATGTTTACAAAATATTTATATGCGTTGATTATAAGACAAAAATCATTAAATTCCAGAGATCCTCATAAGTTTGGAAAAATATCTTTTGAATATCTTTTTATAGTCTTTTAGAAACTGTAAATATCTGAAGTTTTTCAAGCTTAAGATAAATATGTATTTATTTAGATATTGTTATTGTTTGCCTGTAGCATACACTAACACGAGATAAGCCGTTTGTAGTGTATATACGTATATGACGCATAATAACTTTCCGTTTCGTTGTAGATAATTTGGTTGACAGGTGGAAATCTCAACGTTCTTAATTACATACCATTTTAGTGAAAAGCGCAAACAAGTGAGATAAATAGTATTCCTGCAAAAAGAATTATTTTCTTTTCAGTATATCATGATTGAATACGCTGCAATTCCAAATATATAAATCGAAGATAAACATTGAGCAGGTAAAAATACAAAACAATTTTATTACGAATTGAATTTAATACAAAATACGTTTTATTCGGAACGATTACACAGGGGAAGAAAATGACAATAAATAATATAATATATGTGCAATGGTAACGTGATATAATAAATAATAGATTGTAAATGTTATGGAGGAATGCGAGTACAAGCAATAAAAAGGACCACGAAAAAATCTGCCACAATAAATTGAATTTAAATATCAGTATGGAATGTATAAAAATAAATATTTATTAATTATTTTCATGGATCTCAATAAATTTTCAAGATTCCCATTTAAAAATTATCTGTAGCACATTTTCTCGTACGATTTTCATATATGCTTGATGAATATACTAAATACATATGTATTCGTACCCAATATTAAAATAATTCTAATCTATTTGTTTCAAATAGATACATATGTTTCAAATTCACAAAAACGTGAAACATTGGGAATGTTACAAAATACAAAATCTTCAACGATCCTTACTTTATACCTCAATCTCCATTCGCTTAATACTTACAAGATTTTCTAGCCCTGAAGCTATCAAAAACGCGAGTCTCAAAATCTGAACAAATTCAGGAATAATCAGAATTTTTATAAGTAAAAATATTTCTGTATCTGCTTTATATTTATTTTTTCAGTAAGATGTATGTAAATTATTTTTGATAAGTTTTTCAGACATTGTTTCTGTTTGGTGCGAGATTTATAAATCTTCAATAACGAAATTGAAAATATCAAATATCTGCAGATTTTATAATATACTTTTCAGAAATATACATCACAAAATATCGAGGATCATACATTTCTATTGTCTCAACTCGCACAAATATTTAAATGAATACACTTTTCTTACGTATTACAGTATACCTAATATGTCTTTATTTCTAACATAATATATGGATTATTTATTCCATTCTATACATGTAAGTATACAAAAAATTTAAAAAAACAAACGTAGGAACTTCGTAACGCCCACATACGTTCATCATATCACAGCTTTTAACTTTAAGCTTCCGCCACTTAGTGTGCGTTAAAGCTATAATAAATAAATTACGTCAGAGTACATACGTTATAATAAAATCACTATTAGGATGAAAAATATGAATAACGTATCGTAAAATGCCAACTGTTGCAAGCTCTGCTGATCGATCGCGTATATATTCGCTGTCCTATTTACTTCCCTATAACACACCTATGTACAGAAAATTTCATACAACATTTAATTTTCATTTATCGAAACGCATTTGGAAAATTTAAAACCAATTGGCTTTTACTACTTCATTATTTAATACCAAAAATGATAATTTTACTTAAACGTATTCAAGAAGATTAAAGGCAGATTACTATCGACATGTCTATTAAAAATAATCGTACCGTCTCGATAATTATTAGAAACAACACATTGTTGATCTCCTATTTCTTTAAGGTGGCTTGAGCGTTTTTGAAAAAAATTACAGATTGCTCTGAAACTTAGAGATTATCTTAATAAAATATGCTAGATTCATTTGGAAAAAAGAAATACCGTGGTTGACGATGTCAATGCCGAAAAAATCGCTACCGAAAAAATGTCAGTTTAACACGTAGTCTTATGGGATTCCTCATCAAAATCGGCGAAACTCCGGAACAAAACACAAGTCCCCGTAAATCAAATATATAATAGTACTTTCGATTTCGAGGAATCTATTAGTATTATAAAAACAAAGGGTTGACGACTTCAATCAAGAGAAAATTGCGAGAAAAGTACAGAATATAAAAAACCGCCTTGAGGTGAAACTATTAAATTTTGACTATCACTTTTTTCAGGGGACATTTCCGTGATTTTTTACCCTTCTACTCAGATGTAACTATAATACATATGATTATTAAGGAAATAAGTAGCAATGAGCATTCATGTAACACGTGCCCCCACGGTGCCCCTCACTTCATACGACACCAAACGCTCAAGCCACCTTAAACGATACACATAATACTGTTCATTCGCTCAAAAGAAGATCATTTAATACTGGTATCTAATTGCTAATCTAAATGAAATTAAAATATCTGAACTTTGTCCAGACTTTGTCTTCCGATCAATTAATTTGGCAAAATATTAAAACTAGCGTGCCGATGATTTATGACTATGGAATAAATAAGTACAAACGCAAGTGATTTGATAGGTGTCTTAAGGTAGTTGATCCACAAAAATTAGACCTCAGGCAAAAATAGATAATTTTGCTTTCAAGAATAGCAATATTATTATTGAAGGGCTATTTTGGGAGAGAAAAGATTAATTTCCATGAAAAAAATTTGAAATACAGAAAAATAATTTTATTTAGAGCAGTCGACCGGCAATCGAAAGACCTGCGCTCGTATCCCAGCGCAGTCGAAAGCGTCTTTTTTCCACAGAAAGATTTTCAAAATTCTTTAACATTTATTAATAAATTTTATTTTTGCCCCAACTTTTTTTCCTATCGCTTCTTGCCAAATTTTAAAAAATTATGCGATTTTAATAAATTACTAATCACTTTTTCAAGAAAAAGATTCCCAATAAATTAATCATTTCCAATTTTCGAAAATGAATAAATTATTACCAAATTCAGCAATTTGTTTATAAAAATTTCGTTTTGGAAAATCGTTGTGGGAAATCTTTTCTCTGAAAAATGATTCATGATTTATTAGAATCGCATAATTTTTAAAAATTTGGTAAGAAGCGATAAGAAAAAAAGTCGGGTCAAAAATAAAATTTATTAGTAAAATTATTTTTCTGTTTCAAATTTCAAAATAGCCTTTAAATAATAATATTACTATTCTTGAAAGCAAAATTATTTATTTTTGCCTGAGGTCTAATTTTCGTGGATGAAAACTACCTTGAAGATCCAAATGCTTAGCACGATTTTTAGTAAATAAATAGTTTTATCTCAATTATCTTTTCTCGGTTTATTCCTGCCTAATCTTCTCCTCATAGTGCCTCTTCTCATCCCTTGAACATATGATCTATTCCTCCCATAACCGATATTTTTCTTACTTTGGCTGTTTTCTTTCTTGGCAGGCTTTTTTTGTCTTTTCTTGGGTTGAAATTGTTTCTTAATCCCTTGGTTTTTCCTAGGTCTGTAGATCAGAGGTTTAACCATATTTGGGTCGCAGGTTCCTGGTCCAATGGCAGTGGCATTTCGGAATGCTCTTGTCCAATCGTTTAAAAAATCTCTATAGAGTCGAAGTACACCTGAATCCTGAATTAACATCAAAGTCAAATCTCCTTCTTCTGCCCAGTTTGAACTTTCGGTTAAGATTTCTGCCTTATGAGAAGTCGGAAGTTGAAGACCTAAATTGAAAATTGCTGTTTCCACTTCGCACAACATCTGTGAATAAATATTCAATTAATTAATGATATTAAAGTAGAAGAGTAGTAAAGACACCAATTGTAGAATGAATGATTGATTTTTCTTAATTAGTATCAAGTTATTATAATCACTGTGGTACTTCATTATAATAACAGTTAACAATGTTACAAATTTAAAAGATCTTAGTTCATTAAATTTAAAACATATTTGCTTACGTGGAATGTGAATGAGATAATTTGAAGATTAGATATGAACTGTTAGAAATGTTCTCTAATTGAAAAAATTTTGAGTTAGAAAAGTAATAGAAAACTATATGGAATTTACAATACCTTTGAGTAAACGTATCTTAAAATTATGAAGAACTGACGGAAATTTCCGAAAATTATCTGAATTTTCTATCACATGTAACTGCATGAAACTTTAGTTGCCCAGAACGTAAAATTATTTTGTTGCAAGTTTCAGAATTTTCAGATACAAGTATCAAAATATTCAGTAATTTAATTCTGTTTCAGGAACTCTAAATGTACTAAAATGTAATTGGATTTTCTTAACTTTATATCTCAATTTTACAGAAATCTAAGTGAATGAAACTGTATTTTGTGTTTTGGAAAATTCCAGTAGAAATTCCTAATAGTGTATGCGTAAAAATCAATTCCTGTAAATATTGCAATTAATCACCATAATTTTATCACTCACTGTAAACCTTCAATATATTTATTTCTCTAGTAAGGTTCACTTAAGGTAGTTGTACAAAAAAACAGCTCTCTGGAAAAAAAAATTTTCTATGATTTTAAGAGTTGAAATGACATTATCAGTTGTGCTACATGAAAGAAAAAATATTATTTGTTATGAACAAATTTAAAGATTATGAAAAATATTGCTTTAAACAATGTTTTTTTAATAGAATTTTTCCTCAACATTTTTTCCAATTTTAAAAAAATGATTGGTTCTTCATAAATCATGCCTTGTTTTTCCGGGGAAAATATTCTCTACAACTCTAATGTTTCCAATTTTGAGTGTGAAGTTTTCAATGACTGGAATTATTAAAACAATAGCTTAATAAAATAACAATATTTGAAGATTATTTACTTATTTTAAAAATTAAAAATTGTAAGGTTCTAGAGAATGGTTTCTCCGGAAAAATAATCCATGGTTTATAAAAATCTAGTCATTTTGAAAAATTGGTAATAAGCAATGGTATAAGGACAAATCCTATTACAAAAAACATTATTAAAAGTATTCTTCTTCATAAGTTAAATTTTTTTTTTTTTTTAAATAATGTTTTTTCTTACATAAAAGACAACTGATAATATCATTTCATCTCTTAAAATAATAGAAAAACTTTTCTTCCAGAGGCCTATTTATTCGAACGACAACTACCTTAACGAAAACTTATTGTTAAGGTAGTACACTCGCGAAAATTATCCCTCAGGCAAAAATAGATAATTTTGTTTTCAAGAATACGAATATTATTATTGAAGAAATCATTTGAAAGAGAAAAGATTATTTTCCATTAAAAAAATTTGAAACCCAGAAAAAATTTTGATTAATAAATGTTATTTTGCCTGAACTCTTTTTTTATCACTTCGAGCAAAATTTATAAAAAATAATGCGATTCTAATAAATCATAGATTAATTTTAATCGAAGCGATGAGAAAAAAAGTTTGAGCAGAAATAAAATTTATTAATAAAATTATTTTTCTGTATTTCAAATTTTTTTCTTTAAAAATAATCTTTCCTCTTTTAAATGACCCCTTCAATAATAATATTGCCATTCTCGAAAGCAAAATTATCTATTTTTGACTGAGGCCCAATTTTCGCCTCTGAAACACAAAAACAGGGTATAAATGCAAAAACAGAGAAAATACGAAGAAGTTTATTTTCGAAATAAAAAATAAGTTCCTTCTGAGTAATTGGTGCCTTTAACCTACTCCTAATCTATCTTTTTATTAAAATAATTGTATTACTTACCCTTCGTACCTCGTTATACATTCCTTCAATGATTTGATTCCTTCGGCTCATGGTAATTTCAGCATTGATGTTAGATTTAAGACGAAACATCCTGAGATGATGAAAAGTGATGGCGAACCTTTGAAGGGCATCGTGCAATCTAGGAAGTGCTCGTTCTGCCTTCTTACCCTTTTCCAGGCACCACACTTCACGATGATACCAGTCAAGTTGCTTCTCCGGTAGCCAGGACATTCGGTATTGCTGCTCCTTCAGCACTTTGTACACCTACAATGAGAAATCCGAGATATTGTTTAAAGTTTGTCATGAACGGATGTCTCGCATCTCCAGCACTTCGCACCCTACAAATCTCTAAGTCTGCTATAAACATCTGACTCTTCTTCATAGATTTCGAAGAACATATGACGTAATTCCTTCAGATCTTTTCGCTCCCACAGCCATCTATATATACTATCTTTTTACTACCGGAAAGCAGAATTTATTATTTTTTTAAATTATTTTAAATTTATTCGTCATCCCTGCTCAAACAGCCACGATCGTAGAAATCGGTTTCGGGGAAACTCGGATGCATGCAAAATCGAAAAATACGAGAAGTAAAATAAATATTGTTTCAACAAAATGTTATGTATATCAATATCACCACAAACTTTAGATAATAATTAATGTTAAGATAAGATTGAAATTGAGTTTAACAAACATTTATCAGAGTAGAAACTGTTTCCGAACACTAATTACTTCTGCCGTGATAAAATTATAATTGTATATCGATACCCACGTTCTAATATGTCGTATCCCACAAAATTTGAGAAATTGACTTTTTTTGATAAATGGATTAATAATAATGTTTTACAGCTTATATTAAAATCTTGTGAGTCAAATTGTTTATTTAATATTTTTAAATAAATATTCTAATATGTCGTATCCCACATGCTGATTTTCACGAATTCTAATATGTCGTATCCCACATCCATTGGTTAAGTCAGCGCCAGCGATGTGACATTCAATTTTTATTTTGTAATTATTATTATGTTTATTTTGAGAAATTATTTAGTAAAATGAGTAAGAAGGTAATTACAAATAATATTTTTACAACTCCAATTAAATCTAGACATCCGCTGAAACCTCTGTTTGTAGATCGATTAAAAAGAACCAAAAGTAAATGGCAACAATTACAGGCATTAAAAAAAGTGTTGCTGAGAGATACACACTGCTTCTATGATAATATAAAATATATTGATGATACTGACTCTGCTTCTGACCAATCTCCATCAATAAAAAATTTCGAAGCCGAGAGTAAAAATATAGTTAAGGTAACTGAAAAGACTAAGAGTAAGAAACGAAAAGCTAATCAAGTTAATCTTGGTGTTAAAAGCAAAGTACTGCGTACTAATAATAGATTTAAAAAACCTGAAGATAATGATATTAATTATAAAAAAAAATTGTGATAATACCAGACGAAAGAGGACAAGAAATTTTCAACAGTCTCAGCAAGAAAATGTACCTGATGAAAAAAAAATTAAGAGTACTTAAAATGAAAAAAAAATGTTTTAAGCAATATTAAAGATAGTAAAAATAAAATGTATCAATAATGTTATATTATAATAATTATGAATTAAACAATACAAAATAAGAGAGAAAAATGTTACGTATGGGATGAAACAATATTTAATTATAAAACGATTAAATCAAGTTTCTTTATAAAATACATTTTTATTTTTTCTTCTTGCGTAACCCACATAAATATCATAAAATTTATTTAAATAATTTTTTTTGCCTTAATTATAATTATTTATGCATTTTTATGAACGTATAAAACAAAAATTTGTTTACATTTATTTATTTGTGCTAGCAAGACGTTTTTATCGTTTCCTGAAAAATTTTCCAAATGTGGGATACGACATATTAGAACGTAGGTATCGATATATAAAGCTCTAAATTTTAAATATTTGTTTTGTGGTCGACGAAAAATCCAAGTCCTGAAAAGTATTAGAAAGTCTCGGAAAAACGCAATGAATCTTTGAGAACCCTAAGGAGTATCAAAAATTGAGAAAGCACTCTCAGTTATAATCAATTTTTTAAGTGTCGAGTCTAGTTAATCTCAGTCACAAAATTTAAGATCGTCGATGACACTGCCATAAAGTTCTTCAATTTACGAGATTTCGCTTCAGAATGAAGTAGTTTACCGTCTTAATATTCAATATTTCATTCAACTATTGTCTCAAGATGTCTCAAAATATGAAATTCATAATTATTCACACAGGAGAAAAAAAATAATATCAAAATGTCAGAATTACAAGACTTAACGAAAACACTCTGGAATCTAAAATTATAAATACGTTTAAGAACACTTGAATACTTATTTAGTTGAATATTATTTAAACATAACAGTAATGTTAATTTTTTTAATTCTCAAATGTGATTAATAAATCATTGATTTAATAATTTCATGGCATTTTTGATAATTTAAAGAATTTGAAATTTTTCTGTGGAAAAAAAGATGCTTTCGATATAGCACTGGCAAAAATTTCGAACTCAACTAACTAATTTGAAATTTTATATAATTTTGTGAGGAAGTAATATTGTAAAAAATAAACAAACAATTCAAATCTAGTTTCTTATCATTTTTTATATAATTTAATTATCATCTAAATTTGATACAGGAATCTCAGAGTCTTAAATTTTAGAATTTGTAGAGATTTCACGATCCAAATGAATCTTGAATTTTGAGTCTTATTGATACGAGAACAGTAATAAACAGCCTTAAAAATTCAGACTTTTTGGAACTGCAGCTAAAAACGAAAATCTCAAAAAAACTCACTCGTAGCACAGAGTAAGACTTCTTATAATATCTTTTAGGATATTATATATCATATACTTCGGAATTTCCTTTCGGAAATTACTTAATTAATATTTAGATAAGATTGAAACTGAGTTTAACAAACATTTATCAGAGTAGAAACTGTTTCCTAACACTAATTACTTCTGCCGTGATAAAATTATAATTGTATATATAAAGCTCTAAATTTTAAATATTTGTTTTGTGGTCGACGAAAAATCCGGGTCCTGAAAAGTATTAGAAAGTCTCGGAAAAACGCAATGAATCTTTGAGAACCCTAAAGAGTATCAACAATTGAGAAAGCAATTTCAGTTATAATCAATTTTTTAAGTGTCGGGTCTAGCTAATCTCAAAAATTCACAAAATTTAAGATCGTCGATGACACTGCCATAAAGTTTTTCAATTTACGAGATTTCGCTTCAGAATGAAGTAGTTTACCGTCTTAATATTCAATATTTCATTCAACTATTGTCTCAAGATGTCTCAAAATATGAAATTCATAATTATTCACACAGGAGAAAAAAAATAATATCAAAATGTCAGAATTACAAGACTTAACGAAAACACTCTGGAATCTAAAATTATAAATACGTTTAAGAACGCTTAAATACTTATCTAGTTTAATATTATCTAAACATAACTGAAATGTTAATTTTTCTAATTCTGAAATGTGATTAGTAATTCATTGATTATTTGTTGATTTAACCCTTTGCGGCACAGTGGCATCACCTGATGCCACTTATTTTTTTACAAATTTTCGCGATTTAAATGTAATTTTTATCCGATTATCCAACTGTTTTTTGTTATTTTACGAACCTAGGATGTTATCGAATATAAATTCACGTTTAAAAGTACAAGATTTTGTAAAAATTTGTCAATTTTAATAAACAAATTCAGAAAAAAAACCCTTTTCTGAAAAGAATCCATTATTGGAGGAACTTTTAGGAATTTTTTTATGAAAATTTATGTACCAGGGTTTTCGAGATCGCTGATCACGAATATAGTCTCAGATTTTGATAATTCAAAATAGCGGATCCAATATGGCGTCCATAAATTGAAATATTATTGGATTTTTCTGAAAATTGCATTATGATATTTTCGAGGTCGCTGATTACGAATCTAAATTCAAATTTTGGAAATTCAAAATGGCAGCTCCCTATGGCCGTCAAAATAATATTTTTTTAATTAATGTTTGCGAAAAAATCTCTTGACTTTGCTTATTTCCGATTGTACCTCAATAAACCTGCTCTTTTTAGAATCCCATTTTTGTTACTTCCACCATTTGGAACCTTCCCATTTGAATTTTTGAAATTATGGTTCAAGTTTATATTCAGCAATTTCAAAAAATGTTACAATAATATTTCATTGTTAAACGCCATCTTGGATCTACCATTCTCAAATTCTAAGTTCAGATTCATGATCTGCGACACCAAAAAACCCTCTATACCAATTTTCAAAAACAAATTAAAAAAAATTTAAGATTTTGGCCACCATCTTGGATCCGCCGTTTTGAATTTCTAAAATCTGGGTTCAGATTTGTAATCAGCGACCCCAAAAGCCCTTATGTAACAATTATCATAAGAATTCGTTCCCCTAAAAAATGTATGCCGCAAAGGGTTAATAATTTCATGGTATTTGGACGTTAAAGCCAACTGTCAACATCAACATATACAGGGTTTCCCAATAGGGGTGATATGATTTTGAATGTCCCTATCGGGCTCATTTGAACTGAAATTTTTGACGTCTGCTGTCAGTTGTCATCAGTAAGGTTTGCCATTTAATCATGAGTAGTTTCACGCTTCCACAACGTTTGGAAATTGTCCAATTATTTTATCAAAATTCGAGAAGTTTTGTCGGTGTTCAAAGAGCATATCGTGCAAAATATTGTCGTCATTCTGCTCCATCCGCGCTCTCAATTCGTCGAATAATCGATAAGTTAGAGAGTGAATTTACTCTATTGGATACTAAGCCTAAAAATCGTATGCATACCGCACGTTCTACACAGAATATAGCCGCCGTACAGGCCAGTATCGAGGAAAACCGTGAATTGTCCGTGCCACGCCGATCTCAGGAATTGGGCCTGTCCAGAATGACTACCTGGCGTATTTTGCAATTTTCATCAAAAAATCATCTTTTCTGATGAGGCGCATTTTTGGCTCTACGGCTTTGACATTTGGCCAATATATTGTTTAAATCATAAATGGCATAGAATATCCAATATAATAAAAAAGATTTCGATCAATTCCGAATGAATATTCAGTGTTTTTTTTCAATTTCAAAACATATCACCCTTATTGGGAAACCCTTTATCTTAAATTATTAATTAAGTGTCAATGAAGGTCCAGAATATGAATTTTTAATAATTTCGTGATTGAGTAATATTGTAAGAAATAAATAAATAAGTCAAATCTAGTTTCTTAAAATTTTTAATATAATTTAATTATCATCTAAATTTGATGCAGCAATCTCCGAGTCTTAAATTTTAGAATTCGTTGAGATTTCACGATCTAAGTAAATCTTAAATTTTGAGCCTCGTTGACAATAGAACAGAACACTCAGTCGTGGAACAGAGTGAGACTTCTTATACACTCAGAAAAAAGATTTGATTGAATCAAAGAAAATGTCTTTTTTGAACGACTTTTTTTTTATTGTAAATGTCGTGCCAAAAATCAGTCTCTGGAAAAAGAAGTTTTTCTATGATTTCAAGACTGGAAATTATGTCATCAGCCGTGTCATATGTAAGAAAAGACACTCTTTTTAATGGAAAAAATTTTTAAATTACGAAAAATAATTTTTTAATAATGTTTTTTGTAATAGGATTTTTCCTTACTATCGCTCTTTACCAATTTTTTGAAAATTATTGAAGTTTCTTAAATCATAACTTATTTTTTCGGGAAAATAAATTCTTTAATGGCTGAAATCATTAAAAATCAATTTTCCAAAACAAAATTTTTATAAACAAATTGCTGAATTTGATAATATTTTATTCATTTTCGAAAATTGGAAACGGTTAAGTTGTAGAGAATATTTTCCCCGAAAAAATAAGCTATTATTTAAGAAACTTCAATAATTTTCAAAAAATTGGTAAAGAGCGATAGTAAGGAAAAATCCTATTACAAAAAACATTATTAAAAAATTATTTTTCGTAATTTTTAAATTTTTTTCATTAAAAAGACTGTCTTTCCTTACATATGACACGGCTGATGATATAATTTCCAGTCTTGAAATCATAGAAAAACTTCTTTTTCCAGAGACTGATATTTGGCACGACAACTACCTTAATGAATTGATTCGTTTAAATGAAATAAAATTTGTTTGATTCAAACAAAATATCTTTGAACCAAATAAATATTTGTTTTAATCAAATTAATTTTTCTTCAAAACAAAGAAATTAATGCACTGATATATGGTCAGATATAATTTGTTTGATTTAAGGCAGAAATTTATTTGATTCGAACAAATATTTATTTGGTCCAAAAATATTTTGTTTTTATCAAAAAAATTTTGTTTCATTAAAACAAAACATTTCTTTACACCAAAGAAAGTGTTTCAAACAAATAATTTTTTTGATTCAATTAAATATTTTGTCTCAGTGTATCTTCCAGGATATTATATATTTCGGAAAATAATTAATTAATATCCTGACAAGATTGAAACTGAGTTTAACAAACATTTATCAAAGTAGAAACTGTTTCCGAACACTAATTACTTGTACCGTGACAAAATTAAAATTGTATATATATCATGATCTAAGAGCCGACGCGTTATTTTAGTAAAAGATTCGTCGCCGTGGGATTATGTATTGCTATAGATGATCGTCAAAATAGTACAAATAAAAGATAATATAATAGACTGGACCACCATGGCTGTTTTTGCTGACGCCCCTTAGTATCTTTTGAATCAGCAAAGACAAAACAATAATAGCTGTCATCTGGTTACAACGCTTTGGTAAGCTGGTGCAGTGTATTATGTAAACTTCAGCTCTTATCTCTTATTTATGTGGACACTCTATATTCGCTGTGACATATGCATTGAATTTACATTTAACCAGAAACCACTGAGTTTATTTATTCTCAAAAAAATCATCAGAAATCTTTCAATTCCAAATATAAGGAAGAAAATAGTTAAGACCTGAGTGGTCTTCTCTATTCGAAATTCTGTGATTGGATAATGAGTAAGGTAAAAGCACCAATAGCCGGACAGTACCCAATAGCTGGACAGAGCCATGAATTTTTCTCAAAATTAGAGATTTATGAATCACTTATCGCTATTTTGGTGTACCGTACACAAACCTCGAAACGTACACTTTACTTATTTACTTATTACTTACTTTACTTTATTTCTTGGCGAAATCTGCTCCTCTAAACTAACTGACGCGTTGTCTTTGTTAAGCAAATAACATTTACATTTCCCTTATTTTGACATTTTAATACGTGTTACACTAAAGTCAAATGCTTTATATAAACCATAATATTTTTCAAAATTAAAAAACATTTTCCTTTAATTAAATATTTTAAATCCGGTTGTTAGGTCAATGAATATTTGTTTTGCCTAATAACCGAACGCGTGTCCGTGCTGTTAATATTTTCAAGAAATGTGGTAAGTATTTGATTGTTTTAAATTCATAGAAGATATCTATCTAATAAAATATTAGGCAAATTACTTTAACCATATTTTAATTTGTCAAATATGAAATCCAACCTCAACTGATATTTGACGTTTATTTTCTTGTTGATTTTACATTGAGAGCAATAAAAATATGGATTTCAGAGTGAAATTTTCCCACTTTTTGATCTTTTTGAATGGTAATTTCCTATAATAATGATAAACTATGATTAATAATGAATAATTTTTTTAAAAAATAATGGTTGAACTATGGATTTGCTGAAAATCTGATATTTTGAGAAAGTATTTTCATTTTAACATATGTATTTTCTGGGTTTTATGTATTTGGTATCTTCATTATAGATCATGGAAAAAGTATCAGAAAAAAAGATTAGAAAGCTTTATACCAAAACGGATATTATTAATGCGATTGAGGATATAAGTCAAAAACGATTGACAATTAGTGCTGCAAGCTCTAAATATAATATATTCTATTTGTAAAATCTTTTCAATATTTTTTTTTTTATAAGCGTAGACCTAAAAAATGTTAAAAAATATCAAATCCATATCAATCAAATTATAATATTCTCTTGTCGAGTATTGGTGCAGCGCTGTCCGGCTATTGGATCGATTCACTTTTCCCGTCCGGCAATTGGCTCCAGAGCATTATTTAATGAAGAGAATTATTAAAATGGATTATTTAGATTTAACACAACTCTAGACTTTTTGTTATAGTAGAGAGGACACATAGATCAAAATAATCGCGGCAATTCTTGATTCCGCATCACATTCAGAACGATTAATGCAAAAAATTGAATGACAATTCCTTAGACGTCCGGCTATTGGTGCTTTTACCTTATAGAAAAAAACATAGTGTGAAACAATCGGTAACTTTAATTAGACTTTAGTATAAAATGTATCCAAAATAAATTTCTCACCTTTGAGTAAATTTCGTGAATATCTTTAATGTCCTTGCGTAGATGCTCCTGTGCGACCCTTAATTGTGTTCGCACCCTTTTCAAGGCTCGGTGAACACTGTGACGTTGAGGGAACTTTCTGAGAGCTGCTGCCACAGGTGTTCCACAAGGTTGCACCCAAGGTTCCATGTCGATTGATTCAGAAATAATACTGCGTAACCCGTAAGAGGGCGCAGCCGTTACTGTAGTCAGACCAGAACTTAAAAAGAACGCTAAGCTTGTAAGGGTGGCTGTATGTACCAACGAATCTGGAATTCAAAATTACACATTTTTACTTCAATGGCAGAATCATTCGAACAAAATATTTTTTTTAATCATTGAGGAAAATATTTCGTTTCATCTCAACATAATTGGTCAAACATGACTATTTTACTTACAACGAATAAAGTTGGGTATTTAAATTAAATTTTATGTTCGTGATCAAAATATCGTACTTTTACTCTTCTATAATGTTGAAAAAATTGAATTAATATGGTTAAAGTTTTATATAACTCTCGTGGCTTTGAATAAGAATTAATTAGTTGAGTTTGAAATTTTTGTCACATTATACTTTATGATATTCATATCAAATTTAGACTGAATAATTCCATCAAAATATATTTATATATTATGAAATTTTATTATAATTAATATTTATAAAGAAATAAAATAACTATTATGATATATTAATATTAAATTCTTTATTTATATTAATTTTTCTAAATAACTATTAGTTTATTCCCATATAGTTTAATATTAATGTTTTTATGATTAACTTATTTATTAAATAAAATGGTATGATTTTTTTAATTGTTATCAAAATTAAGCAGTTTACTCAACTTAATCTATTAATGATATTAATATATCAATAATAAAATAGAAAATATCCAAGTTTTGTTAATAATTTGGGTATTTTTTGGTGTACTTAGTTGGCTTTAGGGTCCAGAAAAAATGTAACTCAAAGTTTCATATTTTCAAACGTTTCGACTCAGGTTGGAGTCCTCATCAGTGAGAATTTATTTCTATAAAAAATACAAAGGAGGAAAACTTCATAATTGCCCGTGTGACGGATAAACATTGTGGTAAAAACTGATATAAAATAATTGCCAGTGTGAAAATATAAATATGGACTAAATAACTAAATTTGCGATAAAGTGAAACTGTACAAAAATTTTTTCTGTAAAATTACTAAACAATAGCACGTGTGGCGGATAAACATAGTGGTAAAAAAATGATATAAAAGAATTGCAAGTGTGAAAATATAAAACTGGACAGAATAACTAAATTTGCGATAAAATAAAACTGTACAAAATTTTTTCAGTGAAATTACTAAGGAGAAACTTAAAAAAGCACGTGTGACGGATAAAACATTGTTGTTAAACGATATAAATGAATTGTACATCTGAACGTATAAAATTGGTCTAAACTAAATGAAAAAACTCTACAGAAAAAATTTTTTCTCTCAAAATACAAAGAGACTTAAAAAATTTTATGCGTGTGGCCGATGAACATTCTGTTAAAAAATTATGTAAAAGAAATTGCAAATTTGAAACTGCAAAATTTGATCTGAATAACTAAATTTGTAAAAAGGTAAACTGTAAAGAAAATAAATTTGTAAAATTACTAAAGGGAGAAACTTAAAAATAGCACGTGTGACGGATAACATTGTGGTACAACCATATAATAATAATATTAATATACTAAAATAATAAATGATAAATTTTCAACCAACAAGCAAATAAATTTTCAACCACAGTAATAAAAATGTGGTTGAATTTTCATAAATATGTAATGGTGTAAATAGCAGATATTTTTAGGAATTGAACTCATTAAAATTTATGGTCGAAGAAAAATCCGAGTCCTGAAAAGTATTGGGAAGTCTCGAAAAAACTCAATGAATCCTTGAGAATTCTAAAAAGTTATCAATGATTGAGGAACCAATCTCACTCAGTTAACAAGTCACAAAATGGCTCAAAATATGAAATTCATAATTTTTTACACAGGAGAAAAAAAAAGTCTATTTTAGTTTATTTGGGAGTGGGTCAATTCTGTTCCTAATTTTTATAAGACAAAACACATAAAAAGTACCGTTTCTACTTTCTATGTATTTTATCTAAAAAAAAATTAGCAACAGAACTTACCTCATGCCAAATTAACTATCACAGATTTATTACTGTGGGTCAATAAAACAATGAACATGTATGGGAACATGTCACGATATAAAAAAAATAATATCAAAGTTTTACAATATAAGAAACTTAAAAAAAATACTCTGCAATGTGAAAGTATAAATAATTTTAAAAACACTTTAATTCTCATTAAATTAAATATTATTTAAACATAACTGTAATTTTAATTCTTCTAATTCCCCAAAGTGATTAATAATTTATTGATTATTTGTTGATTTAATAATTTCATGGTATTTTTCATAATTTTGTAAGCGAGTAATATAACAAGAAATAAATAAACAAGTCAAATCTAGTTTCTTAAAATTTTTAATATAATTTAATTATCATCTAAATTTGATGCAGCAATCTCCGAGTCTTAAATTTTAGAATTCGTTGAGATTTCACGATCTAAGCAAATCTTAAATTTTGAGTCTCATTGATACTAGAACAGTAATAAACAGCCTTAAAAATTTAGACTCTTTGGGATCTCCTATGTTCTTATGTTTGGAAATTTTCTTTGAAAATTACAGAACGTTCTCTAATAATTGCTTCTTATCAAAAAGTACTAAAAAATTGAAACAAAATTTTGAAATGAATACAAAACTTTGTTCAGTAAAAACGTGTATCCAAAAATACAAAATCGCTCTGTAAAATTTAAATGGATTATTTTTTCCCTCTATTCAAAAGACTTTGTATTTTACAGATTGACACAATTGTTTACAAGAACATATATGTACAAAGAGATGGGGCACAAGGAAAAGAAAATATCAAAAAAGATAAAGAAGAAGCAAAGTATACATGCGATGTAAATTGCAAATTTTATGTAGAAAATAAGAAGCATTTTATTGGGTCATTTAACAAGAGACCAAGATGCCGCTTTTATGTAGCAAAAAAACTCATGGCAGGCAGCAATGGTAAGAGAAGTAAGTGCGACTCTTTGGACGTTCTTACTCGACAGCAGACGCACCCTGTACACAGGTACTACATAGGTACTTACTAACACACCAGGCACCTACGCATCAATTTAACAGCAACCAATCGTCGCCCCCGCAGAACGAAATGGGTTGCAAATCGAGGAATCAGGATTTATTGCACAATTAAATGTTACCGACTTACGACTTCCTCCGCGATTCCTTACTCGCGGAAAGTATTTCCGCTTTTTTGCCAGCTCATCTTTCCTAAAATGAAGATTGTTATCACTTTTCTCAACTAATTCGAGAAAGTGATACAGATTTCTCAACCATTTCTAAACTTAGGAAAGATGTTTGACAGTATGAAAATTTATTGTGATGGATTCCAAATCTGTTTTGTTTGTTTCTCCTGACGAATGTTTATTCCGAAAATAGAAATCCGTAATTGCTTCTGAGCCTTTGTGTGATTAAAAGCATACCATTATTACCATTTTATGATATGCGAATATTATTATTAAAATTTTTTCTTTATTGCATCTGAACACTTTTTTAATGGGAATTTATTTGACGAAGAGAAAGGTGAATTTATAATAAATTTACTTTTCAAATTTTAGTGCATATGAAAGAAATTCCAATGTTCTATTTTTGAGTTTAAACTACGACAGAATTTATCCCTCCACGCACGTCGTGTTACATTTTTTCCAAAAGTTTTCCCTATTTCATTTATACCCAAAAATGTTAATATTTCAATTTCTACTTTATAATAGATAAATTTCGATGGATAATTTCATGCACAAATTTGAGCAGAATTTTATCCTTACATATTCAAACAAAAATTGTTAGTTTTTCCAATTTCTTTTTTAAGTATTCTGAAACAATGTTATTTCAAATTTACTCTATACCAAAGAAATATTTATTCTGAAGCAATTCCAAAGTTTCTTTATCAACTCATATGAAAAAATATTACTCATTGTTTTCACTATAGAAATTCTAAGTTAGTAGCTTTTCTTCTATATGTTTTAGACTAAAAATAAATGACCCAAAAAGGGCTCCAATGCATTTATGCATAACCTATATTTTGAAGGCATGTGATATTTAGTAAATCTGAAAGTGTTGATAATTTTGAATTTCTACAAGTTTTTACCAAAATAAACAGAAATTATGTTTTGAAATAATAGAGAAGATAAAAACGAACGTGTATAGACTATTTGTGTTTAGGATTTTTGCGAAATAATTTTATTTAGTTTAAACGTAAACATGTAGAAGCTGTACTTCTTTTAGTTGAATTATAGTATATTGTGCAACTAGGTAAAAAGAAATTATTTTGTGAGTGTGAAGTTTGATACCCGAGCATGTTCTTCCCGTGTCGCACACTTTTTTTTCTACTAGGGGGTCAGAAAATGGATTATTTTACCCCGAACTGGTCAATAAAATCTACTTTATGACCCACTAGTAGATCCATGATCCATGGCCTTAATAAATTTTCTTTATCTGAAATAGGCAAAATAAGCGCTCTTTATCTGCCCGCGGAGTGGCAGTAAAATAGCACTTTATTGTACTGCGACGAGCGGCACGTAAAGTAAAAGTAAGGAGGGGGAAGTGAAAGAGAAAGAGATGCGTTCGCGCGAAAGGTAATACAATAACATCACAATGTTGATTGTAGAAT
Organism: Diplolepis rosae; assembly: GCA_030998225.1. Classification (NCBI taxonomy): domain Eukaryota; kingdom Metazoa; phylum Arthropoda; class Insecta; order Hymenoptera; family Diplolepididae; genus Diplolepis; species Diplolepis rosae. The sequence goes on along the minus strand of JAPYXD010000723.1, from coordinate 15,272,800 downwards.
TGTAACACTGCCCCACACGCGTGCGACGCTGTACAATAGGGCATACCGAAAAAAAAAATTATTTGCGCGAAGTTCTAATAGAAATGAAAACTTTCTTTTGGAAGTTAAAAACACTCCCCTAAAGTTTCATGAAAAAAAAATCCTTGTGTCTGCGCATCGTTGATATGGCTAAAAGTAACAAAAAACAAAGCATTTCTACAAATTTGAGAAACAAAATTTTTTTTCTGAGATTCGAATTATCAATAAAAATAGTTCAAAGTACACTGAGAAAAAACATAATGTCACAGCTACAATATAATTTTGTTGATCAGTTTTGGTTGTTCTAACCAAAATTTGGTTGCGACGACCAAAAAAGTAGTTGTAGTTACAAAAAAGTTTGTTTGGCTCAAACAAAAAATTTTGTTAAGCCCTTTTTATTGAGTGTATCAAAGAATTTTGTTGGGCATACCAAACACACATCCGCGCAAGAGCTCTCTTTCGATTCATGAGGAACGCTCGTTGCTTTTGTTTTCAATATGGTGGATTCGAGCTAAAATCGCTTATCTACATTTAGGTGGTTAATATTATTTGTGGTTTTAAAGAAAATAAAGCTAAACTAAGAGTTGTATATGTGTTTCGAAAAGGATGGCTGACGTTGAAACACAACAGATTTTAGAGGAATGGGGCCTAGGATCTCTGATAGATACATTTCCAGGTAAGTGATTTCGGTACATTTTATTCGTGTTATTTAATCTCTCAAATTTTAACAACACACTTTAAAGTAATATCGCTATTACTATCCAAAAAAACACCTTATTTTTTCGTTAAATTCAATGTAGTATACAAGATAAATATCTTTAAAGTGTAGGTTAGATTATTCACATGGGAAGTGAGAATATGTATTACTTATAGACGCTTCAAGGTCAAGATTGACTTCAGAATTTCTATAATTTTTCATGGACGTTATAAATAAATTGAGAATAGGATTTTTTTAAATCAAATTTTTAAAAGACTGCACTAAATATTTTTCGTTTTGTCTATTATTATTTTATTACTTTTTGTGATATAATATTGTATAAATATATATCAGTCGTAATAATAATATCGTAATGGAAATATGACCATCGTAAAACTAGAAAATATGAATGAATTTCATACGAATAAAGTATACAATTCTTAATTTTTAGCTGAAGGAGTTGGTTTTTGTGCAGAAACTTTTGGAAAATGAGTTGTTGGGTGTTCAAATTAAATTTGAACGCAACTTGAATAATTATGTATCTAATGAAACACCTCAAGTTCCTCTTAAATCTGTGACAATTGAATCCACTAATGAGACCAGTAAGCCCAGCAATTATTCGAAGGATAAGCAATTAGGGGAAAGAATCGCAAATAAGTCCACAAACAGTGAGGTATGTAATTTCTTGTCATTTTGGGATTGCATGCTTCTTCCTATATCTTATTTTTGAGAGAATCATAAAATAATAAATAAAATAAGAGAACTGGCTTTAGATATTAAAAAATAAAAATAGACAGGACTAATTAAAATTTTAATTTACTACAAAATGAAATTATTGCAACATTTAATAATACTTCTGGAGAAAATTTGCTTGAAATAAATAAAGAAAATGTGGAACCACAGACTGAAGAGACATCTTTAACGAAAAAAGAATAATTTTTTTTTAATACAGGGTGAAAGGAAAAATTATTAGTAAAATATTATTTTATCTTTTTTATTCAAGGACTTTTATCAAATTTTATTTGACACATTCAAAGGAAGAGTTATCCTAAATGTATATGACAAAAAAGAAGAATTATCTGATTCGGATCAAAGTTCGATAGTAGACATTATCGTTTCACATTTGTTGTGTTTTACCGATCCCTTCGGTCAACCGTAAGAATTTAAATATTAATACAATATTAATACAATATTAATACAATATTAATACAATATTAATACAATATAATATTAACAATATTAATTCGTATAACTCCGCCATTGCCGGTCCCAAGCCCGGATGCGAAAGGAGGAGGGGACACACACACAGCAACATGACACTACATACTTACAGCAACCCTGAACGCAACTCAACCAATACCCGAGACGGCGTTTCGCGGGAGGGCAGCGTCAAATCCAGAGGAACGTGTGAGGCCATGCACGGAGCAGACGCGTCCTGCAGCCCGCCAATGGTAGTAGCCGAAAGGACTCTGCCAACAGCTGGGCTGTCGTCGTCAGGATGGCCGTCAAGGGAGTCTTATAGACAGACTTTCCCTAGCGGTGGGCCTGCCGGGCGCACGCGTTCGAATGGTCACTTCAACCTTCGGACGCGTGTGGACGCGGTGCGGAGCAAAAAGCATCAGGGGACCTTGAACAGGTTCCTTGATGCCGCATGAGTGGAAACAGTGTGAATGCGGGGGGCCCCTTAATCGGGGTATCAACCCAAATGCGCATGCGGCGGTATCGATGAACTTCCCTCGTGCCCTTCTCGCGGTCACATCACAACCACATGCACGATACCGACACCCACACATACAAGTACGAATGCGTTGCCGAGTGAATGGGCTGCGGCCGGCGCCTGGTGGATATTCCCGATAGACTAGCCAAGGGAGGAGTAGTAGCCTCCCGACCAGGGTAGGACGCGATGTCAGTACCTTACCTCTGTGGAAGTAATATGGGTAAATGTAAGTCCCTCCGGTGTTCGGCCGCGAAGGGCAAAGATCCCGTGAAACCACATGTTAAACTGGGAAAACCGCTCACGTTTCTACTGCCTGGAGCCAATTTCGGGGTTGAAATCATGGACGCCCGGGCGCAGGAATGAAGGATTACCTGGTCAGTATTTCCTTATACCCGACGCTGCGTAGGATAAATCGCACACCGTCTAGCCTGAAGTCCGGGTCAGGTGTCGGGGCGGACCCGGCACCGCTCGGTCGATAGGGGTGACGTTAAACCTTTAGCATCATTATGGCGCGGGCCTATCCCGTAACCTTTTTTACTAGCTTCATTTAATGTGCCGATAGGATCGACCATCCGATAAGCCGCTTCTCGATTTCGGTGCACATAACTAGGGATCTATACAGGCGGGGATAGTAGCCCTACTGCGGTAGGGCTCCCATGATGGGCGAACCGTCTTAAGACACGACGAAATTAATATGAATTTTGAGAATAATAAAAGAGATGCCGCGGTGAAGGCGCCTGATGCGCACACACACACTCCTCCAGGGGCTGATGGATGGAAAGACGTCCTTCAGCTCCTGAAGGAGCAAAGTAAGAAAATGGAGAGGTTGGCCAGGGCTCTCAGCGTTATCCAGCAGGGTATGCTGAGAAACAACCCTGGCCATGTTAAGGACAGTGTGAGTGAGGCTACGGAGGTGTTGAGCGGAATGCTCAACACCCACAAGTGCTTACTAGAGAGCGGGGTGGAAATCCAGAAAAGGATGGAATCCCACCCCGCTGTCAAAAAGATGGGTATCTTCCGGAGATTGCGCTCTGCGTCTCTGGGAGATACCCCAAAAAAGCTGACAAAGGGGGAGAAGAGGGTTGCTCCTTCTCCCCCCGAAGATCGGCTTCCCAAGAAAGGGAAGGGCGGCATATCGCCCACTTACGCTGCGGCCACCAGAAGCCAAACCCCAAAAAAGGATGGGGAATGGCAGCTGGTGGAGAAGAAAAAAAAGAAAAAAAGAAAAAAAGAGAAGAAAAAAGAGGTTCCTGTGCCATCTGCGCAGGAACCTAAAACAAAGGTGAAGTTGGCGAGGCGCTCTCCGGCCGCACGGTCGGGCGACGCTATCAGGGTGTCGGCGAAGGATGGAGAGTCCTACGCCGATATCCTGAAGGCTATGAAGGCGAAAGTAAACCCCCAAAACGCAGGGGCGGAGGTCCTCTCCATTCGGAGAACCAGGAGGGAGGAGATTCTCCTGGTCCTCAGAAAGGGGGGCGACGTCTCGACCTTCGAAAAGGCGCTCGACCAGGCGGTCGGAGAGAAGGCCGAAGTTAAATCTTTGGTCTCGAAGAGGTCCCTTGAAGTTAGGGACCTCGACGAGACAGTCACAAGAGAAGAGGTTGTTGCCGCGCTTTGCATCGCACTGGACAAGCCAGACCTCGGGGACCAGTGCAGGCTGTACAAACGCTTCGGCGGTGTGCAGACTGCGGTGGTCCGTCTAACCGAGGCGGACGCCAGGAGCTTGCTCGGGCTCGGTAGATTAAGGGTAGGGTGGGTGAACTGCCGCATCCGAGAGCATGTCGAGGTTGCCCGGTGCTTCAGGTGCCAGGGATACGGCCATGTGTCGCGTGGCTGCACGCTTCCAGGCAGGAAGGATGCCTGCTGGAGGTGTGGGGGGGCGTCACACGTGGCCAAGGAGTGCAAGGCTCCCCCTCGGTGCCTGACTTGTACTGATAGGGGCGAAAAAGATGTCGCCCATGCTTCGGGGAGCGGTTCTTGCCCAATATTCAGGGCGGAACTCCGGAGGTTGAGAGGTGGAAAGTGAAATTTCTACAGCTCAACCTCGGGAGAGGGAAGGAAGCCCAGAACCTTCTGATGCAGACTGCCAGGGAGAGGGGAGCCGATGTGTTGCTCACTAGTGAGCAACACAAATGGTCCGAAAACTCTGCTTGGTACCAGGATGCATCAAGGAGGGCTGGGATCCTTGTCTGCAGCCCTGATTTGAGCATCGCGGAGTTCCTGGAGACCGACGCGGGTTTCGTTTGGGTGGAGGTGGCGGGGGTACGTGTGTACAGCTGCTACTTCTCCCCCAACGATCCTTTCGAGATCTTCGAGACCCAGATCCTCCTCCTTGAGGAAAGCCTCAAAGAGGCTAGTGGGCGGTCCCTTATTGCGGGTGACTTTAATAGTAAGTCGCCCGAGTGGGGAGAAGCCCGTCTGGACAGGAGGGGAATCTTGGTTAGTGAGATGGTCGCCAGGAATGACCTGATTGTATTGAATCGGGGCAGGGATTTTACGTTCAGACGAGGAGCGGGGGGGTCGATTATCGACCTCACAATTGCCGCGCCCCGTCTTGCCTCCAGGATAGGCGACTGGTGCGTCCTCGATGTAATAACATTGAGTGACCACCGGTGCATTGAGTTTAGCATCCAGGAACGGAGTCACCCAGTGAATACGGGAAGGGGCGGCAAGGTAAGGAGCCCCTCCTGGAACACAAAACGACTCAGCAAAGACAAGCTTCGCGAACATCTTGAAGAAACCAGGCTCATAGATGAGCTTGGTTGGGCAAGGTCTGCTGGGTCGTTGGAGGACACTGTGCGGGCGGCGAGGCGGAAAGTGGTCGCAGCATGCGACCACTCCATGCCTCGCCGCGGGCACAGGCGTACCGGGGACTCGATGTACTGGTGGAGCGACCAGTTGTCCGTCCTGCGTCGAAAGTGCCTTACAGCGCGGCGGAGTTTTACCCGCTCAAAGGGTGAACCTCTGCTGCGCGAGGCATGGAAAAAAGCAAAATCAGCTCTGAGGCAAGGCATAAAAAAGCCGACTTCAGTGCTGGAAAGACTTGATCGGAGAAGTCGAGAAGGATCCATGGGGTCTCGCCTTCAAAATAGTCACTAAGAAATTAGTGACTAGAAGAAAGACTCCGGGCCTGGATAGTGCCGATCGTGTCAAGTACATCGTGCGAAGCTTGTTCCCGCATGTAGAGCCGTTCCAAAGACAGGACCGAAGTTCCTGCGTGGTCCGGGACGAAGAACTCTTCACTCTCGAAGAACTGAAGAGAGCGGGTGGAAGGCTCAAGGCAAACACAGCGCCGGGGATCGACGGGTTGCCGAACGAGATCCTCAAAGAGGTGATCGGGGTATACCCGGAGATCCTCCTAGAAGTCTTCAACTCCTGTCTTCGGGAGGGGAGGTTCTTCGCAGACTGGAAGAAGCAGAGGTTGGTCCTGCTGAGGAAAGGCAACAAACCTCTAGGGGATGCCTCATCGTATAGGCCAATATGTTTATTGGATACGATGGGGAAACTTCTGGAGGAAATGATCCTACAAAGACTACAGGGTCACATGGTCCGCGAGAATGGTCTCTCGGAAAACCAGTTCGGCTTTCGGAAAGGCAGGTCCACAGTTGACGCCATCCAGGCAGTGGTGGACATCGCCACTAAAGCAAGAAGAGGAACTGGTAAGCGTAAGGGATTCTGCGCGTTGATCAGCATTGACATACGCAATGCGTTCAATACCGCGAGATGGAACATCTGCATCGAGGCGATGGTGCGGAAAAAGGTTCCAGACTACCTGTTACGAATGATAGATGACTATCTGAGCGACAGGTGGGTGATATACGAGGGCGACAAATGGTCTCTCAAGGAAGAGATGACATGTGGCGCCCCTCAAGGGTCGCGGGTAGGTCCACTCGTCTGGAACGTCATGTACGACGATTTCCTGCGCATGGACATGCCTGCTGGAACGAGCATCATCGGCTTCGCGGATGACGCACTTGTCGTGTGCGCCGCTGACGACGTCAAAATCCTGGAGCTGAGGATCAACGATAGTCTGTGGCGGGCAAAGCGTTGGTTGGATAGCAGATGCCTGAAAATGGCCCCTGAGAAGACCGAGGCTTTGCTGGTCACAGACAGGAGATCCTTCAAATACCCGAGGATCGTTCTCGGGGAACATGAAATCAAGTGGAAAAAGAGCATTAAGTACCTGGGTGTGCAGTTGGATCGAAGGCTTAGCTTCGGCGAACACCTGCAGATCGCGACTGCCAAAGCCATCCAGTGTGGGGCCGCCCTGACTCGGCTCATGCCCAACATTGGTGGTCCTAGGGAAGCTAAGAGAAGGCTGGTGGCGAGCGTGGTAAATTCGAAGCTGCTTTATGCAGCTCCGATCTGGACAAGTGCCCTTAACAACCATGCTATCCTGAAGAAGCTGTTCTCGGCACAGAGAGGTGTGGTGATGAGAATTGTCTCAGCATACCGAACTGTGTCGACGAGTGCTGTGCTGGTCCTGGCGAGCGTCCCGCCAATAGATTTATTGGCGGAGGAAAGGCAGGAGACCTTTCAGCTTCGCAAGGAGCTTACCTGCGCCGACCTGCAGGAAATCGCTCGCGCGAAGGAGGCCATCCGCAAGGATGGAAGGCGCAGACTCGTCGAGAAATGGCAGACGAGATGGCATGGTGACCAAACCGGGAGATGGACACACCGTCTGATCCCGGAGCTCGCCACCTGGCTGGATAGAAAGCACGGTCAAGTCGGCTTTTACTTGGCGCAAGCGCTTTCGGGCCATGGTTGCTTTAATGCGTACCTGAAGCGCTTCAAGAAAAGAGACGATGAGTCGTGCCGCTACTGCGGTTCCCTTGTGGATAATGCAGAGCACACACTCTTCGTCTGCGCAAAGTGGGGCGCGGCAAGGGAGGCCCTCGGTCAGGCAGTGGGTGCCGAGCTCACTCCTGACACGATGGTCTCTCTCATGCTCCAGTCTGAACAGATTTGGATGTCTATCGAGTCATTCGTCACCCTGGTGATGAAGGCGAGGGAGCTCGATGAGCGTGCGGAGCGCGGCAACAATGGGGGCCAGTAGAAATCGCATCGGGGCCTACACCCGCGGTCCTGCGTCTTGGGCGGACTTGGCTGTTCATGTCGACCGGGGGAGGAATCTTCTTATTCCTTTCCTGGTTGGCGCGGTTGGCCGGCCTGCCTAGCGGGCGTACGCCCGCGGATGGGAAGTCCCGGGCGAACGGACGACGGAAGAGTCGTACGCGACTTTAAGCTGGAACCAACTGCCCGCGAAGTTTAAAGCCGAAAGGCGGTTCCGCGGGCGGTGCATTGGTTCGTGAGAGGTGGTTTTTTGGTTTTAACAGGTATGCCTAGACCCGTCCTAGGAGAGTCCTGTACAACGTCTATAAAAGATTTCGCCATTTTTCCTCCTCACCAAAAAAAAAAAAAAAAAAAAAAAAAAAAAAAAAAATTCGTATAATTTTTTGTGCATATTCTGAAGGTTGATAAACATGTTTCAGATTTCAATTCAAAAACTTTCATTGTGAAATTGTAGCCAAACAAATTTGTGAACTGTGTTTGTTCTACAAAAGTTTGCATTGTGTTAAAACTTCATGTATTCTTTATAATGTAAATGGGGATGCATTCGTAACTTGGTACTAATGTGTGCGTTATAAAGTCTGATATATTTCACAAAATAAATAATCATGTTTTCTCTACACTCTGTATGTTATTATTACACTTTTCAATACGTATAATTATAATAGACACTAATGTAATTATAAATAATTGTAACTTCTTAATTTAAGGCGATAACTCCTTTATTTTGATGTTTAAATGAATTAGAATATTTTCTGTATGGGACAAAAGCTATAGAAGGACGAAGATTTCATTAGTTAATTAAAGTGAATTTTATTTTAAGACAAATCTCTTAATTAATCACAATTTCATCTAATCATCCGTATTCCGAAATTTAATTATGATTAATTAAACAGAATTTCTACAAATAAAACACATTTTATTAAATCAATCCATTTTGTCCTTCTGGGTTTTTTTTCATATACAAAATATTTTATATTTCATTTACAAAATAAATTTTTCCCTCAACAAAGTAACTGTTGCTTCAAAATAAAAATTCCATTGCTTCAACAAAACTATCTTGTAGAAACTACAAAAGTTTTGTTCAGTTTGAAAAATTATTGTGTTGAGCTAACAAATATTACGTTAACTCAACCAAATAAGTTCATTTAATCTACAAACAAATTTTGTTGTGTTTACCAAACTTTTTGGTTGGTCCAACCAAACGCTCCAACAAAGTAATTTGGTTAGCTCAACAAAAAAATTTTGTTGCTTCTATAGCAACCAAAAAATTTGGTTGGGTCTACCAAACTTTTGTTCGGTCAACCAGACATTTTTCTCAGTGTAAGTCGATTTATACCTACATAGCGATAATTCTATTGAAATATTTTTTAACCTTCCTAATTGACTTTTAAATTTCAAAAAATCGAAAAAAGTCGACTTTTTTGCTATTTTCTTAGAGTTAAGGCAATTTTCTCGACTATTTGACCATGAAATGTCTGACATTAGTTAAGGAAAATGTATTTTAAATATATTACAATAATAATATATGAAGAATATCGGTATTAAAATCATTTTTATTGATTTCTGATTACAAGAAAATATCTAAAAGTGATATATTGCCTAGATTTTTACCTGTACAAGTATAAATATTTTATTTTTTTATTTTATAATATTTTTTTATTTATACCTGTACAGGTATAAATCTAGGTACACTCGAAAATATTTTTGCCTTATTTAGACACCGAAAATTAATTTTGTTGTGAAGTAAAGAGCAATATATCACTTTTAGATATTTTCTTGTAATCCAAAATCAATAGAAATGATTTTGGTATCGACATTCTTCATGTATTATTGTTGTAACATATTTAAAAACATTTTCTTTAACGTATATCAAACATTTCATGCTCAAATAGTCGAGAAAATTGCCCTAACTCTAAGAAAATAGCGAAAAAGTCGACTTTTTCGATTTTTGGAAATTTCAAAGTCAATTGGGGAGGGTAAAACATATTTCAATTGAATTATCGCTATTTAGGTATAAATCGATTTGTTTTGAACTATTTTTATTGTTAACTTAAATCTAAAAAAAAAATTTGGTTTTCAAACTTGAAGAAGTGTTTTGTTTTTTTTTTATTTATTTCAGATAAAGTATCGTATATACAATTATCTCGTTTAGTAAGTTGAAAAGCATTAAGTGCAGTAATTAACGTTCGCTAATTGACTCGGTCCGTGCAGATAAGCTTATTTGATGGTGGTAGAGGGTGCATCCTTGTGTGTTATAATTTGCCACATCATATACGCGCAATTCATTCTGCTAATTCAAACATCAGTTACACTTGAATGAGCTTGCACGGAGTCTTCTACATTGAAAATGACAGGTGCTCGTCGGTTAACTTTGAATATCAATAAATCTTCATGTAGTATTCAAGCTGAGAAATTGCATAAATTTGTTAAACGTACATCAAACACATCAAAAGTCATGTTTCTAACTCTCTAAAATCGATAATAAAGGATTACTGACATTTCAAATTGAACACAGTGATAGATAAAAGTTTTATGTGTTTTAAAATAATACACTGGTTAAAATACTTCAGGTATATTGATTTCGAAATTGAATCTAAATTGTCAAACTTTAAATAAAATTTATGACCATGTTTCTTTAACACATTGCAATAACATAGTGCAAGATACTTGAAATTTTGCAGGCATTTATCATAACTCGCTTGCCTATTAATTCGTGCAGGAGTGAAAGTGTCGAGTACTTGAGAGTAATTGTATTATAAGTGGTGTTATAAATTACACTAAATTTTTATATGTTGCGAACATTAAAACGTATCATAGATCTCGAGTCCGTATTTGTTATAATGTATTAATTTTAATTAGACCTCATTTATCTCTACTTGCAAGACTCAAAGAAGACAAAAGCGTTAGTAATACCTAATACTATGAGCTTTTATATCTAACAAAAGTAATATTTACGTAATTTATAGTTACAAGATAGAATCAGAAGATAATTTCCTTTAACTTTCTAGAGAAGAAACATGGTACATTGTTATCATTTATCACGTACAGTGCCAATTTGTCATGTTCCAATATTATAAGTTTCAAGTAATTGTATGCGAAGAAAATTCTACTGGGTGCGCCATCTCAATCTGGTCAATAGAAATATTGAATAACTTTGACAATTCTCAATAGATTTCGGAAAGTTTTTTTTTATTAAGATTACTTTTTGAGAATTTACTTCAACTAGTTTCTGAAAACAATATCGATTGTGTACGCAGAAAAAAGATCAGTAAAATTTACAGAAAGTTCGGTACTTATTTGGACAACATGACTTTTTAGTAAATTTTACAAGAAGTTGAGTTGAATCAACAGATTTTCTGTACAATTCACTTAGCTTACAGTACAATAAAATTAACTCTGATTTTTTCGTATTTAGTAGATTTTACTGGACGCTAAGTGAATTGTACAGAAAATCTGTTGATTGAACTCAACTTCTTGTAAAATTTACTGAAAAGTCATGTTGTCCAAATAAGTACCGAACTTCCTGTAAATTTTACTGATCTTTTCTCTGCGCGTGGCCGCCGTTATTGCTGAGACAAAAGCGAGCTCTTTTTCTGCCATTTTCCACGACATTGGCCAACGTCTTGGGCGATTACGCTGTCATTTCGGCTCGAATGTTGTCTTTGAACTCTTTTTTGGTTTTTGGCTTATTGGCATAAACTTTACTCTTCAAAAATCCCCACAAAATAAGTCCGGCGGAGACAAATCCGGAGATCTTGGTGGTCAGTCAATATCCCTTTTTTTCGACACCACACGTCCCGGGATATTGACTGGCCACTTAGATCTCCGGATTTAACCCCGCAGGACACCAAAAAAAAGAGCTCGCTTTTGTTTTACCAATAACGGCGGCCACTTAATCAATATTGTTTTCGGAAACTAGTTGAAATAAATTGTAAAAGGGTAATCTTAATTCAAAGAAAACTTTTCGAAATCTATTGAGAACTGTCAAAGTTATTAAATATTTCCATTGACCAGATTGAAACGGCACACCCTGTATATCTACATAATCTAACAATGAAACGTTAATGCTATATAACATTAACACCCTTGACTTTGGAGTTATAAGAATACCGATTTTAAAAATTGTTCCTTATTAAAGAAACCAGAGCGATGATTTAACTCGACTGTATATTTCATTGACGTTAAATCACGATTCGATTAACTTTGTGCTGAGCGAGAGCTTATCGAATATCTTTACGCCTCTTCTTCGTTTTCTTCTTAGTCTCCGACCTTTCGTTCCACCTTTTTACGCGTTGCCGACTGCCTACGTGGGTGTGCGAGTACGTTTCTCGCGCATTAAAATCGCGTGCTACACGAGTTGTAGAGCACGGTCACGTTTTCAGATGACGGATATTTAATTTGACCAATTATATGAAAAAAGGTATTCATTTTTTGCCAAACTTTGCGAGAAGATTCTTCAGAATTTAATATAATTTATGTTAAGTTTCTTCTGGTTGACCTGAACCCGTATCACTATCAACCCGGATTCCTCTCAACGTTCAAACAAAAGCATAATTAAAAATTTCAAGGACCCGAAACCAATCGAATCCTCAAAACACAAAAAACACAACCAAATTTGGACCAAAATCACCACACCTCAATAAAACTATTAGAAAACAAACCGTGAGAAAACAAACAAAAAAGAAGAAAAGAAAAAAGAAGGCAAACTTCCAAAACCCCTTCCTTCTTTTTTCTTTCCTCCTTTTTTGTTTGTTTTCTCACGGTTTGTTTTCTAATAGTTTTATTGAGGTGTGGTGATTTTGGTCCAAATTTGGTTGTGTTTTTTGTGTTTTGAGGATTCGATTGGTTTCGGGTCCTTGAAATTTTTAATAGTTTCATGTTTTTACTCGAAAAAGATTTAAACGCGTCTTTATCGAAACAGTGTTTTTTAAGCTGGTGCCCACGATTCCAGCCGATCTACTGAGCCGATTCGTCTCAAATTTTGCAGAAATGTTCATAAGAAGTATAGCTATGGCATAAACCTCGATTATAATTTTTCATTCACATTTAACAACATTTTTAAACAATTTTTGTTGAAAAAAAGTGTCAAAAACCAGTAAAAAATTTCAACTTTCACCATTTGTTTATTTGTTAATATTTTTCGATCATTGAAGTTCATGCGATAGCCAAACATGTACTCTTTGAGAATCTTTTCGGATTTTTTGTTTCAGATGAGCCAACATTGAGAAATCATGGGTACCAAAAAAAGATGGTCCCCTTGGGGCCACCGTATCTCCGCCGGATGTCATTAAAAAAAGAAAAAGTTTTTTTGTATAGAATTTTTGTCCATTTCTTGTTATTTTGGCATAGGATCAGATTCTTTTTATTTTCTTCGATTAAAATTATCACTATTAGATATAAAAATACGCAAAAAAAGAAAGAAAGGCAAACATTTCGGCCACATATGGGGGCCCTCTTCAGTGCCATAAATTCAAAGATTAATTCAAAATTTCTGTAAAAGATTAGAACATAGGAGATTTTCAGGAGTGGAAGAAGGCGTGTATTTTTCAAGATACGATTTTCTATATCAGCTTCACGGGCAATCCATTTAACATTGAATTTTCAAGAAAGGCACTACAGAAACATAAATTATTATAATATCTATATATGTAGTTTTACTCAATATTATTTTAGTATCTTCAGAAATAAAAGAAAAAATGAAAGTTGTTTATTTCTGCATTCAGATTTACTCTGAGATGTTTTGAAGAAATAATAAATTTATCTTTAAAAAATAAAAAAAATTCAATTTTAGTATTTGTGATATTAAGTATCACATTTGAAATGTATTATTAAATTTAATTAGTTCTAAAAATGGTCAGAACTATGAGATATTTTATCTTTATACTGAATGTGCCATTTTTAAATTTTAAAGTGACGTGTTTGATAACATGTCTGCTATTATATTGACCCAAAATTCATAGAATTTTTGTCCATTTCTCGTTATTTTGGCATAGGGTCATTTTCTTACTTTAGAACGTCTTTTATAATGTGTGTAAAATCCAGAATTATGTCGAAAAAAAGGTCATTATTTGTGGGCTAGACCCTTGATATAAATTTACGTACGGAGGGTGGGTCTTAACTATTATGCTATAAAAGTGACAAAATTTATTTAAAATGTACAGAGCTTTGCTCATTCCCAAAGTAAGAGTAAAATTATAATTTCATAAAAAGTGCTGACTCAATCTAATGGATCATTGACCTTCGTCCCTATCTTTTTGCCAGCAGTCCTTTCAGTCGCGATTGTGGATTCCCTAGGTGCCAGAGAGAACGATCGTTCGGCCGGTAGGAGCCAAAGAGCATCCACTCATTTTTTCTCCGTGGATCGGAAGATGAAGATTGTTGGTTTTGCAACGTGCCCGATGCCCCCAAGGGCGGCGCGGTGCTTTCTGGGAACGGGTTAGAGTCGGCCTCTCCGGGAGCGGTGATTGCGTGGTGATTAGCCTCTAGAGTCTCTTTGGGCTGAGAAGACTCTCAGAAAGTACCAGGAGAAAGAAAATTGAATCTGGAACTATTGAAGGTGCAAGAACTCATTGTGCTCAATATGAGACTGTCATCATCAGCTTTTTTGTCTCGCACAAGCAAACCCGTAAATGTTTCAGAGAAAAGTTATAATTTAAGAGCAATCATAAGAAATGATAAAAAAGAAATTTTATTACTTTCAGATTGCATCCTGTAAAAATTACTTTCTTCTAAACTCACACCCCGTTCTTCCAGCCTCTTTTTAATTATACATCGCAAGGCGAACACGCGTGTTCTTATTTCAGCCGGCATACGACTACAAGCTTTGTTCACCAAGGTATGTGGGACGATATCCACCTTATTCTCCTTCTTCCACTCCTCCTTGTACTTGTGTCTTACCTCTGGCACACACGTACAAATCGCATTCGGAGATAGTGTAAGTAAGTGGAGGAGTCCTCTTCGTCCTCATGCACCTACGGCGCGACGCAGCGCACGATATATCCCGGCGATCTCGATGCTGTGCCTCATAGAAAGAGTGAGATTATCTGCGATTTGCCACGTTAATACGGTGGTACCCGAGGCTCTGTAAAACAAAGTGCAGAGGCGTAGAAGCTTTCACCTTTCAATAATGGAGGATGAATCCGGAACCAGTTCCCGTAACTTTAGCGCATGTAACTTTACCAGGGGTGTTAGTGGAAATTTGCCGGTTTTTTCAATAAAGAAAACACTTAATTTTCAAGGGAATCTCAAAAATTTTTTATTCAAAGTATAGACCATTGGATTCTACACATTTTGCCCATCTTTCAGGCAAATAATGGATACCATTCCAAAAAAACTTTTTCTCTTTCAAGGCAAACCATTCGACGAGCCATTTTTCGACTTCTTCAAAATTGGCGAAGCGCTGCTCTACGAATGAGTGTCCCATCGATGCGAAAAGGTGATAGTCGGACGGGTCGAGGTCTGGAGAGTACGGCGGGTGCGATAATATTTCCCAATTCAATGCTTTTAATGTGTTCTTTACCACTTTAGCGGTATGAGACGGTGCGTTGTCATGTTGTAGGATAACTTTACCATGTCTTCGGGTCCATTCCGGCCGTTTTTCGATCAACGCATGATTCAAATTGATAATTTGTTGTCAGTAGGTAGCCAGTGATCCCAGAATGCGTAAGATTTTTGCTCCCACCATGCATCCTTTCAGCTCATTGCGTCTTCCTCATTCAACCAACTTCTGGCAGTGGAGCGAGGCAGAAACCATGAGCTGGTGGGATCCATGGTGGGAGCAAAAATCTTACGCATTCTGGGATCACTGTCGGTAGCTATCCGTATTCACCGTCTCACCAGGTTTTAATAACTCGAAGTACACCACACCACACTGGTCCCACCAAACACAGAGCATTGTCTTACGGCCAAAGCGATTTGGCCTTGGAGAAGATGGGCCGACCTCACCAGGTGAAAGCCATGATTTTTCCCGCTTCGGATTCTCGAAATAAATCCATTTTTCGTCCCCCGTAACAATTCGATGCAGAAAAGATTTCCTTTCGAACCGTTGAAGCAGCATTTCACAAATGGTTTTTCAATTTTCCATTTGTCTATCGTTCAGTTGGTGTGGTACCCATTTTCCATACTTTTCGATTTTTCCCATGGCTTTTAAACGTCTTCATCCAATAACGCCTGCAATTCCTCGTCTTCGAACTTTTTCGCTGCACCAGGATTTTCATTGTCTGTTAAATCGAAATCTCCACTTTTAAATTAACGAAACCATGTCTCACATGTTCTAATCACTGGAGCATGTTCACCATAAGTTTCTACCAGCAATCGATGAGCTTCAACTGCTTTTTTCTTTTGATGAAATAAGAAAAGCAACGAATGCCGCAAATGCGATTTACTTGGAACGAAACTCGACATATTCACTGAGGTAAACAACTATGATGCTATTATTTTGGCAGAACGTAATTGTGTATTTTTGAAGGTTATTGTCCATAGAAAAATCTGATATAGATGCCAATTTATAGAAATGTATACATATCTCTAGCGACATCTATTAGTAAAACCGGCAAATTTCAACTAACATCCCTGGTATTCTTCTATGCTGCAATTTTCCAATCTCACTCCAATCCAATCGCTTGCTATCCCAACCTAATATATTTTTCTCTAGAAAACAAACTTCGACTTTTTTTACTCTAGGGAAATAAGTATGGATAATAAGGTTCTAAGATCGTTTCGCCGCCATTGGGATGTGACGTCACGGATGCGCCAGACAGATTAGCGGGTGCGCGCTCGCGCGCACATTTGCATTTTGTCTGGCGCGTTGGACTAGCGGATCGGATAGTGCTTTCCATGTACACATGGGTGTGCAGTTACGCGCACATAGACATCCACATAGAAACCTCACCCATAAACTGTTCGGTCGAGGGTTTTAGGTTGCGAGCAGTTGCCAGTTACCGGCTGCACGTTAACCCGTCTCATACTACTGCCACTTCTTTTTTCTCCGTGTTCTCCATCACCATCATCCTTTTCTTCTTCTTCTTCATCATCTTCTTCTACTCATTGCTTATTTTTTTCGCGCTACCTGCATGACCCCCGCGTCTCTTCCTCTCCAATTGTCAGAGGCGTACCACACCTCGAGCTAGTGAGTATATAAGCTAATAAATGTTCAGGTACACGTTTATTAGTTGGTAACTCAACGTATTGCAAAGATATGGATCAGTGATGTCATTCTGACGTCATGGATCGTTTATATCGAGGCGTGACAGTCTCACGTTGGCATGGAGGCTGGCATGATTCGGATCGACATTTACCTGTACCAGAGAGTAGTGGAAGGCACGTTTGATCGAACGATGCTCACTGTTATATCATCGATTGTCAAGTTGGTTGATACATTTGGTTTAGAGATAACATTTACGTACTCCACTGACCAGACTTTCTGCTGTAGATCATGCCCGGTTAAGTCTGCTCGGTGTTTTATATCTCGTGCTGGTGGGTTACCCCCCGCGGTTTAATTTGCATCTCTCACCTTGCGAATTTGTATTTTCTACCACTTCGTATTCATCCTGAGGCTAGATGAACATTCTTTTCAATGGCAACTTAATACCCACGATTTAGGATCCTATTCCAAATATCAAGACATCGTTATCTCAGGGGATTAATTACTTCTGTTCCCTGTTCCATAGAGAAAAAGGTTCTTTCGAATGCAAATACAAATATCGTCGGTATATGTATGACAAGCTTGCTTCAGATGATATTTTACATTCGAATAAAGCAATTATTTAATATTAGTTAAAACTTGATAGATGATTCGCATTTTACACTTATATTCAGATTGTCATGAAAAAAATGTTAGGTTTAAAATAATTGGATATTTTGTTTGAGACGAATGTTTTATTCAAAGTTGTCAAAGTCCGATTACAAAATTAGGTAGAATAACTTATGTTTTGTTCAAATATTTAAACCTTCCATTTTAATTTTTGTATTTAATTTATTATGTGAAAAAGCTGCGTTTCTTTAAATTTAAAGTATTTTATGTGCCTCCGGCGCCGGCGCGTAAAATCGTTTTTATGCTACAGTTGAGAGTAGCGTAATGTTGTGTATTACGATACACACAGATGTAATGTAAAAATTGAACCGCGCATGTGCCTATTACGATACAGTGGAGCGTAATCTTCTTCTTCGTAAAGCGTTGGCACCGTACTGAACTGCGCATGCGCTTATTACAATACGCTACTACTACACAAGATCGAGAAAATCAAAATGGCCGGAAGTATTTCTCGAAATGTCAAGTGAGATGGGCGATAATCACGGCAATTTTGACCTTTTCAGATTGGATTCAAGTGTACGCATAAAAACTCGTAAATGCGCCGCAGTCACATAAAATAGAATATGTGCCAATGCACACAATTCGGGTAATTACGAGACTAGCTTAAAATGCTCGCAGGACTGATCGCGCCTCGGCTTCGTCTCGGCTTCGTCTCGGCTACGCCTTGACCATGCCTTGGCTTCGATTTCCTGCGAGCATTGTCGCTCGTTGCGTAATAACCCTCATTATACTCCTAGGCACACAATATACTATTAAACTATTAAACTATTAAACCTACTTTTTCTGTAGTTTTTAGATTGATAAAAAACACTGGTGAGGACTCCGATCTTAGCTGAAAGGTCTAACTAATTCGACTTTATCAATTATGGACCCTAAAGCTAATTTTTTCCAACAATGTTCTAGTATTTTAAAAAGTTAAAAATCAATAGAACCGGAATTAACCGGAATAGATGACTACATCAGTAAAATCAGTTTCCTCCAAGATTTTTCCACAATAATGAAATTTTTTAGCTGAAACTTTGGGACATAATAAAGGACATATTAGCGGACGGCTACAAACTTCGATTTGTTCTGAATAATAAAAAAAACTCCTGTTTTACCGACACTAATATTTTTATATTCTTATTATAAATGAAAAGGTATTAATTTTATGTGAAAAATGACTTTCGAAATTTTCATCAAATTTTTACGTCTTTAGTCAGAAAAAAACGGTTTTTATAAAAGTGTCTGTCTCTAGGTCGTATAATTTATAACTCTTGATAGAATTATCAGATTGAATTGAGCTTTGGCATACTTTATCTGAGCCGAAAAAGTAAGGACAAGTTCGTTAACCAGCCACATCCGACCAAAATTGTTAAAATAGGATCATTTTATGTGTTTTTGAAAAAAAAATTTATAAAAAAATACAAAATTCCAATACTAGTTTCTGATTATGCTCATAAATCTCTACTAATTATCCCAATAACATTTTTCGATTAAACTAAAATTAGGAAAGTTACATTATGTTAAAACTTGAAAAAAGTCAATATCTAAATTCCATTTTTAAGTTAAATTATACGAAATACGAAAAAAAAGTTGCGAAACGAAATTGTTTACTACATAAATATCTACAAGTTTGAATCGCAACATTTTTTCATAAAATATATATTTTTCTTTTTAATTTGAAAAAATACTACTGAAAATCCAAAATTCAATTTTTTAACAATAATATGTGAAATACGAAAAAAACGTTTGGAAAATTGTTCGTTTCAATAAGATCTACAAATGTTGTCTGACATAGTTTCTGATAAAATGTATATTTTTCATTTTAATTTTAAAAAATGGAAATTTTAAAGAAATGGAAAATTATTCGCCTAAATAAGGTCTATAAATTCTCAGTAGGATATTTTTTGACAAGGTGTTCCTGTTTCAATTTTATTTTTTGATTTTTGGAACTTATAGCCAATTTTTTCCAACAACGTACCATTTTATTTGATTTTAAATTTTGAAAATCAAAAATTCCATTTTTCTTCAACCAAAATATGTGAGATACGAAATAAGTGTTGAAATCCAAAATCGTTTGCTTAATTAAAGTCTATGATTGTTTTTCCTTTTAAAGATATTTGTAAGAAAATAATTTTTTATCCATGTTTATTATTAGAAAGTTACAGAAATGTATACAGAAAAATCGAGCGCGAAGCGCGAGTGTCATGATGAGAATGTGTTACTTAAGGCATAACTACATTGAATTTCCTTTTTCATTTGAAATAAAAAATAAATTTAGTAACTTTTAGAAAATGTAATTCACATCTACAATATTATAAAATTAACTTAAGCTTCAGTATCAAATTACAAGAAATAAATACTAACTAAAGTGTCTAAAATATCTCCTTCGTTATATTCTAAAGTTCCAGCTAAAAAAATGTATTATTCTGGAAAAATATTCAGGGAAGCTGACTTTACTGATTTAGTAAGCTGTTCCGGTTGGTTCATGGCCTTAATTGTATCAAATAAAATAAAATATTTCTTTAGCTCATATTTATTTTCTATCTATAAAAATGTTTAAAAAATAATAAAAATCAAGTGGAAAATTCTTACAAAAACTTGACATCAATAGTCAATGTAAATACATCTTTTGTCTGACTACTTCTATGAGCACACAAAATTCCTTCTAATGGAATTCTCATTAAAGACGCTTCAGTTAGTTAAAGACGAATGTCGCTCTGCTCTTAAAATATTTTACTTTTTAGAAAACTATCAATATATTGACTTTGGAATAATATTCAGCAATAATCTTAATATTGAGTGGGTGGAGAAGTCCAAAGTAAAGGTCACCTTGTAGTTGAATATAAATAATCAATTGTCACTAAAATGTAATGCTCTTAAGCCTCCGAACTGAAGAAGAAGTATAAACGTCAAATAGAGACACTTTTTATTGACATGGGATCTTAAGAAATGAAAAGTTGTCCGCGTTTTACGATATCATAACGCCTTCCGAGTGATAATGCCAAAATTCTCCTGGATTAAAATGAAACATGAAATTTATTTGCGAGTCAAGGATCACCGGTTAAAAAGGGACTTTCACGTCTCTTTCTTAGACTTCCGTTCGCACATTACCGTTGGTAAGGACAGCACAGGATGGACACAAACTGGTCGTTCGAACATGTCACAGTCAAAGATGTAATTTGCCATTTGTCGCACCTTCGATTCCTAGAGGAGGTACATATTTACGAGTGACAGCCTCTTGAAGAACCACGTAAACGGAATTTAAGCTTGAAAGGACACAAGGTGCAGTTTTCATCTACAAAGAACTCCGTCTTCTCTTCATTAATGATGTATATGATTTTCAGACGTCTTTATTTACCATCGTTTCAATCTCTTGATGTTGACTTGAAAAAAATCCAAGGTAGTAAAGTCAGTGACAACCTGTAAAACGTTGATCTCAGTACAATGTTGTGAATGGTCATTTTACTTTTAAAGGGTAGGCTTGGATAAAGAAATTTATTGCGCGCTTTGACAATAAAATGAAGTTCCAGTATTATAATAAAATTCTTTTTATGAATTTCTAAGTTATATCGAGATGACAAATAAAGGCTGGCTTCAAGGAAATCGAGTTATAAACGCGAGCTCCTTTAGTATTTGAAGAATGAGAAGAAAATATTAAATCTATTTTCGCGACACGAACATTGACCGATTATTGATTTTATGATGCCAGTGAATCAATCAGTTTTTATATCGATAAGTTGCTTGCATTAAGTCGCATTTTATACGCACCTACATAAATTCATTAACGACTATCTGCTGTCATCTTTCGATTCATTTAATGATTGCAACTCCTCAACATTAGAAGTGATTAACATTTATTTGCCATTAAAAATATGCATCGTTAACAGCATCATTGGCACAGATATAGAGAGTAGTTGAGATTGTTTTATTGTAGGTCATCTTTTGAAAAAAGGTCAAAATCGCGGGTTCTTCAGTCGCTGATATTAACGTTGTAGCAAGTTAAAAGGACAATCATCATAAAATTACTTTTTTACTGAATACAATGTGATAAATAGTCGTTATTCATTCTACAGTAGAGACCATTTTTTAGAGCTTCACGAATATTATGCAGTTTTCGTTAATGAATTAGAACAATAAATCAAAATAATCGTAAAGTGCATGACAAAAATATTTAAACAGTTTTACGTAAGCATTACTTATCCGGTTCTGAAGTTTACTTATTTGAGAAAACGTTTTAAGCAGTCGGAACTGAAAGCACACAAATCTCTGTATATTTGCTGATTCCCTCACACGTTACACATACACTTATGTTTAGCCCTAGTGTGTGCATATGGATTCAGAAAGATATCAGCAAGGCTTTTAGATGGAAATGCCGCCCGGGACCTTTACGATTTTCTCCCATTGTAAGTGCCAGTACCGCCCCTCGCATGAACTAGCAACGATAACGGTCCCGACCATGGGTAATAAAGTTGGTAAAGTTGTCATCGCCACTATAGTCGCGGCGAAAGTACACCTAATGCCCACTCAGTTAATACCGTAGACTTCACAACATTCTTCTGCTTTCAAAATGTCCTACTTCAAGAAACACTCGTGTAAGCCTTCATTTCTTTAAATAGACATTTCACAGCGTCGTAAATTAATATTTTCTACAAAGATTTATAAGATAAGTTCAATATTTTTCCATACTATTTATTTTCAAGGTTCGTATTTTAAAAAATTTTTAGAATCTAAAATCCCGAATAGAGAAACCTTTTGGATCTATTTTGGCTGAGGGTAATCTGCCTAAGTGCCAAGTCTGGTGCTGCTTAGAAGATCTGGTCCGTTTTTCATACTATTTATTTTAAAGTTTCTGCTTGAATTAATTTTTAAAATCGAAAATCCCGAGTGGCAAAACCTTTTGAATCTATTTTGGCTGAGGCTAGTCTGCCTATGTGCCAAATCTCGCACTGCTTAGATCTGGTCCTTTTTTCATACTATTTACTTTAAAGTTTTGTACTTTAACAAATTTTTAGAATCGAAAATTCCGAGTGGCAAAATCTTTTGAATCTATTTTGGCTGAGGCTAGTCTGCCTAAGTGCCAAATCTCGCGCTGCTTAGATCTGGTCCTTTTTTCATACTATTTACTTTAAAGTTTTGTACTTTAACAAATTTTTATAATCGAAAATCCCGAGTGGCAAAACCTTTTGAATCTATTTTGGCTGAGGCTAGTCTGCCTATGTGCCAAATCTCGCACTGCTTAGATCTGGTCCTTTTTTCATACTATTTACTTTAAAGTTTTGTACTTTAACAAATTTTTAGAATCGAAAATTCCGAGTGGAATTTCGGATCTATTTTGGCTGAGGCTAGTCTGCCTAAGTGCCAAATCTCGCGCTGCTTAGATCTGGTCCTTTTTTCATACTATTTATTTTCAAATTTCCTACTTTAAAAAAATTTTAAGAATCGAAAATCCCGAGTGGCAAAATCTTTTGAATCTATTTTGGCTGAGGCTAGTCTGCCTATGTGCCAAATCTCGCGATGCTTAGATCTCGTCCTTTTTTTTATACTTTTTACTTTAAAGTTTCATACTTTAACAAATTTTTAGAATCGAAAATCCCGAGTGGCAAAACCTTTTGAATCTATTTTGGCTGAGGCTAGTCTGCCTATGTGCCAAATCTCGCACTGCTTAGATCTGGTCCTTTTTTCATACTATTTACTTTAAAGTTTTGTACTTTAACAAATTTTTAGAATCGAAAATTCCGAGTGGAATTTCGGATCTATTTTGGCTGAGGCTAGTCTGCCTAAGTGCCAAATCTCGCGCTGCTTAGATCTGGTCCTTTTTTCATACTATTTATTTTCAAATTTCCTACTTTAAAAAAATTTTAAGAATCGAAAATCCCGAGTGGCAAAATCTTTTGAATCTATTTTGGCTGAGGCTAGTCTGCCTATGTGCCAAATCTCGCGATGCTTAGATCTCGTCCTTTTTTTTATACTTTTTACTTTAAAGTTTCATACTTTAAAAATTTTTAGAATCGAAAATCCCGAGTGGAAAAGCTTTTTGGATCTGTTTTGGCTCAGGCTAATCTGCCTAAGCGTGAAGTCTGGCGCTTCTTGGAAGATCTGGTCCATAGCTAGTCAGCGGTAATCAACAAACATCATACAAGGTTCAAGACGTGGATATAAAATAATGTCTAACACTTTTCAAAGTTACGCAAGAGGTTTGTAAACTAGGAATCTTCTATTTACAAACGAGAAACACTTTAATACAGGCTTGTCCACTTTAATGAATTTTATTGGTCACATTATATCATATCAGGTCCAATTATAAAAGATAATAAAATTTAATCTCTTGATTTAAATACAGCAAATATTTTCTCATAAATCGGACTAAGTAACATTAATTAAACTGGCAGAATATTATTTATTATTTATAAAAATGTGCATTAATCACTTCCTGGATGAAGTAGAAAAAAATCACTTATGATCACTTCTCATCGACACATTTTTTCATTTTCATGAACGATTTTGCAATTTTTATGACTTGCCTATCCAAAAACCACTTTATGGACATTATAAATTTTTGAAACTGACACTTTACATTATTATTATTCACTGAGTCACATTTAAAAAAAAAAATTTATTTCAAAAAACAGTTCAAGAATAAAATAGATAGTTCTTAATTTATTAATAACAGTTTGAAGCAGAATTTCAAAACTAAATGAACTTCTTAAACATTATTCATTCAAGTTACAGGCACGTGGTTGTGCAGATGTGATGCCTAGTTTTGGAAAGCACATAAAGAACATTGCGTGACATTACTGTCTTCGATTCAAAGTCATTCGATCCTGTGTCGTACCGATCATTGAACCGACTTGAACAATCGCAGTGAATCAAACTTGTCGGTGGTCAGGCACGGTCCCAACTACTCTACCCACGACCCTCTGGAATACATGTACATCAAGAGAACCGCTTTACACCAGCGCATGTCCCTCTCACTAATAAACACTAGAAATCACTTTCCTTTTTCAATACGATAGAACCCGGGTGAAAATTTATAACCGACTTGGTATTACGCCAGTAATACAAATGAATTTATGGTACTGGCTTGGTACTAGAATACTGCATCGCGAAAAACGGCATAGTACTGGCACTATTACTAAAGGTAACTAGGCTGGAAATTGGCAGTCAGTACTGGTACTCTACTGACGCGGTACTAATCCAGTAGGGCGTCAATCGTCGGCATAACATCTTCTTAGCAAGATGTTTACTGAAATTTGAGTTATGTACTGTACATCAACGGTTGATGTAGTACTGGCACTGATCCTCGTTTAAAAGTAGCAAGGTACCACGCCATTTGTAAGATCCGGCATAAATTCAACTTTTCCACTGAGGAAGAACTAAGCATAACTTTCTCGGTATACATAGAATCTTTGTTATAAGAACAATACTAAAATGGGTTGAAAATAGGGATAATTTGACGAGGTATCAAATTTTTTTACAGCAATGGTACTAATAAACACTAGAAATCACTTTCCTTTTTCAGTACGATAGAACCCAGGTGAAAATTATTAACCGACTTGGTACCACACCAGTAACACGAATGAATTTATGGTACTGGCTTGGTACTAGAATACTGCATCGCGAAAAACGTCATAGTACTGGCACTACACAGTGTGTCCCAAAAATAAACGAACTTTTTGGATATAGAATAAGATACACATTATATTATCTTTGAAAGTTCCCGTGTGGAAAAATTTCATGGCAGTCTATTGTCTGATCTGGCTCAGGTCTGGCAATGTTCAGACCGGCTAGTATGGAAGTTCTGGTCTGGCTCAGATCTGGCGCTGGTCGGCATTCCATGACAAAAAAGTTGGTATATGTGGCGAACGAAATTTTTTTTTACAAGTTTCGAAAAATTCATAGGTTAGTAACAAGTTTTTAGAAGCATTCATTAAGCGACCGGAAACAAGTATCTCCTTTTGAAAATATTGCTACTACTTACTTTTTGATTCCAAAAATAGCGAAGATTATTTTTGATTCCAAAAATAGCGAAGATTAAGTTGTGACTGCGCGTCATATTGCTATTCTTCATCGCTCAAATGTGTTGACAAATCGAATAAACTGTCAGAACTTTCTGAGCAAGAGCTTGACTGCATTTTTTGATGCATGAAAACTGGAATGTTTCTTGTCAAACGGTGATCTATTTCTTAATTAAAAGGTATGCAAACCCCGTGTATCTAATAAAGAAGAATATAAGAAAAAATTGAATTAATTTTAGAGGTTAGGACTTTTAATCGAAATCGATAAATGTTCAATTAAAATGGTTTTTCAATCAAAACTTTATTAACTGACCACCAATTAGTGACTAACCAGGCGCGAATTAGTGGCTGACTAGCCGCTGGCTTGTGGCTGACTAGCCGCTGACTAGTATCTGACCAGACGCTGACTAGTGGCTGATCGTACAAAAACGTTACAGTTCTGGCCAGCCCCAGACCAGGTCTATAGTCAGCGCCAGAACTGGAAACCAGATAGCCTGGCCTGGCGCTGGCCAGCGCCATGAAATTTTTCCACACAGGTTATTATTTATTCAAAATAGGTTCCATTAAACTCAATACAACGTTTGGAACGATCAACCAGCGCATGCATAGATTTTTTTATGTCATTTATAGGAATGTTCTTCAGCACCTCAGTTACGGCTGCTTGAATGGCTGGGATATCATCATAAAATGCTCCTTTCATCTTGGTTTTCAGTTTTGAAAATTGAAAATAGTCACATGGTGATAGATCAGGTGAATACGGAGGGTGGTTGATGAGAGAAATCCGTTTTTTCATCAAAAATTCGTTCACTGTTTTGGTCTTGTGAGGTGGTGCATTTAACTAATGTGAAACAAAACGTGCAAAGACCTTTCTTTTACACAAATCTTCAGTTAAAATTCTCCAAATAGTGTTTTTACTCGTATTTAATTCCTTAGCCAACATTCTCGTAGTAAAATTTGCATCGATACCAATGATTTTACGGACTTTTTACACCAATTCAGCACGATTACTAACTTCTGGACGACATGGCCTTAGGTCGTCATTTAAATCGTCACGGGCCATTTTTAAATCGTGTAAACCATGTATAAACTTGAGCACGACTCATACAATTATCGCCATAAACTTCTTTCATCAATTCGTATGTCTCAGCGAATTTTTTTTCAAGTTTAACACAAAATTTTATATTTGCTCTTTGTTCCATTTTCGTTTTGTAACATTAGCACACTTTTTATTTTATTAAAATGGCTGTAACTTTCACATCTGTCATCCGATTTACACGAATTGAGGTGCATTTGAAAGAGGATGAATGTATCTTTTTTATGCTGCAAATTTTCAATAGATGGCGCTGCATGTTGTATGATTTAAATATAAAGTTCGATTATTTTTGGGACACACTGTGTATTACTAAAGGTAACTCTGCTGGGAGTTGGCAGTCAGTACTGGTACTCTACTGAAGCGGAACTAATCCAGTAGAGCGTCAATCATCGGTATAACATCTTCTTACCGAGATGCTTACCGAAATTTGAGTTCTGTACTGGGCCAGCACTAAACCAGGACAGCATCAAAGATTGACCAGTACTGGCACTGATCCTCGTTTACAAGTAGCAAGGTACCACGCCATTTGTAAGATCCGGCATAAATTCGACTTTTACACTGGGGAAGAACTCAACATAACTTTCTCGGTATACATCGAAACCTTGTTATTAGAACATTATTAAAAGGAGTTGCGAAATATGGATAATTTGACAAGGTATCAAAGTTTGTTACAGCAATGGTACTAATAAAAACTAGAAATCACTTTCCTTTTTCAATACGATAGAACCCGGGTGAAAATTTATAACCGACTTGGTATTACGCCAGTAATACAAATTAATTTATGGTACTGGCTTGGTACTAGAATACTGCATCGCGAAAAACGGCATAGTACTGGCACTATTACAAAAGGTAACTAGGCTAGGAGTGGGCAGTCAGTACTGGTACTCTACTGAAGCGGTACCAACCCAGTAGGGCGTCAATCGTCGGCATAACATCTTCTTAGCGAGATGTTTACCGAAATTTAAGTTCTGTACTGGGCCAGTACTAAACCAGTACAACATCAACGGTTGATTTAGTATGAAACATAAGTACTGGCGCCGATCCTCGTTTACAAGTAGCACGGTACTACGCCATTTGTAAGATCCGGCATAAATTCGACTTTTGCATTGGTGAAGAACTCTACATGACTTTCTCGGTATACACAGAAACCTTCTTATAAGAACATTATTAAAAGAAGTTGCGAAATAGGGATAATTTGGCAAATGTATCACATTTTGTTACATAAATGGTGTGAAGTCTACTATTCTTATTTCAAATTGTTCTATTGAAAAGTAAAAAGCCTTGATATTCACTCCGGAATAATATAAAATAGGGTAAATTGCTATCGACTATAGTAATTTTGCTGACTGTATGCAGCAATTTTTGCAGCATTTTTACTTATTACTTTGAATGTAATTCCTTTTGATTCTTAATAGGCGGCTAGAAGTACCACACCTCCTTTCACTCACAGACGGTGAAAAATCATTCACACCCAGAAAAAGGTTTCTTTGATTTAAAGAAAGTAATAAAATTAAATAAATTATTTCTTTAGTTTTTTCCAGTACTGTATTTTAATTAAATAAGTCGTAGATGATACTTTTTCTCCTTCTTAAAAACCCGTTGGCCAATCAGCGAACAGCAGACTTCTAATACATTCTATTGAAAATTCCGACGTCGTAATCTACGACGCAAGCTACGTCATAAGCTACGGGGTAAACCACGACGTAAGCTGCGTAGTAAACTACGTCGGAAATTGGGATAGTAAACTGCGTGGTATACGACGTGGTTTACGGCTTATACGACAAAGTTTACGACGTAGTTTACGACGTAGCTGAGGATGTGCTTTACGACGTAGTTTACGACGTAGCTTAGGATGTGATTTACGATGTAATTCAAAAACGTCTTTTTTCCACAGAAAGATTTCAAATTATTTTTAAATTTTAATTTAGGAATACTGGGATTCGCTTCCAATTAAAAAAGATAATATTTTCAAATAGTTATGTATTTTTCAATAAGCTAAAATTGAAAACAGTGTTTTTGAATATCGGAACCAATAAATTCGTAGTAAATCATGTCGTAAGCTACGTCGTATACTACGCTGTTTACTATCCCAATTTCTGACGTAGTTTAAGACGTAGCTTAGGATGTGGTTTACGACATAGTTCGAAAGCGTCTTTTTTTCCACAGAAAGATTTCAAATTATTTTAAAATTTTAATTTATGAATACTGGGATTCGATTCCAATTAAAAAATATAATATTTTCAAATAGTTATGTATTTTTCAATAAGCTAAAATTGAAAACAGTGCTTTTGAATATCAGAACAAATAATTCGTAGTAAATCACGTCGTAAGCTACATCTTATACTACGCACACTGCAAAAAGAAGTGTCTTACCTGGTATCTTACTGTAAGATATGAGATGGGAATTTGCTATCTTCTGTCTTAAAATAAGATGTCTCACGAAGTGTCTTATTCAAAATTAAGACGACTTACGTATCTTGGTACGAATAAAGATGTAATTTCCGTCTTACAAAATAAGATACTTTATTGAGTTAGATAATGTGTTTTAGTTTAAGATGTTTGGGATGTCATAAGATGGTTCTGGCATAAGATGTTTCTGAATTGTAAGATATAGCAGGTCAATAAGTTAGCAAAAACTAAGACGCGTAAAGTGTCAAAGAAGTAGTGGTCGAAAGATAGAATCTAGCTCTCATAGGGTTATAGTTACTGTTCATAACCTCAAGAAATGGAGAATTTTGACTGTTCCATGTTTTTCTTCTGTGGTGTAATATCAACTCATTTAGAGGAATATATTGTTCATTTTCATCGACACGATTCTTTATTCAAACTTTACATATGACGGATGTGGAGCTACATGTAAAAAGTGTAAATCATATCAGCAACACGTGACTCGATATCAGGTATACCTTCTGTTTTAACGTATTGGATACGTTTGCTAAATCGCTTGTCTCCTTTTCCAATATAGATCATTTACTTGAATTAATTTTTTTAAGAAGTACGTACAGCCATGTAAGCCACCACATGTGTAGCAGACACCGGTATGCCGTAAGCTTTTTCTCACAGTATAGAGGTTATAGGAACAATAAACTGTCGGTAACTTAAGTAATCTGTGTTACCGATGGCTCAACTGAAGATATTTTACGTGTATTCAAATAAGATGTTTTAAGCAACTTGAAAGTGACTACCGAAACATCTTAGATATGACTACACAAGTATCTTAAATTAAGACACTTCTTTTTGCAGTGCAGTTCACTATCCCAATTCCCGACGTAATTTAAGACATAGCTTACGATGTGGTTTAGTAAGTAGTTTACGACGTCCCAAGTGCGAAATTAAATACGGCCCAACACTGGCCCAGCATCGCCAAAAATTTTCCGAAGATCGGCTGCCAATATCGTGCCGTTGCTGGAATGATAACTCCGGTATGCACTTGGCGGCCAATGCTGGCCCAAACTCTGGCCGCCAGCACTTGTTTTCGGCACAGCAACGGGCCAATGATGTGTCGAACTCTGGTTTTCTCACTTCCAGGATGGTTTGCCGTGGTAAAAGTGACACATGGCCCAGTAATGTGGCGTCCATGAGCCCGACTCTGGCTCTTCTACTTTCAGAACAGGATGCCATAGTAAAAATGACAATCGGCTTGGTATAGGGCCGATACTGGTCCAAGTTTCGGCTGAAGGTCGGTAAATTTAAACAGTCGAAAAAAGCCGCCGTCGTCGGCCCAGCACTTGACCGATGCAAACAGTGACACTGGCCCAATAACAATGGCCGACTCTTGGCTGCCGAGATTGGGCCAATATTGTGCCGTATTATCACCTTCGGCAATTCGCACTTGGGGTGGTTTACGACTTATACGACAAAGTTTACAACGTAGTTTACGACGTCGGAATATTTAACAGGGCAAGTTACAAAATTTCGAACCGCAATTGCGAGAGTAGTCTAGTGGCGTTAGTTGTAGGACGTAGGTGCGTTAAAAGCCGTTGGACATAGGTTCAATTCCCCCTCGGTCGGACCCATTTAGGTATGTTTTATTCGGCTAAAATGTTTGCCACTTGACAAATAAATGAAGGGAATCGACAAGGAGCAATGAAGATCAATAGTGGCATTACGAAATGATGCAATGAAAAAAATCTTCTTTTTTCAATTTGGAATTATTACTATCGAAGATGGTAAAATCCACTTTTATTGATTTGACTTTATAAGCCCTACTGTAGTCGAAATATGGAAATGCTTGAAAGTAAAACATACCCATCATAGATGGTAAAAATTTTTCTCAATGTTTCCATTTTCAAAGACGCGCTGATTCCAAAACTCTGCTCTACCAGAAGATTCGGTAAAATAATATGAAAGCTGCTATTATGCCTCATTATTATATTCAAATTTCAGACAAACAGCGAATAATGATTGACGTAATAAACTTTACCATTATGATGGAACTTTTTCACAACTTTTTCCAATAGTTTGACAATAGTGGCTTAATATTTTCTTAATTATTTTGACACTATTGACCTAATATTTGCAGCCGATCCTTGACAAGATCATGAGTTCTGATACTTTGCATTTCAAATACAGTTAGCTTGATACTTAAGAGAGTAAGAGGTTTTAAAAATCGTTAAAAATGCATTAAATATGTAAGTAGTCATATAGTAGTAAGTAGAAATAATTAACAATGCACATTTAATGATATTTACGCTATTGCTTGGATGATTTTCCTCTAATTCATTTTTATGTCACGCGTAAATGTCATACATTCACTTGAATTGGGTCAATTTTTACACTCTTGTCCTACTTAATTATATTTAAGATGCTACTTTGTTGAATAACATTTTATGTCTGTTATGCGATCTAATGCGAACATAATAAAGTCTAAACGCAGAAAAAAGATCAGTAAAATTTACAGGAAGTTCGATACTTATTTGAACAACATGACTTTTCAGTAAATTTTACCAGAAGTTGAGTTCAATTAACAGATTTTCTGTACGTTTCACTGAGCGTCCAGTAAAATCTACTGAATACGAAAAAATCCGAGTTAAGTAGATTGTACTGTACGCTAAGTGAATTGTACAGAAAATCTGTTAATTGAACTCAACTTCTTGTAAAATTGACTAAAAAGTCATGTTGTCCAAATAAGTACCGAACATCCTGCAAATTTTACTGATCTTTTTTCTGCGTGTACGATATGATTTCCAGAGTTTTACATTATATCATTATGTCATTGTTTAAAACGCAAAGCCATTGTTTAGTATTGGAAGTTGTCAATGGTCAGGAACGCTAAACGGATTAGAATTGTACTTTCTTATCACTGCTTGACATTTACAACTAAACGTACATTTATCTGGTACGAGCCATCGAGTAACGATATTTCACTTAATCTTGTCAGAAATATTCTCAAGATTTATCGGTTCCTAATAGAAAGAATATACTTAAATGGAAAGCAATAAATTAATAAAAACCCTAATGTCTTTCAATGATGTGTTTCATTGTGAATGAACACATTACTTATTGCATTCGAGCTTAAAGAGATATAGAGAATAGTAATGAACGCCAGGGTGAAAGGCCTCAGGTGACGAGGGATCTCATGTGACTTACGAATTATTGTCTAATAGAAACGTAATTAAATTTAATCAATTGGGATCTGAAATCGCGAGAGCGCCACTAGCGACAAGAAGCAATATGGCCAGCGAGAGTAGATAGATTTCTCAAAAGAATTGTAAAAACGTTAAAAATTATTCTAAATATTAAAAATGAAAATAAAAATAGGTCAAATTTGTGATTTCACAAAATCTACAACTGTATGTAAAACTTCGTTAAAGAAAGAATAATTTTAGACGCAGGACATCTCCTATTTTGCGGAAAAGAGGTGGAAAATATAACTTAAGTTTCTATTATCACTTGTTATTTACAAACTTCTAATTTAAAAAGTACTCCACTCGAAATAAGGGGAACCTTATTGTTTAATGGTGTCATTGAAAAAATGCAGTGTATCTATGTGTATACAATAATATTTTTATTTAGACCCTGTTTTTGACTATTTTTTCTCGGAATGCTGGAAAAGTATTGGAAAATAAAATATATAAATACTTGCTGATGATTATGACTATTTTCCTTAATTAATTTTCTTTAAAAAGTGGAACAAGCTTGAAATTCCGTTTCAAAAAATTATTTTCGTATATTTTCTAGTTTTTCCACCAGATGGCGTATTCGAGTTCTTCAGATTCTTCAGATCCTAATATCTATTAATTTATTTACCGGACCGCAATGAGATATTCGATGTCAACTTTATTTATTCAATCAGTTTTATTAATTAGAGCACTCTTTTTCCGAGAATACGATTTTGCAAAATATTGCACTTCTGTGCTTTGTAATGATTTTGTTATTCATATAGGCACGATAAAAGGAATCATATTTTATACTAATGGTCCAGATACGGTATTGAAATGACCATTAGAATATCTCGTATATGTTAATGAGCGTCTCTTATCTTACACTCAGTAAGCAATAAATTCTTTACTGCATGTAAGTGTCATTAAACGTAAACCCATTTGTGTCACTTTCAACACGTGCGTCGAACGTTTTAATTTACGTTGACAACAAATTCGACACTTGCGAAAATTCCATTGGTTATTTAATATCTATTATATTTTCAATCACAAAATTTCATTTACATCTATTAGGGAATTTTTATTTATTGTTCCTATGGCATTAAGGCAAGTACATAAGCACATAATGTGCAAATGCCTCGAGCTGATGTAATTGCTATAGTCGTTGGTGGGACGAAAGACGAAGGCCTCGTAAAGTTGGACTCACTATGGAGCGTGTAATTTAAACATTGCCTCACTTTCTACTCTTATGATACGTGCCACCCGCACTCTGTATGGCCCATGTAGTTTCCGCGTTCACTGCGAAATACAATTTACATATAGCGAATACCGACCCTCTGATTTCCGATAATAACATAGATTGCTTAGGAGGTGCCTATTCCGTGGAAAATGTAACCAGTTGACATTAATTCATTTCTATGTTTTCAATTTTTGTAACCTCAAGTCTCTACAACGCGATCATTAATCATCTGTAATGTAAATAAGAAAACGGCGTTCACTTTTTCATCGACTCAATTCCTTGATTTTTATTCTTGTCAGTGAGACTTTCATTGACTGTCAGAAATACTGATTGAAACACCTTCGGAATTCTTATTTTCGCAATAACTGAATTTTAATGCCACGAATCAAATGGATCATGTGGCCAAATTCCTGTAAAAGTTGCTGTAAGATATCTTTGTCAATATACAGATGATATTTTTGAGAATTCAGAAAATACAAGAGGAGATAATAAAAACCGTCTGTTGATCATGCAAATAAATTTTAAAGTTAAAGGAATGCGCCACCTTTAATTGGTATATTTTGGATTTTTTTGACATTTTCCATAAATCTTATTTTTTTATTCTCCATACTTTTCTGAGTATGTGTGTAAATTTCCAGGGCAATTTGATTTTTTTTCTCGAAAAACTAAATAAAATTAAAAGTTACTACGATTTACGAATAACGCGTTTTCAGCGAAAATTAGCTTTTTACACAAAATAGTTTGTTTATTTATTTGCTAATATTTTTGAATTATATAGAAAATAGTATATAATAGATATCCCAAAAAAAAATTTCTGAAGAAGGAACTATGTATGGACATTGTAAGGAACAAAAAAGAAAAAGAATTATGACAATTGGTTACAAAACAAAAAAGTTATTCGAAGTAAAAAAATATAAAAAAAACTAAATTTTTAGTTTAAAAATACACAAAGGTGCTGGAATTTCAAAAAAATCAAAACCTTTATAAATAAAGATACTAAACATAAAAAAATCATATGGATGAAACTCCAAAAATAAAAATATTAAAACAATTATTTTACAGTAATAAATTAATATATATTTTCCTCACATGATCTGGTTGATTTATATTCTTGAGGAAACATATATATTGGTAATAAATTTACGCTCAAAGAGAAAATTTAATTAATGAAATTACCAAAAAATATTATTATGCAATATTTCTACTATGTTTTAAAAAATAGAGAAGTTTCTTCCACAATTATAGAGCAATTCCTACATTTATAGAATTCGTTTTTGCACAAATCCAAGTTTGCTTTGAGTGGCAGTATCAGTCGTCAGCAAGAAATAATAAATTTAAGATAAAAGGCTAACGCCGAATTCAGTTGCTAGTTCAATAAACTGGTATGATTTTAATGGACAAGAAGAGTATACATTAAAAATTAAGTTTTGCGTAATGTTAGGATAAGTTTCATAATATTTTAGAAAATCTATCATTTCATTGTCTTAAATAAATAGAAAAATCATGAATCTGTGAAACGGAAGTCTCCTTGAAAAACCATTAGGAAAGATCAGCCTACACGCCTTGAAATGCAAGGATACGAGCAAACTGTCGATATTTAACGTGATCGTAAATTGTAATTAGAGGTTGTACGAGATAATGAATATGAGGACCTTTCAATTTAAATACAAAGTATATACATATATCATTTGCTAGAATTCATGTGGTCCTTTTATTCAATAACCTTTAATATAAACAATAGAAAAAATTTCAGATTCTAAATCTTTTATGTTTTACACTATTAGAAATACTCGAAAATTTACAACATTTTTATGTTACAAAGGTTATGTAAAATTTGACGATATTTATAGTATTTTTGAGTAAAGGTATATTGAAATTGCAAAAATGTACTGAATTTTCTAAAAGTTTTCTTCATATTATGAAATTTAACTGGATTTTCATGAAATGTATCTTAAAACTACCAAACTTTAACAGAATTTTTATAAAATTTATCATAAAATTACAAACCTGTAACCAAATTTTCAGTTACTCAAAACGTTAAATTATCCCTCTTGCAAGTTTAAGAATTTCCAAATACAAGTATCAGAATATTCACCACTTTGTAACTAAAAATTGAGAAATTGTTTCTTAATTTACTAAAAAGTAACCGAATTTTCTGAAATTCTATATTAAGTTTATGAAACTGTATATAATTGAATAAAACTCCAGTCACGTGTTTCAGGAAATTACGGTAGAAATTTTTAACAGCTTATATTAAAAAATGTTCCATTAGAAGACTTTAAAAAAATAAAATGAAAAATCGATAACTCAGATAATTGAAATGTCAAATGACATACATTACCGGTCAGAATTGTGGGACCATCTGTTTTTCGATGATTGTTTAAATTATCTTAATTTTAATCCTTTGAGTGATGAAATTTGTACTGTTAATATTGTAAAAGCCAGCAAAATTATACTTAAACTGAGACCAGACTGAAGTCGATTTGTTAAATTTTGAAGAAGTTATTGGAAAAAAAGTCCAAATTCTAATGCTTTCTTAAATTTTAAATAACTTTCGAAGCAATCAACATTTTTTAATGTCCTCGGGCTCATTTTAGAGCCAAGATTCTACAGAATCGCATTAAATTATCATTATAAATCTATAAATTTTTTCTTGCATAATGTAAGGAGTTAAAATTGTAACAAAAAAGTAGGGAAATTTCGAAAACATTTCATCTGTAGGTAAAACATAATAAAGATCATATGAATATTTATTTTAAAGGGATTCGATACAAAATTCATGATTATATGTTTTATATATCTTATAAAAATGTTTTTCTAAGCAAAAGCAATATTGGAATTTTTCCAACTTTTTTATTTGAACTTTAACCTCAAGCAGTACGTAAGAAAAAATGTACATATTAATTCTAAGAATTTGGTTCGATTTTGTAGAAATTTAGCTTTAAAATTAGTCCAAGAAGATTAAAAAATGTTGATTATTTCAAAAGTTATTTCAAATTTAAGAAAGCAATGAAATCTTGATTATTTCTGTAATAACTTCTTCAAAATTTAAGAGGACAGTCCCCTCAAGAGGTCTCAAAAAATCGTGTTTTTTTTTGCCTGATCGATTATGGAACTATTCAAGATTATGTGTGTAAAATTTTAGCTCCAAATTCGAAGTATTTCGGGAAATACACGGAAATTCAGTCGGTCACGTACATTACGTATGTACGTACATTACGAAATCTAAAGCGCGTTTTCTCAAAACCATGTTTTTACACTTTGTGGGAAAGATAACTAAAAAAGTTCTTAACCGATTTTCTTAAACCAAAGTTTTTTTTATTCAGTATAAAAAGCTACTCTATGTGAACTACGTATTTTAAGAAATTCCGATTTTTAATACATTTTTTATGAACAAATTACTAAAAAAAAATGTAACTTTTTTTTTTAAATCATAATTTTTCGTGTAAATTTCCGAATTTTAAAATTTCCGTAGTTCATATAGAACAAATAAGTCTAACGAAGAAAACCAAAAAAAAATTTTGATTTCAGTTGAAAATAACGGCTGCTATCGTTCCTGCAGTTTGACTCCGACCGTGTCGAGACGCTGCCGCAAAATGTGGATTACTCGGCCATTTGAAATTTTCGGATGTAATTTTTTTTGTTAATAAAGTCTAAAATATGACTAAAACATATCCTAAAGTTCTTATGTCTCCGATGTTTCTTTCTGTGAGAAAAAAAATCAGGAAAAAACGCTTTTTTTCAGTCTCTTGAGGGGACTGTCCCCTTAACAAAACGAATTCATGCTAGGCACTTTTTTTAAAGAATTTTGATACACTGAGAAAACTGGAGTGTCAACCTAAACATTTGGAGGGTGAAGCAGACTATATTTGAGGTTAAACTATAGGACAGCCTTCTAGATAGTGTAACTTATTACCTGTGGATTGTGGAAATAAGATGGTCAACTTGAATACTTTAGAGGGAAAAGTTGATCATCGCAGAGAGAAAAATAGATTATCGAAGAGGGAAAAACAGACCTCTATGGCTAACCTCAAAACTATTACATTTAAGCTTTCACAATTATTATGTTATTATAGCAAGTGAAATAGGTACTCGACAATTAGTTGGCAAAAATAACCCTCGTGACACTTTAACACGTAAAGGACGCGAAACTGGCAATGAGGTTAGAGTCCACGCTGGTGATATTGGAGGAAAAATAGGCGAACCTACGTGACTTTACAATTTTTGCGCGTATTTCACCAATCGACACTCTTTATAGTGATTCTGACCCTCTGGTAACAGTTAAGCAGAATATCAAATGAGTGTCTCCCTGACCAAAAAGAAAAAATTTCGGAGAAAGTGTTGTACTATCTAGAAGTTCAAACTGACTATCTACATTTTGACACTCAAAGTTTGACACTCCAGTTTTCTCAGTGTAGCTTTGAATTTAATTAAGAGACTAAATTTTACACTCGCATAATTCAAATTAGGATAATTTAAGCAATTATCGAAAGACAGGTGGTGCCACATTTCTGACCGGTACTGTATTTCTATTTCCATATTAGAAAATGATATCACTGAGTTCTCAAAATAGTTGCGCAAGCATTAAAAAAATTAAGGAAATTACTGCTCAGATATTTAGATGCGAATGATTATTAGTAATAAATGATCGTATCCAAATGGAGAAATGTTAATCAGAGTGACTAGTATAATCATCAAGAATCTTGTAGGAATTATAAGATTGATGATATTATTTGACTTGCAAGGATATTCAGAATTTCCAGATAGTAAACGATATATTGACGCAAGTGACCGACCTTTCCAAAACAATTGCGAATTTTGGGCCAATGGGGTTACAAAAACAATCTTAGCAATTTTAATGTGCAACTATAATTTATTGACTTCTCATGATGTGAAGACAAGATATAGTTTCTTAAACGCGAGTACAAGATGAGTGGAGTGAGCAACGTTTGTAAATTCAGATTCAAGATACAAATCATTTCCCTATCGTTGCTTTCGGCAAGCTCGTGCGCGAATAACAAAATTCTAGGTTGAGATCGGGAACTTCTGATGAGAGTGTCTCTCTCGTATCTCTCAGTCCGTCTCTCTCCGCAGTCTCGAAAGGCATCGAGATGTGGGCAAAAGTGCCTGCGATAGTCAGGAGAACCCTTCAGAGCCAGACAGGAATGTATGAAACTGAATTTATCTCGAGCACGCTTTGTTCCGCAGATCTTTGGTACGGAGAGAGCGACAAAAATGTCCTGGAGCGCGGTCCATCATAAGTAAGCACGATTAACAAATTGACGCAAAAAGTAACCAGAGGCTTTGTACATCTCCCGCTGATGGCTTAAGGTTCGCTGCTGAATCGACTACCGTATTATAAGTCTCTTGTATCAAGTTTATTAACCTTCCCAGTTTCCAGCTATCGCGTACATTTTTCATATTTTTCACCTCAAGATTAATCTCTTCCTACGTGGCAGCTTAGTTTCATAAACAAACTAGGACTATTTACTTTTAGGGAGCATTGTTAAAAATTTTATTAATTTTAATAGAATTTAATATACAAGTGGTAAATAAATTAATAGATTTGTATATTATGAAAAATTAATATACTTTCATATATTAAATTAAATTTAAATAATTTGAAATGTTTCTGTGGAAAAAGAGACGCTTTCGACTGTGCCGGGATTCGAGCCCGGGTCTTTCGGTTGCCGGTTGACTGCTCTAACCAACTGAGCTACACGGGCGTCTGATATCTCCTTCTCCACAGGAAGATCTCTTTATATCGCCTAACGGTATTGCCTTACGGCTGTGATAATTTCAAATTAGATGGATGAGTTCGAAAATTTTAAATTCTTCGATAATGTAGGCAGTGGCAAAAATTTTGATGTCAATCATCTAATTTGAAATTAAATTTAATAACGTTTTAATCAAAATATGTTAAAATTAATAAACATTATTAAAATATATACACGTGTGTATTATGATTCAAATATCATTATTTTCTAAATCTGGGAAAGTTCAATTCTACAAAATTTATCGAAATTTCTTTTTACATTCTCATCACATATGTTTGTGTAAAATTTGTGTAAAATTTGACCCCCACTTTTTCTAAGGAATGTCCACATTTCATGATAAGTTTGTTAACCGGCTATATCCGACCAAAATTCGAAAAACTATAGCATTTTTGGTATTTTTGAAAAATTTTAAAGAATTTGAAATCTTTCTGTGGAAAAAGAGACGCTTTCGACTGTGCCGGGATTCGAACCCGGGCCTTTCGATTGCCGGTCGACTGTAGGGAATGGAAAAAATTTTGAAGTCGACTACATAATTTTTTAAAATACTTTTATGAAAGAATCCAATATTTTATAACCAGATTCTGATAGTTTTTAAAAAGCTCTACAAATTCCCCCTGTAAATTTTTTCAATCGAACCAAAATTAGAAAAGTTACAGTATTTTTAAACTTAAAAAAATCAGTAATAAAAATCAATTTTTCAGTCAAACTATGCAAGATACGAAAAAATGTCACAACGCGCAATTGTTTGCTTAAATAAGTTCTATAAATCTGCATTTACACATGGTTTGATAAGTTAAATATTTCTCATTTTAATTTTAAAAAATACTATTCAAAATCAAAACAGATATTTTTTAACCAAAATATTCGAGATGTAGAAAAAAGTCATAATATTGGAAATTTTTTGCTCAAATCAATTTTTCGAATTTGCATCACACATTTTTTAAAATTAAATATAAGATAAATGAACAGGAACCAAAAATAAAACGCAAAAAAATATGATGCGAGAGAATACGAAATTTTGAAATTACAAAAATATATATATTACAGGGAAATCAATATGGGCTTATATACTGATTTTTTTTTCCCTTTCAATCACGAGCCTCAGTTCATTGTTTTGAATTGTGGACCTCGAGCGCGAATGTCGTAATGAGAATTTATACCTCAAAGTCGAAGTAACTTTGAAAAAAACTTAATTCACATTTACAATATTATAAAATTGACTTAAGTTTCGGTATCAAATAATAAGAATTAAACTTGAATTTATCTGAATAACTTTAAACCGAGTACGATCGCGCGCTCTGAATGAGTTCAAATTTGCGAGCGAAGCGCGCGATAAGAAGGTACCCACGAAACGGGCAGATTTGTTATTATCAAAACCAAAAGTAGCTTCAGGGCCAACATGTGTCGAATTACCCACCAGAAATTGGAAAAGTATTTTTCTAAGTTATAGACCTTAGTTAAAGTTCCGTACACGCCGGGAATTTCAAGCAGAGAGCGCGCGCTCATTTTTTTTCACCGATAATTTTTAACCTATTGGCCTATTTTGACGAGTTGCATCAGATGACCACTGCGTATTTTCTGTTAAAAAATCCCGGTTTAAAGGTGTAGTTTTAAAAATTTTTCAAAAATCAATAAATTCCATGACACTCTGTTGCATTTATTGAGGGCTTTTTCCATCTTTATAAATTTTCTGTTAAACTGAAAATTAAATCCTATTTTTAGACAAGTTTTTCCACAGAAATGGGTTAATGTTCCAAAAACCATATTTAAGTAAAAAAACCTCTCCAACTCTCCCCTTTCCCCACTTTTTTATTCGACACTCGAAGATTTTTCCTGCAGAAAGTGGAAAAATTTCATAGAATTGAGGAAAATTGGCCGAATTTTCCGACTTATTTCCGAACTATTAGGAAATACATCAAAAAGGAGAGAACATTTCACAAATCTCCTAAGTTGTAGGAAATTTTTCCCGTGAAAAACGGAAATTTGTTCACTGTTTTCGGATCTTTTCCACTTAAATAATGAAATAAATATATATTTCCTAATAGACTGGATATTTTTCCGAACAAACAGTAGGAAATATTTCCAATTCTATATCGGAAATATTTCCGACTATATTTTTGGAAAAATTTACGAAACCATCTCTATTTTAAGCTGTCCGACTATTTTCGGAAAAATTCCCGAAAAATTTTGTACAGTGTACATTCGTCTTCATCTTTTCTACCATTTCCCAAATTTTGGGAAGAAAATTAATTGTATACTTTGGCCGTAAACATGTAGGAACTGAACCAAGTTATTAGCGTGAATTAAATCAAGCTATTATCGTGAACTTGATACTTTTTTCAAGTATCACATGCCCCTAAATGCCTGAAGGGATGCTGGAAAACGTTTCGAAAATATAAGTAAGAAATAGCAATTTCATAAGGTCATTATCCGAAAGTAAAGCTGAAGGATGAGATGATTTGATACCAGTAAAAATTACTCTCGATGATAAGTATCTGAATAATTTAACAAGTCGCAGTGCTCGCATGTCGACATTACGATTACGATGATTCAAGTTTAACCTCGATGAAATTAATAGCCATGTGCGGTGGAGCTTTACGATCCTGACGGAGA
Source organism: Diplolepis rosae (assembly GCA_030998225.1). Taxonomy (NCBI): domain Eukaryota; kingdom Metazoa; phylum Arthropoda; class Insecta; order Hymenoptera; family Diplolepididae; genus Diplolepis; species Diplolepis rosae. The sequence goes on along the minus strand of JAPYXD010000723.1, from coordinate 15,231,161 downwards.
GCGAGTGCTTATGGTATCAGAAAAGAGACCTATGAAACGTTGCAGGATGTTATGAGCAACGAAGTCTTTAGTGGATTCAAACGATAAACCAGTTTCAAAGACAGCGCATTTTTTAATAATCACCCCATTAAATCACAACTTCGTATAAAAGTCACTTTAAAATGTATTTAATAAGTTCCGGACATCGCGAAAATTTTTATCTTTTGTTTTTCAAGTGTCGCTGTCCCTCGACGCGGGTTTCGACGCCAGCACAATATTTTTATTTCACGCTGGAGTGCCCAGCCTGTCCCATAATGATTGGTGAACCTTTTTGAACTCGAAACCACAAACGACTCAAGAGTAGATCGTTACCGTGTTTTTTTTTCCTTTTTTTTGCACAGTACACGGAAAAAAATTTGATGGTTAAATGTATTACGTTTCGTGAGAAGAAGTACCATTTTAAAGAGTAAACCGGAACTATTGTGAAAAGTTGTGAAAAAGTCTGATCATAATGGTAAAGTTTATTATGTCAATCATTACTCTGGAATTTGTTTTTTATTTTAAATTAAAAAGGAAATTAAATTTATTTAAAGCTCTATCAGCCTTAAGGAACACGTTCTCATCATGAGACTCGCACTTCGCGCTCGATTTTCTGTATACATTTTTGTAACTTTCTATTAGATTACATGATTTAGAAAAATTTCTCTTCCAAATATCTCAAAAAGGAATTTAATTCGCAGAGTGTTTTTAGGCAAACGATTTTTAATTTTAACGCCTATTTTGTGTCTCACATATTTTGGTTAAAAAATGGAATTTTTGATTTTCAGTAGTGTTTGTTTTTTTAAACCAAAATATAAAATATAAATCTTGTCAAAAAATGTCTTACTGGGAATTTGTAGACCTCAGTTAGGCAAATAATTCTCTACATCAACATTTTTTTCGTATCTCATATATGTTGTTTAAAAAATGGAATTATTGAATTTTAATCGTATTTTTTAGAATTATAACGAAAAATAGACATTTCAACAGAAACTATATGTCATAAAATTTTTAGACCTAATTGAAGTGAACAATTTTGCATTCTTACGTTTTTTTTCGTATTTCACATATTATGGTTAAAAACTTGAATTTTCAATAGTATTTTTTTAAATTAAAATGAGAAATATACATCTTATAAAAAAATAAGCAAATTCAAATTTGTAGATCTTTTTGTAGTGAACAATTTTGTATAATAATGTTTTGTCGTATCTCGTATAATTTAACTGAAAAAAATGAAAATTAGATGTTGTATTTTTTCAAGTTTTAACATACTGTAACTTTCTTAAATTCAGTTTAATCGAAAGTTTTAATCAGGATAATTAAGAGAGAATTATGAGCACTATCGGAAATCAGTATTCGAATTTTTCCAAAAACATAATAAATACTCTTATTTTCGCAATTTTGGTCGGATGAGTCTGGTTAACAAACTCGTCCTTACCTTTTCGACTTCGATAAAATATGCCAAACCTCCATCCAATCCGATAATTCTATCAAAAATTATCGAGAATACGACTTACTGCTACGACAGACAGAAAGACAATATTTAAAGAATTTGAAAATCTTTCTGTGGAAAAAAAGACGCTGTCGACTGCGCTGGGATTCGAGCCCAGGTCTTTCGATTTCGTAAAAACCATTTTTTCTGACTTAGGTCTCAAAACGTGAAAATTTGAAGAAAATTTCAAAAGTGGTTTTTCACATAAAACCAATACCTTCTCATATGATAAGAATGTAAAATTTTTTTTCACTCCATTATTTCGTAGTGCCACTATTAATCTTCATTCCTCTTTATCAATTCCCTTCATTTATATGTCAAATGGCAAAAATTGTAGCTGAAAAAAACCTTCCTAAATGGGTCCGACCGAGGGGGAATCGAACCTACGACGTACGGTTTTTAACGCACCTACGTCCTACAACTAACGCCACTAGACTACTCTCGAAATTACGGTTCGAAATTTTGGAACTTGTATTAGAAGACTGCTTTGCTAGAAAGTTTTTAAGGAGGAGAAAAAGTACCATCTACGATTCCAACGTCTAAGCTCTGATGGGAACTTTTTCGAACATTCCCAGGTGGAAAAATCGGATTCATGCCAGTATTTACAAACGGCAGAGTACCGCCCCAGTTGTAAAGAAGGAGCAATGCCTGTACTGGAGAGATGGTACCGGGCCGAGGCTGGCGCGGTACTGGCATAGTAAAACCCCAGTTCTGAGACCAAGTGTCGCCTAACAACCGACTTCGGAGCAATGCCAGTACTAAACCAGTACAGATTTCAGTGCCAGTAATGCAAATTCTTCTGCGGTATTGTCGCAGTACCAATCCGGTTGTAAATTTCCACCTCGGTTACGATTATAATATTCCCTAAATGCGTGAAAGTAATATTGTAACCTATGGAATGTCTTATAATGTAAACGCAAGGCCTTCTCCCCAAACTTTAAAGACATAATTTTCAATTTTCACCATAATTTTTGGTGATATTTCCCAAAACGTGTTATATTAAGTAGCATATTTTTGTCTCTTACTGACAGAAATCCCTGATGGCTCTGGTTTAACGTCAAAAATGGTACTTTCAACCATAAAATTTCTATCCGTGAAAAGAATAAGAATGAGTTTAAGAAAATTCGAAACGAAAGCAATGTAGCGAGGGATATAAGTTGGAGTAATTTAAGATTTAAGACAAAATGAGTATGTAGCGCTTGCGCGTTCTGTTGCAGTGCTTTGCGCCTGTTCGAATACTGGTTGACGGCGATGCGATCCGATGGTACCATCAGGGCAAAGAGAGGGTTTGCCTTAGAGCTGTTTGACTCCTCCCTCGCCCGATCCCCCCCCCCCCCCCCCCCTCACCTCAAGCAACGGATCACTCTTTCCCCATATCCGCAACAAGTCAGAGGTACCGTCGATTTACCTAGTGATGAAAACACTCACGTGTAAAGAGAAACGAGGCTGAAGATCGTTCACCAACACTGCAAGAAATCTTGGAGAGTTGAAGCGACGCGAATGTTTGATAAACTGGTTAAGCCCTGTCTCCGAATATATTTACTTTGGCTTTGTAACTTTACTAGAGTTTTGACTCTCGGGAGGAAAATAAAAAGGGTCTAAGATAGTCCTCCAATGTAAACAGTCCACGTGTGTGTCCCGAACTAACATCACGTCGGATTTATGTTTCAAGCGCCGGATCTCTAAATACGTCGCCAATCATTCCTCACTTTATCATTATCGTAATCATCTCTCTATTAAAAGTTTCCCAAGGTTGGTCGGGGACGGGTTTCTTCATTTATTTACATTTTTTATGATAAATTGAGAAGCGTTAAATGAATGTTTAAAATATCGTTATCAATTTACACGGAGTATGTTTTATTTCATAATGATAATTATGAAAAATATTAGGGATCTAAAGAAAATCGAAGTGTAATGGTAATTATTCCTAGCAGACTGGATATTTTTCACAGTCAAAATACTAAATACTTAAAAAATTTCAAATTAGGTGGTTGAGTTCGAAATTTTTGCCCCTGCCTACATTATCTTTTTCCACGGAAAGATTCCAAATTCTTTAAAAATTAAATTCAAAAAATTATTTAAAACTAGTATAGATTATCGTGAAGTTTGATAATATCTTTAATCAATTATCATATGGCTCTTCTTATGTTTACTATTTCACTGTTGAAAATTCTCATTATGAGTTGTTTTTCACTTAATTGAAACATTGTTTAGCAAAAATTGTAAACTCAGGTTTCTCCGTGTAGAATCAACAGTGTGGAAAAATTTCATGCCAGGCGAATATTGAATCTGGCCTAGATCTGGCGATGTCTAGGGCGTCTAGTCTGGAAGATATAGCCTGTAACAAATCTGGCGCGGGTTATCCTTCCATGACATGAAGATTTCTGAGTGTCATTCACTTAAGGGGGTCTCCTCATCAGTCAGCTTCAAAAAATCGATTTTTTTTTGTTGCTTCAATCGTTACTGCTAAAGAAGGCCGAAAAATCGAGTACTTTATTAAAAAATGACTAAAATATTCAAATTTCAACTTTCAATCACCATAATAGACTATACTGTGCAGAAAAGCCTTCCGAATAAGGAAGTATTTTATTTTTTTGATTCAGGTAAAAATTACGGGCTGAATTTTTCACGGAGTTTGAGTTGTCCGCGGCGAGCTGCTGCGTCAGATTGTTTATAAATCCGCCATTTTAATTTATTTTGACATGCAAAAAACTTTTTATTGTTGAATAAATATATGTTCAAAGATACGCAAAAGATCATTTGTTTCTCTTGCTGTTTTCATGTTTACAAAAAATCCTAAAAAATCACCTTTTTTATGAGCCACTGATGAGGAGACCCCCTTAAATATTTGTCACGATTTTTGAAACTTTGCCAGGGTCGTTAAAATGATAGAAAATTAGAAATTGTCATTACTGAAAAATGTGTTTTCTTTCTTATGGGTTTGAAAGTTCAGTTTGGCCCTGGTTAGCCATTTATGACATAAAAATTCACTTTGGCTAATTAGCTACCAACGAGTTTCAGACTAGACTCTGACTAGCGGCTGGATAGCTTCTAGCTTGGATTTAGCTAGACCCTCTAGCCATTGACTTTGTAAAAGTGTTACAGTTCTTTGCGTTAAATGGCCAATAAACTTCAATTACGTGATTTATCACAGACCACGATATGTGATCTGTAGATGTGTAATTACACGCATTGTGAATATATTTTTACATATTCTCTAGAAAGTTATATCGCAAGATAAGAATTAATTTTTAAAAAGTAATTAGAATATTGAAGTATAACTTGCTATTCAATATAGACTAGAATATATAACAATGATATTTATTCCAAATTTGAAAATTCTGTAACTTTCTTTGATTTTATTGTTGTTCAAAAGTTTTGACAAAAGTGAACGTTTTTATCTTTTGTTATAATGTCATAATTTGTAAAATATAAAGATTACAATATCAATAAACTAAATTTCATATCGTGTGTTGTAAAATACTTTATACATAAACTGAAATAGTACAAATTTATGTTTCATAAAAAAAGTTATCTGCTTTCGAAAAACTTCAATTCTACCTTAATTTTTATGTTTCGAGAGTTCATTGAACGATATGGTGTAAAAGTTTGATGGACGTTGTAATAAAAGGTAAAAGTCAATGATACGAGGGTCGCGGGTAAGCTGAACGAAATTTATCTACTTAGCAGCCACTTCTGAGACTGAAGCCAAATAAACACGTGGGGTACCTAAACCCAAGTACTGACTCAGTTGTCGCTTAGTCATACCATTCTCCCAATTTCCAAATGCAACAAAAGACAATTTCACAATTATCAAAAGTCAAATTCAAAATTGTATCTACATATATTCCAAAGTATTCTGAAAACCACATTCTATAAAAGAAAAAAGCAACAACATTTTTCGGTTCAATGTACTTATATGTAAACCTGAGAATAAATCTACTTTATTGAGTTACACTGAGAGAAATTTCTAGGGTTATTCTAACTAATACGTCCCAAATAATTCCTTCCAGTAAAATCTACTATACATTTGATTAGTTTAACTAAAATGGTGTGATTAATTTATATATATATATATTATATAGAAAATTGGCTATTTTAACCACACCATTTTAGTAAAACTAATCAAATTTTTAGTAGCTTTTACTGAAAGCAATTAGTTGGACGTATTAGTTAAAATAAACCTATACATTTCTCTCTCTGCAACTCAACAAAGTTGGTTTATTTTCAGCTTCAAAAGACAATTTCAAATTTTTCAAAAGTCAAATTCAAAATTGCATCTATATTCCAAAGTATTTCCATTCTGAAAACCACATTCTATAAATAGAAAAAAGCAACAACATTTTTCGGTTCAATGTACTTATATGTAAACCTGAGAATAAATCTACTTTATTGAGTTACACTGAGAGAAATTTCTAGGGTTATTCTAACTAATGCGTCCCAAATAATTCCTTTCATTAAAATCTACTATAAATTTGATTAGTTTAACTTAAATGGCGTGGTTAATTTATATATTTGTTATATAGCAAATTGGCTATTTTAAACACACCATTTTAGTAAAACTAATCAACTGTTTAGTAGTTTTTACTGAAAGCAATTATTTGGGACGTATTAGTTAAAATTACCCTACAAATTTCTCTCAGTGTAACTCAACAAAGTTGGTTTATTCTCAGCTTCAAAAGACAATTTCAAATTTTTCAAAAGTCAAATTCAAAATAGCATCTATATTCCAAAGTATTTCCATTCTGAAAACCACATTCTATAAATAGAAAAAAGCAACAACATTTTTCGGTTCAATGTACTTATATGTAAACCTGAGAATAAATCTACTTTATTGAGTTACACTGAGAGAAATTTCTAGGGTTATTCTAACTAATACGTCCCAACTAATTGCTTTCAGTAAAAGCTACTAAAAATTTCATCCGTTTTACTAAACTGGTGTGGTTAAAATAGCCAATTTGCTACACAATATATATATATATATATATAAATTAACCACACCATCTTAGTTAAACTAATCAAATTTATAGTAGATTTCACTGAAATAACTTTGAATCTACTTTATTGAGTTACACTGAGAGAAATTTCTAGGGTTATTCTAACTAATACGTCCCAAATAATTCCTTTCAGTAAAATCTACTATACATTTGATTAGTTAAACTAAAATGGTGTGATTAATTTATATATTTTTTTTTCTGCAGCGAATTGGCTATTTTAACCACACCATTTTAGTAAAACTAATCAGATTTTTAGTAGCTTCTACTAAAAGCAATCAGTTGGAACGTAGTAGTTACAATTACTATGTAGATTCCTTTCAGTGTATATTTAAAAGTTTGACTCGATCGATCAAGCGAGATATTTGTCGTGGGGGCTAATGAATCATCAACCTCTGAGAGAAGAGATGTGAAGTGATTGGTAATTTAAAAATGTTGTGTTGTGGTCTTATCGTTTATACGCAGCTTCACTCTTATTCCAAACAAAGTGGCGAGTAACGACGACATTATCTCTGTATATCCTTACTGAATTGAAACTCGTCGCGAAATCTCCCAGTTAAACATATATCTTATATATATTTAATTCAAGAACCGTTACCATAATCGTCCTAATTTCGACTGAAAAAAAAACCATTTGTGAAAATAAAACTTATAAATTAAAACTATATTCGCACTTGTTTAAAAATGATAAAATGTGCACATGTGTTTCTAAAATCAAATTATTTTCTACTCCCCTCACATTTTTATAATTCCATCATGATTAATGGATTTAGAAAAATTCTTATTTATTGCGTTAATGGTAAAAATTTGCGTTTTTAATTTAACCTGAAAATCAAAATTCATGCCTAACTTATTGAAAAATTGCATGAAATTGTATTGTAACAGAAACCTCGAAATTTTCAAAATCAAATGTTTCAACGATTTTAATAAATAATTCAATTATTCCTAAGTATTCAAAGGAGAATTTGAAGTAGGACTCAAATTGTATAGCTGCATGCATCTACTCTCTAAATTTGAATCAGTCAAAATCTACTGATTATCAATGAAATTTGACTGATTCAAATAGCTAAAAAGAGGTTACTGTAAATCAGTCAAATTTCACTGATTATTTCAGTGAAAATTGACTGATTTGACAGTGAAAAATATTTTTTTCACTGATGAATCAGTGAAAAGGTAAATCACTGATTCAGATTTATGGAGTAGTGATTAAACTGTTAGTTAATAATAATAAAATACAAATAGTAAATTGCAACTCTATAGAAAAGATAAAAAGTGTTAAAATTTTTGGGAATAAATAAGCTAAACTAAATGAAAATAAATAAAATTCAACAATGTACACACACCGCCTTAGTGTGGCGAAGGCGATCGCTCCAGCCACCAGCAGCTCGAAGATCATCTCTTCCTCTTCCTCCGACAGGAGAGTCCTCGGCTTCTCCCGACAATTCCGCTTCCTCGCATCCACTCGCGCACTTCCGGTTCCTCAGAGAGGTTTTTCCTCGAATAATTTCCAATTTCACGTTAAATAATCCCCGAACGATCAGGTCGCCCTCAACGTGGAGTGATACCGCACCAGGTTTCTCCACATTGTCTTAGTCCATGTGAAATCTCCATAAATGTTCTATTTAATCTCAAAATTGATATTTTGGGTGATTGATCAAACCACAGTTTGAGATCGGTCCGAACCCGATGCATTCTTTGCCATTCGGCAAATGGTTACATAATAGTCTTAAGTCCCTAGTTTTAGAATCCTTGAGTTCGAAGTGAAATTTGAAAGAAAAGGCGACTTTTCAGGCACTGAAAGTTGCACCTGGCGGGACTTTTTTGTCGACCGGAGAGAGCAGGTACGTACCCCGAGAAAGGTACACTTTTTTTAGCACAACTAAACGCGGTTGACCATTCAGCTTGCCGATCTCGTGGTGACTGAGAGGGTCTCGCGACTCACAGTTACTCACTTGGTTGGACTCACTACTCACTCACTCACTCACTCACCGCCTCGGTCCCACCTCCTTCGTCCTCTCTACCTTTTGCCCAGTACCACTAGAAAGTCCCCACCAAGTTCCACCCTCGCGCGTGGGGATACGGGCTGGACCCCCGGGACACGCGATTTCATTACACGTATCATTAAACGCACTGCGTGCTTTGTGTGGTAATGCGTGACTGAATACGAGAGAGGGTTAGTGCAGCCGAGAACTGAGTCTGTGCACAGGATCCTGAATAGAATGATTTTGCCTCTTCAAAATCAATATTTCAATCCAATATTACCAGATCCCAGCCATTATCCCATGCAAAATTTTGGAAATGTACAATTATGGGTTCCCAGGCTTTTATCTGAATGTTTGGCAACTTTCTTGGGAGAAATGTGTAAGGATGAATTATTACCCGAGACCCCTGGGTGATGATTTATTTTACCTGTGCAATAAAGTTACTCGGCATCATTTTTACCCATGCCTGCAACACTTTTTTCTCTTTGTTTTTTCTCTGATAAGCCTAGGCGCCAGAAAGGTTTTTTCCCAGGAAACTTGACAAACATACTGGTGGAAGTATTTCAACATATCATTGGAAGTCTCTAACATTCTGCATAGTATATTTCATTAGGCATTTTCATTTCCATGAAGAGCTGACTTTATTTCTCTGAACACTGGTGGTATTAAGGCATATTTATCGAAAATAGTATCTTGTGCAACTAGGGAAAAAAAAAATTTATTTTGCGAGTGTGAAGTTTGATAGCCGAGCAAAGCGAGAGTAACAACTATACGAGTGAAATTAATGGTTTTTACGTGTCGAAGACGATTTTTAAGGGGCAGTAAAATTCACTTTATAACCCGCTAGTAGAAAAAAGTAGATTATGCTACTTAGGAAAATAAATGTTTTTCTGCTAGGTTGCATACGATATGTTTCCTATTTGGGGGTCAAAAAATGGATTCGATATCCCGAAAAGGGGAAATAAAATCTACTTTATGACCCGTTAGTAGAGAAAATTGTATTATTTAACTAAGGAAACTAAATGTTTTTCTCCCTAGTTGCATTCGATTTTCTTCCATTTGAGGATCAAAAAATGGATTTAATTGCCCCATAAAGAGCAATAAAATGCACTTTATGGCCCGCTAGTAGGAAAATAGTATATTATGCAACTAGGAAAAAGAAGTTTATTTTGCGACTGTAATGATTGATGCCCGAGCAAATCGAGGTCAACAATCACATGAGTAAAATAAATGTTTTTCCTGTGTTGCACACGATAAATGTATTTTATGACCTGCTGATAGAAAATATTATTTTTGAAAATATGCTTCATTATGCAAATTAAATCATAATATTATTAGATCATAGAATTCAGTCAAATTTATTCTTTTGTTTGATTTCTTTATTATAAAATATTTTCACCAATATTTTTACGAAAAATGCTTTTTTAATGCAGAAATTGAAAAATAAGATCACTTCCCGGATATTTTGAATAGAAATAATACCACCAGTGTTCCACGAAGTGAAGTTAGCTGTTTGTGGAAGTGAAAATACCAAATGCAATCTGGGTTATAATTGTTTTTACCTATGTGAGAAAGTTACCCACTACAATTTTACCTGTAACTGCAGCATTTTTTATCTTTTGTTTTTCCTGTAAATATCCAAGAACATTTAAGAGGGACTTCTTAAAAAATTGTACATCTTTTATTGCACTCAAATTTTTTCACATGTAATTTTAAATGTCCTCGGAAATCATCAAAAACCACTGCGGAGCGTTTAACGTTTTTCAAACTTTTAGTTTTTAGGAAGCCCTCCTTGAATGTTTCTCTGGAATGTTCTTGGTCGAAGCATATTTTCTTGCTTCCAAAAACTTGACACGAAGATTCTGTGGAGGTTCAGAACCTTCGACTAAAATATTCCGGGAACCTGGATGGGATAATTTACGCTACTCGAGAGTTGCATTGCTTCAATGAAAATTTATTCCAGGTCCTTCCGAATTGATTTTTAGATCAAAAATTTTCTACAGAAATTTTGAGTAACTTAAACTTCATACATTTACGCTGTCAAAAATTCGGTATTAGCTTACTCTCTAAATTTAAATTAGTCAGTCTACTGATTGTCAGTGAAATTTGACTGATTCAAATAGTTAAAAAGAGGTTACTGCGAATCAGTCAATTTTCACTGATTACTTCAGTGAAAAGTAACTGATTTAACAGTGGAAAATATTTTTTCACTAATTAAACAGTGAAAATTAACTTATTTAACAGTGAAAAATATTGTTTCCACTGATGATTCAGTGAAAAGGCAAATCACTGATTCAATCAGTGAAAATTTGACTGATTCAGATTTAGTGAATAACCAATTAATACGCCAGTTATTAAAAAATTACGTATAAAAAACTATTATTTGACAGTGAATTGTTTATATTCCAGAACTTTCATTAGAAATTCCTGACTTTAATATTTAAAAAAATATTTTGTTTACTTATAATTAATATATGTAAATTCAAGATGAATTGTATTTAGGTTAAAAGTAATATAATAAAAAGATCTTGAAAACATAGGGAAATTGATAGATTTTCTTACATCAAAAGAATTGTTTTATTGGTTTATTATAATTTTTTCTCTGTATGACTGAATGCAATAGAATCTGAGTCGAAACTGTCACGAGATTTGTCAACGGTCGTGTGGCAATGCTGACTGGGCTCCACCAAGTGAAAACATATGACTTCAATTTAAGGTACATGTAACGGAAGCTTTATGCACTTACGTATCGTATAATTCAAGATAAATACTTAAGGCTCGTACAAGGATGTATTTTAATTCAAAGATACATGGTTCTTGAGATCAATTTCAATAATTACAATAAATTCCAGATATAGATACTCTTGTATCCTAATGACGCATTTAAATTAAAAACATGTTTAACAATTTTGGCCGAAAATTTTAAAGATACATTATAAAATTACACTTATTAGAATACCAAAACCTGTGTGATTAATTGAGATTATTTAATATAGAGATTTACAAATTTGTTCAAAGTTTTATTTAAACAATGCAAAATATCTTTCAATAGAAATTTATAAAAAAAGGAAAAAGAAGAAGCTTTCCCATTAAGGCCATGGACCAAGCAGTTCACGTGACTAAAATTATATGTCAATCCAACCATGTAAGATAACGTTTTTTGTTTATAAAATATCTTGCTCAAAATTGGTAAATATGTCAGAAGATAATAAGGAACGTCTGTTAACTTCGTTTTAGTGAAAATTCTGCAATTTTTTTCATTTTAAAATATAATACTGAAAAAGTCGTCAATTCCAGTTCTGTACTCTCTAAATCTGAATCAGTCAAATTTTCACTTACTGAATCAGTGATTTGCATTTTTGCTGATTCATCAGTGAAAAAAATATTTCTCACTGTCAAATCAGTCAATTTTCACTGAAATAATCAGTGAAATTTGACTGATTTACAGTAACCTCTTTTTAGCTATTTGAATCAGTCAAATTTTACTGATAATCAGTAGATTTTGACTAATTCAAATTTAGAGAGTAACTACATTTCCACGGAGAATGAAATATCGTCTTGAGATTTTGGGGAATGAATCAAAAATTACTGAGGCAGGTCTCTTATGTCTTGAATATTCATAATGATATAAAAAAATTTGATAAAAATAAGTAATTTTAGAAAATTTGCAGACTATATTACCGACAGTATTAGACCAATGCAGCAGAATTCAAAACACTCAATGGTATTATTAAATTCAAATTTAATGAATTTGAAATCGTTCTGTGGAAAAAAAGACGCATTCGACTGTGCCGGGATTCGAGCCCAGGTCTTTCGATTGTCAAAATGAAAAATAAATCTTTGATTTAATGCACTATTCCTTTCATATGCTATTATTTATCATTTCCTAAATTTTGACCAATTTATTTTGATTTGAATGTATAAATATGGAGAAAAAAATCAATAGCCTGTGATTGAATTGATCACGTGACCTGCATGGCCCATGGCCTTAAGGAAACAAAGAATTCATATAATATGTAGAAGTTCAAAAGATTGAAGAAAAAACGTTTGCTTTATTCACGGAGATTTTCCTCATCAAAGAAAAAAGTGTTTTGCACGTTTTATTCAGGCTTAAGATTATAGCAAATTCTCCAATTTCAATGTGATTGATCGATATTTCAGTTGATCAATTTTAGTTTAATAATAAGTTAAACATCGATGACTGGCAAATGGACAGGGATATAATCATGAATGTTAATGCATTTTAGACATTTTAATCAAAAAATGCGAGCTAGTTTGAAACTTCACCCTTGTAGTATATATCATTAATAATTATGACCTCAACTATAGTGAACGAAAGAAGCATGTCTCGTACAATGGAACTATAGTATTAAGGAATGATTCTAACAAGTCGTAAAATTAATGATGTATTGAGCAATCTGATGTTCGTTTGGAATTTAGATCTCCAGTTGTAGAATTGAATGGAAAATCAGACAATTTTATTGGTAAATTCCAAGTTTTCTGATATTCAATAAATTAATACTGGAATCGAATAAAAATCCTCAGCATAAGTAATTTCGAACCGACACTTGCCACTGTTATTAAAATAATACTATAAAAGAAACATTGAAACCGACATTACTGATAAGGTATTCGTAACATGAATATATACAAAAAAAAGCGATAAAATATGACTGATACCTAATGATAATGATATCACTATACAGCTTAATTTCAGGCTTTATTGCCTACTTTTGAACGTCATAAAGTACCAAACAAAAACATTTTAATCTTAAAAATCGGTATAAAATATTGCTAAGTTTTTGTTCACAAAAAATTTTTCCTCAAAGTAGAAAGATTGATTTATGATTCCTTGTTCGATTTATGAAGTAGTATTTAATGCCAGATTATGATATTAAAACTTCCGACTTGAATTCTTCCCCCTTTGTTCGAATTATTCATGTAATACACTGTAAAAATTTTTTTTATAGAACTGGAAATAGTTATTAGGAAAAATTGATATATTTCATAATTTAAGTGAAAAAAGATCCAAAAAAAGTGAACAAATTTCCGTTTTTGTGGAATAATTTCCGCTTTTCATGGGTAAAATTTCCTAAAACTTAGGAGATTTATGAAATGTTCTCACCTTTTTGATATACTTCTTAATAGTTCAGAAATAAGTCCGAAAATTCGGTCAATTTTCCTCAAATATATATAAATATTTCCACTTTCTGTAATAAAATCTATGCTTCCTAAGGATTTAGGAAAAATGTTCTAATACATAGTAGGAAAATTTACCGATATTTTTTACAGTGTAAGTAAATAGATTACATAAAAAATGGCACATTAAATTTTTTACTGGTTTCTTGTAGAACAATATTTTGATATGAAAAATAGTATTATTCAGAAATAAGTTGATTTTACAGGTTTCACTCTTTAAGGATCATATTACTTTCTACTTTACGAGAACTTTCTCTCCAATTCAATATTCGGGAAAAATGTTCAATTTGTTTTCACAAATTGGTCAATTTTCCTTCACATTTAATGATCAGTTCGATTTACTCATAGTCATATTTGCAAATTAAAATAAAACGAACGCGAAGAAAATATTTTAACCTTGAGTAGACACTTCCTGTTGAATGATCGATGATCGGAAGTATGATTGGAATGTTATCGCGAACTGGAATATTGTTCATCGCGATATGAATAGCACTGGTAATCGTGCACATTGCTGAGGGATAGGCGCCATCAAGGTGAATCATTGTGATAAGGGTTCGCTACAAGAGAAAAGTCTAAAGTTACCTGCGCGCTCAGGTTTAGACAGGTCACTGTAATATGTTAATGTCTCGTAATTTGATTCTCTCATAATGATTCCGTAAGAACAACGCTTGGTATGCTTTCTTGAAAATTTGTGATGTGTCATTTCTGAAAACCCAGTAAAACTCTTGGAATAGATAATTTTCTGCTATGAAATTGAAAAAATGTATCTATGATGAACCAGTTAAGAGATAATCCTAATCAATCCCAATCATCATTCATACAGATATAATATATCAATTACCGACAATTATTGATGGACAACTTAATTTGGTCATCCTATTATCTAACTAGAAATGCTAATTAATTAGAGGCAATGTGTGAATGAGTTTGTTTAAGGAGAAACAGTGGCACGAACAAGTGGCTGGGAAGAAAATTTGTAGCTAGTTCGTATCTCGAAGGAAGCGAGAAGAGCCGTGAAATCGATTGGTTCCGTCAACAAGGGAGATCAGGCTCGACCACCCGGACTGAGGCATCGCATCCAAGAGCGACGACCATTATACCCTCGACTCGAAAAAGCGAAACAGGATTATAGAAAAAGAAATAAAACTGCCTGAGTAACTCGAGATATCGTGTAAACAGCAAAGAAAGATCCTTCATCCTTCACTCTGCTGTGTCGCGAAATCCTTCTATATACTCTTCTTTTTTTTCAGCAAGATGAGTTGCCACTCAGGCGTTGCAGCTTTAGAATTACAATAAGGACCTGGACCTTAAGGATTACAATGATCAACAATAAAAAAAATTTATTCATAGATAACAAACTTATTGAAAACTAAATTCGAACCCGTATCACTACAAACTCAAATTCATCTCAATGTCCAAACAAAAGTATAATTCAAAATTTTTTAAATTCGTAACTGTTCGAACGTTCGAACCCTCAAAATATAAAAAAAGGACCAAAAAGATTTCCTAAAGTAAAGGATTGCCTTATTTTTGCTTTCCTCCTTTTTTGTTGGTTTCACATAATCGTTTATTTTGAGAAAATTTTATGGTCCGAATTTGGTCATTTTTTAATATTTTGAGGGTTCGAATAGTTTTAAATTCTTGAAATTTTGAATTATACTTTTGTTTAGACGTTGAGATGAATTTGAGTTTGTGTTAATACGGGTTCGAATTGAGTTTTCAATAAGTTTGTTATCTATGTATAAATTTATTGTAATTCTAAAGTTGCAACGCCTGAGTGGCAACTCATCTTTTGTTGAAAAAAAGAAGAATATGTAGAAGGATTTCGCGACACAGAAGAGTGATTAAGGATTACTATAAGCAACAGTAAAAAAATTATATTTATAGATAACAAACTTATTAAAAACTAAATTCGAACCCGTATCACTATAAACTCATATTCATTTCAACGTCCAAACAAAAGTATAATTCAAAATTTCAAAAATTTAAAACTGTTCGAACTCTCAAAATATTAAAAAACGACCAAAAGACCAAAAAAATCCTTAAAATAAACGATTGCCTTCTTTTTTCTTTCCGACCTTTTTGTTGGTTTATCATAATCGTTTATTTTAAGAAAATTTTGTTGTGCCAAATTTGGTCGTTTATTTATATTCTTTTTAAAATTCGAACCCACATTACTACAAACTCAAGTTCATCTCAACATTCAAACAAAAGTATAATTCAAAATTTCAAGAATTCAAAACTGTCCGGATTTTTAAAATATAAAAAAAACGACCAAAGGACCAAAAAAATTTCATTAAATAAACGATTACCTTATTTTGTCTTTCCTCCTTTTTTGTTGATTTCTCATAATAGTTTATTTTAAGAAATCTTTTTGGTCCAAATTTGGTCGTTCTTTTATATTTTGAAGGTTCGAACAGTTTCGAATTTCAGATCTTTTTAGCAAACTTATTGCATCATATTTCATCAGGTCGAATACATTTTGGTTCCTAGATCAGCATATATTTAATTTTTCGACTCACCAATTTGCATTTTTTTATATGTGGAATTGACTTTCTTTATTCAGAGGATGAATCGTTGGAAAAGACATGTGTGTAGGACAATTGTTAGGTGTCACTATTTTGAACTGGTAATGATATACACATACGCGAATCGAGTTAGTCGAACAATTGAGAGTAGAGATTGTATTCGCGCGCGCTCCGTAAGGACACTCTCACTATATCGTATTAATGAATGACTAGAGTAGAGTGGAACTATGAATGAACTCCGCGTGGCATACGAGTACTATATAACCGTATACGTTGTGGGCGATCACCGGAACCTCAGCCAATCGAGAGCCGCTTTTGTGTCTTAACACGTGGTTTCACTTACATGCTTCTTAACGCCGGTCTTTCTCAGAAAGAACCATATTGCACCTTGTCAACTAGAAAGAATTTATCCGAAAAGATGCCACGCGTATGGTCCAGAAGTCAGATTGGCACAGATAGTAATCGAAAGAATCGTTAATTTTAAGATGACTTCTCATCGCTTTCCTTTTTTTTGGACCTACCTTGCAGCAAAGGAGAAACTTTTTATGTATCATAGAAAGCCGGAAATCCACAACAATTTCCTGTCCAAATAACAAGTCCAGGTGTTTATTCATCTGGATTTTTAATTTTTAAGTCAGAGGAGTCTAAATTTTATATTGCTATGTCATTTTTTCGATAAACCTATTGGAACTCCAAGCCTCATGAATATATTCTAAAATTTATTCACGAAGCTGGTATATTTTTCAATAAAATTAGTCTTATCTATTAAATCACTGATTCATTGAATTTATTTTTAATTCGAGAGAATCCTGACGTCAGCATCGTAACGGTCTTCGGGAAACAATGAAATGATATTCAATTAGTTGCTTATCGATAATCAACAACCAGATGTCTCGAAAAAATTGAAAATTGCGTGACTAATGTTAATATCTTTTGCAATACTTGACATTTCTGTGTTGTGTGTCACGTTTGCGCAAATCTTCAGTGAACTTAATAGGTAATAAAAATCGATAAATCTATAAATAGTTTATGGATCATATTATACACTTAATATAAAATACCATCAAGTAACTATACGGAGAAACTTTGGATAGCAATATATGTTCCATTTTATAGTAATAATTTAAAAAAATATTTGGAATCTAGGGAAAATTGAGGTGCAATGGTAATTATTCCTAGCGGACTGGAAATTTTTCTCAGTTAAAATACTAAAGATTCGATGAATAGTATGAAACTTTAGTATAAATATAATAAAGTTTGATACAATCTGTACACGGAGAAACTTTTTATATCAATTTTTACTGTAGTATTTTTCAATTTAGGGAAAAACGTATCACTTTGAGAATTTTTGTTAGTAAAAATACTAAACTTTATAATAATGATATGAAACTTCAGCATAGTTCATAGAAAATTTGACTATAAGGTTTATACTATAGTTTCATATCATTAAAAATATTGATATATATTTCAACATAGTTTTAAAATAGTTAGGTAAAATAGTTCAAACGAATCCCTAATAGTCTCAATGAATTCAGCTTCACACCAAAGAACTTATTGTGGATAAAGTATAGGATAATATAGTCACAAATATAAATAATTCTTTAGAAACAGTTAAAAATGGGTTGTTCAGTCAAAATATGGACTAGACATGCAAAAATGTGAATATTTATAAATAGTTTTGAAATAGTTTGAGAAAAAATAGTCAAAAGATAGGCTTAATGGTCTAGACCAAGCTACTCACATTTAGCCTCGCACCAAAGAATATATGAAAACCTTCCTTTTTCATTTAATACATTAATTACTCTTTTTTGTATAATATGTTAAATAATTCCTTGAAAATAGTTAAAAATGGGTTGTTCAGTCAAAATATGTACTAGACATGCAAAAATGTGGATATTTTATATATAGTTTATAAATAGTTTTAAAATAGTTCCAGAAAAGAATAGTCAAAAGATAGCTTTAATGGTCTAAAACAAGCTATTCACATTTAGCCTCGCACCAAAGAATATATCCAAACCTTTATTTTTCACTTATATATCAAGTACTCTTTTTTGTATAATATATGTGAAATGATTCTTTGGTAATATTTGAAAAATGGGTTGTTCAGCCAAAATATGGACTAGACATGCAAAGATGTGAATATTTTTCATATAGAGTTTATAAATACTTTTAAAACTATTTCAGAAAAAATAGCCAAAAGATAGCCTTAATGATCTAGACCAAGTTTTTACATCTAGCCTCGCACCAAAGAATATATCCAAACCTCCTTTCTCATTTAATATATCAAGTACCCCTTTTTGTATAATATGTTAAATAATTCTTTAGAAATAGTTTAAAAATGTGTTGTTCAGTCAAAATATGGACTAGACATAAAAAAATGTGAATGTTTCTTATATATACTTTATAAATAGTTTAAAAATAGTTTCGGAAAAAATAGTCAAAAGATAACCTTAATAGTCTAGACCAAACTACTTACATTCAGCTTTGCACCAAAGAATATATCCAAACCTTCCTTTTCATTTAATATACCAAGTTCTCTTTTTTTGTATAATACGTTTAGTACTCTAGTTATTCAGAGAAAATATGTGAAATTAGTGACAGCATCTTTTTTGTATTTTCTAGATTTTAATAAATATCACTGATGAGGGCTCCGATCAGAGCCGAAACGTCTGATGAAATAGACCTTTTCATTTATGGACCCTAAAGCCAATGCAAGCGTACCAAGTATTATAAAGTTTAGTATTTTTACTAACAAAAATTCTCAAAGTGATACATTTTTCCCTAAATTGTAAAATACTATAGTAAAAATTGATATAAAAAGTTTCTCCGTCTAGTAAATTATCACAGTTTATCTAACGTTCAGTATTTCGCTGCGGAAAATTTTCACTGTGATACGTTTTTCCCTAAATTTAGCAAAAATTGTAAACTTGTGTTTCTCTGTATAATTCGATTATAATTTCGATCAATTTGATAAAATTCTTCTATTGACAAGGATTACTAAACACATAAAAATATGTGGAAACGTCAATTATTTTTCAAAACACGTAATGCTTCTTTCATGAACAGAATACTTGTAAAGCAACTTTATTACAGTCGAACGGATATTTGTGCACAAGCAATTAAAAATAATGACTTCTCTTGCATTATCCTCGAGAGATTGGTGTCACTTGAGTATTAGTATGGCAAATGTATACACTAAGATGTAATAACTAGAGGAGAGTCTAGTGACAAAGGAAATTTAAAAAATCAATTACTCGCCGGATAACAAGCAATAACGAACCATGTAAAGTCGTAATTATTTGACTGTAACAAAGTTAATGGAGAAGAAATGAACAAAACACTTGTCAGTGATTCTTTTTTTGGGGGGCTGACTTTACAAAATACATTGATTCAGGTTGAAAGCGGCGCGGAGCGGCGCCAAGGAAAGAATAATCGCTTGAGCCCCTTTCGAAGGTGGGGAAGGATCCAGATTCGAATTCAAGTTTTTAAGGTTATTCACGAAAGTATAAGGAAATGCGTGCGAACGCAGGGCCCTATTGGGTAGAAGAATCCGTCGGTTTCTCAAACGTGTCCTTATCTGAGATCTGCCGGTCCTGCACGCAGGATGCTGTGCAATCGCGTTGTCAAACTCGCTCTATCCCGAGCAAATCTCCGGTCTGGCCTCCCGTGGCGCGACAACCATTGTTGTTCACTGCTCTTTCCACTTTGGGTCTCTCTTTCACCTTCCCAGAAAACTATCGAGCCACTATAACTTATTAATATTTGGGGGAAAGTCCAAGAGAGGTCATCTCAACGTAGGAACCACAAGCAAATCTCGAAGGGTCACCTTGATTTCCGCGCTCCCGTGGGAACGCTAGCCAGAAACGAAACTATAGAACTGAATCACAAAGAAAAGATCCTAAGGACAAATCGCACGAAGAGCAACAGGTTCCAGGAAGAGTTTCTTGCGGCGCACGTCCACTTTGAGGTATCTTGCCACGAACGAATCATTCCTGAATTGTCTTGCTCGTTCTTTCCTTCTGTTTCTCTTTCTCTAATAAGACTTCTTCCAGAGAATACTTCGAAGAGTGTCTTCAAATACTTATCGACATATTTATTTTCATTTAACAAGAAAGTATTTCCTTTCCTGACAAATTGTTAACTTTTTGCTGGATTTAAATTGGGGTCTGAAATCTAGAGGGCGTTAGTGTCGCAAATTAACGCAAGGGGGTCGAATATTTAAAATGAATTTTAATTTTTAGATTAAAGTGATTTTACGATTGTTCTGTGAAGTTCGGAATAATAAGTGAATAATAAAAATTAGTATTTATTGAAAACAAAGTGTTTCAGATAGAATTTTTATTGTATAGAGGGGAAAAACATGTTTTTCGTTAAAACTGCTTTTCTCAAAAAAACAATTATTTTACCATGCCATGCTAGTTTTAACACAATATAAGCTTAAGGGGCACAACTAGTTTGACCGCCTGAAAAAAAGGTGATTTTTGTAAATTTAAAAAAAAAGTATTGCATCGAATGTTTTAAAATTTTGCAGATATATTTGTGCATAAATAATGAATACAAAGTAATGTTTTCAAATGAAAATATTTGGTTTTCAGCAAGTTATCCATCATCTCCTGAGTCTTTAAAAAAATAAGTTCTCCCACTGCTGCAGTAATTGTAGCCTTCACAGTGCCTGAAATAAAAAATTTTATTAAACTAGAATATATTTCCTATACAATGACCCTCGATTGTAAAAAAAATCAAAATGCAACAAAATGACGGATTTTTGAAAAAAAAATCAAAATTTGCTTAAAAATCTGATGGTTTTTGGCCTGACAAAATTATATTTTTTATCCAATCATAAAACCGGAAGGTCATTGTATGAAAAAACAAATACACAATATGCTAAAAAAATACGTAAGCCGATCGGATGATTTGTTATCGAGTTACAGCTGCAGCAAATTTGAACAATGTAATTTCGAGTAAAACGCGTTTAAAGATAAGAGTACTGATTTCATTACTATACATTTTTAAATATCATACCTAGAGCTAATCTGCTATTCCAGGTCCATATATACTTTGCTGCTTTAAAGAAATTGATAAGGCCTAAATAATGTTTCGTGAAATAATTTATTTTCAAAACTGCATATAATGTTAACCCTGAACAATACTACGTATGTTAACTCTGAGATATCACATACTTTTCATTTATAGTTAAATTTTTTCCACTAATTAAATTATAGACTATCACAAAAGCTCAAAAAGAACTGTACACCTAATTAAAAGCGAAAGACTCTTTAGATGTATCCAGTTAATATAATACATTGGAATTCTTTTATTTATATCTCACTTAAATAAATATTTTTAATGTTTTCTTACCAATATCAAATACAATATCAAACCAATATGAATTTGGAAACGAAGGAAACCATCTCGAGTGAATCAACCATCCAGTGGTATTGCCAAAATACACTTTTTAGAGAGTGCTCGAGGAAACAAATATTTAAGAGAATTAAACATTTCATACGGCAGTAACTACTAACTATTGCAGTTTTGTATCGCAAATATAGTTATTAATTGTACCAGTAATATTTAATTGTTTTCTCTTCCAATTTATGTTTCTGATTCGAACAAAAAGCATTTGTCATATTTTAATTGCTGTGCTTCAAATTACATATGGTTCCGAGACACATATTATATTGTAAATATACCCGTAAATTTTTAACCTACAATTTTATGGTTAAATCAACCTAACCATTTCTATCAGTGTAGAAAAAGTTTGGAATGATGAAACTAAAAAAATGACCACTATTAACATTTATCTCTGTATTAGTTGCATGCGCTGATTTGCTTATTATATCTGTATTTATTCGTTCAGATGGCCATTTTAAAAGTATGGTTTTCTGCGAATAGATTTATTTAATAAGAATAAGAAAAATTGAAGGTTTCTGTGAAAAGCCGTTCTGTTTCGTGACGCACGTACCCAATCCTGGGTTAAGACGTTGCAGTCACTATAAGTGAGACAAGTTGACAGGGTCTGAACCAATTACAAACATATTATCCCAACGACGGTCGCACTCTCTGCAATCAACCGTGATTAGTGTTCGTCGACACTCAATACACGCACCTTAAGTACACGCCGCTAAATTGTGAACGCTTTGCGCGTATGTACGCGACTTACATAAAATGGGCATCTTGTCGCTCTCGCCTTTCATTTAATAGCCGCCGTGCATCTACCTACTCTGTTATTAGTCATCAATAAAAAGTTTAAAAGTTGCTTTAATAATAACTATTAAGGGCACAATTGAATACATCATGGGATTCAATTGAAACTCGACAAGTTTCTCCGGATGTCGATATAGCTTCTCGTAACAATTTTAATATGCTTCAGTCATTCAAACAAGAGTATCATCTTTCCTGTTTACACATAAAACAAAAAACTCTTCTATACTATAGTCTTCTTTTTAGTTTTGGCTTAAATGAAGACGATGACTAAAATCAATCACGAAAATTGTCTTGAAAGAAGTCTTTATATGTCTTCATCTAAAAACAATAACCCTTGCAGATCTTTGCGGATGCTTTCGATCTTTGGGGCGCTCGTCGATTTATTATTTATGTTATTTATCGTATATTCTCGTGTGTTCCGATGAAGGTTTTCGTTATTGAACAAACACGTGTATTTAATGGTAAGTACAATTTTAATTCATTTATAACACTTTCATATCTCTCGTAGATATCCGTCCGGCAAATTGACGCATAACCTCTAAATTCATTTCTAAAATGTAGAAAATTTCTCAAATATTCGAAAATATTTTGAAAATTAATTACAACTCATACGAAAATATAAAAGTATATGATTTCTACGAGATTCAAACACATGCAATGATTATAAAAATATATTTAAGTCGTGCTTGGTATCGGTAATTATATAACTGAGGAAAGGCCGGATACCAGAGAGACCAATTTTTCTTCAATTGGATTATAAAAAAGATTGTTTAAATTACGTTTTACAATGTTGTCATGGTTTCCTTATTTTTATTTTTATTTTTAATGCAAATTAAAATTGTTGGTACTGAAGAGGGCCCCTATTTGTGGCCGAAACGTTTGCCTTTCTGATGTTTATGTTTTTTACGACATAAACAATTTGTAACTAAACTGACCCCATGCCAAATTAAATATCACAGATACTTGTGACTAATGTTTAGTCCATAATAGGGCTATCTTCTAGTTGTATATCCGGATAGTTTGAAGACTTCCATTCAAGACTAGTTTTTAGCGGGACTGGTCTACTTTATATCAAACCTAAAAAGAAGTCCATTTTTGGACTTCATTTAATAGTCCAGGCGATATAGTCTAAAAACAGCCTTACGCGATGTTTTCTCGGAGCAGGTTGAAACTTTGAGTTTAGGCGTCAAAAAATAAGTAGAATAACATATCTTTTTACGTGGAGTCAAATCGATGCACGTCATTGATTAAATTACGGTTATTTATAAATTTTTAACAAAATTTCACGTTTTTCGATTATATCTTTGATTTTTTTCATTTTATCAGAAAATATTGTCATAACTTTTTTTTCTCATAAAAAACCCTACAAAACTAGATGCCACCCGTAAAAAATATTAAATAGGTCAAAAGTTATGAATAAAAAACGATGATATTTATGACTTTTAAATAAACAGTCATTCAAAGGCTTTGTTTACTCATATCGCGTCGTACAACAACTTCTTATTTTTGACGAATCATGTGTGCAAAACCTGGAGTCGGGAAGTTTGTTAGTTTATGACTTAGGGCCTTATAAACAAATGAATAAAAAATTAACCTGTACGAACCTGAGCAGTAGATATGGTTTTTACACGTATATTTACATTTCTACTCGTATCGTAAATTAAATATAAAGATTTTATTAACCATACACACAATTTTATCGTTGCATACAATGTTCAAAGTTTTAGAAAAATACATATCTCAACAATCATATATTTTACAAGCGTATATTTTTTATTAATTAATAATATATTTAATATAATTTTATATATACAGAAATTTTATCACGCCTACAATTCCTTTCGTAAACGACTGTTTACAATGACAAGTTTTAAATTAATTTAGATCTTTTAGGCGGAGGGCTTTCATTATCAGAATTTGTTGAACAATTGAGCAACAACTTCCTAGCACTGTATCTCCATTGTTTCTTAATGAATCTTGAACTTTTTTTTTTAATGAAAGCTCTTTTCATACACTTTCGATGTATGCAATAAAAATTTATGAAAATGAAGTAGAACACTTGGAAAAATGCATTTTGCAACCAAGCAATTTGTAAAAAAATTTCTCTTAGTTGCAAAATTGAATTTTTTCATGAAACAATTATGATTTTCAATATAAAATAGTAAAATCTATCAATGAAAAAATCAGCATCACCATATCTACTGTTCAGATCCATACAGGTTAATTTTTTATTAACTTGTTTATAAGGCCATAAGTCATAAACTAACAAACTTCCCGACTCCAGGTTTTGCACACATGATTCGTCAAAAATAAGAAGTTGTTGTACGACGCGATATGAGTAAACAAAGCCTTTGAATGATTGTTTATTTAAAAGTCATAAATATCATCGTTTTTTATTCATAACTTTTCACTTAATTAATATTTTTTACGTGCGGCATCTAGTTTCGTAGGGTTTTTTATGAGAAAAAATAAGTTATTACACTATTTTCCGATAAAATGAAAATAATTAAAGATATAAGCGAAAAACGTGAAATTTCGTTAAAAGTTTATAAATAACCGTAATTTAAACAATGACGTGCATCGATTTGACTCCACGTAAAAAGATATGTTGTTCCACTTATTTTTTGGCGCCTAAACTCAAAGTTTCAGCCTGCTCCGAGAAAATATCGCGCTTTACTCCAGATCGCCTCGACTATAAGACTTTTTTGCTGTGTAGGTGATTATTTTAAATAAATTGTTTTAACCAGCGCAGCGTTTCACAATAGGAAATAGCATTAAAAACAAAGAAATTCTAGCGTCAAATTATTGCATTTCAACACCATGGAAAAGGGGCACAATGGATGCACCGATTGTCCCAGGCTTTCTTACGATGACGATTCCAATACGCACGCTTCTTGCTGTCATTGCGACGTTCTTCCTGGCAAGTTGTCAGGCAGGTAGGTAGGTACATACCTGGAAACGACTAACTACTTATTGTCACCTCTAACGAGGTCGGTGCAAAAACTCAGCTATTTGCAGGTGGGAATGCTGCTACGTTATGAAAGTATCAATTACCTTCCATGTCCAGATCCCTAATGAGCGGAACAGAGCAACGGCTCCTACTAGACTCAAAATGACTTCTCGCAGATCGGTTTAAACTTTTTCATTCGCTAGAACAGTTAAACTTTCGTAGCACACTCTGTGTCTAAAGAACAAGCTTAACGAGTATTCATAAGATAGGACTTGTATCGACCCTCAAATAATAAACTTCATACGATGTTGTTGTCAATTGAAGATATGTGTTGATGTTGATAGTTGGCTTTAGGGTCAAAGGTTAATAATAACTCAAAGTTTTACATAATCAAACGTTTCGGTTTAGATCAGAGCCCTCATCAGCAATTTATTTTGGTTTTAAAAAATATATAAAACAATTTCGCTAACTAAGGGTTTCCTTGATGGGGGATTTTATTATTCACGTCTTTTTTATGCATGGATTAAAACCTGGAAATGCTTCTGACTAAAATACTTTAAAAACTTTAAAAAGAGATTGAAAAATTGACCATTTTTTTAGGATGAATTAGAAACTTTTATAATAGCGTAGTATCATACCAAAGATTTCAGGGACGTCGCTACGAAATTTCTCATGGGGGGCAAAATCAAATGAAAGAGAGGTTAACGAGTTTTATAAAAAAAGAGGGGAAATTGTTACATACTTGTACTTTGGTACAGGACAAAAAAAGTGATATATATATATATATATATAGATATTAACTTTTATATCGGTTACAATTTGAAAACATTGAAGATTCAAATGATGTTATTTAAAATTTTCCAAAAGTTGCTTTTCGATTTCTTTGCCAAATGAATTCTTCCATAATTACAAAGATGTCATATTGCGATAGTCTAAAAATGATAATTACATTAATAATAACATTTGTTGGGTTACGAAAAATTTGATTAATGACTGACTTTTAAGTGGGAGGAGGGGGAGGATGAATATACTGCCCCCCACCCCCCGGTTTTGATGCCACTGAAAGATTTTCCCAATTGTAGGTATGGACAATGAGATTGATTATGCAGAATTTACACGAAATGTACCCAAGTTTTCATATAATATTATACATAAAATTTTATTTGGTTTGAGTCTAAATATAAAATACCTATGTAAATATTTATTTTGTATAAAGCAATTGTGAATAAGATTACTTACGAATAAAATGCTTTAAGATTTAAAATTTTTTGGAATAAACTGATAATTTGGCTTAAATATGTGGGTGTAAAAATGTTGGAAAATTTTTTTTTAAAGTTTGTACACAGAGTTATAAGTCGAAGTTTTTTTCGTATAAAGTATAGTTTAGAAAACATCAATATTTTTGGTGGCATACAGTAATTTTTGCAAACGGAGTTGAAAAACATGGAAAATTACGTAGCCCCATGTTGAAGATTGTACGAAATGTAGATTTTGGGAAAAATTAAGTTGGATGCTGCAAGTGTACATGAAGTGTGTCGATTCTTACATATAATTTTACACATAAAGTCTTTTCTCTACATTGTTGTTAATAATTGGCTTTAGGGTCCAAAAATTATAACTCAGAAGGTTACATACTTTCAAACGTTTCGACTCTCGTCGGAGTCCTCATCAGCGATCTTTATTTCATTACTTATGAAAAATAGCTAAGAATTGCTAATACGAATTCTGGTGTTCAAATAATTTTTAATAATAAATAACTTCTGATAAAAACACATAAAAAGTCATTTAGAGTAAAAAATTTAATTGTACCACATAAACTTGATATATGACCATAAAATATAAATAATAATGAACAGGACTTATATCGATCCTTAGTTTTAATATTCAAATATTGTTGATGTTCTTAGTTGGCTTTAGGGTCCAGAAAAAATGTAACTCAGAGTTTCATATTTTCAAAAGTTTCGACTTGGATTGGATTCCTCATCAGTGAGAATTTATTTCTATAAAAATACAAAGGAATAAACTTAAAAAATACGTTTGAAAATATGAAACTCTGAGTTACATTTTTTCTGGACCCTAAAACCAACTAAGAACATCAACAATATTTGAATATAAAATATAAATGAATTGCTCATATAAGAGCGCCAGTCTTCAAATATTAATTGTATGGAAAAACGTGTGTTCTAACAATGGGATAAATAAATTTTCCAATCTCATCAAAATTTGGAATTTTAAAGTAGGTGAAAAACTGAGAGATTTTATTTCCTTCAGACAATTGTAATTTCATAACTTTTTCCCTTTTTCGTTTCCTGGATTTTATTTATTGTTTTTGATATATTAGAAATTATTTCTGGGCCCTAATAAAGCCAGTTATTAACAAAAGCATCAATCAAAATATTAGGAATCTAGGGAGAAATCGAGATGCAATTGTAATTTATTATTCGAATTAGAGGACAATATTCTTCTTCAAAGAGGAAAAGAACCACTCAGGATTGCTTTGAAAAAAAAAAAATTGTCAGTCACCAAAGCAATATGTCCCGAGTCGGTTTTTAAAACAGTTCAAATTTTCTGCGAGAGACTCTGGTAACAAAGTCCTCAAGAAAAGTCTTCAAAATTTAAACTTTGTTCGGGTTTTTCCATTAATAACCAATTGGGCATCCTTCTTTATTAATAAAAAAAAATAAACATTTTCCGCTCGGTACGTTTGCAAATTTTTTTATACTTTTTCATTTTATCCGGTGTTTTTCAATTCGTGTTGCTGCATACTGGACTACTTCATTTTGAATTGCAAGCTATAAGATAAGTTTTTTGATTTCTATGATAATCCTTATTTTAATTATTTCCTATATTCTAATCTTTAACAGAAATTTTGAATTAATCTTTGAATTTATGGCACTGAAGAGGGCCCCCATATGTGGCCGTAACGTTTGCCTTCCTTTCTTTTTTGCGTATTATTATATCTAATAGTGATAATTTTAATCGAAGAAAATAAAAAGAAACTGACCCTATGCCAAAATAATGAGAAATAAACAAAAATTCTATGAATTTTGGGTCAATATAATAGCAGACATGTTATCAAACATGCACAGAAAAAAAAGTCTTAAATTTGTTACGTTTAACAGAAGATTTTGGCTTAAATTTAGCCACCTTGTGTATAAGCGCATAAGTCTGTCCTTCTCTAATGGTCTAGTTTTTGTTGCATCTTAAAGTTAGCCGATTTTTAGACTTGAATTAAAACTTTTTTTTTACAGTGTGTCACTTAAAAAATTAACAACAACATCCTATGAAAATTAACGAGTATCATTTTTCTATTGATTTATCAGTAAGGGTTTCCAATCTCAATACACGGAGAGAAGTTTGATCAGGATTGCCAACCTTGGCGATTTTTTTCTAATTGACGATCAATTTTCCAGGATTTGGCGATTACCACCAAGTAAAGCGATTTTGATTTTTTTTGGCATCGGTCAAGTGCTGGGCCGACGACGGCCGCCTTTTTCGACTGTTTAAATTTACCGACCTTCAGCCGAAACTTGGCCCAGTATCGGCCCTATACCAAGCCGATTGTTATTTTTACCATGGCATCCAGTTCTGAAAGTAGAAGAGCCAGAGTCGGGCTCATGGACGGCACATTACTGGGCCATATGTCACTTTTACCACGGCAAACCATCCTGGAAGTGAGAAAACCAGAGTTCGGCACAGCATTGGCCCGTTGCTGTACCGAAAACAAGTGCTGGCGGCCAGAGTTTGGGCCAGCATTGGCCGCCAAGTGCATACCGGAGTTATCATTCCAGCAACGGCACGATATTGGCAGCCGATCTTCGGCAAATTTTTGGCGATGCTGGGCCACTGTTGGGCCGTACCTAATTTCGCACTTGGGAAGTGATCTGTAACCTGATAATTTGAAGCTGGATGACCCATAAGGTTATCCAAAGAATTTGGTTACCTAGGCTCTCGTAAAACTTAAAAGGGGTCAACAAGAAGCTTGTCTTGCAAGTCTAAGAAGCTTCTAACCAGAGAAAACCGGTTCTTGACGGCGTAGCAGTTACCCCTTTTTTTAATCTGCAAAGTGGTTACACCTTTCAATTATTTCTATGCATACTTAATTTTGGCAACTTCGCTCTTATTGCATTTGGGTTATCCATCTGAAAAATTCGACAGGCATTGATTAAAACGTCCTGCAATCAAAATTTTGAAGATAATCATTAAATAATGGTTGGATTATCTTTTGAAGAATCTTAAGAGTCTTTTACATTTTTAGCTCGAGACAAGCAAATTCTTTCTCAAATTCCATAGTTAGTCGTGTCTAGTAATAGTTGTCCACGTGGGTACATTATAAACTCAAGTCAGAAACCCATAGAAGGTCCGTCGATTTGATTCTAGTGACGTCACTCTCTTTTCTACATTTCTTCTATTCTCAGTTTTCCTCTTTATCTTTCCTTTATGGCCTCTTATTGTTCAAACTATAGACCTTTATTGCCAGACGAGAGGCAAATGCGAGTCATTCAAGTCGAAACGGTAGACCGGTAGGTTCCTGCGGAGGAGTACAGGGTAGGTTGGGACATGCTTTTTGCGTTGGATGCAAGTTTAACCCAGAGCAAGCATCGGTATTTGACAGCCGTTGAAACTTTCTAGTAGATACTGATATTTTCATATCGAAAAGACCAATAAATTGCAAATTTCTTATCTGGTAACTTTAAAAAATCTAGGATATTGCATTTACTGAGTTCATAAGTTAAAATAGTGCGAGCATAGAATTTCTCTAAATTTAACATATGGGTCATTCCATATTAGATTGACAGAAAAAAAAAATTTCGAAAGGGGCCAAATTTGGAAAAAACGATTTTGCATTTATTTCTTTACTTTTGTATGTTAAAAAATATTTAAACAATTTTTTCGCAACAATCTATGTAAAGAAGAGTCAAAACCCTAATTTTCGTAATCTGGAAAAATTTTTGTGCGAACAATTGTTTTCAAGATAAACAGGCTTGAAAGTGCGCTTGCTATGCCGAAAATATCATTTCTTAGAAAATTCGAAAAATCGTATAGGGGAGAAGCGGCGAAATTGGCGCACCTAATAGAAAGTGCGAGTTTTGAAAAGAAAGTATATGACTAAAAATTATGAAAAAATATTTATTTAATAGCTGGATATCTTTTCTATACTTTCCAATGGATAAAGATTGCATTGAAAATTATTAAAGCAGGTTTTTATTCAGATTTCCGAAGGACTGCACCTGCGTCAATTTACCCGCCATTTCGGGTAAATTGCCGCACTAATATTATAATCTTCTCTTGCCACGTATTAGTTATATTTTCATAGATTTAGAATTACATTTCAGTAGCAAAGGTTTATGAAAAGGGGTAGTTATAATTTGAAACTAAATTTGAGATAGTATATCAAGATATGTGAAGTTTTTTATACCTTTATTCACATAAACCAGCCAAAGTTAAAATATATTTTATATTTGTACAATAAAATACTGGCAATTGTGGATATTTAAGTGAATATTCAAATTGAAATCATTTTTATAGAGTATTATTTGAATTTGTAATCAGAAGTATATACAATTATTAACTTTAGAAGACTTATAAATAATAGAAACAATCAATCAAAAATACAATTTTTTTACTTACATTGCTTTCACATCTTAAAATCGAGAAAACTTTCAAAACACTATCAGACTGCAAATTAATTATTAAAAATCGCTTTTAAAATGCCTTAATACCTCAAACTTAAAAAAAAAATTTAACTACTGATTGTTCAAATGAATATAACCTTACAAAGTCGTTACATCAGTTTTGCGAACCACATTACCTCCCATGTCACAAAAAATCTTAAGAAAAAGATTAGTAGAAAAGTCCAGCAACATTCAAATGTATATATCTATATATTAATAATTGTGTACTTACCATCTTCTTTATATTTTTAATCATAAACATCCGAGCACTTGACTTCAGTCACCGGTTTCCAGAAACACAACACGTGTGCCAACTTCGCCTCTGATTTGAATCTCGTATGCGCCAATTTTGCCGCAAGTGTATCGTTCATTAATTAAATACTTTTTACGTAAAATGCTTATTTTTTCATACAAATATTCTATCCTAATCGTAAGATTAAATATCAAAGATTATAAAATCGTTGCATTAATCTAATTCACCTTGAATTACTATTATTTAACGATTTAACTCAATGGCTTCGAACATA
Organism: Diplolepis rosae; assembly: GCA_030998225.1. Classification (NCBI taxonomy): domain Eukaryota; kingdom Metazoa; phylum Arthropoda; class Insecta; order Hymenoptera; family Diplolepididae; genus Diplolepis; species Diplolepis rosae. The sequence goes on along the minus strand of JAPYXD010000723.1, from coordinate 15,199,592 downwards.
ACCATTATGCCAAAAAACGATTAATCGCAATAAAACTGTATTAAGCAATTAGATTTTTATAATATTTTCTATCAAATACATATCATACAAGAATGCACACGATAGAACTATTTTTATTTTTTGTTATGTTATCATTTTCTGAAAAATAGGGTGCGCCAATTTAGACGACGCGCCAATTTCGCCGCTTCTCCACTACTTGTAAAAAAATTTTTTTTGGCCAAACAAAAAAATACGTGTCTATTTATAGTTGATAATGAAACAAAAAAATAATTATCTGTTCAAATCTGCGACATCGACTGTCAATCTAATATGGAATGACCCATATACACTGCTGTGCAAAAGTCGCCGGGCACTTGTTTGTAACGATTCACATAAAAGCTTCTGATTCATAAAATACCGATCAATAAAATGTTTTAGTCAATTATTAACGAAGATATGGCGAAAAAAGTCAAGATTTCAAAGTTTTTCTTGAATTTTAAGCAACTCTTGAAACAATAAGTATTTTGGAACTTTTTTCAGCTTATTATAAAGGTTTAAGTTGTCCTCATTTAATGTTTCTTTTCATAAATATATAAATATACTCTAATTTTTAAGGGAATATTTACACCTTGAGAGGATTTAAGAAGAGAGAATTTTCTCTAAAATAAAGAAATTTTTTTTTCGGTGTCAGTTTACACAAATTGAGTGGAGCTATTGGTGGAGTTCTAATTTCGGTATGACGCAACTTATTGATTATGTTAATTGTACAATGTTTATATGCAGTGAATCATACCATCGACTCTGTAAGAAATACCAACGATAATTACTTATTTTACTACTCAGTTCATTTGGATGAATTTCAACTGTGGATCATAAATGGAACAAGTAATTTGAACTTACTATTGCCTGTATTTTTCACTGCATTTAATGTTGCAGTTACTTAAAACGCTTAACTAAACGCAGAAAATAGGTTCGTAAAATTTATAGAAAGTTCAGTACTTATTTTTATAACTTGACTTTGTAGTAGATTTTACAAGAAGTCCGGTTAAATCCATGGATTTTCTGTATGTTTCACCTATCTTCCAGTAAAATCTACTAAACTCGCATATTTTTGTATTTGGTGAATTGTACTCGACATAAAGTGAAACATACAGAAAATCTGTTGATTGAACTGAACTTCTTGTAAAATCTACTAAGAAGTCAAGTTGTAAAAACAAATACCGAGCTTCCTTAAAATTTTAGGAATCTTTTTTCTGCATTGACACTGCTGTGCAAAAGTCCCCGGGCATTCGTTTTTAACGATTCACATAAAAGCTTCTAATTTATAAAATACCTAACAATGAATTTTCTCCTTAAAATAAAATTGAAGGTAACTAAATTCCGCATTTAATGACCCCAAAACGAAGTTTTTCAGCCAATTATTAACAAAGATATGGCGAAGAAAGTCTAGATTTCAAAGTTTTCTTGAATTTTCAACAACTCTCGAAACAATTGACATTTTTAAACTTTTCTCAACTTATTATAAAGGTAAATTTACATAGACCATCAGCAACGATCAAAAATATTTTGATAGATATTTCTTAATACTATAAAAGGTAAAATTTAGAAAAACAAAGTTGTGAGAATACAAAGGATTCTCATATTTGAAAAATGGATTTTGAAAATTATAAAAATGAATAATATGAAAAAAATACAAAACATCATTAAAAAATACAATAAAATTATTTTTTAAATTTCGCTTTTAAATAATTTTACAAATTTGAAGTTTGACAACTTTTTTGTTCTGAGCTCAGATTTTGGCTGCATTTAAGAAAAAATGATTACAATTTACTTGTTACATTACTGACATTCTATGTAAAGATAATTTTAAAATGAGTAAAGAAAAGTAAAAAATTTTTCAATATTTCAAAATTTATTCAAAATTTAATAGGCTTTGAATTTTTGCTTTTTTTGGCAATATCTTTGTTATTAATGGACTAAAACATTTCATTTTGAGGTCATTAAGTGCAGAATTTTGTTACCTTCTATGTTATTCGAAAGAAAAAATTATGCAGCAATATATTTCACTATAATTCAACGCTTTTTTCAGATATAACATATATGTCGATATCTGTTGAATTTAGAGAAATGTTATTTTGGTACTATTTTAACTTATGGACTCTGTAAATGAAACAGATTTTTTCGTCGTGCTCTAAGCAAAAAGACTTATAATTTTGCTTCATGGAAATTTTTTTTTTAAATTGTACAGAAGTTTTTTTGTACTCTTGGATGAAAGCTGTTACTGGGTATTGTTATGTTTGTATTCTGGAACTTTCATTAGAAATCATAATAGAAATAAACAATTACAACAGGATTTTTTGTAATTCTTTTTTAAAAATTTTGTAGGCATTAGAAAAAGTACTGTAATTCTAATGAAAGTTACGGAAAGTAAACAAAATACTATCCAATAATAGTTTGTTTTCTACTAGAGGGTCATAAAGTGCATTTTATTGCTCTCTGTAGGGAAAAATAATCCATTTTTTTATCCCCCCAGTAGAAAAAATATCGTGTGCAATACGGGAAAATCATTCACACTCGCAAAATAAACTTTTTTCTCCCTAGTTGCATAATATACTATTATATGCATGTAGTATTAGATTAGCTTTGCACGGAAAAAAATAGTTCAATAAAGTTTATAGAACTGTTTAAGAGTTGAGGATGAAGGCATTTACGAAACAGAGTTCTGGAAAATTTTCAGAACTTTTCAGAATAAAATGCGGAGTATTCAGGAAAAATGATTGAATTTGAAAATTTTTTCTGTGAAAAAAGGAACACTTCCACTCCGCTGGGTATCGAGCCCAGGACCTTTCGATTGCCGGTCGAATGCTCTGTCATCTGAGCTACGGCGGTTCCACAAAACTTTTCTCACAAAGGGGCTCGATACCCAGCAGAGTAGAAGCGTTCCTTTTTTCACAGAAAATTTTTTCAAATATGTATTGAAAATTCCATCTGGTCTTAAATGACGTTAATTCTAAATTACAGGTTGATAAGGTCGATATATAAGAGTCCGGTTATCATTCTGAAAAGTTCTGAAAATTTTGCAGATCTCTGTTTCGTAAATGCCTGTATCCTCAACTCTTAAACAGTTCTATAAACTTTACCGAACAATTTTTTTTCGTGTAGGGTCATAAATAAAAAACTGAATGTTAATCAGACGTTTCGCCTCTGATCGAAGGATTCATTAGTGATTTTGTTTGAATCTGAAAAATACAGAAAAGAAGTTGCTAACTTCAGATTTCTTTGATGAAAAAACTTAAGTAATTAACATTTTTTATGAATAGGTAAAGAAACTGAAATTGCTGTTAAATAACATTACTTCAAAATAAAATACTTTGAAATAACTAAAAGTTTTTGCCCAAATATATAAGTATAGAATTTTTCCTAAAGTCATACATGAAATCATGCATCGAAATTTGTTTGGCATATAATACAAGTAGAATTTGGAAAATTAACATTTCTCGGTATAAATAAAATAGGGCCAAAACTACGAAAAAACTCTGTAAAATTTGAAGAACTTCTTTCTTTCCTGTGAACTCTATGTACTTTTTGGTTAATGCGTATTTATTTATTTAGTTCTTATAATTGTTTAATGGATTTTAAATTTAGTACTCGGGGGTTATTAGGGTCACTGATTACAAATCCGAGCTCAAAATTCAGAAATTAAAAATGTCGGATCCAATATGGCTTAATAAAATTCAAAAAGTTACTTGATTGAGATCAAATTTAGTACTCTAGTGTTTTTTGGGTCCTACTTTACGAATTTGATCTTTGATTCTCATAATTCCAGATGGCCAATCTATTATAGCTCTCAGAGTTAAAAAATTATCCGATTTGGATTGAAAAAACGTATGGAATAAATCATGAAAATTCTAATGCTGAGTTCCTTTGAAGAACTTTGAAAAGGTCCCCAGTTTTAATAAAATTTTTCATTAAGTACTAACAAGGACCATGACCATGGTAGCGATGATGTCATCGGCAACAAAAAAACTTTCTCTTCCTTAGTTCCACATTCGCAAATACCAGTGAGCTTTCGAGGCTACGGAACTTAGTGAGCCATAAAGTGCAGCAATTTATGTATCACAATTGAATCAGCGAATGAGAAAACTGAACATATCCATTTTCGTCGATTTGATATTCGATCTTTTATCTGATTTACTACATTATCTTCAGACACGTTTATTTATCCAGCTCTCTAGCAGACAATAAATGAGACATTATGGATGCAAATGAAAATCATAAAAGAGCAATGTGAAAAGCATTTTAATAATTTTATAAAAACTGATTGATAATGAGATTCAGAATTGGGCCTCTGAGTGTCCCGAATCAGTTGAAACTAGTTTGCCGACTGAAACAGTATCACAACCCATTGACAGTAGTGCTGGCGCTCACTGACACCTGTTCATTCAGTCGGCACACGTGCTGAAAATGCTAAGTGGTTCGCATAATAGACACGTTCCCAGGTGAGTCAGCACCTCTTTTTTATCTGTGGAATCACATCAAACGAATTGCCCTATCACCTGTGAGTTGGAAGAGCCGAAATTCACGATCTTCTGACAATGAACTTTGAGCTTGCGATTCAAATATTCTGATTCTAATCTTATGACATAGAAATAATCAGTAAATTGATAACGCATTAGGATGATCAATTTTCTTATATAACGGAAAAACTAATAATCAAATTAAATCTGGGTTTAAATTAGGATTTATAAAATAGTTTCTTGATCTTAGATAAAGTCATAAAACGTGTCCTTGACACATCATTGTACCATGAAATTGTCTTTATTGTCCATACAAAAAATTCATTGTTGTGAGACGAGGTCCAAAACCTGATCCACTCGAAAAAAAACGAATTCAGGTGTGATTTATGAAGACTCTAACAGTGACATGATTCATCATGATGACAATGAAAGTGAATAAAATGTGATTTTGTCCAGATTAATGGCTTACATTCGTGTGTGATGTAAAATCTAGTTGGATAATTGGAGACTGAATAAATTAATTGGTTTACGACGAAATTATTCACATACATTTTTTGAAAGTTCAATTAAGTATTTAAAGAAATTGAAAATCTTTCTGTGGAAAAAAAGACGCTTTTGACTGCATTGGGATTCGAGCCCAGGTCTTTCGATTGCCGGTCGACTGCAATTCGAATTCAACCAACTAATTAAAGACATACTTTTAGAAAATTAAGTCCTGAAGTTTTATTAATTTTGTCTTATTGGAACTATTTCTGTAAACAAAATTTTATTTGCATATAGAGTATGTGAAATTTAATATTCTCAATTATGAACTTTAATATGGATCAAAGTGTCAATAAAACAGAATATTTTCTAGATTCTTTGATTTATTACTTATTAAAATTATTTAATATTTAAAGAATTTGAAAATTTTTCTGTGGTAAAAAAGACGCTTTCGACTGCGCTGGGATTCGGGCCCAAGTTTCAAACTCAACTAATTAATTAAAATTATTACTTATTAAAATTGGTTGATAATATTTCAAATCAATTTAATTATCAATATCACTTAATTGTTTTCTGTATATTAAATTTAATTTCAAATTAATTAGTTAATACCTTAGTATATTAAATCTAATACACGAGTATATCGTTTCATAAATAATATACAAAGATATTAAATTTTCTATACAAATGTAGATGAAATTTGATAATATTTCCAACAGTGTATAACTAATGGCGTGTTCGAAGTCTAAAATCCAAACTCTTATATTCGTGCTACGTCATCCATCGACGAAATGCATATATACGTCATCGAAAGATCGACGTAATAATGAAATTCTGAAACCTGGAATGCACCAATTGTCTCGATATTTATCCCCATTTAAGAAGAATAACGTAAGAGATTAAGCTGCTGTGATTGAATATATACTGCCATAATTGGAAAAGAAATACGGAGATGACATAAAATTCGTGGAAAGAGCGAGTCACTTCCAATTCTTCACGTGGGTATTCAACTCCAAACGAAAGTAACATACAAACACACACACCGTCAATGTAAATACATAGGTGAGACATAAAAGTTGGACTTTATGGAACACAGTGACAGTTTCACGCGGAAGTCCCAGAGATAGGATCTAATTGCCTTATTTTCTCGGACTGTATTATAGTTACGCTATTCGCATAATTACGGAGAGTAATTCACTGAGGAAAAAGTATTGACCAGTTGGCAGAGATGGATTTGCTGGGTATTGTGACCAACAATACTCCCCCTGAGATTTGCGTGGATGACAAGAACAGATACAGATTTCTTTCGCGAACAGTCATAAGTCTAATATTTAAATTTACAGGGTGGATTATAGAAATTATGACCTTGATCTTGCGTAGGAGTTGGCAACTTTATTCGGGAAATTGGGCATATATATGAAGACAATAGAAGGAACATCCCTGGTACATGTTACAAAATAAAATTTTGCCATCCAAAGTGAAAGAACCGTTAACTGACATTTTTGACTAAAATGAATTTTTTATATCATTAGAATCTTGAAGAAATTCTGCATTTAACTGCGCTTAAAATTTTGAAAAAAGAACGCATTCGTTTTTTTATTGCAGCAATACAAAGAACAAAAAGACCAACTAAATTAAAAATCGTATTCGAAAAAAAAACGTTAATTAACACAAATTTTGGAAACGCTTGTGGATACGTCACAGTTAAAGCTTTAGCAGAGTTCTTTAGGGAAAATATTTCGGGAAGTGAGCTACTTTATAAAAATGGACGATTTTTGATAAAAAAAAGTTTTTGGCCTTTTTCTCAGTTTTAATCGAAATGCAGTTAACGGTTCTTTTATTTTGGAGGGCAGAATTAATTTGAGTCTGCATTCTAATACTGTCGATTTTAATATTATTCAATGATAAAAATGAATAAAATGTATTAATTTCTATATGATTATAAGAATTTATCAGAGAGAATAGGGCTTGAAAATAATAACAGATTTTATCAAACGGTTCCCGAAGTAATTAATATTCTAAAATTAACGACCTTAATCTCAGACGAAGTCATCATACCAATGATCAAATTTGCAAAAGGGGGGGTATTCGTTCGATCGCAATTTTAACGACCGTTTTGAATTAAAAGTCACTCATAAAATTAATTAGCGCCACCGTCATGACTACGTAATGAATCCCACTTCCACCTATAAAACACGTGTTAAGCCTTTTACGGTCCTAATAAAGCGATGAGACCCTAAAGCGTTCACAAGGCGGAACAAATTAATTCCAATCTTGCTTTCGACACAAAACGTTTACAGGAGGAAGCATTTTGTTCATCTAGTATAATGTTAACTGGTGGCTTTTTAAAAATAAGTTATTCAAAAACTGGGAATTCCCATATACAATTTTATAAAAACTCTTGTGCAACAAAATGTTGAATTTTTACCAATTTAAGTGAAGTGAATTTTGTAACGGTAATTTGTAAATTCTTCTGACGTGATATAATATTTACAGAATTCCAGGTCATGGTAATTTAGATACATATTTTTTATGATAAAAGAAGAAGATACGGGATAAATATAATACATACAATATACTCGCTACTTATCCAGTTCTAAAGAAGCAACGAAATCCGATAAAGGGTTCGAAGACGAGGCATTGGCATTTTCGCAAATGCATTATGATAATTGTGAAATAATGAATTTATAATTTGCACAAATGATACATGATGGTTCGAGGCCCAACACAAAATTATATAGCTCAGCTCTCAAACAATCTCTGTCTCTCTCGTTTTCTGCTTCGGCCTGTTTTTGTTCGGACACATCGCAGCCTTTTTTGTACCAGTTACTGAAATTATTCTCCTGAGAAAAACGCGAGAAGTCAACTCCTGTATTTTATTTTCTCGCGCTTATATTCATTCCTTCAGAGAAAAAAAAGCCCTAAATGCATTACACAATTTTGGCTTAAAGTTAGCCGCCCAGTCTATAAACGCATAAGTTTGTCCTTTTCTTATAGTCTAGTTTATTTTGAAAAACTTTTCTGTGAAAAAAGGAACGCTTCCACTCCGCATAAATTCGCATTTTTATAAATCTAAATGTTAAATCTGAGAGTTTTCAAGAAACTATGTTGGAAATTTCTAATGATTCTTCAAATATTTCCCTACCTGAAAGAAAATTCCTCAATTGATTCATTCCTCTTTTTAAAGTTTTTGATAATTATGTAACTGTTATCATACAGTGGGTTGCCAAATTATTATAATCACTTTGTTTTTGTTAGTCACACAAAATCTTTTAGTATTGATAATACACATATTACAATTTTCCCTAAGAATAACATAAAAAACGTCAAAATTATGTATGAAACGAGCTCACGATGAAGTGCTTTTGTCAATCTTTAAGGGAAATATTGTGAAAAAATTCCAAATTTATGGGGATCCGCCACCTTTGATTGGTATATTTTTGATGTTTTTGACATTTACTAAAAATCTTATTTTTTCATTCTCTATATTTTCTGAGTATGTGTGTAAATTTTCAGGACAATCCGAATTTTTTGCTTAGAAAAATAAATAAAATTAAAAGTTGCTATATATTGCCTTTATGTACTACTGTGGGCAAAAACTTAGGTGAATTTTTAATTTAGACTTCGCAGGCTAATCGATTCGGGCAAACTCTTTTACTTTTATGTTGGTCCTACTGTTACTGACATCTATGCCAAATTTCATGTCAATGTCATCATTTGTTACATAGTTACGATTGCGTTTTCTAAACGACTAAAAGTGATTTTTTCGATTTTTCTAATGTCTGAATTTGTTGAGCAAAGAAGTGCCATTAAATTTTGTTTGCGGAATGAAATTTCAGTTTCGGAAACGTTCAGAATGTTGCAGAAGGCCTTCGGTGATTTGACCATGTCGCAGAAAAATGTTTATAAGTGGTACAAAGACTTCAAAGAAGGCAGAGAACGTGTTGATGACTTGGAACGCCCCGGACGACCATCAACATCAACTGACGAGCAGCACGTCAATCAAATCAAAGAATTAGTGCACAAAAATCGTCGATTGACAATTAGAGACCTTGCTGACACTATTGGCATTTCAAGAGGATCACTCAATACCGTTTTAAAAGATATTTTTGGCAGACAACTCGTGGTTTTTTCATCACGATAATGCGCCGTCTCACACTGCACTCGTCCTTCGTGACCATTTTGCCAAAAACTCAACGCATATCGTTCCACAACCACCATATTCGCCTGATTTGGCTCCGTGTGACTTCTGGCTATTCCTCAAACTCAAAAAACCACTCCGAGGACGCCGTTTTGACACGATTGAAGAGATACAAGCCGAATCAAAAAAGGCTTTGAAGGCAATTCGGGAAATCGAATTTAAGAAGTGTTTAGACGATTGGGAAAAACGTTGGCATAAGTGCATTATATCCAGAGAGGATTACTTTAAAGAGGATGAAATTGATCTGAATAAATAAATAAAGATTTTTCACTTTATAACAAAGTTCACCTTAGTTTTTGCCCACAGTAGTATATACGTGGTCTGTCCGGAAAGTATCGGGCCTACCTTTACATCTCCGCGTTGGCGTTATTCTTCATCATCGGGCGGGTGGCATCCTTCAAAGTAATCCCCACTTGATTGAATGACACGGTTCCAGCGATGTTTCCACTGCTCGAAACAGTCCTGGAAATCACATTTAGGGATAGCCTTGAGTAAGCTCGTCGCATTATTTTCAACCGTCGTTTTGTCATCGAATCGCTGTCCTTTGAGTGGTTTTTTGAGTTTTGGAAACAGCAAAAAGTCAAAGGGGGCTATGTCGGGACTGTACGGAGGTTGTCGAAGCAATGCGATACTGTGTTTACTCAGAAACTGCTGCACAAGATTCGATGAATGCGCTAGCGCGTTATCGTGGTGAAGAAGCCAGTCACCGCACACACGCGAGTCATTCCTAAAATCTTGTTTAAAATTTCCCAAACAGTAGTTTTCGGTATTCCGAGATCACCTTCAATCGCAAGTCGCACCCGCTCAATATTATCCAATGTTTTTGTCGTCGAAGGTCGGCCAGAACGAGAATCACTATCAACAGAAGTGCGGCCTCCTTTGAAACGATTATACCACTCTTTTATTCGTGTTTTACTCATACACTCATTCCCAAAGGCCTTCCGCATCATCTGAATAGTTTCCGAACCCGGTTTTCCGAGTTGAAAACAAAATTTGATGCAAATTTGTTGATCTTGTTTTTCAGTCATTTTTAACATTCACAAAGTCCGCCGAACTCAAAACTAGCTTTGTAAACAAAGACACGCTGCACATGAACTATACGTCCGGCAGATGTCAGCAAGCAACCGATAGGTTCGTGAGGCTTTACTGTTGACGTTCATGGCCCGCAGAGGTCGCTTGAAAACTATGGCGTGGAGATATCAAGGTAGCCCTGATACTTTACGGACAGACCTCGTACATATACAAGTATATGATTTAGTAACACAACGTTGACTGCCTGCCTCTAAGACTTTACTTTAAACTCCGTTTTCCTCGAGTTGTGATTTTCCATGTTTGTTGCAACATATGTTTGAATAAAATCTAAAGGCCTTTAAAATTTTTACCACTTATTCTTTGTAATATTATCAATATTTTTGGTACTCTAGCTGAAAAAATGACTACAAAATTTTTTTTTTATATTTTAGGATATTTTTATTCATAAAATATTATTTATATATTTATTCATAAAAATATTAAAGGTGACAGATCTCCTTCAATTATAAATGATTCCCGAAACAATTGATGTTTTAGATGCTCTTCAACTCATTTTAAAGGTAAAACGTAGAATGTAAAAAACGTGTCAGAAAATTATACTAATTTTCCGCTAGATTCTGAAAAAGTTTAAACTTATAACAAAAAGCATAAAATTAATTAGTTGAGTTTGAAATTTTTGTCACTGCCTACATTATCGGAGGATCACTAGTCGCGTGTCAGATAGGATACGTTGTCGACAGGTGTCCTCGTAGACAATTTCAAACTCTTATATCGCAAATAATGCAAATAAATTTAATATTTTAAAGAATTTGAAAATCTTTCTGTGGAAAAAATGACGCTTTCGACTGCGCTGGGATTTGAGCCCAGGTCTTTCGATGCGCAATCGAAAGACCTGGGCTCGAATCCCAGCGCAGTCGAAAGCGTCATTTTTTCCACAGAAAGATTTTCAAATTCTTTAAAAAAGCATAAAAATTGAAAAAATTTCATTACATTATTTCAAATATATTAATGTCATAAACCACAAAAATTAATTAAATTTCTTTGAAAGATTGAATATAATTATTTTTTGATAAATAATTTTACAAGATTGAATTTTTACCCTTTTTTTCTTCCAAGTTTAGACTTAAAAGAATCTAGAGGAAAATTAGTATAATGTTATGGCACGTTTTTCACACTCTGTGTAAATTTCCGTTTTTCACAATATCTTTCTCAAAAATTGACCAAATATGTATTTTCAATATCAGACAATTTTATGTGTCTAACAAAAACAAAGTGAGTATAATAATTTGTCAAGACACTATATCTTGGCAATTCTAAAAAAAATTGAATTGAGATATTATTAAGTTTTCTCATTGGTTTGTAGATCTGAGTGATTTTCCATGTTATCTGTTGATGCGAGATGAGCATTCTGCGAACAGGTAACGCCTATTTTATACCTGCAGATGGCAAGTAGACATGAACCTGAGCTCTTGGTGCAAAGCTGCAGCTTAGTATTTCTTGATACTTTTATACGCGAATTCAGTGAGAAAAGATTGGCAAAGGCAAAGAAGGTCGGCCCGAATGTTAAGCAGGGTGTTTGAGCATTTTTACTTTTCGGGCATTCGGTTTCGTGCCATGTCTCGTTGTTCTGGACCCTTTGCTCGAGTGTGGGCCGCCGGTAATTACATAGGGCTCGCGGCACATGGCGAAACCAACTCCCACTTAAACACTCTTCAAGTATTAAATATTAATGTTCTTTATTTAAATAAACCGTACCATCCGAACAAAAACGCCCGCTGACCGATATCTATTTTCACAACATAGCTTGTTTTGCGGAAGGAGAAAATAGGAAGGGAATTGCATAGACAAACTGCTAACGAGGCTTTACAATTTTTTATAATTGTAATAATAATTCAATGTAGTTTATTTATATTGGCATTGGGTCACTAAATTTCCATTAAAAATCAATAATTAAGGAAACATATCAAAGATTTAGAAAGGCAGGAAATCTATTATTATTGGGATAAAAAGGCAAACGTTTCGGCCACAAATGGGGGCCCTCTTCAGTGCCAAAATTTAATGTACTTAGTGTCTAAGCTGTAAACGTGCAAAATAAATTATTAACAGTACCATTAGATTTTTTTGTTTTTTTGTTTGTTTTTTGTTTTGTGTTTTTAAATGATATTTTATAAAACATGCAAAAAACTTATGTGAGAAGGAAAGCTGGCAGGCTCCAAGGCGTCTAGGAACAAGACCGCTCTAAAACACAGCCCTCAAAAAAACGTATAAAAACTCCTATCCGGCAAATTCGCGAAGAGTGAATCCGTAAAACCGCTCCTCCTCAAAGGTACACACAAGAACCACCTATGGACACTGATATCTCCTACAAAATTAACCACAGATTTTGCAGGCAAAAAACATCACCATCCACAAGGGTGGGGGGGGGGGGGGGCTGTAAAATTTTCGTGAATTTGCCGGATAGGAGTTTTTATACGTTTTTTTAAAGGTTGTGTTTTGGAGCGGTCTTGTTCCTAGACGCCTTGGAGCTTGCCAGATTGCCTTCTCACATAAGTTTTTTGCATGTTTTATAAAATATCATTTAAAAACACAAAACAAACAAAATAATCTAATGGTACTGCTAATAATTCATTTTGCACGTTTACAGCTTAGACACTAAGTACATTAAATTTTGGCACTGAAGAGGGCCCCCATTTGTGGCCGAAACGTTTGCCTTTTAATCCCAATAATATATTACCTGCCTTTCAAAATCTTTGATATGTTTCCTTAATTATTGATTTTTAATGGAAATTTAGTGACCCAATGCCAATATAAATAAACTACATTGAATTTATTTTTGGATCAAGATAAAAACTAAAGACATTAATACAAACATGTCTCAAAATTATTATAATAATAATATCAAAATGAAGTAATAAAAATCCCTTTCAGATTCGAAGATTTTCCATCATTTACATTTCTAGCTTATGTACTTATTTTCAGAAAAATTCATCCAGGATACCGTCAACGCGGTTTATTTTTTTGTGTTGCATGAACGTCTCGGCAAAATGATGATTGTATGCGATAGTCGGCACGCGAATATCGTTCGCTAGAGTGATTAGACTTTAGAAAAATAACAGTCTCACGAAAATGGCAAACGTTTGCAAACAATCATGAAGATACATCATGAATGATAGATTCTGAAATGTTTAAGATCATATCCGCATACTGATTCATACAAACCTTGCTACGTTCATTATTATTGTTCGCTTCCTTGATTACTAAATTATCGTTAGTGATTATCAAGCGCAATCATTCTTTCTTTGAATATATTATTAGATGGTGTAAATTTCATCGAAAGCATAATGTAACATATTTATTTCACATTCAAAGTAGTGTTTATGCATTTGATTTATTTTATTTATATATTTAAAGTAAATAGATTTTAATATTTTAATGACTTAGTTTATTTATCAAATGACACTCATCGTTTGTAGAAAATTGTATAAATATCTTTACAGAATCTAATATTTTTGATACCTTGATAAAAGCCCAAAGGAGGTGCCAAAATATCGGTTTATTTCACCTTGACTATTTGAATAAACAAAAATTGGAACGTATGACTGAAAAACTTCTTTTTCTTCATTTTTTTATTTATTTTTTATTATTAACAACAAAATCGTATGAAATTTATTAATTGAGGATCGATACAAGTCTTATTTTATTAATAAAATTGTATTATTTGTTCTTTAGAGAAAAGAGGAGAAATGGACACGATTTCAACGCTCAAGTATGCAATACAAATCACTGTGAGATTAATTAATGTATTATTTAGTTTCTCTCCGACTACAGTTCAAGTTATTACGAGTGCAACTTGAGATAAACTTAGTAAAATTGCCGAGTCAGCATACGGAAACAAATGGATAATCGGAGAAAGCTGATTGGGAAAATTGGCATGACAAGACCACTTTGGAAGTTTCCTTTTGCTAAAGTTCGACACCCAACTATTCAGTCAAGTGTTCAGATATGCAATCCAGATACGTTTTCTTTTCTGTAGTTACTCGCATTCTTTTCATTCCTCATATATATTGATTTACTGCATTTACGTGACAAATTGTAGGCACTCTCGAATGATCAAGGAACTCGATCATGTATACCAGCAATTCGACTGACAGCGAAATCGATTCCAGTGTCAATGAAAGTTTACGTATACTAGTTAATTAAGTCACATGTAAGTAAGAACATGTGTTTCTCTTAATAACGTTTACACTGTTAGAAATGTTTGCACTTTCAAATTACACCTGTATCACTTATTAAAAATCTCAAGTATATTTGATCAACATTAAGAGGCAGTATGTCAAATTTTACTTACATTTGTGTTAATCGCTTTTTCGAAAAGATAGAGAAATTCATTTCACACAAATTAAAAATGAGTGTGTATAATTCTTTATTACGAATAATTAGGCATGATATATTTTTTTGAACCATATTAATGTAATTAAATTATAAGTGTGAAATCTCAAAAAGTTCAATTATCACGAGATCTAACCTAGAATTAAAATAAATGCCAACATTTTTGGCGACAGTTAAATATTTCAGTTCGAAAAAATTTCGAAAGTAATTTTCGATGTCTTCATTGAAAAGTAGACGAAATTGATAAAAACGTAAATAAAAAGGTTTTTAAGGGGGTGTTCTCATGGATTGGCCGTATTTCGAAGCATTTTTTGGAATTTTACTGTGAGAAAATTATAATTGATTTTTTAATGCGGTTTCTTTTAAAAGTTTTATTAACCCTTAGACTACAAAATCTAGAAAACTTGGATGAAAAAATTTGCACGGTTTTTCTTAATCTATGGTAGTGTAGTTATCGTCTGACGGAGGCTTTTTTTTATCATGACAATTTTCAAAATGGCGGGCTATAGAAAAAAATCGTTTTTTTTCACCTTTTTTTCATCTTTTAAAATTCATTAAACATTTGTTATAAACAATAGGGGAAAAAACGTCCATCAGATGATAGCGAGTACACTTCCACACATTTAAAAAAAAAAGTTTATCAAAATCCGTCTACTAGTTTCTTAGAAATCGTGGGAACCAATTTGGAAAAAATAGTTTTGAGAAAAACACGTTTAAAATTTCCAATGAAAAAAGCGACAAATTGAGTTTAAC
Organism: Diplolepis rosae; assembly: GCA_030998225.1. Lineage (NCBI taxonomy): Eukaryota > Metazoa > Arthropoda > Insecta > Hymenoptera > Diplolepididae > Diplolepis > Diplolepis rosae. Next base: position 15,184,238 of record JAPYXD010000723.1, on the reverse strand, counting down.
TTTCTTGACGTAATTGCCATAGTAAAACAAGTCGTACATCTTTGAATCTTTCTTAGATCCCTAATCTTTGACAAAATGAAAAAAAAAATCGATTTTCTGAAACCGTTCGATGAGAACACCCCCTTAACTTTAGCTTTACTCAAAGCTCAAAAAAATTTTGACGACTAATTTTTTTCGTGTATAATCATTTGTTCTAACATCAATATTCTAACATTTAAAATAAATGTTGGATAAAATGTCCACCTATTAAAATACTTTAATTTTCTGTTTTATCAACATTTATTTAAATTTACAATATTAATATTAGAGAATGGAGAATGACCAACTTCAGACCAAATGGATGTTCTTCAAATTTATTTTCTTTAAAAAATGACGACCTTTCCATGACATTATGTCATCCTCTTCTGATCCTCTTCAGTTATTATATCCTTCAATATTTGCAACAAACGTCACAACTAATTATTTGTAAACTTTTGTCATATTTTGGTCAGTATAAAAATTAAATTTTTGGCATATTTTATTCAATATATTGTAGTTGCAATGGTCATTTGAAAAGTTTTTTCTTTTGATTCCAAATTTTTGTAAAGAATTATACATTTTTCTTATATCACGTATGTGATTTTGATGAAACTAATAATGTATAAATTTTCACAAAAATTGGAACTCAAAAGAAAAAAACCTTTTAAAATAAACATTACAACTGCAATATATTGACTAAAATATGAAAAAAATTTGATTTTTATACTCACCAAAATATGATAAAAATTTACAAGTAATTAGTTATGATGTTTGGTACAAATGTTGAAGGATATAATAACTAGAGAGTAATTATTGAAACAATTTTTTTTAATCTAAAGAGGATGACATAATGTTATCGAAACGTCGTCATTTTTTAAAGAAACTGAGGTTGGTTATTCTCCATTCACTAGTGAAGAAAATTAGTTAGACGTAAAATCATCCTTTTAATACAATATTTATATATGGGTCATTCCATATTAGATTGACAGTTGATGTCGCAGATTTGAACGAGATAATTTTTTTCGGTTCTTTATCAACAATAAATAGACACGTATTTTTTTGTTTGGCCAAAAAAAATTTTTTTACACGTATACGATTTTTCGAATTTTTTAAGAAATGATATTTTCGTCATAGCAAGCGCACTTTCAAGTCTATTTATCTTGAAAACAATTGTTCGCAGGAAAATTTTTCCGAATTACGAAAATTAGGGTTTTGACTCTTCTTTACAGAAATTGTTGCGAAAAAATTTTTAAAATATTTTTTAACATACAAAAGTAAAGAAATAAACGCAAAATCGTTTTTTCCAAATTTGGCCCCTTTCGAAATTTCTTTTTTTCATGGATTTAGATTCCTTGAAGTCTCTTATAAAATATGACGATTGAATCAAAATGGCTGGATCATTAATTTGGAAGTTATAGAATTTTGAAGAGCCTCGCGCGCAATCTCGGCGCTTCTACACGCGGCGAGCGTTTTACTGGGCGTAAGTTGTTAGTGCTAAAAGTAAAGGTAAACGCTCGCCGCGTGTGGAAGCGCCCGGATTGCACGCGAGGCCGCGCGGGGCTCTTAAAAATTCCATAACTTCCAAATCAATGATCCAGCCATTTTGATTCAAGAAGAGTCAAAACCCTAATTTTCGTAATTTGGAAAAATTTTCCTGCGAACAATTTTTTTGAAGATAAATAGGCTTGAAAGTGCGCTTGCTATGACGAAAATATCATTTCTTAGAAAATTCGAAAAATCGTATACTTGTAAAAAAATTTTTTTTGGCCAAACAAGAAAATACGTGTCTATTTATTGTTGATAAAGAACCGAAAAAAAAATTATCTCTTTCAAATCTGCGACATCGACTGTCAATCTAATATGGAATGACCCATATATTAAATTTGTATGCACTGCTATACTGAATTCAAGTTACGTCTAAATTACTAAAGTTTTTCTAAACAAATTGTACGTTTGCTTTTTTTCGACTGTTTTTCCAATAAACAGAAAAGAGTCTAATCTCGCTTGTTCAATCTGCGTCACATTCTCTTCTCTTTATTGGGGAATCACTTGGAAAAAAGCAAAAATAAAATTTTTTTACATAACTTTCAGTAATCAATCCCGATTTCCTTATCTCCGTTTGTCTCCATGCATTTCGAGAATGACGATACTTGGTTTACAGTTTTGAAAAATGATGTAAGCAAAAAGTGCAATTTCAGATCAAAGATACTTTGACTGAGGGAATAAATGCTATTATATAAGAATACTTGTTCAGTTTCCCAAAGTATCTTTTGGTGCAATCTAAAATAGTGGAAAAGATGGACTCGTCGTAATGTATGTTATCAGGAGTTGTGAGTCGAATCAACGAGTGTTTTGAGCAACATCGTATAGAAATGATATCAGCCATATGCATGCGGAGGTGCAGTCAAGCACCTTATGCTCATGTATGTTTGCTCATAAAAGTACAGGAGAGAGCTCGGGGCGGGTGAGTTTCGATAGAGACCTGCAACTCAATAACACTTGAAGAGATACGTTTAGCCTATGGCACACGCATACCATGACATGCCAGTCTGGTCAACTGTATTCCGTAGTTATTATCAGGCGTGCACTCCGGCAATGGGAGTTTGGAATTAATGGAGGAACTTTTAACGAATCTGAAGCAGGCAGTCAAGACGCAACAGACCTCAATTCCATATTTATTCTTTTAATTGCTCCCTATTTAGCACTTTATAAAAATAATTCTTTATGTTAATTGTTTGTAATAAACCCTTTACTCACTTCTTATCTTTCATCTCTTTTTATTATAATGATATTTATTCACTTTTTTAGGTATCTGAATCCATACTTGGAAATCTACATTTTTTACATCGACATACACTGTTAGAAATTTCTGTATTAAACTTCCATTAAATGTAATGGAAGTTTTTTTCAGTAACGTAAATTAAATTTAAAATACTTTCATCTTAAAAAGTACGAAATTTTATTTGAATTTTCAGACAGATGTGTATATATTTTAATAGTTTTTGTTAATTTTAATATATTTTGATTGGAAAGTTTATTTAAATTTAATAGGAGTGTGTATTAATTTTTTCATAGTGTACAAATTTATTAATTTTAATTTACCACTTGTATATTAAAGTCTATTAAAATTTATAAGATTTTTATGAGTGTAATGAGACCTAACATTTTTCTTGGATAAAACTGAGAATCGCTTGGAAAATAATTTTGGTAAATTCTTTTACGTTGAAAGTTATTTAATAACTAATAAATCGGAGGCTGAATACACACCAAAAATGAATTGTAAATACTTCTTCAAAACTACACTGTTGTTCAAATGTCACTAAGCACTTGTTTTTAACCATTTACATAAAAGCTTCTAATTTATAGAATAGATAACAATGAATTTTTTCCTTAGAATAATATGGAAGGTAACGAAACTGCATTTAATAATCCCATAACGAAATGTTTTAGTGCATTATTAACGAAGATATTGCCAAAAAAAAAAAAAATTCAAAGCTTTTTAAATTTTGAATAAATTTTGAAATAATTAATATTTTTTAACTTTTCTTGACTCATTTCAAAATTATATTTACACAGAATGTCAGCAATGTAACAAGTAAATTGTAATAATTTTTTCTTGAATGCCGCCAAAATCTGAGCTCAGAGCGAAAAAGTTGTAAATCTTCAAATTTGTAAAATTATTTACAAAAGAAATTTAAAAAATAATTTTATTGTATTTTTAAATGATGTTTTGTATTTTTTTATATTATCAATTTTTATAATGTTTAAAATCCATTTTTCATGTATGAGAATCCTTGGTATTCTCACAACTTTGTTTTAATAAATTTTACCTTTAATAGTATCAAGAAAAAATCTATCAAAATATTTTTGATACATCTCTAATAGTCTATGTGAATTTACCTTTATAACAAGCTGAGAAAAGTTCAAAAATGTTTATTTTTTCAAGAGTTGTTCCAAATTCAAGAAAACTTTGGAATCTTGACTTTCTTCGAAATATCTTCGTTAATAATTGACTAAAATACTTCGTTTTGGGGTCATTAAATGCGAAATTTTGTTACCTTCCACGTGATTTTAAAAAAAATTCATTGTTAGGTATTTTATAAATCATGTGAATTATACTTTTATGAGAATGGTTAAAAACAAATGCCCAGAGACTTTTGCACAGCAGTGTAAATGCAGAAAAAAGATTCGTGAAATTTTAAGGGAGCTTGATACTTGTTTTTATAACTTGAGTTCTAAGTAAATTTTTCAAGATGTTCAGTTCAATCACAGATTTTCTGTATGTTTCACTTAACGTCCAGTACGATTCATCAAACACAGAAATATGCGAGGTTAGTAGATTTTACTGGAAGATAGGTGAAACGTAATGAAAATCCATGAATTTCACTGGACCTCTTGTAAAATCTACTACAAAGTCATGTTATAAAAATAAGTACTGAACTTTCTATTAATTTTACGAATCTATTTTCTGCGTGTAGTTAAGCGTTTTAAGCATCATTTAAGGTAGTTTTCATCCACGAAAATTAGACCTCAGGCAAAAATAGATAATTTTGCTTTCAAGAATAGCAATATTATTATTGAAGGGCTATTTTGAAAGAGAAAAGATTATTTTACAAGAAAAAAATTTAAAAGACAGAAAAATAATTTTATTAATAAATTTTATTTTTGACTTGACCCAACTTTTTTTCTTATCGTTCCTTACCAAATTTTAAAGAATTATGCGATTCTAATGAATCATGAATCATTTTTTCAGAGAAAAGATTTCCCAGAACTTCACCGTTTCTGATTTTTAAAAATAAATTCTTTAATGGCTGAAACAATTAAAAAAACATTTTCCAAAACAAAATTTTTATAAAAAAATTGCTGAATTTGATAATAATTGGTTCATTTTCGAAAATTGGAAATGGTTAAGTTGTAGGGAATATTTTTCTTGAAAAAGTGATTTGTAATTTATTAAAATCGCATAATTTTTTAAAATTTCGTAAGATACAATAAGAAAAAAAGTTGGGGCAAAAATTAAATTTATTAATAAAATTATTTTTCTGTATTTCAAAATTTTTTCATGGAAATTAATCTTTTCTCGCCCGAAATAGCCCTTCAATAATAATATTGCTATTCTTGAAAGCAAAATAATTAATTTTCGTGGATCAACTACCTTAGTGCAGTGAAAAATACAGGGGACAGTAAATTCAAATTACTTGTTCCATTTATGACCCACAGTTGAAATTCATCCAAATGAACTGAGTAGTAAAATAAAAGATTGTCGCAGGTATTTCTTACAGTATCGATGGGACTGAAAAAAACTTCTTTATTTTAAAGAAAATTTCCTCTTTTAAAATTTTTGGAAAATACTAAAGAACACAATAGAGAACGACTGCCAAATTCGTTTGAGTGAAAATGTTGCAAAAAATTTTACAGTCAACTGTAATTGTAGATGAATTTTCGAATTTTTAATTAAAAGAAATTAACAGACGTGCTTTATTGTCTCTTGGTACGTTTCTCAAATTTTCAGAAAGATACTTTGTGATTTAAAAAAGCTATCTTACATGAACGAATAAATGTATAATTTTAGCCATGTAGTGCGATTGATCCATGGCCTTAAATCCTTTCATATGATCCTCTCAAGATAAAAATATTCCCCTAGAAATTAGAGTACATTTATATATTTTTGAAGGAAAATATTAATAGAGGACAAATTTTACATACTTTCCTTCTAAATTGAAAATAGGAGAAGCACATGCGCACTTAAGAAGTCTCGTAACTGTATCGTTACTATTTTCAGGTTAAATAGCTAAAACTATAAGTGGATTTATGATGTTATATCTGATGAAAAAATTTCAACGATAGCTTTAAAAGGTGGATTCATTTCTGAATTTATGAACGGTTAACGTCGCTAACTATAAAGCGTTAGATTTCAGTTTGTATTTTTTTGTTTGGCCAAAAAAAATTTTTTTACAAGTATACGATTTTTCGAATTTTCTAAGAATTGATATTTTCGACATAGCAAGCGCACTTTCAAGCCTGTTTATCTTGAAAACAATTGTTCGCACAAAAATTTTTCCAAATTACGAAAATTAGGGGTTTTACTCTTCTTTACAGAGATTGTTGCGAAAAAATTGTTTAAATATTTTTAACATATAAAAGTAAAGAAATAAACGCAAAATCGTTTTTTTCCAAATTCGGCCCCTTTCAAAATTTTTTTTTCGTGGATTTAGATTCGTTGAAGTCTGTTATAAACTATGAAGATTGAATCAAAATGGCTGGATCATTAATTCGGAAGTTATGGAATTTCGAAGAGCCTCGCGCGGCCTCCCGTGCAGAAATTTAAGTGGGGCGGCCTTCGGGCCCTAATGGGGCTAAATGGGGCCCTAATGAGGCAATCCCGTTAGCGCCCGATAGGAAATGAAACGCCTAACCTGATGAGGACCACAAAGATATGCCTCTACTGTGGCCCTGATGTGGCTCCTATGAGACCCCTTATAATTTTCATGTGCAATATATATATTCTTATCTATTTAAATATATTTTTGTTTAAATTGAAAATACATTCATAAATAGGCAATTCGTCAACAAATTCACATGTATTTAATTTTTCATCATTCTTTTTCGTAAGGATTATATATATACATATAATTCATTAATTATTTTCTTCTTGGATCTGCTTGTATTTCATGTTGATTTTTTATTCAAAACCAGAAATTGTTAAATAAGTCCATAAGTTGTGTGAAAAATTTCGTGGATCGAAAATTCCACATTGAAAATTTCAACAGCACATCACTAGTGATTTGGAAAGGTTATATGTTTATAACTAATTTGCTTACCTTGGTCTTCATTGCGTAAGTAAGGAATACTAGCATAATGTACCTGTGTTTTCGAACACGTAAAATGCTCTTAGCTTTCGGCATTTCTTGATCAATTTTTTCAACTTTTATTGTATTTCACTCAACTTCACAAACGCCTAAATTGAAATAAAATGCCACAACAACATAGAAGCATTATGACGCTCATAACGCTCGCCGCGTGTGAAAACGCCCTGATTGCGCGGGAAGCCGCGCGAGGCTCTTCAAAATTCTATAACTTCCAAATCAATGATCCAGCCATTTTGATTCAATCGTCATATTTTATAAGAGACTTCAAGGAATCTAAATCCACGAAAAAAAGAAATTTCGAAAGGGGCCAAATTTGGAAAAAAATGATTTTGCGTTTATTTCTTTACTTTTGTATGTTAAAAAATATTTCAACAATTTTTTCGCAACAATCTCTGTAAAGAAGAGTCAATACCCAGTAATTTGGAAAAATTTTCGTGCGAACAATTGTTTTCAAGATAAACAGGCTTGAAAGTGCGCTTGCTATGTCGAAAATATCAATTCTTAGAAAATTCGAAAATTTTTTTTGGCCAAACAAAAAAATACGTGTCTATTTATTGTTGATAAAGAACCGAAAAAAATGTTCTCGTTCAAATCTGCGACATCGACTGGCAATCTAATATGGAATGACTCGTATATATTTTGATAATTTTAATATATTTTGATTAAAAACTTATCAAATTTAATATGGATTTATATTAATTTTTCATAATATACAAATCTGTTAATTTTAATTTACCACTTGTATATTAAAGTCTTCAAAATTAACAAGATGTTTAACAGTGTAGTCAATAAACCCATTTTTGTCATCTACACCGAAAAAATAGCATACTTACTTCTAGTATGTCGACATACTAAAAATGTCCTCTAACCGAATATTCTAGTCTTTAGTACATTTTCCTATAACACGGGTAAATTTCCTCTTAAGTTCAGTATGTTTCGTCTTAAATTTAGTACACATCCCCATACTGTGGAAAGGTGCCTATCGGAGATATCGTGAACTAATAAGTAACATGGCCGGTCAGTGAACAGATATCTGATGTGCAGTACGTGCCACGTGGTGCTAAGAACACTAAAATCAACTAAAATGGACACCTAATCAAAAAACTCATTCCGGAAGTTCGAATTAGAGTTAAATTGTTGGACTGCCTGGCGATTTTGAAAGCAGTTCCAGTGGAGGTATTTCATCTTACTAGAAAAATCTATTTCGCTATTATCGATCTACTTATATCCCTTTTTACTAGAAAAAATCCTTTTCGTTTTTTTCGAACTATTTGTATTTCTTCTTACTATAAAAATCAACTCCGCTGTTTCAGTATTTCGCTATTTTTACTTTATCGCTATCTCTCTATTTTCGACCTAATGTTATTCGTCAAAGACTTTAATACTATTCAGATGAAAAATTTGATAGTTTATAAGTGTAACACATACTATCTTTAAAAGAGGGAAAAATACTTATAATAAGAGGATTTTCCTCTTCAAAATAGAAGGTATACTAGCCGCGTATTTTAGTATAAAATATACTAGATATTAGTATAATATACTAAAAGTAAGTATGCCATTTTTTCGGTGTATTTAGAATGTAGTTTTAAAAACTGATCAGAAAATAATGACAGTCACTAAATTATACAGTCTGAATAAGTTTCTTTTACATTACATCACTCTAATATTCACAAAATAAAATTTAATTTTTTTATTTTAAGAGAGTCAAGTGCGAGTGGACTAATATAATTAACAAGTCTGCAAGTTAATATTATTTGGAAAGCTTGTTACCAATACCGATTTCAGTTACTTGATTTTCCAAGTAAAATTTACAGGAAAGACACGTTATCCCTATAAGTACTGATGGCCAAACTCGTAGAATTAACTACTATTCAAGTAAATTCTACTGCCGATTTTTTCACGTCTAAATATTTGCGCGATGGAATAAAGTGACTTAAAAAATCTAAGAACTTTTAACGACAATAATCTCTGGAGCAGAAATGCGACGAGAATAAATGATAAGCATTGAGAGACAAATGATGTAGTGCTTCTGAAATATCGTATAAGAAATGAGATGTGATTGCGACTGGCAATGCATAAGTACGATTTGTGAACCGTTGAGACATATCGCTGAAGGAATGTGGCGGTCCACTGAAGCAAAGTATGGTAGCATTGATATATAGTGATATGTAAAGTAAGACCAGGTCTCGTGGCAAACACATAACAGAGAAGAGATTCAGGACGACGAAAGGAAGAAACAAGCATGGACGGTAGTGCGGATGAGTACGGATAAGCGTGCTCCGTATTACCGGTCTTCGCCCACGCGACCTCATTAACCTGCTAACGGTGACGTCATCAGCATTAACATCTTACACGTTCCCAGTGCAATCGTTGATCTGGTACATCGACACCCTTAAAGTGAGCTCTTACTCAATTTCTTCATACCTTTGGTCCCTGTAACTTCAAACACGTGAGTTCAAACTTTCTCTATGTTCTCGTCTGTAAGCTTTCGATTTTAATACACTGAGAAAACAATTTATCACCAAGAAAATACTGTGAGGGGGAAACAAAATTTTAATCATGAAAATAAGTCATTTATTTATTGAATCATAATTAAAATTCATTTGTATGAAAAAATAACTTTTTTGGTGAAATTTTATTAATGAGAATGGAGTAATTTTTCTCTTCATTAACTCTGCTGTGAAAGTAAAAGAACCAACTGCCATTTTCGATGAAAATGAGTTTTTTATATCATTAGAATCTTGAAGAAATTTAACTGCGCTTGAAATTTTGAAAAAAACGCATTAGTTTTTTATTGCAGTAATGCAAAGAACTAGAAGACTAACTGAATTGAAAATCGTATTCGAGAAAAAAGCGTTAATTCACACAAATTTTGGAAACGTTTGTGAATACGTCACAGTTAAGGATTTAGGAGAGCGTCAATGTCAATGTCTTTCGTAGGAAATGCTTCGGGATGTGAGCCACTTTGCGAAAATGGAAAACCTTATGCAGTGTGCGTTTTCCAGAGAAAGGAAGACGCTCAAGTGAAGGTCTGTTTACTACAATATGGCAAAAAAAGCTAAGTGCATTTCCCGTGCAGAAATTTTGGTGGGGCGCCGATCGGGCCCCGATCAGGAAAAATGTGGCCCTGATGGGGTAATCTGTCTAGCGCCAGACCAGAAATGAAACGCCTTACCCTATCGGGCCCAGATCTGGGCCTCTAAAATGGGGGTCCGATCTGGCCCTTTCTAATTTTGTATTTCTACACATAGTAAAATTTAAAAGGTTTTCGTTTAATAACAATAAATAGTTGGTTCAAAAAAATGTATTTCATAAATTCAGTTTAGTGATGCAACAGTATAATCAAGAGTATACAAACAATATAATCTTCAAATCCATTTTCATAGTCTGTAGAACTATTCGATTCTTCTGAATCGAAAAATAAATCACATTATTAATAATTTTCTTTCTAAAATATTTACTTTGGAAAATTGAATATACGATATAAAAAATAATGAAGTACAATAACGTTCTACACTTAAAATTATAATTTTCTTTTCTTTTCAAATTACTGTTAATAAAAAAATATTTCAAGGAATAATCTAGTTCATTACCCGAATCTGCGTTGCCGGGAGTTTCGTCAAAAGCAATGGGATTTTCATTTTCCTCTAAAACTTTTTGAAAATCCTCGGGTTCCATTTCTACTGGAATTTCCTCTTCATTAGCGGCTTGCAAGACAGAAACTTCTCTTCCTTCATCTTCGTCTTCAGCATCTACAACTATTTGCGGTATTATTATCATAAAAATTATCAATTCATGCTACTTCATGTTTATTCTAATGCAATGCTTTTCATTATTATTTACCATATTTACGTCTTAGAACAAAATGGAAATATTTTTTATAAATTACGTACATTAAAAATAAAATAAATCGTCTAGAAAAGATAACCTACAATGTTAGGATTTATGTAATGAATCTAGTGAATTAACTTACCTTGATCTATAATGCTGATATAAGAAATCTCACCAACGATTCTGTGCTTCCGAACTCGCCATGTACTTTTTACTTTTGGCATTTTAATTTCAATATGGTCACTACAATATCACGACCACAACAAAAAATTTGAAAATAATCTGGTCTATCATAATCCGATGTGGTCCGACCCGCTCTCTAAATCTGAATCAGTCAAATTTTCACTGATTGAATCAGTGATTTGCCTTTTCACTGATTCATCAGTGAAAAATTAATTTCCACTGTTAAATCAGTTCATTTTCACTGATTCATCCGTGAAAATTTTTTTTTCAATATCAAATCAGTCAATTTTCACTGAAATAACCAGTGAAATTTTACTTATTTAGAGTAGCCTCTTTTTAGCTATTCGAATCAATCAAATTTCACTAATAATCAGTAGATTTTGACTGATTCAAATTTAGAGAGCAGGCCACACCATGTGCCTCCCTGCGGCCACATGTGGAAAATCCGATCGGGCCCGGATCGGAACTTGGAAACAAGTTGGACTGTTTCTGCACGGGTTCGTTTGATTTCGTTAATCATCGACTACATTCGGGGAGATTCATTTGTATTTGAAAAACGCGAAAGACTCATGTAAATGACGAAAAATGAATACTATTTATTTAAGGCTATAAAATAAAAACTATTGGACAGATCTTTTTCAAATTTGCACGATATATTATCTATACTTTATACATCTAAAAATCACAGTCAAATTTGGCACTTGATACAAAATGGCGGACTTTAATGGCGGCAAAGTAACTATATTTTCACAGGAGGCCCCAAACGGTGTGCATGATTGCGTAAGCTGCATCCATTGGAATCTGAAAAATGACAAAGATTTGTATTTTTTATGATATTTTGTACAAGATGAATGAAAAAGTTTGAATAAAAAATGCAGAATTGAATATTTTTAACATCATTTTTAAAAAAAATTTAATTTTGAGCATTTTTTTCTTGTTTAATTGTGCAAAAAGTATTGTTTAATTTAACATATTTGAAAAAATAATCCATACAAATTGTAGATAATTGTTTCACCTAACTACCTACAAAATATGAGATCAATCGAATGAGTAGTTTTTGTGTAATCCTGCACACCAGTTTGGGGCCTCTTGTGAAAATATAGTTACTTTGCCGCCATTAAAGTCCGCAATTTTATATCAAGTGCCAAATTTGACTGTGATTTTTAGATGTATAAAGTATAGATAATATATCGTGAAAATTTGAAAAAGATCCGTCCAATAGTTTTTATTTTATAGCCTTAAATAAATAGTATTCATTTTTGGTCATTTACATGAGTCTTCCCCCTTAATAAGGATATGTATTCAAATATCCCAGGTGCGAATTGAACATCGGCCCACGGTTGGGCCAACCTTATTAAAGTTGGTCCAACCTTGTTGGCCAGAAGTCGGGCCAACTAGTGAAATGATAACGCTATTCGTCCATTGGCGTGAATAATATGCCGACGATTGGTTCAACCGTGGCCCAAAGGTGGGCCGACTGAACTGTCACGGTCATCTAAAGCGATTCGCCAATGTTGGCCCGACAGTCAATTCGAGTCTGGGCCATAGTTGAGCCGATGGTGGGGCATATCTTTGGTTGCCGGTGTTGGCTGCCAAAGTTGGTAAAACCGAAACTATCACAGTTGGCCCAACTAGGGTCACCAAATCTTGGTCGCCAGAGTAGGGCCAATCGTGGCCCGATGGTCAAACTCTGGCAGCCGACCGAAATTCGCACAGAATCAGATTTTGAAACAATGTCGAAATCAGCAATACGTCAAAGAAATTTCAATTTTACAAGTGGACTCGTCAAATTTTACTATTTTCATATTATTTCAAACACAGTTTGCACTTATCCGTAGTTTAATTTTTGAATTTTATTCTGAAATTATACTTAAAAAGCTAAACTAGAGCGGAATGTTAGTTAACCTTTTTCGTACAGAGTATTGGAGGCAGTTTTTAGGCACCGTTACTAGGAAAAAAAGGCTAAGTGCCATTAACGCTCTTTTACCAAGTATTTTCAAGATACAAAAACTGTTAAGTGTATTTTTCAATAGTTAAATTAAAAATTTTTCATTTTTTTTCTGTCACGTTTAAACTGCCCCTACATTTATCAAGTGCCTATTAAAAATTGAGCAGAACCTAATAAGATGCCAAGTTATTTAATAAAAAAAAGTTTTTGGCCTTTTTCTCAGTTTCAATCGAAATGCAGGTAACGGTTCTTTTACTTTGGATGGCAGAACTCTGATAAGCGGAATTTAACTTGGGAGAGTTATTTCAAATTGAAAATCAATTTTTATTGTAGGTAAATCGACCAATGATTTTCCTAGCTTAACATCCAACCTCTATTTCGTTTTATCTACAAAACTATCTTATAAGGCCAATAAACTTCGTAAATAAGGCAAAGTAGATTTGATTAGTTCAAAATATTTTGTTTTGTGAGCATCTAAGTGAAAGGAGTGGAAGAACCTTCACTTTTTATAAAACTATAGTAAACTATAGGCATACTATTTGATCAATTTCACAATTTGGGATCGCGTATTTTGTTTGGTTGACCAAAATGGTTTATTGGCTGAACAAAATTTTATTTAGAACTAAACAAGACCCATGAAGATATTTAGTTGACTCAACAAAATAATGTAATGACAATAACAAAAAGTGCTTAATAAAACCATTTTGTTGCAAATATTCAATTTGATTTCTCAGTTCATATCATAAGCTTAGGTGATTCTGATAAAATGCTTGCAAAAAAATATTTCAGAAAAATTCTTCTGAAGTCATAATTCATCTTCATATATTACGAATACATTGCTCTCCCGGGAGAGATATTTATAAAAAAACTGTAAAACTGGGTTATATACTTCAATAAATAAACAGTTTGCAGAAAAAACCTACCTTTTCTTTAAAAGAATTTATAACGATAGAGGTGATTTATACATATATGCAGAATTGATTTCACATAATTGCATCACGATACATTGTGTTTTTCAAAAGGAACATTTATAGTGAAAAAAAGCCAGATAAAATTGCAAGATAATGATCTTGCATTATCGGAAGATGCCATCATCTATTTGCAGCGACATAATGACATTGATATATACATTAATACTAACTTCCCGACAATTTATGGACGTCTCACAACACAATTGTTGCGATACGAATCATAGAACATTCCGATCAACGAATAAATCAATCAACCGAGTTTCATCTCCCTCGTATCTTTTCATTTAAATGCAAAGATAAAAAAATGCTTGAATGCTTCTTCCGTTGAAGGTATCTGAAGTAATTAAATTAGCTGGACATCTAAATATAATATTTACAAATGTGTAAAGTATAGTAATTGTTGAAATTTCCCTCTTGTGAAGGAGTAAATTGTAATATTATAAGTGTAAAGAGTAACTTTATTTAAAATACAAAAAAATGGAAGTTTGCTACATAAAAGAGTTTTCGAATTTTTTCAATATTTAAAATCAAAACATAAAATATACATCCTGTCGAGAAATGTCTTAATAAGAATTTGTAGACCTCATTTAGGTAATTATTTTTCCATCTAAACGTTTTTTTCGTATCTCACATATTTTGTCTAAAAAATGGAATTTTTGAATTTTAATCGTAATTTTGGAATTGAAACGAAAAATATGTTTTATTAGAAACTGTGTGAGACAATAATTGTAGATCTTTTTAAAACGAACAACTTTGCATTCTTACGTTTTTTCGTATTCCACATATTATTGTTAAAAAAAATTGAATTTTGGATTTTCAATAGTATTTTTTTAAATTAAAAAGAAAAATATACATCTTATGAAAAAATGTTGCAATTCAAATTTGTAGATCTTAATGGAGAAAATAATTTTGTATGATAACTTTTTTTCATATTTCGTATAATTTAACTGGAAAATGGAATTTTGATATTGACTTGAACATTTCCAATTTTGGTTTAATCGAATAATGTTATTGGGATAATTAGTAAAGATTTATGAGCACTATCAAAAACCAGTATTTAAATTTTTGATTTTTTCAAAAACACAAAAAATGGTCTAGTTTCCTCAAAAAACCATTTTTTCTGACTTAGGTCTCAAAACGTAAAGATTTGATGAAAATTTCGAAAGTCATTTTTCACATAAAACTAATACCTTCACATCCATGATGAGAATGTAAAAATGAGTCCTACGAGGCTACCGAAGGACAATTATATGGCGCTGGAATTGCTGACTAATTGATAAGTCACTACAACCATTGAATTTTTATGTAACCAAACTTTAACCGCGTTTTTCTCAAAACTATATTTTTCAAATCGGCGGGCACGATAACTCAAAAAGTTATTTATCGATCCCCCTAAAATTTTCGTCTTTTCAATAATATTAATTTTTATGTGAACCTACATGTTTCCAAAAGTTTGTTGAAAAAATTATTTTATCAAAGCTAAAATAATCGAAAAATTAAGTCAAAAATTCAAATTATTTTTATAAACCATTTCATTCTTCCAATTTTTTTTATCATTTTTTTAAGTTGATCTACAAAATATGACATTAATAATCATACAAAATTTTGGTTTTTATTTTCATATCAATAGAACCGAGTCTACAATGTCCGCCGATCGAGAAGCCTTGCTGCGACCTTTCCAGAAGAATGTAGTGTATATCGGCCATTTTGAATAATTAAAATAGAAATAAAAAATTTTCTATTATTTTAAAATATGAATAAACCATATGTCAATTTTCATAAATATAGAATAAACCATCCATTAAAAAAAAATTCATATAAAATCGAGTATCTTCTAACCAAAGAGAGAAAATATTCTTAAAATGAGAATATTTTTCTTAAAATAAGAATATTCGCGACCGACTATAGTAGGAGTGGGGGAAGAATAAATGCGCCTTGTTGTTGGAAAGTTTAAAAGAATTGAAGTCCGAGGTTATTATCATATAGACAAGAATGTTTTCAGACAAGAATGTTGTCAATGACAACATTTAACTTAATGACAAGAATGTCATGTTTTAACAAGAAATTAATGTTTGATGGAAGACCTCTTACCTTAAGAATATATATTCTTAAGGTCAGAAATAAAGATCACTGATAAGGACTCCGATTAGAGTCCAAACGTTTGAAGGAAAAAAATTAAACTTTGACTTACTTTATTTCTGGACCCTAATGCCAATTTAAAAACCAACCACTATTAATAGTAACAATGTAATTGTGTTTTCGAACACGTAAAGTATTCTAGGCAATAAGGTAATGGAACCAATACTCGATCAGTAACCAATACTCGATCACTTCGGTATGAATTCATGTTTATTATGAATTCAAAAAAGCAAAATACTGCAAAAAATTGTAACATTTAAACAAAATACTTAACAATATTATACTACCCAATTATTATTCAAAAATATAACATAGTGTATGAGAAAAATATTTCCCCTACACGCTCGTTGAATTTCGTGCGTTACAGTCGCCTGCGCCGTCGATCAGTGGTGCCGCCAACTCTCATGTGTCCGTGCTAAGTTGGATGATAATCTGGGAAAAGTTGGAAAAGTCGCATGAGAGAAGGCATTACTAGGCCTATGAAGGCTTTTTCTATTATTACAGACAGGTAATTATAATCAAAAATTTGATTAAATATGTAAAGAACGCTGATCGTCTTTTGGTATACAAAAAGCGAAGGGGAACCAAAAGTCGATCAGCCTACCGCGATGCTGTGTTCGTTTTTTTTAATTCTTAAAAATGAGTTTTTTAACTTCTGGTCGAAATTTTATGGTGTTCGATTAGTAAAAACTATAAAAGAAGTGATATTTTTCAAAAATTTTCACATAAATGCTTTAATTTTTGTATGTATGTTTTTGAGGTTATATGATTGTTTTGATGTCCATATATACTTTCACAGTGACCTATATTTTAAATTTAACTATGAGTTACAGTACATACTACATTAATAAAATAATCATTTACAGATGGTGAAGGTCAGAAAATAAAAACTTTACTCTCCGTAAAACAGTTGATCACAAATGACATGATCGACTATTGGTCCCTTGCTGATCGACTACTGGTTTCGCGGGATTTTCGGTGATCGAATATTGGTACTCAAAAGTAATGTTTTAAAAACGCCTAATTCATTTACAAAACGACACAAAAAAATTTTCTGCGTCTGGAATTCGATAAACAACATCTTTTTCTACAATATATACACAGAAGTTTAATTTATTACTCTAATGCTATACACTTTGAAAGGTCGTTTTCCGTAACTTACATGGATGCTGATCGAGTATTGGTTCCATTACCTTATATGAACTTGTAAGAGAACAACTTTCCTATGAACTTTTGCGAATATCATTTTTTCATGAGGCTTCAATTTGGGAACTCCGATTAGAGTCGAAACGTTTGGAGGATATAAGCCAGCCATTTATGATTGTTACTATTCCTCATTTATGCAATGAAGTCCAAAAGGCACATTTACATAAGCTACATATATAAATATAACACGTGAATCAATAAGTCCCGGGAATAGCACATGATGGCGTTGCCAACAAAAGTTCTGTATGATTTTTCATGAGTACCAACCTTCAAAAGATACCTGTCAAAATTTCATGACATTCTGATGTTTGGTCCACGATTTACAGTGATTTAAGTGACGCTAGTCTTGATATTCTTAAAACAATGGATTCGAAACAATTTCGTGTGTTGATTTACCATTGCTTTTGATGAAAACAAAAACACAGTGCAAGCTCAGCAATGGCTTGAAAAGTGCTACGGTGACTCTGCTCCATCAAAAACAACCATTTGTTGATGGTATGCTGAGTTTAAACGTGGTCGTACAGACACTGAAGATGCTGAACAGTGCTGCCAGATTTTTTTTCGGAAATCCGTAGAAATGGTGGGGGAACGCCCGAGAAAATCCGTATTTTTCCGTAGGTCTATGGCCGCCGGAGGGCGGCATAAGCGAACGTGGTCAAGAAATACATGTGCGAGAGAGAGAGACGACATGGTGAAGTGGTGGGGGGAACGCTTTAGAAAATCGTTTCTGCGTGAGAGGGTATGAGGGGGGGGGGGGGGCAGACTTTTAATTTCTCGTTTCTACGAAAAGTGTCGACTAAATATTTTTTCGAATTTATTTCAATAAAACATGGTACAAATTTCAGCAAGATTCGATGTATAGTTCGTTAAAAAATATCGCAAAGACATTATGACTTTTCAGCCTACACGGAGAAAATTCATTTGTGAAAATTTAATCAAAAGTTGAGCAAAGCTGAGACATAGTGGCTTTTGGTGAAAATTAAAATTTTTTTTGCGTATTTATTTAATAAGGAGTCATAAAGTTTGATCAACTGTTTTAGAGTTAACTCGACTGTTCAATTAAACTTTATAATTCGTAATTGAATGAATACGCAAAAAATCTTAACTTTCACCAAAAGCCACTATGTCCCAGCTTTACATAACTTTTGATTAAATTTTTACAAATCAATTTTCTCCGTGTATTACAGTGTTTAGCCCTCTTAATCAACTAACTTTTCATGATTGGTGAGCATGTATTTCAATATTGTAGCAGATCCAGGTTTCCAAGTCATGTTGTGATTGTTAGTTGTTTTAAATATCTGAAACATCATTAATTGTTTTTTAAGTAATCGCCATAAAATATGAACGTAGAGATATGAAATTCTTCAATTCGTAGGTATAGTGGGATCCTGAGCTCGCTTGCTAAAGACTAATAAGGGCACTTCAATAGTGATTCGCTGATTTTATGCGGACACTCAGAATTTAATTGGTCGATTCTATTAAAAGCATTGTATTTTCAACAAGTTCAACCAATCAAGTTCTGCATATGATCTAGATACAGAAGGTATTACAGAGACCTAAAAATGTTTTCAGTATATATAACAAAAATCCGTAGAAGTCCGTAGTAATTCTAAAATCCGTAGGAAAATCCGTATTTTTTTTATGGACCTTAAAAAATCCGTAGACCTACTGGCTTTTCGATAGGTCTGGTAGCACTGATGCTGAACACTCCGGCCGGACAAATGAGGTAGTTACACCGGAAACCATCAAAAAAGTCCACCAAATCGTTTTCGAAAACCGTAAATTAAAATTGCGTGAGATAGCTGACACCTTAAAGATATCATACGGCAGTGTGTACGTTATTTTTCATGAACATTTGTCTATGAGGAAGCTGTTGTCAAAGTGGGTGCCGCGTTTGCTCACGGTGGATCAAAAACGACAACGTGTCGTTGATTCCGAGCGCTGTTTGGAGTTGTTTCGCCGAAATAAATCGAATTTTTTGCGTCGGTATGTGACAATGGACGAAACCTGGATCCATCACTACACTCCGGAGTCAAAGCGGTCATCAGCCGAGTGAGAAGCGTCCAAAGCGGCCAAAGACGCAAATGTGGGCCGGTAAGGTTATGGCCTCAGTATCTGGGGATGCTCATGGAGTTTCGTTCATCGACTACCTTGAAAAAGGTAAGACGATCAATAGCGAACGTTACATTGGCCAATTGATGCGTTTGAAGAACGAAATCGGTGAAAAACGGTTCCAAATGAAGAAGAAAAAAGTGCTCTTTCACCAAGACAATGCGCCGTGTCACAAGTCGCTCGCTACCATGGTGAAATTGAATGAATTGAGCTTCGAATTGCTTCGGCACCCACCATATTCACCGGATCTGGCCCCCAGCGACTACTACCTGTTTGCAGACCTCAAAAAAATGCTCCAACGAAAGAGATTATACTCCAACGAGGAAGTCATCACCGAAACCAACGCTTATTTTGAGGCCAAAGATAAATCGTTCTACAAGAAAGGTATTGAAATGTTAGAGAAGCGCTGGACTGATTGTGTTGCTTTTGAAGGAGACTATGTTGATGAATAAAGTCGAGTTTTGCCAAGAAAATGTGTTTTTCCTAGTTAGTCCCGGGACTTATTGATCCACGCGTTATATATCTTTTAGTAAATATATTTCAACAAAATGTCCATTTCTGATTGTATTGTTTGTTTAAAACGAAAATCTTTTTAAAGTAATAAGAATATAATACACACACGGAGAAACTTTTTATATCAATTTTTACTATAGTATTTTTCAATTTAGGGAAAAACGTATCACTTTGAGAATTTTCGTTAGTAAAAATACTAAACTTTATAATAATAATAAGAAACTTTAGTATAAACTATAGTAAAATTTGCTATGAACTATGCTCGAGTTTCATATCATTATTATAAATTTTAGTATTTTTACTAAAAAAATTCTCAAAGTGATATGTTTTTCCTAAATTGAAAAATACTATACTCTCTAAATTTGAATCAGTCAAAATCTACTGATTATCAGTGGAATTTGACTGATTCAAATAGCTAAAAAGAGGTTACTGTAAATCAGTCAAATTTCACTGATTATTTCAGTGAAAATTGACTGATTTGACAGTGAAAAATATTTTTTTCACTGATGAATCGGTGAAAATTAACTGATTTAACAGTGAAAAATATTTTTTCACTGATGAATCAGTGGAAAGGCAAACCACTGATTCAATCAGTGAAAATTTGACTGATTCAGATTTAGAGAGTAGTAAAAATTGATATAAAAAGTTTCTCCGTGCATGAAAATGAAACGGGGCCTTATATGGCCCATGTTAGGGCCACAGTAAGGGCATGACTTTGTATCTCTTATCCACTTAGACGTTTCGTTTCTCATCGGACGCTAGCGAGATTGCCCCATCAGGGCCTCATTTCACCCCATTAGGGCCAGAAGAACGCCACACTAAAATTTCTCAACAGGAAAATCTGACTGGAAAGACTCTTTTATTGTTGTTTTATTACTTTAGGGGTTGTACGTGACTAACAATAAGATGTAGAGTTTTCAAAGAGAAACTGACTACCTCAACAGTAATCAGTATGTATGAAAGAAGTGGAAGATTAATGGTACTTTTCGGGCAAAAATGTGCGGACATTATACTTAAGGAACTTTATGCGTGGAGAGAATCGATCGCTTGATTCGCTCCTATCTGGTATCGATTGCATACTGTTCGACTGAGAGTTATTTGTGCGTTGCCTCTGGGATGTAACTCAGAAATACAGCTATATAAAGCCCCTGTACATCAAGTATCGTTCGCATTCTAGTGATTCTGAGTGCAATATGTTGATATATATGCGAGAAGGTATTGTACGTCGCCGTTAGGCATCTAGGCAGCGAGGCTGCAATTTTTTGCCGCGATTACACGCGAAGGCAAACACGACGCTGATTTATCTGCCGCTGCCGCTGCTGCTTCTTTGCTCGAGGGACCATTCAGTGAAAGAGGGTAGAACTTGCTGAAAGGGGATGAAGGGGATGAAGGGGGAAGCGAGAGAATAGTGGGAAAAGACTGACGTAATTTATTGCGACTTAATTGCTTTTAATTCAACACGCGCAACTGTAAATCACAGAGTTGCAAGTTGCGCGGGTCAGGCAACGCCTCGTTATCGATATACGCTATAATTATATCTATCAACGGTTCCCAAGATTGGCAGTCGAGAGAGAAAAATATTCGAAAAAGGTAAGAAAAAAGTAATGCAACTCGAGAAACGGGTATTTATGGGTATATAATGACACTTTTTCTAAGTAAAAATCACGTAGACACTTTCGCAAATAAGTGAATTAAAGTTGTATATTAGTTATCAGAAAAGTTGTTCGTGCATTTGTCAAAGAGAAACGAATTCTCGTGTCGAGTACTTGTGCAATGAAGATCGCCAAGTCTATACAACTCATGTAGTTATTAAATTTGCATATTGAAATTTATAGTAGTTCGCTCCACCATCTACTCTCGATCATGATAGTATTGTCCCAGTGAGTAAAGAAGAACCAATCTTCCTCCTCGAAAACGTCCTGAGATGTTTATCATAATTTATTTCAAGGATGAAACTTGATGAGATGTTTAATTTTTATATTCTTGATTTTATACATACTTACGCGTCGTGATGGCTTGATCATTATTTCATTCAAGGTATACTATCCTTGTATATTTTATCATAAAATTTTCTGCAACTGTAATTCTGAACGTTAAATTTTAACTTATATTTATAAATTATTATATTTTTCCGCAATGTGCAATAATAGCTGAACTTTGATCATTGAGAGAAATAATTAGCAGTAAACAATTTAAGGTAGAATCTCATTGTGTAACGTTTTTCTAAAATTACTTTTTCCTCTTATATTATTATTGTTAGACAATTATTTGAGAGAAGAGAAGGGAGTGCATGACAACAAGATAGGATCACATGTTCCATAAATCCAGGTGGTAAAATGAGGCCACACCTTCACTCGTGACAAAAATTTCTCTTATGCACAAAAACTAACAGGATTGGCAATCAATAAAAGTTCTTACGAGGCCTTCTTTGAGTCAGACGAACAAAGTTATACACATACACTTTAATAAAATTAAACTTATGTACCTCTAAATGCATGTGTCTCTGCGCAGTAACTGCATTACGCCTCGGGGTTATTGCCATAATTCAAGAAACTGATCGCGACTGTGTAACTTCGCTCATTCCTCCAGATCAGTGATATACTCAAAAAGGGATCTTGTTCTTATTTATTTTAAGGTAGTACACTTGCAAAAATTAGACCTGAGGCAAAAATAGATAAAATAAAGAAATTAATATCTTAGATATTAATACTGAATATTTATTTCTCTATGTTAAAAAAAGGAAAGATTATTTACCACGAAAAAAATATGAAATTTTATTAATCAATTTCATTTTCGCCCGGACTTTTTTCTTGTTAATTGAAGCCAAATTTAAAAAAATGATATGATTCTAATAAATCATAGATTATTTTTTCAGAAAAAAGATTCTCTACAACTTGGCCGTTTGCAATTTTCAAAAATAAATTATTTAATGGCTGGAATCATTAAAAAACAATTTTCAAGTTATTATTGTCAAAAATTTGGCTAAAAGCGATAAGCAAAAGTTTGGGCAAGAATAAAATTTAAAATTAAAATTATTTTTCTGTATTTTACATTTTTTTCTTGGAAAATATATATATATATCCTGTTGAAAAATCCTATATACGGAACTATATAGCAAACTATGTGAGGAACTATATGAGAAATTATATGAGAAACTATATAGGACACTAGATAGAAAATAACATGGGAAACTATATAGAAATTTGAGCCTGAATCCTACAAAGTTTCCCATGTAGTTTCCAATATGATTTCCTGTATAGTTCCCTATAAACAATTTTTTTATTTAATGATTGTTTCAGAATTGTCAAATATTGGAATTTCCAATGTTAAGTGATGGATCATTCATAATAAGGAGTTTTCCATCACTTTTCATTCAACTCTAACAATATCTGTAGTTATTGTTGATTGGCTTTGAAAGGAATGAATGTTAATCAGACGTTTCAACTCTGTGATCGGAGCTTTCATTAGTGATTTATTTTCATAAAATTAAAGAAATTGGGGATTCTTAATTATCTATTTTTCTTGTCAAAAATTGCACGTAAGAAAGAAAATTGTTCAATAAATTACTGATTAAAGAATTTAGTACTGTTCATGAATTGTATGAGACTTTTAACATGAAAATAATTGCTTTGAAAAATTTTCCAATAAATGAATGATTTAACTTTATTTGTAAAAAATTTATAAATTAAAACCAAACATATTTTTCAATTTGTTTATTGACTCTTTCTGTCAACAAATAATACAAAATTCTGCTTACAGTTGACAAATACATTCATGACATCTTTAAAAACTGAAATTAAAATTAATCTATTCTTTTACGTTCAGACTTTTCATTCACACAAAAATTGTCTATTCCATATTTTAATTTGTTAAACATCTAAAATGAATCCTTGCTATATAAGAAGTCAAATTTAATATTTTACACAGTCAACCTGCGAATTGAGTATGTTTTTTGATACATACATATGTGCGATCTATACACAATTTATGTGCAATTTCGATATTTCTAAATTCCAAAAAATCAAATTATGTACTAGGTGCGTTCCAAAATAAACGAGACTGAGCTAAAATAGAAACGACAGGAGCTTTGTTCTGATAAATTCGAGTTTATTTATTCAAAATAGTCCCCTCCGGCCTCGATACACTGTTTTGCGCGATCCAAAAGCTTTTCGAAAGAGTGTTTCAGGTCATTGACCGGAATGTCCTTCAGGATGTCGGTACAAGCCTTTTGGATGGCCTCTACGGACGCAAAACGTTTTCCTTTCATGGCCAAATGCAATTTTCCGAATAGGTAGAAGTCACAGGGAGCCATATCAGGCGAATACGGTGAGTGATTAATGGTTAAAATGCGATTTCTTGTCAAAAAATGAGTCACAAGAGTGGATCGATTCTGAGCAATTTTTGGTCATCAGTTAACTTGTGGGGAACAAAACGTGCACAGACCTTTCGTAAGCCCAAATGATCGGTTAAAATGCGATAAATCGATGTTTTGGAGATATTCAACTCCGATTCCATGAATTTCAAAGATGATTTCGGCTCATTTTTGATAAATTCACGCACAATTTCGATGGAGTTTTCGGTGATCACTGATTTTGGGCGGCCCGTATGTTCATCGTCATTTATGTCCTCACGACCATCTCTGAAACGTGTAAACCACTCATGAAATCTGGCACGAGATAGACAATCATCGCCATAAACTTTTTTCATCAATTCAAATGTTTCGGTAAACGTTTTACCGATTTTAAAACAAAATTTGATATTAGCTCTTTGTTCGAAACTCATTTTTGTACCGATGACACAAACACACTGACACTTTAGACGCAATAACTTCGCTTCCACTGAACCGAATGTCATGAAACTGTCACTGGAAGTCAGGGAGGCATATAACTTTCCAACGCACTACCTCATTCACAGATGGCGCCACCAAAAAATTTTTTATGACAAAAGTCTCGTTTATTTTGGAACGCACCTTGTATTTCTTTGACTCAACCAAATTTCTTGTCAAATCTAAATAATTGCTTGAGATATATTAAAAGTAATAAAAATATTTGATTGTACAAACAAATTTTTAGAAACCAAAGAATTTTCTTGAGTCAATGTAATAATTTTTTTGGATCACCAAATTCTTAAAAATATTTAATTAATCCAACCAAAATTTAGTTAAATCAACCAAAGAATTTGCTTATATGCTTGATCAAAATTCTGATTGATTTAAACAAAGAATTAGTTACATACAATCAAAAACAGTTCGTTTGGATGAGATTTGGTTAAATCAAACAAATCTTTTATTTCATTTAACCAAATTTTGTTTGGCTTAAAGGGATCCGACAGCTTCAATATTTTTATTTGTTGAGTTTGGACCTTCCATATAATTTTTTTATGTTTAGTACCTTTATTTAGAAAGATTTTTTGTTTTTTTAAATTTCAGCGCCTTTGTGTACTTTAAAACTAAAAATTTTGAGTTTTTTGGGCATTTTTTGGACATTTTTTTACTTTAAATAACTTTTTTGTTTTCTAACCAATTCTCATGATTCTTTTTATATTTTGTTTCTTACATTATGTAATAATTTTTCAGGTATGGGAAATTAGGTAACATGACTGAAAAAACAATTACATATAAAATAATATTTAAAAATTTTTAAAAATATCCCAAAATATAAAATAAAAATTTTTTAGATGTTTTTTTAGCTAGAGTGTTTTCCACACATAAAAACATTGATAATATACAAATATTAGTCAATAAATAAATAAACTATTTTGTGTAAAAATCTAATTTTCGCTAAAATCGCGTTATTCCTACATCGCAGTAACTTTTAATTTTATTTATTTCTCCAAGAAAAAGGTATCAAATTGCCCTGAAAATTTACGCACATACTCAGAAAAGTATAGAGAACAAAAAAATAACATTTTTGCAAAATTTCAACAAAATCCAAAAATATACCAATTCAAGGAGGTGGATCCCCTGACCCAAAGATTTTGGTTTATTTAACAAAATGATTTGGTTAGAGAAATGAATTTTTTTTCTGGGTGTAGTTGAATATAGTGATGAATGTACAAAGGCCTGGAAATTCAAAATTCGCTTAGTTAATATTGTACAAGACTCCAGGAATTATTTAAATAATTAAATCGCCTGAAAGGAGATACATGAAGTAATAATTATGCGTTAATCTTTCATCTGGACCATTCCTGTTGGTGCCAAGCATCATCTGCAAAGTATCAACATATGCGTCATAGAACGAACTCTCTATCTATCTTATCTTCTTCTCCGGTTACTTCTTGGGACACAAGAACGCGTATCTCGTTATAAAGAGTAGTATTCGTGAACCCAGGGAAACAAATCTTCGAAATTCTTTTATTTTCCTCTTAAAGTTATAACCATTACTAGCCCTCTATGAAAAATAAATTAACAATAAATTAAGAAAATTTCGCACAAAATATTTTTTTAGGGTCTCTACTAAAACCGATTTCCTTTTCTTTCCCTCTACTTCTTTTCTGAATTGGAATTTTAAGCTGAGACTGGAATTCGTATAAAAGGGGTTTCGTTTTTTGAATAAAAATTTAGACAGTAAAATTACATTCAAATCTCAATAGTTTAAAATTGTTCTTGCTTTTTATATAATACACTTTTATAGAGAACGTTGATCTGATAATCTTTCACCTTTTCTCCGTTAAGATACAATTACACAAGGTGCATAAGCCCTTACTCGAGGAGACTTATCAGCGGAAGTCTGCATATCGATAAGCTAATCTTGTTTTGTAAATAAAAGTTCATTGTAGTCTATACATTAAAGAAGTAAAAGTGTCACTCTTCTAAGGCATCACTCTTCTTAAAGTAGTAATTAAATCATTATCACAAGGTTAACCCTCAGGACGGTTAATTTAATTGGTTTTAAAACACACGCCAATGATACACTGGGATACAATTTGCCTTGGCCATAAAATAAACTGAGTCCTCTCCATGCTCACTAAAAACACGAGACTGCGTCCTTTTATTAAGTCATCTTTATCTCCAAGTCACACCTGTTTAGAGAGACCGGAAGTCAATCAGACAACAGCGAACATATTAAACACATCACATTAAGAGATGATCAGATCGGCATTCAAAGTTTGTCTCTCTTACTCTTAAATAAACCTTCAAAAGATCTTGTTTTATTCAATTAGTTAACTTTAAAAGTTCCAAAATTTCTAAGAATTGAAAAAGACCTCTTGTAAAACTTTATGCAAAAAAGTCCCAAATATTAATCATCTGTACGTAAAATGGTTTTAAAGTCGCTCGTGCTTGGTAGATTGTATGCAAATTAAAATACCAGCCTATCGTCTTACCGATGAACGAATAATCAATTCTGTTTGTTCTTTTACTAGACTCAATATACTCTTATAACTTGGTTAAGTTAACAAAAAATCTCTCGATCTCAGGTAGACGAATTGAGTCTGGAGCTGCGGTCGTCATGCATGTAAAATCTGGAATTAGTAATTCGGTGGAGATAAACTTGTAGAACATAATTGCTGCACGAGCAGATCGTAAAGGTGTCAGAGATGCTTAGAAAAAGTCGAGGATCTTAATCTACATATTCATCCGGATTCTTTCAAGAGAAGACGATTATCTAGACTAAATAATCACTACAGCATCTGGATAGGAATTTAATCATCCTGATCGTTTGAACAGGTTGTTGCAGCAGCTAGTGCATTAATTACAACAATTTATTGTCCAATCCTCCTCATCTGTGCGACATTCGTCCCGTAACCTACGAAACAAGTTGAACCCTGCTGGCAGTAAAAATATTGAAAAAGATAGGAACTGTGGGATTGGAAGAGATAGAACATTTCTATCTCTCCCAACCCTACACTTTGCATCCCCAAAAATCTATCTTTTTCTATCTCCGCACTTATCCAGAGTGACCTGGAATATCTATCTTTTCCTATCCCTTAGTTTATCCGCCGACTGAAGTAGTATCTATCTTTTTCTCTATCTTTCGTGATCGACCACTTGCATCTTTTTGTATCCCTCATTACATAGGGGAAGACTATTACTTCATTGGCCATAAAATATAATCACCCTTATAGAAAAATAATAAGATGAAAATAATAAGATAGAAATAATAAGATAGAAAGAGAGTTTAAAATTTTTAATAGGGAGAGATAGGCATCGACTAGATTGTCAAGAAGATAGAAAAAGATTGACGTTGATAGATGAAGGATAAAATGGGATAGAAAAGGGGAGATTGAAGAAGATAGAAGTGAATTAAGATTAACAAAGAGATAAAAAAGGACTGACGTTGATAGATGTAGAATAGAATGAGATAGAAAAAGATAGATGTGATTTTAGATTGACGAAGTGATAGAAAAAGATTAAGGTGAATTAATGAAGGATTGAATGAAATAGAGATCAGGTGATTGAAAAAGATAGCCATAGACGTAGATTGGCAAAAAGATAGAAAAAGATTCACGTGAATAGATAAAGGATAGAATAAGACAGAAGAGGGGAGATTAAAAAAGATAGACGTGAATTTAGATTGACAAAGACATAGAAAAGGATCCACGTGGATAGATAAAGCATAGGTTGAGATAGAAAATGAAAGATTGAAAAAGATAAACGTGAAGTTAGATTGACAAAGAAATAAAAAAAGATTGGTGTAGATACATAGATGTAGAATAGAATGAGATAGAAAAGGGGGGCTTGAAAGAGATAGACGTGTATTGTGATTGACTAAGAAATAGAAAAAGATTAAGAAAGATTGATGAAGGATTGTAAGGGATAGAAAAGTAGGTATTGGAAAAGATAGATGTGAATTAATATTGAAAAAGAGATAGAAAAAGATTAAAAACGACTGATAAAGGATTGGAACGGATAGAAAAGTAGTTATTAGAAAAGATAGACGTGAATTTAGAATGAAAAAGAAGTAGAATCGGATAAATTATCTCCATCTTTTCCTATAATAATGATTCAAAATGATTCAAAAGGATAAGATTTTTATCTTTTTACTTCCAGCAGGGAAGGTCCAAATGTCTGGCTAAAGCAAACCAGATTTTTCCAATCTCGCAAAAATGAGATGAAGAATTCAAAAGCAAGGGAAAAGTTAGATTAAGTGACATGCACTTGCAACATGAAACATAGCTGACGTTAAAAAGGTCGATGACGAGTTAATTCAAAAATGTACGTCCCACGTGGCTGAGTAAATGCAGAAATATCCTTCCTCGAGTGGCAGGGATCGGAAAAAGGATATAAAGGTACAGAAGAAGAAAGGATCTGAAAAAGACACAAAGAGAAAGCGGAATCGAGGGCCAACGACAACTGAGTGGATGACCTGGTGGTCACAGAAGGAAAGGACTCAGGTGTTTCGTGGTTACCGACATCACACACCCTCTGTTCCTTCTTGCAGGGAACCCGTTGTCGGTAAACTCACAGTTAGTCCCATTGGTGAATCTCAGTCTGAACGCCCACACTCCACGAAGACTCCTTAAGGCCCTGTGACACTGCATGGAACATTCTCCCATCTCATTCCCATTGTTCCTTTTTTCACTAGACATCATCACCATAATTCATTTTTACGATGATTTTTGTGCTTTTATTTGTGGTCCTGGCATACCTAAGTCACCACTGAAAATTTAGAAGGCTCTATATTTCTTTTCAATTCAAATACACGAAGTATATGGAATTCACTTCAGCAGGCTTGCATCTCTTATCATATCATTTTGTTGAAAAAAAGTCAAGAATTAATTATCGTATTTGAACTTTCCCTCGAGAGACTGCTCTTTTCTTTAATGGCACTACTTCAACACTCTAAAAAGAGATTATTGACTCTCAAACGGTTCCCTTCACTATTAAAAGATTTTCTTTTCAAAATTGGCATGGGAGGAAATCCTTTAACAGTTGAAGGATTGTCCTTTGCTCTGCAAATGAAATCCTTGTGCGTACAAAGGAAATATAATTTTGAGGATAAAGGAAAACAAATTGTATGATATAATCTATAAGAAATGTACACAAGCCCAACTTTGACAAATGAGAATATTAAATTGATCATTATCAATACTATAATAACAATCCGTTTTAGATATCAGCTTGAAGAAAGTTTAAGATATAACTTTGCTTGCACTACAAATTTTTCAATACTTGTAAAAATTGACAACCCATAGAGAAAGATTTTCAAAATTCTTTAATATCTATAAAATATAATGTTGAAAAAATGTTATCAAAATAATTTTTAGACTTTGTTGCATTCTAAATTTTAGAATGAATTTTATAGTATAAACTTTACACCCAGAAAACAGTTTCTTTGATATACAGTCAAAGGAAAAATTTCTTTGAATTGAAGAAAGTTTTGTTGATTCTTAAAAATTGTCTTAAATGTAAACAAATCTATTTCTTTAGTCCAAAGAAAAGTTTTTTGAATTAACAAAACTTTCTTTAATTCAAAGAAATTTTTTCTTTGACTGTATATCAAAAAAAAATTTCTTTGATTCAAAGAAACTGTTTTCTCAGTGTACTAATGATTTTGAATCCAGATATTTTTTTGCAAATACAATACAACTGTTTATTTCATAAAATGAATAATCTTATAAAAAATTACATATAGAAAACTGTGTGTGTGTAATTATAGTTTAAATAAATATCGCAAATAAAATTATAAAATGATATTTAAAAATTTGAATATGCAGTATAAATATAACTACAATATTTACTTATAATGATATTATACACTGAAAAAACAGTGTAGCTGAACTATATTTTGGTCCTCAGAACCAGAAAATATTGCTATCAGACGAATGCTACGGTATGGTCCTCGGAACTATACGAGTATAGGTGAGACAGCTATACTAGTATTCCTAAACGTCATATTGCTCCGCGTAGGATACAAGTTTGTTGATATGACAATACAATGTATAGCGATCGTAACCAAAATATTATGCCTGTTATAACAATGCATGCGATAGAGTTGTCGCATGTTCTGTAATCCAGAGCTTTAATTATAAATAATAGGAAATGAAAAAATGATGGTCAAATTATAGTAACTATTAGTACTTACCTCCGAAAGCTTCGATATATTCTCTTAATCTCCAATCAGTCAATTTTTTCTTCCCCCACTCGCCAATCGCTGTTATGAATTTTCGCGTGTGATAAAACAACACGCGATACTCAAAAATGATCTTTCAAACAAAACAAAAAATGCTCTTAACAAATCGATAAACGCTTCGAAGAAACGCCTCGAACAAATGATACTTCTTTCTCATTTCGAGGTTAGAGTCGTGTGCATGCGAAGCAATGTATAGGTCGCGCGGCAAATCAGTATAGTTGTCTCACCTATACCGCATGGGTCGAGACACTATATATCGGTATAGGTCGAATAGCTATACTTCTATCGTTGCATGAACGAAATTATAATGGTACGATGGAAAAATACGCGTTTCGGTGCGTCACGCATTCATTTTAGCTACAATACCAATATCGTATAGTCACGACAGGTATTTTGCTGAACTCAAATTCTGTATAGTTTTCTCAGCTATACTGTTTTTCCGTGTATACAAAAATATGAGAAAAATGTGAACATCTTGGTTTGTATAATATAATGTTAAGTAAGTGTTCTCAAAATTTATTTAAAAAATGTTTTTATTCGAATTTAACAATCATATTAGTTGTTATATGGGTTAAAATATAAATTCAATTTAATTTTGTTTGAAAAAATGAAACATAGTGTGATTCTGTTCAAATTAAGAATACATTTATTAAACTACTATGTTATAAGGAGAGTACAAGTTGAGGCTTTTGCCTCGTCGAAAGCTAAAGTGTATCTATCTGTCAAAACATGAGATCGAAGCAAATCAGAGGCAAAGTACATTATATTTGAAACTTCTTACAATCCTGTGATTGGTAAAATTAAAAAGGGTGGTAGAAAGGTACAGGTCGCCAATGTCTATTCGTCAAAAGTCGGAAAAACCTAAAAGGTGCCCAAGTGCCGCAGAAGGTAGGACTCATAGTCGGGTATAATAAAGTTCTTCCCAAAAAGGGGTCTGAAACTTCTTAAAGTGCAATAAACTCGGAAAGTGAAATGAATGGACGACAATATTGGGATCCCTTCTACAATCTACAGCTGCATCTGCTTAATTTTATGACAAACTTCTTATTCTAATATTTAGGATTTAACACTAATTTAAGAACCATTGTTACGCCGTAACATTAGTATGAATTTCCATATAAACTTTAAATGTTAACATTTTTCTTAATTTCTATTTTACCGGCAATCGAAAGACCTGGGCTCAAATCCCAGCGCAGCCAAAAGAATCTTTTTTTCCACAGAAAGATTTCAAATTCTTTAAAATTGAAAATCATTCTTTATTATAAATTGAAATTTGTATTACAGATCTTTTTTTAAATTTGTATCATTGTTTAAGTATAAATTTAAATTTTTCGAAAAATAACAAGTGTTAAATTATAAATGTGAATTGAAATACGATTCAATTTGGAATTATTAACTTTTTTTGAAAATTATCTGTAAATAGTATTACACTTCGATCAAATTGGGACATTTAAACAGTTTTTATTTCAATAATCTCCAATTTTTAATAAATTTTGAAACAATATTGTACTTCAAAAAATAAAATTAAAATCTATTCACATTTTAAGATATCGCTACGATTTTTTTCAATTTCATTGAAATTTTTTAGATTTTCTCGCATTTTATCACAATTCTATTTTATTATATTCGAGAGACGAACAATAATTATTCCAATCCTTCTTCTGCAACAGAGAAAGATTTTCGGATTTCATTAAATGTAAATTCTAATGAATTTAGATTTTTGTTGAAAACCATAATATTCAATGAAATTCAAGGACGCTTTACAAAATAATTTAAAAAAAGGACGATTGATAACCCTTCGATGGTCCGCTAGCCTAGAAATGCAATCCTAGAAATCGTTTATCGGTAAAACTATTTTCATTTTGCATTTTACAGATTTTGTTGATAATCAAAAGAAATCTGCTTAATTTCAATGGATGCATTCTGGAAGGAACGTAATTTCACTATCAATAGACTTTTTTTTGGAGTGAAGTTCCATGTCCTTTAAATCATTTCACCATGATTTTTAAATTGACCCGCGTTCCGTTCTGAACAAAAAATTCAATCCGGTTACTGTGTTTGGAATTCGATAGACGATACGAGAGAAATATTTAATCGTTTCGCGGATTCTTGGAAAAATTATCTAGGAACGCACCGTGCAATTGCGAATCATTCCGAAGTCCCAGCGGACTTTATTAAACCTGCTACGTGACCAATTTGTATACCAAGTCAAATATCAAATAAGTGAGTATCTTCTACGAGAAAAATCCTCCTTGTGCGGACTAGTATCATTATTTTCATCTATAATAGTGGAATTAATTGAAGTTCTAAATTTCTTTATTTCATAAATTGAAATAGTATGATTAATTTGCTATGAAAGAAATTTGATAACACAGGTCTACATGGTTTTGTTATGGAGTAGCTGAGGTAAATTTCCGAAGTAATTTTTGGCGTAGAAACCGAATCCGGGCTCAGAATTACTCCATCACGTCAGATTCCCGAGTAATCCTAACCTAAAAGTGGGAAAAACACGGTTTTTCGCTATATTTGAGCATCGATAACTTCGCGAATTTTTATTATTTTTCAAATATAAGAAAACCATCAAAAAGAGCACCTTTTCAGCTTTCCATTTCACTATTTACATATATTATTTTAATTTTTGTAACCGGAAATATCGCCGATTGAAAAGAAAGAATTGTAGGTTTCGCAATGACCGATATATGGCGGGAAAAAATAATAGGACGTCAAATTTGTTTTTTTCATTATTATTTCTGATGAGCGAGGCATAATATGAATAATGATCGATCATTTTTTCTCGCCATATATCGGTCATTGCGAAACCTGCAACTTTTATTTTTCAATCGGCGATATCTCCGGTTAGAAAAATTAAAATAATACATGTAAATAGTGAAATGGAAAGCTGAAAAGGTGCTCTTTTTGATGATTTTCTCATATTTGAAAAATAATAAAAATTCGCGAAGTTTTCGATGCTCAAATATATATATATAAACCGTGTTTTTCACACTTTTAGGTTAGGATTACTCGAAAACCTGACGTGATGGAGCAATTCTGAGCCCGGAATTGGTTTCTACGCCAAAAATTACTTCGGAAATAACTATCGGCATTTCTATAACATTCACAACCTCATATTTTGTTGACCTGTGTAATTAATCCTATTTGGACCTTTCCAAGATGACTT
This sequence comes from Diplolepis rosae, assembly GCA_030998225.1. Classification (NCBI taxonomy): domain Eukaryota; kingdom Metazoa; phylum Arthropoda; class Insecta; order Hymenoptera; family Diplolepididae; genus Diplolepis; species Diplolepis rosae. The sequence goes on along the minus strand of JAPYXD010000723.1, from coordinate 15,150,198 downwards.
TACCTAGGTATGAAAATCTTGGGATTCCTGTTTCTAGGATATTCTGAGAAATCACTTCATCTTGAGTCTTTACCAATGCATATAAACACGCCGACACCGGTTTCATTCTTACAACGCGGTACATGTCTCTTGCATACGGAAATTCAATAACAGTCGAACACAATTCTCAAGTACGAGCAATTACTACAATACTTGTACTACATCATCTCCGAGTGACTTGCACCCTCTTGTGTAGGCCGCAGACTCGAGTTAACGGTCGTACATCTTGGTAAATATACAATTACAACAGTTTAGCCGTTAGAATTAAATTATACATTGATCATTTATTTTTTTACCTTTTTTTACAAGCTCACTTTTAAAATCTACGATGAGAAATAGTTGGAAAATAATTAAAGACCACGGAAAATATAATTGTGCTTATTAGTGAGGCCTTGAAAATAAAACTTCGCAAGAGTCATTTTTAAACTAAAATTATGCAAGAATTCGAAAAAACTTGACGGTATTCATTGTTTTATTATAATATTTCAGCTAAGCTATCTAAGATATGAAAAAATTTTAGAATACAACATTGTTTGCTTAAGGTGATCCGCCACCTTTAATATTTTTTTTTTTTTGAGTTTAGTACCATTATTTAGAAAGGTTTTGAAGATTTTGAAAAATTCCAGCATCTTTATATATTTTTAAACCAAAAATTTTGAGTTTTTTGGGAATTTTTAAAATATTTTTGACATTGAATAACTTTTTGTTTTTTAACCAATTGTCATGATTCTTTTTTATATTTTGTTCCTTACAATGTGTAGCAACTTTCTGGGTATGGAAAATAAGGTAATATGACTGAAGATAAAGTTACAAATGAAATAATATTTTGGGATTTTTATTTTATTTTGTTTGTAACTTTTTTTTTCACTTATGTTACCTTATTTTCCATATCCAAAAAGTTCCTACACATTGTAAGGAAAAAAATAAAAAAAGAATCATAATAATTAGTTAAAAACAAAAAAGTTATTCAAATTAAAAAAATGCCCAAAAACTCAAAATTTTTAGTTTAAAAATACATAAAGGTGATGGAATTTTTTTAAAATCCCAAAAATTTTTAAAGAAAGGTAATAAGCATAAAAAAAATTATGTGGAAGGTCTAAACTCAAAAAATAAAAATGTTGAAAGTGTCGGATCCCCTTAAGGTAGATTCACGCTAAAAAGTCAGGTCTCTGGAAAAAAAGTTTTTATATGATTTTAAGAGATGAAATGATATTATCAGATTTGACTTATGAAAGAAAAAAAATTTCTTTTATTGAAAAAAATTCAAAACTTACAAAAAGCAATACTTTTAATGATGTTTTTTGTAATAAAACTTTTCCTTATTACCGCTTTTTACCAATTTTTCAAAAATGTTTGGATTTGCATAAATTATGTTTTATTTGTTTGGGAAAGATTTTCTCTAAAAGTTTACGGTTTCTAATTTTAAAAACTATCTTTAAATGTAGGTTAAAAAAAAAATGTTTCTTTAATTATAAAAAAATTCTTTTAACGATTTCAGCCACTGAAAACTCTACTTTTAAGTTTGGAAACAATAGAGTTTTAGAGAAAATTTTCCCCGAAAACTTGAGATAAGATTTATGCAAATCCAATAATTTAAAAAAAAATTCGTAAATACCGATAGTAAGGGAAAATTCTATTGCAAAAAACATTATTAAAAGTATGACTTTTCATGATTTTTGAATTTATTTCATAAAAAAGAATTTTTTTACTTTCATAAAACAGGACTGATAATATTATTCCAAATCTTAAAATGATATGAAAACTTTTTTTACAAAAACTCGAATTTTGGAACGATAACTATAAATTTCTGTAAATTGTTATCTACTTTTTTTTTAATAAGATGTATATTTTTCGTTTTGGTTAAGAAAAATTTTATTAGAAGTCAAAAATCGCATTTTTTTTAAATCGCGAGTTTCAGTCCCTTCTTTTTGATTATAAATATCGAGCGCTAAGCGCGAGATCCAAATCACTCACCCTCGGCCGGGCAGATTTTTAAATTTAAATCTGATATAAGAATCGGTAAAAAAGTTTAGCTTTTAGGAATAAGAAAAGGTTTAATATCGAATTGTTCATATCTCTCCACTCTTACACTGAGAAAATACTTTAGTCAAATCAACAAAAATATTTTGTTGGTATTTATGCAACAAAATTATTTTGTTATGTCAAAAAAATATTTTGCTATATCAATAAAATTTTGGTTACTAAAACAAAGTGTTTTGTCAGGACAACAAAAAAAGTTTTGTTGTATAAATTTTTTTCTCAGTGTATAGTATAAAATGTATAATCGATTTGCATAAAATTCAAAAAATTATTATCATAATTACCTGATCCAAAATTTTCAAATGATTGATTTAAGAATTGAATGAGAAATAGAAATTCTATATATCCTCACATTAATCCTAAAAGTTCTACATGTTCCATAAAACACAAAATCTTTAAATTCGGACACATTATATTTTTAGAATTTTTCAAAACATGATAAAAATCTCGTGAACTTGAAACCCTCAATTTTGAATTATGTTCACAAAACAAAAGCTTTTCATGGCATTTAAGTAAAATAAAAAAACAAGAACATGAAGTTTCGAATAGTTGCAATTAAAAATGTCATTAAGTAATAATTATCACTCATCAACATTGTCTTGTTGCGGGGGCCTTGAAAAGCACCATAAAAGCCGCTTGTAATTTCATCTCTAATTTTACGAGCGCGCTTATGACTCCGCGCTTACACAGGAGATTGTACGTAGGACAAGTAGGTGTGCATGCATGCGGATCGTATAAGTGCATACACGTCTGAATGCACTCTCGCCTGGTGAATCACGTGGCCCACGTGTTCGAGAACCGGGAAAAATATTGTCTCTAGCAGGAATATTACGATTTCAAGAGAACGTTTCTTCTATAGAAGAAGTGACTGGATCGCTTGAAGACATCAAGAAGATGTCGAACGTCGATGCAACACAACTCCCACGTACTCCACTATCGTTCTCACGTGTCTTAAATCAGTACCGGACGTAGTTGAGGCTGACAGAAGTAACCCTGTCTTTCTTGGTGCCCCATGAAACCGAGGGCGGACATAGATCTATCGTTGCCTGCTAGAAATCGCCAACGTGAGTGCGTGAGTGCGTCAGTTTCTACGATGAAGCTTCTTGAGATTCAACATATATACGTCTTCCTTAAAGGTGTCAAAAGAAAGTAAGAGTGAGAGATCCGCAATTCCCATGCATAAATTACAACACATTCAATTCTATTAACCTTATGTGACTAAAGGTTGCAACACTGCAAAATCCTGAGTTTTGTATTCAATAAATTACTTCACACTCTAACAAAACTATCTATCTAATTATGATCCATTAAGGGAGAAAAATGGATATTGACCCATAATATCTAGATATTGAGGCACAATGTCAGTAGCATTCAACTATGTGACAAACACACGGAGAAACTTTTTATATCAATTTTTACTATAGTATTTTTCAATTTAGGGAAAAACGTATCACTTTGAGAATTTTTGTTAGTAAAAATACTAAACTTTATAATAATGATATGAAACTTTAGTATAAACTATAGTAAAATTTGCTATGTACTATGCTCACGGAGAAAAGTGGATATTGACCCATAATATCTAGATATTGAGGCACAATGTCAGTAGCATTCAACTATGTGACAAACATTTAGATATTCTACTTCAATGCCTGCAGATATTGAAAAAAAGATATTAATCACCAGTATCTCAGATATTGAGCTTGATTATCTCAGATATTAAAAATAAATATTCAAGATACTAAACTTCTGAATATCCTCGTTAGTAAACTTGAATGTCTGAGGTACTAAAGTTGAATATCTCAGATGTTTAACATCAATATCAGGTATACTGAAAAGGTAAGTTATAGATGTTACAGCTCAATGTCTAAGACACTCAAAAAATTATTTTAGAGGTTATAAAATAACTACATATTCAGTTTTTAGGAAAAAGTCAAATTATATTTTATTATGATCTTTTCTGTAAAAGTAATATAGATGTTTGAACAAAATTCTCATTATCTGGCATGTCTAAAATTAATTTAATGTTCTTGTTAGAAACTTAACCTTAACACTAAGATAATTTCGTGACATGTTTGTGTTCATGTCTTAATTATTATCTTGACCCAAAATTAAATCGTTTTTATATTTTGTATTGGCATGTTAAGGTTAGATTTCATTCTCGGCTATAAACCACATATAGAGAAAATATATAACTTGTATGTTTTACTTACTGCATCTCAAGTTAAAGACCCGATCACTCTTTTTCCATTAGAAACACTTATTAGAATTTAAGGAAACTTTAATAAACTTTCAAAATTTATCTTTCCGGAACGCTGCAAGCATGTCAATCTTAGATTCACTTAGATTTCGATGAGAGCGAAAAAGTGATCACATGACCTTTATATATATGCGCGCGCACTTCATGCTTCAATATCTAAACTATTGAATTTGAATATCAAATGTTACTTCTCAGAATAAAAAATTTTAATATTGCGTGTCAATATCTAGATATTATGGATGAATATTTCCTATTTGAATATCTACTTTTCAATATCCATTTTTCTCCATGTCTAATAACGAGAATCTACTCTATTAAAAAATCGCATGAATTAAATTGAATTATTTCTTTGACGTTGTTGTAAAAAAATCATTAGAATATAATGCGATTTTAATAATACAAATGCCCGTGAATTAATTTCATACAATTCATTTTGATATATTCGGCTTTAAGCAAACCATTAGTCGAAGGTGTACATCCTTCCCCTTTGTTCCTCGTGAAATCACAAACAATTCTACATCTCTCGAATAATCGCACACCGCTGGTCAGACAGGGTACTTCTTCTGGGCGGTAGACTGGCCCATATCTCGAGCGCCCACTCGCTTCGCATTGTCGTCGAGAACTTCTTACGTTGGGCCATTAACACTTCCACGACAAATGAAAGCACCTTCTCTTCCTGTTCATACTTACTGCAAAGATACATACATTCAAACAAGTTGCACACAAAACGCCCCCGACACGAGTAATTGCCACGAACTTTGTGCAAATGTCGCTCACTCACGTGATTATGTATCTCCTGCTCTCTAAATATGACTCAGTCAAAATCTACTGATTATCAGTGATATTTGATTTATTCAAATAGCTAAAAAGAGGTTACTGTAAATCAGTCAAATTCTACTGATTGCTTCAGTGAAAATTAACTGATTTAACATTGAAAATATTTTTTCCACTGATTCAATTAGTGATAATCAACTTATTTAACAATGAAAAGGTTAATCACTAATTCAATCAGTAAAAATTTTACTAATTCAGATTTAGAGAGTGGTACGGAAATAAAATCAAGGATTCGTTACGTTCTAATAATTATTTAGAGAAAATAGGATTGACTTGAGAAATTCCCTGATGATCTGAATATCATTAAGAAAAATTATTCAGCTACACTGACCTAGTTCATTCGTGAGATCTTCGACTGACTCACTCTCTAAATCTGAATCAGTCACACCGCTGGTCAGACAGGGTACTTCTTCTGGGCGGTAGACTGGCCCATATCTCGAGCGCCCACTCGCTTCGCATTGTCGTCGAGAACTTCTTACGTTGGGCCATTAACACTTCCACGACAAATGAAAGCACCTTCTCTTCCTGTTCATACTTACTGCAAAGATACATACATTCAAACAAGTTGCACACAAAACGCCCCCGACACGAGTAATTGCCACGAACTTTGTGCAAATGTCGCTCACTCACGTGATTATGTATCTCCTGCTCTCTAAATATGACTCAGTCAAAATCTACTGATTATCAGTGATATTTGATTTATTCAAATAGCTAAAAAGAGGTTACTGTAAATCAGTCAAATTCTACTGATTGCTTCAGTGAAAATTAACTGATTTAACATTGATGATGATTTGCCTTTTCACTGATTCATCACTGAAAAAATATTTTTCACTGTTAAATCAGTTAATTTTCACTGAAATAATCAGTGCAATTTGACTCATTTACAGTAACCTCTTTTTAGCTATTTGAATCAGTCAAATTTCACTGATAATCAGTAGATTCAAATTTAGAAAGCATTTTATTTCAATTCGATTTAAAAGTGAATTCAGAAATATCTGTGAACATCATTCGAAAGATACCAATTAAATATTGGGAATAGATGTTTTAATGAATCACTGAAGAAAACGTATGAGAGAGACATAAGTAAAACTGGATTACAGCCTACTGTTATTTACAATCGATCGTAAAGGCGCTCAACGCCTGAACATTAATTATTTGCTAAAAGGAATACAATTATTGCTTGCGCACTAATAAATTAGTACCAAGTAATGTATGTATATTGGCTGTTTAACGCTACTCAAATTATATCTCTGTCAATAGCTGGTAACTTAACAATGTTAAATGTAACTTTTGAGACGCTGCCAAGTGTTATTTATATATCATACCCGAGTTTTCAATTATTTTTCTAAAAATTAAGGGAGACTTCCACCTTCTGCGTTCCAAAGAATCGATTTTTTTTCATTTTTCGAATCTATAAACTATCGAAAATGGATTTCCAAAAGGATTTTGTGAAAAAAATGCCGCTTCCGGAGTTAAAAAGTTTTTTTTTCATGATAAATCATGTTGAAAACTTTAAACGCGTTTTTCTCAAAACTATTTTTCGAAACTGTGACAACGATTACAAGAAAAATATTTGATGAATCAAGCTGATTTTTGGACTGAATATTCATTGAACGTGCCTCTTTCGTTCGGGACGCTAGATTTATTTTATTTTCATTTTTCGCACTTTTATAACTAAATGAAATATCGAAAATAGGGGAAAAAATTCATTTTTATTACAAATAGGTGCCATTTTGCTTCATTTCAAAATTTTTGAAAACGTGTATCCCCAACGAAAGCTAACACGCTACTGATTAAAACCGAGTTGCGCTTTTTTGTTTCAGTCGAGCTGGAATACTAAAACCGAGTCACAAGGTGGAAGTCCCTCTTAAAGGAGGAGCCTCGTGTGAACGACTGTTTTTTTGAGAATTTTTGTTCATAAAAATGAGAACATTTATCAAATCGGAATAAAGTACATGATATTATTGAATTACTTCACTTCAGTGAGAGTTAATAATGGAATTTATTTGTTAAATTATAGTTATAATGGTTGGATTATAATTATAATTTGTTAAATCAAAAAAATTTCCCTTACTTTTAAAAATTTTACTTGACTTTCCCTGCCGATTTATAAATTTCGTGACCTGCAGCGACCCCGGAAAATGCAAGAAAAAATAAAAACTATTTTGTTCCTTAAAAATTTGAATTTTGATAAATTAATATATGATTTAGGATAATTATTATATATATATATTACGTACATTTTATTTTATAATAAAGGATTTTATATATATTTTATTATTATACAGATAATATAAATTCAAGTATAACATAAATTTAAGATTTTTAGTATTCAATGTATTAAATTCGAAATGAACATAACCTCAAATTTCAACGGTATATAATTGTAATATATTAACAGTAAAACTATTCTTAGGTTCTTCTTTAGACAAATATATTTATATAAGTGAGCGCCTTTTATTTAACTATAAAGGTACACAAAATATTGATAAATAATTATTTAAACTATAAATTCTCAAAATCCCTTCTATATTCTCTCATATTCTATAAATTCTTTAATATTCTCGGTTATATTACTTGCCCTTAAATTCTCGAGAATTTAAAAACTCTACTACTTTTAATATTCATAAGTATTCGAAACCAAGTTATTTTTAAAGCCCAGCAATAAAAGAAAAAATTTGCTCATCCGCGTGCAGAAATTTTTCTGTCGTTCTAGTCCAGGTCGGAAATCCGAAATCAGGGATGAAAGACACGGCCCAATGGGGGCCCAACCTGGGCGCTTTATGTTCAACCAGGCTGTTTGTATTATCACCGGTCTATAGGCCATATCTGGTGATTTCTGCACGAGTAATAATATTATATATATCGATTAATATAATATTTGAATATAACAAAATAATTAGATTTATCTGTACTACTAACCGGATTTTCCAACCTTTCGATTTCCACGTTATTCAATTACTCAGAGTGCGCAATCGATGTTCATATTTCAGTCTCGTTTTTTATATTCAAGATTCGAATTAATGTAACGATAAGCTAAGTGCGAACTCAATTGCTGGAGAACATACATTATACAGCTGCACATACCTGTGTAATAAGTGACAAGCAAAGCGTATGTATTTTCTATGTTGCAGATAATACGTTAATAGGTCTGCGTTATAAGAGACCACCACCACGCCCTTGTTCTCCACGCAGTAATCGCTAACGGCTCTTGTATGACCTGACAGCCTCGAACAGAATATTGTGCAATCAATCGTGGCGATCGTCAATTTTACTTATGAATGAAAATCTGTAACGCGATACTCGACCTGTCATACGTTTTTGCACTAAATTAAAATATGAAACAATCCTTCATATCAGGGAGAAAATGGATATTGAAATCTAGATATTCAAACAGAAGAACCTAGCTGAGCAGCCCTGAAAAGAAATTACAAAATAGGACATAGCCTGGCCCTAGCAATATCGACCTGTTTATTGATTTGACTTAATTTAACATTCACCAGCTTGAATTTTATTTTTCCATAAATGATAAAAACAAAAAGAACCCACACTCCCTGTCTAGATAGAAACAATTAAGCATTTTATTTAGGGGCGTAGTGAACCTTTCAAATATTGGGGGGGGGGGGGGGGTCGTTAAAAATGCCGAATATTTAATCGGCAAAAATTTTCTATCATAATTTGGTTGACGACTTCGGTAGATTAAAAATATTATAACTTAAAACAAAAAAATAAAACTGGTCGCCGAAAAGAAATTGCAAATTATTTACTAGCATTCTTGTCATAAAACCATGATCTTTCGAAAATAAGCCGATTTTTGTTCGAAAAACGATGAATTTACCAAATTTTGCGTACATTTTGCTGAATAAAGGAAGCTCTTTCGTCAAATTTTTGAATAGACTAGTATCTAGTCGGCATTCCGAAAATTTGTTACTTTCGTAAATGCCGACTTACGATTTTACAGAAAATTCCAGAAATTTCCTGGAAAAATTATGTTTGAGGTGAGAAATCAGATGAACGTTTTGCATATTAAAAATATCTCAACTTGAAAGCTTTCGAAAAATGCCGAAAACTTAAAAAGTTTGGGGGGGGTGTCACACCCTCCATGCCCCCCTCTCGCTACGCCCCTGCCCCGATTTCTACACGGGCTAGATATTGAGACGCAGTATTTAAAATTTGTTTTTCAATATATAAGATTTTACCGAGAAGTAACATTTGACATTCAAGTTTAATATTTAGATATTGAAGCATAAATTGCGCGCGAATTTATATAGGTCATGCGGTCATTTTTTCACGCCCATTGAAATCTAAGTGAGTCTAAGATTGACATGCTTGCAGCACACCAAAAGATTCATTTTAAAAGTTTATTTAAAGTTTCCTCAAATTCTAATAAGATCTCCTTATGCAATTAAAATAATCTGATCTCATACTTGAGACGCAATAAGTAAAACATATAAGTTATATATTTTTAACTATAGATGTTATTCATAATCGTAAATGAAATCTAACTTTAGTGTTATTCCATTACCATTCAGTACTTATGTATACATAATAACGGAAAGAAATGTATAAATCTAGTAGGGGAGAGTCGGGTAGTACCGGCCACTCAAGCTTTTTTGATAATAACTTGGCTTATAGGGATCAAAATTAAAATTTAGAAGGTTAGTTATAATGTCAATGTTTCTACCAACAACCTGCAAAGAGGAAAATAAGAAATAAACATATTTTGGAAGAAAACAAAGCGATTAAAGTGAGATTTAAAATAGATTACTACAAAATAGTGTCGGGTAGCCCCGGCCATCGAAAAAACCGAGATATTTCACTAAGAAAAAAATGCTATTAAATCAAAAGCATGTACATATACTATTAATTCATAAAAATATACTACAAGAACCAATAAATATGTTACTAATTTTATAGTATATTGATTTGAATCCATGATATACATGCTTTTGATTCAATAGCATTTTCTTCTCAGTGCAGTATTCCTGCGCATCCATAAAGCCCACTTTTCCGAATATGCTTTTTTAAATGGTTTCATGAATTTCCGATCACGTGGTTGAATTTATTTGTGACTCGTGTGGGGGGGTAAACTTAGAAACTTAGCAGAAAAATGTGGCCAGGGCTACCCGACACGAAATGGCCAGGGCTATCCGACTCTGACAAGTTTCACTAAAACTGCTGTAAATAAAAAAATACGCGAAAATATTAAACAAAAATTAGAGGTCACATAGTTAGAAAGTGAATTTATATATCCCAATCAGAACCAATCTGATATTTCTTTTAGCTTTAGAAATATTTTATAATAAAGATGGTACATATTTCTCAAAATGCACCTGTTTTCTAGAGATGAAATATTTAGACCGGATTTTCTTTTAAGTTGATGAAAGATACGACTCCATATCATTAAAATTACACTTTGGCACAATTCTGAAAGAAAAAAATGTTAATTTATTTTCGCAGAGAGTACAGTTTATTCAATGTCATGAGTGGCCGGGGCTAACCGATGGCCGGGGCTACCCGACTCTCTCCTATATAAAATATATTTTGAGTTTTTCCTATAAACTAAATATGTCTTTATTTTATAACCTTTATAATAATTTTTTGAGCATCTTAGACATTAAGCTGTAATATCCACAACTCATCTGTTAAGCATTCCTGATATTGAAGTTAAATATCTGGGATATTCAACTTTAGTATCTCAGACATTCAATAAACGAGGATATTCAGGAGTTTAGTATCTTGAATGCTTAGTTTTAATACACGGAGAAAAATATTTGTCTAAAATTACCAAACTATTTGAAAACGCATGATAAATCCTAAAGCACGTACGTTTTTCTAATAATTTAACATTTGTTGGGATTTCAGTTATAGAACACGCTAAATTACCGATTAACCCTTTGAGGGGCAGCGTATCATATATGAAACACCAAACATTTTCAGTTTTTTATCCATAACGCGACCGTTTTTAGCTCAATCGCTGTCGCATAAACTTCTAGACCATCATTAGTACTTAGGCTTCGTAATGCTTCGATTGAAAATTTGAAAATTTATTTATTTAAATATTTATAAACAATCAAAGACGGAAAATTTTCAATGTATTCGAATAAATTCGGCCTTGGACAGAGTTTTTGAGATAATCTTATGAAAATTTGTACAAAAGGGTTTTCGAAGTCGCTGATCACGAATCCGGTATCAGAATTTGAAAAATCAAAATGGCGAATCCAATATGGTGGCTACTTTAGGTTAAAATTGCGGTTTTCTGAGTAATTCACTTGGAAAAAGGTATAAGGGAATTTACGGGCTTGCTCGTCACGAATATGAATTCATAATTTCGATATTCAAAATGGCAGACCCAATATGGTGACTATTTTAGGTTAGAATTGCAATTTTCTATGTAATTTACTTGGAATAAAGGTGTAAGGGTGTTTTCAGGATCGTTGATTACGGATCCAATATCAAAATTTTCAAATTCAAAAAAGTGGACCCTATATGACGGCTTCATCAGATTTTTCGCGTCGCCGATCATACACCTGAGTTCCGAGTTCAGACATTTATAATTTTCTAAACGTTTTACATGTGATTCGTGTTTGAAAAACTGATAGAGAATAATCTATTGGACATACATCTATAAGCTGCTATTTTGGATTCACCATCGTGAGGTTCGAAATCTTCATTTCAGAATGATAAATTATCAGAAGAAATTAAAAATCAGCGACTCCGTAAGAATTAAAAATGTTGATCATTTACCAGTTGCACGAAAAGAACGTCTTAGATGTCGCCTTTGCAGTACCAAAGAGAGGCAGCAATTGATTCAATTCTACTGTACAACTTGCAACTGTGGATTATGCATAAATGCAGATCGAAATTGTTTCCAGAAATTTCATCAGCAATAGCAATGAATTTGCAGAAAGATGTAATCTTATAGGATGAGCGTTGCTCTGGAAAAGAGCAAAAAAATATTAAAAAATTAAAAAAATAAAAAAAATTTTAAAAAAACAAAAAAAATTTTTTTTAAAAGGAACAAGTCCTCTCCCACGTCCACGTCGTTTGTTCCGGGTCACGCAGAGAGGAGAGAACTGGACGGGTTTCTTTTTTGTGGAATCAGCAATCTTTGATCCGATTCAATCTGTGAGAGTATGATCTTCGATATCAAATTCGCTATCTCATTTCCGGAAGGATTGAATTAATATTATAAGCTATTATAAAATTATTAGGAATACGTTGCTTTAGAATTGGTCATGTATTTCCAAATAGTTTGGTAATTTTAGACAAATATTTTTATCTGTGAATCTGAGATAATCAATGTTAATATATTTTTTTAATATCTACAGTCATTAGAGCAGAATATTTAGATGTTTGTTATCTACTTGCATATTACTGAAATTGTGCCTTAATATCTAGATGATATGGGTCAATATCCATTTTTCTCCATGTACCTTTTTTGCTTTCTCCGTACGTGAGGAAGATAATAGATTAATTAGTTTGTCAAGCTAAGATTGAATTCGACAATTATAAATTTCAAAAGGGTATATATAAACCTGCATTCATTATTTAAGACTTTATTTTATGTTATGACAATTTATGTATTTTATATTTATTTCTATGGACATTATCGTTTACCGATTATATTACTTCTAGATTTAAATATTTTTATTCCTGATAAAGACCTGCAGTGAGTGCCGAAACGTATTAGAGAATGAATTTGAAAGATTGACAAGATTAATAATATAAAACGATCTCTAAAACCTTAAAATCGTTTCTTTTAAGTTTATTGTTGATCGCAAAATCAAAAAAACTACTACTATTTTATTATAATTAGATTTTTTTGAACAAATTGTGGGAAACAATAATTGTTTTATGAAACAATCATAAAGAAACTTTAAAAGATCTTGTGATGAATAAAAACTGCATTATTAACACTAACCGTAGTAAGATCGGTCAAATGACCGGTTTTGTATTTTAAATAAAAATTCTGCATTCATATGCTATTCTTGTTTTCCGTTCTTGAAAATTGAAATGATGAATAAATAATTTCTTTTATCATTATCTAAAAGTTGATTTCTTTATTATTTCCTGTATTGAATTCACTATTATATGCATACATTTTTGCAAAATATAACATTTATTTCAGAACCGGTCATTTGACTGGTTACGGTACACTGAGAAAACAGTTTGGTAGTGCCAACAAAAATTTGGTTGTCGCAACAAAATAATTTGTTTGATATACAGCTGACAAAATGTTTTGTTGGACCAACAAAATTTTTTTGTTGAATTTTTAGTTTCACTCAACCAAATAATTTTGTAGTGATAACAAAAGTGTTTTGTTAGTATGACAAAACTTATTGTTGATTCAACAAAATTATTTTGTTCCAAGAAAAAAATTATTTTTTTGAAAGAGCAAAATTATTTTGTTGGGAGAGCATACTTTTTTTAGTAGAACAAAATCGTTTTGTTGAAGGAAATTCATAATTTTGTTAAATTAGCAATATTTTTTGCACAGATAAAACATATTTCTATGCACGGAAAGAGAAATATGAATTTCCGAGGTTATTCGAATCTACAAATCATAAAAGTAAAAAAAAAGTCAACTACACGTATCATTATTTACATTGTTAAAATTTTCTGAACACTTTCTGGTAAGATTTTTAACAATCACTTTGCAAGACTCTGCCATATTGATTTTAATCCCAAAATAAAAGTGAAAAATGATAAATGAATATTTTTGATTAAATGCACTATTAGGGTTAGATTAGGGTTAGATTTACCTTTGAAGGTATTTATCAGGCCTGGTGAGCCCCATTCCTCCAAGAGTTGCTGCATTTTTAAGTCAGACATCAATAAATATGAAGTCGCGAATTCGATTAAATTAAATTTCGGTGAACGGCGAAAATGAAGACATGTGGTTTCTCGGTAAAGTTTGCTACATCGAATCAAACAAAAGAGCCGCGTGACCAGACCTGTGTATCGAGGAATTGAAATATGTCACCAGAGTTCAGGTGTCGCTAGTAGTAACTTTACACTGTCAAAGCACGTAACACATGGAAAATAACACAATAATATGAAAATAGTTTAACTACTAGTTTAAAATAATTTTTACTCTGTAACATGGTTTGTTTAGAGATTAATTTGCCACTTTTTCGTATTTTTTCTGTGCATTATGTGGTCTAGCAGAACATAATTAATACTAGCGCCACCTTAAGCCCTAGTTTAACTCTCATAACATATTTTATGAAGAGGAAAGATAGGATGATGTGCCGGTTGCGTGCGACGCGAACGAAATACTGATATAAACAAAACAATACACATGAGTGGTAATACATTTTGTCGGGCCAACCAAATTATTTAGGTGGTTTAACCAAGGCATTCAATCAAATTATTTGTTCGAACCAAATACATTTTTTGGTAAGATTAACCATTCTTTTTGTAATGCCAACCAAATTTTAGTATTGACAACAAAATCTGTTTAACAAAACTATTTTGTTGCGGTGACATTATTTTTTTCTCAGTGTACGAATTAATGTATAGAAATCTCGGTGCAGTTAGTGTTAAAGAAACCTCAGTGTCTTGAATATTATATCGAAAATTTTGTCAAAATATATATTATTCTATATCGTAAATTTCTACTATCAGTAGTTATAAAATTGAATAATTAAAATCATATCTTTTTTTCTTTATTAGAAGGAATATGAGGCTGAAAACTTAAAAAAATATTTCATAACATGATAGAACGCAATTTGAATCTATTATTTTCCATCATAATAAAGAAAATATCTTGATCTAATTTAAATAAATGTCTTTAATTGTGGAACTGCAGCACTGCTTCAGATTGGATTAAAAATTTCACCATATATCCAGAGAAATAAAAAAACAGAGTATTTAAGTTTCTGGAAAAAAATTACTACCAGATAAGGTAAATGTCCCATTAATCGAGAACTCAAGAAAATTGGCACTTTTGGCACTAACAAAAACATGAAGTATCCAAGAATATTATAAAAGTTGCTTTTACAATATATTTATTGTCACTTTTAATTTATAATGACTTTAAGATCAAAAAGTGTCAAAGGTCCCAAAAATGTTATTTTATTACATTTTTATGAAAGAAATACTTCATTTCTAACCGTTTCAATCACTAGAACATGTACTTTAGACAGAAAAATCGATCTTGAAAATTTCCACCATTATAATGCTTTGTCTTGAAGACAAAAAAATGCCCACCTATCTCCTTAATCGAACATCAATAAAATATAAAGGTATGACATTGAAATATTCTTAATTTATGCAATACTAGATCCTATTCTCGAGTCGAGCACATGAAGTGGCAAATATCGAATTACAGAACTGATATTTCGAAAAAATATCAACTGCAAGATTTTAATAATTCAAGAGTGCAATTTTTTAACTTGAAGACAGAAGCATGAGGTCAGATAGGGTGTGACCATGCATACCAGTGTATTGCTATCACTCTACCTGTCTTTTACAGGATCAGGAGGTTTTTACGCCTTCAAGGATCCCAAGTAGGATCCGATCCGGGCCAGACTGGCTGGCAACACGTGTCGCCCTGGGCCACTGATGTCATTTTATATAGTATACGTATGCTTATAGATATATGTAGAACATCCCAGACTCTTAAGGTCGTCGATCCATCTGAGACAAACACACGTTCAGGTGATTACCAGACATAGCATGTCCATTAGGTGTTTCGATAGACCGAGATCGCCATATACCCTAAGAGCAGGACAATCGATCTAATGGGACAGCCGAAACAACTTCACGTTTCGAAGAATCTGGGAAAGGAACCCACGAATCTAAAGAACACTTTCTACTTGCGCTCTAAATTCATTGATCCCACTTGTTGAAAAAACAAGAGAATATTTGACCTCCGTGACGCAGAAGATGCAATATTTTTATCGAGTGTTTTTACAGATGATGTTGATTTTTGCGAATCTATGTTTCTCGAAACTTTGAAGCAAAAATACTTTTCAAAGAGAATTGGAACTTAGGAACTTGCTTTCTTTCTAAAAAGTGATTACTATTTAGGAAAACATTAAGGGGTTATATACCTTTTTCTGGCTCAAAAAATCAAAAATAGGACCCCGCACCAAATGTACAGAAAATGGCCTTATGATAAAAAATTTTTTTCTTGTATTTTCGAACCTGCAAACTAAAAATTCGAAAGAAAAATGTCAGAAAGATGGACAGTTTGTAGACAAACACTTGTCAAAGTTTCAATTTTTACATGTATTTTAATGGAAAAATGCTTATTTTAGCAAAATGTTTTTTTTCCTCAAAAACTCTATGATAGATTTGGCTAAAACTTTTATATTTTGACGATCAGGCGTACCAAATCAAAAGATTCATGCCCACGAACTAGAAATATGTATGTTTTAAAGTTATTTTGTCAACCTGAATCTTAATACAAAAAATATTTGAACATTTATTCCCGTAGGAAATGTTAATTTATCCACTTCTCTAATTAAGGATGATTTAAAAAATAAATAAAAATAAAATATAAAAAAAAATTCAAAGACACATCCTTGTCGTCTACACTCTAAAAACAAGTTTGTTACTTCTACACTGAGAAAACTGGAGTGTAAACCTAAACATTTGGAGGGTGAAGCAGACTATATTTGAGGTTAAACTATAGGACAGCCTTCTAGATAGTGTAACTTATTACCTGTGAATTGTAAAAATAAGATGGCCAACTTGAATACTTTAGAGGGAAAAGTTGATCATCGCAGAGAGAAAAATAGATTATCGAAGAGGGAAAAATAGACTATAATCTAATCTATAGCAAGTGAAATAGGTGCTCACCAATTAGTTGGCAAAAATAACCCTCGTGACACTTTAACACGTAAAGGACGCGAAACCGGCAATGAGGTTAGAGTCCACGCTGGTGATATTGGAGGAAAAATAGGCGAACCCACGTGACTTTACAATTTTGGCGCGTATTTCACCAATCGACACTCTTTATAGTGATTCTGACACTCTGGTAACAGTTAAGCAGAATATCAAATGAGTGTCTCTCTGACCACAAAGAAAAAATTTCGGAAAGAGTGTTGTACTATCTAGAAGTTCAGACTGACTATATCCACATTTTGACACTCAAAGTTTGACACTCCAGTTTTCTCAGTGTACACGTGAATCATGATAGTAACCTTTTAGGCATTTGAAGTGTGTATTTTTAATACACATTACAAACGTAACGTTTAATTTTCAAACACTTTAACGTTTTGTACCCAAAATGTGTGTTAAAAATACACACTTCAAATGCCTAAAAAGTTACTATCGTGACTCACGTGTAGAAGTAACACACTTGTTTTTAGAGTGTACACCTTTTCTACTTATTTTAATATGATTTTCTATATCCTCATAGATTAATCAGAAAACTTTGTGTGATTTTACTTATTAAAAAATATCAATATTCCGGATTCGATGTCCAAGGGATAACAAACCAACCATGTACTTATTTGAAAGTCGTTACATACCGTAGTAGTTGATTAAAAATCTCTATTGATTTTAGTTACTTAAAAATGATGATTTCCATACTTGGATATTTAAGGTACGAAAACACCCCCAAAAACATGGTGTATACCCAAAGAATTGTTAATCTTTCTAGTTCGTGGGTATCAATCTTTTGATTCGGTACGCCTGATCGTCAAAATATAAAAGCTTTAATCAAATCTATCATAGAGTTTTTGAGAAAAAAGAACATTTTGCTAAAATAAGCATTTTTCCATTAAAATACATGTAAAAATCGAAACTTTGACAAGTGTTTGTCTAAAAACTGTCCATCTTTCTGACATTTTTCTTTCGAATTTTTAGTTTCCAGGTTCGAATATACAAGAAAAAAATTTTTTTACAATTTTTTATCATAAGGCCATTTTCTGTACATTTGGTGCGGGGTCCTTTGTATTGCTTATTTTTAAAGTACATACTTTTAACAATGTTTCTGCAAAATTTCATCGAAATCGGAGCACTAGAACCTAAGATGCGGCCGTTCATAGCGCGTAGTTTCTGGAACTACTTAATGTCCACCTAAAACTTTAAACGCGATTATCTCGAAATCGTATTTTTGAAAAAATGCCACCGCGGTGAGCACGATATCTCGCTAACCACTACATCGATCAATTTGAAATTTGGAGGGGTTGCTTGTGCTTACAATAGCTAGTTCGTGAACGAAGGAATTTTTTTTCAGACAAATCCTTCTGTTTTTTTTTTGGCGGAAAACTCAATTTTTCGACCTTAAAAAGTCGAGTTTTTTGGAAAAAATATCACTGTAACTGTAAAAACTTTTTTTTTGTAAAATCCTTCGTTCACTAACAAGGTCACACTATATACTAACGTAGTTTTTTTTTTTTTATCAGCTGAGCCGTTACCGTTATTTCATGCTCACAGTAAGCCATTACAAACAAAAGGAGTTCTGTGGCAAGGAGTGTACCTTCCCTAATTTTACGAATTTTCACTTGAAATTTTATACGAAAACACAATAAGATATGTACTTTTTGAAAACTTTTATCGCATTTGAATAAAACCATGGTAGAATGATTAAAAAAATAAATAAAAACCCTGTATTTCCCTAGAGAAAAAGGTATATAACCCCTTAAGGGGAGAACCTAGTTTAAAGGGTAAAAAATATCAATTTTTTGAACTCTCTAAATTTGAATCAGTCAAAATCTACTGATTATCAGTGAAATTTGACTGATTCAAATAGCTAAAAAAAGCTTACTGTAAATCAGTCAAATTTCACTGATTATTTTAGTGAAAATTAACTGATTTAACAGTGAAAAATATTTTTTTACTGATGAATCAGTGAAAAGGCAAATCACTGATTCAATCAGTTAAAATTTGACTGATTCAGAGTTAGAGAGAAATTCATCTCATTCGATTAGAAATATATTCAGAAATATGTCTCCAAAATTTCAGAGTCAAATTCCAAATCGTTTCGCAGATATTTGGTGTTGGTGAGTTTGAAATATATACAATTAACTTTTGGAAAAAACTTTGAACGCGATTTTCTCGAAACAGCGTTTTCCTGCACTGCGTATACGATTAAGAATGTTGTAATTGTCGCATTTTTATAAGTGATATCTCTTTTTAGAGCTGAAAGTGTAAGCTTCTATGAGAACCTAAAAAATCACATAAAAAAATTTTTTTTAATAACTATTTTTTGTTAATTATCTCAAAATTTCGTCAGTAAAACGCGAATTTTTTTTTAAACACTCATACAATTTGCAATTTTTAACATTTCAATAAATTTCTTAGGTTTAAATAGAAGATAAACTCCTAAAGTGCAAAAAAAATTTGGTTTTAATGTTTCAGATAAAAAGGACGATCGCTATGATGTACGCAGTGGAGAATCTTCAAGCGAGTAGTGCCCCAAACAAATACGAATTTTTATTGCTAAACATTATCGAATAAAATACAAATAAATTTTTTCTGCAAGATTTGTGTATCTATGACCTACTTCAACAGTACTTGAAACATTTCATAAGTTAGGCAGCCTAAAAAACTATGCCGAATATCATGCAATTTTCGGCGTTCTAAACCAGGTTCCCCCCTTAATGATAGTTTCTCAACTTTTCAAGTTGTGTTTTGAAGTATTGTTATCACGTGTTCAGGTAGATAAATCATTTCACAAAGAGTTAATTACCATTATTAAAACTCTCAAGGCTTAATTATACCATCGTGACTTCTGAATATTTTATTTTACGAATCTGCTCGACAGGAAACATAATCATTTGTAAAATTAGAACTGATCTAACTGTGTAAAATGCCAAGAGGGTTTGCGTGCATGGAATTTAAACTGGTTAAAAACAATCAAAACTGTGATTATCGGTAACATGCGGGGAATGAAGAGAAACGTAAAATTGTCTGGTGATTCATATGGACCGATCGATGATTCCGTTGGTCACTGGCCGATTGAAGAAGTGTCTGTCTGATGAGTCAGGAAAGGATTCTGATGTATTCTCGTTTCCCAGTTCCCAAAACGTCGATCGTTCGACTAATTATAGAATTACTATAGGTGCTACGTGCTGCTTAGATCCTCAGAGGCCGCGTATCAATTCAGACACATCACCTTTAATCTCTGATTAACCACAACATCTTAGCATCCACGATCACACATTTCACATTGTCAAAATATCTCTCTGGTAGATTAATAATAATTTTGAATCAGATCTTGCTTCTTATTCCAGGCTCTAAAAATCTAATATCACAACTAATTAGTTAAGCTGTTAAAATTAGTCAGTAAAACCATTTTGTGGTTTTATATTCATTTATAAACGGGTAAGATATAAAAAAAGGTAGAAACTGGAACAAGAAATCTCAAGGTAATCTAGATCTAAATCGAAGAGTGTCGAATATTAGGTCTAAAATACCAATAAACAAATAAGTGTTAATTTTCTGCAATTAGTAGAATTGATGGTATTTTAATATTAAAGATTGATCGATTCTCAATGGTAGACTGTTAAAAATGTTTAGAAATTTACAAAATTTTTATATTACAAAGATAACGTAAGATTTAACGGCATTAATGATATGTTTGATTAGAGGTATCTTAAAATTGCGAAAAATGAATTGGATTTTCAGAAGTTTTTCTTAATATTACGAAACTCAACTGAATTTTAATAAATTCAACTGCATAAAACTTCAGATTACCAAAACGTTAAATTATTCCTGTTACGCACACAAAAGGAAGTTTTATTTAAATCTAAGAAATTGATTTTTCAACTTCATTTCTTTAATTCGAAGTAAAGAACATCTTTAGAACAAATAGAAATTTATTTAACTTTAATAAATCACTTTTTTAGCCTTTTTTAAATAAATGAAACTGAATATTTCTAAAATTCTATCTTAATTATTTTTTTAATATTATTTATTTGATTTGAAAATATATATTTTTTTATTTAAATATAGTACTGGCAAAAAGTTAAGAAATAATTTATTTTATTTTATTACCTTAAACAAAGAAAATTTTTTCATTAAATTAACGAAAATAGTTCTATTAATTACATCACATATGTACTACGCGACTGCTATAAATTCATTTCTTTAATTCAAAGGAAAAAAAGTAATTTTTTTTAATCAAACAAACTTTTTTCTGGGTGCGAGTTTCAGAATTTCCAGATACAAGTATCAGAATATTTACCGCTTCATACACTGAGGAAATTTTTTGGAGAAATTCCTATAGATTATAGAAATTTTGGGTTATGAAGCAAATCGTGATAAGTTTCCACATATCCATAGGAAAGATTTATAGAACAATTGCAGAATTAAATGTGAAAACTTAACACGATTTGCTTCATAACCCAAAATTTCTATAATCTATAGGAGTTTCTCCTAAAAAATTTGCACAGTGTAACTGAAAATTAAGAAATTGTATCATAAATTTACTAAAAAGTAACTGAATATTTCTAAAATTCTATTTTAATTATTTTTTAGAAAGAAAACATTTTTTAGAAAAAAATTAGAAATTTTAACTCAACTAATTAATTTGAAATTATTTGATTTAAAAATATTTTTTTTTTTATTTAAATACGGTATTGGCAATAAGTTAAGAAATAATTTATTTAATTTTATTACCATGAATGAAGAAAAGTTTTTCTTTAAATTAACGAAAATATTTCTGTTAATCACACTGCGTATGCACTATGCGACTGCGTATACATTCATTTCTTTAATTCAAAGGAAAAAGATAATCAAGAAATTTCTTTAAATCAAAGAAACTTTTCTTTGTCCGTGCAATGCACAAATTTGTTTGATTCAAAGAAATTTTTTTTTAATACAAAAAACTTTTTTCTGGGTGCAAGTTTCAGGATGTCTAGATACAAGTATCAGAATATTCAACACTTTGTAACTGAAAATTAAGAAATTTTTTCTTAAATTTACTAAAAAGTAACTGTAACTGAATAAAACTAGTCACGTGTTTCGGAAAATCACGATAAAAATTTCTAACATTGTACAAATGTACAAATGGTATAAAGTTACCCAAGTGGGGTTGAATGTAGAAGAGATTTTGAAAGTGTGTCGCTCTAGACTTGAGGAAGCTTGAGGGCATAAAGGGAATCTGTCTCTAGTTAATTCGTCTCTGTTTAGTGGTAGCTGAAGTGTGAAATCGCAAATGGCTGCCGTCTCGCAGGTGGTCGACTCTCGTCAATGCAGCGATTATGTCACCAGTGGAATAAACTGTCGCTCTGATGGGAAGAACATTTCTGTTTCGCCTTTTCGCATCGGATTCTCTTGGTAAGCATGAAGGCACCTAAACACCTTATCTCCTCGTTTTACCCTTTTCTCACCACATTTTCACACTGTCTTATCATCTATGTCACTCAAAGAGCACGTTCAGTGATTTACGTCACCCTCCATTTGATATGCGTGGTTCTGAACGATTCGAAACTCCAGGGATTATATTTTATCACAATCCCTGATTGAGAAGAGCCCTAATCGTCCTTTAGCTACTTTCCCACTGCAAATTTTAATTATTCACGACTCAAATATAGTGCTTTATAGAATTTTTTTTCCACCCAGAAAAAAGTTTCTTTGAATCAAAGAAAAATTTCTTTGATATACGGTCAATGAAAAAATTTATTTGAATTGAAGAAAGTTTTGTTGAAACAAAAAAATTTTCTTTAATGTAAATAAATCTATTTTTTTGGATCAAAGAAAATTTTTTTGAAATAATAAAACTTTCTTTAATTCAAAGAAATTTTTTCTTTGACCGTATATCGAGGAAATGTTTCTTTGATTCAAAGAAATTGTTTTCTCAGTGATGATTTGTTTCAATCAAATTAATATTTTTATTTGAGTAGTTCAAAATTTGTTACATCTAGAAAAAATATTTGATTGAATCAAAGAAAATTATTTGTTTGAATGACTTTCTTTAATTTAAAAAAATGATTTATTTGAATAAAATAAAATTTGTTTGATTCCAACAAAGTATCTTCGAACCAAATGAAAATTTGTTTAAACCAAATCAATTTCTGCCTTCAAACAAATTATATCTGTGACCATATACAAATGCAATAATTTATTTGATTCAAACAAATATTTATTTATCACAAAGATATTTTGTTTGAATTAAACAAATGTTATTTGATTCAAATAAATGTTTATTTATCACAAAGATATTTTGTTTGAATTGAACAAATATTATTTGATTCAAATAAATCTTTTGTTTGAATAAAGAAAAGCCTTTCAAATTATTTTCTTTCATTCAATCAAATCTTTTTTCTCAGTGAAAAATCGACATTAGTAGTATATATTTACCTATAATATATATTTATATAGAGTAAAATTGTAGCAGTTTTTTGGTATTTATAAATCAAATGAATCGTTCTTCAGTCTACATTGGAGGAGTCATTATCAGTAGCAGATTTTTTTAGAGGAAATTTTAAAGAATAGAAAAGAAAAAGGATTCTGTAGGATTTTAAAGCATATTTCGGAATAATTTGTATGGTCGATCTTTATGCAGATTGGGAGCAAACATCTAGTGGAACCGGCTGATTGGTATTCCCAGCGATGCGCGGCTCATCATCTGAGATTTATCGGCCGAAATTCGCCTCGCATTTTTATATTGATAATCGATGGCTCGCAGAAATACAAAGAGGAGGGTAACACAAGAATGTGGGATGGGTGCACTACAGTCGCGACTAAAAATGACGTCATCTCGATTGTAGTAGCATACCGCCAAGTGTGGGCAGATCAGAAAAGGTCTTTACTGTCTCTACCATTCTCTCTTCTTCTTTCTCTTTGTTAATTCAACTCCAACAATTTTAATAAAACTGCTTAGATTTACTTTCGATCGATCGATATATACTTACTTCGATCAAACTCGTATATCATTCGCTTAATCTTTTCTCCAGAACCGGGATTTTACAGATTTCTCACCTTGAATTTGGAACAAGGAATTATACACTCATTTGTCTTCAATTTATTTTTATTTTATTGTAAACAGGACCTGTATCGATCTTCAATAATAATTTTCAATATTTTATCAAGTTATAAGTTGGCTTTATGGTCCAGAAATAATGTAAGAAAAAATTTAGTTCCTTTAAAATGTCTATACCATTTATTTTACTTAAAAATGTTGTTTTTTTATTCTCTATACTTTTCTGAGTATGTGTGTAAATTTTCAGGATAATCTGATTTTTTTTCTTGGAAGAATAAATGAAATTAAAAGTCTAGCTACAAAAACTCTAGCTAAAAAAATAACTAAAAAATATTTTTTTTATATTTTCGGATATTTTTATTTATTTTTTAATTTTATTTGTAGATTTTTTCTCAGTCATGTTATCTTATTTTCCATACCCAAAAAGTTGCTAAACATGTTGAGGAACAAAATAAAAAAAGAATCATGACAATTGGTTAAAAAACATAAAGTTACTCAAAGTCAAAAAAATGCCCAAAAAACTTAAAATTTTTAGTTTAAACATACATAAAGGTGCTGTGTAAATAATCTTGTTAGGGCCTAGTTAGAAGAGCGTGATGTGCCTATATTTACCCTATATAAATTTACAAAATAGGGCTAATCAGGGCCAAGATGGTACCGGGTTACCATTTCTACGCATATTTCTCTATCACACTGTTATCACCAAGAATTTTGCTGGACCCTAAAGCCAAGTCATAACTTTATCAAGGATCAAAAACTACTTTAATTTAATTTAAATAAATTCAAATATGTTGCTTGCATTTCAATTATTAAGAGCCGTTTCCAGAAAAATCTTTAAAGAGGGAAAGCGAATTATTTAATCCAATAGTGATAATGTCTAAGTGTTAAGGAGAAAATTGTCACCTTCAACGAAGCACGAAGTTGTCAAGTCAAAGCGACGGGATCTTCTTGGTGGTAAAAAGCTATAGAGAAATACAAGACTTAGAGAGAGTGATATGAAGATGTTTGGAGAGCAAGCAAAGAGCGACACGAAGATTGTAGAGGTTGGTGAGCAAAACGGGCACGTCACGATCTCGCGGGAAGACGTCAGGTGGCTTTTCGTGAACCGCCCACGGCGCGTCGTGTAAATCCGCCTAAGGGAGAGAAAGAAACCACCTACTCCTTTACTTCATCTTTCTCTTTTCTCTTTCTGGTTGGAAGAAAATAAATTTGCTAAAGTCGAGCAACTTTGTCGAGCTTGTTCAACCGATACCCGTTTGCACACTATACCTATTCAACTCCAGCCTCTGCAGACAAACCTAAAGCAAAATCAAAGAAGAAAAATAAACTCTCTCGTGACAAAATGGTGTTTCAATGTAAAGAGAGTGAATTTTCTCAACTATGTCCGTAGACGTCCATCATAAAATTCCAATCTGAAAAAACAGTATAAGAAGAACTTCAACTATGTGCTGGAATAAAGTCTGCAACTCAGGTGGTCGTTTAGAGAGAGAGAGAGAGAGAGAGAGAGAGAGAGGGGGGGGGGGGGGGAGAGAGGGGGGAGAGAGAGAGAGAGAGAGAGAGAGAGAGAGAGAGAGAGAGAGAGAGAGAGCGAGAGAGAGAGAGAGAGAGAGAGAGAGAGAGAGTCGGGCAAGGAATGAAGAAGCTTGGGAGTCAGTTAGTCAGTCAGTCAGTCAGTCAGTCAGTCGACTTCTATCGATAGACAATTATCTAAACGAGCAAAAGAACCTGCGTGGATTATACGACCAAATGGAACATCTGGTACTTCTGGCTCCGGTTTATTTGTCATTGGCTGATCATTAGGAGAGCCACAGTGGTGGAAGGTGGAGATGTAGGAAAAAAGCAAAGTAGCTAGAGAGAGATCGCACTTGGCAAAAGTTGAGAGAGATGATCACAAAAAAGAACTATAATTCCCAGAAAGCGCGTAAACTCTTCGTGGCGTATAGATCTTAGGATGCCGGCCGACAATGTACCGACCCCTTCCTTTCCCCTGTGGTCTTCTTTCCACCTTCTACCTTTCCACGTCCACCGACCAAGGCCTCTTCTCTGGCGCGCGCGGATTCTAATTATCTGCTGCCGATGTCTCTTCGATCATCCGACTTGACTCAGTTTTACTTCTCACAATCAACTTGTCACGCAAACCGACAATTCTGGAAATCAGTAACGAGAAAAGAGGAAAAAAATGTTTATCTTTATGAAAATCATCTTTTCCTAGTAGCGGACCATAAAGTGGATTTTATTGCCCCGTGCGGGGCAAACAAATCCATTATTTGACTCTCTAGTAGAATAAAAAGTCATGTGCGACATGGGAAACAAATTTAGTTTACTCGTGTGGTTGTTACCCTCGCTTTGCTCGGGCATCAAATTTTTTTCTATTAGAGGGTCATAAAGTGGATTTTATTTTCCCGTTCTGGGCAGACATATCCATTTTTTGACCCTCTGGTAAAAAAAACACTAATTTTAGTCGTATGGTTGTGACCTTCGCTTTGCTCGGGCATCAAATTTTTTTCTATTAGAGGGTCACAAAGTGGATTTTATTTTCCCGTTCTGGGCAGACATATCCATTATTTGACCCTCTAGTAGAATAAAAAGTCATGTGCGTCACGGAAACAAATTTATTTTACTCGTGTGGTAGTTACCCTCGCTTTGCTCGGGCATCAAATTTTTTTCTATTAGAGGGTCATAAAGTGGATTTTATTTCCCCGTTCTGGGCAGACATATCCATTTTTTGACCCTCTGGTAAAAAAAAGCACCAATTTTAGTCGTATGGTTGTGACCTTCGCTTTGCTCGGGCATCAAATTTTTTTCTATTAGAGGGTCATAAAGTGGATTTTATTTTCCCGTTCTGGGCAGACATATCCATTATTTGACCCTCTAGTAGAATAAAAAGTCATGTGCGTCACGGAAAACAAATTTATTTTACTCGTGTGGTTGTTACCCTCGCTTTGCTCGGGCATCAAATTTTTTTCTATTAGGGGGTCATAAAGTGGATTTTATTTCCCCGTTCTGGGCAGACATATCCATTTTTTGACCCTCTGGTAAAAAAACACTAATTTTAGTCGTATGGTTGTGACCTTCGCTTTGCTCGGGCATCAAATTTTTTTCTACTAGAGGGTCATAAAGTGGATTTTATTTCCCCGTTCTGGGCAGACATATTCATTATTTGACCCTCTAGTAGAATAAAAAGTCATGTGCGACACGGAAAACAAATTTATTTTACTCGTGTGGTTATTACCCTCGTTTTGCTCGCGGGGCTCAAATTTTTTTCTATTAGAGGGTCATAAATTATTCGGATAATAAAATAGGTGGGGCAAACAATTCCATTTTTTGACCCCCTAGTAGAATAAAAATCATGTCTGACACGGGAAAAACACTAATTTTAGTCGTATGGTTGTGACCTTCGCTTTGCTCGGGCATCGAATTTTTTTCTACTCAGCGGGTCATAAAGTAAATTTTATTGCTTTGCTTGGCTTGGGCATTAAACTCTACACTCGCAAAATAAATTGTTTTCCTAGTTGCACGTTTTACTATTTTTGGCACACGGATAAAAATAGATATTCAAATATGTGACAAGCATCTTATGTATTCAGTTGCAATGTCTAGATATTAAACTGCAATTTCTGAACATTTAGCTTTACTATCTAAAGTATTGAAATAGGCTAATATGAATATCTTAGGTATTATAAACTTTATTTTTAAAATTGCAGACATTTAAGTTGTGAATAATATTTTTTCCTAAAAAATAAGCTGTGATTAATAAAAATCAAATCATTTTTAAGAAATTGGTAGGAAGCGATATTAAGGAAAAAATTTATTACAAAAAATATTATGATAAATATTAGTTTTCGTGAGTTTCAAATCTTGTTCATAAAAAATAATGTTTTTTATTTTATAAGACACGGCTGATAATATAATTTCAAATTTTAAAATCATACAAAAACGTCTTTTTCCAGAAACGTGACTTTCCGCACAACAAATAAGGGGTTAAGAACATGTGATACTTGAGAAATTATAAAATTTTATTGATTTTAGTTTTCACGCGTTTATTGAAACCGAATTAATTCAAACCAATTATTCAAATTAAATCAATCCATACATTCCGAAGGAGTTCAAACCAAATCAATCGAAACCCCATCCAAGTAAAATATTTTGGATTTTTGACAAAAAAAAAAATGATTTTTGGACATTTTTTAGCGGAATTAGTTAAGGGGTTATAAATAACTCCCTTTTTCGAAAATGCCCAAAATTTTGTCTTTTTTTGCGTATCTTTTACCGTTTTCAAGATATTTTGAATTGTTGAAAAAAGTCTGACTTTCGGATTGATTTGGATTGAAATTTTTTTCTGTTCACTCCGGATTAAGTGGGATTAAGATGGATAGGATTCCTCGAAATTTTGAATTTAAATTTCGTCTGTAGGGATTGGTTTGGAAACAGACTTTGGAATTGAGCGGAATGAAACGCTTATTAGAAATTCTTTCAATCCAGAACTTGCACGAGGGTAAACAATTTATGTGAACAACTTGGTTAAGTTTCTATATGTTTACGTGAAAAATATATAATATTTGGGAAAATGCTAGAAAAGACAGAAAAATTTTGATTTTGATAACAAACAAAAATTTTCCGATAGATTTGGCTAAAATTAAATTTTGTTTTCAATTTTGAAACCAAAAGTAGGCTATCTACTTCCTTTTTTATCTTCTCTTCAATGTTCCAAATTTTATAAAACAAAATTTGAATTATTAATTAAAAAATCAGAAGGGTAAAAAGTATTGGATAGCGTCACGTCCGACATATGGTCTTAAGGAAGAATTGAACCGACTGTTTCCTTCCTTTTTATCATTTTTAATTCTCTTTCATCTCATTTTTTTAGTCATAGTGCGATAATGTTGTCTCAAATAAAATACATCATCAAAAGTATTAATCAGATCAAAATGATATATTTTTCTTTAGTAAAATTATATTATCCCAAATCAACTAAAATTTGGCTATCGATTCCGACTATAATAAATATATAATTTTTATCCAATTGAAACTTTTAATGGCTTATTATATCCGAGATCAATTTTCCACATTTCCGCTAAAGAAACTCGCCAAAAAATATTCTAAATGATAAAAACTTATAAAATAGCCTAATTTCGTTCTTTTTTTATTTTTATAATTTTTTCTCGACACTTTTCCAATAACCTACTTCGTTTACGTCAAAGTTTAGGAGGAGATTTCAAACTAAAAGGAATAGCCACCCGAATTGGAGCTGATTTTCGAACTGTCAGCAGCTTGTAACGGTCTCTCATCGATTTTTATGGTTTGGTTTATTTAGACCGTACCCTATAAAAGTGAAGAAATAATAGCCAATAAAATTCGACAGGCTGACGTTGTAACCCTCCGTTCAAGCCTAATTATTACAACAAAAGTTAAAATATATTGAGTACCGAAAGAAGACGGCAGGAAATAAACGAAGATAATTATTTCGAAATAAGAATTGCTTTTTGCCATCAAATTATATTCTCCATCCCAGTAATCCACTCCACATGATATGGGTACAATTATTAAGATTCATTTGTGCATCATAATTTGCCAGTCTTTAGCCTTAAAAATGCAACATTTTTTGAAACTTAATTGGGCGGCACCATCCTATACAATAATATAGATCAGTATCTCGCGGTTAACGGGCGAAATAACGCGACTGGAAGTTCTTTCATTTACAAGCAATAAACAGGGCGGTCAGTGAGATAAAGATGTTTCTGTATCACATTTCAAAGGATTGCACAGGTAATAGGCGCGCTATTCGCCGGTAAAACCGCAAAGAAACGTCGTGCCATTCAGGCTCGTAAAAATTTATCGGCGATATTTTACATCCCGCGGAACGCAGAAACAGAAAGAGACAAAAGAGGTCACAGGTTGCAGGGACAGAATAGCTAGCTACCATACCAGCAATGTGGATATTATCCAGCGCACTGTGGAAATCCCTGGTGGTACCACTGATCAGCCGATATTCAAATATGCTACCCTCATTTGGAATGCAGGCCACTCTGCCATCGGATACATAACGACGTGGCTAACTAAAGCCTTCGTCTTATTTTTCGATACGAGAACACACTTTCGGAATGCCTATAAGAAATTACAAAATTCAAATCAATCACATTCTTATCCATTGTGCAGAATACTCGATATGAAAACGATAAACGTCGGCCTAAATACGATCCTTAAATAAATGAGATTGGTCGTTATCTGAACCCTCTCATGTATTTTATACTTCTTTTAAATGCGATATTAGCTGAAGATACTATCCTCAACCCACATCACAAAGTATATTAAATGTTACAACACTCTAATGTCTCGAGATAACTAATTTCATGTGTACATTAAACGTCACTTTATGTAACAAGTCATTTTTTAATACTCTTCACGATACAATGAAATTGGATTAGCATTACTCGGGTATTGTGAGTGCTCGTAAGTAAGAATTTTACTTAGCCAGATCTTCTTGTCGACTCAATGGTACCTTGATTACTCTCCAATCTCTCTTTACACTTTCAAGTAAGTACTATCCGCATCTTTAAATAAAGCCGATTTTTATTTAATACCGAGACATTTTCAGGAGTCAAGTTTTCATTTGTAACTGTAAAAATGGTCACTGATGTATATTATACTCCCACAGAGTAAAAGGCATTTTATTTCACTCATTGGTGCGTTGAAAGCAGTTGTCACTTTGGAAAGATAGTCTTTAAGGGGCACAAGTAGTTTGAAATTTCGAAAATTTCGATTTTTTTTTATTTGCATTTTTCAACAGCCCAGCAGGCGCTTTTTTTGAAGACTTAGGAGTTGGTGGATAACTTTCTGAAAATTGAATATTTTCATTTGAAAACATTACTTTTTATGCAGAAATATATCTGCAAAATTTTAAAACATTCGATGCAATAGTTTTTTTTTAAATTCACAAAAATCACCTTTTTTTAGACGCACAATGGGCCAGAATCGCAAAAACTTGGCCAAAAGTCAGAAAAAGAATTTTTTTTAGCTTTTTTTGTATCAATAAGTGTTCCTAAGGGTCCTAGTGACTTGTTTTCAATCCGAAAAATTTCATCGCAGAGAGTTGACTTTGCAACACAGTGCGAACTTGACTACTTCTGCGCGCAGGGGGATGCTTTCGGAACTGCCTTAAGGGGGGAGATACCTCTACAACTTTCAAAAAATCAAAAATTTTTTTTTTACTCGAATCGATTGAAAAACTATTCAAAAATATAATCCCAAAGTTCTATTGGTAACCCGTAAGTTGAATGGAACATATTTTTTCATGTACAAAAACTTTGAGGCTCGTTTTCTAGAAACTAACTTTTTTTATCCGGCCGTCAAGATTACGTGCAAACTATTCAACCGATTTACTTGAATGAAACGGTATTTTATAGATAATTCTATATTCAAATGCGTGGTAGGACGCTTTTTCGAGAAACGCATGAAAATATACCTAATTTTTCGAAATTCTCAAAACCCCCCTGCTATGCACTAGATAAAAGCTTCCCGATTTATAAAAAATTTTCTTTTATCGTTTCAGATGAAAAACCTAGCCAGGAAGTTGACGGCCGCAAAAAATGTTAGCAGCGACGCTATCGACGGGATCCGTCATATTTCCGCCATTTTGTATTTTTCTATCATGAAAAAATTGTTTTTTTGAATTTAAATAATGCCTTTTAATATATGCAAAAAATCCGGACTTGCTTCGTTTTCATTCTCCCAGAATAAAATTGAAAAAAACTGCTTTTTTTAAGGGTTCTAGAGGTATCTCCCCCCTTAAACGTTTGTAAGCATAAACCGTGTTTAATGAAGACTTACGCATTCATTTGAGTTCTTGAAACAAGTTTTGCAGCTTTAACTAATGTTTCATACCGGAGTGTAGTTGAAAAATGAAAATCGATTGCGTATTTATTTATAAATAGTGTTGAAGGTGTAGAATAATTCACCTCGATGAATGGTGAAACATTACTTTTTACCAAGGCTCCAAGTGTATTGTTCTGCAGTGTTCTATCTAGATTCTTCGTGAAAACTGTTGTACTAACATTTCCGAGTAAAATTCAGAAAAATGTAGCTGCAGATAGCTGCAGATACGGCTCTTAAATCGAATTTTTAGTTCGAATGTTCCGATAAGATATGAATAATCGACTCGTGAAAATTATAAAAACTCAGTGAAACCGGCATAAACAATAAATGAAAACAGAAAAATAAAGAACAAACAAATAAATTAATTGGTAAATGAAACTATGGGAAATTAAAATGTTAGAATCAAATAATATGAGGAAAAAAATAATTCTACTTGATTTTTAATGGCAATCTGTAAAATTTTTCGAGGATAGTAAATTTGAAGCAATATCTTTAATTTCGTTACATTATTTCTCATTTTGAAGGCTCCTGCTCGATATTTCCATAAAATAAATAAATCATTTGTATATAAAACAAAACTTGCTTGATAATTTTCATTTTGATTCGATTCAGCTACATCGAAAACCCTCGAGACTTTTTTTTAAAGTGAATCATGCGCATTTTCAAAAGAGGCATCTGTAATTTCAAATCAATTATTACATATGCTTTGTAGCCTTTCAACATTAGTTTCAAAATGAGCGACCTCGAAAACTCTCGAAACTCATTTCTCACGCACAAGCCGTTTCATTTTTTTTTTTCAATTCATCGGTCATTTTGAATCGATCGTTATGTTTTTCAGAATTTTAATATATAATTAGGATGTAGTGATTCTAAAAACATCGGTAGCGATTTTTTGAGCATTAGTCATTGCAATTTTTATAAAAATATCCGCCATTTTGAGTCCGCCATCTTGTTTTTGGAAAATTCAATTAAAGATTCGTAATCAGCGACCTCGAAACCCCTCAATAGTATTGTTTAATAAGGCTTTAGATTAGACCTTCGATTTATGACCAGGTTTTTGAGATTCTGGCCCACTGTGAGGCGGTCAAACAAGTTGTGCCCCTTAAGGTATCTAGAGTAAACTTGTTTGATATACTTAATAAATAATCGAACAAAAGAGTATTTACTCGAGTGCGAATTGCCGAAGCTGATAATACGGCACAATATTGGCCCAATCTCGGCAGCCAACAGTCGGCTATTGTTATTGGGCCAGTGTCGCCGTTTGCAACGGTCGAATGCTGGGCCGACGACGGCGGTCTTTGTCGATTGTTTAAATTCAATGAAATTTAAGAACGCTTTACAAAATCATTTTAAAAAAGGACGACTGATAACCCTTCTATGGTTTCCTAGCCTACAAATGCAATTCTTTAATAGTTAAAGGATTTCTTTTCAGAATAAATAGAAATCGTTTATTGGTAAAACTACTTTTGTTCTGCATTTTACAGGTGAGTTTTCTGACAGTGAAACGATTCTGTTGATGGACAAAAGAAATCTGCTTAAATTAAATAGATGATTCTGAAAGGAACGTAATTTCACTATCAATAGACTTTTTTTAGAGTGTATGGTAGACTCTGACGTCACCAATTATATACGACAACTTTATAATTAAAATAATAATTTTAACAAATTTTCTGGAGAAGAGAGTAATGCGTTAGATTTTCCTGCATTGCTGTCTTCTTCGAAAAATGTTCAAAAATTATTATTTTATTATTAAAGCGATCGTATATAATTGGCAATGACAGACCTTACGACACGGGCTTAAGTTAGTTCATCTACGAAAATTAAACCTCAGGCGAAAATAGATAATTTTGCTTTTAAGAATAGCAATATTATTATTAAAGGGCTAATTTGAAAAAGGAAAAGATTATTTTCAAAGAAAAAATTTGAAATGCAGAGAAATAACGCATTCAACAAATTTTGCTTTCAACAGAAGTTTTCTTCATATCGCTTCATACCAAATTTTATAAAATGAAGTGATTCTAATAAATCACGGATCATTATTTCAGGAAAAGATCCTCTAACAACTTAACCGTTTCCAATTTTCTGAAACGAATAAATTATTACCAAATTCAGCAATTTTTTTATAAGAATTTTGTTTTCGAAAATTGATTTTAATGGTTTTAGCCATTAAAGAATTTATTTCTAAAAATTGGGAACGGTAGAGCTGTGAAGATTCTTTTTCCTGAAAAATTGATTCTTGATTTATTAGAATCCCATCATTTTGTAAAATTTGGTATGAACCGATAAGGAAATAAGTTCGGCAAAAATAAAAATTTGTTAAATACATTATTTTTCTGCATTTCAAGTTTTTTCATGGAAAATAATCTTTTCTCTTCCAAATCAGCCCTTCAATAATAATATTGCTATTCTTGAAAACAAAATTATCTATTTTTGCCTAAGGTCTAATTTTCATAGACGAACTACCTTAAGGTAGTTGTCGCGCCAAAAATTAGTCTCTGGAAAAAGAAGTTTTTCTATGATTTCAAGACTGGTAATTATATCATCAGCCGTGTCATATGTAAGGAAAGACACTCTTTTTAATAAAAAAAAATTAAAAATTACAAAAAATAATATTTTAATAATATTTTTTGTAATAGGATATTTCCTTATTATCGCTCCATACCAAATTTTCAAAAATGCTGCGATTCTGATAAATCATGAATCATTTTTTTAGGAAAAGGATTCTCTACAACTTTACCGTTTCCGATTTTTGAAAATGAATCAATTATTATCAAATTCAGCAATTTGTTTATAAAAATTTCGTTTTGGAAAATTGTTTTTTAATGATTTCAACCATTAAAGAATTTATTTTCAAAAATCGGAAACGGTAAAGTTGTAGAGAATCCTTTTCCTAAAAAAATGATTCATGATTTATGAGAATCGCACCATTTTTAAAAATTTGGTATCGAGCGATAATAAGGAAATATCCTATTACAAAAAACATTATTAAAATATTATTTTTCATAATTTTAAAATGTTTTTTATTAAAAAGAGTGTCTTTCCTCACATATAACACGGCTGATGATATAATTACCAGTCTTGAAATCATAGAAAAACTTCTTTTTCCAGAGACTGATTTTTGGCGCAACAACTAACTTAAGTGAAATTCTATTAAATATGATTTATCTACCTGTTAAACATTGCATTTATCTCATTAGAGGTACGCCTTCAACGGTGTAACTGATAAGGATCTCTGACTTGAAACCAGTTAGGCATACCAACATGGAACTACATACACAAACCGATTCATTCTTTCCTTTCTCACTTGACTGTTACTTTTAACGTGTACTCACAAATTTTGCACTCTATCCAATCATCGTTTTGTTACACCAAAAACATGGTAAAAATGTCGTAAACGACATTCAACAGAAAATTCAAATTCAGGGAAAATTAGTTATCTTACAAGGGGAACGAATTAACTAACTGGCCTATTTTCTCTTGATCTTTGTGTGGCTTCTTCCTTGAATCTGTCAGTTCACCGTTTCCACTTGATTAGACTATGCAGAGCAAGATATCGAATATTGTTTGCCAGGGTAGGATCCTATTTGTCACCTGTCGAAAGCAGGACTGAAACAGAAGATAGCTGCTAATTGGAAGTTATCAGAACCGATATCCTTTAGAAATTTGTGTGAAGGAGACTAGTAGACAAGGGTAGGTGGTATTGGCCGCAAAAGAGTACCGAATTAGGTGTTCTTGGTCAGGACCAAGGACACGAACGGAGTTAGACGGTGTAGACGGCCACCCATGCTGGTCCATCCTTGGTACCTCATGGTGTTCCCACGTATGGCGCCCCGGGCGGCGGTTTCTAGCAAAACTCCTTGAGAGAGACCCAAATTAAAGCCAAGCTGCCTCCTACGATCTGTCGGTTGCTTGCCAATCCACCGGCGCTGCATAATTATTAAAGGAACGTCGTGTAATTGGAAGTTAGCCGTTCTCCCATAGCCACCCTCTTCTTTTCCTCTAGTTTTGGGTATTGGAAAAAAAGGAAACAGTTTCGGTAAAAACGTCGCCCATGTTTTATTTTTTATTTTCTATTAGCGCTTTGTGTTCTATGTGCGTTTTTGCCTGGTACCTCCAGTTTTCTTTCATTATTTTCAGTCTAAGGAAATGATGGAGTATGTTAGCCAAGTCGACAATTTTCAGCAACTTATCTCACCCTCATTAAACACTCGATCGAGTAAGAAGGCTTGAATCGAAAAGAATAAAAAAAATTAATTCCATTTAATACCTGATTTTTCCTTTGTGACTTATTCTCTTAGTGGTAAAAGAAAAAAGGCAAAATTTTTTTCTTCCTTGTGGAATTGAAATAAATTTTTTTTACGTAAACAAATATTTGAATAATAATTTCAATTTTTTGATGACTGGAAATTAAGGGTGGGGAAGTGAAAAATAAAAATAGTGTGAAGACGTTTTTTTGTATTAAACCTTTGTGATAAGATATATTTTCACTGTTATTTAACCAACACTTTCTTACTCTCTAAATCTGAATCAGTGAACGGCCACTAATTCGCAGTGACTATTCATTGATGGCAGCAGCTATAAGCCTTTCACTAGGAATCAGTGAAATTCGACTGATGAATCAGTGAAATATATTGAACTCACTTATTGAATCAGTGAAAGCTTCAGGTGGGAGTAATAAAACCAGCAATATATTTTAACGATCGATGAACTTGTTTATTTTAGGCTAAACAATAACAGTAAAACAAAATTACGTAATTATTAATATTTTTAAGGGAGGATAAACCAGTAAAGTGTAGATGAAAGTTTTGAATTCGCGAATTCAAAAGTTATTTTCACGTGGCGCGTTCACTGATTCCTCAGTGAAATCAAAGCAGGGCACAGGTTCATCAGTTGATATATTTTCACTGATATAATCAGAAACTATTTCACTGATTCAGGTTTAGAGAGTATCAAGTTCACGTTTAAAAGATATTCAATTATATTATATATTATTTATTTTATTTATTTATATTTATTTTATATAACTTTATAAAATATATGAAGTTCATTTAATTTGTACCTAGAATTCATAAGAATAAAATAACTACGAAACAAGTTTCAAATTTTGGAATTAAAAGTACCAAATCTCTCCTCAATATAAAGTAGAATTTGTTCAAATTAAATGTTTCAAACATATATTCTAGAAAGAAGAATTAAAAGCAGTTTCATACCCTTATTGATTCGGGAACTGGAATGAATTAAATAAATCTATAACGTATTTCTCTTAAGTCCGTGTGTTAAGGTCTTTCATTACCAGTTATATACGACCGCTTTACTAATAAAATAATAATTTTTAAAAAAATTTCCGAAGAAGACAGCTATACAGGAAAATGTAACGCATTACTGTCTTCTCCAGAAAATATGTTTAAATTATTATTTTAATTACGAAGCGGTCGTATATAATTGGTGAGGTGAGAGTCTACCATACGGCCTTAACGGAATACAAAACAATGTAATATAGATAATTAAATTAAATAGAATAAAAAAATCGTCACTTTCACGTTAAAATGTAAAATTTTTAATTCGTTTCAATTGAAGTCTTCTTGCTGGGAAAGCAGGTAATATAAATATTTTTAGGCAATTCGACTTTTCTTGGAATCTAATGGAACATTTTTAATTATAAATTTGTAAATAGGACTTATATTGGCTCTTTAATAATCATTTTCAATCGTTGTTGAGGTTATAAGTTGGCTTTAGGATCCAGAAGTAATGAAATACAAAGTTACATCCTTTCAAAGGCTTCGACTCTGATTGGATTCCTTATCAGTTAAATACTGTTTCTAGAAATTCAAAAAACTACATTTCAAAATACTGGGCAGCAATTCTTATAAAGTAGGAAAACACTTTTTTTAAATAAGGCAAGACTGAAATTGTAATTAGATATTAAGGTGCAGAAATGTTTATGAGTTGTACTTGGATTGCAAACGAGATTCTTTGGTAAAAAATGAAATTAAACGTGAAAAAATGCACATTTTTTTTGTTGAATTATAATACTGAATTTCCTAAAATGAATTTGAAAAAGGATTGTTTGTACGTTAAAACGCAATTAATACTAACTTAACAAATCTTTTTTCCATTTTTTCACGTGTAATTTCAATTTTTTTCAAAGAATTTCTTTTGCAATCTTAATTTAAGATGTCACAGAATTTCTTTACGTTCTTTGGAATGTTTATAATCCAAGCACAACTCATAAATATTTCTGCACCCTTTTATCTATATACAATAGGGTGGTCCAAAATGGCGACTTTTAAATAAATGCAAACGATCCCCCCAAAAAGTTCCGAAATCCAAAAAAATAAAGGTCCTATTTTTTCTTTTTTCAAAATTTTGATTTTATATGGTGCCTGTTGGAACTTGAAATTTGCATGGGAAAATGCATGGGAAAAAGTCACTTTTTGGTATTTTTCGAATAATTGTTCAGGGTTAGGGAAAAGTTGACATTAAAGTTATAAGGCTTCTAGAGTACTTTTCAACGAAGAATTTGATATATCATACATATGGATTTGACGCCCCTAACACACCCCCACGATGCCCTGAAAACTACCCTTAAATCGAAAAATGTACATTCTTCAGGAAATTGACTGAAATTCAAATATATAGATTTATTACAAGAAACCAGAATTTTAGGCGAATTGAAGAAAAAAAAATTGTTTAAACAAATTGAATTTGTTTAAACAATTTAGGATTTATTAGATAATGTATAGAGGATACCTTGAAATTAAAATATATCGGTTTGTCACAAGAAAAGCTGACTTTTTTACCATAAATTGCAAAAAAGTAGAAAATTAATAATAATTAATTGTTTAAACAATAGAAAGAAGTTAATAAATAAATAAAGAAATAAATAAAGTTACTTTCAAATAATAAACTGCCATTCCGATCTCAGAGAACAGATTTAAAACGAATTTTATAGAAGAACATATTATTTAAACAAATAGAATTTATTTAAATAAATGGAAATTAACTAAAAAACATTTGTAAACATTCCAATAGGCCACGAGTAATGATTTTCGGAAAAAAAGGAGAATAAACTGCTTAAAAGAGTCAATTTCCTGAAGAATGTACATTTTTCGATTTAAGGGTAGTTTTCAGGGCATCGTGGGGGTGTGTTAGGGGCGTCAAATCCATATGTATGATAGGTCAAATTCTTCGTTGAAAAGTACTCTAGAAGCCTTATAACTTTAATGTCAACTTTTCCCTAACCCTGAACAATTATTCGAAAAATACCAAAAAGTGACTTTTTCCCATGCATTTTCCCATGCAAATTTCAAGTCCCAACAGGCACCATATAAAATCAAAATTTTGAAAAAAGAAAAAATTGGACCTTTATTTTTTTGGATTTCGAAACGTTTTGGGGGGATCGTTTGCATCTAGCATCAAAAAAATTTTTGTAATGCATTTTTGGACCACCCTAATATACAACTTCAGTTTTGCCTATTTTTTCAATAATTGTTTTCCTACTTTGTAAGAATTGCTACCCAGCATTTTAAGATTTATTTTTTTTATATTTCTATAAATAGCAGTTTACTGATAAGGACTCCAATCAGAGTCAAAACCTTTGAAATTCATTACTTCTGGACCCTAAAGCCAACTTATAACTTTAACAACGACTGCAAATCTGTAATTGTATTCGCCCTCTGCATTAAAAAAAATGGTAAAATTTACCAGTTGATTTGTTGACTAGCGGGATAACTAGTATTTTTTTGTTCAATTAATCAGAAGTGTAGTTGATTTTAGACTCTGAAAAACATTCAACCTATTCAACCAAAGAATACGTTTAATATGCGGTTGACCAAATTTTTGGTTAGTACAACCAAAAACTTAGTTCCATGCAACCCAAGATGGTTATTTTTGATACGATTTAGTTAAGGGGGGAGACTCATGTAAATGACCAAAAATGAATACTATTTATTTAAGGCTATAAACTAAAAACTATTTGACAGATCTTTTTCAAATTTTCACGATATATTATCTATACTTTATAAATCTTAAAATCACAGTCAAATTTAGCAGTTGATACAAAATGGCGGACTTTAATGGCGGCAAAGTAACTATATTTTCACAAGAGGCCCCAAACGGTGTGGTTTGCGAGGTTTCGAGGTCTTCGATCTATCAACCAATCACAGGCGCGTAAGTGCCCATGTGTTTTTTTAGTTTCGCAAAATTACAGCACAGTTTGCTGCATAATACCATTTTCTCAATGCCCAACAGGCCACGAAAGCCGCCATTTTCCATGTTAGTGTCGAGAAAATATAGTTACTTTGCCGCCAATAAATTCCGCCATTTTGTATCGAGTGCTAAATTTGACTGTGATTTTAAGATGTATAAAGTATAGATAATATATCGTGAAAATTTGAAAAAGATCTGTCAAATAGTTTTTAGTTTATAGCCTTAAATAAATAGTATTCATTTTTGGTCATTTACATGAATCTCCCCCTTAAATCAAACAAATATTTCAATTGAATCAACCAAATTTTGTTTAAGTTAACCAAGGATCTTGGTTCATTTAACAAAATGGTTTAGTTATATAATTAAATTTCTTTTCTGAATATACTAGTTTTTTTAGTTGATTTAATTACATTCTTATCATAAATGAGAAGATATTAGGTTTTTTAGTTAATTTTACTAAAATGTAACTAGTAATCCCAGTTATTTTTCAGTGTACACAAAAAA
Organism: Diplolepis rosae; assembly: GCA_030998225.1. NCBI lineage: Eukaryota > Metazoa > Arthropoda > Insecta > Hymenoptera > Diplolepididae > Diplolepis > Diplolepis rosae. The sequence continues at coordinate 15,109,558 of JAPYXD010000723.1, read as the reverse complement.
AAAAATGATTTTACAGGTTTGTGAACTGAATTCTAAAGGAGCTAATATCTTATATGATTATTTCTAATTTTTCTAATTCTAATAAATACCGAATTTGGTTCAAAAAAGATAATTGCGCAAATGTGAGGAATAACCTAATTTTAACAGAAGCGAAAAATTTTTAAAACTTCAACTAAAATAAAATAGTATTTTTTAATAAAAACCAGATATCTCTCTTCAATCATCTAAGAAATTATTTTATAAAATACTCTACCAAAAGGTTGATAAAGTCTAAAATATAAATCACAGACTAATTATAATTCTTTTGTTGCTCCAAATGGCTTTGAAAAATTAAAGCATCCCATAATCTTCAAAAACTTTACTCCCTATCGATAGTCTGTATCACCTACCGATCGATATAAAATTCGATTTTGACTGTGAAAAGAGAGGATATCTAGTTTACCCCGATTCGAGGATAATTACAGGCTTTGGGATTTATTGTAATTGATACGTTGCACTATTTATAATACTAAAACCTATAATTCTATCACTTTCAGTATATCTATATTCCAAAAAAATTCCATAAACGAGAAATCTAATATTAATTTTTTATTACCAGGAAAAAAGTTCCCACAATTTTAAGTAATCTTCTATTTTAAAGTATTTGCCATCCATGTATGTATATTAGTAATAAGTACAGAATATTTTAGCAACTCTTTCTTGAGTTAGTAAAAGTTGTCCAACAACACTTTCAATTCTTTGACAGAGAAGAGCCGAACCCTAAACTCTTTAGCTCTTTGTCATCCGACCTTCAGAAATTGGAGTCCGGCAAGCGGTTTATAGAGAGGATGAGCGGCGAAAGAATCGAAAAGGAAGTCTAGCTTGAACCAGAGCATTCCACAAATCATAAAAAGTGAAATATATCGTTAGCGGTCGGGTAAGGCGAGGAATTCATTATTTGAGTCGCAGGGGGGCTACGGGTGTCGAGGTCCTCATCGATGGATTCTAGAGTTCTAGACAGCGAAAAGAGCCTCCAGAGAAGAAAACGAAGTATCGAATGCCCACTGAGAGTCGAGAGGATCACCTACTAATATTTTTATTGCCCGTAAAAATCGCGCTCTTGAGAGACAAGATCGACCACACGAGGAATAAGAAGAAAAGCAACAACTCTTTGGCTTAAACATTGACGATCTTCTTTGTCTGGTCAGAGTTTATAAAGAGATGCGCACTTTGGAATGACCCAAAGGACAAATATTTTATTATTTTATTTACACTAAAAATGGACGTATTTTTTAAACTTTTAATCCAATTTTACATATTTTTCATAAAGAGCAAACCAAACAAATCTTTCATGACGAATCAGAAATGACGTAGCTGGCCTGTTGAGCAATGGCACATTCAGTCTGACTATTTGCATGCAAATTATGCAGATTCACAAAGTGCATTAATCTTCGGTGCATACCTCGCTAGATTTGTCGATTTTATTTATTCTTCAGGAGACAAGATTGCATAATATCCCATGTGTAATCCTTGCTAAACTGACTCTCTCACTCTAATCGGCAAATAATGTTTTCAGGCTGAAAGCTCAAAGCCCTGATTTATTTTTTCATTTTAAAGTTTTTTGAGTCATATAGCAATGTGAAAATAAATGAAATGTGTTTCCATCACTTTGCATATCTAGTGAAATTATACCACACCTGGTAGAGTCATAAAATTCGGACTTTTGCCGCCCTGTTTCCCACGATTTATTTCGATGCTCCAACCCAACTCACTCGAACTGAAACATATTGTGGAGGCTGAATGCACTGTCGTGAACGAAACGTATTTTATGCAATTTTAAATCACTGCTTTTGGGAATCCGATTTGGAATAGGTTGATGAGCGTTTAATGTTCTTTTTTAGATCCCGGACTAACCCGCATACTTTTTAGATGAGTGCCAATGAAATAAAAACGGTGATAAATAATACTTTTTTAAAAAGTTTTTAAAATATGAGTTTTAATTTAAACTGAGAAATAGAAGAGATACAAATTAAGGAAAAATTTTAATTCTGTGTGAGTTTCTATTATTAATACTATCACGATTGTTGTGTGAATAAAAAAGTTTAATAAAGGTGACTAGTTACTTATATTGTCAAATTAAGCAATTAAATATGGTAATTTAATTAAACGATTACACCCATTTTCAGACTAATAACATTTTTGAAGAGTATAAGAATCGAGAGACTTGTAAGTCTAATTTAAAAATTTTCATATTGATATTCTAGACTTGTATTGACCCTTAATTAAAACCCAGACTGACGAAAAAAATCTTTTTTTGGTACCCAATAACAAACCCGTTGTTCATATTTTCTCATATACGTCAAAATTTTGAAATGTCCTAACCTAAAATTGCAAAAATGGCCTTTTCCAGCCATAGTTGTTACAATGTAATGCGAATAGCGAATGTTTTTTCTAAAATCCACTTACGCCATCGTTTAATACTCCTTTTTCCCTTTCAGTTACATTTTGGATTATTCCAAACCGACTTTTTTTTACCGAGATACGGCGCATTATCCATTTTTAGTTAGAAGAAATACAGTCGGGACTCGTTTATCGGGACACTGTAGGGGCTCCCACCTAATAAGGCTCGTTTGAGGTTAAGAGTATGATTGGTCCGTCGAGTCAACCGCGGTCACCGCTGTGTCATCACAATTGGTTGACACGTCGCGTGGCTTTTTAATAGTGGGGGTAAGGGGAACGATCGAGCGTCTCGATAGGTGAGTCTCTAATGACCCGATAAACGAGTCCCGAGTGTATTTGATTTTGTACAGGACTTATAGTGTCTGAAGGGGATCCACAACCTTTAATTGGTATATTTTTTTGACATTTTCCAAAATTGTTATTTTCTTAATTTCTATACTTTCCTGAGTATGTGTGTACATTTTCAGGGCGATTTGATTTTTTTCTCTTGGAAAAATAAATAAAATTAAAAATTACTACGATTTACGAATAATGGGTTTTTAGCGAAAATTGGCTTCTTACACAAAATAGTTTGTTTATTTATTTACTAATATTTCGGAATTATATGGAAAATAGTATATAACAGGCATCCCCATAATAACACAGTATATATATCGCCTTTATGTATATACATATATGATTTACTTTTCCGTAAGTTGTGATTTTCCGTGCTTGTTGCAATATATGTTTGAATAAAATCTAAAGTGTTAGACACAGGCCTTTAAAATTTTTACCACTTATTCCTTGTTATATTATCAATATTTTTGTTTATGGAAAGCACTCTAGCTACAGAAATAACTACAAAATTTGTTTAGAAATATTTTAGGACATTTTTGATTTTATTTATAACTTTTTTTTCAGTCGTGTTGCCTTCTTTTCCAGATTCAAAAAGTTGCTACAGATTTTAAGGAACAAAATAAAAAAAGAATCATGATAATTGATTAAAAAACAAAAAAGTTATCCAAAGTCAAAAAACGTCAAAAAAATGCCCACAAAACTCAAAATTTTTAGTTTAAAAATACATAAAGGTGATGGAATTTTCAAAAAACCCCAAAAAATTTTTAAATAAAGGTACTAAACATAAAAAAACTATATGGCAGGTCTAAACTCAAGAAATAAAAATATTAAAAGTGGCGGATCCCCTTAAGGTTAATGTACCACATCTCAGAGAAAAAAATTCGGTTCGGGATGATTAAAAATGTGAATGAAAAGTTTAAAGTAGTTCTAAACGATGGCATAAGTGGATTTTAGAAAAAACATGCTACTTTTTGAAAAAGTTTTTAAAATATGAGTTTTAATTTAAATTAGGAAACAGAAGTGATACAAATTTGGGAAAAATTTAAATTCTACGTGAGTTTCTATTATTAATACTCGTACTATTACGATAGTTGTGTGAATTAAACAGTTTCCTTAAGGTGATTACTTACTTACATTGTCAGATTAAGCAAATATGGTAATTTAATTAAACCATTACACCCATTTTCAGACTAATAACATTGTTGAAGAGTATTACCTTTTGGTAAGATCTTAGATTTCACTACCATTAATGTCCCATCCGGTGCTTGCATCGAATAAAATACCGCGTGCAGCCGGAGCTCGAAAGACGTTTACATGCATTCAGCACAATTTATTGTATTATCGCGAATCTAATTTATACACCTCGCCTCCAGCGATGCACTATACAGCGTTCCTTGATGCGTTCGCGTGCATAGCTTGCACAATGACGTACCATACAAAACATTAATGGTGGTAGAAATCTAAGTGACGGAAAAGCTATCTCTCGTAACCTGAGTGGACCCGTCTCGATGTAAGGACAATAAATTAAACTTCAAGATAGTAACTAAAGTTCTTAAAAGTTTACTTTTTTCAGCTGCCTGCTCGTATCTCCTTATATCACGAACTGAGAAGATTAATACTGTTTCATTCATTTATGACACGGTAAAAATCAGATTTATCACTTTTAAGCAAATTATCATAGAGCTTAATATTAAATATATTGAAAGACTCTTGGTAGTTTATTTATTAGACTTAGATAACTGAAATTTAAAAAATGGATTTTTTTAAAATCAGAATCAGGGTTTAAAATCATTTTTAGATCTAAATGTAATAAATAAGCCGTTGCAGTATTTCATATTTCAGTTTTGAGTATTTCGTAAATTCAAAATTTCGGGTGATTTTGTTTGTAATTTTTCAACAGAAGTCTATTTTGCCGACTGAAAAGTGCTAAGTAGTTTCTTTTCTTCACACGGTGGAGACTCTTACTTGACGATGGTAATGAGCATAAAAACTGACCGAAGTCAATAATTAAGGATTTCAATTTAATCCACATTTTTCTGTTCTTTGTAATTAAATACTTTTCAGATGTTGCTGCAGAGCAAATATGAAAAATTTCCTTCTCAAATTTTACTCTATATAAATAATGGAATATTTGTTACATAGGCGTCATACAATTCCAATATTAGAAAAAAATATAAATTTTCAAGTGTTATAATTTTAATTTATATCGAAACTGGAAGAATTGCAAATGAATGATTTTACAATAATGTTAACTTTGCGCCTGACATGGGGCACTCCGCCTTACATCAATACCAAGTGGGTTTCGAATCCCAGGCGCAAGTAAAAAAATATACAAAACAATGAAGTATCAGCAACTCAACTTCTGTTATCTATCAATATTTTGTACGCATAGAAAATATTTTTTAATATTTAAATAATTGAAACTGACATCTCTTTTAAAAAAATCGAGTTGGAATAACGTAATTCAGGTCTTATTAATTATCTGCCTGTAAACATATATTTTCAATATTTTTTAGCAAAAAAAATTATGCGACTATATTTTTTTATCTTGGAATTATCGATAAACATAAAAATAACGAATTTTAAGAGGAGCTTTTGAATATTTTAACCGTCTCTAATTTTTTTCAATTGATCGAAGAGAAGCTTTTTTCCTCGCAAAACGGTAGCAAGAAGGAATCGCATTTTATAGAAAAAGCGGTAAAAAGTCAAGTTGACTCGTGCCATTATGCCCAAAGTCTGAAGCACAGGACGATAAATTTAGTCGATCGTTATACCTAGCGTCTTGGGAAAGTATGTTCTTATCTGCCGCTTTTATTTGGTTCTTGTGTGTGCTCCGAATTTAAAGCTCAGCGGACACTATCGCGCCGCGACCATCTTTCTTTTTCTCCTGAGGCGGTTTGCTTTATGCGCAATTACTTGATGAGTCATTTCGGTAATTGGGGCATATTTTTTCTGGATTTATTGACCGACGGTACGACGGACTGGCCGCCGGCGAGATTAGCATAAACCGAGGATGACTTACTCGGCTCTGGTCACGGCGACGTTTTAACGAGCGTAAGCTCGCTTCGTCTTATTTATCGTACGCGTTATCCGCGTTTTATACCTTCCTACCTTCACCCTCCCGGTTCATCTTCTTTTTGCTTTTTGCTGCTCCCACGCGCCTCCAACAATTTTGCGAGGATTTGTCTCTCTTTTAAAAATCGCCGCTCTCATCCTCACAAAAACAAATTCCCTTTTCCAGGTAATTTTGAACACACTTGAGAACTGGGTCGAATTTTAAGTGACACTTGGAACTTTACCCTGGCGGAAGTTTCGGAAAAGAATTCAATCCGAACGAATCTGAGCCATTTTGAAATCTATTTCCAAACTATTCGGAATCATTCCGAACCAATCGATAAAAGATTTTGTATCTTATTAGATAACAAAATGGTTAAAGATTAATCTGCCTTAATCTGATTCGTTCCTCTCCAATATGAGGCATTAATTCAAATGAATCCGAAAATTTCGGATTGATTCGGAAACGGATTTCAGGATTTCTCGGATTTGTTCGGATAGATATCCAATACGAAACTTTCGTGAGGGCAATTGACTAATCTTATCGTTTCTACAGAAGTTTTATTTTTTTGGTAAAAGGCTTATTTGCTTCCTCGTTCGGATATTTTGCACAAGGAAACACAACTTGCTGTATATATTTATCTATTAATCCTTTCGGGACGAATATCGCCGCATAAGCGACATCATATTTCTATTTACTAGAATAAAATATTCTATTCTAAAATAATAATTATTATTATTATTCTTTAATAAAGTCTAAAATTCTATATTGTGCAACTGGCGAAATTAAATGTTTTTCCCGTGTCGCACACGATTTTTTTCTACTAGGGGGTCATAAAATGGATTTGTTTCCCCTGCACGGGGCAATAAAATCCACTTTATGATCCGCTAGTAAAAAAAATATTTTTTCTCCCCCATACACCGAAAGTTAGCCTTGTCGGTGTCGTTTTGCGTGCGGAAAGTTGATTTTCACGCACTAGTGCGGTAAAATTTTAAGTGTGCGGAAAATTAAAACTAACTTGAAATTTTACCGCACTGGTGCGCTAAAATACGCCTTTCCGGACTTGATACGAAATATACTGTTTTAATTAACTTTATATATTTAACGATTTAGTACATGATATTGCTTTCTTCAATAGTACATTGTGCAACTAGGGAAAAAAAAATTTATTTTGCGAGTGTGAAGTTTGATGCACGAGCAAAGCGAGGGTAACAACCACGCGAATAAAATAAATGTTTTTCCCGTGTTGCACACGATTTTTTTTCTACTAGCGGGTCAGAAAGTGGATTTGTTTGCCCCGCACGGGGCAATAAAGTCCACTTTATGGCCCACTAGTAGAAAAAAAAATTTGTTTCACCCAGCGAGAAGCGCACTTGAAAAAGCGCTCGACCGTAAAGGGTTAAGTATTATAATTAATCATGTATCTAGTTGAGCTCAAATTTTGATGCACTTTCAAGTAACATAAAGTTGGTTATAATATAAGCGGAATAAAAAAAGGAAGAGGGTATTTCAGAGAGAAGAAACGGGAAGGAGGATAAAGTAGAAAGGGAAGGGAGAAGTGAGGGAGGGAGATCGTAGGCAGGTTAGGTATGTTAACAAGTTAGGCGATACAGAGATAAGGATCTTGTGCGATCTTTTGTGAACTCCGTGGTAACGCGACACCAGAAACAACCAAGACCCAGACCGAAACCAGACCGCCGGTTCCTCTTGGTTTTACTCTCGCTTTACCTTTACTTTTTCTCTTCCTCTTCTCCCCTTTTGCTACCATGTTCTCTTGCTCTACTCTCTTCTCCACCTCCATTACCAGATTTCGTCAGGAGCTCAATGGAGACTCTGGAAGCTCTGGTAGCCGTAGGCGGGCGCCATACCCCCATTCATCTAAACAAGATCACGATCCGCAAAATTCTTCTCGACGGCAGCTACTTGCTTTCCCACGTCAACAATTTTTCGTTTCAATTTCACTTTCTTTCTCACTGAACTATTGATAAATGAGAAAATTGTCCAGAATATCACACGGAGAAACCCAAGTTTACAATTTTTGTTATCCTGTACACCGAAATTTAGCCTTGTTGGTATCGTTTTTCGTGCAGAAAGTTGATTTTCCCGCACTCATTCGGTAAAATTTTGAGTGTGCGGAAAATCAACTTTCCGCACGCAAAACGACACCGACTCAGCTATCTTTTGGTATATAGCGATCAAAAAATATCGTTCGTATCACGTGCGGAATGTATTTTAACGCAAGAGAAAGTCGCGACTCGCTCGCGCGTTAAAATACGCCTTTCCGCACTTGATACGAAATATACTATTTTCTAAACTACGTTTCAATTTAGGGAAAAACGTGTCATAGTGAGGATTTTTCGCAGACAAATACCTAATTTTAGATTAACCTATACTGAAGTTTCCTATAATTATTCGAATAAAATGGTACGTTGTCGGAAAAAAATTGGCTTTAGTGTCCAAAATAATTCAGGGTCAATACAACTTACACTACTTTTAATTTTTCGAATCTTTAGTATTCTGACTGCGAAAAATTTCCAGTCTACTAGGAATAATTACCATTGCACCTCGATTTTCCCTAGATTCCTAATATTTTTTGTCGACCGGCAATCGAAAGACCTGGGCTCGAATCCCAGCGCAGTCGAAAGCGTCATTTTTTCCACAGAAAGATTTTCAAATTCTTTAAATATTTTTTAGAATTATCATTATAAAATTAAACATATATTGCTATATAAAGTTTCTTAGTATATATAGAAAATTATAGATGTGCAACGTTCTATGCAGTCAAATTTTCCATTCATTCCAAAGAAACTTTAGTGCAATCAACATAAATTAAGGCTGCAATTGAAATTATTAGATTGAAAATTTTATTTTTTCGATGATACCCATATAATGTGTATTTTTCTTATTTACAGCTAGAAAAAATATTTTTAATTTCACCCGATTCCACTTATTCGGATGTAATTTTTTATCCACAATGTGATGCTCTATAAATTTAAATTGATTAAAAGTTGAACACTAAACCATATTGATAAAAATGTCTACTAATTATTACTCAATTGTTTACTAATCACTTGTCAACAATTATTAACTACTAATTGAATTACAAGAATATTTATAAATAATTGATAAAATTTTTATCAATCTGAATTAGTGATCGACTTTTCATAAATTTAGATTTAGAGAGTGAATTAAGTATTTCTCCTAATTTTCCTCTTCAAAAAGGAGAAAAAATCCTCTAAAATGTATTACATGCATTCCTCTTATTTTGAGCGAAGCATATCTAATTTTATAGGTCATAAATTAGTATTTTTTATAATAATAAAACATTTTAAAATTAAGATATGATTTATTGAAGATTTCTCATAAATAACGCTGTAAATGATACTTAAAGTACACTATAGTAATTATGAATATTAAAATCAGTAAGTATCTAACGAAAAGCGTTTCTTTCAGTGCGTAAAAAAAAGTACATTCAAAAAACTCTGGTCACTAGTTACATTCTGGTAAAATTAATTTTAATAAACTAGTAAAATCAGCTAAAAAACTGTTAAAATTCACTAGATTATTGGTCAATTTAACGATAAATAAGTAGCCAAACAGTGAACTGATTAATTTTACATTTGCTCTGCATATTTTCTTTTGGATGTATCATATTTGATTCTAAAATAAAAATCTTTTTTTTAAATTTGCTTCACAATTCAATAAGGAACCAATATAGTAACTTTAATTCGGTATTTTTAGAAGAAATCCTCATTATCTTGATTGATTTTACAATAGAAATACACAGCGAAGTCAAACGTTCCTTTTTTCACAGAATTTATATTTTAAGTTAAATTCAATAATTGTTGTTGATCAAAAACTTTCATATTATACATATTATAGATAGCTTTGATGAAAAATGGTCTCAGAACCACTGTTTCAAAATCCCCTTTAATACACAATAAGGATGTTTTTATCTGATGAACAATTTCTTCATAATATAGTTTCAATGCTAAATTTTTCAATATGTAAATCAATGTTCATTTTCACACAACTTTCATTTTTCATAATTAATTTATATATACAGCATGCAAATAATATGATTTTTTAATATCGCACTGTTCCCACTTTCTTAATCTTGCACTAATGCATAAAATAATTAGTATTCATCAAAAAATGCTTCGATCAATTTTTATATTTTCTACCTTGTCGGACAGGATTAAGTTTTAATTATGGTGACTAGTTTTGTGAAAAATGTCATGTGTAAGAATAAAAATCGAAAGACTTGTCAGTCTAATTAAAAAATTTTAATCTTCATAATCTAGTCTTGTATTGGCCCTTAATTAAAAACACAGGCCGACCAAACAATCTTCTTTTGGTACCCAATGACCGGACTAGGTGATCCAAAGGATTTAGATGTCCTAATAACAAACCTAAAATTGCAAAAATGGCCATTTTCATTCATGTTTGTTACATTATAATACAAACAACGAATTTTTTTTTCAAAATCTACTTACGCCATCGTTTAATACTCCTTTTTACCTTTCAGTTACATTTTGGATCATTCCAAACCAATTTTAATTCTCCGTTTTACGGCACATTATCCATTTTCAGTTTTAAGGCCATGGATCAAGCAGATCACGTGACCAAATTCCTGTAAAAGTTCGTGTAAGATAACTTTTTTCTTCTACAAAATATCTTCCTGAAAATTTGGAAAATACTACAGAACACGATAGAGAACGTCTGTCAACTTTGTATGAGTGAAAATTTTACAAAAAATTTTACAGTTAACTGTAATTGTCGATAAGTGTTCGAATTTTTTTTAAAATTTTTTCTAAAAAGAAGTTAACAGACGTGCTTTATTATCTTTTGTTACATTTCCCAAATTATCAGAAAGATACATTGTAAATTAAAAAAGTTATCTTACATGAACGAATAAATGTATAATTTAGTCACGTGGTCCGATTGATCCATGGCCTTAAGAAATATTTAGATTTGTACAGGATTTATAGTGACTTAAGGTTAATGTGCCATATCTCAGAGAAAAAAAATTCGATTCGGGATAATCGAAAATGTGAATGAAAACTAAAAAGTAGTTTTAAACGATGGCGTAAGCGGAATTTAGAAAAATATCCGCTGTTCTTGTTATATTGTTTCAAATATGGCTGAAAAAGGCCATTTTTTCACTTTTAGGTTAAGATATCTCAAATCTCTCACGCATAGGAAAAATGTATAAAATCCAAATCCTTTAGCTCATCTACACTAAGAGAAAAATGTATGCAACATTTTTTTGTTGTCCTAACAAAACATTTCGACAAAATAACTAAAATTTGATTGATGTAGGCTCAGATCAGATCCGAATCCTGTGATAAAATAAAGCCAATTTCCAAAATCAATATATATTTTCAATTTATAATCTTCCTTAGCCATAAAAAGTTGTACTTTTCTGACCTTTTGCCACAATGTTTCCGATTATATCGTCGTTCTGTGCAGTCGATTTAGAAATAAAAATCGGAATAAGTGATTAGCTAAGTTAAAAAGTATTTGCAACATGACACACAAGATTTCGAACATAATGGAGTTGAGAAAAACAGAATTAAAGATGCAAAGCTAAATCCTTAGATTTACGAGTCGAGGATGAAAAGAAGCGGTTAAAATGAAGGTGTCGTAAGAGGTGGAGAAAAAGGTGTACCGTCCATAGAAGCTGCGATGGTCCAAGAGCGTCACCGATGGCGGCAAGTATCAGCACCGAGGGTGATTTCTCTATTAGCTTCAGGCTGGACCCCTGTGGTGTTCCGTCGAGGCAGCTAACTGCCAGCAATACGGCCACCTCGAAGCTTTGTGGGTAGCCGCCTTCCAGAGACCCGACAACATCATGATTTTACCAATTCTCTCCTCAAATCAGATAGGAAGCTGCACGGGTCATCTTTCTGTCAAGGTGTTGAATTTCTATAACGCCGATCCAAAGAAAGATTGAAAACGCCGACCGCATTTTCAGCTGTCAGCTAAATAAAACCTATATATTAGAATATAAGTAGCATATTTGAAAAATCCATTCTTGCCAAAAATAGTCAACAGCTTTACAATCTAAAATGCAACTAGAAACTACAAAAACAGACATTACTAAAGAAAACATATGTTATTGCAGAACACACGAGTTTTTTATGGTCGATAAAAAAACGTGAATCTGTCTTTTTTATATTCTAACATGATTTCGATCGTGTGTGTTCCCGCGGTGGAATTAATAGAATCCTGTACTACATGGTTTCGTTAATAAGGTATTTCCTGATCGCAGGTAGACCAACTTTATACCTGTTGGTTAGAGGGTACATAAAAAATGGAATTAGTAATTAGTAGCAAATTAGTTGGCTGCCGTAAACTATGTAGACACATAAAAAGATTGTACACTGATTCAACAAATTTCCATTTGACCTTCCATAAAAACCCACGCGTTAAACTCTCAGCATACAGAATAAAATTAGGGAAAGAAAGATATAAAAGCTATTGGCATGAACAACATGTGATGATTTTCTTCTTTTGACTCTACTTTTCTCATACTTGGAGTCATATTCAAACTTAAAGATTCATGAATTTTTGTGAAATGTCACACGGAAAAGATGTCTAAATGTATTACGTTTCGTGAGAAGAAGTGCCATTTTAGAGAGTAAACCAGAACTATTAAAAAAAGTTGTTAAAAAGTCCGATCATAAAGGTAAAGTTTATTATGTCAATCATTACTCGCTGTCTGTCTGAAATTTGAGTCTAATAATGAAACACAATAGCAGCATTCGTATCATTTTACCGAAGCTTCTGATGTAAATATACGTCATCGTATAGAGCAGAATTTTGGAATGAGTGCAACTTTGAAAAAGGAAATCTTGAGGCAAATTTTTACCATCTCTTATGGGTACCTTTCACTTTCAAGCATTCTCATATTTCGAGTACAGTAGGGCTTAGAAAGTCAAATCAATAAAAGTGAATTTTACCATGTTCGATGGTAATAATTCCAAATTGAAGAAAAATTTTTTTTTTTATTGCATCATTTCGTAGTGCCACTTTTGATCTTCATTGCTCCTTCTCGATTCCCTTCATTTATTTGTCAAGTGGCAAACATTTTAAGCAGAAAAAACCTACCTAAATGGGTCCGACCGAGGGGGGAATTGAACCTACGACCCAAGTGCAAATTATTAAAGATGATGATACGGGAAAATATTGGCCCAATCTCGGTAGCCAAGAGTCGGCTATTGTTATTGGTCCAGTGTCACCGTTTGCATCGGTCAAGTGCTGGGCCGACGACGGCGGCCTTTTTCGACTGTTTAAATTTACCGACCTTCAGTTGAAACTTGGCTCAGTATCGGCCCTATACCAAGACGATTGTCACTTTTACTATGGCATCCAGTTCCGAAAGTAGAAGAGCCAGAGTCTGGCCCATGGACGGCACATTACTGGGCCATGTGTCACTTTTACCACGGCAAACCATTCTGGAAGTGAGAAAAACATAATTTGGCTCATCTTCGACCCGTTGCTGTGCCGAAAACAAGTACCTGTGTGGAAAAATTTCATGGCGCTGGCCAGCGCCAGACCAGACTGTCTGGTTTCCAGTTCCGGCGCTGACTATAAGGCCTGTTCTGGGGCTGACCAGAACTGTAACGTTTTTGTACGATCAGCCACGAATTCGCGGCTGGTTAACCACTAATTGGTGGTCAGTTAATGGAGTTTTGGTTGCAAAACCATTTTAATATAGCAATATTTCCAAAAAAGAGATACTTGAAGAGTGGACATTCAAAAGGGCGTAACCCACATTTCTGAAATTTTATACGGCGGCACAGAAACGTTCCCATTTCGACACCTCGAGATACAGAATTTTAATTTCCAAATCGAAAATAAACCAATTCCGATTGGAAAAAAAAAATCGTTTGTGCTATTGTATTGGCATTAACCTCAAGAATTTGTTTCGCCAAAAAACGATTTTCGAAAAATTGTGGGTTACGCTCTTTTGAATGTCCACTCTTCACTTGTTTCCGGTTGCGTAATAAATGTTTCTAACAACTTGTTACTAACCTATGAATTTTTCGAAACTTGTAAAAAAAAAATTCGTTCGCAACATACAAACTTGTTAGTCATGGAATACTGACCAGCGCGAGATCTGAACCAGGCCAGATCTTCCAGACTAGCCGATCTGGACGTTGCCAGACCTGGGCCAGATCAGACAATAGATTGCATTGGAATTTTCCCACACGAGTGTTGGCGGACAGAATTGGCCGCCAAGTGCATACCGTTGTTATCATTCCAACAACGGCACGATATTGGCAACCGATCTTCGGCAAATTTTTGGCGATGCCAGGCCAGTGTTGGACCGTATTAGTACTAGATTACTCTTGCAATTGCGGTTCGAAATTTTGGAATTTGTATTAGAAGTCTGCTGTTCGCTGATTGGCCGACGCATTTTTAAGGAGAAAATGTACCATCCACGATTCTAACTTTTGAACTCTTATAGGAACTTTTTCGAACGTTATGATTATAAAATTTCGTAAATGCGTGAAAGTCATAATTCAACCTATTGAATGTCTTATAATCTAAACCCAAAAGATATTTATATACATCTTTAAAGTTATATTTTGTCCAAGAAAAGTTGGCATATGAATTTTCAATTTTTACCATCATTTTTGGTGATATTTCCCGAAACGTGTTATATTAAGCAGCATATTTTTGGGACTAACTGACAAAAATTCCTAATAGTTCTAGTTTACCGTCAAAAATGGCACTTTCAACCATCAAATTTCTAACCGTGTATTATTTATCAAAATGAAAAAGGCGTCTCCATCAGACACACGTCCTCGAATATAAAGTCTCATTAAATAGACAAATAAGTTATAACATCCTGGCTTCATAGCGACGATTTCGTATGATACGGGAACATGTTTAGAATCTTTTAGATCCAAGATCTCGAATATAGAACAGGGTAAGAGAATGATTTTCCAAGCATCACCATATAAATAACCTCACGTAACATCCTCGAGCTATTCTGGACTTGAATTTCCTATTTATAAACAGGATCAAGATTATAAAGTTTGATATTGTGGTCATCTTTAACCAACTTCATAACATCGTCCTAAAAAAGTACCTTTCTCTCAAATAACTGATTTTGACAAACAATCTTTTTATGGCTCTTGTTCGTTTTCGATATCTCTATTAGTCATCACACTTAGAATTTTGTACGATTAGAGTGGAAGAATCCAGGTAGAAAAACAGGGTTGCCTAGAGACGAAACTTCTTAAGCAGCAGAAGCACCCCTTGATGACTGAACTAGGAAAGAAAAAAGATACCAACCTTATCTTGTTTGCTCCTCTCACATCCGGCGGTGACCTTTCAAGTGGTATTCCTTTTCGGAAGAACCTGTAGAATCAATTGTGAACACAAATTTGTAAAATGAAAACAAGCATTATTACAACAGTAATAAAGATAAAAAGGCAATTCCCTTATTTGTTTTCACTTTGTAGTTAAGTACAATACAAATTCTCTTAAAGTTTATCAGAAAAGGCTAGACTGATTTAGGAAAAAAGTAGCCTGCGTTCTGCGCCACTAATTTAGAAAATCATACAATTCCTACAACGCAGTCAGTGAAAGGTACAAGCACTTTTTATTCTAGTTTAAAACAAAGAGCTAATCTATCTGCGCAAGTATTTGCTAATAGCCAACAAGCCCCTGATTTAGGTTATGTTTTACGAGCAATTTCAAAGATAAAATCGAAAGTAAAATTATCACTTGTCCTACTTAGCGGATGTGAAAAAAAAACAAGACGAGGAGAGAGTCTAACAAGATACAAGAGGTAAAAAGATAAAGATTAGAGGGTCACCAATGTGGTTGAAGAGAGTGAAGATTGTAAAATTGTTTGTTTGTGTGCTGATGTGCATCCCTGTCCGATCGTGTTTCACGAGGTTTCGGTGTATGTTCCCCGCGGGTCCGACAACTCAATAGCCATGCACAACCGAGAAGAACAAACGCTCGAGGGTTTCGATAGGCTCGAGCTACTCAGGTAGGGCCCGAGTTCGGGATAGTTTAAGTTTAAAGGCCACGGCAAGATCGGCCTCGGCTGCGAACCTATCTAACACGACCCCGACGCCAAGCTAGTCGACATTCTCACGCTAATTGGCCTACAGCGCCCTCACTGTAATTTCATTAAGGGGTCTCGTGCCCGCGGTGGGCCTTCAGATCCCAAACCCGTCCTCTTCTCCACCTACCAACCCAAATATTTGCTCGATCTGACGGTTCACGGTTTTCACGGTCCCGTCAACGTCAAAGGCGGTCACTCCATCTTCCTAATATTTTTCTTCGACAGGTAAATCACTGAACAGGATCCACTCGTTGACTCATTCATTCCTCCTCAATCTATTTATAGCAGATGTCACTATTATTTTTCGTTTTGTCTGCTTCTAATGCAATAAGACAGTAAAATTAGAAAGAGGATGTATATGCTGTGATGTTTTTAGAACAATTGGACAATTTTTTGTTATAATTGAGGAAATCGATGTAAAGAATAATTTGATGGTTTATATGTAATTTTTGTTCATTTCTTGTCATTTTGGCATAGGGTCAGTTTCTTCTTATTTTCTTTGATTAAAATTATCACTATTAGATATAAAATTGCGCAAAAATAAATAAAGGCAAACGTTTCGGCCACATATGGGGGCCCTTTTCAGTGCCATACATTCAAAAATTAATCCAAAATTTCTGTAAAAGATTAGAATATAGGAGATAATTAAAAAAAAGGGTTATCATAGAAAATAAAAACTTATCTCATAGCTTGCAATTCAAAATGAAGTATTCCTGTTGAATTGGGGTCAATATAATACTAGACATGTTATCAAACATGTCACTTTGAAATTTATATGTAATGTTTAAGGTAGTTCATCCGCGATAAAGGAAAATAAATAATGCATTCAACAAAGTTTATTTTTATCCGAACTTTTTACATTCTCATCACATGAGAACGTATTGGTTTTATGTGAAAAATGATTTTCGAAATTTTCATCAAATCTTTACGTTTTGAGACCACCTGAGTCAGAAAAAAACGGTTTTTACGAAAGTATCTGTCTTTCTGTCTGCCTGTAGTAGGTCGTGTGCGGCATAACTCTCGATAGAATTATCAGATTGAATTGAGCTTTGGTACACTTTATCGGAGCCGAAAAAGTAAGGACAAGTTCGTCAACCAGCCACATCCAATCAAAATTGAGGGATTGAGCACTACTTTTGTGTTTTTGGAAATAACTTTTTGAAAAAATCAAAAATTTCAATACTGGTTTTTCATAGTGCTCATAAATCTCTACAAATTATCCTGATAACATTTTTTGATTAAAATCAAAATCAGAAATGTTACAGCATATATTAAAACTTGAAAAAAGTCAATATCAAAATTCCATTTTCCAGTTAAATTATACTAGATACGAAAAACCGTTATGATACAATATTATTTTCTACATAAAGACCTACAAATTTGAATCGTAATATTTTTTCATAAGATGCATATTTTTCTTTTTAATTAAAAAAAACGATTGAAAATCAAAAATTAAATTTTTTAACAATAATATGTGAAATACGAAAAAAACGTAAGGATACAAAGTTATTCGTTTCAAAACGATCTACAAATTTTGTCTCACACAGTTTCTGATAAAACATATATTTTTCGTTTCAATTCCAACAAATACGATTAAAATTGAAGAATTCCATTTCTTAGACAAAATATATGAGACAGATAAAAAACGTTTAGGTGAAAACTTATTTGCCTAAATGAGGTTTACACATTCTTATTAAGAAATTTCTCGACAGGATGTATATTTTATGTTTTGATTTTTAACCCTCCGTTACCAAACATATATGAGAGATTCCCTCAGTGGGGTCAGTTTTTTGGGTCAGTTTTTTCGAAATAACTTCTAATTTACACTTCACACAGTCTGGTCCGCTTGAATACCTTTTTACGAATTATTCCTGAAACTTTTTGTAGCAATAAAAAATGTTCAAATAGAATACTCATTCAATAATCACATTTCAAAACCAAATGTGACCGTGTAACAATTTTTAAGTTTGGTAATGGAGGGTTAATATTGAAAAAATTCGATTTTTTTCACCAAAATATGTGAGATACGAAATAAGCGTTGTTCTGCAAAATCGTTTCCTTAAATAAAGTCTACGATTGTTTTTCCTTTTTAGATATGTGGAAGAAAGTAAATTATTTTAATCATGTAATTTATTAAAAAGTTACTGAAATGTATACAGAAAATGATATGAATGTGTTCCTTAAGGCCGATAGAGCCTTAAGTGAATTGAATTTCCTGTTTCACTTAAACTGAAAAAGAAATTTAGTGAATTTGAGAAAATGAATAATTTACATCATCTTTAATATCATTAAATTGGTTTGAGCTTCAGTATTAAATTATAAGAAATAAACTTAAATGTATGCGAAGAGCACAAGACCAAGCGCGAAGCTCGACGATCAAATCGCGCGCCCTAGGCGCGCTCAAACTTGCGAGCGAAGCGAGCTGCGCGCGATGAGAATGTACCCGCAAGGCGGGCAGATTTTTTTCTTATCGTTTCATACCAAATTTTAAAAAATGATGTGATTCTAATAAATCACGGATCAATGTTTTAGGAAAAGATTCTCTACAAATTAACCGTTTCCAATTTTCTAGAATAAATAAATTATTACCAAATTGAGTAATTTTTTTATAAGAATTTTGTTTTGGGAAATTGATTTTTAATGGTTTTAGCCATTCAAGAATTTATTTGTGAAAATTGGGAACGGTAAAGTTGTGAAGATTCTTTTTTGTATCCTCATTCGAATTAGCCCTTCATTAGTAATATTGTTATTCTTGAAAGCAAAATTATACATTTTTGCCTGAGGTCTAATTTTTGTGGATCAACTACCTTAATACACGAAGAATCCCAAGTTTACAATTTTTGCTAAACTACGTTTCAATTTAAGGAAAAACGTGTCATATTGAGAATTTTTCGCAGCGAAATACTGAACTCTATATAAAATATATGATAAGTTACTACAGATTGTATCAAAGTTTACTATAACCTATACTAAAATTTCATTTCATTTTTCGAATCTTTAGTATTTTGACTGCGAAAAATTTCCAGTCTGCTAGCAATAATTACTATTGTATACCTCGATTTTCCCTAGATTCCTAATATTTTTTAGAATTATCATTATTAAATAAAACATATATTGCTATAAAAAGTTTCCCCGTGTATGTGTATGTTTATATATATTAATATTTCAAATGATGTTTTTGTTAATTACTGGCTTTAGGGTCCAGAAATAATAACTTCGAAGATCAGAATACTTTCGAACTTTTCGACTCTAATCGGAGTCCTCATCAGTGATTGTTATCTCTAAAATATTATAAATAGTAGCTAGAATATTGCAACAATCAAAACACATTTTGTTAGGATACGTATTTTTTGAAACAATATTTTAACACTAGAATTCGAATGAGCAATTCCCAAGTTAATTTTTACACTAATAATCGTTTTAGGTTTTGTACTATTTATGTACTCGCATCTATGCTTGGTTATAGCACTCGACCGGCAATCGAAAGACCTGGGCTCGAATCCCAGCGCAGTCAAAAGCGTCTTTTTTTCCACAGAAAGGTTTTCAAAATTCTTTACTACTTTTAGTAAGATTTATACAAAAATATATTCTAGTTTTTTAACTTTGGTATTTCGAAGTGTATATGCTATAATTTATTTGTTATTCCTAAGAATTTTCATGTGTTTTATCGAAGTTTTTCTGTATAATTTATAACAAACATTATTTTCCAGTTTATAATATTAATGTTGGACAAATTTGTAGTAGATTTGATATATAAGTATGATTTGCCTTTTCGCTGATTCATCAGTAAAAAAATATTTTTCACTGTTAAATCAGTTAATTTTCACTGGTTCATCAGTGAAAAAAATATTTCTCACTGTTAAATAAATCAATTTTCACTGAAATAATCAGTGGAATTTGACTGATTTACAGTAACCTCTTTTTAGCTATTTGAATCAGTAAAATTTCACCGATAATCAGTAGATTTTTACTGATTCAAATTTAGAGAGAAGGTGTTTTGATTTCCTCAAATTTTTTCAAATTTTTTAATTTAATAGTATTTTTTTTTAATTCACCTTAAATATCAAAATTAATTGAGCTTTCTTAGTTAAAATTCCAGTTCAATATCATAATTTATTATTGAGAATCCAAAAATACTACCATATTCATTTCTAATTTGTTAAAAGTGGCATGATCTGACTTTTTAAACTAGGGATTGATATGGATGGTATATAAAATTTAATATACACGGAGAAACTTTTTATATGAATTTTAACAAAAATATTTTATAATAGAGCGACAACCGTATCATTTTGAGAATTTTTGTCAGTAAAACTACTAAACTTTAAAAAATTATATGAATATCTAGTATGAATTATACAAAAATCTGCCAGAAAGTATGGAAAATTTTCATATAATGTTTCTGAAGATTAGTATTTTTACTGACGAAAATTTTCTGAATGATAGATTTGTCCCTAAATTGTAAAATACTTTAGTAAAAATTCATAAAAAAAGTTTCTCCGTGTACAATTTCTTGATATATGGCGACTTCAAACACTCGAGTTCTTAAACTAATTATACCAATCTATTTTAAAATTTCAAACACTTTTAACAGTTTACTGCGTTTCAATTTACGGAAAAACATGTCATATTAAGAATTTTCAATATCAAAAATATAAAATTTCAGAAAACTAATTTAAACTTTTCGAAAGATAATAAACTTTAGTACAAACTATGTTAAAGTTTCAATCCTTCATTCTAAAGTTTCATCTTTCGCTACCAGAAATTATCCAATTTTACCGCAAGTTGAAAAATAGTATCATAGTCGAAAATATAGAACGTGGGTTTCTAATTATACAATTGTTAAAGGAAGTTATTAAACTTCATTACTGTCTTGGATTTTCATTAGATTCAGTATCTAATTTTAAAACTTTTCCAGACATTAAAGAGATCCGCCACCTTTAATTGATATAATTTTAGATTTTGTTGACATTTTCCAAAAATGTGATTTTTTTATTCTCTATACTTTTCTGAGCATGTGTGCGTAAATTTACAGGGCAATCTGATTTTTTTTCTAGGAAAAATAAATAAAATTAAAAGTTACCATGATTTAGGAATAACGCTTTTTTTAGAGCTTTTTACACAAAATAGTTTGTTTATTTATTTACTAATATTTCGGAATTATATGGAAAATAGTATATAACAGGAATCCTTACAAAAACACATAAAATCTAAAGTATTAGACACAGGCCTTTATAATTTTTACCACTTATTCTTTGTTATATTCGCAATATTTTTGCATATGGAAAGCACTCTACCTAAAAAAATAACTAAAAAATTTTTTTTCTTCATATTTTGGCATATTTTTATTCACTTATTTATTTTATTTGTAACTTTTCTTGTGTCACGCTACCTTACTTTCCATACCCAAAAAGGAACAACACAAAAAAAGTATCATGACAATTGCTTAAATAACAAAAAAGTTATTCAAAGTCAAAAAATGTCAAAAAAATGCCCACAAAAGTCAAAATTTTGAGGTTAAAAATACATAAAAGTGCTGGAATTTTTTTTAAAAAACTACAAAACCTATGGAAATAATGGTACTAAGCATAAAAAAAATTATATGAAAAATATGTCTGAGATCGGATTCGAACCGGGGTTACCACTTTACATGAGTGGAGCGCCAACCGATTATACCATCACCACTTCTGTAAATCATTTTCTCGTTTTCTGTAGTTACTCACATACTGATCTTACCCTATTATTGTCTGAAAAAATCGTAAAATTCCATACTATTTTGACTTAATTATTATTTAATAAAAAAATGTCAATAGTATTTAAGTGCGTCTAAATTAGAATTCAAGACAACCGTTCTGATTATCTTAAAGAATTCGCGACTTCGTTTAACCGGCTATTCTCAAGATCATTAAATGGTGCAGGCCGATCATTAGGACGCAGTTAGAAGATCTGCCCTTCTCCCGCCCACCCTGCTCGTGCTACGATCACTGGGGTAAAGAAAACGAAAAAGTAAAAGGAGGGAAAAGAAGAAAAGGATCCTCGTGTGCCGTTTCGATTCACGTGTTTTCTACCGTTCTTTCTGCCAGGTAAGGTCCTCACCTCATGGAACTGAACGGGGTCCCATCGAGTTCCCTATCCTTCGGGACCACCATGTGGGGTCCTTCGAAACTTGAGCGAGAACTCTGGCACGCCAATGAATGGATTGGTGCGACAATGGAGTCCAGGAAGTGCACTCGAGTGATCTACCGATCGTTTTGTTCTTTCAAATCCGTAAAGGCTCCACGAAAAGTCCTCGGGATTTGTAATTCTTTTATTTTTCTGCTGCTTCATTTTTTTCTTATTCCCTCTTTCCTCGTTTCTCTCTTTCTCAGCGGCACTTGACTTTGAGCTGTCGGCAACAATGTGTCGCTACTTTCAAACAACAATACGTCCAGCAATTCACCTTCTTTTCCCCAGATGCGATTTTTATGAAGTGTCTTCTCTTTTTCTTCCCTTGAGGACCGTGAAAATGGAAGGTGTTGCCGAAGGAAACATTAAGACTATCTCACATCAACTGCTCGTGAAATAATATTTGAATGATGTGACCATCTGAGAAGATGCCTTTTCTTATTTTCTCCACCGGAAACAATATTTAACAGCCTATAGATTTAAAATGAAGATAATATTATAATTCTATAAAATGTCCCACTAGCTGTAACATTACTTTGTCGGTTTTCTTCTTCTTTCTCGTAAAGAAACTTTATGGATTAACAAATTACCACACAAATCTAGTATATCCTCCAAAAGTGTTAGTTTTCACCCAAAATCTTTCTTTTTTTCAAAATTTATTTTGTGGTCTACACGGATAGAAATTTGATGGTTGAAAGTACCATTTTTGACGGTAAACCAGAACCATTAGGAATTTCTGCCAGTTAGTCCCAAAAATATGCTACTTAATAAAGGGACCGCCAATTTAGACGCAGTAAAGTAAATGTCAATTTGACAGCGACGCCATTTTTTTTGACATCTCTACATCCATTTGTTACTTGAGCCCAAAACTTTCAGTAAGTCGCCGGTCACAAGAGTTGGGCATTTCATCAATTTCATTAATTTAACGCCTTTAGACTTTTTTTAATGGGGTTTCTTAAAGAGTTAATTTTACGTTAATAAACCAGCGACAATTAAAGACCTCAACCCAAGTTCAAAGTTAGATATGGCCCAACACTGGCCCAGCATCGCCAAAAATTTGCCGAAGATCGGCTGCCAATATCGTGCCGTTGCTGGAATGATAACCACGGTATGCACTTGGCGGCCAATTCTGGACCAAACTTTAGTCACCAATACTTGTTTTCGGCACAGCAATGGTCCGATGCTGTGCCGAACTCTGGTTTTCTCACTTCGAGAATGGTTTGCCATGGTAAAAATGACACATGGCCCAGTAATGTGCCGCCATGAGCCCGACTCTGGCTCTTCTACTTTCAGAACTGGATGCCATAGTAAAAATGACAATCGGCTTGGTTTAGGGCCGATACTAAGCCAAGTTTCGACTGAAGATCGGTAAATTTAAACAGTCGAGAAAGGCCGCTGTCGTCGGGCCAGCACTTGACCGATGCGAATAGTGACACTGGCCCCATAATAATAACCGACTCTTGGTACAATATTGGTCCAATATTGTGCCGTATTATCACCTTCGGCAATTCGCACTTGGGTATTGTAGTCGAAATATGAGAATGCTCGAAAGTGAAATGTACCCATCATAGATGGTAAAAATTTTCCTCAATCTTTCCATTTTCAAAGACGCGCTGATTCCAAAACTCTGCTCTTTACGATGACGTATATTTAAATTAGAAGATTCAATAAAATGATATGAATGCTGCTATTGTGTTTCATTATTAGACTCAAATTTCAGACAGACTGCGAGTGATGATTGACATAATAAACTTTACCATTATGTCGTGACATTTTTCCGTACATGTTCATTGTTATATTGACCCACAGTGATAATTCTGTGATAATTAGTTTGGCATGGGGTCAAATCTGTTACCAATTTTCTATATAATAACCATAGAAATTAGAAAAGGTAAACATTTCGGCCACAAATGGGAGCCCTCTTCAATGCCAACAATTTTAATTTGCATTAATAATATATTATGTGCCTAGGCGCATAATGAAGGTTATTACGCGACTTCGGCGCATTTACGAGTATTTATGCGTACACTCGAATCCAATCTGAAAAGGTCGAAATTGCCGTGATTATCGTCCATCTCACTTGATATTTCGTGAGTGTCAGTACAGTGCCAACGCTGTACGAAGAAGAAGAAGAATAAAAAGAAGATTACGCTCCGCTGTATCGTAATATGCGCATGCGCAGTTCAACTTTTATATTATGTTCCTCTGTATCGTAATACACATTACGCTACTCTCAAGTGTAGCATAAAAACGCGTTTATGCACCGGAGACACATAAAAATAATAATTATACACTAACAAGCAAAATTCATGCCACTTGATAATTATTTTTTACCTTTAATAAATTTGTTTAAAAAGATAAAATCAAGCATGCGAATAGACCTTCCAGAACCGTCCTCACTCAGCAATCCTCTCCTGCCAGACTCGTGGAAGATTTTTAAACAAATTTATTAAAGGTAAAAACTAAAAAAACAAAATAATTATTAAGTGGCGTGAATTTTGCTTGTTAGTGTATAATTATTATTTTTAATGCAAATTAAAATTATTGGCATTGAAGAGGGCCCCTATTTGTGGAAGAAACGTTTGCGTTTTCCAATTTCTATGGTTATTATATAAAAAATTGGTAACAGATCTGAACCCATGCCAAACTAATTATCACAGAATTTACCATTATGATCGGACTTTTTCACAACTTTTTTCTAATAGTTCTGCTTTATTCTCTAAAATGGTACTTCTTTTCACGAAAAGTAATATATTTAGCCATCAAATTTCTTCCCGTGTAATGTTCATAGTTCTATAAGTCTATTCAAATGATTTTTGAGTTCCTCAATGACAAGCATGGATTTGATATATGAAGAGGTTGAAATACGTCTTTCTATTAACGTCTCCAGCATATCTTGACACACAAGAATCAGTAAGAGGGAAGAATTGACGGCATTTTGAGTTTCATGGCAAGTTTTACTTGTGGCTATGCGGCTCGTTCAGATGTTCGCCAAAGCGCGAACGAGCGAACAACTCGAGTTGAACAATATGCCAGGGCGTGCATACAATTAGCTGCTGGTAATGCTGTTCCATAAGTGTAGTTTGCTACGTTGTATGAGGTCGTTACAAAGTCCCAGGACGTTCTTCGTCATGGCGTATGTGGCTCGAACGTGCCTTAGCATACGATCTGCTTGCTAGCTGGATCGCGTGTACACACCCGTAGCATTGACGGAAACGAAACGTTCTCTGTTATTTGTCATCATTCTCTTTTCAAGCACTGTACTTCTTTTCAGTTCCCACGAGAGGGGTATAAAGATATTTTCTTCACCATTTTTTTACATATCAGAAATGGTCATTTTAGTTACTTATCAAACATTGACGATTCCATGCTCAAAAAATGCATCATTTCTATTTTTTTCATATCTTTATGGAAGGAAAAAGAATCCCAGGTAGTTTATTCCTTATGGGGTTGAAGTTAAAAAGAAGATAGATGCCTGCGCTGAAGAGGGTCCATAAAATCACGATTTTCTCGGAGATCGATTTGTTGCAATTTGTCAAATTCGACAACCGTGAAAATTGGTAGGTTTGCTATGATATGGCTATTTACACACCACATTTTACATAATAGATTCTGGATGGAAATTCATTTCATTTAGATTTTTTGTATATGTGGCGACTAGTTTTTTAATATGGGAAATCTACCTAGACATCAGTTTAGAACTAAAAGGATAATTTAACTTCTTATAAGACATGTTCCGGTACATTTTTTTGGTTTTATTGACCAACAGTAATAAATTTATGATAATTAAATTGGTATGGGGTCATTTTCTTTTTTCCACTTTTTAGGTGGTGGAAAACATAAAAATTTCAAAGGGCAAACGTTTCGTCCACAAATGTGGCCCCTCTTCAGTGCCCGATTTTTTAAAGTTTAAAAAAAAAAGAAAAACAAATAAAAAATTAGTATTACTCTTAGTTTAATGAATTAATTAAAAATTTGCACGCATTTTAGCTTTTAATTATTATTTTCAACGTATTCTTGACACTAAAACTTCAGAAAATCTGGCACTGAAGAGGGCCCACATTTATGGTCGAAACGTTTGCCCTTTGCAATTTTTACGTTCTCCACCACCTAAAAAATGGAAAAATGGAACCGACCCCATGCCAATTTAATTATCATAAATTCAACTTCTTATATTTTAATTTTTAAATTGAATATTTTTAACTTCAAAAGGGTTCCAATATTGATTTTTTTTAAATGACGCTGATATTATCGACTAATGATACTAATTTTTTATTGAACATGATACTTGCTAGTTTCATCAGCCTTTTATTCCACAAATATATATTTTTATTAAACTATTCAGAAACTAAAATAATAAAATAATATAAATTAAAGGAAATAAATGTTATTATAACATTATATACTATCAAACATTAATAAAAATTCAAATTTAAATAATTTGAAATCTTTCTGTGGAAAAAGAGACAATTTCGACTGTGCCGAGATTCGAGCCCGGGTCTTTCGATTGCCGGCCAACTGCTCTGGTTGATCTTCCAATAATGTAGGCAGTGGCAAAAATTTCGAACTCAACCACCTAATTTGAAATTAATAGCAATAAATTCATTTAAATTTTTGCATAAAACTCCATTTTTAATTGACTTATAAAAATACATTATAGTAAAAAAAATAAATAAAAAAAAATATATGCGAATATTAATCTTTCTATTAAATATTGAAAAATATTAAATAATAGTCCATCCAACTTCAATATTAAAATTCATATAAGAGGTTATTATAAAATGAGTTCAAAATAATTTCTGTTTGAACCGTATCAAGTACTGCGTTTTTTAAATAAAATTTACCTGATAAAAATTAATTAATTTTTATTATAATATTATCGGAATATTTATAGTATTAAAGATAATTAAGCGTACTTTTTGAAATAGCAAAAATTTCAATTCAAATGTTCTTAATAAATAATCGCTATTATCCCAAGTGTGAATTGCCGGAACTGAAAACACGGCCGAGTACTGGACCAATATCAGCGTTCAAATCGACCCAGTGTTGTCCCAGTACTGGCACGGTACATTGAAAATCAAAATTTCCCATGCTTGCGCTGAATCTTGGCCCAGCGCTGGCACTTTACTGGGCTGAAAGTTGGCATTACTCCGGCAAACTGTGTTGTATGTCAAAAAGACAGAGTTCGACCCACTAACGGCCCATCACAGGTCCGAAAGACGTTATTACTCCGGCAAACCATGCTGGAAGTCAAAAACTCAGAGTCTGGCCCAGTAATGGCACTTTACTGGGTTGAAAATCGGCATTACTTTGGCAACCCATGTTATTAATTTATTATACTGGGCCAAAGGTCATCATTACTTCAACAAACCATCTTTTACGTAGAAAAGCCAGAGTTAACAATTTTTGTATCAAAGTTCGGTAAAGAACAATTAACTAAATCTAGTCTTCAAATTCGAGTACACAAACAGTTCACAAAGTTTACTTTACCCAAAAAGCATTTTTTAAAGACAAATATGTCAATATTATCAATCATGCAAATCCCGAGAGCTAAATAAAAGAAAAAGAATCGATCGGAGTGACAAAAGTGAAGAGCCACCAGAGAAAATATTTAATATTTCATCCACTGGATCCACATCTGACGATACTTTTAGCGATGATGCTGTCTCCCATGAGTGAGTTAAAACTTTTCCTTTTCTTTTATAGTAATTATAAAAAAAACCTAAGTCTGCCATCTTTCAACTCTGGTTTATAGGTTTTGTCCTTCTTTAATTTTTATTAACAATCTTTTATAATTCATGCTAGTATGATGGTAAACAAAGCGTTGATTATAGAGACTTTCTTAATAATTTGAAAAATATAAATCTAACCTAAGATTCATTTCTCGTAAATGACATCTCAAAATATTTTAAAGACAACCAACTTTTCACCCATTTTTGGGCCATTATTTTTATGTAGCTTCTGGACAATACTGGCAGCCAGTGACGGTCAAGTAAAGGCAGCCAAGTACAGACCGCCAAGTGTAGCCCTTATATATCATTTCAGTAATGGGCCATTAACATATGCCGATTTCGGGCCAATATTGGCAGCCAACGAAGGGCAAGTGAAAGTGGCCAAGTGCAGCCCTTAGATATCATTTTGGTAATGGGCCATTAACATATGCCGATTTCAAGCCAATATTGGCAGTCAGTGACGGGCAAGTGAAGGCGGCCAAGTGCGGCCCTTAGATATCATTTTGGTAATGGCGCAGCACTGGCGGCTAAGTCTCGACAACATATTTGCCACTACACTGAGAAAAAAATAATGTCACACCTACAAAATAATTTTGTTGATCAGTTTTGGTTGTTCTAACCTAAATTTGGTTACGACGACCAAAAAAGTAGTTATAGTTACAAAAAAGTTTGTTTGGCTAAAACAAAAAATTTTGTTAAGCCCTTTTTGTTGAGTGTATCAAAAAATTTTGTTGGGCATACCAAACACACATCCGCGCAAGAGCTCTCTTTCGATTCATGAGGAACGCTCGTTGTTTTTGTTTTCAATATGGTGGATTCGAGCTAAAATCACTTATCTACATTTAGGTGGTTAATATTATTTGTGGTTTTAAAGAAAATAAAGTTAAACTAAGAATTGTATATGTGTTTCGAAAAGGATGGCTGACGTTGAAACACAACAGATTTTAGAGGAATGGGGATACATTTCCAGGTATAAGTGATTTCGGTACATTTTATTCGTGTTATTTAATCTCTCAAATTCTAACAACACACTTTAAAGTAATATCGCTATTACTATCCAAACAAACACCTTATTTTTTCGTTAAATTAAATGTAGTATACAAGATAAATATCTTTAAAGTGTAGGTTAGATTATTCACATGGGAAGTGAGAATATGTATTACTTATAGACGCTTCAAGGTCAAGATTGACTTCAGAATTTCTATAATTTTTCATGGACGTTATAAATAAATTGAGAATAGGATTTTTTTAAATCAAATTTTTAAAAGACTGCATTAAGTATTTTTCGTTTTGTCTATTATTATTTTATTACTTTTTGTGATATAATATTGTATAAATATATATCAGTCGTAATAATAATATCGTAATGGAAATATGACCATCGTAAAACTGGAAAATATGAATGAATTTCATACGAATAAAGTATACAATTCTTAATTTTTAGCTGAAGGAATTGGTTTTTGTGCAGAAACTTTTGGAAAATGAGTTGTTGGGTGTTCAAATTAAATTTGAACGCAACTTGAATAATTATGTATCTAATGAAACACCTCAAGTTCCTCTTAAATCTGTGACAATTGAATCCACTAGTGAGACCAGTAAGCCCAGCAATTATTTGAAAGATAAGCAATTAGGAGAAAGAATCGCAAATAAGTCCACAAACAGTGAGGTATGTAATTTCTTGTCATTTTGGGATTGCATGCTTCTTCCTATATCTTATTTTTGAGAGAATCATAAAATAAAAATAAAATAAGACAACTGGCTTTAGATATTAAAAAATAAAAATAGACAGGACTAATTAAAATTTTAATTTACTACAGAATGAAATTATTGCAACATTTAATGATACTTCTGGAGAAAATTTGCTTGAAATAAATAAAGAAAATGTGGAACCACAGACTGAAGAGACATCTTTAACGAAAAAAGAATAATTTTTTTTTAATACAGGGAGAAAGGAAAAATTATTGGTAAAATATTATTTTATCTTTTTTATTCAAGGACTTTTATCAAATTTTATTTGACACATTCAAAGGAAGAGTTATCCTAAATGTATATGACAAAAAAGAAGAATTATCTGATTCGGATCAAAGTTCGATAGTAGACATTATCGTTTCACATTTGTTGTGTTTTACCGATCCCTTCGGTCAACCGTAAGAATTTAAATATTAATAATATTAATACAATATTAATACAATATTAATACAGTATTAATACAATATAATATTAACAATATTAATTCGTATAATTTTTTGTGCATATTCTGAAGGTTGATAAAAATGTTTCAGATTTCAATTCAAAAACTTTCATTGTGAAATTGTAGCCAAACAAATTTGTGAACTGTGTTTGTTCTACGAAAGTTTGCGTTGTGTTAAAACTTCATGTATTCTTTATAATGTAAATGGGGATGCATTCGTAACTTGGTACTAATGTGTGCGTTATAAAGTCTGATATATTTCACAAAATAAATAATCATGTTTTCTCTACACTCTGTATGTTATTATTACACTTTCCAATACGTATAATTGTAATAGACACTAATGTAATTATAAATAATTGTAACTTCATAATTTAAGGCGATAACTCCTTTATTTTGATGTTTAAATGAATTAGAATATTTTCTGTATGGGACAAAAGCTATAGAAGGACGAAGATTTCATTAGTTAATTAAAGTGAATTTTATTTTAAGACAAATCTCTTAATTAATCACAATTTCATCTAATCATCCGTATTCCGAAATTTAATTATGATTAATTAAACAAAATTTCTACAAATAAAACATATTTTATTAAATCAATCCATTTTGTCCTTCTGGGTTTTTTTTTCATATACAAAATATTTTATATTTCATTTACAAAATAAATTTTTCCCTCAACAAAGTAACTGTTGCTTCAAAATAAAAATTCCATTGCTTCAACAAAACTATCTTGTAGAAACTACAAAAGTTTTGTTCAGTTTGAAAAATTATTGTGTTGAGCTAACAAATATTATGTTAACTCAACCAAATAAGTTCATTTAATCTACAAAAAAATTTTGTTGTGCTTACCAAACTTTTTGGTTGGTTCAACCAAGCGTTCCAACAAAGTAATTTGGTTGGCTCAACAAAACAATTTTGTTGCTTCTATAGCAACCAAAAAATTTGGTTGGGTCTACCAAACTTTTGTTCGGTCAACCAGACATTTTTCTCAGTGTACTGGGCCAAAGTTGGGCATTATAAACTTATAAATTCATAATCTAGTATTAATTTCTTATATTCAATAAAATCGCAATATAATTATATTCTGCATTTTTTATAAGTAAGAAGGTAGATTGATGTTCAATTTTTGCATTCTTAATAGTAATTATTTATTAAGAATATTTGAATTGAAATTTTTGCTATTTAAAAAAAAAAGCGCGCCAAACGACGCATATGCAATAGAATATGTATATTAAGTCCGTTTTAAGTCCTCAAAACGTGTAGAAATGGAAATTTCCGCACATTTTGAGCACTTAAATAGGACTTGGATTATATTGAAATAAACCCTCATTAGATCCTCGTAAATTATCTGAGGTAGAGAATTTTAGAGTATCAAAAAAGTACCTATATTTCGATTCGGGATGCTATGAAACAAAAAAAATATTGGCAAAGAATTTCTCGTTCAGCTCAAACTTAGAGACCGGAAATGCCAAAGCTAGTATTTTCTTGACCTCTAACAATTGAATGTGTAAGCTTTTTGGGATCTTGACACGGTTCTCGAATGCAAAAAGATTGGATGATTGTAAAAAGATACTACCACAGGGTATAAAAGGAGGGTATAGAAAATACAAAAGCAGTGTTTCAGTTTCTCTCTAGATCAGGGGGTATTCAAAGATAAATGACGAAACGGGCTGGAAAACTATAAAGAAGGTCCAAGATGAAGTGTCGCTTCTCGATTGACCATCAGCAAAGAGGAGGAGGCGTTGGTGAAGCGAAAGAAATGTCGAAGAAGTAAGCCGCCTTCACTAAATCATAGACCAAACAAACCTATTGTTGCACATTTAGCGTGTGAAAGAATGTTGCCCAATGCAAGAGATTCTCGGAGGTTTCACTCTACTAAGAGTGGTGAACTCTTGGAGGAAGTGAGAGGAGGATATGAGGGTGATGTGGCCAGAAAAAGAGCCAGCAAAAGGTTCAGGAGTGGCGCCAGCTTGTCGAACCCACACTTGGACCACATGGCCAGTCCGTGTGGGCATTTCTACGCCAAGGTGAGCAAAATAAGTGTTTCTGCGTGTAGGTGCGTGCGTGCTTGTGTGTGATACACGCGCGAAACCACCCTCAAGAAGAGTTTGGAGACTAAGCTCTAAGGATCTCGGTTATCCAGGATTTCCCTTCGATCCCATCGTGCCTTTGCCCCGGACCGGTGAAATCTGTTAGTTAAGGGCATTGTGGTGTATTTGTGAATGGAACGAGTCGGCACTCGTCCACAGAGGAAAGAGAGCAGGAGAGAACGAGGGGGGAATGAGCCAGTTCATTCAGGACCTTCTCTTCGTACCAGCCAATGGCGTCAACAACGACCTGCCAAACTAGGATCCAAACCTTCCAATTCTTCAATGAAAAATATCGTGTTAAACGCCATCCTGTTCTTTTCAATGCTTCCTCAACTTACAAGAAATATTTTAAATTCTCTCATTCAAAAAATATATAAATCTTTG
This sequence comes from Diplolepis rosae, assembly GCA_030998225.1. Classification (NCBI taxonomy): domain Eukaryota; kingdom Metazoa; phylum Arthropoda; class Insecta; order Hymenoptera; family Diplolepididae; genus Diplolepis; species Diplolepis rosae. The sequence continues at coordinate 15,077,073 of JAPYXD010000723.1, read as the reverse complement.
ACTGAACATAGGTTTTGAATCTTTTGAATATTTCAGTTTTAGGGACCCTGATAGCAAGAATTTACGATAAGACTCCTAATTTATTGCCAAACAAGAATAATTATCTTTATGGCAGTCGTAAAAAGCGTTTATTTGGAATTTGGCTTTAACGACCTAATATCAATATTCACGTTTTATAATATTTTAACTACCCAAGTGCGAAGTTAGATATGGTCCAACATTGGCCCAGCATCGCCAAAAATTTGCCGAAGATCGGCTGCCAATATCGTGCCGTTGCTGGAATGATAACCACGGTATGCACTTGGCGGCCAATTCTGGACCAAACTTCAGTCACTAATACTTGTTTTTGGCACAGCAACGGGCCGATGCTGTGCCGAACTCTGGTTTTCTCACTACCAGAATGGTTTGCCGTGGTAAAAGTGACACATGGCCCAGTAATGTGCCGTCCATGAGCCCGACTCTGGCTCTTCTACTTTTAGAACTGGATGCGATAGTAAAAATGACCATCGGCTTGGTATAGGGCCGATACTGAGCCAAGTTTCGGTTGAAGGTCGGTAAATTTAAACAGTCGAAAAAGGCCGCCATTGTCGGCCCAGCAATTGACCGATGCAAACGGCGGCACTGGACCAATAACAATAGCCGACTCTTGGCTGCCGAGATTGAGCCAATATTTTGCCATATTATCATCTTCGGTAATTCGCACTTGGGTATTTCTCTTTCTAGAGTTAAATGATTGTGAGCGATTTAGACACTTTGAAATTTGTCTAATTGCAAATGCAAATACAATTAATGATTATAGACGAATTAAAAGAAGTGGTTTTGTTTGAAATATAATTGGATTCTGAATTTAATTCAGCGAACTAACTATATGCAAAATACTCGTACACGGTGGTGCTTAGATGACGTTTAAGTTCTACCAAGGCGATATCGCGCTTCTCGGATCTTCGACTGACTCGTTTCTTTCAGGGCGATAGCCAAGTCCAACACACCTTTAAGGACTAACGAGAAACGAGATTCTCTCGCCACCCAAACTGCGGCCGATAGAGACTCGTTCGAGGACGATCTTGGGATATGTTGTGGAAACATATAAAGAGGTTCTTATTAGAGAGGAATTAAGCCTTGACACCTATCGTTCTCTTCAATTATTGAGTTCTGGTTCACATCCTCCAAATCTCGAGAAGCCATAGATAAAAGGATTAGTCTAACTCGATCCTGAAATCGGTGGTCCAGCTCACAAGATCGCTATAATAACACTAGTTTACAAAATTAAAGATTTTTCTGCCGACCAGATCTTAATATGGTTTTTTCATGTATTTTGGCCCACTAAACATGAAAGGCACACTCAAAAATTTTTTTATGGAAGCGATTTATAGATATCAATGTTCGAAATTTTTTCATCAATTTTCAGAGTTGTTTCGACGTTTCTGAGTGTATCTCGAGTTCTAATTGACCGATTTGCCTAAACAGGCACTGAAATTGAAGGTAACTGAATTCTCTATAACTTTCTATTGTAAAGTTTTCAGATCGGCCTCGTAGTTTAGGCACTAGCGTTTTCAAAGGTTGGAAAAGTTGGCTAATATTTGCGATTTATATTCTTCCGAGGACGATATGTGAATTTTCAACCTCGATTTTTACCAAAAAATCCAACTTTCCTAACTTATTAAAATCGCTAGCATCTAAACTACTCAATAATAAATTTTACCAAAAAATCCAACTTTCCTAACTTATTAAAATCGCTAGCATCTAAACTACTCAATACATAAACTTTTTTTTACATACTTGTTCTACGTTCTCATTTTTTAAATGTTTATTAACATTCAACAAATTCTTCCCATACGTTTTTCAACATTTAACGAGTATTTTGATAACGCGTCTCATAAAAAATAATCTATTATGCTTTGTTATTTCTTTCGTAGCTTTGATTTCGGTTTTTTTGCGCCACGTTTTTCAGAGGCGATTCCAGAGAAGATTTTTTTAATACTGGAATGTCTTTTTTGAATTATGCGTTTTGATCACAGCTTTTTACTTCACCGCATTTTTTTCCACGTTTGTTTTTGTTGATTTAAATTTTATTTTTTTATTGAGTCAAGTACTTTTGAACAGTTCAGTTCCGAATTTTCGGTAAAAATCAAATCTGAAGAGTAATTATTACTCAAGTACTTTTGAACAGTTCAGTTCCGAATTTTCTGCCAAAGTCAAATCTGAGTTGCTCGCGCGCTGAGCGTGTTTTATAAAATCATCCATAGTTACCGATTGAACTGAAATTTTCAGAAAGTGTTCTTCAAATATCGTAGAAAAAATAGCTCGCTGGAAATTTTCTCAAAGTTTAAGTTCGTCGCATACTATTTTTCGCGAAAGTGTCCGAAATCCGGTTAGCGGTACTTCGCCATTTGTTATTAAATATAAGTGAACAGATGCAATTGTTATGTGTTTTATCGACTTTGGAGGTGTTAGTAATGTATTCTGTACTTACTTTAAAAATTTCAAATTATATTAAAATGGTGTAAAATCACAAACATTTTATTTTACAAAACATGGTGTATTGTAATTTCACAACTGATGGTAGCATTGCTGCTTTCTAAATCTGAATCAGTCAAATTTTCACTGATTGAATCAGAGATTTGCCTTTTCACTGATTCATCCGTGAAAAAAAATATTTTTCACTCTCAAATCAGTAAATTTTCACTGAACTAATCAGTGAAATTTGACTGATTTACACACGCAGAGAAAAGATCAGTAAATTTTACAGGAAGTTCGGTACTTATTTGGACAACATGACTTTTCAGTCAATTTTACCAGAAGTTGAGTTCAATTAACAGATTTTCTGTACATTTCACTCAGCGTCCAGTAAAATCTACTGAATATGAGAAAATCCGAGTTAAGTTGATTGTACTGTACGCTAAATGAATTGTGCAGAAAATCTGTTGATTAAACTCAACTTCTTGTAAAATTTACTAAAAAGTCATGTTGTCCAAATAAGTACCGAACTTCCTGTAACTTTTACTGATCTTTTTTCTGCGTGCAGTAACCTCTTTTTAGTTATTTGAATCAGTCAAATTTCACTGATAATCAGTAGATTTTGACTGATTCAAATTTAGAGAGTGCACCACAAATTTACAACATTTGTATCGTAATTCGGAAAAATTGCTTTACATGCACTGTGATTTTACTTTAAAATACCTCGACTGTAATTTGAGATTACATTTCGGTAATAAAATTCCATTATAATAGTCTAAAATCACAAACATTTTATTTTACAAGACATGGTGCATTGTAATTTCACAACTGATGATAGCATTACTCCACCACAAATTTACGACATTTGTATCGTAATTCGGAAAAATTGCTTTACATGCATTGTGATTTTACTTTACAATACCTCGACTGTAATTTAAGATTACATTTCGGCAATAAAATTCCATTAATATTTCAAATCATTTCACCAGTTATTGAGCTAGAATCGGCGAGTTGAGCTTAAAAAAACATCGAATTTGGGCGTAATCAAAAATGTAATTTTTATTAATTATCAATTAAACTAAAAATGGGATTTATTAATTATTATTAATATGGTATGCTGTTGGAAAAATTGGCTTTAGGGTCCATAAAATGATTAAGTTGATTTAATCAAACGTTTCGGCTCAGATCGGAGCCCTCATCAGTGATATTTATTAAAATCTAAAAAAATACAAAACACTACTTTTTATTTATTAATTATATTAGCAAAAAGTGTCAACTTTTGCCAGGTTGATTTAATTGTATTTTATAATTTGACATCTTTTCTTTACTCCCGCTTTCTGCCTGTGGACAATACTTTTACCGAATTTCGAGCGAAGACGTCCTTTTATGATTGGTCCGCTCAATTGAAAAAAAAAATTTTGTACATTCATATTTCGAAAACGCTTCCATAAAAAACTTTTTGAGTCTGACTTACGTGTTTACTTGGCCAAAATACATAAAAAATCATATTAAGATGTGATAAACAGAAAAAAATTTTAATTTCATAAACTAGTGTAATCAACAAAGGTATCCTAGTGTTTGGTTACAGTTTGGAAGTTCCCTTTTCTCAGGACAACGAGACCATCATGTTTCTGAGAGTTGATCATGGGAGGAACGCAGCGAGCGCCAGGCCCACGTGGGTTAATATATTATCGCCCGTCCCGTGATATATTTGACACTAGTGTCGGAAAAATTAAAGCAATCCTTCTGCACAAGTATATCGCCTGGTGGTCCGTCGACCTGTTCACGGCGTTGGCCTGGTAACCCGAGATGTCGGGATACAAATATGCCGGCTTTCAAAGACGGGCTTCTTTTGATGTAGGGTGCGTTCAAACTATGCTTCGCTGGAGAACGCCAAATCGAAGAGAATCAGGTAAGGATGCTGCGACAGAAATAAAAAAAAACCCTATGGGTAGCCTTTTTTAAATTAGATTTCCGAACACTGGTACCAGTTAGATAAGGTATAAGTTAAAAAAATTTTAATATCAAGTTGAATGAACACGCTCGTCCTCTCACAGGAATGTGGGGTTGGATTTTTAATTTCAAGCTGACAAGCTTACACGAATTCCGTTTGAAGATTCGTTTAAGAAATTAAGATGAAAGAGCAGAGAGGTAGCTCGACATCCGACGATGTTGAGGTTTGTTTATCGCGAGCATCGGGGATCGCTTCCTGCAGATGGCACTGTAAAAGGTAATGACGATGGAAGTATGGTCATTGACGTCACTACTGTCCTTGAGAGGAACCTGTAACATGAAGTTTGTTCTCCAAAAAGTATTAGATGTAAAAATGAGCAATTATATTTGAAATAGGCCGGTGCTAGTTTATTAAGATATGTGGCACTAGTGATTAACAATAAGATCGGTTATGACTGTTATGATGGGAATTTGTGGAGCTACCTAAGAACCCTTGACGGCTCATCTCGGTTTCTTAGCGAAAGAAATACGATTCCGCGTTGCTGGGACAGAGTGCTCAAAGGATAGAAAGAAAAGAAATGAGCTAGTGAAAGGGGAGGTGACTATTAAAGACAGGAGGAAAGAAAGAGATGAAGAAGAGGACCAAGACCCCCTAGGGTCGAATCTCGCACTTTCCCACGTGCGGGTGATCCTGTTTCATCCCGCCGACGAGATCTCTTCACCTCGACTCTGCATACTTCACCCCCATCCGCCCCCTAGCCTCTTGCTAAAATACCACAAACAACTGGGCTTCCCTTCTTTCGGTTTTTGCATTGCTCTTTCCATAGTCATCTCCGACTGCGGTCTATCCTAATCCCCACTCGATCTTTATTTTTTCTTCTCAGATCCTCTATATATTTTTAAAATTTTTTATAAACTATGGAGTTATCAAAATATCTGCACTGGAAAAAATTCCTGTTATTTCACAATACTGTAATAGGAGTTTATTACTGAAATGTAATGTAATTTTACAAGAGATGATTTATTTATTGGGCTGAAGTTTGTGACGTCTCATGTGACGAATTTTTTTTTTTTTTTGGCATATGATCTTCAGAACAGTAAAAAATATATAGAATAGTGATTTTTGACAAAAACGACATTTTTTATAGAAAAAACTTTTTTTATGTTTGACAGAAAGAAACTATGGATTAACACGTTAAATTATCTTGCAAACTAAAAAACAGATATATATATATGGACTTCGCTTTTGATTGCAGTCACATAGTGGTACAATAAAAAAATCTGTCCGCTTCGCGGGCACATTCTCAGCGCGCGCAGCTCGCTTCGCTCGCAAGTTTGAGCGCGCCTAGGGCGCGCGATTTGATCGTCGCGCTCCGTTCTTTCTGGACCTCGCGCTTCGCGCTTGGTCTTGTGCTCTTCCCATACATTTAAGTTTATTTCTTATAATTTAATACTGAAGCTCAAACCAATTTTATAATATTAAAGATGATGTAAATTACTCAAATTCACTAAATTTCTTTTTCAGTTTAAGTGAAACAGGAAATTCAATTTAGTTAAGGCTCTATCGGCCTTAAGGAACACATTCATATCATTTTCTGTATACATTTCAGTAACTTTTTAATAAATTACATCATTAAAATAATTTATTTATTTTCTTCCAAATCTCTCAAAAAGGAAAAACAATCGTAGACTTTATTTAAGGAAACGATTTTGCAGAACAACGCTTATTTCGTATCTCACACATTTTGGTGAAAAAAATCGAATTTTTTTATTATTAAAAATCAAAACATAAAATATACATTCTGTCGCGAAATCGAACGCGAAGCGCGAGCGTCATAATGAGAATGTGTTCCTTAAGGCTGATAGAGCCTTAAGTAAATTGAATCTCCTGTTTCACTTAAATTCAAAAAGAAATTTAGTGAATTTGAGAAAAATGAGTAATTTACATCATCTTTAATATTATAAAATTGGATTGAGTTTCAGTATTAAATTATAAGAAATAAACTTAAATGTATGCAAAAAGCACAAGACCGAGCGCGAAGCGCGAGGTCCAGAAAGAACGGAGCGCGACGATCAAATCGCGCGCCCTAGGCGCGCTCAAACTTGGGAGCGATGAGAATGTGCCCGCGAAGCGGGCAGATTTTTTTTATTATAACTCTATGTGACTTCAATCAAAAATTGAAGTCTATATATATATGTCTTTGTTTTAGTTTGCGAAATAATTTAACGAGTTCGTCCGCAAATGGTTTGCTTTGTTCAAACTTTGCTAAATTTGTTTTCGCTCCGCTATCTCAGTTTTTAATTTATATTTTTTTTATTGTAGCACTATATGACTGCAATCAAAAAGGAAAGTCCATATGTATGTCTGTTTTTTAGTTTGCGACATAATTTAACGTGTTAATCCATAAATAGTTTGTTTTCGTCAAAGTTGATAATTTTGTTTTACTATAAAAAATGTTGTTTTTGTCGAAAATCACTATTCTGCATATTTTTTATTGTTCTGAAGATCATACGCCGAAAAAAAAATATTCGTCACATGAAACGTTACTTCTGCCCAATGATGTATTGTAATTTCGCGACTGATAGTAGCGTTGCTCTACCACAAATTTACAAGATTTGTATTTTGTGTGAGAAAAATCGTGCTTATTCTGTCGAAAGCATTCGGTGTTAATATTTTTGAAAGTTTTTTTAATAAGAAGTCACATAGTCAATTTTGGTAAAAGAGCAGAATTTTTATTAACTTAGTTAATTATGGATCTTTGAGAATTAAATAATATCTATAAGCTTAGACCTGCAAAAATTCTTTTTCATTTATTAATTTGTAACGATCCACGTCTTTTTTTTGTTTTACATTATTTTCAATTCAAACTTTTTCCATGTATCATTTCCGGTCCACCTTTTTCAATCGGAGCCTTTACCTATGACCTTTCCGCGTCAATCTTATTATATCTTTTTACCAATCCTAGTCTTCAATCAATCTCCCTTCATCCTTTATCTGTATCCGATTCTATTTAATCTTGTTCTATCTTTTTGCAATCTACAATATTATTTTTTGATTTTATTTTTTTATATTCAAAGCGGTGTATATCAATCCTGAATCCCATCATTTTCCGATTCATAATCATCTCAAATTTTTCAATCCATAGTTCCCTATCTGACTTATCTAAGTTATTGGAACCTGTATCATCTTTTTTTTGTAATGTTTTTCTGGTAATAGCATCAAAAGTAATAAAATTCTGCTTCCAATGATCATAAAACAAATTTTTCTTGTTAAATATTAAGCAAGATATTATTAAAAAAGTCTAAATTTATAAGTTATATCAATTTTAAAATAACTCCTGAATTAATCAACTTTTTGAAACTTTGATTGGCTCATTATAAAGCTAAATTTACATAGACTATCAGTAACATATAAAAAAATTGTGATAATTTTTTTCTTGATACTGCCAAAGTTAAAAGTTAGAACAACAAAGTTGTAAAAATTCGAAGCATTCTTATATTTGGAAAATGGACTTTAAAAATTATGGAAATCGATCATCAAAAATAAAATACAAAATATTACTAAGAAATACATTAACAGTATATTGTGCAACGAGGGAAAAAAAAATTTATTTTGCAAGTGTGAAGTTAGATGCCCAAGCAAAGCGAGAGTAACAACCACACGAGTAAAATTAATGTTTTTCCCGTGTCGCACACGATTTTTTTCTACTACGGTGTCAAAAAATGGATTTTTTCGCCCTGTACGAGGCAATAAAATCCACTTCATGATCCGCTAATAGAAAAAATTATTTTTTGCATTTTTTAAATAAATTATTCCATGAATTTGAAGTTTTGCAATTTTTTTATTCTAAACATAGACTCTGGCAGTTCCAGAAAGAAATTATCAGATTTTTTTTATATTTCTGACATTCTATGTAAATCTACCTTTAACCCTTTTGTGCATGACTTTGTCTGCCAAAAATCGCAAGCCAGACGGATATGTCAAATAAAGTGTAAGGTATACTAAATTGGAAAAACAGTTTCATAATTTTGTCACCCTTTGAACAATCCCTTTTGCACGAAAACCACTATTTCACAACTGTTGCTATTTTCCCCACAAGTGATGTAAATAGCCATTTCCGCGTCTCAAAACAGATGGGGAAAGTACAATTGTCACTAGACATGTTGGGAAAAATAACGTATTTCACTCGTGGGGAATAAGCGATTGTCAATTTGTGTGATTGCAGCACTTGCTCGTGTTGCGAACTTCATACTCATTGGCAATTGCTCGTTTTTCCCACTAGTAAAACAAATAGCTATTTTACACACCGGCGAAAAACAAAATACTGCCTACATTATATCTAATATGGACACTTTGGTACTAAACCACTTAATACTTTCTGGTGTTCTATAATTTTCTAGAAAATAAGTGTAATAAATGGTACTTTGACATTTATTCTACAATATCTAAGGTTTAAAAGTGAAAAAAGGTATATTTAAATATACATACAAAATGCAAAGGTCTGCATTTTGACTGTTTTAAGAATGCGCTCGAATAAAATGGCCAATCCTAGGGAATTATCCTAAACATTTTAATTTATCTACTAAATTTATTATGAAATATGGTAAATGGTATATTTGAATAGTTTTTTTAGTCGACCGGCAATCGAAAGACCTGGGCTCGAATCCCAGCGCAGTCGGAAGTGTCTTTTTTTCACAGAAAGATTTTCAAATTCTTTAATACCAAAAAATATCCAAATTTTAATACTAAGGGTCGATATAAGTCCTGTTTATTATTATTTATTTTAGTATCGGAGCATTTTTATTTTAAAAATTTCACAAAATAATGTAAAATATGAGCTAAAATAGTGTTGGTCTCTATTAAGGTTGAAAGTACAATAAAATATTTATTTATAAAAAAATTATTCTTGTCGAAATAAAAAATTTAAAAGACAGATTCACAAAATGAATTTATTTTGATTAAATAATAAATAATTATAATTTTCTTGAAATAGATATCATAGCCTTAATTTTGATTTCATCTGGTATGTCATCCTTGATCATTCCAGTATTTATTCACTATACGTAGAAAAATGTATTATTAAATAAAATTTTAATTCATTATTCTCAAGAATTTACTTAAAAATTATTTCAAGATATATGAACCAATATAACTAATCCTTAATCTTATGAAAACAATTACAAGCTACTTACACATTTTCCTTTCTGACATTTCGTAGAAAACGCGAGAATAATTCTCTCGGAAGTATACAGATGGCGCAAAATCACTTTTACTTGACCGTTTTATACATCTAATATTGTGATCTTTTTATACGAGTCAGTATGTTATACTTATTTTATTTTTAATTAATGGGGACATAATTTTAAATTGTTTCAAGGTAAAATGTAAGTTTAAAGTTTGAACTATGCTATACCAATAATAATGGCAAAATTAGCACAATGTCTAGCATTTCATAATGTACTTCAGTTTTGAAGTAACATTTTAAAATCAAGTATTAGGTAAAAATTATCATGTAACTGCACCAAGCTTCAGTTACTCAGAACGAAAATTTTTGTTGTTGAAAGTTTCAGAATTTTCAGATACAAATATCGGAATATCAGCTGAATTCATTGTAATCCAGTAATTTTAAATTTACTAAGCAGTAACCGAATTTTCTTTATTTATCCATAATTTTACTGAATTATAACTGTACAAAACTGCAGTTTTTTCGTGGAAAATTCCGGTAGAAATACCTAACACTATAATCAAAGAAATCAATTCCCCTAAATACTATGAGTGATTATAATAATTATTTTATCACCCACTGTATTCCCATTTAGGACTAATCAAACTATTCATTTATTTCTTATCTCAATCTGTACTAAAATTAGCACATAAATATAATCGAGCAACTCTCCTCTCTGAATTTGTAAGAATCTCACCAAATTGCAATCAGTGATCCATTTCTGGCTAGAGGTTATCAGTCTCTTTTCACTGAAAACCAATGATAAATCACTGATTGCCCAGCGAGAAGTGGGTCATTGATTTAAATTCAGTAAAAATCTCACTGATTCAGATTTATAGAATGTGAGGATAATTTAATAACTGAATTTCCTTAGAGTTTATCAAAAGCATCTAAGTTTTCTTAGTGAACGAGCGATGAAACGATAACACAGACCCACAAAAAAAGTGGTCTGAACTTTATATGTGACTTGATTACCCTTGTGAATTTTCCCGTAGGCTAGAGGAATTCTGAGGTACTTTAGAAAAATTCCTAATGTCGGATTCAAATTTAGCGACTCGAAAAACGGAAAGATATCAGATTTTTCGTGCAAAAATAAAACCTCCATGAAACCTCAAGTTTTGCTCAGTTATACACTTTTTCCCCTAGGCTAGGGGAATTATGAGGTGCTGTAGATAAATTCTAATATCAGATATGAACTCAGCAACTCAAAATACGGAAAGCTATCAGCTTTTTCATGCAAAAATAAAACCTCCTGTTAAGCTAAAGTTTTGATAAGTTATACACTTTTTCCCCTAGGCTAGGGAAAGTCGGAGGTACTTTAGAAAAATTCCTAATGTCGGATTCGAACTTAGCGACTCGAAAAACGGAAAGATATCAGTATTTTCGTTCAAAAATAAAACCTCCATGAAACCTCAAGTTTTGCTCAGTTATACACTTTTTCCCCTAGGCTAAGGAAACTCTGAGGTACTCTAGGAAAATTCTAATTTTGGATTCGAACTTAACGTCTCGAAATACGTAGAAACCACAGTTTTTTATTAACTTTCCCGTGGATAAATATTACATTAACGGAGTCTGAAACTTCCAAGATTTCACATTTTTTCCCTAGGCTAGGGAAAATCTGAGGTACTTTAGAAAAATTCCTAATGTCGGATTCAAATTTAGCGACTCGAAAAACGGAAAGATATCAGATTTTTCGTGCAAAAATAAAACCTCCATGAAACCTCAAGTTTTGCTCAGTTATACACTTTTTCCCCTAGGCTAGGGGAATTATGAGGTGCTGTAGATAAATTCTAATATCAGATATGAACTCAGCAACTCAAAATACGGAAAGCTATCAGCTTTTTCATGCAAAAATAAAACCTCCATGCAGGCTCAAGTTTTGCTAAGTTATTCACTTTTTCCCCTAGGCTAGGGAAATTCTGAGGTACTCTAGAAAAATTCTAATTTTCTATTCGAACTTAGCGACTCGAAATACGTAGAAACCACAGTTTTTTATTAACTTTCCCGTGGATAAATATTACATTAACGGAGTCTGAAACTTCCAAGATTTCACATTTTTTCCCTAGGCTAGGGGGAATCCTTCGACCGGATTTGGATTCAGCGGTTCAAAATCCATAAGGGTAGCCTAGTCACATGTAAAGTTCAGACCACTTTTTTTTTGTTCACCTGAGTAATAGAACACAAGAAGCGAGACAATGATTTCATCATGTTCCTGTTTTGCACCAATGATCACACCCACTAAGGAGATCCAATTGGGTATACCTGGTGCAGATTAAGACTCATAGTTCACGGCGAACACGGCCTTTGAAGACCTGGGTCTAATACGACATGCTCTTTGGGATTCCAGAGGGTCATTTCGCGGATGTTAACAAGGCATCAGCATGGGCCTCGTGCCCGGTTGCGGTCGACACTGAACGTGACTATATATATATATATATATATGAAGGCGTGGAGGATCTAGAAATGTACACAGAATATTATCGCTTTTGAGAGGTTTTTGATTCGCCGCATGTTTTGCGGTTTGACAGACCTCGTGTCACTTGTAAAGTTTCTCTCAGCTACTTTTAACCTTCTTCTATCTCTTTTTAAATCCTCATTATCTCTTCCCCTTAAATCGTATTTCCCCTCTAGCCGATGTACCTCAAACTGGAGGATAAGTATAACGTGCGTATTCATGTGCCACATAATGTGATGGTAGATGATACGCACGTGCCCTGAAAAGTATTATCCAAGTGACGCATCAGTCACAAATTACAAGATGGTAGCATTTCTTTGCCAGCCATAACGAACCAGTGAACTATGAGGAGCATTTCCGCCGCTAAGTCGTTTCCAAAGAGCGAGGTTAGTCGTATTCTCTCACGCTCACTTATAACCTATTTATGGTCAGATTTCCGATGAGTTATTATCGATGCCGCCAATTTTTTTTATTAAAATCATAATCGTGCATATTTTATCGTTTCCGTTCCTTTCACTGTTTCTAGAAACCCTCAAAGGCTCCCCACAAAGTTCCATGTGATTCTTGGAAAATTTGAGTCACTTCAAAATTCTACTTCGCAGAATCAATTCATATTTTTTAATGACTATGAAAATTGACAGGAAATTGAAAAATTAATTCTTGCCTAACTCTTGAAAGGTATGTCTCCTCTTTTAAATTACATGATCTCATCATCAGTTGTGTTTAAATTTTTTTTGTCAAATCTTGCTGCTTAAATACCTTAAACCCTTTAAAAAAGAAACTTGTCTTCAGCATGAATATTTATTTAGGAGAACGGTAATGCCAAAAATAAAATCTAAAAGCTGACTAAGGGACTAACGAAACAAGGTCGTAAACTTGTAAAGCGATTTTCGATCTCTAGTGATTTAGGATGCTAGGTGTCAGGTGCATGCGTTACCTTTACCGAAACTCCTGTAACACCTTAAGCGGCCCTTAACCTGCCGAGTTTATTATCTGCGGCATATTGTAGTTTGCTTATGCTCGCTTTTGCGATGCCTTAATCCACCGTAAAGGATCGGTTTTACAACCTTTTACCAGGGCGCCTCTAAAGTCCACCTGGACCTTGAGTGACCTGACGGTTCCGTAATCGAACTTCTTTCTCTATCTTCCTATCTCTTTTCGCTGGTATGCGCACCCAAAATTCTTCCTCCTCTCGTAAAAAAAAGAAGATGAAAATTGGACAGCAACGCCGTCGATAGAAAAAAATTAAAAAATTAAAAGGACTTACAAAAAAGAAATTAGTTTATCCAAGTAAGAATTGTTTGTACCGGAATATTTTTGTTTAAAATAAATGAAATTTGGATATTTTTAGTGTACTTAGTTGGCTTTAGGATCCAGAAAACATGTAAACTCAAGGTTTCATATTTTCAAACGTTTTGACTCAGGTTGGAGTCCTCATCAGTGAGAATTTATTTCTATAAAAAATACAAAGGAGGAAAACTTAAAAATTGCCCGTGTGACGGATAATCATTGTGGTCAAAAATGATATAAAAGAATTGCAAGTGTGAAAATATAAAATTGGAGTAAATAATTAAATTTGCGATAAAGTAAAACTGTACAAAAATTTTTACTGTAAAATTACTAAGGAGAAACTTAAAAAATAGCACGTGTGACGGATTAGACATCGTGGTAAAACGATATAAAAGAATTGTACATTTGAACCTATAAAATTGGTCTAAACTAACTGTAAAAAACTGTACAGAAAAAAAAATTTTCCTACAAAAATATAAAGGAAGAAACTTGAAAAATTTTGTACGTGTGACGGATGAACATTCTGTTAAAAAATGATATAAAAGAATTGCAAGTTTGAAACTGTAAAATTGGTCTAAATAACTAAATTTTCAAAAAGGTCAAACTGTAAAAAAACATAGTTTGTAAAATTACTAAAGGGGAGAACCTTAAAAATAACACGTGTGACGGATAACATTGTGGTAAAACGATATAAATGAATTGTACAAGTGAAACTATAAAAATGGTCTAAATTAGATTTACAAGAAAATAAAAACTGTAAAAAAAATGTATTCGGTATAATTATTAAGGAGAGAAAAAAATATTAAAAAATAGCACATGTGACGGATAAACATTGTGGTAAAACGATATGAAAGAAAGATCCAGAAATAATGTAACTCAGAGTTTCATTTTTTTCCTTCGAAAATTTCGACTCTGATCGGAGTCCTCGTCAGTGATCTTTATTTCTAAATTATTTTAAAAATTGCTAAAATATTACATATTAAGCTCATTCTAAAGCTAAATTTACATAGAATATCAGTAGCATATAAAAAAAATTGTGATAATTTTTTTCTAGATACTGCCAGTTAAAAATTAGAACAAGAAAGTTTGAAAAATTCGGAGCATTCTCATACTTGGAAAATGGGCTTTAAAAATTATGAGAATCGATCATCAGAAATAAAATACAAAATTCTATTTTATTTTTTTTTGTTACCACAATGTTTATCGGTCAAACGTGCAATTTTTTTAAGTTTCTTTCTTTTGCATTTTTATAGAAATAAATTCTCACTAATGAGGACTCCAATCTTAGTCGAAACGTTTGAAAATATGAAACTTTGTGTTACAGTATCGAAAGTGAAAGGGCTTTGCCAATTTTCAATAAATCGACTTAAATCTTTTTTTAATAGAATCATTAGATGTTTTTCTAATAAAATACGTGGGATTTTAAAAAATTGATATTTGCTTTTGCTATCCAACTTTAAGTAACGAAATTTAGGTCTAAATACGTATCTTTTACTCTAAATCAATGCGATTTTATTGAAAAACATATATTTGTTTAAACGGCCATGTATTTCACTAGAAAAACATCTAATGATTCCAATAAAAACAGATTTAGGTCGATTGATTGAAAATTCTAAAAGCTAGAATGCCC
The DNA here is from genome assembly GCA_030998225.1 of Diplolepis rosae. Lineage (NCBI taxonomy): Eukaryota > Metazoa > Arthropoda > Insecta > Hymenoptera > Diplolepididae > Diplolepis > Diplolepis rosae. Next base: position 15,062,063 of record JAPYXD010000723.1, on the reverse strand, counting down.
AACGTACGATCACCTATATTTGCAGCGCTCCAGTACATCGTCTCTCAAGCCGCCATTTTTGCAAAAAAAAAAAGTAAAAAATCATTAACTAGTAGTAGTATAATACATTAATGTACTTTAATTTAAATAAAAAAGTTTTATTACTCATTAAATATTCTTGAAAAGGCATAATATTTTGGTGGGGCAAAGTGGTGTAACCCTTTAATACTAAGGGTCGATATAAGTCCTTTTCATTATTATCATTTTTGATATTTTAGAAATAAAGATCACTGACGGGGACTCCGATCAGAGTCTAAATGTTTGAAGGAAGAAAAAGAAACTCTGATTTACATTATTTCTGAACCCGAAAGCCAAATTAAGAACCAATCACTTAAGGTAGTTTTCATCCAGGAAAATTAGACCTCAGGCAAAAATAGATAATTTTGCTTTCAAGAATAGCAATATTATTATTAAAGGGCCATTTTGGAAGAGAAAGGATTAATTTCCATGAAAAAAATTTGAAATATAGAAAAGTAATTTTATTAATAAATTTTATTTTTGACCCGACTTTTTTTCTTACCGCTTCTTACCAAATTTTAAAAAATTATGCGATTTTAATAAATCATGAATCATTTTTCTAGAGAAAACATTTCTCACAACTTTACCGTTTCTGATTTTTAAAAATAAATTCTTTAATGGCTGAAACCATTAAAAAACATTTTCCAAAACGAAATTTTTATAATCAAATTGCTGAATTTGATAATAGTTTATTCATTTTCAAAAACTGGAAATGTTTAAGTTCTAGGGAATCTTTTTCTTGAAAAAGTGATTTGTAATTTATTAAAATCGCATAATTTTTTTAAATTTCGAAAGAAACGATAAGAAAAAAAGTTGGGACAAAAATAAAATTGCTTAATAAAATTACTTTTCTATATTTCAAATTTTTTTCATCGAAATTAATCCTTTCTCTTCCAAAATAGCCCTTCAATAATAATATTGCTATTCTTGAAAGCAAAATTATCTATTTTTGCCTGAGGTCTAATTTTCCTGGATCAACTACCTTAATATTATTGAGGATCGATGTAAGCCAGCAATTTACGATTATTGAAAATAATTCGAATAGATAATTGCAGAATCTTTTTAACGGAGTGGTAGTTAGAGCAAGTGTCGTCGATGAAGAAATGAGAATGTATTATCCGACGCCTCTGTGAGGCTCGACGTAGAGATCAACGTTGGTGGTTCTCTGGATAACCAGAACGTCTGGGGATCTGGATGCTATTATGAGCGGATAAGAGGGAGAGGCTCTCCTCTGTCTCTCGTTGCTATGGCATTCCAAAGAAAAAACAAAAACGTGACTCTGGTTGAACGGTGGACAATATGTAAATCAGCGGCTGGCCGTGGTCACGATGTCGCGACCTCGGCGTCTCGCGTTCGACTACCTCTCAAACCTTCTCCATTACAAATACTACCTTATGGCGACTACCATGCTTCGAAAACGATCGCATGCCTGCTCTCCAACTGAGGGTCTCGAAGATCTCTAACGATTGTAATGGACCTGCTAGCACGAGCCCTTTCAAAAGAATCTCACGTCGAACTACATTTGCTTTTTAAATTTAAATTCAAACAACTCAATTAAGAAGTTATATTCAACAAGTAATTTGAGGCTAAAAATCTAATAAATCTCTATCTTACTCTCTAAACCTGAATCAGTGAACGGCCGCTGATTCGCAGTGACTATTCACTGAAGTGAAATTCGACTGACGAATCAGTGAAATAGATTGAACTCACTTATTAAATCAGTAGTCTTCAGGTAGGAATAATAAAAGTAACAATATATTTTAATGACCGATGAACACGTTTATTTTAGGTTAAACAACACCAAAAAGAAATTACGTAATTATTATTATATATTGTAATTATTATTGTGTATAATTATATTATGTGTAATTAAAAATTAAAGATCCATCGTTATACTTTAATTGTTCGCAGCAACTTCGCGAATTTAAAGGTTATGTTCACCTGGCGCGTTCACTGATTCCTCAGTGAAATCAAAGCAAGGCACTGATTCATCAGTTGATTCAGGTTTAGAGAGTAGGATAATCCTAGGTCCCTTGACTATCAATAAATCTAATTTTCTTTTTAATGTGAAATCTAGCCTAAGAATTATTTTGAATGAGATAAAGTTATGAATAACTGGATTAAGTTGACTCCTGCGTATCGACTTTGATGATCCTGAGGAGGATTTTGAACTATGTAAATGGAAAGAAGATCCCAGTGTGTGACGCACCAGGTCAGGTGACTTTGGGTTCCCATGCATTTGGCACGATATCACAATGATACCTGCTTCCACGCCCAGTTTCTCCTCTTCTTATGCTCGCTATCAACGGCAATTAGCAGTTGAAAGTGTTCATGTGTTTCAGGGTTATCTCGCCCCATCCAGGTATCCAGGCAGCTGTTATCTTGCGACAAAATGGATCTCATTGGCCAGAACTGCAATTCGAAAGTAAGTGTGACCACCGTGATAGAAACTCGGCAGATTTCTTTGGCTACGCCAATGTCGCAAAAGAATTAAATTTCCATATTGAGACCTTCTCTCTTTCTATCTTCGCTTCTTTGGGTTTTCTCTCTTTTTTTCTCAACCTACGTCTTCATCGCAGACCTCTTCTTAGAAGCGGTCTCACGGTTCCCACGAACGGCTTCGCTTTTCTCTGAAGACCGCGTCGTTTCTGAGCGAACCCTACCGTTCAACGAAAGCGTTTTATGAACCAATAGTCTGTCAATGTACCTTTCAAAATAGACACTGGAAATCAGTCTTCAATATCCTGGTTCTCCACTCAGGGAAAAAAGACCCGAAGGACAGTATCATTCCCTTTAATTTATTATAAGCTTAATAAAAGCGATTCTACTCTGTAAACCTGAATCAGTGAATTAATCACTGATTATATCAGTGAAAATATATAAACTGATGAATCAGTGCCCTACTTTGATTTCACTGAGGAATCAGTGAACGCGTCACGTGAACATAACTTTTGAATTCGCGAATTCAAAACTTTCATCTACACTTTACTGATTTATCGTCCCTTAAAAATAATAATAATTACGTAATTTCGTTTTAGTGTTGTTTAACCTAAAATTAACGAGTTCATCGATCGTTAAAATATATTTCTGGTTTTATTACTCCCACCTGAAGCTTTCACTGATTCAATAAGTGAGTTCAATCTATTGCACTGATTCATCAGTCGAATTTCACTGATTCTCAGTGAAAGATTTATAGCTGCTGCCATCAGTGAATAGTCATTGCGAAACAGTGGCCGTTCACTGATTCAGATTTAGAGAGTACTCTCATTTCCTAATATGATAAATAAACAGTATTATACGAAGGAATGAAAATCATGAATAGATCACATGGAAGGATTATTAATGGCGAATTTTATGAATTGGGATTTTTGAAAGTGGTATTGACGTTTTAAGATTGAGTTTAGATTTGACTTTGTTTCAGTTTTTCTTCATTAAAGTTGGCAAAATTTATGTTTAATTCTTAACATGAACAATTCAAAATATCAAATTAATTATTTTGATTGAAATATAATGTCCATTTTTGATAATATATCAAATCCAATAAGGATGGTTCTATACAAATTTATCAAAAAAAATTGTTAGATAGTCAAGTCGATCTTACATTTGACTTTAATATTGGAAACCTGAAATATGTTAAGGTAGTTCAGCCACGAAAAATTAGGCCTCAGGCAAAAATACCTAATTTTGTTTTCTAAAATAGCAATATTGTTATTAAAGGGCTAATTTGAATAAGAAAAGATTATTTTCCATGTACAAAATTTGAAAGAGAGGAAAATAATTTTATTAATAAATTTTATTTTTAAGTCTTGTTTTTTTTATATCGCTTTCTACCAAATTTTAAAAAATAGTGCGATTCTGATAAATCATAGATCATTTTTTCAGGTAAAAGATTCTCTACAGCTTGACCGTTTGCAATTTTTGAAAATGAATTAATTTTTATCAAATTCAGCTATTTGTTTATAAAAATTGTTTTTTAATAGTTTCAGCCGTTAAAGAATTTATTCTCCAAAATTGGAAACGGTCAAGTTGTAGAGAATCTTTTCTCTGAAGAAATGATCCACAATTTATTAGAATCGCACCATTTTTTAAAATTTGGTAAAAAGCAATATGAAAATAAGTGCAGCTGAAGATAAAATTTGTTTAATACATTATTTTTCCATATTTTAAATGTTTTTCATAAAAAATCATCTTTTCTCTTTTAAATGATCCCTTCAATAATAATATTGCTGTTCTTGAAAGCAAAATTATCTATTTTTGCCTGGGATCAAATTTTCGTGGTCGAACTATACATTAATAGAAAATTGTGATACAGACCAATATTCTAATCGTATAAATTTTGTAATAAAAATATTTTCAATCTACATTTTTCTTTCTGATAATACCACCTACGTGGAAAATATATACTAATTTTCAAAGAAAATACAAACCTATGAAATTTTCAAAAAACGGAAATTTCTCAAATAATTTGAAATTGCAAATTCTTAAGTGAATTTATTATAAAAAAGAAAGAACTCAGGTATAACCAAAAAACAATGGACATTTTATAACAAGAATATTCTTCAAGTCGTAAAAGAGTTGGGGCTCCTCAAAATTTACATCTTTTATGATTTCATCCAACAGGTTTCTCAGTCACCTACCACCAAAATCACACAATGGCGTCAAATCGTTAATCCACGTCTAAGATGTAAAAGTAAAATATACTGACGCAATTTGGGCGTGGAGTTAACGCGCGACCATTAAGGCCTGTTAAGGTCCCGATGTTGAACGCATCTCGCGGACAAACAAGAGAGCCAAAGGCTTCAGCGCAAGATACGTCCTGTCGGCTAACGAGGCAAAATTAGTCGTGAAATAAGTCTAGGCTGTTTTGTGAGTTGGATTTGCGAGTAAAGGGTGCGCGGTAGAAGAGAAGGAGATGAAACCTATTAACACACGGTACCGCCCCTCAATCAGCAGTAGTTAAAGACAACCGCGTGCCATACGAGCCTCGTTTTCCCTGCCGACAACATTAACTTGCTTTTCAACTCGTTTGCGAATGAATACGGCTGTAAAAAGTTAACCCTGCTCCAACTAATATGAAATGGAAGCATTTCGAATTACGTTTCTGAGATATAAACTCAATCCTGATACCTACTTTTTTCCTCATTTTATGTCTGATAAAAGATGAAAAAACTAATTGGCGACCTTCTACAATCAAAGATGTAAAATTTAGAAAAATTTACTCAATTTTCTAAAGTTAGCCTTAAAATTACGAAACACAACGTAATTTCCATAAAATTATTCTTAAAATAAGGAAACTGTAACCAAGTTTTAATAATAAAGGAAAAACGACGGAAAAACATGTCTTCATTTTTATAAATGTTCTAAAATCTTCGAAATTTTGACATTACAAAAGTAGCATAAAATTTTCAGACGTTTATAAATTTTTCGGGTTGATATTGATTGTCCACCAAAAAGTTTATAGAACGTGTGGATGCGTTCTTTTCTTATTCCGCGTCCAAAATTATTATAGAAGATATTTTTATGTACGATTGTTATCTCAATCAGAGAAATAATTGATAATTTAATTATTCCTAACGAGTTGCATGGAGACAACTTTGACCCAGTTACCGTGGCATAATTGTTTGCTAGTAGAGAATACCCGCTTCATTATTCATAAATAACATAAATTACCTATTTATTCCAGTTATCATCCAAGGACTTGTCAAATATTTGTTTTTGACAACTTTGCCCCGACCGTGGAGCCTCAGTTATTCTGTAAATTCAAGAGAATTTCGACTCGAATCAAACCTAATTTTCATAATTATGTGATAAAATAATGTTTCTTCTATCGAAATATCAAGTTTCTATATTGGGAATACATCAACGCATATCACTATCATAATATTCCCATCAGCAATTCTTCCATTTTTTCCTGATCAAAAATGCTTTTTCACATAATTTTTTCTTGTAGCGTAAATTTTCAAGATAAGCTTATGTTACAGCAATTATATTGTAATTTTACTTGATAAATTGTAATTTGACAGTGAATCTGATAATTACACGAAAGTTTTATATCATTTTTCGAATTTTTAGTATTTTGACTATGCGAAAAATTTCCAGTCCGTTAGAAATAATTACCATTAAATCTTAATTTTCCCTGGATTTCTACTATTTTTTAGAATTATCAATATAAAATAAAACATGTATTGCTACAAAAATTTTCTCTGTGTACTACATTTTCTGTTTCAAGTTTTAGAATTTCCAGATAAAGGTATCTTACTGAAAAGTAACAAATTTTTTCTTGAATTTACCAAAAAGTGACTAAGTTTTTCAAAATGTTATCTTAACTAATCTTAAAGACATGTTTTTAGAAAAAGGTAAATATAAAATTTTGCCTAATTCATTAATTTAATTATTAGATATTATTAATTAAGATTAACATTCAATCAAACACCTTTTTCCATTACTTTAGGGGAACTGTGTCTAAAACGGTCAGTCCGATAAAACGGGTCAATTGATAATAATTAATTAGATAAAGTAAATAAACGTCAGGTCCTAAGACAGAATTATTGTTCAACCCGATTAACACCGATAACAAGTCTTTTCAAGTATTTAATGCGCACAATAAAAGGTGATAATAATTTTTACCTACTTGATTATAAAATGTTACTCAAAATTGAGGTATATTATGAAATGCTAGACATTGTGCTAATTTTGTCATTATTATGGGTATAACATAGTTCAAACTTTAAACTTACATTTTATCTTGATAAAAATTTAAAATTATGTCCCGATTAATTAAAAATAAAATAAATATAAGATACTGACTCGTATAAAAAGATCACAATATTAGATGTATAAAACGGTCAAGCAAAAGTGATTTTGCGCCATCTGTACACTTTCGGGAGAATTATTCACGCGTTTTCTACGAAATGTCATAAAGGAAAATGTGTAAGTAACTTGTAATTGTTTTCATAAGATTAAGGATTGGTTATATTGGTCCATATATGTTGAAATAATTTTAAAGTAAATTCTTGAGAATAATTAATTAAAATTTTAAGAAAAATAAAAACACTTGCGACATCATTATTAAATATGCCATATACCTGAGTATTACATTTCATAATAAATTTTTCTAGGTATAGTGAATAAATACTAGAATAATCAAGGATGTCATATCGGAAGAAATCAAATTTGATGCTGTAATATCTATTTCAAGAAAATTATAATTATTCATTATTTAATGAAAATAAATTTATTTTGTGAATCTGGCTTTTTAATTTTTTATTTCGACAAGAATAATTTGTTAATGAATAAATATTTTATTGTACTTTCAACCTTAATAGAGTCCAACTCTATTTTAACTCATATTTTACATTATTTTGTGAAATTTTTTAAATCATAATGCTCCGATACTAACAAAAATGTTCAAATATACCATTCAACATATTTCATAATAAATTTAGTAGATAAATTAAAATGTTTAGGATAATTCCCTAGGATTGGCCATTTTATTCGAGCGCATTCTTAAAACAGTCAAAATGCAGACCTTTACATTTTGCAAGTGTATTTAAATTTTCCGTACTTCACTTTTAATTCTCAGATATTTTAGAATAAATATCAAAGTGCCATTTATCACACTCATTTTTTTAGAAATTATAGAACACCAGAAAGTATTAAGCGGATCTGTCACCTTTAATATTTTTATTTTTGAGTTTAGACATTTTTTTACTTTGATTGACTTTTTTGTTTTTTAACCAATTGTCATGATTCTTTTTTTATTTTGTTCCTTACAATGTGTTGCAACTTTTTGGGTATGAAAAATAAGATAACATGATTGGAAAAAAAGTTTCAAATAACATAAAATAAACAAATTAATAAAAATATCCCAAAATATAAAATGAGAAATTTGCATTTGTTTTTTTAGCCAGAGTGCTTTCCAAACCCAAAAATATTGGCAACATACATACATGGTTCCATCTTTAGCAATTTTGTTCTCTTTATACAGATACCTGTTATAAACTATTTTCCATATAATTAAAAAATATTAGTAAATAAATAAACTAATTTTTGGTAAAAACGTGTTTTTCGTAAATCGTAGTAACTTTTAATTCCATTTATTTCTCCAAGACAAAAACTAAGATTGCACTGGAAATTTACACACATACTCAGAAAAGTATAGAAAATAAAAAAATAACATTTTTCGAAAATGTGAAAAAATCAAAAATATACCAATTAAAGGTGGCGGATCCCCTTAAGGTAGTTCCTTCACGAAAATTAGACCTCAGGCAAAAATAGATAATTTTGCTTTCAAGAATAGCAATATTATTATTGAAGGGCTAATTTGAAAGAGAAAAGATTATTTTTCATGAAAAAAATTTGAAGCACAAAAAAATAATTTTATTAATAAATTTTATTTTGGCTCAAACTTATTTTCTTATCGCTTCGAGACAAATTTTTAAAAATGATTCGATTCTAATGAATCACGATTTATTTTTTTAAGAAAAAGATTCTCTACAACTTGAATGTTTCCAATTTTTGGAAATGATTTCTTTAATGGCTAAAATTATAAAAAAACAATTTTTCAAAACAAAATTTTTATAAACAAATCGCTGTATTTGATAATAATTAATTTAATTTGAAAAATAGGAAACGGTCATGTTGTAAAGAATCTTTTGCTTAAAAAAATGAACCGTGATTTATTAGAATCGCATCATTTTTTTAAATTTGGCTCGAAGCGATAAGAAAATAAGTTTGGGCCAAAATAAAATTCATTAATAAAATTATTTTTTTGTGCTTCAAATTTTTTTCATGAAAAATAATCTTTTCTCTTTCAAATTAGCCCTTCAATAATAATATTGCTATTCTTGAAAGCAAAATTATCTATTTTTGCCTGAGGTCTAATTTTCGCAAAGGAACTACCTTAAGTAGTTTAGTACTAAAGTGTCAATTTTAAACACAATTCCCCTATATATTGAAAATTAGTATACAATATTACCACTAACTGACATTTTACTGAAACTCGCAATTTTGAATTTTCAAAAATTCTCTGATTCAAAATAAAGAAGAAGAGAAATTTGAAGGATAGTCGGGCTAATAATTCTTTAATCGAAGGGCAAAGAATAAAACCAAAATTGGCTCTCATAATGTGTATTTGGGTAAAGATTGCAGTCGCAGAAGGAATGGAATGAATGAAAATTGGATCCTCTGAAACTGAGAATACAATGAGGATGAAGTATCCGGGAAAACTACAAAATTCTCTTTACCAAGACTATGCAGCCGACAATATTGAATGCTTGAAAAGGATGCTACGTGAATGTCGTTGGCGGCAGGTAGAGACGAACCACGATCGAATCTCATGCGGCGAGGCATGAATGAGTCCTGAGAAGAAACCAAAAAGCGTAGAGAAAAATTTTTCAAGAACCATGAATGGTTGGAAAAACTGAGAGTTTCCTTCTTTCGTGATGAAGATATTTCTCCAGCAAGGATATGAATGCTAGAGCGTCACTAGGCCTCGACAACGATGGCGGTCTATCCTTTTGCGCCTTTACTTCCAGAGAGAAGTAGTCCTGGGAGCGATACCGAATCGCGTCTAGTCTCCGCGTTTAGCCCGCGGCGAATACTTCGGCTCCTTTCAGCTTGAAAAAATAGGAGGTCTCGTTGTAATTAGGACAGTGTGCCCGCATGGCCCACAGAAGGAGTCGTCGTCCTCCTCTTCTACCTTTTGATCCTCATGGTCTTCTTGCCCTCCGCACTCCTTGGCTCCACGAAGCTGGACTCCCGCTACATTCCTAGTGACCCTCGAGACAACTTCCAATAAACGCGAGACAAAAGGCTTCTTTAGGATCTTGCGGATACCAAATGAATGTGGACCCAGATCGAACAAGGGCTCACCATCCCATCGGTACCCTATAAGATTCTTTTACAGGAAACTCAAAACGAGATTCTTCTCATCTCTTAGAAATGCCGTTTCAAATATTTTCATTCAGTAATTTATTTATATCTTTTGAATTTTTTCAATAGAAAACCAAAAAGTAACAATATGTCAGAGGTAATGATGAGATGGTGAAGTATTCGAAGTAAAAGTTGGAGAGCGCTTGAGTAAAAGGAGTCCTAACGATCTTAATAGCCAGGTAAAACATTGACACCTCGACGCCGTTCGAGACCACCTGATGCTTGAAGAAGATGAAGGGAGAGGAAGGGGGCCAGTCAAACAGTCGGGCCAGCATCTTCTTGAGGAATCCTTATGAGAATGTAAGTTGGATGACAACGAGCTAACAGCGTGGACAAACAGTCGGCTTGAGACAGAGTGAGCGGGACTCATGATCATGTACTTATGCGTTTCCTCTCAAACATTCGATTCAAACTCAAACCAAAGCGAGTGTCTATACGAAACGAGAAATCTTAACTCTTAGGCTAGAAAATCATATCAGCCCTTATTTTTCAAAATATAATAAAGTTGCCTACACATCTTACAAAAATTCGTTTTTATTAATAGAAAAATCGAGTTTTACATTCTTTGATGTTTTACATGTTAATTTAACTGAGTGAGAGGGAAATGAAGGAGAGGATGGAGCGTTTGAAAAAGTGTAACACTTGAATTTCAATGTTGAACGTCTTTGGTTTAATATGATACAACAGACTGGGCTTTCTGAGGGGGCGGCCCATAATACATTATACATATCCACATATAGTATAATAATATTTTCTAGCTTCGAAATCATCAAATCTTTTTATGTACAATATATACGAAGCAATTGATAGGTAATTACAATCAAATTATTTATCTATATGGTACTACATTATTAATAATAATGAAAAATAATAATGGGACTCGCTCATCCAGGGGGTTTAATCAAAATTATTGGGTTATCGTCGTTTATGCGATGTCTAAAATTTTATTTGAAAAACTCGAAATACGAGAGCGAGAGAAGACATATTTATGCATCACGAATTCATTACATATTCAATTAAAATAGCATGGGAATTTTGAAAATAGATAAAAATATTAATCCCCCGGGCAGAGTATTTGTTTTGACTCAATAATTTCTGATGTTGTCATCGATGAATACATTAAGAGAAACAGTCGGAGAAATTTTACCTATCGATGATTGGTTTCTATGGTGATCGATTTATCAATGCTAGGTAAAAATGCATGAGACCTGAAGCTTAAATATAAAGCCTATTAATTGTACCTAAAGAAAATAAGAAATTAATTTACTATCGAGGAATAATATTACAATTTTTCTACGTCTCAAAGAGATATTGCATTTTTAAGAATGACTTTTAAGCTTCTTGTCTCTTTATTGCATTCGAAATTTCAAATGGGCTGCGCTGCTGCATTGATAAGCTAAAAATGGACAATAAAATCACAAAATAAGTCGAGATGTTTGAAATATGGCGAATAGTCTGGTGAAACAAGTTGGAATTTCGAAATCGAAGTAGGCTCAATTTAATATCTGAGAGTCAAGCTTTTCGAGAGATGTATTGAATGCATATCACAGGTACGATGATATTTTAACAGAATGTTGGAATTAAATGGAACCTGATTTAAGTATAGGGCCATATTTTTAAGCGCACATTCCAAGTATGATTTGAACCTACTTGAAGAAACAATATAACTTTGCCAGGAAAACATTTTAATAGTTTCTGACATTCTTAAAATTAATTTTTCTAAAATTTTTAATTTTCCTCCCCCGCAGAAGCTACGCAAATCAGTATTCTTGGTTATAAAGAGTTGGGGACGTTCTCAATCTGATAATAATGAAACGAAATTCACTGAGATTTGATTAAAAAAAAATTATCAAAATTTTTCGTTTCTTTGAAAGAAAAAAAGTTCACCAAGTGAATATGATTTAATATAATTTAACATTTTTATTAAGTTTCAAAAAAACATCCTCAACGTCTTTTTTCTAAGTCTCATCACACCTAAAAATCGATCATAATAAAACATTGTACAAGTTAAAAAAAATATACGCTTTTAAAACGGAATTGGATTAAAACAGTTGTACATATCACCGGCTACAACATTTTTGCTATAAAAAAAATAGAAGTAGAATATAAAAAGTTGCCTAGTTTGATCGCTTTCAGTATGAAAAGAGGAATCACACTCTACAAAGAGGTACGTCCAAAAAAAAAAAGAAAAAAAAAAATAGCAGCAACGCGGTACGTGAGAGGAAGTTTAAATTTTAGTCTACCACGGCGTATCGTGCGATTCTCTGTTTTCATATCATATTTACAGATTTCATCATATACTTAATACATACATACTTTAAATACAGTATTCGATCAGGCTCCTCGTAAAGTCTTTACAAAAATAAAATAAATAATCTGAATAAATAAGCATATTGATAGTAACAATAATTACAAAGTTAGTCAATAAATATTATTCGCGTGAGATTTTAAGGGGGTCTCAGGTGGAGCGTTCTTTTTAATTTTTAATACTAGAGTGAGTCTCAACTCACATTATTGATAAGCTCTTTTGTGACGCACATATTGCGTGAATACTATATTAAATCTCACAGAAAATAATTTGCTTTCCAGTATTATGTTCGTTGTGACAATGAGAGCAAAAATGGTTGAGATTTAATTCGATCAACGATCGGCCTTAAATCTAGCAACCAGATGCGAAGCTTTCACAAAAATCGAAAATAATGCAGAAGAACGCAAATATTTTTAAAATACACCTCAACTTTCTTTTTTCCGCCCCCCGAAGTTACGCTCCCCCGGCTCTCTCCCTCTCTCTCTCTCTCTCTCTCTTTAACTCTCACTCTTATATTCTCGTGCACTCTAATCGTCTACACTTTCTGCACTTAAAAAAAAATACTTATCTAAATTGCGAATAAAATCAGGGTTCGTAGGCTCTCGATAATAATATCGTCGCACTCTTGAAAATACCGTTTCAAAAATTCCGCACATTCTTTTGTATTCTGTTAAGCATAAAAAATTTGAGACGATCCGAGAACAAATTTTTAGTAAAGATGAAAAATTAAGAAATAGATTTGCGATGTGCTTAATCCTCCGCTCTTTTATCGTCCAAGTTTGGATATCGAAGAACGATACTCGAAAATTAGTCGATCACAGAGACTCATATCGTAGATAAAGTTCTTAATCTTCGACTCTTTTCCAAATAATTTGCTGATTGTCATTAATTGTGCAAATTCGAGCTATTCCGTATTTCTTGTTATTCGCAAAAAGTGCATTTACATGCTCAAGTGATTGCATGTGCGTGCTCTTGTGCGTGTATTACAACATAGGTGTGCGAAGTTGTCGTCAGCTATATTGAAATGACACGGCGATGAATGGCGACGGCGGCGAAAGCCGGCAGGTTGCTTTGGGCGACTCTCTTTCTCTTTTGCTCTTTTTCTCTCTTGTCTTCTTTTCATCCTCGCAATAACGAAGAATCCATCGTCTCGACTCGTAGCCACGTCATCCCTCGGTCAAATTTACTACCCCAGGTCATTCAAGATGGAAAATTCGATGATTCAATGGCACCATCAGTGAGGCACCAAATGTATCCAGCAAATCTGAAGTAGCCTAATTCTTGAATCATATTCACGCATAGTCGAGTCAAGCTCAAAAGCTTTCCGTTCCAAATGCAAGATAGACTTCAGTCAAGAATATTCCACTTCTCTTTGTTGAGAAAAGTGGTATTTTCGACGAATCATCTTCCTTCTAACGCACTTGACATGTGTAAACATCTTCTTCAATTATCTTCTTCAGGGATTCTCCATCTTCCAATGACGCCAAAAGAATCCTATTTCGATTGAGAAGTAGAACTCCAAAGACCGCAATGAGGTTCAACAGGAAAAAAAACGGATAATTCCTCAAATTTTGAACCATGTTCGGCTTCAAGAGTCGCTCAATAATGCTTTTGGATCAGCGCTTCAGGAGAAAAGAGCTTCCAACCTAAGCTGGGCTGTTTTTCTAAGACGGGCGAGACGTCGCCTGGTTACCCTGCGCTTGCTTCCGCCTAGCCGTCCTCATGATTCCAAGATTCGGCGCAAATGCTCAAATACTTGTACTATGAATTCGAGTCCGTTCATGTAATCTCGGAAAATTAGCCAGTCTCGGAGATTTCGATATGTCTCGGCTGCCATATTCCGGTACTCGGACGACATCACTTCACGGGTTACGTCTGGACGTTGAGTCACAGCTCGTTCAACTAACGCCACCTGCAGCTCACATAGCACCTGTAACAAGATATTACATTTTCATCAATATTCATTTCACAGTATTTTTATCTTCAATTCTTTATTTTCTTTCGCATGTACTTTTAATCTCTGGTAATGATTCAGTTACGTATTGTTGTGATCATTGGATCCGATCCATGGAATGTCTCTTTGTTTCAAGCAACTCGGTCAAAAAACAATTCGATTGTAATTGGTAGTATTAAATTTTTTAAGTGCTTCTAACGAAAAATATAGTTCTCATTTATTATTCTACCTTATAATTTACAGGATTGAAAAACTAACGCTTCTTGCTAGAGACAATAAAAGTTTATTCAATAATCTAGAGGAAAAGTGAAGATGGAGATGCAGAAAGAAGCAAAAGTCGAGTAAGATGCAGTGTTACAAATAACTGCCAATAAAATCTGCTCCTTTCAGTTCAGATTTTAAGACTTTAGCGCGAGATCATAAAAATTGTCATAACTTCCAACTAAGTGCTATTGTGAAAGTCGTGCCCCCCTTTCGATTCACTTCTTGCCTTGATTAAATCAAACCCCGTGAAAATGAAAATCAAAGTGAAGTAAGATTCGAAGCAAAAGATAGATTTTGCAAACTTGACAAGAAAACTCACCGTTCGAAGCTTGAACTCGGTGTCTTTAAATTGCGTTCGGAACTGCAAACCAAAATCTTCTTGGTCCCAGACTATTTGTTCCAGACCCACTGCGTATTTCTGCATGTACTCGTACGTGTTCAATAAAACCGTATCAAGCTGTAACCAAAAATAATCCCCATAAACTTCCAATTCTTCAAAAATCTAAAAAAGTTCTTTGAAAAATATTTTCAATTTCAAAACTTCAAACTTACCATGCGAATCTCTAATTTATCCAGGAACTCTTGATTCAGCTGTTCTCCAAGCTGCTTAGGTATCTCCTTAGGACCGGGTAGCCAATCATAACGATTGGCTTTCCATGACGAGTGCAAATCGTTGTAATCGGTGTTGAACGTCTGCTTTATCTGAAAAAAAAGAAGAAAATCGTTCAAATTTCATTTCCAAGAAATAAGATAGTGCATCTACAATCAACATTTTTCTCCATAGATATCATTCATATATAAACAATAAAAATAAAATCATGAAAAATTTATAAAAAACACACAATATAATACCAAGGTGAAAGGACTTAGGAATAAAACAGATAAGAGAAAGCAGAAACTTTATTGTATTGTTTTTATCGAGCAAATAATATCCTTTTATATTTGCGGTAATTACAATCCGACAACGAGCTCCTTTAGTAATTCTCAAAAAGTGAGTCTCGTCTAGAAAATTGATTGGGTTGAAGTTTGTGTCGTCTCCTGTGATGGATTTTTTTCATCGTATGATCTACAAAACAATAAAAAATATGGAAAGTAGCGATTTTTGTCAAAAATAATATTTTTTATAGTTTTTAAGTTTGAAAAAAACAAAATATTTATGGACGAACAAGTTAAATTATTTCACAAACTAAAAAACAGACACATATATGGCTGTTTATTACAGTCTCATAGTGTTACAATAAAAAAAATATAAATTACAAAACTGAAGCAGAAACATATATATAGATTGCGATTTTTGATTGAAGTCACATAGAGTTACAATAAAAAGAAGTAAATTAAAAATTGAGAATGCGGAGTGGAACTAAAATTAGTAAAGTTGATTTGGCAAAACTTTGTTAATTTTAGTTTCTCTCCGCTATCCCAATTTTTTATTTATATTCTTTTTTATTGTAGAACTATGTGACTGCAATCAAAAACCGAAGTCTATATATATGTCTAAGTTTCCGTCAAACTTAAAAAAAATGTTTTTTTTCGTCAAAAATCACTATGCCGCATATTTTTGATCGTTTTGGAGATGAATACGACGAAAAAAAAAGTTCATCAAACAAGACGTCACAAACTTCAGCCCAGTGGAAAATTGCTGTCGCTGTTGGTCGCAACGCGTGGAAAGAAGATGAGACACGAGATAGTCACGCTTACTCATACCTACTCGCATTTCGATCGTACCAGGAAGAAAATTAGAGTCAGGGCGAGTCAAATATGCAACTACTTATCAGAGTAATCAGTGACTTGACGCAAGCACTAGTGTAGGAAACGAGAGCCAGGGAAGTCTATCTAATTTAACTTGACACGAAACATAGAAGTTATTCTCGCGCTTATGTGACAATTGTGACTACCTGGAAACGCGTTCGTAATGTGGTCGACGCAGCACGCGCCCTGCAAAATGCACAGGCCGCTTCGCTTCAATAGAAACATTTTAGAGATACCTATTTAGTGTGCAGTTTACTCCGAATGATAACAGAGAGGAAGAAGAAAACGTGTTTATATGCGATTTTATAACTGCATTTTGTTGGAAATCATTATCCACTTTCAATTTACACCATTTCTTTGAATTCTTTATGGGAAGGGATATGGATATCACTTAAGCTTTAATAAAAAAGTTCCTTTATTCAATCACTTAGAAAGCATCAAACATTGAAGTAACATAGTATGTTAAATATAATGAATATTCAATGAGAAAAAAAATCAAGATCTTACTCGGCGATTAGTTATCACTCGAGGTTTTAAGTCTCTGTAGACGATTCTCCTTGAACTTGAGTGCAGCTTCTTTATCAGTCCTGGAAAAGTAAATATTGTTTTTCAAGATAGTTCTGAAATTATTACATAGATATTATCAAGAGTCAATTTAATATTCACAGATTATTCATATATTTATCGAAACTTACCTCTTACTGGTAAAAAGAAATTATCTCAGGTTGAAAAAACCATTTTTTGGAGTAACAAATTCACATAAGCTTCATCCTAATCTGCAAATAGAAAAATACCTAATCAATTTTTGCGATTTTACGGTTTGTAAAATCACAAAACTTTTTAATAGTGAAAGCTGTCATCTCTTTTTGTCGACTTACCTGGGGGTAAGTTACATTAAAGAACTGTAACAACTGATGTGAAGAATGTCGACCCACTTCTATCTTCTCATATTTCATGTCAATTAAATGAACTTCCTTCAGGGGATCTGCTACCTTTAATATTTTTTGGGTTTAAACCTTCCATATAATTTTTTTACGTTTATTACATTTATTCAAAAAGGTTTTGAGGGTTTTCAAAAATTCTGCACCTTTATGTATTTTTAAACTAAAATCTTGTGTTTTGGGGCATTGTTTTGCCATTTTTAGAAATAAAGATCACTGATGAGGACTCCAATCAGAGTCGGTTTGATTAAAACTACTGTTTTTTTCATCTATGGACCCTAAGCCAATCAGCCAACATTGCAAATATTCCTAATGAGGGTCAATATAATTCCTGTTTTAAAAAAAAAATTTTAATCAAAATTAGTCGAAGTTGTATTGACTCAATATTAATAAAATGGTACGTTGTTGGAGAAATTGGCTTTAGAGTCCAAAAAAAGATTAAGTCGATTTAATCAGACGTTTCGGTTCAGATTGGAGCCCTCATCAGTGATATTTATTAAAATCTATAAAATACAAAAAGGAGGGTGTTAATTTCACACTTTTAGGAATAACAATAATATTTAAACATATAATACAAAAAACGAGTACTTAATGTGTTGAATTAACCCCTTTTTGTATTTTCTAGATTTTAATAAATATCACTGATAAGGGCTCCCATCTGAACCGAAACGTCTGATCAAATCTAC
Source organism: Diplolepis rosae (assembly GCA_030998225.1). Lineage (NCBI taxonomy): Eukaryota > Metazoa > Arthropoda > Insecta > Hymenoptera > Diplolepididae > Diplolepis > Diplolepis rosae. The sequence continues at coordinate 15,044,171 of JAPYXD010000723.1, read as the reverse complement.
TTAATCATTTTTTGGACCCTAAAGCCAATTTCTCCAACAACAAACCATTTTATTTAAACAAATTTTTGTAGTTATTTTTTAAATAGAGTACTATTCATACCCTAAAAATACATAAAGGTGCCCGAATTTTTAAAAAGCCCCAAAACCTTTCTAAATAAAGGTACTAGATATTAAAAATATTATATGGAAGGTTTTAACTCAAACAATAGAAATAAAAATATTAACGGTGGCGGATCCCCTTAAAGCCATGTCCTAGACATAAATAAACTTCTTTTACATTTATCTTCTATGAAAAATCAATTTGAGTGATTAATTTAAGAATTAAAAGTACAAAAAGTATTGGATAAAGTCATATCCATGACATGGCCTTAAAGGAAAATTTTGAACATGAGAGATAAGCTTGTGAATGAAGTTTCCGTTGAGATATGAATATGTAGTTATTAAGGATTAATCTTAGAGACGAATAGAGTCGTCGAACTAAGACTCTGCATCGATGCACTCAAGGAACGGATGTAAGAAGTGATATCGTCTACTTCCGACTAAACCTGGTCCATATGACCTCGGTTTTGAACTCCAGTCTTGTAGCCAGCTGGCCCAGGCTCACGGGGATCGCATCGTGCTCAAGTGCTTATCTGCCGTAGGAATGGCAATAATCAACTTGCGATACTCCTCTGGCTTCTCGCCACTCAGACTGAGATTATGATAATACTCTGCTTCTACCAAGTAAAAGTGAGACCAACCCTGAGAAATGTGCTGTCAACGACTCCTAAACACTCCCAGTCAGGAGTAGAGTATCGTCTCGCATCAAATAAAACTAAAATATTTTCTCTCCGTATCTCTTGTTTTAAAAACAAGGTACTTGCTACCTACGAGTCTCTAGATATCATTATTTCATTATTTGATACTTTAACATGGGAAAACGACTTCAAGAATGCTCTTGTTTACAAGAATAAAAATACTTAAGATATTGTTAACAAACTAGATTATTTTAAAGGTTACCTTTTAATATTGTACCTTCTTATATATATTTAATTACTCTCTAAATCTGAATCAGTCAAATTTTTACAGATTGAATCAGTGATTTGCCTTTTCACTGATTCACTAGTGAAAAAATATATTTCACTGTTAAATCAGTTGATTATCACTGATTGAATCAGTGTAAAAAATATTTTCACCTTTAAATCAGCTAATTTTCACTGAAGCAATCAGTGGAATTGGACTGATTTACAGTAACCTCTTTTTAGCTATTTGAATCAGTCAAATTTCACTGATAATCAGTAGATTTTGACTGATTAATATTTAGAGAGTACTAGATTAATAAATTCATTAATCGTTTTTTATTTAAACTTTAGAAACTCATGATAAAAGTTACGTGTGACTTTTGCGGTTTCTTCGAGGTCGTCACATTAAAATTTTATAACTTATATTAAGCGTCGAAGCGACGCCAGCTATAGAAAGAGCAAGAAATATAAAAAAAGGAGGAGGCTAATTGATTTTGACGGGTCTTCGACTAGCTCAGTTACCTACGATCCTGCCTATACTTCCTGCCTTTGGTCGGCTCCGAAGCATCCACTTGTTTTACGATTATATTCCTTGTGTGGCCAACAAGTAGAAAAGAAGAAAAAAAAATAGTATGAGGCAGATTTTTTACAAGGTACAAAACTGGTCTGTGCCATAAACTCTCTTTATAGATAGGATTCACGCTAATAGCAGATGATAGTGACCAACAATGTTGTACATGGCTCCTCTTTTTATTTAAAATCTCTTCAAATCAGCATAAAAACTACCCTTGATAACTCTCTATCCATATCGTTTTAATTTTTAATTTAGGTAAAATATTAACACTTCTTGAGGGGTCGAGGATCTGTCAGTGATAATTTTACGATTTTATTAAAGAAATGACTGGTAGGAACACATCCTAAATCTAAGCTTAATAAGTACCAACGCCTGAATTTTATCGAAACACCAAAGAGAAATCGGAATAGGTTTTATTAATAAGTATAAATGACGTAAGTCAATCTGATGACCACATAGCAAATATTTGGTGTGCTTTGTATACAAAACGGGACGAATTATATCTATCTCATCTCTATCGTATTTCGCAATAAGTCAGAAGGTATGAGAATAGATTATCTATGATGAAACGAGTTTTATCAAGCTCGAAAGATGTTATACCTGAGAAAAGGTAAGCAATAGGCACGCGAGCGAAAGAAGCTACTTAGTCAATGTTAAAAATCAGTATAAGAGCAATAACTGCTAATCAAATTATACTTTATAATTCGAAAGAACAGATCCATGTTGATACGAAATGCAGACTTTTAAATTAATTAGCTTAATTAATTGGGCATTTGAATAGGGAGCGATTGATTCTTTACTACGAAATACTAATTTGCTGCTGATTTTCTCGTTCGAGCAACAAAATGCATCCTTGATAAATCATAGGAGTATATCAAAGCGAGTTAATACGCTGGCGCGTATCGTATCCGGTCTGCGTTTTAGTATGCAGGCGGAGTTCCGATGTTGGTAGGTGCCTCCACGCGAGGAGGGGCAGCTTCCGATTCTGATTTATTGGAATCCTCCACTTCCGATATTTTACGATTCTTGCACGTACCAGACGGCTACGATAAACACGAATACCATTTAGTGTTTGTCCCTGACATCGATGAGAATCTGTGAAAAAGTGTCTCGATCACAAAATCACATACCGGCATTACTTTGTATATACACAATATTTTAAACGTGTCGCTAAAGTGTATAAGACTGAAAAATCGGCAAATATCAAGACGCGAATCTTAACTTCACAGGAGCCGATTTATTGCCGAATGGTTAGTCTACTGAGCTAAGGCAGAATGTAAAATAATTGAAAAAACTCTATTTTAGTCATGAGATACTTTTCGCTATCTATGTCTATCCTTCTACTACACTGAGAAAACTCGAGTGTCAAACTTTGAGTGTCAAAATGTAGATAGTCAGTTTGAACTTCTAGATAGTACAACACTTTCTCCGAAATTTTTTCTTTTTGGTCAGGGAGACACTCATTTGATATTCTGCTTAACTGTTACCAGAGGGTCAGAATCACTATAAAGAGTGTCAATTGGTGAAATACGCGCCAAAATTGTAAAGTCACGTGGGTTCGCCTATTTTTCCTCCAATATCACCAGCGTGGACTCTAACCTCATTTCCAGTTTCGCGTCCTTTACGTGTTAAAGTGTCACGAGGGTTATTTTTGCCAACTAATTGTCGAGTACCTATTTCACTTGCTATAATAACATAATAATTGTGAAAGCTTAAATGTAATAGTTTTGAGGTTAGCCATAGAGGTCTGTTTTTCCCTCTTCGATAATCTATTTTTCTCTCTGCGATGATCAACTTTTCCCTCTAAAGTATTCAAGTTGACCATCTTATTTTCACAATCCACAGGTAATAAGTTACACTATCTAGAAGGCTGTCCTATAGTTTAACCTCAAATATAGTCTGCTTCACCCTCCAAATGTTTAGGTTGACACTCCAGTTTTCTCAGTGTACCCCCATCCAACTCTTTCCATCTCTTCGTCCATCAATCGTCAATCGTTTTCTATCTCCTTTCTATTCAATAAATAAAAGTAATTATCTGTAATCACGGAGAAAAGAGATTTGTTGTATTAAGAACCGGATTGTTCATATAGAACCTACTAATTATTTTCGATGTACCAACATTTTAATTCTCCCAATAAAAATGTTGGTTGGTTCAACAAAGTCTTGCTAGGGCAGCAAAAAAATTTGTAGGTTCGATATCAACAATCAGTTTTCTAATAGAGCAAATCTTTTTTCTCAGTGATTAATGATACAGAATGTACAAGATTGGAAGATATGACTACGAGGATAGACAGGGATGGAAAGGGATAAGCGTGAACCTAGATTGACAGAGATAAAAAGGGATAAAGGTGAAAAGACAAGGGATAGAAAGAGTTAGAAGTAAATAGATGAGGGATAGACTGAGGTAAAGAGAAGAGCATTGAAAGATATAGCCATGAATTTAGATGAGCAAAAAAATAGAAAAAGAAACAGGCCAATATACGACGGACACGTTGATATTAAGAAAAGGAGATTGAAAGAGATATGTGTAAATCTGGATAAACGAGAGTCAATGGTGGATAGACAAGAGATAGAAACAGATAACCGTGAATTTGGAGTGAAAAAGAAATAGAGGTAGACAGACGAGAGATAGAAACAGATACAGGTGTATATACAAAGGGATAGACTGAGATAAATAACACGGGACTGAAAGAGATAAGCATGAATTTGGATTGACCGATAGAAAGAGATAGAGGTAAATATATGAGGGATAGAATGAGGTAAAGAGAAGAGAATTAAAAGATAAAGCCATGAATTTGGATTAGCAAAAAAATAGCAAAAGATACAGGCCAATATACGACGGACACGCTGAGATTAAGAAAAAAAGGTTAAAAGAGATATCTGTAAATCTGGATAAACGAGAGACAGTGGTGGATAGACAAGAGATAGAAATAGATAACCGTGAATTTGGATTTAAAAAAATATAGAGGTGGATAGACCTGAGATAGAAACAGATACAAATGTATATACAAAGGATAGACTGAGATAAATAACACGGGATTGAAAGAGATAAACGTGAATTTGGATTAACAAAGAGATAGAAAGAGATGCAGGTATATATACAAAGGATAGACTAAAATAAATAAAACGGGATTGAAAGAGATAGTTGTGAATTTGGATTGACAAAGAGATAGAGGTGAAAAGACAAGAGATAGAAAGAGATACAGGTGAATTGGAACAGGATTGGCTAAGATCAATCTCCATTATCTTTTCTATCTAAGAGATAGGAAGCGATTGAAAGTGATAGGACATCTATCTCTTTATTTCCATCAGGGATCTCATCGTTCAATAATCAGGACAATGCAACGAAATTGCATTAAAAAATAAACCTTGGTAGAAAATAAATTGAGAATCGAATAAAGTTAAAGTTAGAAGTAATGAACGGAAAGGATTGATGAGAACACTCTTCTATTTTGAGCTCACACTACTTGCCAAGATTATCATTCGCTTGAACTTTCAAGACTGATTGGCGTTGGCTAGTTATTATTGATTCTTTCTCTTTTCTTTGGCAGTTTCTGTCTACCAAGAACGAAACGATAGACTTGAGTGATGAGGTTACTGGTCCAGCAGACAGTATGTCGCCGCAAGTTAGTATATCAGAGAACGGAGCACCTGTGCTTGTTGCACTCCAAGCCAAGAGCACGAATCTTCTTGTTTCAAGCTCGAATCCAACTCCCATAGTATCGGATGATGCGCTGACTTAGAAAACACTGATCTCGAGTATCACAAGCGCGATGATGTAACTAACGATGAACGTCATCATTAAAGAAGGGTTGGGACTCTTCTTTAAACAGAGGTGTGAAAATCTCACGATAGTTTTCTCGCCATTGTTTCGCCCGACAAGAAATAGTTTCACGTGCATTTTCAGTTACATATGTCAGCTCCTTTTCAAGAACGAATGCTATCTTACTTTCTTATGAAGAGTGCGTCATCCAATATCATCTTGCAGTTCTATTATTAATTGTTTTTCTCATCAGGAACTTTTGAGAAAGTGGAAACGCGACACGAGAGTGGAGACGGATATATTATAAAAATTAGGCATATTCACAGCCAAAAAACCGGGTAAAATTTCATCCGCGACCACAACTCGAATCTGCGGTTTCGCTTTGGCCAAGACCTTGGAAAGCGATTGTTCCGAAGAATAATTTATTATCCTTGATGATAATAATGGACTTTGGAATTTTTAAACTTATGTTATCTTTTCTTAAATTTAAAGTGATGCACGTGCAGTGAAAAAAATCGACCATCTTTACCTACTTTTTTGTTACAATCTTTACATAATACGAATTCATAACTGAATTTACACATGGTCTAAAATAACCATATGAAATCTAATGATCATATGATATTCATAGGACGTCTCATATACGTGAGAGTATGCTTTTCCATCATAATTATATGGATGAAATTTTGCCTAATCCGTGACTAGACCCAGAATGTTTTGCTTACTCACTGCGATTACCCTATCTAACGATGATCCCACGATGTAATCTATGTTTTTGAAATATTTACATAAAATTTCATGCGGCAAAAAGTCTCTTTCAAAAGTTTAGAGTTAGCAATCCATATGCACTAGAGTTATTCGCAAAGATAATAAAATGTAACTGTTCTTTTTAGCTTTTTTAGGCTATACTCGACATTTTTTGACTATGAAAAATTTTATTTTGTAGTTTAAGCCACAAAGGAAATAAATGCTGGGATTTTTCTAACGTTTGAGAGAATCCATAGATATTATAATTTGAATATAAGTTTAAATTCAATAAAGCAGTTAAACACAGACTAAGCTTATGCTGCAAAATGGTGGATCAGAAATCTAAGGAATTAGCAATTCTTGAAATGTTTCAGCGATCTATCAATCGCAGGTAAGGAGGTTGTAGGCTCGCATTGATAGATATACGTCTGATTAACGAACGCGTGTTCGAATGTCCACACATAGGAAGGTGGGGAGAACACAAAACGTTCTTCCATTTCCGGTGACCACGCACGCCAGAGTCTCTTACTTTGGTCTTTATGATCGTTTCTCGAGTCACGAATTCACAAAAGTGCCGACTTTCATCTCTCATAATCAAGCAAGCCATTTTTTTTACAAAAAATAAAATGATTAGCGATGATTATTATAGCATCCAATGATGGCCTGAGAACCAAATTTTTTAGAGTCTTGTAAGTGGTTCCATTTTTAAAGTAAAATTCTTCCAGCTTTATGAACAAAAATATTCTTATAATTACTTCAGAATCTTTACTCAAGTGAAATTTACTATCAATCAATAAATAATAACTATGGTTTATTCCAATACCGATATATCGATAGCAATTGCATATACGTTATTTTTAAAATAGCCTCTTATCGTTCTCAGACTTGGCTGACCGGAAGTACTGCTATAAACTGTCTTCCGCTCTCCCAATCCCCTCCCTTTGAATTCTGATCAGTAATTACTGATTGATGATTTCATTAAAATCATATCAGAATCTAATTATTAGTTGAAATATATTAGAGAAAAATGTTGATCGCTCAAAGGATTTTTTAGAAATTTTCAAAGTACTTACATAATCGTCTCGAAAGATCTGTGCGTGCATTAGGGCCGTTTTCGCTTGCACGACAACCTGAGCAAGAAGTTGTTCGTCCCTTAATTGTATTACATCTTGATCACCGTCAAAGTCCTCAGCTGCTAGGCCGCAAGGATTCACCCACTTCGGGGGTGAACTCAGTCGTCTGTTCTCGAGATTCATTGGAGCGCTGTTCACCGATACGATGAGGAAGGTTAATAGGAGGCTTCCTAGCCCTAAAACACACAAAACTAAGGTTAATGTGCTTAAAAGGCAAACAAATTTTTTAAATCTTAAACTATAATAACTTAAGGCCATGGATTAATCAGTACAGCTGACTAAATCAATAAAATCAGTTTCCCTCAAGATTTTGTCACAATAATGCATTTTTTTAGCTGAAAATGTAGGTCATAATAAAGGACATATTAGCGGATGGATGTAGACTTTAATTACTTATTAATAATTAAATAAATCTTCAGATCGATAAAACAGGAATTATTTTTTTGATTGTTTAGAACTAATTGAAATCTATAGCCATCCGCTTATATGTCCTTTATTATAATCTAAATTTTCAGCTGAAAAAATTAATTATTGTGGAAAAATCTTGGGGGAACATGACTTTATTGATTTTTCAATTGTAGTGGTTGATCTCTGACGTTAAAAGAATTCAAAAAACAAAATCAATCTGGATAAATAAGTACATGCAGTAATTGCAAAAAATATTGCAAATAAATAAAAAAAAATATATAAATTGTTTCATCAATAATTCATTGCTTTTATCCCTGGACAAATTCGCACGTTCGTAAGTACCAAATTTTCATTCATAAAGAATTAAGTTCGATTTGAAATAAGCAAGGCATAATAAGCAAAAGGAGGGAATTATCTCTCGGAATCATTCCATTACACGCACTTAAGTTTTGCTTGTTGGATAATGCAATAACAATTTGACTGGAATAAACGTGAGATGGAAATGGTCCGAAAGCTTCCGGGGCCATTGGGTTTCGTTGATATGGATGTGCGCCCAAGTGAAGGATTTCGATCGAGGCCGCCTTTATGATCATCCAGCAGTTTCGGCTCTCGCCGAGGACGCGAATTACATCAACACAAATTCCAGAACTGAACTCAGTTGCCGCATCATTTCGCTAGTTACGACCCTTAATGAGAGGCCTTGCGACAACGAAACGCAACGAGAGCCTTCAAGCATAATACCCGCCAATGTACTCTGCATTTAATCCGATACCCCTCCCTCTATATATATTTATCTTCTTGTTGATAATCTCTCGAAAGTAGCATACCACGAGAAAATGAATCTGCAATTAAAGATTGAAAATAACACCAGCTGATGCAATTTGATTTAAGGGTATCATTACAATTGCAAAGCAAACGTAATTGCAGGATGAAGAAAAATACATTACAAAACTTTCTTAATCAGTTTTACTGGTTGATAAATTGGCGATTTTTTAGTAGGAGGTGAGATAATAACTTTATTCTTTGAAAGTGGCTAAAGTGGGTGGCGCCATGCGGTCAAGGTGTTGAAAAATTTAACATAAGCACGTGGATAGCCACACAGGACGGACGCACGGCACACTCTTCTGGAGAAAAAGAAAGAGGAGGCAAGGAAGACGCATCGTATACTTAACGCATATTAAAGAGAGCCTTTTAAGCTCCGTTCTTCCTCAGAAAAATGCAATCTTCGCACGCAAATTTTTTCTCCACAAACCGACAATATTTTCACGAACTTTATTTTCTTCTAAAGCTACTAAAATAGCACAAGATAGGTGCATTCAATGCATTCCTTCAAGACAAGTACGATACAGTTATCCAATTAATTATCCAATTACATTTCTAAGCTTCCAAGAGTACAAAGAAATGAAAGAAAAATCTGAGTAATTAAACCTTAACAAGGTCTATGAAATAAAGGGGACACATTTCTAATAATTTTCAGCTAGTAAAGATAAATAATACAAAGATTGAAAAGAATAAAGAATAAAATTTTGAAGAAAAATCAATTAAGTGAAATTCAAAGTCCTGCAGGATCATCTACGTGTGAAATAATCTCGGGACTACCGCAACGAGACTCTAGAGAGTCGGAGCAAGTAGGACTTAAGCGATCACGAGGTTCCAGTGAAATTCTTGAGAACCCGCGACGTAAGTGTAAAAAGTGAGTTGCGCGAGCGCGACAGAAGCTCAAAAGAGTGGAAGAGAGAGGCAGTGGAGAGCGTGAAGAACGAAGTGGTCCAGAGGAGCATCTCGCGTTACGAACGCAAGAAACACAAAGAAAAATGCAGTAATGGTGCACTGTCCTCGCATTGCTTGCGACAATTATATCCATTATGCCCCACCTTGCACGTCGGAGGTCTCTTGTCCTCTCGCTCTAACTATCGCTACACTTGCCACCACATTAACTCCTTCCCTGGACTTGAGATTACTGTGCGATGCGGTAGGTCGCGTACACACTACACGACACTTATTTATTAGATCATTCTGATTCTATTGCAAAATGCTCTGTACATTTATTTCTATTGAAGATCTGAACATTCACGTGTAGATATTCTATCTTGGCCACGATGGGGATAACTACCCTGATTCTATTGGAAGATGCTGTCTACATTTATTTCTATCAAAGCTCTCAACGTTCGAGTGTAGATATTATAACTTGACCACGATGGGGATAATTATACTGATTCTATTAAAAGATGATGTCTACATTTATTTCTATCAAAACTCTCAACATCCGTGTAAAGATATTCTAACTTGACCACGATGGGGATAACTGTCCTGATTCTATTAAAAGATGATGTCTACATTTATTTCTATCAAAGCTCTCAACATTGAAATGCAAATATTATAAGTTGGCAACGATGGGGATAACTCTCCTGATTCTATTAAAAGATGATGTCTACATTTATTTCTATCAAAGCTCTTAACATTGAAGTGCAAATATTCTAACTCGGCCACGATGGGGATAACTATCCTGATTCTGTTGCGCGATTCTGTCTACATTTATTTCTATCAAAAAACTCAACATTCGAGTAAGGATATTCTAACTTGACCACGATGGGGATAACTGTCCTGATTCTATTAAAAGATGATGTCTACATTTATTTCTATCAAAGCTCTTAACATTGAAGTGCTAATATTCTAACTCGGCTACGATGGGGATAACTATCCTGATTCTGTTGCAAGATTCTGTCTACATTTATTTCTATCAAAAAACTCAACATTCGAGTAAGGATATTCTAACTTGACCACGATGGGGATAACTGTCCTGATTCTATTAAAAGATGATGTCTACATTTATTTCTATCAAAGCTCTCAACATTGAAGTGCTAATATTCTAACTCGGCCACGATGGGGATAACTATCCTGATTCTGTTGCGCGATTCTGTCTACATTTATTTCTATCAAAAAACTCAACATTCGAGTGAAGATATTCTAACTTGGCCACGATGGGGATAACTGTCCTGATTCTATTAAAAGATGATGTCTACATTTATTTCTATCAAAGCTCTCAACATTGAAGTGCTAATATTCTAACTCGGCCACGATGGGGATAACTATCCTGATTCTGTTGCGCGATTCTGTCTACATTTATTTCTATCAAAAAACTCAACATTCGAGTGAAGATATTCTAACTTGGCCAGTATGGGGATAACTATCCTGATTCCATTGGAAGATGCTGTGTACATTTATTTCTATCAAAGCTCTCAACATTCAAGTGTAGATATTCTAACTTGGCCACGATAGGGATAACTGTCTAGCACACGATTCCTGCCACTTTATTTTGCCTAGGCCCTGATCAGGAAGCCTGTTTTGTAATCGCTTCTGAAATTACTTGATCAGACTGGTAATTCAGAACTCGAATAATCCTATTGTTCTAATGTTGAACCAGCTATAGATTCTTTTCTCTTTCAATAGCAATGACAATGTCTTACAGTGCTGCCTCAGTTTCAGATAAATCAAGGTGCAATGTTGGCAGACAGTGTCGCTACAAAATTAAATAAAATTATTTTCAACAAAAGGTTTCATGATATAATAATATGAATTTTTAGTATAAATGTAGTAAAGTTTGATATTTAGCAAAAATTGTGAACTTAGGTTTCTGCGTGTAGAACATAAGATATTGGATTAGGATTTCCGTGGCCAGAATTGTTATAAAATTTCTGAAGAAGCAACATTCCGCGACTACTGGCGGGCATTGTTGGCTCAATCTTAACATATCCACTGGCAATATTAAATTTCTCTTCGAACCATAGACTTTTAATTGAACTATAAATAAAAAATTTCGCCGGACGAAATGGAAACTATCTTTATCACTGTTTATATTGACAAAGGGAAATTGCAGTTGACAGCTAGTTAGGAAAGATTTTCAAAATACATCACCCTTGAATCGATTTTATTCGCAGTTAATGGTGTAAATATAGTCTACAACGACTTCTCTTGACCGAAACATTGAACCACCTGTAGAATGTGACTACCTACGCTCGACATTAATTCAACAGGTGGATCAACTTTTCCCTCTTCACAAAATCAACTTTTTAAGCATTTTTATCATTTTTACTTATATTTACTCAAATAGTTCAAACCTATTTATATTTTCAATCTTTACATCAATATTATTTTTAAAAAAAGGCCACAAATAAAGAATTTTTTTTTTTAAATATCTAAAATTAAAAAAGTTATCTCTGAAAATGATTCTCAGCTTCTTCAAGATCAAATCTGGAATTACTAGCGAATACTATCGATATGTACTATAAGACCGTTAGTAGGTGGATGACTAACACGTCCATCGGTTCGAACGACAGTGACGTCAGATGCCTGATGAGACACTGGAAAGAAAAATCATGCAGGCGGAAAAGCGCTTTCCGCCCACAATGTGAGAAAACAAAGTAATAAATGAGGGATTCTCGTCTTTAGACTATCGATTATAGACTTTGGCATGTCTAAAATATTCACTTGTCCAGCTCTTGAACAAATTTCTTTATCTTTCAGTAGAAAAATAGCAAAAATGTTTAAAATTTTCAAATCAAATTTCAATTCGCGGATTTAGTTTTTTACATTGTCAATGACTCTTAAACAGGGTTTCGAAGTAATTATTACGCCGTCGCGTTGTAATAAATCATATCTTGTATCAGTCTTAATTTTGCACTAACAGATTCATATCTGAATAGTTACAGGTGTAAACAGCAAATAGATAAAATCTCAAAACATAATGAAATCTTACAAGTTGCTCTCTGATTAGTAACCAGTTCCATCTTTTGCCGAAAAATCATCAAACCAGATTATAGTAAATTGCAAAAAAAAGGACCTTTATTTGAAAAAATGCAATTTCAAGTGTGTAATTGATTCCAAGTTTTAAACTTATTCTAGAAATCAAATCTCGTTCAGCACATTCGGAGAAAAGTACCGGTAAGCTATCAAGTTCAGGTGGAGAATGTTGATGAGATAAATTAATCAAAGCACGAGTTCATGCTTTTCCGGCCGTTAAAAAGCCCGCCAACCGATTTCCGCTGCGGCACCACATCGCCGAAAGACAATTCAATAGCCTTCAAACGTAAAATGTTTTACGAGTTCTCTTTCATTTATCCATGCCAGTTATAAATTAATATTCATGCATTCAGTATTTAATACTACCATTACTTCCATCACTTTACAATCCAAGTCACGTGCCAGAACTAGAATTATGAATTAAAGTGGCTTCGGCGTTTATAAAAAAAATCACTGACGGCTCTGAAACTTAGAGATTATCTAAATAAAATATGCTAGATTTATTTGGAAAAAAGAAATACCATGGTTGATGATGTCATTTCCGAAAAAAGTGCCAGTTTAACACGTAGTCTTATGGGACTCCTCATCAAAACCGGAGAAACTCCGGAATAAAATCACGAGTCCCCATAAACTAAATATATACTAATACTTTCGATTTCGAGAAATCTATTAGCTTCATAAAAACAAAGAGTTGACGACTTAAATCAAGAGAAAATTGCGAGAAAAGTACATAATACAAAAATCACCTCGAGGTAAAAGTAATAAATTTTAATATCGCTTTTTTCTGACGACATTTCCGCGATTTCTTACTCTTGTACTTAGATCTGACTATAATACGTATTATTATCAAAAAAATAAGTAGCAATGAGCATTCATGTAAAACGTGCCCCACGGTGCCCCTCACTTCATACGACACCAAAAGCCGAAGCCACCTTAAAAGGTAGTTCATCCAGAAAAATTAGACCTCAGGTGAAAATAGATAATTTTATTTTCACGAATAGCAATATTATTATTGAAGGTCTAATTTGAAAGAGGAAAGATTATTTTCCATGACAAAAATTTGAAATCCTGAAAAATAATTTATTTAACAGATTTTATTTTTGCCGAACTCTTTTCCTTATCGCTTCATTCCAAATTTTACAAAATGATGCGATTCTAATAAATCACGATTAATTTTTTCAGAAATAAGAATCTTCACAACTTCACCGTTCCCAATTTTTCAAAACAAATTCTTTAATGACTGAAACCATTAAAAATCAACTTTCAAAAACGAAATTCTTATAAACAAATTGCTGAATTTGATAGTAAATTGTTAATTTTAGAAAATTGGAAACGGTTAAGTTGTAGAGTCTTTTTCCTGAAAAAATGATTCATGATTTATTAGAATCACATCATTTTTTAAAAGTTGGTATGAAGCGATAAGAAAAAAAGTTCGGGTAAAAATAAAATTTATTAAATGCATTATTTGTATGTTTCAAATTTTTTTCTTGGACCATAATCTTTTTTGTCCACCATACACCGAAAGTTATCCTTGTTGGTGTCATTTTGCGTGCGGAAAGTTGATTTTCCCACTCTAGTGCGGTAAAATTCCAAGTGTGCGGAAAATTAAAACAAACATAAAATTTTACCGTACTAGTGCGGAAGAACAAACTTTCCGCATGCAAAACGACTTGGCAAACTATCGGTATACAGTAAACGAGAAAATCTTGCCTTAAAATACGCCTTTCCGCACTTCATACGAAACATACTATTCTCTTTCAAATTAATAAAAACTAAAAAAAAGTTAAATTCGAATCTAATTTCAGTATGTTTGAAAACAGCAATACAATTTTTGATACAATCAGACATAAGAATGAGCTTTTGCATATTTATCGTTGAAAATGAAATGCGAAAAAAAAAAGTGAGTGATGAAGAACTTACTGAGCCACGTTAGGACAGAGGTAGTGAATCTTGGAGTTCGTATCCTACGGTCGGAACTAGAACGAGTCACGAGACACGGATCACACCGAGGCACATTAGAGTACGTTCTCACGTCATTTTTGTCTCTCCACGTGTTTGGCACAAGGTGAAGATTAGCCTTAGAGCTCTGAACTCTGTTTGTTTCCGGTCTGCTTCTTCTGCTGGATAATGCAGATGAAGTATCGAATGTGGTGGTGGTCAATGAGAGTACCGTACCTGGTTGCAGGCAACGGTCAAAAACCCTGTGTGCTGTAGTCCTTTGATCACGGATCAAAATAGCCTCCATTGGTGCCGAATGATCACCAGCGATCACTATATCCTCGGCACAAAGTCGCTCGATCATTATTGCATCGCACTTTATCACTGGCTCGCTCTTCTCAAGTACATACATCGGATAGAATTGCTTTCGCGCCTCACGATCCCGCACACACGTACGCGTCATAATGCGGATAGGTGGAAGGTGTGATGGCTTGCATGTGTACAAACGTGCCTTACGTTCATAGATTTAAATATACTCCAAGAGTATCGATATTTGATTGAAAATAAAGCAATTATAAAAGGGCTAGTTAGTGATCTCGATTGATCGGCTATTATTTAATCTACACCAAAACCTCTCTGCACAGAATCACAATCCGTTTCGCACTGATCTCGGCACACGCGATGCACTGATTTTTATAGAGGGGTGGTGGGGCGCAAGGGAGAGAGGCAGGATCGTAAAAGGGGGAGGGTGTTGAAAGAGGTGGTGGTAGGAGGCAAAAAAAGGAACAAGACAATAAAAAAAAGCAAGAAGCACAGCTTCAAAGCAACACCTTAGGTTATTCCAGCTGAGGGTTCTGACTAAAATGTCCCGTGTCCTTTTCTTATACACGAATTGGCTAAACTCCGTTAAATTGTTTAGGCTCGCTTGGAGGATCGTGTCCTGTCGAGTGTCAGGAGGTAACTGAGTAGTTCCGTGTCCCGAGTAGATCCCAAGTGGTAAGTATCACTTCTCGTGGCGGTGTGTCCGAGTTTTACACACCGTACGGTAGGTAGATGGATAGGTGGTAGGTATATGCGCTGGGCAGGAGGAAGCCAGTCTCAAGCAGCTCGTTCGTTCGTTCGTTCGTTCGTAATAGTAGGAGTGAACCTGCGAAAGGTATGGGGAGGTGGAAGGTGGACTTTTGTCTGTCAGTGTCGGTAGGTCGGTCTCGCACAACCTTCCATTCCTTCTTCCTTTCTTCTCCCTTGCACCTTCGATCCTTCACAATCTTCTCTTTGTGTCTCTTTAATCTTTTTTTTCTCTCTCGAGTGCGAGCGGAATGTATGACTGTGAATGTACTATCCGTTCGAGCGTGCGGTCTCTATATACGATTGTAAAGCCACCGAAGCACGTGGCCCTCACCCCGCTTTTGCTCGATCTACAACCCCCCACTACTTACTAATCGCCCTCCAGATCAGAACGTTACTTACCTCTTCCTCCCGCAACACTCCTCCCTCCCTTTCTCGACACTTCACCCACCTAAAGCGATCCGAGACTCATTCATAACTCCCCGCGTGAGAGAGCGAACCACCCCCCACCAGAAACTCTACCTTCCATCCCCTCCTTTAGTTCGCTCCATGGATCGCACCGCTATCCACCGACCATTGACTCATTCGATCCTTCCATCTACAAGATCGTAGATCCTCACAGGTGAATTCCGATAACTGAACCCCATCGAGTTAGGGGTAATTTATAGTTTATGCTCTCTCGAGAATCGGGTTCTGGAATCATTCCCAGGACTCGAACCCTTTTATCCTTCAACCCTCGAATTTCGAGTTTTAGGCTATTTTTCGGGACAATCTTAACTTAAATGTCGTTAGGGATTCGAAGGCTGAAACATTTCAATGAATTGAAAAATTCAGTGAAACTTTTCACATTGCTGGGAACTTTTCGTTTTATACTGAGTTGCTTCCACGAGCCACGTAACCTTTTGATTCTTTCCAAACGATTTTTCAATTTTTATTTCGTTATAATGGCTAAGTAGGTGAGACATAAGACTTTTGAATAATTTTTCATGTTTTGCGTGCTTGATGTAATTATATTTTTCTGATTTCAAATTTTTTTTAAAATCCTGAACGATTTATGTTTATTTATATTTTTATGTATATTTATTTTCTGTTCCCATAACTTGTCTCAAAAGAAGTAAAAAAAATGAATTTGAAAAAAATATATTACTTTTTTTAGCACACTTGTTTTTTAATTTGTATTCATCTGTGCTTCTTTTGGCATAGGGTCAGTTTCTTTTTATTTTCTTCATTTAAAAATTATCAATGGTAGAAATAAAAAAAAAAACGTAAAAAAGGAAGGCAAAGGCTGAGGTCTCAAAAACTTATCTTATAGCTTGCAAATCAAAATGAAGGCACATTAAGGCCATGGGTCACCAGTACAGCTCACTAAATCAATAAAATCAGTTTACTCCAAGATTTTTCCACAATAATGAATTTTTTTAGCTGTAATTTTAAGATATAATAAAGGACATATCAGAGTATGGCTTTAGACTTCAATTAGTTCTAAGCAATACAAAAGAAACAAATTCCTGTTTTAACGTAAAATTTTTTAAATCTTAAAAACCAATTGAAGTCCACAGCTATCCGCTAATATGTCCGAAAGTTACAGCTAAAAAAATTCATAATTAAGAAAAAATCTTGGGGAAAACTGATTTTATTAATTTAGTCAACTGTACTGGTTGACCCATGGCCTTAATTATTATAAGAATGAGACAACACAATAACTAGCAAAAATAACGAAAAATATGTATTTTTTGCTTCTTTTGGCATATGGTCAGTTTCTTCTTATTTTCTTCATTTAAAAATGATCAATGATAGATATAATACAACGTAAAAAAGTAAAAAAAAGAGAGAATGGCAAACGTTTCGTCCACATATGTGGGCCCTCTTCAGTGCCATAAATTATAAAATTAATTGAAAATTTTTGTGAAGGATTAAAATATAGGAAGTAATTAAACAACGAAAATCTTAAGTCTCAAAAACTTACCTTATCGATCGAGCTCTTTGGTACTCGGTCTAGATAAAAACCCGGCACATGTGGATTTACTGACTGACGATTTTTTTCTCCTTTTTTTTAAACTCTGAATTGAAAGGTTCTTTTCCTCCTTGGAGAAGACTATTGTCCTTTACCTAGTTAAGAAATGCGAGACGATTGTTTGATAATTTTTAAATGAAGAAAATAACAAGAAACTGACCCTATACCAAAAGAACCAAAAATGAATACAAATTCTATAATTTTGAAGTCAATAGAATAGCAGACATTTCTTTTTAATGTATTTTCAGAGAGTAAAAAATAATGTCATTTTGAAATTCACGCTTGTAAAATAGAAAAAGTACGTAAATTGAGAACATTTTAACTTTTCAAACTTTTATCAAGTGTTTCAATAATTTTGAAAAGTTTCAAGTTTTCATTTCACAAAAATGAATTTTATGAAAAGTGACATCCCTAAATATTGTAAGAGGTGTTAAACATTGCTCAAAAATATGAGTAGGCAACCCTGCCATCCCGGGCAGGAACCTTGTTAACTCAATTCTCGACGAAATTGAGAAAATAAAGAAAAATTGTCGCCTATTGATATTGAATGGAAGAATAAAAATTTTATCAGTATTTGCTCAATTCTGGGGTAAAAATGGTCCGTTTCATTTTATTCCGCGAAGAAAAACCAAGATATTTAATAATAAAAAGTAGAAAATAGATTCGAGGTTTTTTGTTAGTTGAAACTACTGACCAAGGAAGAGGTGACCGTCTAAATTTTCTACTATTCCATCAAAAGAAAAAGAAACTAACATCCGTATATTAATTTCGAAAACGCAATAAAATGCAGTTTTTTGCAATAAATTAAAAATAAATAAAAACTCAATTTCGTCAAAAATTGAGTTAACAAAGTTCTTGCCCGGGGCGGCAGAAATGGTCCTGCAGAATTGAATGCTCTAGAGATTATGAACTGAATCATTGTGGATTTTCAGTTCAGAATTAATATAATAGCGAACTATTAAAAGTTTCTATATTTATCTCAAATTCCAGTAAATTCTCGGACAGTTTCGCGAAAACAGCTTCTGCTTGGCGGTATCTCGAATAATGCTGAGTTCATCCTTGCCGCGAGCTAGACGAGGAACGATAATTAACTGATAATGACTCAAATAGAGACTTGAGGCTGCTTGTGGCAAACGCATTTCATTCATGATATCAGGAAGCCATGAACTTGATTTTGTATGTTTGTTTGAAACTTCAGATCACTTGAAGGTTACTACGTGCACTTGAAAATGACATACATAAATTGCTCTGGGAATTTTTTAAAAATTGAATAATGCATTATGATAAAAGACTCGAGACTCCTGAAACGTGATTCGTCGCACGTGAGCTCCGTAGAATATCTACTCAAATGCGTAGTAAACTACTGCATCGCAATTTTCGGTATAAGCTTCTTCATTCGTTCCGAAGAGCCTAAGAGTGTTATTTCTGTACCAAAGTTTCTCACAATAATAATCTACAAACGAAACTTCATTTTTATTGCATTTATGTCTAACTAATAGAATATTTCAGTTAGATTTATATGACAAAATTTCAATGGCACATTAAGGCCATGGATCAACCAGTAAAACTCACTAAATCAATAATACCAGTTTACCCCAAGATTTTTCCACAATAATGCATTTTTTTAGCTGTAACTTTAAGACTTAATAAAGGACATATTAGCGTATGGCTTTAGACTTCAATTAGTTCTACACTGAGAAAAAAATGTATGCAACAAAACTTTTTTTGTTGTCCTGACAAAACATTTTGTTGTCCTAACGAAACATTTTGTTTAATTAACTAACATTTTATTGATATACCAAAATGTTTTGTTGGCACAACAAAAGAATTTTGTTGCATAAATACCAACAAAATATTTTTGTTGATTTGACAAAACTGCTTTCTCAGTATAAGCAATACAAAAAAAACAATTCCTGTTTTTCCGTAAAATTTTTTTAAATGTTAAAAACCAATTGAAGTCTGCAGCTATTCGTTAATATGTTCGAAAGATTTAGCTAAAAAAATTCATTATTAAGAAAAAATCTTGGGGAAAAGTGATTTTATTAATTAAGTCAACTGTACT
This sequence comes from Diplolepis rosae, assembly GCA_030998225.1. Lineage (NCBI taxonomy): Eukaryota > Metazoa > Arthropoda > Insecta > Hymenoptera > Diplolepididae > Diplolepis > Diplolepis rosae. The sequence continues at coordinate 15,024,663 of JAPYXD010000723.1, read as the reverse complement.
GGTTGATCCATGGCCTGAATTATTATAAGAATCAAACAAAAATAACGAAAAATACAATATGTTTTTCTAACTTTTGATCTCGGAACTTGAATAAGAAAATTTGGATCTTAAATATTTCTCATTACTCTAAAGTTAATGATATTTATAATGTATGTATTCAGGAAATAATGATTTCGTAATTATTCTCAATGTAGATGCCAAATAATGTTTTCACTTCCCAATTTTTGAATGAAATGCTGAGGGTCTAACCCAACTCATGTTTTTCTGGTGGATCACGGAATCAAGGATCAATACTGGAATAGATCTATTTTATCCCCAATCATCGAATTTGAACTCGTGCCTGGTATACGAGCCCCATTGACGAATCTCACGCATCTGCTTGGCACGCTTGAAAAGAACTGTATAGATCCACGCAGGTCTAAACCTGCCCCCGCAGCTGTGCTTTTGCGGATTCTTTTTATTATTGAGACGCGGCTTGTTCTTCTAATCTACGAGACTGATCTCTGAGGTCGACGTAAATACTAATCGCAAGCGTAACCTCGTCGAATAAAGTTTCACAGTGAAACTAAATAGATGTCGAATTCTTTTTGTTATGAACCCCAAACGAAATTATAGATAATTTTCCAGAGATTCAATATTGTAGTTCGAAATTGAAAATAATTTGAAGCAAACGGGCAATTTCAAATGAGTTATTAAATTAAATTAGCATATTGGAAAATAATTAAATATCAAGCGAATTTAATATATATTTTTATGTTTGGAATAATTTAATTTTACCGGTTGTATAATCAACAACGTTCTTTAAGCAATTTTTGTTTTTGAGGAAAATTTCTAAGAAGAGGTAAAGAATACTATTTTTAAATCTCGATAAACAAGGAATCAGTTATGTATCCTTTTGTATATTACAACTTTATTGAATAAGAAAACGGCACGCGTCATGTAAATATCCAGGAAATGCAAATCTTAACGAAGAATCGATTGTCAAGAGTTTAGATGATCTTAATCATGTTACGAAACCCCGCTAGAGAACATTTTTACCTGATGAACTTAATGTACCTTTTTATTTAACTCTCAAAATTTAATTTGCGTATGTGCGAGTAATCTGAAAATGTGCGAATTCAAAATTTGGTATTATATAGAAAAGCGGCTTTGCAAATTTCAATTTTTCTGGCCTGATTTTTTTTATATTGTTCTTATTTTAGCTGCTGAACAAGAAATACTGCAGAATAACTCAAAAATCGTTATATTTTATCATTTTTTTAAATGAGGAAATAGGAATTTCATGCAAATTTATAAACGCCTAATGACAATAAAATCAGCAGGAAACAAGCTCAAAATGAAAATTTTTATTGCTTTTATGATTAAATTGCGATTGAAAAACAGTTTAAATTATATTGTGAGAACCAAATAATTGGAATTTAATATTTTCAACTGATGAGAATTAAAGATTCTTAAGAAGTTTCTGAAAATATAAAGGAAGGTTATTACATGTTTCTTTTACTCCTGATCATTTTTTTTATTCTTTTTTTTTTGTCGTATGATCTTCAAAACGATCAAAAATACGCAAAATAGTAATTTTCGACAAAAACGACATTTTTTATTGCAAAAAAAGGTTTTGAAGTTTGACAGAAACAAACTATTTATGGACTAACACGTTAAATCATCACGCAAAGTAGAAAACAAACTTGCTTGGGTCAAATTTAAAAAATTTTTTCCCCATTAAAAAATGTTGTTTTTGTCGAAAATTACTATTTTGCGTATTTTTTATTGTTTTGAAGATCATATGACGAAAAAAAAAATTCGTCACACGAGACATCACAAACTTCAGTGCAGTATTTATACATCACTTTAATTACTCAAAAATGCGAAACATAAGTATGATAGAATTCTAATTTTTATAGCAATCTATTTCTACCACTAAAAGAAAATAATTTAGCAGTTTTATATTTTTATATTCATATAAATTTCAATCTACAATTCCATGCACGAATGTCAATTAAAAATATTTTTTTATATTTAGACACTTAATTCCAACCTTCCAAAAAATGCTTTCTGGTATCCAGTTTTTTAGGTTATGTGAATGAAATATTTACCTTAAAGTAATATCAAAATTTATTTACCTACATGTAAAAACATAATGATAATTACTTGTTAAATTTTTACAAAAAATTTTTTATACAAGATATCCTATGTTAGCAAAACCTTTTTCTGTATTTTTAGATTTAAATAAATCACTGATGAGGGCTCCGATCAGAGCCGAAACGTCTGAATATGTAAAACTCTGAGTTTTTATCAATCTTGGACCCTAAAGCCAATTACCAACATCAACATATATCTTCAATTTATATTTTTAATCGTGAAATATTTATTTTCGCAAAAAATGATCCCAATAACTTAAAGAATATAAATTCGGCGCATGCGTACCAAACTTTCTGATTGATAAAATGGTCTATTTTCCTGCACGGAGAAAAATAGTTCGATAAACTTTACTCAACTTTTAGCAAAGTTGGGACATATGTGTACAAGTTGGAGATTATTTAATATAATTGTAGTAATTTGTGATGTACCAACTGTTAATGAATGAATTAAAGTTCAGTAAACTTTAAAAATGTAGAGTAAAGTTTCAAAATGTACGTCACAAATTATTACAATAATATTAAATGACCTCCAACTTGTCCATGTGTCAAATTATTTATGAATGAAATTTTGAAAATAATTCTATTGTATTTTTTTCATATTATCAATTTTTATAACTTTTAAAATCCATTTGTCAAGGATGAGAATCCTTTGTATTCTCACAAATTTGTTTTTCTAAATTTTAACTTCAACCCTTTCTGGCCAAGTGCTTTTTCAAGCGCGCTTCTCCCTGGGTCGAACAAATTTTGTAAAAGAAAGCAAAATCATATACTAAAACGTTAAATATATAAAGTTAATTGAAAAATATTTTGTTTAATGGAATTTCAGACTTTATTAACAAACAATAATTTCGAAATTTTTTTAACATTAAAGTGTATTAAATTCTGAAGAGCTCAGCGGTCAGAACTTTTGTCTCCTCTATTTTTGTATTAATAATTTTTTTACTCAAAATATGGAAAAACAAAAATTTTCACATAACAATTTTTTACGCTTTAATAACTACTTAGGTAAACTCTATATTGTCTTAAATGAATCTTTCGGGACTCACAGAATATTTGTTATAAACAAATTGGCAATTTATCTTATTAAAGGTAAATAAAGTTTCTTTTTGCTAACAGTGCTTCGTATTAATGTATGAATGACATTTAATCACAAAAATAATTAAAAAGATAACAATAATCATTGTTATAAACAATTTTTGTGGCAAAATATTTAAATTTGAGGTTTTTTCAAGTTATAATTACTTTCAATTGACAGAACGACTTCAGGTATTCCTTAAAATAATAAATCTTTAATAATATAATATATATATAAATATATATGTATGATATAATCATTCAGATTCTTACATTTTACCAAATATTATCAAAGATATATTATTTTTAAGAATATCAGTACCCATTCTGGCGATCAAAGGAAAATTAAATTTGATACAACCTCAAATTTGAATATTTTGTCACAATAATTATTTATAACAATGGTTATTGTAAATTCACCTTTTTAATAAGCAGAAAAATGTTCGAAAATGTACATTGTTTTAAAAGTTGTTTACAATTCTAGAAAACTTTATAATCTTGACTTTCTTCACAATATCTTCGTTAATAATTGACTAAAACACTTTGTTTTTGGGTCATTAAATGCAGAATTTTGTCATCTTCCATGTTATTCTAAGGAAAAAATTAATTGTTAGGTATTTTATAAATTAGAAGCTTTTATGTGAATCGTTAAAAACAAGTTCCCGGCGACTTTTGCACAGCAGTGTACATTAATATCCATTCACGTCAGATAAATGTCTCTTAGCAACATTTTAGTAAGAGAAAAAAGTAGTTCTACACTGAGAAAACAGTTTTGTCAAATCAACAAAAATATTTTGTTAGTATTTAGCTAACAAAATTCTTTTGTTGTGCCAACAAAACATTTTTCTATATCAATCAAATTTTGTTACTTAAACAAAATGTTTTGTTGGGACAAAAAAATATTTGTTCAGGACAACAAAAAAAGTTTTGTTGGATACATTTTTTTCTCAGTTTAGTATTATTTAAAATATAGGCCTTAAAAAACCTACTTAAATATAGGTGATCATAGTTTATGAACAAAGTTTATTTGCTTCTGCGTCATTCATATCCTGTATTAAAATTTAGTTTGTTCAGATTGCTCGAAAGTAGATACCACGTCACTGGATGTCACATCGCGTTATATAACATAGAGTCAAAATTCGATGATTCATTTGGCGTAGGAAACGATAAACGATTTTTAGGTTTTCGTGTCAGTGGCTCCGGGTTTATCAGACGAAACTTATGACGATTACTTGGTGAAAGAACGATCGTAATTCCCAGCATCAAAATCCTTTCCCTCAACTCACATTCACTTACCACTTCCGGAATTTCTGGAAGTCCGAGTCGAATGTCGAGTCATGAATTCCGTAAGATATAGTAAGAAGGGGAAAACGGAAGTGTGACGATTCACTCTCCTCTGTATCTTCCCAGAAGATATCCACAGATGACGTAGCGCTTCTCTAACTCTTAGTCTCCAGACTATTATGGAAGAATCTATGAGTCTATATAAAGTATCTATTTCATAAAATCAAGTTCTTTTCATAATAGACACCCACCTGTTTAGTAGATCCATAATGATCCTTTTAATTCTATTTTTGGATTTACTTTTATTAGTTCATGCACAGATATATTTGATACCCACACATTCTGGTACAATTAATTTCTTTTTTGTAAAAATAACATATTTGTCGATAAATATTATAGAAATTCCAGTTGAATTAACAGTTTAAGAAAATTCCGCGTTTTGTAAATCAAAGAAGCATTTCTGTAAATCTTATCGAAAAATCTCTTATGTTTACAAAAAAGCCTTAATTGTACTGTATCATCTGTCAATTTTACAGAAATGTTATGCTCTTACTATTTTAACGTAAAGACCCGGTAAATGTAACAGGTTTTTTCTCAAATTTTTAAATAAGTCATGGGTTTTGAGCAATTAATTATTTTGAGAAAAAGCATTTTTTTATTCAAGAAGTTATTTAAGTTTGTTCCCTAAAAGAAAGAAGAATAGAATCGGAATTGAAGTATTTAGACTGAAGGTCAACAAATAATGCGCTGAATATAAATTACCATTTTTAAGCAGTTACTATTTTTGCATTCTCAACACCAATGAGAAGGTATTGGTTTTATGTGAATTTTCAAATAACGAATTTTTATAAGTCACGTGGTCTCTTTGGTCCATGATCTTGACATTTTCTGCACCAGGCATGTTTTAAGAGTAAATTGCATTTTTGATTTCTCAGTAGCATTTATAATAAAAATCAAAAATAAAAGAATTTAAGGTAGTTGTCGTGCCAAAAATCAGTCTCTGGAAAAAGAAGTTTTTCTATGATTTCAAGACTGGAAATTATATCATCAGCCGTGTCATATGTAAGGAAAGACACTCTTTTTAATGAAAAAAATTAAAAATTACGAAAAATAATTTTTTAATAATGTTTTTTGTAATAGGATTTTTCCTTACTATCGCTATTTACCAATTTTTTGAAAATGATTGAAGTTTCTTAAATCATAGCTTATTTTTTCTCTACAACTTAACCGTTTCCAATTTTCGAAAATGAATAAATTATTATCAAATTCAGCAATATGTTTATAAAAATTTTGTTTTGGAAAATTGATTTTTAATGATTTCAGACATTAAAGAATTTATTTTCAAAAATTGGAAACGGTTAAGTTGTAGAGAATATTTTCCCCGAGAAAATAAGCTTTGATTTAAGAAACTTCAATCATTTTCAAAAAATTGGTAAAGAGGGATAGTAAGGAAAAATCTTATTCCAAAAAAAATTATTAAAAAATTATTTTTCGTAATTTTTAATTTTTTTCATTAAAAAGAGTGTCTTTCCTTACATATGACACGGCTGATGATATAATTTCCAGTCTTGAAATCATAGAAAAACTTCTTTTTCCAAAGACTGATTTTTGGCACGACAACTACTTTAAGCTTTCGCTTTGTGCTTCAAAAATGTGTACGGAAGTGCGAATCATCTGGATAGTTTTGACAAAAGTTATATCGTATATATCCTGGACTAACACTTGCCTAAAAATGTCCTTAAATATTTGTTTTTAGATACATGGAAAAAATAAATGATTATATAATTTATTCGAGGTTTACAGAAAATGAAGCAAAAAGTCTGAATGAAGTGATGTGAATTTGTTTCTTATGGTCAATAAATCTCAAAGTAAACTAATTCCCGATTTTAATTTAAGTTCTTAAATGAATTAACATTTGAAAAAAAAAATCGAGAATTTTTATTCTTCCAATTGGATTCCTATTTTAATAACTAGAGAAAAAAACAATGGCAAACATTTTTGCTGTGAATTGGAGTCCTTATCAAGGCCAAGTGTTACAAAGCTTAAGCTAAAAAAAGTGTTCAGGCATAATCAATATTAATTTACATATTTATAATTTCATTATATTCGTTTTTCTCCCTTAATCAAGATTTCTTGAATTTAGAAACAAAAACCTCAATTATTTTCAAAAATTACAAGAAATATAAGAAAACAACTCGATATCATTATTGTACAAATTTCTGGGACGCGCAGTCTTCTAATTATGTTCTTTTCATTTCTCATGTAATTAGTCAAAAAAATAGAAATTACCAATAAACGGTAAACCATATTAGGTCAGTATCACTATTGTGCCAAATATAACACGCCAAGTGCATGCCATTATCATTTGAACATCGGCACAATGCTGGCAGCCGAACTTTAGCAACGTTTGCCAATATTGGGCCAATGATGGACCATTTCTAATTCTCTACTAGGAATATTTATAGTCTTATGTCAGGTTTCAGTCAAACTTTCAAACAAGGGCGTGTCAAGTTTAGAATTGTTTAGGGCAGGTGGAAGGTAAAGGCGGCCTTGAAGAAGATTTGCCGTGACTTTTAAACTTGGGGAATTTTCGATTGATATAACTTACTGGCGTTAGGAAGTCTGAAGGATTAACTTTTCTGCCAATGTCGGCAGCCAGACAACTTGCAGGGGTCTCAGTCCTCTTGTTCTGCTCAATTAAAGGATTAACTTATTCGGTTGGGGAAATACGCGTGCCCTCCATAAGCTTGTACCTTGCACAAATGTGCAAGTTACGACAAGTTCAATACAGATTTATGTTACGCCCATTAGTTTTTACACAGCGTGTTGTGGTAAGCCCAGGGAAGGTGGTGCCTAGATGGAACTATTAAAACATATTAACCTCATGATTTAAAGTGACCATTCTCGGCTGGAATGCTAATGCGTTGCATTTTTCGCAAATTAGGCTCAAATAAAAGACCATAAATCAACCTGGAACCACCTGATTCTTATGAATACAATGCAATTGAAAGCATCATACAAAACAATAACCTGTAGATTATCAACTTTCATTAACACTAATTTCTATTCTTCTAAATACTCAATCAGTTTCCATAAAGCGGGGCCGTGGAGGTGGAATACAATTGAGCCCACGGGAAGAAGAACCATAGAGATATTATAGATAGAGGAGACATGCCAGCCTGAAACCTGTCAGCTCGGGCGAGAGAGAGTTAATTTCGGGTTAGGCTGTCTCTCTCTAACGCCGAGGCTAGCGCGGTACGCGTAGACAAAGACAGAAAAAACCACTTATCGTCTTTCTCTTTCGCTCTCACCGAGTTTGCAGACTGACGTTGCCACTTACAGAGCGGCCTATGGCATGTCTCCTCTATCTATAATATCTCTATGAGAAGAACTCGCCGAGCGCTCGAAAAAGGGGAAAAGTATTGTCCACTTTATAAAATTGAAGTAAAAAAAAAAAGTTGTAAAAACTCAAAATAAAAAAATATAATTATAAATAACTGGCTTATATCGACCCTCAATAATATTAATAGATAGATGATTTTTTTCTTTGGCTTTAGGGTCCAGAAATAATGTAAACTCAGGGTTTCATTTTTTCCTCAAACGTTTCGACTCAGATTGGAGTCCTCATCAGTGAGATTTATTTCTATAAAAATACAACGAAAGAAAAGAATAAAGAATTAAAGAATAGAAAATTGCACGTGTGACGGATAAACATTGTGTTGACAAACGATAAGTTGATAGAGCTTGTCAAAATACAACTTTTATTCCTCACATATTTTTTAGTCCAACATGATTATTACGAAAAAAAAATATATAAAAGGTATTTTTTTAATAACCTAAAATCACACGGAGAAAAATTGATATTGACCCATAATATCTATATATTGAGGCACAATGTTAGTAGCATTCAACTATGTGACAAACATTTAGATATTCTACTTCAATGCCTGCAGATATTGAAAAAAAGATATTAACCACCAGTATCTCAGATATCGAGCTTGATTATCTCAGATATTAAAAATGAATATTCAAGATACTAAACTTCTGAATATCCTCGTTAGTAAACTTGAATGTCTGAGGTACTGAAGTTGAATATCTCAGATATTTAACATCAATATCAGGTATACTGAAAAGGTAAGTTATAGATATTACAGCTCAATGTTTAAGGTACTCAAAAAATTATTTTAAAGGTTATGAAATAACTACATATTCAGTTTTTAGAAAAAAGTCAAATTATATTTTATCATGTACATAAGTATATAGCAGATTTATACTTCGCTCTCATTTTCATTATTTGGCATGTCTAAAATTAATTTAATGTTCTTATTAGAAAATTAACCTCAACACTAAGGTTAGATTTCATTCTCGGCTATAAACCACATATGTAGAGAAAATATATAACTTATATCTTTTACTTACTGCATCTCAAGTTAAACACTTGATCTTTATTCCATTGAAAACACTTATTAGAATTTTTACGAAACTTTCAAAATTTTTCTTTACGGCACGCTGCAAGCATGCAAGCAGATTTCAATGAGCGCGAAAAAGTGATCACATGACCTTTATACATATGCGCGCGCACTTCATGCTTCAATATCTAAACTATTGAACTTGAATACCAAATGTTACTTCTCGGAAAAATCTTATATATTGAAAAAAAAATTTTAATATTGCGTGTCAATATCTAGATATTATGGATGAATATCTCTTATTTGAATATCTACTTTTCAATATCCATTTTTCTCCGTGCAATGTTTCAAAAAACATAAATTGCGATTTCTCAGTAAGTACTGCACGCAATGGATTAAATTTTGCGTATTTCCATTCAGTATTCATAGCTGATGCCGAATAGTCATTTAAAAACAATAAATATTGTCAACATTTGATAATATTCAATAACAAATCAATACCTGTCAATTCTTTGTTTTTCGCGATTCGGAGTGAAAAAGTGACAAATAAATTTTATGTTTCGAAAAATATGAAGTGACAAAGTTATTTATTTGTATTTAAGGAAGTTTTTCGGAAAATTTCAAATTATTCGTACTAAAAATAAAGAATTTAGAGGGTTATTAATAAAAAGCGCGCGACGCACGAAGGGCTAAAGTTGATTTATTCAACAGGAATTCCGCGGTTTTCTTAGTTTATTTGTGAATTTGCTACTGGAAATCATGCGGTTGTACATAATTTTTTCGTAAACAATTAATCGTGAAATTAAATTCGACGTTTTGTATTTTTTATACAAATTTTATTATTATAATAATGAAAATAATTTACAATTGTATACAATATATCTATAAAATATCATTCTATACTATCTCAATAATAATACCTTAATCTTGCATCTTAAAAAACCATTTCACTTGGATTTCTTAACTGGGACTTTCGTGAATATATTTTCGTAATATTTTTTTCCACCTGGGCTCAAATATCTTAATAAGGCTCGAGCATCTTTAATTTCTTCCGCGCTTATTCCAATGGAATCGTCCTGAGGTGTTTCGCACAATTCATCATACATATAAGGTTTTGGGGGTGGGAGAAATTTGAACTTAAATAATTTTATTTTATTGTTACATATTATGAATTTTAATGTTTTTCAGTGGCAAATATTTAAACGAATATCCAAATAAACTAAGAAAACCGCGAGATTCTGTTGAATAATTCAATTATAGCGCTTCGTGCGTCGCGCGCTTTTTATTAACAACCCTCTCAATTCTTTATTCTTAGTACGAATAATTTGAAATTTTCTGAAAAACTTCCTTAAATACAAATAAATAACTTTGTCACTTCATATTTTTCGAAACATAAAATTTATTCGTCACTTTTTCACTCCGAATCGCGAAAAACAAAGAATTGACAGGTATTGATTTGTTATTGAATATTATCAAATGCTGATAATATTTATTGTTTTTAAATGACTATTCGGCATCAGCTATGAATACTGCATGGAAATACGCAAAATTTAATCCATTGCGTACAGTACTTACTGAGAAATCGCAATTCATCTTTTTTGAAACATTGATTTTAAGTTATTCAAAAAATACCTTTTATATTTCTTTTTTCGTAATAATCATGTTGGACTAAAAAATACATGAGGAATAAAAGCTGTATTTTGACAAGCTCTATCAGCTTATATTTTTTTATTTTGAGTTTTTACAACTTTTTTTTTTACTTCAATTTTATAAAGTGGACAATACTTTTCCCCTTTTTCGAGCGCTCGGCGAGTTCTTCTTCCCGTGGGCTCAATTTTTCATGGTATTAAAATAGAAAACTTCCTTTTTTGGATTTATAGTTCTTGATACTTCGACTTTTTTTATTTTTGAGACATCAGACATAGTTTTAATTTCAGGAGGGTAATATTATATGGAAAAAATTCAATTATTGAATTTCCATAAAAGAGAATAATGTGGCGATTTTGAAAATTTTTAATTAAAAGACAATTCACATGAAAATTCATTCCACAGAATTTCTTGCACATTGTTGGCTTAATTGATGCGGCAAATATCTATTAATATAAATATTTGAGTAAAGATACAAGCTAATAAATCAAATATGAGATTAGCGAGTTAATCTAAGCCTGCTAAAGGAATTTTCCTTAGAGAAGTTTCGAACGTCCGCAAATGTGATACTTTAGCAAACTAGAATTCATGATTAGTATAATACTTTGTTCAAGAATAAACAAAGACTAGAAGGCTAGAGAGGGATTAAAAGAAAGCAACTCAGGTAGAGTCTTCTCTAATCTATCTTAGGATCTAATTTCTTTCACGAGGCCTGATGATTTATACCGTAAATCCTTTTTCGGTATTACTTTTTCTTCAAATAATGCACTTGTAGTTGCAGTGATATTATATTAAAAATAATAAATTCTATATCAGATGAATAGAGAAAGATATTAAAGAGTCACATGTATATAGGCACCGTGCGAAGTCATGGTAGGGAGAGTTAAATCGACGCCAGCGCACGCAGTGGATAATTTAGGCGTTAAAGGAGGCTGTTTTATATTTCCGAGCAATCAAAATACATGTGCAAATCTAAATTTTATTTTAATTTAAAAAATATAGCTGAAATGAGCCACCGAAGTTGTTGTGTTGTGAATTGTAAAAATACAAGCAGCAAAAGTGAGTGTAAATTTTATAAATTTCCAACGTCTAAATGGAAAATAAATCAAAGGAATAAGTGGGTAGCTGCAATAAGAAGGCAAAAGTTATTATTTCTACGGAACTCTTGGACATCTCGTACATGTTCTGATAGAACAAGATTTTTACCTTTAATTTTCGTTTGTGTTTGAAATTCTATTGTATGTTTAATTGATTGAAAACTTGTTTTAATAATTATATCCATGATGAATTTGAATCTGAAAATAAACAATTAATATTTATTCATTCAACAAGTGCCTAACACTGTCATCATGAAATTACAATTTAATTCTTTATTATATTTCTAGTCTGTTTTGATCTGTCATTAACTTAACGTAGTCGTCATGCCAAAAAACAGTCTCTGGAAAAAGAAGTTTTTCTATGATTTCAAGACTGGAAATTATATCATCAGCCGTGTCATATGTAAGGAAAGACAGTCTTTTTAATGAAAAAAATTTAAAAATTACGAAAAATAATTTTTTAATAATGTTTTTTGTAATAGGATTTTTCCTTACTATCGCTCTTTACCAATTTTTTGAAAATGATTGAAGTTTCTTAAATCATAGCTTATTTGCTCGGGAAAAATATTCTCTACAACTTAACCGTTTCCAATTTTTGAAAATAAATCAATTATTATCAAATACAGCAATTTGTTTATAAAAAATTTGTTTTGGAAAATTGATTTTTAATTATTCTAGCCATTAAAGAATTTATTTTCAAAAATTGGAAACGGTCAAGTTGTAGAGAATATTTTCCCCGAAAAAATAAGCAATGATTTAAGAAACTTCAATCATTTTTTAAAAATTGGTAAAAAGCGATAGTAAGGAAAAATCCTATTACAAAAAACATTATTAAAAAATTATTTTTCGTAATTTATAAATTTTTTCATTAAAAAGAGTGTCTTTCCTTACATATGACACGGCTGATGATATAATTTCCAGTCTTGAAATCATAGAAAAACTTCTTTTTCCAGAGACTGATTTTTGGCACGACAACTACTTTAACTTTATATTTACTGGTTTCTATATCATTTTTATTATGGAAAATACTTACTTTTTACTGCTGATTTCACACAAATACTTCACAAGGAAAAACAATCGAATTTTAAAGTGAATCAAATTGTTTTTTTGTTTGGTTTTTTATTGATAATAAACATTTTTATAACTAAGTACCATTATAATACATTATAAAAGTTCTCGAACAGCCTCCTTTAGTTCACTTATGCTATGGCGCTGCAGTCACGCACGGTGCCTATATATATAAAATTTTACACTTGTTGATTTACAGCTTGCTTAAAGAGTTTCATCACTTTTGGAGTTTCAAAAAATAATTTTTTTTTTATTTCATAAAACGGTCCCATATGGTCCTAAGAATGATTCTCAATAGGTTTTTCGTGGGGGCGGGGTATAGCAGATCAGAGGTATATCAAAATTATAGCACTTTTTTACGTTATTAAAACTTTAAACGCGTTTTTCTCGAAACTGACTTTTTCAAATCGGCAAGACACGCCCTTTTAATAATTTTTTAACCGATTGACACGAATTTTGTTTCAAATAAAAGGTGATTTAGTTATCTAGTGGAGTACTTATGATTTTTAAAATTGGTTGAAAATTGTTTATTTGTTTAACAAATCAAGGTCGCTTTCTGGGTAGAAATCGAGTGCTGCATTCAAATGCTCACCGTTTTTGCAAAAATGAACCTTTTTTTATAATTTTGAATACTTCACAGGGCAATCTTATCAATATTAGGAAAAATATTGTTTTTTTGTTCCAGGTGCAAATCTCAATTTTTGGAATTTCTTACCGCGGACGACCAATGGAAAACATTTTTTTTTGGACACGGCAATACTCAGCCGCCATTATGTACTTCTTTAAAAAAAAAAAATTTTATAAAGTTAATATATTAGTTAATAAACTCTATAAATTTTAATTGCTTCACGTTTCGTTAACTGCCTGAAAATAAATCATAAAAATGGCACTATTTTTGGAGGCTCAAAAGTGGTGACATCCTTTAAATATGGACAAAATTTAAACCTGCATAGAAGATTTGAAACTAAGTCCGAACCTGTATCACTACGAACCTAAATTTGTCTCAACGTTCAAAAAAGACGAGAATCCAAAATTTCAAGAATTCTAACCCTCAAAATATAAAAATGACCAGACATGGACTAAAAAAAAATGTTATTATTAATGTAAACGGTTGTGGGAAATAGACAAAATAGGACGAAAGGAAGAAAAAGAAGGAAGGGGTTTTAGAAGTTTGCCTTCTTTTTTCTTCCCTCGTTTTTGCTGAATTCTCATAATCGTTTATTTTAGAGGATTGTTTTGATTGAAATTTGGTCGCTTTTATAATTTTAGGGTTCGAATAGTTTCGAATTCCTGTATAGGAGTTCAAGATTATCCTTTTCCCTCAGAATAATATTTGCTGAGATAATTGTTTTATTGGAAAGAAAGTATTTTGATGATTAAAATTTTATTCATAATACAGGGATGATTAAATATTTTCTGATTAAAAGGGATATGAAATTATATTGTCTGATAAGCACATGAAAAAGTAAAAATATATCAACAAACCGAGCTTTTATAGATTATTTTTGGTCACCGAATTTTTTAAATATCACTTAGTCCCTTTCTTTTACCTTCTGTGCGGTAATTTTAATGTAACAATAATAATGTCGAGTCTTGTTACTCCCACACATCATGACATGAATGAGATACGTACAGATTTTCCTGAGGCAATTTATACTATAACGGGGTTAAGTGGTGACTAGTGTTACGCAGAAAACGTAAAGATCATTAATTAGATACTCATAAAAGGAGCATACGTTTAATTAATGAGTCAAAAATACCGTTTATTCCTCGAAAAACATGTTTTTTTCCCAAATCCGAAATATTTTTTCATAACTAATATTATTATATAATTATATTTTCGATATATAAAATAAATTTTTTACTGCTAACATCTTATAAAATAAACTAAATCAGGATAAAATTGATTAGTGTAAACACTAATCTTTTTTTATGTAGACAAACACATATTTGGTTACCTGAATCAAAATTTCGTTGGATGAACTAAACAATTTGCTTATTACATGGTTAATCCAATTTTTGGTACATTTAAGCAAAGAATCCGTTGCATGCAATCAAGAATGTGATTTGTTTCAATCGAACCAAATGTTATTTAACTCAGCCAATGGTCTTGGTTCATTCAACAAAATTGGTTAAATCAAGTAAATTTTTTACTTAAGTTTTCCTTTGGTGCCCTTAAAAAAATCTATGGAAAAATAGTTTTGTATCTTCAGTGATGTATTTGATATGGTTCTATCTCAAATTTTAATGAATACATACACTGCAATCATACTCGAAATTGATCAAATATATGTTCTAATTTGATACTTTACAAAATTTGATTAATTGACTTTATTGTCAAAAATAAAAATAGGCCATGTATCTCCGTTTCTATATGTAAACCATAGCTTTTTTCTAATTTTTTATAACAATTTAAAATATAAAAACTAACCTGACTACTCAGGTAAAATTCCTAATTTCCATATATCTCTGTTTTAGGAAATAAAAAATATAAAAATTACCTTAGTGATTAGAGAAAAACCTCGCTAGAGTTTCTTGCCCCAGTTTTTGACATCAAAATTTTCCATTATATTTAACGATTCCAATGTTTTGAATTCATACTATTCTCTTAAAGCATTATATAATTGTCTTGTAATAATCAGTATCAACTTGAATATAAAATAATGAGTATTTATGTATTACGTGACACTTGACACTCTTGAAGGTGTAACATTGAAAGGGACAAACTCATAAATATTTAGCTAACCACACTGTCTTCTCAAATTAAGTGTGCTTATAGTTTAAAGTCAGTCCTGGAAATTGTACCTGCCTATCTGACATCAGGCGCCACAACTAATCGGGGGACCTGAAGTCGAGTCAAGGGATTAGCACCTCTTTTCTAAAGCTGGGGAAACACGTGATTTTTAATCTTGCGAAAATGAAAAGCAATACTACAATCAACAATGACAACAGTACACCTGTAATTCAGCAATTTTGGAAAAAGCAATTAAACTACGATTTATTGAAGAGAATTTTAATTCTGCCTTCTCATTAATTCTAATTATAGATCAACAATTTCTTTCCTTGTAGAAATTGCCAGGCCTGGCGCTAGTCATGCAATGAAAAACCGAGCCAGGCTTGGGCCAAGCCTGGGGCGATTGAGAAACCTGGCCTGCCAGAACAAAACCAGTTCGGATACTGATTATTTAACATTTAACATTCGTTAGCGATTAAGGTAGTTCATTCACGAAAATTAGACCTCAGGCAAAAATAGATAATTTTACTTTCAAGAATAGCAATATTATCTTTTTCCTAAAAAAATGAACCGTGATTTATTAGAATCGCATCATTTTTAAAAAATTTTCTTGAAGCGATAAGAAAATAAGTTTGGGCAAAAATAAAATTTATTAAAAAAATTATTTTTTTGTGTTTCAAATTTGTTTCATGAAAAATAATCTTTTCCCTTTCAAATTAGCCCTTCAATAATAATATTGCTATTCTTGAAAGCAAAATTATCTATTTTTGCCAGAGGTCTAATTTTCGTGAACGAACTACCTTAAATAACCTTTCTTCGAAATTATAAGTATACCTGATGCAATTAAAAAAAACTGTAGGTCTGCTTTAAATTTTCTTTTGAAAATGTCCTTTAATTTCTCAAGCTCTGAATAAAAATGAATGAAAAGAACTAAACTGTTCGAAAAAAAGACATGATGCAATTTTTAAACATCTACTTTACTGCAAATTGCATGCATGTATGACGAAATATTTAATGAAGTTTAAAACATTTTCTACAAAACATGCAACCTTCCTTTGAAATTAAATTAACACAACTGATGCAATTCAAAATCTCTTGATTCTGGAAACGAAACTTATATATTTTTATTTTGTTCTCTCATGTAACCGTACACAGAGAAACTTTTCATAGCAATATATGTTTTATTTCAAAATGATAATTCTAAAAAATATTAGGAATCTAGGGAAAATCGAGGTGCAGTGGTAATTATTCCTAGCGGACTGGAAATTTTTCGCAGTCAAAATAGATCAAATTCGAAAAATTATATCAATTAAGCTTTAGTATAAGTTATAGTAAAGTTTGATACAAAATCTACAGTAGATTATCATATAGTTCATTTAAAGTTCAGTATTTCCCTGCGAAAAATTCTTACTATTACACATTTTTCCTTAAATTGAAACGTAATTTAGCAAAAATTGTTAATTTGGGTTTCTCCGTGTATTTATTTTTATCCCTTTCAACTGCATATTATCGAAAGTAATAAAAAATTGGATATTTATCCCGAACTCCCTAAATCCGAGAAAGTAAAATCGCACTGATTCACAGTGAAAAACCACTGTTCCGAAAGCTATAAGTCTTCACATAGAAATCACTGAAATTCACCTGATTTCACCAGGGAAACTAACTGCTTAATCAGTGAAATATACTCTCTAAATCTGAATGAGTCAAATTTTTACTGATTGAATCAGTGATTTTCCTTTTCACTGATTCACCAGATAAAAATATATTTCACTATTAAATCAGTTGATTATCACTAATTGAATCATTGGAAAAAATATTTTCACTGAAGCAATCAGTGAAATTTGACTGATTTACAGTAACCTCTCTTTAGCTATTTGAATCAGTCAAATTTCACTGATAATCAGTAGATTTTGACTGATTCATACTTAGAGAGTACTGATCAAGAGTGAAATTCACTAGGCAATCAGTGAGTTTCCCCAGTGACATCACTTAAATTTCACTGATCCTATGTGGAAGACTTATAACATTCGCAACAGTGATTTTTCACTATTTCGAATTTAGGGAAAAATCCCACAAGAAATGTCCTAATCAGAGAATACAATCATAATTGTAATTATTATTTGATACTTTTGACAAGATTGTTTCTGAAGGTTTGTTGCACTCAAGGGATTTTGCTTGTGAGGATGAAAAGACACGTGTCTTCCCAAAGCATTCGATGTGCTCTGTATTACAAAACGTGCAAGATTCGCGGAGCTTTCGCCGCGACGCGCGTATTCGAAAAAACGACGTTTGAAACCGGTCAAAGTGGAAAAGGCGGGAGCAATTCCTCGTTCGAGTAATTATCGATTCGTGTGGTCCGCGATGTAAGAGGTTGGGGACAAAAGAAGCGGATAGAGACATCGGCCACATTCCGGGGTATACGAAGACACGCGGATGAGCCTCTCTTTCTCTTTATCCCTTTCATTCCCTCCTTGCAGATTTCTCTCTTACTCTGCTCTGCTTAACATTTTCGGCCACGTTGGACCACCCAAGATATTGCTTCGACGCAATATGCAATGCGTGCTGTATACCATGAACAAAAAGCTCCTCTTCGCAGCCAAACTCATCGGGCGATCAGCCCAAAAAGAATTCTTTTGCGATTTCCGAATCGCGAGAACGGCGGAGTCAGCCCGGGCATTTCATCAAAAGGGTGAATGAGGATAAAAAAGGAAAATTGCCACATTACAGTTGTTCACTGGACATTATTACAGTTACATTTATAAAAGAAGCTCGAAGACAATTTTATCCATCTCAAATGAGTTATCACGTCTAAGAAATTCCCAAAAGAGCACGTTATATTATTTTTAAATTTTTAAATCTGGAGCTGGACTCTGTAATACAATTTTTACTTTGTCTTCAGTTATGAATTTTCGAAAACAATTAAAAGTAATATAAGTTGTATAAAGAATAAGTAATTATAATAATTAAATATTAGCTTTATAATAACTTATATATATATATATATGACTGATTAGGGTTCCGATCTGAGCCAAAACGTCTATTTAAATCGACTTAATCATTTTTGGACCCTAAAGCCAATTTTTTCCAACAACATACCATTTTATTCTCGAAAATAATCTAAGAGATTTAAAAATGTATACAAAATTATTAATAGTTTTTAATTAGATATTTTCAAGTCCTATTAAGATTTTTAAACTGATTTCATATATGGAAAATGCGCGAAAATAAATATTTACTTATATTTTCAAACTTAAGAAATGTCTGCTATATAATGAAATCATTCTCGAATTTAAATACATTTTTATGATCTCTTAAGATATCAAAAAGCCATATAATCACTTTCTGTTGAATGAATTAAAAAATAGTTAAAAAGTTCCCAACTTTTTGAAAGTTTTATTTATATTTTATGAAGAAGCCTGCCAAGTATCAAGAAATATTTAAATTATATTCAAATTTTAGCTTGTCAGGCTCACCAGATACAAGTAGGTGCATCGCAGTTTCAATATTTTTCTAGAGCAGAGAGTCAGTGTTCATTTGTTGCCGGCGATAAAACATCAACATTTTTCGAGATTGTGAGTAAATTTTTTTTGGTTATTTCAGATCCTGTAGAAAGTGACTACACGAGTTCTCTGGATCGGTTTACATCTCACTGAATAAAATTTACGGAACGGATTTGAGATCAGGAAAAGTTTGTAAGTTGTCGTTTGACTTGAAAATAGATTCAAAATTATATCAACTTGAAAAATAAATGACAGGAAGCATGTGACACGTGTTTCGTCGAGAACAAGCAGTTCGCCGACTGTCATTGCTAGTATCGCTTGTTATAGAAACATTTCATGTCTAGTTACCTTATCAAATTTTTCTTCGACTTTTATCCATACGAAAATCCATAAAGAATTAATTAACCTAATTTCTCATCAAATAATATTTTCTGGTTTTGAATTGTGAGTAAGATGCCTAAATAATTGAAAATCTGTCTTATAATTAATTGAGTGACTTATTAACGATTATTTTTTTTGTCCAAACGACGGATAAGCTCTCTAAATATGAATCAGTCAAAATCTACTGATTATCAGTGAAATTTGACTTATTCAAATATCTAAAAAAAATTTACTGTAAATCAGTCAAATTCCACTGATTTCTTCAGTAAAAATTAACTGATTTAACAGTGAAAATATTTTTTCCACTGATTCAATTAGTGATAATCAACTGATTTAACAGTGAAATATATTTTAAACTGGTGAATCAGTGAAAAGGCAAATCACTGATTCAATCAGTAAAAATTTGACTGATTCAGATTTAGAGAGAACGTTTTTTTTATGGAATAATGAATATTAACTTCCATTGTGCACGGTCAAATTTATTGACCGTGAACTTTCTTGAGTGGAAATATCTATTTTCGAATTTTTGTTTCTAATTAGAATGATTTTAGTAACTTCTGTTTACCGGGCCGTATGAGGGGCACAAGAAAGTCGACGCCCGCATTTCCAAAAGCGCTGAAATTGAAAAGCAGGCTCTCCGACAATGAATCCAGCTCCATGAAAAGCTAGGGTCACGTTCATATACGAGCATTTCACCTTGCACCTATCCGACACAATCTGCAAAAATTGTTAACTATTCCACCAAAAAATCTCTCACCAAATATCGCGATCTTATCGTTAACACCACTAACAATTTTAAAATCCACGATTACATATTCGATTCCGAAATGTACTTTCTCCTCGGACGGAGAGTACTAAACTGGATTTGTTTGTTTACGTTCATCACATACAAAGTCATTGTTATTTCTCTTCATTCTCACAACGTGTCGACTTTATATTTACACGATCATTTATACTTAACGAAATGAAAAACTTAATTCATATTTCTACTGATAAAATATCTCGGTCAATTAAATTAATGAGTTATTTTTATGTTAAAAAATCTGCATACTTCGCGGGCGTATTCTGATTGCGCGCTTCGTTTGTAAGTTTGAGAGCGCGATTCGGACGTCGCGCTTCGCGCCCGATATTCTATGTCCTTTAGATACAAATTGATACATTTTTTGATTTTAAATGAAAAAGGAAATTCCATTTACTTGAGGCTCTATCGACCTTATAGATCCTCATCGTAATACTCGCGCTTCGCGCTCAATTTTATGTATACATTTCTGTAACTTTCTCGTGAATTATATATTTGAAATAATTTATTTTCTTTTAAATAAGTATCTTGATTCTCAATAGTGTTTTTTAAAACCAAAATAAAATATAGATCTTGTCAAAAAATGTCCTAATGAGAATTTGTAAACCTCATCTAGGGAAATAATTTCCCATTCTAACGTTTTTTTTCGAATCCAACGTATTTTGTTTAGAAAATGTAATTTTTTAATATTAATGGTAATTTTTAATTTAAGAATTTTCAATCTTTCTGTGGAAAAAAAGACACTTTCGACTGTCTGAAATTGCAACAAAAAATATATATTTTATCAGAAACAATTTTTCATTCTTATGTTTTTTTCGTGTTTCACACATTTTGGTTAAAAAATTGAATTTTTGAATTTTAAGGTAGTTCGTTGACGAAAATTAGACCTCTGGCAAAAATAGATAATTTTGCTTTCAAGAATATGCAGTATTATTATTGAAGGGCTAATTTGAAAGAGGAAAGATTATTTTTCATGAAAAAATTGTCTGAAATTGCAACAAAAAATATATATTTTATCAGAAACAATTTTTCATTCTTATGTTTTTTTCGTGTTTCACACATTTTGGTTAAAAAAATTGAATTTTTGAATTTTAAGGTAGTTCGTTGACGAAAATTAGACCTCTGGCAAAAATAGATAATTTTGCTTTCAAGAATATGCAGTATTATTATTGAAGGGCTAATTTGAAAGAGGAAAGATTATTTTTCATGAAAAAAATTTGAAATGCAGAAACATAATTTTATTAAGAAATTTTATTTTTACCCAAACTTATTTTCTTATCGCTTCGAGCCAGATTTAAAAAAATAATGCAATTCTAATAAATTACGGTTCATTTTTTAGGAAAAAGATTATCTACAACTTGACAGTTTCCTATTTTTTAAATTGAATTAATTATTATCAAATACAGCAATTTGTTTATAACAATTTTGTTTTGAAAAATTGCTTTTTTATATTTTCAGCCATTAAAGAATTCATTTTCAAAAACTGGAAACGGTCAAGTTGTAGAGAATCTTTTTCCTAAAAAAATGAATCGTGATTTATTGGAATCGCATCATTTTTAAACACTTGGCTCGAAGCGATAAGGAAATAAGTTTGGGCAAAAATAAAATTTATTAATAAAATTATTTTTTTGTGTTTCAAATTTGTTTCATGAATAATAATCTTTTCTCTTCCAAATTAGCCCTTTAATAATAATATTGCTATTCTTGAAAGCAAAATTATCCATTTTTGCCTGAGGTCTAATTTTCGTCAACGAACTATAATCGTAATTTCTCAAATTGTAACGAAAAATATACATTTTATCATCAGAAACTATCTCACACCAAATTTATAGACTTTATCAAAGCAAACAATTTTGCATTCTTGTGTTTTTTTCGCATTTCACATATTTTAGTTAAAAGAATAAATTTTCGATTTTCAATAGTATTTTTATAATAAAAGAAAGATACACATCTTATAAAAAAACTTTGCTATCGAAATTTGTGGATCTTTTTTTAGTAGTGGAATTGTATCTAAAATGTACACTTTAGTACTAAAGCACTTAATAGTTTCAGGTGTTCTATAATTTCTATAAGATGAATGTGATAAATGGTACTTTGAAATTTATTTTACAATATCTAAGGAATGAAAGTAAAGTACTGAACATTCAAATACACTAAAAATTATTTGAAGATATATGGAACAATATAAATTATTTATTCAATAAAAATAATCCTTAATCTTATGATAATAAATATAACCTATTTACAAATTGTCCTTCCTGAAATTTTGTAGAAACCAAGATAATAATTCTGAGGATTTTGAGGAAAGTAGATGGCCTTTCCGGTTTTGTATAATTATTTAAGTTAGTGAAATATGAAAAATAAATAATATTTTTAGATGGTAAAATATTTTTAAGACCGAAAAAAATTTGAAAGCGTGCATCTTCCATGTGTCAGGAGGAATCGAACCTCCGAATATACTTGCCTTTCCGGGGATCCCGGAAGTATGCAGAAGACGCAAAATAAATTTTGCTTGACCGTTTTATGCATATAAGATTGTGACCATATTACACAATTCAGTATGTTATTATATATTTTATACTTATGATTAATCGGGGCTGTGCTATAATTATAATAATGGCAAAATGATTTGATACCGTACTTCATTTTAGAATGAAGTAGTTAAAAATTGTCACCTTTTATTGTATCACTTCAAATAGCCAATACTTGAAAAGACCTGTTATCGGTGTTGCTTGAGTTTAACAATAATTCTGTATTAAAACCTAACGTTTGTTTACTTTACCTAATTAATTATTAACAATTGGCCGTTTTATCGAACTGACCGTTTTGGACACAGTTCCTCTAAACAATTTTGTATTATAACATTTTTTTCGTATCTTGTATAGTTTAGCTGGAAAATGGAATTTTTATATTGACTTTTTTTAAGTTTTAAGATACTCTAACTTTTGTTATAAATGCTATAAGGATAACTGGTAGAGATTTATAATAATTATCAGAAACCAATATTGCAATTTTTGATTTTTTCAAAAACACAAAAAATACTCTTATTTTTCATGATGAGAATGTAAAAAAGTGCTTAACCCATTGGCCTATTTTGAAGAGTTGCACTCACTATTAAAAAAATGGCCACTGGGTGTTTTGACGAATGTAGCTCGCCTGTTCCAAAATCGCGGTTTGTTTTTTTTTTCTATGACATTCTGTTGCATTTATTAAGGTTTTTGTTTTCCTGTTAAATTTTTTTTCCTGTTTCCTGTTCAGCTGAAAATTAAATCATATTTCTAGACAAGTTTTTCCACAGAAAAATCATAGGTCAATGGGTTACTCAGTTTTTATATGCGTTACATTTTCCACTTAATTTTCTGTTTAACTGACAGTTTGAACTGAGAAGTGAAATTCTGAAAGCGCTATTGTGAGGTTATTTATGCTGCATCTGCAAATGATTTTGATATTTTCGGATCAATTGTTGAAATTCTGGAATAGTGCACAGTCGAAGCTTTAATTCATTTACATAATTGACAACATAAATACTCTGAAGATACTTTCTCTTTCTTCATGGTTATGTAAGTCTGGATATAATTTCATTGAGGAAATGATACTTTTTAATTGGTTGGGGTTAATATAAATTCATCTTTAGGTAAGAAATAGTAATTTCTTTCACTAGTTCTCCCTCCAAAATTTTTTGATTTTCATGCTTTTCCTTATTTTAATAATCTCCTATATTTTAATCTTTTAATGAAATTTTGAATTAATCTTTTAATTTATGGCACTCCCATGTGTGGCCGAAACGTTTGCCTTCCTTTTTACGTTTTTTTAATATCTGCCATTGGTCATTTTAAAATGTGAAAATAAAAAGAATCTGACCCTATGCCAAAATAACAACATAAATAAAAATTAATATCTAATCTAGAAAAATATCTTTACGTTCATTTCAAAATGATAAATAGAAATATAGTTAATTATACACGTTTTTGCGAGCTGATTTTTGCAAATGATAGATTTTAAACAATTTACTTTTCTTTTGAAGAGTCTTTCCGTGACTGAACTTTACAATAAAATTTGTTCAACAGGCAAAAAAATCAGGACGCTCTAGTACATTCTTCCTGCAGTATTGCAGAAAGTTCGCCAGTATAATCAAAAGCACAGGCCAAGCTCCAACAAATCAAGCTTATTTTAACCTCAAGTAGAACCATCTAGATCACCTAAAGTGCCTGATCAGCATTGGTGAACGGAATAGTATAGGTTGAGAATATGCTCCCAAGACACAAAATAGTCATGCTTGCTCTTCCTTCTGCTTGATTCGTTTCTGCATGTCTGTCTGTCAGTATTTTTAGAGAATGACTGATAAGTTTAGTAATGGTGGTAACACTGCATACAGGGAAAGCGTTTACACAGATGATATGCCGACTAGTGTATTAGGTCATCTCACAGGCTTGGCTTGCATAATGATTAAGCGTTTCTGTCACTAAAGTCTGAATCAAGCGCCTCACCTTATGACAACCGATCATCGAAATATTACGCCCACAATTAGAAAA